>CM048745.1:683437183-689284683 GCA_026315105.1 Locusta migratoria | reverse complement strand
TATATATACACACATACGACACCTTCATGATCTGGACCAACAGTGAAGAAGAACTCCAGAATTTTCTCTCCAACCTCAACTCCTTTGGTCCCATCAAATTCACCTGGTCCTACTCCAAATCCCATGCCACTTTCTTTGATGTCGACCTCCATCTGTCCAACGGCAAACTTCACACATCCGTCCACATCAAACCTACCAACAAACAACAGTACCTCCATTATGACAGCTGCCTTCCATTCCATATCAAACGTTCCCTTCCCTACAGCTTAGGTCTTCGTGGCAAAAGAGTCTGCTCCAGTCCCGAATCCCTGAACCAGTACACCAATAACCTAATAACAGCTTTCACACCCCGCAGCTATCCTCCTGATCTGGTTCAGAAGCAAATTACCAGAACCACCACATTCCTCCAAATCCAGAACCTTCCACCGAAGAATCCCAGAAGTGCCCCTTTTGTCACCGGATACTTTCCGGGACTGGAGCGGACTCTGAATGTGGCTCTCCAGCAGGGATACGACTTCCTTAAATCCTGCCCCGAAATGAGATCCATCCTTAATGACATTCTCCCCACTCCTCCGAGAGTGTCTTTCCGCCGCCCACCTAACCTTCGTAACCTAGTCCATCCCAATGAAACCCCCAAACCACCTTCCCTACCCTCTGGCTCCTACTCATGCAACAGCCCCCGTTGTAAAACCTGCCCTATGCACCCTTCCACCACCACTTACTCCAGACCAGTAACCCGGAAGGTGTACACGATCAAGGGCAGAGCCACTTGCGATAGCACCCACGTGATTTACCAACTAACATGCCTGCACTGTGAAGCGTTCTATGTGGGAATGACCAGCAACAAACTGTCCATTCGCATGAATGGTCACAGGCAGACAGTGTTTGTTGGTAATGAGGATCACCCTGTGGCTAAACATGCCTTGGTGCACGGCCAGCACATCTTGGCGCAGTGTTACACCGTCCGGGTTATCTGGATACTTCCCACCGACACCAACCTTTCAGAACTCCGGAGATGGGAACTTGCCCTTCAGCTTATTCTCTCCTCCCGTTGCCCACCTGGTCTCAATCTCCGCTAACTCAAATCTTTAGCATCTTTGCCTTGGTTCTGTGGACAGAGCCTCTGCCTCAATTGGTATCTGTGTCCAACTTCTTTGCTTTTCACAAATGTCTGTCTAGGTGTGTTTGCGTTTCGATATGTCTGAGTGTGTGTGTATTTGTTTACCTTCCTTTTTTTCCCCTAAGGTAAGTCCTTCCACTCCTGGGATTGGAATGACTCCTTTTCCACTTCCTTAAAACCCATATCCTTCCCTTTTCCTCTTTTTCCTGAAGAAGCTACCAGTGGTGGCGAAAGCTTGTATGTGTGTGATTTTATTTGTTTCTCTCGACGAGCCGGTCCTTTTGGTAAGTCATCTCTTTTCTATTTTTATTTATATATATATATATAAGAGAGAGAGAGAGAGAGAGAGAGAGAGAGAGAGAGAGAGAGAGAGAGAGAGAGAGACAGAGACTTAGGGTTGTCGTATCAGATAGTGAATCTCTTAAGCCCACAAAATTATCTTATTTTACCTACTAAACTTTCACATATGAACTGAAAAATATTTCATTCATAACACATTACTCTGAAAATGTACCCACAGTAACACACTGAAATGAACACTTATAGAATCTTAACAGTTAATGAGACTGGTATTACACAGTCACATACCTTTGTAAGTCAAGATTTATTTACATCAAATATATCTGATAATGTAATAGGGAACTTTAACATACAGGTATCTTTCATCAATAAAATAGCAAATGTAGCACCTCGCCGTATTTTTTATAATAAAAGTTGCTTGTCTTCTGATTGTTGCAATGCAAAATGTAACTGCTCTGAGCGCTAGCATCGAAGTTCCTAATAGCTCTGTGCGTGTTTTTGAATATAATTGCAATGCCGCACCGTAATTAATGTTTAACCCCAGTGGCAAGAAATCGCTGTAACCCTGTCTTCTCCAGATATGTTTGTCACATGCCGATACCAGTGTAGGTAATGTAGTATTGAACCAAATAAAACCCAACTTCAGTACATGAATTACTTTGTTACTCAGAAAGCTATCACAAGCAAATGCAACTAGTCATTCTTACATCAATAATGCAACTGTTCGTACGCACCAGCCGTACTGCCAAACTGGCGGAAAGAGATGCTACTCCGCCACATCGGTTTGTGACGTAAGGAGACCCTTTACAGTGAAATTACTGATATGCTGAGTCACTGTGATTGTCAAGTAAATTATATGCAGATCTGATAGTGGCTAAGGCAGTGCACAATAAAAAGCTAGTATCTGCTATCTTGAAATATGACCGCTGTAATACCCCTTTTTAACAGCACAATTAAGATTTATTGTCAAAGATTTGATCAAAAATATTGTGTAATACCGGCCAAAGAGATCGTGTTTTTTAAAGCGGAGTAACATCCACCTAGTGTTTTATTGTTGCAGATGGAGTAATACCAACCTAAATTTGAGTAATCCGTACACCCTAGTTTTTCGTTCATGAATTTGGGAAGAAATAAACACGGATTACTCTAGTATATACAGTATGTCAAAAATGCTTCACATGGAGATAAATACTAAATTTAGTTAGATGATTCAATGAAAGGTTTAATCACAGAACAGTTTATTGTAACTCTTAACCCTACTAATACATATCTGATCATTACAGTAGTGTTATCTGTAACCAAAGAATTCTAACACGCCAAAAGAAAGCTGTGTTACATTTTGTTGGATAAATACATTTCGTCTTCTCCTTTTGACTGCCCCTTGCCAATATACTTCCCCATGACTTTCAACCACTGTACAGGAGATACATAGCCATAGGTACATATGCTTACAATAATGTATAAATTTAACAGTTTTAAGCTCTAATTCTTGTACAAACAACTTACGCCAACAACTAGTACTTTGGCCCATTAGTGGTACAACTACCAACCAACTGAAAACCAGGAAACCAAATACCATTAAACCCCACTTTTATGTTCACACATTTTATATTTTCCCGCCATTTACTCCATTTTTGTCAGTCCCGACAAATCCATGATCAGAATGTTAATTCGCCCCCGTTTTTGCGTTAACATATTTACACTTTTCCCACATCTTATGATTTTTGAAACAATGTCCATGAAGAAAAAATGATTTAATTGACACGGCATGGCTTTTGCCTTCAAGCACAGTGATTATAAATGTACACAGGTTCTTGACACTTTATTCCAAATTATACTTACTGTTTTGCTGTTTGCACTATGCACCTTATGACGCGAATTATCCCATCAGCCACTGTGCCGATCATCAGCTTGTTTTTGTTTACACAACTGATAGTACACTACGTAAATAATGAAAAAGCCTTGCTGTCAGTCGACTACAATGAATGACATTACATGAAAAATTTCTATTTCTATAGTTACCAGTTCCGCCTAGCAATTAAAAGTACAAAATCCAGATAACCTTTATTACATAAACTTACTTGTGACTGTGTACCACAAATAAACCACGAAAATGCAATAGTGATCCAGTAAGCGTATTTCACCATTTACAATATTAGTCTCCACTTTTTACACCAGTTTCATTAAGTTCTACCTTTCCCATAATTATTTTCCAAATTATCTATGTAGCCCTAGGTACACTGGTTTGCCGTACACAACAGAAAACTTAAAAATTGGTTCCACTTGAAATATACACTGTACGGCAACCTAACAGGCTTTCAAACCTAAAATGTAAATTAAAAATAACCAACTTGGTCCACTGTATTTCTAGTAATACAAAGAGACAATAATTAAAAATTTGTTGAAATAAGATTACAAAGGGTTTTCAGTTATTAAAAACACAAGTTTGAGTTTAAAAATTTTATTATTTCAATATACACATTCACTTCACTTCTTTAACCTGGAGACCTGAAATGAAACAAAAATAAATAAGTAAGTCTACAGGTGCTGATATAAAAACAAAAATGAATTCTAGTCTATGCTATTTAATTGCCACATCAAACTACTGAACCATATAACTACACTCACAAAATGTTAATTCACTCTTTCAAGCCTTACACTTTATATGATTTTACCACTGACTAAGTAGACAATCTTTAAAGATGACTCTTTTGCCCTAAATTGTCTACCCTTGAAAAATATTTTAATTTTTGACAAAACAATAATGCACTGATGAAACCAGTATGAAATGCACGATCTACCAGCAACAAAATACTAATCTAATGTATGGCTATGTAGCAAAATATCTGATATCATTGCCTTCTGTCAGAAGGGACTTTATAAGCAACTGAAATATTTTGACACGTTACGAAAAATTGTGCAAAGGTTTTGGAGTGAACAGTCTACAACAGACAGTCAAACTGTGGTAACCTTTGCAATTATTCTCCCTGTGACCTATGAGTAAACTCTTACTGAAGAGTTTCTCTCAAACAACACAGGGTAATACTAGGGTACTATAATTTTGTAACAGAATGGCACTCGCCGAAGCATCACTTCAATATAAGAAATAGAAACTAAAATCGTGTGATAATCATCATTAATAAATGGCTACACTATGTTTATCTTGAGATCATGCTCTTCAAGTGTGCCCATATATTATGTATGGTAATTTAAGTGAATGCTCTTTGAACATGGACACTGGGATCAACATCCATCAGCTCCATTCAAACAACAGCCGATATGACACAGCATAAAGGCTACACTCTTTTACATTTCTTGTTGATGTGAGTACTAATGTGAAAAATCATACACATGAAAAATGAATTCGACAATAATCTTATGACTCCGCCTAAAAATTGTGGAGAATGACTTCACTCACAGCTAAAATCCTACTGCCCTCTCCACGACCTCTACCCCAAATACATCTCCCTCCTCACTCCACACACCCACATTCTGCATGTGCCCCCAAATATCAACAACCAAGTAATCTTTGCCACCCCCCTTCCCACCAATTACGGCTGATTATTTTTCTCCCTCTGAAAGAACTTTTGATCCATTGACTAACATCAACCAATTGTCCAAAGTCTAGCCTTCTACTCTAAGATAACTATTTCCTTCACCAACTCTCCATTTCCAGCCCTTTTCCTAATGGATCCTCACTTGTTACTGTTGTTGCCACTTCCCTATACACTAATTGTCTTGCTGCTTTTAACACTACCTTCTTCTAGGTCCCTCACATTTCAAGCCCAATATTTCAATACTTCTCACAGTCCTTACCAACTACATTCTAATCAACAACTACTTAAGAAAAAATTGCAGTGTGTCCATGGGCAACTATATGGCACCCCCTACAACTTATGGGCAATCTAAAGAAAACTCTCTTAACCTCCAAACCCCAGATTTGGTTCAGGTTCACTGATATTTTCTTAATTTGGACTTAAGGCAACGGCACTCAATACAATGTCCTTCACAACATCAACTCCTCTAGAATCAGTTTTATTGGTCCACCTGGAACTGGCACACCACCTTCTTGGATATTAACCTCTACCTTACTGTAATGCCATCCATACCTCCATCCACATTCAACAGACTAATAGTACCTACGTACTGACAGCTGCCATCCATTTCAAATAAAATAGTAAAAATCGCTCCCATACAGCCATGCCACATGTAAACAATATATGTGCAACAATAAGAACTCCCTTACCCAATATGCTGCTAGTCCAACAAAGGCAATCACCAGCACGAATTACCCCATAAACATTTCCAGTGCCATATCACCACACGCCATCAATCCTCCTCCCATGCCCAATAACCAACCATGAAGGAGTGGCCCTCTTGTCACCCAAAACCACCTTTGACAACCACATCCACCCCCGGGCTATGATTATCGGTTATCATACCCTGAAATGAGAGAACCTAAGTTGCTTCTGAACCATCCTAAAATGACATTCCATCACCCACCCACCCTACAACACTGTAGTCCATCTAATTCCAATACCTCACCACAGGAATCTTACCACTATAGAAGACCCTGATAAAAGATCTGCCCAATCCACCCATTTGGCACTTGATACTTCAGATTTGTTTCGTGACTTTCAGATCTTGATGATTAAGTGATTGATGGAAAATAATAGCTATTCACGAGTTAGTTGCAGACAGCTAATGATATTTCCCTTGTGTTTCGTAAATGAAGTTCCCTGTATTTTAATTTAATGTTGAAACAGATCTGACATAATTCTGTTTATATGTTTAGTCTTCTGAGAATGATGTTAGGCAGAAACCAAATAGAACAGTGTTGTTCTCTTGCTTCTCAAAAATATCTGCATTTTCTATGAATGTCAATTTTTAGAATGTCTGATATGAAATTAACAGTACAATTTCTGTGAGTAAAATGAGCATCTATTATGTGTTTACACTTTATTGTCAATATTTCACCAAATTCTACAAATATTTAAAAGTTTCAGAGTGTGTGGTTAGGCAGGAAAGTTCAACCAAGAGGCATAGATGACTGCATGTTATTCCTGACTGGCTGTCTTCACTTCCTGAATAGTAACATGTTCTGCCATTATTATTGCACAATTTTTCATCTATAACTAAAATATGTTACAACCTTTAAACTATCTTTTTGGCCTGGGTTACCCTTTAATATATCAGGCACAAATGTTGCAGGTTAAACTTTTACCATTACACTTGTACAATAAATTTAATACAAATGTAACACTTGCTAGCCTCCAAGGCAATTTGTTATGAAGTAGTCCATATTTCATCACAAAGCAGTTGACATGTTTTGCTGTCAGTAGATGCTTAGCTGCACTGTGTGTGTTTTGATGTTATTCGCGTTTCATTACTGCAATAGCAGGAGCAAATAGAAATTTTTTTGGGTATCAGTTCTTAAGATTTAAAATTACAAAAACTTAATTGATTACTAAAACTGAAAAATTTCCAAGATTCCCTGGATTTTATACACCCAGGAAATAGACCACCCTATGGGCTAGCATGTAGATTAACATTAAATGCTAAATTTACATGGCTGCCTTACAACCCAGACCATCTGGATCCTCCCCTCCACTGCCAGCTCTTCTGAACTGCTCAGATGGAAGTTTTAAGGACAATAGATTCTTCAGTCCTTTAACCATCCTGCCCCAACCTAATGAACACATTATCCTCAACACACCCTCCATACTTCATTCCAATTAACATCTCTTCAAACTGGGTGGCACCTATACTCTGGTTATTTTTTCACTTCACACATGCTACATATATTACACAAGAGTATCTGCTATATTAGTAAATATTTAAAAAGGTTGTAGTACAGACATCCTTCCCCCTCCCCTCCTCAATCATTGCAGGATTTAAAGTTGGCCCACAGTCACCTTAGACAGTAGTTATGTGTGCGAGTTGTACCTGTATGATTGTAACATGCACTCTAAGACTGCTCAGAAATTTTGAATTGTGTGAATGTGACTGGTCTTAGTTGCCTAAGGCTTGGAAATCATCTTTGCAGTGAGTTGCTACCTGATATCCTAACCTAGACTTTCCATTGCTAGAATAAAGGAACTGTGTGTGTACGATTTTTCATACTCCCGCTTGAAATACGTCAGTCTCAAAGTCAATGTCTTGTGTGTGCCTTTTATCATGGCACTAGAGGGGGGGGGGGGGTTGCAGGATGACAATGCTAGCACCATTTTCATCTCTACTATGTGTGTTTTCTCCTGTCTTAACACGTCGAAATAATTATTTTAATCTATGCAATTACAATGAAGCATAAAACTATACCCTCATCAATTCCGAAAAGTGAGGAATAATTTTATATGCCAACTAACGACTCTTGGAAACTGCAAAGGTAACTCAATTTCACTGATCACTGAAACTGTGTGAAGGTGTTGGAACAAAGCATACATTTCAGTATCTCTGCTGTGTCTCTTCACACCTCAATATCCCTGTGCATTACAAGACAGCCACCAAATAAAGTGTGGTATCCCAAACAGCACAGGCACTAATAAGAACAGTTATAAACATAGCATACCTATGTAAGGCCAACAGCAATTTACTATCATTATTTTGAATTGTGGGAGAGAGGCATGTTGCACTGCACTAGAACTGACTGACAGTGAACAGCACAGAAGTAGTTTCTCCTGGCGTATTTGATAATCAAAATATCCATGGGTGTAGTATCTTTTTTCAAAATATTGTAATCAAATACACGAGACAGTTCGACTTAGGAATCACAACTAATTTCTTCACCAAGTTAAATGAATATTATTTATCGAGCATTAATAAAGAAACAAACTTCACAATTTTCTCGAAGGTGGGTGATCATTAAACGTTACTCACCTGGTGGTAAAGATTGTTTAAGCTTCTCAGCCTTTTCCTTATCAGTAATGACAAGGGTGTACAAAAACCTCGAACATCTGACCTTGAACTTTGTGTTTTCAGGATTCTTCTTTATTTTCACAGCTGGAAATAAGCAGAAATTGTTGAGCCAAAGCCACACATCAGAGGCAGCAAAGCAACATTCCATCAAATGAAATTTATGTAAGCTGAAAACGTGATCTGATACTTCAGGGCATCCAGTGATAAGAAATTTTCGAATTCAAGGTTTTTTTAAGTTTTTCAAGGAATAATCCTTTTTTCCAGGTACACTATTTATTAACTTGACATAAAAAGTATGAAGTAAAAGCAATTATTATTATTTAACAGTTTTTCTACATATCTTCAACTGCTTACAAACCAAAAGTGCCAAATATACGAGTGCATTTGAAGGAAAGAATACATGAAGAATCTGTGAGTGATGCAAAATAAACCCAAAGACAATTACATTCTATAATACATAATTATCGGTATCATATATCCATTAAAATTTCAAACCAAAAATTAATGTTTAACACTTGAGAAAATATTTAGTTTATTTAAAAGCCTCAGCAACTTAGAAAATATACTCATATTCATGGCCGTATTTGTGCATGTGCAACTGAATGATTTCAATTAACAGTATAAAATTTTTTCCGCTGTCAAAATTTTGCCATATAATTCATTATTTTAATGTTAAAACCATTATTCAGAGTCTGGATTACAGCAATAAATTTTAAAATTCAGCTTGTGTTGAAGCAGTGGCATATGTAGAGTTTTATTTTTTATTTTTTTAGTTATCAGTTTGAATCCCAGATACTGGGGGGGATGTAAAATAAATTACTACACAGGGGCATTGCATACCCTAAATACGGCCCTGCTCATGTTTGTCGGCAAATTTGTAATATTTAACGGTGTGCATTGTCTTAGAATTTCTTCACTTGCCACATTCCTTTCTGACAAACAGAAAACTTGACTGTAATAGGTCAGTTTGCTATGTTATTGATATGCTATTCATATCAATAAAACTACTGGTGTGTAAAATATAAATACGGTGGAGATTTTCCAAAATAAGAATAAATTCATTCTCTAAACTCATCATAATAAACTCGAAAAAAGACATGTCAAACAGTAGGTGTTAAGGCTGAGGGAAGCAATCTAAATTACAGTCGCGCCAATCAGTCACAGCACCGCAACTTAGTGAGAACTACCAACAATGAAACTATACATACCAATAAACACAAAAATGTCAAGCAATTTTACTCTTTAACTTTCTTTAGTAAAATTCAAGGATTTCCCCAGTTCATTCCCCATTTCGATAGTTCCCAGATTTCAAGGTTCGCTGGACAACCTGTAGTCTTATATTTATACAATTTTTATTCTATTTTACAAGGAACACAGCAGCTCTACGAGACACTCCACATTTGGTCTGCTGACGCAAATTGGATAACCTTTGTAAGAACTTAATATTTCCAAACGCTGCTGAAGACAGCAACCACTGCAGGATGGCAAAGTATGTCGACTTCAGAATATGACAATCTAATGGAATAGTACTATCAAGCATGCAACTACCAATTAAAGAAGTGGAATAAATGATTTAGCAGCACTTCAGTAGTGTGCATAGGTTGGCAACACACTACACTTTCACAATACAACCTGATTCATTTACATCCACTCATCCCTGTACCAAGCCTCCTTAATTTAAATCTAAGACACTTGATCAATTGGAGACATTCTTAACAGTGTCATTAGGCCTACTATTATGACAAATAGCCACAAGCTCACATCCAACTATTGAGCCCCACAATTTAATACTGATTGCTTGGAACATCAATAATTCAGAATGGAAATGGCCGCATGATGAAAATGTCATTTCATCATACTTTTAGTCAGAACAAATGTCTCACTTGGTACACACAAACAACTGACTGCCACTGCCAACACATGTTAAGTACATTAAGCCATTTACCATAACAGCATTCACCCATTGCCTCTCCATACTCAATGTTTACTCAAACAGGTAATCTTTCTTGCTGCTGAAGTTATAGTAAACCCAATATCTAAGTGTATGATACACTTATGACCTGGCAGTCGCCCAAAGAATAGCGGTAAAAAATCTTTATTAACATACAGTAAATACATGATTTTCACTAATTACACTGTTCACATAATTGGATAGCATAGAAGAAATTAAATGGATTAATTTTCAATATTATTATTATTAATTAAAAACAGAACCACTTGTTTAGGTTCTTAAACCATGGCACAGCAGTAAACAACAACTCCCAGAAATGAAGAAACAAAGCTGGCCAATTAAAATACTGTACGAGGATAAACGGAGCAAAGAAGCAAAGTAGCTTTTCAATGCACGGGATCCTCAACTGCAGTATGCTTTCCCTGTGTGCATCAAGATGTTGCCCATATTGGAGCAACCTCTCAAATATCACAGGTTAATTTTATTTCTTTGGCACTCTCAGCCGAGAAAATTTTAGTCATATAATACATATTAAAATACAGGCAGTGTATATGAAAAAGTAAATTCACTGCATAACAGCCTAACACAACTTACTCTGTGATTGTAATTTTACTACACATGTCATCTGCACTGAACAGCATTAAGACCAAACTGTAGGTGACTTACTGACTTTATGAACTGTGCATCTGTGACTGAACTAAAAATTACCCTTCAGAGTATCTTGACATATTTACTGCATTGTAATATGAAAGAATTGATACCAACAGGGGACTTTAATATGTTGGAAACATATGTTTGTCTACAGTATTTTACAAAACTCAAATGTAAGCAATGTATAACAAATCTTAGCCCTATTGTAGCAGGTGTTTCACATTCAACAACCAGAATAATGTCCACACCTCATATGTATCAGCCGTTTACCACAGTGCAACAATGATTCAAAATTTGCTGAGCTGGTCTAGGGCTTACCCTGCCTACATGTGACTGGTCCCATTCTTCTGACAATAACACTGTACATGAGGTGGCCATACAAAGTGCAATTGACAGTATGGATGTGTTCTCAGGTTTCCATTTGCTGTCTTACAAACTACAGTAGAACCCCGATCTAACGAACCCCCATTTAACGAAAACCCGCTTTTAATGAATATTTCCATCGGTCCCGGCGAAACTCCCATTAGAATAACGTTATTTTTCCCCGCTTTTAGCGAACCCCGCTTTAAGGAAAAGTCCGCTTTTAAGGAACAAACAATTCCTAATTTTGGGCAAGTTAATTTGTTTCGTTTTTTCCTCAGAATTAGGAATTTGTGTTTACGTGACGTCGGTTATCGATTCTTTAAGTCAATGCATATCGAACATCTTTGCAGCGATACCGGTATAAGCAGCCGTAATCGATTCTTTCCGTCGATAGGTTAACGTATCGAATACCAGTGCAGCGATACCGGAGAAAGCGTTTGACGAATCAGCTAGCTATTTCCCTCATGTCTTATGGTCACGTGGTCTGACGTCAGTCGAAAATTACGAAGCGCGAGCTGTGAAATGTTGTCCTGTGTTTTATTTCAGATTCACTTTTTCAGAATTGTAGGAGTAGAGAGAAGGTGACGACCATCCAGGGTGTGTGACAATGGCAAAGAATACGATTTGGCGCGTCTTCTTTGTGCGACTTTTAGAAACCGGGAACATTGTTAAATGCCGAATCTAGCGGTACCTTTGGTTGCAAAAAGACGAATATTCGTGTGACAATGTTCAGTTGTACTTATTAAATGTTTTGAAGGCGTGCAAATTACATAGCTGCATTCCTGTAAGCGGAAAATTTATGCAAAACAGGTTCGAAAATCGCCTTGCTAGATTAGTGAGGAAAATACACTGTTTTCGAACTGCTTGGAAAACTTAATAATCTTTCGTTTCAGAGACAAAGTGTGGAAACTGAACCAGTGGAGAAAACATTACGACTAATAAAGTGTTATAAGGCCAGGCATTAAGTTACCCCTTCGTAATTAAAAACTGCAATGCGTTTAAAAAATTACCTCATACATCAAATGCCCGAATGACTTCGAGAATTGTCAAGTATTTAGCCCCAAAGACGGGTGGGTTAAAAAAGCAGATTAACTGTCGGTGGCCGCCGATTGAAGTGTTAGCGCGATGATGATCCCGCAGTGAAGGCATCCAAACAGCTAATAACGTCTTTAGGCTACGTTTTTCTCTTTGTAAACAATTTGGTGTTGTGGATTATTTTTTACTAGTAATATATCGCAAAATCGTGACACATTTGTAGAGGATACGTTTAAGTTTTGACGAATTTACACTGTAATGTTATTGCTGCTCCTTTAGCTTGCAAAAAGAAAAGCTGTGTTATTGTGGTTACCGGCGTAACAACATAATCGAAAATCTTAACATATTTGTAGAAGCGCTAAAGACCTGTTTGTCGTGCGCCCAAACTCCCTACAGATCAATATTTTTAGAAAATGTTTTTGACGAATTAACAATGGAAATAATTTTGAAGAAGGTACAGGTTGTTAAAAAGGTATTTATACCTCGAACCAGGGGGAAGGCGATGACGAAAGTTTTGTAATTTATGCATTAGTAAAAATTACTGATTGCATATTCTGCAGAAAAGAAAGCGCTGGAGAACTTTAGAAAAAGTACATTGAGTATCAGTCGGTTCTCAAGTATAGTGTTTTTTAAGTCTGATGTACGGCACCAATTTTTGCACCTGTAGTCAGCTCTTTTAAAGTAACTGAGTCAATAAAAAAAACATTAACCACATAGTGATAACTTTGGTCATTACAGTATGCTGGGAAAACAAAATGGTCATCTCTTTTCAATTTAATAAAAAATATTTTTTTTCTGCAGAAAGTGTGATGTATTTAAAATTGTAGCAGATTACTGGTATGTTAATAATTAAATAGCTCCTATAACACCTACACATGCTTGAATTATGTCTCTGAGTCACTCCTGTGTACCTAGGCAAAACCCCCATTTAAGGAAAACCCCTATTTAAGGAATAAATATTTCGGTCCCCTGAGATTCGTTAAAAAGGGGTTTTACTGTAAGTAAGGATGAACAAGTGTGTGATAAAATGTAAAAAAACTGAATCCTTTATGGAATGTTGGCTTTCATTTACACTAACATTTCCCAGGGTGTTTATTTCCAATGATTCAACAACACACATTTCTGTGATGAAATTTGAAGAGACTGGTTCCATGTTGGACACCATATGGTCAACATTCTAATGTTTTGACTGAATATAGATTATAAAAGGCAGAAGAGATCCCAAAGAAAAGGCAGGAGGAGGTCTTAGCACCATTCAGCACTTCATGTTGGTGTACCAGTGGCTCTTGCTCAGAACTGTGCACAGATTCAAACTGAAGCCATACAAAGAAACAGTAAAGCCCAACTCAGATTTTGCTGGCTGCCATCAATGCAAAAGACCTTTCCAGTCTAGGCATGTCAGGGATGCTGATTCTGAAATGCTTTTTCCACAAATGAAACATAGGTTCATTAGTCTGGGTATATAACAGCTTAAAACCATTTTTGTCAGGTCATAAGATCTGAAGATAGTACAGCCAATGTGAAAAGAATAGCTGAGTGTGCAACTGGTATTAAACAGGGCTTTTTTCATTGAGCAATGTACTGCACCCTTTTGCTTTTGAAGAATGAATGCAGAACAATAACATCTGATTTCATACAGGACTACACATTGTCAATTATTCTATGACAGCAATATGAAGTACTTTTGGTACTATGATAGCAGATGCCCCCCTTGTTTGGCAGTTATCAATGAATGTAAATTTTAGTTTTGAGAATATATACAAATAATCCCCAAATACCCAGCAACTAAAATCTGAAATTTCAGCAGGCAAAAATTGTCAAGTGTATGACACAGGAAGTGTCAAGGTTAAAACTCAGTTTGTGTACTGGCATGTTCTTCCTGACATATCAGCAATGGCACAATCTACAGAAGACAACCAAACAGAAGTGGCAATCAGTCAATAAAAATGTGCAAGTTATATATTTTTTAAACATAAATGTAAATGAAGGATAGAGTAGGGTGGAGAGCTGCATCAAACCAGTCTCCGGACTGAAGACCATAACAACAACAAATGTAAATGAAACTGATAAATGTAAATGTTTAAAGAGTAACACATTGCAAAATTTTGACATCTGTAATAGCTATAATGCAAGCAAATTTGGAAGAAGCATTGTATATAGAACACGACATATTAAAGAAAATTATGGAAGGAAACTTTCCTGGCAGGATAAATTTATATAAAAAATAGAAAACGGATGACTTACCCAAAGGACAGGCTCTTCGACAGACAAATTCTACAAATTTCTGTCTAGGTGTGTTTGCGGTTTGGATGTGTGTGTGTGTGTGTGTGTGTGTGTGTCTTTGTTTACCTTCCTTATTTTCCCCTAAGGAACGTCATTCCACTCCTAGGATTGAAATGACTCCTTTTCCACTTCCTTAAAACCCGTATCCTTCCCTTTCTCCTCTCCTCCCTTCCTCTTTCCCTGAAGAAGCAACCAATGGTTAAGACAGCTTGTATGTGTGTGATTTTATTTGTGTCTGTCAATGCACCTGTCCTTTGAGTAAGTCATACGTTTTCTATTTTTTATGTAAATTTATGACATCTTAAAGATTTATTTATATAATGAAGGAGAGGGAGGACAAATGTGAAGATGATTTGGAATGTATACAGACTGCACATTCATCTGATGAAAGAAGTACATTCCGAACCAGTCCACTATGCAACAGGTTTTTTTAATTAAATAGCTGACTGGAAACAACCATAACTGACAGTGAATAAAATATTCTACAAATGTCTCAAATTGTCTATATTACTAAAAATCTATGCCAACAATATCAGTACTTTCTACAAATGACAATTCTGTAATATTACCAGTAAAAACATTTACATCAACAAACCCTTTTGTTTAGAAAGAATATGAATAAAAAAGAGCACATACTCTGGAGAAGATTCTCAGAGCAAAAGAATGTTCTCCGAGTAAGTTTTCAATTTCATATGAATAAAAACATCGAAGCATATGCTTTGAGCAGGATGTTAATTCTCACAAGCTCCCATGCTTGAGTAGGTTATCCGCTTTTAATGTCCAGCACAGAGCAGCTATTCAATCATGTATTTCTCTAACCTAGCCAAATCAGACAAAGTATTAAGTGTACAAATATGGAGTAGGCATCTACGTGATCAGGAAGAACTATTATGTTTCAATATTAACTTCTTGTGAAGCAGCATATTAAGACTAAATGTGCACTTTTTACAAAAATGCATTCTGATGATACAAAATTTTCGTCAGACGAGAAATTTTGTTATTTTTATTGGGTTGGCATAACTTGTGATTGAAAATGTAAGAATGCATCACATATTCATCTGTTTCAATGTGGAATGCTGTCAGAGCTTTCTAACATGAGGTACTTGTTAAATATGACACCCAATGGTCTGCTCATACATGTTAGATCAAACGATTTTGATACAAGAAACTGGCTGCTAGGTATGTAATTAAGCAGTTATTAATTTTCCTGTTATGTCTACTTATTTCAAACAAGTTACGATTATGAAGTCAGAAAACATGTTAAATTTTTAAATAGGCCAACCGGTTTACATAGAAACAATACTTCTGTAGGCTCACCTGATATTGCAGCTTTTTTTTTTTTAGAAACTGAAGTCCATGTCTATTTATCCAGAAAACATTCCTGCTCAATGGGCTGGTTTATGATAGTTGACAATGGCAGTGAAATGAAATCTCAGATATGGCTATTTCATCCCATTCAAATGAAGTTTTGTTTTTTAATAGCAATATTTCTTTTTCCACATCTATAGGCATGATTTTTTCAAACTGTTTATATTTCATCTTGTTATATGTAAAAAGAATTTAAACAATTTCACATCTGAATTGGGCTTAAAACTATCATTTTCAGATAAAATTTTCTGAATATCTTGTCTTTTGACCTTAGCACCTAATTCTGACTGGACAACTGACCACACTAGTTTGGTCTTATTTTTATGTTCGAGTATGAATGTATTATTTGACATTTTAACAGCTAGTATAACTATCCTGAATACAGCTTTATAGCATTTAACATCTAATGAAATCAAGGTTTCTGCACAATTTTAGTTCATTGTAAAGCTATCTTTCTAGCACTCGACTTATTCCTGCTTTAATCCACTTCACCTCATTGTACACCTTATTTTGAAAATTTTGGATAGGGGAAGATTCATTGAAAACAGCCAGAAAACAATTTAAGAAATTATTATAGTTTCTAGTGCATGAACTGTTGGTCTCTCCAGGCCACCTTACAGCACTTAAGTTTATCGCAGAAAGAACCCATGTTTCGCTGAAATTTAGTTTTACACACATTTCTGCAGGCTTAGGTTTATCATATTTAAGAAACTTGATAAGAGGTGAATGATTAGAATTTCCTAAGCCTACACAGTACTTATTTGCATTTTCAAACAATTTGTAACAAAATTGTCAATGGAAGTAACCGCTGTATTGGTTAATCTTGTACCTTCAATAAAGTTTAATATGAAACCAATTTTCTTAAGTCACAGAACTGAAATTCCATTGCTGTTTTACATCCCAAGTATTCTAGATCAACAAAATCTACTCATGAAGTATATGGTAAGAATACTCCATGTTCACATCCACATACACTTATTAATAGCCCTAACATTAACAAAGCAATTTAAAACAAAAACAGATTGACCTGTCAATCATCCTATCATCACACTGAATATGCAGTTTTCACAACTTGTCCCTTAACAAGAAAATTCCAACTGAACACATAACTAGACTTAATTGAAATACTGTATGAAGTGGAACTGATAAGAGAAATGGACTTCGTTGTTAAAAGCCTGCAATGTACTTTCCCTTTGTGATCATCTGGGGGCAACCTTCCTAAAATCAAATGTTGCATTCATTACTTTGGTCTTACACACTCTCCAAAATTCATCATACCATTACAAACATCTACTTGCCAAGCAGAATACAACTCCTGAACTGGATTTTCCCCCTGGCATAGTAGTAGAGCAATGACACCCACAAAAAAATACATAACTAGGTATAGGAAACACTGTATGAGGATTAACGGAGCACAGAAGCATAGTAACTTTTCAATGCACGGGATCCTCAGTTTGCTTTCCCTGTGTGCATCAAGATGTTGCCTATACTGAAGCAACCTCTCAAATATCACAGGTTACTTTTATCTCTTTGGTAGTCATAGGAGAAAAAGCCAGGGAATTTTTTTATTATTGAAATAAAGGCAGTACTATCTGGCCACAACTTGATTTGGTTGGTGGTAGCATAAGCAGTGAAACCTGAACTAGTTGAAAAGATATTCACTTATTTACAAGTGCTGCTAATGTTACTGTATGACTAATTATTAGCTAGTCAAACTTCCAGGAACATCCATGGTCCAGACCTATTACTTCCGAGTTGTCATCTGAGTTTGGCAAGTGCAAGTATTATAGGGGGTGATTACTATTTGCGACGAGGTGCATCGGCAAACTCTGCATATTACACTAGAAATTTCCTTACTGCAGAATTTCTAAGACCAGTAACTGTAGGTGCATTTAGTCATACACAAATAGGAGTGTAACGAATCATCAGCCAATCAGTTGCAACAATAGTGGTTCATTAAGTCTGAACAAGGTTTCAATGGATATTAGCCTGTCTTTTTCAGAATACACATGTGACAGTCACTGTGAAAGCATAAATTACAAATTCAGGATCATCACATCTGATAGTGTCATACCAAGCCTATTGTCTAAACCGTGAAAAAATAGGAAGTACCAATTTGATTCTGGTAACTATTTCATGGTGTTTCAGACAATAGGCTTAGTATGATGCACATATCAGACAATGAATTTGTAACTTGTGCTGTCACATATTCTGAAGACTGATTTATATCCATCAAAAGCTTATTAAACCACTATTGTTGCAACTGGTTGGCTGATTATTAACTTGCTAACCTGTAATTGTTGCTGAGGCACATTGATGCTTAAAATATTGAAAAAATAATAAAAGTTAAGTGTTTACACTGCACAGACATTGTGGTAAGGCTGAACAAATGTGTTTAAAATCAAATATTAATCCATATTACATATGCACTGCCCCCCACAAATTTGGATAAGCCAGAAACCTGTATAATATACACTATCATAGGTTCCAACATTTGAATACGGCAAATAGTAATGCGACCTAAGTATGAGAGGGTAGAGTGGGGGTTAGATGGGGTCCAAGGGGACTAACTGAATAAGAAATCATCAGGATTGTGAAAACAGTTTCAGTACAGTTAAAGATGAAATAGGAGCAGCATATTACATCATTCTGATGTGTACAGGAATGTGTGTGGGTAGCAAAATAGCTCTCCCTCAGAACTGAACACCTTAGAATTTGTGACTTTCATATTAACATAAGTGTCAGAAAAGAAGTATTCCACAGTGTCAGATTCATCTCCCCCTTAGATGTCTGCTATCTCAGCAACTGGCTGCTGCCAATTCCACAATTGGGTGTGTGTGGATTTATCGCATATGCCATATTACACAATTTTCAAGTTTGCAAAAGTTTCAATACAGGTGATTTCCACAAGGACATGCTAGAAGGTGTGGCTCCAATTTATTTTATCAATGACATCTCATGGACAAACTAACAGATTTGTTATTAAAACCCGAATTCAAACCACTCCAACTGTAAACTCTTAATTTTCATAACAATAACGATTAAATTGCAATGATTGGTACTTCTGCACTATGCACAAATTAAGACAGAGAAGAACTGGGGTTATACAACAGAACTAAAAATTAAGGATGAATTGGCATCAGTTTCACCTTACAAAACTAGGAATGTATTAAATTTACTTACATTTCGCATCTTTCCTCCTCGCTTTCAACAGGAATTCTTTGATTTCCTTTATTTCTCGTGGCTGGAAAAGAAAGAACATTATTACACAATTTAATACCATCAAACATAAGCCTACTAAAAAGTGTTACACCTTTTACTTCAAATGTGTATTTCCATCAACAGTTGCAATATATTTGTTTAATGACATGTTTCGATCACCTGGATCATCTTCAGATCTTTTAGTTGCATCCTACAACTGGTGACAGAAATATTTGAAATAACAGTGCAGTTGCTGACACTCCAGTTGATCATAATGACTATAATAAAAATGTTACACCTTTTGTCCAAATTGTGAAAAATGTTACAAAGGCTAACTGTCTGTCCAGTAGTATGTAAACCTTTGCAATTTGAGATGCTATTTACTAAATTCAAGTATCTTGACATGGAATTACTACAAAATTAATTAACTTGCATTAGCTTACGAAAGATAGTGAACAGTTCCTCGCAAGTTGCTGAAGAGGGTTTGCCAACTGCCATAGGTTGTGTGTGCAATGATAAACATCAGTATTATCAGAAAAGTGCAAAAGACAGGTGAGCCGAAATTTAATACTGAAACCTATTAAGGTAGGCCTATATAGGCCTACCAATTGGCAGTCAGAAGGAAGTGCAAAATGAAAGAAAACTTACAATAGTTTATTCTTAGAACAGATTCAAGTGTGTAATACACATTGCTTGCAAAATTTAAGATTAATAGAGGCAATTACATCATGATGAAAATTGGAAGCATTTTTGTACCCAGTTTCTGAAGTAATTACATCCAGAACAAAATTACATACAGTTTGCAAAAATCTACAAGCAATTAAAACTTAATTGCTTTGTGACTTGGCTTACAGCATTTTTATTGCTTCTGAATATTTACATCGGCACCTAATAAAAGAAGCGTTGTAATTTACCAACTCTGATGCCATCATTGCACAGCTTTTTACATTGGTATGACTGCCAACAACCTGTTTGTCATAATGACAGGGCATCATCAAACTGGTTAACAGAAGATCAGACCAGTTTACCCATTCCATGGCATGTGGTTGAAGAGCCACAATTTCAATGGCTGCTTTAAACCAGCCCCCTCCCCCTTTGGAGCCTACCCTCCAGCAAAAGCTAACCTGAATTACAGAGATAGTGGGTATCCTTAAGTAACATTCCATATTGTAACCATCTCAGCCTCAACCAGGTGAACTGAAGCATGCAATACTACCCATCGGCTTTGTCCCTTTTTATAAATGACATTACTTTTTACAACACAAACTGATCAGTTTATGTTCACCAATCAACATATTTTTACAAAAAACACTGAACACTTAAAATGTTGTTCATTTTTAATATTAGCAGCTGCTTGGCAGAACACTACTACAAACAAAAGTAGAGTATTAGCTTTTGACCATTTTCTAGTGTTTTGTAATGTTTTTCGTGTATTATGTCCCTAGAACACATTTAATGGGTCAAAGCACACAGAAGGTAATTTGTGTCCCAGCCTCGTCGCCACTTTGGTGTCTCGTTTCCGTCGTAGGTGTCGGTGGCTGAGTAGAAAGACCGACACAGGTATAAAGTATGCACACTCTTGTGCAGGTAGATGGTGACCAGCCAGTGGGACAGCATAAACTAGAAACTCTAGAGTAAATTCGAACGAGATATATATTTCTTAGAGACTTAGTAATACTTAACTGTTACATAGCTCAGTACTGCAGAATGCTGATACATAGTTGAGATAGAGGCCTGCCTAGTGCCTATCCGATAGCCAAATCTTCACTGGTGCCTATCTGATTCCGAAGTGTTAACTGGCTCCTATCTCAGTCCCAGTGAACGATGTTCAGTGGTGGCCACGAGTGGAGGGTGCTTGTGGCTGACGTCTGTTAAAACCCCGCGCCGTGCATGCATGGCGCGCGCTATAGACTTGTGCGACACCACAGTAATGGGTCCTGCAGTATTACTGTAGGCGGAGGGGATGAGGACGCATGCATAGCAAAGTGGTGCTAGGATATTGGGAGGTGTGATGTGAGATGGCATGGGGACTGTAGGTGGACGGTGCAAGGACAGGTTACCAAGGGTTGAGGGGCAATACTGAAGGACTCAATTACAAACATCAGCTTGGAATAACTGAAGCCCAGGATACCACCCGTCAGCTTTAACCCACAATAACATTTCAGAAAACTCATATGGGATAATAACACTTATGTATTGTAATTTTTATTGACTGAAGTATTCTTTCAGTTCAATCAGACTGATCACCCTGCTGTTTAGTCCTCTAACTACCTAATCAACTTTAGAGATCAGTCAATTGTGACTTGATATTTTCAATATTTACACCTCTGAATCAGTTTCTTTTTGCTAGTTTCCCCTTTCACAATACCTTTAATAATGATTTGCTTCCAATAGTGACAATGGGTTAAACTGTACGACGCTTCTTGCCAGGCTGCAGTGGTTATGTTGGCACCAATGGTATTGACGGCAACTCAGATGACCACTAAATGTTTTTTCGTGGCAACTTCTATTAAAATGAAAATTATTTTTTTTCTGGATGGATAAGGGTACATACAAGAAACTGTCAACCATAGAGCAGGTACAGTATTAATTTTGCTGTGAGTTAGCATTGAATAGGGGATCATGGAGGAATTTTATTAGAGGTACTATGCTACAGACTGAACGCTGAAAGGCTTAATCAGTCTCCAATCATGATGGTGAAACGAGCAGCAACAACATTTACTCTGTAGGTCGGGCAAAATATTAATACAATTCTACACTTCACTGTTCATCTGTTGCCAACATAAAGCACTGGAGTCCGGCAAGAAGTGTAACAAAATTTTACCGTGTCAATGCAACAACACCACTAGCTTAACCGGACGACGTAAACCATCCCACTGTGAATCCACTTGTCTATGGTAATTCTAATCAAAATCATTCTAAAAATGACTTAAGTCCCAAAAAAGAAACTACGATAACCGCAAATTCTTGTGGATCAAGATTTGCAACTTTTACGGAATTTTAGACCATTTACACTTATCTGATCAGAGGTTGCGAGTAACAATTAGGGCTGTTACATGAATGTTTCAAATATCTGACATAAACCAGTGTTGAAGGTACTAACTTTATGCATGAAAATGGTTTATGTGCAGTTTATGCGGCAGAGCAGCCAATCAGAAGTCGCAATGCCGCGACCAATGAGATTGCGTGTTTCATGACGAGTAAATTTGGCGTCAATTTCGAAGTTTATTCGAGGACATCAGTGCGGCGTTTGGGTGATTGAGATTTTTAGATAATTGTCGTATTTGGACATAAGTCACGTTAATACACCACAGCAGTCAAACATGTTCTATTTGTTTTATGGCCAGTACAAAACATTGATCATTTTAAGTGAAAGTTAAGTTAGGTATAGGTTAAAAAAGAATTTTTTTTTTTTAGTATGTGAGGGCGCGTAGCACCCGAATCTCCGGTTCAAAAACACTCAATTTACAGTTGCATATATATATATATATATATATATATATATATATATATATATATATATATATATATATATATATATATATCATTTCAGTCCAAGCTACCTCGATTGCAAGCATTCTTGGAAATTATCGCAATTACTATTACTGACCGGACAAGGGTACATACAAGAACCTGCCAACCATAGAGCAGGTATAGCATATTTTATTTATTTTATGATATATTCAAAACAGTGATAAGGTGACATCCATACTAACAGCAACTGTAACTTTTAGATCGTCAAATACTTTTGCATACACCACTTCGATTTGTTTTCATAGTACAATTGTAACGCTCTTGCTTCTGGCCACGGCATCGCGACCTCTGATTGGCTGCTCTGCCGTTGCCAACCTAGCGAGCGCGACAGCTAGCCGCTGCCACATAAAGTGCACTTTTACCCATGAAAATACCAGTGGAAAACTTAAGAGGCTAACAAGCCCAAGTAAATGCATAATGCACACTAAAGAAAAACTGATGCCTCAACAGCTGCTCCACCTCAGAATTTAGCAATCTAGTGACCTACACAACAATTAGCACAAACACATTAGCAATACTGAAGGACCCAGTATCAACCATCTGCACTTATCCTGCCATGGTATGTGACAGAAAAACACACAATTCTGTGCAAGTGTTCTAGCAAGCAGTTGCCATTATGAATGACGGAAGTTTCAAGTTACTGGTGTAAATTGCGTTAATAGGTGAACTGGTGAATGTAAATTCAGCTGTTTTTATTGTAAAAGGTAAACAGATTAGGAAAAACAGATCACAAATTATCAACATTTGAGATATGAAATACAATGTACAAATGCCATAGGCCAAGGCTTTTGTGTGCTATTCAAGAGCTTCAGTTCACCCATGACATACACAAGACTTACCTGAATTGGACACACTGCACACTAGAGAACATAATGAAGTAACAACTACAGTATTAAAGGGCAATCTTCAATAAAATTTATGTCACATTGCCAATTGACAACCAAATTGGTCACCTGGCAATTGCACACAAACCTATGCAACACCTAAGACAATTTAGCTAATGGAAACATAAGTTCATCTAATGCTACTTGACATCTATATTGTTGAAACCTAAATATAGGTCAAACAGTTCATACTAAGCACATCTAACAGTGAAATTAGAGAGAGACAAGGTTACTGTATTGTCTCCACTATAAGGGAAGCAAGAACACACTACATGATGGACCTAACTAGTAAAGAAACTATTTTCAGATTGCACATCGAAATGTCACTACTGCAGATGAAAATGTCCAAATGTTTTAGAGCTTATGGGACTTCACTACGGTGTCACCTGTTCCTAAACCTAGGAACTACTTATGAACTAGCTAATACTAACGACGGTACAAATATCCATGCCCGAGGGGGGAGGGATTCGAATCCCGACCGTAATGGTACTGCAGATGAATTTCATATCAAGTCCTTTCTTATGGCTTCAACATTGGAATATAAAAGGGTTAGAATATTTTGAAAGCGACATCCCTCTTCCACGCTCGGTCAGACGTAAAACCACACACAATTAACCAAATATTAAGAGAAAAATTGACGACAGGGTAGTAAAAAATGCACATCTTCTAGAGTTCCAAGAAGAAACTGACTACAAAAGCAACAATTTATACAGAGTATCAAAAACAGTAACTGAATGAACTCACCATTGTAACACCACACTACCACACCAGCAGCACGATACCTATGTCGAGAAAAAACAAACCAACCAAATCAAACTCTAAAAACTTCATATACATTAACATTAAACGCATGAAAACTAACAAGATACAAATATTAACCACAGATGCTTACCGATTTCTACACAAACACACACCAACAACCCACGTTGCCCACAACCCAATACTCAAAGAAAACAAAACCACAATTCCAAAGAAGAAACCAACTTGTCAAAGAAAATACTTCCGGTTTCAAAGATCACTACTTCAAAGATCCCTCCAACGACATACACTCTGTTTACTTTGCTCTCAAAATCGAATTTCGTAAACCTACTTCACAATTCCTCTTTTGGATGGTGATGTAAACACTTCAAAATCGATTTTGAAAATCCACTTCTTTTAAAACGGATTTCCAGTTCCACAATCGATTTTCGTGGCCATATAAGCGTAACCGTTTCGTAAAGACGATTTCTGTACATCGCTTTGTCATGTTTAGAGTAATGTACATGATTTACGTTAAACTTCGTAGTACCTAATTACCTTGTTAGTGTAGGAATTAATACTGGTAATATACATAAATCCGCGTATTACAAAGAAGCGGTAAAATGACCATTACAAAATATGGTAAAAGTTACGAGGAGCCATCCGTCACTGATAAACATTTCAAATCTACATTGTGCCCTCTATAACGATGCAAACATACACTTTTGAGTTGAGGTCAAACAATACTTTTACTTTCCGTTTCTCAGTACCAGTAAATGACAATTTACAGTGTTCAATTTCTAACTACACAAGTTATGTAAAATACTGAAGGCTTTCATGGTCTATATGCAGCTACATCATAATGAGCTCTTTTTGTAGCTTTGTAGGCTTTTTCTTCAAACCCTCAGCTGTTTGAATGTGACAAGTAGCAGCTGTTCAATTAGGAACTTAAGTTCTACTATTAGATCATCATCATCTCATCTTTAATCCATACATTCAGTTAATAGTATATGAATTTTATACATGGTTTCCTGAATTGTAATTTATTTACCCTCATATGTTTTACAGCTTTTAATAAATATTGCAATTTAGAATATGTGTTACATACACGTTTTGGCCCTAAACTCCAATCAAACCTTCTTCCTAGCTTCTATGTTTACATTATCACACATTATAGAAATAAATTATTTTAAATGTCAAAAATTTTCTAATAGAAGGGCACTCCTTAAATTCTATTATCATTAAGTAAACTTGGCGGTCATGCTTTGTAACTAGCCAGTCATTTTGGGTCAATCTGGCTACATTATTCGTAATGCCTTCTAAACTGTTAATGTTGTTTTCAGAGACCCACTCTGTATAGTTGTCCATTTCACGTTTTTCGTTAGCCTTTCTTCTGACGTCTGGGTGAGTGCACTGTGAAACATCAGGAGAGGACAAATATGATGGAAGATTCGGAAATAAACATGGGACAGCATCAATTTCCAAATCCAACTGTTTACGTGGAACAAGTAGTAAGGAAACTACAAAACAATAACCACGCTTGTTACACTCATGAAAGAGTCGAGGTCGAGGTGCTCTGGTTTCGCGAATAATTTGATTATCATGAAAATACTGGATGGACTCTTGTGTTCTTTGTCACTACCAAGTTTTCCCTCGGAATTTTGTTAATCCAAATTTCCCCTTCACTTCATTTGAAGGAAAAGAAAACACTGGAATATATTTCCCTTCATAGTAACTAGACTGGCAACCGGGGACACAGCAGTTTCTAGGCATTATAAAAGTAAAAAAATACCATGAAACTAAAGATAAAGAAACGCTTGAATGCTGCGTCCACCGCCTCAATGAAACAGCTGGTCGCGTTCCCGCCAGTTCTATGCTAAAGCCTGTATTTATTACAAAGGCAGTGACATTGCCCATGATGCAACGGTTTATCCTGTCACGTACCGTGTAGACGCGTGTGCTGGCACGCATACGATCGCTAGTAGAAGGAAAAGGATGGATCCCATACTCACACATGTGGAAGTGCTTCACACATGTGCAGGCGACCGAGTAGGGAACCAAGCTGACGAACAGAGTCAGGTCACGAATTTATTAGAAAAATGTGTACCTATCCCCTCCTCAGGAGAACGTAGTTGTTCGACCCATATATATACACAGGCTGTCTCAAGAGCATCATCATCATCATTAGAGACTGATTATGCCTTTCAAAGTTCAGTCTGGAGCATAGCACCTCTAATAAAATTCCTCCATGATCCCGAATCCAATGCTAACATTGATGCCTCGTCTGATGTTATGCCTTTTACTTCAAAACCATTCTTCACTGAATCTAAGTACTTTCTTCTTGGTCTACCTCGACTCCTCTTGCCCTCCGCTGCCGAGCTCATGAGTCTCTTTTTTAACCTTGCTTCTCCCATGCGTGTAACATGACCCCATCATCTCAGTCTGCTTCATCTATGGAGTTCATTTCCAGTTTTTCTTTGATTTCCTCATTATGGACACTCTCCTGCCATTGTCCCCGTCTATTAGTACCTGGAACCATTCTTGTTACTTTCATATCTGTAACCTCTACCTAGTGAATATGGTAACCTGTATCCACCCAACTTTCACTCTCATACAACAAAGTTGGTCGAAAGATAGAGCAGTGCACTGCTAGATTAGTCTTGGTACTTACTTCCTTCTTGCAGAAGAGAGTAGATCTTAGCTGAGCACTCACTGCATTAGCTTTCCTGCACCTCAATTCCAGTTCTTTCACTATGTTGCTGTCCTGTGAGAAAATGCATCCCAGGTACTTGAAACTGCCTAGCTATTCTAACGTTGTTCCTCCTATTTGGCACTCAATCTGTTTCAATCTCTTTCCCACAGACATTAGTTCCGTTTTGGAGATGCTGATCTTCGTATCATCACCGTTGCATATCTGATCAGGCTCTGAAATATTACTTTGCAAACTTTCAATTGAATAGGCCTTTAAAACTAAGGCATTCGCATAAGTGAGACTGCTTATTTTGTTTTCACCTATTTTAATCCCGCCCTGCCAGTACTACTGTTTTCAGCATATGATCCATGAATTGTATGAACAACAGTGGTGACAGGTTACAGCCTTGTCTTACCCCTGAAACAATCCTGAACCATGAGCTCAATTTTCCATCTGCTCTAACTGCTGCCTGGCAGTCTACGTAAAGCCCTTTAATTGCCTGCAGAAGTTTACCTCCTATACCATAATCTTGTAGAACTGACAGTAGCTTCCTCTTAGGAATATGGTCATAAGCCTTTTCTAGATCTATGAACCATAGTTACAATTCCCTGTTCCACTCATAGCACTTTTTCATTACCTGCCGTACACTAAAGATCTGGTCCTGACAGCCTCTAAGAGGCCTATTCCCACACTGATTTACATCTAACTTGTCTTCAATTAATATTCGAACCCTCCTTTCAACAATACCTGAGAATATTTTGCCTACAACGCCAATTAAAGAGATACCTCGATAGTTGTTACAATCTTTTCTGTTTTCATGTTTGAAAATTGGCGTGATTATCGCTTTCGTCCAGTCAGATGGAACCTGTCCCAATTCCCACGCCTTTTCAATTATCCTGTGTAACCATTTGAGACCTGATATTCCACTGTATTTGACGAGTTCCGGCTTAATTTCGTCCACCCTAGCCGCTTTATTGCACTGTAATCTACTGACCATTTTCTCCACTTCCTCAAATGAGATCCTGTTTCCATCGTCGTTCCTATCCCATTCTACCTGAAAATCTCACACATCATTGAACATATCACCTACATTGAGCAATCCTTCAAAATAGTCTCTCCATCTGCACAAGGCATCCACAGGATTAACTAGCATCTTTCCTGACCTGTCCAAACCACTTGTTAATTCCTTCTTTGCTTCCTTTCGAAGATTGCTGATCACGCTCCAAAATGGTTTTCCCGTGACTTGACCCAGAGTTTCCAGCTTATTTCCAAAGTCATCCCACGATTTCTGCTTGGAATCTGCAATTATCCGTTTGGCCTTGTTTCTTTCTTCAACATAACTTTCTCTGTCTACCTGGTTCCTAGTATGGAGCCATTTTTCAAATGCCTCCTTTTTCTTTTTACAGGCTACCTTGACTGTGTCATTCCACCAAGCTGTCTGCTTGCATTTACACACTACTGCTTCCAGTAGTGTATCCCTGTACCTTGACCATTCCTCTTACAGTGATTGTAAATCATTACATTCAACTAACTGGTACCTTTCTGAGAGCATTTTATGTATTTGTGCGTAATTTCCTTGTCTTGGAGCTTCTCTATTCTTATCCTTCTACACATGGACCTGACTTTCTGCTCTTTTGGCCTCACAAAACCAATTGCACTGCAGATTAAATAATGATCAGTATCATCAAAGAACCCACTGAAAACACGTGTGTCCTTGATTGACTTCCTGAATTCCTGGTCTGTTAATATATAGTCAATGACAGGCCTGGTTCCCCTTCCTTCCCAAGTATAGTGGTGAATGTTCTTATGCTTAAATATGGAGTTTGTGATAACTAAGCCCGTACTGGAACAGAAATCCAAGAGCTGTTTTCCGTTCCTGTTGGCCTCCATATCCTCTCCAAACGTACCCATAACCTTTTTATAACCTTCTGTTAGATATCCTAGCCTGGTGTTGAAATCACCCATGAATAAAACACTATCCTTATCCTTAACTCTAACAACTACACCACTAAGTGCGTTGTAAAATCTGTCCATCTCATCTTCATCTGTCCCTTCAAAGGGTGAATAAACTGCCACAATCCTAATTTTCTTGCTGGAGATGGCCAAATCTATCCACATCAGTCGTTCATTTACATACCTTATTGCAATTATGCTGGGTTCGATTGCTTTCCTGATGTAAAACCCTACACCCCACCGTGCTCCTACTACTTTGACTCCTGACAGGTAGAACTTGTATTCTCTGACTTCATCCTCTTTCTCTCCCCTTAATCTAATGTCACTATCAGCTAAAACGTCTAACCCCATCTTTCTTGAAGCCTCCACCAGCTCTACCTTCTTCCCAGTGTAATCCCCATTGATATTAATAGCCCCCACCTCATTCCAGATCGTTTGCCATCGGAGGAGTCTCTGGTCTGTCAATTAGAGGTGGGACTCCATCACCTCCAAAGGTCCAAGGCATTTTGCTCTGATTGTTCCCAGCATGATATTGAAGTACCTGGGAAGCAGGTTGCTAGCCTTACTTGCCTAGGCCCCCACTGGGTTTTACCCCTAACAGTTGAGGGACTATCGGTGGATTTAGTAGTCTTTGCCATCTGAGCACAAAGGTGGCCATGACTCATAATATGTCCGAGATGCCCAACCTTATTACAAAGTAATCGGTATCCCAAGTGTCAGGACCACTTTCTTGACCATTCATATGTTGACTGTGGTTCATGAACTAGGACATGACTACAAAAACCCACACCATGAGCAGCCATAAATATTTTAGGAGGTTGTAAACTGCAACAAAAATTCCATATAATATGTGTACAATTTTTTTGAGAAAAGAGATATAGCTGTTAACATGAAATACAAACAAACGTAGAGCAAATGTAAATGAAGACTTTTTTACTAATTTTTCTGTCGGGACAGAAATACAAACAAACGTAGAGCAAATGTAAATGAAGACTTTTTTACTAATTTTTCTGTCGGTTCTTGGTAGAACAGCATCATACTGACTTCCAAGTACAATTTTATATATGTTCTGCAATTAGTTCATTTCCGTTATGTTAACGAGTTTTCGGCTTACAAGGTCATCTTCAGAGTTTAAAGTAAGTCGAAAACCGGTTATTTAAATAAGTCAGTATGATTTATTTACCAAGAGCCAACAAAAGTATCAGTCAAAATATTCAAATTTGCATTCCCTTTACATGCAGGCGCTTGATAATGGCAAAATGCTGAAACAGATATAGCAATAAATAATGAACTGTAAGCAATGATTTTGGATATTTTATTACAATATCCATCAACATTTACATCTGAGCTTGACCATGATATACATAAGCATCTCAAACTACGCAGCCTGGAAATGTTTAATTCCTTTCATAATGCGGACATAGTTTCACATGAAATGCATAGAAACAATTAAATACAGTTTCACAGAGGCGGACGTTTACACAAGTGAGTGACATAGTTTCACATGAACTGTATAACTGTACGGAAACAATTAAATACAGGTTTACAGAGGCAGCCTAAAACACAAAATCTGACAGACTAGAAAATGAACTTAACTCGACGAGTCATTTCTTCTAAGTTAACAACAAGCGAAGTAGACATGTGAAGCAGACGACTCAACAAACACGTACCATGTAAATGCTTCTTTGTAGTTTGAAGGGCTATCGCAAGGAGTGCTGCAGCTGACAAAGGTTTTCTTCTGCATGTCACACATCCCGTATAGACAGTGATGAACATGTGAACACGACAGCGGAAAACGGTTTACGAAATTCTGTTTTCTACACTGGATGTTAAATCCTGACCTTCCCAAGGGTTGCGAAGAGCACAGTCACAGAGAGCAGAGTCACCCAGTACATAGTGTTGCCACTAGATGTCAGGTTCAATGAGGTTTTTTTTTTTTTTCTTTTCATAAAGTGAAAATAAATGCGATGTATTTCAGCTGTTGTCGGATTTGTTACACCCTCTGTATGTTTTGCTGTCAGGTCAGACAGTACACTCTATTATTTTTTCTTCAATAAACATAACTATAAGCATATATTGCCCATAATAAACTTATTAACACACCTGTTTTCTCAAAACCATGGCATGTACTGGTGGCTAAATGACGAGAGTTTATTTGCAACGAATCAGTGCCATGTACAAAACTGCATTCTGACAATTTCATTTACTTATTTTTAATTCAATACTATATTTTCTGTGAACTGGAAATTCTAGTGAATATATGTAAATCCACAGTCTTCAGCGGAGTAGCCTACATGCTGAAACGAAATTTCCTTGCACAATCTACATAGATATTCTGCAAATCACATTTAAGTGCCTGGCAGAGGGTTCATGAAACACTTTGATAACCTTTCTCTACCATTCCATTATTTAACAGTGCGTGGGAAGAAAGAACACCTAAATCGTTCTGTTTCGATCTGATTTCTCTCATTTTATTGGGATGGTCGTGTCTCCCTATGTAGGTGGGTGCTAGTAAAATATTTTCACATTCAGAAGTAAAAGTTGGTGATCAAAATTTCGAAAATAGATCTCGCCGCAACGAATAATGTCTTTCTTTTAATGATTTCCACCTCAAGTCGTGCAACATTTCCGTGACGTTTTCCCCCCTGTAATCTGATAAAACGAAACGAGCTGCCCTTGTCTGAACCTTACCAATGTCTTCTGACTGTCTCACCTGGTGAGGGTCCCACACTGGACAACTGTACTCCAGGAGAGGACACACAAGTGTGATGTAGGCAGTCTCTTTGGTGGAGCTGGTGCATCTTCGAAGTGTTCTGCCAATGAAACGTAACCTTTGGTTCGCCTTCCCCAAAATATTTTCTGTGTGTTCTCTGCAGTCTAAGTTGTTCGTAATTGTAAGTCCTAGGTATTTGGTAGAATTTACGGCGTTAACATTTGACTGATTTATCGTGAAATTGAAATTCAGTGGATTTATTTTAGTGGTCATGTGTATTACTTCAAACTTTTCATTAATTAGTGTTAATGAATTGAGATTTATTTGCCAGAAAAGTCTTTAATGAAGGTGAAATTCGTACATGCTTTTTTTCTCGTCAGAAGGAAGGAACTAAGACAAGATTTTTGGGAATTAGAAGAAGACAAAGGAGATATGAAACACCATAGAAAAAATGAACATGTAGTAGATCACCGGAGCGTTCTCCACACACTAATCATAAAAATTTGGAAGACTGAATGTAAAAATACCGAAGGCTATACAGAATCTGCAGAAAACTATGCAGGTCAAATACAGATGAGTTTTCTGGGTATTTTACATCTCCTCTGTGTGAGGCTAATGACCAATAATGTCTTCCTTCTCTGGCAAAATCATGTACGAAGTATACTAGTGCTTTTAATGAAACGTATTGGCAAATTAACCTCATTTTAAGCTACAAGAATATTACATTTAAGCATTTTCGCCACTAGTCATAGAATCAATGATCTCTATACTATCTCGATGTTTGTCTGTCTGAGCGTCCCCACCATAGATGTTAATATTTCGTTTCTTGTCAAATTAACTTGGTGATACAATTTCTGCGCCTGTAGTAGATGTTGGCACTGTTTTCTGAAGGCGACTGGTCCAAGATATAAGGTTGGTTCGAAGAGCTGCATGGATGCAGATCCTGCAGCAGAAATGCAGGCACTACTGTGCATGTGCTGCGAAGATGACGTCACGTGCCGTGCATGCTGCTGGGGCTCTTCGAACACTAACCTGTAGCCTGCAGTTTGCGTATCACGTGTGTGCTTACTTGTTCTGTGTAGCATAAGAGAGCGATTTATTGTGCCAGCGTCTAAAAGTAAAGTACTTTCTTACAATTAAATGTGCGTGTAATAGTTTGTGTATTTCCGTGTAATCCAGTTTGAAAATTTCCATATTAAGTCTTCCTTTATTTGCAGGTGCGGAATTTTTAAAGTTCCAACCTCCCGCATCCTCAACTACTCTTGTACCTCTACAGTTAGTTACCTGCACAGGAATCGGTGTGGAGCATGGACGCCACATTAATGTTAATTGAATTTTACGGTAATAATAAAGAAACACCTGAAAATGTTCTGCAAATTCATCTTCTGAATACTGCGGAACCCGATATGCACTTTTCTGCCTTTTATTTCGGCGCAAAATTTCATCGAAATCGTCATCACTGGACTCAAAATCTGAATCGCTCAACATTTGGAACAAATGGAATTGGAAAATGCTCTTGTAACTATATTTGGTTGTGTGACCATCTTCCGCAGCAGCTATTAAAATCGAGTATATTACATAATCCAGCTTATGCTGACTGCAATTGAAGACATTTGTTTTAACTAGACGCATTTCTCTTTTTATTTTAAATGCATCTTCTGTGGTCTATAAATGATGTAAAGGTTTATTTTATATTCATATATTGAAAACAGTTTTTAAAAAACTTTAGGCACATTAGGCCTATGCGTTTTTAAATTTATATACGGTCTACTCACGATGTTATCTCTTCTTTACATCTCACTGCTGTTTTTCCTACTTGTTGGCTGGGTTGGTTGGTTCCTGACGTGTGTTTTTCTGTTTGTACAGCACTTTTCGCTTGTTTTTGTGGCGTTTCTTCCGTTTCATTTATTATCACTTCAGATCAAAGAGGCGAAAAGTTCGGTACAGTACCGGAAAATGCACATCAGGAACCAAACAACATCAAGACGGAAAACAGTAGTGAGATGTAAGGAAGAGACAACACCTTGAGTTGATCGAATACTAATTTAAAAACGCATAGGACTAACGTGCACAAAGTTGTTTTTTAAAACTGTTTTTAATCTACGTATACAAAGCAAACTGTACAACCTTTATATCATTTATAGTCCACTGAAGATGCTTTTAAAATAAAAAGCGAAATGCGTCTGGTGTAAAACAAATGTCTTTAATTTCAGTCTGCATAAGACGAATTACCTATTTTCCTCTACTAATTTTTAGAGGTGATTTCATACAAACAAATGTAATACTTATAAAATAAAATACTAATACATCAATATACTCAAACAAATAATGAATTTCCTTTACAAGCAGTAGAAGAAACGCAGAACGACAGAAGTAACATGTAGTACACTTATATACTACAAAGATGTGTACTTCTGAAAACTTCGGACAAAGGCGCTTCTTATACCCCCACTACAAGCCTAAGACTTATGCGCATGCGCGAATCTGGCTGCATGAGCTGCAGGGAAAATTTCCTCCTGCAGCTCCTGCCTGCATGAGCTGCAAGCCTGCAGCTCTTCGAACAGCTGGCAGACTGCAGGCAGGCTGCAGGAGCAGCGCCTGCAGCTCTTTAAACACGACTTTTCGTACTGCGCATGCGCTGCAGCATGAATGCAGCTCTTCAAACGAACCTATAGTCCCATGAGTGAAAATTGCAATAACACCTTTTGTTGATCTACTTGGCATCCTTGTCACCAACATAATCAGCATCACTCTAAACTACTAAACCTTCTTTTCCATTGTAGGCAATTCCATAATCCCCTGTATTTTTCAAATATCTGAATATCCGTTTCACATGAACCCAGTCTTGGACTGTAGGATTACTCATTGCTCTAGCTACTATGTGTACTGAAGAAACAATGTCTGGACGTGATACTGTATCCAAATACATTGCAGAACCTAACACTTTGCAGTATGGAACATTGGTTGCTAAATTTTCTTTGACATTATTTTCTTCATTCCCCATTGGAGTAGAAACTCCATTTGCATCTGACATTCCAAATCTTTCCATTATTTTCTTTGTATAGCCTTCATGACTCACTGATAATGACCAGTCTTCATATTGCTGTATTTTCATTCCCAAAAAATTTTTGAGAGACTTTCTAATGGTATGAAATTCCTGCTTCGACATTTTTTAGGAATTCTTCAATATCTGCTTTGTTGCTGCCAACAACTAATCCATCATCAACATAGACTGCAACATATAAATAGTTCATATTGTCTCAGCAATAGAAAAGACATGGATCAGCTTTGCTGTTCATAAATCCAGTTTTCTTCATGAAATATAAAAAACGTTTGTTCCAACAATGTGGAGCCTGATTCAAGCTACACAGACATTCTTTTAGTAAACATACTCATCCAGTACCATCCTCAAAACCTCCTTGTTGTTCCATGTATACAACTTATTCTAGTACACCATTTAAAAAAGCTGCCTTGACATCAAATTAATCTAGCTTCATTTTCTCTGCTGCTGCAACTGCCAGCAAGGTTCTAACAGTGTCATAGCGCACAATGGGCCTGAAGGTTTCTTCTTAGTCAATTCCTTTCTTTTGTACATATCCTTTTGTAAATAGTCTACGTTTATAACGAACTTCCCCATTTTCTGCAATTTCCTGAGGGAAGACCCACTGATTTTGTAAAATATGAACACCTTTTAAACAGTCAACTAACTCCCAAGTGTTATTTTCTTTCAATGCTTTCAGTTCTTCATGAATAGCTTCCAGCCAGAGGCTTTTATTGTTAGACTGCATAGCTTCAGTAAATGAACTTGGATCTTCTTCTCTGATAATAGGAGGTTCAGCCATAAACACATAATATCTAATGGTCATCCATTCTGGTTTCTTCTTATTTCGTTTAGTTCTTTGTGTTTCAGTTATTTCTTGAACTCCTCTATAGCTTAACTCTCCATCCAAGTCCTCTTTTTCACACAGAATTTCTGTTCTGTCATGGGTAAAATTTTCTGGTTCCTTTTTCACTTCAAGAGGGATTTCAAATTCAGCGTTGTTGCTATCTACATCACATATAACTTCAAGTTTAAATTTTACACCATGACTTAAAAGAATCTTTCTCTGAGCTGGAATTCATCTCTGTAACCATTAACATATCCAACCAAATGTCCAAATAGAGCTTTACTATCAAATTTCGAACGAAAGTTCTTGTTCCCATGCACATAACACTCTGTTCTGAAGATTATAAGGTGATTCAAGTTGCCTACAGTTGCCATAGTTCATAAGGAAATGTGTTTTCAATTGAAGATTTTTCCAGTCAGATTCAAAAGATATGCGGTAGTATCAGATGCTTCTGCCCAGACTTCTTTTGGTAATTTGATTCAGTTCAACATAGAACATGCACATTCCACAGTGCAATTCTCTCTTTCTGCATCACCATTCAGCTGTGTTGTATAGGGTGGCGGTTGTTCTATACCTCTAGTTTCCAATAGTTGTGCAACATTCTTGTTATCAAACTCTTTTCTTCCATCACATCTGAACTGCTTGACAGTATGACCATTCTCTTTAGCTTCATTCAGAAATTGTTCTAGAACGACACTGACCTCACTCCTGTATTTCAAAACGAAAATTCTGCCATACTTGCTACAAATATCTTTGAAACACACATAGTATCTTGAATTTTCTAAAGACTCAAGTGACATGGGTCCATTTAGATCAGCTTGGATTTGTTCAATACAACTGTTGGTCGAATAACTCGGCTTCTTAATGGCAATAGATGTTTTTTTCTTCCAGAGGACATCCATCACAAAAATCTTTGCACGCATCCACATTGATGTCCATTTGCTTCAGGATATTCTTGACATGCTGTTTATTCTGGTGACCAAATCTCTCATGATATACTTGCAGTATATCTGTTGATGTTACTAAATTTACTTGAACAGGCTGTGTAGGTCAACAGCATGCATGTCAAACACGACTGATGTATCCAATCATCACAGTTTCTCCTGTACCTTTCTTTTCAATTTTGACGCTTTTTCTGTATAATCTTGTGTAGAAACCTCTTTGTGCAGCTGCTTGTACGGAAAACGAATCAACCTTTGATTCAGGAACATAAAGTACATGTTCTAATTCAGAATTTTTTTCAGGCTTTGTCCAATTTTACTTGTATTTTCACAGTTCCTTTCTCATGTGCCAGCATATTTGCAACTCGTTTTCCAAATCAGATTCTTTCAGGCACAACAAACTTTCTAAATGATACAAAATTCTGTTTACTGGCAGTTACATGATTTGTGGCACCACTATCACAGTACCTTCTGTTGGTTTTTGTATGATTATATGTCAAGGCACTTACAGAATGTACCATAAATTCAGCATTTTTCTCACAGCTATTCTTCTCAGAATGTTGTTTGTTAACTCTCTTTTCTGTCGTTTTCACTAGACATTTCTCTGCCCAGTGACCTAACTTTCCATATTTATGACTTGGAAATTTCTTTTTTGCATATTCTGTAATTTTCTTTGATTTTTCACTTTTGCTACTTTTATTTCGATTAATTTTATGTCTGGTATCACTATGTGCAACAAAAGCAGCTGATCCCACTTTTCCCATGTAACATAATTCAATTGTACACAGTTTGTCAATTAGCATATTTTTGGTTTGATTTTCTGATGGAATAGCATCTCACAAATCCTTAAAATTATCGTATTCTTTGCCTAATGGGTCGTTGAGACAAAATATTTTCTTCATGCTTCTTCAACTCATCATTTAGATAGACAGAAAGCTTCTGCAACTTAGCGACATGTATGCTTGTATCTTCCTTCTCGTGACGTTCATCATGGACAAAGGCTTCTATCAACATATTCAGTTGCTGGGTACGGCTTCTCTCAAATCTCACACATAATTTTTCCCAAATTTCACTGGCATTAGTTCATGTCAAAACAAGTTCAGCAACTGATGTTCGTTGTGCACCTGCTAAAAGACTTGTTGCTTTAGCATAATCTTTTAACCACTGTTCAATTGCCACTGTTGTAACAGTTCCACCCTAATAACAGGACATTTTCTCGTACCTTTCATGATGATTTCAAGCGTGTTGAAACATCCCACTTCCATTATCCCCAGTCTTCAGGTGCTTTCAGTTTGTCAACACCAACACCTGCAGTCATTTTTGTCGGTTGCAAACACGATCGACAAACTGGCGTCATAAATGTATTTGTGATTGGCACACATATACTTCTTTACATAAAGCAAATACTTCACATCTGTTCAACGTGCAGCCTGGGCCAATAATATGTTAAAAATTATTTTATTTGCTTTCCTCAAAAAGAACAATTAAAGAAACAAATTAAAAACTATACTAACTGAGTGTGTTCGTTTATAGCAAATAAAAAAAGGAACGAAACAAAGAGAGCACTAGTCATAGAACCAGCAGCAAAGTATTCAATAAACACACATCACAGGAGCGTAACACAAGGCAAACACTTCGTTTTTCTTTTCACATCGACACACACTATGCACATCATAAAATAAATTATCATTTTAATTAGAAAAGTAATCACATTTTTAATGATTTCCAGATTATAGAAAACGTAGCATTGAAATGAAAACAAGTAAAACAATTAGCCAGGAAACAAGTTTGAACATGGAAACTTTCGTTTAGCAACCTATGACTCTGTTTGCTACACCAACACAAAACTATAAACTAGGTTCCTATAAAATGTAATTATACTACATGTCATGCAACAGTCGCTTATGTTCATGTTTACTGTAGTAAAATTTAGGTTACGTATTGCCTCATGAAACAGCAAACATATACAGAGTGTGTAAAAGTTCGACAATAACTAACACTGCAGTTATTTTCCGGTCATGAATTAGTTGCACCTGATATCTAGTGGCAGTATTGCGTAGTCACAGTGACTACCATCTGTGACTGCGACCTTCATGACCCGAGAAAGTTAAGGATTTAAAGTCGAGTTTTTGTTCTTCTGGAAAATATGTTGCATGTAAACTCTTTGAGTAATAATCGTCCTATTAACTCCATGTAAATATTGTATGTCAGTCAGTGATCTGATAAGCTAAAGTTCTATTGCACTCTTTATCGTCATTCCCATAAGTATAGTTCCAAACACACATTTCATGAAAATCTTAAGACCAATTCACTCTGTCCAACATATCACATCACATTCTGTCTGAACATTCAACAATGCATTTCTAAAGGCAGTATTCACACTGTCCATCATGTCAACGTTTGTCAGGAAGAAAGTTTTGATAGAATGGTCATCTGCTAACATCGGAAGTTAACCTACTTTCGTCACGTTTATTCATGTTATAGTATGCGTTTACACAGATTATTTCAATACCATTAAGGACAATTCACACTGTCCCTCACATCAGTGTCTCGTCACGGCACCGACACATCAGCTGTATGCAAACTGCCCATCACGTCATTTCGCTTATTCCAATAGCCGATGTTGAAAGTGAGGAAACAACAGCTTTAAATGTTACTGATGGCCAAATAAAACTTTACAATGTATGTAAGTGCTGCAAAGTGAAACAACATTTCAAAACATCAACATTTATTTTCAAACTAAACATACGAACACACCAAACTATCCAGAATGAAACCTTCACTCTGCAGCGGAGTGTGCACTGATATGAAACTTCCTGTCAGATTAAAATTGTGTGCTGTAACCGGGACTCGAACCTGGGACCTTTGCCTATCGCAGGCGAGCGCACTACCGACTGTGCTATCCCGACACGACTCACAATGCTGCCTCACAACTTTACTTCCGTAGCAGATGACCGTTCTATCAAAACTTTCTTCCTGAGAAACGTTGACATGACGGACAGTGTGAATGCTGCCTTTAGAAATGCATTGTGGAATGTTCAGACAGAATGTGATGTGATATGATGACAGAGTGAATTGTTCAGAACTATACTTATGGGGATGACGATAAAGAGTGCAATAGAACTTTAGCTTATCACATCACTGACTGACGTACAATATTTACATGGAGTTAATAGGACGATTATTACTCAAAGAGTTTACATGCAACATATTTTCCAGAAGAACAAAAACTGGACTTTAAATCCTTAACTTTCTCGGGTCATGAAGGTCGCAGTCACAGATGGTAGTCACTGTGACTACGCAATACTGCCACTAGATATCAGGTGCAACTAATTCATGACCGGAAAATAACTGCAGTGTTAGTTATTGTCGAACTTTTACACACTCTGTATATGTTTGCTGTTAAATGAGGCAATACGTAACCTAAATTTTACTACAGTAAACATGAACATAAGCGACTGTTGCATGACATGTAGTATAATTACATTTTATAGGAACCTAGTTTATAGTTTTGTGTTGGTGTAGCAAACAGAGTCATAGTTTGCTAAACGAAAGTTTCCATGTTCAAACTTGCTTCCTGGCTAATTGTTTTACTTGTTTTCATTTCAATGCTACGTTTTCTATAATCTGGAAATCATAAAAAAATGTGATTACTTTTCTAATTAAAATGACAATTTATTTTGTGATGTGCATAGTGTGTGTCGATGTGAAAAGAAAAACGAAGTGTTTGCCTTGCGTTACGCTCCTCTGCTGTTTGTTTATTGCATACTTTGCTGCTGGTTCTATGACTAGTGCTCTCTTAATCTGCCAGGAAGTTTCATATCAGCACACACTCCGCTACAGAGTGAAGGTTTCATTCTGGAAACTTCCCTTAGGCTGTGGCTATGCCATGTCTCCACCATATCCTTTCTTCCAGGAGTGCTGGTCTTGCATGGTTCGCAGGAGAGCTTCTGTGAAGTTTGGAAAGTAGGAGGCGAGGTACTGGCGGAAGTAAAGTTGTGAGGCGGCGTCGTGAGTTGTGTCGGGATAGCACAGTCGGTAGTGCACTTGCCTGCGAAAGGCAAAGGTCCGAGGTTCGAGTCCCAGTTCTGGCATACAATTTTAATCTGCCAGGAAGTTTCACATCCAACTGTGTTAATAAGATAATAAATAGAGCCTCTTTACTTTATCGATTATGATAACCCAGCTGACATTGTTAATACCGTCATAAACAACTGAATTTTTGTTATTCATTATCACTGACTTTTTCATTAAAATGTTATTTAATGAAAATTACGTCATCAAAATAAACCTTATTCAAATAAACAGTTTTCTTCAGTCTTTTTTGTTACCATATTCCAAAACATAACCTATTTTTCGGTTTCAGATTTTCGACCTCACATTTGGGACACTCAATTGAAAAAATAATATTTTAAAGTTGTCATGCAACATTTTCAATTTACCGCTAAAACAAAGTCTAATGATGAAATAAAAATTAATAAGAGACATTTGCGTGTAATCCTTGCAATCGTCAACTACAACATGAACCCCCCCCCCCCCCCCAAGGAGCTCACAGTTATTTTGTGAGTACATGTGTGTCGAGCACGGGGCCCTGTGCTAATGCAGTCTTTCTTCCTTCTTTCCTGCCTGGAATGCAATTCCTTTCCTTTCCCTTCCCCTCCTTTCCTATCCTCACTCCTTTGCCTCCACACTGGGGGACCGACAACCTCAGCAGTTTGTTCCCATATCTCAAACGAACAAGCAACAAACAACAACATGAAAATCGTCCACAAACATAGGTTAACCTATGATGTTAGGAGATATCCTTTCCGTCAAAACAGTCTTCTCGAGATAGCTTGACATGATGTGATGGACTAGCAAAGGACAGTGTGAAAGCTGCCATTAGAAATACATTGTGGAATGTTCTGACAAAAGATGATATGATGTGATGGATAGTATGAATTGGCCTTTATACTTTGTTTTAGTGATAAAGTGCAAATGTATCATAGTGACTTAGATATTATTTCTTTTAGATTGAGTGTTCTTCCAAAAGCAAAGTCAGATATCTGGGACCGAAATATCGTTTAAGATTTACAATACAGTAACAGAAAGGCCGATGCAAACAATGTATAGGAAAATGATTGTGCATTAATGAAGCAGTTTTCATTAAATAACATTTTAAATGAAACATTCAGAGCTCATGAAGGTCAAAAGCTCATTTGTTTATGATGTTATTAACAATGTAAAGAGGAAACCCATAATGAAATAATTAAACAGGCTCAATTTATACCATCATCAATAGTGTTTAATGCGTTTTTTTCTACATATTTTCTTTTGCATATAGATGGTAGTGTTTTGAAACGTTGCTTCTCTTTCCAGCGATTTACCAGACTAAGCTGGCCAATGATCTCTATCTCTATACTATGTGGATGTTGAACTTCAGGTGTCTAAGCGTTCCAGGCATAGATGTTCAGATTTCGCTGCTTGCCAAATTCTAATATGGCTGATATGAAGTTTTACAAGCAACACGGTGATGAAACTGCATCACATCTAATCTTCGAATGCATTGCATTTGAGAGTAAAAGGCACTGAACATTTGGGACAACCAGACCCGAAGAAATTGTGTCTAATAAAGAATTGGTAAAGGGACTCCTTGCACTGTTCAAGGGCATTGGTTGGCTTTACTAGCTATACAGGGAGCGATACCGCACAATAAACTTAGTTTCGGTGCGGGCAGTGGCGGGTTGGACCAAGACTGTTTTGGCTTCCCTGGAAAAATCAAATCAAATCAAATCAAATCAATCAAGGTCGAGTACACTTACTTATTGAAAACATTTTCAGGGCTTACGAGAATGCCAGGAGCACTGTAGGACATAGCCCATGACACGGTGCATTACATGAATACTACTGTTGGCCCTCCTGTCTCCTGCTGACCACAACCCTTGGCGATATATCGTCTAACCACAGCAATAGCGGAATCTGATGTCTGATGAGAGAAGAGTCAATGTGGTCGTCAAGTAGCCACTGGTCGTTGCCACTCCATTTGGTGCCAACAAAGAACGGTGCATGGTGCCTGCGTGGTGATTAAAGAGCACACAATCCTAGGACAATACCTCACCCTTATCCTTATTAAATGACTTTAATTATGCATTGTGTGGCGCAACAGTATTCAGTGTTTTAGACTATGCAAGGGCATATACCCAGATTCTGGTGTCAGAAGCAGGCATCCAAAAAACAACGACTATCACACCTACAGATACTTTGGGAGTCAACTCATAACCTTTGGCCTAACAAATGCTATGTAAACGTGGCATAGGTTTATTGACTCTGTGGTGCTAGGGCTTACATTTTGCTTTGCCTACCTCAACCATATTATGGTCTTCTCTACTTCTCCAGAGCAACATTATCAACAATTTACTGACTTTTTCAAAAGACTGGAACAGTATGATGTTGTTCTAAACACTGCCAAGTTCGTTTTCGACCAAAATCAAGTCAACTTTTTGGGCTACAAAATTACATCGTCGAGATCGCTACATTTGACGGAGAAGGTTGAGGCTATCCTTCAAATGACCTGTCCAAGGACTTGTTAAGAACGCCGTTTTCTTGGTGTACTGAATTTCTATAGCGGACATCTGCTTCATGCAGCCAAAATGCAAGTGCCATTAACAGCAACACTCATGGGCCTAAAGAGCAAAGGAATCTGACCCGTTACTTGAAGAGATGGCATGATCTCGGCTTTCGACGCAGTTAAGTGAGGTATAGCAGCAGTGGCGTAGCTACATCACCAAGGGCCCCAGGGCGAAAATGACATTGGGGCCCCTCTCTAAACTAAAACTATACATGTGGTGTCGCACAAGTACAAAGTGCGCGCCACCTACTTTTGCCGCGCGCCACCATGCACGCACGGCGCGGCGTTCTCACGACGACAGCCACGAGCGCCCTCTGCTGCAACCCCGCTCGTGGCCACCACGTAAAGACACCGGTCACTTGGGACTGAGATAGCAACCAGTTAGGACCTTCGTAATCAGATAGGCACCAGTGAAGACTTTGCTATCGTACAGGCACTAGGCAGGCCTCTAACAACTATGTATCAACATTCTGCAGTACTATGTAAAAGTTAAGTATTGTTACATTCTGTGCAATATATATCTCTTTCTAATTTACTCTAGTGTTTATAGTTTCTGGCTGCTCCCCTCCGTACCTGCACCAGCGTGCTATTTTTGATCCTGTGTCGGTCTCATTCCACTCGGCCACCGACACCTACGACGAGGCTGGGACACAAAAGCGGCGACGAAGTTGGGACACAAAAGTGGCGACGAGGAGTGACAGAACCTTGGACCAGCCCGCTTGCAGCAGCCAGACAGCAGCAGTCGGAGCACGCAGAAATTGCTCCCGCCCACCCACCCTTATTATAAGATTTTTGGGGAACATTTTCAGTTGCGTATTTTGTGGACTTTTTTGTTGCAGAGCGAGTCCTCTTTCATATTGCATTTGTGTTTTGTTATAAGTTACTTGTATACGCGGCGCCTAATCGGTCAGCATGGCCACTACCCCGAACCCAAACTTAATGGAAATTATTCAGTTACAGACGGCGCAAATCACTCAACTACTGCCCGCCGTGTCGCAGTTGACGACACAGGCTGCTCACCAACAACAACAGCCGTCACATCAGCAGCCCACACCTGCCGCTGCACCGCTTCCTACTTTTCGCCAGTACAACGAACGTGAGGAAGAATGGAGCGACTACTTCGCACAGTTTCAAGAACTCGTCGCGGCTCATCAACTTACAGGTCAGACTGTTAAGCATCTTTTATTGTCTGTAGTGGGCCCCAAAACTTTCGGGTTATTGCAGAAACTATTCCCGCACGCATCTCCTCGGGATGTGGACTTTGATCAAATTGTAGATGCACTGAATGCACATTATGAGAGAAAAGTTCTTGTAGCCGCTGCACGATACCGATTTTTCAGACTTAAAAAATTACCGCAGCAGTCACACCAAGAGTGGATTACGGAATTGAAGGGCTTAACCCGCCAATGTAAATTTACTTGCTCTTGTGGACTTTCGTATAGTGACGTGATGTTGAGGGATGCGATTACGCAGAATATTCAGGACCCCAGAATTAGAGCAGCAATTCTGAAACAGTCTGACCCCTCATTAGACAGTGTACTGCAGCTTATAGAAGCGCATGATACTTTTGACTTAGCTGATGTAGAAATGCAAAGCCATAGTGTAAATTCAGTGCGCCGCAACGGACGCTTTCCTAGCCGTAGTTCTCAGTATAGCACTAGTGATTCTTATTTTTCTACAGGCCGTGCTGAACAGACAGTGAACAGTAGCCAGTGTAAAAGTGCGACACAAAGGTCGCCCCGTCGTGTTAGAAACAGTGATTTGAATAACGAGCGCCAACGCTCATTTCAGAAAAATGTACGTAAATCTTGCCCCCAGTGTGTGTCTCGCCACAAGCGTGCTCATTGCCCTAGTCGCAATGCAACCTGTTATCAATGTGGCAAATCAGGACATGTACAGTCTGTGTGTATGCAAATTAAAAACTCAAAGAACGGTACCGTTAGAAACAGTGCTTCGCAGAGTGCGAGAACAGTTCATTCTGTAAATGTTATACAGGCTGTGGAATTGAACAGTGCTTTCCTTGGATCTCAATTGCAAGAAAGTAGTTCTGTGCCTATGGCAAAACTATATAGTGCACCACGAAGCAAGCGCCGACGAGCGCGTAAAACAGTGCAACGGAAAAGGGTTCGGGACAAGCAAAATGACTATGAACAGTGCATTCCTGTAGTGAAAATAGTGCCTTCTGCAACTGCTCCTTGTAATAGTGCCCAGTACTGTGTAGCTAGTGACAGTAGACATCAAGTAGCTACTCAAAAGTGTAGTGCAGTAGTTAGTGACTCTGTAGTAGCCTCGCATTGCGCGGACGCCGATCCGGCGGTAGTGACATCTAGTGACAGTGTTGTTAATCCGCTGTGTGCCGAGTATGCGCCGCTTCCTACCGCACGCAACCCGCGCAAGCGCAGAAAACAATATGTATTAGACGTTGCCCACATTCGCGCACCGGTCGTGCGCCAGAAGCACAAGCTGTTTGTTACTCTCTCTATAGAAAATGAGACTGTGCAATTTCAGCTTGATACTGGTTCCGCTGTTACATTAATAAATAAAGACACATATGAACTTCTGGGTTCGCCGAAATTGTCGCCGTGTCAACAAGTGTTAACAGCGTACACAGGTCAAAATATTCCCGTGCTAGGAACGTGTAGCCTGCGCGCCTCTTTTCAAGGTGTTACAAAAACAGTTGCTTTTATAGTTCTTCAGGCCAAATCTACGCAGAATATTTTTGGACTAGATGCTTTTGACTTGTTTGGTTTATCAATTCAAAGAGATGTGCTTCAAATTTCGTCAGTAGTGCCTCAGGACAAAATCAATGCATTGTGTGAAAAATATAGTGACTTGTTTTCGCCGGAATTAGGTTGTGCAAAAGACTTCGTGGCACATGTAACTTTAAAAGAATCTGCAGTTCCAAAATTTCGTAAAGCTAGACCAGTGCCTATCGCAATGCGTGATACAGTTGCCGAAGAACTTAAACGTTGGCAAGATAGTGGGGTGATTTCTCCTGTTTCTGCAAGTCAGTGGGTCTCGCCTATAGTAATTATACCCAAGCCGTCAGGAAAACTTCGTCTCTGTGCGGACTTCAAATCAACAGTGAACAGTCAAACAATTGTGGACACTTATCCCCTGCCCAGACCTGAGGAACTGATGGACAAATTAGGACAGTCTCGTTTCTTTTCTAAGATTGATTTAGCAGAGGCATACTTACAGATTCCACTTGATGACGAGTCAAAAAAGTTTTTCGTCATTAATACTCACATGGGCCTTTTTCAATTTCAACGCCTACCCTTTGGCAGTTCTTCCGCCCCTGCTATTTTTCAGCGTTTTTTGGAACAGCTGACAGTTTCTGTACCGTGTTGTTCGAACTATTTAGATGACATTGTGGTATCCGGACGTACAGTTGAAGAACATTTAGCAAACCTGGAGTGCCTTTTCAAAGTTTTGACTGCAGGAGGTCTACGTTGTAATAAAGCAAAGTGTTCGTTTTTTCAAACTGAAATAGAGTACCTAGGCCATATGATTAATGCCCAAGGAATTCATCCCTTACAGTCACATCTTCGAGCAATCGAAGACTTGCCTCCTCCTAAGAATGTGCATGAATTGCGAGCAGTGATGGGAAAGCTTAACTATTATTTCAGATTTATTCCCAATGCCTCTCAGATTGCAGCTCCACTGCATCACTTACGTAGGAAGACTGTTCCTTTTGTATGGTCTAAAGATTGTCAGGTTGCCTTTGACAAACTAAAGTCTGCACTACTCAGTGATGCATGTTTGATTCCCTTTGACCCACAGAAGCCTGTAGTGCTAGCAGTTGACGCCTCGTCGTACGGTGTGGGTGCAGTTCTGTCACATCGTATTGGATGTCATGATCGTCCTATTGCCTTTGCATCCAAGCTACTGACGCCGACGCAACAGAATTACAGTCAGATAGAAAAGGAGGCCTTAGCAATCATTTACGGCGTCACAAAGTTTCATCATTATCTCTATGGCAGAAAATTCTATTTGTTGACAGACCACAAGCCTCTCACGTCGTTGTTCTCACCCACAAAGCCAATTCCGCCACGTACGGCACAAAAGCTTCAGAGGTGGTCCTTGATATTGTCTAATTATCAGTATGAGATTTTGTACCGACCTACCACTAAACACGCCAACGCGGACACACTTTCCCGACTTCCGGTTGGCCAGGATGTGTCGTTTGATTCTTCGGAAATGGCATGTTGTCAGATAGACTCCAGAGATGCTACCGCTGTCGCAGATTTCCCTTTGAACTCTCGTCGGGTTGCACAGGAAACAGCTGCGGATGCAGACCTAAGTGTGGTAGCACGTTTTGTTCGCTCAGGGTGGCCTGCCAGAGCCAAAGACATTGATCGGCCTCTGGTTCGACGTTATTTTGCACAACGTCATGCATTATCTTTAAGTCAGGGTGTACTGTTGTTGCATACAGACAACGACCAAGCAAGAGTGATTGTTCCTCGTTCCCTGCAACGAGAAGTGTTACGCCTCCTGCATCAAGGACATTGGGGTATTGTTAGGACAAAGCAACTGGCCAGACGTCATTGTACCTGGGTTGGTATGGACGCTCAGATAGAGAACATGACGTCACAGTGTACTGTTTGTGCGGAGCATCAGGCGGCTCCTCCACAGCGTTTCTCAGACTGGCCACGCCCCAAGGGACCATGGCAACGTTTACATATTGACTTTGCCGGACCTTTCTGGAATACGCGCTGGTTAATTGTTGTAGACGCTTTCAGCAAGTTTCCTTTTGTGATTGCCATGAACTCAACGACAGCTTCTAGTACAATCAGTGCCTTAACATCAGTGTTTTGCATCGAAGGTTTGTCTGAAACTATTGTCAGTGACAATGGACCTCAGTTTGTTAGTGCGGAATTTCAACAGTTTTGTCGTGTGAATGGCATTCAGCATATTACCACTGCACCTTTTCACCCTCAGTCCAATGGTGAAGCAGAACGTTTCGTTCGAACATTCAAGTCTCACATGGAGAAGATGAAAGGTCAACACTCCAGGCAGCAAGCTCTTCAAATTTTCCTGTCTACGTATCGATGCATGCCACGTGACGGCCCGTCTCCTGCCGAGCTGCTACACGGCCGCCGTCACCGCACTCTCCTTCACCTGCTGCAGCCTCCCACGCACCGAGTCGGTTCGTATGGCGCTACGCGTTTTCAGGTTTTTACGCCGGTGCTGTACAGGGTGTTTGCTGGCAACAAGAAGACATGGATGCCGGGCACCATTCAGCGCATGCTCGGTCGCAATATGTATGTTGTACGTTCTTCCACAGGGTCGGAGCTGCGGCGCCACGCAAACCAATTGCGTCTGCATAGGCCGCGCGATCCTGTCTCCGGTTTCTTGATTCCAGACCCAGTTCACCGCCAGGGAGCACAACCACATCGTTCGTCAACGGGTCCAGCGTCCCCGGACTACGAGATCGTCCAGATGGAGATCGACGCGACGCCGCCGCTGTCGCCGCCGCAGATGACAGCGTCACCGAGAGGGACTCCGGGACCGTGCGTGCCGCCGCCGCCTGGGCCACGCACCTCAGAAGAAGATGACCTGCTCCCTCTGGGCAGGGGGGTGCGCCCTTCCCCAGGTTTCGGTGGGTTCCCTGGAGGATCGCAAGGCGGATGCCGGGGCGCGGACGGCGTCTCGATCCCAGCCTCAGCTACGACGCCCGTCCCACCAGTAACGCCCCCGCCCAGGCCCTCCTCCCAGTGCCGTCGCCGTGTCCCTCAGCCCTACGCCACGACGGCGCGGCGGTTTGGGGGGGAGGGGTGTGGTGTCACACAAGTACAAAGTGCGCACCACCTACTTTCGCCACGCGCCTCCATGCACGCACGGCGCGGCGTTCTCACGACGACAGCCACGAGCGCCCTCTGCTGCAACCCCGCTCGTGGCCACCACGTAAAGACACCGGTCACTTGGGACTGAGATAGCAACCAGTTAGGACCTTCGTAATCAGATAGGCACCAGTGAAGACTTTGCTATCGTACAGGCACTAGGCAGGCCTCTAACAACTATGTATCAACATTCTGCAATACTATGTAAAAGTTAAGTATTGTTACATTCTGTGCAATATATATCTCTTTCTAATTTACTCTAGTGTTTATAGTTTCTGGCTGCTCCCCTCCGTACCTGCACCAGCGTGCTATTTTTGATCCTGTGTCGGTCTCGTTCCACTCGGCCACCGACACCTACGACGAGGCTGGGACACAAAAGCGGCGACGAAGTTGGGACACAAAAATACAGATACAAAGCTATTTCATCATCAGCTCCTTAACATACACTGGAAGACATAATGAGGCAAACCTAAATACTACTAAGTAAATTATTATATGTCATGCAGCAGATAAATTTGATCGTACTCTCAAATACAATTATAACTGTGAAAGATTTTTGGTTGTTATGCTTTCATGCAAAATTTGTTGGATGGATTTGGATGAAATTTTGCAGAAGGATAAGGTTGGACTTGGGCAGGACATGCAGATAATACACCCCATGGGATAGTTTTCGAAGTTGCTTCATATTAGGCGAATGAAGTTGTAGGCAGAAGCTTCACTGAGGACTCACCGATCAGTAATAAAATCCACACAATCATTCATTACCCATATTTTCTCTTCTTCTTGCACGAATTTCAGAGTGCAATTGATTACAGAACTTCGTTGGGATCTATGATTAAGAAGCACTCTTTTGGGGGAATTCACTACACAAACAGTTGAGTTACCATAATAATACCCTTCTGTAAGAATACATTGTAGAGCTTTCATATTCAAATGTGGTCACACGTTGATTGTCAAACACACTGCTAGTAATTCAACGCCATTGATTGTTATTTTGTAAAGATTGGCAGCTATGACAATTCTGACTTCAATCGACAACACGCTAATAGTGGCAGAGTCCACGCCGTAGAGGACAAGCAATAGATATTGTTATGTTTACATTCTGAGTTGGGAATAACTTTTGGATATCACTTCGTGCATCTGAGGTTTGTTGGACAGGGTTCAAAAAGTTGAAAGTCAGAATACTTCATTCAACTAAAATACAGTAGAACGTCGATTGTCCGAAGTAATTTGGGGACATTGATGTTGGGAAAACCGGTTTATTCGGATAATCGTACTGTACACTTGTATTTGCCAATATGAAGTTTATATAGTACTTGAAGGCCCGCGATCCTTCACACTTCGCCGAGCGACACGCCGCATCACTTGGAAAGCTCAAATGTTGCTGTGGAAAGCTTTGATGCTGCCACAACTTTTACTGCTACGTCGACTGAAATTGAATTGTTGTACACAGCGACTGGCGGCTTGCTCTGTGAGCAGCGGCACAGAGTGGCGTCGCGTGAAGTAACGGCCCCATTACAAGCACTGCTTCACCACCCGGTGACCTAGTGCGGGTACTGAGGGAAGCTTGGTTAGAGGGGAGGTGGAGGTGATGGACGTTAGGGCGGTAGAGTAAGAAAATTAAAATAAATAAATAAATTTTTTTAAAAAATTTAAAAAATTCGACGCTCTACCGTAACTTTTCTCGAACGTCGCTCACGGAGGCTGAGGGGCCCCTGGAGCTCGGGGGCCCCGGGGCACTGCCCCGCCTAGCCCTATGATAGCTACGCCACTGTATAGCAGACGTGGCACTGCTTGCTCACCCTTATCTGAGTGCACCCTTGGCGCTGGTAGTTTATGCAAGCCAGACTGCTATTGGTGGAAGGCTGAAACAGTTATGAGAGCTTTCTTCTCTCGCAAGCTGTCAGCATCACAATACAAATGTATTGCTTGTGACAGTGAACTCCTAGCAATCTATGAAGCTATTAAGTTCGCCTATTTCCGATCGCAATTGGAGGCTAGAGATTTCACCATCTATACAGATCGTAAACCACTAACATATGCTTTCCAATAAAATAACATGAATTGTTCTCCTCAGCAGCACAACCAGTTTCTTTACATATCCCAGTTTACAACAGACATTTAAAACATTTCAGGGACAGACAATATAGTGGCCGACTACCTTTCGCGCGTCGGCAGCATTACTTGTGCAGTTGATTTCTCAGAACTCACTGGCGACCTACTTGAACAATCCGAAACGCCGCTCAAACTTGACATGGTGAAGATTCTGAGAAATGACGACGAGCTATAATGTGCTTTATCCAGTAGCAAAACTCGTTCTTTCTTTCCCACTGCCTTCAGGAAGTGTGCCTTCGATAAAATTCATACTTTGTGCCACCCAGGGGCCGCGGGACAACACGACCGGTTTCTAATTGGTTTGTGTCGCCAGGAGTAAAAAAGACTGCAATAATGGTCACAGACGTGCATTAAATGCCAATTAAGCAAGGTGAATCGACATGTACGCCTATTTCCGATCGCAACTGGAGGCTAGAGATTTCACCATCTATACAGATCGTAAACCACTAACATATGCTTTCCAATAAAATAACATGAATTTTTCTCCTCAGCATGCTCCAGTGGGCAAATTTCCTAATGTAACTGCTCGACTTGCAAATATCCATCTAAGTATCGTAGGCCCTCTCCCTCCATCGAATGATCAACATTATTTACTAACTATAGTAGATAGGTTCACCGTTGTCGATGAGAAGCAGCCCTTAGAACACACGACAAGATCGAGTTGAAGAGTCCATTTCCCTGCGAGATGTTTAGACACTGCTCTGCTTTCCTGGGGGGGCCTTATGTAGCAGACAGTGAAGAATCTTAAACACCTGAAGAGACGGTGCCTCACAGCACTCAGTATTTTAAAGTGTCTTAGACATACTTCATGGGGAGCTGACAGGACTCCTCTGTTCCAGTGTTACAGAGTCTTTGTATGATCCCGACTTGATTATGGCTGCACGATGTATGGGTCGGCACGACCTTCCTATCTTAAAATGCTGGACGTGGTGCACCATGAGGGGATTCGATTGTCTACCGGGGCATTTCGTACCAGCCCCAAACCAAGCTTTTGCGCCGAGGCTGCTGAGCCACCACTACACTTCTGGTGACAGCTCCTCATGGTGCACCAGGAGTATATCACATTGTCCACTCCATATACACCTGATTCCGATACCGTTGCTCGGCCGCCTATGGAAAGGCTTTTTCGTAATTGGGTTCGAGCTACGAGGCCTTTTGGGATTCGTACTAAGGGCTGTTTTTTAAGATATAGTTGTGGCAGGTTTTAATGTTTTACACAGAGGTTGGAGTAAATGTCCACCTTGGCTCCTCCACAGACCCAGATAATTTTTAGACTTCACTATACTTCTGATTTTACATTTTAGTCTATGTTTTTTAACATTTTAGATACCATCGAGTTTTTACGGTGGTTTACACAGATGGGTCCAAACAGGGGGACTCCCTAGGCTGCTCCGTAGAGTTCCTGAACAACACCATCAGGATTTGTCTCCCAACAGCATACTCTGTATTCTCAACAGAGTTACACTGATCCTGCGGGCAGTGGAACAAATGGATTGTGTTTGTGGCAGACAGTTTCTTCTGTGCTCTGACACGGTCAGTGCACTGCAGTCTTTGCAAACTTTGTACCCAGCAGATAAGATAGTACAGCTCATACAGGACAAACTGTAATCCATCCAGCAGTGGGGGAAGCAAATATCATCCTGTTGGGTACCCAGCCATGCCGGAAATTGTGGCAATGAAATGGCCGATAGGGCTGCCAAGGAGACCTGCAGAGGCTGTCATACCATACAGTGTGTCATTCCCCTGCAGGACATTCTCTCTGTGGTGCAGCAGAGGGCCTTACATTTGTGGGACTAATCGTGGCAGGCAGTGACAGGCAATAAACTACGGTTGGTTAAACCAACTATCAGACTATGATGAACCCATGTCAGTCATTGAGGCAGCATGAGATAGCCTAGATACATCTACGAATCGGACACTACCCGTTGACCCCCGGTTTTTTACTCTGTCGAAAGGACCCTCTGTTTTGTAATGCCTGTGGCGTGCAAATCACGGTACGCCACATTTTAATTGAATGCACTTTATATTGTGCTGAGAGGGAGGCAGCTAATCTTGATGGTACTCTGCTATCCGTTTTAGCAGACAACGATGCGAGTGTGATGACCGTTTTGAAGTTTTGTGATCTTTCTGGGTCCTTGCCTAAGATTTTAGGCTGGAGGTTTTAGTGCATTAAAGACAGGCTGACCTATCGCCTTTCTATCAGTCAACTGTCCCTTGTACCCAGCAGTTGGCTTAAGAGCTACTTATGACTGTGTACTTCAGTGGGCTATCTTACATTGCTGACAAGCAGTACCTGTTGTTGTGATTGCTTCGTTGCCCATGCCACTTGACTAGTTTGGATATGTACCTTCCTGTTGCCAGTTTTTCTACATCACCTCTTTTCTTCGGTTACACTCGTCTTCCAATAATCTTGTAAGGGCTCTAAAGACCCAGATGTCATGCGCCCACATCATCTTATCCTATCCTAGTGAAGAAATGGTGCACTGTAACTCATGTGTTTTAGTGTGTGAAACTTCATGTTGCTGTTAAAGTGCTTGTGCACCAGCCGCTAGGGGTGCTACATACTGGGTCACTTTCAAGCTTATTATATGAATTAGATTGAAGTTCTGTTTATAGTATTTTAGAGAAGGAGCACTTATGTATGTTCTCGTTTTCGAGATCGGTGAAAGCTCTCAATCACGAATTGCTCTTTAACTACACTCCTTTTACATTAGTTAAATAAAGAAGTGAATGTGATAATATTTAAAGAACTGTCCTCATTACAGCTGCAGCAAAATAATTATACAAAGTGAAACTGAGATTATGTTACCATCCATAAAGTAAATAGTCATAGTTTAATATCTGTATTGAGGAAACAATAACATTGACACCCCAAGCAATGTTTGTTATATCTGTTTTTGATCAATTTAGTGTGGTAAAGTTCTGGGAAATCAAAGAGCATACCAAAACATCTGCATCTACATCCAAGTGAAAATGTAAACAAACAAACATGTCAAACAATATTCATCACTGAATAAATAGAGTCTATTTACTATATCCATCGCAATTTTCCCTTTACTTTGTTAATAACATCATAAAAACTAAGTTTTTCTTCTTCATTAGCGCTAACTTTTCCATTTAAAACGTTATTTAATGAAAACAGCTTCATGAACTTACAATCTTATTCACATACACTCTTGTTATCAGCCTTTTCTATTACTCTATGACAAAATCTAAACCATTTATAGGTTTCAGATATCCGATCTTGCTTCTGGAAGAACAGTCAATGAGAAAATTATCGAAGCTTTTATAGAACATTCGCAAAGTTTCTTAAAACAAACTGTAAAAATAAAATAAAGATTAAAAAGAAACAGTTGTGTGTAATTGCTTACAATAACTTTAGAGTAGGAATTACTCTGGAGTGAGCATTCTGGGGATGCTGTCAACATTAAGCTGGGATTGTCACGTGATCTAGGGATAATGCTATTCTTTAATTCACAGTACACCTCACATCACGTCATGTTATGGTTTCTCGGAAACAGGGTCCTTATCTGGTAACATCGAAAGTTAATCTACTTTCGCCACACTTTGTACAGGATTAGTCAAGTGTATGATACAACATGTCAGCACAAAATAAGGAGCATACAGAAAGGAAACTCCCGCTGCAGTCTGTCGTCCAAAATTTAGTGCGCATGCGCGGAATCGGCCATCTTGAAAAGAAGTATATGCATGGTCATTCCCTACTCTGTGGTGTGGTAATGCGCCGTCCTTGTTTGTTAATTGTGTATTTTAACTGCCTGAATCACATAAAATTAAACAAGTATTTGGTGCAGTGAAAAGAAAGAACTGTGTGTCAGTAGTTGGAGCTGTTCCGTTTTTATTATGAGCAGCAATAAAAGAAAAGGCGACCGATGGTGTTCAGCACCTAATTGCCGCCATAATTCGAATACAAATTAGGATGTAAGCTTGTTCACCTTCCTAAAAGATGTTCAACGGTAAGCGTACGTTGCTATATGTGTAGTAAAAGTTAAATGTTATCAGTTTAGAATGAGAGCAATGTGTGCATAATTATTAAAAGTAGCCTTGCTTCTTCTCTTGACGATAACTCTCACTGTTGCTGTTGCTGTAGCAGTTCAACAGCATCGAAATGTTGAAGTACACTTATATTTTATATGTTTAACGTCGCAGGGAATAATATAAAATGAAAGACAAAGAATAGTGCGTAAGTAGTGGGATAACATTTTGCGCATGCGTTTCCTTTTCCTGTTGCCCACATAGGCGAGATATTTCAGGAATTTTTAAGGCTCATCTACCTGCTGACCTTCACATAATTTGATGCAAACGGTAAAATTTTACTAACGGCAACGAAGGCGTAGTGTGCTAATGTTGTCAACGACCTTGATCCTCTTACAAGGGAAGGTCGGCAATCGGGACCCGGCGATTTCGCCCAAATTGCGTCTGTAGAAGGAGATTGGTCTCCACATAACGTGCCTGAAATATTTCGCTTGAGTGGGCCTTAGGAATGGAGAAAATGCTCTCGAAAGTTTTTCAAATAGTACTGTACATCTTATTTAGCGATCTGTTCGTGACTGACGACATAGCGTAATGGTCAAGCGCATTACTTGTGCAGCAGGCGCCCTGGGATCAATCCCAGGAGCTTCCTAATTTTTTTTACGCTACGCCTTTAATTCACGAACAGAGCGCTGAATAACAAATAACATGTACAGTGCTATCGGAAAAACTTTCAAGAGCGTTTCCTCCTTTCCTAAGGCCTACCCAAGCGAAATATTTCAGGCTCGTCATGTGGAGATCCACCTCCTTCTACACATGTAACTTGGGCGAAATCGGCGGGTCCCGAATGCCGACCTCCCCTTTTTAGAATATTCAAACAAATGGAATAAGGGGAATAATCTTGCTGTTCTTGCTCTTAGGTTGGCAGTTTTTTGAATCTACCTTTCTCAGGTCGGTAAAGTAATTGTCCTCGTAAAATGAACATCATGTTGCCAACATTAAAACATTACTCCTACACTGCCGTAAGTAAAACTGAACCAGTCAAATGAATGACACTCATCCTGCCTCCTCCCCTTGTTATACGCTGCTTAGGCAGGTAAAATTTTACTTACGGCAGTGGAGATGTAGTGTGCTACTGTTGGCAATGAATGCTCTTAGGATACGGTACTCAAACAAATAGATTAAGGGGAATAATTACTTTATGCTGTTCCTGCTCTATGGTTGACTGATTCTTCTATATGCCCTTCTCCAATCAGTAAATTAATTATCCTCCTAAAGCAAATACAACTTTTCCAACTTTGAAGAAATCATGTTTGCTAACTTTTTGAAAAACTGATTACCCCGATGCTGTTCCAACACCGTTCAATATAACAAATCCACCAAAGTCAGTACCACTAAAAAGGAAATCGTCTAAGGAAAGGACCAGTGAAATACGTCCAGGCCCTAAGGCTAAGTCGGACATACAGGTAAATCTGATGCTTATAACATATGTTTTGTGGTGCTAATTCAGAATATATATGTAAAGCAAAATTCATTACCACCCACTGAAAGTAATACCTCTGTGAGGTACAAATGATGTGTAATGTCCTAGTGAATACACATTGACAAGAAAGACTAAGAAGAAAATGAACACTTTTTCCTTTGCTATAACTGAAACAATGTGTGCGACAATATGACAACTACAGAGTAAGTTTGTTCTGTAGTTTTATGTTTCCACTACCTGTCCTTCATTTGTGTGTAAATTAACAGTTTTATATATGCTCAGACATAATTAGCTCTGTATAATAAGTTTTACTGCTAAGTCTGACTCAATATTTTATGCAAATTTATTTGTGTCAAATAAAACCTGGCAGTTGGAAAGTTCACTTTCTTGTTTATAACTAATTTCCCAAACATAACTTGGTTGCCAAACAAGATGGCCACCAGTGAGTGACGCACGCTAGTTAGGCTCGCAAGTTTATCTGGTATTTGGAGGTGTTAATAAGCAGTTTGGCTGTTTGAAATAGTCACAAAACGTGTGTTAAGTGCCAAGTGTCGCATTGCCATACTATTTCGGAATGTCTGTACCGTGTAACTGCATTTAAAATGGAAAATCGTCGAACAACGTGCAGCACCGCCAACGGCCAATCCGGCGAAGGCGCAGCAGGCGAGCCGGTACCGGCGACCGCGGCCGCGCCGCCCGCCACCGCAGCAGACGCCGCCGACATCGGCGCACTCGTCAGGGCCGAGGTAAGTGCCGCGCTGCAGGTGGAGGGCGCGCTCGCCACCGTGGTCCAGACCATCACCGACGCCGTCACTGCCTCAGTGACGCTCAAAATACAGCAAACGCTCGACAGGAATGCCAGTGAGATATGCGCTCTGAAAAAGCCCCTAGAGGATACTGCAGACAGAGCACGATCACTCGAACAGAAGCTAATCGAAAGAACAGATGAGCTCGAACAATATCAGAGACGAAATAACCTAAGACTGTTCGGGATTCCAGAAAATAGCAGTGAGAATACGGATGAAATCGTAATGAATCTGGCCACAGAAAAGCTAGGGTTGCAGGTGACCCTTAACGACATCGACAGAAGTCACAGAATGGGATGTAAGAGAGGGGAACCCACAAAACCTAGGCCCATAATAGTGAAGTTTATGTCGTACAGGAAGAGATCCGAAATCTTCAGAGCCAAGAAGAAACTGGTAAAATCAGGTCTGACGATACGTGAAGATTTTGAATAGTGCAATCGCAACATTTGGCCTACATAATGTATGGACAAGTGATGGCAGAATAATGGTGAAGACGAACAATGGCATAATATCAGATACAAATGCAAATGAACTCGAAAGCCTCTGCTTTAGGAAATAAAAACACGTGAACACTTGCTGCCACTACTTCTACGTGTAGCTTAATATTTTCATTTTTCTTCTTTTGCTACACTTTACATCGATTTTCTAAAGAAAGTCTTATGTACATCAATATCTCTTACGCTACATTAGTTAGTTTTCCCTTTATTATTTTAGCAAATTATCATTATTTTATTGGTGTGATTTGTTGTTACACTTTTTCTTCTTCTAGCAAATTATCATTATATTATTAGTGACACTTACTGGTTCACTTTAGGATATTGCTGTTTTACTATTAATCTCATACCTACATTATCAATTACGGTACCATCTTTGGTTTAAATTCACTTTTGCGTTGGACTGCTTCGAAACTGCCCTCTCAGACGTCGAATCAACTTGTTCATAATCATTAAGAGTTTTGCATAACTGTTCAATTTGAACATTACCGTCATCACAACCTATTCGATTTGTTCTGCAGGTTTTACTTCTCTTTGGTTTTGTACCAATGTGTCTATCAGCTCTTGTATTCTTTCCACTTCTGTGTCATATCTGTTACTAATATTTGTGACCTAATCTTGCATCTTATCTATCCTAGTGATCACTGTAGTCACATTTGTTTGTAAATTGTCAACGCGTTTGTGCAATGTCGTTACTTTCCATGTTATGCTTCCTACCTTTTTGTTAATCTCGGCCGTTTGTATTTTTACCTCCTTCATATCTTCGTTCTAAGCTTCAATTCATTTTCAAATCTTTTTGCTTTGTGTTTCGATTCGTTCACAAAGCTTGTATTTTTTTCGATTCGTTCACAAACCTTTTTGTTCCGACCATTTATGTTTTCTAATAAAATTTTAAACCAGTTTTCCATATCAATGGGCTATCTGACTGGAACTGTCCTTAAATTCTGTTTCACTACTGGATATTTCCATTTTTATTTGTGATGTTAACATATCAGCATTTTCTGCAGCAATCGTCGCCTCTGTAGTGTTTGTTTGTTGGCTTCCGCTAGTGCCAGCTAACGTCTGCCCCTGATAACTATCTGTGCTGGCAACAGCTGCCGCTAACACAACATTTTGCTGGCCCTAAGTGTTCCCACTAACCTGATTTTACCCATCTCTATCCATCTTTCCTACAGTAACTTGACGTATTGTACTAAGAAACATACCTGTAGTGCTAATTTAGAGAAAATAAGTGCAATAAGTTTACACCGTAAAAATTTCACCTACTGCACCATTCCCAGCCACTACACACAATTACACAAAGTTCCTGAACAATAATGCGCCCCTCCGAGAGAATTACCATGTGCTTACTAATAGATAATGGCATCAAACCTTATGGTTCATCTCTCGAAGATTTCATATGAGGGAAAACTTTGTAAAACTACTGATATGAAAATTAATGTTTCTTTGAACTGAGGTACTAAGAAATTTAATAATAAATACGGTCGACAGACTATGTAGTCAAATTAATGTTTCAAATGATTTTATAAGCTATAGTACCAACTGTGGGAACAATTTTTTTAACTTTAGAATAGACATAGAAAACTGCAAAGGTTGTCAGTATCCAAGTATGCACTCTGTTATGAAAGTCAGATTGAAATAAATAATTTTTATGGTAAATTTTTGTTATCTGAAAGTGAAAAATATTTTCCACAGTAATATACACTGCTCTTAAGATGGTGTACCAATTCTTTGGAGTAAGTCTAAGCGGTTTGTAGGAAATATCTAACATTTTATATTGTAGGCCTAAATTTCCTGCTTGCATATGCACTAGCAGACTTGTTTTTATCAGTGGGTGACAAATGTATACTTTCACATAATCTATTTCCTTTACTGGTAGAACACTTTTCCTACATTAATAATTTTCTGATATGGGACAAACCTTTTCATATTATTTAAATAAGATGACTTTCTTCCTAAATAGTTACAGTATGAGACTGTAATTATCTTTAATTAATTCTGTTGTTACCTTTCAGTAAAACCAAATGACTGTACAATAGTTAATTTGTAAAGCAGAAAAGTTGAACAGAATAAACTACTTTACAAATTAGTAAACAGTAAAAAAGCACACTGTACAAACTAAATTGCTGATTGTTTGTAAACCTAATTCTGTCTTTCAGTATCTTATATATCAAGATTATTATGAATAATTCTAGCTATCATCTGATTTATGATTTAAATAATTACTCTTTACCTAAATCTTTTAACATAAACATCTATATAAACTATCTGAGAAAATTCACACGTATTTTTGTTTAGAATGCTATTATAAGGAATAAAATCAGTTTCTTCACTGCACTAATAAAATTTATCATACTCGGGTAATCTTTTTTCACTATTAAGGTTAGGAACCTTCAAGGTCAGTGACTTAGGAAAATGACTGGTGGAACACAGGTTAAAATGAAATTTGGTTGTTATTCATAATACATATAAGTGAGTGTCTGGCTTACAAAATTAATAAAGATTGCGTTGCCTGTGTTTGCAGAGAAGAGCAGGTGCATGGTTCGCCGTTGCGCAATTCTACAAGTATGGGCTTATACAGCTTTGCAGCTTTTGCAATCTTCTTGGCGTCGGAAATTTAAAACAACTAAGCTGCCATTATTTGCGTCATTGTCCACAATTATCAGCGTTCGTCATCCGAGGCCATTTCCATAAAATCTTGAAATACTGGCCAGATAAAACACTGCCTCAGCTGCATGCTGCTCACCCGTCAAAGTCTCAGACACTACTCTTCCAACTAGAATGTTCGTAGCGCGCACCAGCGCTGCTTTTTGCGAGCTTTCCCACCTTTTCCATTCAAGCACGCTCTTTCCATTTTTTAGTTCTTCTCACAGGATTTTACATTACACATACATTTATAAAATCCCTAAGCCGGGTCCACTATAAAGCTATTACAATAAAGTAATCTTAAAATTGTTAACATTAGAATCTGCACAAGATTAAAATACACATTTTAAAAATACATTAACAAAATATAAAAATATTCAAAGCTTTTATGAGTACAAAGGCACCTCACCCATAGAACATTACTACACATATGCTAATACAATTATGGAAAAAAATCGATATGCAACCAATTTATACATTTTGATGAAATATAGCAATATTAATATATTGTACTTTATGGTGTCACAAAAACACTTTTTTGACAGAACACTAACAATTCAAATAGAAAATTATTGAAACGGTATGTTGTGGAATGACAAATCAAAATGAGTGCAAACCTATGGTGGCTTGTGTATAGTGGTGGGGCAGATGTGTGACCTAGCACTTGTACTTATCTGTAATCTGGGCAGAAGCTTTCTTAATTAATTTGAAAATTTATCTCAAAATACTAGTACTGTCTGCGTCAGTGCTGAACTGCCAATCACAATGAGAAATAGTTCAATTTTAGCAATCACTGCATATCTTTACTTTTTGTATGATCATTGTGTTCACTGGACATTATGTATGCGAATTCTTTGGTGAGGTTATGATTTCGACACTGATGTTCAGTGAAGATGGATATGAACTGTAACTGAACCATATGGGAACAGAATCTTCCTTTTTCTGTTGGTTACTCTTTCAGCTATTAACATGCTATAGAATATAGTTAGTTTTACACCACTACGTTCCGATGTGCGAGGCCATTCCACATCAGGGGTTCAAATTCCCCTTCGGGCTCGGGCATGGATGTCTGTGCTGTCTTTAGTAAAAGTTAGTTCATAAGTGGTTTGTAAGTTTAGCGACTGATGATCCTGCAGTTAAGTCCCATAAGCTTAAAAAAATAACAAAATCAGTAATCCTTTCCTACTTTCCTTAATGATGCTCTGTTCTACTGACACACAACTTAATTATGATGTCAACAGGCCATTTTTCTGTTGAAAAAGACAACCGTAATTGCTTGTTGATTCAGCAATACTGCATTCACTTCTACATGAAACAGCAATTGTACATAGTGAACTCGGAAGAACAAACCCACTCTACATTGCACATCTGAAGAAAAGAGAGGGGAAAAATAGTTTGCACTATAAGAGTGGGGGAAATCTACTACCCAAGATTGGGAGTTCTTCAGTGTGAAGTCACAGAGTTTCAACTTCTGCTTAGTAGCTGGCACATTGCCACAATAATGTGACAAACTCAGGAGACGATTACATTGGCCCAATTACAAACCGATAGGTGTTGGAATCGCTTTGCCACATTCATGTAGTCACGCAACAGAACGTTAAACCCTAATCTTCCATCAATCGTATATTCTTCACCTTGAAGAGTAGACTATTAACCGACATTTTTGTTGATGTCCAGCAGTGTTGTCTCAACAATCCTGACTTTCTTTTTCTATTTATAGTTTTTAATTTTTAGTTTCAATCCTATATTACTGCAGTGTATATATTTTCGTGCATTTTTCTAACTTTATGCCATAAGTTGTTGGATGTCCTGAATTTAATCGTATGAGAATGCAATTTCCCATACTTTATTAGACAGCTAGAAAAATGAAGTACTTTACATACACTAGTGATACGTGCTTAAAGTTTAGTTAACAAAGTGATTCCCTTTAAAAAATGGCATAGGCCTACAGCTACCAAACTTTTGAAACTAAAGTAAGTTTTTGTACCTCTAATCAAATTTAATTCTCGGGTCAGGACACATTTAAAAACTTGCCGAAACAATTATTTTAAATCTAGCTCATTTCATCCCTTTCTGGAAAAATTTTATGCAGCCCCTCCATGGGCATAAAGCTATTAAATTTATTGATCATCCATTTTTCATATACCCGATGAGGGACTTTTTCGTCAGGCGAAATGAGATGTCTTTGAGTAATTAGTGTGTTTTCACCCCCGTCGGGGATTCGAATCCTTCTTCGGGCATGGATGTTTTTGTCGTCTTTAGTATAATGTTGTTTCATAAGTAGTTCGTAAGTTTAGGGACTGATGACCCCGCATTTAAGTCCCTTAAGCTTAACAAACATTTGAACATTTTTGTTTCCGTTTGGTGAAGGTGCATGTGGAAGACTTCCTTGTCTGAGCATTCAGGTCTTGTTTGCGGTATTATTGGTGCCAGTTCCTCTTGCATGAACCTATGGATGCAGCGTGCGTTATCAGGCATATTAAGATCTTTGCGTAGTTGGGTTGTTTACAAACAAAATATGTACAGTATTTGTAGGTGTTTACTGTTTAATAGTAATATAAATAAAGCGATTTGGGATAATTGGCGGCGAAATGCTGGCCATAGCAAGTGGCAAAACATTAAGCACATAAAAGCACAGAAAGACCAACAGAGAGCCGCGCTTTTCACAAAACTGTCACGGTTAATACGTGTGGCTATAGTTGGTATGTTGTGATGTTTGTTTTAGTTGTGAACATAATCTTCAGCAATTAATATGTAATCACAAGATGTTCAACGTTGGTCATTAAAGCATCGAAGTGTCCGATATAGCGTTACTTCTAATTTACATTGCTATCCTTCGTGGTATCTGTGTAAGTTGTAATCAGTATTATCATGCACCATGTTGTGTTCTGATAAGGTTGTAACCCACTAGTTACTTTATATTGTGAAAACTGTGATTGCTTCATAGCTGCTTGGTTCTCGAAAGGACTCATCTGTAGACGGGGATACCGCCCGTCAGCTTTGAACCGTGACATCGCAGCGTGGTAGTATTGAGGTGCGTGCGTGCGTGTTTCTAGAAGGCGTGAGTGATTATGTGGTGGTTGAGTTAAAGACTATAGTTTGTATTTTCTGTTTAAAAAGTGATCTGTAGCTTCTCTCTGATGGTTAGGTGTAGGTTAACCAAGAGATTTTTTTTATGGTATGTGAGCGCCGTAATCGCGAATTTTTAGGCTAAGATCTGTGATCGATGGTACATTCTGTTATCTGTAATAACTACAGATTATTTGTATCTACAATACAGAAGTATTAAGATAACCCGTATATTGGTTTTCTGACATGTTGATGACGTCATGGGTCAAAGCAGACGAGTGGTATCCCAGTCTACAGTTATGCCCTCGAAAGATAGAAGGGACTAGCATATATATCAGGCAGCATGTTTCGGTAATAATAACCTAGTCAGTTTTTCAGCTATTAAATTTTTTTATTATATTTTGCCATTGTTTCAGTGTTCTATAAGAGTTCGCAAATTTTGTACGAGAGGCAGACTAAGTCTGTTTTAATCCACTGCAACTTTTGGTTCAGTCAAATGAATGGGAAGGATTGCCGTGGGATGACAGGCGTACATATTTTTTCCCCAGAGTTTACAATGAAATGGCTGTTATGAACAGAACTAAACTACTCCCCCATTGATAGGCTATTTTAGTTTTGGGCGATTCCGTGAAAATATGCTCTCGCACACTATCTTATAACCTATAGAAAAACAGCATGTTATATATCAAATTAAAGCTAACCTATGCAATTTATTTGGCCTGTAATCATTTTTTTGTTTAATTTTACAAAATTTGAGAAACTTTGTTTGAAACTAAGGGTATTTTTAATGCCCTTAAAATGGCAAACTTGCACGGTTCGTGTCTTGTATTTTGAGCTTCAATTATTAAGAGATCACATGATTCTTTTCGTCTTCATTTTATTGCAGGCATTGTTAGAAAGGAAATACAGCGTTTAGATAAAGAAGAGAACAACAGCAAATTAATTTCGAAAAGATCACCTCAGAAAGTAAACATTCAAGGAAAAATTTAAATTATATGACAGGGAGAGAAAATGTAAATATCAGCAAAAAACAGAAACACTCTGATTAAAATCAATGATGATGATGATGAAGAATCTCCTCCTAAAGTGTACTACTCACATCCACAATTATTAGGTAAAGCAGTGAAGAGAGTCAATAGTATGTTACTTAAGAGTCTTGGTAAAGAGCAGTTAAACAGTTAATTTTATAAATGCTGCCATATGCAAATAAACATTTCAAGGAAAAAATCCCACGTTTGCAAAGAAATAGATGAGAAAGTGAAAAATTTAGTTGTTAAGAACCAGGAAAATGTGATGGGCTTTTCTGTAGACGGGGATATCGCCCGTCAGCTTTAACCCATGACGTCATTGTAGCGCAATAGTTTTGAGGTGCGTGCGTGTTTGTAGAAGGCGTGAGTGATTATGTGGTGGTTGAGTTAAAGACTATAGTTTGTTTACAAACAACACAGATTAATATTTTGCATTTAAAAAGGGATCTGTAGTTTCTCTCTGATGGTTAGGCGTAGGTTAACTGAGTGATTTTTTTTTTCTTTTTTTGGTATGTGAGCGCCGAAGGTGCAAATTTTTGGGCTAAGACCTGTGATCGATGGTACATTCTGTTATCTATAATAACTACAGATTATTTGTATCTACAATACAGAAGTATTAAGTTAGATATGTGGTTGATTCTGCCTTATGCAAGACACTTTTTTGTTTTAATACCAAAACTAGTTTCGGTACTTATTGTGCCATCTTCCTTGGGCTTCTGGTGTTTATTTAATTGTGTCATTCACATGATTTGCATGTGCATTAATTGTGGAATGACAATGCACATGCAAATCCTGTGAATGACACAATAAAATAAACACCAGAAAGCCACGGAAGATGACACAGTAAGTGACGAAACTAGTTTGGGTATTAAACAAAAAAAAAAAAAAAAATGTCTTGCTTAAGGTGGGATCAACCACATATATAATACTGCAAGCACAGAAGACACAAGAGCTGCACTATCACAAGAAGAAGTATTAAGATAACCTGTATACTGGTTTTCCGGCATCTTGATGACATCATGGGTCAAAGCAGACGGGTGGTATCTCAGTCTACAGTTATGCCATGTGATGTGTGTTCAGTCAAAGATACAGTATTCGCCTGCATTCACATCCACACACAAGAATTCTCGTGATGCATGTTTCAAAATCACTGTCATTCTCTTCAAAGACAGTGTACAGTGATGCTATGAGTTATTGTGTAAGGATGACGTACAGAGAAGATGGGAACATATTTGACCAACACCACATTTACAATGAGAACATTGTATTAAATGTGACAGTGAAAAGTGTTGTTCAAGTGTAAGTTAGATCAGTGACTCAAATTTTAGTTAAAAGATCATAATACTACTAATAGCAAATGATTAAATTGAATATAACGAGGTCAATATTACCAAACAGAAAATATACCCTGGAGATTTGGTGCTTGTTCAACTTGGTAAAATTTTAAACAATCACAAGGATTTGATTACTAGGAACATGTAGTGGAAAAAACCTGACAGGATTGTAATCAGTGATCCTACATGCATCCTAGTGGGAAAATTTTGATTTGGGCAGATTCTGCTGATCTTTTGAATCCAAGTTTATAGCCTAGTTCTGAAAGTGGTAAATCCACCTACAATTGCAAACAATGGAAGACACTTTCAATTTAAATCATTTCTGTTTCATCAGAGATTTCTTTCTTTTTGTATATATGAAAGTATATGTTAAATTTTCTTTGTAGTTCTAATTATCTTATTGTGTTTCCTGATCTATAGCAATACTAATAGAACTTACATAGGCCTATATAGATTTCACTCTAGTCCCAACCATAAAACTGTACTGCCCTGAATGTAACAGATATTACAACAATTTTAACAATGGAAAATCCTATTGTAATGTCAATAATGGAGAATAGATAACTCACCTTAAAGAGGCTTGCTGAGCTGCTCACAGGTATGAAAAATGGGTAATCACATTCACACAACTGAAATTTTTGGCCATGGCCTTCATCAGAAAAAGGAACACATATATTCACACAATCACTAAGACAACTATACACACACAACCACCATGTCCAGCCACTCTGGCACCACAAGCATCTAGACAGTGAGTGAGCTGGGGAGTGGAGGAGGAAGATGTCTGGTGAAGATGGGGATGGAAAGTTCCACATTGCATGATGGCAATGAATACAATGAAGGGAAGGGGCAGGAAAGGATAAAAGGGAAGAGTGGGGATGGGGAGGGGGATTTGAAATGATAAGGAAAAAATAAAATTAGGAAAAAAACAGGAAAACAATAGGAAAAAATAAAAAGCAGTTAATTAACAGTTGCAAGGAAGATATGATTTTGGAGAGATACATGATAACGAGTGGGGAAAGAAGGGGGTGACATGTTAGGCATACGGTGTAGGGATGGGAAGTAATCTTAGATTGAGATCAGAATGGTTGCGGGACTGGCATGTGTTCAAGGCATGACTTTCATCTGTGCAGTTTGGAAGAGCTGGTGGTGGAGGGTAGGATCTAGTTGGCTCAGGTAGTGAAGAAGCCATTGTTGTGTTCAGCTGCATGCTGTGCCACAGGGTGGTTCATCTCGCTTTTTGCCTCTCATAGCACCTAGACCTTGCCTTGCAGACCTTTTCCACTTGCCACATCCCCCAAAACTCGTTACCAACAGTCCACAATACCCAAAGCCTAAACAATCCCAGAATACTGTTGTTAACCTTCCTGCCAAAACCATTAAAACCACAGAGGTTTCAGTTCTATCCAAAGGTCTAACCTTCAGCGCCATACCCAAATTTAACCATGTTGGGCTTGTCAAAAACCACATTTCTTTCTGCCGACCCTGCAGAGGAAAAACTGCTTTGCAACCAATCCCTCCAATCTAATTCAAACATTGAACCTGCCTCTCCCAATTCATATTGCCAACCAACCGTAATCCTCTCTCACTCTGACGTAACCACCCTGTGGTCACATTACAGGAATTCCTCACATCCAACTTGGCACCACCATCCTTTCCAAAGATCCTTCCTAAGAATAGCAACCTTTCAGCTGATGATAGGGCAGCCTTACACAACCTCAAGAAATCCCAACGTAATCATCCTCCATGCAGATAAGGGTTCCACCACCGTTGTGATGAATCACAGAAGGCGTATGTCATTTGTCTGATTCCTCCACCGACAACTTGTGCCAGGACAACCCCATCCCAAAGCCCAGAATGACCTATAATCCCTGCTAAAATCTTACTGCCCTTTCCAGAACCTCTCCCCTGAATCCCTCTCCCTCCAACACCCCGCACAACTACATTTTACATGCTCCCATTGTTGTTGTGGTCTTAAGTCCGCAGATTGGTTTGATGCAGCTCTTCCCTGTCCTTTGCAAGCCTCTTCATATGAGAATGCAAACAGCAGCCTACATCATTTTCAATCTGCTTACTGTATTTGTCCCTCAGTCTCCCTCTATGATTTTTATCCCACTCACTTCCTTTTAATGCTAACTAAGCTGACGATTCCTAGATGTCTCAGAATGTGTCCCACCAACCTATCCCTTTTCTTAGTCAGGCTATGCCAGAAATTCCTTTTCTCCCCAGTTCTGTTGAGTACCTTCTCATAAGTTACCGGTACATGATATAGCCGCCCAATCTGCATCATTCATCTATAGCACCATATTTCGAAAACTTCTATAAGCTTTTTGTCTGAATTCCTTATTGTCCACATTTCACTCCCATACAATGCTACACTCCAGACAACTGCTTTCAGAAAGGACTTACTGACATTTAAACTAATATTGAATGTCAACAAATATCGCTTCTTCAGAAATGCTACTAAATAAAAAAACTCATCTACTACTTTTATTGTCTCATTACCTAATCTAATTCCTTCAGCATCGCCTGATTTTCTACACTACATTCCATTATCTTTGTTTTACTCAATGTCCATCTTATACTTTCCTTTCAAATCACTGTCCATTGTATTTAATTGCTCTTCCAGGTCTTTTGTTGTCCCTGACAGAATTACTATGTCGTCAGCAAACTGCAAGGTTTTTATTTCCTATCCCTGGACTCTAATTCCCTCTCCAAATTTCTCCTTACATTTCTTTACAGCTTGGTCAATGTATAGATTGTAAAACATGTGGGAAAGGCTACAACCCTGTCTAACTCCCTTCCCAACCATTGATACCCTTTCATCACTTTCGACTCTAATAATTGCTGTATGGTTTTTATACAAGTTGAATGTAACTCTTTGCTTCCTACTTTGCTTCCTGCTACCTTCAGAATCTGAAAAAGTGTATTCTAGTCAACATTGTCAAAAGCTTTCTCCATAACTACAAATGCTAAAAATGTAGTTTTCCCTTTCCTTAATCTATCTTATAAGATAAGTCGTAAAGTGAGTATTGCCTCGCATGTTCCTACATTTCTCCTAAATCCATATTGATCTTCCCCAAGGTCAGATTCCACCAGTTTTTTCATTTGTCTGTAAATAATCCATGTTAGTATTTTGCACTCTGACTTATTAAACTGATAGTTCTGTAATCTTCACATTGTCTGCATTTGCTTTCTTAGGAATTGGAATCACTACATTCTTCTTGAAGTCTGAGAGTATTTCCCCTGTCTCATGCATCTTGCATACCAGGTAGAACAATTTGTTCATGACTGACTTTCCTAACGATAATAGCAATTCAGACGGACATCATCTACTCGAGTGTCCATGTTTCTACTCAGATCTTTTAGTGCTCTCACAAATTCTTCTCACCGTATAGTATCTTCTATTTCATCTTCCTATACTGTGTCTTCCATTTCTAGAATACTGCTTCAAGTTTATTTACTTTGTACAGGCCTTCTGTATATTCCTTCCATCTTTCAGCTTTCCCTTCTTTGCTTAGTACTGGTTTTCCATCTGAGTTTTTGATATTCATAGCACTGCTTTTCTTATCTCCAAATTTCTCTCTTATTTTCCTGTAGGTGGTGTCTATCTCTCCCCTAGTTATAAATTCTTTTGCTGTCTTGCATTTTTCATCAAGCCACTCCTGCTTAGCCAGACTGCATTTCCTGTCAACCTAATTTTTCAGTTGTCTGTACTGCCTTTTGCCTGCTTCACTTGATGCATTTTTATATTTTCTCCTTTCATCAATTAAGTTCAGTGTCTCCTGTGTTATCCAAGGATTTCTATTAGGCCTTGTTCTTCTGCCTATATGATCCTCTGTGGCCTTCACTACACTATCTCTCAGAGCTACCCATTTTTCTTCTACTGTATTACTTTCCCCCGTCTCAGACAATCCTTGCCTAATGCTCCCTCTAAAACTCTCAACCACCTCTGGTTCTTTTAATTTGTTCAGATTCCATCTACTTAATTTTCTGCCATTTTGAAATCTCTCATGTTTTAATCTACAGTTCATAACCAGTAAGTTATGGTCAGACTCTATATCTGCCCCTGGATATGTCTTAAATTTTAAAACCTCTTTTCTAAACCTCTGCCTTACCATTATAAGTTCAGTCTGGTGCCTCTCAATGTCTCCTGGTCTCTTCTGCGTATATAACCTTCTGTCGTGATGATTAAACCAAGTGTTTGTGATAATTAAATTGTGCTCTGCAGAAAATTCTCTTTCATTCCTTTTCCCCAGTTCACATTTACCTACTACATTTTCTTCTCTTCCCTTTCCTACTACTGAGTTCTAGTTCCCCATCACCATTAAGTTTTCTTCTCCTTTCATGTTCTAAATAATTTCTTTTATCTCCACATACATTTCTTCGACCTCCTCATCATCGGCAGAGCTAGTTGGCATATAAACCTGTACTACAGTGGTCAGTGTTGGCTTAGTGTCTTTCTTTGCTACTATAATGTGTTCACTATGCTGTTAATAGTAACTTCCGCATTCCTATTTTCTTATTCATTATCAGACTTACTCCTGTGTTACCACCAACTGATTTTGTATTTATAACTCTGTACTCACCTGACCAAAAACCCTGTTCATCCTGCCACGGAACTTCACTAACCCCCACCATATCTAACTTTGACCTATCCATTTCTCTTTTCAAATTTTCTAACTTACCTACCCTTTTAAGGGTTAGGACATTCCATGTTCCGATCTGTAGAATGCTTAGTTTTCTTTTTTCCTTGATGACATCCTCCTGAGTAGTCCCCACCTGGGGATCTGAATGGGGGACTGTTTTACCTCCAGAATATTTTACCCGAGAGGATGCCATCATCATACTTTCATACAGTAGAGCTGCATGTCCTCGGGAAAATTTATGGCTGTAGTTTCCCCATGCTTTCAGCCGTTTGCAGTAACGGCATGGCAAAGCCATGTTAGCTGATGTTACAAAGCCAGCTCAGTCAATCATCCAGATTGCTGCCCCTGTAACTACTGAAAAGGCTTCTGCCCCTCTTCAGGAACCACATGTTTGTCTTGTCTCTCCACAGATACTCCTCTGCTGTGACTGCACCTACGGTATGGCTATCTGTATCGTTGAGTCACACAAGCTACCCCACCTCAGCAATGACTGTGGTACTCCCAAAACTCCATAAACCTAACAATCCTGGATGTCCAATTGTGGCTGTTTACTGAGCTCCCGCAGAAAGAATTTCAGCCCTTATTGACCAGTACCTCCAAACAATTGTTCAAAACCTAGCCATCCACATCCAAGACACCACTTCCTACACAGACTCTCCACAATCCCCACCCACCCCTTTACCTCCTGGATCCTTACTTTGCCACTTTGCAGTACACCAATATCCCACATGCCCATGGTCTTGTCGCTCTTGAACACTAACTTTCTCAGTGTCCTTCAGACTCCAGGCCCGATACCTCATTCCTTATAACCCTTACTTATTACATCCTAACAAACAGTTACTTTTCCTTTGAAGGAAAAATATACAATCAAATCTGTGGCACAGCCTTGGGCACCTGTATGGCACCCTCCTATGTCAACCTATTTGTGCGCTGTCTAGAGGAAACCTTCCCTAACCCCATACACTGATCTGGTTCATGTTCATTGATGATATTTTCACGATTTGGACTCAGGGCCAAGACACCCTGTCCTCATTCCTTCACTACCTCAACTCTGCCTCCTCCATCAGTTTCACTTGGTCCTTCTCAACCCGGCAAGTCACTTTCCTGGATGTTAACCACCACATCACTGACAGCTCCATCCAGGTTGAACCTATTAATTGCCAGCAGTGATGAGAAGTCCCTTACCCAATATGCTGATGGCCTCATAAATGCCTTCACAGACATTACCCTCCTGACCTAGCCCGCAAACAGATTTTGCGTGCCATATCCACACATGCCTCCAACCCCAGTAAACAGTCACAAAGAAGTGCCCTACTTCCTACTTGTCACCCAATACCAACCCGGACTGGAACAGCTGAATCACATCTTTCATCAGGGCTTTGATTATTTGTCATCACACCCTGAATGACGTCCTACCCACGATTTTTCTGAACCCCCTAAAGTAGGGTTCCGTAAGCCATCCAACTTCCACAACATCCTAGTCCATCTCTATGGCAGTACCAACACCAAGCACTTACAACAGGGATCATATCCCTGTGGAAGTCCTCAATGCAAAACCTGCCCATCCACTCACCCAGCACTTCCTATTCCAGCCTCGCCACAAGCTTATCCTTTCCCGAGGTTGGGCCACCTGTGAAAGCAGTCATTTGATATGCCAACTCTGCTGCAATCTTTGCACAGCGTTTTTTATTGGTATGATGATGTACCAGCTGTCTGTCAGGATTAATGGCCACAGCAAAACTGGCAAAAAGCAAGATGGACCACCCTGTGACATAGCACACAGCTGAACAGGACACTATAGATTTCAATGGGTGCTTGACTACCTGAGCCATCTGGACCCTCCTCTCCACCCCCAGCTCTTCCGAACTGTACAAATAGAAGTTGTCCCTCAACACATTCTATGGTCCCGCAACCATCGTGGCCTCAACCTAAGATAACTTCCTATCCCTACACTCTTTGCCTAACATGTCCCCATCCCCTTCTTTCCCACTCATTATCCTGTATCTCTCTTGCTACTGTGTGTCACCCTTTACAATATCCACTTATTTAATTTCCTTTAATTTTTCCTATAGTTTTCCTGTTGTCCCCCCCCCCCCCCTCTTCTTACCTATTTTTCCTAATTTTATTTTTTCTTATTATTTTTATTGTTTAAAATCATCCCACTCCCTTCCCACACTCGTCTACACCTTCCTTTTTTCCATTCCTACCCCTTCCCTTCACTGTATTCATTGCCACAATTCAAATTTCCACCTGTCAGAACTTTTACAATCCATCATGCAACACAGAACTTTCCATCCCCCATCTGTTCTCTGCATCCTTCCCCTCCACTCCCCACTTCACTCACAGTCTGCTTGTGGTGCTGGAGTGGCCAGACATGATGGTTGTGTGTGTATAGTTGTCTGAGTGATTGTATGAATGTATATGTTTCTTTTTCTGATGAAGGCCATGGCCGAAAATTTAGGTTGTGTGGATATGATTATCTATTTTTTGTGCCTGTCAGCACCTCAGTGAGCCTCTTTACCTTGAGATATTACAACAAAATGTTTTAAATTTGAAGAATGCAAAAATGTTTTTAACTACTGAGCTGTAATCTTCATTCATATAAAAACCATTTAAAAAAATATACTTCTCAATAAACTCTTCACAATTCACAGTGCTCGCACCTTTTATTTAACATAACATTCATTGGTTTTCTTTTCTCTGAATCCTGACAGTAACATATGTACAATTAGAATTTTTTAAACAACAATGGAAGGTCCAGTAAGGAATGTTATTATTATGTAGATAGGGAACAACTCACCATAAAGAAAAATTTTGAGCCGCCAACAGACACAAATAAAGCACACACAAACACATACACAATTCTAAATTTTCAACGACGGCCTTCCTCAGGCAGAGAATGCTCACCCACACAATGCTCAGGCACACTCATCCACACACGTCAGCCATCTCTGTCTGGCAAACACAGACTGTGTTGGATGGCCAGAGATGGGAAGGCTGCGGTCGTTGTGTCTGTCGGCAGTTCAACGTTCGTCTTTACGGTGGGTTGTTCCCTATAAATATAATTTTTTTCAAAACTACAGTAAAACCTCGTTTTTATGTTCCCAGTTTTTATATTTTCCTGCCATCTACACCATTTTTTGTCGGTTGCGACAAATTTCCTATGTTCACAACGTTAATTCGCCCTCATTTTTGCGTTATCATATTTACATTTTTCCTGCATTTTATGCTTTTTGAAAGCATGTTCATGAAGAAAAAATGACAATCTACATAAATTGATGCTAGCATGGCTTTCCCCTTAAAGTATAGCACTTAAAAATTATTCGGAGTCGAGTTTCTTGACACTTTGCATTTAATCAAACATATATTTCGCGTATCATTGTTGGCAGTATGTATATAGTTGACTTACGACACGCCGATTTGTGACGACATAGTTCCTCTTTCCACCAGCTTCTTTGCCACAGTGACTGGCGTGTACTCAAACAATCAGAACCAGTTGCTTTGTTGATGTGAGAATAAAGAGTTGCATTGTTTTTGTGATACATATTTCTGATTCATAAGAACATTATCTGTCAAAGTTTGGTATCATACCCACAACCTCAAAAAAGCGGTAATAGTGTGAGATGCCAGTCCTATGCAAACATCACAAAAATACTTATGCATATGTTTGCACTCGAGAACATGAATAAATTCTTTAATATTGTCGAGTGAAACATTGAAAAATACAAAAAGAACGGAACTTTAGGAGTTTTACTATGTAAATAATTAATGCCAGTAAAAGGCAGTAATTTTGAAGATGTGTTACATAGCCTGGCAGCGGCGCCCAAACGATATCTATCGAAGCGGTTCAAGTAATTTTGAAGATGTTTTACATAGCTCAGTGTTCTGAATTATAATAAATGAAATTACGTCAAAAATTTCTACTTCCCATAAAATTACCAGTTCTGCCATGTGCTTAAAATAGTAAAAAATTGGATAACCTTTATTGTATAATAAACTTCCTGGTGAGTATTTAGATGTCTATTATGTATATATATCACAAGAACTACAAAAATGCGAGGCTGATCCAGTAAGCACATTTTACCACTTAAAACACTACTTTCTGCATTTTATGTTTTCCTGCAATTTACACCATTTTACTGAAATCCCTTGAAAAGTGTAAAAATGAGGTTCTACTGTATTTAATTATGATAGAAATCATTTGAAAACTCTGTGGGAGTGAAGTGCTGTTGCATGCTATAAATTCATATATTTAATATTTGTAAACTTGATAATTACATAAAATACTAAGGCCTTATTGTTTCTAATCTGTCCCAACCATAACAATAAAATGACCCTTTTCTACAATTATAGTCGGCGTCAATTAAGATGGCGCTTCCGTGCATAGAGGCAGAGCGATAGGTGAAGTGTGAAGGGGAGAAGCTTCGGCCAAGCGCCAACAGTTTAGCCTGCAGGAGATACATTGCATAATTCACAGCCATTCATATTTACAATATATACATTTATTTACATTTTTATACCTTTATTTACATACTAGTTAAAGATGTAGTTGGCTTGAATTCTGATTTGTGTCCAAATTTTGCCATTATTGATCTTGACAGCAGAGTTGTCCTAATGAATCCATCTCTGCTATCTTGCCCACATACTTTTTCTGCAGCCTCTGTTACTAATTTTACACATCTTTTTACAGCTTCAATCTTAATAGATTGAAGCAAAGATCAACAATATCTCCTGGATATTGTCAAAACTATTCAAAGTGGAAAATGTACTCCAGATCTGGCTAATCGTGATCCTGGACCTCTTAGTCACTCCCGTTGGTTGACATGTGTGAATAGAGTGTTGCACTTGTATATTTCTGAAGTAAATCGCACAAATGAACTCACGTTTTTAGTTGACTATATTCTAAAGACACATGCACCAGTCTGGTTCGATATTAAGATATACGCCTCAGTAAATTATGGTCCAAAGCATGTTTTTAAGTTTATTAAAACTTCCAGACATCTTCCAGAGAACATAAAAAAGCAAATTGATCCAGTGATTCAACGAAACTCGTTTTTCTGTCATCCAGAAAACGTGTTATTGGCTATGATAGTAGACGAGAAATCACATATTAGAGAGTTGGGTTTTAGAAGAGTCCTAAAGGCAAAAAATATGAAAACTAACCTCAAAGCTGCAGTAAGAACGTTACTACACAAACACTACATTTTGAGGCTACTGACTACAGTGAGCTTATAGACTGGTGAAAATGTAAGCTATCGCCTCACCCAGTGATGCAGAAATTGACGACAGAATCCATTTCTACATATTTGCCAGAATTTGAATTTCTGAACTGTCCGTGCCACACTCAGGCTGTAGAAAGATGTGTAAAATTAGTAACAGAGGCTGCAGAAAAACTATGGGGGAAAGATAGCAGAGATGGATACATTAGGACGACTCTGCTGTCAAGATCAATAATGCCAAAATTTGGGCACAAATCGGAATTCAAGCCAACTACATCTTTAACTAGTATGTAAATAAAGGTATAAAATATAAATAAATGTATATATTGTAAATATGAATATATAATTAGTATGGTTGGTTGGTTGGGTAGAATGTGGGTGGAACTCTAATTGCAGCCACCTCCTCGTGGTGAGTTTTGGGTCATTTAACCAAATTTGCTGGTGAAATCTGCGAAGAGCTCCAAAGTTACAATGTTATCTCTTTAAATAATCAAATCACAATAAATAAAACCTAACATATTTAAAACATACATATAAATACGAGATATTAGTAAATTTCCGTAACATTTTGAACATTTAGAAATGTTGTCATATTATGATTGTTAAGGCCCTTAGCGCGAACTGAATACATACGCTAGGACTACCAAAAATATTTTTATGTTAAACTATACATGGATACGCAGTTTTTGAGTCATATTAGGACGTGATACTGAAAGATATATTTTTATATGACCTTTCTGAAATTTTATAAATTTATCGTTTTTTAGAAACTTTAAGCCCTTTGTGCGAACTGAAGATATTAAGTTGGATTTTTTAAATTATTTTTTCGTTAATCAGCACATAAATATGCAACTTTCGAGCCCTATTACAACTCGATACTCAAAAATTCACTTTTTTTGGCCCACCCTAATGTACAATAAGCTGTCAACCATAGAGCAGGAACAGCATTATTTATTTACTTTATAGTCTGAATGAAGTACTAATTACTTAAGTCTGTGTGTTTTGGATATCTAAGTATATTGGCATCTTGGGGTAATGATTTTCTATTAAGTTGTTGATGTATGCCAACAGAATCTCACAAGGCTGCTGGGATGGTAAGTAAAAATTTACTTCTGTTGTTCCTGCTATATGATTGACAGTCTTGTACATATCCTTCTTTGGTCAGTAAGTTAATTATCCTTTTTAAGCAAACATTTTCTTGCCAACTTTAGCTTTATGTGGATAATTAATGTTCTGACCACATATACAAAGACCTTTCAACCATAGAGGTGGAACAGCATTACTTATACATTTAATAGTCAATTAAAAAGACTATTCTCATAATTCTGCTTGATTCAAAGAGTAACAGTCATTGTTAACATTGACATAGTATGCTGCCACTGCCATAAGAAACATTTTACCATTTATGAAAAATGGACATTTAAAATTCTAATAGAATTACAAATTAAAATTAATATTTAGGTGAAAATTTTGAATAATTTGGCAGCCATAGTTTTAAAATGCTACATAAAATTGCCAATATTAGTATAATTATGACATACTCTGATTATGTTATTATTTATGTATGCCATAATGTTATTTTTGATATATTATTTTTGAAATTTAAATGTTATTGATAAATATATTACTAGTAATTATATGCTTACAGAAGGGAAAAGTGCAGATCCAGAAAGCAATGTCCAGTTATCCCAAGTTGTTGAAAGAGCTCGAAAGAGCAACATGCCTGTGGCATCAATTGCAAATGCAATAAAATCAGCGCAGGTAATATAACTTCTTTATTAAACAATTTAATTCCTCTACTGATTTATGAAACCAGTTGCACTGCTGTTTCTTTTATGTGTATTATTGTGCATGTCTGTGTTTAAAGTATTGTTACATTAATCTGACCGATATCCTCCACAGAAATGTGGTTCATGGTGTGGGCTCCTGCAGTCATGTCCTAGTTCATGAACCATGGGCAATGTGTCAGTGGCCAAGTGAGTGGTCCTGACAGCCGGGATTCCAATTACTTTGGAATAAGGTTGGGCATCTCGGACATATTCTGAGATGTGCCTATCTTTGTGCTCAGATGGCAAAGACTACCAAATCCACCAGTTAGTCCCTCAACTGTAAGGGGTGAAACTCAATGGGACTCTGGGCAAATAAGGCTAGCTAGCTTCCCAGGCAATTTGATATGAAGCAACAATCAGAGCAAAATGCCTCAGACCACTGGAGGTGACAGAGTCCCACCTCTAATTGATAGACTGGGGACTCCTCAGATATGACTCGACAAATGATCTGGAATGAGATGGGGAGATATTAATATCAATGGGGGCTACACTGGGAAGAAGGGAGAGCTGGCAGAGGCTGCAAGTAAGATGGGGTTAGATGTTTTAGCTGTTGTTGACATAAAGGAAAGAGGGGAGAAAGAAGACAAAGTGGGAGAACACGAGGTCTACCTGTCAGGGGTCAAAGCAGGAGGAGCAAAGCAGGGAGTAGGGATTTACATCAGGAAAGCAATTGAAACCAACATAATTGAAATTAGGTATGTAAACGAACAACTGATGTGGATAGATTTAGCAGTCAGCAGCAAGAAAATCAGGGTTGTGTCATTGTATTGTCCCTGTGAACAGATCAGGGACAGATCAAGATGAGATGGACAGATTTTACAACACATTTGGGAATTAACAAGTGTTTTGGACAGGTCAGGAAAGCTGCTAGTGAATCCTGTGGATGCCTTGGAAAGATGGTAGGAATATTTTGAAGAGTTGATCAGAGTATGTGATGTTTCAGGTTTTGAGGTACAATGGAGTGGGAACGATGATGGAAACAGGGTCACATCTGAGAAAGTGGAAAGAATGGTTAATAGATGGCAGTGTAATAAAGTGGCTGGGGTAGATGAAATTAAGTTGGAACTCATCAAATTCAGTGGAATATCAGGTCTCAAATGGTTACACGAGATAACTGAAATTGCATGGGAGTCAGGACGGGTTCCGTCTGACTGGACGAAAGCAGTAATCACACAAATTTTCGAACATTGAAACTGGAAAGATTGTAACAACTAAAGATGTTTATCTCTAATTAGTGTTGTGGACAAAATATTCCCAGGTATTGTTGAAAGGAGATTGCGAGCATTAGTGGAAGGCAATTTGGACGAAAATCAGTGTAGGCTTAGGCCTCTTAGATTCTGTCAGGATCAGATCTTTAGCTTATGACATATAATGTAGAAGTGCTATGAGTGTATCAGGGAACTGAATCTATGTTTTATAGATCTAGAAAAGGCTTATGAGCATGTTCCTAGGAGGAAGCTATTGTCAGTTCTACAAGATTCTGGAATAGGAGACAAACGTCAGCAGGCAATTAAAGGTCTTCACGTTGGTTGTCAGGCAGCAGTTAGAGTTGGTGGTAAATTACGTTCAGGGGTAACACAAGACTGTAACCTGTCACCATTGTTTTTCACAGTATTTATGGATCATATGGTGAAAACAATAAATCATTGGGGTGAGATCAAAATTGGTGAAAACAAAATAAGCAGTCTTGCATATGTGGACGACTTAGTTGTGATGGCAGATTTGATTGAAAGGTTTCAATCTAATATTTCAGACCCTATCAGAGGTGTAAGGATTACAGTATGAAGATCAGCCTTTCCAAAATGAAATGTCTGTGGGAAAGAGATTGAAACAGATTGATTGCCAAATAGGAGGAACAAATTGAAAACAGGTGCACTGTTTCAGTTACTTAGGATGCATTTCCTTACAGGATGGTAACATAATGAAAGAACTGGAATCAAGGTCCAGCAAATCTAATTCAGTGAGTGCTCAGCTAAGACTTACTCTCTTCTGTGAGAAGTAAATCAGTGCAAAGGCTAAGTTAGCAGTGCACCGCCATATCTTTCAACCGACTTTGTTTTATGAAAGTGAAACCTGGGGGCATACGGGGTACCTTATTAATAAAGGTACTAACAGATGGAAACAATGGCTGGAAGGTACCCATAATGAGGAAATCAAAGAAAAACTTTGAATGAATACCATATATGAAGCAGATCGAATAAGCTGAGATGGTGAGGTCACGGTATACTCATGGGAGAAGCAAGGTTACCTGAGACACTCATAGGTTCAGCAGTAGAGGGTAAGAGGAGTCGAGATAGACTAAGGAGAAATTACTTGGATTCAGTCAAGAATGATTTTGAAGTAACTGGCTTAACATCAGATAAGGTCTTATTGTTACAATTGAATAGGGGATCATGGAGGAATTTTATTCAGGGCACTATGCTCCAGACTGAACACAGAAAGGCATAAGCGGTCTTTAATTATATGATGATGAGACACAGTGGCTGACCAATACGTACCTAAGCTCAGTACCACACATTGTAACACCAAAAAGATGAAAGTAAATGTGGCAATGAGCTTTTGGAAAACAGATTTCCTTCATCAGGCAACAGAGAGTAGTGAGGAGAAAGTTTTTGAAGGGTAACTAGTTTTGGGTTATTCACAGTGGCGTATGCTGGGTTTGTAACTTGGGCTATCACTTCGATCTCACTTTCTAAGGTTGTATCAAGAAAGAAATGCTAAGATAAAAAATTGATATCTTGTGCTGTTTCAGAGATATTGATAGTGACTGTGCCAGATATCTCAAGAAATTAACAACAAACGAAGAAACAATTATGGGAAATGTAAAAGCATTGAGAGGGACATCCAATGACACTATACTGGCGCCCCCCTCCCCTCCCACACTCTACCGAAACTCATGATGGGTGGTGGGAGGCAACTTTGAAATCTTTTATAGAAATGACTACTTTTTATTGCAGTATTTTTTTTTGTAAGGGTTCTTGTTTTTTTTTTTCTTCTGCTCACACTGAAAGTGCAGAAGAGCTGGAGTAGGCCTTCCCTTAAAAAAATAAAAAAAAAAAAAAAAATTAAAAAAATCACTAATTTGTCTTCGTATTTCATCTGTGAAAATGGTCTGTTCATTAACTGTTTAATTACACATTCCCCATCCATTTAGAAGAATTAGCACTAAGAACTGTCAAAGTACATTGCACACAATGTAATAAATAACACCAATACAGCTCTTGTGAAATGTAACAAACATACAAACACAGTTTTTGTGGCTTCAAACTGATGCGGAGTTCACCAGAGCGAGTTCTGTCTGTTTGGCACATTTCGGAAGTGCTCGTGCTTGTGTTGCGTTAATGGATTCTGAAGCCTTGCCATGCTGTTGGATGCACTACCCCACCCCACCCCTCCCTTTCCCTCCCCTTAGTGAAGGCTGCGGCAGTGAGCGTCTGAAGCTTTATTCTCCCACTGTTGGAATGAAGCGAATGAGGCATATTCTACACTACGCGCTAATTCTTCATGACAGAAACTGGCTTCTATTGCCATTTTTGTTAATATTGGTTCTTAATTTCTGCTTTGCTTTAGATATGGGCTTCAGTGATAGCTTTGATAGCCCACAATATATGTCACTGGTTATTCACAACCTAGGCTGGGAGGTAAAGATGGAGTGAAAGGTGATGGGTGGAAATCAGAAATATTGTGTGATAAGCACTGAGCCATGCCAATTGCAAACCAAAGAGGATGGATCAAGAAATAAAGAGGAGGAGGGTGAGAAATGAATAAGTGAGTTGAAGTTGATGGAGGGTGAAAGGCTAATGTAAGATAAGCCAGAAGAAAGGCAGGAAGATAGGATGTCTTGGAGGGCATGCCTCCCACCTCCATAGCTCTCAGGAACTGGTGCTAAGTGGAAGTAACCAGATTTCAGATGTAATGTAACATGTGCTAAGGTCCCTAGAGTCGAGTTGAGGGGCATGTTCTGCCATAAAATATGGCTGCCCTCCATGTGAACAGTACATGTGTGTTCAGCCAATTTGTTGGTGCTTACAGCAATGTAAAAAACAGTGCATTAAACATGTGTTGTTTCACATGTAGTCCTGGCTTCGATGGTGTAGGTTTTCCTTATGGTGGAGCTGGAGTAGATGGTTCTGGGAGATGTATGGGGCAGGTTTTGCAGCATTGTTAGTAACATGGTTAGGGAGTGTGCTTTTGGAATTTTGTAAGATTTGATGAAGATGTTGTGGAGGTTAGTGAGATAATGAAAGGCTACTATGGGTAGTGGAGAGAATATTCTGGAGGGATGGTCTCATTTCAGGACTTGATTTGAGAAGGCCGTAGCCTTGATAGCGCAATTTGTTGAGGCAATCCAGGTTGGGATGATATTGGGTCTAGGAAAATGGATACTGCAGAGGGAGGGCGGGTTGGAAATGAACTGAGAAAACTATACACCATACTGGACCATCACTTCAAAAGTGGTGTTCCTTTTCCCATCAATCATAACCAGCCACCTCAACAACACCCTTCGTAATGAAAAACCTAGACTAGCCTCCTTACTGAATCTTCCAATCCCAGCTCATGCTGCACCCAGAAACTACAACACCCACCTCACACAAATACCATTCAACATCAACAATAATTCCATTTCAGTCCTTAACCTTCCATTCAAGTCATCTACATCTATATAAGTACTCTGCAACTCTCAGAGAAGTTCAATATTTACAGAATATATGACATCAACTGTGATTGGGCAAAGCTAAAAATGTGTACCCAGCCGGGATTCAAACCCGGGTCTCCTGCTTTCTAGGCAGTTGCGCTGACCCCTAGAGAAGTGTATGGCATAGGATTCATTGAACTGCTTTTATAGTATTTCTCTGCTGTTCCATTCTGTAATAGTGTGTGGGGAAAAAGGAACACCTAAATCTTTCCATTTTCAATCAGATTCATTTATTTTATTATTATTTTTATTTTTATTGTGATGATCATGTCTTCTTATGTAAGTAGGTGCTAACGAAATATGTTCGCATTTGTAAGAGAAAGTTGCTGAAAGAAATTCCTCAAGTAAATCTCGCCACAACGAATAACACCTTTCTTTTAATGATTTTCACCCAAACATGCACATCATTTCCATGACATACTCTCCCCTGTATCGCGATAGTACAAAATGAGCTGCCTATTCTCTAAATTTTCTCTAAATGATCTGTCAGTTCCACTTAGTGGGAATCCCACAAGGTGCAGCAATACTCCAAAACTGGACGCACAGGTGTAATGTAGGCTGTTTCTTTAGTAGAACTGTTGTAGCTTCTAAGTGTTCTGCCAATGGTAGTATAGAGATCATTGGTCGGCTTGTAACTGGTGACCTGCAGCTTGTGAGCCATCATTGCTAGCATGTACACCACAATGAATGTAGCACTGCTTGTGACAATATGGTATGATTATGGTATTTCTTTTTTGCAAAACATGCCTAACTGAGATGTTGAATTCTTTGCCTTTTTGTTGGTATCATATCAGCTTTTTCTCCAGTTATACACAAGGAATTTTTCACCTAATGTTCCATCTATTCTGAGGCAGTTATAGATTCTATAGTGAAAAATTATAGCTAATTTATATGTTTTTCTCCATGTCCGTAGAATTCGAAAGAGGCTAGCATACCAGGTCTCTTAGAGTTAAAGGGCCCTGGAGGCTCAGTGATGCTTGTCTCAGTGGTAACTGACAACATGGGAAGAACGAAAACAGATATACTGACAATCGTCAAGAAAACAAGGTTAGTTGTTAAATACTAATGTACATGTATTCTGTTACATTCTGCCTTTTACTCTGTTTATAGATGTGGGTTAACTAAGAATAATGGATATAGTGAAAAACAATAGCTTGAAAAATTTCTGATAGATTTTTTCTGCTTATTTATTTACTTATTGTAATTCATGCTTCATATAAACAAAATTTAACTTTCTGAGCTGTGCATTTTAGATTTACGTCATTCACAGTTAAATGTGATCCACAGTTACACAAAAAATGAACAACACCTCCAGGGGCAATACAGTATCACTTGTTTGGAAAACATACTTGTCACAAAATATAGTTTTCTATTAAAAAAATAAAATAAAAAAAAAATAAAATAGTGCCACATCTTTCTCTGGACATCTGTACGAAACTCATCACACTGCTGGAAATAATTATGAATTAGGCCTATTACTTTTCTAGTTTTTCGTTTAATGTTTCATTGTAGTATACTGGAGTAAGTTATGTTAGTTGTTAAACAGATTTTTTTTCACATTGTTATGGTTGTCATGGGGCTTAATATGCATTGTATACATTCTCCTCAATATTAATTTACTTCACATGAAGAGTTCTTTGTATCATTAATGTATTGCTTCTACTAAAACATAAATTTAAAGTGTGATGCTGTGAATAAAGTGCACACCTGCTCTGTAGTACTCATTGAACTCCTATCCACATGAACACTTCGTAAAACTTGATTTACTATCTGCTATATCAGTATTCTGAGAATTGAAGCTGCATCCAGAATTCATTATACATTTCATATAGATTGTGTTAGCATTATCATATATATATACTATATGTGAAGCTGACCTTGAGTCCCAACTCAGCTGAACAAAATGCTATTATAAAAAGATTCAGTACATATTGAAATTGTTCCAATATATCAACTTTGAGGTGTTGATATTCTATGGAGCAGTGTATAGTGCAAAACCATCTTTGTGACTGATATAATGGGCCATGTCATAAATTCAAGCAAGCCATTAAGTGTAGTTTACACCAGTGTTCATAGAGGTGCCATGTGTGGCATTATCAGTGATCTCAGCACCACCGCAGTACCGCGACAATTACAACAGACATGCCACGTTACAGCAGTCAAGGACAACTGAAACACTGAGCAATAACATGCTCAAGCTTGATTGTGATAAAGAAAGTTACAACACTTATTGGTGTTGAGGATAGGATTTTATCTACATGTGTTTCAATCCTACCAGTGACTTATCGAATACTCAGTCTTGGAGGAAGTAGTTCAGGCTCTTTGTGAACAACAACAAGTCATCACTCAGGCTCTTCTCGAGCAGATGAAAGCCTTCACATCAGCCATCAACAGTTTGTATGCAACTTTGTCCAATACAGTTCTCAGTCCTCTTCATCCCCTTTCCTGATGAAGCCTATGAAAAAGTCTTCATCAACATTTCCTTGCCATTAGTTTTGTCAACGAATATTTATGGAAGTCTATTTTTATCTTGGATATCTCTACATCTGTACCAATTGCTGTGTTAGTTAGCTGCTCTGTGGGAACCCATGTCGCTTTCTTTTGCTGAAATGTATTAGTTCTTGTCTGCTTATTACCATAAATGCAGATGTCATTGAAGTGCATGTAAAATACTACCACTGTTGCAAACAAACGCATCAGTCCCACAGAGCCTGGACGGCTAAACTACATGGCCTCAGCTGTTACTATAATTTTGTTAAGGACACTCATCACGAGTCCTACGTGGATTCCATGGTTCGCAGTGCTATTATCAGGTTGGCCCCTGACAAGGAAGTATGTCAATTTGCCCTTCAGTTGGAAAATCTGTCTGTGTTGAAAGTTTTGGGTATCGCCCAGGCTTTTGAAGTTTAGCGTACAGTTGGTAATCAGATTGAGACCTGGTGTGATGTAGCAACCATTGCCCCTGACACGATGTACAAGGCTTCTGTTAATTTCCGTGAGGAGGAGGAAGTGGCAGCCATTCAGACTCAACCTCAGCATCGAATAGGTCAACAGCATGCAATACAACGGCTGCGGTCTTTCCTTCCATCTTGCCTGAAGTGTTTTGTACATCATGAGAGAACAGCACGTCTGCTACATTCACATCTGTAGACTAACGACACCTGGAGCTGTTCAGCCCATTTTCTTCAGTTTGTCATTTACCGTCTTTGTAATTGTACCTAAGCTGAATGACAAACTGCAGTTCTGTGATGATTTTACTGATGCATGATTTTACTGATGCATCAAGCTATGGCATTGGGGCCATTGTGACCTATATGTATGAAGATGATTCAGAATGTATAATAACTTGTGCATCCAAGACAATGCGGCTCAGCAGCATTACTCACAAATTGAAATGATGGCACTTGTCTAAGCTTTTAAAAAGTTTAGTGTTTTCTTGTTTGGGTCTAAATTTCATCTCATAACAGAACACAGCCATTGGTTTTCCTTGTTTAGTCCATCATCCTCTGTGCAGAATAAAGCTGCACGTCACTTACAGTGGTGGGCTTTGTATGTGTCACATTTCAACTATGAAATACATTTTCAGACCACAGCAAAGCATGCATCTACATCTACATACATACTCCGCAATTCACTGTAAGGTGCGTGGCGGAGGGTACACTGTACCACTACTAGGCATTTCCTTTCCTATTCCACTCCCAAATTGAATGAGGAAAAAAAGAATGCCTATATGCCTCCGTACGAGCTCTAATTTCTCTTATCTTGTCTTTGTGATCTTTACGCGAAATGTAAGTTGGCGGCATCAAGATCGTACTACACTCAGCTTCAAATTCCGGCCCTCTAAATTTACTTAACAGAAATTCACGAAAAGAACGTCGTCTTTCTTCCAGCGATCCCCAATTGAGTTGACGGAGCATTTCCGTGATGCTGATGCTCTTTCCTGGCTTACCAAAGGTTCCAGTTCTGCTTTTGATTAAGATGTGCCCCTGTGTATTTGAATGAGGAGGCACAAAATGCTATTGATGGTTTTGCTATTACTAGTTTGCAGATTCTACTGTTGCAGATGATCCTTTTCTTGCATCAGGTCATTCACTGCATTTGGTAAAGATTGCCTGAGTGACCCTCTGGCAAGGCTTCTGACCCCTTATGGGACTACTTTGCAATACGTTGCTTTTGATCCATACAGGAATGTGTGGTTCTTCTGTTTACAGAAGACTCATCCTGATGAGTTGTTATTCCTGCCAATCTTTGATGAGAGGTTCTACAATTCTTACATCAGTGTCACTGGGGTATTTCCCACACAAAATGTTTGGCTCCCAAGCATGTTTTTCGGCCTGGCATTGATTCCGACATCAACTGCCTTGTGGCAGCATGTACGCAGTGTGCCACTCATTATGCAACACCAAGTGCAACACTTTCTCCATGGCCAGCTCCTTGAGACAACCTTTATGTAGATTTCACAGGCCCCTTTCTCAACATGTAAGTTATTATTATGTATTGTTAGTTGATGCCTGCTGTAAATTTCCTTATGTGGTACGGTGCCCATCAACCACCACAGAAGTAACTGCTCTGGCTCCATCAAAAATATTTTCCATCAAATGACTTCCAGGTATTCTTGTAATGGATAATGGTCCACAATTTCCCTTTCAATCCTTTAGTGAGTTTTGACCCTTCAAGGTATTCACCATCTGGCAGCTCCACCCTTTCAACCCTAATCAAATGGTGAGGTGGAAAAACTTGTTTGAACATTTAAAAATCCATATGAAGTAGTATATGACTCTCATCTACAAATGAGTTCCTCACACAATTTATCAATTCCTATTGCTTCACACCAATTGGGGATCACAGTCCCGCAGAAATGCTTAACGGTCACCAACCGCAAACATTGTTACACCTGTGATTCTTCAGTTTCTCCAGGCATATTTGATAATCAAAATAACCATGGGTGTATTGCCGGTCTATATTGTCGAAATTCTCCATGTACTAATTTGCGACCACAGGGGAGTGTGGGCTACCCATGGCGACTCCCTCCGTTTGTTCGTAGTATTCGCCATTGAAAAGAAAATACGTGGAGGTCAAGACATGCCTAAAAAGTTTGGTGGTCTTCTTGTCAAACTTCTGACCAATCAAATCTAGTGACTCTCGAAGGGGCGCCCTCGTAAACAATGAAACAATGTCAAAACTCACCATGATATCTGACTCATCCAGCCTGAAGCTGTTAAGGCATTTAACAAAATCCACGGAATTATGGATGTGATGAGGGCATTTACCCACATAAGGACTTCATATTCCCATCAAGCATTTGGCCAACAAATATGTAGGTGCTCTGATGTTACTGACAATGGTACGTAACAGCACCCCATCTTTGTGAACCTTAGGGAGTCCATAAAGTCTTGGCGGTACCGGACCTTGAGGTAGCAGTTTCTTGGCGACACCCTCCAGTAAATCCGCATCCTTGAGAAGCACCCTCGTCTTGTTTTCCACCTTCTTTGTGGGGTCAACGCTGATCTTCCGGTAGGAATCGTCATTTAGCAGGCTCTGCATCTTTTCAGTGTAGTCCTTATGGGAGACAACAACCATAGCATTGCCTTTGTCAGCTGGTAAGACAACAATTTCAGGGCGCTCCCTCAATTCACGAATGGCCGCCCTCTCTTTACTAGTGATGTTCGACTTCATGGGCTTGGATTTTGTCAATGCACAACAAGTTTCACGACGTATTTCCTCAGCTGATTCAGGTGGAAGTCAAGCTCCAACTTGTTCAACAGCATTTATAATTTCTGCGACTGGTGTGAAGTTGGTGGTAGGAGCAAAGTTGAGTCCTTTCTCCAAAACTGAGACTGCATCATCACTCAACTCCATTCCACTCAGATTGATGACTGTCTTGCACGGAACCTGCAGAGATGGTTTGTCAAGGAGGCATGAGAACTTTGCTGTTTGACATCCCGTTGCCTTCTTATGGGCGGAATTGGCTGCAATCGAAGTAACACCATCAATCCAATCCCAGGAAAAAGACGTGAAGTGACTAGCCAGTTGCAAATGCAGTTTGAATAGTTCCAGTGAGATGAACTCAAGGCTACGGCGGGTGAAATGCACTCTCTCATGAAGCAATGCGAGGCTGGCCCGTTTCTTAATTCTCTTGGGTGCTGCAGAATCGATGTGATGTATAACCTTAGCAAAATTTTGAACAACATTCTCGGAACGACATCTCTTTAGAAAAGCAAGAGTACGTAGCAAACGACATCTACGGTGGCACACCATTTCAAATTTCTTCATGCTGCGATACATCTCCTCCCTGTAAAGTGGCGAACAAAGGGAGGGAGTCGCCATGGGTAGCCCACTCTCCCCTGTGGTCGCAAATTTGTACATGGAGAATTCCTTGACGTCTTGGTCAAGAGAAGAGCTGATGGCACCCTGGGTCATAGTGTATATCGGAAGACAATACACACTGATCTGTATTTACACGCAGACAGCTGTCACCAGCCTTCACAGAGGAATGGGGTACTTAAAACTCTAGTACATAGAGCGTGCACTATCTCCGACGCAGAGAGTCTACCCCAGGAATTGGAACACCTGAGAACTGTATTTCGAAAAAATGGGTACTCAGAGTGGCAGATTCAGCGGGCTCTCCGCCCAACCACTACAAGACAACCTGTGGAAACAGATGAAAACACGAGGGAGGATGTAGGCACTGCATTCGTACCATATACCGTCGCACTCTCAGGGAAGGTCACTCGCATTTTGAAAAAACACCAGGTTGGAACTGTTTTTTGTCCGCCGAATAAAATTCGTGCACTGGTGGGGAGCGCCAAAGATGATCTCAGTTTGAGGAAGGCCGGCATGTACCTGATTCCGTGTCAGTGTGGAAAGTCATATATTGGACAGACGATGCGTACCGTCGAGGATGGATGCGTTGAACACCAGAGGCACACACAATTGATGTCGGCGGTCGCTGAACATTGTCGGAAAATCATGTGATGGAGTATGAACGCACTAGGATTCTGGTACAGATGTCGAGATACTGGGACTGCGTTGTTAGAGGGGCCATTGAAATTCACACAAGTGACGACCTCATAAACCATGACTGTGGCTATAATCGTAGCAAAGCTTGGGAACCAGTGATTGGGTTAATTAAGAGTAAATCTAGCAAACGTAACGAAGTGACAACCACGGCGGACAGAGTCCTCACACCGACGTCATCACAGACGCCGTCGCAATTGGTTCCACTGCGCGACCGCAGTACGGACCGCGGAGGGGTCGCTCTGCAGGCCGAGGGTATTTAAATCGCTCGCTACCGGGCTAGAACCCAGTTCCCTTCGAGCAGCCATAGTGTGCGGATCCCCGTGCCGGCGCGTTTCCAGGAGCTCAGTCCGTCAGTTCACCTGATGATGGCGCCATGTATGATCACCGAAATATTGTGCCTGTAGGACACTATAGACTATGGATGTATCAACAGTTTCACCAAGTGTTGGTGCAGTGCCTGTTTTTCTCAAAAGGGTGGATGATGAGGTTGGGGGGGGGGGGGAGTGTTGTGGCAGGCCAAGTTATAAATTCAAGCAAGCTGCTAAGTGGAGTTCACACCATTGTTCATAGAGGTGCCACAGGGAGTATCAGTGATATCAGAACCACCTCAGTACTAGGTGACATTTACAACAGGCATGCCATGTCATGGCAGTCAAGGACAAGTGAACCGTCAAGCAATAACGTGCTCAAGCTTGATTGTGTTAAAGTTACAACAGTGATGACATCAGGTACAAACAAAATGTTATTACTGCTAAACTTTAACCTACATAATGAAATATGTACTCATTTCATTTATACATCAAGCTAGGAGGCAATTTTCCTGTCAATAAGATGGTATATATTGGAATTCTTACCAATAATAAAGTGGAAAAGCTCAAATTCTCTCACCTGCCTCTTGAGATAAATGAAGAAGTGTCATACTACCTTCCTTTTACAACAACATCTCCATGGGATACTCTGCAAATCACATTTAAGTGCCTTGCAGAGGGTTCATCGAACCACCTTTATACTATTTATCTCCCATTCTAGTCTCGAATAGTGTGAATATTGCTCTGATTTGTCATATTTTATTCTGATTATCTTTTCTACCTATGTAAGTATGCGTCAACAATATATTTTCGCATTCGGAGGAGAATGTTGGTGATTGGAATTTCGTAAGTAGTCAACGCCGCAGCGATAAGTGCTGTTTTTGTAATGATTCCCACCCCAGATCCTGTATCATTTCCGTAACACTGTCTGCCCTGTATCGTGACAATACAAAACGAGCTGCCCTTCTTTGGACTCTTTCGATGTTCTCCGTCAAACCCACCTGATAAGGATCCCACACTGGGCAGAAATACTCCAAAAAAGGACGGACATCCGTAGTGTAAGCAGTTTCCTTCTTTACTCATACATTAGTTTGTCCACTTATATGTGGCGCAGATGGCCACAGTTACTACAAATTTCTCAGAGGCTGAGACGTGTACCTTCATACTATAAGAGAAGTAGATCAGAGCCATCTAATTCATATCAATGGGAGTTTTGTCATTCTACAGTTGTATTAATTTTGTCTGCTCTTGTAGTATGTTGCTTTTCTGTCTCATGAGAACTCCATGGGATGGCTACATTGATGTCCAGCTCTTTCTTATAACTCAAATTGTTTTGATATTCTCAGCTGTCATTAAGACATTAAATTGTTGGCTTCCCCTTCTCATGCCTCAGTAGTTAAAACTTTCCATTTAACCTTCATTAAGCTTGACATTAATGTTAACAAAGGCAAGGTTTAATTTCTTTTTCATGCCTTTTGTATCACTGTAAGTGTACACAGCTTTGGTCCATTTATATCAACTCTTTCTTGGATGTCACACTCCAATATTTCATCATAAGTTCACTTCCTTTATCTACACCCATTATTGCATTAGCATCTTCCACTCCTACGGTGTCCTGGTTGACATATCTCACATTCAGAGTATTTCATAAAATATTACCGATTAGTGACATCCTATTGGCTTGAGTAAGTTCTTTTAGCAATTGTCCTCCACTGACAGTTTCTATGCCCTACTTAGAGCCTAAGGGATTAATTCCTGTTTTAGATTCACAGGCTTTCTTTAGTTTATCAGAGTAGAATTGTTATGCACTAGGATTTTTCTGGTCCCTTAATGACACATCATGAAGTAAAGTGAAAACCCTCATAATTAGTTGAAACAGCTATGATATTGTCACAAAGGATAAAGGATGTTAGGTACAGACATGATCACAAATTTATTATGTAGCGATTAGTTAATAAGTGCAAATTTGTCAGCATTGCAAGCAATATGCCGAATTCACTTTGACAGCTGACTTGTGAAAAGAAAATGGACAAGAAATAACAATAATAAATAATAATGATGATGATGATGATGATGATGATAATAATAATAATAATAATAATAATGAAATAGATGTAGGAACAGGTAAAACATTAATTACTGTGTCAGAATTCTGGTTCTTCTAAAGCAAGTTATGGACGAAGATATTATTTTGAATATCATCAACTGATCAAACAGTTTTACATTATCATATTTTTTCTCTGTATTTGTGTATATATTCTCTTCAGTTTAAAGACTATCAACTATTATACTTATTTGTTGTTTTTCTTTTCATATTTCAAGTATTTTTATGGTACTCACACCTCCTACTCCTATTCCTCCAAGCCATTTCAAATATTCTAACATGTAACATGTAATATATGTATATGAATGTTTTATTGTACTCTGGACTTAGGTTTCTCCCTCCTCAGTTGGTGGTACATTTACTGTCCTGTGGGCTAAATACATGACATTGTCAAACATCAATTAAATGTCATGTGACTTCAATTCTGATGTACTTCCACAGTACTTACATCCCTCTGCTGTACTGTTTGGCAGCCAGATTTATTCTTCCCTTGGAGTTATTCATTAGGAAACGGGTATGTGGCTTGTGTGTTACACTTTTATTGTTGGGAAGTTTGAATTCATTTTACATGATACATAACTAAGTATGAAATTTTTTGCTTTATTTTCATTACTCAAACTTTATTGTAATTTTAGCAACTGTATTCAGAATTAGGCCTCTGTGTATGATATGTTCTATGAGGTGCATGAAAAGAATATAATAAACATTAAATCCATTTTTAGTTCACTAAAGCGGAAAAGGAAACATTGCTGTTTGTTATGTGGGGGGGAATAGATGTGAAAAGAAAGATATATGAGCCCTGCAAATTAGTTTTTTGTTAGGGGAAACTTGAAAATAGGTAATAAAGATAAATGATATAAAGGTATAAGTATTAAAAGTAAAAAAGGACACTCCATGTCAGTGGCAGCTACTATGTAAGGCCACAAGAGCATGAAAACTTCTAAATTTCTGACATCTTGCAGATTCAAACATTATTTCTTTAAATATACATAGCTGTGGTAATCTTAAATATAGCACTGCACCTAAATCTAGCGTGCTATACTACATTGCTACTCATCTAGACTCTGTGAAACTTCCCATCAAGGTTACAAATCCAACCTAATATGTGCTCATTTCAAGCAGATTATTCGCATGCACAACTAGCATGACATTATTGCCTCATGACTCATACAGAATGTGATAAACAAAGTGCACTGCTCACTGTGTGCTACAAGTTGATACTCATGCCACACTGTGGAGACATTTACTTCATTCAACCAAATGAGACGCTAGCCAGCATTTACACCTCACCATTTCCATTAAGAAAGTCTGGTCTCCCCTCCTGAAATACTATACTAGCTGAACCTAACTGTTGCTTTTGATGCACAGAAGATATTTAATAAATACACATCATCCTCGGTAGGATTTCTTATAATTAAATGTTGGTCAATGACACTTTGGCGGTAAAAGCTATTGAGAGATCCTGTCGGGAACGATAATATTATTGTTAACTGTTGTGATATTCCTCATGGTTGTATGGTTAAAAATGCAAGAAATGTAGAGCAGAATGTACTTATTGATGAGTGATATCCTGCTGTAGGCTATTTTTCTCTCATACTTGTATTTGTTACAGACTTTGGACTAGTAATGGCAGTTATGTTCTTATTTATCACAAACATTTGGCTGTTTTTCTGAATATATTGTGATTTCCACATTTGGTTGGGCAGTAGGCAGCAACCTGATAATACAGCGTACATTGCTACGAGTAAAATGAGCAGCAATGAAATTTCATATTTTTCTTAGTTGTCACAAATACTTAGCTGATTTAGAAGAGGAGACCCCTCAGGGGCTCAGCATTAATTTGCTGAGTATGGGCTTGGCGAACCCGGGATCCTGAGCTGTGGGCTGTGTTCCGCCAACAGTCCGCTACACCGTAAGCTCTGTGCGTGCTTCAACAACCATAGTTCGGCGTGATGGTGGAATGTTGTATGTCTCAGAGCCCGGGTATCTTGGCTTAATTGCCCGGGTCGCGAGGACGGTACAAAACTCTATAAAAATCCCTCAATCTCAAGGTGTGCTACGTGCCAAGGAGATGTATGGCTGTTGAGGTTGAACAGTCGTTAGCGAGCAACCTCTGAGGAAAATGAAACAAGCTAATAAAAGTGTGGCTGGTCGCGAAAACGTCATCTCTAAGCGCAATAAAGGAGATTTCAATGCTGCTGGTTATAACCCCGTTCGTGCCCTTCCATGGCCATGCCATGGGAGGAACGCAGGGCCTTAAACAGATCAGAGCCATATTCCCCGCAATATCTCGTTTGTTACCGTACTGATGGTGAATCTTTCTCGTCCACCAAACCACAGTTCTTCGTCGACCAGCTTGAAGACAAGTATGGTGTGGTGGTGTCTTTCTTCAAAATGAGGAGTGGGGCAGTCTTGATACATATGGCATTTCCAGCCCAGTCTAAGGCATTACCTGCCTGTGACAAGCTGGGTGATATTCCCGTCTCTGTTACACCCCACAAGACACTCAACATGGTCCAGGGTCTCATTTATCACCGGGATCTCCTGTCACAGTCAGATGATGAGCTGCGCGCAAACTTGGGACGGAGTAGTGTTCACTGTGTTAGGTGCATTTATAGGGGACCACAAGATCATAGGGTCGCCACCAGTGCATTCATCTTGGTCTCCGAAGGCGATACACTGCCTGAGAAGATCAAGGTAATGGTCTATCGGTGCGACGTCAAGCCATACGGTCCCGCCCCCTATGAGGTGCTTCAGGTGCTGGAAGTTCGGGCATATGTCGTCCCGATGTATTTACAGCCCTATGTGCAGAGAATGTGGGCGTCCGTCACATCCAGACGCTCCGTGCACCCCACCTCCCGTATGCGTGAACTGTGGGCAATTACATCCGCTCGCTCGCCTGACTGTACTCTCCTGCACAAGGAACGGAAGATCATGGAGATCAAGACTCTGGACCGTCTTTCATATTCTGAGGCGAGAAGAAAGTATGAACGGATCCATCCAGTGGGCCAAACTACATCTTTTGCTGCCACATCTTCACCACTTATATACCGAGTATGATTCCCAAAGTACCACCCGTAGACGGGCCCTAGGGGCCACCACTCTGCCACTGTTCAATAAATGGGTGGGGGCGCTCCTCCATCCACTCCTGTAACACCTGCTGTGGGGGCAACACGCCCCCTCCCCCACAACCATCGGGGACACCAGTTCCCACCTCCCAGCCAGAGAAGGAACAGCCTCCTCCGGCACCTCTCGCTGGGAAGGGGTCCTTCAGGACAGCCCCTTCCGAGACTTCTCACAGTGCTTCAGAGGATCCTGGCCGGAGGCTCAAGGATCCCCAAACTGTCAGTTGAAGGGCTTCCCGCTCTTCTTCCACTCCTGACGCCACCGAGAAGCCCTCACAGCCCATCAAACCGAAAGGGCAGCGAGAGGGTAAGAAGCCAAAGACACATAGAAAGAAGGAATCCGTGGTGGCTACACAGCCACAGCCTTCCTCATCTTCTACTTCAGAAGATGAGTTAGAGATCCTCACATCACCTGAGGATCTCGCACTGACTTATCACCGGATCCTATAATCCTGGATTCAGCAGAGGCAGACCGGTTGACAGCAGATGTTCCCATGGAATAACCTGCTCTATATCTTTATCATGGCCCATCAGCTCAAAGACACTGTAACTCTCTAGTGGAACTGCGGCGTTTTTTTCTCTCACCTGACTGAGTTGCGTCAACTTTTGAGCATAACACCTGCTCTCTGCATTGTTCTCCAGGAGATCTGGTTTCCAGCAATGCGGACCCCTGCCCTTCGTGGATACAGGGGGTAATTGTAATCGGCGTGTGTATAACAGAATCTCAGGTGGTGTATGTGTGTATATCCTTAACTCTGTGTATAGTGAACTTGTGCCTCTTCAGATGTCATTAGAAGCTGTGGCTGTCAGGGTAGGATACCACAAGACATAACCATCTGCAGCCTGTATCTTCCATCACACACACTGGCTACGCTTATCTCGCAGCTCCCGCCGCCTTTTCTACTTCTGGGTGATTTTAATGCCCATAACACCTTGTGGGGTGATGCAGTAGTCAGTGGTCGCGGCAGAGAGGTCGAGAACTTGATATCTCAGCTCGACCTCTGTCTTCTAAACACCGGAGCCCCCACGCATTTCAGTGTGGCTCATGACTCTTTCTCGGCTATTGACCTGTCAGTCTGCAGCCCTGGCCTCTTGCCATCTGTCCATTGGAGGACGCATGACGATTTGTGTGGTAGTGATCACTTTCCTATCTTCATATCACTACCCCATCGTCGCTGCCCTGGCCGCCTTCCCAGATGGGCTTTAAACATAGCAAATTTGGATCTATTCATTTCTGCTGCCACTGTTGGACCTCTTCCGGATGATTCCATTGACTTGGTGGTTGCGACTGTCACTCAAAACATCTTATCTGCTGCAGAGCACGGAATCCCCCTTTCAACGGGATGCTCCCAGCGATAGTCAGTGCCTTGGTGGTCATCGGAAGTTGCAGACACCATTCGGGACCGTTGGCGTGCTCTTCAGCGCTATAAGTGACATCCGTTGCTTGAGAATTTTATCGCTTTTAAACAACTCCGTGCTCGTGCTTGGCAGATGATACGGAGGAAAAAACAGGAATGCTGGGAACGTTACGTGTCCACCATCGGTTCACTTACCTCTTCTTCTCAAGTCTGGATGAAGATCCAACGTCTTTTTGGCTACCAGTCCCAGGCAGCAATTCCTGGGATCTCTATCCAAGGGGCTATATGTACGGATCCAGGCGCCATCACCAAGGTTTTTGCCGAACACTACGCTCGCGCCTCTGCATCCGGAAATTATCAACCTGCCTTCCGCACATTAAAACAGCGAATGGAACGCGAAAACCTCACAAAAACCATGCCACCCTGAGGTATATAACGCTCCGTTCACCGAGTGGGAGCTCCTCAGTGCCCTTGCCCACTGCCCTGACACCGCCCCTGGGCCGGACAGACTGCGCAATCAGATGTTAAAACACCTATCTGATGACTCCAAGCGCCAAATTCTTGCAGTATTTAACCACATCTGGAGCGACGGTGTCTTTCCATCACAATGGCATACAAGCACCATTGTCCCAGTGCTCAAGCCGGGTAAAGACCCACTAGATGTAGACATTTATCGGCCCATCAGTCTCTCTCTCATGGGTTCCAATTTTCTTTGCCAAAACGTGCGTTATGCACTTCAGTCGTCGACAGTCAGTCCACCCACATCCAGAGTTGTATCTTGACGGCCAACTGCTCAGTGTAGTTGACACGCATCAATTTCTTGGAATATTCTTTGACGACCGGCTCACATGGCAACCACATATTTGCCATCTGAAACAGAAGTGCTGGCGGCACCTCAACGCCCTCCGGTGCCTTAGCAGTACCACTTGGGGTGCAGATCGTAGTACCCTGTTGCATTGTTACAAAGCCCTTATTCTGTCGCGTTTGGACTACGGGAGTGTAGTATATGGTTCCGCATCACCATTGGCGCTGCAGATGTTGGATCATATCCACCACTGTGGTGTTAGGCTCGCGACAGGGGCTTTCCGAACCCGCCCTGTGGACAGTCTCCTTGTGGAGGCTGGGGTGCCTCCATTGCAAATCAGGCGGCAACGTCTGCTGGCAAATTATGCAGCCCATGTGTATGGTATCCCCAATCATCCCAAGTACCGCCTACTTTTTCCGAAGTCCATATCCCACAATGGCGGCCGAGGTCGAGTTTGACAGTTAGTGCCCGTGTCCAGTCTCTCCTAAGTGACCTGGGGTCTCTTCCTCTGCCATCTCTGATAAAATTCCAGTCGCGTACACCACCATGGTCTGTTCCTCGACCTGTTATTCGACTGGACTTGTTGCAGAGCTCCAAATGCTCTGTCCACCCTGAGATCCTTCGTCGCCGATTTCTGTCAATTCTTGATGGGTACCGGGGATCCACGGTCATCTACACGGATGGTTTGATGGCAGAAGGTCTTGTTGGCTTCGCCTATATACATGCAGGACACAATGAACATCGCTCCTTACCAAAGGGCTGCAGTGTGTTTACAGCAGAGCTGGTGGCCGTACTTCATGCACTCGAGCATATTTCTGCCTGCGCTGGGGAGTCCTTCCTCATTTGCAGTGACTCCCTGAGCGGCCTACAGGTGCTCGATCAGTGCTTCCCTCGCCATACTTTGCTTCAGGCCATACAAGAATCCCTGCATGCCATCGACCGACGTGGGCAGTCAGTGGTCTTTATCTGGACACCAGGACATGTTGGGATTGATGGGAACAAGCTAGCTGTTAGGTTAGCAAAAGAGGCTCTCCATAAACCTACCTTGGCTATAGGTATCACAGTTCATGACCTCCGTTTGCAGTTACACAGCCGAGTTCTTGGACTGTGGAACGCAGAATGGCGCTCCCTCCAAACACCCAACAAGTTGTGGGCGATTAAGGAGACCACACATGTGTGGAGGTCCTCTATATGGCCTCCCCACAAGGACTCTGTTGTTCTCTGCCGGCTGCGTATCGGCCATACTTGGCTTACGCACAGCCACCTTCTCCGTCGAGAGGATCACCGAGCGAGGTGGCGCAGTGGTAACACACTGGACTCGTATTCGGAAGGATGGTGGTTCAAATCCATCTCCGGCCATCCAGATTTAGGTTTTCCGTGATTTCCCTAAATCACTCCAGGCAAATGCCGGGATGGTTCCTTTCAAAGGGCACAGCCGATTTCCTCCCCAATCCTTCCCCAAAAATCCGAGCGTAAGCTCCGTCTCTAATGACCACGCTGTCGATGGGACGTTAAACCGTAAGATTCCTTCCTTCCTCCGTCGAGAGGATCCTCCCGAGTGTCAATGTGGTGCGCGTCTGACAGTCATCCACATTGTCTTGGAATGCCCGAATTTAGCTGCTCAGAGAAGGAATTTTAATATCCCTGATGATTTAAAACTTGTTTTAGCTGACAATGCCTCTATGGCTGATGCTGTTTTAAATTTTATTCAGGTGAGTGGGTTGTACCGATCATTTTCTACTACATTGTACTGCTTTTTATTCTACTCTCTACGATTGGAACAAGGGACTGATAACCATAGCCGTTTAGTCCCTTTAAAAATCAAACCAACCAACCTTAGAAGAGGAGAGGAGAACAGTCTTTGCACATGTGCAATATGAGATGCAGGTGCTAGCAGTAGTCTCATGTTCACAACTAACTATGTGATTGTTGTTTTCAGCCTGAACTTGTGAAAGATGAATGAATAAATAATGTTTTATGGTTGTACTAAAATATGATAAAGTTCAACATATGGTAGAGTATGAGGAATAACAGGAAATTTCATAAAAAGAAAGTATACCATTTCTTGCCTCAGAAAAAAGAGTCCTGAGAATACTTTAGTAATATTAATAAGTGGATAATGACACAGAGACTAGCAAAAGCTTACATATTGTCGCAAGACCCCAAGTTATCTGACTGCCTGCGTGGCGCAATGGATAGCATCACCAATTACGGTGATGAAGGGCGCCGGTTCAATCGCGTCCAACGGCAAAAATTTATTTCTTTGTAATTATCATTTCCAGAATGTTCTACATGTTTCTTATGTTCACTTGTAATTTCTACATGTTTCTTATGTGAACTATTCTTCTAATTTCTGGTACATTCTGTCTGTGTATAAATAGCAGAACACTCTGCCCGAGAGGCAGTCAGTGCTGCATGTATATTTGAGTTCACAATAAACGTGCTTTCAGTATAAGTACTTTCAGTTGACAACCCTGCCTTAGAAGTCAAGCCTGCTTCCATTTCAATGCGACATTGTTTGGTGGAGGTGCCGGGTATCCTGTGCAACAACTGCATCACCGTGGCTCAGATTAGGCAACGTAAAAGCCGTCGCTTACACAGACTAGAACTGGAATACAAGGGATATACCGAGTACATCCTTCTGAAAGTTCGTATCATAAGAAGACCCTTGGTAAGCCACATGAACAAAGCCCCAGTGGTAAGCCAGCCGCACATCAGACACCCGTCGGTGTTCTCTAGAGACGCTAGATAATGAAACGGCTAAAAGGGTTTGACCGAGTCATCAAGTATATATAACAGGTGGAACATACAATGTGCTTGGCCAATGTTTATTTCTACGTGGACGGAACAGCCTAGCAATGGTTTGAAAACAATGAAGAGAAGCCGAATGACTGGGAACATTCCAGACGGAACTTAAGAAGATATTTGGGGACCGCCTGTGACAAATCCGCTCGGTGGAAGAACAACTGAAGAACCGGGCCCAACGACATGTTGAGCCGACCCAGTTATACACACAGAATGTTTTGGCCCTATGTAAAATAGGCCGACAAAATCACACACCTGATGAAGGGTATTGTAGGAGACATGTACCAAGCTCTGCTGATGAAAGACGTCGCTACAACTGAAGAGTTCATCAAGTGGTGCCAGCAGGATTGGGCGAAAGAAGGATGACAGATTCCGCAATGTAGTCCTACGGCCGTTGTGGAAGGCCAGCATGACTTTGCTTATCTCATAAATTGTGAGAGAAGAATTACTACAGTTTATGGCAGCCGGAACTATTAGACTGAGCGAGCATCAGATTATGGCCATGGATGAAAGCCCTTTAACTCACGAGGGAGCTGATGCCACTGAGGAAGAGATATTTCAGACATTAGCTCCTTTCTGCTCCACCAATCACACTCGACATGAAAAATGGCCTCACCCTGCTATGACTTACGCTGCAGCCGCCTAACGGCAGCCTATGAACTTGTGGATGCAGTTACGACCAACTCCCTCAGCAACTATGACACCCCGCATAAGAACAGACGTTTGGAGGACAGAAGACAACACACTGGTGTGTTTCCAGTGTGGGCGCCCTGGGCATGTCGTACTTTATTGCAGAGAGAGAAGGCGAGTATTCGACGATTATTTTGCCGCAAGACGTCGGCCATCAGAGCAGTTCTATCTCAGGCAGTCATCTTCTGATGAGTTCAGTCGACCTATGGGAAGAAGCCCATTGCCATACCCTGGACGAGGTCGCTCCCTGACGCACTGCTGCCGTTCATCGTTGCCGTACAGAGGTACTAGCTGCTCCCGTAACCGCCACGCTCAGGAAAACCTAGCGAGGCGACCATCTACGGAGGTGAGGCTGCTGCAGATGAAAATCCTTCATGGACGACAGGCACTAAGATGTCGGGATATCTCATTGACGTCATAATCGATGGCCAACCTGTCCAGGAACTGGTTGATTCAGAAGTTTCTTTCTCTGTATTGTTGGATAATTACCACCACACACTAAAGAAGACAATTTTGTGTGATATGGGGGCAACTGTGCTGATGTTCGCAAATGGAAAGTACATCTAGCCAGCAGGAACTTGTGTCGCAAGAATAACCATCAACAACAGGACTCAGCCATTTGAATTTGTCATTTTAACAGAATATAGTCCAACGTTATCCTCAGATGGGACTTCCTTTAGGGATCCCAAGCTATCATTAATTGTGGAAGACCTGAGCTAGAAATTGAGGAAGTCGTTCCGACGGGTACACGTAATACAGAATTTTCTGGGAAGTTATTTGGCTTTTACAATGTGACGATCCTGCCATTGATAATGAGAAGAGTTCCGGTCACAAACACAGATGACTGGTTAAACTGTGAAGTGCTTGTCGATAGTAAAATGTTTATTAGGCTCACAAAAGAAATTTACATACCAGTGGCTGTCATAAGAAATACTGGTGCTCAAGGAGAGATTTGGATCACTAATTGTCACGAGCAGTCACAACTTATCCCCAAAGGAATGTGTATCGGGACAGCTGAACCAATCCAGGACTTAGAGCTCAATGTCATCAAAGAAGACCCATGCTCTGCTGTTAGTGCAGACAACACACTGGAGGAAACAACCATGGAACTGCCAATAGGACCCAGACTGACCAAGGAACAATGCCAGCGGATGTTAGCTATACTATGCCAATTTTCGGGTGCATTTACACCCCAGCAGGAGTAAAGTCAGACGACATGACCCACGATAAGGTACCATATCAATACTGGGGATCATCCACCAATTAGCCAGCGTTCATATGTAGTGTCTCCAGCTGAGAGAGGGATAATTTGGGAGGAAGTGGAGAAGATGTTGGACGATGACATTATTCAACCTTTGGAGCGCCCTTGGTTGTCTCCGGAGATCCTTGTAAAGAAGAAGGATGGTACGTGGCGATTCTGTGTCGACTATTGGCGGCTGAACAAAATCACAAAGGAAGATGTCTACCCATTGCCGCGCATTGACAACACCTTAGACTGCTTCAAAGGAACCACATACTTCTCAACGATGGACATGCAGGCAGGTTACTGCCAAATCAAGGTTGATGAAGCTGACAGCGAAAATATGGCTTTTATTACACCTGGTGGCCTCTATGAATTCAATGTAATGCCATATGGATTATGTAATGCTCCAGCCACATTCGAACGAATGATGGACAACTTGATTCGACACCTTAAGTGGATGACGTGTCTTTGCTATTTAGATGACGTTGTTGATTTCTCGAAAACATTTGAAGAAAATCTGAGTCATCTTTCAGCTGTGTTGAAGTGTGTTCAGACTGCAGGACTCTGCCTCAATCCAAAGAAGTGCGTCTTCGTCGCCAGAGAGATAAATATCCTGGGGCACCTAGTCAACAGGGATGGTGATCGTTCTGATCCAGATAAAGTAAGGGCAGTCACAGAATTTCCAACTCTTCAGCACATTTGTGATGTCAGAAGTTTTCTCGGGCTGTGCTCATACTACCGACGTTTCATAAAAGGATTTTGTAACAAGGCACGTCCATTGCAAGAACTAATGTAGGGAGACACCAATTTTTAGTGGGATGAGACAAAAGAAAGAGCTTTCCGGGCACTTAAGGAGACTCTAACTTCCGCACCAGTTCTAACCTTATACAACAAGAACGGAGAAACCGAACTTCACACTGATGCTAGCCGGTATGGGATTGGTGCAGCGCTTGTGCAAATTCAGGAAGGTGCTGGAAAGGTGATAGCCTATGCATCAAGAATACTCTCAAAGTCCGAGATAAACTACTCTACAACTGAGAAAGAATGTCTCGCAGTTATCTGGGCTATCAACAAGTTCCGGCCATATTTATTTGGCAAACCATTCACCGTCATGACAGACCACCATTCTTTGTGTTGGTTGAGTAGCTTGAAGGATCCATCAGGTCGACTAGCAAGATGGGCACAAAGACTCCAAAAGCACACGTCACAGTGGTATTCAAGAACGGGCGCAAACACAAGAATGCTGACTGCCTTTTGAGGAATCCATTAGTGGAACACAACAGCATTAATGAAATTTCAGCCCTCACTGAATTAGGTGATATTACAGCTGAACAGAGGGAAGATCCAACACTATTAAAAATGATAGAGGCCTTGGAGAAAGGAGAACTGACCAATGGAGAGTTCCAACTTATAAACGGGACATTGTATAAGAGCAACTATGATCCACTGGGCTCCAAATGACTACTGGTCGTTTTAGCTCATCACCAAGCAGCTATTCTCAAGTATTTCCATGATGCTCCAATATCCAGTCATCGGGGATTAGTGAAGACCCTAGAGAGAATCAGACAAAGATATAACTGGAAAGGTCTCCTCCGATCTGTTCAGCACTATGTGAGTCACTGTAAAGATTGCCAACGACGGAATAATGTGCTGCAATTACCTCCAGAGCATCTTGTACCAGTTCCACCTGCAGTAGCTCCATTCCACTGAATTGGAATCGACCTTTTAGGAAGGTTCCCAAACTCAACAACCGGTAAAAGTCTGCACTAACTACCTCACACGCTACGCTGTCACCAAACCTGTGCCGACTGCAGAAGCTCCAGAGATCGCAAAATTCCTTGTAGAAGATATTATTTTGAAGCATGGAGCACCATGTGTGATGCTGTCTGATCGTGGAAAAGTATTCCAGTCAAAACTAGTATCGGAGGTAGAGTCATGTTGCGACATTGTCCACAGAATGACAACTGCATACCATCCTCAGACAAATGGTCTTACAGAACGTTTTAACAAGACATTAGCAGATATGCTGTTGATGTACGTTGATGTTGAGCAGAAGGATTGGGATACCATTCTGCCTTTCATTATATTTGCTTATAATACCCCAAGACAAGACACCACTGGCTTCAGCCATTTTTCCTGCTCCACGGCCGTGAAGCTGAGATGACAATGAATACGCTGTTCCCTTTCCAGCTGGACAACACTCAGGATGACTATGTGAAACAGCTCATCACCAGGGTCAAAGAAGAAAGACAGCTGGCTCGCATATGGACACTGAACACCCAGGAGAAAGACCATCAGAGGTATAATGACAAGCATCGACCTGTTGTGTACAGCCCAGGAGATCTTGTATGGATTTCCCTGTATGGAAAGTTGGGCTATCATAAAAGTTATTGAAGTGATACTTTGGTCCATATCATGTCATACGCCACCTGTCAGACGTCACATACGAGTCAAAGATTATGAGCTGTTGTCGAAACGACAAAAAAGAAAAAGAGACATTGTTCACGTCCTCCGCATGAAGGTATACTACGATCCTGAAGAGCAGATAGGCGAAAATGGCTTCTTGTTCAAGGACTCTAAGGATGGTAATGAGACTGATCAAGCCACGACAGGAATGTCCGTTGTCAGTAATCGTGCAGAAGGGAAGGTTTCTCCAGAACTGCCATACAGAGGGCCCATGACAAGATCAAGATCTAGGACATTGCAGCTGGCTCCAAAGGGAACCTAACAGGGGGTTGCTGTTTTTTTTTTTTTTTTTCCAGGAGAGGGAGCAATGCCGCAAGAACCCGAGTTATCTGACTGCTGGCATGGCGCAATGGATAGCATCACCAATTATGGTGTTGAAGGTTGCCGCTTCAATCCCATCCACTGGCAAAAATTTAATTAATTTCTGGTACATTCTGTCTGTGTATAAATAGCAGAGCACTCTGAACATTAGTATTATGCATTCTTGTGCGTGGTATGGTAAACTGGTTGTAAGACTTCATTTCCTCACTACATTGGTTAATCATCATTTTAGTTATATTGTAGTTGATTTCATTCTACTTAAAACTCTCTGTATTAATATATAGATGGATGGAAATATCAGCAGCTGTATGCAAATTCTTTATTAAATTTTGTGTGTCCGGTTTCGGTGCTTCAATACACCATCTTCAGGCCCCCATTGTGTAACTGTGTTGCCATTAAAACCTGTAGACGTAAATTTCTTCAATGATGTTGAGTGTGTAACATGAATAGAACAAGAAATTTATGGCTACCGGTTTTAATGGCTACCCAGTTTAAATATGCTTTCAATAACAGTTACACAACGGGGACCTGAAGATGGTGTATTGAAGCACCAGAACCGGTCACAAAAAATTTAATAAAGAATTTACATACAGCTGCTGGTATTTCCATCCATCTATATAATCTAATCAGCTGCATCTCGGTTCCATCTATTATGGAGAGAATATTTCTCTTTATTAAGGTACTGCCTTTATGGTTGTAGTTTATCTTACAAGAGGCAAACCTACAGTTTGTGCCGTCATATGTATGGTTGTGACCATGATGCTTTGTGTGGCAGAATGTACCTGAACATGAGTAAAACTATGGTGCTTAGGTATATGGATAGCAATTTAGGAACTCCCATGTGTCCGCATTCAGGAGTGCCATGTTGTGAGCTGTATGTATCTGCTGAAATATGTGTGTAAGTAGAAGCAACTGCATGGCTTGTTTGATTTTGCCAGTTGAATGTACATAAACAGACATATGGTAGAGTATGAGAGTGGTCGAGTGTTGGAGAGTGAAGATACCTTCAAATTCATACTCTTTTGATTAAAAAACTTGAAGTCAGATAACTGTCAAAGCTATTAAGAATGCACACTGACTTATTTGCTACGTTTGCTGTAGACCAACAAGTACAACTGCCTTTGATTGTCCCCTCTGTGTCTCCATTACTGCTTTCTCAGTCAGCAACGTTTTCATCACTCTCCTACCACTGGAGCGGGAGGAGATGGTGGCCATGTGTGCATAGTTGGCTGAGTGATTGTGTGAATGTATATGTTTTTTATGAAGGCCATGGCCGAAAATTTAAGTTGTGTGAATGGGATTGTCTGTTTTATGTGCCCATCAGTGGTTCAGCAGATGTCTTTAGAGTGACTTGTTATCTATCTTCCAATATTGACATAACCATAACAAAAAGTTCATTTGAAGTAAAAAGAAAAACTTTATAAGGAGATATACTCTCTTTCAAATGGTTTTTGAGACAACATATTTAATGTATATTGTTATTTATTTTCTATATTATCCACTACATTGTCAGGAGGTTCAAACATGTACAAAAGTTAGTAAACACTACAATATGTTTTACAGTTTCAGTAGAAAAATATCTGTTTTGTACATACTCATGTCTAAGCAGTCTCGTAGACATATGATTAGAGCTGTTGCGCAGATCACAGTAAATGTCCAAATAGCCCTCGGTAAATTTATTTGCATTTGTGCTCTCCTGGGGGAACATTTGTTTGTTTTTCTGAGTGACTTTGCACATTCTCTGCTGACAGATATATCTGTTATGCAACCAAGCAATGAATCTTGTATACTGATCTTTTGTTTGCACACCTCAGACTTCATCCAGTCCCATAAACTTAAATCTAAACATTTAAGATGTGGCGGTCTTGGTGGCCTATTAATTCTACAGGGTGGGATGAAGAAAAATGGCCCACTTCATTGACGGTATTTTCATGATCTGGAATCAACCAGGGCACCTTATCCTCCTTCCTCCTTAACCTCAACTCCTTCTCTCCCATCCGCTTTACAAGGTCTTCCTTCACCCACCTGCCACATTCTTGGATGTTAACCTCCATCTTACTGAGACCTCCATTTACACTTCAGTTCACATTAAATTTTCCAACACCAATTGTACCTACACTTTGACAGTTGCCATGCCTTCCACATAAATAAAATAAAATAATATCTGCCCACCCCCCATCCCCTTTTTACTGCCTAGTCACCCCTGACGTTGTATATGCAGTGATGATGACACCTTTTCTAAATATGCTGAAGGTCTCACAAAGGTCTTTCCAGACAGTAACTGTACCTCCTCCCCCTTCCCCCCCAGACCCAGTCAGCAATCAGATTTTCCCCATACACCCCAACAAGATTTTGATTTTCTGTCATAAGGTCCAGACATGAGAGACATTCTGCCTGACATCCTTCTAATGTGGTGGTCCATTGCCCACTCAACCTTCATAACATTCTAGTGCACTTCTAGTTCACCCCCACCCCCAGCTCCCTGCCACAGTGATCTTATCCCTGTGGAAGACCTCACTGCAAGACTTACACAATCCACCCAGCCAGCACTTGCCTATTACAATTCTGTCACAAGCTTATTCTACCCAATCAAAGGCTGGACCATCCATGAAAGCAGCCATGTAACTGTGCTACAATCACTGCACAGCTTTACATATTGGAATGGCCACTAAAATGTTGTCTAATTTGGATGAATATCCACTGCTGAACTGTGGGCAAAAACAAGGGAGACCACTCTGTGACATACAATCTCTCTGAGCTTATGCTTGATTTCAATGGCTGCTTCACAACCTCGGCTCTTTGGATCCTCAGACCCTGCAACCAGCTTTCCTGAACTGTGAAGATGGGAGTTATCCTTACAGTACATTCTCTGATCCCAAAATTATCTAATCCTCAACCTATGACGATTCTCTCTCTCTCTCTCTCTCTCTCTCTCTCTCTCTCTCTCTCTCTCTCTCTCTCTCTCTCTCTCTGTGTGTGTGTGTGTGTGTGTGTGTGTGTGTGTGTGTGTGTGTGTGCGCATCTCTCATCTCCACCCATTTAGTACTTACGTGCTCTGGAATCCATCCCCACCACTGCCTCACAACTTTTCTGTCCCTTCCCCCCTCCCCTCTCCTCGTATCTTCTCACAGCAGAGCATGATTCTGAGTGTGGTGGCCAGATATGATGGTTGTGTTTCTGGGAAGTGTAACTGTGTGATTTTGTGGATGGTGTTTCTTTCTGATGAAGGCTAATGGCTGAAAACTGAAGTTCTGTGTGTATTAGTGTCTTTTTATATGCCTGCCAGTTTGACGTACATCTTTGCAGTGAGTTGTAAACTATTGTCATTATACTTCTGCATTCCAATGTGAACTTTTTATTGTTAAATTGCAATGTAAACTGCAGTGTAAATTAAAACAAGGTTCCACAACTTCAATATCTACACTGTACTGCTGATATTTGATACATAAGCCCTTAGCAACCTGTAGCTGTCAGTGTAACAACACAAGAAATGAAAATGCATTGAACTCAGCTGTATTTCTCTACTTAATACGAAGTGGACACATGTTATATGACATTTTTATTTGCAATTTGTTTATACTACCACCTTCTAAATATATAGTGCCAGCAATTAAATCATACACTCACATTACTTGCAATAATTCATATGTAATATTTCACATTAGAAAAATGGTTTTTGACTGTGAAAATAATGAGGTGTATAACTTTTTGTCCAACCCTCATATCTATTGCATATGCCCCAGTTTTGTTTTCTTACCAGTAATTTTATTGCTGTTAAAAATTCACAGTTCTAAACGTTTAGTGCTAGCTGTATAGAGCTAATAGAAGTTATTTTATCTTTTATATATAAAAATAGATGAAGATTACTCACCAGGCGAAGGAGCACAGGTAGTGATAGTAGCACAAATAAATAACACACACACACAAACACACACACACACACACACACACACACACGCTACCTTTCGCAGCCTAGCTGCTTCTTCAGGCAGAAGGGAAGGAGAGGGAAAAGGAAATGTTGAGGGTTTTAAGGGAGTGGGTAAGGAGCCATTCAAATCCCAGGACAGGAAAGACTTGCCTTGGGGGGAAAAAAGGAGGGTAAACAAATACACACCCACCCACACATATACACAAATGCAAACACACCTAGGCAGACATACTGTAGAAAGCAAAGAAGTTGGACAGAGATACCACTGGAGGCAAGGGCTCTGTCCAGAGAATTGAGGCAAAGGTGTGTTGTACTGGTATTTTCAATACAATTATGTTCTTGAATGATGCAAAATAGCATGACTGTCATGCTTGATTTAAAAAAATTTACAGTATAGCTTTATTTTCGTATGACTAAAATATATATGTAGCAAACATGGTTTCACATTTATATATAAATTCTCTGCCTTTCAGTGGATACAAAGTCAAAGAGCACTTGAGCCAAACCCCATACTTTTTAAACCACTTGATGCTGTTGGAAGCTCAAGAGGATTATATCAATTGATACTTAACGATTGAACTTTTATTGATATATTAGAAGAGCTGTGACAGCAGGCCCATATTAACCAGCAATAAATTTTCAGAGCTGCAGTGAGTGATCGTATTGGTGGTTTATTTGAACACAAAGGAGTGTTTGAAGCAATACCACCAGCAGGAGTTGGGTTTGATGTGGCTGAGGAACATGCAATTGAGGTGGGAGCTGAAGAGGTGAATCAGTTGGATGGTGATGTCTTGCAGGTAAATTAATTATCCCTTGCTTGCAAAATTGATGCACTTAGATATTGTATGGAAGAATTTCTTTATAGTAACCTCAATGTTTGAAATGTATGTTTTGTTGTGCTGGTGTGATGCAGCTCTCCACGCCACCCTGTCTTATGCCTATTCCTATGAGAATAAGAATGACAACCTACATCCTTTTGAAGATGCATTTGTCCCTCCGTCTTCCTCTATGATTTTTACACTACACAGTTCCTTCTAATGCCAGGTTGATTATTCCTTGATGTCTCAGAATGTTCCAACCAACTGTGCCATTACCTGGTCGTAGATCAATGATTCTTGATGTTATCGTTGTTCGTTGCTCTTGGTAGCGGCTGACTGAAATTTTGTGGGGCGAAAACTAATTCACTACAAATAACGTAGGCAACACACACAAATGCAGTTCTTTGACACTTTTTATGGTTAATACATGTCCAGTTCTCCTCATTTATTGCCAGCCTACAAGTCTCATTAATTACAACCATTATGACCCGGTATGCACATTCCACCCATCAATAATAGGAATTTACAAAGTTCGGTGTGGAATACAAAAGTTTGAGGTGTACATATTAATGTGGCACAAATATTAACAACATTGTACACATGAATAACACTGACGAACTTTTACATAATTGTTCAAAATTAAAGTTCCAACTGGTGTGCCTTGTGTCTAAGATCGTGGCCGAAACAATACTTTGAACTAGCGTGGATTGTGCTTCTGACAACTGACTAAACAATACTCAATTACATGCTGCGAATGCATCCTATTTATATCTTTCAAACTATGATACTGGAAATTGTGAGTTGTTAAATATGTACATTAATTATAATGGAAAAGTAAACAATAACATGCAACTGGCTATAGTAAAAGATACCGTAAATAATATTGAGTAAATTAATATACAAATCTCAGTTCAGTTAATAGTATTTCATTTACATATTTAACAAAATAGGTTTATCAACAATACTTTTATAATTAATGGTAATTATACAGAAACTAAAGAGGGCAAAACTTTCCTAACATTACTTTTGAAATACAGTAATACTTTAATGTTATGAGAAAAGAATTTACTTAGTTTTAACAGAAATATTAATTGGCATACTATCTGAACTTTAACAATATACCATTGGCATTAAATAATTAATATTTGCTGAGGCACAAAATAATAGAAAATGAGTTCAGCTAGTCACGTTATAAAATAGAATAACAAAATTTTTGAAAAGACAATGACAATACACTAATTACATTCATATCTATTATTATGCAACAGTGGTATTGGGAGGTTCAGTAATGCAAGCAGATGGAAATAAATCCCAACATGCTTCGCTACATAACCTATCCCTTCTCTTAGTCAGGATATGCCAGAAACTCATTTTCTCCCCAATTCTGTTGAACATCACCTCATTAGTTACTTGAGCTGGCCATAAAATCTTCATCGTTCATCTGTAGTACCACATTTCAAAAGCTTCTATCATCTTTTTGTTTGAACTCCTTATCATCCATGTTTCACTCCCATACTATGCTACACTCCAGACAAACGCTTTCAGAAAGGACTTACTAACATTTAAACTAAAATTGGATGTTAACAAATTTCGCTTCTTCAGAAAAGCTTTTCTTCCTGTAGCTATTCTGAATTTTATATCTTCTTTACTAAGATCATCAGAAGTTATTATGCTACCCAAATAACAAAACTCCTCTACTACTTTTATTGTCTTGTTACCTAATCTAATTCCTTCAGCCTCACCTGATCTTCTGACATGATGTTCCATTACCCTTCTTTTACCTTTGTTAATGTTGATCTTATACCCTCCTTTCAAGACACTGACCATTTCCTTCAATTTCTTTTTCAGTTCCTTTGCTGTCTCTGACAGAATTTCTATGTCTTCGGCAAACTGCAAAGTTTTAATTTTTTGTCCCTGAACTTTAATTCCTTCTCCAAATTTCTTCTGGGATTGCTTCACAGCTTGCTCAATGTACAGATTGAACAACATTGAGGAAAGACTACTACCCTGTCTTACTCTCTTCCCAACTACTGCATCCCTTTCATGCCCTTCTACTATAATAACTACAGTCTGGTTTTTGTACAAGTTGAACATAACTCTTCACTCCCTATACTTTACCCCTGCTACCTTCAGAATTTGAAAGAGTGTATTCCAGTCAACATTGTCAAAAGCTTTCTCCAGATCTACAAATGCTAAAAATGAATGTTTTCCTTTCCTTAAGCTATGTTCTAAGATAAGTCATAATGTGAGTATTGCCTCATGTGTTCCTACATTTCTCCTAAATCCAAATTGATCTTTCCCAAGGTAAAATTCCATCAGTTTTTCCATTCATCCATAAATAATTCATTTTAGTATTTTGCAACCATGACTATTAAAATGAAAGTTCTGTAATTTTCACATTTGTATGCACTTGCTTTCTTAGGAATTGGAATCACTATGTTCTTCTTGAAGTCTGAGGGGATTTCCCCTGTCTCATACATCTTGCATATCAGATGGAACAATTTTTCCATGACTGGCTCTCCTAACAATATCAGCAGTTCAGACTATAATGCTTTTAGTACCTGAAAAGACTATGTTGAAATGTAAGATACCATTTATTATTGAAGTTTAATGGTAAACTTATATTCTAAAAAACTGACGAATCCTATATAATAATTTCATAACACCACTATCTGATTTCATTCATTATATTAGGCTTATAATGTAGATCTTCTGATCTACTAAGTTAGTTAATTCATTATAGCATTTTGAGACACTGTGCAATCATTATTGTTTGATGACAAATTTTGGTACAAACATTTCCTGATATCTTTCTCTATGACCTGTTTGCAATGCTCTGCTTACCTTAAAACTGAATAATTATTTTAATTTAGCCATTGTAAACATTATAAATAAGTATAATTTTATCCCTTTATATGAGCATCTCTTTTATTACAATCTATTTGTTTCAAAACTGTATCACTCATTGTATTAGCTTTATAAACTTCCACTCTCATGTCGAATACTTTTATACTCACAATTTCAAATTTCTGTAACCGACTTTTGTACATTTTATATCCTTTATTGTAATATCAATGCACTTGTTTTCCTGTATAGAGACTAGAAGAAGGGCACTCAAGCTCCCGAAACCGGTCATCAAAAATGCAATTGTCGTCTAGCCACCCCTGCTTTACCAATCTGGACTTCCTCATTTTTCAGACGTCTGTACTCCCTTTTGTCCACCTCACTCACTGCATTTTTACGTTGTCTCCTTTCATCAATTAAGTTCGGTATCTGTTATCCGGGGATTTCTATTAGACCTTGTCCTTCTGCCTATATGATCCTCTGTGGCCTTCAATACTCTCTTCTGCTGTATTACATTCCCCCATTTTGGCCAATCCTTGCCTAATACTCTCTCTGAAACTTTCAACCGCCTCTGGTTCCTTCAGTTTGTCTAGGTTCCATATCCTTAATTTTCTACTTTTTTGCAGTATCTTAAGTTTTATTCTACAGAAGTTAGATTAACCTTTCAAATTCCTGAGCTATCTTACCTGTGATGACCATAGGAAAAGAGAAAAAAAAACTCACAAACTATTTTCAATTACAGTATAAGCATCATAATGTCTGATTTTGGCATAGGGCAGTGGGTACGATAATAGGTCACTAAATATGTGGCTCAGGTTCAGTTCCCACTACACCCTATTTTTTATTATTATTAAATTTTCTTCTTCTTTGTAGTGTTACACTTTTAATTATAAAATTTAAGTTTACTTAAAACATTTCAGTGCTCCTGAACTGATACAACATGGTGAGTTATTGTCAAGAGAAGACACATTCAATGACACATCATCAATTCACCTCTCCTGTTTTCATTTCAATGATTCCATATGCTTGGTATGCACCAAAATTGACAAAGAAAAGACTTTTAAATAAAAACTTGACAGAAATTTACTTTGCACTGAAACCTACTTCAGAAAAATGTTCTGGTCAATTACATAAAATGTGTGATTTGTGAACATTAATTTTTGATTATTGTCATTGTAAAAAATGTAACCACTGCACAGTATTAATTGCTGTAACTTTTCATTCAATACTTCACCCAGCTATGAAACTTAACTGTTTAAATATTTAATCAATTGAAGTAATTTTAACTGAACCAAGTATTTTAATTTTACATTTATTAACTAAAATATTGAAGTAAATTAAAATTTTACAGTTGAAAGTTTAACATATTAAAGCATTATTTGTGGTTTGATGGCAAAGTGGTAGAGTACCAAACTATGAATCCGGAGGACATAGGTTGGATCCCCATTCAGCCCTAGCAAAGAAAGCTTATAAATGGTGTACATGTAGCCATAAAAATTAGTGTGTGATGTGAATGTAATGTGACTATTGTAAATGCGACATAAAGTCATTGAGGAGGCAGGCGACCATGATGAAATGATTGGGTAGTACTGCTGTGAAGCTGGTTAGGTACTAAATTGTTTGTTATAGGTCACACTTAATGTATAGCGTGCCTTCAAAAATGACGCGTTTCGGCTTTACCATCATCAGATTAGCATCTCTTCCGTGCCATGTGCACACGTGAGCAGATGTAAGAAGTTGTTTGATACACATAGTCTGCTTTTGTATGTGTATCAAACAACTTCTTACATCTGTTCATGTGTGCACATAGCACGGAAGAGATGCTAATCTGATGATGGTAAAGCCGAAATGCGTCATTTTTGAGGGCACACTATACATGAAGTGTGACCTATAATAAATAATTTGCGACCAAAGCAGCTTCACAGCAGTACTAACTAATCGTAATATGTCTAATTCCACATAATAACAGTGTATTGTATCGTGCAAATGATTCATTGAACCAATTTGACATCCCATAGCAAAATAATAGTGGATGGCACTACTTTTAAATTTTAATAATGTTTTGAACATATGTTGTTTATATTATATTTCCTTTTAATTATTATTAGTTTAAATTTTAAGTCATCTTACTATTTAGATGGAACTGCCATAGAGCTTTTTTTTGACCATTCACTGAAAAAACTTAAAGTGTTTTTGTATCTTAATATTTGCACAGCTACATTTTATCTTATTGGCAACATCTAGGCAAAATTTTGGGTGGGGATGATGGCAAAAATTTGTCCACCTGATATAGGATGCCTTGGCTCAGAAATTTTTTTTTATTTGTAATATGCATTTTTCTTAACTCTGCTTGTTTTGTTCTGCTTTGTGACTTTGCCTCAAATAATTAAATTTTGTCAATTCTCTTTTGTTACAGTTCATATGTGAAGCTAACCAATTTTATCTTGTCAAGAAGGGACTGGAGAAGAGACAGTATGATATTAGAAATGCAGAACAAGAATATATTCCAAAGAGTCAAGTGGTGCTTAGTGATGATGTTTTAAATGAACTGGCCTTTATTTATCAGAAACTAGAACAGCATCCAGATGTTGTCAAGATATATGATAATATCGCATGATGAATGAAATAATTTATATTTTCAAATGTATATTGTTAATATTGTCATAAATAAATAAAACTTTTTTTGATTATTGTTAACGTTAAGTAACTGTAATGGTCCCTTTCAGTGTACAAAAGTAACTAGAGTTTGCTTATACCAATTTGTATTTGTTCTTACCTAAAAAGAAATAATGGATTCACATGACATGAGTATATGTATGTTTCACTAACACAATGATTAACTATAATAACAACAAAGTATCATTACACTAGTGCAAGTCACCTTGACACTGAAATATATAGGCTAGATTAGACTATGATTCCTTATAGTACTGCCGGCCGCGGTGGCCGAGGGGACTGAGGCGCTCCAGTCACGGTCTGCACGGCCACTACGGTCGGGGGTTCGAATCCCCCCTCGGGCATGGATATTTGTGCCGTCCTAGTTCGTAAGTAGTTCATAAGTAGTTTGTAAGTTTAGGGACTGATGACCCCGTAGTTAAGTCCTTTAAGCTGAACAAACATATGAACATATATGAACCTTATAGTACTGTAGTGATTTTCAACACAAATGACTCTTCAAATCCCATATTTTCTTTGATTAATTACAGTGAGCTATAAATGTAATAACAAACTTCTTCATACATCAAATAATGACTCATTCAATTGCGGTGCACTTCAAAACCAATTACTAAACCTTCTCTTAAAAAGGGCTTGAAAATTAATTAAGTATGATAATACGTTTCTCGAGGTAAGGCTTAGCTTTCAACCTTAAGTAGTGTGCCAACACTGTAACAGCATTTCAATGAAGTGAAATATTAAACTTGGATAGAAATTATCAAGTATAAAATTGATAAAATAAATTAATCTCTAATGACTGACCATATTATACTAATCTTTATTATGTTCTTTCATTCTCTTACACTTTTAATATTATCTGAATTAAGTTTTCGTATATCTAACATACAGTTAGCACAGGTATATTTTACGCTCAAAGATTGTGACATTATGGTGAACAGTTACTGTTATCTTTGTTTTACTTGAAATTATCACCTATTTCCCCAGTTTTAACACTTTTTTCCTTCAATTACAATCATTGGGATTGCATTTAGACTTCTAAGTACTCTAAACAAAACTTTCAGATCTAGGCATGTAGATTGTTTTGTTCCACATAATCCCCCATAGACATACTGTATTTTTCCAATGGGATACTTTCCACACCCAACAGTTCATCAGTTCCTACCCCTCCCCCTCCCTACCTCTTACATTTATTCCATTTCATGTTTCTGTAGAATGTTAGTCCCAACTCATCAATTCTTGCATCATTAGGTACTAGGATAATATTGGATGTGGTCTCAATTATGGGGGGGGGGGGGGGAAATCCAACACAGTCTTAAGCTGCAAATACAAAACCTTTCTTCAAAATGTAACCTTACCCTTGTGTTTACAAAATGTTAGATATTCAATAGTTTTAACCATGTAATTAACATACTTTCTCTCTGTTTGAACATAATCATTAGCTATAGGTTCTGAACCACTTAGAAGTACACCAACATGAAATGGATTAATTTGAAACACAGTATTTTTAGCTGTACACTTTTGTTCAATTGATGACCAATCTTTAACATCTTTAGAAGGTACTGATTGCTCTGGAATTTGTGTGAATTAGAAACAGTGTATTTGCACTAAGGTACACCTGTTGATTAGGGACTCGCACGCCTATTCCCTCACCGCTTAGCGTGATTTGAAGTGCGGCAGCTGGAGATGACAGTTACATCTGTGAAGTTTTCCTGTGTGAATGCTCTTTATTCTGAAGGTCATGGCCAATAGCTTAAGTGTTGCATTTGTGTGTCTTTTTCATGTGCCAGTTGCAGCTTGTCATTATGTCTTTGCGGTGAGTCCTGCCCTTATTATATTGCAGAATACTTTCAATAAAAATAGTCTTGTTAACTCATTTCTTGTTAACTCATTTCCATCAATTTAAGTTCTTCCACTTGTGCAGTAACCACATTAACATCTTCTTCATAAATGTCCTATTTCTCTCATAACCCTCTCCGATAGATTGTCTTGGGTATTATAGAATCCAATCATTATTATATCTGGTTAACCCATAATAATTCCTTAAACCTTCTAGACATTAATTGTTGACCATTATTTAAGATTAACGGCTTTGGTTTCCATAATTTTTGGAAATTATTCCTTTTTTAAGGATCCTAATTGTTTATTTGCTGTTTCGTTAGGATATAACTTCACAAATTTGGTCCATACTTCCAATATAACCTCAGTGTATATAAATCCTTATACTTCTCATGGTAAGGGTCCCATTAAATCAATTGTAAGGTACAACAGTTTGGAATTGAGCTTTTATTTCTTTATTAATAAGTTCAGTTTACTGACAAATTTTATAATTCTTAAGTTCATTCTTTATCAGTCTGGAAATACACATGCACAAACAATAATCAGTAATATGTGTCAAATATTTCTTTGCCCCAAAATGGCCATATACATTATGAATATACGAGATAAGTTCCATTTTTTGTTCAGTTGTATCCCATTCTCAGTGACGTTCTTCACTTCATAACAAAGTAGATTTCAGTTTCAATAAAGCTTGAAGATGGTGAAAAAAATCCCACCAGTCCCAAATATTATTTTAATTAGATTTTATTTCTAGCTGTGTGACACTTACTGATGGCTTTTAACTTCTTTTGATTAGATTATGATTTATCATATGTCTCAAAATGTTTATTCCATTACACCAAATGTGCATTGACAAATTTAAGTTATTCCCTCTACAGTTAGTCCCTAAGTAATTTGCTTTATAACCCTGAATGTTCTGTGCAATTTGTAGTTACTACCATTATATCTTCAATGTAAATGAATACTTTTTCTAATAAATAGTCTCCAGGTGCCAAATCTAGAGCTCTAATAAATTCACCTACAGATACATTTGATCCAAAAGGTAAGACTTTAAATTGATAACATTTTCCCCTGAAACTAAAAGGCTTTGTATTTTTGTAGACTGCTAGCCAGCTTGATCTGCCAGGAGTCAGATTGACTGTACTTATACATCTGACTTCACAAAATTTAACTAATATTTAATTCATTGGTAATGGGAAATTTCTTTCAATTTCAACTATGCAATTTGAAGTCCTAATGACTAATTATCGAATCAAATGCTTCCATTTGCCTTCTTGGCTGGATGTACATTTTCTATAAGCACTATCTGATATTTCAGTAATCACCCAATTGACTGTATGATTTCTTTTCTTATATCATCCTTTCAACTCCAAACTAGTGAGTAAGGAGATTTAAAGAATGGTAATGTGGTTAAATCTAGCGATTTTTATTAATTTCATCCTGAAATCTATGAGGTACGTATGTTATACCGTAGATGTTGGTCAGCATTTCACCAATTTTATCGTCTTTACATAAAACTATTATTGCCAGGGTCATTTTTTGCTTAATATATAATACAATACACATTTATATGGTTGGTCACTTTTGCACTTTCATTCTCACAGTAATGTAGTCACATACAAATGTTCCCTATGAGGGCACTTTACAAAATTCAGCTTTCAAGCTACTTTGATACTGAATAAAAACAGTTTTCCATAAGATATAGAGTTACAGATTTTTTTAAATATATGTATTTTGTTACGGTAATAGATTTTTAAGTGACTTGGCAGGTTATTAAACAGATTTGATCCTGAGTGAAACTCACCTTGCTTGGACAAGATGGTATAACAATTATGTTTGTGTATGTCACTATTTGACCTTGTATGGTATTTGTGTATAGTTTTATTTTGAATAAACACATTTGCAATTTTCATCATGCTGTTTTTTTTTCTTTTCATGTATGACAACCTCAAGTAGACATATGAAAGGGTGTTAAGGTACTAAGTTCATTAAAGAACAGTTTGCATGACTTTTTACTGTTTGCATTTTTCATTATTCTCACAATATGTTGTTATTTCAATAAAGTAGTTACACTGTAAGGGGAATTTCCCCAGAATATGAGGCCATATCTCAAAAGGTAATGTATGCAAACAAACTACACTGAGAAACTTTTCACCACTTGTGTTGTTCCATATAATTCCCATTGCATAGGTCATTTTAGGTAGTTTAGAATTTAAGATTGTGGTGTAGGAATTCCATTTCAGATTGTCTTGAAGGTAAAAGCCAAGAAATTTAGTTTCAGAGAACTGTTAATTTTTGGGTTTTCCACAAACATAGTTTGTTTTAAGGATTTGGGTATATTTTGCTGTTTGTGGATGTGCCCGACAACTGTTTTTTGAGGCTCCGTCAATAGCTTATTCCCCTCAGGGGGCTCAACATTAATTTGTTGAGTATGGGCTTGGCGAACCCGGGGTCCCTGAGCTGAGGACTGGTAAGTGCCGCCAGTTCTCTAGACACGGTAACCTCTGGGCTCGCTTCAGCGACTACTGAGTGGCATGGCAGAGGAGCGTTTTGGGTACCAGGGAATGGGGATCTTGGTTTGACCGCCCGGGTCACAAGGAAGGAAATACCTCTCTAAAAAAACCTCAATCTTAAGGTGTGCTATGCGCTGATGGGATGCATGGCTGTTGTGGTGGAACAGTCGCTAGCAAGCAACCTCTGGGGATACTGCCGCACCTCAGTTGTATTAGGCTTACCTAGGCATGTGGCGCTCTGTCTAGGTGGACACGTACTTCCATAGCTACTCATGGGACCGAAATGGAACTCTCGAATCATTTTCAACATCCTAGTGGGATGGGTATACCACTAAGGGGTACTAACACCCACTCTAAAAAGAGGACTCGGGTAGCCAGTCCTTCAGATTTTGGGATGAAAAGAGGGTCAATGTGAATAGTAACAGAGCACTTTCTGCTCTGCAGAATGTGTTTATGGTAATTAAGAGAAGAGAGGGTACCTTTGAGAAGGTGTCACCTTTTTACTTACAGAAGGGACTGGAAGGCATCGCAGGTAATCTAAAGACCGTCAAACGTTTGTGTAATGGGACACTGTTGGCGGAGACCTGCACATCCCAACAGGTGATTAATATCTAGCAGTCTCAATACCTTGGGGAATATGCCATAGAATCTGAGCTGCTTCTTACCCTCAACTGCAGCAAAGGTGTAGTTATCTGCAGAGATCTGGTGGATATTTCTCAAGGCAAATTAAAAGAAGAATGGGCTTTGGAAGGCATTGTAGACGTCCGAAATGTTATGAAAAGGATAAATGGCGAGTTGGTTAAGTCAGAATTATTTATTGTAACATTTAATACACCAAAGCTCCCATAACATGTTAAAGTAGGTTTTCTTCGGCTGAAAGTCCAACCTTATTACCCCAACCCAATGCGCTGTTTCAAATGCCAGTGCTTTGGGCATATCACCTTGGAGTGTAATGGTGATCAGTCCTGCGGAAAATATACTCAGGCCGCACATGATGGAGATGATGGGTTGCCTCCCCTCAAGTGCATTAACTGTTCTGGTGACCACCCCATTTGGAGTAGAGAATGCACTGCATACCTCGCGGAATGCAAGTTACAGGAGATAAAGACAGCCAGGTGCATCTTCTATGCTGAAGCCAGGAAAATCTATAAGGCCACGTAACCGCTGTCATTTAGCACCTCTTTTGTGGTGACCCTTCAAAAGTCTACTCCGAAGATTGAGGCATCTAAACAGATGGACTTCTCCAGTGTTGGTACTAACATCTGCTCATGCCAGTCTACGTGTAAGGCGGCAGAAGTTACAGCCCCTGTAACCCTTCCAAAAATTGTGGAACAAGGTACTGCCACTGACAGTGAAGAGCTCCTGCTATCTTCACTGCCAGAATCCCTTCCCAAGACCAGTGTAGCGTCTGCTTCAACTACTGAGACATCCAAAAAGCTTAAGTCAGATAAGGATAAGGAAAAGTCTCATGTGAAACTTACAAGTAAACAATCAGACCAGGTTGATGTTATTACTCTTAATGTGCATTGTGATTCAGCTCCAGAATCCACGGAGATTTATGTAACTTAGAGCCAGTCAACTTAGAGGCAGTCAACTCACTTAAAAAATGACCTTCCACTGGGGCAAACATCTCGCCTCAAAGGTAAATCCCCTCCTGTTACAGGCGGCCAGTCCTTTTAGAGAGAGAGGGTGAAGATTCAGCCTCTTTGATAAATGGCCTCCATCCTGCATTGGGAATTGTCAGGGATTTAGAACGCATGTGGAGGAACTCTGGTTATTATCTCAGGGACGACCCACGTGTATATGTCTCCAGGAGACAAATTTCGAACCTGCTTATAGCCCTGAGATAAGCGGTTACAGTCTCCACAGAAAGGACGTTAGTGGAGAGAGAGCAAGGGGAGGAGTGGCTGTTTTCGTCAGCAAGCTGAACCCGTCTCCCTCAACACCACCTTACAAGCAGTTGCAGTGATTGTACATGTGCAACACCGTCTGACTGTGTGCTCTCTGTATCTGCCTCCTCACGATCCTCTCAAGAAAGAGGTACTTGAAAACCTCCTTCAGCAGCTCCCCCACCCATTCATCCTTTGTGGTGATTTTAATGCACACGATGTGTGCTCTGTAGCGACCTGCCCCAGGGGTAGAGCAGTTGAGAGGTTTCTCTTCATGCGTCGATGTACTAAATACAGGGAAGAGCATACACTTTTGCACTGCAACAGGGTCGTTCTCTGCCATTGATCTTATGCTCTGCGCTTTGGCCCTTGTTCACTTTTGCTCAATGGGAAGTGGATGCAGATTTGCATTGTAATAATCACTTCACTGTTTGGATTGATCTTCCAGACAGAGCAAACCCTGAAAGGCATTCTCATCGATGGATGCTTAGTAAGGCGGACTGGACTCTTTACGGCCAACTTGCTGAACTTAAGCCCTGTGACGGCATCCAGGAATGGGGGGATCATGCTACTTAAATAATCCACCATGCTGCCACTGTGTTCATTCCAGGGTCTTCTGGATGCCTGGAAAGGCATACAGTCATTTGATGGAATACCGAATGCCGTTCTTCAGAACCAGAAGAGCGGCTCTGAGGCAGTTCAAGAGCCGTCTGACTGTGCAGAACCTTGCTGCTTTTTGTGTGGCAATGGCCCAATCTTGCCAGATTATTCGCAAGAGTAAGAAGAGATCATGGGGACAGTTTCTAAATTCTCTGAACCGTTCCACAAGGACTTCAGATGTATGGGAGACTATCAGGAGGATCTCGGAAAGAGGAGGGAGGTGCCCAGTAGCTGCTGTGATGGGGAATGGTATTCTCCACACCACCCCGTATGACATTGTCCAGACTATGGCGGCCTATTTTTCGACAGTTACTGCCTCTGCCAGTTACGATCCAGCTTTCCAGTGCCACCGGGTGGCTGTTGAGAGGGTTATTTTGGACTTACGGTCAAGCATTGAGGAAGATTATAACTGCCACTTCACTATGTGGGAACTGGATTCCGCAGTGTCTGTGGCTCGTGACACCTCAACAGGTCACAATGGAATCTACTACTCTATGATACGGCACCTGACGAGGCAAAATCGGGAAATCCTCCTCGACCTTTTTAACTACATCTGGGCGTCAGGCCAGTCCCTGACTCGTGGAGGGGGCCATTTTAATTCCTATTTTAAAACCCAGGAAAGACCGCACAAGCTCCAGTAGTTATCGTAGTGTTGCTCCGACTAGTGGATGGTCAACCGCCACCTTGTCTGGATGCTGGAATCCAGGCAGCTTCTCAGCTGCTTTCAGCAGGAGATATCGCTCCACCTTTGATAACCTGGCCCTCCTGGAGGCGGCCATACAACAGGCTTTTCTGCATTGGCATCACCTTCTGGGGGTACTTTTTGATATTGACGAAGCCTATGATACTACTTGGCGGCATCTTACCCTCAGGCAGCTCCATGATGGGTTTTCGTGGTTGTCTTCCCAGTTTTATTCCATCATTCCTTTCTCCACGTTATTTTAGATACTGTGTTGGTGGAACCCTTTCTGATCACTTTGAACAGGAGAACGGAGTCCCTCAGGGTAGTGTTTTACGTGTGACTTTGTTTGCAATAGCTATTAAGAGTATTACTTCTGTCGTGAAAAGTCCTGTGCGGTGTTCTCTTTTTGTAGACGACTTCTCTGTCTTTTGCTCTTCATCCAATCTAGCAACGACTTCACGTCAGTTGCATCTGACTCTTCAACAATTGGATGCCTGGACAAGAAGGACTGGTTTTAAGTTTTCCACTGAGAAGTCTGTGTGTGTCCTTTTTAACCGTCCACGTACTGTTTTTAATCTACCTGAACTGCGGATGAGGAGCTCTGTGCTCACATTTAAAGACACAGTGCGGTTCCTGGGTCTTACATTTGACTGTAAACTTACGTGGTTGCCACCCCTTAAGGACCTGAAGACCCAGAGCCTGAAAGCACTGTCAGTTTTAAAATGTCTTAGTCATACTTCTTGGGGAGCAGACAGAACCTGTTTGCTTCGGTTTTATAGAGCCTTCGTGCGATTCTGTCTTGATTATGGGTGAACAGTTTACGGGTCTGCACGTCCATCTTATTTAAAGATGGACGCGGTATACCATGCAGGGATTCGGCTGGCAACTGGGAAATTTAGGACGACCCCATACCAAGTCTCTGTGCTGAGGCAGCAGAGCCACCACTGTACATCAGACGACGGCTGTTCATGGTGTGCCAGGCATACAAGTCGCTGTCCACACCTTTCCACACCAACGTACCGTACCATTGCTTGGCCTCCATCGGAAAGGCTCTTTTACAGTCGGCAACGTGCGACGAGGCCATATGGGATTCGTGCGAGGGATTGCCTTCTGAAACTTTCACTCTGCAGCGGAGTGTGCGCTGATATGAAACTTCCTGGCAGATTAAAATTGTGTGCCGGAACCGGGACTCGAACCTGGGACCTTTGCCTTTCACGAGCAAGCACTCTACCGACTACTACAGGTTCGAGTCCTGGTTCCGGCATACAATTTTAATCTGCTAGGAAGTTTCATATCAGCGCACACTCCGCTGCAGAGTGAAAATTTCATTCTGGGAACGTCCCTTAGGCTGTGGCTAAGCCATGTCTCCACCACATCCTTTCTTCCAGGAGTGCTAGTCCTGCATGGCTCGCAGGAGAGCTTCTGTGAAGTTTGGAAAGTAGGAGGCGAAGTAGTGGCGGAAGTAAAGTTGTGAGGCAGCATCGTAAGTCGTGTCGGGATAGCTCAGTCGGTAGAGCGCTTGCCCGCGAAAGGCAAAGGTCCCAGGTCTGAGTCCCGGTTACGGCACACAATTTTAATCTGCCAGGAAGTTTCACTACAACATCTACTCCCGTCTGTGACTTTGCTGCAACAAATCCAGGATGAACTGTCCTTCATTTAAAGTCGTGGGAAGGTAGTATCGTTTTGCTGGGTGCCTGGGCATGCTGGTATTCCGGGACAGGAAGAGGCTGATCGGGCTGCCAAAGAGGCTTGCAGAGCGCCTGAAGTGGCACTGTGCCCGATTCCCTTGAATGATATTGATTCTTTGTTACGGCAGCGGTCTCTGAAATTATGGGAGGAAGAATGGCTTTGAGTAGCAAATAACAAACTGAAGCCCAACATTCTATTTCAAATCGGGCAGCAAGAAACCTTACATTTTTGTGGTGGTCTCATTCTTCTGTCATAAAATGTAGATGATAAGTTACTATCTTTGACAAACTCGCAGCTTTGATACGCAAACACTTCCGTTTGTTTTTTAGTAGCGAAAGTAACATAATTTCATGACATCATGTGATTATGGCGCTCACAGCTCTGAAACTATTCATACTAAAATTTCAAATAAATTACAAAATGAAGGCACTATTATATAGATTGATATTTATACGGTATTTTAGAATTTAAATTTCAAGTACTTTCATCATTTGTCATCTTTTGTCTTTAAAATGCATTTTCAAACGGTATAAAATGTATGACACATTGTTTAGCATTTGATTCGAAAACTGTTTTATGGTGTTTTCAATATAGTACTGTAGAAAAAATAAAATGTATCCAGAAACTGCACCAAATTTGCCAGCTGCGCTATACCGTATTACGCCGACTGCACTACTCCGTGTTGTATGCAACCAGTCAGTCCTTAAGCCCCCCCCCCCCCCCCCCTTTGACCGTGTTCAGCTGTATGGCGCACCCCCCCCCCCCCCCCCCCCCCCATTGAGAGTGGCAGATGGCAGCCCGCCGCAGTCTAACTTAAGTGCAGCGTGAGCTTGCGTAGATAAGGGACTCCACAATACTTAAACAGAGCTTGTATGAGTTTAATCCTTATGAAAAATGCATTTATTATAATAAATGAAAAAGTTTTACAACAATGAAATTAATTGTTGTATTGTCATTGTTATATTCCTACATCGACTTCAGATATTCAGCTTCCAAATGAACCGCAGTTCATTGAATTCTGGCACAGAATAGGGAGCATACAGAAGGGAAAGCTGGGGGCGGCGCCTTTGATCTGTATGTTACCAACATAGGCGCAACTAGCTATGGGCCCACCGGGCCCTTGCCCCTCCCGAAACGTCATATGTGTGTGCCTCAGCACTCAATGTCAAATATATCATTATATATGAGTGGGCCCCCTCCGAAAAAAAATCCTGGTTGCGCCACTGGTTACCAAGCGTTGCACTCGACGCCATATTGAAAAGCAGTAAATGCGGAACTATAGCCACTTAGTACTTTGGCTGGAAATGCAGCTGATCTCACCAACTTTTACGAAAGGAAACGGCTCTTCATTATGCTCTGCTCTATTTTGCGCCCTGTTCTTGCACCTAATTGTAATCCAACGAAAAAAAGTAGGCCTAAATTTTAATACAACCACGAAAATGTACGATGGTATTAATGATCGTTTTATTTGGTGTTTATTTATAGAAAAATCCCAAGTAACGCGAACTTATGTTTGGGAAATTAGTTACAAACGAGAAAGTGACTTTACAACTGCCATGTTTTATTTGACACAAATAAATTTGCACAAAATATTGAGTCAGCAGTACAACTTGATTACATAGAACTAAATGACGTCTGGGCATATATACAACTGTTAAATTACACACAAATGAAGGACACACGCAATTTGGGCGAAATCGCCAGGTCCCGATTGCCGACCTCCCCTTGTAAGAGGATCAACAGTCGTTGACAACATTAGCACACTACGCCTCCGTAGCCGTTAGTAAAATTTTACCGTTTGCTTCAAACTATGTTAAGGTGAGCAGGTAGATGAGCCTAAAAAATTCCTGAAATATCACGCCTATGTGGGCAACAGGAAAAGGGAACGCACGCGAAAAATGTTGGAGTCCCAATACTTACGCACTATTCTTTGTCTTTCATTTTATATTATTCCATGCGACGTTAAATTTGTAATTATGAAATATAAATGTACTTCAACATTTCTATGCTGTTGAACTGCTACAGCAACAGCAACAGCGAGAGTTATCGTCAAGAGAAGAAGCAAGGCTACTTTTAATAATTATGCACACACTGCTCTCATTCGAAATTGATAACATTTAACTTTTACTACATATATAGCAACGCTCACTTACCGTTCAACATCTTTTGGGAAGGCGAAGAAGCTTATATCCTTATTTGTATTCGAATTATTGCGGCAATTAGGTGCTGAACACCATCGATCGCCTTTTCTTTTATTGCTTCTCATAATAAAAACGGAACAGCTCCAACTACTGACACACAGTTCTTTCTTTTCACTGCACCAAATACTTGTTTACTTTTATGCGTTTCAGGCAGTTAAAATACACAATTAACAAACAATGACGGCGCATTACCACACTGCAGAGTAAGGAGTGACCACGCATTTACTTCTTTTCAAGTTGGCCGAGTCGGCCCATGCGCACTAAATTTTGGACGACAGACTGCAGTGGGAGTTTCCTTTCTGTATACTCCTTATTCTGTGATTCTGGTGTGATGTTATTGAGTTACACAGCACACAATGTGTCGCGTTCGGAAGACGCTAACTTTTCGGAATTTTAATATGAAAACAAATCATTTAAAGGATAAATTGAAGACACTTGTTTTCTTTTGCATTAATTGGTACATGTAGGAACTATTAATTACCCTTTAATGCACGGCTTCTTATTTGAAGCTACATAGTGAATATATACTGAGAAAAATATTTAAAAAAATCCTTAAAACTATTATGCACTACTGGTAACAAAACCGCTCATAGTTATATAGTGTTACCATGATGAACCCGATGCAATGAATGTCACTATTGTGCCTCTGATCTTTTCATAAAGTAACTCTTAATGGAACGGTAGGACAGGCTCCATTTATTGAATTCGTCTTTGAAAGCGCTCCCGATCTATTGCAAGTTGTTGCCACTCACTTCTATGAGACAGGCGTCTAGGGACAGTAGTGCGTCGGACCCCAGTTACCCGTACGACCGATAGATGTCTCTACGGTTATGCTACCGTGATGCTATGCGACTCCAGGGCTGCTATTTATCATTCCTGCTGCTTAATTTATGCAAATATTTCTACCTTCGTATTTTAATATTCGAAATATGAATCATTCTAAGACTTCAGTATTACTGTAATAGAAGTGTGTCTGTAATATTCCATGATATTTCTGAAACACTGCGCTATTAAAATGACAAGACTTTCCAGCAGTCTAAAACTAACAAAGTTCGAAACTGAAAGAGTAAAAAGACGCAACATAAAGCATAAATAAAGCGGAAAGCAGAGCTGAGGTTCTACATGAATTTCTATTTTGTTATTGAGAACGTTCACGTGTTAGTTTTCGAGTGTGCACTGTTGTTTTGAATATTATTATTTCACAGAAGGTGACACAAAAGACGGCTTTTAGAGGAAATTGAATGTATTCTTTTTTTCATTGACGGTGGCGCCTGAAGAATTGGCGATATTATGTCAATTTAGCTTACGGCGAAAGTGGCGGTGGCACTAGATATTTTGTTTTGTACGTTTATTTAGTAAATTTTTGGTAGCAATATTGATGACGGGAACCAACGCCTGAAATGGCAAAGCTTAGGGCAAATATACAGATGTGTGTGTGTGTGTGTGGTTCGTTTCTCGCTTCCGACAATATTTTTATTTTTCACCTTGACTCCCAAAAGTTTTCTGACACATTTATTAAATAGAATTTTGCAATGAATAGAAAGTATCGAAGTGACCATCCCCACAATTCGTTTTTTTGGTACCCAAAAATCATGTTTTCAAAAATTTTCTCAGGAACCGCCTATGAACGAATGGTGCTTCTGTAAGCCGTTTAAAACCCACCATAGACTACACGTCATGTTCAAAAGCCAACTGATTTGCTCAATTTGGATGGGCCCCAGGAAGTGTGTAACTTTGAAAATTTTTGCGATGTACTGTATGATAGCTGCAGTATACCCTTTCTTCTAATATGTACACAAATGATCAGTATGCCAAGATCTATCCAGAACACTTTACCCCTTCACTCTGAGATGAATAGAACCTGAGATATGGGCCGCAAAAGAATCGCAAATTCCAAATTAAAAAAAAAAAAAAAAAAAAACAACTGCGTAGTCATCACCCCGTAGCTTACAAACTATTTAAACCTAGATATACTAACCTAAGGACAAACACACACACCCATGTCCCAGGGAGGACTCGAACTAGGGTTCCCAGATTGAACTCGAGGCAGGCCCGGAGACCAGACGTGCCCCCCTCCCCCTTGGCCAATGACTCACTCCCCCCAACTGCGACCAACTCCCCCATCCACCCACCCCCAACCAGGATTGCACGTGAATACTAAAAAAAGAATAGAAAACTAGCGTTTTGTTGCAATAAGAAATTGACATTTATATAAAGTTAATCATAATTACTAGAGACGAGCCGGCAGGGAATGGCCGAGCGCACTGAGGCGTCTTGCCACGGTGCGCGAGGCTGCTCCCGCCAGAGGTTCGAATCCTTCCCTAAGGCATGGATGTTGTGTTCGTCCTTGGTTTAAGTTAAGCTACATGAGCATAGTACTTAAAAAGCGTCTTAAAAAAAGTTAATATGAAGGTTACATTCAAGCCCAGAGATGAGAGTCATCTCCCCTGGAGAATTCATTCCAAACCCGGGCACTCCGGGCGGCGCCCGGAGATCTGGCAACCCTAACTCGAACCTCCACGGCGAGCAACCACGCGCTCCGCAGCGAGAAGCTTTAGATCGCTCGGCTACTCCACCGCAGCTCGCAAATTCCCACGCGCCGTTTACGAACATATTAATACCGCGCAATACCGTGCGCAGTATGATAAATCTCTTCCCGGGTAATACACTTCAGACATTCTCGTGTTAAAATAATCCAATATAGGACGTATCTTATATAAACGATCGTCTGGTTTCGGGTTTCCTGGAAGTAGATTTTTTGCAAAATGCAGAGAGAGCTTAGGAGAGGGTGGGGGAATTTCACGCATGCGGGTAATCACACGCAGGATGAATTTCGCAGTTTGAATGACGCAGGCCTTGCCCATTAGGTGCTGCATCCCACTGACAGGAATAACCACTACAGCGCAACACACGCCAGCCTGGCATTGTTGGAGCAGTCAAGTATTGTTTATTTTCAGTGTGTGCAGTGTAATCTTGGTCAGCTGTATTTTGTAAGGTAAGTGGTACTATAAGTTGCTTTAATGTAATATTTTGCATATCAACTACAAGCCCTAGATGTAGCCTTTCGTTTAATTGTAGATGTGTTCAGGTATTTGAACTAGGAACAAGTTATGCTTAGGTTAGTCATTGAAGACACTTTGAAAACTGCCTTGACATTAATGACTGGCTCACCCTTCTCACATACATTCAATGAGAAATATAATCTTCATATTTTATGGTGATTTTGTGACATTGTCAGATACAGGAGACGATTTCAAATATGAACTTCGTGCACTTCATTTTTCAAGAAGATTTATTTGCTTATATCACTTGTAAATTTTTTCTGATTACTAGTTTCAGCAAAACAGAATCGCCATTTACAGATCACATAATGAATCAACGCAAGAACATCCTGTAAAGGGCTATTTAAAGATCTGGGGATACTCACTATTGTTTCCCAATACATTTATTCTCTAATGAAATTTGTCATTAAAAATATATCTTTTTTTTTCTTCGAACCAGTAGCTCAGTCCATGGGATCAATACTAGAAACAGGAATAACTCGCATAAAGATTTAAAGTCACTTAATTTAGTTCAGAAATGTGTCCAATATTCAGCAATACACATTTTCAATAACATGTCAGCAGCCATAAACAATTTAACTCACAATAAAGTTCAGTTTGAAAAGAGTCTAAAGAAATTTTTGTCGGCCAACTCCTACTCTATTGACAATTTTTTTTACCAGAAGTGATTGATGTATGTAATATCCACAAATGTGAATATTGTATTCAGTCTGACTTAAGTACAAATGTTTTGCAGTAATGTGATAATTGAAAACCAGTCTTGTATATCAGGGCCGACCCGAGGGATTTTGCCTCCCTGTGGAAAAATTTCAAAAGCCGCCCCCACCCTAATTTTTCGTCTTCGTCAGTTTTATTCAAATATGACGTCTTATTTCCTGGCTGTAGTAAATTGTAGCATGCTGTTCTTGTTCTCTTTTTTTTTTTTTTTTTTTTTTTTTTTTTTTTTTTTTTTTTTTTAAATCGGAAATGTGCCGTAGTCGAACGCAAGAATACACCTCGTCCTTCTATTGCTTCTCACTATCGACAGTGACGTCATGACGTCACGCGGAAGCGCCCGAACGCTGTTGAACACATTGGCTCAACCTTATACTGTGTAGTAACCTTGCATGTTTATTTTACTTGTAGGATGACGCATATAACTGTTGTCTATATCAAAGTGTATCCAACTTATTTTCAAGGCACTTCCACTTTTCATTTTGTTTAATTCAACCTATCGGACCTACATAGAAATTCAGGAATTGGCCGCCCCCAAAAGTCTGCCGCCCTCGACGACGGCACGGTTCGCCCTCCCATAGAGCCGGCCCTGTTGTATATATATACCGTATATTAGTATGTAGTAATAAGTTTTATGTCCTTTAAAATGTAAATATTCTTGCAACTGTTTTTCCTGACTAATTTGACATGCACAAGGACAATTACATTTGCGATCTATGGAAGGTACATTAATACATATGCTCTCTTCTTTTAAGTATATGTTGTGCATTCTGTTTTGACATGTTCTACATCCAAGAGAATTTCCTCAGTTCGTAGCAACTGGAACGAAAAGTACATCTAATTTAATCAGCTTTTACAGTTTCTTACTGCTTTTTCGGCCGTACCTTTGTTTACCATAAATGCATAAGGTTAATATTTTAAACTAGATGACCCGGTGAACTTCGTATCCCTTACCTCTTTATATAAACAATACTAATTTAAATCATTTGTATTTTAGACCCAGTAGTTTTATAAAGATATTTGCTTTGAACGTCAAAAGTGCAAAATTTTATCGCAATGGTACCAATGATATTAATATCCCAAAGAAAACAGCTCTTTCAGTTTTCCACAAATTTCCCTACTTTCTAGCCCACTATTCCAAACTTTTACTTCATTCAAACCTTACTCTCGCTTTGAACTTCGAATGTGCAAAATTTTATCGAAATCAGATGAATGGGATTGATATTTCATAGAAAATTAGAAAATTTAAAAAGGGAAATGGATAGGTTGAAGTTAGATATAGTGGGGATTAGTGAAGTTCGGTGGCAGGATGAACAGGATTTCTGGTCAGGTGAGTACAGGATTGTAAATACAAAATCAGTTGGGGGTATCACAGGAGTAGGACTGATAATGAATAAGAAGATAGGAATGCGGGTAAACTACTATGAGCAGCACAGTGATCGCATTATCATTGTCAAGATAGATACGAAGCCAACACCGACAACAGTAGTACAGGTTTATATGCCAACTAGCTCTGCCGATGATGAGGAGATCGAAGAAATATATGAGGAGTTAAAAGAGATTATTCAGACAGTTAAAGGAGAGGAAAACTTAATTGTGATGGGAGACTGGAATTCTGTAGTAGGAAAAGGAAGAGAAGAAAAAATAATAGGTGAATATGGACTGGGCAGGAGGAATGAAAGAGGAAGTCGCCTGGTAGAATTTTGCACGGAACATGATTAAATCGTAACGAACACGTGGTTTAAGAAGGTTGTATACATGGAAGAGACCAGGAAACACCGGAAGGTATCAGATAGATTTTATAATGGTAAGACATAGGTACCGGATCCAGGTTATAAACTGCAGGACATACCCAGGGGCAGATATAGACTCTGACCATATCTTGTTAATCATGAACTGTAGGCTGAAGCTGAAAAAACTGCAGAAAGGTAGGAAAACAAGGAGATGGGACTTAGATAAATTGAAGGAACGTGAAGTTATGGAGGAATTCAGAGGGAGATTTAGGCATCAATTGACAGAAACAGGGGGAAATAAAACAGTAGAAGAGGAATGGGTAGCATTGAGAGATGCAATAGTGAAGGCGGCAGAGGAAAAAATAGGTAGAAAGGCAAGACCTACACAAAATCCTTGGATATCAGAGGAAATACTAAATTTAATTGATGAGAGGAGAAAATATAAAAATGCAGTAAATGAAACAGGCAAAATGGAGTACAGAGACTAAGAAATGAGATTGACAGGAAGTGCAAAATGGCTAAGCAGGAATGGCTAGAAGCAAAATGCAGATCTGTAGAAGAATATATAAATAGGGGAAAAATAGATTCAGCCTACAGGAAAATAAAAGAAACATTTGGAGATAAGAAAAACAGCTCAATGAACATCAAGGACTCTGATGGAAAACCAGTTCTCAGCAAAGAAGGAAAAGCTGAAAGGTGGAAAGAGTACATAGAGCAGCTCTACAAAGGAAATGAACTTAGAGACGATGTTGTAGGAAGGGAAGAGGAAGTAGATCAAGATGAAATAGGAGATACTATACTGAGAGATGAATTTGACAGAGCCCTGAAAGACCTAGGTCGGAGCAAGGCCCCAGGAGTAGATGACATACCCTCAGAGCTACTAAAGTCTCTGGGAGAGCCAGCCATGACAAAACCATTTGAAATGGTGTGTAGGATCTATGAGACAGGCGAAATACCCTCAGACTTTAAGAAAAATGTAATAATCCCCATTCCAAAGAGATCAGGCGCAGACAGGTGTGAAAATTACAGAACCATCAGTTTGATAAGTCATAGTTGCAAAATTTTAACACGCATTATCTACAGGAGAATGGAAAAGCTGGTAGAAGCTGACCACGGAGAAGATCAGTTTGGGTTCAGGAGAAATGTAGGAACCCGGGAGGCAATACTCACTTTACGTCTTATCTTAGAAGATAGATTAAGGAAAGGCAAACCTACATTTTTAGCTTTTGTAGATTTGGAGAAAGCTTTTGACAGTGTTGACTGGAATAGACTCTTTCAAATTCTGAAATCAGCAGGGGTAAAATACAGGGAAAGGAGAGTTATTTACAACTTGTACAAAAGCCAGACCGCAGTTATTAGACTCGAAGGGCATGAAAGGGAAGCATCAGTTGGCAAGGGAGTAAGACAGGGTTGTAGCCTTTCTCCGATGCTATTTAATTTGTACATCGAGCAGGCAGTGAAGGAAAGCAAGGAAATATTTGGAATAGGGATTAAAGTTCAGGGCGAAGAAATAAAAACATTGCGTTTTGCTGATGACATTGTAATTTTGTCAGAGACAGCAAAGGACCTGGAAGAGCAGTTGAATGGCATGGACAGTGTGTTGAAGTGAGCGTATAAAATGAACATTAACAAGAACAAAACAAAAATAATGGAATGCGGTCTTAGAAAATCAGGTGATGCTGAAGGAATTAGATTAGGTAACAAAACAATGAAGGTGGTAGATGAGTTTTGTTACTTGGGTAGCAAAATAACATGCGATGGTCGCAGTACAGAGGATATAAAATGCAGAATGGCAATGGGAAGAAAAGCATTTTTGAAAAAGAGAAATTTGCTAACATCGAATATTGATTTAAGTGTAAGGAAGTCTTTTATGAATGCATTTGTGTGGAGTGTTGCCTTGTACGGGAGTGAAACATGGACAATAAGCAGTGCGGACAGGAAGAGGATAGAGGCTTTTGAAATGTGGTGCTACAGAAGAATGCTGAAGATTAGGTGGGTAGATCGCATAACTAATGAACAGGTACTTAACAGAATTGGTGAGAAAAGGAATTTTTGGCACACCCTGACTAAAAGAAGGGATCGCTTGGTAGGACACATTCTTAGACATCGAGGAATCGTAAATTTAGCATTGGAGGGAAGTGTGTGGGGTAAAAATCGCAGAGGGAGACCAAGAGACGCGTATAGTAAGCAGATTCAAGTGGATGTGGGTTGCCGTTCTTATGAGGAGATGAAAAGGCTTGCTCAGGATAGAGTAGGGTGGAGAGCTGCATCAAACCAGTCTCCGGACTGAAGACCATAACAACAACAACAGAAAAATCTCTTTCTATTTTCTCTGTATTTTGCAATTTTCCCGGAAACTTTTCCAAATTTTTATTTCATAAGGACATACTCTTGCTTTGAACGTCAAGTATGCAAAATCTTATCGACACCAGACCAATGATATTGATATCCGATTAAAAAAACTCTTTGAGTTTCTCACGAATTTCCAAATTTTCCGGGTATTTCGTTAAACGTCAAATGATCAAAATTTTATCGCAAGCGGATGAACGGTTCTCAACTTATAGTATTGAGTAGCTTTAGAAACACATTGAAAAAGAAACTAGGTTCAATTTTGCGACTTTCCTTTTTAAGTGTCTCTAATTTTTTTTTAGTGAAAACTTTTTCAAGACCGTAATGAACAAAACAACAAAAGAATTACCCCTCTCCGTCGTGCGAATAGTCAGTTATACTGCTGAATTCAATCAAAAATACATTGAAAAACGTACATTCAGTTTTTCTCAAAATTTCCAATTTTCCGGTAGATTAAAAAAAAAAAAATCATACAAACCTCGCCCCGTCAAGCCGTACTCAAGTGATGCTCATACAACGATGTGGCCTTTTTTTTTATTCCTAGAAAAAAATAGCTTTCCGTTTTTCCTAACTTTTGCTACTTTCCGGACGACTTTTCCAAATTTTTATTTGATGCAAACCTTCACCTTGCTTTCAACTTGAAATGCACAAAATTTTATCGCAATTTGACGAACGGTATTGATAGCTCACTGGAAAAAGCTGTTTTCCGGACAATTTTCCATATTTTATCACCGTATAAACCCTGGACTTAACACGAATATTCCAAGACTAAAGTTAGCCAAATCGGTTCACCCGTTCTCGTGTTTTACCGAGACTAACGAACAGCAATTCATTTATATATATATACATAGATGAAAAATTTAGAGAAATGAATTTGGAAATATTACGGATGCGACTCAACTTCTTTCCTCAACTCAGCGTTCTGCATAATTCAGACTATTGAAATACAGGTTGTGGCAAAGCCCTAGTTTTGATATGGACGTGGGGCACGCAAAGTTTTATTTTGCTAAGAATGTTCTTTTCAGGAAACGTCAGTCCATAGAGTTAAATCTCCGTACCTGCGCCCTCTGCATGGTCTCGTTTACCACCATAGACATTTATTATATCGCTCTTTTCCTCTCTTCCTTGCTCAACAGACTGACAAGAGCGAAACGAGAGACATTCATCGAGCACGGAGTGGTGGCCGTTGTTGGTGCCGGCTGCCGTGGGGTCGGGCGCTGGGTCGGCGCCTCGCTGGCCACACGCGGAATTCAATTAAAATTCTCCAACGCTCCCCACTCCCCACCACCGTGCGAATCCGCACAGTTGTTTTTCTCTTCTCGACAGCGCCGTCCGGCGACTGCTTGACGTGGTATATAGTCTCTGGCTTCATCCAAAGAGTGTGGTTGGGAAGCAAAGAACGCCCGCAGCACGCTCACGGCTTGGCGACTGTACGAGGACCTGACAGGCGAACTTTCTGACTTCACGAATTGTCAAGTAGTGCGATGAACCTCAAGTGTCACCTATGTGACAGAAATATCGAAAGTACACCGTTTATCACGAAAATCTAGGACAATTTGCAGAAATGCGTTACAATGGGGGATAAGGCAGAATCAGCACAAAGAAGAAGAAAAAATACACCTCTGATGCGACAGCGGAAAAATGAGGACCGTGGTTCAAACGTACAGCCAGATAATAAAATTCTATCCTGAAAATCAAATGGTCAAATGTTTGTTAAGCTTATGGGACTTAACTACGGGGTCATCAGTCCCTAAACTTACAAACTACTTATGAACTACTTACGAACTAGGACGGCACAAATATCCATGCCCGAGGGGGGATTCGAACCCCCGACCGTAGTGGCCGTGCTGACCGTGACTGGAGCGCCTCAGTCACCTCGGCCACCGCGGCCGGCTTCTATCCTGAGGAAGGATAAAAAACTATAAATAAATACTACGCATATGTACACAGAGTGTATCAGTTCTCTTACGACTGTTGTTGTAAAAAGGAAAAGTCGGGAATAACGTTCACAAAATCAACGCTTTTATTCTAAATATACTCCCCTGGATCAACAGACAATTGAAATGGTTTTAAAAATGTTCTAAAAAATTCACATTTAGTGCTCTGGTATAATTGTCTTCGATATCCTTAACTGCATCAAAACAATGTCATTTCATTGCCAATTTCAGTTTGAGGGGCATTTTGAAGTCTGCTGAGGCCAAATCCGATAATGTGACAAGTGATAAAGCACTGTGATCCTTTGGTGGTTAACCCCTCGCGCAAAATCCTTGATTTGTGATCCGGGGATTTGGCGTGGATGTGGATTTGGCGTGGCATGTCTGCTCAATGATTTCGACCATTCCAAGTACATTTTCGTCCGTGCAAGTAGTTCGCTACTGTCACGCTTGTGCCACGTTCTTAATGCCCTCCCTGCCGTCACGAAATAGAGCAAATCACAGAATAGGTTTGAATAACTTAATTACTACCAAGAACACTTTTTATTGCTTCATATGTTTTAGTCGCAGATTTGCCTAAATTAACATAAAAACTTGGAGTGGTTGTTCAATTTCTCCAGGCGTATTTCATGATGAAATAGATCTCGGGTGAACAGCCTAGTGTGTGTGTGTGTGTGTGTGTGTGTGTGTGTGTGTGCATAGGACACAATATTTCGGCAATCGACCGTGTTGCCATCATCAGGTGTGCTGATGTACTGCCATGGGGGCAGCCTGGGTGAGGTATATATCAGATTCCCCCCTCCTCCTTCGGGCGCCCGAAGGAGCATTTACGAAAGGTTTCTAGGCTTTCAACCTGCAGAAAAAATTGATGCTTCTTCTTTGTTAGTCTGCATTAAAAAGAAACTAGCAAACTGTGGAGTTAATTTAAATTACTTTGTAACACAAACGTTTGATGGAGCCGCAGCTATGCGCGTTTCTTGTGCAGGTGTTATAATTTTTTGTCAATGAAGTTGCAGCTTTATGTTTTGTGCACTACGGTCCTCATTAAACCACCTGTTTCCCGTAATTAGTATGACGGTGAACTATGGGATCGGAGGAGTTCTTCTCAGATTACTTTTACAACAGAACTATTTGGTTAAGTTTGCACAAGAAATAGTTTTTGTTTATATTTCTGAGCTTATAAAATCACAGTGATATACTGCTAATAATGTGGAGATAAATATTCCTTAATACTTCTCACACACTTTGCGACACTCCATAGCTGCAGCCAGCTCCCTCTGTGTCTGTCTCGCTTACAACCTTCCTGGCTGTCCATGACATAGCCTCGGCTATTGCACATTGTTGTTGCTTTGCGGTATCTGTTCATTACTCTATTGCCATTTTTTTTTCATCCAGTCTTCTATCGTCTTATATATGTCTCTGTCTTCCTATGTATCACTGTTGCTCGTAGGGAGGTATACCAATATGCAGTCTCATTTGCATATTACGCAACTGTATCGTCTGGGGTTGTTGTGGGAGGGATATCTGCTGTGTGCAGCGCGTACTGTAGGGGGGATAAGATGCCACCTTTTGGAACGCCTGCCATTGTGGTAAATGGTCGAGAGGTTGCATTGTGAACATGTACTGTACACACTGTATCTGTAATACATAAATGATTCTGATCATTTTTGTGGGGATTCACATACAACACAGCTTGAATAGGAGGCTGTGGTGCCAAAGTTTATCAAAAGACCGTTCAGTGTCTAAAAAGACCGCTAATGTACATTATCCTAAGTTACTCCATTGGTTAATTTAAAAGGGGGACCATTAGTAGAGTGTTTGCTTCGGAAACCTGCTTGGATTATATAGGAGTTCTTGGATTATATAGGAGTTCTTTCGTTTCTAAGTACATCTTTAGTCTGTCAGCATTTATTCTTTCGTATGTTTTCCTTATCACGTCTATGAATGAAATTAGTCAGTAAGATCATGGGTCAGTGCGTGGTTTGCCCGGTTTCGTTATCATAATAGTCTTCCTTGTTTTCCATGTAGTCGGGAGTGTTTCGTTTGTTAGGCAGTAGTTATGGGTTGGAGAGAGGAAGGGAATGAGGACGTCTTACGTCATTTTGGCCTGGGGCGGAATTTCGACCTGGCGTCTATTATTTCGGAGTCTGTAATTGGTTTAATGAGGGAAGTTTCATTTTCAATGTCTACTGTTGATGTTTCTAGCAGTCTTGGTAACTGTAAGGCAACAGTTCGCTTAAAATAATTATCAAAGTTATTGTCTTCAAGAAATAAGAAAACATCTCGCAGTACCTCTTTGAAAATGACTGCTTGTTGTTGTTTGTCCGTTGTCGGTTCGTTATTTCTAATTAGTGTGGTGAAGGTATTCTGTTTTTGTCCTGTCAGCGTTAAAAGTCGACCACTGTACGTAACAAGAGCCTTGTATTATCACAGAAATTAGTAAATCAGGTCCGTGTGAACTACTGGTTACTCCCTGCTATAAAGCCTTGTTCCCTGACCCAGATTGAGAACTGACTTGTATAAGAGAAGTGGTGTGAACTCAGGCGACTAGCTGCATAACCCGGAAGTCGGAACTCGGACCCACGTGGCACCGAAAACCGGTAAAATTGAATAAATTCAGTTTCCGAAAAATAAAGAAAATTAACTACTGCATGTAACCCATAGAAATGCTTAGAATTATATAAGGAGCGAATGAAATACAGCTACACGCGATAGGGAGCGATTACAGAGACGATTGAAGTGCAGTCTCAGAAAAACCACAAAAATGATTACAAAGTCGGAAAAATAAAATAAGAATTACGGCATGCAACCCATAGAAATGTTTAGAATTACATAAGGAAGCTATTGAAGGACGTTGCACAAGGCTCAGAGAGAATTACTGACACAGACAGAGTGCGTACTACAAGTTGGAGAAGAACAGCAAAATTAAAATAGGCGGAGAGAGAAGATAGAGAAGATCGCGAACTATTAGTGGAAATCAGAAGGATACCCGCATAGTTACTTACCTAGAACTTACTAGAACAAACAAGAGAGGAAGCGGAAGGCTTTGTTCTATGAACCAACCATGTGGAACACATATCACTCACGGAAGGAAACGATGAGAACATTCTTACATGCACTGTACAAAATGAACATATCACCTATTAGAAATCGGGGGCCACAAAGCTAGGAAGTATTTACACAGAGTTCATACACCGTCAAATGATCACAAAAGGTTTTAACATACCAGGCCGTTATCAAACTGCGACTAGAATCACACACACCCCGTTTATCTATTGAAAATCACAGAATTGAAAATCGAGAATACATTTCCGCACACGATCGGAGAAAATATTAAAAAAAAAAAATGAATCTAAGTCAAACGTGCTAGTCAATGAAACGCTACAAAAGCAGAACCAACCTTACCTCACCAGACGCCCAGGACCGAATGGATCGCCGTGCGGCCACCGGGCCGCGGTAAAACGTGGGAAGCCACCGGAAGCTGGAAAATCCACTTAAACAGTGGTGGTGGGGGACCGGGAGACTCGCCAACCGGCTCGCAACCAAAGGGTGTGGAAACCCCTTTGGTAGTATCAGCAGCTATCGATACTGAGCCAGAGAGAACGATGCAAAGCGAGCTATCACTCCCCACATTCAAACAGCTTTAGATTCACACACATACTTAATGGTAAAACAACTGCACATTCTCACAGGGACAGTGGCGTAGCGGGGAAACCGTACTTATGCCACATTAATTAATATAATAACAAATTATTAACATAACAAAATAAGAAAAACCTCGCAATATTAACTAATATTCTAACACATGAAATAAAAAATGTTATTCCTCAAGCCTTGAAAAGAGTGGGGTTCAAGTTTTAACAGAGTGATAATGTAGCGACATTAAATAAATTATAACTTTACAGAAACTATACAAAAAACATATGGAAGACGACGGTCGTCTTTCAGTGCTTTGAATCGTTTCGAAAACTAGCCTCCTTACCTGTAATTGAGTCGGGAGAAAAATTCGTCCCATTATCGGTAGGTGGAGATGATGCTCTATTCAAATGTTCAAATGTTTGTAGAACTTATGGGACTTAACTATGGGGTCATCAGTCCCTAAGCTTACAAACTACTTATGAAGTAGCTAAGACTACGGACGGCACAAATACCCATGCCCGACCGTAGTGGCCGTGCAGACTGTGACTGGAGCGCCTCAGTCCCCACGGCCACCGCGGGCGGCGATGCTCTATTGTTTAGTACGTTCGATAGTCGTCTGATGTTCGGTTTTTTAGGTCTTTTCATTTCTCTTTCTACCTGTTGTTTTCCGCCGAATCAGTTCTACGGCTTCACGTCGGTTTCCAGTTGTCTATTGTTATTTCGGGAATGGTAGTGTCATTGCCGCGTTTGAAGACAGTTTCTAGACTGTTGGTCACATGTTCCAGATACTGTGAGTCTGTCAGTGTTATTGGTACGGCTAGTTCTTGGGTTATATCGATTCCAGCCAGCATTAGAGTATTAGCGGATGGTTCTTGTGGTGGGTAGTGGGTCAGGGGGAATCAGGGCATCCGTTGAGAATAGGATGGGGAGATGGTCACTCGTTATGAACTCGTGGGTTGGTCATGAAGTCACTCAGTTTAGGGTTGTACAAGACGTGATCAGAGGGTGAGGTGCCTCTATGTCATATAAATGTGGGTTCATAGATGGGTAGTCTGTCTATTGGTTAGGAGAAGTACTAACTCAAAGCTTGAATAAATAGATAAATACCCGGGCTGTGCCGAGTTTTTAGCTAGTAAGCTATAAAAGTCACCTGTTATCAACTGAAATGATATGAAAAATGAAAATAAATAAATCTTGCTGTTCAAACCCGGCATGTAGCTTGTTCCATATCTCTCGCATGATCTAACACGTAACCAGCAACTTACTTCAGTATTCCTAACGGTGTTCTGATTAGCTTTGACGCGTGATGTTTTTTACACTTCTTTAAACGCTTCTCTTTGTGATGTTGTAGCATCTTATGACGAAGCCGCCGCTTTTATCACGTCACCAGTACGAAGTAGTTGGGAAACTCCCCTAGTCTCTCTAGTGCTGAATCGTTAGAAGTCGGTAAAACTCGGACGGCTACGGATTTTACACGTGACCGTGTTTAGTAATGTTTCCTTTCGCCGCTATTAGCTATAAGTGTACGTAAGTACTGCAGTTACCTCAATGTGCTCGGCCACTCCGCCGCAGCGTTTGGTGCTGTTAATCGAGTTTTCATTATCTGGTTAGTTCAACAATCGCTCGCCATTGAAACGAATTCTCGCACTTGTGAGAAAACGATTGAGAGAGCAAAAGTAATTCGAATTGCTATAGAAATTTAGGAATTCCGATATTGTCGTAAAATCTGTTGTTGATAATAATATTAAGTGCTGTCTAAGGCCGGCCGCGGTGGCCGAGTGGACTGAGGCGCTCCAGTCGGGGGTTCGATATATGGATATGGATATTTGTGCCGTCCTTAGGATTAGCTGGTTCATAAGAAGTTTGTAAGCTTAGGGACTGATGACCCCGTAGTTAAGTCCCATAAGCTATACAAACATTTTTTGTTGTCTAAGGATTACTGAATGTTTTCTGTTACACATTTGGTTACATCTACCTAACTCTGCTGAGTGTGGTAATACTTCTGATATGTCAGTTACTGAAATACCTTGGAGCTTTCTTTTATTTTCAATATTGTGGTGTTAATTTACGTATGGAATGATAGCCATGAATAGCATTTTTCCCTAGCGAAGCCATTTTGAATAGTCGAACATCTATACCACGAAGCGATTAGAGTACCCGCAAGACACGTATGTTATTTGGATTGCCTGCACATCAGGCGGAACGCAATTCAGAACGTTCGGATATTTTTTCGGATGATAGTACAAGTAACATTAGAACGTGAGGCTGTCCAATCAGTTGAAGAAAGGGAAGACATCAATGCATTTGTGCAATGTAGTTCCACGAACACACACCGTCCAACGCGTTTGCAAGAGCTTTGAAACTGATGGAAGCTTTTTGAATACCTCTTGTAGGATGGATCAGTTGCCAGTACCATCAATAGTCCGTCCATCATAGCGCCTACACAGCGTTTCAGCCGGTAATACGAGAGTCGTCCACAAAGTAAGTTCCAATCCGATTTCTATCGGCGGCGGCGCTACGATCGCAGTTCCGAGCATGCGTGGCAGTTACTCTGCTGCCGACGTGTGCTTTGTAGTGCTTCTTTATAATGTCAGCCGTAATTGAAAATGCTGCCGCGTGTGAAATCAGATCTGTTAATCGTTTTGTAAATGCAAAGAAAGTTAAAGCAATGCAAATTCATCGGCAAAACTGCGAGGTTTATGAACAAAATGCTATGAGTGATTCAACGGTTATTAGATGGGTCAGACTGTTGAATGAAGGACGTATTCAAGTGCGCGAAGAAGAACGAAGCGGACGCCCGTCTGTGGTTACTGATGAACTGGTTCACACAATTGAAGAGAAGATTAAGCACAGCAGTAAGTTTACATTTAGTTCCCTTGATAATGAAGTTCCTCAAATCTCACGATCACTAATTCATGAAATTGTTTTTGAAAACTGAAATTTTGAAAAATTTCTTCTGGCTACCCAAAATTCTCACCGAAAAAAAAAAAAAAAAAACCAAAACGAATGGGCAGTGCACTTGAGTTTTTGACACGTTACAATGAAGAAGGCGATGGTTTTTGGTTTTCTTTCTCGGATAGTCACGGGGGGTAAAATACAACGGCAATCAGCGGAATGGAGACACACTTCATCCCCAACGAAGATTAAGCCTAAGCAAATCTTGACACCTCGAAAAGTCATGTGCACCGTTTTTTGGTACAGAAAAGGCATTTTGCTGATTGGTTTCTTACCACGAGGCCAAACAATCAATGAACATGGTTACTGCGAGACCATTAAGAAATTGCGAAGCGCAATACAGAACAATCGCCGAGGATTTCTGTCAAAAGGAGGTGTTTTCTTTCACGATAATACTCCACCTAACGCGACGAACGTGACCAAACAACTCTACGGGAACTTTACTGGGACGTGTTTGATCATCCTCCATACAACCTGGTTTTCGTTCCTAGCGACTTTCATTTCTTCTGACACCTCAAAATCTGTCCTTGGTGGTCAACACTTCAGCGATGATGATGAGCTGAAAGAACATGCTGTTGAATACACTGGCGGCAACCTTCTATGGAGAAGGCATACAAAAACTTGTGCCAGACTATGACAAGTACCTACAAAATTTCGGAAGTTATGTAGAAACGTAGTTTCGCAGCTGTAGATTTTTGTACAGTAAATATTTTTTCTGTATCTGTACATGTTTGTTTTTTATAACCAAGCGGAACTTACTTTGTGGACATACCTCGTATTTACAATTGTCTTAAGAATCATTCATGGATAATATAAACTCTTCAACGCGATGCAGTTCCATAACGATCGAAAATTAAACACATCTCCATGGAATTATCCGTTTATATCCACATGTGGAATCACCTCACAAATTATGCGACGTTCCTACTGATACACCCTGTATGTCATGAATAGAAGAAACTATTGTGGTCAATGAAGTGCTTTTAATGCTTGAATATTAGTAACTCAACGTATCGGAGACAGGTTGCTGTGATTTCTGATGCTTTCTCGGATTAAATATCAGTCGCCTACCTGTTGGTGCAGTATTCTCTTTCCCCCAGTAATACTCATAAATAAGAGAACACACGCAATAACGCTTGATTACAGCTTTCACGGCGTGGCATCAATAAAATCAGTGGAATTGAAAATGAAATGAAGTGGAATAACCACATAAATCCAGCCGACAGAATGGCGCAAAAAAGGCTCTGAGATACGCTGGCTTTTCCAGGACACATACACTTTACTTGTGGAGTCAGTATTACCCACGGTAATCGTAGCGACTGTTCTCCAGGAAGATAAGGAGAGCTTTGTACATATTGAAGAAAATCACTCTCGTGCGTAGTCTGTTTCATTTTAAAAATAAATTATTTGTTCCATGCTTTGGTTGGGTTGGGGATTGAAAGCACCAAACTACTATTGTCGTCAGTCTCCATACTTTGGTATTAGCTCACTTCGCCCCTTAGGCGTGTACAAGCTCGCTGGTTATAAAGCAATTTCAAAACTTGTAACAGCTTCTAGAACCAAAAATTAAACATAAAAGGACATAAAAAATCTGCTTTCCTTTCTTTACATTTGTGTCACGATGAAAACTATTGTGACATAATATTTCATCTTCCTCTCATTTTCGTTTTATTGTTGTTTCACGCCTTTCGCCTTTCGCAGGATGGGACTGCCAGCAGTAACATCAACCTGTTCCTCAAGCAAGACTTAAACACCCTGAAATAAATTATGAGATTTCTAATAGAAAATACAACAATTTGTTAATATTAAAGTAACAGAAATTTTTTTTCGTATAGCAACATTAATTTTCTTCATATCTAATATAATACTGGACAAATAAAAAAAATTTAAAAAACTGTAAGAGTTCATTTATAGCATTTAAAACACGATGAAAAGCAAATTATTTCTCTACTTCTTGTAGTACATGACCCTGACCCTCTCACTTACGATACGTACACCACACTGGATCCATATGTATACTACGACTTACTGTATGAGTGTCAGGAATCTACCATATGACCTAAAATGTATCACGATTTAGTCTTCTACAAACAATTAGTGCATCAGGTGAGATATCACACACAATATATACATGGTAACGTATTTTATTAAGATACTAGAGGGCCCGTGCGAATAGTTCGCGCCGCTAGTGGAACGACAAGAAAATTGGGAAAAATGGAAGTTTAATGTTCATGCATAGCTTTCTTCAGAATCAATCAATGCAAGTGTTTAAAAACGCAAATGAAAGAGCTTGATCCGTTGAGTGTTGTTAGGTGAAAAAGAACTGTGTATCTTAATTAGAACCGAATATATAATAAAACAAACCGATTAAAATATTCAATATAAGGACAGAAGGATACCGCGTTTGAATAAAAATAAAGTATTGCGAGACTCAAGTTAATTATGATACTTTATGACAAATCTGAGAATGAATACCTTTCGTTTAAAGCAAAAATCAAGGAAATCGGTCGGATAGAACGGTCTGACCGACTACTTTAGTTTACAGCAAGGACATCCCCATAAGAATTATACAGAAGGAAACCGCGTTTGACTGTAAAAAAGGAAGGCGAGAGTTATGCAGATTTTGATACTTGATGACAAAACTGTGGATGAATACCTTTCGTTTAAAAGAAAAATAAAGGACATCGACCGGGTAGTTTGGTCTGGCCAACTGACTTTAGTTTGCGCAGATTCTTTTAATATATAAGATGGGTTACATTTGTAATTTGTGTGTAATACAGTATGATATTGTGCTGTCTCATTGACGTTTATTTAGAGCTAGGCACCATGAGGCTGCCATAATAGCGAAAAAGTCATTCTCGCTGTCCTCTAATATGGTGCGTGATAGCCTCACATGGCCAGTACGGTAGCACAACTGAGTTGAGTGGACAGTGTGATGTTATCAATCAGCTCTTGAGGGATATATGGCCATTCAAAAAATGTTCAAATGTTTGTAAATCTATCGGACCAAACTGCGTGGTCATCAGTCCGCAGCTTACAAACTACTTAAACCTAGGTAAAGTAACCTACGGACAAACACACACACCAGGGAGGACTCGAACCTCCAAGGCGAGCAACCGCGCGCTCCGCAGCGAGACGCTTCAGACCGCTCGGCTACTCCACCGCGGCTCCCATGAGTGCAATATCCAGTTCTGCAGCCGTAGTGAGAGGTGCAGGTCTGGCTGCAATGCGTCTGCCAAGTGCATCCCAGACACGCTCCACCGGGTTTAAATCCGATGAACAAGCTGGCCACACCATTCGTTCAATTCCCTTAAATACAAGCATAGGGCACAACAAAAGGTCGAAGGATCTCTTCTCTATACTTCTGAGCAGCCAAAGCACCATTCTGAACCACACAGAGGTCCGTACGTTCGCCAGTATTGACTCCTGACCACATCATTCGTCCACATAAGCATTTCCTGCACATAAGCAGGATTGTTCGACGTTCTCTCCAAATGAGGGAACGACGATCGTCCCGGCTGAACACAAAACTTGACTCATCTGTGAACAGAACCCGGCGCCATTCGTTACGGCTCCAATTATGATGTTCCTCCGCTCAGTTTCTGCGGGCTCAACGGTGTCGTGGTTTCAATGGGGCACACTATATAGGCCGCCATGAGTAGAGACCACATTCTCGAAGGCGATTTCGGACTGTTTGTGTTGATATTGCGCACCCTTCGTGCCCAATAAAAATAATGGACGATTCCGCCCCCGTCCCCACAATTGAAACTGTGCTACAAGAGGTAGGCATAAAATCTTACTTTCTTCGTATGCTAACCGGAACCCCTGTGAATCTGTCCCAGGACAGGAAAGAGGACGTTATTAGAACAAAACAAAGACAGCCCAGAAACACTACTATATATATAACTCAAGGACCTACTACCTAGGCAACTGCAAACACAAAACGAAATAATACCGAAAGCACCACAACATCCCATACACATACCAAACCAAAACAAGATAAACAGAACACAAAAGACAATGAACAATTATCGCCTTTCCCAACTGGGACGCGACACAACACCACAAGACCAAATGACAATACAAACATACAAATACATGTATGACACTCCAGACGCACAAAAATTACGAAACCAAAGCGCAAAAAACCAAAGGAACCATCAGAACTAAGGAAAACAGAGCTAAACGGACCTACACCAACAACAAAACCTAAACCTTCTATTCGCGAATGCAAAAAACATAAAAGATAGACGCACTTTACTAACACACTAATAAGAAACATGGCTACTCGTTGATGCGCAATGCAAAAGGTATTCTTACTACAGAAAAAATAGAGTTCACTGGGAAGAGGGGGGTGGGGCCTTGGGCTGAATGTTCCCAACTTAACTGCAGCTACAGAGGTCCCACTACCAGTATAGCTTAGAGATGTAGAGGTGGTCATGATTTAAGGTAAAGATAGAAGCATAAGAGAGATTGTTGCTTGTCTATACAATCCACCAGGCAACCCTCTCGCAATTAGAGCAATCTGACATCTCGTGACCTGTCATAGATTTATATTACTCTCTGACTTAAACGCCCGACTTCGCTGACTCGGGGACCGGACAAACAATGGACAAGCTCTCTTTGACCTATTGGTTAGGAGGAAATTTGTAACATTGTCTCGTGATGCAGCAGTTTTTTGCGCGTCATTTCTTGTGAACTATGTCTTGTACATGATCCTTACGACGACTGTCTTCATGGATGAAAGCTTACGCGTCCAACATTTCATAAAGATTGGAACAGATCTAGCTTTGTATGCAATACATACACACAAACACACGGACACTCTGCTTTATATATAAAGATTTTTCAACCTTTTTTCTTCAAGTGCTAGAATTCAGTGTGAAGAGATGAATTATCGTTGGTGGTTCGACTACTCGACATACTACCTGACAATTATGAAAGCTTACGACAAGTGCGGAGAGGTGAACAATATGTAAACAATATACAGATAGTATTATACTAAAATATTTAATAGACGATTTTTTTGAACATCTGATGAAAGTCATCATGCTTAACTGAGGGAGAAATGAGACGAGTTAGTTGCACTGTTTGCTGACAAAGCAAATTTTTAAAGAAACGGCAAATGTCCCGTCTACATCGTGGAGCACGCGCTCAGGTAGTTTCTGTAAGGGATGCGAAGGAAATCGGCCGCTCCGACTGAAAGGAACCATCCCGCCATTTATGTTCAAAACGTTCAACTGTTTGTATAGCTCATGGGACTTAACTACGGGGTCATCAGTCCCTAAACTTACAAACTACTTATAAATTAGCTAACACTAAGGACGGCACAAATATCCATGCCCGAGGGAGGATTCGAAACCCGACCGTAGTGGCCGTGCAGACCGTGACTGGGGTGCAGCAGTCCCCTCGACCTCCGCGGCCGGCAGCCATTTATAATTTAGGTAAATCACGGGGAACTTAAATCTAGATGGCCGGGAGCGGGTTTGAACCGGCGTCCTCCAGAATGCGAGTCCAGTGTGTTTGCAGTGTGCCAACTCGATCGGCAGGAAAATGCAGATAGCGCCACTGCCAAGAATATTATTTCATCAAACAAACACGAAAACTCGACAAACAAAAGTGAGGAGCTTAAATGATCCGGATCTGATGGATTTAGCCGTGACAAAAAAAAGGGGGGGGGGGCGAAGCGTTATACAAAAACAAAAAAGGTTCCACAAAGAAAATAAAAGTGAAACAGAGCTTAATTACGGCCGGAACTCGCAGGATCGGCGTTCCGGTACATGCCAGGAGCTTTTTTTATTTTTATTTTCTGGAATAATTTGGCGCCTGAAATGCAAAAAATACACGTGTATTAAATTGAAACGTGACTATAATTTACTGCAGCGCCGGCGGCAATGAACTACACAGAGGGTGACCATTGTAATGCTTCAGCCAGGGGCGCGGAGCGTTTTTCCGTGTTTGTATAGATTTGTGTACAGGGGAGGAGGACCTCATAATATGAACACTATAGACATGGCAAAACTAGTTCATTTTAAGAAACTGCTTCCTTTCTGGGAAGCGTCCATTTCTACTTGCTCATCGTTCCGTTTATATACAACTAGCTGAAAACCCGGCGTTACCCGTGTATTTATTTATTCCTGCCTTGAGTTAGTACTTCTCCTGTACCTTCTCTCTCCCTGTCCATCTTTTTCTTTTGAGATAACGTTGTTTTTTCCACGAGACAAACTTTTTTAAATAATAAATACTCCATATTAAAGAAAATCATTTAAATTAGGCCTAAATACACATTGTACAAATGATAAATTCATTAAATCAGCGGCGTAGTGGTCGAGCGCATTGAGGCGCTATGCTACGATGCGCGAGGCCGTTCCCCATCGTGGGTTCGAATCCTCCCTCGGGCTTGGTCGTTTGTGCTGTCTTTAATATAGATTGGTTTATAAGTTTAGGGATTGATGATCCCGCATTTAAGTTCCATAACCTTAACAAACATTTGAACATTTTTTAAAATTAAATCTCATTCCGTTTTACGGTTTTTTGTTTTTTAAATTCTAAAATGAGAACAAGTCAATGTCCACAGCATCAAATGCAAATACTGATCTAAGTGCCATGTCGTTAACATAGCATTGTTATGTGCCAGAAAAGCTTTTATAATAAAGGAGGCTTGTATGGAACAGTTTTAGGCCTTTACTATGTTTGTTAGGTAGGCTCTGCTTTCACATGTTGCACATTAGTTGGCTTTGATTCTTTTTCTTTTCATCTCCTAAAGAGGATGCAGTTTTTGACGCTAACATATCACACGATGCGCAAGAATCAGTTCTAGACCTATGAAAGCAGAGTTTAGGAAAACTGTTTTTGAAAGTGTCTTAGTAGAATCCTTCTGTAGATTAGATTAGATTAGATTAATACTTGTTCCATAGATCATATATACGACATTTCGTAATGATGTGGAACGTGTCAGTTTAGTAAATGTTGTCTATACTTGACAATCAATATTTTAAGGATTTTTTTGTTTTTTAATTTTTTTAAGTTTTATCTAAAAATTCATCTACATTGTAGAAGGAGTTGCCATTCAGAAATTCCTTTAATTTCTTTTTAAATACTAGTTGGCTATCTGTCAGACTTTTGATGCTACTTGGTAAGTGACCAAAGACTTTTGTGGCAGCATAATTCACCCCTTTCTGAGCCAAAGTTAGATTTAACCTTGAATAGTGAATATCATCCTTTCTCCTAGTGTTGTAGCTATGCACACTGCTATTACTTTTGAATTGGGTCGGATTGTTAATAACAAATTTCATGAGTGAATATATATATATTGTGAAGCTACAGTGAGTATCCCTAGATCCCTAAATAAATGTCTGCAGGATGCTCTTGGGTGGGCTCCAGCAATTATTCTGATTACACGCTTTTGTGCAATGAATACTTTTTTACTCAATGTTGAATTGCCCCAGAATATGATCCCATATGAAAGCAGTGAATGAAAATAGGCGTAGTAAGCTAATTTACTGACATTTATATCATCAAATTTTGCAATGACTCTGACAGCATAAGTAGCTGAACTCAGACGTTTCAGGAGATCTTCAATATGTTTCTTCCAATTCAGTCCCTCATCAATGCAAACACCTAAAAATTTTGAATATTCTACCTTAGCTACAGATTTATGTTCAAAGTCTAAATTTATTAATGGTGTCATGCCATTTACTGTATGAAACTGTATATACTGGATTTTATCAAAGTTTAATGAGAGTCCATTTGTAGAGAACCACTTAATAACTTTCTGGAAGATATCATTTACAATTTCATCAGTTAATTCCTGTTTGTCAGGTGTGATAGCTATACTTGTATCATCAGCAAAAAGTACTAGCTTAGCATCTTTGTGTATGTAGAATGGCAAGTCATTAATATATATTAAGAACAGCAAAGGACCGAAGACCGAACCTTGTGGGACCCCATTTTTGATAACTCCCCAGTTAGAAGAATTAATTGTCTCATCTACATCATGTTAACTGCTTATTTCAACTTTCTGCACTCTTCCAGTTAAGTAGGATTTAAACCATTTGTGCACTGTCCCACTCATACCACAATACTTAAGCTTATCTAGAAGAATCCTATGATTTACACAATCAAAAGCCTTTGAGAGATGTGCGTATGTGGGTAGTTGACCTTAAATGCCTTGAATAGCCTAATAATGTTAAGGTCTTGTGATAGATTTTATTTTTCAGGCTTCTTTCACCCATAGCGGCGTAACTCCCGCGGGATCGAGTTTACATAACCATACACTAGTTTCTCAACTTCAGTGGTGTTTTTACGAGGACCAGTCTTATTGCCTCTTTTCTCAACGTGAAGATGTTTACCAATCTTTTTTTAGATCCGCCAATAATTGCACTCTTCTTGGCACTAAAGAAAATATATCTTGAAAATATGAGCGTCAGATCAGGAAGATTTCGCCTTCCCCATTAGAAACCGCATGGACAACAGTAGCCTGTCGCCTACTTTCAATACGATTGTTGTATTGCCCATGGCGCCTCGTGTGTACTGGCTTAACGGAATTTAGTCCTAAAAGGTAGTGTATTATAAGAAATAAGGCTGGCTTGCATAATATGCAAAATTATAACTGCAGTATCCAAAGAAAGATAGTAATCAAAATCCAAATGGCATATAAAATTCGTACGATCTCATATTTATTGAGTTATATGCTGTACAATTGTATTACTTTTCAGGCATATATTCATCTGTATAAGTTCTGTATCCCTGTAAAATCTGTTGCGAATACAGTTAGTAGTAAAGAAGTAATAGATTGAAACTTGGTGCGTGATGGGGCGGTTTTACAAGAACGGTACTGTTTATGTGTTCATATTTCATGAACTACGTGTCGCACTGTGATGGAGTTTGGAATGTACATTCAAGTATATGCATGCATACTGCCTGTAAAATGTCCTGCCGCTACAATTTGTAGTGTACAAATTATAAATTGTAACGTCATAACGAATGCCGTAGCTTTAGTCCATGAAACAGGGAAAAGTAGTAAGCGAGATATCTTTAAAGTTTGTTGCAAGTCGCTAAGTACTCTGTCCCATACAGTGTATGGATAAACTCTCGTCGCATAATGTGGCAGTTTTTTTGTGGTTTCTATTGTTTATGACATCATATCCCCTGAAGGATGTGATTCTTAACTCTGCACACACTGTTATCTCAAGGTAATGAATATGTGTATCAAATTTGGTTGAAATCGGTCTAGTGGTTTAGGAGGAAATGTGCAACATTGCCGTGTGATGCAGCAGTTTTTCTCGCATTTTATTGTTTTTGTGACGTTATATCTCGTGAGCTATGTGTTGTAAGTGATCCTTACACATACGGCGACCGTCTCATAGATAGAAGCTTTCGTGAGCAAAATTTCATAAAGACTGGAACGACAACTGTAGATTTGTGTGCAATACCTATACACAAACACACGGACACTCTATATATAAAGATTATTGTCGAATAAAAGATAATCAAAATAGAAACTGAGTATTTGGTTTATAAAAGTTGAACAATATTTTCTGAGATAAAAAGCAAATACGATATTATTGTAGTCTATATCTTTCGAAATTGCTTTCCTTACTCGGCCGATATCACGCACAACTATTTTTTTTTTTTTTTACATTTGTTTACGATAAAAACCTAACAGTGTTACGTATCGGCTAGAGAGGAAAGCGAAACATCTATTGTAGTTTTCTAGGCTTTCCAAAGCTTTCTTTATAGTTTCTTCAAGTCTGCTGTCGGATCTTGAAATCAAGGTGACTCAGTATTTCAGTGATCTGTCTGTTTGTTACTTTCAGGAGAAACTACTGCTGCTGAATCCCGTTGACGAAGTCGCCGTCCTATATAGGCCCACGTAATATACGGTACGTAGACAGGCCTTGCGGCAACGGCGCTGGCGGAGCAGTGATGCTCGCGATGTCTTGCACTATCAAGTTGTCTTCGAACACTGGCGGGTTGCATAAGGGAACTATGTTTTTTCGTTTCAGATAAAACCGGATTCCATGACCCGAAGAAACTACGAAGAAAAATAATATTTGAACAAAAATAACACTATAACTCCTGACAAGACCAAGGCGATCATTTGAGGTCGGACCACCCCCTGTTTCCGCCCTCACGACTTCTACTTCACCCTACAAGGCCGCCCCACCCACCTTTCTCTAGCCCTCAAATCCCAGGTGTAACCATAGACTGTGCCCTTTGCTGGACTCCTCACCTCCGCACCATCCAAGAGAAAGCCCGCTCCCGCCTCCACCTCCTCAAACTCCTCGTTGGCCGAACTTGAGGCCTACACCCTTCCATACCTACAAATCATTCATGCGACCCTTGCTTTGCATAGCCTATCCATCTCCGTCTACATCTACATCTACGTAGATACTCTGCAAATCACATTCAAGTGCCTGGCAGAGGGTTCATTAACCACTTTCATAACTTTTCTCTACCGTTCCAATCTCTAATAGCGCGCGGGAAGAAAGAACACCTAAATCGTTCCGTTTTCGATCTGATTTCAATTATTTTATTGGGATGGTCATGTCTCCCTAAGTAGGTGGGTACTAGCAAAATATTTTCACATTCAGAAGTAAAAGTCGGTGATTGAAACTTCGCAAACAGATCACGCCGCAGTGAATAGCGTCTTTCTTTTAATGATTTCCACCCCAATTCGTGCAACATTTCCATGACGCTTCCCCCCCCCCTCCCACCGTAACGTGATAAAACAAAACGAGCTGCCCTTCTCTGAACCTTCTCAATGTCTTCCGTCAGTACCACCTGGTGAGGGTCCCACAAGGGGCAACAGTACTCCAGGAGAGGACGCACAAGTGTGATGTAGGCAGTCTCTTTGGTGGAGCTGGTGCATCTTCGAAGCGTTCTGCCAATGAAACGTAACCTTTGGTTTGCCTTTCCCACAATATTTTCCATGTGTTCTCTCCAGTCAAAGTCGTTGGTAATTGTAACTCCTAGGTATTTGGCAGAATTTACGACCTTAAGGTTTGACTGATTTATCGCGTAATTGAAGTTCAGCCGATTTCTTTTAGTAGTCTTGTGTATTACTTCACACTTTTCTTGATTTAGTGTCAATTGCCTATTTTCGCACCATGTAGAAATTTTGTCTAAATCGCTTTGCAGTTGCTTTTGATCCTCTGTTGACTTCACTAACCGATAAACGACAGCATCATTAGCGAACAGTCTTAGGGAGCTATTCAGATTGTCTCCTAAATCGTTTATAAACACGAGGAAGAGTAGGGGACCTATAACGCTTCCCTGTGGAACGCCAGATAACATTTCTGTTTTACTCGATGACTTCCACCGCCACTTACAACGAACTGTGTCCTTTCGGATAGGAAATCGTGAATCCAATCTCACAATTGGGGAGATATTCCATAAGCACGCAATTTCATTAGAAGCCGCTTGTGGGATACAGTGGGTCTTCCGGAAATCCGGAAATATGGAATCGATTTGAGATCCCTTGTCGATGGCACTTAACACTTCATGTGAATAAAGGGCAAACTGTGTTTCGCGAGAGCGATAATTTCTGAATCCGTATTGACTATTGGTTAATAAGTCGTTCTCTTCGAGGTAGTACATAATATTCGAAAAAAGTATATGTTCCAAAATCCTACTGCAAATCGACGTCAATGAGATTGGCCTGTAATTTTGGGGATCACTCCTATTGCCTTCCTTGAATATTGGAGTAACTTGGGCAACTTTCCAGTCTTTGGGTACGGATCTTTCGCTGAGTGATCGGTTGTAAATTATAGCTAAGCACGGAGATACTGCATTAGCATACTCTGAGAGGAATCTAGTTGGTATACAATCTGGCCCGGAAGATTTGTTTTAGTTTAGTGACTTAAGTTATTTTACTACTCCAGGAACATCTACTTCTAAGTTTCGCATGCTGGCAGCTGTTCTTGGATTGAATACTGGAGTGTCACTTCGTCTTCTTTGGTGAACGAATTTCGGAAAGCTGTGTTTAGTAATTCTGCCTTAGCAGTACTGTCATCGGTAGTATTACCATTGCTATCGCGTAGTGAAGGTATTGTTTATGTTTTGCCGCTAGTGTACTTCACCTATGACCAGAATTTCTTTAGATTTTCTACAAGATTACGAGGCAGGATTTAGTTGTGTTAACTACTATAGGCTTCTCGCATTGAAGTCCGCGCTAGGTTGCGAGTTTGAGTAAAAATTGACAGCCTTGTGGATTCTGCGTCATTTTAAATTTTGCATGCGTTTTTCTTTGTTTTTGCAACAGTGATCTGACCTGTTTTGTGTACCATGGGGGGTCAGCACCCTCTTTCATTTTTTTTTCTTTTTTGGTATAAATCTCTCAATTGCTGATATTATGTCTTTGAAAGTAAGCCACAACTAATATACACTCGCATCTTTAGTTTTGAAAGACTGGAGACTATCACTCAGGAAAGCGTGAAGCGAATTTTTATCTGCTTTATTGAATATATATATTTTTCGTTTTTTTTGGGTGCATTTGTGAATTTCGACGTTCAGTCTCGCTACTACAACTCGATGTTCGCTAATCCCTGTATCTGTTTTTATGCTCTTTACTATCTCCGGATTATTTGTTGCTAGGAGATCAAGGGTATTTTCTCAAACACTTACTATTCTAGTGGGTTCATAAACTAACTGTTCGAAGTAGCTTTCAGAAAAAGCATTCAGAACTAGTTCGGACGATGTTTTATATTTGCCGCCGGTTTTGAATACGTAAATATGCCAACATATCGAGGGTAAATTAAAGTCGCCACCGATTATAACAGTATGCTTCGGATACATCCTTGTGCAAATCGTTGGAGATCCTGGAGTGCCATGCCCTCCAACTCACGTAATTTGAGCATTGTTTTCTGACAGTTTGGACGGTTTCTGTAATTTCTGTAATCTAAGTGATGTATACTATTTGTTTTACGGGCCTTGTATGTATTGTAGCGAAGTCACCAGAACCGTTGACATAAGATGTAAGGAACATCAAAGACATACCAAACCACGACAGGCCACACAGTCTGCTATAGCAGAACATTGTCTGGAGTTGGACCATACCATGGATTACGACAAAACCATGATCTTGGCTCAAACCCGAAGGTTCTGGGACAACATTATAATGGAGTCAAATGAAATCGAGATGGGGGATGAACTGATAAACCTGGAAGCAGGATATCAACACAGCAGTACTGCGTGTAATCCGGCTCTGGAATTGCTACAGAAGCAACGGAAGAAAGGTGCCCCCTCCACAGAACCAGGGAGAGAGCTGCAGACAACCAACGCCCCGAGTGATTTCGACGACGGGTAGCATACGTCGCAGGCGCACACCGTACTCCGAAGTCCAGGAGAGTAGCGTGGTCACGATAACATTCTGCAGTGGTCACCAGCAGTAGAAGAATCGCTGTGAAAGTGCTAGGAACGCGCGAGGCGGGCGCGGACCACCTATGGAGCGCCAGGAGACGGGGGCGGTCGCCACTGGACGCGGACCGACGATGGATCATCCTACGTCAGACGCCACTGTCAGACTGGAGCACATGGGCGCGGACCACATAGGAAGCACCAGACGGCGCCTACGCATAAATATGGGACAAGGTAGGCTTGTCATCAGTCTCAGGGAACACCTGATGAAGACACCGAGTTACAGTAATATGACATTTTAATAAATATAATCACCTTTACTGCTGCTTATTAGCTTTATTTAATTGTCCACTACAGCTGTTTCGCCGTATTTGGCATTGTCAAGTGGTTGTCTATTTGTTGCCAATATACACACAGCATCTGTACCTCTATATGATTTTATAGGTACTTTCTTAGAAAGTCGTTTTTTAATAATTTTTAAAATAATGACTTTTTTGTTTGACAGCTATTTTGATGCTATGTAAACAAATAATGATAACACTACGATGTTATTATTAGAGTCATTATTATTTAGTGCCACGAGAAATAAGAAAATAAGCAATCAAGAAGACTTTCGTCTCTTAGCTGCCTTCAAAGCGGGTCTATTATTTCGTGAGTCATGAAAATTTGTGTCGGGTCGGGACTTCAACCAGCATGTCCAGTTTTTCGCGATATCTGTTCCAAAGGAAACATACATAGCACAAAAAAATATTATTGTGGGTACGTCGTATTTAAGGGGAATAAGATATTTGTGACAAATCTATTAGGCAAAAATTATTGTTCTCACTATTCTCCTACCTCAGATTCAAGTGTAGATTTTCTGGTTTTCATCTTACTTAATTCAGATTTATTAACTGTATGTTTAGCGACGTAATTGTTTTAATTTTAGTTCAGAGTAAATGACATATGATCATGTTATTTAATAGTTACTTTAGTAGTTTAGTGGTGTCACAGTACTTTCTGGTAGATAATAAGTTAAATTGATTACTTCAGATAATACTTAAGAAAGTGTACCGTGTACAGCAATCGAATAAGACTCTGAACTGGAACATTATCTTCTGTTAGTCACAAAGCATTTTAGGTTGCCCTGATGGGCAGCATTGAATATTCTGTACTCTGATCCAGTTACGTCATTGGAAAAATATTTTTTTTTCATTGTCCTATCCTTTAACATGAAACTTTCGGTTAGTAACAGGAGCCGCCGCGCGGAAGTAGCCGAGCGGTCTGGAGCGCCACTGTACGGATCGCGCGGCCTCCCGCGTCGTATGTTCGAATCCTCCCTCGGGCATAGATGTGTGTGTTGTCCTTAGGTTAGTTTAACTTAGTGTAAGTAGTTTGTAAGACTAGGGGCTGATGACCAATGTAGTTTGGTCCCATAGAACTACAAACATTTGAACATTTGGAGCTGCTGAAACGTTGCTTAGATGCCTGAGAACCGAAGGTAGATTTGCTCCCATTTAAAACGCATGGAATTCGTTTCGTTTGATTTTATAAAAGTCTTTTTTCAATCACTAAGAACAGTTTATCATGGCTCTCTATTCTACCTGGATGATGAACTTCGACTGTCCGTGTCAGCCACAGATATTCATATTTAGTTTTTTGCCAAATGACAACACGACTGCTACGAAATGTTGCTTGAACAGGAAAAGAAAATGCGTTTAGATCCTGATATATACCAGCCTCTTACATCGCATCTTGACACAAAATTCAAAACAAGAAGTAAATAAAATTGTTTGTCACGTACAAACTGATGTAAATTCGTTTGCCAAATTACAACAAGACGGGCAATCCAGAAACATGTGCAAAACATATGAATGTGGAGGCACGCTGCAGTTCGATTACCGAACCCCAGTTTGTGGAGAGCTCACTGGTTAAGGAGTTGTATTAATCAAATCTTTGGAGCAATTTTAAGAAAAGGGAACGGAACAGGTATTTTTATTGTCGCTTTTGACATTGTTACATAAGATCCGTAAATGCTGCTGATTTAGCACTGCAGTCGTATTTTTGTAGTCGCGGTGCCATTTTCAGTTAGAGCTTTTACGATTACCGCAGAGTATTTTCCATTTGCTTGCTTTGCGTCGCGGCCGGCGCTACACGGCGCATATCTCTGCTGGTAGAGCATTTCTGCGCAATATTCCCTCCTCTCATTTTTCCGGGACTCTTTTTTTTTTTTTCGCTGCGATTTTACTGTGACGCGCCCCGTACAACTGAGGCTACAGAAAGCGTGACATTATGAAACATCTCTTCCAATAATATCCATCACGTTAACTCTACGGACACAATTTAAAGTCCATACCTACTTTCAGTCGAAAAAGAAAATAAAAATGGCAACTGAGCGAAATTCGTTTAGGGCAGGACACCTGTTGGCCCTTTTTGAGAATTACGGCTCATAACCAGTATAGTGCAGTTTATACTCTAGTCCGGGCACGGTCATCAGTATACAAGTTTTATGTCAAAACTAAGCGAATGAAAATAAAACAAGCTCGTACAATGAATTTAATCTCTGTAGCTGTTAATATTTCATGATGAGCAGACTCAAAAACTTAAATCTAATATATGAAGCAGAGTGTCCATATGTTTGTACATGTTGCATACAAATCTACAGTTTTCTTCCAATCTTTATGAAATTTTGTACACGTAAGCTTCAATCCATGAGGACGGTCGCCATAAGTCATAAACAATGAGATGCGCAAAAAACTGCTGCATTTTGCGACAATGCTGCTCATTTTCTCCTAAACCATTGGACCGATTTCAACCAAATTTGGTGCACACATTCTTACCGTGAGGTAACAATGCTGTCAGGGTAAGAACCACATACGACACACGTTTTAGAAGATACAAAGTCATAAACAATATAGTTGAAGAAACTGTCACATAATGCGATGAGACTTTATTCACACACAGTATGAGTATGACAGTACTTAGCGACTTGCAACAAAATTGAAACATAATTTCAAACCTTTATTAAACTTTTTCTCGCTGGCAACCACAGTAAAATGATGAAAGGAAAAAAGTTTCTCGCTTACTACTTTTCCGCTGTTTATGGAGTAAAACTACGACTCTCGGTATGGCGTTACAATTTATAATTTGAACACTACAAATTGTAGCGACAGGAAATTTTACAGAAATATGGTTGAATGTAGCTTCTAAATGGTATCACATTCCGACACGTAGTTCATGAGATATGAGCACATAAACAGTGACATTCCGCTGTACATGGACTAAAACTACGGCTTTCGGTATGACGTTACAATTTATAATTTCCACACTACAAATTATAGCGGCAGGAAATTTGACAGACAGTATAGACGCTTATAGTTGAATGTACCTTCTAAATTGTATCACAATACGACACGTACTTCATGAGATAGGAGCACATAAACAGTAACGTTCTTGGAAAACCGCCCCATCACGCACCAAGAGATTTTACAGATATACAGCCCTTATTCAAATGAATATATATACCTGAAAACTGGCAGGAATAAACAAATAAATACCCGGGCAACGCCGGGTTTTCAGCTAGTTAGTACTATACAGTGAACTGATATCTGTTGAATCAAGGTCTTAAACTTTATTACAGCGGGAATAACCAATCAAATGTCGCCACAAATGGAGAGGTCAGTACCGAACTAAATGAAATTCCATGTTCTTGAAACATGTAACCTGATTACTAACCCAAAGAAAATTAAAGACTAAATATTTCCGCTTCGCTACAATACATACAAGGCCCGTAAAACAAATAGTATACACCACTTAGATTACAGGAACCATCCAAACTGTCAGAAAATAATGCTCAAATTACGCGAGGCGGAGGGAATGGCGCTCCAGGATCTCCAAGGATTTGCACAAGGACGGGGAACGGAGATCCAGGAGGGATGGGCTACGCAAAGCAAGGGTCGGATGAATGATTTGTAGGATTAAAGAACAGTGGCAGGGTGTAGGCCTCAGGTTCGGCCAGCGAGGAGTTTGAGCAGGCGGAGGCGGGAGCGGGCTTTCTCTTGGGTGGTGCGGAGGTGGGGAGTACGGCATAGAGTACGGTCTATGTTTAGGCCTAGGTATTTGAGGGGGAGAGAAAGGTGGATGGGGCAGCCGTGTAGGGTGAGGTAGAAGTCGTGACGGCGGAAACAGGGGGTGGTCCGACCTCAAATGATCGACTTGGTCTTGTCAGGGTTTATGGAAAGGAACCACCGGTTGTATCATGTGGCAAAGAGCTGTTACTGGAGAAAACGTTAGGACCAGAAGAGGGTGGGAGCCAAGGCAAGGAAGGCGGTGTCATCAGTGTACTGGAAGAGGTGTACAGGGGGTGCTGGCTTGGGCACATTCGAGTTATAAAGGAGATAGAGGAGGGGAGAGAGGAAGGATCCTTGTGGCACAGCAGCAGGGGTGGGGGGGGGGGGTAGAAAAGACGGGAGCCAAATTATGGTTTTGACGTAGGAGGGGAGATGACGGAGCCGATGACCCAGATGTGGTTAATGGCAAGTGCATAGCACTGGAGTTTAAAGAGCAAAGTGGGATGCCAGACCCAGTCATAGGACCTTTCCATGTCCAAGGGGACTGAGCCGTGTCGCCCCTTTCTTGTTCTTCTACTCTCTCTATCTCTGTCCCTCTGCTGAAGTCTTATTGCGTAACTCATCCTTGTCACTATCGATCCTCCTTCCTCGTATTACCACTAGTGGCGCGTGCTGTCACTTCGTCTCTTGTTTACTCTGTTGTCGTCTCTGCCGAGCGGGGTTATATATCTGCGGCGCTTGCGTGGCTAGGACGGTGATTCGGAAGAGGAAGTGGCTGGTGGGCCAATTGCTATGGAGTGAGCCCAACGAGCTTAAATTACATAGAGTGGCTAACACACGAGCTACAGCGCTCTTTGCGGCAACCTGTGTAAACTCGGCCGCCATATTTTTGGTGGTCACTACACTTGAGAGTAGTCTGTCTATCGTATTTTGTTGTTGAGCTTGAAATGTTGTATTTAGTATATATTGTGTAGTGTGTATTGGCTGTACAATCTTTGCTGCTGGAATATGCCTAAAGTGTGTTCAGAATTTCAATCCACAAGTTGAAGTGATAAAACGACAAGTACTTCGTGCAAAAACACCAAATGTTTTGCCTTGACTGGTCTGTTTATACTCAAACAAAATTCCTCACTAATGGCACTTAGCTGCCTCAAGAGTGAAGCTTCAGATCACCTATCCTGCAATTCTCTTGAACTATACACCATAAAAAACGCTCAGTTTTCTTGCTAGTGTTCCTGTGTTTCTGAGATATTTCTTCTTCTGTTGCTCCTGTAGTTGATGAAACCACAGTTTTAAGCGTCTAACACTTCTTTAAAAATATTTTAATTCATTTCAGACTTGATCGAGCATGGTTGACATGCAACCAGTGCAATGTGTGGAAGCAGTAGTAAGAGCCAGAATTTTTTCACTTGTATATCTCTGTGTTCTTTGCTACAAATACGTACTTACTTCAGCGTGCCGACAACGAAAGTTATTCATGGCGCGTTATTTCGGTGTGGAATGCTTTTGTGGCAGCTGACCTAGGCTCATTTTTAACTGCAGTATTTTGTTGTCACTTTCGTCTTTGCACTCAAATTTCACACACCAAAGTTTACAACCAAACCCTTTAAAAGCAATTTTACAAGATTGTCGACTTGATAGGTTTAGTAAACATAAGATAACTGCATACTAGACTTTATAAAAGTAGTTGTTACAACACATTAACAGCAGATACAAATCCATGGTCATGATTTTCCTCAAAATAATTACTGTAGGTTTTGCAGCTCGTTTAGACCACGTACTTGCATTATAAACAAAACACAAATATTTTCACTGCGACACTTTCGTTGTTATTGCAGACCTCATATAAATGTTAGAACTGGAACTGTAATACTGACAGGTTCGTGATAATTCATTATCGCATTTTTAGGACTTTACTACCAGGCTCGTCAAGTCGTAGCTTCGAAAAAGTCTGTCACAATTTGATGCACATCAGTATTCAATAGTCAATCTTTGTTTAAAACGTGGAACTGTAAATATGTAAAGTTCTCGAGTGGGTATGGCGCAACAGTTGTCAGCCGATATTCCAAATAACATAGTGGACGCCACTTCATTTTGCCTCAAACATGGTGGACCTATAGCCACTCTATGAAATTTAAGCTCGTTGAGTGAGCCGCAGAGCTTGTTGACATTTTACTCGTTGCTGCCCGCGCTGTCGTAACGGGTCGCGGTGGCAGCGATTCCTCGGCAGTTGAGTTCTGGAGCGACTGCCTGATCCAAGCTGGAATGGGACGGTGATTTAACGGCTGCTGAGTTTACAACGCGTCGCCTGGCCTCTCCGTCACCTTCTGTATGGCTGAAATATTGCAAACACTACTTCGAGGCTCATCGCTGCGGGAACCGGATTTGGTTGAATTGGATATGAAGAACTTCTAGTTGTCAACCACCTGTTTTCAAGTGCGTTACGGCTAATTCTTTGTGTGTTTAGTGAACCTTACTGTCTGTGATGAGCTGATAAGGAGTTTGCTGTCTAAAAAGCGGTGTATTTTCTGTTCAGTCTTCCCTTGCTGTGTTATCTCCATTTGCTTTATTGCGTTGTTTAGTGGAATTCCTGTACTTGTGTTTACCATCACCTCTCGTACATCACGCAGTGAATCGGATTTGGTTGGGTTTGAATTTGATGAACGTCTTGCTTTGACAGTGGAGCTCCCTTGGGCGTTGTTAAATTTTGGGTTTCTAGTTGCTTGGAGCGTACCATTCTCTCCTTGTTCCCTTTTCCTTTCCTTGTTACCGACCCTATCAGTAGTTGTTACCGAACCTTGGGGCCTCTCCGTCACCTGTATGGCTGAAATATTGCAAACACTACTTTGAGGCTCATCGCTGCGTGAACTGGATTTGGCTGAATTGGATATGAAGAACTTTTAGTTGTCAACCACCTGTTCTCAAGAATGTTACGGCTAATTCTGTGTGTGTTTAGTGAACCTTACTGTCTGTGATGAGCTGCTAAGGAGTTTGCTGTCTAAAAAGCGGTGTATTTTCTGTCCAGTCTTCCCTTGCTGTGTTATATCCATTTGCTTTATTGCGTTGTTTAGTGGAATTCCTGTCCTTGTGTTTACCATCACCCCTCGTACATCGCGCAGTGAAACGTATTTGGTTGGGTTTGAATTTGGTGAACTTCTAGTTGTCTGCCAGCCACCCTTTTTTGTGTGGTTAAAGCGTGCTGTGTTTAGTGAATCTTGCTGTGTGTTGTTAGTTGGCTGGATGCGTGATGCGTTCATAAGCAGGTCGTTGCCTACCAGTGGTGTATTTGCTGTTCGGTCATCTTTTCCCTTGCTGTGTGATCTCCACTTCGTGTAGTGTGTTGTTAAGTGGAAGTCGACCTCTTGTGGTCACCAATACCTCTTTTTTTCTTTTAACGTGCTTCTTAGTGTTTTTGACAGGGAGCTCTCTTGGTTGTTGTTAAATTTTGGGTGCCTAGTTGCTTGGAGCCTATCCTTCTCTCCTTGTTCACTTTTCCTTTCCAGGTATTCTGGGGGCGACTAGTATTGGGGGGGGGGGGGGGGCAAGGTGATGGAGTCATGGTAACTACCAATGGCATGAACAATTTCGGCGGTGACGCGCACAAGGAGATTTGGAAAAACGATGACGACATCAGGGGTCGTATTGCGGCAGGGGGGGGGGGGGGCATCGGAGGGGAAAGACATCACCACAAATGGTGGGAAGGAACTGATGCCACTGACGGAGTTTGGCAGGTGTGCGGGAGTGGATATTGAGGTCAGCGCGATCACATAGGCCGTGAAGGAGCTGTGTACATTGTAAGCCGACTTCCTTATTTTCTTGAAGAACCCTGCGTTTAAGTTTGACACTTTTATATATCTATTACCTCTGAAGATTTAGAAGGGCGTTCACATTTATCTCCCGTAATCTGCAGTCACTATTCGGAACCATTAAATTATGATCTTTCATGAAGTTTCAATTTTGCACTGATTAATTTCAGTTTCGCAACGGATAACGCTCGTTTCGAATTGTGGATACTGACTATGATTTTGTTATGACTGTCGTAGTCCCAGTTTGAATCGACACCACAACCCGCATAAGCATTTTTTTTATATAATAGGACTTAAAAGTAGGACGGAGATACGGATAAAATGAGAAGGGGAGAGATGTAAATTTTACACAATTTATTGGAGCTAGTACGTCAACACTAAACATATAAAAGGTGAACACAATGAGGTTACAAAATCCTGCCGACTGGCTAGGTGTAAAATATTTAAAATTACTAGTCTCACTAAATCTATTGTTGGATTTTGCAGTGAATCATCTCAAGCAGTTGGAACGGGGCATAAAGGGACTTAGTTCTCCAGTAAAACATCATTAATCTCCTCACAATTCATGCTCAAGACTCTGTGAACTGGATGGGGCATGCTCTACGGAAATTTGCAGTACAAAGCGTTAAACTACGTACTTCCTAAGAGATACAGCACAGAGGTTCCCTGGCACTATCAGCATACTAATCATAAGTTCCGTGACTTCCATTAACATTCGCGAAAAGTAAAAAGCGACAAAAATATATTTCAGGAGGAAAATACCTCTGACCATTAAGAAGAATATTATTCACAACAAGACCGATACAAAGAGACTTTGCCAAGCCACGTGGTACCACGCAAACGTTCATGTCCTCTTACTAAGAAAAACCTTGAATTTGGCGGTAATCTCGGGACAAAAGTTTACCCACCGACACTGAAACATTGATTTCGTTACACTGTAGGTGCTTACAAGGTATATGCTACTATAATCAACATGAAAATGAACAATGGCGGGAGACATCTGCAACCACGTGGACCTCCACTAAGAATCCGTTGATTTCTCAGGCATAGCTCGTGTTTTTATAACTAGCACCCGCGCGGTACGCTGTTCGCTTTACTTCCTTGCTATAGAGCCACATATTTAACTGTTGGTTGATGGAGCTGAAGGCCCATGATCGTTAAAAAAAATCTTAATACCGTTGGCAAAAGTTAACATCGCATACTAAAAAAAAGGCAAGATGAACGAGAGAAATAAAAAATTATTTGAGCACAGTAATTAAGAAAAATTAATAAAGCATACTTAGGGTGATTATTGACTATTGTTGGACCTAAACAAAATTATAGATAACAGGAAATGGCGGGAACGCATGCCCAGCATGCTCGTTACAGTGCATTAAATATGGTTCTGCCACGAACATCTTCATTTATTTTGTAATATAAATACACGCACTTGGATCATCAATCATTACTCCCTGATATCTATTTGAAACTAAAAATTGAAGGGCTGAAGCTGATGGCTCTAGTCCCACACAAAAAGAAACCGTTACAGTTTCAAGTCCCACATTAAACCAAATTTCTACGTTAAAATTACATGAATTTGCATTCCACACATGATCTCGCAATAAAATGATGGTAGTTCCAACATTACTGATCGAATGACCTTTACTATGGTCATTAAATAATTTCATCGTTGTCATTTTCTCAAATCAGACTCTATACACATTTTTTCTAAAAATCACGGATGGTAGTTATACCTCCACTTCCATTGCTCGGTACAGGTCTAAGGAAGTTGATGTGAAGTAACGTACAACTTGATGTGATGGCCATTGTGACTTAGCCTTTTGCTTCCTGCAAAGTTTAAAGGTTATACAATTTGCGTCATTGTCCAAGTCCGTATATCTCCAGACACTTTTGAAGTCGCAGGTTTACTATCAAGTCATTTTGGAACACCCTGGAATTTTGGTTGTGTTGCACAATATGAGGTTGAAACGTGATAACTCATTTGAGAATTGCTGAAGACAACGAATCAAGTTTGTTGCAAGAGATTGGTGTATAGCATAGCCTACATTAACGACAAAGTCAGACACACTTTACCAAATGTGTAACAGTAGTCCATTAATAAAACTGAAATTTTTTCAGTACTGCCATTCACAGGTAAATTTTGTACTCGATGATTCCTTTGTAGCAATTTTTCATTTGCATATTAGCAACTTTATAAAATATAATCAATGCCTTTTCAACAACGATAGAAAACAACAAAATATGGAATGACTTTGACAAGGGAACAGACTTTTTATCCTTTCAAATCGCTTAATGGACTTTAACAATATACTATTCAAATTTCCAATTTGTACACTTTACAGGCAAGGTCTTATCACTTTCGTTACAACGACACAGTTTACCTGAACAGAAATACTGTTAAATTTTACTTATGGCCTCGGTCACGTTATGTTGTGTGGTCATGTTGACAACAAAATGTTAACTTTACGAGGATAATAAATTTGCTGACCACACATGAGTACCTACAAGAATTTGTTGAACATAGAATAGGAACATCACCAATTATTTATTTCACAGCCAACACGAAAAATTATTCTCTCTTGTTCTATGTGATTAAGTTTTCAAAGACCATTAAACGGTTCTTTACGCCGCCGAGATTGTAAGTAAAATTTTACCCAGAATTACCAGTTAGCATATATATTCGCCAGTGACTCCCTGTTGCTACTTGTGAGTAACGTTGAATTAGCATATCTAGTGATTCCTCGTAAAATTCGTAGAAATTGGAGAAATCGTAATTGGTAAAGTTTTGAAAGGATAAGTGCAAATACGCAAACTTCTGTTTTAATCCGTGAAAATCACAACTAAAAGTCACAGCTATCGACAATAGCATTTACAGAAGTCGCTTTTATCGCAAAGTCACTGTTTAGGTCATCTCCATTACAGACAAATGTACGTCCAAGCGTACGCCGTCCAGAGATCACTTGACCACAATGGCTATAGGTGTTGACAACACAAAATATATTCTGTGCCTCTGAACGCTGACTCCAAAGATATTTCTCCTCTATGATCTTTAGCCCGAATTTTATCTAAGTTTACGAATTTCAACCCCCATATCTTCCATCCCCTTATAGCTATCGACATGGAACTCCTATGCTGTACAACGGGAGACTTTGAACTACAACTACATAGACAGGCCATTCGTGTGTGTTGTTTAGTTTTTGCTACAGCACGTAATATTGACATACAAACGTAGAATTTTATGCAAGTCAGTAATTCTCACATCTTCCAAGCAGTTATCGTTATCTACTCTCAACCACCACAACACACAGTGGGAGACTGATTATTACTTTCACATCCAAACAATATTCGTTTGCGATGTGTAGTTTTGACTGCAGATTGAAATGTAGGCACAAACACCTCGGTGTTTTTAGTTGCTCAGACATAAACAGCCGCGGCGGATTAGCCTGCCGGCCGCAGTGGCCGAGGAGACTGAGGCACTCCAGTCACGGTCTGCACGGCCACTACGGTCGGGGGTTCGAATCCCCCCTCGGGCATTGATATTTGTGCCGTCTTTAGTATAAGGTAGTTGATAAGTAGTTTGTAAGTTTAGGGACTGATGATCCCGTAGTTAAGTACCATAAGCTTAACAAACATTTGAACATTTTTGAGCGGATTAGCCGTGCGTACTGGGGCGCTGTGCTACGGTGCGTGTGACCGTTCGCCGTCGGGAGTTCGAGTCCCCCCCTCGGACATGGGTGTTTGTGTAGTTCTTAGGTTAGAAATATCTAGGTTAGAAATATCTAAACCTCGGCTGTTTTAGGACTTTAAATTGAACCGCGCGGGGATGGCCGCGCAGTCTTATGCACGGATCACGGATTGCGCGGCTGCTCACGTCGGAGATTCGAATCCTCCCGCTAACATGGGTGTTTGTGTTGTCGTTAGCATAACTTAGTTCACGTAGTAAGTCTAGGGACCGATGTCCTCGGCAGTTTGGTCCCTTAGGTTTCAAACATTTGAACATATTCATTTATCATTTAATTATATCAATGGTGAAGTTAGAAATTTGTGCCGGACCGGTACCTGCACCCGGATTTCCCGCTGTAGGCTAGCGATCGCTTTAAGTAATTTTTTGTCTGTTTCTCGAGTAGTTTGATTTCTTTCCAGTCATGATATCATGTTGATTCAGAGTTGATCGTTTTAATCTTGCTCAGTCTTTTTTGTTGTAGCCTATTGCAGGAATTGGAGTCAGGATGTAGTATGACAGAGGCGGTCAAATAATATGCAACAGATCAACACCTATTAGACAGTAACAATATAAATAATTTACTTACAGAATACTTAACTGCAGATAGTTGAACAGTAGACAGGAATATCACCCAGACATAAAATATCTAACTGAGTGCAGGACGTTTGTAATAAATGATTGAATATGTATTTATGAAACGCCTCAGACTATTACGAATGGTAACAATGTTACAATGTAAGTACTGCATGCACGGAGCCTGCTTGTCGTAGCTAATGTCTCAACTTTATGCAGCACAGAGCTGAGACATTCTTTGAGAATTTTGCCTTATAAAACCCGGCGAAGTGGTGGTGCAGAAAATTATGCAGAGGCGTGGCCTAATACGTTCTACGCATCAGTGGATACACTTCCATTGGATGAGTCGATACTCTGTCTCGATCGTGTTGCCAACTGTCGTAATATAACACGCCAGCACTGTAGATATCATTTTTTTTAATTAAAGAGAGCAATCAGCTGTATTACCAAAATCGCAAAGCTATCATGCCGGCACCCACAAGACTATCTGTACACGCTTCTCATTCTGCCCTAATTCTCAGCTTGTTGCACACTACAATTTTAGTGTCGTCTGTCCATTATTTCCACTTCGCAAAGAAACTGTCATTTGCCTGCTGTAGGCATATATACAATTACACAACAAGCACTAAATCTACAATTGTAAAAAATATATGGTGCTTTGTATAATAGTGTATTGCTGTTGATGTCATCCTAAATAAGTAAATTTACAAGAAATACAATCATCTTAGTTAATGTCTTGCTGGTAGCTATATTTCCTATATGAACATTTTAATTTTCCTTCCCCACAAAAGAGTATCTGTGGTGGTTAACTACAGTACAGTACACATCGGCATCCTATATGAGTCGTGGCAGCCGTACTCCGTCCACGTCTGAATTTTCTGAAAGTCGTTCCTGTGATTAGGAATGTTCTTGTAACTCTGATCAGTTCTTTCCGAGTACTTTTCGTCTCCAGTCTGCGAGTGCATTCTTATAAGTCTTAGAATCGCTTCGTGAGTTAGTTGTTTCTTATAGGAGCATTGATAATTTGAGTGGTAATTACGTTTAAATTGTCAACTGCAAGAATTAACATTTGTTTTGCAGTCCTGCGTTCATGGAGTTTTTTTAGTCTCATTACCGTGGATACGTAGGGAAGTTAAATATTTTTCTGTTTCTGCCATTTCGCCCATACAGACAGAAATAAGCACATCTGACAGTGAGTCGTCAAGACACGTCTTCCTACAACCACTTTTTAGCGACCTCCATCTACCGCACGTGTGCTGAAGTATCGTCTTTTGTGCGACTGCACAGTTCTTGGCGCAGCAGGGGAGAAATACACGTATGAACCACGACTAAGACTCCTATAAACCCGAGCTGAACTGTCCGCCATTTTTTCCCGAAGCTGTAGGAGTTGCCACGTTCCGGACGAAGCTCGTGCGTTAACTCGCGTTTCATTCAACTCGCTCACACTCGCAAACTACTCACTGTATCAACGTGAAACTTTCATCAATGTGTTCGTTAAGAACTACACTACATTTTCATTTTAGTTTTATGGCAATAATTTATAATCAGCTTATACTGATAGTTTACGAATATACACTTTCTGCCGACGTTACAGAATTTTCGACATGCGAGGAACTTTTTTCTCTTGAAGTTAGGTGAACACATTAAGCGAATGAAATGTTCAAAATACATCGAACTTTCATCTTCTCCAAACAGCTACTCTGTGAGAAATGTATAACATGTATAACGTGAGATAATATGACGCACTGGGACCCGCCCGCCCGTCTAGTAGCAACATGTCTTCCGTATTAGAGCTTCTAATGATTAGGCACATGTTCCTGCATAACATGCATACTTGAAGATACTAGTACTGACTTCTTTTAACCGATTAACTTTAATAGTTGCAAACTACGAAAGTGCTGTGTCTGTAGGTATTATTCAATTTCAATTTTTCATTTATATAAAAAGGATATTCTAAATATCTCAATACAGAGTGCTTTATTATGTGAGGAAATGAGAATAAGTTAGTTCGTTAGCTAGTGAAGAGATCCTTGCTATCTGTCATATTCAAGTATTCTCACATAAAATTCTCATTAGATCTAGTAATTTCCGTTTGGTCACTGCTAGGCGTTAAACTGAAGAAAATGTAACGGGAGTAGTGGCTCTGAAACACATTGGACAAGAAGCAAATAAATAAACATATGTTAGTAACGAAGGAATATCTGAAAATCGAATAATAAATAACTAACTTCACTCTTTTTCATTCCACAACTATATATTTCCTTGAATAACTCGACAGTTAATGAAGTTTTGCGTAGTAACCGTGCGGCAAAATACTCCCCTCTTTGCATGTTATCATTTGTCAACATATCATTTTGATACCTCTAACCGTGTATGAGATACGCAATGATTCATTCTGGCCTTATCGCCATCGGAAATGAGTGTGTTAAGTAAAACAAAGTTTAGCGGTATGAGTGAAAGGTAAAGATCTCCTCATAAGTCGAAAATAAAATTCAATCCATTAGAAAAGTTTCATCCGCAGCAACATATGGTGCAACATGCACCAAACGGAATATCATTGCAGTCTCCATTTTTTACTACAAACTTTTCCTAACGTAGAGCAGTCTCTTATTTCGAAGCCAAAATCTTATTAACTATATTAACGAAATGATGAGCATTTCGTCACAATGATGACATACAAAGATTTAAGTAGCGGAAAAATTAAGTATTTCTACAAATTAAAGCAGTGTGGACAGAAAGAGGATAGAGGCTTTTGAAATGTGGTGCTACAGAAGAATGCTGAAGATTAGGTGGGTGGATCGCGTAACTAATGAGGAGGTACTGAACCGAATTGGGGAGAAAAGAAATTTCTGGCATACCTTGACTAAAAGAAGGGATAGATTGGTAGGACACATTCTTAGACATCAAGGAATTGTGAATTTAGCGTTGGAGGGAAGAGTGTGGGGTAAAAATCGCAGAGGGAGACCAAGAGACGCGTATAGTAAGCAGATTCAAGTGGATGTGGGTTGTCATTCTTATGAGGAGATGAAAAGGCTTGCTCAGGATAGAGTAGGGTGGAGAGCTGCATCAAACCAGTCTCTGGACTGAAGACCACAACACACACAACAACAAATTAATTTTTGCAAAATCGCTTGTAAAAGATGGCAGGGCATCCGCCTCTACGCTGTTAGTGCAGCGTGATTCCACCCATGTTGGGGAAAACATGCTGGACGATTCAGCATGGGTATTTAGGTGCTCTAACCACGACCTGTGTGTGCCTCTATCATCGCCCAGCTGAGAGGCACAATATTCCGATGTTTTTTTTACCCGCAACGGAAACTCTCGACGACGACCGCTGCAGCGGACTCAATCTACGGCAGCAATCACGCAAGAAAATGTCAAGTGGGAGGGACTTTGCGGTCGATAGATGAAGACAAAAGAAACTGCTGCAATATTAAACCTGCTGAAAACGGCGATTCTGCGTATTTTGCGCGTGAAATACGTTTACGGAAAAGGTCAGGCAGGGGACGAAGGCTGCCAAAGGCAATGATGTGTCGAGTGTCGGTTTTGCTGCCGAGTGAAGGAAAAAAAAGGCAACGAATCGAAAAAGAAAACTCTATGCAATGTCGCAGAACAGATGGGGAGCGCTGAACTTTTCGAGAGGAGTGACACTCATGCGAGGCAACGCGCAGTTCCACTCATATAGGGTGCTACTATTACTTCCTGACGTGGATTGCTGTTTATCTGACATAAATGTCACACGTCAATTAAGCTTGATAATCGACGTAGGCAATCAGTTGTGGCCAGAGAGCATTTTTTCTTAACCCTTAACTACTATAGACGTTGCACCGCTCTCTTATTTTCCATATATTAAACTAGTGTTTTGCTAAATATATATTTTCATGACTTCCTGTCATTCATTGTACTTTCATTACACTTCTTAGAGGTGGCATTAGTAAAAATTTGACTTTTTTTATCAATGTAGTATGAGTAACATGACGACAAGTAAAACATCTACATCTACATCTACATCTACATACATACTCCGCAATTCACCGTAAGGTGCGTGGCGGAGGGTACACTGTACCTCTACTAGGCATTTCCTTTCCTATTCCACTCCCAAATTGAACGAGGAAAAAAAGAATGCCTATATGCCTCCGTACGAGCCCTAATTTCTCTTATCTTGTCTTTGTGATCTTTACGCGAAATGTAAGTAGGCGGCAGCAAGATCGTACTACACTCAGCTTCAAATTCCGGCCCTCTAAATTTACTTAACAGAAATTCACGAAAAGTACGTCGTCTTTCTTCCAGCGATCCCCAATTGAGTTGCCGGAGCATTTCCGTGACACTCGCGCATTGGTCGAACCTACCGGTAACAAATCTAGCTGCTCGCCTCTGAACCGCCTCTATGTCTTCCTTCAAACCGATCTGCTGCGGGTCCCAAATACTTGAGCAATACTCAAGACGTGGTCGTATAAGCGTTTTATACGCGGTCTCCTTTACAGTTGAAGTACATCTTCCCAAAATTCTCCCAATAAACCGAAGTCGGCTGTCTGCCTTACTCACAACTGTCCTTACATGCTCGTTCCATTTCATATCGCTCTGCAATGTTACGCCTAGATATTTGAACGACGCGACCGCATCAAGAAGCTCACTACTGATGCTGTATTCGAACATTATGGGATTGTTTTTCCTACTCATGCGCATCACCTTACATTTTTCTACATTGAGAGCTAGCTGCCATTCTTCGCACCAACTAGAAATTTTGTCTAAGTCAACCTGTATGCTATTACAGTCAGTTACAGACGACACCCTCCCATACACCACAGCATCATCAGCAAACAGCCGCAAATTACAACTTACTCTGTCCATCAGATCATTTATATAGATAGAAAATAATAGCGGTCCTATCACACTCCCCTGGGGCACGCCTGACGATACACTCGTCTCTGATGAACACTCGCCGTCGAGAACAACGTACTGCGTTCTATTACTTAGGAAGTCTTCCAGCCAGTCACAAATCTGTGAACCTATTCCATAAGCTCGTATCTTCGTTAGCAGTCTGCAGTGTGGTACCGTGTCGAACGCCTTTTTGAAGTCGAGAAAAACACAATCCGCCTGTTGCCCTTCGTCCATGGCTCGCAAGATGTCATGTGAGAAAAGGGCAAGCTGAGTTTCACATGAACGATGTTTCCTAAACCCGTGCTGATTCATGGAAATAAGCTTTTCCGTTTCAAGGAAATTTACTATATTCGAACTGAGAATATGCTCCAAAATTCTACATGAAACCGATGTCAACGAAATTGGCCTGTAATTGTATGGGTCAGTTCTCTTTCCTTTCTTATACACGGGAGTCACCTGCGCTTTTTTCCAATCACTAGGAACTTTGCGCTGAATTAAAGATTCGCTATAAATGCAAGCTAAGTAGGGGGCCAATGCCGCAGAATAGTCTTTGTAAAACCGAACTGGTATTCCATCCGGACCAGCAGACTTTTTCGTATTTAGCTCTCTCAGCTGCTTCTCTACACCGGAAATACCTATTGTTATGTCCCCCATTTCGGAATTAGTACGTTGATCAAATGATGGTATATTTGTGCGGTCCTCCTGCGTGAAAGATTTCTTAAAGGTTAAATTTAGAACTTCAGCTTTCCGTTTGCTTTCTTCTATTACTGCCCCGGAATGATCAACTAGTGACTGGACAGTGGGCTTTGACCCGCTTATCGATTTTACATAGGACCAGAATTTTTTCGGGTTCTCGGAAAGATCTTTTGCTAAGGTATGGCTGTGATAATTATTGTATGCTTCACGCATCGATCTTTTTATAGACGCACGAATCTCTACTAACTTTTGCCTGTCATTATTTGCGTGTTCCTTTTTGAATCGAGAGTGCAACAGCCTTTGCTTTCTCAGCAGCTTTCTAACATTATTATTATACCACGGTGGATCTTTTCCATCCTTAATCGTCTTTACTGGCACATATTTCTCTAACCCTTCATTAACAATGCATTTAAATTTAGTCCACAATTCCTCTACATCCATAGTCCCAGAATTAAGCGATGCCCATTCATTTTCTAAGTGCGATCGTAACATTTGCTTGTCGGCTTTTCCCAACAAAAACACGCTCCTAGCCTTCTTGACTGGTTTATGAACTTTGGTCACCATCGACGCTATGACGATATCGTGATCACTAATTCCTGTCTCTACACAGACATCGTTAATAAGGTCAGGCCTGTTTGCGCAATTTGCAGTACATTTTTATTTTTTGTGCTACAAAAAGAACAGCAAGTAATTATTTCTCTTCACACCCACAGATTATAATTACAGAGATTATATTACAAATTCACAGCGAGACTAGATACAAAAATCCCATCTGAATTATAGTAAATTGTATGCGAAATCTCCTTTCTATTTACGATTCTCTCGGAAAGGTTGCCTCATTTTCCTTATAAAACAAAAAGTAGAAACTAAAGATATTCTTCTGTGTACCACTAAATACTCTTTTAGTCGCTTTGACCCCGTATACACTTCACGCAGACCTTTCTAAAACACCGCAAACAAATTGGAACACCACACTGTTGACACGAACATCGTGTTTTCCTCTTCAGATGAGGAGGACAAAAGGCACACGTTCTTCGATTTTCAAACTGTTTTGGTGTATGAGGCTCATCTTGTATATTCAGTAATCTTCTAATGGTGCACTCACCTCTCGTGGCAAGTGTCCAATAGAAAGTCTGCGCTTCATATGAGGCTCAACTAGATCTCTTGCTAGGGTCTTCAAGAAGCTCATTCTTGTCTTTACTTCTGCCTTTGGATACGCCACGCCACTAAAGCGTAGAAAATTGCCAAAGGCCATCTTCTTATCCACCGACTTGGAGAATAACCTGCACGTCTTTGGTCGAGGCAGTCCAAACCTCCTTTTGTTGTATTATAAAACTGGATGATCTCGGATTTTTCTGATACAGGATCATTATTTTCTGAATGAATCAGAGAAGAGAGAAGTATTGCAGCGTTGGCATTTTTGAGCACAAAGGAAACCAGAGTCATGTCTTCTGTAAAACCATAAACAGATGTCTTCACTCGGCGTTTCCTATTGGGTAGGAATTGCGGTGGAATCTCCTTTTTGTTTCTTTGAAGTGTACCAAAGTATGTGAGACTTTTTTTTTTTGAAAGTTCATTGACTAGTTACATAGACGAGTACCACTTGTCACCTGTAACATTTCTTCCAGTGTTTTCAATAGGTTTCACCAGACGAAGAACAGCATGTGTGGGACTTTTCTCGTGATTTGAAAGGGTGTGACCATCGCTACCTTTTCCAGAATAAATGTATGCATTATACATGTAACTCGTACTAACGTCGCTCAAACACGGAATTTTCACGCCATATCTTGCCGGTTTGTTTGGCATGTACATTCTAAACCCACACCTTTTATGGAAAGGTACAAGCATTTCATCGACACATACTGTTGTACCTACAAAATAGCAAAGTCGACTGTTTTCGATTATACGCAGAAAGATTTGTGAAACTGTTGCTGCCTTGTCTGTTTCCTTTCTTTTCTCTCGATCATCTGGATTGTCAAATCGTAATGAATACAGTAAAAACAGAAATCTTTCCTTACTAACAGTGCATCTGAAAATATCTCTGCCTGTTCCGTCGGTTGCAAACAGGCTGTAAATCTATTCGTGCCCCGATTTGAAAACTGCTGAATACACTAACAGGCCAATTAGTGCCTTCAATAGAATGACGTCAACATCTTGCAGATAGGACAAGCGATCATTCGCATACTGTGCTCTAAGCTGCGATATTTTCAGTTTTGTCCATAGAACGATTTCGTCTAGAATATCTTGTGTAAAGAACAGATTGTTGGTTGTTTTTAGGGGACTAAACAGCTAGGTCATCAGTCCCAAAGAACAGATTCCACACCTCGAAAGCAGAAGGGTTTTTTCCAAAACTGCCGTCTGTCGCAGACCAGGAGGCTGTAAGTCGATGTTGTGTTGCCTTGTTCTTACGTTGGCTGCAGCCTTTTTTTTTTCGCCGTCGAAAACATCTTTTCTTACCGAAGAAGTAAGCTGCTTCGTCATCATCAGCTGTCACATCTTCATCACTTTTAGGTTCCTGCTCTGAATTGGTGTCATTTTCACTAAATACCTCAAAATCAGGGTCATTATCACTGTCGTCAAAATCATCGGAGTATTCAACGAAACGTTCCTGATCGTCCACATCTGTTTCGCGTAAAATGCGTTGCATAGAACGTTTAGATTTTCCTGCCGCGGAGAAACACGACACGGAACAACAACAACAGCGAGAGACCACAGCCACAGCCCAATCGCTTAGCAGGCCGCGCTCACGAAGCCGACTGGCCAGGCGCTACGAGGCAGAGCCTGCGCCAGCGGCACGCCAACACTGATGCCGCGCAAGGCTCATAAATACGGAACAAAGAGCAGCAACACTGCGAGAATGCTGGCAGGTGGACCTTGTTGGCCATCAAGAAGGTACACGGAAGAGTCCTTTTAGCTTGGCAGGGGTGTGTGAAATATCTCGGCTCAAATAGTCGTAGCGGTCGGAGGGTTAAAATAAATTTGCTATGGTCACTCTTAAAATTGTAGCAATAAAGGCTAAAAGCCGAATTTTATGTTCAAATATTTATTGAGATGTGTGTAATATACTTTAAAAATGCACATTGTCAATCGTCAGCTACTTATCATATTTATAACTTTACCGGTTTCGGTTATGAAGTATCATCAGAAAAGTAAATTAAACAGACTGATTAGGTTGGTACATTTCTGTCACCTTATCCATGTCAACAAATAAAAGATTCGTAAAACGTCACTTGGCATTAGGTTTTGATGATAACTCAAGACTTAATGTCAAGAGACATTTTACGTATCTTTTATTTGTTGACAAGGATAAGGTGACAGAAATGTACCAACGTAATCAGTTTGTTTAATTTACTTTTCTAATGATGCTTCATAACCGAAACCGGTAGGTCTATCCGGAAGGTTTTTACCAGCAACAAAGTTATTAATATAATGAACATCTGACGGTTGGCAGTATATTTTAAAAAAGTTCAAATGTTTGTAGAGCTTATGGGACTTAACTATGGGGTCATCAGTCTCTAAATTTACAAACTACTAATGAACTACCTAACACTAAGTACGACATAAATATCCATGCCCGAGAGGGGATTCGAACCCCCGACCGTAGTGACCGTACAGACCGTGACTGACGCGCCGCAGACCGCTGGGCCACCGTGGCCGGCTACGTTTATTTGAAGCCGACTGCAGAACGATTCTAATGCCGCCAGCTTACATTTTGGTTAAAGGCCACAAACATAAGAGAAATTTGGGCTCGTACAGAAGAATACAGGCATTCGATTCTCCCTCGTTCTATTTGGGAGTGGAACAGAACATGAAATCGCTAAAGAGTACTTCTATCTCCGCCTTTATCTTTTTTATTATTTTTTTTATTTTAGACGAACAGAATCTTGAGTTCTGGGGATATGGGTGGAGAAGCTGCAGGAGGATATGGTGGTGGGGGGTTGCAGAGGCGTAGGGAAAGGCGAGCTGTGCTGCAGGCTCATTGTAGCCCCCTCCCCCCTTCCTCCTTCAGGTTTTGCCACTGTGTATACACGTAGTACGATAACTAGGACATAAAAATTCGTTAAAATGTGTTTAGGACTAGAAATCAAACTGAAGTTTTACGTAAACACTTAGCATACCATGGATCACGTTACGAGTACTATTTGTTAGGACTGACTCCTTCCAATCACTGGAAAAAAAGGAATTGCAAGTACCTTATGAGATTCCAGACATAAGACGTATTATGGATATGGTGTCCGACATGTCCGAAAGAACAGATACCACTGATTGACATTAACGGCCGAATAATATATATATATATATATATATATATATATATATATATATATATATATATATATATGGTGTCCCAGCTATCTTGTCCACCCAAAATATCTTTGGAACAAAGACAGATATTGGAAAACGACTTTCACCGGTATCAATGTACGGCTGGGGCCCATGAATCTACATATTTGGAAACATTCTAAAACGAAAGCAAATGTGTTTTTTTAACACAAACTTATGTTTTTTTTAAATGAACACCCTATATTTTTTTTCAGCAATCCATTGCATGACGAATCGCATAAACAATGGCGTTGATTGCATCGCAATATTCCAATTACATCCCGAGATATTCGACGCGAAGTTGACGCTTGAAATACGCGAAACGCGCGGCTAGCGCACATCCTGAGACTCAGGCGAGAACCCCATGCTGCCCGTAATCGCGATGTGATTGACATGCGTAATCGCACTTCCGTTCTTACCAAGAGGTCCGAAACGAATAATACGGTCTGCTGCCATCAACTCTCATAAGCACATATTGGTTTCCCTCTTGCACATTTTTTGTGTCTACGTACACAATATGAACCAGTACCAATCGGTATACACGAGCCGCGCGTTTCGCGTATTTCAAGCGTCAACTTCGCGTCGCAATATCTCGGGATGTAATTGGAATATTGCGATGCAATCAACGCCATTGTTTATATGATTTGTCGTGCTATGGATTGCTGAAGAAAAAAAAGGATGTCAATTTGAAAAAAAAGCATAAGTTTGTGTGAAGAAACACATTTGCTTTCGTTTTAGAATGTTTCCAAATATGTACATTCATGTGCCCCAGCCTATATTGATACTGGTGAAAGTCGTTTTCGAATAACTGTTTTTGTTCCAGAGATATTGTGGGTGGACAAGATGGACAAGATAGCTGAGACACCCTGTATATATAAACAAACCAATGTTTGTCTGGATGTCCTCTGTGTGTTCATAAACCATTCATTCGATTGCAATGAAACTTTGGTGAACTGTTCACCGTACGCGCACGAAGGTTTCTGACTCAAAAACAAAAGAGCACGAAACATAGCACAGGAGATATGACATAAATAATGAGAGGCCACCGCGTGAGAATAGCCCGATATGCGTCAATTATTGGAAAATGGGAGCAGTTGGGAACATGCAACAAAGTTTGCATGTAATTTCGGAAGTTTATGAATCGTAACCGCCTCCCCCCTCCCAAGACACACACACACACAACATGATGAAACGAAAAGATGTCTACCGCTCACAACAGTTTTCCTGTAGATGCCGTAAAACTGTCGCATCAGGCATGACCTTGTATCAAATAAAGTTAGCATTACAGATTTGCATGTAACTATTTATTTTTGTCCGCAAGTCTCCCTTAATTCTCTTGCTTCCAAAATTAAGCACTCTGTTTTCTTAATCTCTATCTATATATAGCAGGGAAAGGACACTCACTCATTCACTGACTAAACACGAAATCTCGAAAACTATTTCACCTATGATGCTGAAATTCGGTAGGAATGTAGTTTATGGGTAGAAAACGTCTGATAAGAAAGTATTTTGTGATAGTGCTTGGTGGAGCATATTTCTCCAACAGACTAACGAAATCTACAGTTGCATTCCGATCTTCACGAAATTTAGCACGTTTGACCTTCAGAACAAAAGGAGGGTCACCGTCTACCTTACGTTTCATACGGTACATGGGGGAGGGTACTTTGCAACATAGAAATGGCCCCCTAAATTCCTTGGTCGTGGTGTAACTTCAGAACTGCTCGACCGATTTCACAGACCCTTTATTTCTTTTTTAATTTTTTTTTGTTTCTTCACAGAGCAAGGGTTGTATGAAATAAAACTGAAATATTTGAGAACAACAAAGCGTGGTGCATGGTGGGGGATACTTAACTTACGGAATTTTACAAAATGCATTGTTTTCCTCCAATATTTATCAATTTTTGCACACATGCACTTAAAAGCAAGAGGAAGATCACTGGTTACATAAATTTTTGTATGGTACATGTTAGAGGCTACTTTGCAGAAAACGTTGCTGAGAGAGGGAAAGGCGGAAACGAACAGAGAGATGGGAGAAAAAGAGGTGGATGCAGAGAGAGGGGGGAGGGGGGAAGGAGATGTGGACTACGAGAGTGTAGGATTAAACACCCGGGCAACGCCGGGTTTACAGTTAATCTATATCTGTATATAAAAGGCTTGTGTGTGTACGTGCTGACAGACTTTTCTCCATGACCACATACTGCCACCCACTCGTGGTTGTGGTGGTAGATAGCTCTTGGTCTAATGATGTTAGTAAGGGAGTTTGGTCGCGGTGCGTGGCAGTGGGTGAGTGTGACGAGCAAAAATTCGCAAAATATGCAATAAAACGATTTCGCATTGTCCGCCATGTTTAAATTTGGCAAACGAGTTTCCATCGGTTATTACGTGACAAAGAATTGCTTGCTTACCTCTTGATTTGGAATTTAATTCCATATTCGATGTTGTAGGCTGAGTCAAGAAAAACTATGCGACGTAGTCCTACTCATATCCCGGCGGCCTCCTGTGATAATGTTGGCAACAGATGGTGAATAACGAGAATCACGTGACATCGTCATAAGCCAATCGCGTGACACGCAAATATTTTTCGTGAAATCAAGCATACAGCAAGAACAGCAGTATTTATCTACACTTTATGTGGTTCGGTCATCTTTGCAACGGTTTTATATCGTGCTATTGATGTTGCCAACATAAAAACACGGGGCCGCCAGGATAGAAAGTAAAATTTTACCGAATCAGATACATCCATTGTTGTCACATGTCATTATGATCAGCACTTTCACGCGAGACTCTTTCGTATAGAGTCTCATGATTCACACAGTCTTACAATTCATTCCAAATTCCTATTCAAGAAGATATTTGTGAAAACTGTTACAAATCAATATTCACACTTATCCAATATCGTTTTTCAAATTCAAATGTTTGTTAAGCTTATGGGACTTAACTACGGGGTCATCAGTCCCTAAACTTACAAACTACTTATGAACTACTTACGAACTAGGACGGCACAAATATCCATGCCCGAGGGGGGATTCGAACCCCCGACCGTAGTGGCTGTGCTGACCGTGACTGGAGCGCCTCAGTCACCTCGGCCACCGCGGCCGGCTCCAATATCGTTTTCAGAAATGTAATTTGTCAGCTGCTTTCGGCGCTGCTGTTGCAATGTGTAATAAAATTGAGAATAACGACGTATAATATCAAATATATAAGTTTTTAACTTCTCGGCGCGTTTTCCTCAATACTTTACCGACGCTCGACAGAGACAAAGTTGAAAATGCAGATAGGCTAACAAATGAATAAAAGAGCGCTACACTACAGTCACAGTCATACTTCGATTAGTTGGTTGGGTGATTTAATTATTACTATTTCTCATCTCAACGATAGAAGTGTTTTCAGAAGTTTACTTCAAACAGAGAATTACACACCGCAATGTTAACCTTATGAACACAACATAACATTGAATTTATATCGTTCCGGAGTACGGATTTAATTTCACGTTTTGTATGAAAAATGTTATGAACATTCATTGTTTTTGACAATTACTTCTACTTAAATTTGACATCTTAGCTAGAAGAACTGAGTTTATTGACAGAACGATCCAACAAGGATTGTGTTTTTGCTGACCTAGGTCCGAAACCCTAAAAACCATGATCTACACAGGCCCTTCTTTAACAACCGTTGCGAAGCACGGGCATATAAGCTAGTTTATTAATACAAGACATTCTAACATCTCGGTCGTTGCAGGGAATTGAAATAAATTCAATGGCAAAGTTGAAAATTTATACTGAACCGAGATTCCATCGCCATAACCGACAAATTTTTTATTTTTAAATTTTTTCTATCCAGACATGCTTCCCATAATGCACAAATTTTCAAATTATAGCACATTACGATGGTAGTATCCCTGCCCATCAGCTACTCTTGATCGCAGCCAAACTATTTCCGCAAGGGATCGAGCGTATTTATGTGCCTAGATAGAAACTGTCAATTGCCCGTTGGGGGCGTATTTGCAATTATTGATACTGGTGTCCGTTCTTTTCGGACAAAAATTTAGGGAGGACGGGAAGAGTGTCTGGATATTCTAAATGGTTAAGGCTTCCTCTGGCCTGAAAGGGGAAATCCGGGTTCGAATCCCGCCTCAGCACAAAATTTCAGGTTCGTCATTGAATTTATTTAAGTTCCTGTAACGGATGTTAGAATATTTCGAATTCTGAGATGAGACTCTAAAACGAATCTCAGGTTAGATCCATCTTGATTTAACGCTTCCATTTGAAGTATATTCCTACTATAGATGCTGCTACTATCTCGATACGAAAGATACTGTAGGTAAATCCCGTACATAAATTTTATAGTGGAAATTCATGGGTATGAAAGAAAGGCTGTGTGTGAAGTCTACACTAATGTAACAGTAGATAACGAGAGCACTGACGGTTCGAAAGTATGCCAAGTCCAAGAATTAGGTAGAAGATATTTCAAAAATTATAATCTGAAAACCATGAAAATGTAAGAAATTAAATTTAAAATAGTTTCTGTTTAATGACTCTAGAATAAAAATGGAGAACAGGACCAAAAACATTTTGCAAATTAGTAAAAAAAAGTTTTCTTCGTTAAATAAAAAACTATAATTCCAATCGAAAATTGTAAAGGAGAACGATTGTTAATCATTTTTCGAGCTATATCGATTTTTTTGTAAAAAAATTGCCTTTTCGGAAATAGGTTATATATTTTCAGGAGATAGAACTACTGTAATGATTACAGGCTTATTTTCTTCGCAAAGAGTGGTACTATATGCTATTAAATAATTTTCGTATTTACGTAATTGTAACCATCAAAATTGACTTTGAAGAATTTGCAATGTTGTTGGGTGTGCTTTTTAAATATTTTTTATTATTTTTTTTAAACTGAGCATCTCACTGTACATGTTACGAAAATGACATTTAAAGAAATAAACGGTTGATATTTTTTCAAGAATTAAAAACAAAACTGTTTTCCTACGACATTCTGGAGCCGACAGCACTTTTTCCCTTCGAAAAGAAAATCTAACAAGCGTAATTAACTTTCCACAGAAATGAGTTTCAACGAGATTAAAACGGAATGTTATTTTTTCAATAAAAAGTACTGGTCTATGTTTCATTGTTTTATTAGCAAATGTGCAACAATGTGAAGCGTGCAAGCTAATGGTCTGTTAACTCTCGCCCTGAAACTTACCCTGGGTGCGTTGCAATCTTTCAAAATTTTTCAACGAAAATAAGTAATAAACTAAATGTAAGATAACCCAGCAGAAAGTACAACTTAACTGAATGAAGCAAAACATGCAAGATATATCATGAAACATACTACGGTGATAACACAAAATCATTAAAATGCCGATATTCGTAGAAAATGTAAATAAAATAAAATTTAATTACATTTCGTACTGTTTTCCTGCTATCGCGAAAATCATCTCATCAAGCTAGGCAAGTGCAAGGACAAAAGTAAAACATGGCTAGAAGCCGATGTATCTTATCAGAGACTTGGCAAGTGCAGACCTTTAAGAAGCAGTTTTCAGACCGAGCAAGTCGTTCGCCCCTGTTGATAAACGGTTCCATTTATTACTTAACTAGCGGTAGGTCCCGGCATTACTTGGATTTGCATTTATCACATTCTTAAATTAGTCCATGTCCTTCCCTCTGTCCGTCGCCTTCTGCTCCACACTCTGTCCATTTCAGTTTCGTTTTCATGCAGCTCAATCCTAACGTCATATACCATGGATGATATATCCCGCAGTAATGTAATTTACTTGGATGTTTACTAGACTATTAGGAACTGTCTGCGAAATGTGTTGCGAATGGAGTTGGTTGTAAAGGCGTAATAAATTACAATCTCATGCTTAATGAGACGGTTTTTATACAGTACGTCTCAATGTAATGACGTCATATCTTGTGAACTATGTCATAACATCGAAGGTATATTCTGCGGTACATGTGCATACAGTCTGTAGAATATGCCACGAATATAGTAGTAACGACGTAATACGTTGAAATCTCATACGCGATGGTTCGGTTTTTCATGAACCGTATTCTTTGTAACCGCGTATCTCACGAACAATGTGTCGTACTAACAGTAAGATGTAATTACGCAGGTAAACTCAGTGGAATAAGAGTAACTGCCTGTGAAATGTGTAAACATTTAGTAGTCTATAATCTAGAAGTAGTGAATTGAAATGTCATCACAAATACCTTAGTTTTAATGCAGAGTCGGCGGATGAGTAGTAAGCGATAAACTTCTTTCCTTTCACCATTTTGTTGGGGTTATCAGCGAGAAGAAGTTTCTTAAAGGTTTGAAATTATGTGCTTTCATACTGAAAAAATGTATGAATAAAGTCTCGTTGTGTACGCTTGACAAAAAGCTGTAGTTTTGTGATTATCATTGTTTATGACGTTATGTCTTTTGAAGTACGTCACGTAATAGCCTTTACCACCAAAGCGATTATTGCCTATGGAACGAATATGTGTGGCGAGTTTGGTTGATATCGGTCCATTACCTTAGGAGCAGATGTGAAACATTGTCGTATGATGCGGTAGTATTAAGCGAATTTCATTGTTTATGGCGTCATATATTTTGAACCATGTATCGTAAGTGGTTCTTACCCACACAGCGATTTTTGCCTGATATCGATATCGGTCTAGTAGTTTAGGATGTGGAACATGCATGCATGAATTTTTAAGACGTTTATAGTGAATGATGACTCTTTACAACACAAACCGAACCGATAATAGTTGTATAGAACAATGAAACATAACCTTGTATTTTTTCTTGAAAATATCATTTAATTCCATGTTAGCCTTCTTCAAAGAGCATCGTAAAATCTTAAATTACGACTCTCGGCTGCAGTATGTCTAAAAAAAGACACACACAAGCTAATAGGCTACAGTAAAATTCTGAGACGGTGGTGTTACGGTGTGGTCGTGTTTTTCGTGGTGGAGGCCTACACCCCTGGTTGTTTTCCGTGGCACTATCACGGCACAATCCTACATTGATGTTTTAAGCACCTTCTTGCTTCCCACTGTTTAAGAGTAATTCGGGAATGGCGACTGCACCTTTCAATGTGATCGAGCACCTGTTCATAATGCATGGCCTGTGGCGGAGTAGTTACACGACAGTAACATCCCTCTAATGGACTGGCACAGCGTCTTGACGAGTCCTCTAGAACACCTCTGGGATGTTTTGGAACGCCGAATTCGTGCCAGGCCTCAACGATCTACATCGATACCTCTCCTCAGTGCAGCCCCCGTGATGAATGGGTTCCCGCGGTGGAATAGCCGTGCGCACTAAGGCGTTCTGCTACGGTTTATTTATTTAATCGTGTCTGAGCTACAGCTGTAATTAATTAATCGGCTAAATATACTAGATTACAAATAAAACTGATAAGGAAAGTACATGGGCTCGGACAAATATATCTGTATGATGGTTACAGGATCTCTACAATGTGCTGGTGGGTGTCGTTTTTCTGCAAAGCTCTGCAACCATGCTCTAGATAGCACTGTAGGTGTAATTGTAGACGCCATACGTAATGCAGATATCTTAACTATAACTTATGTAATAATCGTGGTACATATTCTCTAGCGAATTATCATTAAAAGCCGTGATGATAGTTGCAACTTTAACCTTCTTCTCGGAAGACTGTTGGTATTCACTGCCACTGCTTCCATCGCCTCTTCCCGCACTTACCGTAGCACTACCGCTTGCTATGAGTTGTTCGTCATTATCATCCCTATTATCATTATTATGAGTTTGTAACAACAGTACCTAACTTATGCTCATATTTCTATACCATAACAGATACGAGAAAACATGCAAATGATTCATCTTCTACACTAATTCCATGTTCACGAAGAAGGGTTCTTCGTAACTTCATCTCAACTAATCGCAATACATTAGCAGCATTGATTAGCAATCGCCGCCCCATCTGACGCTTCACCACACAAATAACATCACAAAACGCAACTTCGGAGGCACACTGCACCATCCCTACTGGCGAACCGACAGGTCAAAGTGCAATGCGGCATGGCACACGCAGAGGCCTCTAACGGACGACTGCAAAGTTTTGCAGATGCGGGAGTATCACTAGTGCAATAAGGGATCTTTACATTATCTCTCATACGATTTTGGTGTATATGTGTTTGTTCGAGCCCAAGTACTTTCCTTGTAAGTACTAATTATACATTCATATATGCAGTCATGATTGTCACACATCATACCTCATTATTGTCCATAGCAGGCTCATATCTCTCTCCAGTGTTCAGCACACTTCACTGCAACGTCGTTGGCCAGCCACAGGTCTTGTAAAGTGCATGGCGCCGGCAAGGATGGGCAACTCAGCAGGTGTGTCATTGTTTGTTTTTCTCCAAATTGGCAGAGCTCGTCTTCTGCGTATCCCCACCTGAACAGGTTATCCTTTAACCTTCCCATTCGACACCTAAGTCTATTTAGGCTCTTCCAGACTCTCCATTCCAGTTGAGGTCCAGCCGGAAGTTTTTCTTTAATGTTACAACATTGCAAGCTGCATTTTTTCAATTTCTGTGTCCACATCGATTCCCTGGTTGTAGATTGACTTTCATTTAGTGGATGTTCAAATTAAATGAAATCTTTCCTCGATTTTAATCTTGCCACCACTGGCTGATGTCCGAACAGGGGAGAACACGGTTTGTGGGCTTCATACATACTCCATAACACCAGCGCCTCAGAATTTTACTGCAGCCGAGAGTCGTAATTTAAGATTTTACGATGCTCTTTGAAGAAGGTTAACATGGAATTAATATTTTCAAGAAAAAACAGAAGGCTCTGTTACATTGTTCTGTAGGGGATTTATACATACTATTATTGGTTTGTGTTGTAAAGAGTCATCACTCTCTATAAATGTCTCAAAAATTTATGCATGCCTGTTCCACGTCCTCTCATAAACTACATGAATCGTTCAGTGCTGTATCTACCTCGTGGGCGGTAGGGGGCCTCCATCTTCTCCATGCGGGGCATGCAGATTAAGCTGGAGCTAAATACAAAGCCAAAGCTACGTCTAAACCGACATTGTATTCTGCTACAGTGCGCGCAGCCATTGCACCTTGGGCATGGGTGTTTGTTGTTCTTAGGGTCAGTTATTTTAACCCTTTTAGACCTGATTTTTTTCTCTGTCAAGGAAATTATTTTTAATGCTGTTATACTCTTAATTTTCAATGATTTTAGAAGCAAGATTTATGCAATTATATGCACCCATTTTCAGTCTGCAACACTGCGTATACTAAAAAACAAGGCTTTTTTTAAGGACTAAATTTATTTTGTGGTACCAACTGTTGTACTAAATAAACTGATCGTTCAATAACTACATCGCAAAATAGCAACTACTACTTTCAGTTATACAGTGGAATACAAGTAACCCACAATTTCCGTGTTCTTCGAAGTTCGCAAACTGCTGCGCAGTGCAACACTCGCTTCTTAATATTTTCATAGTGATCTTCCGCAGGTGGCAGTAATTGTGCATGATGAAATGATTGAACACTCAGGTGTCGTATACATGTTCCTTCCATTGAGAATAAACGTTTCTGAACCATCTTAGACACCGTAGAAGCTATGTACACATTTGTAGCCAGAGGATCCGAAAGGGTTAAGTAGTCTATAAGATTAGGGACCGATGACCACTGCAGTTAGGTCCCGTAACTTTACAAACATTTGAACATTTTTTAAAGAGTGGGTTGCCATTCCTCAAGAAACGTTCCAGCAAGTGATTGGACGTATGCCTGCGAGAGTGGAAGATGCCATCAAATCTAAGGGTGGACCAATACCAGACTGAATTCCAGCATTGGTCGTGTCGTGTCCGCATAGTTTTGATAGCTACAGTGAAATGTGGCCGGGCTTAACTATTGTTTGTAAATGCTGTGTTTAATACAAAATGCGCTTTTGCGCTTTTGATCTCCTACGCACAAATAACATAATAACAGGGGTAAAATACAGGGAAAGGAGATCTATTTACAACTGGTACAAAAGCCAGACCGCAGTTATTAGACTCGAAGGGCATGAAAGGGAAGCATCAGTTGGGAAGGGAGTAAGACAGGGTTGTAGCCTTTCTACGATGTTATTCAATTTGTACATCGAGCAGGCGGTGAAGGAAAGCAAGGAAAAATTTGGAATAGGGATTAAAGTTCAGGGGGAAGAAATATAAACATTGCGTTTTGCTGATGACATTGTAATTCTGTCAGAGACAGCAAAGGACCTGGAAGAGCAATGGAATGGAATGGACAGTGTGTTGAAGAGAGCGTATAAAATAAACATTAACAAGAGCAAAACAAAAATAATGGAATACGGTCTTAGAAAATCAGGCGATGCTGAAGGAATTAGATTAGGTAACGAAACAATGAAGGTGATAGATGAGTTTTGTTACTTGGGTAGTAAAATAACATGCGATGGTCGCAGTACAGAAGATATAAAGTGCAGAATGGCAATGGGAGGAAAAGAATTTTTGAAAAAGAGAAATTTGCTAACATCGAATATTAAGTTAAGTGTAATGAAGTCTTTTCTGAAGGCATTTGTGTGGAGTGTTGTCTTGTATGGGAGTGCAACATGGACGATAAGCTGTGCGGAGAGGAAGAGAATAGAGGCTTTTGAAATGTGATGTTACAGAAGAATGCAAAAATTAGGTGGGTAGATCACATAACTAATGAAGAGGTACTGAACAGAATTGGTGATAGAAGGAATTTTTGGCATTCCCTGACTAAAAGAAGGGATCGCTTGGTAGGACACATTCTTAGACATCGAGGAATCGTAAATTTATCATTGGAGGGAAGTGTGTGGGGTAAAAATCGCAGAGGGAGACCAAGAGACGCGTATAGTAAGCAGATTCAAGTGGATGTGGGTTGCCGTTCTTATGAGGAGATGAAGAGGCTTGCTCAGGATAGAGTCGGGTGGAGAGCTGCATCAAACCAGTCTCCGGACATAACGACATAACAACATAGCCACTTGTGAACGGTGGAATGCATCGAACTTTTTTCTGCTACAGTAGCAGAGATTCGTAATAATATTACTTGTCCCCTCCCTGTCTATCCGTTCCTCGCTCTCCTCTTCTTTCTCTCCCCGTCTCTTCGTCCCTCCCTTGCTGTTTCTCTGACCATTCAGCAGCGCCCATCCAGAAACTGCGGCGTCACGCAACTTGAAAGTTGCGCCGTAATTAGATGGCGGTTTAGCGCTCGATATTACACGAGTTTTCCATTAATGACCGGGCGCGAGCGTGCGAGCGTGGCGGGAAAGCAGGCTTACGCCAGACGTCAGTCACACGGGATGTGACCCACATACTGCCAAGCGGGAGGAAGCGGCCCGCCATGGAGTGCAGAGGCGACACGGACCAGCGCGAAATAACGGGCGTAGCATCAAACTCTCATTTCCTGGACGTGTTTCGTTACTCATGTAGTAAAACGCAGCCGTCGTATGTCGAAAAAACATGCTCTCTCGATTTCTCAGTTGATTCACAGCGTTCAGCTGAACAGTATTTCTACATCCACATCTACATGTATACGGGATACTCTGCAAATCACATTTATGTGCCTGGCAGAGGGTACATCGAACCACCTTTATACTCCAGAATGAAACTTTCACTCTTCTCCCTTAGGCTGTGGCTAAGCCATGTCTCCACCATATCCTTTCTTCCAGGAGTGCTAGTCTTGCATGGTTCGCAGGAGAGCTTCTGTGACGTTTGGAAAGTAGGAGGCGAGGTACTGGCGGAAGTAAAGTTGTGGGGCGGCATCGTGAGTCGTGTCGGGATAGCACAGTCGGTAGTGCGCTTGCCCGCGAAAGGCAAAGGTCCCAGGTTCGAGTCCCGGTTCCGGCACACAATTTTAATCTGCCAGTAAGTTTCACCTTTATACTGTCGTGTTGAGATGAAAACAGGCTTGTCTTCGAAGGCAACTAAACACAGCACTTCTACTGAAAGCACGTTTATTACGAACTCAACATACACGCAGCACTGACTGCCTCTCAGGCAGAGTGCTCTGCTATTTATACACAGACAGAATTTACCAGAAATTAGAACAGTTAACATAAGAAACAAGTAGAATTTACAAGTGAACATAAGAAAGATGTAGAACCTTCTGGAATTGTTAATTACAAAGAAATAAATTTTTGCCGGTGGGCGGCATTGAAGCGGCGACCTTCTGCACCGCAGTCCGTGACGCTATCCCCTGCGCCACGCCGGTAGTCGGTGTTCGTGGACTCTCGCGGCAATACTATTTACCTCCCATTCCATTCTCGAAAACGCGCGGGAAGAAGGAACACCTGAATCCCTCCGTTCGAGTTCTGATTTCTCGTATTTTATTGTGATGATCTTTTCTATGTAAGTGGGAGTCAACAAAATATCGTATATTCACGAGAGGCAGTAGGATTAAACCACTAAACTACAGGTCTATTTCATTGACGTCATTTGCAACAGCGTTTGGTACATATCCTGTATTCAAATATTGTGAATTATCTCGAACCGTATGACCTATTAACCCAAGGTCAACACAGATTTAGAAAATATCGTTCATGCGAAAAACAACTAGCACTTTACTCACACGAAGTGATGGGTGCTATCGACAAGGGTTCTCAAATTGATTCCGTATTTCTTGATTTCCAGAAGGCTTCTGACACCGTACCTCACAAACTCATTGCGTGGTTATGGTATATCGCCCCAAATTTGCGACTGGTTAGGTGATTTCCTGTCCGAGATGATACAGTTTGTAGTCGATAGCTAAACCAGAGGTGATATCAGGCGTTCCACATGGCAGTGTTATTCGTCCTCTGCTGTTCCTTATTTACATAAACGATTTGGGAGGAAATCTAAGCAGCTCTCTTAGGTCGTTTGCAGATGACGCCGCCATTTACCGTCTAGTAAAATCATCTGAAATATCTGAATAAGATATCAGTATGGTGTAAAGCTTGGCAATTGACTCTAAATAATGAGAAGTGTGAAGTCGTCCACATGAGAACGAAAAGAAATCCGTTAAACTTTGTTTACAAGATAAATCAATCAAATGTGAAGGCCGTAAACTCCACAAAATACCTAGGAATTACTATTACTTCAGACTTAAATTGGAAAGAACACGTAGATAATATCGTGGGAAAGGAGAACCAGAGACTGCGTTTTATTGGCAGAACCCTTAAAAGATGCAACAGAACGACAAAACAAACTGCATACACTACGCTTGTCAGCAGTTTTGTGGAGTATTTCTGTCCAGTGTGGGATCCTTAGCAGGTGGGTTTGATGGAGGACATCGAAAGAGTCCAAAGAAGGGCAGCTCGTTTTGTATTGTCACGATGTAGGGGATACAGAGTCACGGCGTGGGCTATTAACGAAACCCCAATCGGCAACATTCTCCTCCTAATGTGTAAATAGGTAGATCTCCGTCGGTAACGGTGCATTGCCTCTCACGAGCAGATATAAATCTTTCGAACAGTTTTTCTTTCAGGTGTTTTCGTGTCTCCGTTTGACGCATATTTCTCACTTTCTTCCATTTATGAAGTTCATGCTCAGATTTTACGAAACGAAAACGCCTTTGGACACTGCTTCAAGAGTTTTTTTCCCTCCTTCGTTTAACCAATATTTCACTGACTTTCCTTTGTACAATTCGTGGAAAAGCCACAGTTATTTCCTATTTCTTCTAACGTTTCCACAGTTTCAAACAAAATGTTGATATCATTCCAATGTATGTCAAAGAAATCATCAATAAATGCCACTTACGTAGGCCCTCAGGATAAGTAGGTGATGTCGGCTGGAAACCATGTTCTTTATATTTCATCTTTGATAAATTGAGGACTCCATTTGGATTCCACATTAGTCTGAAACTGAAAGAAGATCCTATTAACAGGATGTCTTACGAAAGCACAATAAATATTAATTCAGCTTTATGTTTATTGTCAGTACTTACCAATACCGCAAAAAGCAACTGATAATTTTTAATAGATGATAGTTGAGTGGCTAATCGAGAGATTAGTTTTGTGTCCCAGCCTCGTCGCCGCTTTTGTGTCTCGTTTCCGTCGTAGGTGTCGGTGGCCGAGTAGAAAGAGACCGACACAGGAATAAAGGATGCACGCTTGTGCAGGTACGAAGGTGAGCAGCCAGTGGGACAGCAGAAACTAGAAACACTAAATTAGAACGAGATATATATTTCATAGAGACTTAGTAATACTTAACTTTTACATAGTTCTTGACTGCAGAATGCTGATACATAGAGTTGAGCTAGAGGCCTGCCTAGTGCCTAACCGATAGCCAAGTCTAAACTGGTGCCTATCTGGTTCCGAAGTGTTAACTGGTTCCTATGTCAGTCCCAAGTGAACGATGTCGTTCAGTGGTGGCCACGAGCGGGATAGCAGCAGAGGGCGCTCGTGGCTGACGTCGTAAGAACGCCGCGCCGTGCGTGCATGGCGGCGCGCGGCGAAAGTAGGTGGTGCGCACTTTAGACTTGTGCGACACCACAATTAGTATGTACTGCAGTGTCAGGAACACTATCAACGAACGATAATTTGAACGTCCTTTACAAATTACGATCGGGTTTTGTCGTGTTTCCTGTTTAAAAATCTACCTGCGACCTCCGCTGTGTAAATGTGCCTAATTACGCATGCGCAGCTGCTACAGCGCCGTTAGTGGTGTACATTTCTAACGCTGTCTGGCGCGCTAGGAATTTGGCAATTTTCAGATTTTTTTAAAAATTCCTTCAGGTCCTCTTAGCAACTAAAATTATGTCAGTGCATTTCTTTCGTTGTCTTTTTCCTGTGTAAAAAATTTCAGGGCTTGTTTCGATATGTCTTTTTGCACTGTTCCCTTGAAAGAATTCCTACTATTTTTCATTGTTTTATGAGTTGCAGAATGTCATACCTTAGACCTCTCATGATGTGGCCGAGATATTGTAGTTTTCTTTTTATTCACTTCCTATACTATCTCTACGCCTTTTCCGTTCTTCTCAGAACCTCCACGTTGGTAATATGTTCTGTGGAAGGAAGGAAGCTTATGGTTTAACGTCCCGTCGACAGCTTTGTCATTAGGAACGGAGCTAACGCTCGGTTTTAGGTAAGGTTGGGGAAGGAAATCGGCCGTGTCCTTTGAAAGGAACCATCCAGGCTTTTGCCTGGAGCGATTTAGGGAAATCACGGAAAACCTAAAGCTGGATGGCCGGAGGTGGATTTGAACCACCGTCCTCCCGAATACGAGTCGAGTGTGTTACCACTGCGCCACATCGCTCGGTAATAATATGTTCTGTCCATTATATTCTCAACTTCTACAATAATGGAAAGTCCAGGTTGGAATTAATAATCCCTTTCCCTGGCCAAAACCCAATCCCATATCCTGTTCCTAAAATGCTGCCTAAGTCATGGTATCCCTCCCAACGGTCCCATCTCGTCATTCCCATCTAACTCATCCCCACCACCGTGACGTAACCTTCCTATCCCCTCTCCCCTCCCTTCCCCACCCCTCCCGTCCCCGATTCGCTGCAGAGCGTGATTCGAAGTGCGGCAGTCGGAGGTGATGGTTCTATGACTGTGTTGTGTGCCTGTGTGATTGCGTGAGTGTTCTATTTTCAGAAGAAGGCCATGGTCGATAGCTGAATGTGTTGTTCGTGTGTGTCTTTTGTATGTGCCTGTCGCAGCTCGTCGCCACGCCTATGTATACTATATATATATTCTCAACTTCCTATCGTAGGTTCACATCTCGAAGGCTTCTACTTTCCGCTCGCATTATATGTTGAGGGTCCAAGCTCCTACTGCATACAATAGGATGGTAACACATAACATTTGAGAATCCGAGTTCTCTGGTCCTGGCTCAAATCGCGACTACAGAGTAGCTTCCTGATATTAATTTTCACAAGCTATCTCAAAGCAAATGGAGCAGTTCACACTCTTAGCCAGGTAATCTCACTTTTCGACTCTTACCAGCCTTTCGCCTTCCAAATACAGATGTTCATTGGGCACTTCAGCTTTGATGACAATCATGAATTTGATATTCTTAATATTCAGTGTTAAACCATATTCTTGACAAGCTGTTACGACATTACTCAAGATACGCTGAAGGCCCTGCATGTTTTCAGCTAGGAGTACTGTATCGCTCGCATAACGTAAATGGTTCAGTCACCATTGGCTCGTATTCCACCGTCATCATTTTCGAGGACTCTGGTGAAGATTTCCTCCGAGTATGAAGAGGAGTGATGGAACAACCCGCTTCTGTCTGACTCCCCTCTTGATTTCACCTGGCATTGTTTGTTTAGATTTAATGTCGTCAGTGCCTGTAGTCATTACAAATAACGAAATGAATGTAATACAGTTATTTGGACGCCACCAGTTACCTGCCTTAATGTGTTGGTCATGTCAGTGTTTTTAATTATTAAATTTCTATATGAAATGTCCACCTCCGTAGCTGAGACGCTAGCGGGGGACCGAATTCGTTTCCTGGCAGGGGACTGGGTGTTGTGTATTGTCCTCGTGATCATCATTTCATCGACACGCAAGTCGTCTACTAAGCGTTGTGACGTTGCCTCTTGACGTTCCCGTAATCGGCGCTCTGTCACGACTGGCTAAAATTCCATGGTGCAAAACCAGTCTACTACAAATAATGTAGGCAACACGTAGAATTGTACTTCATTGTCACTTTAATGAATAATTACTATCCAATTCTCCCCTTTTATGGTCAGCGTAGAAGCTTCATTAAAACAGTCACTGCAACCCAATAACGCACATTATACATGTCAATAATACAAATTTACACAGATCGTCTGTGTAATACAAAAGTCGGAGGTGTGCAGTTGGTGTGGCACGAATATTGACAAGATATTAATAATAACAGTAGAAACTCTACACGACTAAAACTGAAGTACTTTTACATAATTGTTCGAATTAGTTCAAAGTCACGTGGATTATGCCTTCGATTAGACTCGTTACAAGACGCCTTTACATTGAGCGAAACCATCCTATTTTAAATAGTTTAACAATTACTCTGAAAATGACGTATTCTTAATTGAGCCCGCGACGGATCGGCCGAGCGCATTGAGGCGCTATGCTCCTATGCGCGAGGCCGTTCCCGGTCGGGGGTTCGAATACCCCCTCGGGCATGAATGTCTGTGTCGTCTTTAGTATAAAGTAGTTCATAAGTAGTTTGTAAGTTTAGGCACTGATGACCCCGCAGTTAAGTCGCTTAAGCTTAACAAACATTTGAACATTTTTTAAATTGAGTCCATTAAATTAGTTTTAATGAAAAAATTAACAATTACATGTAACTGGCTATAGTAAATGATAGCGTAAATAATACTTAGTAAATTGATAGACTTGGTTCTCTTTTATTTTTTTTTTATGGGACTTAACTACGGGGTCATCAGTCCCTAAACTTACAAACTACTTATGAGCTAGCTACAACTAAGGACGGCACAAATATCCATGCCCGAGGGGGGATTCGAACCCCCGGCCGTAGTGGCGGTGCAGACCGTGACTGAAGCGCTTCAGTCCCCTCGGCCACCGCGGCCGGCAGACTTGGTTATGTTAATATTTCTTCACCTATTAATAAAATTAAATATGTTAGTAAACAATGCTTTTACGATAAACGGTAATTATACAGGAAAAAATGTTCAACTGTTTGTTAAGCTTATGGGACTTAACTACGGGGTCATCAGTCCCTAAACTTACAAACTGCTTATGAACTACTTACAAGGACGGCACAAATATCCATGCCCGAGGGGGGATTCGAACCCACGACCGTAGTGGCCGTGCTGACCGTGACTGGAGCGCCTCAGTCACCTCGGCCACCGCGGCCGGCAATTATACAGGAACTAATGGGTGAAAAACATTCCTAACAGTAATTGTGAAACTTTAATATGATGAAGATATAATTTAGCAAGTCTCATTGGAAATACTAATTAGCCTAGTATCTGAACGACAACAATGGCCTCTGGCATGAATATTTGCAAATTCAACAAATCTGTGCAACGCCAAATAATAGAAAATAACTTCGGATAGTCACATTAGAAAAAAAAGAATAACAATAGTTTTGGAAAAGAAAATGATAATAGAATAATTAAATTCGTACCAATTATTATGCTGCACTGGTAACGGGAGGTTTTAGTAATGCAAGCAGATAGGGATAAATTCCAACTTGTTTCATTACAGTGTATCAAGACTTGCACTAGGCGGCCGAACAATCACGTACGGGATCTCCCTGCCAAAAATTCCATATGATCATATCCATTTTTCGATATGAAACTGACGTATCAACGATATCTCATTGCATACTCGGGATAACTCTGTCTACAAATAACAAATTATACAAATAAGTTGTCGAAATTTTATTGACCTGCAGAAATTTTTCTCATTGCGAATCACATCTTGCTGTAGTGCGGAGAAGAAAGAAATCAGCTGAAAATGGCCCTCTTTGAACACAAAAAGCGAATATGTTCGTGTATAGGAGACTTACAATAAATAGGAAATAATAGGGAGTTCCCATTCCACCGTTCTGACCTAAATTTTGGGATTTGAATATATAGGAGGTGGACAAAATAATATGTACACCGTGTAGAACTCTACCTCTCGTAAGTTGGTACCATTGCTTCGGCGTGAAGACCGATACGCGGCTGCAGTGCCCACTGGACTAACGGAGTCACGGATGTTATCTTGCAGCATGTTGTAAGTTTTGCCCTGCTGCGTTCTACACACATTATCGGTGTAATACGTGAGCCAAAGATGCAAACTCTATGTTGCGCAGTTATTGGGGGCATCTGTGATGAAAACGGCTGCACTTTTTTAACGTTTTATAAACGTTCAAATGATTGTAAACGTAAGGGACTTAACTGCTGCGGTTTTCAGTCCCTAGGCCACAGAGACCTCGGCCGCTCCACCGCGGCTAAACGTGTTATAACCAACAGTATCCACGGTAGCCACAGCGTACTCGAAACAAGGTAAATTTCATTGGCGAAGAGCAATAGTGAGCGAAACTCCAAGTTACTGAGAACGATATCGAGCAGACGACGTAAAACTATCGCGGCAAAAGCGAATGCATAGGTCACCACTAACAGTTTGGAAGAGTACGGCTGGATCTTAACATTATCACCGGGGCAATTCTCGTAAATATTTGAAATTATACAAGGTGATGAACTTAAAACGGTTTTTCGTAATATGTGGAAAAATTCGGTTAAAAATGTTTTATAAGTTTTTCATCTCGAAGATGGCCATCCTTTAGCATAAAGCTGGACCTGTCATGCTCCACCCCCAAGGGCGAGAGAAGGCGACTTAGAAATCTTAAAAAGAATTCGCCGTTTTTACTGCAGATTTGGATTCTCCGTGAAAATATATGCAACTTTATTCCTTTCGTTTCATGAAAGCGTTGTAGTAGGCAAAAATACAAAGGGGTTGAAAATTGTTGAGGAACGGTAACACCTCGAACAAATAGACATGGGACTCTTTCTCTAGGTTGACCACTTCTAGTTTCAGCAAATAGTTGGACAATACTGCGAAAAGTCGTTGCAGAAGAAATATTCCTATCAGGGAACAGATTAGCATATCTTTGACGAGCTTCAACATTTCTATGAGCCTCTCTCTGCAACCAATATCTTGAAATAATTCTATCGAGTTGAGTACAGTCCTGTTCACTAAGGCACAATGAAAATTCTGACCATAGACTGAGAGCATAAGAACAGTCTGTGGTTCATTCGATCGTGGAAGGTGTGATAGCAATATCAAAAACTTACTTTGATTTTTATGTAAGTACACTACTGGCCGTTATAATTGCTACACCAAGAAGAAATGCAGATGATAAACGGGTATTCATTGGACAATTATATTACACTAGAACTGACATGTCATTAAATTTTCACTTCATTTGGGTGCATAGATCCTGAGAAATAAGTACCCAGAACAACCACTTCTGGCCGTAATAACGGCCTTGATACGCCTGGGCATTAACAGAGCTTGGATGGCGTGTACAGGTATAGATGCCCATGCAGCTTCAACACGATACCACAGTTCATCAAGAGTAGTGACTGGCGTATTGTGACCAGCCAATTGCTCGGCCACCATAGACCAGATGTTTTCAATTGGTGAGAGATCTGGAGAATGTGCTGGCCACGGCAGCAGTCTAATAATTTCCGTATCCAGCAAGGCCCATACAGGACCTGCAATATGCGGTCGTGCATTATCCTGTTAAAATGTAGGGTTTAGAAGGGATCGAACGAAGGGTAAGACCACGGGTCGTAACACATCTGAAATGTAACGGCCACTATTCAAAATGCCGTCGATGCGAACAAGAAGTGACCGAGACGTGTAACCAGTGGCACCCCATACCATCACGCCGTGTGATATGCCAGTATGGCGATGACGAATACACGCTTCCAATGTGCGTTCACCGCGAAGTCGCCAAACACGGATGCGACCATCATGATACTGTAAACAGAACCTGGATTCAACCGAAAAAATGACGTTTTGTCATTCGTGCACCCAGGTTCGTCATTGCGTACGCCATCGGATGCACTCGTGTCTGTGATGCAGCGTCGGAACAACCGTAGCCATGGTCTCCGAGTTGATAGTCCATGCTGCTGCAAACGTCGTCGAACTATTCGCGCAGATGGTTGTTGTCTTGCAAACGTCCCCATCTGTTGACTCGGGGATCGAGACGTGGCTGCACGACCCGTTAGAGCCATGTGGATAAGATGTCTGTCATCTCTACTGCTAGTGATACGATGCCGTTGGGATCCAGCACGGCGTTCCGTATTGCCCTCCTGAACCCACCGATTCCATATTCTGCTAACAGTCATTGGATCGCGACCAACGCGAGCAGCAAATGTCACGATACGATAAACCGCAATCACGATAGACTACAATCTGACCTTTATCAAAGTCAGAAACGTGATGGTATGTATTTCTCCTCCTTACACGAGGCATCGCAACAAAGTCTCACCAGGAAACGCCGGTCAACTGCTGTTTGTGTATGAGAAATCGCTTGGAAACTTTCCTCATGTTAGCACGTTGTAGGTGTCGCTACCGCCGCCATCCTTGTGTGAATGCTCTGAAAAGCATCTATTTCTGTCGGTTAAATTTCGCGTCTGTAGCACGCCATCATCATGGTGTAGCGATTTTAATGGCCAGGAGTATAATTACGACATAAACTTAACACGCAAAATGATTGTGTCCGTGTGTCCTCCACTAAAATGAAAATTGTTCTCTGTAATAGGTGACTTAAGAAACTGGGCAATGTCCGAAACTAGTGAGCATATGAGTAAAAAAGTAGCTTTGATGCAACATATAAAAATGTTTTTTCTGGAATATTTGAGAGTTGAAAAACAAGACGCATTAAAAAATTCATTTCGTTGTTGATACAATAAAACAAACAAGAGGTGAGATCATAATGAAAACTGGACTGGACAAAGAAGCGCCTAGGAAACGGATACGCAAACTAGAAACAACCTACCAGACATCTCGCACGATCTACAACAAGAAATGTCTTTCCCAAAACACTAAGATACATCACTACAAACAGTTTTAAAGCCAGTGGTTCTGTATGCATCTGCAACCTTATCCTTAAGTGCTGATAAAGTACTCCTCGAAAAACTGGAGAAAAACGCAAAATCATTAGAGGAATCCCAGGATCCAAGTACAAAAATGGTATCCATGAAAACAGATCGAACAAGGAAGTCTACAGCAAAATAGAAAAAAAAAGTTACAGATACAATCCGTAAAAGACGGGCACGATTTTATGGACACCTCAAATGAATGGACGGAAATAGGTTAATCAAAAACATATTTCTCGTTTCCGATTAAAAACAAAAAACTACTATGTCATGGTTTAAAAACACGAAAGACGACCTGCAAATGCTACATCTCAAACCCGAAGATGCCCCTGACAGAGTTCTTTTCTGAAAGAAGATAGTGACAAACGGAATAACCCGAGACTAGCATCCGAAAAGAAGACACGATGTCCCTTGGACAGAAGAGCGCAAGCAGGCCCACTCACAACGAATGAGGGAAGTCAGGGCGCAGAGAAAAGCCAAGTTCAATGCTAAATGCAGCAAGACTTAACGTGCTCCTAGTTGGCCCAAACGATTAATATATACAAGCAATAAAACAATGAATGAAACTTTTGTTACTTTTTTAATACTAACTATAATTGCAGCATATTTCGGGGACTTTATACATTGAATGGATGTATCCTCAGTATGACGTCATATGCGTTGATAAGTGTAAAAACAAGATTTTCTTAAAAAAAAAAAAAAAGGGGCAAATGATCCAGACTACAAGCATCTGGGGCGGAAATTAAGGGTGGAGGTGGAAGGGACTGGTAATAATAATAAGACAACTTACTTGTGAATTTCCTATGCATGCCATACAGCTCTTTATAAAAATAAGAACTATACTTCTAGGTGATCGATATCTGATAACTAGTCGTATGTATGTACTCTTGCTTTGAACGTCAAATGTGCAAAATTTTATCGCAGTCGTGCGAATGATATTGATACCAGAAAGAAAAGAGCTCTTTCAGTTTTCCACAAATTTTCCTAATTTCTGGCCAACTATTCCAAACTTTTACTGCACTCGAACCTTCTCTCGCTTTGAATTTCCAGTGTGCAAAATTTTATCGCAATCGTACGAATTACATTGATTTCCAATTGAAAAAAGCTCTGGTTCGAATTTTGTGACTTTCCTTTTTAACTGTCAACTGTCCCTCTGTTATTTTATTTTTTTTACTCAAATTTTTTCAAACCATAATGGAAAAAAAAACCCTCTCTGTCGTGCGAATAGTCAGTTATAGTGCTTAATTCAATCAAAAAGACATTGAAAAACGCACCTTCAATTTTCTCAAATTTTCCAATTTTCTGGTAGATTTTCCCAAAATATTTATTTCATACAATCCTTGTCCTGTCAAGCAGTAGTCAAGACGTGATACTCTTATAACCATGTAGCAATTGATTTTGATTTATAGAAAAAAATCGCTTTCGGAATTTCGTAAATCTTCCTACTTTCCGGGCGACTTTTCCAAATTTTTATTTCCTGCGAACCCTCCTCTTGCTTTCAACAGGATGTGTACAAAATTTTATCCCAATTGGACCAACGGTAATGATAGCTCGCTGGAAAAAGCTATTTCAGTGTTTCCTGATTTTCGTCTTTTCCGGACAACTTTTCTATATTTTATCACTGTTTAAACCGTCCCTGAACTTACACGAATATTTCATGACTAAAATTAGCCAAATCGGTTCAGCCGTTCTCGAGTTTTAGCGAGACTAACGAACAGCATATATATATATATATAATATATATATATATATATATATATATGCTGTTTTGTGAAGCATGTTGCGAAGTTCTTTCCCTAGTTTTCAAAATGACAAGCCAAGATCGCACACTAACAATTTATTAAATAACGACCGGTTTCGGTGCACTGTGTCACCATCATCTGGTCACATATATGTTATAATATGGTCATCTTGTTAAAAAAAACGTATAAAATAACAACTGCAACATTCCATTTTTATCTCCGGTAAACTCTATTACGGCGGGTTAGATGCGGTATAGTTTCCTTCTCCCTACATTGACGCACGTGACAACACTGCTCCGACAGCCCATCAGCTTTAGTTGAGTATCTGGAGCGCGGTGTTTTCCGAACATATTTCTCCCCGAGATTTACGTCCGACGCTAAGCATTTCCCCGGCCTCGGATGAGGAAGGAGGGTGCTGAGAAGGGAAGAATGAGGATGAACAGCGCCGTAAAAAAGAACACGGTTCAGCTCTCGGCTGATAGCGACCTCCGAGGGCGCCCACGCGCCAGTCGAGAACTTGTCAGCGCTGCAGTCTGCGCGGCTAAGGGTGCAGGGTGGAGGAACGGAGGCGGTGCGGCACTGCTTTGAGCCCCAGTCTGATGTCGCAGCCAGTAACGCTGCTATACAATCCCTATACATCTACATCTGCATCGGATACTCTGCAAATCACATTTAAGTACCTGGCAGAGGGTTCATCGAACCACCGTTATACTATTTATCTCCCATTCAATTCTCGAATAGCGCGTGGGAAGAAAGAACACCTAAATATCTCCGTTCGAGCTCTCATTTCTCGTATTTTATTCTGACGATCATTTCTACCTATATAAGTGGCAGTCAACAATGTATTTTCGCATTAGGAGGAGAATGTTGGCGATTGGAGTTTCACAAGTAGCCCACGCCGCAGCGATAAGCGCCGTTTTTGTAATGATTCCCATTCCACACCCTGTATCATTTCCGTATCGCTGTCTCCCCTGTATCGTGACAATACGAAACGAGCTGCCCTTCTTTGGACTCTTTCGATGTCCTCCGTCAAACCCACCTGATAACGATACCACACTGGGCAGCAATACTCCAAAAAAGGACGGACAAGCCTAGTATATACAGTTTATTTAGTAGTTCTGTTGCATCTTCTAAGGGTTCTGCCAATAAAAAGCAGTCTCTGGTTCGCCATTCCCACGACATTACGTGTTCTTTCCAATTTAAGTCTGAATTAATAGTAATGCCCAAGTATTTTGTGGAGTTTACGGCCTTCACATTTGATTGATTTATCTTGTAAACCAAGTTTAACGGATTCACACTTATTACTTAGAGTCAATTGCCGATTTTTACACCATAGTGATATGTTATTTAGATCGTTCTGCAGTTGGGCTTGATCTTCAGATGATTTTAATAGACGGTAAATGACGGCGTTATCTGCATACAACATAAGAAAGCTGTTTATATTTTCTTCCAAACCTCCTATGTAAATAAGGAACAGCAGAGGACCAATAACATTACCCTGAGGAACACCGGATATCACCTATGTTTTAGTCGATGCCTTACCATCGATTACTACGAACTGGGTCCTCTCTGACAGGACATCCTGTATCCAGTCACAAATTTGGGGCTATATACCATAACCACGCAATTTGTTTAAAAGCCGTTTATGAGGTACGGTGTCAAACCTCATGCATAATGTATACCACTACTTGTAGGAATCACTTACAAGTGTGAAGCAGAGGGTTCTTTTTATTGGAGAACTATCTGAAATATCCGGAATTGCTCGCGTCAAAATATGTCGGATGGTCGACGGCAGCCTCCATATCGTCGTGTACAGGCGACGTACAATTCATAAACACAAAGTGTGAGTAACAATTGTTGGGCAGCCTTACTCAATGAACGTCCGCCTGCAATGGGTTGCCACGCAGGGGGCCTGGGATCGATACCCGGTCGCATCGGCGATTTTCTCCTCTCGCGCATTGGCTGTTGTGTTGTTCTCATCATAATTTCTTCGACACGCAAGTAGTCCCAGTGGCCTGCACCAGGCAGGCCGAACTTGATCCCGACTGGGGTCTAACGGCCAAACGTGCCTCACGGAATCATCATCACTCCGTGAACAGCAAAGTGACACAAACTTTCGTGATGATTTTAAATTACTTAAAAATTTTGTTGCAAGTCTCCAACATATCGCTCTGGTAATTTTAGATGATGAAACCCAGGTATTTTCGGTCGTTTACCTCAGAAACGGCTTTTAATCTAATTGCGTGGGCCGCGGTAAAGTAGCCGAGCGGTCTAAGGCTCCTACCTGCGGAGCGCGCGGTTGCTCACCGTCGGAGGTTCAAGATCACCCTGGGGCATGAGTGTGTGTGTTGTCCATAGGTTAGTTTACCATAGATTAAGTAATTTGTAAGCTACGGACTGATGACCATGCGTTTTGGTCCGATAGATTTACAAACATTTGAACATTTGAAATTACGTGGTTATGGTATATCATCCCAAATTTGCGACTGGATAGGGGATTTCCTGTCAGAGAGGACAGAGTTTATAGTAATTGATGGTACGGCATCGACTAAAACAGAGGTGATATCGGGAGTTCCACAGGGTAGTGTTATTAGTCCTCTGCTGTTCCTTATTTACATAAACTATTTGGGAGAAAATCTAAACAGCACTCTTAGTTTGTTTTCAGATGACGCAGATCAAAACAAACTGCAGAACGATCTAAATATCACTATGGTGTAAAAATTGGCAATTGACTCTAAATAATAAGTGTGAAGTCGTCCACATGAGTACGAAAAGCAATCAAACTTATTTTACAAGATAAATCAATCAAAATTGAAGGCCGTATACTCCACTAAATACTTAGGAATTAATATTACTTCAAACTTAAAGTGGAAATAACACATAGATAATGCCGTGGGAAAGGCGAAGCAGATACTGCGTGTTATTGGCAGAACCCTTAAAAGATGCAATAGAACTACAAAAGAAACTGCATACACTACGTTTGTCCGTGCTTTTTTGGAGTATTGCTGTCCAGTGTAGGATCCTTATCAGTTGGGTTTGACAGAGGACATCGAAAGAGTCCAAAGAAGGGCAGCTCGTTTCGTATTGTCACGATACAGGGGAGACAGCGTCAGGGAAATGATACAGAATCTAGGATGGGAATCATTATAACAACGGCGTTTATCGCTGCGGCGTGGGCTACTTACCAACTCCAATCGCCAACATTCTCCTCCGAATACGAAAATATAGTATTGACTTCCATTTACGTAGGTAGAAAGGATCATCAGAATAAAATACGAGAAATCAAAACTCGAACGGAGAGATTCAGGTGTTCTTTCTCCCCGCGCGCTATTCGAGAATGGAATGGGAGATAAATAGTATAAAGGTGGTTCGATGAACCCTCTGCCAGACAATTGTGATTTGCAGAGTATACGTTGTAGATGTAGATGTTTACTGATACTGCACTTGGGCAGCCAGTCATTGTTAATGAGGTCAGATCTCCTGAGCAATGTGTGCTACAGTGACGAAAGTTCGTTATTGAGAACAGGAAAGTGAAGGCTTTTAGCACTACAACCGACTGGGTGGCGTTGGGTGGTCAGCAAGAAAAGTTTGACTTGATGAACATACACTTACCTTATAAGAGGTGTGTTCTAGTAATGAGTTTATATTTATTTTAGTATTTTCGAACAACTGTGTTATCCCTTTCCAAGTAGTCCCTACGTGTAGCTATAATTTTCAACTGGCGTGGCTTTTAATTTTTTGCTCATAGTCTTTCGAATGTTCTCCATAGTTACAAAATGATATCCTTTTAGCACATGTTTCAATTTCGGGAAAAGGAAAAAGTCCAAGGACTCAAATTTTGGTGAGTAGGGGGTTGAGGAACAACAGTAATGCATTTTGAGGTCAAAAATTCGCTGACGGAAAGGGCAGTCTGACCCCGGGCACTATCATGATGCAGTGTCTGGTCTCACAAGACTCACTCTTTTTCCTGAGCCGTTCAAGGACACTTTTATAACACACTTGATTCACATCCTGGTAGCACGTACAATGTTTTCACCAGTGTTTGAAGTTTCAGGTCTCCCTGAGAGAGGTTCATCTTCAACGTTTTCATGGCCTTCCAAAAATGATTTGTGTCAGTGGAAAATAAAAAATAACACTCGCAGGTTCGCCAAGTTTCGGAAAACTTTATTTAACATCGTTGCTTTAAATTCCAATGCTCGATTTCTGCAATACAACAATAACACAACTTCACGTATGGCACTGTCAAACCTTAATGTAATGAAAACCATTTCTTTTTTTTCTTTTTTCGTCATAGTTGCACAATTTAGAAGTTGGTAACTAGTTTCGGATCGGACTTGTTCGTCCATTTTCAAACCATAGTAGGCCTTATTCCAACCGTAACAATGCACTGCATGAAGCAAATGACTGATAAAATCTGTACGTTGTCCACTGTTAACACATGATTACATAGAAATTTAAAATAGGTTAAAATAAATGATGCGTTCACCGGCCTCCAACGTGTACTACATGTAGTACACGTTGTAGGCCCTTGAACGCATCATGCTAAATACTTCTAAATAGTGCAACCGTGACGAAAAAATAAAAAAATAATGTTTTTTTCTATATATCCAGTTGCTGATCCTACCCCATCTTCACGATGAATTTTCATAAACCTTAATGTGTTAGCTGCACGGAGTTTTGACTCAAACTGAGGAGAAGGGATAGACTAACCTGTCTAGCATAGGCCGTTAGGCACATCGTTTCAAGATGCCCGCAGTGTTGTCAGTCTCATTATTTTTCTAACACACCTGTTATATACAGTCCTGCTCACGTCTGTTTACGACGTCATATCTCATGAAATATGTGCATATAGCATCCAAACTCCCTTAAATAGTGTAGAATTCTTCGACTAAATCTAAAAAGCTATAAACGTTGAATTTCCTTTCCTTGACCTGTCTTCTAAGATAAACCATGAGCTGTGTTTTGCTACACGTGTTTCTACATTTCTCCTAAATCCAAAAAGATCTTCCCAGATGTCGTATGCTACTAGTTTTCCATTCTACTACAAATAATTCTTGTTAGTATTTGTGTAACTATGACTGATTAAACTGGTAGTTCTGTAATTTTGACACCTGTCTGCTCTTGCTTCCTTTGGAATTGGAATTATTACAACGTTCCTGAAGTCTGAGGTTATTTCACCTATATAATAAATCTGGCACATCTGGTAAAACACTCTTGCTGAATATCCGAAGGATATCACAAGTACTGATTTACTTCAGGGGCCTTGTGTTGATTACATTTCTTGTGTTGATTTATATCTCTCAGAATTCTGTCAAATTCGTATCGTAGTATCATATCTCCTACCTCATCTGCGTCTACTTCCCTTTCTACTGTACTGCGTTCGATTGCTTTATATAAACAGAGATTTATAAACATTTTGAACATAAAAACAATAAAATATACCATATAAAATGCAACATATTTCTAGTGGTAGTTTATTTTGTCTCTATTTATATAAAAGCGAAAGGACACTCATTCATACACTCACTCACTAAACACGAAATCTTGAAAACTAATTCACCTATGAAGCAGAAATATGTTAGAAATGTAGTTTATAGGTAGTAGACGTCAGATAAGAAATGATTTTTCGATAGGACCTATAGTTCAGGCGATATGACGTCATAAACAATAAAAACTTCCTCGTCTTCCGCCATGTGATACTGTGACTTTTTGAGAAGGAGAGCAATAGCGACTAGCAACAAACTTTAAACACAATTTCAAACCTTGGGGAAACTTTCTCTCGAATGACAATCATAGCAAAATGACAAAAGGAAAAAAAGTTTCCCGCTTACTACACTTATGCCGTAAACAACGTTGAAATTTATAAATTCTACACTACATATTGTACCTGCAAGAAATTTTACAAACAGTGTACACACATGTAGTTCAATGTACCTTCTAAATTGTATCACAGTAAGACATTTAGTTCATCAGCTACGAGCACATAAACAGTCACGATAATAGAAAACCGTCCCATCACGCACCAAGTTTTTATCTATAACTTCTTAACTACTAATTACGTTCGCAAAATATGTTTCAGACGTACAGCACTTATAAAAATTAATATATACCTGAAAAATTATACAATTGTACAACATGTAACTCAGTAAATATGAGATCATATATACTGCGATGGGTAAAAACTTTTCACATCAGGCATCACGTTTTATTACATTTCTTATTTACTGCTAAGACACAGTGAGCTTAAAAAAAATTCCTGAAAGATGAGAGTGCTGTTGAAAACTTTGAAACAACCTTGAACTGTGATACGCATACCGCTGTGGGAAGAAGCAATAAGTATCTGAGAGCTACAAGGAAAGGAAGATAATAAAATAGGGTACATCCGACGAATACCCATTACTTCCGACAGACCGGGCTTTTAACTTTAAGAGACCACTTTGCAGTGGGACTTGCATTTTCTGTTAAGATAAATAATTGACATGGCACTCTACTCAATACTATGGAGTGTGTTTGAAATATCCATGTTTCTCACACGGACAGCTTTATATCGCTTTCTCAGGCATGGGCTCTCCACAGAAAATATTCATATTGTATCCTGGACAAGTCACAAAAAATATTGGTTATAGTCAAGAAAGGAATGGATATTAGCGTTTAACACCCCGTCGACAACGTGGTCATTAGAGGCGGAACTTAACGCTCGGATTGTATGGGTAAGGTTGGGAAAGGAAATCGTAATTTGACGTTTTTGTGTATACTATGCTAATAAGTATGGTGTAGTACAGCAAATCTCGAAGAGTACTATTCGAACTTTCATGGGGTTTCATAGGTCAACTGAACCTTGGGCAACATATAATCTTCATTTCATCAAAATCGGATCAGGGAAGGAAAATATATCGTAATTTGTAGTTTCTGGTGTATGCTAAGCTTGAATTGCAACGTAGTATAGCAAAGATCCGATAGAGGCGCTGTTACTTACATAGTATACCAAATAACTAATAGATGACGATGCTCATAACAAAAGTGTAATGCACTGAAACAATTACTGGAAGAGATGGCGAAGCTCCAAAGCAAAGGTATACGGTTCTTTATGTATTGGATTAGTAATATCGAGAACGCCAAAGAAATGTTCAAGATGTTCTGGAAACAAGTAATACTAGTCGTAGTTGTCAATTTTAACCAGGGTGCTAACCACACTAAAACCGAATGTACGATAACAAATGATAGTATTCTGATACAGAAAGAACATCTATACAACAGTTTGCTACCCACGATAGTAATGTAAACGGTAACACTTTCCTCTCCAGAGTGTGGCCTGCGAAATGGATACAAGTTACTGGACGGAGGAAAGTCAGAAAGTGTAGGACGCGAGTAGCTGCAGAGGGCGTGCCTTTGATGGTAGCAAAGCGGAGCTCCGACGGGCCGCAAGCATCCGACGCCACCTGCAGATCCCGATAACACTTCGTCCTTCGTCGAACTGGCCCTCAAACACAGTTGTTCCACGTGGCGCCATTTACTCGAATTCCTGTTACGAGGCGCTGGCACTCTGAGACCCTTCCACGCAGTACTTATCTGCTCTTTCATGCCTCAGTCTGGTCTCCTTCAAAGCTGTTTGCCCTTACTTAAGTGCGCTACTATTCATTTCTTATTAGATAGCTGTAATTGACTCTCATAAATGCTGCTGGCCATACAAAGTGAAATACCAAGGAAAACCTTGGATATCAGTCCTGTCCATCTCCTTCAATACACTGATGACACGGCCTTCAAAGCTCTACCTCTCTCGGACGCTCGCTACTTTCCAAGAGCACCTCTCCCATTTTCCCACCTGGTGTAACCTACAAGTCCTTACCGTCAACCCAGATAAATTCCAGTGCATCCACATAGGTCGCACAACCCCTTCCTACCGCCTCCATGATTTCCGTCTAACTCTACATCATCGCCCCGTTCTCCTCACCCACAACCTCAAGTAGTACATTTTGTGTCCCTGCCTCGTCGCCGCTTTTGTGTCTCGTTCCGTCGTAGGTGTCGGTGGCCGAGTAGAATGAGACCGACACAGTAATAAAGGATGCACGCTTGTGCAGGTACGAAGGTGAGCAGTCAGTGGGACAGCAGAAACTAGAAACACTAGAGTAAATTAGAACGAGAGATATATTGCACAGAATTAATACAATACTTAACTTTTACATAGCTCAGTACTGCAGAATGCTGATACATAGTTGAGCTAGAGGCCAGCCTAGTGCCTGTCCGATAGCCAAGTCTTCACTGGTGCCTATCTGATTCCGAAGTGTTAGCTGGTTCCTATCTCAGTCCCAAGTGAACTAAGTCGTTTATTGATGGCCACGAGCGGAGTTGTAACAGAGGGCGCTCGTGGATGACGTCGTAAGAACGCCGCGCCGTGCATGCTTGGCGGCGCGCGGCGAAAGTAGGTGGCGCGCACTTTGGACTTGTGCGACACCACACCCCTCCCCCCCAAACCGCCGCGCCGTCGTGGCGTAGGGCTGAGGGCCACGGCGACGGCACTGGGAGGAGGGCCTGCGTGGGGGCGTTACTGGTGGGACGGGCGTCGTAGCTGAGGCTGGGATTTAGACGCCGTCCGCGCCCCGGTATACACCTTGCGATCCCCCGGGAAACCCACCAAAACCAGGGGAAGGGCGCACCCCTCCGCCCAGAGTGAGCAGGTCATCTTCTTCTGAGGTGCGTGGCCCAGGCGGCGGCGGCACGCCCGGTCCCTGAGTCCCACTCGATGACGTTGTCAGCCGCGGCGGCGACGGAGGCGCGTCGATCTCCATCGGGACGATCTCGTAGTCCGGGGACGCTGGACCCGTTGGCGGGCGATGTGGCTGTGCTCCCTGGCGGTAAACTGGGTCTGGAATCAAGAAACCCGAGACAGGATCGCGCGGCCTGTGCAGGCGCATTTGGTTTGCGTGGCGCCGCAGCTCCGACCCTGAGGAAGAACGTACGACATATTGCGACCGAGCACGCGCTGAATGACGCCTGGCAACCATGTCTTCTTGTTGCCAGCAAACGCCCTGTACAGCACCGGCGTGGAAACCTGAAAACGCTAAGCGCCATACGAACCGACTCGGTGCGTGGGAGACTGCAGCGGGTGAAGGAGAGTGCGGTGACGGCGGCCGTGTAGCAGCTCGGCAGGAGACGGGCCGTCACGTGGCATGCACCGATACGTAGACAGGAAAATTTGAAGAGCTTGCTGCCTGGAGTGCTGACCTTTCATCTTTTCCATGTGAGACTTGAATGTTCGAACGAAACGTTCTGCTTAACCATTGGACTGAGGGTGAAAAGGTGCGGTGGTGATATGCTGAATGCCATTCACAAGACAAAACTGTTGAAATTCCGCACTAACAAACTGAGGTCCATTGTCACTGACGATAGTTTCAGGCAAACCTTGGATGCAAAACACTGATGTTAAGGCACTGATTCTATTAGACGCCGTTGTTGAGTTCATGGCAGTCACGAAAGGAAACTTGCTGAAAGCGTCTACAACGATTAACCAGCGCGTATTCCAGAAAGGTCGGCAAAGTCAATATGTAAACGTTGCCATGGTCCCTTGGGGCGTGGCCAGTCTGAGAAACGTTGCGGAGGAGCCGCCTGATGCTCCGCACAAACAGTACACTGTGACGTCATGCTCTCTATCTGCGCGTCCATACCAACCCAGGTACAATGACGTCTGGTCAGTTGCTTTGTCCTAACAATACCCCAATGTCCTTGATGCAGGAGGCGTAACACTTCTCGTTGCAGGGAACAAGGAACAATCACTCTTGTTTGGTCATTGTCGGTATGCAACAACAGTACACCCTGACTTAAAGATAATGCATGACATTGAGCAAAATAACGTCTAACCAGAGGCCGCTCAATGTCTTTGGCTCTGGCAGGCCACCCAAAGCGAACAAAACGTGCTACCACACTTAGGTCTGCATCCGCCGCTGTTTCCTGTGCAACCCGGAAGTCTGCGATAGCGGAAGCATCTCTGGAGTCGATCACACAACATGCCGTTTCTGAAGAATCAAATGACACATCCTGGCCAACCGGAAGTCGGGAAAGTGTGTCCGCGTTAGCGTGTTTAGTGGTAGGGCGGTTCAAAATCTCATAGTGATAATTAGACAGTATTAAAGACCATCTCTGAAATTTTTGTGCCGTTCGTGGCGGAATTGGCTTTGTGGGTGAGAACAACGACGTGAGAGGCTTGTGGTCTGTCAACAAATAGAATTTTCTGCCATAGAGATAATGATGAGACTTTGAGACGCCGTAAATGATTGCTAAGGCCTCCTTTTCTATCTGAATTCTGTTGCGTTGGCGTTATTAGCTTGGACGCAAAGGCAATAGGACGATCGTGAGAACCAATACGATGTGACAATATTGCACTCAGACCGTACGACGAGTCATCGACTGCTAACGCTACCGGCTTCTGTGGGTCAAATGGAATCAAACATGCATCACTGAGTAGTGCAGACTTTAATTTGTCAAAGGCAACCTGGCAATCTTTAGACCATACAAAAGGAACATTCTTCCTACGTAAGTGATGCAGTGGAGCTGCAATGTGAGAGGCATTTGGAATAAATCTGAAATAATAGTTAAGCTTTCCCATTACTGCTTGCAATTCGTGCACATTCTTAGAAGGAGGCAAGTCTTTGATTGATCGAAGATGTGCCTGTAAGGGATGGATTCCTTGCGCGTTAATCACATGGCCTAGGTACTCTATTTCAGTTTGAAAAAACGAACACTTTGCTTTATTACAACGTAGACCTGCTGCAGTCAAAACTTTGAAAAGGCACTCCAGGTTTGATAAATGTTCTTCAACTGTACATTCGGATACCACAATATCATCTAAATAGTTCGAGCAACACGGTAAAGAAACTGTCAGCTGTCTCAAAAAAAAAAAAAAAAAAAAAAAAAAAAAAAAAAAAAAAAAAAAAAAAAAAAAAAAGAAAGAAAAAAAACCGCTGAAAATAGCAGGGGCGGAAGAACTGCCAAAGGGCAGGCGTTGAAATTGAAAAAGTCCCATGTAAGTATTAATGACGAAAAACTTTTTTGACTCGTCATCAAGCGGAATCTGGAAGTATGCCTCTGCTAAATCAATCTTTGAAAAGAAGCGAGACTAATTTGTCCATTACTTTGTCAGGACTGGGCAGGGGATAAGTGTCTACAATTGTTTGACTATTCAGTGTTGATCTGAAGTCCGCACAGAGACGAAGCTTTCCCGACGGCTTGGGTATAATTACTAAAGGCGAGGCCCACTGACTTGCAGAAACAGGAGAAATCACCCCACTATCTTGCCAACGTTTAAGTTCTTCGGCAACTGTATCACGAATTGCGATAGGCACGGTCTAGCTTTACGAAATTTTGGTACTGCAGATTCTTTTAAAGGTACATGTGCCACGAAGTCTTTTGCACAACCTAGTTCCGGCGAAAACAAGTCACTATATTTTTCACACAATGCATTGATTTTGTCCTGAGGCACTACTGACGAAATTTGAAGCACATCTCTTTGAATTGATAAACCAAATAAGTCAAAAGCATCTAGTCCAAAAATGTTCTGTGTAGACTTGGCCTGAAGAACTACAAAAGCAACTGTTTTTGTGACACCTTGAAAAGAGGCGGGCAGACTACACGTTCCTAGCACGGGAATATTTTGACCTGTGTACGCTGTTAACACTTGCTGTGACGGCGACAATTTTGGCGAACCCAGCAGTTCATAAGTGTCTTTATTCATTAAAGTGACAGCGGAACCAGTATCAAGCTGAAATTTCACAGACTTATTTACTATAGAAAGAGTCACAAAAAGTTTTTGCTTGTGGCGCTCGACAGGTGCGCGAATGTGGGCAACGTCTGATAGAACTTGTTTATTACACTTGCGCATGCGCGGGCTACGTAGTGAAGGAAGCGGCGCAGACTCTGCACATAGATTAATATCACTGTCACTAGATGGCACTACCGCCGGATCGGCGTCCGCGCAATGCGAGGCTACTGCACTAAAATTACTTTGAGTAGCGGCACTAAGTCTACTGTCACTAGCTACACAGTACTGGGCACTTTTACAAGGAGAAGTTGCAAAAGGCACTAGGTTCACTACAGGATTTCACTGTTCATAGTCATTTTGCTTGTCCCGTACCCGTTTCCGTTGCACAGATTTACGCGCTCTCCGGCGCTTGCTACGTGGCTCACTACATAGTTTTGCCGTTGGTGCAGAAAAATTGTCTTGCATTTTAGAATCAACAGAAGCACTGGAAAGTCCACAGCGTGTGTAACATTTACTGTATGAACTGTTCTAGCACTATGCAAAGCACTGTTCCTAACGGCACCGTTCTTTGAATGTTTATTCTGCATACACACTGTTTGTACGTGTCCTGATTTGCCACATTGATAACAGGTTGCGTTGCGACTACGGCAATGCGCTCGTTTGTGGCGAAATATACACTGGGGGCAAGACTTACGAACATTTTTCTGAAATGAACGTTGGCGCCCGTTATTCAAATTACTTTGTCTAACACGACGGGGCGACCTGTCTGTTCAACACGGCCGGTAGAAAAATAAGAATCACTAGGGCTAGACTGAGAACTACGGCTGCAGCGCACTGAATTAACACTGTGGCTTTGCATTTCTACATCTGCTAAGTCAAAGATATCATGCGCTTCAATAAGCTGCAGTACACTGTCTAATGAATGGTCAGGCTGTTTTAGAATTGCTGCCCTAATTCTGGGGTCCTGAATGTTCTGAGTGATCGCATCTCTTAACATCACGTCACTATACGAAAGTCCACAAGAGCAAGTAAATTTACATTTGCGGGTTAAGCCCTTCAACTCCGTAATCTACTGCTGGTGTGACTGCTCTGGTAATTTTTTAAGTCTGAAAAATCGGTACTACGCAGCGACTACGAGAACTTTTCTCTCATAATGAGCATTCAGTGCATCTACTATGTGTTCAAAGTCTATATCAGGAGGAGATGCGTGGGGGAAACGTTTCTGCAGTAATACGAAGGTCTGGGGCCCCACAATCGATAAGAAAAGGTTCTTCACTCTCTGACCTGTAAGTTGATGAGCCGCAACGAGTTCTTGAAATTGAGCAAAGTAGTCGATCCATTCTTCCTCACGTTCGTTGTACTGGCGAAACGAAGGAAGCAGTGCGGCTGCAGGTGTGGGCTGCTGAAGCGACGGCTGTTTTTGTTGTTGGTGAGCTGTCTGCGCCATCAACTGCGACACTGCTTGCAGTAGTTGCGTGATTTGCGCCGTCTGTAACTGAATAATTTCCATTAAGTTTGGGTTCGTGGTAGTGCCCCTGCTGACCGATTAGGTGCTGCGCATACAAGTAAATTATAACAAAACACAAATGCAAGGTAAATGAGGACGCACTGCAACAAAAAAGTCCACAAAACACGTAACAGAACACAATCCCTCAAAATGGGCAGGAGCAATTTCTGTGTGCTCCGACTGCTGCTGTCTGGCTGCTGCAAGCGGACTGGTCCACGGTTCGTCTATAATTCCTCGTCACCACTTTTGTGTCCCTGCCTCATCACCGCTTTTGTGTCTCGTTCTGTCGTAGGTGTTGGTGGCCGAGTAGGAAGACCGACACAGGAATAAAGGTAGCACGCTTGTGCAGGTACGGAGGTGAGCAGCCAGTGGGACAGCAGAAACTAGAAACACTAGAGTAAATTAGAACGAGATATATATTGCACAGAATTAATACAATACTTAACTTTTCCATAGCTCAGTACTGCAGAATGCTGATACATAGTTGAGCTAGAGGCCAGCCTAGTGCCTGTCCGATAGCCAAGTCTTCACTGGTGCCTATCTGATTCCGAAGTGTTAGCTGGTTCCTATCTCAGTCCCAAGTGAACGAAGTCGTTCAGTGGTGGCCACGAGCGGAGTCGTAGCAGAGGGCGCTCGTGGCTGACGTCGTAAGAACGCCGCGCCGTGCGTGCATGGCGGCACGCGGCGAAAGTAGGTGGCGCACACTTTGGACTTGTGCGACACCACAGCACAGTCTCACTCTGGAAAGCTCCGTCTTCTGGGCTCCCAGTCTTAAAAACATTCTACAGAAGGCACACACCCGACTCCACCTCCTTGACCTCCTATCCGGCTGGATATGGACTCCAACCATCTTCTATACTAGAAGTCGGCAAGTCCTTAGATGGGGAAATTTTTGTCTAGGTCCACAAGTAAAATCTCATATTCCTTATTCATTTTTTACTTTAATTTTTATTCACAAAATAATAATAAATACAACAGACAAGTATATTTGCATTCAAGAATCCATAAAAAAGTACGCTAATTTTCTTTATTTTCATTTTCACTCCCAAAATAAATGAAATACAATAGATGAGAAATAGAAATGTATAAGAAATCCAGAAAAACTTGTATTATTTTGCGAAGTAGCTTCAGGCCTTCGTTCATTAGGAGCAAAAAATGGAGTTTAAATGGGTATGCCCTAACCTCTTATTTAGAGGTTTCAGAATATTAAGTGGATTTGTGGAATTTCCTTGTTCATTAAATAAAGTTCTTGTGCTGCATTCGCGTGTACAGAGCTTTTATGCGGATAACCTGAGAGCTTGCTCCGTTCTGCCGCCGCTCGTCAGTCTACTCTCAGGCGCTGGACATCATGGCAACGATTTATTTAATCTACCTATAATATTAAGAAAAATCTTTCTTATTCCAAGGCTGTAAAATATTTTTGTTCTACCAGTTTCGGCAGTTGCTGCCATCTATAGGAAATCAACAAGCATACGACGGTTGCTCCAAGAGAATCTCCTCCGACGAACAATAGTCCAACGTTTTCACCACCAAAGTTTTCAGTAGTAACTAACGTTAGCGAGTGCACCATGCCTTACTGGTGAAACGAACACTATCAGCGCTGCACTCAGACATGTGCCTCGGGTGATAAAACCACTGTTGGGTGGCTACTTCCGGACAGTATTGCGTCGGTGGCATTTGAATATAATCAATGCAAAAGCAATCACTCACTCAGCCTCAAAATTTGTTTTCACTTCATTTAATGAATATGCAAAACTTAAGCGCCATCAACCACATTAATATGAAACAAATATCAAAGCATGCTCGAAACACGTTCAACGCAGCTGCCAACACTCCAATTGGAATATTATCTAAAGAAAAAGTTTTTTAAATATAAGTATGTAGCTTATAGTTCTTGGTCTTCCGCGGTCCGGACCTGGACCCCGGTTCGGTAGCTGCCGACCGTTGCTCTATACGTACCGTTCCCTGATGCTTCCCGTCCTCCACAGCGTCAATCTCGCCTGGATCTCCTCCTTTTCCCCTCCCACTCATGCCTCGGCCTCGTCTACCGTATCCGTTTCCCGTCCGCGCGCGGATCCCTTATGACTTTCCCTTCCCTCGCCTCCTTCAGTTCGAAAGTATCTGCGTCCTCTACAGCAGGCTGTTGCAGCTGGCGCGCTCCACCGTGAGCTAGAAGGGAGCGCTCACCTGTTGGTGGAGTCGCTTCTGCGGCCGTCAGCTGTTCAGCTGTCCATTGCGGCACAAATCTGAGGCTGCGCCGAGCATGTGTGCGCTGTGCAGGTGAGGCAGCCAGATGGGCTGTGACGTCATGATAAATTGAAGCCGCACTGAAATATCCGCCGTGGGCACAACTGTTTTTGAAATCGCTACAAATGACACTGGCACTTTTCTCCATTAAAATGCGGGACACGAGATACGTGACAACTAGTCAATCCTCAGAGATAATATTATATTCTTTTGTTATTATAATTACTGTAAAAGCTCTGTGATACTGAATATATTTGTTTTCATGAGTGGAATTTAATAAAGCGTGTGTTTGGTGACTTTTTTTTTTAGATTCCTAAGTTCATGTTTCATGGAAGCAACGTAAGCAGTGAGAGGTTCTCTCATCGTCTGACCTTTATTTATGCCAGCCAGTATAATGTTCCAGCCTGGCTATTAATTTTTGAGATTAACCAATTTACAGAAGGAAGTGGTTTGAAGTTAGAAGCTATGAAAGATCCCAATCAGTAAATTACGGGGAAAATTATTACATGCATTTAAATGAAATGGTAAGCTAATTAACGGTGGAGTGTTGTGCAGGCAGAACATTACAAAAAGAATCGACGAGCAGTAACCTTTAACAATAGATCCATCGGTGGTTGAAATTTGGCTGTAAATGAAATTTTAATAATATGATAACCACTCGCCGAACAATGGATGGCAGTTCGTCAATATTAAACTACGACTCGTGTAGCAAACAGTAAAGTAAGATAAGTGACATGATATAAATCGGATAGGAATATTACGTAAGTCAAATACATCGGACTTCTAAAAATTTACAAGAAAATCGACTGCAGGTTCTATTGCCAGTAAATGATAATATTATGGAATAAATTTTGAAACAAGACTGGCAGGCTACACGAAATATCACCATTCAATATTAACTAAAAACTATGCCATCCATTGTTGCGGTGATTCAACAAGGCTGAAAAAGACATTATGGGCGGAGGGAGGATAGGGCAAAATTATTAATAAAAATTTAGAAGTGCGAATTTAAGTGAGAGGTGGGGGTTTATTTATAAATTTAAGATGCGCGCACATCACATATATTTACCTGAATGTACGTAATAGCGGCCACATAAAAAATAATAAAGTACAGCTCCAGTCTGCAAGATGCTATCGCTACGAAGTACAAAGCAAGAGTGTCTTCTTTCTTACAAAAAAAAATTGAAAGTGTTGTTCCTAAATTTTCTTTCTCTGACTTTCATACATAACTATTTTAACATGCCGAAATAATATAAAAATACAAAACTTTCTCTGATAATATCGGGGAAAGGAAAACGTGTCATTATACCAGCACTCGGTACACCCCTCATCACCCTGTATGTCAACATTTTTATATTTAATATCTGTGTGAACTGTGGAAGGCACCGTAGATCGGTGCTGGTTTTAGAAACGTGGAAGGCATCCTAAGACAGGGCCGGCAAACATGTTATTCGGTGAAAGCCATTTCTATAGCGGAGCGGGCCGCTGGCGGCATGGAGGGACCAGCGTAGGGAGCCCAGATACCGAGAATCGGCGTCGGCAGAAGCCCGAGGGAGAGGCGGCTGCCGTGGGGGAGCGCTCTGACGCCAAAGTTAGGAGAATCCCGCGCGCGGAGAAACGTACTGTTCTGATAGGCGGAGAAGATAATCTGATGTATTCCTCCGCGGATACTTGAATTTACGTGAGCTGCCTCTGTATTGGGTCGCCAAGAGGTGCTACGCCAAGATTGGAGGAAACCAGAGTGGGGACGAAAGGGAGGAGGTACTGGGGAGGAGTACATGGCACTCGCTCCCTGGACACGGTGTCAAGCGGTTGCTTCCGGCTGTGCCAGCGAGGACACGCGTTTGGCTCGACTTTGTGTAAGAAGTGTTTGCTGCGAGCTCGTGTTGGAGTCGCCAGTTTAATTTTTCCAGATTCCGGTCTGAGTGTGTAATTTACTCCGACTGCACCGATAGTCAGTACAGTGCAAAAAAAAAAAAAAAAAAAAAAAAAAAACAGTACTAGCATCAAGCACATCAGCACATAGCATCAACTGGTTAGTGTTCATCACGAACGTGGTTTTGCAGTCAGTGCAATGTTTTCAAATGGGGAGTTGGCAGATGCCCATTTGATGTATGGATTAGCACGGGGCAATAGCCGTGGCGTGGTACGTTTGTATCGAGACAGATTTCCAGAACGAAGGTGTTCCGACTGGAGCACGTTATCATGATTTCGTACGGGATACTCTACCTGTGCTGCTAGAACATGTGCCGTTACAAGTACGACACAACATGTGGTTCGTGAACGATGGAGCTCCTGCACATTTCAGTCGACGTGTTCGTACGCTTCTCAACAACAGATTCGGTGACCGATGGCTTGGTAGAGGCGGACCAATTTCATGGCCTCCACGCTCTCCTGACCTCAACCCTCTTGACTTTCATTTATGGGGGCATTTGAAAGCTCTTGTCTACGCAACCCCGGTACCAATATACTGGACTTCGTCTATCCGTGTAAAACCTTCCTAATCGCGTCTATCTGTATTTCTTTAGCTTCCTTACGATATCCTACGCATTTATAGGGGTTGAATGCCGTAGTTGTTTTTCTTTATTTTTCGGAAATTGAATTTTTGTATTTTTTACTGGTTTTCGGAACCAATTGGTTCCGAACTCCGACTTCATGGTTTATAGCTTGTCACTTGAGTTCTCGCCATTGCTCACATACCAGTGTCTTACTATTGTGTATTCGTGCTTCATAATCTATGATTCCGTTAATTTTTGTTGAAATGAATACGATCTTTAATCACTTCGCCTTCAGTGGGGTGCGAATATGTAATGTACCAGACACGTGCCGTGTGTCTCAGTAAGTCTGCATGCTCACGGTTAGATTGAAATGGAAATTAATCTCGCTATTATCGCGTACCGTCTCAAGCAAAGAAAGACAGACCAGAGCCACCTACGAAGTTTATTTTCCTTGTATTGTGTGGTACATCCTGGTTCGCTGAATTTCGGCTACGATAGCGGCGCCTGCTTCTGCTTCGTATCAGCACGCTGAGTTGGGTGCGTTTCGCTTTGCTTCGCGCGTGTGAGTGGCTGAATGCTTTGTTGATGTTCAGTTCAGATCGCTTTAGGTTAATTTTCAATGGGATGCATTTTTATTGTTTAACTAATTGGTTCCCCCATTTGCTCATGTTTAAACTGAATAAATAAGTTATTGTCAGTGACATTTTATTCTACTTATGAATATTAGTTAATGAATACCCTCCCTTTTATTTAACGTTGTTTTTCACCAGTGCTGAGAACAAATCAGATGCAAATTATATTTTAATTCCGTTGCGCCATAAATGTTCTCTCAGCCACCTTCATGAAATGGCTTAGTTCGCGGTGGCTTGTATATTGATAATTGTGTATAATTCTTGTGATCTACGACGTGTGTCGGCCACCATCTCTTTGTCTTCCTGCTGCTAAAGTAAATTTTGAGTCAGTTCTAAAATTTGGGCCGTGGAACAAGTTGCAGGAAGTAGACAGTAGTTCACGTGAACCCTTTAACTGGTTCTTACGGCCAGAATTATATGTTTGAAGTAATGTGGAACTTTTTTCAGCAATCAGTCGTAAAAATATATTAATTTATTCGTAAATCTAGATTTCGACCACTGTGTGGTCATTATCAATGCTAAAATAAATACAAAAGAACCAGTTAGAATAATTGCTGATTGCTGAAAAAACTTTCCACAAGTCAAATACAGTCGTGGAGCACAAATTCCACCATGGAATCAAGCCTGTTTGAAGTAAGCTTTTACCTGGCTCCCTTCAGCTAGAATTAATTTTACAAATACCGGTGGTCTTACAATGTTCAACGTGTCAAAAGGAGTTTCTCCTGCTCCTACATCAAGAGATTATGATCGAAATACGCCCATAAGGCAAGAGAAAATGAAAGATATCAAGAAGTTTCTTCCTTACCATCCCGAAGAACCTCAAGTGAGTGAGTTTTATGCTCAGAGAAACATAAACTGGAGAGGGGTATGGGATACAGCAGGTAGTCATGTTTTTCCTAATGTGATCGAAAACCGGAAGCAACGCTCTTGAATGAGCGAGGGCGGCTAACCCAGAATGCAAGTGAAATACAATATAGCCACAAATATTATTCTAAAAATCCATATAAAATCAGTGAATGATCATACGGCTAAAATAATTATATGAATGGATTCAGGAGACTTGGGAGAATCAGCCGCCGTAATTACAATTTCAATATCCATTACAGATAAAAAGCCGATAAATCTCAGTACTATAATAATAATATTGCAAGACTTATATTTACTATTATAGATACGTAGTGTTTATCAGTAACAATTTAAGGAGCAAATGGGCAGCATTGTACCACGCTACCTATCTTAAAAGACATACCACGTTATTTCCATATTCTTTCAATAAACTTTGTTTTACTCTCTTGTTCTGCTTTTCGTTGAGGTAGTAATATTTTTGTGTCAGAACGTAGATTCCACCACAGAAACACAAAACATGAACCCAGCAAAGCGCATTACATTTACATATTTATTTTATTATATTTAATATTATTCTTAGTAACGTTCATTTTTATGATGTAGACTGTCACTTAAATATTTCATGGCCGACTAAAAATAGTAGATATGCAGCAGATAATTTATGTGTAAACAATTAGATGTATTTGTGTAAAAGAACTGAATATATTTGTATAAAAAGCCATGATAAATTAAATATTAATTGTGTAACTGTATTTCAAAGGTGGCAGTATATTTGAACAGTGAGAAGCCACGCTTAATGGCCAACTGAGCAAAGAGCTTCAGTCTCAACCTTGTTTTAGTATTGTTAAATATATATTTGCTTGTTAAATGTAAATAAAATTTGTAGGAAGGTGGTCAAAGCATTTAATTCTTTGATATTCAAATGTATAATATTTTGGAAGGGAAATTATATTTTAAAGACGAGGCGTTAGGATGCGCGGAAGGATACAATTTTGGGAACAGGGAGAGTACACTTTTCGAACGCTTGGGAAGGGACTCGTAACTTGGACATAGTGGTAAAACGTTGTGACGCTGGGCGGTCTGAAGCCGCGTTACGAACTTGTGATTTGAAGAGATAGGCATGTGTGGACTTAGAAAATTTACGAGGTTTGTGACTGCAGAACTTAGTGTCTGCTTGTAAAGTGATAAATTATGCACGGTAGTAGGAATGTGGAACTGTGATAATTCAGCAATCGTGTACTCGTGTGATGACAAACTGTGTTTTATAACAAATCCTTTTATCGCGGATTAACTTGGAACTGCATAGTTCGATGGACTACTCTAACTTACGAATGATAATTTGGAACTTTAACGCTCGAATGCGTGTGGTACTTATAGTGCCTCTCAAGAACAATAATTGGGGAAATATTTATTTACCGATGTATAAAGTAGGACCACTTCCGCGTTTCATGTCTAATAAGAGTAATAAACTCCGTTTATAAAGAATTACTTCGTGAGTGAATCACTTCTTTATCTTAGAATCCATTTTGTTGGTCATTCAGAGGTTTAATTTATGTTTGTTCAATTTATTTTCACGTCATCATATGCAGACTGATAGACTGGCTAAACTACAGATTAATTATTGATTTTGTTTAAACAGATTGGGTTGCTGTTTAGGGCATAGAAGCTGACATTCATAACTCACCCCTATGGAGAGAGTCAACGAGCCATAAACTTTTACTACCTTGAGTTATGTATTGTCAAAGTCTTATTGGTGATGACCGATAGGAAGGTCGCAATCCCACCACAGGAGGCTGCATAATTTCTGCTACAAACAGCTTTATGAGCTTCTTGCCATTCTGTTTCTTTAGCTGCATCAGTATATTTCTTGTGCAAGGAACATGCAGAACAATATTTAGACATCACCTTTAAGTGTAATACTTTTCCAGTGTCGACACTAATGATTGTTGAAACACCATGTAGTGAAGTATGCCACCTCTTCATCCAGAAACTGTCACAGGAAACTGCTACATCGTTGCTATTAGTTGCTTCACAATTTTCTTGAATTGCCCCCAGAACTGCCATATTCATGCTGTCTTCACTTACTTCTGCAACTGCATCGAGAAGAGCACTATTCATTGCAGAAAAATTTAGGGGAGGACCAGGCATGTTCATCATACCACATAAAAGGTTTCTATCATCTCTTCCAATCACTATACATCTTAGTCCATAAGCAAATACGAATTGGCTTTATAGATTCTATAATTGACCTTTGAATGGTGTGTCAGCATCACAGTTTGGACACAAAATGTGTAATGTGCAAACCAAACCTTCTCTCTTTCCATCATCAATCCAATCCACATTTCCTCTACAAAAAGAGCACTTGGAAGCTTTTCCAAGTGCTTCTGCCACCATTTCCAGAGCCACAATTTTGAAACCTATATTACTGTCATGATTTGTTTCTTCTGACATTATCCCTGTTCAAGTTTTATTTTAGATGCTCTTTGAGACAAGTTAATGTTTGCATATGCAGGCCCGACCCTAACATCAATGTCCGTTATTCGCTTTATATTGGAAATATGGGACTTACTGTATTTTGTAAATACTTTACCAAGCCTAGGCATTGCACAACCTTGCACAAAGAATGGCAGAATAAATCAAGCGTAACTCGAATTCCCTGAACAGCACAAAACTTATTTACAACACTGCACAGCCTTCTATACGACACTGATTGAATCAGAAAATAGCTCCACAGCCTTCTTTACAACACTGTTGTTATGTATACAAAAAATCACAGCCTTCTAAAGTTATATTTTCTAGGTTCAGAAAATAAAAAAAAATTGTAAATTTTTCATTATTTTTGCCACCGTCTCCCGTTAAGAGAGACGTTCTTGTATCTCGTCGGTATTGGGATTACAGTTGTTTGAGTTTAATTTTACGGTTAACTGTTTGCCATTGTGAATTAAATGATTGTGGCCCTTATGGCAACTTGTTTGCAAAGTATCTTCATTGGATTGAATTATAATTTAATGTTAATAAAATGTGTATGACAACCAGACTTGCACTCATTACAAATGGGCTATACCTTCCGTAACTGCTTCCTCCCTACCAGTAGACCATACCACAACTCAAGCCCCACAACCGTCTCCACTCCCTCAAACTCATCGCCAGCCACACTTGGAGGCAATATCCTCTGCACTTACAAATTTTTCATACTCCTTCCCTTTTGTTATTCCCTGACATCGCAGGTTGTGAAGGCGATCTGATAGATGCTTCAGCAAAATGGATCGTCATAATAGATTAATAGATAAAATACGACTAAGGTCAGAAATATTTTATCTTTGACAATAAACTTTTTATTTGACATGTTCTTCTAAGTGAAGACCTAAACCATTCTGAAGATGACGATTTGAATAATTGAAACTGGTCAATAAAGATAAATTTATAAGCGATCTTGGCCTAACAGTCTAAAGAAAGTGTACTTTAATCAACATTTAAACTGATCGCTCTCCACTGACGTAACATTATTGCTGTAGTTCTTCATCTTTTACTGAACTAAATCAATTGAAATGTAAATCAGTAAATTCTGCAACTGACCCATTTACAAGAAACCTGGTTTATTGTGACGGCGAACCGCTCTGCTGTTGCGTGTCTGTTGATATTACCAGGCCGACATGGCAAACATCCATCTCAGAGGTCAGCGTCGCTTGGGTTTCTGCGGTCCATAATGTCAGTGGTTTATTCTCGTTACGGTTGCCACTGATGCATGCGAACAGTTCATTAACGTCGTCGTTTCACAAATTACACTACTTGGCCGGAAAGCTGACGGCAATCTCATGTTACATTTCAGATAAACCGTTTATTTTTACCAATGAGAGCAGACAATGAAATGATTATAAGCTTATTATTACACACCCTCTACGAAATGTTTAGCGGTGTTACAGTGGAAATATTCATTCTCGATTAAATTTATTGTGACTGGAAAACAAAAGGAAAGAGATTCAAGTCCAAAGAAGTTGATGAAAAAGTGAAGGAAGATCATAAAACTACACGAGACTTTAAATCTTCTAAAACAGATTGGATGTGAAAGAGTTATTATTAAACCTGTATTTTCATTAGGATTTCTGTGTGTTCTGTAAAAAAGAGACGGGATCGCTAATTGTCTTTTACATAGATGACTGGTTTCTTCAGATTACGTTAGCATCATCGGATCTGTCGTTTACATCCACAAGATCCCATGATGGCAGTGTAATCTGCCGAAACCAATCTAAGGAGAAAATAATTAGAGATCGTGACTGCTTTTTTACGTAATAAATCAACGGAACTGATTGTCCACAAGTATGACAAACTAATATATTTTCTTTGTAGTTGAAAATACACTCCTGGAAAATGAAGAAAGATCACCGTTTATTCGTCGACACAGCAGAGGGAAATGTTATTGACATTGTGATGATACTGCTGGCCCTCTCATCTCAATGTTATCGTACGATACGGTCTGCGTCGGACCCGGAATCGTGTGGTCTAATAGTGATGTACGTTGCGTGTGAAGTTAGTTACAAACGAAATAGCCAGCCTAGGGATCAGTGTAGGACAGTGTTTCGGTGATACTGTGATTAGTTAACAAGTGATAGATTTCATTAATTAAGAGATTGGCATAGGAGGGTTCCAGACAGTTCTATAAACAATAGTTTCATCATTGTACGTCATTTGAATAACTAGACAGACAAATTGTAGAAACTTTTGTAAAACAAAAATACATGAAAATAAATAGCATTGTATATATGTTAGGCTCATAAACAAGTTGTGTAGACCAGCTAATTGTGTTAATTAATGTAATAGTCGAGATTTGAAGATTGTGATTCTTTATATATATTGACTGACGTGAGATTTTGAACCTATTTTCAGAATTGCCAAGATATTTGATAGTTCAATATATGTTAGGAACATGTATGATGTACTGATCAACTAATTAATTTACATTTAACAGTACCGCGATTAAAACTTAAGAAGATATGCGCCATCTAAAATTATTGTATTTATAGTTTTCATTTTATATTGTGATTATTTTTGTGTACATGAAATGTTTTACTTGTGTGTTCATTAATTGTAAATTAGTATATTCAATTGTTATGAACAATGCGTAATGTAATGTCATTATTGTCAATGTTATATATTTGCCTCACCGCCTTATGTTGGGGAGTTCGAGTTTTGTCGTTTGTCAAGTGCTCTGGAAGCTATGTCAGTCTGTGTTTTAAAATGGAATTACTATCAGCTAAGTTCTGTTGCATTGTGTACGTTATGGTGGAATAAGAAGCAGTTTGGTTGGAAATTAAATAATAAGTGAAAAATTGTACCTACGAGTATTTATTTCTACCATGACGCCCCAGGTGAATAATTTTGCAGCAAGTAGAACCCCCATACATCGTAATGTTGAAAAGATGAGTATCGTTTGGAAGTGGTAGAATGACTGAACTGTAATTACTTAATACCCTAGTAAAGTTTTAACACGTTCTTGAGGGTGTATACAGCACATGATCACACAGACAGAGCTATACGCACGTGAGCTCAGTCACCAGAGCGTGTGCATTGTCAGCGTTAGTACCGTGTATGCCATTCTTTTGCAGCAATACAAGCTGTAATTCTTCCATGGAGACGGTCGTAGAGGTGCCAAATGTAGTGTTGTGGAATGGCCTGCCATGCAATTTCCACTTGGTGCCACAGATGTGCCACATTTCATGACACTCATGCAGACCACCCGACATGACGTTTCATCCGTTGCCAAATATACTCAAGGAGGGAAAGATCTGGGGCTCGTGGTGGCCAGGGTAGTTGACGTATACCTTTAAGACCACGTTGGGTGGCACAGGATACATGTGGACGTGCATTGTCCTGTTGGGAAAGCATATCGCCTTGTTGGTGCATGAGTGATAACAGGACGGTTTCAATGAAACGTCGACTGTTCAATGTTTTCCAGACGATCACTAGAGGAGAGCAGCCAGTGTAGGGTACGGCTCCCCATACAATGATGCACGACGATGCGTGCCGTTACGGTGTCTTCTGCTCACGCCCCAACATCAGCCCGCTTTCAACAGTGTCACAGTGGGCGCCTAACCCTTTATTTGGCAATGTTGCTCTCAAGCGTGGTTTTCTGAAAAATGTTTCAACTTTCATCCTTGGATGGGCAACAGCGCTTGAAACTAACATTTAAGCTGTTAAATAAATTGTTGTTTCGTTGTCTTCTGAGAAAATTTTAGCAATAAACTGAATCTTTAGCGGACGCTCCAAGCAAAAGTTACCGAGGTATATGTCTGTTTCAATTTTGTGACAATATTTTTCGTGTTAGATGGAAAAATGCTTATAAAAGGGAAAGAGGAAGCCTTGAAGTTCATTTATGATGGAAAATATTTTGACGAGTTCTTATATGCGAGACTAAAAATGGACATATTTATTGGGAAGAGGAGGTCTGGTAGACCACTACAAAAAGTCCAAAAGAAGAACGGAACAGCATCTCATGTACCAGTCACTGATGTACGGTATGACAGATATGACAATATATTGTCACTTGGGCCTAAAGGAATTTACAAGTTTTGTCTTGTTTTCACACGTTTCACATGAAATAGTCCAAAATACAATAATTTCTACAGTCATACGACCAACACTGTAGTGCTGATACTATACCACCATGCGAAGTTTCTAGGCAATGTTACTTACAAACCAGAAACTATATTTTGAAGAAAATCGTATAATTCAGTTCACATGGCCCGACACATTTAAGTAACATAATATTTCTTCTCGCGATTTCTGTGTGTGCCAAGTAAAGAATTAAAGGGATGGCTGGGCACATGTTGTCTTCAGTGATGAGAATCGCTGCTGCCTCGGTACCAATGATGGAGGTACGCCTGTGTGGTGTCAAGCAGGAGAGTGCGAAAATCTGGAATGTACACCACAGAGGCAAATGGGGCAGACACCATCCATCTTGGTGTAGGGAGCCATATTCTACATTAGCAGATCTCCTCTGGTGATCGTCGAGAGAAAACTGATCAGTGAATAGTAAATTGAAACCATCATTCAACCATTAATGCACCAACAAAGCGATATGTTTTTCCAACATTACAATGCACGTCCACACTTATCCCGTACAACCCAACGTGCTCTCTAGGTGTACGTTAACTACCCTGATCATTATTATTCCCAGATATCTTCCCCACTGAGCTTGTTTGGTACCGGATGAAACGTCATGTGGAAATTGCATATCAGCCATTCCGAAAGACTGCATTCCCTACCTCTACGATCGTCTCCATGGGAGAATTACAGTTCGTATTACTGCAAAAGAGGGGTATACACGGTCCTAGCGTCGACATTGCTCACGCTATGGTGGCTGTAATCATGTGCGTATAGCCCTTTGTGTTATCGCGTGTTGTGTATCTCCCCAAGAATGCTTCAATAAAATTTCCTTCTGCTGGTTCGACGAACTCATGGTGTTCTTTTCTTATTTTCCAGGAGTGTAGATCACCCAAGCACAACTTTGAGCTAATTAGCTTCTTCTGTTTCCAGTTTCAGTGCCGCATAAGGAAAATTTTAGGTCTATTTCGGAACAGGACTCATAGTGATCTTCCACTCATATGGAAGTCAGCATCTACAACCACATAAATAATTTAAGACACTAGCTCGTACTTAACTAGAGTGTTTTCATCGATCTGCTTCTACGACAGTTCCATCATAGCATCCACAATCACTGGAATTATTGGTGGTAATGCGAATAATTTAACAGTTTTTGAAAAGTGAATTGGAGTGAAGCATTTCATCCACACTGTAAGCATTTTTAAGCCAGAAAAATATATCTAGCGAGAAATACTTCTCTTCGAAAGCGAGCAAAAAACAAGATATCGATTCTGAGTGAACAACGCGTAGTGCAGTTACGAATTTGCCTTAGAGCTTGCTGGAAATTCTAAATCCCGACGACCGGGAACTGATCACTGACTATTCTAAGAACATTGGACAAAATTGTTTTTATAATATTGCTGCGAGACACTACGAACACCGATTGCCGGCGTGGCGCAGGGAATAGAGTCACCGACTGCGGTGCTGAAGGTCGCAGGTTCAATTCCGTCCACCGACAAAAATTTATTTCTTTGAAATTAACAATTCCAGAATGTTCTACATCTTTCTAATGTTCACTTGTAAATTCTACTTGTTTCTTATGTTAACTGTTCTTCTAATTTCTGGTAAATTCTGTCTGTCTATAAATAGCAGAGCACTCAGCCCGAGAGGCAGTTAGTGCTGCGTGTATGTTAAGTTCGTAATGAACGTGCTGTGTTGAGTTGCCTTAGAAGTCAAGCCTACTTTCATTTCAACGCGACGTTGTTTAGTGGAGGCGCCGGGTATCCTGAGCAACAGCTGCATCACTATGGCTCCGATTAGGCAACGTAAAAGCCGTCGCTTACACGTACTAGAACCGGAGTACAAAGGATATACCGAGTACATCCTTCCGAAAGTCCGTATTATCAGAAGAACGATGGACACGAAACCAGCGGTAAGCCAGCTACACATCAGATACCCGTCGGTGTTCTCTGGAGACGCTGGACAGGACCCCAACAAATGGCTAAAAGGGTTCGACCAAGTCGCCAAGTATAACAGGTGGGATTACACAATGTGCTTGGCCAACGTTTATTTCTACCTGAACGGAACAGCCCAGCAATGGTTCGAAAACAACGAAGAGAAGCTGAATGACTGGGAAACGTTTCAGACGGAACTCAAGAAGACGTTTGGTGATCGCCAGCGACAAATCCGCTCGGCGGAAGAACAACTGAAGAATCGGACCCAACGACGTGGTGAGCCGACACTGTCATACATACAGAATTTTTTGGTCCTGTGTAACAAAGTCAATCCGAATATGACTGAGGCCGACAAAATCACGCACCTGATGAAGGGTATAGCAGAAGACATGTACCAAGCCCTTCTGATAAAAGACGTTGCTATGACTGAAGAGTTCATTAAGTGGTGCGAGCGTATTGAAGAGATTCAACAAAGGAGGGTTGGACGAAAGAAGTATGACAGACTCCCCAAAGTAGTCCCTATGGCCGTTGTGGAAGACCAGCATGACATCACTTCCCTCATACGACAAATTGTGAGAGAAGAATTACAACAATTTATGACAGCCGGGACTGTTATACCAAGCGAGCCTTAGATTATGGCCATGGATGTAAGCCCTGTAAATCACGAGGGAGCCGACGCCGCTGAGGAAGAGGTATTTCAGACATTACCTCCTGTCTGTCCCGTCAATTGCACTGGACGTAAAGAATGGCGTCGCCCGGCTATGACTTACGCTGCAGCCGTCAAACGACAGCCCATGAACCTGACGACCCGGCTACAACCAACTCCCCCGGCAACTATGACGCCCCGCAGAAGAACAGACATCTGGAGGACAGAAGGCAACACACCACTGTGTTTCCACTGTGGACGCCCTGGAATGTCGTACGCTAATGCAGAGAGAGGAGGCGAGTATTCGACGATTATTTTGCCGCAAGACGCCAGCCATCAGAGCAGTTCTATCCAAGGCAGTCACCTGCTGATGAGTCCAGTCGACCTATGGGAAGAAGCCCATCGCCGTACCCTAGACGAGGTCGCTCCCCGACGCGCCGCAGCCGTTCACCGTCGCCGTACAGAGGTACCAGCCGCTCCCCTAGCCGCCGCGCCCAGGAAAACTAAGCGAGGCGACCATCTACGAAGGTGAGGCCGCCGCAGAAGAAAATCCTCCATGGACGACAATCGCTAAGATGTCGAGAAATCTCATCGACGTCATAACTGACGGCCAACCTGTCCGGGCACTTGTTGATTCAGGAGCGTCTTTCTCTGTATTGCCGGATAATTACCGCCGCACACTAAATAAGACAATGTTCTGTGATACGGGGGCAACTGTGCTGAAGATCGCGAATGGAAAGTACGTCCAGCCAACAGGAACTTGTGCCGCAAGGATAACCATGAACAAGAGGACACAGTGTTAACAGAATGTAGTCACAATGTCATCTTCGGATAGGACTTCCTTCAGGCATCTCAAGCTATCACTGACTGTGGAAGATCTGAGCTGCAAACTGAAGAAGCTGTTCCGATCGATACACGTAATACAGAATTTTCTGGGAAGATATTTGCCATTGACAATGTGACGATCCCGCCGTTGACGATGAGAAGAGTTGCAGTCACAAACGCAGTTGAGCCGTCGTCGAAACGACAAAAACGAAGAGACATTGTTCACGTCCTGTGCATGAAGCCTTACTACGATCCTGAAGAGCAGGTAGGAGACAATGGCTTCTTGTTCAAAGACGCTAAGGACGGTAATGTTACTGATGAAGGCACGACAGGAACGTCTGTCGTCGATAATCGTGGAGAAGGGAAGGATTCTCTAGAACCGCCATACAAAGGACCCATGACAAGGTCAAGATTCAGGATACTGCAGCTGGCTTCACAGGGAACGTAACAGCGGGTCGCTGTTTTTTCAGGAGTAGGGATCAATGCCGCGAGAGACGACGTACACCGATTGCCGGCGTGGCGCAGGGGATAGCGTCACCGACTGCGGTGCTGAAGGTTGCCGGTTCAATTCCGTCCACCGGAAAAAATTAATTTCTTTGAAATTAACTATTCCAGAATGTTCTACATCTTTCTTATGTTCACTTGTAAATTCTTCTAATTTCTGGTACATTCTGTCTGTGTATAAATATCAGAGCACTCTGCCCGAGAGGGCAGTCTCGTTGTTGCAAGACAGTGATTTAGAAGACACACTAAAGGAAGCCTGGAGAGTGTGCCTGCGTGCACTTAACAGATATGCAACTACTATCGATTGGTGGACAAAAATAGCGAAGCCGAAGCTGAGGAAGGTTTTAATGCAATATAGTAGTCAGAGGGCAAGCTGTATTAAAAATAATATAGAGTCTTATTATTCAATCTTAAGAGAGTTATATAGCCAAACATCTGCGTCGACCCTTCCCCTGAAGACATTAAAAAAGTCAAAGCGAAATTGCTCACTATTAAAAGGAAGCAATTAGAAGGATTAAAAATAAAATCAAAAGCGAAATCAGTTACAGAGGATGAAATGACTTCACTCTATCATTTACTAAAGCATGCTAAGAACAGGAAGAGATCGTTTATTGATGAAATCAGAACAAAACATGGCATTACTCTAAAAACCCAGAAGGATATTGTTAATGAAGTGCGTCGTTATTATAATGAATTGTATTCTAGAAATGCAGGAGGGGTTGAAAATTATAATAATTTCTTTAACATTATAGTCCCACAGCTGACGGAAAGTGACAATCAGGAATTCCTTTCTGAGGTTAATGAAGAGGACGTTTATGAGTCTCTCTGCAGTTCACCATTAAAAAAATCCCCAGGACCCGATGGTTTGCCAGTAGAATTTTACGTTCGTTACTGGCCAATTGTCGGTGAGAAAATTACTGAGATGGTGAATGAGGTTATTAAGGCAAAAATGATACCACCTGAATTTAAAGAAAGCAACATTGTACTCGTCCCTAAAAATAAATGGAACAAAGACCCAAACAACTTTCGCCCAGTTTCGTTGCTGAATTCAGACTATAAAAATGTGGCTAAACTGCTACAAGTCAGACGAGGTGTTACTCAGGGAACTCCCCTTTCCATGACCCTATTCGCCATCTCACTGGACCCGTTTCTCAGACATGCTCATGACAAATTAACAGGCATAACACTAGGAGGACAACTGTTATAAGAGCTTATGCTTACGATGTAGGAATCATCATAAGAAATATGGAAGATATAGACACATTAGAAACAGTAACGAGAACTTACTGTAGTTTGTCTGGAGCAAACGCAAATGAAAAGAAAAGCAAAATCTTAAATCGTAGAGGTTTTGACAAAATAAATATGGAATGGGCAAAAGTGGTGAAGCAGCATAAAAGCCTAGGAATAACACTAACAACAAACGCCATGAAAATGGCTGCAATGAACTGGAAAGACACCTCCGAAACACTTCGAGGTGCTATAATGGAGAACTTATCTCGTTCCTTAAATCAGTTTCAGGGGTAAGTACATAAACTTATGTATCCTGTCCAAAGCATACTATACAGCCCAAGTATTTCCAATACCAAGGATGATAGCCCGGAAAATTATGTCCAGAATTACAAACTTCCTGTGGAAAGGAGAAATATTTCGAACAGCAGTCAAGATAGCTACCTTAGATCCGAGACATGGCGGTTTAGATCTAACTGACATCACAAGCAAAGCTTCGGCACTTTTCGTCATGAGGCAAATGAATGTAATAAGAGAATCTCAAGAAAGTATTACCAGCCAGCTCTTTGAAATCTTTAAACCAGAAAATCTACAACCCCCTATTGATGTGCGAAAAATAAATAGCATGTGAGGACATTTTATATTGAACTAAGTTATTTGAGTACTGGACTTCGACAAGCTCAACAGATAACATCAGGAGCAATCATGAGGGAAAGGTGGAAAAGTGAAGGCAGAAATAAAATAGAAAGACAGTATCCAAATTTAGACTGGAATGCTATCTGGGAAAACATCAACTTAAAAGTCCTGACCTCCGATATTAGAACAACGTGGTACAAAACAGTGAACAACATCATTAGTACTCATGAAAGACTCTACGGAATTGGTCTCAGTGATACCATTCTGTGTCAGGGGTGCCATCTAACAGATACAATAACACATAGATATACATGCGGTGGGAATATAAATAATTGGAACTGGTTTAAAGAGCAAATTGCATTTATTACAAGGACATCACCCAACAATATAACATCAACTGTTCTTCACAGACCTCAAGAACGGTACTTTCCAGACGCAAAAAATAACGTGTACTGGCTGATAGTAAATTACGTAAATTATGCCATCAACAACCTGGGACCAGACAACATCATAGACTTCCAGATGTATATACGGAACGAATACTACAAAATTAATAGGTATATGGATCACAAGAAAAAGTTCGGTAACATGTTGAAAAATTGTATTTGAAAGAATGGGGATCGGATAAAATACTAAATACATGACCCAACGACAACACGCTATTTCGTAAGTGGACGATGAACGGTAAGGGAGATACAATCCACAGCGTGCGAGTTGTGGGAATGTGGGACAGACGTGAAGCTTACACGGATGGCCAAGTGTTTTAAGTCGAGCACTGAGAGAAAGAGGGAAAGCCTGTTTGGGATCCCGGTCGTGCACAATCAGTTTTGCCAGTTGGTTTCCCTGCCCTAATGCCGCCTTCCTCCCGCCCATAGCCTGGCTCAGTGGTGGGTGGGGTGGGGACGCCGCGCCCTGCCGTCTGCGGGGCGGCAGCTACAGCTGCAGCGGTGGCCCGTAATCAGCGCCTCTTAGGCTGGCAGGCGAGGCGGCGCTATTAGCGGCGCGTTATGCGTTATGGCCCCAGATGGCCGCCACGGCTGCGCACAGCAATCAACGCGAGCTGCCAGGTCGGCAAGACTAGTCTGCAGGACAGGCCGAGCAGTCCATTACCAGGGACACTACCAGCACCGCCCTCTCGGGAGGGCACTTACAGTGCTAAACGCATCTCAAGTGAAGTTGAGTTTTGGCCCACTTTAGGTTACGGTAGTAACACGAAAAGTGGGCCTTTGCGATTGTCTTTTGACAGCTCGAAATTTAAATGACTATTCATCTGACACGAAAATTGAATAACCGAATTTGTAGAGGAGAAACTTCTCTACAACTTTGCTCTATTATGTTTTTTTTTTTTTTTTTTTTTTTTTTCATATCTCGTAGCGTTTCAAAGATATTTGCAATAATAACGGCGATTTTGGGATGTATGTATGTCTGTCTGCATCTCTCTAGGGAAACTGGCCTCAGTATTCCAGGCCGAAATCACTGCCATCAGGGCATGTGTGGAGGAGAATTTGCGTAGGTGCTACAAAGATCGTAGCATCAGGCAGTCAGGCAGCCCTGAGATCACTGGCAGCTCCTGCAACAAGGTCTAAAATTGTTGCAGAATGTCACAGGGTTCTGGTGGAGTTAGGTGAAAGCAATAGAGTAAACCTATTGTGGGTCCCTGGCCACTCGGGGATCAGTGGCAACGAACATGCCGACAGATTAGCCAGGATGGGGGCAGAGACTCCATTTATTGGACCGGAACGTCCTGACAATCACCAAGGCAATGATCAAATTGGAGCTACGTAACTGGCTCAGACGATAGCACGTAGAATATTGGACCATCGTCTATCAACAAAAATATGGCAAGGTAATGATGCCAAAGCCTTGTTTTAAAAGAAGCTCTGCAATCCTGGTCCTGAACAGGAGAGAGATTAGACTCATGGTTGGATTGCTGACAGGCCATGGGAATTTCAAAAAACACCTACGTACAATGGGAATAACAGAAGAGGACCCTAAATGTAGGATCTGTGATGACGGTGATGAAACTGCATCACATCTACGAATGCATTGCATTGGAGAATGAAAGGCACAGAATATTTGGGACAACCAGACCCGAAGAAATTGTGTCTAATAAAAAACTGGTAAAGGGACTCCTTGCACTGTTCAAGGGCATTGGTTGGCTTTACTTGATATACAGGTAGCGATGCCGCACAATAAACTTAGTTTCGGTGCGGGCAGTGGCGGGTTGGACCAAGACTGTTTTGGCTTCCATGGAAAAATCAAATCAAATCAATGTCTCTCTGTCTGTCCGTAACGTGTTCCTTATTTTTAAGACGAACCGTTCAACCGATCAGCACCGAATTTTACAGACATGATTGCCACCAGAGACCAGAACCTCCCATTTTCAAAATTTTCGGAGAAAAAATACGGTAGTAAAACAAAACAAATCCGTTTGTAATGTAATTGCAAACGAAGCGTTCATCTGAAACGAAAATTGAATAACCTAATTGGTAGAGGAGAAAATTCTCTACAACGTAGCTTCCTGTAGTAGTTGGAGTTAGAGATGCACCTTTTTTAGACTGAAGACAGCTGATAGGTATTCCTGCTTAAAGGAAGTCCCTCTAAGAAAGGAACCACCTTTGACAAAGTCTAAGAATATAAGTAATAAGGGAATTACTGTTTTTCATCAAAATATACAGGGTATCAGAGATAAAGTTAATGAACTGCTTATTGATACTGATTCTGACATTATTGGTATTTTAGAGCACTCTTTAAGTGGTGTGACAATCCAGAGACTTCCTTTGCCAGGATACAGGTTAGCTGCCTTCTACTCTAGGAGTTCCTTGCAGTGTAGGGGAGTGGCCATGTAAGTAAAAAACGATTTTTCGTCGGAGTCAATCGATTTTTCTAAACATTGCACAGAACAGATATTTGAATGTTGTGCAGGAGCTGTTAATGTCTACATCTACATTCATACTCCGCAATTCACCGTAAGGTGCGTGGCGGAGGGTACACTGTACCACTACTAGGCATTTCCTTTCCTATTCCACTCCCAAATTGAACGAGGAAAAAAAGAATGCCTATATGCCTCCGTACGAGGCATCTAAACTAGTAATAGTTGTTATTTATAGATCCCCTGACTCAGATTTTAAAATGTTTCTGCCCAAGCTGGAATTGGTTCTAGGATCACTGTATAGGAAGTATAAAAATTTAATTGTGTGTGGAGATTTCAACATTAATTGTGTAGGTGATAGCTCAAGGAAAAGTCAGCTGTTAGATCTATTTAATTCCTATAACATGATGCAAACAGTATTTTTTCCAACGAGAGTGCAAGGAAATAGCAGTTCTACCATTGACAATATTTTTGTTCATTCTTCATTATTAGAGGGGCACTCTGTCAGCAGAATAGTAAATGGCCTATCAGACCACGATGCCCAACTTTTAATTCTGAAAAGTATTTGTTCTCAAACAAATGTTAAACATAAATATCAACTACTCAGAAAAGTTAATCCAGTTGCAATTGAGATCTTTTTAAGCCTTATTAAGGAACAAGAATGGCAGGATGTTTATAGAGCTGATAATGCAGATGATAAATATAATGCTTTTCTGAAGACATTTATTATGCTGATTGAAAGTTGCTTTCCGCTAGAACACTCAAAACAGGGTACTTCCAGTAACAGACAGCCAGGGTGGCTGACAAAGGGGATAAGAGTATCATGTAGAAACAAGCGGGAGTTGTATCAAAATGTTAGAAGCAGTCAGAATGAAGATGCAGTAGCTCATTACAAACAGTACTGCAAGGTTCTGAAAAATGTCATTAAGAATGCAAAAAGTATGTGGTACGCAAAAAGAATAGCAAACACTCGGGATAAAATTAAAACTATCTGGTCAGTCGTGAAGGAAGTGTCTGGTCAGCAGCAGCAGGTAGAAGATATAACGTCAGTGCGTAGTAGGAATGTTTCTGTTACTGACAAGTTAGATGCAATATTCAATAATCACTTTCTGAATATAGTAGGGGAACTAAACAAAACTCTAGTTCCTACAGGTAATCATATAACGTTTTTAGAAAATGCCTTTCCGAGGCTGTTACCTGAAATGGTCCTTCATGATACTTCCATAGGTGAGATTGAGGCAATAATTAAATCACTAAAGACTAAGTACTCTTGTGGATATGATGGGGTATCTAGCAGAATTCTAAAGTACTGTTCTTAATATGTTAGCCCAGTATTAAGCCATATTTGTAATTTTTCTTTTCAGAATGGTCAGTTTCTTAACAGATTAAAGTACTCAGTAGTGAAACCGCTTTATAAAAAAGGAGAAAGGGATAATGTAGACAACTATAGACCTATTTCTATGCCATCGGTTTTTTCTAAAGTTATTGAAAAGGCTGTATATTCAAGATTAATTGATCATTTCAGTTCACATAATTTATTGTCAAACGTACAGTTTGGTTTTAGAAGTGGTTTAACGACTGAAAACGCTATATTTTCGTTTCTCTGTGAGGCACTTGATGGGTTAATTAAGAGGCTACGGACATTAGGCGTCTTCTTTGATTAAAAAAAAAGCGTTTCATTGTGTTGATCACAAAATATTGTTGCAGAAGTTGGAACATTATGGAATACGGGGAGTAGCCCACAACTGGTTCACCTCTTACTTTAATAATGGACAACAGAAGGTAATTCTCCGCAGTGTAGAAAATGGCTATGAGGTGCAATCCCAATGGGGCACAATTAAGTATGGGGTGCCCCAGGGGTCTGTTTTGGGACCATTGCTGTTTCTTATTTATATAAATGATATGCCTTCGAGTATAACAGGTGATAGTAAAATATTTTTGTTTGCTGATGATACCAGCTTGGTAGTGAAGGATGTTGCTCGTAATATTGACACAGTATCAAATAATGCAGTTAAAGAGATAAGTTAATGGCTAGTAGAATACAAGTTGATGTTAAATCACAGTAAAACTCAGTTTTTACAATTTCTAACACATAATTTGACGAAACCTGACATTCTGATTACACATAATGGGCATGTGATAAGTGAGACTGAACAGTTCAAATTTCTAGGTGTTCATATAGACAGTAAGCTGTCATGGAAAGCCCATGTTCAGGATCTTGTTCCAAAACTAAATTCTGCTATATTTACCATTAGAACAATATCTGAGATAAGTGATTTTTCAACACGAAAAGTAGTCTATTTCTCTTACTTTCACTCACTTATGACGTACTTCATTGTTTTTTGGGGTAACTCACCTGATGCAAAAAGGATATTTCTGGCTCAAAAACGGGCGGTTCGAGCAATATCTGGTGTAAGTTCGCGAACGTCATGTCGACCCCTTTTCAGTAGTCTGGGAGTTTTGACTCTGGCGTCACAATAAGTTTTTTCTTTAATGTCGTTTGTTGTTAATAATATCAGCTTATTCCTACGAGTTAGTAGCTTTCACTCGGTGAATACTAGACAGAAATCTAATCTACATTTGCATCACACCACCTTAACACTTGTGCAGAAAGGGGTACAGTATTCTGCGGCATCCATTTTCAATAATCTGCTATAAGAACTAAAGAATCTTAGCACTAATCCACACGCTTTCAAATCTAAATTGAAGAATTACCTCATGGCTCATTCCTTTTATTCTGTCGAGGAACTCCTAGAAAAGTTAAACAATTAAGCTAATTTATTTTTTCTTTATTTATTCTTTTCACTTTGTCTTAAGATTGTCGTGTGCAAAGGACTACTTAAAATTTTTCTATTACCATTCTTGTGTAATAATTAATGTATTGACTTGTTCCATGACCATGGAGTCTCACTCCTCAATTGGGTTCTATGGAACAGAAAAAACCAATAAAAATATGTTTTTTTCTTATCTCGTATCGTTTGAGACATATTTGCAAAAATAACGGAGATGTGACACCCTCCATTTAATTAACGAAAACCAGCAGTTCGGAAGACGTCACGTGACATTCCTCGCGTATTTCATGATTTTCTTATTGTAACTTACACTTTTGTCATTTCAAGCAACGGTACACTGAGGAATTAACAAAAAACATCGTTCTTCGTACGATAAATGATAATCTAATGTCTACAAATGCTATATTAACATCAATTAACAACGGCCATCAATATTATGAGATTAAAGAATTCCTGTTTTCATTTATAGCCGTAGCATAGTGGGCAAGGTGCTGGACTGTGACGGTGGTTCGAAACTCGCCACTAACTATTTTTTTTCTAAAAGGGTTTCAGACACTCTTATTAATTAATTAATTATTATTTAGATTATTATTTTGGTCCAAAATGTTTGCATAAACTTATAAAACTATAAATCTAAAGTGGGCCGTAAAACACATCAGTGCGATTTTTTATGCACATAACAGCGTCAGTTCACGCTTTTTTTTTTCATATAATTATCCATCTCCTTCATCCCTCTCTGACAATCTTGTTCTACACTGATGTCGATCCATTTAAGTTTCGTTTTCATGACGTCATATCGTAGGAACTACACTGATCAAAACAGTTAGGCGACCAGTCGACATAACTAGGTCCTGAAGTATTATCAATCAGCAGAATTAACTAAAATGGTTTGAGGCTTTCTATCGTTTGATGGAGTGAAGACAACATTATCGCAACCCAACGTATTAAGGAGCTACAGCCGTAAGCCGAAAGGAAGCTCTAAAGTCCCACAACATTGCCCAAAAATACGACTAGGGGTTGGAATAATTTGTCCGTAGAAGGAAAACACTCCGCCTATGATTATGGCGGACCACTAGACAGGTAAATTTTACCAGAAAAATTCCCAGAGACAGATAAACAGTGGTTAAGAAAGCATCTAAGAACAAATTTCTTGGGCGAATAGCCGCTCAAATAGCCCCAGATGCTATTAAGCACGACAGTAGTCATCAAAGCACAAGGAGATAGGCGTGGAAAACCGCTGGGGTTCAGGTAACCACCCTAAACAAAGACAGGCAAGTACATAGCGAGCCAGGAGGGAAAGACGCCAACTAACGCAAATAATTAAACATGGCCAAGCGAAGCAACTACTTAAGTCCAAAGCCCAATAATAGTTGAACACGCCGTGTTAGGGTGCCTGGAGTCCGCCTCCGTAGCGCAGTCGTAGCGTCGCTGACTACCACACAAGGGGCCCGGGTTCGATTCCCAACAGGGGACTGGGTGTTGTGTGTTGTCCTAATCATCATAATCTCATCATCATTGGCACGTAAGTCGCCGACGCGGCGTCAAATAAAAAGACACTAAGGCAGCCGAACAATCCCGCAAGGGTTCTCCCGGCCAAGAAAGCCATACGCTCATTTCATTTAGGGTGCCTGAATAGACTACTCGGAGATGGAAGCGAGTCTGTTTTAATCCAAGTTGAAGACTCGGGAAAAGTAGGTAGATCCCAGGCTCAAGTGTTCATGGGGCCGCTGTCGTCACATGGAAGACACTAGGTGACACCGCTCACCCGGCAAGTGGCACAACACTCGGTAAACATGCTCAGCACGCCTGGCTCCTGCCCGTTCTGAGTACCGCTGCCGATCACACACCACATTTACGCTACAGGCTGACTGACTCTCTCGCTCTTCCTCGCTCATAACGCCCTCTCGCCATTTCCTTAGTCGGCGCCGAACTCGCCGTGCCTTGCGCAAGCGCCATCAGATATACCCGCCGATTACAGCAAGTAGCGCCGGCCGCGAGACAAACGACAAACTAGCGACGTCACCCATAGTGAAGTAACGAAGAGATGTCGATACGCGAGCTGGAGCGAGGTAACTGGTGCCAATACAAATAAATCGAGCCAACACGGCTCAAGGGAGTTGCTGTTGACTTTTGTGTACCCTACCAAACCAATTATACAAGGTTGGGTTCAGATAGTGTAGTGAGCAGGCAGTGCAATGCAACGACAACAACGTTTGAAATAAACTTTAGAGTCTTGATCACAAATTCAAATTTATTGAGGCCTTACGCGTTTCGACGTTTCGTCATTATCGAAGGCTACAGCAAGACAATGGAATTAACATTCATCAAACATTTTGATAAAACATAAATGAGAACACTATCTTCACACTCACCATATTAAAAAAAAAAATAAAAAGTGAAACTAAAACATTCCTTTTAAAATAATCACCATCAAAGACATGTGTCAAACATAAAATAAATTTAAAATTCCCTCCAGAACATCCTTGTAGGATGGTCAAGTGCATACTAAGGTTAGCAAAGCGGTCAGTTATTAAGTGGAGAATCCGCTAGATGACGATGTTGTCTTTCTACTTCTCTCTCACTCACAATGCGCTCTCACTCCCTCTCTGGGATATTTTTTTTCTTTCATGTGCTATACACTATAGCACATGTTAGCCCTCTATTATAAAACATGAAATAAATCAGTTTTGAGGTATACTGATCAAATACATTATCCTCAAGGCTCTTAAAATGAATGAATATTTTAAGTAAATAAGGAAGGAGATGGTTGATGGAGCAAATACAAGTTATAGAATGTAATTTTAAGCACTCTTACAGGTTATATAGTAATATTAACCCAATTATGCAGTTGCATGAAAAAAAAAGGTGTCGCATGGAGAGCCACAGAAAGGTTGGAAACGGGCAGATGCAGAGGGGGGGTGGCTGCATGTATTAGAGTATCCCAAAGTGTTATTTCCAGGACCTTGACGCAAACTCAGAGAACAGGCACCATTAACAGAAGGCAAGATCAAAGTCGTTCACGAGTTGCATGAGCAAGAGACGTCCATTATCTCCGGTTAATAGCCTGTCGAGAGAGGAGGCTGAAAGCAACTCATCTGCAACGCAACCTGCATTCAGTAACAGGACGCGCAATTTCAACTCAAACAGTATGAAATAACCTTCGAGAATGTGGCCTCAACGCACGGAGGCCTATGGTGTGTGTCACATTAAAACCACGACACAGTTTATCCCGCAGAGACGGGGTTGGAGGAACATTAGGATTGGAGTCGTAACGAATGGCGCCGGTTTCTGATCACAGATGCGGCAAGATTTTGTGTTCTGCCGTACAGTCGTCGTTCCCTAAGAAGAGAGAACGTGGGACTCGGAACATTACCGTTTCGTTGATCTGGACGGTGTGAACAGGAGAGTGTGTTGTCGGACGTACAGACCTCTATGTCTTTCAGAATTGCGCTTTGACTGATCAGAGGTGTAGACACGAGATCCTTCGACCTCTCGTTGAGTCCCACGCTGGTGACAGAGGAGATGGCTTCCTTCTGGTGGTCGACAAAGCGCGTCCCCATAGAGTTGCACTGGTAGTCAACATGCTTGAAGCTGAGGAAAATGAACGAATGGACTTGCCAGCTTGTTCATCGGAAATAAACCCTATTGAGTATGTCTCGGCTGCACTTGGCAGAGTCTTTCAAACCAGACCATCACTTCCCACAATTCATACTTTTCATGCCACGCAGGTGTGCAACTGTACTGGCTAACCGAGTTCATCACACACAATATTGGAGAGCAGCGAGAATGACTTTTTCACTATTATGGTAGCCCCGTGGCGACTCGCTTTAAGTAAACGCTATATAAACCTGAAGTAAAGAGACAGTAAGATATCGTACTGTAACACACACAAATTACAGCTGTATACAATATCTGAATAAAATAACGTTACCATTGATTAAGATATTTCACCTGAATCCCTCATTGTTTTGAGCCGTGTAAATAATGTTCTTATCATCACAGCGATTGTTGTCTGATAGTAAATAACATGTATACCGATTTCAATCGGTCTAGTTGTTTGGGAGGACATGTGGTACACCCACATGCCCCCCCCCCCACCCCTCATACACACATAATGTGTATAGATGACTTCCATCACCCACATACCATCTGATAGTCCGCCAGGGACCATGAAGCTCATTCCTTCATGTCTTCTGGGGTGTTTGCTTGGGAGGTCTTTACTATTTTGGCAATCAGCTTACATGGAAAATTTGATTTTAATATGTGCTTAAAATTGAGAAATAAATTCTTATGGGCACAAAACGTTTTGATATGGAAAAATACGGTAATAATTCTGGAAGCAATTTTAACAAAGAGATGTAAATTATACTTCAATTAAGTTAGGACGAATGTTCCTAAGTTGGAGGTTAGAAGAATAAGTGCTTCAAGAATTTCTGCATGGATTTTATCAAACTATAACAGAAATACTAAAATGGTTTATAATTACACCACAACAATATCAATAAAATAGAAAAGAGCATTGGTTAAGGGGAATAACGAAAATTGTGGGTGTCAGTTATTCCACAATAAACAACTAAAAGTTCTAAATGAAGAAATTTAGGCAAACTTATGACTGTACATGAATGGTCCTTATACCTATTAATTTACAGCAATGGTATTGTATCGGGAGGTACATAGCGTACGGAGATAGGAGGCAATATCAACATCCTTCGTTACAACACCTTTTCAAATCACTTCTCCGACTGTCCTCCAGCACAATTACTGTGTTGTAATGAAACAGGCCAGAAAGTTTCAAGCAGATCGTACAAGTACATTCAGAAGAATTGTATATACTGCCGCAAAAAGTTAGTGCATTTGGAGAGACGACATCGATTTTTAACCAACTCCTGGCTATAGTATATAAGTGGATGTACCGACAATCGTGTAAACGTCATCCCCCAACAAATGGCGCAGTGGCAACGCTACCACAGGGCAATCTGCGTGTACTTTTAAAAGGGAATATTTACAGCCATAAGGCCCATTGGTATGTCAACGTGTCAATCAAACAAGCGGTATGTCTGGGATACGCACCAGTGATTCCTACAGACATCTGAGCGAATTTGGAAGGGTTCAAATTCAGGCCATCTAAGTGGCGGGACGGTCCTCTCGGAGAATTGTAATCGGGACTAGAACCCGCATTTCCCACTTTACGCTACCGGTGACTTAACCACACCTTTTTTTGTCGTGGTCTTTGCGTTGTAAAGTTTTTTTTTTTTTAACTTTGTAGTTACCGCGGCTCAAGTGATGGGTTGTGAGCCGAGAAGTGTCAACACGGCATGCTGTCAATCTGTTACTAACAGTGGGGCTGCGGGCACTAACAAACACCTCCAGCCAGTCTTCCACTCACACCAGATCATCGACGTGCACGGCTAGACCGGTGCCATCAGAGGATCACTTGGAATGGCGGCCTGTGGTTTTCAGCAAAGAAATCGGTTCTACCCACATGCAAGTAATAGTCACTTCTGCTTACGAAGTGTAAACTAATTCTGTTTCCCCTCCAAAATAGTGACAAACGAACGTTCTTAAATGAAAGACGATCTGCTCAAAATCAATTTATTATAATTAAACATTCAGATGACATTTCTTCTCATGTAAAACAGATAATTTTATTCACACAATCTATTACAAATGTTAAACATTGAGATACAAAAATGACTGCCTGAGTCAAAGGTCGGAGGTTTTGCAAAACAGAATGCTATTAGATTGGCTACACAGGGGGTTGAAATTATCGTTAGCCCTAAGAACCCCAGAGTAAACAGGCAGATCTCAAAGGAATAAAATAAGGGACAGAATCGAACAAGTCTGATTCATATAACCCTCCAGCAAGTGCGTCACCTTACCCACACAGATGATCATTGACGGCAGCGTCTCAGGCTCGCAGGCAGCAGGCGGTGGGAGCGGATGAGCTGAAATTTTTATCCGACCGTAATTGCTGCGACCTGTTAAGCAGGGTAGATATGTAACTTAACACAGCGTCACTGGCGTCGGCGTCGTTATGGCAGTAGCTGTGCGATTCTATCACACTAACAGACTAATCAATATTTTGCATAGGTGACACAAAAGCCAATTGGCACAAATCGATCAGTCACTTGCGTAATAAGATCTGTAAAAACAATGCCCGATTCGCAAAGGCGCGAATGATCAAGTAGAGACTTCTAGCAAAACGAAAACTAAACTGTGGCCGCTCACAGCGTAACCACAGGACAATGTAACGTCCGCGAAATAAACACAAGTTCTACAAGGTCCGAATCTTCGGAATCACACACAAGTCTAACCAGAGGACCGTTTAAGACGATGTCCTCCCCGCGAATCTAAACGGAGTATTCCGTGTCTCCCGAGGTCCGAACACTTCGGACGCTCAAACAGGAGACTAGTGAGGTCTGTACACTTCGGACGCTCAGACATGAGAGAGAGTCCCGAGGTCCTTACCCCTCGGACGCTCACACAGGACTTTCTTGAGGTCCGTACACTTCGGACACTCAGACACGAGTGACTGTCTCGAGGTCCGAACACTTCGAACGCTCAAACAGAAGTCGTCATATGTCCTCGCGCCCTGCCGCAGCTCACGGCAAAGTGCCGGGCGGCCACACCCACGCGCGAATACACGCACCAATCTCTGCTAACAGCTAATAGTCAAACCAATCGGATGGCGTAGCGCCGTTGACAAATTGTTTAGCTGTCATACTAAAATAATCTGCCGAATCAGGACGCGTTTTCTGCGGCTGCCAAGAGGCTCCGCCCATGCCACCAACGCTTCCCGCGCATTTCACCGTTCCCAGGGTGAATGCTCTGCATGGAATTTCACCTTGCTCCTAGCTACGGTCACACGACCTAAAAATGTTAACGTTGTGCTATATATACAGCCGCTGGAGCCAAAACCATGGGGTGCCAGACGGGCAGAAAGCTTTGCTCTCTTGCGAAACGGCCGAATGACTAAAAAGGCAGTCCCCGCTATCGTCCACCGTAAACCGCGGGCCAGAATTGTAAAGCATTCCACATACTCCGCCGCCCGTAGCGTCGGCGCCACAGGTCAAGCCAGCCCCTCTCGTCCTTCCCCAAAGGCGAGCGAAAGTTGGTGGGAGGGCGAGACCCCCAAGAGCATCTCTGCTCTGCCGCGGCGTGACCGTGCCCAACACGGAAAACCACTTTTTAGCAGCCAAGCTGCGCCAATAAACATTAGAATCCCGAAATTTTCATATAAACATAGACTGTACTACAAGCCCAGGAGCCCATCACCCCTGATGTGTCCCCAAAGGCACAGAAATCAAAATAAATAAAGATCTACAAAGAAAAATGTTACATACTTCAATAATTAGCGTAAAGAGAAAGGTATAATAACACAAGATTAGCATAAAAAATAGACTAATTACAGCCCCCGTCTTACAGAAGTAGACCCCGGGAGTACTGTCTCGTAGAGTGCAATCGTCCTGAACACAACGGCCGCATCCTGGCATTACAGTAAGATGTGCGAAAAGCCACAACTCTCGTTGACCTTTGTTCTTTTTGGAGGGAACGCTGACCGCGCTCTGTACGTGCAAACTAGGAGTGTAAAGTAGACGATAAGGACTTCAGACAAACGTGTGATAGCAACTTTCAAATGTGGTGCTACAGACGAATGATGAATATTATATGGGAACATCACATAACTAGTGAGGAGGTACTGAACAGAGTTGGGGAGAAAAGGACCTTTGAATATCCTAAGAGGAGGGATAGATTGGTGGGATACATACAGAGACTTCAACGAATCGTCAACTTACCGTTAGAAGTAACTGTGTGGGGTAACTATCGTAGAGACAGAGAGAGAGAGAGAGAGCGAGGGACGAATACACTAAGCAGATTCAAAAGTATGTAGGTTGCCGTTTGTATTCTCAGATGAAGAGGCTTGCACAGGACAGGGTAGCGTAGAGTACTGCATCAAACCTGTCTGCGGACTGAAGACCACCACAACAACATATACGTCTCACTTGAAATCTACGCTATGTGATAAAAAGTATCCGCATAGCCCCAAAAACATACGTTTTTAATATTATGTCCATTATGTTGCTACCTAGTGCCAGGTACTCCATATCAACGATCTCAATAGTCATTAGATATCAGGAGAGAGCAAATTTGGCCGCTCTGCGGAAATCACGGACTTCGAAGGTTCTTAGGCGATTGGTTGTCACCTGTGTCAGAAGTCTCTATGCGATACGTCGACACTCCTAAACATCTCTACGTCCATTGTTTCTGATGTGACAGTGGAGTGGAAACGTGAAGGGACACGTACAGCACGTAAGCGTACAGGCTGACCTCACGTGTTGACTGTCAGAGACCGCCATCAGTTGTGCAGGGTCGTTCAGGGTAATAGGCAGCCATCTGTTCAGATCATCACACAGGAATTCCAAACTGCAACAGGGTCCGCTCCAAGTACTACAATAGTTAGGCGGGAAGTGAGAAAACATGTATTTCATGGTCGAGCGACTGCCCATGCACATCAATGCACGTCAATGCCAAGTGACGCCTTTATTGGTGTAAGAAACGTAAACATTGAACGATTGAACAGTGGAAAAAGAGTTGTGGGGAGTGACGAATCGGGGTACACGATGTGACGATCCGATGTCAGGGTGTGGGTATGGCGAATAGCCGGTGAAAGTCATCTACCGACTTGTGTAGTGCCAACAGTAAAATTCGGCGGCGGTGATGTTATGGTGTGGTGGTATTTTTCATAGAGGTGCTCGTACTCCTTGTTGTTTTGCGTATCATTATCACAGCACAGGCCTACATTGACGTTTTAAGCACCTTATTGCTGTCCACTGTTGAAGAGCAATTCGAAGATGGAGACAGAATCTTTCAACACGATCGAGCTCTTGTTCATAATGCACGGCCTGTGGTGGGGTTGCTACACAAGAATAACATCCCCCTAATGGGCTGGCCTCCACAGAGTCCTAACTTGAATCCTATAGAAGGCCTTTGGGCTGCTTTGGAATGTCGACTTCGTGCCAGGCCTCACCAACCTACATCGATACCCTCCTCCTTGCAGCACTACGTGAAGAATGGGCTGCTATTCCCCAAGAAACCTTCCGGCACCTGATTGAACGCATGCCTGCGAGAGTGGGCCGACACCACACTGTATTCCACCATTACCGATGGATGGCGCCACGAACCTGTAAGTCATTTTTAACCAGGCGTCCGGATACTTTGCATCACATAGCATACCTGAGTCTGTTAAGGCAACTCTTTCCGACGCGTGTTGGAGCACTGATAAGGCCAGGAACTAGCCGAAATTGTCATAAACAATTTATTTTGCAATTTTCGAAAGCATAATGGAGAAAAACAGCGATCTTAATTTAGTCTTTAAAATTAAAATTGAAAACAGTCCAGATCGCAAAGCTGTTATTTCATGACAGGTTTCACTCTTTATAGACCATCTTCAGATGAATACCACATAATAGAAAGCGGTGGTAGTGGACACAGCAGGCCGCACAAATGTGAATCCTTTGATCTGCAATTTTTTAAAATTTATTTCTTCTCAGAAATCATGAACGGCCGCTGCTGCACATTGGTCCAAACATAGGTTCAAATTAAATAAAATTCAAACTGGAGACTGAAACATTCCTCCCATTTTATTTTAATTAAAATTTTTAAGTCAGTATAAATTTTTGCAATTTAATGTGAGCACGAAATAGAATAACTGTAAAGAGTGTTTGGGAGAAATATTTCAATACTGGTTACGTAGCAAAACCATCTATCTATTGAAATGAATCTACTATGCTGTACTTTTAGAGAAATTAATGAGCTACGCACCAAGAAAGTAGTTAAAATCCTTTTCTAACCTGGCTGATACTGATAAGCAACGTGAACCTAACTGTTGGTGACATTATCACTATTGCTGAATTTGTAACTAAGTTTGCGGCTAGTTGATCTGTTATTAATCGAAAATGGTAAGTCGCTCGTAATCTCAGGGTCGCAGTTAGAATAATTATTTAATAAAAGAACGTGATAAAAATGGGTCCTATTGTAGGCCTACACATCTCCAACAATTAGATTCGTAAATCAATGTAATTCATTATTCTTTTGTCCTGAAAAATAAGTTGCATCACAGTTAAATGAAAAATGTGAAAGGAAAAAATAAGGTTCCAATCTCACTACAAATAAGTACTCGGACAAATTTTGATAACCTCACGAAACAATTATTATTGAAATAAATGAAGCAAGTCTACATATCACATTCAAAGTTCAGTTACCTTTATGAAATCTGATTAAATTCGTACAGTTGAGATCAAGTTATAAATTCAGTACATCATTTCAATTAAAACTTTCTCATTGAGATATATCGTACAGACATTTTCACAATTCATCAGGTCATACAAGCGTAATATGGAAGAGAAGTTTACTAGACGAGAGCATAATGCAGAAGAGAAAAATGGCGTCACTACTCCTTTCTTTTAAAATGAAACAATAGTTAAATCTATGTATTATTCTAATTGCTCTTTGGTCAGAGTTAGTCTTTAAGTTTTTCAAAGAATATATTGCGTCTTTCAGAATTTAGTCACACATTGAAAATGATACGAAATTACAAGAAAAAATATACAAATATAAGCATAATCAATTTTACTATGGGCAAATAAATATTGTTTTGTATGTGGAGGCGCATGTAACACTACAAGACATGAGGGTCCTACGATAGTGGGTACACAACGAGAGAGATGATTAGAAACGACGACATCAGAAAAGAAATATTTTCATCAACACGAACGGAAAGATTTAACAGTGTCATGAAAATTGGAGACCTTCTGAGTCTCTCAGAGCACAGAATTCCTCAGAAGACGTAAAAACCGGAATCGGAAAGAGAAATTGGCACATCATGGAAGCGGTAGGTATGATTTTGTTTGTGAGTTGGAAGGAAGATGACAATGGTAATGATTCTACATTTTAATACTAATGATGTCAATGAAGCCAGCTCTTCCTGATCTTTTTTCTTATCTCTTTATTACCAATATGGCTCTACGTAGTGAGTGATCTACATCTAAATCTACATAAATACTCTGCAAATCACACTGAAGTGAAGGGCAGAGGTTTCATTGAACCGCTATTGTGATATTTTCTAGCGTTATATTCTCTAATAGTACGCAGGAAAAAGGAACACCTATATCTGTCGTTTTCGATCTCACTTCTCTTATTTTATTACGCTGATCGTGTCTAACTATGTATGTGTGTGCTAACTAAATATGTTGACATTCTAAAATAAATATCGCCTCACGAATAACGCCTTTATTTTAATGATTTCCACCCGAATTCGTGCATCATTTCCGTGACACTCGCCTACTTCGCGATATAAGAAAACGAGCTACCAATCACTAAGCTTCCTCTACAACGTCCGTAGGTCCCACTTGGTGAGGCACCCACAATGCGCAGCAATATTCCAAAACAGGACGCACAAATCTAGTGTAGGCACTTTCTTTAGTACAACTGTTGCATCTTCTAAGTGTACTCGCAATAGAACGTTGCCTTTGTTTCGCCTTCCCTTCATTATTTTCTATGTCTTCCTTCCAATTTAAGTGGTTCGTAATGGTTATTCCTAGATATATAGTTGTTATCGTGTAAATGAAATGTAGATTTCGTTTAGTGCTGATATGGATGACTTCACACTTGTAAATATTAAGCATTAAGCGTCAATTTCCAATATTTGTACCATGCAGATATCTTATCTAAATCATTTTGCAGTTTCTTTTGATATTCCGGTGACTTTACAAGCCGATAAATGACAGCATCATCCACGAACAGTGTAACAGAGCTGCTCATATTGTTTCCTAAATCTACGTGTATAAAAATGAATGTTTGTCTTTATGTCCTCTATATGTTCATATACAATTCATTCGACTGCAATGAAACTTTGGTGAACTGTTCACCGTACGCCCACGAAGGTTCTTGAAAGCTCAGGAGATATGATGTAAATAATGAGAGGCCACCGCGTGATAATACACAGATTTATGCGTCAATTATTGGAAAATGGGAGTAGTTAGGGACCTGCAACAAAGTTTGCATGTAATTTCAGACGTTTATGAAGCGTTTAGTAACTGACCCCCCTCCCCCCCCCCTCCTACACAAAATGATGAAACGTAAGTAAGTCTACCGCTCACAACAGTTTCTCTGTAGATGCCGTAAAACAGTCGCATCAGGCATGACCTTGTAAACAATATAGTTGCAAGAAACTGCCACATAATGCGACGAGACTTTATTCACACACTGTATGAGAATGACTGTATTAGCGGCTTGCAACCAACTTTAAACATAATTTGAAACCTTTATTGAAATTTTTCTTGCTGACAACCATAGCAAAATTATGAAAGGAAAAAAGTTCCTTCTTACTACTTTTCCGCTGTTAATGGACTAAAAGTTAGACTTTCGGTATGACGTTACAATTTATAATTGTAGCCGCAGGAAATTTTACAGACATTATACACACATATCGCTGAATGTACGTACCTTCGAAATTGTATCACAATACGACACGTAGTTCATGAGATATGAGCACATAAACAGTAACAGTAATGTTCACAGAAAACAGCCCTATCACCCATGCTCAATACTTCTTTAACTTATTCGCAACAGATTTTACAGAGTTACATTACTTATATATATATATATATATATATATATGTATGTATGTATGAAAAATTATTGAATTTTACAACCTATAACTAACTCAAGGCAGGAATAAATAAATACCCAGGCAACGCCGGGTTTTTAGCTAGTCGTTTATAAAAATAAGGAACAGTGTAAGACTTCCCTAGGGAAAGCAAGACATCACTTCCGTTTTACTCGAAGACTTCAATTATGACGTACTGTAAAAGGAAACCACGAATCGAATTACACAAATGTGGTGATATTCCATAAGCACGCAGTTTGAAGAGGCTTGTGAGGTGCAGTGACAAAGGCCTTCCGGTAGTCTAGAAATACGGAATCTATTTGAAATCCTTTGTCGATAGCACTCATCAGATCGTGTGAGTGAAGAGCTAGCTGTGTTTCACAAGAACGATGCTTTCTGAATCCGTGTTGACCATCAGTCAATACTTTATTATCTTGGAGGTAGTTCATAATGTTTGAGGAAAGTATATGTTCAAAAATCCTGTTGCAAACCGAAGTCAGTGATACAGTAATATAGGCGTGTAATTATGCGGATCACTCCTATTGCCTTTCTTGAATATTGGAGTGACCTGTGCAACTTTGCAGTCTTTGGGCCTTTCACTGAGCGAACGCTTGTATATGAAAGCTAGGTATGGGGCTGTTGCAGCAGCATACTGTGAAAGAAATCTAACTGGTACACAGTCGGGACCGAGGGACTTAATTTTGTTAACTGATTTCAGTTGCTTTAATACTCCAGGGGTATCTAATTCTAAGTTACGAATTCCAGCAGCTATTCTTGATTCGAATTCTGGAGTATTTGCTTCGTCATTTCGGAAAGCCGTGTTTAGCAATTCTGGTCTTGCTGATCTGTCATTAGCAGCATCATCACTGATATCGTGTAATGAAGCAACTGATTGTGCTTTGCCACTAGTATTCTTTACGTAACGTAATTTTATGTAATAAACAACTTATGTGAAACTAGCTTACAAACAGTATCCTGCTATGGTGCTGCCAAAGAATCCTCAAAGCTGTCACTATTTTGTAAGCTGTCATGTTTTAACTTGTTTATTTTCGTATAGTGACTAACTACTACGTTGCAGTTATTGTTTTATATACATTTTTTAAAATAAGGTAGGGTTAGTGCCTCTTAATTCCGAAAGTATGTTATTTTTATGTTTATACGTTATTTCTTGCATGTTCTTTTATATTTTTGACAGATGACCAGCTTGTAAAATATGTATGACCGGATGATGGTGACAGTTCACGAAAACCGATGTTGGCATTTCATGTTGAAGGAGGTATGATTCCATTTCCTGGAGGTGCTCCACGACCACACAATGATGAACACACCAGATGTATTTCGCAGCATTGGCCGTTACTGTTTTATTTAAAAAACCACAGATCGATTTCAATCTTCAGTGTCCTTCAAACGAGCATATGAATGCCCTGAATGTCTAACATTCAGGGCATTCATATGCTAGTTTGAAGGACACTGAAGATATCACTAGGTGATTGAAATCGATCTGTGTTTTTTTTTTTTAAATAAAACAGTAACGGCCAATGCTGCGAAATACATCTGGTGTGTTCAGAATGTGTTAGGTTTCTCTGCCATATTACGTGACAGGGTTTCGTTGCGGGAACTATTGTAAGCTTGGCATAGAAGTTACAGCTAAATTTAGAGTTTCTGTAAAGAATTGCTAGTTCTGGGTAAATTGCGTCTGTTTTTAATTTGGAATTTTTTCAGTGTTATCTAACCTGTTTTGTGAACCACGGCGGGTCAACCCCCCTCTTTTGTTAATTTGTTTTGTATAAATCCCTCGATGGTTGTTACTTTGAATGCAAGCCACGTATGATCTACATTCAGATCTGTTCTTCTCTTGTACATTCAGGCACGGGGAGAGGCTAAAACAGTGGCGATATCCAGGCGCTGGCGATGCATCGGTCCGCGGCCGACATGCCTCACAATGGCCAGCATAGGCTAGGGACGGGAAAAACCGATACCGGTATTTTAGTTTTGAATAACCGGTTGTTTTCGGTATTTATTTGGTGTCGGTTGTAACCGGTTTATTTTAGTTATTGTCAAGAACCGGGTAAAAAAAAACCGGTATGATTACTTCCTGTAGTAGTGGTTCAAAATGTGTTTTTTTGTAAATAATTTGAAAAAATTAAAACTAGTAGACCCTAATATTTAGGGATATTTCTAAAATTTCCACTGCTGTGGATTATTAGGTCATCGCAGAAACTAAGAAAAGCGATCAGTGATAATTTAAGAACAATCCCGGCAGTCAGAAACGCACAACAAACGTGTGGCATAAAAAAACTTAAGGTCTGGTGCAGCTATTGAGTCATCGATGCAGCTGTTGCCGTGTGGCGTGGCCTATTAGACGACGCGTGTGCACCGGCATTGTACAAGACTTGCCTCCGTCTGGTCAGGCGGCAGTTCCTTGCTGTCGTCGCCAGACATCGGTTGTGTCTTAAATGGCACCATCCCGAGTATGGAAGTGCTCCATTTGCGTTAAAAAGCTGAAAATGGGCGGAGGTGCTACAAACATGCTGTGTCATTTAAGTAGAAAGCATCCAATATGTTCCTTGGAAGAGAAGGTAAATTCGATTCATATACCTATTATGTAAGTGATGTAGTCTAAGCTTGGGATACTAACTTTTAATGTATTATCATATTGTTATGCTAACAAGTTTTATTAATGTGATTCCTTGAAAGCGAGGGGCTTTTTTAATAACCAATATGGATTTAGGTAACATTGATCATGTGGTGCCTCGCGAGGTAGCCGTGCGGTCTGAGGCTCCATTTGAACATTCTTTGATCATTTGGTACAGAGCTTTCCTAGTTCAATTTGCGTAAATTTACACTGACAACAATCATACTATTAGTCGGAACTGTAACTATTTTTCGTAATACTTCTGCAGCACTGACTGAAGTATATTTACTGACTGTAACTTATATTTGTTGTGTGTCTAACGAGATATTCGTATGCGCTAGCTCACAAGTCCAACTTACGGAGTGGTTGGCTCAGTATTCGCAACTGCCGGATGGAAATACTTGACCAGTAAATCTGTATGATTCGTATATCGTCCTTTACGGACTCCTGGCTAGGCTTACACACACACACACTCACGAAGGCATAGTATTGGGAGGGGACCTTGCAAAATATGGAAAGGCTAGTGCTTTGTCGAATAACGTAAATTTACCTCAATTTTAACTAAATTTCGCAAATTTCGGTTTCGGCCGAAACTAGAAGAACCGACGATTACGTTTTCTGTTTCGGCCGAAAAATATGTTTCGTTGGAACTCTACTGGAAATAATAGCAATAAAAACCGAAAACCGGTTATTTAAAAAACCGGTTATCTTGAGCTATTTTTACGGTGCGGTTAAACTGGAGATGAAAAGAACCGGTATAACCGAAAACCGGTTGTTTCAGCAATAACCGCCATCCCTAGCATAGGCACGCCCTCGGTCAGCGTGGGTAGCGGCTTTTGCAGCCTGGGCCTTGGTCTTTGTATTCGGAGCATACAGATATGCAAAAGAGACGGCGATATTCTGGGAAAGAGGCAGGAGGTCACGGCCATATTTTTCCTGTCAGTACGATGTTAGAATATTCAGGTCGTCCGTCCTTTTACACTGACTGACAGCCGCATTCAGCGGGCAGCGATAGGGAACAATAGGGGAGAGAGGGAGAGAGAGAGAGAGAGAGAGAGAGAGAGAGAGAGAGAGCCTAGCTCATTCTCTCACAGGTTCAATGAAGTTGCACAAAGAAGCGTGTGTCGAGCTTTTGATTTCGGCACCCAGCAGGTGCTCTGCAGGTAAGCAAGCTCAAAGGAGTGGCAACATGGTTGCCTACCGCCAGGCGCAAGTGCAGCAGTCGAGTGAGACTGCGTCGCAATCACTTACTAGTAAACTGCAGGAAAAAAGTAATACAGTAGACCTGAAAAGACGTCGATTTCGATCCGATGGCAACAGATGCCATCTGGGGGATTGTCGACGTACTGAAACTGGTTTCAAAGTCGTGCATCATCAGAGAGGGCTTCCAGAATTGTATGTTGAGTACATACAAGGAAATATGGACGAGTACACAAGTTGTTGTGTGTTGTTGTTGTTGTGGTCTTCAGTCCAGAGACTGGTTTGATGCAGCTCTCCACCCTACTCTATCCTGAGCAAGCCTTTTCATCTCCTCATAAGAACGACAACCCACATCCACTTGAATCTGCTTACTATACGCGTCTCTTGGTCTCCCTCTGCGATTTTTACCCCACACACTTCCCTCCAACGCTAAATTCACAATTCCTTGATGTCTAAGAATGTGTCCTACCAATCTATCCCTTCTTTTAGTCAAGGTATGCCGGAAATTTCTTTTCTCCCCAATTCGGTTCAGTACCTCCTCATTAGTTACGCGATCCACCCACCTAATCTTCAGCATTCTTCTGTAGCACCACATTTCAAAAGCCTCTATCCTCTTTCTGTCCACACTGCTTATCGACCATGTTTCACTCCCATACAAGGCAACACTCCATACAAATGCCTTCAGAAAGGACTTCCTTAGGCTTAAATCAATATTCGATGTTAACAAATTTCTCTTTTTCAAAAACGCCTTTCTACCCATTGCCATTCTGCATTTTATATCCTCTGTACTGCGACCATCGTTTGTTATTTTACTGCCCAAGTAATAAAACTCATCTACCTCCTTTATTGTTTCGTTACCTAATCTAATTCCTTCAGCATCACCTGATTTTCTTACACTACACTCCATTACCCTAGTTTTACTCTTGTTAATGTTCATCTTATATGCACCTTTCAGCACACTGTCCATTCCGTTCAATTGCTCTTTCAGGTCCTTTGCTGTATCTGACAGAATTACTATGTCGTCGGAAAAACGCAATGTTTTTAATTCTTCACCCTGAACTTTAATTCCTTCCCCAAATTTCTCCTTGCTTTCCTTTATAGCTTGCTCAATGTACAAATTGAACAACATTGGGGAAAGGCTACAACCCGTACTCCCTTTCCAACCACTGCATCCTTTTCATGCCCTTCAACTCTGACAACCGCTGTCTGGTTTTTGTACAAGTTGTAAATAACCTTACGCTCCCTATATTTTACTCCTGCTTGCTTCAGAACTTTAAAGTACACAAGTATGTAAAATAAATAAGCAGAGCTGTAGAGGGGCAGCAGATGCAGTCCCTTTTCTTGTCGTCGTTGGACATGGAGAGATTCCAACCAGTTAATTGCTGCAGGTGTTGCATTACAAAGTGATTCCAGGCAACCATGAATTTTCTTTTCGGGCAGCCACGTAGAATGTGCTCCAGCGTTTGTGCCGATGTTCCGCAGTTGCTCTGATCCTCGTTGGTAATCCTCCACTTGTGTAGTGTTGATTTGGTCAAGTCGTGGCCAGTCCTGATCCTGTTGATAGAGCTCCACATTTTTCTTCGTTGCATTGCCCCACGAAGTTGGATGGTCGGGTCTACATTGCCTAAATTCTTGTGGCCATGGAAGGACGTCCACTGATTTCTCCATTCTTCTTTTAGAGTGTAGTAGTCTGGGGTGGGTTGGCCAGTGCTTGCCCATACTGCTTCTCCAGATTTTAGAAGGTTGTGCGTTACGTTGTACAATGTTTCATCAATAGGCAAGTCTCTGGATCGTTTCCATTTGATCCATTCGTTACTGCTTTGTTATCGTAGATGTGGAGGAGCAATATTGGTGAGTATTGTCAGCCAAGGTTTTGGTGTGGATTTAAGAGCTCCTATTACGATCCTGATAGCATCATTTAGATGGACATCTATTTTGTTGACATGGGTACTTCTGTTCCAAGCATGAGAACAGTATTTGGCGACAGAATACACAAGTTTCTTATGTTAAGTATTCTTCTAATTTCTGGTATATTCTGTCTGTTTATAAATAGCAGAGCACTCTGCTCGAGAGGCAGTCAGTGCTGCGTTTATGTTAAGTTCGTAATTAACGTGCTTTGAGTATAAGTGATGTGTTTAGTTGCCTTCGAAGTCAAGCCTGCTTCCATTTCAACGCGACAATGGTTCACGCAACTCCGCTGTCTCATGGTCGTAGGGCTGGTCTCTGGCATGCAGTTTAACTCTTCTTGTTAAAGAGTCACAACACAGAATAAAACTACTTCATTGCCCGAGGAAAATGTGTTCTACAATTAACTGGACAAATCAAATTCACAAGACTTGAAATGATACAAACACAATAGTTAGCACCAATTGATGTTCTTCAGCCATTTAGTCGATCTAATACAGAACAACTGCTAACTCAAGTAATGTTTTGACCAACATCCATTGACTTGTTATTCATAGAAACATTTTATGCCAACGAAATTTAAAATGTATCTGTGAACTTCGAGTAAGCAACATAAATTCGGAATATGAAATACATTACGAAAAAGTAACAAAAAATCTCTTTCTGTCATCCAAATTTCGCCATCCACTGCATGGATCATCATAAGTAAAGAGAGACTGGCCATGTGAAAGAAGAATAATGGTACATAGGAAATGGCAAATAGGCAGTGAACGTTCATCAGTTTACCTTACACTTTGAAGGAATGTTCGCTGAGGGACAGTATGAATTTCAAAGTTGCTAGCAATTGTCGTTGATTTTAAATGTTTATTTAATCAAATCTGGATTCGGCTAGTGACTAGCCATTATCAGTGTTAAAATGTACAAGATGTACAACATAAATAGGACCGCAATCGGAATAACAATCGTGTACATACCAAGCATTGCCTAAACAGATGTTACGTATGTTGATGTAAGTCATGAACATGTTCACAAGTCACAGTTGAGATGCTATTTTAAAAAAGTAGTCACACCGCAAGACATGGCGGTTGACTGTAGTGCCCTTTAATAGCTACATGAACATTACTATTAATGTGTCTGTTTTTCAGGAAAGAATAAACGAAATAAAATATAAACTTTCAATTATGACTGATTTACAGATAGCCATAGAGCAGTTAAAAATTGACACAAGAGATACGTTGTGGAGTAAAGTCAGCCCCACACACCAGACGTTGAGAACGATCGCGAAGAAGGCAGCGATCGACCGAAAACTAATCAGAAGCAGATCGACCGAAAGCCAATCACAAACAGGCACCCCGCATCCTGGAGGGAGTAACCGAAGATGCGCGGCTCCTACAAGCGGCTGTATCTAGAGGCAGGCACTAGTGGGAACTCAGGCAGGTACGACGATAGAACTAGGACAGTACTACGAACGCGGCTAAGAGCTTAGCAATAACTAGGTCACAGTGCAGCTAGTATCATACAGACGACGCCACGAGAAGCAAGACGAGGAAAGAAAGACTTATGTTCTAGAGTATCCTAAAATTCAGTCAATAAAACTTGTATTATTAATCTGAATAGTTGCTACAAATTGCATCAATTCCTGCACCAGTCCCTTTCCCAACAACTAGACCGGGACGAGTAAACAAAAAAAGGCGACGAGGTCACAACAAGGAATATGAAAATCTATATGTTTACAATGTCAATACCTTATGTGAGTCAAGCTAGTTTTGGTTTTGCTAAAAATTAAAACAATATTTCTGAATAAATTACACATTTTTGGGTCGATCTGGCGTGACTTATGTGGAATGCGAAGATGGCTTTCTTGAAATCATGGTTGATCGGTCTCGTCCTGTCGTCGTTCAGAGTACATGAACAAGAATGGGACCATTTGGACTCGTGACTTTATCTTTGGCATATTCGATATTTTTGTTTCAGTTTTTATCATTACGACGACCCAACATGGTAATACATTTTATGACTTTAGCACTGTACCGACTCAGACACGGTGAAGTGGGAACATCTGAGGATGGAGGAAGAAAGCTTAGGGTTTAATACCCCGTCGACAGCATGGTCATTAGAAGCGGAAGGATAGGGAAGGAAATCGGCCGTGCCCTTTGAAAGGAATCATCCCGGCATTTGCCTCGAGTGATTTAAGGAAATCACAGAAAATGTAAATCAGGATGACCGGAGGTGGATTTGAACCACCGTCCTCCCGAATGCGAGTCCAGTGTGTTACCGTGGAGTCACCTCGCTCGGTCATCTGAGGATAGCAGCAGGGTCTGCAGAAACAGTTTATAAATAAAAATAAAATACGAATTCGAAATATTTAAACACTTTGACGGTTTCAGGTCACTGAAATAAATCCAATGACAAAGATGAAAAATTGTGCTGGAGCGGGATTCGAACCGGCATTTCCACTTTGGGCCAGCGGCCGCCTTAACCAATTAGGCTATTCAAGCATGCTTTCATTCCAATCCAATTTCTCATCTTGTAGCACGACGATTTTAGTTAATGTGTCCGCATTAAAATTCTCAGTTGCCTGTTGGGGCAGATATACAATTATTTGTATGGTGTCTGTTCTTTTCGGACGCATTAATACGCTCGACCCCTTGCGGGAATCCAGTATAGGCTGCGAGCAAGTGGAATCAAATGGGCAGGGGGCACTCCAGTCGTAGTGTGCTGCAAGTTGAGAATTTGGGTTGGAAGGGAAGCGTGCCTGTAAAGCGTAATTGGTTATGGCGACCGTTGGCCGAAAGCGGGAAAAGCAGGTTCGAATCCCGGTCCAGCACAAATTTTCATCTCTGCCACTGGATTTATTTCAAAATCTCAAAATATTTAAATACTTGGAATTCATAAAATTACGGCCGTTAATGTCAACAAATGGTGTCTTCTTTCCGACAGGTCCGAAAAGAACAGACACCATATAAATTAGAAATAAAATATTTTCAACAAAGCCATCTTGACATTCCACGAAACAAGGCGTCTCTTACAAGTAGTCCATACTGTACAATGTGGAGATTATGATATCTTGACCGAGTGCAACGTTGCACTTGAACTTTTTAATCTCCATATTTTAAATAAGTTAGACGACCGCATTGTAAAAATATATGTGACTAGAAGATTATGGTAAAGCACATCGAAATCGGTCGTCCATAAATACAACACACTGCGATCTCGTTTTTTTTTTGGGGGGGGGGGGGGGTGTAGTGGCCGAGCTGTCTGCGGCGCACCCGTCACAGCCTGCACGGCCGCACGGGCATGGATGTTTGTGTCGTCTTTAGTATAAGGTAGTTCGTAAGTAGTTTGTAAGTTTAGGGACTGATGAACCCGCAGTTAAGTCCCTTAAGCTTCACAAACATTTGAACATGTTTCTTTTGGAGCTAATTCAACAAGGAACAATTTTCAGCTGGGTAATTTATAATTGAAGTCCTCGCGTGGACGGAAAAGGTATTGCAGACATCTCTAAGGCTGTGTGTAGTGGATTCATCAAACGCCATGGCTTTTTATGCAGCGTGAACCCGATCTCTTCTGACAAAATTTTAGTGAAGGGTGAGAAATTTTATTTGATTATTTTGTTATCAGATATCCGCGCCGGCCGGCCGCGGTGGCCGAGGGGACTGAGGCGCTCCAGTCACGGTCTGCACGTCCACTACGGTCGGGGGTTCGAATCCCCCCTCGGGCATGGATATTTGTGCCGTCCTAGTTCGTAAGTAGTTTGTAAGTTTAGGGACTGATGACCCCGTAGTTAAGTCCCATAAGCTTGACAAACATTTGAACATTTGATATCCGCGCTCTTCCGTAAATCGTTAAGGACTCATTGTATTTCAATTGATTTTTTTCTGCCCCATTTATCGTTGTATTTTTAGTGCACTGAAAATACACGCACAACTGCGCAAATGTTAACGGTACGGCCTGAGGGTCCTGTTTAGAAACAAATTTGTTCCATTCACTCGCGGTAATTGTTACTGACATTTGCTCTTCGCCATCAGGCTCGCCTTTAGTACTGGCCGTTTCTGTGTCTTTGTTTTTCCGCCAGTGTTAGTGGTACGTTAACAGGTCTGCTCTGCAGTGTGGGTAGGGTCACCTGTGAGGGGGAAGTCGATATTGACCTCGTGTGAGGGTTCCGTGAATGCACTCTAACAGCAGAACAATGTCACTATGGTGAGTTTTCCCGTAGTGAAGGCAATTATATATGAGCCGAAGCGTTATGCAGGAGCACGTTTTCGGCACATTAAATAATTTTTTGGAAAAACTGGCACGTATATGTACGAAGGTTAGCCATCTTTCCGTCTAATTCTACTTTTCATTTTGCCGGACCCTGGAACTGGAGGTTCGAGGAATTGAAATGTTTAATACCACGTTATAAAACCCACAGATTCTGAAGTTGAATTTTTCCTATTCTTTGCCATACTTGTGCAGGTGTGGAGATCCAACAGAATTAAAATATCGACTGATCTTCTAATGGTGCTCAAGAAGTAAACAATCATTCTCATAATATAGTACTAAATTAATCGTCGTTGATCAATACATCTTATAAAATATGCTTTATATGTGTTTGTGGGTGTGGGTGTGTATACATACTTAAGGAGATATGACATCATAAACAATGGCAATCGTAAAAACGGCCGCATCATGCTATAATATTCTGCGTCTAAAGTAATGGACCGATTACGGTACAAATGTTCTTTAACGTCATACGATATCACGCCATAAACAGTGAAACCTTCCCCATCTTGTGGTGCATGGTAGCGTGATTTTATTCCTCAACTATTTGAGAATGAGACCACTTAGCGACTTGCAATAAACTGTAAACATAATTTCAAATCTTTACGAATCTTTTCTCGCTGACAACTCCAACAAAATGATGAAAAGAAAAAAGTTTATCGCTTACTAGTTTTCCGATGTTTATTGTGCATTTGGCACGACGTTACATTACTTCTACACTGTAAATTGTATTCGCGAGTCATTTCACAGACAGTACATGTACATGCCACTCAATGTTCCTTTGATATTGTATCACAGTTAGATATTGAGTTCATGAGATTTTAAGTCATAAACAAAGTGGTTCATGAAAAACCGCATGATCACACGTGAGGTTCTGATTTATTACGTCTTTATTATTAACAATATTAGTTTAAATGTTTGGAAGTCCTTACTGAAAGCATTTGTCTGGAGTGTAGCTTTGTATGGGAGTGATACGTGGACAATAAGGACTTCAGAGAAAAAGATAATAGAAACTTTCGAAATGTGGTGCTGCAGACGATTGATGGGTAGATCACGTAACTAATGAGAGAAAAGGAGTTTCTGGCATATCCTGACTAAGAGAAGGGATAGGTTGGCGGTACACATTCTGAGACATGAAGGAATTGTGAACTTAGCATTAGAAGGAAGTGTGCAGGGTAAAAATCGTAGAGGGTCACCGAGGGGCGAATACAGTAAGCAGATTCAAAAGGATGTAGGTTGCTGAACTTATTCTCAGATGAAGAGACTTACACAGGACAGGGTAGCGTGGAGAGCTGCAGCAAACACGTACGCGGACCGAAGACCACAACAATAACTACTAACACCAGTCACGACATATTTTGCAGACATTAGGCACCTATACCACTGAAGGTACCTTCAAATTTATATCATAGTACGACACATATTTCAGGAGATATGACGACATAAACAACGAAATTTACGAATAACTGCTACATCATGCGCTATTTTTTTCCACATCTTCTCCTAAAATAATGGACCGATTTCAATTAAACTTTTTACAATATTGCTTACTATCAGGCAACAATCACTATGGGGTTAAAAACTGCCTACGACACATACTTCAGTAGATATGACGCCTTAAAAAATGAGTCACAAAAACTTTAACATCACACACGTGACTTCATTCATCCACTTTTTATTCATCGCAGATAGTTTCCTAATATTACTCTATACAAATCTAGAAAATTATGTTACTCTAGGATACATAGTCAAGGCTATATGATGTCATAAGTTTTGAGCTGCATATTTCTTTGTTCTACTGTTTTCTGATTTCTAAGCTGTTTTCATGATTACATGAACATGAAATCTTTTCCGAATTTTTATTTCGTTTCTAATATAAGGCTGGAAAAATGCATATGTAGCCGGGAAAAACCGGGATTGTCAGCTAGTTTCGATATAAATTATTGGAAATTCCGCTATCAAGTTCGGAGAAGTAAAACCTCACAAGAAAATAGAATTAATGACTAGGAAATTATATACTGGATGATAAATGGTAATAAAAGACGTTTTAACCCTCTCAGTCCCACATTATGAAATCAGCGTCGGAAAAATTAAAATTCAGTGTTTTGACCAATTTGCAGCTAGGTAGGCGTAGTATGTAACATATGGCACCGTTTAAGACTTTAGAAATCTTTCCTTGATGCTAAAATTCATTTCATGTTACTAATGTTTTCCAAATATATGTACATACATACCCCTGCTATATAAATTTTCTGATGTATTTCATTTTAATTATAATTCTGTTGCCTATTATTTTAAGTAAAATGCTGCCCCAACCAATAAATAAATAAATAAATAAAAATAAAAATAAAAGCCGTACCGAATGACCGAGTAGCTAAAAAAATATTTGTGAAGCTTATGGAACTCCGGACTCACCACTCCCAAAACTTACAAACTACTTATAAACTAGCTTATGCTAACGACAGCACAAACATCCATGACCGAGGGGGGGGGGATTCGAACCCCGACGGGGTACGGTCTCGAGCATCGAAGCATGGCGCCTCAATGCGATCGGCCGCTCCGCCGCGGCACCATGTCGTCCTAACGCGTCATGCTAAGGATTGGCCGTCGTTCCCGCCGCACGTTCGAGTCCTCGCTCGTTAGTGTAAATTTAAGTAGTTAGTAAGCCCTGCGACTGATGACCACGGCAGTTTGGTTCAATATGCTTTATTTGCGAGACATACCAGTAGGGCCTAATGCGCTCATAAGCCAACAGGCACTTTTGTATTTTTTAGACTCACGACTAGTTTCGGCTTACTACGTCGCCATTTTCAAGTATTTCAATAAATATTAGAAAAATCTGCGTTAAATTTTAAAAAAGTAAACTAATCTTTCACTTTGGGTTTATGAAAGTAAAAGCGTCGCCATTTTAAATTATAAAAATCATTATTGAACGTCAAATTTAAAAGAAGGGAAACTAATCTTTGATTTCTCATTTGTTGAAATTAACCAAAATTATTGCACTTGAAAAATCTGTTGTAATCTTATGTAGGTCAGCTTAACTGCTGAACTAAGTTACTGTTATTTAACATAGTATAGTCGTTTTAACTTTATCTGTTTATATTGTGATGAGGTGATCCAATATTATGATACGTTCCAAACGGTTAAAGCCAAGATCGCTAGAAATGTTTTACACAGCCGTCATCTTGTGGTGTCCACAGTTGTTGTATAAAATAATTTAAGTGCGTAGGTGCACTATGTTATTGCAGTAAAAGTTTACATATCGGTAAAATCATCACAAGATGATGGCTGTGTAAAACATTTTTTGACCAGAAGATGATGGCAGCGACCATCTTAACCGGTCATCAGAAAAATTCTTGCGATCTTGGCTTTATCCTCTTTGGAACCAATCATAGTCGTTTTAGTTTGCAAATTGGTCAGTCTTATACCACCTTATTATAAAGATTTATAATATTCCACATATATAGTGGTTAAGCCATTTCACACAAATTGAATTTTAATTTACAAAACTTAACTAGTTTCAATGAACTGTGTCATCATTATCAAACGTAAGCAAAAAATTGCATTAAACAAAAATTTTTGCTTACGTTTGATGATGATGACATAGTTCATTGAAACTAGTTACGTTTTGTAAATTAAAATTCAATTTGTGTGGAATGTAATAACCACTATATATGTGGAATATTATAAATAATTAATCAGTCACACACTCCTTACTATAATGTCATATATTATTATAAAGACATCGAAATAGCGACGCAGTACGCCGAAACTAGTCGTGTGTCTAATAAACACAAGTGACCGTTGGCTTATGATCATAATAATCATGTGTCTCACAAATAAATTAACCCTAGGCAGTTGCATTCTTGACCGGCAATATGTTGGATTATAAAATTTGAACGTTTTTTGCTCCAGAAAAAATAGGATGGGGAGTTGGAAAATTTTCCTAGTCAACCGTGGGCAGAGTTGTGTATGAAATGGGGAAAAATAGAATGAAGACTTATCTTTATTTTTCTATGTAAGTTCCAAGTACACTGAGATATTTGTCAAACCACTTTATAAGCTTAAAAAAGCCACCCAGGAAAAAATTAGGGCAAAGCATATGGAAGAAGCTTTTAACATGGAGTGGAAACATCCGTCATCGCCTGTCAGAAAGAAGTTCAAAAGCACTCCCTGGGAGGGAAGTTCGCCAGTTTGCTACATTGTACAATAAAAATTTCCTATAATTTAATATGTCACTTTCAATAGTTAATGGAGTTTTTATTTCATATATAGATGTACACTAATCACATGAAGAAATATTATATTATGTGTTAACGAAAGACAACCATTTAAAATATTGTTTAGTAAATTGGTGGCGAACATTCCTCCCTGTACGTATGTCTTACTTTAATGTGTCGTTCTATTTTTTTCCTTTCATATGCAACTGTCACCACAGTCGACATGGGAAACTTATTTTCCAACTTCCCCTCGTAATAGGTTCTTTGATAATTAAGTGAGATCATAATTATGTGGTATTTTTTAATGAACTGTTGGTCGGTGATAAGCCTTGATTAGATGTTGAGAAAACTATCTATGAAAAGAAAAGTGTTTGTGTCAAAATGATGTTTATTCAGTTAATTTAATCTAACTGGTTGTTAATTACTTGTGGTCAGTGAAGGGAGAAAGATATGGTGAAGAAGGAGCTGGCAGAGGTTGGTTGAGGGGGAGGAGGGCATGGAAAGAGCGAACAGAGAGGAAACAGACAAGGAGAATATTGGAATAAATAAATACCTGAACAACGCCGGTTTTTCAGCTAGCTAATACAGGAATAGGCCTAAGAGGACAGAGAGGAAACTAAGGTATAGAAGACGTGACAGGCAGAGATATTAGAGAATGTGGAATGTGGCGTAGTATGTGTATGGAATACCCGTCCACATTTAGCAACAGCGAAGCATTCCGGGTGCGCTAGTACATATAGTTGTACATATATACGTATATATACATATATACGTATAGTTGAAACAATCGGGCCTTCTATAAATATGCCTTTTTAAAAGGGAATCGTTTCGCAGAGGGATGACATAACAACAGAGGCTCGGCGACGTCAGATAAGCAATGCCGAGAGATTTTTTCACCGCAGTGTTCAGCGGCAGTAACATTTTTTAATGTGCCAGCTGCGACGCCTGTTTATAGCGACTGTTTTATTGGGCTGTCAGTTTGACACTGACTATTTCAGCGTTATCGTGTTTGACTTTTTTTTAAACTGGAAATAAAACTAGCAGTGCCCGCTACTTCCTCTGTTTGGCCACTTTTGTCGTATGAATGGTATCTGGTACACTGCTGAAAGGGTGGCAGCTGCGAGCGCGGGCAACCGCTTCTGTTTCCACTTTACTGGCCGCGTTTCGTTTCTTCACTACAGCCGACGAGTCGCGTTAAATCTGTAGTCACATCTATTGTATTCGTCACATCAATGCGCTTTTAACTGTAATCGTATTATCCACTTGAACGGTTATCGAAAGGATTCGTAGTTATTGTCAACAAGATTTAAAAATAGGGTATGGAAAACAAAGTGATATCAGTAATCAGTCGCAATGCTTTCACAACACTTTTAGGAAGTGTTTGTACTCGACAGATACGATCTAGAGTTGATCTATCACCTCGAAATCAGCATTGCGTTGGATGACGTAACGATACACTAATTTCTTTGTTTTGTTTATCTTTGATCAGCGATGCTTATCGCCTCCGGTCCCCTCTGACTCGCAATGCAAATAATTTAATTTCGTTAGTCATTTTTTACTTCCGAACAAGCGAGAAGACGGAACGGTGATAGTAGTTTTACTCTCTCTCTTGTCTGTATCCGACATGTGTAGACGTCTTTCATACCTGTATCCACTCATGTAAGTAAGAATAATGCAAGCTGTTGCTGAAAATATATTATTTAAATTTTAAAAGAATTCCCTCTCCTTGGTTTTCATTTAAATCAAACTCCTCCACGACAAATATTTAATTTCTTAACGTTTTCAGATCCTTCGCATCCGTAATAGTTTAATGTTCAGAGGCCATTACAATCGCTTCGCATTGTCTGCAAAATTTCAATCAATCAATCATCCTTTTACAATACTTTGCTTGATTTTAGAACCTGCAGTCATTTGTGCCGCGGTGGAGTAGCCGAGCGGTCTAAAGCGTCTCGTTGCGGAGCGCGCGGTTGCTCGCCGTGGAGGTTCGAGTCCTCCCTGGGGCATGGGTGTGTGTGTTTGTCCTTAGGTTAGTTTACCTAGGTTTAAGTAGTTTGTAAGCTACGGACTGATGACCACGCAGTTTGGTCCGATAGATTTACAAACATTTCATTTCTTTTGTAATTTCACGAAGTCCGATCTTTTTTTTATTATTCTATCATTACCAGTAACTTGGTCACACAACAATGAAAAGCGAACTGAACAGTCTGAACATTGATCTCCTACTGAAAGTATCTCGAACGTTCACGTATTACATAAGTAAAAGTTATTTCCAGCTTCTACAACACGAAGAACAGGATCCAGCTAGATGCTTTCCGTAAGTCTTATAACGTGCTGTTGCTTGTATGGTGCCCGACTTTAATATGCAACCCGCGGTTTATTTGCTTTAATGTTCATTTTGTGCTGTACTTTAAGTAACTTATTTCAAATTCAAAAAATTCGGTACCATCAGTTCCTTGTCCAAAAATATAATCGCGGAATTTACTTTAACAAATTATGGCATCATACGAAGCAAGGGCAACGTTATAACGTCATTATAGCTATAACAGAATATACTAAATTAAGATGTCAAAATTCTCCCTTGAGCATCTGTAACAAGTATTCATATTACTGTTCAGTCCTAAATCAAATATTCAAATTGCGCTAGTAGGTTCTATTAAAACCACATTGACAGTACCAATGGATGCAAATGAAGATACTGTTGATCAGATATAGATCAAAAGTGTCTAACGACCAGACACAGTACTTCGAAATCGAAATGGGGAAGTGTGTCTTCCTGATTATGTGTTTACCTGGTAACATTAATCCCAGCCTAAAAATAAAAAAAATAAAATAAAAAAAACCATGCTTTCAGACAGCAGTTATGTAAAGTATTATATTTTTGATAAGCGTGATCTGTGCAGCATAACTTTCATTCTTCTCTTTATGAAAAACAATATTGTTACGAGATTACAATGCAGGGTCCGCCTCTAATGATCAATCTGTCGACGGTGCGGTAAACACTAATATTTCTACATATACATATGGCGTCTGTTCCCAAAGAACTTCTGATCCTACAGTTGTTATTCTTTCTTATTCACGGATGTATAACATCAATCTTTCTTCCTTCTTCCAATACAGGGAAGTGTGATAACGCTTCATCCGGAGTTTTACAAGTTAAAGCTATGATGCTGCGAGACTTCCTTGCATTTGAATTAATATTCGATGTTAGTGAATTTTTCTTTTCCAAAAACGCTTTTTTTCCATTGCCATTCTGCATTTTATATATTTTGTGCTACGTCTATCATATGTTATTTTACTGCCCAAGTAACAAAACTCATACCATTTTTATCGTTTCGTTACCTAATCTGATTACTTCAGCTTCGCCTGATTTTCTAAGACTGCACTCCATTACCATTGTTCATTGTTTAGGTATTGTTAATGAGACATTTGGAGAGGGCATTAAAGTACAGAGAGAAGAAATAAGAACATTGCGGTTTGCTGATGACATAGTAATTCTGTCAGAGACCGCAAAATATCTGGAAGAGCAATTGAATGGAATGGACAATGTCTTGAAAGGAAGGTATAAGATGAACATTAACAAGAGTAAAACGAAGGTAATGGAATGCAATGTCAGAAAATCAAGCGATAGCTGAAGGAATTAGATTAGGTAATGAGACAATAAAAGTAGTAGATAAATTTTGTTATTTGGGTAGGAAGATAACTTCTGATGGCCGAAGTAAAGAAGATATAAAATGCAGAATGGCTATGGGAAGAAAAGCGTTTCTAAAAAAGCGAAACTTGTTAACATCCAATATTAATTTAAATGTTAGGAAGTTGTTTCTGAAAAAAATTTGTCTTGAGTGTAGCATTGTATGGGAGTGAAACTTGGCCGATAAGGAGTCCAGATAAAAATATGATAGAAGCTTTTGAAATGTGGTGCTACAGACGAATGGTGAAAATTAGATGGGCGGATCACGTAACTAATGAGGATGTTCTTAACCGAATTGTGGAGAAAAGGAGTTTCTGGCACATCCTGACTAACAGAAGGGATAGATTGGTTGGACACATTCTGAGACATCAAGGAACTGCCAACTTAGCATTAGAAGGAAGCGTGTGGGGTAAAAATCGGAGACCGAGGGACGAATATAGCAAGCAGATTCAAAAGGATGTAGGTTGCCGAACGTATTCTCAGATGAAGAGACTTGCACAGGACAGGGTAGCGTAGAGAGCTGCATCAAACCAGTCTGCGGACTGAAGACCACAACAACAACAACAACAACAACAATGTTCATCTGACACGCTCCATGCAACACACGGTCCATTCCGTTCAATTGCTCTTCCAGGTCTTTTGCTGTCTCTGACAGATTTACAATATCATCAACAAAACGCAATATTTTTTATTTCTTCACCCTGAACTCCAATTCCTTGTCCAAATTTGTCTTTGCTTTCCTTCACAGATTGCTCGTTGTACAAATTGAATAACACTGGAGAAAGGCTACAACCCTGTCTTATTCCTTTCCCAACCACTGCGTTCCTTACATATTCTTCAACTCTAATATCAGCTGTTCGGTTAATGTCCAAGTTGTGAAGAAACTTCTGTTCCCTGTATTTTACTCCTGCTAACTAGATAATTTAAAATAGTGATTTACAATGAACATTGTGAAAAGATTTCACCAAATCTACAAAAGCTACAAACTTAGGTTTGTCTTTCCTTAATCTATCCTCTAAGATGGAATGTGTGTATTGCTTCCCGTGTTTCTACATTTCTCCTGACTCTGAGTTAATTTTCGAAGTTAGCATCTATCAGCCTTTCCATCCTTCTGTAAATAATTCGTTTTAAAATTTTACAAGCATGAGTTATTAAAGTGATGATTCTGAAGTTTTCACACTTGTCTACGCCTGCTTTCTTTGGAATGGGGATTATTACATTTTTCTTAAAAGTCTGCGGATATTTTCCTGTTTCATACATCTTACGTAACAGGTGAAATAGTTTTGTCATGGCTGGTTCTTCCAGAGACTTCAGTAGTTCAGTAGTCAACTCCAGGATCCTTGTTTCCCCTTAGGTCTTTCAGTGCTCTGTCACATTCTTCTCTCAGTATAGTGTCTCCTATTTCATCATCTACTCCCTCTTCCCGTCCTACAATAATGTCTTGAAGTTCATTTGCTTTGTAGAGCCCCTCTATATACTGTTTCCAACTTCCAGCTTTCCCTTCTTTACTCAAAACTGATTCCCCATCTTTCTTGATATTTATACAGCTACTTCTCTTGTCTTCAAATAACTCTTATTTTCCTGTAGGCGGTATCTATTTTACATTCGCCTACAGATTTGCATTTGTCTTCTTAGTTGTCTGTATCCCACTTTACCCGCTTCATTAACTGTATTTTTAAATCTTCTCCATTCTTCAATTAAACTTAGTATTTATTGTGATACACAAAGAATTTTTTGTAGGTCTTGCCTTTTTACCTATTCGGTCTTCTGCTGCCTTGACTATTTCATCTCTTTCCCCCATTTCTGTAAATTGTTGCCTAAATCTCCCTCAAATGATCTCCTTTATTCCTACCTTACTGCAATGTCTTCAATTTCAGTCTACAGTTTCTTACCAAAAAGATATAGTCAGTGTCTATATCTGCCCCAGGATATCTCTTACAGTTTGATATCTGGTACCAGAATCTATGACTTAATATTATCCTCAGCGATTCGGAAATCGTCGATGGTATTCCCGCACAGCAGCTCTGTGGTTCCCATCGTACAAACCACAGACAAACATCATGCCAGCATTCTATACATGTGTCAAGATACTACACTACACTGTATCCTTTGTTCACGTAGCATCACTGCAGTACCGTGCACTACGACAAGCACTGTCCGACTGAGACTTGAGGCAAGTACGCAAAAGAAAGTTTGTAAAGCTTAAGGGACTTAACTGCGGGGTCATCAATCCCTAAACTTACAAACTACTTATGATCTACCTTATGCTAAAGACGGCACAAACATCCATGACTGAGGAGGGATTCGAACCCGGAACATAGCGCCAGCCGCGGCGAGGTAAGTATCTGCACCTTGCGCAAGTGAACAGAGTCCTGGCACGTTCAGTAAAGACCATGCTACAGTGTTCCGTTCCTAGTCGTTTTCATTGGTTTACCCAGAAACAGTTAAGAAAAGTTTATAAAATTTCTTTGTTGACAATCAGCAGTAGTATCACCCCTCAAAGCAAATGCCTTTCCTCCTGACTCATCCTGTATATAGCGTGTGCGGCGTCTGTTCTGCAGCTAACAGGATATACAATCAATGAAGTCAAGCACCTTATTGTGGGCATGATTTAAACTAAATAATGCAGTTGAAAATTTATGCCCGGACCTATGATCGGACCTGTCTCCTGCTTACTGGGAACAGTATCCAATTTCATTTTCTATCTTTTTTCCTTTGGGTCCGTGCTTATTCCATGTTCACCCTTACTTTCTGGCTTAGTTTTTTGTGAGAGGATATCGATCTCTCTCATCGACTACGCCACCTGGGAGACGGTGAATTTCGCAGCTGCAGGAACTATTCTGACACGTGCTCAGACAAATTCTCAAAGAAGCAACTAAAACGTCTCGTCCTGGGTTGTATTTCACATTAGCTGCAAAGGACCATGGTGTCTGTTCTTTGGGACATATGGGAAGGAACAGCCACTATATACATATGACATCTTGCCATTCATGGATGAAGGGCAACAGGCGGATTTCAAAAAGGCATTGACGCGGTACCACACACCAGACTGTTAACGAAGATACGAGCATATGGAATAATTTCACAGATTTGTGACTGACTAAGTAATATAACGCAGTACGTTGTTCTCGACGGCGAGTATTTATCAGAGTGTATCGTCAGGCATTCCCCAGGGGAGTGTGATAGGACCGCTATTATCCCCCCCCCCCTCTCTCTCTCTCTCTCTCTCTCTCTCTCTCTCTCTCTCTCTCTCTCTCTCTATATATATATATATATATATATATATATATGACACGGGAAATTTTAATGCGGTATGTCAACACAAGCAATGTTACACTTTTTGTGGAACTATGAACATAGTTTATTGTATCATTTTCCAAAGAGTTACAGCACAAAGATATAATTTTTTAAATGGCAGCATAGTTATTTCTGTCGTGCATTGGAATCGTTGAAACCAGCTACGTCCAAATCAATTTAAACTACATTCCTATCACTGTTAGTTTTGGAGCTACAACCCTTCAAAGTTTCCGGGGCAGATGATGCCGTGGTGTATGGGAGGGTGTCATCTTTAACTGACTGTAATAGCATACAGGAAGACGTAGACAAAATTTTTAGTCGGTGCGAAGAATGGCAGCTAGCTTTCAACGTAGAAAAATTTAAGGTGATGCGCATGAGTCGGAAAACAATCCCATAATGTTTGAATACAGCATTAGTAAACTTCTTGATGCAGTCGCGTCGTTCAAATATCCAGGCGTAATATTGTAAAGCGATATGAAATGGAACGAACATGTAAGTACAGTTGTGAGTAAGGCGGACAGACGATTTCGGTTTATTGGGAGAATTTTGGGAAGATGGACTTCATCTGTAAAGGAGACCGCGTATAAAACAGTTGTACGACCACGTCTTGAGTATTGCTAAAGAGTTTGGGACCCGCAGCAGATCAGTTTAAAGGAAGACATTGAAGCAGTTCAGAGGCGACCAGGTTCAGAGGTTTGACCAATGCACGAGTGTTGCGGAAATGCTCGGAACTCAATTGGGGATCGCTGGAGGAAAGACGACGTCCTTTACTGAATTTCTGTTGAAGAAATTTGGAATATAGTACGTCATTGCTGCCACCTACTTACATTTCGCGTAATGATCACAATGATAAGAGATATTAGGGCTCGTACGGGGGCATGTAGGCATTCTTTTTTTCCTCGTTCTATTTGGGAGTGGAATAGGAAAGGAAATGCATAGTAATGGTACAGTGTACCCTCTGCCACGCCCCTTGCAGTGGATCGTCCAAAAAGTAAGTTCCGTTTCTGTTTCTATCCACGGCAGCGCCACGACCGCAGTTCCGAGCATGCGCTTCAGTTACTGTGACTGAAGGAGAAGACATTTACGCCATTTTCTGATCGATGCTGATTTGGAGTGCTTCTTTATAATATCAGCCTTCATTCAAAATACCGCTGCGTGTGAAGTCAAATCTGTGATTTAAACGAAAGGAAATTCATCGGCAAATCTGCGAGGTTTACGGACAAAATGCTATGAGTGATTCTATGGTTAGAAGATCGGTCAGACTGTTCAATGAAGGACGGGATCAAGTGCACGATGAAAAACGAAGTGGACGCCCGTCTGTGGTTGCCGATAAACTGGTTAGCACAACTGAAGAGAAGATTAAGCACAAAAGGTTACACTTAGTTCCGCATATCTCACGATTACTAATTCATGAAATTGTTACTGAAAAACTGGAATTTTTAAACTTTGCTCACGTTGGGTACCCACAATTCTTACTGAAAAACACAAAAAACAACGGATGGGCAGTGTACTTCAGTTTTTGAGACGCTACAATGAAGAAGGCGATGGTTTTCTTTCTGGGATAGTCACGGGGGTTGAAACTTGGGTATCGTACGACACCCTTGAAACAAAACGGCAATCAATGGAATGGACTCACAATTCATTCCCACTGAAGGTTAAGCCTAAAGCCATATGCACCGTTTTTTGGGACAGAAAAGTCATTTTGCTGCTTGATTTGTTATCACGAGGCCAAACAATCAATGCACACGGTTACTGCGAAACCTTTAAGAAATTTTACTGCGTAATACAAGGATTACTGTCTAGAGGTATTTTTTTTCCACGATAGTTCCCGACCTCACACGGCAAATGTGACCAAACAACTATTACGGGAGATGTGTCTTATCATCCTCCGTACAGCCCGGTCCTCGCTCCTAGCGACTTTCCTCTCTTATTACACCTAAAATCCGTCTTTGGTGGTCAACACTTCAACGGTGATGACGAACTGAAAGAACGTGTTAGTACATCCCAATAAAATAAGAGAAATCAGATCGAAAACGGAACGATTTAGGTGTTCTTTCTTCCCGCGTGCTATTAGAGAATGGAACGGTAGAGAAAAGTTATGAAAGTGGTTAATGAACCCTCTGCCAGGCACTTAAATGTGATTTGCAGAGTATCTATGTAGATGTAGATACATGGTTACACAGGTGACAACCTTCTATGAAGCAGGCATATAAAAACTTGTGCCACACTATGACATGCCCCAACAAAATTTCGTAAGCAATGTAGAAAAGTTGTTTTAGATATTTGTACCGTAAATGTTTTCTTTGTCTGTACACGTTTGTTTTATATAACCAAACGGAACTTACTTTGTGGACATACCTCGTCTACACATTGAAAGCGGGATCTTTCGGTAAAGAGGAAAAAATTCGAATATACCATAAAAAGGACTAGGACCGCAAAATGAAAATTTATGCTCGATTCCAAATCTTTATTAATAGCATGTATCGTATATAAACTTACCTGTAACTTAGCAGATACTATGGAAAACTAAAGGCAGACGAACATAGTACCATTTTTATTAGTTATTGTCGATTTTTATGTCACCAAACATGCTTCGTATTTTAAAATCTAGGTCACAGATCAATGTAGACGATACTGTTCTCACTTTTCCGATGCCGTATTCAGAAGAATAGTTTGCTGGCCGTTTGGGGCGCCACTATCGCCGTGGGTAACAAAATCGAGACGGAGTGTTGTTGAGTGTTATGTTCGACTGTGCCATATCCTTACAACAGCTTTGTGTGTGTGTGTGTGTGTGTGTGTGTGTGTGTGTGTGTGTGTGTGTGTTTCCTCATCGCCTGGAGCGCTAATGTCGCGCTAGCTTTCAAATGGTAACATTCGGGAGGATGATGGTTCAAATCCACCTCCGGCCATCGAGATTTAAGTTTTCCGTGATTTCCCTAAATCAGTCCAGGCAAATGCCTGAATGGTTCCTATCAAAGGGCAAGGCCGAATTCCTTCCCCATCCTTACCCAAACCTCCGGGCGTAAACTCCGTCTCTAATGACCACGCTGTCGACGGGACGTTAAACTCTAAGCTTCCGTCCTCCAAATGGTAACAACTTCCGTAGCAAAGGTTGTTGCGATCGTATGTGTTAGTGTTCCAATAAACAGTTTAAAATACATCCCAGCAAAGAAAAAGTTGGAGCATTCGATATGAGGAACTGTCATATTCATCTTCCTTTTTTTACTAATTTTGTTTTTCAACCTTTAATCATAGTATTCTCCAAATATCGATTTAGGGTTAGTTTATAAAAGGTGTATCAAAAAGGATGGCGCAAACTTACACGGCTGAAAGTACACGATAGTAGAATCAAAAATGTCCCAGTCAAAGTGGATCCACAAACGAGTCGTTTGCGACATAATTATGAATGTATGGTTCCAGGCCGCCACTGACATCATTGTGACAAAGACCTAGTTGGTACACATTAATCTGAAATTTAAACTTTACTTTTAAGTTTTACATCGCATTTAATTGACACTTCACTGAATTTATTGTAAACTTCGTTTTTGAGCTTCAGCAAACTTTTTTGCTGCTGTGAGACGGCATCTATCGTGCAGATATGGCCAAAGATAGATAGGTCCAGGCGGACCTGTACCTTGGCTTCCAGATCACCTGATCTAAATACCTTGGATTTTTGTGTATGGGGTCATCTCAAAAGCGAAGTGAACAGCGCACCCGTTAACACGGTTAAAGAACTGGAGCGGAGAGTTATACACGCTTGTCAAGAATTCCGAAATGATGCAGGGGTTTTCGAAAGAATTCGAAATTCATTGCAGAGACGAGCACAGTATTGCATCCAGATGCAAGAATACACTTCGAACACCTTTAACACTTAACCCATACGTGACATATGAACTAAATGCACTATGTAAAAGCGAATAGTTACCTTATGAGTAAGGTAACCTGTATCCACCCAACTTTCACTCCCATACAACAAAGTTGGTCGAAAGGTTGAGCGGCGCACTGCTAACTTAGTCTTGGTACTTACTTCCTTCTTGCAAAAGAGAGTAGATCTTAGCTGAGCACTCACTCACTGCATTAGCTTTGCTGCACCTCGATTCTAGTTCTTTCACTATGTTGCCATCCTGTGAAAAAATACATCCCAGGTACTTGAAACTGTCTACCTGCTCTAACTTTGTTCCTTCTATCTGGCACTCAATCTGTTTGAATCTCTTTCTCACAGACATTACTTTCGTTTTGGAAATGCTGATCTTCATATCATAATGCTTGCACCTCTGATCTAGCTCTGAAATATTAGTTTGGAACCATTCAATCGAATCTGACATTACAAACAAGTCATTCGCATATGACTACTTATTTTGTTTTGACCTATTCTCATCCCGCCTGCCAGTCTACTGTTTTCAAAATATGATCCATGAATAGTATGAACAACGGTGGTGACATGTTACAGCCTTGTCTTACCCCCTGAGACTACCCTGAACCATGAGCTTAATTTGCCATCTACTCTAACTGCTGCCTGGCAGTCTACGTAAAGCACTTTAATTGCCTGCAAAAGTTTGCCTCCTATACCATAATCTTGAATGTATGGTTCCAGGCCGCCACTGACATCATTGTGACATAGACCTAGTTGGTACACATTAATCTGAAATTTAAACTTTACTTTTATGTTTTACATCGCATTTAATTGACACTTCACTGAATTTATTGTAAACTTCGTTTTTGTGCTTCAGCAAACGTTTTTGCTGCTGTGAGACGGCATCTATCGTGCAGATATGGCCAAAGATAGATAGGTCCAGGCTTCCAGGCTTCCAGATCACCTGATCTAAATACCTTGGATTTTTGTGTATGGGGTCACCTCAAAAGCGAAGTGAACAGCGCACCCGTTAACACGGTTAAAGAACTGGAGCGGAGAGTTATACACGCTTGTCAAGAATTCCGAAATGATGCAGGGGTTTTCGAAAGAATTTGAAATTCATTGCAGAAACGAGCACAGTATTGCATCCAGATGCAAGAATACACTTCGAACACCTTTAACACTTAACCCATACGTGACATATGAACTAAATGCGCTATGTAAAAGCGAATAGTTAAGTCTAAATTTCAAATTAATGTTTACTAACTAGGACGATGTTTACAATGACGAAAGTGGCGGCTTGGAAGGATATATTTATAATTATCTCGCAAACGGCTGGTTTGCTGACCTATTTTTGCTTCTGTTATCGTGTACTTTTAACCATGCAAGTTTCCACCATCGTTTTTGATACACCGTGAATAAGACTGTGGCGTTCAGCAGACCATGCTAAGGCAAAACAGTGTCTGAAAAATGTATCTTGTCTTAAAATTTTAAAATACGACTTACTTTGTAAGTGTGTTCTGACGTGTTATGTTTTATCATCTTGCCATATTTTAACAAGTTTTGTCGTCAGTCAGTTCTTTCTGTTTTATTGTAAAACGTGTTCCTGACTTTAAACATTGCATATATCTATATCGTCTTTTGATGTTACTTTGCTCAAGGTAGCCATTCACTCAATACTACACTTATATGAGTGTTTTCAGAGACTAGGCCTATTGGGCGCAGATAGGACAGAGGGTTACTGTGAGAGACACGACAACATACCAAATCTCATCACCTCCCTCCAGCTTCTTAGAAGATGGCAGCAGTAACATAGGTGCATTGTGTCCTTTCTGCGGAACCTCTTAGGGGCTGACCTGGTTTGCTGTAGTGCTGCACCCTTCGGGCAGAAGGATGTTGGAGGAGACGGCCGTTCAATTGGATCAAGTGGCTTTCCCGCAGCGCGGAGCGTGGGCAGTGGGCAGCGGAGAGGACCGCTCATTGGTCACACCGCTGCGAACAGTCTCTCCCATTTATACGAGTAGTTTGGCCACCAGCAAACATTGCGAATGCTATTTTGTCAAAAACTGAAATTGTGAGAACCTTGACCGTGGTATTATGATTATTCGTTACAGACAAGGACACAACACGTAAGTTATCGCCTCAGTTCATGGGGTTTTATCTTTAAACTCTTTAATAATATTTGGCAAAGTTCAGCCCAACCAGTTGCAAGATTTGATAAAATACCTTTATCTAGATTTCGGCACCATCTAAGGGTGCCTTCATCAGAAGAATAAAAATTAAAACATAAAACGTACAATTACGAGCAGTGTGCTAAAGACCAGACTTATAAAATTATGCAACATGCTAGCAAAAGGCTAACAAGTCAAAATTAAATAAAGGCAGCTAGCCTTTTGCTAGCATGTTGCATAATTTTATAAGTCTGGTCTTTAGCACACTGCTCGTAATTGTTTTAATTTTTATTCTTCTGATGAAGGCACCCTTTATCAGATCTTGCAACTGGTTGGGCTGAAATTTGTCAAATATTTGTAAACGTACAGTTGCTGCAGTCTACAAGCTATGTTTAAAATCATTTAAACTCCTTAATGTATATGATGGTAGAGTCGAATATACGGAAAATGTAAACTTCGGCAAATAGTAAAAAAAAAAAAAAAAACTTTTTTTTCAGTATCCTACGTTTCCGGAACTATAACAGACATAAAATGAGGCTCCAGCTGGAAAGCATGCCAAACATCTGAAGATGGATTTGGAATAAAATCCGAAACCGGTCATGGTTTAAACAAGTTAACATTTTTATACCATACTTGTGGCTAATCGCTGCTTTAGTTATAAACATTATTAAAAATTACCAAGCCTTTTATTTTTGGAACGATGTGCTTTCTGTCACATTATTAACTTTTTACCCTCCAAGAGTTTGGTATTAAATTCTATCGACTATAGAAATAAAAAAGTAGTAGTTACTGTCGTAAGCATAAATTGTCCGTTAAGGAAGCATTTACAGTTCTATTTGTGAAAACAAATGCCGTCTTTTTGTTGTTGTTTAACAAGGTGAAATTGTTTCTGATTGGCACAGCCTTGATACAGATCAAATTTTTGTTTGTTTTACAAGCTGATATCTTCTACTTCGTAGAGTTTACCCCGCACTATAGCAAGGTCCGCTTGTTGAAATCTTTCAATCCATTATGATCTGTCAGGGGCACCTTCATAGATTAATTCCATATCCTTTTTATTCGGCCCGTCCATCATGTCTTGCGTGTGCCATGAGGTCGTCAAATACTAAAGAAATAGTTACGAGGATCATTAATGGAAACCATACTCTGCTCTGTTGTTCTCCATTAATGATCTTTCTATTTTATTGCTTTTCACTACGTCACGTAACTATCAACCAACTTATGGTAAAGCTTTTTTATATAATGATCAGTGTTGCCCAAGCGTGTGCTATGACCCGTATTATTGTTCAATTAGATATCAAATACTGAAGCAAATAAACAGTTATTTACACGAATGGGTCGTACAATGATATTCAACTACTGTGCATACATAATACTCCTAGTCTTTTATTTTTAAAATGGATTTATTTATTATTTAATAGGTCATTTAAGGAACATTACCTATAAATCACGCGATGCTGCGCGCTCTCACGTCCTTTCGCTGTTCCCCGCCAGTCTTGGGAAAAGGAGCGGACTGACTACGAGGCGAGGGATCTGCGAACTAGTTCGCATAGTTTGCCTGTGGGAGCGCTCTTCCGAACTAGTTCGTTCGCGAACTACACAAGACTACTTTGAACACCTGTACTGACGAGAGGAAAGGAAGACTACAACTTCACGAACCAGGCTACACAATGGAATAGAGTTCGCAATTCTATCGAAACTCATGCGATTGACGTAAGAGACTGAAACTTATTTTTCCGAATGGCCCTCGTACACAGAAATGAACTTGGGGTTTTCGTCATCCTACACATATTGTGGGATGTGTCCTATCTTGTAAATATGGATTCACCTTGGATTATCATTGTTGTAGTAACCAATCTGCAAATTCCAGTTGACACTGAATGTCCGCTGGCTGAGATAACTACTTACGTTGATTAGTTATAAGTGCTTGTTCAACGTAGAGGTCGTGCGAGAAGTCGTGGCCCCTGCTTCCTCGAGTTGTGTGCAGAGTGAGTCCATTCCCCTGTTTAGGAGGGGCGGCCGCCTCAGTTGCGTGTTGCTTAAGCCCGTTTTAAACGATGAACGAACTTGTACTAGACTGATAACAAGTTGCGTTAATGGCGGCCGTCAGTCGTTTGAACGGATGTACTAGTATGATCGCGCTAGTATCGAAGCGCGATAATTATAGCTATAAAGAAATAGGACCACTTTTAAATTCGGTACTAGTGAGTTCACTGCGCATGCGCGAGCTAGTAGCTGTCAGCTGCAATCACCGCTCCAGTTATCCGCCATTTTCCTTCGTATTTACGTATATTTTGCGTTATGTAGACGTTTATGATCAGAATGTATTCCAAATTGTACTTCTAATGACGGCATACACACTGTCCGTCACCAGACCGTCACCTAACCTCAACGTCACGGTAAGCCTTCTCGAGAAGATTGTTTTGATTGAACGGTCGTATGCTGACATCGGAAGTTAACCTATTTTCGTCACGCAATTTTCATATTGTAGTCGACAATTACACGGTTTGCACGCAAATTTGTGTTATTAATCTTTATTTTATTATTATCCTATGGTTAGCGGTAAATTGCAAACGTTTCATGACGACTTCAATATTTATCTCAATTATTGTCCACCGAAAAGCGAAGTTGTACATCTGAAACCGAAAATGGTTAATGTTTTGCAATATCGTAACAGAAAAGACTGAATCCAGAATAAGATTGTAATTTGATGATGCAATTTTCATTAAATAGCATTTTAAATGAAAAAGTCAGTCTAAATGAAGGACAAAAATTCAGTTCTGTATGAAGTTATTAACAATGTCAGTGGACAAATCGTAGTAGATAAAGTAAAGAAGGTTTATTTATGCTCTTATAAATATTGTTTGATGTGTTCATACGTTTATTTTTTCGCTTGAAAATAGATGTGAATTTTTTTAAAATGTTGTTTCACTTCCCAGAACTTTATCACACTGAGTTGACCAAAAACATAGATTGAAGGTTTTCTTTGGCCGTCAATAACATTTAACGTTGTTTCCTCAATTCCAGTATTAAACTATGACTTCCTACAGAACAAATTGCCTGTCATAACCTCACTTTCAACATCGGGTATTACTGTTCGATTAGGTTTTTCCTCTAAACAGGCTGCCACAAGATCTTACATGAGATTGTAGTTCAGGACTAATACGCTAGGTGCACTTCAGTAGACTGTAATCTATCTTGTTCACTTTGGTTCATCATTTAAAAAGGGCTTTAGTGGTCGCGGGGTGCAGTTGCCAGCGGACTAAGAGACGAAACGCACGACGCAGCAGACAGCGTGCAACTGAGCAGGCCGCCCCTCCGAAAAAAAGGAATGACTCACCCTGCTCACAACTCGAGAATGCGTTTCTGCGCACGGGCCACGACGTCTTGCTCGCGCTCTACCAGCCAGTAGTAATACGAGTGACACCAGCCCTGCCGAATATTGCCTCGTGCAGACTGCGTGTTCTGGCATACATCAAGTACGCAGTATCTTCCATTCAGTCGCGGAAAGACGCATTTTTCATTTGGCGTCTATGTGAAGAAGCAAAAGTTCTGCGATGTTGTTGCCGTCACCACGGGGAATAGTTAAGCGTAGCGCTACTGTACCACCCTGTAATTACTATAAGTGAAGAAACACAGGTGCGATGTGGAGAATACTTTAGTAGGACGTTATCTGGACGTGTATAACAGGTCTAAGAGAAGTAAAGTCAGTAGCTGGGTGTATTTACCGGCCTTCCCAGTGATGCTGTAGCAGTTATAGAGTCAAATAAAGTCTATGATAGGTAGTGCGTAGTCATCCAGGCCATGCTATATAAGTTGGGGGAGACTTCAACCTTGAGAGTTTAGATTAGGACTCTAGTTTCATTTCCGGCGATACAGACAACCAGTCTTGCTAGCTACTATTGGACACGTTTTCCGAAAACTGCCTTGTTAACCAAAAGGCCTAAACATAATGTAAATATGTTAGACCTTGTGGCAAATAAAATATCTCCCTGAATAACTCCCACATTGCAATCACCATCATCATCATTAGAGACTGATTATGCCTTTCAGCATTCAGTCTGGAGCATAGTACCTCTAATAAAATTCATCAATGATCCCCTATTCAATGGTAACATTTATGCCTCGTCTGATGTTATGCCTTTTACTTCAAAATCATTCTGCACCGAATCTAAGTACTTTCTTCTTGGGCTACCTCGACTCCTCTTACCCTCCGCTGCCGAGATCATCAGTCTCTTAGATAACCTTGCTTCTCCCATGCGTGTAAAATGACCCCACCATCTCTGTTCGCTCTAACTGCTTCATCTATGGTGTTCATTCCGTTTTTCTTTGATTTCCTCATTATGGACACCCTCCTGCCATTGTTCCCATCTATTAGTACCTGCAATCATTCTTGCTACTTTAATATCTGTAACCTCTACCTTGTGAATAAGGTAACATGTATCCACCCAACTTTCACTCCCTTACAACAAAGTTGGTCGAAAGATAGAGCGGTGCTCTGCTAACTTAGTCTTGGTACTTACTTCTTTCTTGCAGAAGAGCTTAGCTGAGCACTCACTGCATTAGCTTTGCTTCACGTCGATTCCAGTTCTTTCACTATGTTCCCATCCTGTAAGAAAATACATCCCAGGCACTTGACACTGTCTACCTGTTCTTTGTTCCTCCTATTTGGCACTCAATCTGTTTAAATCTCTTTCCCACAGACATTACTTTCGTTTTGGAGATGCTGATCTTCATATCATATCCTTGAACCTCTGATGGAGCTCTGAAATATTAGTTTACAACCTTACAATCGAATCGGCCATTACATCTGAGTCATCCGCATATACGAGACTGCTTGTTTTGTTTTCACCTATTTTAATCCCGCCCTGCCAGTCCACTGTTTACAGCATATGACCCATGAATAGTATGAACAACAGTGGTGACAGATTACAGACGTGTCTTACCCCTGAAACTACCCTGAACCATGAGCTTAATTTGCCATCTACTCTAACTGCTGCCTGACTGTCTACGTAAAGCCCTTTAATTGCCTGCAGAAGTTTGCCTCCTATACCATAATCTTGTAGAACTGACAGTAGCTTCCTCCTAGGAAGACGGTCATAAGCGTTTTGTAGATCTATGAAAGAGATACAATTCCCTGTTCCGCTCATAGCACTTTTCCATTACCTGCAGTAAGCTAAAGATCTGGTCCTGACAGCCTCTAAGAGGCCTAAATCCACACTGATTTTCATGTGACTAATTATGGAACTAGGCTGGTAGGGACATTTGATTCTAGGGATTAATTTGACAACATAACAGTTTACACTGAGGATCAGCTCATGTAATACAGTTTTATTTATAACTAGACTTTCAAAAGAATAACTCAGGGCATGGACACGACTCAGATATGAACAGGGAAATTAATTTCTTGTCTCGCCAACACTGACTTGATGTGAGTGTCAGGGATGGATCGGCGCGGTGCGGTGTGGCGGCATACAGTAGCTCACGCCGGCCGTGCTCTGCTCTGCGCTCCGCGGCTGTGTGGCGCGGCGCGACCCCCGAGCTAGGGCGCATCAATTTCTGCTGTAGCTGCAGCCCCCGCCGCCATTTTAGTTCCAAGCGGTGATAGCGTAAGCTTGTGAAAAGCAGAGTTTTTCCGCTGTTATTGCTTTGAAATAACGCTTGCTACATTCCTAATATGCATACCAAAAAGAAAATATATATTTGGATTACAAATTTATCTCTTCGTAATAAATTATTGTAATTTCAAAGTTTTAAACATGGACGCAATTCAGCAACGTTGGATCACGATCCAAAAGTCAACACAGTTTCAGCCGACCAGTTGCATAAAAATAGTTTACGTGCATAAACCTTGACCTAGGTTTCGGCAAGAGTAATTTTGTCTTCTTCAGAAGTATTACCTAATAAAATATAATACACAAATTAAAATTACCGCATAGGTGAGAATGTACTTACATAAAGCTCACATTAAAATAATTGTTAAATAAAATGTGGCTGACTCCATGTCAATAGAATAAAAAGTAAAATTTAAAACGATGTCTACATCATAAAATTGTGGAGCAAGGCCACACACAGGTCGAGTGAGCACTGCGTATTGGCAGAGGCGTAGGAGCCCTAGTGACGTGCGCCCGCACTAGGTGGCGCCAAGAGGGCTGATGGGCGTGCGCGCAGTCGCGGACGCGAATGAATTTGACAAGAAGAAACTATGTGTAATATGATACTGACAGAAAACAGATAAGATAAAGATAGGAAATCAGATGAGTCATGTGCATGGCACAGTATATATACATGCAAAAATTGAAAATAGAAAAGTTAGGAAATATTCAGCAGCCAGACATATAGTGCACGAAACACAAACTAAGAATAAATAGCACGCACCCGGGGGGAGGGAACGGGATAAACATTATGCATCATAACATTAGAAAACTATAAACAAGTGCACCACTAGAATTCTGAGGACAATAAACACCATGCAGGAACAAGTATTGCATAACAAATGTCTACAAACAGTATAGGTTTGAAAGGTATTGTCTACTTGCAAGTTGCAGTTGGTCATTCAGCATATTACCATCGTTGATGATAAGGTGTTTGAAAATTTCATATTCTTCCCATAAATCTAGTTTCCTTCCCTTGGCCTCCCTATGCAAAGTTACGGTGTCTTCCAACGATTTAAGGACATGATCGGCTATAAGCAAATGCTCGGCAAAGGTAGAATTATGCACATTGCGTCCTGTCCTTCCTAGTACATGTTCTGAAGAAGGCAAAATTACTTTTTCCGAAACCTAGGTCAAGGTTTATGCATGTAAAGCATTTTTATGCAGTTGGTCGGCTGAAACTATGTTGACTTTTGGATTATTGTAATTTGGTTTCACAAATCGTTAAATATGTTTTCTGGTATTTGCCCACTGAGAAACTGCCCAATGAGTAACATTTACGCATTCGACACCTCAATTTTACGGGATACCAGATGCACTACCAAATCTGAGCTTTAGTTTAATACATTCTGAGTGCAAAAATGAAGCAAATGTATCGATTATCATCCAAGGCGAAGGTAAAGCATTTTCACAACTTATAGTTTCAAAACACTTTAAATTTTAACAGTTATCAGGGCTTTAATAAAATTCTTTGATAAAATGACCAATTTTACTTACGACTTCGGCGGCATAGAGTGCTGATATTGGCAACGACCATTGAATGCTCTTTTAAAACTCGAACAGCTAGAATGAGAGAAAATACTTTTTCATGTTTACCAAATTCTTGTATGTACCCTTGTCCGGTTAGTAAATTAATTATCCTAGTAAAACTAACATTTTGTTGCGGAAATTAGGAAATTACGCCGCCGATGCAGGAACTAAAATCAACATCGGAGTAGCTGTAACTAAAATTAACATCGCAGTAGCTTCAAACATCGTTACGAGCCATATGAGCCATTATAACTAGTAAAAAACAGTGTGCATCATTTAAAAGTAATTAGTATTGTTATTATGTAAATGTTGATACTGTTTGTTATCGCCTATGTATATATAAATAAAAGTCTTTAACAGTAGTTCGTTGTTTCGGAACCTTCGCTGAAAAGGACACGGATAGAAACCCGTCATTTTCAACGTGTAGCAATTGTGCCATAACTACAAATGAATTAACCCAACTAACATAGTTTTTAAGACCTTGTCAGGCCGACAGATTATTAACCATATTTTACGCCTTTTGGGATCCATTACAAACGAAAAAAAAAAACGAAAACCATTTTGTGAACGTTGATAAAACCCTTCTGGGTATTGGACCGCATCGTCAGTAAATTAGATTGCTAGGCCTATTTTCATTCTCTGCTTTCGTATGCCATCATTTTCTGGGGAAATTCTTCATTGAGTAAAAAAGTATTCATTGCACAAAAGCGTGTGATCAGAATAATTGCCGGAGCCCATCCAAGATCATCCTGCAGACACTTATTTAAAGAGCTAGCGATCTTCACAGTAGCTTCTCAGTATATATGTATAAGTTCGCATAAGCCAATTACTGATTACGGGAAATTTATTAAATAATTTAAAGCACAATAGATAGAACTTTGGGAAGCACAAATTTATCCCTTACAGATTTGAACATCAAAACAAGTAATCAAGAGGTCGTAAGCTTACTAATAATTAGTTACCCCAGCACATGTTTGAATTAACTTTGCCACAATGGAATACATATAAAATAAAATATTAACAAAGGGGATTTAACACAGCTAGACAATCCTTAAAAATTTCTTCACCAAATAACTACGATTAGAGTGCCTCTAGGGCAAGATATGCAAAATTTTCATTTGCTTTTAGAAGGACTCAATTACAACAAGGCTTTAAATAGATTTCACGCATGTCTACATGCCACGAGTTACAAGGTTACCATAACACATGGTCTAAGGCGCCTACCTAGTAAGTAGGACGTCCCGGGTTCGAATCCTGGCCACAGCATAAATTTTAATTCAATGCCTCGCCTTATGATTAATATATTTAATAAAAGTTTCTGCTGAAGCATCAGGGAAGAGAAGCCACATTCAACAAAACATTAAATGATTTAAAATGGGGCATAACATCATAGTAAATTAAGTTTCTTCCCTTTTAAAATATCTACAATTGGACAGCGGTCGTGTCGGGACCAAAATGACTGAGGGCAAACTACACTGAATAATAACAGTCTTCAAAAGAAATTACAATTCATTTCAGTCCGCATGCCCAGGTAACACTAACATCTTAGTTCTTCACTAACAGTGCATATAAATACTAAATAATACATGACAGAGTCACATTGCTTCTCAAGCGTAGCCCTGGAACGGATAATCCGTAACGAACCTTGCGTACTTAAGAGCGAATGATAAGTGAGTGCCATACATAACTAGATGGAAGTAATTAAGGAGGCGGATGGTAGCCAGATCCTACATGACAGACGTCAAACTATTATCAAAAAGCTCGTGTTTAAGTCTGACTACGTAATTACAGTCGTTGCCCACACACAGCCAAGGTAAAAAAAAAAAAAAAAAAAAAAAAAAAAAAGACACTGCTGATTGCGGAAGTTAACCAAGAGGCGGCGAACTACACTGCCGAGTAAACTACACCCGCGCCCGAGGCAGGTTGCCGAACGCAGGAGGACACTGCGGCAAAAATATGGGGAAACATAAGAACATAATGCAAGATAACCATCGTCTTAAACTATTGAATATAACAACCCACGGATGCACCGGCAAATAATTAAGTGTCATCCAACCTAATGCACTTCCACACGCAAGGCACCGGACGCTCAATGTTGACAGAAGCCTAAACCATCCACACAAATGACTTCCGTGGAGACACTTAACTTGGAAAACGTCCCATGAATGGTGCGAAAGATTTGGACTACGAATCCGTTATCATGATGTCCGGACGAAACGTTGTAGACAGACGCCACAGCAGAACGGCTCGACCACGACGACGGCCAAACACAACACGCGTCGACCAGAGAACGACATGCGTTACGCCGCCCTCGGATAATCGAAGCACTAAACTGGTGCCAGTGCGCAGGCGAATAAGACGAGCCGACACGACTCAACCTCCTCGCCTCAAATGGAAGCTATGCCTGCCAATTAATTAACCGAAAATGGATCAGAACAACGAGCCGACATGGCTCAGACTCGAACCTCCGACGGCGAGAAATCGCGCGCTCCCAGCGCTCGGCTACTCCGCCGCGGCAACGCACTAATTCCCAAATGGGGGTCATAGTAATAAGTATTTCTGGTGTACAGAAGCAGCTGAGTGAGCTGAATACAAAAACGTCTCCAGTTCGGTTTTACAAAGAGTATTCTGCGCCATTGACCCCCTAATTCACTTGCATTTATCGCGAATCTTTGATTCATCGCAAAGTGGTGAATAGAAAAAAGCGCAGGTGACTTATGTTTATAAGAAAGGTAAAAGAACCGAGCCACATAATTATAGGCGTATATCGTTGACATCAGTTTCCTCTAGAATTTTTGAGCAGTTTCTCAGCTCGAATATAACAAATTTCCTTGAGATGGATAAGCTTCTTGCTATGAATCATCTCGGGTTTAGGAAACGTTAATGTGAAACTCAGCTTGGCCTTTTCTCATGTTCTGTCGACACACCGCAATGTTTCTACAGAAACCAAGACTTGGAAAAATTTACCGCTATAGTTCCGCTACAAAGCTGGTATGCGACAGTAGGTTTCCGAGTGTACTTTGCTTTTATGATATCGTTTTGTTTCCTTAGTTCGTTGTATCGTGTCCCTTGTTACAAAAGGTTGCCTTTGTTTGTAAAATCTATACGATTTTTGTGCTGAATAAATACATTGTGCAACATGTCGGATGAAAAGAAAAACAAAATTCGATGCCTAATATCGTCTATTCAATAAAACATGGGGCGTGAACTACTTCGTCATAGAGAAAAGCACCGAAGCCATCTGTATATGAATAAATACATTGTGCAACATGTCGGATGAAACGAAAAACAAAATTCGATGCCTAATATCGTCTATTCAATAAAACATGGGGCGTGAACTACTTCGTCATACAGAAAAGCAACGAAGCCATCTGTATAATCAGCATTGAACTCTTAGCTTTAATATCCACCGTCATTATGAAACAAAGCATGGCGCACAGTTTGATACGCTCAAAGACAACGTACGTGAGCACAAATTCGAAATGTTAAAACGTATCTGTGTTTCCAGAAAAAAAAAAACATTTTTAGGAAAAGAGTTCATGAAATTGAAGCCGCTACGAAAGTAAACTTAATAATTGCCCACGAAATCGTTAAACGAGGAAAGCCATTCTAGGATTGTGATTACACAAAGAACTGCACTCTGATTACAGCTGAAGAATTGTTGCGTGGCAAAAGGGAACAATGTAAAGTTGTTTCTTTACCAGCAAATACTGTGGCGCGTCGAGTTAAAGACATTGCTTCTGATTTAACAAATCAGTTGCAAGAAAGTGTATCCAACTTTGCTTGGTATTCTATAGCCCTGGACGAATCTACTGACAACAGTAGTAATGCCCAAGTTTTGTTGATCTTTAGAGGCGTTAGCTCAAACTTTGAAGTAACCGAAGAACTAGCAGTACTGATTTCCATATATGGTACGATAATGCTGACATATTAAAACTTCAGACTAAAAGTGCAATCTTTTTCTTTCTCGGCTGAAATGTATCACACCCGAAGAAGTAAAATATGTGTGGCAAATTGCAGCTTTTGTTGCAGAATAAATGCAGAATATGAAGCCAAAGAAATATACGAGGAGCTAAACGAAATTATTCAGACAATTAAGGGAGCGGATAACTTAATTGTTATAGGAGACTGGAATTCGGTAGTAGGAAAAGGAAGGAAAGGGAAGATAGTAGGTGAATTTGGTCTGGGCAAAAGGAATGAAAGAGGAAGCCGCCTGGTAGAATTTTGCACGGAAAATAATTTAGTTATAACAAACACCTGATTTAAGAATTACGAAAGAAGGTTGTATACGTGGAAGGGATCAGGAGACACCGGGAGATACCAGATAGATTTTATAATGGTAAGACATAGATTTCGGAACCAAGTTTTAAACTGTAAGGCATACCGAGGGGCAGATTTAAACTCTGACCATAACTTATTGGTCATGAATTGTAGGCTGAAACTGAAAAACCTGCAGAAAGGTAGGAAAATAAGGAGATGGGACCTGGATAAACTGAAGGAATCTGAAGTTCTTGAGAATATCAGAGGGAGCTTTAGGCAACAATTGTCAGAAACGGGGGAAAATAAAACAGTAGAGGAGATGAAATAGTGAAGGTAGCAGAGGACAAAATAGGTAGAAAGGCAAGACCTACAAAAAATCCTTGCGAATCACTGGAGATACTAAATTTAATCGATGAAAGGAGAAAATATAAAAATTCAGTAAATGAAACAGGCAAAATGGAGTACAGACGACAAAGAAATGAGATTGACATTAAGTGAAAAATGGCTAAGCAGGAGTGGCTAGAAGGCAAATGCAAGAATGTAGAAGAACGTATAAATAGGGGAAAAACAGATACTGCCTACAGGAAAATAAAAGAGATATTTGAAGATAAGAAAAGCAGATCTATGAATATCAAGAACAGAGATGGAAAGCCAGTTCTCAGTAAAGAAGGGAAAGCTGGAAAGAGTATATAAAGAGGCTCTACGAAGGAAATTAACTTAAAGGCAATACTGTAGGAAGGGGAGAAGAAGTAGATGAGGATGAAGTAGGATATACTATACTGAGAGATTGACAGAGCACTGAAAAACCTAAGTCGAAACAAGGCCTCTGGAGTAGATGACATTCCCCAGAGCTACTGAAGTCTCTGGGAGAACCAGCCATGACAAAACTATTTCACCTAGTGCGTAAGATGTATGAGGCAGGGGAAATACCCTCAGACTTTAAGCAAAATGTAATAATCCCCATTCCAAAGAAAGCAAGTACAGACAGGTGTGAAAAATACAGAACCATCAGTTTAATACGTCATGGTTGCAAAATTTAATACGAATTATCTACAGGAGAATGGAAAAGCTCGTAGAAGTTGACCTCGGGGAACATCAGTTTGGATTGAGGAGACAATACTCACTTTATGACTTATCTCAGATTAAGGAAAGGCAAACATACATTTTTAGCTTTTGTAGATTTGGAAAAAGCTTTTGACAATATTGATTGAAATACACTCATTCAAATTCTGAAGACAGCATGAGTAAAATACAGGGAAAAGAAATTTATTTACAACTTTTACAAAAACCAGACAGTAGTTATTAGACTCGAAGGGCATGAAAGAGAAGCGTTAGTTGGGAAGGGAGTTAGACAGGGTATCCTTTCTCCGATATTTTTCAATTTCTACATCGAGCAGGCGGTGAAGGAAAACAAGGAAAAATTTGTAATAGGGATCAAAGTTCAGGGTGAAGAAATAGAAACATTGCGTTTTGCCGACGACATAGTAATTCTGACAGAGACAGCAAAGGACATGGAAGAGCAGTTGAACGGAATGGGCAGTGTGCTGAAAGGTGCATATAAGATGAACATTAACAAGAGCCAAAACTAGGGTAATGGAGTGCAGCCTAATAAAATCAGATGATGCTGAAGGAATTAGATTAGGTAACGAAACAATAAAGGAGGTAGATGAGTTTTGTTACTGCGACAAATGATGGTCGCAGTACAGAGGATATAAAATGCAGAATGGCAATGGGTAGAAAAGCGTTCTTGAAAAAGAGAGATTTGTTAACATCGAATATTGATTTAAGCCTAAGGAAGTCCTTTCTGAAGGCATTTGTGTGGAGTGTTGTCTTGTATGGGAGTGAAACATGGACGATAAACTGTGCGGAAAGGAAGAGGATAGAAGCTTTTGAAATGTGGTGCTACAGAAGAATGCTGAAGATTAGGTAGGTGGATCGCGTAACTATTGAGGAGGTTCTGAACAGAATTGGGGAGAAAAGGAGTTTCTGGCATACCTTGACTAAAAGAAGGGATCGACTGGTAGGACACATTCTTAGACATTAAGGAATTGTGAATTTAGCGTTGGAGGGAAGTGTGTGGGATAAAAACCGCAGAGGAAGACCAAGAGATGGATACAGTAAGAAGATTCAGACAGATGTAGGTTGCCGTTCTTATGTGGAGTTGAAGAGGCTTGCTCAGGATAGGGTATTGTGGAGAGCTGCATCAAACCAGTCTCCGGACTTAAGACCATAACAACAACAACAAAGCCAAAGGTACACCCAAACCATTGACAGGCAATGTGTTTATCAGGAATAACTTTGTGCAAAATCCGTGGATTTGTCTTGTGTAATGTTTATTGGAAGCCATTGAATCAAATACTGCCAATTCAAGTGTTTCCTAGAAAAGGTGGAATCTTTGTCCAGTGATCTCCCATACCACACGTCCACACGGCAGTAAGGTGATTAACGTTTGTTAAAATTTTGTCTACTGTTTTGTCTAAGAATGGAGAGAGAAATATTTCTAAACAAAGAAGTTCTATCGCACCAAGAGCAGCTACAGAAATTAACTTTATTGGTTTATGTTGCTCTCCATTTAAAGAAATGGACAGAAAACTATGGAGACGACAATATTATCTGTGATCTTTACCTGCACAATGTAGTTTTTCGACGGAAGCTATCAAACAAAAATTATTTCGCCAATTGACAATCGCTGAACGTGGTACAAGTTCTCCGCGCTCTTTTTCATGCGGATTTTTCGGTAATCTGAAGAAATAGTTGTTTGCATGTTTTCGATTTAGATGGATTTAGAAGGAAATACGAATTTTTCACAAGTTGAAGATGTTCCTGCAATGTTGCAAATGGAAATAATTGCTCTACAATCAGATGAGGCAATGAAGGACAAATTTAAGAAAGGCAGTATTATTGTACAGTTTTATAATTTTCTTCCCAAAGAAAACTATCCCTCATCAAATACTTTTCACGAAGTTTTTTTATCTGTATTTGGCACTACACACAGATGTGAACAAACATTTTCGTTGCTCAAATTTGCTAATCCTAAATACAGAAGTAACCTCAGTGGCGAACATGTAAGAGATATTTTGTTGATACAACAAAGCTGGATACATAGTTTGAAAAGCTTTTGGATTAAAAAAAACTAATTTCACACTTCACAGTAACTGTACTAAAAAGTAACAAAGTTTAACTGATGTACTGAATTTCACGTTAGTTAAATTAAATTTTACTTACATAAGCAGTTGCTGAGTATGTTAATGTTTGTAACGAAATGTTCGATTTGCAATGATGATTTACTAACTGGAACAAGGGACATAAACGAACCTGTTAACCATACATGACAATGAACATTTATTACTTCAACACAATGCTGATTCTCCTCATTGTGTGTGTAAGTTGTCAATGCACATTCACTTTTGTTGCCATAATCAGCATACAACGGCACCGCTGCCGGAGGTAGAATTGTAGCCTTTTGTTTTTGTAAAAGCAAAAAATTTCATTATTTTCTTCTTTTGAGAAAGGTGGGATCAAGAAAAAGTTAATAATTTTGTAGGTTTGGTGACACATGATTCTAATTGATGTAATGTTAGAGGCATGATGAATACTGAGAAGTGAAGGCAGCTAATCAGGAGTGGCGTTCATTCTGTCAAGAATGCCATTACACTTTGTAAACAAATCGGGGTAGAGAACGGACATAATTTTTTCGAGTGATATAGCAAAATCGTGACATACGCGTTGAAAATAAATTGTTTTCGAAGATTTACTTGTAAATGCTCGTTTCACAGGTAGAAATTAAGTTTAGATATTAGGTACCTGCTTAACAATATACCCAAAAGTCATTATGTTCGTTGAAAAACTTAAAAAAAGAATTCTTAGAAAAACAGTTACTACGTGGGCGTGTCTAATTTTGCAACTTTGAGTTGAAACAAGTCTTTTAAATCACCAATAAAGGTAAATGTGCTCGATTTCCATTAATTAAAAAATCTGTTACATCCTTGTAATTGCTGTTTCTTTTTTGTGTAATACTTTCATGACGATCTGCATTCTCAAGAGTTCTACACACACATTGCAACAACAGATAATTTTCGTTTTATAATTTTCAAAATGAGATATCAAGATCGCACATTAATAATTTATTCACTGACGACCGGTTTCAGTGAACTGTGTCACCATCGTCTGGTCAAATACATATTACAAGCTGGCCATTTTGTTAAAAATTTGGTATAAAATAACAAGTGCAACATTGCACTTAGTCACTATATAAAAATACACAAGTTAAAAACGTGACAGCTTACATTTGTAAGGAGTAGCCCGCTAACATGGTTTTGCCATGCAGTTACTGCGAACGCCTGAAAGCAAGGGGGAACTTTAGTCGTTAATCTTACCAAGAAAATGCAGCTCTACTATATGAATATATGATGTGGCATCCTCTCGGGTAAAACATTCAGGAGATAAAATAGTCCCCCATTTGGTCCGGGCGGGGACTACTCAGGAGTATATCGTCATCAACAGAAACAAAACAGGCATTCTACGGATCGAAGCGTGGAATGTTCTATCCCTCACTCGGGTAAGTAAGAAGTTTCACTGCATGACAGAATGGCGGCCTACTTTCAAAATGTCCGGCACATGGCTTCAAAGAAACCTCGATAAGAGAAATGGATAGGTTACAATTAGATATGGTGAGGTTTAGTGAAATTTGGTGGCAGGATAAACAGGATTTTTGGTCAGGTGAGTACACGGTTATAAATACAAAATCAGTTGTGGTAATACAGGAGTAGATCTGATAAGAAAACAGGAAAGCGGGTACGTTACTATGAACAGCATAGTGAACGCATTATCGTAGCAAAGATATACACGAAGCCAACACCGACCACAGTAGTACAAGTTTATATGCCAGCTAGCTATGCCGATGATGAGGAGGTCGAGGAAATGTATGAGGAGATAAAAGAAATTATTCAGACAGTTATAGGAAAAGAAAACTTAATTGTGATGGGGGCTGGACCTCGGTAGCAGGAAGGAAAGAGAAGGAAATGTAGTAGGTGAATATGGACTGGGAAAATGGTATAAGAGGAGATAGCTTCGTAGAATTTTGGATGGAACATATTTTAATTATGATAAACACATAGTTTAAGAACCACGAAAGAAGGTCATATACAAGGAAGAGACGAGGAGACACTGGGAGGTACCAGATTGACTTTATAATGGCGAGGAAAAGGTTTGGAAAGCAGATTTTAAACTGTAAGACATCCAGTGGCAGATATAGACTCTGAACGTAACTTATTGCTTATGAACTGTAGATTATAAGAGACTGCCAAAAGGTAGAAAATTAAGGAGATGGAATCTGCACAAATTGAAGGAACCAGAGGTGGTTAGGAGTTTTAGAGGGAGATTAGTGAAGGGCGCATAGGATCGAAGAGGCAGAAAGACAAGGCGGAATCGAAATCCTTGGATAACACAGGAGATACTGAATTTAATTGACGATAGGAGAAAATATAAAAATGAATCAAGTGAAGCAAGCTGTCTGAAAAATGAGGTTGATAGGAAATGTAGACTGGTTAAGCAGGAGTGGCTAGTTGAGAAATGCAAGACTGTAGAAGAATGTATAACTAGGGGAAAGATAGATACCGCCTACAGGAAAGTAAAAGAGACATTTGGAGACAAGAAAAGCAGCGGTATGAATATCAAGAACTCAGATGGAAAGCCACTACTAAGCAAAGAAAAGAAAGCTGAAAGGTGAAAGGAGTATATAGAGGACCTATACAAAGGAAAAACGTGAAGGCAGTATTCTCGAAATGTAAGATGAAGATGAGATAAGAGATAAGATACTGCGAGAAGAATTTGACAGAGCGCTGAAAGATTTGAGTCGAAACAAGGCCGACTGGAGTAGATGATGGTCCGACTGAACTTCTATTCTTATACCTGGTATGCAACATGTATGAGACAGAGGAAATACCCTTTGACTTCAAGAAGAATGTGGTAATTCCAATTCCTAAGAAAGCAAGTGGAGACAAATGTGAAATTTACAGAAATATCAGTTTAATAAGTGATGCTTGCACAATACTAACAAGAAATATTTACAGACAAATAAAAACTGGTGGAATCCGACCTTGCGGAAGACACTTTTTCAGATTCTGTAGGTAGCAGGGGTAAAATTTAAGGAGCGAAGAGTTAGCAATTATTACAGTCGAAGGACATGAAAGGGTCGCAGTGGTAGGGAAGGGAGTAAGACAGAGTTGTAGCGTTTCCCCAATATTGTTCAATCTGTACATTGTGCAAAATGTGAAGGAATGCAAGGATAAACTTAGAGAGGGAAAAAAGTCCAGGGAGAGGGAATAAAAACCTTGCGATTTGCTGACATCACAGTAATTCTGTCAGAGACAGCAAAGGACCCGGAGGAGCAATTAAATGGAATGGACAGTATCTTGAAAGGAAGATGTAAGATGAACATTAACAAGAGTAAAACGAGGGTAATGGAATGTAGTCTCAGAAAATGAGGCATGATGAAGGAATTAGATTAGGTAATGGGGGAAAAAAGCGTTTCTGAAGAAGTGAAATTTGATGACATCCAATATTAGTTTAAATGTTAGGAAGTCGTTTCTGAAAGCATTTGTCTGAAGTGCACCGTTGTATGAGACTGAAACGTGGACCTTGAGTTCAGACAAAAAGATGATAGACGCTTTCGCAATGTGGCACTCCAGACGAAGATTAGATGGTTGCTAAACAGAATTGGGGAGAAAAGGAGTTTCTGCCAAATACTAACTAAAAGGAGGTATAGGTTGGTGGATCACATTCTAAGTTAGCACTAGAAGGAACTGTTTGGAGCATAAAACAGAGAATGAATACAGTAGCAGATTCAGAAGGATATAGGTAGCCGTGTGTATTCTCAGATGAAGAGACTTCCACAGAACAGGGTAGCGTGGAGAGCTGCATCAAACCAGTCTGCGGACTAAGACCACAACAACAACAACATAGGTCTATTGCCGGCCGCGGTGGCCGCTCGGTCTGCGGCGCGCCAGTCACGTTCTGCACGGCCACTGCGGCCGGGGGTTCTAATCCCCCCCTCAGGAGTGGATATTTTGCCGCCCTTAGTTGTAGCTAGTTCATAAGTAGTTTGTAAGTTTAGGGACTGATGACCCTGTCGGTAAGTCCCATAAGCTCTACAAACATTCGAACATAGCTGTATTTTTTGTAAAAACTCAATTTTGCAAAAAATATTCTTTTTATATAAAAACGCGATTTTAAATGTTTTTAACGCTAGCCGAAGATCTTTTTTAATATCTAGGTTTCATGTTTATCTAGTCTAAAAGAAACTGATTTTACACCTGTGGTGTCGCACAAGTACAAAGTGCGCGCCACTTACTTTCGCCGCGCGCCGCCAGGCACGCACGGCGCGGCGTTCTCACGACGACAGCCACGAGCGCCCTCTGGGACAACCCCGCTCGTGGCCACCACGGAAGGACTTGGCCACTTCGGACTGAGATAGCAACGAGTTAGGACCTTCGTAATCCGATAGGCACGAGTGAAGACTTTGCTATTGTACAGGCACTAGGCAGGCCTCTAACAACTATGTATCAACATTCTGCAGTGCTATGTAAAAGTTAAGTATTGTTACATTCTGTTCAATATATATATCTTTCTAATTTACTCGAGTGTTTATAGTTTCTGGCTGCTCCCCTCCGTACCTGCACCAGCGTGTCGGTCTCATTCCACCCGGCCACCGACACCTACGACGAGGCTGGGACACAAAAGCGGCGACGAAGTTGGGACACAAAAGTGGCGACGAGGATGGGATAGAACCTTGGACCAGCCCTCTCGCAGCAGCCAGACAGCAGCAGTCGGAGCACGCAAAAAATTGCTCCCGCCCACCCACCCTTATTATAAGATTTTTGGGGGAACATATTCTGTTACTTGTTTGTGGACTTTTTTTGTTGCAGAGCGTCCTCTTTCATATTGCATTTGTGTTTTGTTATAAGTTACTTGTATGCGCGGCGCCTAATCGGTCAGCATGGCCACTACCCCGAACCCAAACTTAATGGAAATTATTCAGTTACAGACGGCGCAAATCTCACAACTTCTCAACGCAGTGGCGCAGTTGACGACGACTCAACAACAGCCGTCGCATCAGCAGCCCACACCTGCCGCCGCAACACTTCCGACGTTCCGCCAATACAACGAACGTGAGGAAGAATGGAGTAATTATCTGGCACAGTTTCAAGAACTCGTCGCGGCTCATCAACTTACAGGTCAGACTGTTAAGCATCTTTTATTGTCTGTGGTGGGCCCCACAACTTTCGTGTTACTGCAAAAACTATTCCCGCACGCATCTCCTCGTGATGTAGACTTTGAACAAATTGTAGATGCACTGAATGCTCATTATGAGAGAAAAGTTCTTGTAGCCGCTGCACGATACCGATTTTTCAGACTTAAAAAGTTACCGCAGCAGTCACACCAAGAGTGGATTACGGAATTGAAGGGCTTAACCCGCCAATGTAAATTTACTTGCTCTTGTGGACTTTCGTATAGTGACGTGATGTTGAGGGATGCGATTACGCAGAATATTCAGGACCCCAGAATTAGAGCAGCAATTCTGAAACAGTCTGACCCCTCCTTAGACAGTGTACTGCAGCTTATAGAAGCGCATGATACTTTTGACTTAGCTGATGTAGAAATGCAAAGCCATAGTGTAAATTCAGTGCGCCGCAACGGACGCTTTCCTAGCCGTAGTTCTCAGTATAGCACTAGTGCTTCTTATTTTTCTACCGGCCGTGCTGAACGGACAGTGAACAGTAGCCAGAGTAAAAGTGCGACGCAAAGGTCGCCCCGTAGTGTTAGACACAGTAATTTGCATAACGGGCGCCAACGCTCATTTCAGAAAAATGTACGTAAATCTTGCCCCCAGTGTGTGTCTCGCCACAAGCGTACTCATTGCCCTAGTCGCAACGCAACCTGTTATCAATGTGGCAAATCGGGACATGTGCAGTCTGTGTGTATGCAAATTAAAAACTCGAAGAACAGTAACGTTAGAAACAGTGCTTCGCATAGTGCGAGAGCGGTGCATACAGTCAATGTCATGGACGCTGTGGAGTTTAACAGTGCTTTAGTTGGTTCTCCATTGCAAGAAAGTAGTTCTGCGCCTATGGCACAACTATATAGTGAGCCACGTAGCAAGCGCCGACGAGCGCGTAAAACAGTGCAACGGAAAAGGGTTCGGGACAAGCAAAATGACTATGAACAGTGCATTCCTGTAGTGAAAATAGTGCCTTCTGCAACTGCTCCTTGTAATAGTGCCCAGTACTGTGTAGATAGTGCCAGTAGACTTGTTGTAGATACTGAAAGTAATTTTAGTGCAGTAGCCTCGCATTGCGCGGACGCCGATCCGGCGGTAGTGTCATCTAGTGACAGTGTTGTTAATCCCCTGCGTGCCGAGTCTGAGCCGCTTCCTTCACTACGCGGCCCGCGCAAGTGCAGCAAACAAACCGTAGCAGACGTTGCCCACATTCGCACGCCTGTCGAGCGCCGCAAGCAAAAACTGTTTGTGAATCTCTCCATAGAAAATAAGACTGTGCAATTTCAGCTTGATACTGGTTCCGCTGTTACCTTAATTAATAAAGATACTTATGAACTTCTGGGTTCGCCAAAATTGTCGCCGTCACAGCAAGTGTTAACAGCGTACACAGGTGAAAATATTCCCGTGCTAGGAACGTGTAGCCTGCCTGCCTCTTTCCAAGGTGTAACAAAAACGGTTGCTTTTGTTGTTCTTCAGGCCAAATCGACACAGAACATTTTTGGACTAGATGCTTTTGACTTGTTTGGTTTATCAATTCAAAGAGATGTGCTTCAAATTTCGTCAATAGTGCCTCAGGACAAAATCAATGCATTGTGTGACAAATATAGTGACTTGTTTTCGCCGGAACTAGGTTGTGCAAAAGACTTCGTGGCACATGTAACTTTAAAAGACTCTGCAGTTCCAAAATTTCGTAAAGCTAGACCAGTGCCTATCGCATTGCGTGATACAGTTGCCGAAGAACTTAAACGTTGGCAAGATAGTGGGGTGATTTCTCCTGTTTCTGCGAGTCAGTGGGCCTCGCCTATAGTAATTATACCCAAGCCGTCAGGAAAACTTCGTCTCTGTGCGGACTTTAAATCAACAGTGAACAGTCAAACAATTGTCGACACTTATCCCCTGCCCAGACCTGACGAACTGATGGACAAATTAGGACAGTCTCGCTTCTTTTCCAAGATTGATTTAGCAGAGGCATACTTACAGATTCCACTTGATGACGAGTCAAAAAAATTTTTCGTCATTAATACTCACATGGGCCTTTTTCAATTTCAACGCCTACCCTTTGGCAGTTCTTCCGCCCCCGCTATTTTTCAGCGTTTTTTGGAACAGCTGACAGTTTCTGTACCGTGTTGTTCGAACTATTTAGATGATATTGTGGTATCCGGACGTACAGTTGAAGACCATTTAGCAAACCTGGAGTGCCTTTTCAAAGTTTTGACTGCAGCAGGTCTACGTTGCAATAAAGCAAAGTGTTCGTTTTTTCAAACTGAAATAGAGTACCTAGGCCATGTGATTAATGCCCAAGGAATCCATCCCTTACAGTCACATCTTCGAGCAATCAAAGACTTGCCTCCTCCTAAGAATGTGCACGAATTGCAAGCAGTGATGGGAAAGCTGAACTATTATTTCAGGTTTATTCCCAATGCCTCTCAGATTGCAGCTCCACTGCATCACTTACGTAGGAAGAATGTTCCTTTTGTTTGGTCCAAAGATTGCCAGGTTGCCTTTGACAACTTAAAGTCTGCACTACTGAGTGATGCATGTTTGATTCCCTTTGACCCCCAGAAGCCTGTAGTGTTAGCAGTTGACGCCTCATCGTACGGCCTAGGCGCTGTAATCTCACATCGTATTGGATGTCACGATCGTCCTATTGCCTTTGCATCCAAGCTACTGACGCCGACGCAACAGAATTACAGTCAGATAGAAAAGGAGGCCTTAGCAATCATTTACGGCGTCACAAAGTTTCATCATTATCTCTATGGCAGAAAATTCTATTTGTTGACAGACCACAAGCCTCTCACGTCGTTGTTCTCACCCACGAAGCCAATTCCGCCACGAACGGCACAAAAGCTTCAGAGATGGTCCTTGATATTGTCAAATTATCAGTATGAGATTTTGTACCGACCTACCACTAAACACGCCAACGCGGACACACTTTCCCGTCTTCCGGTTGGCCAGGATGTTTCGTTTGATTCTTCAGAAATGGCATGTTGTCAGATAGACTCCAGAGATGCTTCCGCTGTCGCAGACTTTCCTTTGAACTCTCGTCGGGTTGCACAGGAAACAGCTGCGGATGCAGACCTAAGTGTGGTAGCACGTTTTGTTCGCTCAGGGTGGCCTGCCAGAGCCAAAGACATTGATCGGCCTCTGGTTCGACGTTATTTTGCACAACGTCATGCATTATCTTTAAGTCAGGGTGTACTGTTGTTGCATACCGACAACGACCAAACAAGAGTGATTGTTCCTCGTTCCCTGCACCGTGAAGTGTTACGCCTCCTGCATCAAGGACATTGGGGCATTGTTAGGACAAAGCAACTGGCCAGACGTCATTGTACCTGGGTTGGTATGGACGCTCAGATAGAGAACATGACGTCACAGTGTACTGTTTGTGCGGAGCATCAGGCGGCTCCTCCACAGCGTTTCTCAGACTGGCCACGCCCCAAGGGACCATGGCAACGTTTACACATTGACTTTGCTGGACCTTTCTGGAATACGCGCTGGTTAATTGTTGTAGACGCTTTCAGCAAGTTTCCTTTTGTGATTGCCATGAACTCAACGACGGCGTCTAGTACAATCAGTGCCTTAACATCAGTGTTTTGCATCGAAGGCTTGCCTGAAACTATCGTCAGTGACAATGGACCTCAGTTTGTTAGTGCGGAATTTCAACAGTTTTGTCGTGTGAATGGCATTCAGCATATTACCACTGCACCTTTTCACCCTCAGTCTAATGGTGAAGCAGAACGTTTCGTTCGAACATTCAAGTCTCACATGGAGAAGATGAAAGGTCAGCACTCCAGGCAGCAAGCTCTTCAAATTTTCCTGTCTACGTATCGGTGCATGCCACGTGACGGCCCGTCTCCTGCCGAGCTGCTACACGGCCGCCGTCACCGCACTCTCCTTCACCTGCTGCAGCCTCCCACGCACCGAGTCGGTTCGTATGGCGCTACGCGTTTTCAGGTTTCTACGCCGGTGCTGTACAGGGTGTTTGCTGGAAACAAGAAGACATGGTTGCCGGGCACCATTCAGCGCGTGCTTGGTCGCAATATGTTTATTGTACGTTCTTCCACAGGGTCGGAGCTGCGGCGCCACGCAAACCAATTGCGCCTGCACAGGCCGCGCGATCCTGTCTCCGGTTTCTTGATTCCAGACCCAGTTCACCGCCAGGGAGCACAGCCACATCGTTCGTCCCCGGACTACGAGATCCCTATGGACGTCGACGTACATCCGACGCAGTCGTCGCCGCCGCTGTCGCCGCCGCAGATGACAGCGTCACCGAGAGGGACTCCGGGACCGTGCGGGCCCCCCCAGCTTGGGCCACGCACCTCAGAAGATGACCTGCTCCCTCTGGGCGGGGGCGGGCGCCCTTCCCCAGGTTTCGGCGGGTTCCCTGGAGGATCGCAAGGCGGATGCCGGGGCGCGGACGGCGTCTCGATCCCGGCCTCAGCTACGACGCCCGTCCCACCAGTAACGCCCCCGCCCAGGCCCTCCTCCCAGTGCCGTCGCCGTGGCCCTCAGCCCTACGCCACGACGGCGCGGCGGTTTGGGGGGGAGGGGTGTGGTGTCGCACAAGTACAAAGTGCGCGCCACTTACTTTCGCCGCGCGCCGCCAGGCACGCACGGCGCGGCGTTCTCACGACGACAGCCACGAGCGCCCTCTGGGACAACCCCGCTCGTGGCCACCACGGAAGGACTTGGCCACTTCGGACTGAGATAGCAACGAGTTAGGACCTTCGTAATCCGATAGGCACGAGTGAAGACTTTGCTATTGTACAGGCACTAGGCAGGCCTCTAACAACTATGTATCAACATTCTGCAGTGCTATGTAAAAGTTAAGTATTGTTACATTCTGTTCAATATATATATCTTTCTAATTTACTCGAGTGTTTATAGTTTCTGGCTGCTCCCCTCCGTACCTGCACCAGCGTGTCGGTCTCATTCCACCCGGCCACCGACACCTACGACGAGGCTGGGACACAAAAGCGGCGACGAAGTTGGGACACAAAAACACCAAAATTTTTTTTTATAAAAACGTGAATTTCTGATATCTCGAATAAAGTTTCGTATTTAGAGAAGGATTTTGATTTTTAAAGTTTCTTTATATACACGAATTTCCTGAAACTACGTTATTTTACATAATAAGTATTTTATAACGATTATATACGTGTTAATTACCATACATTTAAAGAAATTTTTATTTAAATGGCTGAAGTATTCGAATAGAACGTAGAAAATTATAAGGTTACACCAACATTTGGTGACTACGTTCCCTAGTTCGACAACCTACAACACTACCCAATGTGCTACGCCACAGCAGAAATAATTCGTAGCATAATACGTATTTAAATCCGATTGCAAAACTTCAAAGACTATTTTCTCCAGAATTTTTGGGAGCTGAATCGAACGGCTTTGGATGACCTTTACGTATCATAAATTTAAGAAAATACAAAAAATTCGATACCCATATTGTTTCCTTTTTGGCATTCTGTAAAAATCGTGCTGTCGCAAACCAGAAAGAATTGTGAACGAATCGTAGGAACAGATTTACAAGGTTGTATTGTAACATCCATGACACAGACTATGAGGTGGATGCAGAACATGTTCGAATTCTTCACGAATAGTGCCTCTGCAGACTATAAAGAGTAGTGAAAGAATCGTAGGAATCGATTCACAATGTGGGATTGAATGACGGGAATCGATTCCTGAAAAAGAATTGTGTTGCCTAACTCTACTTCCTAACGATAAGTTTTCCCGCATCACTGAACATCACGACTGCGACGCATGCGAGCATGCAGTTGGGCATTAGTAACGCCACCTGTGTTCTGCCTGCCAAGAGTAGTCATAACACATGCAAACCATTTGTCTTCTGTAGCGTTGTGCTGAGTTTGGGAATACGTGCACGTTGCACAGTGTATTTCAGAAGGTTGTTAATGTCATTTATGTGTTTCACAGATAAATTTGTTTTGGTATAAGATATTTATCAACAATTAGTAAGATATCTTGGAATCAGACGATTCATATTAGGCATTTTGCTTCATGCCAACAATAATCTGCACGGAGAATCACATAGATAACACGAAAAACATTCTGAAACACAGTGTGCAACGTGTACGTATTCCCAAACTCAGCACAACGCTAGATAAGACAAATAGTTTGCTTGTGTTATGACTACTCTTGCCAGGCAGCACACAGGCCTTGTATCTAGGTGGCGTTGGCTGCGGGCGGCTTGCAGCTTCCCCCGTCGCCAAAATCCTTGTAAAAATAACTAGACTATCTAATGGCGCTGCTGTCGCTGGATAATTTGAACCTTCGCCCCGCCGCCATGGTAGTGGCAAGCGTCAGATAAATACGAGTGTTATTAGCAGGTAAATCGTGTATTAAATAGCTACTGCGGGATATATACACAATTAATAGTCACGCCTGTATTGTTTGACTACTGCACATGAATCACGATGGTGAAGAGCTGCTGCGCATGGGTGTGTCTGTTTGTCCTTAGATTAGTTTACCTAGATTTAAGTAGTTTGTAAGCTACGGACTGGTCCGATAGATTTACAAACATTTGATTTTTGAAGAGCTGCTCAGCGTTTAAATGCATAAATCAATTTAAGAAAGGAATAAAAAGATCGAATACTGTCTTCTCATTTACAATGCTCAGAAGTACAAATAGCCCTACTACTTGTGTTCAGAGATAGTTACTCTTGCTTAACAGGCTGTTAGTCAAGACAATATAGGATTGAATAGAATGAATAACAGGCTTTTACATACTGGTAGCTCTTAATAAGGAGATACTTTTAGGCAGTACTGGTGGACAGGAAGTTGAAAACGTTTCATTTTATGATTGTGTAAAATAACTATTGGGGTCACGAAATTAGTTGCCTGACTGTAGTTAGAATTTTTTTATGAAATTGATATTAGCAACTTGTAACGCAGAATTTAAAGGTCATCTGCTTTACATATAGGTATAAGAACTGAAAGGGGTTTGCAGAAGTGTGTATAGTTCCATATATGAATGCCACATAGCCACACTGGATGCACTTGTGAAGTTGAACCCCATGATGACAGTTGCTGAGTTTTGAGCAGTTCACGCTACTGTAAGGTATTTGGCTTACAGCATTAAAATGCGAATATTCTTGCTAGTTACCCTAATGCTAACGTTAGATGCATTAGTTAGGAAAAAGTTAAGGCATACATCGTGTTCTCGAAATAATTTGGTAGTGGCTGGTTGCTGTATTCACAAGGTAAGAAGCTATTTTTCAGTTACGTTATCTGATGGCATATTTCACTTTCACAATCGATTTTTAAGATTAGCTTTTTCAGGCAGCCCTGTTTGATTTTTTGATGCTATGAAATATTGGAGAATACAGCACTAAAGCAAAGACATTAAATGTTGTGAAACTCTGTCGAAATTAATGTTTGTACAACAGATTCACCATCGTAGAATATACAGAGAAAGTGCCAAAAAATCGTGTCTGACTATAAATTCCGTTCATATGCTGCACTAGGAACGCTAAAAAACTACATGCTTTAGTTAGGTTTCGTTAAGAAGAGGAAACGCTGTTGGCAAATTTCTACACTGTATGTGTAATAAATATACACACAACCGATACTTGCTATATATTGAAGGGGTCTGGAGCTGTTTTGTAGTTATATATTTCAATTAGACACAGTATTCGCGACTTAACTCAAATGTATACTCTCTCTAATCAAAAGAATCTTACGCACATTTAAAGTTAGCGCGGAATTTCGCCACTACAATGGCCGCCGAGGCGCTCTTCAATTTGTCCGCTGTTCGCAGTCGGCCGCTTACGCGATGGTGGGGGCTTAGCACACAGGCGTTGTCTTTAAGTGGCGCTGGCTGCGGGTGGCTTGCAGCTTCCCCCGTCGCTGAATGGCTGGCCTACTGCGCATGTGCGTGTACGTGTGCTGGCGCTTCGCCTCGCGTATCGTACAATAAGCAGCTCTCGGCTCAGCGATACGAACTGTAGATTCTGGACCGCGTACTAACAAGGACTTATTCTCAGACATTTGACATGGAATGGTGTAAAATATGATACTTTTTGCAGTTACAGGAACAGAACTGCAGTATTTCTACTGTAGCACATATGAACTTATTTTTTGAAAATAATCGTGTAAAACAGTTCACATGCCCGTACACTATTCATTTAAGTTACATAGTACATTTTCTTCGTGCGATTTCTCTGTGTGATCTATAAAGGGTTAGTTAACACAAGTAAACGTTGGGTCAGGCAGTCACGAAGGGGTGGCGTGAGGCGGGGGAGGGGGTTGAATCGTTCAAGAGGTGCTTGTCGTGTTTTGCTCTATTATAATTAAGCAGCCGGTCGCGGTGGGCGAGCGTTCTGTGGCGCGCCAGTCACACTCTGCACGACCACTACGGTCGGGGGTTCGAATCCCCCATCGGGCATGGATATTTTTGCCGTCCTAGGGTCTGATGACCCCATAGTTAAGTCCCATAAGCTCTACAAACATTTGAATTTGAATAATTAAGCAGAGTTTTTGGTACTGTTGTTTGAGAAAGTAATGATACCCTGATGTCAATGAATTACGTATAATTTCCTTCCTATGGTACTGATAATTTATTACTTTGTTTCTCTCTGTTTCAGTGTGATCTGTGGTAGAATGCAAGGTTTTTCATGGAACCTATATCTCATTATCATCATCATCATCATTATGCCTTTCAGCGTTCAGTCTGGAGCATAGTACCTCTAATAAAATTCCTCCATGATCCCTTATTGAATGCTAACATTGATGCTTCGTCTGATGTTATGCCTTCAAAATCATTCTGCACCCAATCTAAGTACTTCCTTATTGGTCTACCTCGACTCCTCTTACTCTCCGCTGCCGAGCTCATGAGTCTCTTAGGTACTCTTGCTTCTCCCATGCCTGTAACATGACCCCACCATCTCAGTCTGTTCGTTCTAACTGCTTCATCTATGGTGTTCATTCCATGTTTTTCTTTGATTTCCTCATTATGGACACACTCCTGCCATTGTTCCCATGTATTATTACCTGCAATCGTTCTTGCTACTTTCATATCTGTAACCTCTACCTTATGAATAAGGTAACTTTTATCCACCCAACTTTCACTCGCATTCAACAAAGTTGGTCGAAAGATAGAGCGGTGCACTGTTAACTTAGTATTGGTACTGACTTCCTTCTTGCAGAAGAGAGTAGATCTTAGCTGAGCACTCACTGCATTAGCTCTTCTGCACCTCGAGTCCAGTTCTTTCACTATGTTGCCATCCTGTGAGAAAATACATCTCATGTACTTGAAACTGTCTACCTGTTCTAGCTTTGTTCCTCCTATTTGGCACTCAATCTGTTTAAACTCTTTCCCACAGACATTACTTTCGTTTTGGAGATGCTGATCTCCATATCATAATCCTAGCTCTGAAATATTAGTTTGCAAACTTTCAATCGAATCTGCCATTACAACTAAGTCATCCACATATGCGAGACTGCTTATTTTGTTTTGACCTGTTTTAATCCCGCCCTGCCAGTCTACTGTTTTTCATATACTAATATACTAATACTATATCTAATTTGCCAAAATTTCGCGAAGTCTCAAGAAAAACGTATTCAACTACAGCGAAGACACTTCTACTTAGAAACAAAGAGCATCGCGCTTCGCTCATAGCTGGCTGCAGTGGCCGAGCGGTATGCGGCGCACCAGTCACGGTCTGCTCGGCCGCTGCGGCGGGGGTTCGAATCCTCCCTCAAGCATGGATGTTTGTGCCGTCTTTGGTATAAGCTAGTTCATAAGTAGTTTGTAAGTTTAGGGACTGATGGCCACGTAGTTAAGTCCCATAAGCTCTAAAAACATTTGATTTGAACTTTGCTCGTACACTACTCTTAAATAGCTATTTGAATTGTGATTACTCATTTTCTGGGTTGGTTGATATGCTACACTGCAGAAAATAAGTTGCTGAGAAAAAAACCTTTGTTCAAGGATGTGCTATCATTACAAATGTGAATGGATGTGCAGCACGAAATGTTTTGTCCAAGTACCAACGCTGTAACGCTAACAGAGTGGATATCTCGGTAGTCGCAGGACACATATGACATACTAGAACGCTTTTCTGTTTCCCAAAGGTACTTCACATCTCTCGTCTACAAGTGAAAACATAAAAAGTTGTATAAAATTCTGAATCCCTTTTAATACGTAGAGCTCTAGCCTTGTGATTCAGCGTGTTCCTATCTCAAAGTGAGAGGTCATTCGTTGCGTATAAAACTTTCGTTTATGAAACAAAAGGCCCCTTATGCCGCTAAATAATTGCCATAACCAAGTTTCCTTTTCAGGGATATAATTACAATGAAGCAGGAGACAATGGAGGTGTTTAACCGGGCTTAATCTCTCTCTGTGCGGCGAGCGACGGCCGTTCAAAAGCCAGCGCGCTGTTCCAAATTGCCGTCCAAGTATGGCGTATGTAACGGGGGTCTGCACTTTTAATTGAGATGAAAATTAAAAGGATGTTGCATTGTGCTGGTTTACTGATTTATAACACGCTGCTGTGTGAGAATGGTCTTTTAAGATAGCACAGGAGTGCAAATATTACAGAACACGGTTAAATACTGTACAGTTTTCTTTCCGTCCAATTGCGAGGCTGAGAGGCTATTAAATAATTTAATGAGATGTCTAATTTGTCGACTAGAAAAGAGCAGCGACTCGTTCTAGGTACTTCTTGTAGAGAAAAGATTTACTTTTACGATGCCAACAGTTTCGGCGTTACTTTTGTCATATACAGTCCAATTAAGTGGTATGTTTGGGCAAACAATTCCACATTATTCATATGTAGAACCTCTTGTCACTGGTGTCCGTACCGAGCGAGGTGGCGCAGTGGTAACACACTGGACTCGTATTCGGAAGGATGGTGGTTCAAATCCACCTCCGGCCACCCAGATTTAGGTTTTCCGTGATTTCCCTAAATCGCTCCAGGCAAATGCCGGGATGGTTCCTTTCTAAGGCCACGCCGGTTTCCGTCCCCAAAATCCGAGTGTAAGCTCCGACTCTAATGACCACGCTGTCGACGGGACGTTAAACCCTAAGCTTCCTTCTTCCTTCCTTCCTGGTGAACATGTAATAAGTACTCCTAGCCATTCGTTCCATTCTATACGCGTCGATCCATTTTCTGGTTGATGATGATCGTGTGGCGTTTATGGCGGTTAGACCCCAACTTCGGGGTGATTATGTTTCATATTGGAATTACTAGATAGGGGATCTCATCCTGCCTTGGATAAAATTCCATGTATACATTTATGTCATGTGAATGACTGTGACAATTGCTTGTATACAGAACTGTTACCTGAAAGCTGGAAAGAAGGCTTACCGAATGAAACTGTATACAGATAAATAACTCGAATCACTGAGTCAGCACCAAACACGCCACACATCCAGAGACAGTTACGTATGACAGCCCTGTAATTTGAATATGATTTAATTACGGACACTTCACGTACAATCTTATGATAAGGAACTCGCTAATTCGTTTCTTCGTCTCGTACGGGGCGCAGCTACGAGTATCCCAAATGATGAACATGCTGAAGGTATTTGACCAGTTTTTGTCAGGCGTCTGGTTATCATCCGCTTGGACAGGTGACGCAGTTCTTTTATTAGATTTTATCAATGTGGTGCTTTGCCTTGATAAGCCTTAGTTCCCTAGCTGCTGGATGAACATCTATGGCGATAACGCCATTTACCAGTCTCAACAGATCGTTAAGTTTGACAGTGGTCGTACCCAAACAGGTAGAATACCATATGAATTTGGTCCACCACTGACGTCTGTGAAATCCCTAGATAATAGATAATAGGAATATGTCACGTGAAATGGCATTATGGTATCAGCTAAAAGCAGGGCGGGCCACACGCAGCACACTGTGCAGAGGTGCGGAAGTGCTGCACAGGTGTGCACATGTGAGGCAGCGAGCAACAGCGACATCTGTTGTTAGACACGTGTACGACACGAACGGCGACAGCTCCACTTGCTGGTTTATGCGGTACAAGCAAGAGAGCAACACATCCAGTCTTGGCGACCGTAGCCATGCACTACTCCAGCGGAGGCGGCTGCGGCGTGCACGCCGTGACCCGGAAGTTGCACATGTGCAGCAACACCGCATGAGTGCAGAATTTCTGGCCGGCCCTCAGCTAAAGGGACATTATGCAGCAGAGCACCAAATAGCTGCAGAAGGAAAAACAAGACGATGACGTTACTAAATCCAAGAATAACAACAAGAAAGTATATGCAAGCAAGGAGAGTTTCGAGTTCTGGTGTCATGTAGGGTCATGTAATCAGCACTTCAGCGTCTGGGTATTTTTTTTCTTTTTTTTTTTTTGAAAGAATCTTTCCTAATACCCAGAATTGAACCTGGATCCTCGGCAAGGCACTTATTTCTTTTTTCGTTCGTTGGGTATATTGGTTCCTTGCGTACATGGGATCATGCTTATTCTACGAGGCGCGTCCAGAAAGTGAGTTCCGTTTCAATTTATCTCCGCTGCAGCGCTGCGATTGCACTTCCGCACATGTACTGTAGACGATGTGTATCAAGGAGAAGAACGTACGCCATTTGGAGATCGCTGTCAGTTACGTACGCTTTGTTGTGCTTGTTTGAAATGTCGGCGTTGATTGAAAATCCCGCCGCCTGTGAAATCAGGTCGGTGATTCGGTTTCTGAACGCGAGGAAAGTGAAACCAAGTGAAATTTATCGGCAAATTTGCGATGTTTACGGACCAAATGCGATGAGTCATTCGATGGTGAGAAGTTGGGTCCGACAGTTCAATGGCGGGCGTAATGATGTGCACGACGAAGAACGAAGTGGGCGTCCACCTTTGGTTACAGAAGAATTGGTTCACGCGATTGATGACACGATCCAGGAAAACCGTATGTTTACAATTAGTGCTCTCGCTATGGACTTCCCCCAAATTTCACGATCACTGAAAGAAACTGTTTCCAACTGGTTGAAGAAACAGGCTGCAGATTTCTATGAAGGTATACAAAACCTGGTGCCACGCTATGACAAATGCCAGCAAAATTTCGGCAGTTATGTGGAAAAGTAGTTTAAGAGTTGTAGAATTTTCTGCAATAAAAATTTCTTCTGTATCTGTGTACAATTTCATTTTATTACCAAACGGAACTTACTTTCTGGACGCGCCTCGTTTATGAATCGTTGAGTTCTTAGCTACGTTTTACTTATTTTCACTTATAATACAAGGTAGGACATACTATACAATGAGAAGAGTTTGACAGAGCACTGAAAGATTTCAGGCCCCTGGTATGAAAGAAGTACGAGACCAGTTTGGATTTAGGAGAAATATAGGAACACGGAAGGCAATATTTACATTACGACTTAAATTAGAAGGCAGGTTAAGGAAATGGAAACCTATCGGTTGATCATTTTTAGGTATTGGGAAAGCTTTTGACAATGTCTCTTTCTGAAAGTAGCAGGAGTACTTGCACAAAAACCAGACAGAACTTACAAGGGTTGAAGGGCATGTAAGGGACGCAGTGGTGGGGAAGGGAGTAAGACAGGGTTAATCAATCTGTACATTGAAAAAGTTGTGAAGAAATCCAAGGAGAAATTTGGAGAATGAGTTAAAATCCAGGGAGAAGAGATGAAAGCTTTTAGGTTTGCTGATGATATTTTAATCCTGTCAGAGAGAGCAAAGGAGTTGGAATGGAATGGACAGTCTCTTGAATGTTGGGTATAATACGAACTTAAACGAAAGTAAAACAACAATAACGGAATGTAGTGTCGGAAAATCAGGTGATGCTAAAGAATTTAGGTTAGGTAATGAGAAAAAAGTACTGGATGAGTTTTGTGATTTGGGAAGCAAAATAACTTGTGATGGCCAAAGGAATGAGGATATAAATTGTAGACTGCCTATGGTAAGAAAAGCGTTTCCTAGTAAGCGGAATTTGTTGACATCGAATATTAATTTAAATGTTAGGAAATTCTTTCTCAGAGCATTTATCTGGAATGTGGCATCGTATGAAACTGAAACGTAAATTTTATTTTATTGTACTGGTTTCGGTCTGTCTTTTAGACCATCTTCAGGAATTGTAAGTCCATCGATGTCATGGAGCTGGCAGGTAACTGGGAGCCTAGTTGAATAAAATAAAATTGTTGCACCCTAGAATGTTATTTATATATAAATTTAAATAAGAGTGCTGTTACCCAAAAAAGTGAAACAAAAATGTTTCCAAAAATAAGTAAAAGAATTGGTGGGCAGTTAGTTGAAAGGGGGGTGAATTAAATTAGTTATTATTAATAGATAGTTATTTATTTTGTTTTAATTTGCATGCAGCGTCTCTACCGCTGTTTGTTGCATTTCCTGTCAAATGAAATCATGTGTTTACACGTACTGTGTGTACTATCAAGTGGTGTGATTAGTGGCACTGGGCTACGAAGCTGTGCGCAACGGTTTATTTAAAGCTTTTAATAAGCTATGGGGCCTCAGGTGTAGCCTTTTACACAGAAGCAACTGTCTGTGCCCTGAATGATTGAGTCACAACAGTCTCAAAACTAGCAATGGATTCACGCCCCCCTGCTGTATCTTAAATCTAATTAAACTAGTGACTGAACTGAATGAAATTGTAGTTCAGATTGGTCTTAAATACATTTATTGCCGAAAAAGTAAAAGAAAGGACACAATAATGAGCTGGCTAATAAAATAAACGATCTGCGGATGGTAGATTGTGAGGAGGCACTGAAGAAAATAAAAATAAAAATAGACCTAGTGCAAGCGTAGGCAGTTTGTCAAGTTAACGCTGAAGCTGCGTACACATTACCAACGGGAATGACTGCTAGCTGAACAGGGGCGTTGTGCCATTGAGAAACTGCAGTTTATCCTCATGCGGTAATAATTGGCGCACGATCAGAATGTGTCTGACAAATACACTCCTCGGGGGAGTGACGATCGATCAGAGCTGTTTACATTAACTACGCTCGCCGCTCTGTGTCGTTGCCACTGCCAGATTGGCCCACTTGGTCCACAAGGAGTTCCTACCACCTGCTGAGATGTGGTCTTACTGTACAGAAGTCACTACCGAGAGTTCAAGTGCTGACACTAGTTGAACAAAAGAACAGATATTAATCGCCAAGAAAATAAGATAAAGCTCTGAATACATACATGCGCATACTACGTTCTGCACTTGGGAGTGGGAACAGTAGTTATCTACTCCCGCCTTGGCTCCCAATTCGGAAAGAAAAATGAACCCGAAAACTTCACCTTCGGTTCTGCAAAAGGCAGACACAAGAATTTCTTAAGGCAACGATGAGCACGTCTCACTCTCCCAGAGGTAGAGAAACTAACTTCACCAGGCGCTCCAGAATCGCTCCCTCCAACTTTCAAAAAAATGTTCAAATGTTTGTATAGCCTATGGGACTTAACTACGGGGTCATCAGTCCCTAAACTTACAAACTACTTATGAACTAACTACTACTAAGGACGGCACAAATATCCATGCCCGAGTGGGGATTCGAACCCCCGACCGTAGTGGCCGTGCAGAGCGTGACTGGAGCGTCTCAGTCCCCTCGGCCACTCCAACTTTCCAGTGGCCAGTGCCTAGTTTTGCCCAATGAAATTACGCAAGCGTAGCTTGGCAGGAACACGGCGTATGACTACACTCTTTCCGCAAATGAGAATGATTCCTGCGTGTTTCTGACGCCAACACTGTCAGCGGGACTCTCTTCCCGCACTGACGAAGAGCATCGCTGTCTCCCTCCCTCTGGAGATCTAAAGTGCTGGTGCCTCCTCTTATTCAGACATTCCATTTGCAAGTCTGATGACCTCCTGGTGTGACGTCCCCTGGGTGGCCCAAAGGAAAAACTTTCATAATCAATATATAACGATGTATCTGTCGTAGATAACAAGTATTTGCGTATAAGTCAGTGTCAGAGTATACATATACTCTGACGAATCAATAATTATCAATGGCTATATCGTTCATAAAGAAATACTCTGATCAATTATAAAAGAGCACGCCTCTTATAACGATTGTCTTTTTTACTGTCTGATCGTATCTTTTGTGGTTTTCGGCATATGTTTTTCTCTTGTCATGTGGCCGTTATTACTGATGTTTATGGTGCGTAATGTAAATATTAAATTGTAATAATACATGATCTTTCAGCATACAAGTAAATGTTTTGTTTTAATATGTAGTTATCTGATGTAACATTAGAACCGCAGTTACGCTAGATGACGAATTATAATGAACGTAATATTTAATTGTTGGCAGCCATCTTGCCCCAACAATTATTATTGTAAATTACAGTGGCAATTTTACCTTGTAAATTTACTGGTGGCTTTCGTTTATTATGCATAAAACTTTGTGCCATTGACCTAATATTGTTAGCACTGTTTAGCCGAAATAATAGCTTTCTTTGTCCATACTAGATTTGTGTAGGATCTGACGCCATAGCGTAACGATGTATTTTTATTATTAATATTAACGACTACCAGCCTATTGTGGTAACAACAGCCATAAAGAACCCGCCTGAGATTGCCGTGCTCTATAAAAGTTAATTTGTGGCATCTTAAATATTTTATCTGTGTGACGTTAGGATAACTTACTGAAATCAAAGAAGCTACATAAGACTATTTCCTCCAAGTCGTATTTATGAAAATATTTCTCACATTAATTATTAAGTAAGTAATTGAAAGAAACATTTGTAATATTATTTTTTTAACGTCATACTGAGGCTGTGGAAAAAAGCCAGGCTGCCGCCTGCTGACGTGACCCCATCCTTCACGGTTTAGCACGGCATTGGCCGCTCGCCGCCGCCCTTCCACTAACTTTGGCGTACTCAGAGCGGACTTCTCGCTCCTTCGATATTTCCCTTGTCTGGGAATTACGCTAAATTTTTTGTCCACCGACACCGCGGTCAGCCAGGTCCCTTTCCGTATCTCGGCGTTCACCGCCTGTTTCCACAAGACGACTGCGGATGGGGGCTTTTCCACCACACTTGCAAAACCAACCCCAGATTCAAAATAAATATTCTTGAACATCCCAACGTCTCATAATTACACGCAGCAATTACCAACAAAGAGAAATATAAAAATATCCTGACTAAAAGAAATAGGTTGGTGAGACACATCAAAGAATCGTCAGCTTTACAATAGAAGGAGATTTTTGTGTCGTAAAAGTCGTAGATAGAGACTGACAGACGAATACAGTTATGAGTTGAAATGATGTGGATTGCCGTTGTTATTCGCAAATGAAGATGCTTTCACAGGACGTGGTAGCACGGAGAGCTGCATGAAACCGGTCTGCAGACTGAGGACCACAACAACATATTTATTTATTTTTATTAGAGAGGTCATGCAGGCACTGTGCACTCAGTTGAAGGACAGAAAAATGAGTGGCGAGTTTGAAAAAAGTTAGCCTATTTTCTTATTTTACGCTTCGATCATAGTGTAGAGGCATGGAAGTATTTGTTAATTTTATCAGTTAACAAGTGAAGTTATATTGCGGCTTTTGCGAGTACATGTTCTAGCGGCAGAAGGTGTTGAAACAAGTCTGCTGATGACAGTAACCCGGTCGTCGCCCTGAGACCATTGACCGACGGTATGCAGAGCCTCGGAGTTCGGTGTACGCAAGTGGGACCTGCCGGACAAATTATAAGCAGAAAAGCAGTACTTATAGGCGCTGTACTGGGCAATGGGCGTTCGGGGGACGCAGAATCATTCACCGAAACGCCTCTACGCCGGATTTCGCCGCCGCGACAGGGCAGCACGCCAACGACAGCGGGCGTCGAAGTGAGGACCTTCAGCGGCGCGGCTCTGGCAGGCCGCCACTCCTCCGACGTAACGTGGACGAGGCCAGTAGCGGGGTTTCCTCAGCGGACGCCGGCGGACACCACGACGCCGGTAGGCAGCGAGACGTCATCAGCCTACACCTGGGCGGGGTTGGTGCCCCCGGGGCGTACATCAAGGCGGCGCGTGTCTCCAGCGGCAGCTTCAGCCGGCGGCCGGTGCTCTGCCGTCAGCTCAGCGGTGCTCAGCGGAAACCCAGCTGCGGCTGCCGGCCGGCCTGGCGCCTTAGCTGGCGCTTCCGCCTGCCACTGCAACGCCTGCCCGAGTCACGGGCAGAGGAGCCATTCAACCACAAGAAACTAATAAAGAAATAAACTGTATTTTTCCAGGCACCACGAGTCTTAATCTGCCACTACCCCACACCCATCAAATCCGCTACGGACGTCCCCGTTACAATACGAGCATAATGTATTATGTGCAGGTGACATACATTGGATGTGGTCCAGTAGCCCATGAACCAAAACCTCCATCTAGAAACTGCCCTGTTCGTATGTGCGAAATATCCCAGAGAATATAGTAATCATAGAAAAGATAAAAATCGCACTGTCGTGTTGTATGGCCCACTTTAGATTTGACTGTAATTTTCTGATTATTTTGCAAACATTTCAGAAATTACTCACCAACACGTAATATTCTTTCTGACCGTATCTTAACAAACAGCCAAAATTATTTGATATTTGAGTTTAGCTTTGACAAATATACTCTGTTTTGAATTTTCACCTCTTTAAACTATTACTTTAATATCTCTCTCACATTTTCATTATTAATTTAATCATATTAGGGAACTATATTATTGTATAAATAAGGTACGCCAAGATAGCAATTTTTACATTATTTTTTCAAGGCGACCGGTTGCGACGCTCTATGGTGTCATCATCTAGTCTCTTGTTATAGTGCTCCCCACCCTCATGAACCACAGACAATGCCGAGATGTAGTGGCTTGCGTGCCTCAACGATACAGAGAGCCGTACCGTAGGTACAACTAGAATGGAGGGGTATCTGTGAAGAGGCCAGACAAACGTGTGGTTTCTGAAGAGGAGCAGCATCCTTTTCAGCAGTTACAGTCAGGATGATTGCCAGAGCTGGACTTGTAACATCAGCTAATGTGACTTTGCCACACAGTTACTACGAACGACTGAAAGCAAGGGGACACTACAACCGTTACTTTTCCCGAGGATATACAGCTCTACTGTATGAAAATATGATGATGGCATCCTCTCGGGTAAAATATTACGGAGGTAAAATAGTCCCCCTTTCGGATCTCCGGGCGGGGACTACTCAGGAGGATGTTGTCATCAGGAAAGACAATACTGGCATTCTACGGATTGGAGCATGGAATGTTATATCCCTTAAACGGGTAGGGAAGTTAGAACATTTAAAAACGGAAATGAATAGGGTAAGGTTAGATATAGTGGGGATTAGTGAAGTTCGGTGGAAATACGAACAGGATTTCTATGTAGGCGAGTACGGGATTATAAATACAAAATCAGTTGGGGGTATTACAGGTATCTGATAATGAATAAGAAAATAGGAATGCGGGTGAACTACAATGAGTATCGCAGTGATCGCATTATCATTGTCAAGATAGATACAAAGCCAACATCAACGACAGTAGTACAAGTTTATTTGCCCACTAGCTCTGCCGATGATGAGGAGATCGAAGAAATGTATGAGGTGCTAAAGGAAATTATTCAGACAATTAAGGGAATGGAAAACTTAATTATGATGGGATACTGGAATTCGGTATGAGGAAAAGGAAGTGAAGGGAAATAGTAGGTGAATATGGACTGGGCAAAAGGAATGAAAGACGAGACAATATTGAGGGAAGGGAAGAGGCTGTAGATGAAGATGAAATAGGAGATACTATACTGTGAGAAGAATTTGACAGAGCACTGAAATACCTAAATCGGAACAAGGGCCCTGGTGTGGATGAAATTCCCTCAAATTCGGATGTATGTATGTTGCCGTTCTTATGAGGAGATGCTTGCCCAGAATAGAGTAGGGCGGAGACCTGCATCAAGCCAGTCTCCGGACTGAAGACCACAACACATACTGCTCGACATAAAATCTGGTAGGTGTACTGGATGATATATAGAAAATCATGTGCTGGTGTATAGTCAGATATAAAATTGATGGCTGGTCTAAATTAAAACAGTAAAATATACATAAAATGATAAGCACCTTAGTGCACATGTCTGGTTGATTTGATTGAGGTGCTCAATAATTGGTGCTCGGAAATCAGTCACATCCCTCGCCCGAAACCTTGCCCGAAACATTTTTGTATACGCCATCTTGCTTTCTGTATTTGATGATTTTTTTAACGTATAATAACTTAAGCGTTGTCATTTCAAAGCAATGGCGCACTGAAAACTATCAATAACACGTCGTTAAAAAAAAAGGTTCAAATGTTTCTAAAGCTTACAAACCTTAACTGCGGTGTCATCAGTCCCTAAACTCACAAACTACTTATCAACTAGCTTATACTAAAGACAGCACAAACATCCATGCCCGAGGGGGGATTCGAACTCCCGACGGGGAACGGCCTCGCGCATCATAGCATACCGCCTCAATACGCTCGGCCACTCCGCCGCGGCACGCGTCGTTCTTAGGACAGTGAATGCCATGTTAGCAGATAACACCTGCCATCGATGCTACGAGAATTACGGATTACTCTCACATGTGATCGGCGTAGCGTAATGGGCAACGAATTAGTTTGTGATGCACGAACATCTTGCCGGTTCAAAACTTGCCGGGCGTGGTGGCTCAGGGCAAAGGATCAGAGGGTTGCCGGCGTGGTAACTCAAAGTGCTCGATCAGAGTGCTCGACGCCCTCTCCAACGAAAAAACTGAGTCAACGACGAAATACATACCAACGAATAGCAAACATAGACTTCTTTATCACATGTACACAAACTTGGGAGTTACTTTTACAATGACTGCTGTAAATGACGTAACGATAATAGTAACTTTGTATCTAGATTAAGTACTAGAGCTTTGTGGAATTGCTATTACCACACTTTTTCCATTTGTTATTTTAGCTGTACAAGAAAACGTAGTCACCGTTTGAAACAGAATATTTGTTCTTTATTTTAGCGCAGAACAAAGTAAAATGAACAGTCATATCTGAACTACAGAAAAGATAATACAATCTATGTCTGAAACGTCCGTAGCAACCATGCCAAAAACAAACATTTTATTAGACGCATTAATTCTATGTAATGGCTATCAACATATTCCATTAATAGTGAATAATTGCTTAGGGAAAAATGCCAGGTAATTTGTTACAATGTATACACTTCCGTTTCATTAAGAAACGATAGTTGCCACAGAAATCTAGGACTCCATTTATATATGAAACTACCAGTATCTGCACGTTGTATAGAATATTCATTAGCACAGTATCCTTCCCGTTGTTGTGCAAATGCTTCAGAAGACCAGTGTTCCATTCGTTGTTACGTATTTCACCTCATGTTTACGAAATAGAACAAACGCACATTTTAGAGTGAGCAATCTTACATCTGCACAACTCTAAACGTTGCAGAAGGTAGCTCTGTTTAATTAATAAGAGTGTCAGAAACACTTTTAGGAGTCAAGGCGAAAAAAATGGTAGTGGGGGGTTTCGAACTACCGGCCACATGCATCACAACAAAACTCACTACCCACTACACCACGGTGAACGACTATGCCAGTGTTCATTACTTCTCGTACTACTGTTTGTAGTTGCTAACAGCTAAAATGATATTTTTAGACATTAGCTTATAATTTATCGAACTATGAACGACGTGCTTAGTTAATTCTTCAGTGCGCCACTGCTTTGAAATAACAACGTGCGAGTTCTAATAAGAATATCATAAAATACAGGAAGCAAGATGGCGTATGCGTATATCAAGAGTTTTGGGCGAGGAATGTCACGTGACATTTCCTAACGTCTGGTTTACATAACCTCAAGAGTCGGTGTCAAATCGCCGTTATTTTTCAAATATCTCTGAAACGATGCGACATTTGAAAAAAAAGTAAGAGAAAAGTTTTAGAGAATTGAAATCATTATTCAATTTTCTTGTCAGATTAACGGTTTTCATTTAAATTTCGAGCCCACTTTTAGTGTCACTACCGTAACCTAAGCGGGCCAAAACTAAATTAGACTGCCTCGTGTTGCACGTCCGAAGGAAAGTAATCATCACCCTATTTTCATTAAGTCATTTACCTCGTTGGTGAAACAGGCTGTACCGAAATTCTGCCACAGCATTGGGACAATGACTATGAAGTAACAAACTTTCCTTGTTAATGCAAATGGAATCTGTGGAAATCAGTCAACAGTAACGGACCGAAAAAATGACTTCTGAACGCACTTCCAGCACGGATAATGTAACCTTCCTGAAAGTAGTAAAGCTGAAAGTTGTCAATTAAATAAAGATTGTTATAAAAATTGCTTCAACTGTGAGTGGCTTCTTAAAGAATCGTGACGTAGATTATTGTGCGTTTACGGTGGTTTGTTAATGACTGCACTTTAATTATAATTTCGTTAATCTTACTGAAGATTTTATCAAAGTGATTCAGCGTGATTTTGAATAAAAACCAAATATACAATTAAAAAGAAATTCTGATCCTGTTGCTTTATTCATTAAGCAATTTTAACTCTAGTACTAAACAGGCTGACTCATTAATCACTTAAAATGTCTGACAAATAAGAATTAAATTTACTGTGTGAGTTACTGAGTGCACTTTATGTCTTATATCAACAATTATTCCTGTCGTAGCTCACTTGTCAGTTAACGTTAATTTATGGCCTACCTGTGCGCGAGGGAACAGCTTATGTGACACTGCTCTCAAAATTACTGCCAAAGCTGCGGCTGCTACAGAGTCAAAGCTATATACAGAATTCGCAGTTATGAAGTGCAAATCTAGTAACTACACAAATACAAAATTTCTTCATCTCTGCAGTTAAAAAAATAATAATTTGGGTTAGAATAAATGATCAACATGAAACATTCTGAAGGTTTGATTTTAAAATAGATAACTTTATAGTTTATTCATAAGAATGATGGACATTAAACATAAACAATAGTGTATCTTTTACCTTTCTTAACAGAAAGTCATTATTTTTTTCTCTTTAGTACGATCAAAAACCAACTAGTACGTTAAACAATGTAATCAAAATCAAAATGATCATATTTTCTCCCTTTTTCACATAGAAAAATCATACTAAATACCTGCACTACAAATTGGATTATATATATATATATATATATATATATATATATATATATATATATATATATATATTCTTTCTCTTAAAACAAATGGAACCTGAACTGACTATGCTTACTTAACTTCACCCACCAACGATCCACAGCTTCCACAAACAGCCTCTCAAGTTACTTTCGCATTTATAATATTAGTGTCGTTTATTGTTCCTATTGCCTAATATACACCAAGTAAGACACCAACCTCCCTGAAATATTGAACCTCACCTACAATTTGTGAAAAATGATCTTTTTTATGTAAGAAAGAATAGTAACTCGATATGGTATATAAAAATATCAAACGACGCACTAAATATCATTGGCACACCATATCTGTATCTGTTTAACGCTGTATCGATATCAACCGTTTGACGTACTATACAAACTGAAACATACTGATATCCTATGAACCTAGTAATGAGTAAAGTGGGATACGCCCATTGATATTGGACGAACACTTTTAGTTATGTACATAATATGACTCCAGAGTTAATTACTTTCGATATATTTAAGTTTTACATAACACTTTGAATGATTTCAGTAACTCTTTTCTTTTCCTGAAATGTAATCCCTTTCAGGCCCTGCAAGCACAACTGTACGGTTCTGGTTTTGCTCGCTTTATTGCTCTTTGTGACTCGCACTAGGAAGTTCGAGCGTGCATCAGAAAATAGTGGATGGACTATGGTAACGTGAGCAACGTGTTATAGTTCCATGTTTCTACATTGTGTGGCACCAGCAGTCGGCAAACTTCTAATACACTTACAATGGCGGCAAGAAAAATTTGTTGACATGGTGTTCATATCCTTGTTTGACAGCCAGTTGATTTTATTCTGTGATGTTACTATGTCAATTCTTTCAAAGGAATGTTACTGTAAGATGGTGCCAATCATAAAACTTTCTAGTGAAGGCCCAAAACACACAATAACATTTTGTGGGTATAAAATTGGTGATAATAAATTAATTTTCCTTCTTGTAATGAATTTCTGTATGTATTTTGTATCGTAAACGGCCCTCTCTATATTAATGTCACGTCATCTACAACCTTGGGTCTGAAAGGGTGGGTCGCGCGGAGGTTCAAATCCTCCATCGGTCATGGATGTTTGTGTCGTCTTTAGTATAAGTTAGTTCATAAATAGTTCGTTAGTTTAGGGACTGATGACCCCGCAGTTAGGTCTCATAAGGTTAACAAACATTTGAACATTTGATTGGTGATATACATCTCAGTAAATTAGCTTACTATGCCTGTTTTCAGTCATTGCTCTCATATGGGATCATATTATGAAGCAAATCAACATTGAGTAAAAAAGTATTCATTGCACAAATGAGTGTAATCAGAATAATTGCTGGAGCCCACACAAGAGCATCCTGCAGACATTTATTTAGGGATCTAGGGATCTTCACTGTAGCTTCACAATATATATACTCCCTCGTGAAATTTGGTATTAACAGTCCGATCCAATTCAAAAGTAATAGCAGTGTGCATAGCTACAACACTAGGAGAAAGAATGATATTCACTATTCAAAGTTAAATCTAACTTTAGCTCAGAAAGGGGTGAATTATGCTGCCACAAAAGTCTGTGGCCACTTACCAAGTAGCATCAAAAGTCTGACAGATAGCCAACTAGCATTTAAAAAGAAATTAAAGGAATTTCTGAATGGCAACTCCTTCTACAATGAAGATGAATTTTTAGATAAAACTTTAAAAAAAATACAATAAAAATCCTTAAAATATTGATTATCAAGTGCAGACAACATTTACTAAACTGACACGTTCCACATCATTGGGAAATGTAGTATATATGATCTATGGAACAAGTATTAATCTAATCTAATTCTGAAAGGGTTGTGGAAGTTGCCGTACGTGTCAAGAACTCCCTCAAATGCTATGATCGCGTGCGATACTGGCAACCTGTACCGAGCAGTAGTATTGTTCTAGGCAGTCTGCGGGAGGCGACGGACGGCTATTACGAGCTGTTAATAGCGGATGACAGGCAATTAGCGAGCGCGGGGACACCGCGGCACAACAAGTGTTCCAGAGCCGCGCTGCACAATCACTGTAGTCACGAGCCCAGAATATCACAGGTTACCACTTACCTCAGAGTCGAGGTGTAGGGTACTGAGGTGACAAACGTCACGCCATAGTTACACGCACAGATACAGATGGCAGTATGGCCGCGTACACAAGCTGTAGAAGGGCGGTGAATTGCAGAGTTGCAAGTTGTACCTTTATGTGAAAAGGTTTCCAACATACACTCAAGAGCGTAACAAACCAGTTCTCCTGCCTAATATCGTGTAGCCCCTCGAGAATAAACAGAAGGGCAGCAACACGACGTGGCATGAGTGAACTAATGTCTGAGTTAATGCTACAGGAAGTGGTATAGGACCCATACAGGTCCGTATTTTTTTAAAAAATGTCTGTAAATCTATCGGACCAAACTGCGTGGTCATCAGTCCGTAGCTTACAAACTACTTAAACCTAGGTAAACTAACCTACGGACAAACACACACACACCCATGCCCCAGGGAGGACTCGAACCTCCGCGGCGAGCAACCGCGCGATCCGCAGCGAGGTGCTTTAGACCGCTCGGCTACTCCACCGCGGCCCGTATTTTTATAAACGACTAGATGACCCGGTGAATTTCGTATCACTTACCTCTTAATATAAATCATACTAATTTAAATGATATGTATTTTAGATCCAGTGGCTTTATAAAGGCATTTGCTTTGAACGTCAAAAGTGCAAAATGTTATCGCATTCAGATGAATGGTATTGATATTTCATAGAAAAATCTCTGTCTTTTGTTTCTGAATTTTTCAATTTTCCTGGAAACTTTTCCAAATTTTTATTTCATAAGAACGTTGCTCTTGCTTTGTCGTCAAATATGCAAAATTTTATCGCAACCAGACGAATGATATTGATATCCCATTCAAAAAAAGCTCTTTCAGTTTCTCACGAATTTCCAAATTTTCCGGGTAACTTTTCTGAATTTTTAGTTCATAAAACGTTCATATATTTATGAACGTCAAATGATCAAAATTTTACCGCAAGCGGTTGAACGGTTCTCAACTTATAATATTGAGTACATTTAGAAACAGATTGAAAAAGAAACTTGGTTCCAATTTTGCGACTTTCCTTTTTAACTGTCTCTATTTTTTTTTATTAGTGAAAACTTTTCCAAGATCATAATGAACAAAACAACAAAAGAATTACCCAGCGAATAGTCAGTTAAACGCACTTTCAGTTTTTCTCAAATTTTCCGATTTTTAGGTAGATTATCCCCCCCCCCCCCCCCAAAAAAAATTACTTCATACAAACCTCGTCCTGGCAAGCCGTACTCAAGTGATGCTACTACAACCACGTGGCAATTTATTTTTATTCGAAAAAAAAAAAATCGCTTACGGTTTTTCCTAAATTTTCCAATCTTTATATTTATTTGATACAAACCTTCAGCTTGCTTTAAACATGAAATGTACAAAATTTTATCGGAATTGGACGGACGGTATTGATAGCTCACTGCAAAAAGCTGTTTCAGTTTTTCCCGATTTTCCTCTTTTCCGGACAACTTTTCCATATTTTATCACCGTTCACACCCTCCCTGGACTTACACGAATATTTCAAGACTAAAATTAGTCAAATCGGTTCACCCATTCTTGAGTTTTACCGAGACTAACGAACAGCAATTCATTTTTATATACATAGATAATCCGAGTACCTCCGTAAGACTTTTCGCGGATGTCGCTGTCACTTATCGATTAGTAAAGTCACCAGTGGATCAAAAGCAACTGGAAAATGATTTAGACAAGATATGGTACAAAAAGTGGCAATTGACCCTTAATAATGAGAAGTGTTAAGTCATCCATATAACCACTAAAAGAAGCTCGTTAAACTTCATTTACACGATAAACAGTCAAAACTACAGGCCGTAAATTAAACTAAATACGTAGGGTAACAATTACAAAGGCCGCGGAAGCGTGGCCGAGTGCACTAAGGCGCTATATTCCGATGCGCGAGGCCGTTCCTCGACGGGGTTCGAATCCTCCCTCGGGCATGGATGTTTGTCTTTTAGAATAACTAACTTCCTAAGTGGTTCCTAAGTTTATGGACTGATAACCCCGCAACTAGGTCCCGTAAGCTTCACAAACAAACAAACAATTACAAACAACTTAAACTGGAAAGATCACATAGAAAATATTGCAGGGAAACCGAACCAAAGACTTCGTTTCGTTGGCAGAACACTTAGAAGATGCAACAGCTCTACTAACGTAACTGCCTACACAACAATTGTACCTTCTATTTTGGAGTATTGTTGCGCATTGTTGGATTGACGGACGATTTAGAGAAAATACATAGAAGGGCAGCTCGTTTTGTGTTATAGCGATATAGCAGAGAGAGTGTCACGGAAATGATACAATAGTTAGAGTGGAAATAATTAAAAGAAATGCGTTCCTCGTTGCGACGAGATCTATTTGCGAAATTTCTTTCGCCAACTTTCACTTCCGAATGGAAAAAATTTTGTTAGCAGCCACCTACATAGGAAGACCTGATCATCATAATAAAATAAGAGAAATTAGATCGAAAACAGAAGGAATTAGGTGTTCCTTCTTTCCTCGAGCTATTACAGAATGCAACTGTAGAGAAATATAAAAAAAGCGGTTCGATGAACCCTCTACCATGTATTTCAGCGTGACTTGCTGACTATGGATGTAGATGTAGAGCCGCAAGAGTACGACAAGGTGGAGATCTCTTGTGAAGGGCACGTTGCAAGGCATCCCAGATGTGCTCAACAGTGTTCATGTCTGGAAGTTTGGTGGCTAGCGGAAAGGTTTAACTTTAGAAGAGTGTTATTGGAGCAACTCTGTAGCAATCATGGACGTGTAAGGTGCCGCATTCTTCTCCTGGAATTTCCAAAATCTGTCGGAATCATTCGGGTGTCGCGGTGTCCCCAGTGATGTAGTGATCAGCGCAACTTCCTAGAAAACGGGAGAGCCGGGTTCGAATCTCGGCTGGGTACACATTTTCAGCTTCGCCTATTATCAGTTGATGTCATTTATTCTATATGAAAGAATTACAACTGCAGGATCAGAAGTTGACGTCTGTTCTTTCGGAATAGACGCCACATGTGTATACAGGATGAATCACCTAACACCTGTGCGGTTTTCACCTAACACTTGTGCGGTTTTCACAGAAAGGATTGGTAGTCAAGGACTCGTATTGTCAGCCAATAAACAGATTTTAAAAATACCTAGAAAGTGTATTTTTTATGAGAACAACAATTTTTCAAAAGGAACAAGGGTTGTTTCTATCATGCACTGGAATATTTGACACCAGCTGTGTACATTTTTATCTCGTTTAGTATGGCAACTACAACCATTCAAAGTTTTGGGGGCGGAGGCTACGACAGTGTAGCTGATTGTCTGGTGATCGTGAGACAGTGGGCCGTGCCCCAGGGGCTAGCCACTGAACCAGTCAGCTACGCTATCGCAGCCTCCGCCCCCGAAACTTTGAACTGTTATAGCTACCAAACCAAACGTGATAAAAATGTCATTCAAAATTCTTTGTACACAGATGGTGTCAGAAATTCCAGTGCATGATAGAAACAACCATTGTTCCACTTAAAAAAAACAGTATGTTTGCATAAAAATACACTTTCTAAATAATATTACAATCTGTTGGCTAAAAATACGAGCCCCTGACTACCAATGCATTCTGTCAAAACCGCACATCATTCGCAGTTTCCGTTTACACAGTATTTGCGGTGCAAGTGTTAGGTGATTCACCCTATATAAGGCAGATATTGTTTCGGAAATAACGCAAGAGTGCCGGCCGCGGTGGCCGAGGGGACTGAGGCGCTTTAGTCACGCTCTGCACGGCCACTACGGTCGGGGGTTCGAATCCTCCCTCGGGCATGGATTATTTTGTAGTCTTTAGTATAAGGTAGTTCATAAGTAGTTTGTAAGTTTAGGGACTGATGACCTCGCAGTCAAGTCTCTTAAGCTTAACAAACATTTGAACAAGTGTAAATTATTAAAGCAAAGGCGGTATTCGAAATCAGTTTGCGAATTTTCTTTGAGCAGATTTATCCTCCAAATGCGGACATTTTGGTTAGTACGAATTTACATACGGAGGCATGATTGTGGTAATAAAATACTAGAGATCCGTTCGAAAACTGAAAGATTTAGGTGTTCCTTTTCTTTGTCGAGTGCTATTAGAGAATGGAACGGTACATTAAAATTACGAAAGCGGTTCTTAAACGTTCTGCCTGCCACTTACATATAGTTGTAAAGTAAGTAAATGTACAAACACGTTCGTGCGGGGAATTAAAGCAGTCGAAAACAGTGGGTGGATACCTGTACTTGACATAAAACGTTCCAACGACTGGTGACTTAGAGCTTTTTCTGTCAACACTTTTGCGATGAATTACAAAAGCTGATAGACCGATGGTATTCGAGGAAGGGCAGATGTATGCAAACGATTCTCGCGGCAACCGCAAGGCTTTGCCGATGTTCAACAGCCCATCTGTCACCAGAATATATATGAGGTGGGCAGTTTCCGGTCTCGGTAACACTTCGTGCCTCGTACGAGAATGCGCAAGCCACAGGCTCGTCCGCTCTATTAACTAGGGCAGGCAGGCAGCCTACTGCGGAATGCACCGCGGATGGGACGCATACCCCGTGTCACTGCGAGCAGGCATCCGCGGTATTCATCATTTACTCTGCAGCAGAGTTTGAGGATATAGCAAATACATGATTTGCAGAACGTACCGCTGCAGAGTTTGTGATACAAATGTTTATTCTCAAACATACACACTGAATCGTGCGACCGGTGGGGGAGAGGGTAAGAATTAAATATTACCTACTCTTTTCAAATGTTTGTAAAGTTATGGGACCTAACTGCAAACCCATGCCCGAGGGTTTTTCATTTACGTAAAAACTGAATTGCCGCAAGTCGTAGCCGACAATTGTTTATTTACGCAAGAATGAGAGATACGCTTAGTCTGCGTATTTAGAAATTATTTTTGTTAAACATTCCCTCACATCAGAAGGTTATTATTTTTACTAATTTTGAGCCGGCCGCGGTGGCCGAGGGGACCGAGGCGCTCCAGTCATGGTCTGCACGGCCACTACGGCCGGGGGTTTCATCCCCCCTCGGTCATGGATATTTGTGCCGTCCTTAGTATTAGCTAGTTCATAAGTAGTTTGTAAGTTTAAAGACTGGTGACCCCGTAGTTAAGTCCCATAAGTTCTAGAAACATGTTTTTTAACACGCCAGATGGCACACAAAATAAAATATGGAAATTAAAGTTAGTATATTCAGTTTTGCTATCACTGAGACTCTCTCACAGTTAAATCTCTACAAATAATGAAACTGCTAATGTAACGTAAAATATTAGTTTCTACTTTCTGGCCGGCCGCGATGGCCGAGGGGACTGAGGCGCTCCAGTCACGGTTTGCATGGCCACTACCGTCGGGGGTTCGAATCCCCCCTGGGGCATGGATATTTGTGCCGTCCTTAAGATTAGCTAGTTCATAAGTAGTTTGTAAGTTTAGGGACTGATGACCCCGTAGTTAAGTTCAAATGTTCAAATATTTGTTAAGCTTAAGGGACTTAACTACGGGGTCATCAGTCCCTAAACTTACAAACTACTTATGAACTACTTACAACTAAGGACGGCACAAATATCCATGCCCGAGGGGGGATTCGAACCCCCGACTGTAGTGGCCGTGCAGACCGTTACTGAAGCGCCTCAGTCCCCTCGGCCACCGCGGTCGGCCCGTAGTTAAGTCTCATAAGCTATACAAACATTTGAACTATTTTTTTTTTTTTTTTTTGGAACTTTCACTCTGCAGCGGAGTGTGCGCTGATATGAAATTTACTGGCAGATTAAAATTGTGTGCCGGAACCGGTACTCGAACCTGGGACCTTTGCCTTTCGCGGGCAAGCGCACTACCGACTGTGCTATCCCGACACGACTCACGACGCCGCCTCACAACTTTACTTCCGCCAGTACCTCGCCTCCTACTTTCCAAACTTCACAGAAGCTCTCCTGCGAACCATGCAAGACTAGCACTTCTGGAAGAAAGGATATGGTGGAGACATGGCTTAGCCACAGCCTAAGGGATGTTTCCAGAATGAAACTTTCACTCTGCAGCGGAGTGTGCGCTGATATGAAACTTCCTGCCAGATTAAAATTGTGTGCCGGAACCGGGACTCGAACCTGGGACCTTTGCCTTTCGCGGGCATGCGCACTACCGACTGTGCTATCACGGCGGAAGGCGAGCTAATGGCGGAAGTAAAGTTGTGAGGCGGCATCGTGAGTCGTGTCTGGATAGCACAGTGCCGCTTGCCCGCGAAAGGCAAAGGTCCCAGGTTCGAGTCCCGGTTCCGGCACACAATTTTAATCTGGCAGGAAGTTTCATATCAGCGCACATTCCGCTGCAGAGTGAAAGCTTCATTCTGGAAACATCCCTTAGGCTGTGGCTAAGCCATGTCTCCACCATATCCTTTCTTCCAGGAATGCTAGTCTTGCATGGTTCGCAAGAGAGCTTCTGCGAAGTTTGGAAAGTAGGAGGCGAGGTACTGGCGGAAGTAAAGTTGTGAGGCGGCATCGTGAGTCGTGTCGGGATAGCACAGTTGGTAGTGCGCTTGCTTGCGAAAGGCAAAGGTCCCAGGTTCGATTCCCGGTTCCGGCACACAATTTTAATTTACCAGGAAGTTTCATTTTTTTCTGGTTTCTGTTAAGATGGCGCCCAACAGTGTTCTTCATTACGGGAGCTGTAAATAATAGATAACTGACATTAAAACACTTCAAAAAATTCTTGATTTATTAACTGGAGCTACTTTACAATGAAGTAGTATACGCAAAAGCACGAGGGGTGTACAGTGGACAACTACATCTACATGAGATACTCTGCAAATCAGAATTGAGTGCCTGACAGAGAGTTAATCGAACCACATTTATACTATTTATCTACCATTCCATTCTCAAATAGCGCGCAGGAAGAAAGAACATCTGAATCTCTCCGTTTGAGCTATGATTTCTCGTATCTGATGATCATTTCTATCTATATAGGTGGGAGTCAACAATATATTTTCTCATTCGGAATTTGGTAAGTAGCCCACGCCACAGCGAAAAGGTTCGAATCGACACTGTGGTTATAATTAAAGCGTTTATTCAGAAGTATTACCATAACCCTGAGCACAACGCTACCACTGTTTAACGAGCCGAAGCATTCCCTGTTTCCAGAATTCCTGTGGCTGTGACAAGAGCCAGTCATTTAATGTGTCCTTTAATTCATCGTCGGCATTGAAGCGCTTCCCTGTGAGATGTTTTTAGCAGACGAAACAGGTGGAAGTCTGGGCTCAAGTTGCTCACACTTGAACTTGGCCGGTACACTTGGGTGACCTGCATGAAAATGGCAGTCGACTTTCTTATTGTTTTGTCAGACACATAGTGTTGCCTGCATACGGTCACCATTTGGCGGTGAATATCGGCCGGTTTAAAACCTTCCGTAGTCAGAAATCTGATCACCTCCTTACTACTCAATCGTCGAATTTTGCATTGTGAACGCCATACAGATACAGGGCGAAACTGATTGTTTCCATGTGAAAGACGGGTTTTGCCAGCCGGCCAGCTAACAGTTTGGACCTAGTGACTGGGATACAGGTATTTAGGATATTCCTAATGTGCTCGGAAACCGGAAACCACGCTCTTGGCTGAGCGAGGACGGATATTCGATTGCAACAGAAATACAATATAGCCACACACATTACTCTAAAACTTCAGATAAAATCAGGGAATGATCATACGGCAAATATAATTATATGAATGGATTCAGGAGAGTTGGTAGAATCAAACGCGGTAATTACAATTAAAATATCCTTACAGATAAAAAGACGATAAATCTCAGTACTATAATAATAATATTATAAGACTTATATTTACAATTATTGATACACAGTGTTTATCAGTAACAGATTAAGAAGCAAATGGGCAGCATTGAACCACGCTACCTATCTTAAAAGACGTACCACGTTATTTCCGTATTCATTCAATAAACTTTGTTTTACTCTCCTGTTCTGCTTTAAGTTGAGGTAATAATATTCTTGTGTCAGAACATAGATTCCACCACATGAAACACAAAACATGAACCCAGCAAAGAGCAGTACATTTATATATGTATTTTATTTTATTTAATATTAATCTTAGTAACGATCGTTTTTTATGTTGCCACTTAAATATTTCATGGCCGACTAAAAATAGTAGATATGGAGCAGATAATTTATACATAAAGAATTATAAGTATTTGTGGGCAAGAACTGAATATATTTGTATAAAAAGCCATGATAAATTAAATATTAATTGTGTAACTATATTTCGAAGGCGGCAGTATATTTCAATAGTGAGACGCTACGCTTAATGGCTATCTGAGCAAAGAGCTATAGTCTCAACTGCGATAATTCAGAAATCGTGTCCTCGTGTGACTACAAATTGTGTTTTTAACAAATACTGTAATTAATCGCGGATTAATTTGGAACTGCAATGTCTGATGGAGTACACTAATTTACGAGTGATAATTTGGAACTTTTACTCTCGCGTGCGTTTGATACTTATTGTGGCTCTCATGAACAATAGTTATTTACCGATGTATAAAGTAGGACCACCTTCGCATTTTCATGTCCAAAATGAGTAATAAACTTCATTTATACAGAATTACTTCGTGAGTGAACCACTTCTTTATCTTAGAATTGATGTTTTTGGTTATTCAGAAGTTTAATTTATGTTTAATTAATTTCATAACTGTGGGCAGGGTGAAGCTGGGAATTTGTATCTGGCTGGAGGCGTGCTTAGGTAGTCCTTGCAGGTGCGGTGATCACTGTGTCCCCAGTGGTGTAGGGGTCAGCTCAACTGCCTATCAAGCAGGAGACCCGGATTCGAATACCGGCTGGGTAGCATTTTCAGCTTTGCCCATTCGCTGTTGTCATATATTCTGTGAATATGAATCTTATACACATGATGCTTAGAGCTGGAAATGTGTTGTTTGGTGCAATCTCACTGGTGGTTTTCGTCAAACAATATGCCCGAATAGCACACTGCATAACATTTTCACCAGCCAGAAAAATAAACCTGACATGGGACACCTTTAGTGTGGTAACAGCCAGTAACACACTCGTTTAGTAATGTAATAGTGTTAACACCATTTCCCTGCTAACTCAGAGCATCTGTGACACAACACTGTTGCGTCCTCTGGCTCACTACGGCTAAGGAATAAACGGAAATCAAGGGCCTTAAGGGCCAGGCATGGCTTCTCACTCCCTTTGTACCACAAACAGGGGCGCCGACTTCTAAAAATCAGTGTGGGTGTTCGTCGTTTCATTCTGCATTAACCTATTGGGTAACAAGGTTCAAAGAATGGTCCTAGCAGTGAACCAACTCAACTATGTCTCAAATTTGTCTGACTTTTGCATGCAGTCAGTAGTGATAATTTTGCATGACTCAAAAACGAGAGAAACGAGAAAGAACTGTGGTGTCGCACAAGTCCAAAGTGCGCGCCACCTACTTTCGCCGCGCGCCGCCATGCACGCACGGCGCGGCATTCTTACGACGTCAGCCACGAGCGCCCTCTGCTACAACTCCGCTCGTGGCCACCACTGAACGACATCGTTCACTTGTGACTGAGATAGGAACCACTTAACACTCCAGAATCAGATAGGCACCAGTGAAGACTTGGCTAACGGATAGGCACTAGGCAGGCCTCTAGCTCAACTATGTATCAGCATTCTGCAGTACTGAATTATGTAAAAGTTAAGTATTGTATAAATTCTGTGCAATATATATCTTGTTCTAATTTACTCTAGTGTTTCTAGTTTCTGCTGTCCCACTGGCTGCTCACCTCTGTATCTGCACAAGCGTGCGTCCTTTATTCCTGTGTCGGTCTGTCTACTCGGCCACCGACACCTACGACGGAAACGAGGCTGGGACACAAAAAGAACATTCATTACAGTTGTTAACAGTACTTAAGTGGTAGCACATTCACTGTTATAGAAGCCTAAGAATAATTCATTAATTTGTAAATTATCACCACTCGTTCGTTCAGGGAATTTTGCCCAAGTTTTAGAAGCTAGACGAATGAAGAACACTAAAATGTCGTTACCCATTTCCCTCTATACAGACGGAACTATTTCATTAATGCTTTGATTTAGTTGTGCACGTATACTGATAGACGCTCCCAAGCATTGATACACTACCTGGCCATTAAAACTGCTACACCAAGAAGAAATGCAGATGATAAGCGAGTATTCATTGGACAAATATATTATACCAGAAGTGACATGTGATTACATTTTCACGCAATTTGGGTGCATAGATCCTGAGAAATCAAAACCCAGAACAACCACCTCTGGCCGTAATAACGGTCTTGATACGACTGGGAATTGCGTCAAACAGAGCTTGAATGGCATGTGCAGGTACAGATGCCCATACAGCTTCAACACGATACAACAGTTCATCAAGAGTAGTGACTGGCGTATTGTGACGAGCCAATTACTCGGCCACCATTGACCAGACGTTTTCAGTTGGCGAGATATCTGGAGAATGTGCTGGCCAGGGCAGCAGTCGAACATTTTCCATATCCAGAAAGGCCCGTACAGGACCTGCAATATGCGGTCGTGCATTATCCTGCTGAAATTTAGGGTTTCACAGGGCTAGAATGAGGGGTAGAGCCACGGGTCGTAATACAACTGTTCAAAGTGCCGTCGATGCGAACAAGAGCTGACCGAGACGTGTAACCAATGGCACCCAATACCATTACGTTGGGTGATACGCCAGTATGGCGATGATGACGAACACACGCTTTCAATGTGCGTTCACCGCGATGTCGCCAAACACGGTCGCGTCCTCATGATGCTGTAAACAGAACCTGGATTCATCCGAAAAAATGACGTTTTGCCATTCGTGCACTCAGGTTCGTCGTTGCGTGCACCATCGCAGGAACTCCTGTCTGTGGTGCAGCGTCAAGGGTAACCGTAGCCATGGTCTTCGAGCTGATAGTCCATGCTGCTGCAAACGTCGTCGAATTGTTCGTGCAGATGGTTGTTGTCTTGCAAACGTCCCCATCTGTCGACTCAGGGATCGAGATGTTGCTGCACGATCCGTTACAGCCATGCGGATAAGATACCTCGACTGCTAGTGATACGAGGCCGTTGGGATCCAGTACGGCGTTCCGTATTGCCCTCCTGAACCCACCGATTCCATACTCTGCTAACAGTCATTGGATCGCGACCACCGCGAGTAGCAATGTCGTGATACGATAAACCGCAATCGCGATAGGCTACAATCGACCTGCATCAAAGTTTGAAACGTGATGGTACGCATTTCTCTTTATTACACGAGGCATCACAACAACGTCGGTCAACTGCTGTTTGTGTATGAGAAATAGCTTGGAAACTTTCCTCATGTCAGCACGTTGTACGTGTCGCCACCAGCGCCAACCTTGTGTGAATGCTTTGAAAAGCTAATCATTTGCATATCACAGCATCGTCTACCTCTCGGTTAAATCTCGCGTCTGTAGCACGTCATCTTCGTGGTGTAGCAATTTTAATAGCCACGAATGTATTTCATGGGGGTGGGAGGGGTGCGTGCACCGAAACACTCTCGAAATCGGCGCATCTGACCACACCAAGAGTTCCTTTAGAATCCGAGCATCGGTGCCGTCGTTAGTCTTAGCTAGTTCATGAGTAGTTTGTAAGTTTGTGGACTGATGACCCATAGTTAAGTCCCATAAGTTCTACAAACATTTGAACATTTTTGGACTACTTCGAGGGTCTGTAGGTACACGTTTTTCATGTCAACTGTGTACTGTGTTGTCATTCTTTTGCACCGTGGAGAGCATATTTCCCTCTATACTACCGTAATAAATTAGTGTGTTAGGATATTTCAGTGCTATTCATAGTCCACACATGTAGTGAAGACATTGCCCTTTCGTCTGTATATGTCACATTTTCCAACCCGACTGGTATCTGCAAGAAAAAAATCGCACTGACCTGTTTTACGGCCCACTTTAGATTTTTAGTTTTATAAGTTTTTACAGACATTTTGGACCAAAATAATAAAAAATTAATTAATAAAAGTGTGTGAAACTCTTTTAGGAAAAAAAGAATTAGGTAGTCGCGGGTTCCGAACCACCGACTTTTAGCGTCACAGTCCAACGCCTTGCCCTCTACGCTACAGCTATCAATCAGAAGTGGAGTTCTTTAATATCATACTATTGATGGCCGTTCTTAACTGATGCTAATATGGCATTTGTAGACACTAGAGTGTTATTTATCGTACGAAGAACGATGTGTTTTTGTTAATTACTCAGTGCGCCATTGCTTTGAAATGATAGCGTGTAAGTTACAATAAGAAAAACGTCAAATACGCAACGCAAGATGGATGGCGTATGCCAGACAGAGTTCTGGGCGAGGAATGTCACGTGACATCTCCGAACGGCTGGTTTTCGTTAATTCAGTGGAGGGTGTTAGCTCTCCGTGATTTTTGCAAATATGTCTCAAACGATACGAGATATGAAAAAATGTAAGGGAGCTAAGTTGTAGAGAATTTTCTCCTCCACCAATTAGGTTATTCAATTTTGTGTCAGATGAACGGTTCTTTTGGAATTACAATTATATTACAAAAGGCTTTTTTTGGTATTACTGCCGTATTTTTTGTCCGCAAAATTTTGAAAAAGGAGGTTCTGGTCTCTTGCAGCCTACAATCATGTATGTAAAATTTGGCGCTGATCGATTGAACGGTTCGTCTTAGAAACAGGGAACACGTTACGGACAGACAGACAGACGGACAGACAGACATACATATCAAAATCGCCGTTATTTTTGCAAATATCTTTGACACGCTACGAGATATGAAAAAAACATAAGAGAGCAAAGTTGTAGGGAATTTTCTCCTTTACAAATTCGGTTATTCAATTTTCGTGTCAGATGAATAGTTAAGCCGTTATTTTCATTTAAATTTCGAGCTGTCAAAAGACGATCGCAAAGGCCCATTTTTAGTGTTACTGCCGTAACCTAAAGTGGGCCAAGAAAAGGTTGCCATGAATTTTGCCCCATCCCTCGTGTATTGTCGCAAAAACACTCAATCCGAGACAGACATAAAACAATGTTTAATAATTAATAATGTAATAATATTAATGTAAAATATAAAATTGTGGTACCGGAAAACGTAAAATAGAGTACATTGTAAAACCGGATAATAAATAATCATATTTAAACTCTCTTATTTATCATAATTTAGCCATCCATTGCAGTTTTGGCTCTACTGCGTTCGAACCATCGAAATGCCGTCTCTTTTGTTTTTATTAATATTCTCAATTTGATATTTTGGGGATTTGACTCAACTCGTGTACCGCAATTTGAATATCTTCTTCAGATTCTTTTAATCTGATCGTCAGCAAATAGTATCGTCATGAAATTAATATGATCATATTTCAAAGTTTGGTAAAATGAGCCACCAATATAAACTGTGAAAGGATGGGGAGCTGTGGATAGCCTTGTCCAAAACCTTACCCGAGGTCACGAGGTTCTGCCTGCCTGTCTGTCTGTCTGTCTCTCTCTCTCTCTCTCTCTCCCTCCCCTTACAGTATGAATCCTTGTTTTATTATTTTTGTAAAACGACAATTCCTAATCAGGTGTGCTGGAACTTCAAGTTCATTAAATGATTACGATCCGCTTTACCTTGTCAAACGCCTTTTTCTTTTTTGATAAATGGGTAGTTAAGTTATTAAACTTATTTGTGTCTTTCCTGTGTTACTACAGCCGAAGTGAAAAAAACAATATGATCACCGTTTGGTAAAACTATGATGTACCGAACACACTTCCTTCTACTATTTGTAATAATATGTTGTTAATAATTATAGCATAGTTTTTGTTACGGGAATTTAGAAAACTTTTTTCTCGGTATTTATAATTTGATTTATTGCATCTCTCGCAGCAAAGGCATGCAATATTGGACCAAAGTCCATCAACAAAAACATGGCAAGGTAATGATGCCAAAGCCATGTTTTAAAAGAAGCTCTGCAATCCTGGTTCTGAACAGGAGAGGGATTAGACTCACGGTTGGATTGCTGACAGGCCATGGGAATTTCATAAAAACACCTACATACAATGGGAATAACAGAAGAGGACCTTAAATGTAGGATCTGTGATGACGGTGATGAAACTGCGTCACATCTAATCTTCGAATGCATTGCATTGGAGAGTAAAAGGCACAGAACATTTGGGACAACCAGACCCGAAGAAATTGTGTCTAATAAAGAACTGGTAAAGGGACTCCTTGCACTGTTCAAGGGCATTGGTTGGCTTTACTAGATATACAGGGAGCGATACCGCACAATAAACTTAGTTTCGGTGCGGGCAGTGGAGGGTTGGACCAAGACTGTTTTGGCTTCCCTGAAAAAATCAAATCAAATCAAATGTTTAAATTTCATAAAATGCATTTTTATAAAAACCATCAGCTGTTTATTAAAAACCTTATTCATCTACTAGTTTCGGTCATGGACCATCTTCAAGGATAAAAAGGTGTTAACAGAGAATGGTAAAATACATCAAATAAAATAATACAACTGAGATAAAACAGAGTCAGTACAACTAAAAGTGTAAAAAATTGCTATGGTCATCTTAGATAAAATCTATCAGTCAAACATGACATAAAAGGTGAGAACGGTCTATGAATCATAGTCAATGATTCATAGACCGTTCTCACCTTTTATGTCATGTTTGACTGATAGATTTTATCTAAGATGACCATAGCAATTTTTTACACTTTTAGTTGTACTGACTCTGTTTTATCTCAGTTGTATTATTTTATTTGATGTATTTTACCATTCTCTGTTAACACCTTATTATCCTTGAAGATGGTCCATGACCGAAACTAGTAGATGAATAAGGTTTTTAATAAACAGCTGATGGTTTTTATAAAAATGCATTTTATGAAATATATTACGGCTGTTGACTCTCGCCTCACCAAAGCATTCAAATGTTTAAATGTTTGTTAAGCTTAAGGGACTTAACTACGGGGTCATCAGTCCATAACCTTACAAACTACTTATGAACTACCTATAACTAAGGACGGCACAAATATCCATGCCCGAGGGGGGGATTCGAACCCCCGACCGTAGTGGCCGTGCAGACCGTGACTGGAGCGCCTCAGTCCCCTCGGCCACCGCGGCCGGCTCAAATCAAATCAAATCAAAGGCAGGCAGAGCTTCATACCATTCGGCTGGCACATGTTGACTCAGCTAGCAAATACCCACAAAATTTTCCTGTAAAACAAATGTATACCCAGACCCAAAGCTCAAACACAGCAAGTCGGGGAGCTGCGCTCCTATGGAGGCAGTATCACAATTTCGTTCTGTCGACTCGTTTACTCTCATTCTTTTCAGGCGAATCTCTCTGTTGGAACTTCAGCCACAGAACGTAAAAAAAAAGAAAAGAAAAAAAGAGGCTGCGTCGAGGACTAGCCCGTAATTAAGAACGGTAATTACTGTCTGTTCTGTACAAAGCATATCGTAAATTAAGAACTGCGCGCTGCAGTTTCATTTGCAGATACATTAGCCCTCGTGAATTTGCCCGCGCGTGAAACGCGTCCGCGGAACGCAAATTAATTTAGGGCTCGTACCATGGGAGACAGCGCGCTGAGCAAATTGGGAGCGATGGTTCATACCGCACGCGCCAGCGGCCGCACCCAGACTGACGCTAATATCTCTGCTGCAGACGCCAATACCGCGATAAATCAGCGCGCGGATTACTCGTCGGTTGCAGCAGCAAAATCGGCACACGTGTCGTTCTGTACGTTTGCTGAAAGCTTTCCGTAACACTGAGCAACGAGCACCTTTTCTGTACTGCGATAAATTCATTGCATCTAACTTAACTGCAGGTAGTCCTTTTTAAGCGGCTATCAAATTTTTCTGACAAAATCCAACGGTATCATCACCGTCTTCTCCCTTAAGAAAGAAACGGTTCACAGTAGCGTGAATTATTCGAAGTGGAAGCTTTCTGACCTGATGCAGCTTAACGTTCATTTCCTACTTCGCAATCGAATTTCGTAGCCCCATTGGGGTGACTGGGTGTGTCTGGAGGGGCGGAAGGGGTAGGTAGAAGGGTTTATGTGGTGTGGTAACTCTCCATCCCCTATCAATGAAGAAAGTTTTGTTTTGGAACTGCAGGGGTTAGTTGTGAAGAAACCGTAACATACTATTAGATAGAGTAACATAGTGAAACTTCCTTGCAGATTAAAATTGTGTGCCGGAACCGGGAGTCGAACCTGGGACCTTTGCCTTTCGCGGGCAAGCGCACTACCGACTGTGCTATCCCGACACGGCTCACGATGCCGCCTCACAACTCTACTTCCGCCAGTACCTCGTCTCCTACTTCATATCAGCGCACACTCCGCTGCAGAGTGAAGTTTCATTCTGGAAACATCCCTTAGGCTGTGGCTAAGCCATGTCTCCACCATATCCTTTCTTCCAGGAGTGCTAGTCTTGCGTGTTTGCAGGAGAGCTTATGTGAAGTTTGGAAAGTAGGAAACGAGGTACTGGCGGAAGTAGAGTTGTGAGGCGGCATCGTGAGTCGTGTCGGGATAGCACAGTCGGTAGTGCGCTTGTCCGCGAAAGGCAAAGATCCCAGGTTCGAGTCCCGGTTCCGGCACACAATTTTAATCTGCCAGGAAGTTTCATATCAGCGCACACTCCGCTGCAGAGTGAAGTTTCATTCTAGTGTAACATAGTGTTTACCTGTTATAACAAGCCAATCTCGAAAACTACTAGAAGACATTTCATCTTCCCACTAACTGGAGTGTATCTTGGGGAAACATATAGGCATTCAGAATGAAACTTTGCAGCGGAGTGTGCGGTGATATGAATCCCGACTCCGGCACACAATTTTAATCTGCCAGGAGGTTTCATAAAGACTTCATTTAATCAAAATCAGATCTCCTGAAGAAAAGATATAGCTATTTAAAGCAATAGCAAAAACCAATCGTTTCTCTGTGTTCGCTAGAACCAATATGTTTTATTTATATTTGAGTAATTAGATAGAAAAATGAATTTATTGACTTATCTTCGTAATTTCGCTGACTGTTTATTACATTTTATTTTCGGTTTCCTACTCCAAATTCCGCTTATTCCTGAAAGTGCCTTATTTCTCAATGTACAATTTCCGCTAAAGTTTTGTTATTCCATGACAAAGCATAAGGCTTGCGTACTGCGGTCGATGAACTTTGAGAATGTCATTGAAAATAGCGAACACTCACAGTGAACAGTTTTCAGTACTGACGGTGAATAGCAGAGAACGGTTACCATCTCATACATATTAACTCTCTCTCTCTCTCTCTCTCTCTCTCTCTCCCTCTCTCACACACACATCCATAAAACATTTACACTAGATTCAAGGAGATAACTTACTTCACATCATCACTGTCATTTGATGACATTACTAACGACATTTCTACATTTAACAAACACTTATCCAGACAGCTTTCTTGTCAAGCGGTGCTTACATCATGTAAAATACACGATTATATTACATTAGAAGTTATTTTGGAAACATCTTGGGGATTCAGCGATCAGAATGATTAAATTCACTTAATAAGTCCGCCAAAATCGGAATTTAAAATTTATTCAAGGGTTACCGGTTCCGACCTTTTAAATGGCCATCTACAGGCCATTATAACCATAGTGTTGGCCACCGAGGGCGTTAAGGAGGAGCTACATGGGTGTCGGCATGTAGCACCTTTAAATAAATTATTAAGTGCGACCCTTACTGACTTTATTAAGGGAATACATTAGATGTTCTTTTCGTTCTAATTGATCCATAGTGAGGAGATCCTGTTGGACATAGAATATGTCTGAAAACAAGGGTAAACATTAAAAATAGAAAATAATCTAAAAATGAAATTGCCAACATGGATGTGGAATCGGACACGAAATAAAATCTTAAGAATATTTATATTTAGAAGGACATAAGACTTGTTACCAAATGTTGGCTGTTGAATACACTCAGGTGCACAATAAAATTAAAACTATCTTACAGTACAAGAAATACTTTACAACAATTATTTACAATGATAGCCTTACTGCACAAGATTTGCACGAAGTTGTATTGTACATAATATTCACATTACGTCATTTTATAAACGACATACAGTACACGCATCAATCAGTTCTGTTAACAAATTAATCACCAAATAAATCCTTCAGACTCGTCTCAAAAGGGATTACTTATATAATATTATGCTCTAACGTTCATTCGTGCTCGCACCGCTAATTTCCTGCTGCAGACTTCATTGGCGAATGGAGCAAAGAAAGAGCTAAGTCAAAGCAATGCCCCTGGAACAGACGGTATTGCCTCAGAAGTATTGATACTCTTGGAATAATATTCCAGCGAGTGTACAAAATATATCAGACAGAGGAAATTCCGTCAGACTTCAAGAAGTAGAATAAATCGAATTCCAAAGAAATTATTTACAGAAGAAAGGGAAAACTGCTAGTAGCAACACCGAAAAAAGGTCAGTTTGGGTTCCGATAAATGTTGGGAAACGAGATGCAATACTGACTTCACGACAATACCTATGTTAGAAAATGTTGTTGTTGTCTTTAATGCAGCTCTCCATCCAACTCTATCCTGAGCAAGCTTCTTCATCTCCTCACAAGAACAGCACCCTACATCCATTTGAATCTGCTTACTGTATTCTTCTCTTGGTCTCCCTCTGCAATTTTTACCCCACACACTTCCCTCCGTTGGTAAACTTACGATTTCTTGATGTCTAAGAATGTGTCCTACCAATCGATCCCTTCTTTTAGTCAAGGTATGCCAGAAATTCCTTATATCCCCAATTCTGTTCAGTACCTCCTCATAAGTTAAGCGATCCACCCACCTAATCTTCAGCGTTCTTCCGTAACACTACATTTCAAAAGCCTCTATCCTCTTTCTGTCCGCAATGTTTATCGTCCATGTTTCACTCCCATAGAAGGCAACACTCCACACAAATTCCTTCAGAGCGCACTTCCTTACGCTTAAATTAATATTCGAAGTTAACAAATTTCGCTTTCTCAAAAACGCTTTTCTTCCTATTGCCATTCTGCGAACATCATATGTTAGTTTACTGCCCAAGTAACAAAATTCGTATACCACCTTTGTTTCGTTACCTAATGGAATTCCTTCAGCAGCGCCTGATTTTCTTAGACTGCACTCCATTACCCTTGTTTTGCTCTTGTTAATCTTCATATTATACTCACGCACCTTTCAACACATTGTCCATTTCTTTCAATTGCTCTTCCAGGACCTTTGCTGCCTCTGACAAAATTACAATGTCATTGGCAAAACGCAATGTTTTTATTTCTTCACTCTGAACTTTAATTCCTTCAAATTTCTCCTTGCTTTCCTTTATAGCTTGCTCAATGTACAAATGGATACAACCCTGTCTCACTCTCTTCCCAATCTTTGCTTCCCTTGCATACCCTTCAACTCTTATTACTGCTGTCTGGTTTTTGTACAAGTTGTAAATAACCCTCCGTTTTCCATATTTCACTCCGGCTATGTCAGAATTTGAAAGAGTGTATCCCAGTCAACATTGTAAAAACCTTTTTCCAAATCTACAAAAGCTAGAAATGTTGGTTTGACTTTCCTTAATCTATCTTCTAAGATAAGCTGTAAAGTAAATATTGCCTCCCGCGTTCCTAGATTTCTTCTAAATCCAAACTGATCTTCCCGAGGTCGACTTCTACCAGCTTTTCCACCCTTCTGTAAATAATTCCTGTTAAATGTTTACAACCATAATTGATGGTTCTGTAATTTTCACATCTCTCTGCGCCTTCTCTCTTTGGAATGGGGATTATTACATTTTTCATAAAGTCTGACGCTATTTCTCCTGGCTCATACATCTTACGCACCAGGTAAAATAGTTTTGTTACGGTTGCTCTCTCCCAGAGATTTCAGTGGCTCGGAGGGAATGTCGTGTATCCAAAGGCCTTGTTTCGACTTAGGTCTTTAAGTGCTCTGTCAAATTCTTCTCTCAGTATTGTATCTCCAAAAATGTTCAAATGTTGGCAACTCTATGGGACTTAACTTCTTTGGTTATTAGTCCCTAGGCTTGCAAACTACTTAAACTAATTTAATCTAACCTAAGGACAACCCAACACGCTTGCCCCAGGGAGGATTCAACCTCCGCAGCGAGGCGCCTTAGACCGCTCGGCTACTCCACCGCGGCATAGTATCTCCTATTTCATATTCACCGACTTCCTATTCCCTTCCTACAATATTGTCTCTAAGTTCACTTCCTTTGTAGAGCGCCTCTATACACTCTTTCCACCTTTCAGCTTTCCCTTCTTTGATTAGAACTGGTTTTTCATCTAAGTTCGTTATAGTCATACAGCTGCTTTTCTTGTCTCCAAATATCTCTTATTTTCCTGTAGGCGGTATCTAATTTCCCCCTATTTATTCTGTACTGACTTGCCTTGTAACCACTGCTGCTTAGCTATTTTGCACATACTGTCAATTCCATTTCTTAGTCGTCTGCACTCCATTTTGCCTGTTTCATTTACTGCATTATTATATTTTCTCCTTTCATCAATTAAGTTTAGTATTTCCTGTGATATCCAAGGACTTTTTGTAGGTCTTGCCTTTCTAACTATATTGTTCTCTGCTGCCTTCACTATTTCATCTCTCAATGCTACCCATACTTTTCTATTGTTTTATTTCTCCCTGTTTCTCTCACTTGTTGCCTAAAGCTCCCTCTGAAATTCTTAAGAACTTCAGGTTCCATCTTCCTATTTGCCTACCTTTCTTTAGTTTTTACAGTTTCAGCCTACGGTTCATTACCAATAAGAAATGGTCAGAGTCTATGTTTGCAGTTCGGTTATGTGTTACAGTTTAAAACCTGGTTCCGAAATTTCTGCCGTACCATTATATCTGGTACCTGCCGGTGCCTCCTGGTCTCTTCCACGTATACAACCTTCTTTCGTTATTCTTAAATTATGTTCCGTGCAAAATTCTACAGGCCGTTTTTCTTCTTTCAGCCTCTTGCAGTCCATATTCACCTACTATTTTCCCTTCCCTTCCTTTTCCTACTACCGAATTCCAGTCTCCGATCGCAATTAAGTTTTTCTCTCCCTTAATTGTGAATATTTTCCTTTAACTCCTCATACATTTCTTCAATCTCCACATCATCGGCAGAGCTAGTTGGCATATAAAACTGTACTATTGTGGTCGATGTTGGCTACGATAATGCGATCACTGTGCTGCTCGTAGTAGTTGACCCGCGTTCCTATTTTCTTATTGAGTATAAGACCTACTCCTGTAATACCCCCAACTGATTTTGTATTCATAATCCTGTACTCGTCTGACTAGAAATCCTGTTCCTCTTTCCACCGAACTTCACTTATCCCCACTACGTCTAACTTCAAACTATCCAATTATCTTTTTAAATTTTGTAACCTTCATACCCGATTAAAGGAGCTAACATTCCACGCATCGATCCGTAGAATATCAGTATTGTCTTTCCTGATGACAACATCCTCGTGAGTAGTCACCGTCCGGAGATCCGGAATATTTTACTCGAGAGGATACCATCATACAGTAGAGCTGCATGCCCTCGGGAAAAGTAACGGCTGTAGTTTCCTCTTGGTTTCACCCGTTCGGAGTAACTGTGTGGCAAACCCACATTAGCTGATGTTACAAGGCCAGCTCAGTCAGTCACCAAGACTGTTCCCCTGTAACTACTAAAAAGGCTGCTGCCCCTCTTCAGGAACCACACGTTTGTTTGGCTTCTCCACTGATACTCTTCCGCTGTGGTTGCACCTACTGTATCGTTGAGGCAAACAAGCAACCCCACCTCAGCAAAGTCTGTGGTTAATGGAGGTGGTGTTAGAAGATAGGTTACCGAAAGGCAATTCTACGTTTTTAGCACTTGTACAAAGCTATTGAAAATGTTGAATACACTTTCTGGAATTCTGAATGCACCTGGGTCAAAATATGGGGGCGAAACCAGACGGATACTAGACGGCGAACGTTAGAGTCGAAGAGCACCAAAGTTGAGTAAGGCCTATACCTAATGTTATTGAATTTTGTATATTCAGAAGGCTGTGAAGGGAAGCAAGGAGACATTTTAAAAGGAATTACAGCCGATGAGGCAAATAACTTGGAAGTAGAGTGTATAGAATAATCAAGCAAAGATTGTGACCTATGGGATAGACGGTGAATGTCAGGATACTCTGGATGATAAATTGATAAATTTATTTAGGACAAAAGCATGCCGGGACCGACATAGGAGGAGGAAGTGCGATGATCTTGTGTCTGTTCAAGACTGATGCAACACGTTCCCTGGCTAGCAACAAAGAGAAAGCTCTCGTGGCTCTGCTAGCCGTATAAAAGATCAGAACAAAGCTTACTGTTGGCTTGGGTAGGGCCGCAACATCAGCGCTGACTTCGCAGCATCAGCACCTGCAGTACGGCACGCGGGCCTTCGCCCCATGCTCTTGCCATGAAAAACGGCTCGAAATTATTACGTTATATACAGAATTAATAACAAATTCATGACATATGTTTAGAGGACATAACCGTCTGCAATGGAGTCGGTAGTGTCACCAAGGAAATTTTGACTGGAAACATGCAGCTAAAGTTTAATGGTGATTCAGCCAGTCTTACAATGGTTAATTTGTACGTTTTGGGTGTCACTGGATGCAGTGAACCATGTTGGATAATGAGTCCTAACAGAAGTAATCTGATTTTGGAAACGTGTCACCTCCTGATCGTAGCGGTTTGAGTGAAACGAGCAAAGTAATGGGACAGCCATTGTAATGCCAGGTGCAGAGACTTCGATGAAAAATGACGTGGGTGCGGATGCCGGAGTGGAAAGTTGCCAGCCAGTCTTCTGCGCAAAAAACCGTTAACCGCCGGCGTGGGGAGGGGATTGCAAGGGGCTTGAGTCGAGGCACGAGGCTGCAGTGTATCCGGCGTAGCGCACCGCAGAAAAACACTGAAAGAACCACAACGTTGGCTTTGAATAGTGTTTGTACTGTTTACTATAAAAAAGAATTTGTACACCGCTGTACACCCAAAATACAACACCCTGAAGGTAGCATCCACATCAGATGAAATTTGCAGCTTGGATTCAGGCGACGAGTGTTGTATATGGTGTTGGCATTCGAGCGCAGACGTAAATCACAGAAGACAATAACGTCACCTGCAAGCTCTGTACAAAGGGGGAACTGACTGGAGTGCATATATTGGAACTGTTTGTTCATGTTTGTTTTGTGTAAACACATGCAGTAAATCTCTTCGTTTTTGTAACGGATCACATTATCCTGTTTTTACAAGATCTCCGACAGAAAAATAAATTTTGATTCACCAGTGTTTCGCATTTCAGGCAAGACTCAGACACTAATTATCATAATTAAGAAAGATCCCACTGTGTAGAAAATTTGTAAATAAGTACATCTTCTTTTCGAATGTTTCACAATTACTTATTGTATCATGTTGTTTTACCTATCGATTGGTTCCTGAAAGTTTTCACGCTTTGCGCTTTTTCTTCATTAACACGCTATATTATAAAGCTATCTATGATATATTCAATTCCTAGTATTAATGTTACCCAAGGTACTCCGTAATTTTAACATTAAATATATTTCACTCAGGCATACGGTTTTGTATTCTGAACCCCTAGTTATTTTATGGTGCAAGTACTTCCTCCCCCCTCTCACCGAGCAAGGCTTTGCAACCCCCAGAGGGGTCGCGAACCACACATTGAACAGCACTGCGCTTGGGAAACACTTGTACAATGTAATTGGGTCGAGCTTATCTCTGCGAATTTACGAAAGTGAACAGGTCGTATAATTTTCGGTTGTCGGGAGTGCACTCGTTTTCTCCCTATGTTTTTTTGTCTAGGACAACGTCCCAGAAATAAATTAAATTAATCTCAATAACCCGGTTCCGACCGAGATTTCCGGGATGTTTTCCTTGGTTGTAAGGCGTATGCCGGAAATGGTAAGCCCCTCCCGCTTATTCCCGCTTATCTCCCCCTGCGCCACTATCAGCTTGTCTGGTAAATGGCTGCATATAACTGTCGGAAATCAAACAGGAGTGTTTAGTCAATAGGGATTGCGGATCATCAGATAAATTGGTGATACTGTCAGACACAACCAAACTACGCTGCTGGGGATCTGTTATTCCTGGATAGAGGAAGGAACGAGACCATTTGAATCCTCCTCCCTCATGATGCATCACTACAAGTGATGATAAACATATGTGCGATTGTAGACTTTCTCGGCGTATTCCATTAATGAAATCTTCTCTGGCAATCGGCCGAGTGATGGCGCCATCTTATCGCAACGTTTCGATAAGCTTCGTGCTCATCATCTTCTGGCGAAGTGACGGGATGTTCACGCTCAGGCTCACGCTTTTCATGTGGGACGTCGAACTTGGTCCGATGGATTGCAGGCTAAGCATTTGCTGCTATTCCTGCTGTACCTGAAACATAAGAAAGAAGTATTAGAAACCTGGCTGAATGAAAGGTCTTAGGGTGTCAGGCTAATGAAGATGTGTTTTCCTCCACATTTGCTACGAGATTATGTGATTAATCTCGTAGAAAATAAGGCCAACGAATTGTCGGCCTGAAGTGTTGTGTCCCCAGCTCCCGGATGAGCCGGTTTTGGGACTGCTCCTTCTCGTAGGTCTCGGCGGTGGCTCGGAACCTATCCCGGAGTGGCAGAATGCCGACTTCTTCGTGAAGTTGGGTGGTGGAGTACCGCGTCCGAAGAAGCAGGGCAGTCTTCAGGGCGCGGTTCTGGATGCTCCTCAGCGACTAGATGTGGTGGTCTGCGGAGTTTACAAAGACTGGAGTTGCGTACTCGAGCACTGGGCGAACAAGTGGCAGGTACAGCGTGATCCCATGTTGCGGCGTAGCGACTACTGCGGGTTGAGCAGCGGGTAAATTACGCGCAAGCGCCCAATGGCCCTCTGTCTTACATCACTGACGTGATGTTTCCAGGTGAGCCTTTGATCTAGGGTAACCCCTAGGTATTTCGCCGTCGCGCTCCAGTGGACGAGAGCCCCCAGGCTCTCAACCGGCGGTACCTCGTAGTGAAGACGACTGCCTGGCTTTTCGCGGCGTTGAATTTCAACCGCCACTTGGTGGCCCATGCACCCAGAGCGTCGCATCCATCTTGCAGGCGGCGTCTCATCGTGTGAGCGTTCATGCTGCGGGTAAACAACGCTGTATTGTTGGCGTAGAGCGCCAATTCAACACGTGCTACCCGCGGTGCGTCATCAGTGTACAAGGAGTACAGCAGGGGCCCAAGATTCGACCCCTGTGGCACTCCTGCACGTATCTGCCTTTCCGTCGATGTACCGTCTTCTGCCCTCACGTGGAAGGTTCGTTCAGACAGGTACTACTGCAGCAGTCTCCCATGAGACGTCGGAAGTCCGTGCACAAAGAGTCCGTCGTGCCAGTCGGAGTCACACGCGCGGGAGACATCAAGGAATTCCCTTGTTTCCAGTGCCCGCATTGCTGGCTCGACCAGCCGGGGTAGCTGGTGCGTGGTGGAATGGCCAGCGCGGAAACCGAACTGCTCGTCCGGTATGATGTTCTCTCGCGTGACATGTTCCAGCAGTCTCTTCACGTACAGCCTCTCGAATACTTTCGAAAGGGATGGCAGCTGGTCACCTGGCGTGGGTCTTTGCCGGTTTTCGGGATTGGAACCACCTGCGCATGTTTCCAAGTGTGGGGGAAGGTATCCGATCGGAGAATCTCGTTAAAGACGTCGGCAAGTAGCCCTAGCATTCCCTGAGGTAGATTCGTCAGCAGGCGGTTAGTGATAACGTCGCTGCCTCCAGCCTTCCTCTGGTTCAGCGAGCGAAGCTGCTTTGCAACATCATTTTCCGAGATCGGCTCAATGGCGTCGTCTTCTTCCCTGGCGGCGAGGAATACTGGGTCACTGACGTAGTCTTCCCGATCAGGAGGGGCGGTATGTGCTGGTGGCGGCGAAAGAAAGCCTTAGCAACTCTCCAGGCGCTGCCGACGTCTGGGGTGAGCGTGAACACGAGGTCTGCCCAGTCCTGGTTACGGTAGTTTTCAACTGCGGCCTTGATTTCCCGCTGCCTGTGGTTCAGTCGGCGCTTCGTGTCTGGTTGCCATGTAAGCTGCCATTCACGAAACAGTCGATTTTTTCTCGCTGATGGCTGCCAGAATGTGGCGTGGGATCTGTGGCGAGAAATTTCGCAGCTGGCGTGATGGTCTCGGAGTTGCGGATCGTCCTGTAGAGAAAGACGAGGGTAGCGTCAGCCCCAGCTTCAGCGGGGTTGGCGCTTCCTCAAGTTCGGCAAGTACTTCCTCTTGGTAGCGCTCTGCATCCAGGTTTTTGTTGCTGGGGCGCTGCTCTCGGAGTGATGCGCCGATCACGTCTAACTCAAATATGATCGGGACATGGTCGGAGTTCAGGATGTTTCGCGCGTCGGCGGACCCAAAGCGGCCAATACCTTTCATGAGGGCGATGTCGAGCACGTCGGGTTCTCCTCGGTCTGGGAAATGCGTGGGGTTGATGGCACTGCTACGATGCACTATTCGGGAGAGTCGACGCCCATTGACATTGATGACGTGGGAGAGTGGGTGTTTCGCACTGAAATCCCCAGCAATGAAAAGCTACCCCTCCAGCGATAACAGGGTTTCGAAGTCCGCTCCCTCGAGCGGCCTGCCAGGCGGCCTGTACACCGACACGAAAAAAAATCTTTCCGGCGGTAGTTGTTTCCAACGTGGGTGTGTCTGGAAGATGCACTTGATGACGCTGCAGCGACTTCTTCACGTAGATGGCAGTGCCGCTCCCATGGGTAAGCCTGTCATCTCGGCAGCAGCAGCAGTTTGCCGCTCGTATGTTCACCCCGGGGTTGAGGAAGGTCTCCTGTACGAGACAGATGCCGACCGCCTCATCCCATAGGAGCAGACGAAATTCACCCTGCTGAGGATGAAGACTCCTCGGGTTTAACGAGCAGATGGTCAATCCGTGGATATGGCGATTATCCATGGTGACTGCTGGAACTGACGTTGGCCTAGAGGGCCGCTCTTACAGCCTCCACGAGAATCGGGAGTTTTTCCATAAGCTGGTTCAGCGAGAGCAGAATCGCGCTGAGCTAGGCGTTTGACGGTGCGCCCACTCACGGGGGCTGCTGCTTCGGCGGCAGCGACGGCGGGAGCGGCCGGCTGCGGTTGGACGGCAGGGTGTGCGCGAGCGGTCGATCCCTGACGGCGCGCAACCCGCACATCATGTTTGGCGTTGGCTTGCCTGCGACGGCGGCGGTGGTCCCGGAAGGCTGCTTACGGCTGGGCGCTTGTTGGCGCACCGCTTCTGTAGGCGTTTGTCGGTCCAGGCGGCTGTCCTCCGTTGCTGGCAGGTCGGCTGGGCGGTGACTGCGAGATTTCTTTCGCTGGCGGCATCGGCGAGGCTGCGGGCCGGAACTACGCGATTTTGGCGCTTCCCATTCGTGAATGCGCAGCAGCCCCTGTAACCGCCAACGTGTTCCTCGTTGCAGTTACAGCACGGCGGCGGGTCGTCCTTTTTCTTCTGACATTTCCAGAAGGGGTGGTTGCCTGCACACTTCGAGCAGCGGGTTGGCATTGTGCAATACTTTGCCACATTGTCATGACCGTTTGCTTTCAGCGCGCAGCGGCTCCACCGTGACGGAAATGTCGCTGATCTTCCCCAGCTGGAAAATTTTACGGTTGTCTGCGTTGTCCACTAGGATGACACAGAACAGAGGCATCTCTCAAAGTGTCCTCGGTGACTTTCTGATGCTCACCTACCTCCGTGAGTAAATCTCTCAGGTATTGACGATCCATCTTCAGAGGCAGGTGGCGGAAGACAACCTTCAGCTGCTTCAGCCTATCAGCGTTGTGGGTGTAGTACCCCCATTGCTCCTTGGCGATCAGCTACGTCATCTGGTTGTAGTCTTCGCGGGTCTCGGCGTGGATGACGTACTGTTTGGTGTTCCTCGTCTTCATGAATACTGGGCTGATCACTGCCTTGATTTTTTTCTCAGAAAATCTGGTAGTTCCCGTCCCACAAAACTGTGATCGGCGGCGGTCGGGACAGTTTCTTCGCCGCTGGCGTCGTTCCGGCCCTTTCCGCTACCGTCACATCTGGCAGCGCCCCAAAGGCGTTCTCGGTCTGCAGTTCTGCCGGAGCAACCTGCCGGAATTCACAGAACTTGGCAGTGTACCGTCGAGGCGGAGTGATGAAAACATCACAATCCGGTTTGCGCGGCGATGTTCTTACGTCGCGACCTTTTCTTCTACGTCGTTGGGCGTCTCGAGTTTGCCGTGGGGGGAGGCGGCGGCGGCGGCATTCTCCATGGAATCGGCAGGCCGTTTCCTAGGGTTTCTCTCAACCTTCATCGCCTCTCCCGAGTTGAGGAGGTTTGTATCTTCCACCGGTTGGTGGTCCACTGTTGCAGGGGGGGGGGGGCGGATACTTTCGACACACCTGCGATTGCAGGGGCAATTGCCCTCTGGTTGCTCCTGGTCGCAGCTGCGGGCGCCGACTCTGTGCCGGCAGGTACAGGAGTGGGCAGACGACGATCTTCGAGTCGGTGCCTGTGGACGACACTCCTGGCAGAAGACACTGCTGCTCATGTTGCCTGGAGCGACTACTGTCGAAGCCGTTCCTTCATCCTGAGGTGACGGGTCGGTAAAGGCCATTTGCAGACAATTTTGTATGATGGCCTTGGGCGGATCGGATGCTCGTGCGCCGATACCGACTGCACTGGTTACTCTGTGTCTGACCGAACTGGGTTCATCTACCGAAAACTCGCTCTCAGCTCTTTTGCTGTTGGGTAGGCGCTCCTCCTCTCCGATTCAGAACGCTAGCGCGTTTCTTTCTTACCATACGGGAAGAGTCTCGCCCGTTCTTCGGCTTCTCGGGCAAGTTTTGCCTCTCACCTCGCCTCATGGTCAAACTGGGAGTCTGCCGTCGACAGGGCCGTAGGGAAGTCCCTCTTCTAAACTCGTCGATACGAGATTTCCTTTGCTGGCTTTCTACCACGGCTGTACTCGAAAACAAAAATAATAATAAAAAAAACATTCTGCTCTTTTTTGATGGCGTCAATTTGCTCTCTTTCGAGTTGGGTTTCGACAGCCACAATTCAGTCATGTAGGTTCCTGCTGAGGAGCCTCACACAGAAAACTAAGCGAAGATTAGCGCTGAAAAGCACTGAGTACAGACAACACAAACGTAGACGACAGCGATCCCAGGCGGGATAGCAGTCAGAGCCAAACCGCGCAGTAACACCTGCGAGAGCGTACACAGTACGCCAGTAGTCACAGCGCGACTGTGCAGGTAGCGCGCAGGTCAGGACCGGTCCACTGCCAGAGAGCTATATAGCAGTGATGGGATGACTAGACTCGCTGGACTTACAAACCTCCTCGGCTTGGTGGAGTGCAGGTTAAGCTGTGTTAGCTGTTCCTGCTGTACTTTTAGCTTTGGTGTTTCGTGCCTCATTTTTCTGGATTTCCCTGGCTGTTTTCCTTTAGTTGGGTGTAACCCCTACCTGTCTTGCTGCGAGATTCGATTTTTTTTTGTCTACTCTCTCAGCATATCAGGCCAGCGTGTTGTTGGCCTGTGGTGGACTGGTTTTCCCAGTGCGTTTATGAGTTCATTGGTGGACTTTTCAGTGGCTACATAGAAGTCCCTCGCCAGTTTCTGAAACCTATTTTGGAGCATTTGTATCCCTGCGCCCTCACGGAGCCTGGCTGTGGACTACTTCCGAGGGAGGTGTAGTGGTGTCTTCAGTGCCCTGTTTTGTATCCTATGGAGCGTTTTTATGTGTGTGGGTGCTGCATTACCCCACACCACAGCCGCATATTCCAGTAATGGTCTGATCAGTGTTATGTACATGGTAAGGCCATGGCATGGAGGTAATTTAGACTGAGGACTGAGGATGGGATATAGGGCACGGAGTCCACCCATTGCCTTGCTTACCTACTTCTCTGATGTGTGGGTGCCATGTTAATCTTTGATCCAGGGTTACTCCAAGGTACTTCCACATCTTACTCCTTGGAATGGGGCTGTTCGCTATGGTGACGGGGGTAGGTCAGGGATGAGTCTCCTGGTAAATATAACGGTCTGATTCTTGGTCACATTGTAATTTAGTTTCCATTTAGTCGACCAAGAGCCAAGCGTGTCACGTTCTTCTTGAAGCCGCCAGCCCATCATTGCAACATGTATGCTGCGTGTGAATATTGGCATTAGTGCTAGTTGCACCTGTGGGACTTTGGCATGTCTGCCGTGTAAAGAGAATATAGCAGAGGTCCTAGCACAGACCCCTGTAGCACTAAATGTTTGTAGAGCTTATGGGGTCATCAGTCCCTAAACTTACAAACTAATTATGAACTAGCTACAACTAAGGACGGCACAAATATCCATGCTCGAGGGGGAATTCGAAGCCCCGATCGTAGTGGCAGTGCAGACCGTGACTGAAGGGCTGCAGTCCCCTCGGCCACAGAAGCCGGCCCTGTGGCACTGCCGCCCTTATAGACCTTTCTGTGAATCCATCACCTGCTCTTATGTGGAATGTTCTCCCCTCCAGATATGATTTGAGTGACGCGATACGTCGGCAGGCCGTGTGTAAATAATTTATAAATTAGGCCGTCATACCATACAGAGTCGAACAAAGAGGAGTACTGCCTCCAGAGACTCTTGCGTTTCAAGGGCTCGCATCGTCTCTTCAACTAATCTTAGCAATTGTTGTGTCGTGGAATGGCCACTGCGAAATCCGAATTGCTCGTCGGGTATTAGGCCTTCACTCTCTACGTGCTGGAGCAGTAGTTTCGAAGACTTTGGACAGGGATGGGAAGAGGCTAATGGGCCTTTAGCTGGTAGTTTGCCGGGGACCTTTATTTGCCTTTGGAATGGCTACCACTTCTGCATGTTTCCACACAGTAGATTCCGGTTCGTAGTATGGCACTGAATATCTTTTGAATGGGCTGGTGTATTGCTAGAGGTAGGGATTTAAGTAATGTGTTATCAATATTGTCATTCCCCCCTGTTCTTTTAGTATTTAACGTCATGAGCGGTGCGGCTACTGCTGCCTCTGTTACAGGTTATATGATGTCGTCCTCCTTCATAGCTGCTAAGAAGATGGGCAATCGATCTGCACATAGTTGCACGTGATTATGATCAATGCCCTCCTCAATTGGTGTAAAGTTTTCCGCGAATGAGTCCGTTAGTGCACTAGCCTTTGCGTCAGGCTCGCAGACATAATCATGTCTAACTAGTAAGGGTAGGATGCATTGTCTGGATCTGAGGAGTTGCTTGGTGGTGCGCCAAGCACTGCCATCTTCAGGGGAAAGGGTTTGTACAAGGTCTGTCCAAGATCTGTTTCTGTGTTGTTCCCAGCCAATCAGGATCCTTCGGAAGAATGCGCCGCGCTCCGGCCGGTGGCCAATCAGGTTCCTCCGGAAGGCGCTGCCGCGTGCAGGCCGGCGGCCAATGCCGCTCTTCCGGATGGCGCTGCCGCGTGTCGAGGCGTTCCTCACGAATTTTGTCAATTGTGGGATTCTACGCTCCACTAAGCTGAAAGCCGCTGTCCGAGTTTACTAAATTGTTGTGCACACTTATCTCCACTGTCTCTTTGAAAATGGAGTCCCAGAAACCACTGGCACTGCACAACTTCCTTGTTTTCTCGTATTCGAAAGTGCGCCCTTCAAAAATGCTGTGTTTTGCTACCGCAAACTTGTTTGCCTGTCCTAGTCGTACGTTCCTGATATGTTCGGTCAGACGTTGGGAGATAAAACGTTGCGTCTGCCCGATATATTCCACACCACATTCACATTTAGTACTATAGATGCCCGACCTCTGCAGCCCTATTTGGTCCAAGGTCGAACCGAGTATGTCTTTAACTTTTCGCGGTGTGCGAAAGTAGGTCGTAACTTGTGTACATGGACCGCCTGTCTCACACCAGTTACCACATCATTAGAAATTCGGCCTTTTACGTCACAAGCAGTGCGTCTAGAGGAGTGAATATAGCATTTTTGGGGGGTGGGCTGACAAGATTAATGCAAATATAAGTTATTTTAAGTAGACACCCTATCAGTTTTGCTGCTCCTATTATTTGCACTGAAGACCATTTCACTTTATCGAGATCAAGCTCTTTTATTGTTCACATTAAATCGCAAAAAATGGCTATTTTTAAAGAAAAACAGCACGAACTTCACATCACTAACAGCCCACTCCCCTCACCAATTCAGGGAAATACGACTATCTACCACAGCGATACCGTCACGCATCAGTCATTAAAATAATTTTGATCCTGTACTGATTTTGGCCCACTTTAGGTTACCGTAGTAACACTAAAAGTGTGCCTTTGCGATTGCCTTTTGACAGTTCGAAATTTAAATGACAACGACTGAACTGTACATCTGACATATCTGACACGAATTTGTAAAGGAGAAAGAGTACCCCGTTGGAGACCCGTGGATCTATCACCTGTTTTAACTGCTATTTAAATTTAAATGTAACTAGTGACCTATATTAACAGTGGATAATGTACAACATAAAAACCAACAACAACAACAAACAGCATGGTCAATAGTTTACGAAAAAACTGAAACCAGCTTGGAAAAATTGACCACACGTGTTCCACATGCTATTTCTTTGCACTGAAATATTACAACCAATATGTGCGTAAACATAAATGATAGTGTATTTGTGCTAAATGTAGACGGTTGGCTTTGGTACCTATTGTAGCTCACGTTGAGTGCTCTTCGCTAGCAAGGCAAGACCTTCATTTGCTGCTCTGTCTCGACAATCACATTAAATTAATGATTCGTCACCTTAGACTCCTCGTGATCTTACCCTATCTTCCCCTACAACTGGGGCCAACAATTGGAGAGTGTGGTTTTACAAAAGGAAGGTACTGTGCAGAACAAATATTTGAAATAAATAATAGAGTACAGATACAGGAAAGGAATACGGACAATAGTGACATTTTTTGGACTTCCGAAAAGCCTACGATTCAGTAGACAGAAGTACTAAGCTTGATGTGTTAGAGGACTGGAAGCTGCAACACATGCAATAACGTTGAGAGACACAACCGCCAGGATCAGGCATCGCAATACACTGTCAGACAGCTTCGAAATTAAAACAGGATTCCGGCAGGGATACGGACTGTCACCAATTTTATTTAACCCCGTGTTGGAAGAAGTAGTGATACAGTAGAGGCAACTAAATAGTAATATGATGATGAAAGGTGTACAGATAGGTTACAAGCTCAAACATAATGCAATAGCCGTCTGGCATACACGGATGACATGGCACACATTGAACACTGGGTCTGACTGGTAGATGGCCAAGTGATTGAGAAAGTAAACAGTTTTCGTTATTTAGGGGAGAAGATAACGTGGAATACAGAGCAACAATAGCGCAGTAGGACGGACTCGGCTCTTGCAGAAGCTTGGGTATGCGGTGTAAACAACATATGATAAGAAAAATCTGCCGCTGAATGCCAAATTGCGACACTACACAGCAAATGTAAGAAATGCTCCATTGTATGCATCATAAACAAAAAAAAAAAAAAAAAAAAAAAAAAAAAAATAGAACCACCATGGATGGGAATATCTGGATACGCAGAACACGACAAGAACTTTATGAAAATTTTGAACCTATATAGGGCGATATACGGAAGAGGGGGTTACGATTGTAGGGCACATCATGAGGATGGACATGAGTGATTGACTAATAAGATATGGAATGCAACTTGTCTTACGGGAAACAACTGGGTGAATGAAGTCAGAGATGATTTGAAGGCTGTAGGAATAAAAGAGTCGGCAGGCAGTAGTACAGGATAGGTAGAAGTGGATGGTCACATGTGGACTGAAGAAGCGAGAGTGTAAAGAGGTATTGGAAAGAAAGAAAACTTGCAAAATAAGCCACACTTGATCCTGAAATGCCGTACCGAAACAGAAGAAGAACTACACAGGCAACTCTTACTGCCTATCCGAAGAATCAAATTAAGTGCAAACCCATGCTCAATAATGTTTAATCATATCTTGTATTTTAAAGAAAATCATGAATTATAATTAAATACGCAAATTGCGTAATAGAACTACTGAATTACATTGCAATGTGGCGAACGATAAATCACTAATTTTATAGAAATAAAAAAATTAAAAATGAAAAAAAAAACCCTATGGAATGCAGTATAAACTTTCAACTCTTACCGTATTAAATGCACGTTTAAAAAGCCAAGGTTAGTAATGGCCTGTGACAGTTTCTCCCCGATTGAGTCAGACTCTTGACCCAGTTATTTTGCAGCGACAGCAACCGATATTTTCGCGCCGGTCAGGCAGCGACTGGTCCTTTGACGTTTAAGCAGTAAAAGCAGAACGTCAGCCAGCGGAAGCCGGATCTGCCAACAAAAGCAGGCGGCAGGCCTCAGCCCAATTTCCGCAAAAAGTTTACGGCGAACGCCAGTCCTCCTAATGAGATCCGCCGACCATCTTCTGCCAAGACACAGGAATCTGAGCCCACACTGGGAACGCATCTTCCCAACGTAAGAAATACAATGCTTTCCTCCTTTGTGATTCTGATAAAACACTAAACTGGAAGCACGCACTGTTTTGAATAGAGCCGTGATTTGTTGCGCTGTTGTCCTATCAGTATTTACGATCAGCGATCAACGGTCTCCGGCCACAGTCATCGATAATAGCGGAGCGGCCGAGCGCATTAAGGCGCATGCTAGGATGCGGGAGGCCTTTCCCCGTTGGAGGTTCGAATCCCTCCACGGGCATGGATATGTGTATCGTCTTTAGTATAAGGTCATTTTAAGTAGTTTGTAAGGTCTCAGCTTAACAAACATTTTAACATGTGAGCTAGCCAGCCAGTAGTTTACGTTGTTGACTGTGATCAGGGCCGGCGGAAGGGGAAAATATAACCCGGCCAAAGAATCCATATGGTGCCCCCCTTATAACCCATTGGTATTACTGACATTAAATCTGCTATGCTTTTAAAGGCTAACTCCTTGTAATCTGTAACTGTACCTATACGAATCAATTATCAAACTGGGCAAGATCTTAACTTTTGTCAGTTAAATACACAGAGTAAGTTTTGGTTAACGATATACGAAACAATTATTTACACATGAGCATGCAGAATATTCTACGCCACTGATTAGAAATGTACAGGACGTTTCAAGAAACAACGATTTATATAAAATTAAGATTGATGATGCGACACAGCATTTATTTACACATATATACATAAACAACCTTGTTAACTGCGAAAGGGAACACATATATGAACAAAAGAACATACAAAGGTATTTTGTAACAGCATTGTACGAAGATAAATACAAATAATACAACCAGTAATATAATTTTATATCTTTATACAGTTTTAATGCAAATTGTACTTTGACTTGTTTACAATGGTAAGTAAAGTTAACTTCTCGTGCCTTTTTCTCTGCAAAGTCTTTAATTAAAGTATCAGTGTCAAGCTCACACAGAACATCACATTCAATAGACATCACAGAAAGGCCTACAAGACGCTCTTGCGTCATCGTTGATCGTAGGTAGTTAATATAAGTTTCAACTTGGAGAAACTTTCTGCTGAAACTACACTTACAGGCATAGTTAGTAAGATTTTTAGAGCAATAGTTGCATTTGGAAATAACCCAATAAGGGAGTTCGTGAAAATATATGAAAGTACTTGCTACGGTTTGCTCCCACTTTCTGAACCGAGAAATGAAGGTAAAAGTAAGAGCTCTTCATATAACTTAAATCCGTCAATATCACAGTGATCTTTGTCTGTTAAAGATAGTTGTAAGTCCTTGAAACATTTTAGTAAATACTCTTTGTCCGTTATTGGATGTATGTCATACAAAAAACCAAATATTTCGCTGTGCTTCTTCAGTTGTTGAAATCTTTCATTCAGAAACAGATAACTGTGTCTAATGTGCAAAAATAGAAGTTACATTTAAACGCACTGTATGGATCATTAATCGGTTCGTCTTCAGATTTATACAAAAATTGACGGTTGACTTTTCTAGGTCGGAGTTTTGGTTCATTCTCAAATTGTGGTCGAATGTCAAGCTCTTTAGCAATTACTTTGGCATCAACCAAAATATTCTGGAAACCTTCATCACTTCGCGTGTTCTCAAGGCGACACTTGGTTTTCTTAAGCAGATCAACTGCTTGCTGAATGTCCACTGATTCTTGTTGGAAAAAAATGGCTAACCACATTAACACAAGAAAGAACTTCATACCAAAACACCACAACATAAACGAACTTAAAATTCAGGAGCTTCCTAGCCAGGGAACAAGCCTTATTTTTGCCCATAACGTCTATCTTTGAGTCCTTTGATGCTTCGAAAAGAACATCGTAAATTTCTCCTAACTGGTAGCGAAACGATTTGACAGCATCAATAAACTCTCCCATCTAGTATCACTAAGAGGTTTCAAAGTGAAATTGGATATATGTTTTTGCAGAACAGATCAACGATATGTGGAACTAGAAACATAATTGTATACTTCTTGCAATAAAGAAAAAAAAAATCAGCCTCACTACAACACATTGCAGAATCATTCACAACCAAATTCAATGAATAGGAGCTACAAGGGACAAAAATGCTCGACTATTTAGATCCAATATTCTTTTTTGAACGCCTGAGTGCTTTCCTTTCATATTGGCACCGTTATCATACCCTTGGCCACACGTGTTTTAGAGAGGAATTTTCAGTTTTTCTAATTCTTTCAAAATAGTGGTAGTTAGTCCTTCTCCTGAATAATCATTTTTGCACAAAAATCCCAAAAAATGTTCTTCAATGGGTGGTTCCTTACCCAGTTCTACCTTCACGAAACGAACAATTAGTGTCATTTGCTCTCTATGACTTACGTCTGGTGTACAATCTAATATTATGGAATAATATGTCGCTTTCATTAGATCAGTCAAAATTTTATCCTTTATTTTTGACCAAGTTCAATTATTTCATTTTGAATGTATTTGCTCAAATGATGTACATGTATCTATTTACATGTTATTCGTCGCAAATGCTCGACCATAGTAACATCAAACTGTGAAATACACTCAACTAGTATGAGAAAATTGCCTTTGTTTCTTGAGTAAAATAGTGTCATTTTGACCACGAAATGGAAGTTTTTGGAAGCAAGAAACTGAATTATACACAGCAGTCGTTTGAAAACTTCTTTCCAACGCTCAGTTTCATTGCGAATAATTGATTGGTTTCCAGCATCAACTGTTTTACCTGATTGTAATCGGTTTGCAAGTTCAAACTCCCATTGGAAAGCCTTCATGTGAGTCAAAGATCTATCATGTCCAGACATATGCTTCCAATGCGAAAAATCTTTACGAGAAGAGAGTGACATTGTAGTACCACAGAAAAGACGGCAACAGAAACAAAATATTGCATCCTTAGTCACGGAATAAATAAGCCAACTACGAGCAACTTCTTCTCCATTGTGCAGACGTCACTTATAGTTACTTGTAGTAAATCGCCGATCCTCGTGTTTACTGGGAACTCTCGTTTGGAGACTTGAACTTTGCCTCGTCTAACAAGTATCTGACGCATTCTCATTCTGTCCATATATGTTCTGGACAATTTGCTGGATCATCAAGAACAATTGATTGTGATTCCAGCGCCTGCAAAAAAAAAAAAAAAAAAAAAAAAAAAAAAAAAAAAAATAAAATAAAATAAATAAATAAATAAAAGGGTCAGTAGAAAATAATTTATTTTAAACATTGTCTTCTGACAAAGAATAAGTGACTAAAACTTGAATGGAATTTTTAAAATTGTGTTCATAATTTATAAAAATCGTAGACTTGCACCGAAGATGGGTGGGGTGGGGATGGGGGATATTCAAGCAGCTAGATCATCCGGGGGAAACACAAAACTATAAGCCTCCGATAAATATAGAAGGGGAGAGGAAAAGTTTCATAATAATTTAAGTAAATAAATAAATAAATACAGGTTTAGTGCGAATATAAGACGTCCATGTCATGTTCTTTTCTATACATAGGAGAATCTGCCCAGGTTTTCTGAAGCCCTACCCCGGATTCTCGGATTCAGCATTGAAGTTCTGTAATGTGGTTAAATGCCTTGACCCTGATTGACTCCACAAATGCCTCATACAAAGTTGAATCAGTAATGAATGACCAGATCAACCGGGATACAAACATGTTCGTGGCTGACTTAACCTAAGAAATATGCAACTTGGAAAACATTTCTTTGAACATTATTCTTAGCAACTTTGTATTTCTTACTATCTGTATTTTCTTTAAAATATGCACATTGTTATACACTAATTAAAACTAAACTCTGTTTTTTAAGCTTCGAAACACCACTGACTGTGTCCTTTTTTTATTTCTTTTTAAATGTGGTGGGTTGGTATGTGACAAGTTGACTTGCATCATAATGTTCTGGGGATTTCTGGATTGGAGTTTGGTAATTTATATTATTTGAAAAGCTTTCCGATTTCCTTGCGATGCTCAATATAAAATGCCTTGGGGGATAAAATCCGCTAACTCTTGCATCAAATGTGAGTCTGCTAGTCATTCAACCACCAAGGCAATAAATATTACATATTAATATTAAAAAAAAAAACTGTTATCCCATAGTCTTCCGTCAAAGCAACTTGAACGGAATACAGTGATATTATGCACCTAGACACAAGAAATGACTTCCAAAAATTGAGTAATTGTGACCCTAAAGATGTTTTTGATTGATTGTTTATATATTCGACATGTTATAATTTAATTGGTGTCTCCTTATAACTAAGGGAGCTTGGGTTCGATTCTCGGTGAGGACACAAGTGGTTCGGATCTCTCCCTTAGAATATCATCATCCAGTGGAAAGCAATGCAAAGCCACCATAGTTTCACCTTGCTGAGAGGCCTTTGAGGTCAAACACGTGCCTCCGGGAAGAGCACCAGTCATCATGATAAATTAATTACTAATAGCAAGCCATTTATGAGCTTTCTTATATTACAGTACAAAAGCATTTACAGTTTAAACCTCAATATTTTCAGTTTTCCAACGGATTAAAAAAAATTACAGTAAAGTGTGTGTGGCCAAACTATAGTCTGTTAAAAGATAAAAAAATGTCAGTTAGTGAAAAGTCTCTAATTAGTTCTACTGCTTGCTTATATGTTACAAAAATAATAATTCGATTTTATCCATTAGAAAATGGGTTTTTTGAAAGCCTGTGACTGTGAGATAAATGGATTTGTTTATAAATAACTATACTGCTACCAGTCACGATGTTTTAAATTTATTTAGCACGACGCGTTTCGAGAAATAATTCCCATCTTCAAATGCGTTTTTTGTGCTGTTTCACACTCAAAACATTATAAATAATGTGAAACAGCACGAAAAACGCACTTTAAGATGGGAATTATTTCTCCAAACGCGACGTGCTAAATAAATAAAAAAAATTGTGACTGGTAGCAGTATTGTTATTTATAAACAAATCCAATAATAATTCGATTTGTATCCCGACTTCAGGTTGAAATGGCCCATTCATCTACAACGCCCGTCAAATTAAACCAAAGAAAATCAATAATATTGTATATGCTTCATGGAAAGTAAGCGAAACATAGTTAATTTAATCACACTAGCTAACTTCATATATATATATATATATATATATATATATATATATATATATATAACAATATGTTCATGACGGTATATATATATATATATATATATATATATATATATATATATATATATATACCGTCATGAACATATTGTTATATATATATATATATATATATATATATATATATATATATATATATATATATATGAAGTTAGCTAGTGTGATTAAATTAACTATGTTTCGCTTACTTTCCATGAAGCATATACAATATTATTGATTTTCTTTGGTTTAATTTGACGGGCGTTGTAGATGAATGGGCCATTTCAACCTGAAGTCGGGATACAAATCGAATTATTATTGGATTTGTTTATAAATAACAATACTGCTACCAGTCACAATTTTTTTTATTTATTTAGCACGTCGCGTTTGGAGAAATAATTCCCATCTTAAAGTGCGTTTTTCGTGCTGTTTCACATTATTTATAATGTTTTGAGTGTGAAACAGCACAAAAAACGCATTTGAAGATGGGAATTATTTCTCGAAACGCGTCGTGCTAAATAAATTTAAAACATCGTGACTGGTAGCAGTATAGTTATTTATAAACAAATCCATTTATCTCACAGTCACAGGCTTTCAAAAAACCCATTTTCTAATGGATAAAATCGAATTATTATTTTTGTAACATATAAGCAAGCAGTAGAACTAATTAGAGACTTTTCACTAACTGACATTTTTTTATCTTTTAACAGACTATAGTTTGGCCACACACACTTTACTGTAATTTTTTTTAATCCGTTGGAAAACTGAAAATATTGAGGTTTAAACTGTAAATGCTTTTGTACTGTAATATAAGAAAGCTCATAAATGGCTTGCTATTAGTAATTAATTTATCATGATGACTGGTGCTCTTCCCGGAGGCACGTGTTTGACCTCAAAGGCCTCTCAGCAAGGTGAAACTATGGTGGCTTTGCATTGCTTTCCACTGGATGATGATATTCTAAGGGAGAGATCCGAACCACTTGTGTCTTCACCGAGAATCGAACCCAAGCTCCCTTAGTTATAAGGAGACACCAATTAAATTATAACATGTCGAATATATAAACAATCAATCAAAAACATCTTTAGGGTCACAATTACTCAATTTTTGGAAGTCATTTCTTGTGTCTAGGTGCATAATATCACTGTATTCCGTTCAAGTTGCTTTGACGGAAGACTATGGGATAACAGTTTTTTTTTTAATATTAATATGTAATATTTATTGCCTTGGTGGTTGAATGACTAGCAGACTCACATTTGATGCAAGAGTTAGCGGATTTTATCCCCCAAGGCATTTTATATTGAGCATCGCAAGGAAATCGGAAAGCTTTTCAAATAATATAAATTACCAAACTCCAATCCAGAAATCCCCAGAACATTATGATGCAAGTCAACTTGTCACATACCAACCCACCACATTTAAAAAGAAATAAAAAAAGGACACAGTCAGTGGTGTTTCGAAGCTTAAAAAACAGAGTTTAGTTTTAATTAGTGTATAACAATGTGCATATTTTAAAGAAAATACAGATAGTAAGAAATACAAAGTTGCTAAGAATAATGTTCAAAGAAATGTTTTCCAAGTTGCATATTTCTTAGGTTAAGTCAGCCACGAACATGTTTGTATCCCGGTTGATCTGGTCATTCATTACTGATTCAACTTTGTATGAGGCATTTGTGGAGTCAATCAGGGTCAAGGCATTTAACCACATTACAGAACTTCAATGCTGAATCCGAGAATCCGGGGTAGGGCTTCAGAAAACCTGGGCAGATTCTCCTATGTATAGAAAAGAACATGACATGGACGTCTTATATTCGCACTAAACCTGTATTTATTTATTTATTTACTTAAATTATTATGAAACTTTTCCTCTCCCCTTCTATATTTATCGGAGGCTTATAGTTTTGTGTTTCCCCCGGATGATCTAGCTGCTTGAATATCCCCCATCCCCACCCCACCCATCTTCGGTGCAAGTCTACGATTTTTATAAATTATGAACACAATTTTAAAAATTCCATTCAAGTTTTAGTCACTTATTCTTTGTCAGAAGACAATGTTTAAAATAAATTATTTTCTACTGACCCTTTTATTTATTTATTTATTTATTTTTTTTTTTTTTTTTTTATTTTTTATTTTTTTTTTTTTTTTTTTTTTGCAGGCGCTGGAATCACAATCAATTGTTCTTGATGATCCAGCAAATTGTCCAGAACATATATGGACAGAATGAGAATGCGTCAGATACTTGTTAGACGAGGCAAAGTTCAAGTCTCCAAACGAGAGTTCCCAGTAAACACGAGGATCGGCGATTTACTACAAGTAACTATAAGTGACGTCTGCACAATGGAGAAGAAGTTGCTCGTAGTTGGCTTATTTATTCCGTGACTAAGGATGCAATATTTTGTTTCTGTTGCCGTCTTTTCTGTGGTACTACAATGTCACTCTCTTCTCGTAAAGATTTTTCGCATTGGAAGCATATGTCTGGACATGATAGATCTTTGACTCACATGAAGGCTTTCCAATGGGAGTTTGAACTTGCAAACCGATTACAATCAGGTAAAACAGTTGATGCTGGAAACCAATCAATTATTCGCAATGAAACTGAGCGTTGGAAAGAAGTTTTCAAACGACTGCTGTGTATAATTCAGTTTCTTGCTTCCAAAAACTTCCATTTCGTGGTCAAAATGACACTATTTTACTCAAGAAACAAAGGCAATTTTCTCATACTAGTTGAGTGTATTTCACAGTTTGATGTTACTATGGTCGAGCATTTGCGACGAATAACATGTAAATAGATACATGTACATCATTTGAGCAAATACATTCAAAATGAAATAATTGAACTTGGTCAAAAATAAAGGATAAAATTTTGACTGATCTAATGAAAGCGACATATTATTCCATAATATTAGATTGTACACCAGACGTAAGTCATAGAGAGCAAATGACACTAATTGTTCGTTTCGTGAAGGTAGAACTGGGTAAGGAACCACCCATTGAAGAACATTTTTTGGGATTTTTGTGCAAAAATGATTATTCAGGAGAAGGACTAACTACCACTATTTTGAAAGAATTAGAAAAACTGAAAATTCCTCTCTAAAACACGTGTGGCCAAGGGTATGATAACGGTGCCAATATGAAAGGAAAGCACTCAGGCGTTCAAAAAAGAATATTGGATCTAAATAGTCGAGCATTTTTGTCCCTTGTAGCTCCTATTCATTGAATTTGGTTGTGAATGATTCTGCAATGTGTTGTAGTGAGGCTGATTTTTTTTTCTTTATTGCAAGAAGTATACAATTATGTTTCTAGTTCCACATATCGTTGATCTGTTCTGCAAAAACATATATCCAATTTCACTTTGAAACCTCTTAGTGATACTAGATGGGAGAGTTTATTGATGCTGTCAAATCGTTTCGCTACCAGTTAGGAGAAATTTACGATGTTCTTTTCGAAGCATCAAAGGACTCAAAGATAGACGTTATGGGCAAAAATAAGGCTTGTTCCCTGGCTAGGAAGCTCCTGAATTTTAAGTTCGTTTATGTTGTGGTGTTTTGGTATGAAGTTCTTTCTTGTGTTAATGTGGTTAGCCATTTTTTTCCAACAAGAATCAGTGGACATTCAGCAAGCAGTTGATCTGCTTAAGAAAACCAAGTGTCGCCTTGAGAACACGCGAAGTGATGAAGGTTTCCAGAATATTTTGGTTGATGCCAAAGTAATTGCTAAAGAGCTTGACATTCGACCACAATTTGAGAATGAACCAAAACTCCGACCTAGAAAAGTCAACCGTCAATTTTTGTATAAATCTGAAGACGAACCGATTAATGATCCATATATATACTGTCATGAACATATTGTTAAAAAATATTTAGAAACAATTGACGCGTTCGGAAGCCAAACCGATTTACTCGATTCAGGTCACTCAGTGAGCATATTAGTGAATTCTGGTAATTTCTCTAACGCCTAAATGATTTGCTTTCAATAAGATTTCTTACAAGCCACAAAACAATTTTAAAAAGAACAGTATGTTTATAGCGCTAGACGTTAGAGAAATGAACCACAATTCAAAAACATGCTCACTGAGCGACCTAGATGGAATTAATCGGTTTGAATTTATAATTTATGCTTGTCGAATTGCACTGTACTCTAATAATAAAAGTAATAATGTTTCACTGCATTTCCTCTTATATTTTACACAATGCTGTAATTGCGTGATATTCAACCAATATGCAATTGCATAGCAAAATGTTTAACTTACGTCTATTACAACATCCTGTGGAAATTCTGATCCATGTTCATTTCGTATATCAATTGTTCCAGATTTCAATTGTTCTTCTTCCTCCTGCGAAATGATTGTATTCGATCGATCCACCTGTGGTAAGGAAAAGAACTAATACGTTACAAATAAAGTTTCTTTTCTTAAAAGAAAAAAAATGTATGTAATTTGTATTCTGAAGGTGAAGAAATTGCATAAATGATAAAATAACAGCGTATAAATATTGAATCTACATATTCCGTGTTCATTGTGAAAATGTACAGTTAGGAAAACAAAAAATGGGGCGATTCAAACAGAATCCAGGTAAGAATGGCCTCATTTTTTCTTTTGCAAACTGTACATAAAAATTAAATTCTCTCCGCATTAACAACTTTGTGTTGTGAAAATCATCAAGAATCAGCGCATTCATAAAATAGATGCGAATGCATTCAAATTAGCTGCCTAAGCCCGAACACTTTTTTTAAAAAATTCACGTTAATCGTATTGGATGGAATCATAATCTACATAGTCTTACACTGGTACATGTTACTTATTTACGATATGTTTATGAAATAATGGGTCTATTGGAAAATTTGTGATAACGAAACTCTACGGGGGTCTGTTAACGGTAACAATCATACATTTCAACTCTTCAGAATTCTAGTTAGTAGACGATTCTACTACTACTACTACTACCACCGAGAATAATAACAATAATAATAATAGCAACAATAATAGTCACTGGCACGACAGACCAATAGATCCTGGGCCTGCTCCAACGCCATCTGATAGCGAGTGGTAAAAATTCATCCACCTGGGTAACAGAACGCGTGTCAGCCGGTCTTGTCACTACCCGCCAACAGGCGTATTAAGAGCTTTGCAGGCCAAGTGACCTTCTTGTCTTTATTTATGTGACTCCCCAAGTTTCCTGCCGTTGAAAAGCGGAAAGTCCGGGGAATGAACCCAGGAGCACGTGGACATGAGTCCAACGCTTTAACCTCTAGACTATGGAGGCCCTCTACTTAATTAATAGATGAATGCTTGAAATACAGCTAAAGTTGATTAATACACATCTAACGAGTAAAAGTCTTATCACTTTGGTACATGTATCAAACATCAGTGTTGGTATAGAATGTAATTATTGCTACTTATATCAATGAGGAAAGAACTTTCTTTGAGCCTGAAGTTCGCCGCCTATCTGAGAGGCCACCACCCTACCCACCCCAGCCTGCTTAGACGCTACGTGTAAACACCTCTCCTCTATTAAAAATAATAAAACGAAAATACGTTACGTAATGTACGCCTACTTACCTGTACTGTGTTGTTATCTTCTGGAATATTTGTTGATTTCTTGCTGGTTACCTCATTCTCTGGTTATTCGTTTTCATTTCCATTACAGTCTGTTTCAGGAGTACGAAAGTATTTCTTTAATGCTGCTGCCTGTTTCTCATTTTCAGATGCTAATTGTGCTCTTCTTTTTCTGTATACATTTCCAGAAGGCTTCTCTTTTTCGACACATTTATGCTGAAAAAAGTAGACCGGCAGGACGGGATTAAAATAGGTGAAATCAAAATAATCAGTCTCGCATATTCGGATGACTTAGTTGTAATGGCAGATTCGATTGAAAGGTTGCAAACTAATATTTCAGAGCTCGATCAGAGGTGCAAGGATTATGGTAGCCGGCCGCGGTGGCCGAGGGGACTGAGGCGCTACAGTCACGATCTGCACGGCCACTACGGTCGGGGGTTCGAATCCCCCCTCGGGCATGGATATTTGTGCTTAGGATAAGCTAGTTGATAAGTAGTTTGTAAGTTTAGGGACTGATGACCCCGTAGTTAAGTCCGATAAGCTATACAAACATTTGAACATTTTGATTATGGTATGAAGATCAGCATCTCCAAAACAAAAGTAATGTCTGTTGGAAAGAGATTCAAATAGATTGAGTGCCAGATAGGAGGAACAAAGTTAGAACAGGTAAACAGCTTCGAGTACCTGGGATGTATTTTCTCACAGGATGGCAACATAGCGAAAGAACTGGAATCGAGGTGCAGGTGCAGCAAAGCTAATGCAGTGAGTGCTCAACTAAGATCTACTCTCTTTTGCAAGAAGGAAGTAAGTACCAAGACTAAGTTAGTACTGCACCGCTCTATCTTTCGACCAACTTTGTTGTATGGGAGTGAAAGTTGGGTGGATACAGGTTACCTTATTCATAAGGTAGAGGTTACAGATATGAAAGTAGCAAGAATGATTGCAGGTACTAATAGATGGGAACAATGGCAGGAGGGTGTCCATAATGAGGAAATCAAAGAAAAACTGGAAATGAACACCGTAGATGAAGCAGTTAGAGCGAACAGACTGAGATGATGGGGTCATGTTACACGCATGGGAGAAGCAAGGTTACCTAAGAGGCGCATGAGCTCGGAAGCGGAGGGTAAGAAGAGTCGAGGTAGACAAAGAAGAAAATACTTAGATTCGGTGCAGAATGATTTTGGAGTAAAAGGCATAATATCAGACGAGGCATCAATGTTAGCAATGGGGATCATGGAGGAATTTTATTAGAGGTACTTTGCTCCAGACTGAACGCTGAAAGGCATAATAAGTCTCTAATGATGATGATGATGGTGATGATTAATGCAACGATTCTTCTACTAAGAGTCGAAATTCAGGAGACGAAAGAAGAACACGCACACCATGAAGCCGGTCGCCCATGCTCGCCCGGCCCTTCCGCCGCTACTGACTGTGACACCTTCATTCAACCATTAGCCAGACAGCTTGAACACGGTTGAACGCGTGAAGCAGAATTTATGCTCTACCATACAAATCGAAATTCCCAATCCGTCGGGGAGAGACCGCCATACCACAGTTTAAAACAGACAGTCGCGGTACTCCATAGGGGAAAAGCTGGCCCCAAAACGCCAGTAGGTATTAACAAACTGACAAATTGCTATATTTTATGCTATTACTTTCATATTAAAAGTCATCAAAGGTTTCGGTGAATTTTCTAAAAGAAATATCAAAATGCCATTAATTATAACTACTTCTGTAATATAAAAAATATCTGCAGTGTAATACATATGGCTGACAATAGCAGAGTCGTAATTGTTTCGTCCAAAAATGTTTTCAGAGTGAAATTAAAGGGAACTGACTTATTATATTCATGAGCTCGGTGTGTAGTTGAACATTGCACAAGTCCTTTTATCGGTTTTCGGATATTTTAGTATATTTAAAACTAGACGGGATTTTACATTCTTAGAGACTAGGTGCGCCTTTTCCTCTTGTCCTTGTTTCTATGCCTTGCGTGCACCTATCAGCATTATTTTAGCTACTTGTATCACACTGTATATCTTCAAGAATGTGACATGGTAATTTAGGCAGCTCCTAGAAGGTTTACACGGACATTTTTATTTATAACAATGTGTTCACTTTTTCAAAGTAATATTTTGGTACATCTATATCTATAAATGTGAATGTCTGTTCGGTGTACGTTTATCACGTCTGAACCTCCAGATATAAAGAGCTAAAATATGTACAGTTACTAATGTCTACCCGGGAAAGGCTTTAGGCACGATTTTATGGCGATCGGATAGCTATTTATCTATATATATTAATGTGGATGTCTGTTCGATGTACGCTTATCACGTCCGAACGACAAGACGCAGACACTTAAATATTTGTACAGTTACTGATTTATACCCGAGGAAAGTTATAGGCACGGTTTTTTTATAGCCATCTGATAGATATTTATTAATCTGAAGAATATAACGCGACATGCGAAACAATAATTACTCTTTGAAAATTATATTTACTCTTTGACAACGGCTTTATTGGTTGCATTGTTGCTTGAGGGCTGATAATGATAAAAGGGTGCATTATATTAGGTCGCAAAGTTATCGGTGCATATAAAATTCTAAGCGTGTGTGTGTTAATATTTCCCTCTTCAGTGAAAATTACAGAATGCAAACGAATGGTCTGCGTGTTATTATTGTCCGAAGTCTCCCGTTGTTCATCATAGCAGTTCCATGCCGATAGCTATAACGAGGTGGAAGATATGGTGGTTGTAAGAAATTATTAAAAAAATCGGACTGAAAGCCAGCGATGACGTTTGCGACTCTATAGCAAGGAGGTTACATACAGCGAAACATGATGCCACTGATCATATCTTTGGTCTGTGCGTGCTACAATGTCTTCAACTCTTTCTCTGTAAGAATAAGCATACGAATAAGGAAATATAAGAATAAATAAATAAAGCAGTAAAAAAGAAATTTATTTTAATACATCTCTTTAAAAACAATCGATTTGACGTTTCGCGCCTTACATCAAGTGATCAATCTGTGATATTATTACAATCATTATTGTTGAATTTCGTGATTGCATTTTTACATGTGATTTGATCTATACTACTTACTTTCTGGATAAACGTTAAGTGCATAGACTTCAGCAATATGATAGGAATAGTTTTCAGTTTGTTGCTAAAGAAGGTATTGTATTTCATTTCATCCTTCAAAACCAGTCTCATAGATACCATTTGAGAATGGTTCGAAGCACTTTCCGTACAGTGGACTATGACATGTTCAACAGTCGTGACACATAAATCGCACTGTTTTACGATCGGGAATTGCGTACAGCGTTGTCAAACATAACAACAGTGATTTCATCAACCACCGGTGCGGTGGTGGAACCGATTCTCTGTCACTTACCGGAGAGACAACCAGTTATCCAGTAGATTCGAACGTCTTCATCATGCTCCGCAAAGCAGATGGAGAAAGAGGAACTTCCGTAATCCTTTCAGCCAGCGTTATTCTAGAAGAGCAGATGCAGCATTGCTGTGGTTTTGATTATAGAGCTTCACTGATAATGCCTTGCTCCTTTCGTCCAAGCTCATGTTGACACGTCAATAAGGCACTGCGACTAGTCAGTTGTGTGACACTATGAATAACGATGACTGACCACGGCACCTGTTGGTAATGGACAGTGGCGCTGTGGCGTGTAGCAGTCATGCACCCCACACTTTGAACACTAATACTACCACATTTGGTACTCGTACGATAATTACTTACAAGTAGACCAACACACACCTTCAGTAATATTGTAATCATTTATTACTAGTTACGGTAACTCGTTGTTACTATCTTCCGAACCCTGTTTAGATGACTACTATCACATATCCAGGGGCTATTAGTTAATCTTGTGTGTAGACTTATCTTTTATACTTTATACAATGCCTCTTAAAACCATCAGCTCTTTATTAACTTGTTAAAAATATACTAGATTCAGATTAAGACCATCATAAAGGATAAAGATGTATTAAAAAAGATTACGAAAGTGCATTAAATAAACAATTATAAACATGGCTGAATGACAGCAAACGTAATCCAATTAAAAAAATCTCATTATAGACTACCCGTTGCGTAAACTGTAGAGTTCTTGACCTGGTTTCGTCACCGCTAGGGATAACTTCATCAGAAGAGGTAACAAGTTTACAAGAGAACATGACGTCAACAATAAATCATGCGAGCAAGGTTGCTCAGGTTGAAAATGTTTAAAAAAATTGTCCTTAAAAATATGAAACAATAGTAATCACAAACACCATTTAGTGTGAAGCAAATCAAAAAATAAAATAAAATAAATCAAATCTGGCTTATAACAGCAGAACTCAATTTCATTAAACAATAAAACTGTTTCGTATTTAACAATCTTATCAATAAAACAAGTATAGGAGGGGAGCTTGAAAATAATTTTTCATACTCCCCTACTGTACATGAAGATGTCTGAAGATGGTATCAATCAGTTACCGAAACTAACGGCTGAAGGTGTGTGTTGGTTTATTTATAAGTAACTAGCTGGAGGACCCAGCGTTTCCCGGGTATTTATTTATTTATTCCTGCTGTTTTTCAAGTATATATTCATTTGAGTAATTGCTGTATGTAAAATCTCTTGGGAATGCAATTAGTGGTAAAGAAGTAATAGATTAAAACTTGGTGCGTGATGGGGCGGTTTTCCATGTTCAAATGTTTGTTAAGCTTAAGGGACTTAACTGCAGGATCATCAGTCCCTAAACTTACAAACTACTTATGAAGTACATTATACTAAAGACGACACAAACATCCATGCCCGAGGGGGGATTCGAGCCCCCGACCGTAGCGGCCGTGCAGACTGTGACTGGCGTGTCGCAGACCGCTCGGTCACTACGGCCGGCCTGTTTTCCATGAACGTTATTGTTTATGTGCTCATATCTCATGAACTACGTGTCGGACTGTGGTACAGTTTTGAAGGTACACTCAACTATATAATACTGTCTACAATTTGTAGTGTACAAATTATAAATTGTAACTTCATAACAAGTGCCGTAGTTTTACTGCATAAACAGCGGAAAAGTAGTAAGCGAAAAACGTTTTTGCTTTCATCATATTGCTATGGTTGTCAGCGAGAAAAAGCTTAATAAAGATGTGAAATTATCTTTAAAGTTTGTTGCAAGTCGCTGAGTACTCTCATTCTCATTATAGCGTATTTATAAAGTCTCGCCGCATTAAGTGGCTGTTTTTTGCGATTCCTATTGTTTATGACGACATATGTTCTGAGCCATGTGCCGTATGTGTTTCTTAACCCTGCAGCAATTATTAGCTCACGGTAAGGAATATGTCTACCAAATTTGGTTGATATCGGTGCAATGGTTTAGGAGAAAATGAACAGCATTGTCGCTAAATGTAGCAGTTTTTCGCGCGTGTCATTGTTTATGGCGTCATCGAGAACTACAGATCGTACGTAGTTCTTACACTTACGGCGACCGTCCTCATGGATTGAAGGTTACGTGAACAAAATTTCATAAAGATTTGAGCAAAACTGGAGATTTTTATGCAATTTTTTAAATTTTGGGTTCAAAATTGGCTGAGTAGTAATGTATTTTGAAGAACACGTTTCATCCCCTATTTCACACCCTAAATGATTAATTTTCTGAAAATACCAAAACAGGTATCTTTTTAATTCTGACCAAGAAAACATATACCAATTTATGTGGTTCTAGCTTCAAAATTGCCTTAATAGCAAAAGATTTTCGAAAAAATCCCCTCTCCAATATAATCTCATTGATGATTTAATTTCTAAAAATACCGAAACACGTATTTTTTAAATTCTAACAAACAATACAAAAACCAATTTTTGCAGCTTTAGCTTCAAAATTGTCTTGACAACAATGTGTTTTCGAAAAGAATTTATTTCTCTTATTTTATCCCCTTAGTTGTTGAATTACCAAATATACCGAAACTCGTGTCTTTTTAATCCTGATGAAGAGTCCATATCCTAAGTTTCGTGGTTATGGCTTGAAATGTGAGTTAACAGCAACATTTTTTGAATCTTGTATTTCACCCCCTTATTGGTCGAATTATCAAAAATACCGGAACACGTGTCTTTTAAATTCGAACCCCGAATCCAAATGCGAAAATTTGTAGTTATAACTTCAAAATTGCCTAATTAGCAACAAATTTTCGAAAAACATCCCCTCTCCAATTTAAACCCCTTTATGATTTAATTTCCAAAAATACCGAAACACGTATTTTTAAAATTCTAACCAACAATACACATATCAATTTTTGCAGCTCTAGCTTCAAAATTGTCTGAATAGCAACGTGTTTTCAAAAAGAATTTTTGTCCTCTATTTTACCCTCTTACTTGTTAATTGCCAAAAACACTGAAACTCCTTTTTTTTTTCTTTTTAAATTCTGACCAAGATTCCATATCCGAAGTTTCGTAGTTGTAACTTAAATTTTTCTCCGCTATTTTATCCGCTTATTGGTTGAATTTCAAAAAATGCCGAAACAAGTGCTTTTTAAATTCGAACCCTGAATTAAAATCCGAATTTTTTTAGTTCTAGCTTCAAAATTGCCTAAATAGCAACGTATTTTCAAAAAACGTTTCATCCCTATTTCACCCTCTTACAGACGGAATCTCAAAACATCGCTTCTTAAATGACGCTTACAGAGTACGATTAACACCCTACACAAATTTCAAGTTTCTATCTTCAGTGGTTTGGGCTGGGCGATGATGAGTCAGACAGTCATTCAATCGGGACATGGCCTTTTATATGTAGGGATTATACAACCGTGTCCTAGTCATTATAGACCAAGATGGACATACAACGGTGTACTATAGTTGGTTTCCTTGTTATAAAATGTTAAACAGGGGAAGTTTAATCATAACTACCCGGTACTTTAACACATAAAATACTACTCGATTTTTTAAATTTTTTTAAATTTTTTTATGTGTAACGTATTTCATAAACACGATGCGAGAAACTAAGAAAAATAGTCCTCACAGTTAAATGTTTATTTTGTGCAACATCAACAGTACAAGGACAGTCACATAAATAAGCATTAAGTGACACTAGTGTCCTTCCACAGGTTACTAAACTAAACTAAAGGAGATACTGTTTCATGGACGCCAAATGTCAGAGTGCAATGAAGCAGTGATTCTATCTTCAGTGAATATCTGAAAATAATATGAATTATTTACTATTTAGAAGCTCTGTTTGTGAAAGAATGTTACTGGTACGTTTTATTTGGCCATTCCAGGAATGATACTGTCGGGTAGTTCGCATTTATACGAACTGAACCTAAGAAAGGAAAGCCCACGCACCATTGTCCATGAGTGAATGAAAGGCGAATTTTCCAGCGCGACGAAGCGTGTCATCAAAGGAAAAATTCGTCGTTGTGCGCCGGCCCTCCTTTGCGCTGTGTTTCAAACTTCCGTAATTAAAAAATGCCTGTCACGTTGGCTCGAATTGCTTGCGAAATAGGGAACGACGCTGGAACCCTTTTATCTTGCCACTTAGTGTGACCGATCCGGAAACATATTTCAGTCGCGACGCTCTCGTCTGTATGGTAACGTGCTGCTGCCATAGCTGCACTGTTTCCTGTTGATCAAAGGAAAATCGCAAAAAGCGAAAGTACCTCAAAAATTTACACGTCGAATGCAATGACACTTTGAGGCAATGTAGAACACAGGAAAGGGCATATATAAAATACGAAAAAAATACGGGTAACAGTTTCTTCTTGAAAATGTAGATCGTTTATTGCTTACTAGCTTATAATCCCGTAATTCGCAACGGTTATTAAAGAGCGACCTGTGTATATCATGGTTGTTTAGGGTTCCGGACCTAGGTCAGCAAAGGCAGAATCCTTGTTGGATCGCTCTGTCAATAAACTCAGTTCTCCTAGCCACGATGTCGAAAACAATGAATGTTCATTAAATTTTTCATACAAAAAGTGAAATTAATGTAAGTCCACTCTCCGGAACGATGTAAAATTCAATGTTAGATTGTGTTCGTAACGGTAAAACTACGGTGTGTAATTGTCTGTTTGGCGTAAACTTCTGAAAACACTTCCATCATTGAGATGAGAAATAGTAATAATAATAACAGTGCCATCTATTGGTTCTATGGTGTAGTACCAAACTGTTTATCTCTCACAGTAAGTATATGCTGAAGTATTAGTATGTTGCAGTGTATGCGGTGCTCCCTATTATCGAAAACTCGACGAATGCTGAAAGTCTTCTATTCAATCAACAGAGCAGTCATTGTCTGTTTAAATAAGACGTCATGGTGCTGTCAATGTGCGATGAAGTAAGTCTGGGTAATCGATGAAGGAATGGCATGCCCTGGGGCATGGCTGCGTGTGTTTGTCCTTAGGTTAGTTTACCTTAGTTTAAGTCGTTTGTAAGCCACGGACTGTTGACCACGCAGTTTGATCCGAGAGATTTGAACTTTTTATTTATTTATTTATTTTTTTATTCCACGTTATGTGGTTGCTCTCCGCAAAGGAGGTGGGGCTTCTTTGCAACCAATGCGATACAAACCAATCATAAGAGCAAATAAATGTGTGGAAAGAGTGGATTTGTCTAATTATCACATGATAATTCGAGCGTAAGAAGGACGGAACGCAATGCTCAATCCATAGATATTTCTACTCTATGTACAGTTTAGTGGTTATACCCATCGAAAGGGGTATGCAAAGCATATGGGATACAGCTAGAAAAAACAATTTTTTTGTGTGTCCTACCTGGAATAAATTTTACTTGCAAAAGTAGCGGTTTAGTTTGCTATCCTTGACAAAGATCTAGTCGCTTTAGGAGGATGATTAATTTACTGACCAGAACAGCATAAATTTCATCGTGAACGAAAAGAATTATTCTCCTTATTCTATGTGATTGATTTTTGAAAAAGCATCCAATTGCCGTTGCCAACATCAGCAAACAACGCCGCCTCCGTAAGTAAAATTGTACCCCTTCTTTTAGTGTATTATACCATAGTTATGAGAACGAAAAAACGCAGCAACGCCATAATTAGTTATTTGGGGTACTATGTAACTAACGTCACCTGTCTTTGTCCTTTCCTGTACTATGGCATTTTCGAGGCATTCCTAAACAGAATGGACTCATAAGTATGTACCGAAATCAGAAGGGAAACTACATAAATTCGTGTTTCCTTGCAAAGAATTCTTAGTAAATGAAAACATCGATAGGCACGAAGGAAAATCGTTATGTTTTGATACCCGCGGAAAGAAGCACTTTTTTTTTCTTTCCACGGCATTGCAAGACATGCGGGATACAGCTAGTAGAAATAAATTATTTATTTTGCCGTACCTGGGTTAAAGTTTACTTTCAGTGGCAGCGGTTTAGTATGTTAACGTTTGCAGCGAAATATTCGCTTTAGAGGGATCATTAATTAACTGATGTGAACAACATTAATTATTAATTTCATTATCAACAAATAATTATTCCCCTCATTGTACGTGTCTGATTTTTCAGAAAGTATTCAAAGGTCGTTGCCAATATCAGAACACTTCACCGCTGGCGTAAGGACAATTGTAGCCCTTGTTTCAGTGTATTACACCTTAGTTATGAGAATAAACAATGCAGAATCGCCATCTGTGTCAGTAACAGCGCCTCTATCGGATCTACACTGTACTACGCTGCAATTCAAGTGTAGCATACGCCAGAAACTATAAATTGCGATATATTTTCTTCCCCTGAAATACAATATAGCCACACACATTATTCTAAAAAGCCATATAAAATCATGGAATGATCATACGGCAAATATAATTATATGAATGGATTCAGGAGACTTAAAACAATCAATCGCCATAATTACAATTTCAATATCCCTTACAGATAAGAAACCGATAAATCTAAGTACTAAAATAATGATATTGTAAGACTTATATTTACAATTATTGATATGTAAGGTTTATCAGCAGCAGTTTAAGAAGCAAATGAGCAGCATTGTACCACGCTACCTATCTTAAAAGACATACCAAATTATTTCCGTATTCTTTCAGTAAACTTTGATCTACTCTCTTGTTCTGCTTTTCGTTGAGGTAGTAATATTCTTGTGTCAGAACATAGATTCCACCACAGAAACATAAAACATGAATTCAGCAAAGCACATTGCATTTATATATGTATTTTATTATATTTATATTATTCTTAGTAAACTTTGTTTTTTATGATGTAGACTGCCACTTCAATATTTAATGGCCGACTAGATATGCAGCAGATTTATATATAAACAATTATAAGTATTTGTGGACCAGAACTGAATATATTTGTATAAAAAGCCATGGTAAATTAAATATTAATTGTGTAACTATATTTTGACAGCAGCAGTATATTTGAACAGTGAGACGCTATGCTTAATGGCTATCTGAGCAAAGAGCTTCAGTCTCAACCGTTTTTTTAGTATTGTTAAATATATATTTGTTTGTTAAATGTAAACAATATATTTTGTAGGGAAGTGGTCAAAGCATTTAATTCTGTGATTTTCAAATGTATAAAATTCTGGAAGGGGAATTGTATTTTAAACATGAGGCGTTAGGATGCGCGGAAGGATACAATTTTGGGAGCAGGGACAGCTCGCTTTTCGAATTTTTGGGATGCGACTTTTAAGCCGTCGACGCACGGAGAGTGTATCTGGACGAGTGTGGCCAAAATGGCGAGATTCTGACGTCAGAACGTGCGAACCGCACGTTGGCGAGGCTTTCCCAACGTGTGGGGGAGTATCAGGCACAAGAGTCTTCTAATCAAGCTGCGTATTTATGGAATATCGCCACAGTTGTCGATTGGATTCGTGATTTCCTATGAGAAAGGACGCAGTACGCTGTAATTGACGGCAAGTCATCGAGCAGAACACAAGTGAAATGTTGTAGGGCCCCTACTGTTCCTTATTTTTATAAATGATTTAGGAGACAATTTGAGTACCTCTCTTAGACTGTTCGCGAATGTTGCTGTCATTTATCGGTTAGCTGAGTTAGCGGAAGATCAAAAGAAACTGATTTAGATAAGATATCTGCATGGCGAAAAAATGACAATTGACCCTGAATAATGAGAAGTGTGAGATCATCCATATGATCAGTAAAGTAAAGTCTGTTAAACTTCAGGTACATGATAAATCAGTCAAATCTACAGGCCGTCAATTCTATTAAATACTTAGGAGTAAGAATTACGAACAGCATAAATTGGAAAGAACAAATAGAAAATATTGTTGGAAAGACGAAAAAAAAAAGACTTCGTTTCATTGGCAAAACACTTAGAATATGCAAGAGTTCTACTAAAGAAACTGCCTACACCACACTTGTGCGTCCTATTTTGGATTATTGCTGCGTATTGTGGAATCTACACCAGGTGGGACTCACGGACGATTTTGAGGAAGTTCAGAGAAGGGCAGCTCGTTTTGTATTATCGCGATGTAGGTGGGGAGTATCACAGAAATAATGCACGAGTTGGGGGTGGAAATCATTAAAAGAAAGGCATTATTTATTGCAGAGAGATCTATTTGAGAAATTTCTTTCAACAAATCTTTCTTCTTAATGCGAATATATATTGTGAACACCCACCTACATAGGGAGATATGATCATCATAATAAAATAAGAGAAATCAGATGGAAAACAGAAAGATTTAGGTGTTCCTTTTTCCTGCGAGCTATTAGAGAATGGAAGTATAAGACCAATATCATAAGGGTTTTTCGACGAACCCTCTGTCTTGCACTTCAATGTGAATAGCTGAGTATCCATGTAGATGTAGATGTAGATCACGGGACTTGCGTCAGCAGCGGCTCCTGCAGCCGCACAGACGGCATTGTGGACGTACTGGAAGAGTTTGGTGCAGGTGTATCGTTAGCAACTGCACTATTTCTAGTAGAAAACAGGGATCACATTTCGGAGTTAGAAAGACGAGTTTTATGCGTGATGGCTGGTAATTGTCGACATGACAGTGATGGATTGTTCTGACACCTCACAATCGATTTACGACCATTTCTGTCGGTTGCACATCAAGCAGTGTGTGTGTGCGCACACCATTCGACATCGGTTTGAGCTGAGGTGACTGTTCGCAGGGCAATCATTGTTGCGCCTATTACTGAGATAACGACGGACATGGACAACCATATGTTCATCTTGAATGAAGATGTAATATTAATTTTATGAACAATACGCTTTTAGCCGTTAAGGTTATGAAACTAATTTGACCACTATCGATAAACCATTTTTATCATCTTCAGACTGCTGTACAGCACGCAAATTTTGTCATGTTGGATTTCATCGTGTATTTCCCTGCCCAATGAAGTTTCACTTTTAGGTATCAACAGCCGACTGCTGATGTAATTCAACACATGAGTCGTCTGTTGATGCCTGAAACACTATAAAGCAGGTTGTTACACACAAATTCTTCGACATACTAGTTAACCCATATAGTTCCTCTTTTCAGAATACAATTCAACCTATCAAAATCTGAGTGCTGAGCAGGGTCTGAAGATGATAATATTGGGTTGTCGAAACCGGTCAATTGTCAGATTAACAGTTTCATAATGTTAACGACTGAAGTTGTATTGCTCATAAAGTTAATCCCGATTCTGTCTGCACCAACACGATGTTCGTATTGGAGTCTGGAGACACCGTGATGAGAGACACTTGAACTGTGCGAGGGTGAAGGTCGGGGTGAGAGTTTAAAATAGGGAAAGATTAATTTTTGAAACTCACAACCACCAGCTGCGAACCAAATTCCTAAACATGCAAAAACACTGGAACTGTTATTGCGACTGTTTGACTCGTTTTCTAGGGGATGATATCACACGTTCGCAGCTTTCCTTCCCTGCATATGATTAACAAAACAAATTCATAATAAGTTCAAGTTCATGAGAGAAAAGGGTGTACTAACTACTATTTTAGAAAACACGTGAAAGTTTACTTTATGTTGTTTATTTCACAATACTTGAACCCTGTGGCTGTCGCGTCTGTACGCCGGTAAATGTACCAAATAAAGTTGTAGCTCGTGAGCCCCCAGACAAAATGAATATTTGTCGCGAATTGATTTCACACCACGTGGCTGTCTCAAACACCGTTTATGTTCCTGCCTATGCGACGACACGTGTTACATTAACAAATCACAGTCACTTTAATTCAATACGATGCACACCTTGTTGCACAGGCTAAATATTCACAAACACACAGTAGCACTCGATTTAACTTGGTGCAGTCAACGACGAGCAACCACACGTGGCGATTGCCACACACAAAACTCAAGTCACCACCTCGAGATCCACATGCCGACTGAGGCAGAGCGACGCCGCCAGGCCAGCCACACCACGTGGTCTGGAGTCCTCACTTCCTGCCCAGGCGCGCGCGCGCGCCAAAAGCTCAACTGCCGGGGTTTTTTCCCCTACGTCATCAACTTCCCCATGTGAACTGTTCTAACCGATTTGCCAACGTACAGCGCTCAGCCAATACATTTCTAAAACTTTACTTAAAATCAAAATAATTACACTACACATTAAACAAATATTTTCTTACGTTTTTATATTAGTATAAACATCCATTGTACTGTTTATCATAATCGTGCAATTTCTTATATCACAGATAACTGATTTAACTGAATATTTCAAGGTAAAATACAAAAGATTGATTGAAAATAAAATGAAAAATAGTTAATATATTATCTTTATAAACAAACATTGCCATGCTAGTTGTGTAACTGTCTCGTCTTCGTTGGTAATTTATTACTTTTCATTGTCAATTAAACATATTACGTTAGATGTGACTATATCAGCTAATGTATTGTTTATTTATCAACAGGCTATTTTGTAATGAGGGCCTTAAAGGTTCCTAACTGCATCGTATTACTTCAAATGCCAGTAGTATTACAATATTTGTGCACTGCACTGTGCGTGGCACTCGCCATTGTCCCTCTCTCCCCTCACCGGAAACGAACTGTAAAATCCTAAGTTGGGACAAGCCACCAACGTCGGTCTGCTCGCTGACCTCCCATCAGCTACAAGCACACAGAAAATCTCAACGTGGAGAATTTCTACCTTTGGCCTAACTATAAATGTTGTCACCCAACTGCGTACATATATTGCTACCATAATTAATAAGATTAAAATTGTGTAACATTTAGTGCATTGGCATGGTCAATGTTTGCAGTGAACTTCATACTGTTTAATTATCAAATGCTATTGATTATCGGTATTTCTATTAGGCGGTAATCTCACAACTGTAGGCTTAGGCATCGCCACATTGATTTCCTCATCTTCCTTTCTTCAGGGGGAGGGGGGGGGGGAATCTGTGTTTACACAATGTAGCAAAGAAGTTTGTTTTTTCTTTGTATAGAGACTCAATAGTGACATCATACACAACAGTTATTTTCATCTACATCTGTCATCGACTTCAAAACTAGTAACTTTTTCTGCCGATCTGTAATAACAGGAAACGAGGTTCATGATAAAGTTTTAAGGGGATGGTTAAGACCAAGAACTGGGAGTATGGTATACGTTGAATATTTTGGAAGCAAATTGTGGTCGTTTAAATAGCCTTAAAGTTTCTACACACTTTCAAATAATTTTCTTCAGATGAAAACTACACTACGTTTATTACTCCTTGAGAACAGTGTGGGCTTTCCCCCCTCCTCGCTTCCTCTCCCACTATACATGGGCGCCGTTCCTAAGTCGGATAAACTAAGACAGGGAAATATTGTTTAGAAAATAACATTGTCGGGAAATGTGCTGTAACTAGCTGAGATGCAAAAGTATGAGTTTGGACGAGTCATAATATAAATTTGTGGCTTATATCAGATTTAATATCAGAAACTGCAAAATATATACTTTCTTCATTGTTCGACTATAAAGGTAAAGCAGTCAACAATCCGAAGATTGGTTTGAACATCACAGTGCTTTACTAGGCATGGTCCTGTTTGGAGGTGGTATGCCGTTGCTTTCCTCCGACCTTCGAACTGACTTACCCAGCCAGTTATAGGGGAACCTACAGTTTAACGTGGGTTCCGAACCACGGTGCTACTCGGTATTTTTCATATGAGCAATACTGCCAGAGGTGAAAGAAGTGGAAAGTGACAGATAAAATTCCTAGGACCTGGCGGGGCTCGAACCCGCGACCTTTGGATTAGTAGTCTGACACTTTACCACTGAGCAACCGAGGCGCACTTGTTCGACTATACCATTGAAAAATCTATGTCAGAAAATAACTTGTTCTTTTGGCTTTCAGTCTGATGCAGCCATACTGATACTGTATTTCTCTCTCGGAAATAACGCCTGGATTGTCAATTTTCTCTGGACGAGCTGTTGAACAAGACCGAAGGTGATTTCCGTTCAGAGAAGAAAGAAAAAAAAAACCTATGAAAGACCAATAAAATATTGTAAAATATCGAAGCCAAGTATACATTGTGCCTTTCAAACGCGCAGTCTGAACAACTGTAACGGATGTCTGGTGATAGTAGTAATCGTTCACGGCAAAAAGAGGAAAGTGCCCGAATAAATCAGACAGACGCGATTACTGCTGAAGATTTACGGCCCCAGACTATGACTGCTGACCAATAGCCGTCAACACGGCTTTTATTGGAAGCACGGAGGGGAGGGAGCTACTTTCTTTCTGCGAATTTTTATTGATACTGCTGCAGAAGCTAAAGACGTACAACACGAGTAACGATACGTTGTAAAACTGTTAAGACAAGAAATAAATGAGCGGCAACATGGTATGGAATAAGGTGCTATTTATCCAACCCTTGACGCTCATACTTTTACATGTTTGTTTAAAAATAAACATCAAGGCGAGGATACAAGAGCTGAAAGAATTCGTGGGGGAATTCACACAAGATCTCCCTTACGAAATAGCCTTTGCAAGTCACTAGCGTTCATGAGAGTCGTTCTCCGTAACTGTGAGAGCCTTTTAGCAGAACAGAAAGGAAACAACTGAAGGACTGCAACAGAAAACTTATAATGTTATTAAAATAAGCAGTGGATTGTAACTGCTAGTGTCTGTAGTATAGGAGCAATGGGAGGAAAGAAGTGATCTGAATAAACTGTTCAACGCAGTTTATAACTTTTTCTTGTAACTACGAGTTTCCCGAGAAAGAAAACCGTGAATCCACTTTTCCAGGATAAAAATGGAAATTAATTTTATTTAAAAAGTGTCCCCCTGTAAGTTCATCTTCTTCCTTTCATCATAAATTACTTTTTTAGGGAAATTAAATACCCTCATTTGCGCACTTGTTTTATGTAGTTTTTTTTTTTTTTTTTTAATAATTCATCATGATTTCCCGTCAGTTTTATATTAAAATTTTGTGCTTTATGACTCAAATATAGCAACAAAATGTTAGTCAAAATATTAATAGGTCTGAAGTAATAACTACAGTACCAAAGATTGTTCTGCGTTTTGTAGTACTTAGTAGCCCGATGTAAACGCCAGTACATAACTGAAATACCACATTTCACAAATTTATTTTTGAGATACAAAATCGCTTTTTTAATGAGAGGTTTTCAGCCAAGATGGCTTTCTTGTTTTAATTATATGACCGGTTTCGGCGGGCTAGACGCCATCTTCAGACCCTTTCATAATTTTTGACATCTCTGCTGTAACAAAAATTTCTGGTATATGGTATGGAACATATTGTTGCAGCAGTGATGTAAAAAATTATGACAGTCTGAAGATGGCGTCTAGCACGCCGAAACCGGTCATATCATTAAAAGAAGAAAGCGATATTGGCTGAAAACCTCTTATTAAAGAATTCTAGATCGCCCCAAAAATGTGTTCCTTATATAAAATCGCTTTTCTTCACTCACAGTCTTCACATTGATAGGTATCAACGCGATAGGTTGTTTCAGTACCATTCTGTATACGATATTGGGATATAAAGATGGCGTTGTTCGTGTTCTTTCGGAGATATCAGAAATAACAGGCGCGACGCATGGTTCGCAGCCTGAAGGCAAATACATTTAATGAAAGGAAAGGAGAGAAAGGAAAAGAATAAGTCTGGCTGCACAGTGCACTGATATAATTCAATAGAGACAAGTGAAAATTTCAATTTAATACAAATAAACAATCCCCGAGACGGATTTTCGTCTCATATATGTCAAAGACATTATTGATAAATCTGAAGCATTGAATTAAAATGTGCAGCCGGGAATAGAACCCAGACCTCCATGCTTACTAGGCAGAAGTCTTGACCGTTAGACTACCACACCACTAACGATTAAGTCTTAGACTATTCCAAGGCACCTTAATCGTTAATGGTGTGGTAGTCTAACGGTCAAGACGTCTGCCTAGTAAGCATGGAGGTCCGGGTTCGATTCCCGGTCGCACCACAAATTTTAATTCAATGATTCAGATTTATCAATAAAGTGAAAATTTACTCCGGACTGGGACTCTAAGTCGAACTTCCCGTTTTGACCCTCCTGTCGTCTCGGCACAGCGACAGCCTGTCCCAAAATCCCCCCAAGTAGCAACCCTATCTACCAATACCCGATGTCCCTGCATTTACTCGTCAAATAAAAGTGTATATAAAGATGGTATGGTGTATGTTCTTCGAATATTTCTCGGTGCGGCACAAATTCTCACTTGCCCCTTCCAAATACTGCTTTAGTGGCTGAAGTGCAGTTTACGAGTCCGCGAGTAGACGTTGGCAAATGCGCCGTAGCCAATCAGGAGTCATTTTCGCGCGGCCAATAAGAAATAGCTTTACTCTTTATGCTTTGTCAACAAATTGCATTTCAGTCAATGTGAAATTTATATTTACTTTCTGTAATGGAGATTGATAATGACAAAAAACTCTTTGATATCGTTTCAGAGCCTTTTTCCTATGATACCTGCATTCTGGACGTACTATGTCAACACCGTCTAGATACAAGGCCTCACAGACTTGGGTTTTCGAAGTTGTCACGCACCTCCTAAGTGGCAATATCTGCCCCCATGTGCTTGAAGTCCCGATATGTTTTCAGAAATCACTGTTGAGACTTATATTACCAGCTAACAGTGCACCTTTTCAACTATTTTTCAACGTAATTTCCATACACATTCAAACATTTGTCAAACCACGTTACCCGTCAGTGTAGTAGCCCCCAACTGACGCTCTCTTTGCTCCGAGGGTTCAGAAATGGTGAAACGGCGTTTCTGTCTGCCAATCACCCACTTCTGCACTACGTTTGTAAGGGCGTTAATGCGAGGCTAACGGAATTCCCAACAGCAGTGTCGAATAGTAACGTCATTCACAATGTTCCTGTGCTCTTCAGTAATCTCATGATGAACTGCTGCTGGTGTCATTTGTTTTGGCCGCAGAAATCATATTACTCCTCGTGACACATATGGAGAGACCGACTATTGCTGTATAAATTTTGACAGATGGTCATCTCTTTCCGCCTGAGTTCCAGTATGGAGCCACTTTTGAAAAGCTTTCTTTTGCTTTTTACAGGCTGTCTTGACTCTGTCATTCCACCAAGCTGTCTGCTTCTTCCTGCCTTTCCACAGTAGTGTGTAAAGGTAGGAGAAAGGAAACAGTGGAATGACAAAGACAGCCTGTAAAACGAAAAAGAGAGCGTTTCAAAACTGGCTCCATACTATAACTCAGACAGAGAAAGTTACGTCGAAGAAAGAAATAAAGCAAACAGATAGTTGCAGAATCCAAGCAGAAATCATGGAAAGACTTTGGAAATTATATAAAAACTTTGGGTCAAGCCGCAGGAAAACCATTCTGCAGTGTAATTAGCAGTCTTAGAAAGGGAGGGAAGAAGGATATATTTCAGACAGGTCAGGAAACCTACTAGTGAATAATGTCGATGCCTTGAGAAAATGGAGAGAATATTTTGAATAGTTGCTTAATGTATGTGAAAAGTTCAGTGATGTAAGACTTTGAGGAATAGGAAAGATAATGGAAACAGGATTACATTTGAGTAAATGGAGAGAATGGTCAGCAGATTGCTGTGTAGTAAAGCGGCTGGGGTAGATGAAATTAAATCATCAAACACAGTGGAATATTAGGTTTCAAATGGTTGCACAGGATAACTGAAATGGCGCGGGAATCGGGAGAGGTTCCGTATGACTGGCCAAAGCAGCAATCACACAAATTTTCAAGCATGGAAACAAAATCTTTCCTGTTTCCAGAGGTATCTCATTAATTAGCATTGTGGGCAAAATAGTGCCTGGTATTGTTGAAAGTATAGTACGAATATTACTTGAAGACAAGTTGGATGAAAATTAGTGTGGATATAGGCAATTAAAGGCTGTTTGACGAGATCTTTAGCTTAAAGAAGTGCTGTGAGCGCAAAAGGGAATTGTAGATCTAGAAAAGGCTTATGACCATGTTTCCAGGAGGAATCTCTTGAAAGTTCTACAAGATTATGGTATAAGGGGCAAACTTCTGTAGGCAATTAAAGGGATTTTCTTGGACTGTCAGTCGGTAGTTAGAGTAGTCTGTAAATTGAGTTCATGATTCAGAGTAGTTTCAGGTGTAAGACAAGGCTGTAACCTGTCACCACTCTCAATAAAATTCTTCCGGGTATGACACCGCGTCGTGACAACTGCCGCGGAAGCCTACGTTTGCATTCTGTCGCCACTCGTTCATACTATTCATGGATCATAGTCCGGCGGAATGGCCGTGCGCACTGGGGCGCCGTGCTGCGGTGCGCGCTGCCGGTCACCGTCCGGGGTTCGATTCCCCCCTCCCCCATCGGACATGGGTGTATATTTTTACTTAGGTTAGTTTAACTTAGTTTAAGTAGTTTGTAAGCTAGAGAACAATAACCAAGCAGTTAATCCCATAGATTAACAAACATTGGAACATGGATCTGACTGAAAGGTTGCAGTCAGAGCTCAATCTGAGGTGTAAGGGTAATGATATGAGGATCAGCAACCCCAAAACGAAAGTAATGTCTGCGGAAATGAGATTTAAACAGATTGAGTCTGAAATACGAGGAACAATGTTAGAACAGAAGGACAGTTTCAAGTACCTAGGATGTATCCAGAATGAAACTTTCACTCTGCAGTGGAGTGTGCGCTGATATGAAACTTCCTGGCAGATTAAAATTGTGTGCCGGAACCGGGACTCGAACCTGAGACCTTTGCCTTTCGCGGACAAGCGCACTACCGACTTTTTTTTTTTATTTTATTTTTTTTTTTTTTTTATTTTTTTATTTTTTTATTTTATTTTATTTTTTTTTTTTCTCAGTCTTTGGTCTTTGGCCTGCCATATGTTGCAAGCACAATATCAGTATTTTTAACTTCTCTAGTCATTTGCTGAAAATATAATGCTGTAAAGCTTCAAAAAATTTAAACGCTGGTTTCGGCCTCATTGGACGAATTAAATATCTGCATCTTAAACTTGACGATGGAATCTATGAGCAGATAGCGCCACATATTAACCGAAATGCGCGACTCCCCTCTAGAAGCCCGTATGAGACGAGCGCGATTTCGCGTCGCATATCGCTACACAAGTCTTCCTAGTACTTTTTTTTTTTTTTTTTTTTTTTTTTTTTTTTTTTTTTTGACCCTAATTAAAAAAAAAAAAAAAAAAAAAAAAAAAAGAATCTCAACCTCTTCAGGCGTTGGCGCCTAACGAAACCTACCCCTGTAAAATACCTACATGAGGGAAAAGAAACAAGGGAAAGGAAAGGGACTGTGTGGTAGATTAGAAAGAAACAAAGTCAATCTCTTTATTCGTATTATTACGACTTTTTTTTTAAATTTTGTTTTATTGTTATTATTATTATTGTTTAGGACGTTGCTATCGCTCCGTAGGAGCAATCACAGTGGAGTCGGCTCTGAGTTCGTCTTCTCGTGAATTGCTTTCCATTATGTTCCACAATCAATTTGATTGTCTTGTCGTCGATTAGTCGATTATTGTCATCCGTTTCGGCGTCTCGTAACCCAAAGCGCTCCACCACATGCTCCGCGGTACAAATTGGTGGTACCAGGAGATCATAGTCCTCCAGATCCGGTTTTTAATGTATTGATACATTAGTACTAAGACTCTTACTACACCCCATGGAACAGAACATAAGACTGGCGTCCCGTTGCCATGAACTAAAACGAAGTACTCATTCTACAGGTGCTAATACAAATCTTGAGGGTATGGGAGTAGTGAGTATGCCTTCACTATAAGTAAAATAATAAATGTTCCTCTATAGAAATGAAGTGCAGTCCTTCTGCAATAATAAAGTGTTCTGTTCCTTTATATCTATCGTATAGCATCGGGGTTTCTACATGTCCTTCTGATTGTGCGATAATCTTTTCTTTAGTTTCGTTTTTATCTCTTTTTTGTTATGAATCGAAATATAATCGATGCTCTTTATTAGTGTCATGTTATGTGGAGGACGGCTGGTAAATAACCACCCATCTTTGATTTCCATTTCCCACGCTGAGATCTGATGCGGTACTCATGTAAGACGTGGTTCTGAAATTCCAGGAGAGACTTGCTCTCGTTGTGCAGGCAGTAGTCAATAAACTTTCCCATTAGCCAATAAGTGGACATACGTTTTTGATTTGGGTAAGGCCACCTTGTCGGAGCGAGCAGTTCCTGCAGAGTGATGTTGTTTTCTGAAGTTCGGTTCATAACTGCGAGCTTGTGTCGTGTCCATTGCCATATCTCGTTGGCGGCGCCGCAGGTGAATCGGTGAAGTACAGTGTCCGTCTGCTGACAATGCATGCATGTGTTGGTATTTGACATGCCAATCCTGAATAGGCGCTCATTTGTGCAAATTATGTTATGTACAGCGCAGTACCACGAGGCCCTGACGTGTGACGTGGAAGTTGGAATGTGAATGTTTTTCCACACTCTGCTCCAGGTGATTGCGGGCGTGTTCTTCTCGACCTTGCTGACTGCCGTATCTTCCGTGAATACGCGGTAGACTTCCTTGGTCGTGTAGTGCTTCACCCTATGGGATATGTAGCTGTTCTCTAAGATGTACATTTTAATATGTCGCAGCTTGTAGTCAATGTGGTCGACTTTGACTGGCACCCTGCCATCTAAAGGAGTAACTGCGTTTACGATGTATGCCGTCAAATTTCCGTCTCCTGCTGCCAGGGCTTTAGCCATCCTGGATATTAGGAGTGCTTTACATTTCGCTCTGACATTAGTCAGTCCGAGGCCTCCTTTCGTTTCAGGTAGGGTTGCGGTGAGGTAGTCAACCCGAAGGACGCTCCCTCTCCATAGAAACCACGCAAGAGCGGATTCAATGCGTTGTCCTATAGTTTCGGGCAAAGGAAAAATACTCCCTAGGTAATAAACTTTAGGCAGTATCACTAAATTTATCAGAGTGGTTTTCTGAATCACGTCTAAGGAGCGAGTAGCATTCACCCTTAATATCGCACGGATGCTGTTGAGCTTCGTTTGCCAATTTCGGGCCGCTGTCTGGACAGGACATTTGCTGTAATGGATTCCGAGAAGTTTGATGGCGTCTGCTTCTTCGACGGGACCAGTTCCTCCGATCGTTATGCCTCGGCCTAAGTGCAGAATCCGAGATTTACGTAAATTGATTAGCGCTCCAGAGCAGCTGCTATATGTTTGAAGCACATTTTGTATCTTCGGGAGGTCAGACGGATCAGATATATATACAGCCAGGTCGTCGGCATAACCTTTGCATACATATTTATGGCCACCAATTTTGATCCCCGGAAGCGTCCCGAAGAGTGTTCGTAGAAGAGGCTCGATGGATATCGAGAAGAGCATCATTGACAGGGGGCACCCTTGTCTTACCGACGATAGGATAGGTACGTATGGAGTGCAGTGTCCATTGACGAGAATTCTTGAAGTTGCACCAGTGTATAGTCTCCGAATAAGGTCGACAAAAGAAGGCCCCATGCCCATTTTCGACATCACAGTTAGCAGGTACTTGTGGCGGACCCTGTCAAAAGCTTTGTCCATATCAAGCGACATGATAGCCGCTCTGCACTTGGACGCCGAAGTGACAGCCGTCATGTCCCGGTATTCCTCGATCGCCTGGTGTATCGTCCTCCTAGGGACGGCGCATGTCTGATAGGGGCCGAGGAGGCGAGCAGCAACGTTGTTCAACCGTTGGAGCAACACCCTGGCGACTAGCTTGTAATCGACGTTCAACAACGATAGGGGTCGCATATTTTGCAAATTATTAGTGCCTCCCACTTTGGGAACCAATACTATTATCCCCTCTAAGAATTCGCTGGGAACCGTGGCTGTGGTACGTATTTCATTCAGGACTACAGTCAGTGTGCTGCCTAGCAAATTCCAATATCGTAAATAAAACTCCACTGGCAGTCCGTCAGCTCCAGGGGATTTGTTCCTAGGGCTTCCCTTCAGCGCGCTATACAATTCTTCTTCAGTAAATGGTGCTTCAAGGTCAGAATTTTCTTCTTCCGTTACAGTCGTTGTAATGCAAGTTAAAAATTCCGCACACACATCATCATGGGCGGCCTCGCCTTCAGCGTACAGGTTCGTGAAATAGGCATGGATAAACGCCATGATATCCTTGTGGTCGGTAATCAGTCCCCCATCATCCCTACGAAGGGAGCTAATATGATGACTTCGCCCTCTTTTGTATTCTGACAGAAGATGGAAAAGTGCAGCTCTTTCTTCGGCGACGACGCTAGTGTCTCTCGATCTTACCTTAATACCCTCTAGTTGCTGGCGTTTTAAGGCGGTTATTTTGGCCTTGATTCTGTTTACCCTCACGATATTGAGTTGCGCATTGGTGGCATCTGCGTGCAATTCTCGTAGACACTGGAAGTAGAATTCCATCATACGTCGTTCCCACTGTTTCTTTTCAAAGGCATAGCTTTTCAGAATGGATCGTATTTTCGGTTTTGCACAGGTTACCCACCATTCGAGCTTAGTGCGATAGCGGTGTGTGTTTCTCAAGCACTTTTCCCAGACCCTCCGCAGCTCTTCCTCTAAAACGCCATCGTTTAAATGTGCCGTATTGAATTTCCACACGCCCCTGCCTCGAAAGGTCTTCTGTCTGGGCAAGTTAATGTGAGCTATAACTGCTAGGTGGTTGGAGAAGCTGATCGGACAAGTTTCAGCACTTAGTATACACCGCTTCAAACTACTAGATGCGTATATTCTATCGATGCGGCTCCTAGAATGGCTGGTTATAAACGTAAACCCTGGATTCCCTCGTGGTTGACTGAGCCAGATATCAGCGAGGTGCAGACCCTGCACTAAGTCTCTCAGTTGCGGACATATGTTGGGGTTAGGCGTTTGGTCGGCGGCGGTAAGAACACAATTGAAATCACCAGCAAGGATGGTGTTCTCGTTCGCGGGATTAATTAACTCGATGATGTGTTCACTAAAGAACGTCATTCTTTCCTGTCTGGCGTGCGTACCCGATGGCGCGTAAATATTGATAAGTTGGGATGCGTCTATCTCGACTGAGATTCCTCGTCCGCTCACTAATTGTTTCACGTTCCGCGGTACAATTCCGTCCTTGAGTAAGATGGCGGTGCCGCTTTCGGTTCCTCTGTTTAGAACGGCACTATACCCCGCAATATGTTCTACCCTGTCCGTGCACACTTCCTGCAACATGGCGATGTCTATATCAAATGCATAAAGGAAATCCCGAAGGCATTCAACTTTCGTCGGACTAGTTATTCTGTTAATGTTGATAGTGGCTATACTATATGATTGAAGCTTGATGTCAGTCGTCATACTTGTCAATTAGCGATGCTTTAGTGCCGTTTAATAAAAGCTGTCTTCCATTTCTTCATCATTCCTGGCTACCTTCAAAGGACCATGAGGTACTGCTGACGAATCGCCATCCTCTACGTCTTCATGCCAGGGTATGTTGTCGGGGGTTGATGCCGTCACGTCCATCCTGTTACCACCATCGCTGTGTGGAGCTCCTGCAATCGATGCAGTAGCACTGAGAGCCTTTGGGGGGTCGCCGTCCACCAATATGGGAACCGTCGCATTGCCCGCATGCGTTGCAGAGCCTCGCGGTAGTCGTTGTTGTAGGTCTCTTGTCGGTAGACCAGCTGAAGTTTCTGCCATCTCATGGTCTTCAGTATTGCGGTCTTCAGCTCCTCCTCCGGTTTGCGAGGGGTTGGCTGTACGAGGTCCCTTTGTCCCCTTCTGTGTTTGGCCGTTCGAGTCTCCTGGACGCTTGGGAGGCACAGAGGTGTTTGCCGTTTTCTGCGAGTTTTTGGCCCCACAGGCCGCCTCTTGTGACGTCCGTGTTTTCTTCTGAGTTTGGTGGATGGCATCTTGTGATTCCAGTGTCCCATCCTCAAGTTTTTGCCGTACCTGCTTGGCTCTGTCTCGCAACACAGATGCGCTGTTGTCCGCTCCTTGACGGGCGATCCGTCGTTTCTTGGTCTCCGCGCCGGCTTTTTCTGTGGTGTCGTCAGCTGCCGCCATGTCCCCGACCTCCAGGCTGTTCTGTGTCGAGTCTGTGCTACTGCTCTGTTGCGTTTTACCAGGTGGTTCAGGGACGGTATTCGCTGTCGGTACATTGATGGTAGTCTGTTCCAACCGTATTTCCTCATCGATGTGACTGACCACATCATCTATCGTGACGTCCATCGCTGTAGGTGCGCTGCGAGTTGCCGCGGCGTATGTGATCGGTAGCTGTGTCATGCTGGGTGGGGCAGCGGCCTCACCTGTCGGCACTTGTGTCACTCGGCGTTGCACACACTGAGCTCGCAAATGTCCAGTGGCCCCACACCCGGAGCAAGTACGCGGTTGCCCATCGTAAATAACAATGGCCCTGTATCCACAAACCGTAATGTAAGACGGTACATGTTTGACCATTTCAAGTTTAATCTGCCTCACTCCGTTTAATACTCGAAATTTGTGTACCGAGGACCATTTTTCAGCAACATGGCTGATTACAGTGCCGTAAGGTTTCAAGACAGCTTCAATGTCCTCGTCCGTTATTTCAAACGGCAGCTCGAAAATGCGTAACGTCTTAGTGCCAAGTCCTGCATGAGTCACTTTCACGTCACCAATATTCCCGTCAGAATGTTTAAATTTCAAGTTGTCCGCATATAAACGTACAATTTGCTCACATTTTTCGGGATTCCGTAACTTCAAATAGACGGTACTACTGCTGATCGAGAGGTGATAGCCAATTACGTCATCGGTAGTTAACTTCAATGCTTCCTCAAAAAAATCTTCAACTTCAAAAGACTTCGGTCGTGCAAACTTATTCTCAAAACTAAACTTCAATGTGTCTTTTCGCAAGCGCATCGGAGTTGCCATTTCTACGATACGATCGGAGGTAAACAACTATGCGCGCACTGCGGCGTGTAACTCACCAACAGCCCCGAGCCGCTGGCCGCGGAGACGTAAACAGCGTACTTCCTCTCGCCACGGCCGCCGAGGGCCGACTAGACTGTGCTATCCCGACACGACTCACGATGCCGCCTCACAACTTTACTTCCGCCAGTACCTAGGATGTATTTTCTCACAGTATGGTAACATAGTAAAAGAACTTGAATCAAAGTGTAGCAAAGCTAAGAGCTGGGTGGATACAGGTTACCTTATTAATAAGGTTAAATTTACAGATATTAGAGATGGCTGGAGTCACTAGCACATGAAAACAATGGCACGAGGATGAACATAATGAAGAAATAAAAGAAAAACATAATAGATGACGTAGTTAGAGCGAACCGGCTGAGATGGTGGGGCATGTTACAGGTATGGAAAATGCAAAGTTAGTTAAGAAGGAAAGGAAGGAAGCTTATGGTTAAACATCCCGTCGACAGCGTGGACATTAGAGATGGAGCCTTAAGCTCGGATTTTTGGTTAAGGATAGTGAAGGAAATCGACGGTGCCTTTTTAAAGGAACCATTCCGGCATGGGCCTGGAGAGATTTACGGAAATTACGGAAAACTTAGGATGGCCGGAGGTGGAATTGAACCACCATCCTCCTGAATGTGAGTCCAGTGTGATATCTCTGCTTGTTCAATTAGCTGACAGACTCATGAGTTCAGCAGTAGAGTGTAAGAGGACTCGATGTAGAACAAGAAATAAGTACTTGAATTCAGGCAAGAAAAACTTTGAAGTTACAGACTTAACATCAGATGACGCATTAATGTTAGCATTGACTAGGGGATCATGAGGAATATTTTTAGCAGGACTATGCTCAAGGCTGAACACTGCAAGTCATAATCAGTCTCTGTTAATGATTATGATGGTTATCAGCCCTTGAAACAGCCACACTCTCACGCCTTTGCATCTTCATGCGTTTTGTTAAAATGTTTAAGCTTATGGGACTTAAATGCGGGGTCATCAGTCCCTAAACTTACAACTTACTTATAAACTACCTCATACTAAAGACAACACGAACATCCATGCCCGAGGGAGATTGGAACTCCGACAGGAAACGGCCTCGCGGATTGGAGCATAACGCCTCAATGCGCTCGGCCACTCCGCCGCGACTTCACGCGTTTTATTCTAATTTTTGTTGTGGTTGTTATTCGGGAGTAAGGTGTAAAAATCTGCGTTACGCAGACTGAGATACTGACACACAAAATATCTGTGGAGTAAACAGACAGACAAAAGACCACCAGGGCGGAGCAACGTCCTAAACCAGTAGGCAATCGGCACCTAGCTGAGAGTAACGCACAGTCGTGCCGCTAGGTTTCGCCCTGGTAGACTGCTGTGGTGCTGCGGTTGTTGTGTTGCGCCGCACTTCTTGCCTCGTCCTGCAGCTCAGCGAGGTCGCATGAACGACAAGTAAACAGTAACTTAGTCGGAAGTTTCATTGTTTACAGAGCTGCGTAATGCAGTGCTGAGGGTGTGAGAAGACGTGTTTAGCAACGCACATGACGTAGACGCATTTTATCCTTTTGACTAAGACAGGGATGCTATGTCACCTTAGTTATTTAAAACATTCATCCAGGAGGCAATTAAGGGAACGACAGAGATGACGACTGGAAGAAAATGGATCATACTGATAACATAACGAAAAATGTTCTTACTTGAGCTTAGCAAATGCGAAGATGTCATGGGCATATATATAAAACAGAGAAGAAGAAATTTGCCAACTTTACCCTCAGCTTCAAAACTACTGCCGTGTGCGAGTAGCCGAGCGGACTCGAGCACCACGTTACGGATCGCGCGGCCTGCAGCGACGGAAGTTCGATTCTCCTCTCGGGCATGGATATGTGTTAGTTTAACTTGGTTTAAGTAATTTCTAAGTCTAGGGACTGATGACCAAAGTAGTTTGGTCCCAAAATAATTAGAAAAATATGATTCAAAACTAGTTAAATAAAATAAATAAATAAAAAAAATCTCGACTATTCGCTTCGACAAATTGTATTGTCGCATAGCATGACACATATTGAACGTGGCTTTTCTCATGTCGTGCAGTACAACATTGTATGCCACTGAAGTTTAAAATGCACGCAGCCCCCTTCGATGATACCTGCTATTACACATACAACCCTCACTCCTGCCAATCGAGAGCTCACTGCGATGCGGAATCAGGGTTGACTCGTAAGAAAGCGCGAATATGTCGAGACTTTTTGATTTTATGTTCTCTTATTTTTTATTTTTGACTATGACCTGAACATATTCGCCTAAGAACAGACACCATATCAATAATTGTAAATATGCCCACAAATGGCAATTGGCAATTTCAATGCGGACCCATTGAAACGCTCAATCCCTTGCGGGAATCCAATACAGGCTGCGAGCAAGTGGAATCAAATGGGCAGGGGGCACTACTGTCGTAGTGTGTCACAAGATGAGAGTTTGGGTTGCAAGGGAAGCGTGCCTGGATAGCTGGCCCGAAGCGGGAAACACGTATTCGAATCCCGATCTAACACAAAATTTTCAACACAAAACGGTTGAAATGTTTCAATATTTCAAATTCGGAAAACCACGAAAAATACTATTGCTTTTTTAACCACGAACTACTCTCAGCACGTAATCAATTCAGCTCTACTAACCATCATATGTCTACAACGAAAAATGATTAATTGATTAATAAATCGTTTTGACTTTATCTTTTGTCAATCAATGTGGCGATGCCTAAGCCTACAGTTCAAGTGTCTCTCATCACGGTGTCTCCAGACTCCAATACGAACATCGCGTTGGTGCGAACAGAATCGGGATTAACTTTATGAGCAAAACAAATTCAGTCGTTAACATTATGAAACTGTTAATCTGACAATTGACCGATTCGCGCAATTTCGAAAGGTAGACGTGACGCGTTTTAGAAAGCTCACACATCTACATGGGGTACTTTGCAGATCACATTTAAGTGCCTGACAGAGGGTTCATCGAACCACCGTTATACTATTTATCTACCATTCCATTCTCGAATAGCGCGCGGGAAGAAAGAACACCTGAATCTCTCCGTTCGAGCTCTGATTTCTCATATTTTATTCTGATGATACCTATGTAAGTGGGAGTCAACAATATATTTTCGCATTTGGAGGAGAATGTTGGCGATTGGAGTTTCGTAAGTAGCCCACGCCAGAGCGATAAACGCTGTTATTGTAATGATTCCCATCCCAGATCTTGTATCATTTCCGTAACGCTGTCTCCCCTGTATAAGGAGCTGCCATTCTTTGGACACTTTTGATGTCCTCCTTCAAACCCACCTGATAAGGATCCCACACTGAGCACAATACTCCAAAAAGGACGGACAAGCATAGCGTATGCAGTCTCTTTAGTAATTCTTTTGTATCTTTTAAGGGTTCTGCCAATAAAACGCAGTCTCTGATTCCCCTTTCCCACGATATTATCTACGTGTTCTGTCCAGGTTAAGTCTGAAGTAATAGTAATTCCTAGGTATTTTGTGGAGTTTACGGCCTTCACGTTTGATTGATTTATGTTGTAAACAAAGTTTAACGGATTTCTTTTCGTACTCATGTGGACGACTTCACACTTCTCATTATTTAGAGCCAATTGTCAATTTTTACACCATACTGATATTTTATTTAGATCGTCCCTCAGTTGGTTTTGATCTTCAGATGATTTTACTAGACGATAAATGATGGCGTTATCTGCAAACAACCTAAGAGTGCTTCTTAGATTTTCCCGTAAATCGTTTATGTAAATGAGGAACAGAAGAGGACAAATAACACTACACTGTGGAACCCCATATATCACCTCTGTTTTAGTCGATTGCTTACCATCGATTACTACAAACTGTCCCCTATCTGATGGGAATCCCCTAACCAGTCGCAAGTTTGGTGCGATAAACCATAAACACGCAATTTAATTAAAAGCCGTCGTATGTGATGTACGGTGTCAAAAGCCTTCTGCAAATGAAAAAATACGGAATCAGTTTGCAAAACCCTTATAAATTGGAAATGGTCCACATAAAAATGGTGACATAATCTCAGCATTAATTTCAGTGTAATAGACATTTTTTGCAAAAGAAATTGATCGATTTGATTAATTTGTTTCGGCGCATCTGGGATTCGTCGAGAAAACTTTTCTTATTCTGTAAAGTAGCTGCAGCAAGTCTCATGTTCTATTGGCCACATAAATGGCCTCTAGTCCAGGATTAGCTCCTTGGTCGTAGCGCAAATACGAACCAGACATCTAAATTCTGAAAATAATAATTAAATTAATTAAATTAAAAAACGAGACTCTGCACTCGAATTTACGAGGTGCGTCCAGAAAGTAAGTTCCGTTTGGTTATATAAAACGAACGAGTACAGATACGGAAAAATATTGATTGTACAAAAATCTACAACTGTTAAACTAATTTTCTACATAGCTTCCGAAATTTTCTAGGTAATTGTCATAGCATAGCACAAGGTTTTGTCTTCCTTTTTCATAGAATGTTGCCGCCTGTGTATTCAACCATGTGGTAACATGTTCTTTCAGCTCGTCATCATCGTTGAAGAGTTGTCCACCAAGGACAGATTTTAGGTGTAAGAAGAGGATTACTGTCAAAAGATTTTTTTCACGATAATGCCTGACCTCACACACCGAATGTGACCAAACAATTCTTACGGAAATTTCAATGGGACCTGTCTGATCATCCTCCATACAGCTCGGACCTCTCTCCTAGCGACTTTCATCTCTTCTTACACCTAAAATCTGTCCTTGGTGGTCAACACTTCAAGGATGATAAAGAGCTGTTACCACATGGTTGAATCCACAGGGGGCAACCTTCCGTGAAGGATGCATGCAAAAACTTGTGGCACGCTATGACAAGCTATTGGGGTAGTTATGTGGAAAAGTAGTTTTAGAGTTGTAGAATTTTGTCCAATAAAATTTTCTTCTGTATCTGTGTACAACTTCATTTTATTACGGAACTTACTTTCTGGACGCGCCTCGTATTACAGCGCTTTGGCGTTGTAATGATTCTCTGCAACATGTTTGACGAAGCAATAAAGTTCTTAACGTCGCAAATGACGATTTTAAGTGCGTTTTAACTTTTTATTTTTTAGTCTCAGCTGCTGGCCATCAAACAGCACGTCACTTGACAGTTCGTGTCGTGACCGATATTCGAAGCCGGGACCTCGTGCTTAGTAGGCCGTCGCGCAGAGCATCTGCACCACTCCAGGCATACGGCCTCAACACCCGTGAAAGGACTATCCGAGCACGTATCCTGATCGACCCAAACTGCTGTATGTCGTCCAACTTCGACTACTTCAGGTATCGTGAAGTCTTGTACAATTTCAAACTTCACATACGTGAAACAGATCGCGCTTGCAAAACCAATTGATTGCTCCCACTTCGCGGAATCGCGCGTTGCACGCTGCCCTGCGCGAATGCGCTCACGAAGGCCAAGTTAACTGTTGGGCACGTTGTAAACAAGGTCGTTATTCCTATGGCAGGTGTTGGCAAGTATAAACTATGTCGTTAGTTATGAATATATATGGATTCCATGATCTACTAAGAGAAAACCCCATGTCCTCTTAGTAGAACATGGAATCCATTATTAAATAATATCAAATTGCATTGTTCGACCCGGATTCCAGCACCTAGGAATGATTAGTGCAAGGTGCGATATATCGTTGTGCCCTGTTCCACTAGGGGCGGCGCCACCGGCCCTGTCTAGGAGGTAGCAACTCTGACGGCCGGCGCATGCGCCGTGCACGCGACCGACGCCTATATAGGACGCAGTACTTCGATCTTGCTCCAGTATTCAACGGGACTCAGCAGCAGCAGTTTCCTGAAGACGGCGGACAGCTGTACCGTCGAAATATTGAATCAGTTTGATTTTATTATCCGGCAGAAAACCCGCAGAGACTTCGAAGATTTGTCACGCTGGGAAAGCCTACTAAGTTATATTTGCAAGTCTATATAAAAAATGACATTTTGGTCATCCACATATACTGAATAAATGGACTATTTGTGCACTTGATAATGACCTAAAATCCGAAATCTGGATTGTGGTAATAAATAATACAAACTTACAGTCAAATGGCGGTCCAGTCATTTAATCAATCCCATATGGAATCTCCTGGCCAAAATGCCATACACTCATTTCCATTTCGGTTCAGGCAAAGAGCGGCGTGCCTTACCGGATTCTGGAAGCAACTGACTTATATGCACAATTGTAAGGGTAAGAGGGGAGGTTGTGTGCCGCGGTGGAGTAGCCGAGCGGTCTAAAGCGTCTCGCTGCGGAGCGCGCGGTTGCTCGCCGTGAAGGTTCGAGTCCTCCCTGGGGCATGGGTGTGTGTGCTGTTCTTATGTTAGTTTACCTCAGTTTAAGTAGTTTGTAAGCTACGGACTGATGACTACGCAGTATGGTCCGATAGATTTACAAAAATTTGAACATTTGCAGGTCGTGTAATTGTATTCAGTTTATGCCTTGAGTCTCTGTCCGGCATCATTCTGTCCTGCTTATCTTGTGAAGCATCAGTTTTAAAGACATACAATTAGAAGATTACCTGACATAGTCTGTTCTGGAGGCGATCGAATTGTTTTATAGTTTTCAAAATGACAAGCCAAGATCGCACACTAACAATTTATTAAATGACGACCGGTTTCAGTGCAATGTGTCACCATCATCTGGTCACATGTATGATATGATCTGGTCATATTGTTAAAAAAAATTGGGTATAAAATAACAAGTGCAACATTGCACTTAGTCTGTATATAAAAAAAATTCATAAGTTAAAAACATGACAGCTTACAATGTTGCACTTGTTATTCTATACCCAATTTTTTAACAAGATTACCAGATTATAAAATATATGTGACCAGATGATGGTGAGCCGGCCGCGGTGGCCGAGGGGATTGAGGCGCTCCAGTCACGGTCTGCACGGCCACTATGGTCGGGGAACGAATCCCCCCTCGGGCATGGATACTTGTGCCGTCCTTAGTATAAGGTAGTTGATAAGTAGTTTGTAAGTTTAGGAACTGATGACCCCGAAGGTAAGTCCCATAAGCTTAACAAACATTTGAACATTTTTGATGATGGTGACACAGTGCACGGAAACCGGTCGTAATTTAATAAATTATTAGTGTGTGATCTTGGCTTGTCATTTTGGCATTGTGTATCTCTCAGACGGAGGTATGGGTGCAATTCTCTTGCTTCATGGCTTTGGCGATATCTACTTTTCTTCCCTTGTGTGTAAAGTAACTCCAATGTTTCCAGGTTCAAACTAGGAAAAGCAAAAAGTTTATGTGGGCTCTTCGAGAAGGACAGAGCCGCTGCTCTATCCAGACCTTTCCACCTGAAACACTACTCGCCAGTAATAACTTCGCCGCCCTAGAGCCGTTGAACTTTAGCCGCCTCGCTCCTGAGCTAGCGCCGCGTTTCTAATGAATCCGGCGTCGACGGGAGTTAAAACTTTAGCCCCGGCACCTGGCGCTTCTTTTCATAAGGGGGCGTTTACGCAGTTGATTACGGGATTACCTGGCGGCTCCAGGAGGCGGCAGCGAACCTGCGAGCTGGCGCCGGCGGGGGCGGGGAGGCGGCGAGGAGGGGGCGACGCCGAATTTACGCGTCGCAATTTTGAGCGGCCGTTAAGAGGCCAGCGTCGTCTGCCCGCGCGCGATAAAGCCGCGGCGCGACGGAGTGCTCGTCAAATAAAGCGCCAGCCGCCCCCGGGGGCGGAGAGCAGCGTGGGAGGCGGCCGGAGGCGGCGGGGGGCCGGGGGAGGAGGGAGGAGGCGGCGGGAGGTGGCAGCAGGCGTAGGAAGCGGCAGGGGGCGGAGGGGGGCGGCGGCTGGGGCGGGAGGCGGCCGGGGGCGGAGGGGGGCGGCGGCTGAGGGCGGGAGGCGGCCGGGGGCGGCGGTGTGGCGCCGCTAACGGCCCGCCTTACTGCCGCCTGTCACCGCGCCTCCCCGCCGACACACTTTATAACGCTCTGGAGGCGGCCAATTAAACTGTTATCCTGGCCTACGAGCACAGCCATCCCGCCTGTCTGTGCTTCGACCCGTTGTTCAAGGTCGCCAATGTCATAACACGTCCCTTCAACATTTGTAATACCCGAGTGTAGGAATGGGTATTTTAGTTGTTGCTTTCACAGATACACTGTCCAAATATTAAGATTATAATTTAACTAATCATATAGAGTGTGTTTGTTACTTTTCAATTGTTTCAAAGATTTAAATCATCATCTTCAGAAGGGTTTACAACGTCTTCACTGCAAGATATACAATTTTGGTTACCATCTGTAGCAAAATTTTATAAACAAATTAAATAATGAAACTCCCTGGCAGATTAAAATTGTGTGCCAGTTCTGGGACTCGAACCTGAGACCTTTGGAAAGTAGGAGGCGAGGTACTGGCGGAAGTAAAGTTGTGAGGCGGGATCCTGAGTCGTGTCGGGATAGCTCAGTCGATAGAGCGCTTGCCCTCAAAAGGCACATAGGCTCGAGTCCCTGTTCCAGCACACAATTTTAATCTGCCAGGAAGTTTCATATCAGCACACACTCCGCTGCAGGATGAAAGTTTCATTCTGGGAATTAAATAATAGTTTAGGTTTACAAAATATGTAATGTACCTTAGGAGAAACGTAAAATAAAGTGTTTCTTATCGAAATGTAAAATGAATACAAATCCATGGCCAGTATGTAATTTCTACATTTTTAGGTGCAACGCTTTAAATGTATTTGTCTATGAAATGGCTTTACGTGATTTAATCTATAAAGTATCAGTTCCAAATCTTTTTTTAATTCTGTGGCCATTCTGTTTTGTAAAAATCAGTCAGATTTGTAGTAACTAAGTAATCAACTAAAAAATACGAACTCATATTGATAGACACCCATATATGTGTCATGTCTATGTATGTCTTTTTAGTCTCCAAATGCCATTAAATCTGCTCGTGCATCCTGAATACGCTGCAACTTTCTACTGTTGCAGTTTTACATAAAGCTGTCGAAAACAAGTCAACGCTACATAAACTGTAAGATGTCGGCTTTTAGAGTGCATAGATAAGATACATTCTAAGTTTTTACTTTACTCTGAAAATTTATTCAAGAAAATGTAAATCAAATATTCAGTATACATTTTCTGGTTTTCAACAACTTAACTATAAAAATTATGGTTGATCCTGAAATGGCACTATACCAATATTAATTCTAGAAATGAGTAAAACTGAATACTAATTCAGTTATTGTGTCGCCATCTGAAGAGTTTTATTTTTATGTTTTTTTTATTGTATGCAGAACACTTCGAAAGAATTTCTGGATGGTTCCAAACTGCTTATGCCTTGATTTATTTCTTTATTTTTATATATATTTTTCTTTTCTTTTAGAAAAGGCTAAGGGCTGCAGCCAGGGCTAAGGGGTGCAGTCCTGGAAGGACTGCAACTCCTTAGGATCTGCCTGGTTGCTCCACTGGTGCCTTACAATATCCATAGATGAGAAGAGCTCCAACTCTAATGCTTTTGGTGGCTATGGATGGGATAGACGACATTTTTTCCCTTGCTCTTGTTGTGCCTGGATATTAATTGAGTATATATAAGACAATCGTTCTTGTGAGCGATTGTGTCCAGAAACTACCTTTTTACAAATTACGGATGGCTGCCAGGAACATAAGCCAGCCCTATAGCGCAGTTGTAGCGGTGTCTATTTGCCGGCCGCGGTGGTCGAGGGGACTGAGGCGCTCCAGTCACGGTCTGCACGGCCACTACGGTCGGGGGTTCGAATCCCCCCTCGGGTATGGATATTTGTGCCGTCCTTAGTATTAGCTAGTTCGTAAGTAGTTCATAAGTAGTTTGTAAGTTTAGGGACTGGTGACCCCGTAGTTAAGCCCCATAAGCTTAACAAACATTTGAACATTTGAACTTTTTCTCTATACAGGTTGTGCCATTAATCTTGACCAACCAAAATATCTCTGCAACGACAACAGCTATTATAAAACGACTTTCACCAGTATCAATGTCAGGCAGGGGCCCATTAATGTCGCCGTGGTGTTTCCGAGCGTTCCAAGGCGCCGTCGGTCGCCGTCGGATGTTCGAGTCCTCCCTGGAGCATGGGTGTATTTGTTGTCCTTAGTATTAGTGTAAGTAGTTTGTAAGCCTAGAGACTGATGACCAGAGTAGTTAAGTCCCATAGATTTACAAACATTTGAACATTTTTGATTTTTGGCTTATATTTTGAAACATTCTAAAACGAAAGCATATGTTTTCAAAAATGTTCAAATGTTTGTATAGCTTATGGGACTTAACTACGTTGTCATCAGTCCCTAAATTTACAAACTACTTATGAACTAGCTAACACTAAGGACGGCACAAGGGGGGATTCGAACCACCGTGCAACCCGTGACTGGCGCTGCAGTCCCCTCGGCCACCGCGGCCGGCGCATTTATTTTAACACAAACGTACGTGTTTTTATATGGACACCCTGCATTATTTCATCACCAATCTATAGCGTCACACATCACATAAACAATGGCGATGATTGCATTACATCCGGAGATATTGCGAGACAGGCGTGAACTCCATGCTACTCGTGACATGCGCAAGCCGCGCGTTTCATTTCTAGCGTTAATTTCGCTTCGCAATGAACGACATTCTTTATGTGATTTGTCATGATATAGACTGATGATTAAATGAGATGTCCATTTAATAACACATAAGTATGTGTTAAGAACACACATTATTTGTTTTTATAATGTTTCAAAATATTTACATATGGGCCCCTACCTTACATTGATACAATAGCTGTTGTTGATACTGAGATATTTTGGGCGGTGACGATAAATGGGATACCCTGTGGTATTTAGCCTATTCTGGATAAAGAACTATGAAAAAAAAACGAGGATTACAAGATAAATTATGCGGTGTACAGGGATACTCTTGTCACCGAATAATCCATTAGAAAACCGGAGTTAGAGTTGAAGCAATATGTTTGTTGTGTTTGTTTAATTTGTCTACATCTACATGGGACACTCTGCAAATCACATTTAAGTGGCTGGCAGAGGGTTCATCGAACCACCGTTATACCATTTATCTCCCATTCCATTCTCGAATAGCGCGCGGGAAGAACACTTGAATCTCTCCGTTCGAACTCTGATTTCTCGTATTTTATTCTGACGATCATTTCTACCTATGTAAGTGGGAGTCAACAATATATTTTCGAATTCGGAGGAGAATTTTGACGATTGCAGTTTCGTAAGTAGCCCACGCTGCAGCGATAAGCGCCGTTGTTGTAATGATTCCCATCCCAGGTCCAGTATCATTTCCGTAACGCTGTCTCCCCTGTATCGTGACAGTACGAAACGAGCTTCTTTGCACTCTTTCGATGTCCTCCGTCAAATCCACCTGATAAGGATCCCACATTGGGCAGCAATACTCCAAAAAAGGACGGACAAGCGTAGTGTATGCTGTTTCTTTAGTAGTTCTGTTGCATCTTTTAAGGATTCTGCCAATAAAAGGCCGTCTTTAGTTCGCCTTTCCTACGACATTATCTATGTGTTCTTTCCAGTTTAAGCCTGAAGTAATAGTAATTCCTAGGTATTTTATGGTGTTTACGGCCTTCAATTTAGATTGATTCATCTTGTTAACAAAGTTTAACGAAATTTCTTTTCGTACTCATGTGGACGACTTCACACTTCTCATTATTTAGACTCAGTTGCCAATTTTTACACCATAGTGATATCTTATTTAGATCGATCTGCAGTTGGTTTTGATCTTCAGATGATATTACTAGACGGTAAATGACGGCGTCATCTGCAAACAACCTAAGAGAGTTACTTAGTTTTTCCCCAATAACACTACCCTGTGGAAAGCCCGATATCACCTCTGTTTTAGTCGATGCCTTACCATCGATTACTACAAACTGTGTCCTCTCTGACAGGAAATCTCCTATCCAGTCGCAAATTTGAGGCGATATACCATAACTACGCAATTTGATTAAAAGCCGTTTGTGTGGTACGGTGTCAAAAGCCTTCTGCAAGTCAGGAAATACGGAATCGATTTACGAACCCTTGTCGATAGCACCAATAACTTCGTGTGAGTATAGAGCTAGTTGTGTTTCGCATGAAAGATATTTTTGTGTTTCAAATGTTTGTAGCACTTAAGGTAAAGCAGTCAACAATCCGAAGATTGGTTTGAACACCAAAGTGCTTTACTAGGCATGGTCCTGTTTGGAGGTGGTATGCAGTTGCCTTCCTCCGACCTTGGAACTGACTTACCCAGCCAGTTATAGGGGGACCTACAGTTTAACGTGGGTTCCGAACCACGGTGCTACTCGGTATTTTTCACATGAGCAATACTGTCAGAGGTGAAAGAAGTGGAAAGCGACAGATAAAAATCCTAGGACCTGGCGGGGATCGAACACGCAACCTTTGGATTTGTAGTCTAGCATTCTACCACTGTGCAACCGAGGCGCTTATAGCACTTATGGGACTTAACTACGGGGTCATCAGTCCCTAAGCTTATAAACTACTTATGAACTAGCTAAGACTAAGGACGGCACAAATATACATGCCCGAGGGGGGATTCGAACCCCTGACCGTAGTGGCCGTGCAGACGATGACTGAAGCGCCTCAGTCCCCTCGGCCGCCGCGGCCGGCGATATTTTTGTGTTGTGGTTATCACTTTTACCACGGATACGAATCTTAATGAATGAATAACTGATCTATGCTATAAAAACAGATACTAAATCGAGTTCGTAGTATATTAAGAGGATATAGTCGTTTCACGGTTTAATGTATGTATGTTTTTCGAAGCACTCTCTCGGCGCCATTTACGCAGTTTCACAAATACTTCCTGCTGAGAAATGTCGACGTAGTTTATCTTGTAGCTGAGGTGTGCCGCGTGGTAAGTGTCGCTGGAGCGACGGCCGCGTTAACACGGGAGTGCACTCAGCGCTCGCTCTCTGCTGGCGCGTGTACACGGAAGTGGCGCCCCTTAACCTTCCTTGGACGCTCCGTGTCGCCGTGTGGGGGTGGCAGCCGCTTCTATAACGAGGAGCCTGGCAGGCGGCGAGAGAAGCGCAAATACCGGCGAGCAGCCAGCTGTTCACACACGACGACCGCTGGCGACGCCACACGGCGAGGTCTGAGGGAGGCGGCGGAGCTACCTGTCCTGAACGTAGTATCAACACTGCTGCCTCTGCCTGTGGTGTCGCACAAGTATAAAGTGCGCGCCACCTACTTTCGCCGCGCGCCGCGATGCACGCACTGCGCGGCGTTCTTATGACGACAGCCACGAGCGCCCTCTGCTGCAACTCCGCTCGTGGCACGGGGGTGAAACTCATATAGGGATTTCCGGTAACACGATGTTGGTTCGCTGCCAGGCTACATAGAGCGCTGCGAGCGTTACGATTTTTCATCTCGCTTTCCTATTGGATGATTTACGCTTTACAGCCCTCCATATTTGGTTTGATTCGTAGGTGGTATTCTGTGCTGAGGTTCTATAGCAACGTCTTTCTAATTGCGATCTTCTGTGTGCATTCTGTGAGTTTCATAAGTTCCATTTATTTGAACCGTACAGAAGTTCCATTTCATATCACTGAAGATGCATAAATAGTAATCAACAGAAATAAAAATAAATTGGTTTTTGTAGATATTACAGTAGGCCTACATTCTTGTTTGCAGGACAGTGTATATGGCTGTAAAATTATTTACTTGTACAACCTACTGTTCCTCTTTTGGTCACATGAGTGAATATAATTGTGCCTTAGCGTATGTGAAAACTGAAAAATCATTTACATTGATGCATGCAATATCAGATGATTTTTAGTCAGACATGCGCTAAATCACATTTATTTCCATGGGATGACGCCACACGGTGAAAATCGCAGTACCGAGTTAAAAAAAAAAAAAAAAAAAAAAAAAAAAAAAAAAAAAAAAAAACCGATTTTACGGTCAAAAAGATTACCACATTATTTAAGAAGTTTGGCCGACTGTAAACAACAGCCACAAGCAATTAATGTTAGTTTTTGATTTAAATTTCTCGTATATATTACTTTGCAAGGTCTCAAAAACCTTTCTATGATGTCCACCCTCAAGGAATGAATGAAAAATATTGTCATCTAACACTAATATAACATTTTCTCAATCTTGTATTTAGAAGTAAACGTATGCATTTTCGCGCCACATTTTTCGGATTGAAAGGCCACTAGTAGCGCTGTTGTCGTTCTGTGTTTCCGTGTGATAACATGGTCTTTGCACTTCTGTTATTTTTGGTGTTCTGTGGCTCGTGGCCACGACTGCTGCATAGTTCACTTGGGACTGAGATAGGAACCAGTTAACACTTCGGAATCAGATAGGCACCAGTGAAGACTTGGCTATCGGATAGGCACTAGGAATCATCAGTAGGCAGGCCTCTAGATAATCTATGTATCAGCATTCTGCAGTCAAGAACTATGTGAAAGTTAAGTATTACTAAGTCTCTATGAAATATATATCTCGTTCTAATTTACTCTAGTGTTTCTAGTTTCTGCTGTCCCACTGGCTGGTCACCTCCGTACCTGCACAAGCGTGCATCCTTTATTCCTGTGACGGCCGCCGACACCCAAGACAACCGGCGGACGAGACACAAAAGTGGCGACGAGGCTGGGACACGTCTAGTACGAGGTGCATTCAAGTCTAAGACATCCGATTTTTTTTCTAATTAACTACTCACCCGAAATCGATGAAACTGGCGTTACTTTTCGACGTAATCGCCTTGCAGACGTACACATTAATCACAACGCTGACGCCATGATTCCATGGCAGCGGCGAAGGCTTCCTTAGGAGTCTGTTTTTACCACTGAGGCAATAGCAGCACGGCTGATAAATGTGCGGCCACGGAGAGTGTCTTTTATTGATGGAAAAAGCCAAAAGTCACTGGGAGCCAGGTCAGGTGAGTAGGGAGCATGAGGAATCACTTCAAAATTGTTATCACGAAGAAACTGTTGCGTAACGTTAGCTCGATGTGCGGGTGCGTTGTCTTGGTGAAACAGGACACGCGCAGCCCTTCCCGGACGTTTTTGTTGCAGTGCAGGAAGGAATTTGTTCTTCAAAACATTTTCGTAGGATGCACCTGTTACCGTAGTGCCCTTTGGAACGCAATGGGTAAGGATTACGCCCTCGCTTGTCTCAGAACATGAACACCATCATTTTTTCAGCACTGGCGGTAACCCGAATTTCTTTTCGTGGCGGTGAATCTGTGTGCTTCAATTGAGCTGACTGGCACTTTGTTTCTGGATTGAAAAATGGCATCCAGGTTTCATCCATTGTCACAACTAACGAAAAGAAAGTCCCATTCATGCTGTCGTTGTGTTTCAACATTGCTTGGCAACATGCCACATGGGCAGCCTTGTGGTCGTCCGTCGGAATTCGTGGCACCCACTTGGATGACACTTTTCGCATTTTCAGGTCGTCATGCAGGATTGTGTGCACAGAACCCACAGAAATGCCAACTCTGGAGGCGATCTGTTCAACAGTCATTCGGCGATCCCCCAAAACAATTCTCTCCACTTTCTCGATCATGTTATCAGACCGGCTTGTGCGAGCCCGAAGTTGTTTCGGTTTGTTGTCACACGACGTTCTGCCTTCATTAAACTGTCGTACCCATGAACGCACTTTCGACACATCCATAACTCCATCAGCACATATTTCCTTCAACTATCGATGAATTTCAATTGGTGTCACACCACGCAAATTCAGAAAACGAATGATTGCACGCTGTTCAAGTAAGGAAAACGTCGCCATTTTAAGTATCTAAAACAGTTTTCATTCTCGCCGCTGGTGGTAAAATTCCATCTGCCGTACGGTGTTGCCATCTGTGGGACGTATTTTCAATGAACGCGGCCTCATGTTTCTATGTCTTTCCAGTCCGGAGAAAAAAAATCGGAGACCTTAGAACTTGTAGTTGACGGGACGTTAAACCCTCATCTTCCTTTTACAACTTAGTATCACCTAAAATAAAATAAGACATTATTGAAATAGTGTTCAAAGAAAAGTGCTGACAGATAAGACTCTACGAAAGTAAAGCAGAAATTTCATAGAGCAACAGGATCAGTTCTCTCCTACCTATCACTTGATAGGAAAGCTGTCTGATTACCTATTTCCAGTGTGCTTGAGGTTTATACACGGCTTACTAGAGGCCGAACTTACCTTTTTGATATTATCATGTAGAACGAGGGGAGATGTTGAAAGAGATTGCGACCTTCCTATCGGTATTCACCAATAAGAATTGGGCAATACACAACTCTGGATAGTAAACGTTTATGGCTCGTTGTCTCCGTTGAAATGGGTGAGTTCAGCTTATATGTCCTAAACAACTACACAATCTGTTTAAACAAGATCAGTAATTAATGTGTAGTTTAGCCAGTCTATCAATCTGCATATGATGACTTGAAAATATATTTAAACAAACATAAATTAAACTTCTGAATGACCAACAAAACGAATTCTAAGATAAAGAAGAGATTCACTCACGAAGTAATTCTTTATAAAGAGTTTATTTCTCTTTCTGGACATGAAGATGCGGAGGTGGCCCTACTTTATACATCGGTAAATAACTAAATATTTCCCCAACTAGTGTTCATGAGAGGCACAATAAGTAGCACACGCACTCGAGAGCTAAAGTTCCAAATCATCGCTCGTAAGTTAGAGTAGTCCATCGAACTTGCAGTTCCTAGTTAATCCGCGATAAAAATATTTGTTATAAAACACAGTTTGTCATCACACGAGTACATGATTGCTGAATTATCATAGTTCCACAGCCCTACTACCGTGCATTATAACTTTTCAAGCAGAGACCAAGTTCTGCAGTCACAGTCCCGTAAATTTTCTAGGTCCGCACATGCCTATCTCTTCAAATCACAAGTTCATAACGCGGCTTCAGACCGCCCAGCGTCACAACCTTTCACCACCACGCCCGAGTCCCTTCCCAAGCGTTCGAAAAGCGTGCTCTCCCTGCTCCCAAAATTGTATCCTTCTGCGCATCCTAATCCTTATCTTTAAAATACAATTTACAATTTCCCTTCCAAAATATTATATTTTAATGTCAGAGAATTAACTGCTTTGACCACCTCACTACAAACGTTGTTTACATTTAACAAACAAATATTTATTTAACAATACTAAAAACGGTTGAGACTGAAGCTCTTTGCTCAGGTAGCCATTAAGCGTGGCGTCTCGTTGTTCAAATATACTACCGCCGTCGAAATATAGTTACACAATTAATATTTATCAGGGCTTTTTATACAAATATAATCCGTTCTTGTTCTCAAATACTTATAAATGTTTATATATAAATTATCTGCCACATACCTACTGTTTTAGTCGGCCATGAAATATTTAAGTGGCAGTCTACAACAAATAAAAGTACGTTACTAAGAATAACATTAACTATAATAAAATATATATATAAATGTAATGGGCGTTGCTGGTTTCATGTTTAGTGTTTCTGTGGTAGAATCTGTTCTGGCACAAGAATATTATTACCTCAACGTAAAGCTGAACAAGAGAGTAAAACAAAGTTTATTGAAAGAATACGGAGATATCGTGGTACGTCTTTTAAGACAGGTAGTGTGATGCAGTGCTGCCCATTTGCTTCTTAATCTGTTACTGATAAACACTACGTATCGATAATTGTAAATATAAGTTATTATTATAGGACTGAGATTTATCGGCTTTTTATCTGTAAGGGATATTTAAATTTTAATTACGGCATTTGATTCTCTCAAGTCTCCTGAATCCATTCATATAATTATATTTGCTGTATTTTTCTCTGACGATTTTTAGAATAATCTTTGTGGCTATATTGTATTTCAGTTGGAATCTGGGTTAGCCACCCTCGCTCATCAAAGACAGTCGCTTTCTGATTCCGAGTACATTAGGGAAACCCAGACTACCTGCTGTATCCCTTTCATTTGGTCCAAACTGGTAGCCGGCCGGCTGGGGAACCCAACAGCCTGTCAAAACCCACCTTTCACATGCAAACCATCAGCTTCTCCCTGCATCTGTAATATCACAAGATGGAGTGATAGTAGCTTTACTACATGTTGTTTATCATCTGCTTGTGAATTTTAACCCTTTAATACATATTGTAACTGAGCAGATACATACCTAATTTCTTCCATTATCTCTCAAACTGATCAATATTCATTTGTAGCTGCTTGTATACATAAAGTTACATACGTAAGAAGCACGTCCCGGAAATTATAAGGCGCAGATTGCTACTGAATCACTTCAACAGTTAGCTGCATTGAGTTACTGTAACATGTGCGTTTGTTTACTTTAGTATACCTCCTTTGTTATGTAAAAGCAGTCAGCCACATACTACCGTTGCATTAACAGTTACTTTATCGAAAGATCAGCGGCACAATATGACATTTACTGCGTCCGGTACATCATGGAGCACTATATAGCTGACCAACTATGAACGGTTTGTTGCTAGTAGTGCATAATAATTTTAAGGAACAATGTTTAAGGTATTTTTCTCAGTATATATTCACTATATATTAATCGTGTTAGTTTCAAAGAAAAAGCCATGCATTGAAGGTTTAGCATAGTTGAAGTGGCGATAATAGTTCACTCTAGACTGGTGGTTGGAATTATCAGGGTTGGAACTTAAATAATGGAAACACTGTTGTGGACACACTACGAAATGGAATCTACTATTGTCGCTGATTGCACACGTTGTTGACATACCTACCTTACCTTCGGGCAAATGGACTCGACTGTCTGAAGTCACCGGCCTTCGCACAGTAGAGGGAAACACAGCTAGTTGTGAGACAGCGGTCGAACGTAACGTTGCATCTACGTTTTAGAAACAGAAATAATGGCAAGACCATCAGTGGACATTATTACTATCCGGATTTGGAGCATCACTTGCGACCAGCTTTTACGAAAGAAGCGGCAACACTTTCTACGGAACCCACCCATCATTTTGCACGACAATGCGCGGCCGCATACAGCGCAAACTTTGACTGCTCTTTTTGTGGTCGATGGGACCGGGAATTACTCTACCATCCGCCATACTCCCCGGACTGGCACAAGCGACAGGAGAGATACGTGTGTTCCTGTTTAATAGCTAACAGACAAATTAGGACCCAGTTACCTCAGTCTACATTCTACCTTCCACACCACCAATTATGTTATTTAAACATTTTTCTGGTCTGTCAGAAGCGTTTCTTTGTTTTGCATCTTTTCTTTTCCATGCTACAACAGGAGGTTCTCGTTATACAGTGCTCCAAACAATAGGGGATCAGGTGAGATATCATACGCAGTATCCATGCGGTAACGTATTTTGTTCAGATATTGGTTACAATGGTAATTTTCATGTGGTAAAGTACGGTATTTTCCTGTCTCACCTCTCTACTTGAATCAAATTTGAATTCTTCTGAGGTAATTTCTCCGTCGTGGTGTACTTCTCCTGCGTTTCGGATCCGTTACAAGAGCCTTCTTCAGGGAAGAAGAAGCTCCTGTAACGGATCCGAAGCGTTGGAGAAATATATAATGACACGGCATATAGTTCACGGTAAACACGCCAACAGAGACAATAGGACTATACGCAGACGACACGGCATACTGGTGCACAGAGCTGAGAACGTCTACAATACAGCGCAAGACTACGGCTTACCTCCGACGAACAGAAACATGGATGGAGGAGAATCCGCCCAAATCCCACCAAGATCCAGACGATACTCTTCCAGCACAGACACCTGACCAAGAAACGACGACAGCAACACAACGACATACAACGTACTCTCTGGAACACGCCTCTCAAACTCAATGGCACAGCACGATACCTCGGAGTACTTCTGGACAAACACCTTAACTGGAAGACGCACCTGACACACATTGATTTGATTTGATTTGATTTTTCCAGGGAAGCCAAAACAGTCTTGGTCCAACCCGCCACTGCCCGCACCGAAACTAAGTTTATTGTGCGGTATCGCTCCCTGTAGATCTAGTAAAGCCAACCAAAGCCCTTGAATAGTGCAAGGAGTCCCTTTACCAGTTCTTTATTAGACACAATTTCTTCAGGTCTGGTTTTCCCAAATGTTCTGTGCCTTTTACTCTCCAATGCAATGCATTCGAAGATTAGCTGTGATGCAGTTTCATCACCGTCATCACAGATCCTACATTTAGGGTCCACTTCTGTTATTCCCATTGTATGTAGGTGTTTTTTAAAATTCCCATGGCCTGTCAGCAATCCAACCATGAGTCTAATCTCTCTCCTCTTCAGGCCCAGGATTGCAGAGCTTCTTTTAAAACATGGCTTTGGCATCATTACCTTGCCATGTTTTTGTTGATGGACTTTGGCCCAATATTCTACGTGCTGTCTTCTGAGCCAGTTACGTAGCTCCAATTTGATCATTGCCTTGGTGATTGTCAGGACAGGTTCCGGTCCAATAAATGGAGACTCTGCCCCCATCCTGGCTAATCTGTCGCCATGTTCGTTGCCACTGATCCCCGAGTGGCCAGGGACCCACAATAGGTTTACTCTATTGCTTTCCCCTAGCTCCACCAGAACCCTGTGACATCCTGCCACAATTTTAGACCTTGTTGCCAGAGCTGCTAGTGATCTCAGGGCTGCCTGGCTGTCTGAATAGATATAGATGCTACGATCTTTGTAGCACCTACGCAAATTCTCCTCCACACATGCCCTGATGGCAGTGATTTCGGCCTGGAATACTGAGGCCAGTTTCCCTAAGATGACGCCCTCCAGTCTTGGCTGCACCCCGTATACCCTGGCCCCAACGCCTTGGTCTGATTTCGACCCGTCAGTGAACCTGTACGGTGTCGAACTATTTTCTCCCACTGCTCCCTACTTCCAATTGTTATACTGAAAGGCCTGTTGAAGCAGTATGGGGTTATAATATAGTCAGCTGGCATTTCCCCAACCTTTCCTATATTTACCTCACTCACTATTTTAGTGTGTGATTCTGGATATCCCAAAGAGTTCCAGTTGTTGTCGGATTTGAGCCTGTATGCACCAGCCGCTGCCGCCATCTTGACCCAAAGGTGTAATGGGGGCATATCCAGCATGGTTTCCATCCCAGCAGTTGGTGTGCCTCTAATTCCGCCTGTTATGGCTAAGCAGGCTAGTCTCTGCACCTTACCAAGCTCCTTAGCAGCAACCTGCTGTTCTACCTTCTTCCACCACACAACCGCCCCATAGGTGATCCTGGGTCTAATCACCGTGGTGTATATCCAGTGCATACCCTTGGGGCTCAGGCCCCAATTTTTGCCACAAGCTCTCCTGGTACTTACTAAAGTACCTTTTGCCTTGGAGCAAATATTCCTAATGTGAGGGGTCCATGTCAGTTTCTCATCTAGGGTAACCCCTAGATATTTCACTGTCCCCTTCACAGGTAGCGCTTCCTTGAAAAGCTTTCGATTCCAACTTGAGTGTTGGATATGTTTCCTTGTGAATGGTACAACAACAGTCGTATTAGGACTAACCCCCAGATCCTGTTTTCTGCACCAGTCTTGCACAATGTCCAATACACCTTCACAGTGTCAGCAAATTTGCCAAGTATTACTATGACAAGATCATCTGCGTATCCTTGGCAAAAGTACTGCCTAGAGTTTAATTCTCCAATGAGATCATTCACCACTAGATTCCACAATAAAGGGAAAAAAACTCCTCCTTGCGGGCAACCCCTAGTGGTGTTAATTACCATTTTTCATCCATCATTGTAGCTTCTACCTTTCTTCCACTGAGTCCACCTACAAACAGTCAGTGGTACCTAGGTCATGCACCTCTGTTGCCCTAACCATGGAATCGAAGGTCGTGTTGCTAAAAGCCCCCTCAACGTCCAGGAAGATACAGAGGGCTATTTCTTGAAAGTGTAGTGCTTTCTCCACTTTCCCAACCATTTGGTGGAGAGCTATCTCACATGATTTACCTGGTTGATATGCATGTTGGTTTGAATGTAGAGGAGCCCTACTTAACCTCCTCATATCCTTGGCCTTGGTATGATCAATTCTCCCTGGCTTTGGAATGAAGACAACCTTCACTGCCCTCCAGGCATTGTGAATGATTCCTGCTGCTAGGCTAACCCTGAATAACCTGCATAGGAATAATAAGATTTTCTCCCGCTTGTTACAGGAGAGCTGGAAAGATTCCATCGGGGCCAGGTGACTTGAATGGTTGAAATGTTCCCACCGCCCATTGGACCTTACTGAAATCGACACACTGCTTGGCCAGATCCCAGTCCTCTTTGCGAATACCTGAGAACCGTTGTCTCTCAGGAATCGCATTCTGGTCTGAGTTAACCCCCAGAGTATATTGAGGAAAGTGAGTCTTGAGGAGCTGTTCCAGCGTTTCATGTGCTGTCTTTGTATACTCCCCATCCTCCTTCCTCAATGTTCCTCCTGGATTAGTTGGTACCCTAGTGAGGATTTTATGAAGTCTCGCTTGAGCAGCTGTGCCCTCCATTTCCTCACAGAATACCTTCCAGGATGCCTCCTTTGCCCGTCTGATGGCAAGGTTGTAATTGACAAGGGCCTCACGATAATTTGCCTATTTTCCTTTGCGCCTCGAAAGGTTAAACAGTCTTCGTACCTGTTTCCTTTGCATTTCCAGGTTATTATTCCACCAAGGCACACTCCTATTTGTACACTTCTTGGTGATTGAGCAGTTGTCCTGGTATGAGGTCACTGTAGCAGAGGTTACAGCCTCTGCTACTTCCTCACTGCTGGATTCCTTATCGAAGTTTTAATTTCCGATAGGCTGAATTCAAGGTCTTTCCTATATGTCTCCCAGTCCGTTTTCCTGGGGTTCCTACAGGCCATGGTCTGTCTTGTTTCCATTTCAACCTTGAATTTAATATACATGTGATCTGATGAGGATGGCTCCAGGACCACATGCCACTGTTTGATGTAACTTCCCATCATTATGGAACCCAAAGTTATGTCAATTACTTCTTCCCTTCTACTATTCCTGAATGTAGGTTCATCACCCCTATTCAGGATCTCCAAGTTGTTACATAGGAGAAATTCAAGAAGGTGCTCCCTTCTACTGTTTGTGTCCTTGCTGCCCCACGATAGATTGTGGGCATTGGCATCACATCCCACCAACAGTGGTCAGGCTTCCGTCAGTCTCCTCACTTCCAAAGGAGGAGGAGACCTGTCTTCGTAAGGAAGGTATGCTGAGGCCAAAACAATTTCCCTCGTGAGGCCTTCCTCACGTTGCTGCATCCTGATGGTCACCAAGTCCCTGGAACAAAAATCCATCATTGGTATGAAAGGTATTCCATTTCTAACATAAATGCATGTTCTGGAGATTTTTAGATTTCTAGCATAAATCAGCTTACCTCCAGTACCACCGAGGGCTGATACACCACCTTTGTGTAAATAGGGTTCTTGTATCAGGGCCACGTCCACTTCCTGTCTCCCCAGGCGACAGCTCAGGGCAGCAGTGGCCCCTTTACTGTGCTGCAGGTTTATCTGCAGCACTTCCAGTCCCCATCTTGCTGCCATTATTGCCTTTAAGATCTTTGATTACCCTGACGGCGACCTGCGAGAACCCTAAAAACAGTTTCAGGCCTTGCTCTCGCATTGACTTCAGGGACTTCTCTCCGATCTCCACCACCAGAGTTCGTCCTTTCGAAACGACCTTTTGGTTAATTACCCTCCAATCCTCTGTCTCGAGACTTTTGGGTTCTGGACCCTTATTTTCTCAAACAGAGCCGTTGGAGGGAGATCCTTAAGGATCTTTGGTACCCATATTGATACCTTTGCGGTCTTCAGGATTTCGGTTGCTGTCTTGACCAGCAGCTTCGCATCCTCCCATGGGGATATCATGGGCACCTTGTCCTTAAGCCATTCTGCTGAGTGCTCCCCCTCGCAGACAAAAATGAGGGCACCGCGATCTAGATAGACCCTCCTGAATTTGGGTCCTGGACCAGCGTCCCCCCAATCTCTTCAAAGAGGGCCATCTGCACGAGCTCCTCCTGCTGCAAGGTGATGCTCACCAGTGGGTATCCTTCTTGGACAACCACCATTCTAAAGACCGAGACTGCAGTACTATAGGTCTGTTTCCCTATTTCCTGCCTCAGCCTTTTATGATCACGCTTGTCCAAAGAGGAGGGAGTCTTAGATTCCTCCCTAACCCTCTTGCCACCTGTCTTTGACGTCGAGGGGGTCTGTGTAACCCCCTTCGACCTGAGGCAGTTTCTTTTTGGAGGTCTTGGGCTCAAGCCCTTTTGATTCCCTCCACTTATGCTTAGGAAGCCATTCTTTTCCTTCCTTTTGCTTCTGTTCCTTGAGAAGTTTCCTCCTCTGTGCCCCAGACAAGGCCTTAATCCTAATCTGGTCCAACTTCTCTCTTACAGTTCACACTTCTTTCTAAGGTCTAGACCCTGATTCAGGAGTAGGAGTGCACTCCATCGGTCCTGATCCCGATGTCCGAGTATCTGAGGTCTCAGATTCTTTTAAAATACTTTCTTTCTCTGTGTTCATCTTAGTCCCACGAGATTTGGGGATTTATATGGTCCACACCACGATAACCCCGCGCGGTGCAAGGCTACTTACTCAGGGAGGTCGCCCGGCATCCCTGAGGCTCCGTTCGAGACACATCCACCCATGTGCCACGCACCCCTCGGCACGGATCGCATCACACCTTGGGTTGGAATTGGGAAAGGAATGGGAGAGGATAAGGAAGACGGGACGTTGTGGGACACTCTTAGCCTGATCCATCAGCTGAGGCCTTTCTGGCAGTAGGTTCTCTACCTTCGGTATAGCCCTCTGCTTCACATGGATAAGTAAGCCTCTCCACCTGCATGGACAGTGCTTTTTCAAGGTGATGTCCCCCGGAGAGGACCTGACGCACATTCTCAACAAGACAAGGAAAAGACAAAACCTAATAAGACAAGTTCAAGGACATCTACGCGGCTGCAGCGACATACATACCTACAAGGTCTTCATTAGTCCAGTCATAGAATACGCTGCAGCTCCCCTAGGAGGCATTCATGCACCAGCAGCCGAACGACTCTACTCGACAGAAGGACGACTTCTACGCAGCATCGTCAAACTCCCAAGACTTACCCCTGGCGACGACGTTTACGAAATCACTAGTGTAGAACCACTCCAACCCCGACTGACGAAACTTAGAGCGAACTACGGACGACACATACTAACTGAGAGAGCCGACATGGAACACCTCCTAACGACAAGAACGTGACAAAACAGGCTACTCCGATTAAAGTACATCGAACCAGTGCGTACAGTAGCTCACAACACCTCCTTAGAATTCCTCGACCTAGCTCCCACCATGGAGCCTCTAACTAGGAACACCATCCTACCAATGCACCTTAACAAAAGGGATAATAGATACAACTGAACACACACACACACACACACACACAGAGGCGTACCAGGAAACACCCAGCGTCCCTCTACAGACAAAAACGAACACACACAGTCACACAAAACTCACCCCAAGCTCAATACAAATACACTGCACCACTCATCTGTACATAGCACACTCAAACACCCATCATATAATATGTACATAGCACATTTCATCATCCCATCTTCATCTACATCTTATTTTCATTTAATATAAATTGTTATGTAACATGGTAAAGAAATGTAATTTTGTTAAAAAAAGAAAGAAACATTTAAACGAAATGTAGAAATGTAATATGTTAAGATATATAATATTGTAAGCAATGCTGAAATGCAATACTGTAAACAAAAATTGCGAATAGTAATTGTAAATAGTTAACTTCAATAGCAGAAATTCTTAAAATTTTTGTAAAATATAACAAATGCATAAAAGCAAGAAAAGTGATGTAATAAAAGATGATGTAATCCCACACGTGTTGCTGGAAAGAGCGAATGCAAGCGCTCAAGCAGTCCGCTGCACCCCCTCAGGGTGATGAATGAAACGTGGAAAAAAAGAGTTCAGAATAATTTAAATTTTAACAATAATGACCGCGAAAGGCTGCCTGTTTTCTTTACCTGAAGTTCACATGGCGTTTATTTAGAGGCTTCATTGAGCTACCATAGTAGTGAAAAAGTTATTTTCGTTGCCTTCTAATGTGAAATGTGATCACCTCGGACGGCCAGTACAGATACTGCGTGGCAGTATGGAGTTATCAACCAGCTCTTGAGGGATACTTGGCCATTCTTCCACGAATGTAATATCCAGCTCTGCACCCCTTGTGTGAGGTGCTGGTCTGGCTGCAATGTGTCTTCCAAGTGCTTCCCAGACACGCTCAAACGGGTTTAAGTCTGGTGAACAAGCTGGACAATCCATTCGTTCAATTTCCTAAGCTTCAAATAAGTTTTCCACCAGTGCTGCTCTGTGGAGACCATCGTTATCGTCCACCAGAAAGAACCCATCTCCTATAGCATCAGCACAGGGCACAACAAAAGGCCCCCGAGCGTAGAGGCCACATTATCGAAAGCGATTTTGAACTGTCGATATTCCGCGTTCATTTGCTGCCTGGAGGGTGCATTGCAGCTGATTTGCATTCAACTTCCTGTCTCTACGGACCGTTAACATGAGGTAACAGTCATCTCTTACTGATGTTACCCGTGGATGACCTTGGCCTGGCCTTTTTTTAATGGTTCGTGTGGTCTGAAATAGCGTTAAGGCTTAGAAATTACATTTTGGGACGCTCCTATAGCTGCAGCCACCTCCTATGTTTCTGTACCGCTTCCAGTCTTCCATGCCATAGCTTCAGGTAATTCACTTTGTTGTTGCATTGCACTGCCTGCTCACTACACTATCTGAACCCAACTGCTCGTGTAATTCGTTTGGTAAAAACAAGTCAGCATCAACCTCTCTGCAGCGACTTTCTGTTATTATCACTAGCTTGGTTGCCGTAATGCTGCTTTCTCCACTTGGTGGAACCGACAAAGAGACATCGAAGCATTTTAGTTCATTCTGCCGATGTCAGTACTCCGGTATTTAGATGTCTCAACTGATCTTCTGATTGGTTTGACCAGTGTATAAACTAAATTACGTCGGTTACTACAGTTTTAACTTTTTATTGTTATATTTCGACACATTTAAATACATAGTGTGAAAAATAAGGAAACGAAATTCAGTTATTTACACAGCGAAGTTACCATACTGTACGATGTGGAAAAATATTTTTTTTTCGCAGAATAATCGTCTTAAATGTGAATACCACGGCCTGACAAGAATAGTGATGCACGCGGAAGCAGTGGTTGGAGTTGAATGGAACTACACGCGATGAATGACAAAGTTGCCTTATTGACTTCTTTACAATAAGGGATGAAAGGGACCTGGACGTTGGTAGTTGCAGATGAAACGTTGGCGCCAGGTCACTAGAGTGTGCACCGTCTCTGGACGCAGTGCACGTCCTATGCGGTTCTGAATGACAGAATTTTGAATCTTCTCTCGAGGGAAGTTTTTCCGCGATTGTTACACATGCCTTTCCAGTTCTACGATTGGTACTGGGACAGAAGCCCTTCAAATGGCACCCGGCCACATGTCCGATATCGAGACGTCTTTGGATCTTCGTGGCCACGGGAGGAACTCAGCTTACTGTACGCACATGTTCAGGTGTGCGAATGCATTATCTTCTTCCAAAATTGTCCGCGGATATGCAGACAACGAGGGTATGTCAGTTATCGCAGTGCCATCAATGTCTACTTCCTCTATCAACCCCACCTGGTACGGATCCCACACCGGTGAGCAGTATTCTAGCTGCGGGCGAACAAGTGTACTGTAACCTACTGCCTTTGTTTTCGGACTGCATTTCCTTAGGACTCTTCCAACGAATCTCAGTCTGGCATCACCTTTACCGACGATTGATTTTATATGGTCGTTCCATTTTAAATCACTCCTAACGCCTACTCCAAAACTATTCAAATGTCTGTAAATCTATCGGACCAAACTGCGTGGTCATCAGTCCCTAGCTTACAAACTACTTAAACCTAGGTAAACTAACCTAAGGACAACACACACAACCATGTCCCAGGGAGGACTCGAACATCCACGGCGAGCAAATGTTCAAAATGTTTGTGTAGTCTATGGGACTTAACTACGGGGTCATCAGTCCCTAAACTTACAAACTACTTATGAACTACTTACGAACTAGGACGGCACAAATATCCATGCCCAAAGGGGGATTCGAACCCCCGACCATAGTGGCCGTGCAGACCGTGACTGGAGCGCCTTAGTCCCCTCGGCCACCGCGGCCGGCCCACGGCGAGCAACCTAGCGCTCCGCAGCGAGGCGCTTCAGACCGCTCGGCTACTCCACTGCGGCAATGCCTACTCCCAGATAATTTATGGACTTAACTGCTTCCAGTTGCTGACCTGCTATAGTGTAGCTAAATTATACAGGATCTTTCTTTCTATGTATTCGCAGCACATTACACTTGTATACATTGCCATTCTCTGCACCATGCGTCAATTCGATGCAGATCCTCCTGCATTTCATTACCATTTTCCATTGTTACAACCTCTCTATACACTACAGCATCATCCGCAAAAAACCTCAGCGAACTTCCGGTGTTATCCGCAAAGTCATTTATATACATCGTGAACAGCAACGGACCCATGACACTCCCCTGTGCCACACCTGACATTACTCTTACTTTTGACGACTTCTCTCCGTTGAGAATGACATGCTGCATTCTGTTATCTAGGAACACCCCAATACAATCAAACAACTGGTCTGATAGACCATATGCTCTTACTTTGTTCATTAAACGTCTGTGGGAAACTGTATCAAACGCCTTGTGAAAGTCAAGAAACACAGCATCTACCTGATAACCCGTGTCTACGGCCCTCTGAGTCTCGCGAACGAATAACGCAAGTCGGGTTTCACAGGATCGCCCTTTTCGAAAGCCATGCTGATTCCTACAGAGCAGGTTTCTAGTCTCCAGAAATGTCATTATACTCGAACATAATACATGTTTCAAAATTCTACAACTGACCGACGTTAGAGATATAGGCCTATAGTTCTGCACATCTGTTCGAGTCCCTTCTTAAAAACGGGGATGAACTGCGCCATTTTCCATTCAAGAAGGGGGGCAATTTCCTTCGCGTACTCACAGACTTGTGCGAATGGATTTGCGATTTCCTGTCAGAAAGGACACAGTATTCAGAATTTTCAATGTTTGTAAACCTGTCGGACTCAACTACTGGGTTTTTAGTCCGCAGCTTACAAACTATTTAAACTAAAGTAAACTAACCTAAGGACAACACAAACACCCATGCCAGAGGGGGGACTCGAACCCCCAACGGCGAACGGCCGCGCGCACCGCAGCACGGCGCCCCAATACGCACGGCTAATCCGCGGGAGGACATAGTAGGTAGTAACTGAAGTAACGTCATCCAGTAAAACATAATGACATCTTTCGTGCCTACGGGAATTGTTATAGGGCCCCTACTGTTCCGTATGTCTATAGATGATTTAGGACACAATATAAGCAGTTCTCTGAGGCTGTCCGCGGATGTTGCTCGTGATTATCGGTTAGTAAAGTCACTCTCCACTCCCATGAACCGCAGACATTGCCGAGGTGGGGTGGCTTGCGTGCCTCAACGATACAGATAGCTGTACCGTAGGTGCAACCACAGCGGAGGGGTATCTGTGGAGAGGCCGGACAAACGTGTGGTTCCTGAAGAGGGGCAGCAGTAGTTACAGGGGCCACAGTCTGGATTATTGACTTAGCTAGCCTTGTAACATCAGCTGAAGTGGTTTTACCACACAGTTACTGCGAACGGCTGAAAGCAAGTGAAAACTACAGTCATTACTTTTCCTGAGGACATGCAGCTCTACTGTATGAATATTTGATGATGGCATCCTATTGCGGAGGTAAAATAGTCCTCCATTCGGATCTCCGGGCGGGGACTACTCAGGAGGATATGATCATCAACAATAATAACACTGGCATTCTACGGATCAGAGCGTGGAATGTCAGATCGCTTAATCGGGTAGGGAAGTTAGAAAATTTAGACAGAGAAATGGATAGGTTGAAGTTAGATATAGTGAGGATTAGTGACGTTTGGTCGAAAGAGGAACACGATTTCTAGTCAGGTGAGTACAGGATTATAAATATAAAATCAGTTGGGGGTATCACAGGAGTAGGTCTCATAATGAATACGAGTAAACTACTATGAGCAGCGCAGTGATCGCATATCGTAGTCAAGATAGATACGAAGCCAACACTGACCACAATAGTACAGGTTTACATGCCAACTAGCTCTGAAGAGGAAATAGAAGAAATGTATGAGGAGGTAAAGGAAATTAGTCAGACAATTTAATTGATGAAAGAGGAAAGTATAAAAATGCAGTAAATGAAACAGGCAAAAGGAGTTCAGACGACTAAGAAATGAGATCGACAGGAAGTGCAAAATAGCTAAGCAGGAGTGGCTAGAAGGCAAATGCAAGTCAGTAGGAGAATGTATAAATACAGATGTACAGAATTTTGACGCAGTTTTCTTAAAGTTGGAGAATACATTCCACAGCGGCCAGAATGCGGGATTTCCGTACGGGCGACCAGATAAACGGCAACAAAGGCAATGGCTATCAGCCCCTAAACTCACAAACAGCTTAAACTTACACTAAGGAAAGCACACACACCCATGGCCGAGGGAGGACTCGAACCTTCGGCGGGAACGGCCGCCTAGTCCGTAGCATGACGCCATACAGCGTGGCTGGGATGTGGTCTCGTAGCACAACTAGTCATATTTGTATAGGCCACCGTGTGCTCGATAAAATATTTCTCCTCATAATTGCAATTTCATTTTTCCCCTTATTGGAAATTTCATTGTATGTTGACATTGCATAGTGCACCTTTCTGTCATAGATTAAAATGTGGCGCACATGCGCATGAGCAAAGGTGAAAGTACATGTCCGCGCACTGAAACTGTGTCAAATCATAAAATTAATTCAAAAATGTTCAAATGTTTGTATAGCTTATGGGACTTAACTACGGGGTCATCAGTCCCTAAACTTACAAACTACTTATGAACTACTTACGAACTAGGACGGCACAAATATCCATGCCCGAGGGGGGATTCGAACTGGAGCGCCTCAGTCCCCTCGGCCATCGCGACCGGCTAAAATTAATTAACTATCGCTACACGTGTTATTGTGAATAAAATTTCTGGAGATATTCGAAGGATCACCGGATGCCAAGCCTTGTCCAGTTGAAAATTCTAAATTCGACAGAAGGCGAACGGCCGCTTTTGCGCAAACGTCTCCGCGCCAACTTTCGCAGTAAAGGAGTCAACCTAGGCTGCTCAGTTAATATGCTTCGATCCGATCGGAATTTTCCGTTCCCTGTACCTCCACTCAATGACCTATTTAAGAGTCCGAACAGTAGATTTGTTCTAACATCACATCAGAAACCCACCATAATGTTGAGCACATGCTCAGAATGCAATGCTCCCTGCACAGATATCGAGAAAGAAAATCTTACTGGATGATTGTTTTAATGCCGATGTGACATGAAAGTAAGTTTAGATAAAACAAATAGAACACTTGGGTTACGTCGCTTTTTCGTAGTGCATTCTTATCTGTATATGATCAGCTTTGATGAAACAAGAGATTGTAACCAATATGCTAGTCATTAGCGAGTTAGTGTTGTCTGTAATGTACGTGGTGCTAAATCTGACCTTATGTAGTATGACACACCGATCTTATGTAGTATCAGCCAGCGTATGCATGAAAACGACTGCCAGCCTGGTTTATATGGCAGGCTAGCATTTTTTCAGCAGGTCATTCGAAGAATATACAGTATGTAAAACCTAATGTACTTTACCATCTCTGCGAAGCAGAAATATTCATAGCGCTGAAACGACATCGCTATTAAACTATGTCAACTATCACAGAAAAGACCGTTATGCACAAACTGAAGAATAAATATGAAATGTATTTTGATTATGAGTTTCTATTAAATATTACTGCATTTGCCGAAAGTTATTTGCAGCAGTGCAGGTGCAGGAAATGAAAATATCGTCGTTTATATCGTCGGCGAGCGAATTCTGGCAGGCTAGGAGCGGAAGCAAATGTGGTACCGATTTCCATTACCAAGATTAAATTTTCCATGACAAAAGGGGAAAGGTCAGAGGTCGTAACTCACGGCGTGACAAACGGCGTTCCGGCCGCACTGTGCGCCGATATCCCAGCGCCGCCTCATCACTCGCAGCGCACAGCGCGACAGGCACTTGTCAGCTGCGCCGCTTCCCGCTCCCACCCACTGCTGTGCGGTTATAATTAAAAGCCAGCCCACCAACACACGTGTGTGGTCACGACCTGACGCCGTTGGCTCTATTATCAGCTAGATCCCTTAAACGTATTGGAAGGTATCTGTCAGGTACACACTGTAGGGCATACCCAGTCATTCTTATTTTTTAAATTCTATTACAATCTATATACTGAAAAAGAAACTGTTCTTATAAAATGATTTCCAATCCATGGTGTACAACAGCAATCAGTTAGAATAAATATTCCTTCAAACCGTCTTGATTCCAAATTTTTTATTACTCAATGACGCGTTTCGCCCTTTAGCAGGGCATCCTCAGATTATCTGCGTGACAGAATATACACAAAATTACAAGGCGGGATTACAAACGGTTATAATGGTACATGGGCTTATTTTGTGTTAAGAAGACAGTATAAATGGTAAAAAAAGCTTACAATGCGGAGCGGCCGTGCAGAACGTGACTGGAGCGCCTTAGTCTCCTCGGCCACCGCGGCCGGCCGTAAGTGTTTCAGATTTGACTGTGCAGAACAAATGGTTAGCACAAGGAAGCACGACGTTGCTTTCCATTTTAATCTACTGTTGAGTCTCCTAACACAATTAGCTACTGACGAATAGCCGGCCGCGGTGGCCGCGGGGACTGAGGTGCTTCAGTCACGGTCTGCACGGCCACTACGGTCGAGGGTTCGAATCCCCCCTCGGGCATGGATATTTGTGCCGTCCTAGTTCGTAAGTAGTTCATAATTAGTTTGTAAGTTTAGGGACTGATGACCCCGTAGTTAAGTCACATAGACTATACAAACATTTGAACATTTTACTGACGAATACACTCCTTAATTTTTGGTTCAATTTGTAATACATTACACATTTTCTTAAGTATCATGCTGGAATTCTTTCCGAAGTTTAGAGGGCAGTGATATGCCTCAGTTTCTAAGATATAAAATTTTTGAGTGGCAACATATGTTTGTGAGCGAATCCGATACATTGCTGTTCATGGTTTCTTTCTCTTAGCGTGGTGAAAAAAACTTGTTCCTTCTTCTGTGTATGTTTCTTGAAATGCCATAATTATCATCTTTTGATCTCTGAATCATGCCTTTGAGAAGCGACGCGGTAGTAACACACTGGAGTCACATTCGTGAGGACTGTGGTCCAAACCCACGCCTGGCCCTCCAGATATAAGTTTTCCCTGATTTTCACAAATCAGTCCAGGTAAATGCCGGAAGAGCTCCCCTTTGAAAGGATGCGGCCGATTTCTTTCCCAACCCTTACCCAAAAATCGGAGCGTGATCTCCGTCTCTAATGACCACGCTGTCGACGGGACGTTAAACCCTAACCTTTCATCTGGTTAGGGATTACCAATGGCAACAGCTGATGCACTGTCAACTGTCATTACATAACCTCTATGAGGTGACGTCAGCCACGTTGCTTCTGTAAAACGTACAGATTGTGTCACATTTCATGACATTCATTATTTCGCCCTGTATTTTTTGTAGCATTCGATTACATGATATACCTGTCTTACACCTAGTCTTATGCCTAGTAGTGGTACAGTGTACCCTCCGCCACGCACCTTACGGTGAATTGCGGAGTATGTATGTAGATGTAGATGTACACTTCCTACGAGAATAGTACGAACCTTGTTTCCTTATCGTCGTAATCCACATTGGTCTTCTATTATTTTTACTCCGTTCTGAGTCGACCCCATGTCTACTATATTCGAAATGCCGATTTCCAATCTGGGTTTGTGCTTCTCTGGTTCCGGATAGGTTTCCCACTCTACACTACTCAAAACAAATAGTGGATCAGGTGAGATGTAATACACAATATAACGTATAAGATTCAGATATTGTTGTTGTTGTTCTTGTTATTGCGGACTGGCTGGATGCAGCTCTCCACGCTAACATGTCGTGTGCAAGTCTCTTCATCTGACAATACGTTCGGCAACCTATATCCTTTTGAATTTGCTTACTGTGTTCGTCCCTCGGTCTCCCTCTACAATTTTTACCCCACACACTTATTTCTAATGCTAATTCCTTGACGTCTCAGAATGTTTCCTATCAATCTACCCCTTCTCTTAGTCAAGGTATTCCAGAAATTTCTTTCCCTCCCAATTCGCTTAAGCACCTCCTCATGATTGCAATTGCAATTTGTGTGTGATACATACGATATTTTGCTCTCACAACTTTCTACTTGAGTGTAAGCGTATGCTTGCGCGGCCATTTAACAATCCATAAAAGTTGTCTGGGTGTGAAACCGTATTGTCAGTCTTTGAAAATCTGCCAGACGAATATCCATAAGAAGGGGACTTGCAATAGTGGCCGTAACGTCGCACAGTGGGACGGAATCCCCAAAACGTGGCCAAAACTCCAAGAAGACGTTTAATTCACACAAAACATCACACGAGGGTTTCTGAGGTCGCTGATCACGAATTTGATGGTGAAAATTGTCTAAACAAAATGGCACATCTAATATGGCAACGTGACCCATGAAAATCCATAATAATTTATTACTAATAGCTTGTGTGTGCACTAATTCATCCATTGAACAAAAATGGGGAGAGAGAAGGCGTAAACAACTACAGAGGCATTTCAGTTTTACCTGTGACCTATAAAATTTTATCAGCGTGTCTGATAAAGAGGGCACAAGAACATCTAGAACATACAATTTCGACCTAAATAGATCATGCCCTGAACAGATCTTTAACCTTAAAGCTATTTTAAAAATTAAAGCAATCCGGTCTAAACCAATAGTGTGCACATTCGTTGATTTTAAGAAAGCATATGACTCTATAGACAGACAGACATTCTCGAGGAACATGGACTAGACACCAAAACCCGAAAACTAATTGAACAAACACTGACGGAAACCAAATTAAAAATTAAATTCATAGATGAAATTTGGGAAGTATTCTTAGTTAAAACAGGAGTAATACAAGGAGATGGAGTCTCGCCACTATTATTCAGCATAGTTTTAGACAAAGTAATGAAAGAATGGGAAATCTAACTAAGAAAACAAATCTTCTGGAAGCCAATTGAACTAGGAAGAGGTAAAGGAACATTGAACATCCGTTATTTAGCATTTGCAGATGACCTAGCAATTATAACTAACAGTGAAAAACCCGCAATAAAACAAATTGAGATTCTCAAAGAATGTGCAGAGAAGGTTGGCCTACAAATCTCCTTCGAGAGGACTGAATTTATTTGCTCCAAATTAGATATTCCGAAACTCAAAACAAATTATGGTGAAATCAACAAACACTTTAAGTATCTCGACGAAGTTATTGAACCAACAGGACTCGAGAAAATAGCTTAAAACAGCCAATTACAGAAAATCAGGGAAGCATTCGGACTTGTTCAAAACATATATAATTCAAACATATTTAATTCCTGTCAAAAGGAACTAAAATCAGACACTACAACACAGTTATCAAACCTAGAGTCACATATGTAAGTGAAACGCTCTCACTGAACGGAAAACTACATTTACAAGAAATTTAGAAAGTAGAGAGAAAATGTATTAGGAAAATTCTGGGGCTACGATACACACAAGATGGATGCAGATTGCAGACCATCGAAACAAGAGAAAGACTATCAAATATCGAAACTGACATCAGAAAGAGACGAATGAAATTTTATGGAAACCTACACAGATCACCTGGAAACACGTTAACTAAACGTCTACTGGACTACGTGACATCACTTAAAGCAAAATACTGTGGGTAACTGAAGTTAAGAAGGATTTGACAAAAGCAAAAATTGACATACCAAACACATCAGACAGGGATACATTCAGAAGAAAAATTGACAAGTGGAAGTTTGCTTCAGAGACGGCACCAAAACCATTCCGACCACAGTGAACCGGAGAAAGAAAGAAGGCCTTTGGGGAGAAAATGAAGAAATATTGGAAAAATAAGAAGAACCTTAAGAAATATTGATAAATCACCTGCATTTGATGGTGAAAATTGTCTAAACGAAATGGTGGAGCTAATATAGCAACGTGATCCATGAAAATCCATAATAATTTATTAATAATAGTTTGTGTGTGTACTAATTCATCCATTGCACAAAAAGGGAGAGAGAGAAGGCGTAAACAACTACAGAGGTATTCAACTTTTACCTGAGACCTATAAAAATTTATGCGCGTGTCTGCTAAAGAGGGCACAAGAACAACTAGAACATACAATTTCGACCTAAATAGATCGTGCCCTGAACAGATCTTTAACCTTAAAGCTATTTTAAAAATTAAAGCAATCCGGTCTAAACCAATAGTGTGCACATTCGTTGATTTTAAGAAAGCTAATAATAATAATAATAGCTTATATATAGAATTTAGACTCTAATAATTATTACACTGCCAACGTGATTTGTTTACTATGACAACAGAATATTTGTCGAAAATATATCGGAAAAATTTCGTCGATACCACAAACATTGTAATTCAGTAATATAATTAAACAATCTTCAAAGTCGGTGAAAGAACACAAATAATAGATGTAATAGTATAATCAATGATAGAAGTAATACGTGTAGCTTAGTTCCGTAGCCTACCGTGCTGCGCGTTGTATCGACCATGTTGTGCTACGAAATATCGGCCGCACGGGCACTTGTAAATATTCATTGTACAAGAGAAACGTGAGATTTTGCCAGCTGATTCTCGCCGATTCCACCAGATAATTAATCAATCTATAGTCTGGAAGTTGAAATTCCGCGGTATATTGCGGTATATGCTACTTTTGCTCTAGTTGACAATGCAAGTTCGGCAAAACATGATCGTTTTGCACAGGCATCGGGGAAAAAATATAAATAGGATAACCATGAAATTTATACCGATTTATTGTACCAACATTTTGTAGATATCTGTAGCAATCGTTTCCATCTTGTAGAACTAAAATTCTTCACTTCACTACCAAAATTTTCACTCACAAACCGAGAGTAAATTTGCCTTGCTTTCGCGTGTACTCTCGACGAAGGTCACTTTTGAACTGACGTAACTCAACAGGTATCGAAGATGGCGACCTCTCCTTCTGAAATGAGATGCACCAATCCTTCCCCTACCCATCGCACCCATCAATATTACGACAATGGAAAATTCAGTTTTCTGGGTTTTGGCCACGTTTTGGGGATCCCATCCTATAGTGCGTCGGGCAGATTTTTCAAAGTCTGAAAATGCTGTCTCACGTCCAGAAAATTTTTATCGGTTGTCTTTACTTGAGGTTTACATGTTATTTACTTAGATCGAAGTACCATGAGACTACCATAATACTGATAAATTCATTTTCAATGCCCTCTAATATGGTGTGCGATCATCTCGGACGGCCAGTAGAGTTGCACACCTGCGTGGCACGGACAGTATGACGTTATGACTCAGTTCTTGTGGGACATTTGGCTGTTCTTCCACAAATGTCCAGCTGCGCGATCTTTGTGGGAGGTGCTGGTCTGGCTGCAGTGCGTCTGCCAAGTGCTGCCCAGACATGCTCAAGCGGGTTTGTCCGGTAAACAAGCTGGCCACTCCAATCGTTCAGTTCCCTCAGTTTCAAGCACGTTGTACACCCGTGAATCTCTGTGCTGAGAAGCGTTATCGTCCATCAGAAGGAACCAGTCTCTCTACACCGCTGAGCAGTCAAAGCACAATTTTGAACGACAACTGACCACACCATGGTGATGTTTTCTGCACATAATCTGGTTTGTGCCGAGTTCCACGTTCTCTCCAGATGAGTGAACGACGAGTAAACACAAAATCTTCAGTCCTGTTCTTCGTCCGTCCAGTTTCTGCTGTCTATAGTGTGTCTAGGTTTCAATGCATCTCACGCCAGACTTCCGTGTGTAGAGCCAACATTTCAGAAGGCGATTTAGAACTGCTTTGTAGCTGAGTTTCAGTCAGCCTCCTGTCTCTGGGGGCTGTTAAAAGGTGATGACGACTTTGGCCTTGCCTTATTTTAAGGGTTCCTGTTGTCTGAAATCGCTTACAGATCCTGGAAATTACACTTTGGCACACTCCAATAGCTGCAGCCATCTCCTTCCGTATCGGTCCCGTTTCCAACTTTCCTATGGCTGTCTATTCCATTACACTAACTGCTCACTACACTATCTGAACCCAACTGCTTGTGTAATTCGTTTGGTGGAGTATACACAACACCAACCTCCTTTGCAACAACTTTCTTCTATTACCACTATCTCGGTTGTCGTAATGTTGTTGTCTTCACTCCGTATAAGTAACACAACGAGACGAACGATTTTACTTCATTCTGCCGATGGCAATACTTCAGAACCGAGGTATCTCCTGATTCCCTAATTATTTTTACCGTGCATTTTTGTCATGTTATGAGTGTGATCGCCTCCTCCATTTGTCATACCATATTCTTATCACTTTGTTGAAGAGTTGCCAAAACCTCCTTACCCTTAAGCAATGTTCTTGTATAGTATCTCATGAACAACTTCAAATATAGGATCTCTGTTACATGCCAGTTTCTTGCAGTTTTATTGATTCTCTTCCAAAAACATTTTCTGTCTCCCTACTTAATCCATCCACACTGATGTGTAACTTCGTGGGTTGGTGAACTACATGTAACTACCTACATAACGTAAGGTCCATCTAGTTAATGTACATAGAATAGTTACCAAACTAGTAGAAAAATAATTATCTTTAAAAGGCTAATGATATGGTCTCCTCATAGTAGGAAACCTTCAATAGTGTCCAACATGAAATTCATCAGCCATGCACCAATAATCAGTCGTCAGGTTCTCAGGTGACATCATCATTCTACCTGCCTGCCTATATACGTATAGAATAAATAAAATTACATGTACCGTTGTGTATGTAAGGAGTAAGGGAGGAATAGGTGGACAGCGAGAGACATAGAGATGACCTAACAGGGTTGAGGGTTAGTACTTTAATGTAAGTAAGTGGTCTTCAGTTGAAAACTATAGAGCAAGAATGACAAAACTACATAGGACGTACACGAAAATGCATAAAATATCTTTTAATATGATTCCATAATGGAGATTGCGCCAGCCCATCACAATATTGCAGAAAAAATATGATTTAGCTTATTTTACAAAAGTTCACATATCGATTTCGTTCCCTTGATGGAACATCATCAGTGCAGATTGCAATTCATGATGACTGATGTACTCTGCGTAAAACATTTAATGGTCAGATCCATAAAATAACTAAAGCGGTCTTCCTGCTACACGTCACAAGTAAGAAAAGAATAAATAAATGAAATCAAAATAAACCTTGTGTCGTGTACGAGGAAGACCGGTTCAGTTATTTTACGGATCTAGCATTAAATGTTTTATGCCGAGTACATCAGTCATCATGAATTGAGGTCTGCACTGATGATGTTCCACCATGGGAACGAACTCGATATGCGAATTTTTGTAAAATAAATATTTCATATCGCACGCCAAGTTGAAACGTATTATTTTTATTGAAATAACATATAGAAACAAGGTGGCACAGTCCGGCTAAGTGACTAGCTGTGAAAGATATTGCGACCTCATGACGATAGTCAAATATCTTTTTAGAAAATAATGTTGATCTTCGTATTGCAGCTTTATATCTGAGACACACTGCAGAAGTAATTAAATAACGTGGAACCATCGTAATGAAAAGCGATATTCGTTCCTCTTGGTTCTCAGCAGGTTTTCCTATCCTGTCCGCAGGAATACGTCGATCTGCGAGTTAAAATGCGCAGAGGTGAAAGTGTGTCTGTCACCTTGGCAAGTTCCTCCGCGACGGAGCCGTGGCGGCCGCCTGCCGGCGCGTTATAAATGGAGGGGAACTTGGGGATTAATTTAACTTGCGCCAACTGTTTTTGAGTGGCCGGACCCCAGCGTCAAGGGGGCGAGGGGCGAGCGGCGGAGGAACGACTCGGCCAGCTGACGGCCCGGCCGGCCTTCCCATCGACTCGCCTACCTGCTACCTGCTAGCTGCTACCTGCTACCCGCTACCTGCCAGCCGAGACGTGCCAGCTGCTTCCACACACAACGCCCTGCCGTGGACGGCGTCTGACGTGGACCCAACACCGGAGAGTGTGCAAAATATTAAAGATTTGCCTCCTGGAGTCCGTGAGCGTCAAGGCACCTTAGGAAAAGCTGGGTGTCTCGAGCGAAATATTTATATCTATACATATTACAAAAAGAATCGTACGTATTTGAAATCTCAGATTGGAAGGACTTGGTAGGTTACCATAATTAAAAACAATTCATACTTGATGAATTGATTTAGTTTGGAATAATCGTTAGGTGAAGCTAATTGTAAAAATTTAACCCTTTAATAAGTAGTGTAGCTGGTCGGCTACATACCTTATTTTTTCCATTTCCTCTCAAACTGATCAACATTTTACCACAAATTCATTTGTAGCTGCTTGTATACATAGTGTTACATATGCTAATAGCTCGTCCTAGAGATTATAAATTGTAGAGTGCTACTGAATCATGTTTTTGGACAATCAACCAACCAATCTGAGAGATCTACCCCGAATTGTCGTTGAGGTGTGGTACCACCTTGACCTACAGTCCCCTGATGATGTGGTAGACAGTATGCTACGAAGAATACAGGCACGCACCAACCAATCTGAGAGATCTACCCCGAATTGTCGTTGAGGTGTGGTACCACCTTGACCTACAATCCCCTGATGATGTGATAGACAGTATGCTACGAAGAATACAGGCACGCGCCAACCAATCTGAGAGATCTACCCCGAATTGTCGTTGAGGTGTGGTACCACCTTGACCTACAGTCCCCTGATGATGTGGTAGACAGTATGCTACGAAGAATACAGGCATGCACCAACCAATCTGAGAGATCTACCCCGAATTGTCGTTGAGGTGTGGTACCACCTTGACCTACAGTCCCCTGATGATGTGGTAGACAGTATGCTACGAAGAATACAGGCACGCATCAGTGAAAGACAACGTATTAGGGGTACTAATTTATGATGCACTCTGGTACACAAATGTCTACGTCAGGAATGTTGAACCATTCAGATATACATGCCGTCTTTCCCCCCTCCCCACCCCCCAACCCCACAAAAAACCATCGATAATTTCAAGAATTTTACGAAGATTTGACATTAAAAGTGTTTTTATGCCACCAGTAAAGACTAGTGCTCTCCTTGGGTCAGTCAAGGATGATTTGCGACTGAGGAGGCCCGGTGTTTATAACATTTCGTGTCATCGTGTCATTGTCGTGAGACTTACATCGGCGAAACGATCCGCACAGTTCAGGATCGCTGTGTGGAACATCACCGTCATACTCGTTTGCTTCAACCTGAAAAGTCGTCTGTTGCTGAACGCTGTCTGAATGAGGGACACAAGATGTTATATAATGAAACAAAATTTATTGCTCCTGCCTCCCACTACTGGGAATGTGTTCTTAAGGAATAAATGGAAATTTGTCTTGCCGATAATATTATTAATAGGAACCCAATTTTATATGACATTAAACAACAACGGTATTCGTTTCGATCGGCATTTTCTTATAACTTGTTTCGACCCATCATTTTGCAGGGTTGGATCGAGGACGTTGTGCTGGGGCGGGGGTTAGGGGGGGGGACGGTGAAAGAATTCTCATCGTCGCTAAACTCTGGTTCAGTAGAAAGACTCTAGTACCGGCCACCTGTTTTACCCCACGCCCAATAAAACAAAAGCCTCACAGTTTTGAAGACTCTGTGCAGTGGTTGCATACTAAGCCCCTCCCCCCTTGGATCCACCTATGTCGTTTTGATGATTTTTTCCGCCGAAGCGCTAATCTATTGCGCCTAAAGAGCCCCTACCTTGTTTTCGCACAGGGGCGGTGGGTCATCAGCGGTGTATAAAGGGGCCGCCGTTTCTGTCCTGGTCTCAGTTTTTGGGGAGTAAGTGCATTCGGCGTACTCACCTGCAGATGGAAGCTAGTTGGCATGCCGAAATATTGCTTCTAGGTGACGATGCTATCCGGCTGCAGACCAGAGAAACATATTGTCAGTTACTACGCCGGCGAAGTCTACGCAATCACGTTACTTATCATGGTTTACTTGCGAACTGAATGTGTTTAACGTAAGCATGCACTGACCATTACTTCTTTGCTGACAGCTTTGACAGAACATAATAGTGACATCCCTCTAAAATGAAAGTATAAAATGTCCCACATTGTTTTATTTTATGAGAGTAACATTTGCTTTACTACATTTTGAAATAATGATACATATCAAAATAATAATTTATCTTGTTTGAAAACAAATTGTTATTGCATTGGCTATCACTAAGTCTGTATAATACTAAACTTTGTGAAATCCTATAGTTTTCCCCATCACGTACGTACATTGAGGTAATAAATATCATGGCACAGTGATGTGCTCCGCCGGGTTATAATGCGTAAAAGGCATAACTAGGCGGTGCATGGTTAGTGCTGAAATTGACGTGAAATGTTTCCTCCGTAATGGACGTTCCATTTCTAAAACCGTTCAGGAATTCAACATTACCACTATATCAAAAGTGTGCCGAATATTGGAAATTGTTAGACATTACTCAGCCCGTACAATGTTGCGATTGATGGCCTTCGACCAACACTGATTCCTCTCCTCTTTGACTCTGGGAGGTAGGGGAAATGACTAATATATACGATTCGATGTTCTCTTAAAAGGGGAACTGGCTAGAGTATTTATCCGACAGGATTATGTTATTTCCGTATTTATTTATGTAACGTTCATACTGTCAGCAGCACGAAATTGAGTTTGCGTGTTACGAGCGCTCTCCCACGACCTGGGCGGGCTGGCTAGCATCCACTGGGGCGGAAGGCCATTGTAAAGCTTTCTGTAATTTATTCCGCGAATATCTCTGGCGGCCTGGCAGCGTGTCTAAGGTAATTAGAGCCGAGGGGAGGCGACCGGCTGGCGTTTAGGTGGTAGAGCCGAAGGTGTCCGGGCACTTGCCACGCCGGACATTTGCCACACTTTTACCTGCTCCGAAGAGTCGGGTGCCCCTGTCTCCTACTCCCCTCCCCCCCTTCCGCCCGGCCCGAGAACTCCGTGGACGGTGTCCCGACATATGCACACTGGTCGCTTCCGCATTTTGTATTACGACCGTCAGTATGGAAGTTATTACAACGGCAAAGGGCAGGCCTTTTTCCCATTACAATGGTTACGCGATAATAAGGTGTGGATGTGCTTACTCCGAAAACAGGATCTTTGCAAGGGAAAGCTGCTTTCGAAGAACGGAGACGTCTTGAACGTAGTGAACACCTGTGAGGACCACCTAACGATGCGACCTTTATTAATTGTAAAAATAAAGAGTGTATCAGACCTCAGTATCCTTAAACAACCTAATGATGAAGCTAGCTAGTCACAGTTCGGTTCACTAGCGCTTAATGAATACGCGATGAAATATGACTCAACGAAACAATTACATTTAACATCACTCAAATGATCCTCCTGCAACCAGAACTTATAGTTAAATATACCGCTTTTCAATTTGCAATTTCCTATATAGGTAAAAGCTCCTAAAGTTGACACGTTAAGAGAACTTTTTTCTACCTTCTAATATTGTGGCCGTACTGTCAAAATTTGTGAGTTCCAAAATTATTTCCGTAACTTCAGAGACGCAATTAGCTCCTAAAAATATCATTTTTTGTTAAATTGATAAGGTACACTTTAGGTTTTAAAAAGAATCTGTACTTTAGAATTGCATCTAAAATACACACCCTAAAACAGATCTGCTCTTAAGATCGACAAGTTCGGCAGCTATAGTGTTGAAATAATTCCCATATCTCCAAAATTAAATAGGGATAGAAATAACTTTACAGTAGACTTAGATCTCATGAAGTACATTTAGATGTAGTCCTTAAAAATTAAAGTTTCTCATCATGTTGTTGATTATCTTTAATCAGACCAGTAAAAGCTATGGAAGGAGCTTACTATTCAAAAATAATTGTTACAAAACAATATCATAAAGAAATGTATTAGACGTATTTTTCTTATGCATTAGAAACTTTTGAAAACATTGTTTATCATTTCTTATGCAACATCACTTATTTGATACGGCGATTTGCTTTGCATCACCAAGGGTATTTACTTTTATATTATGTTTGCAGCAGTTCTCATTTCGAATTGTGGAATATTTACATCGTGTTATTTGATGAAAGAATTTCTGAAAACTGCATTTAATAACTCCGCATTAGTGGCACTGTCATCAGTAACATTACCGTCCCTATCGCGCAATAAAGGCATTCACTTAGTTTTTCCGCTGCTGTAGATAACATAGGACCAGAATCTCTCTGTATTTTCCGCCACATTTCTACAAAGAATTTCGTTGTGAAAAATATTAAACGAATGTCACATTGAAGGCCGCGCTAAATTTCGAGCTTCAGTAAAACATTGGCAATCTTGTGGATTTTGAATTCGTCTAAATTTTCTGCAAAAGCTTTCTGTTCTGTTTTATGTACCATGGGGAACTATTTCAGTCTCTTATTAATTTATTTGGTAGGAATCCCTCCAATGCTGTTGATACTATTTCTTTGAATGTAAGCCACATATGATCTTCACTTACATAGTTAATTTAGAAAAAATGGAGACTGTCTCCTAGGAAGATGTCAACCGAATTTTTATCTTTTTTTTTCTTTTTTTAATAGACGTATTTAGCGTTTAGATTTTGTGAATATCTTTGTCACAGATTTGAGCTCGCTACATCTTTGGGTTCACTTATCCCTGTAACCGTCGTGATGCTCAGAAGTATTTGTGACTAAGAGCTCAAGTGTGTTTCCGAAACCATTTGACCATTTGCAATTTTAATGGGCTCGTGAACTAATTGTTCAAAATAATTTTTAAAAAAGCATTTAGAACAATATCGGAAGATGTATCTGCCACCCTGTCAGAAGGCGTATTTTTGTCAACATACGGATGTTAGATTTAGTGTTTTTATTTGTGTTGAGACTCACGTTTTCTAGGAACTGTTAAGCGGCTGCATCATCAGAGTGCCGGGGTCGGTAAATTAAAATGTTCAAATGTTTGTGAAGCTGAAGGGACTTAACTGCGGGGTCATCAGTCCTTAAACTTACAAACTACTTACGAGCTACATTATACTAAAGACGACACAAACATCCATACCCGATGGGGGATTCGAACCCCCCGACGGGAAACGGCATCGCGCATCGCAGTATAGCGCCTCAATGCGCTTGGCAGCTCCGCCGCGGCAGTTATTAATTTATTCCGGTAGTCGAGTATAACATCTGCTCACACTAACTGACAGGAACTATCGACTTCAGTTTCGCTTGTGAGCTAGTACATATATTACATTGTGCTTTTTGTTTCTTTTGTAGTGCAGATCATAGGAATTACGGCATTTCCAATAAAAACTAGGGTGTTTCTTCTGCGACTCAGATAAACAATGTAGAACAACAGTGTACTTTACAAGCATAGCATTCTATATTCCTTCATTTCTTTATTTCAAATTTGTATATCGACTTTAGGTGATCTGTCAAACATAGACGCTCTTATCTCTATTTTGCAAACGTATTTTCTGTTATTGTTTTGAGCATTGTCCCAATTCACTTTATTAACTAATATTCGCCGCAAAAGAGTAAATTTATGAAGTGTATCGTTCTTCTTTCCTCCTTTTTTTTTACACGCAGTTGTAGCAAATAATATACGTACAAATGCAGTGATCAAACTTGAATGATAAGAGAGCATTCGAATTATCTTTATATCGTTCCTTTCATGTTCCTTCCATGGCGATGGACTGTTTCTATCGCAATCAGTAAGTGTGGAAGAAAGCTACCATACAAAGGGAGGGAGAATGGATCCATATTTGTGGTTGGAAGAACTAATTACACAGTAACATAGCCGACGGTATTGTTTTCGTTTCCCAAAAGTTATAAATACTTCGATTTCGGGATATTGAAAAGAAGTTGTACATTTCGGCGAGCTGTCGAACAGAAATATCTCTTTCGTATTGGCTGTATCGTGTAAGAACGGAGACGGAGGTTTGGAAGCAAACAAGAGGAGTACAGGGAAGGGCGTCCCTTGCCTGAGGGGCCGCTAATCCGACTACCTGGCGAAGTTCGGGTGTGGCAAATGTCCGGCGTGGCAAAAGTCCGGCGTGGCAAGTGTCCGGCATCCGAGCCGGAGACCGACAGCAGGTAGCAGCGACACTGCCTCCGCAGTGGGCTTTGCGTCTGGCTGACGCCATTGCGGACAATGCCGATGTGATCTCCGTTTGTTGTCACGTGACCCGTCCTCCTAAGTTTCTTTCCAGAAGAAATTTATGTCTGGCTCGATGGGGCGTTGACGACAGTGTAGGACAGTGTCAGTTCCTGCACGTGTCCTCCGACTGTTTTTTTAAAACGGGCAGTGCGGTTTCCAGTGGTGTGTTGAATCTTCAAACAACTTACGGGTATGCTGCCGGATGACGTTGTCGACAACCACCGATATTTCGGCAGGAGGACACTCTGCCATTCTCAACGCACAACTGCACTTAAGGAAGCAATGTGCAAGTGTATTTAATACCTCGGTTTGCAAAGGGTAAACAAGGAAGAGAACACAGTACACAACCAAAGATGACCAAACATCAAAAATATCGATATTGACTTAATCAACAGGTGAGGCAGCGTTAATTTTGTCCCTCTGTTTTTTGACGAGAGACAGTGCCGGATTCTTTCTTTGGTTCTGTTGACTCTGCAGTGACTTGTATTGTGTGTGTTATCTTCCTTGTTTACCCCTTACAAACCGAGGTATTAAATACGCTTGCACATTGCTTCCTTAGGTGCAGTTGTGCCGTGAGAATGGCAGGGTGTCCTCCTGCCGAAATATCGGCGGTTTTCGACGACGACACCCGGCATTATACCCGTAAGTTGTTTAAACATTCATTACGCCGGGAAAAGTTAAGGTTTCACATCGTGTCTCGAATAGTTTTACGGCCTTCGGGAAAAAGTAGTAGACAGTGGACGAAATAATTCACTGCAAGCGAAATGGGAAGGCCACGCCAGCATCTGGAGCCACACGGAGTCGGCGCAGTGTGTGTCGAAAAACAAAAATGCTGTTTGATTTTTCCTTATTTTTTTGAAATGCGAGCCAAGTTGAACGTCTTCAACCATCAAGGAGACAGGTCATTGACTTTAGCTGTGGGAGTTCTGTCTCAGGAGCGGGGCTTGCACTGGAGACAGTAAAAAACCCTGCGATTGGCGGCGTGAAAATAGTATGACAAGTGGGTCAATTTTTCATGACACCACGCAAGTTGATTGGGTAGGCCATTTAGAGCTGCACGTGAGTGGTGTTGTTTCGGGAGCGTGGCTTCCAGCAGCAGCGCTCCGCAACTTAGTTTCTTGGGAGTCTTGTGTCGAGAGTCGGTCGAGAGAAATCGGAGAGAAAGGTCAGGCTTCAGGGCCTGAGGAGAGACTCTGCTCGGGACTTAATTTGCGGTCAGACGCAGAAAGGTTGTCTGGCATCCGTCACACTATGACAGCTTTAGAAGTTTTTATCGGTGCCACCGCCGGAGTGTCTTACTGATAGCCGCTAGTGTGCGCGCGCGAATTTTGTTTTGATATTGATTTCTTGTCATAGTGACTTGGAGATTGTTGGTAATTGCAAAGTAAATTTAGCAATTATCTTAGAATTTCCGATTCATTGGTGGTGGGAAATTGAACAGCCGTTGTCTATTACTAGCTGCGCAGTGCGATAGGGGCCAGTTGTTATCCTATCTGGGGTCTACTGAATCGTACTCGCGTATATTTGCTGTAATGAGTTCTGATAATTTAGTTTATGATGGTGAATAGATGGGGCATAACAGCTTTCAGATAATTGCAGAACGACATGTTGACCATAGCTGTTTATTAATTCTCAATGCTACCGGTTTCGGTTATTTACCATTGTCAAGCGTTAGCAGAGATTAGCTAATAGAAATGTTAAGCTATTAGCTAATCTCTGCTAACGTTTGACAATGGTAAATAACCGAAACCGGTTACCATTGTCAAGCGTTAGCAGAGATTAGCTAATAGAAATGTTAAGCTATTAGCTAATCTCTGCTAACGTTTGACAATGGTAAATAACCGCAACCGGTAGCATTGAGAATTAATAAACAGCTATGGTCAACATGTCGTTCTGCAATTATCTGATAATTTAGAACTAGCCAATTATTGGAAGAACTGCTCGACACTGTCTGTCTAACGAGATGACAGAAGCTGTGAATAGTGATAAATGTTTGATCTGCTTCACGGACCACAGTTCACTGCAGTTTTCGTGTCGCGCATTTTCGGCTTGCCAGCAGATCGCTGCCCGTCGAGTGCTGCACTTCCAGACCTGAGGAGAGTCTGTCAACTCGGGTAATGTGTTGCTCGCTCATTACTAACCACAAGGGAACTAATACTGCAGCGAGTGTACTTATAAAATTGGTAGCAATCCTTAGGATCTGCTCACAGTTGTTATTACATATGAAAATTCCATTTGTGGGCGGGTTAAGGTTGTAATCTAAGGTCAGGGACTCAACCAATCACTCAGCCATATTTTATTACCTTGTTTATGAAAGTATTTCCACTTTGTATAGTTTATTTTCTGTGTAATCAGTATTGTTATTCAGTTAGGATGTCAAAAGGGTTCTAGATTAAATGTTAAAAAAATAGATTGTCTCGACTACATCAGTTATTAGTTTCCTGTTTTACAAAAACTTTTTGGAGGGATATATATATATATATATATATATATATATATATATATATCTCAAAGAAATTGCGTCTTGTGTTAGAACATTCAGTAAGGGAGAGAGTAAAATTGACAAAGTGCTGAATCAGCTAATCACTTTGAAACTGAAATGCCAACGTGCTTGTTCTGAATGTTTGGTAATGTAGAGGTTTGAATACGGTTATGATAATTCTTTAATAGTATCACAAAGCACCTGACCAACGCGTGTTACTTAAATTGCAGAATAATATCAGACCATATTTGATTAATTATTAAAATGACGTAAGTTAATTAATTTCACATAATTAATCTAAGTGCATACTTTCCATGTTTAGTGTTAAAAAACATGATGACAACCATTAACTATAAATTATTAAAACCCACCACGTTACAACAACGTACGTGAATCGAGCATTTTGTAGCAAATTTAAAAGTAAATGCACAGTGTTTAAGAACCTTAAATGTACACAAGTAGTTTCTTTTGAAAATACCATCACGATATATTGTTAAATACGTTAGATTATATTCAGCGTGTCCCTACTGCGAGTAATGAGGTACTATTTCTCTGGAGTTTAGGCAGATATCGGCACTTTTGTGTTTCTGTGTAAGGCTGTAATCAGCCCAAATTAATCTTGACTTCTTTCATGTATTGTCTAGTGTCCATCACAAACAATTTTTGAAGCAGAATTTTACTCTCTGTTTCGACAGTTTCTGAATCAGTCGAAGGGGACATTCCGTTTATCGGTATGTGCACACAAGTGTGGAAATTACAGAACGATCATATTAATAAGTCATGGTGGCAGATCACTAACACTAATTATTTACAAGTGAAATGACAAACTAACCTTTGAAAAATGTTGGAAAATGTGTGGCAATATATTACCATTTATCTTAGAAGATAGTTTAAGGAAAGGTGAAACTACGTTTTTAGAATTTGAAGGCTTACGGACAACTTTTGGCAACGTTGACTGGAATACACTTTCAAATTCTGAAGGTAGCGGGGGTAAAATATAGGGAACGGAAGGTTATTTACAACTTGTACAAAAACCAGACAGAAATCATGAGTCGAAGCGCAGGAAAGAGTGGCAATGGTTGCGAAGGGAGTAACAGAGGGTTGCAGTCTTTCTCCAATGTTATCCAGTCGGTATATTGAGAAAGCTGTGGAGGAATGCAAGAATCAATTTTGACAAGGAGTTCAAGTACAGGGAGAAAATGTAAAACTTAGCAGTTTGCCGATGACATTGTAATTCTTTCTGAGATGTCAAAAGACCTGGAAGAGCAATTTAATGGAATTTACAAATGTTGTAAGATGAACATTAACAAGAGTAATTGTATGTAGTGTAAGAAAATCAGCCAATGCTGAAGGAATTAGATTATTTAATGAGGCAATAAAAGTAGTAGAGATTTCTTATCTGGGTACCAAAATAACTTCTGGTAGCTGAAGGAAACAGGATATAAAATGCAGTATGTCTATGGGAAGAAAAGCGTTTATGAAGAAACGAAATTTGTTGACGTCCAGCATTAATTTAAATGTTGGGAAGTCCTTTCTGAAAGCATTTGTCTAGAGTGTAGCATTGTACGGGCATGAAGCTGAACTGCTGCGGCAATGAATCGCACAATACTGCTCTCGTGTAGGAAAACGGTAGAACGTAACACCTTCCAACAAACATAAATTCAAACCTTTCGGAAACTTTTTCTTGCTTACCCCCCCCCCCCACCCTCCCAAATAAATAAATGTAAATGGAAAAAGTTTGTCGCTTACGACATTTCTGAGGTGGTTGGGTAAACGTTCTGTGTCAGACGTGAGATTTTAATTGTTTACTTCACTATAACTGACTATATTGATCGCAAAATTTGCAGACCTCTTCAATATATAGAACTGAAGAAAATTACAATAAAATATTTTGCTGTGTGACGCATGGTTTCGGAGATAATGTGTGATTCATAACAGTTTAAATACTTCTATTTTCAGTGACAAAAACTTAGTTGTAAAAAAAAAAAAAAAAAAAAAAAAAAAAAAAAAAAAAAAAAAAGTGTCAGAAAGTGATATCGGAACACACTGTCCTGTTATGTCGACAGTTTATACAATAAACGATTTTAGTTTTTTACAAAAAAGTTACACTCAGCGATTCGCGGCCCATGGCTACCATATCCCCCATTCTCCAACAGTGCGCATGCACGGAGAAGCAAACCACACCCTTCTGATTGGCTACAGCGACTCGGTGCGTTAGGGCCGGATGAACTGCATAGAGGCACTAATTAGATAATAACACGCCACATTGCGCTCACTCATCGTATCGAACTCTGGCGTGCCGAAAAGACACAGGACCCCAGTCCGCGAACGGTTGGAATATCCCGCAACGTGGGGTGGGGGAGGGATCGGACGCGAACTGAAGGACCCAAGGAGTTTGCACATCTCCCAAAGAAGGACAGTAGCTGGAGAGAAGAGGCGTGAAGTGTAATGTTAAATAAGACCCCGTTGACGCAGTATGGGTGGTTTTGGCAGCATTTCCATCAAAAGGTACATGATGGCGCCTTAGTGAGAACTTCGTCAGGTAACAGTCAGTAGTTGATGGACATCTCCAGCACTACTTCCTGTCAAACGCCAACTTAGAACAACGAGGGATAGTGCCCTTTCCTCCCTCTGCATCCGGACCAAGCTACTCACTATATTTTTGCCCTAGCATGATTCACGACGCATTATCACATGGGAAATACTGGGACATTAATTCATACCTCATGAATAAATTTATTTATGACATATCATGTGCCGGAAGTGGTTAATTCAGAAAATGGGAGCCCGTCATTTACTTATATAGGCGTCGTGCTGGACATTGAAAGCAGAAGGACCGAAAAACGCGGATATCGCACTCGAGGGACACACCAACGGGCAAACAAGATTCATGGAGCTTCTAGTCGTAACTGACACAAAAGCTGCAGATGGATGCCCGGGTTGTGGGATTCCGGCGGCATCACCTGAGTGCTGCGAGTCCGTGCTGTTGTGTGTGGGCACCGACGTCGACTCTCTCCATCAACTTTCGGCGAATTTGGAGAGCAAAAGAATCATGGGTCCGGGCCTCGTATTGTTACCAGACACTGCTCCATGTCACCTCTGGAACGCTTTGATAGACATCCGGAGAGTGTCAAATGTACTTTCACCACTGGCCCTCGGAGATATGGCATCTGAAACTGTTGTTGTGCGAAACCCACAGCAAAATACATTGGTGTTGTTGTGGTCTTCAGTCCGCAGATTGGTTTGATGCAACTATCCACACTACACTGTCCTGCGCAAGTCTCTTCATCTGAGAATACGTTCGGAAACCTACATCCTTTTGAATGTGCTTACTGCATTCGTCCCTCGGTCTCCCTCTACAATTTTTACCTCACATACTTCCTGCGAACTCTAAGTTGACGATTCCTTGATTCCTTCATGTTTCAGAATGTGGCCTACCAAGCTATCCCTTCTCTTAGGATATGCCACAAAATCCTTTTCTCCCCAATTCGGTTAAGCACCACGTCATTAGTTACGTGGTCCACCCATCTAATTTTCATCATTCGTCTGTAGCATCACATTTAGAAGCTTGTATCATCTTTTTGTCTCAATTCCTAATCGTCCAAATTTCACTGTCATACTATCCTACACTCTAGACAAATGCTTACAGAAAGGACTGCCTAACAACTAAATTAATATCGTATGTTAATAAGTTTCGCTTCTTTAGAAATGCTTTTCTTCCCATTGCCAATCTTCATCTTATATCTTCTCTACTTTGCCCATCAGAAGTTATTTTGCTACCCAAATAACAAAACTCATCTACTACTTTAATTGTCTCATAACCTAATCTAATAACTTCAGCATCGCCTGGTTTTCTGACATTACAGTCTATTACCCTCTTGTTAAAGTTAATCGTATGTATAAATAATAGGGAATACAAGTGTATTTCAAAACGCAGTTACTGGAAAAAAAGCTCTGTGTCCCTTTCTTGCCTGTCGACTCTCTTAAATATTGTCTGGATTTGGCATAGGTTGAATGTTTTTTCGCTCCCTATATTTTACTTCTGTTACCTTCAGAATTTGAAAGTGTGTGTCCCAATTAAAAGTGTCAAAAGCTTTCTCCAAATCTACAAACGATAAAAACGTAGGTTTGCCTTTCTTTAGCCTATCTTCAAAGATAAGTCGTACTGTGAGTATTGCCTCCCGTCTTTCTACATTTCTCTTAAATCCAAACTGATCTTCCCCGGGGTCGGATTCTACAAGTTTTTCCATTCGACTGAAAATACGTAGTGTTAGTATTTCGCAACTATGACTCATTAAACTGATAATTCTGTAATTATTTGCACTTGCTTTCCTTCGAATTGGAATTACAACATTCTTCTTGAAGGGTATTTCCCCTGTCTCATATATCGTGCATACCAGGTGGAACAATTTTTTCATGACTGGCTCTCCTAACGATATCAGCAGTTCAGACGGAATATCATCTACTCTAGGGTCCTTGTTTCGGCTCAAATCTTTCAGCGATCTGTCAAATTCCTCTCGCAGTATCGTATCTCCTATCTCATATTTCTCTATTTCGTCTTCCATTTCTAGAATACTGTCTTCATTTCCTTTGTATAGCCCTCTACATATTCCTTCCACCGTTAAGCTTTCACCTCTTTGCTTAGTACTGGTTTTCCGTCTGAGTTCTTGATATTCATGCAGCTGCATTTCTTGTCTCCAAATATCTCTTTTATTTTCCTGTAGGCGGCATCTATCTTTCCCCTAGTTATACATTCTTCTACAGTTCTGCATTTGTCCTCTAGCCACTCCTGCTTAGCCAGTCTGCACTTCCTGTCAATCTCATTTTTCAGACGTTTGTTCTCCCTTTTCCCTGCTTCACTTGCTGAATTTTTATATTTTTTCCTCTCATCAATTCAGTCCAGTATATCCTGTATTATCCAGGGATTTCCATTAGGACTTGTCATTCTGCCTATATGATCCTCTGCGGCCTACACTACCCTATCTCTCAGAGCTATCCATTCTTTATATACATGTGGCGTCTGGTCTGAGAGAACAGACGTCACTTCTGTTCCTGCAGTTGTTATTATTCAACATTCATACAATATATGACATCAACTGCGATTGGGCAAAGCTGAAAATGTGTAACCAGCCGGGATTCGAACCCGGGTCTCCTGCTTTCTAGGCAGTTAAAAGGGGGACACAGTGATCACCGCACCTGCAAGGACTACCTAAGCACGCCTCCCGTCAGATACAAATTCCCAGTTTCGCCCTGCCCACAGTACTCAAACTCGTAGTTATGAACTAATTCCCGTAAGAGTAAGGGCTTCAAACTTGCCCACCCCTCCCCACTAACGATAGGATCATTACCCGTCACCGGCATATTATATATACATGTGGCGTCTGGTCTGAGAGAACAGACGTCACTTCTGATCCTGCAGTTGTTATTATTCAACATTCATAGAATATATGACATCAACTGCGATTGGGCAAAGCTGAAAATGTGTATCCATTCTTCTTCTACTGTATTTCTTTCCTCCGTTTCAGGCAATCTTTGGCTGAGACTGCCTCTGAAACTCTCAACCACCTCTGGTTCCTTCAATTTGTCCAGGCACCATCTCCTAACTTTTCTACCTTTCGGCAGTCTCTTAAGTTTTAATCAGCATTTCATAACAAACAAGTAATGGTCAGAGCCTATATCTGCCCCTGGATATGTCTTACAGTATAATACCTGGTTTCTAATACAATTCCTTACCATTATACAGTCAATCTGGTACCGTAAAGTACTTTCTTTCATGATGTTTAAACCAAGTGTTTGTGATCATTAAATTGTGCTCTGCGCAAAATTGAAGCAGGCGATCTCCTCTTTCATTCCTTTTTCCCAATCCATATTCACCTACTACATTTCCTTCTCTTCCCTTTCCTACTACCGAGTTCCAGTGTCCCATCACAATCACGTGACCGTCTCTCTTAACTTTCTCAACTTTTGCACTGTTCACTGGTACTCAAACTGGTAGTTTTGTTAATTGATTCCAGTCAGAGTAAGGGCGTATGAGTGCCTCCGCACTGAAGAAAGGGTCATTGCCCATTATTTCACCAAGTTATTTGCGTAAATTATGAACATCCAGGAGAACCTGAATTGAACCGTAAAACATGTCATTGTGATTTTTAAACAAAACGAAACTTATTTTTGTAAATCGCTTCCTGATCATTTTAAATTGTCATTTCTTTAGTAAACGAAAATGAGCACACATGGCAGACTATTTTTTATTTTTGTCTTTATCGTTATTTTAACAATGTTTGGATAGCTTATGAGACTTAACTACGGGGTCATCAGTCCCTAAACTTACAAAATACTTATGAACTAACTAAGGACGGCACAAATATCCATGCCCGATGGGGGATTCTAACCCCCGACGTAGTGGCCGTGCAGACCGTGACTGGAGCGCCTTAATCCCCTCGGCCACCGCAGCCGGCGTTATTTTAACGCTTACGATATAATTAGCAGGCTGGCAGCAGCTCCAGCGCCACTCTTCAGACGATAGTATTTATAAAATACTGACATGGAGATAAAAATATGCGAATTCGTTAAAATGACGTGATGATACCTGGAGACTGTACAAAAGCAATTGGTGATAAAAGTGCATGTTGGAGTTAAAATAATTACACGGTGACTAAAAAACACACGGAAGATACAAAATACATAGAGCGAATACATATAGAATCACAGAGAAAAATATACTGTCAATACTGGTTCGGTCGGCGGTGGTCGCAACATACGAGGGTTGTCTATTTAAGTAAGGGCCGTTCGCGCGTATAGTCCCGTAGTTCGCGCGGACGCCGCAACAAGCCACCGCGCCACTTGCCGGCATCCTTCCCGTTCACACTGTTGCCAGTTGCAGCTCTGTAGCTGACGTGTACACTACGCATCGCTGTGCTACTTTATAATGTTTACGATTATTGAGTCGCCTGCCGCGTGTGAGATACGGTCAGTGATAAGTTTTTTGACCGCGAGAAACCTATCAGCTGCAAAAATTCATCTTCAGTTAACAGAAGTTTATGGCTTGAACGCAATGAGTGAAGGTAAAGTGCGTAAATGGGTTAGAGAGTTTAAAAATGGCCGTCAAAACGTCCATGACGAAGAACGCTCAGGCCTGCCCTCTGCGATTACTGATGATTTGGTGGCTGCAGTCGAAACAAAGATTCGCGAGGACAGAAGATTCACAATTTCCACTCTTTCTTTGAAATTTCCACAAGTTTCAAGATCGATTTTGTATAAAATTGTGTCTGAAAACCTAAACTTTAAGAAAATGTGTTCTCGGTGGGGGAAGAGATTTGCCACTTCATTGGACTTTTTGATTCGTTACGAGGAAGAAGGGGATGACATGTTGAGTCAAATTATCACTGGAGATGAAACATGGGTATCCCATATCACTCCCGAAAGCAAGCGACAATCGATGGAATGGCGACACACAACCTCACCCGTCAAGGTAAAAGCCAAACAGACGCTGTCAAAGCGCAAGATTATGGCAACTGTATTCTGGGACCGGTGCGGTGTTTTGCTAGTGAACGAGAAACGACAATCAACTCAGATTCCTACTATGCAACTGTAAAGAAGCTCCGCAGAGCAATTCAAAACAAAAGGCGCGGCATGCTGACAAAAGGAGTTTTGTTCCTGTACGATAACGCTAGGCCTCACACCTTTCAAAAGACTCGGGATTTGATTGATTCTTTTCGCTGGGAAGTTTTGGACCATGCACCATACAGCCCCGACCTTGCTCCTAGCGATTTTCACTTTTTTCGGTACCTGAAACACCATCTTGGCGGGCAGCGCTTCAATGACGACGATGAAGCGAAAGCGGCAGTGAACTCTTGGCTGTCGGAGCAGGCGGCCGAATTATTTGAAGAGGGAATTAAAAACTTAGTTGTACGGTATGACAAGTGCTTAAATAATCAAGGCAACTATGTAGAAAATAGGTAAAAGTGTTTAGAAACAGAAAATAAAAGTTTTTTTTACAAAAGTATTTGTATCTTTTTTTAAAAATAAAAACGGCCCTTACTTAAAAAAAAAAACAAAAAAAAAAAAAACCCTTGTATTAAAACACACAAACTGGACGCACTGCACTAGTTAAAAACTTTCACTGAAGTACCCGCAGGAGAAAGGAAAGGATGGGGAGGGAAAGCGCAGGGGGGGGGGGAGGGGGAGAGAAGGAGGTGCATAAGGACTCTGCGGAGAGCGAGGGAGGGGTAAGAAAAGCGTGGGGAAGGAAAAGGAGGGGGCGTTGGATGTATGGGAAGGATTAGGGCTGACAGGACGGGCAGATATCCGGACGGAGGGCGTCATCCGGAGAGGTGTGGAAGCGAAAGTCACCGTGAATGCGAAGAGTACCAAGGTTTTATTTTTATTTTTTATTTTTTTATATATTTTTTTTTTTTTTTTTTTTTGTAATATTATTTTTCTCTTTTGAGAAATTATAGGTCACCGCATTGGGAGGACCAAAATAAATAAGCTTCTGTTCATAGAAAGGTACATGAAGTAAATGACAAAAAAAAAAAAAGTTGAAGCGAGAATAAAATCGAACTAGTATAACAAAATATTAGTTAAAAAGGAAAAGAGCAATTTCGTTACTGCCCCAGTGACATTAAACGAATGGATAGAAAAAGAAAGAGCATTTGCACAGGCACAGATAAATATCGGACCCAATCGGAGAGGAATTATTTCCGAGACAAAGAAAAGGAAACTGCTCAGCTTGTGGAAGGCGATGGTTGGGGGTTGTCGACTTGATGGGAATGCCAAGTCCTCGAACCTCAAGCATCACAAAGTGTCGGACTCCCATCGTCTCCATTTTCTCTCCCCCTCGTCTTCTTCTATTAAATATAAATTCATGTTATTCTTTCACTGTGTTTTTCAACATAAACGTCTGCACTTGCCCTTATTCTTCACTTCTTCTCCTTAAATGGATAGGTATTATTTAATTAATTCTTCTAATTATTATTTATAGTTTTATTTCATAAGTTGGTGAAGCTGTACATTGTTAAATTTAACTAGATATAAGAAGAAATTATTCTGTGTAAAATATCCAATACATGTGCAAAATACAACCTGTTTTAGCTCAAATGTTTGTAAATCTATCAGACCAAACTGCATGGTCATCTGTCCGTAGCTTACAAACTACTTAAAACAAACACACACACCCATGTCCCAGGGAGGACTCGAACCTCCACGGCGAGCAACCGCGCGCTCTGCAGCGAGACGCTTTAGACCGCTCGGCTAGTCCACTGCAGACTGTTTTAGCATCTAGATAAGAGGTCATTGTAAAAGACAGCAAAACAAATAAAGAAAGACGAGCATTTATCGAACGAAACCAAACACTCCTGATGTCAGGAGAAAGTGAAACCGAAACCAACTACTAGGAAAAAAAAAAAAAAAAAATACAAAAGACATTCACATACTTGGTAATTAAAGGGGAGCCAAAGGAAACGAAATCCACCTATACCAGAAGAAAATTAAATATACTTTTCCCCCACAAGAGTGGAGAAGAATAAAGGGAGCTGCTGAAGACATGATCACACAAGAAAAATACGCAAAAAAGGGGAGGGGGCCGCAAAAGTTGCACAAAAGTGGCAAGAAATAACTGTTTTTCGCCGACGATACTATGAACATCATTGGTGGTGTACCTTTTGGTACCCACGCACCAAGGCTGCCATGAGAAAATGGCCAAACTGCTCATGATAATGGCGATGGGTTTTTGAGGGAGGAAGGGATGCAACAGTGAAGACGTGGCAGAGGCCCAGGATGCGTGAGGATGGGGCAGACGAGTGGGTTGCGGGAATCAGTTTTGTAGGTGGTGTAAAGGATCGGGATACGTGTGACGGACTAGACTAGTACCGGTATAAAATATGATGCTGTGGGACACTAGCTAGCCACGGGTAGTCGAATGGTGCAAAGAAGCCTCTCCTGCGGGAAAAAGGCTGTAGAAAATTAAACGGCCGGGTAGAGCATCGGTGCCTTAAACTTGGCACCTGGCCTACTTGGTTGTGCACTGGGCGGCTAGGCAGCTCCTCTGCAGCAGCGACGCGCCAGTAGCGGTGGTGTGCTGGTGTCTGGCGCCAGCAGAGAGTGCGCCGCCTCTCGTGATTTAGTGCGGATGTGGGCTGGCTGCCTTACCCTGCCCACTGCGCGCCTATCCACCACACCTGCGTGCCAGCTGCGCCCCTGTCCAGTATTAAGTGCTGCTGCTGCACTGGCAGGCAGGCCAGTCCGCTGAACTTTGGCGCGGATCCAGCGCCCACGAAGGAATGGGGACGGCTCGTGATACTCACCAGTTCTCTGCTCCCTCCTACAGTTACTGTGTACTTATAGGCTCGTTGTCTTTTTCGTTGTTTTTGGTGTGGACTTCAGCCAGTGGATAGTTTAAGGGGACCTAGGCGTGACAATGACTGAAAAATCGAATTTAAAAAGAGTATGATTTATTTAACGCTATATGAACAAATGTCTGCACACTCGCCTCGCTGATAGTTCAGGCAAGGAATCTTCTTCTAATATACAGGGTGTTTCACTAAGTGTGTTTGCCTCTGTAACTTATAAAATAATAGGTGAGGGGAAATTTTAATGCGGTAGGTCAACACAAGAAATGTTACATTTTCTGCGGAGCTATGAACATAGTTTATTGTATCATTTTCCAAAGAGTTACACCACAAAGGTATAATTTTTTAAAATGGAACAATAGTTTTTCCTATGGTGCATTGGATTCGTTGAAACCAGCTACGTCCAAATCAATTTAAACTACATTCCTGTCACTGTTAGTTTAGGAGCTACAACCTTTCAAAGTTTAAGGGGCGGAGGCTACGACAGCGTAGCTCACTGGCTGGTGGTCATGAGACAGTGGGCCGTGCCCCAGGGGATAGCTACTCAGCTAATCAGCTACGCTATCGCAGCCTCCGCCCCCGGAACTTTGAAGGGTTGTAGCTCCCAAACTATCAGTAATAGGAATGTAGTTTAAATTGATTTGGACGCAGCTGGTTTAAACGAATCCAATACACGATAGAAAAAAAAATATTGTTCTATTAAACAAATTATATCTTTGTGGCGTAACTCTTTCGAAAACGATACAATAAACTTCGTTCATAGCTCCGCAGAAAGTGTAACACTTCTTGTGTTGACCTATCGCATTAAATTTTCCCGTCACCTATTATTTTATAAGTTACAGAGTCAAACACACTTAGTGAAACACCCTGTATATAAAGCAGTGTCTGTGTTTGTGCGTTGGTGTGTACGTGTTGCATACAAATCTACAGTTTTATTCCAATCTTTATGAAATTATGTACATGTAAGCTTATACCCATGTGGACGGTCGCTGTAAGTGTAAGAATCACGTACGATGCATAAACAATGACATGCGCGAAAATCTGCTACAATTAGCGACAATGCTGCTCATTTCCTCCTAAACTACTGTACTGATTTCAACCAAATTTGGTACACACATTCCTTACCGTGAGGTAACAATCGATGAAGGGTTAAGAATCACATACGACACATGGTTCATAACGTATGACGACATACAAAACTGCCACATAATCTGGTGAGACTTTATAAACACGCTACATGAGAATGAGAGTACTTAGCGACTTGCAACAAGCTTTAAACATAATTTAAAACCTTTATTAAACTTTTTCTCGCTGACAACCATAGCAAAATAAAGAAAGGAAAATGTTTCTCGTTTACTACTTTTCTGCTGTTTATGCAATAAAACTACGGCATTCGGTATGACATTACACTTTATAATTTGTACACTACAAATTGTAGCCGCAGGAAACTTTACAGAACGTATACACACAAATAGTTGAATGTAACTTCTAAATTGTATTATGTAGTTCATGAGATGTGGTGGTCTTCAGTCCGGAGACTGGTTTGATGCAGCTCTCCACAGTACCCTATCCTGAGCATGCCTTTTCAACTCCACGTAACAACGGCAACCTACATCTGTCTGAATTTGCTTACTGTATCCATATCGTGGTGTCCTCTGCGATTTTTACCCCATACACTTCCCTCCAATGCTAAATTCACGATTCCTTGATGTTTAAGAATGTGTCCTACCAATCGGTCCCTTCTTTTAGTCAAGGTATGCCAGAAATTCCTTTTCTCCCCATTTCTATTCAGTACATCCTCATTAGTTACGCCATCCAACCACCTAATCTTCAGCATTCTTCTGTAGCACCACATTTCAAAAGCCTCTATCCACTTCCTGTCCGCACTGTTTATCGTCCATGTTTCACTCCCATTCAAGGCAACACTCCACACAAATGCCTTCAGAAAGGACTTCCTTAGGCTTAAATCAATATTCGATGTTAACAAATTTCTCTTTTTCAAGAACGCTTTTCTACCCATTGCCATTCTGCATTTTATATCTTCTGTACTGCGACCATCATTTGTTATTTTACTGCCCAAGTAACAAAACTCATCTACCTCCTTTATTCTTTCTTAACTAATCTAATTCCTTCAGCTTAATTTGATTTTCTTAGACTGCACTCCTAGTTCATGAGATATGAGCACATAAACAGTAGCGTTCCGCCTAAAACTACGGCCTGCGGTATGACGTTACAATGTATAATTTCTACACTACAAATTGTAGCCACAGGAAATTTTACAGGCAGTATACAATCATATAATTGGGTGTACCTTCTAAATTGTATCACAGTACGACATGTAGTTCACGAGATAAATAAATAAATGCCCGGGCAACGCCGGGTTTTCAGCTAGTATCACAATAAACATTCCATGCCTGCCACAGTCATGTAAACAATAAAGCCAATATACAGGGACCTAGAAGATAAAAAATTACTTAGCAAATATCTAAATGGCCGTACCAAAATCCTAATTAAAGTTTCAACAGCAGCGTGTGGCAACGACTACAGAAACAGTATTTGTTGAATGAAGAGTATTGGAAATAGATGTGATAGATGCTGCTATCTGCTTCAGTGATGTTGTAATTAGCAGGAAAAAATTAATGAACTAATTAGGCATCCAACCAGAAAATAATATGATAGCTGCTCCGATTGCCACAGATCGTCAGCGACTAGTTGAAGCTGAAAGGGCTGCGGAAGGCAGCACTAAAGATTCTAGAGTAAAGAAAAGACTCTTGGAAAAGTTTGCAGAGGATAAAGAAGCAGCTGGCCGGTAAGATTATGCCACTGCAATGTTCCGAAAGAGGCATACAGCGAGTCAAAAACACTGTCAACATTCTTTTCTCATTTTCTTGAAACTATATTTTCAGAACATTAGGTACGTATATCTTAATAATGGTTTTAGCTACGTTCACCAAATTTCTCCCAATTGAAGAATGGGACAGTATATTTGTATTATGCCTAATACATTGCAGAAATGATCTATGTTTGTCATTCTGTATATAATTTTAAAGGTAATTTTTAGACAAAATACGAGGCGCGTCCAGAAAGTAAGTTCTGTTTGATAATAAAATGAAATTGTACACGCCCGCCGCGGTGGCCAAGGGGACTGAGGCGCGTCAGTCACGGTCTGCACGGCCACTACGGTCGGGGGTTCGAATTCCCCCTCGGGCATGGATATTTGTGCCGTCCTTAGTGTTAGCTAGTTCGTAAGTAGTTTGTAAGTTTAGGGACTGATGACCCCGTAGTTAAGTCCCATAAGCTATACAAATATTTGAACTTTTTTTTTTTTTTTTTTTTTTTTTTTTTTTTTTTTTTTTTTTTTTTGAAATTGTACACAGATACAGAAGAAATTTTTACTACACAAAATTCTACAACTATTAAACTACTTTTCCACATAACTGCCGAAATTTTATAGGCACTTGTCACAGCGTGCCATAAGTTTTTGCATGCATCCTTCACAGAAGGTTGCCGCCTGCGTATTCAACCATATGGTAACAGCTCTTTATCATCGTAGAGGTCCGAGCTGTATGGAGGATGATCAAACAGGTCCCATTGAAATTTCCGTAAGAATTGTTTGGTCACATTCGGTGTGTGAGGTTAGGCATAATCGTGAAAAAAAAAATCTTTTGACAGTAATCCTCTTCTTACACCTAAAATCTGTCCATGGTGGTCAACACTTCAACGATGATGACGAGGTGAAAGAACATGTTACCACATGGTTGAATACACAGGCGCAACATTCTATGAAAATTTGCCATGTTATGACAATCGCCTACAAAATTTCGGAAGCTATGTAGAAAAGTAGTTTAACAGTTGTAGATTTTTGTACAATCAATATTTTTCTGTATCTGTACCCGTTCGTTTTATATAACCAAACGGAACTTACCTCGTTGTAATGAGGTTTTTTTCTGTTTCCTCAGATATACTCCAAACTGCAGAAAAAGAGGCATAAAATGTGTTCCTACGAATGTTGATAGCAGCCTGCCACAGTCTAAATGCTATTAGACTGACGATGCACCAGAAAATGGTTCTACAATGCGTACGTATATTATAAAACAAAATCTATTAGACAAAATATTGTAATTCTTATACTATAACAGATTTCTCGATAAATTTCCTATTACAGCTTGAGTATGTCATTCAGTGTTGGTACAAAATCGCAGCTTTCTCCGAATTGCAGATCAAGAGTAATGTGCACCGAAAGCAAGGTATGAAAATGCAGTCCGTTCACGTCCAGATGCCCTTATACAGCGCTCTACGCTACTCTATCCAGTGCAAGTTTCATCATCTCCGAATAACACTTGTGCCTGGTTACTGCACTCGTCTCGCGGCCTCCTGCTGCCATTGTAAACCCCCTCCCTCTCCCGTTCAGTACTAAATTGACGATCGCTTGAGGTCTCAAAATGTGTCCTACCAATTTCTCGCTTATTTTACTCAAGATATGAAAGAAAGTTATTTTCTCCGCAACTTCACCCAGTAACTCCTCAGTTACGCGAACTACCCCCTAATCTTCAGAATTCGTCTGTAGCACCACATTTTAATATTCTTCTTGTCTGAACTATTTACCGTCCACATTGCCCTCTCGTACAGCGCTACACTGAAAAATAATGCCTCCAGAAAAGAGATCGTAAAACTTAAATTAAGTTTTGATGTTAATATGTTTCTCTTATTCAGAAATGTTTTTGTTGCTATTGCCAGCTGTAACATTTGTATATATGCACACCCTATATCACTACCCATTAGTGTCAGACCCAATATCTTTATGAAATTATCCCAATAAGCGTTACCTTCGGGAGACAGCATTAGTTAAAAAAAACTATATAATGCATTCTAATTGATTGTAATTACACCTAAATGCCAGAATAACAACACATAAGTGGAACATCCATAATTTTACCCTAACTCGATAAATTGATTAGCTATAATACAGCAAAAAAATACATAATAGTAGGCCTAGGCCAAAATATATTTTCGTGTATAATTGAAAAAAAGTGACACACCCTTTTTCTGTTAATGAATAGAAGTAGAAGCAAATGGTGTTGGGTGACACATGTTGCAATAATTTGAAAATATAAATAAAATTATAACAGCGAAACCTATTAGCACGCATGAAACTTTAATGCTCACTGATAGCGAATATTATGTTATAGACTCAATAACACTCAATCTTGCCATTAATTGCCGATTTAATAAATATAACAGGACTTTCAATTCATGTAAACATTGGTCACTGATGAACGAAACGGATACACCAAAATATATTCACGAAAATAATAAGTCATTTAATAACACACACAAACAACATTAAACTCGTAACAGATCTGTCAAAACATTTAATATACTCGAAGTAAACAAACAGACGCCATTTTTCAAAGTCATGACAACTACTTTGTTAGACGTACATCTTAAAACTATCTTACAAATAACTAGCAAAACACAAACACCATTAAATTAAAGAAATGAAATATGTATATTGTTTACTACTTTTACGTAATATGTAAATAACATTTACCTTGCTTTAAAATTTTAAGTGGATAAAGACATACTTGTGAACCTCAGAGTGGGAATAAAAGCATCGAACTCGCAGACGCTCGGGCACTCTCGCAGGACACTGTCAGTGACACACTGACTATTGCTCTGAGGCCATGTATCTGATATTGTGTTATTGATATCTGTGAAAGTTTGCGCAAGAGAAGAAGTGCAGTAATAGTTAATAAAAAAGTATAAAATCTACAAATATTTCCTGAAAAATTGTTACAGTGAAATAACAAGACAGCTAATGGTACACAACGCAAGAACATCGCAGTAAGCAACGCAACCGGCCAAGATAAAAGATAAGTACAAGATTTTATTTGACGTGTGTTTAACAGTAACTGAGTGGACTCCTCTCCATAACAGCCATCCAGCCGATACTTAATTGTCCAATCCTACGTCTCTGTAGAGGACAAAAAGATATCAGTTGGAAGAAGAGCAAAAAGGAAGAGGGACTTCGCACAGTCTGTATTTTATGTCTTCTCCACTTCGATCATCATAAGTTATTTCATTGCCCAAATAAAAAACTCACCTCCTTTATCTTCTCGTTTCTTAAGCATATTCCCTATGCTTTTCCTCATTTAATTCCAATATAATCCATTAACCTTGTCTTGCTCTTTTTAATGTCCATGCGGTTGAATTGCTCTTCCGGATCATTAGGTGCCTCTAACAGAATGAAAATGTCATCGACGAACCGAAAAGATTTTATTTCTTCTCTCCGTAATTTAATTCCCATTACAAATACCTCCCAGCTTACCTTTACTGCTTACAGATTGAATAAAGGTAAGGATGGCTACAAAATCTGTCCTACGCCTTCCTAACTGAAGTTTCCCTTTCATGCAACTGTTGTCTCGTTATTGTAGAAGTTGCATATAACATTTAGATGTCTATATTGTGCCGCTGGTGGGTTAAAGCTTTGAAACGGTGGATTCCAGTTAACATTGTCAAAAGCGTCCTCTGCATCTACAAAAGCCATAAATGCAAGCTTGCCTTTAAACGTAACTTCTAAACTAAGCAGTAGGGTCAAAATTACCTTGTGTGTTCCTCTATAACATAATTACTGGTAGTGTATTAATGAAATTGTATTAGAAGTTCTTCTTTATGCACGATTCTGGCACAAGGCTCACCATAATGTAACTTAATAAAATAGTGAAGAGGGATACCTACGCACTGTAAGTGAAACTGTGCCCTCTATGCTTGTTGCATTACGTTACAATTTTATTCTTCAAAAAGGCGTTTCCTGACATCTAACACATCTACTGAGGTGAAAATGGAATGCTAGTAAATGAGGCAACGAGGTCGATAAAAATTAAGATTATTAAATTGAAAACAGTATTAGCCTCAACAACAATGAAACTCTGATGATTGTTTGACAATAGTTGTGAAATGCCGATAAAAATTTATGATTAAAGTTACCCATCAACTAATGCTGTGTGCAAGTGTGGTCTCGTTTTCGAACTATGATGGAGCCTGTACTGCAATGCAGTGCATTACATCAATGCTTTCTGATACAGCGTAGAAAGCTTGTAAGCTTACCGGCCTGCGCTATCGACAATCGCGAGTAATTAGACTGCAGAATGATCCGTGCGCCTAATGAATTTTTGCGATTTAATTCGCAATAACGATCGTTTGGTGAGCAAAATCTTGAACAATTGTCTCAGACAAAACTGTAACCAAGAGAATAATATATATATAACGTCGCCAGCTCGATGTAGGAGCAACAAATTTAATTAATAAATTGTACTGTCTAATAGCAATAATCACCGATTGGTTAATTTGGAAAAAAACGCCGTCAAAGAATGCAGATTGAGCGCTCACGCCACAGCAGCAGGAAACACAGAGCAATATATAATCAGAAAATTTAGTTTACTTAGGCAATGGAAGCAATTAGCACAAATCCCTCTGATGAACAAAGTTTTTTTTAATGTTAAAGCATGCAAGCAACATTTCTACATAAAATCAAACCATCACCATAACGCTTGCCAAGCCACTTCACTATATCTCGATTAGCAAGAGTACTTGAAATTGTTGTAAATGACTTGTCTCTACATCGACTCGCTGATTGATTAAGTGACTCGTTTACCAGGACTTATGCAATTAACTTTTTTTCAACAAATTGAATCAAATGTTAATTTTGAGAAGTAATATTATGGCACGAACTATTGTTCTATATAATACCATAACTTAACCCATTTCTGCTTGAACTGATTTGTCGCTTTTGAATTTTACGTATTACATGTTTATTTGTTCATTTTTTATCATAAAAACATATTACAATACTCTAAACTAAAAAGTAATTAATAATTTCAGCAAAATTCGATGTAACACACATGTCACGCTAGACAAAACATACACTTTCAATGAAGTGCATGAAAGTGTCGGAAATAATACACTGCTAAGTCATATACAGGGTGTCCCTCTCAACTGTTTCACCTTATATATCTCTGGAACTACAAGGTATATTGAAAAACGACTGTCACAGTCATGAAAGTACGGCAGGGGCTTATGAAAGTATGTACTATGAGACATTCTAAAACGTAATGAAATATTATTTTCAACACAAACTTACCTCGTGGTTGAGTCTTGGAGACGCGCCAGTATCACACCTCACGTGTTTCAAACGTCAACTTAGCTTTGCAGTTTCTCCGGGTGTAACTGACGCATTGCGATGCAACCAAAAATTCTTTCTGTGATTTTTCATGCTATTGTTTGCTTAAGAAATAATACAGGGTATCCATTTGAAAAAGGTAAGTTTGTGTTGAAAATAATATTTCATTACCTTTTAGAATCATAGTACCTACTTTCATAAGCCCCTGCCGTATGTTTATGACTGTGAAAGTCGTTTTTCAATATATGTTGTAGTTCCAGAGATATCTTGGGTGAAACAGTTGGGGGGGGGGGGGGGAGACCCTGTATATTTTTTTTATATCAGGACTCATTTTCTGTGATATGGTACAAAACACTCTACACACAACCAACATCACATTTGCAGCACATTGTTCTTGGTGCTGCTTTGCAGTTTTCTGCAGCACAGCGTCTTCTTTTTTCTGCAGCACCATGGCTACCAGATGATTTTTCTCAACATATCTGATGTCATGGAGCACTCTAACATGATGGGTATTACCTGTAGTGCGGCCAGGACCTCTAGGGATTGCAGCATTGGAAGTCAGGCAGCATTTCACAATTTAACACCGAAACTGAAATTGTGGCACATTCATATCAGTATTTCTGTACAGAAGTCATACATTAGGTACAGATATGTCCAAAAGCCATGTAAAAATTGGCCACCATCATTTAATTCCTCTGATACCCTATACAACGCTATATTTTCCTCCATTCGGACAGTTCCACACAAATTTTTGTTGTATTCTCCAATAACATGTGGTCGAGGAACAATAATTCTCTTCTTATCTTGTCTGGAGTATCACACAGAGCTCACTGGATTGATGCCATGGCTCGTCGAAGCAGTTATTACTGCAAAATTGTTTAGCCGTCTAGTAATAATGATTCCACTTTCTTTGCTGCTCTTATAATCAAAATCTCCTCTCTTATTCCTTCTGGACATTGTTTTACAGGGAATAAGTCGACATTCTTAGGCAGACGATCCTCACAAATAGTTCCAGTCGCGCCATAACCTCGTTCTTTTAGGTGAATCAGCAATGTTTGTGATGGGTTGTCAAAATAAACATGTAAGGCAGATTTTTACTTTTTTCAGGAAGTGCATCTATCATTTGAACCAAAGGAGCAGCACAGCAGGCTTTCTCGTATATTTCGTTCCTTTGTGGATCAGTTCCTTGATATATCTGGAAATCCACTAGATATCCCATCTCTGTGTTTAGACACTACGCTTTGTACCCAAATCTAATGGGTTTACTTTTCAGAAATTGTTTGCCAAAGTATCATGCTCTCATCGTAATCTAAATCTTGCTCAGGTTGAAAGTGAAGAGAAAACTGTTTTCGTAGCTTATCTATTAATGGACGAATTTTCCAATTGTTATCACTTACATTGATTTGTGTGTTATCACATGAGTGAATGAATGTCCGAGCCTGAATCCCAGTAACATCTTCTGCTGGGTAGAGGATTATAGCCCTAGAGAGTGAGTACTCCTAGAAAACCTTTTATCTCTTCACATGTTATTTTTGCATTCGCTCAGTTCTTAAACAAAGCATATTTTGTTGATTCAGTGATGAGAAAATTAATTATTTCATCATTCCAAAACAGTTCGAAACACTCAACGGGAGACAAGCTTCTGTATCGACTATGATCACTCTTAGGAAATATAGTGTTAACACTTTTCAGGTCCTCCCTTCTCCAATCTCTGATGACAGTCTTCAAGATCTATAGTGTTCCTGCTTAATCTGAACGGATATTTTCAGGATATTCATTGTGAGACCAATCAGTGTCACTAAGATCTGTTTTTTCACCGCCATCTTCTTCACCATAATCTTCTTCCGACTCCACATTAGCTTCAGGAGGATCAATAAATACATGTGTTGCATCTTCTTCCTTCTCAAGAATGACAAATATTTCATGCACAGACAGGCCTTTAAAAAGACGGAATCGTTGTACATGCTGTTCTGCCTAGCGTGACATATATGCAACACGAACGTAAAAACTGGAATAGAAACCATAACAGTGAACTGCATTTCGTGAATAACGTATATCACGAATTTCATCTCCATAAACATTAACACAAAGTCACAGTTTTACAAATTGTACTGTATACTGTAGCAGAAAAAATAACTTCTTATTCCAAGACATAGTCGTACCAAGAATTACTGATGATTGAAACACCATAAACTGACTTAGTCTTGCTTTCTACTGTCAGAAACCTGCCTAAAGATGAACAAGAGAGCTTTCTTAGCGTAGAACCTCACAATAATACTAACTCCAAATGTATGCATTGTTGAAATGGAGAGGAAACAACAGCAGACTCTTGCGTGACGCTAGGCAAAAATTGGTTAACTATCAAACATGTTTGGCAGTATAATTAAATTGTTCAGTTTGATTCAATAACCAAGTGTTGCAGTGCGTCTTTTAGTACACGTGAATTGGATACTTAACACAAAATTTATAGTCAATGCTTGGTAATATTGAATGATTACACAACATGTTCATAGTGAATGATCTACAATTGTTATTAATTGCACATTGGGTTTTTGTAACAGTACTAATTACTTTTCGAGCAGTGAAATCTTTTGAAATACAACTGATTGTAGTTAGATTTACGTAACGTCTTTTATTGTTCTGGTTGAGCCTCGGGATATTAAAGATAACGGAATAGGAACCTGTTTGGATAATGTCGCGGGTGAATAATTTTATCGACACTAATTAATTTCACACAATTTCGCTATTGACTCCTTGCAAAAATAAACGTTGGCTTAGCATTACAGATCTAAAGACGGTTAATTGCTTGGATCTTACTTTGCAGCGGTGGTTTGGTGTAGCTGGTGATTGTTGCTGGCACTTGATAGTGATTGGCAAAAATGGGATCTTCTTGGCAACGAAATATTGTTTAAACATTGGGCCCACAGCATTCCTCTTGACATTATTCCTCTTGAAGTTTTAACGCTGTGCCCACGTAACACGTTTATTATTTGCAAGTGCCCATTTGCCACAACTGCTGCTTGTACCAACACGTCGTAAACCCAAACTACTACAGTTTACTGCCGCTGTCCAAGTTTTCTACCGTACACATCGAGAGGTGAACAACTTAAATCTCTTGCGCCACGCGCTAGACTGCACTCAGCGATAACAACTGCTCCACGCAAAGATGCTATGAACATTGCCCTCGCTAAGAGAACGTGTCTACAACATTGCTTTACATTTGTTTCTCTGCACAATATGAAATCATTTAAACATTCGTCATTTACATAATTTACTTACACAAGAAAATTAACCAATTTACATGCGATATATATACAGGGTGTTACAAAAAGGTACGGCCAAACTTTCAGGAAACATTCCTCACACACAAAGAAAAAAAATATGTTATGTGGACATGTGTACGGAAACGCTTAATGTCCATGTTAGAGCTCATTTTAGTATTTCTCTTTAAATGTAAATTGAAATAATTCGCCGCGGTGGAGTAGCCAAGCGGTCTAAAGCGTCTCGCTGCGGAGCGCGTGGTTGCTCGCCGTGAAGGTTCGAGTCCTCCCCGGGGCATGGGTGTGTGTGTTGTTCTTAGGTTAGTTTACCTAGGTTTAAGTACTTTGTAAGCTACGGACTGATGACCACGCAGTTTGGTCCGATAGATTTACAAACTTTTGAACTTTTTTAAAAAATAATTCGTGCAGACAATTGTCAAAACACCCAATTGTTTCGTTAGTATGTACTGTACTTCCTCGATTCACCGCCAGTTGGCCCAACTGAAGGAAGGTATTGTTGACGTCATATGCGACTCATTGCTCTACAGTACTAGCTAGCAAAAGCACATCAGTACATAGCATCAACTGGTTAGTGTTAATCACGAACGTGGTTTTGCAGTCAGTGCAATGTTTACAAATGCGGTGAATCCAGAAAGTACAGTACATACTTACGAAACAATTGAGTATTCTGACTTGTCTTCACGAATTTTTTCAATTTACATTTAAAGAGAAATACTAAAATGAGCTCTAACATGGAAATTAAGCGTTTCCAGACACATCTCCACATAACATACTTTCTTTCTTTGTGTGTGAGGAATATTTCCTGAAAGTTTGGCCGTACTTTTTTGTAACACCCTGTATACACATAGGCTATACATATTTCTTATACTATCCGCTGTCATTTATCTGATCGTGGCCGCGGCGGAGCGGCCGAGCGCATTGAGGCGCTATGCTACGATGCGCGAGGCCGTTCATCGTCGAGGGTTCGAATCCCCCCCCCCCCCCCACCTTGGGCATGGATGTTTGTGCCGTCTTTAGTATAATCTAGTTCATAAATAGTTTGTGTTTAGGGACTGATGACCTCGCAGTTAAGTCCCATAAGCTATACAAACATTTTGAACATCTGATCATGTTTACACACGCAGACAGTGGCTTTGGTCACTGTCTTGCTGCGTTACAAGCTCCCCTATTCAGTGTATGAAGTAAGCATCAACAAACAATCCTACGGGCGAAGTTACTGGTGTAGCACAATCGCTCACGAAACCGGATACATTTAACTTCTCATACTGGCCAGAAGAGATGCAGTCCCCAGTTAGGAGCAGAAATCAGCTGTTCAGAGGGCGAAAAGCGCTGACGGAAAGTAACTGACTCAGTCAGTTTACAGCCTGTGCAGAAACATGTAAATTTTAATGTTCCGTCATCAGATTTTCAATGACTTCGTGCAATGTTCGCACATAAAAATATGTAGATGCCGGTGTTCACTAATTGTATATCATATTGTATGAGTGCATGGTCTCACGGCCGTATGAATGAATAAAATGTTTCGGGTATCCAGCAGCGTCAGGTGGTAAAAATTCCACGAGCTTTCGGCCAAGTTCTCCTTGTCCGTTGTCAAGTGGTAAATGACTGCTGTAGCGTCGTTGTCTTGCCGCTATACAACCGCGCTACTGGCTGTGACGTCACTAGAGCTGGCTGCCTCGCCATATTTGGTAATGTTTACAACCTGAGTCGGCTTTTGGCTGCTAGCTGTGACGTCACTGGGGCTCGCTTTTCGTCCTGTGTCTGCCACGTCCACTTCAATCTTGCTATGGCCGGGTCCCAATCTGTACTGAACAGTTAGTTGACGTCATTATGAAAGGTGTTCTCCGATATTTTAATTTCAATGCCTTCCTTTACACTCCTTCCGTCACCACGACCTGTACCTCACACTCCATGACCATCTCATCCCCTAAATACCTTGGCCTCACCCTAGTTCGTCGCGGTGGAGTAGCTGAGCGGTCTAAGGCACCTCGCTGTGGAGCGCGCGGTTGCTCGCCGTCAGAGGTTCGAGTCCTTCCTGGGGCATGGGTGTGTGTGTTTGTCCTTAGGTTAGTTTACCTTAGTTTAAGTAGTTTCTAAGCTACGGACTGATGACCACGCAGTTTGGTCCGATAGATTCACAAACATTTGAACGGTGTCCGGACACTTGCCACGCCGGACACTTGCCACGCCGGACACTTGCCACACTTTTACCTGCTCGGAAGGGTCGGGTGCCCCTGTCTCCTCCTCCTCCGCCGGCCGCGGTAGCCGAGGAGACTGAGGCGCTCCAGGCCACTACGGTCAGGGGTTCGAATCCCCGCTCGGGCATGGATATTTGTGCCGTCCTAGTTTGTAAGTAGTTCATAGGTAGTTTGTAAGTTTAGGGACTGATGACCCCGCATGTCCCATAGACTATACAAACATTTGAACATTTCCTCCTCCTCCGCTCCTCCCCCCCCCCCCCCTCTACCACCCGGCCCGAGAACTCCGTGGACGGTGTCACGACATATGCACACTGGTCGCTTCCGCATTTCGTAGTACGACCGTCAGTATGAAGTTATTTACAACGACCAAGGGCAGGTCTTTTGCCCACTACAATGGTTACGCGATAATAAGGTGTGGACGTGCTTATTACGAAAACAGGATAATTGCAAGGGAAAGCTGCTTTCGAAGAACGGAGACGTATTGAACGTAGAGAATACCTGTGAGGACCTCCTAACGATGGGACCTTTATAAGATGTAAAAATAAAAAGAGTATATCAGACGTCAGTATACTTACATAACTTAATGGTGAAGCTAGCTGGTCACAGTTCGGTTCACTAGTGTTTAATCAATACGCGGTGAAATTTGACTCATCGAATAAAATACATTAAACATCACTCAAATGATGCTCCTGCAAACAGAACTTACAGTTAAATCTACCGCTTTTCAATTTGCAATTTCCTATTTAGGTAAAAGCTCCTACAGTTGACACGTTAAGAGAACATCTTTCTACCTTCTAATATTATGGCCATACCGTCAAATATTGTGAGTTCTAAAATTATTCCTGTAACTTCATAGCCGCAATTAGCTCCTAAAATATCATTTTTGTTAAACTGATAACGTACACTTTATGTTTTAAAAAGTATTTGAAGTTTAGAATTGTACCTAAAATACACTAAAACAGGCCTGCTCTTAAGATTGACAAGTTCGTCAGCTATATTGTTGAAATAATTTCCATATCTCCAAAATTAGACAAGGATAGAAATAACTTTACAGTAGACGTAGAACTCTTGAAATACATTAGCTGTAATCCTCAAAAATGAAAGTTTCTCACAATGTTGTTGATTATCTTTAATCAGGCCAGTAGAAGGTATGGAAACAAGGCAAGGAGATTACTATTCAAAAATAATTGTTACAAAAGAATATCATAAATGTATTAGAAGTATTTTTCTTATGCATTACAAACTTTTGAAAACATAGTTTATCATTTCGGCTGCAACATCACTTATTTGATTGGGTGATTTGCTTTGCATCACTAAGGGTATTTACTTTTATGTTATGTTTGCAGCAGTTCTCATTTCGAATTGTGGAATATTTACATCGTGTTATTTGATGAAAGAATTTCTGAAAACTGCATTTAATAACTCCGCATTAGTGGCACCGTGTTCAGTAACATTACCGTCCCTATCGCGCAATAAAGGCATTCACTTAGTTTTTCCGCTGCTGTAGATAACATAGGACCAGAATCTCTCTGTATTTTCCGCCACATTTCTACAAAGAATTTCGTTGTGAAAAATATTAAACGAATGTCACATTGAAGGCCGCGCTAAATTTCGAGCTTCAGTAAAACATCGGTAATCTTGGGGATTTTGAATTCGTCTAACTTTTCTGCAAAAACTTTCTGTTCTGTTTTATTTACCATGGGGGACCAATTTATTTGGTAGGAATCCCTCCAATACTGTTGATACTATTTCCTTGAATGTAAGCCACATATTGTCTTCACTTAGACAGTTAATTTAGAAAAAATGGAGACTGTCTCCTAGGAAGATGTCAACCGAATTTTTATCTTTTTTCTTTTTTTAATTGGCGTATTAAGAGTTTAGTTTTGGTGAATATCTTTGTTACAGATTTGAGCTCGCTACAACTTTGGGTTCACTTATCCCTGTATCCATCGTGATGCTCAGGACTATTTGTGACTAAGAGCTCAAGTGTGTTTCCGAAACTATTTACAATTTTAATGGGCTCGTGAACTAATTGTTCAAGATAATTAAAAAAAAAGCATTTAGAACAATATCGGAAGATGTATCTGCCACCCTGTCAGAAGGTGTATTTTTGTCATCATACGGATGATAGATTTAAGTCACCGTCAACTATAATTGTATGAGTAGTGTTGTGACTCAAGTTTCTATGAACTGTTCAGCGGCTGCTGGGGTCGGTAAATTAAGATGTTCAAATATTTGTTAAACTTAAGGGACTTAACTGAGGGATCAACAGTCCCTAAACTTACAAACTACTTGTGTGCTACCTTATACTAAAGACGACACAAACATCCATGCCCAATGGGGGATTCGAACCCCCGACGGGAAACGGCCTCGCGCATCGCAACATAGCACCTCAATGCGCTTGGCCGCTCCGCCGCGGCAGTTATTAATTTATTCCGGTAGTCGAGTATAACATCTGCTCACACTGACTGACAGGAACTATCGACTTCAGTTTCACTTGTCAGCTAGTACAAATTACATTGTACTTTTTGTTTCTTTTGTAGTACAGATCATAGGAATTGTGGTATTTCCATTTAAAAAAAAAAAAAAACTAGGGTGTTTCCTCAGCGACTCAGCTAAACAACGTAGCACAACAGTGTACAGGTGATCTGTCAGACATAGACGCTCCTATGTATATTTTGTAAACGTATTTTCTGTCGTCGATTTGAACATTGTCCCAATTCACTTTATTAACTAATATTTCGCAGCAAAAGAGTAAATTTATGAAGTGTATCGTCCTTCTTTCCTCCTTTTTTTCACGCAGTTGTAGCAATTAATATATGTACAAATGCCGTGATCACACTTGAATGATAAGCGAACATTCGAATTACCTTTATATTGTACCTTTCGTGTTCCTTCCATGGCGATGGACTGTTTCTATCGCAATCAGTAAGTGTGGAAGAAAGCTACCGTGCAAACGGAGGGAGAATGGATCCATATTTGTCGTTGGATAAAACTAATTATACACTAACATACCCGACAGTATTGCCTATCGTTTCGCAATAGTTATAACTATTTCGATTTCGGGATATTGAAAAGAAGTTGTACATTTCGGCAAGATGTCGAACATAAATATTTCTTTCGTAATGGCTGTATCGTCTAAGGTCGGAGACGAAGGTTTGGAAGCAAACAGCAGCAGCACGGGGAAGGACGTCCCTTGCCTGAGGGGCCGCTAATCCTACTACCTGGCGAAGGGTCAGGTGTGCCAAAAGTCCGGCGTGGCAAAAGTCCTGCGTGGCAAGTGTCCGTCATCCATTTGAACATTTGAACCCTTCATCGCTCCGTTTCCTGGAACCCTCACTTTCAAACTGTCCGTCAAAATGCCCTCAACCGTCTCAACCTCATCAAGCTCCTTTCTGGCCGGACATGGGGATTGAACCCCTCCACGATCGTCCCGTCCTTTGCAGTTCCAACCCGCCTGGGTTTTCGCCTCCCTCACCTATTATAAACCCATCCAAATCCTAGAACGTCACGCCCTCCGCCTCGCTTATCACATTCGCCTCCCTTCCCCCACGAGGATCGTCTACGATCTAATTCCTTTCCCTCACCTTCTGAAGTTCCTCTACGCCACCCGCAAAATTGAATCCAGTCACCCTGTTGTCTCTCCCTCCTGCTGAAACCCGGGCCTCTGCCACGCTGGTACCAGCATGTCCCTCACTTCCTACACCTTCACACTGTCCACTTCCTCTCCCAGGGTAACTTTCGCCAGCTCCCTGTCCTGAATGACGCCCTCCGTCCTGATAATTACCTCTCTTATCAGCCCTGATCCCTCCCCTCCCCATATATTATGTGCCCCTCTCCATTTCCACTCCCCTCCCTTGCCGCCCCTCTTCGATCTCCCTTCCCCCCATCGTTCTTACGTTTTTCTTCCCCACTCGCACACCTTTCCCTTTCCCACCCCTCGACGCCTCAATTCCTTCCCCTCTCCCCCTGAGGGGTCTCAGTGCTTTACTTTTTACTAGTGTTTTCAACAGTGCTCCGTGCTAAAGTGTTGTGTCAGTGTCAAGTGGTGAGCGTGGTTTTAATACTTTAGAAATCGCCGCACAGGCAGAACAATTGTGTTGCCATGTTTTTTAATTGTCTCTGTTCATTCACTGTGGGATATCTCTGTTTTTTAGCCATCGTTTTTAATACTGAATATGTCTGTTTTAAAGCTTTCATTTCATTGTTTTTAATTCGATAATTTATGTTCTTTTTTATTGTTAAATTCAACGATTTTATCTTCTTTTTTATTGTTAAATTCCGCATTTTATCTCCTATTTTAAACTACCATTCAAGCTGTAAAACTCATGTGTACACTGGACTGAAGAACAGCGTACGAGGCTGTTGCCAGCCTTCCCCAAGGTTCGTTAAAATACAATAAAGGAAAAAAAATCCTTTTCGCAATGACAAACGTTTCGTCGAAGCGAATTCGGTGGCGATTTTCTAAGTAATGTTATGCCGCCGACGGGAAACTGCCATGGGAGGCGACCACAAAAATAATGAGGAAGACGTCAGATGTTCTTAAGCAGTCTTCCTTGGAAGAGGCCGTCATTAAGAATGCTCTTCCTCGGGCACTAAGACCTTCTGCCAAGACAAGACATGGAGTTTGTTCTCCGCACACCATTCGCTCGGTTCCTTCCCCGAAATACACACTTCCCACCAGTTCTGTTCCTGGGCCGCTTCCTCATTGGCCAATCGGCATCCCTTCCAAAATCTTAAATATTTAAACTTGGGACATTTCTTTAAATAAAAACTGATCATTCGAAACCACTTCCTTACTAATATAACGTTATTTAAATACACAATAAGACTTAATTAGTAGTACATAAATTATGAAATTAATAAATAGACAAAGCAGCTTTCATGAGTTTGACCGATCATGCCGCACAATATTTACGTAAATTATTGGAAAATTGTACAATAAATCGAGACACAAAATTAAATATTCAAAACGTCAATCATGCTGTTTGCATTTTCAGTGTTACTATGTACAATATGATGTTCAAATGTTTGTACAGCTTACGGGACTTAACTACGGTATCATCAGTCCCTAAACTTACAAACTACTTATGAACTAGTCAACACTAAGGACGGCACAAATATCCACGCCCGAGGAGGGATTCAAACCCCCGACCGTAGTGGCCGTGCAGACCGCAGTCCCCTCGGCCACCGCGGCCGGCGCAATATGATGATGTGTTTAGATTTCCATTATCAATTTATATCAGTTAAAATCAGTCATTAAATAAATATCTACAAGTGCGACGCTTTCAAGATGATAGCTAGAGAAATAAGTTATCATCTAAAGGAGAGTTTGTTGAAATTACATGAAGCGTTCAAAAGTTTGTTATTTTAAGCTGGAGTTTTCTGTATTTTGATTTAGTAGTCATAAACATTTGTAATTTTTGAGATATTGGAATTTTTAGAATCATGAGATGTGCGTAACTATTCCGACATCGTAGAAGTCTTAAATGTTGACGGTAAGCAATTTTATAGGTTATTTTATTTTATTCTGAATTACTGGAGTGTAGAACTCACAGATGTCCTCCAGACACCCTTACGACACGCCGTCATTAGTTTTGAGTACAAGGCATGGGCCGTTCCCCGAAATTCGCCGATTTGGGCAAACCCCGACCGGCTGCTTGGTTTAACCCGGTACCTGGCCTGTCTGTCAGCTGCTCCAACCGCTTGCCGCTATGCACTGTGGTCTCTTTATATTTCCACAAAATACCATTACTTATTATGGCCAGAGTCCACGGACATTATTTCCACAAAGTCACACAGACAACGTACTCCACTTCCTCTTGATCATGTTTCCCAGAGGCACGACGCGCAGTTAGTTTTGAAAAGGCCGTCGCTCGTCTGAAACTACTCGCATCCGCTTATCGCCTGCATCGCCCGCTATGTTGTACTCAGGCAAGAGAAAACACTAAAGAATGTTCAGATATTTGTCAAGCTTATGGGACTTAACTGCGAAGTCATCAGTCCCTAAAAGTACAAACTACTTATGAACTCCAGAATGAAACTTCACTCTGCATCGGAGTGTGCGCTGATATGAAACTTCCTGGCAGATTAAAATTGTGTGCCGGAACCGGGACTCGAACCTGGGACCTTTGCCTTTCGCGGGCAAGCGCACTACTTACTGTGCTATCCCGACACGACTCACGATGCCGCCTCACAACTTTACTTCTGCCAGTACCTCGCCTCCTACTTTCCAAACTTATGAACTACCTTATACTAAGGACGGCACAAATATTCATGCCCGAAGGGGGATTCGAACCTCCGACCGTAGTGGCCATGCAGACCGTGACTGGCGCGCCGCAGACTGCTCGACCACCGCGCTCGGCGCGGCGCATGATGTGACATCTTTTTACCTATAGCAGTGTTCATTTACTACGTCATATCTATTGATGTTTGTGTTGAACAATGATATAAATTTGCAGCTATATATTCATATCTGCTAAGATATGTGTCTTATTATGATGTAAATTCGAAGGTACATTAAGTTCTACATGTATCTAATGTCTGCAAAATGTATCCTGAATGGTGTTAGCAGTAAAGACGTAATAAAACCTTATGCATGATGATGCGGTTTTTCATGAACCAAATTGTTAATGACTTCCTATCTCATGAACTATATGTCGAACTGTGATGTAATATCGACAGAACATTCAATGGTATGTATGTGTACTGTCTGTGAATTGTCTGGTGTATAAAATTTACAGTGTAGAAGTAATAACTTGTAACGTCATGCCAAATGCCGTAAATATGCACCATGAACATTTTGTTGGGGTTGTCAGCGAGAAAAAGTTTCGTACAGATCTGAAATTATGTTTACAATTTATTGCAAGCCGCTAAGTGGTCTCATTCTCAAATAATTGAATAAAATCACGTTATCACACGATGCAAAATAGGATAAATATCATCGTTTACGGCGTGATATCGTATGAACTAAGTATCGTATTTGGTTTTTACAACCACAGCAAGTGATTCCTGACCTTAAAGAATATTTTTACCAAATTTACTTGAAATCGGTCCATTAGTTTAGGAGCAGATGGAGAATATATTTCACATTTACATTGATTCTGAAATCCGTTGCTGTAAAGAGAAATGATTGTTTTTGAAATATGTGAGTTCATTAACATTAAATATGAGTGTGTTACGTAATATAGAATTCTCTTCAGCTCCTAGAAATCAAAGTAAATTTAAGTCTTATTCCAGTCTAATATTACCGTAAAGGTAAGTTAATTATTTGAATACTTACAATTTCTTAACTAAACGGCGGCTGGAATGACTGAAGCATAAAGATTGCTGACGTGGCCAATCATCTTCTGAAATGACTGAAATAAAATTTCTTTCCACATGTAGATGTCTATCTACCAATAGAATGTCAGAGCCGCGGCGAATTAGCCGTGTATACTGCGGCGCCGTGCTGCGGTGCGCGCAGCCGTTCGCCACCGTTTTTTTTTTTTTTTTTTTTTTTTTTTTTTTTTTTTTTTTTTTTTAATTTCAGTTACTTTTCTTCAGTATTATATTTACATTAAAGGCCAACATTCTACACCTTATTAGTAGTCGATCTGCATGACTTGAACGATAAAACAGAAGTGAAATCATATTCATACAATGTTTCTCTCTTCTCTACAATAATAACCATAGATAATATTTTACAGAAAGGAATAAAAGATCTCAAAACACTGCAGTTTTTTTTCTTTTCTTTTGGCAAAATACCTAATGGATAGCTTCAGTAAAGTTTTCTTACAGACATCAATTTTGGAATGTTAAGGTCTTCTCCAGGAGGACGTTATAGCTGTCCTGGCAAATACCACATTTAATCATTTATTTACTATTTTCTTTTATATTTTTATTTTTTTGCGCAACAAACATGGTAAAAATGTGAGAAAACTGGTGTACGTAAAACATTTTTCTTCTATAACCTATGGCTGAATCTTACTACACAACAACATTTATCGGGTTTTAAGAACGCCACATAGTGGCAAAATAGCCCTCGATTGCTGAGCCTCTACCGGCCAGCCAAATGTAATATGGCTAGGCCGAGCGCCTGCTACATCGGCCAGCCCCATGACAGAATTGTAAGGCGAAAAAATTGTCAAATAGACTTCCAGCAGAAAGCGTCGCCGGCGCCACTACTGCTTGCGACATACAGCGACCTATTGTGCTTCCGCTGTACACGCGATAGGTAAATAGAACCACATGATATCCTAGCGAGTCGCCTAAAATAGCACTACACCGATGTCAGACAGCAGTTCATCGCCTCGAGAAGTCTTTTACACAATATAGGTATGCAGGAATAAATCATATGTCAAAAGGAGCCGTATAAATTTTCTAAATGTAATAAGCTCGTGTGTTCTGTATTGTTTAATAACAAATTCCTTACTTTTCCCCAACCGATTTCCTACTTTATCTTATAACTGTTGTGCAAGTAGACTATTTTATTATTTCATTTGGGCAGAGTCCATTAATTACGTGTGGGGTTCGGGAGGGGGGGGGGGGGAGGAAGAAAGGACAGGGGAGGGGGATCCTGTAACTAAATTAAAAAAAAAAATGTGTTTGCCTATACTGCTACTGAAAAACGTTAAAATGTTAGCATATCTTTGGGCAGCGGAACGTCTCCTGTCCATCGCCGTCTCACCGCCCGGAACTCTCCACGTCGACTGCACCAGCCGCGGGAGTTCGACGTCTCGACATTGCAGCTTCAGGGCACTGGCACCTTCATACTCGGTAGATTGTTGAACGATAACGCAAGTGACATTTTAGTTGTAGTCACTGTTCCGTGTTGTATGACGGAACAGTGTTTTATTGTTATGCCTTTTTTGCAAAGTAAATGATTTTGTTTGGATGAGAATGGAATCGATGTTCTTAAACTCCAATTAATTCAAAATAGTTTTCTTGTCTGTTGTCGGCAGATACGACGAAACGCGTCATTTGCTGCGACCTACCGGTCGGGTGGCAGCGAAGGAAGAAGTGAAAATTTGTGGAATCTCGCAAAACGGAGATTTCCGGAAAAGGAACCGTTCTCAACTAGCATCATCTCGGACAGCTCCTCAGATAGGACGCGGAAAGAACCAGTATTTCTCTAGAATTCCTGAGTAAGGTAGGCTAAACACCTATATTGCTACGTGACGTGTCTAAAACGTTCGGTGCACGGTGTCATATCTGAACGGCAGCTTGACAATAGTTTGCGTGTATACCTTGGGAGAATTCATACGTGACTGTCAGTATAAACAGATTGCGTCTAGTTGAACGTAGTCGTTGTGTTACAGCGCTATGAAGCAACGTGTGAACGTTATGCTACAAGTTGGCGAAGATTTCAACAGAGAAATCTACATCTACGTCTACATCCATACTCCGCAAACCACCTGACGGTGTGTGGCGGAGTGTACATTGAGTGCCACTATCCGTTGACTCTCCTATTCCAGTCACGTATTGTTCGCGGAAAGAAAGATTGTCGGCATTCCTCTTTGTGGGCTCTAATCTATCTGATTTTATCATCATGATCTCTTCGCGAGATATACGTAGGAGGGAGCAATATACTGCTAGACTCCTCGGTAAAGGTATGTTCTCGAAACTTCGACAAAAGCCCGTACCGAGCGACAGAGCGTCTCTCCCGTAGAGTCTTCCGCTGGAGTTTATCGATTATCTGCGTAACGCCTTCTCGATTACCAAATGATCCTGTAACGAAGCGCGCTGCTCTCCGTTGGATCTTTTCTACTTCCTCTATCAACCCACGTGGTACGGATCCCACAGCGGTGAGCAGTATTCAAGCTGTGGGCGAACAAGTGTACTGTAACACACTTCCTTTGTTTTCGATTTCCTTAGGATTCTTCCAATGAATCTAAGTCTGGCATCTGCTTTACCGACGATTGATTTTATATGGTCGTTCCATTTTAAATCGCTCCTAATGCCTACTCCCACATAGTTTATGGAATTTACTGCTTCCAGTTGCTGACCTGCTATAGTGTAGCTAATGATAAAGGAATTTTCTTTCTTTGTATTCGAAGCACATTACATTTGTCTACAATGAGATTCAATTGCCATTCCCTGCACCATGCGTCAATTCGATGCAGATTCTCATGCATTTCAATACAATTTTCCATTGTTACAACTTCTCTATATACTACAGTATCACCCGCAAAAAGCCTGAGCGAACTTCCGATGTTATCCACATGGTCATTTATATATATTGTGAAAAGTAACGGACCCACGACACTTCCCTGAGGCACACGTGACACCACTCTTACTTCGGAAGACTTCTTTCCATTGAGAATGACATGCTGCGTTCTGTTATCTAGGAACTCCTCAATCCAATCACACAATTGGTCTGATAGACCATATGCTTTTACTTTGGTCATTAAACGTCTGTGGGGAACTGTATCAAACACCTTGCGTAAGTCAAGAAACACAGCATCTACCTGAGAACCCGTGTCTACGGCCTTCTGAGTCTCGTGGACGAATATCGCGGGCTGGGTTTCACACGATCGCCTTTCTCGAAACCCGAGCTGATTCCTTCAGAGTAGATTTCTTATCTCCAGAAATGTCATTATACTCGAACACACGTTCCAAAATCTACAACTGACCGACGTTAGAGATATAGGCCTATAGTTCTGCACATCTCCAATGTTGGTGCAGTTATACGGAGGGGAAGCCATGATCAGAATAAAAGCTGTTTACGAATGGTTTAAACGCTTCCGTGAAGAAAAGGAAACAACTGAGGACGAGCTGCGTTCAGGTCGGCCATCTACAAGCAGAAATTCCCGACAACGTGCCACAAGATCGACTAAGGACTCTCATTGATTACGAAGGAATTTGCAGGGACACGGTGCACACCGCGTTTCACAATGATTTGGGTAAGCGGAAGATCCGCTTCCGGATTGTGGCACACAAGCTCCCACACGAGCAGAAAGCAAAACGGACTGAAACTTCTCGTGATTTCGTTTCCACGTGTGACCAGAATCAATTGCTTCTGAACACCATCGTAACGGGAAATGAGACATGGTGGTACCGGTTCGATACGGAATCAAATGGAAATTGATGGCAGGGTCTTCACCGTCATCCCCGCGAAATAAAAAAGCGGTAAGCAAAATTCCAAGGTGAAAACAATTTCGCCTACTTCGACAACAATGGCATCATCCGCAAGAAATTTATTCCTGCAGGTCAAACTATTGATGCTGAATTTTTACCAGTCCGTTTTGAACCGATTCTTACATCGTATCCAGTGGATTCGCTCAGAGCTTCACAGGATTGGAATACTGATGCTGCTCCATGATTGTGCCCCTGCTCACAGATCGATCCGCGCGCGTCAATTCCTGCCTCATTAGATGATAACTGTTTTTCAGTACCCTCCACACTTCCCTGATCTGGTTTCTGAGACTGCCATATAACGTCAACCTTTTGCGGACATGAATGCCATCAAAGATCATTCTGAGATCGATTCCAAAGGAGGCCTTTACTGATAGGTGTAGCAACGTTGTCAAAAGTTTGTTTACCGCGAAGCGACTATCTGGAAGGGCGATAAAGAATGTATGTTAATATCTTTCGTTCTGTTGGTTGTCCGATAGGATTCACCGAATATTTTAGACGCATCTCGTTAAGTATTACACGAGGCATCCGAAGAGAGGAGGGAGAATGTTAGAGTAGCTTTTCCATAGGTTTTTCACCACTGACAGTTCCACGGTGAAAACAGATTTGCGCAACACTACCAAGATAAACACCGTCTTCAATGGGACCCTTAAACTTTAAGTAGGCACGAAAAGAAAACTGAGAAATCCTGCCAACAGAAAAAGAGGGCGAAAGCTGAACGACACACAAACCAGAAGTGCGTAAACTAGTAGTATCAAAATCTTGAATTCCGTGGTTGGACAGGATCAGAATGGATAATCTTTTACGAATTGTAGTAGTTCGTTTTATGTAAGTGTCCTATTGTTCTGCTTTCTCATTACGATATAGTCTACGCTCTGTCCTATTCTGGAAAACAACGAAGTGAAATATGTTTTAAGCAAAATCAAACGGAATCAATGGCAAAGAATTTTCACTAAAAATACGCATTTTCAAAAATGTCACGTGAGATTGGGGGAGGTGGAATTCAAGCCAAATCTGACGATCTGTCACCAAGGGGGAGAGGATCGACAGAAACGCCAAAATCGCCTCATTTAATTAATGGCCTCTCCCTTTACAATTTCATACGTTAAGTCTTGGAATATGCATGACTGGCACTTATAGGTTAAGGATTATTGATCTTTGATATTCCTTTATCAATTGAATCTGCAGCACTACGTAGAAGTATTTCGATTTACAGGAAACCTTATTGCAGTTTAGGCCTATATCGACCTCAGTTTCGATAAATGAATCACGGTCCGTAAGTGTGCCTTTTGGGAATGGCCTAATGCTTTAAAGTGCCTTTCCCCATCGGAGGTTAGCGTCCTCCCTCGAACACTGATGTGTGTGTTCATAGTTAGTTTCGATATTACTAAACATTTCCGGGCTATTATGGCGTGGTCTTATGGATTTATTATTGAAACCCAACGTTTCGTCCCCAAATGTGTAGGATATTTTCAAGGGGGATCGTGGCACTTTTGAGTGTCCGATGCACACCCTGGCTCACTACTGTGTCAGTCAGTAGTTAGCCAGGGTGTACATCAGACATTCAAAAGTGCCTCGATCCCCCTTGAAAATGTCTTCCGCAGTCGGCGACGAAACGTTGGGTTTGAGTAATAAATCCATAAGACCACGGCACAATAACCCGGAAAATTTTAGTAATATTGACCTATCCGGCCGCGAAAGTTTACATTTTATCATAGTTAGTTTGTAAGTTTAAGGGCCGATGACCACTGCAATTACGTCCTGTAGCTTTACAAACAGTTGAAGAGTTGCCATAAGTGTCAGAAGGAAAATACATTGTACGCCAGAACGCACACCAGAAAAGGCAAACTGTAATGTTGGCGAGTGTGTGAGGTGTGATAGCTGCTTGCTGAGACTCGCTGGCACTGGGGACATCGCCTGGGGGGCCGCCCCTGGCTGACACGTAGTAGTGCCGTATCTCCAGAGCCCTGCTCACAATAGCTGCGCCTTTCGTCTTGTGAATGGCAGCCATCCAGTTGGATGGGAGCGCACACAGTACGCCATTACTGTTCTTTTTACACGTGAAAAATAGCATCACATCATCTCATTGGAGCCCCGCCGATTCTGGATACAATAAAGCGAATCTACGTTGCAGAAGGGAAGGGAGCTACAGCTACTTTCGGTGACTGGTAGCAGAGGTCAAGCATTGATATACAGTCGAATCAAAGTCCCTTCGGCTCACCAAGGCCCTCAATCCCGGAAATGCCCTACACTAGCGTTACACAACTACTGAATCGTCGTTTACGTGATCTGCTTAATCATTTCCAAGCATGACCGATATCTAGCAGAAAACCGTGACCACTTTTCATGGCTTTCCTGTCCGCCTTCGAAGTCCAGTGGTCAGCCTGCTAAATTGCCGCGCAGGAGCCCAAGGTTCTATTCCCTGTAGGGGTTGGAGATTTTTTCCACTCGGGGACTGGCTGTTGCTTCGTCCTCATCATTTCATCATCATCAACGCGCAAGACGTCCATGTGGCGTCACCTAAGGACTTGCACCACGCAGGCCGAACAGGATCCCAGCTGGGGTCTAACGGCCAACAATGCCACACGAAATAATCATTATCATGGCTTTGCTGATGTGCAATTTTCTGACTTACGTTTCAGTATAACCAGACCTGTTTTGCCAGTGTGATAAATCTGGCGCAAAAACAGATGTTTCAGCAGGTAGTAGAAAAGTTTAAGCCAAATTAAAAAAAAAAAAAAAAAGTATGGGAGAAGGAAGCGGTGGTAAAGACGAATCAATGAGAGCTCGAAGGGAAATATTTAGGTGTTGGGTTTCCCCACGCACTACTCAAGGTTGAACGATAGGGAAATAATCTGCCCACGCACTACATAGATGTACACGTAGATTGTTTACGAAAAGGAAATCCTACCAAATTACACTACTGGCCAATAAAATTGCTACACAAAGAAGAAATGCAGATGATAAACGGGTATTCATTGGACAAATATATTATACTAGAACTGACATGTGATTACATTTTAACGTAATTTGGGTGCATACATTCTGAGAAATCAGTACCCAGAACAACCACCTCTGGCCGTAATAACGGCGTTGATACGCCTGGGCATTGGGTTAGAGCTTGGAAGACGTGTACAAATACAGATGTCCATGCAGCTACAACAAGATACCACAGTTCATCAACAGTACCGGCGTATTGTGAAGAGCTAGTTGCTCGGCTAACATTGACCAGACGTTTTCAATTGGTGTGCTGGCCAGGGCAGCTGTCGAACATTTCAGTATCCAGAAAGGCCCGTACTGGACCTGCAACATGCGGACGTTCATTATCCTGCTGAAATGTAGGGTTTCGCAGGGATCGAAATAAGGGTCGAGCCACGGGTCGTAACACATCTGAAATGTAACGGTCGCTGTTCAAAGTGCCGTCAATGCGAACAAGAGGTGACCGAGACGTGTAACCAATGGCACCCCATACCATCACACAGGGTGATACGCCAGTATGGCGATGACGCTTCCAATGTGCGTGCACCTCTTTGTCGCCAAACACGGATGCGACCATCATGATACTGTAAACAGAACCTGGATATATTTTGGCATTCGTACACCCAGGTTCGTCGTTGCGTACATAATCGCAATCGCTCTTGTCTGTGATGCAGCCTAACCGCAGCCATGATCTCCGAGTTAATAGTCCATGCTGCTGCAAACGTCGAACTGTTCGTGCAGATAATTGTTGTCTTGCAAACGTCCCCATCTGTTGACTCAGGGATCGAGACGTGGCTGTACGATCCGTTACAACCATGTGGATAAGACGCCTGTCATGATACCAGGCCGTTGGGATTCAGCACGGCGTTCCGTATTTCCCTCCTGAACCCATTGATAAATCGCAATCCCGATAGGCTACAATTCGACCTTTATCAACGTGGGAAACGTGATGGTACGCATTTCTCCTTGCATGAGGCATCACAACTACATTTCACCAGGGAACGTCGGTCAACTGCTTTTTGTGTATGAGAAATTAGTTAAAAAAATTTCCTCATGTCGCCACCGTCGCCAACCTTGTATGAATGCTCTGAAAAAAAAAAAATGTTTGTTAAGCTTATGGGACTTAACTACGGGGTCATCAGTCCCTAAACTTACAAACTACTTATCAACTACCTTATTCTAAGGACGACACAAATATCCATGCCCGAAGGGGGATTCGAACCCCCGCCCGTAGTGGCCGTGCAGACCGTGACTGAAGCGCCTCAGTCCCCTCGGCCACTACGGCCGGCAATGCTCTGAAAAGCTAATCATTTGCATGTCACAGCATCTTCTTCCTGTCTGTCAAATTTCGCGTCTGTAGCACGTCATCTTCGTGGTGTAGCAATTTTAATGGCCAGGAGTGTAGATGCGGAGAGATGTACAGGAAGTAGCGTCTCTGGTCATTGTATTTCAGTCAGCGCACTTACCAGTAAATCTATTTAATAAAGAAATATTGAAGCAACTGACACAAACAGTATTACGCAAAAGGTGTACCAAATAGCAAGATTAATTGAATAATATAGGAATAACAAACGCAGTCAAATTAGGTTCTGCTCGTTCACTGCTTAATTAAAACGACTAACTACAATCAAAACGTGAAAATCGGATTGGGTGAATGGGAACAAAGCGTTGGCAAACATAAAGCTTCAACCAAACGACATTGTAAAATAATAAAAGGAAAAAGAAAATTAATTTCAGTAAATAATGAAGCACTCAGATGAAATAATGTAGAAATATAAAACTGATTGGTTAAAAATAAGTAAGAGACTGCAAGTGTTAACTAAAGCTACGACAAAAAATGCGTATCCCCCCAGTAATGTTCATAGAATTGCGTTAAAATTAGTGAATTTGCCAACTACAGTTTTGCAGCTTCTCCGCCATACGACACTGCGAACACAACTCGACGAGCAAGGGCTTGGTTCCGGGCGAGGATCTTGATGTAATCGGATCTTTGCTACTTCCACCCACGCTCTCCAGACCTTCTCCTAATGCCGAAAATATCGCTGTAGTCTGACATAGGGATGCTCACCGCTGGACATTCCACTAAAGCCTCTTCACTCCTCATAATCTAGTAACAAAGATAATTCTCTTATGCGCCGCACACTACCCGATGACGTCGCTACCTTTCAGCTTGCACACTCAGGTAAAGGCAATATTTGCACCTAGTTTTCCACAACATTCCCTATCGGCATTTACTCAGTGTAATAACAATGTTCAACATGAATTACTTGATTTTGTTGTGGTTTCAGTCCGTAGATCGGTTTCATGTAGCTCTCCACTCTACTCATCCCGTGTGCTAGCCTCTTCATCTCCTCGTAAGAATGGCAACAGACGTTCCTTTCAATCTGCTTACTGTATTAGTCTCCCGGTCTTTCCAAGCGATTATCTCCCAACACACTTTCCCTTATACTAAATTCACAATTTCTTTATGTCTAACAACGTGCCGTACCAATCGATTCCTTCTTTTAGGCCAGAAATGCCAGAAATCCCTTTTCTCTCCAGTTCTGTTCCGCATCTTGTCATTAGTAACTGGTACTAGATCTATACATCTAATCTTCAGCTTTTATCTGCAGCACCACATTTCACATGCTTATATCATCTTTCTGTGTGAACTAGTAATGACCACATTTCACTCCCGTGCAATGTTACACTCCCGACAAATGCTTTCAGAAAGGACATCGTAACATTTACATTAATTTTTGATGCCAACACTTTCGCTACTTCAGAAAAGTTTTTCTTTCCGTAACCATTCTGCATTTTCTATCTATTTTACTTCGGCTGTGAGAAGTAATTTTGCTACCCAGATAACAAAACTCGTCTATTACTTTTATTGGGACTGAATTATTTACAAAAGTGAAAACCATTTTCATATACGGTAGTATTCTCAACTTAAAAATCATCTATATATGTGTGTAAATCGATTGGTGTACGTTAGTCTCGATAAAATTCAGAAATAGCTTGATCAATTTGAACAACTTTGTTTTGTCGCTTTAATATAGGGATGGTTTACGAAAAATAAATAAATAAATAAATAAAGGAGCAACAACTGAAAAGTTTAAATTGTGTTTTGGTACGAGCACCGCCATTTCGGATTATATTCGTATTTTCGTATTTAACGTGATGCCCTACGATTGCAATAAAATATTGTATGCTTCACCTTCAAACCATGAGAAAAGGCAGTGTCAACATACGAATTTGAACAGAGCATGTCGGTGGGCAGTTCACAACACACTCCGATATCAACCGCCCAGTCATCAGCATTTAATAAATAATTTGTTATAAAATTTGAACTTGACGACAAATATTAATTGTGAAGGGGTGGTTTTCAAAAAGAACAAATACTTCTTCGAAATCCATTTCGATTTATTGCTACAGGCAAGATACAACTGACATGAACTGAACTCTAATTCTGCAGTACAACTGACTGACTGACTGACAATTCCCGGGCATTACATGTGTTTATTACATTATTACAAATGTTAAGTGATGCATAATTATCACAATGATAATTTATGAATCGGTTTTTTATAAACAACAAATTCATGTAATTTATATTTGTTATACAATATCAATGTATTAGTATAACAAATAATTGATTAAATAGTTTAATATTTTATAAATGAAGTGAATCCTATTGTTTGGTCGAAGTTAAATAATCTGCTTTACAATGAACTACAATGTCTGACAATTAGCCATAATGACAATTAGCTGTAACAACAACTTTAAATTACAATTTGTACTGGAATTTGGTCAAGCCAAAAATATTATGAAAATTAATCTAATCTTAATAAAGGAAATGGAAGGAAATAAATGCTGCAAAATAAATACTACGAAATTACTGGGGTTTAATAATGGAAACAATGGTAATAGAGCATTACGAAATTAATGAGGTTTGATAATGGGAAAATATGGTAATAGTAATTACGAAGTTATAGAAATTTAGTAATTGACATAAAAGCTGTAATTACTATGAAATTAATGGATTTTATTAATGGGAATAAAAATGAGGTAAATACTTAGTGACATAAACAATGTAGTTGTTATAATGTAGAAATGAATACGTGTGGTATCACAAACTTTACTACAGGATAGAAAGGTTTAAAGGTGGTATCATAAACTTTACTACAGGAAAGAAAGGCTTCCGAAGCTTCAGTATATAGGAAATGGTATGCTAAACTATACTATAAGAAAAGAAAGGTATCCTGGGTTTCAGTAAAGAGAGGTATCGTATACTACATTAGATGGAGGCTCATGTTGTTACATTCTAAAAGACAGCACAAACATCCATGCCCGAGGGGAGATTTGAACCCCCCGACGGAGAACGGCCTCACGCATCGCAGCATAATGCCTCAATGCGCTGGGCCACTCCGCCGCGGCTAAAAAAAAAAGTAGATGGACAGAAAGAGAAGGGATAGGAGAAGTACTAACTCAAGGCAGGAAGAAATAAATAAATACCCAGGCAGCGCCGGGTTTCAGCGCTTGTGACACATATATGTAATTTTTCAGGTGTAGGTGTGGTAGAAAATAAATGGAGAGAGTGTAGGAGGACTTTTGGAGGAGAGCGGGGAAGGTAATGTCAGAGGCAGGGAGATAGATAGCGAGAGGGAGAGGAGAAGGAGGAAGATTAAGCGGAGGAGGAGGCGGCAGAAGTAGGCAGACACAGACAGATAGAGGGGGGAGGAGGAGATGGATCGAGAAAGGAGTCATGGAGTAACTGAATATTTAAATCAAACAATAGCCGAGCAACGCTCGGTTTTCAGCTAGCTAATACAGTGAGAGGCCTGAGATTATAAAGAGGCAAAGAGATGTGACAAGTAATGAGCAGATAGAGTAAGGCAAGGAGGAGAGGATATATATATATATATATATATATATATATATATATATATATATATATATATATATATATATATGCATTCACCATGCATATCAAACAAGTTAGAAACGTTACCGAGCTCGCTAGTAGAGAATAACGTTTAGAACATACAAAGTAGGGAAACTGGAAGAAACTGGAAGAAAAGTAGGCAGCACATATATATTAAAGTGTTACAATACGTAATGTACTTGATGCATAGTAGTTGATAGTTGAACGATAAACTGAAAACTGTCACTTTCGTCTCAAATATAAGTCTCGGTAAAGGCAACTTTGTCGAGAAGTGTCCCTGTGAGTAATGGTTAGTGGCAAACCCATGATCTAAAATACTGCCTTTACTTGCAGCCACATTTCCGTGGAGGGACTTGCGGCTTACGCTGGCGTCCGTGTCCGTGGTAGCATCAATCTGGCTGCTCCGTCTCGGTAGCCAGATCGTTTCGTTCGCTGAGTGTCCTCTTCATTAGCCCCATTGCTGGTTCCCAAGCCCTGCTAAGTTATAGGCGCAGTCTCGGTTGATGAGATTGCCCCTAGTGCGAATTTCGATGGGCTCTGTAATGCCTCTGTTCCAGTATTTGGAAGTCTGGGCCACAGTCCTGGTATTCTCAAAGTCCATCGCGTTGTTCTCCGACCGCCAACGATTCGCTGGTACACATCAGTCGAGTGCTCCTCTGCGCACTGCGTATCCGACATATGACTTGCCACACTGCCTAACATAGCAAGGTAGATCAATGCCACTGGCTGTGTTACTCACCCTTCTCAATAGCCAAATTACGTAAATTTGTCATCTATATTTTATCTAAATTTCAACAGAAATTATAATTACAGTGTATCAAAATGTTGAGAAGTTTGTAAATCTAGAGGACTTGTCTACTCCGGTGATCAGTCCCTAGGCTTACAAGCTACTTAAACTCTTATGCTAAGGATAAAAAATACACCCATGCCCGAGGGAGGACTCGTACCTCCGACTAACAAGGGGAACCCCAAGTATGGTACCAACGAATTTTGATGGGTCGCAGGTGTGATGTGCAGTAACTCCTCCTGACCACCAAACTAAAAGTATTTGTTCCAATGCGCCTTGCTTTCCATGAAAATCGCGATCAAAGTCCAACGCGTAATATCTATACTTGTACTGAGGCATCATGAGCCCGTGAGCTAGCGTGGTGTAATTAGCAAGGTGTTCGACTGTCACGCGTACGACATGATTTCAAATCCTGCTCGGACTTTTTTTTCTTTCTTTCTCTCTCGCTCTCTTTCTCTCTTGTCGGGCGATTGACTGTGTGTAATTATATTCCTTATATCTTGCAGCAAAGATAAAGTTATATCATCTAATTACAGTTAAATGAGAACGATAATAAAGGATCGACCGAATGCTTGGTTTCAGTTACGGCGAGTTTCGATCATAGTATTGGTTTCGACGAGTTTCGGTTTCGGCCAGAAATCAGAAGTATCTTCGGCTAGGTCTAAATTAGCTTTCTTGAACGTATAAATGAAGTTCGATCGCTTTCTGGATGGATTCAGTTAACAATAACACTTTACCTCATTTGACGGTGCGCCGTTTAACTGCTAGGAGTGAAATCGGTCTGTAGTTTGATGGTATCTCTTTATCCCCTTTCTCGAATAGAGGTTTAATATCCGCATATTTTAACCAATGAGGAAATGTTCCAGTTATATTAGACTAGTTACACAAATAACTTAAAATTGTGCTAAATTCACTAGACCATACTTTAATTAACTTTGTTGATATTTTATTGTAACCACTAGAATGCTTTGCTTTTAAAGATTTTATTATGGAAGTTATTTCTTGTAGTGAAGTGAGTGAGATATTCATGTTCCTGAAGTTATTTGTAAATGCTAGTTTCAAATATTCAAGGGCATTATCTACTGACCCTGACAATCCCATACTATCAGTAGCTGATATAAAGTACTTGTTAAATAGACTTGACACACTATGCCCATCAGTTACTATTGTATCACCTACATTTAATGCTATCTGCTCCTGTTCCTTTCCGTTTCTACCAGTCTCCTCTTTCACTAGGTCCCATATTGCTTTTATTTTGTTGTCTGATGTTGCTATCTTTTTCTCATAGTGCATTTGTTTATGTGCCTGAATTTCTTTTCTTAATATTTTACAATATTCCTTATATTTAACTAAGTCATCATCATTGGAACTACTCTTAGGTGATAGATACAGTTTCCGTTTTGTCTTGCGTGAAATCATTACTCATTGTGTAATTCATGGTTTTATTTTAGACTTCTGTTTAATTTGAGTTACTTTTAGAGGAAAACAGTTTTCAAACAAAATACTGACATTATTAATGAATATCTTATATTTTTCATTCGTGCCATGAGCATTATAAACATCTTTCCAATTCATATTTTTGAGCAGTTTTCTAAAATTCTCAAATTTTGGTGGATTGACTACTCTCTTGTATGTAGATTTAGAAGTCTTCATTATCTGCTTAGAATCTGTACCTAAAAGAAGGAGCTGCATATCATGATCTGAAAGGCCATTAATTATTGCTTTCATGATGTGATTTTGTACCTTTGATTTATCTATAAAAATATTGTCAATAGCTGTCCTAGATTATTTAGTTATCCTAGTTGGAAAGTTTACAGTATGAGTTAGATTAAAGGACAATGTTACTGACTGCAATAAATGTTTAATGGAAGAATGAGTAAGAAAATCTGTATTAAAGTCACCAGCAATAAATATTTCTTTGTCTTCCTGTTAAATAATCCAATAGGGCTTCTAGATGATTTAGGAATAGATTATAATTCCCTGAAGGTGCTCGGTAAATAGTTACTATTATATAGCATCTGTTATAGAGCTTTACTTCTGTTGCACAAGTTTCGAAATGCTGCTCCAGACAGAGTTTATTTATATCAATATTCTTGAATTTATAGCATATAAATTTATAGTGAAGAAGGTATAAACTGCACAACGGCTGTGGAAAAAAAGCATTTCTGAAGACATGAAATTTATTAAGTTCCTGAAAGAATTTGTCTGAGTGTAGCTTTGTATAGGAGTGAAACATGGACCATAAGGTGTTCATGTTGATTTGAAACTTGGGAGACAAAGAAGGGTGAAGAGGAGAACTATGTTTGGCTGAAGTGTCAACGCTAAATATATATTTAAAGAAATGTTGCTCCACGATTTGTAATGGGTTAATCTGCTCTTGCAGCTAACGTACTCTTTAATTGATAGTGCAATGTTTACAGTGCGTCCTGTGTCCAATTCCAATGAAATGCTATTTTTTCATCTTTGTTGTTGTCACCGGAGCGTGTGATACAGTGAAATAGAATGAAATTATTGACTAAAGATCAAGCACTTTAAATATTATTAGAATAGTTGCATTCACCAGAAACTCTTAGAAAGCGTTTTCGAGATACATAAAAATCTTTGATATGGAAGTACTGCATCACTGATATATATTAAATCTAACAACCATAATCAGCAATTAACCTTACAGTGGACTAAACATGAAATTTGTACTTTTCACTACATTAGAAACCGTACAAATGTCTGGCGAGCCATATAGTGAACTTCTGTTTTGCAAATGTAACCACAGCACATCAACATGGAGGTAATAAACTTTTCCTGTTTTCAGTTTCAGAGCATTATACTTGACTACTAATTTTAATGATTTTCACAGAAGCAGTTAGTGACTTATACCTGATTTGAATCGCTACTAATGGACCACAACCACATTTAGCTTACCTTCTAATTCCTTGGAACGTTAAAACACCTTTGTCTTAATGTTTTATTTTGACACTGTGGCACTACACACCATTTCAAAACCAGTTTTCGGTGTTTGAATTTCAAACTGAGATACCAATTTGATTGAGCTCTACTTCTCTTGGAGATACCCTATTACCGTACTAGCAAGTAACAGGCAACAGACGTAGAGAGAGAGAGAGAGAGAGAGAGAGAGAGCGTCCAAGCGGTCTAAGGCTCCTCGCTGCGGAGCGCGCGGTTATCGCCGTCGGAGGTTCGAGTTCTCCCTCGGGCATGGGTGTGTGTGTGTATGTGTTTGTCCTTATGTTAGTTTACCTTAGTTTAAGTACTTTGTAAGCTAGGGACTGATGACCACGCAGTTTGGTCCGATAGATTTACGAACATTTGAAGAGAGAGCGTAGTGAAAGATAAATGAACCGGGTTACACGTTAGCAATTCAAATGTTGAAATGTGTGTAAATATGTGGGACCAAACTACAGCGGCCATCAGTCCCTAGACTTACAAACTACTTAAATTATGCTAAGGACAAACATCCTTGCCCGAGGCAGGACTCGAACCTCCGACGGGGATCAGACTCCGCAAGGCGCCTTAGACACTCAGCGGCTCGTTAACTGTCATAAAGCGAAAGAATACTAGTTTGTAATTGAAAACAGAGAAATATGCAGAGGCATCTGTTGCACAATACCATCGGCTACGGGTAGCTGGATTAATTAAAATGTAAAGGAAACTGTAAAACAGAACCTGGTTGTGTGATAGGTAGTTGCGCGTTTAGCGCAGGTATGATAATATGGTGTTCTCAGTAAAAGTTCAAACAGCCAGTTCACTTTAGGTTTGTTCGCTTGTATTTAGAACACTACCTGCCACCCCTGGCAAACAACAACCATGAAATCGCTGATGTCGCATGATAAATGTGACGAATTAATTGGCACCAGAATTATGGCATTCACAGTCACAAGTGTGAAGCGGCTAACGTCACACCTGTTTTCGGAATGAAATTACAATTTACTTTTTATTCCCGTGTTGAGTGATGTGCTATTGTATGTCAATATCACTCACAGGTAACAGTTATCCTGTGAATGCGCGACAGAATGAATGAGTTCCAGAAGGCCATAACGCTGTCACTAATATTGTTTTAGTATCAGATATTTACAGGATATAAAACTACTTTTACTGTTGTGAGAACCAGTAAATGTTTTGAAATTATCATATGCGGAAGAAACAGAATCCTCGAAATCGTACGATACCATGTTTAGAATATCACTCTATCTATATATATATATAAAAATCAATGTTTGTCTGTATGTCTTCTATGTGTACATAAACCATTCATTCGATTGCTATGAAACTTTGGTGAACTGGTCGCCGGCCGCGGTGGCCGAGGGGACTGAGGCGCTCCAGTCACGGTCTGCACGGCCACTACGGTCGGGGGTTCGAATCCCCCCTCGGGCATGGATATTTGTGCCGTCCTTAGGATTAGCTAGTTCATAAGTAGTTTGTAAGTTTAGGGACTGATGACCCCGTAGTTAAGTCCCATAGACTCTACAAACATTTGAACATTTTTTTATTTGTGAACTGGTCACCATACGACAACGTAGGTTCCTGACCGAAAAACAAAAGAGCACGACAAATAGCTCAGGAGATATGACTTCATAAATAATGAGAGGCCACCGCCGCGTGAGAATACCCGGATTTATGCGTTAATTATTGGAAAATGGGAGTAGTAAGAGACCTCCAAAAAAGTTTGCATGTAATTTCGAACGTTTATGAAGCGCTTTGTAAATGACCCCCCGCTGCCCCCCCAACACATACAAAATGATGAGACGAAAAGAAGTCTACCGCTCACAAAAGTTTCGCTGAAGATGCCGTAAAACTGTAGCATCAGGCATGACCTTGTAAACAATATAGTTTGCAAGAAACTGCCACAGATTACGGCGAGACTTTATACACACAGTGTATGAGAATGACACTACGACACGTAGTTCATTAGATATGAGCACATAAACAGTAACGTTCATAGAAAACCGCCCTATCACGCACCAAGTTTTGATCTATTACCTCTTTACCACCAATTATATTCGCAACAGGTTTTACAGACATACAGCACTTATACAAATATATACCTGAAAAATTAACCATTTTTATAACTATTACTCAATAAATATGAGATCGTGCGAATTTTGTATGTCATTTGTATTTTGATTGCTATCTTTCTTTGTTTGGATACTGCACATATAATTTTGTACATTATCCAAGACAGCGTTATTTCCTATATATACACCGATAAATATGCTTTTAGAAAAAAGAGAAGGACAGTGAAAAGGTATAGGAGAAGTACTAACTCAAGTCAGGCAGGAATAAATATATAAAGACCCGGGCAACGCTGGGTCTTTAGCTAGTCATAAATAAAAAGGTACATTCAAAACTATGAATTGTACTATGAGTAACTTTTTTAAGAGAGAGAAACAAAGCAATAAGAGATTAGTACTATAGGTGGGAACTAATTCGTAATTCAGAGAAGTCAGTGTATAATTATATATTCAACTAATAGTGACAAAATCCTCTGCTTAATGTAATTACAATAACGTAAAAGACGTATTGATAGTTCTATTAATCTTCAAATTTAATATGTGAATTTCGATGAAGTTATTGAAAAAAAAAATATGGAAGAGTTCTACTAATTTCATCATGAAGCTTAACTCTGTCATATATGTTAATTTTAATCCTTTATTACAAAATGCTTATACTATTCAAATAGGATGGGGACGTACTAAGTACATCACTTGAAATAAAATGGAAAGCATTTAATATTTCAGTTTTACGGAATTTATGTATTAGTAGTAGGTTCCTCAGAAGTAATAAAGTCTCTATGAGAACCAGCCATAACAAAAATGTTTCACCTGGTGCGTAAGATGTACGATACAGGCGAAGTACCCTCAGACGTTAAGACAAACGTGATAATCCCCATTCCAAAGAAAGCAGGTGCAATACTCACTTTACTGCTTATATTAGAAGATTGATTAAGGAAAGGGAAACCTACGTTTCTAGCTTTTGTAGATTTGGGAAAAGCTTTTGACAATGTTGATTGGAATAAACTCTTTCAAGTTCTGAAGTTAGCAGGAATGAAATATAGGGAACGGAAGGTTATTTACAACTTGTACAAAAACCAGATAGAGGTTCAAGGGCATGAAAGGGATGCAGAGGTTGGGAAGGGAGTAAGACAGGGTTGTAGCCTTTATCCAATGCTATTCACCTTGTACATTGAGCAAGCTGTAAGCGAAAGCAAGGAGAAAATTGGAGAAGGAATTGAAGTTCAGGGTGAAGAAATAAAATTATTGCGTTTTGCCGATGACATTGTAATTCAGAGATAGCAAAAGACATGGAAGAGCAGTTCGACGGGATGGGCAGTGTGTTGAAAGGTGCGTATAAAATGAACATTAACAAGAGCAAAACAAGGATAATGGAGTGTAATTTAAGAAAATCGGCCGATGCTGAAGGAATTAGATTAGGTAACGAAACAATAAAGTTGGTAGACCAATTTTGTTACTTGGGCAGTAAAATAACATGCGATGGTCGCAGTAAAGAGGATATAAAATGCAGAATGGCAATGGGTAGAAAAGCGTTTTTCAAAAAGAGAAATGCAGAATGGCAATTGATAGAAATGCGTTTTTGAAAAAGAGAAATTTATTAACATCGAATATTAATTTAAGCGCAAGGAAGTCCTTTCTGAAGCATTTGTGGGGAGTGTTGCCTTGTATGGAAGTGTGACATGCACGATAAACAGTGTATTAGGAGGATAGAGGCTTTTGTAATGTGGTGCTACAGAAGAATGCTGAAGATTAGTTGGGTAATGAAGAGGTACTAAACAGAATTGTGGAGAAAAGGAATTTCAAGCATAGCTTGACTAAAAGAAGGGATAGGCTGATAGGACACATTCTTAGACATCAAGGAATCGTGAATTTAGCGTTAGAGGGAAGTGTGTGGGGTAAAAATCGCAGAGGGAGACCAAGAGATGAATACAGTAAGCAGATTAAAATAGATGTAGGTTGCCGTTCTTATGAGATGAAGAGGCTTGCTTGGGTGGAGAGCTGCATGAAAGTGTAGACCACAACAAGAACATGTATTAGAACGATTTCAGTGCATTACAAATCAGATCTTATGCGAATCAACAAATAACAAGAGAAAGCATTGAAGGTTTACATAGAACAGGATTGTTAATACAGCTACCATGTCGTTACCTCACAATGAGCATCAAAACGGATACAGGTATCAGTGAACACAGAGCTGTCATAGCGAGATTGAATATCCCAAGTACAAAATTACCAAAAATAGAAGAAAAGAATATTTGTTCAGGAAAGCGGATGGAAATACATTACTTCTTGAAAGACAGTGTCCACTTATTTCAAACACTAAACATAAGTGTAGACCATATGTGGCTCCAATTCAAGGAAGTGGTATCGACAGCAATTGACAGTTTTATAAACAGTAAATTAATAAAAGGTGTTGATCCCCCTTGGTACTCAATACAGGTCAGGATACTGTTGCAAAAACAACGGAAAAGGCATGTTAAATTTAAACGAACACAAAATCCCCAGGATTGTCGATCCTATAAAGAAGCTCGAAATTTAGCGAGGACTTCAATGCGAGATGCATACAATACTTATCACAACGAAACTCTTTCTCGAAATTTAACAGAAAACCCCAATAAACATTGAGTGAAAGTGACACAGTGCCTGTCCACAACACGTAAAACAGCGGATATCCACCAAAATGACAAACTGTCAAAACCTATCAGAGACATTTTGTGAGTGGAAAAACCACAAACATAACAACATGTGGTATTAAGGTAATAAACATCCCACTGATGATGCTGCAACGCCAGCGAAACATGTCTGGGAAAAATTAAAAAACATTTGTGTTTGCTCAAGGCGGACAAAACCTGTAAAGCAAATTTATTTGTAAGCAAACACGGTAATTGAAGAGCTTTCAAACCCCAAGATGTATACAACTAAAAATCACTTAACAATAACAAGTCTTCTGGTCCGGACTGTATAGCCGTTAGATTTCTATCTGATTATGCTGAAGCGATAGCTCCTTACTTAAAAGCTACATACAACCGCTCTCTGAAACATGGAAAATTGCACAGGTCATACCTATATTCAAGAAAGGTAGCAGGAGTAACCCATTAAACTACAGACCTATTTCATTGACGTTAATTCGCAGCAGGGTTTTGGAATATATTCTGTATTCAAATATTATGAATTATCTCGAACAGAATGATCTATTGATCCAAAGTCAACACGTATTTAGAAAATATCGTTAATGCGAAACAAAACAACCTCTTTACTTACACGAAGTGATGAGTGCTATCGACAAGGCTTCTCAAACTGATTCCATACTTATTGATTTCCAGAAGGCTTTTGACACCGTACCTCATAAACGGCATTTAATCAAATTGAGTGGTTATGGTATATCGCCCCAAATTTGCGACTGGATTTGGAATTTCCTGTGAGAGAGGGAACAGTTTGTAGTAATCAATGGTAAGGCATTGACTAAAACAAAGCTGATATCGAGCGTTCCACAAGGTAGTGTTATTGGTCCTCTGCTGTTCCTTATTCACATAAACGATTTGGGAGAAAATCTAAGTAGCTCTCTTACATAGTTTGCAGTTGACGCCGTCATTTACCGTCTAGTAGAATCATCTGAAGACCAAAACCACCGCGGCCGGCGTGGCAAGTGACTCCCGCCACTGTGCCATGACCAGAAATTACGATAACTGGTGAAACACAGATCGTATACGTACTTCAAAGAAAGAAAACAATAGAAAACCTACGAGAGAGCACTAGGAAATGTTAAGACTGTATAAACGAGTCTTAAAATAGTAGACGAACAAAAAAGTCCACTGCGAGGTCTTATTTAGTCTCCTCTGGCGTCTTCCGCCGGCAGATAAAGTTGACAGTGAGGGAAGAAATGCAATTTTTCTATGTCCCACTTGCACTCGTAATCCATAAGCACTCTCAGCTGTATCCTGGAGAGCGGCACTAAAAACTTTTTCCAACAGCGCGTGAGCAAAATATGGGCCCATTTAGGAAGACGGAGGGGCTGTTCTTGCTGGTGGAGGGCGACACACGCCGCCTCCAGGACAAGCAAACAAGTGTTGCGGCGAGCGGCGAGTCCAGGGTAAACAAGGCGAACTTGTTATCTTGTGCACAGCGCCCCACCAGATCTTGATACGCTCGCGGCGTGTTCGCCGCTCAACTTGAGATTGCTCCTGGTGTTTTCCTTAGTCTCTGTAGTTACTAATTAATGCCGCTGCTATTAATATTCACAGCCGCTCGTGGCCTCTTTGAGAAACGCTAAGCACCTGCGGCCAAGATCCGCTCTTCAACACGTACGTACTCGCATACATGTGCGGAACGTTTCGTTTCAAATCGGAGAGCAGTAAACCTTGTACTTTTTGTGGGGTTTTATTTCTCTGTTATAGACGACAAAAGTTAGTATCTTTCAAAAAACACGCAGCTGTCATATGTAAACGCTTTCCGATTTTTTTTTTAATTTTTTTTTTTTTTTTTTTTTTTTTTTTTTTTTTTTTTTTTTTTTACGGGCGAACGTAACTTAATTTTATTATAAATAGAAATTCACAAACCCTGAAACTGTTTTTCGCCTCGAACATGTCAAAGACATTAAAGATAAAGATGAAGCATTAAATTAAAAGTTGCGGATGCGGCTGGGTATCGAACACATACCGCCATTCATACTAGGCAGACGTCTTACCACTATACCACCGCACCACCTGCGATTAAGGCGCCTGGGAATAGTCTAAATACGACTTCCCTTCAAGTCACAAACTCTATGTGTTCCATTAAATATTGCCACTATTGCCAATGCTATATAGCGGAATAGCACCTCGGCAATGGACATACTGCCGGCCGCGGTGGCAGAGAGGACTGAGACGCTCCAGTCACGGTCTGCACGGCCACTGCGGTCGGGGGTTCGAATCCCCCCTCGGGCATGGATATTTGTGCCGTCCTTACTATTAAGTAGTTTGTAAGTTTAGGGACTGATGTCCCCGTAGTTAAGTCCCATTATATATATATATATATATATATTCCTGCCTTCAACTATGGCTAAGGTGATATAAAGTGTTTATGTCGTATGTGGTTCTTACCCCGACAGCATTCCTGCCTCATGTTAAGGAATATGTGCACCAAATTTGATTAAAATCGGTCCAGTTGTTTAGGAGGATATGTGCAACATTGCAATTTCATGCAGCAGTTTCTCGCGCATCTAGTTGTTTATGACGTCATATCTCGTGAACTGTGTATTGTACGTTATCCTTACACTTACGGCGACCTACCTTACGGATTGAATCTCAATTGTGCAAAATTTCATAAACATCGGAACAAAACTGTTGATTTGTATGCAACAAGTACACACAAACAGACACACAAACATTCGGACATTCTGCTTTATATAAAAAGAAAGATTGCGGTGCGCGCGGCCGTCCGTCGTCGGGGGTTCGATTCCCGCCTCGAGCATGAGTGTTTGCGTTTCCTTAGTTTAGTTTACTAATGATAAAAATTATGTACAGCTTGCGCTTTATAATTTTGTGAATGGATACTTACGGGAAATACAAGACGTAATACATGACGTCTACATGTTCGCGTGGCATTTTATTATTTAAAAAAAAAAAAAAAAAAAAAAAAAAAAAAAAAAAAAAAAAAAAAAAAAAAAAACATCGAACTACTTAGTTATCAAGACACAGTATGTAAACTATTAGGTAGCGTGTGTTTTGCACTGCGTTACGACAAAACCAAAGTACAAGCTTGATTGATTGATTGATTTTTCCAGGGAAGCCAAAACAGTCTTGGAACAACCCGCCACTGCCCGCACCGGTATCGCTCCCTGTATATCTAGTAAAGCCAACCAATGCCCTTGAACAGTGCAAGGAGTCCCTTTACCAGTTCTTTATTAGACACAATTTCTTCGGGCCTGGTTGTCCCAAATATTCTGCAATGCAATGCATTCGAAGATTAGATGTGATGCTGTTTCATCACCGTCATCACAGATCCTACATTTAGGGTCCTCTTCTGTTATTTCCATTGTACGTAGTTGTTTTTCGAAATTCCCATGGCCTTTCAGCAATCCAACCATGAGTCTAATCTCTCTCCTGTTCCGACCCAGGATTGTAGAGCTTTTTTTCAAACATGGCTTTGGCATCATTACCTTGCCATGTTTTTGTTGATGGACTTTGGTCCAATATTCTACGTGCTGTCTTCTGAGCCAGTTACGTAGCTCCAATTTGATCATTGCCTTGGTGATTGTCAGGACAGGTTCCGGTCCAATAAATGGAGCCTCTGCCCCCATCCTGGCTAATCTGTCGGCATGTTCGTTGCCACTGATCCCTGAGTGGCCAGGGACCCACAATAGGTTTACTCTATTGCCCTGTGACAATTTTAGGCCTTGTTGCAGGAGCTGCCAATGATCTCAGGGCTACCTACGATCTTTGTAGCACCTACGCAAATTCTCCTCCACACACACCCTGATGGCAGTGATTTCGGCCTGGAATAGTGAGGCCAGTTTTCCTAGAGAGATGACGCCCTCCAGTCTTGGCTGCACCCCATATACCCCAGCCCCAACACCTTGGTCCGATTTTGACCCGTCAGTGAACCAGACAATATCCCCAGTATGGTGTCGAACTATTTTCTCCCACTGCTCCCTACTTCCAATTGTTATATTGAAAGGCTTGTTGAAGCAGTATGGCGTTATATTATAGTCGGCTGGCATTTCCCCAACCTTTCCTATATTTAACTCACTCACTATTTTAGTATGTGATTCTGGATGTCCCAAAGAGTTCCAGTTGTTGCCAGATTTGAGTCTGTATGCACCGGCCGCTGCCTCCATCTTGACCCAAAGGTGTAATGGGGGCATATCCAGCATGGTTTCCATCCCAGCAGTTGGTGTGCCTCTAATTCCGTCTGTTATGGTTAAGCAGGCTAATCTCTGCACCTTACCAAGCTCCTTAGCAGCAACCTGCTGTTCTACCTTCTTCCACCACACGACCGCCCCATAGGTGATCCAGGGTCTAATCACTGTGGTGATACCCTTGGGGCTTAGGCCCCAATTTTTGCCACAAGCTCTCCTGATACTCACAAGAGTACCTTTTGCCTTGGAGCAAATATTCCTGATGTGAGGGTTCCATATCAGTTTCTCATCTAGGGTAACCCCTAGATATTTCACTGTCCCCTTCACAGGTAGCGCTTCATTGAAAAGCTTTAGATTCCAACTTGAATGTTGTATATGCTTCTTTGTGGATGGTACAACAACAGTCTTCTTAGGACTAACCCCCAGATCCTGTTTTCTGCACAGTCTTGCACAATGTCCAAAGCACCTTGTGCCATATTCTTTACTGTGTCAGCAAATTTGCCAAGTATTACTACGAAGAGATCATCTGCTTATCCTTGGCAAAAGTACTGCCTAGAGTTTAATTCTCCAATGAGATCTTTCACCATTAGATTCCACAATAAAGGGGAAAGAACTCCTCCTTGCGGGCAACCCCTAGTGGTGTTGATTACCATTTTTTCATTCATCATGGTAGGTTCTACCTTTCTTCCACTGAGCATGGCCCTAGTCCACCTACATATTGTGGTCCCTAGGTCATGCACCTCTGCTGCCCTAACCATGGAATCAAAGGTCGTGTTGTTAAAAGCCCCCTCGATGTCCAGGAAGATACAGGGTGCTATTTCCTGAAAGTGTAGTGCTTTCTCCACCTTCCCAACGGGTTGGTGGACAGCTGTCTCACATTTACCTGGCTGATATGCATGTTGGTTTGAATGTAGAGGAGCCCTACTTAACCTCCTTTCTCCAACATGCACATTAACCAGCTTTTCCAATGTCTTAAGAATGAAGGAGGACAGACTGATTGGTCTCATATCCTTGGCCTTGGTATGATCAATTCTCCCTGGTTTAGGAATGAAAACAACCTTCACTGCCCTCCAGGCATTGGGAATGATTCCTGCTGATAGGCTAACCCTGAATAACCTGCATAGGAATCTAATAATTCTCCCGCTTGTTCCAGGAGAGCTGGAAAGATTCCATCGGGGCCAGGTGACTTAAACGGTTGAAATGTTCCCACCGCCCATCGGACCTTACTGAGATCGACACACTCCTTGGCCAAATCCTAGTCCCCTTTGTGAATACCTGAGAACCGTTGTCTCTCAGGAATCGCATTCTGGTCTGAGTTATCCCCCAGAGTATATTGAGGAAAGTGAGTCTTGAGGAGCAGTTCCAGCGTTTCATGTGCTGTCTTTGTATACTCCCCATCCTCCTTCCTCAATGTTCCTCCTGGATTAGTTGGTACCCTAGTGAGGATTTTATGAAGTCTCGCTTGAGCAGCCGTGCCCTCCACTTCCTCACAGAGTTCCTTGCAGGATGCCTTTTTTGCCCGTCTGATGGCAAGGTTGTAATTGACAAGGGCCTCACGATACTTTGCCCATTGTCCTTTGGGCCTCGCAAGGTTAAACAGTCTTCGTACCTGTTTCCTTTGCATTTCCAGGTTATTATTCCACCAAAGCACACTCCTATTTGTGCACTTCTTGGTGATTGAGCAGTTGTTCTGGTATGAGGTCACTATAGCAGAGGTTACGGCCTCTGCTACTTCCTCAAACTCTGCTGGATTCCTTATCGAAGTTTTAATTTCCGATAGGCTGAAGTGAAGGTCTCTCCTATATGTCTCCCAGTCCGTTTTCCTGGGGTTCCTATAGGCCATGGTCTGTCTGGTTCCCACTTAAACCTTGAATTTAATATACATGTGATATGAAGAGGATGGCTCCAGGACCGCATTTCCCAAGAAACGATTGCACTGAAAATCACTTTTCGTGTGTGAACGTGTGCTCGCAAAAACGGGAGTTATTGAAAGAACCACAACGTATCTTCATACACGTCTGCAGAGCCCATAGCACTATTCGTCGATGTTTTAATTTTTTAAAGTTCAGAGACAAAAGTTTTTCTAAGACTTTTCACCTTGGCTACAATTTCAATTTGTTTTTCTTTATTGTATTTAAATGCCCCGTGGGGAAGGCTGGCAGCAGCCTCGTACGCTGCTCTTCAGCCCAGTGTAAGTATGTGTTTGACAGTTGGAATGGTAGTTTAAAACGAGAATAAAAATGTTGAATTTAACTATAAAAAAGAAGATAAATTTAGCGAATAAAAAACAATGAAATGAAGGCTTTAAAACGCACATAATCAGTATTAAAAATGCCACAGGGGCAATATATATATATATTGCACAGTTAATGGTGACGAAAACAGACAGACAATAAATAACATGGCAACACATTGTTCTGCCTATGCGGCGGGTGCTGAAGTCTTATCAACGAGAATAAAAACTCCATAAAGCAAAACACAAAGACAGAAGAAGAAAAAACCTACAGAAAACTACAACACAAATTAACACAAGAAAATGTTATAATCACGAAGTTTGACAAAGGCAATTTAATTGTTCTCATGAAACAAAAGGAATACATTGACAAAATATTAGAATTCATACAAAACAACAACATCACAGAACTAATGAGTGACCCATCAAACCGGTATCAAACCATAGAGACAATTTTCACAGACACACGAATAACAGGAATGTTACAGAAGAATCCACAGGCCCCTATTCTGAAATCGTCAAAAAAAATGTTCAAATATTTGTAAATCTATCGGACCAAACTTCGTGGTCATCAGTCCGTAGCTTACAAACTACTTAAACCTAGGTAAACTAACCTAAGGACAACACACACACACCCATGCCCCAGGGAGGACTCGAACCTCCACGGTGAGCAACCGCGCGCTCCGCAGCGAGACGCTTTAGACCGCTCGGCTACTCCACCGCGGCCAGAAATCATTCAAAACTTCAGAAGACCAATATCCCTATACGCCCTCTGATTAGCTTCATCAAATCAAATGTTCAAATGTTTGTATAGCTTATGGGACTTGACTACGGGGTCATCGGTCCCTAAACTTACAAACTACTTATGAACTAGCTAATACTAAGGACGGCAAAAATATCCATGCCCCGACCGTAGTGGCCGTGCAGACCGTAACTGGAGCGCCTCAGTTCCCTCGGCCACCGCGGCCGGCTTAGCTTCATCAATGCACCAACTTACTACGTAGCTAAACAGACACATACATTATTACAAAAAATATAGAAATATGATTATTCAGATTCTCCTGGCGTACTTCATATCGAAATAATTCGCAGGTAAACTGCCAGATTTCAGTGTCCAACGGGCACACTATTTCGGCAAACGACCACGTTGCCATCATCAGGTGCGCTGATGAACTAAGTGATAGGGGGTCCTCGCCGCGCTTTTATCGCCATCCACCTATCCCCTTTGTCAGATATCTCGTTCCTCTTCTTCATCAATCTAATAGCGGTCTTCCATACCTAGATAAGTATATACCCGCTATCACGATTTATTTGCGGTTCCCTTACACGTATCTCAACAGATTCCCTGATGACACAGTCCCAGAAGATGGACGCTTGTGTCAGAACCTTGGTGCGATCGTCAGACAATGATCTGCGACTACCGACTTGCTAGGTTGCTGTAATCGTGTGTGCCGTTGGTCTTCTCGGCACCGATCCTCGACAGTACGCACTGTCTGACCTATATATGTTGCACTACATTGGCAGGGGATCTGATGGACACCGTACTTCCGCAGTCCCAGGTCGTCTTTCACACTTCCAAGCAGTGCTCGAGTCTTAGCTGGTGGGTGGAAGACTGTCTTCACTCGGTGCTTCCTGAGAATTAGTCCTATTTTCCCGGATAATGCGCCACAGAAAGGAATAAATGCCGTGGATACGTCCTCCTGAGCGTCCTCTTCTGATTCCGCCGGCTGTGCAGGGGGTGTAGGAAGTAAGGATCTTCGAATTTGCCACTCTTTGTAGCCATTCCTCCGGAAAACAGCTTTCAGATGTTCAATTTCTTCCTTGATACTATACAGGGAGAGTGGGAGCCCTATGTACCAATGTTATGAGCACGCCGTTCCTCTGAGCTGGGTGGTGGCAGCTGTTCGTCTGCAAATAAAGGTCGGTATACGCTGTGGCCCAAAGTGCCGACCGTCATTCTTTTAAGCAGGACATCCAGAGAGGGTAGCACTCCATATTAAAATTGATGTTCTGGTGTATGGAATTGAGGTGCATAAGTAAGTCATTGAGCTTGTCTCTTTCATGCGGCCATATCACGAAAGTGTCGTCTACATACTGGAAGAAACAGGTAGGTTTCCACTGGGCTGAGTTCAGAACTTCTTCCTCGAAGTGCTCCATATACATATTGGCAACAACTGGCTACCCCTTCTGTCTGCTCATAGTACCTGCCGTCGAAGACAAAGTATGTCGACGTCAAGATATGCTTGAAAAGGTTAGTTGTCTTTTCGTCACACTTCTGTCCAATAAGCTCTGGTAAAAAGAGAGACAACATCGAAGCTGACAAGGATGTCAGCATCTTTGAGCTTGAAGTTGCTGAGACGCTTCACAAAATCCACAGAGTTGCGGATGTGATGGGAGCACTTCCCGACATAAGGGCTAAGCAAATCTTTAAGGTACTTAGCAAGTCAATATGTTGGAGCACCAATGTTACTGACAATCCTTGTGCACCTTAGGTAGTCCGTAAAGTCTTGATGTAACTGATGCTCTATGTCTTAGCTTCTTAATAACATCGTCTCGCAAATCGGATTCTTTTAGAAGTGCCGTGGTCTTCCTCTCCACCTTCTTGGTAGGGTCAGTGTTTATCTTCTGGTATGCATTATCCTCTAGCAGGCTCCGCATTTTCTCAATGTAATCCACATGAGATAAGACAACTGTTGCGTTGCCCTTGTCAGCTGGTAACACCAGAATATTAGGATCTTCTCTTATTTTCCTTATGGTTGCCCTCTCTCTTTTAGAGGTGTTAGGTTTCATAGGCGTCGTCTGCGTGAGGGCACGACGTATTTCTTCAGCTGCTTCAGGTGAAAGTCGGGCAGCTATCTGTTCCACTGATGTCCGGGATAGGTGTTGATTTAGGAGTGGGTGCAAAACTGAGTCCTTTCTTAAGAACTGACTCCGCATCTTCATCCAGTTGCTTGGCAATGAGATTGATGATAGTCTTGCAGGAAGTATCAGAAGTTGTCCTTTCTGATAGACGCTCGAATTTTGATATTTGACGTCCAGTGGTCTTAGATTGATGAACGAGAGGAACGAGATATATGACAAAGAACTGATTTCGGGGATAGGTGGAGGAACAGCAGAAGAGCCGCCAGCACGCGCACCTGGGCGCGGACCTCGGGTTGAACACTCGGTCAGCGGGAGAAGCGAGGGCAGGGATGCTGGGCGCGGACCGCCGATGGAGCGGATGGCGATAAAAGCGCGGCGAGGACTCCCCTATCACTCAGTTCATCAGCGCACCTGATGATGGCAACGTGGTCGTTTACCGAAATATTGTGCCCGTTGGACACTGAAACCCGGCAGTTTACCCGCGAATTATTTCGAAAACATAGAAATACGCAGAAAACAAGACGCTAAAGAACCCAAGTGACCTATTAGAAAAACATACGAAATACCGCAACATTAATAGCATTTGACATAATTTCCATGCACACAAACATCCCAATAGCAGAAACCATCACCATAATAGAAAGACACCTGCAACTACAAGGAGACATGCCCGCAACAAACATGCAGGAAATAACAACCATACTGAAACTCATCACTGAACAAAATTACTTCACTTTCAAATAATAAATAAATAAATAAAATAAAATTAAAAAAATACTCCCAACGGGAAGGATTGTCCATGGGATCCTCAATCAGTGGCCTTCAAGCAGACATATTAATGAACCACATAGAAAACCAAATATTTGGCAAAATTGTCAAACCAAAACAATTCAGGATACGATATTGGTATAGATATTGTGGATGATATAATATTCTTTATAGGCGAAACACACACCCGTATAAAAGATCTTCACAATGACATAAACACCATACACCCACAAATACAGTTCACTATTGAAACACAAGCAGATGGAAAACTAAACTTCTTAGATATCACTATTCATAAGAGAAACAACAAACATGAATTCACGATCTGCAGGAAGCTCACAATGACCAGCACTATGATTCACAACCAGTTCAATTATCCAGTAACCCAGAAGGAAGCAAGTTTCAAATTTCTACTACACCGATTAATCAGAACCCCAATGAGCAAACAAGAGTACACAGAAGTACAGAATTAAACAAATTGCACAAGAAAATGGGTACGACACAAAACAGTGGACAGAATACACAGAAAATTACAAAAACGTGTAACAAATAGCCAAGAAAATCCCACACATATAGATGAAACACTGCACACAACAAACCAACACACAGTAAGCAACAAATGGCACATTGTGACTTAACAACGAATTCACACGCAGAGTGGGCAACATACTTAAGAAACGAGGGCTGAACATAGAATACAAAACCAACAACACAATACAGAATAGACTGGGGATACTTTCCACCAACACTGACAAGTACAGCGAATCAGGAATATATCAGATTATTTGCAATAACTGTCAATCCGTGTATGTGGGTCAGACATGCAGAAATTTCAAAAAAGATACAATGAACACCCCTGAGCATTAAAAAGTAGCAGCTGTCACTCAACATTCGCTGAACATTTAATAAAACAGAATCAAACCCCAACAAACATAGAAACTGACTTACAAATCCTCAAAACCAGCAACAGTTTATTACCCAAACCTAACAATAGAGGAAAATTACAACATCCAAAAAGCAATAGCCCAAGGTAAGAAAGTACTAAATGAATACACATCGCTATGCAGCAAAACACTCTTTGAGACCATAAAAGAAGTATACAAATAAATCTCACCACCACATTACAGCTGACAGCCCCCCCCCCCACACACACAAACAATATTTTTTCCCTCTCTCTCCCTCTCAATCCCTCTTCTCTCTCTCTCTCTCTCTCTCTCTCTCTCTCTCTCTCTGTTTAACACACACACACACACACACACACACATACACACACACACACACACACACACACACAGACATACACATACACAAATACACACACAAAAAACATTGCTAATATCAAAACTATTCAAAAATCGCGCGTCACATCACAGACACGCCACACAAACAAATGAAACACCATACAGCCACCACAAGAAGAAAAATGGCGATATAAATAGTGATTTTTCACAGGAAAAATCGCACTGAGGATCATAAAACATAAGAACGCGCCAATGAGAAGTGACTTGGTTTTCACACGAGAAGCCGAACTTTGGAGCCGCCATTTTGCAAACTGAACTATATATAATCTTTTTTAAAGCTTAGGAAATTGAGGAACTTTCGAAAACGTGTCATTTCAGATATGACTTGTTACAATTAATTACCGGAAACTGCATGTTTCATAGCTTTAAAGACTATCGCATTTAACGTTTTGTCAGTGTTTCAGTTTGTATACCGTGAGAGAATATCGTCGCTATGCTACGGTATAACGCCATTCTATCAACAGAGCTTCTTTTGTGATTCTATGTCATAGATAAATAACATATTTCAACATGTTTTAGGCGGATAGTACATCTTAAAACAATCAAAATGGAAACAGTGCACAAACTGCGCAGTTGGCGCCGAGTTGAGTTGCCGAGCGTTCTAAGGCGACTCGCTGCAGAACGTGCGGTTTCTCACCGTCGGAAGTTCGAGTCCTCCCTGAGGCAAGTTTGTTTAACTAATTTGTAAATCTAGGGACTGATGAACATAGCAATTTAGTTCAATAGGTTTAGCAACAATTAAACGTCGTCTGTAATAATAATAATAATAATAATAATAAAAGCTGAGTCAGTTTGCGTCCGCATACTTCCGAAAATATTTAATTTTTTCCTTTTTTGTTTCCTTAACATTTCTGAGCTTGTTAATTTAATATCAATAAATCCGATATTCGCTGTTATTTCTTTTTAATACGACGTGTTAGGGTGATTGTTAGCGTCACGAGCTGTAGAGGAATAGAGATTTAAATAACAGGTTTGTATCTACACTTTTCCAGTTATTTTAACTATTTGGATTAATTACGGTTTATGAAACTTTTTTGTTAATTATAATATCCTGTATTCAATGTTATTTATTAGAAACAAGAATGAACTCTGTCCTAGAGAGAATTTGTCGAGTTTTTCGTGCTAGGGCACAGGAACTAATAAATTTCAATATAGTTGCCGTTGATCGGTACAGTGTTGTAATAGTTCAGTTCCACAATGCAAAGAGCCGCGGCCGAGCGCATTGAGGCGCTGTGCTACGTTGGGCGATACCGTTCCCCGTCGGAGGTCCGAATCCCCTCTCGGGCATGGCTTTTGTGTCGTCTTTAGTATAAGGTAGTTTGTTAATTTTATGGACTGATGACCCCGCAGTTAAGTCCCTTAAGCTTGACAAACGATTGAACTTTTTGAACTGTGCAAAGAGATCATGGCTATGGTGTGGTTACGGAAGCAGTTGCAGTTAAAATGTTTGTTAAGCTTAAGGGTCTTAACTGCGGGGTCATCAGTCCCTGAACATACAAACTACTTATGAATTAAAAAGTAAAGCAGTAAACAGTCCGAAGATTGGTTTGAACACCACAGTGCTTTACTAGGCATGGTCCTGTTTGGAGGTGGTATGCCGTTACCTTTCTCCGAACTTAGAACTGACTTACCCAGCTACTCGATATTTCTCATATCAGCAATAGTGCCAGAGGTGAAATAAGTGGAAAGTGATAGATAAAAGTCCTAGAACCTGGCGGGAATCGTACTCCCGACCCTTGGATTCATAGTCTGGCACTCTACCATTGTGCTACCGAGCCGCACAAAATTGAAACATTCCTTCAACGGAAGGCTTGAAGCACGCACCTTACGCTCTGCAGGTCCGCACGCTAGCACAGGACCACCTGCTTGTGAACTAACTTATACTAAAGACAGCACAAACATCCATGCCCGAGGGAGGATTCGAACCCCCGACGGAGAACGGCCTCGCACAGCGGAGCGGAGCGCCTCAATGCGCTCGACCACTCCACAGCGGCGCAGATGCAATGAAGGAGGACATGTGTTTACGTACAATACTAGAAGCGAAAATTATCACAACTAATGTTGTCGAGCTGAGGCGTTGTCCCGCGTGTATGAACAAGTAAAATATATCAGGCACAACCTATTATCTCCGAAGGTATGCGAAAGTAAGTATTTGAATATGCAAAATACACACAACGTGGAAGATGGGAATATAAGAGAACAAGACAAGTGGAGCTGGTGCAGATGGTGTATTTCAGTATTCACATTTTTTAATGATTTTTTTGCTAAATGTGATTTGGTCATAAATTTTGTTAAATTATCAACTGTTTTTAAATAAATGTATCGTCTTTGCGTTCTTGAAAAAGAAATTACAATTTGTGGAAGAGTTTACGTGTAAAAAACAGAGTGCAAAGATTTTATTCTATTCAACTAGTTTCGGTCCTTTTTTTGGACCTAAGCAGGTACGTTACTCACAGGAAGCTTCCCACGTACCTGCTCAGCTTCACGACATCAATGGAGTTACAATTCCTGAAGAAGGTTAAAAAAAGGGCCGAAAGTAGTTTAATAAAATAAATTCATTGCACTCTAGACAGTTTTTTATATATAAGTTTAAATAAGAGTGCTGTTATCCCAAAAAGTGAAACAAAAATGTTTTCAAAAATATGTTCTGGAAGAGTATTGAATGGCACGTGCAAGCATAAGAAAGCTACAGTTTCAGTTTTGGCCCACTTTAGGTTACGGCAGTAACACTAAAAGTGGGCCTTTGCGATCGTCTTTTGACAGCTCGAAATTTAAATGAAAACAATGGCTTAACCATTCATCTGACACGAAAATTGAATAACTGAATTTGTAGAGGAGAAAATTCTCTACAACTTTGCCCACTTATGTTTTTTTCGTATCTCGTATCGTTTCAGAGATATTTGCAAAAATAACGGCGATTTGACTATGTCTGTCTGGCTGTAACGTGTTCCCACTTTTTAGGTCGAACCGTTCAACCGATCGGCACCAAATTTTACAGATAATTGTTGACTATCAGAGACCAGAACCTCCATTTTTGTAATATTTCGGACAAGAAATACGTTAGTAATACCAAAAAAAGCCGTTTGTAATGTAATTTTAATTGCAAATAAACCGTTCATCTGACGCGAAAATTAAATAAACGAATTTGTAGAGGAGAAAAGTCTCTACAACTTTGTTCCCTTATGTTTCTTTCATATCTCGTTTCATTTGAGAGATATTTACAAAAATAACGGTGTTTTGACACCCTCCACTGAATTAACGAAAACCAGCCGATGGCAGATGTCGCGTGACGTTCCTCGCCCAGAACTCTCTCTGGCATACGCCATCTTGCGTTGCGTATTTGATGATTTTCTTATTGTTACTTACACGTTGTCATTTTAAAGCAATGGCGCACGGAAGAATTAACAAAAACACGTCGTTCTTCCTGCGATAAATGATAATCTGGTGTCTACAAATGCCATATTAGCTTCAGTTCACAACGGCCAGCAATAATATGAAATTAAGGAATGCAAATTCTAACTGCTATCTGTAGCGTAGTAGGCAATGCGTTGAGCTGTGACGCTGAAGGTCAGTGGTTCGAAACCCAATTTTTATTTCCTAAAAGGATTTCAGACACTTTTATTAATTAATTTTTTATTATTTAGATTATTATTTTTGTCCAAAATGTTTGCAAAAACTTATAAAACTACAAATCTAAAGTGGGCCGTAAAACACGTCAGTGCGATTTTCCTTTTCGACGATAGGTAACAGTGATACCATGTCATTTTACGCAGGTCCAGCTTTGTAAAGACACTGATGTACGCGCCAGCCTGCAACGGTCGCTGGAGAGCGCTGCGATCGCAATGACGCTGAGCAGCACGTTATGTTCCGTGTGATGCATCGTCTCGGAGCGTGCAGCAGCTAGGTGGCCGGCACGTCTGGCCTGCGCCACTTTGTGACAACACGTCCCGTTCCAGGACGGCTGTAGGTTGAAAAAGTTCAGGGCAGATATATACTCTAGCTGAAAAATACTCTTACTGGACCACAAAAATAAATAAATAAATAAATAAATAAATAAATCCTATTTAAAATATTACGGCAGAAAACTGGGTAGCCAGCTGTTTCAGTACTAATTTCGCCTTCCTCACCAAACGTTCTGGCACAAAACAGGCGAAATCATTTGTCCTCTCTCACTGTTGGAAGAAGGAAGGGAGTTTAACGTTCCGTCGACTGTGGGGTCATTAGAGATGGTCTCTCACTGTAATGAAGTTCACACACACAATCAGCAGCCCCTTATCACTGCCACCGTCTACATGTGTCTCTGTCCCACTGTTTTCTATTTCTCCAAACTAAATGTTAAATGCTCGTAAATCTATGGGACCAAACCACTGACGTCATCAATACCTAGGCTTACAAACCACCAAGTTAATCCTTGAATGCATAACAGGAATCTTTTGGACTCAGCAACCTTTCATTTTATCCATAAATTCCCTTTAAAGTTGATTCAGTTTCATTACATTCGGTCTAATCCTTCAAAATACTGTTGTTTTCCTTAAGACAAAATTTCATTTTGTGGAAATAAAATTATTTACCTTTCTTCATTGATTTTGTGATATTACACGTCTAATGCATGACATTGGTCATTCAGACCTCTAAGTGACCAAGGTATTTTCGAATGATTTACTTATCTTTTATATCAATGGCATTTTATGTTGGCAACATTACTGACAACAATTAGAACTACGCCGCCTACATGGTCATTATTACGGAGTCTGAAAGACTGTGGATGCTGCAGCTGAATCTTCTTATGAAAGGTACGTCTATGTCTTTACGCTGCAGTGGTTTCATATGAGCGTAAGATCAGTTTAATAAATATAATAATTATACAATAAACTTTAATTCTTTACGTTCAGCTATTGCCTTATAATCTATTCAAAGTAAAAGAACATCATGTGAAGTCTGAACAGCTGATAGAAATTTCGAATCAGCCATTTCTGAATGGCTTGAAGATGAAGCTGCGAGTGTGAAGGTCGGGGTGAGAGTTTAAAGTAGCGAAAGTGTAATTTTTAAAACTCACAACCACCAACTGCGAACCAAATTCCTAAACATGTAAAAACACTGGAACTGTGATTACTACTGTTTGACTCGTTTTCTAGGGGATGATATCACACGTTCGCAGCTTTCCTTCTCTGCATATGATTAACAAAAAAAAATCATAATAAAGTCAAGTTCATGAGAGAAAAGGGTGTACTAACTACTATTTTTGAAAACACGTGAAAGTTCAGTTTATGTTGTTTATTTCACAATAATAGAACCCTGTGGCTGATACGTCTGTATGTCGACAAATTTAGCTCGTGAGCCCCCAGACAAAATGAATATTTGTCGCAAATTGTTTTAACACCATGTGGCTGTCTCAAACACCGTTTATGTTCATGCCTATGCGACGACACGTGTTACATTAACAAATCACAGTCACTTTAATTCAATGCGATGCACACCTTGTTTCACCGGCTAAATATTCACCAACACACAGTAGCACTCGATTCAACTTGGTGCAGTCTACGACGAGCAACCACACGTGGCGATCTCCATCTGGAGATCCACATGCCGACTGTTGCAGAGCGACGCCGCCCGGCCAGCTACCCCACTTGCTCCCGACTCGTCACTTCCTGCCCAAGCGCGCGCGCCAAAAGCTCAACTGCCGGGTTTTTTCCCTACGTCATCAACTTCCCCCTGTGAGCTGTTCTAACCGATTTGCCAACGTACAGCGCTTAGCCAATACATTTCTAAAACTTTACTTAAAATCAAAATAATTACACTACACATTAAATAAATGTCTTCTTAGGTTTTTATATTGGTATAAACATCATTTGTACTATTTATTACAATCGTGCAATTTCTTATATCACAGATAAGTGATTTAACTGAATATTTCAAGATAAAATACACAAGATTAATTGAAAATAAAATGAGAAATAGTTAACATATTACTTTTATAAACAAACATTGCCATGCTAGTTGTGTAACTGTCTTGTATTCATTGGTAATTTATTACTTTTCATTGTCAATTAAACATATTACGTCAGATGTGACTATATCAGCTAATGTATTGTTTATTTGTCAACAGGCTACTTTGTAATGAGGGCAATGCAAGAGGCGTATTGTTATAGGTCATATATTGGTTAATTAGTATCTCTAATAAACTAATCACATTCTGTTCTCATAATTTTTAAAGTAGGTATTATTATGTTTCGCAATTAATGTTAGGAAAGTTTTGCGTTAATTAATTTCTGAATAATCACAATTTATTCAAAAATGTTCAAATGTTTGTAAATCTATCGGACCAAACTGCGTGGTCATCAGTCCGTAGCTTACAAACTACTTAAACCTAGGTAAACTAACCTAAGGACAAACCCATGCCCCAGGGAGGACTCGAACTTCCACGGCGAGCAACCGCGCGCTCCGCAGCGAGACGCTTTAGACCGCTCGGCTACTCCACCGCGGCACCAGCATTTATTCGAAAGGAATTCTTTGAACACCTATTTAAATATATTTGAAAGTGAGGCAATATTAATTTAACCGATATTTGTATATCAGTTTACTCAGTATTACTTACGCTACATTTCACTATAGTCAGTAGTATGTAATTGGGTACTTTTCAATTATAATACGTAGTTTCCAATGACATTCTTTTAATGGTATAAACAGGATGCTTTCACGCCATGTAAATGAGTCTTGTTACATATTTGTTAGTAGGCACAATCCACACCAGTAATGTGTATCGTTTCGAGTCGTGTAACATGATGTATCTGAGACACAACCCACGTCACTGAACTTTAATTTTGAGCAATTATATAAAAGTTCTACAATGTTAGGCGTGTAGAAAGTGTATCTACAGTTATTAATCCTTGATATTTGTACCACATTCAAACGTACACCTCGGACTTGTAAATTAGTATTATTGACATGTGTAATGTGCGTGATTGGGTTGCAGTGACTGTTATTAATGAGGCTTGTACGCTGGCCATAGAGGGGGACAATTGGGCGCTAATAATTCATTGAACTGTCAATGAACAGCAATTCTACGAGTCGCCTAATTATTTGTAGAGGACTTGTTTGCCCCATGAAGTTCTAGCCAGCTGTTACCGAGAGCACCGATCTACGAGAACTTTAAGGGACAACGAGCTACAACCGGGTACGTCACAAGTGGGCAAAAGGTTTCATGCTTTCAAAAATGTTCAAATGTTTGTACAACTTATGGGACTTAACTACGGGGTCATCAGTCCCTAAGCTTACAAACTACTTACGAACTAGCTAAGACTAAAGACGGCACAAATATCCATGCCCGAGGGGGGGATTCGAACCCCCGACCGTAGTGGCCGTGCCGACTGGAGCGCCTCAGTCACCTCGGCCACCGCGGCCGGCGTTTTATGCTTTATAAGTTATCTGATACATACCAGTGTGTGTGTGTGTGTGTGTGTGTGTGTGTGTGTGTGTGTGTGTGGTGTGTGTTGGAATGACTGTATACTTAAAAAGTTTGAAATCAGTGAGTTAATGTTATATACCAGATCACTAAATGAGTCTACAATACCGATCGTCTCAGTTTGTGTTGTCGTGTTTCTGTAAGTACTTCTGACTTGAATAAATTAACTGACTGCAAATCTGATTGATAAACACTTATAAAAATATGTCGCTGAGGCATGATTTCATTTAAGAGGAAGCAAGTTAGTTTGAATTACAATGGTGCGGACCTGACAATAAGTTATGATTATGGATAATGTACATTCCTCCTTAAACTGGAAACGCCGACCACCGCTCCTATAATGCAATGCTGCAGTGCCTAAAATACACTACTGGCCATCAAAATTGCTACTGCAAGAAGAAATGCAGATAATAAACGGATATTCATTCGACAAATATATCACATTACAGCTAACATGTTCATGTAATGGGGGTGCAAATATCCTGAGAAATTAGCACCCATAACAACCACCTGTGGCCGCAATAATGATCTTGATACGCCTGAGCATTGAGTCAAACAGAGCTTGGATGCCGTGTACAGGTACAGATGCCCATGCAGCTTCAACACGATACCACATTTCATCAAGAGTAGTGACTAGCGTATTGTGACGAGCCAGTTGCTCGGCCACCATAGAACAGACGTTTTCAATTAGTGAAAGATCTGGAAAATGTGCTGGTCAGGACAGCAGTCGAACATTTGCCGAATGCAGGAAGGCCGGTACAGAACCTGCAACATGCGGGCGTGCATTATCCTGCAGATATGTAGGGTTTCGCAGTGATCTAATGAAGGGTAAAGCCACGGGCCGTAAGACATCTGAAATGTAACGATGAAGCAAGAGGTGACGAGACGTGTAACCAATGGCACCCCATACCATCACGACGGGTGATACGCCAGTATGGCGATGACGTATACACACCCCATACCATCACGACGGGTGATACGCCAGTATGGCGATGACGTATACACGCTTTCAATGTGCGTTCACCGCGATGTCGGCACGGGTGCGGCCATCATGATGCTGTAAACAGAACCTGGATTCATCCGAAAAAAAAAAAATGACGTTTTGCCGTCGTTGCGTACACCATCGCAAGCGCTCCTCTCTGTGATGCAGCGTCAAGGATAACCGCAGCCATGGTCTCCGAACTGATAGTCCATGCTGCTGCAAACGTCGTCGAACTGTACGTGCAGATGGTTGTTGTCTTCCAAACGTCCCCATCTGTTGACTCAGGGATCGAGATGTGGCTGCAGGATCCGTTATAGCCATGCGGATGCCTGTCATCTCGACTGCTAGTGATATGAGGCCGTTGGGATGCAAAACGGCGTTCCGTTTTGTACTCCTGATTACACCGATTTCATATTCTGCTGACAGTCATTGGATCGCGACCAACGTGAGCAGCAACGTCGTGATACGATAAACCGCAATCGCGGTAGGCTACAATCCTTCCTTTATCAAAGTCGGAAACGTGATGGTACGCATTTCCACGAGGCATCACAACAACGTTTCACCAGGCAGCGAGTATAGGAAAAGAACGAGCAATGATTCAAATTAAAGTTTTGTTTTACGCTCCAAAAGACATCTAAAGAAATGCAGTGCAGGTGACTGTTTATGGGGACAAAGTAGACCCTACTGTCCATGAAGTGCGTGTACGAGTGGTTCGCCCGTTCTCGGGGAGGCCGGGAAAGTGTTTCTCAGAATCCCCGTAGCGGACAACTGGCGACTGCTGTCACTGACGAAATATGGACAAAGTGAGGACATTGATCACGAACGATCGTCCATTAACTGTGCTGAAAAATCACGCATCAGAACGATGCTCATCGATATTCAAGGCATTATACAAAGGAATTTCTGCCTGAGGGAATAACGATGAACGCTTTAAAGTATTTCGAAACGTTTCATGCAATATCTACGCAGTGTACGACCCTAGTACGCAAAACAAGGCTCCACGTGTTTTGTTCCCGACAACGCTCGCCCACACACAGCTAACATAGTCAAACAGTTCCTGGCAAAGGAAAGCTGTGGCGCAACTTGAACATGCACCATACTCTCCGGATCTCAATCCTCCAGACTTTTTCCTATTCCTTCGACTCAAACTCGCCTTGAAAGGAAAGGGATTTGACGGTATTCGTGACATCTAACGAAACGTGAGGAGGGTTTGAACACCATCTCAAAGGAAGACTTCGTGCAGAGTTCACAAGACATGTATCGCAGAGCTCAACAGTGCATAGTTATGAGAAGTGACTATTTCGAAGGATAGTAAGGAAACTGTAATTCCTAGTTCATCTACTTTAATTTTACAGGACTATTCACCAACTCTATCGTCACAGGTTGTATTTTCTGAGTAAAGTAACTCATCAGTTGTTACATAATCTACACTCAGATTCTGGAATGAAGTTTGAAATACCTAGCTTACTCAATAATGATAATATTGAAAATATGAATCAAATTAACTTCAAAAGCAGCGTTGTGTCCGTGATAGTCTAACTTGCATTAAAATTTTGGTAGGAAGTAAACATCTCAGTCTTTGACAGATAATGAAAATTGATATACACTTCATCTGTTTTCTTGAATCATGAGAGTATTTAGAATGGAATGAAATTAATTTCAAAATAATTACATTATATCCGTAATTACCTTTATACAATGGCTGTCTGAGAAAGTTCTGCTGGCGCCGTTAAATTTGGAAAATTGACTCCTTACCTAATCTTACAAAATTGTTATCATCAAGATCATGCTAAATTGTCTTCGATTCAATTGAGACCAAACAATTATTCTCTGTGTATCAGATATAAAATCGTGATGCATAGTATTCCCATTTTATTTCGAACACCTATCGCAGTCACATTATTCACTACAATGACCGTAAAACTGAGCCATGCCAAAGAACTTCTTGGACGGACATGTGTATTATCGTAACCAGATTATGTACGAGGAGTGTTCATATGAAAATGTATGATACAACGCTGGAGTCTTTATTCAAAACTATTACCATAACCCTGAGCACAACGGTACCATTGTTTAACCAGCTGAAGCATTCCCTGTTCCCAGTATTCCTGTGGTTGTGACTGTATCTTCCAGTCAGTCGTCAGAGTTGAAGCGCTTTCCTTTTAGATCTTTTTTAGCGGACGAAACAGATGCTTCAATGGGCGACATATCCTGGCTGTAGGTCGGATGCTCAGCTGCTACCGCGTGCTCAGTACAGTTTGTGTGACCCTGGAGAGGTGTGCTCGTGCGTCCTCATGGAGCAGAATTGCTCCCTCCTTGAACAGCCGAGGCCATTTGCTCTTGATGGCTTTGCGTAGGATACATAGTGTCTCAAAGTACACGTCAGTGTTAATGCTTTTCCCGTGTTCGATGAATTCGATGAGAATCGGACCTCGAAAAAGACGGCAAGCATCACCTTGTCTGCTGAGGGCTCAGCCTTGAATTTTATTTTATTTGTCATTATATTATTTTTATTTTTTTATTTCTTTTTTAATTTTGTTTTGGTGGGGGGTGGGGGAGGGGAGGGGGAGGTGACAAGCACGTCGCGCGACGGTATCCCAAAGCGGCAAATTCAAAATTAAACCGGTTACGACGTTTCATACCTTTTCATTTGAACACCCTTCGTATTATTTTCCTGACAGATACTTATCAGCCAAAGTTTGCGCATATCTAGGGGATCCAGTTCCCCAAAATTTATGTATGACCTCCAATCACATCTCTTCCTCATAATACTGTCTCTCTTTCGCTCCCATTGCTCCCAATTTCATCAGTTTACCAGTTCTTACTGCCACCGGCTCTCTCCCACCATAACTCTGTGCTCTCACTTTCTCTTCCCTCTTCCTCCGTTACTTTCTTCTCTCTCTCTTTCAGCACAAATAAGCGTGAATATGAAACTTCCTGGTAAACTGTGTTCAGGAAACTGGTTTCGACCTGGGTTGTCTTTCGCGGGCAAGCGATCTACTGTCTGAGCTATCCCGGCAAGGCTTCACGGTCCGTCCTCACAACTTTACTTCTGCTAGTACCTCGCCTCCTACTTTCCAAAGTACACAGAAATACTATTGCGAACCTTGCGGAACTAGCACTCCTCTAAGAAAGCATACAATGGAGACATAGCCACAGCCTAAAGGAGGTTTCCAGAATGAAACTTCACTTACTCTACAGCGGTGTGTGTGTGCTGATAAGAAACTTTCAGGCAGCTTAAATTTTAATCTGCCGAGAAGTTTAAAAGGCAAAAAGGTTTGCCTCACACTTGTTCAAGATACCTTGTCAAAATGGAGACTTTTGTTCAATTTTTTAACCATAACCGCGTCTTCGAATCTGTTTACAAGAATGAACGTTACAGAAAATGCTGATGTCTGGATCCTCTTCACATAAAAAAAAGAAAAAAAGAGATTTAAAATAGCCGATTTGAAGATGACACCCATGTTCGTTGCATACCGTAAAATATGTACCACATCACCTATGCATTGCTGGAATATTCAGGTTTTCCAGTTCATCCACAGTGTTTGAAATGAAAAGGAGTTCTACTATTTTGGTTCTCAAATCATATTTTCCAATTCGCAAGAGAAATGCATCTTTTTAATTGCATTCATACACTACTGGCCATTAAAATTGCTACACCAAGAAGAAATGCGGATGATTAAGCGGGTATTCATTGGAAAAATATATTATTTTCACGCACTTTGGGTGCTTAGATCCTGATTAATAAGTACCCAGAAAACCACCTCTAGCCGTAATAACGGCCTTGATACGCCTGGGCATTGAGTCAAACAGAGCTTGGATGGCGTGTATAGGTACAGATGCCCATGCACTTTCAACACGATACCACAGTTCATCAAGAGTAGTGACTGGGGTATCTTGACGAGCCAGTTGCTCGGCCACTGTTGACCAGACGTTTTCAATTGGTGAGAGATCTGGAAAATGTGCTGGCCAGGGCAGCAGTCGAACATTTTCCATACAGAATCTGTAACATGCTGTCGTGCGTTATCCTGTTGAAATGTAGGGTTTCGCAGGGGTCGAATAAAGGGTAGAGCCACGAGTCGTAACACATGTGAAATGTAGCGACTACTGTTCAAAGTGCCGTTGATGCGAAAAAGAGGTGACCGAGACGTGTAAACAATGGCACCCCATACCATCACGCCGGGTGATACGCCGGTATGGCAATGATGAATAGAAGTTTCCAATGTGCGTTCACCGTGTTGTCGCCAAACACTGATGTGATCATCATGATGCTGTAAACAGAACTTGAATTCATCTGCAAAAATGACGTTTTGCCATTCGTGAACCCAGGTTCGTCGTTGCGTACACCATCGCAAGTGTCTGTAGCACGTCATCTTCGTGGTGTAGCATTTTTAATGGCCAGGAGTGTAGATACGTAAGTTTATCGTAGAAGTTAACATACGTAACTTATTTGGTATTGGGATCAGTATGCAACTGCTTGTTGATTACAAACTATTGGCTACTGTAGCTGTAATACTACGTTTACAGTGTCGCCCTATGCACTACTCTCCACATTCCGGCTCACAGCTCTCGTTACGGACGCGGCCCGCTACGCGCTTTCGCCTGCTGGTGGTTTTTGTGCCCCCCTTTTTGCCGGCGCTATTGTGTTACTGGATACCTGCCATCAATGGGCCCCGCTGTTATCAACTTTACAGTTCGCAAAAAGGCACCGTCATTAGCGTGCACTCGGTCGATCCGCAGGACATGGCAGAACGTGCATGTCAATCATGAACTTCATCAACTCTCATTTTTGCAATAAGTCCGCAGCGTTGGAAAATGTATGCGTGCTTTATTCGGCTCCAGCCGTTGTAATGTACTGGTGACTAGTAACAAAAGTTCTGTTACTCATGTCTTCACGTTCACTGCTGGTCATTCAAAATGCAACATCAAGATGGACCTGAGATTTTATTTGCCAATTTTATTTGCGAGATAATACGTTGTGCGAAGATTGTATGATTAAAAGTACAGTTCTACTGGTTGTAACCTCTGCTATACCCTCGCCATTCAGTCAAAGTGATTGACGGGTTAAGGGGGTTTATCTGTACGTGATATACCAGTCCCGCTTCCACGTATTGCTGATCTGCTTGTGTTTCCGAGGGAAGTTCTTCCACAATCATCTGCTATACATTTTTCGATAAGCGAGATATGGAGTGAACAGGAAAGCCGCAGCGGCGGAGTGGGTAAGAGCATTGAGGCGCTATGCTGCGATGCGCGAGGCCCTTCCCCGTCGGGGGTTCGAATCCCCCCTCGGGCATGGATGTTTGTGCCGTCTATAGTATAAGGTAGTTCATAAGTAGTTTTTAACTTTAGCGACTGATGACCCTCACTGTTAAGTCCCTTAAGCTTAAAAAACCTTTAAACATTTGACCAGGAAAGCCAAGATAGCATGCAATCCGATGAGCGCGTAGAAGTTGTGAAAATTGATCAGTGTATACCTTAAAACTGCTTTATTTTATCTTTTATAATAGAGGGCTAAAATGTGCTATACACTTTTGCTAGAGTATATTTTAACTACCCTTATATTTTAACTACCCTTAGAGTTTATATTGAAGATATCTTTCCACATCATCATTGCCTGAACTGTAATACTGTACACAGTACTTTCTGACCCAGTACATGTTACAAATAGTAATCAAATTTATATAAATTTGACACTACTTTAACATTTTGCATTACTGGTTGTACGTCAAAATTGTAATTGAAATGAGAGGCAAATGCAAACTTGCAACGTATAGAAACCACGGTGTGGTTTTTGTAAGCAGATGGTGCTTGGTGGCTGCTCTTCCTTCTCAGCACTTTTATGTATGCCCCACCTTCCATCCACCCCATTCCCCCCACACTTTTCCTCACCTGAATACTGTATAGATACCATGATTGTGGTGATTGTCAGCAATGTGTTATCCTAACGATGTCGAAATATAGTACGGAAGGAAAAAAAGTGTAGCACTCATAAAACTGTATAATCTAAAAGAAATTTTTTGTACAGTACTGTTACGCCGCAAACATTGTGACTGGGAAATGTGTTAAGCTCTTGGCTTGCTCACTTTAGCAAGACGGAATAAGGTCAGCAGCCGGTAGCAGAAAATGCTCACCCGCCTTGCGTGATGACGGCAGCCGCTGCGTCGGCAAGTTGGAAAGCCTACCGTCAGCTGTGTGTGAGTGAAATGGCTGTCAGACAGAGACGCAGCTAAGAAACATTTCATAACTACACGTAACTCTGTCACAAGAGTGAATAAGACCGCGGATGCGTCAGCGGTAGAGACACAACGGGCGAACACTGCATTTTCAAAGGGAACACATTCAAACCGTTTCATACGTCATATATTCAGCCAATTTTATGTATAAATACTCCCACATTTAGAAGTAGCAGTCACTTGGTCTGAATCGACGATGCCCAGGAGGTAGTCGTCAATTCACTGGCCTAATCGTTGTGCTCAGTCTTTGTCACAGATAGCAGTACATACGGGTAGTTCCTAGAGGCAGCTAAGAGATTGGTCGAGGCCATACTTCAGACTACACATCATCTGGGAAGATGGTGATCCGCTGTGCTGACGACTTCACACCTCTATGGTGGCTGCCTGAGGCCAGCGCAATCTTCAATGGTTGGTTACTAAAGGCCAATGTCCGGAGTCGGGAACCAGCACGACATCCGACTTCAGAGGAGACCCTGCGTGGATCCACTGGCCGCTGCATAGCCTGGTGAAGGGATAGAGCATTTCACAATAACAGTCTTTGCATCGCTTTCCGGCATCGCGGCGCGGGCACTACCATCATACGAAACACCAAGGTTGCAGCTCGAAGGCGACGCCACCTACTGCTCTAGCTCCTGTCGAGCTAGCGCCTTCATCAAACTTACGTATGTTACGCAATAAAATGTGTCAACTACAATTCTGTTTCACTAGCGTCCCTTGGCGCTCCACCAGGTTCCACGCCTCATCCTGACCTAAAGCTGGGAACACACGGCTCGGCCCCAGCAGTACACAGTGATTGTAAAAGTTTTATACTTTATAACTTAACAGGAACAAAATATTGTGCAGCACTAAGACATTATTTAAAAATATCAAAATCCCACAGAGAGAGTGAGTACGTATATGCGAGAGAGAGAGAAGTAGAATGACAACATCGCCATCTGGCGCATTCTGCAATTAATAACTGACCGCCTTGCTAACCTTAGTATGCACTTGACCATCCTACAGGAATGTTCTGGGGAAAATTTTAAATTTATTTTACGTTTGACATATGTCTTTGACAGTGATTATTTTAAAAGGAATGTTTTAGTTTTGCTTTTTAATAAGTTTTTAAAAGATATGGTGAGTGTGAAGATAGTGTTCTCGTTTATGTTTTATCGAAATGTTTGATGAATATTGATTCTCTTGCTGTAGCCTTCGATAATGACGAAACGTCGAAAAGCGTAAGGTATCAATAAATTGAAAATAGTGGTCAAGTGCATCAATAGTTGGAAGAGTAGAATAAAAATCTCAACAGCATAGGTTTCTCGTTAGACCAGGATTCGAACCTGGAACCCTTGCCTTTCGCGGGCAAGCGCTCTACCGTCTGGTCTATCCTTCACGGTGCTTCCTCACAACTTTACTTCTGCCAGCACTTCGCCTCCTACTTTCCAAACTTCACAGACTTTCTCCTGCACAGACAGTAGAGCACTTGCCCGCAAAAGGTTTATTATTCTTACGATTGGCTCTCTTTCCGTTAGATGCGCTATTGTCGCTCCAAGCGTGAGACTTAACTTCCATAGTAGTTGTACATCGTTGGACTGTGATATCAGTATGCAAATATCTGGATTAAACACAGCGATGATTGTATCAGTTTATATTCATTGCGTTGAATCATATTTCGTAGAACATAGCAACCAAGAAAACGATTTTCAGAAATATGGTAAATTTGTAAAGTCAAAGAGTAAGTAGCGTTTTTAAAGGGTAATAATCCGATCGCTGCTCGAACTTCACACGAACACCCGCAGCGCTATCTATTAGTTCTTTTCTGCATTACGCCGTTCTTTCCAAGCATGAAATACACCTAAAACTTCAAATTACGATATCTTTTACTTTCCTGATCTGATTTTGATAAAATGAAGCCTATATGTTGCCCCAGGATATTCTCTATTTATCTGTGATACCCCCATAACTGTTCATTTAGTACTTTTGGAGATTACTCTACAAATACACACGCGATTTCTTTCAGAGAAATGTTTAATTTGTAATATCTTACTTTTTCTGATCCGATTTTGTGAAATGAAGCGTTTCTGTAACCGCAAGATATCCTCACGTTTCCTGTGAAAACCCCCTGAAAATTCGTCTATTAGTTTTGGAGATGAAAGAGAAAGATAGCCATGACGGCTGTCGATGAAAAACATTAAATTGTGATGTTCTTATATCCTTGATCCGATGTTTATGAAACTAAGTCTATATGTTGTCCCAAGGTACGCTGAAGTTACCTGTGAAAACCACATGCGAATTCGTGAAGTAGTTTTGGAGAAGTGGTTTCTAACATATAAACAGACAGACACGGCGGTCTATGAAACACTTCGTAATTTTGATGAAATTATGCCTAGATCCTAAACCAATCTTCGCTCATGTTTCCAGTGAAAATCTAATGAAAATTCGTCCAGTAGTTTTGAAGATTGAGCCGAATAGCGACAGACCTACATTCTGTTGCGAATATGGTTAATAGTAAAGAAGTAATAGCTTAGAACGAGATGCTTGATGGGGCCGTTTTCCATTAACGTTACTCTTTACGTCCCCATATCTCATGAACTATGTGGCGTACTGTGATAAAATTTCGAACATACATTCAACTTTAGGTGTGTATTCTGTCAGCAAAATTTCCTGCGAGTACAATTGGTAGTATAGAAATTATAAATTGTAACGTTATACCGAATGCCATAGTTTTGCTCCGTGAACGGCGGAAAAGTAGTAAGCGAGATACTTTTTTCCTTTCATTATTTTGATGTGGTTGACTGTGGGAAAAAGTTGAATAAGGATTTAGAATTATGTTAAAGTTTGTTGCAAGTCACCAAGTACTGTCATTTCATATAGTGTATTTATAAAGTCTCGTCGCATTATGTAGCAGTTTCTAGTGATTTCTATTGTTCATGACGTGATATCTCGTGAACCACGTGTCGCATGTGGTTCATACTCCTACAGCAATTGTTATCTCACGTAAGGAATATGTGTACCAAATCTGGTCCAGTGGTTTAGGAGGAAATGTGCAGCATTTTTGCCGTTTTTCGCGTATCTCATTGTTTATGACGTCATATCTACTTAAGTATGTGTCGTTATTGATTATTACCCCGACAGCGATTGTTGCCTGATATTAAGGAACATGTGTACCCCGACAGCGATTGTTGCCTGATATTAAGGAACATGTGTACCAAGTTCGGTTGAAATCGGTCCAGTAGTTTAGGAGGAGATGTGTAACATACATACATACATTCATAAATACACATATACAGCCTATTTTATAAGAAGTAAGATAATATACCGAAAAATAATTATCGATCACTTCTTTATATGGTATCGAACTGTTCAGTTAGTAGTTGAGGTCTTACGGGCTGTTGTGAGGTAAAGGTCCCAGGTTCGAATCGCGGTTACGGCACAGAATCATAATCTGCCAGGAAGTTTCATCACCAATTTTCTCAAGATCGAATTTTTACTTGAGCAGTGATTATTACTGAATACACTGTTCTGACCGCTTCGAATAAGATAACGCAGTGGTAACACATTCGACTTGCATTCAAGAGAATGGTGGTTCTAAGTCATCTCGGATCTTCCAGCTTTTTTTTTTTCTCTGAATCACTTCCGGCTAATGTCGGAATTGTTGCTTTGAAAGCGTGCGGCCGATTTCCTTTTCCACCCTTACCAGAACAACTCCACCTGTAAAGACAACTCTATCTACGGGTCCTTGAACCCTAATCCTATTTCCTCCCTTACTTCCGTTCTGACCACGACTAACACTTGCAGCTTACTGGTGACATTGCGCAGCTGCCGTTACTGACCAAATACAACGGCGCATCCCGCAGATTTTCTCATAAAAAAATTAATAATAATGAAAAAATAAAAACAAAAAAATTAGAATGATAAGAAAAAATATTGATCTCTCAGTTATATTCAAGCGTGCCCTTCCGCAGTTTTTTCCCATCTTTTTTATGCAGCTACTGTTGCTTTTCTTTAACCTCCGTCACAGTTGCATTTTTAACACATTTTCTCGGTGCCTAATTTCGGAGTTAACCGTACGAAACTAGTCTGCGAGAAACGGTGTTAATAATACAACAGTGATGAAGGTTAAAATAATGAGAATTAATACCTAGTTGTGGGTCCTCTAATCCATTATGTTGCATCTTCATACAAATACTCTTCTCCTTGTTGTGTGGTTTTTACACACTGTCCAAATATGCTAGCGTCGGAACAGATCTTCAGTTAATTAACGCAGTATGTAGGTAAAATACACATCGAATGCAGCAGGAGATGAAAATTCACTTATGTGTCCAGTAGGACCACACAAGGTACAATCGACCAGTGTCCCTTTTTATGGTTGGCCGTCCTCCAATCTGTTTCATGATGTCTCTTCCTGTTATCAGGCAACTGTGTTCCAGTCCGTTTTCTAATTTTCCCCTGACCAACTTATTAACCAAATACATTTTGTCTGAATGTTTTCGTATCAGTGATGCCTACCTGAGTTATCCTCCTCAGTCGCAGCGATCCGTTTCACTAGCTCAATTTTGCCCTCAATTCGTAGAATTCTATTTGGTTTGTCAGTCTAGAGGTTGTCATTCTTTTAAAGGGCCATAAAATTTAAGTCTTCGTTTCTTTTGTAACCGTGTATGTCTGTGCAATCTTCTAGTTACTTATTATATTGCAGCTTATTAGTTGCTCCATCAGTACTTTTGGGGCCTAATATTTTTCTAATAAACTTTTTTCATAATTTCTACAATATCCTTCTTTCTATTTAAAATTAAAGTTTCTTGTCTAGAAAGACAGCTTGGTTTGATTTCAGTGCTGTAATGCCTACGTTTACTGAATTTATAAAATGATAAAATGGTCTCGTCATTCTCTAATTATCTTTTCCAAATGAAAGTTATAAGATATAGTTTATTAAAGTAATTGAATAATGAATAACCTTCCCTAGTGCAGAGGCATTCTGAAATGGACTGTCTAACGGCTGTGGTTTTGAAGTATTCTCATTTTGTGAAATAGCAAATGCATTCAAAGCTTTAAATACGAGCCAGCATGACAACCAAGAAACACACTTGAGTTTGTGATGAGTAATGCAACTGTATCGTGGAAGTATATCTAATGCTTTTAGAAACTTAGGTGAATCTAAAAATAATTTGAGGCATGCAAGATCAAAGGGATCTTCGTGAACACACTGACGAACAGCAGCAGTAATAAATATTCTGACTGAAATAATTTTTTGATGTAGGCGCAATCTGGGATGTCCCAATTACTTTTTACACAAAACAGTGATTCAAACAGACAAAATTATTTTCACTAAGTTGCGACCCTCGCCATACCTGTCTATCTCCTATAATTTATTTTTCCTAACTGCTTTCCTATCCTGGCAGGGTCGCCATTTTCTAACGCGAAAAATTAAGTATGCTGTGGTGTAATTTTGCATAAACTTCCAACTGATTTTTATTGCGCGCTAGCTATCTAACAGTGTACCTGTGGTTGCTGCATGGAATAACCGAATAGCAAGTCGCGTAGAAGTCAGCAAGATGCTCCTTTTTGAATGAAGATATGTTTCTATAATATTACTTAAACAAACTCCTGTAAGAAAAACAAATCTCTGTATATTACTAGTAAGGTTAAATTAGATACAAATTTGGCATCACTAGCTGCTGAAAGTAAACACGATTTTAGTGTATATCATTTATTTAAACAAAGAATATGTATTGACTGATCTAAAATTTTACAAGAATTCTGATTTGTTAGGATAGAAGCTGTTAACTGGGGGAACAGAAATTACACCAGAAAATCATAGAAACTTTATCAAGAATTTTTAAATGAATTTTAAAATAAAGAAATCGGCACTATGCAAATTGGCTGAAACACCGCGCTATTAAGAAACTTACTAGCAGATTAAAATTTCGTGCCGGAACCGACACTGGAACATGGGACCTTTGCCTTTCGCTGGCAAGCGCTCTACCGACTGAGCTATTCCGACACGACTCACAATGCCGCCTCACAACTTTTCTTCCGCCAGTACCTCGCCTGCTACTTTCCAAACTTCGCAGAAGCTCTCCTGTGAACCTTGCAAGTAAAGTTGTGGGGCCGGAGGCTGAGTCGTGTCGGGATAGCTCAGTCGGTAGAGAGCTTGCCCACGAAAGGCAAAGATCCCAGGTTCGAGACTCTGTTCCGGCAAATAATTTTAATCTGCCAGGAAGTTTCATATCACCGCACACTCCGTTGCAGAGTGAAAGTTTCATTCATACCGCGCTATTGTTCGGCTTTAGGCGCACCCTCGTACGGATCCAAAAACATTAACTCAGTGTGTATGTCTGAACTATTACTTGCTCTAGCCTCTAGAAAAGCTAATTATCGCATTCCTAATCTAATGCCGTACTTCGAATAATAATTTCGTTAAAAGCAATAAATAAATTAATTAAGTCTTGAGATGTTAGTTGTAAGCAATAAGTACTGTTTTAAAAGACCGAATATGTAGGAAAATATGTCTGAGTGACTTGACTCCTTACACGATCAGCGAGTGGCCATCTTCGGTGCTAAAAAAAGAAGCCCTGTGGGCCTACAGAAACTAGCAAATTCTAATGGCGAATGGCAATTTGCCAGTTTATATAGGCCAACGGGACTTCTTTTCTAGCAATAAACATGGCCGCTCAGTGATCGAAATCGATATGCAGTAGTTCAAGTAATGAAGAGTTCATGTCATCAAAGCTATTTACTGCATTATTAATGTGGTCGCTCTGCAGGTGGGTCGAGATGGAGTGGTCTGTTGCGGTGGAGTAGCCGAGCGGTATAAAGCGTCTCGCTACGGAGGGCGCGGTTGCTCGCCGTGGAGGTTCGAGTCCTCCCTGTGGCATGGGTGTGTGTTGTTATCCGTAGGTTAGTTTACCTAGGTTTAAGTAAGCTACGGACTGATGACCACGCAGTTTGGTCCGATAGATTTACAAACATTTTGAAGTGGTCTGTATTTCCTGAATTGCTAACATTTACGTATATTGTTCACGCGCCCGCCTGCTAGTTATAGTTACTGTCTGAGCGTTAGGAATGAAATTGGTAGTGGCTTTATGCCCTGGTATTGCCAAGTGCCAGGTGTGAAGTGAAATTGATCCTTCGACTGACTTATTTGCTTATCTTCCTCCGGATCCATTTTTTTTCCTTCTTAGAGTGCATTTGAAAGCTCTTATCTGACGCATTTAGATTCTCTTAGAGTAGCGAAGAAACACAGTGATTGTAGTATCTGGAACAATATGCTAGGTCTGACAGAATCGCAGAGGGTTCCATTTCGGCCGGGTATAGGAACAGGCTGGCAAACGAGAGGAGGAAGGATGCGTGGCAGCCGTATCGCGTGAGGAGGGCCAGGCGAGGCGAGGCGAGACAGGAAGTGTGAGGTGTCGGCGTGTCTTATTTGTACCTCTGGTCGCGGGTGTAATGCGGCGCTTACATTATGGTCGTCATTACGGGCCGGAGGCGAGGGCGTGGCCGCCCCAGTCAGGACGGGAATAGAAGCGCCGGCTAGCGTCTCCCAACGCATTCTCGCCCTTCTGTTGTCGGCTTGTCGGCGAGCTCTGGCTCCGCTCTTCCTCGACGCGTTTAGGGGTGACCGTTGATAATTTAGCTTACGACTGTTATGCTGTTACGCCACCACAGGTTTGATTTCTAGACCCAAATTACATCAGTCGTTAATCTTTACGTGTAAATACCGGGTGATAAAAAAGTCAGTACAAATGTTTGTAAATCTATCGGACCAAACTGCTTGGCCACGGTGGAGTAGCCGAGCTGTCTAAAGCGCCTCGCTGCGGAGCGCGCGGTTCCTCGCCGTCGGAGGTTCGAGTCCTCCCTGGGGCATGAGTGTGTGTGTTGTCCATAGGTTAGTTTCCCTAGGTTTAAGTAGTTTGTAAGCTACGGACTGATGACCAAGTAGATTGGTCCGATAGATTTACAAACATTTGAACATTTTGAACAAACTGCTTGGTCATCAGTCTGTAGTTTGCAAACTACTTAAATTAAGGTAAACTAACCTAAGAACAACACACACACCCATGCCCCAGGGAGGACTCGAACCTCCGACGGCGAGCAACCGCGCGCTCCGCAGCGAGGCGCCTTAGACCGCTCGGCTACTCCACCGCGGCCAAAAAGTCAATATAAATTTGAAAACTTAATAAATCGCGGAATAATGTAGATAGAGTGGTTGCTTGGAATAATATGGGGTTTTATTAGAAAAAAAAAGTTCAAAAATGTCCGACAGATGGCGCTTCATCTGATCAGAAAAGCAATAATTAGCATAACAATTTTATACAAAGCAAAGATGATGTTTACACGAAATGCTCAATATGTTCACCATCATTCTTCAACAGTAGCTCTAGTCGAGGAATACTGTTGTGAACAGCACTATAAACCATGTACGGAGTTATGGTGAGGCATTGGCGTCGGATGTTGTCTATCAGCATCCTTAGCGATGTCCGTCGATCACGATACACTTGTGACTTAAGGTAACCCCAAAGCCAATAATCGCCCGGACTGAGGTCTGGGGACCTGGGAGGCCAAGCATGACGAAAGTGGCGGCTGAGCACACGATCATCACCAAACGACGCGCACAAGAGATGTTTATTTGAACTTTTTTTCGGTTCTAATAAAACCCAATGTCATTTCAAGCATGTGTGTCAATTTTTACCTCTCTAACTGCAATATTCCGTGATTTATTAAGTTTTCAAATTTATACTGACTTTTTGATTACCCGGTATATAAGAATCTCGTGTCGCGATGTTTGTCAATGATTATCACCGAAACCACTTAACTGATCTTAATGAAATTTCGCACGGTGTGTGTGATTTAGTCCAACAAGACAGTTTTTATCTCGATTATTAACCTGAATATTATTGACATTTCAAATAAAACGTTATGTACGTTTCTATCTAGGTTGGTTAAATATATTATGTTAATAAAAATGAATTGCGCATGTCATACATGCGAAAGAAATATTTTGGAAAATCTACCGGAAAATATCAGAATTTGAGAAAAATTGAAAGTAAGCTTCCAACTTGGATAATTATCTACATTGTCCAACAATCAGCTTATTCATTCGTTACTCGCCTAGCGGCTTCTTTGGTGCGTTGGGAAGACAGAATTGATGTCAGTTCGTGGTATTTGCAAACAAATTGAGTAGGGATCGTGCTTAATGCCTCCATTGCGGATTCCAAGAATACCTCTGATTCCAACCGACTTGCCGTTTCAATTTAAGCGTGCCCAGTTTCCCGTTCGCCTTGCATTCGCAATGACGATTAATATAGCGCAAGGTCAATCGTTGGAAGTTTGTGGAATAAATCTTGTCTCGCCGTGTTTTTACCATGGGCAGTTGTACGAGGTGTGTTCGATAGTTGGTAAATCATCTGCATTGCTCGTTTTCTTTCCGGACGAAAAGACAAAAAATATTGAAACTTCCTGGCAGATTAAAATCGAGTGCCGGAACCGGGACTCGAAACTAGGACCTTAGCCTTTCGCGGGCAAGCGCACTACCGACTGTGCTATCCCGACACGACTCACGATGCCGCCTCACAACTTTACTTCCACCAGTACCTCGTCTCCTACTTTCCAAACTTCACAGAAGCTCTCCTGCAAACACGCAAGACTAGCACTCCTGGAAGAAAGAATATGGTGGAGACATGGCTTAGCCACAGCCTAAGGGATGTTTCCAGAATGAAACTTCACTCTGCAGCGGAGTGTGCGCTGATATGAAACTTCCTGGCAGATTAAAATCGTGTGCCGGAACCGGGACTCGAACCTGGGACCTTTGCCTTTCGCGGGCAAGCGCACTACCGACTGTGCTATCCCGACACAACTCACGATGCCGCCTCACAACTTTACTTCCACCAGTACCTCGTCTCCTACTTTCCAAACTTCACAGAAGCTCTCCTGTAAACACGCAAGACTAGCACTCCTGGAAGAAAGGATATGGTGGAGACATGGCTTAGCCACAGCCTAAGGGATGTTTCCAGAATGAAACTTCACTCTGCAGCGGAGTGTGCGCTGATATGAAACTTCCTGGCAGATTAAAATCGTGTGCCGGAACCGGGACTCGAACCTGGGACCTTTGCCTTTCGCGGGCAAGCGCACTACCGACTGTGCTATTCCGACACGACTCACGATGCCGCCTCACAACTTTACTTCCACCAGAGCTTCTGTGAAGTTTGGAAAGTAGGAGACGAGGTACTGGTGGAAGTAAAGTTGTGAGGCGGCATCGTGAGTCGTGTCGGGATAGCACAGCCGGCAGTGCGCTTGCCCGCGAAAGGCAAAGGTCCCAGGTTCGAGTCCCGGTTCCGGCACACGATTTTAATCTGCCAGGAAGTTTCATATCAGCGCACACTCCGCTGCAGAGTGAAGTTTCATTCTGGAAACATCCCTTAGGCTGTGGCTAAGCCATGTCTCCACCATATCCTTTCTTCCAGGAGTGCTAGTCTTGCGTGTTTGCAGGAGAGCTTCTGTGAAGTTTGGAAAGTAGGAGACGAGGTACTGGTGGAAGTAAAGTTGTGAGGCGGCATCGTGAGTCGTGTCGGGATAGCACAGTCGGTAGTGCGCTTGCCCGCGAAAGGCAAAGGTCCCAGGTTCGAGTCCCGGTTCCGGCACACGATTTTAATCTGCCAGGAAGTTTCATATCAGCGCACACTCCGCTGCAGAGTGAAGTTTCATTCTGGAAACATCCCTTAGGCTGTGGCTAAGCCATGTCTCCACCATATCCTTTCTTCCAGGAGTGCTAGTCTTGCGTGTTTGCAGGAGAGCTTCTGTGAAGTTTGGAAAGTAGGAGACGAGGTACTGGTGGAAGTAAAGTTGTGAGGCGGCATCGTGTGTCGTGTCGGGATAGCACAGTCGGTAGTGCGCTTGCCCGCGAAAGACAAAGGTCCCAGGTTCGAGTCCCGGTTCCGGCACACGATTTTAATCTGCCAGGAAGTTTCATATCAGCGCACACTCCGCTGCAGAGTGAAGTTTCATTCTGGAGACAAAAAATATTGTTCATCAACAAGCGTTACAATATACGCATCACAAAGACTTTCGAAACGTTGTATTTCCATTTCACTTAATGTTATTTCAATTAATTGTTTTGTTTCATATAGAATTTTTATGATTGTATGACAATTAGGTTCATTTCAGAGTATGCTGATGCAATAGCCATACCTAGCTATCATACAAACCTCTCATTCAGCGAACGTTCCGTACCCTAAGACTGGGAAGATGCACATAGCCACAGCTGTGCTATAGTATTCGTGATTTCCTGTCAGAAAGGACACAGTACGTTGTAATTGACGGTAAGTCATTGAGTAGAACAGAAGTGATATCTGGCGTTCCCCAGGTAAGTGTTATAGGGCCCCTACTATTCCTTATTTTTATAAACGATTTAGGAGACAATCTGAGTAGCTCTCTTAGACTGTTAGCGGATGATGCTGTCATTTATCGGTTAGTAAAGTCACCAGTTGATACAAAGCAACTGCAAAATGATTTTGATAGCTGCATGGTAGAAAAATTGTCAGTTGATCCTGAACACTTTCTTTACCAGTGTTGTTACAGGACAACAACGTATTAAAACATGATTTATATCGTATTTTGTGTACCAGTTTTTAAAGTCGCATGCTTGTTGATGAAAAACATGCTTCTAGTACGACATTTTGCAGCTTGGTGCGGCGTGTAGTCACTTCTGAGGCATTCAACTGTCCATCTTGGAGGTTGTACTACGTTGTCGTCTGTATTTGGCTGCGAGTGTGAGCGTGAGCGTGGTTCATGTTATTTTATTTCAGAAATGAATTGTCTTATCTTTGGTGTTGTGGCGATGATAATGCTGGCATTATTGACCTGTCAATGTTAGGTATTAACAAAATAATGTCCCAAGTAATAAAATACCTCGATACAAAGGTATGAGTTCCGCATGAAATAAATTACATAAATAACAATAGTTCGATCTAAAAATTTAAAACACATATTTTTATGTTTAGTGGACGGTATTAATGCAAAAACTCTGAATTTTAATTTTTTCAAAGCTGAATTCATAAATGTGAATGAAAGGGTTAATAATGAGAAGTGTGAAGTAATCGATATGAGCACTAAAAGAAATACATTAAACTTCCTTTACACGATAAATCAGTCAAATGTACAGGCCGTCAGTTCAGTTAAATAACTAGGAATAACAATTACGAACAACTTAAATTGGAAAGAACAGATAGAAGATCGGCGGGGAAGGTGAACCAAAGACTACGTTTCATCGACAGAACACTTATAAGATGCAACAGTTCCACAAAAGAAACAGTCTACACTATACTTTACGCATCCAGTTTTGGAGTATTGCTGTACATTGTGGGATCCCCACCAAGTGGGACTGACAGACGATTTAGAGAAAGTTCAGAGAATGGCAGCTAGTTTTGTATTATCGCGATATAGGGGAGAGTCACGGAAATGACGCACGATTGTGGGTAAAAAAACATTAAAAGAAGGGCGTTATTCGTAACGCCGAGATCTACTTACGAAATTTGTTTCATCAACTTTCTCCTCCAAATACGAACAGATATTGTTAGCACCCACCTACATAGAAAGACATGATCATCATAATAAAATGAGAGAAATCCCATCGAAAATCCATTTTCCTGCGAACTATTAGAGAATAAATATTGTAAAAATGCCATGAACTCAATGTGGCTTGCAGAGTATGTATGTAGATGTAGGCAACAGACAACGACACCGTTTGAACAATCACCACGATTGTTATCACATGCATTATGATTTCGTGGAGAAGGTAGAACACATAATTCACGAGATATGACATAATTAACAATGAAATACGCGAGAAACTGCTGGATCAGCTCTTTCTAAGCCACTGGACCTATTTCAACCAAATTTGATGTACATGTTCCTTACCGCGAGGGATTAAAAACCAACTACCACACATACGGAACTTCAGGAGATATGAGGTCATGAGCAATTAGATACATTATAAATCTTCCACTCTCGTAAAAGGCTTCATCGCAATGCATACAAATCTACAGTTTCACTCCGATCTTGATGAAATTTTGCACACTTGATATTCCTGATAGGAAAAACACTACCGTATATACAAAATTTCGTTTGGTGCACGGCGGAGGGTACTTTATCTACGGACTTCGACAAAATCTACACTTTGAGGCAGATTCGAACAGCACCACCAATGGCAACCAAGGTAGAAACCCTCCATTTTTGAGAAGTGGAACCTCAGAGGAAATAGTAGAGTCTCCAGCAGAAACCTTGCCTTTACGAAAAGGTAAACAAACAACGAAGAGGAAGCGACAAACCAGACGATCAGAGGCCATGACATCCTCCCTATATAACAATCGTATTAAGCAGAAAATACCAACAGAAAGCACGTATCTTCTTATAAATCAGTACTGAGGAGGCATCCAGAACACTGCTTCTGAGGACGTAAAACATCTCCCTAAAATAATTCTTTAAATAATAATAATAACAGTACTGATTGTTCAAAATTTAAGTGCGCCAAAAACTAAATTGATCCACCAATTAATTGTAATTCTAACACAAAATTTGCGGAAAGTTAAGAACTGTATTTGGGCGGAAAATACTTACAGGGAGATATATTCCAAGTTATTGATGTCGTTGCATTTACATTTAAAGTTATGTGCCTGTATTCGTAAGTGTATAGAAATTTAATCGGCACAGTAAAAGCAACGCAAGTAACGCACCATTCAATCAATCCACTAAATAATTTTGACTGTAGCGATCCTGATGATGGTATCCGCAATAACTGTTGGAGACATGTTTCACTGATTTAATCCAAATTGACGACGACTAGCACAAAATCGTGAACTAAATTTATCAAATTGACATAAAAAATCTCAGGGACGTTTTATCAGAGTTATAAATGAAAAAATAGTAGTTTCCACGAAAGAGACCTCCAACAGGCAATTTTCTTACAATTGGCGACACCACTGCCAGGATAGTTTGGGCGCCTACGTTTGTAACTGGTTTGGCAAGAAATTTGTTAATTAAGTAATAGTAATTAAGTTCTCATCAAATTTTGATTTATTATTTTGTTCTGTATATTGATTGACTGATTATTCGATTTGAAATTGGTATATCGTTTGTTGATTTTGAAACGTTGTTGAAAAGTTTAAACATGGCACCAGTAGGGCAGCGTCATCGTGACGCAACAATAGAGAAAAGTAGGGTCCTTACTAGGAACGCGATAATGCGTAGAAGCCAGGCATCAACAATGGATTCAAGATTAGAAAAGGTAACCGAAATGGAATACGTACCGGAAATGGAAAATGCAAATTTGAACGTAGATCGACAAGAAATTACGCGTGATCAAAATGAGGTTCGAAGATGTAGTACAGATTTGAGACACTCAAACGATCGCAGGTTAGCGATAAACGTGAGTCACGTAATTAATGGAGAGAAAACTAACGTGGATGAGGTCGCGGACAATGTTAGTGATCAGCAAAAGGTAATTGACGAACATCAGAACGAATCGGAGGCTAAATGTTCATCAGATGATCTGTCATCAAGTAGTGAGGAGGAACGGAAAATCTACATAAATAAAAAGGATAGGCGAAGGACAAAAATGAGGGATGCTGTGCCTCAAATGCGTTAATACAATTCATGCAAAATATGAGCCAGAATTTGAGCTGGGATCTTGGTCAAAAAATCGAAAAATCACAGTTAGAAATAAAGAAAATAGATCAAAAAATCGAAAAATCACAGTTAGAACTATGACTGGAACTTGGACACGACATAAAGAAAATAGATAAAAAAATCGAAGAAATAGAAAAGGAAAATGAACACGTCAGGAAGCATATAAGTAAACAGGACAAAAGGATAGATGATTTAGCCACGCAAACGGAACAACAGATTACGCATTCGCAAAAAAATTGTGAGGAGCGTCACACCGAGTGCAGTAACGAAGTCACTTTGGTTAAAAAATCATTAAACAGAACCAAAGACAAAGTCGCGGGACTCGAACAGGGATTAAAACACCATGAGGAAAGAATTGTTCAGATAGAAAGAGAAATACAGCGTGTCGTGGAACATGGAAGCAATACGTGGACCCCGCCTAGTACAGGAGCGCAAGTTGGCTGTCACAATGATGACGCAACAGATAATTGTTATCGTCTCATGAGGCAGCCAGCTGCAGAAAACGTCAGCTTTGAAACGACAAAATCTGTCACCGAAATGAGTAACGGGAATTCGCATTACGAAATAAATTTGAATGAAACTGTACCGGAGCAAAGAAATGTTGCGCCATTGCCTTGTGTTGACAACAATGAGGAGGCAAGGCGAACCGAAAATGATAGACGAATGGAAAAGTATTTGCGTAGTATCAGACCGCCACAATTCAAACCAGATGGCGACATCCACATAATGAAATTTTTGAATCACATCGAACAAACTTTACCGCGAGATTGGTAGGATCGCATGTGTATAAATTATATTCTATTTCACTGTAAGGTTTTAAAATAAATGCCTTTTGCTACTGCAACTGAAGGGTTTTATTTTTATATTTTTAATCACCCATACGCGTTTCGCCCTTTCTCTCAAGGCATCATCAGTGGGTGTCCTGAAATATTTACATCTTTTTGTTTGCACATATAGGTTAAGTCTCTTACATATCTACAAAACATTTCATTTCAGATTTAAAACAGTTCGTTTTTTGGTATAAATGGTGTACTTACAGCACTTGTTACTCCACTTCAGTCTTATTCTGGCAACCAGGTCGAAAGGTTACACTGTTTTTCGAACCACATTGCAGTTCTCTGATTCTGCTGTCACCTGCTGCCATACTGTGTCTACTGCTGTTTGTTTTGTAGTGTTGCCAACCTTAGCTTATTTGAAATTCAACTGTTTCATTGAAAATGTGTTGAAGGTATCTTTGTGTGTGTGTGTGTGTGTTTGTGTGCATGAGTGTGTGTGGGTGTGGGTGTGTATGTGGGTGGGTAGGTGGTTTTTTTTTTTTTTTTTTTTTTTTTTTTTTTTTTTTTTTCCCTCTCTGTTTGAATGAGTGTGTGTGTGTGTGTATGTGAGTGTGTGTGGTGGGGGGGGGGGTTGTGACTATGTGTTGGGGTTTGTGTCTACCATATGGTCAATCAGTGAGAACAGTGATTGATTGGTCAGGTTTATTTGGTCATTTAGTAGCATCTTTTTCTCAGCTTTTGTTTTATATATGTGATAATTTTCTTGTAATGTTAGGAGATGTTTTTCATTATTTATTCTAATTACCTTCATGTCTTTTTCTATTGTGGTGGGTTTGTGGTTATATGCTATTAGATGTTCTGCAAAAGTGGAGTGGTTTGTTCTGTATTTCCATGCCCTGATGTGTTCCTTGTATCGGGTATCGAATGTTCTGCTGGTTTGTCCTATATACCTTCCATCACATGAGTTGCATTGTAGTTGGTATATTCCAGCTCTTTGGTAGATATCTGTGTCTGTTTTGATTTTTGGGATATATTTTTGGACTGGGTTATCTGTTTTGAGAGCTATTTTTATGCCTTGTCTTTTGAAAATATTTATTATTTTGTGTGTTAGTTTGTGTTTGTATGTCATTGTGTACCATCTTGAATTTTCTTTTTTGCTTTCATGTGTTTCTAGTACTGCAGTTTGTGTTGTGTGTGTTTGTGTGCTGCTTTGCTGTGTTGTTGTCTGGGTGTCTGTACGTTTGGTGTTTTTTGCCCGTATCTGTTTTTTAATTTTTTTGTTTAATTTTTCTACTATATTACCATCGTATCCATTGTTTGTTGCTATTTGTGTGATGATGTCTAGTTCCTTTTGGTAATTTTCTTTGTTGAGTGGTATTGTGTTGAGTCTGTGGAGCATGTATCTGATTGCTGATTGTTTTTGTGCATGTGGGTGATTGGAGGTCTGGTGTATAATTGTATCAGTTGTTGTCGGTTGTCAGTTGTTGCCCAAAGTGCATGAAAGTATTCATAATGACGTTATGGACATGAGTAGCGAGAGCAGAAGCTACCGCGAATTTAAGGATCAACTAATATGCAAATATTGGTCATCATCAAGATATTCACACAGCACCGATCTTTAACGCAAATAAATTCAGTACGATGGAGAAATATGTGAAACATTACTGGAATAAGAATAGGTATCTTAGCTATCCAATACCAGAGCGAGCTTTCATTTCAGTAATGTTGGCAAAATTGCCCAGACGTGTGCGAGATCTTTTCATTGTACAACCAGTTTTAGCTATAGAAAAATTTATGGAAGTCTTGGAAAGATGTGATCGAAGCTGGGAACATGGAGACCGACCCAACCGACAGGACAGAGGGAATAGGAACAGATGATCGACATTATCGGAGGGACGAAGGTACTCGCCGTGAAGATAACGGATACGGGCACCGACAAGCAGATACACGGGAAGACAGCTCACGAGGAGGTGATACCAATAACGGCCGACAAGATGATCGACGGCAACGTCATCAGAGAGAAGAAGAACCGAGCCAAGACCGACAGGAAAATCGTAATAGAGAGAGGAATAATCGAAATGATTGGCAAAACACCGGAGCTATGCCCAAAGAATACAATCAGTTACGTAATGTAGACAGAAGTAGAGGAGACGGAAGAACAGTCTACGAGAAACCGGGACCTCGCGACAAACAGGTTTATGCGTTAGAAGCACGCACAGTAGACAATGGAGACACCAGCCACGAAATACGTAATCAAAGTACGAACAATCATGAAGAAAACACACGTTGTTTAAACTAATTGAGCGGCCTGCTTTGCCCCCCGGCGAGGCCGCAAAGCATTTAAAGCGGACTGAAGGACCGACGAGCTCAGACGAAAATGCAAAGAAAGAAGACTCCGATAATGAATGGATAACGTCAGATGATGAAGACGAATCTGACGTTATATACAAGACTACGAACTTAATTGAACATGGCAAGAATGAACGAACAACAACTGTAGAAGCAAAGAAGCTTGAGGGCGCGCAAATAAACAAAGTTATTGACGCATCAGCGCAAATAAATAAAGCAACAGTTGGGCCAGAAACGGAACAAGAATACCATGAAAGAATGTTCGTTGAAGCAATAGATGCGTTACTGGACAACAATGATCAAGATAAGAAAACTTGTTGTGCTCAACTGAAAGAAGATACTGACGTGGAAGAGACGGAAGACAGTGACGAATCGGATACGACAGAAGATGAGCAGGGAGAACCAGACAACAAAGCAGCAGATACCGTAACCACCTGTACGGAAGAAGTAGAAGAAAATTATGATTCATTGCAGAATGAGTTTCCTGACATCATCGAACATATCGAAATTTGGAGCCACCACGACGTTGCAACGACAGCACCGCAGATGAGACAATGCAATGCCATCCGAACGTCAGATGAACAACAAAGGTTATCAACGGAAGAAGAAGATGTGCTTAGAACTGAAATACGAGTATTGAGAGACGCCAAACAGAGCGAAAGCAATACATGTCCGAAACTAAAACTGGTAATCGGAAGCAAGGATTATGAAGCATTAATTGATACTGGGTCGATGATTTCAATTTTGACACGATCGATTTATGAGGATGATAAGAAAAGCTTGCATAGAATAGAACAACTTCCAGCAACTAGATTGAAAATATATGGAGCTTTCAATTCTAAATTTGTGGAATCAAAGAAGAAGATTTTCTTGCCGTTTAAAATCAATCAGCTTAACCAACTATTTTACCATGAATTTGTAGTAGTGGAAGAAATAAATATTCCGTTGATAATTGGAGCTGATTGGCTACAGAAAGTTACAGCAGTCGTGGACCTGAAAATAAATATTTTGACTGTTGAAGACGATGGAAAGCAGTACACCACCGAATTATTACCGCAAGTGGAACATCCAGTAAAAACATTTAATATTAGATGCAGCCAGGAAGACTAAAAACAGGTCATGACAAACAAAGGCAAAGAGAAAGGTTAAAAGAGAAGGACGAACAATTTGAAGATCTTAACGGTATATGCCGACAACAATGAGGCGCGACGCGCCGCGTGCCGGCACAGAGTACTGGAGAAGACGACGCGTGAAAATGAAACACTCAACTGTAAATGAAACGTCTGACTGCAGTTATGTGAATCAAGAGCATTGCAGCAGACGAGGAAGTGTTGTACAGCAAAATGAAACCTTACTTGGATTGACACACAAAGAAAGGACACATTTTTTACTCGAAGAAGACGACACCCAAGAGGACACCGAAACGAACTTGATGATTACCGGATTTGTAGGAGAACGGATTGTTACTATGACACCGGACACCGGAAGCCAGTACAATGCAATCGAAGAGGATTTGTACTTAATTAACCGCAAGCAGAAGCTAATTATCAAAGAAGACTATTGTAATATAAACACTTCATCTATTATACCAAAGCAAAGCGTGCAAGTACGGAAACGAGTAATGCTAGAGATTATTGTATGTGAACAGGCCATAGTCGCAGAATTTTTAGTTGTCAGAGGATTAAAGACTGACGTCGTGATTGGTGCGGACACGATGCGTAAGTTAGAAATGAAGATTAATTATTATGAAAAATATTTAGAATGGAATGTGGGTGGAATCAAGACGAAATGGAACTTATTCGAAGATAAAGAGAAAACACACGTAGAGATGCAACATTACGTTGACTCTGTGTACCTTAACGAAGAAGAGGAATTATTATGACGTAAATCGTTCTACTGTTGATGAGGAAGAGATAAGACAAAAGATTCGTCAGAAAGTGGTTAATATTGAAAACATTCCTGAGGAGAGGCTAGTCGAGCTAGAGCAGCTTCTGTATCAATATCACGTAGTCTTTAAAGAAAAGGTTGGATGTATTAAAGATTACAAGTACAGTTTCAAGGTGAACAGTCAACAGAAGTTCTACAAGAAACCATATATTATTCCCTTCGCGATGGAAGACAAAGTAGACAAGGAAATCCAAAGAATGCTTAAGAATAACATTATTGAAAGGAGTACCTATAACTTTAACAATCCTATCATACCAGTGGTGAAGAGGAACGGCGAGATACGTCTAGTACTGGACGCCAGGTAATTGACCGAAATTATTGAAGCAGAAAATGACCGACCCCTGAGCATAGACGAATTATTATCAAGATTTCATGATAAGAAAATTTTAGCAGGATTAGATCTGATCAGTGCCTTTTAGCAAATAGAATTGAGTAGAGAATGTCGGCAATACACAGCCTTTCTGGTAAATGGCAAATCATACCAATTCTGTCGCTTACCTTTTGGACTAAAAATTAGTACGGCCGCATTTATTCGAGTAATGGATCACGTTTTGGGAGAGGAGCTGCTGAACAAAATAATTGTCTACGTGGATGATGTGGTTATTGGAGCGCAAAATTGGGATAATTACTTTGGATTGTTGGGTGAAGTACTGAGCAAATTTAGAGAGTTCGGAATGACTATAAACGTGGAGAAATCACAGTTATGCAAGTTCGAGTTAAAATTCTTGGGCCACATAATTACGCAGGAAGGAATAAAGCCAGACTTGGAAAAGATCGCGGCTATCAGAGACTGTCCAGCGCCAGTAACGAGGAAGCAATTAAAATCATTTATGGGAGCCGTGGGCTATTATCGTCGATTCGCAACAATTGAGGCACTTGCAGCGCCGAATATGAGCTACTCAAAAAATATAAACCCTGGAAGTGGACCCCTGAATGCCAACAAGAATTCATCAAAATTAAAGAATGTCTCGTTAAGGCACCAATACTATGTCATCCTGATATGTCATTAGATTTTTGTTTAGCAATTGACTCTAGTGGCGTTGGAATAGAAGCAAAACTCTACCAAATTAATGAACAGGGAAAACATTGCACAATAGCTTTCGCCAGTAGGGTACTTAGACCAGCAGAAAAGAGATACACTTTCACAGAACAAGAGTGCTTGGTGGCAGTGTGGGCGTTTAAGAAATTTCATCTCTTTCTGGCAGGAAGAAAGACCACAGTGTATACTGATCATCGAGCTCTGCAATTTATGAAACAAAGCAAGCTAATGCCAGGAAGATTAACACGCTGGACGCTATACTTGCAACAATATGATTTCGATATAAAGCCCAAAGCCGGAAAAGAAAATGTTATAGCTGACTGTCTGTCAAGATTGTCGATACAAGAAAGTAATAAGGACAAATCGGACAGAATAACAGATGAAGTAACGGTGATGCTTATACAAAATGTGCCGTTTGAGTATTATCTTAGAGAAAACTTTAGGTCAATAGTGGATTTGCAGACGAAAGACGAGCGAATCAGAATAATAGTGCAAAATATCTCCAATCCAGAGAATGTGCATTTACGCCAATACCACAAAATGTTTAGAGGAACATTATACTTCAGGAAAAGCAACGATGATCAAGGCTGGAAGATATACGTACCAGAAGAAATTATAAACAAGCTTATTTGGTTCATACATCTGAAATTCGGACACTGCGGACCTGTTAGATGCAAAGCAAAATTGGAGGAAGTTACTTATTTTCCAAATATGTTGCGAAGGGTCAGAAAAGTTCTAAGAATTTGTAAAATTTGCCAAACCATGAAGCCCAGTACAACCACAATGCAAACCAAGTGGAATGCCATTTTGCCAGCACAGGTGAATGAAATTATAGCGACCGATTTGTACGGACCAATTATCAAATCTAGAGGTGGTTATCGATATGTTCTAGTGGCGATAGATGTACTATCGAAATACGTGATCATACGCCTGTTAAAGAGAGCAACAGCGAAGACCGCCAGCAAAGAATTTGAGAAATATATACTTCCGAAGTACCGTAATGTTAAGAAAGTGTTAAGCGATAATGGACCGCAGTATGTGTCCGAGACTTGGAAGCAGATGCTGAGGAGAAATAAAATCAAGCCGATTTACATTTCACGGTACAGACCTCAGAGTAACAATTGCGAGAGAGTGATGAGAGAATTGGGCCGATTTTTACGCCCGTATGCCTGCAAGAAGCAAAAAAATGTTCAAATGTTTGTTAAGCTTATGGGACTTAACTACGGGGTCATCAGTCCCTAAACTTACAAACTACTTATGAACTACTTACGAACTAGGACGGCACAAATATCCATGCCCGAGGGGGGATTCGAACCCCCGACCGTAGTGGCCGTGCTGACTGTGACTGGAGTGCCTCAGTCACCTCGGCCACCACGGCCGGCAAGAATCAAAAATCCTCGGACTTATACCTGAACGAATTTGAAGATGTTACCAACAACCTTGTACACACCTGAACTGGATACGAACCAATCAAGATACAACAGGATATACCAGCAAAGAACCCCATCCGAAGTATGACTGAGCTGCTAGTGAATAACGTCCGTATAAACAGAAGAAGAATACGATCTTTAACTGTGCAGAATTTAAAGAAAAGTGCTGAGGCCAGGAACAGAACCCATAATAATAGATTTTCAGAAAGAAAATTTGAAGAAGGAGACCTTGTCTTACTACGAAACAAAAAGCTGGGTAAACCACATGATAACGGATGCAAGAAGTTTTACCGGTGGTATTTGGGGCCCTACCGTGTAAATAAAAGTCAAACATGCTAATGCTATTGAACTGGTGTCCATAAAGAACAACAAAAATGTAGGACTCAGACACGTATGTGACATTAAAAAATTCTATTATTAATGTGTAATTTGTGATCAAAATATTGTAAGGGGAACTACACTACATCAGAAAAATTCAAAGTAATGTAAATATCATGTAATTAACCTGACTTGAAGATATTAATGTATTCAGAATGAAACTTTCACTCTGCAGCGGAGTGTGCGCTGATATGAAACTTCCTGGCAGATTAAAATTGTGTGCCGGAACCGGGACTCGAACCTGGGACCTTTGCCTTTCGCGGGCAAGCGCACTACCGACAATGCTATCCCGACACGACTCACGATGCCGCCTCACAACTTTACTTCCGCCAGTACCTCGCCTCCTACTTTCCAAACTTCACAGAAGCTCTCCTGCGAACCAGGAGGCGAGGTACTGCCTGAAGTAAAGTTGTGAGGCGGCATCGTGAGTCGTGTCGGGATAGCATTGTCGGTAGTGCGCTTGCCCGCGAAAGGCAAAGGTCCCAGGTTCGAGTCCCGGTTCCGGCACACAATTTTAATCTGCCAGGAAGTTTCTTATTAATGTACTGTATAACTTATCATTTATTTTAATTACTGAGTATGTGAATGTGAGATAAAAGACAGAAGCTAAGCCCCGTTTGCAGGTTAGCACACAATAAACAAAACAAGTGGATGAGAGCTTGGTATGCGGGCCTGCGGAGCGGCGACAATGCGCTCTTGGACATTAGACGTGCCGCCAGCGGCAGCCGCTACCAGAGGCAACAATTGCGTCGCGCGGTCAGCCTCCGGCGCGAGAGACTTGAAAGCAGCCGACAGCCATGGGCGGTAGCGACTTCAAAGGAACACACACACCGCTTCATCCAACTGAACTACGAAATGTAACGTGTGAAGTGATGTGCAATAAAGTGGATCTATCAAGCTCGGCCATGAAGGTCAATTCAGCGCAGTGCTATTTTTTTACTTTTGTAACATTTTATTTTGTATGGATGTAAATGTAGTGTCCACCCAATCAGAATTTTGGTTCAATTATACATGACTTACTTTGAAACCAATCTTAATTTTGTAAGTAGTTGTAGTCACCCCATTATCACCATTATTAGATTAGGTTGATTATGCAAGCCTGTACATTGACCAACAAGTTCAATCATTGTTGATAAAACTCTTCTGGGTATTAGACCGCATCGTCAATATATCAAGAATATCACCAACGTTTCGGCCGCTGTTGCAAGCGGCCGAAACGTTGGTGATATACATGATATATTGACGATGCGGTCTAATACCCAGAAGAGTTTTATTAAGAATGACAACGGCCGCGGAAGCCTTCGTTTACAAGTTCAATCATTTTTCAAAGTAATTACGATCAGTTTTAGAGAAATTGCTAGACGAGTTAAAGAATTGCTAAGCGTGTTACAACCACAGAGACTAGTAATTAAAGTGCAAGAGAGTGCAAGAGAGTTTGCAACTAAAGTAAAGTTGGTTTCATTTATGTAGAAAGTAACCAGGCTAACAGTAGTCAAAGTATTATAGTTGATTAACCAGACTTGACAGAAGTAATTTTTTTATGAAATACGTTAAATGCCAAACTCTGCTCAGCCAGTTACACGCGTACGCTACCCAGGCCCTGGAACCAATTAAAAAAAAATTGTTTACGTAAAGTTTTATAAGGAACTTGAATGCTTTAAACAATAATATCAAAATTATTGAGAACTTTGACTGTAGTATTTGTGAAGCTCATTGCACCACGGAGTTTCACTGTATTGAGCTATTATCATTGCAATCAGAGTCTATCTGCTATTACAATTTTGATTATAACACGAACACGCCATCACCACTACATGAATTCTGACACATTTATTAGTGAAGTTGTGCTGTTCGTGAATCGTAAGAGGTGCTAGTTGGAGGCTGTAGTCAATGCTAAGACAGATAGGGCCAAGTTTAATTAATTACCACAGTGACTGTATCAAATTAATTAATATCTTTTTTTTATTCAAAATTTTAACTTTCACTGCGAAAGTGTTGTTGCGACCCATTAGTTGTGATTTGCTGCAACATTCAATAACAAAATTATTATTATTACTAGAGTATATTATTACGCATTCTAAATTTTGAGATTATTTGACGACCTCCAACAGGCAATTTTCTTACATTGGTACTTATAAATGAAAGGAATTTTATTTGAACAGAGACATCATAATCTCTAGGAATGTTTGATCTTTGCATGCCAACTGATCGTTTAGGAGGTGTGGGTGTCCAAACTAAGCGCGCTTCGCTATCTCAAACTCTTCCAGTACATTTAACTTCCGCCCCTTCTGCGCAATGTGTAAAATTTGCATGTTGTGAATGGTGGGTTGTTGATGTTCAGGGGCTTTAGTGTGTTCCGCAAAAGGGGAATGTTTTTTGAGTTGGCCTTTTTTTTTTTGTAAGAAGATGTTCAGTAAAACGTACTTTAAAGGTCCGGCCTGTCTGTCCTATATATTCAGTTGGACATTAGGGACGCCGGCCGCGGTGGCCGAGGTGACTGAGGCGCTCCAGTAACGGTCAGCACGGCCACTACGGTCGGGGGTTCGAATCCCCCCTCGGGCATGGATATTTGTGCCGTCCTAGTTCGTAAGTAGTTCATAAGTAGTTTGTAAGTTTCGGGACTGATGACCCCGTAGTTAAGTCCCATAAGCTTAACAAACATTTGAACATTTTTTCGAACATTAGGGACATTGTAGACTCCCGAGGAAAGGTATCTGTCCTTATTGGCTTGTTCGTTGTGTGGAGGAATTTGCTGGATGCCCGAACAAAACAGTGCTTATGTAAGTAAACAAATTATTACTTTCTGCATATTTTGTATTGTGGCAGTCATGTCAATATTGTCGTATTTCGTAGTATCTATTTGGCATGTTTGTTCTGAAACTGCCGGCCGCGGTGGCCGAGGGGACTGAGGCGCTTCAGTCACGGTCTGCACGGTCACTACGGTCGGGGGTTCGAATCCCCCCTCGGGCATGGATATTTGTGCCGTCCTTAGTTGTAGGTAGTTCATAAGTAGTTTGTAAGTTTAGGGACTGATGACCCCGTAGTTAAGTCCCTTAAGCTTAACAAACATTTGAACAAAACATTTGTTCTGAAACTAAAGACTATCTTCCTACTAAAAGATTTGCAGGACTGTGGAATGTGACTATACAGTAGGGTCTCGTTAACTCGAAGTGAACGGGACCGGTACCACCTCGAACTATCGAAATTTATGTGCGAAAAAAGTAAATCGATTTCAAATGAATACAGGCGCAAAAAAACATGAACTTAAAAAAAAAGTGTTTAAATAGACATTTACATCGGCAGCCTGAAGGTATTAAAGTCTTTTAACTATTTGCTTCGCGATATAATGATGGAGTGCCTTTATCGGCGAAGACGGAATGTACCTGCAGTTTTTGTTTTGTTTTGTGACTCTCGGATTTATGGGAAGCTCGTAATTCCGAGACTCGAAATATAGAGAGTCCACTGAATAGAGATCAATTTACTTCTTCTCTAACTCACTTTAATTTTGTTTCAGATAGAAAATGTCACAATGAGGAGAACGGAATCCAACTTGGAAGTATTTTGATAAAAGTACCGTCGATTTGTCTAAACCCGTTCACCTTCCATGCCATCTTCTTAGGATTCCTGGTTAGGGTTCCACACTCAAGTAGGCTTAATACAGGGAGGGAATCTTCCGATATGTGGAAAACTAGTGACTTGTGGTGTAATGTAAATTTACCTGAAATTTCAACTTAATTACGCAAGTTTCGGGTATAATTTCGGTTTCGACCGAAAACAGAAGAGGAGCCGAATATTCGGTTACGGTTTCGGTTTCGGCCGCAAATCATGTTTCCATCGGACTCTAACTGAAACATCATACCACGGTGTGTTCGTCAGGAATGGACGTGCGGGCACACAATATCAGTGACGTATCGTTGTACTGTCAATTTCTGCCGAAGGTCGACTAGATCTGACCTAAAGGCATATCGGATGGCTACCTTCCCCCCCCCCCCCCCCCCACCACGATGCCAAGTACTACGCCTGCGTCTCTCCAGAATATTGGCAGGCTGTGCCATCTAACGTTTAAACCAAAAAGCCGAACACGATCGATATCGGAGGTAATGGACAAGAGGAGGGGGGGGGGCATCACTGTACATGTAGAAACATGTCCATAGAAAACACTATATTGCTGAATCTGTAAGAAAATGTGTAATATTGTGCCTCCTGTTTTGTGTCGAGTAGCTTGCTTGCAAGAAGATGTATAATATTGCATCTACTGTGTGTATCGATATGTGTACATAAATCGGTGAAGTTGTGAAGTTTCTTCTTTGGCAAAGATTATGTATCGCATAGCATTGTAGCTCGTGCGGAGAGTCAGAGAGTCAGACTTATGGTTCAGCTCGCTTAGAGAGCAAATGTGTTGTGTATGTGGCTCCGAGGAGATTGAGGCGCTCCAGTCACGGTCTGCACGGCCATTACGGTCGGGGGTTCGAATCCCCCCTCGGGCATGGATATTTGTGCCGTCCTAGTTCGTAAGTAGTTCATAAGTAGTTTGTAAGTTTAGGGACTGATGACCCCGTAGTTAAGTCCCATAGACTTTACAAACATTTGAACATTTTTTGAGAGGCTGCAGTGCCAGAAAGTTGGTTTGATTGTATTTCGAATATATTGCATTTCATATAATTGTGAAAAAGTTTGTACCACCTCTGGAATGAAGGTAATAGCATTTCATGTAATTATGAAAAGGTTGTATCATTTAGGTAATGTAATGGTGATTATTAATATTAAGTAACAAAGTTGACCTTTCTTTCCTGTTTCATTTACGTAGTTACAAGATTAACCTACTTCCTTTATTTGATGATTAGTTATTTGTGGATTTAAAGTGCAGTATTGATTTTGGTAATCTTGTTGAACAGATTTCTTTATTGGTAACGTAGTAAATGATTGTTATGCAACACTGCAGTTAATTGAGTAGGATATTGAGTTTTGATAATCAGGTACTGATCTGCATAAAATTCTCGTAGTCGAACATTAAGAAAGTGGTTTGTGTTTTTAATATCTTTCTCGCAGTAAAATTTTTTGAGTATAGTCAGTGTGCGTTTCATGCAGGTTACATGTCACAGTTGCTTTGTTAAATGATCCGTTGCGCACATACACAGTTTAATGCACTGTTTCTCATTTAACAGTATATACATCAATATCAGGGCCATAATTAAAACAAATTACTGTGTTAATGAACAATGTACGTCTTCAGTTAAATTTTGATGACGTTAATCGATGACGTAGTGATCTTGACTGTTAAACATCAATATATGACAACTATTTGGACTGCAACTAGTATCAGATCAGGTTTTGAATGAGTAACTTTAAAATAAACTACTTTTGTTGTCTTATTAAACGATAGATTCAACTTTAAACATCACGTACACCTTTTAATGTTATGACACCATTCGTCCTCTGTCCATGTTACTGTACAGGCCACCGCTTCAAACGCCAGCTTTATTATTCTGGTGTCAATAGCGAAAAATCCACGCATGGTGTGGTCGGATCTGCAGTGTAGACCCGAGTCGTCGATAACTGTGTGAAAACTCACGTGAGGTTGTAAGGTCGCTAGTATATAGAATGTTCTCGGACGGTTGGTGTCGAGGTCCTGGGATCCCGTACAGTGGCAAACCAAACGACGGTTCTGTTTGGGGCGGTGTTCCGTGGTTTACCTCAACCTGCACTTCAGTGTCAGTGTCAGTGTCCGCCCATTGATTCTAACGTCGCTCCACAGTGACATCTGAATGGTCCACCCGCCTAGCAGTTGCAGTATACGACCGCCCTCAGTCACGCTGTGCAACGATTGGATGCACTCGTTGGTAATAGGCTGTGCAACGCGTGTGAAAGACGTCACAGGTGCTTCACTTTGCATTTATGCACTAATTCATGGCAGTTTATTGATACCAATTTTGCAACAACAGAGTATGACATCACAAATGCACTCTGGTGGGCGTTTCGCACATTACAGAACAGTGTTTTCTAATCGTTTACTCACTCATAAGTCGAAAACGTCTATACGGATACGGGATCATGCAGGAACACTTTATCTGGGTACACCACGTTTTTTCCCAAGCAATGGATTTACCTGTTTTGTACAGGAAACTAAAGGTTTTCTCGAAACTTGCTGGCAGATTAAAACTCTTTGCAGAAGTGAGATTCGAAGTTGAGAGACATGCCTTTTCAAGTCTTTATACGGCAGTTTTAATTTGTCACGAATCTGCATATCGCTACATATTTTGGCGCAGAGTGATAACCTTCATTCTGAGAGTTATCTTTTGCGAAAGCTAGTTTGTATTAACTCTCACGGCGGGAGAATGCGGTGTTCCTTTTCGACGAACCGGGCGGATTCTACTACTCTCACTAATATTGAAAAATTACATCAGTATCAGCAACAACAAGGACATCACTGAACAGGTCATAAACACTTCTTTAAGAATCCATTTATGTCACCCAATTTTCGCATTTCCCAATGATCACTGCATGTACTAGCAGAAAGACTTCTAAATGGAGCCGGCCGCGGTGGCCGAAGGGGCTGAGGCGCTCCAGTCGCGGTCTGCACGGCAACTACAGTCGGGGGTTCGAATCCCCCCTCGGGCATGGATATTTGTGCCGTCCTTAGGATTAGCTAGTTCATAAGTAGTTTGTAAGTTTAGGGACTGATGACCCCGTAGTTAAGTCCCATAAGCTATACAAACATATGAACATATATATTCTAAATGGACCGGGCAGTTTTCTTCGATATCATTGCTAATGCTACAGCAATGTGATGTCGTTTTGAACATTGGAATCAGTGCATAGACTTCATCTTTGAATTTACCTTGTAGAAAAATTCCGATAGTGTAAAATATTTGACAGTGCAGGCCAATTGATAACATCTTAATGTTCAATTCAATTACGGCGAGTGAGCTGGATAGCTGTCTTGTTAGTAGCACATAGATGTTAATGTTTGTGTTGTGGATTATTTGATGGTGAATGATCCACAGTCATTTAACGCATTTATGTGAACGGGTTAAGAAAGAAAAGGGAAATTGACTACCTTTAGGAAGCACTTGTAAATGTAAAATGTTTGTCACAATTAACATTGCTGCTCAAACTGACTCCGCATATAAAATGTAATACATAAAAAAAATGAATTAGTTACGAAGAACAGACACATATTAAACTGAATAGTTGAATGTTTAATGTTTTGTGGACTTACGATTTAGCACTGAGGGCTTACAGTGAAAACTAGGGTTCAGCAAAGCTTGCCAAATACTTAGATTTATCTCTTGTGGGAAACCTTGATCGTGTATTAGAGACCACTTAAGCAGGTCTAGTACTTCCGTGTGTAAATATACGTCACACGATACAAAATGAATTTTTGGACTAAATCGAACACACACACACTAACATAAAGCAAAGATAGGACAAACACACATTCAACAATTGCCAACACTTACGTAAACTATAAACACAACACAAACAAAATGGCATGTGCCTAATAGTGCTAGCTGTGAAGTGCTGAAAAACAAAAAAAGTAAAAACAACATAATTTGACGCAAAACAGCCGGATGTCACCAATCAGCATTACATGTAAAGCAGGATCCACAAACTATTTTAAGTAATAACATCCAAATATCAGGAACTATACTTAAATAACGTACCAGAACTGTTTATAAGCTAAAATACTAATAAACGTAAATACGAAATATTGTAAAACATAATCATGTATAAATCATTACAGGCCACTGATGATACCTTCCAAATAAAGGTGAAATGCATATGGCAAAAAAATCTGTTATTAATCAGTTGCATATTACAATGCATATGGTCTGGAGGGTCTCGTTTGTTTCGATTAACGCAACGTACGATACCATAGTTGGTCGTGGTATTGTAACCTTATATTCCATGTTTATATTATATAAGCATTTTATGGCGCTTCTGGCTGGTCACATTATCACTTTCATTACTAGGGTCTTTTAATAAACTAAATTAATTGATTAATTATTGAAAGTCGTAAGCTTAATGTTGGATAAAAATGTTCTTGTTAATGAAATTATTAACTAATAATATCCGAGGTCCTCTATAGTGTATTGACCGTAATGAAATACTTTGCTGACTGTAGAATTGATTAGTTATTTTGGTTTAACAATTTCAAATAATGTAAACAGATGTTAAACTGCTCTAATTGTTATTTACTTACGACCTTTTGTACTGTTTGGTTTTCATATAAAAAACTTATTATTACATTTGTCATAATTTTGTGTATCTTAACGTAAAGCAAAATTAACTTAAGTTTCATAAACAAATTATTTAATTTAATACACTGTAATTTCCGTGTTCTAGAATGTTCGAGAATACAATGTAATTATTAATACGCGCGAATTGTCGCGAACGCAGTTAGTTGTAGAGTTGTGAGGGGAGTTGTCAGTCAAAGTGTAGTCATTATGTTGTTAACATGCAGTCTTATTTTTGTCATTATGTAACAAGCAGTCATCAAGAATGGAAAAATAAATGTATTTTAAATGAAAAGTGTCACATGTGTAGTTTCCTGGACACTCAAGTATTCGTCGTCCTAATGCTGGTATATTTATTTAATGGCAGGCGAGATACAAAATCTACGAGCAATTAAAACAACGTCTACCACTGAACAACAGATAAAGGTGGAGTATTAATAATATGGCGTTAATGTTGTGCATAAAAAGCTCCACAATATCTACACTATAATACAGCAACTGTGTGAAAAAACAGAGCAGAAAGTGGTGCGGTGGTCTAACGGTAAGACGTCTGCGTAGCAAGTATGGAGGTCCGCGTTCGATTCCCGGCTGCATCACAAATTTTAATTCATTGCTTCACCTTTATTTTTAATGTCTTGTAAACGTATCAGTAATCTATTTGTTACCTACTTCTCAGGGTCATTAGGACATTGACAAACGTGGTATCTTTTTTTGGTCGTCTCTGCATCTCATTGCGCATTCCAAAAACCACCAGGAAAACAAATATAAGCGACGAATAACACAACTTACATTGTACGAACTACCGCCAGCTCACTAGTGTCCGCTGCTGGCAGCTCGGCGCGCTTCTATCGCGTTGGGCAATAGAAATTTGCTTGAGTGTCATGACTGGTATGCTAGACTGTGTGTCTAACGTACTGTTAGGCGCGTTGGGAGGGCTGGCCTGGGGTAAATGTTTCACAGGTACAAGACAGGTCACGAGAGGGTAGCATCCCCAGCAAGTCTGTCGAATGTAGCGACCGAGCAATATTAGCCAGGTGTTCCAGTCTCTTCTCTTCGGTGTACTTGGGAAAAAGGTGTGCAATTAATTTTAAGCTAATCGAGTTGTTCGGCGATGATTTTCTTTAATTAATATCAGTTTACATAACACCAAGTGAAGGACTATGCTTTATAGTGTCTAATATTGAACGATCGGAGCCAGTTTTCAAGAAAAGCAAACAACTTAGTAGTTCATACGAGGCGTGATTTAAGTAAGTACCGTTTTAAAATAATAAAAAAAGCGGTGCTAAGATATCTCAATAATTTTATTTGTACTTGAAAGCCTTTACCTTAATCTACCTTTCTACACATTTTCCATCAATATTGAGGCACTTGTCATAACCTTTTTTGAATACCCTCCTCGTAGAAGTCTGTCACCTGACTTGTTAACCATTGCATCACAACTGTTCTGACTTCTTCATCCGCTTCCTCGGTCACAATGCCATACAAAACACTATGAGAAACATTAGGAAAGTCATCCCGCAAGGAGGAAATCGTAAAGCATCTGTTTTCTCTTACCTTATTGTCCACTTCCTGCACCAAACTTTCGTTAACGACCGAAGGACGCCCACTCCGTTGTTCATCGTGCACATTTGTGCGGTCATCTTTAAATGCTCTCACCCGCTCTCCTACCATTCCATCACTCATAATGTTTTCTCCTTAAACTGCACAGATCTCGCGATGAATATCGATCGCTTTTAGGCCTTAATCACTAAGAAATCTTATAATAGCCCGTACTTCACAATCGGCGGGACTCACGATTTTTGGAGGCATCTTAAACACTTAGTACACAACGTAAACAAGGAAGAATCAGATGTAATGGCGTCAGTAGGTAGACAACAAATGTAGGCACTCAGTGCAAATAACATTATTGAGATATCTTAGCACGTCTTTTTTTTTAATTTCAAAACGGTACTAACATAAAAAAACACGCCTTGTACATCATATTTGTGGCATGTGTACCTTATTTCCTTGTGCGAAGATAATTTTATTAGGTAACTTCCGTTCTTGTCCGAAAATGTAAGGAATTTGGAAGCGTTAGCTTATTGTCGGATATGTGCTCCAAGGAAGTGTGATAGAATTGCTGCTGTATTCTGTACAATCTGGATAACGTGAGCAGCAACCTGCACCAACATGTTTATCACAGTGTAGTGTACAAAACAGTGTCTCCTTTAAGTAACTGTAGAAGGATACAGGAGATGTCGTGAAAAAATATTTCCGTGTGATGGATGAATGGCAGTTCCCTCTAAATGTGGAAAAACATAAATTAACGCGAATGAGGAGGCAAAAGCCATTCTGTCACGTTCGAATACAGTACTAGTGGTGTGCCGATACAAAAATGTTCAAATGTTTGTTAAGCTTATGGGACTTAACTACGGGGTCATCAGTCCCTAAACTTACAAACTACTTATGAACTACTTACGAACTAGGACGGCACAAATATCCATGCCCGAGGGGGGATTCGAACCCCCGACCGTAGTGGCCGTGTCGACCGTGACTGGAGCGCCTCAGTCACCTCGGCCACCGCGGCCGGCTGTGCCGATACAGACGAATCGATATGTAACTTTGCAAAGTGAGAGGCAATAGGAAGAACGCGTGGCTTTGGTTGTAGGATGGGGAATGACTCACTTAGGTTCATTAGAAAAGTGAATATTGTCTATAACGAATATAGTGTGCAGATCACTTGAGTACCCCTTTCTTCTTGAGTTCTGTTCGAATGTTTGGGATTCCCGCCGGGTTGGAACAGTCGAACAGTTTGTAGCTGTCTGTGATGCTTTATTTGTTACCAGTAGATAATATGAACCCATCATAATTACAGAAATTGTTCCTGAAATCGTTTGGGAATATCCGGAAGGATGAAAATGCCTGTTTCGCAAAGAAAATACAGAGAACCGTCATAGGAGACATTTTGCAGAACTATCCTCCTAGCCACCATTTAGTCAAGTGAACAAAAAATTTTCACTCACGCATACTACCTGGATCCCAATATTAACACTGTCTAAGGGGCTAAGTACATGCCTAGTACCTTTACAGAGAATTTATTGCTAAGGACTTATTTTCCACCTAGTCATTTCTCGAACGCTTGAAATGAACTTGTGACCCTCACACAACCTCCGCTTTACACCTACGTATTATAACGGAACGTATTCCACTTACCTACCTATCACAACCCATCTTGAACTACAGTAAAATAATCCATTCAATATTATTTCGTATATGTTTCAGAACATCAATTAGAGTATTTTGAGTCAGGCCCATTCTGGGCTGTAGAAAATGATGTGGCGGTGGAAGGTTTGGTGCATCTCTTAGCACATATAAGTGATTTACAAGGGAGAGAGGTTATTAAAACTGTTATAATTACCTCCCTTCATCGCTAAATCATTAGTCCACTTAATTAACTCCATTTTAGCCGTTATTACGAGCTTACCGCATAGTAGATTAAGGAAGAGCAATTAATTTCTGAAAGAATGTACCATTCGTCCTTTCATAAGTAGTGGAGCTGGTGCGAATTACAGAAGTTAATTTTGGACTCCAATGTAATATAAAAAGAAGAGAAAACGAGGTAATATTATACCTTACTGCTAAAAGTGAATGTAAGTATGAAGACCAAATGATACTTCTGAAATGGAGAAGACTACTTACGAGTAAAAATCTGTGACAAAGTTGATCTCGCTTGTAAGAGAAACCTAGTCTATACAGTCAGTTTTGATTCACTTATTCAATTTCAATTACTTGTTCGACCTTGTCTCAATAAAGGTCCAGGCTTTTTAAAGACACTGAAACACTTTGTTTTTTAATATGTTTGAAAATAACTTGTACATGAAGTAAATACTCATTTCGTTTTATTTTTATGTAAATAGCACAAAAATAAACGCATTTACGTCAGTGCGCTCACAAAAACATGTGCCAAAATGACACTACTACAGTTTGGATTTTGTTGTTGTGAATTTTAGAAATAAAAGACTACTGAATTATGAACTACTTCGAAAAAACTCCAAAACCCAATGTTCCTGCTACTGTTTGCAATGAAAATGAAAACTTAATTGTGGCGTATATTTTGGAATTCTTATAGCCTTTAGAAACTCTGCATATTAATTACAATATAAATGTTCAGTTTTCCTACCAGTGAAATTACAGGCAAAATTGTGTTTTCATGAGTCGAAAATAGAAATGTTTACAAAAGATATGTTAATCACCATAAATTAAAGACTGAAGTTTCCATAAAATAGTATTAGTATAATTGTGTTTACGTACTCAGTTCTAACGCGAAATTATATGGTATTTCATGTTTACGAGCAGTAAATTATGTTCTTGCTAATTCCAAGGAAACAATAAACGAGTAATAACTGAAGTGCCCCAAACAGTCAAATTCATGGACAATATCCAACTATAGCATATTTTGAAACGGAAATGGAGTCAAACACTTCAGAAGTATATTTTGTATCGAACAGATCATTTTACCTATCTGGCCCAAATATTAGTTGTCTAAAATCTCAAAAGGAACTAAAAAATAATAATTCTATCTGGAAAGAAAGTCAGAGCCATATGGGATTGTCGGTGTAAAGAACCCCAAAGCTCATGAGTGGTCTGATCGCACACCTTTTTTATACTCTGTGCACAATGAGCATTTTCTGTATTGTGTAAGAGTTTTATATTTAATAAGTGTAAATATTGACTGGTCGAGCGTGTAAATAAATACTGATTGGCCCCCGGAAGTAACTGAGCGGTCTGGAGCGCCAAGTTACGGATCGCGCGGCTTCCCGCGTCGGAGGTTCGAATCCTTCTCGGGCATGGGTGTGACTGTTGTTCTTATGTTAGTTTAACTTAGTTTAAGTAGTTTGTAAGTCTAGGGACTGATGATCAACGTAGTTTGGTTCCATAGAATTACAAACATTCGAATTATTTTTGAAATACTGATTGTAGGTGATTGGAATGTTATTTTAAATGTGTTTATTTCCGTCAACTGTTGCAATATAATTGTTTAATTACATGTTTAAATCACTTGGATCATCTTCAGATCTTAAAAACAAAAGTGAAATAAAAATGTACAATTTGATAAACTTACTAAGGGTTAATTGAACAGTAGTTAATTTATACATTGTTCAGTTAACCTTTATAAATTAATGAAATGCAGCAACCAGTTGCTTGTGGTTATTTATTTTTAACTTTAACGACCGGTTTCGGTAGCTTGAGTGCCCTTCTTCTGGTCTCTATACAGACAAACAAGTACATTGGTATACAGGAAGGCTATAGAACGTATAAAAGTAGATTACAGAAATTTGAAGCAGTTTCGAACCAAATAGATTCTAATAAAGATAAGTTCATATAATGGGATAAAATTAACCCTTACATTTTTGCATTGTTGCTTAATAAATACACATGCTAGTAATGGAATCAACGCTAAGTGCAAAGATTATGGAATGAATAACGATCAGCTGCTAACAAAGTATCTATGATGAGGCTTATAGTAAAAGAGTAACGATAAATAAGGAAAATAGGCTATGAGAAAACAGTAATACTCAAAGTAGTTGAAGAAAAGCATAAAGAGAAGAGCAGGTGACTGATAAATCAGTCGTTTAGCAGATTAAAATTCAGTAGTCTAGAAGTACAATGATAAGTGGCGCCATATGCGGAATATTTCAGAACTACCAGCAGACACACATTAACCTTTAGTAAGTTTTTTAAATTGTACATTTCTATTTTACTTTAGTTTCTTAGATCTGAAGATGATCCAAGTGATCGAAACATGTAATTAAACATATTGCAACTCTTGACGGCAATAAACACATTTAAAATAACACAGTGCAGTTGCGGACACTCTCCAGTCGATCATGTCGACTATAATAAAAATGATTGTAATGTGTTTGTGTATAATGAGGCGTCATGAATTTGATGATACCGTCACTAAACTGAAACGACCGCGATGTCGACGAGACGTTGAACCCTAATCCACTTTTTTCTTCACGATGAACAAGAGGTTGAAAGATGGTGTTGCTACGCAGACTACACCTCTAAAACATCAACAAAATGTGCGGGCTTTACGTCCGCATGCGACCCATTGCTGTCACACGTTTCACCGTATGAGATACTGCGGAGAGGACACTGGAGAAACGTCTGATGTTAAGGAGCGTTACACGTCAGCTCACTTCCCTTACTGCTGCTGACAGTTTCTTGCAACATCAGGATCCAAACCTTTTACCTCAGACTGGAGCATTATTTCATAGTCGTTTGTCGGTGACTGTCTGCCGAAGAATGACGTTATTTGTAACATCTCCTTCACGATGCTGTCAAAACCTTTTCCTTCTCTTCTCTTCAATTATTTGGAAACGTCTACTCAAGAGTATTCTCAGACTGACACTATAGCCATTCTCAGACTGGAGCAATTGGAGCAACTCCTGACATTCAGTGGGTTTACACTGTAATTCTATAGAGTCCAAGGCCTTGTAGAAAACAAAATGGAAGTCTTGGCACCGCCACTTCTTACTTTATTTAATTTTTTTAATAATCTATAGCGCACCAGCTTTGTCCACTAAATGCAATAACATCACATCATATTGCCTATGGGCCTTACTGAATATCATTGGAAACATTGTATTATATTCATTCGCTGAGCGAGGTGGCGCACTGATAACACACAGGACTCACATTCTGGAGGACGGTGGTTCAAATCCAAATCCGCTCATGAAAATGTCGGGTTGGCTCCTTTCAAAAGGCATTGCCGATTTCCTTTCCGGTCCTTACTGAAACAATCAGAGTGTTAGTTACGCCTCTAATAACCACGCTGCTGACGACGCGTTAAACCAGAAGTGGGCAATGAGCGAGCCGCGCTCTCTGAGCCGCCTGCCTGAGCGGGAGCAGAGTCGCGAGCAGCTGGCGTCCATCACGTAGTTCCTGCTGAAAAGACTAGATGGCGTTATGCGCAGCCAATGCGCTAACATAGCCACAGAAATGCACCTGGCTGAGTGCGTTATAAAATAACTTATAAAGATAATAGTGCAAACTCTTTAGTATCCAACTCGAATGAACAGCTTTCACTGCTAGGGGTATCTCCTGAAAAATGCTATTATGCTTATAAGTAAGTAACTTATAAACATAATACTAGAAATTCTCCTCTAAAACGTCCAGCGCATGCAGTCGAGCCGGCAAATATCTTAATAAAGATAAGAGTGATTTTTTTGTTTTGTTTCAGTGCCATCTTTTAGTTCGAATTTTGTACTTCAGGGTTTTCGTTGTAATTTATGATATTACGTTATGGAACAGTACTCTGTGGAGTTGAAATGACTAGTCAAATCGGCGCGGTAAAGCGGCGTTCTATATTCCAGTTCAACTCTAGTTGGGAGTGTGATTACTTGTTCACTGAATGCAAAGGAGGAGCAAAATGGTTAGTATGTGGTAAAATACTAGGCATAAAAAAGTACAATTTAGAACGCCACGATAGGACACATCACTTCAACCAGTATGGATATGTAGAAGGTGAAATGCGACTTAATCTTCTTAACAATCTATGCGAGGAAGGAAGTAAAGTAGAGGTATGTACTATAATGCTGCACCTACTTACGAGATAACTTAATCACAGTGTTTTGTTTAATACCGGACTCTCACTGAACTACGTGCACCAGCAAACACGCAGACCTCTAGCGGCAACTAGGATAACTACCGGCCGAGCGCGAACGCTCCTCTTTTTCCGGCCTGAGCCGGAGCGCTGCGCATTGAGCCGATTTGTGCCCAACTCTGCGTTAAACCGTAATCTTCCTTCCTTGCTCCAATTTTATATTCCATTCAACTTATTCTATCGATATAGAGAGCAGTAAAATACATTAGAAAAAATGTTGTAGACATTCTTATCAACAGGTAGAGAGCTGATGTAGTTCGTTAGAAAAACGGAAAATTGAGCAGACCCGTCAGTAGCCTAGTCCGTTACATGGCTGACGGTGGCACTGCACAGACAGCACTTGGCGAATACAGAGTAACTGTCAGTCTATCTACACTAAGGAAGCAGCGCATTAGGTCCGTATCCACACATTAGTGCTGTCGCAAACACTCGAGGAGCAAATGATACAGGATCAATCGTAACTCGTTATTATTATCTACGTAAATAACTTATACTTATTGGCCCACTTTAGGTTACGGTAGTCACACTAAAAGTGGGCCTTTGCGATCGTCTTTTGACAGCTCGACATTTAAATGAAAATAACGGCTTAACTATTTATCTGACACGAAAATTGAATAACCGAATTTGTAGAGGAGAAAATTGTCTACAACTTTGCTCTGATATGTTCTTTTCATATCTCGTAGCGTTTCAAAGATATTTGCAAAAATAACGGCGATTTTGGGATGTATGTCTGTCTGTCTGTCCGTAACGTGTTCCCTGTTTTAAGACGAACCGTTCAATCGAACAGCACCAAATTTTACAGACATGATTGTAGGCCGCCAGAGACCAGAACCTCTCTTTTTCAAATTTTTCGGACACAAAATACGGTAGTAATACCAAAAAAAGCAGTTTGTAATATAATTGTAATTGCAAACGAACCGTTCATCTGTCACGAAAATTGAATAAGCTACTTGGTAGAGGAAAAAATTCTCTACATCTTAGCTCCCTTATGTTTTTTTTCATATCTCGTATCGTTTGAGACATATTTGCAAAAATAACGGAGATTTGAGACCCTCCATTGAATTAACGAAAACCAGCCGTTCGTTCACGTGACATTCCTCGCCCAGAACTCTTTCTGGCATACGCCATCTTGCGTTGCGTATTTGATGATTTTGTTATTGTAACTTACACATTGTCATTTCAAAGCAATGGCGCACTTAAGAATTAACAAAAACACATCGTTCTTCGTACGATAAATGATAATCTAGTGTCTCCAAATGCCATATTAGCATCAGTTAAGAACGGCCATCAATAGTATGAGATTTAAGGACGCGTTATTTGATTGATAGCCGTAGCGTAGTGGGCAAGGCGTTCGACTATGGTGCTAACGGTCAGTGGTTCGGAACCCGTCAATACCTAATTTTTTTTTCCTAAAAGGGTTACAGACACTCTTATTAATTAATTTTTTATTATTTAGATTATTATTTTGGTCCAAAATGATTGCAAAAACTGATAAAACTACAAATCTAAAGTGGGCCGTAAAACACGCCGGTTTTTTTTTTTTTTTTTTTTTTTTTTTTTTTTTTTTTTTGTGGTGTGTTATCGACATACTGGTAGTCATGGGGTGGGGGTATTCCGACCAAACGCTTGCCAATGGCCAACGATAAAAGCAGGCCTCAGCACAGGCGAATGCGCCGTCGGCAGAGATTATCCGATAGCATCATACCTTATGCACGCTGTTTCGAAGACGTAAAAGGCCTTCTGGGCAGCATAAGAGCATTTAACGGAGTGTGGTACACTTGAATTAGTCGACATGCGGCCTCTTTCGTCTTAGATACAACGCGCGTAAATCATGGCGACTTCTTCTTTCGTTGGAGTTGACTGGAGCCACCTGACGTCACGATGAAGCCAGCGGAGCGCAGCGCAGCTATGTCATTATACAGAAAATGCACCGCACCACAGACCCTGTGCTGTGTTACTCGTCCATTTACTTTAGCCGTGGTTAACTAAAAAGCTGGACGAATCAAATCAAGTAGCGTCACAGGTGTTCTACCCATTAGGTCTAAATAATTGCTAATTAACTCATTCATTCCACGAAGAAGCAGATAAATGTATCCCGTTTCTGTTTCATGTTGCCATTTACCAGTTGAAGTTGCAATCCATTACTGCTTCCTCCTTCTGCCACATCTGTTCTGGCTTTCAACATTTCTTCTTTAATCAGATACCTAATTCTTATAAATGTTCTTGTTGTTACATAAAGAACAATAATTGTGCCACGAATAACAGGAAACTGTAGTTGGCAAATAGAGCTGTAAAAGTTTATAATGCTTGTTTCGTTGTACTTACACTATCCATTTCGATGAAAAACCAGGAATTTCTCGATTTTCGAAAACCGTTTGACGCGGTACACCATTACAGACTGTTAACGAAGGTCCGAACCTGGAAATAGCTGCCCGAATATGTGGTTAGCTCGAACACTGCTTAAGTTATAGAACACAGTGTGATATCCTCGATGGCGAGTGTTCATCAGTGACTAGGTCATCGCCTGGGATGCCCCAGAGAAGTGTGATAGGACCACTATTATTTTCTATGAATATAAATGATCTGACGCACAGAGTGATATGCAATCGGCGGCTATTTGCTGATTATGCTGTTGCCTGTTTGTTAAACTTACGGGACTTAACTGCGGGGTCATCAGTCCCTAAACTTACAAACTACTTATGAACTACCTGATACTAAAGACGACACAATCATCCATGCCCGAGGGGAGATTGGAACCCCCGACCGTAGCGGCCGTGCAGAATGTTACTAGCGCGCCGCAGACCGCTTGGCCACTGCGGCCGGCTGATGATGCTGTGGTGTACAAGAGGGTGTCGTCATTGAATGTCGTAGGATCAAGGATGACTTGGACCAGATTCTAGGTGTTGTTAGGAATGGCAGCTAGCGCTAAATGTATAAAAATGTAAGGTGATGTAGACGAGTAGGAGAAACAATCCCGTAATATTCGAATATAGGATTAGTACGAATTCTAAATATTTAAATGTTTCGACCTTTTCAGGGCCTTAAAAAAACCAATGATAAAGATGATACTTTGTGCTGGATTAGATTCGAACCCGGATTCCCCACTTCGGGCCAGTGGCCGCCTTAACCAATTAAACTATCCAGGCACGCTTCATTTCCAACACAAATTCTCAACTTGTAGCTCACTACAGTTGTAGTGCCCACTGCCCATTTGATTCCACTTGCTCCCAGCCTACATCTGAGTCCCGCAAGGGGTCGTGCGTATTAATGCGTCCGCATTGAAACTGTCAGTCGCCTGTTGGGGCAGATATACAATTATTTTTATGGTGTCTGTTTTTTCGGACATGTCCGAAAAGAACAGTCACCATAAGAATGTCAGCATTAGTAGTGTGCTGCTTGCCAGAATCGCGTCAATCAAATATCTAGTCGTAACGCTACACAGCGGTATAACTGGAACGAGCATTTAAGGCCTGTAGTGGGAAAGGCGAATGATCGACTTCGGTTTATTGGAAGAATTCGGGATGGTGCGATTCGTCTCTATAGGAGATCGCATATAAAACGCTTGTACAACCCAGTCTTGAGTATTGCTCAAGTGTTTGGGATCCCCACCAGATCGGTTTAAATGAGGACATAAGGCAGTTCAGGGCCGGTTTGAAAGTGCTGGATTTGATCAATTCGTGAAATGCTGCTAGCAAGCAGTCTGTTGCCGTTCATCAATAGCACGCAAGACGTCATGAGAAAAAAGGGCAACCTGGGTTTTGCACGGTCGATGCTTCCTAAAGCCGTGCTGATGCATGGGCAAATGCTTTTCCGTCTGAAGGGAATTTACTGAATTAGATCTGAGGATATGTTCAAGAATTCTACATCAAACTGATGTTAATGATATATGTCTTTAATTTAGTGGGTCGTTCTTCTGCCTTTATTATACACGAGGGTTACTTGTGCCTTTTTCCAGTCCCTTGGAAGTTTGTGCTGGATCAAAGATTCGCGATAAGTGCAAGATAAGTAAGGGGCCAATGGCACAGAGTACTCTCTGTAAAACCGTATTGGTACCCAATCTGGAGCTGGTGACTTGTTTGTTTTCAACTATCTCAGCTGTTTCTCCACACCAGCTATGCCTATTACTAAATGCTCCCTTTGCGAGTTAGTGCAATCATCAGATAAAAATGTGTTTACATGGTCTTCCTGCGTGAATGATTTCTTAAATGTTAAATTTAAAATTCAGCCTTCATTTTGCTGTCTTCTATCAGGCCCCAGAATGATCAACGAGTGATTGAATCGAGACCATTGATCCACATCTGTTTTATATAAGACCAGGCTCTTTTTTTTTTTTTTTTTTTTTTTTTTTTTGGTTCTCAGCAAGACATTTTGCTAATGTATTACGGTGGTAGTTATTGTATGCTTCGCGCATTGTTCTTTTTATAGACGTGCGAGTCTCTACTAATTTTATTTGATTTGGTTTGCTTGACCTTTTTTGAGCCGAGAGTGTAAATGCCTTTGCTTTCTCAGCATTTTTTGAATATTACTGTTAAACCACGGTGGGTCTTCCCCATGCTTAATCCACCTTCCAGGCCCATATTTCTGCAGCGCTTTATTTACAATGCTTTTAGATTGAGCTCATAATTCCTAGTTGACCGTTGCACTACACATGCAGCAGGTTTGCACACTCACTGCTCGAGTACGGAATGTGTGTTTTACTGTCCATGATAATTATAGTAATACCTAGCGTTGGATCGCTGAATGGGATACATACTCATCTTACTGCAGTGTGTTAAACATTTTTTCGAAGTTAAATAATTCATACATTCTTCGTTCAAAATGGTCAAATGCTTGTTAAGCTTATGGGACTTAACTGCGGGGTCATCTGACCCTAAACTTACAAACTACGTATAAACTACGTTACAGTAAAGACCACACAAAAATCCATTCCCTAGGGAGGATTCGAACCCCCGATGGAGGACGGCATCGCGCTTCGGAGTATTGCGCCTCTATGCTGTCGGCCACTTCACCGCGGCCATTTTTCGTATCACGACTCAATTTTTTTCACGGTCCACCACATATTATTACATGAAGATTAATACGTCTAATCCTTTATCTACGGCAAGTAGTTACCACAAAATCAGTAATCTGTCAAAGTTCCAACAATGTTCCAGCAAATACAGTAGCCTGTGAACCGCGAGATATTTTGAGATAATTTGTTGCTACTTTTTTTAATGATACATCGAGCGCTGTTGAGTCAATATCTACATCTACATGGGATACTCTGCAAATCACATTTAAGTGCCTGAGAAAGAATTCATCGTGCCACTTTATGCTGTCCATATACCATTCCATTCTCGAATAGCGCGCGGGGGGAGGGTACATCTGTATCTTTCCGTTCGAGCTCTGATTTCTCGTATTTTATTATGACTATCATTTATACTTATGTAGGTGGGAGTCAACAATATATTTTCGCATTCGGAGGAGAATGTTGGCGATTGGAGTTTTGTAAGTAGACCACGTCGTAGCGATAAGCGCCGTTGTTGTAATGATTCCCATCCTAGATCCTGTATCATTTCCGTGACGTTGTCTCGCCTGTATCGTGACAATACAAATCGAGCTGCCCTTTTTTGTACTCTTTCCCAGAATGGGCAGCAATACTCCAAAAAACGACGGACAAGCGTAGTGTATGCCGTTTCTTCAGTAGTTCTGTTGCATCTTTTAAGCGTTCCGCCAATAAAAACGTAGTCTTTGCTTCGCCTTTCCCACGTCATTAAGTACGTGTTCTTTCCAGTTTAAGTCTGAAGTAATAGTAATTCCTCGGTATTTAGTGAAGTTTACGGCCTTCACTTTTGTTTGATTTATCTTGTAAGCATCTTATCGTACTCGTGTGGACGAGACTTCTAATTATTTAAAGTCAATTGCCAATTTTTACACAATAGTGATGCCTTATTTAGATCGTTCTGCAGTTGGTTTTGATCTTCAGATGATTTCACTAGACGGTAAATGATGGCGTCATCTGCAAACAACCTAAGATGGCTGCTTAGATTTTCTCCCAAATTGTTTATGTAAATATGTAACAGCAGAGGACCAATAACAAACACTACATTGTGGAACGCTCGATATGAGCTGTTTTAGTCGATGCCTTACTATCGATTACTAGAAACAGCGTCCTCTCTGACAAGAAATCCCCTATCCAGTTGCAAATGTGGAGCGATGTACCACAACCACGCAATTTGATTAAAAGCTTCCCTACAACATTCTGCCGACAACAACGTTAATAATTGAAGTGTGTTCTGATGTGTACCTAATGTCCGAGAGTAATACATTTCCAAACGTGCACAGGGGAGACAGCGCTCCGTTGTTTCGCTTGCGTGAGCAAGGGCCGTGTGTCCAGCCTGCGAAGGACGTGCTCTCCTCCAGACAGAGTTAATCACCGGATCAGCCCACTCCAGGCGACTGGCAGGTGAGCTCAGGTAACGCCTCAGGGCAGGCGGTGTGTGTGTGTGTGTGTGTGAGAGAGAGAGAGAGAGCTTGCCGTGGGCGCCTGTGGCGGTGCTGCTGCCTACTCAGCCCTGGGCGTCCGAGTTGTTTGGCAAAAGCGCTCTTTCGCTGTTTACTTTCGCCTTTATATCGAGTGCGACCAGCCGATCGTGAAAGCTTTTGTAAGCAGATTTCGGAACAGCGCGGATAAATCCTGCGGACCGGAAAAGCACGGCATTTTAAATAGCATTTTTGCGAATCGCCCCTTTTTTGTATCAGAGCGCGAGCGGCCAGTTCGTTCACTCTTATATATGAATGACGGTAGGAGTTGAATAGTCTAAAGAGAGAGAGAAGGCAAGTCCCGGTATAGACTGGGGCCCGGATTCGTCCATTCGTCGCTCTCACTGTGGAATGACAAATCGCTTATTGAGATGGTAATTGCATTGTAAATGAAACAAGAATGAAAAATGCTCCTATTACAGCACTACAAAAGGCGAATATGTATTCTCAACAGAGAAGGAAGAGAAAACCAGCTTCTAGATTTATCTGACATCTTCGAAAGAAATCGAATAAACAATTCTGATATATTCACAGAAAACTAGTTAATTACGGAGAGTAGTAGATTGAAAAACTCTCCCTTATTTTCTTTTCTTTTCACTGCCTTTTCTATGTTATTACCATAGCTCAGTGTTTTTCAACCTGGCGACTCCTTCCCTAAACTGCAAAACAACAATGTGGGTCTTATTACATATTTTTGGAAACATTTTTGTTCCACTTATTGGGCAAGAGCACTCTTACTTAAATTTATATATAAAGAACAGTCTTGAGTACAAACATTAATTTTTTTTCGACTAGTTTCGGTCTTCTTTTAGACCATCTTCAGGAAATTTAGCTCTGAAATATATCGTAGTTACATTTAGAGGACTTTCAGCAATATACATTAGTGTCAGACTTAAACTAAATTAATAGAGAGATATAAATCGATGTTATACCCATCGTTGTTGTGGAGCTGGCGAAAAATGTAGTCTTTCCATTGGCTATCAAAGATGAGTGGAGCTGGCAAAGGGGTGGAGACTCAGCTATTTAAGAGCAGTAAACCTTGCTCCAGCCAACAGTGACGCACTAGAAGGCTCCAAATTTTCCTGCCAGCTCCACAACATCAATGGGTATAAAATCGTTTTATTTTTCTTCATTAATTTAGTTTAAGTTTCACACTAATGTATATTGCTGAAAGTCCTCTAAATGTAACTAAGAAATATTTCGGAGATTAAGTTCCTGAAGATGGTCTGAAAGAAGATCGAAACTAGTCGAAAAAAATAAATGTTTGCACTCTACACTGTTCTTTATATTAGCTCTTATTATTTTATTTTAGTAAAATCAGCAACCAACCACTTTTTAATACGTTTATTAAGCTAAGATGTGTTTCGGGCTTTCACACATTTTCATTTGCCGTAATTACCATTTTTTCATCAGTTTCTTCGAGGAGCAGGTTCCTTTTTTTTACTTCTTGCTTACTATTCGTGGTTTTTCTTTTTAAAAAAGCTACATTCTGTGTTGTTGATGAATATGTCAGCAAGTAAACTTGCAAGGGAACTGCACACAGCTAGGCCATCTTTCTGCTGGTACAGTTTGTTATTAAAAGAAAAATAGTTATAGAACAGTTCTAGTTTCAACAAAACAATGAAATCATATATTTCTGATAATGTCCAAGTTTTGCGCTTAAGTAAGTTGTTTTTAATTATTTCAATTGTATCTTTAACTGGTATATTTGTGTGCGTGATTTCAAACGCAACAAAATTACTTTGCCTGTTTTGATATTACTTTCTCGTAAGGAAAAAAGTGCAGTGTTATATATTATAGAATCAATATTTTTATTTTTCGCAATGGAACACAGTATCCAAATTTCAGATTTTTCGGACAGAAAAATATTCTTTGCATAAGGAGTGTTACGTGTTGCTGGCAATGCACAGAATCCAATTATCCTCGCTAACCAAGGCCCTACTGTATAATCAATTTGTAAAAAAGTAGATTTTTTTTCGACTTTCTCAAACCTACTGACTACATCTTGTTAATTTAACTATCAGATTGGTTTTTAAAATCAGTTTTATGGCATTTAGTTTCTTCATCTTTAACACGGTGTACTTATTGTGATAAAAAACGTATTACACTGCGTAATTTTAATACAGGTTTCAATTTTAAGGCCTATGATTTGTGTTATGAAACCGTAGTTTTCCGGGACGGCGATTCCCAGAACAATACTTGTCAACGCCCCAGGGGCCGCGACCTACAGGCTGAAAAACACCGCCATAGATGACGAGGAATTGAATGCTGTTGCAACGGAAGTGCAGTACTCCACCATCCTTAGAGAAATGCACAGTCTCTAATTAAAAGGTTCACCAACATGTTTTCTTCTCAAGTTTTGTTCCCAGCGCATTACGCGGCACGTTTGTAGTTGATTCATGATCGTGGGACTGTTAGGTTATTTAGCGATGAACTAGTGTGGTCAAAGAGTAAAAACCAAAGAAACTAGTACACTTAGCTAATATCGAGAAGCGCCCAAGAGAGCAAGCGTAAGTGTCGCTAACAGGTCGTGGCATGAACTCCACCAATGTCTGATGTAGTGTCAGAGGGAACTGACACCATGCATCATGCAGGACTGTCCATAAATCCGTAAGAGTACAAGGGGTAGAAGATCTCATCTGGACAGCACGTTGCAAGGCATCGCAGATGTCCTCAGTAATGTCCATTTATGGGGAATTTGTGGGCAGTGGGTGTGTTTAAACTCCGAAGAGTGTTCCTGAAAACCACTCTTCACCAATTGTGGACGTGTGAGGTATCGCATTGTCCTGTTGTAATTGGCAAACTCCGTCGGAAAGCACAGTGGATACGAATCGTTGCAGGTGATCAGCCAGTGTGCGCACATACACTATTGGTCAGTAAAAATGCTACACCAAGAAGAAATGCGGATGATAAATGGGTATTCATTGGATAAATGTATTATACTATAACTGAAATGTTATTACATTTTCCGCAATTTGGGTGCATAGATGCTGAGAAGTCAGTACCCAAAACAACCGCCTCTGACCGTAATAACAGCCTTTATACACCTGGGCATTGAGTCAAACAGAGCTTGGATGGCGTGTACAGGTACAGATGCCCATGCAGCTTGAACACGATACCACAGTTGATCAAGGAGAGTAGTGACTGGCGTATTGTGACGATCCAGTTGCTCGGCCACCATTGACCAAACGTTTTCAATTGGTGAGATACCTGCAGAATATCCTGGCCAGGGCAGCAGTCGAACTTTTTCCGTATAGATTAAAGAAAGACAAACCTACATTTCTAGCTTTTGTGAATTTGGAGAAAGCTATTGACAATGTTGAAAGGAATACATTGTGCCCGATCTTGAAATCAGAAGTAAAATATAGGGAACGGAAGGTTATTTACAACTTGTACAAAAACCAGACAGCAGTTATCAGAGTTGAAGGGCATGAAAGGGATGCAGAGGTTGGGAAGGGTGTAAGACGGGGTTTTAGCCTTTCCCCGATGTCATTCAATTTGTACATTGAACAAGCTATAAAGGAAAGCAAGGAGAAATTTGGAGAAGGAATTAAAGTTCAGGGTGAATAAATAAAAACATTGCTGATGACATTGTAATTCTGTCAGAGACAGCAAAGGCCTTGGGAGAAGCAATTGAACAGAATGGATAGTGTGTTGAAAGGTGGGTATAAAATGAACATTAACAAGAGTAAAACAAGGGTAATGGAATGCTGTCTAAGGAAATCAGGTGATGCTGAAGAAATTAGATTAGGTAACGAATCAATAAAGGTGGTATATTAGTTCTGTTACTTGGGCAGTAAAATAACATGTGATGGTCGCAGTAAAGAGGATATAAAATACGTTTTTGAAAACGAGAAATTTGCTAATATCTAATATTAATTTAAGCGTAAGGAAGTCCATTCTGAAGGCATTTGTGTGGAGTGTTGCCTTGTACGGGAGTGAAACTTGTACGATAAACAGTGCGGACAGGAAGTGGATAGAGGCTTTTGAAATGTGGTGCCACAGAAGAATGCTGAAGATTAGGTGGGTGGATTGCGTAACTAATGAGGAGGTACTGAACAGAATTAGGGAGAAATGGATTTTCTGGCATACCTTGACTAAAGGAAGGGATCTATTGGCAGGACACATTCTTAGACAGCAAGGAATCGTGAATTTAGCATTGGAGGGAAGTGTGTGGGGAAAAATCGCTGAGGAGACCAAGAGATGAATACACTAAGCAGAGTCAAATAAACGTGAGTTGCCGTTCTGATGAGATGAAGAGGCTTGCTCAGGATAGAGTAGGGTGGAGAGCTGAATCGAACCAGTCTCCGGACTGAAGACCATAACAACAAAAACAACAACAACACGAAAACAAAAGTACTGCAACTCAGTAAAATCAGATGCGAATACAGTTAGTGGTAAAGAAGTAAGAGATTGAAAACCCGATGCGGATGGGGCGAATGTCCATTAAAGTTACAGTGTATGTCCTTATATCTCTTGAACTACGTGTCGTACCATGACACAATTTCGAAGGTACATTCAGCTGTAAAATTTCCTGCGAGTAACAATTTGGAGTGTAGAATTTATAAATTGTGACGTCATCCGGAATGCCGTAGTTTTACTCCATGAACAGCGAAAAAGTAGTAAGCGAAAAACTTTTCATTTTTATTTTGATGTGGTTGTCAACCCCCAAAAGGTATAAAAAATTTTTGAAATCATGTTTGAAGTTTGTTGCAAGTCGCTATGTATTTTCTTTCTCATATAGTGTACGATTAAATTCTCGTCGCGTTGATGTGGCAGTTTTTTACGACTCCTATTGTTTATGACATGGTTTCTCCTGATGCATGTGTTCTATGGGGTTCGTACCTCTACAGCAATTGTTACCTCACGTAAGGAACGTTTATACAACATTTGCCTGCTATCGGTCCATTGGTGTAGGAGAAAATTTGCAGCATTTTCGCAAGATGCAGAAGTTTTGTGTATATCTCATTGTTTACGACGTCATATCTCGTGAACTAAGTGTTGTACATGACCCTTACACTTATGGCGACCATCGTAACTGATTCAAGCTTACGTGTGCAATATTTCATAAAGAGTGGAGCAAAACTGTAGATTTGTATGCGTTACGTGCACACAGACACTCTACTTTATATATAAAGATAATGCGTCGTAGCTTCAGACGTTCTTATGGGTACACAAATGGACTCTGCTCTGGGGTAAATAAAGAAAATCTCCCCTTATTTTTAATTTAAAAAAATAGAACACCAAGACCCCCCTTTCCACACATACTGCATTCCACTAATTCAAACGTATTTGCTTCATCGAAGAATTTACTCTCCTAATGTAGAAATTGCCCAGTCTTATCAAGGGAAACATGTTACTGAAACGAGAAGTTACGGCAAAGACTGTGAAAATGGTGTAACTTAGAGAAAATTTAATTTACGAATGGTGGGGGAAATCACGTGACAACCGAGATGGGATTAACATGATCCTGGGGAGACTTTCTTATGTTTTTGCAGAGGTCGGTGTTATTCCAAAGCCAATGGCCGAGAAAATGTTGCGACAGAGTCATAATAAATGTAAAAGAGGACATTATCAGATATTATATTAATGAGGAAATCTGATGCATCTGTAAAGTCAGCCTAAAGAAATACTGTTCATCTCGTTTTTCAAAGTGACGGCAAGTGTCGACGAAAAGCGTCCGTTTGCTTCCACTTGCGGGAATTTAGAAGTAGAATTTTAATTATGTGTTCCATAGAGCGATCCAACATTAGTCTATTACGGTAATCATTATGGCGAGTAAAACACACATTCAGTATCGAGCAGTGAGTGTACAATAATGCTGCATGTCTGGTGTGGAGATCCCAAACGTACTCTATAGAGCTTCTCAAGCAATAGTCAACTAGCAGTGTCTAATAACATCGACTAAGATACACAAACAGAATGTTTGTGTGACACACGTCAACACCACTAACCTAAGTACATATCTGACTTTCATGTTAACGACATCCAAGTTATTTTGTTGAGTATTGAAATGTAGCAGTAAAGTCTCAGTAGTAAAATTGTACAGAGTTTGCCTAGAAGTACTTACAGCTTGAGAACACAAACTGCTTGATAATCTAAATAACACAGTCTGCATTATACATATGTGCGACAGCTGAAATATTCAAACAGTTAGCGTACCGTGACCTTATTTTGTTTCACTCAGAAACAACGTCTCTCAACATTAAACATTCATTTATAAAGTAAAAATTAATACGATAAACTTCAGTCTTGTGCTAAACTGAAGGTGCGCTTCAGTTCAAAACATTACATTTAATCAAATCTTGACCTAGCAACAGTTCTTATTGTGAGTCCTTTGTTTCAGAGTTAATATCATGCGATACTAATGCGCTCTGAATCTCTCTGACTCAGAAACTTCGTAAGATTAAAACTTTTTTAACACTGACACTCTTTATCTAAGCCTAACACCATTCACAAAACAGTAATTATTCTTATTTTTCTATTCAAATGATACTTTTCCTTCTCTTCCGTAAGTTATCTGCATATCGTAATAAAAAGGGACATTACTTTGAACACCTATAGTAAACAATTCTGTGTTGACGTATGCAATGCATATTTTAACACCTCCCAACAGTCTCTCCCTATAAACCTCAGACGATAAATTGAGATACTTTCGTAAGTACCTTTTTGGATTCGTATAAAAGTTTTCAAACATTTGTAAACGTATTGAACGAAACTGCTATGGTCACCAGTTCCTAGACTTACAAACTACTTGAACTAACCTACACTAGGGGCAACACACATACCCATGCCCGAGGGAGGACTCGAACCTCCGACGGCGAGCACCTGCGCGCTGCGCAGTAAGTCGCCCTAGACCGTACGGGAAATTCACCGCGACTCTTCGATTCGTCACACATTCACCTTTTAATGTAATTAGCTACAGATTATCAGCATGACTATTGTATAATTCATGTAAAGCAATTTTAAAGGGGTGCTCTGATTAGATTAAGAAATGTTAATATAGATTAAAAACAGCAGAGGGTCCATTTACCTACTTGGACAGCTGCAAATATCACTACAGTTTCATTAGATGAGTCACTGTCAATTACTACGGTGACCTTGCTGAGAAGTACTTACGCAGCCAGTCGCATATTCAAACGTTTATAAATCTATGGGACTTAACTGCTGCGAATATAAGTCTCTAGGCTTACAAATTACTTAAACTAACTTATGCTAAGGACAACAAATACGCCCATGTCCGAGGGAGGACACGAACCACCGAAGGCGTGCAACCGCGCGTTCCGCAGGAAAGTGCCTTACTTTTTAGACCGCTCGGCCACTCCACCGCTGACCCAGTCGCATAAATTGTGCTTCTTCAAGGCCCGGTGAAATCTATCGGACAATAAGCAAAACAAAAGATGCAAACAAATGTTCTTTATTGTCCTTCAAAATAGTCGCCATCCGCTACAAAACTCCTTTGACAAGATATATACATGTGGCGTCTATTCAGAAAGAACAGACGTCACTTCTGATCCTGTAGTTGTTATTGTTTTCATATTCACAAATATATGAATTCAACTGCGAATGGGCAAAGCTGAAAATGTGTACCCAGCCGGGATTTGAACCCGGGTCTCCTGCTTTCTAGGCAGTTGCGCTGTCCCAAGTGGTGTAGGTCCCCAGTGAAGTCCTTTGACAACGTTTGTACAGCTATTGGAAACTATTCCTGTGGAATCGATCGCAGAACGGTTGTCACACGAACTTTGATGGCATTTACGTGCGCAAAATGTTCACCATTCATGGACAGATTCAAGCGGGGAAAGAGGAAGAAGTCCGCAGGAGGGTGTTCAAGAGCAGTAACCACCTTCTGCGCCAGCAACTGATCGCGCAGTGGGCAGGGGCGTTGTCAGGCAGCAGCACCCATGTCTCAGTCATGTGTCACTCTGTCCGAACCCGCCAATGCGTGGCAACAATCGGTGCAAAACGGATTAGTGATTAAAATTTCGTTGAGACGGAATGCAGAGTGTGTGGGGATGATGGAAAGGAGGAACAGCAAGCCAGAATTTTCCAGGATCGGGGAATCGAGATGGTGCTGGGAATAAAGTTTACGGCAGACATAGGCTCTCCAGGTGTTTGAGAAGATGACGTAAATTGATTAAATGGTAAGTCAGGTGGTTCAGGTAGGTTATGCGGACGCATAAGAAAAGGCGGCTTGCATTGCGCTCTATGATTTTGAGGGAGCGGTAAAAATGTCATGGGACAGTAGTTCATGCAACGTTGGCATAAGTGAGGACAGGACAGCTGAGCGTCTTGTAGGTATGGAGGATAGTGCGGGTTTGGAATCCCCATGTTCGTGATGTAAGTATTTTTGTAGTTTTGGACTATTTTGGGCTTTTTATGAATACATGTTATTTTATAATTGGGGCATCCGCAGCTGAGTAAATACACTTTCTTTTTTGAATTTATCAATTGTTTTAAAAAATTATCAATTGTTTTAAAAATTTATTATAAGACTTTATGTAGTAGAAAAAACACTTTTTTGAAGATTGACTTAAAAATGTTCTCTTATAAAACAACCAATAAATTCTGGAGCCGCGTCAGCTTAGTTACGAATTATTACGCGAGAAAAAATTGTAAGTAATGCCTTGTTCAATTCATGTATCGCGCTTATCAAGTTATTGGCCCTTTAATTTTAATTATTTTGTTGTTGTTTAACACAATAACACCTGAAGTTGCGTCTCTAATGAAGCAAAACTGGTAGTGGACCTGTATAAAAATCTCAATAAAAACAGCTGACGCGGCTCCAGAATTTATTGGTTGTTTTATGAGAGGACATTTTTAAGTCAATCTTCAAAAAAGTATTTCTTTTACTATATAAAGTCTTACAATCAATTTCTAAAACAATTGATAATTTTTTAAGACAATTGATAAATTCAAAAAAGAAAATGTTTTATGAATAGTTAGTAGGTGGGATTTCCACGTAACTTTGTGATCAAGGGTTATTTGAGGTATTTTCATTAGATTTGGTGATGGGGTGGTTGGTGATTGTGTGATGGAAGTTACAGGAACAGAAGAAAGGAGTATTTTTCCTATAATTATTCCCCGGCTGTTAAAAGGCTTGATGGAAAGGTTCCATTGGTCACACCACGAGATTAAATGGCTATTGTGTATTCGGAGAGAGTTGAGGAAAAGAGTGTAGGATGGACATATAGGAAGTCGGTCTCATCAGCATGTAGATGATACACGGTGTTAGACGGGGGCTGTAATTAGTCTATTTTTCATACTAACTTTCTGTTACTGTATCTTTCTCTTTACGCTAATTACTGAAATATGTAACATTTTTCTCTGTAGATCTTTCTTTATTTTGATTTCTGTGCCGTTGGGGACACATCAGGAGTGATGGGTTCCTGGGATTGTAGTACATTCTATGTTTATATGAAAATTTGGGGATTTTAATGTTTATTGGCGCAGCTTGGCTGCTAAAAAGTGGTTTTCCGTGTTGGGTACGGTCAGGCCGCACAGACCAGAGAAGCTCTTGTTTCGGTATTTTTGTACATTCGACCAATAAGGGGATGAAGTACAAGATGCAAAAATTTGATTTTCAAAAATATGTTGCTGTTAACTCAAATTTCAAGCTATAACTACGAAACTTAGGATTTGGACTCTTGATCAGTATTACAAAGAAACGAGTTTTGGTATTTTTGGTAATTCAACAACAATGGGGGTAATGTAGGGGATCAAAAATTCCTTTTGAAAACGCATTGTTGTCGAGACAATTTTGAAACTTGAGCTGAAAAAATTGGTATTTGTATTGTTGGTTAGAATTTAAAAAAATACGTGTTTCGGTATTTTTGGAAATTCAACCATAAAGGGGGTTAAATTGGAGAGGAGATGTTTTTCTAAAATCTTTTGCTATTAAGGCAACGAAATGGGAGAGGGTGGGAGAGAGTTAAACTAGGGTTGAGAAGTGGCTGAAAAAGTGAAGTTTTGGTAAATCATCAATATGTCGTAGAAATGAAAGCAGCTTCTCAGACAGAAATCCGAGAAGATTTAATCAGCAGTATAAGCCAGGAAAGCCTTTACTCATATTTGAAAGTTGGCTTCGTTGTAATATTTCTTTTTATATGCATATTTATGATTTATATTTTCTTTTATTGTTTTTTTTATGTCCGTGAGGGCAAGATGGCAGCGTTTTAGAAGCCCAGAAGTGTAAAACGATTTAAAACGTGAAAAAATGTACAATGAAATGGAGATAATGAAACAAGTATTTATAATATGGAAATTGAGACAATGATGGAGAGATTTCAAAATCAAGTCAGGCAAAAAATAAATTGTAGAAGTTTAAAAACTAGCCATGATAGTATAAAATGTAAATAGATTGATGGACGTATTTTAAAAGACGCTTGTGTCACTTTTATTCTGACTAACCGGCGGGTGTAACATTTTTAAATACCGTTATACTCGACGTTCACATTAAACACTTACGATTCACTTTCATTAAAATACTGAGGAGGTGAGATGGAGGTTACGCAGGGGGAATAGAGGGGTGGAGGAGGAGCGCTAGAGGATGGAGAGGGGGGAGGGAGTTGTAGGGAGCTTGGAAGGAGTGGGAAGAGGGAACACCTATACAAGGGGGCATCAAATTTGATAGGAATGGTAAATGTCAGGACAGAGTACATCAACCGGGAGGGGGAGGGGGGCGTCAGATCTGGTAGGCAAGGCAGAAAGTGTCTGGGGGATGAAGGTGTAGCAGATATTGAAACAACAGAGAATGGGACGCATCAGGAAGTGGTATGTGTAAAGGTTGTGGAGGGATGAAGTCCCCATGTCCAGCCATAAAGGAGTTTGAGGAGGCAGAGTCAGTTTCAGGCTTGGATGGTTTTCAGGTGGCAGTCCAGGTAAGGAGACAATAGAGGGTGAGGTATTTGAGGGTGGGGGAGTGACTGATAGGGCGGTCATAGAGGGTGAAGTAGAGTCATGGAGCTAGAAGGGGTGGTATGATGTATTTCATGATTTGGGGAGAGATGCCATTGGTTACATCATGAGAAGTGTTGAAGGTAAGCCTGAAGAAGACGCTAGAATCGTTGAAGGGTAGGAATGAGAGCGGTGTCATCAGCATATTGCAGAATGTGAGAGTTAGGAGGTTGAGAGAAAGGAGTGCTATGACAGCCTGGCAGAGGGGTAGAAGTGATAGTACTGGGAGTTGGAGACAATGATGTAGGAGGGATATAAGAAGTAGGTGACAACACGGACATAATTGATGGGAAGGTCGTATGTTTGAAGTTTGAAGACGAGATACATAATCGTAGGGTTTGTTGATTTCAAGGGAAACGAAGATGGCAGAGCAATGGTAGTTAAACTGGATAGAGAGGAGATGTGTGAGGCGAAGAAACTGTTCATTGTCAAAGAAGAAAGGTCGGAAGCCACAATAGGAGAGGGGAAGGAGTTGGTGTTGATGGAGATGTTGGAGAATATGGAGAGGAGAATCTACCTGAACACCAACGTAAGACTGATCGTGCTATAGGAGGATGTGAGAGGTTTTTCGCAGGTTGGGGAAATATCCAGTGAACAGGATAAAGTTATATATTGAGGCAATAACGGCTTGGAAGGGGACAGGGCAGGAAGTCGTAACTGTGAGTGGTGTTGCATATAGACCAAAGTTGTTTTGTATGTTAACAGCAGTACAGCAGTAATGGGGATATTGAATATGGAAGGAAGGATGTTATCCAGGTACTGACAGCTGGCGGAGGGGGGGGGGGGTGAGCAGACGACCAGGGTATTGGTATTTTTTATCGATACTGGGGATGAGGGTGTAATCTAAGTTTGTGTTTTTAGTGTTGTAAAAGGAGTTTTATAGGTAGGAGGTGAAATGTTTGGCCTTATTGGCATTGATGGAAAAAGGGTCATCTGAATGAAGTAGCGTGTAAGTGGGGGCAGGGGCGATTACTAGTAAGGAAGCAGAGGGCTTTTCAGTACTTGGAGGAATTCGTAGGGAGGTGGGCGTTAAGTGGGTGCACGTCTGCTGGCGCAAGTCTCGCAGCTTTTATTATTATTATTGCTCAGAAGGTAGTAGCTGATATGTCGGTTGAGATGCTGGTGGCGTTGAAAGAGGTCCTAGTCAAGGGTATGGTGGAGAAAGGAATGAAGTTGACAGGAAATGGAGGAGGTATGGAAGGTGGGAGGAAAGGATGTGACAAAAGAGGACTCATGGGATCTTCTGGAGGAGGTCGGACTGAAGGACTGGCTGGGGTTTTTTATCTAGAGAGAGTCCTTGTGGGGGATGAGTTGGAAGAAGTGAGGGTGTAATTTTGTAAGAAGTGAGGTTTGGGGTGGAAGAGGATGAAGTTGTAGGATATGGGAGTTGCGGTAATTTCCATGTGGACCAGGGTGGTGAGAGAAGAAAAGCAGACAGGAGGGGTGGGAGGAGCAGGAACTCTTATCTGCACTCATACTTGGTGACTATGGGGACAGTGATTTGTTGGGGGAGGCACATTGGCAGCAGGTGGTGAGTTGAGCGCCAATGTGGCTGGGTAACTTTTGTTTTAAAGGTGAGTGGATATTCTTTGAGGTGGGTGAGGGGAAGGGTCAGGAGGGGCTTATGGCTATGTGGTTTCACAGCAGAGGCAGAGACAGAGGTGGAAGAGATGATGGGGACGGAAGGGCGAGGAGAGGTTGGTATTGCAAGTCATCGTGGTAGAGGCCTGGCTGTGTAAATTATGGTGGTTATGGGAGTGGAGTCCACAGTGAAGATTGAAGTGGGAGAAACGATCAAGTAACACCTGTGAGACGATGAATTCTAGAGATGTTGTGACGATGACCGCAGTGATGAACACAGAGTTAAATACATGAATAAAGACCTGCCATCCATGGCCCAGTGAAGACTTCGGCATTGGCGGCAGCAGGTAGCAGAGACAGGCAGCACCAGCAACAATGCGAAGCATCAGGGGGAAAGTGGAGGCAGCTCCTAGAGAAGGGGCGGCGGCGCAGCATCGGCTACCAGAGAGGACGGCACTCATGACGGCAGCAGCGGTGATTCCACACAGACGAGTGGCAGCAGCAGAAAACCAGTGACGTCAGGGTGATATCTGCAATCAGAAACTGTATATAAACCAGCTTCTGGTTGCCAGGAGAGCCAATTGGAGATTATTCTGATGATTGAGTTTAATTGCACAAGTACTTACCGTAATGTTGCTTCATTAGAGCTCAAGAAAATAAATGTTTACTCTCATGTACACCAGTTACAGGTATTGTATGACCAGAAATTTTTTTATTATGGTAATAAATACAAATTATAAGAGTAATAACGATCCTGATCAGATAGAAAGTATCAGAGAATTTAAGTAATGATGCTGCTGGTGTCAGTGTGAGCAAGCGTGCGGCGAATGGAGCGCCCTCACCTCGGCTGCCGTAGCCTCTCGCGATGAGTTTATCCTTCGGGGATTCACCGCTGGCTTACGACAAGATAAATGATTCTCGCGTCTCGCGGGAGACCGTATGAGATGTTAAACAGAGGTCGTACGGTCGTGAAGAGTAGGGCATCAGTGGGGGTAGGAGAGCAGGTGTGCCCCACCCGCATCCCCCCCCCCCTGTCTTTCCAGCGGAGGTCGCCAAGTCTGTACGTTATTAATGGTGGGGCGCGCCTGCAGGGCGACGCTGCCGTCGTTCGCGTGCATAATGGATCGTCGGGGTGACACCAGGGCTTCGGGATTTCCAGCGAGGACTGCGCCTCTCAAGACCTCGCCCCGCCCCGCCGCAGTCGCAGCCAACAGGGGGGGGGGGGGGAGGACTCTGCGCTCCACTCTGGCTGTAAACAGCAGGGGCGCGCCAAAGAGGGGGCAGGTGCCTCATGGCGTACTGAGCAGAGATGAGGAATACCGTGAAAATGATTTAACATCCTAAATGTCTCACCTTAAGAAAATCGACTAAATGTTTAGAAATAATTTGAAATTGCCAATCTCTTTGGAAGTTTATAAGTGCAGTTATTATCAGTGCTTGGATGTAGGACATTTTCCGTTACATTAGAAACAAAAGCCTGTTTTCGAAGTAGTGTTCAAGACATAGGATATGCTGAACGTGATGAGTGTTTTTCAAGCTGTAACGACATATAAATAAATAAATTTTTTTATCAATCAGCAACGCTTGTTTCCGTGTTCCCCTCCTTCTCTAAATATTTCATCTGTGGAAAGGTTTTTATGCTCGTCTTTCGTTTTCTTCCGTCGTGTCGAGAGGACGGAACCGCGATGATTCACTTTCTTGTTTGAGCTTATTAAGTGTGGGCATGTCCGCAGACTGGTTTATGATGTAAGTGTGAGTGCTGTTTAATTTTACTTTAAAATATACCCTCTTTCGTTAAGAGCCATGTCTCCACCCTGTTTTTATTTAAAAATGTTCCATCCTTCCTTAATTATTCATGGCACGGCCGCGGTGGAGTAGCCGAGCAGTGTAAAGCGCCTCGCTGCGGAGCGCGCGGTTGCTCGCCGTGGAGGTTAGAGTCCTCCCTGGGGCATGGGTGAGGTTAGTTTACCTTAGTTTAAGTAGTTTGTAAGCTATGGACTAACGACCACGCAGTTTGGTCCGATAGAATTACAAACATTTAAACATTTTTTTTTTTTTTTTTTTTTGCTCCCGAACGTTGTTGACTGTCCTACTCTTCTCCGTGCCTCGCTGTCATTTCTTAGGAGCTCTGTCATGCGCCTCTGGGACCAAGAATGGTCGGCCGTCGTGTATAATAAGTTGCGGTTTTTGTGTCCCAGCCTCGTCGCCGCTTTTGTGTCTCGTTTCCGTCGTAAGTGTCGGTGGCCGAGTGGAATGAGACCGACACAGGAATAAAGATAGCACGCTGGTGCAGGTATGGAGAGGAGCAGGCAGAAACTAGAAACACTAGAGTAAATTAGAACGAGATATATATTGCACAGAATTTATACAATACTTAACTTTTACATAGTATTGCAGAATGTTGATACATATTTGAGCTAGAGTCCTGCCTAGTGCCTAACTGATAGCCAAGTCTTCACTGGTGCCTATCGGATTCCGAAGTCTTTACTGGTTCCTAACTCAGTCCCTAGTGAACGATGTCGTTCACTGGTGGCCACGCGCGTAGTTGCAGCAGAGGGCGCTCGTGGCTGTCGTCGTAAGAACGCCACGCCGTGCTTGCATGGCGGCGCGCGGCGAAAGTAGGTGGCACGCACTTTGGACTTGTGCGACACCACAGCGGTCAATAAAAGACATAGTTAGGCCCTGGCGTACATCCGTTCAGCCTGCTTAAGAAGACTTGGAATAGGACACTGCCCCCTGACGCATAGATTCCTTCTTTGTGGCGACGAACCCCCTACTTGTGATGCTTGCAGTGTGCTGATAACCGTTCAGCATATTTTAACTAATTGTGTTTCCTATGATGCTGCGAGGGAACAAGCTGGTTTGTTGGCTGACATCCACTCCATTTTAGGTGACAGTGGCACGCGTTTAACGATCTTTTGTTTTGGCCGATCTCCTACCAAAGATCTTAGGTCGACGGTTCAAAAGTAGAGGAAGATAGGATTGTTCGCTCCACCCCTCCATGTTTAGCCCACCGTCTTTTTAGCCTTGTCCCTAATTTGTCTGTTTTGTCTAGTTTCTTATTAGTGTCTCTGAACCTTTCATTATTATACATCTGATGTAGGGGAAAGAGCGTACGTCCTTTCGTTTCCTCTCTTCCCTTGCCTGTCTGCTGTGCCATTTAGCAGTGTTGTACTCATCTCTTCCTAGTATGGGCGCTGATGACCACAATGTTGAGCGCCCTAAAGCTCCAATAACAACAACAACAACATAATTATTAATTTTCTTTGGGATTTTCAGCTCCTCCATATTCCATCGTACCATGATGTTCAGACGCCTTCACTTTCGCTTCGTATGTATTGCCTTGATTAAATCCCTATCAGTTACTTTAAACCATTACCTTTCTTCCTTTTAGAACTTGCCTTCGTATAATCAGTTTCGAGAAGTCCTATAGATTTGCTTGTTTGTTTGTTATTTGCGTGATCAAACTTTAGTACACGGTCCGTCAACAATGACTTATGAGGCGAACCATCTCAACATTATTTTACTGCGGAAAGTATCATAAAGTTTATCTAAACCATTCAACAGCATAACAGTTTCAGCTGCTGTGATCAACATTTCCAGAAAGAAGCTACAATGGGAACTTTCTGTAAGTTTTCTCTGTTACGTTATTTTTGTGTGTTGCCTCAACCCCAATCTGTATGCCGCCATTTCATCTATTCAATCATTTCGTGTATTAATTTCATCCACCCTTGTCTAAAGTATTTAATCAGATTTTTATCCGATTTTTTTATGATAGAAATTTTAACAAAAATCCTTAATCTTTTAATCGCGGAGTTTAACAATAATGTGTACAGACAACAACACAAAAGTAATGTTACAAAGCCGATTAAGTAATATAAATAATGAGTTACTTAACTATTGTCACGGAAGCCAGAACTGGGTTGCAACGCTTGTGAGAAGGCACACTTGTGAGGAGACATGGGCGAGCAGGTAGCAGGCAGTCTACAGGAACACCAAACACCTGTTACCCAGCCAGCAGTTTCTATTGGTTGCTGCACATGTGACGCCTTTCTGCGGATATTGTGGCAGGTCCCATTATTTAACACTTACTATGATGCGATACTGCGTTCATATCGCACATCCATAGAATGGTAACGATTTTACTCAATCTAAGCTTATTTCTTCTACCTGTTTGTGTGCCTTTTCGTGCGTAGAAACTGTTTATGCAATTAATTTTAGTTCGTCCACAATACAAATATAGCAATCTTCGGCTGAAATCGTGGTATTTTCAGTTGGGGTAGCAACATTTGTACGGAGTCACTCGTTTAGCCCACTTCGTGTTTCGTTACACCATATCCAGTGTTCAATGTTTGTAAATCTAAGGGACTTGACCCTTTAATGCGTGACTTTACATTTAAAACTATAAAAATTACCACCATTATACTGCATACACAATCAGAAAAATATTGAAAAAAAAATCCTTAAAATTATTATTCACTACTAGAAATAAATCAAATGTTTGTAAATGTATCGGACTCAACTGCGTGGCTATTAGTCCTTAACTTACAAATTACTTAAAGTACGGTAAACTAACCTAAGGACAACACACACAACCATACCCGAGTGGGAACTCGAACTCGGCCGCGCTCACCGAAACACGGCGCTCCAGTACGCACGGCTAACCCGCCGCGGCCTACTAGAAACAAAAAGTTGATAGCTGGCCAACTTATAGTGCTTCCATGATGAACCCGATGCAGAAAATGTCACCATTATGCCTCTAATCTTTCCAGAAAGTAAACCATAATGCAACAGTGGTATGTGACTGAGTACTTTTACATGGCAAATTTGAAATACTGAAGTAAACAAACGCACATGTTAGGAGTAACTCAATGCAGCCAACTGTCGAACTGATTCAGTAGCACTCTGCAATTTGTAATTTGTAGGATGAGCTACTTGCATGTTAACACAATGTATAGAAGCAGCTGCAAATGAATTTGTGGTAAAATGTTGACCAGTTTGAGAGCTAATGGAGAAATAACGTATGTAGCTGATCAGCGACACTATGCATTAAAGGGCATGCTAAATGTCTTACCTTAAGGCAATCGAAAAATGTTTAAAAATAATTTGAAGTTACCAAGTTCGATGGAAGTTACTAAATGTGCTCATTATCAAACAATGCTTACATACTGGACAATTACCGTTTCGTTAGACTCAAAATCCTGATTTCCAAGTATCTCAAAGACACAGTATCTGTTGAATTGTCAGTCCCACCGTGATATAACTTTTACAAACAGATTGAGAGATATGCAAGGTGAATCACTAACTATTGCCACTAAGAATAGCTCGGAAAGTATGATAGGAACTGACAAATTTGCGAGACGACAATTGCAAGGGACATCGGGGGTCCGGAAATTACATTTATATTTATTTACTTTTTGTCGCTAGGTGAGGTATCTTCAGAGATATGAAGGTCAATTTTTTCTTTTTATTTATTTATTTTTTTCTTTTTTTAGGAGGGATGTTATAGTTTAGTCTTCTGATAGCGCCTATCGAGACGAATCCAATGATGTGTATTTTAAGGTCAACGTAGGTCAAAAATGTGGCGTGAACGTCCATTTAAAGATGGCGTTCGAAGTGATGACCGTTGGAATCAATGCAGCGCTGCTGTAGCGTTCTGCGATCTGCAAGAAAGAAACAAATGATAAAGTGAAATACAATTATTTAGTTAACACAGAAAATGACTCCTTGGCGTGCAATGAAAACCAGCTATAATCAGAGAAAAAAATTACAGAAAGTAACTGCGAACAAAAACAAACAAGAACGGAAGGCGTAAAGCCACACACTAAAACAAAACCAAAATTTTCTAGTGGCGCTAGGCTAGATAACTACATGATTACCACAGGATAGCTCAACACTAAAGCCGTCGACACACGGAGCGTGTGTCTGAACGTGTGTGGGTTCAACGTGCCGAGTTCACCGTGCGGCTGAACGCTCGGAGACGGCGCGACTTGTGCATACGAGGCGTGTGCCTCAACGAGGTACATCGAACACAGCGCGCTCCAGCGACAGTTTCCGGCGGTATCGGGTTGTAGAATCACACTGTTTACGAAATCAGAAGAGTGAAATTCCTGCTTTACCTATATTAAATCGCTTATTACCGTGCTTGTGTATATGTTCGTTATGTTCTGTGATACATGCCTTCATAAGCAACAACAAAATATCAATGAACATTAGACTCTCATAAAAGCTGCATGTTATGTCAATAAATGCAGCAAATTATACACGTTTCATGACAAACTGTGCGATATAAAATTAGAAAAGGCCTTCACATGAGGCAAACATTATTGCAACAGTCTCGTTTTATAGTAAATCTTAAAAAGTCATGCTTCCACGGTCAGTGTTACTATTCTGTAGAAGAATGTTAAGAACGTGTAAAATGCAATGGGAACTGTCCTGTTCATAAAACGAATCCAGCGAACTCACTCCTAAGAGGGTGCGGTCTCATGTTTATATAGCATCGAATATTTTGCAGTATACTGCTATGAAATTTATAGGAAAGTCTATGAGTCTATCAGAAAACCTGCATAAAAGAAGAAAAAATATTTGTTTACATGGAGCCTTGAACCAACACCGCGACCTCTTTCATTTCAAAGCACAAGAATTAGCTGCCTACGCTATTTATTTATTTTTCGTCAGGTAGATCTATTCATTGCGGACGTTTCTTCAGTTCGTGCTTGGTTGTTCGTACAAGATTTGGCTCAGCGTTTTTTTCTTTTTTTTTTTTTTTCTTATAACCTGTCACCACTGTTGTTCATACTATTCATGGATCATATGCTGAAAACAGTAGACTGGCAGGGCGGAATTAAAGTAGGTGAAAACAAAATAAGCAGTCTCGCATATGCGGATGACTTAGTTGTAATGGCCGATTCGATTGAAAGGTTGCAAACTAATGTTTCAGAGCTCGATCAGAGGTGCAAGGATTATGAGATGAAGATCAGCATCTCCAAAACAAAAGTAATATCTGTGGGAAAGAGATTCAAACAGATTGAGTGCCAAATAGGAGGAACAAAGTTAGAACAGGTAGACAGTTTCAAGTACCTGGGATGTATTTACTCACAGGACGGCAACATAGCGAAAGAACTGGAATCGAGGTGCAGCAAAGCTAATGCAGTGAGTGCTCATCTAAGATCTACTCTCTTCTGCAACAAGGAAGTAAGTACCAAGACTAAGTTAGCAGTGCACCGCTCTATCTTTCGACCAACTTTGTTGTATGGGTGTGAAAGTTGGGTGGATACAGGTTACCTTATTCATAAGATAGAGGTTACAGATATGAAAGTAGCAAGAATGGTTGCAGGTACTAATAGATGGGAACAATGGCAGGAGGGCGTCCATAATGAGGAAATCAAAGAAAAGCTGGGAATGAACACCATAGATGAAGCAGTTAGAGCGAACAGACTGAGATGGTGAGGTCATGTTACACGCATGGGAGAAGCAAGGTTACCCAAGAGACTCATGAGCTCGGCAGCGGAGGGTAAGAGGAGTCGAGGTAGACCAAGAAGAAAGTACTTAGATTCGGTGCAGAATGATTTTGAAGTAAAAGGCAAAACATCAGACGAAGCATCAATGTTAGCATTGAATAGGGGATCATGGAGGAATTTTATTAGAGGTACTATGCTCCAGACTGAACGCTGAAAGGCATAATCAGTCTCTAATGATGATGATTTTTTTATTACAGAGAGCCTTCAGCCCTCTCACCGGGCGCGCTGAGCCAAGGCGCCCGGCGACGCTATGACCAGTATCGTATCAATATCTACAATGGTATTAGATGTTTTATATACACTACTGGAATATATGTCGATTGCTGACATGTAACTACAACAAATGATGCAAGGAACAATTTGTGTTGATAGATCTTCAGTCAGCCTTGCCTAGAAACGGCAGATTACTGTAATACGAAAAGTTTTGAACACATATAAGAGGTTTCCCGTCATTCATTCCAACAAATAGTACCCTAATGACCGGTATTCGAGAGATTCTCAATTTACTCAGTTACTTCTACTTGCTTTGAAATGTCATACATTAATAAGACCTAAGTTAAATACATAAAATCCATGAAATACGAAGGCCAATAAGGCGTCTTCATTTCTGTACCGAAAAGAGCTGTCCCCTTACCCGGACAGCGACATGGTGTGACGTCGGTGGCGTTCTTCCACCTTATTGGTGATCTTTCAGACGCACATTGAGAATATCTGGCATGCTTGATACTGCCCGACACGTTGGGAAAGCTTCGCCAACGTGCGGTTTGATCGTTGTGATGTCGGAAACTCGCTACGTTGGCCACACTCGTTCAGATACACGCTCCGTGCGCCGACGGCTTTACTACAGCGCTGTACAGGATGACCAGCCAGTCTAAAACACGTTAGGAAAAAATTCAAAAAAATTATTTCAAAACTTCGCCTAAGTTTTACAAGTGTTCTTCCGCCGCGACATACGCCTTGACAACGTGACCAAGCCTGTCCACCTTACAGGACAGAGCCGGCCAGAACCAGTATTGAATGCTGATTCTAAAATCACTCCACCCTTCTGGCGTCCGTGCTGAAACTACTGACGTTTCCATGCTACCGTGGAGCCAATAGCAGGCACCCACGTTTGATCACGTGTGCTACTGCTGCAGGTCTCCGAGGTGCGAGAATGGGTTCCTTCGCTCTCTTCAGTTTGAGTTCTCGTGCAGAACAGACGCACTCCGGAGGTTCAGCGTCTGTGCGGGACGAACGGCCGCATGTCGTCCGCTCCCGCCTAGCGGCTGTTCGGTATCAGCCACCAAGTGAACCGTAACCATTACCATTACCGTAACATTTTCCATTTTCTAATCCGTTTAGACTGGCATTCATTCATTGCATCCTACCTCAGGGCGAGTCCCGCCATGTATTCCATATTTTAGAATATACTAAATATTAATTCAATTCTATATTTTATTTGCCAGTCAGCCACCCTTTCCTAGGGCGCCCACAAGCCTTCACCGCTCCGCCTTCCATCCTGACAACGCTTCCAACGCATTTTATTTATGCAGCACTGGGATGGGTTGTATAATTTTCCTTTCATCCGTAGGACAGAGATAAAGTGCTGTACAGCGCCGGAGCAGGGAGTTGTCGTCGTCGTTGTTTTGATTGCTGTTGGGTTCCGTAGGGTTGTTCATGTGAGCGCGTTGCCTGAATCTAAGCAGCCCACCTTGGCTGCCTGTTGTGCGGGCACTCTACACAGTAAGGGACCGCCACAGCAACTGCAATCTTATCGTGGATTCGGAGCTATTCCTATCATTTCGGCACTTGAAGGCATTGCCAAGGCAATTAGAATGACATTTTTTCTCTCTAGAAAACCGCCAGCGACTTATCTTGCCAAGTACTAATGCTACAGAACCAATGGGCGGCTTCACAGTGCTTATTCAAATTCAAATGGTCAAACGTTTGTACTACTTATGGGACTTAACTACGGGGTCATCAGTCCTTAAGCTTACAAACTACTTATGAACTAGCTAATACTAAGGACGGCACAAATATCCATGCCCGAGGGGGGATTCGAACCCCCGACCGTAGTGGCCGTGCTGACCGTGACTGGAGACAGTGCTTATTGCTGCCACCTTTTTGACTTTCAAAGACCTTACTGCTACACATCATTGGATTCGTCTCGATAGGTGCTATTCGAAAGTAAGTACCCAACTATAGCAACCCATAAAAAAGTTGAATTTCATATCTCTCAAACGATCCCACGTAGCAACAAAAAACCCGTTGTTACGTGAACTGTTGTCCCGCAAACTTTTCAACTCCTATCATATTTTCGGAGTTATTCGTGGTGACAATAGTGAGTCACCCTCTATTTTGTGTCTCGTCGCCGCCGGTTGTCCTAGGTGTCGGTGGCCGAGTGGAGAGAGACCGACACAGGGAAGTAGGATGCACGCGTGTGCGGGTACAGAGTATGAGGTGACCAGCCAGAAACTAGAAACACTAAGCTAGATTAGTACAAGAAATATATTTCGTAGAAATATTACAATACTTAACATTCATAAGTTTCATAGCTGCAGACTAAAGGAATGATTTCATAACATCGTTTATCTTGAAAACTACTGGTGAGAGACGTATCTAGTACCTGTCCTATTGCCAAGTGGACGATGGAGTTCAGTGGTGGCCGCCGCGAGCTGGGTTGCAGCAGAGGGCGCTCGCGGCTGACATCTTAAGAACGCTGCACCACACACTATATGGACATTGTCTAAAAATATGTGAAAGGAGTAATATATTTAAAAAAATGTTCAAATGTTTGTATAGTCTATGGGACTTAACTACGGGGTCATCAGTCCCTAAACTTACAAACTACTTATGAACTAAGAAAGATTAAGGACGGCACAAATATCCATCCCCGAGGGGGGATTCGAACCCCCGACCGCAGTGGCCGCGCAGACCGTGACTGAAGCGCCTCAGTCCTCTCGGCCACCGCTGCCGGCTTTATTAAAATGTCGCATCCTTTTCTACTCGGAACGTATGTAGTTTCTGCAAGCCTAATGTCAGTCACATCTTCCCTGTTCAACAAGAGTGAAGAACCGAAAAAACTGGTAAGGCATAAGTATGCAAAATAAATAAATAAAATTAAAATAAATAAATAAAAAAATATTTTTAAAAATGTAAGCTCACAAAGGACGGCGCTGCGGTCTGCAACGCCTGTATACGATAACAGATGCCTGGCACAGGTGTTAGATCTGTTACTTTCTATTTAATTTTAAGTTTGTAAATCTAAGAGAGTTAACTTCTGTAGACTTACAGACTGAAACTAAGTCAAACTGACTTACGCTAAGGACAATACACACACACACACACACACACACACACACACACACACACACACACACACAAATACACACATACCCATGCCGAGGGAGGACTCGAACCTCCGACGTCGAGAAACCACGCGTTATGCTGCCTAGTGATGTGGGGAAGTCAACTATATGCAGATAAGCAAACGCAGGTGTTTAAAACTGAATCTATCAGTTTGTCAGCAATGTTTGCAGTCATGAAATGATGCCTATTGATGTGGCTCAAAAAAATGTTCAAATGTTTGTAATTCTATCGGACCAAACTGCGTGGTCATCAGTCCGTAGCTTACAAACTACTTAAACCTAGGTAAACTAACCTAAGGACAAGACACACATCCATGCCCTAGGGAGGACTCGAACCTCCACGGCGAGGATATTGATGTGGCAAAGCGAACTGTATGCAAGAATAGAACGTGACACCAAGGCACATTGGAGAGATAAATATGTGCATACCATTTATATCATGGCACAGTTACGCATCTTTTAAACATCTTATTATGCGTGGACAATTAAGATTCGAAAATGGCTCTTTAATGAGTTGAAACTAGTCATCAAGGAATTATGTAAAGAAGCGATCTGGGCAAATAAAGAAATCTTACAGGAGAATCATCACCATTTTCCTATTACTTTTAGTGGAAAAACCAGACTGCCACAATCTCACATTGTGGAGTGACATTGTGACAGCTATTTTTAACTGTAATTAAGTCATACTTTAATATTTAGTTTGTGCTTGTTTGTTGTTATATAACGAAAGAGTATAGCTGCACATGGTAGTGAATATATCTGAGATTGAATCATTTTCATCTGGTTTACATGGAAAAAAATGAATTGGGTATCCCAAAGTGACGCCCGCTTAAGGTAGCTTATGATTTACCGCTAGGTAGCTTTTAACAATATGTACTTCCAGAAAGTATTCTCACATGTGTAACAGCTTTTCTCCATTCACCTCTCTTCTGTTTGTTGGTTTTTCATTATTACAGGTGGGTAAAGTTGTTTCAGCTGTTTCATTGATTTTACGTCTTCTTAGTTTTGGTACGCAACTGGCGTTCTTAACTACTCCAGCACGCCACGTACACGTCTAGTACGTTACTTCAGCTGTGTAATGTTTGCCGTAAGCCCAGTGTCGGCCTTGACGGCTCTGACACGTGCCGCACCTCGAGCCCGCGGCCACATTACATTCCTGTGTGCTGTTCGCTGTACGCAACGTCCCGTGCTGTGTTTGTCTACACTGTGTTGGCTCCGCCTAAGGCTGGTTGCACACACACCGATTTTGGATGGCCGGTAAAATATCGGCCGGTAGTTTATCTTTGGAGCACTGCACGCCGAAATTTTACCGGACAAACGAGCAGTCGCTCGGCTGTCGTGGTGGAGCGAAGTTGATTCCGAACAGAAATCAACGAATTCCAAATATTTCTCCTAATCTATATCTATAAATGTGAATGTCTGTTAGGTGTACGCTTATCACGTCTGAACCACAAGACATAAAGAGCTAAAAGTATGTACAGTTAGTAATGTCTACCCGGGGGAAGGCTTTAGGCACGGTTTTGTGGCGATCGGATAGCTATTTATCTATATATATATTAATGCGAATGTCTGTAGGGTGTACGCTTATCACGTCCGAACGACAAGACAGTTACTAATTTATACCCGAGGAAGGTTCTAGGCACGGTTTTATAGCGATCTGATAAGCTATTTAGTAATTGGAATAATATAACGCGAAATGCGGAACAATAATTACTCTTTGAAAATGGTTTTATTGGTTGCATTGTTGCTTGAGGGTTGATAATGATAAAAGGGTGGAGTACATTGGGATGGAAAGTTATCGGTGTATATAAAATTCTAAGTGTGTATGTGTTAAAATTTCGCTCTGCAGCGAAAACTACAAAACGCAAACGAGTGGTCTGTGTGTACGTGTTGTCTCCCGTTGTAAACCATAGCAGTTTTATGCCGATACCTATAAGGGGGTGGAAGATATGGTGGTAGAAAGTCGTCAAACTATAAAAAAAATTCAGAGTGAAGGCCAGCGAGACTTAACTATGGGGTCATCAGTCCCTGAACTTACAAACTACTTATGAACTAGCTAAGACTAAGGACGGCACAAATATCCATGCCCGAGGGGGGATTGGAACCAAAAATGTTTCAAATGTTTGTATAGTCTATGGGACTTAACTACGGGGTCATCAGTCCCTAAACTTACAAATTACTTATGAACTACTTACGAACTAGGACGGTACAAATATCCATGCTCGAGGGGGGATTCGAACCCCCGACCGTAGTGGCCGTGCAGACCGTGACTGGAGCGCCTCAGTCTCCTCGGCCACCGCGGCCGGCACAGAATATTGAGGCGATTACAGAAGAATAAAATGTTGTAGCACAAGATGGATAGAGGTAGTATGGTAAGAATCTTACTGCCGATACAACATATCATTAGAGCAGAAAACAACAGGTTAATGTAGTACAGTCTGGTGCGAAGATACACTAATATACACTCACACACACGAGAGTGGCGCATAATGACACAGATTCTTAGGCTAAAAGTTCTTTGTGCTGCTGTGGAGCACATGGTAGATCGGAAGTTGAATTCTGTGTTGATCTTACCCTAGCAATTCCCAGAAGATGTAGGAGAGCTTAACAGGAGACTACATCTTGATGTTGGAACTCGTGACGAACTTGTACAGTAGTCGAAACTTTGCTACGTCGACGGACGCCAACAAGGTTTGGAGGTAGGTCGGAAACTAATGTCCAAGATTTCGAAGTTGATTGGCATGTTATGTGACCAATGTTCAAAGGACACTGGAAGAAAATATCATTGGGTCTTCTTCCTCTCCGCAGGCACACAGTGGCGGGGGACCTAATTTCAGCTGATAGAGGTGTTCGTTGTACTTCCAGTGGTTAAATTTCAGTCTTGCTAAGGCAGTCGTGAAGATCCTCGGTGTTGTAGTCTTGTTATACCAGGGGACTCGTGGAATCGTCGGATGGATGGGAGCGTAGTCACTGCCTTTGGTAGCAGATGTTCTCGACCAGTCATACATTATTAGTATCAGTTACGAAATGTATTTTTTCTTATCTCTTTAATTCCTCGAAACCCTCATTCAATTCGCAGTAAATTTGTCTCCAAACACAATATGATTGTATATATGCCACTAAGAGGCAAATGACCATTTCTGTGCGGATATAGAAAGACGTTCTATCCCTTGCGGGAATGCAGATAAAGGTGCGAGAAAATAGAATAATAGACACTCGTAGTACGCAATAAGTTGATGATTTTGGCAGGAGTAGGAACGTGTCCGGATAGCCGGTCTCCCAGAGGGCCAGCCGCCTTCTGCAATAGAGTGAAGATCTCAGGAACATCATAGAACAAAGACACGATCTACCCGAAGCAGTCGCGGATTTCCACATTTTCCGCCTGTAGGCTGCTCAAATTTTGCCACCCCTACCACCTCTACAATTCTAATTTTTTGTCAATGAAATTGTAGCTTTTTGTTTTGTGCACTATCGTCCTAATTACATAATCTATTTTGCGTAATTAGTTTGGCTGTGAACTAGGGGATCGAAGTGTCATTGTCTAGATTATTTTTACAACCAAAGTATTTGGTTTAAATTGCAAGATAAAAATTTTTCGTTTATATCTCTGAGCTAGTAAAAGCACAGTCACATACTATTAATAAATAGATGACCCGGTGAACTTTGTATCACTTACCTCTTAATATAAACCATATTAATTTAAATCATGTGTATTTTAGACCCAGTAGCTTTATAAAGGCATCATCAGATACTGTAGTCTAAGTATCGGGTCGATAGTGATAGGAAAGAGTGGGAAAATCAAGCACCCATGTCCACATTCGTGGAAGTTCAGGGAAGGTATAAACGGTGATAAAATGTGGAAAAATTGCGTTCAGAAATATACTTCGAAAGAGTAAAGTTCGCTTTACACGATGTGAACCAGTACATGAACTATCAAAGATAAAATGAATTGCTGTTAGTTAGTCTCGCTAAAACTCGAGAACGGCTGAACCAATTTGGCTATATATCATTACGTAAACCATTGAATATATTTTGATGAAATCTAGTGTGGCGATAGCTTGAGCGCCGAAGTACCGGATAAGATACTTTACAAAGTGTGTAATTCAAAATATTTTTTATTTGAAGTATATAAAGCGAAATATCGAACAATAACTACTCTTTGGAAAAGATATTTACTCTTTGAGTTCTTAACTATTTTTCAGAAGATATAATTAACAGACAAATATATACAGACGGGAAACCTCAGTAAGGGCCCGGGCCCGGGCCCACGCTGAGGGGTGCGGGGCGGGGGGTGCTGAAGCAGTTCCGTAGGATGTCCCATGATGTCGCTGCGGTCAGAAGCAGCTCTTTAAACTGGCCAGAGCAGGCGGCAGGTCGCGGCTGCCGTTGGTCTGCAGCTGGCGGCTCTTTGCCGGTGCCGGTCCGTGGTCGGCCAATGTGCAAGCTGCAATGGCCCGTAATGGGCCACTGCTGGAATGTGGACGGCCGATACTTTACCGACCATCCAAACTCGGTGTGTGTGCAACCAGCCTAAAGTAGGCCAAGCCCATTGTTTCCTGTTATACCACGGTTTTTCCATTTCGTAGCTACTGCTGTCGCTCCACTTTATGTTTCTCTTCGACGTTTTAGGTAGCTTACTATTTTATTAGACAATTATTTGCCATATGTCGACAGGGCAATTTTGGTCTACTTATTTTACATATTAATGACCTTTTGTGGCGGTATTTAAGAGCGGTGGTTTACAACATAACTTTTATATAATTCTAATTTTCGTTTTATAGATGTGGCTACAAAGTCTGCAACTATGCCTCTCTTCCCAACCCCTGCTTGTTTAAATCCATGTAATGTGCACCTCCTTCACAATATTGTTTTTTGCCCTTGATTATATGAAGATGTCCCACTACGGCAAAATGTGTCATTTGTAATAAATATTTTGAAACAAGGAGGTCTTATTTCGTTAGGTATTTATAAACATTTTTGAAACTATACACACATTCCTTCTCCTCTATTATTGAGAAACAATTGTCTTCTTTTAGTGTAAATATTGTAAATATATTATGACTGAAAATGTAAATGCTGGAAGATCTCTTCAAAATGTGAAATTTAATGAAATACCACTGGAATGATCTCAATTAGGTGCCATCTTGTTTTCATGTGAAAGATTTGATAAGTTGTGCTTGCCAGTAGAGCTGTGCATACAATAATAAACAGTGTGCATCTTTAATTATCTAATTTTTTCATGGCAATGTAATCTGAACGAACAATGGTTAAACATTATAAAAAAGTTTTTTCGTCTGATGCTGCTAATATTTTATTATTATAGCGACAGCTGTTTCGGCCTTAGGCCATTTTCAAGCAATCTGTGAGCGAATTTACAAAGTTTGTATTTAGATAACGTTTTACATAAAATCGAAAGATAAATACGGTATAATAAACGATTCGATGTTACTTATTTTCTGCTACGCTAATTGACATATTTACTTATTGCAAGCAGCTATTACTAACTTTTAATAAATCTTTAAGTCAAAGAAATAAACCTTCGAAAATAACATCTCAAGAAACCAGTGACACACAATTACGTGATCAAAGGTAATAAAAAATTCACTAAAGCAGTATCTCTGTAAACATGCAGCATTTCAATGAAACTGTCATATACCAGTAAATAAGAACTACTTATAGATTTATTAAAAGTTTGTAATTGCTGCACACAATAAGTACACATGTACAATTAGCGTAGCAGAAAGATAAGTAACTTTTATGACAGGTAAATACTGCATATAACATCGAAACGTTTATTATACCGTATTTAACTTTCGATTTTATGTAAAACGTTATCTAAATCCAAACTTTGTAAATTCGCTCATAGATTGCCTGAAATGGCCTAAGGCCGAAACAGCTGTCGCTATAAAATATTAGAAGCATCAGAAGGATACACTTTTTTATAATGTCGTTTTACGACATATATTTTGCTGCGGACCCAATAATGAACAAAATAGTTAAATACATTAGTGGCACATGACTTGATTGAAACTGTGAAGGGAAAGACTTTGCTTCGTGAACCAAAACATAATGCATATACTGTTGCCTAGAAAGAGCTGAATGTAGCTATCGCCAAGAATTTCATTTCTGCACATGACATAAAAGTTTTCTGGGTGTCGTACTGCGTCATGATGTAAGAACGCTATTACTTAAATAACCGACGTTTCCGCCAACGTTACAGTGACCTTCATCTGGTTATACTGATGTGAGGTGGTTGTTACTACACTTTATATTTACTTTCAATTAGACATTACGTCATAATTTTTAAAAATTAGCGATGTTGTTTTTAGCGGAAGAATGGAAACTTTATTATGATAGGTTGCTGAGGTGGAGGGAATGGGGGTCAGTCGTTGCCTGTTGCTTCTTGCATAGCTAGACGATTCGTTACAGCCATGCGGACAAGATGCTTGTCATCTAGACTGCTAGTGATACGAGGCCGTTGGGATCCAGCACGGCGTTCTGTATTGCCCTCCTGAACCCACCGATTCCATATTCTGCTAACATTCATTGGATCGCGACCAACGCGAGAATCAATGTCGCGATACGATAAACCGCAATCGCGATATGCTACAATCCGACCTTTATCAAAGCCGGAAATGTGTTGGTACGCATTACTCCTCCTTACAGGAGGTATCACAACAACGTTTCGCCAGGCAACGCCGGTCAACTGCTGTTTGTGTATGAGAAATCGGTTGGAAACTGTCCTCATGTCAGCGCGTTGTAGGTGTCGCCACCGGCGCCAACCTTGTGTAGCAAGTGTAATGGCCAGGTGTGTAACCATCCGTTATCGGACGCTAGACTAGAGGGATCAGTATCAAATAAAGTTCTGACAGAAGTTGGAAAAAGTGTTCAAATGTTTGTAGAGCTTATGGGACTTAACTACGGGGTCATCAGTCCCTAAACTTACAAACTACTTATGAACTAGCTAATACTAAGGACGGCACAAATATCCACGCCCGCGGGAGGTTTCGAACCCCCGACCGTAGTGCAGACTGTGACTGGCGCGCCGCAGAACGCTCGGCCACCGCGCCGGCACATAAGTTGGAACTGTTGACACGTTAACTGTAATAATAACGGCCATAACTACTATTTGGACACTATAAGGCATGCATGTGTGTTACGATAAAATTAAGAACGTCAACATTTCAGTAATGCACAGATAAATTTTAGAAGTGCTAGTCTCGGCCTGTCGCGAGCTGGGTTGCATGTGGATCACTCGTTGTTTTACTTTATAGATATAATGTTGTTTAGCAAATAGCTGTTATTGAAATACTAGTTAATTCTCATTGACAAACCCGAAAAAGTAATCTGCAACAGAGTTTTTTTTTTCAATGTAGTGCTGATTGAATAACCAGAAGAAAAGCAAAATATTAATACGACGAAGCAAAATGTTAATTCTTAGGAGAACAAATCATAAAAAAAGAAATTTAAAACATCGTTAGTATATCGGAATATTTGAAGCTACAGTGCATTTGCAGCCTCTAGTAAAGTGCAAATAACAAAAGACAGATGTGCTAATGACGTTGTACCAATACTTTACCATAGGCAGTTGTTGCTGTACACAAGTATCAATGCCCTTGTGGAATTAGGTTTTTGGTCGTTTAAAGTTGTATTGAAGTTCAGAAAATTGCTCGGACCGTGAAAACCATCTGATTCGCAAATTTCACGTATCTTTGCTTTCATGGTTTCACAGCGTAGTAACTGGAAACGATTTTGTAATCAGTAGTCGTTTTACAGCGCTATATTTCAGGACACCCGTAACATTTTATAGTCGAGTGCTTGGCTTAACGTACGCGATCACTACCGAAGCAGAGATAGCAGTTCATGTGTACTGAGGACAAAAGTTACGAAGCTGGTGTGTGCTCTGAGAGTACCGACATGAAAGTAGGACGTGTTGCATCACCCGGTGAAATGACTACCATGGGTACAGCTACATATTCTTCCAAAGTGAATAATTGACAGTGTCGGCGCTAGACCTTGTAGTTAGGGTGACCGGTTCAACAAACACAACTTTCTATTCAAGATCGTTAAGCACTCTAATACTACAACGCTAGACTACTTTGAATGAACAGATTCGATGGGGGGATACATTGTTACCATTACACACTTCGAGCAAAGAGGCGAACAGGTACCGTCGTGGTATTCATGGCTGTGAAAATATTAGACCAGGCGCGCTTAATAAACTAGGCGTGATCCTATGGACTATAAACCCGTTCCTGCCGGAGGCTCTAGTTCTCCCTCGGGGAAGGATGTGTGCGTTGTTCTTAGCGTAAATTAGTTTAAGTAGTTTGAAAGTTGCTGATGCCCATAGTAGTTTGATCCAATAGGTTTACAAACATTTAAACATAGGGCAGTTTTTGTCTTCCGTTTTGGTAACGAGACCCGTATCCAACCAAAGGTATTCTGTCGACCCCTCCTCTTTGCTTCCCCCCTCCCCCCCACCTGGAACCGTAAAACAAATCTGTATGTGGTCTGAAAGACAAAGAATTTATTATTCTTTCTTTAATTTTCTCTCCTGGAAAAATGAATGTACACTAGTATACATTATATCGTGAATATTTTTAGTGTATTTATCGGAATGGAACAAATTATCCAATTTTTACACCATCTCCGAGACACAAATACCGGGGAGTCACCTTTTACCAATAGGAAACCACAACAAATATTTAATAACTAATTCCGCAGACCGAAAGTGAGTAGAGGAGCAGGTGTAATTGGTTAATACAAACCATTAAAAATGCACGAAAGTATGTTTTTAACACATTTGGATCCACACATGAGTGAATGTGACATTGCTAGAGGCAGTGCAATGACTCAAAGTAATGTAATGTGCATACTTAATACACACGACTGAAATATTAAGGGGATACTCAAACGTCAACTTTTGATTAACGAACGAAATTAAGCATATTTTTCTATTCTAAAAATAAATAAATAAATAATGTTCAAATGCTTGAAAAGCTTATGTGACTTAACTGCAGGTCATCAGTCCCTAAACTTACAAACTACTTATGAACTAAATTATACTAAAGACAACACAATCATTCATGCCCGAGGGAGGATTCGAACCTCTGACGCGGGAGGCCGCGTGATCTGCAACGTGGCGCTACCGATCGCTCGGCTACTCCTGCGCGGCTTTGTATTCTGAGTTGCGCTGCAAATATTAATAAGTTTGCATTAAAAAAAAAAAAAGGACATAGGTTTGTGTTAAAAAATCATACTTACGTGTATTTTAAATAGTTTGTATCAACCAATTACACCAGCCCCACTCTTCACTTTAGATCTGTGGAATTAGTTATTAAATATTTGTTGTGGTTTACGAAACATTTCCAGTGGTATTGTTAAGTGACTCACACTGTATAGGGATAATACACAGCAACATATTAGAATAAAATAAAACACACAAAAAATAAAAATAAAAATTTAATAGCTCTGTTATTCGTAGTGTACATTTGGGGAAAAATGTTTACTGTGAAATAAATTGTGGCATTGACCGAAGGTCCTAAATCTAATATAAAACTAGTTTCGTGCGGTTCAGTGAACTGGTGCAAGTCTTTGGATTTGACAGCCTGTCGGCGCCTGTCGTGTGCCTAACCTACTCCGGTTATTGAACTGGGAAAAGCGGACCTACCGTTTAACGTAGAATCTAAAGCACGTCTCGTTTCTAGCGACTGATCACATCGTTGAGAGATGAAGGCTAGGTTAAAACTCAAACTGAAAAAAAAAATCCCTTATCGTAGCCACTTTCGAACCCGTGACTTCTAGCTCTCCGACCTAACACTTTGCTGCTAACCCCGACTGCAACTTGAAAAACACCTGCAATTCTTGTATACTTACCCAACCATTATAAAAACATTTAATTTCCAATAAAGGAAATATTTGGATTATTAATCGAGAAAGAAGGCTTCTTATTTTTTGGATGGACCAAATCGCACACACTGTGCAAAAATTCACTGCGATCAGTTGAGCGATTACGGATTGATCGCGGACAAGCATTCCGACGCATGATTTTTATATACATAAAGATATATGGGAACTTAGTTTCTGGATGCACCCCATTCGAGAACTGCAACCGGGAGTCGGCCTTATGGTGCTTATGGTGGAGAATGGAGAAATGTTTGTGCATCACTGTCAATACGCGTCACTCTTTATCCTGTGCCGGTCGCGAAACGTTTGCAACAAGTCGGATTTTTGGTAAGCGTTGTTGTGAGCTCTAATCTCTGTAATTTAACTTTCATGATGTTTCCCTGAGGTACAAGTTGCAAGAAACGTTCTAACAGCAACATACGCTTTTGGAACTTTACCAATATCTCGCATTGATAGTGACTGCCTCTCCTGCAACGTCTACAATTGAAGTCTGCAAAATATCTCAAAGTTCCGCTCTTTTATAATTTACTCACTTGTATAATTAGGACATACCAACATGATGCTGCTTGCCGCGGCGGAGTGGCCAAGCACATTGATGAGCTATCTCCGATGCGCAAGGCCGCTCTCCGTCGGGGGCTCGAATCGTCCCTCGAGCATGGATGTTTGTGCTGTCTTTAATATAAGTTATTTTATAAGTAGTTTGTAAGTTTAGGCACTGATTACCCCGCAGTTAAGCCCCTGTAACGATACATAGTTAAATTAATATTTTTTTTCGATCAGCGACGCTTGTCATCGTATTTTCCTCCTCCTCGTAATATTTCAGTGTGAAAAGGTTTCTTCGCTCGTCTTTAGTTTCTTCCGGCGTGTCGAGAGGACGGAAACGTGATTAGTCACACTCTTGTTTGAAGCTACTAAGTGTGGAGATGTACTCAGATTGCTTTCTGGTGTGAGTGCTGTTAAATTTTACTTTAAAATATACCCTCTTTCGTTAAGAGCAATGTCTCCACCCGGATTTCATTTAATAATGTCCCGTCCTTTCTTAATTACTGATTTTCTTTGAGATTTTCAGCTCCTCGATATTCCGTCGTAACATGATGTTCAGACGCCATCACTTTCGCTTCTTGTTTTACCTTGATTAAATCCCGATTAGTTACTTTAAATCGGTACCTATCTTCCTTTTAGAACCTGCAGTCTTATTAACATTTCCGTGAAGTACTATAGATTTTTCTGTTTGTTATTTGCCTTATCAAACTTTAGTACACGGTCCGTCAACAATGACCTACGACGCGAATAGTCTGAAAATTATTTTACTGCGGGAAGTACTATAAAGTTTATCTAAAGCGTTCAACAGCTTAACAGTTTCAGCTGTTGTGATCAGCATTTCCAGAAAGAAGCATGGGTTCCTTTCCGTAAGTTTTCTCTGTAACGTTATTTTTGTGTGTTGCCTCAACCCCAGCCTGTATTCCGCCATTTGATTCTATTCAACTTTTCGTATATTAATTCCATCCACCCTTGTCTGAAGTATTTAGACAGATTTTTATCCGATTTTCTATGGCCGAAATTTTAACAAAAATCCTTACTCTTTTAATCGCGGAGTTTAACATTAATACGTACTGGCAGAAACAAAATAATAACGTTGCATCCAGTAAGCTTAAAAAACATTTGAACTTCTTTTTTTATTTTTTATTTATTTATTTATATTTTTCATGCTGCAGTTCTCTAAATATCTCATTTTGACAATAACTTCAGGAAAAGCTCAATCTGGAGATGGATTCTGTAAGAGATATTGATGATGGTTTAGTTAAACCTTCGTTATCCAACACAGCGAAATTTCAGGCTTCTTTTGAGTTCCTTTGCCTTCAAAGTAAGATGTTTAGAAAAGGCTCCTGTAAAATCTGGTGTGTTTCTTCTGTATAGTCATGAAGATAAACAGGCTGTTGGGGACAACAAATCCGATGTGGAAACACAGTCTGCTCGAGTCTGTAAACACTAGCTGAAGCCTTTTTATCCCGATTTATAAACTAAATATTTCCTTTATTGGAAATTAAATGTTTTGTAATGGTTGGGTAAGTATCCAAGAATTGCAGGTGTTTTTAAAGTTGCAGTCGGAGAGCGAGAGGTCACGGGTTCGAAAGTGGCTACGATAAGGGATTTTTTTTTTTTTTTTTTTTTTTTTTCAGTTTGAGTTTTAACGTAGTCTTCACCTCTCAACGATGAGTCGCTAGAAACGAAATGTGATTTGGATTCTACATTAAACGGTAGGTCCGCTTTGTTAGGCACATGACAGGCGCCGAATCCGCGTCCGTAGCTCAGCGGTAGCGTCGCTGACTACCACGTAGGAGGCCCGGGTTCGATTCCCGGCAGGGGACTGGGTGACCTAATCATCATCATCTCATTATCATTGACGTAAGTCGCCCACGCAGCGTAAACTAAAAATACTTACACTAAGGCGGCCGAACAATCCCGCAAGGGATCTCCCTGCCAAGAAAGCCATACGCTATTTTCATTTCACAGGCGCCGAACGGCTGTCAAATCCGAAGACTTGCATCAGTTCACTGAACCACACGAAACTACTTTTTTTTATAAGATTTAGGACCTTTTGGTCGATGCCACAATTTATTTCACATTAATTATTTTTTCCAAATTTAAATGTTGAATGTTTGTTTAGCTTATGGAACTTAACTACGGGATCATCAGTCCCTAAACTTACAAACTACTTATCAACTAGCTTATCCTAAGGACGGCACAAATATCCATGCCCGAGGGGGGATTCGAACCCCCGACCGTAGTGGCCGTGCAGACGGTGACTGGAGCGCCTTAGTCTCCTCGGCCACCGCGGCCGGCACGAAAGAAGAAAAGAGATTGCTTTTAATATCTAAAACACAGGTTAATTAAATTTTATACTGAAAATTTTCATGCAAGAATTCGTGAAAATAAAACAAGTGTAAGAAGTAAAATTCTCTAAGGAAAGAAGAAAAAGATTCATTGCAGAGTCTGAGACGATCCAGTTCTACCTCATTTCCTTAGCTCACATGTACGACTGTCTCCGAACTATGACTGCCGAATGGCAGTCGTGACAATGGCTTGATGGTATTCACTCGCAACACCCGGGTAATTACAATTTTCTCGTACTATAGAGTAACGAAAATCGTAATTGAAAATACATTAATGAAAATGCGTTATTTCACAATAAATTTGGAGAGCACTGAAAAGAACTATTTGCATTGGTGTTTCTGTTCCGGAGAACATCGCATTTAAAGACATTTTAATATTACTTTGTAATTATGGCTTGCATGTTACCACTTTTCGCTTTACCTTTTCACCACTTCTTTGTCAGTCGGTACGTATGTGTGACATCTTGAAATATTGTAGGACGATAAATAACGAGGGAAACAATGCCTGATTCGAAATAATAAATAAAAAAGAGGAAACACAGCTATAAGTGAGATAACATTAGCAGACTCTGTAAGAGCTGCTTTCAAATCCTGTGCCCGCCTGGGACAAGCTCCTTGGTCCACAAGGAAAGTACTTGGGCTCTAACAAACACATATTCACCAAAATCATACGAGAGATAATGTAAAGATCTCTTATTGTACTAGTGATACTCCCGCATCTGCAGTCGTCCGTTAGAGGCCTCTGCGTGTGCCTTGCCACATTGCACATTGACCTGCCAATTCGCCAGTAGGGACGGTGCAGTGTGCCTCCGAAGTTGCGTTTTTTGACTTTATTTGTGTCGTCAAGCGTCAGATGGGGTGATTGGTAATCAATTCTACTAATGTATTGCGACTGATTGACATGAAGTTAAGAAGAACACTTCTTCGTGAAGATGGTATTAGTGTAGAAAATGAATCATTCGCATGCTTTCTCGTATCTGTTATGGTACAGAAATATGAGCATAAGATTCTGTTATTGTTTGTAAATCTATCGGACCAAACTGCGTGGTCATCAGTCCGTAGCTTACAAACTACTTAAACCTAGGTAAACTAACCTAAGGACAAACACACACACACACACCCATGCCCCAGGGAGGACTCAAACCTCCACGGCGAGCAACCGCGCTCTCCGCAGCTAGACGCTTTAGGCCGCTCGGTTAGATTATGTTGTAACACTAACACGTAATGATGATAATAGGGATGATAATGACGAACAACTCATTGCAAGTGCTACGGTAAGTGCGGGAAGAGGCGATGGAAGCAGTGGCAGTGAATACCAACAGTCTTCCGAGAAGAAGGTTAAATTGCAACTATCATCACGGTCTTTGATGACAATACGCTAGAGAAAATGTACGATGATTATTACATAAGTTATAGTTCAGATTTCTGCATTACGTCTGGCGTCTACATCTACAGTGCTATCTAATCATTGCAGTTTTGCAGAAAAACGACACCACCAGCACATTGAGGTGTACGTAGAGATGCTGTAAGCAAACGTTAATGCAGACATGATTGTTCGAGCCCATTTACTTTACTTGTAAGACACATTGCTACGGCCTGGTAGTGCGCTCCCGCTGGAAGTTAGAGTCTTCCCTCGGGCATGGCTGCATGTGTGTGTGTGTGTGTGTGTGTGTGTGTGTGTGTGTGTGTGTGTTGTCCTTAGTGTTAGTTTAAGTAATTTGTAAGTAGAGGGACTGTTGACTATAACAGTTTGGTCCAATAGGTCTACAAACACATTCAAATCCTCTATCAGGGATACAACTGTAGCTTTTCCATTGTTTCCTTGCTTTGTACAACAGTCAATTTCTACAACAGTCAATTTATAGATTATTTAGTGAATAGGAGATGTCCAATGTCTTTCTCCATCCTTGTCTACTCCGCGTTTGTTATCATTAACAACATCGATGTCGACGCAGTATTATTACCACGTCTTCCTTCTCTCATTAAATGGTTCGGTTTACTTCTTATTCTATTCGAGATGAATGCAAGAACAATTTAAATTAATACAGTATAAATATTTAGTTGGCCGTAAATGTTTGAATAATTCTCAACAACTTTGCGCTCTTATGTTTTTTTCAAATTAACGGTGATTTGAGACTGTCTGTAAGAAGTTCGCACATTTTTGGTCAGCTGTTCAACCGATCGGCTCCAAATTTTACAAACGTAATTTTTGGCCTCCAGCAACCAGAAACTCCGTTTTTAAAATTTTTCGGACAATAAAAGGTTCGTAACACTAAAAAGACCGTTTGTTATGGCCTTTTTCACAGCAGGAAGTTTAATTGCAAATAACGACTTAATAGTTCATCTGAGACGAAATTTGAGTAACCGTATTTATAGAGGAGAAATTCTCGACAACTTTGCTCTTTTATATTATTTCTATAACTCGCACCATTTCAGAGCCATATGTAAAAATAACGCCGATTTGACACTATTCACTTGATTTTACGTAACCCAGCGCAGACAAAGAAAATAAACTTGAGAAAGAGGACAAACTACCACGACAAGACAGGTGATGATATTTTAACGGAAAAAGATAATGAAGAAATGGAAGAGATATTAAACCAATAGTTTAAAGAGGTAAAAGTTAAAAAAAAAAGAGTATGTTTGTAAAATAATTTTAGGTGTTCGTTAAAATACGGTCAGAGAGAATGTTGTGTTGAGTGAATCGGTATTATCACATTAGTAGAGTCGTCATCGTATCGTCCATAACTTTTTATTATTTATATTTTTTATAATTTTTGTCCAAAATGTTTGCTACAAAATGTAGCACAATTGAAGTATCTGAGGACATCCTAACGAAACACCTGAAGGTAACAGGTGAATATTTTCGGAACTGAAGACTTCAACCAAATGCTTCCGAAACAGTTAGTCGTTTCCATCTCAACAACAAACGCTCTGGAAAGGAACTCAACATTCGATTTGAAAACACCATTCACAGGCACAATAAAACTCGGAAGTACTTGGGCATGACGCTGGCCAGAACACTATCTTTTAAAGAACACCTAACAAATTCTACCCAAAAATTGAAACAAGAAACAACATTATTCAAAAGCTCTTTGGCACCACCTGGGGAGCAACGGCCTCCACTCTCGGCACCACTGCTTAGTCAATTGTATTCTCGGCTGCCGAGTACTGTGCTCCGATTTGGCTAAACAGCCCACCTGTAAAAAAAGGTGGATGTCCGCCTGCATAACTCGCTGAGGATGATTTCCGGAGTAATGAAACACACTCCAGCGCAGTGGCTCCCAATATTAAGCCACATCACACCGCCACACCTGCCACCTACTGACGCCCTTGTACGTGAATACAAAAAGCATCTTGGGAAATCGAATCCTGTCAGTCCACCAAGACAATGAGGCTGCAAACACTAATACGATTCGTTCTAGGAACCAGCCAACAAGAATAGCAAGGAGGGGACTGATGACCTAGCTATTTAGTCCCCTCAAAACCAACAACAACAACAATAGCAAGGACCTGTGTACAAGAGAGTTTCAGTATCACAAACGCATGGTCCGAAAAATGGTACGCAAGGCAAAATATAAAATGTCTTGCATCACGCAAAAGCCACCTGATGTTGATCTAACACGCAAAACGTGGTGTACTCTAAATAGGATTCGAATTCGTCATGGGAGATGTGCTTACTCCCTGTATAAATGGGATAAACAACTATCCTCTCAGTGTGACTGCGGAGAGAATCAAACCCTCAGCCATATTGCTGAAGAGTGTCCCAGAAGAGGCTATAAAGGGAGCCTTGACGACTTCCTCCAGAGTGTATAGATTACATTAATAGACTTGATGTTTATTTGTAATATTGTTTGTTATATTAGTGATGTTTGTTTGCAATTCTAAACTTTTGTTATATTACTCATTTGTCTCTTTCTTTCTTATGTGACTGTATTGCCACACGATAAATTATAAATAATACTGTTTTCTTTCCAGAAAACTCTCTAATTATTTCCATGTTGTAAAGATTTTTCATTGACTTTTTCAGAGGAATTTTGGACAACACAGTTTGGGTTAGTATTTCTTATTTCTTGATATTCAGAAGGATTTGAACATCGTACCTCAAAAACGGCTTTTAATCAAATTGCATGGTTATGGTACATCGCCCCAAATTTGCCACTGGATAGGGGATTTCCTGTCAGAGAGGACACAGTTCGTAGTAATAGATGGTAAGGCATCGACTAAAACAGAGGTGATTTCGGGCGTTCCACACGGTAGTGTTATTGGTCTTCTGCTGTTCCTTATTTACACAAACGATTTAGGGGACATCTAAGTATCTCTCTTGGGTTGTTTGCAGATGACGCTGTCATTTACCGTCTAGTAAAATCATCTGACGATGAAAACCAACTGCTGAACGATCTGAATACGATATCACTATGGTGTAAAAATTGGGAATTGACTCTAAATAATGAGAAGTGTGAAGTCGTCCACATGAGGACGAAAAGAAATCCGTTAAACTTTGTTTACAAGATAAATCAAAAGTGAAGGCCGTAAACTCCACAAAATACGTGGGAATTATTATTACTTCAGACTTAAACTAGAAAGAACACGTAGATAATGTCGTGGTAAAGGCGAACCAGAGACTGCGTTTTATTAGCAGAACGCTTAAAAGATGCAACAGAACTGCTAAAGAGGCTGCATACACTATGCTTGTCCGTCCTTTTTAGGGTATTGCTGCCCAGTGTGGGATCCTTATCAGGTGGGTTTGACGGAGGACCTCGAAAGAGTCCAATGAAGGGCAGAGACAGCGTTACGGAAATGATACAGGGACTGGGATGGGAATCATTACAACAACGGCGGTTATCGGTGCGGCGTGGGCTACTTACGAAACTCCAATCGCCAACATTCTCCTCCGAATGCGAAAATATATTGTTGACTCTCTCTTACACAGGTTGAAATGATCATCAGAATAAAATACGAGAAATCAGAGTTCGAACGAAGAGATTCAGGTGTTCCTTTCTGCGCGTTATTCGAGAATGGAATAGGAGATAAATAGTATTCGATGAACCCTGTACCAGCCACTTAAATGTGATTTGCAGAGTATCCCATGTACATGTAGAGTTCGTTAACTGGGATTGTACAGAACTTGTCTTGCACAACTGACAACTTTGCTATATGCTTTACTGGTAGCATATGGGATTCCACATTAGCTTTGTGGTATACAAAAGTACTGTGTATAGTAGCGACGTTTTTTTTTTCGTTGGGCATTGTTGAAAAATTCTGATCACTAGTGTGAAGTACTTTTATGGAGTAAGAGAAGTCGACGAAATATAAAAGTCCCAAACGATGATTTATTTATGTGAAGCGAGAGTTACTGGCGTCCTCTGACGTATGAAATATTCATGGGGCGATAACTGAGGCACATTTTTCGCCGGCGACGGCGTGTCGGCGCGTCGGCAGCGCCATCGTTCACGCGTAATAAGCTTACACGAGGCAGAGAGGAGCGACCGCAGACGGGCTCACCTGACTGCTTGCTCGGTGTTCTTTACGATGGCCGCCGATATGAGGAGAGTAAAGACTCTACACTGGTTTTGGAAGACCTCGTGCGCCTGCTTAGTGAAAGTGCGTTCTAAATCTCGACTAAGAGCAAATACTATCGGTTTCCTTATTTAAGTAAATTAGCTGTCACTAAATATGAAATGAATGGAAAATGAAATGAAGGAGGAAAAAGGGAGTACAGAAGGCTGAAAAATGACGTTGACAGGAACTGCAGACTGTCTAAGCAAGAGTGGATAGAGGACAAATGCAAGACCGTTGAAGAATTATAACTAGGGGAAAGACAGATACAACCTACAGGAAATTAAAAGAGACGTTTGAAGAAAAGAAAACAAGCTGCAGGAAAATCAAGAGTTCAGATGGAAAACCAGCACTAAGCAAAGAAGGGAAAGCTGAAAGGTGAAAGGAATATAAAGAGGGCCAATACAAAGTAAATGAACTCGTAGTCAGTGTTATAGAAATGGAACAGAAAATAGAGGAAGAAGAGCTAGGGGAGAAGGTACTGCGATATGAATTTGACAGAGCACTGAAAGATCTGAGTCGAAAGAAGACCAATGGGGTATTTGAAGTTCCGTCTGAACAACTGATGTTAGGAGTGCCAGAAATGAAGAAATTGTTCCACTTGGTCGCACGATGTATCACTCAGGAGACATACCCTCCGACATCAAGAAGGATATAGTAATTCCAATTCCAAATAAAGCAAGTACAAACATGTATGAAAATTACAGAACTATCAGTTTTATAAGTGATGGTCGCAAATAGTAACAAATTATTTACAGACGAATAGAAAAACTGTGGTATCCGACCTTGGGGAAGATCAGTTTGAATTTAGGAGAAAAGTAGGAACAAGAGAGGAAATACATTGCGACATATCTTAAAAGACAGGTTAAGGAAAGGGAAACCTACGTTTTTAGCATTTCAATATCTGAATTACGCTGGAATACACTCTTTCTAATTCTGGGTTAAAATAGAGGGAACGAAAAATTATGTTTAACTTGTACAAAAACCAGATAGGAGTTATTAGAGCCGAAGGGGCATGGAAGGGACGCAGTGGTCGAGAAGACAGGGTTGTAACCTTTCCCCAGTGTTGTTCAATCTATACATTAAACAAGCCGTGAAGGAATGCAAGGAGATATTTGGAGAATATATTAAAGTTTAGGAAGAAGGAAGATGTTTGCAGTTTGCCGATGACATAGTAATTGTGTCAGAGATAACAGAGGACCTGGAAGAGCAATTGAACGTAATGGACAGCGTCTCGAAAGGAGGGTACGAAATGAACACGAAGAAGAGTAAAACAAAAGGTAATGGAATGCAGTATAGGACACTCAGGCAACTCTGAAGGAATCAGATTAGGTAGTGAGACAATAAAAGTAGCCTTTGAACACAGACTCACCGAAAAAAATACATACCCTGATTTTCACTGCCGTGACTATGTGTAATCAGGGGGGGGGGCAGTGAGAAAAAAAGTTTCCTCGAAAAATAATTATTAATTGTCGAGGTGATGGACTGACTTAATTTGTTTGCCCAATTTATGTATAATATAAATATCAGATTGTGATGGGGCAGATCTGTAGCCATTTAATTGGTCTTTCATATTTCTATTCTGTAAGATCTCTTTACTGTGTTGGAAGAGCATTGAGTAATATATAGTATGAGTAAAACGTAGAGCATATGGTCCGGTGAAAACTCCGCCCATACTTTCTTCTACAATCTCATTGGCTCTTACAAGTAACATCAGTCCACCAAAACCCAAGCATTTTTATTAATTTTTAATATACTCCAATTACTGTGGAAATGTCTGTAGGATGTATTTATATTGTACTAAGCAATGTTTCAGTTGTTTAAAAAGTTATTTAAACATTAGCTTAATAGAGGGATGACACGCATAACACTCTAGAATGTTCTTTTGGCGCCAATATCTAGCCACAGACTCGGAGTATTACTAAGACCGCAGTCAGTCGAGTTAAGCGCCTCGAACTGTTAACCCTTTCAGGCACTCATTATGAAAACAGCTTTGGATAAATTGAAATTCACTGTTTTCAGTATTAATACAGTGCAGTAAACATCAAAATATGTGTTTCAAAATTTTTGGTCGAACTATTGATTTTTACGTCATGTACTTCATGCAAAACACAGACGTTTGTATCGAGGTATGTTATTACTTGGACGTTATTTTGTTGATAGTTAACACTGCCAGATCAATAATGCTAGCATAATCTTCGTCGAAGCACCAAAGACAAGGCACTTGACTGCTGGAATAAAAAGAAAGGAACCACACACACGCTCACACTCTCAGACATTTACAGACAGCAAAGCAACACAACCTCCAAGAAGGCCAGATTAATGCTTCAGAAGAGGCTTACACGCCGTACCAAGCGGAAAAATGTTGTACTAGAAGCATCTTTTTCATAAAAAAATGCAGCTTTAAGGATTGATGCACAAAATACGGTATTTGTTGTAAATTCGTTGTTGTCCAGGAACAGCACTGCGAATGAAAGGGTTAACATCTTGGAGTCGAGCGAGAGCCTTAGAGCCTCAGGAGTGAATGGCCCGTCGGAACCGGGACTCGAACCTGGGATGCGAGACGGCATCGTGAGTCGTGTCGGGATAGCACAGTCGGTAGTGCGCTTGCCCGTGAAAGGCAAAGGTCCCAGGTTCGAGTCCCGGTTCCGGCTCACAATTTTAATCTGCCAGGAAGTTTCAACAGTTATGTAAGTTGAGCCAAATTTAAGAGTCTATGTAAATCGCGTGCGGGTTTCGCGTGAAAGGGTTTTCTATTCTTAAATGTTCGTGAATATTAAGTATACATCTGTAGGTTACTGTAAAGGAACAGTGAACTATAAATAAAATAAGAAAAGCCACTGGCATCCCGAAATTTCGTGTGACGTATTTCATTTTAGAATCAAAGCCTAGCCACATTGCACTACTATTTCAGCCTCAAATCAAGAAACAACGGATCCACGACCTGAGTGCTGCTTTTGCGCATGGGACAACAAAATAAGATACCAGGTTATTGAACAGAAACTCTCGACTTCATACCCTGATGAGGTAGACAGCAATACGGCTCCTCACGTGCAGTGCATTTTTCTGTCACAAATAGAAACGAGGCACAAAGTCTCTTCGTAACAGGACCGTGGGTGAAAGAAGGGAAAAGTTGAGAACTTCGTATTCACTTTCAGCTAATTAACTTTCTCGAACTTTAGACATTTACCACTATCTTTTTCCCTTTTAATCCTGCCGTAAGATGGTTTACCGACCTTGGAACATGCGACTACAATTCCTTTTGAGACAAGAAATCAGTTTATACATGCTGCCCATCTACTCATTACTCCTCTTTCTTTCCGCCTCGTTTTTCCCTCTGCTTTCTACTCCTCTTCCCATTACCCATCCCTGGTGTCTCTGTCTATTCCTCCTCCTCTTCCTTCTATCTTCCATCCCCTCCTATCTTCTCTCTACGTTCATACCTGCTACATATCCTCGTTAGTGCGTCGTTAGTATTAAAAATTAAGAAACTACTACTGAGCTACTTTTGCAGAGAAGTTGGTAAATTAACGACGCCATTCAACAACGGTATTTGCAGAATTCCTTATTATGGTGTTTCTGATTTCCACTGATGATGATATAAGTAGTTTTGAGATTGTCACCCCGGTGTGCGTGTGTTTCGGTAAATAAACAATTTAAACATGAACTCCCTCTATAATGTGTTTTTGCGAAACGTTGTAGCGTTCTTGTGTCATTTGTATCACACTACCTGATCAGTAAGAGGGCAGAAGTTGGTAGCATTTGGATCTTCACTTATTGTTAGAAGGACATTTTAATAAGTGACAGTGCAGCTAACATCAGAGCTATAGATTGTTGTTGTTGTGCCCTTCAGTCCGAAGACGGGTTTGATGCAGCTCTCCACGCTACCCTGTCCCCTGCAATCCTCTTCATCTACGAATAAGTACAGCAACCTACATCTGTTTGAATCTGCTTACTGAATTTGTTCCTCGGCCGCCCTCTACGATTTTTACCGCACACATTTCCTTCCAATGCTGAGATGGCCATTCCTTGATGTCTTAGAATGTGTCCCACCAACCTATCCCACCAACCTATCCCTTCTCTTAGTCTACGAATAAGTACAGCAACCTACATCCGTTTGAATCTGCTTACTGAAGTTGTTGCTCGGCCGCCCTCTACGATTTTTACCGCACACATTTCCTTCCAATGCTGAGATGGCCATTCCTTGATGTCTTAGAATGTGTCCCACCAACCTATCCCTTCTCTTAGTCTACGAATAAGTACAGCAACCTACATCCGTTTGAATCTGCTTACTGAATTTGTTCCTCGACCGCCCTCTACGATTTTTACCGCACACATTTCCTTCCAATGCTGAGATGGCCATTCCTTGATGTCTTAGAATGTATCCCACCAACCTATCCCACCAACCTATCCCTTCTCTTAGTCAGGATGTGCTAGAAACTTCTTTTCTCTCCTATTCTGTTCAGTACCTCCTGATTAGTGACGTGTTCTGCCCATCTAATCATAATTCGTCTTTAGTACCACATATCGAAAGCTTCTATCTTTTTGCCTGAACTCCTTATCGTTCACGTTTCACTCCAGACACATGCTTTCAGAAAGGACTTTCTGAAATTTAAACTAATATTGTAAGTCAACAAATAGCGCTTCTTCATAAACGTTTCTCTTCCCATAGCCATTCTGCATTTTATATCTTCTTCACTTCGCCACCAGAAATTATTTTGCTACCCAAACCAAACTCCTCTACTACTTTTATTGTCTCATTACCTAATCCGATTCCTTCAGCAATGCCTGATATTTTTACACTGAATTTCATTACCTTTGTTTTACTCTTGTTTATGTTCATCTCGTACCCTCCTTTCAAGACACTCTCCATTCCCTACGATTGCTCTTCCACGTCCTTTGCTGCCTCTGACACAATCTGCCGTATGGTTTCTGTACAAGTTAGATAAAACTTTTCGCTCCCTGTATTTTACCCCAGAATTAGAAAAGAGTGTATTCCAGTCAACTTGTCAAAACCTTTATTCAGATCTACAAATGCTAAAAACGTAGGTTTCCCTTTCCTTAACCTGCCTTTTAAGATAAGTCGCAATGTATTTAATCTTTTGTTCCTACATTTCTCCTAAACCCAAACTGCTCTTCCCCAAGGTCGGATTCCACAGTTTTTCTATTGGTCTGTAAGTAATTTGTGTTAGTATTTTACAACCATTACTGATAAAACCGATAGTTCTGTAACTTTCACACTGGTCTGCACTTGCTTTCCTTGGAATTGGAATTTCTATACATATACATTCTATATAATTTCTATACATATACATCTCGCAGAATTTTCTCTTCTAACTCTTCTTCTGCATTTCTTATTACGATTTTAAAATACTGCGTCCAAGTTCATTTACTCTATATATTCCTTCCACCTTTGAGCTTTCCCTTCTTTGCTTAGTACTGGTTTACCATCTGATCACTTGATATTCATGCATCTTGTTTACTTGTCTTCATACGTCTCTTTTATTTTCCTGTAGGCTGTAGTTGTACATGCTTCTACGGTCTTGCATTTGTCCTCTAGCCACTCCTGCTTAGTCAGTCTGCACTTCCTATCAACCTCTTTTTCAGCCTTCTGTACTCCCTTTTTCCTGCTTCACTTGCTTAATTTTTATATTTCTCCTTTCATCAATTGAGTATCTCTTGTTATCCAGGAATTTTTATTAGGCTTCGTTATTGTACATATTTGATCCTCTGGGGCCTTCATTACTCTATCTCTCTAAGCTACAGATTCCTCTTCTACTGTTTACTTTCTCCAGTTTCACTAAACGCTTGCCTAACGCTCCCTCTGAAACTCTCAGCAAACTATATTTCCTTCAATTTATTTAGGTTTCATATCGTAACTTTTTTTTATATTTTGTAGTTTCTTCAGCTTTAGTCTACATTTCATACCAGTAAGTTATGATGAGAGTTATACCTGCCATTGGAATGTATTACAGTTTAAAACTTGATTTATAAATTTATGTCTTACTATTATAAATTCAGTCTGGTGGCCTTCCAGTGTTCCTGGTCTCTTTTACGTATACAGTCTTCTTTAATGATGATTAAACCATGTATTTGATTAAATTGTACTCAGCACAAAATTCTATCAGGTGACTCCTCTTTAATTCATTTTCTCCAGTTCATATTCACATATTACTGTTTCTTTCCTTTCTTTTCCTACTATCGAGTTCCAGTAACCCACAATAATACAGTTTTCCTGACTTATTTTATATGTTTATACTTCTTTTTCAATTTCGTCATTGAAACAGCTCAATACATATACGAGTAAACTTCTAGTACTTTGGTCGGTGTTGGCTTCGTGTGTATCTTTGGTACGATAATGCGTTCAATATGCTGTTCACAGTAGCTTTCCCGCATTCCTATTTTATTCATCATCAGACGTACTGATGCGTTACCACCAACGGATTTTGTATTTATAATCCTGTACTTACCTGACCAGAAATCCTGTTCATTCTGCCATAGCACTTCACTAATTCCCACCATATCTAACTTTAACTTATTCATTTCTCTTTTCAAGTTATCTGACTCCGGCCGAATTAAGGGTCAGAACATTCCACGCTCTGATCTGTAGAGTTCCTGTTTTGTTTTTCTTTTTTCGCCTGAGTAGTCCACGCCTGAATATCCGAATGGGGGACAATTTTATCTCCGAAATATTGTACCCAAGAAAGACGCGATCATCATAGGTATATTCATACAGTAGAGCTGCATGTCTTCGGGAAAAGTAACGGCTGTAGTTTTCCCTTGCTTTCAGCCGTTCGCGGTAACTGCATGGCAAAGCCATTTTAGCTGATGTTGCAAGGCCAGCCCAGTCAATCATCCAGACTGTTGCCCCTGTAACTACTGTAAAGGCTGCTGTCCCTCTTCAGAAACCACACGTTTGTCTGGCCTCTCCACAGATACCCCTCCTCTGAGGTTGCACCTACGGTACGGCTATCTGTATCGTTGAGGCTCGCAACCCACCCCGCCTCGGCAACGTTTGTAGTTCACAGGGTGAAAGCTATAGGTATGTAGGCCTGTAAATTTACTTCATTTTATCTCTTATCGGCTTCACAAACATTTGATTTTTCTCTTATTTATTTTTAATTTTGTTTATTTATTTATCTATTTATTGTACACATTTTCGGCAAAATACATTTCGAATTATAAGAGTTTTAATGACTACTTTTATAATTGACATTAAAAACTGGTACTTTAATTTTCTTATTCGTTTGAATACTTTGATTTTCCGACCTTCCACGAGTACCAAGAACACCAAATAGTACAACATACATTATCACAAATCAATATATTTATACACAGCATAGAGCCAGAAATACGAGGAGTAATGTGCGTTATTCGTTAATTAGGCTGCGAAAAGATTCTTTGACTGAATTCAAACCGTATGTATAAGCGACAACAGTGCATTGAGTGTAAAGGCATATTTAACAACTGAAAACAGCAGATAGCTATTTGATCGGATAGATGAGGACGTCCGGTCAACATTGCGTTACTAGACACAAAGGAAAAAAAAAATTAAAACTAAAGTTAAAGCTCGGTCACTCGCATCGGAGGTTTGCGTCCTCCCACGGGCATGGATGTGTGTGTTGTCCTTAGCACAACTTAGTTTAAGTAGTTTGTAAGCCCAGGGACCGATAAACAACGTGTTTATGTCCCATAGAAGTACTAACATTTTTCTAAACTTAAAGAAATTTTCCAGACTTTTTGGAGCAGTGGAAAGCACTTGAAAAGTTTGCCTCACACACCGTGACTCGCTAAAATTCTCACGGACATGTATACTTGTCGTAAATAGATGCAAAAGCAATGAGCGGACTATTCTTTTTTGGAAAAAAAATCATAAGTGACAAATGTTCAAATGTTTGTAAATCTATTGGACCAAACTGCGTGGTCATCAGTCCGTAACTTACAAACTACTTAAACTAAGGTAAACTAACCTAAGGACAAACACACACACACACACACACACACACACACACACACACACACACACTCACACTCACATACACACTCACACACACACACATACACATGCCCCAGGGAGGACTCGAACCTCCGACGGTGAGCAACCGTGCGCTCCGCAGCGAGGCGCCTTAGACCAATCGGCTACTCCACCGCGGCAATCATGTGACGAAATGTAGTGTTACTAATACGAACGAGAGCAAAACGTCACAAAAACAATCATTGCTTTAACCGCATAACCAAAAGTCAAACCTATCTCTAGCATGAGTCGAATAATGCTCTAAAGAAGGAATTTTATGGTAGTCTCACATGCTTGTATGAACACGTGCTTAATTTATGTAAGGCAATGTATAACACTTCAAGCGTAAAAACTACCATCATAACTTTTCTTTGCCTTTTAAAGGCCCCTTAGACGCTCACTATTTATTGACCAATAACGTTACGCGAACGTGCGAAGTCAAGGGCGGTACATTATTGACTGCACATAATTAATGTCCGTGATAGATCAGTAGGGGTGCTCTACGGTGTAGAACTTATATCTAAGGCGAATGAGTTGTTTGTCTTGCGAAGAATGAGTAGAAATAGTGCAGATCTGCTGAAATTTGTTCCAAAAGATTCCAGTGAATATTTCTGTAGACAAAGGTCTCATTAACTGCAACGGAAACTCGTAAACATCACGAAATAAGTGATCTGAGTAATTCATCGTGTACTTGTGTTTTCTATATACGTTTTTAAGGTGTATTTAAATTCTGTAACAACTACTGCTAACAAAATGTAGCAGTTGTCTACTGATCACTGATCGAAACCTGTTCTAAGTCAGAGAAAGACATCTTTGTTAACAACCCAGGGGACCTGATTGTATTTGCTACAAGTAAAATAAACCTGTATCCTTTCCACAGTGTTGTTCACTCTATACATTGAGCAAGCAGTGAAGGAATGCAAGGAAAAATTTGGAGAGGTAATTAAAGTTCAGGGAGAAGAAATACAACTTTGCGGTATGCCGATGACATAGCAATTCTGTCAGAGACCGCAAAGGACCTGGAAGAGCAATTGAATGGAATGGACAATGTCTTCAAACGAGGGTATAACATGAACATCAACTAGAGTAAAAAAATGATAATGGAATGTAGCGTCAGAAAATAAGGCGATGCTGAAGGAATTAGATTAGTAAAACTAGACAATAAAAGTAGTTGATGCATTTTGTTACTTGGGTAGCAACATAACTTCTGATGGCTCATGGCTGATGGCTATGGGAAGAAAAGCTTTTCCGCAGAAGCGAAATTTGTTGCTATGCAATGTTAGGCCGGCCGCGGTGGCCGAGGGGACTGAGGCGCCCAATCACGGACTGCACGGCCAGTGCGGTCGGGGGTTCGAATCCCCCCTCGGGCATGGATATTTGTGCCGTCCTTATTTCAAATGTTCAAATGTTTGTTAAGCTTATGGGACTTAACTACGGGGTCATCAGTCCCTAAACTTACAAACTACTTATCAAATAGCTTATCCTAAGGACGGCACAAATATCCATGCCCGAGGGGTGGATTCGAACCCCCGACCGTAGTGGCCGTGCAGACCGTGACTGGAGCGCCTCAGTCCCCTCGGCCACCGCGGCCGGCCCGTCCTTAGTCTTAGCTACTTCATAAGTAGTTTGTAAGCTTAGGGACTGATGACCCCGTAGTTAAGTCCCATAAGTTCTACAAACATTTTTTTTTTGCAATGTTAGTTTAAATGTCAGGAAGTCCTTTCTAAAAGCATTTGTCTGGAGTGTAGCATTGTATAGAAGTGAAACGTGGACGATGAGGACTTCAGACAAAAATATGATAGAAGCTTTCGAAATATGGTGCTACAGACAAATGATGAAAATTGGATGGGTAGATCACGTAACTAATGAGGAGGTGCTTAATCGAATTGGGAGGGAAATGATTTTCTCGCATATCCTGACGACGAGAAGGGGCAGATTGGTGGGAGACATTCTGAGACATCAAGGAGTCGTCAGATTAACATTAGACGGAAGTGTGTTGGGTAAAAATCGTAGAGGGAGACCGAAGGACGAATACGGTAATCAGATTCAAAAGGATGTATTCTCAGATGAAGAGACTTGCATAGGACTAGGTAGCATGGCTGCATCAAACCAATCTGCGGACTGAAGACCACAACAACAAACTCACTAAGAAAGCAGCATGATCTTCAGATTCCTCTCCTGTTGTGGACAATGAGGTACCTGGCATTTCGTAAATAGTTAATAATTTCATATCTCAAGAACTTCCTTATCTTATGTTGTTTATGTTTCTCAGTTCTTAAAAAAGACAAACCATAACAATGATAATAAAATAAAAATAAACAAATCGTTCTGAATGAGCAGACTCTCTCGGTCTCCACAGCAACTGCGCTTTATTCCGCAATTTCATCCTTACTCAGTACAGTACATTGCCCAATATATTGAGCGAGCGTCAATATTTTAAACTTTGTACTGACATTAAGTAATGCAAATCGTGAGCAGCGATGTCAGGGGTACAGTTTTATACTGTGCAGTAAATATGGAGGATCTAAGGGCCCGTTTATTAATACAGCACGAAGCCCTTTCGGTGACGTAGTATAGTCAATGTATTTACATAAATTTACAGATAAATGTCTTATCTGCATATGCTGTGTGCTTCCAGTATAGAAAGTTCATTTACTATCTCGCCTTCTGCAATATCCATCAGAGCATTTTCGTTATGTACACTCCTGGCCATTAAAATTAGTACACCACGAAGATGACGTGCTACAGACGCGAAATTTAACAGACAGGAAAAAGATGCTGTGATATGCATATGATTAGTTTTTCAGAGCATTCACACAAGGTCGGCGCCGGTGGCGACGCCTACAACGTGCTGACATGAGGAAAGTTTCCAACCGATTTCTCACACAAACAGCAGTTCACCGGCGTTGCCTGGTGAAGCGTTATTGTGATGCCTCGTGTAAGGAGGAGAAATGCATACCATCACGTTTCCGACTTTGACCAAGGTGGGAATGAAGCCTATCGTATCGCGTTGCAATGACTGTTAGGAGAATATGGAATCGGTAGGTTCAGGAGGGCAATACGGAACGCCGTACTGCAAGACAACAACCATCTGCACGAACAGAAATGCAGATGATTCATTGGACAAATATATTATACTAGAACTGACATGTGATTACATTTTCACGCAATTTGGGTACATGGATCCTGAGAAATAAATACCGAGAACAACCACCTCTGGCCGTAATAACGGCCTTGATACGCCTCGGCATTGAGTCAAACAGAGCTTGGATGGCGTGTACTTGTACAAATGTCCATGCAGCTTCAACACGATACCACAGTTCCTCAAGAGTAGTGACTGGCGTATTGTGACGAGCTAGTTGCCCGGCTGCCATTGACCGGACCTTTTCAATTTGTGAGAGATCTGGGCAATGTGCTGGCCAGGACAGCGGTTGAACATTTTTCCGTATACAGAAAGGCCCGTACGAGACCTGCAACATGCGGTCGTGCATTATCTTGCTAAAATGTAGGGTTTCACAGGCATCGAATGAAGGGTAGAGCCACGGGTCGTAACGCATCTGAAATGTAGCGGCCACTGTTCAAAGTGCCGTCGTTACGAACAAGAGGTGACCGAGACGTGTAACCAATGGCACCCCATACCATCACGCCGGGTGATACGCCAGTATGTCGATGACGAATACACGCTTGTAATGTGCGTTCACCGCGATGTCACCAACTCGGATGCGACCATCATGATGCTGTAAACAGAACCTGGATTCATCCGAAAAAATGACATTTTGTCATTCGTGGACCCAGGTTCGTCGTTGCGTACACCATCGCAGTTGCTTCTGTCTGTGATGCAGCGTCAAGGGTAACTGCAACCATGGTCGCCGAGCTGATAGTCCATGCTGCTGCAAACGCCGTCTAACTGTTCGTGCAGATGGTTGTTGTCTTGCAAACGTCCGCTTCTGTTGACTCAAGGATCGAGACGTGGCTGCACGATTCGTTACAGCCATGCGGGTAAGATGCCTGTCATCTTTACTGCTAGTGATACGAGGTCGTTGGGATCCAGCACGGCGTTCCGTATTGCTTTCCTGAACCCACCGATTCCACATTCTGCTAACAGTCATTGGATCGCGACCAATGCGAGCAGCAATGTTGCGATACGATAAACCGCAATCGCGATAGGCTACAATCCGACCTTTATCAAAGTCGGAAACGTGATGTTACGCATTTCTCCTCCTTACACGAGGCATCACGTTTCACCAGGCAGCGCCGATCAACTGCTGTTTGTGTATGAGAAATCGGTTGGAAACTTTCCTCATGTCAGCACGTTGTAGGTGTCGCCACCGGCGCCAACTTTGTGTGAATTCTCTGGAAAGCTAATCATTTGGATATCACAACATCTTCTTTCTGTCGGTTTACTTTCAAGTCTTGTAGCACGTCATCTTCGTAGTGTAGCAATTTTAATGGCCAGGAGTGTACATTTAAGGTTTTTACAAATTCTATACATTAAGTGAATGTGGGGAAAATAATTGATAATAACATGATGTATGTATGTAGATGGAAGAAAGATATAAAAGCTGTACCACGGCTATGGTTGTAGGTGGAATGCCCTGCTAACTAGGCAGATGATGCTTTGTCTTCCTTAACCTGGCTCAGTGGCTTTGCACAACTAGCGGACTTATCCGAATACGCCTACCACCTACATTAAATAATCTTTTACCACACTTAAATTTCCCACCTAAGCTCTAAGAACACTGCAGAGGCTCGAAAATCTACTGGAGCAGTGTCTCAGCAGTAAACGGAGCTGTGAGTCCAATCTGTTGTTGTTGTGGTCTTCAGTCCGGAGACTGGTTTGATGCAGCTCTCCACAATACCCTATCCTGAGCAAGCCTCTTCATCTCCACATAAGAACGGCAACCTACATCTGTCTAAATCTGCTTACTGTATCCATCTCTTGGTCTTCCTCTGCGGTTTTTACCCCACACACTTCCCTCCAACACTATATTCACAATCCCTTGATGTCTAAGAATGTGCCCTACCAATCTATCCCTTCTTTTAGTCAACGTATGCCAGAAATTTCTTTTCTCCCCAATTCTGTTCAGTACCTCTTCATTAGTTACGCGATCCACCCACCTAATCTTCAGCATTCTTCTGTAGCACCATATTTCAAAAGCCTCAATCCTCTTCCTGTCCGCACTGTTTATCGTCCATGTTTCACTCCCATACAAGGCAACACTCCATACAAATGCCTTCAGAAAGGACTTTCTTAGGCTTAAATCAATATTCGATGTTAACACATTTCTCTTTTTCAAGAACGCTTTTCTACCCATTGCCATTCTGCATTTTATATTCTCTGTACTGCGGCCATCATTTGTTATTTTACTGCCCAAGTAACAAAACTTATCTACCTCCTTTATTGTTTCGTTACCTAATCTAATTCCTTCAGCATCACCTGATTTTCTTAGACTGCACTCCATTACCCTAGTTTTGCTCTTGTTAATGTTCATCTTTCAGCACACTGTCCATTCCGTTCAACTGCTCTTCCAGATCCTTTGCTGTCTCTGCCAGAATTACTATGTCGTCGGCAAAACGTAATGTTTTTAATTGTTCCCCCTGATCTTTAATTCCTTCACCAAATTTCTCCTTGCTTTCCTTTATAGCTTGCTCAATGTACAAACTGAATAACATTGGAGAAAGACTACAACCCTGTCTTACTCCCTTTCCAACCACTGCATCCCTTTCATGCCCTTCAACTCTTACAACCGCTGTCTGGTTTTTGTACAAGTTGTAAATAACCTTACGCTCCCTATATTTTACTTCTGCTTGCTTCAGAACTTGAAAGAGTTTATTCCAATCAACATTGTCAAAAGCCTTCTCCGAATCTACAAAAGCTAGAAATGTAGGTTTGCCTTTTCTTAATCTATCTTCTAGGATAAGCCGTAAAGTGAGTATTGCCTCCCGTGTTCCTACATTTCTCCTGAACCCAAACTGATCTTCCCCGAGGTCGGCTTCTACCAGCTTTTCCATCCTTCTGTAAATAATTCGTGTTAATATTTTGCAACCATGACTTATTAAACTGATGGTTCTGTAGCTTTCACACCTGTCTGCACCTGTTTTCTTTGGTATGGGGATTATAACATTTTTCTTAAGGTCTGAGAGTACTTTGCCTGTCTCATACATCTTACACGCTAGGTGAAACAGGTTTGTCATGGCTGGCTCTCCCAGAGACTTTAGTAGCTCTGAGAGTATGTCTTCTACTCCTGGGGCCTTGTTCCGACCTAGGTCTTTCAGGGCTCTGTCAAATTCATCTCTCAGTATAGTATCTCCTATTTCATCTTGATCTACTTCCTCTTCCCTTCCTACAACATTGTCTCTAAGTTCATTTCCTTTGTAAAGCTGCTCTATGTACTCTTTCCACCTTCCAGCTTTCCCTTCTTTGCTGAGAACTGGTTTCCCATATGAGTTCTTGATATTCATAGAGTTGCTTTACTTGTCCCCAAATGTCTCTTTTATTTTCCTGTAGGCTGTATCTATTTTTCCCCCATTTATACTTTCTTCTACATCCTTGCATTTGCCTTCTAGCCACTCCTGCTTAGCCATTTTGCACTTCCTGACAATCTCATTTCTTAGTCGTCTGTACTTCATTTTGCCTGTTTCATTTACTGCATTTTTATATTTTCTTCTTTCATCGATTAAATTTAGTACCTCCTGTGATATCCAAGGATTTTTTGTAGGTCTTGCCTTCCTACCTATTTTGTTCTCTGCTGCCTTCACTATTTCATCTCTCAATGCTACCCATTCCTCCTCTACTGTTTTATTTTCCCCCGTTTCTGTCAATTGTTGCCTAAAGCTCCTTCTGAAATTTTTAAGAACTTCAGGTTCCTTCAATTTATCCAGGTCCCATCTCCTTATTTTCCTACCTTTTTGTAGTTTCTTCAGTTTCAGCCTACAGTTCATAACCAACAAGTTATGGTCAGAGTCTATATCTGCCCCTGGGTATGTTTTACAGTTTAAAACCTGGTTCCGAAATCTATGTCTTACCATTATAAAATCTATCTGGTATCTCCCGGTGTGTCCTGGTCTCTTCCACGTATACAACCTTCTCTTGTGATTCTTAAACTAGGTGTTTGTTATAACCAAATTATGTTCCGCGCAAAATTCTACCAGACGGCTTCCTCTTTCATTCCTTCTGCCCAGACCATATTCACCTACTATCTTCCCTTCCCTTCCTTGTCCTACTACCGAATTCCAGTCTCCCATAACAATTAAGTTTTCCTCTCCCTTAATTGTCTGAATAATTTCCTTTAGCTCCTCATATATTTCTTCGATCTCCTCATCATCTGCAGAGCTAGTTGGCATATAAACCTGTACTACTGTGGTCGGTGTTGGCTTTGTATCTATATTAACTACGATAATGCGATCACTGTGTTGCTCATAGTAGCTTACCCGCATTCCTATTTTCTTATTCATTATCAGACCTACTCCTGTCATACCCCCAACTGATTTTGTATTTATAATCCTGTACTCGCTTGATCAGAAATCCTGTTCCTCTCTCCACCGAACTTCACTAATCCCCACCATATCTAACTTCAACCTATCCATTTCCCTTTTTAAATTTTCTAGCTTCCCTACCCGATTAAGGGATCTAACATTCCACGCTCCGATCCGTAGAATGCCAGTGTTGTCTTTCCTGATGATCACATCCTCCTGAGTAGTCCCCGCCCGGAGATCCGAATGGGGGACTATTTTACCTCCGGAATATTTTACCCGAGAGGATGCCATCATCATATGTTCATACAGTAGAGCTGCATGTCCTCGGAAAAATTGACGGCTGTAGTTTCCCCTTGCTTTCAGCCGTTCGCAGTAACTGTGTGGCAAAACCACATTAGCTGATGTTACAAGGCCAGCTCAGTCAATCATCCAGACTGTTGCCCCTGTAACTACTGAAAAGGCTGCTGCCCCTCTTCAGGAACCACACGTTTGTCTGGCCTCTCCACAGATACCCCTCCGCTGTGGTTGCACCTACGGTACGGCTATCTGTATCGTTGAGGCACGCAAGCCACCCCACCTCGGCAATGTCTGTGGTTCATGGGAGTGGGAGTCCAATCTTAAACCCGGGATTAGATGATTTAACCAACTGAAGCTAAATGGTTTCAGAGACGTTTCAAAATCTCATTCAACTATAATATTATACATATGAACGAAATTGGTACCAAGTCCGGGATTCGATCCCAAATCTATTCCACCGTGACACAGTGGCTTTGCGTAACAGCACTGACTTACTCCGAAACGCCACCCTCATCAATCCAAATTCTCATTTCGGCCCTGGACCGCTTGAGAGCGAACGGATGACATAGGCAGTCGCCTGTATGATCTTAAAAGTACAACTGCACTTTTTTCAGATCAGTGAAGTCGTCAGTCTGAATACAAGTTTGGAATTGACTGATGGAATTAGTCAGGTTGTTCCGTGGTAGAAGCTATGTCTATGTATGCCAATCAGCGACCACATACCCATACCCGTTTAACGTAACACACGTTGCGCTGTAGACAAATGTGTCGGCTAATTTCTTCCTTTTGGCTGCACTTTGTGATCCATCACCATAAGTACTATCATTACCATACCATTACAAATAGATCGTGGGGCCCATTAAACAAATGAACTAATGGGCGGATTACTAATGTAACTACAACTCATAACCCTGCACGCTCAACTGTGCGTTTCTGGTTTTGCTCGCTTTATTTCTTTGTGATTCACGCTAGGAAGTTCGAGCCTGCATCACACAATCGTGGTTGGACTGTGGTAACGTACGCAATGTGTTTTAGTTTAATGTTTCTACACTGTGTGATATCAGCAGTCGGCAAACGCAGAGTACACTTACAATGCTGGCAAGAATGACATGTTGACAAGGTGTTGATATCCTGGTTTGGACATTTGAAGGTATCGTATCTGACAGCCATTTGATTTACATGATCCTGTGGTGTATTGTGTCATTTCTTTCAAAGGCATGTTTCTGTCAGATGGTGCAGATCATAAAAATTTGTAGTGACGCCTCGAAACATACAATTGCGTGGGTAAAAAATTTTTGAAAATAAATTTATTTTCTGTTTTGTAATGAATTACTGTATGTATTTCGTATCTTGAACGTACCTCTCTATATTAATATCACATCACCTACAACCTTGAGTCCGAAATGGATAACATCATATGAAAAAGTAACGTCGTGTAGACGTGGGACTACTACTTTAGCTGTAGATCCACTGGAGATTTTGAGCAGATGTGAAGAATACATAGAATGTGCCTATAAGGTGGATCAAACCTTATGTCAAATTAAGTTTGAGGAAGAGGATGTCTGTCGGAAAACAAAAAGAGGTGCAATATTTTGTAAGCAGGAATACAAAGGCACTGAAGAAGAATTGGAAGGCTTTTGGAATCGATAAGCTACCAGCAGAATCGTTGAAGTGTTTGGAAAACAGGGGTAGGAAGGAAAACGCATACCTGTATAATGTGACTTACAACAGAGGGGAATAGCCTCATTACTTTCTTGCAACGATAATGGTCCAAACTGAGAAGAATAACAAATGTCAAAAAATGTGGACAGCATAGGACTATAAGTCTAATACAGCTAAAGTATTGCTGATAGTGGTCAATAGAAGGCTCTATGGCAAGTTGGATAGATGCATCGGAGAGTAACAGTTCGGATTTAGAAGAGACATACAAACAAGAGACGCCGTTGGCCTGTTACGAATCATAGGAGAAAGATATACTGAGAAAGGTAGAAAAATTTTGCTGTTTTTATTGATCTGGGAAAAGCTTTTGACAGAGTTCAGTGAAACAAACTGATGGACATATTGAAGAAGAAGCGAGTAGATTGGAAGGACAATGACTGATACAGAGCCTATATTTACGGCAGAAAGTAAGAGCAAGGATTGGAAATGAAATGTCGGAAAGAAACGCACTAAAAGGGTGTTAGACAAGGTTGTTACCTCTCCCCTTTGTTGTTTAACTTAGGTTTGGAAGCGATTATTGCTAAATGCCTAAACGGAAAAAGAGGAGTACGTATTGGATGGAAGACATTAGAATGTGTACGATTCACTGATGATATGGTGTAAGTGACAGAAAGCGAGAAAAGTGCAAATAATATGTTAAAACATCTAAATTATTTTTTTTATCTAAATGGGGCTTGTGTTGAATATGGAATGAGAATCAACACAGGAAAAACGAAGTATATGGTGGTCGTCAAAACATGGAAAGTAACAAATGTTAAGATCAATCAAAAAGCCATAAACCATGTCGAAACTTTTAAATATCTTGGCAGTACGATCAACTGATGATCTGAGATGTCATCAGCAAGCCAAAAACACGCATTCCTATAGCGAATGAGGCATTGAACAAAAAGAGAAGATTATTATGTGGCAAACTGGTCAGAGGAAAAGGCTTGGCAGTTGTTTCGTGTGTAGTGTGGCACTCTATGAAGCAGAAAAATGTTCGAATGTTTGTAGAGCTTATGGGACTTACATAGGTAGAAATGACCCTCGGAATAAAATATGAGAAATTAGAGCTCGAACTGAGAGATTCGGGTGTTCTTTCTTCCCGCGCGCTATCCGAGAATGGAGTGGGAGATAAATAGTATAATGGTGGTTCGATGAACCCTCTGCCAGGCACTGACATGTGATTTGCAGAGTATCCCATGTAGATGTAGTTGTAGATGTAGGACTTAACTACGGGGTCATCAGTCCCTAAACTTACAAACGACTTATGAACTAGCTATTACTAACTGCGGCACAAATATCCATGCCCGAAGGGCGATTCGAACCTCCGACCGTAGTGGCCGTGCAGACCGTGACTGGAGCGCCGCAGACCGCTTGGCCACCGCAGCCGTCTATGGAGCAGAAACATCGACACTGAGACGAGCGGATGAAAAATGTCTAGAAGCATTTGGCATGTGGGTGTGGGGGAGAACAGAGAGGATAAGCTGGATGGAAAGAATGAACAACGAAAGAGAGTTGTATAGGGTTGGTGAGAGGAGAATACTGCTGCAGGTTATAAGAGAAAGGAAGGAGAAAAAATGTTAAGAGGAGATTATTTAATAACAGATGCTCTAGAAGGATTAATTTGTGGCAGAGGATTGAAAGGAAGGAGGAGATTCAAGTTGATAGACAACGTAAATGGAAACAGAAAATATACAAATCTGAAGAAGATGGCGGAAAACAGGACAGTTTGGAGAGTTACCACGAGAAAACATGCTTCTGGGTAGAAAAATGATGATGATGTAAGACAGCAACATTAAGTATTGTAGGGTTGTAATGTGTATCTGTTTGTCCTTTCATATATCCAATGTTAAAAAAGATAAGAAGCAAGTTTATTGAGCACAATATGTAACGTGAGATGAGTGAGAAAACTTCTTAACTCATGTTATAACGAAAGATCGTGTGTTTATGTATACCGCACGTTACCATGCTTAGAATAAGAAGAAATCATAAAGAAAACTGTGTTGTGTATCATTTACATGAAAATCGCCGCACTCGTCTGCTAGCGCCTCTAGATGGTGGCACAGTGTAGCTGCTCTAACCAGTGCTCAAGTTGCTGCAGTACATATTTTGCTCTTGAAGTGTTTGCAAGCGAGTTACTGTAGAAACTGTGTGCCGTGCTGTGACATCATGAAGAGAATTAATCCTGCGCATGTGATCCAAATATTAGGGATCGCCGCGGTGGAGTAGCCGAGCGGTCTAAAGCGTCTCGCTGCGGAGCGCGCGGTTGCTCGCCGTGGAGGTTCGAGTCCTTCCTGGGGCATGGGTATGTGTGTTGTCCTTAGGTTAGTCTAGTTTCAGTAGTTTGTCAGCTACGGACTGATGACCACGCAGTATGGTCCGATAGAATTACAAACATTATTAGGGATCAAGTTGTGACATGCTGAATAAGATCTTGCCACCGAACATCCTAGCCCCCCCCCCCCCCTCTCATCGCTGTCCTTCGCTTGGATCTTCTCTCCTAGCTCCTTCCTACGATGAGTCCTTGCGCTTTCCCCTCTCTTCCCTCTTCCCACCCGTCCTTCTCCCACCGCGCTTCCCCTTTCTCACCTTTTCCCACTGCGGGGCCGCTGTTTCCACATATTTTAACAGTGCGCCGTTTAGTGTTGTGCCAGTGTATGTGTTTCCTGCCCAAATGGTGTTTTAGTACTTAGCAGCCGCCAACCAGGCAGAATATCAGTGTTGCCATGTGTTTTAAACACTGTCATCATCATCGTGTAGTGTGTTCCAACCTGTATTTTTAACTTATATCTCTGTGTGATTTTAACCACTGTGAAAGTTTTAATTCTGAATATGTTTTACTTCAACTTCTTTATGTCTGTTTTATTCATTTTAATCTCCATTGTAGTTTTTAAATTCATCAAATTTTATTACCTTTCTCTGTTTTATTGCCTTATCAACTCTGTAACTACGCTCAGCTGAAGAGCAGCAATGAAGCTGCTGCCAGCCTGCCTGCCCCCTCCGGCAGCTTAAAAAAAATCTCCGGCCGCGGTGGCCGAGGGGACTGAGGCGCTCCAGTAACGGTCCGCACGGCCACTACGGTCTGGTGTTAGAATCCCCCCCCCCCCCCACGGGCATGGATATTTGTGCCGTCCTTAGTCTTAGCTAGTTCATAAGTAGTTTGTAAGTTTAGGGACTGATGACCCCGTAGTTAAGTCCCATAAGATATACAAACATATGAACATTTTTATGAAAATAAATAAATAAATAAATCTTGCCACCGAACGGACCCGCTACTGCCACGTTGCTTTGTGCGATATTTGTTGTGTTTCGCAACTCATTTTTCGTACGTTGCTGTGCCCTGCGTCGACTGCAGACATCTTGGCGTGTGGTCTGCTGCCGCGAAGTGCCACTGTCGCCGACAGCCGCCCTGCCGATCCTGACTGCAGTACGTCGTGCCGACGCCCCATCTGCGTCCAACGCCCTCTGGAGCCTTCGCTGCTGCCGCCGCCGTGGCCGCCGCCGTCCCACCCCGGAAGGTGCCTCCCCGGCCCACACCGGGTTCGTCGCCCGTCCAGCGCGCTCTGCCCGGCCCCCAGCCCGCCGGAGCGCGTTATTACACCGCTGCAGCCGCCGCCTCGCCGCGTCACGCCGCGCCGTTCCTGCCCCCGCCCGGGCTGCCGGGAGACACATTCGCCGCCGCTGCCACCTCCGCCGCTACTGCTGTTGCAGCGTTCTACGACTCCGGCGACTTTTCGACGTTGACATGTCGACCTTGCCCCCACTACTGTGTAGTCCACCATCATTTTTACGACCACCATCTCCTGGAGCACCTCCTCCGTCCTGCCACGATTCCATCCCTCTTCACTCTCATCACTTCCTCAGCTGTCCACCTCTTCTCTGTTCCCACACAGGCTGCTGCCCTCGTCCCACAGACCCTTCCACTGTTCCTCGATTCTTGCTTCCCCCCCATTCTCCCAAACTCCCGCTTTGACAATGCCGCGGTTCGCACCTCACGAAGATGCCACTGCCGCCGCCACCTCCCTGTTATCTCTGTTCCCTCTTCCGTCTCCCAGCCACTCAAAAAAAGAAAACGAAACGAGCGTCCACTGACGCCACCTCCTCAGTCACCTCCGCCGATCCTCTCACTACTGACCCTCCGCTCCCGATGAAAGCCGTCCCTCTCCTGCCTACTCAGCTTGCACCACCCCAGCCACCCCTCCTTCCCTCCCAACCCCCTGCTCTCCACACTTTTGTGCTCAGTTACCCTGACCCCCAACGTCTAGACTGCCATGCCCTCAGTCTCCTCTTCCATCAGTATGCCCTCTTCCCCCCTGTCTCCCAAATCATCCCTGACCTCCACAATCTAATCCTGCAATAAATGCACAACATCCAGTTTGGCTCCCACACTAACCTCACACTCCTTTCCCCTCCTACCTTCCCCCTGTCAACCTCCCACCCTTACTGCCGTGATCACCAAGATCAGCCTGGGGATCACGAGGACAGAGGGAGGAGCTCCAATGGGATCCTCTCCTCTGAATCCGGTCTGTCCATCGCATTAACAATGCGATGGGCCCTACCTTTCTGGTGTGCATCTTCACAGAAGATGCGCCATCTATCAACAACCTCCTTTGCAACGGGGCCGTAATTTTCAACCACCTCCATAAGGCTGAAGCCTCCTGAGCCCCTCCCCAATCTTACCCTTGCACCCACTGCCTGACTTTCATTGACCTCCTCACTGAAAACTGCCGTCTTCAACACTTCCTGTCCAAACCTCACCTTCCCCTCCCCCCATCCTGTAACACATGTGGCGAAGTTCACCCTGCCTTCTCCTAGATATGCAAGTCCTGCCTTACTTCTACCAAGAAAGAATTCACTGTCCGCCCCACTGATCCCCCTATCCCTGCCAAAAATTCCTTGTGCCATCCCCCTACTGCTGAGGACATCATCTGCCTCCTTAACATTGTCCTCCAGAAAATTCTCCCATTGCAACGCCTCCACAGCCTTCACCACGTCTCCTACTCTGCCCGCTCCCTTTTAAACCTCAAGGCTACATATCAAACCCACATCCACTTCTCCTTTTCCCACACCAACCACCAGCAAACTCTACTTTAGTCCCTCTCTTCTCCCTTTCTTCCTCCACTCCTTTCCTCACATCACATTCATCTTGGCGCAGCGACAATTTACGCTCTTAAACATTCGTTCCTTTACCATCAAGAAACTCCTATACCTGAATACCCTCTTCCAAGTTGATGCCTTTCTTCTTAATGAAACCTTCCTCCACCCTCACATTCAATACTAACTCCTATCTCCTACACTGCCATGATTCTCCCTGCCTCCCAGCAAGAGGCAGAGCCACCTCCGGCACCACCCAGTTCAGCCACATACCCTCCTCAACATCTAATATGAACACCTCATACACACACTTTTCCTTCCCACCCTTACATTACCTGTGCCACCACATATGCCACCCATGACTTCATTGCCCACCTTCTCGACCTACGTGATTGTGCTAACCTCATTATTCATTCCCGCACCCCTATCAAACTCACACCATTAGTGGCGGTGTCATTCCCCTTCTCCGCCATACCCGCCCTTGTAGAGACACTACTCCTGATGTCGTCATTGTGTCCTCAAATCTTCTGGGGAGCATCACTGCCGAAGTCTTTGACCCCGTTGGCAGTGACCATGACCTCATTCTCCTCAACTTCACCCATATCCTCCCTCCCCCCAAATCCTAGCCCCCCCTTCACCTCCCAACCAAACTTGTGCACAATTACTCCTGGGCAGACTGGGATGCCTTTCGCCTCTCCATCACCCAGCAAGCTGAAAGCCATCCCCTCTGCCTGCGTTCTCCTGATGATATTGACCATGCTGACACCTTCCTTCAGCAACCCTTGTCTGACGCCAGCCTTTCCCATATTCCCTCCAAATCCATTCAGCCCCACTGTCCTGCTCCTATGGGAACCCTGGCGCCTATACCGCTCCTTTCTTCACATACGTGACTGCGATAAACTCCTCTGCCACCGGGAACTCCAGCGACACATATGCAGCCTCCTGACTGCCAAAAATCGCTGGGACTGGCGTCGGACAGTTACACGGCTTAATGCCCACCTCCCCACCCACTAGTCCCAGTATTGGAATGCCTTCCACCTCCTCACTGGCTCCAACCCCAAGCCCACCTACCTTCTCCTCCACCTTGCCCAGCTCCTGCCTGACAAAACCAGTAAGGCTGATCACTTCGTTTCCTTCCTCTCTGACATCTTCTCCATCCATGATAACCCAGAATTTGATTGTTTCCTCTTTCCTGACGTCCATGAGAAAACCAACATCTCCATCCCACCACTAGCTTCCAGCTTCCAATACCTGGACCAGATCCTGTGTCAGACTTAATACACCCATCACAGCACATGACATACATTATTAAACACACAACTTACCACAGCTCCCAGCCTTGACTACATCACCTACAGCCACCTGAAGGAATGCCCCCTCAGTTTCCTCGCCACTTTGGGTACTCTCTACAACAGCATCAAATACACTGGCTTCTATCCCAGCCTGTGGAAAACGTCCTGTGTCCTCACGTTCCTCAAACTAAACAAACCTCCATCTGACAATTCCTCCTACAGGTCCATCTGCCTCACCCCAGTGTTCAGCTAGGTCTTTGAAACTATTCCTTCTCGTCGCATCCACCACCATTTGTCTTCATCACCTACTACCTGACACCTAGTGTGGCTTTCGACCTTCCTTCTCCACATACGACCAACTCCTCTGCCTCACCTCTCTCCCTCCAGCTCAGTTCCCTGGGCCTGGAAAGGACCTATGACCGGGTCTGGCATCCTGGCCTGCTCTTCAAACTCCAGACCTATGCACTTCCCACAAACATCTTTCCAATCGCCCTACCTACGTCTGAGTCCATAATTCTGACTCCTCCTCTTCTACCCCTCTGCCGGCGTGCCCCAAAGTTCCATCTTCTCTCCGCTCCTATACCTGCTCTACACTTCTGTCATGCCAATGCCTGTCCCTCCTGTCCAACTCTTCCAGTACTCTGATGACACCGCCTTCCTCGCCTTGCCTCCCACTCTAGCCCGGTCCAATTGTATCATCCAGCAACACTGTGACTTCTTTGCCACTTGGGGTAACCAGTGGCTCCTCTCTATCAATCCCACCAAAAACCAGGCAACCATTGTAGGTCACACCACACCTTCTTTTCGTCCCCACGATTTTTACCTCACCATACATGCTCGACCCATTCGCCTCACCACCACCCTTAAATGCCTAGGCTTAACAATAGATTGCTCCCTCTCCTTGACACCCCACCTCTGCACTATCCAAGATAAAGCTCGCTCCTGTCTCCACCTCCTGAAACTCCTTGTTGGACGAATTTGGGGCCTACACCCTTCCATGGTCCTTTACAAATCCTTCATCTGCCCCATCCTTCTGCCTGGATCTCCGCCCCTCTGTGATTCTACAAATCCCTTGAGATCCTAGACCGCCATGCACTACGCCTTGCCTCCCATGTCCCCCTTTGTCCCCCATCCCCCACTCTATGACCTCAACCCTTTTCCCTGCCTTGTCGTCTTTACTGAACATCTCCACCTTTCCCATAAATGAGAACCACTCAATTCTCTCTTGCATCCCTTCACGGATCCTGCTTCGCTGCCATGCTTCCCCCACTGTGTTCCCCCGCTCTCCACCTGTCCATTTATCGTATTCTTTCCCATGGCAACTTCCGCACCCTCCCCCTCCCAGATGACGCCTTCCGCCCTTATCCTTCCTGCCAGCTGTGATACTCCACCTTCCTCCCTCCACTTAACCCTCCCAAAGGGCCCCATATGTCCTGCCTCTTCTAGCCACTCCTCGCTCCCCCTGTCCCTCCGGCATCCCTCCATTCTCCCACACCTCGAGGCATCCTGGGACCTCCTGCCTTGCTTTCCTCCCCCCAGCCCTGTGGCCCCAACCTGTCCCCACTTGCACCTCCTCCCGCCCCTGCCCCCAACTCCTCGATAGCTCCCAGCCCTTTCATTCCATGCCATTGATTCTGTGCTGGTGCTAGACCTGTGTTTTTTAAAAACGAACAGCGAACGACCAACCTGTCGCCCACGGCGAGCGTGTTTTAAATCGACTGCGTTTTACATCACCTGTGCTTTCCACCAATCTCTCCCCCTTTTCCCCTCTCCACTCATCTGTGATCTTCCGTGTTTTAATGTGTTCTACGAGACTTTGGTGTCGTCTCAATGTGATATTTCATTTTAATGAACTGTGAATGGCCAACCCGCAGCTGACACCTTGTGTTTTCTTTTAGATGTTTTATGAGGTATGTAGTCTCCGAGTCTATTTTACTTATTTTTTATCTTCATTTTGTCACCATATCCATGTTAAAAAGCCTGCATTCCTTGCTCTATTTTACCAGTCATGTAATTTTCTCCAACACTGTCTTCATGTAAATTTTAATTATTTTCACATTTTATCACCTTAACTTTCATGTATGCTCCATTGTATTTTTATATCTCTCTCGGCTGAAGAGCGCCTGTGTGCGCTGACAGTCCGCCCCTTTTAGGGGAATTGAAATTACAATTAATAAATAAAAAATTGCCACCGAAAACAAGAAAATATTGCCAACCTCTTGATGTTTACTTCTATGGATAATTTAAACTTTATATCAGAAGGATTACTAATTTTATAAGACTACAAGGTGCCAAACCACAAGTGGAGGTACATGATCGTTGTTTCATGTGAAACTTCACTCTGTGATTTACAGTCAATTTGCTGTAACTACGTATAAGACTATGTTACAATATTCTTGGCGTAAGTCATGGTGTGACATTAACATTCCAACATTATCATTTGAAAATATAACTGATGTGGCTTCTGATATTGGTTTGCGTGAATGTAAAAGTGATTTGTAATGCTTAAAGTGCTTATAAGAGCGAACAACACGTGTATAAAGCAGTACCATAGACCTGAAAATGCTTATTTTTGTAATTAAAGTACATATGTGGGATTTCTACGAAGTGGTTAAATCAAAGTCGGACAGAACAATGTGCACACTTCACTAAAGCCACGTTATCACATTCCAAATAACTTTCTACTACCGAATTCTAGTCCCCCATCACTTTTAAAGTTTCCTCTCCTTTACTTCTCTAATAATTTCCCTTACCTCCTCATATATTTCTTCGATCGTCCCCTCCTCGGCATAGCTATATGGATATTACTACTGTGGTCGGTGTTGACTTGGTATCTACTTTAAATACGATAAGGCGATCACTGCGCTGCTAATACTAGTTTATCTGCATTACTATTTTCTTATTCATTATTAGCTCAATTCCTGTAGTACTCCTAACGGATTTCGTCTTTATGGCCCTATATTCACCTGACCAGAAATCCAGTTTATCTTTCCACCGAACTTCGCCAATACCCACTATATCTAACTTCAATCTATCAATTTCGCTTTTTAAATTTTATATCGAAAATGCCCGATTACGGGAGCTAACATTCCACGCTCCGATCTGTAGGATGCTACCATTGTATTCCCTGATGATGACATCCTACTGAACAGTCTCCGCCCGGAGATCCGAATGGAGGACTATTTTACATCCGGAATATTTTACCATCATTATATATTCATGCAGTAAACTGCAAGACAGATCCATGTCACCTGATGTTGCAATGTAGTTCAGTCAGTCATCCAGACTGTTGCCCCTGTAACTTCTGAAAAGGCTGCTGCCCCTCTTCAGGAACCACACGTTTGTCTGGCCTCTCCACAGATACCCCTCCGCTGTGATTGCACCTACTGTGCGGGTATCTGTATCGCTGAGGCACGCAGGCCACCCCAACTCGCTAATATCGGTGGTTCATGGGGTAAACAGAATTCAGTATTGCGTTGAAAATTAAGCCGATAAAGCAACTCTGAAATTAAATCTGGATTCAGAGAAGAATTATATCCAAGAAACTCAGTATTTTGTCTTTTTCTTTTTAGTGATGTGATAGCAACAGTTTTCATTCTCGTAAGTGTTGTGTGTCCAGTGCTTAGATAATATAACGCTGCTTGTGACAGGACATACGGTTCGCAGAGGCCTATTAGCTTCATTGTACCTTTATTAATGTGGCCTTAATTCATCTTCGTAATATATCACGCAAAGTTCTTTGAGTTTGTGAAACGCTGTTTGCTATTAGTGTATAATATTCAACTTCCTGTGCTGTATTTCGTACCACCTCTGAGCGTAAATTTCATATCTTAACAAGCGGGAACGGAAGCAGAATTCATAATGAATGCTGGAGCCCCGTCTGTGCATACTTATAAGAAGAGTCTTTGTGGAAATTTGGAAAGAAATAACGGCGACAGTGTCTGCGGTAAGCTGTGAGAGGGAATGCAGGCCGTGTCGGGAGAACCCAGCCACTAATGCGCTGCGTCTGAAAGTCAGAGGTCCGCGTTCGGGTCCTGGTGACGCTCACAGTTTCCGTATTTCATGAATATTCACTCCTCTGTGTGAATAATGAAATAAAATTCGTTAGTATAATGTAGGAGACAACGAGATTGTTAGAAACTTTTTAGAGTCCGTGACATGCAGGCTGCAGCAGAAGGTATGACCAAACTTTCAGGGGACAGTCATGAAAAAAAAAAAAAAAAAAAAAAAAAAAAAAAAAAAAAAAAAAGGGAGAGAGAGAGAGAGAAAGAAATGGAACCAACATAAAGGGTGGAGGAAACTGAATCGGAGAACATACACATTCAGAGATTCATACAGCTCTAGCGACTAGAATGCTGCTTCAACATTGAATTAAATTCAAAGTTTCAAAGTGATGAATTCGCGGGGGGGGGGGGGGGATAGGTGAGGCGAGGAGAAAGGGGGAAGAATATTGGGGAAGATGGAGGTAGAGTAGAAACATGTGCACTGCCTGAGCAGATTTTGTGAGTGAAAATGTGGGCTGCTGCTTTTGAAGGCAGTGGAGGTATGGAAGGGGAAGAGATGGGGCGAAACTGGGAGGAACAGAGAAGGGAGAAAAGGTAGACAGTTCGGAGAGAGACATGAGTTGAAATGTGGTATGATGGAGGGAGTAAAAACTGATTGGTGTGGCGGGAGGCAGTTGGTTACCATAGGGCAAACCTCGGATAATTTCTTGAACATAGAAGTATTGTAAGGGTGTAACAGATCTTCCTTTTCGTCGTTACTTTTATTGCTACCGACTGTCACTTTCGATATGCAAATCGTAACAATCACAGAAACCAGATACGTTATGTCATTAATTGACTCACCATAGATATATATATTGAGTCACATCCTGTCTGAAGACTTTACCGAAATAAAAATTACGATACTAACAAAATAAAATAAATCTCAGCTATATTTTATGAGTGCCTACCTTACAAAGGAAAAAGAAGGAAGCACACCTACTCAAGAATGACAACTCTAATTTGGCAAAAGAAAATTGAAGGCAAACAATTAATTAATTTCTCAATCCAATCTGAACTAGTGTTCGTAAATTGCCAGTGGGTTTGCGCAGCTGATACTTTACCATACATATATACACACACGCACATACACACACACACACACACACACACACACACACACACACACACACACACACACAGAGACACACACACACACACACACACACACACACACACACACACACACAAACACATACATAAATACATATAGCAAGGTTGTTCTCGCAGCAACAGCGTCGAAATCACCAGTAAGCTGTCGAAAATCCGTTCGCAAAAATCAATAACTTCGTCTCATCTACCAGAGAAAATATTTTCGATACTTCCAGTTTCCACGGTTGGAGAACAGTCACAAACGAGGGTCCCATGAATCTAGAAAAATATGGATACTACTGCCATGGAGCAATAGCTGTGAACAGCTGAATATTTTCAATGTTTAGGAGCAGAAAAGGTGATCTAACAGTATGGCAGATGTTTCCTTCACGCCTACAAGATCACTGATTTCTCCAACCAAATACAAAAATAACATATGTGCCCTAACGAAAGCAGCACACTGCAGCAATAATCACGGCAATAATCACTGCAATGTTTGTAAATCTATCGGACCAAACTGCGTGGTCATCAGTCCGTAGCTTACAAACTACTTAAACCTAGGTAAACTAACCTAAGGACAAACACACACACCCCTGCCCCAGGGAGGACTCGAACCTCCACGGCGAGCAACCGCGCGCTCCGCAGCGAGGCGCTTGAGACTGCTCGTCTACTCCACCGCGGCCAAATCACGGCGACACCGAAATGTTTTTCACAAAAATATAGTACATTGGTCAGATATGGCGAAACCACCACAAATCTAAGTTCAAGTTCGGTTGCTACAAGCAACTCAAAATAATAATAATAATAATAATAAGACAAGTCCGCACAACCGTGACTAAGACAAGAAGCCACGACGCTGTCTCCCTGCGTCTCCCCTTCCGCCCTATACGTGAAGCTAAACGTCCTCGACGGTGTTTACATCTACATCTACATAGATACTCTGCAAATCACATTTAAGTGCCTGGCAGAGGGTTCATTAACCACCTTCATAACTTTTCTCTACCGTTCCATTCTCTAATAGCGCGCGGGAAGAAAGAACACCTAAATCGTTCTGTTTTCGATCTGATTTCTCTTATTTTATTGGGATGGTCATGTCTCCCTAAGTAGGTTGGTGCTAGCAAAATATTTTCACATTCAGAACTACATCTACATCTACATACATACTCCGCAATTCACCGTAAGGTGCGTGGCGGAGGGTACACTGTACCACTACTAGGCATTTCCTTTCCTATTCCACTCCCAAATTGAACGAGGAAAAAAAGAATGCCTATATGCCTCCGTACGAGCCCTAATTTCTCTTATCTTGTCTTTGTGATCTTTACGCGAAATGTAAGTAGGCGGCAGCAAGATCGTACTACACTCAGCTTCAAATTCCGGCCCTCTAAATTTACTTAACAGAAATTCACGAAAAGAACGTCGTCTTTCTTCCAGCGATCCCCAATTGAGTTGCCGGAGCATTTCCGTGACACTCGCGCATTGGTCGAACCTACCGGTAACAAATCTAGCTGCTCGCCTCTGAACCGCCTCTATGTCTTCCTTCAAACCGATCTGCTGCGGGTCCCAAATACTTGAGCAATACTCAAGACGTAGTCGTACAAGCGTTTTATACGCGATCTCCTTTACAGGTGAAGTACATCTTCCCAAAATTCTCCCAATAAACCGAAGTCGGCTCTCTGCCTTACTCACAACTGTCCTTACATGCTCGTTCCATTTCATATCGCTCTGCAATGTTACGGCTAGATATTTGAACGACGCGACCGCATCAAGAAGCTCACTACTGATGCTGTATTCGAACATTATAGGACTGTTTTTTCTACTCATGCGCATCACCTTACATTTTTCTACATTGAGAGCTAGCTGCCATTCTTCGCACCAACTAGAAATTTTGTCTAAGTCAACCTCCTATGCTATTACAGTCAGTTACAGACGACACCCTCCCATACACAACAGCATCATCAACAAACAGCCGCAAATTACAACTTACTCTGTCCATCAGATCATTTATATAGATAGAAAATAATAGCGGTCCTATCACACTCCCCTGGGGCACGCCTGACGATACACTCGTCTCTGATGAACACTCGCCGTCGAGAACAACGTACTGCGTTCTATTACTTAGGAAGTCTTCCAACCAGTCACAAATCTGTGAACCTATTCCATAAGCTCGTATCTTCGTTAGCAGTCTGCAGTGTGGCACCGTGTCGAACGCCTTTTTGAAGTCGAGAAAAACACAATCCGCCTGTTGCCCTTCGTCCATGGCTCGCAAGATGTCATGTGAGAAAAGGGCAAGCTGAGTTTCACATGAACGATGTTTCCTAAACCCGTGCTGATTCATGGAAAGAAGCTTTTCCGTTTCAAGGAAATTTACTATATTCGAACTGAGAATATGCTCCAAAATTCTACATGAAACCGATGTCAACGATATTGGCCTGTAATTGTATGGGTCAGTTCTCTTTCCTTTCTTATACACGGGAGTCACCTACGCTTTTTTCCAATCACTAGGAACTTTGCACTGAATTAAAGATTCGCTATAAATGCAAGCTAAGTAGGGGGCCAATGCCGCAGAATAGTCTTTGTAAAACCGAACTGGTATACCATCCGGACCAGCAGACTTTTTCGTATTTAGCTCTCTCAGCTGCTTCTCTACACCGGAAATACCTATTGCTATGTCCCCCATTTCGGAATTAGTACGTTGATCAAATGATGGTATATTCGTGCTGTCCTCCTGCGTGAAAGATTTCTTAAAGGTTAAATTTAGAACTTCAGCTTTCCGTTTGCTTTCTTCTATTACTGCCCCGGAATGATCAACTAGTGACTGGACAGTGGGCTTTGACCCGCTTATCGATTTTACATAGGACCAGAATTTTTTCGGGTTCTCGGAAAGATCTTTTGCTAAGGTATGGCTGTGATAATTATTGTATGCTTCACGCATCGATCTTTTTATAGACGCACGAATCTCTACTAACTTTTTCCTGTCATCATTTGCGTGTTCTTTTTTGAATCGAGAGTGCAACAGCCTTTGCTTTCTCAGCAGCTTTCTAACATTATTATTATACCACGGTGGATCTTTTCCATCCTTAATCGTCTTTACTGGCACATATTTCTCTAACCCTTCATTAACAATGCATTTAAATTTAGTCCACAATTCCTCTACATCCATAGTCCCAGAATTAAACGATGCCCATTCATTTTCTAAGTGTGATCGTAACATTTGCTTGTCGACTTTTCCCAACAAAAACACGCTCCTAGCCTTCTTGACTGGTTTATGAACTTTGGTCACCATCGACGTTATGATGATATCATGATCACTAATTCCTGTCTCTACACAGACATCGTTAATAAGGTCAGGCCTGTTTGTGGCTATAAGGTCTAGAATATTTCCATTGCGCGTGGGTTGCCGGTTTAACTGCTCAAGACAGTTTTCGGAGAATGTGTCCAAAAGTAGCTCGCAAGACTGCTTGTCTGTACCGCCTGAAATGTAACTAGCGAGGTCCCAATCTATACTCTTAAGGTTGAAGTCACCTCTGACTAATATTACATGGCCCGGATACCTATGCACTACCTGGTGTAGACTTTCCTTGAATGATTCTAAAACTGCTACAGCAGCACTGGGGGGCCGGTAAAAACACCCAACTATTAATTTTACTTCTTTCAGACCTGTTATGCGTGCCCAGATAACTTCACAGTTACTTTCAACCTCGATCTCAGTAGAAACAATATCTTTGTCCACAGCGATGAACACTCCTCCTCCAGTTGTATCAGATCTATCTTTCCGATATACATTCCACGCTTCGCTAAATATTTCTGAACTTGCCACATCATCATTTAGCCAGCTTTCGGTGCCTAAAACTATCTGAGCGCAATAACTTCCATGCAGCGCTGCAAATTCGGGAACTTTGTTTCTAATACTCTGTAAGATCGCGGCTAATATTTTTATGTTAGAATTTTTGTTCCGAACGTGGCCTGAATTCGCTGTTTGAATGCTGACAGGCGAGTGCTCATCAGAGTTAGCGCCTAGCCTAAAAAACCCCCATGTGCACTCCACAAGTACTCTGCTACCCGAGTAGCCGCTTCCTTAGTGTAGTGCACCCCTGATCTATCTAGGGGCACCCTACAATTCCCCACCCGATAACGCAGATCCAGAAATCTGCAGCCATGACTGTCACAGAGTCGGCGAAGCCTCTGGTTCAGACCCTCCACTCGGCTCCAAACCAAAGGACCCCGATCAACCCTGGGAACAATGCTGCAAATCGACAGCTCTGCTTGCACCCCGCGTGCGAAGGCAGCAGCCTTCACCAATTCCGCCAGCCGCTCGTAGGACCTGAGGAGGTCCTCAGAACCCAAGCGACAAGCGTCATTGGTGCCGACGTGAGCTACGACTTGCAGTCGACTGCACCCCGCACCGTCGATAGCCGCCGGCAAGGCCGCCTCCACATCTCGGATGAGGCCTCCCGGCAAACACACCGAGTGCACGTTGGAATTCCTTCCAGATCTGGACGCTATCTGCCTAAGGGGCTCCATCACGCGCCTGACATTGGAGCTCCCAATAACTAATAATCCCCTCCCCCCGTCCACCTGCTCGGACCCTGCTGAAGGAGTGGCCACACTCTCACTCACAGGACGAACGGGCGCGGACGGACGTCCAGCCTCCACATTGGCCTTCCGCCTCGAGCGACGCGAACGCCGTACATCCCGCCACTCCCCTTGCGGAGAAGGCGGCTCGACGACGTCCGGTACACCTGAAGGTGCCTCGGTAGCAGGGACAGAGAGCGTAGCGTGAGACACCTGAGGTGTCCCACTCGACGCACCAGACTCCCCACCATCGCTGCACCCCGAGACAGCAGCCTGAAGACGGCTGACCGTAGCCAACAGCACGCTCAGCTGTTCGCGAACCGCGGCCAACTCCTTCTGCGTCGGTGATTGAAACTTCGCAAACAGATCACGCCGCAATGAATAACGTCTATCTTTTAATGATTTCCACCCCAATTCGTGCAACATTTCCGTGACGCTTTCCCACCCGAAACGTGATAAAACAAAACGAGCTGCCCTTCTCTGAACCTTCTCAATATCTTCCGTCAGTCCCACCTGGTGAGGGTCCCACAAGGGGCAACAGTACTCCAAGAGAGGACGCACAAGTGTGATGTAGGCAGTCTCTTTGGTGGAGCTGGTGCATCGTCTAAGCGTTCTGCCAATGAAACGTAACCTTTGGTTCGCCTTCCCCACAATATTTTCTATGTGTTCTCTCCAGTCAAAGTTATTCGTAATTGTAACTCCTAGGTATTTGGTGGAATTTACGACCTTAAGGTTTGACTGATTTATCGCGTAATTGAAGTTCAGCGGATTTCTTTTAGTGGTCATGTGTATTACTTCACACTTTTCTTTATTTAGTGTCAATTGCCAATTTTCGCACCAAGTAGAAATTTTGTCTAAATCGATTTGCAGTTGCTTTTGATCCTCTGTTGACTTCACTAACCGATAAACGACAACATCATCCGCGAACAGTCTAAGGGAGCTATTCAGATTATCTCCTAAATCGTTTATAAACACGAGGAAGAGTAGGGGACCAATAACGCTTCCCTGTGGAACGCCAGATATCACTTCTGTTTTACTCGATGACTTACCGTCAACTACAACGAACTGTGTCCTTTCTGATAGGAAATCGCGAATCCAATCGCACAATTGGGGAGATATTCCATAAGCACGCAATTTCATTAGAAGCCGCTTGTGGGGTACAGTATCAAAAGCCTTCCGGAAATCCAGAAATATGGAATCGATTTGAGATCCCTTGTCGATGGCACTTAACACTTCATGTGAATAAAGGGCAAGCTGTGTTTCGCCGTCGACTCCCCTAAGACCATCCCTCACATACTTCCAGGCTGCACACGACCGCAATTGGCGGCCACGCCCATCACGCCTCGGTAGCCAATCACAGACCCCGAGGCAGTCTGCACTACAGACTCCGCCCCAGAAAGCAAATTTCACACGCAGACTCACGTAGCCAGATTTTTTCTCGGGAAACTCTCCGAAATTAACACAGCATGAAATCTTGGCGCCTATTTTTATTAAGATAGGCGCCGGATACATGCTGTCCCGGGAACTGCACTTGCGGTGACTGGCCACTTATCAAGTCGTAAACCGAGGAACCTATTGCCGACAATTTGAGACGCAGCGACGAGTAATTCTTCAGTTCCAAACATTTGGCCGACTGCCGCCATTCACCTATAGAAATACGCAGATGCCAGGGCCGTTTCTTGCACTTTATAAAAGACCCCCACGTTGCTCGCCGGCCGGCGCCTGACGATGTCATAAAGAAGCAAGTTTTTTCCCAGAAACGCTGACCGCCCAGCTGCAAAACGGTGCTTCTCATCCCCTGTCCACCGCCCCACGGGTGGCTCAAAGCGCTCCCCTCGGCAGGAACCTTCCGCGAAAAAGCTAATGGCTGGCCAGCACAATGACAAGTGCCTTCGCTCGCCCCTCTGTATGAACCCAGCCTCAGCAGCTTTCTACAGCTCTAAAATCAGCTTGCTTGCCATTGCCGTGAGTAACTACAGAAAAGATAATAAAGTACCTTAATAAGTAATAAAAATCAAAGGATAGGACTCCTGACACATCTCTCCCAACCCGTAAGTGAATGTAGAAGTCGGAATGATAAAATAATACATGCAATAAACCTATAGCAGACATTAATTAGAGAAAAATTACACAGGAGAGAGGAGAAAATTCGTTAAAATAATTGTTTGTTCAAATGTTTGTATAGTCTATGGGACTTAACTACGGGGTCATCAGTCCCTAAACTTAGAAACTACTTACGAACTAGGACGGCACAAATATCCATGCCCGAGGGGGGATTAGAACCGCCGACCGTAGTGGCTGTGAAGACCGTGACTGGAGCGCCTTAGTCCCCTCGGTCACCGCGGCCGGCAAATTAAATATTAGAAGGAACCACACCTTTGAAGGATAACCCCATCCGCGCTGTTAATAGAAGTTGTGCTGCAGGGTGTTCCACCTTGCTCTTGGTCACAATTTGACGGTGGCTATTCATTGTGATGGAGTTTAAAATTATGTTATTCGAACCTGGACTTTTCAGTGTCATAGATAATACGTCATAATGAGTCCCCATAAGTATGAAATTCACCTTTGGTATCGGCACATGAAAAGAATTGTGTCGGAAGGGTTTTACGAAGCCTTTGTGTCTCCTAGTCAGGCAAGCTGGCTCACGAGTGTCGTATATCTTCCCTCACTGCTACAGGCACTGAGGCGGAGTTGACGTTTGAGCTGGTCCCACACGTGTTGCATCAGAGACAGGTCTGGGATCATACTGGCCATCGGCGTACTTCAAATCACGCTAAGAGCACATAGATAAAAGGTATGGCGATACTATTACATGAGAGGTACTGTTGTGCTATCAGAGATTTAAAAAAATGTTCATATGTTTGAAAATAAGTAACGAAACTGCTTAGGTCATTGGTCTCTAGAAGTAAGAACCACTTGAACTAAACGATGACCGAGGAAGGACTCGAGCCTCTGACAGGAGCTGTAATGCAATCCGTCACAAGGCGCCTCAGACAGAGTGACGCCGAGATTGGTCATCCTAACTATATCAGATACGTGGTTCGGCAGTAGGTACGGTGCAACGCATTTCAAAAGCAGCCTATGCTTTCTTCTCATGGCATTAGCTTTGGGGCAAAGTTAGAACTGGTGCAATGTTGAGTAACAGCTCAAGGCCACCTTCTCCCTGCCTGTTCCAGCCTCTCGCCAATCAGTATAACTGTTGCATTCAAAATGCTTTGCACTTGGGGTGTAATTAGAGATAATACCCTATTCCCCAGCCCCTCTTACTTCTTTTCCACCTCTCACTCGTTCCGTCGCCCGTTTCCTATTTCCAGCAACCATCCCACGCCATCCACGCTTCTGTTCACACTGGGAAAACCTAATGTGCGAATTCCTCTTGTTCTACACTCTACACCACCGAAGGGACTGGCACAGTTTGAACTGACAGGGCCGACCGAATATTCGGTTTCGATACGGCCAGTTTCGACAAAAATATTGGTTTCGGCCGCAGATTCGGTTTCGGCCAGAAATCAGCCGAATCTTCGACTTCGCCGAAATTAGCTTTCTTGAAATTACTGATGAAGTCCGGTCGCGTTCAGGTTAGATTCAGTCAGCCACAATGCTTTACCTCACTTGACGGCGCGCCGTTTAATTGCTAGGAGTCTCCTCTACCGCGTAAAAAATATATCTTGTTGTTAAGCACAATAAAAAGCAATCGTACCTTACAGCGATATTCTTATACTATGTTAGTAACAATTTAATATTGTACGTAATGGAACGGGTTATCATATTGTTATGCCGTAAAGTTTTATTAATGAGTTTCCTTGAAAGCGAGGAGTTCTTCTTAAATAATTAATAATGGTTTTTGTCGGCCACGGGGGCCGAGGGGAATGAGGCGCTCCAGTCACGGTCTGCACGGCCACTACGGTCGGGGGTTCGAATCCCCCTTCGGGCATAGATATTTGTGCCGTCCTTAGTATTAGCTAGTTTGTAAGTAGTTTGTAAGTTTAGGGACTGATGACCCCGTAGTTAAGTCCCATAAGCTTTACAAACATTAAAAAAAAGGTTTAGGGAACATTGATCATGTGGTACACACCTTTTCCTGTTCAGTTTGCGTAAATTTGTACTGATAATGTGGTGTCGCACAAGTCTGAAGTGCGCGCCACGTACTTTCGCCGCGCGCCGCCAAGCAAGCATGGCGCGGCGATCTTGCGACGTCGGCCGCGAGCGCCCTCTGCTGCAACTCCTCTCGCGGCCACCACTGAACTGGATCGGTCACTTGGCAATAGGACAGGCACTAGAACAGTCTCTCATCAGTAGGCAGGCCTCTACGTAGTTGTGCTTTGTTTCAGCACTTCACTAGTCTGCAATTATGAAACTCGTAAAAGTATTATATTTCTAAGAAATATATGTCTTCTTCTAATCTAGCTTATTGTTTCTAGTATCTGCTGTCCCACTGACTGGTCACCTCAGACTCCGTACCCGCACACGCGTGCATCCTATTTCCCTGTGTCGGTCTCTCTCGGCCACCGACACCTAGAACAACCGGCGGCCTCGAGACACAAAAGATAACAATCATACTGTTAGTACCAACTGTGACATATTTCGAAATACTTTCTGCAGCACTGACTGAAGCTGCTATGTATATAGGGATGTCAAGAAGGAGATACATAAAGTTGTTTGTCGATTGCGAAAGACGGAAGTGAAGATTGCAACATAAAGCTAACGCTGTCAAGAACAAAATCGTCAAGGCTGCTTATGAAAGCAAAGAAATGATTAATTTCTGCGTATTTCGTATTGTGGTAGTCCTGTTGAGACTCTGACTTTTCGTAGTATCTATTTGGCATGTTTGTTGTTTAGATAAAGACTAAAGACTTCCTGCAAGACGTTATGCAGGACTGTGAAATTTGTGGTAGGTATACAGTAGTCTCGTTAGTTCGAGGTGAACGGGACCAGCATGAAATCGAACTATCGAAATTTACACTCTTTGACAAAAAACCTGGCCGCCGGCCGGCCGCCGCTGAGCCTAAGTCCGAGCCGATCGCGACATGGGACAATAAACGTGGCCGCGCTGATTCGCTCTAAGTCCAGCTATCTGCACAATCTGGCAACACTGTGGACTGCGGCAGTTCATACAGTACTTCTCGTGTGTAGTTAGATGACTACTAGGACAGCTACGTCCGTGGTCTCGCGGTAAAGTGCATGACTTCCATGTGCGAGTATTGGCGATCGAAACCGACTGGCGACAAAAATTTTAATTTCACTCACTCGTGCATGCTAATTCCACGTGTGTAATGAGAGCATATGCGTAACGTATTTCACTTTTTAGTACACTGGTAATAACATTCCGGCACAATAACATTGCTGCCTCTGGCCGCAGCACTCGGCAGAGCTCTCCGCGGCCCACTCGCCGGCAGCAGCGGTGGCGGCGCTACACAGCGCTGCCTCGCCCTCTGCCCACAGCGCCTGCTGCCGCTCATCGCACTAGATGCGTAAAATGCTGTAGTCATGCTGAGTGGTGATCCACAACAAGGTTGCGATGTGTATTTCAACGGAGCAGACCACCCACTTTGAATGATGAGCATATTATTACACTAATACATAATACATTAGAGAGGCAAAACATTGTCATAGTCATTGATCCAATAGCACTCCACGATGTTTAACACTTATTTGTGCTTTAAATCTCGATCCTTTTCCTTTCAGAATAGCTCTTCATGTAATTTGCTATTGTCATCAATTCATATGTTTTCATCAAGATACAATGCGTAACCCACAAAAATGTTTTAGTGTCGTTGTTTCATTCCTTGCGATAAATGTAAGAGCTAAATTATGTGAATAGGTTTCAGTGCACGTTTAAAAGCAACACGGGCACACTGCAAGGTTCGTGTCTACATGTTTCATTTCTACAGCAGATATTTCGCATCAATGGAGGTCAATTCGAATTTCTTCAAAGGAGTTTGTATGGTGAAGCAAAGAAGACATCTAATACCATTTCCATAATTTAGAGTCGACCTTTCTGAGAGACGTATTGTATAAAGTTTTTCTTGTGATTCCCTTAAAGAGTTTCTTATTGCAATCTGCAGCGTATAAAGTAAAATAAAACAAAGTAAAATGAAATTCCATCCCCAAATCCAACCAGGATTAGAACTGCCGACTCACAGCAAGGTTGCATCACAAGACACAAGCAGAACCACACAGCCAACCACACGCTGTCACCTGCAGACTTCAGTCTCTCACATATTCAATGCTGAGCCTCTATCGTTACGAACAATATTCCTACAAGTAAATATACAATTTGTATTTTTTATTACCGTTACATTTGTTTGTTCAATAAGTTTCACAATATTGAACATCAACAAGTTCTCATATCCATTAACATAAGCGAGTTAGAGATAATGTATAACGGTCATTTTTGTCTTGTTTCATCCGTAAAAGTTCCTTTGAAAATGTGAAACACTTCTTTTAACGCCCTTCATTTGAATCCGATATGTAGGGAGAGGACATTCACGGATTACTCATTTATTAACTTCATTCGTAATGATAATTTGGATCATATTTATTTACCAATTTTGAACTCAGTCAATTTAATTTTTATAATAGCGGTAAAATTACAGCATTGCTCATTCTACGGCATCTGTTCAAAATCAATGAATAAGAGATACGTCAATACGTTTATTTACTATCTTTTACCAAGCAACAGTGCAATTGCTTTCCTTAATACTGTTTTAAGCCATGGCACAATTCATCGATCAATTTCAATCGTTGTAGCATGTGTTTATTAGGTTGCTTTACTGTCTATTGTGTGTTTGTTACAAATTTTACAGTTGATTTTATACTAACGATAGGCCAGAAACTTAATTAACGTAACTCAAAACCGCGTGACAATGCAATATTTACTCGCATTCGTCTTTGCTATGGAACGAGTTGGTGCAGTGGTAACACACTGGACTCATATTCGGCTGCACGGCACATCGAACTGGCCTTCGGACATTTGCATTTGAGTTTTCTATGATTTTCCTAAATCACTCTAGGCAAATGCCGGAATGGTCCCTGCGGCAGGGCACGGCCGATTTCCTGCCACATCCTTATCATAGCAATCCGAACTTCTGCTTCGCTCTAATGACCCCCTTATCAAGGGGACGTTAAATTTTAACCTTCCTTCTTTCTTTCGTGTCTCGCGTGCAATAGAGCTTACTTTGTTTATGTTTTCGTGTGTTAGTACAAATTTTGCAGTTCATTTCAAACCAACTCTGAACTAGAGACCTTAAACTTTCAACTTAAAAAAATGTTCAAATGTTTGTATAGTCTATGGGACTTTACTACAGGGTCATCAGTCCCTAAACTTACAAACTACTTATGAACTAAGACTAAGGACGGCCCGAGTGGGGATTCGAACCCCCGACCGTAGTCCCCTCGGCCACCGCGGCCGGCTTTCAACTTAACTTAGAACTGGATGAGACTGCTTCATTAACGCCATTTCTTAATTGGTGTGTGGTGGAGGGTACTTTTTATACAAATGCTGTTTCCGCCTGTTTCTCTTCCAGTCGTGAATGGGTCTCCGTTAAAACTATTTCTGGTAAGACTTAGTGTAAGTTCATATCGCACTATCTTTTACCTTCACGATCTTTCCGTGACTAATACGTAAGAGGCGTCAGGTGAAATAGAAATAAAACAAATATATTGAATGTCTGTTGTATTCTCTTGAAAACGTTTGAAATTGAATGAAAAATTTCACACATGCAGAATTTGAAAAGTAAAATAATCATTAAAATGAAAAATGCATATAAACGTGATTTTAAAATAGGCTTAGACGAATAAAGTAACTTTTGTCCACTAGAAAATTGCTACCGCGTTAAAGATAGTTCCAAGGATTTTTCGAATTTTTAATAGCTATGTCAGGCATTATAGTAACACTGAAGTGTTCTTGCTTCATGAGTACTGCTAGCAGTAGCGTTTAGTCGCCACCGACTTGAAGGGTAATTTATTTCATTTACTTTCTGAAGTCGATAAGAGGTATGACGCGGTGGCGGCAGCCACTGTCGTTTTGGTGAATGCGGCACAACGAGCGAGCGAAGGCGCGCCTATTTGGAAACGGAGAAGGCGGAGCGCGCCTGCTGGAGGGAAAGGATAGTTGTCGTTCTGAATACACGAAGCCATCAAACGGATTCTAACAGATGTTCGGTTCACTTCCCTGAACTTACGTGTTTTGCCTGTTACATAAGAAATAAATGAAATTCATGAATTGCATTCAACATTGCAATGGTTAGTAAATTAATGTCGTCCGCTATCTGTGACGATACCGATAGAATGATAATCTATCGACGTGAGATACATGGCGCATAAAAGTCGCCATTAAGTTTGTACTCTGAAACCTATCACCGCGCTGTAATGAGCAAATTTAAATTAAAACTATGTCTGCAACGCATCTGCCCATGAGACCACGTAACATTTTATGAAATCAACGAGGCAGACAACAAAGGTCTGGAATCTATTGAGCACCTCATCAAGGAACGTGCTCAAAATTAGTGTTTGATTCAAATGGAACGCTATTTAACGTAGCAAGATGTTCTATCAATAACAGGTCGCTTGTAATTTCCATATTGACCTGCGGACATTTTATTTTATCAGGAAGCAAACTCGAAGGAAACTGGACAAATTTTGAGTATTTAGGAAGAGTTTTCTGCGACAAATTGTTAGTATTTTTGTTAGTTAATGGAGTAAAGTAGACATAACGATAAGGCCTACCTAGGAATCAACCATAAACCGAGAAAAAAATTGGTAATACGCTCAATGAGGTTTTCATTGTTGCTTTTTTTTTCTTCTTTTAAAATAGCTGGCCACGTGGCATATTTGGAGGGCACAGTATCTCGAGCCTGAGTGGAATTACGGGTCCTAACATGCAGACCGCCAGCTACAAAAACTCGTTCATCAGGCCACCAATGTAATCAAGATTTTCCTACGTCGTAGTAGAGCCTATTGTGCCGCAACTTCGGCAGTGAGTCTGATTCTGCAGTCACTTGACTTGTTCTTGTCACCTACACTAAATATTTTGAAAAATTAACATCATAATCGGCACATTGTAGTAGTTAACTGAATTGTGATCAAGAAGGTCGTTTCATACATTAACTACTCCCACTCTCTTTCACGTTACGAGCAAGCTGCCTCAGCTGTGAGTAAATCAATGAGGAAGGGTTTACAGCATTAATGTCTATCTGTATAATAGTCACTTTCTAAAAACCTAGCCCATTTCGAAATCGGGTCGGTTCTGTTGCAAAAGCTGGATCTCATCATTTCGTCTAGTTACGTCTTTAATTTATCCGCTTACTGTCAAACAAAATCATCCGTGCCAACTGTCTCCTGGAAACCTCATAGCAGATGTTGTAGCCACCTACTTCAAGAATATCAAGTGACATCACAAACAAAACGAAAGAACATTTTCTTAAATGAATTTATCAATTGTTCTAAAATGATGGTAAAATTTTAAATATAGATAGAACAACAAATTTGTAAATTACTTCAAATGTTGTCATCCCATAAAGTAAATAATAAATTCTGACGTCACGTCAGCTGTTTTTTTTTATTAATGTAGAAAGATATAAAAAAGCTAAGATTGCTGATCATCAATTTTTATTTACGACGACCGGTTTCGCTGAACTATGTCACATCATCTGCTCAAATAAAATATTTTAGAAGGCCATAATCTTGTAATGTCAATCAGTTGTTATATAACAATTACAGTGCATAGGTGAACTATGTCATTTTAATAATACATAATTAGCACAGTGAGTGACAACAGCAAAACTCACTCACTGTGATAATTATGTTTTATTATAATGACATAGTGCACCTATGCACTGTAAATTGTTATATAACAACTGATTGACATTACAAGATTGTGGCCTTGTAAAATATTTTATTTGACCAGATGATGCTGACATAGTTCAGCGAAACCGGTCGTCGTAAATAAAAATTGAAGATCAGCGATCTCGGCTTTTTTATATCTTTCTACATTGTCATAATTGGATCGCCTCCTAGATCGTAAACCAACTTTTTTTTATTAAGATCGTTGCTTTACAGGTCCACGTTTTTAAAGACCCATCTTCAAGATGTTAATTTTTTCACATGAAAATTCATTATAGAGACCCAAGATTCTAATTTCTTTTATCTGTCATGGGAATAAAATTTCATTAAATAGGCCCGGATATATGGAACCAGTCCAACAGAAATTATCACTGTCATTCAGAATAAAAACCAAGGACGTTAAAATGTGGGACAAATAGTCGCGTAATTTTGATTACTGTATTCTCCATGAAACCAGTAGATCGCCGACGAAGTAAAGGAGTACCAACCAAAGAAGACTGTCCAAAGAATCGAAGAAAAAGATAGATGATGGAGTTGTATTTTGTTCATGTCCGCATCAAGTATTACAGCAAGGTAAGAAAACTTACGAATATGCACAACCACCCGCATTCTCTGTTTTGTTTCAGCTTCACGAGGACTAAATTCAGAACTTGCTTGTTTAAACATGATTTGATTATAATACTCAACTACATCGATGCTTTGGGTATATTTCCATAATAGCTGCCGATTTAGGTAATATTCCTAGAATGTGAGACACGTATGACAAGACTCAACGTAGATACAGTCCGTCTTCGGACAACAGTGCCTAGTATTATTTGAGAAAACTATCGTTTGCACTACTTTTTCGTTTTGTTACAAAAAGCTCTCACTGAAAGTTGGTGAGGGTAAGTTATCAATTCATCAGCATTTCTCAATCCTGTTGTCTGCTTTCGGACTGAAGCCTTTCCTTCTGATGGCATTTTCTCGCGCTGCATGGCTAAAAGCCAGTTGAGGCAAGATGCTTGTAGGATTGAGGATATTGTGTGCTGTCTCTTTCAAGATGCGAAGTGTTTAACTTGCTGTTTAGTGACAGATGGGGCAACGCACATTTCCAGTAGATTTCCATGGGAATTTTTTTTTAATTGTCACAATCTGACAAAGTAATTGTTTTAGCCTTTTTTGGGGGGGGGGGGGGATTTCGTGATGGAAATTTATATATCTCAGTCTTTGATCAGCCTTTGAACTGCAGAATGTTGCAAGCAGAATTTTAGTATTTCTCCTTTAGAAGCCCGTATGAGACGAGCGCGATTTCGCGTCGCTTATCGCTGCACAGGTCTTCCTAGTACAGCTAAGAACTGGCAACATCGTTGCTAATATTTGGCAACACTGTGAAGTGCAGTTACTTCCGCAAGTGGTACTGAATTGTCTTACTAAGTTCACTTGACATTCCTCTTCTACTTTCATGACTGATGCTGTATAATGCCCACGTGATATGACAGACAGAAATTTAACTTTTGCACTCAAGGAATGCTGTTATTCGTATATGTGACTTTCAGGTTATCTTTGGAGATGCGTTAGAGGCTCAGCATTAAATATGTGAGAGACTGAAGTCTGCAGGTGACGGCGAGTGGTTGGCTGTGTGGTTCTGCTTGTGTCTTGTGATGCAACCCTGCTGTGAGTCGGCAGTTCTAATCCTGGTTGGATTTGGGGAGGGAATTTCATTTTACTTTGTTTTATTTTACTTTATACGCTGCAGATTGCAATAAGAAACTCTTTAAGGGAATCACAAGAAAAACTTTATACAATACGTCTCTCAGAAAAGTCGACTCTAAATTATGGAAATGGTATTAGATGTCTTCTTTGCTTCACCATACAAACTCCTCTGAAGAAATTCGAATTGACCTCCATTGATGCGAAATATCTGCTGTAGAAATGAGACATGTAGACACGAACCTTGCAGTGTGCCCGTGTTGCTTTAGAACGTGCACTGAAACCTATTCACATAATTTAGCTCTTACATTTACCGCAAGGAATGAAACAACGACACTAAAACAGTTTAATGAGTTACGCATTGTGTCTTGATGAAAACATATGAATTGATGACAATAGCAAATTACATGAAGAGCTTTTCTGAAAGGAAAAGGATCGAGATTTAAAGCACAAATAAGTGTTAACCATCGTAGAGTGCTATTGGATCAATGACTATGACAATGTTTTGCCTCTCTAATGTATTATGTATTAGTGTAATAATATGCTCATCATTCAAAGTGGGTGGTCTGCTCCGTTGAAATACACATCGCAACCTTGTTGTGGATCACCACTCAGCATGACTACAGCATTTTACGCATCTAGTGCGATGAGCGGCAGCAGGCGCTGTGGGCAGAGGGCGAGGCAGCGCTGTGTAGCGCCGCCACCGCTGCTGCCGGCGAGTGGGCCGCGGAGAGCTCTGCCGAGTGCTGCGGCCAGAGGCAGCAATGTTATTGTGCCGGAATGTTATTACCAGTGTACTAAAAAGTGAAATACGTTACGCATATGCTCTCATTACACACGTGGAATTAGCATGCACGAGTGAGTGAAATTAAAATTTTTGTCGCCAGTCGGTTTCGATCGCCAATACTCGCACATGGAAGTCATGCACTTTACCGCGAGACCACGGACGTAGCTGTCCTAGTAGTCATCTAACTACACACGAGAAGTACTGTATGAACTGCCGCAGTCTACAGTGTTGCCAGATTGTGCAGATAGCTGGACTTAGAGCGAATCAGCGCGGCCAGGTTTATTGTCCCATGTCGCGATCGGCTCGGACTTAGGCTCAGCGGCGGCCGGCCGGCGGCCAGGTTTTTTGTCAAAGAGTGTACGTGACTAAAACAAGAAAACGGCCATCAAAAGAATACACGTTAAAAAAGTTTTTGAGTAGGTATTTACATTGGCAGTCTAAAGGTTTTAAAGTCTTTTTACTATTTACTTCGCGTTATAATGGTGGAGTGTCTTTTTTGTGAAGATAGAATGTTAGTACGAAGTCTTTCGCGACGTAGTTCTTGCGTAAAAATACTCTCGGTATTCTTGCCGCGTCAAATATGGGTAGAAGCCCAAGCTTTCTACTATATCGTCCATAGTCGTCGTCAGGGGTAAAACTGACTGCCGTGAACTGGAGGCTTCCGCTTATATAACCAGGAGACGGCTTCTCATTCGCTAGCTTACGTCATAGCGGTAATGGCGCGTACTCGTGTGGTGCCATCTGACAACCTAGAATTTTCTAGCGCGCTCTATTCCGCGTTGTTAGCAGCGCCATCTCTCGCAGCAGGCGGTAATCTGCGGGAAGTACTAAAGGTTCTGGGAGCCAACCTCTGTTCCTTCTCCAGTGCTCGCTTCCATGCATTGCTGAGTGCATATCCGGAGTCTCTATTGATATTATTATCACATAATCTGATTTCAATCGCCTCCCTGATGACAGAATCCCAGTAGTTGGAAGCGTGAGCCAGTACTCTCGTTTCTTCAAACAAAATGCGGTGTTTGTTTAACAGGCTGTGCTCAACCACCGCAGATTTTTCTAAATGCCTGTATTTCAGGTGACGCTGATGTTCAACGCAGCGTTCAGAAACAGTTCTTATTGATTGCCCCACGTAATTTTTGCCACACTCGCACGGAATGCTGTTTATTCCCGGAACTCTCAGACCGAGGTTGTCTTTGATGGATGGCATCATTTCTCTTATCTTCTTGGGAGGACGAAAGACAGGTTGGATCCCCTGACTATTTAGGACTCTTCCGATTTTACTACTTGTTGCACCGCAGAATGGAAGCCGCGCGATGTGTTGGTCCTCTTGATTTATTGGAATAATCCTTGTCGGATAAATTGATGACAGTGCGGTTATCATTTTTGGATTCTGCAACATTTTGTTCCCGATTGAGACGAACAAAGGAAATGGATGAAGCCACCATTTCTGTCCTCAGTAAAGGACTGAATTTTGCGCCTGCTCCTCGTAAGATACCAGTGGCCGAGATTATCAGTGGAGTGGAACAAGCGGTTCGACACCTTCCGGAAGAAGCTGCAGATGATATAAGGCTCGCCACGAGTCGGATTTTAGCAACAGCCAAACCTCCAAAGTCCAATATAAGTAGAGAGGAGAAAATGGCGCTGAAATCTTTGGAGAAGGACAGCGGTTTAGTTGTTTTACCTGCTGACAAGGGGAATGCTACAGTCATCCTCAATACTGTCAACTATCACGAGAAAGTGAAAGTGTTATTGGAAGACACCACATACCGGCGTCTCAAACGTGATCCCACAACAACACTTAGTAGGAAGACAGGGGAGCTATTGAGGACATCTGGCCTCTCAGAAGAACTAGTGAAAAATCTAAGACCTAGAGCACCCAGGCCACCCAGGTTGTATGGTTTGCCTAAGGTGCATAAGGATGGGATCCCTCTAAGACCGATTGTCAGTGCCATTGGATCACCCACTTATCGGTTGGCCAAATACTTAACAAAATTATTGTCACCAATAGTCGGCCACTGCTCTCATCATATTAACAATTCAAAAATGTTTGTTGACATCATAAAGCAGATGAGGATAGGCCAGAATGACATAATGGTTAGCCTCGATGTGGTTTCTCTTTTTACGAAAGTTCCAGTGGAAGACACATTAAAACTGCTGGCTGCTCACTTCTCTCCTGAAATTGTGAAGTTATTTCGGCACACCTTGACGACCACTTATTTTTTGTATGGTGGAAAATATTATGAAATGACTGACGGAACAGCCATGGGTTCGCCACTGTCACCAGCCATTGCGAACTTCTTCATGGAGGATTTTGAAGAACGAGCGTTGAACAGTGCTCCCTTTCGTCCATCTTGCTTCTACAGGTATGTTGACGATACATTTTTAATATGGCCACACGGGAATGAGGCACTGCAGCAGTTCGTGGATCATTTGAATGGAATACACCCCAACATAAGATTTACAGTGGAAGTAGAGAAGGACGGGAAGCTACCCTTCTTAGACGTGTTGGTTGAACGAAAATCAGATGGACGACTTGGACACTCTGTGTACAGAAAGCCGACGCATACAGACTTGTATCTGAATGCCCGTAGCTTTCATCATCCCACTCAGAAGAAAGCTATGCTGAACACCTTGGTACACAGAGCAAGGATTATTTCAGACGAAAACCACCTCGACTCTGAGATCAACCACCTGAAGAAGGTCTTCAGAAAGAATGGATATTCCTCCCGTGATATTAGGTCCACACTGTCGAGGAAACCTAGACAGGATGCTATTCCAATAAATCAAGAGGACCAACACATCGCGCGGCTTCCATTCTGCGGTGCAACAAGTAGTAAAATCGGAAGAGTCCTAAATAGGCAGGGGATCCAACCTGTCTTTCGTCCTCCCAAGAAGATAAGAGAAATGATGCCATCCATCAAAGACAACCTCGATCTGAGAGTGCCGGGAATATACAGCATTCCGTACGAGTGTGGCAAAAATTACGTGGGGCAATCAATAAGAACTGTTTCTGAACGCTGCGTTGAACATCAGCGTCACCTGAAATACAGGCATTTAGAAAAATCTGCAGTGTTTTTTTTTTTTTTCTTTATTGGTAATTTCACTCCGACTTTCGTCGGCGGGCTGGCAGCAGCATCAGCGCTGCTCTTCAGCCGAGAGAACAGACACATGACAAGCGAGATAAAAAGAACAAAGACATGAAGTTAAAAACAATGAGTATAAAAACATGGTACGGAGGAAAAATGGAAGACTGGTCATCGGAGACAATACTGCAGACTTAAGACACATGAACAAGAGAGACTGACACACATAAGCAGATTAAAAACAGTCTGTGCCACGGTGGCGATAAAATCCACATGGAGAGACAACACTGGACACACGAAGTCACACGATGATATAGGTGGTGATGACACGAGTTGCGACGCACTGGAGATGAACACACGGAGATGTCGATACACTTGACACGAGAATACACTGTTAAAAGGCGACGCTGCAGCCCCCGCGGGGCAAGGAGAGGGAGGAAGCGTGGGGGAGGGTCGAAAAGAGAGAGAGGGAGGGGAGAAGGGAAGGAGAAGGAAAGACAGGCGCGATTGAGACTCCAGGTGGGGAAAGGAGGGGGGAAATCCAAGCGGGGAGGGGGAGAAGGAGGGGATGGGGAGAGGGGGCCGCTAAGTCTACGGGGAAGGGATCAAAGCTGATAGGAGGGGTATATTTCGGGACGAAGGGCGTCATCCGGTAGGGGAAGGGAGCGGAAGTTGCCTTGGGAGAGGATATGAAGGGTGTGCAGGTGGAGAGAGGGAGGAATGCAGTGGTGGAGGCGCGGCAGAGGCCCAGGGGCGGTGAGGATAGGGTAAACTAGCGGGTTGCGGGAATCGAGTTTTCGGGTGACATACAGGAGGCGGAGGCGTTCAAGGTGTTGAAGGAGGTGAGGGAAGGAGATGAGGTCGTAGAGGATCCGCGTGGGGGAAGGAAGGCGGATACGGTAGGCGAGGCGGAGGGCGTGGCGTTCAAGGACTTGGAGGGTGTGATAAAAGGTGGGAGGAGCAGATACCCAGGCAGGGTGGAAGGAACAGAGGATGGGGCGCATGATGGATTTGTATGTGTGGAGGACGGTGGAAGGGCGTAATCCCCACGTCCGGCCGGTGAGCAGTTTAAGGAGGTTGAGGCGGGACATGGCTTTTTCACGGATGGATTTCAGATGGGGGGTCCAGGTAAGGTGGCGGTCGAGGGTGAGGCCCAGATACTTAATGGTGTTAGTGTGGCGGATGGGACGGTCGTGGAGGGTGATGTAGAGATCGGGGATGCGGAAGGTGCGGGTGGTACGACCTATAATGATCGCCTGGGATTTGTCAGGGTTGACGGAGATCTGCAGTGGTTGAGCACAGCCTGTTAAACAAACACCGCATTTTGTTTGAAGAAACGAGAGTACTGGCTCACGCTTCCAACTACTGGGATTCTGTCATCAGAGAGGCGATTGAAATTAGATTATGTGATAATAATATCAATAGAGACTCCGGATATGCACTTAGCAATGCATGGAAGCGAGCACTGGAGAAGGAGAAGGAACAGAGGTTGGCTCCCAGAACCTTTAGTACTTCCCGCAGATTACCGCCTGCTGCGAGAGATGGCGCTGCTAACAACGCGGAATAGAGCGCGCTAGAAAATTCTAGGTGGTCAGATGGCACCACACGAGTACGCGCCATTACCGCTATGACGTAAGCTAGCCAATGAGAAGCCGTCTCCTGGTTATATAAACAGACGCCTCCAGTTCACGGCAGTCAGTTTTACCCCTGACGACGACTATGGAGGATATAGTCGAAAGCTTGGGCTCCTACCCATATTTGACGTGGCAAGAATACCGAGAGTATTTTACCCAAGATAGAATGTTGTTTTGTTTTATGACTCTCGTATTTATGGGAACCTTCTAATTCCGAGACTCGAAATATGAATATTCCACTGTATCTAGTTCAATTCACTTATTATCTAACTTCCTTTAAATTTTCTTTTTTAGGCAAGAAAATGTCACAACGAGGAGAAAAGAATCCAATTAGGAAGTACTTTAATAAAAGTACCGTCGATTTGTCTAAACCTGTACGCCTCCTATATCATCTCCTACAGACACCTGATTAGACTTACACACACCCAAGGGGCTCCTGATAAATGTGGAAAAACCCGTGATTTGTTGTGTAACGTAAATATACAGCAATTTAACTCAATTACGCAAATTTCGTTACGGTTTCGGTTTGGACCACAACTCTTGTTTAGGTCGGACTCTAACTGACACCATTTCCTGACTGCCACAGTTCCCTGTCTTCCTGCCCCTCCCTGGTAATACTTCGTCCCCGAATATTCAGGGCCTCAAAATACTGCACCACTCCCACATCCTACTAGATGGAACTTCGAATTTGTAATTACCACTTACACTGCACAAAATTGTTGAACTTTACTTTTGGTGTGCATTTTCAACTTTTCACGGCGTAATGTACAGTCCAATAGATTTCGGGAATGCAGCCGCGTAAAATTCACTTCTTCTGCTGATATTTCGGCCGCGTACCTTCCGGCCATCTTCAGAGTGAGATGGCCGGAAGGTACGCGGCCGAAATATCAGCAGAAGAAGTGAATTTTACGCGGTTGCATTCCCGAAATCTATTGGACTTTACTTGTGGTACTTTCAGGAACTCGGCGGGAAATTCTCTTACGTCACCTCTCCTCCTCACTGTTCTGAGAATACTGTGCCCCTTATCTGTCTGGTACTCGATCTCTGGACGTACTGATTCAGAATACAATCGCCAAGCCACTATTTGCTAGTACTTACAATTTTCAATTAGCATTTGTATTGAATTGTGAAGAACGGTAACGGTTTGCAGCAAGAGAAACTGTTTTATTTATTAGACCAATTATGACAGGAGTGAGTTGTCCATTCGCATGAATCACTGAACCAAGGCCGAATGCCTGCTGATGGCGCTGCCTGGCCTGGGAATTCTATGCCATGGACCTATTTCGGTCTTACGCACTGGACCTATCGATTGCACAACCCATCCCAACTTCCTTTTACTTAACAGCCATCTAGAACCGCTCTCTCAAAGAAGGATCTGTACCAAAAGATTGGAAATTTGCACAGGTCACACCTATATTCAAGAAAGGCAGTAGGAGTAACCCATTAAACTACAGGCCTATTTCATTGACGCCAATTTGCAGCAGGGTTTTGGAACATATCCTGTATTCAAATATTATGAATTATCTCGAACAGAATGATCTATTGGCCAAATGTCAACATGGCTTTAGAAAATATCGTTCATGCGAAACACAACTAGCTCTTTATTCACACAAGGTGATGGGTGCTATTGACAAGGGTTCGCAAATTGATTCCGTATTCCTTGATTTCCGGAAGGCTTTTGACACCGTACCTCACAAACGGCTTTGAATCAAATTGCGTGGTTACGGTATATCGCCCCATATTTGCGACTGGATAGGGGATTTCCTGTCAGATAGGACACAGTTCGTAGTAATCTATGGTAAGGCATCGACTAAAACAGAGGTGATATCGAGCGTTCCACAGGGTAGTGTTATTGGTCCTCTGCTGTTCCTTATTTACATAAACGATTTAGGGGAAAATCTAAGTAGCTCTATTAGGTTGTTGGCAGATGACGCCATCGTTTACCGTCTAGTAAAATCGTCTGAAGATCAAAACCAACTGCAGAACGATTTGAATAAGATATCAGTATGGTGTAAAAATTGGCATTTGACTCTAAATAATGAGAAGTGTGAAGTCGTCCACATGAGTACGAAAAGAAATCCGTTAAATTTTGTTTACATGATAAATCAATCAAATGTAAAGGCCGTAAACGCCACAAAATACCTAGGAATTACAATTACTTCTGACTTCAATTGGAAAGAACACGTAGATAATGTCGTGGGAAAGGCGAACCAGAGACTGCGTTTTATTGTCAGAACCCTTAAAAGATGCAACAGAACTACTGAAGAAACTGCATACACTACGCTTGTCCGCCCCTTTATGGACTAACGCTGCCAAGTATGGGATTCTTATCAGGTTGGTTTGGCGGAGGTCATCGAAAGAGTCCAAAGAAGGGCAGCTCGTTTCTTATTGTCACGATACAGGGGAGACAGCGTTACGGAAATGATACAGGATCTGGGATGGGAATCATTACAACAACGGCGCATATCGCTGCAGCGTGAGCTACTTACGAAACTCCAGTCGCCAACATTCTCCTCCGAATGTGAAAATATATTGTTGACTCCCACTTACATAGGTAGAAATGATCATCAAAATAAAATACGAGAAATCAGAGCTCGAATGGAGAGATTCAGGTGTTCTTTCTTTCCGCGCGCTATTCGAGAATGGAATGGGAGGTTAAATGTGATTTGCAATCCCATGTAGATGTAGAAAGGGGGAAAACACATGGTTGGCCCTCTAGATGGCGCTGCCGTAGGTCAAACGGATATCAACTGCATTTTTTATAATAGGTGCTCCCATTTTTTCTTACATATTCGTGTACTGCGTAAATAAATATGAATGTTTTATTTGGAACACTTTTGTCGTAGCATGATAGATGTCGGTGTAATAGAAATGTGTAAGTACGTGGTACCGAGTATCATTTCGCCAGTGCAGCCCGGTATTTGCTTCGTGATACATTATTCGAGTTAAAATTGCAGACAAGGTCGATATGGTATTTATGTACAGTTATTGTGATCAAAATGCCCAACGGGCGTGTGCTATTTATGTTGATCGATATTCTGGAAGACATCATCCAAGTGCCCGGACCTTTCGTCGGATGGTTACGTTTTTTAAAGAGTTAGGAAGTGTTCAGTCACAAGTGAAACGTCAACCACGACCTGCAACAAATGATGATGCCCAATTAAGTGTTTTAGCAACAGTTGCGGCTAATCCTTACATCAGTAGAGGACAAACTGAACGAGAATCAAGAATCTAAAAAACATCGTTGTTGAGAATTCTACATCAAAATAAATTGCACCAGAACCATATTTCTATGCACCAGGATTTGCATGGCGAGGACTTTGAACGTCGTGTACAGTTTTGTCACTGGGCACAAAATAAATTACGGGACGATAACAGATTTTTTCAAGCGTTCTGTTTAGTGAGGAAGCGCCATTGACAAAAATAGAGGTAACGTAAACCAGCATAATATGCACTATTGAGCAACGGAAAATGTACGATGGCTGCAACAAATGGAACATCAGGGACCTTAGCGAGTTAGTGTATGGTGCGGCATTATAGGAGGAAGGATAATTGGCCCCTGTTTTATCGATGGCAATCTAAATGGTGCAATGTATGCTGATTTCTTATGTAACGTTCTACCGATTTTACTACAAGATGTTTCACTGCATGCCAAAATGGCGATGTACTTTCTATATGATGGATGTCCGGCACGTGACTGCCTGCAGTTGAAGCGGTATAAATAGAATGGAATGGATCGGTCGTAGAAGCACCATACCATTGCCCGCACATTCACCGGATTTCTTCTGTGATCCACCGACAATGCCTGAAAACGTGCGTCAGCGCATTTTCAATGCGTGTGAGAACATTACTGAAGGCAAACTACTCGCTGTTGAGAGGAATTTCGTTAGCGTATTGCCAATTGCACTGAAGTTGAAGTACATAAATTTGAGCATTTAGTGAAGTCATGAGGTATTTACAGATAATCATGCAGTAAGAGTAAGGGTTCTCATAATGTATGATAATTGCACGAAAGGACACGTATCACATTGGAACATCCGAAATAAAGTACAAACTTATTAACGTTCTAATAGGAATCGTGGGTCAATTAGGACCCGCTAACAACAACAAAACCGTGTAACAATCAAAACGTGCCGAGTTTCAGTTTCGTGTATCAGTCTACTCTTAGTACGTTGTGAGGTGCACCAGATACCAGGAGCTCGCCGCTTCAAAGTTATTGGACGTTGACGTAAGTGCCATCGCTGGGTCCAATCTAACCCGCGTTTCCAGATACAGGATTTTTTTCCAGTCTGTGTATACTGGCTGATTTTGTGTTAAAGGAAAGTTATGAGAAACCTCATAGTATATCTAGGTTTTATAAATCTAAGCTATTTTTTTTTATCACGTAGTATTCCAGAGTAAGGTATTACAAATTTTCCTTGAATGTGACACCTACGACTTAAAAAAAAAAAAAAAAAAAAAAAAAAATAAAAAAAAAAAATAAAATAAAAATAAAAAAATAAAAATAAAAAAAATAGCACAATGTAAATTTTTTTGCTCAAAACAAGTTGATTTGTAATAGGTTTCAGAAATTACAGCAACCAGTCGCCTTTTGTTTCTTCTTAATGAAGATTTATTTAAACCATTACCGGTTTCGAGCTGCTTAGCAGCTCATCTTCAGATGGTATAAAATATTACAAGTTACATTTCAATAGTTATGCACTTTACTTGTAGTTTGTCCATATTTGGTCCGCTTATTGATAGAATATCAGAACACTTCTTTTCCATCATCATGCCACAACAAATCACACGAATTTTAGGTGGTAAAATTAATAAATATTTCACACACATTACTTTTTAGCCACTAGCATAACTTACAGCTTGTACAGCTTTGTTTACAAGCTGTAAGTTATGCTAGTGGCTAAAAAGTAATGTGTGTGAAATATTTATTAATTTTACCACCTAAAATTCGTGTGATTTGTTGTGGCATGATGATGGAAAAGAAGTGTTCTGATATTCTATCAATTAGCGGACCAAATATGGACAAACTACATGTAAAGTGCATAACTATTGAAATGTAACTTGTAATATTTTATACCATCTGAAGATGAGCTGCTAGGCAGCTCGAAACCGGTAATGGTTTAAATAAATCTTCATTAAGAAGAAACAAAAGGCGACTGGTTGCTGTAATTTCTGAAACCTATTTCAATAAACAGTCGCAGGTTCCTAAACAATGGATAAAAGTTGATTTGTATTTTAAATGAAACTTGTTTCAATACACTCACATGTTAATTATACCTTTTATAGGAATTGTATGGATTTTTTTTTATTCAAGAGTCCTTATGGATCCACGATTACAGTTATGTTCGTCAAAGTAACGATTCCTGTTAATTAAAAAAAAACTGCATGTTACCTACTGTTCCTCTAAAATTGTGAGCAATATGCTGTGAATATTAGAGCGCTATCTATCACAAAACAACAAAAGTGTTCCAAATAAAGCGTTCATATTTATTTACGTACTAGACGAATATGTAATAAAAATGGGGGTACCTATTTGACCTATGGCAGCGCCATCTAGCGGGCCAACGATAGCGCCATCTGTTTTCCCCCTTCAAGCTAGAAAAGTTTTGTTCCTTTTTAGTTTTTTTCATTTGATGCTCATTTCGTGAGATATTTGGCCCACTCACTATCAGTGGAACACCCTGTACATCGATCGCAATGCCGTTTCATTCGATGCACACGGGTCCTGGGAAATTAAAGAAAATTTTATATTAAGAAAAAGAACAAACGGTTGAAGCTGTCAACGCTACGCACACGAAGCGGCGGCAAAAAAATGTTCAAATGTTTGTAGAGTCTATGGGACTTAACTACGGGGTCATCAGTCCCTAAACGTACAAACTACTTATGAACTAGCTAATCCTAAGGACGGCACAAATATCCATGCCCGAGGGGGGATTCGAACCCCCGACCGTAGTGGCCGTGCAGACCGTGACTGGAGCGCCTCAGTCCCCTCGGCCACCGCGGCCGGCAAGCGGCGGCAATTAGCTAGTAAGTAATAATGAGTAATAAAGGCCGCTGACTCTCTGACAATGAATGAAGGAAGCCGTATGTACTGCCGTATGTATAATAAAATATTTATTGTATCACAACCAGTTTCGGCATTCCACTATGCCATCTTCAGGTCCCTACATCGGAGCATAATATCCATTAAGTAGGGATATCAAAACTGGATTGCCGCGGTGGAGTAGCCCAGCGGTCTAAAGCGTCTCGCTGCGGAGCGCGCGGTTGCTCGCCGTGGAGGTTCGAGTCCTCCCTGGGGCATGGGTGTGTGTGTTGTCCTTAGGTTAGTTTACCTTAGTTTAAGTAGTTTGTAAGCTACGGACTGATGACCACGCAGTTTGGTCGGATAGATTTACAAACATTTGAACATTTGAACAGATGTTGGTTGCCGTTGTTATGTGGAGTTGAAGAGGCTTGCTCAGGATAGGGTATTTATGGGAGCTGCATCAAACCAGACTGAAGACCACAACAACATCGATCGCATTGCTGTTTCATTCGATGTATGAAATTACCGAGAATTTTATATTAAGAAAAAGAAACAGTTCAAGCTGTCCAGGTTAAGCGCGCTAAGCAGTGGCAATTAGCTAGCATGTAATCTATATGTATAAATGTGAATGTCTGTTGGGTGTACGTTTATAAAGAGCTAAAAATTTGTACAGTTACTAATGTCTACCCGTGAAAGGCTTTAGGCACAGTTTTAAGGCGATAAGATAGCTATTTACCTATATATATATATATATATATATATATATATATATATATATATATATATATATATATAATGTTCGGTGTACGCTTATCACGTTCGAACGACAAGACGGATATACTTAAATTTTTGTACAGTTACTGATTGATACCTGAGGAAGGCTTTAGGCACGGTTTTATAGCGATCTGATAGATAATTTGAAGAATATAACGCGAAATGAGGAACAATAATTACTCTTTGAAAATAATATTTACTCTTTGAAAATGGTTTTATTGGTTGCATTGTTGCTTGAGGGTTGATAATGATAAAATGTTGGAGTATGTTGGAATGGAAAGTTATCGGTGTGTATAAAATTCTACGTGTGTGTGTTAATATTTCTCTCTGCAGCGAAAACTACAGAACGCAAACGAATGGCCTGTGTGTAATTGTTGTCCAGCGTTTCCATGCCGATAGCTATACAATGGTGGAAGATATGGTGGTTGAAAGTCGTCAAATTATAAAAAAAATCGTACTGAAGGCCAGCGATGACGTTTGCGACTCTACAGCAAGGAGGTTACATAAAGCGAAACTAATGTCCCAAACCATATCTTTGGTTTATGCGTGCTACAATGCCTTCAGCTCTTTCTCTGTAACGATATGCGTACGAATAAGGAAATATAAGAAGGAATAAATAAAGAAGTAGAAAAGAAATTTCTTTTAATACATCTCTTTAAAAAGTCCAATTACAGCTCTCGTTTATTTCACATCAGATATATGTATTATTTATTGTGAATCATTAAGCACTTCACGTAATTTTATGTTTTTTTTTATTTGAATGTTGATTAAATGTTTGTTTTTAAAGAAAGTATTGTATTTCATTTCATCCTCCAAAACCAGTCTCATAGCACACTACTGAAAGATAGCTTATCTATCATAGTCAACCAAAACGCGAGCAGAGCAGCGGGTTTAAGCTAGTAAAGAATAATAAAGATCGCTGACTCTCTGACAATGCTGTTAAATATACGGTACTTATTTTTGCACGGCCAGCTTTTCTTCTGGGGGTTCAGTGAAGCAGTGCACACACAGTAGTCGCCGCCAGCGCCTCTTCAGATGTCAGACACTCAGATCCACACCAAACGTTGTATATCGATAGAGTATCAACCGAAACTTCTATATAATCCCTGATTTTTGCTGCCGTCCAGTAGAACGTGCGTAAATTATAATAATAAGGAACATCAAACCTACGGAGTAGAGAAAAGCGTGTCTGTGAGGGGCACTCGAGCTACGCCATCGTGGGTTAGTTGGAAGAGCGTTAGCTTGTGGTGCGTAAGGTCTTGTGTTCAAGCCCCACCTCGCTTTAATTTTTTTTCATTGTTTAAACTACAGTAAGTTGGAAATTGTTAAAAGGGGCAACGTGTTCCTCATATGTAAAAGGACTGTTTCGATTTTGTAGCAATGTGTTATTGGCAGTTTACTCTTGCTTCGTTTTATTTGAAAGTAGGAAACCTGTACAGTGTTATTACTTTAATTACGCTTATTGTTTTTAACATTACTATTTTTTGTTACTGTTATTACTATTAATACAGCTGTATGTGTGATGCAGATTTTTAATTATTATTATTCATATGTTCTGATTATGTTTGTTTATTCTGTGAAACTAGGAATAAACCCTACAGATTAGCTACTTTCAAATAAAACGAAGAGTAAACTGCCAATAACACATTGCTACAAAATGGAAACAGTCCTTTTACATATGAGGAAAATGTTGCCCCTTTTAACAATGTCCAACGTACTGTAGTTTAAACAATGAAAAAATTTAAAGCCTAGGTGGGGTTTGCACCCAGGACCCTCTGCAGGACAATCTAATGCTCTACTTACTAACCCACGGAAGCGTGATTATGGCTCACAGATACGCCTTTGCTCTATTCTGTAGGTTAGTTGTTACTTATTATTATAGTTTATACACGTTCCACTGGACGACAGCAAAAATCAGGAATTATATAGAAGTTTCGGTTGATACTCTATCGATATACAACGTCTGGTACGGATCTGAGTGTCTGACATCTGAAGGTTTGGGTGTTAGCAGCGCGGAGCTGGTCGCAACTGGCGTGTGTGGCCGTCCGCGTGTGCCCTCTGCTGCAGGAGAGTTAGTGAGGCGGCGAGCAGACGGCCGCCGCCGTATTTCACTGGCCGCCGCCGCCCCCTATCTGGCCGCTGCGATCACACAGGTCAGCTGGTCGCCGAGCCGCGGCCCTTCAGCCGGCAGCAGACAGCAGGAAGGAGCGGCGATCGGCCGGTTTGACGACTGCGACGAGGTGTCGGCCGCTTATCTGCGACCGCGGCCGCTGATCCCGCGCCCTGCAGCCCGTGTGTGCGCCGGGGAGGCTTATGAGTGGTGGCCGGCCGCCACGCCATAAATGTTTACGACTGGCCGGACCTTTACGGGCACTAAAGCGCGCCGCGCTATCTGACGCCGACGACGCAGACGCAGACGCCGCAGCCTGGTACCAGTTCATGGCGCGCACCAGGCCAGGGGGAGGGGAGGGGAGTCCTAGCAGTAGGTGGACGACCCACCTTCCCGCGGTTACTGAGACTCTCCTGCAGTCTCTCCTTCCGGGTTGTTCTTCGCAAGATCTTGTAGCGCCTGTCTCTTCCTATGGTAGGTTGACTTTAATCAATCTGCCTGACCTGTTTGTTTGTAATTCTATCGCACCAAACTGAGTGGTCATCACTTCATAGCTTACAAACTATTTAAACCTACGTAAACTAACCTAAGGACAACACACACACCCATGCCCCAGGAAAGGACTCGAACCTCCACGGCGAGCAACCGCGCGCTCCGCAGCGAGGCGCTTTAGACCGCTCGGCTACTCCACCGCGGCTGTCTGACCTCCGCTTCCCAATTAACAGTTGACGTACCTGTTAATCTTCTGTTGCTGTGACCGTTGCCAATACCGGACCTCCTCTCTCTTCTAGTAGGGGTTTCTCTTACTGGCCCACTTTAGGTTACGGTAGTATCACTAAAAGTGGGCCTTTGCGATCGTCTTTTGACAGCTCGAAATTTAAATGAAAATAACGGCTTAAGGATTCATTTCATCATCATCATCATCATCATCATCATTAGAGACTTATTATGCCTTTCAGCGTTCAGTCTGGAGCATAGTACCTCCAATAAAATTCTTCCATGATCCCCTATTCAATGCTAACATTGATGCCTCGTCTGATGTTATGCCTTTTACTTCAACATCATTCTGCACCGAGTCTAAGTACTTTCTTCTTGGTCTACCTCGACTCCTCTTACCCTCCGCTGCCGAGCTCACGAGTCTCTTAGGTAACCTTGCTTCTCCCATGCGTGTAACATGACCCCACCATCTCAGTCTATTCGCTCTAACTGCTTCATCTATGGTGTTTATTCATTTTCTTTGATTTTCTCATTATGGATACCCTTCTGCCATTGTTCCCATCTATTAGTACCTGCAATCATTCTTGCTACTTTCATATTTGTAACCTGAATGGTTAAACCTTTTTGTTAAACCTTAAAATAGAAGTTTAACCATTCATCTGATACGAAAATTGAGTAACCGAATTTGTAGAGGAGAAAATTCTCTACAACTTTGCTCTATCATGTTTTTCATATCTTGCATCGCTGCAGAGATATTTGCAAAAATAACGGCGATTTTGGGATGTCTGTCTGTCTGTCCGTTTCAAATATTTCGGACAAGAAATACATTAGTAAAAAAAAAAAAAAAAAAAAAAAAAAAAAAAAAAAAAAAAAAAAAAAAAAACGGACTTTTGACACCGTCCATTAAATTAACGAAAACCAGCCGTTCGCAGATGTCACGTGACATTCCTCGCCTAGAACTCTCTCTAACATACGCCATCTTGCTTTGCGTATATCATGATTTTTTTATTGTAACTTACACGTTGTCATTTCAAAACAATGGCGCACTGAAGAATTAACAAAAACGCGTCGTTCTTCGTACGATAAATGATAATCTAGTTTCTACAAATGCCATATTAGCATCAGTTAACAACGGCCATCAATTGTATGAGATTAAGGAAGGCAAAATATCTAATTGTTAGCTGTAGCGTAGTGGACAATGCGTTGGTCTGTGACGTTGAAGGTCAGTGGTTTGGAACCCACCATTACCTTTTTTTTCCCTAAAAGTGTTTCAGACACTCTCATTAACTTTTCATTACTTAGATTATTATTTTGGTCCAAAATGTTTGCAAAAACTTATAAAACTACAAATCTAAAGTGGGCCATAAAACACGTCAGTGCGATTTTTTTGTAAGTGAATAAAAATGCTACCAACAGGGGAAGACTACAGACAAGAAATCGGACAGTTCATTGAAATAACCTTTGTATTCTGAAAGTAGCATATTACGAGGTAGCCTGTTACATCTTATTAAACGGTTACTGATTCTTGCTGCAGGACAAGAGATAGAGCAAACGTCGATATAAAGCATATTCAAATAATTCGACCAGCCTTTAACGAGAGGGAAAGAGAGCATATTGAGTTTCATGAAATTTTCCGTTGGTCATGAGAACAGTAGACTGAGCCCGAAACAGGGCTGGCATAAAAACTAACGGAACATCATCTTAGTAATCAGCGCGGCGCCTATTGCCCAATATGCAGACCGTTGCATATTTATTAAACTCGCGACTGAATGCAATTACTTCACTTTAATAGCGAATACCTGCTCGGTGGGACTGTAAGTTCCGATCGGTCAACGAAATATCACCAAGACTGAGCATGGAGGCTTTTGCACAGTAGGCTATCGCAGACCTGTCGCGGACCTAAGAACCGCAAGCATCTGAAGCAACTGCCGAACTGAGAGCGGCCACGTCGCTCACGCCCGTTTCGTTAACGCGAGCTTCGCACCGCTGATTCTTCCGCCAGCAAAACTAGTGACGTGTTACCAACCTAACCAGAGCACAGTTAAGAGTTCGTTCTGGCCCGCAAGGGCCGGTTTCACGTCTCCTAGGGTGGCGGCCTGTCTTGGCGGCAACTCGTCAAAGACGCCGGTAACAGAAGTGTCCTCAGGCGAAGACGTTGGTTCTCCGGGTTTGGACTTAACGGCTCCGGTAGCCTTTTTGGCTGATCGCCATCTTGCCAATTTAGTACATTAATTAATACAGGATACGGAAAATTATTTCGCCCCCAAGATACGATGGTCCTTTGGTCAGGCAAGCAAACGGTAATTTTAGATTGTCGGAGAAAATTAGTTTTATATGATTTTATTGACGATTAATTTTACCAACTTATTGAATATTAATCGGACCTAACTTTGTAATACTTCAAACGAATCGTAATTTTTCATTGGATTGGAATCCGTCGTCAGAAATTTTAGAATAATTTTATTTATGACCACTCTATCTGTCCTAAAGGCTGGCCATGTGGTTCATGACACCTTTGTGTTGTCTGAGAATAGTCTTAGCTCTACAATCTCAGTGGCCGAAACAATTGAAATTAAATATCACAAAGCGGAACTGCTTAAAACAGCCTTCTGAATTTCCTTCACGAAAGAAAAATAAGCAAATACTCCAGAATTCGTATCAAGAATAGGTGCCAGCATGCGTAATTTAGTTGTTTTCTATGGTTAAATCACGTAACAGAAGTAAGTCTCTCGGTTTCGACTGTATATCAGTTAGTTGCCTTTCAGCGTATGCTGGTGCAATAGCCCCGTACCTGGTTATCATACAACCCCTCGCTCAGCGAACGCTCCATACTGAAATACTTGAAGCTGCACAGGTTACGCCTATATCCAACAAAGGCAAAACAAGTGATCCGCAAAATTACAGGCCTATATCAATGAAGTCGGTTTGCAGCAGTATTTTAGAACATATACTTCCTTACAATATTATGAACTCAAATTCAAATGTTCAAATGTTTGTTAAGCTTTTGGGACTTAACTACGGGGTCATCAGTCCCTAAACTTGCAAACTACTTATGAACTACTTACGAACTAGGACGGCACAAATATCCATGCCCGAGGGGGGATTCGAACCCCCGACCGTAGGGGCCGTGCAGACCGTGACTGAAGCGGCTCAGTCCCCTCGGCCACCGCGGCCGGCTATTATGAACTACCTTGAAGAGAACGACCTAATTACTCATAGTGAACACGGATTCAGAAAGTATCGTTCCTGTGAAAAACAGCCAGTTTTTTACTCACATGATGTGAAGAGTGCTATCTACAAGGGATGTCAAATAGATTCAGTATTCCTAGATTTCCGGAAGGCTTTCGATATTGTACTTTACAAGCGTCTTCTAATCAAACTGCGTCCTTACGGAATATTGCGACAATTGTGCGATTGGATATGTGATTTCCTGTCAGAAAGGACACAGTACGTTGTAATTGGCCGAAAGTCATCGAGGAGAACTGAAATGATACCTGGCGTTCCAGAGGGAAGTGTTACAGGTCCCCTATTGTTCCTTATTTTTACAAACGATTTAGGAGATAATATGACTAGCTCCGTTAGACAGTTCACGATGATGCTGTCACTTATCGGTTAGTATAATTACCAGAAGGTCAAAAGCAACTGCAAATTGATTTAGATAAGTTATTTGCATGGCGCACAAAATGGCAATTGACCCTAAATAATGACAAGTGTAGAGTCATCCATATTATCGCTAAAAGAAGCCCTTTAACTTCATTTACTCGGTAAATCAGTCAAAACTGCCTTAATAGCTAGGAGTAAGATTCGCAAACAAATTAAATTGGAAAGAAGAGATAGAATGAAACACTACGTTTCGTTGGCGTAACATTTAGAAAATGCAACAGCTCAACTAAAGAAACTGCCTACACCACGCTTGTGCGTCCTATTTTGATGTATTGCTGCGCATTGTGGGATCCCCACTAAGTGGCATTGAAAGACGATTTAGAGAAACTAGAGACAAGGGCAGCTCGTTTTAGATTATCGCGATTAGACTGTCACGGGAATGATGCACGAGTTGGGTTAGAAATCATTAAGACGTTACTCGTTGCGACGAGATTTGCGAAATTTCTTTCACCAAATCTCTCTTCCGAATTCGATCTTGTTAGCACCGACCTGTATAGGATGACATGATCATCACAATAAAATAGATCGAAAACGGAAAGATTTAGGTGTTCCTTTTTTCCGCGAGCTATTAGAGAATGGAACAGTAGAGAAACATCATAAAATCGAGAATGAAAGTTTCACTTTGCAGCGGAGTGTGCGCTGATATGAAACTTACTGGCAGATTAAAATTGCGTGTCGAAACCGGGACTCGAAACTGGACCTTTACCTTTCGCGGGCAAGCGCTCTATCTCTGAACTACCCCGTCACGACTCACTGCCGTATTATTAGGAAACTCCAGTGGCAGACGCTGGGAGAGATGCGTTCTGTATCGCGGTTACGGTTTCTATCAAAGTTTCGACAGCGAACGTTTCATGATGAGTCAACCAAAATATAGCTTACTCCTACGTATATCTTGTAAAGCGTCCACAAGCATAGGATCAAAGAGATTAGGGCCCACACGGAGGCATACAGGCAATCATTTTTCCTGCGAACCACACGCGACTGCAGCAGGAGGAAGTGGCAACGGTACAGAAAGTACCCTTCACCAAACACCGTTAGATGGCTTCAGGAGTGTGGATGTTGATGGAGATGTAGGGGAACTGAGTGCACGAAGTTGTGGATGTGTGTGGTGTATATTTTAAGCATTTATACCAAACTGTTGGGATGCTGACACTGGCTCTTGCAACATGTCATTCAAATTTTCTATGGGGTCCACATCAAGAGACTTCGCAGAATAGTGGAGGTATAATAAATTTCGGGAGTATTCACAATACCAGTGACATGACTATATTATTCTAGCACAATCAAAATTCCCAAACAATGTTCAAATGTTTGAAAATCTATGGGACTTTCCTAGGCTTACAAACTACTTAAACCAACCTGAGGGCATCACACACGCACTGATACACAAATATACGCACACAGCCCTGTCCGAGGGAGGATGGAACTTATGATGGGGGAACAACCGTACGCTCCGCAGCAACGCGCCTTAGAGAGCTCGGCCATTCCACCGTGGCTGAACTTTCCCGTTGCAGTCATATGCTTTGGCAATCGATGCGTCCGAATTACAAGAATTATTTAATGAAAGGCACAAACATTACGTTCCGCTGGTCTTCTACTCTCCACGTTAACACCCTGTGCAGGCCGCAATTGTTTTTTCAGGGCGGTGAGCAGGCGAGGGATAGGGGAGGTAAGAGGGAGATTTCCCAGTACTCATCGACAAGTTCCAGTTACCTCAGCTTCGCGTGGATACTGCGACTGCCCTATACTGATGTGCGACAGCTACGAAATGCCTATCGTGTTGAGCTCCCGTCGACGCAAAGCCTGCTGCAAATTTTGGGTGGATACTTCAGAGAGCCGAGTTTTCTGTGGGCAGCAATGTAGGTTCTATACGAGAATCCATGGAAAAGCCCGCCAAGGACTGGCTAGCGTACAGTATTACACTCGCAGCCTGCAGATATAAAGGGTGTTCCTGGGGAAATGGTTAGGATTTTAGGAAGTAGTAGTAGAGACGAATTGCAATAAAAATTCCATATATAGATTTTGAGTAAAGAAATAGCCCTACAGCTGTTAGAATGCAACCCAAACTAACCTAATACAAAGGCAAAGGAGACGTCCAAAGTTGATTTTGAAGAATTCCACCAAGAACTTCAATGGGCTGCTGACATCTGTTAACACCTGCGTGCGATCTCAAGCACTATGTCACGGACTGTGCAGCTGCTTTCAACAAAGGTTCCAGTACTCTCTAGGTCATGGGTGTGTTTGTTGTAATTTTTTTTTAGTTAGTTTAAGTAGTTTGTAAGTGTAGGGATCGATTACCTTAGTAGTTTTCTCGTTTACGTGCATTTGAAAATTGGAAATTGGCTCTAGCTCTTGCCTTTTCTTTCTAGACTTGGCCCTTGAACCATCACCAAAGGCCAATTCCAAATGCGTGACGTTCTTGTAGCTTGGTGGACACGAAACATACCCATCTTAGTTTTATGTGATGTGTCGCCTAATTCCTAGAATATGTAGTGAAGCCATCATGATGGAAAAACATACGCTATCTACAGAAAATACATGCGACTGAAATCGCTCGACTCCATATTTTTGTAGCGCAGGCACAGCAACCGTAATTGACATTTTAGTAAAAAATAGTTTTGGCTGACAATAGCGATGTTTCGCTTATTATTTGACGCGTTTCGCCTCTTCTGACCGCAGCGGGGCGGCCGAGCGCGTTGAGGCGCTATGCTACGATGTGCGAGGCCATTCCTCGTCGGGGGTTTGAGTCTCCCCTTGGGCATGGATGTTTGTGCTGTTCATAAGTTTAGGGACTGATGGCCCCGTAGTTATGTTGAAAAATGTTCAAATGTTTGCAGAGCTTATGGGAGTTAACTACGAGGTCATCAGTACCTAAATTTACAAACTACTTATAAACTAGCTAATACTAAGGACGGCACACATATCCATGCCCGAGGGGGGGATTCGAACTCCCGATCGTAGTGGCCGTGCAAACTGTGACTGACGCGCCGCAGAACGCTCGGCCACTGCAGCTGGCCCGTAGTTAAGTCCCATAAGTTTTACAAACATTTGAACATTTGATTTTTTCGCCTCTTCTGGGGATCATCAGACGATGAAGAGGAAAAATTTACAAACTAAAAATAAATAAATAAATAAATAAAAATAATTTAAAAAAAAACTGCGGGCCACATGATCACGTTTTGGCGCGGGGGGAAAAAGTAGATTGAACTTATAAATACCACAGAAGAATATAGTTAACGAATAAAATCACTTATCACTGAGGTAGCAGAGCGTGAAATTATTAAATTCGTTAAACTATACTATTCAACGGTATTTATCAGTTCAGTCTTCTTTTCCCACCATCCAAGACGAGAATGTGGTCATGTGACCTGCAGTTTAATCATTCTGCACCTACCCTATTTCTAATATATCTTGCTTAGTAAATATTTTACATATTTTAAGTTAACTCTTATTTTTTAAGTTTGTAAATTTCCCCCCTTCAACGTCGATGATGCCAGGAAAAGGTGAAATGCGTCATATATATATATATATATATATATATATATATATATATATATATATATATATATATATATATATATATAGTGAAACATTGCTTTTGTGCATCCATGACTGTTTATTTTAACGAAATTACACGTGTGTTTGAAGCGCTACGTTCTGCTGACAGAATAATGTCTTCTACTTGATCCACAATCTGCTGACTTAAATTTCAGACAGAGTATGGTTACTGAGCACCACTGTCCAGCAGTTTACTGAAGAAGCAACTAAACGCTCTAGAATCTGGCAATCAGCTGTTAGGAAACTGTTTGCCTGGTTTTCTGTAAGCAGCAACAGCGTTGCCATACAGATATTCGATATCGGCCTACTATCTTTGTGAAAGTACGTTCGGTGTGTTTACACGTGACAGTAGAGTAGCTTGGATAACAGTTCACAATGAAAACGTCAATGTAAAATGAAGCATGACTTCAAAACTTAAACGTTGATGTTCTACTGCTGATATTTGATAAATATGCCCATATCAGCGCGAAGCAATCGGTGTACCAACACAAGTAAGCGAAAATGCATTTCAACTCTGCTGTAACTCTGTACTAAAAAAACTTGCATATAGTTATCTACACATCTACATCTACATGGGATACTCTGCAAATCACATTTAAGTGTCTGGCGGAAGGTTCATCGAACCACCGTTATACTGTTTATCTTCAATTCCATTCTCGAATACCGCGCACATCCTGTATCATTTCCGTAACGCTGTCTGTCCTGTATCGTGACAATACGAGTGAGCTGCCCTTCTTTGGACTCTTTCGATGTCCTCCGTCAAACCCACCTGATAAGGATCCCACACTGGGCACCAATACTACAAAAAAGGACTGACAAGCGTAGTGTATGCAGTTTCTTTTGTAGTTCTGTTGCACCTTTTAAAGGTTTTGCCAATAAATCGCAGTCTCTGGTTCGCCTTTCCCACGACATTTTCTACGTGTTCTTTCCAGTTTAAGTCTGAAGTAATAGTAATTACTAGGTATTTAGTGGAGTTTACGGCCTTCCCTTTTGATTGATTTATCTTGTAAACAAAGTTTAACGGATTTCTTTTCTTACTCATACGGACAGCTTCACACTTCTCATTATTTTGAGTCAATTGACAATTTTTACACCATAGTGATATTTTATTCAGATCGTTCTGCAGATGGTTTTGATCGTCAAATGATTTTACTAGACGGTAAATGATGGCGTAATCCGCAAACAACCTAAGGGAGGTACTTGGATTTTCCCCTAAATCGTTTATGTAAATAAGGAACAGCAGAGGACTAATAACACTACCCTGTGGAACGCCCGATATCACCTCTGTTTTAGTCGATGCCTTACCATTGATTACTACGAAATGTGTCCTCTCTGACAGGAAATCCCCCATCGAATCGCAAATTTGGGGCGACATACCATAACTACGGAATTTGATTAAAAGTCGTGTGTGAGGTACGGTGTCAAAAGCCTTCTGGAAATCAAGAAATACTGAATCTATTTGCAAACCCTTGTCGATAGCACCCATCACCTTGTGTGAATAAAGAGCTAGTTGTGTTTCGCATGAACGATATTTTTTAAACCCGTGTTGACCTAGGATCAATAGATCATTCTGTTTGAGATAATTAATAAATTAATAATATTTGAATACGGGATATGTTCCACAACCCTGCTGCAAATTGACGTCAATGAAATAGGCCTGTAGTTTCGTGGGTTACTCCTACTGCCTTTCTTGAATACAGGTGTGGCCCGTGCAACTTTCCAATCTTTTGGTACAGGTCCTTGTTTCAGAGAGCGGTTGTATATGGCTGTTAAGTAAGGAGCTATCGCTATGTGAGCTATATTATTGCAATTCGTCTATATTACCACCTCCTAACATATTTACTCTTCGCAATCTCCCGTCCCGGTACTTTTCCTCCTGAGACACCCCGCGGAAGTGGTCCGCCGCCGCGGCAGTAACCGTCCCTCACGCCGAGTGCTCAGAAGAAGCCGTAGGAGGCCACCGCGTCGTTTGGCCACCGCCGTCTCCGTCCGTGTGGAACGGTGCCAACCTCGCCGCAGCCGTCGTAAAATCTTCCACCTTGGTCGCATCTTCATTCCTTGAGTACAGCGTAGCCTTCAGTTGAAGTTTTCACATTCGCAAAATCACCCAGTTCTTTTTCTACCTTCCAGACAGCGATCTACCCCTCAAATCTTTTTTGTCCGCATGCAGGTCCGTTGAATTGAAACCAGTTCACAACTAACTAGGGTAACCATAACGGTGCAAGAACTTCTATCACTTCGAAAGTCAGGAGAAAAAATATTGCGATACCCTTCTTCGCTCAATGAAAGCGGAATAATTAGTCCATATTTTTTATGACATATAAAGTGTTTCAACAACGTACCATAATTTCATGTAATCACTAGCTAATAATCACATCCAAAATTTTCGGAACTGGTGCTGCCATGTTGTGAAAACGTTACCTTTGGACTAATGGTCACCATCAACCTAGAAGTAGTTGCCATCCGCACTTAGACACCAGTCTCAGGGCTACTGCCACTGATCAAACGTTTACTAGAAGTCCCGTTCTTTGAGGGTGTTTAGCAACACATGCTTGAATCCTCTCTAGAGTGTCGAACCAGGCATTTCAATTTGAGTTTCAGTTTTGGGAATAGTGCGAAGTCGCAAGGAGCCAAATCTCGGCGAGTACAGCCAACCGCCAACCGCCAAAAATATCCTGATGAGCAAGGATGTGTGATAGAGCGCGTTATTGTGATGCAGCAGCCAGTTCCCCTCATGCTGTAACGATACAAAAAAAAATTACGCCTTTTTTGCAATCAGTATGTGAGATTACAGCCCAAACTGGTAATTAATAGCATTTGATAATTAAACAGTATGAAGTTCACTGCAAACATTGACCATGCCAATGCACTAAATGTTACACAATTTTAATCTTATTAATTATGGTAGCAATGTATGTACACAGTTGGGTGACAACATTTATAGTTAGGCCATAGGTAGAAATTCTCCAGGTTGAGAATTGCTGTGTGCTTGTAGCTGACGGGAGGCCAGCGAGCAGGCCGACGTTGGTGGCTTGTTCCAACTTAGGATTTTACAGTTCGTTTCTGGTGAGGGGAGAGAGGGACACTGGCGAGTGCCAGGCACAGTGCAGTGCACAAATATTGTAATACTACTGGCATTTGAAGTAATACGATGCAGTTAGGAACCTTTAAGGCCCTCATTACAAAATAGCCTGTTGATAAATAAACAATACATTAGCTGATATAGTCACATCTAACGTAATATGTTTAATTGACAATGAAAAGTAATAAATTACCAACGAAGACAAGACAGTTACACAACTAGCATGGCAATGTTTGTTTATAAAAATAATATATTAACTATTTTTCATTTTATTTTCAATCAATCTTTTGTATTTTACCTTGAAATATTCAGTTAAATCAGTTATCTATGATATAAGAAATTGCACGATTATGTTGAACAGTACAAAGGATGTTTATACTAATATAAAAACGTAAGAAAATATTTGTTTAATGTGTAGTGTAATTATTTTGATTTTAAGTAAAGTTTTAGAAATGTATTGGCTGAGCGCTGTACGTTGGCAAATCGGTTACAACAGCTTACATGGGGAAGTTGATGACGTAGGGGAAAAACCCCGGCAGTTGAGTTTTGGCGCGAGGGCAGGAAGTGAGGACTCGGGACCACGTGGTGTGGCTGGCCGGGCCGGGTCGCTCTGCATCAGTCGGCATGTGGATCTCGAGGTGGTGACTTGAGTTTTGTGTGTGGCAATCGCCACGGGTGGTTGCTCGTCGTAGACTGCACCAAGTTAAATCGAGTGCTACTGTGTGTTTGTGAATATTTAGTCGGTGCAACAAGGTGTGCATCGCATTGAATTAAAGGGACTGTGATTTGTTAATGTAACACGTGTCGTCGCATAGACATAAACATAAACGGTGTTTGAGACAGCCACGTGGTGTGAAATCAATTCGCGACAAATATTCATTTTGTCTGGGGGCTCACGAGCTATAACCTTATTTGGTACATTTACCGACGTACAGACGCGACAGCCACAGGGTTCAAATATTGTGAAATAAACAACATAAAGTGAACTTTCACGTGTTTTCAAAAATAGTAGTTAGTGCACCCTTTTCTCTCATGAACTTGATTTTTTTTATGAATTTGTTTTGTTAATCATATGCAGGTAAGGAAAGCTGCGAACGTGTGACATCATCCCCTAGAAAACGAGTCAATCGCAATCACAGTTCTAGTGTTTTTGCATGTTTAGGAAATTGGTTCACAGCTGGTGGTTGTGAGTATAAAAAAAAATTAAACTTTCTCTATTTTAAACTCTCACCCCGACCTTCACCCTCGCATTTGGGGGCTCGTCCGGGATAAGTTCACGTTGGACTTGCTCGGACGGAGAGATTAGGATGTGTATAGGAACTGTTACGAGCAGTTGCAAACAAGTGTGCGGGCGCGACGGACAATTTCAAGTGTGTGTGGCGGCTGGCAGCAGCGAGCGGGATAAATTCACACTGGTCTTGCTCGGACAGAGAGGTAGGGTGTGCTTAGGACAGTGATAGTGGACAAAACAGCATAATCGGACGATACGTAAACGCGTCGCGCGGTTAACGACGGTTGGTGACTGGCAGAGTTCGTGCGCGGGCATCCGTAACTGGCGATCGACGGCGCATCGGCCCGGCAGCAGTGAGCGGCGGCGCGCGGGATCCACGCACTCAAATTTCATCTTCTGCAACGGACGGCAGTGATCGTGGGGACTTCGCAAGTCGCCAACGGAGCGTCGGGGCCCAGCAGCTTCGATTCTACAAAGGATAAGGGATGCAGTGAGGACATATTCCAGCCACAGCTTCTACAACAGACGGCAGCGAGCGTTGGGGACGTCGCAGCTCGTTGCAGCAACGTCTGGATTAAAAGATAAGTAAAGCAGCTAGCGCTATAAATTCTTGTGTGTTAATCAAGCTTTCTTGTGGCACACAAAATGGAGCAGATTTTTAAAAACTCGCCAAGCGACGTAGATTCAGAGGGTAGCATTCCAGAAAGTCCAGAGAGGGTAAATACGGGGGAATGTTGTTGACGCCGGAGATAGTCGCAGCCATGTTTGCGAGTTGTAGCTCAAGTTTAGAATCAAAAATAGAAAATTCATACTCACGTTTAGGATCAAAAATAGAAAATTCATACTCAAATTTAGCATCAAAGTTAGAATCAAAAAATAGAAAATTCAAACTTACATTTAGAATCAAATTTAAGATCAGAAATAGGAACTGTAAAATCAGAATTGAAAGCAGACTTTAAGTCAGACATTGGGGCACTACAAAATTCAATGTTTCCATTAAAGGCAGAAATAATCACAGACATTGACAAACAGATAGTAAGTCTAACAGAACGGTTTGAAAACAGGGAAAAGGAGATACATACCAGAATTGGTGCTATTGAGACTGAGGTAGAAGGCAAGTTAGATGCTGTGAAACAAATATGTGATCACAGGAATGAGGGCACTATGCAGGCGTTGGCTGAGGTTGACAAGAGGATGGTGGCAAGTATTGAGGAAACAAAAACTTTGTTGTCAGGAAAATTAGAGAATACAGAATGTAACTTTAGGAAAAAGATAGAACAAGTAGTGATAGTAAACTATACTGTGATTGAGAAGGTGAACAATAGAATAAATAGTCTAGAAATGTGTGCTGCATCAGGAAACACTAACTGGTCCATGGTGCAGACACCTAATGGAAGAAAGTTTTCAGGAGTGGGTAATTATCTTCCAATGGATTTTTTGGCTGCATGCAAGGACCAATTTGTGCTTGGTATGTCAGACCAGTGTAAAATGAAGTTATCAAAGAGAATGCTTGACTGTCCTGTTCAAACTTGGGCAAATCAGTGTGCTGATGAATTTGTAACTTTTGAGGCGTTTGAAAAGTTGTTTTTAAATAAGTATTGGGGGGAGGCCAAGCAAGCTAAGATACAAAATGAATTCTTGAACGAGCCAAACTATATGAAAGGGAACCCAGAATTTGAAGTAATCATTGAGGAGGAGCTGTTTATTCAATATTTATTTGTCATAAAGGGACTTGGTTTAAATCTAATGTTAGGAAGTGATTTCCCGTGCAAATATGAAGCTCAGTTGAAGTATAAAGATAAAGTGTTAGAATTAAGTCTGGAGGGATGCATGAAGAGGGTGAAATTCGAAATTTTTGTAAATGATAAAGATTTAATGGCATGTTTACACAAGTAACTGCCATAAACCAGTGTAAATCATGAAGTATGAGAATCAATGCATTGTAAATAGTAGGTTAAGAATTTGTGTATATTTATTCTGTGGTCTGTGATAGTATCTACTTGTGTGTTTAGATTTAAGCATTGGGGTCAAGTTTACAAGTGTTACTTGTAAATGTTTTTCTTTTGTTGTTTGTGTTAAAACATGTGCTTGTATCAGATTTGCAGTTAAACAGTGGTACATGAGGTAAATATGTATGTATGTATGCCAACACTAAATGATAGAGGAAATGGGAGTGTACTGTTTGTTGTTGTTGTGGTCTTCAGTCCAGAGACTGGTTTGATGCAGCTCTCCACCCTACTCTATCCTGAGCAAGCCTTTTCATCTCCTCATAAGAACGACAACCCACATCTTTTTGAATCTGCTTACTATACGCGTCTCTTGGTCTCCCTCTGCGATTTTTACCCCACACACTTCCCTCCAACGCTAAATTCACAATTCCTTGATGTCTAAGAATGTGTCCTACAAATCTATCCCTTCTTTTAGTCAAGGTATGCCAGAAATTACTTTTCTCCTCAATTCGGTTCAGTACCTCCTCATTAATTACGCGATCCACCCACCTAATCTTCAGCATTCTTCTGTAGCACCACATTTCAAAAGCCTCTATCCTCTTTCTGTCCACACTGCTTATCGTCCATGTTTCACTCCCATACAAGGCAACACTCCATACAAATGCCTTCAGAAAGGACTTCCTTAGGCTTAAATCAATATTCGATGTTAACAAATTTCTCTTTTTCAAAAACGCCTTTCTACCCATTGCCATTCTGCATTTTATATCATCTTTACTGCGACCATCATTTGTTATTTTACTGCCCAAGTAACAAAACTCATCTACCTCCCTTATTGCTTCGTTTCCGAATCTAATTCCTTCAGCATCACCTGATTTTCTTACACTGCACTCCATTACCCTAGTTTTGCTCTTGTTAATGTTCATCTTATATGCACCTTTCAGCACACTGTCCATTCCGTTCAATTGCTCTTCCAGATCCTTTGCTGTATCTGACAGAATTACTATGTCGTCGGAAAAACGCAATGTTTTTAATTCTTCACCCTGAACTTTAATTCCTTCTCCAAATTTCTCCTTGCTTTCCTTTATAGCTTGCTCAATGTACAAATTGAACAACATTGGGGAAAGGCTACAACCCTGTCTTACTCCCTTTCCAACCACTGCATCCCTTTCATGCCCTTCAACTCTGACAACCGCTGTCTGGTTTTTGTACAAGTTGTAAATAACCTTACGCTCCCTATATTTTACTCCTGCTTGCTTCAGAACTTGAAAGAGTTTATTCCAAGCAACATTGTCAAAAGCCTTCTCCAAATCTACAAAAGCTAGAAATGTTGGTTTGCCTTTTCTTAATCTATCTTCTAGGATAAGGCGTAAAGTGAGTATTGCCTCCCGTGTTCCTACATTTCTCCTGAACCCAAACTGATCTTCCCCAAGGTCGGCTTCTACCAGCTTTTCCATCCTTCTGTATATAATTCGTGTTAATATTTTGCAACCATGACTTATTAAACTGTTAGTTCTGTAGTTTTCACACCTGTCTGCACCCGCTTTCTTTGGAATGGGGATTATAACATTTTTCTTAAAGTCTGAGGGTACTTCACATATCTCATACATCTTACACACCAGGTGAAACAATTTTGTCATTGCTGGTTCTCCCAGAGACTTCAGTAGCTCTGACGGGATATCATCTATTCCAGGGGCCTTGTTTCGACTTAGATCTTTCAGTGCTCTGTCAAATTCATCTCTCAGTATAGTATCTCCTATTTCATCATCATCATCTACATCCTCTTCCCTTCCTACAATAGTGTCTCGAAGTTCGTTTCCTTTGTAGAGCCCCTCTATATACTCTTTCCACCTTTCAGCTTTCCCTTCTTTGCTGAGAACTGGTTTTCCATCAGTGTCCTTGATATTCATAGAGCTGTTTTTCTTATCGCCAAATGTTTCCTTTATTTTCCGGTAGGCTGTGTCTATTTTCCCCTATTTATACATTCTTCTACATCCTTGCATTTGCCTTCTAGCCATTCCTGCTTAGCCATTTTGCACTTCCTGTCAATCTCATTTCTTAGTCGTCTGTACTCCATTTTGCCTGTTTCATTTACTGCATTTTTATATTTTCTCCTTTCATGGATTAAATTTAGTATCTCCTGTGATATCCAAGAATTCTTTGTAGGTCTTGCCTTCCTACCTATTTTGTCCTCTGCTGCCTTCACTATTTCATCTCTCAATTTTACCCATTCCTCCTCAACTGTTTTATTTTCCCCTCTCAATTGTTGGCTGAAGCCCCCTCTGAAATTCTTAAGAACTTCAGGTTCCTTCAATTTATCTAGGTCCCATCTACTTATTTTCCTACCTTTCTGTAGTTTCTTCAGTTTCAGCCTACAGTTCATAACCAACAAGTTATGGTCAGAGTCTATGTCTGCCCCTGGGTATGTCCTACACTTCAAAACCTGGTTCCGAAATCTATGTCTTACCATTATAAAATCTATCTGGTATCTCCCGGTGTCTCCTGGTCTCTTCCACGTATACAACCTTCTTTTGTGATTCTTAAACCAGGTGTTTGTCATAACTAAATTATGTTCCGTGCAAAATTCTACCAGGCGGCTTCCTCTTTCATTCCTTTTGCCCAGACCATATTCACCCACTATCTTCCCTTCCCTTCCTTGTCCTACTACCGAATTCCAGTCTCCCATAACAATTAAGTTTTCCTCTCCCTTAATTGTCTGAATAATTTCCTTTAGTTCCTCATATATTTCTTCGATCTCCTCATCATCGGCAGAGCTAGTTGGCATATAAACCTGTACTACTGTTGCCGGTGTTGGCTTCGCATCTATCTTCACAATGATAATGCGATCGCTGTGCTGGTCATAGTAGTTTACCCGCATTCTTATTTTCTTATTCATTATCAATCCTACTCCTGTGATACCCCCAACTGATTTTGTATTTATAATCCTGTACTCACCTGACCAGAAATCCTGTTCATCCTGCCACCAAACTTCACTAATCCCCACTATATCTAACTTCAACCTATCCATTTCCCTTTTTAAATTTTCTAATTTTCCTACTCGATTAAGGGATCTAACATTCCACGCTCCGATCCGTAGAATGCCAGTATTGTCTTTCCTGATGATCACATCCTCCTGAGTAGACCCCGCCCGGAGATCCGAATGGGGGACTATTTTACCTCCGGAATATTTTACCTGAGAGGATGCCATCATCATATGTTCAAACAGTAGAGCTGCATGTCCTCGGGAAGGGTAATGGCTGTAGTTTCCCCTTGTTTTCAGCCGTTCGCAGTAGCTGTGTGGCAAAGCCACTTTAGCTGATGTTACAAGGCCAGCTCAGTCAATCATCCAGACTGTTGCCCCTGTAACTACTGAAAAGGCTGCTGCCCCTCTTCAGGAACCACACGGTTGTCTGGCCTCTCCACAGATACCCCTCCGCTGTGGTTGCACCTACGGTACGGCTATCTGTATCGTTGAAGCACGCAAGCCACCCCACCTCGGCAATGTCTGTGGTTCATGGGGGAAGGTGTACTGTTTATGTATGTGTATATGTGAGCAGGGCTGGATATGTGGTGTGAGTTGTGGGGTGACTCGGAGAATGAGAAAGTGGTGGACATTGATGCAGGCAGTGGGGTCTGTGGCTTAGATAAATTGTGATGAAAATGTCAGCTGACAGTGTTGCATATGTGGGTGTGACTGACCATATGGGTCAGAAGTGAGAAATGTATGTTTGTTGTGGCTGTTTTGGCTAAAGGTGGGTTGGATTGAGAAATGTTTCAATGAGAGAAAGTGTTTGCTCTTTAATGTCTGGCTCTTTGAGTGTTTGGTAGGTAACGTGCCTAATATGAAATGCTCTGCATTGTTATATTAAACTGTTTCTCATAACACATTTTAGTTTCTTTAATGGTGCTCAACTGTTGACTGAACAATTTCTACAACAACAGTTGACGAGAACTATTTTTCTGTCTAGCCTGAGTATCAATAGGGTTTGGTGATACTTTATTTGAAAAATGTAGATGTTTTGTGAGAAACTAATTTTGAAATTAGACTTTTAACTTAGATATTTTATTGTGGGGAGTACTTGTGGAAAGCACATGAGGCTGATGACAGGGATCCAAATTTAAATCTCACACCAGCAAAAATAATTTTTTTTTGGTGCGAGGGGGTAGAATTTGTATTTATGCTTGTAGGTATCATTTTGATAGAAGAGAAAATTCTCTATGATAACATTCTTTTGGTAGCATTATTTGAACTTTAAGATATATTTTAATACATGCAGGTTGCTGGTATTGTATTTGATGGAGTAATACTCAAAGTATGCCACATATTTTCTAGTCTGTTTCATCTGAAGCTATGGCGGATGAGAGTGCAAGCATGGTGGTTTGGGTTGATCTGATAAAGACTAACACAAGCCACTTTGAGTTCTTAATTCTGTTGATTTACATGTTACTGTACATGTCTCAATGCTTAGTTTCAATTGCACCTAGTCTGGATGGCAGGGGGGTGGGATACAAATCCAACCGAATCCTGGTGTCCAGACAAACTTTTGTCTATGTTGACTGATGAGTGCCTTCTGCTTTTCCTGTTCCATGTAGGGTGCATATGACGTGTGTGAACAAGAACGCTTGATCCAGTGCCATGAATCTAAGCTGCAACAGCATGTTGGTTGAAATGACGGAGACATAGGACCGCACACCATGGACCAGGGTTGCTGCAACGATGACTCTGGTGTTCTCAGTGTCAAAGTGGTGAGAGATTTCCTTTAATCAAGTGGAGTATACACAGTCAAAAGTTTTTATAGTGATAATTCTAGTTTTTCCATGTAGAACAAGGTCCTCTAAAGACTAAAGGTTAATAATATTATAAATTTGGTGCCAATTCTGTATATAAACGGAACTTACTTTCTGGACGCGCCTCGTATTATCGCGTGTAACAAAATCCGGCCCCGACATTGTTACGTACTGTTGTCTACCAGTTCTTATTACGGCATCAAGTGTACTTCCTTGTAATCAGCTTAACAATTTCAGAGCCTACAAGAGTTATAAAATTCCAGCCCTGGCTGAATTTTCGTAAGTACCTGTGTGTCGTAAGTTTTTTATAACGTTGCCTGCAAGGACCCCCCATTTATTCGAAATTTTACCAGTTCTATTCTACCAATTCTATTATTGTTATTATTACATTTCCGTTACATTCTTCACATTTGGGGTTCATTTTCTCCTGGGATATTTATTTTATATTTTTATTTTCACGAAACCCACCAATATCTCGCTTCAGTCACGTAAAAAATTATTCAACTTTATTTTGCTATCCCGGTAGTTTACGTAACCCGCAGGTAGCGTTACAGTGCCAAAGTTTGGGCAGCCGTCGCTGCACTTTTTCACAGAGCAGTCGAAAAAAGTCACGGCATTACGCGGAATTCACTGTTTGGTTGAGTGAGACGAATTGTTTGTGCACAATTCCTTTCATATCAAAGAAAAAACTATGATATGCTCTTCACTTTGCTCTTCACCTTTTTTTGGGTTTTGAAGAGACCGGGCTCTTCCACTGGGATGACTGTTGCTTGGTCTCAGGGTCATAACCGCAAATCCAGCTGTCGTCGCCGGTGATTACCCGTGACAAGACGGTTGGATCATCAGATGCGGTGTGAGGAAGGTCCGTGCACATTTCATCAGACTGCATCTGATAATCCAACCTTTGTGTCTTCAGATCGGTAGTCAGGATCCTTGGCACAAATATTGCAGCGACACTATGAAAGCCCAATTCATCAGGCAACATTCGTTGACATGTCCTATAACCAATACCCACTTAATCCGCAAGGTTTTGAATGGTTCGACGTCGATCCTTACGAACCAGCTGTTGAAGTTTGGCAACAGTGTCTGGCGTTGTGCGGCTAAAGGGCCTTACAGTGTGAGCATCATCTGCGACGTCTGTACGGCCGGCCATGAACCGAGCATGCCATTCAAACGCATGCCTAGTCCTCATGCTCCGTCCTGCAAGCACTTGTTGAAGCATTGGTCTCCTTAGCACTCCAGTTTCACACACGCGCTGTCCTGTTCGCGGATCCATCGTAAAATCGCCACACACCAAACACAGAGTACTGCGGAAATCACTGTGGACACGCAACACGTCCTCCCAGCTGGATGCCACTCTGCACACTGATTCATTGCACAATCCACCGTAAGGTGCGTGGAGGAATGTACACTGTACCAATACTGAACATTCCCTTTCCTATTCCACTCCCAAATAGAACGAGGGAAATGTGAATGCCTATATGCCTCTGTAAGAGCCCTATTTTCTCTTGTCTTTGTGGTCTTAACGTAAAATTTAGGTTCGTGGGAGTAAAATCTTTCAACAGTCAGCTTCAGAATCCGGTCAACTTTCCTCAACAAAGTTTCTTGAAAAGAACGTCGCCTTCCCTCTGGCGATTGCCATTTGAGTTTCTGAAGCATCTCTGAACACTCGTGCATTTGTCGAACCTACGTTACGAACCTAGCTGCTCGTCTCTGAACTGCTTTTAGGTCTTCGTTCAAACCGATCTGGTGCGGATCCCAAACACTTGAGCTATACTGAAGACATGGTGGCACGAGCGTTTTATACGCGGTCTCCTTTGCATATGAACTACATCTTCCCAAAATTCTCCCAATAAACCGAAATCGACTATTTGCATTCCCCACGACGGTTCTTACATGCGTGTTCCATTTCATATCGTTTTGTAACGTTACGCCTAGATTTTAATCGACGAGGCAAAACTTTGGCAGAATGTTTGCTAGACATTCACCAAGGCTGTGACATTGACATATCTTGTCTGCGTTGACAGGGATACGACAGCTGCATTGCAATGAGTGGTCAATTTAAGGGGGTTCAAGCAGAAGTGAAGAAGAGATGTCCACTAGCATTGTACCTTCCTTGTTCGAACCATGTGTTCAACTTTGCGGTGGTTCACAGATGTGAAATTCCTCACATACGGAACGCATTTGACACAATGAAAACAATATGTATTTTTCTCTCAAGCTGTTCTCCTCGAAATTTCCGTCTCACAAATAAGGTTTCTGAAATGCTGCCGGAAGTCACCAAGAAGCGTGTCAAGCCATACTGTGCTACCAGATTTATCGACGTAATAACGTTCAAAGACCTGCTTATACCCATTTTTGCCACACTGGAGAATTTAAGTCCAAAACACTCGACTAGTTCATCACATGCAAATGAGCTACTAACAGCTACCTGCAAGTGTGAATTCACTGCTGCCTTGTGTGTCGTCGAATCATTTGCTTCACTTCTACTTCCAATCTCTGCTGAGTTGACGTTATTGAAGCAACGAAATAGATAAACACATGTATTTCTTGCCCTTTTCTTGTATTTAAATAGCATACAAGTACCCCTTATTTCACATATTACTCTACTTCTCTGTAGCTTACAGTGGAAAATGTAATATCAATATGAAACAAAATGTTTTTATCTTAATACTTATGTAAAAAAATTTTATGTCTTTTCTCAAAATGCATTTCCAACAATTTTTACTTTTCTGACTTGAAAAACTACTTAGAGAAGTAAAACTGTTTAATTTCTCTCGTTCCAGATTGAAAATGTCGTCATCATACTGGCTGAAAAAAAGACAAAATGCCGTGGATGAATTCCACCAACAGTTTCAACAGGTTGCAGAGCTCTGTGAAGAGCTTGGTGTCGACATACGACTGCCACGCCTGGTCGGGAGACAACACCATGAGAACACTCCTTATGCAACACCTGAGGAATACTTCCGTATTATCCTTTACATTCCGCATATTGAGAAGTTGCACAGTGAACTGTCAGAACCTGTTTTCAGACACCAGAATGAGTGTCTTAAGTTGCAACACCGTATCCCGAAATTCATTAAAAATGTGAACTTTTCAGATATACAGTCCACTACTCGCACCTACAGTAATGACCTCCCATGTTCATAAAGTGTTGCAAGAGGTGGAAGAATGGGAAAATGTTGACCATAGGGACAAGCCGAAGAACGTAGTCGAAACACTAGAGGCATGTTCGGAATCGTTCTTCCCAAACATTGGAACACGTCTTCAAATATCTGCTGTCCTCCCTGTGTCAACATGCAGTTTTAGCTGCTTGAGTCGTCTGAATACTTACTTGCGTTCGACGATGAAGGAAGAGAGGCTCAATGGTGTGGCACACCTGTCTGTTAAGCGACATATTCATTTGAACCCAGACGACATAATGGATATTTTCGCTCGATTCCCGCGACGACTTGACTTTTCTTTGTAAACTATGTAACATTTGTAGCAGAAGAAAAATAAATAAATAAATAAAAAAGAATAATATGAAGGATCTCGAGGTATTTCAATTTACAGGTTTTTTATTATATAATTTATTTTATTATTTTACATCGGTTAATTTTACACTGATAGAAAATAACTGAAATGGGAAAATTTGAGTCTTGTTAATTTTTAAGGGGGTTCGAAGTTGAGGCGGCTTTGTGCCTCATAAAATACCAGTTATATATTTAACTATTAGTTTTGCAGACATTTGAGACTCTGACACGTTTATGAGCCGTTTAAGGCGAATAAAGCAACAAATCAGTTCTTGTCCACCTGTATGACCTATAAAAAGTTTAAATCGAATATATATTTATATAATAATGTAAAAACTCATAGAAGATTTTATTAGCATTCCGAGTTGCCCCGCGCCCCCCTGAAAAATAATCCTATTTGCGGCCTTGGTAGTGACCGAATTTGTGTGAGTTTATCTTTTGTATGTGTCTGACAGAGCTTTGGTGATCAATACGATTTATATAGATACACAAAATATAATGGATATAAATAATATAATTATGTAAGTACTATATTTTAAGCAAATAATATAACTGATACAAATAATGTAAATAATATAAATATAATAATTATATAAAGTCATACTAGGTAAAATTAGATTTCCAATTTGCTCCCCCCCCCTCCCAAATAAAAAATAAAAAAATTCTGTGTTCACCGCTGCTCTAAGGTCACGCAAAATCAGGTAGTATCAAATTCAAAGTTTCAAATGTTTGTTAAGCTTATGGGACTTAACTGCGGGGTCATCAGTCCCTAAACTTACAAACTAATTATCAACTACCTTATACTAAAGACGACACAAATATCCATGCCCGAGCGGCGATTCGAACCCTCGCCCGTAGTAGCCGTGGAGACCGTGACTGGAGCGCTTCAGTCTCCTCGGCCTCTGTGGCCGGCCAGGTAGTATCAACGGACGTGTTATATTATAAAAGCCGAGGCTGGGCTCCCTACGACAATTAATTGTGTCTCGATACCTCATGGTCTGTTCTCCCTGATGCGGGAATACAGTATTGTGGCTGCGAGCATTATAGAATAAATAGGCTGTGGAATAGGAAAGAGACAGCGTGGCGAATGGAGATTTGTGTGTGGCGGGAGACGTGCAGGGAAGAGTCGTCTGCAGTCAGGCTGATCACTTTGTCCTCGGTGGCGGAGTGGTCAACGCGTCTGCCTAGTAAGCAGAAGATCCCGGGTTCGAATCCCGGCCGGGCACAAATTTTCATTCGGCACAGTTTGGTATTCCATCTAAACCGAATACAATGAAGCCATAACATCGCAAATTGCGATTTATTTCATTCTAAAGGTGCAAGACCATATTGCGAATTTACCATTAACAAGTCACATAACCTATTGACATTTAAATATATATTGAAACTCACTCTGCGGCAGTTGTAAGTGATAGTAAAATTATGGAAACAAATTTGCAAACAGATTAAAAATTTAAGGAAGTGTCAAATATTAATGTACAGACATCTGATAACAGAAAGATAGCCTCCTCATCTCCTCATAAGAATGGCAACCCACATCCATATGAATCTGCTTACTGTATTTGTCTCTTGGTCTCTCTCTGCGATATTTAACCAACACACTTGCCCTCCAATGCTACCTTTGCGATTAATTTATGTCCAAGTATGTGACGTATCAATCGATCCCTTCTTTTAGTGAAGATATGTCAGAAATTTCTTTTCTCCTCGATTCTGTTCAGTACCTCCTCATTAGTCACACGACCTACCCACGTAATCGTCAGCATTCTTCTGTAGTACCGCATTTTAAATACCACAATCCTCTTACACTCTGAACTATTTATCGTCAATGTTTCACTTCCATAAATGCAACATTCCACACAAGTACCTTCTAAAATACTTATTTACACTTACATTAATATTCTATGTTAGCAAAATTATATTTTTAAGAAACGCTTTTGTTCCCATTGGCATACGGTCCTTTCAACACACTGTCCATTGCATTCAACTGCTGTTCCCTGTCCTTTTCTGTGTGTTACAGAATTATTATGTATCAATAAAACAACTAGTAATTCTAATGGACTACGTAAACCAATTATTCTTGTGTTCTTTTCTCTGTATTATTCGGACTCTCTTTGTGACCTTATACTTTGAAAGTGATAATATTTATAGACTTATACATGGAAATGATAATATTTTTTTAAAAGGACACGAATTAAAAACTGAAACCCTCCGTATTAATATTCCATGGTATCTATGGTCAATAATCTGTGGATTTTAGTTTTTAATAAGAATAGTCTAAGTCAGTAAAGAATTCAGCGTAAGAGCTGTAGCTCTTCTCTTCTACCAAGAAACCTCATGATGATAACTGCAAGACTGCAAAAGCTGCTGTCAGGCTCTGCATTAATGCTGTTGTTCCGTTCAGATTAGTTAGCAGCCTGTTTGAACATGACGTCCTTTTCTTCATATAGTACAACTTCCTTCTTTAGATAATTTTGTTTTCAGTTTTAGTCGTTCGTCTTCCATCTTCAGTTTTTGAAATTTTGGAAAATAGAATAAATTATTAGACGATGTTTCATGAGTTTCAGAGCATTTGATATAGTAGCTTCGTGGACGATCATCACAATAATGTAAGAAACCAGATAGATTCTTTTAGCCTGAGGGCTGGTACATCTGCGCTATGATAATTTATATAAAAAGTACAGCAACATTGCGTCAGAAACTAGAAGGAAATTACAATTATATATTTTTGACGACGTTACAGCGTTCAATGAATGAAATAAATCTCAATTTAGGATCAGTTATGGCTTCACTGTACTAGGTTTAGATGGAATGCCAAAGTGCGGCGAATGAAAATTTGTGCCCGGCCGGGATTCGAATCCGGGATCTCCTGCTGTGGTAATAGGAAAGAGACAGCGTGGCGAATGGAGATTTGTGTGTGGAGGGAGTCGTGCAGGGAAGAGTCCACTGCAGTCGGGCTGGTCACTGCGTCCTCAGTGTCGGAGTGGTCAACGCGTCTGCCTAGTAAGCAGGAGATCCCGGGTTCGAATCCCAGGCACTAATTTTCATTCGCCGCACTTTGGTATTCCATCTAAACCTACCACAGTGAAGCCATAACGGATCGCAAATTGCGATTTATCACTCGCAATTCCAACGTACTTTGTGTAATGTTTAGTACCATGGAGTTTGGAGTTTGGTTGAGGAAGAGAGGGGGGGGGGGGGGGAATAGTTTGTGCACACCTGAGAAAGAAAATAAATAAAATAGAAAAATTGAGAAGTTGTTAATTGTTGTGGATTTATTTTAAAAAACACAGTTATGAAGGTTACTAAAAACGTATTTTCACAAACTTGTAGCCATATCAACACATATTCAGATATATGTATTACCAAGAAGGTGGTATTTTACGACCATCACAAAACAACCGTTTCGTTAATTGTGTGGACTTTGTAGTGTCTGAAGCAGTAGAAGCTTTCCCTAGCTAGAGAATATGACCAAATTCATTAGTTTTTGGGTATTTATGGAGGGTTTTTGCTTGGACTATTACTGTCCTGGGCTATTTCTTTCACAGGTATATGCCCAGACAGGGACCTCCTACTTCTCATGGACAACATAGTTAAAGGGAACTGTGAACTAGAATGAACTCTGTGGATACTCAGAGTAAAGAGATGTGAAAGTGAAGATAATGATGGTGTTTTGTTTTGTAATTAGTTACTAGAGTTGACTTGAATTGTTAAGATGTTCTAAACTTGTCTCAAGAATTTGTGTAACAATAACTGGATGTAAGACTGTATAATAGATGTTTGAATTTACTGGTGATGTGTAAAGGGTACAAACCCTGACTATTGTTCAAATGTAAAACAACTGTCTACTCGTTTAAGTAATGAGATAAAGTCGAACTATGATACTTCATCTCTTCTGAGCGTAACCTACATAGAGAAGAAGTCTGATTGACCCTAACTTTGGAAATAATAGAGGCACTGAGTATCAGGACCTCTACCAGTGTCTACTACAACAAACAACACACGAAGAAGATAATTATGTGATGGCATTCTGAAATAAGTAGAATCACACGGTCACATCACAACTGTCATTCACATGTTTATATTTTATCGGAAAAATATAATAAAAATATGTCAGAGATATTAAAACAATAGATTAAAGAGATAAAAAGTTCATAAAAAGGTATGTTTGTCAAAGCTGAACTATAGTATCAAATAATTTTGGCTGCCGGCCGCGGTGGCCGAGGAGACTGAGGCGCTACAGTCACGGTCTGCCCGGCGAATACGGTCGGGGGTTCGAATCCCCTCTCGGGCACGGATATTTGTGCCGTCCTTAGTCTTAGCTAGTTCATAAGTAGTTTGTAAGCTTAGGGACTGATGACCTCGTAGTTAAGTCCCATAAGTTCTACAAACATTTGAACATTTTTTATATTTGGCTATTTGTTAAAATACGGTATGAGAGAATATTACGTGACGAGTGGATAGATATTATCATAATAGGAACATCGTAATCGTATCACTTTCTTATTAATTATCTTTTAATAATGTTTCGCCGAAATGTTCGCAAAAAGTAAAACTACAGTGGCAGTAAACACGCGACGTTTTCTGTTCACAAATTAATAAATTTGGGGCTGGAAAGGGTTAAAGTAGTAATGAGGTGTTTACGAATGAACTAAATCGGAATTTGCCATCAGTTATGGCTTCACTGTACTAGATTTAGATGAAATACCCAAGTGCGACGAATGAAAATTTGTGCCCGACCGGGATTCGAACGCGGGATTTCCTGCTTAGTTTTTTTTATTTTTTTTTATTATTTTTTTTATGCTTCTTCAGATAGATCTGTGCTCTGCGGTCGTTCATTTCGTTCGTTCTTGATTGTTCGTTGAATATTTGGCTCAGCTTTTTTATTACAGAGGGCGTTTTGCCCCCTGACCGGGCGCGCTGAGCCACGGCGCCCGGCGACCACTCCGACAGCGAGAACACAGTGACCAACCCGCCTGCAGAGGACTCTTCCCGGCACGTCTCCCGCCACTCCCAAATCTCCATTCGCCACGCTGTCTTCTTCCTATAACCACAGCCTATTTTGTTCTGTAACGCTCGCAGCCACATCAGGGAGAACAGACCATGAGGTATCGAGACACAATTAATTGCCGTCAGGAGCCCAGCCTCGGCTAGTATACAATTATATATTTTTGACGACATTACAGCGTTCGAATTAATTAAATAAATCGGAATTTGTGATCAGTTATGGCTTCACTGTACTAGGTTTTGTGTTGTGTGCCTACAGACGCGGAACGGCTGTCTACGAGGATGCCCGGCTGCCTGCTGGCTGGAGTTAAGTGGTCTCTTCAGAGCTGGCCGGCTTGCGCGCAGCTGGTGAACAAGTAGCAGGCTGGGATTGTCTTCTTGTTGGCGGGCGCTATGGAGCCTGTCCTCCAGCCTGGAGTGCGGCCAAGTGTGCTGGCTGTTATGATCCCCACTGCGCGCTCAGGCGCACGCCACGGCACAGCCGGGCTCGTCGCCCCTGCTTCGCTCTGCCGGCTGCCGCAGAGCAATTTTGCACGCCATTTGATACGAGTGTAGCGACTGCTTACGAGCGCGGAAAATTCTGTTTAGCTGCACCAACAGAACACGAGTACCTCTTACAGGTAAGGGTTAAAAGCTACACCTTCGGACTATGCTTGTACCGCTCCGCTCTCCCCCTCGAAAAGAAAGATACTATTTCGTTGAAGTCTCTGATTTCTTTCATTTTATCACGTGAAACCAACGAGTTATTTTACTTTTATACAAAATTCTCAGCAATCAGTCGTAAATATTTTGTTTATTCGGATTTGGATTTCGATCAATGAGTGAACATTATCAATGCTTAAAACATACGGTAGTAACAAGGTTTTATTGACACCTTTTGATTTCCAGTTTGAAAATAGAAGGAGGATGCTTGTAATGGAAGTAATTTATTTTTTTACATGTGCTGCTGACACCTAAGCTAGGGTGGCCAGATTTCCAAAATCAAAATACGGGACACACATGAGTACCGAAGATTGAAAAACTAAATATAGCCTTTACCTCAGACCTCATTAACATGACTTATCTCTTAAAGCTTATACAAAATTTCAGCCTTGGTGTTATTCAAATGTTCAAATGTTTGTACAACTTGTGGGACTTAACTACGGGGTCATCAGTCCCTAAGCTTACAAACTACTTATGAACTAGCTAAGACTAAAGACGGCACAAATATCCATGCCCGAGGGGGGATTCGAACCCCCGACCGTAGTGGCCTTGCTGACCGTGACTGGAGCGCCTCAGTCACCTCGGCCGACTTGCTGTTATTAAGCAGACATAATTACACGAGTTAATGCGCATACAAAGTAGTAAGAAACAAGCCCAAAACAAAGAAAACCCAACCCGTCGTATTTCGTGGTTCTGGCATTTACATTTGCTTCTGTCGAAAGCACTTCTTTTTCGTATTGTATTTCCTGTGCAAAATGTGGACTTAGGCAACATCCAAAATATTTAATTCTTCAAATAACATGAAACCAACGGGACTTACTCCATATACGGCAATCTCTGTAAGTAATACTAATGTAATGCTAATGCAAAAATTAAGCAAACATACCCGCGCAACCGGAAGCCAAATAAATTGCATTACTAATTAAAGAAATACTTTGTTTTATACAGTATTTCAGTTGTCACATGAAAGAAAAAGTAGGAAAGACATTTTTATTCATGCAGCTTACTAATTTCTCTCTCAATATTATATTCGTCATGAGAACGTGTCATTTAAGATTTCTGAATTTTCAATAGCTTTTCATAATAATCAATATATGAAACATTCTGAAAATGAGTTCGTCTGATAATTATTTTCTTCACAGTGTGCTTACTAACTAAATACTTTTTTCGTGGTGCATGAACTATTTCTGATGGAGAAAAGTTAGTGCTAGACCAAACTCAGTAACGAGCTGCAAATTTTTGCACCGTGTATCTTCAGATGCAAGCACGTTGCAACTGGGAGATCAGTCTTTACCAACTCGCTTCAGTTCTCAATCAATAAACTTTCTTTTCACATATATTTTGACATGCTTCTATTCCTTTAAAAAGCTGAACTTCTCATCATGCGTACAAAGCATTTTCATCAAACTTTCAAAGAAGAGGATTGTCACCTGAACACAATCGAATGATTTCAGCACACTGCATTAAATTGTCGTAAAATGAATTTGAAATGTCTAAAACAACCATTCAGCATACCACCTTCTAGAAAAGAACTGTTTATTGACCGAATTTTTATGGTTCGGAAAGCTGAACATGTTATATGAAAGCATAATGCAGTACCAATCAAAGAAATTAAAAAAAAAAAAAAAATGTGCCTCATTCGCTTTGTGTTGAAGCCTATTTTCTTTGTTTATGATTACATTTGTTCTCCATTTGCTTATGCTGCTATTGCTTAAAAATGACTTCAAAATGTGTAGGACGTTTAGTAAAAAAAACAGGACAATATAGACCCCGTATTTATTTTCTCGGGACAACGGGACACTGATTGTTGATTGTTGCCAGCATGATATGCCTGGGTTTAGGCCTAAGAGGCTGTCAGGACCAGATCTCTAGCTTACGGCAGGTAATGAAAAAGTCTATGAGTGGAACAGGGAATTGTACCTATGTTTCATAGATCTAGAAAAGGCATATGACCGTGTTCCTAGGAGGAAGCTACTGTCAGTTCTACAAGTTTATGGTAGGTCTATAGGAGGCAAAATTCTGCAGGCAATTAAAGGGCTTTACGTAGACTCACAGGCAGCAATTAGAGTTGATGGCAATTTAAGCTCATGGTTCAGGGTAGTTTCAGGGCTAAAACAAGGCTGTAACCTGTCACCGCTGTTGTTTATACTATTAATCGATAATATGTTGAAAACAGACTGGCAGGGCGGGATTAAAATAGGTGAAAACAAAATAAGCAGTCTCGCATATGCGGATGACTTAGTTGTAATGACCGATTCGATTGAAAGGTTGCAAACTAATATTTCAGAGCTCGATCAGAGGTGCAAGGATTATGACATGAAGATCAGCGTCTCCAAAACGAAAGTAATGCCTGTGTGCCAAATAAGAGGAACAAATTTAGAACAAGTAGACAATTTCAAGTACCTGGGATGTATTTTCTCACAATATGGCAACATAGTGAAAGAACAGGAATCGAGGTGCAGCAAAGCTAATGCAGTGAGTGCTCAGCTAAGATCTACTCTCTTCTGCAATAAGGCAGTCAGTACAAAGACTATGTTAGCATTGCACCGCTCTGTCTTTCGACCAACTTTGTTGTATGGGAGTAAAAGTTGGGTGGATACAGGTTGCTTTATTCATAAGGTAGAGGTTACAGATATGAAAGCAGCAAGAATGATTGCCGGTAATAATAGATGGGAATAATGGCAGGAGGGTACAAAGACTGCAATAAGGCAGTCAGTACAAAGACTATGTTAGCATTGCACCGCTCTGTCTTTCGACCAACTTTGTTGTATGGGAGTAAAAGTTGGGTGGATACAGGTTGCTTTATTCATAAGGTAGAGGTTACAGATATGAAAGCAGCCAGAATGATTGCCGGTAATAATAGATGGGAATAATGGCAGGAGGGTCTCCATAATGAGGAAATCAAAGAAAAACTGGGAATGAATACCATAGATGAAGCAGTTAGAGCGAACGGACAGAGATGGTGGAGGTCATGTTACACGCATGGGAGAAACAAGGTTACTTAAGAGACTCATGAGCTCGGCAGCGCAGGGTAAGAGGAGTCGAGGTAGACCAAGAAGAAAGTACTTAGATTCGGTGAAGAATGATTTTGAAGTAAAAGGCATAACATCAGACAAGGCATCAATGTTAGTAATGAATAGGGGATCATGGAGGAATTTTATTAGAGGTACATGCTCCAGACTGAACGCTGAAAGGCATAATCAGTTCAAGTATTAGAGGTACTATGCTCCAGACTGAACGCTGAAAGGCATAATCAGTTCAAATTCAAATGTTTGTATAACCTACAAACTACTCGTGAACTACCTAATACTAAGGATGGCACATCCATGCCCGAGGGGGGATTCAAACCCCCGACCGTAGTGGCCGTGCAGACCGTGACTGAAGCGCCTCAGTCGCCTCGGCCACCGCGGCCGGCGGCATAATCAGTCTCTACTGGTGATGATGATGATGATGATAAACGGAACACTTAGGTTAAATAAGGAACAAACCTGTAAAATGCAGAACGCGTTGTCACCTTACCCTAAAGCCGTCCTCACACGGACGTGTTGTCCCAACGTGGCGCAGGCCAGACGTGCTATCTACTTAGCTTCAGCACGCTCTGAAACGACCTGCTGCATCTCACGGAACGTGCTGCTCATCGTGATATGCGACCGCAGCGCTCTCCAGCGCCGGTAGCATGGTTCACGAAGATGGATGTGCGTAAAAATACACGATATCTCTGTTAGCGGTAGTCTAAACAGAGAGGAAAAGATTTGAAACTGTAGTTTTCTTATTCTTTCACGTGGCATGCAATACTCTTCCATAAATTATAATTAAAAAAAACCAATACCCAAAGCCGCTACATTTACCTGGCAGCAGATGAGAATGATTATAAAATATACGATAAAATCACTTTCCGCAATTGAATCATAAAATAAATTGTCAACGGTGAAATACATCATCTGCACTAGCTCCTTTTATGTTGCTCTCATATTCCCATTTTGCACGTTGTACATATTCTGCATATTCAAATGATTTACCTTGGCATTCCTTCGGAAATAATAAGTTGTGCCTGATACATTTACATGTTCATACACGCGAGACAACGCCTCAGCTCGACAATGTTCGTTGTGATAATATTTGCTTTGTACGTAAATACTGTTCCTCCTTCACAGTATCTGGCTTCCGTAAGCACATTGTACTGAACTGAAACGGAATTCTAACACCGTGGGGAAAACCGACTGACGTAGGGTATGTCTTGAAATTTATTGGTTCCTGTGCCCTATTTCGAAAAACTTAACAAATCCTATCGTGCACAGAGTTTGTTCTTGCTTCTAATGAATAACGTCGAATAACGGATATTAGAATTGTATTAAATCAACAAATCATCATATATATTATTTCTCATCGATGTTTTTTTGTGGGTACGCCATATCTCCCGTATTACTTACCCATAATTAATGATTGAGGGATGACTTTCAAGATTTAGGAAGTTCTTTCCGAAGGCATTTGTCTCGAGTGTAGCATTGTATGGAAGTGAAGCGTGGACAATAAGGATTTCAGACAAAATGGTGATAGAAGCTTTTGAAATGTGGTGCTACAGACGAATGATAATTAGATGGGTAGATCACGTAACGAATGAGGCGGTGCTCAACAGAACTGGGGAGAAAAGGAATTTATGGCGTATTTTGACTAAGAGAAGGGATAGCTTCGTGGGACACATCCTGAGACATCAAGGAATCTTAAACTTAGTATTAGAAAGAAGTGTGTGGTGTAAAAATCGTAGAGGGAGACCGAGGGACGAATACAGTAAGCAGATTCAAAAGGATGTAGGTTGCCGAAAGTATTCTCATATGAAGAGACTTGCACAGTTCAGGTTAGCGTGGAGAGCTGCATCAAATCAGTCTGCGGACTGAAGACCACAACAACAACCGCTTACTATTATAACTTATAATAATATATTTAACTTTTAATTCTCCGCTACTTATAATGCGTGCAATGTTATTTTTATCTTTTAAACATATGCACTTGCATCTGCCCTTTCCCCATTACTATCTTACCTATCTGTGACTGATCAGGGTAGAGTGCGAATTATTCGCACGGGTCATGTAGTATATATTATTTATCATCAGTGTTTATTTATTTTTCTTTTGTGGGTACGCCATATCTCCCGCATTTCTTATCCAAAATTAATGGTTGAGATATCATTTTCAAGGCTCCGTTCTCCGCTAATGACAACAAATACACAGATAGTTTAAAGTTATTGTTTTCATAAAAAAACTTTATATAAAAAAATTTGTACTGTTCGTACAATCTAAGTTGTTACCGAGCGAACGAACGGAAATGGAACATGTATTTACGGTTGCTCCTATTTTTTAATTTTTATTTTATTTTATTATTTTTTTAGTACTCCTGTTTAGCGTAAACAAAGATTGTACAGAGGGAGAGACTGCTGGAGGCCGGCGGCAGGCATCAGGATGCCCACACAACCACCGTCACTACAGGGTGTCCAGAAAAAGACTCCCTGATTTAAAAACTAAATATCTCGAAAACAAAGATCGATAGAAGAATGCGGTAAACGGTATGTTTATTGTGAAAGATGTAAGAAGTTTATACAGCTGTTTCAAATAATATTTACAAAAGCTGCTAACAGATGGCGCTGTAATCGCCATACGTAATTCCTGGTATAAATAGCGATCCGAAGCCCAGAGCGATCAGTTCCACTATTGAAACGTGAAAGGAGGTTAGCGTACCGAAGGAATAGATTAAACCCATGTAATCCATTTAACAACGCGTTTTTCTGGTGCTAGAGTACCACAGGTTAGAAGAGAGTCCTACGGCAACAAGGCGAAGTTTTCAAGCACGATAAAATGTTCCAAAAGGACCCGATGCGAAAACCATTCGTACGCTCTTCACAAAATTGCAACGAACAGCCAGCGTAACTGATAATCTAGTGGGGAATGTTGACCGCAAGCTAACCACAGTTACGCCTGAAAATATCGCCACAGTTTCTGGAATTCTTCAGCGAAATCCAATGTCATCCGTCCGTAGAATTACGTATTAGACTGGTTTCAAGCGTTCTAGCACGCAGAAAATACTGAGAAAGACCCTACACATGTTTCCATTCAAAATTCAAACGCACCAGGCCATATTCGTACGTGCTGCGCAACAAAGGGTTGCCTTTGCTAATCAGATGCTCACAATGATTGATAGTGAAGGATTTGATGTTGGCTGCATCTGGTTTACAGTTGAAGCACACTTCTTCCTGAATGGATACGTGAATAAGCAGAACTGGCGATTTTGGGGTCCCGAAAAGCCATATTGGTGTGAATCGAAACCCCTGTATTCTCCTAAAGTTACTGTGTGGGCTGCAGTATGCAGCAGAGGCATTATTGGCCCTTTTTCATTCGAGAAACGGTCACTGGTGCACGTTATGTTGCAATTTTGGAACAATTTGTCGCCACACAGCAAGCGTTAGAGGATCGACCAGGTACTGAATGGTTTATGCAAGATAGAGCCCCACCACATCGGACCGAACAAGTGTTTCGCTTTCTTGAGGAATACTTCCAGAATCGAGTCACTTCTATGGAATATCGCAAATTTACTGCTGCAGGCACGGATTGGCTCCATATTCGCAGGACTTGACTCCCTGTTACTTTTTCTTGTGGGCCACAGTGAAAGACATGGTCTACCCGAAGCATCCCGCCACGCTGGACGAGCTTGAATCGGCGATCTCTGTGGCATGTGAATCCATTTCGGTTGAGATACTACGAAATGTGATGGCGAATTTCATTCTTCGTTTGCGCCACCTCTGTAGTGCCAATGGTGAACATTTTGAAAACATTGTGATGTGATAGTTTGCAAAAAGTGTTTTCATACGATTATTTCACTTATGTATGCTGATATGAGCTGTACAGCGTACAACGCCATCTGTTAGCAGCTTTTGTAACTATTATTTCAAACTGCTGTAAAAACTACTTACAGCTTTCACAATAAACATACCATTTACTGCATTCCTCTATCGATCTTTGTGTTCGAGATATTTAATTTTGAAATCAGGGAGTTCTTTACTGGACACCCTGTATGTACACTTGTTTGACTTTTTTTTCATGAGTTAAAACAGTTGTTTTCTAACAAAAACGATGAATAAACGACAAATTCCATAGCAAACCAGAAACAAAACGTTCTTCTTTTAAAATGAAACTAATTAATAACAGCATTGCTTTTGAACACTTTTTCCTTCTTTTAAAAATGACTGCTTACTACGGCTTCTCTTCATGAAGACCTCAAATCGTTGACGGGTTCCGAGTTCGTCTTTTCGATTGCTGTCTGCTTTTGCAGATAATTCCGCAGTTGATTCTTTGCTTTCAGTCTCTTTCAGGTATTTCATTTTTGTCTGTATTTCGTTATTACTATATTTTGGGCCACTTTAGGTTACGGCAGTAACACTGAAAGTGGGCCTTTGCGATCGTCTTTTGACAGCTCGAAATGTAAATGAAAATAACGGCTTAACCATTCGTCTGACACAAAAATTGAATAACCGAATTTGTAGAGAAAAAAATTCTCTACAACTTTGCTCTTTTTTGTTTTGTTTTTTCATATATCGTAGCGTTTCAAAGATATTTGCAAAAATAACGGCGATTTTGGGATGTATGTCTGTCTGTCTGTCTGTCCGTAACGTGTTCCCTGTTTTTAAGACGAACCGTTCAACCGATCAGCACCAAATTTTACAGACATGATTTTAGGTCTCCAGAGACCAGACCCTTCATTTTACAAATTTTTCGGACAATAAATACAGTAGTAATACCAAAGGAAGCCGTTTGTAATATAATTGTAATTGCAAACGAACCTTTCATCTGACACGAAAATTGAATACCCTGATTGGTAGAGGAGAACATTCTCTAGAACTTAGCTCCCTTATGTTTTTTTCATATCTAGTATCGTTTGAGACATATTTGCAAAAATAACGGAGATTTGACACCTTCCATTGAATTAACGAAAACGAGCCGTTCGGAGACGTCACGTGACATTCCTCGCCCAGAACTCTCTCTGGCATGCGCCATCTTGCATTGCGCATTTGATGATTTTCTTATTGCAACTTACACGTTGTCATTTTAAAGCAGTGGCGCACTGAAGAATTAATAAAAACACATCGTTCTTCGTACAATAAGTGATAATCTAGTGTCTACAAATACCATATTAGCATCAGTTATTAACGACCATCAATAGTATGAAATTAATGGACTCATATTTTGATTGATAGCCGTAGCGTAGTGGGCAAAGCGTTGGACTATGATGTGAAAAGTCGGTGGTTCGGAACCCGCCACTACCTAATTTTTTTTCCTAAAAGGGTTTCACACACTCTTATTAATTAATTATGTTTTAGATTATTATTTTGGTCCTAAATGTTTGCAAAAACTTATAAAACTACAAATCAAAACTGGGCCGTAAAACACGACAGTGCGATTTTTTTGTTTATACCTCAATAAAAGAATTCTATGTACGCTTCTTCGCAGCAGAGGTACACAAAAATAAAGGGGGACTGATTAACTCCGTAGTTTTGTCCCCCTAAAATATCCAAACAACAACAACAAAAATAAAATGCATTTTTGAATGCTGTTCATCTTAAAGTAGAAATGGAACTGAATATATTTCTTGTTTAGTGTAAATTAAAGCAAAAACAAATAAAAAACTTTTCTCATGAGCATTAACTGATTTCATTGCATTACTCTGACGAGTTGATTATCCTGTTCCATGTTTTTTCAAAGACTACGTCTAATATGTTTCGAAATGGTTTTTTGGTGTTAGAGATGCTTTGAATGGTCCAGTATGCTACGTGCATGTAGCTCATAAAGCTGCAGAAGTCATCTCCTTCTCTGATGTGAATCACATAGATAACATAGTTACCTAACAGCCACATAACGGTATTGCTTTTTTGTGATGGGGTAAAACCTGGTGTCTGGCCGCAGTAGGATGTCTGGCTTAAAGTTCTCTTCGGTGGTCCTTGCCAACAGTGTTAGTCGGTTCCTGACCCATACCGCGCGAGGTGGCGGAGTGGTAACACACTCGACTCGCATTCGGAAGGACAGTGGTTCAAATCCATCTCCGGCCATCCAGATTTAGGCTTACTGTGATTTCCCTAAATCATTCCAGGCAAATGCCAGGATGGTTCCTTTGAAAGGGCACGGCCGATTTCTTTCCCCATTCTTACCCGATCACTCCAAGCGTAAGCTCCGTCTCTAATGACCACGCTGTCGACGGGACGTTAAACTCCAAGCTTCCTTCTATCCTGACCTACCACCAGTTCTGTACGTGACCACCGCATGTGAAACGGTGAATTAAGGTGTCGACCAGTCCACACTGGAGGCACAGGTCCGTGTCACTCTTCCCTATGGCTTGAAGTCTGAAATTAGTGGCGACGGTGTCGTTTACCACCTTATAACATGTGACTGCTACGTCTGAAGTGAGCATTTTCAAGCTAATAAAATCAAATGTTCAAATGTTTGTAAAGCTTATGGGACTTAACTACGGGGTCATCAGTCCCTAAACTTACAAACTACTTATGAACTACTTACGAACTAGAACGGCAGAAATATCCATGTCCGAGGGGGGATTCGAACCCCCGACCGTAGTGGCCGTGCAGACCGTGACTGAAGCACCTCAGTCTCCTCGGCCACCGCAGCCGGCTCAAGCCGGGCAAAAAGTGCTTTCCTGATGTTAACCTGGCTATCATCCATCATGCTCATAATCCGCTTAACGAACAAGGCCATTGCCTTTCTCTTGATGTTGACGAGGTCAAGCCCTCCATTATGTGTCGGTTTTGCTATACTGATATGTGACACTTTAAAGATACTTCCTTGCCAGATGTATCTATTTGCTGCACGCATTATGTTGTTGCCTTGCATTTGTGGAATTGGGAAGAATTGTGCAACGTAATATGCATTTGAGAAGACATACGTATTTACTGTCCGGACGTTGTCAATGATGTTAACCGTCCTCCAGTTACATTCAAGTAGGACACCCCTCATATTGTGCATCACCGATCTCAGTTATTGCCGGCCGCGGTGGCCGAGCGTTCTGCGGCGCGCCAGTCACAGTCTGCCACTACGGTCTGGGATTCGGGCACGGATATTTTTGCCGTCCTTAGGTGGTTAATAAGTAGTTTGTAAGTTTTGGGACTGATGACCCCGTATTTAAGTCCCATAAGCTATACAAACATTTGAATTTTATTCCTCCAGTTATTGGCCATCATTTTAAGAGCGCTTCTCTCTAATTTGATGCCTAGAATTTTGTGTGATTCCACAATTTGTGCCCAAGATATCGTATTGCCGGAACCCCTGATGTTCAAAAATTTACTCTTATTGTCACTAATTTGGCCCCGGATGCAGCACTGTATTTGTCGATGTCAGGTTTCATAATGTCAATTTCCATTTCACGTCGTATTATTACGGCAATGTCGTATGCGTAATCACGGACTTTAAGCGTGACATCAGACATGGAGATGCCTGATAACGAAGCATTAAATGATCGTAACAAAGGCTCCAGGGATAACACAAACAAAAGAATTGAAAGGAGACTACCCTGCTGGATTGAAATCGATAGCGTTAGTTGCCCATTAATCTGCACTCTCGCAGAAATCCCTGTGATAATGTTCTTCATCACTGTCCGCGGCCCGTCTTCAAATCCAACTTTTGCTATTAGTCGCATTAGGTACGAATGGCTAACGTGGTCGAAGGCCTTATTAAAATCTATAAAACACAATGAACATTTCAGTTTGGTTATTAAGGAGATGGATAAAATGTCCCTGATTTCTGAAACTGCTGACATAGCGGATCTGCCTGGGGTGCAGGTCTGATGTGGTCCTACATTCTAACATTTTTTTAATCAACGGAGTCATTCTGGTGTTGACAGCTCTAGCAACGGTCTTGTAATCAAAGTTAAGCAGGGTAATGGGTCGCAGAGCTTTTCCTTCCTCGACGTTTCGGGACGAGAACGATTGTGCCGTCCTTCATCTCTGAAGGGATTCTAGCTCCCTTGATTATTTCATTTAAAACGTCAGTAAAAACTTTACCAATCATATTCCAGAAACGCGTATAAAATTCTTTTGGGAGGCCATCCGGTCCTGGGGTTATATTGGACAGTGAGTTGACCATTTAATCGAAAGCGTATTCGACGCTGAAGTCTGTTAAAACTCCCGATTATCGTCTTGAGTGATTTCTGGATCCATAACTTGTAGCAGTTCAGCAAGCAGTCCGTCATCGGTCGGTCGCGCCGAGTACAGCCTGGTGTACTGCCTGTATATTTCTGCTACTGTGTAATTCTGACGCGTGAGTGTGTCTCCGTTTTCTGTTGCCAGTTCGTCTACAAAAGAACTTCGATTGGTTTGGTTTAATTAAATGATATAGGGAGGTTGTCTCAGACTGCACTACCGATTTCGCTTTACATTTTGTTTTTAGCCCCTCTGTCGGCGCTTGATACTGATTAATTTTGTCTTAATCGCCTTTATTTGTGCTGTATATATGTTGTTCGTGTTAGCTTTTGCATAGAACTCTCGTAAAACGGTGTAGTAGAATTCGGTTGTTCGTTTTCCGTCCGTCGCTTGTTCATAACAGTAAGAGATTAAACACCGATCTAGCCTCTTCTTGGTAAAGTTCGTCCACCACTCTACTTTTGAGGCGTTTCGATGCATAGACCGTAAGGACTGAGACCAAGTCGACATGATAAGTCCGTTTAGATCTATGTCCTGCAGACGGGACACGTTCAGCATCCACCGCCCTCTGAATCGCCTGGTAGGTTGCGGGTCCAGGTTGATAGTGGTGGCGTACACGCAGTGGTCGGAACAGGGGGCTGGGATGACGTCAGCATCCACGACACGTCCACTAAAACGAGATGGAATGTAAATTCTGTCCAGGCGACTGCTCGAAGTTGAGGTGAAATAAGTAAATTTTACCAGAGTTGGATAAAGCAATTCTCACGTATCTTTAAGATTTATTTTGGAGATTAAGTCGCGAAATTCTTTGCAGAAATTAAAATGTGGCCTTTGATCCTTCGGATGTAAAACATAATTAAAATCGCCTCCTATGATACTATTTGGAGGATTTTTTCGAAGCAGATATATAATGTTGTCTTTAAAGAAGATGGATCAGTCTGCTTTACGACTACTGCCTGAGGGAGCGTGCAAATTTATCACCGTCATTTATCAATGTCTGATATGGGGATTCCTTCACTCACCAATATGGCCGTACCGGAGTTCGAGAGCGACATTTTCAATGTATTGAAATCCAGGAATGAAGATGTTCGGAGTTGTAACTTCCTGCAATAGTACGATATCTGCCTCAGAATGATATACGACCTGTTTCAACAATGCAATTTTCAGATCAGATTTTATTCTGTTAATGTTCACGCTAATAAACTTGTACGCTTGTAGCATGTAGATGGTTAACTTATTTTAGACTCATCGGCTCGTCCCCATCCTGGAACCAATCAATTACCGAAGCAGCTTTAGAAGAGTCTATTTCACTATTGATTTTGTCCGTTGGTTCTTTACTTTGTGATTTGTTCCGAACAACATTCCGATGTGGTTGGATTCTGGCCTTACTTCTGCTACCTAGAACTGCCTTTTTCTGTAGCCTGCCCTGACGGGGCTCCTAAATTGGCCACTTTTTTTGAAGTACCGGCAGTGGATTTCTTCACTCGCGTCACTTCGGAAACGGCATCCTCCGACGCGCTGTTTCCGTGTTTGCTCGCTGTGTCGGCTTGCTGGGAAACACTGACGCTTCCGGCTTGCTTATCAACATTGGCAGGCTCGTGCTGTGTGTTTACATAGCCGGCAATTCTTGTTTGTTTTCGGAGTCAGGTTGCGAGGCGACGAGCTGTTGACAAGGCGGTGCCTCGCTCACGTCACTGTTTGCATCCTTCTCTGATCCCGTCACAAGTTGTTGTGATACTTCACTACAGGGCGCGGCAGGCAATGTAACCTCTACCTGCGCCTGCGCGCTGCTGTTTTCTGCTGGCGAAGAATGACAATGTAAATCTATCGAACCAAACTGCATGGTCATCAGTCGGTAGCTTAGAAACTACTTAAACTACCTAAACTACCTAAACTAACCTAAGGACAGCACACACAACCATGCCCCAGGGAGGACTCGAACCTCACGGCGAGCAACCGCGCGCTCCGCAGCGAGACGCTTTAGACCTCTCGGCTACTCCACCGCGGCAGCGAAGAATGTTCGACTACCATCGGTTCCTGTGTCCGCCTCCATAGCTCAGCGGTAGCGTCGCTGAGTACCACACAGAAGGCCCGGGTTCGATTCCCGGCAGAGGACTGGGTGTTGTGTGTTGTTCTAATCATTATCATCTCATCATCATGGGCGTCGTCAGGTGAAAAGACTTACACTAAGGCGGCCGAACAAACCCTCAAGGGTTCTCCCTGCCAAGAAAGCCAAACGCTCATTTCCATTTTCTATCGGTTTCTGCATTTGATTATTGCGGGATTCGTTTACCGCTTGTTGCACATCGTCCATAGCAATATTCTCTGAAACAGATGCACTTTCGTCAGAGCTACCATCATCCGTCCGGCGTCGCTTAAAAGGGTTGTTAAGGCTGAACGGGACCTGCTCTTGGTCTTTAGCGCGAGGGAATGGTGGGATTTCCTCTTCGAAATGTTTACTTGTATTAGTCAGGTTATCACTAGTTCCGGGTTTTAGACTGCCAGCTAATGGGGTTCCTGTCACTAAGTCTGCTAAAATGAGTCTTTGGCGTTTCTGTAATGTGGGTTTGACTACTGTCACTCGCCTGTGGCAATTTTGTCTTACATGGACTCTGGTTACATATGAAGCAAGTGGACTCTTGATCGCTTTACCGAACCTGTGCTTTGTAACCGCACACTTTAATGTGCGTCGGAATGCTACTTTTTATGTGCATCTCAACCGATCTGATACCGCTAAAGACCTGCAATCGATGTTGTTTTGACCACATTTCTTTGCTAATGGTCTTTACGTCACCATATTGAGACAGCACTTCTCGCAAGAAAAAGTTTTCCACTTCAGGAGGGAGATTTGAAATCCGGACATTTTTGTCTTCTACATCAGCGTTATAGACTTTAACAGTAAGTACAGAGCCGTCGCGATGTTGGAACGGCACACCGGCACTGTGTTGTTGCAGTATTTTCTCCAGTAGGACAGGATTCAGCAGTTTCACCAAAAAGCAGTATAAATCCAGGTGGTAATACGCCATATGAACTTGATCAGTGGTGATGTCGACAGTATCCAAAATCTAGTCGTGTATTTCCAGGGAGCTTGGTTGATAGGGACTGATGACCCCGTAGTTAAGTCCCATAAGATATACAAACATTTTAACATTTGATTTGAGCTTGGTTGAACAGAGCGTGTTTCCTTGTTAAACTCGAATAGCAACGTGTTTATCCTTGAAACAATGCGGGCCATTGTGCAAATTAACCGACCTGAGATAATTGCGTGTACTTCGCGAGAGACTAGTTACACGAAGAAGAAGTAACGCCACACAGATAGACATAAACACAATGTAAAGAACAGCAGTCTCCGGCGTCTCAAGCGCAGCTTGTCCCACCAGCCACAGCTCCGAGTATCAATTTGGTTTCCGCGTCCGCTATAAAAGCCCTTTAGAAGGTTCCATCTATTGACAATCTCTTTAACTAACATGAACGACAGCTCTTGCAGTTTAGATTCTTTACGCAAACGTAATCACGAGATTTCTGTTTCACACGTCGATGCAGAACAGCAGTTGGAATTGTTCACTTTGTTTAAGCGTGCGTTGTGTACTGCGCGAATGAACTGAATTACCTCAACGATCATCATCACAGGTAATTACCGCTTACTAGCAAGTACGTGGAATGCTGACTGCAGGTGTTGTCCTGCTGGAAATGGCCACGTATTCCAAAATTAAATTGATCAAAGTCACTGTTTTTTTTTCAGAATCTGTTATAAACACGAAGATGGGTGTAAAAAAAAGAAAAGAAAAAAAAAGAAAAAAAAGAAAGAAAAAAACAACAACAACGTGAACGTTCATTCTCTCAGTCCACAGCGTGCAGCGTGACAACTTATTGACACGGCCATTCTCACACTTTTTGAGAGACAGTACTACTATTATCATTCCTCTTCTGAGCTTCTGAAAGCTTTTACAGCTGCTTCGTCAGTGTTGACATTTAGTTATAAGAAATTTTACCAAACAGGGCGTGGTTTTAATAAACATTCAATGTTTCCTTCAGAGAGGCTTAGCACATGCGGCAGATAAGAATTTTACTTTCATGAAGTCTTTAAACCCGTCCAGTTTACCACCTCATCAATTGCTTTTAAAGAAAAAGGCAATAATTATGTTAATTATGAATCTTAAAAATAATCAGGGATTAATTAATGGTGCAAAATCAGTGTTGTCTCTCTTAGGCGAGTACATCATCACTGCTAAATTCATTGACTGTGATAAAACTGTGCTAATACCCCACATTAACCTCAAACCTTCTGATCCAACGATACCTTACCAAATGATAAGAAGACAATTCGCAATAAAAGTAGCCTTCGCTATGACAGTAAATAAACCACAAGGTCAAAAGCTTCAAAGGGCAGGATTATATTAACCAGAACCTATTTCTTCATGGCTTTATCACGAATTCGCTCATTCAGTGATATTTATATATGTGCTAAAGACAGGGACTGATGACCCCGTTGTCCCATTAGCTCTACAAACATTTGCTAAAGACACATACAGTCAAAAAGTAAACGATGATCAATTTATAACTACTATGTTTTCAAAGAAATTTTGTAAAATAAACAAGTGTACAAAAAATAAACATGAAAAAGTCGGTATCTAATTTTTTTCAATTAACCATATTGTATTTAATTATATAAATTTTCTTACAATGAGACTAATATTTCTTACTACTACTCAGAGTTTATTATCTTTCATACATATGTAGTTGCATCTGCCTGTTCCCCATTACTATGTTATCTATCTGTACTGATCAGGACAGATTGTGAATTATTCGCACGGATCAACTAGAAATATACATAAACCATAATTAAACCAAATCGTTATAAATATATGGGCGAGTGTCGACGCAAACCTGTTACTTACATCTCTTTTCCTCAACGGCTCGTGATGCTGACCATCACGTTAATAAGTCATCTTAAAAAGAAATAACAACGAATATCGGATATTACACTTAAATTAGCAATAAAGGACAAGAAACAGTAAGGGGGAAAAAAGAAGAAAGTTGAAAATATTTTGGTAGTACCCACACGCGAACCGTGTCAGCTCGCAACTTTTACACTGCAGCCTGCAAGGCTACCAACTACGCTACGCCCGCCGTGGTGGCCGAGCGGTATGCGGTGTGCCAGTCACGGTCTGCACGGCCGCTGCGGTCCAGGGTTCGAATCTCCCCTCGGGCATGGATGTTTGTGCCGTCTTTAGCATAAGTTAGTTCATAAGTCGTTTGTAAGTTTAGGGACAGATAACCCCGTAGTTAAGTCCCATAAGCTCTACAAACATTTGAACTACGCTACTTGTACACTTCTTCAGCCTGTTCACTTCCCATAGTATACTACACATCTAAAACATCTACGACATAGCATCACAAAGACGCCCCTTTGATAGAATGGGGTTATACCGTAGCAAAGGAATGATATTCTTTCACATATACAAATTATATCACTGATACACGCCAAATACGATGACCTTTAAAGCTATAAAAATGTTGTTTCCGGTAATTTATTGTAGCAAACCATATCTGAAATGACGCGTTTCAAGAGTTCCTCAATTTCCTGCCTCTTTAAAAAAGACTACATTCATACATCGTACGCTACAATCAGTGGAGGCTGGTGCTTCCACTTCTTTGAGTGGCGGATCTTGATAGGGGCGCCGCCTTCCCCCTCCCCACCCTCACCCCGCTCCACCGATCCCCCCCCCCCCTCTCAATCGGCTTCCAAAGAGACAATTTGACAAACCTCTGCGAGTTTTGCCGGGGGAAAGCGCTCCAGTTGCCCCCTCTCCTCTCCCTTTAGATAAATTTTCGTGAAAAAATTTTCGGAATGTCTTACCCGGCTTGTTTGCGCTTGCTACTACTCGAGCTGAGGTGTAGACCTACCAAGGTTCTTTATTCCACATTTTTCTTCCGAGCTTAAAGCTGGGTAATAATTTGTTTCTAAAAGATACTGAACGTTATTCGTTTTTCTTTGATAATGAACACCATGAACATAAGAATATGCACATTAACACTAATACGCAGTAAGTAACTGTAACAAAATGAATCTGTTACGATGAAGCTACCTTCGGGTCACGTGACACTTTAAGCAGCACCCGTCCTAACTTTATGCATGTGCAAATGCTACTATCCCCTATATCTGTATATCTGTTCAAACAGTTAAATATTTGTTAAAACGGAAGGTATAAAAGTAATTTACCGTCAAAATAGCGACTCATTTGCTAAAACGCCCAACGATACGTAGCAAGTAACAATACGAGAGTATTAAACATAAGAAGAGGAACTGAATTAAAATTAGTGATCTGGGCGGGATTCGAACCCAGGACCTCATATTTACTAAGCAGGCGTTTTAGACCCCCACCCTTATATATATATATATATTGTTCCTTTATTACATCCATGGTTCGCGGTCGTTCTTTCAGTTTGTTCGTCGAATGGTTGGCTCAGCGTTTTTATTACAGAGGGCGTTCAGCCACCTGACCGGGCGCGCTGAGCCACGGCGCCTAGCAAACTACTCAGCTAACACAGCGTTGCAGCCAAAGCGACTACACGGACTGTTTTAAAGCACATCGCAACTTTAATTCTGCTTTCAGTTACTTCGGCTGCAACGCTGTGTTAGCTGAGTGCGCCGTGGCTCAGCGCGCCCGGTCAGAGGGCTGAACGTCCTCTGTAAGAAAAAAGCTGAGCCAAATGATCAACGAACGATCAAGCACGAACAAGAAAACGACCGCATAACAAAGATCTACCACCAGCAGAAAAAAATTAATCTAAAGCTATAAAAATGATGTTTCCGGTAATTTATTGTAACAAACCGTACCTGAAATGACGCGTTTTCAAGAGTTCCTCAATTTCCTGCCTCTTTAAAAAGTTTACATTCATACATCGTACGCTACAACCAGAGGCGGCTGGTGCTTCCATTTCTTTGAGTGGCGGATCTTGATAATTGGATGTCCAGGGTTCCAATCCTGGCCCCAGCACAAATTTTAATTCAATGCCTCTTCTTATGTTTAATACCTATTCTATAAAGAAACAATGTTGTCTCAAGGAATTTTATTATTTGTAAGTAAGAAAGTCATTGTTGTTCCATTATCTGTTAAATACAAGATTTGGTTAAAAAAAAATTGCTTGCAGTCAGTCTTGAACCCACTTCCTTCGACGGTGTACCGCGATGCCGCTAACCGCACGGCTATTATTGGTAGGTGAAGAGTAGTGACTTCATTATTATTCATGATCGGATATTCTGAAGGCTTTTAAAATTTTGATGCGTCTTTTATTTATAGTTCTATTTGAAGAAATATAACGTGTTTTTGATGAATTGCATTGCGCCAAAAACAAAGATGAAGGGCAGCTGTTGCATTAATGGAGGATTTACTGATGCGCAAGGCGAGGTGCGCAGTAGCTACATTGACTTTGCTTTGGGACCATTCGTGCGTAACCATCAGAGCTCGAGTAGCCAGGAGATGGCGTGTCAACCAGCTCCAACGCCAACGTCGAAAGCGGCGCTTCCCCTCACCCCTCCCTACCGCGGGATCGCCCATATGCTGCCTACAGGGGGTTCAGAAGAGAATTTGAACCTCAGCTGCACATGCGTATTGCAACACTGCAGCCACTGCCACTGCGAGAGTGAAGGTCGGGGTGAGAGTTTAAAATTGGGAAAGATTAACTTTTAAAAACTCACAACCACCAACTGCGAACCAAATTCCTAAACATGCAAAAACACTGGAACCGTGATTGCGACTGTTTGATACGTTTTCTAGGGGATGATATCACACGTTTGCAGCTTTCCTTCCCTGCATATGATTAACAAAACAATTCATAATAAAGTCAAGTTCATGAGAGAAAAGGGTGTACTAAAACACGTGAAAGTTCACTTTATGTTGTTTATTTCACAAAATTAGAACCCTGTGGCTGATACGTCTGTAAATCGACACATTTATCAAAAAAATTATATCTCGTGAGCCCCCAGACAAAATGAATATTTGTCGCAAATTGTTTTCACACCATGTGCCTGTCTCAAACACTGCTTATGTTCATGCCTATACGAAGACACGTGTTACATTAACAAAACACAGTCACTTTTAGTACGATGCACACCTTGTTCCACCGGCTAAATATTCACAACATACAGTAGCACTCGATACAACTTGGTGCAGTCTTTGACTAGCAACCACACTTGGAAATTGCCACACTAAAAATCTAAAGTCTCCACCTGGAGATACACATGCCGACTGATGCCGAGCGACACCGCCCGGCCAGCTACCCCACGTGCTCCCGACTCGTCACTTCCTGCTCTCGTGTGCGCGCGCGCCAGAAGCTCAACTGCCGGGGTTTTTTCCCCTACGTCATCAACTTCCCCATGTGAGCTGTTCTAAACGACTTGCCAACGTACAGCGCTCAGCCAATACATGTCTTCTTAGTTTTTTATATTGGTATAAACATCCTTTTTACTGTTGTTGTTGTGGTCTTCAGTCTGGAGACTGGTTTGATGCAGCTCTCCACAATACCCTATCCTGAGCAAGCCTCTACATATCCACATAAGAACGGCAACCTACATCTGTCTGAATCTGCTTACTGTACCCATCTCTCGGTCTTCCTCTGCAGATTTACCCCACACACTTCCCTCCAATGCTAAATTCACAATTCCTTGATGTCTAAGAATGTGCCCTATCAATCTATCCCATCTTTTAGTCAAGGTATGCCAGAAATTTCTTATCTCGCCAATTCTGTTCAGTACCTCCTCATTAGTTACGCGATCCACCCACCTAATCTTCAGCATTCTTCTGTAACACCACATTTCAAAGCCCTCAATCCTCTTCCTGTCCGCATTGTTTATCGTCCATGTTTCACTCCCATACAACGCAACACTCCATACAAATGTCCTCTGCTGCCTTCACTATTTCATCTCTCAATGCTACCCATTCCTCCTCTACTGTTTTATTTCCCCCCGTTTCTGTCAATTGTTGCCTAAAGCTCCCTCTGAAATTCTTAAGAACTTCAGGTTCCTTCAATTTATCTAGGTCCCATCTCCTTATTTTCCTACCTTTTTGTAGTTTCTTGAGTTTCAACCTACAGTTCATGACCAACAAGTTATGGTCAGAGTCTATATCTGCCCCTGGATATGTTTTACAGTTTAAAACCTGGTTCCGAAATCTATGTCTTACCATTATAAAATCTATCTGGTATCTCCTGGTGTCTTCTGGTCTCTTCCACGTATACAGCCTTCTTTTGTGATTCTTAAACCAGGTGTTTGTTATAACTAAATCATGTTCTGTGCAAAATTCTACCAGGCGGCTTCCTCTTTCATTCCTTTTGCCCAGACCATATTCACCTACTATCTTCCCTTCCCTTCCTTGTCCTACTACCGAATTCCAGTCTCCCATAACAATTAAGTTTTCCTCTCCCTTAATTGTTTGAATAATTTCCTTTAGCTCCTCATATATTTCTTCGATCTCCTCATCATCTGCAGAGCTAGTTGGCATATAAACCTGTACTACTGTGGTCGGTGTTGGCTTTGTATCTATCTTGACTACGATAATGCGATCACTGTGCTGCTCATAGTAGTTTACCTGCATTCCTATCTTCTTATTCACTATCAGACCTACTCCTGTAATACCCCCAAATGATTTTGTATTTATAATCCTGTACTCGCCTGACCAGAAATCCTGCTCCTCTTTCCACCGAACTTCACTAATCCCCACTATATCTAACTTTAACCTATCCATTTCTCTTTTTAAATTTTCTAGTTTTCCTACCCTATTAAGGGATCTAACATTCCACGCTCCGATCCGTAGAATGCCAGTGTTGTCTTTCCTGATGATCACATCCTCCTGAGTAGTCCCCGCCCGGAGATCCGAATGGGGGACTATTTTACCTCCGGAATATTTTACTCGAGAGGATGCCATCATCATATGTTCATACAGTATAGCTGCATGTCCTCGGGAAAAGTAACGGCTGTAGTTTCCCCTTGCTTTCAGCCGTTCGCAGTAGCTGTGTGGCAAAACCACATTAGCTGATGTTACAAGGCCAGCTCAGTCAATCATCCAGACTGTTGTCCCTGTAACTACTGAAAAGGCTGCTGCCCCTCTTCAGGAACCACACGTTTGTCTGGCCTCTCCACAGATACTCCTCCGCTGTGGTTGCACCTACGGCACGGCTATCTGTATCGTTGAGGCACGCAAGCCACCCCAACTCGGCAATGTCTATTTATTAAAATCGTGCAATTTCTTATATCACAGATAAGTGATTTAACTAAATATTTCAAGGTAAAATACACAAGATTAATTGAAAATAAAATGAGAAATAGTTAATATATTATTTTTATAGACAAACATTGCCATGCTATTTGTGTAACTGTCTTGTATTCTTTGGTAATTTATTATTTTTCATTGTCAATTAAACATATTACGCCAGATGTGACTATATCAGCTAATGTATTGTTTATTTGTCAACAGGATATTTTGTAATGACGGCCTTAAAGGTTCCTAACTGCATCGTATTACTTCAAATGCAAGTAGTATTAGAATATTTTATTTCACGCTGTGCACTGCACTGTGCCTGGCACTCGCCATTCTCCCTCTCTGGAAAATCCTAAGCTGGAACAAGCCACCAATGTCGGTCTGCTCGCTGACCTCCCATCAGCTACAAGCACTCAGCAAATCTCAACGTGGAGAATTTCTACCTTTGGCCTAACTATAAATGTTGTCACCCAACTGCGTACATACATTGCTACCATAATTAATAAGATTAAAATTGTGTAACATTTAGTGCATTGGCATGGTCAATGTTTGCAGTGAACTTCATACTGTTTAATTATCAAATGCTATTAATTACCTGTATTTATATTGGGCGGTAATCTTACACCGCCTATATTTAGTGGCCGCGCTACGACTCGTATACGTGCTTTCTCCGCGACGTACAAACTTTCTCATGCGATAGAAATACTCTGAATGTGCATATAAAATGATAGAAGAACTAAACGAAGAGTGATAGTTTAAGAACACTTTATTTTATTTATTTACTTTTTTTTCACGGCGATTTTTTTTTTCTACGGGGGCACGAAATAATGAGTTGAGTTTGCAGTATGGCGTGGCGGCTCAAAACTTCCGCTTGTCACGTTAAAACCAGGTCGCTTTTCATTGGCAATATTCCACTCCACGAAGCAAACGTGCCAGATCCTAAGTTCGTCACCTCTCAGGGCAGTGGACCGTGGAATTCCACGCTGCGACGTCACCATTTTCTGCTCCCCGCCCGTGGGAGGACGCCATAATACCGTTATTACACTGTAAAAGATCTTTGACAAAGATCTTTGTCAAAGATTTTTATCCAAGATCTTTGACGAAACTACTTCACAGGAGCACATTACACTATCGTAAAATATTTCGTCATAGTTGCTCGGAATAAGACTCCAAAATAGTAAAGCGTCTGTATTATAGTACGTAATATAATGTTGCTCGGGAATGCATTCATTGGAAAGAACGAAAAATGGAAACAATTTTAGGTAAAACCGTGAATAGCAAGAGGAAAATACGAAAACTGCTCGCACAAATGTACTCCAAAAGCTACACTGTTGGGAAATAATAACCTAAATTGTTTAAGAACGTGTGAACAAATATTTTAATTCACCCATATATTTATAAATACTTCATTATAATCGATGTTTCAGGAAGCCCTAAAGCTGTGTCAATGGGTAAATAATTCACTAATCCTACAGTGTAGGCCTAAGATTTCACGTATTATTCCAGACATGAGTGAACCAAGTTGTAAATCAATTTAGGAGGAATTACGAGGTTAGGTTAAAGTAATACAAATAAAAACATTTATTTCACTTATGCATCTCCATATATCCTTTGATCCATATAATTTCATCCCTATCATCAACCTCAGTGAGCCACTTTGAATACAACTGACAGCAGTAGCTTTTTCTTTATACGTTTCTAACCCTACATTTTTGGAAATGTGCTTTGTATTAATAAATATTACGCATACTTCTCAGTTTTAAACGATCACTGTGGCAGTATCGACACAACAAATACACTTTTACGTTAATTTGTAGGTTAAAAGTTGTCAAAGCAACGAAAGACGCATGTATACAATGGCGAACTTTTATAAAAGCTAGGCTCTCTCGCGAACTATTATCAAATATATTTTGTAAAAGATGACCCATTACACTGTCAAAGAGCTTTGATAAAAGATCTTTGTCAAAGATCTTTTACAGTGTAATACCCGCCTAAGGCATCTTCCGAGACGACTGTGTGCAGCAGCTCAGCTAGCTGCACGGCTGTGTCGCCATTGCCTGCCGGAAGCACTGCCAGAAAGTACTGCGCGTTTCCGCTAATGATGCCAGCGTCACTCCACTGCAGCGAGACTGTAAAGATGGTAATGACGGGAGGCCGCCGGCCAGTTAGCCCAGGACAGCCAACGGCCTGGCTCTCTGCGCGCCGCCCGCCCCGTTCTTTTACGAGTCGGCGCGGCGCGCTGCTTTATGGGGCACTCCCGGCATGCCTTGCGCTCTGCCCTCCGGCCCATCGCGGACCGGCTGTGACTTCCGAGCAGTTGGCCGGATTCTTCACAGAGGGAAAGGGGGGCTCGTCTGCCTGCCTGCGATGTTACACTCAAAATGCCAGACAGCCTGCTGACACCGTCCTTAGCAGTCCGGCCTCTGTCTACTGTGTTAACTCAGTCCCTCTGCTACGCGTGCTACTATGTGAGTGAATCTTGAAAATGAGGGATGCCTACCGTTCTTGGACGTTCTGGTTCGACGCAGAGAGGATGGTACTTTCAGACATGAAGTTTATCGGAAGCCGACGCACACGGATTTGTATTTACGTGCAAGTTGACAGGACCGACTGTGGACCTCTGGTACAGAGCCGAGTGGAGGATATGAATCAGAGGCTCAGACGATTCTGCGACCGTGTAGGCTGCAGATTCCTTGACTTGCGCTCATCGGGTTGTGGGTTTCCGGGTTCCGCTGAATAGGTCAGGGTCCACTAAACGCAGGAAGTGGCTACACGGGTAGCGGGGGCTGTGTGGCGTGGACTGGGCAGTTTTTTTTAGGATAGAGGGCTTCGGGGAGAAACAAAATGGGCAATCTCAAAGGGTGCATGTGGATCACAGGAGAAAGGTAGATTTGGAAACTATCGATATAGCAGTTGTAAATTGTCGTAGCTGTGTCGGGAAAGTACCAAAACTCCAAGCGTTAATAGAAAACACCGAAACTCACATCATTGTAGGCAATAAAACTTGGCTCAAGCCGGAAATACGTTCAGCAGAAATATTTACAAATAGTAAAAGAAGATGGTGATCCCCCTTCGTACACAAAACAGGTCAGGACACTGATGCAAAAGGAACGGAAAAGGCATGCTAAATTTAAACGAACACAAAATCCCCAGGATTGGCGATCCTACACAGAAGCTCGAAATTTAGCGAGGATCTTAAAGCAAGATGTCTACAATACTTATCACAACGAAACTCTTTCTCGAAATTGACGGAAAACACTAAGGGATTTTGGTCATATGTCAAATATACTAGGGGCAAAACACACTAACACTACGTGATAGTAATGGCGATCCTGCCGATGATAGCACTACTAAAGCCGAGTTACTAAACATAGCTTTTAGAAACTCATTCACCAAAGAAGACGAAACCAATATTCCAGATTTTGAATTACGAGCAGAGGTCGTAATGAGTAACGTAGAAGTAGATATGATCGGAGTAGTGAAGCAACTTAAATCACTTAACAAGAACAAGTCTTCTGGTTCGGACTGTGTACCGATTAGATTTCCATCTGATTATACTGAAGCGATAGCTCCTTACTTAACAGGCATATACAATCGCTCTCTCAAAGAAGGATCTGTACCAAAAGATTGGAAAGTTGCATCTTCAAGAAAGGCATTAGGAGTAAACCACTAAATTACAGGACTATTTCACTGACGTCAATTTGCATCAGGGTTTTGGAACTTATCCTGTATTCTAATATTAAGAATTATCTCGAACAGAATGATCTATTGATCCAAGGTCAACACAGATATAGAAAATAATCGTTCATGCGAAACGCAACTAGCTCCTTACACGAAGTGATGGGTGCTATCGACAAGGGTTCGCAAATCGATTCCGTATTTCTTGATTTCCAGAAAGCTTTTGATACCGTACCTCACAAACGGCTTTTAATCAAATTGAGTGGTTATGGTATATCGCCCCAAATTTGCGACTGGATAGGGGATTTCCTGTCAGAGAGGACATAGATCGTAAGGCATCGACTAAAACAGAGGTGATATGGGGCGTTCCACAGGGTAGTGTTATTGGTCCTCTGCTGTACCTTATTTACATAAACGATTTAGGGGAAAATCTAAGTAGCTCTCTTAGGTTGTCTGCAGATGACGCCGTCATTTACCGTCTAGTAAAATCATCTGAAGGTCAAAACCAACTGCAGAACCATCTGAATATCACTATGGTGTAAAAATTGGCAACTCAGTCTAAATAATGAGAAGTGGGAAGTCGTCCACATGAGTACGAAAAGAAATCCGTTAAACTTTGTTTACAAGATAAATCAATCAAAAGTGAAGGCCGTAAACTTCACACAAAATACCTAAGAATTACTATTACTTCAGACGTAGACTGGAAAGAACACGTAGATATGTCGTGGGAAAGGCGAACTAAAGACTACGTTTTATTGGCAGAACCCTTAAAAGATGCAACATAACTACTGAAGAGGCTGCATACACTATGCTTGTCCGTCCTTTTTTGGAGTATTAATGCACAGTGTGGAATTCTTATCAGGTGGGTTTGACGGAGGACATCGAAAGAGTCCAAAAAAGAGCAGCTCGTTTCGTATTGTCACGATTCAGGTGAGCCAGTGTTACGGAAATGATACAGGATCTGGGATGAGGATCATTACAATAACGGCGCTTATCGCTACGGCTTGGACTACTTACGAAACTACAATCGCCAACATTCTCCCCCGAATGCGAAAATATATTGTTGACTCCCACTTACATATATAGAAATGAACATCAGAATAAAATACTAGACGTCAGATCTCGAACGGAGAGATTCAAGTGTTCTTTCTTCCCGCGCGGTATTCGAGAATGGAATGGGAGATAAATAGTTCAACGGTGGTTCGATGGACCCTCTGCCAGGCACTAAAATGTGATGTGCAAAGTATCCCATGTAGATGTAGCTGCCTCCGTCCTTCCCAGACGATGAGTGTTATCAGAACATTGATACACAAGGCGAGGCAATGGAGCTGAAGCCCCGCCCCCCTCTCACCTACCAAAGTTTTTTTTTTGTAAAGAAAAGAAAGACGGAATCGAAAATTTGTAATAGTACACATGTAGTAAATCACAACGGAACTATAATTTGCCAAACACAACTGAACTGACAATGGGTCGCCAACGTGATGCTGCCACTGAGAACGTGTGCTGCTCTTACTGTGAGCGGTTTTAATGCCGCCACGACCAGCCTTGATGCTGTCACTATTAATGCTGCTATGCTGAAGTTACGAGCCGATTGTTCATATGCGGCGACCCGCTGCTTAGCAGGTTAGCGGCACCACCGATTGGAATCTAATGAAGGCCGAACAACAATAGTGTTATTTTAGTTCAATTTTTACATAGAGTCTCATAATTAAACAGTTGTAACATCGGCAAGCTTCTTATATTTCTGAAAGCGAATGATAAGAATCCTTTACCATTAATAAATTCATTAGGCCAGACGTGGGGGGAGGGAGGGGATGGGAGGATGGGGAGCTCATGACGAAAACAGCGTCATCGAAATTTCTCGGTGAGGGAGGGTGTGTGTGAAAAATGAGTACTTCTGGCCAGCCTGTGAGGGGACTCTATAAAATAATTTACAAAATGTGATATAAAAGATATTTAATTTTAATATTAAATGGAAACCATTTTTATTAGGTCATAAACTAGGAATCCAGGACCTAATATGCCGGGTGTCGGCTTGGGGCAGAGGTGGTCGCAATTTGATGCGGAGAGGTGAGTTATTGGTCAAGGGGGGCACCTCTGCAGTAGGAATCTATGAAAATTGTACCCAGTGAAATTTGAATCCAGCCAGAAATGTGTGAAATTTGCGCCCAGTACCTGCTCCCTTTGTGTCTGCCTTACCCGCACCCAGGTCGTCCTAATCACCCTAAACTATCTGCTCCTCGAACACGACCGAACTACGCCCCGGTAGACCTCCTCTGCCACAGTAGCCACAGCCGCCGGCTGTCGAACAGCCTTAGTGCCTCTCTGGCTGACGATGAGTTCACATCGTGTGATTTGTGTATTTTTTCACAGAGTAGTTAAGATATGGAAGTTTCAACCACTAATCGCCGTAAGTCAAGTTGCCAATACGAGGGTTAGTCTTACGTAGTGAAGAGAACCAAAGAAGATGGAACAGTGACATGGCGCTGTTCAACACAGAAAGCAAACTACTGCCGAGGATTGCTGAAAACCAGGGATTCGCCTTTTTTTTTTCATTCGAGTATCAATTTAGACCTCCAGATGTCACTCGGTTGGAAGTAAGGAAGACTCTGAATCAGGCAAAGAAAAGGGCAAGAGACGCAGAGACGTGTATTTCCGAAATATATTCAAAGGAACTGTGTTGCTTGCATAACCGATGATATGATTTTGTCACTGAAATGCCAGAGCAGCAAGCAATGATGAGAGCTTTGTACTACCAGCGGGCAAAATCGCAGGGAAATGAGAGAGATCCACCTACAGTGGAAGAAATTGATCTAAAGGCAGATTTACTGGCTATGAATGATGGTAGCAGTTTTTCTGTTAAGCGACGACAAACTAGGAGAGAGGATAATAGTTTTTAGCAGTAGGGCAGGAAGAGAGTCTCTAAGGAATAAACAAGACTTTTTTATGGATGGTACGTTTAACAGCTGCAGCAAACAGTTTTCTCAAACATACGCCATTCACTCCGACTTTGGAAGTTCAAAATAATAATGAGGCAAATATCCAGTTGCCTTTGCATTACTGCCAAACGAAATAAAAGAGACGTAGTCCTTCTTTTCCGAAATTTGATGGAAAATATTCCAGAATGGAAACCTGCAAATTTGTCCGTAGATTTTGAATCAGCTGCGATTTCAGCAATTAAAGTTGTATATCCGACAGCCGAAGTGCATAGTTGTTATTTCCATATGAAAATGTGTCTCTGAAGAAAAGTGCAAGAGCCTAGGACTTACTCATGAATACAAAGAAAAGCAAGAAGTGAGACAACAAATACCCATGTGTGCTACGTTGGCTTGAAGACGTATGTGATGGCTGGCTGGAGACACATGCAAAGGATATCGCCAAACTCACTGAATTGTTTGATTACTTCGTAGATAGATCGTTGGAAAATGAAGAAACCCATATCAACCTTTGTAGTTGCTACCAAAGGCGCCACCGAACAACCAACGCTGTAGAAGATTGGCACCAGCACCACAAAACTAATAACATGCTTGCTAAACCAAATTCGAAAATTAATGACGTTATTAGGTGTTTGAAAAGAGAAGCAGAAAATTCAGCGTGCGCCTCAATAAGGGAAGAGCTGGCTGAGTATCGAAGATAAAATAAAAAAAAAAAAAAAATACATGAAACGAAACGAAAGGTTGGAAAAAATAGTACAAAAATACGAAGAGGATGGTGAGAGCAAGGATTGTTTGAAAGCTAAATCCTACCTACAGAAACTTGACTGAATTTATCAGAAGATGTATACAGATGCAATAGTGTTCAAATCTAAATAGCCACTTATATATATATATATATATATATATATATATATATATATATATATACGAGTCGCGTCCAGAAAGTAAGTTCCGTTTCAATTTATCTCCGCCACAGCGCTGCGATTGCAGTTCCGCACATGCACTGTAGACGATGTGTATCAAGTAGAAGAACGTGCGCCATTTGCAGATCGTGTACGCTTTGTTGTGCTTGTTTGAAATGTCGGCGTTGATTGAAAATCACGCCGCCTGTGAAATAAGGTCGGTGATTCGGTTTCTGAATGCGATGAAAGTGAAACCAAGTGAAATTTATCGGTAAATTTGCGATGTTTACGAACCCAAATGCGATGAGTGATTCGATGGTGAGAAGATGGGTCCGACAGTTCAATGGCGGGCGTAGTGATGTGCACGATGAAGAACGAAGTGGGCGTCCACCTTTGGTTACAGAAGAACTGGTTCACGCGATTGATGACAAGATCCAGGAAAACCGTAGGTTTACAATTAGTACTCTCGCTATGGACTTCCCCCAAATTTCACGATCACTGATTCATGAAATTGTTACCAAACAACTGAAATTCCGTAAACTTTGCTCACGTTGGGTACCAAAGATCCTCACTGAGCAACACAAAACACAACGGATGGGTAGTGCACTTGAGTTTTTGACCTATTATGCTGAAAGCGGCGAAGAATTTCTGAGACGGATAGTCACAGGAGATGAAACGTGGGTTTCTTACGACACCCCTGAGAGTAAACGGCATTCAATGGAATGGAGGCACACTTCATCCCCACCAAAGGTAAAGCCGAAGCAAATCATGAGACCTCGAAAAATGATGTGCACAGTGTTCTGGCACTGGAAAAGCAACCTACTCATTGACTTCTTACCGCGTGGTCATACATTCAAAACAGATGCTTATTGCGAGACACTTCGGAAATTGCGCCGTGCAATTCAGAATAAGCGCCGGGGACTGCTGTGTAAAGGTGTTGTTTTGCTTCACGACAACGCACGACCACACACTGCAAATGTGAAGAAAAACCTCCTACAGGGATTTGGCTGGGACGTGTTTGACCATCCTCCGTACAGCCCTGATCTCGCTCCTAGCGACTTTCATCTGTTCTTACATCTCAAGTCTTTCCTTGCCGGTCATCATTTCACCAATGACGACGAGCTGAAAGAAAGTTTCCAACTGGTTGAAGACACAGACGGCAGATTTCTATGAAGAAGGCATACAAAACCTGGTGCCACGCTATGACAAATGCCTGCAAAATTTCGGCAGTTATGTGGAAAAGTAGTTTAAAAGTTGTAGAATTTTGTGCAATAAAAATTTATTCTGTATCTGTGTACAATTTCATTTTATTACCATACGAACTTACTTTCTGCACGCGCCTCGTATAAGAAAAATAAAAATAAATGTTGACGATGCTTATAAGCTGATTTTAAACACACCTAAATAAAAATAATTTATGTTTGCTATTTAGCTAATCCAAAACCTGGATAAAGTGTGATTGAAATCAGATACTTTTTAAAATACAATATATGTGTTTTACAATGCACCAAAACAAAATGAACCATTTTTCAGAGTCACCCCTATACAATTCTCATTCAAGCGTCACCAGGCCCATTCCTCACTAGCTTTTATAAATGAAGAGTTAAAATTAAGTGACTTACAAATCGCCAAGTATAGAGTCACTTTATATTTCTGAGTATTCAAGGAGTGTAGTCTGTATAACAACATATCTAATGGAAATGATGTTAATAATGACTGCTGAGTGGTACTGCAAGTGAAGCAAAGAACGTAATCTCTTGTATTTACTGCAGTTTTGGGTCTCTGTGGAGTCTGTTTTGTTCTGTTTACTGTTGACCAATTTAGTTTGTTTGACAATCGTACCGAGCGGGGTTAGCGCAGTGGCTAGCGCATTAACTCAATTCGTTAAACCGGGGCTCACTTCTCAGGCCGGCTAATCTGTTTTATTTTATTTATTTATTTATTATTTTTTTTTTTTTTGTTTACATCCAGTAGTAACATAAATTCTTTTCACGTTGTCGAGCGTAGACAATGCGTAACTCTTTTGGTAGGCTGTGACAGTCTCTTTACAACCCACCCCCTCCCCCGTTCACATTTCTTTCTCTGGGTGTAGAGAAAATCATTTTAAATATCAGCAGCCGCCACCACCATCATGGAATGAAATGAATTGTAAAGATGATTTAGTTCGGACAAAAAATATTGTTCTTTTTTCTTTCTTGTGTTGCATTCGCTGTCCAGGTAATATAGTCAATACTTCTATTGACAAACATGTTATTAAGGAATTAGGCCTCTCTACAGACCAGATAAAAGGCTTGTTGGGTATTTGTTGTGATAAGAACTACAAAATAAAGCGAGAGCACAAAAAGAGTAGGCCTATATGTATCATACAAATCAGTGACTGTATACAATAATTTTTGTGGGGCGTTTAATTCCAAACTGGCGGCTGTGCAACGTTTTACGATGACGTCTTCGTTTCTTCCAGGACCCACGGTGAGTCAAATAGCTCCTTTGTGTTTGGAATTGCAATAAGCCAATGAATGTTGTTCGTTTATATATAATGACAGTTATATAAGCACGTAGGACTTTTTAGATATGTTGCTTTTAGGCAACATGCCGCACTTATAAGAGGAATATGAAAATGTTGCCCACAAATTGTTAACAACATGAAGAAGATACAATAGAAAACAAAAATCCTACGTACTTCCAAATACAATGTATTGTTCAAGATTTCAAGTGATTCGGTTAAAAATTGTCTGAGGTATGTTTCCATCGATCTTTAAAAATCCTGTTCCGAGATACACGCGTATTAAGTGGTGAGAAGTAGAAACTTAATTCTCTCTCTCTCTCTCTCTCTCTCTCTTTTGGACTTTCTCTCTCTCTCTCTCTCTCTGTCTGACGGCTGAAATCCCCAGCTTGGTAACCTCCAGGTAGCGTCCCTCTTTTGTCTGCCGGGCAAGGGGATTAGCGGGCCCGTCCTCGACCCTTTCTGGGCGCAAATTTCACTGGGCTCAATTTTCAGTACACCCTGCAGTAGACTTCATTTTTTTTTCTTTATTGAGCCCCCCCCCCCCGCCCCCCCATAACCAAAGCCTGGCTGCGCCACTTTACAGAGCACATGTTATTTCTGACGAAATAAGTCTGCAAGGTGAACTTTCCCACTTACAGAGAATGAGTACTCAAAAAAAAAAAAAAAAAAAAAAAAAAGTTTGTGGGACTTAACTACGGGGTCATCAGTCCCTAAATGAGTACTCTCCACAGCAGATACAGAAGGCACTGCAAATAAAACCGAAATAAGCTACTAACATTCAGAAGAAGAAGAAGAAACCTTCAAATACATTATTTTCCTGCCATATGTGGGTAGCTCTAGTAAGAAATAGGACGGATTCTCAGTAGACACAAAGTGAAAGTGATTTTGCGTCCTCCACCCAAGACAGCTCCACTCGTGGGTTCCGTCAAAGATGATTTGCTGCTCTGAATATCTGCAATTTACAAAATTCCATGTGAATGTGGCCTTTCTTACAATTGAAAAACAACTCGTGCTGTCCATGAAAGATGTGCAGAAGGTACCGAAGGTACACATTTTTACAACGTAATAAGTCGGCAGTGGCGCTGGTCAAAGTATGTTGTATGACAACGTCGAAGGAGACAATTGAAATTCGCTTGACGACGAATGTAATTAATAGACATGGTTTCAATCTAGATAAATCATGGTACCCGGCACTTTCGGTAATAAACCCACAAAGACGTCGTCACATTGGACCTTACAGTAATATATCGATGAGACAACACAGATCTATTGCGGAGTCATAAATTTAGCTCGAGCATTATACACGTCTTTGCCGCTGACCAATGTCTGTAGCGCAGATCCATGTATCTGTGAGCCCATGCGCAGTTGCGCAGTACGCTTGTATAAAACGCTGAAGCGTACATTGGAGCGCCAGTCTTAAGGCCTACTCTGAGTATGACTGAACGTTTCACAGCCGAAGTATTAGAAGGAGAAGGACAATTCTTGCGGCTGCACACCCGAAAGTTAATGGTACTACCTGAATGTCGGTCATGCACTTATTTTGGGGAACTCAGATATTCTGTGATGCCCTCCTTTTAGATTATGGGGTGAAGGAGGAAAATTTTACAGCACCTGGAAAGCTGTTATCACGTCATACACCAAAAGCGATCGAAACAAATCTGAGCTTCTTAAAATCGGTTATGAAAGTGAAAACCCAAAACTCAAGAGTACTAAAAAATACGAAAAAAGTTTGCAGTACATAATTCGAGGAAAATTTGACATAACAAGTATTTGACTCGAAGAAGGCTCATGGAATGGATGACATTCCTTTCGAACTGCTGACATCATTGGGAGAGCCACTCATGAAGAAATTGAAAAACGCCTGAGATAGGACAAATATCCCCCAGACTTCAACGAGACTCTGATAATTCCAATTCCAAAGAAAGCAAATGCGAAAAATTGTAAAATTCAATAAGTCATGATGCAAAATACTAACACGAATAATTACAAACGAATGGAAAATCCGATACAATTCGATCTTGGGGAAGATTGGTTTGGATTTAGGAGAAATGTAGTTTTATGTCTGGCAAAATTCACATTACTGCTTATCTTAAAAGATAAGAGAAGTAAATGCAATGCCAAGTTTTTTTTAAACTTTTGTCAGTTTGGAGAAAGTTTTTGAAATGTTGATTGGAATACACAGTTTCAAATTCTGAAGATAACAGGGATAAAATACGGGGAATGAAAAGTTATATACCAGACAGCAGTTATAAGCATCTAAAAGCAGGAAAGGGACGCACGAGTTGAGAAGGGAGTATAACAGGGTTGCAGACTTTCCATAATGTTATTCAATATGTACATCCACGAAGCTGTAAAGGAAAACAACTAGAAATTTGAAGAGGAAATTAAAGTGCAGGATGAAGAAATAAAAATCAGTTTGCTGATGATACTGTAATTTTGTCAGAGACAGCAGAAGGAATCGATGAGCAATCCAACGGAACGGAGTGTCGTGAAAGAAGGTGATAAGATGAACATTAATGCGTAATTGAACGTAAGAAAATCAGACGATACTGAGAGAAATGGATTGGGGAATGAGAAAATAAGGGGAGTGGAAAGTCGTTTACTCCAGGCGCCTTGTTTCAACTTAAGTGTTTCAGTGCTATGCTAAATTCATGTCTCTGTATAGTATCTCTTATTTGATCTTCCCTTCCTACAATATTCTCCTGAAGTTCGTTTCCTTTGTAGAGCCACTCCATACAATCTTACCACTTAGAGCTTTCCCTTGAGAACTGGTTTCTCAACTGACGTCTTGATACTGAAACAGCTACTGCTCTTCTTGTCTCCAAATGTCACTTTTATTTTCCTGTAGGCAGTATCTATTTTCCCCTAGTTACACCTTCTTCTACAGACTTGAATTTGCCCTATAACAACTCTGCTTAACTATTTTGCACTACCTGAAAATCTCATATCTTAATCTTCTCTAATCCGTTTTACCCGCTTCACTTACTTAATATTTCATCAATTTTATATGAAGACTGTGAAAACACTTTTTGATTTTATTGTTATTGTTTGACGTAAGGCAGGCATTATTTAAGTATCTAAAAATATCGGTATTTTCAGAGTTTAATTTTCTGAAAATAATGTCACTGTTTACTGTACATGACTGGAAATGTTTCTTTGTGCCACAGACCACGTCATGAAACAAAAAGCCGTTGCTGCCGGCTTGACGGTTAAAATCGTCACAATTTTAACTTCTCAGATTCATCAGAATTTTGATGTATTACTTGCAGCTGTTGCTCTGTTTATTGTGATTTGTCGTATTTCTGTGCAGCATGCTGACAGACGTGTGTCAGCTGTGGCCTGTTCTTTTGACGGGTACAGTGACATAGCAATATTTAGTTTGCGCTTTGTTCCACTCACAGGAGGCGAAATTTTTTGCGTGAAATCCTCTTTCAGTTATCTTCTTTTTCTTCTTCCTTTTGAAGTCAATACTTTGAAGCTACTTAGAGTATGCGGAAAGGTTCTCAAATCGTTATACCTCTCTCTGCAGGAGCCTTCATTCAAAGACTCGTGTGTCTGCCTGAGAAAATAACGTAGGACCCGGAAAAGAAATAAGTTGGCAGTTGTTCACTCTAGCTCCGCCAGTACTGTCAAAAGCCATAAACTGCTAACATTGCAGATGTCCCCCTTTAATTAAAATACGCGCTTGGAGGTTTGTAGGCGTAGTACAACTACCATACATTTCAAACGCTATATTCTCCGTGACTTCCTTTGCACTTTACAGACAAATTTTTTCGGATATTAATGTTCCAACAGTTTCTAGATTCATACAATAGCCACTTTGACGTTTCGTCTTCGACTTGTTACTGATGGAAATGATGTTAGAGTAGGTATCGTTTTCAGACTTTCATTACTCTTTCCTGAATCTGCATTGTAAACATGTGAAGTTAAAATAACAACAATTATCTGCATCAGTCAGTTATTTTTACTTCTGTGGAGGAAATAAAAATAAAAATAAGTGACTGATGCAGATAATTTTTTTTATCTGAACTTTTATTGTCATTAACAGTCCACTGTTCAATATGGACGACATAAGGTAATGTAAACCTGACTGCAAATAAAGTGCAAGTAAACATTTAACCATGATTCGTGTTGTATAAAAGATACCACTAATCGACGCAGATGTTAAATATATCTGCAATTTATTCTACCCACAAGCGTTTCACCATTTTTTTTACTTCAAACATCATCATTTTCCAGAAATTATTGTTTCGTCTTCAGATGTAGCATTCATAGATTAGAAACAGTCGGTGTCCTTTAAAAGTAAATAACCGGTTGCCGTTAGTAAACACTTATACACCTTATTTACTGAAAAAATGGGCGTGAATTGATTAAAATCTATAAAAAAATCAGAGAGAAACGGTGTTTTTATTTCTGTAAACGAATAGTTCGGCGCTTGTTGTGGAAGTTGGCCACAGAAACAACTCGATAAATATAACTTTGTGACTTTTCCAAGTGTAACAAAATAAATTACTGTGATTACAACTGCGTACATAAATTTTACTGAGAGTCGAGAGTGCAGCATAAATATTTTTTCTGAATGGAAACAAAATGTGTACATCTGTCAGAGTAAAAATCTTTTCATCATGCACACAAACTGCAAAGACTATAGAAATACCAACAAGTGAATGTTGCATTGCGCAGCAGTTTGTGAATTTCAGTGAACATGGATGATATGGGTTATGGGGTATTCGACTGTATGACTGAAAGAAATACTTTTTATTTTGCGAGGTAGTTACTGAATTATCATTTTATTTAGTACACCAATCATTTCTTCAAAGTTAATTATTTTAGCCTATAAAGAGAAGCCTTGATTCTCATTGTACACAATCGAGGGATCTAGTGAGAGAGGGAGCTATTTTAATGTCACTGTCCGACTGTTTAACTTAGAGATCAAAAATGGCAAAGGGCAAAAATTTGAAGTTGGAAGCCATGCAAAAATTACTGTGAAAAAATCGGAAAAAAATTTTGGAAAGATCTTTAAGTGAAAGATAATAGATTAGCAGACTATTTAACGGTGTGAGTAATGCAAGCAATGTATTAAAAAGAATTCGAGAACAGTTACCTTTAAATCTCTGCATCGAAGTTTTTCCTGGTAGGCTGAAAGTTAAATTTTTGATAAAAGTAACTACTCGCCGACAGTGGAGGCTATCGTTTGCTATTATTAAAGAGTTTCTCGTGTAGTTGACGAGTAAAATATTGCATTTTTAAAGAAAGATGGACACTGAAATTTCGTAACGCTCGTAAAAATTACGGAAAAATGACTGCAGATTCAACTGACTATTGAATAATACAGATACGAAACGTTGAAGAGAAGGGCTACATGAGAGATAACGTTTTATTTAACACGAAAACTATACCATCCGTTGTTGGAGCAGTCCAACATGGCTAAAAAAGCATCACAAGGAGATGAGGAGGAATCTTCTAACTAAGATTAAAACTCATAAACAGTATTTTAAATAGAAAATGGGGGGAATTATTAATGAAAGAAAGCAATGAAGCACACACATACCTTTATAACAAGAATATTGCTGTATCTGACTACAAAAGCAGCGCAAATGCGGGGAGATGCTAACTGTATCAGAAACGAACAGAGAGTGCTAGCTTCAAATGTTTCTATAGTGTTATGGCGATCGCACATATAACAGCGTGCTTGACAAGCACGCCTGCGCAAGTGTGCTTGCACAAACATGCTTGAGCGTGTGTAGGAGAAATTTCATCAATCATCAGGCTTGTACAAGCAGCTTGATGCTAGATCGAATTGCGATTATGCATGTTTGTGCAAGCATTCAGGCGTATGCGTGCTTGAGTGTGTGGACAATAAAGATGGTTGTGTAAGCATTTGACAGTCTGCATACCGTGAGCGTCCATTGTTTTCGATAAGTTTCAATTAATGCTGTAATAGCAATGTCTGAATTAACGAACATAAACCACGATCTTTTAGAGGAATTAGAAAGCACAGAGGTAATTAAACCGTTACCTTTTCTTTACAAACAATACGGTTACATACGCGTACCTTTAAGAAATAATTTTTGAGCACATCATGGGTAGCATGGCGGGTTTCAGGCACTACCTCACCAAGTGCCTGTGGTGAAATAATTGTAGTATATTTGAGGTGTTCATTACTTCTTCCTGTCATGAGAAATCGCAATGCTGTTGTTAGTCTTTCATATGGTGTTATAGTCTCCCTCATTATTGCTTCTTGATCAACGGCGTAAAGAGAGACACACGAGTCATATACGTATCTTCATTCATCTTGAGACAGTTATGACAATCACGAGGATATATCTTCAGTTCACTGAGTAAATTTGTTTGTGAATACGATTTTCGTTGTTTTCACCACTCTTTACACCAAGATTTTCGTTGTTTTTTATTTTTCTTTTATTTTTTCCAACACGAGCATAAAAGTTGCCACAGTCGTCGTCTGAGCCCGACATTTTCAAATGTAAACAAACCGTTGCTTGTACAAGCATGCTTGAGCCGTGTAGGTGTGCAATTTACGCTTCCGCAAGCGTGTTTGTCAAGCACGCTGTTACGTGTGTAGCCGCCTTTAATCGAAACAGAAAAATGAATGTCGAATGTCCGTGGTTGGTTGGCTAGAGGGAGAGGGGGAGGGGGGGGGGAATCAAACTGCGAGATCACAGGTTCCACAAAACAAATCTTAATACAATTACTACTACTACTATTACTACAACTTCACATTATCAAAAAAATATTCGGAACAATGACAAGACCGTTTCAAAGAATCTGAGTCTAGCCTCAACCAATCAGACTTAATTATATATAGCTCGGTGCTCACTGCAGTCCAGTGTATCGACCTGAAGACAGTTTTCATCGGTGGTCAAGCAGCAAGAGGCAAAGTATTGCAGCCGACCGCGGTGACCGAGCGCACGCCGGGCGCCGTGGCTCAGCGCGCCCGGTCAGGGGGCTCAACGCCCTCTGCAATAAAAAAGCTGAGCCAAATATACAATGAACAAACATGAACGACTTGAACCAACGACCGCAAAGCATAGATCTACCTGAACAGAATAAAAAGCGCTCTGCGGCGCTCTAGGCACGGTCTGCACGGCCACTACGGTCGGGGGTTCGAATCCCCCCTCGGGCATAGATATTTGTGCTGTCCTTACTATTAGCTAGTTCATAAGTAGTTTGTAAGTTAAGCCCCATAAGCTCTACAAACACTTTTGAAAATATCTGCAATTTTATAAAGTACTGTCGTACGAAATAGAATAAAACTGTAACTTCTGGGTGACCGTCCTACATCGGAGTTTCGCTATGAGACACTTTTCAGTCGACACTTCAGCTAGGAACACCAAGTGAAAAGTTTAGATCCTGACGCTTGGGCGGGAAGCGGAACCCCTTCGTGCCAGTCGTGTGAAAATAATGATTCCACAGTTTTCTTTTAGGAAGCATACTTTTCCGGCGTCCCCTTTTGTCCTCGTAATTCATCTGAATAATGTTTGCAGAATGGCGGTCAACCTGTCCTCGAAAACAATGAGTCATGAGTTTGTGTATTTATTGAGCGATAAAACGGATTGTTCAAATATTTTGTGAAGCAATGGGACAGAACTGCAGTGTTCATTGGTCCCTAGACCAGAGGTCGGCAAGTAATCCTAGATGGGGTCCGAAAACTTTTGAAAATTTTTGTCGAGGTGCTCAAGTAAACTCTCATATTACTTAATAATTTATTATTTTAATTTTTATTCATAAAATAGTATGAAATAGAATAGACAGGCATATTTTTATTCAAAAATCCAGAAAAAGTAATGTTATTGTGGTCTTCAGTCCGGAGACTGGTTTCATGCAGCTCTCCACAATACCCTATCCTGAGCAAGCCTCTTCATCTCCGCATAAGAACGGCAACCTACATCTGTCTGAATCTGCTTACTGTATCCATCTCTTGGTCTTCCTCTGCGATTTTTACCCCACACATTTCCCTCTAATGCTAAATTCACAATTCCTTGATGTCTAAGAATGTGTCCCACCAATCTATCCTTTCTTTTAGTCAAGGTATGCCAGAAATTTCTTTTCTCCCCAATTCTGTTCAGTACCTCCTCATTAGTTACGCGATCCACCCACCTAATCTTCAGCATTCTTCTGTAGCACCATATTTCAAAAGCCTCAATCCTCTTCCTTTCCGCACTGTTTATCGTCCATGTCTCACTCCCATACAAGGCAACACTCCATACAAATGCCCTCAGAAAGGACTTCCTTAGGCTTAAATCAATATTCGATGTTAACAAATTTCTCTTTTTCAAGAACGCTTTTCTACCCATTGCCGTTCTGCATTTTATATCCTCTGTACTGCGACCATCATTTGTTATTTTACTGCCCAAGTAACAAACTCATCTACCTCCTTTATTGCTTCGTTTCCCAATCTAAATCCTTCAGCATACCTGATTTTCTTACATTGCACTCCATTACCCTAGTTTTACTCTTGATAATGTCCATCTTATATGCACCTTTCAGCACACTGTCCATTCCGTTCAATTGCTCTTCCAGGTCCTTTGCTGTATCTGACAGAATTACTATGTTGTCGGCAAAACGCAATGTTTTTAATTCTTCCCCCTGAACTTTTATTCCTTCACCAAATTTCTCCTTGCTTTCCTTTATAGCTTGTTCAATGTACAAATTGAATGACATTGGAGAAAGGCTACAACCCTGTCTCACTCCCTTCCCAACCACTGCATCCCTTTCATGCACTTCAACTCTGACAACCGCTGTCTGGTTTTTGTACAAGTTGTAAATAACATTACGCTCCCTATATTTTACTCCTGCTTGCTTCAGAACTTGAAAGAGTTTATTCAAATCAACATTGTCAAAAGCCTTCTCCAAATCTACAAAAGCTAGAAATGTAGGTTTGCCTTTTCTTAATCTATCTTCTAAGATAAGCCGTAAGTGAGTATTGCCTCCCGAGTTCCTACATTTTTCCTGAACCCAAACTGATCTTCCTCGAGGTCGGCTTCTACCAGCTTTTCCGTCCTTCTGTAAATAATTTGCGTTAATATTTTACAACCATGACTAATTAGACTGATGGTTCTGTAGTTTTCACACCTGACTGCACCTGCTTTCTTTGTAATGGGGTTTATAACAGTTTTCTTAAAGTCTGAGGGTACTTCACCTGTCTCATATATCTTACACGCCAGGTGAAACAGGTTTGTCATGGCTGGTTCTCCCAGAGACTTCAGTAGCTCTGAGGGAATATCATCTACACCAGGGGCCTTGTTTCGACTTAGGTCTGTCAGCGCTCTGTCAAATTCTTCTCTCAGTACAGTACCTCCTATTTCATCTTCATCTACATCCTCTTCCCTTCCTACAATATTGTCTCGAAGTTCATTTCCTTTGTAGAGCCCCTCTATATACTCTTTCCACCTTTCAGCTTTCCCTTCTTTGATGAGAACTGGTTTTCCATCCGTGAACTTGATATTCATAGAGCTGTTTTTCTTATCTCCAAATATTTCTTTTATTTTCCTGTAGGCTGTATCTATTTTTCCCCTATTTATACATTCTTCTACATCCTTGCATTTGCCTTCTAGCCACTCCTACTTAGCCATTTTGCACTTCCTGTCAATCTCATTTCTTAGTCGTCTGTACTCCATTTTGCCTGTTTCATTTACTGCATTTTTATATTTTCTCCTTTCATGGATTAAATTTAGTATCTCCTGTGATATCCAAGGATTTTTTGTAGGTCTTGCCTTCCTACCTATTTTGTCCTCTGCTACTTTCACTATTTCATCTCTCAATTTTACCCATTCCTCCTCTACTGTTTTATTTTCCCTTGTTTCTGTCAATTGTTGTCTAAAGCTACTTCTGAAATTCTTAAGAACCTCAGGTTCCTTCAATTTATCCAGGTCCCATTCCTCATTTTCCTACCTTTTTGTAGTTTCTTCAGTTTCAGCCTACAATTCATAACCAACAAGTTATGGTCAGAGTCTATATCTGCCCCTGGGTATGTCTTACACTGTAAAACCTCGTTCCGAAATCTATGTCTTACCATTATAAAATCTATCTGGTATCTTCCGGTGTCTCCTGGTCTCTTCCACGTATACAACCTTCTTTTGTGATTCTTGAACCAGGTGTTTGTTATAACTAAATTATGATCCGTGCAAAATTCTACCTGGCGGCTTCCTCTATCATTCCTTTTGCCCAGACCATTTTCACCTACTATTTTCCCTTCCCTTCCTTGGCCTACTACCGAATTACAGTCTCCCATAACGATTAAGTTTTCCTCTCCCTTAATTGTCTGAATAATTTCCTTTAGCTCCTCATATATTTCTTCGATTTCCTCATCATCGGCAAAGCTAGTTGGCATATACACCTGTACTACTGTTGTCGGTGTTGGCTTCGTATCTATCTTGACAATGATAATGCGATCATTGTGCTGGTCATAGTAGTTTACCCGCATTCCTATTTTCTTATTCATTATTAATCCTACTCCTGTGATACCCCCAACTGATTTTGTATTTATAATCCTGTACTCACCGGACCAGAAATCCTGTTCATCCTGCCACCGAACTTCACTAATCCCCACTATATCTAACTTCAACCTATCCATTTCCCTTTTTAAATTTTCTAATTTTCCTACTCGATTAAGGGCTCTAACATTCCACGCTCCGACCCGTAGAATGCCAGTATTGTCTTTCCTGATGATCACATCCTCCTGAGTAGTCCCCGCCCGGAGATCCGAATGGGGGACTATTTTACCTTCGGAATATTTTACCCGAGAGGATGCCATCATCATATGTTCATACAGTAGAGCTGCATGTCCTCGGGAAAGGTAACGGATGTAGTTTCCCCTTGCTTTCAGCCGTTCGCCGTAGCTGTGTGGCAAAGCCGCATTAGCTGATGTTACAAGACCAGCTCAGTCAATCATCCAGACTGTTGCCCCTGTAACTACTGAAAAGGCTGCTGCCCCTCTTCAGGAACCACACGTTTGTCTGGCCTCTCCACAGATACCCCTCTGTTGTGGTTGCACCTACGGTACGGCTATCTGTATCGTTGAGGCACGCAGGCCATCCCACCTCGGCAATGTCTGTGGTTCATGGGAGTGGGAAAAAGTAATATTGTTCATTAAGTAAAAGAAAAAGTAATATTGTTTATTAATTTTTTATTTTAATTTTCACCCTCAAACTAATATGAACTGCAATAGAGATGTGAAATAGAAATGTATAAAAAAAAAGAAACTTATTTTCCAAAGCACCTTCAGGCTTTCGTTCGTTCGTTAGGAGCACAAAAATGCCCTGACCGCTTAAGTAGAGGTTTCAGAGTTTATCAGAGTTGGTACGAAATTGATTTATACGTGGCGTTTTTTTTTTTTTAAATTAAGGTCAGTTTGAACATAAATACATAACGTATGATTACTTCAAAGAAGTACATTTATTTTCAGAAAGTACTTACTTTACTCCATTTTTCGACATACTTGCCAAGTTTGTTGAAGCACTTATCATAACCAGTTTTAAAATACCCTCTTCATAAAAACTTGCCGCTTGCTCCGATAACAAAGAGTTCACTTCCGTTTTGACGTCAAATGCAAAGGTCAGGAAATTCGTTTGATAGAGCTGTTATTGTGAAGCGCCTGTTCTCACGAATCCTCGCTTCAACCGAAGCCACCATTCCAAGAACGGCGACCGGAGAGGATGTCATCATAACGTTGTCACGGCCAACTTTGCATTCTCGTAACCACTTACGCATTTTGCTTTCACTCCTAACAGTATCACCGTATACTTCCGTGAACTCCCCGGCGTTGCTCATTATGACAGGAATTCTTTTAATCTACCTATAATAATCACTAAGGGCTCTAATTATTCAGCAATTAATTGTGGAGTTTAATATCGGATTGCTCTCATATGAATTATTATCAACAGAAAAAAGGTTAAAAAAGTAATTTGAGTATGTGACTTACAATTTCAAAATATTAGGATGGCTCTCATATGAATTGTTGTCAACAGAAAAAAAGGTTAAAAAGTAATTTGAGTATGTGACTTATAGTTTCAAAATATTTTTGCGGTCCAGTTTTTGGCCATCCGCAGTCCGGATTTGGACCGCGGTCCACCAGTAGCCGACCGCTGCCCTAGACTTACAACCTACTGAAACTAGCTTATCTCAGTACAACACACACACACACACACACACACACACACACACACACACACACAAGCGCGCCCGCACCCACTCCCCAGGGAGAACTCGAACATCCCACGGGGAGCAGCCACAAATTCCGCAGCAAGGCGCCTTAAAGCGCACGACCATTCCCGCGCGCCAAAACGGCCAGTACTAAAATGTTATGACCAGCTTCTGCAACGAAGGGCACTGAATAACACTCGTAAGTACATTTTTATTATCTAAGTTTTGCATGCATTAGGTGGCAGACACCTTTGCCTGTAATGGGATCTAGTCCAACGAGAATGAGCTACCGAATAATCGAACGCTGTCTCGACAAGAGAGTAGGCAACAGATCACGGGCGAGGACTTATACATCTACATGGGATACTCTGCACATCACATTTAAGTGCCCGGCAGAGGGTTCATCGAACCACAATTATACTATTTATCTACCACTCCATTCTCGAATTGCGCGCGGGAAGAAAGAAAACCGGAATCTCTCCGTTCGAGCTCTGATTTCTCGTATTTTATTCTGATGGTCATTTATACCTATCTAAGTGGGAGACAACAATATATTTTCGCATTCGGAAGAGAATGTTGGCTATTGGCTTTTGATTGATTTATCTTGTAATCAAAGTTTAACGGATTCCTTTTCGTACTCATATGGACGACTTAACATTTCTCATTATTTAGACTCAATTGCCAATTTTTACACCATAGTGACATTCAGCTCGTTCTGCAGTTGGTTTTGATTTTCAGTTGATTTTACTTGACATTGACGGTGTCATCTGCAAACAACCTCACTAAACTACTTATATTTTCCCCTAAATCGTTTACGTAAATAAGGAACAGCAGAAGATCAATAACACTACCCTGTGGAACGTCCGATATCACTTCTGTTTTAGTCGATGCCTTACCATCGATTACAAGGAACTGTATCCTTTCTGACAGGAAATACCCTATCCAATCGCAAATTTGGGGCGATATACCATAACCACGCAATTTGATTAAAAGCCGTTTGTAAGGTACGGTATCAAGAGCCTTCTGGAAATCTAGAAATACGGAATCGATTTGCGAAACCTTCACAGCAGAATAGAAAAGAAGAGTGATAAAAACGTTGCAACACCGTAAGAAAGGGAGAAAAGATCATTACTGGCGACGATGCTGGCCGATAACTTGAAATCTTTTGGCGCCCACAGACGGGTGAAGCTGAAACGGCAGCGGTTAGTCTGGGTGAGTCATCGGGCTTTATCTGCGCAGTGCTAGTTGGGGGGTACTTGGCAGTAATGAGGACACAGAGAACAGCGTTACCTCAAATTGCCGCAACGCGTTCATTTTAACCTAATTATTTCCCTCGCCACCACCCAATTACGGAACGCTTGCGCAACACCGTCCGCGTTGATAGCAGCGTAACCGAATTAGCTCCTCGCGATAGGCGAAAAACAGTTCTGGACACTGATGAAGCTGCGTTCTATCTTCGTACAAGCTTCTGTCGGATAGCTGGTCCGAAACAAACGTTAACTTTACAGACTGGTTCACAGTTCCCAAGTTGCGTTAATAGGAATATGACAACACTCTATTGTTATCACTGTTTGAAACATATGCCACACAACACTGACGAACCATTCATACATCATTTTAAAAGAATAGGCGGTAAATTAACCAGTGATTGTACTATAGGGTATACTATAGGAAGAATGCAAAACCGACTTTGTTTTGGTACAGAAGATGTTAATTTGTAAAAAATTTGCAAAATTTTTATTTCGTATATGTTTCCGAGGCGGTATTGATAAGAATGAAAGTTATAGATGAGACTGTCAAGTGTAGTAAGTTACCGTGGAGAAGTTTAATTTCAATGCCTGAGAAACAACTGTAATATATTAGGACTTAAATTTGAGAGGTTCACAGCAAGGAATGAATTGGTGAAAGGAATCTGTTAGTAATGAGTGAAAATGTCCAAGAGATAATAATTTTTAGTATTACGAGTGAAGCATATGATCATGAAAACTGGCTGAAAAATATGTAGTAAAAGTAAATAACTTTCAGAAACTGAAGTTCCTCAGTTGGCAAGAGTTTAACTAACACCTCACTCACAGTGTTGAATAATCTATCATTGATATGGATGTAGAACTTCAGCTGTTCTAAAATTAGTTGCTCGGAGGTAACTCAATGATCCTAGACTCTCATCTGTAATTTATTATGCACCAATTTTGACATTACAGTACTACTACCTTCTGGCCCCAATATATATCACAAAATTGTGATAATATTGTAAACATATGTTACTATACACTGATTAACCTGATCATTATGACCTGCTACTATATATCTCTCAGAAACTAAATACAAGAGATATTGAAAAACGGCTTTCGCAGTCATGAACGTACGGCAGGGGCTTATGAAAGTAGGTACTATGAGACAGTCTAAAACGTAAATAAATGTTATTTTATCACAAAATTATGTATTTTAATAGATACCCCATATTATTTGTTAACCAATCAATAGAATGATAAATCACAAAAAGAATAGTGTTGGTTGCATCGCAATTCAATTACATCCCGAGAAACTGCCAAGGCTGAAACACAGGAGGCGCGCTGCTAGCGCGTTGTTGTTGTTGTTGTGGTCTTCAGTCCGCAGACTGGTTTGCTGCAAGTCACCATGCTATCCTGTCCTGCACAAGTCTCTTCATCTGAGAAAACGTACGGCAACCTACGTACTTTTGAAAGTACTTACTCCATTTGTCCCTCGGTCTCCCTCTACGATTATTACCCCACACACTTCCTTCTAATGTTGAGATGAAAATTCCTTGATGTTTCAGAATTTGTCCTACCAGTCTATCCCTCCTCTTAGTCAGGGTATGTCAGAAACTCCTTTTCTCCCCAATTCGGTGTAGCTCCTCCTCATTAGTTACGTGATCTACCCATCTAATTTTCATCATTCGTCTGTAGCACCACATATTTTGTCTGAACTCACTATCGTCCACGTTTCACTTCCCATACGATGCCACATTCCAGACAAATGGTTTCAGAACGTACTTACTAACATTTAAACAAATATATCCACCATCGACTGATTTCTTGACACTACATTCCATTACCCTTGTTTTACTCTTGTTAATGTTCCTCTTATTACTTCCTTTCAAGACACTGTTCAATCAATTCAATTGCTCTTTCAGATCCTTTACGAATGTTTGACAAAAGCTGAGTTAAAGCCTTCGAAAAATTTACCTTAAAAGTTGGGATAAAGCCTCGTTCTTCGATAATATTCCCTCCAAATGATGTCATGTGGAAGGAACTGTTGTATATCTGTAAATTATGTAGTAAATGCTTCTACCGAAAGATATGATCACCACCGGTAACATCATGGATGTAAGAATAATACGGACAGGCTTCTAATGAAACAATATCTGATGTTAAATGTATCTGGCTGTTTTAGCCTTATGTGTATAACGCCATCTCCCTTTATTCTAATCTCCTTGGCGTATTTGTTCGCTCTATTACAGGGTATTTCGTCACAAGGCGAGTAACGAATGAATAAAGTGATTGTTGGGGAATCTAGAAAATGATCCGAGCTGGAAGCGTACTTTCAGTTTTATCTAATTCTGATATTTTCCGGTAGATTTTACAAAAATTTTCTTTCATACAAACCTTGTCCTGATAATTACGAACAGAACACAGAAAAGATATGCCATATCGGTGAAGCTCTTCTCAAGTGATGTGCTTTCATACATGCGGCAATTAATTCTGTTGGTAGATGTGATAGGAGTATCAATATTGCACTGGCAACTGTGGGTTCCAGTAACTGAACAAGTAGGAAATAATGTTTTGCTTCCACAAAGGAGTGAGAAAAAAAAAAAAAAAAAAAAAAAAGGCCGGTAACTTTGAATTGAAACACAGACTGTCGTAAAACAAGAAGACATCTAGTTTGTGTCCAGTTTAAATTGGATGAAAATGTTATGACCTGATTTCAAAAATACCAGTAAACATGTCTGAAACAAGATAGGATTTTTATGAAGTAGAAAGTCTACGATGAAGTTTTTGGTGAATGAATGCATTCGTTAGAGGCGTTCTTGTATTAACCCTTTCAGTCCAACATTATGAAATCAGCTTTACAAAAATTAAAATTCATGGTTTCTGTTTTACTACAGTACAATAAACATCAAAATACGTGATTTAAAACTTTTGGTGGAACTATTTATTGATTTTTAATGTCGCGTAGTACATGGACAACACAGACGTTTGTATCGAGTTATTTTATTACTTTTACGATAGTTTTTTGACAGTTAAAACTGCCAGATCAATAATCTTCGCCACAGCATCAAAGGCAAGACAATTCACTACTGAAAGAAAATAATAGGAACCAAACTCAAGCTCACACTTTCAGCCACGTACAGACAGCAAAGCAACACAACCTCAAAGATGGAGAGATTAGTGCCTTACAAGTGGCTACAAGCCCTACCAAGCGGCAGAACGTCGTACTGCAAGCACGTTGTTCATCAACAAAAATGCAACTTATTGATTGAAAAATAAAATCTTTAATACGTGCCGGCCGCGGTGGCCGAGGGGACTGAGGCGCTCCAGTCACGGTCTGCACGGCCACTACGGTCGGGGGTTCGAATCTCCCCTTGGGCATGGATATTTGTGCCGTCCTTAGGTAGGTCATAAGTAGGTTGTAAGCTTAAGGACTGATGACCCCGTAGTTAAGTCCCATAAGTTCTACAAACATTTGAACCCCCTACCGTAGTGGCCGTACAGACCATGACTGCCGCCGCAGAAAAATTTATCGAATGGAACAGAATGCGTCTGTGGCGCAACAGCATTAACCACAAAGTTTGAAACTGGCGAACGTGTCATCCACAAGTAGTCTATTACTTGGTGCGCAAGTACAGTCGCATTTTACAATGTGTGCCCATCAGTTCAAAGAAACTGAATACTGAAGCCAAATAATGTACAGTATATACTAGCACCAGTAGGGGACTCGAGTTGATTCTTTCTACTGTCAGCCTGTCATGTGACGCCATTTGGCGGGAATTGTTAGTCATTTCTGTACAATGATAACTTACTGAGCAATTTCTAAATGTCAGATTTAGAGGAACAAAAATCCGTACTACTTTTAATAATATTAAGCTGCACAAAACTGCAGTTGAAACCCACTGCAGACAGAAGGGATACCCGCGGAGAATGTTTTAAGCCGAGCGAGCAGTGCGTGGAGAAGATAAACACTTGGAATGACCATCATTATGTGCAACTGCAGAAACGTTTACTGACTTTATGCAGTGTTTCATCACTGAGAAAACGCACATGACTTGCAGCGAAATTCGTTCCTCCTCTTTTTAACACTGACAGACAAGACAATTGGGTTCAGACAGCCAGCAGTTACAGATGATCCAGATTTCGTACCAAGGGTCTTTATTGAAATCAACGGCCATGAAAAGAAGACTACCCTGTGACGTCACCGGGTCGTAGTTCGTTGCCTCTTGAAGTTCTCGTTGATCTGAACTCTCGTTAACGGCTGGCAGAAATTTCATGAGGGCAAAACTAGGTGGTGACAGTTGTCTGCGTATAAATACAGATCAGTGTGCGTTGTCTTCCGATATACACTATGACCCAGGGTGCCATCAGCTCTTCTCTTGACCAAGACGTCAAGGAACGGCAATTTACCCTCCGTCTCAGTCTCCATAGTGAATTTGATGTTGCGGGATATGGAGTTCAGATGTGTAAGGAAGTCAAGGAGTTTATCCATAACATGTGGCCAGATGACGAAAGTGTCGTCCACGTAACGGAAAAAGCAAGTAGGTTTCCATTGAGATGATGCCAGGGCTTCCTCCTCGAAATTCTCCATGTACAAATTTGCGACCACAGGGGAGAGTGGGCTACCCATTGCGACTCCCTCCGTTTGTTCGTAGTATTCGCCATTGAAAAAATACTTAGAGGTCAAGACATGCCTAAGAAGTTCGGTGGTCTTCTCGTCGAATTTCTGACCAATCAAATCTAGTGACTCTCGAAGGGGCACCCTCGTAAACAACGAAACGACGTCGAAACTCACCATGATATCTGACTCATCCAGCCTGAAGTTGTTAAGGCGTTTAACAAAATCCACGGAATTACGGATGTGATGAGGGCATTTACCCACATAAGGACTTAATATTCCCGTCAAGTATTTGGCCAACAAATATGTAGGTGCTCTGATGTTACTGACAATGGGACGTAACGGCACCCCATCTTTGTGAACCTTAGGGAGAACATAAAGTCTTGGCTGTACCGGATCTTGAGGTAGCAGTTTCTTGGCGACACCCTCCGGTAAATCCGCATCCTTGAGAAGCGCCTTCGTCTTGTTTTCCACCTTCTTTGAGGGGTCAACGCTGATCTTCCGGTAGGAATCGTCATTTAGCAGGCTCTGCATCTTTTCAGTGTAGTCCTTAAGGGAGACAACAACCGTAGCATTGCCTTTGTCAGCCGGTAAGACAACAATTTCAAGGCGCTCCCTCAGGTCACGTATGGCCGCCCTCTCTTTACTAGTGATGTTTGAGATCATGGGCTTGGATTTCGTCAATGCACAACAAGTTTCACGACGTATTTCCTCAGCTGATTCAGGCGGAAGTCGAGCTGCGAGCCGTAGCCTTGAGCTCATCTCACTGGAACTATTCAAAATGCATTTGCAACTGGCTAGTCACTTCACGTCTTTTTCCTGGGATTGGATTGATGGTGTTACTTCGGTTGCAGCTGATTCCGCCCATAAGAAGGCAACGGGACGTCAAACAGCTAAGCTCTCACGCCTCCTCGACAAACCATCTCTGCAGGCTCCGTGTAAGACTGTCATCAATCTGAGTGGCATGGAGTTGAGTAATGATGCGGTGTTGGAGAAAGGACTCAAATTTGCTCCTACCCCAAAGTTCACACCGGTTGCAGAAATTACTAGTGCTGTTGAACAGGTTGCAGCTTGTAAGATTACCGCCCAATAGAAATATTGTAATTAATAGCATTTGATAATTAAACAGTATTAAGTTCACTGCAAACATTGACCATGCCAATGCACTAAATGTTACACGATTTTAACCTTATTAATTATGGTAGCAATGTATGTACACAGTTGGGTGACAACATTTATAGTTAGGCCATAGGTAGAAATTCTCCACGTTGAGATTTGCTGTGTGCTTGTAGCTGACGGGAGGCCAGCGAGCAGGCAGACGTTGGTGGATTGTTCCAGCTTAGGATTTTCCAGTTCGTTTCCGGTGAGGGGAGACAATGGCGAGTACCAGGCACAGTGCAGTGCACAGCGTGAAATAAAATATTCTAATACTACTGGCATTTGGAGTAGTACGATGCAGTTAGGAACCTTTAAGGCCCTCATTACAAAATAGCCTGTTGATAAACAAACAATACATTAGCTGATATAGTCACATCTGTCATAATATGTTTAATTGACAATGAAAAGTAATAAATTACCAATGAATACAAGACAGTTACACAACTAGCATGGCAATGTTTGTTTATAAAAACAATATTTTAACTATTTCTCATTTTATTTTCAATTAATCTTGTGTATTTTATCTTGAAGTATTCAGTTAAATCACTTATCTGTGATATAAGAAATTGCACGATTATGATAAACAGTACAAAGGAATATAAAAACCTAAGAAGAAATTTGTTTAATGTGTAGTGCAATTATTTTAATTTAAAGTAAAGTTTTAGAAATGTATTGGCTGAGCGCTGTACGTTGGCAAATCGGTTAGAACAGCTCACAGGGGGAAGTTGATGACGCAGGGCAAAAAACCCCAGCAGTTGAGCTTGCGGCGCACGCGCACGCGAGGGCAGGAAGTGACGAGATTGGAGCACGTGGGCTATCTGGCCGGGCGGCGTCGCTCGGCATCAGTCGGCATGTGCACCTCGAGGTGGAGGTTATAGATTTGTGTGTGGCAATCGCCACGTGCGGGTGCTCGTCGTAGACTGCACCAAGTTGAATCGAGTGCTACTGTGTGTTTGTGAATATTTAGCCGGCGGAGCAAGGTGTGCATCGCATTGAATTAAAGTGACTGTGATTTGTTAATGTAACACGTGTCGTCGCATAGGCATGAACATAAACGGTGTTTGAGACAGCCACATGGTGTTAAAACAATTTGCGACAAATATTCATTTTTGTCTGGGGGGCTCACGAGCTATAACATTATTTGATAAATGTGCCGACGTACAGACGTATCAGCCACAGGGTTCTGAGATTGTGAAATAAACAACATAAACTGAACTTTCACGTGTTTTCAAAAATAGTAGTTAGTACACCCTTTTCTCTCATGAACTTTAATATGAATTGTTTTGTTAATCATATGCAGGGAAGGAAAGCTGCGAACGTGTGATATCATCTCCTAGAAAACGAGTCAAACAGTCGCAATCACAGTTCCAGTGTTTTTGCATGTTTAGGAATTTGGTTCGCAGTTGGTGGGTGTGAGTTTTAAAAATTAATCTTTCCCTATTTTAATTCTCACCCCGACCTTCACGCACGCAAGCTCGACTTCCGCCTGAATCAGCTGAGGAAATACGTCGTGAAACTTTTCGTGTATTGACGAAATCCAAGCCCATGAAGTCGAACATCACTAGTAAAGAGAGGGCGGCCATTCGTGACCTGAGGGAGCGTCCTGAAATTGTTGTCTTACCGGCTGACAAAGGCAATGCTACGGTTGTTGTGTCCCATAAGGACTACACTGAAAAGATGAAGAGCTTGCTAAATGACGATTCCTACCGGAAGATCAGCGTTGACCCCTCAAAGAAGGTGGAAAACAAGACGAAGGCGCTTCTCAAAGATGCGGATTTACCGGAGGGTGTTGCCAAGAAACTGATACCTCAACGTCCGGTACCGCCAAGACTTTATGTTCTCCCTAAGGTTCACAAAGATGGGGTGCCGTTACGTCCCATTGTCAGTAACATCAGAGCACCTACATATTTGTTGGCCAAATACTTGACGGGAATATTAAGTCCTTATGTGGGTAAATACCCTCATCACATCCGTAATTCCGTGGATTTTGTTAATCGCCTTAACAACTTCAGGCTGGATGAGTCAGATATCATGGTAATTTTCGACGTCGTTTCGTTGTTTACGAGGGTGCACCTTCAAGAGTCACTAGATTTGATTGGTCAGAAATTCGACGAGAAGACCACCGAACTTCTTAGGCATGTCTTGACCTCTAAGTATTTTTTCAATGGCGAATACTACGAACAAACGGAGGGAGTCGCAATGGGTAGCCCACTCTCCCCTGTGGTCGCAAATTTGTACATGGAGAATTTCGAGGAGGAAGCCCTGGCATCATCTCAATGGAAACCTACTTGCTTTTTCCGTTACGTGGACGACACTTTCGTCATCTGGCCACATGGTATAGATAAACTCCTTGACTTCCCTACACATCTGAACTCCATACACCCCAACATTAAATTCACTATGGAGACTGAAACGGAGGGTAAATTGCCGTTCCTTGACGTCTTGGTCAAGAGAAGAGCTGATGGCACCCTGGGTCATGGTGTGTATCGGAAGACAACGCACACTGATCTGTATTTACACGCAGACAGCTGTCACCACCCTTCACAGAGGAATGGGGTACTTAAAATTCTAGTACATAGGGCGCGCACTACCTCCGACACAGAGAGTCTACCCCAGGAATTGGAACACCTGAGAACTGTATTTCGAAAAAATGGGTACTCAGAGTGGCAGATTCAGCGGGCTCTCCACCTAACCACTACAACACCACCTGTGCAAACGGATGAAAACACGAGTGAGGATGTAGGCACTGCGTTCGTTCCATATACCGGCGCACTCTCGGGGAATATCGCCCGCATTTTGAAGAAACACCAGGTTGGAACTGTTTTTTGTCCGCCGAATAAAATTCGTGCACTGGTGGGGAGCGCTAAAGATGATCTCGGTTTGAGGAAGGCCGGCGTGTACCAGATTCCGTGTCAGTGTGGAAAGTCATATATTGGACAGACCAAGCGTACCGTCGAGGATCGATGCGTTGAACACCTGAGGCACACACGATTGATGTATCCGAGCAAGTCGGCGGTCGCTGAGTATTGTTTGTCAGAGAATCATGCGATGGAGTATGAAAGTACTAGGATTCTGGTACAGACGTCGAGATACTGGGACTGCGTCGTTAGAGAGGCCATTGAAATTCGCACAAGTGACGACCTCATAAACCGTGACTGTGGCTATAATCTTAGCAAAGCTTGGGAACCAGCGATTGGGTTAATTAAGAGTAAATCTAGCAAACGTAACGAAGCGACGACCACGGCGGACAGAGCCCTCACACCGACGTCATCTCAGACGCCTCGCATTCGGTTCCACTGCGCGGCCGCTCCGCGGGCCGAGGGTATTTAAATGGCCCGCTACTGGGCTAGAACCCACTTCCCTTCGAGCAGCCGTAGCGTGCGGATCTCCTTGCCTGCGCGTTTCCAGGAGCTCAGTCCGTCAGTTCACCTGATGATGGCGACATGTATGATCGCCAAAATATTGTGCCCGTTGGACACTACAGACCGGCAGTACACCCGTGGATATTTTGATTAGTCTACTGGAAATAATGTAGACGATATTGCCGCGTTGAAATGGAAGCAGGCTTGAATTCTAAGGCAACTGAACACAGCACTTATACTGAAAGCACGTTTATTACGAAGTCAACATACACGCAGCACTGACTGCCTCTCAGGCAGAGTGCACTGCTATTTATACACAGACAGAATTTACCAGAGATTAGAAGAACAGTTAACATAAGAAACAAGTAGAATTTACAAGTGAACATAAGAAAGATGTAGAACATTCTGGAATTGTTAATTACAAAGAAATAAATTTTTGCCGGTGGGCGGGATGGAACCGGCGACCTTCAGCACCACGCCGGTAGTCGGTTTACATGGTGTCTCGCGGCAATATTCCACACGGCAATAATACAAATTTCCTAAATTTGTGTGTGGAATACAAAAGATCGAAATGTACGTTTAGTGTGGTACGAGTATTAAGAATCAATTCACAATAACTGTAGAAACACTTTCTATACGAGTAACACTGAAGAGCTTTATCATAAGTGTTCAAATTAGAGTTCAGAGTGACACAGATTGTGTCTCCGAGCAGACATGAAACAAGACTCCCTACTGGCGTGAATTCCGATCAAAGATCAAATAAGACTCATTTACATGGAGCGAAAGTATCCTATTTATCTTAATTAAAGAATGCCACTGAAAATTACGTATTGTTATTTAGGTATATTAATATAATTACTAAGGAAAAGCAAAAAATTAAATGCAACTAGATAAACAGCTAGCGTAAATCTTTTTTCTCTTGAGTCATGTTGCGGCACATGCAGGGTCGGCTGTATTAATCGGGTTTAGCGTGTTAATAGTGACGGGGTGGTCGGATGCCCTTCCTGTTTCCACCCCATGACCCCCGGGAGGAAATGTGTACCCCAAATGTTAGCGTATAGTGTTATATTTGTGAAAATGTAAAGTGTTACGAATGTTTGAGAATCGTTTAACTGAGGCGGGACTTGGAGACCAGCCCATTATTCACCTAAGGGATGTGGAAAACAGTCTAAAAAAACCACATCCAGGCTGGCCGGCACTCCGACCCTCTCCCGGATTGTAACCGGGGCCGGTACGTTTTCCCGTCTCGAAAAGTGCTGTGTTAGACCACACAGTCAACCGAACGGGTAACAGGTAGTGTAAATAATACTTAGTAAATTGATATACAAATCTCGGTTATATTAATAACTCATTTCAAAATATAGTCTAATAGTGTTATCAACAACACTTTTGAAATAGATGTTAATTATACGGAAACTAATGAAGGAATAACATTACTAACGTTAATTGTAAAACATAATAATACCTACTTTAATATTATGTGAAAAGAATTTAATTCGTTTTATCAGAGTTACTAATTACCCTAATATATAAACTACAACAATACGCCTCTTGCATGAACTAATTAATATTTTCTTATTAAACAAACCTCTGCGACGTCAAATAGTAGAGAATAACTGCACGTAGTCACATTAGAAATAAGAAAAACAAAAGTTTTGGAATTACATTCTTTGTATTATTATGAAAATCTGGTATCACGATGTTCAGTAATACAATAGGTGGGATTAAATCGCAACATGCTTCGTTACAACCCAAAGGAAAAGCACGCCAAATTCGCTGGATCATAAGTGCCAATGGTTTATCTCGTTTCAACATTAGAAATGTGGATTTCATACAGGGGTGCGATTATAAAATTAGAATAGTTATATCTGTGGACGCACCCAACAGCAATGTTGATAATGTTTTTAGATGGCAATCTACAGCCGTGATGTACGTTGAAAAAATCATACTTATGCCAAGCCTGCAAAATATTTTTATTTGTTGTATTCTACCGTTTTTGGCAGTTGCTGCCATCAACAGGAAATTAACAAGCTTAATCGAAGAGAAATACGTGACAGTTACAATAAACAACATGAAGTCATATATAAAATTTTTGAAAATATTGTTGGTACATGTAAGTAACAACAAGTTTCTGAAAATTTTTATATGTGGCCCCATTAGTGTTGTTGATTTCCTGTTGATGGGAGTAACTGCCGAAACTGGTAGAATATAACGAATAAAATATACTGCAGTCTTGGCATCAGAATGATTTTTCCAACAGTAATGTGTTGATGATAGGGACATAGCTTGCATATTATAACAGAATTGGCGTAATAGCAAAGTAGGTTAGAATCAAAGACTCTGTCGCCAGGTGTTGGAATCAACGTCCCTGCTATAAAGGATTACTTAAATTTCATAACGTTTTCTGATTGTTCATTCCGCACATCATACTTCTTTTAAGTAGTTCATGTATAAGCGCATGCATATAGCGCCTGTGAAGTCGGCAACCCTTCGCACGCACTCGGTTACCGGGCTGCCGGCTTCCCAGGGACCGGGCTGGTAACAGGCCGGTAGTTGCGAGCGCTTTCATTAAGCTGGCAGCCCTCCTTGTGAGGCCTGAAAAACCCCGCGCCGCCAGTTGCAGCTCCGGCTGGCGATGACTTCCGGCGCGGTGCGTGTGTCAGACGCAGCCCGTCTGGTTATGCGAGCCTGCGAAGCGGACTCGGAAACACACACAAAAAACGGCATCTTGCCGCAAACGGGAATTTATTTCCGAGAATTTTAAAAATGTACGGGGTTGGTATTTGGAAGGCAGTTGTACGTGCATTCGTAAAACGTGAAGGTAGCGAGAGGATTTTAGTTTCGGAGAAGGAACTCGAGCAGCATATCCGAAAAGCTATAGAAATGTTGGCCCATGTAGAGCTCTGTGGCTTTACTGCAGAAGTCGACGTATTCAACTTCGCTTCCATACGTGAAAATTCTCACACGCTGTACAACTAACAAATCTCGAAACATGTACTGTCCGTTTAGCATGTAATAAATATGTGCTGCATTAGCTTAACAATTTTGATATGCAGCTATTATATTTCTTTTTGTTTAATTTTCTTGACGCATCTATTATATTATCTCTTGTAATTAATTATTCTATACCTTCCTCGGCTCCTAAGTTCAGTATGTTAGATCGTAATATATAACAATTTTTTAGAATATACCGTTAAACTTTGCTTGTTATATTTGATGATTACAAGTCAATAGGAATTACCTTACAAGTTTTGATTTTTGAGTCTTCGAGTGTAAAAAAAATGGCCGTATAAATTGACGCCATTGACTAAGAAGCAGAATATATAGTTTTAACTCGCCAATGGACTGCAGAGAGCCGCAGTAGATTAGCCGTGCGCATTGGGGCGCCGTGTTGCGGTGCGCGCGGTCTTCGCCGTCGAGGGTTCGACTCCCTCCTCGGGAATGGGAGTTTGTGTTGTCCTTCGGATAGTTTACCTTGTTTTAAGTAGTTTGTAAGCCATAATAATCAAACAGTTACGTCCGATAGATTTACAAACATTTGAACATTTTTGACTGCAGAGAGTAGTATGTTACATAAAGTTCTTGATACTTCTACCCATTGCTTTGAAAAAGGGTTCTGTTTCTACTGGTTGAGGTATGGCTCAATAAAAATGGTCATATATCCAAAAAATATCAATCAAGATACAACTAACACGAGAGAAACCTAAAATAATTACTCAGGGATGTGAGGCTGGCCGATCAGTTAAAAGAAGTGGATTAGTCAGTTATCGACATAACATTTTTTCAACCTTCGTCTAACATTTGTACAATACTTGAAATAATCTTAAAAGACTTCTCATCATACTATGTGCTTTGAAACTTGTTAGGAATCTATGGTGTTTCACCTGCCCATATCCGTCATGCAGCTTTGTAAGCTGCCAGTAGTTTGTTCCTCAGAGGTGTAACACACACATAACGGTAATATTTTAGTGAGGTATTTCAATCAATTATACGTGTTCAATTGGTGAAATTAATCAATAATCATTGAGCAATCAAGTAGCCCAAACTGCGACAGTGTAAGAGCTTAGGGAGTGGAAAGTAGGGGGTGGAGTTCTACTAGCACACACTCGTCTGGATATTCGTCGAGGATCTTCCATCGTTTTCGTTTCTTCACTCGCCATCTCTGATGTATGACCATTTTAATGGGCAAAACGGACCAAGGTATAATGAAAACATCAAAGTCCCATATCCGATAATTGTAGACTGACTATAAAATCCGTGCTAAGTGCCAAAGTGAACGTTCTGAGTAAAATGCAAAAAACAATCTCCTAAAATGAACAGTTTGTCTTTATCTGCAATTTTTTTCGGCTTAATTTGTGTCTACCGTTAATCTTTGAAGACTTACTGCAGTTGTAATGACCATTCAATTTTTATCCTTAAGAAAAAAATATTGTCCTGATGAAAAATAAGAATAGGGCTATGTGCCATACCCTCTACTGTAAAAACCGGGATTTGTCCAAAATTCGAGTAAATGGAGAGCTCTATTGGACTTTGTGGTCTGCATGAAGGTCAACAAGGGCGTCACACATTATCTGATAATGGAAATCTTGGCTTAAACACTTAAGCGAATTTTGGCCCTTGTGCAATGACTTTCCTTTTTGGGGGAAAATTGCTGTATGTTCAACTATACGCTGTGCATAATCACCTGTGTACTTCCTCTCTTTCGTTTTATTTCCCCTACGTTCAACGTACGTAATGTCATCACACTTTTTCGATTTAACCAGTTTCAACCCTACGTTTTGTGATGCCATGGATTTCCATAAATGTTTGCTTGCACATATGTTTATGATCACCTTTGCCCTCAGGAATCGTATAAAATACACTGGCCTGCCTTCTATTTTCTGTCGTATCTGTGTACGACGCATGTCGCCTAAGTTTAATACTTTTGTTTCCCATTGGATACGAATTTTGCTTGACGTTATCTCCTAGTTCATAAAACTGATTGAAGATGTTTAGTTTTTGTTTGAAGGCAATGCCTCTGCATAGATATGGGCATTGGCATGAAACCTACATAAAAGAAGGTCATTCAAAGTGTAAACACTGCGTCTAATAACCTGTTTTTCACTACTTTGCACTCAGAACAAAAACTCAAATACAAATAACTGCGACATTAAAAGCCGAAGGAATACAACTTTGAGCTATTAGTAAACGACGACCTAGGTCTATGATGTTATCTTTGAACCCACCGCAACAGGCGGTTGTTGTTTCTCAGGCACTGTCACGTTCTGGCTGTTCTTGTAGATCTTCCCTTCTGCTCTAAGCTTTTTCTTGCATTGAGAAACACTCCCTTAACAACTTTTACGGCGCTTATTTATCACTTCCATTGCAGAAAAAGCACAAAATGAATATTTACTGCTTGCTACACGATAGAACCGCAAACAGTAATAACAAAGTTCACGTGCACCTCTGGCCACTAGCACATAACCCAGATTGTACTTCACAACAGGTGTCACGTAGATCATCGGGCATTCTTGTGATAAACATTAGAACTACTTCCATATCTAATAACAGATAGCCCGCTTTTTACTGAGTAGTGTTAGGCATGTAGCCCACATTTTCACAATAAAACAATTTTTTTTCATTTTTGGCACTTACCACGGACTTTATATTCAATCTACAATTTGTCTGTTGTAGAGGAGTTACGGGACAAGGAAAAGTTTAGACATTTAAGGTAATTTAATATTCACAGAATATATGACATCAACTGCGATTGGGCAAAGCTTAAAATATGTACCCAGCCGGGATTCGAACCTGGGTTTCCTGCTTTCTAGGCAGTTGCGCTGATCCCTACACCATTGGGGACACAGTGATCACCACACCTGCAAGGACTACCTAAGCACGCCTCCCGTCAGATACAAATTCCCAGCTTTGCCCTGCCCACAGTAGTCAAACTCGTAGTTATGAAACTAATTCCCGTAAGAGTAAGGGCTTCAAACTTGCCCACCCCTCCCCACTAACGATAGGATCATTGCCCGTCGCCGGCATATTATATATCACGGTGATCACTGTGTCCCCAGTGTTGTAGGTACACATTTTCAGCTTTGCCCAATCGCAGTTGATGTCATATATTCTGTGAATATTAAATAATAACAACTGCAGGATCAGAAGTTACGTCGGTTCTTTCGGAACAGACGCCACACATTTAATGTAATAAATCGATCATATGGTGAGTAGACTTCGGCGGTCGAACAGGAAAGACGATGGCTTAAGCCGACAGTGTCGCGAAGCAGAGTGGGATCGAACCAGCACCGGGCGCAGGGAGGCAGCAGTAAGCAGCGCAGCATTGACCCGAGAGCGCACGCAGTACGTACGCGAGGACGCGACCGTACTAGGAGCGCCCTCGTGACCTGTCCAAGGGCGGAGCAACAGCTGGAGGCGAGAGGCGACCAGGTTTCAACGCCCGGGCCACACCCCCGCTTTACGATCGTCGGCTGGCTACAAGGTCGTCTGAAAACCCAGAGATTTTGGTCATATATGTTAAATATACTAGGGACAAAACACAAACAATACACCCACTACGAGATAGTAATGGCGATCCTGCCGATGACAGCGCTACTAAAGGAGATTTACTAAACATAGCTGTTTAGGAACTCATTCGCCAAAGAAGACGAAACCAATATTCCAGATTTCAAATTACGAACAGAGGCCGTAATGAGTAACGTAGAAGTAGATATGATCGGAGTAGTGCAGCTGTACAGGATGACCAGCCAGTCTAAAATAGTTTAGGAAAAAATTCAAAATTTTATTTCAAAACTTCGCCTAAGTTTTACAAGTGTTCTTCCACCGCGACATACGCCTCGACAACGTGACCAAGCCTGTCCACCTTGCAAGACAGATCCGGGCAGAACCAGTATTGAATGCTGATTCTAAAATCACGCCACCCTTCTGGCGTCCGTGCTGAAACTACTGACGTTTCCATGCTACCGTGGAGCCAATAGCAGACACCCACATTTGATCATGTGTGCTACTCCTGGAGGACTGAGAAGCATCAATTAGCATCAATTCCTTCACTCTCTTCAGTTTTAGTTCTCGTGCAGAACAGACACACTCCAGAGATCTAGTCTCTGTGCGGGGCGAACGGCCGCATGCCGTCCGCTCCCGCCTAGCGGCTGTTCGGTATCAGTCACCAACTATGTGAACCGTAACCATTGCCGTAACCATTACCTTTTTCCGTTTTCTAATCCGTTTAGACTGGCACTCATTCGTTACATCCGTCCCCAGGGCGAGTCCCGCCATGTATCCCGTATTTCAGAATATACCAAATATTAACTTGAATTCTATCTTTTATATGCCAATCAGCCATCCTTCCTAGGGCGCCCACAAGCCTTCACCGCTCCGCCTTCCATCCTGACAACGTTTTCAACCCATTTTATTTATGCAGCACTGGGATGGGTTGTATAATTTTCCTATCATCCGTAGGATAAAGATTAATTGCTGTACACAGCAGCTAAAATCACTCAACAAGAACAAGACTTCTGGTCCGGATTATATACCCATTATCTATCTGATTATGCTGAAGCGTTAGCTCCTTACTTAACAGTCTTATACAACCGCTCTCTCAAAGAAGGATCTGCACCAAAAGATTGGAAAGTGGCCCAGGTCACACCAATATTCATGAAAGGCAGTAGGAGTAACCCACTAAACTACAGGCGTATTTCATTGACGTCAATTTGCAGCAGGGTTTTGGAATATATCCTGTATTCAAATGTTATGAATTATCTCGAACAGAATGATCTATTGACCCAAGGTCAACACGGATGTAGAAAATATCGTTCATGAGAAACACAACCAGCCCTTTACTCAGACGAAGTGATGCGTTGGTATCAACCAGGTTCGCAAATCGATTCCGTATTTATTGATTTCCAAAAGGCTTTTGACACCATACCTCACAAACGGCTTTTAATCAAATTGCGTGGTCATGGTATATCGCCCCAAATTTGCGACTGGATGGGGATTGCCTGTCAGAGAGGACACAGTTGGTAGTAATGGATGGTAAGGCATCGACTAAAACAGAGGTGATATCGGGCGTTCCACAGGGTAGTGTTGTTGGTCCCCTGCAGTTCCTTATTTACATAAACGATTTAGGGGAAAATCTAAGTAGCTCTCTTGGGTTGTTTGTAGATGACGCCGTCATTTACCGTATAGTGAAATCATCTGAAGATGATAACGAACTGCAGAACGATGTGAAAAAGATATCACTAGAGTGTAAAAATTGGCGAGAAGTTTGAAGTCGTCCACATGAGTACGAAAAGAAATCAGTTAAACTTTGTTTACAAGATAAATCAATCAAAATTGAAGGCCGTAAACTCCACTAAATACCTAGGAATTACTATCACTTCAGACTCTAATTGGAAAGAACACGTAGATAATGACGTGGGAAAGGCGAACCAAAGACTGCGTTTTATTGGCAGAACCCTTAAAAGATGCAACAGAACTAGAAAAGAAACTGCATACACTACGCTTGTCCGTCCCTTTTTAGAGTATTGTTGCCCAGTGTGGGATCCTTATCAGGTGGGTTTGACGGAGGACATCGAAAGAGTCCAGAGAATGGCAGCTCGTTTCGTATTGTCACGATATAGGGAAGACAGCGTTACGGAAATGCTAGCGGATCTGGGATGGGAATCATTACAACAACGGCGATTATCGCTGCGGCGTGGGCTACTTACGAAACTCCAATCGCCAGCATTCTCCTCCGAATGCAAAAATATATTTTTGACTCCCACTTACGTAGGTAGAAATGACCATCAGAATAAAAAGGAGAAATTGGAGCTGGAACGGAGATATTCAAGTGTTCTTTCTTCCCGCGCGCCTTTCGAGAATGGGATGGGAGGTTAATTGTATAATGGTGGTTCGATGAACCCTCTGCCAGGCACTTAAATGTGATTTGCAGAGTATCCCATGTAGATGCAGATATAGATGTAGAGGCCAAGCGCGGCGCGGCTCACGGTAGAGTGAGAGGCGACGTCACTTGGTGCGGACTCCGCTGGGCTTGGTAAGCTGCGGCCAGCGAGCTGAGGCGTCAGCACCCGCCTCCAGCGGGCAGGGCGGAGTCAGCGGCTTCGTCAGCGAGCCGCCGGGGCAGTGCGTGACAATACGCGCACACTCCCCACTGGCGTTCTGGTTGGAAGAATATTTCAATAAATGTTGTTGTCGATTAAACCTTTAATATTACCATACAGCAAGAGACCCATAAATAACATAGTTTAAAGTCATCTGAAATATTAAATCAGATAAAATGTAATTAGGATAAATATTCAATTGATTTTTTCTTGTTTGGAATCGATAGGCTACGTAAAAGATAGACAAAGAAACTCTAATTATAATATCATTGTAACTAATTAAAATCTCTGACTATTACTATAAAAGTAATAATCCCATTGTACTCGCTCTCTGTTCTGTTGCCTGCTCTGTTCTGATTGTTCTGTTGTCTAAACTGTACTGATAAGATCAAACCGCTACAAAATGCTGAAACGAACATTATTAACTATTGATTATTGTTCCTAACTGATTGTACAAAATCTTCAGATATAAAATTAATACTCAGGTATGCAGTATTTGCTTTCTGTTCAAATTAATAAATCCCCTTATTTAAAGTTAACTTCAGTCAGTTGTTCAGTTATTTAATTATTTTTCCAGTCCCTCCATTTAGTGATCATGCTGTTTTCGGGTGTAACTAACTATTACGACTTTGGATGGTTCGGTAATTAAACAAGTTTAACTTACGTATCTCGTGTAGCTTGCCATAGTATCTTTGGCTGTAATTAACTATTTTACAATATTTATTGGCTTAGAACCTGCAATCACTTTTATGTAATGAACAGTTCGAAGTCTGATTAGCCGTTAATCTGTATCAATTATTAATTTTCATTCATTAAATTACCTTCATTCAAAATTATGCTACACGTGGATTGAATCTTAATATTCCGAACCTCCATCCAATGTCGGCGGATAGTTACGCGGATTACAACCAATCTCACTACAGCTTATCAACGAGATCAACTACACCGCTGTTTAAGGCAACTATTCGTCGAATTCTGTAGGTTGCTTGTTCTGCAAGATGTTTTAAATTATTAAATGTTTGGCCATTTCACTTCATTTTATTTTTTTTAATGAACAGTTCGTCTAAATTGAAGGCTTAGTCACTGATTATTATTTTAAAATAGTTCAACTACTTCTGTACGACCAGTTTCTCAAGCCTAAATAGTCAGGAAAGCAATTACACTACAAACCGCTGTTTTACTATCGCCCTTCCCCCAGGTTGAGTAGAGCTCACAGCCCACAGATGCATCACTATCCTGGCGAAATGACAAATGATAAAAAAAGGCAAAAAAAGCAGATGCCTCAAGTAAACACCCTTACAATCACAAGCAACAACTCACACTATGAAATTTACCCCTGTATTATTATTATTATTGTTATTGTTATTTATTGTTCACTAGGTTGGTGTGAAAGTGAAATAACTTGGAATATTTATAAATAAATAACTATTTTACGCGGGTAAGAAATAAGGGACGTATCTATTTCAATTTTTTTCTTAATTTTTTGTTAGTCGTATGCCTGATTTGAAGCCGCCGGCCACCGATTACTATCCGTCGTCAAACTCTTCATTTCACAGAAGGAGGCCCTACATCCTCACTTACTTTCTGGGTGTATTTCACCCCCTGTAGCTTCCTCTGTTACCAGGTAGGCTATTCTTAACACCTACCTTGCTATCCTGTCCTTTCTTCTGCCATTGTTTTCCATATGTTCCTATGTTCACAGAATCTACGAAGTTCGTCATGTCCCATTTTCATGCAACTAAGTTCAACATTGTTCTGTAGCACTGGGCCTGAGCCCCAAGGGTATGCACTGGATATACACCACGGTGATTAGACCCAGGATCACTATATTATAACCCCATACTGCTTCAACAAGCCTTTCAATATAACAATTGGAAGTAGGGAGCAGTGAGAGAAAATAGTTCGACACCGTACAGGGGATATTGTCTTGTTCACTGACGGGTCAAAATCAGACCAAGGCGTTGGGGCCGGGGTATACGGGGTGCAGCCAAGACTGGAGGGCGTCATCTCTCTAGGGAAACTGGCCTCAGTATTCCAGGCCGAAATCACTGCCATCGGGGAATGTGTGGAGGAGACTTTGCGTAGGTGCTAAAAAAGATCGTGGCATCTATATCTATTCAGACAGCCAGGCAGCCCTGAGATCACTGGCAGCCCTGAGATCACAAGGTCTAAAATTGTTGCAGAATGTCACAGGGTTCTGGTGGAGCTAGGGCAAAGCAATAGAGTAAAACTACTGTGGGTTTTTGGCCACTCGGGGATCAGTGGCAACGAACATGCCGACAGATTAGCTAGGATGGGGGCAGAGACTCCATTTATTGGACCGGAACCTGTCCTGACAATCACCAAGGCAATGATCAAATTGGAGCTACGTAACTGGCTCAGAAGACAGCACGTAGAATATTGGACCAAAGTCTACCAACAAAAACATGGCAAGGTAATGATACCAAAGCCATGTTTTAAAAGAAGCTCTGCAATCCTGGGCCTGAACAGGAGGAGATTAGACTCATGGTTGGATTGCTGCAGGCCATGGGAATTTCAAAAAACGCCTACATACAATGGGAATAACAGAAGAGGACCCTAAATGTAGGATCTGTGATGACGGTGATGAAACTGCATCACATCTAATCTTCGAATGCATTGCATTGGAGAGTAAAAGGCACAGAACATTTGGGACAACCAGACTCGAAGAAATTGTGTCTAATAAAGAACTGGAAAAGGGACTCATTGCACTGTTCAAGGGCATTGGTTGGCTTTACTAGATATACAGGGAGCGATACCGCACAATAAACTTAGTTTCGGTGCGGGCAGTGGCGGGTTGGACCAAGACTGTTTTGGCTTCCCTGGAAAAATCAAATCAAATCTGTAGCACCACATCTCAGACGCGTAGATTTTTCTCTCTTTCGGATTTTCCAAGTGTCCATGATTCACTGTCGTCTAATGATTGTTCCAAACTTTCGTTTTCACAAATTTATCGTTTGTAACGATGGAACGAATGCCAGTGTCCCTCGGACAGACTCCCGAAGAAACGTACTCTGCAGCTGTTAGGAATACAAGAAATGTATACGCAATAGCGAGTATGAATCAACACCAGCTCTAAAATTTATGCCGGACCGAGACTCACGCCCAGATCTCCCTCTTTTTTTCGAGTGGCCACTTTAAGAGCTGCGCTACCCATGCACGCTTACCTGACCGACCGAAATTGCGTGTATCGCCAATGAAGTGTACTGTTGATGCTGAATCAAATTCGCAGTACGTTTCTTGTATCCTTATTCGTGTTTGATACGAACTAACTGTCTGCAAATTCATAAGTACATGGAACAGCTAGGCCTAGGTTCAGGTCAGACTCATTTACCATTTACAACAAGAAATTTGGCATAATGAATTTTTTGTTACACTAAACAGTATATTAACATCATATTTTGGCATATAAACATTTAAAATCTTTTTCAAGAAGGAAACAATTTATGGCGTCATAACATCAACCAAACAACAAACACGGCAAAACTTCCAATGTATTCAACAGTTACTCCTATGAGGAAGTAGAACCTTACAAAAAATTAGCTTAATCAACGGAAATCACTTAACTTTGAATGTACGTCTTAAAGGCAAATAATATCGGCACTCAAATTGGCAAACTCAGAATGAAGAAGGCATACCAAATTTAGAAATTAATAAATGTTATAAAACAGATTAAAATAATCAATATGCATTCTTTTTAGATAAAGTCAGCTCAAAAGGAGATACAATGACAAGTATATATGAATGTAAATATTGTGCCCGTAATAGATGTCTCCTTTGTTTCCATTTCACATTTAATGAGACTTTTTTATTTTTAAGGAACAACTTAAAACCGACAGTAAGCCCTGGAGAACAGGTGACTCCATAATCTGACCCTTCACAATCCAAAAATTAAATGTGATCAGTAAAACGTTAGACTAATAAAACTAATAGAATAAATGACAACACAATATTTTGTCTGACATGGAAATTAAGATGGATTTCCCTCGGAAGTTTCCCAAATCTGCGGTAACAAGGGCAAGGGCAAATAAACCGTAGAACAGGCCCATACAACAAGAAAACAATTCACACAACGAACATTCTACCCAAACGTTTCAGAGAGAATTTTTAGAATCAGCCTGAAAGCACATATACTATATTTGAAAAATAAAAGAAATAAATGTAAACGAGACAAGAAAAACAGGTTGACTTTGTAATGTAACGGCTAAAGTAAACCATTATTTTACGACTAGATATCCATCTTCATTTTAGTACCTGATACCCTGATTATTTAACTATTTACCTTTTTTTTCTGGCACAGTACTTATAGCTTCATCTGCAATCTTTATGTACTGTTGCGTTCATAAGTTTCCATTCGAAATTTTTGAGAATTCCTGGAAATTATATGGCATCTACGAATGTAAAAGGAAATAAAGTTACTGATTCTGTTCAAGAAATCTGTACAGTTATTACATTCAATTAGAGAATATTCTAGAATACGCTGTGTTAAAGCACTATTATTTCGCTTATCAGGCTGTATGGAAATGAACTTTAATTAATCAACTATTACGAATTACTTGAATCAGGACAAATATGTAATGTTATGGATACGTAAATGCATCATTAACGACGTTCAGAATTCAAAATATTTGTTAAATAACTAATTAATATGTCAAACAACAATAATAATGAAGTAAATCTAAATATTCCAAATTTGGATGTGTTCAACCGAATTAATCCCAGCTAATCTGCTAATTAATTATATATTAAATCAGAGTTAGAAAAGTATATGTCGGGACGGAGGGCATCATTCGGGAGGGGTTGGCGACTGCAGGTACCATGGGAGAGAAGGTGGCGTGTGTGGACGTGAAGCGTGGAGAGGTTGATGTAGTGGAGGCGTGGCAGATTGGTTGGTTGGTTGTTTGGGATAGGGAGACCAAACTGCTAAGGTCATCGGTCGCCCAGTTGGGAGGGGAAGGAGTGAGAATAGGAAAGAGGAGGTTAGGAAATACAGTCCAGGGAGGGAAAAAAGAACGAAGACTGCATCAGCTCGGGGCCCCGTGCTCGCCATGCACGTACTCAACGAAAGAACCGTGGCCCCATGGGAGGACGTGGGAGATCAGTGAGGATTGGGGAAACCAGAGGGTTTATGGGATTCCAACTTTCGGAAGACAAGCAAGATTCTATGTTCGAGGAACTGCATGATGTGGCGGAAGGGGGTGAGATCATACAGGCCTATTTCAATGACGTCAAATTACAGCAGGGTTTGAACATATCCTGTATTTAAATATTATGAATTATTTCGAACAGAATGATTGACCCAAGGTCAACAAGGATTTAGAAAATATCGTTCGTGGGAAACACAACTAGCTCTTTATTCACACGAAGTGATGGGTGCTATCGACAAGGGTTCGCAAATCGATTCCGTATTTCTTGATTTCCAGAAGGCTTTTGAGAACGTACCTCACAAACGTCTTTTAATCAAATTGCGTGGTTACGGTATATGGCCACAAATTTGCAATTGCATAGGGAATTTCTTGTCAGAGAGGACACAGTTCGTAGTAATCGATGGTAACACATCGACTAAAACAGACGTGATACAGGGCGTTCCACAGGGTAGTGTTATTGGTCCTCTTCTGTTCCTTATTTATATAAACGATTTAGGGGAAAATCTAAGTAGCTCTCTTAGGTTGTTTGCAGATGACGCCGTCATTTACCGTCTAGTAAAATCATCTGAAGATCAACACCATCTGCAGAACGATCTGAATAAGATATCAGAATGGTGTAAAAATTGGCAATTGACTCTAAATAATGAGAAGTGTGAAGTCGTCCACATGAGAACGAAAAGAAATCCGTTAAACTTTGTTTACAAGATAAATCAATCAAATGTGAAGGCCGTAAACTCTACAAAATACCTAGGAATTACTATTACTTCAGACTTAAATTGGAAAGAACACATAGATAATGTCCTGGGAAAGGCGAACCAGAGACTGCGTTTTATTGGCAGAACCCTTAAAACATGCAACAGAACTTCTAAAAAAACTGCATACACTGCGCTTGTCCGTCCATTTTTGGAGTATTGCTGCCCAGTGTGGGATCGTTGTCAGGTGAGTTTGACGGAGGACATCGAAATAGTCCAAAGAAGGGCAACTTGTTTCATATTGTCACGATACAGGGGAGACAGCGTTACGGAAATGATACAGGGTCTGGGATGGGTATCATTACAACAACGGCGCTTATCGCTGCGTGGGCTACTTTCGAAACTCCAATCGCCAACATTCTCCTCCGAGTGCGAAAATATATTGTTGATTCTCACTTACGTAGGTAGAAATGATCTTCAGAATAAAATACGAGATATCAGAGTTCGAACGGAGAGATTCAGGTGTTCTTTCTTCCCGCGCGCTATTCGAGAATGGATTGGAGATAAAGAGTATAACGGTGGTTAGATGAACCTTCTGCCAGGCACTTAAATGTGATTTGCAGAGTATCCCATGTAGATGTAGGTGTAGATCTGCGTGTGGGAGGGTAGGCTGATGCTGTAGGCGTGGCGGAGTGGGTCGCGTTTCGAGATTTAAAGGTACTAGTAAGAGGTAGCGGAAATGGAAATCCGGACGATTGTAAAGGATGGGACGCAAGATGTAGCGGTAGATATAGTGGATGATGGAAGGTTGGAGGCCCCATGTCCGGCAGGAGAAGAGCTTCAGGAGGTGGAGGCGGATGTGGGTGTTATGTTGGACTGTGTTGGGATTCTAGGTGAGGGAGCAGTCGAGGATGTAAAGGTACTTTAGGGTGGGGTGAGATGATGAGACGGACAGAGTGTGTTGGGATTCTAGGTGAGGGATCAGTCAAGAATGAGGTAAAGGTAGGTTGGGTGAGATGATGAGACGGTCATAGTGTTAGGAGTCTAGGTAAGGGACCAGTCAAGGATGAGGTAAAGATACTTTAGGGTGGGGTGAGATGATGAGACGGACAGAGTGGGTTGGGAGTCTAGGTGAGGGATCAGTGAAGGATGAGGTAAAGGTAGGTTGGGTGAGATGATGAGACGGTCATAGACTGTGTTAGGAGTCTAGGTAAGGGACCAGTCAAGGATGAGGTAAAGATACTTTAGGGTGGGGTGAGATGATGAGACGGACAGAGTGGGTTGGGAGTCTAGGTGAGGGATCAGTGAAGGATGAGGTAAAGGTAGGTTGGGTGAGATGATGAGACGGTCATAGTGTTAGGAGTCTAGGTAAGGGACCAGTCAAGGATGAGGTAAAGATACTTTAGGGTGGGGTGAGATGATGAGACGGACAGAGTGGGTTGGGATTCTAGGTGAGGGATCAGTCAAGAATGAGGTAAAGGTAGGTTGGGTGAGATGATGAGACGGTCATAGACTGTGTTAGGAGTCTAGGTAAGGGACCAGTCAAGGATGAGGTAAAGATACTTTAGGGTGGGGTGAGATGATGAGACGGACAGAGTGGGTTGGGAGTCTAGGTGAGGGATCAGTGAAGGATGAGGTAAAGGTAGGTTGGGTGAGATGATGAGACGGTCATAGTGTTAGGAGTCTAGGTAAGGGACCAGTCAAGGATGAGGTAAAGATACTTTAGGGTGGGGTGAGATGATGAGACGGACAGAGTGGGTTGGGAGTCTAGGTGAGGGATCAGTGAAGGATGAGGTAAAGGTAGGTTGGGTGAGATGATGAGACGGTCATAGTGTTAGGAGTCTAGGTAAGGGACCAGTCAAGGATGAGGTAAAGATACTTTAGGGTGGGGTGAGATGATGAGACGGACAGAGTGGGTTGGGAGTCTAGGTGAGGGATCAGTGAAGGATGAGGTAAAGGTAGGTTGGGTGAGATGATGAGACGGTCATAGTGTTAGGAGTCTAGGTAAGGGACCAGTCAAGGATGAGGTAAAGATACTTTAGGGTGGGGTGAGATGATGAGACGGACAGAGTGGGTTGGGAGTCTAGGTGAGGGATCAGTGAAGGATGAGGTAAAGGTAGGTTGGGTGAGATGATGAGACGGTCATAGTGTTAGGAGTCTAGGTAAGGGACCAGTCAAGGATGAGGTAAAGATACTTTAGGGTGGGGTGAGATGATGAGACGGACAGAGTGGGTTGGGAGTCTAGGTGAGGGATCAGTGAAGGATGAGGTAAAGGTAGGTTGGGTGAGATGATGAGACGGTCATAGTGTTAGGAGTCTAGGTAAGGGACCAGTCAAGGATGAGGTAAAGATACTTTAGGGTGGGGTGAGATGATGAGACGGACAGAGTGGGTTGGGAGTCTAGGTGAGGGATCAGTGAAGGATGAGGTAAAGGTAGGTTGGGTGAGATGATGAGACGGTCATAGTGTTAGGAGTCTAGGTAAGGGACCAGTCAAGGATGAGGTAAAGATACTTTAGGGTGGGGTGAGATGATGAGACGGACAGAGTGGGTTGGGAGTCTAGGTGAGGGATCAGTGAAGGATGAGGTAAAGGTAGGTTGGGTGAGATGATGAGACGGTCATAGTGTTAGGAGTCTAGGTAAGGGACCAGTCAAGGATGAGGTAAAGATACTTTAGGGTGGGGTGAGATGATGAGACGGACAGAGTGGGTTGGGAGTCTAGGTGAGGGATCAGTGAAGGATGAGGTAAAGGTAGGTTGGGTGAGATGATGAGACGGTCATAGTGTTAGGAGTCTAGGTAAGGGACCAGTCAAGGATGAGGTAAAGATACTTTAGGGTGGGGTGAGATGATGAGACGGACAGAGTGGGTTGGGAGTCTAGGTGAGGGATCAGTGAAGGATGAGGTAAAGGTAGGTTGGGTGAGATGATGAGACGGTCATAGTGTTAGGAGTCTAGGTAAGGGACCAGTCAAGGATGAGGTAAAGATACTTTAGGGTGGGGTGAGATGATGAGACGGACAGAGTGGGTTGGGAGTCTAGGTGAGGGATCAGTGAAGGATGAGGTAAAGGTAGGTTGGGTGAGATGATGAGACGGTCATAGACTGTGTTAGGAGTCTAGGTAAGGGACCAGTCAAGGATGAGGTAAAGATACTTTAGGGTGGGGTGAGATGATGAGACGGACAGAGTGGGTTGGGAGTCTAGGTGAGGGATCAGTGAAGGATGAGGTAAAGGTAGGTTGGGTGAGATGATGAGACGGTCATAGTGTTAGGAGTCTAGGTAAGGGACCAGTCAAGGATGAGGTAAAGATACTTTAGGGTGGGGTGAGATGATGAGACGGACAGAGTGGGTTGGGAGTCTAGGTGAGGGATCAGTGAAGGATGAGGTAAAGGTAGGTTGGGTGAGATGATGAGACGGTCATAGTGTTAGGAGTCTAGGTAAGGGACCAGTCAAGGATGAGGTAAAGATACTTTAGGGTGGGGTGAGATGATGAGACGGACATAGAGTGTGTTGGGATTTTAGGTGAAGGAGTAGTGAAGGATGAGGTAGGGTGGGTGAGATGATAATTCAGTCATAGAGTGTGTTGGGAGTGTAGGTGAGGGAGCAGTCAAGGATGAGGTAAAGATATTTTAGGGTGGGTGAGCTGATGAGACATAGTGTTGGGATTCTTGGAGCAGTCAAGGGTGTGGTAAAGGTACTTTAGGGATGGGTGAGATGATGAGACGGTACAGAGTGTGTTGGGATTCTAGGGGAGGGAGCAGTCAAGGATGAGGTAAATGTACTTTAGGGATGGGTGAGATGATGAGACGGTATAGAGTGTGTTGGGATTCTAGGTGAGGGAGCAGTCAAGGCTGAGGTAAAGGTGCTTTAGGGTGGATGAGATGATGAGACAGTCGTAGTGTGTGTTGTTCAAATGTTCAAATGTTTGTATAGCTTATGGGACTTAACTATGGGGTCATCAGTCCCTAAACTTACAAACTACTTATGAACTAGCTAATCCTAAGGATGACACAAATATCCTTGCCCGAGGGGGGATTCGAACCCCCGACCGTAGTGGTCGTGTAGACCGTGACTGGAGCGCCTCAGTCCCATCGGCCACTGCGGCCGGCAGTGTGTGTTGGGAGTGTAGGTGAGGGAGCAGTCAAGGATGAGATAAAGGTTCTTTAGGGTGGGGTGAGATGATGGACGGACATGGAGCGTGAGATAGAAGCCGCTTAGGCGGAAGTAGGCGGTGGTACGACCTTCAGTGATTGCCTGGGATTACGTCCAACAGCGCTATCTATACAAAATACCACAAGGATGACTCTCGCGGAGTGGGAAAGAAAAGACGAAACCGACGCGGCTCATCTAGTCGCCTCGTGTCATGAATGCCGCCTGCGTGAGTGGGAGTCGCTTTTTACGGCCTTGCTGCTTCATCCGGCGTGGCTTATTTTCCTTCCAAGGCGCTGGCTGCTCGTGTACAACAGGGTCTGCGGAAGGCAGCGCTGCCTGGCGCCTGCATAGCAGGGCGAGTGCCGCTGTGCTCGTCTGGCCGAGATTGGAGGCAGCGGCGCACGAGTCCCCGGGGAGCGTTCGCCCACCGTGACGGCACGTGACCGGCAGAGGGCGCGGCGGCACAGGGCCACGGCAAACAAAGGGCGCGCCCGCTCACTGCACTCTCACCGCGGGAGAAAACGCCCTCCCTGCTGATCTCTGAAACACCTGTACATCACAGTTGCAGACTGAAAATAAAAACCGTGTCAAGTAACAAAAATGAAAAATTTTGTTTTATTGTGAAAATGTGGGCTACATGCCTAAAGTACTAAGTATAAAAGCAGGCTATCTGTTATTCGATGTGGAAGTAGTTTTAATGTTTCTCTAAAGAATGCTCGACGATCTTTGTGCCGCCTGTTATGAAGTAAAATCTGGGCTATGTGCCAGTAGCCAGAGGTGCACGTGAGCTTTGTTTTTACTGTTTGAGTTGAGGTTTCATCGTGTATCAAGCAGTAACTATTCATTTTGTGCTTTTCCTGCAGTGGAAATGGTAAATAAGCTTAGAGCAGAAGAGAAGTCCTACAAGAACAGCCGGAATGTGACAGTGCTTGAGCAACAACCTCCACCTGTTGCGGTAGGTTTAAATACCTCTATAAGATCATAGACCTAGGGTGTCGTTTATTAATAGCTCCTTCGGCTTTTAATGTCGAAGCTGTTTGTATATGCGTTTTTGTTCTGGGTATAAAGTAGTGAAAAACAGGTTATTAGACATAGTGTTTACACTTCTAATGGCCTTTTTATGTAGGTTTCATGCAGAAGCAGTGCCTTCAAACAAAAACTAAACACCTTCAATCAGTATTATGAACTTGGACATAACGTCAAGCAAAATTCGTATCAAATGGGAAACATAAGTATTAAACGTAGGCGACATGGGTCGTACACGGATTCGACAGAAAGTAGAAGGCAGGCCAGTGTATTTTATACTATTCCTGATGGAAAAAGTGATCATAAACAAGTGTGCAAGCAAACATTTATGGAAATCCATGGCATCAAGAAGCGTAGGGTTGAAACATTGGTTAAATCGAAAAAGTGTGGTGACGTTACGCACGTTGAACGTAGGGGAAATAAAACGGAAGATAGAAAGTACACAGGTGATGATGCACAGCGTATAGTTGAACACACAGCAATTTTCCCCCAAGAGGAAAGTCGTTGCACAAGGGCCAAAATTCGCTTATGTGTTTAAGCCAAGATTTCCATTATCAGACAATGTATGACGCCTTTTTTGACCTTCATGCAGACCACAAAGTCCAATACAGCTTTCAGTCTACTCGAAGTTTGGACATAGCCTGGTTTTTACAGTAGAGGGTATGGCACATAGCCCTATTCTTATTTCTCATCAGGAAAATATTTTTTTCTTAAGGATAAAAATTGAATGGTCAATTCAACTGCAATAACTCTTCAAATATTAACAGTAGACACAAATTAAGCCGAAAAAAATTGCACATAAAGACAAACTGTTCATTTTAGGAGGTTTTTTGCGTTTTACTCAGAACGTTCATTTTGGCATTTAGCATGGATTTTATAGTCAGTCTACAATTATCGGATATGGGACTTTGATGTTTTCATTATACCTTGGTCCCTTTTGCCCATTAAAATGGTCATACATCAGAGATGGCGAGTGAAGAAACGAAAACGATGGAAGATCCTCAACCGAAATCTAGACGAGTGTGTGCTAGTAGAACTCCACCCCCTACTTTCCGCTCCCTAAGCATAAGTATTAAACGTAGGCGAAATGGGTCGTACACAGATTCAACAGAAAGTAGAAGGCAGGCCAGTGTATTTTATACTATTCCTGATAGCAAAAGTGATCAAAAACAAGTGCGCAAGCAAACTTTTATGGAAATCCATGGCATCACAAAGCGTAGGGTTGAAACATTGTTTAAATGTTCGAATGTTTGTTAAGCTTAAGGGACTTAACTACGGGGTCATCAGTCCCTAAATTTACAAACTACTTATGAACTAGCTACTACTAAGGACGGCACAAATATCCATGCCCGAGGGGGGATTCGAACCCCCGACCGTAGTGGCCGTGCAGACCGTGACTGAAGCGCCTCAGTCCCCCCGGCCACCGCGGCCGGCAAACATTGGTTAAATCGAAAAAACGTGGTGACGTTACGTACGTTGAACATAGGGGAAATAAAACCAAAGAGAGGAAGTACACAGGTGGTGGTGCACAGCGTATAGTTTAAAGTACAGCAATTTTCCCCCAAGGGCCAAAAGTTCACTTATGTGTTTAAGCCAAGATTTGAATAATCAGAGAATGTATGACGCCTTTGTTGATCTTCATCCAGATCATAAAGTTCAATACAGTTTTTCATTTTCATAGCCCGCTTTTTACAGTAGAGGGTATGGCATATAGCCCTATTCTTATTGTTTATCAGGAAAATATTTTTTTTTACAAAGATAGAAACTGAATGGTGAATTCAACTGTAATCAGACTTTAAAGATTATCGGTAGACACAAATTAAAGCGAAAAAATGCACATAAAGACAAACTGTTCATTTTAGTTTTTTTTAGCGTTTTATTCAAAATGTTCATTTTGTTACTTAGCACGGATTTTATACTCAGTCTACAGATGTGTATGAGACTCTGTAGCTGTCTCGACGTTCGTTACTCGTCAAAGTACGAAATACATGAGAAGTTGTTATGGTTAACCCTTTAATGCATAGCGTAGCTGATAAGCTGCATACCTTATATTTTCCATTATATCTAAAAGTGATCAAAATTTTACCACAAAATCATGTGTATCTGCCTGTACACACGCTAGGAGGTCGTCCTAGAAATTATAAATTGCAGAGTGCTACTGAATCATTTCGACAGCTGCATTGAGTTACTCCTAAAATGTGTGTTTGTTTACAATAGTATTCCTCCTTTGCCATATAAAAGTAGTCAATCACATACTACTGTTGCATTATGAGTTACTTTCTGGAAAGATGAGAGGCATAATTGTGACATTGACTACATCGGGTACGTCATGAAAGCACTGTATAGCTGACCAGTTATGAACGTTTGGTCGCTGGTAGTGCATAATTATTTTAAGGCATTTTTTCAGAATTTTTCTCAGTATACACGCACTATACTTTAATTGTGGTAGTTTTTATAGCTTCAAATAAACAGTAGCAGTCTGATGGCGGCAGCAACAACAACGCCTCTTCTCCCAGCTGTCTCCTCTGGAGGTAAAGTGCCAGTACGCTAACAGCTTTTAATCTTCTTTTACCCCCTGACGCGGCTTTTGTGCTGAATACCGTTCTTAATGTAATGTTTTATACCAGATGTAGGCAACTGGCTGACGAAAATTTACTGTTTTAAGTACGGGGTTTCATTCGGTTTTTAATATATGTTGACGGAGGCCCACTTCTTGAAAAAGAGGAATTTTATAGATGGTTTTGTAGGCAAGTTTGTTACAACTCAAGAATAATGATGGGGATCAGCTAGTCTAGAGTCAAAGTAACACATGGTTAAGACCTGAATGAAATAACCACGTGATGATGCAAATTTAATTTGCGAAACCGGTCGTGAGTTCTCAATAAAGAATTTTTAACAGTGGCAGCGGTGTGTTATCAAGAAAAATAACCTGCCTAATTTCAGCATCTCAATTAACAAGTAGGCTTACCTGAGAATTTTCCGCTACTATACCGGTTGCCACCATCGGACCTCCTCTCTTCTAGCAGAGGTTTATCTTTATTAAAGAATGGATAAAATGATAGGAAGAGGGGAGGAATACACACCAGAATTGGGACTGTTCAGTTAAAATGAATGGTCATTATATTCCGAACATCTTCCTGCAGGACAAGATAGAAATGGAAACTCATATTTCAGTAAATGATAGTATGAACTCGTCCAGACCTTAATGAGAGACAGCGTACTTGGCTTATATTTTAGCGAAGGGAACGAACAACTGAACCATAGCCGGACATCGTAAGTGCTAGAGGGAGATAGTGGGCAGTTGTTGTTGTTGTGGTCTTCAGTCCGGAGACTGGTTTGATGCAGCTCTCCACAATACCCTATCCTGAGCAAGCCTCTTCATCTCCGCATAAGAACGGCAACCTACATCTGTCTGAATCTTCCTCTGCGATTTTTACCCCACACACTTCCCTCTAATGCTAAATTCACAATTCCTTGATGTCTAAGAATGTGTCCCACCAATCTATCCTTTCTTTTAGTCAAGGTATGCCAGAAATTTCTTTTCTCCCCAATTCTGTTCAGTACCTCCTCATTAGTTACGCGATCCACCCACCTAATCTTCAGCATTCTTCTGTAGCACCATATTTCAAAAGCCTCAATCCTCTTCCTGTCCGCACTGTTTATCGTCCATGTCTCACTCCCATACAAGGCAACACTCCATACAAATGCCCTCAGAAAGGACTTCCTTAGGCTTAAATCAATATTCGAGGTTAACAAATTTTTCTTTTTCAAGAACGCTTTTCTACCCATTGCCATTCTGCATTTTATATCCTCTGTACTGCGACCATCATTTGTTATTTTACTGCCCAAGTAACAAAACTCATCTACCTCCTTGACACAATATTTCAGCGGCGCAACTGCCCGCCATCCTCAGGTGAGGTTGCTGATAGACAATCTCGTTGGAACTGAGTTACCAGTGCAATCGGCGGCTCCTTTATACATCGAGAAAGGCCCATAGCGCGTGCGCAAGAAGTGACATTGACTGCCCTCTGGCGCACAAGACGTACAGCGCTCCGGTGGTAGAGTCCGGCGAAATCGATAATCGATGATAAAATTATTATTCAGATTCATGAAGTATCAATAGTTGTTTTTTAACATCTGATAACACCGGGTTCCAGGATTTGCTAAGAAGGTAGCCTTTGTCTCTGTTAATCAGATTGTCAGATAATCGAATTTCTATGGATTCCTTTAAGACACAGTCCCAGTAACGAGATGCTGAAGCAACCATGTGAGTTTCGTTGTATAACATTCTATGTCCCTCATCGAGACAGTGCTCAGCTACCGCCGACTTCTCGGGCTGGAGCAAACGTGTGTGCCGTTGATGTTCAGTACATCTGTCCTGAATGGTGCGGATAGTCTGACCAATATACGTTTTCCCACATTGACACGGAATCTTATATACCCCGGGCTTCCTCAGACCCAAATCATCCTTCACCTCCTTTATTGCTTCGTTACCAATACTAATTCCTTCAGCATCACCTGATTTTCTTACACTGCACTCCATTACCCTAGTTTTGCTCTTGTTAATGTTCATCTTATATGCACCTTTCAGCACACTGTCCATTCCGTTCAATTGCTCTTCCAGATCCTTTGCTGTATCTGACAGAATTACTATGTCGTCGGAAAAACGCAATGTTTTTAATTCTTCACCCTGAACTTTAATTCCTTCTCCAAATTTCTCCTTGCTTTCCTTTATAGCTTGCTCAATGTACAAATTGAACAACATTGGGGAAAGGCTACAACCCTGTCTTACTCCCTTTCCAACCACTGCATCCCTTTCATGCCCTTCAACTCTGACAACCGCTGTCTGGTTTTTGTACAAGTTGTAAATAACCTTAAGCTCCCTATATTTTACACTTGCTTGCTTCAGAACTTGAAAGAGTTTATTCCAATCAACGTTGTCAAAAGCCTTCTCCGAATCTACAAAAGCTAGAAATGTAGGTTTGCCTTTTCTTAATCTATCTTCTAGGATAAGCCGTAAAGCGAGTATTGCCTCCTGTGTTCCTACATTTCTCCTGAACCCAAACAGATCTTCCCCGAGGTCGGCTTCTACCAGCTTTTCCATCCTTCTGTATATAGTTCATGTTAATATTTTGCAACCATGACTTATTAAACTGATGGTTCTGTAGTTTTCACACCTGTCTGCAGCTGCTTTCTTTGAAATGGGGATTATAACATTTTTCTTAAAGTCTGAGGGTACTTCGCCTGTCCCATACATCTTACACACCAGGTGAAACAGGTTTGTCATGGCTGGTTCTCCCAGAGACTTCAGTAGCTCTGAGGGAATATCATCTACTCCAGGGGCCTTGTTTCGACTTAGGTCTTTCAGGGCTCTGTCATTCTCTTAGTACAGCATCTCCTGTTTCATCTTCATCTACATCCCCTTCCTACGATATTGTCTCGAAGTTAATTTCCTTTGTAGAGCCCCTCTATATACTCTTTCCACCTTTCAGCTTTCCCTTCTTTGCTGAGAACTGGTTTTCCATCAGTGTCCTTGATATTCATAGAGCCGTTTTTCTTATCTCCAAATGTTTCTTTTAGTTTCCTGTAGGCTGTATCTATTTTTCCCCTATTTATACATTCTTCTACATCATTGCATTTGCCTAGTGGGCAGTATGAATAAGAAAGAGCACATGTACCAGGAAAGAGTCTCATACCAAAAGAACGTTCTATGAGTAAGTTCTCAGTTTCGGAGGAATAAAAACATCGAACCATATTCTCTGAGCCGGAAGTTCATTTCGCTAACTCGCCACCTTCTTGGGTAAGTTCTCCGTGTCTCATAGAACAGCTGTTCAATCGTATATTTCTTTAAACCATACCAGTCAGGCAAATTATTCACTGTACACAAATGGAGTAGATATCTATGTGTTCAGGGAGAACGGCACTATGTTTAGATATCAGGCTTTTGTACAGCAGCATATTATTAAGATAAAATATGGACTTTTACGAATATGTATTCTTCTGACGATGTTACTTTATTTTCGCCATGCAAGAATTTTTTTTATAGAAGATGTGTTAGCACAATTTGTGAACGAAATTTTAAGAATGAATCACATTTTCCTCTTTTCCAGCGTCGAACGTTGTCCAAGCTTTCTAGCTTGATACTGTTTGTTAAATGTGACACCAAATAGTCTGCTCATAAGCGACAGGCCATGCGATTTTGGTACTAGAAACAGAGTTTTCAGTTATTAGTTTTTCCCTCTCGTGTCTACTTACTTATAACATAAGTTAGAAAATTCATCTTAAATAGGACATCCGGTTTGAGTAGAATGAACAAGAACAGTACAAAAAACGATGCTTCAGTACCAAGTATTGCAGCAATTTTATTTTGTGATACGAAGTCCTGGGATGCATTTTATTTGGAATTACGTCATAAGGCATTATTAACAGTCCCTATTTATAAACGTACAATATTATTGTTCAATGTAGCTTTTTACAACTGTAAATATGCTCTACAAACAAACGGTTAAAACACGCAGGAAGGAAACGTCAGTAAAATCCTTCTTTGCCTAAACGTTTCATTTGTTCAGACTACGTAAAAGGAACTTTTTTGCCTTCTAAGCAACGCAAATTTTATCGTTTTCTTTATAAACCACAGTAAAAAGTAATATTAATAGAAATTACTCAGCACGAACTATTCTAGAGAGCTCACTTCAGAAAATGAACAATGTTCTCCGATCGTGAAAAACTTCTCTAGTTTTATTCATTCAAAATCTGAGAACGTTCTCTCTTGTGAGCAACTTCCCCCACCCATTTACTCGTGCTAAGGACATACTCGGTTGAAGTATATTTTCTGAGTCGCTTTATTCATTCGAACCTGAGAATGTTCTCTGGAATCTTGAGTATAAAGTAAATACTCTGTTTTAATCATACGGCCCGGTGTTTAAACAGATCGTGCCTACTGTTCTGTATGCAAACTGTGGCATCTCTATAAACACGCGAATGATCGCGAGCATGTACTGGTCAGGACGGCGAATTTCATGGTTAGAGGAAAAAGTCATCACCAAGAACTACTGCAATGGCAATAACGTCCGTACACGAGAAGTTCGTCGACAGGTACCTTTCAAGACTAGTCAGCAACTGAGCACGCGAAAGCTTCTATCGTTGTTTTCTTTACCTTGTACGTCGAACTGCCGTATCCACCCTCAGTTAAAGTAAGGGACTTGTAAGCAACCTCTCCAGAGGATCTACTAACATTGGGTCCGGCCTGTGAGGTCTGGTTTCACACGTACTATATTGCTGTCCTGTCATGCTACTTTGCATCTGTTCCTGTGTTGAAGTGTTGGATGCCTTTTTGGAGACGTAATATCAAAGTAAAATAGTTCTCGTTTATTCGCGGCGACGGCGACTCGTGGCGACTCGTAAATGGATTTCACCCAACAACAGGCTATCACGATAACGAAAATGGAATAACATCTTGAATGAACAGTTTTTTTTTAAAGCGTCAGAGCTAGTAGAAAATGTTTAAAGTGGGTAATGATACAAAATCGATGATAGAGGGAACACGACCTACTTCTTTTAGGTGTTAACTAGCGTTACTTCAAAATGTGTTTGCGCGGTGTGTGTTCTGTTCTTCTGTTATTCCACCTTTTTTTCTTCTCTATCGCCTTTCACCCTCTATCTAATTGTTTTCTTTTCATAAAGCTCAGTGTTTATGATGTCATATGTCCTGAACTATGTATCCTACATAAATTATAAACTTTCTACGAAATGTATCGCGAATGCAGTTGGTAGTAAAGAAGTAGTAAATTGCTCCTTGTGGGGGGATGGTCAAACGCTCATGCATTTCATTGTTTTATGAGGCGTACTATGATATATTTTCTAATGTATATTCAATGGTATAGGTGCATACTGTATACAAAATACGTCACGAATGCCCTTAGCACTAAATAAGTGATGAACGGAAACTTCATCGGTGATCGGCTGGGCTTTCAAAAAGCTTATTGCATACTAGCGAATCTGGCAATGCTTCACAATTGCTTAATATGTATGAGAACTGCAGATACATCTTAAATTCCTTCCCCCATCTTCTGATTCGTTGTCTCTATGTGTATATACTTGCCTGCAACGGTGCTAGCAGGGAGTTTTTATTGACCCTTCCATTTTAGTGTTCTTTAAGATTATTGGAGTTTTAACGTGTGAGATGTCCTACCTGCAAAATTTCATTCTTGACTGCAAGTGTTTTTGTGATTAGTAGTATATTTTCTATTTTGGATGCCTTAAACTTTAAGCGAAATACTTTTTACTTATGTTTGCCATATGGCTTATATTACAATTTGCATCTCATGCATGAATCAGATGTCAACTTCATTTTCTTTTTTAGCTTATTTAGGTTTACACCTGAGGTTATCAACTGAGATCATGCACCAGGTATGGTGCCTGTAAATAAAGTCCAAAGACAGCTGTATCCAAACATCCCTCAAATGCACCGTAGTAACTAATTCACTAAGAACACGATTAAAACTGACGTTTTATTTTCGTTAAAATAATGCAACCAGCTGCTTTTATGGATGTTTTTTATTAATCCAGAATTAGTTTTCGAACCACTGCAGCCTCATATTCAGTGGATACTTTAAAGGAACATTTACCTTTCGCTAAGTGTTAGTTTACGCTCTCATGGTGGTTTGTGTTTTTATTGTAGGTGTAAGTGTAACCAAGTTATGCATTGGGCATTGGCGTCTTTTTACACGTGACAGCATTTTCGCTACACTCAGCGTTGCACATTTGCAAAATATAAACACTGAATTTTATATTTTGTAAATGTGTAATGCTAAGTATACCAAACTGCTGTCATGTGTAAAAAAAACGTCAATGCCCAATGCATAACTTGGTTACACTTACACCTACAATAAAAACACAAACCACCATGAGACCGTAAACCTACACTTTGCGGAAGATAAATGTTCCTGTAAAGTATCCACTGAATATGAGGCTGCAGTAATTCAAAAAAGATTGTTTTTAGCGAACTAGGATGATCGTTCTCAGGAAAATTCTTTGGGGTATTTGGCCGCATTATCAATCTGTAAAATCCAACGTTTCGGCCACTGATGCAAGTGGCCTTTGTCAACGTGTTTGGCTGACTGACAGACACGTTGACATAGGCCACTTGCATCATTGGCCGAAAAGTTGGATTTTATAGATTGACAATGCGGCCGAACACACCGAAGAATTTTATTGATAGTGAAAACGGCCGCGGAAGCCTTCGTTTACATCTAGGATAATCGAGTTCTACACACAACCCTCAGCAACCGGAGAGGTAGACAGGATTGTATCAGCGTTCATGGGAACAACAGAGTGTTAATTTTTTCCACAGGGATGGCATAACTGACTCAGCAATCTACGACGTTGGAAAACATATGGTACTCCTTTCGGCTGGAGAAACGTTGGTGTCGCTATTCAACTCGAGAGAGGGCGGCAACGGGGAAGGACCAGACACTTCCGAAAGTTAATGCGCCTCCTCGACATACGCACCAGCTGTCTTATCGATGCCCACATCCGTCACTTCCGTGGTCTCGACAGGATAACTTTAGGCTGTGACGTAATCGTTTCACCTGACATGCTGGAAGCAGAGTTGAGTGGCAAAGGAGGTGCCACGTTGGCAACAAGTCTTTGGAACGGCAGCGCTTATGTTGCAGCAAAGGTGCATCAGCGCGGGTCGTAGACGACAGAGAAGCAGTCTTAAATTTCACTGGTGCAAAATCACCCTCGGATATATTCAAATCACGATGTGGATCACTACCGGATACAGCTAATTCCCGTCCAATTGCAATATCGGATGGAACAATATCCAATGTCGTCAGTTTACGTCGATGAGGGACAAAACCCCGCTTCGGACAATATAAATGGCAGTGAGCACTTACTATAGGTTGAAACAGTATAGAAGGCCTCTTGGAAGGGAAAACACTAAAGAAAACGTGATAGGAGAAGACGGTGGAGTCGATATTTTAGAGCTGAATATGCGCCTATGGGGCGCTAGGAGGTGAACGTTGCAAGAAAAGGTTGAAATGTTTGTAAATCTATCGGACCAAACTGCGTGGTCATCAGTCCGTAGCTTAGAAACTACTTAAACCTAGGTAAACTAACCTAAGGACAAACACACACACCCATGCCCCAGGGAGGACTCTAACCTCCACGGCAAGCAACCGCGCGCTCCGCAGCAAGGTGCTTTAGACCGCTCGGCTACTCCACCGCGGCGGACGTTGCAAGACAGCGCTTCCTAAAGAATATGTAAGTTGCCCTTTTTTTAACAACAGACTGAAGATAAGTCGTTTCGCTGGCATTTATTTACGCCACTCTAAAGTTCGTCATCTCTTCTTTTTCTGTCATCATCTTCCTCTCTCTGTTCATCTCATCTTCCCTTCGGTCTCTGCCCACCTCGCCATCCCTACCTATTATGTTCGTCTCCTTCTCCTCTCCTGTTCATCCTCCGCCTCCTGTCCCTTGCCTCCTCCCCCATGCCTGTCAAGAAGTAAGTAACTCTTACAACCTCAATGAGATCGTTGAAGTGAGGTATACTGCAAGATATATTGCACAATACGGTAGCTTGCTGACTATAAACAAACATACTGCGTGAAAATATACGTATATGAGCTAACTTTCATGATAACTGATAAGACGGTGTCGATGAATGTTGCAACGTATCCTCTGCCTTGTACTGTGTATACAGTCAAAAGTTTCAAATGTAAGGGGTTTTCGCAGTCATTATTGTTAAAATTGAAATTCTTCTGAGATATTTGCCGCGTCATGACGATATATTTCCAACATTTCGGATGCATTACAGGAGCCTTCCTTAGGAACGTTGAAAATATTGCCGCGAGCGACCACGAACGCCAACTGCCGGCGCGGCGCAGGGGATAGTGTCACGGACTGCGGAGCAGAAGGTCGTCGTTTCAATCCTGCCCACTGGCAAAAATTTATTTCTTTGTAATTTACAATTCCAGAAGGTTCTACATCTTTCTTACGTTCACTTGTAAATTCTACTTGTTTTTTATGTTAACTGTTGTTCTAATTTCTGGTACATTCTGTCTGTGTATAAATAGCAGAGCACTCTGCCTGAGAGGCAGTCAGTGCTGCGTGTATGTTGAGTTCGTAATAAACGTGCTTTCAGTATAAGTGCTGTGTTTAGTTGCCTTCGAAGTCAAGCCTACTCCCATTGCAACGTGACAATATATCATCATGACGTGGCAAATATCTGAAAAGAAATTCAATTTTAAAATGTTCAAAGGGACTTAATCAATGAAGGTATCAGTTTCTAGGCTTACAGTCTACTTGAAGCAATCTAAACTAACCTAAAGACAAGACACAGACACACACACACAAATATATATATACCCCAGGAAGGACTCGATTATCCGATGGGGATGAACCACGCGCTACGCAGCAAGGCAACTTACTTAGAGCCTTCGGCAATTCCACCGCGGCTTAATACCATCATATATATCTCCTTCTGATGGGTTAGTGTGCAAAATTTCTTCAAGGTCGGGACGAAACTACAGATTTTATCAAAGACCGCTCCTCTATATGAGTGACCTATCTCCCTTATTAAGGGTAAAGTGTGCAAAGTTTCTAACGTAAACTGTTCTGTTGTAATAATTTTAATTTGCTAAATCTTCCAACTAATTTCGTTCCGCAATGGAATAATCTGACAATGTACACGCAGCTGCTGCAAGGAAGAAATCCACAGCACGTTCAGTAGATTCAGATAGATGTTCCTCATCTATCTAAGATATATGAAACTTTATCACTTACGCTTAAATAAACTCCGACATCTCCTGTAAGAAAAACATATGAACAATGTATCTAGAGAGCATCAGATCGGGTTATAAAGTGATGGCATTAACTACTAAAAGAAGACACTTAAAGAAAGTTGAACTTATTTATTCTGCAAATAAAGTTTTTGTGTATGAAACTCATGATTATAATTAACTGACATGCTATCCAGAGAACATTTGGATAGTAACCATTTGAAATGACAGATGTTGTTAGGATGGTACGAACCATTCAAAAACTTAATTCACAATTATGTAAACAATTAACTTCACTTAAAGAAATGTTGTGCCTTTTGCAAGATGGCTGAAGTGCCATTGATTACTTTAATTATGGATGAGGCTGTCGCATCGTGATAAATGTTGTGAAGTGTCGTAACTGAGGCCTACAGTTGCTGATCGGGAGGAAAGGTGGGCTTTGCCTGAGCGTTCGCACACTCTACCCTGAGCTGCGACACCTGATGGCTGTGTCGTCTCCGCAGCAACAAATTATTCTCTCTCTTTCAGTATTGACCGATCTCTGTCAATCGAATTCTCCCTACGTCTTGGTTATGTGAAGAAAGCCTATCAACCCTAGTCTCATTATTGACGTGTTACGTCGGCCAGATAACCTACTAACTGAGAATCTACTTAATATGCACTCTCGAGCATTAACTATTACTCCCTATATGTGTTCACACTGGACATTAAGCATCGTCACCACTCAGTGAACACCGCGCAATCTATAGTGTCCTCCACCGTACCACTTAGATTCGCTTTGGACAGAGGGCTCCCCACAGTGAAATACTGCAATGGATTTTTTTTTCTGCACACTCATCCTGAACACAAAAGTGTGCATACGTGCTCCCTATGTGTTATTGCTCCCAAGATATCGCCGAAAGTATATCTTGCAGCACTCCATCTCCACTAGCGATATCGCCACGTCGGAGGAATTGCCTACCTATCAACTGCTCGCTTGCAAACACGGGATGGAGCACAGCTTAAACTGACCTGTAGCAATACAGTTAACATATATGTTAAGGTTTCCGTATTTGCTTATCAAATGTCTTTTGACACTCGATTACGACAGATTGCATCATCTTCTTAGACCACGAACTCCCAAGGTCGCCTAATAATACATTTTTGCGTGACCAGCCTCCTTTGTTTGCTTCTGTGGAAGGACGTGCCCGGGAAATCCCCTGGGTGGCCTCAGTCATAGTGGAAGGGGGGTTTTTGAGTGCCTCTGCCAGCCAGCCACTTCTCGAGGCCCGTCGAATTGCTCAAAAAAAAAAAAAAAAAAAAAAAAAAAAAAAAAAAAAAAAAAAAAAAAATCCGTGCCCGAGGGGAGATTCGAACCCCCGACCGTAGTGGCCGTGCAGACCGTGACTGTAGCGCCTCAGTCCCCTCGGCCACCGCGGCCGGCCAATATGACTCCTTAAAATATCATCAAGATTGGAACAAAACTGGAAGGCTGCATGTGATACAAACACACAACCATGCATAAACTCTATGTATAAATACATAACATCCTCTCCCGTTGACCTTCTGAGTGCGTCAACTTATGGCGTAATAATCAGTTGACGGCTGTGGCATGCTGCATTCACGTGGGGTAGCGAGTTGTTGTGGCAGTGGCTACTTAGCTGGTGACATTGGTCATGAAATCTACAAATTATGGCAAGCACTGTGTCCGGTGGCAGCGTACGGCAACATGTGTAAACAATTGTGTCGCGTCAGGCGGCTGTTCTTCCTCTAGATGTGAGGACAGAGGCAGGTAATGATGGTGTAAATGGTCTTTGAAGGCAATAGGGTGTCTCGCAATTCCTGGGGTAGCATAGCGTCTTGGGCCGGGGCGGCGTTGATACATTATTTCCCTCCTCGTCTCTCGTCAGCGATTAATTTTTGTTCTTCGTCATGACCGGAGTGGAGGTTAAACATTCTAATATCCTAGTCAGTTTATCTTTAGTCTCCATCTTATCAGGAAGCAGATATACTGATGCGGATTTTCTCAATCTTCAGATTGAATCTGTGTGTGCATGACTGTTTTGATTAAATCATTTTCCTATTCTATACTTCATACGCTCTGATTTCATAATTAACCTTCTCCTGACCTCATTCTGTACTTCTGTATCTCTTTCACTAATATATATGACTTGTAAGCCATATTGGTTTAATGCCACCGTTAAATACAAAGCCAACAATATTTCCGTTTTGTACCTGAAATTTCATCCTTCTTCTGTTCCATTGTCCGATCCTGGTACATGTTACGAAGTACTTCACGACGTCATACAATCCTTAATCTACGATCAGTACGGTCACAGAAACTAAACGAAATGGTTTATTTCTAAAGTCACTTCCCAGTCGTAACGTGGCGGCGAATTATGTATTTGCTTTTCAGCTTAATAGTTAGGGAGTCACGACAGACTCAATAATTTCACCTTGCAGTAAGTACCCAATTTCGCGGACTCATTCATGACGACCTTTGAATGTTTGGCTACGCAACCTACGTAACCTATTTAGTATGCGTATATAGGCGCGGAACATGACAACTTGTTGATCCCACAGACGGTGGTGCTGGCATCCATGTTTCGGGACTCGGTTTTGGTCGCTGAAAGACGTCGTGGCGTGCGGCTCAGATTGGGCGCGCTACAGCTGACCACCCTACTGAGCCTCATGTCGAGGGCAACATTTGACACAGAATGGGTGGCTACAAACGCCCTGCTGTAGTGAACGATGATCGGCTGTTCTTAAATACGCCTCTCTCCTTGCAGATTCTCGCTTTTTTTCTCAAGTTACTAACACTTTGGTTAGGATCCGCAAAGTATGAGATTTGTTTTGCGTGAGGCGGGTGTCTATCGTATCCCATGAAGTTGTGGCATGTCATATACTGGCCTTACTAAGAGGACTGACGAGGATCGGTGTACTGAACATAAGCGGCTCATACGTTTACACCAACCGAGCAAGTCTGCTATTACAGAACACTGCCTAGATACAGCTCAGCTTATGGAATATAACGACACAGAGATTATACACTTCTAGCTACTGAAGCAGTTTAAATTAACCAAAATAATTATGAAGAGAGATTGAGGTATTTGCTCAAAACCTGATGTCCTACTCTCTCTCTCTCTCTCTCTCTCTCTCTCTCTCTCTCTCTCGATGATGTTGATGATGATGATGATGATGATGATGTTTCTGTTGGCCATTGAAATGCTTGCCTTCGTGATAACTTACCCCTCTTTGTTCTGTCATTTATTTAGTAGAACTCATCAGAATATTCATAGTAACGCCGCATCACATGTTGGTTACTGTCATCCACAATCTATATTTCGGACGTTGAAATCTTTTCAGATGTTTGTATAGCTTATGGGACTTAACTACGGGGTCATCAGTCCCTAAACTTACAAACTACTTATGAACTAGCTAATACCAAGGACGGCACAAATATCCATGCCCGAGGGGGGATTCGAACCCCCGAACGTAGTGGCCGTGCAGACCGTGACTGGGGCGCCTCAGTCACCTCGGCCACCGCGGCCGGCGTTGAAATCTTTGCTTGTGTGATGGTTCTGTTATATTCTTGTTCATTGTGTGCTATCTTTCCTGTCTTCACTATAAACGGAGGTATTAAACGTCCATACACAGTGCTTCCTCTCTGACGTTTCAGAATAGCAGCTTGTTCTCTTGCCAAAATATCGGCGTTCATCATTGTTATTACCAGGCTAATACCCGTTAGTTTTTCGAGTAGACATTGTTAATATGCAATGGTACACTTCTGTTGGATGTCGCATTTTATTTTCTTATATATTAAAAGATGTGTCTCATTGGTCGTTTACTACTAATCTAAATACTCGTCAGAGGTGGTTTTGTTTCTTGTCATTTCGATTATGACGTTTCCAGACTGCGTATTACATTTTCCTGTAGACCATTGAAATGCTTGCCTTCATGATATCTTACACTTCTTTGTTATGTCAATTATTTATGAGAACTCATCAAAATATTCATTATTGCGTTTTCATTTATTTTATTTTTTATAGCACGTCTCCATTTAAACTGCAAGAGCCTGTCGTTTTGAGACTAATTTCTTTCTTTTCTTTTTACACAGTTTCTTGAAATCTACTCCTTTTAGTTGTTATCAACCCGCCACTTTTCTTTAACTCTTGGGTAACTTAATTTTTGAATTTTTTAGTGTTCTTTAATCTCAGCTCGTTTCGGTAAAATTTTCGTAATACCTGCTGTAACGTCTGTTTAGCGTACAAAGGGAATGGCGTCCCTTCCGAAACTTTTCTACTAGAATTATAAAAAGTTAAATCGTGTTTCGAGGGGAACAGAAATCAGCGATGTTCTCAAAGGGTTTCTTCGTATATAACGAGCGCCTTGACCTTATTACCAACAGGAGAGCAAAGTTAAGCAAATTACTGTAGAGCTCTGAAATTTCCGACACATTATGCTAACATCTCTCCTCTGCTGCTTTCTGCCGAAGGATTACTCGTTCAGCTTAAGATACTGTGAGAATACGAATGTGAGATGATGAACCACAGAACGACACGAGTTGTATTCTTTAAATGTTAACTGAAGAAACAGGTGATTCACGTATTGATTATCAACACAAACATGTACTGAAGTCGACGGAGAAAAATTCTTAACCATAAAGTCACAATTTTATTTGCTTTTTGGATTTTAAGCTCAGTATCGAGCAACGAGTATAGCGTTTCTTCAGTGTACCTTGCTTTAGCTGCCTCCGCTTCTAATATTTTTTCGCGTAGTCTTCATACTTTAATTTTGTTTTCTGACACCCAGTTATCCATTTTTTAATTTCTGTCAGTTCGTGATTAGTAACTTGATATCAGATTTCTTAGCCGGCCGCGGTGTCCGAGGGGACTGAGGCGCTTCAGTCACGGTCTGCGCGGCCACTACGGTCGGGGGTTCGAATCCCCCCTCGGGCATGGATATTTGTGCCGTCTTTAAGATTAGCTAGTTCATAAGTAGTTTGTAAGTTTAGGGACTGATGACCTCGTAGTTAAGTCCCATAAGCTAAACAAACATTTGAACATTTTCAGAATTTTTAACTTTCTTCAGTAAAATCAGTGAAAGCTGATCATTCTGATACATAGCTCTCGCGCGGTTATGACCGCGCAGTCTCAGGATTCTTGTCATGGGTAGTGTGGCCGCTCCAGCTGGTGATTACAGTTCTCTCTCTGGAGATTTCTTCGTTAAATCCGTCTTGGGGCCATTGGGGTGCTAATTTTCGTGAAACGCCTGTCACACTCGACATTTCAGTGAAGGTTGCGGACAATACTTAAGCCCCATAACTGCAGCCAGGTGCATGAGTAGTCCCCTACATAATGCACCCGCATTTCTCTTACTTCAGGAAGTGAAATAAACAGAATGAGTGCAGCTTCTGTGCCTCATGTGCTTTCAGCACATGCCTTATATTTCCTTTCTGTGTATTCTCAGTCAGAGCCGTGTAGTGGGACGGGCGAACACAAGTCTTTATAGGGTAAGAGACTGTTAAGTCTTTACTGGTAAGCAAATTACGGTTCTCACTATAACAGCATAGAAGTTGTTTATGGCAGGCCTGCAAACTTAAACTTTGTTTAACAGTGGATAAACTTCGTTTCCGATTTACCGCCCACTAACACACGAAAAAAAATTATTAAGTTCTTCTTCTCTAAGAAGTTCTCACCTTTATAGAGGATTTTAGTTTGATTTAACACTTAGGTCAATGTGCACAAGAGCGCGGAGTCTCAAATGATTTCATAAAGTTTTACCTTCAAGATATTCCACCAAGTAATAAATTCACGTAAGTTATTGCAAGAGTTTCGAAACTGGGGTACCCTTCAATTTAAATAACCAACGATGACATCTAATTAAACTCTCATATCTTCGCCGTTCACATAAACGTAAATTCCCATTAAAGGGTTTTTTTTTTTTTTTTTTTTTTTTTTTTTTTTTTTTTTTTTTCAAATATATATATTCCAGAACATTTCTGAAGTGTACTCTTCATACACGTAACTGTAGTAATTAACATTCATTTCCATTTAAACTTCTATACACTTCAATAAATTTCATATGTAGTAATATATTTAAAAAAAATTTCACATTCATTAATATAACATTATCTGGAATGTATATCGGAAAGATAGATCTGATACAACCGGAGGAGGAGTGTTCATCGCTGTGGACAAAGATATTGTTTCTACTGAGATCGAGGTTGAAAGTAATTGTGAAGTTATCTGGGCACGCATAACAGGTCTAAAAGAAGTAAAGTTAATAGTTGGTTGTTTTTACCGGCACCCCAGTGCTGCTGTAGCAGTTTTAGAATCATTCAAGGAAAGTCTACACCAGGTAGTGCATAGGTATCCGGGCCATGCAATATTAGTCGGAGGTGACTTCAACCTTAAGAGTATAGATTGGGACCTCGCTAGTTACATTTCAGGCGGTACAGACAAGCAGTCTTGCGAGCTACTTTTGGACACATTCTCCGAAAACTGTCTTGAGCAGTTAAACCGGCAACCCACGCGCAATGGAAATATTCTAGACCTTATAGCCACAAACAGGCCTGACCTTATTAACGATGTCTGTGTAGAGACAGGAATTAGTGATCATGATATCATCATAACGTCGATGGTGACCAAAGTTCATAAACCAGTCAAGAAGGCTAGGAGCGTGTTTTTGTTGGGAAAAGTCGACAAGCAAATGTTACGATCACACTTAGAAAATGAATGGGCATCGTTTAATTCTGGGACTATGGATGTAGAGGACTTGTGGACTAAATTTAAATGCATTGTTAATGAAGGGTTAGAGAAATATGTGCCAGTAAAGACGATTAAGGATGGAAAAGATCCACCGTGGTATAATAATAATGTTAGAAAGCTGCTGAGAAAGCAAAGGCTGTTGCACTCTCGATTCAAAAAAGAACACGCAAATGATGACAGGCGAAAGTTAGTAGAGATTCGTGCGTCTATAAAAAGATCGATACGTGAAGCATACAATAATTATCACAGCCATACCTTAGCAAAAGATCTTTCCGAGAACCCGAAGAAATTCTGGTCCTATGTAAAATCGATAAGCGGGTCAAAGCCCACTGTCCAGTCACTAGTTGATCATTCCGGGGCAGTAATAGTAGAAAGCAAACGGAAAGCTGAAGTTCTAAATTTAACCTTTAAGAAATCTTTCACGCAGGAGGACCGCACAAATATACCATCATTTGATCAACGTACTAATTCCGAAATGGGGGACATAACAATAGGTATTTCCGGTGTAGAGAAGCAACTGAGAGAGCTAAATACGAAAAAGTCTGCTGGTCCGGATGGAATACCAGTTCGGTTTAACAAAGACTATTCTGCGGCATTGGCCCCCTACTTAGCTTGCATTTATAGCGAGTCTTTAATTCAGCGCAAAGTTCCTAGTGATTGGAAAAAAGCGCAGGTGACTCCCGTGTATAAGAAAGGAAAGAGAACTGACCCATACAATTACAGGCCAATATCGTTGACATCAGTTTCATGTAGAATTTTGGAGCATATTCTCAGTTCGAACATAGTAAATTTCCTTGAAACGGAAAAGCTTCTTTCCATGAATCAGCACGGGTTTAGGAAACATCGTTCATGTGAAACTCAGCTTGCCCTTTTCTCACATGACATCTTGCGAGTCATGGACGAAGGGCAACAGGCGGATTGTGTTTTTCTCGACTTCAAAAAGGCGTTCGACACGGTGCCACACTGCAGACTGCTAACGAAGATACGAGCTTATGGAATAGGTTCACAGATTTGTGACTGGCTGGAAGACTTCCTAAGTAATAGAACGCAGTACGTTGTTCTCGACGGCGAGTGTTCATCAGAGACGAGTGTATCGTCAGGCGTGCCCCAGGGGAGTGTGATAGGACCGCTATTATTTTCTATCTATATAAATGATCTGATGGACAGAGTAAGTTGTAATTTGCGGCTGTTTGCTGATGATGCTGTGGTGTATGGGAGGGTGTCGTCTGTAACTGACTGTAATAGCATACAGGTTGACTTAGACAAAATTTCTAGTTGGTGCGAAGAATGGCAGCTAGCTCTCAATGTAGAAAAATGTAAGGTGATGCGCATGAGTAGAAAAAACAATCCTATAATGTTCGAATACAGCATCAGTAGTGAGCTTCTTGATGCGGTCGCGTCGTTCAAATATCTAGGCGTAACATTGCAGAGCGATATGAAATGGAACGAGCACGTAAGGACAGTTGTGAGTAAGGCGGACAGCAGACTTCGGTTTATTGGGAGAATTTTGGGAAGATGTACTTCACCTGTAAAGGAGACAGCGTATAAAACGCTTGTACGACCACGTCTTGAGTATTGCTCAAGTATTTGGGACCCGCAGCAGATCGGTTTGAAGGAAGACATAGAGGCGGTTCAGAGGCGAGCAGCTAGATTTGTTACCGGTAGGTTCGACCAATGCGCGAGTGTCACGGAAATGCTCCGGCAACTCAATTGGGGATCGCTGGAAGAAAGACGACGTTCTTTTCGTGAATTTCTGTTAAGTAAATTTAGAGGGCCGGAATTTGAAGCTGAGTGTAGTACGATCTTGCTGCCGCCTACTTACATTTCGCGTAAAGATCACAAAGACAAGATAAGAGAAATTAGGGCTCGTACGGAGGCATATAGGCAATCTATTTTTCCTCGTTCAATTTGGGAGTGGAATAGGAAAGGAAATGCCTAGTAGTGGTACAGTGTACCCTCCGCCACGCACCTTACGGTGAATTGCGGAGTATGTATGTAGATGTAGATGTAGATGTACAGCTTGACATGACAATCGGAACTAACTCATTTTTTCAAAGAATTTGCTCCATAACTTTTCACAAAGAGAAAACCTATTAATTTTTAAGATCGCGCAAGATGACCTTCCATCCGGTGCCAAATAGCTCAATGTGGGACATATATGACTATCGTGCTTGCCACGGTAGTTGACGAACGCGCTGAAGAGCACATTTGGTGGTATGCGATACATGTGGACCTCCATTGTCCTTCTGGAAAAGCTTACCGCCTTGTTGGTGCATAACGGTAGCAATACGGATTGAATGGTGGTTCAGTGTACTGTACACAGTTCATAGTTCTCTCGCGGATCATGAAAGAAGACTGCCTAGTGAAGGATATGATTCCACTCGCCGGGTGTCGCATGCACTCTACTTTTTCGCGCTTTTCTGCATGCATTAAACACATGTGCGACCACGATTGGCACTAAGGCAGAAGCGATTCTCACCACAGAAGACGACACGTCTCCATTTGTCCTTCCATAAGCGCCTGCCACGACATCGCTGAAAGTGGGCTGATCGATGTCGGGGCGAGAGCGGAAGACACCTTAACGGCACTCATGATCGTGCATCATGGTGTGGGGAGCCATAAACTACACTGGCTGTCCTTCTCTAGTGATCGTTGAGCGAACATTGAACAGTACACGCTACGCTAAAACCATGATTCAATCCGTCTTCCTACTGTTCATGCACCAACAAGGCGGTAAGCTTTTCCAGCAGGGCAGCGCATGATCAAAAGTTTGTAAAACTTATGGGACTTAACTACGGGGTCATCAGTCCCTAAACGACTTATGAACTAGCTAAGACTAAGGACGGCACAAATATCCATGCCCGAGGGGGGATTCGAACCCCCGACCGTAGGGGCCGTGCAGACCGTGACTGAAGCGCCTCAGTTCCCTCGGCCACCGGCGCATGAACATATGTATCCCCTACCAAAGAACGTGCTATTCAAGTTATACAACTACCGTGGCAAGCACGATCGTCAGGTCCAGATATGTCCCCCATTGAGATGTTTGGGACCGGATGGAAGGTCATCGTGTGCGGTCAACAAGACTGGCTCATCTGAGGCACCGGGTGGAAATGGCATGGCAGGCCATTCCGTAAGAATATTTTTGGCACGTCTACCATCGTCTCTAACAGAGAATTGCAGCTTGCATTGGTGCAAAAGGAGGGTATACACTTTACTAGAGTCGACATTGCTCACGCTTTGGTCATTGTATACACGTGCGTATGGGTCTGTCTATGTGATCGTGTGTTGTATTCTCAAGAATGTGTGAATAAAATTTTCCTCTATTCGGTAGAAGAATTCATGGTGTTCTTTTTTCATTTCCCAGGAGTGTCCATAAGTCAGAGATGGTGGTGCGGCAAAATGTTTATTGACGCGTCTCGTAATATCATCTTCAAAAGCAAGGCCCGTAATAGGACGTGATAAGTGCACGTATGGCGTCATGGGCCTGAAGACACTGAACGCAGAATAGTAGTTGGTGCTAGGTGCATGGAACATTCCATTTCGGAAACGGTTAGGGATATTCTGAGATCCACAGTATTTCAGACATTACCTGTCACCACTGGAAACGACGATTGATCTGCATTTAACTGCCGAGAGCAGTGACGTTTGCGTTGAGGTGTCAGTGCTGAAAGACAAGCAATACAACGTGAAATAACCGTAGAAATCACTGTGTGACGTGTCCGTTAGGAAAGAACGACGCGGTATGGCACCAGACAACCAACACGTTGAAGGCCTCTCCTGGACTCAACAATGTATCCTTTGGGTCCTACAGGACTGGCTTGTTCAGGTGAGTCCTGATTTCCATCGATAAAAGCTGTTGCTGGTGTTCAAGTGTTGCCTAGACTCTACATCAACACGTCATTGTGTATACTGATGGTGGCACCATATTTTTCTCTAGGCTTACAAAGTCTCCGAAGGAGGACTCGAACCTCCGACATGGCCGACCGCGTCTTCCGTATCGTGACACTCCAGATCGCACGGCCATTCCCGTCGCCACCACTGAAGTCTCTGGTCCAAATGACATGAAGGCTTTTGACACTGTTCCTCACAAGCATCTTCTATCCAGTTGCGTTCTTATCAAATGTAGCCATAGTTGTACGACTCGATACGTGATCTCCTGTAATAAACGACTCAGTACGTAGTAATTGACGGAAAATCAAAGAGTAAAACAAAGTGATATCTGGTGTTCCCCAGGGAAATGTACCAGGGCCCCTATTATTCATTATCTTTATAAACGATTTTGGAGCCAATTTGAGCAGCTCTCTTAGACTGTTCGTGGATGATGCTGTCGTTTATCGGTTAGTAAAGTCACCAGACGATGGGAATAAACTGCAAAATGATTTAAAGTGGATATCTGAAAAGCGAAAAAATTGACAATTGTCCCTAAACAATGAAAACTCTGAAGTCATCGATAATAGCACCAAACGAAACCCTTTAGACTTCATTTACACGATAAATCAGTCAAATATACAGGCCATAAATTCAACCAAATGCCTAGGAATGACAATTACAAATAAATTGGCAAGAACACATAGAAAATATTGTACGGAAGGCGAACTAAAGACTATTTTTCATTGGCATAACACCTTAGAAGGTGCAACAGTTCCACTAAAGTACTGCCTACACTACCCTTATGCGTCCTATTTTGGAGTTTTCCTCCTCATTGTGGGATCCCTACGGTTGACATAGGGAAAGTTAAGAGAAGGACAGCTCATTTCGTATTATCGCGACATAAGTGAAACAGTGTCACGGAAATGATGCACGAGTTGACGTGAAAATCATTAAAAGAAAGATGTTATTCGTTGCGGCAAGATCTATTTGCGAAATTACTTTCACCGGGACAGATGATCGTCTTAATAAAACAAGCGAAATTAGATCGTAAGCGCAAAGATGCAGGTGTAGGAAATATCATAAAAGCTGTTCGATGAACCCTCCGCCATGCACTTAAATGTGATTAGCGGAGTATTTGTGTAGGTGTAGATGTAGTTGTAGATGAAGATGTGGAAACATGTTTGACTGTTTGGAGATCATTTACAACCGTTCATGTACTTAATGTTTTCAAATTAACGACGGCATTATTTTGCATGACATTGAGCAATTGTTCGCGACTGGTTTTAAGAAATTTCTGGACAATTTCAGCGAATTATTAGGCCATCCAGATCTCCCGACTTGATTCCATTGATAATTACAGGATATAATGATGGTGTTAATTTCAAATGTTTGTTAAGCTTGTGGGACTTAACTGCGGGGTCATCATTCCCTAAACTTACAAACTACTTATGAATTACCTTGTACTAAAGACAGCACAAACATCCATGTCTGAGGGGGGATTCGAACCCCCGACGGGAAACAGCATCGCGCATCGAAGCATAGCGCCTCAATGCGCTCGGGCGTTCTGCCGCGGCGGTTTTAGTTTGCCCACAAAATTTGTTTCAGACACATTTTCAAAGTATTGTAGACGGGCGTAGCGGTCTTCTATGCCACGACGAATTACCGCACATTACCGGGCAAAAGGACGTTCGACGAGATATTTGGAGATATCGCAAGACTTTTGTGACCAGCGTACATTATGCCACATATATTAGCATATGATGACTACATATGTTTCGCTCTATGTTGTAGTGCTCTAAAGGAATAGAGCAGAAGGGTTTTCCATAGAGGCATTGTACAATCCTTCGGGAAATGATCTATTGACAACAGAGAAAATTCTATAACGAGACAGCAGAATTAAGACGGAAATAACCATTGTCTCACATCCCATAGTAGCATAGTATATTACACAATTTCCTCAGTCTTCAGTCCTCAATGTAATCTTTCCTGTCTTATGCAAGTAAGACCTAATTCACACTGGTAAAGCAGACAATTCACAGATACAATGTCCGAGCGGTCTAAAGCAACTCGCTGCGGAGCGTGCGGTTGCTCGCCGTGGAGCTTGGAGTCCTCCCTAGGGCATGGGTGTGTGTGTTTGTCCTTAGGTTAGTTTACCTAGGTTTAAGTAGCCGAGCCGAGCGGTCTGGAGCGCTACGTTACGGATCGCGCGGCCTCCCGCGTCGGGTGTTCGAATCCCACCTCGGGAATGTATGTGTATGTTGTTCATAGGTTAATTTAAAGTTAGTTTAAGTACATATTTCTTCGTTTTTTGGCCTCGTTTTCCGCAGTTGCAGTTATACAATTTGTATAGGTTATGGGACCGTCTTATGCAACTGTAAATTAGTCTACTTTAGACCAGACGCGTTTCGCTTTATTCTAAAGCATCTTCAGTGGTCAGCTGTACAATAAATGGTTTGTATTATATTATTTGTTTGAGTTGTTACTAAATTCGATCTGTAACAGTTCTCATGCAATTGGATTGTTTTGATTCTGAATAAATTGGACTATTAATATCACTCACGAATTTTTTATGTCTTCGTCTTCATGTGTGGTTTGTAGCACATTGTCACTTGCTGTCACTTGTTGTCACATAAGACAACAACAACAACAAATCCCTACCCACACATTAATACATGCAGAAAATCGGAATCGTCGCTAGTTGAACTAAAATCATATTAATAAACACAAAATACAGTCAGAACATCACACACAAAGTTGCTAGCAGACGCCTGTTTTGACAGAAACGAAACAAAAACACACCTCACAGCATGAACCAAAGAACTTGAAAGTAAAGAGCACACACACAGACAATAGACAAACAAACCAAACGACATACAGAGCCTGCCAGGCCACAGAAATGGCTATGTTTCAAAAACATTCGTAAGAAATATTACTGTAAAAAAGTGGAAATAGTATAAATATAAGCAATGACAGCAAGTGACAATGTGCTACAAACCACACATGAAGACGAAAACATAAAAAAATTCGTGAGTAATATTAATAGTCCAATTTATTCAGAATCAAAACAATCCAATTGCATGAGAACTGTTACAGATCTAATTTAGTAAAAACTCAAACAGATAATGTAATGCAAAGCATTTATTGTACAGCTGACCACTGAAGATGCTTTAGAATAAAGTGAAACGCGTCTGGTCTCAAGTAGACTAATTTACAGTTGCATAAGACGGTCCCATAACCTATACAAATTCTTAGTTTAAGTAGTTTGTAAGTCTAGATACTGATGACCAATGTAGTTTGGTCCCATAAGAATTAGAAACATTTGAACATTTTTGTAATTGTGAGTGGATACCAGAGTGATTTCTTATCAACGCCTTCAAACAGTTTGTACAGCAATTGTTTCTTCTATCTTTCTTTCTTTCGCATTTGTCATAATAAAACAAATTTAATCACAAGTGGTAGCCGTTATTTTAAAAATGAAACGTTCTTACCTCCTCAGTTTTTATTTTTGTTTGTACTTATTTCTCTATGTTCTCATATAATCTAATCGCAGTACCCGCTATCAGTGTTACGAAAGAGACCAAGTATCGAAGCAACTGTCTACAGTTCCTTTCTTTAGCAAATACAGAGGATGTTCTCTGCTGCAATGTCTCACTCGGTATCTTAAGTTGGACCTACACAACCACTGTTTCTCGAGAAACGGAGTTTAGAATTCAATGACATATCGGAAGATCTTTACGAGGAAAAAAAAAAAAAACAGAAGAGGGGGTTTCAGTAAGTTGGAGATCAATCACTGACACTCCGGATGAACGGCAGCCAGGCGGCAAAGAAAATAAATGTGGGCTGGAAGATTTATCTGTACGGCCCTGGAGCTCAGGGATCGATCAAAGCTGGTGGGATGGTTGCCAGCAGCGCGACCCTAAAAGCAGTGTCAGTGTGCTTAGGCGAGATGGAGCCGTCCCACACAACGGAAACCGTGACAGCCGGATGACATAAAGCATGTCAGGGGCCTCACATATTGTAAGTTCACAGAACGGAGCTGACGGAGACATAGAACTACAGAGAAGGCAGTATTCGTCTCATAATGTCAGATGTAATGTGTGTAACTAGCTACAATTCGCACTCATTTACATTCGTGTATTTAATTCATCCGGCCATTCTGCCGCTGCTTATCCTCACTTAGTTAAGAATTTCAATATCTTCAAACTGTGACCATTTAAAAGGAAAGATAAATAAATATCCAGTTCAAGTAAGCAATTAACATACATTATTCAGTTTCTCCCGGCGTATTTGATAATCAAAATATCCACGGGTGTACTGCTGGTCTATAGTGTCCAACGGGCACAATATTTCGCGCTCCTGGGAGATCGCCCGCATTTTGAAAAAACACCATGTTGGAACTGTTTTTTGTCCGCCGAATAAAATTCGTGCACTGGTGGGGAGCGCTAAAGATGATCTCGGTTTGAGGAAGGCCGGCGTGTACCAGATTCCGTGTCAGTGTGGAAAGTCATATATTGGACAGACGATGCGTACCGTGGAGAATCGATGCGTTGAACACCAGAGACACACACGATTGATGTATCCTAGCAAGTCGGCGGTCGCTGAACATTGTTTGTCGGAGAATCATGCGATGGAGTAAGAAAGCACTAGGATTCGGGTACAGACGTCGAGATACTGGGACTGCGTCGTTAGAGAGGCCATTGAAATTCTCACAAGTGACGACCTCATAAACCGTGACTGTGGCTATAATCTTAGCAAAGCTTGGGAACCAGCGATTGGGTTAATTAAGAGTAAATCTAGCAAACGTAACGAAGTGACGACCACGGCGGACAGAGCCCTCACACCGACGTCATCTCAGACGCTGTCGCAATCGGTTCCACTGCGCGGCCGCGGCGCGGGGCGCGGACCGCGGAGGGGTCGCTCCGCGGGCCGAGGGTATTTAAATGGCCTGCTACCGGGCTAGAACTCAGTTCTCTTCGAGCAGCCGTAGCGTGCGGATCTCCGTGCCGGCGCGTTTCCAGGAGCTCAGTCCGTCAGTTCACCTGATGATAGCGACATGTATGATCGCCGAAATATTGTGCCTTTAGGACACTATAGACCGGCAGTACACCCATTGGATATTTTGATTAATTAACATACAGTTCACAGATAAAACCCAAGTCAAATATACTACTTTGGAAATATGAATTCCAATAAGACTTAAAATAGAAGCTTTAAAATATATGACTGAAACATTCCCAAATATTTTGATGTCAGTCTGACGTCGAACAGCAATCCAATTAATGACAAGTAGTATGACCGTGTGCACATAATAAGGGCTATCGTTAAGTGTTTCGGGAATAGCTTTCACCAGTAATTAATTTGCTGCTGATAAACAATTGTCTGAAGGGTTCATAATTTGTCAATAATAGCAATAGACACAACTTCGAACTGTAATTATAATTTTTTTTTATTTCTGTATAATCACAAATATGCGAGGCAATCACGGCCTTCAACGCACATTCTAATAACGGTAATTTACACAGGTCGCCAATATTAGCCTTCACACGCCATTTGTTACTTTCATCTCACTATTGCACAACAATCCCTCACTGCATTCCATGTGCTTTGTAGCCGGCGCGGTTGACACGATTCGCAGCGCGGAAATCGTTTTACGCAGTTACGATCTGCACAAATGGTGAGAAAATCCACACACGGCGCTGGGGATATAATCAACCCGAAATACGCCCAATGAACGGACTCTCACCATCACTTTTTACTCACTTACGCGGCTTACACTCTTCAAAATGTTCAAATGTTTGTAGAACTTATGGGACTTAACTACGGCGTCATCAGTCCCTAAGCTTACAAACTATTTATGAACTAGCTGAGACTTCGGACGGCACAAATATCCATGCCCGAGGGGGGATTCGAACCCCCGACCGAAGTGGCCGTGCAGACCGTGACTGGAGCGCCTCAGTCCTCTCGGCCACCGCGGCCGGCACTTACACTCTCGCCGACATTCCACACTTGAACCGAATCACTTCAGACCACCAACAATCGACTCACTGCGCTCGATACGCCAACTATCGATATAATGCCTATTTCGACCTGTGTAATGCAATTAGGGCAAGAATTTATCCGTAAGAGGGGCTGACCCCTTACATGACGCAGTATAGATATCTTCAAAACGTATAATACGAGAGGGCGTTGAAAATAATTTTTTCCTGTCGACTATGGGCAGAGTTGTGTATGAAAGGGGAAAAAAATATACAATGAGACAATAAAGATTAGACATATCCCTATTTATGTACATAATTTTCAAGTACATTGACACATCTTTCAAACCTGTTTAGCCGGCCGCGGTGGCCGAGGGGACTAAGGCGCTCCAGTCACGGTCTGCACGGCCACTACGGTAGGGGGTTCGATTTCCCTCTCGGGCATGGATATTTGTGCCGTCCTAGTTCGTAAGTAGTTCATAAGTAGTTTGTAAGTTTAGGGACTGATGACCCCGTAGTTCAAATGTTCAAATGTTTGTATATTCTATGGGACTTAACTACGGGGTTATCAGTCCCTAAACTACTTATGAACTACTTACGAACTAGGACGGCACAAATATCCATGCCCGAGGGGGATTCGCACCCCCGACCGTAGTGGCCGTGCAGATCGTGACTGGAGCGCTTCAGTCTCCTCGGCCACCGCGGCCGGCACCCCGTAGTTAAGTCCCATAGACTATACAAACATTTGATCATTTCAAACCTGTTTATAAGCTTCAAAAGGAGTAGCTGAAGAACTTGAAATGTGACATGAGCGAAATCACGAGATCGTCCACTACATTCTTCATACAGATCGCCATCAGCACGATGGGTGCTCCGCCAGCTGACCCCGACACTCATTAAACATCGCATGGCGTTCAGCCTGGAACAGCTCGTGCGGTACCTTGAATATGGCAATCACTTTCTGTTTCGGACTGTGACGGGGCATGAGTCGTGGGTCTATCATTAGATGCCCAAATCGAAGGCCGCAACCGCAATCGCGATAGGCTACAATCCGACCTTTAGCAAAGTCGGAAACGTGATGGTACGCATTTTTCCTCCTTACATGAGGCATCACAACAACGTTTCACCAGGTCACGGCGGTCAACTGCTGTTTGTGTATGAGAAATCGGTTGGAAACTTTCTCATGTCAGCACGTTGTAGGTGTCGCCACCGGCGCCAACCTTGTGTGAATTATCTAAAAAGCTAACCATTTGCATATCACAGCATCTTTTTCCAGTCGGTTAAATTTCACGTAGGTAGCACATCATCTTCGTGGTGTAGCAATTCTAATGGCCAGGAGTGTATATATATTGTGGACCATTACTGAAAGGGAAGAGTTAGTGGAATCCTTAATTTATAATAGTATTTAAATACTTGAACGATCAGGGGATGTGAGAGACTAGATAGATCTAGCAAAGTCACCACTTGCTGGTGTATAAAATTTATTGTAATTATCTAATACGACTACACTGCTGAATATCAGTTAATGCTAATAGATTAATGTCATTAAATCAGCAGATACAACAAGACACAGATACGCTTATGTAATTTTTCACGTCAAGATATTTCAATAAAAGGTTTTTCTATTACAATAAGGATTCTGCACAATAAGTGATTCTCATACAACAAATAAGTTAAGGATGTGGGTTATAAGTTTTAAGATGCGTGAACTAATGTGTAAAGAAATGTGAATGGTTACAGTAATATTAACATAGTTTAATGCACTGTTTCTCATTTAACAGTATATATATCAATATCAGGGCCATAATTAAACCAAATTACTGTGTTAATAAACGGTGTACGTGTTCAGTTAAATTTTGATGGAGTTATTTGATGACTTAGTGATCTTGACTGTTAAACATCGATATTGATGACAGCTATTTGGACTCCAACTAATACCAGATCAGGTTTTGAATGAGTAACTTTAAAATAAACTACTTTTGTAATCCGATTAAACGACAAATTCAACTTTAAACTTCCCGTACACCTTTTAACGTACCAACAAGGCTGACATATTACGAAGTGTGGTAGGAAGTAGGCAAACCACGGAGACACAATGTCAGCCTTGGCAGTGAATGACGACGAGGTAGACGGGGGAAAAAAGAGCTAGGGAATAATTTGAGCCGGCCGTGTGCAGGAGGAGGGATAAATAAAGCAAGGGACGCCCAGACAGCCAGGGCAGCCAGCTCCCGCGCTGACGTCTGCTGACACACAGGCGGGCCTGGTTTTATGTCTACGCCGCTCCCCGACCTGCAATTTGAGCGAGCCGCGGCCGCAAAAAGTCACGTCCCAGGCTGCGGCCGCTTCTGCCAGAGATAGCAGTGTGTGTGTGTGTGTGTGCAGCCAGCGAGACACCGGCTAGCGGGCGCTTCTCTGAAGACTGTGCAGTGCCAGTTTACTTCACGAGCATTCCAATGCTGCTGCGCACAACTCTTTAACTCCTCCAGGCACGTCTTGGCGACTGCAAATTATTTCACCAACTTTTTCTTCAGAGAGCAAACATATTTTGTTAGGATTCATCTACATAGGGAGACATGATAATCGTAATAAAATAAGAGAAATCGGATCCAAAACAGAAAAAAATTTAGATATTCCTTTTTAAAGTTTCTCGCTTCTCCTTCTCTCTTACAAAATTTCCGTCTGCTGTGTGTTTGAACTTGTTCTAGCCGAATGCCTTTGTACAACGTTATGTTCATCCGACTGCGTATTTTTAACTGTATTCTATGTAAATGTAAAGGTATTGCAAAACCTATCTGACTGCGTAATGTTTATTATAATGAGATACAAATTGATAATCTGACTCAGTGCAAACACTTGCTAACCCGAAGACTGTATGAATTATCCTACCCGGAAATCTGAAAATCATACTGAACTGTAAGCTTGACAAAAACTGATTCTTTCTCACATTCACTTACTGCATAAATCTGTGCAACACCAAACTGCTTCCTGCTGTACTAACTACTGGAAAACGAACTACAGAAAACATATATGGCACTTTTAATAAAAATGTGAGGAGGAATAAACTGGTAATCTGTTTAAGAAACTCGAACTAATTATTAAAAATGAAATATCTGATTTATTTCTAACTGATGTAACTTCATAAAAATTACTAACAATGTCAGGTTTATGATTTTAAAATCTTTCAGAAAAAATATAACTCAGATATTTAATCTTACCACAAAATTATTTTTAAACAAAGATAAACATTTCTTTACTGTTAATAAATTTAACTCGATTTACACAAACAATGTTACAACAAACCATATTTCAAGAACACTACCCATGAAATTCCTATTTCATAGAAAACGCATTTTCAAAACTAAACTATTACAATAAATACTTTTCCTAGCACAGAAAGGCGTCCCTAGCATGAATAGTGAGATCACAAGCTAACAGCAAGATCTTTCCCGACCGTTACTGTTACCATAACGTGAGCCTAACAATGCGAACTTGTGCCATAGAAACATGCCACGTATTTCATGAAAAACTTTATATAAAAACTTCAAAAGATCGTTTCTCCCACGTTGTGGCATTAGTACAATGGTCGAGCTGTTAATGAAAAAGATGATTGAATAAGATAATAGATACGACAGCAGTTGTCATCCATGGAGGTATGAGAATGATGCCTTACAGTATTGGCGATTATGCAGATATCAATGATTTGACAGAAAATGCTGTATGGTTCGTAACACTTTACAATATTTTTTTAATAATTAAAAAAATGTAGAACAATATCCTATGTGTCAGATGCCAGGCCTCGTCCATTTATCTCCCCAGTGGAGCTTGGTCGTGCATGAACATGTTTCGTATAGTGGGTTTAAGAAACGTTGTTGAAAACGTCTGCAAGTTAGGTCTCTGCTTATCATATGGCACTGTGGTTTTGTTGACGCTTAAGCTGTTCAGTTCTGGAAACCTAATATTTCAAATGATTCGTTCCCACAGTTCGTATTTTTTTTATGCGCCCGAGTTACATTTTTCCCCAAGTTACTCACATTGTTTACTTATTATTATTATTATTATTATTATTATTATTTTGCAGCAAACAAAAACTGAACGTTCCTGGGGAGAGCTCAAAACAGTATTCGATAATGCTAACTTCAATATAGTGACAATGACGGGCGAAAGTTAATCCCACGCTACGGGCTCAGCATCAGCAAGTAACTAAACTCTCTGTCATGCCGAGCTCTTTTGCGTAAATTACTTAAATCATATATTATGTACTGGACTTTACCCTACACCACTCTTGATGCATCAGTCATGAGAGCTTGTGTTTATAATGTATTTAGCCAGGAGGGTCCCGTTTATTTGCAATATTGAAGTATTCGATACCATAATTGGTCGTAGTATTGTAAGCTAATATTCCCTGTTTATATTACATAAGCATTTTATAGCGCTTCTGTCAAGTAACTTTGATTATCATATGCATTACTAGGGTCTTCTAACAAACATAATTAAATTATTGAAAAGATCAATGATGGACAATAATGTAAACATATATACACTGCGCTAATTGGTATTTACTTACGATCTTGTGTATTATTTTTTCTTGATAGGAAATATTTTTATTATATTTGTCATAATTTTGTGTATCTTTACGTAAAACAAAATTGAATTATGTTTCATGAGCAAATTGTTTTATATTTAAATATTGTACTTCCGTGTTCTAGAAGGTTCTAGAAATACTATTATGTATTAATACGCGCGAATTGGCGCGAACTAGCGCGGTCAGTATGAAGTGAGTAGAGTAGTATTATGACAGTCAGTCTCAGTCTTAAAGTAGTAATCAGTCTGTAGTTAGCATTTTTGTCAGTCAAAGTGTAGTCATGCAGTCTTACTTTTGTATTACTTCTCTGCTTCGTTAAGAATTGATAAATAAATATACGTAAAAAATTAAACGTGACATATTGAAAGTATCCAAGACGCCTTAAGAACCCGACGTCTTATTATTTTGTTATGTTTTATTGGCAGGCGAGCTACGAGATCTTCGAGTCCACTGAACAACCGACAGAGGAAGGTGATGTATGAAAAAAACAATGGTTTAAGTATAATAGTAATATTATTATTATATAAAAAACTATTATATGTTGATGTAGTAGACAACACACACATTCATTAATAAATGATGGTTTTGTACTTCACAAAAATTTGTTTCCAAGTACTGTGCCTAAAATTCACCCAGTAAATTTTATAATAGATACAATCTATGATAGATACAATCTGTGATGATAGCACCATAGTTGTTGGTGAAATAATATACATATTGGTCACTGACATCTGAAGGTCAAGTGTGCAATAGTTAATGATGATCGTAATACAACTGTAGTTTTTTTATTAATTCCAAGAAACAAATGGACCTACCCAAGTAATTGTCGAACACAAATTGAATGAAATAATACTAAAAATCAAAATGTATTAAGTTGTCTGTGTAATAGTGAGTAGAAACTGTAATTAACGTTGCCTCCTCCAGAAACCTTGAAGTTTACCTGTTCGTTGCGGACGCACATGTGTGCCTCTAACACGGAGAACTCCGCGTCAGCGGATCACAGCGATCCATTTCTTGGCGACCTATCGCACCACACACATCGTACATGTGGGCCAACTGCAGAGAGGCTTTTGCGTGGCCATACCATTAGCCTAAATCGCACACAAGTAATCGCTTTTGTCCTGAAGGTACCTGAAGAAATTATCAACGAATTGAATTCATGTATCAGTGACACATCATATGCCCCGACACTCCACCTCCACTTTCCATACTCGACAATGACATCCGTGCCGATATTCACCTCTCTTACCAACACTCCTCTCCTGTCATGGCTCCTTCCCTGTCAGCCTACTCCACTCACGTCCAACGGCTCGGTTCGTTTTCTCGAAACCCTCCTCCCACTCCCAGCGTCAGCTTATAACGTTTCATGGGCCGCCTGGACTTTATTTCAATATTTATTTATTTTCTCTACATAATTAATATCTTGTATTTATTACGATTATTCTGTGTTTATTTCATGCAAATTATGACATATCGATAAGACACATATACATAGAAAGAATAACGTAAACAAGCACATTATTATTTGTACATTTACGCTTATCATATGTTTTACTTAATAAGAAGGAGCAGCACTCTCCATTCTTTCTCCTTCTTGGTCTAGCATTCATAGGTTTCGGACGCAATAATGCATTGCACTTTGTTTAATTTGTCTGAATTATAAATTCTTTTCGAGCCCAGAATGGATGTAGGAAATTATTGTAAGTGTATGTTCAGTAATACGAAAATATATACCAACTAATTTCGTTTCATGAAAATTTGCATTTCTCAATACTTTTTATTTAAAAGCCACCTCATTATTCCTTATGGTACAATATATTAATAGTGTATGAACTTTTCTTGCAGATTACCACCGGCCGCCATTTTCTTGCAGTGTGCGTAATTAAATGTTGGAACGAGGCACAATACTCCATAATTATCTTAGAATCTTTTGCTCCGCACTAATCGTCCTTGAGATATACGCCAGTTTACCGAATTCAATTCAAAATTTACGATTAATTTCAAACTTTATTTGCTTTCGTTGTTCACTTTATTTTCGCGAAACATTATTTTCTCAGGCGCTACCTTTTCAAAATTTACATCATTACATTGAACCATTACTCTGATTTTTATCATTTTAAATAATAATTTTATTATTATTGTTATTATTATTTATTAATCAATTAAGAAATTTTTCAACGTTTCTCAAATCACCTTCAAAATACTACACCAGTACCTTTCCACGAACTCCCACCTAACCCACCCGCGACAGTCTAATTGAAACTCATTGTTTCGCTTATCGATGTCACCAGTCTAATTCACCAACAGCTCACTTTTACTTTTTGAAGTCCTGAACTACCTTGTCTGTATGAACATTTTAACCGACGTTTTCCTCGTGTTGCTTCTGACTCACCGTAAGTCGTTTATCATGTGCATCATCATTTCCATCCATTCCGTGTAGGTTTTACTAATGGACAACTTAATTTTAATATGGCATAGTTATCAGTACTTGTCTGTCCCATGTATTCAAACCATTTCCTTGTCTTGGAAACTCTTAAAATCTGTGTTTTGTATATATTTTATCACTGTTGCCTGAAGCGCAGCTCACATCTCAGCCCATATGGGACAGAGGGAACGAAAGAATAATAATATATAAGTTTTCCGTATGAGAAGCGTGTGTCATAATCATTATGTCACAGAACCACAGTAAGTTCTCTTACTGCTTTTCTTGAATTCAGCATCCCAGTGTATGCGGAAAGGTTCTTTGTTGTTGTTCATGTAGCGATACGCAGCATTCTGCTACTTACGTGACTTGCTGTGAATGAAAAGGAACAATTACAAAGGCAGTAAAATACACCTCGTTAGCAAAAGTGAACAGAAATGTGACAAAGGCAACATAGAAAGAGTGATATAAAGTCAAAACAAAACGTAATCTCTTATTGTTCGCAAGAAAGAAATATCTTTCTTTGCAGATGCGAACAATATCCACTGTAAAACAAAGGGTTCACTACACACAGCAAGTCAAACAGTGTCCCGGATTGTTCGGACTGTCTCTAGAATCGTATTGTGCATCATTACGTCTGCCCTGTTCAGCGCATGATTTACATCCTAATGATTTGCTCTATGTTATCGGTTGGTTACCGATTTTGTAAGTATGTTTTAATTATGAAGTCTCTTTTGTCAAGCGGAGGGGATACTTTGCACTCAGTAAGTCATCCTACTCTCAGAGTATTTTTTTAAGGCAATCCCAAATGAGTAATAGTATGTCTATTAAGTGGGCGAATAGTTTTTGAGGGCAGAGCACGGTATTTCGTTCTCATAAATGTGACAACATATGATCTTGATATACCAGACATACGGTATTTGAGTTCGCGACTGACACTGGTTTTTTAATTACTAACTCGTGTTCGTCACTTGTACCAGTGTGCTTAAAATTTTGTAGAAGAAATTTACTGTTGAGGAGGTGATATTTAATTAAAAGCCGAAAAACGTTCTTTTCAGTGTGCCGTATTCCATCCATATCGTCATGTGTTCCCTAGTGAAGCTTAATTGTATTTAATCTTATGAGAAATGGATGGGGGAGTAAATAAATATTGGGAACTTAAACTCACAGGGAAAATACATCAGTGTCATAAATAAACTGCTTTGCATTAATTTTATTATCTAGTGTCTGTGACTCGGGCGAGTAATAAAATCTCCTTCATACATCGCACTTTCAAACACAAATACTACATTCATTGCGGGAGACTCAAGCACTTTTTGTAAAATATTAGTTTGACAAATAGTGAGACTTTTATGTTGTCAAACGTTCTATACCAAAGAGTATACTATCTAGTAGACCATAATCGAACTTCATCTCATAAAATCTGCATTACACAAACATACATAAATTGTTCCCAATGTTAAAAGCATTAATTTCCACCATAAAACCTAATAATATTCTTTAATTTCACCCATTTCCTACAATAATCTGTACTTAAGGATCGTAACGGTTTCATTGGTCATTTTATCGAATGTCGAGAATATAATCGATAATGTTTTTCTCAAAATAAACAGATAAAATTCAGTCAGTTCTTGAATGGATGTTTGTTCCTCGTATAAGAGGCAATATAAAACCAAATCTCTCTGAAGAAGGAAAAAATATTTCTTTCACTCACAATTGTAAATTTGCACAAAATTAATAATACTCGATATCCTACACACACATATGTTTTAAGATTTTATTTTTCTGCATTGATCTCTGTAAAAAGTCAGTAAAAAGTCTGTAAAAAGTCAGACAGTTTACTGACTCTGAAGCATACGACTTGTAATTACTCTTGAGAAAAGCCATCATTTTCTTCATTCCGTACAACTACTTCCATTTCCTCTGTCTATCCGACAACTTCTCCCTATCTCTGCCCATACACTCTGTCCTCATCGTAGCTGTTGAAAACGAAGATGTCAGGAATTAGTTCAAATTTCGTTGTACGGAGGTAACGAACGACAAAATTACGCTTATTCAAAACCAAGCGAAATATCGACGTAAATGAACATACACTCGCGACATCACAACTCAAACAGCAGTTTTGAAAAGCTGTAAGCGGTAAGCGTCACTGCAAATGTACCGCTCAAAAATGGCAGTCTCAACAATTCGCATTCACGAATTGTTGCTTTCTTATGGCATTTCTGCCATATCATCTGATCAGTACGAATGCTTCAATATTCCCGTAGTGTTACTACTATATTATTATTCTTTTCTGTTTGGGTCATGTAAGGACGATGCATCGTCTTCAATGCTTTGTTCTTTCTTTCCCCTCCAGTATTCTTTCATCTTCTCACCATGTATCGTTTTTATGTCAACAGTTTGAAACTGTGTTCTCTCTCTGCTGCTCTGCAATCCTTCCGTTTTGTCACACTGTTCTTGAAAGTAACTTTTTTTTTTCAAATCTCTACTTATGGTAACTCACATACAACACCAGTAACATGTTAGTTAAAGCGTTTATACAGGCAAGGTAGTTCAAGACTTCAAAGGGTAAAGGTGAGCTGTTGGTGAATTAGACAGAAGACATCGATAAGCGAAACATTGAATTCCAATTAGACTGTCACGGGTGGGTGAGTTGGAAGTTCGTGGAAAGGTACTGGTGTAGCATGCTGAAGGAGATTTGAGATAGCTGAGGCTGGGAGTGTGAAGAGGGTTTCGAGAAACGCAACGAACATGTAAACTTGAAGGTTTCTTGAGAAGGCAACTTTAACTACGTATCAGTGAAGAGTTTCTATTCAGTGTTACACAGACAACTTAATGAATTTTGAATGTTAGTATTATTTATTTTATTTTATTTTTAAATTGTATTTTTTTTTCCTTGTTTCCGCCTCCATGTCAGACTTTTTCGCTCATATGCAACAATCATTTTTGAAATTGAATGGATGTAAGAGGATCTCAGACTTTTATCATCTGAGTGTGCAAATTCTGATAAATTTGTTTCGTTATTTTGCGATATAAGTTATGGGTTTCAGTCAGTCCAGCGTTCGGTAGAAGTTTATGATCCCCATCCTTCCGTTCCTTGCTGACGCGTAACAGAGTATCCAAACCCACTAATTTACCACTAATAGCATATTGGGCCCAGAATAATTGTTATCTCACTCCAAACAAAAGAAATGAGACGAAGAAGTACTTCATAACACCACAAACTGATAACTGCTGTCACAGAAAGAGAACTCTCTGGTACTTCTTTGACAGTTCACCACATTAACAGGACACTAGGTAAGGCGAAGCGGCAGGGTCAGGAGTGGTAGTGGAGCACTGAGAGATTGGGCGAACTTCGCAAAGGAAACATAATATAGAATATAAAGTCTACGAAATATTTCCATGCACTTAATTACGCTTTTCATTTAAATATTTTACTAAGTAAGAAAATTGGAACCAATTCCAGTTCTTATAACTTAAATATCGTTAGTAAAAGATGCACAAGATCTTTCTCGTGTACAATTCTGCGAGAAATATGTTCACTAATAAGAGCTCTGTTCGAAAAAGAGTATTGTTTGCTTATAAATTAGGTACAAATTTACTTTTGGATGTGATAAAATCTAATAATTGCCTTTAAGTTCATTCCCTTTCTACAGTAGTCCACCTAAACGTCGTAACAAGCGAGCTTAAATTTCATAGAGTGGGTAACACATGAACTACAGCGCTCTTTTGACTTCTTTGATCTCAGTCTGTCATTACGCAAAAAAAAAGAAAAAAAAAAAACATTTTTCTTCATAGTCTTGGTGTGTTTTTGAGATATTTCTTCTTTCGTTCCTGTGGTTGATGAAACCACACGTTTCAGCGTCTACACTTTCTTTAAAAATATTTTCATATGTTGTTAACAATACTTGATCGAGCATAGTTGACATGTAACCAGTGCAAAGTGTGGAAGCAATAGTGACAGCCAGAATTTTTTCACTTGTGTATGTCTGTTTTTCGCAAAAAATATGACTTATTTCAGCGTGGCAACAACGAAAGTTATTAATGATACGTTATTTCGGTGTGCAGTGCTTTTTTGGCAGCTGAGCCAGACGCATTTTTATTACAATATTCTGTTGTCACTTTCGTCTTTGTACTCAAGTTTCACGCACCAAACGGTACTTGTTTCAGCATAGCAACAAGAAAAGTTATAAACGACACCTTATTTCGACTTGGATTTCATGGTAGCTGACCTAGGTGCATTTTTAACTGCAGTATTTTGCTGTCATTTTCGTCATTGTATTCAAATTTCGTCCTCCAAAGTTTACAACCACACCCTTTAACAGCAATTGTACGACTTTTAGACTTTATAAGTTTAGTAAACACGAGATATGTGTATACCAGATTTTCTGAAAGAAGTTGATGCAACACATTAACAGGAAATGCAAATCCACGGTCATGATTGTTCGTCATAATAATTACTTTCCACTGTATGTTTCGCAGCTCGTTTACACCATGTACTCGCATTACAATCAACACATATACTTTCGCAGAGGCACTGTCATTGTTATTGCAAACCTCAGCTGTTAAACTTTGAAATGGAATTCTATTACTGAAAAGTTCGTGATATTTCATTATCGCATTTTTAGGAAATGTACAACCAGGCTTGTCAATTCGCAGCTTCGAAAAAGTCTGACAGAACTTGATGAACATCCGTATTCAGTTGTCAATCTTTATTTAAAACGCGAAACTTTAAATAGGTAAAATTCTCGAGTGGGTGTCGCATACCAGCTGTGAGACGATACCGCAAATAACATGGCGGGCGGCAGTTCAATTTTCTTCAAACATGGCGGACCTATTGTCACTCTATGAAATTTGAGCTCGTTGGCCGTAACATTTTCGTTGGCTATTTTCCGATCGTGAAGGACATAATCGACAATACTTCTCTCCACGTACCAGATAAAATCCAGTGAATACGTAAGTAGATGTTTGTTCGTCGTAAAAAAGCTTATTTCAAATCAAATCTCTCCGAAGAAAAAGCAGTCTTCTTTGCTTCACAATTCTAAATTGCAATCTACACGAATTATTGACGTTTCATCTGATTACAGACACACGTAATAAGTTCGTGGTAGACTGATAAACTGTTTAAAAAGTCGATTTATTCTTACTAGTAAATTACATGATGATACGTCTTATTCCAGGACAAAAAAAAGTAACAGACCAATTAAAGCGTTTACATTTAATGTAATTTAATTTTTTGTTTTCTCCAAAGAGCTTAAATTTCATAGAGTGGCGATAGGTCCACCATGTGTGAGACTAATTGAACTGGCGTCTGCCATGTTATTTGGGGTATCCGCTGACAGCTGGAACCACTAGAGAATTTTATCTATTTATAGTTCAGTTTAATGTTTGTAAATTTATGGGACCTAACTGCAGTGGTCATAAATCTCTAAACTTACAAACCATGTAAACCTACTCATCCTACGAACAACACACATACACGCCCATGCCTGAGGGAGGATTCAAACCGACTTACAGTTCCACGAAATAATGTATCATTAATAACTTTAGTTCTTGCTACGCTGAATAAGTACATATTTGTTGCGAAGAACAGAGACATATACAAGTGAAAAAATTCTGGAGGTTACTACTGATGCCACACTTTGCACTGCTTACCTGTTAACCATGCTCTACCAACTATTATCAACAACAACTAAAAATACTTTTAAAGAAGATGTAAATGCTGAAAAGTGTTTGTTCTACTATTCAACAGATGCTCTTTCATCAAGGACAGCAGCAACAGAAGAGGAAACATCACAAAAACACACCCAAACCTGAGCATCTTTTATGGTGTGTACTTCAAGGATATTGTAAGGATATGTCATTTCAAGCTTCACTCCTGGGGCAGCTAAGCGCCATTAGTCAGGAAATTTGTTTTAGTACAGATGGACTGAGATCAAACAAGGGTAGTAGAATGGTGTTCTTGCACGAAGTACTTGTCGTTTATCAATGCGAATTATGCATTTAAATGCTCAATACACTTTAGGCATATTTCAGCAGTAAAAATTGTAATGACAATATACACTAAATACAGCAGTTCATGCACAACAACATACGATCTGCAGACTCCTCTCAAATGCACTGACCACCGGAAATATGGCGACCGAGTTTACACAGGTTGCTGCAAAGACGCTGTAACTACGTCTACATCTACATGGATACTCTGCAAGTCACACTCAAGAGCATAGCAGAGAGTTAATTGAACTAATTTTATGATGTTTCTCTTGATCCATTCTCCAATAGCTCGCGGGATAAATGTTTCTCCAGTTACATCAAGTCTTCGAATTGCGTGCCGAAACTTAAAGTTTCTTAGCCAAGCATCATAAAACTTGCATTCACTTTCTTCAACACCTAAACTTTGTCCAAATTTCTTTGCGCTGGCCCTGTTACCTGTTTCCATTCGGAACGCATTGCGCTGAACCATTTGTACAATACGCTATCTAATTCTTCCACACTCGGTTTATCTAATGTTTGTCTGGAAGCCAATTTTTCAGTTGTTACCGACTGAGAAACTTTTTATTATGTCATGAATGGTTGATGAACCAATATTAAATTCAGTCATCAAAATATTTCTGTTCTCGCATTTCTCCAAGCGTTTGATGATTTCCAGTCTCTGATTGATGGTCAGAGTTATGTGCTTACTCCTCACTTCTGATTTAGAGCTTGAAGTAAGTTTGGATTTTGAGATCATTGTCACTGCTTAAATGTTAATAACCCTTTCATAGCTTACAGTTTGCGCGACACCCTTTTCACTGACATAAATACATATGGTAGAATTTAGATGGTTATAGCGGGGGGGGGGGGGGGGTGATGTGGGGGGGGGGGGGGCGGAAATAAAGTATCGCTTAAATGTAGTTTGTAAACGAAACTGAAATCCTCGTACGTACTGACATGTTTAATGTTGATCATGACTGCAGCAATTACGTACACTCACAGCAAGAAAAGGAAACATTAGGAACTACGGAGATGGACAACAGAGTAACACCGCAGACAACTATGCCTAGCTCACATAGTAATACTTGCTTCTTCTACATGCGACCTAACTTCCGAAACACGAAAACTGAATTTCGGAAACCGTTTTTGCTGTCGTGTGTACATGTCAGGGCCACATACAGTTTTGCTGGATCGACTGAAAACGGCATCTAGAAATTAGATGCTCGGATTTCTGATTTTAGACAGCACAGTGGCTGTTCCCTTTCAGTTCAATATTATCACATTATTTTCAGAAATAAAGAGGATGTATTTATGACAAGTGATGAATTATTATTTAAGTTCTATTGTTAGGTTCTTGGTTCACCACGACCTCGGAAAAAATGGGTAAATATTTGTGAAAAGTAAGAATATGAATGTCATTTCTGGTTCCAGAATCTGTTACATACCGGAAACGGAGAGAAAAAAAAAATAAACGCATATGAGGGTTCGAACCAACGATCACTGCATTTAAAATACTACTCTCCGTTAATCACCCGGCCACACTCCATACTAAACATATATCTTTAGTCAGTGGACAATTGTGACTGCTTTTACAATCTGTTGCAGCTTTTACAGCCACTGTGTCATTGATAAATCCATTAAAGACGCGCAGGTGCAGCTTTTTGAGAAGAAAAACACGGCCAGTTCCAGCAAACTGCGCGTGGGAAGAGCTGTTATCGAGTATCAGCAGCAGCTCTGCGTGTGCCTAAGCCTAGTAATAAATAAATGCTCGCCGACTAACTGAAACAGAAATGAAACTCGTGAACACAGATGGTGTGGGATGCGGTGGGTAGTTCCAGCGGGTAATGTTGTACATGCTCAGACCAGACAACAAAATCCGTATAATCGCGAATCCCTATAACTGAGGTCTGGATAATCGAGTGACCGATCACTCCTTTAATACGTGATCTCCGGTGCACTGAATGAAGAGAAGGATGATTAGCTGCAGGCGAGTCTTCAGGGCAGTATGAAGAGAAGGATATTTTGTGTTATTTTTTGTTAGAGACTAAATTTGTTAGTCTCGCGACACCCTTGATACTACGTCGCGACACACAGTTTGGAAAGCTCTGCTCTATATGTTAGACTGTGCTTTCGCTGCGAAGATGCTGCTTCCCCGAATCACATCACCTCGATCGTACATGAAACAAACAAAACCAAACAACACAACATTTTAAGTTTATTATCATGATCACAAAAATTAATATGTTCGGTAAAAGAATCCAGCAAAATAGAACATGTAGAGCAGTAGCGGCTCTTTATTCCTTTATCTCATTACAGCTAGTAGTGACAATAAAAATTGGAAATAGGGAGCAGTGGGAGAAAATAGTTCGACACCGGACGGGGGATACTGTCTGGTTCACTGACGGGTCAAAATCAGACCAAAGTGTTGGGGACTGGGTATACGGGGTGCAGCCAAGACTGGAGGGCGTCATCTCCCTAGGGAAACTGGCCTCAGTATTACAGGCCTCAGTATTCTAGGCCGAAATCACTGCCATCAGGACGTGTGTGGAGGAGAATTTACGTAGGTGCTACAAAGATCGTAGCATCTATATCTATTCAGACATCCAGGCAGCCCTGAGATAACTGGAAACTCCTGCAACAAGGTCTAAAATTGTTGCAGAATGTCACAGGGTTCTGGTGGAGCTAGGGGAAAGCAATAGAGTAAACCTATTGTGGGTCCCTGGGGGATCAGTGGCAACGAACATGCCGACAGATTAGCCAGGATTGGGGCAGAGACTCCATTTATTGGACCGGAACCTGTCCTGACAATCACCAAGGCAATGATCAAATAGGAGCTACGTAACTGCCTCAGAAGACAGCACGTAGAATATTGGACCAGCATACAAACGGGAAGGTAATGATGCCATAGCCATGTTTTAAAAGAAGCTCTGCAATCCTGGGCCTGAACAGGAGAGAGATTAGACTCATGGTTGGATTGCTGACAGGCCGCGGGAATTTCAAAAAACACCTACATACAATGGGAATAACAGAAGAGGACCCTAAATGTAGAATCTGTGATGACGGTGATGAAACTGCATCACATCGCATTGCATTGGAGAGTAAAAAGCACAGAACATTTGGGACAACCAGACCCGAAGAAATTGTGTCTAATAAAGAACTGGTAAAGGGACTCCTTGCACTGTTCAAGGCCATTGGTTGGCTTTACTAGATACACAGGGAGCGATACCGCACAATAACATAGTTTCGGTGCGGGAAGTGGCGGGTTGGACCGAGACTGTTTTGGCTTCCCTGAGAAAATCAAATCAAATCAACAGCTAGTAGTAGGCACGAAGCCTGGTGGCCGAGGCAGTCAACGTCAAAACGGAAGAGATAAAAATTCCTCCAGCTCACCGAGAGGGAAGTTGAAATATGTGCGCACGGTAATGAAGGCGCCGGGAAGACGAGTGGTAAATCGAGGAGAGTGCAGCGGGCGCCGTTTAAATGGAAGCGGCCCCAGGAGAGCGGCTGCGATGATGGAAGAACAATATGGCGGGTGGCGGCGGCCTGCATGCGGCGGCCAGATTAGGCGCCGCGCCGCGCCGGCTGTTTGCCTTTCATCAGCGGCAGGGCCAGGCCAAGCAGGTCCAGGGTCGAGCCTCGCCTCACGTCACCACAGCGCCTCCAGCTTACAGATACCGCCACCTCCTCAGGCCTACCTTGCCGTGAGACGCCTAGGACTAGGGATTGCAATCCAGCACTGTTTTCAATCCAGCGCGATTTTTCCTAGATTGCTTTCAATTCAGCGGGATCCCGCGATTAATATTTTTTTAAATAAAGTATTTATTAAAAATCACGAAAGTCAACGATATCTTACTGAATCTGATTAATTATTTTGCAGTTTGACTAATTATTTATCAACAACAAGTTCAAGGAAAACAGCAAATGTCAATATTCGGTAATTTCGTGATCTTTACATTCTGATTAACTAAAGATATTACTTTTAACCTTATCTAAGGTAATTGTAATCAGTCTTATTTATTGAAGGATTTACAGAATCACATGATTTAGTTTAAATTAACTAAAGTCTTAATTTTCTTACTGGAAAAAACTGTAATAAAAGTTACAATTTTATAAGTATAAGATACTAGCTGAAAAGCCGGCGTTGCCTGGGTATTTATTTATTCTTGTCATTTTTCGGGTATATATTCGTTTGCATAAGGCCTGTATCTCTGCAAAATCCCTCGGGAATACAATCAGTAATAAAGTAATAGATTAGAACTTGGTTCGTGATGGATCGGTTTTCCATGAACGTTACTGTTTATGTGTGTGGATCTCATGATCTACGTGTCGTACTGTGATACAATTCAGAAGGTACACTCAACTATATGCGTGTATAGTGTTTGTAAAATTTCCTGAGGCTATAATTTGTGGTGTAGAAATTATAAATTGTAACGTACAGAATGGCAATGGGAAGAAAAGCATTTTTGAAAAAGAGAAATTTGCTAACATCGAATATTAATTAATATTAATTAAAGTTCAGAATGGCAATGGGACGAAAAGCATTTTTGAAAAGAGAAATTTGTTAACATCGAATATTAATTTAAGTGTAAGGAAGTCTTTTCTGAATGCATGTGTGTGGAGTGTTGCCTTGTACGGAAGTGAAACATGGACGAGAAGCAGTGCGGACAGGAAGAGAATAGAGGCTTTTGAAATGTGGTGTTACAGAAGAATGCTGAAGATTAGGTGGGTAGATCGCATAACTAATGAAGAGGTACTGAACAGAATTGGTGAGAAAAGGAATTTTTGGCATACCCTGACTAAAAGAAGGGATATCTTGGTAGGACACATTCTTAGACGTCGGGGAATCGTAAATTTAGCATTTGAGGGAAGTGTGTGGGGTAAAAATCGCAGAGGGAGACCAAGAGACGCGTATAGTAAGCAGATTCAAATAGATGTGGGTTGTCGTTCTTATGAGGAGATGAAAAGGCTTGCTCAGGATAGAGTAGGGTGGAGAGCTGCATCAAACCAGTCTCCGGACTGAAGACCATAACAACAACAACGTCATACCGAGAGCCATAGTTTTACTCCATAAACAGCGGAAAAGTAGTAAGCGAGAAACTTTTTTCCTTTCATCATTTTACTATGGTTGCTAGCGAGAAAAAGTTTAATAAAGGTTTGAAATTATGTTTAACGTTTGTTGCAAGTCGCTAACTACTCTCATACAATATGTTTCGAAAGTCTCGCCGCATTATATGGAATTTTTTGCGATTTCTATTGGTTTCGACGTAATATCTTTTGAATCATGTGCCGTATGTGATTCGTAACCATGCAGCAATTGTTACCTCTCGGCAAGGAATGTGTGTACCAAATTTGATTGAAATCGGTCCTATGGTTTAGGAGAAAATGAGCAACATTGTCGCAAAATGGAGCAGTTTTTCGCGCATCTCATTGTTTATGACGTCATATCTCGTGAACTATATATCATATGTGATTCTTACACTTACGGCGACCGTCCTCATGGATTGAAGCTTGCGTGCACAAATTTCAAAAAAGTTGGAAATATAACCTTAAAAAAAAAAAAAAAGTCAATAGTTTTATCTACCATTCTACTTCTTATACTACTACATATGTATACAGCGGCAGAAAAGGCTCTTTCTGCCTCCACACTTGTTGGTTAATAAATACTTATGCATCAAAGTCAAATACCTCCATTTTACTCCATCAGTATCAAATTATGACAATTCATTTCTTTTTCAATATTTTTTCGTAGTCTCTCTCCGTTCCAATTTTGATCGGTTTACTGTAATCTTCATTGTCTTATTTCAGCTCATTTCAAATTCCACTTGTAAAGTTTTTCTTTCTTCTTTTTTCCACAGACTGTTCACTAATATCTGCATCCGTATCATCTCCAAGTTGTACATTTTTAGCATCATCTTCAATGACTCGTCGTAAATATTTTTTTTTTATTTCTTGTCGTAACTTATTCTTTTCAGGCTCTACAAATGTAGGATTTGGCCTCTTCAATTCTTGTCCATAAGGTTTTTTTTTTTTTTCTCTTGTGCTGCAAGCAAATCAACATAGCAATGGCTTCACTACGCCTTTCTTTCACTCGTGCACATAATGCCTCGGATAGCTCATTGCTTCTCCAGGTTATAATAAATAGAAATATTGTCGCGTTGAAATGGGAGCAGGCTTGACTTCGAAGGCAACTGAACACAGCACTTATACTGAAAGCACGTTTATTACGAACTCAACATACACGCAGCACTGACTGCCTCTCAGGCAGAGTGCTCTGCTATTTATACACAGACAGAATTTACCAGAAATTAGAAGAACAGTTAACATAAGAATCAAGTAGAATTTACAAGTGAACATAAGAAAGATGTAGAACCTTCTGGAATTGTTAATTACAAAGAAATAAATTTTTGCGGCATTGAACCGGCAACCTTCAGCACCGCAGTCCGTGACGCTATACCCTGCGCCACACCGGCAGCCGGTGTTCGTGGTCTCTCGCGGCATAGCTCCCACTCCTTGTAACGTTTCTGCTATGTTGCACACTCCATACAAAAATCAGTTGCCAACATTATAAACACGAAATATCTGACACCTAAAATAAAACTTCACTATCGGGCATGTAAAATATCACAATTTCGCCTTCAGTTTGAAATTCTATTAACACTATTAGTAAAACGCTTTTAAGAAATAGTACGTTGATTTAAATATAACTTTGGTTGTCCTTTTATGTAATTTCTAATTTTTAATACTTTCGTAAATAATAGCTGCAAACACTAAAAATGCATACACTTAGTTCCGGAAATTGCTGAACCTATATAGATACTAATTTGTATAAAAACAACAATACTACATGTCATAACTATTGCACAACATGATTTCATATATACCTTTTGTTTAAATAAATTAGGGCAGACCATGTTTTATATATCACTGGATCCTAAATTAAATACTGATCATTTTCCATGCACTGAAATTAATAATTCGTTTGGTACTAAGAAACTATCTTCGAAATTAACAAAACTATGACAACCATATACAAATCCGTATTAATAAAAAATTTGACCGCAAACTGAAATACATTAAAATTCCATGTCACAATAATAGTACGCCTACACAATATGGCAAAACAAATATGTGTGCACTTCGAAAACACAAATAATGTAAATAATTTGAGCACTGTAAACACTAGTCAAAGGATGACTTCAAATTTGTGTACCACATTAAATACAAATTTCATGAAACATGTGCATACATTGAGATAAATAGTCAAAGCTTAAATGTAATGTCTTAATTTCTGTATTTTGGGATATTTAATGTAAAAGAATATTGTTTAATTGTGAATTACAAAACATTGTCATCAATCTTATTACGCGGTTATGTAGAAAGATACATTGAGATAAATAGTCAAAGCTTAAATGTAATGTTTTAATTTCTGTATTTTGGGATATTTAATGTAAAAGAATATTGTTTAATTGTGAATTACAAAACTTTGTCATCAATCTTATTATGCGGTTAAGCAAAAAGATGTTTGAAAGAAACCATGTTTTGTTAGTCTTCTAGCAGTCACAAACCTGTAAGCAGCTCTGTTGGCTTGCCGCTGCATTTTTTTATTTTTGATTGTGCAACAATGTGATTGATTTAAACTTTATTTAAATGGAAATAAAATCGTTTCCATATCAACTGACATGTTTATGATTTACGAAAAGATCCTGTAACGTCAAATCTTTTAGTGAATGCCGAAGACAGCTCACAACGCAATGGACTACAGCCAGCATATAAGTTCAACTTCACCTACTGTGGAATGACTTTTTTATAGAGACTGTGAACTAATAAAACTTTCCGTGACTTAGGAAAATATTAGGGCTCAGTTTGAGTCATTCCCAAAAGGGGTGATGGTCGTTAGAAATGGTGCCGTGACCAAAGGATTTTAAAGAGTATTCACTAATGTAAAATGTGTTTCAGGATACAAGGAAAATAATTTATATGATGGATGTGCAGTGAACCCACGGAAAGAAGTGCAGAATTCTACTACAATACTATCCACACCTACGATGTCAAAATTTAATGGAGGAAGATGGCAGTAATTTGAACTACTCGATTCCTGTATCGCCGCATCCTTGTGACCAGCTAAGTACTTTTCCAACCACTTTAGTAACTTTTGTATTGACTGTTTGTGTGATAGGGGTTTTATGTGGAATGAAAAGATATTTTAAAATGGATACAGTAAGAAAGGAGGGAGATGATAGTACTCAAGTTTCGTACTTTGATAGTGGGGTAGAAGGTTCTGGTATTACGAGTTCTACACCGATTGCAAGAATGCAGCAGGTCCCATTTTCTAGTGATTTACAAGAGACTGGACAACAGATTAGTAATATGGCAGCAAACACCGTAATAGAAAATAAATCAATCTTGGAACTTTTATTACAAATGAAAACCGCACTTTTATTACAAATGAAAACCGAACTATCTGACATGAAATCTCAAACAAACTCAATTAACATTCATAGAATATGTGACATCAACTGCGATTGGGCAAAGCTGAAAATGTGTACCCAGCCGGGATTCGAACCCGGGTCTCCTGCTTTCTAGGCAGTTGCGCTGACCCCTACACCTCTGGGGACACAGTGATCACTGCACCTGCAAGGACTACCTAAGCACGCCTCCCGTCAGATACAAATTCCCAGCTTCGCCCTGCCCACAGTACTCAAACTCGTAGTTATGAACTAATTCCCGTAAGAGTAAGGACTTCAAACTTACCCACCCCTCCCCACTAACGATAGGATCATTGCCCGTCACCGGCATATTATATATATATATACATGTGGCGTCACTGTGTCCCCAGTGGTGTAGGGGTTAGCGCAACTGCCTAGAAAGCAGGAGACCCAGGTTAGAATCCCGACTGGGTACACATTTTCAGCTTTGCCCAATCGCAGTTGATGTCATATATTCTATGAATGTTGAATAATAACAACTGCAGGATCAGAAGTGACGTCTGTTCTCTCGGAACAGACGCAACATGTATATATATATAAAATGCCGGTGACGGGCAAAGATCCTATCGTTAGTGGGGAGGGGTGGGCAAAGTTTGAAGCCCTTACTCTTACGGGAATTAGTTCATAACTACGAGTTTGAGTACTGTGGGCAAGGCGAAGCTGGGAATTTGTATCTGACGGGAGGCGTGCTTAGGTAGTCCTTGCAGGTGCGGTGATCACTGTGTCCCCAGTGGTGTAGGGGTCAACGCAACTGCCTAGAAAGCAGGAGACCCGGGTTCGAATCCCGGCTGGGTACACATTTTCAGCTTTGCCCAATCGCAGTTGATGTCATATATTCTATGAATGTTGAATAATAACAACTGCAGGATCAGAAGTGACGTCTGTTCTCTCGGAACTCAATTAAATTTGTAAAACAACTAACGCAATAACAAACCTAGACCACAGAATGTCGCAAGCAGCAAATCAATTAAAACAATGTATTTTAGACACAAAACTTAGTGCAATACTCAATAGTATAGTATAGTATAGTATAGTATTTTGGGATATTTAATGTAAAAGAATATTGTTTAATTGTGAATTACAAAACTTTGTCATCAATCTTATTATGCGGTTAAGTAGAAAGATGTTTGAAAGAAACCATGTTTTGTTAATCTTCTAGCAGTCACAAACCTGTAAGCAGTTCTGTTGGCTTGCCGCTGCATTTTTTTATTTTTGATTGTGCAACAATGTGATTGATTTAAACTTTATTTAAATGGAAATAAAATCGTTTCCATATCAACTGACATGTTTATGATTTACGAAAAGATCCTGTAACGTCAAATCTTTTAGTGAATGCCGAAGACAGCTCACAACGCAATGGACTACAGCCAGCATATAAGTTCAACTTCACCTACTGTGGAATGACTTTTTTATAGAGACTGTGAACTAATAAAACTTTCCGTGATTTAGGAAAATATTAGGGCTCAGTCTGAGTCATTTCCAAAAGGGCTGATGGTCGTTAGATCCTGGAGAAGCAGCGAGCCGCTGTTATGATCCCTGTGGAGCCAGCTGCAATGTCCTGGATCTTGACCGTGTCATTGGTCCTCTGTATGACAGTTCAAGAAAATCCTTCCCTTCTTCGCGATTATCGACGACAGACGTACCTGTCGTGGCTTCAGCAGGATCATTACCGTCGTTAGAGTCCTTGAACAAGAAACCATTGTCGTCTACCTGCTCTTCATGCGCAGGACGTGAACAATGTCTCTTCGTTTTTGACGTTTCGACGACGGCTCTCTATCCTCAACTTCGTATGTGAATACTTGAATAAGAGAATTCTGGGTATTAGGCCACGTCATTTTTAAAAACACTTAGCAAACGATTTGAGGTCATTTCGACCACTGTGCAGTTATCCTGTTTAGGGCGGATAACCTGTTTTTAATAAATGATTCGGCCTAATACCCCGCCGCGGTGGAGTAGCCGAGCGGTCTAAGGCGCCTCGCTGCGGAGCAGGCGGTTGCTGGCTGTCGGAGTTTCCGGTCCTCCCTGGGGCATGGGTGTGTGTGTGTGTGTGTGTCGTCCTTAGTTTAAGTAGTTTGTAAGCTACGGACTGATGACCACTCAGTTTGGTCCGATAGATTTACAAACAGTTGAACATTTAAACGTAATACCCCGCCGTGCACTGTATACTATATAAACAATCCCTATTTGGTTACGAGCGTCATATATGAGCCGAATATATTCACGTCTGTCCAGCTTTAGCATACAACAGTTTATAGTTGTTGCATACAACGTTGATCATGTGGTTTACACGCGGTAGCGTAACTTCAGGAACGATCTTACAAAGGGGAGAGGGTAGGAGTACGGTAACGTGGGGTCTGAGGAGCGTAATTACAGAGTAGACTGTGTGGTCCCTGGCTGATACACTGTGGTCTCGTGTCACAGGAAGTGTGGCGAGTTGCCAACTCGTGCCTGAGTCCATCAGCGCATCGTCCACCGAAATTGCAGCATGTAACGGGAAAAGGCCCGGTCAGACACAAAAGCGCCAGCGCCGTTACACAGCAGCCTTGAAAGCAGGGGAGAGGCGAGACGATATCAAGTCCAAGGGGTTGAATTAATTTGTAATATTTGATGGATGGAGGAGAAATGCAAGACCGTAGAACAATGTATAAGTAGGGGAAAGATACATACCGCCTATAGGAAAATAAAACTGGCGTTTGGAGGCAAGAAAAGGAGCGGTATAGGTATCAAGAACTGAGATGGAAAACCAGTATTTAGCAAAGAAGGGAAAGTTAAAAGGTAGAAGGAAAATATAGAAAGCCTGTACAAAGGAAATAAACATCAAGGCAGTATTCTAGAAGTGGAAGAGGAAGTACAGGGAGATGAGATAGTAGATACGGTACAGCGAGAAGACAGAGCACTAAAAGATTTGAGTAGACACGAGGCCCCTGGAGTAGATGATGTTCCGTCTGAACTGTTATTATCGTTAGGAGAGCCACTCATGAAGAAATTGTTCCACCTGGATAGCCGAAGTAAAGAAGATATAAAATGCAGAATGGCTATGAGAAAGAAGCGTTTCTGAAGAAGCGAAATTTGTTGACATCAAATATTAATTTAAATGTTACAAAGTCCTTTAAGCATTTGCCTGGAGTGTAGCATTGTATGAGAGTGAAACATGGACGATTAGATGATAGAAGCTTTCGACATGTGCTACTACCGACGAATGATGATGGTGAGATGGGTAGATCACGTAACAAATGAGAAGGTGCTCAACAGAATTGGTGAGAAAAGGAGTTGCTTGCATATCATGACTAAGAGAACGAATAGATTGGTAGGACACATTCTGAGACATCACAGACTCGTCAATTTATTACTATAAGGAAGTGTGTGGGGTAGAAATCGGAGAGGGAGACCTAGAGACGAATACAGTAAGCAGAATCAAAAGGATGTAGGTTGCCGTAAGTATTCTTAGATGAGGAGGGTTGCACAGGACAGGGTAGCGTGAAGAGCTGCGTCAAACCACTCTGCTGACAGAAGACCACAACAACAACAGCGCCATTCAGATTTTGCCTTGGCCTCGTGTTCCCTATTTCTGTTTGAAGATACCCAACTAACGTTGTTTATTTGCCTTCAAGAGTATAAAGATTCCAAAATTTTAATCTTGTCTGAAGATTTGTTATACTTTTGATACTCGCATTTCGTATGAGAAACACAAATAAGGAGGACTTTAACAGCTATAAAATGTGAAGAGGAAGTTGAATAAAGATACGAATAGCATATTGTCATAGTGTTCTAAAATGTCCTACGGATAACGTAGCTGCCATTTCAACGTCATAAAATTGGAAAATGTGTGAGTGTGCCACGATTATCGCAATTGTCTATATAAGGAGGTAAAACAATATGTTACCAAAAAGTAATTTCATTAAAAAGTGGGACAAGTCAAATATTAGCCCCGATTGTGTTTGTAGATGTTTATGTCCACATTATAAGGCAATGTGATTGCAGTAGAAGCTACCAAATTCAGTTCTTCTGCTCCACTAGGATCGTTTTGAATATTCATCTACATCTACAGATAATTTCGCAATTCACCGTAGAGTGTGTGGTAGAGGGTACACTGCACCACTACTAGGAATTTTCTTTCCTGTTCCACTCCCAAATAGAACGAGGAAATAAAAAATGTTTATACACCTCTGTACGAGCCCTAATTTATTTTCTTGTCTTTGTGATCTTTACGCGAAATGTAACTAAGCGGCAGGATAATCGTTGTACATTCAGCTTCAAATGTTTGTAATTCTATCGGACCAAACTGCGTGGCCATCAGTCCGTAGCTTACAAACTACTTAAACCTAGGTAAACTAACTTAAGGACAAACACGCACACCCATGCCCCAGGGAGGACTCGAACCTCTGCGGCGAGCAACCGCGCGCTCCGCAGCGGGACGCTTTAGACCGCTCAGCTACTCCACGGCGGCAACTTCAAATTTCGGCCCTCTAAATTTTCTCAACAGAATTCTCGACATGAACGTCTTTCCTCCAGCGATTCCCATTTGAGTTCGAGGAGCATTTTTGTGACACTCGCCCACTGGTAGAATCTACCATTAACGAACCTAGCTGCTCCCCTCAGAACTGCTTCCATGTCTTCCTTTAAACTGATCTACTGCGGGTCCCAAACAGTGAGCAATGTTCAATACGCGGTCGTACTAGCATTTTATACGCCGTGTCTTTTAGAGATGAAGTACATCTTCCCAAAAGTCTCCCAATAAACTTTAAGTCATTAATTTTGACAACATTGTCAGAGGAGAAAAACAGCGATCTATTTGGTATGATCAATATACAAAAAACAGTCTGCGATCAAGACTGTTTTTTGTATATTAAACTTTAAGTCTGCTGTCCGCCTTACTGACAACTGTTCTTACATGTTCGTTCCCTTTCATATCGCTCTGTGATGTTACGCCTAGATATTTGAACGACGCGACTGCGTCAAGACACTCATTACTAATTCTGTTCACTAACGGTGTGGTCTAAAGTCTGCCTCTCCCCTCGCAGTCACGAGCTGGAGAGTCCAGAATACCACATTTGTGCAGCATATCACCACAGCGTCTATGACCAACAATAAATCTGAAACATCCTGGCAGATTAAAATTGTGTGCCGAAACCGGGACTCGAACCTGGGAGCTTTGCCAAAAGCCAGGAGTTTCATATAAGCGCAGACTCCGCTGCAGAGTGAAAGTTTCATTCTGGAAACACTAAATCTTTTTTAGCGTCTCCAGATTCGTCGTCGGAGATTCATACTACGAGCGTAACCACATGGTAACTTCCTCCCCTTTTGCTTCGACACTCTGCTCTTTGCGCAGTTCATCATCCATCCAAATAGGGCGGTGTAATTTAAGGCATACAGGGGGGAGGGAGTTAATCACCTCATGAATTGAGCGACAGAGCATATGATACTTTTTTCCCATTCCCTCTTCGCTCTCACAGTCCTTTTAATTCGAGCAGGCAGGCAAACAGCGCGTGTGTTTAGTGGAGGAGGGGGGGGGGGGGAATTTTATATTTCCACTTTTACTCCTCACTGTGTAATTGAGGGTAACGTTTAGTCTGTTTTAGTCTGTATTATGGCTGTGATAGTAGATTGGTGCACCCTTCTCCGCTACTGAATAACATGAAGCCCTTTTTAAACGATGAACGAAAGTGAGAAAGATAGATAATAGTCTACTGAAGCACTCCTAGTGTACTAGCCATGAACTACAAACTCATGCAAGAACTTGTGGCAGGGTGTTTAGACGATAAACGTAATCAGACAGTAATACCCGATGTTGAAAGTGAGGTTATGACTGGTGATCTGTTATGTAGGAAGTTATAGATTAATACTGGAATAGAGGAAACAACGCTTAATGTTATTGATGGCCAAAGAAAACTTTGAAATGTATGTTTTTGGTCAAATTAGTGTGGTAAAGTTCTGGGAAGTGAAACAACATTTCAAAACAATGACATCTATTTTCAAGCGAAAAAAAATTAACATATGAACACAACAAACAATTTTCATAAGAGCATAAATAGACCTTTTTTACTTTATCTACTACGATTTGCCCACTGACTTTTCATTTAAAATGCTATTTAATGAAAATTGCGTCATCAAATTACAATCGCTTTGAAACAAACAATTGGCTTCAGTCTTTTCTGTTACAATTTTGCTAAACATAAACCTTTTTCGGTTTCAGATATATGACCTCGCTTGCTTTTAGGTGGACACTCAATTGAGATAAATATTTAAGCAGTCATGAAACATTTGCAATTTACCGCTAAACCAAAGTATAATAATAAAATAAAGATTAATAAGACAAATTTGCGTGCAAACCGTGTAATTTTCGACTATTATATGAAAATCGCGTAACGAAAATAGGTTAACTTCTGATGTCAGCAGGCGACCGTTCAATCAAAACAATCTTCTCGAGGAAGCGTAACGTGACGTAGACGTGAGGTGATGGTCCGATGACGCACAGTGTGAATGCCGACATTAGAATAATTTGTGGAATACATTCTGATCATAAACTTCGACGAAACGCAAAATATACGTAAATACGAAGGAAAACGGCGGACTAACTGGAGCGGTGACTGCAGCTGACAGCTACTAGCTCGCGCATGCACAGTGAACCCACTAGTACCGAATTTAGAACTGGCCCTATTTCTTTACCGCTATAATTGTCGCGCTTCGATACTAGCGCGATCATACTAGTGCAGCCGTTCAAATGCAACATGATAAATGTTTCTGTTAAACATACGGCTGTTAGTATCCTATTCCCTACATATTAAATAATGATGGTTGGAAATGGATTTGAACCACCATCCTCCAGAATGCGAGTCCAGTGCGTTACCACTGCACCACCTCGCTCACTATAGTTCAGTTGAGCATCGTGTTAGACCTATTGGGCGAAATGTTTGTTTAGTGCGTTGGTTCTGAACTTAAGACAATAAACGAGCCAAGGATCAGTAGAAAGTTTTGTTTGAAGTTTGGTAAGACACCTAAATAAACGCGAGCAGTGCTGGTGCGTGTTTAGGGGAACAAAAATACTGTCCGTAGTGTCACAGAGTAACATATACAGAGAATCAGCCTACCCCAAACCACTGTCCTACGCCACAGAGTAACATATACAGAGGAGCAGCCCCCTCTGAACCACTGTCCTACGCTCCTCTCGTAGTTCCGTAAGATGCTAGCAGGTGTCAGGCGGATCGCTGGCTTAGGGTGCTTCTCGCACGTCAGAGGGTAGCGTGGAGGGGAGGGTGAGGGGAAAGCTTGTGCCGCCTGCCATGAGGCCACGGCTGTGTCCTGCTTGCTGGCGTTTGAGGGGAGGTGGTGGTGGGGGCAGCCGCTACCTGCCACCTGCTATGGCCAGTTTAAAGGGCTGCTTCTCACCTCAGCGCCATCATAGGACATCTTACGGAACTGCTGGAAACCCTCCCTCCCCGCACCCCGGAGCGTAGGACCGGACCCTTACGGAGGTTTCCCGTCTGTATATATTTGTCTGTGATAGTGTGTACAAGTGAGAGGCCCGTTTTTGAGGAGGCCGGAAGTGTTTCTGACAATCCTCTTAGGGGACGACCAGTGATCGCCATCAGTAACGAAAGCATTGAGAAAGTGAATACACTATTCACGTAGGATCGTCAATTTACTGTGCACAGTATAGCAGATGCTGATTAGCCGTGAATCTGTGCGACAAATCCTTACCCAGAAGTTAGGAAGATGAAAACGTATTGTTGTCTTGTGCCATATCACTAACGTTCAGAAGCAGGCACGTTTTGAGGCTGCACCAGATTATGTCGAAACGGTGGATGCGACACCCAATTTCTTGATCTGTGTTGTCACTAAGGATCAAACCCTGTTGTTTCCAGTACAACCCTGAAACGAAACGGCAAAGCATGAAATGGCTTTCTTCGACATCAGCTCGTTAGAAAAAGGTCAGAGCCGAGAAACCACGCATCGAAACGATGCTCATCATCCTTTTCGATTGTAATTACCCACAAGGAATTTCTACCAGAGGAAATGCTGCAAGATAGTTGAAATTTTGACTCGTTTTATGGAACGTCTAGGCAGGGTACGAACTCAGTACGCGCAAAAAGCTTCCTGGTTGTTTGTTCACGACAACTCTCGCTCACACGCAGTGAATATCGTCAAAGAGTTCCTGCCACTTGATCACCCAACATACTCGTCAGATCTGAATCCTATTCCCTCGACTCAAACTCGTTTCGAAAGGACAAATATTTGACGAAATTCCTAACATCCAACGAAACGTGACGTAGTTCATAGTTCATGTACGCTAATGTTACAGGACTAGTTAGCAAAGTAAATTGTGAGGTTGTATATATCTGTCAGAAGAATGGATGTCGTACACTAAAGGGTCAAAATTAAACGTAACGAAGTTCTTGCAGCCCACACAAATATCGCGAATACGTTTGTTTCTCAACATTAGCAGGCAGTTTCAGCTCGTTGCGGTGTGTTTATGTCGATGAATATATTCTTGGTCGTTGAACTGCGTGACTCACGTTGAATAGAAACGTGACGACTATCGTAATAGGTGAATAACACCTCAGTCGTTGTTCTGTGTAGCTGGTTGTGTGTCCCATGTCGAGCACAAGTTCTGATCGCTGTTTCGTACATTCCACCGGCCATTGTTCTGTGTCTGCTTTTGATCGCTCTAAATACCTGTACGCGAGTCCCTCAAATATTAACTAACCTATAACATATCTTTAAACATTTCCCTCTCTAATTTCCAGTACTAACTACAATAATTCTGTCAGTAACTTATATACTTATATACTTAAGACTGTTCGTTGTACATCGCCAAAGTTTTTACAATACGTTCATTAGGTATAATATCCTGATCTACTTCTAAACTCCTTTTGATATCTTTATTGTTTACTCCGATACAGATGTCCAAAAGTACTGTACTTTCGCACAAAATCAAAGAAATCTATTTGTAAAATGTAAACTTCCACGGCCTGAAATGTCAATATGCTAAAATGTTTCGGGCAACACTGTCGTGTTCTAGTGGATTTGTTATTAAAACCTAATGTTTAATCCCCCTTTTCAGAGGACATTGTCAAGGGGGATTTTCATCAAGAATTTTTGCATGCGTACGAATTCTCGCTTTTTTGTGCTCAAAGAGAATATTATAAGTAGAGACTTTTAAGCAGGAACATATTTCCTTTTACTTTTGTGCTAATTGTAATGTTAGCAAACGTTGACACGGACGGTCTACATGTATGTCTTACGTTCCGTTACACTTTGGCGAACAGGAAACGATGGAGTGCGTGATGGCCACTTTGCGGTCGGCTTTGATCAACAGCTTTACAGCCGATCTCCGCCCAGTGCGGATGGCGGGCGCCGGCCCACGTGGTGGCTGGGCGGTCGCAGCTCGTTTACTGCCCGCCATAAAGCCATCCCCGTAACCCCGACACTCTCAAACCGCTCCAGTGACGTCATCCCTGACAAGGTGACCTTCGCCCTGTGGCCAGGATCCGTAGCGCCGGTGTCTGAGCTGAAACTGAGATAGTCAAGTCTCTACACTTCATCACAGTACGTACGCTGCACGATTCCCCTGCATTTGTGACTGGAAAGGTCGGAATTTGTAGTCTCTAAAAAAACTGAAGAATTATTGTCATGAAGTGCCGATTTTCATCTAAAAATAGACTTTTCGTCCGAAATTGCATTCAGCTGTATAATTATGAAAGTATAGGTCTGCATTAGTAAACACAAATTCAACACAGACACTTTTATAGGTCATTATCTTCAAAGTGGCCCCCAAGACCCTCCTAGAGCTCACCCCCCCCCACACACACACACCTTGCTGCAGCCTCCCCTAGAGAGAGAGAGAGAGAGAGGGAAAAAAAAAAAAAAAAAAAAAAAAAGGATCAAGTGATTGACCTCAGAGCGCAACAGACCACGATCCTGGATACGCCACTGTCTTCAAAAGTAAAACGCCAAGATAGCTGTGTGATTATTTCATTTACTAAAAATGTTCAAATATTTGTAGAGCTTATGGGACTTAACTACGGGGTCATCAGCCCCTAAACATACAAACTACTTATGAACTAGCTGATACTAAAGATGCCCGTGGGGGGATTCGAACCCCCGACGGGGAACGGCCTCGTGCATCGTAGTATAGCGCCTCAACACGCTCGTCCGCTTCACTGCGGCTTTAATTCACTAACGACCAGTTTCAATGGGCTTCGCCACCATCATCTGATCGTATAAAATTCTAAAATGTGGTCATCTCAGCTTATTTAAAAAATGAAGGTTTAACAGAACGTACAACAAAGCAGTTAGTCAAAATATAAATTACATAAGTTATGTTTTCAACTGCTTGAAAAGAGCTCTTGACACTCTTACAAGCAGTGGACAATATAAGTTTTGTGTTTTATATTTTGAATACTTGGTATTTTGCACTTACAGTTTAACCTCCATTCTTTTAAATAACGTAAGATGACCAATTTTTAGAATTTTATACGACCAGATCATCGTGGCATAACCCATTGAAACTGGGCGTCAGGCAGATAAAAATCATCTTGGCGTTTTACTTTCGAAGACAATTAATCTATGCAGATCACCTCCAACTTGCGATGTCAAGTAATGTTGTATACAGGCGTAACTTGGAGACACTCAGGCTACATGTGACAAGAACTTAGATTTAGGAGTACCAACATAGGATATATACGTTTCGCGGTATTCATAAGAAATGCACTTTATAAAACATTCGCCACGTGTAGGCAATTGGTACAGAAGGTAATCTCGCATCCCCTACGTGTATGAAACAACAAATGCAGGCGGTAAAGTTCGCACGAACAGAAATGGTTTGCAAAATTTTGCAGTCAGGCTGCAAAGAAATGGAGTGTAAGAAATGACGCACTAAGATGGGTTTGAAGTTGTATGAAAAGAGAGATGCAAATGAGAAGATGTGATAAAGGCCCACGAAAAAATACTGAAAAATCTCAGCCACTTTGTATGTTGGTTTACAGATTCTAAAATTCGTTCGTTTTATACACATACGTGCTACATTCTTATTTTTTAATTAATTTTTTTAATAATTTATATATTACCAAGCTGAGGTAGAAAGGAATACTTTAGTCACCAAATTTGACCACAGTCTCATTTCTGAAATTTTCAGTGAAGAGACGTGTGGACTTGCTAATGCAAATACAGATAAATTTAACACTCAGAGGACGGTACTGTGGTCGGCAACGCCTATATATGTCATCATGTGTCTGCCGCTGGCGTTGCTGTTACAATGGGCAGGTTATCACGATTTAAGTTACATCTCTATGTGTTTCTTGCATGCACAAAACTTCACAAAAAGTTTCTTCTACGCTGATGATTTGGCACTAGTATCTCAAGCCAAAGATTTTGAAACTTTAGTGTGACATCTAACATATTGTCTTAAAACTCTTTCAGCATACTATCCAAAGAACCACTTGAAGCCCAATCCAGCTTAAACTCAAGTATGCGATTTCACCTATGAAACAAAGACGCCAACAAAAAATTTAAAGTCATATGGAATGGCACAGAGCTGGAGCACTGCCATAACCCAAAATACCTGGGGGTCACACTGGATCGTGCGTTGACATTGAGGAAGCACTGACTAAACATAAAAAGTATCCGCACGCAATAACATCATCAGAAAACTCACAAACAGCGGATGGGGTGCCCAACCGACAGTACTCAGAACAACGGCAACTGCACTTTTCTATTCTGCTGCTGAATACGCCTGCCCTGTTTGGTATACATCTGTCCATGCCAGGTATGTGGATGTTGCGCTCAACGAGACCTGTAGAATAAGATCAGGATGCCTGAGGGCAACGCCTACTCACAAACTATACAACCTCGCGAGGATAGCCCCACCAGATATAAGACGAGAAGCAAAGTAGAACAAAACGCTGTTCTTCCGCTACATTGACACGAAACTCCCCCAAGCAGCCTGAAATCCAGGAAGAGTTTTGTGAAAACTACTGTTAACTGTAGTACATCACCTTCAACAGCACGACAAAATCTGTGAACAACGAGAAATGCTGATATCGCAACATGGATTCCACCACTGGAGGCCCTCAGGCGAAAATCTGCCGTGGGAAACGTGGAAGTCCCTCAACAGACTAAAAAGTGGGGTGGATAGAACAAAGGAAAACATGGCCAGATGTTACCTCGGGGATGAACCAACTCTCTGCGAATGTGGATCCGAACAAACCACCAAGCACCTGTACAGCTGTCTTCAGTGGCCAGTATCCTGACGCTGGAGGACCTATTGCAGGCCAAGGAGAATGCCGTCGAGCTTGCTAATTTTTGGTCTGATTGTATTTAGTGGTTTTGTAATTTGTTTATATATAATCTCTTTTGTTTTTTATTATAGTTGTACTCTTGTCATTAACCTTTTGTATGCAACGCTTTTGATAAGAACAAATAAATAAATACATCACGATTTAAGGGACTCTGAATGTGGTGATTGATGTGATTTGATTTGATTTTTCCAGGGAAGCCAAAACAGTCTTGGTCCAGGCCCGCCACTGCCCACAACGAAAAAGTTTATTGTGCTTTATCGCTCCCTGTATATCTAGTAAAGCCAACCAATGCCCTTGAACAGTGCAAGGAGTCCCTTTACCAGTTCTTTTTTAGACACAATTTCTTCGGGTCTGGTTGTCCCAAATGTTCTGTGCCTTTGACTCTCCAATGCAATACATTCGAAGATTAGATGTGATGCAGTTTCATCACCGTCATCACAGGGTCCTCTTCTGTTATTCCCATTGTATGTAGGTGTTTTTTCAAATTCACATGGCCTGTCAGCAATCCAACCATGAGTCTAAACTCTCTCCTATGCAGGCCCAGGATTGCAGAGCTTCTATTTTAGATCTCTAGCATAAATCAGTACCACCGAGGCCCGATACACCCCCTTTGTATAAATAGGGTTCGTGTATCAGGGCCACGTCCACCTCCTGTCTCCCCAGGCGACGGCTCAGGGCAGCAGTGGCCCGTTTACTGTGCTGCAGGTTTATCTGTAGCACTTCCAGTCCCCATATTGCTGCCATTATTGCCTTTAAGGTCTTTGATTACCCTGACGGCGACATGCGAGAACCCTAAAAAACAGTTTCAGGCCTTGCTCTTGCATTGCCTTCAGGGACTTCTCTCCGACCTCCACCACCAGGGTTCGTCCTTCTGGAACGACCTTTTGGTTAATTACCCTCCAATCCTCTGTCGAGACTTTTGGGTCCTGGACCCTTATTTTCTCGAACAGAGTCTTTGGAGGGACATCCTTAAGGATCTTTGGTACCCATATTTATACCTTTGCGGTCTTCAGGAGTTCGGTTGCTGTCTTGACCAGCAGCTTCGCCTCCTCCCACAGGGATATCATGGGCACCTTTTCCTTAAGCCATTCTGCTGGGTGCTCCACCTCGCAGACAAAAATGAGGGCACCGCGATCTAGATAGACCCTGCTGAATTCTGGTCCTGGACCAGCGTCCCTCCAATCTCTTCAAAGAGGGCCATCTGCACGAGGTTCCTCCTACTGCGAGGTGATGCTCACCAGTGGGTATCCTTCTTGGACAACCGCCATTTTAAAGACCGAGACTGCAGTACTATAGGTCTGTTTTCCTATTTCCTGCCTCAGCCTTTAAGAATCACGCTTGTCTTCACTAACCCTCTTTCCACCTGTCTTTGACATCGGGGGGGGGGGGGGGGTCTGTGTATCCCCTTTGACCTGAGGCAGTTTCTTCTTGCGGGTCTTGGTCTCAAGCTCTTTTGATTCCCTCCACTTATGCTTAGGAAGCCATTCTTTTCCTTCCTTTTGATTCTGTTCCTTGGGAAGTTTCCTCCTCTGAGCCCTAGACAAAGCCTTAATCCTAATCTGGTCCAACTTCTCTATTACAGTTCCCACTTCTTGCTCAGGTCTAGACACTAATTCAGAAGTAGGAGTGCACTCCATCGGTCCTGATTCCGATGTCTGAGTATCTGAGGTCTCAGATTGCCCCTCAGATTCTTTTAAAATACTTTCTTTCTCTGTGTTCATCTTAGTCCCACGAGATTTGGGGATTTATATGGTCCACACCACGAAAACCCCGCGTGGTGCAAGGCTACTTACTCAGGGAGGTCGCCCAGTATCAGTGAGGCTCCGTTCGAGACACATTCACCCATGTGCCACGCACACCTAGGCACGGATCGCATCACACTTTGCGTTGGGAAATGAATTGGGAAAGGGCTGGGAGAGGATAAGGAAGACGGGACGTTGTGGGACACGCTTGGTCTGATCCATCAGCTGAGGCCTTTCCGGCAGTAGGTTCTCTACCTTCGGTATAGCCCTCTGCTTCACACGGATACGCAAGCCTCTCCACCCGCACAGACAGTGCTTCGTCAAGGTGGTGTCCCCTGGAGAGGATGTGGTGACATAGTTGGCAAACGAGAGATGGGACACAACATCTTTGAGGAAGCGATCAATTGAGGATTTTGTAATAGACCATTTCACGACTGCACCGTCAATATCGCGAATCCGGTAGAACACCATATTTCTGGCATCGCCGCGGCCAGACAAAGATCCTTCAAGAACAGGGCCTACGACGCCTGAAGACAAGTGTTCAACGTGATACAAGTGCAACCATTCCGCAAATTGCTGTGCATTTCAATGGAGGGCCATCAACAAAGTCAGCGTGTAAACTAATCCACGGAACATCATCGATGTGGACTTATGGAGTCGAGTGCCACTCGTGTATCCTTGCTGACTGGTCACGTGGGAGTGGCCGTGCGGTCTAAAGCCCGTTTTACAAGAGCGACATCCTCCTGAAAATAGACTACTCCAAGTGTGTGCACCTTCCGTGCCTGCGTGTAAATCAGCCGCCAACCCCATCGCGAGTGCGTCCAAAGACGTCAATGATCTATAGACTGTGCCGGGTGCTCAGCTCTAAATAACTGTGATGCAGAATGCACATGCGCAGAAGCAAGGAACTGCAGTGGCGTCTGCTAACATCGGGAGTTAACCCATTCTGGTCGAGGTTATTCATTTTATAGAAATGATTTCGCATCTTCTTCAACTATTCCTATTGTTTTCTTTGTGTCCTCAACACACCGAAAGGTTGCAATGAAGCCTAAAATTCTTTTTTCTACTAGCGTTCTTCTGCAAAAGGAGAAGAAATATCTCCAAACAGAAAGATATTAACGTTTTACATGAAAAAAAACTGCACTTTGCATAAATAGGCCTACGAATGTAAATATATAAAGGTGTTTAAATGAAAATTATTTAAACAATGAAAGCCGGTCGCAGTGGCCGAGTGGTCTGCGGCGCGCCTGTCACAGTCTGCACGGCCGCTACGGTTGGGGGTTCGAATCCTCCCTCTGGCATGGGTGTTTGTGTTGTCCTTAGAGTAAGTAAGTTAGTTTAAGTTAGTCAAGTAATTAGTGTGTAAGTCTAGCGACTGATAACCACGATGATTGGTCGCATAATACGTCACACACATTTGAACATTTTCAACAATGAAAGACTCAGATTTATTAGAAAAAATCATTTTCTACGTAATTTGACCGTTAGCAAGAAAACTAAAGTAAACAGGTGCTTTTTACTTCATTTTTGGGAGTTGTTTTATGTGCTGCAAGTATAAATTTTCTTCAGCTAATAAATGTATAAGTTTTGAAATTTTTCGATCATACTTAGATATTTTTTAATTCTTGAGTAGAGAATTTGATACATGACATTAGACGAGAATAGAAAATACGTATAACCCTTTAGCCATGAGTGAACTCAATATCATTTCCTTCTCCAACGTAAAGATGCCGTATAACCTCAGTTCGTAAATTCGGATACGAAACTACACAGCAGACAGCTCCACATTGTTGATGCTATTTTCTAAACAAAAACGACAACTCGAAACAGACGAATAACTCGCCAGCGGCGCTGCAGTGGTCACACTCGGCTCCAGTAGTCAACTGAGACAAGAATGTCGGTCGTGTAAAGCTCCATTCACACGAACCAAATTCTTTCGAAAATCGACTACTCGAAGCGTGGACAGTTTTTCCGCCGTCGCGTAAATCAGGAGCCAACCACGGCGCGAGTGCGACTATGACGTCAATAATCATTCGATTCTGCCGAGTGTGGAGTTCTAAATGTTCGAGCGCGGTGAACACTGTGCATGCGCAAAAAAAAAAAAAAAAAAGTTCAAATGTTTGTAAAGACTATGGGACTTAACTACGGGGTCATCAGTCCCTAAACTTACAAACTACTTATGAACTACTTACGAACTAGGACGGCACAAATATCCATGCCCGATGGGGGATTCGAACCCCCGACCGTAGTGGCCGTGCTGACCGTGACTGAAGCGCCTCAGTCACCTCCGCCACCGCAGCCGGCGATTTCAGAGTACTTGACGGCTCAGCACAGAAGTTTTATCTGAAGTACAGATGGTGCTGAGGAACAGTGGTCTAAGTTCAAAGCCATCGTACAATATGCATTAGATGAGTATGTACCTAGCAAGGTCGTAAGAGATGGAAAGGAGCCACCGTGGTACGACAACCGAATTAGAAAGCTGCTACGGAAGCAAAGGGAACTTTACTGCAAACATAAACGTAGCCAAAGCCTTGTAGACAAACAAAAATTACACGAAGCGAAATGTAGCGTGAGGAGGGCTATGCGAGAGGCGTTCAAAGAATTCGAAAGTAGAGTTCTTTGTACTGACTTGGCTGAGAATCCTAAGAAATTTTGGTCTTATGTCAAAGTGGTAGGTGTATCAAAACGAAGTGTCCAGACACTGTGACGTAAATGGCATTGAAACACTCTAAAAGCGGAATTACTAATTTTTTTTTCCAAAGCTGTTTCACAGAGGAAGATTGCACTGTAGTTCCTTCCCTAGACTGCCGCACAGATTACAAAATGACAGATATCGAAATAATTGACAGAGGGATTAAAATCGCTCAAAAGAGGAAAGGCCGCAGGACCTGATGGGATACCAGTTCGTTTTTACAGAGAGTACGCGAAGGAACTGGCCCCCCTTCTCACAGTGGTTTATCGTAGGTCTCTAGAAGAGCATAGCGTTCCGAACGATTGGAAAATGGAGCAGGTCATCCCCGTCTGAAGAAGGGTCCTCGAACAGATGTGCGGAACTATAGGCCTATATCTCTAACGTCGGTCAGTTGTAGAATTTTGTAACCTGTATTATATTCGCTTATAATGACATTTCTGGAGACTAGAAATCTGCTCTGGAGGAATCAGCATGAGTTTTGAAAAAGTCGATCGTGTGAAAGCCGCTCGCGCTATTCATCCACGAGACGCAGAGGGCCATAGACACGGGTTCTCTGGTAGATGCTGTGTTTCTCGACTTCCGCAAGGCGTTTGATACAGTTCCCCACAAACGTTTAATGAACAAAGTAAGAACATATGGTCTATCAGACCAATTGTGTGACTGGATTGAGGAATTCCTAGATAACAGAAAGCAGCAGGTTATTCTCAATGGAGATAAGTCTTCCGAAGTAGGAGTTATGTGTGCCACAGGGGAGTGTCGTGGGTCCGTTGCTGTTCACGATATATATAAATGACCTTGCGGATAACATCGGAAGTCCACTGAGGCTTTTTGCGGAATATGCTGTAGTATATAGAGAGGTTGTAACAGTGGAAAATTGTATTGAGATGCAGGAGGATCTGCATCGAATTGAAGCATGGTGCAGGGAATGGCAATTAAAGCTCAATGTAGACAAGTGTAATGTGCAGCGAATACACAGAAAGAAAGATCCTTTATCATTTAGCTACACTATAGCAGGTCAGCAACTGGAAGCAGTTAATTCCATAAATTATCTGGGAGTAGTCATTAGGAGGGATTTAAAATGGAACGACCATATAAAATCAATCGTCGGTGAAGCAGATGCTAGACTTAGATTCATTGGGAGAATTCGAAGGAAATGCAGTCCGAAAACAAAGGAAGTAGGTTACAGTACACTTGTTCGCCCACAGCTTGAATACTGCTCACCGGTGTGAGATCCGTACCAGGTGGGATTGATAGAGGAAGTGGAGAAGATCCAACGGAGAGCAGCGCACTTCGTTAGAGGATCATTTGGTAATCATGAAAGCGTTACGGAGATGATCGATAAACTCCAGTGGAAGACTGCAGGAGAGACGCTCTGTCCCTCGGTACGGGCTTTTGTCGAAGTTTCGAGAACATACCTATACTGAGGAGTCTAGCAGTATATTGCTCCCTCCTACGTATATCTCGCGAAGAGATCGTGAGGATAAAATCAGAGAGATTAGAGCCCACACAGAGGAATACCGACAATCCTTCTTTCCGCGAACAATACGTGACTGGAATAGGAGGGAAAATCGATAGTGGTACTCAAGGTACCCTCCGCCACACACCGTCGGGTGGCTTGCGGAGTATGGATGCAGATGTAGATGAAAGCGTCAAAGCTCTTATTTCGACTTATGAAGAGGAGTTAGCCCTCGTAGATGCAGAACAACATTTATATCACAATAATTTTCTACATCTACATTCATACTCTGAAATCCACCGTAGGGTGCGTGGCGGAGGTTGCACTCTACCACTATTAGGCATTTCCTTTCCTATTCCACTCCCAAATAGAACAAGTAAAAAGAATGCCTATATGCTTCCGTAAGAGTCCTAATGTCTCTTATCTTGTCGTTGTCATCATTACGCGAAATGTAAGTAGGCGGCAGGAAAATCGTTGTACATTCAGCTTCAAATTTAGGCCCTCTAAATTTCCTCAACAGGATTTATCGAGAAGAACGTCGTCTATCCTCCAGCGATCCCCATTTGAGTTCCCGGAGCATTTTCGTGACAGTCGTGCATTTGTCGAACATCAAATCGTGCATCATTTCCGTGACGCTTTCACCCCTGTAACGCGATAAAACAAAATGAGCTACATTTCTCTGAACCTTCTCAATGTCTTCCGTCAGTCCCACTTGGTGAGGGTCCCACACTGGGCAACAGTACTCCAGGAGAGGACGCACAAGTGTGATGTAGGCATTCTCTTTGGTGGAGCTGTTGCATCTTCGAAGTGTTCTGCCAATGAAACGTAACGTTATGTTCGCCCTACCCACAATATTTTCTATATTCTCTCCAGTCTAAGTTGCTCGTAATTGTAACTCCTAGGTATTTGGTAGAATTTACGATCTTAAGGTTTGACTGATTTATCGTGTAATTGAAGTTCAGCGGGTTTCTTTTAGTGGTCATGTGTATTACTTCACACTTTCATTATTTAGTGTTAATTACCAATTTTCGCACCATGTAGAAATTTTGTCTAAATCGCTTTGCAGTTGCTTTTGATGCTCTGTTGATTCACTGACCGATAAACGACAGCATCATCCGCGAACAGTCTAAGGGAGCTATATTCAGATTGTCTCCTAAATCGTTTATAAACCAAGGATGAGTAGGGGGCCTTTAACGCTTCCCTGGAGAAACTACTAGATATTTTTCACATCAAGAATATTACCAGAGGTGAAACGAGGATTAGGCGAGCCGCGATGGTGTAGCCGTGCGGTCTAAAGCGTCTCGCTGCGGAGCGCGGTTTCTCGCCGTGGAGGTTCGAGTCCGAGTCCTCCCTGGGGCATGGGTGTGCGTGTTTGTCCTTAGGTTAGTTTACCTAGGTTTAAGTTGTTTGTAAGCTACGGACTGATGACCACGCAGTTTGGTCCGATAGATTTACAAACATTTGAACATTTTTTGGATTAGGCGAGGATAGAAACCGCGACCTTTGGACTCATAGTCCGGCACTGTGTTACCGACACATACTGTACATAAATATCACGTCACCAATAAAGTAGCATGAGGTCGTCGATCACACTGTAAATATTGTGGCTTAGAAACACTTAAAAAATGTTCAAATGTTTGTAATCCTATGGGACCAGACTACGTTGGTCATCAGTGCCTAGTCTTAGAATCTACTTAAACTAAGTTAAACTAAGCTAAGGACCATACACACATCCATGCCCTAAGGGAGGATTCGAACCACCGATGCGGGACGCCGCACCACTTTATTCTTTTTTTTTTATTTTTTTTTTATTTTTTTATTTATTTATTTATTTTTTTTTTTTTTTTTTTTTTAGGTAGATCTATGATCTGCGGTCGTTCTTATTGTTCGTGCTCGGTCGTTCGTTGCTCATTTGGCGACCACTCGACCACTCCCGCGCGGCTGAAATACTCTATTACCACTACTGAACTGTAAATAAAACAATATGCACTTGTAAACAGATGCATCCTATCAGTAAGAAAAAGAACGAAGCCAATGCATTTAAATTTCTTGCTTCTGGATAAGGTATATTTTTTTTCTTTTCATGCTCAAGACTCATCCTTATCCAGAAAAACTTACTTAAATATTTTTGCAGCATACCCGAAACAAAGAAGGCGCTTCAGCATCAAGAGAATGTAAGTTCGTTCCATAAACAACGTGATGCGGATTGATGGAAAAGCAGCCCTCGGTCGCAAATTAAAATTATTTGACCTGGTTTCGGCAATGACTAAAATTGCCTTCATCGGAAATTATAAAGTCACATAATAAAATATACTACTCAGCTGTAAAGCTTACGTTACAATGTTTAAAAGGAAATTTTTAGAAAATGCTAGCCACTTTGGGGCTGCACGCATGCACGGAGGCATCAGACTGGCGTGTGCTAAGTGGAGTTGTGAACAGGAAGACGTTACCTCAGTAGTGCCATCTAGTAGCCGCAATTACAACTAGGCTACTGTACAAAGAAAAACAGTATTCAAAAAACAATTGGTACAAAGTGGCTAGCATTTTCTAAAAAATTGTTTTTAAACATTGTGACATAAGCTTTAGAGCTTAGTAGTATATTTTATTATGTGACTTTCTTTTTATTTTATAATTTCTGATGAAGGCAATCTTAGTCATTACCGAAACCAGATCAAATAATTTTTGATTTGCGACCGAGGGCTGCTTTTTCATCCATTGACGTTGTAACCGTCGCTTAAAATAGCGGCAACGTTTAAAATTTTAACGTGATGTGGCATTAAAAATTTGAATCATACTCGGAACCATTATTTCAATGGAATGAACGAAAGACTGCAGGTATTACTACATACTGAGAGTTAGTGGTTTCTAAAGAAGCTAGTTAGATTCTGGTTTCGCGGTGCTTATACAGTGCTGAGCACGTATTTTATGTATGACAATGTATTCGTTTATAGGTATACACTTCTCATGAAAGTAAAGTTCTTGAACGCACAATACTTATTCATCTACAGATATTACCAAGAACCATTTCGCAGGAAAGCGTTTTTAATTTCCGGTCCTGCACCGGTGGGATGCTAGGAGTTTTCATAACGTGGCGTCTTCGATGGCCATTTGCTCCTGTCTTTGCGCTATAAATTTCCTGTAATCCGCTACGTGATGGATGCGGCTTTTATTGGTTCGTTATAGCCTTCTTCATTCCGCACGCATTTTGACCTCATAAAATGGCTTTGTTACATCGTAAAGTGTCCTGGCGGGTCACCATTGTACTGTTCCAGCAGCCTTCTCCGGATAGAGCGCGAACGACAACACTGGAGTCAAAGCTGTACTGAATCGAATACTTTATCTCAATACAGCCATGATCCCAGTTTACGGATGCAATATAATTGCTTCAGCCAAGCGTTTTCGAATATGATGGAGTGCACGTACTTTACAGCAACTATACAGCATTTTGCAGCAAGAATGTCATGCATGCGTTAGGATATACGAGGGGAATTGAAAAATAAGTTTCCACTGTCGACTGTGGGCAGAGATGTGTATGAAAGGAAAACAAAAATAAAATGAGACTTTAAAGATATCTTTGTTTTTCTATATAATTTCAAAGGACGTTGAGAGATTTGTCAAACCTCTTTATAAGCTTCAAGAAGCCGTCCAGCAAAAGATCAGGGCGTTGCATTCGGAAGAAGCGTTGAACGGCCAAAGAAAATTAGAAGCACTCCATCGTTACGTAAAGTACCACTCACCGTTTTCTGGGACGCCCAAGGAGTTTTGTTGCTGGACTTTTTGGAGCATGCAACATCTACATCTACATGGGGTACTTTGCAAATCACATTTAAATGCCTGGCAGAGGGATCATCGAACCACCATTATACTATTTATCCCCCTTTCCATTCTCGAATAGCGCGCGGGAAGAAAGAACACCCGAATCTCTCCGTTCGGGTTCTGATTTCTCGTATTTTATTCTGATGATCATTACTACCTATTTAAGTGGGAGTCAACAATATATTTTCGCATTTGGAGGAGAAAGTTGGCGATTGGAGTTTCGTAAGTAGCCCATGCCGCAGCGATAAGCGCCGTTGTTGTAATGATTCCCATCCCAGATCCTGTATCATTTCCGTAACGCTGTCTCCCCTGTATCGTGACAATACGAAACGAGCTGCCCTTCTTTGGACTCTTTCGATGTCCTTCATGAAACCCACCTGATAAGGATCTTACACTGGACAGCAATACTCCAAAAAAGGACGGACAAGCGTAGTGTATGCAGTATGTAGTTCTTTTGCATCTTTTAAGGGCCCTGCCAATAAAACGCAGTCTTTGGTTCGCCTTTCCCGCGACATTATCTACGTGTTCTTTCCAGTTTAAGTCTGAAGTAATAGTAATTCCTAGGTATTTAGTGAAGTTTACGGCCTTCACTTTTGATTGAGTTATTTTGTAAACAAAGTTTAACGGATTTCTTTTCGTACTCATGTGGACGACTTCACACTTTCATTATTTAGAGTCACTTGCCAATTTTGACACCATTGTGAAATCTTATTCGGATCGTTCAGCAGTTGGTTTTGACCTTCACATGATTTTACTAGACGGTAAATGACGGCGTAATCTGCAAACAACCTAAGAGAGCTACTTAGATTTTCCGCTAAAAAATGTTTGTAAATCTATCGGACCAAACTGCGTAGTCATCAGTCCGTAGCTTACAAACTACTTAAACCTAGGTAAAGTAACCTAAGGACAACACACACACCCATGCCCCAGGGAGGACTCTAACCTCCACGGCGAGCAACCGCGCGCTCCACAGCGAGACGCTTTAGACCGCTCGGCTACTCCACCGCGGCAGATTTTCCCCTAAATCGTTAATGTAAATAAGGAATAAATGCTGCGCGGTAGTGTGCCACTCTCTCGAAATTGAAAGATTTGGAAAAAGCGGCCTGGCCTTCTAAGATCTGGAGTCCTGCTGTTGGATGACAATGCGAGACCACACTCCGCGATAGCGACGCCAAAGCATATTGCATCTCTTGGTTGGTAGCGTCTACGCCATACGCTATACAGTGCTGATCTCGCCCCAAGTGACTTCCATCTGTTTCCAACTTTGAAGAAAACTCTCGGCGGAAGGCGCTTTGGAAGCAATGCTGACGTCAAATAAGCCTTTCAAGGCTTCTTCCTGTTTTTTTTTTTTTTTTTTTTTTTTTTTTTTTTTTTTTTTTTTTTTTCCTGGAAGGCCTTTTGAAGCTTATAAAGCAGTATGACACATGTCTCAATGTACTTGGAAATTATGTAGAAAAAATTGCACTGACGTGTTTTACGGCCCTCTTTGGATTTGTAGTTTCATAAGTTTTTTCAAACATTTTGGACCAAAATAATAATCTAAATAATAGAAATTTAATTAATAACAGTGTCTGAAACCCTTGTAAGAAAAACAAAATTATGTACTGATGGGTTCCCAAACACTGACCTTTAGCGTCACAGTCCAACACATCGCCCTTTACGCTACAGCCAACAGTTAGGAATTGCATTCTTTAATATCATACTATTGATGGCCGTTGTTAACTGATGCTAATATGGCATTTGTAAACACTAAATTATCATTTATCGTAGGAAGAACGACGTCTTTTTGTTAATTCTTCAGTGCGCCATTGCTTTGAAATGACAACGTGTAAGTTACAATAAGAAAATCATCAAATACGCAACGCAAGGTGAGATATGCCAAAGAGTTCTGGGCGAGGAATGTCACGTGACATCTGCGGACGGCTGGTTTTCATTAATTTAATGGAGGGTGTCAAAACTCCGTTATTTTTGCAAATATCTCTCAAACGATAAGAGATATGAGAAAAACATAAGGAAACAAAGTTGTAGAGAATTTGCTCCTCTACAAATTCGTTTATTCAATTTTAGCGTCAGATGAACTGTTTACTTGCAATTAAAATTACATTACAAACAGCTTTTTTTGGTATTACTAACGTATTGCTTGTCCGAAATATTTCAAAAAGCGAGGTTCGGATCTCTGGTAGCCAACAATTATGTCTGTAAAATTTGGTGCCGATCGGTTGAACGGTTCTACCTAAAAAGCGGGAACACGTTACAGCCAGACAGACGTCAAATCGCCGTTATTTTTGTAAATATCTCTGCAACGATGCAAGATACGAAAAAAACATAATAGAGCGAAGTTGTAGAGAATTTTCCCCTCTACGAATTAGGTTCTCTACCAATTAGGGTATTCCTCTTTCGTGTCAGATGAACGGTTCGTTTGCAATTACATTTATATTACAAACGGATTTGTTGGTATTACTACCGTATTTTTTGTCCGAAAAATTTGAAAAAAAGAGGTTCTGGTCGCTGGCGGTCTACAATTATGTGTGCAAAATTTGGTGCTGAACGGTTCGTCTTCAAACAGGGAACACGTTACGGACAGACAGACAGACATACATCCCAAAATCGCCGTTATTGTTGCAAATATCTCTGCAACGATGCAACATACGAAAAAAAAAATAGAGCGAAGTTGTAGAGAATTTTCCCCTCTACGAATTAGGTTCTCTACCAATTAGGGTATTCCTCTTTCGTGTCAGATGAACGGTTCGTTTGCAATTACATTTATATTACAAACGGATTTGTTGGTATTACTACCGTATTTTTTGTCCGAAAAATTTGAAAAAAAGAGGTTCTGGTCGCTGGCGGTCTACAATTATGTGTGCAAAATTTGGTGCTGAACGGTTCGTCTTCAAACAGGGAACACGTTACGGACAGACAGACAGACATACATCCCAAAATCGCCGTTATTGTTGCAAATATCTCTGCAACGATGCAACATACGAAAAAAAAAAATAGAGCGAAGTTGTAGAGAATTTTCCCCTCTACGAATTAGGTTCTCTACCAATTAGGGTATTCCTCTTTCGTGTCAGATGAACGGTTCGTTTGCAATTACATTTATATTACAAACGACTTTGTTGGTATTACTACCGTATTTTTTGTCCGAAAAATTTGAAAAAAAAAGAGGTTAGGTTCTGGTCGCTGGCGGTCTACAATTATGTGTGCAAAATTTGGTGCTGAACGGTTCGTCTTAAAACAGGGAACACGTTACGGACAGACAGACATACATCCCAAAATCGCCGTTATTGTTGCAAATATCTCTGAAACGATACGAGATATGATAAAAACATAAGAGAGCGAAGTTGTAGAGAATTTTCTCCTCTACAAATTCGGTTATTCAATTTTCGTGCCAGATGCATGGTTAAGCCGTTATTTTCATTTACATTTCTAGCTGTCAAAAGACGATCGCAAAGGCCCACTTTTAGTGTTACTACCGTAACCTAAAGTAGGCCAAATCAAAGATATGTGAAATCTCTAATGTCCCAGTCTATTTTTTTCATTTAATACGCAACTCTGACCACAGTCGACAGGGGAAACATGTTTTCCGACTTCCCCTCGTACTATCCTTTTCAGAATGAGCACGTTTAGCATCAAGAAAATGTTTAAGTTAGCCCCGTAGAGAAAAAGAATACTCCTATGAAATGGTTTCTTCCCTTTCTAAAATATTTTTGTGGCATTCTGCAAAGAGAGTTAAGACGGTTAAGCACAACTTTCTAAACAGTCGTATTTACTTAGCTCATTTACCTGTGTGTGTAGCTGTAATGTTTAAATATTTACAAACCTCTGGTAAGAAACTGCTGAGGCCATGGGTATGTAGACATACAGATTTAAACTAAATTGCACTAATCTGAAGGAACTGAGATACCAACAGTCGTAAGTATAATGAAATATTTATTCTATTGTAACCAGTTTCGGCATTCCACTATGCCATCTTCAGGTCCCTACATCGGAGCATGATACCCAAAAGTAGGGATACTAAAACTGGATTCGTGGACTTTGTCTCTTAGTTGGAAACAACATGCTCCGATGTAGAGACCTGAAGATGGCATAGTGGAATGCCGAAACTGGTTGTAACAGAATAAATATTTAATTATACTTACGGCTGTTGGTATCTCAGTTCCTTCAGACTCTTGACCAACCGCAGTCCCGTTTCCAGCACCGATGATGGATTCAATAAAACTTGCACTAAGTACGACGACTCATCCATGCACTCCCATTCCCGATTAAAGATTATTACGAGGAACAGCCTATCTGCTTCTGGGTTACATTGTCCAAGGTCACCACGGAAAACGAAAATCTGGAATTGTGTTTAAAAAAGTAAGAGCAACTGTAACTACTTCGGTTCGCGTATGTTAAAGCTAAATCATAACGCAGGAAGCAGCTCTCTCACATTTCGGATTATACTTAGCTCTCCCTTGCCTCGTATGAACCTGCAAGCAACGATTCCCAGGTTGATAGTCTTGTTCATTTGGTAATGTGGCCACCACCACGTCAAGGATATAGTCCCTCGTAGGGCATGTTAAAGTGGTATGTAGCTGTTATATAAGTACGCCATGAAGAGTACTAGACACAAAAACTAAGAAATGTATAGAACATCATAGAACAAGATAACTGTAGATGACTGAGTAACTGCTTACGTAATTTCTGAAACGTCTTGCGAAGACATAATCTAAGCGAAGGCAGTCGACTAAATCTACATCTACATTGATACTCTGAAAGTCACACCCAAGTGCGTGGCAGAGGGTTCATCGAGCCACTTTTATATTTCTCTACGGTTCCATTCTCTAATAGCTCGCGAGAAAAAGGAACACCAAAGTCTTTCTGATTTCTCTTATTTTATTATGATGATCACGTCTCCCTATGTAGATGGATACTAATAATAAATGTACGCATTCTGCAAAGAAAATTAGTGAAATAAATTTCGCAAATAGATCTCGCCGCAATTAATAACGCCTTTCTTTTAATGATTTCCACCCCAAGCCGTGCATCATATCCGTGACACTCTTTCCCCTACACCGCGATAATACAAAACAAACTACCCTCCTCTGAACTTTCTATAAATAGTCAGTCAGTCCCATGTTTTGTGGAACCCACAATACGCAGTCATACTCCAAAATAGTATGCACAAGTGTAGTGTAGGCAGATTCTTTAGTAGAAATGTTGCATTTCTATCTGCCAATGAAACTTAGTATTTAGTTTGCATTCCTACAATATTTTCTGTGTGTTCTTTCGAATTTAAGTTGTTCGTAATCGTTATTCCTAGGTATTTAGTTGAATTGAAGGCCTTTAGATTTTACCGATTTATGCTGTAACTGAAGTTTAACTGATTTCTTTTAGTAGTCATATGGATGACTTCACTCTTATTATTATTAAGGGTGAATTACCAAATTTAGCACCAGATAACTAAATCTTTTGAGTTTCAGTTGCTTTTGATTTTCTGGTGATTTTTCTAATCGATAAATGACAGCATCATCCGCGAACAGTCTAAGAGAGCCACTCAGATGGACTCGTAAATCGTTTATAAAAACAAGTAACAGTAGTGGCCCTGTAAAACCTCCCTAGAATACGCCAGATATCACTTCTGTTCTACTCGATGACTTACCGTCAACTACAACATACTGTGTCGTTTCTTACAAGAAATCACGAATCTAATCGCACAACTGTGACAATATTCCATAAGCACGCATTCTTATTAGAAGACGCTTGTGAGGTATAGTGTAATAAGCCTTCCGGAAATCTAGAAAAACGAAGTCTATTCGACATATCTTGTCGATAGTACTCATCACATGATGTGAGTAAAGAGCTAGCTGCGTTTCAGAAGAACGATACTTTCTGAAAGCGTGTTGAGTGTTGCTAAATATATCGATCTCTTCGAGGTAGTTCATAATATTTGAGAAAAGTATATGTTCTAAAATTCTGCTGCAAAACAACGCAAATGATATAGGCCTGTAATTTTGCGGATCACTCCTGTTGCCTTTCTTGAATATTTGAGTGACCTGCGCAACTTTCCAGTTTTTGGGTACGCAACGTTCGCTGAGCGAGCTGGTTTATAACTAGGCATGGGGCTGTTGCATCAGTATACTCTGAAAGGAACCTAATTGGTATGCATTCGGGACCGGAAGACTCACTTTTGTTAAGAGATTTAGATTGATTTAATACTCCAGGGGTATCTACTACTAAATTACGCGTGGTGACAGCTGTTCTTGACACGAATTCTGGAGTACTTCCTTCGTCTATTGTAGTGAATTCGGAAAGGTGTGTTAAGCAATTCTGCTATAGCAGAGCTGTCTGTCATCTGTAGCTTCATCATTTCTATCGTGTAATGAAGATATTGTATTTTACAGCTAGTGCACTTTCTATACAAGAATTTCTTAGGATTCTATACCAAATTACTTAACAGGGTTTCGTTGTGGCAACTATTGTAAGCTTTCGGCATTGATATTCGAACTAAATTTCTAGTTCCTGTAAAATATTACCATTCTTGAGATTTTTTGTGCGTTTAAATTTGGCATGCTTTTTTTCTATGCTTTTGCAAGAGTGGTCTAATCTGTTTTGTGTAGCACGACGGATCAGCCCCCTCTAGTGTTGATTTGTTTGGTATAAATCTATCAATGGTTGTCGATAATAGTTCTTTGAATGAAAGCCACATCTGATCTACTCTAACATTGTCAGTTTCGAAAGACTGGAAATTCTCACGCAGGAAACCGTTAATCAATTTTTTTACTGCTTTTGAATAAATATATACCGGGTGATCAAAAAGTCACTATAAATTTGAAAACTTAATAAATCACAGAATAATGTCGATAGACAGGAAAAATTGACACACATGCTTGGTATGACATGGGGTTTTCTTAGAACAAAAATAAATAAATAATAAATAGTATAAAATAAAAAAAAAATGACTAGACGCATAAAAGATCTCTTTCGCGCATCGTTTGGTGATGATCGTGTGCTCAGCCGCCACTTTCGTCATGCTTGGCCTCCCAGGTCCCCAGACCTCAGTCCGTGCGATTATTGGCTTTGGGGTTACCTGAAGTCGCAAGTGTATCGTGATCGACCGACATCTCTAGGGATGCTGAAAGACAACATCCGATGCCAATGCCTCACCATAACTCCGGACATGCTTTACGGTACTGTTCACAACATTATTCCTCGACTACAGCTATTGTTGTGGAATGATGGTGAACTTATAGAGCATTTCCTGTAAATAACATCATCTTTGCTTTGTCTTAGTTTGTTATGCTAATTTAGGGACTGATGACCCCGTAGTTAAGTCCCATAGACTTTACAAACATTTGAACATTTTTTGTTATGCTAATTATTGTTTTTCTCTTCAGATGAAGCGCCATCTCTCGGACATTTTTTGAACCTTTGCTTGCTGTTAGTTCTAATAAAACTCCATGTCATTGCAACCATGTGTGTCAATTTTTACCTCTCCATCTACGTTATTCAGTGATTTATTAAGTTTTCAATTTATACTGACTTTTTGACCACCGGTATATTTTTTAAAATCGTAGATTACATCGATCTTAATTACTGATTAATGTAAAAGATAGACTACATCGCAATTAGTTCTAGACTGACTTTACACGGAAAAATATACTTTTCTTTTAATTTTTATGGAGTTTGAAAGTCCGATATTCAGTCTCGCTACGACAACTCTGAGTTCACTAATTCCTTAGTATGTTTTGTTGCGTTTTATTATCTCTGGATTATCTGTTGACCAAAAGGGTAAACTGACTCGAATGAAGGTAGGAAGGAAGGTTAGTGTAACTTCGTAGGCTTTCCCGGCGTGACAAATCTTCGACGTCCCTGTGGGTTTTCTGCCGGAAAATAAAATCAAACCGATTCAATATTTCGACAGTACAACTATCCGTCATCTGCAGGAAACCGCTGCTGCTGAGTCCCGCTAAAGATGGCGGACTGTTGTATCGTCGAAATATTGAATAGGTGTGACTTTATTATCCGACAGAAAACCCGCAGAGACCTGTCAACAGCGTGGTCATTAGAGACGGAGCTCACGCTCAGATTGTTTGCGTAACGATGGGGAAGGAAACTGGCCGTGCCCCTTCCTAGGAACCATCCCGGCATTCACCTGGAGTGATTTGGGGAAATCAAGGGAAACCTAAATCTGGATGGCCGGAGGCGGATTAGAAGTACCGAGTCCAGTGTGCTGATCTGCCACCGTCCCACGTCTTAAAGGCGTGTACAGTGGTTTGAAGAGATCGGTGAGACCAGCGACCAGCGCTCTAAATAGTCATTGGACTAAGTCAGAATGTTATTACTGGGTTGTTGCAGAAATATATTTTTCCTCTTTCTCGCAGTACCACCGTTTCTTACACGCTGAAGGAGTCAGAAGGGATTAAGATATTTAGAAGGCTTAGTAAGATTACTTCAGTACGAAGCTCTTGGTGGGTTCCAACTAACTTTATAATTTATGGAAGCAGCAGACTAACTCTAGCCTGCCCCAGTCCGATTATCTGTTATTGTGGAATTTCGGAGATTCCTGAATACAGCGCCATTGCAGAATAACGCTTTCTGAATCCTTGCGTTACACGAAATAAGTGTGATATACGTTGCATCTAACATTTATAAGACAGAGCTCTAGCTTTAGGATCATTTTAATCAATCCCTGAAGCCTGGCTTCAGCGTAACGGTTAAGTAATTTTGTCACTTCATGAGAAAATAAGCTAAGCCTTGCAAATTGTTAGTCAACTTATCCAATTAAAAAAATAAAACATTTCAGCTGTTAAATTACGGACACTTCATTTTGGTACTTCAATGAGTCATCTTCAGGTCCCTGTGTAATGACAATACACAACAAGATAGTGGAGGTGTATAATATAAAGGATCTCGTACTATACGGAAATTATTTGTCAAGTCAGTGATGGTACACTCTGAGATATCAAAATCAATTTTACAATATGAAGCAGGACCAGTTCAAGCACTTTCTTTGCCTCAATATACTTTTATACCATCTACCTTATTTCCGTTTGGACCACGAATCAAATACATTGCTTCTCCTTTGTTCTTCTGTCTTTTCTCTCCGGTATATTTTCATCTTTTCACTATGTATTCTTTCCCTTCCTTACATCATTTAGACGTCTTCTTCTCGCTTCTGCCTTGGAATCCTTCCAACACTTTCTTCTTAGGAAGCTCTCTTTATGTTGGTATATAATTTTATTTATTACCTACGAAGGGCGTTTGAAAAGTCCGTGCAAAAATAAAAACTACTAACGTGTTTGGGAAAAACCATTTTTATTTTTCGACATAGCCTACTTTTAGACATACACTTCGTCCAACACTGATCTAATTTGTTGATCCCTTCCGAATAATAGGAATTGTCCAAGTCTGCAAAATACGAGGGGCACACCAAAAGAAATGCACATTATTTTTTATACAGTTTTCATTCTAAATGCTTGAAAGTTTTACAGTGTGTAGGTACATCTTTTAGGAACAATATTTTCATTTCTCCACATTATATCCATCCCTCTCAACTGCTTTACACCATGTTGGAACCAGCGCCTGTATACGCGCTCAACAGAGTCATCATCTTCAAACCTTGTTCCACGAAGAGAGTCTTTCAGTTTTCCAAAGAGATGATAGTCACATGCAACCAGGTGAGGACTGTAAGATGGATGTTGCAGTGTTGTCCATCTGAGTTTTGTGGCGGCTTCATTGGTTTTTTGACTGACATGTGCCCGTGCATTGTCGTGCAACAGCAAAAATCCTGCTTTTGCCGATGTGGTCGAACACGACTCAGTCGAGCTTGAAGTTCCTTCATTGTCGTTACATATGCATCAGAATTTATGGTAGTTCCACGTGGCATGATGTCCACAAGCATGATGTCCACGTGGCATGATTGTCTACAAGCACAATGTCCCATAACTTTTTCTGCAGGAGGTGTGGTTTTCAATTTTTTTTCCTTGGGTGAATTTTCATGATACCACTCCATTGATTGTCTTTCCGTCTCTGGTGAAAAATTATGGAGCCATGTTTCATCACCTGTCACAGTTCTTCCAAGAAATTCATCATCACCATTCCCGTACTGTTCCAAAAGTTCGCTGCATACCGTTTTTTGTGTTTCTTTGTGAGTCACTGTCAACATCCTGGGAATCCACCTGGCACAAAGCTTTTTTAACGCCAACAATTTCAGTATTCTGCACAAACAGTTCCTTCCCCTACCCTAACGTAGCGTGACAATTCGTCCACTGTGATGCGTCTGTCAGCAGTCACCAGTTCGTTAGCTCTCTGCACATTGTCTGTAGTGTTTGCAGTACGAGGCCTGCCGCTGCGAGGACGATCCTCAATATTGCCGTGCCCGCTTTCATCACGTAACCTGCCTGCCCACAGACTAACTGTACTGCGATCGGCAGCAGCATTTCCATACACCTTTTTCAACCTCTTGTGGATGTTTCCCACCGCCTCGTTTTCACAGCACAGGAATTCAATGACAGCACATGCTGTGACGGCGCCACTCACGGGAACGGGTTGAACTGTTTGAAAACAACCGGGAAGGATGTATCTACACACTGTAAAACTTTTTTTAAATTGTTTTTTTCTTTTGGAGTGACCCTCGTACTTATTAGTTTCTACCACGCAAAACAAGAAGGGATGCAAGCCCCCTTCATGATAAACATGACCACCGCCTCCGAATTCTACTGTTGGGCCGGCCGCGGTGGCCGAGGGGACTGCGGCGCGCCACGCACGATCTGCACGGCCACTACGGTCCGGGGTTCGAATCCCCCTTCAGGCATGAATATTTGTGCCGTCCTTAGTAGTAGCTAGTTCATAAGTAGTTTGTAAGTTTAGGGACTGATGACCCCTCAGTTAAGTCCCATTTCTACTGTTGGCACTACACACGCTGACAAAGGATTTCACCAGGCATTCTCGGTACGTACACCCTGCCATCGTATCGCCACGTCGTTTATCTTTATTAGTCACACAACGTTTTTCCACTGTTCAATCGTCCAACGTTTACGCTCCTTACATCAAGCGAGGTGTCGTTTGTCATTGAACTGCGTGGCTTAGTGGGCAGTCGCTCTGCTATGAAATACAAGATTTCTCACATTTATGAATATTGAGGTCGCTGATATGGAGTACCTGGCAGTAGGTGGCAGCACAATGCACCTAATATGGAATAACCTATGTTTTGGGAGCTGTTCGGATGCTTGTAATCACATAGTGAACCTTCGGCTGACGGTCTGTTCGTACCTAGTCAGCATGGAGAATTAAAATGTGCGTCACAGTCATGTAGTGGAAAGGAGATGTCAGAGTGCTATAAATGGGGTCAATGCCCGAGACACCTTTGCGAATGTACGCTATAAGTCTACAAACGGTACCATACTACTGCTAACATTACAGATTGTTTTTATTTATGGAGACCTTTATCTACAAATTTTAATTCAATGCTTCACATCTATCAATATTGTCTTTGACATATTTGAGACGAAAATCCGTCTCAGGGATTATTTATTCATATTAATTGATATTTATATCACCATAACAGGATTGTTCCACCATGTCCATTGCTGAGGTGCTATTCCGCTGCATGGAGAGCCTTGGCAATAGTGGCAATTATCTTTGGAACAAAGAAGCTGAATTAAAGTTTGTGTTGTGGAGGGAAATCGTACATAGACTATTCCGAGGCGCCTTAATCGTTAGTGGTGTGGTAGTCTAACGGTTAAGACGTCTGCCTAGTAAGCATGGAGGTCCGGGTTCGATTCCCGGCCGCACCACAAATTTTAATTCAATGCTTCACATCTATCAATATTGTCTTTAAGTCTAGTACCTTGCAGTGAGTTGTTGATGTACCAGGAGAAGCATATTACCTACTCAAAATGTTCAAATGTTTGTAGAGTCTATGGGACTTAACTACGGGGTCATCAGTCCCTAAACTTACAAACTACTTATGAACTACTTACAACTAAGGACGGCACAAATATCCATGCCCGAGGGGGGATTCGAACTCCCGACCGCAGTGGCCGAGCAGACCGTGACTGGAGCGCCTCAGCCCCCTCGGCCACCGCGGCCGGCTATTTCCTACTGTTAGTGGTCTATCCCCCAACGAGCCAATCGTAGTGGGCGTGTCCCTGACACTGGGATGACCTTTTATTCCATGCTGTAATTTACGGAAGAACATATCCTTCAACCTAAACCTAGACTAATATTGTTAGGGTGATATCCCTTAACAACTCTTGTTTATCAAAAAGGAACAACTTCCTGATGTTCCGCAAAACTTATTTATTCGTCACAAACCGACTTCCGGCTTCCTAGGCTATCATAAGATGACAACAGACTGTTGTATACATGTTTTCAAAGGTGTTACAAACATGTAACGATTTACAAAAATATTATCACAGAAAATCGACTATTTCACAGGAAAGTACATTACAAGTACATATTTATGAGAGTTGTAAACATTTATATAAAAGTATAATATGTAAAGGATCACATAATTAATTTTGTTGAAAGGGAAAGTTGGAAAATTAAACTTATTTCAGTAGAGGTGTGAGTTTACTAGTAAACTGGCATCCTGATCCAACTGTCTATTGATTTACAATATTTCCAGTAGTAATAATAATAATTTCTTGTGGCTCATTGGCCTGGTGCAAGTCTTTCAATTGGACGCCACTTCGGCGACTTGCGTGTCCCTAGCCTAGATTACCCCAGTTATCCAACTGGGGAAATGGGACCTACAGCTTAACGTGGAATCCGAACCACGTGTCGTTTCTGGCGACTCCTCACATCATTGAGAGGTGAAGGATGGGTTAAATTGCAGACTGAAAAAATCCTAGGTCCGAACGGGTTTCTTCAGGGAATGTAGAATTTCACGGTGTACATCGTAATCATGGTTTTCTCTGAGCAGATGTTCAGCAAAGGTTGTGTCTGTCTTTTTTAACCTCCATTTTCTCTCGTATTCTGACAATCTAATATCTACAGCCCTGCCAGACGGACCAACATTCACTTTTCCACATTGTTTGCACATGGTCTTGTCCGCACCACTCTGTGATAGGTTTTCAATTTTATCCTTACTTTGAAATTTTATTTGTATTGTAAAATGCAGGCCTGTAAGTTCGAGATTTTAACTTTTTACCAATATGATCTGTAATTTTGCCTAAATATGGGATGACACTCAGTTTTTCTGACTACTGACTTGTTCTTGCTGGCCAGCATATAAAAAAAGGGTGTTCTAATTTTCCTTATTTTCTTGTTATACAGAATACTGTCCATTAGGGCAGGTTTATAGCCATTACTGGATGCTATGTGTATTATTGTTTGTATTTCTGTTTGAAATGCAGACTTAGATAATGGAACAGATATGAGGCGATGGAACATGGAGTGAAAAGCTGCATATTTATGGCTGTGTGTATGCTGGGAACTAGCAGGGATAACTGTATCTGTTACTAGGGATTTCTGAAAATACTAAGTGTTTGTGCTGATATCAATAGTATAGTCCAAAACGTTTACAGAAGATCCTCCTAGTTCCATGGTAAAATTAATTTTCTTGCGTTGGGAATTTAAATGTTGTAAAAAGGTATCCAATTGCCTGGTGGTACCAGTCCGTAAACACATACCTGAACCAGTATCCAATTTTGCACCTCAGTTGTTCCTTCTGTAAGAAAATCTGTTCAAATTGATCCATGAAGATTTCATATAGAATGGGACTAAGTGGAGAACCCTAGCTAGCCCATCAGACTGATTGTAGTACTTATTTTCAAACTGGAAGCAATTTTGCTTTACACGTGTTTCTGTAACAGTGGTTGTGTCATGTGAATCAACGGGGTTTACTTTACATTGATGCAAAACATCAGTAAGGATGCCTATACTTTCATCAATGGGAATATATGTAGCACCACCGCGGTGGCCGAGCGTACTGCGGCGCGCCGGTCACGGTTTGTACGGCCACTAAGGTCGGGGGTTCGAATCCACCTCGGGCATGGATATTTATGCCGTCCTTAGTATTAGCTAGTTCATAAGTAGTTTGTAAGCTTAGAGACTGATGACCACGTAGTTAAGTCCCATAAGCTCTACAAACATTTGAACATTTTTGAATATATGTAAACAAACTGGTGACATCAAATGATACTAGTTTAGAATTAGGTGGAACGTGTATGTCTTTAATTTTGTCAACAAGAGCTATGGAATTTTTGAATCCAAAATTTGGTTTACAACTTGTTTTCTTTTTAATTATGTAATCTAGCTCTCTTGCTAATAAGTGACTCTTGTTTTCCGTTCGGCATTCAGTATGATAGTGTCTTTACTCCTGATATGTGAAGTGCACAACAAGCGTCAAATATTCAACGAACAACCAAAACGAACTGAAACAACGACCGCAAAACATAGATTACCCCTAGAAACAAAATTATATATATATAAGTTTCGAGATTCGAACCCGGGTTGTCCGAATCCTAGCCAGTCACCTTGGCTGCAGTGTGCTTCTGGAAGCCCAGCGGGAATAGCACAACCGCCCGGATGCAATGACTGTTCATAGGATAATTCATAACGAACTTTCAACACCGATTTTTCAGGGAATTATATCCTATGCATGGTACGCCTCAAAATTAATTCCGGAAAAAGACATAATTTTAAATGTAAAGCAAGTTTGTTTTCCACACACTCTTCGGAACGAACAATGTAGATGTCGAAAGATTTGTTTCGAATGTTTATATGACCAGTACCATCAATCTAGTTGTTCGACGAAAAGTGAGGGCACTTAACAGTGACTGGAAGACCATTGTAAAGTGACCTGGAGTAACATTTCAGTTGTTTACTACTCAAGGAGATTTGATAGATTTATTTGCCTACCTTTCTAACATTCCTTATTGATTTACTTACCTTATTAACCTTCCTATGCCTATCAATTGAGATATGGAAAAATACAAACGAGACGAATAACATCTGCAAGGTTTCTTCGAGATTCGATACCGGTTGTCCGATTCCCAGCGAGTTACCTTGGCCGTGGCGTACCCCTGTGGGTACAGAAGTAAAAGAGTCTTTCCTCGATTTCTGGAAAAGTATGCGTTTGCGAACCCCATACCTGATGATGAAAACAGCTCTATTTACAAGTATCTCAAGTATATCAAATATTCAAGAAAAGCAATAGGAGTGATCGCCAAAATTACAGGCCCATCTCATTGGCGTCCACTTGCTGTAGGATTTTGGAATATGCATTTTGTTCGAACATTATGAACTACTTCAAGAGGTTAACCAATGGTCAACATGGATTCAGAAAACATCGCTCTTGCGAAACACAGATTGCCCTTTATTCACATGAAGTGATAAGTGCCAACGACAACGGATTTCAAATCGATTCCATATTTCTCGATTTCCGGAAGGCTTTTGACACTGCACCTCACAAGCGGCTTCTAATAAAATTGCGTGCTTATGGAAAATCGCCCCAATTGTACGTCTGGATTCACGATTTCCTATCAGAAAGAACACAGTTAGTAGTAATTGACGGTAAGTCATCGATTAAAACAGAAGTGATATCTGGTGTTCTCCATGGAAGCGTTATAGGCCCCCTACTCTTCCTTGTGTTCATAAACGATTTAGGAGACAATCTGAATAGCTCCCTTAGACTGTTCGCGGATGGTGTTGTCGTTTATCGGTTAGCGAAGTCAACAGAGGATCAAAAGCAGCTGCAAAGCTATTTAGACAACTATTTCTACATGGTACGAATATTGCCAATAAACACAAAATAATGAAAAGTGTGAGGTAATAAACATGGCCACTAAAAGAAATCCGCTGAACTTCAATTACAAGATAAATCAAACATTAAGGTCGTAAATTCTACCAAATACCTAGGACGTGCAATTACGAAGAACTTAGACTGGAGAGAACACACAGATAATATTGAGGGGAAGGCGAACCAAAGGTTACATTTCATTGGCAGAAAGCTTTAAAGATGCAACAACTCCACCAAAGAGACTGCCTACATCACGTGCGTCCTCTCCTGGAGTACTGTTGCCCAGTGTGGGGCCCTCACCAGGTGGGACTGACGGAGGATATTGAGAAGATCCAGAGAAGGGCAGCTCGTTTTGTTTTATCGCGTTACAGGGAGAAAGCGCCACGGAAATGTTGCACGATTTGAGGTGGAAATCATTAAAGGAACGATGTTATTCGTTGCGGCGAGATCTATTTGCGAAATTTCAATCACTGACTTTTACTTCTGAATGTGAAATTATTTTGCTACCACCCACCTACGTAGGGCGGCATGACCATCCCAATAAGATAAGAGAAATCACATCGAAAACGGAATGGTTTAGGTGTTCTGTCATCCGCGTGCTCTTAGAGAATGGAACAGTAGTGAAAGGTGACGAAAGTGGTTAATGAACCGTCTGGCAGGCACTTAAATATGATTTGGAGAGTATCTTCGTAGATGTAGATGTGTAAATGTGTGACAGTTTATAGTCAATTAACCTAGTGGCTACATGGGCTTAATTCATCGCCTTGTCATCTCTGAGGTGACCATTTTTTTTTTGTTTTGTTTTGTTTTGTTTTGTTTTAAAACTCAGATTATCCACAAGGAACCGGTGCGGTGTGGAGATCTTTCTCCACACACACGCACACAAACACCATCTCCTGGCAGCTGCTGTGGACATCAGTTCAATTCTGGTTTGATGCTTCTCCTTACGCTATCCACCCCATGCTAGCCTCTTCGTCACCCTGTGCTTTCGTGCACTTGGATAGTGCAATTATCTCTCTGGCTCTCTCTGCAATCTTTCATCCCCACACCTCTTTCCAATGCTGGATTGATGATTCATTGATGTCTCAGAATATGCCCAACCAAACAATCGCGTATTTTAATCAAGATATACCGAAAATGTCATTTCATCCCATTTTCTTCAGTATCACTTGTTTTGTTACGTGATCTATCTAATATTCTGTATTCTCCTGTGCCATCAGATTTCAGAAACTTCCGTTATTATATTTCCTGAAGTCCTTATCGTTCATATTTCACTTTTTCACAAGATTAAAGTTCTATCAAATGTCTTCAAATAAACTTCCTAACACTTACATTAATGTTCGGTATCAACATATTTCTCTTCAGAAATTCTGTTCATCCCGTAGTTATTCTGCATTTTATGTATCATCTCTACGTTCGCCTTCAAATGTTATTTTGCTACGCAAGTAACAAAACTGATCTACCACTTTAGTTGTTGTTGTTGTGGTCTTCAGTCCGGAGAATGGTTTTGGTGCAGCTCTCCACAGTATCCTATCCTGAACAAGCCTCTTCAACTCCACATAAGAACGGCAACATACATCTGTCTGAATCTGCTTACTGTATCCATCTCGTGATCTTCCTCTGCGGTTTTTACCCCAAATACTTCTCTGCAATGCTAAATTCACGATTCCTTGATGTCTAAGAATGTGTCCTACCAATCGATCCCTTATTTTAGTCAAAGTATGCCAGAAATTCCTTTTTTTCCCTATTCTGTTCAGTACCTCCTTATTAGTTACGCGATCCACCCACCTAAGCTACAGCATTCTTCTGTAGCACCACATTTCAAAAGCCTCAATCCACTTCCTGTCCGCACTGATTATCGTCCATGTTTCACTCCCATACAAGGCAACAATCCACGCAAATGCCTTCAGAAAGGAGTTCCCTAGGCTTAAATCAATATTCGATATTAAAAATTTATCTTTTTCAAGAACGCTTTGCTACCCATTGCCATTCTGCATTTTATACCCTCTGCAGTGCGATCATCATTTGTTATTTTACTGCCCAAGTAACAAAACTCATCTACCTCCTAATCTAATTCCTTTACCGTCATCTGATTTTCTTAGACTGCACTCCATTATACTTGCTTTGCTCTTGTTAATGTTTATCTTATATGCACCTTTCAGGCCACTGTCCATTCCGTTCAACTGCTCTTCTAGGTCCTTTGCTGTCTCTGACAGAATTACTATGTCGTCGGCAAAACGCAATGTTTTTAATTCTTCGCCCTGAACTTTAATTCCTTCTCCAAATTTCTCCTTGCTTTCCTTTATAGCTTGCTCAATGTCCAAATTGAATAACACTGGAGAAAGGCTACAACCCTGTCTTACTCCCTTCCCAACCACTGCATCCCTTTATGCCCTTCAACTCTGAAAATCGCTGTCTGGTTTTTGTACAAGTTGTAAATAACCTTACGCTCCCTATATTTTACTCCTGCTTGCTTCAGAACATTATTCCAGTCAACATTATCAAAAGCTTTCTCCAAATCTTCAAAAGCTAGAAATATAGGTTTGCCTTTCCTTAATCTATCTCCTAGGATAAGCCGTAAAGTGAGTATTGCCTCCCGTGTTCCTACATTTCACCTGAACCCAAACTGACCTTCCCCGAGGTCGGCTTCAAGTGTTGCTTCCCGTGCTCGTACATTTCTCATGAACCTAAATTGATCTTCCTCGAGGTCGGCTTCTACCAGCTTTTCCATCCTTCTGTAAATAATTTGTGTTAATATTTGCAACCATGACTTATTAAACTGATGGTTCTGTAGTTTTAACGCCTGTCTGCTCCTGCTTTCTTTGGAATGGGGATTATGACATTTTTCTTAAACTCTGAGGGTACTTCACCTGTCTCATACATACACGCCAGGTGAAACAGTTGGTCATGACTGGCTTTCCCAGAGACTTCTGTAGCTCTGAAGGAATGTCATCTACTCCAGGGGCCTTGCTTCGACTTAGGTCTTTCAGAGCTCTATCAAATTCATCTCTCAGTATAGTATCTCCTATTTCATCCTCATCTACTTCTTCTCCCCTTCCTACAATATTGCCTTTAAGTTCATTTCCTTCGTAGAGCCTCTCTATATACTCTTTCCACCTTTCAGCTTTCCCTTCTTTGCTGAGAACTGGTTTTCCATCTGTGTTCTTGATATTCATAGAGCTGTTTTTCTTATCTCCAAATATCTTTTATTTTCCTGTAGGTTGTATCTATTTTTCCCCTATTTATACATTCTTCTATATCCTTGCATTTGCCTTTCAGCCACTCCTGCTTAGCCATTTCTTAGTCATCTGTACTCCATTTTGCCTGTTTCATTTACTGCATTTTTATATTTTTTCCTTTCATCGATTAAATTTAGTATGTCATATGATATCCAAGTATTTTTTGCAGGTCTTGCCTTCCTATTTTTCCTTTGCTTCCTTCATTATTTCATCTCTCAGTGCTACCCATTCTTCATCTACTGTTTTATTTTCCCCCGTTTCTGTCAATTGTTGCCTAAAGCTCCCTATGAAATTCTCAAGAACGTCAGGTGCCTTCAGTTTATCCACGTCCCATCTCCTTATTTTCGAATCTTTCTGCAGTTTTTCAGTTTCAGCCTACAATTCATGATCAATAACTTATGGTCAGAGTTGATATCTGCCCCTGGGTATGTCTTACAGTTTAAAACCTGGTTCCGAAATCTATGTCTTACCATGTCCCGATGTCTTCTGGTCTCTTCCGCGTATACAATCTTCTTTCCTGATTCTTAAACTAGGTGTTTGTTATAACTAAATTGTGTTCCGTGCAAAATTCTACCAGGCGGCTTCCTCTTTCATTCCTTTTGACCAGACCATATTCACCTACTACCTTCCCTTTCCTTCCTTGTCCTACTACCGAATTCCAGTCTCCCATAACAATTAAATTTTCCTCTTCATTAATTGAATAATTTCCTTTAGCTCCTCATCTATTTCTTTGATCATCAGGAGAGCTAGTTAGCATATAAACCTGTACCACTGTGGTCGGTGTTGGCTTCGTGTCAACCTTGACTACGGTAATGCGATCACTGTGTTGCTCGTAGTAGTTTACCCGAATTCTCATTTTCTTATTCATTATCAGACCTACTCCTGTAATACCCCCAACTGATTTTGCATTTATAATCCTGAACTCAACTGACCAGAAATCCGGTTCCTCTTTCAACCGAACTACACTAATCCCTACTATATCTAACTTCAACCCATCCATTTCTGTTTTTAAATTTAACTTCCCTACCCAATTAAAGGATCTAACATTCCACGCTCCGATCCGTAGAATGCCAGTGTTGTCCTTCCTGATGATCACATCCTTCTGAGTATCCCCCCCCCCCGGAGATCCGAATAGGGGACTATTTTACCTCCAGAATATTTTACCCGAGAGTATGCCATCATCATATGTTCATGCAGTAGAGCTGCATGTTCTCGGGAAAAGTAACGGCTATAGTTTCCCCTTGCTTTCAGCCTTTCGCAGTAACTGTGTGGCAAAGCCACATTAGCAGAAGTTACAATGACAGCTCAGTCAATCATCCAGACTGTTGCTCCTGTAACTACTGATAAGGCTGCTGCCCCTCTTCAGGAACCACACGTTTGTCTGGCCTCTCCACACACACCTCTCCGCTTGGTTGCACCTACGGTACGGCTATCTGTATCGTTGAGGCACGCAAACCACCCCACCTCGGCAATGCCTGTGGTTCCTGGGAGTGCGTTAGTTATACAATCTAATTCCTTCAGGATTGTTTTATTTTATTTTGCCTACACTTCATTACCCTTGTTTTGCTCTTTTTAATAATACGTTTCAAATCACTGTCAACTACATTCAAGTGCTCTACCAGGTGCTTCGCTGTGTCTACCAAATTTACAGAGCCTACCGCAAACTGCGTGATTTTATTCATTCTTCCTGAACTTAAATTCCTTCTACATATTTCTCCTTGCCTTCTATCAATGTTTGCACAATGTACTTATTGAATAGAATTGGGGAAGTCTAAAATCATATTTTTCTCTCTTCCAAAAGAATGTGTCCTTTTCTTGACCTTCGACTCTTATAACTGTTGTCTCGTTTTTGTGGAAGTTATACACAGCGTTTCGTTCCTTATATTTTACACCAGTTGCCTTCCAAATTTGAAAGTGTGTTCTACAGTCAACACAATCAAAAGGCTTTCCAAATCTATTAGGTGATATTATATAGCCAGAAATTTATGTTTCTCTTCTTTTTCAGTTGCTCACAATCATGACTGTAATTGTCCGTATCTGTTCACAAGAGTATCGAAATTGGCATTGGCGGTACTATGGCTATCATTTCTGCAGATAACCTTCTTCCGTGGTCAGTTATAGATTTATCTGAGAGTCCTCGCTCATGTCTCGCTTGCGTGGTCTATTGTTTCCCTCTGATGCATACCCTGTTAAAATATTTGTCCTTAGTGATCGGTACCATAACCAAAAACGGAATATGGCTCCTAGTTAGCGAACCATCAGTTTGACGGTTCAGCTGGCGGTAATCACAAATATTACTGAAATATACGAAAACAATATGAAAACATGAGGGATACAGTTTACACATTACATATTAAATTAGATACGTCTTTAGGAAAAAATGCTACATTACCTAAGGTCTGCCCGAGAATATGGGTGAACAACTGATATGAAATATTATATCCTCTGTTTTATAACATACTTACGGTGAAGTCTCAGTACATATTGACACAATTGTTGTGTGTGCATTTCCGAGTAATTTTGGAGCAGGCTGAATTGGTTTTTAATCCAATTGGAATGGGTAGCTATTAGAATTGTTGCTTTGATCAGGTGTTTTATATTTCTTTCCTTGTGTTTATCACGCTGTATTCTCACTATTTGATTGTGACAATTGTTAATTAGCACCTGTGTTGAACTTCGCTCATGAAGAATTTGTCGATCTGCACCTGAGCGATAGCACTAGGGCCAATATCTATACAATTTCAAATCAATATTTTAATGACTACCCAAAATTATATAGTGCCAATATGACAACAGTTAACTTTCTTTCAACACCAACCAATATAATCAATGGTGTGGCAACGATCTGTTTGGAAGTAAACTGGTTAAAGATAGAGATCTTTGTATTAAAATCTGATAAGCAGTGCAAGATAGAATCATCATTTATGTTTTATCGAAACCGAGTAATTTGTCGAAATTTTACAATTTTAAACATGGCTGTTAAAGAGAGCAACCGTTCGTCAAAATATAAAGTAATCACTTGAGAAACTGCTCTTCGGTTGCAAAAGTTTTGGTAAAATATTTACTTTACTATGGTTTCGGCTTCACTAGGGGAGCCTTCATCATAAGTAAATCACGTTTTTACCTATCAATTAGAAATTTTAAAAATAGTGCAAATTACAGACAGTATGAAACATCACATCCTAAGATACGATCTCACAAATTACGTACATACGAATGTATAGTCAGCAGAAGGTCTCGAGCGATAGGGCTCACGTTAAAAATTAAGAAGTTTGCACATTGCAAATTGTAAAAAATAAAAAAGACAACGCGCCGCTGAGGGTCGCAAGTGTAGCCAGCACTGCAGTAGGCATCAGACTGACAGGCGAACATGCCGTGGAAGCTATAACGTGGCCACGATATATCGCGCCATCTGTTATTAAATAGTAGCACTCTACATGAACTGACATGGTTACATATCAGAAATTGACAAGCACACGGCATGTTAAAAAGTATGGTACTAGATGACAAAATAGAAAATTACACAAAGTGAGTACATAATAAGAGAAAAGAGAAAAACAATATTTGAGGCTACAGACTGGAAACTGGGTACAATATTTCACATTACGTGATTCTGAGTAAGTGCGTCATGCCATCAAAAATGTTTTTATCACGCAACAGCAATTGTGCATTGAGAATAAATCGGTCATTACGAGAAAAAATGGTTATAAATTTCTAGTTGTTAAAGCATATCAAGTCTGAAACCTTTCTTTTATGTGTGCAAAATACCAACATCATGAACTTCTTTAGGTTTGTGGACAATGTTCAGGATGTGTTCAGCAAAAGACGTATGTTTTTCACAGAAGATTCGATATATTCCACCAAAATTTGTGGCAGAGACTGTTGTTAATCCGTGGTGTACCATGCAGCCGTAGTCAAAGTATACATGGCGATACTGCTCTTCATACACCCTTCCCTGGCGGCCTCTCATGTCGTACCAATAGGTAATGTTGTGTCCGACTCATATTTTAGTGTAAGTGATACAGCGTTGTACACAGTTGTTCAGTATTTGAATCTAGAGGTTGCCGACAATGTGTTCACTTACAGAAGGGCAAATGGCGAACGGCGCCAGCTAGCCAGATTGTATCGGGAGATTTATCCTTGCTGATAACAATCACAGCATTCAACGGCTGTAACAGTGTTTCACCGTTTTTTGAGACAGTGCCGTTTAAGGTAGCACGAAATCATGAAGGACATACCTGAAGTGTTTCGACACATTGAAAGGGGCCTGCAGATTTATAAATAAAATTCTGGCTCAGATAACCAAGTGAAAGAACCGTATCTTTACTATTTTTCTTAATAGAACTGCAGCTAATTAATTGTCGATCCCCAACTATGGATCTTAAAGAAAATAATAAATGGTGGCAACGGAAACGCGGTTTAGTTTTATCTCCTCCAGAAGGGAGCAAGAGACAAGATATTTGATTTAACTACACAACATTTATAAAATATATGCTGTGGGAGAATTGAATTTAGGACAAAAGGTCAAAATTTAACAAAGTGAGTTATTGTCAAAGACATAAACAACAAAGGGTGATAGACCGACTTAAATATAATAAACTCACACGTTGCAAAGAATGCACATTGACATAATATTATAATGGGCCTAATATTCTCCACCGGCTAAAGTTGTACTAGCTTAATTAATAATGATTATTTTTGAGACGGGAGAAGGGAGGAATTGGTACATATTCTTACACAGATACATGCTCCAAGCCATACAGGTACTCAAAAGCACCGAACAGCATCGCCAGCAGCAGGACGCGGTACGCAACAGCAGGTTCACTCGCGCACCAATGCAAGAAAAACTTTGTTCCGTACTGTATGGTCTTGTGGCTTGGGCTCAGGGTAGCTATCAGTGGGAACAATGCACGTGATAGAAGACCACGTGGCGTGCGATACAGTCGCGAAGTAAAAGTTTCCAGAGAAATTGAAAATATCGATTAAATAGGAAAACTCGCTAAATAATACTTAAAAAACGGGCCTTCTGGTGTTCGTTTTGCACAGGGGGAAGAGAACTACTGAATGGTAAAGGTTTCTGGTCAAAGCAACACTCTACAGGGTGGGATCTTAGAATCCCTAAAATTAAAATAAATAAATAAAGTACTTTTAGCACAAGTAAGACCGCGAGATAGATCGTTCAACCCTTTGTTCTAACCAGGGGAATGATATGTAGCTAATAAGCAAGGTTGCAGAAAAGTAGGACTTGCCACGTGGTCAGACCATAAAATTTGAACAACTTGGAAAAAATTTAATTTCATAAGAAATAAGATCGCGAGATAGGTCGTGTAATCATTTGACCTATTCAGGGGGATGATTCCTAGCTAATAATGAAGGTTACAGAAAGGTAGGACATGCTACTGGATCGGATCGGGAAATTTGCTATGCAATATTGCAAGAAATAAGATCGCGAGGTACGTCGTATAACTCTTCGTTCTACCCAGGAGAATGATATGTAGCTAATAAGCAAGGTTACAGAATCCTACAGTACTTCACGGGGTTGTATCACAAAAAGATGGAAAAGGGAAAAATTACAATTAGGAAAAAAGATAAAAACGCGAGATATGTCGTGTAACGATTCATTCTACTCAGGAAAAGAAGAGATATCTAATAGGAATGACGCTATTTGCCATACACGTGGGGCAGCGAGTACGGAGGTTACAAGCGTAGAAGTACCAAAATTTGGGGAAAATTACGTCGTTACACTTATTAGAAATCACAACATCTAAACAAGGTTATAGTTAACAGCTCTTGAGCATAGGGTGATGGAGTAAGCTGCCGGCTTTGTCTGATACCGTCTATGTGTTCTATGGACAAAGGGCAGACACCGGAAGTATCGGAAAATTCCCGAGAAACATCAAATTTACCAACCAAATGAATATGAAAAACATTTAAACATGTTTAAACGTAGGAATCAAGGACTCTGCAGTCTGGGAGTGCAAGTATTCTGTTATCGAACACCAGTGAGGCCGCGAAATCTAACTTCGGCAAAAATCATCAGAGAATTAGCAATCTAGAACAAAATTAAATAAAATCTCACCGCTACGCTTTGCGGTGATGTTATAGCGAGAACTAGAGACGCAAATGAGCATTTTCAACTTACAATCGAATCCGAACAAAGTTTAGCCAGGTGCTCAGAACAAAGCCAACACCAAAAGCAAACTTACCACGCCAAAGGCCAGCTAGCGACTCCTGGCCGCCCTCGTCGTCACTACCCTCCAGATGCCTGAAGTGGAGGGGAACCTCTCCAAAGGGTTTAGCCGTCTCAGGTAGGCAAGCTTAACGTGCAAACCAGACAAGGGGAGTGAATGGGAACCTTCGCTAAGCATCTTTGCTAAGGATTTGCTTCTGGCCGGGAGTTGGCAGAACTAGACCTACACCATAGGCAACTGCTGCCATGCTGTTGGAACCAGCAGACGACAAGAGCAACGAGGCGCACCTAACGCTTGTTTAAACTGTTCTGTACACAATTCCCATTCATTCTGCACAAGCTGGGTCAGTGGGAACATACCATAGCAAACGTCATCACATATGAGCCCTCATAAATAAAAACTAGGCACTTAAAACTATGAAACACAACAATATTATTCCATATGTTGGACAAGAAATATCTTAATGAAATAAATCGCAATTTGCGATCAGTTATTACTTCACTGTACTAGGTTCAGAAGAAATACCAAAGTGCGGCGAATGAAAATTTGTGCCCGGCCGGGATTCTAACTCCGGATCTCCTGCTTACTAGGCAGACGGTTGACCACTCCGCCACCGAGGACACTGTGACCATCCCGACTGCAGAGGAATCTTCCTTGCACGTCTCCCACCACACCCAAATCTCCATTCCCCACGCTGTCTCTTTCCTATAACCACAGCCTATTTTTGTTCTGTAATGCTCGCAGCCAAAATACTGTATTCCCGCATCAGGGAGAACAGACCATGAGGTATCGAGACACAATTACTTGCGTCAGGAGCCAAGCCTCAGCTTGTATACAATTATATATTTTGACAACATTACAGCGTCCAAATTAATGAAATAAATAGCAATTTGTGATCAGTTATGGCTTCACTGTACTAGGTTTAGATGAAATACCAAAGTGAGGCGAATGAAAATTTGTGCCTTACCGAGATTCGAACGCGGGATCTCATGCTTACTAAGCAGTTGCGTTAACCACTCCGCCACCTCATGGTGTGTGGCGCGAGACGTGCAGGGAAGAGTCCTCTACAGTCGGGTGGGTCGCTGTGTCCTCGGTGGCGGAGTGGTCAACGAGTCTGCCTAGTAAGCAGGAGATCCTGTGTTCGAATCCCGGCCTGGCACAAATTTTCATTCGCCGCACTTTGTTATTTCATCTAAACCTAGTACAGTGAAGCCATAACTGACCGCAAATTGTGATTTATTTCATTAATTTGAACGTTGTAATGTCAAAAATATGTAATTGTAAAAAATGTCTTGTACATCTGGTATCTCGCATAGTGCGAATGGAACGTCTCGCTACACTAAAAAAATGTCTGAAGCCTATCAGTATTTATTTACTGGGGATAAAATAAGCGGAACACGCTATATAACCTCAGTAGACAGAAAATGTGATTAAAAAGTGTTGCAATGTTTGTAAATGTATGGAACCAAACTGTTGAGGTGATCAGTCCCTAGACTTACAGAATACGTAACTAAACTTATGATAAGAAGACAAGACACACCCCCATGCAGAAGAGAGCATGTCAACATCCAAAGGGAGCGGCCACGCAATCCGTAGTACGGCGCTTCAGATTTTTTGTGGCCACAATGGTGGGCTAATTTTCTGAGTTAGCCACATACATCTAGACTAGGGAGGTTAGCGGATACTCACTTCTTCAATATTATTTAGAATTATTTGGCTAATTCACTTCAGTTACAGATTTGAACATGCAATATTTGATAGAATTTCACAGTCGCAGATGCAGCAGCTGATAATGCAGCGAATGGTAAATTGCACGCTAATGGGAAGATAGGTTTTTGTTTCTGCCAAGTCTCTTCCATGCAACAGTACAGTCACCAGAACAACATTATACTGCATTTACCGTGACAGCCTCACAGCCTTTGTTAGTTCATGTTCCAGTTGGAAATTCAAGTGTAGACGCGAGCTCTGTTGTGGCGTAAAGTCAGCGCCACATGCCAGACGCACGAAAACGATCGTGGATGAGGCAGCGGACGACCGGCAGCCAATCACACGCCGGCACCGCGCCTCCTGGAGGGAGCAACCGAGAAGCGCGCCCTCTACAAGCAGCTATATCTAGGCCGACATGCGTCTGGAAGGGCACTCCGAACTCGGCTCCGAAGTAGGCAGTTACTATGATATAGCACAGCTAGTATCGTACAAGAAGTCGTCGCCGCGAGAGTTGAGTGTTTTGTATACTTTAGTAAATAAAACTTGTATTACTAATCTGTATAGCTGTTTTAGCTGCCCACGTATCCCACGCATCCTGAGCAGATCCTTTCCCTAAAGATAGGCCGACGAGGACAAAAAAAAAAAAAAAAAAAAAAAAAAAAAAAAAAAAAAAAAAAAAAAAAAAAATCAGTCACCCTCTAATATATGTTTTAAATTCTTTTTATTTTATGTTATTAATTTGTACTATTGGTTTCAAGTATGAAAATGATACTATTGACGGTCGAATCTTACTATTTTTTAAATTACGATTTCATTTCTTTATGTTTAACTTCACTTGTTTTTGTTTTTCCACTTTGTTCAAAGTTAATAAATTCAATTAAATTTTACCTCTCAATAGAAAAGCACTTAATTTTATTGAGGCCCTGATAACACCTCCGTACCGGGTGAGGTCAGTTAGCAGTTATTATGTATTTTTCCTACTTATGAATTTCATCTTCTTCTTCTGATTATCGCTCTTTGGTCTCAATATAGTAATATTGCCAGATGTGGCTATTTACCGTCGTTCTTTCTTTTGTAGTGTGGTGTTCTTTTCTTTAGTTTTCGACGTGTTATGACATTTGTCTTTCTGTTGTTACTTTTTTGATTTTGTAGCATTTGATGTCGAAGCCCACTGTTAATGAAGTTATCTGTCGTCCTATGCGTGTAGGGTAATTCATTTGTATCGTAGTGTGTGAGTGAAGTTAAGGAATTTTAAGTAATTATGACGTTTGTGTGTGAAAGAATTTATGTTTGTGTGAGTGTGAGGGAGAGCGAGTCACAGAGAGAGAAAGAGAAGAATATACCGAAAAGCTGTGTCTCCCACTTAATTTTTTTAATCCAAATGTCGATGACACGGAAAGGAAGCGCTGAACGAGTATACACGACAGAGCAACAAACCCTCTTTGTCACTGAAAAATAACTATATAAATGGTTCCCACATCACTCTCACACACAAACATCAGAAACATCAACAACTACTTTACATTCGCGCGCCATTTCACAAAAACGCTACGTAAGGAGTGTATAGAATACAACCGCCACAAAACGTCAATTGACCTCTTAAACAGTGCGCTTTTACAGGAAATAGTGCAAAACCCCAAAAATAATATTCACAACAGAATAACAAACGTGATAACGTGACTAAAATAAGAAAAGAAAGGATCTATATAGCACAAAACAGTAGTAAGGGCGCTGTTATTGTTGTGATCTTCAGCCCGCAAACTGATTTTATGCAGCTCTCCACGCTTTCCTGTCCTGTGCAAGTCCCTTCAACCTACAACTTTTTGAATCTGCTTACTGTTTTCGTCCTTTGGTTTCCCTCTACGAATTTTACCCCACATACTTCCTCCTGGTGCTAAGCTGAAATACCTTGATGTCTCAGAATGTGTCCTACCAATCTATCTCTTTTATAAGTCTGAAAACGCCAGAAACTCCTTTTACCGCCAATTCTGTTGAGGACCTCTTCATTAGTTACGTGATCTACCCATCTAATTTTCATCATTCGTCACCACATTGCAAAAGCTTCTATCATCTTTTCGTCTGAACTCCTGATCGTCCACGTTTCACTCCCATACAATGCTACACTCCCTACATATAAACAGAAAACAGTTTATTGTTGCAGATGACAAGTTGTCAAAGTATTGTTTTAAATTCATAAATGAACATTGCCAATAATTTCAGCTGAGTGATGTAAACAAATATACGCACAAAAATTTCGACTTTTCTGCTTAGAAGTAAAACTTATTCAACATATCTTAATTAAAGCACTCAGCGATGAAACGAAAAACTCTGTTACATTATGACAACTGACGTGAAAAGATATTTATCGCCTGGTTATTCCATGAACAAATGTTTATATCATAGAGTGTAGGCTTTCCCGACCGGCGTCTTCATTAATTAAAACTTCCGGGCTAAGTTGCCGTGGTCCATCAATAAAACTTCTTACTCCCGACGTTTCGTTGACTACTGCGGGCAACATCTTCAAAGGTGAGTCGACGACTGCCTACTAGGCGCTGGAGTTCCTGCTTATATAGAGGGCAGAGATGGCGCCACCACTTGTCACGTGTTGCCGACTATGAAGCTATCTTTGACCAACGTCATCTCTCTCGTGTTACAGGTAATCGATTGTCATATCTTTGATTCAAAGTTAACCGCCAAATCTTATCTAATTTCAAACCTTCTTCTTTCCTGTGATGAAGAGTTAAATGATTTTTGGGGCACCTGAAAAGTATTAATCCGCGGATACAATTTACTATGGAAAAAGAGGAAACGGAGAGTTGAATTTTTTGCATGTATCGGTAATCAAACGGGCAAATGGGACCTTGGGGCATAAGGTATACAGAAAAGACACCCACACCGATCGTTATCTTCTTAAGGATTCGAACCATCATCCTAGGCACAAGAGAAGTGTCATTAAAACATTTGTCGATCGAGCTAATAATATCTGTGAGCCTATTTATCTGAGATATGAATTAAGCCATTTGTGAACAGCGTTCAAGAAAAATGGATACACCGATAAAGAAAAAGATGGAGCTCTCCATGCATGAAGAAAAGGGTACGAAAACAAGCCACAACAGCAACTGTCGGTGGGAAAAGTTTTCCTTCCTTTCATCCAAAAAGTTACGGACCGTATTGGGAAAGTTTTCGCCATGTTTCAAGTGGAGATCGTCTTTAGACCTACCAAGAAAATTAGCGAATGCTTACGATCGGTGAAAGACGCACGACATCCCCTAGCCACCCTGGGGTGTATAAAATTCCCTTTAGCTGTGTCATGGTGTATATAGGAACAACGAAAAGAAGTGTTAATACTATCATATTGGAACATAAAAGGAATTGTCGTCTGGGTCTCACAGACAAGTCAGCTGTGGCAGAGCATGTTTTTACACGTGGTGACCACAACATAAAATTTAGTGAAACGAGCGTGCTAGCCAGGACATCGCATTATTACACACGCATGTTCAGAGAAGCTATAGAAATACAGAAACCTCTCAGTAATTTTAACAGGAAAGAAGAAGGTTTAGATAAGATTTGGCAGTCAACTTTGAACCAAAGATGACAATCGATTACCTGTAATCGAGAGAGATGACGTTGGTCAAAGATAGCTTCATAGGCGGCAGCACGTGACAAGTGGTGGCGCCGTCTATGCCCTCTATATAAGCAGGACATCCAGTGCCTAGAAGGCAGAAGCGTCGAATTGGCACTATACGCCGACGACACGGCGCTTTTCACCCGCACAATGCACTCACAATGCGACGCCGACTACAAGTCGGCTGCGACGCCCTGGGTGCATGGGCCCAAGTGGCGGTTGAAATTCAACACCGCGAAAAGCCGGGCAGTCGTCTTTACAAGACGTAAACTGCCCGATGTGCTACCGCCGATCGAGATCCTGGGGACTCCTATCCCGTGGAGCACAACGGCGAAATACCTAGGGGTAACCTTAGACCAAAGGCTTACCTCGAAAGATGACGTCAGTGATGTAAGACAGAGGGCCACAGGACGGTTACGCGTCATTTACCCACTGCTCAACCCGCAGTCGCCGCTACCGTCGCAGCACGGGATGACGCTGTACCTGTCACTGGTCCGCCCTATGCTCGAGTACGCTTCCCCAGTTTTTGGAAACGCCGCCGACGTCCACATCCAGCTGCTACAGACCATCCAGAACCGCTCTCTGAAGACTATTCTGAATCTTCCAACGCGCTATCCAAACGACCTGCTTCACGAAGAAGCCGGCATTCTACCTCTCCGAGAGAGGTTCCGCGTCACCGCCAGGACCTTCTACGAGAAGATGGAGCAGTCCCACAACCGGCTCATCCGGCAGTTGGGGACACAACAACACTTCAGGCCGACAACCCGCTGGCCTGACCTGCTGTGAGACTAACAAAAATCTCGTAGCAAACCAGGAAATATATATATATATATATATATATATATATATATATATATATATATATATATATATATATATATATCGTCAGTAATCTGACAATCTAAGTCCACTCATACAGCTAGGTATGTTTCAGGTACAGCAGGAATAGCAGCAAATGCTTAGCCTGCAAAACCATCGGACCAAGGTCGAGGTCCGTCAAGAAAGTGAAGCGTGAAGCCTAGTAGGCAGTCGTAGACTCACTCTTGAAGATGTTGCCCGCAGTAGGCAAGGAAACGTCGGGAGTAAGAAGTTTTATTGATGGACCACGGCAACTTAGCCCGGAAGTTTTAATTAATAAATATTTATATATCCCACACAATAACAATTACGTGGAAAAATGAAAAGAATTTCAGGAATTAAGGCATAAACCCACGGAAGATAGCGTGCAGGTGTTTTGCATTACGGAGAATACCTTTCCAGTTTGTTTTGCCAAGCAAGGAAATAAGGACTGCAACATGGAAAGTGCAACTACCACTGTGCAACCACTGTGCAACTACCACTGAGTATTGGTGTGCTAGCTGGAGATTCACAGTGTTGGACGGGTTGTACTGCTGTCGCTGCCGCCGTCCAGCGAGTAGGTGTAGCGGTGGTGGAGACAAGTGTCGGGTAGGCGTGTGCGGCGGTTACGGGCTGGCCTAGGCAGACGCTAATCGATGCTCCCTGCCTGCCTGGGCCGCCTGGGGAGCAGTAAACAGCCGACACCCCTGGCCGGCTACCCCTACTGCCGGCTCCAGGAGACACACTGCACACACCAGGACGCTCCGAGCAGCGGCTCCATCTCACTCCGTCGTCTGCCTTATTTTACAGAGCATGACTGAGTTGGCTTTGTGCTCGATCATGCTTCTCACCTGTACCCTCGCAAGAGGAGTACCGTATAGCTCTTACCGAAATAAGCAAGTCTCGGCTGCAAATATGTTTGTAAAGCTTAAGGGACTTAACTGCGGGGTCATCAGTCCCTAAAATTACAAACTACTTATGAAAGGGATCTCAAATCGATTCCATATTTCTGGATTTCCGGAAGGCTCTTGACCCTTTCTTTTCTTTTTTTTCTTTTTTTTTGTGGTTTTAGGGCGCGCAACTACTAAGGTCATTATCGCCTGAATCAAAACTGGGATATACCCAAGGATAATAAGACTTTAACACGAATTATCTACAGGAGAATGCAAAAGCTGGTAGAAGCTGACCTCGGGGAAGATCAGTTTGGATTCAGGAGGAACATAGGAACCCGGGAGGCAATACTCACTTTACGTCTTATCTTAGAAGATAGATTAAGGAAAGGTAAACCTACATTTTTAGCTTTTGTAGATTTGGAGAAAGCATTTGACAATATTGACTGGAATACACTCTTTCAAATTCTGAAGTCAGCAGGGGTAAAATACAGGGAAATGAGAGTTATTTACAACTTGTACAAAAGCCAGATCGCAGTTATTAGACTCGAAGGGCATGAAAGGGAAGCATCAGTTGGGAAGGGAGTAAGACAGGGTTGTAGCCTTTCTCCGATGTTATACAATTTGTACATCGAGCAGGCGGTGAAGGAAAGTAAGGAAAATTTTGGAATAGAGATTAAAGTTCAGGGGGAAGAAATAAAAACATTGCGTTTTGCTGATGACATTGTAATTCTGTCAGAGACAGCAAAGGACCTGGAAGAGCAGTTGAATGGAATGGACAGTGTGTTGAAGAGAGCGTATAAAATGAACATTAACAAGAGCAAAACAAAAATAATGGAATGCGGTCTTAGAAAATCAGGCGATGCTGAATGAATTAGATTAGGTAACGAAACAATGAAGGTGGTAGATGAGTTTTGTTACTTGGGTAGTAAAATAACATGCGATGGTCGCAGTACAGAGGATGACAATGGGAAGAAAAGCATTTTTGAAAAAGAGAAATTTGCTAACATCGAATATTAATTTAAGGGTAAGGAAGTCTTTTCTGAAGGCATTTGTGTGGAGTGTTGCCTTATACGGGAGTGAAACATGGACGATAAGCAGTGCGGACAGAAAGAGAATAGAGAGTTTGAAATGTGGTGCTACAGAAGAATGCTGAAGATTAGGTGGGTAGATCGCATAACTAATGAAGAGGTACTGAACAGAATTGGTGAGAAAAGGAATTTTTGGCATACCCTGACTAAAAGAAGGGATCGCTTGGTAGGGCACATTCTTAGACATCGGGGAATCGTAAATTTAGCATTGGAGGGAAGTATGTGGGGTAAAAATCGCAGAGGGAGACCAAGAGACGCGTATAGTAAGCAGATTGAAGTGGGTGTGGGTTGCCGTTCTTATGAGGAGATGAAAAGGCTTGCTCAGGATAGAGTAGGGTGGAGAGCTGCATCAAACCAGTCTCCGGACTGAAGACCATAACAACAGAAAAACAGCTAAAACATAGAATAAAAAACAAAGCGAAGAGCTAAATGTCCCTTGACAAATTGGTCAAATTGATAAAATCCAATACTCGAGCAACAGCCCGCACGTCATCAGCTAAAATTTCTTCCAATGTGTCCGGCAGAAGTAGTGCAAGCCGAACAGGAGTCAAATTGGAACATGACATTTAAACATGGCGCACCGACAGCGGGTGGCCACAGGAACATAACGGTGCGGGGTCACCACTGAGCAAGTGGCGGTGGCTGATACGGCAGAGTCCGATCCGCAACCGGGCAAAGATGATCTCGTCGCGAGCGGCGTAACGAGGTCATCCAAACCACCGGGAGCGGTTTAATGGTCCGGAGCTTATTATTTGTAAGTGAAGACCACACATTATGCCACGACGATATAAGGCACCGCGAAAGAGCCCCTTGAATATCATACGATGGGACACAGTACGTAGCTGTCCGACGTAAGCTACGTCTATTTCTAATGAAATTGCGTGCTTATGGAATATCTCCCCAATTGTGCGATTGGATTCACGATTTCCTATCATAAAGGACACAGTTCGTTGTAAGTCATCGAGTAAAACAGAAGTGATATCTGGCGTTCCGCAAGGAAGCATTATAGATCCCCTACTCTTCCTTGTGTTTATAAACGATTTAGGAGACAATCTGAATAACTCCCTTAGACTGTTCGCGGATGATGCTGACGTTTATCGGTTAGTGAAGTTAAGAGGGTCAAAAGCAACTGCAAAGCGATTTAAACAAAATTTCTACATGGTGCGAAAACTGGCAATTGACACTAAATAAAGAAAAGTGTGAGGAAATACACATGACCACTAAAAGAAATCCGCTGAACTTGAATTACGCGATAAATCAGTCAAACCTTAAGGTCGTAAATTCTACTAAATACCTAGGAGTTACAATTACGAACAACTTCGACTGGAGAGAACACAGAAAATATTTTGGGGAAGGCGAATCAAAGGTTACGTTTCATCGGCAGAACGCTTCGAAGATGCACCAGCTCCACCAAAGAGACTGCCTACATCACACTTGTGCGTCCTCTCCTGGAGTACTGTTGCCCCATGTGGGACCCTCACCAGGTGGGACTGACGGAAGACATTGAGAAGGGTCAGAGAAGGGCGGTTCGTTTTGTTTTGTCACGTTACGGGATGGAAAGCGTCACGGAAATGTTGCAAGAATTGGGGTGGAAATCATTAAAAGAAAGACGTTATTCATTGCGGCGTGATCTGTTTGCGAAGTTTCAGTCACCGACTTTTAGTTCTGAATGTGAAAATATTTTGCTAGCACCCACCTACTTTGGGAGACATGACCATTCCAATAAAATGAGAGGAATCAAATCGAAAACAGAACGATTTAGGTGTTCTTTCTTCCCGCGCGCTATTAGAGAATGGAACGGTAGAGAAAAGTTATGAAAGTGGTTAATGAACCCTCTGCCAGGCACTTGAATGTGATTTGCAGAGAGTATCTATGTAGATGTAGATGCAGATGAACTAACTTATACTAAAGACGACAAACATCCGTGCCCGATGGTGTATTCGAACCTCCGACGCGCGAGGCCGCGCTATCTGTAACGTGGACCTGTTTAAGATAATTTTTTGTTGATTTTTCAGGCAATTTTTATTGTTTCAATTTATGTTTCTTAGGATAATGTAATTTATTATATTGTCACATATTTTATCAATGTCAGGAATTTACACCACAACTTAAATCGTAACAGTTTATTCAGGTTAATTTTAAACCAAAGCACTAGTCTCCCTCGATAGTTATACAGGGTGAATCACCTAACACGTGCACCGCAAATATTGCGGAAACAGAAAGTGCGATTGATGTGCGTTTTTCACAGAATGGATTGGTACTCAAGGACTCGTATTGTTAGCCAATAAACAGATTGTAAAAATACCTAGAAAGTTTATTTTTTATGCAAACATATAATTTTTCAAATGGAACAATGGTTGTTTTTATTATGCACTGGAATTTTTTACTCCAGCTGTGTACAAAGAAATTTGAATGACATTTTTATCTCGTTTAGTTTGGCAGTTTTGGGGGCGGAGGCTAAGACAGCGTAGCTGACTGGCTGGTGATCATGGGACAGAGGGCCATGCCCCAGGGGCTAGCCACTCGGCCAGTTAGCTACACTATCGCAGCCTCCGCCCCCGAAACTTTGGACGGTTGTAGCTGCCAAACTAAACGTGATAAATATGTCATTCAAAATTCTTTGTACACAGCTGGTGTTACAATTTCCATTGCACGATAGAAAAAACCATTGTCCCATTTAAAAACTGAATGTTTGCATAAAAAATACACCTTCTAAGTAATGATACAATCTGTTTTGGCTAAAAATACGAGCCCCTGACTACCGATCCGTCTGTGAAAACCGCACATCAATCTAACTTTCCATTTCCGCAATATTTGCGGTGCAAGTGTTAGGTGATTAAACCTGTATATCTTCCTACTTAAGCTCTTTGAAACTTAAAATTGTAATTTTTACCAGATGATGGCATAACAGCCAATAAAGTTCCAGAATATCTCACAGTTATCTTGTGTGTTTAATTCATAATGTATAAAATATTCTGTTCTTTTCTCAATATTTTTTGAATTTCTCCCCAGAGGCCTTCTTTTTCTTCTTGGTCCACTTTGGTCGGTATGGTTTTGGTTCCTTCTCTGGACTGAAATCCACATGTCAACTTTTCTTCAGAATCTGTCAAGGTGTACATAAATCTTCATTCGTCTCTTTCTGATGCCAGTTTCGGTTTTACGATGGTCTGCAGTCTGTAACTAGGTTGTGTGTATCATGGTCCCAGAATTATCCTAATATTTTTTCTCTATTTTCTTAAATTCTAGTAAATCTAATTTTCTATGCGACTACCGGTTTGATATCTGTGTTGTAATTTCTGATTTTAGTGCTTCTTCACAGGCGTTTTTGGTGATGTATATTTTGAACAAGTCCGAATGCTTTCTTGAATTTCTGTAATCGGTTTCTGTGTGCTGTTTTCTCGTGTTAGTTAAATAACTGCGCCGAGTTACATAAAGCGATTCCAACATAATTTGTTTTAAGTTTCAGACTATATAATTTGGAACAGATGTATTCAGTCTTCTCAAAGCAAATTTGCAGCCTAATTGCAGCTAACAAAGCATTTACACCTAATTTGCTCCCCTGATATTTTGAACACGATCTGGAATCCTTTTAAATTCAATGTCTTTTGATGGTGTCTGCCAGAATTATGAATTTTACATAAAACAACAACAAATATATGTTCTCGTTTGCTTGTGGACACTACTGTTTTCTAACCTCAAAGATTTACACTTAGGGCATGAGATACATATGTCCAAGTTCATGTTCAGGAAGTAACTACTGGAGTGACACCTATATGAGGCCTTACAACAGTCTAATAGATCCGTTGAAGAGACCGCTCTATTATTATTATTATTATTTAAATTTCTTATTTGTAACGATGCTGTAATCTCGTAGGCTTTTCCGGCGATCCGTTGACATCTCGGGGAGTCGGGTGTACTGCCGGTGATCCGCGTCTTCCATACACGATATTTCGTTCCGTAACTCGGCATCTTCAGCAGGTGTTCCCTGATACTGATCATCAGGCCGACCGTGTCCCATATTTATGCCTAGGCGGCGTCTGGTGCTTTCTATGTGGTTCGCGCCCACGTGTTCCAGTCTGGTTGTGGCGTCTGACGTATGATGATCCATCGTCGGTCCGCGCCCAGTGGCAGCCGTCTACGTCTCATGGCGTTCCATAGGTGGTGCGCGCCCACCTTGCGCGTTCCTAGCACTTTTAGGGCAATCCTCCTGCTTTTGATTACCATTACAGGATGTTATTGTGGTCACAGTACTTCCCTGGACTTCGGAGTTTGGTGTGCGCCTGCGAGGTATGCTACCCGTCGTAACAGGCTGCTGGTGGGGTGGCAAGCCGCCGGAATTACTCGAGACGTTGGTGTCTGTATCTCTCTCCCTGGTTCTGCGAAGGGGGTGTCTTTCTACCATTGCTTCTGTAGCAGTTCCAGAATCGGATTCCATGCAATACTGAGTTGATAACCTGCTTCCCAGTTTATTAGGTCCTTCCCCATATTGATTTAAATTGACTCAGTTATGATGCTATCCCAAAACCTGGGGGTGTGATCCAAGATCCTGGTTTTGTCGTAATCCATGGTATGGTTCAACTCCGACAGTGTTTTTCTATAGCAGACTTTGTGGCCTGTCGTAGTCTGGTATGTATTTAATGTTCCTTACATCTTATGTCACCGGTTCTCGTAGTTTGACCAATATAAGACATACCACATTCACATAGTATCTGGTAGATACCCGGTTTTCGTAGTACTAGAACATCCTTGACACCCCTAGTTGGTGCCCTAATCTTGTTTGCTGGACAAAAAACACTTCTGATTTAGTGCCGGCCGCGGTGGCCGAGGGGACTGAGGCGCTCCAGTCACGGTCTGCACGGCCACTACGGTCGGGGGTTCGAATCCCCCCTCGGGCATGGATATTTGTGCCGTCCTAGTTCGTAAGTAGTTCATAAGTAGTTTTTAAGTTTAGGGACTGATGACCTCGTAGTTAAGTCCCACAAGCTATAAAAACATTTGAACATTTTTTTCTGATTTAGTGTTTCCTTAAGGTTCTGCTGATCTTGGCAGATATAGGCCCTGCATATGGTAGGAAGGCAACCTTACCAGTCTCTTCTTCTTCTTCCACTGACAACTGCTGCCTGCCAGTCAATGTGTTTCTTCAGATATGTGGATGACACATTTGTCATTTGGCCACAAGGCCGAAATAAGCTGGATGAGTTCCTAGACCATCTAATCTCAAGACACGTCAACATTAACTTCATCATGGAACTAAAGAACGAATGTCAAATTCCATTCCTGGACGTCCTGGTGAAGAGGAATCCAGACGGCACTTTAGACCATAGTGTGTTTAGGAAACCGACACACTGACTTGTATCTACAAGCCTACAGCTGCCATCACCCAGCTCAGAAGAATGGGGTACTGAGAACATTCATACACCCAGAGAAAACTCAGACAACTTAGCAGCAGAGCTGGATCTTCATCAAGTGCTTGGAAACAACGGTTACTCGAGCAGAGACATCCGCAAGGCGCTACACTCCACCAGACGCTCAGATACAACAGGGGAAGAAGAAGGGACCGGGAAGGTTTCCCTTCTACCACATGCACCGCCTGTATTTGCCAAGATCAGCAGAATCTTAAGGAAACAATATCAGAAGTGTTTTTGTCGACCAAACAAGATTAAGGCAATCACTGGGGGCGAGAAGGATGTTCTACGATTACGAAAACCGGGTATCTACCTGATACGATGTGAATGTAGTATGTCTTATAACTATCAAACTACGAGAACCTTTGACATATGATGTAAGGAACATCAAAGACATACCAGACTACGGCAGGCCACTGTCTGCTGTAGCAGAACGTTGTCTGTAGTTGAACTAAGCCATGGATTACGACAAAACCAGGACCTAGGCTCAAACTCACAGGGATAGCATCATAACTGAGTCAATGGAAATCAAGATGGGGGAGGACCTAATAAGCCGGAAAGCACGATATCAACTCAGTACTGCATGTAATCCGGCTCTGGAACTGCTACAGAAGCAACGGAAGAAAGGCACCCCCTCCACAGAACCAGGGAGAGAGCTGCAGACAGCAACCAACGCCTCGAGTGATTCGGGCGGCATTCCATCCCAACAGCCTGATGCGACGGGAAACATGCCTCGCAGGCGCACACCAAACTCCGAAGTGCAGGAGAGTACTGTGGCCACAATAACATCCTGTAATGTTCATCAGAAGCAACTATCTCCAACTGACCATTTTCCAACATAATTTTTCCATCCTATCTCCACTAATCACAGGTATTCGGTCTTCTTTCTGCTAACTCTGAGTCCTCCATTTTCCATTCACTCCCTCCATCTCTCCGATGTTCTTCCTACCTTCTCTTTGTTCTCTTCTACAATAACCTCGTCAGCTGCAAAACAACCCTACCATAAAGCCAGGTCCTGCACTCCTTCGGTCAACAGATCCATCTTTATATAGAAGAGGTATGGGCTTGATGTAGTCCAATCAGGGAACTTCTGAGTCACTCCGACACTAGATCTTACTTTAATGCAGGCACCATCATACGTGTCTTAGACCAGTCGAACATACTTTTCTGGCAGACCTCTCGCTCTCAGGCGTCTCCACAGTACATCTCTCAATACAGTATCATATGACTTCTCGTGATCTATAAACACTGGATGTAGGTTTCTTTATCGGTCCCCGTGCTTTTCCATCAGCTGTCTCAGGATAAAGATTGCATACATCGTTCCTCTGCCTGGCATGAACCCAAACTGCTTATCCGATTTGTTTCTTCCCCGATCCATTTATCCATAATTTTCTCCAAGATCTTCATCGTACGGGACGTTAGCTTAATTCTCCTGTAGTTCTTGCACTCTTGAATATCTAATTTTTCTTTGTGTTTTGGTACCACTGTACGTTGCCTCCATATCACTGGTACTTTTTCCTGTTCATATATCTTTTTCATCAGGAACAATAACAAGACTACTCCCCCCTCCCTCCCCCCGTAGTGTCTTCCAAGCCTCTACAGGCTTTGTTTGAGGTCATCAGTCCCTAATTTTACAAACTACTTATGAACTAGCTTATACTAAAAACGGCACAAACATCCATGCCCGAGGGGGGATTCGAACCCCCGACGGTGAGTGCCCTCGCGCATCGTAGCATAGCGCCTCAATGCAATCGGCCTCTCCGCCGCGGCTTTCGATTTTCATTCTCCCTAAAGCTTCAGATACTTCCTCCCTAGTGATATGTGACTACTATCACCATCAAAAACGTTCCAGGAAAATCACATGAGCTGAAAATTTTGTTTTCTACATTGATAGTATTCCATGATATATATCATGACATATATCAATGTGAACGTCTTGTTCACATTGATATAACCTTTATTATGACGAAATTAGTTCGTTCTGTAGCCTGAAACACGTGAATGTTAATGTCCCATCAAGGGATTCTTAACAGAACACGACACAGGTATATTATTGGTAAGAAACATTTTTAATATCTACGGAATATGCGGACACCTCAGATTTCGTCTGGTAGTTTTATGGGCTTACCGGGTTGGGCTGATTTTCAACTGTGCATAATGTCAGCTATTGATTTGAAGCGTTTTCTGTAGATCTTAATTGAATTTAAATTCAATTAATTTTTTTTAGCTTTTTTGTTCATTCGTGATGAAATTCTGTTCAAAATTGTTGAAATTCAATTTCGTAAGTTTCTTTGGCCATGCATCTGTTCAGTCTGCAGCTTAGACATTCCCACGCACTGCTACTTCGACTTAAGCAAATGTTTAAATTGTTTTCCACTGATGGAGTTCAGTACAATTATAATCTGATCATTATCTAATCTGTAGTTGACTATCCACAAGCTGTCATTGGTGATGTAATTTTTGGAGACATTTCTAGGGGTTCGTCCAGCTTATTCAGCGAGATCATGTAAAATTGCGATTCATCTTGCTGCAGTTGTTCTTCGTACTTAAACGCGGTATGGTTTCCGACGTATTTTCTAACATTGTAAGCGTACTTCGTTTTCTAGAATGTCCAAGCAAAGTGAGATATTACATGAGCTCTCTGAGAATTTTACAGGCATCAGTTTGTTTATCATTCCTTTCAATGACGAAGTTTCGGGTATAACAAAAAGCAGCAACTGAATCATTCACTGGATCACCGTATATACACTAGTGTTATAGAGGTGCACAATGTTTTATCCGTCGGTTGTGTGTAGCTGCTTTTCTTCTTGGTATTACCTTTTTCTATTGTTACTTCGCTTCATTGACTTCTTACGTCATCAATGGTGAGACTGATTTTCTGCAGCCTTGGTACATGATCATTGCTTTCTGCTGGTGATTAGTTGTGGATATACCTATCATCAAAACTACATAATTTTTCAGTGCAGCCCCGATTAACGGCAATATGTAACGGGCGTAGCGCTTTAGCTGCCAAATATTTCGTCAGACAGACTAGTTACGACAATATGGAACGGGTATACATGTGTAGTGTACGAACATTGTCACGACACACTGTTGGGCGATCTTTGACTAATACAGGTAAACTGAAAAAAATACGTTACAGAAAAAAATTTACGGTGATTTGTAATTTTTATAAATGTTATCGTTGAGTAAACGGCAACTAGAAACAGAGGTTCTTGTCCTCCGAACCAAGAACAAAATGTTCAAATGTTTGTAATTCCATCGGACCAAACTGCGTGGTCATCAGTCCGTAGCTTACAAACTACTTAAACCTAGTTAAACTAACCTAAGGACAACACACACACCCATGCCTCAGGGAGGACTCGAACCTCCACGGCGAGCAACCGCGCGCTCTGCAGCGAGACGCTTTAGACCGCTCGGCTACTCCACCGCGGCGAACCAAGAACACTTGCTAGACGTTGGCTACGTCAGTTAAACCATACTTACACGTCAGACCTGATATTACGTGTATATTTGACGCGCATATGTACGGTAATTTGTAATCTACTGATCTCAGTAACGGATAGTATTATGGAAAATATTTTCGAGACTTCCCTGGTTCATCCTCAGGATGTATCGTAAAAAATTCGAAGATTTGCCATGATTAGTAGATTTCTCAATCGACAGAACTGGTTCTTTAGATAGCAAAAATTATGATACTTCTAGCGCATCGTGATAACAGGAAACGGATTTTCTAGAGAAAAAAAAAAAAAAAAAAAAAAAAAAAAAAAAAAAAAAAAAAAAACACACATGAAAACAACGTAACGTAACATTCGATTTATTTGCTATCGCCCAAGATACAATACCATTGAAATCGCAAAATTAAAATAATATATATATATATATATATATATATATATATATATATATATATATATATATATATATATATGCATTTGATACGCAGGAGCTATGTACTACTTAGAAACAACCCCATACGAGAAATCTACACAATGTGTTTTCATCTCTACAGACGGTTTAATAAATGTTGTAATGCTTCACTAAAGTAGATGCTGCACACTGTGACAAAATAAATAAATAAAACAAAAAAATTAAAAAATATAAATAATTATAATAATAATAATAAAAATCTTTACTTTATTGGGCTAAAAGTGACCATTCCCGCAATTCGTGATTTCGGTTATGATTCCATGATTTCTCAGGAACCGCCTATGGATAAATGGAGCTTTTGTAAGCCGTTTAAAACCCGCCAGAGAGCACACGTAATGTGAAAACACCAACCAAATTACTCGATATATACATGTTGCGTCTGTTCCGAAAGAACAGACGTCACTTCTGATCCTGCAGTTGTTATTATTTAATATTCACAGAATATCTGACATCAACTGCGATTGGGCAAAGCTGAAAATGTGTACCCAGCCGGGATTAGTGGAGAGGGGTGGGCAAGTTTGAAGCCCTTACTCTTACGGGAATTAGTTTCATAACTACGAGTTTGAGTACTGTGGGCAGGGCGAAGCTGGGAATTTGTATCTGACGGGAGACGTGCTTAGGTAGTCCTTGCAGGTGCGGTGATCACTGTGTCCCCAGTGGTGTAGGGGTCAGCGCAACTGCCTAGGAAGCAGGAAACCCGAGTTCGAATCCCGGCTGGGTACACATTTTCAGCTTTGCCCAATCGCAGTTGATGTCATATATTCTTGTGAATATCAAATTACTCGACTTTGCTGAGCTGTAGAAAGTGTCTAACTTGGAAAATGTTGGCACTGTACTGTACTGTATTGTATGATTGCTATAGTATTCCCAATTTACTAAACTCCGTCCGACAGCCCCCGCACTCCCGGCCGTTACGTCATTTTTCGTGACCGGAGCCGCTACTTCTCAATCAAGCAGCTCCTCAGTTGTCCTTACAAGGGCTGAGTGCACCCTACTTGCCAACAGCTCTCGGCAGACCCGGAAGTAACCCACCAAGTGCTTAACTTGGGTGATCTAACGTATCCATTGCGACACGGCCGTGGGCCCATTACCATGCTAATATATATATGAAAACTAGATGACCCAGTGAACTTCGTAACACTTATCTCTTAATATAAACCATATTAATTAAAATCATATGTATTTTAAACCCAGTACCTTTATAAAGGCATCATCAGATACTCCAAGTATCGCCTCGATAGTGGGCGGAAAGAGTGGGCAAATTACGCACACATGTCCAGGATAATGTTCATGTCACATTCGTCGAAGTTCAGGGAAGCTTTCAACGGTGATAAAATATGGAAAAATCGCGAGGAAATTTTATATTTAAATTAATATGGTTTATATTAGGAGCTAAGTGATATGAAGTTCACCGGGTCATGTAGTCATCTAGTCGATCCGACAATGCTTCGCAATTGCTAATATGTATGTACTCTAGCTTTGAACTTCCAATGTGCAAATTTTTGTCGCAATCGTACGAATGATATTGATATCTCAAAGAAAATAGCTCTTTCAGTTTTCCATAAATTTTCTTATTTCCTGACCAACTATTCAAAACTTTTACTTCACTCAGACCTTCCTCTCGCTTTGAACGTCGAATGTGCAAAATTTTATCGCAATGAGATGAATAGTATTGATATTTCATAGAAAAATATCTTTCTATTTTTTCTGTATTTTCCAATTTTCCGGGAAACTTTCCAAAATTTTTATTTCATATGAACGTTACTCTTTCTTTGAATGTGAAATATGCAAAATTTTATTGCAATCAGACGAATGATATTGATATCTTATTGATAAAACCTCTTTCAGTTACTCGCGAATTTTCACATTTTCCGGGCGACTTTTCCAAATTTTTGTTTGATCCGAACTTTCCTCTTTCTTTCAAATTGAAATATACAAAATTTTATTGCAGTTGGACGAACGGTATTGATTGCTCAATGGAAAATTTTTTTTCAATTTTTCCCGATTTTCCTCTTTTCCGGACAACTTTTCCATATTTTACACCGTTTAAACCTTCCCTCGACTTACACGAATATTTCAAGACTAAAATTAGCCAAATCGGTTCAGCCGTTCTCGAGTTTTAGCGAGACTAACCTTATCAATTCATATATATATATATATATATATATATATATATATATTAGGCCAAACGCTGTCCAGAACACTTTATCCGTTAACTCTACGACTAATAGAAGCCGAGATATGGGCCCTTAAAAATCGCAAATTCGCAGGCGCCATTTAGGAACATATTATTACCGAGTCGGCGCAAAACTTGAGCAGCTGAGTCAGTCAATAATTACACTAGATTTTATTAAGACAGCTACTGGAAGAAGCTATGACAGAGTTCAATCGTTTTTTAAGAAGTTCGTGAGCGCCGTCCCAGAAGATACAGTGTCAGCACGTCGCTTAATGTAATGGCCAGCAGTAGCTTCATACGCCAGCAGGGATTCTGTACATGACACCAGCAAAGTTATGGATGTAATAATATTTTGCGAAGATAGCCGTCAGAAATGCTGTTATTAGGAATCCTTGCTTGGCGCTCGGCGTCCCATTCAGCCCTGTGAGAGATATTCGCCATAGAGGAGGTCGCCAGAAGAGCTCCCAAGATTGTGGCTGGCTGGGAGCCAGATCAGATTCAGCACACTCCAGCTAGATAAAATGTTGAAACCCGGCCGCATGTTCATCCCATTCCACCTCGTATTTCATGACATTCAGCGAATGATTTTCAGTTCGCTTTGTGAACTATAGTTTGCGATCAGCCGTGTAGCAAAAACATACACTGATAACCGCGAACATGTTTGTTTATTCTTCTCGTAAAGCAAGTAGTCAAATTGTGCCTTGTGTTTGAGTTTTGTAACGGGCGTGACAGCATTTAGTAGGATGTTACCGAGTTGCCGGTGACCGTATTTAATTCTACCGACTGTAAAGTGGAATATGATAAACGAAGCATTTCAACAAGTTCAAAACAGTAGTGTAAAGAGTTATCATTCTTCTTACCCTGCAACGTAGATGATCTTTGAAACAGAAAAGGTAGCTCTATAACATTGCATTATGAATACTAATAAGAATTTCTTTACAGTAAAATGTTCTTGTTCGTTAATGCAAAGAATTCTTAGTTATTGTAGCTCCCTGCTTCTTGGAAACCAACTAGGCTGTATTACTAGTTGTCTTCTAGTTTACGAAGACCCATAAAAAGGTTGAAAAAATTAGTAGGCTTGATGGGTATAACAATTTAAACGAAAAAAGAACCACTTAACGTGTAAGATTGCGTTGTGGTCGACAATTCTGCGATTCCTGTGTGGTCTGTTGAGTTCAGGGGTTGGATTCGTTTCAATGACAAGACAGACATTTTCACGGTTTTTTTAATATAATTTTATTTCTTTTCTTTCATCTTTTTTTAATTTCCTAATAATTTCACAAAAAACATCTGAGAGACAGCTAAACTTGCCTCTCCACAGTGATATCTGGTTAAACATTGTCCTTAACATGACTGCATATTTCTCCACGTCATCAGTACTGTACTAATCGCAGAAACATTATGTAAATCACTTTATGTCTAAACATTATACTTCTGTTCAGAGACCGCTAATAAATTTTAACAATTTAATCAAACAATATTTAATACATTAATTATGTTATAACTTTTACAGACACTAAATATTTATTTTTAATATGGTCAGTATTTTAATAATTATTTTGACTTTATAAATGTACATGTTAAACTTATTTAATACAACAAATTTAATTCACGATTTCGACTTGTGTAAATAGATATCTTCAAACTAATGTTTCAGTGTACTGTTATTTAGACTCGTAGTTTTAGTATGTTTCAATTTGTGGTTTGTAATTGTGATGTCGCACAAGTCTAAAGTGCGCGCCACCTACTTTCGCCGAGCGCCGCCATTCACGCACGGCGCGGCGTTCTTACGACGTCAGCCACGAGCGCCCTCTGCTACAACTCCGCTCGTGGCCACCACTGAACGACATCGTTCACTTGGGACTGAGATAGGAACCAGTTAACACTTCGTAATCAGATAGGCACCAGTAAAGACTTGGCTATCGGATAGGCACTAGGCAGGCCTCTAACTCAACTATGTATCAGCTTTCTGCAGCACTGAGCTATGTAAAAGTTAAGTATTACTAAGTCTCTAAGAAATATATACCTCGTTCTAATTTACTCTAGTATTTCTAGTTTCTGCTCTCCCACTGGCTGGTCACCTCCTACCTGCACAAGCGTGCATCATTTATTCCTGTGTCGGTCTTTCTACTCGGCCACCGACACCTACGACGGAAACGAGACACAAAAGCGGCGACGAGGCTGGGACACAAAAGTAATTCAATAAATAAATATATGATTAGTGTCGTAGTATTTTGGTTAATTTCGGCAATAATTTCTTAGTATCAGACAGATCGTTAAAATGAATGACAAAATCATCACATACATATGTTTTAGGATCCGGTGATATACGAAAGATGGTATGCCCTAATTTTTTTAAAAACTAGGTAATTATGTAATAATGTTACCTAATAGTTACAGCGTGTACTGTTGTCATACGCCTATTGGTAAGTGAATTTATGTGAACAGCATATTGCTTAAACAAGTGTAATGCATTCTTAGCCGCGGCAGAATAGCCGTGCGCACTGAGGGGCCGTCGGGGGTTCGAGTCCTCCCTGGAGAATGGTTGTATGTGTTGTCCTTAGGTTAGTTAACTTAAAGTAGTTCCTAAGCTACAGACTAATAGCCAAGCACTTAAGTACCATAGATTTACAGACATTTGATGAATTTTTGTATTCTTAGTATTTTTGATTGTTATTTACGAAAGTATAAAAGCACCATATTAAGTAGCGAGATACAAAAGATTAATAGGTTCTTTAAAGAAACACGGTACATGTATGTAAATCAGAGTAAATCAAACAGAGTACGAGAATATTACAAATTACTATTACGGTGGTAGTGTTTTACTTACGATTAATGTTGGTTTCATCGGTAGTGTTGGCAATGCCGAATATATCCCCGCAACATAAGGAATGTGCAACATATTGAAACATTACACTCTTCATCATTTCGTTTGGGGTCAATGTGGTACTCTGAAGATTATTTCTTTTAGAAAAAAAAAGTGATTTCCAGCTTGAATTACAGCAGACTACAAGAACGATTACGTTATTACTTCATGAATATTTCTTCAATCAAGAACATTTTTTATTGTTAGAGAAGAGAGAATTCATAGGTGCATAGTCTGGAGGGTAGACTAACGCCGCTCAGATAACTGGCAACTACTTGTGAAAGTAGGTAGTTATCAGTGCGACTGCCATTTCAAAAACTTTCCTGTTTTTTTAGCTCCATTTCAACAGATTAAATATATAGTCTAAAATGCATAGAACAGTAAGCTGCCCGCTATCTAACTGTTTCAAATACACGACTTGTAAATCAAGTGCACACACTTGAGAAATAGCGTCATTTGAAAACGACTGCTATGAATTACGAAAAGGTGAATGATTTATTGTTTCCAAAAGTCAGAATTTTTTAACAGCATACTTACATCAAAATCGATTGAGGAGCGTAACGGAACTACAAATTCGCACAGAATGAAATACAGAATTTTTATTTTTTTCACAGGCAAGGCAAAGCTTGTAAGGAAAAAATAAGATCATAAAACGATGTAGCGTGGCCTTGTATACCGTCAACAATATCTATAACGTGAAGTGGATTTTAGCTTCTTTTTTCGTCTCAGCCCAGCCCAAAGCACAGTGTGAATACGCATGCCGGCGGCGTGCACTGACCATAGGCTGAGCTTCTCAGCACTGCCCGGCCGGTGCAAAGTGAACATGGCAGTACCGGGACTCGCCTCGTCCCGGCGCGTCTAGAGCATTGTATAGTACAAGCAGAACAATCCGCCATTTTGAATCCCCTGTTGAAGGCGCTCATTTAAAAACTATGGAACCATTATGCTTTTTAATATGCTCTTATGCCGCTGAATATACTTTCCCAACGCAGAAAAATGTTACAGCATAGTAAATTTATTCATTTGACTGTAAGAGGCACGCAACTTAAAGTTAGTGATTAGAGGGATATTAAGAGATATGATGCAGTCACTCACAGTCCATATTAAGGAATTTGTTACTGTTCTAAATATTTACCACATACAGTTAAAATACGTTACAATATTATCGTATTTTCTGTCTTATAAACGGTGCGTAAGTTTAGGGTAAGTAAGAGTTCCATTCGAAAACAATAACGTAATATTGTTAATTGCGATACTGTAATTTCCGTATTCCCCCGTCTAATGTCTCCCATATTTTACGCACAGCATATATGAGAGAAGATTTCACGTCAAAAATGTATTTAATAACTTTGAACGCCTGGTTTCGTTAGACAACGACTAAAGTCTCTCTGGTAGCACGCACACTTTGAAATAAAGTGAATGTTGCATGATAAGTTTTTAATTTAATGCCTTTCATTTACGAAATCTTTCCTGTTCCCATTCTTTGCGAAGTTCAGTGTTTTATAGCCATCCTGTTCACTGCTTGGCTTAGGCCTACGTATACTCAAGCAACTTTAAATACACTATAAGTGTAAGCCTAGGGACTGGTAACCATAGTAGTTAAGTTCCAAAGATTTACAAATATTTGAAAATTTTTAAAATAAACTATTCCTTACGTGAAACTTCCTGGCAGATTAAAATTGTGTGCCGGAAGCGGGACTCGAACCTGGGACCTTTGCCTTTGCCTTTCTGTATTCCTTACGTGTTGAGGCCTATATTTTCAATACTAACTCTGTGTGAGAGAGTTATACAAATAAAAAAAGGTTCTTAACGTTACACAGTTAGTTGCTTGATTTTAGCGTTCATACTTGGCGTTCGAAATTTACAAGCCACATTTTACGCCGCTCGATGTTTGAAGGGGAAAAAAAAAAAACTTACTGCACAACCAAACATTTCAAACTGTGCAACAATAAAATCCGAAAATATTCGCTGATTCACTTCGCTGCACTCCACAAAGCAACCAACATTGTCGTCGCATTGGGATTCAAAATGGCGAATTGTTCAGCTCGGTATATCTAGTGCTTTGGGAGCGTCTTGCTCTCGGCATTGTGACGTCATCGCTTCGCCTCTACGCCCTCTCAGCCGGCGAGAGCGGCGGGAAGTTAGCCTGACTGGCGGCCGTTTTGACCGGCTCTAGAATTCGCGTACGTGCCATCTATAACAAGTACTGTAGATAGCAACAAGCAAAGGCCAATGTCTATTAACAAGATATTGATCCTATGGGGGAAAATGATTGACAAGTGGACTAAAACCGACTCCAAATCAGACTCCAGAGAACTGTACACTATAGTGCAGGTTCTGTCCCATAAAAAGTTACATAAAACGGATTGTCGGAATTAATAAAACTGTGGAAATACTAAGTGTAGGGGCCGCCCATCAGCAGAGAAGGTTGGGTTCCGTCTTTAATGTCAAAGTTTTCATATTTATGTTTTAAGAACAGAATGAAATCAGAATGCTATGTTATATAGTTAAACAAGAAAGCCCTTATTAAAAAAAAAAAAAAAAAAAAAAAAAAAAAAAAAAAAAAAAAAAAAAAAAAAAAAACTGTATTAAGAAGATAGCTTTCATAGGAACGTGATTTAGTGTAGGCAACAGAATGACGGCATATGAATTACATCTTACATAACCATAAAACTAATCTGTTCCCGAACCTAAGCTAGTGATTGGGTTGACTCTCTTGGGGGCATCATACGTGAGTCATTTATTATAAAGAATGGAGTACATGTTCTATATATTATTATTTCAACAATCAAATTTGCTGCAATTTGGTGATGCAGTTCAAGTAGCCATTTGCATCTCGAGTCTCCAATGTAAGTTCATCATGTAGTTAACAAATGAGTTCAGTTTATTTTCCTTGTGGCGAGAAATTAGTGTGTAGTAACAATCTTGACTGAAGAAATTTGTACGAATCACACTACATTTATCACTCAACAACACTTCTATCAGGAACGGAGGAGACATATGAAAATGAACCATAATTGACAGTTGCATTTCAGATGAACTTGTCAGTAAATATCTGGTAAAGAATTATGTTGCTTAATGTGTGTACACCTGTACTTGCTTGGAAACACTGACTAGAGTACGCAGGATATTAAAAAATCAAATTGATAAAACATACAAGTTTATGGAGAAAAGGTCCAAACACTAAAATGTGGATGTTTATGCGAAAAAGTGTTTAAAAACATGAAGTATCGATGATTTCATATACAAGAAACCTGTTTTCATCAAACAGAATTTTTGGTGTTGGACACACAGTTGCTGTTAAATTCTTCTCATTGCTTATTAATCAGTTTTTCACTTCACTGGCCTTTTTAGCTCTTATTATCTACTTCTACTCTACTGGACCTGAAGCTCTACTCTTTCTTTCGTTCTAGCTAAGTGAACTGCATCGGTAGATTCTATTACTTCTACTTTACTGCCTCTTACTTCCTTCTTTACCCGTTTTTCTCCGGAATTCCAATAATAGATCCTCTTACAGCTTGAATAGTGATATACCAAGCCGGTGTTTGATTAGATGGGATGCCATAAAAACGTTCAAATGTTTGTAAATCTATCGGACCAAATTGCGTGATCATCAGTCCGTAGCTTACGAACTACTTAAACTAAAGTAAACTAACCTACGGACAACACGCACCCCCTTGCCCCAGGCAGGACTCGAACCTCCGACGGCGAGCAACCGCGCGCTCCGCATCGAGGCGCCTTAGACCGCTCGGTACGCCACCGCGGCGGTTGCCAGAAAAGTCATAACATCTCAAAACAGAAAGTACCAATAACATGCCAATTCTGTGTATCACCAGTGTTACGGCATGCAATTTGAACTTCCAGCAATATGTTTTGTGTTATAATGTTAATTGTCAGTAGTGTTGTTATCGTGATCGACATTAATTATGACTTTCAGCGTTCAATCTGAAGCATAGTCCCCCAAATAAAATTCCTCCATGAGCCCCTATTCAATGGTAACGTTGATGCCTCTTCTGATGTTCAACCTGTTACTTCAAAATGATTCTTGACTGAATCCAAGTACTTTATCCTTCGTTTACATCGACTCCTCTTACCCTCTCCTGCTGAAACCAAGAGTCTCTTAGGTACCTTTGCTTCTTCCATGCGTGTAACATGACCTCACCATCTCAGCCTTTACGCTCCAACTGCTTTATCTATGGCATTCATTTTTCTTTCATCTCCTCATTATAGACACCCTCCTGCCATTGTTCCTATAGGTTAGTACCTGCGATCATTCTTGCTACTTTTATATCTGTAACCTCTACCTTATGAATAAGGCAACATCCACCCAGCTTTCACTCTCATACAACAAAGTTGCTCGAAAGATAGAGCGGTGACTGTTAATTTAGAGAGTAGATCTTAGATGAACACTCACTGCATTAGCTTTGCTACTCTTTGATTCAAGTTCTTTCACTGTGTTGCCATCCTGTGAGAAAATATAACATAAGTACTTGAAACTGCCCACCTGGTCTACTTTTGTGCCTGTTATTTGGCACTAAGTTTGTTTGAATCTCTTTCCCACAGACATTACTTTCGTTTTGGACATGCCATAACCCTTATACCTCCGATCTAGCTCTGAAATACTGGACTGCAACATTTCCATCTAATATACCATCACAAATAAGTCGTCTGCATATGCAAGATTCCTTAATTTGTTCTGACCTATTTTAATCTGACCCTGTTAGTTTATTGTTTTCAACATATGATCCATAAATGATATGAACGACAGTGGTGACAGGTTACAGCCTGCTCTAACCCCTGAACCTACTCTGAACAATGAACTCAATTTACCGTCAACTCTACCTGCTGCCTGACAGTCAACGTAAATACCTTTAACTGCCTGCCGAAGCTTTTCCCCTATTCCATATCTTGCAAAACTGACAACACCTTCCTTCCAGGAACACGGTCATAAGCCTAGTCGACATCTATAAAATATATATACAACTCCCTGTTCAATACTTGCGCTTCGCCATTATCTGCCCTAAGTTAAAGATCTGCTTCTGACAGCCTCTAAGAGGCCTAAACTCACGCTGATTTTCATCCAACTTGTCTTCAACTAATAATCGCACTCTCCTTTCTGCAATACCTGAGTATATTTTGCCCACTACACCTCTGTAGTTGTTACAATCTTTTTCGTTCCCATGCTTGAAAATTGGCGTGATTACTGCTTTCGTACCGCCAGATGGAACCTGTCCTCACTCACACTTCATTTCAGTTATCTTTTGCAACCAATTGAGACTTGACATTCCGCTATATTTGAAGAATTCCAACTTATTTCATGGACTCCAGCCGCTTTCTTGCACTAGTCTAGTGACCATTTTCTCCACTTCCACAAATGTGATCCTGTTTCCATCAATATTCCCATCCCATTCTACCTCAAAATCTGACACATCATTTAACATTTCACGTACTTTGAGTAACTCCTCAAAACACTTCCTCCATCTGCTGAAGACATCCACAGGGTTCACCAGCAGCTTTCCTGTCCTGTCCAAAACACTTGTTAACTCCTTCCCTCCCTATAGAAGACTGCTGATTACGATTCAGACTGGTTTTCCTGCGACTTGACCCAAAGTTTATAACTTATTTCCAAAGTCTTCCCATGATGTCTGCTTGGATTCTGTAATCATTTTAAACAAACACGTGTTATACACCGAAGTTCATCACCTTTGCATGTTGTCTTGTCAAGTTCGCTTGATTTGGTTTGTCTAGTGGTGGCAGGATTATCCGGCTCTTTCAAAACGTTTCTGGGGAACGCCAGCGATCTTTTATTTCCATGTATCGTTTTCGTATCCATTTGGTTTTTGGTTATATATCGCTCACGAGGAGACTGCTTTCTTGTCTCCTTCCTAGTTCTTGTCACAACGCAAGTATGTGCTTTACACTTAAATACAAGAAATGCACACAGAACCCTGGATATCAGATGCACCTTGAAGCCCACGAACACCCCTAAATACCTTGCTGTAACATTGGACAGGTCGCTGACGTATCAAGATCACTGCCTCAACACAGAACGTAGGCTCAAGGAATACTCTGCTTAGAAAGCTAGCGGGGAGCGGCTAGGGAGCGAACCCCGACATACTGCTCACCACAGTACAGGCTTTGTGCTTCTCAACAGGAGAGTATGCCTGCCCAGTGTGGAATCGATCTGCGCATATCAAAACTGTCGATATCGCCCTGAACGAAACCTGGAGGATAATCACTGGACATACGAAACAGATCCCTCTTGAACGCTCTAAGGCATCTGGCTTTGACTCACCGAAAGACCACAGAACAACTGCTGAGTACACAGACCTATTCAGGCAAACGTTCGACAACCTCCAAGTTCTACCACGAACACTCAAATCAAGGTAAAACTTTTTGAGGAATGTACCAATTGAACCATCTAAAAACTACCCACTGTAACAAGCACGCCTTATCGGAACCAAACTGGACTGGAAGACCCTGCGAACCCTGAATAGGATGAGAGCGGGCGTTGCACCTGTGAAAACCATTAAAGCGAAGTGGGGACTGGCGGAAGCTGAGGATCTTATGTGCGAATGTGGAGAACTGCAGGACAAGGCACATTTGCTTCAATATTGTAGTTGCCCACAGTCCTGTACCCTCGACGATCTATGGTTGGTGAGCGATGTGGCAATAGACGTCCGGTATTGTGCCACTAATTTAGGTTGACGGAAAGTCCGATGTGTCTTGTCAAGTTTGACAGAGAGTGTTAGATGTGTTGTTGTTGTTGTGGTCTTCAGTCCGCAGGCTGGTTTGATGCACCTCTCCACGCTTCCCTGTCCTGTGCAAGTCTCTTCATCTGAGAATACGTTCGGCAACCTACATCCTTTTGAATCTGCTTAATATATACGTCCCTCAGTCTCCCTCTACGACTTTTACCCCTCACACTTCCTTCTAATGATAAGTTGACAATTCCTTGATGTCTCAGAATATGTCTAACAAATCTATCCCTTCTCCTTGGTCAGGATATGCCAGAAATTGCTTTTATCCCCGATTCGGTTAAGCACCTCCTCATTAGTTACCTGACCTCCCCATCTAATCTTCATCATTCGTCTGTAGCACCAAATTTCAAAGGCTTCTATCATCTTTTTATCTGAACTCCTAATCGTCCACGTTTCACTCCCATACAATGACAAACATCCAGACAAATGCTTTCATAAAGGACTTTCTAACATTTAAATTAATATTGAATATTAACAAGTGTCACTTCTTTAGTAACGCTTTTCTTTCCATAGCCATTCTGCATTTTATATCTTCTTTCCTTCGGCCATCAGAAGTTATCTTGTTACCCAAATAACAAAATTCATCTAGTACTTTTGTTGTCTCATTACCTAATCTAAATCCTTCAGCATCGCCTGATTTTCTGACATTACATTCAATAACCTTCGTTTTACTCTTGTTAATTTTCATCTTATATCTTCCTTTCAAGACACTGTCCATCCCATTCAATTGATCTTCCAGATCTTTTGCGGTCTCTAACAGAATTACTGTGTCATCGGCAAACAGTAATCTTCTTATTTCTTCTCCCTGAACTTTAATTCCCTCTCCAAATTTCTCCTTCCATTCCTTCACTGCCTGCTCAATGTACAGATTGAACAACATTGCGGAAAGGCTACAACCCCGTCTTACTCCCTTCCCAATCTCTGCGTCCCTTTCTTGCCTTTCGACTCTAATAACTGCTGTCTGATTTTTGTATAGGTTGAATATAACTCTTCGCTCCCGATATTTACCCCTGATACTTTCAGAATTTGGAAGAGTGTATTCCAGTCGACATTGTCAAAAGCTTTCTCCAGATCGACTAACGCTAAAAACGTAGGTTTCCCCTTTCCTTAGCCTATCTTCTAAGATAAATCGTAATGTGAGTATTGCCTCTCGTGTTCCAACATTTCTCCTAAATCCAAACTGATCTTCCCCGAGGTTGGATTCCAGAAGTTTTTCCATTCGTCTGTAAATAATTCGTGTTAGTATTTTGCACCCATGGCTTATTATACTGATAGTTCTGTAATTTTCACACTTGTCTGCACTTGCTTTCTTTGGAATTGGAATTAAAATATTCTTCTTGAATTCGGAGGGTATTTCCCCTGTCTCATACGTCTTGCATACCAGGTGATACAATTTTTTCACGACTGGCTCTCCTAACGACATCAGCAGTTCAGACGGAATATCATCTACTCCAGGGGCCTTGTTTCGACTCAAGTCCTTTTGCGCCCTGTCAAATTCTTCTCGCAGTATCATATCTCCTATCTCATCTTCCTCCAATTCGTCTTCCATTTCTCGAATACTGCTTTCAAGTTAATTTCCTTTGTATAGGTCCTCTATATATTCCTTCCACAGTTCAGCCTTCCCCTCTTTGCTTAGTACTGGTTTTCCGTCCGAGTTCTTGATATTTATACAGCTTCTTTTCCTGTCTCCAAATATGTCTTTTATTTTTAGCCGGTATCTATCTTTCCCCTAGTTATGCTTTCTTCTACGGTTTTGCATTTGTCCTCTAGCCACTCTTGCTTATCCAGTCTGCACTTCTTGCCAATCTCATTTTTCAGACATTCGTGCTCCCTTTTTCCTGTTTCACTTGCTGAATTTTTATTTTTTCTCCTCTCATCAATTAAGTTCAGTACATCCTGTGTTATCCAGGGATTTCTATTAGGCCTTGTCCTCTGCAGCCTTCACTACCCTATCTCTCAGAGCTACCCATTCTCCATCTACTGTATTACTTTCCCCCGTTTCAGCCAATCCTTGCCTAATGCCCCCTCTGATACTCTCAACCGCCTCTGGTTCCTTGAATTTGTCCAGGTTCCATCTCCTAACCTTTCTACCTGTCTGCAGTCTCTTAAGTTTTAATCTGCAGTTCATAACCAGTAAGTTATGGTCAGAGTCTATATCTGCCCCTGAATATATCTTACAGTTTAGTACCTGGTTTCTAAATCTATTCCTTACCATTATAAAGTCAATCTGGTACCGTCCAGTGTCTCCTGGTCTCTTCGACGTATACAGCCTTCTTTCATGATGATTAAACCAGGTGTTAGTGATGATTAAATTGTGTTAGATGTATGATTCGAATATTAATACCCTTCGCTTCGACGGCAAGTACTATGGGAGTAAGAGAGAGGGAGAGAAAGAGAAGCGCAGAGTCGACAGAGCAGGACAGTCAGAGAGACTGGCGCCCTCGCTATGCCCTCCACCTCTCCCTAGCCACCTCACCCCCCACTGTGCCGCGGCTCTGCTAACCGCGCTCACCTCCTCTATTCGGTGTTCCAGCCAGGGTCTCGCCATTTCGCCACGTCCGCTCTACCGCGCTCCTGCTGTGCTCTGGAGTTTGCCGGTATGAAAGAGCTCGCCCGCACTGAGCTCCGACCTGTTTAAGCCACGTGACGAGCTCCAGATGGTCTCCAGCCTGTTATCTCGTCCCACACTGTTCTCCGCTGCTCCGCTACCTCCCTGACCACATGAAACGGACAATTTCCTAGCAACATTGAAACGTCCATTTATCCATCCATAGAGCTCCTGCATCCAGAATCCACATAAACTAGACAATGTTGTGGCGAGCGACGGATTTCTCCACAGATGTACTAGAAAGCGCTTTCGTGTAAGGGAGCTCGGTTTAATTCAATGCCCTGTTGTACTAACAGATCAAGCACAGTAAAGATCAGCATCCTTGTTTCGGGGCATGAAATGTGATTAAAGTTCCTACAAGTACATTACCAATAGTTAGCCCTTCTAGAGGCAATATAAAAACAAATTATTTTTTTTTCTATTTTTATTCTATCAATATTCATACTCTGTGTCAGAAAAAAATGTAAATATGGTATTAAATATACTTTACCTGAACAAATGGAGCCATTGCCCACAAAATGATGATACTTCTGATGGTGCACTTAAAAGTAGTTCATTTCTGCAGTAGACAAGCATAAGGCCACCTGGCATTGTCAACACATCCATCTGCTTCTGCGGGATTCTGTTAAAGAGCATGCAGCGCCTTCAGGCATCACTCTTTTTTTTAAATGGCCGTGACGATGTAAGCCAGGACTATCATTGAAGACATTTCTGCCTACCATGCCTGCGCCAAAGGTTATTCGAAAGTCCTTCGGCTTTAGTTTCTCTGTTGTATTACATAATTGAAACAAAAGGCATACATTTCTAACAGAAGGCACCAGGAGGTACTATACTGAGTTCCCAGGGATCTCACGGTTCTTTCGTGAGTACGTGCGTGGCGAGCACGGGGCTCCGAGCTAAGGCAGTCTTCCTTCCTTCATTACTTCCCGGACTGCATTTCCTTTCCCCCTCCCCTCCTTTCCTATCCTCACTCCTTCCCCTCCACGCCGGGGGACTGATAACCTCAGTTGCTTAGTCCCCCTATCACAAACAAATAACCCAAACACCTACTATACAGAAAGATGAATTTTACACAGCACCGAAAGACCTAAATCGAAACAGGGCCCCTGGAGTACATGACATTCTCTCAGAGCTACAATCAGCAACGACACATCTACTTCACCTAGTGAGTAAGACGTACGAGACAGGCGAAATACCCTCAGCCACAAAGAAAAATGTAATAATCTCCATATCAAAGAAAACAGGCGCAGACAGGTGTGAAAATTACAGAACCACCACTAAGTATTCACATAAGGATGGAAAGACTGATAAATGCTGACCACAGGGAAGAGCTGTCCGAATTCAAGAGAAATGTAGGAACACAAATGGCAATACTCACCCTACGACTTATTTCAGAAGATAGATTAAGGAAAAGGCAAACCTATATTTCTAAATTTTGTTGATTTGGGAAAAGCTTTTGACATTGTTGACTGGAATACACTCTTCCAAATTCTGAAGTCAATAGGGGTAAGACATAAGGAACGGAAGGTTATTTACAACTTGTACATTAATCAAACAGCTGTTATTAGACTTGAAGCACATGAAAAGGACGCCGTGGTTGGGAAGGGACTCAGATATAGTATTTCTCATATGTCATTCAATCTGCAAATTGCTGTAGCTGTAAAGGAAAGCAAGTAAAAATTATCAGAAGGGATTAAAGGGTGAAGAAATAAAAGCATTGCGTTGTGCCAATGACATTGTAATTTTGTCAGAGACAGCAAAGGACCTGAAAGAGCAATTGAACAGAATGGACGTGTGTTGAAAGGAGCGTATAAGATGAACACTGCTGCAAGAATTACTTTAACTAAGGAAACAATAAAGATATGTTACTTGGGCAGTAAAATGACATATGATGATGGCAGTACAAGGGATAAATTAAATGCAGAATGGCAAAGAGAGAAAAAAGCTTTTTGAAAAAGAGGAATTTACTAACATCGAATATTAATTTAAGTTGTTGTTGTTGTGGTCTTCAGTCCGGAGAATGGTTTGATGCAGCTATCCACAATACCCTATCCTGAGCAAGCCTCTTCATCTCCACATAAGAACGGCAACCTACATCTGTCTGAATCTGCTTACTGTATCCATCTCTTGGTCTTCCACTGCGGTTTTTACCCCACACACTTCCCTCCAACGCTAAATTCACAATTCCTTGATGTCTAAGAATGTGTCCTACCAATCGATCCCTTCTTTTAGTCAAGGTATGCCAGAAATTTCTTTTCTCCCCAATTCTGTTCAGTACCTCCTCATTAGTTACGCGATCCACCCACCTAATCTTCAGCATTCTTCTGTAGCACCATATTTCAAAAGCCTCAATCCTCTTCCTGTCCGCACTGTTTATCGTCCATGTCTCACTCCCATACCAGGCAACACTCCATACAAATGCCTTCAGAAAGGAATTCCTTAGGCTTAAATCAATATTCGATGTTAACAAATTTCTCTTTTTCAAGAACGCTTTTCTACCCATTGCCATTCTGCATTTTATATCCTCTGTACTGCGACCATCATTTGTTATTTTACTGCCCAAGTAACAAAACTCATCTACCTCCTTTATTGCTTCGTTACCCAATCTAATTCGTTCAGCATCACCTGATTTTCTTACACTGCACTCCATTACCCTAGTTTTGCTCTTGTTAATGTTCATCTTATATGCACCTTTCAGCACACTGTCCATTCCGTTTAATTGCCTTTCCAGGTCCTTTGCTTGTCTCTGACAGAATTACTATGTCGTCAGCAAAACGCAAAGTTTTTAATTCTTCACCTTGAACTTTAATTCCTTCTCCAAATTTCTTGTTGCTTTCCTTTATAGCTTGCTCAATGTACAAATTGAATAACATTGGAGAAAGGCTACAACCCTGTCTTACTCCCTTCCCAACCACTGCACCACTGCATTCCTTTCATGCCCTTCAACTCTGACAACCGCTGTCTGGTTTTTGTACAAGTTGTAAATAACCTTACGCTCCCTATATTTTACTCCTGCTTGCTTCAGAACTTGAAAGAGTTTATTCCAATCAACATTGTCAAAAGCCTTCTCCAAATCTACAAAAGTTAGAAATGTAGGTTTGCCTTTTCTTAATCTATCTTCTAGGATAAGTCGTAAAGTGAGTATTGCCTCCCGTGTTCCTACATTTCTCTTGAACCCAAACTGATCTTCCCCGAGGTCGGCTTCTACCAGCTTTTCCATCCTTCTGTGTATAATTCGTGTTAATATTTTGCAACCATGACTTATTAAACTGATGGTTCTGTAGTTTTCACACCTGACTGCACCTGCTTTCTTTGGAACGGGGATTACAACATTTTTCTTAAAGTCTGAGGGTACTTCACCTGTCTCATACATCTTACACACCAGGTGAAACAATTTTGTCATGGCTGGTTCTCCCAGAGACTTCAGTAGCTCTGAGGGAATATCATCTACTCCAGTGGCCTTGTTTCGACTTAGGTCTTTCAGGGCTCTGTCAAATTCTTCTCTCAGTACAGTATCTCCTATTTCATCTTCATCTACATCCTCTTCCCTTCCTACAATAGTGCCTCGAAGTTCATTTCATTTGTAGAGCCCCTCTATATACTCTTTCCACCTTTCAGCTTTCCCTTCTTTGCTGAGAACTGGTTTTCCATCAGTGTCCCTGATATTCATAGAGCTGTTTTTCTTATCTCCAAATGTTTCTTTTATTTTCCTGTAGGCTGTATCTATTTTTCCCCTATTTATACATTCTTCTACATCCATGCATTTGCATTCTAGCCACTCCTTCTTAGCCATTTTGCACTTCCTGTCAATCTCATTTCTTAGTGGTCTGTACTCCATTTTGCCTGTTTCATTTACTGCATTTTTATATTTTCTCCTTTCATCGATTAAATTTAGTATCTCCTCTGATATCCAAGCATTTTTTGTAGGTCTTCCTACCTATTTTGTCCTCTGCTGCCTTCACTATTTCATCTCTCAATTTTACCCATTCCTCCTCTACTGTTTTATTTTCCCCTGTTTCTGTCAATTTTTGCCTAAAGCTCCCTCTGAAATTCTTAAGAACTTCTGGTTCCTTCAATTTATCCAGATCCCATCTCCTTATTTTCCTACCTCTTTGTAGTTTCTTCAGTTTTAGCCTACAGTTCATAACCAATTAGTTATGGTCAGAGTCTATATCTGCCCCTGGGTATGTCTTACAGTTTAAAACCTGGTTCCGAAATCTATGTCTTACCATTATAAAATCTATCTGGTATCTCCCGGTGTCTCCTGGTCTCTTCCACGTGTACAACCTTCTTTTGTGATTCTTAAACCAGGTGTTTGTAATAACTAAATTATGTTCTGTGAAAAATTCTACCAGGCGGGTTCCTCTTTCATTCCTTTTGCCCAGATCATATTCACCTACTATCTTCCCTTCCCTTCCTTGTCCTACTACCGAATTCCAGTCTCCCATAACAATTAAGTTTTCCTCTCCCTTAATTGTCTGAATAATTCCCTTTAGCTCCTCATATATTTCTTCGATTTCCTCATCATCAGCAGAGCTAGTTGGCATATAAACTTGTACTACTGTTGTACCTCCGCTGCCTTCACTATTTCATCTCTCAATTTTACCCATTCCTCGTCTACTGTTTTATTTTCCCCTGTTTCTGTCAATTTTTGCCTAAAGCTCCCTCTGAAATTCTTAAGAACTTCTGGTTCCTTCAATTTATCCAGATCCCATCTCCTTATTTTCCTACCTTTTTGTAGTTTCTTCAGTTTTAGCCTACAGTTCATAACCAACTAGTTATGGTCAGAATCTATATCTGCCCCTGGGTATGTCTTACAGTTTAACTTGGCTCCGAAATCTATGTCTTACCATTATAAAATCTATCTGGTATCTCCCGGTGTCTCCTGGTCTCTTCCACGTGTACAACCTTCTTTTGTGATTCTTAAACCAGGTGTTTGTAATAACTAAATTATGTTCTGTGAAAAATCCTACCAGGCGGGTTCCTCTTTCATTCCTTTTGCCCAGATCATATTCACCTACTATCTTCCCTTCCCTTCCTTGTCCTACTACCGAATTCCAGTCTCCCATAACAATTAAGTTTTCCTCGCCCTTAATTGTCTGAATAATTCCCTTTAGCTCCTCATACATTTTTTCGATTTCCTCATCATCGGCAGAGCTAGTTGGCATATAAACTTGTACTACTGTTGTCGGTGTTGGCTTCGTATCTATCTTGACAGTGATAATGCGATCACTGTGCTGGTCATAGTAGTTTACCCACATTCCTATTTTCTTATTCATTATCAGTCCCACTCCTGTGATACCCCCAATTGATTTTGTATTTATAATCCTAGGCTCACCCGACCAGAAATCCTGTTCATCCTGCCACCGAACTTCACTAATCCCCACTATATCTAACTTCAACCTATCCATTTCCCTTTTTATATTTTCTAATTTTCCTAATCGATTAAGGGATCTAACATTCCACGCTCCGACCCGTAGAATGCCAGTACTGTCTTTCCTGATGATCACATCCTCCTGAGTAGTCCCAGCCCGGAGATCCGAATGGGGGATTATTTTACCTCCGGAATATTTTACCCGAGAGGATGCCATCATCATATGTTCATACAGTAGAGCTGCATGTCCTCGGGAAAAATAACGGCTGTAGTTTCCCCTTGCTTTCAGCCGTTCGCAGTAACTGTGTGGCAAAGCCACACTGGCTGATGTTACAAGGCCAGCTCAGTCAATCATCCAGACTGTTGCCCTTGTAACTACTGAAAAGGCTGCTGCCCCTCTTCAGGAACCACACGTTTGTCTGGCCTCTCCACAGATACCCCTCCGCTGTGGTTGCACCTACGGTACGGCTATCTGTATCGTTGAGGCACGCAAGCCACCGCACCTCGGCAACGTCTGTGGTTCATGGAAGTGGTAATTTAAGTATCAGGAAGTATTTTCTGAAGGCATTTGTGTGGACTCTTGCCTTGTACGGCAGTTAAACTTGGACGGTAAGTAGTTTAGGTAGGAAGAGGATAGAGTGGTGCTACAAACGGATGCTGAAGATTGGATGAGTAGATCACGTAACTAATGAAGAGGTACTGAACAGAATTGGGGAGAAAAGGAAGTTTTTGCATACCTTGACTAAAAGAAATGATCGATTAGTAGGACACATTCTTAGACATCAATTAAACGTAGATTTAGCATTGGAGGGAAGTGTGTTGGGGAAACATCGCAGACGGAGACTAAGAGACGAATATAGTAACCAGATTCAAATGGATGTAGGTTGCCGTTCTTATGAGGAGATGAAAAGGCTTGCTCAGCATAGAGTGGAGAGTTGCATCAAACTAGTCTCTGGACTGAAGAGTACAACAACATTCTTTACAACTCTTTTTTCAGCAGATACAGGTGAATCAGTTTTGGACAGCAACAGTGCTACACGTTTGTCTCTTTAATTTAATGGAGGAAATGCTATCCGAATGAACTGACTAGTCAAAATCTCTTGGCAATTCCTTGTTTTACTTTAGCATAGAATGTAATTGTTCACAGAGTAAAACCCCATCATCGTTCAGAGATGAGAGAATTTTTTGAGTCGCGATGAGAACGAACATTTGCAGAAGTGCACTTCAGTCAGCAAGAATATATGCAGTGAGGCTGGAAAAAATTTACAGGAGCAGTGGTTTCAAACGGAGACACCACATAAATTACGGAACAATGCTTTATCTAACCTATTACTGCAATAAATATTGTATTCAAGTAAACTGGGCAGTATTTTGTATTCACTACATGCATAACAGTTACCTAATATAGACGAATATAGCCACAATATAAGAAGAAAGACCATCGCGCACAACATACAAAAATGCCTTCTCAGTTCTTCAGACTACTTGCTGTATTTCAAGGTTTCAAAGCGTTTCAGCTGACACCAACTAGACTATAGATTCGTTTAAGCAGCTGCCAGAAAGCTACTTTCAAGCGCGAGCAAGTAGCCGTTACTGCGCATGCGCAGCTACGATGACGTATTTGGAGCTTGCAATGCTTGGAGACTTTTCGACCCAATTCTGGTAGGATTCTCATGCGTAGCGGTGGTACAGGTGAACTGCGATTTCATTATTTTGGTATTCCTATATAATGCCGAGCAATTATGCAGAACAACAATGGTTTATTTTTCGGTTTTGTTAGTGTGACTTAATGAAACCTTGGTAAGTGTATTAAAACTTTTCACATAACACATCATACGTACAAAGTAATGGAAATGTGTACAATGATAAAACACTGAAATATTTGTTGGCAGTGTGTTCCAGTAATTTGCCAAGGAACGTCAGTCTACAAATTTAAAACGTGAAAAACACAATTAATACATAAATTTAAGCCTAGAGAATGTACCACAGATATATGAAATATTGTTTCGTGGATAGTGGGTGCCTAAAAGAAAACATTTTTTCTTATTTAGCTGTCAATATAGGTATTTATTTTATTCTCAATTACTTACTAAATCGCCTGCGTATTAACCTTCCAGTAAACATTTACTAATATTCGTACTTGCAGCATTAACAGATCCTACATTGTTTCGTAAAAGAAACAACACATCCAAGGATAAGCCAAGAGTATCAGTTTCGTAACCTCACTCAAACCACTATTCGCCTTAAGAGCATATCAGTAAGTCCAGATTAACGTAGATGTACCTGATATTAAGGTTTTCTTTGTGGTTTTGAGAATACCAAATTCCTTTAAGTATACCATCATGTTTAGGTCTTTATTATAGCAGACTATGAAATCTGTTAACACTATATGCTTTATAAAATACCACGCAAGCTCTTTAAAATACAGTGAACAGTTTAAACAGTCTGGAATATTGTTTCTTTCAAATAAATTGACACCTCTGTGGCAAAAAACTGTTTGTTGTAGTTGATTAAAAGAAGCCATATTTTTTAGCAAACCGACAAAAATTACTTTAATGTTCTTCAAATTGAATAATTCTTGATCTTGTATGAACACTCGATAATGAGTCGTGTGTCCAAATAACTACAATATTGCAACAATTATAGACATTTCCGCTTAGTGGATATTATATAAAATATAAAATTTTCAATATACCATGTCAGTTTCATTGACTGAATGAACATCTTCAGTATAGATTAAGTCCCAGGAACTCACGTACTCCGCACAGCTAAAATATATAAAATGACCTGTCAGGTGTGAATTACATGTTCAACTCAATGATTGATCTCTGCCAATAACGTGGAAATAAAATCAGAACACTGAAATATTATAATATTATTTTGTTAGCCTTCAGCGATTTTGTGAATAAATTCACCAAACAGTTCCCAGGCACAGAAATCCGTTTTGTTTTCATATGACAAGACACTTGTAGACGAAGACAAACAAATGAAACCACCACGAAACGTAAACACGGATAACGTGGAGCCCCTCCCACCACAACTCACACAGTTCTGCGCATGCGTGAATCGGGCAGCTTGGCGCACCAGAAATATTTTTCCGGGTAGAATCTGGTAGCTTGCGGTTACTGCTTAAACAGCAGCCACTCGGCAAGTAACCAGAAGAGGGCGAAGGCGCTGCTTGAACTTAATTTCAGCTCTGCGCATGCGCGAGTATCTCGCTGGCAACTACTTAAGCGGACCTAGCAACACCAACTGGGTCCCCAAATATAGCCTTTCCGTTTATACCCGAAATGAGAATAGTGTAGGTGGTTTCAAGTGGAACTACTTTCCCTGAAGGAGTTAATACTATGTAGTTACATAACTACTTTGAAACGTTCATAACTCCAAATTATTTGGTAAATGTAAACCATTAATACTACATTCAGCCACTCATCCTCATTCCTGAAAAATTAAGACGATAATCCCCATAACATAAAAAAGTAAAAAGCAATTCAAAGGCAATGAGTTAACAAAAATCATACAAAAATGGTAAACTTACTAATTCTATAGGAATTAATGGAATTTATGGACTTCAGCTACACATCAATTTCGTCTCGTATGTAGCCTAGCTTAAATCTATTGCGTAAAATTGAAATTAGTCATAATGGGTCTGCGACCGATTGAGGTACGGAAGTAATGGTGTTTTAATTGTTCGCGACATTATATATATACCAATATGCTCCTATTTTTTACGGTTTTATTATCGTGGTGGATGCATTTCACCTAATGTGCCATCTTAAGACAATCTTCTAAATGTACATATTTTTTCATATAAAATTCACCGTTTTGTTTTTATTTAGATATACTTTTAGTAACAGGGTTATTTTTCAATGCCTAAAAGTTGACGTCCTTATCAAATCAGTAGGCAACGTCATACTATCATAACAATAAGGTGAGCTTCGATTTCACACTTGCCTTTCTTAATGGTTTATTTCACGTTTTATCAATAGATGTAACAGCTTGCTGTGTTGACATTTGGCCAAAGATGTTCAATGGTTAATGTTGCTACCAAGGAGGTTAGAATACAAGGAGACGCCATTACGCTGAAAAAAATGAAGCCTGCCTCCACCATATTCCAAAGTTTTGGAGAAGTTTTTTTATTGTAGAGCTAATGTTTTATGTGATTTAAAACAGGAATAAAACGTTCAACGGTTTTGCTGTGATGTACATGTTAAAAGAGTGTAAACTATCCGTTTCAAATATATTATGATGATTATTTATTACTATTTATTCAAGAAAGTGATAACGATAGCAGGAGCGGCAGGGAGTTGACAAGTAAAGTTAACAAGGGCACTCAGTTCAGTCATTTTGACTCTTTTTATTTTAACCAAAATAAGAAAAAGGAAATTCATTTTACAACTATAAGCCCATACAAGACAATCTTTTTCTTTTCTTTTGAACTTTAAGAAAAGCAGTAAACTGTTCAGCTAGGGTGATGCAAGGAGAAAGGGCGAAGCACCCCTTTGTAAATGTAAATAAATATTGTAAACAAGACAATCAAGAGGACCTGCAAAATCTAAGACTGAAGGCCAAGTTTTTTTTATTTATTTATTTATTTATTTATTTTTTTAATAAGTTAATGCCAGGCTGAGGGCATGAAGCACACCTTTTATAAATACAATAAAAACAACACAATAAAAGGAGGCTCTAAAATTTAAGTAAAACTAGCTCCTTCAAATTATTAGCCAGAAACCCAGACAAAAAATTTTTGTTGACATGGGCTAATAGCGGGCTGACGACCCGAAGCATCCTTTTGCAATAAGTAAGCAAACGTCAGCTCCAACATTTAAATGAAACCAGCTGAATCTGGCTGAAGGTGATTTAAAATAATAATAAGAAAATAAGAAAAGACACAATTCAGTAAAAGGTCTGACAGCCCAAAGCAATCCTTTAGCTCTCCAAACTTCTCCTTGCTCTCCTTCTCAGCCCGATCAATGTACAGATTGAACAACATTGGGAAAAGCCTACAACCCTGTCTTACTCCCTTCCCAACCATTGCAACCCTTTCAGGCCCTTCAGCTCTAATAATTGTTGTCTGGATCCACCAGGCTTTCATTCGTCTGTGAATAATTGTTATTAGAATTTTAGAACCACGACTTTGTAAACTGATAGTTCTGTAATTTTCGCATTTGTCTGCACTTGCTTTCTTTGGTTTTGGAATCACTATATTCTTCTTGAAATCTGAGGGGCCGCGGTGGAGTAGCCGAGCGGTATAAAGCGTCTCGCTGCGGAGCGCGCGGTTGCTCGCTGGTGGAGGTTCGAGTCCTCCCTGGGGCATGGGTGTGTGTGTTTGTCCTTAGGTTAGTTTACCTAAGTTTAAGTAGTTTGTAAGCTACGGACTGATGACCACGCAGTTTGGTCCGACAGCCTTACAGACATTTGAAATCTGAGGGTATTTCCCCTTTCTCATACATCTTGCATATCAGGTGGAACAATTTCTTCATGACTGGTTCCCGTAACGATAATAGTAATTCAGACGGTACATCATCTACTTCTGGAGTCTTGTTTCTGCTCAAATATTGCAGTGCTCTGTCAAATTCTCCTCGCAATGTAGTATCTGCTGTCTTACCTTCCTCTACTTCGTCTTGCATTTCTAGATTACTTCCTTGAGGTTATTGCATATTTTCTTTTCGTTTTCTTGTAATTCATCATATTAGCCACATTTAAATTTGGCGAGACACGAAATATGAACATCTCTTTCACAATAAAGTACCACATCAGGAAGAATCACAACTTCCCACTATGTGAAATGAAAACCACATTAAAACAAATTGTTCAATTGGAATATGAATTAGCTCTTTCCCCGTGAAGGATACCACTAGACTGTCGATTTTTCGAACTCCATAGTGGTACAACAAATTATTTGTATTGTAGCCCTTTCATCCAGTCGGGCTCAGATGCGGGATACAACAATTTTCATGTGCTTTTCTGCTACATCTGTTACCGCTCTTCTGTAAAGCGGCATGTACTGCCAACACTTAAGAAATTTATTTCTAACGAGTGCTGGAAAGCGTCCATCATCTTGGAAAGTCAGAAGTCTGTAAGGAAGTCTGCTAGGCTGACACTATAATCCATTTGGGAAACTCTTCAGACTCTGTGGAAAACTCCTACTATGAATACTGGAAACTGGCAGCAGTATGAACAACAGCGAACACACATTATCGGAGAGGAAATTCTACTTGATACTAGACTTTGTAAACAGTCTTCTGTCTCTTGAGTCTGTTCTCCTGACGGCAACTCTAATATTCTAGACATCTGCTTCTATGGAAAATGCAAGTACGAGTAACTCCTCCTCCATAAAGCTGAGAGTGCTATGAATGAGTGGTGCCTCGATAGGTTAATCGGTACAGAACTCTCTCGGAACGTTGCTAGCATGCCACACATATTCAATGTGGCAGGAAGTTTGCAAGCGGCCACACTACTGCTGCAGATAGAAAATTCATTCTGTGAACCATCCCAATGTTATTGGAAAAACATTTCTTTTCTTCATTAAGTCTTACAGAATAACTGGTCTCGAAAGAAATACCGATGAATGTTAATGAAGTTTAGATTGAAGGAGATAGGTATTGGTATAAGTAAGGGGGTAAGACTGGGTCACGAAATTTACTTTGATTGTATAGATACGATGGCTAGAATACTGACACAGTCTGAACTTTTTATACGCCAAGAAGTTTCAGATCAGCAGACACTTGGCTGCACAGTGATAATTTATTCTGAAAACGATCTCTAAATTTGTGGCTAAGCTATTTTCCGTTATATCTCTTCTTCCATAATTGCTAGTACCGCAATTTATGGAGGAGAACTTCGGTGAAGTTCATGTTGGAGGAAGTAAATCTGTGAGAGCAGTTCGTGACTTGAGTCTAGATTGCTCAATCGGTAAAACACTTGCTCGAGAATGGCCAAAGTTCTAGGGTGGAATAAAGAGCAGGTACATAATTTCCATCTGCCAGGAAATTGGGCTATAATTGTTCAGTTGCCTCTGAGCCTAGTATGTAGCCGGTAACGAAAATCAAGGTTTTTGATCAGATCTGACTTGCATGGAACATGCCTACCTAATTTAACGTATTTGCACCTCATTACGGGCGAGGTTTAACCATAAAACGAAAGTAACGTATAGTGTACATCTATGTAACGGGAAAGATACTTTCTATGTTTTCCATTCTGATGATACAAGGTGAAAATGTTGTACATACTTGACATTTTAAAAGCAAGAGGGCGATTTAAACTGATATATATATATATATATATATATATATATATATATATATATATATATATGTGTGTGTGTGTGTGTGTGTGTGTGTGTGTGTGTGTGTGTGTGCCTGATTATGTTATAAAACTCATATACTTATTTACAATGTACTGTCTTAAGTTCAAATATTCAAATAAACTAGATTTTAGACAACAAAATTGTAATCGTCACATATCTATATTAAAAAGAAAAAAAAAAAAAAAAAAAAAAAAGAAGAAGAAAAAGAATAAGATAAAAAAAATCATCTCATATGACATGGTGCTTGATTATGTTATAAAACTCATATATTTATTTACAATGTACTGTCTTAAGTTCATATAAACTAGATGAGTAGTAATTTAAAATAATATGAGAGCTATGGCCTATAATTTTAAATTGCGACTCATCTGGTTTACACAGTACATTTGAAATATGTATGTGACCTTTATAATGTAGACTTCGAGCACCATGTCATATGAGGTTCTTTTTTTTTTTTTTTTTTCTTTTTTTAGAGATCTGAAAGTAAGAACATAGTTTGTTGAAACCGGTAATTTAAAAAAAAAAAATATTCAAGAAGAGATTTTTGCATATATATTCTCACCAAATAACATGAAAATAGTTGACAAAGATATTTCATCCAGAATCCTAATGAAGGCTCTCTTCTTTATGAAAACCAAGTCCAAGGGATGTAAGTACAGCATAGCTGCGAAATGCTGTTGTGAGCGTTGTACTTACCTGCACGAACTGGGCCTAAAGAGTGCCCACTAACCCTCGTGTCAGCACGTAGGTGGCGCCAACCTTGTGTAAACCCTCTGAAAAGCTAATCATTTGCATATCACAGTATCTTCTTCCTGTAGATTAAATTTCGCACGTCTGTTTTAATGGCAAGAAGTGTAGTATAAGTACAGGTATTGTGTGGAATGATAAAGGACTGGCAGTGGACAGCGGAAAGCATTTGGAACAGCTGCCAGACAGGCCATGTATTGGGTTAAACTGAGCAGTCGGTCGGGGTTTGTCCAAATCGGCGGAAATCTGGGAAAGGACCATGCTTTGTACTCAAAACTAATGAGGGCTGTTAACCGTGCGTTTCGTAAGGGTCTGGAGAATTTTTGTGAGTTCCGCACTCCAGTTATTCAGAATAAAATAAAATAATCTACAAAATTGTTTACCGTCACCTATAGTTTAAATGATCGCTTATTGTCTCTAGCGATCATCCTGAAAGCGTCACAATTGTATGTATTTATTTAATGACTGATTTTAACTGATATGAATTGACACTGGAAATATAAACAGATCATCATATTCTCCATAGTAACAGTGAAAATGCAAGCAGCATGATTATCTTCTCGTAAATTTAATTTAGTTTGTGGATTTATGGTACTATTTGCCAGTACTTTACATAAATATTGTGTGGCACTAGCGGTCAAGCTCATGAAATATCGTTAGTTTACTTATTTCAGAATTTATGTAATACTAATTAAAAGTCTGTTTTTGTATTTAAATAAGTTATATTAGTAAGGAAGTCATTTCAGATTGTCAGATTTTACTTGAAGGACTACCTCATGTTATTTTGGAAGGGATGGCGACCGGCCAATGAGGAAGCGTCCAAGGGACAGAACAGGTGAGGAGTGTGTGTTTGAGAAGGAGATGAACGTAGAGTGTGCACGGAAAAGGGACTCCAAGTCTAGTCTCGGCAGAAGGGCCGTCCTGAATGATAGGAGTGATTCGATCAGGCAGTGTGTTAAGATTTGCGCAGCGAACGCTCTCTTCTCAGAACCGGCAAGAAGAAGTGAACGCCTGTGCAGCTGATATGTGTTTATGTTTTTACACAAGAAGTTACAGTTGTAGAAATTGTGTTCGAGAAACTTAAACTATTTTGAACTGTTGACAATTTCATATTGAATGCTTGCTAAATGTACAGAGTTTCTTTGTTTCATAAAACTATGATTACTTAGTTTGGCAAAAGTGCTACTAATTTTTTTTATCGAAGACAATGGAATTGTGTAAATGTTTTTGGCGTGCGATTTATGTAAACGTAGATTTAATTTAAAACAATAATGTAAAACTGAGAACAGTCAGTTCAGTTAAAAATAGTTGAGATAACGGTTGGAACAGGACAGAAGAAAACTGGTTTGTAAATCGGAGCATTCTGTAAGACTGAGTGGACATTCCTGCAATGGTGATTTGTTTGTATAGTGAAGGGGGATACGGAGGGAGACTATTGGTGATGTGGCTGCAGAAAAGGTAGATGATAATGGTGAGATAGGATTGTCTGTTGAGGGAAAAGATGTGGGGAGAGACGAAAAGAACTTGCGATATACGAAGGGCCGGCCGCGGTGGCCGAGGAGACTGAGGCGCTCCAGTCACGGTCTGCACGGCCACTGGCCACTACGGTCGGAGGTTCGAATCCCCCCTCTGGCATGGATATTTGTGCCGTCCTAGTTCGTAAGTAGTTCATAAGTAGTTTGTAAGTTTAGGGACTGATGACCCCGTAGTTAAGTCCCATAAGCTGTACAAACATTTGAACATTTGAATATACGAAGGGACGGAATAGGGCCCTAGGGAGATGGATAGGGTGTGGTTCATTCTGAGTTGATAAAGGGTGTACACGGTACTAGTGTCGACATTTCGTACGCTCTGGCCGCACTATTCACGTACTATGGTTTTCTCTGTGTGATCGTTTGTTGTATACATCCTCAAGAATGTGTCAATAAAATTTCTCTCTACTGGGTCGACGGATTCACGGTCTCCTTTTTTTCATTTTTAGCAGTGTATTTCTGGGCTGTTGGTGTCAGAGCTTATTATTTTGTTGCTGCAATTATTTGTACATGTCGTGACTATTGTTTTCAAATGTGAAAAAACACGGGCTCGGCACGAGCATAGTGGCCATGCTTTCTCAATGAGATTTTAAGGCTTACACTTTCGCAGTTTTATCACCATTTCGAGCTTTTATTACCTGTTTTCTTGACTTCCACGTTTATGCATTATTTGTATGCTGCTTACTGTTTGACAATTAATCTCCAGCTCTTTCTGTTACCAAACAGTGACCAATAATCTATGTTGTAAAATAAAACGAACTTGCCTCCAGTAACAAAAAGTTGTGTTTTAATTGTACACACTGCATTTCGAGCTGTGTATATGGCAAAGTATCATGAAGTACTTCAATTCACTTAACCTCTTATGCCCTTTTTTCTTACTTTCTCATTGACTACATGTCGAAATAAACAATTTTTTACGTTGCTGTTGAGAAGTTTTAAGATATTTTACACAATCTTACCGTTTTAAAAAGGAACGAATTACCTTATGTCTGGAACCTGAAAGGTCGTCATATAGATACTAGATTTTGAAACACATTAATCATTTGGTAACGGTGTCATTTTCAGTAACTCTTTGTAGAGTATAACAACGTGGACTAATAGCAGACTAAATGCATTAAACTTGTCTTTCAATGCAATTGGTGTGCGGTTTCTTCCCATCACAAATGTTATTCCACTCACATCGTCATCATCCCCATGCAGTCGAACGTTTTTTGTAACACATATACTTGCTTCTCACGGTCACTGACAAATCCTGGACGTGAAGAAAGCTCAAGAAAATATAAGACTCCTTCACATAGTGAAAGTGAAATTACGTTCTACTGCAATTTAAAAGGAAAATATTCGAATATTTCTGAAAATTACGAAAAAAAATTCATTTAATTATAATATTGGTACTCGATACTGACATTTTGATATCAATATCTCGATATAATGTTATATTCAACAACCGTAGTTGGAAACTAGGTCCGAGCATGTGGTGGCCAGTATGGCCTGTGGTTTTCCAGTCTATGTTGGGTGTTGGCTTCTGTAATCAGTGAGCATTGCTATAGGTATCTGGTCGCAAGTGATTTTCAGTTAATCCGATTCTAACGTACTCGTAGTAGTTTTCGTTTTATGTCTGGTGCATCAAGTCTTGGTCGAAAGTGCGTCAAAGTGTATCAAGATGTGTGTGAGGTGGAAAGTGATGTGGCACTGCCATTCGTCACAAAGCCGCCGTTCCCCCGAAGTAGAAGACGAGCGATAACTCGCTCTATGGTAATTCGACCACCGGGTGCGCCCCAGTCTCGTTCCTCTTTGCCTTGCTAGCGCGCCGGCCAATCAGAAGAGAGCTCACCATGAAATAGCGACGCACCATAGCCACGACAATATAGCGGAGGACCAGTGATCTCTATACAAACTGGATGTATAACTCTGGTGTATGAGCATAGAACTGCAGCGTGCTTGCACATTCATATGTTTTGCACACGATTTCGAATCATCCGCCATGTTTAAATTTGGCAAACGAGTTTCTATCAGTTATTACTTGGCAAAAAATTGCTTGCTTACCTCTTCATGTGGTATGTAATTCAGTGTTCGATGTAGTAGGCTGATATGGGAGTGGAATCGAAACATATTTTCTTCTATTTTTCTTGTAGAGCTTCATAGCGGCCATGTTTGAATTTGGCAAGAAACTAAATATGAATATCTATGGCCGGCACACTAAGACAACAGAAGTTCAACATCCAGGTACTATAGAGATCAATGCGGAGGACTCTAGTCGACAGGTCAGTCAAAGAGTCAGTCTACGAGAGTACCAGTGACTATAGCCGTCAGTACGAACCAGAGCTAGCAGTACTACAGTTCCAGTGGAGTAGCTATCATAGGGCTAGGCGGGGCAGTGCCCCGGGGCCCCCGAGCTCCAAGGGGCCCCCTCGACCACCGTGAGCGACGTTTGAAAAAAGTTACAGTACACTATCGATTTTTTTGTTTTTGCTCTCCCACACTACCGTCCATTATGTTCACCTTCCTTCAAACCAAGTATCCCACAGTAGCCGCACTGTGCCACCGGGTGGCGGAACATTGCTTTTAGAGGGACCTTCACAAGACGCCGCTGGGTGGCGCTGCTGACCTTCTGGCGCTGGCGCTGGCTGTGTACAACAATCGGAACACTTCAGTGGGCGTTGCAGACGTAGAGGCAGCATCAAAGCTGCTCACAGCAACAGCGGCGCCTTCGCATTATAGCGGCACAGAATAGGGAACATACAGAACTGAAAGCTGGAGGCGGCGCCTTTGATCTGTATGTTACCAAGCGTTGCGATCGACGCCATATTGAAAAGCAGTAAACGCGGAACTATAGCCACTTAGTACTTTGGCTGGAAGTGGACTTTTTACGAACTGCAGCTAACCTCACCGACTTTTAAGAAAGAAAATGGCTTTTCATTATGCTCTCCTCTATTTTGCGACCTGTTCTTGCACCTAATTGTAATCCAACGAAAGAAAAGTAGGCCTACATTTTAATACAACTACGGAAATGTACGATGGAATGAATAATCGTTTTATTTGGTGCTTATCTCCAGAAAAATCCCGAGTAACGCGAAGTTATGTTTGGGAAATTAGTTATAAACAAGAAAGTGACTTTACAACTGCCAGGTTTTATTTGACACGAATAAATTGCACAAGTCAGACTTAGCAGTTCAACGTGATTACACAGAAGTAATGATGTCTGGGCATATATAAAACTGTTAAATTACATACAAATGAAGGACAGGTAGCGGAAACATAAAACTACATAACAAACATACCATGTACTTGTCATATTGTGGCACACATTGTTTCAGTTATAGCAAAGGAAAAAGTGTTCATCATTTTCCTTTTTTCTGCCTTGTCAATATGCATTCACTAGAACGTTACACACCATTTGTACCTCACAGATGGGTCACTTTTATCACTTTGAATTTTTTTTTTTTTTTCAATTTTGGTTTTATATTTCAATTCTCTGTTTGTGAACTTCAAGAAATAGAAAATTCTCACTCTGACAAAAAGTTTTACTAAATATTGGATAATATATTTTTAAGAAAATCAGCTCTCTTTGAATTCACTGTTCGTTTCTTAGCACTGGAAATAAATAAAACATACCTATATATTATATTTTACTTATGGCAGTGATGCAGTTGTGTTTCAATGTTGGAAAAGTTGTATTTGCTTTAGGAGGATAATTAATTTACTGATCGGAGAAGGGCATATAGAAAAATCGGTCAACCATAGAGCAGGAATAGCATAAAATAATTATTCCCCTTAATCTACTTGTTCTAGTATCCGAAGAGCATTCGTTGCCAACATTAGCACACTAAGCCTCCACTGTCGTAAGTAAAATTTTACCTGCCTAAGCAGCGTAGAACAAGGGGAGGAGGCAGGATGAGTGTCATCGATTTGACTGGTTCAGTTTTACTTACGGCAGTGGAGGAGTGATGTTTTAATGTTGGCAACATAATGTTCGTTTTACGAGGACAATTACTTTACCGACCAGAGAAAGGTAGATACAAGAAACTGCCAACCATAGAGCAAGAACAGCAAGATTATTCCCGTTATTTCATTTGTTTGAATATCGAAACAAGGGGAGCTCGGTAATCGGGACCCGCCGATTTCGCCCAAGTTACGTGTGTAGGAGGTGGGTCCACATAACAAGCCTGAAATATTTCGCCTGAGTGGGCCTTAGTAAAGGAGGAAATTATCTCAAAAAATTTTTCCAATAGCACTGTACATGTTATTCAGCGCTCTGTTCGGCGTAGTATAATAATAATAATAATAATAATTAGAAAAAAAGGGAAGCTCCTGGGATTGATCCCAAGGCGCCTGTTTCGCAAGTAATTCGGTTGACCATTACGCTACGCCGTTAGTCACGAACAGATAGCTAAATAAGATGTACAGTTGTATTGGAAAAATTTTCGAGAGCATTTTCTCCTTTCCTAAGGCTCAGTCAGGCGAAATATTTGAGGCACGTTATAGGAAGACTAATCTCCTTCTAAACACGCAGTTTGGGCGAAATCGGCGGGTCCCGATTGCCGACCTCCCCTTGTATGAGGATCAACGGTCGTTAACATTAGCAAGCTACGCCTCCGTTGCCGTTAGTAAAATTTTACCGTTTGCATCAAATTATGTCAAGGTGAGCTGGTAGATGAGCCTTAAAAATTCCTGAAATATCTCGCCTATGTGGGCAACCGCAAAAGGAAACGCACGCTCAAAATGTTGAAGTCCCACTACTTACGCACTAGTCTTTGTCTTTCATTTTATATTATTCCCTGTGACGTTAAAGTTATAATTACAAAATATAAACGTACTTCAACATTTTGATGCTGTTGAACTGCTACAGCAAAAGCGAGAGTTATCGTCAAGAGAAGAAGCACGGCTACTTTTAATTATTATGCACACATTGCTCTCATTCGAAACTGATAACATTTAACTTTTACCACACATATAGCGACGTTCACTAACCGTTCAACATCTTTTGGGAAGGTAAAAAGCTTATATCCTTATTTGTATGAGAATTATTGCGGCAATTAGGTGCTAAACACCACTGGCCACCTTTACTTTTATTGCTGCTCGTAATAAAAACGGAACAGCTACACCTACTGTCACACAGTTCTTTCTTTTCATTGCACCAAATACTAGTTTACTTTTATGCGATTCAGGCAGCTAAAATACACAATTAACAAACAAAGACGGCGCATTACCACACCACAAAGTAGGGAGTGACCACGCGTTTACTCTTTTACAAGATGGCCGATTTCGCGCATGCGCACTGAATTTTGGACGACAGACTGCAGCGGGAGTTTCCTTTCTGTATACTCCTTATTCTGCGATAGCGGCGTACCGCTCGGCACAGTGTGAATGCTCAAGCACCTCCAAATACTGAATAAATACATTTAATGTACAGTACTTGTTATTGGCAAATAGAACAAATAGAAATGCACAGTTCGATTATACGAATAATCGGTTTTCCGAACATCCACGTCCCCCAATTACTTCGGATAGTCGACGACCTACTGTATATGATATTTTAGTTGAATGAAGGATTTTAAACATTTAACTTTTTGAACACTGAGCAACAAACCTCAAACGCACGAAGTGAAATCCAAATATTATTCCCACTCAGAATATAAACATAACGTGGTGTATTGCTTGTCCGCTAAGACATGACCCTGCCACCGTTAGTGTGTTGTTGGTTGAAGTCGGAGTTGCCATGGCTGCCAATCTTTGCGAAATAACAGTGAATGGCGCTGAATTACTAGCAGTGTGTTTGACAATGACCACATTTGAAAATGAAGCCTGTACAATGTATTATTACAGAACGGTATTATTATGGCAACTAAACTGTTTGTATAGTGAATTTCCCCAAGGGAGTGCACCTTAATCATAGATCCCAATGAAATGCTTTAACCAATTGCACTCTTAAATGCACACAAGAAGAAGAGAAAATACGGTTACTTTGGCAGAATAATGAATTGTCCATTCTAAACGTTGCCATCTACCCCAATGTCGTGATAATAAGCGAAGATGTCGACTTATTTTACTTATTACTTCATGCAGCCCGGTAGCGGCACAGCTCAATACAAAGTGTTTCATCAAGCAAAATCCGGCAACTTTCTTCTGCTGAAACCATCCTACATGAATATTTCCCCTATTTTCTTTCTTTGACGGGGCTATTAAAGAAATAAAGCTGATCGGTATGGATCATGGGGTCGTTTTATCTGCATGTCCCGCCCAGGCCCAACTATGTCCCTCGGCAAAATTTCATCCAAATGCGCCCAGTAATTTTTGCGTAAAAGAATACCAAACAAACAAACTTTTACAGTTGTAACTATATTATCTGCTGCGTTACAGATAATTTACTTAGCAGTATTTAGGTTTGCCTTATTATTTCTTCCACTGGGCGGTAAGGAGCTGATGAAATAGTTTTGCATCGGTATACAGTTTTAGTTTAAAACGGGCCCCAATGTCATTTTTGCCCCGGAGCACTTGGTGACATACCTACGCCACTGTACAGTTCCAGGAGATCCGTCTACAGCGAGCCATAATTCTGCAATTGCAAAGCCGGAGCACTGCTATTGACTTATGTATTGCAGAACTCTTTTGTAGCTACCACAAGCACAACACCTAAAGTTGAGTATTATCTTCAATTGTAATAAAAGTTGTTTTTTGTTGTGGTCTTCAGTCCGGAGACTAGTTTGATGCACCTCTCCACAATACCCTATCCTGAGCAAGCCTCTTCAACTCCACATAAGAACGGCAACCTACATCTGTCTGAATCTGAATCTCTTCGTCTTCCCCTGCGAGTTTTACCCACACACTTCCCTGCAACGCTAAATTCACAATTCCTCGATGTCTAAGAATGTGTCCTACCAATCTATCCCTTTTTTTAGTCAAGGTATGCCAAAAAAACTTTTTCTCCCCAATTCTGTTCAGTACCTCCTCAATTAGTTACGCGATCCGCCCACCTAATCTTCAGCATTCTTCTGTAGCATCACATTTCAAAAGCCTCTATCCTCTTCCTGTCCGCACTGTTTTTATGCTTCACTCCCATACAAGGCAATACTCCACACAAATGCCTTCAAAAAGGACTTTCTTAGGCTTAAATCAATATTCGATGTTAACAAATTTCTCTACCCATTGACAATCTGCATTTTATATTCTCTGTACTGCAATCATCATTTGTTATTTTACTGCCCAAGTAACAAAAATCATCTACTTGCTTTATTATTTCGTTACGTAATATAATTCCTGCAGCATCACCTGACTTTCTTAGACTGCACTCCATTACCCTAGTTTTCCTCTTATTAAAGTTCATCTTATATGCACCTTTCAGCACACTGTCCATTCCGCTCAAATGCTCTTTCAGGTCCTTTGCTGTTTCGGACAGAATTACCATGTCATCGGCAAAACGCAATGTTTTTATTTCTTCACCTGAACTTTAATTCCTTCTCCAAATTTCTACTTGCTTTCCTTTATAGCTTGCGCAATGTACAAATTGAATGAAATTGGACAAAGGCTACAACCCTGTCTTACTCCCTTCCGAACCAATGCATTTCTTTCATGCCCTTCAACTCTTACAACCACTGTCTGGATTTTGTACAAGTTGTTAATAACCTTAAGGCCCCTATATTTTACTCCTGCTTGTTTGAGATCTTGAAAGAGTTTATTCCAATCAACATTGTCAAAAGCCATCTCCAAATTTACGATAGCTTGATATGTAGGTTTGCCTTTTCTTAATTTATCTTCTAGGAAAAGCCGTAAAGTGAGTATTGCTTCCCATGTTCCTACATCTCTCCTGAACCCAAACTGATCTTCCCCGTGCTCGGCTTCTGCCAGCTTTTCTATCAGTCTGTAAATAATTCGAGTTAATATTTTGGAACTATGACTTATTAAACTGATGGTCCTGTAGTTTTCACACCTGTCTGCGCCTGCTTTCTTTGCAATGGGGGTTATGACATTTTTTCTTAATAAAAGTATACGTGAGATAATTACTTGTTTCAGTTTTCAACCTTGTCAACAATCCCTGCTAACTACGGCTTACTATATCCCGAATCTATCGTTGGCAGTAGCGCATCCCGTAAACACAAAAGAAAGCATGGCGTCCACGGATTCGGAGGGTCTGCATCTACATCTACATAGATACTATCTGCAAATCACATTCAAGTGCCTGGCAGAGGGTTCATTAACCACTTTCATAACTTTTCTCTACCGTTCCATTCTCTAATAGCGCGCGGGAAGAAAGAACACCTAAATCGTTCCGTTTTCGATCTGATTTCTCTTATTTTATTGGGATGGTCATGTCTCCCTAAGTAGGTGGGTGCTAGTAAAATATTTTCACATTCAGAACTTAAAGTCGGTGATTGAAACTTCGCAAACAGATCACGCCGCAATGAATAACGTCTTTCTTTTAATGATTTCCACCCCAATTCGTGCAACATTTCCGTGATGCTTTCCTCCCCGAAACGTGATAAAACAAATCGAGCTGCCCTTCTCTGAACCTTCTCAATGTCTTCCGTCAGTCCCACCTGGTGAGGGTCCCACAAGGGGCAACAGTACTCCAGGAGAGGATGCACAAGTGTGATGTAGGCAGTCTCTTTGGTGGAGCTGGTGCATCTTCGAAGCGTTCTGCCAATGAAACGTAACCATTGGTTCATCTTCCCCACAATATTTTCTATGTGTTCTCTCCAGTCTAAGTTGTTCGTAATTGTAACTCCTAGGTATTTGGTAGAATCTACGACCTTAAGGTTTGACTGATTTATCGCGTAATTGAAGTTCAGCGGATTTCTTTTAGTGGTCATGTGTATTACTTCCCACTTTTCTTTATTTAGTGTCAATTGCCAATTTTCGCACCGTGCAGAAATTTTGTCTATTCAGATCGTCTCCAAAATCGTTTATAAACACGAGGAAGAATAGGGGACCTATAACGCTTCCCTGTGGAACGCCAGATATCACTTCTGTTTTACTCGATGACTTACCGTCAATTACAACGAACTGTGTTCTTTCTGATAGGAAATCGTGAATCCAATTTCACAATTGGGGATATATTCCATAAGCACCCAATTTTATAAGAAGCCGCTTGTGAGGTACAGTGTCAATAGCCTTCCTGAAATCCAGAAATATGGAATCGATTTGAGTTCCCTTGTCGATGGCACTTAACACTTCAAGTAACCAAAGGTTGGGAGGATATCTGTGCAGTTCTGATGAGGTGGTAGCTCTTGAAAGTTTTAAAACACCACTTTTGCGTTATTTACAAATTGCTAGACACCACTAGCTCCAAGTACTTTGCATTCCTCGTAGACAATGTTCAATTTAATATGAAATAACTTGTGGTGGGATCTGGTTGGAGGAAGGAACGTCGTGTCTGCTGGTGAGTGGTGCGGCCGTCGCGCCGGTGCTGCGCCCTGGCGGCGCACCCGTTCATTGCCTGGCCGGCCGCCCCCTGCCGGCAGAGTTTTCTCTGATCAAAGGCAGCCGCTCTGCCGAGCTGTGGATGCTGGGATTCTCCGCCACAGATAGCCGGAGGCCGGTAATTGCCTAATACATTCTCGATTTACTGCTGCTTCGTGCCTGCCGCAGGAAGCCGCCTACAAACGGGGCAACAAATTTTTGTAATGGGCGGAAATGCTTTCGCTTTCCCTTCCTCCAATTTGGTAGGATTTGTACAGCTTTCGGATATCGCCTCACACTGTTTTCGCATTGTCTTATCAATCGCTTCGTGTTCAAAATACTGCGCAAAAGATATTGGCAGTTTGGTGTCATCAATATATGATCATAAGCATACTCAGAATGGCTGTAAAGCATATCACAAAATGCAATACCTAATGGAAGCTTACTTTTAACGTGATATCCACATTCGACTTTTATTTTGTTGTTTTTCTACTTTTGAAAAGTGTATAACAGCCAACCAGTTACGTAAAAGTTTTGAGGTTCTTGCCCTGGTTTCGTCTTCGCTAAGGGTGACTTCATCAGTGTTGTTGTTGTGATCTTCAGTCTGCAGACTGATCTGATGCAGCTCTCCAGGCTACCCTGTCCTGTGCAAGTCCCTTCACCTGCGAATATGTTCGGCAACCTCCATCATTTTGAATCTGCTTACTATATTCGTCCCTCGGTCTACCTCTACGATTTTTACCCCTCACACTTCCTTCTAATGCTAAGTCGACAATTCCTTGATGTCTCAGAATGTGTCCAACCAATCTATCCCTTCTCTTAGTCAGGATATGCCAGAAACACCTTTTCTCCCCGATTCGGTTAAGCACCACCTCATTAGTTACGTCATCTACCCATCTAATTTTCATCATTCATCCGTAGCAACACATTTCAATGGCTTCTATCATCTTTTTATCTGAACTCCTTATCGTCCACGTTTCACTCCCATACAATGCTACACTCCACACAAATGCTTTCATAAATCACTTCCTAACATTTAAAAAATATTGGATGTTAACAAGTTTCGCTTCTTTAGAAACGCTTTCTTCCCATAGCCATTCTGCATTTTATATCTTCTTTACTTCGGCCATCAGAAGTTATCTTGCTACCCAAATAACAAAATTCATCTACTACTTTTATTATCTCATTACCTAATCTAATTCCTTCTGCATCGCCTGATTTTCTGACATTACATTCCATTACCTTCGTTTTAGTCCTGTTAATGTTCATCTTATATCTTCCTTTCAAGACACTGCCCATCCTATCCAATTGCTCTTCCAAATCTTTTGCGGTCTCTGACAAAATTACTATGTCATCAGCAAACCGAAATGTTTTTTATTTCTTTTCCCTGCACTTTAATGCCTTCTCCAAATTTATCCTTCCATTCCTTCACTGCCTGCTGAATGTACAGTTTGAACAACATTGGGGAAAGGCTACAACCCTATTTTACTCTCTTCCAAACCTCTGCGTCCCTTTCTAGCCATTCGACTCTAATAACCGCTGTCTGGTTTTCGTATAGTTTGAATATAACTCTTCGCGCCCTATATTTTACCCCTGATACCTTTAGAATTTGGAAGAGTGTATTCCAGTCGACATTATCAAAACACTTTCTCGAAATAGACAAACGCTAAAAACGTAGGTTTGCCCTTCCTTAGCCTATCTTCTAAGATAAGTCGTAATGTGAGTATTGCCTCCCGTGTTCCAACGTTTCTCCTAAATCCAAACTGATCTTTTCCGAGGTCGGATTCCACAAGTTTTTTCCATTTGTCTATATAATTCGTGTTATTATTTTGCACCCATGGCTTATTAAACTGATAGTTCTCTAATTTTCACACTTTTCTGCAGTTGTTTTCTTTGGAATTGGAATTACAATATTCTTCTTGAAGTCGGAGAATATTTTCCCTGTCTCATACATCTTGCATACAAGGTGATACAATTTTTTCCAGACTGGCTCTCCTAACAACATCAGCAGTTCATTTAATCCAGGGGCCTTCTTTGGACTCAAGTCCATCGGAATAAATAAAAAGTTTACATAAAATGACTTCGTGTCGCATTTTTGGCTGTTAGACCCCCAACTGGGATCGTGTTCAGACTGCCTGGTACAAGTCTTTAAAAGACACGACATAGGCGATATGCGCGTCGATAACGATGATGATGAAATGATGATGACGATACAACACCCAGTCCCGAGTGAGAAAATTTCCAACCCAACCTCGAATCGAACCCGGGCCCCCTGCGTGGCAGTTTACCACACTGTCTACTAGACTGCGGAGGCGGAACCTAAAACCATAACAACAGAATAAATATCTTACTTCGGAAAACTTAACACTGGAGAAAAGGAGAGAGAAGTTACCGGTGCTTAACATGAATAATATGTCGTCAAAATTACAACATACAAGAAAAGTTGCCCATATTGAAAATATTAAAAAATAACAGCGTCCTTAAAAATTGGGGTTTGTGCCCTGTGATCAATAGATGTTCCGCAAAAGTCGAATTATGATCGTTCTTACCCTTTCTTCCTAACAGATGTTCCTTGTATCCATATAAGAGGTCCGTTAAAAATCATCCGGAACCATTCGTAATTTCGCGCCTATTGAGTGTTGAAGCGAAGTGCAGTTGGCATCCCTGCACACGCCTGTAATGAGTGTGAAGGACATGAAGGAACTGGCTACGGAGCATTTAGGTTTTTTAGGATTGTGACCTGTGATCAATAGATGTTCTGAAAAAGTCGAATTATGTTCGTCTTACCGTTTCTCCCTTACAGATTATGACCTGTCTACCTTTTGCCGGATGGTTGAAAGCTGCTCAAAATTTTTCCCTTAAATACCGGGAAATTTATTTTGTAACGGACATGTATACTACCATATACTTCAGGTAGGGAAATATATATATTCTTGGCGACGTCCATTTGCGTTGTGATGATCGGCATTCAGCTACGTGGTATAATATGTTTCAGGATCTGGTCGTAAATCAGAAGCACATGATGTCAGTGGATATGGAAATTACTTTATTTCCATTTCATTGGTATCAAACAACAGAATGTACCATCAATGGTAGGACTTCGCCCAAAAATCGCGCCTTTGGCACTCACTTGCGAAAAAAACTTTTCTGTTAACCTATACCTAACTATCAGACAGAAACTACAGGTTGCTTTTTAAACACAAAATCGTAACCTATAAGCTATGTTTTGCTTCTAAACAAACTATAGTCTTTAACTCAGATATGACGTCATTGGTCAAAGATGACGGGTCTTATACGAAACGAGCTGCCCTTATTTGGACTCTTTCGATGTCCTCCGTCAAACCGACCTGACAAGGATTCCACACTGGGCGGCAATAGTTCAAAAATGGACGGACAAGCGTAGTGTATGCAGTTCCTTTTGTAGTTCTGTTGCATTTTTTAAGGGTTCTACCAGTAAAACACAGTCTCTGGTTCGCGTTTCCTACGACATTATCTACGTGTTCTTTCCAGTTTAAGTCTGAAGTAATAGTAATTCCTAGGTATTTAGTGGAGGTTACGGCCTTCACTTGTGATTGATTTATCTTGTAAACAAAGTTTAACGTATTTCTCTTCGTACTCATGTGGACGACTTCACACTTCTCATTATTTAGAGTCAATTGCCAATTTTTACACCATACTGCTATCTTATTCAACAAATCTTATTGTAACAAATCAGAAGTAAAAAGCCGTCTTTTCAGAAGTTCCTCAATTTTTTGCCTCTTCAAACAACTTACAGTCAAACATGGTACGCATCAAAGAAAGAAAGCAGGAAATGCGGGTATATAAGTTTGCCACTGGCGTCTCCAGAGATCTGCTTGTCACGTGAAAACCAACCCGCATGTCATTTGCCGCGTTCCACTCCACGAGGCAAAATTCAAACATGCCAGATCCTTCATTTCACGCTTCGCAGGGCGGTGGGACGTGAAAGTCCACGCTGTGACGTCACCAGTTCCGCATCTACGTGTGTTTCGCGTCCCGTGAGAGGAAGTTATACACGTCCGCGCGTCCCCTGTGTGCTCGTCTCTATCCTTTTTTTTTTTTTTTTTTCCGTCGAGCAGTATATTTCCTTCGGCGGGGCCACTGCGCATGCGTGGGAGAGGCGGAGAAGCGAGCTACGCGTCTCGTCAGGAGGCGGTGGTGTGACGCGCCGGGGCTCAGCGACGCCGGAAAATTTGAGGAGCGACGCGGCGTGGCGGCAGGAACGACGAGCAGCCTAAATATTTGAGGGCGGCGAGCGAGGGGGCGTCAGGTGAGCGAGCGAGGTGAAGAGACAGGACCAGGGGGCTGCCGGATCTCTGCGACAGCCTAAGTACACACGCACACACATGAGAGGGACAGTGCACAAATGGTTTAAATCATACTTAACTGGAAGAGTGCAGGAAGTTGAAATATGCAGTTCACATGATATAGACGAAACAAGTAATTCCTCTAACTGGGGAGTTATCAAAAATGGGGTCCCACAAGGTTCGATATTGGGTCCTTTGCTGTTCTTAATATACGAGGCGCGTCCAGAATGTAAGTTCCGTTTGTTAATAAAATGAAATTGTACACAGATACAGAAGAAATGTTTATTGCACAAAATTCTACAACTCTTAAACAACTTTTCCACATAACTGCCGAAATTTTTCAGGCATTTGTTATAGCGTGGCACCAGGTTTTGTATACCTTCTTCATAGAAATCTCCCGCCTGTGTCTTCAACAAGTTGGAAACAGTGAAATTTCGAGGAAGTCCATAGCGAGAGCACTAATTGTAAACCTACGGCTTTTCTGGATCTTGTCATCTATCGCGTGAACCAGTTATTCTGTTACCAAAGGTGGACGCCCACTTCGGTCTTCATCGTGCACATCACTACGCCCGCCATTGAACTGTCGGACACATCTTCTTACCATAGAATCACTCATCGCATTTGGTCAGTAAACATCGCAAATTTGGCGATAAATTTCACTTGGTTTAATTTTTCTCGCAGAAACCGAATCACCGACCTGATTTCACAGGCGGCGGGATCTTCAATCAACGCCGACATTTCAAACAAGCACAACAAAGCGTACGTAACTGACAGCGATCTCCAAATGGCGCACGTTCTTCTCCTTGATACACATCGTCTACAGCGCATGTGCGGAACTGCAATCGCAGCGCTGCAGCGGAGATAAATTGAAACGGAACATACTTTCTAGACGTGCCTCGTATATTATTGACGTGCCATTCTACATTCGCGAAGATGCTAATCTAGTACTTTATGCAGATGATACAAGTATAGCTATCACACCTGACAAACAGAAATTAATTGATGAAATTGTAAATGATTTCTACAGAAAGTTATTAAGGACTCTCATTAAACTTTGATAAAACCCAATATATGCAGTTTCATACAATAAATGGCATGACACCATTAATAAATTTAGACTTTGAAAATAAATCTGTGACTAAGGTAGAATATTCAAACTTTTTATGTGTTTGCATTGACAAGAGACTGAATTGGAAGAGACGTGTTGAAGATCTCCTGAAACGTTTGAGTTTAGCTATCAGAGACATTGCACAATTTGGTGATGTACATCTCAGTAAATTAGCTTACTACACTTATTTCCATTCATTGCTTTCATATGGGATCATATTCTGGGACAATAAAAAAGTATTCACTGCACAAAATCGTGTAATCAGAATAATTGCCGGAGCCCACCCAAGACAATCCTGCAGACGTTTATTTAAAGATCTAGGGATCTTCACTGTAGCTTCACAATATCGACATTCACTTATGAAATTTGTCATTAACAATCCGACCCAATTCAAAAGTAATAGCAGTGCGCATAGCTACAACACTAGGAGAAAAGATGATATTCACTATTCAAGGTTAAATCTCAGAAAGGGGTAAATTATGCTTCCACAAAAGTCTTTGGTCACTTACCAAGTATCATCAAAAGACTGACAGATAGCCAACTAGTATTTAAAAAGAAATTAAAGGAATTTCTGAATGGCAACTCCTTTTACAATGTAGATGACATTTTAGATAAACTTAAAAATTGAAAAAAAAAATACAACAAAAATTGTAATAAAAATCCTTAAAATATTGATTGTCATGTGTACACAACATTTACTAAACTGACACGTTACACATCATTACGAAATGTCGTATATATGATCTATGGAACAAGTATTAATCTAATCTAATCTAACACATACTTATAATTGTTTGAGTAAAATCTATCGGAAAATTTCAGAATTTGAGAAAAACTGAAAGTACGCTTTCAGCTCGCATCATTTTCTACATTCTTCAACAATGAGCTTACTAATTTGCTACTCGCTTAGCTACCAAATACGCCGTAACGTAGCGAACAAGTACGCCAAGGAGGTTAGAATAAAGGGAAATGGCATTATGCACACAAGGTTATAACGACCAGACAGATTTAACATGAAACGTTGTCACTTTAGAAGCCCCTCCGTATTATTTTTACCTTCATGCTGTTATCGGTGGTGATCATATCTTTGTAGCGCTGTAAAGATAGAATTGATACGTGATCGTAGAGTCAATGAGTCCGACGAAGCGCTGAGGTAAATCAAGAAAAAAGCTCTCCAGCGCGATCCGCAACACAAATACTTTGGAACGTTTGTATTGACTTTCCACTAATTCTATGTCAATTAATTATTTTGTTTCATAAGGAATTTCTAAGTATGATACGATTTCAACTATTTTGTTTTCAAATAAAAAACTGTCGAGGGAAAAAAACCAACTTTATTCTTTTTCTTTTCATTCTCCACTCCGAGGAGTGGAGCGGGCTGTTTGAGATCCAGCCCATAAAGAGTAGCGGTTCTATTCAGCCATTTATCAGACAAGCTGATAGTGGGCCAAAGGAGGGATCACAATTGGGAATAAGGGGGAGGGGCTTACTAGTTCCGGCACACGCCTTACAACCTTTCGAAAATCTTGGTCGGAACAGGGGGATTGGGACCAACCTAATTTTTTTCTCTGGTACGTTGCCCCAGACTAAAAATGGAGTATCAGGGGGGAGTGTGACTGCACCCCCGACAATCAACGACCGGGCGCCCGAATTACTCTCGTAAACTCGTACAGATCAGCTCGACCAATAATGGACAAGAATCTCCCTAGAGCAACAGCCCCCGGAAGTACCAAAGTGTCAAGAAGATATAAACATGATATAAAAAGCTTTTCTATTCTAGAATGAAACTTCACTCTACAGCGGAGTGTGCGCTGATATGAAACTTCCTGGCAGATTAAAATTGTGTGCCTGAACCGGGACTCGAACCTGGGACCTTTGCCTTTCGCGGGCAAGCTCACTACCGACTGTGCTATCCCGACACGACTCACGATGCCGCCTCACAACTTACTTCCGCCAGTACCTCGCCTCCTACTTTCCAAACTTCACAGAAGCTCTCCTGAAAACACGCAAGACTAGCACTCCTGGAAGAAAGGATATGGTGGAGACATGGCTTAGCCACAGCCTAAGGGATGTTTCCAGAATGAAACTTTCACTCTGCAGCGGAGTGTGCACTGATATCTGCCAGGAAGTTTCATATCAGCGCACACTCAGTCCCCTCGGCCACCGCGGCCGGTAGAAAGGTGGAGGAAAAGAATGAGGGAATGAAATGGATTTTAAAATTGTGGATAATACAGACGCTGAGAGGGGGGGAGGAGATGGATATAGTGTGGGTTAAGAGGTAATGGTGTGAAGATGATGGAAAAATATATGGAGAGGAGGAGATGGACAAAGGAAGGAGGAGGAGGCGTTGGGGAAATAGGAAGGGATAGACAGAGAGAGATGAAGAGTTAGTGTATATATATCCCATACACATTAGCTACTGCGAACCGTTGTCGGCTTTGTTGGTACATATTATGTTGGGCACGCTCACCTCATCTTACACCGCTGGACTTATTTGCATTGCAACAGGAGCATCTCAGTAACAGAGTCATGGCTGCAGTTCAGCGAAATACCCCAGAGCTATTTCTGGCAGCATCACGAGCTTTCATATGACTATACAACGCCTGCCTTGCCTTGGAAGGTCAACACATTTATGGAATAGAGTGATTGTTTCTGTTTCTTCCGACATAATTACAGCGTATTATTAATATGCAATCTGCAGTCAAAACTATACATATCAAACGAATAGAGTTTGTATGTGGTAGCAGGTATCAGTCTCCAATTGTGCACTATGGTGGCAGAGGGTTGATAACGATAAGGAGGTGGAAGATATGGGACTTGAAAGTTACCGACTTATATAAAATTCTGTGTGTGGGTTCAATATTTTGCTCTTCAGCAAAAATTGCACAATCGAGATGAACGATCTCCCTCTTTTGTTGTAGTACTAAATCTCCCGTTGTACACCATAGCAGCTCCGTGTCGATAGCTATAAGGGGGTGGAATTATAGTGGTTGAAAGTCGTCAGCTTATATAAAATTCGAAGTCCAGCGATGACTTTTGACACTATAAATGCAAAGAGGTTATATACACCGAAACGTGATGCACGTTCTTCAGTTGTTTTCCTGCAACAAGCGTACGAATAGAGAAAAATAAGTGCATATTGCATTTAGAAAAATAAACCTACCAATAAAGATGCCAAAGCATAAGAAAGAAATTTCGCGTTCTCGATCCGTTTCTAAAAGACAGAAAATGGCGCTGAAAAGTTAATCTACAGACGACAGAAACTTAAAATTTGTAGGTTTGTCTTACACTGTAGGCATCAGAGATTTTTCGATATTTCCATTCCTAGCGAAATGAGATGGGGGTGAGCGGTTTTTTTTTAAATACGTTGCTATTCAGGCAATTTTGAAGCAACAAATACAAAAGTTCGCATTTAGATTTTTGATTGGAATTTTAAAAACACTTGTTTCGATATTTTTGGAAATTCAACCATTGAGCTGGTGATATATGGGAAAATTTTGAAGGGTACTACTAAGACTATTTTGATGCTAGAAATGCTAAAATTTGGATTTGGAACCACGTTTAGAATTTTTTTTAAAATGTGTCTCGGGATATTTAGAATTCAGTAATCAGTGGTGCAACAGGGAGCGGCAAGTTGTATCAAAATTCTTGATTAGGAAAGCATTTTTAAAGGTAAACCTATGAAAATTTTTTGGAAGTGGAAACAACCTATGCTGACCATCGAGTCTATGCATGAGAAACGGCGCGAATTAAGCTAATACACACACACACACACACACACACACACACACACACACACACACACACACACATATATATATATATATATATATTCACTTAACTATTGCCACTAAGATTAACTTGGAATGTTTGATAGGAAACCTCGAGCGGTCGCATTGGTTAACTGAGTCAACCAGACTCTTCGTTTTTTCGCTCTGAATTCAAAATACGTGCTGTTGCAGTACTGGCGTTCCACCTATCTTCCAGTTGTACCTCTGTCAGTGACTCGCTTTGTTGCTGCGTTTGTAGCGCTCGCAAATTGACAACCGTTGCAGCTTATTTAAGTTCGTGTTCTGTATGGTGTACAGACAGCGGCGGCGCGTCCTATATGTTCACTGAAAAAAGATCGTCGTGAAGAAATGTAAATAGAATTAACTGTTTTTAAATTATCATTCTCCTTTTCGTTCTTCTGTCAGATAATTTTATGAGCATATTCAAAGCATTTTTATGGCATGAGAAACGTTTTACGTTGCCGAGAATCCACATATACGAGTCGTAGCGCGGCCGCCTACATAGGCGGTAGTGGACGCAGCGTTGCAATGCGCATGCGCGGCTGAGGTTCAAATTCTCTTCTGAACCCCCTGGAGGCAGTCATATGAGCGCTTCCGCTGCAGGGAGGGGCGAAGGGAAACGCCGCTATTGGTGTTTGCGCTTGCAGCGACACCAACTCCTGGCAACTCGAACTCTGGCGATTACGCACTATTGCCCCCGAAGCAAAGACAATAGAGCCACCGCGCACGCCTTGCGCATGCGTAAATCCTCCATAAAGGCAATATCCGCAATTCATATATTTTTGTTTTGGTGCATTGTAGATTTATCAAATAACACGTCACATTTAGTAAACTATCTTATAACTATCAACAAAAGATACATCCACTGTAAAATCCTCCAGAAGATCCGATCATGAATAAGAATAAAGTCAGTGCTCTCTACATAGCAAGAATACCCGTGTGTTAGTGGCATCGTGCTGCGTTGCCAAGGACAGTGGGTTCGAGCCTGTGTACACACAATTTTTAACACAATCTTTTTAACAGGTACACGAGGAACAATTACTTTTGTATTGTTACGTGCCACATAATTTTGGACGTTTTTTGCGAATGTGTCTCGATTTTGAGGGTAAATGTTGCACCAAATTGTCCCAATGGACGCCGAGCGGGGCGCCGAAACATCGACTCGCCGAGCGGGAGGGGGGGAGGGGGCACTGTCAAGTTCCGTCCCATACAGCACCCCCACCCAACGTTTCGGAAATACCGGGTGATCAAAGAGTCAGTATAAATTTGAAAATTTAATAAATCACGGAATAATGTAGATAGAGAGGTAAAAATTGACACACATGCTTGCAATGACATGGGGTTTTATTAGAACAAAAAAATTTTCAAAAGATGTCCGACAGCGCTTCATCTGATCAGAAAAGCAATAATTAGCATAACAGATTAAGACAAAGCAAAGATTATGTTCTTTACAGGGAATGCTCAATATGTTCACCATCATTCCTCAGCAATAGCTGTAGTCGAGGAATAATGTTCTGAACAGCACTGTAAAGCATGTCCGGAGTTATGGTGAGTATTAGTTCCGATCGGAAGATTCACTTGAATGCCAGTCTTGTTTAAACAACTGCAGCGGTGCATACACTGTTACCGAAACATTTAAGACCTGATTAATGGAGGGTAAAACCTATGACCTAGAAGGATTTTAGCAGTGAGACCTTGTAATCCACTCCGTCATTTTTAAATATTTTTTTTCTAATAGTACCTCCATGGCATTCCAAGCATGTGTGTCAATTTTTACGCGTCTATCTACATTATTTATTAAGTTTTCAGACTTTTTGATCACTCGGTATCATAGATCCGGCACTGAAAGACGTGAATCCTCCCCCCCCCCCCTCCCCAATTAGTATCTGAAGCACCAGCCGCCCGCCACTGTACACAGAGTGAACCACGCGGCCGGTGATGTAAGTATATTTATGGCAATTTTGAATACCGTCTTTATTTTGGATTATAATATTTCAGTAAAAACTATATTTTACTTGTATTTATTCTTCTAGGACCTTTCCAGAAAAAGGGGTTATGAGAGTAGGAGATTGAAAGGCTTCTAAATGAAGATTCGGGAGAGAGAAAGTGTTCTGAATTTGACTGGTCAGAAGGGAAAAAGAAAAAAAATAGTAATTAGTGGTCACAACAGCGAATTAGATACAGAAGTAGTTTCTTTAGAGGGAAGATGACACATACATACTGAAGAGGATATTCAACGTTACCAAGAAGGGGACTAAAAAAACCAACAACGACAACGACGTTATGAAGATGAAGAAGATGGTGACGATAATATTGATTTTATGTGTGGGAACTTTGTTGGTAAATTATGGCACAAAGAAGAGGTCTAAGGAAAGTCTAAGAGCCAAAACGGCTAAAACGCACTAAAATATAGTAAAACAGATCTGCCTGGTCCGAAGAGGTCTGCTGAGGGTACTACTCACGAAGTATTCAGTGAGATTGTTAATGCACGTAGAATTGATTCACTTGTAGAGTACACTAATTTGCTTATCAGAAACGTAATATCTCAGAACATCTGTCCTAGAGAGATCGATATGTAGGAAACTTCTAGGAAAGAGGTATATGCTCTGTTTGGAATCCTAAGACTGGTTGGCTTGAAAGACGGAAATAAAATAAATGTTGAAGAACTTTGGAATAAAGATGGCACTTCTATGATCATCCTTAGAGCTTGCATGTTACACGGAAGGTTCTTATTTCTCCTCATAAGCGTGAGATTTGACGAAAAATTGACAAGAACACAAAGACGCGAGAGAGAAAAATTAGGAGCCTTTAAATAGATTTTGTAACTGTATTTTTAAAAAGAATGACGGTCAGATACTAAAGGTTGTATTTCTATTAAGTAAAAAAAGCAACATAAACTTGTTATTTTTCAGTAGCAAGAATATTATGGTAGAGTGTTTAATGAAAATGATGGCTAATTTGACAGAGTCGACCACGCGACCACTTGTATTACAAAAACTGATACGACCAATCGAACGTTAAAAGTTTGTGGAACAGGTGCTGTTCTTTTTTTTTTTAAATTTTATATATATATATATATATATATATATATATATATATATATATATATATATATATAATCTGTTCATTTCAATAAATGTATATTTTGATTGATATTAAAAGCAATTAACGAAAGACGTGCAAGGATAACAGCAAGTATCTTTATGACAGTCGAATGGGAACTAGCTTTTGTAGGATCGTTTTGCTTTCTTGGTGCCCCAAATGTGTTCCCAATGTTTAGCCTTTTAATTTCCTGACATATATATTACTTTTCTTGCTCCTCAAATATGCTCGCAAGGTTTAGCCATTTAATTTCCTGTCATAATGTATAAGGTATTTTACGAGATTAAATGGCTAAACATTGGGAGCATATTTGGAGTTCAAAAAGAGCAAAACGAATCTACGAAATTTTTCTCCATTATCGTTTCCTACGGAGGTACTCAACAAAATGAAGTTTGAAACTTTAAACTCAAGTACTGAGTATAGATTTAGTCAATTGTCAACACAATGGTTTTATTTGCTACGTATTAATAACACAATGTAATGACGTCGGAAGAAACAGAAAAAAACGCACTATTCCATTAAAGTAGATGTTGTTCAAAGTGTTGATCTCCCATGTCAAGGCAGGTTCTATTATGTGGTTAGACTTGAACGATGTTACCCTGCACGGCGACATGTCCATATTTTTGCGAGTAACATATTGCAAATTCGTCTCAGAAGAAATCATTGGAGAAGAAATTAAAGGAAAGTGTACCGAGAACCAGGAACTCTTTTAATTACGCTGCTTTGGCTGAAAAAAATCTCCTTTTATTGGCAACGAATAAAAGTTATTACTGAATCAATGCGGTCAATTTACAAAAAGGCAAAACAAATTGTTACAGCCATGTAATGACTGGTACATAGGTGTAACAGCTTGTTTTACTTAATATAAATTGTCCTCATTTATTGAGTAATAACTTTTATTTTTTGTCAATTAAAAGAGACTTTTTCAGTGATAGCAGAGTTATTAAAACATTTAGTTAGCCATTCTCAACTTAAGTATTTCGCCGCTAATACTAACAACTAATAAATTATTGATTATTAAGTGTAACCGGAATAAAACTGATCTGTCCGCATCCCGTAAGACTTTCTTAAGCAAACAAATTCATTTCGAATCATTGTGTTCGGAGTGAAACATAGATATGTCCGCAGTCCGTAATTTCTTTTTAAGAGAAACAAAAACACAAATCAATACCTTACGCTTAAGCGTTCGAATACTATTTTGATGTTGAACTGTCTGAGCGTGCCAGCCATAGATGTTCATATTTAGTTTCTGGCCAAATTCAATACGTTCTAGAAAATGTAAAGAAAATATGTCTCGATTCGGCTCCCATAGCAGCCTATTATATCGAATATTGACATTAAGCTCAAAAGAAGAAATAATCAAGCAATTCTTTTTTCGTACAGACTGATGAAAATTCCTTTGCCAAATTTAAAGATGACGACCAACGCAATACCGTGTGCAGAACATATTAATATACAGACACGCAGCAGTTCTATGCTCAGAGGCCATAATTAAACATCCATGTTGTACAGAGATGAATGCAGCTGCGCTATGTTTATGATCTTTGATTTTCCTGCAGCACTGTTTTATTTCGGAGCTTATACTCGTCGTGTCAAATCTGTGGCCTATCTATGACGTCACTGGTCAAAACCAACGATTGGTATCTTGTACTGCAGTAAAGCTGAATTACCCATACTGCTCTGGCTGGACTCCATCGTTGGACTCAACTGACGACAACACATCTACATTATGTCGGGAAAATGTCCTGCTGTGCTGCATCACTATTGCCTATGGATAGCGACAACAACATGACGTCGTCATGGCAACATGTGGCGTGGCATCCACGAAGTAGACTACAAGCAGCCATCTTGACTATGACATCGCCGTGGAAACAGCTTCCCTGATGGTACGTCCCGACGGTGATTGGTCAGCACAAAATTGAATGGCTATCTTAACTGAAAGTAATCATAACACACTCGATTATTGTTTCTTAACTACAAGTTCTTGTCAGTTATTATACGTAACATATTACATTTTACTGATAACAATTTTTCTTCTGAAACGTCATTCACTATATCAATGTAGAAAAAAAAGAAAATCGTTGGATCTTTTAATGAAACAGTTTCTAAGAGCCTATATAAACATTAATAAAATTTTATTATTGTGTACGACAGTGGACACTTATTCGTTTATTTGAGAGCATTCTATGTAAACATTTCTCATTGGCTGAGGCTGAATCCACACGGCAAAATGCGCACGCTTTGTCTATTGTAATCACCATGTCTGCGCCCTAGAGTCCAGTCAGAGCAAAATGGGTAATGCAAATTTACATTTACTTTCACATTAAATAAACTGCTTTACTATTCAGCTTAGTACCGTTTTGTAAATATTTCAGTATCTGAAGATAGCCAATAAATAGGCCGGAACCGATAATCATTCAAGTAAATGATTAGTGTGATCTCGACACACTCAATAACAAAATTTATCTGAAACTTCTACATCTGAATTCCGAGTAAAAAATTGGAATTTTATGTTTCCAAAAACCATTCAGTCCACAGATAAGCAAGTACCTAGAAACAAAAACTGGTGAACTACCAAGAAAATACATCCAGCAGGCAGGCTACTTAGTCCCTGACTACCGACGCGCCACTGGCACGTTAGAGTAACAGAACGCATTACTCATCTGGGGAGGCAAGAAGTGTTGCATGTGAGTGCTTTTGACCGCAGTGTGAAGCCTCTGATTTATGAAGCCCAGTCCCGCCTCCTGTATGTCAGAGAGACTCGCTGAACTTCCTACCTAGAGCCATTATTTATTCTCTGCGGCGGGTTTCATAACGTAATTACACAGCGCGATTTAACAAATGTTAAACACAACTTGTGTAGAAGAACACGTTACCTGCCTTCTGAAGCTGGCGCTCTCATCAAAAATAGCTTACACATCTGAACTTTGTTTCGGCTTATTGAGACACTGTGATTTTTGATGCGATCACTAAAGGCTAGTGTAGCCCACGTGGAAATGTGCCAGACATTTACGGTGAACTTCAACAAGTACCTCTGAAAACATTTCGGCACAGTTGCTACCTGAAACTATTGAATAACTGCCACGCGGGAGTAGCCAAGTGGTCTGGGGCGCCAAGTTACGGATCGTGCCGCCTCCCATGACGAAGGTTCCGATCCTCCCTTAGGCATGAGTGTGTGTGACTTGTCCTTAGGTTAATTTAAAATAGTTTAGTAAATGAAGTCTGCAATAGGCTGTATAGGTCGCTGTGTTGATTAAAGCCATAAAGTGGTTAAAATGGTTAAAATATGACTTTATTTGACGCGTTTCGGCCTGGACCATCATCAGAATCCTGCATACATAGATTACAAGTACGTCTTTACAAATGGATACAGGTTGTTCTTGTAACATTGAGTCTGCTCCTCAATGTTACAAGAACAACATGTATCCATTTGTAAAGATGTACTCGTAATCTATGTATGCAGGATTCTGATGATGGTCCAGGCCGAAATGCGTCAAATAAAGTCATTTTTTAAACACTTTATGACTTTAATCAATACAGCTACCTGTACAGCCTATTGCAGACTTCATTTACTATTAATCATGTTCGCCTGCCTCCTCCGTGACTTTATGTCACAACTATGTGTAAATTAGTTTAAGTAAATTAGTTTAAGTCTAGGGAATGATACCACAGTACTCTGGTCCCTAAGAATTACAAAAGTTTGAACATTTTATGGAATAACTTAATAGTACCTGTAAACAAAGAAGAGTGGGCGACCATTATGCTAACCGAGTCGTATGTCTGGCACAGTGATCATGCGAGTACAAGAAGGTCACATTCACCGTTATACAGGCAGACATTTCCGCCCTACTCGGGCAATGAATGGAGTAGAATACAACGTGCATCCATAAAGTTTCTATATTTTTCTTAAAATATAGACAACATATCTGAATAACTTCATAACTAACATTATAAGTATTCGATAACACCCGTCGGCTTTGACCAATTACGTCACGTAATACATAATTTTGTTACCGACGATTTCATTTGTTGTTCTTACTAATCGCCGATAATCTTGTTCATATGGCAAAGATAATTACGCGTTTCGTATAATAAAATGCCTTTGAGGAATATCAATATTATATGTCTAAGAAGTGAACAAAATTTCAGCTAGCCAGTTGCCTTCAAATGGTTTATATACATAAACCTTGACCCGGGTTTCGGCAAAAGTAATTTTCCCTTCTTTTCAGAAGGTTTTCCAAACAAAATATAGTTAACAGCCCAGTCAACTGGATAATAGTAATATACATAAAGTTTCTAATATAAATAAGAAATTAAAATTACAGAATTAGATGAAAATGTACTTACATTTAGCTCACATAAAAAGAATTGTTAAATAAAATCAAGTGGCCATAAGTGGCTGACTCCATGTCGTGGAATAAAATTTAAAATTTTAAAACAAATGTCTGCTAGATAAAATTGTGGAGCATCGCCACACACAGGTAGAGTAAGCACTGCGTGCTGGCAGAGGCGTAGGAACACTAGTGACGTGTGCCCGCACTAGGTGGCGCTAAGATGGCCGATGGGCGTGCGCGCAGTCGCGGACGCGATAGAAAACTGTGTGTATGTACACTGACAGAGACGGATGAGGTGTTTAAACTAATCGTTGTTAGCGGCGTAAACATTGGTTTGTTTTTATCACGCGAGATATTTTTTTAAACAATAAATTGATTTAGGAATTGTTATGACTGGCATAAAAATCGTAGTATTTGCATCACATCATAATTATCTCCTATTAGTGGTTAGTCCTATTTTATAATGATCAGGACTAAATACAGTTATTAATTTGTCGTATGTTTGGTATGTAAACGTGCATTAGATGTTTTTTGTTTTGTGGGTTTTATTTGAAGTACGTTACTTCTGAGTCTTAGTAATCGTTATTTGTTTCCCTACGATTATTTATTTTTCTTTTCTTTCTGATGGAATGTTTGGTATTAAGGGTTTTATTTTATGTTTAATACAGATCAATTTCAAAGATCATTACTATTTTTCGTATATTTATGTTTTATATGTAACTGGAATTATTGGTAATGAGGGTATCATTTCAGGTATACCACCGCTCAGTTTTACTGATCGATACCAGTCTTCGTATGTTTCTATTGTTTTAGGCTGGAATTATTGGTATGGTGGGTTTCATTTTAGATGTATTAGAACTCAACTGTAGTGAGCGATACCACATTCTGTATGTTTATGTTTTCTAAGTAATAATGTTCATATTGTGGCTTCTTTTGCGGTGTATTACCGTTGAATGGCAATAATCGATTATTTGTTTTTCGTTCGTTTATATATTTGCAAGGAGCAATATTGGTATCGTCGATTTCCTTTGAGGTGTATCAGTACTTAATTGTAGTGATCGATACAGTTTTTGTGCTAACTGAACTATGGGATATTAACTTTTAATTTCGCGTATTGCGTTTTTTTTTTTTTTTTTTTTTTTTTTTTTTGCTTTTCATTTTCATATCAATATTGCTATTTTTATTGGTTTGCTTTTTACAATCTCCCCGCCAAAAACTCCTATTTGCCGTGGTAGTCCAGTTAAATTCTTTTGTTTCAGTGTATTTTTTATTCCGATGGCATATTTTGTATTTTTATGTTTTTTAAGTGATAAGGTTTGTTTTGTGGCTTCTTTTGCGGCGTAGTACAGTTGAATGGCAGTAATCGAGTGCTTGTTTTTGTTTCGTTTATATTTTTTCAAGGGGCAATATTGGCATCGTCAATTTCCTTTGAGGTTTATTAGTGTTCAATTGTAGTGATCGATACCGTTTTTACGTTAATTGAGGGATGAGATATTAAATGTGCCTTAATTTCGTGTATTGCGCGTTTTTTTCCCCTCGATGTTTCGTTTTCATTTCAATATTGCTACTTCTATTGTTTTTCTACTTAGTATCTTCCCGCTCAAAACCCTTAATTCCTGCGGTAGTCCCGTTAAATTCTTTTGTTTAATTTTTTCTTTTCGATTTTCTTCGCCTACGTTTATGCTTGTGTAGTTGTTTCTTTCGTGTTCTCATGGACGTAATATCACATTCGCATTGAAATATGAATGTCGTTATGATGAATGATGACGTTATGGTTGACACCATGGGTCAAAGAAGACGGGTAGAAACATAAATTCATGTATTGCCGTTTCAACTATTTTTCGACGTAATCATAAAAATAATTTATACACTTGTCGTATCGTGGGATTAGCCTTTGTATTCGTGTGTCGTAGGCCAGTTAATGGAAGCTGCGTGTGACGCCGTCTTCAGTCCCTCGCTGTCAAAATGCAGGCCATTCAGAACAACAGGCTTGGAAACCTCACTGCAGGTGTTGTGCTGCTCCATCACAATGCTTGTCCCCATTCGGGTCAGCTCACAGCAACTGTTTTGCAGAATTTCAGCTGGGAGTCATTTCATCATTAAGAATGCAGTCCTGATCTTGCTCCCAGCGATTTGCATCTTTTCTTGCACCCCAAGAAATTACTGTCCGCCGAGCAGCGTTTTCACAACGACAAATATCACATGCGGGAGACCTTGACGACACAGGAACACAAACGTCGAGCACAAGAAATGGCAAGTGTGTCCGGTCTTTTGGTGGCTATGTCAAAGAATATCTCTAACACTGCTGTACCTGTTGCAAATAATATTTTTCGTGTAACATCGTTGCCTTCGTTAAAATAAATAGTGAAAAGTATTTTATGGATGCGCCTCGTATCTTCCCTTCTCGTTTCTCGAAAGGAGTAAGAAAGAGAAACGATGTGTGGTACGACTACACTTTTTGGTGTATCTGAGTAGTTGTAACGTTTAGAAGGTAATGTTTTGCGTATCATTCACGACAGCGTTAGCTTCAGTTATTTCACCGCAGAGGCGGTCCCACGGGAATCGGTAATGGCGAATGTAAGAGGACATGGGCGATAGGGGCGCTACAAACATAGCGTGAGACTTGTGAGGCTTTAAGACGGAAGCATACGAGCACGGATAGCCAAGTGGTTAAGGCGACCGCTGGCCCGAATCGGGAGACCCGGGTTCGATTCCTGGTCCGGCTTACACTTACACTTTCACTTATCGCCATTGCTTAATATCAATGCCCAAATGCAGCCACTGTCAATCCGTTCTTTCCTATCCTTCTTCCTTTCCTTCGTTTAGCAATCATTTGCAAATGCTATTTGGCTGCGAAAGAACAGACACCACACCAATATAGTTACTACACAAACACCCAGGCACACAATACAGTCACACGACCGTCAGCTCCGGTTCACGTACGAGGTAATTGCGTGAAAGATGTATTTTCTGAAGAAAGAAGGCCATGGCCGATTGTTTGAAGTGTTGCATGTGTGTGTGTCTTGTTTTTATGTGCCTGTCGAAGCTTGTTGCCACGTCTTTCCGATGAGGTGTTGACTGTCCGTCTTACTATATTGCAAAACTTCAGTGATTTATAAAGTGCTCGGTGCTGGTGTGTTGAAAGAGAGCCGCAAAGCTGTCGATATGTGTTTATGTAAACACAATCGGTTTCATATCAGTTAAGATGCATCTTCAGGTACATCTGTGAATAGCAAAATACAAACTGAAATACTAACTAGAATATCCAAAAGACTTTAAAGTATAAGAAATTTCAATAAAATTTTTAAACTAAGTGTTTAATTTTTTTTAAGTATAAAATGTCATGATCATCAGGGGTGTACCGAGAAGTACTTACTGCGATAATGATTACATGTTCTATGAAGGATAGCGTCCATCATTTAGTTCGTATTTTGATGTTTACTGATGTGAAGATGCATCTCAATTGATGTGAAACCGGTTGTGTTTAAATAAACACTTTTCGATAGCTTTGCGGTTCCATTTCAACTCACCGGCACGCAAGACTTTTTATATTACTGAAGTTAATTTTAGGTTTTGGGGAGTAGTGTGTGTTGTAATTTCATTCATAATACGGATTAATTAAAATTATTGAACATGATTCTTTTTTTCACCAAAAGTTTGCTTTGACTATTTGTGCCACAGCAACGGCATTGATGGATTCAACATTCATACCACATTTAATTTCAATTACTTGCTAACTGTCAACTTTGGCGTAGTTCTCAGGGAACTGCTGCATTTGGAACCTCTAGTTAAAATAAAGACATAGGCATTGCTTGCCCGAAAAAATATTATGGGTTTCATCTGAGTACAATGGGGTACTGCCTTATATTAAGATTTCGGAGTGAAGGCAAAAGACAAATAAATGTCCAATGCAGAGAGAGTAGCCTGACGACTGAGGAGAATTTGCAGGCAGTCTGCAACGAAGCGCAGTCACTCTTTCGTAGAGGTACGTGAAATTTACAAATTGAATGGAAACACACCTTGCTAGTAATGATAGAGTGCTTTTTACATAGTCTAGAAATACTGAATAGTACTTCTCTACATTAATATCTTCCATAATCACAAATCACTGCATTAAAACGTAAACACAAAAATTGAAGTACCTATTTTCAGTATTAACTGTTCAAGCATGCCAATGAAACTTCTAAAATTCGGATGGTGCTTTTTCATAGATGTGCGCAAAAGAGAAATCATGTATTTACGTAGGCAATTAGAGTGGTAAAAGGAAGTAGATGTTGTCATTTCTGTGTTACTTTTTTGTGTCATTTCTACCACCGCACTGAGGATGATGGAAACAATGACGTCAATAGAAAACACTCACTCTCCTACCGAAAGAATCAACTCCGCCGTTTCTCCCCCCTCCTCCCTCCCTCCGGCCAATATGACAGTGAGCGACGCTATTTTTTCTCCCCCTCCGGGTAGATCCGTTTCTTGCGGAATTGAGCTTGTGTTTTATTCTGTGCTTATCGATTAGCTTTTCGCTTAATTTCTTATTACCTAAAACGTTGTGCTACTGCTGGAGATTTTAATGCGTGATAGAAAAGATGACATCAGAGTTATATATGTGAAACCATCTATTTCATTTTACCACCCTTATCGGCTACGTAGGCACTATTGTGTGCACATCTACGACAAACTACCTGTCAAATTATTTAATTGCCATTGACCTTCTTGAATAATTAACATTAAAATTCGATGTTTCAATTTTCGTGTTCACGTATTAATATTATGATGTTATTGTAGAAACACCCCAGAACTAAAACAAGAGGATGATTACTTACAATATCAATTATTAGCAAGGAAACTGCTGCATGATGATTTAATTGTGTTGTGCCTCAGTTTTCTTCGATTGTGAGGTTGGAAATGCAGCAAAATTTATCGACATGGACATCTATGGGTAATAGTTATTTGATCGATTATACTGTATGTAGTTTTTTAAATTAGCCAATTTATTGTGGAAATAGGGAGTCGGATCTGAAGAAAATATGCAAAAATGTTTGCTATGCTGCTGGGCGCAAAAGAAAGTAATTGTACCAAATTAAATTAAAAATACTGAATTAAATAAAAATGACAGTTAGGTGAAACTTTAAAATGAACAATAGTTTCATAGTACTGAAAAACTTGCTTCGGTCGAAGAAAATTTTTTATCTGAGATTAATAGGAAAATTGTACGCCGAGGTGTGGAATTACAGAAAATTGAGGAGACGATTGACATTTATTTAATAATAAAGTAGAAAAAAGTCACCAACATGACATTTGTACGTTCACGAACTACACTATTTTAACAAATCTTTGGAGTGTCATATCGTGAATATAGAAATATAAACATCAGCTTGAAAGTAGCTTGTTAAATTTTCTATGTAAGATCTCGAAGAGTAGATATCTGTTAATGCAAGTTAAAACGCTCACTGCTGCTCTAAATTACTTCAAGACTGGCCACAGTACATGTGCAATGGAAAATTATCTAACTGCTCACTCCTCAAGAGAGCAACCAACGGTTTAATAAACACAAAATTATTGTTAAGAAAAGGATAGATAATTAAACATGAAACTGGGATCATGAAATTATAAAGCAGAGGTTTGATACTTTAAACCATTATCTATTCAATAAAATGAACAAGCAAATAAATGTGGGGAGACCATATAATCACAATGAAGCACACACCTTGTACAAAAATGAATTAAATCATAAAGTTACTGCCCGAAGTAAAATTGATTCTGTTCTTTATGAATATAGAGGTAACGTGAGAGGAAATTTGCAAATACACAGTGGATAAAGGAAAGCACATTCATTCACTCACAGACACGCACATAACGCTTGCGTCACATTACTCACGTGGCAACACTTGATAGAAGCGGCAAACGAAGCATCGGCGGAGTTTTGACGAGATGGCGGGTGTCTTGAAGCACTAATTACAAAAGTTTCTATCCACCAAACCAACTCATGTGTGGGGAGGCAGCGGCATACTATTCGTAAGTATCACCTTGTGTGCGACGACAGTGAATTACATAGGATATACAAAAGAAATTAATTGAGAATAAACACGTAAAGCACACGTGAGAATTCATATAGAAGAAAGCTATTACCAGTGAACGCATGGCTGAAGGACGAAGTAATTACCATTATGAAAGCACGTCGTGCAATCGGTCATACCAAGACAGGAAACACGGAAACAAACCAGAAATTCTAAGAAAGAATTTAGCATACTCGCGGAGACAGACATGAAGCGAAAACGTTAGTTAATAAACAGCAAGGAAATTCAAACATACTAAGTTTACACAAAGGCTAAAGGCCACGCACATATATTCTAACTTGAGAAAACCGGATACAAAATCATCACCGGAATGAAAATGCAATTACAAAATTTACACTGAATTACTCGAGTTCTGTAAATTAAGAAACACTTTGCCCCGCATAGAGAAAGAATAACTCGAGAAAAACTATCATTGGTAAACCAAGACTGCCTGATCACGAACATATTAAAGTTCAAACAGCATGCCATCCCCTCAGCATGATTCGACGATATACTCACATCGGCGGTCGCAGCAAGAGTAAAACCTCAGGTCACAGGAAAAACCTTCCCCTCCATGCACTGGATAAAGGGCGCGCTGAAAGCGACCCAGAGTTCATTCAGAGCCTACTGTCTACGAACCCTTGCTACCTGAAGAATATAATACCCTCTACTAGAGTGCCAGAGAGGTCTCTATTGTCACATCTTTCGACCATGATTAAGTTGGTACAACACTAAGAACAGGCCATCTTGCCAAGTAAGATTGGCCACCCAGCAGACGCCAGCACAGACGACATACGAAGCCATGCGTTCTTAACTAAAGTAAACGAGGCCCTAATGCGCGAGGCGGCGACTGTAAGCCATTGCGCGGCAGTCAGTCAATATTAAAAGCAACCTTCCAGTTTCATACGAACACAGAAGTTCATTCACATGGGTTCAAACATATATAAACATGGGGCATTGATCATTAATAAAGGAATAAAGTAACTGACATACAAATAGACAATATTAATGGCTGAGAAACACTTAGGAGTAATGAATAACTCAAAATGGAACACGATCACACATTCAGTGTACGTGTTTCAAGCTCACTAATCTGTACATGATAATACCTCACACCTCTGCAGCTGCAGATCATGATACTAGTGAGCTAATAGAATAGTAATTGTTGTGCAGAGTGTTTACTTAAATCAGGATAATCCTTACACAAATAAACGAAAATACCGTTGTTTAATTTCGATCTCTGTGAGCGAGCTTCAACCACATTTCACACATTTCTCAATGCTTGGAACATGCAAACACAAGCAGATTAAAATTGTGTGCCGGAACCGGGACTCGAACCTGGGACCATTGCCTTTCGCGGGCAAGCGCTCTACCACTGAGCTACCCCGACACGACTCACGATGCCGCCTCACAACTTTACTTCCGTCAGTACCTCGCCTCCTACTTTCCAAACTTCACAGAAGTTCACCTGCGAAACTTGCAAGACTAGCACTCCTGGAAAGTAGGAGGCGAGGTACTGGCGGAAGTAAAGTTGTGAGGCGGTGTCGTGAGTCGTGTCGGGGTAGCTCAGTGGTAGAGCGCTTGCCCGCGAAAGGCAAAGGTCCCAGGTTCGAGTCTCGGTTCCGGCACACAATTTTAATCTTCCAGGAAGTTTCATATCAGCGCACACTCCGCTGCAGAGTGAAAGTTTCATTCTGGAAACATCCCCTAGGCTGGGGCTAAGCCATGTCTCCACCATATCCTTTCTTCCAGGAGTGCTAGTCTTGCAAGTTTCGCAGGAGGACTTCTGTGAAGTTTTGAAAGTAGGAGGCGAGGTACTGGCGGAAGTAAAGTTGTGAGGCGGCATCGTGAGTCGTGTCGGGGTAGCTCAGTGGTAGAGCGCTTGCCCGCGAAAGGCAAAGGTCCCAGGTTCGAGTCCCGGTTCCGGCACACAATTTTAATCTGCCAGGAAGTTTCATATCAGCGCACACTCCGCTGCAGATTGAAAGTTTCATTATGCAAACACAAATTTTCTGGAGTTTTTATGATGTATTTGTACAGTGTGGTATTGCGCAATATTTGTAGACCAGTTCCAGACACGAGTGTCTAAACAATACATGACTGTTAGTGAACTTCACGGCAGCAGGCCTAGCACCCTGTCAGTTGATGTCACAGGCATCCCATAACTGAAGTGGAGCGTTTTATCATACTTTCAAATTAGTTGAATTTCATTTTCCTTTTTTCGCCAAATACTGTGATTCAAGGAAAAAGGCATGTCATGAGCATAAGATGACATAATTAACTACTTAAGACTACCCATAACTGAGTCAAATACGCTTCTAGGATAGGTAGGTAGTAAGTGGTAGGCGGGTCTTGTATTAGAAACATAGAACTTTTACGATGTTATCTAGTTGGTAATGAGCATCCAATGAATTCTACAATTATCTTTTAATATTTTATCTAGTTCAAAAGATAGCTGGCAGTTTATCGAAGTTTTTGAATGAAGCTAGAACATAAAGTGCATTTACCATTGAGCAATGAAAAACATTAGGATAAATCAAGAAAGAGTTTTCCAAAGAATACTTGGGTGAACGGAAGCAGATGGAGCTGCAGAACAGCAATTGGGAAAGTGACAAATTAAATCTCATAAACGAAACCACGAAAATGTTTTCAGAGCGGTTGGTAACTAATTTCTCAATTTATGCAAACAAGTGAGAGCCTGAGCGGATGATAATGGGCTTGGATGCAAAACAGGCCATGAAGTGGCATAACAAATTTATAGCAGCCCCTCAGGATAATGTTAGTGAATTCGCTACTTATTTGGAAAGGCTGATAATGGAGGGAGAGTAGCAGCTCAGCAGGAGTTTTTGCCCCCAGAATAATGTTGAAATACATCAGAATGGAAGTGCAGATGTCACACAACTCACTGTTAACACTAAACCGAAAAATTAGTTACAATACCCCTTTCCTCTTACTTTCTTCTTGCCACAAAACATTTAAACCAAACCTCAAATAATCCAAACGCCAAAACTTGCAACCACACTCTGACAGCTACTGCATTGTCGCTCTCTCTCTCTCTCTTTCTCTCTCTCTCTCTCTCTCTCTCACTCACACACACACACACACACACACACACACACACACACACACACACACACACTCACAAACACTCCCGCAGATAGGTATAATGAGAGCATAAACGATCTGACGTTTGTATTCAACTTACACACCGTGAGGCAGGCAAGAAATACATTACAAACAAACTACGAAAAGACTAAAAATGTGTTACGAGTCTAAAATATGTGTGAAGGACACGTTAACAAAGTGAAAAATATATGAAAATTACGTAAGTGGAACAATGGTGCAAAGTCAGAGCTGTGACCACTTGATAGGAACAGCAGATATCAAAACAAAAATACGATAAATTCTAATTTAACCACTTAGTAACTTAACATAAATGACATGAAATGTTTCATAATCTAGAGATACCACTGAAATTTACTTTTATGAGAAAGGTGAAACGCGACTGGAGACATAACAATACATTACAGCAAGAAAAACTGCGTTTCATATTTTCAAAATCATCTGGTTGTGTTGTATAAAACAAAGGTTTAATTTATTTTTGATATATTTGTGTATATATCCGCCTTATGCAAGGCACTTTGTTTTGTTTGAACAGCCAAACATGTTTCGGTACTTTTTGTACCATCTTTCATTTTCTGGAATAACATGTTACAGTTTCTGGTTATACAGACATTTGGACAAGTTGTTTGATTTGACAATATTGTTTGATATATTAGCCCTACCTTGTTTACAATACTTACATTACGTCATTAGCAGTATTTGCATATGCTTTAATTGGGGAAAGACATGTTTTCACAGATTGTCCTCTGCAAACGATACAATACAATACGATATTTACGAAACCTACTTAATTTATTGTATATTCGCTCGGAAATTGTGTTGAAAAATAGTTCTATGTAGCTGTTTAGTGGCTTACTTACATTCGAGCTGGGGTGCTGCTTACTTGTTCGTGCCATATTAATACGTTTCATGATGTTTAGTGCACTTTTTGTTGTGAACGTCTACTGTTTACACCGCCATTTGTCTTGATGCGATGGCTGTAACGTGTTCATTTGTTTGTGTGGCGTGTCTGTGATATGGCGCGCGATTTTTGAATGTTTTCGATAGTGGCGATGTTTTGTGTGTATGCGCGCGCGCGCGTGTGTGTGTGTGTGTGTGTGTGAGTAGATATCTATTTCCTTCATGTACACGTGTATGTGTGTATTCCTAACATGTGAAAGACTTTTTGCACTTCATCACATCTGTCGATTGGTCAACTACTTCTAGTGGCTCAGCCAGTATCCTGGACACAGGTTCCTGAATGGCATGGACCGTTTTACTTGCCGATGACACATTGCGCGTTATTGTTACTTTGGGCGATTGTGGTGTAAAACATAACCGAAAATATCGTTGTGACTCCTTCTTCTTGACCTAATTCCGCTCTGAATGACACAAGCCAATCTCAGCCAATCAAGTAATACTCGTTAATCACTTTCTCGATCATATTTTCCCAGATTAAATCTCCTAATATCCAATATCCTACACAAAAATAAAAACCTTAAGGCTATTCCGGGCCATCGTTAAAAGTATGAAGCCGCGTGGGAGTAGCCGAGCGGTCTGGAGCGCCACGATGCGGATAGCGTGGCCTCCCGTTTCGGGGATTCGAATCCTCCCTTGTTTGTGCTGTCTTTAGTATAAAGTAGTTCATAAGTAGTCTGTAAGTTTAGGGACTGATGACTCCGCAGTTAAGTCGAAATGTTCAAATGTTTGTAATTCTATGGGACCAAACTACGATGGTCATCAGTCCCTAGACTTACTAGACGACCTAAGTTGAACTAACCTAAGGACAAACACACACATCCATGCCCTAAGGAGGATTCGGACCTCCGACGCGGGAGGCTGCGCGATCCGTAACCTGGAGCTCCGGACCGCACGGCTACTCCCTCGCTGCGCAGTTAAGTCCCATAAGCTTCACAAACATTTGAAAATTATGAGTTTTGTGGGTAATCAATACTCTCGACACTGATGCAAGGTATACTTTCAGCACTGCCGTGGTACATGCAACAAACAGCAGGGTGAGTTTACATTTACGGAGCTGGCTGCTCAGACAAATTTTACTGGCTGCATACTTTCGGTGTTGACAGTTCAGCCCTGGGGCATTTAAAATTTCTGCTACTATCACTACTATTAGAACTGAAGGAATAGGTCAAGACTAATGACGTAGTAATTTAAAATAAATTGTCTAGACTCTTAATCACGGAAGTAACTGCTGTGAAAAGACGATTATTCAGCACTCTGTCTTCAAACCTTCTCCTTGTTGTAACTTCTCTTTCCATCAATCATTCTTTCAGAGTTTTTCCTTAGTAGTTTCTCCTTGCATCAATAAATCTTCGTTCCCACCCAAAGATTCCCACTCCCATTCGTCCTTCGATAAGCTGCTGACGGTAAAATCCGATGAAAAAAATGTCCGTCCCACAGAGCGACGGAATTGAATTGTGTCTTCTGTGGGTTGGCTTTTATCTTAAGTAGTTCGTCTGGCAGCAGATATAACGGCGCGGAACATACAAACACTAGAGAGCGCCACGTTACGGATCGCGCGGCCTCCCGCGTCGGGGGTTCAAATGTTTGTAAAGCTTATGGAACTTAACTGCGGAATCATTAGTCCCTAAATTTACAAAATGTTTAAATGTTTGTGTAGTTTATGGGACTTAACTACGGGGTCATCAGTCCCTAAACTTACAAACTGCGTATGAACTAGCTAACACTAAAGACGGCACAAATATCCATACCCGAGGGGGGATTCGAACCCCGGACGGGGAGCGGTCTCGCGCATCGCACCGTAGCGCCTAAATGCGCTCAACCAGTCTTCCGCTGCGTCATTGGTTCGAATCCTTCCTGGGGCATGGATATGTATTTTATCCTTAGGTTAGTTCAACTTATTTTAAGTAGTTTGCCGCGGTGGAGTAGCCGAGCGGTCTGAAGCACCTCGCTGCGGAGCGCGCGGTTGCTCGCCGTGGAGGTTCGAGTCCTCCTTGGGGCATGGGTGTGTGTGTTTGTCCGTAGGTTAGTTTACCTAGGTTTAAGTAGTTTGTAAGCTACGGACTGATGACCACGCAGTTTGTTCCGATAGATTTACAGGCATTTGAACATTTTTTAAAGTAGTTTGTAAAACTAGGGAGTTATGACCAACGAAGTTCGGTGCCAAAACATCTGAACAGATACTGTAGTAATACGAAACTTGTAATACAAACGTAGTGATGCAGCGAGTTGAAACAGCGCACCTCGCAGGATACCGGCGACCTTTACTTGTGTTTATTGGCTGCTGACCTCAGGTATCGCGGCCAGTGCTCCTATAGGGCATTTCCGGGGTTGTTGCCTCCTAGCCCGGTCGAGTCAGCCTTAGTGCAGTCCATGTACCGCCACTGATGCTACTGTGGAAGTGCATGTGTTAACGACCTATAGCGTGTTGACTTTACCGTGTGTTGCCGTATATCCTTTCAATAATATTGTTTATATAAAATGTACCTCGTCCCACATCAGCAGCGTTACTTGTAATGGAGAGTGTTAACACCTGCATGAAACTTTACCTAGCAACTCATTATCCTACGTAGTCGGTATATCAACAAAGAAATTTATTTTCGAATACCATGCATGACTGTGAACTATAGTGCCTCATAATTACAACCCCACATTTTCTACGGTTCTGTCGTCGTGAGACCCACACTCGATGTAACACTTCCAGGAGATAGCGGTCTCACCTGACGATGAATGACGGCTAGTCAGCCGCGGTGGAGTAGCCGAGCGGTCTAAAGCGTCTCGCTGCGGAGCGCGCGGTTGCTCGCCGTGGAGCTTCGAGTCCTCCCTGGGGCATGGGTGTCTGTGTGTGTGTGTGTTTGTCGTTACGTTAGTTTACCTAGGTTTAAGTAGTTTGTAAGCTACGGACTGATGACCACGCAGTTTGGTCCGATAGAATTACAAACAAACAAACGGCTAGTCAGACGCATGAACTTTGCATGTGGTGAGTGTGCTGTCCCTGTGTGTGTGTGTGTGGAAGGCGCGCGTCCTATCTGAGTTTCACCAAGGACGTGATGGAGGCCTGGTTACAGACTTCCGAAAACTGCACGAGTGTCGTAGTTTTAGATGAGTTGAGATTAATACTTGTCCCATAGATCATAAAAACGACATTTCGCAATAATGTGGAACGTGTAAGTTAAATAAATCGTCTCTACATAGGACACTCAATATTGTAAGCATTTTTTTATTATGTATTTTTAGCTAAATTACTAAGTTCAGAAGGAGTTGCCATTCAGAAATTCTTTTAATTTCTTTTTAAATACTATTTGGCTATCTGTCACATTTTTGATGCTACTTGGTAAGTCACCAAGGAATTTTGTGCTGTATAATTCATCCCTTTCTGTGCCAAAGGTAGATTTAACCTTAAATATGGAACATCAACCTCTCTCCTAGTGTTGTAGCTATGCACACGGCTATTACTTTTGAATTGGGTTGGATTGTTAATAACAAATTTCTTAAGTGAATACATACAGTTATATTGTGAAGCTGCTGTGAACTTCCCTAGATAAATAAATGTCTGCAGGATGATCTTGAAGTTATTCTGAGTGCACGAATTTTGTACAATGTGTACATTTTTACTCAATGTTGAATTGTGACAGAATATTATCCCATACGAAAGTGCCGGCCGCGGTGGCCGAGGAGACTGAGGCGCTTCAGTCACGGTCTGCACGGTCACTACGGTCGGGGGTTCGAATCCCCCCTCGGGCATGGATATTTGTGCCGTCCTAGTTCGTAAGTAGTTCATAAGTTTAGGGACTGATGACCCCGTAGTTAAGTCCCATAAGCTTTACAAACATTTGAACATTTTGAACCATACGAAAGTAGTGAACTTGACACTTCATTGAAAAAGCACTTTACAGTGACACAATGAACAGTTAATTGACATAACTGAAATTACGGAAAAGGCAATGAAATCGTACGTAACATTCCGTCAATTATCATCATAAACACCTTGCAATACAATTACATTACACAGTGAAACTTCCTGGCAGATTAAAATTGTGTGCCGGAACCGGGTCTCGAACCTGGGACCTTTGCCTTTCGCGGGCAAGCGCACTACCGACTGTGCTATCCCGACACGACTCACGATGCCGCCTCACAACTCTACTTCCGCCAGTACCTCGCCTCCTACTTTCCAAACTTCACAGAAGCGCACACGCCGCTGCAAAGTGAAAGTTTCATTCTGGAAACATCCCTTAGGCTGTGGCTAAGCCATGTCTCCACCATATCCTTTCTTCCAGGACTGCTAGTCTTGCATGGTTCGCAGGAGAGCTTTTGTGAAGTTTGGAAAGTAGGAGGCGAGGTACTGGCGGAAGTAGAGTTGTGAGGCGGCATCGTGAGTCGTGTCGGGATAGCACAGTCGGTAGTGCGCTTGCCCGCGAAAGGCAAAGGTCCCAGGTTCGAGTCCCGGTTCCGGCACACAATTTTAATCTGCCAGGAAGTTTCATATCAGCGCACACTCCTATGCAGAGTGAAAGTTTCATTCTAGATTACACAGTGGTTCATTATTCGAACGTCATAAAAAAGAACCTAGCTTCCTAACTTTGAAATTATTCCAAACTGTATGGGTTCGGTAACACAGGAATATGTATCAGCTCTCACATAACAACCCAGCGCCGCGGTATGATCATCAACAGATAACGGGTGTGCGGGACGCGGAGATGTGGATTGACGAATGCAGTCTCCACGTCGGGCACAGTCGTCATCCGGAAAGCTAAGCGCAGAGCCCCAGAATTTTTGCAGCGGCGGCAAATGCATCCATGAGCAGTCACCACTCGGAAGACAGCTTCCTGGAGACTGTTCGATATCGCTGCAGATAAGATACCGGAGGCCAACTCCCGCAACACTACGACATACTCTCCTTGCTTCTACTGCCAGAACGACCGAAACCGTCCATCATGCATAATCATTTTACCCAATGGCAATCTAGAGTAATTCATACTTCCATTCTACTTGCGAGTTGTAGCAGCGGTAGCACAGTAGACTCTAATTCAGAAGGACGGTGGTTCAAATCTACCTCTGGCCATTCAGATTTAGGTTTTCCGAGATTTTCCTAGGTCACTCCAGGCAAAATAATCCGGGGTGGTCCCTTTGAAAGGTTACGGCCGATTTCTTTCCATATCCTTAACCAAAATATCGAGCGTGAGCTCCGTCTCGAATGACGAAGCTGTCGACGGGGCGTTAATCCCTAAGTTTCCTTCCTCCTTCTTTCCTTTCCTATGAATATTACAAAAAAGAGATTGTTAATCTATGGGAATTCACTTGGGGTTGCAGTGCAGCACCATGGATACATAACTCCAGTTTCCAAACTGCAATGCTTAGGCATCGAATACCGAATACCGGAGTGACAAAAAAATGTTCAAATGTTTGTAAAGTCTATGGAAATTAACTACGGGGTCATCAGTCCCTAAACTTACAAACTACTTATGAACTACTTACGAAATTGGACGGCACAAATATCCATGCCCGAGGGGGGATTCGAACCCCCCCCCCCCCCCGACCGGAGTGACATAAGCCACATAAAGCCCACGATCGCTGTCAATTACAGAAATGTTGTCGCACGTCTGCGTGCATGTATACATACATAGCCACTACATCAGAAAGCTTGATGATGTACAAAAGATTACCCTCGCTAACTTTTATATAACACCGAAGATCAATTATATTGCACAAGTTTTATCGATGCCACACGATACAATGAAACGATTTATGTCAGCTTTGGGTTACTTCGTCACTCAAGGGTACACATTCAAAATTAAATACGACACGATCACTTTGGCCTTGTAGGATGGTGGATGAAATCTTACGCATGTTGCAAATAAGACACGGGCACTATACATACAAGATCTGAAAGAACTTACCAAACAGTTTAACGACTCACCTGTCAAACGAGATCACGCCTACCAGTCTGCAGCCTCCAATCAACGTCAGACATATATGCGCATTTTCACACCTTTTTAGTCGATTGAGCTACCTGCATCTAAACATGCCAGATGATGAGCTCATGCCCGGTGGATAAAGTTTTTTATGTCCCAGCCTAGTCTGTTGGCTTAGATGTCGGTAGCCGAGTGGAGAGAGACCGACACAGGAATAAAGGATGCACGCGTGTGCAGGTACGGTGGTGACCAGCCAGTGGGACAGCAGAAACTAGAAACTCTAAACTAAAGTAGAACGATATATATATTTCATAGAAACGTTCTAATACTTAACTTTTACAAAGTTCATTACTGCAGAATGCTGATACATAGTTGAAGTAGATAGAGGCCTGCCTACTGATGATTCTTAGTGCCTATCCGATAGCCAAGCCTTAACTGCTGCCTATCTGATTCCCAAGTGGTCGATGCAGCAGCCGTGGCCACGAGCGGAGTTGCAGCGGAGGGCGCTCGTGGCTGACATCGTAAGAACGCCGCGCCGTGCGTGCATGGCGACGCGCGGCGAAAGTAGGTGGCGCGCACTTTAGACTTGTGCGACACCACAGAGTTTATAAGAAGTTAATGGAAAACAAGAACCGGAACGTCATTGAACAAAAATATCCCAATCACAGATGGCCAATAATCTGGAAAAACATCGACTGCCGTGGTTTGACGACTGCGGTCACAGGCTCCTAGTATAGCTTAGTGATAGGAAAGTCCAAACCAAGCTGTATTCCATACATTTGGTGGACTCTCCTTTGTGCGCAACGTGCAGCTTAATGGACAGCGGCGGACATCTTTTTATGTGCTCCAAGACGTCTGGAACTATATTCGTAAAAAGCTTGCAATCATCGCAAGAACATATGTTCTTCACATTACACCTGACGATTTCTTTCACCCAGATACTGTTCCGTACCCTAAACCAAAACGGAACTCTGTTAATTGGCTGAAAGGACACTTCGTCCACTACTTAATGTCATAATGTCATGCACAACTAAAACCGAAGAGGACTTCTTCATGTATATAGTCCAGCAACTTCGCCAGTTATTACCAAAAAAAAAAAAAAATAAAATAAAAAAAAAAATCGTTACAAGCAAAACAATGCGTACATTTTAGAACACGAAGATAGAACGTAATTTGATGTCCTTCTAATAAGAGCATTTTTATCCATTTATTTTCTGTTATGTCAAACATTTTTGTTCAATACGTTTTACATTTAAATGGCGAGAGGTCGGCTTTCCTTTAATGATGTACTAAACATACCCCTTATGCAGAATGAAACTTTCACTCTGCAGCGGAGTGTGCGCTGATATGAAACTTCCTGGCAGATTAAAATTGTGTGAAGTTTGGAAAGTAGGAGGCGAGTTACTGGCGGAAGTAAAGTTGTGGGGCGGCATCGTGAGTCGTGTCGGGGTAGCTCAGTCGGTAGAGCGCTTGCCCGCGAAAGGCAAAGGTCCCAGGTTCGAGTCCCGGTTCCGGCACACAATTTTAATCTGCCAGAAAGTTTCATATCAGCGCACACTCCGCTGCAGAGTGAAAGTTTCATTCTGGAAACATCCCTTAGGCTGTGGCTAAGCCATGTCTCCACCATATCCTTTCTTCCAGGAGTGCTAGTCTTGCGTGTTTGCAAGAGAGCTTCTGTGAAGTTTGGAAAGTAGGAGGCGAGGTACTGGCGGAAGTAAAGTTGTGGGGCGGCATCGTGAGTCGTGTCGGGCTAGCTCAGTCGGTAGAGCGCTTGCCCGCGAAAGGCAAAGGTCCCAGGTTCGAGTCCCGGTTCCGGCACACAATTTTAATCTGCCAGGAAGTTTCATACCCCTTATGGATTAACATCTACCATCATAAAAATACAAAACCTGGCAACTCACGACTCGCGAATTAAGAGAAGATAAATAAAGAGAAGAGGCAAAGAAGTTAACTGAATTACAGAAAAACGATAGAAACAAAACGGTAACATTCCTTTTTCTAGAAGGCGAACTCGGAATCGTTCAGAGAGCTAGGAAAAAATGGCTTCTACGGAGAACGTATGTTTCATTTTAGTTCTTTTCATGGGAGAAGATTTTGATTCTCATCGTGGAAAAGATCCATTAACCCTTTCAGACCTTTTTAATGCCATAATACATTTAAGTTAAATTTTCAGTGATTTTACAAGCAATATTTACGCCATTTTATGCACCCATTTTCATTCTACAACACTGCGTATACTGAAAAACAAGACTTTTTATGGACTAAATTAATTAATTTTGTAGTACCAACTGTCGTACTAAATAAACTGATCGTTCAATAACTACATCGCAAAATAACAACTTCTACTTTCAATTATACAGTGGAATACAAGTAACCACAATTTCCGTATTCTTTGAAGTTCGTAAACTGCTGCACAGTGCAACACTCGCTTCTTAATATTTTTTATAGTGATCTTCCGCAGGTGGCAGTAATTGTGCATGATGAAATGATTGAACACTCAGGTGTCGTATACATCTTCTTTCCATGGAGAAAAAATGCTAGAGTGGTAGAGCGCTTGGCCGCCAAAGGCAAAGGTCCCAGGTTCGAGTCCCGATCCGGTACACAGTTTTAATCTGCCAGGAAGTTTCATATCAGGCGCACTTCGCTGCAGAGTGAAAGTTTCAATCTGGGAACATCCCTTAGGCTGTGGCTAAGTCATGTCTCCACCATATCCTTTCTTCCAGGAGTGCTAGTCTTGCAAGGTTCGCAGGAGAGCTTCTGTGAAGTTTGGAAAGTAGGAGGCGAGGTACTGGCGGAAGTAAAGTTGCGGGGCCGCATCGAGGGTCGTGCCGGGATCGCAGAGTGGTAGAGCGCTTGGCTGCGAAAGACAAACGTCCCGTGTTCGAGTCACGGTTCCGGCAGACAATTTTAATCCACCAAGACGTTTGGGGTTTTCTGGTGTTTCCTAATCTTTTATTTTTAATGGGAAATGAAATTTTTTTGAAAAACCTGTAGGTTACGAGGTAAATGTAAATAAACTGCCCTGTAATGTAGCATTTCATTACTTGTCAGAGATTTTTGCAAACCTAAGAAAGAAAAATGTCGAACAATTATTAAGTTATTACCTATTTTTAGTAAACTACATCTGTTTCCTAATTTAAAAAGTATGCTAAAATCAACATAAACGATGCTATTCGCACTCGTCTCATACCGTATTGAGAAATGTAGCTTGCCGACCGCTTGGAGCGCAGCTGTGTATAACAACAACTAGTGGGAGTGTCGTGACTGTATATGTTAATTTGTGATGTAACCAAGGAGGTTAGAATACAGGGAGACGCCCTTACGCTGAAAAAGTGAAGCCTGCTTCCGCCATATTACTACGTTTCGGAGAAGTGTTCATATTTTATAACTAGTAGTTTATGTGACTTTAAACAGAATTAAAACATGCGGCAGTTTTGCCGTCATGTACATCGTGTAAAAAGTGCAAATTAGCCGTTAAAAATTATATTTTCAAATATATTGTGAGGAGTATTTATTACTATTTATTCAAGAAAGTACATTATTTGAAAGTGCATACTTTGCAGTGACTGTCGATTCAATGCATTAACAGTAAGAGTGTCGACTTAACGCGTAGATTTGACGGAGAAATAGCATTCCAAAACTTGGCGGACAGGCTTCAACTAATGTATGTGCTCGGCACAGATAATGCTATCTCCCTTTATTCCAACCTCCTTGGATGAAACTCGAAATATGGAACAGCTGAACATCAATGTTTCTCTTATAACATCTGAGATGCTTGAATACTCCTTGAAATAGTTATTTATTCTTTGACGTTACAAGTTTAAAATATTTATTAAAATAGTTTTAATGGATGATAAGTTGTGGATAATACGATTCAACATAATGAATACTATGCTTACGAAAGTCGTCAACGTCTTTACACGGCCGAATCGATTTTGATGACATTTGAATCCTACATAATTTACGGGTTGCATAACATATACCTTCTTCAGTCAATTGTTTAATCACGATGCAACAAAATTATTTAACAATAAACGTATTTAATAATATCTTTATTTTCATGTCGATAGAGAAGTGCAGTTTTTTCTGTCATTTTATATTTATATGGGAAAATTGGAAACTTTTCTTTTATCGTGATGTCGCTGATCATAACTTAAGAAGAACGTTGTGAAATTATTTTACTTCCGATGGTCTTTAACAAGTATTTAAGAATATCAACGCGAGAAATGCCGCATGTGAAAGCTAGTTTTAAATACATGCCTTTCGTGGGATACGCCGACGGGGCACGAAAAAAATGTTCAAATGTTTGTTAAGCTTATGGGACTTAACTACGGGGTCATCAGTCCCTAAACTTACAAACTACTTACGAACTAGGACGGCACAAATATCCATGCCGGAGGGGGGATTCGAACCCCCGACCATAGTGGCCGTGCTGACCGTGACTGGAGCGCCTCAGTCACCTCGGCCACCGCGGCCGGCGACGGGGCACGCTCTATATCTACATGTACATACATACACGGCTATGCACCATAGGGTGACAGGGGGGGGGGTACGTCGTAACATTGCAAGTCATTTCCATTTCTGTTCCACTGCTAGATACAATGAGGGAAAGTTGTCACCTAAACGCCTTTGTACGAACTCTAATTCGCTTCTGTTTGTGACCTCTGCGTGAAATGTAATTTCATGGGGATGGAGTCGTACTGTAGTCAGCTTTAAAGTCAGGCCCACTAAAATCCTTCAGTGGTGTTTCGTGAAACGGTCGTCTACTTCCCTCCATAGATTCCAATTGGAGTTACCGATGCATAAAAAAGTGGGACATGAGTCTCAGTAGGCCTGCGCCATGTGATCAGTTGGACGGATACCCACGCGCTAAAGCGTGTTCTCATGCCGGCTACACGGGTGGGGATGGAGCTTCTAGCAGGGCATTCCGTTCGTTCCCCGTCACGGTTGGCAGCTGTTGATGGCAGTCAGTACACATTCACGTGCAGTAATCCGTCTCCGCAACGCATCCCACACGCGTCCGATCGGATTTAGGTCCGGGGAACGAGGAGACCAGTCGATTCGTCGAATACCCTACGCCTGTACCTACATCTACATAAATGCTCCGCAATCCACAGCAACGTGCGCATCGGACGGTACTTCCCACCACTGCTAGACATTTCCTTTGCTTTTCCACTCCCAGTTGCACAACGAGGGAAAAACTAATGCTTTTGTTCTAGAATACGAGCCCTCATTTCTCATAGCTTATATATTTTGTGGTGTTTTTGCGAAATGTAAGTTGGCGGCAATAGAAACGTTCTACACTCAGCTTCAGTTTCGGTCCTCTAAATGGCCTCATCATTGTTTCTAGAAATGAATGTCGCCTTCTCTGCAGTGGTTTCCATTTGAGTTCCCGAAACATGTCTATAACACTAGCGAATTAATCCTACCCCCAGGGATCGCAAAGTCTTCTTCTGGGGGTCGCCGTCTGGGGTCAAGTAGTCGCAACGTAAAACAACCAGCCAGGAGCTGAATACTCGGTCTTCCTAAATGCAAAAACATATGAATAACAAAGTGAAATGTATTTTACAGTAAAATAATGCGATTCTCAATAGCATTGTATGGGAATGAAACGTGGACGATAAGGAATTGAGACGAAATGATGATAGAAGCTTTCGAAATGTGGTGCTACAGACGAATGGTTATTAGGTGGACAGATCACATAACAGATTAGGAGGTACTCATCAGAATTGGGGAGGAGTTTGTGGCATATCCTGACTAAGAGAAGGGATAGGGTGGTGGGACACCTTCTGAGACATCAAGGACTGGTCAGCTTAGCATTAGAAGCAAGTGTGTGGTGTAAAAATCGTAAGGGAGACCGAAGAACGAATACAGTAAGCAGATTCAAATGGGTGTAGGTTGCTGTTCCTATTCTCTGATGAAGAGGCTTGCACAGGATAGGGTAGCGTGGAGAGCTGCAGCAAACCAGTCTACGATCTGAAGTCCACTTCATAGATTATTTTTTCGCACAAATGTTCGACACTGTATTGCTCTAGCACAGTCGCAATTTCTAGATAACAGAAAGCAGCAGGTCATTCTCAATGGAGAGAAGTCTCCCGAAGTAGGAGTTATGTCAGGTGTGCCACAGGGAAGTGTCGTGGGTCCGTTGCTGTTCACAATATATATATAAATGATCCTGCGGATAACATCGGAAGTTCACTGAGGCTTTTTGCGGATGATGCGGTAGTATATAGAGAGGTTGTAACAATGGAAAATTGTGTAGAGATGCAGGAGGATCTACATAGAATTGACGCATGGTGCATGGAATGGCAATTAAAGCTCCATGTAGACAAGTGTAATGTGCTGCGAATACATAGAAAGAAAGATCCTGTATCATTTAGCTACACTATAGCAGGTCAGCAACTGGAAGCAGTTAATTCCATAAATTATCTGGGAGTAGTCATTAGGAGGGATTTAAAATGGAACGACCATATAAAATCAATCGTCGGTAAAGCAGATGCCAGACTTAGATTCATTGGGAGAATTCTAAGGAAAGGCAGTCCGAAAACATAGGAAGTAGGTTACAGTACACTTCTTCGACCAAAGCTTGAATACTGCTCACCGGTGTGGGATCCGTACCAGGTGGGATTGATAGAGGAAGTGGAGAAGATCCAATGGAGAGCAGCGCGCTTCGTTACAGGATCATTTGGTAATCGTGAAAGCGTGATCGCTAAACTCCAGTGGAAGACTGCAGGAGAGACGCTCTGTCGCTCGGTACGGGCTTTTGTCGAAGTTTCGAGAACAATACGTGACTAGAATAGGAGGGAAAATCGATAGTGGTACTCAAGGTACCCTCCGCCACACACCGTCTGGTGGCTTGCGGAGTATGGATCTAGATGTAGATGTAGACCAGGCACTCTCAGCGAGTTTTCACAGTTATTAGCAAACCTGTCTCACATGTGGGCGGAAGACAATTAAATTCCACTTCCGGTTATGGAAGAGACGCTCTGTTAATACTGTAAAGCGGAAGTGGAAAATACAAATGTAAAACTTGTACACTTTTCTTTCTGTGTGATACTTCCGCGTCCGTTTAGCCCACCCACAATTTCCCAACTGTAAAGAGCACTCGCCACGGTCTGTGGGACGCGTCCTTTTCTAATTTGGCGCCTCGTAATAAGACATCGCCCACTTTGCGAACTCCCGCCCGCCACGCCTGCTTGGAGGCCGGAAATGAAGAATTACTGCGCCTCCCTCTCCCCACCACCTCCCACCGCCCCCAACAGTCGGCCGTCCAACTCGAGCAAGTAATGAATTTCGAGATGAAAGATATGAAAGTCTCCGAACTGAACTACTTAAAGTCTTGTGTTTAATTACTTTCGCCCATTTAATTCACTGAAAAGGAAAACAGGTATAGCGAGAAATCCGCGGCTCACGCGGCTGACTTCAAAACCGTTATCTACGTTAATACGAGCGCTACTGTAGATGAGCAGAAGTAGGAACAAAATCTTCATACAGTGGGTGGATAAAAATATGAAAACATCAATAAGCGAACATAATGCCGTGCCTAACACGATAAAGGAAAGCCATTTGCATCCAGAATAGCTTTCATTATTCCTGTTATGGACAAGTAAAGAACATATATGAGCTTCAAGGGAATCTTCTACATAAACTCTGAAAAACAGCAAAAAGTTCAGGAGACGATAATGGATGTGTACAGCAATAACATACAATTTTCGCGAAAGCAAACGTTAAAGAATTAGTAATACCACAGTCCAATATATACAGTCACGACACTGTCGCAGATTTCAATTATACACTGCGACAGTAGCGCTCCAAGCGACCGGCAAGCTAAATTTCTGAATACCATATTGCATGAATATATTTACATTAATTTTAACATACTTGACATACGATGTGGAACGTATGTAGTTCCATAAAAATAGGTATTAACTTAAAAGTAGCTTCACATTTGTCTTTCTTTAGTTTCCTAACATCCCAGTTTAGGTACGAAACGGTACATTATTGGACCGGTTATTTACAATTATCTTGTAACGTACAGGCGTCTATTGAATAATTTCATTTCCTATTTAAAAAATGGCTAGGAAACACCAGAAGACCTGCCCTTTGGCAGAAAGACGTCGCCTTTCTACTCAGGAACACCGAAGTTTCTTCGCCACAATTCCAGTAAGTATAGACCGTAGGAAACGTATATAGAATGGAATAACTGCAGTTTTTAACCAACCAAATCAGCCATCATAGCTGTAGCTGAAGCATAAACCTCACGAACTTGACAAAGAACGGCAAAAGCAATCAAACTGTTTTCCTACAAAAAAAGAACCAAATTCCACAATTGTTGCTACAGACGAACCATAAACGGCAAGATTATTCAAAACATTGCCTTTCTTAGCTAAAGTAATTACACTCAAAAGAATATGCGCATATAATAAAGACGAGTGAGGTTTAAAAATGTGCAAATAATTAGACTCCACACCGTCAAAAACTACTTGTATGATAAGAACAGACCACAATAGAAACTTATGTTTCTCTTATGTTTTATGCTACTTATTTTCAGTGGAATAACTGGAACTGTTCGTGCAGAGGGTTGTTGTCTTGTAAACGTCCCCATCTGTTGACCCAGGGATCGAGACGTGGCTGCACGATCCGTTACAACCATGCGGATAAGATGCCTGTCATCTCGACTGCTAGTGATATGAGGCCGTTGGGATCCAGCACGGCGTTCCGTGTTGCCCTCCTGATCCCACCGATTCCATATTCTGCTAACAGTCATTCGCTCGCGACCAAGGCGAGCAGCAATGTCGTGATACGATAAACCGTAATCCCGATAGGCTAGATCCGACCTTTATCAAAGTCGGAAACGTGTTGGTACGCATTTCTCCTCCTTACACGAGGCATCACGACAACGTTTCACGAGGCAACGCCGGTCAACTGCTGTTTGTGTATGAGAAATCGGTTGGAAACTTTCCTTATGTCAGCACGTTGTAGGCGTCGCCACCGGCGCCAACCTTGTGTAAATGCTCTGAAAAGCTAATCGTTTCCATATCCCTGCATGTTCTTCCCTTCGGTTAAATTTCGCATCTGTAGTATGTCCGTAGGGTAGCAATTTTAATGGCCAGGAGTGTAGAACAATGCTTGGAGATTCTAGAGTCTACGGAGGTCAGCAGTTGCGTCAGTCGCGAGGTGGATGCGGTAGCGAGTTATGGAGTGTGGACACGAGTTATCAGTCGCTACAATCTCACAAACACGTGAAGGATTAATTTATGTTGTCCAGCAATCAGCCATTAAGCAGCATCTACGTATCAATTAGTATCAAGTGTTTTGTGTGACAAGTGTAAAAGAAGCGTTACTTAATCCGTTTACGTGCGTCGTACCGCTAACGGTTGTTCAACCGCGCCGCAACGGTATCGGGCACTATTATATGTCAAGATACTTCCGCTGTATTATCTATCAGAGTAATTAGAGCCACCATTTATGACTCTCGTCGCTTTGCTCATCAAAATTAATGGGGCAGCAGCGGCGCGTATTGAATGTGTGATGTAACTTTTGGACTGAAATTGTGTGTCACCTCCAACACATCAAGGGAGCGCAACTATCAAGACAACGAATCGTGTAGTTGTGGATCTACTGTAAATTTCGCCGTTTACCGCGACCTCAAGAATTTCTAGCATACGCGTCGCGAATCTGTACATTGTCTCAAATGTGAACTTGTGCAACCATCAGACCTTGAGCACGTAGCTCCCATGAATAAATGTATACTGAAATTGTTTATCGGAGTGAAATCATGCAAGTTCAGAACTGGGGAACATTCCCCTATTTAAATAACATTTTGTGCAGTCTTTCGGACAACCTGTAAAATCTGTATCGTAGGCAGTGCAACCATGTGTTAGTGTGCGTCTGTGAATATAAATTGTGAACTCTATTCCAGCGTGTGGGTCGGCCGCGGTGGCCGAGGGGACGGAGGCGCTCCAGTCACGGTCTGCACGGCCACTACGGTCGGGGGTTCGCATCCCCCCTCGGGCATGGATATTTGTGCCGTCCTTAGTGTTAGCTAGTTCATAAGTAGTTTGTAAGCTTAGGGACTGATGACCCCGTAGTTAAGTCCCATAGACTCTACAAACATTTGAACATTTGAACCAGCGTGTGGACTAGTGGCGTACGCTCGGTTTGTAACTTGGACTATCACTACTATCTCACTTTCTAAGCTTGTACCGAGAAAGAAATGCTAAGAAAAAAAAATCGTCATCTTTCGCTGTTTTCGACATAGTGATAGTGACCGTGTCAAATATCTCAAGAAATTATCAGCAAACGTAGAAACGGTTACCGGCAAATGTTCAAGCGCTGACGGGGACGCCCAACGACACCACACTCGCCCCCACCCACCACCCCCACACCTCCTACCGAAATCCATGATGACAGATGGGAGACGACTTTGAAACCTTTTCTAGGAACACCCACTTTTTATTGCAGATCTGGATTCATCGGCCAAAAGTGAAATTGTAGCATTTCTCTGACGAGCTTCTTCATCATTTCTGTGGGCCTCATAGTACCAGAAATTGATATCTACTCACTTTCTGCAATCATTAACATCGGGAAACAAATGCGTAGAGATGGGTACAGTTCGAATCATTGAAATACAAGAAACTGTCTGGCCGTGGACTGACAGCATGATCATATTTAGTGTTTCATTCGATTGTGGGATATGTCAGAGATACACGAGAAACTGTACACTGATTTTCCTTATCTCATGTGTATTTGTTTGAAATATTACCGTTTTTCAACAATTTCCACATTTTTAGTTTTGCCTATTACAGCGCCATCTATGATGAAACGAAAGAAATGTTTTATACAAAGTTACATATTTATACACGGAGAATCTAAAAAACTGTTTAATTATACATTCGCCATAAATTTTAAGGAATTAACACTAAGAACTGTCAAAGTACACTGCACAGCTGTTCTGAAACGTAACAAACACTCAAACACGCTCTTTGTTGCTTTAAACTGATGCGGAGTTCTCCAAGAGCGAGTCGTGTCCGTTCGGCACATTTCGGAAGCACTCGTGCTTGTCTTGCGGTGAGGGATTCCGAAGCCTTGGCGCGCTGTTGGCCGCACTATCCCACCCCACCAGTCCCTTCCCCTCGCCGTAGTGAACGCAGCGTCAGTGAGCGTCCGAAGCTCTGTTCTCCCACTGTTGGAATGAAGCGAACGAGACATATTCCACAGTACGCACTAATTCTTCATGACGGAAACTGGCTTCTATTGCTATTTTTGTTAATATTGGTTCTTAATTTCTGCTTTGCTTTAGATATGGGCTCCGCTGATAGTTTTGATAGCCTACAATTTATGCCACTTGTGTCGACTATTATTAAACCTAAAGATTTTATACATGGCTGCAGTTCAGCAACGGTGGAACACAATCCAAAAGTCAACACAGTTTCAGCCGACCAATTGCATAAAAATGGTTTACATGCATAAACCTTGACCCTATGCTTGTAAGTGGGATAATCATTGAAGATTGTAGGCAGTCGCTAAATGCTATCAGTATGGAGCAATGAATGATCATAGGATGGGTAAACGTGGATCCCCGTTAAGCAAAAGCACGCATCTCGTTATTTACGACCTTACCTCCTGAACTACACTGGTCAAATCAGTTAGGGAATCAGGTAACGGTTTTGTTTTCAGATATAGTTTGCAATTATAATATGTATGTGATACAGTACGATATTTTGCTGTATCAACTGTATACATGAGGTTTACATGCTGTTTACTTAGAGCGAGGCACTATGGGCCTACGGTAATATTGAAAAAGTAATTCTCGTTGCCCACCAATATGGTGTTTGATCACCTCGGACGGCCAGTAGAGCTTCACAGCAATGTGGCATGGACTATATTTGGCCACTCTTCCATGAATGCAATATCCAGCTCCGCAACCCGTGTGTGGGGTGCTGGTCTGGCTGCAATGCACCTGCCAAGTGCATCCCAGGCGTGCTCAAACGTCCGTAATTCCGGTGAACAAGCTGGTCACTCCATTCTTTTAATTCCCTCAGATTCAAGCATGTTGACCACCATTGCATCTCTGTGGGGACGAGTGTTATCATCCACCAGAAGGAACCCATCTCCTAACGCACCAGCGTGGGCACGACGAAAGGTCGAACGACCTCGTCTCCTTACCTCTGAGCAGTCAAAGCGCCATTCTGAACGACATAGAGGTCCGTATGTCCGCCAATACTGAGTTCTGCCCATACCATTCTTCCAACACCACGATATGGTGATGTTTCCTGCACATAATCAGGATTGTTCCGAGTTCCAGGTTCCCTGCATATGAGGGAACGACGATTCTTCGGATAAGAAGAAAATCCTGTGGAACAGAACTCGGCGCCATTCGTCACTACTCCAATCCTGATGTTCCTCTGCGGGCTAAACGATAACGTGGCTTTTAATAGGATACAAATCATAGGCCTCCGTATGTGGAGACCATACACCCAAAGACGATATCGGACTGTTTGTGTTGGTATTGCGCGTCCTGTTGCTGCCTGGAGGGTGCGCTGCAGCTGAATATTTGCAGCCACTTCCCACCGTGTGTGCCCCAGTTGCAACCTTCCTATGGCTCTCCACCCCATAGCCTCGGCTAAGTCAAGTTGTTGCTGCATTTCACTACCTTTATCTGAACCCTTTTGTAATTCGTTTGGTAAACAGAAGTCAATACCAACCCCTGTGCAGCAACTTGTTATGTCCACTATCTCGGTTGCCGCAATGTTGTGTCTCAGTAGAACCGACCTATAGACGTCGAACCATTTTTGTTGATTCTGACGATAACAATACTTCTGAAGCGAGGTATCTCAATTGATTCCTCAGTTGTTTTGACCAGTGTATTTGATCTACAGTGAAATAATTTTGCAGGTACAGGCTCTTACAAATTAGGTATACAATATTTAAAATAACGTGGAACATCACGCCTGATGTTGACTTTTACTGATCGTCGATTGAAGCTTGAGGTATGTTTTGACGTGTCTAAGAGTACCATGTCATGTGTCTTCAACTACGTTTTAAAATGATACATTTTTGCTGGCACAGTCACTGATACTTGTAGGTACTGTGTGCAAAGAGTGCTGCAAACGGAATTAGTAGTTAAAAGTAATAAATTAAAGAATCATCGCAGATCTTAACGTTTGAGCTTATGAACAGCAAAAATGTACACTGTTAGCCATTAAAATTGCTACACCACGAAGCTAACGTGTTACAGACGGGAAATTTAACCGACAGAAAGAAGATGCTGTGATATGCAAATGACTAGCTTTTCAGAGCATTCATACAAGGATGGCGCTGCTGGCGACACCTACAACTTGTTGACATGAGGAAAGTTTCCAACCGATTTCTCATACACAAACAGCAATTGACCGGCGTTGCCTCGTGAAACGTTGTTGTTGACGCCTGGTGTAAGGAGGAGAAATGCGTACCATCACGTTTCCGACATTGATAAAGGTTTGATTGTAGCCTATCGCGATTGCGGTTTATCGTATCGCAACATTGCAGCTCGCGTTAGTCGCAATGCAATGACTGTTAGCAGAATATCGAATCGGTGGGTTCAGGAGGGCAATACGGAACGCCGTGCTGGATCCCAACGGCCTCGTATCACAGCAGTCGAGATGGCTGTAACGGATCGTGCAGCCACGTCTCGATTTCTGTGTCAACAGATGGGGACGTTTGCAAGACAACAATCATCTGCACGAAGATTCCGACAACGTTTGCAGTGGCCGAGCGGTCTGCGGCGCGCCTGTCACAGCCTGTACTGCCGCTATGGTCGGGGTAAGAATCCTCTCTCGGACATAGATGTTTGTGTCGTCTTTAGTATAATGTAGTTCATAAGTAGTTTGTAAGTTTAGGGACTGATGACCCCGCAGTTAAGTCCATTAAGCTTAACAAACATTTGAACATTGAACTTTTTCAGCAACATGGACTATCAGCTCGGAAGAGCAAGGCTGCGGTTACCCTTGACGCTGCATCACAGACAGGAGCGCCTGCGATGGTGTATGCAACGACGAACATGGTTGCACGAATGGCAAAACGTCATTTTTGGATGAATCCAGGTTCTGTTTACAACATCATGAAAGTCGCATCCGTATTTGGCGACATGGCGGTGAACGCACATTGGAAGCGCGTATTCGTCATCGCCATACTGGCGTATCATTCGGTGTGATGGTATGGGGTGCCATTGGTTACACGTCTCGATCACCTCTTGTTGGCATCGACTGCACTTTGAACAGTGGCCGTTACATTTCTGATGTGTTATGACCCGTGACTCTACCCCTTATTCGATCCCTTGAAACCCTAGATTTCAGCAGGATAATGCACGCCCAAATGTTGCAGGTCCTGTACGGGCCTTTCTGGATACGGAAAATGTTCGACTGCTGCCCTGGCAAGCTCATTCTCCAGATCTCTCACCAACTGAAAACGTCTGGTCAATGGTGGCCGAGCAAGTGACTCGTCACAATACGCCAGTCACTACTCTTGATGAACTATGGTATCGCGTTGAAGCTACATGGTCATGTGTACCGGTACACGTATGAAGGCCGTTATTGCGGCCAGAGGTGGTTGTTCTGGGTACTGATTTCTCAGGATCTATGCACTCAAATTGCGTGAAAATGTAATCACATGCCTGTTCTAGTATAATATATTTGTTCAATGAATATCCGTTTATCATCTGCATTTCTTCTTGGTATAGCAATTTTAATGGCCAGTAGTATAATACGCATATATTTTTTCTCGTTCATCATTTTGCGGGAGTTTCTGGGAGATAAAGTTTCGTATTAAATAAAATGTAACTTTGTTGAAAGTTACTAAGTACTATCTTTTCAAGTAATTGATGAGAAGATAATATGGAATATTTGAGTGCAATTATTTGCAAGAGAAACTTACATTTTCTAATTTTAATACTCACTTTTTCGAGTTAAACTTAAGATAAAACTTTACCTCCTAATGAGAGGATTATGGAAGCATTTTAAATGTTTGAATTCGGCAAATAATTCAAATGTTTTTAAATCAGTGGTATTTAACTTCTTTCGTACTTAGTCCCCAGGGTTACAAATTACTTAAACCAAGTTCCCAGCAACGCACCATAGAACGCTCGGCCACTCCACCGCAGAGGCAAAAAGTTAGGCGAAATGTTGGAAATGAAATTTTTATTGCCACTGTAAGCCGTGAGATAGGCCATCTGCAACAAATGTCGGCGACACCGAAAAACGTATTTTATTAAATGAGATATTGGCCCAGTCAGATACTGTCGAAAATATATCACAAGAACATTCATATGGAAGAAAAACGCACTGTTCGATCTCCATGCTGACCATATAATGGGCAAGTTACATCGACTCTGGCCCTACAGCGTTTGACAGTCTCCCGCACAGGCGCGCCGCTGACGTCACCGCCGGCCGACGCATGCGCAGAACCCTCAACCGCCTACTGCCGCCGCTTTTCAGCAGAGAGCGATTTCCGCGCTGCGAACTAATTGTCGCTTTCCGACGTTAAAAGCGCCAGCGGTCAGCTGGAAGTTAAAACGCCCAGCACGGCCATTAATTAATTTCCTACCGACTGGATTCTGAAGAGCAATCTCTGCTCTGCAGTAAAAATGAAACATCAAACGAATTTTAAAGCGGAATAATGTGGTAAACGGAGGTGGAGACCCAACATTTTCGACAGAATTTGCCTCGGGTAATGGCGTAGTCACGCGAGAGGTTTCGTGCTTGGCCTGCTGAGAAATACAGTGTGAAGAGTGCCTTTCCGCTTCAGGGGGCAGGATTCCAAGTTCGGCAGCCCGCTTAACATGCTACTTCATTGTCTTCTGCGGTAAGCTAGACAATGCAGAACAAACCATTGCATATCCTGTCCAGTCATCAGAAACAATAAAGCATTTCTTTATAGATCCAGATAGAGTACGACGTGTGTCACACTATTAGGAACAAACGGAACTATTTTCCCATTATTAAGTAAATGGTATTTTTATCAGTTATGCACTGTGCAAGGTATCAAATGTTCAAACTTACAAACTACCTATGAACTAGCTAATACTAAGGACGGCATAAATATCCATGCCCGAAGGGGGGATCGAACACCCGACCGTAGTGGCCGTGCAGACCGCTTGGCCACCGCGGCCGGCTGCAAGGTATCCCGAATTTCTGACTAATGGTGAATACTGAGCAAGTGCAACACCGATCTTCTACAACCAAACATTATGGTGACTCTGACCTCCAATGTAAGCCTAATAACATTAATTAATATGCGCAACCGAGACGCTCGGGGAAAGGAGGAACAATATACTGACAGATTATGGCCATGTCGAAAGTACTCCCGAAAGGTACAACGAAACTGATTACCTTGAATAATGAAAGGGGAGGCAATATTCGACACAGATAAAAAAAGAAAATTTGACTTACCTCGTATTACAAAACTGGAAACAGAAAGTAGCTCGCAGAATGCAGGATCATGACTTTATCGATTATAGTATTAAAATATGCAAAAATGATTCATAGGCAATAATGAAATTAAGCAATAATCACAAATGAAGTAAGAGAGGTAGGGGAAACTAACTACAAAAATGAGAAGGCGGGAAGAAATTGTTTATTACGAAAGAAATGTAAAGCAGGAGAACATTAGAGGAAATGAAATTAACATCATGCATTACAATAATGTCACATACTTGACGATTGCCTTCACCAGCAGCTTCTCCTCACCGCTACTGACTTGCCCTCTCGCAGTCAGAGCGCTTACTCTACAATCGAACTTCCAATGACTACTGCGCCACTTACAGTGTATATCTGTGGCCGTTTCACAAAATCAACTACATTGTATATATTCACTGTAAATTATGTGAAAATAACTTACGCAGAATGACAAACAATACCAATAAACAATATAAATTAACAGAGAAATTTACTTAACTTTATAAGTACAGCGTAAATACTATTTCGGCTTTACAGAGAACGTACCCTATATAAACTGAAATATTACAGACTTTGAATTATATAGGGACCTTACGTCTGAGTGAGTAAAGTAAGTTGTCAGGGGGTCGATATTGCATCCGAGTGATGTGGTGTGGTGGTTAGCACAGTGGAATAGCATTCGGAAGGCCGACCGTTCACTTCCAGTCATCCTGATTTAAGTTTCATATGATTTCATTAAACAGTTCCTGACAAAAAGATGGGTGACTCGTTCGAAAGGGGAGAGTAAAGTTTCTTTCACATACTTTAAAAATGTAACATCACCTCATTTCTTGGGGTTCTTAACCCTTTACGTAAACGACTTCCCTAGTGAGAAATAGTTCCTCTCTTAGGAGGCAGTAAATAGTAAAATAGACAAAAAATTATTAATTTAGAACAGAGGAATAAAAGAAATTAATTAATTTACTTTGTATTTCTTGGCTATTACTGACGCTTTGAAATTGACAAAGCACTGAAAGACCTAAGTCGAAACAAGGCCCCTGGAGTAGATGACATTCCCTCAGAGCTACTGAAGTCTCTGGGAGAACCAGCCATGGCAAAATTGTTTCACCTGGTGTGTAAGATGTATGAGACAGGCGAAGAACCCTCAGACTTTAAGAATAATTTTATAATCCTCATTCCAAAGAAAGCAGGCGCAGACAGGTGTGAAAACTACAGAACTATCAGTTTAATAATTCATAGTTGCAAAATATTAACACGAATTATATACCTAAGGATGGAAAAGCTGGTAGAAGCCGACCTTGGGGAAGATCAGTTTGGGTTCAGGAGAAATGTAGGGACACGGGAGGCAATGCTCACTTTATGGCTTATCGTAGAAGATAGATTAAGAAAAGGTAAACCTGCATTTCTAGCTTTTGTAGGTTTGGAGAAGGCTTTTGACAATGTTGATTCGAATAAACTCTGTCAAGTTATGAAGCAACCAGCAGTAAAATATAGGGAGCGCAAGGCTATTTATAACTTGCACAAAAACCAGAGAGCGGTTGTCAGAGTTGAACGGCATGAAAGGGATGTAGTGGTTGGGAAGGGAGTAAGATAGGGTTGTAGCCTTTCTCCAATGTTATTCAATTTCTATATTGAGCAAGCTATAAAAGAAACCAAGGACAAATTTGGAGAAGGAATTAAAGATCAGGGTGAAGAATTAAAAACATTGCGTTTTGCCTACGACATAGTAATTCTGTTAGAGACAGAAAAAAACCTGGAAGAGCAGCTGAACGGAATGGACATTGTGCTAAACGGTGCATATAAGATGAACATTAACAAGAGTAAAACAAGGGTAATGGAGTACAGTCTTGGAAAATCAGGCGAGGCTGAAGGAATTAGATTAGGTAATAAAACAATAAAGAAGGTAGATGAATTTTGTTACTTGGACAGTAAAATAACAAATGATGATCGCAGTACAGAGGATATAAAATGCAGAATGGCAATGGGTAGAAAAGCGTTCTTGAAAAAGAGAAATTTATTAACATCGAATATTGATTTAAGTCTAAGGAAGTCCTTTCTGAAGGCATTTGTGTTGAGTGTTGCCTTGTGTGGGAATGAAACATGGACGATAAACAGTGCGGACAGGAAGAGGATAGAGGCTTTTGAAATGTGCTGCTACAGAAGAATGCTGAAGATTAGGTGGGTGGATCGCATAAGTAATGAGGAGGTACTGAACAGAATTGGGAAGAAAAAGAATTTCTGGCGTACCTTGACTAAAAGAAGGGATCGAATTGTAGGACACATTCTTAGACATCAAGGAATTGTGAATTTAGCGTTGGAGGGAAGCGTGTGGGGTACGAAACCGCAGAGGAAGACCAAGAGATGGATACAGTAAGCAGATTCATACAGATGTAGGTTGCCCTTCTTATGTGAACTCGAAGAGCCTTGCTCAGGATAGGGTTTTGTGGAGAGCTGCATCAAACCAATCTCCGGACAACAACAATCAACTGACACTTAATAAAGGTTTGTGTACGGTATGTAGTTCTTTCTTTACAAGTGTTCGACGCGAAGAGAAGACGGACAGTACCTTTGTTGTTTCTGGTTGTCGAGATCTGAGGGGTCATTATTCAGTCCGATAGTGAACGTATCACTCACGACGCCGATGAAGTGTGCTCCATCACTATTCCACAAATCAAACCTGTTCACTCTTAGCCATTAATTTTAATTCGAAGAAATGTCTGATCATAAATGCGTTTCTGGAGTTACATACTGAAACGGGTTATATTTCCTCATGGTTTCAATTGCACATATATCTCCGATCACTATATATAATGTCAATCGTAGTATTTTATTATAGGTTACCGGTTTCATACGTTATATTAATTTTCAAACAATCCCGTAAGTAGCCTACAACAACAAAAACACAACAGGATTTTACTGTGTGTATACCTAATTATACGTTAAAGTAACTAATAAACAATTATTTCACCGACCCCGTTATGTGATGCAGCAATCCTTTTCAGTTACATTTCTATAGGATCGAACTTCAACATCTCATGGTTTGCAGACGGAATTGCCGTTGACGATGTTTCGTTCTCGTAGATGCTATTGCGTTACTTGCCTGTAACACGCGTAGTTATTTAGTAGATAATTTAATCAGTGCTAAAAAATATCGGAGAAATGAATAGTAACGGATTAAATGGGTATTTATTGAAGTGATCGGTGGAACCAAAAGCAAGGCAATAATACTATAAGGTAGCGCGGCTGTACTTAACTAATGAAAGTAAACTGTCATGTTTGCTTCCAAATGTGGAATTAACTCGTTTGGTTTCCTACTAGGTCAAAATTAGGTACAATACCTAAACGGACTTGGTGATTCCGAGGCGAGAATGGAACATTAACTAATTTAGTGCTCAAGACTGTGTTTGGATGAATACCATATCGCTTTACCTAAAGACGGTTAATGCTATAGAATCGGAGTTTTAACCCGCCAAAGGAAGTTGCATATTCTGGTTTAATAGCAAGGCGAATTCCATCGGTATTTATTTCAGTAAAATTGTGATGTGTAAAAAATCTGTTACGTTATTACTTTAGTCTATTCAGACCACGCTGCACAACTTTCGTCTCTGAACGTACATTCTGTTACGACTGCAAATGAACGATGTTCCTGTACGCCTGGATGTGACATTTTTAAATAATGCCTTTAATGTATTGCCACGCAAGTGGTAAATTATACCACATAATTCTGTGCATTTTGTCTCTTGTAAGTCACCGAGTGTGAGCATTAGCGAAGAGATTCATACACTGGCTTTCTATCGGTTATGATTGCACTTGCGCAAACAAAGTTGACACAGCACGGGCGGCTGGTGGACGCGACCGTAAACAGAATTTCCCTATACGATTACGCCCATCAGCCAATGCGCCCTGTCAACCTGGTTTACACGAGTAGTAGCGCCATTATTGGTAACCTACCACCCGCCGGCCAAACCGCAGAAGAAGGTGCTAGACATGTCTCTATCGTTGATCTATATCTATAAATGTGAATGTCTGATCGGTGTACGTTTATCACGTCTGAACCACAGGACATAAAGAGCTAAAAATCTGTACAGTTACGAATGTCTACCCGGGGAAGGCTTTAGACGCGGTTTTATGGCGATCGGATAGCTATGTCAATGTCTGTTCGGTGCACGCTTATCACGTCCGAACTACAAGACGCAGAGACTTAACTATTTGTACAGTTACTAATTTATATCTGAGGAAGGTTTTAGGCGCGGTTTTATAGCGATCTGATACATATTTAGTAATTTGAAGAATATAAGGCGAAAAGCGAAACAATAATTACTCTTTGAAAATTATATTTACTCTTTGAAAATGGTTTTAATGGTTGCATTGTTGCTTGAGGGTTGATAATGAAAAAGGGTGGAGTATATTGGGATGGAAAGTTCTACATCTACATAGATACTCTGCAAATCACATTTAAGTGCCTGGCAGAGGGTTCATTAACCACTTTCATAACTTTTCTCTACCGTTCCATTCTCTAATAGCGCGCGGGAAGAAAGAACACCTAAATCGTTCCGTTTTCGATCTGATTTCTCTTATTTTATTGGTATGGTCATGTCTCCCTAAGTAGGTGGGTGCTATCAAAATATTTTCACATTCAGAACTAAAAGTCGGTGATTGAAACTTCGCAAACAGATCACGCCGCAATGAATAACGTCTTTCTTTTAATGATTTCCACCCTAATTCGTGCAACATTTCCGTGACGCTTTCCCCTCCGTAACGTGATAAAAGGAGCTGCCCTTCTGTGAACCTTTTCAATGTCTTCCGTCAGTCCCACCTGGTGAGGGCCCCACAAGGGGCAACAGTACTCCAGGAGAGGACGCACAAGTGTGATGTAGGCAGTCTCTTTGGTGGAGCTGGTGCATCTTCGAAGCGTTCTGCCGATGAAACGTAACCTTTGGTTCGCCTTCCCCACAATATTTTCTACGTGTTCTCTCCAGTCCAAGTTGTTTGTAATTGTAACTCCTAGGTATTTGGTAGAATCTGCGACCTTAAGGTTTGACTGATTTATCACGTAATTAAAGTTCAGCGGATTTCTTTTAGTGATCATGTGTATTACTTCACACTAGTGTCAATTGCCAATTTTCGCACAATGCATAAATTTTGTCTAAATCACTTTGCAGTTGCTTTTGATCCTACAGCATCATCCGCGAACAGTCTAAGGGAGCTATTCAGATTGTCTTCTAAATCGTTTATAAACACGAGGAAGAGTAGGGGACTTATAACGCTTCCCTGTGGAACGACAGATATCACTTCTGTTTTACTCGATGACTTACCGTCAATTACAACGTACTGTTTTCTTTCTGATAGGAAAGTTATTGATGCATATAAAATTCTACGTGTGTGTGTGTTAATATTTCGCTCTGCAGCGAAAACTACAGAAAGCAAACGAATGGTCTGTGTGTAATTGTTGTCCGAAGTCTCCCATTGTACACCATAGCAGTTGCATGCCGATAGCTATAAAGGGGTGGAAGATATGGTTGTTAAAAGTCGTCAAATTATAAAAAAAATTCTGACTGAAGGCCAGCGATTACGTTTGCGACTCTATAGCAAGGAGGTTACATACAGCGAAACGTGATGCCATAGACCATATCTTTGGTCGATGCGTGCTACAATGTCTTCAGCTCTTTCTCTGTAAGGATAAGCATACGAATAAGGAAATATAGGAATAAATAAATAAATAAATAAAGCAGTAAAAAAGAAATTTCTTTTAATACATCTCTTTAAAAAATCGATTTGATGTTTCGCGCATTATCTATCATAATCAACCAACAAGCAAGCGGAGCCGCGGGTTTTAGCTAGTACTTAATAAGAGTACACTGTTCATTTCGTACGGATGAATTGTTTCAATTACAAAGGAGTTAATCTGGATTCATTTCCTGTACTTTAAGGTAGGTTTTATTTGCCAAGTTGCTTACAGTGTGGAAAGTATGCGTTTGAGTAAGTAGAAACGTTTACTGTATTGGGTTAGTAAGTTGTTAGCAATTTTCGGTAAGTTTAATGAACACACAGCAATTACACATAAAAGGGACTTCCGTTGTCCATAATATATTCCGTTTTAGTATCTACTTTTTAGTATCCGCGCTCAAACGATCTTCACCAAACCTCGAAGGTCTTTCTGAACGTGGAAAGTCACTAAAATACATACGATGTTTCTAAAACAGAGGAAACCATTTGATTATGGTGCTCTGTTCAAATGTTCAAATGTTTGTTAAGCTTATGGGACAAGATAAATATGAACTTGTTGTAACAACTTCATTCATGAAACTTGAAACAACAGTGGAACTACATTCTAAGTTATACATCGACCTTTACAAAATTTACTATGTCAAAGTAATTTAATTTCTGTATCTTTTCGGCGAATTGTATTTTGCGAGGTATTATACAAAACATAACAATATTAAGCCTATCTCCGTCTATCTGCCTGCCGCCAATTTCAGACAGACTATAATGTGTACCAACGTCCAGCCACTTAGAAGAACAGACGAAGAAGTACGATGCCTCCGTGCTAACATTGCGCACCGTGGTACAACGATAATATTCTTAATATGTTTGAATATCGTTGGCGTCTACTGCCAACCTAAGTTGACATACCAACTCAATTTACAATCCGTGGCCTCTCGCACCATCGTCTGCCGCAACCCTTTTACAAAATTCGAGTTCTGTGGCATAACATACCTGTTTGAAAAAAAAAGTAATAATAAAATAAAAAATTAAAAAAATACAGATTGATAAATAAATGCATTACAACATGAAAGGAACAAACCTTGACATCAACTTGATATATTTGATGTTATTGCACCTTGGTCATGAAAAAATCAATTCACAAGGTTTGTGCAGGTAAACACAGCCCACGTTCCAGAAAAATATAACTTGCTTATGGTTATGGACGTTTAAAATTTAACCCTACCCATTGTTCTCATAAACGGCTTAGAAATGAAACTTAGACATATTAAAGCTAGTGTCGCACTCGGAAATATAACGAGACGCTCGCATTTGCGGGAAATGCTTTTATCGACTCAGGTATCCAGGAACGAGTGCGCCCTGCTTTCACAGCATTAATTCTGCCAGTAAATCTGTCCTTCTTTGCCAGCTCTACCCCGCTGGGAGAGCATTGCTTTTCTACGAGGTGCTTGTTCGCCATGGTAAGAGGAGAAGGAGTGGAGCATGATAAATAGGAGAGATTCACAGTCAGAATTAATGCTATGAAAGCAGAGGCGGACTCGTTTCTGCACATCTGAGTCGGCAAGAGAGTTTCCCACGAAAAATGTCTCCGATTTCATGCCTCGGTCAGAGAAAAAAATTAATCTCTTAGAATTTCTCTACTTTTACAACTACCCTGCTCAGAAGAATTACCGGATTAGGTGCGATACCAAACACAGTTAGAAAGATCAAAGATTCTAGAACTGATGAGCGAAATATCTAATGAGCTTTAATATCTAATATTTTCGGAAAAGTGAAGATCTAAATGTGTAAACATTGAAAATTGGGCAATTTTCCGGGGCACACATTTATTTTTCAAAAATGAAATAAAGGTACTTCCTATTAGAATCTCTTAACAAATTTTAACATCATTTTAAGCAGAAAACTTCAAATTGCTTTATAATCTTAAGAACGGAAAATATATTTTTTTATAGAATTTTCCGGCATGACTACAAGATTGCATAACAATTACTAGGAGCAGTTATTTCTATCAAATATCTTGTAGTACGGATGAGCTAACAAAGACAGTAGCTTACAAAACATTCGATCGAGGAAAATAACAATAATTTCGTGTGGCTCATTGGCATGGTGCAAGTCTTTCAATTGGGCGCCACTTCGGGGACTTGTGTGTCCCTAGCCTACCCACTTATCCAAGCGGGAAAAGTGAACATGGAATCAGAACCACCAGTCGTTTCTGGCGACTCCTCACATCGTTGACAGGTGAAGGATGGATTAAAACGCAGACTGTAAAAAGTCCGAGTTCGGACAGGGTTACGAACTTTTTTCCCTTCCTCTTCTTCTTCTTCAGGTAGATTTATGTTTTACGGTAGTTCGTTCGGTTTGTCCTTGGTTGTTCGTTGCATATTTGGCTCAAATTTTCTTATTGCAGGGACCGTTTAGCCCCCTGACCGGGCGCGCTGAGCCACCGCTTCCGACTGCAGTCGGTCGCTTTACCTCAAGACCACTGGGCCTGACTCGATAGAGAAATACATGAATAGTACTATTCAGTGTGTGATCCGAAGCAGATAAGATTGATCAATCAGATCAGGTTGTGGCGCTTTTTCTTTTTACTTGACATACATTAAAGCCACATTTTTCTATACATCACCTGTTGTAGATGTTCAGTGGTCTCGAAGATCTCGTAGCTCGCCTGCCTTCGACACATCACAAAATTATGTTATGACGTCGGGTTCTTGGGTGTTCAAGAAACTACATATGTGACACTTTCATTTTTTAACGTATATTTATTTATCCATTCTTGATGAAACACAAAAGTAATGCCAAAGTAAGACTGGTTCACAACACACTTCCATACTAACTAAGATATTACTCCTCTAAGACTGCCTTAAGACTGACTTAGTTCGCGCCAATTCGCGCGTATTAATACATAAAAGTATTTCTAGAACCTTCTAGAACACGGAAGTACAATACTTAAATATTTAACAATTTGTTCTTGGAACATAATTCAATTTTGTTTTACGTAAAGATACACAAAATTATGATAATTGTAATAAAAATATTTCTACATCAAAATAAAATAATACAAAAGAATGTAAGTAAGTAACAATTAGCGCAGTGTTAATATATGTTTACATCATTGTTACGACTTCCAATAATTAATTAATTTAGTTTGTTAGAAGACCCTAGTAATGAAAATGATATTGTGACTTGAAAGAAGTGCCATAAAATGCTTATATAATACAAACATGGAATATTAGGTTACAATACTACGACCAACTACGGTATCGAATACTTCAATATTACAAATAAACGGGACCGTCCTGGCTAAATAGATTACAATGTCATCGCTTCGTTACAGGTTCTTCTTATTTTGTATTTTATCTAGTTTCCATTGAGTAAAAAAAAATATATTCCGTCAGAACTGGCGCCTGGTGGTTCTAAAAATACAAAAAGTTCCTTCGCTGCAGTCAGGATTCGCTTTAATCCGTTGTGCTGACACGCGCTGTGGCAGCAGCTGATGCCTTTGTCAGGAGCCACTTTGACGTTAAAGCCTGCATTACGAGCACACAGCGCAGGCCCGCGCGAGCCTTTGTGGTCTGCGCTGTTGGCGGTTACCGGCGCTGCCAGAAGTTGCGTCACTCTGCACGGCTAGACTGCTTCAGCCATTGAATTCATGTGCCTCTGTAATTCAGATCACTGGGAAATTAAGTGGAAAGCCATCGAACCGAAAGGGAGGCTGAGATTGGATTGCTTCCAATGTTCAAATGCGTGTAAATCTATGGGACTTAATTACTGTGGTTATCAGTCCCTATGCCTACAAACTACGTAAACTAATCCATAGAATGCTCGGCCATACCACCGTGGCGGGTCATTGCTACCTAGATGCAAGTAACAACAGTAATAGATGTTTAAGAGAGTTACGACTAATCTTAAAAAAGTACACAATAGTTGTTGTTGTTGATGTTGTGGTCTTCAGTCCGGAGACTTCAGCTCTCCACCCTACTTTATCCTGAGCAAGCTTCTTCATCTCCTTACAAGAACGGCAACCTACATCAATTTTAATCTGCTTACTGTATTCATCACTTGGTCTCCCTCTGCTACTTTTCCCCACACACTTCCGTCCAATGCTAATTGACGACTCCTTGATGTCTAAGAATGTTCCTATCAATTGATCCCTTCTTTTAGCCAAGGTATGTCAGAAATTCCTTTTCTCTCCAAGTCTGTTCAGTACCTCCTGATTAGTTACACGTTCTACCCCCCCTCCTAATCTCAGCATTCTTCTGTAGCATCACATTTCAAAAGCCTCTACCCTCTTTCTCTCGGAACTGTTTATCGTCCATGTTTCACTCCCGTACAGGCAACACTCCTCACAATTGCCTTCAGAAAAGACTTCCTTACTCTTAAATTATTATTACCTGTTAACAAATTTCTCTTTTTGGAAAACGCTTTTCTTTCCATTGCCATTCTACATTTTATATCCCCTGTATTGCGACCATTAGATTTATACAGTCCAAGAAAGAGAACTCATATATCACCTTTATTCTTTCGTTACCTAATCTAATTCCTTCAGCATCGCCTGATTTTCTTAGTCGTCATTCCATTACCCTTGTTTTGCTCTTGTTAATGTTCATCTTGTACGATTCTTTCAAAACACTGTCCATTCCGTTCAGTTGCTGTCTCTGACAGAATTACAATGTCATCAGCAAAACGCAAGGTTTTTATTTCTTCATCTGAACTTTAATTCCTTCTCCAAACTTGGACTTGCTTTCCTTTGTAGCTTGCTAAATGTACAAATTGAATAACATTGGGGAAAGGCTACAGACCTGTCGCACTCCCTTTCCAACCACTACATTCCTTTAATGCCTTTCAACACTGATAACTGCTGTCTGATTTTTGTACAAGTTGTAAATAACCTTCCGTTCCCTGTATTTTTCTTCTGCTTACTTCAAAATTTGGAAGAGTTTATTCTAATCAACGGCGTCAAAAGGTTTCTCCAAATCTACAAAAGCTAGAAATGTAGCTTTGCGTTTCCTTAATCTATCTTCTAAGATAAGTCGTAAAGTGAGTATTTCCTCCCGTGTTTCTACATTTCTCTTGAATCCAAACTGGTCTTCCCAAAGTCGACTTCTACCAGCTTTTCTATCCTTCTGTAAATAATTCGTGTTAAAATTTTCCAACCATGACTTATTAAACTGATGGTAACTGAAAGTAAAGCAGCGATGTCTAACACAGTCACTTCCTACATCTACATCTGTACTCCCAAGCAGACTTAGTTGGGACGCGGCACATACTTCGTGTATTCCCGTCACTGCCTCCTTTCCCTCCTTTCCCTGTTCCAGTGGCATATGGTTTGATGAAAAAAAAAAAAAAAAAAAAAAAAAAAAAAAAAAAAAAAAAAAAAAAAAAAAAAAAACTGAAAGAACGGCCCCAAGTGAGCCCCAATGTTTATAAATTTATGCTGATTATCTTTTCATGAGATATACGTCGTAAGAATCAATGTGAGGTGCAGTGCAGTTATAATACCCCCGATTGCTTTGCTCGCTAACTAGTCACACGCAAACTGTGAAACTTCTGTCTCTTCTCGACGTAATATTCTTGCAGCTGTAAACATTTTTGAAAATGTCGTAGCCATGTTTCCATGGCTTCTGTGATGCACCTATAGGAGTCTGCTCTGACTACTGAAAAATAGCTGATACAAATGTAATGCAACTATATGCGACCACGAACAGCGTCTGTCATTTTTGGATAAGTCCAAAAGTCGCTAGGAGCCAGGTCATAAGAGATGGAGGCAAGGTTCATCCCTCATTGTGATAAAGAAACATACGTGCAGCCTTTTCCATGCGTTTTTCACGAGAAGTTGGAAGTAACGTTTTCTGCAAAACATCTTCGTAATTTGCACCTAATACCGTCGTGCCCATTGGTCCCAGATTATGGCTATTTTCATTTTTTGTTTTATTAATGTTGCTTCCCCGAAGTTTTTTTGTGGCGATGAGTCTATATGCTAGCATTGAGCATACTGGTGCTTCGTTTCAGGATTTGAAAACGACATCCATGTCACATTCATTGTCGCAATAGATGAAAAGAAAATCCCATTCATGCCGTCATCAAACCACTAAAATTGCGTGACATGTGACACGCAGAGCTTTGTGGTCACATTCAGCACTTACGACGCTGACCAGTAGGACACTTTTCACATCCTCACGCTCGATTGTGGGTACAGATCCCACGGAATTGCCAACTTTGGATCGATGTGTTCTAAAGTCCTTCGGAGGTCCTCCAAAACTATTTTCTACATTCGCTCACAAGACCGGTTCATGCGAGGCCGAAATAGTCTTCGTATTTTGTCACACGACACTCTGGCTTCTCTTAACTGTCGCAATAATCAACGCAGAAGGGACACATCAATGACACCAACACGAAATGTATCACTAATCCTCCGATGAATTTCAATCGGTGGCGCACCACGCAAATGGAGTAAATGAATCATTACATTCACAGTGATTATCTCCTTTTAAAGTATGAATTAGAGTCCTCACTCTCTTCGCCCTTGTATCGTACAGTTCTCCCGTTTCTACCATGGATTGACATCGAATGTTCCTATCAGTAGCTAGATCTGAGAAAAATATTGAGGTGTTACAACACGAATGCACCTCGCATATTGGTTCACCCTCTAAGAAAAGTACGTTCGAGGACTTCGGCATATTGTGACGCAGGACACCTCTCTTCTAGTAGTCTTCTTCTACACCTCCTCTGGCAATCCTATGTGGTACGGATCCCACACGGACGAGCAATATTCAAGTATTGATCCAAGGAGTGTCTTTTAAGCTAGTTCCTTCGGTAAATACCTACACTTCGTCTTTTGAAACGTTCCCACACCGACACTTGTACAGTACGTGTGGTAACACACACAAAAGAACAACACAAGTGCATACACTAGCTACGTGGAGTCCAACCAGTAACGCGACAAATGACCGTCAACAGAAATACACGCTGTCAGTCTGGTATGGAACGACTGCTGCACACGTGCTAGCATTTCAGCGGATATGTTCGAGGAGGCTGCAGTAATATGTCGTTGCATATAATCGGGTGTGGTTCGTATGTCATCGTAGACAGTATCTTTCAGCTTTTCCCACAGGCGTCATATCCGGGGAAGGGTCGGGCCAAGGTACAGGTGCACTATTGGCTGGACAGCCATCATGTTGGTACCATAGATTCCTCCTAGTCTGCAGAGGAACGTCTTCTAGCATCCATGAACGATCGTCTATTAGAAGGCTGCGTTATTTGTCCGCGGTCAGTGTTCCGTCTATGAAATACGGGCCTATGAGCTGTTGATTCACTATCCCACACCACATGTTTACACTCCATGAACGCTGATGGTCCACCTGTCGAAGCCAAATGGGATTTTCAGCAGATCAATAGTGCATGTTTCTGCGGTTTACCTGGCCATGATTGGTAAATGTGGCTTCATCTCTTAACAAGATACATGTAAAGCCCATCTACAGAACCTAATACGATTCTCAAAATCGTTTCCATGCAACTCTTGATGGTGAAAGATGTGATAGGGATGGGACCTATGTCGATGTAGAATGCGTAGGACACTTGCCTGACTAATGCCACTTCCTCGTGCGATTGCGTAGGAGCTGACATGCAGATCAACTGCAACAGCAGCAAAAACATCCATTTCCCCCTTGTCTGTCGTCACTTGTTTCCTTTTGTTTCGTTGTCTCGGTGTTACACTACCACTTTCACGTAACTGTTTGAAGAGGTTGATGATTAATTGCCGAAATGGATGACGTCTATTGGGATATCTTGCCGCATACACCGTACAAGAACGAACGGCATTCTTCCTACACTCTCCATACACCATGAGCATGTCGGCTTTTTCTGCATTGGTACTGTAAAACCCATCGTACACTCAGGAACTACCACTTGGACTGTTACACGTTTGCTGACTAGCGAGCCGCAGTGCACTCAAGAAAACACAAGCACGCTGTAAGCAAACATGTCATCATCTTACCTAGCAACTATGCGGGTTGACTGGCACACCCAAATGTCGGTGTGGGAACGTTTCAAAAGACGATATCTCGTAAACGACTTGCGCTAGAATCCTGGAACAAACACTACTGATATTATAGTGCAAGTGTTAGGTGATTCACCCTGTATATTGCAAATTCTGAATTTAGATTTTTTATATAACATGGGAGATAAATATCATAAATGTTTTCATGCTACATGCAGTATTTTACCTGTCGTAAGATTACTGAACTTTTTCCTACGCAAATTGTATGTTGGTACTTATTTCTTGTACCTATGACGAACATTTTCTTAGATCTTTAGGATGTTCGTATGTACTGTTATGACAGTTTCCTTCCAATGCTGCATGTTAACAAACAAGTTGCTTTTCGTAAATTTTGTATTATCTTTGAACATGCAGTAGTGTGCCTCTGGTTTCCTTTTTCCCCTAAGCTTTATTCCTTCGACTTTATCATCTATGATTGAAGTTTTATTCGTAATTATATATACAAAAATAGCACGACATTACGAATAAAACTTCAGATGATAAAGTCAAAGGAATAAAGCTTAGCGAGAAAAATCTCAGGAAACCAGAGGCACACTACTGCATGATCAAAGATAATACAACATTTACGAAAAGCTACATGTTTGTAAACATGCAGCATTGGAAGGAAACTGTCATAACAGTACATACGAACATCCTAAAGATCTAAGAAAATGTTCGTCATAGGTACAAGAAATAAGTACCAACATACAATTTGCGTAGAAAAAAGTTCAGTAATCTTATGACAGGTAAATACTGCATATAGCATGAAAACGTTTGTGATATTTATCTCTCGCTTTTATGGAAAAAAATCTAAATCCAGAATTTGCAATTTATGTTCATTTGCTTGACAATGGCTTAAGACCGAAGTAGCTGTTAAAATAAAAATAAAATAATTAGCAGCATCAAAAGGACAAAACATATTTATAGTTCCAGCGTTGTCAGTTTTCGAACACGTAAAAGTGTGGTACTGAATAGATACGTGGTCCATTTGTGGATATTTGTATCTATTACTCATCATTTGATAAGTAATAACTGAGTCATATCTCTCAATTTCCCTCCAAAGGGTAATTTTTCCGTAATATCATCTTCTATGTTCATTCTTTCTTGTGTTCAATTAAGCTCTTTTCATTCAAGCACTATGTATGACTGTTAGATATCTTAAATGAAGGTCCTGTAGAGCATTTAACGCTCCGAGGTACTGCCATCAGCAGTAACTTTTTTTTTAAATTTATTTTCAGTTTCGCAATCAATCTGGCGGGAGCGAGTTGCGATCTACTTTAATTGACGTCCTGGAAAATACTTGTGACTTTGTTTTCAAATGAAACACTTTTCGATGGCTGTTAAAAGATCCCCTGTTCAATTATATCTACATTGCTTGTCCCTCTTAGAAGGAGGGATCCGTTCATACTGATACGCTGTACTAGGAAGGTTCCCACATGGGAATGGCTCCGTGATACGGGGCGTTCATATTAGGGCTTGAGCGCCAAATCCTGACGGATTTTCGGGTCCTCCTTCGGGCATGAGCGTGTGTGCGTTGTCCCTAGCATAAGGTAGTTCAAGTTTGTTTAAGTAGTATGGACCAATGATTTGAGCAGTTTAGTCTCTTAGATTTAGAAACATTTGGACACTTCGGTTTAAGATCTAAGTTGCAATTTATTTTCATTCACTATATTGTAAAACTTCCTAAGTTGTTTCAATGGACTATTAAAATCTACTCACCATGTCATTAAAACGTGTCAGGTCTCGTCCTTATTCATTCGTGGATAAAATTTCGTCCTTGGAATAATTTTTCCAAGGCATTAACACTGGTATAATAACTTGCTACGCTTGCCCGGTAAACTTATAAAGTAGTTAAATCATCGGAAAAAAAGGAAAATCTAAAATTTTCACATGTGGTATACAGAAGGATGCTGGAAATTCGGTGTACTTAAAATAAATGAAAGGAGGAATTAGCTGAATTTTACAGGTAAGTATTATGCGGAAAACTTCTATAAGATGAACGGTCATAGTGACAGCACATGTGTTGCGACACCAGGTACGTGCCAGATGCCTTTATTTATAAGACGAAGAACTGTGCGTTGCTCTAATACTCAACGGACCTCAGCAGCAGCGACGTTCCAGAAGATGGCCAAAATATTGAATCATTTGGATTTCAGGATCCTGCAGCAAGCTCGCAGAGTCTAGGTAGATACAATAATTTACATAGTATCAGAAAAGTCATAAGGGATAAATGTTAGAATTTAACCAAAAATAACTACAGAAGTCGCAAGAAAATGGTACTTTCATATGAAGATACTGGCAGGAGAGAGAGGAAGACGTGTCAGGCGGCGTCAGTCAATTTAAAATTTTGACGAGCGAGAAGGACACTCTACTAATAGAAATGTGAGGCCACGCCCTCTGTAACGATATATGAGTCCTTCCGCTGTGTGGATTGAGTACGGCGCAATAAGCATTCGAATTAGGTTCATGCTTTACGAAACACCTTGTATACTATGAAAATATTTTACAACAGACCTCTTTTTTTTCGTGATCCTTGATTTACTCTCATACAAAGCTTTGGTCCAAAGGTTCCTTTTCAGAACGTTTTTCAACGAATTAAGGTCCCTTTAGGCCTCTTAGAGTCTGCCAGGACCAGATTTTTAGCTTACAGCAGATAACGCAGAAGTGCTATGAATATAACAAGGAACTGTATCTACGTTTTATATATATATCGGAAAGGCGTATGACCGTGTTTCTAGGAGCAAGCTATTGTCAGTTCTACAAGATTATGGAATAGGAGACAAACTTCTGAAGGCAATTAAAGTTTTTTATGTATATTGTCAGGCAGCAGATAAAGTTGGCGGTAAATTGAGTTCTTGGTTCAGGGTAGTTTCAGAGCTAAGACAAGGCTTTAACCTGTCAACACTGTTGTTCATACTATTTATGGATCATATGTTGAAAATGATAGACTGAAGGCTGAGATTAAATAAGGTACCAAAAAAAAAAAAAAAAAAAAAAAATAATAATAATAATAATAAGCAGTCTCATATATGCACACAATTTAGTTGTGACTGGCGATACGATTGAAGGGTTACTGAAGTATACTCAGTGGATCAGTTTTCTAAAGTTTCTTGAACACTGAACCATCACTATTTGAACAATCAACAATACACGAGGAGAAACCATCCCAGTTGTAAGCTGGTCCCTAGCTCGGCGAGGACTCACTGTGCCCACTGCTGCGTTCGTCTTGTAAATCTGGTGGAGAACTCCACTTTCCGGTGTGTCGTGTGGGGCGACCTCTGCAGAAAAAAGTTCGCATTAGTTTCTAGTAAGTTCTGCTTGTTTTTGAGGCAGTGTTTGTTTACCAGCTTCACCTGCAAGTGCTTGAGATGTTATACGGCGCACAAGGTTGTGATGTCTGTAGTCTCCCTTGCAGGGGCTATGTGAGCAGGCGTAGCACACCTGTCATCCGGGGTAGCTTGCGCGAAAGATTTATAGCTGCTACATGTTGTAGGTCAGCGGCTGCCGCTCCCTGGAGGAGGCTGTATAGGCTGTCCATTGGAGGATATGGTGCTGTAGATCCCGCGATGCGGGCTGACCTATGTACTGGCTGTGATGGCGGCATGGTTGGGATCAGTGGCATCGGTTCGTTTCCTTGGTGGCCACCGGCTGTTGAGGAGATGCTGAAGGGTGGCTGGGCAGCTTGTCCATTGGTTGCGGTGTCAACAGAGTGGCGGCAGGAGGGGCCGCTGCAGCTGCGCTGTAACGTCACCCATGTAACGGTTGGATGACAGTAGTGAGGAGATCTGTGCAGGTGGTCTGTTATGGGACAAAGAGGCGGTGGTGGTCCGTGTCTTAGGGGGGGGGGTGTAGGGTTGGCATGGTAGCGAGGACACAATTGATTGTGATGGACCCAGACTACATGGCCACCCGAGATGGCATCACAACGTTTGCTGCCCTAGGAACTTTGGGCAGCCAACCTGCTTTAGTGCCAATACCTCGGGTCCATACTAAAGAGCCTGGGGAGAAATGGGACTGGCAATGGATAGTCTGAATTTTGGGACAGGGTAAGAGAAGATAAAGGATGGTCCTGGGTTGGTGGCCGTGGCCTTCTTCCATCGGGCTTGTGTCCCCTATCAACTTGGATCGATAGGAACTGAGGAATACATCTACATCTACATGGGATACTCTGCAAATCACATTTAAGTGCCTGGCACAGGGTTCATCGAACCACAATTATACTATTTATCTCCCATTCCATTCTCGAATAGCGCGCGGGAAGAAAGAACACCTGAATCTCTCTGTTCGAGCTCTGATTTCTCGTATTTTATTCTGATGATCATTTCTACCTATGTAAGTGGGAGTCAGCAATATATTTTCGCATTCGGAGGAGAATGTTGGCGATTGGAGTTTCGCAAGTAAACCACGCCTCAGCGATAAGCGCCGTTTGTTGTAATGATTCCCATCCCAGATCCTATATCATTTCCATAACGCTGTCTCCCCTGTATCGCGACAATACGAAACGAGCTGCCCTTCTTTGGACTCTTTCGATGTCCTCCGTCAAACCCACCTGATAAGGATCCCACACTGGGCTGCAATACTCCAAAAATGGACGGACAAGCGCAGTGTATGCAGTTTCTTTAGTAGTTCTGTTGCATCTTTTAAGGGTTCTGCCAATAAAACGCAGTCTCTGGTTCGCCTTTCCCACGATATTATCTACGTGTTCTTTCCAGTTTAAGTCTGAAGTAATAGTGATTCCTAGGTATTTTGTGGAGTTTACGGCCTTCACATTTGATTGATTTATGTTGTAAACAAAGTTTAACGGATTTCTTTTCGTACTCATGTGGACGACTTCACACTTCTCATTATTTAGAGTCAATTGCCAATTTTTACACCATACTGATATCTTATTCAGATCGTTCTGCAGCTGGTTTTGATCTTCAGATGATTTTACTAGACGGTAAATGACGGCGTCATCTGCAAACAACCTAAGAGAGCTACTTAGATTTTCCCCTAAATCGTTTATGTAAATAAGGAATAGCAGAGGACCAATAACACTACCCTGTGGAACGCCCGATATCACCTCTGTTTTAGTCGATGCCTTACCATCGATTACTACGAACTGTGTCCTCTCTGACAAGAAATCCCCTATCCAATTGCAAATTTGAGGCGATATACCATAACCACGCAATTTGATTAAAAGCCGTTTGTGAGGTACGGTGTCAAAAGCTTTCTGGAAATCAAGAAATACGGAATCGATTTGCGAACCTTTGTCGATAGCACCCATCACTTCGTGTGAATATAGAGCTAGTTGAACGATATTTTCTAAATCCGTGTCAGGGCATCTTCAAGAGATTGGTCTTTGGTATATTTGAGCATTACAGTCTTGAAAATTGGAACTAGTCGTTGCGGTGCCACATTGGATTGAGGATGGAAGGGCGGAGTGAGAAGATGCTGGTTGCTGTTCTCAGTGCTAAAGGAAAGGAATTCTTGATCCAAAATAGCGGAACATTGTCCGCGACTATGGCTTTTGGTAACCCTTCCATGCAAAATATTTTCTCAAGGGCGGATAGGGTATGTGTGATTGATGAACACTGAACAACATATGGAGAAAGGGAAATGCGTCCGTAACTATAAGTCACTGTTGACCCAGGAATGGGCCAGTAAAGTCAAGGTGGATGCAGTCCCAGGGACCTTCCGGCGCAGGCCATGGAAGGAAATTTTGTGAGAGATGGGGTACTTATTGAGCACAGATGGTACAGCATTGCCCCATCTCTGAGATGCCAGACGTGAGGCCAATCTTGCGAGGGATTTGGTGCGAATGATCCCCCAATGCCCTTGGTGAATAATGTGGAGGAGCATCCGATTACAGGGATTACGAAACGATGACCCTCGGCGTGTTGGCAGGATCCACACGAAGGAGTACTCCATCCACCGCCGAAAGCTGGTGTTAGATGGAGTGGTAAAACCGGAGCTAGTGTTTATCCCGAGGAGGTGTCATGTATGCCCAACCATGCTGAATGTGGTGTCGGACAATGTGGAGGAAGGGATCTTCCATGGAGGCCTTGATGGCATTTATGGCTGTAATGGGAAAAGACTTCAAGGCCTTTTGGACGACGTCATCAACCTGGAAAACAAGGAGGTCCAGTGGGACAAAAGCGGGGTCCAGACCTTATGGTAGACGTGACAAGGTGTCATCATTGGCATGCTGGGAGGTGGTACGGAAATGCATGGTATAGCAAAATTGGGAGAGGAATAACACCCAACATTGGAGACGATGGGCATTTTCGTCGTTAACAGTGCTAAAGGTGCCAATAAAGTAAGGACAGTTTTGTCGTCAGTAACAATATGAAATAACCTGCCTTAGAGAAGAGGACAGAGCTTTGAGGTGGTAAAAATTAAGGCAAGTGCTTCTTTCTCGATTAATACTGGATTTTTGCCTTGGAGAGAGCTTTCGAGATGTATGTGATGGGGCGCTTTGTGCAATCCAGTAATTTATGAGACAAGACGGCTCCTATACCATAATCGGAGGCGCCCATAGGAAGTATCAGGGGAAGGGTTGGATTGTATAGCATGAGACATGCGGCTGACTAGAGCTGCTGTTTGAAAGTATGGAAGGTAGACTCGCAGTTTGGGGCCGAACAGAATGGAACATTTTTGTGGGAGAGGTGGTACAGAGGTGCTGCCACCTGTGCTGCAGAGGGGACGAAGTTCCTGTAATAAGGGATTTTGCCCAAGACGGATTGTAACTGATGAAGTTCCTAAGGACGAGGCAGGTTGTCAGTGGTGTCAAGACGGGAAAATGCCATCCGAGATATACACGACCCAGATAGGAAATTGGAAAAGGAACATTTAGAAAGATTACATTTCAGACCTGCTGTTCGAAGACAGAGGAAGAGGAAACAGAGATTGGTTTAGTAGCTCTTTGGAGGCGGACCTCAGGATGACTATGTCACCTAGGTAATTTATACAGCCCGGGATATCATTGAGAAGTTGTTCAAGATATCTCGGAAAGATCGCAGAAGCACTGGCTAAATCGAACTTAAGTCGGTTTAGTTGGAAGAGGCGGAAGAGAGTATTGATGACTGTACTGTCGAGAGGAAATATTCGGGAGAATTTGTATATATGCTTCTGTTAGGTCGATTTTGGTAAAGTAAGAGCCCTTGCTAATTTGCGAAAAAGATCGTCTGGTCGCGGAAGGGGATAACCATCAACAAGGAGCTGGGGGTTAACCGTGTACTTAAAGTCAACACAGAGGCGAAGGCGGCGGCTCGGCTTTGGGTAAGGCTCATAGGCTGAACTGCACTGGCTGGAGAGCCCCTTCATCTTGAAGGCATTGTAGTTCTTCTTTGAGCCTCTGTTGTAGTGCCACTGGCACTTGGCGTGACCGGAAGTAGCGGGTCCAGGTGGCAGGATGGAGGTGGAGCGAGGCCTTGAAAACCTTGACTCTACCAATGCCCAGTCAAAACAAATACTGGAATAATTACAGAGTGCATCAACTTCACGAAAAGGAACTTTTTCAAACACTAGGTGAATATTGTCCACAATGGAAAATCCAAAGATGCAGAAGGCGTTCAATCTAAATAAATCCGCTGTGGAAAAACTGTTGACTACCAGAAAGGTGACTGGAAGTTTAACAGATTTGTATTTGACTTGTGCCGTAAATTTTCCTAGTAATGTTATTTCCTGCTTACTATACGTTCCTCGGCGTCTGGAGAGAGGGGTGATGAGGCAGTTTGTGCATGTGAAGCGTAATTGATCTATAAAAAGCTTTGATGTTGACGAGGCTTCTACCTGATTGATTTCCATTGGTGTATTGTTCTTCTGTTTAGTCCCCTACAACAAACAACAACAACAAACCGTCTTGATACGTCCTGGACAGGCAGTTGTTGGAGGTGGTGGCGTTTGTACGACAAACGGACGCTAGACGGCTAACCATGCTACAGCGCAAGCAGAGCGCCCATCGGTCTGGTCGATCTTCGCTATCATGTGTTGAATGGCAGGAGGGGCAGGAAGGCAGGCGGAGACGATCCCCACGATGGCGTTGCTAGTGTTGCTGTTGTTATGGCGGCTTTTGGATCGGCCAGGACGGGTTGGTTCGACGTCTGTTTGTGCAGACCCCAGCGGAGGAAGAAACGCGACCCTGAGCCCTGGATTGCTCTGCGACGTCATCAGTGTCCCCTGTGGCGGCATCGCGGGTTGCTGCAACCAGGCCTCCAGTAGACGGTCGGCGGCCGTAGAAATTTCGAACTTTTATGCTAGTACTATGACCTGTTCGAGGGATAGGTCTTCTCGCTTGTGAGCGTCTCGTCGGAATACGGCGTTGGCGCTGCTTGTATCAAATGGCCAAGCACCATATCGTCTGCGTATGATTCCTTGGAAAGAGGTGTATGAAACTTACATTTCCTGCTGAGGCCTTGACATTCGGCGCCCCACTGGCGACAGGTCTGCTTGGGCCTTTTTCCGGCATTGAGCACATGATATCGGCGTTTGTAGTAAGCATGTAACGTCGCGCAAATGGCAGTGAAGATGAGAAAGTCTGTGTCCAGCGGCTGTAGTTTTGTGAGCAGGACGTACATCTTTGTTTGATTGATTTCATGACAAGAGAAAGGCACGCTGTCTGTCTTTTTGGTGTACCTGATAAATTATAAAGTGCTGTCGGATACGTTTTTCGTTTGTTTCCCATTCTTCAACTTCATCGTCGAATGCAGGGAACGGCGGTGGCGTCGGTGGTTGGTGGATCCGTCTGACTTCTGCGATGAGTTGTGTGTCAGATTCCACAGAATTGTGAATTAATGTGGAAAACTGTCGCAAGACTCACTGGAAGAATTGTTGCAATTCCGCAGTTGCTTGTGGCGTAGCCATGATGATCGTCGGTACGTTCCACTACAGTCGTCGCCACTGAAGTTTACTCAGTGGAATTGGCTTTTTAAATTTTATTAAACATTGAAGTATAAGTACTTGAACAATCTACTATACACAAGGAGAATAATAGATTGGAGAAACCATCCCGTGCCTATGGGGTGTCCGTTTTGAGCTGGTCCTTACCTCGGTGAGGACTGTCTGTACCCGCTGTGAGTTCGTCTATTAATGCTGGCGGAGGCCAGTTGAGTACTACACTTTCCCGTGTCGTGTGAGTCAACCTCTACAGAAAAAGTTTCTCATAAGTTCTGTTTGTTTTTGAGGAAGTCTTTACCAGCTGCGCCTGCAAGAGTGTGAGTATGTTATACGGCGCCCAGAGGTGTAGTGTGTGTAGTCTTCCTTGCTGGGGCTTTCTGTAAGCAGACATAACAGTTACAATCTGATATTTGAAAGCTAGATTAGATGTGTAACGATTATGGTATGAAGATCAGCATCGCCAAAACAAAAGTAATGTCTGTGTGAAGGAGATACGATGGTTGGAACTTCTATAGTGGCGACTATTTATTAACAACTGATATAAAAGCGTTACATGTTTCCACCTGTTACATTGTCCTTCAAAGTAGTCACCAGCGTAATGTAGAAGCCGTTGCCAGCGATATCGAAGGTGTAGTTTACCGTTAGTAGAGCCTGTTCTGTTGATGGTGCAAATGGAGCTGTGTACTATCTGTCGAATCTCTGAAACAGTTCTGAAGCGAATACCACGAAGCGGTTCCTTCATCTTCGGAATCAAGTCCGGGGAGGATGGTACAGTACTTCCCAGACCCATCAACCGAACAGAGCAGCCACAACTAGTGCTGTATGCGCCGCATTGTCGTACAAATTCATAGGTGGGAGAGCTCACGAATCGTCTGGTGACGATCATTGTCCACTAACGCGGCAACAGTATGCACTGCTTCTTCGGAGACGCTCGGACGCCCTGCACGATGCATGTCTGCCACTGTTTGTCGACTTCCGTTGAAGGCTTTTACCTAATGTGTCACTGTTCTGTACGGCAATGCCGATTTCCCGCACGCCTCTTGAAGAGCTTGGTGACACCGTCGTGCTTTACAACCTCTGGCACATTCAATCTTGATCCAACTCCTCTGTTCCTGTTTCGAAAACATAGTTACACCTTTACGTCAGACCTCTCACTCACAAGTGACTGTGTTTCCCTCGATTGTGCGCACGCCGGTGACGTGGTGCAGGCGAGTCCATTTGCTCGAAGGTAAGGTAGATATGTTAACAATATGTGCTGTCAGTTAGAATAGTAGATTCAACTGGATAGTGTTTCCACAGCAGGGTTGCCACTATTTATGTTCCAACCCTCATACAAATAGACTGAGCGCCCAATTGCACGAACAAAGCTAGTGTAGTGATTGCTCACGTAAGATATACTCTCTTCTGCAAGAAGAAAGTCAGTACAGTGACCACGTTAGCAGTGCACTGCTCCGTCATTCGACCAATTTTGTTGTGTTGAAGTGAAGGGTTGGTGGATAGAGGTTACGGTTGAGGTTACAGATATAATAGTAGCAAGAGTGGTAGCAGGTATTAACAGAAAGGAACAATGGCAGGAGAGTGTCCATAATACGGAAATGAAAGAAAGACTGGGAATGAACAATATAGATGAAGCAGTTAGAGTGAACAGACTGAGATGTTGGAGTCATGTTACATGCAAGGGGGAAGGTAAAAGGCTTAGGGGGTCGGCAGTGGAAGGTAAGAGGAGTCGAGGTACACCAAGGATAAAATACTTAGATTCAGTAAAGAATGATTATGAAGGCTTAGCATCTGATAAGCCATCAATGTTATAATTGATCATGCAGGATTATGCTCTGGGCTCAACGACGACAAGTCTAATCAATCTCTGATGATGATGCTGATTATGATGATTATTATTATTAACACCAACATTCTATGCTGATAAAATACTTATAGATAAGAATTTTTTCTCTACAAAATAGCTTCATATCTCCTTCTTTCTGCAAAGTTCATTTATAATCAAAAATTTTGCTATTCCTCATGATTTTTCCTTTCAGTTAGTTTCATTCAAACCATGTGCTGCGATCATAAGATTTATCACTCCACTGAAAATATTTACCTTCACTTGCACACGAGACAATAACATAAACAGAGGCAAAATTGTATAGTAACATAGTGACAAGTGACAATTGCATCCAACTCGCACTCTTATCCTGGGTTTCGTAGTCACCGTGAGCAAGTAATTACCATGTTTGTAATATGTACTGAAGAAATCGAAGAAGGTGAATGTTGGGTTTCAAAATAGAGAGGAATTGTGGTCCACTTTGCATTCCACTGAATGTACACTACTGGCCAATAAAATTGCTACACCAAGAAGAAATGCAAATGATAAACGGGTATTCATTGGACAAATATATTATACTAGAACATTTTCACGCAATTTGGGTGCACAGATCCTGGCCGGCCGCGGTGGCCGAGGGGACTAAGGCGCTCCAGTCAAGGTCTGCACGGCCACTACGGTCGGGGGTTCGAATCCCCCCTTGGGCATGGATATTTGTGCCGTCCTAGTTCGTAAGTAGTTCATAAGTAGTTTGTATGTTTAGGGACTGATGACCCCGTAGTTAAGTCCCATAGACTATACAAACATTTGAACATTTTTGAACAGATCCTGAGAAATCAGTACCCAAAACGGATATGTGACAAAAGCACCCAGTGACATTTGCACCCAACCCCAAATCTGCGACATTTGCACCCAGTCTGACCTGTTTACTACGTCACGACCTACCTGCAGCCCGTACCCTCCCTAAGTCGTCCCTGTTTTCGCGGTAATGGCACGCCGCCCACGGGAAACGCACTCTTGACACAGTCTGCCTGCAGTCCCGAAGTCCTTGTCCACCTCAGCGGATGACTGCTAACTGTCAGTACGATTATGAAGATCGTAGTGTTCGGTTCGTGCAATTTGTGTATTTGTGCCAGCTGGGTACACATTTTCAGCTTTGCCCATTCGCAGTTGTCATATATTCTGTGAATATGTTTGTTTGTTTTTTATTATTTTATTTGTAACGTAACCACACATTCGAAAATTATCACTTTTTCGCAAATAAAACCCAAATATTTGTTGTTCTTTTGTTTTCTAAACGTAACATACGATACTGTAGAACATCCTTTTCATATACAGTAAAAAGACTTAGAACCAGAATTTAACGGTGTTGATAGTTTTCGACTTCTATCGCCGATACATAGGCGATATATCGATGTTCAAACCATCGCTGTCAACATCGATGTTTTGGAGCAAAACGTTGATGTTTTCAAAACGTAGATTTATCGTTTGCATCCCTAGTCATCAGTCTTCTGAATGCTTTGATGCGACCTGCCACCAAATCCTTAGCCAACCGTTTCATTTCAGAGTACCATTGCAACCTACATCCTCAATTATTTGCTTGATGTTTCGATTCTGTTTTTCCCCTAGTGATGAAAAATTCCTCGACATTTGCAAGTTGGGGCAAATGCCTAGAATGAATGCTTGGGCAAATGCCCAAAATTCATAAATACCCAGGCATTTATGGCTTTAAAACATAAACTTAAAAGCAGTAACTACAAAAAAATTACGTGATATTTTGTACAACTCCATAAACTTCATATCAAATGCCCGAGGGGGCATTCGAACCCCCGACCGCAGTGGCCGTGAAGACCGTGATTGGCACGCCGCAGACTACTCGGCCACTGCGGCCGGCTACAGCACTACATTGTGATCACCAATTCGGATGTTATTTTCTCGCTACTTTTATTTCTTATGACTTTCATCTTTCCTTGGTTTACCTCCAGTCCATGGTCTGTGCTCATTAGTCTTTTCATTCTATTCAACAGACCCTGTAATTTCCCTTCACTTTCACAGATGATAGCAATGTCATCAGCAAATCTTATCACTGATATCCTTTTACCCAGAACTTTTATCAGAGCCTTGAACATCTTCTTTATTTTCTACGTTAAGAGTCTTCATTGTGCAAGTTGAACAGTGATGTCGACAGTCCACAACCTTTTCGTACCCCCTTTTTAATCTGAGCATTTCGTTCTTGACTTTCGACGCTTATTGTATCGACTTCGTTCTTATACAAACTATGTATTTTCCGCCTTTCCCTACAAGCTTACTCCTTTTCTTTTCAGAATTGCGAACATCATCCAGCACCTTACATTATCGAAGACTTTTTCCAGGTCACAAATCTTATTAATATGCCTTGGTTGTTCTTTAGGCTCGCTTCCATTATAAATTGCAGCAATGCTATTGCCGTCAAATACGGCCTGTGTCAATGCGACCTCACAGCCCTCGGCTCTTCTACCTGCCGAGCAGAGACCGGACGGGGAGATTAGTGGGCCGCCCCTCGACCCAAACTGGGTGCTAATGTCACTGGGTGCAAATGTCACTGGGTGTTTTTGTCAGGACACCACCCAAAACAACCACCTCTGGCCGTAATAACGGCCTTGATACGCCTGGGCATTGAGTCATACAGAGCATGGATGGCGTGTACAGGTATAGATGCCCATACAGCTTCAACTTGATACCACAGTTCATCAAGAGTAGTGACTGGCGTATTGTGACGAGCCAGTTGCTCGGCCACCACTGACCAGACGTTTCCAATTGGTGAGAGATCTGGAGAATATGCCGGCCAGGGCAGCAGTCGAACAATCTCCGAATCCAGAAAGGCCCGTACAAGACCTGCAACATGCGGTCGTGCATTATCCTGCTGAAATGTAGGGTTTTGCAGGGATCGAATGAAGGTTAGAGCCACGGGTCGTAACACATCTGTAATGTAACGGCCACTGTTCAAACTGGCAACGATGCGAACAAGAGGTGACCGAGACGTGTAAACAATGACACCCCACACCACCAGGCCGGGTGACACGCCAGTATGGCGATTACGAATACGCCTCCAATGTGCGTTCACCACGATGTCGCCAAACACGGATGCAACCATCATGATGCTGTAAACAGAAACTGGATTCATCCGTAAATGACGTTTTGCCATTCGTGCACCGAGGTTCCTCGTTGCGTTGCGTAAATCATCGCAGGCGCTCCTGTCTGTGATGCAGCGTCAAGGGTAACCGCAGCCATGGTCTCTGAGCTGATAGTCCATGCTGCTGCAAACGTCGTCGAACTGTTCGCGCAGATCGTTGTTGTCTCTGTTGACTCAGGGATAGAGACGTGGCTGCACGACCCATTACAGCCGTACGGATAAGATGCCTATGATACGAGGCCGTTGGGATCCGTATTGCCCTTCTGAATCCACCGATTCCATATTCTGCTAACAGTCATTGGATCGCGACCAACGCGAGGAGCAATATCGCGATATGATAAACCGCAATCGCGATAGGCTACCATCCGACCTTTATCAAATTCGGAAACGTGATGGTACGCTTTTCCCCTCCTTACATCAGACATCACAACAATGTTTCACCAGGCAACGGCGGTCAACTGCTGTTTGTGTATGAGAAATCAGTTGGAAGCGTTCCTCATGTCAGCACGTTGTAGGTGTCGGCACCGGCGCCAACCTTGTGTGAATGATCTGAAAAGCTAATCATTTGCATATCACGGCATCTTCTTCCTGCCGGTTAAATTCCGCGTTTGTAGCATGTCATTTTCGTGGTGTAGCAATTTTAACGGCCAGGAGTGTAAGATAGTCACTAGGAAATTAAAATCACAGGAATCGTGACATACTGTAGGTCATTCACCACTAAGATTCTACGCGCTGTTGCAAACTCTTCCTGGGTTTCTTTACCTTATGTGAGTTTTTAAAAGAACATTTCAAAACTGACAAAATGTTGGTAGATGGTATTTTTGTGATCATTCTAAGGGGTTTGATTCAGATGATCCAATTACACCTTCGAAGAAATGTACGTAAGGTTTGCGAAATTAATGGATTGAAGAACAGCTAGTAGAATAAGAAAAACGGAATGCAAAAACTTTTAATGAATAATTCAAACGATATTGGAAAGGTAGATCAGGCTAGGCACAGGAGAGATATTGCGAAAGGTGCAGCACAGGTTCAGATTTGGGTCCACTCCTATTGTTTACATGTTTGTCATATTTTCACTTATTAATGTGTTGCCGTAGAATTTTCTGTGGTAACACATCACTTAGAAACAAAGTGTTTACCCACTTTCCTCATGTACGAATCTCACCAACGATTTAGGCATTTTAATTGCGTCGTACAATACATATATTTGATAACTATATTCATAAAATAATTCCATCACTGTTTCATAAGAAATGTTATGTTCATACCTATACCACTAAAGGAAAAACGGAGCTTTGTTACACATTACGAAAGGTCTCAGCGGCTCTAAATAGAGTTCAATATGTAGAATAATTTGGTAATTTTCCCACTAAAATAAAATGCCTGACAAACGGCCAGCAAAATTTAAATATAACCGAAAATCATTCTCCTGGACAACTGTTTCTATTCCGCAGCTGAATCTGTGTAAAAAAATAGTAAATTATATATAGAAATACCTTTTAACTGTTGTTACACGAAAATAACTACAAATTAATGTGCCATAGTTTTTAACTGTAATCACGTTTACCTATCATCTAAACTATTTCGATCCCCTTAATTTCGATAAATTAATCTTTCAAATGATGTATGGAACGTGTACTTCACTGTCTTTTGGAGTACAATAGACACCATTATACAAATTTAGTTCTTCCATTCCACAAACTTTTATTTGAACATGAAAGGAACATTTTATTACTGACTCACTATCAAAGTTTACCTGAATGACACTATTAATAGCAACAGGAATAACCTCCACCAGTATGATGTTTTATCGCGACAAAATCACAGTGATGAAGCTCTTTAGTGTTAGAAGTTTACGCCTGGTAAGTACAATTAAAGACCATAAATCTGCAGTCACGTATTAGTGCTGTAAATGATCATCTTTCTTTGTTCCTAAACACTCAAAAATTTTCTGATCAACGAATAACGTAAAAAACATTTGGAAGTAATGGTGAAGCACATTTTACAAATTGCCATACTACACATTTCGTAAACAGAGACAATAAAGAAACTATAATTTTTTAGGTAAGATGACGGAAAATATACGACCTTCTAGTATCGTAGGAAATTTTGTTACCGCTACCAAGTAGTTGATTGCAAATGGTGTGAGTTTCCTGCATAGAAAAGCCATTGTTTTCTTCACGCCAATTCTCATTCCGTAATTGCAGTATGGCTGCATTTGCGACTGAGGCGTTATAGAATTTATTTAAAGGCTGAGACGCGGTAATGCAGAAACCTTGTTCTCCATCACATGCCTCAGAGGGATTAAGTAAGTTTGCGGTGCGGTTAAATCCATTTCGGCACTAGCCGCCCACATTAACTCTCTAGCGCAGTCACGACTGGGTGGCTTCTTGGTGACTCCCACCTCACACCGTTACCTCTAAAGCTGGCCGCATCTAAACCCCTTTCCTTGCTCCCGTGCTATTGCATTCAAGAACGCGCAATGGCTTCGTTACTGCCTGTTTTGGTAGCCGCGCACTGCCTGCACCTTTAGGTCTTCTTTGCAAAAGTGTGACCAGTAGCAGCTCACAGACAACGTGGAGGTTCTGCGTGAAAAGAGTTGCAACGCCTCGAAATTATACTGCTGTTTGCCAGGTTTCTCCTAGTAAAACACTCAACCATAGACGTTGTCATGATGAGTGAGATGGATAAAAAGTAAATGAATAAACCGCTTAAAAATAATTGTTTTTATGATTTTGCAATACAGTAATGAACCCTTATCAATTCTAGTCATACTCACTGTGTAGCCCTAACGTGTTGATGGATGTAGCCATAGGTGGGATCACTCCTCCCAAGAGTGTGAATTAATACATAGACTAAAATTAAAATATGAAAGTGGTAACTTTCGAAGAAATACCGACTAACATTGTTCCCTAGCAGATCACTCACCTGCAGGAATTCCGGACCACGCGATCGCACTTCGTTTGTTACAGCAGATACTTCGTCGCCAAGAAAACAATTAATATTCCAAACGGGACAGTAGGGGAGCTACAGACAATGGAAGTCGGCGTAGACGAACTAAACATATATTCTGCATTAAGTGATTGCATGTGAGGTACTCTTGTCCGTCTTGTGTTTGTCCTGAGCCACTTATTGACTGAAAGGTCACGCCTCATCCTCTTCCCATACTCCCTCTTTGTGACTGAGAGGACTTAGGTTAAAAGGCCGATTGACGATTACTGACATGTGAATGTATGGACACGCCTCCCCCTGTTCCCCTTCCCATCCCTTTCCGACGTCCCTGAAAGAGCTGGTGCAGTTTTATTGACCCATTTTCGTTACCCTATCCTTCACTTCTGACTCATCCAGATGGTGGAGATAGGATAAATCTAGGTTGGATCACCGGTATAGACTGACCATTTGAATATATCGCTGGCCTGCCGCAGCGGTATAGTCGTAAGTGTTTGACGTTATTCTTCTTGAGTAGACGGACTTCAGTTCAGTTTTGGACGTGACTTTTGTATTTTAGAAGAAAATTTCGTTTATTTCTTTTGGTCACTTGAAAAATATTTTATACTACATTTCTTTATTATGTGATTAAGTTAATGCTAATGATTTTGACATAATATAAATTCTATAACTTCACTGTATACTTGGGTACGATCGTAACCTAAAATGGTGTGCTTATGTTGTTGTTTGTTTGAACAGGGAACTGGTCCATTTATCCATGACACCTGGAATTGATGGGCCAGTGAAATTTGGGATAGTTGAACCACTTAAAAAGTCTTGGATAGTATTATAAATGATGACGCTGTAGCCGCTCCTAATAGCTAAAGAAATGATGGTAATGCTGGAACTTTAAGAATCTATGAAGATGTTCCTGTGTCTGCATCCTCTGAACAATACGAGAAAATGTAGTTTCGTAGGCTTTCCCGGCGTAATAGTTCTTCATAGTTTCTTCGGGTTTGCTGCCGGGTTCTTCATAGTTTCTTCGGGTTTGCTGCCGGTTGTCGGCGAGTCCAGCAGCAGCAGTTCCCCTGAGGATGGCGGACAGGTGTTCCGCCGAAATATTGGGTCAGTTCGACTTCAAAATCCGGCAGCAAACCCGAAGAAACTATGAATACGAGAATATGTGTGAAAATGTATCCAGGTCGAAGGTATTGGACGAATACTTCCAAATAATGTTAACAGTTTTAAGATCGCCAGAAAACATAACTGTCCTAACAAAGAAGGAAGATGAATGAGTGAAACGTGAAGATAAAAGAAGAAAGAAAAGATAGAAAAGAATAAAGAGAGAGCGGAAAAGGAGGAAACGAAAAATGATAAAGAGAATCAGAAGTTACGGAGGGAAAGTAAGAGGAAAACAACTATTAATTAAAGGAAAATATCGAAGAAAGAATTTACATCATACTCAGAATCTGCAGATATTAATAAAATTTGCAACGACAATATTTTTGAAAGTAACTGGAATGAAGATTGTAGTAACGTATCCAGAGGTCCATCAATCCCTAAGAGCTGGTCCATCTGACGCGTGTGCCACCGGGATAGATAGTTCACCGAGTAATATATATACCAGGTGATCAAAAAGACAGTATAAATTTGAAAACTTAATAAATCACGAAATAATGTAGTTAGAGAGGTAAAAATTGACACACATGCTTAGAATGACGTGGGGTTTAGTATTGCCAGACGCGTGAAAGATCTCTTGCGTGCGTCGTTAGGTAATGATCGTGTGCTCAGCCGCTACTTTCGTCATGCTTGGCCTCCTAGGTCCCCAGCCACAGTCCGTGCTATTATTGGCTTTGGGGTTACCTGAAGTCGCAAGTGTATCGTGATTGTCCGCCATCTCTAGGGATGCTGAAAGACAAATTCCGACGCCAATGCCTCACCATAACTCTGGACATGCTTTACAGTGCTGTTTACAACATTATTCCTCGATTACAGCTATTGTTGAGGAATGATGGTTAACATATTCAGCATTTCCTCTAAAGAACATAGGGTTTGCTTTGTCTTAATTTGTGATGCTAATTATTGCTTTTCTTATTAGATGAAGCGCCATCTGTCGGACATTTTTCGAACTACTTTTTTTTCTTTTTGTTCTAATAAAACCCCATATATAAATCGTTCAAGTATGATCAGTATAACCACTGAATAGATGGATACAATTATTCAAAGTCATATATACGAATCAATGTATATCAGGTCTTCAAAATTGCAAAATTTTGAAAACAAAACTTTAAAAAACGTGGACCAACTATATGGGAATTACCCTACCGCCACCATTCCTCTTGGAAACCTGTGGGTTGTCTTATGTGGGAAATGAAACCCAGTTCTCCTGCTTCGTAATATCTAGTGCATGCCAGTCCAGTAGACCTGACAGAACTGGCACAGTTTTCATATGTAAATTACCCTTCCCTGACTTGGAGTTTTAGGGACTGATGACCCCGTAGTTAAGTCCCATAAGCTATACAAACATTTGAACATTTTTGAACTTGGACTTTGGCAGGAAAGGAAAATTGCTCTCGTATTTGTGTTATCAAGTTTGAAAAAGACTGGACTCTATAAAACTGGGGGGAGACTATCATTCCGTACAAGGTGTGAAACATTTAAAAAACATGAAAGAAATGGTACACGTTGAAAATGCTCGAACGACCGCACAGTTAGCCACACGGTTCATGGTGCTGTTTTCTGAGACGGAGACGTATGGCGTCCACGGTTTGAATCCAGGCGATGAATCAACGTTGCGAGTTGGAGTACCTACCAACTAGGATGTGGTTTTCAGGCGGTTTTCCGGATTCCAGTAGGTGAATATCGGGATGGTACATCAGTTACACTCGTAAACATTTATAAAGCTTTCGGACATTTAGAAATTTTGGATTTTCTTTCTTCTTTCTTTCCCTTTGACCCTTTTGCTGCACATGCGGGGTCGGCACTGTGTTAAACGCGAATTTGGCATGAGTTAATATTTACAGGGTGGCCGGATGTCCTTCCTGCCGCCACCCCATGCCCCCCGGGAGGAAATGTGTACCCCAAATGTCTGCGTATAGTGTGAGATGTGTGTGAAGGTGTTAAGTGTTACGAAATGCTTACGAATCGTGTAAGTGAGGCAGGACTTGGGGACCAGCCCGGTATTCACCTAGGGGGATGTGGGAAACCGCCTAAAAACCAGATCCAGGCTGGCCGGCCCTCCGACCCCCTTCGTTAATTCTCCAGGCGGTATTCGAACCGGGGCCGGTATACCTCCCGTCTCGGAAAGCGGTGCGTTAGACCACACGGCTAACCGAGCGGGTACATTTAGAAATTTTGGATACCGTACATCAATTTTGTTCCTGTGACTAATGAGGTGGCTACAGGATTGCATCGTTAAATTAAGATGCCAAATCCATAGTAATAATGCCGACCCAGCGTTAGTGTGTGTGATAAAGACAAAAGGAAAAGAAGATTAGGAAATAGGAGATTGGTTGATGTATGGACGTAAATTAACATCTGGAAAACAGTGACAAGAAGCTACAGAATGATAGGACATGTGTTACGGCATCAGAGAACCCCCTAAGAGATGTGATAGTGAAAACGTTAAGGAAAAATAGAACGTACACCTAGCACTTATTTACCATAATGATGTTGGAAATATGAAATCAGTTTAAGTGGTACGCAGTTGATGTTCTCGATTTTGTCGGGCTCTGACTACTCCTAAGAGAGTGTAAGAAATGGGCTTTTGCGAACATGGTGAGTACCTCCATTGTTTAAACTGACTACGCGGATGTCTGGTGTAAAATGCTCCACTGACAAGGTTAATTTAAAATTTTGATTTTTTTTTTAAATTTTATTTATTTATTTTTTCTTGGGATACTATGGCACCCGATTTTTGTGTCTTACACTTTAGAAAATTTTCATTTTTTTGATAATTGATGGTACACATTCGTGTGCCTCGGGTTTCAATCATGGAAATGTTATTTACATTTTCTTATGGGAACCTACTGAAGCTAAAACTGACTACAGTATGTTGTTTTTGTACAATCTGCATATTTACCGTAAGAAATATTATACACATATTTTACTAGTACTGTATATATTACTTCCACATGGTTTTGTATGAGTCCCCATGTTAATTTCATTCCCAACATAATGCAAAATTTCTGATACTGTTGTTTTCTAACTACGTGAACTAATCTGAAGACATTTCAGGTTTGTCTGATGTGCCACAAGCTCCCAAAATTAACTGTAAAGTATTCCATGAATGATTCCAATACTCCTTTAGGTCCACTAGATTCACTTTCCGGTTTGTTCTCATGCTTGTTGAAATAGAAATGAACAAAGCATGGGTTGGCACCAAATCAGCAGTTTTCTTACAATTTGATGTGACAATTTATATATCTTGTCACAAATAAAGAAACAAACAAAAATACTATAACGGTGATTGTATGCTTTCGCGGCGTATATAACCGATGAAGAGTCGTCGGACTCCCAGCCGGGTGGCCGTGTATTCTAACCGCGACGTTTCGACGAGTGTCATAGTCATGATCTTCTAGGCGAAAATACCATTCTTCAAAATAAGTAGCATTATTAACCAAGTAGCTCTCCACCTCAAATCTATTATGGATTTTTAAACAGCACGATTCATGAAATTTTCAATGTTTCGACACAATTTCGTCATTAGCATCACACACAGAGTCAGAACTCGTAGACAGTTCATTTCAACAAATACGTCATCCTGAGATTCATAATTTGAACCTTCTGCATCACATCCATTCAGTATGCGTGATATTTTTTCATCACTTTAGAACATTAACAGCCAAAGTGCAGTAGGTTATGAAGAACAGAGCTATAATAAAAGTACCTAACAAGAACCAAGGTACACATGCGTCTACTATGAAAACATCGGCATTTACTGTACAGGAAAATTGAAATAATACACATTCACCGAATTTCAGATAATTCTTCACGTTTATCACTCAATACAACTGAAACACGTCTACTTAATTTGTGGTTCTAATTTGATTGATTTGATTGATTTGATTGATTCTAATTTGATTAACCTAAAATTTTTCATCAACATTATTGCAATTATTTGTGTGTTAATTATTGTATTCCTTTTCATCATTGCCACATGTTTGTATATGTTTGCCCCACATTTACATATGTTTCCACCCATGTGATTGAACTTGTGTGTTCATGTGAATGTGAATCTGTGCTCTTAATATTGGCTAACTGCCGCGCAATGGGTTACAGTCGCCGCCTCCCGCTTTAGGCCGCGTTTTGCTGTAGTTCATAACGCATGGCTTCATTTTTCGTCTGCGCTAGCGTCTGCTGGGTGGCCAGAGACAAGCTTACTTGGCAAGAGGGCGAGGTGGACATGTTGTTAGTGTGGTACCAACCTAATCTTGGATGAAAGAGGTGACAGGAGATCTCTCTGGGAGCGGTTGTAGAGAGAATTGTCTTGACCAGGTACCAAGGGTTGGTAAACACTAGTCTCTGAACGCACTCTGTGTCGCTTTTAACGCGCTTTACATCCGGTGTACGCACTCTGGACTCTTCATTCTCGCTCCAACGACTGTGGAAGTAAGTACTCCACCGAATCATGCTGAGGGGAAGACATGCTGTTGATTTCTTTGTGATCAGGCAGTCTTGGTTTTTCAGTGATAGTTCTCTTGAGTAATTCTTTCGCTATGTGAGGCTAAGTGTTAATTAACTTACAGAACTCGAGTAAATTCAGTGTAAATTTATTATTTGCATTTTCATTTCAGTGATGATTGTGGGTCCGGTTTTGCTCAAGTTAGAATACATGTGTCTGGCCTTTATCCTTTGTGTAAACCTAATATGTTTGAATTTCCTTTGTGGTTATAACTAACTTTTTGGGTCGTTTCTGTATCAGCAAGTATGCTAAATAGTTCCCAGATTTTCTGATTTGATACCGTCTTTCCTGTTTTGTATGACCGATTGCACCACATGCTTTCGTAATGGTCGAAACTTTGGCCTTCATCCATGCTTAATACTATCTTTCTTCAATACGAATTCTCACATATGCTTTACTTGCTTATGCTAAATTAATTTCTGTATATAGATGCTATAAAATTCAGTGTGGTTGCACACCATGTGGTACTTAAGAATAGTGAGCCACTGCCTCCCCACACATGAGTTCGTTTATTGCACAGTAAAATTTGTGACCAAGACTCCCACCATCTCATCAGGACACCGCAGACATGTCGTTTTGCTGCTGCTTTCACGTGTTCCACCATTGTAATGTATCACCAAGCATTATGCGCATGTCTGTGGATGAATGAATGTGCTTTCAGCTACACATTGTGTATTTGCAAATTTCTTTCCACGTTACTGCCATATTCATAAAGGGCAGAAACAATTTCATTATGGACAGTAATTACATGATTTAATTCACTTTTGTACAAGGTGTGTGCTTAATTTATTCTCCTCACATTTATTTGCTTGTTATTTCACTGAATAGATTATGATTTTAAAGTATCACACCTCTGCTTTCTGATTTCATGCTCCCCCTCCCATGTTTAATTATATATTCATTTATTTTTTAATGTTGATTTTGTGTTTCTTAAAACGTTGGCTGCTCCCTAAAGGAGTGAGCAGTTAGATAAATTTCCATTGCACATGTACTGTGGCCACTTGTCAAGTAATGTAGAGCAGCAGTGACCGTTTTAACTTACATTTTCAGATCTCAACTGCCCAAAATCTTGCTTATTTTAATAACAGGGTACTTTAACAACGAAGATAAACACATGAAGCTTACAAAGTGCTGATGCAACTTCGCCCCAAGCGAAGTAAGTTTTAACTTACATTTTCAGATCTCAACTGCCCAAAATCTTGCTTATTTTAATAACAGGATACTTTCACAACGAAGATAAACACATGAAGCTTACAAAGTACTGATGCAACTTCGCCGCAAGCGGCCTCATTTGGAAGCACAAACGTACACACGGCGGTGCAATGCCGGTCTGAGCACGCAAAATAAGCCACAGATAGAGATACAAGATATAAAGGGGCGAAAAACCACATTATCAACTTCAAACAATGATATTTTTGTACTTTCTAGGTCGGTATCTTAACTATCCAAGAATAGGCTGTTAAAGTTAGAAAGAGAAATTCGCATCGGTTTAGATATTATGAGTTGATGCGAGTGGCAGAAACGAACAGCCCTCGGAATGGAGCATGAACCAAACCCTACTCCATTGCAGCCCAACGTACAGAAGGAAATGTTTCCATCTACGAAGATTTATCAAGGGATGATTTATTGCAGAGATGTTTAGGAGGCCACACCCAAAGTGCGAATGAAAGCTTCAATTTCACTATTTGGTGTTTAGCTCCTAAACACTTACATTCCGAACTAAAAGTTGTTGGTCATCGTATTAAGCAGCGTGCGTAATCAGTGGTGGTAATTCATCCGTTTTGACGGTTATGAACCAGGCAGGAGTAGTAGCGGGCATGCAAAGCTTCAGTTATGGCGACAAATGGATAACCAGCGCTTGAGCCGGCCTAATATACGTAGACCATTGGCATCGAAGGAAGGTCAGCAAGCTCGGAAAGCAATGGTGCAAGCGCAAAAAGAAGTCTATGACGAATCGAGGGTATATTATATGGTGCTAAAATTGCAAATTAATCGGTAAGCTTGGTACATTAAAAGTAATGTTCAAACACGTGTCCTTGTGAATGACGTTTCACACATTTTCTTGCTGTATAATCCGAAAAGTATAGAACCGATCATTATGACAGATGACAGTATGATTCTTTATACAACCACGTATTGTATGAACCATCTTGTAAGAGGATTTCGTGATTTTAAGGGTCTTGTTTGTTGCGTAATTAAAGACAAACCTACGTAAATATGGAAAACTTTCTCGGGAAAGGTTCTAGGGTGACTCGATAATCCTGTTATTAGCCAGTCATGCCGATCTGCTGTTTTAACTACTAATGTGGCGGAAATTATTTACATAAATCGACACAAATAGTGAGAATTACTAATGAAACTATGACAAAATGTGAGTAAATTATTATTAATTCTTGCCACCCTAAACAAATCCAACAAAATCAGTGACAAACAGCCTCCTAATGCGATGCCTCGCTTAACGAAGGTGCACATACGTGGACTTATGCACTGAAGAGGCTAGACATTGAGGTGAGATCGGCGTTAGTGATGGCTCGTCGTTTTTGATGCATTTCTTGGTAGGTAACGCCAATAACGTAGTAGTTTCGACCGTATATTGAGCTCTCAATTGATAAGCCCATTACGGGTCACTGGTTAGCTTATTATTGCTTGTTGGTAAGTAATCTTACTATTGGTTAGTTTATTTTCCATTGTACGCTGCCGGCCGCGGTGGCCGAGGGGACTGAGGCTCTTCAGTCACGGTCTGCACGGCCACTACGGTCGGGGGTTCGAATCCCCCCTCGGGCATGGATATTTGTGCCGTCCTTAGTTGTAGGTAGTTCATAAGTAGTTTGTAAGTTTAGGGACTGATGATCCCGTAGTTAAGTCCCTTAAGCTTAACAAACATAAACAACATTGTACGCTACACGCTCTAACGATAACTCTGCGGTCGGGTGACCAGATGACGTAAGCGCGGGCTTGCTGCTGCTGCAGTACGACTGTGTTTGGCTTTTCGACTGTGCAGGCGCCGTTCGCTCGTACCTGGCCACTCCTCTCGTCACGTAGCGGCAGCCCGCGGCTGTTTGCTGTAGCTGCGGCGGCAATGCAGTTTACTAGTCGACCAGCGCGCCATCGCCGGCGGCGGCAAAACATACAGTTGTTTCCTCACGTTATTCCTCTAGCAGTGCAAACATTACCGTACACTTCGCTTCCCGTGCACGCAGTAAAATATTGAAATATTGTTCTAAATCGTGATGTGGTCCAAACCTTGTCTGCGTTGATATTCATCTGCTGCTGGCTTTTTGAGCTCGTTCGTTTACGTGTCCGGTCAGAAAATTAAAAAAAGAAAGCAAGTGTAATAGCCTTGTCGTTTCCTTCATAATTATATTGCATTGTGCATGGGCTGTTCAGGAAAAGGCATGTAAGTAAGTGGCTTGGTTCTTGTTGTCTCCACATTCACAAGAGTTACATGCGTTCACAGAACGGATCCCCCATTTCTGCAGGTTGGTCTTGCATCGAGAGACGCTCACTCTTAAAACGGTTGAGGGGCCTCCACACAGGATACGGTAGGTTTGCGCCAGGAGCTAATTTTTCCTTCGGTGACATGGCTGTGGGCAGTGAGTTCCTCCAATCGTTAAGACGAGATGTCTCTGTGGTTCAAATGTTCAAATGTTTGTATAGTCTATGGGACTTAACTACGGGGTCATCAGTCCCTAGACTTACAAACGACTTATGAACTGGCAGAAGTAAAGTTGTGAGGCGGCATCGTGAGTCGTGTCGGGATAGCACAGTCGGTAGTGCGCTTGCCCGCGAAAGGCATAGGTCCCAGGTTCGAGTCCCGGTTCCGGCACACAATTTTAATCTGCCAGGAAGTTTCATATCAGCGCACACTCCGCTGCTGAGTGAAGTTTCATTCTGGGTACTTATGAACTACTTACGAACTAGGACGGCACAAATATCCATGCCCGAGGGGGGATTCGAACCCCCGACCGTAGTGGCCGTGTAGACCGTAACTGGAGCGCCTCAGTCCCCTCGGCCACCGCGGCCGGCTGTCTCTGTGGTCCCTCAAGGGACCCAGTCCTAGCAAGGAAACTTTTGCGGATTATGAGGCAAGATCGTCCTGTCTGGTCTCGATGGTTATTCTTCTGCTTTCTTCTCTCGCTGTCTGCAGCAATAGCCTTTCGGACGTTTGCGGGATTATTGTAAAAATCAGATACAGTTTTTGTAGTGGCGTTGGCTTCATACATCTCGAGATTATCCTGGCGGTATCGTTGACGGTACCGTCAACATGTTTCATATATGTGTTCATATGTCTGTATAGTTTATGGGACTTAGCTACGGGGTCATCAGTCCCTAAACTTACAAACTACTTATGAACTACTTACGAACTAGGACTGTAAGAAAATTGCCCGTTGTAGGTCGTCAAATAATCTCAAAATTTAGAATGCGTAATGATATGCTCTAGTAATAATAATTTTGTTATTGAATGTTGTAGCAAATCACAACTAATGGGTCGCAACAACACTTTCGCTGTGTAAGTTAGAATTTTGAATAATAAAAAAATTGATATTAATTAACTTAAAACAGTCACTGTAGTAATTAATTAAGCTTGGCCCTATCTGACTTAGCATTGACTACAGCCTCCAACTAGCACCTCTTACGATTCACGAACAGCACAACTTCACTAATAAATGTGTCAGAATTCATGTAGTGGTGATGGCGTGTTCGTGTTATAATCAAAATCGTAATAGCTGATAGACTCTGATTGTGATGATAATAGCTGAGTACTGTGAAACTGCGTGGTGCAATGAGCTTCACAAATACTACAGTTAAAGTTCCCAAATATTTTAATAATATAGTTTAAAGCATTCACCTTCCTTATAAAACTTTACGTAAACTACTTTTTTTAATTGGTTCCAGGGCCTGGGTAGCGTACGCATGTAACTGGCTGAGCAGAGTTTGGCATTTAACGTGTTTCATAAAAAAATTGCTTCAGTCAAGTCTGGTTACTTTCTACATAAATGAAACCAAATTTACCTTACTTGCAAACTCTCTTGCACTTTAATTACTAGTCTCTGTGGTTGTAACACGTTTAGCAATTCTTTAAATCGTCTAGCAATTTCTTTAGGACTGATCGTAATTTCTTTGAAAATGATTGAACTTGTTAGTCAATGTACAGGCTTGCATAATCAACATAATCTAATAATGGTGATAATGGGGTGACTACAACTACTTACAAAATTAAGACTGGTTTCAAAATAAGTCATGTATAATTGAACCAAAGTTCTGATTGGGTTGACACTACATTTACATGCATACAAAATAAAATGTTACAAAAGTACTCATCTGCTTTCGTCGTCTTCGTCGTGAAGTCCATACAAGACAGATATGATTACAATAGGTACTCTTACTACAACAACGATCATACTCGGTGACAATAGTCTTGATACCAAACAATTACTTTTCTTGCACACATGAAAAAAGATTACACTGATCGAGTATAAATAAACTTATTTCGCACTTTCTTCAATACATTAAACAGTACGCCTCTCAGGCTTATTGCAATTGCATTAAACTCGCGCCACACTGCGCCTACCGTGCCTCTGCACTATCAACAAAACATTTATGTGTTTACTATAGCGAGTCCGCTCCGCGACTGCATTTATGTCTTTACTTTGGCGAGTCCGCACCGCGACTGCATTTAGCAGCGCGACACTCACAGCTACTACTTCTGTACCAAAGACAGTCTTTGAACATTTTCTCTGGCGCATTGCTAACTTACAAAGAATGTCCGTGCATTCATGCGGATTTACACATACAGTACATGTTTACACTAAATGATTCAATATTGAAAGTGACGTTACATAAGAAATATCTCTAGCATACAAGAAATGAAAAATACATGAACTAAACAAATTTAAGACAATATATACATTACTTTAAATCAAACTGTAAGATACACCAACAGGTGTACTCTTACATCCTGCCCGGGTTGAGAAACAAAATTTTTTTTTTTTTTTTTTTTTTTTTTTTTTTTTTTTTTTTTTTTTTTTTTTTTTTTTAACCTTAAAACACATATTTCATATAGGAAAAATTACATGACATAAAATAAAGATACATAATATTGGTTACATGGCATTACATAAGATACAAAAGTAGAAAGTTGCATTACATTATTTACAAAATTTGATATGTTGGGATGCGTCGGTGTGTGACATAATCGGCGTATAAACCTGCAACAAATAGCACTGTACTCAATTGACCTTCATGGCCGAGCTTGATAGCTCCACTTTATTGCACATCACTTCACACGCTACATTTCGTAGTCCCGTTGGATGAAGCGGTATGTGTTCCTTTGAAGTCGCTACCGCCCATGGCTGTCGGCTCCTTTCAAGTCGTTCGCGCCGGCGGCTGACCGCGCGACGCAATTCTTGCCTCTGGTAGCGGCAGCCGCTGGCGGCACGTCTAATGTCCGAGAGTGCATTGTCGCCGCTCCTCAGGCCCGCATACCAAGCTCTCATCCACTTGTTTTGTTTGTTGTGTGCTAACCTGCAAACGGGGCTTAGCTTCAGTCTTTATCTCGCATTCACATACACAGTAATTAAAATAAATGATAAGTTATGCAATACATTAATATTTACAAGTCATGTTTATCACATCAGTCTTTCAGTTGTAGTGTAGTTCCCCTGACAATATTATGATTACAATTACACATTAATAATATAATTTTTTAATGTCACATACGTGTCTCAGTCCTACATTATTGTTGTTCTTTATGGACACCAGTTCCATAGCATTAGCATGTTTGTTTACGCGGTAGGGTCTTATTTCTTCCACTTCATCAGTAGAATGATTTACGTCATGATAATTAGTCTCCTCTTCTTCATTAAGGTACACAGAGTCAACGTAGTGTTGCATCTCTGCGTCTGTTTTCTCTTTCTCTTCGAACAAGTTCCATTTCGTTTTGATTCCACCCACATTACATTCTATATATTTTTTATAATAATTAATCTTCATTTCTAACTTCCGCATCGTGTCCGCACCAATCACAACGTCGGTCTTTAATCCTCTGACAACTAAAAATTCTGCCACTATGGCTGTTCACATACAATAATCTCTAGCATTACTCGTTTCCGTACTTGCACGCTTTGCTTTGGTATTATAGATGATGTGTTTATATTACAAGAGTCTTCTTTGATAATTAACTTATGCTTGCGGCTAATTAAGTACAAATCCTCTTCGATTGCATTGTATTGGCTTCCGGTGTCCGGTGTCACAGTAACAATCCGTTCTTTTCTTCTACAAATCCGGTAATCATCAAGTTTATTTCGGTGTCCTCTTGGGTGTCGTCTTCTTCGAGTAAAAAATGTGTCCTTTCTTTGTGTGTCAATCCAAATAATGTTTCATTTTGCTGTACCCCACTTCTTCGTCCGCTACAATGCTCTTGATTCACATAACTACAGTCAGACGGTTCATTTACAGTTGAGTGTTTCATTTTCACGCGTCGTCTTCTCCAGTACTCTGTGCCGGCTCGCGGCGCGTCACGCCTCATTGTTGTCGGCACGTTGCATATATCGTTAAGATCTTCAAATTGTTCGTCCTTCTCTTTCAACCTTTCTCTTTGCCTTTGTTTGTCATGACCTGTTTTTATGTCTTCCTGGCTGCATCTGATATTAAATGTTTTTACTGGATGTTCCACTTGCGGTAATAATTCGGTGGTGTACTGGTTTCCTTCGTCTTCAACAGTCAAAATATTTCTTTTCAGGTCCACGACCGCTCTAACTTTCTGTAGCCAATCAGCTCCAATTATCAACGGAATATTTATTTCTTCCACTACTACAAACTCGTGGTAAAATAGTTGGTTAAGCTGATTGATTTTAAACGGCAAGAAAATCTTCATCTTTGATTCCACAAATTTAGAATTGAAAGCTCCATATATTTTCTATCTAGTTGCTGGAAGTTCTTCTATTCTATGCAAGCTTTTCTTAACATCCTCATAAATCGATCGTGTCAAAATCGAAATCATCGACCCAGTATCAATCAATGCTTCATAATCCTTGCTTCCGATTACCAGTTTTAGTTTCGGACATGTATTGCTCTCGCTCTGTTTGGCATCTCTCAATACTCGTATTTCAGTTCTAAGCACTTCTTCTTCTTCCGTTGATAACCTTTGTTGTTCATCCGACTTTCGGATGGCATTGCATTGTCTCATCTGCGGTGCTGTTGTTGCAACGTCGTGGTGGCTCCAAATTTCGATATGCTCGATGATGTCAGGGAACTCATTCTGCAATGAATCATAATTTTCTGCTACTTCTTCCGTACAGGTGGTTACGGTATCTGCCGCTTTGTTGTCTGGTTCTCCCTGCTAATCTTCTGTCGTATCCGATCCGTCACCGTCTTCCGTCTCTTCCACGTTAGTATCTTCTTCCAGTTGAACACAAGTTTTCTTATCTTGATCATTGTTGTCCAGTAACGCATCTATTGCTTCAACGAACATTCTTTCATGGTATTCTTGTTCCGTTTCTGGCCCAACTGTTGCTTTATTTATTTGCGCTGATGCGTCAATAACTTTGTTTATTTGCGCGCCCTCAAGCTTCTTCGCTTCTACAGTTGTTGTTCGTTCATTCTTGCCACGTTCAATTACGTTCGTAGTCTTGTATATAACGTTAGTTTCGTCTTCATCATCTGTCGTTATCCATTCATTATCGGAGTCTTCTTTCTTTGCATTTTCGTCTGAGCTCGTCGGTCCTTCAGTCCCCTTCAAAGGCTTTGCGGCCTCGCCGCGGGGCAAAGCAGGCCTCTCAATTAGTTTAAACAACGTGCGTTTTCTTCATGATTGTTCGTACTTTGATTACGTATTTCGTGGTTGGTGTCTCCATTATCTACTGTGCGTGCTTCTAACGCATAAACCTGTTTGTCGCGAGGTCCCGGTTTCTCGTAAACTGTTCTTCCGTCTCCTCTACTTCTGTCTACATTACGTGACTGATTGTATTCTTTGGGCCTAGCTCCGGTGTTTTGCCAATCATTTCTATTATTCCTCTCTCTATTACGATTTTCCTGTCGGTCTTGTCTCGGTTCTTCTTCTCTCTGATGACGTTGCCGTCGATCATCTTGTCGGCCGTTATTGGTATCACCTGCTCGTGAACTGTCTTCCCGTGTATCCGCTTGTCGGTGCCCGTATCCGTTATCTTCACGGCGAGTACCTTCGTCCCTCCGGTAATGTCGATCATCTGTTCCATTCCTATTCCCTCTGTCCTGTCGGTTGGGACGGTCTCCATTTTCCCAGCTTCGATCACATCTTTCCAAGACTTCCATAAATTTTTCTATAGATAAAACTGGTTGTACAATGAAAAGATCTCGCACACGTCTGGGCAATTTTGCTAACATTACTGAAATGAAAGCTCGCTCCGGTATTGGATAGCTAAGATACCTATTCATATTCCAGTAATGTTTCACATATTTCTCCATCGTACTGTATTTATTTGCGTTAAAGATCGGTGCTGTGTGAATATCTTCATAAACTTCATCCTGCTTTGCTGATGACCAATATTTGCGTATTAGTTAGTTAGTTATTCATTATGAATACTTCCATGCACGTTGGACAGAATATAATTTATACACATGCGATCCGACCAATCTCGCGGTAAAGTTTGTTCGATGTGATTCAAAAATTTCATTATGTGGATGTCGCCATCTGGTTTGAATTGTGGCGGTCTGATACTACGCAAATACTTTTCCATTCGTCTATCATTTTCGGTTCGCCTTGTCTCCTCATTGTTGTCAACACAAGGCAATGGCGCAACATTTCTTTGCTCCGGTACTGTTCCGTTCAAATTTATTTCGTAATGTGAATTCCCGTTACTGATTTCGGTGACAGATTTTGTCGTTTCAAAGCTGACGTTTTCTGCAGCTGGCTGCCTCATGAGACGATAACGATTATCTGTTGCGTCCTCATTGTGACTGCCAACTTGCGCTTCTGTACTAGGCGGGGTCCACGACACGCTGCATTTCTCTTTGTATCTGAACAATTCTTTCCTCATGGTGTTTTAATCCCTGTTCGAGTCCCGCGACTTTGTCTTTGGTTCTGTTTAATGATTTTTTTAACCAAAGTGACTTCGTTACTGCACTCGGTGTGACGCTCCTCACAATTTTTTTGCGCATGCGTAATCTGTTGTTCCGTTTGCGTGGCTAAATCATCTACCCTTTTGTCCTGTTTACTTATTTGCTTCCTGACGTGTTCATTTTCCTTTTTTATTTCTTCCATTTTTTTTATCTATTTTCTTTATGTCCTGTCCAAGTTCCGGTCTTATTTCTAACTGTGATTTTTCGATTTTTTGACCAAGATCCCGGCTCAAATTCTGGCTCATATTTTGCATGAATTGCATTAACGCACTTATGTCTGCATTTCCTTGAGGCACAGCATCCCTCATTTTTGTCCTTCGCCTATCCTTTTTATTTCTGTCGATTTTCCGTTCCTCCTCACTACTTGATGACAGATCATCTGATGAACATTTAGCCTCCGATTCGTTCTGATGTTCGTCAATTACCGTTTGCTGATCACTAACATTGTCCGCGACCTCATCCAGGTTAGTTTTCTCTCCATTAATTACGTGACCCACGTTTATCGCTAACCTGCGATCGTTTGAGTGTCTCAAATCTGTACTACTTCTTCGAACCTCATTTTGATCACGCGTAATTTCTTGTCGATCTACGTTCAAATTTGCATTTTCCATTTCCGGTACGTTTTCCATTTCGGTTACCTTTTCTAATCTTGAATCCATTGTTGATGCCTGGCTTCTACACATTATCGCGTTCCTAGTAAGGACCCTACTTTTCTCTATTGTTGCGTCACGATGACGCTGCCCTACTGGTGCCATGTTTGAACTTTTCAACAATGTTTCAAAATCAACAAACGATATACAAGTTTCATATCCAATAAACAGTCAATCAATATACAGAACAAAATAATAAATCAAAATGTAATGATAACTTAATTACTTTTACTTTATTAACAAATTTCTTGCCAAACCAGTTACAACGTAGGCGCCCAAACTATCCTGGCAGTAGTGTCGCCAATTGTAAGAATATTGGCTGTTGGAGGTCGTCAAATAATCTCAAAATTTAGAATGCGTAATGATATGCTCTAGTAATAATAATTTTGTTATTGAATGTTGTAGCAAATCACAACTAATGGGTCGCAACAACACTTTCGCTGTGTAAGTTAGAATTTTGAATAATAAAAAAATTGATATTAATTAACTTAAAACAGTCACTGTAGTAATTAATTAAGCTTGGCCCTATCTGACTTAGCATTGACTACAGCCTCCAACTAGCACCTCTTACGATTCACGAACAGCACAACTTCACTAATAAATGTGTCAGAATTCATGTAGTCGTGATGGCGTGTTCGTGTTATAATCAAAATCGTAATAGCTGATAGACTCTGATTGCGATGATAATAGCTGAGTACTGTGAAACTGCGTGGTGCAATGAGCTTCACAAATACTACAGTTAAAGTTCCCAAATATTTTAATAATATAGTTTAAAGCATTCACCTTTCTTATAAAACTTTACGTAAACTACTTTTTTTAATTGGTTCCAGGGCCTGGGTAGCGTACGCATGTAACTGGCTGAGCAGAGTTTGGCATTTAACGTGTTTCATAAAAAAATTACTTCAGTCAAGTCTGGTTACTTTCTACATAAATGAAACCAAATTTACCTTACTTGCAAACTCTCTTGCACTGTAATTACTAGTCTCTGTGGTTGTAACACGTTTAGTAATTCTTTAAATCGTCTAGCAATTTCTTTAGGACTGATCGTAATTTCTTTGAAAATGATTGAACTTGTTAGTCAATGTACAGGCTTGCATAATCAACATAATCTAATAATGGTGATAATGGGGTGACTACAACTACTTACAAAATTAAGACTGGTTTCAAAATAAGTCATGTATAATTGAACCAAAGTTCTGATTGGGTTGACACTACATTTACATGCATACAAAATAAAATGTTACAAAAGTACTCATCTGCTTTCGTCGTCTTCGTCGTGAAGTCCATACAAGACAGATATGATTACAATAGGTACTCTTACTACAACAACGATCATACTCGGTGACAATAGTCTTGATACCAAACAATTACTTTTCTTGCACACATGAAAAAAGATTACACTGATCGAGTATAAATAAACTTATTTCGCACTTTCTTCAATACATTAAACAGTACGCCTCTCAGGCTTATTGCAATTGCATTAAACTCGCGCCACACTGCGCCTACCGTGCCTCTGCAATATCAACAAAACATTTATGTGTTTACTATAGCGAGTCCGCTCCGCGACTGCATTTATGTCTTTACTTTGGCGAGTCCGCACCGCGACTGCATTTAGCAGCGCGACACTCACAGCTACTACTTCTGTACCAAAGACAGTCTTTGAACATTTTCTCTGGCGCATTGCTAACTTACAAAGAATGTCCGTGCATTCATGCGGATTTACACATACAGTACATGTTTACACTAAATGATTCAATATTGAAAGTGACGTTACATAAGAAATATCTCTAGCATACAAGAAATGAAAAATACATGAACTAAACAAATTTAAGACAATATATACATTACTTTAAATCAAACTGTAAGATACACCAACAGGTGTACTCTTACAGGACGGCACAAATATCCATGCCCGAGGGGGGATTCGAACCCCCGACCGTAGTGGCCGTGTAGACCGTGACTGGAGCGCCTCAGTCTCCTCGCCCACCGCGGCCGGCCAACATGTTTAGCATGTGCTGAAGCGTTCTATACGGGGGCAGCGTACTAGGAAGTTGACACACAAAGAGCAAGTGCGGAACTCACGATTTGCGGGCTCGTTTCCCCCGGTGCTGCCAATCAACTTCCTTAGTAATCCATTGTCAGCACTGACCTTCTGTTTCACGTTCAGACGTTGTTGTCTGTACGTTAGAGTAGTATGACACCAAGGTGTTCTTGCGTTGGAATATCTTTCAGCTGCTCCCCTCGTTATGTGATTTCAAAGTTTCTTTGCGCTTCCTTGTTTCTACATGGGATACTCTGCAAATCACATTTAAGTGCCTGGCAGAGCGTTCATCGAACCACCGTTATACTATTGTATCTCCCATTCCATTCTCGAATAGCGCGCGGGAAGAATGAACACCTGAATGTCTCCGTTCGGGCTCTGATTTCACGTATTTTATACTGATGATCATTTCTACCTATGTACATGGGAGTCAACAATATATTTTCGCATTCCGAGGAGATTGGTGGCTATTGTACTTTCGTAAGTAGCCCACGCCGCAGCGATAAGCGCCGTTGTTGTAATGATACCCATCACAGAGCCTGTATCATTTCCGTAACGCTGTCTCCCCTGTATCGTGACTATTCAAAACGAGCTGCCCTTCTTTGGAGTCTTTCGATGTCCTCCGTGAAACCCACCTTATAAGGATCCCACACTGGGCGGCAATAATGCAACTGAGGACGGACAAGCGTAGTGTATGAAGTTTCTTTAGTAGTTCTGTTGGATCTTTTAAGGGTGGTAGCAATAAATCGCAGTCTCTGGTTCGCCTTTCCCACGACATTATCTACGTGTTCTTTCCAATTTAAGTCTGATGTAATACTAATTCTTAGATATTTTGTGGTGCTTACGGCCTTCACTTTTGATTGATTTATCTTGTAAGCAAAGTTTAACGGATTTCTTTTCGTACTCATGTGGACGACTTCACACTTGTCATTATTTAGAGTCAATTGCCAATTTTTACACCATATTGATATCTTATTCAGATTGTTCTGTAGTTGGTTTTTATCTTCAGATGATTTTACTAGACGGTTAATGACGGCGTCATCTGCAAACAACCTAAGAGAGGTGCTTAGATTTTTCCCCAAATCGTTTATGTAAATAAGGAACAGCAGAGGACCAATAACACTACCCTGTGCAACGCCCGATATCACCACTGTTTTAGTCGCTGCCTTGCCATCGATTACTGGTTGGAAGACTTCCTAAGTAATAGAACGCAGTACGTTGTTCTCGACGGCGAGTGTTCATCAGAGATGAGTGTATCGTCAGGCGTGCCCCAGGGGAGTGTGATAGGACCGCTATTATTTTCTATCTATATAAATGATCTGATGGACAGAGTAAGTTGTAATTTGCGGCTGTTTGCTGATGATGCTGTGGTGTATGGGAGGGTGTCGTCTGTAACTGACTGTAATAGCATACAGGTTGACTTAGACAAAATTTCTAGTTGGTGCGAAGAATGGCAGCTAGCTCTCAATGTAGAAAAATGTAAGGTGATGCGCATGAGTAGAAAAAACAGTCCTATAATGTTCGAATACAGCATCAGTAGTGAGCTTCTTGATGCGGTCGCGTCGTTCAAATATCTAGGCGTAACATTGCAGAGCGATATGAAATGGAACGAGCATGTAAGGACAGTTGTGAGTAAGGCAGACAGCCGACTTCGGTTTATTGGGAGAATTTTGGGAAGATGTACTTCACCTGTAAAGGAGATCGCGTATAAAACGCTTGTACGACCACGTCTTGAGTATTGCTCAAGTATTTGGGACCCGCAGCAGATCGATTTGAAGAAAGACATAGAGGCGGTTCAGAGGCGAGCAGCTAGATTTGTTACCGGTAGGTTCGACCAATGCGCGAGTGTCACGGAAATGCTCCGGCAACTCAATTGGGGATCGCTGGAAGAAAGACGACGTTCTTTTCGTGAATTTCTGTTAAGTAAATTTAGAGGGCCGGAATTTGAAGCTGAGTGTAGTACGATCTTGCTGCCGCCTACTTACATTTCGCGTAAAGATCACAAAGACAAGATAAGAGAAATTAGGGCTCGTACGGAGGCATATAGGCATTCTTTTTTTCCTCGTTCAATTTGGGAGTGGAATAGGAAAGGAAATGCCTAGTAGTGGTACAGTGTACCCTCCGCCACGCACCTTACGGTGAATTGCGGAGTATGTATGTAGATGTAGATGTAGATTACTACAAACTATGTTCTCTCCGACAGGAAATCCCCTCTCCAGTCGCAAATTTGGGCGATATACCATAACCACGCAATTTGGTTAAAAGCCATTTGTGAGGTACGGTGTCCAAAGCCTTCTGGAAATCAAGAAATACGGAATAGATCTGCTTTCTTCTCTCGCTGTCTTCAGCAATAGCCCTTCGGACGTTGGGAGGGATTATTGTAACAATCGTATATAGTTTTTGTAGTGTCGTTGGCTTCAGACATCCCGAGATTATCCTGGCAGTATCGTTGACCGCAACGTTAACATGTTTAGCTTGTGGTGTAGCATTGCACACGGGGGCGGCATACTCGGTGTCCTCACGATTGCATGGTCGCACGCCCCCCCCCCCCCCCGCCGCTGCTGCCAATCAGTTTCTTAAGTATTCGATTGCCAGCAATGACCTGTTTCACGTTCAGGCATTGTTATCCGCACGTTAGAGTAGTGTGACACCAAGGTAAACTTGCGTTGGAATATCTTTCAGCTGCTCCCCTCGTCATGGGATTGCAAGGTTTCTTTGCGCTTCCTTGTTTCGTAAGTGGAATGCATAGACTTGTACTGGGATTCAGTTCAGATAATTGTACTTGGAGAGTTTATCCATCACTAGAGACAGCTTCCCTACTACTTCTTCAAAGAATGACACCTGGACTTAACTACGGAGTCATCAGTCCCTAAGCTTACAAACTACTTATGAACTAGCTAAGACTAAGGACGGCACAAATATCCATGCCCGAGGAGGGATTCGGACCCCCGACCGTAGTGGCCGTGCAGACCGTGACTGGAGCACCTCAGTCCCCTGCAGTGCCGGCAGTGACAAAATTACGGGGAAACATACTTCAGTAGTTAAAGGATACTCGCTTGAAAAAAAAAAAAAAAAAAAAAAAAAAAAAAAAAAAAAAAAAAAAAAAAAAAAAAAAAAAAAAAAACAGGTTTTGTTGTATTCAGCTTTAATTCACTTCAAACTAGTTTTCTGCTTACTAGTCCATCATCAGGAAACAAATGACTAGCGTCCAAAAGAAACACTAGTTTTTCGATTTTCAAACATTTTACTCAAAGATATATGTACTCGTAACGTCTCAGGTTACTGAATTAGTTTGAAAGTTTTCACTTTTTTCTCACGTTACATATAGTTTTGGATAAAATTGAATATATTGTTATTTATTAACATTTAGTTTAACAAAAGCCAAAATTGTAACTATCACTTCTACTACCAAAATACCTAATATTGTTTCACAATCAATGGTATTTTTCTTTGTAATGTCGTGACTCGTGTTTTCCACTGTCAAAATTAACAGTTGTTACATTTGCTCTGCATAAGATATTACTATTTACGCATTGTGTTACATTTCGATATTGTACACTTAGTCACAATATGTTTTACAATTTTTATATTTTTTTTGCATTAGTTTTTTGGGTTGAACAAGTTAGGTAAAGTAACTGTGTATATTGATGTAGTCGCATTTTTATTATATATGGTACATTAAAAAATTAAAGCGTGATATAAAAATGATATAAAAAATATAAAAATGCATCACGTGAAGCACGCAGAAAGGGAGTACAGAGTCTGAGCAATGAGGTTCACAGGAAATGGCTACGGGCTAAGCAGGAATGGCTTAAGGAGAAACGCAAGACCGTACAAGTATGTTTAACTAGGGGAAAAATAGATACCGCCTACAGGAAAATAAAAGAGACTATTGGAGACAAGAAAAGCAGTGGTATGAATATCAAGAACTCAGATGGAAAATCAGTACTAACCAAAGAAGAGAAAGCTGAAAGGTGTAAGGAATATGTAGAAGGCCTGTACAAAGGGAATAAACTTGAAAGCAGTATTCTATAAATTGAAGACCAAGTAGAGGAAGATGAGATAGGAGATACGATCATGCGAGAAGAACTAAAATATTTGAGTTCCATGACGACGGAGAGTAGCTTCTCAGTTTGGTCCTGCGGAAAATGAAGTATATAAATTAAAGTAAAATAATAATAAATCGGGAGTTGTAAACTTTTACGAATCAATTATTAAAAGGAATTTGTGGTAGCACTGACCAAAGACTTCAAAGTATCTCTAAATTGCTTACTAAATCAGAGCGAAATTGTCCTTGCTTCATTTTTTTTTCAATAGTAATGTTTCTAATTATGATAGACGTTGCATTTGAGCTTACAAAATCATGCAGCATTAAACTTCCAACCCGACTTTTTTGTACTATGTATTAGTTTAAGGAAAACCAGTTTCACTTGTGGGAAAGCCTAAGTTAATCCTACTTCGCAAAATTATTTGCGATTGTGTATCTTGCACCTTTCCACTATACTCTATCGGCAGGAACAATACAGTTAATATTCATTTTTAAACGTAATAGTCTTCTTCTGCTTGTGCTGTTTCTACTGTTTTCGAATCATTTAGTAACTTCTGCATTTTAGTAGCTATTTTTGCAAGTTTTCTCTACTATTTAGACTAATTAGTAAAAACGCGAATACCACAATCAACAACTGGCTTTTATTAGATAAGAAGAAGATCTTCCTGTGTGTAAGCTGTTCAGCTCAAGACGTCGAACAGATGAATAACTTTGTCTGTAAAACAAACGAGTGGCTGCTAAGGCTAATGAACACATGTATCACGAAGATAAAGTATTCCTAAAATGTGCAGGAAGTCTCGAGTCATTGCACAGTTCTAGCATAGGAAGGAACCAAACGACACAATAAATGTTCGATCTATCTCTCTTTCGTGCCACACCTTCAAGATACTTGAAGCCTCGTACTCAATCGAATCAGTTCCACTATCGAAGAGAAGTTTATTTCACATAACGCAGCACATCGAAAATGGTTTTCAGCCCTATTAGATAACTGTAGTCGCTTTTGTTGTCTTAACTGTTGCATACGTCGCAGTGAACCATAGGAAGCTGTTGAAGAAAACTTACGACCTCACCAAGGACCACCAGGTAACAACCCTTACAGGAATGTTTTTGCAGAACGGAAGATTTCAACTTTCGTTGCAGTGTAAGGAAACCAGATGGCGAACACAGAAGGACAGTCTACCCCAGGGCAGTATGCTGGCTCCAGCTTTGTACAATATCTACACAATTGACCAGCCAATTCCAGCAAATGTCATGCACCTAATCTTCGCCGATGCCACAGCTGATGATGGACTAGTAAGCAGAAAACTAGTTTGAAGTGAATTAAAGCTGAATACAACAAAACCTGTTTTTTTTTTTTTTTTTTTTTTTTTTTTTTTTTCAAGCGAGTATCCTTTAACTACTGAAGTATGTTTCCCCGTAATTTTGTCACTGCCGGCACTGCAGGGGACTGAGGTGCTCCAGTCACGGTCTGCACGGCCACTACGGTCGGGGGTCCGAATCCCTCCTCGGGCATGGATATTTGTGCCGTCCTTAGTCTTAGCTAGTTCATAAGTAGTTTGTAAGCTTAGGGACTGATGACTCCGTAGTTAAGTCCAATAAGTGCTACAAACATTTGAACATTTTTTTAAATTTTGTCACTGGTCATATCTAATTCGACACGATTTCAAGAGATGCAGAACTTTCTGTTGCTTCGAAACATCATATATCGATTCTACGTTCTCTATTAACGACTTATTTTAATGACGTTACTTCATTACGACTGTTGTGGGAGGCAAAGTTTCGGTACGCTTGAATTCGTGCCCTTGCGATAGATTCCAACCTGGAGTGGAGTTCGCCTTCCACCGGCGCAAAAGCGTATAATTATAAAGTGTGACGTTTCACCATCTCCCTCCCGCAACCTCGTCAGCGAGTCGAACGTAATAGCTTCCTCCAGCGGTTCAGAAGATAAATTGAATCTCGGCAGTGCCGGCGCAGCGGTAAGGCACATGTGTAGCATTGCCAGACCTCCAGGCGCCGCCCGAAATTCTGGGATTTGAATGAATTCTCCAGATGTGAGAGGCGTACAAATCCACCTTCCAACTACCTACGCTGCAACCACTCAAGCTGCTCAGCCTGTCCTGACCTAAGCCCTAGAGTAAATGTGTATCAAAGCACAGTAGCGTCTTGGGTTCCTGCATGCCCGGCAAGCTTTGCCGCACCCATTTAGTTTACAAGGTTGCATCATTGTCCACTTTCCAATATTTGTCTCCCGACCAACCAAAGCGTAAGGATGTATGCAAAAATAATCAAAGATATTTAACCCTTTAGTGACCAAATTATTTCCAGAATTTGTAGGATATTTATGAATACTATATTCGGCTAAGAAGCCATATATAAAATCATAGCTTAAATCTTGAAAGTGAGATTTTAGCCTTCGGGTATAAAAAAAAAAATGTGGGAACTGTTCCCACCGAACTTTGCAGTAACTGGACTTAATAATTTAAAATAAATTTATATCCTTCACTTTTTAATACAAAAAGCATATTAAACATTTGATTTACTTTTGTATTAGTTAATATTGTCCATTGAGTTCAGTAAGATGACATACTATGGAACGCCGGCTGCGGTGGCCGCGGGGACTGAGGCGCTCCAGTCACGGTCTGCACGGCCACTACGGTCGGGGATTCGAATCCCCCCTCGGGCATGGATATTTGTGCCGTCCTAGTTCGTAAGTAGTTCATACGTAGTTTGTAAGTTTAGGGACTGATGACCCCGTAGTTAAGTCCCATAAGCTTAACAAACAATTGAATACTATGGAACGTAGATAAGCATGGTGCTACACACAAAGGTACACGACAATTGCTACACATTATTTTTGTCCTCTTTTCTCTGTTTTTGGTACTACATTGGCGACACCTTCTGTTTGTAGTACCTTTTGTTGTCAAATGCGTTCCAACTTTCGCCAGACGAACTTCAGCTGGAACTACTGACACGCCTCTTTTTGGTGTCTGAAAATGAACGGGTCTTCCTCTTCGCTTACGATTTGAGAAGCCGGAGATGAGCTGCCTTGCCAAATGCAATCTAAATGTTAGCTGGTCTGCTTCTGTAACTTCCACATAATGTAGACATTGACAACTGCCAAATATACAAGAGAGAAAAATAGTATGTGCCGTCACTTCCATGAACGACAACCTACAGCATACCGTTCTCGCAGTTGATCAATACCCCTCCCATTATCTTATTGTACTCTGCCACAGCCAATGAACACTTCTGCTACCTTCTTTTGTTCAAAATCTGCGAAGTATTTGTTGACTGAAAATCTTCACCAGAATCAGCATGGACATCTGAATCTTCTACATCTTTTGCTAAAGTGTACAAAATTCTCGAAACCTCTTCTAGCATGAATCCAGACATCTAAACAATAAGAACAAACAATAACTACAATGCCGATTGCACAGTCATACACACTGCACTTCACACACGTTCAATGGGAAACATAGTTCCCATTAACTTACCTCGTAATGTTTGTGTGATTTTCATTGATATCTCATAAATATAAAAGTAGACAAATACAACACATGTCACTTCACACGCAAAAGAAAAGCACACTATCCACATACGCTGTTAGGGTCGAAACAGTGGCTTGTTTTCCCGCGAAAACTGCGCTTCTGCATTGACTAACACCACTTTCGTGCGCCTGCTGACAATCTACATGTAGTTAGCACATTCTAATACAGATGGTAGTACACTGGTAGCACAAGTTAAAAGTGGGAACACTGAACTTCTGGCGAAAACAAATAAGTGGGGACTATAGTTCCCACTGGTCTCTAAAGGATTAACAACCAGAGTGATATTCTTCAATTATTTCTTGGGGGACTGATGTCGTGTACAACCCATTCTTTACTATCTAGTAAAGTGAGCCACTTACGGAAAGGCTTAAAAAATGCCAACAGCAACCGCACAGGTTTCACAACCCGTCTATGCGAAGACACGCAAGCAGGATTCGGTCGAGGAGGAGACTTGCATTTTTGCCGTTTTTTGGTTCGGTAATGGGAAAGATTATCCGGCTTCTTAAGGGACACGAGATCGATTTCAAGCATCGTACAAAATTACGGCAGCTCATGAGACCTGTGAAAGATGATCTAGGCCTTAGAACGCCAGGCGTGTGCAAGATACCATGTGGGTGTGATCACTTTTACATCGGGCAGACAGTGCGAAATTTTTAACAGCGCTGTGTTGAACATCAAAGATGTTTCTGTCATCTCGAGAAATCAGCAGGTACAGGCTTTCATGTAAAAATAAAATTATTGGGATTTTTTTTTAAAATTTCAAAACGTATTTACTTAAAAAACACGCCTCATAAAATTATTTTTAAAATATCATATTTATAATACTAGCTCATTTAAGAATCATATATGTTTCAGAAGTAGCCCACTGTATACAGGGTGAGTCACCTAACATTACCGCTGGATATATTTCGTAAACCACATCAGATACTGACGAAACGATTCCACAGACAGAACGTGAGGAGAGGGGTAGTGTAATTGGTTAATACACTCCATAAAAAATGCACGCAAGTATGTTTCTTAACACAAACCTACGTTTTAAATGGAACCCCGTTAGTTTCGTTAGCACATCTGAACATATAAACAAGTACGTAATCAGTGCCGTTTGTTGCATTGTAAAATGTTAATTACATCCGGAGATATTGTAACCTAAAGTTGACGCTTGAAACCTCCGACGTTCAGTTGCGTGTTGTAACAAACACGGGCCACGGTCGGAGCAGCATCTGCAGGAATATGTTTACGATGACGACCGTGTTTACGAGTGTGGCTGTAGTGCACTGTTGTGGTTTGGTCCAGCTGTCGCAGTGTCCGCATGTAGCGCTTGCTGCTATTGTTATTCTGCATTCGTCTTTGCATGCAGACTAACTGTAATACACTGTGTTACCAGACTGATACTGTAGTGTTGTAGGAAATGTGACCATGGTGTATTCGAACTCTGAAAAGGCGAAGATGATACTCATCTATGGCGAGTGTCGACCAAATGCAGCTGAAGCCTGCAGGGTGTATGCAGAACGGTACCTCGACAGAGAGCATTCAACGTGCCACACATTTCAAAACATCTACCGCCAATTGTATGCAACAGGTATGGTCGTAGCACGCAAATGAGTCCGTAACAGGCCCGTCATAAGAGAAGCGGGTGCAGTTGGTGTGTTAGCTGCTGTTGCCGTGAACCCACACAGGAGTACACGGGACACTGTGAGAACCGGTGGACTGAGTCGAAGTAGTGTCATGCGCATACTGCATCGTCACCGCTTTCACCCCTTTCATGTGTCGCTACATCAGCAATTGCATGGTGATGACTTTAATAATCGAGTGCAATTCTGTCAATGGGCATTAACAGAGAATGCGTTGCAGTTCTACCTGTTCACCGATGAAGCAGGTTTCACAAACCACGGGGTAGTGAATCCACGGAACATGCATTTATGGTCCGTGCACAATCCTCGCTGTCTCCGATAGGTAGAGCGACAGCGACCGTGGACTCTAAAGGTATGGTGCGGAATCATTGGGGACCACATCATTGGTCCTCACTTCATTGCCCAAACAGCTGCAACATACATCGCGTTTCTACAGAATGATCTGCCAACGTTGCTCGAAAATGTCCCACTGGAAACGCGTCGACGTATGTGCACCTGCACATTTCGCAATTAACACTAGGCTGACCCTTGACAGGATGTTCGACGGGCGTTTCATAGGACATGGAGGACGCATAAATTGGCCAGGCCGGTTTCTTGATCTTACACCTCTGTACTTCTTCCTGTGGGGTACGTTAAAGGAGAATGTGTACCGTGATGTGCCTACAACCCCAGAGGATATGAAGCAACGTATTGTGGCAGCCTGCGGCGACATTACACCATACGTACTGCTGCGTGTACGACATACATTAAGCCATAGATTGCAATTGTGTGCAGCAAATGATGGCCACCACTTTAAACATCTATTGGCCTGACATGTCGCGACACACTCTATTCCATTCTGTAATTGAAAACGTAAAGCACGTGTGTACGTGTACGTCACCCCTCATGGTAATGAACATGTGCGTCAGTGAAAAAGACCAATAAAGGTGTTAGCATGTAGAGGTAACGTGCTGTTCTATTCTCTTCTGTACCTAAGGCACATCACCATTCCCTTTGGATCCGTACTTAATTCGATGCTCTCCGAGACACACGATCAAACAGCGGAGTTGTCGTACTAAAGCGTCAACTTTAGGTTACAATATCTCCGGATGTAATTAACATTTTACAATGCAACAAACGGCACTGGTTACGTATTTGTTTATATGTTCAGATGTGCTAACAAAACTAACGGAGTTACATTAAAAAAACGTAGGTTTGTTTTGAAAACATACTTCCGTGCATTTTTTGTGGTTTGTATTAACCAATTACACTAGCCCCTCTCCTCACGTTCGGTCTGTGGAATCGGTTCGTCAGTATTTGATGTGGTTTACGAAATATATCCAGCGGTAATGTTAGGTGACTCACCCTGTGTATGAGGAGTGTGCAATATCAATAAAATAGAATTTGCGTCATAAAATTTTCTTCGATTCGTGTTTTGGATATTTTCTAAAGCTTTGCGTAGTGATTCTGCAATACAAACACTAATTGTTACCTAAACAGTAAATGGTTTACTTGTTTTACCGTTCTTCGGATACATTACAGAACTACGCCTCCTCTGTTACTTCGTTTACGTTGGTTTTGACCGTGGGACAGTCCAGCACAGAGCAGAGCTGTACGGTCTCACCCTTTCAGCAGCTATCTCTGTCACTCCGTTGCTGACACTAGCGACACATGGTCGCTGCCGGGGCATTGAACTACAGTGTACTCCTCCCGCGGAAATGTTGGCCATGCCTGCTCTACTCCTTTTCCGACACCTCCGCGCCTCCCCTTCTCTCCCTGCGCCTGCGGAACTTGTACCGTGATTTTTAGACTGTTCGCAGATGCTGCTGTCATTTATCGGTTAGTAATGTCACCAGAAGAGCCAAAGCAACTGCAAAATGATTTATGTAAGATATCAGCGTGGTGCAAAAATTGATAAGTGACCCTGAATAATGATAAGTGTAATCCATATGACCACTAAAAGAACTTCATTTGGACGATAAACCAGTCAAAACTAGAGGCCGTAAATTAAACTAAATACCTAGGGATAATAATTACGAACAACTGAAATAGGAAAGAAGACACAGAAAATATTGTAGGGAAGGCGAATCAAAGACTACGTTTCATTGTCAAAGCACCTATAAGATGCAACAGTTGTACTGAAGAAACTGGCTACAGCATACTTGTACGCCTTATTTTTGAGTACTGCTGCGGATTGTGGGATCTCCACCAAGTGGGATTGACGGACGTTTTAGAGAAAGTTCAGAGAAGGGCAACTTGTATTATCGCGATATAGCAGACAGAGTGTCACGAAATGATGCACGAGTAGGAATGGAAATCATTAAAAGAAAGGCGTTATCCGTTGTGACAACATCCATTTATGTAATTTCTTTCGACAACTTTCTCTTCCGAATGCCAACATATGTTAGCACCTACCTACATAGGGAGACATGATCATTATGATAAGAGAAATCACATCGAAAACGGAAAGTTTAGATGTTCTTTCTTCCCGCAAGCTATTAGAGAACAGATCTGTAGAGGAATATCATACAAGCGGTTCAATGAATCCTCTGATAAAAAGAGGATTCATTGAACAGCTTGTATAATATTCCTCTATAGTAGCTCTAAAGAAAAATAGTACGTGACATTGTACAGGAAACTCAGACCCTCTCCAAGCCTCTTGCCCTGGCGGAGCTAAATAACGCTATCAGCAAATGTAAAAACGGTAAGGCTGCTGGTCATGACGCGGTGGAGTAGCCGAGCGGTCTAGAGCGTCTCGCTGCGGAGCGCGCGGTTGCTCGCAGTAAAGGTTCGAGTCCTCCCTGGGGCATGGGTGTGTGTGTTTGTCCTTAGGTTAGTTTACCTAGGTGTAAGTAGTTTGTAAGCTAGGGACTGATGACCACGCAGTTTGGTCCGATAGATTTACAAACATTTGAACATTTGCTGCTGGTCATGACGACATTTGTGTTCAACAAATAAAGCATTTTGGCCCAAGGATCAGAAGGTGGCTAGTTGAAATGATGAACAGCTGTATGAGGGGATGTAAAATTCCAAAATTATGGAGAAAGTCCAAGGTCATAACCAACGTGAAACCGGGCAAAACACCGAATGACTCTAAGAATTATAGACCGATCTCTCTGCTGTGCCACCTGTTTAAGATTTTCAAAAGAATGATACTCCACATGCTCTCCGACACAGTCGACCCGCTTCTAATCCCGCAACAAGCTGGCTTGCGACCAGGGAAGAGCTGCACAGCACAAGTGCTGAGACTGGCGCAACATATTGAAGATGGATTTGAGAACAAACTGATAACGGGAGCAGTCTTCATAGACCTATCAGCAGCCTACGACACAGTCAATCACCGGTGACTGCTAACCAAACTATATAGCATATGCAAGGACTACAACCTAACATGTATGATAGGCAATCTTCTCCAAAACCGGAGATTTTTCGTAGAGTTCCAGGGGCAGAAAAGCCGATGGAGAAATCAACAACAAGGTCCTCCACAGGGTATCGTTCTGGCCCCTATGCTCTTCAATATATACACCAATGACCAGCCCCTTCCTCAAGATACCCAGAACTTCATATATGCAGACGACCGTGCTATCACCGCCCAAGCAGACAATTTTGAGAGTGTTGAAGAAAAGCTATCCGAGCCCTCGAAGAGCTCACAGCATGTTATAGGAAAAACCAACTCAAACCCAATCCTTTAAAAACTCAATACCTGTGCTTTCCATCTAAACAACAAGGAGGCGTCAAGGCCCCTACAGAAACTGGGAAGGTATTTCACTAAAACACAACGCCACCACTAAATATCTGGGTGTGACTCTTGACCGAACGCTTACCTACAAAGAGCACTGCATGAACACCAAATGCAAAGTAGCTGCTAGAAATAATATTGCTCGCAAGCTCGCAGGCTCAAACTGGGATCCACAACCTAATACATTTAGAACCACAGCCCTGTCCTTGTGTTGCTCAGCTGCAGAATGCCCAGTATGGTACAACTGATGCCACGCTGAACAAGTGGATGTGGCTCTAAACTAAACCTGCCGCATTGTCATGGGATGTCTAAGGCCAATGCCAGTTGAAAAACTATACTGCCTGGCTGGTATAGCGCCACCTGGGATTAGAAGTGAAGTCACAGCCAGAATGGAACGAGCAAAGGCATCGAAATTATCAAGACATCCCCTTTTTGATTATCAGCCAGCCCATAGCAGACTCAAATCAAGGAAAAGCTTTCTGCATGCAACGTCGGAGCTCGACAAATCACCACAACTGACCAGGCTGGAGATGTGGAGAGCAAAGATCGGGGACCTTGGTGGGTGGATGACCCCACAGGAAGCACTCCCACCTGGCTATGAGGAGGACTGGATGACATAGAAGTCCCTCGATAGACTGCGGACCAACGTAACAAGATCCAAAGTCAAAATAAGAAGGAGGGGAGGTGGCACTCTGATGCATCTGTCATGTACGAGTGTGGAAAAGTACAAACCACCGATCATCTGCTACAGTGTGCGCTCTGTCCAGCCTGCTGTATTATGCAGGGCCTGACTGGTGCTAGCCGTAATGCATATGATGTAGGCAGATTTTGGGCTAGCACAGTTTAATGTTTAATTCTGGGGAAAAGACCTTTGAACTGTTACCACTGTTACTTATAAATATGCGTACTATTAATGGCTAATTTGTATTTATATTAATTGATCTTCATTTTTGTTTTTGTGTTTTCATGTTATGTTTTGTACAAGATGCTTCTGACACGAATAAATATATAAATGAATGAATCCTCTGTCATATACACTTCAATGTGACACAGAGTTTTTATCTAGGTGTAGATGTAGAGCGAAGGGAAAGGTACATGGACTAAGTATAGGACTAAATAAATAACCGGACCACACCGGGTACACAGGTAGCTTCAGTGAAAGGCCTAAGAGGACAAATGCATAGAGATACGGGAAGTCATGAGGAGAGAGAGTAAGGAAAGGAGTATAGGATATACACCCAATTCCCACGCACATTTAATAATTACGAGCATTCTCGATTCGCTAGTAAGAGTATAATCTCTCGAGGTGCACAAATTCCTTTCCTTGCAGTAAGATTTAATGTTTTCAGGAGTAAGCTCAGTAAATAATTCGCCCTAGGCACGCCCTGAGTTGACGAGCTCACGCCTAAGCTGCTGGCAGCTTCAGCAGTCCCTGTGGCAGCGGGAGGGGCAGCTGGTGACAACAGTGCCGCAAGGGTGGTTTGGGGTGAGGTGCGGGACAGGCGTTTCGACTCTGGGCACGTCCTCGGGGCCTTATCGGCTCTCGGCTGAGTCGCCGGCCCTCAGACGCGTGGCCGGCGCGGCGACAGACGCTCCCCGCAGCAGAACGAGGTGGCGGCCCTCGTTGCCATTCCCGCCCAGCGCCCGTCATTTATCCCGCTCACGTCTGCCACTCAGCAGCCGCGCTAAACTCCTCAATCGCTCCGTAAAGAAGGCCGCCTCTAAATCCTCCCACGAGCGCCGTCCGCACACGGCTTCAAAGATAAGCCATCATTTCCGTATCTAAATCGGCACCTCCATGGCTACTCTGCAATTCATATTTAAGGGCCCTGCCAGAGGGACCATCGAACTACTTCCATACTCTTTTCTGTACCGTTCCATTCTCGCATAGCGCGCGGGAAAAACGAACACCCATATCACTCCGTTTTACATCTCATTTCTCTTATTTAATTCTAAAGATTATATCTGGCTATGTCGGTAGTTGCTAACAAAAAATGTTCGCCTACGGATGAGAAAGTTGGTGAATGAAATTTCGTAAATAGCTCTCACCGCAACGAATAATGCCACCTCCAAACTCGTGCACGATTTCCGAGATAATTTCTCCCCAGTATCGCGATGATACAGAAATTTCGAATTTTTTAAAAACTTTAAACTAGCTGCTAAACCCGGCATTATTGGCAGAACCCTTAAAAGATGCAACAGAACTACTAAAGATGCTGCATACACTACGCTTGTCCGTCCTTTTTTGGAGTATTGCTGCCCATTGTACGATCCTTTTCAGGTGGGTTTGACGGAGGACATCGAAAGAGTCCAAAGAAGAGCAGCTCGTTTCGTATTGTCACGATACAGTGGAGACAGCGTTACGGAAATGATACAGGATCTGGGATGGGAATCATTACAACAATTGCGCTTATCGCTGCGGCGTAGGCTACTTATGAAACTACAGTCGTCAACATTCTCCTCCAAATGCGAAAATATATTGTTGATTCCCACTTACATAGGTAGTAATGATCATTAGAATAAAATACGAGAAATCAAAGCTCGAACGGAGAGAGTCATGTTTTTTTTTTTTTCCGCGCGCTATTCGGGAATGGATTGGGAAATAAATAGCATAACGGTGATTCGAAGAACCCTCTGCCAGGCAGTTTTTAGAGATTTGTAGAGTATTTGTAGCGCTTTGTAGATGTATACCCATTTTTCCAGTCTTATATTAGAAACGAAAATAAAACTCGAAAAAATATTTCAATTTCATGTATCCATCAAAACAACTTAGAAATTATGAAACAGTAAAACAAAGAAATAAGCATTAAGCTAAAGAAAGAGTATCCAAAGAAAGAAAAATAGTGTAAAATATAAATTATGTATAACATTAATTCAAAACTTGACTATAATGACTGAATTCGAAAACGAATAAATATATCTCTGACAGTGAGATTCGAACCACCGACTTTATTGTACTACTTGAGCTACAACCACAGATGCCGCAACGTAGTTAGTTATTGGTACTTACGAGTACTTTAGAAAATTTCAAAACGGTTTTCTCAAGAATTTTTTAGATATGCGTTGAATGGCTTTGGCTGATTGTTAATTAAGTTCTGAATTTCACGTACCATAAATATAAAGAAATTCTGAAATCCTATACCAATATGGTCTCCTTGTTAGTTTCGTTAATGGTGTCACTACAGACCTGAATAATGAAGCAAACTGAATATTTAATGACAAGAAAAAATCTATCCTTAATAATCCGAATAGTGGCTGAGATTCCGCGCCTATCCATACTTCATTTTACAGTTGAAGTTAAATAGCAGACGCTGTTGCGTTTAATGAAATGAATACAATTGTGCCGTTGTCGCTGCCTACGTGCGGAAATGAGTCCGAAATAAGTTTCGCGTGATCGTACTAATACCGTTGAATCTGACGACTGCTGGCTGCTTCTGTGACTCTGAAACAGGGCCAGATATAGGAGGGGGGGGCAAAGGGAGCAAAATTTAGAGGGTGGCAGATTTCGACCGACTCTGTTTTGTTTTGTTTTTTAACAGAATGTATCTTTTTGGTACAATTTAATAAAATTAACTGACACATATTTATTAAAAGTAAAATGGCTGCAAGAAATACCGAAATCATTTCATAAAACTAAAATTCCTGGTTGCTGACTTCAGTGTTGCCATGTCACAGGTACTTCAGCTAAAAAATCTACTAGATATTAGCCAGAATGATGGTGATGTTTGCGTTATTGCATAAATAAATGCACAATGTTTATTAATTTGCATAGATTTCCTTTTTCAGATAAATGAATATTCATATTTCATATCAAGGTAATATTTGTAGAACAGGTGAATTTGAATAACGTTCTAGTTCTTATATAAAAAAAAAAGTATTTCAGGTGCGCACACTTCTTATTGAAAATCAAAAGCATTAAGGATATAGAGTCCTCTCTCGGTAGCGGTGGAACTGATAGACATCTACACAGGATACTCTGTAAATCAAATTTAACTGCCTGACAGAGGGTTCATTGGACCACTTTTATACTATTCATCTCCCATTCCATTCTCGAATAGCGCGCGGGAAGAAAGAACATCTGAATCTCTCTGTTCGAGATCTGATTTCACGTATTTATTCAGATGATCTTTTCTACTTATGTAAGCGGGTGGTAACAATATATTTTCGCATTCGGAGGAGAATGTTGACAATTGTAGTTTCGTAAGTAGCCCATGTCGCAGCGATAAACGTCTTTGTTGTAATAATTCCCATTCCAGATCCTGTATCGTTTCCGTGACGCTGTCTCCCCTGTATCACGAGAATACAAAACAAGCTACCCTTCTTTCGACTATTTCGATGTCCTCCGACAAACCCACCTGATAAGTATTGCACACTGGGCAGCAAGACCAGATAAAACAGGAGGAATCTCACTGTATTATTTTTCTAGCTAAGCAAGGAAGTGCTTTTAGATGAACAAAACAAGATGGTGCTTTTGGTGATCCACATAGTGGCAAATTTCTAAATACAATTGATTTCATATCATACTATAGTGTCCCCCTTCGTCTGAGTATTGAACGCCACAAGAAAGGCCAGATTAGCTATTTTTACAAAAATATGAGTTGTGTGATTTGATTGCTGACCAAATAAAACAAAATATAATTAAAGATATTTTAGCTGCTAAATACTTTTCACTGATGTTTGACTGCACTCCAGATATCAGCCACAATGCGCAGATGACACAAGTAATTCGATATGTCAAGTCGAATGACTCAGAGGTTGTGGAAATTTTTATTGACTTTTTTACAGTTACAGACAAAACAGGAGAAGGCCTTAGTCAAGAGATACTCCAAAAACTGGAACAAGATGGGTTTAACATTAAGTACTGGTGAGGCAGTCTTATGACAGTGGGGCAAACACGGCTGGAAGGTACAAAGGGGTCCACTCAAGAATACTTCAGAAGAATGAACTGGCCTATTTCGTACCATGTGCAGCTCACTCTTTAAATTTAGTAGGAGCAAATTCACCAGACATTCAGCAAGACTAGGTGATCTGCAAGATTAGATGCGTTTGAAGCTGTTTACAAGCATTTTCAAAATGTTCAAATTCAAATATTTGTTAACTACGGGGTCATCAGTCCCTAAACTTACAAACTACTTATGAACTACCTACAACTAAGGACGGCACAAAATATCCATGCCCGACGGGGGGGGGGGATTCTAACCCCCGACCGTAGTGGCCGTGCAAACCGTGACGAAGCGCCTCAGTCCCCTCGGCCACCGCGGCCGGCCATTTTCATAAAGTTTTGAAGGCCCTGGAGGAAACTGAAACTTATAAATTGTCAACACCAGGAACAAAATCAGAGACAAGATCTATATATATATATATATATATATATATATATATATATATGAGAAAATTCATTACTTTAACTTGTTTCTGGTATGCAATATTAAAATAAATTGCTCATGTTAATCAGTTTCTGCGAAGTTAATACTTTACAATTGATAAAGCTGTTCCAAACATTCAAGGACTTTTGGGCTTTCTCAAAACTTCCCGGTATTCTTGTACCTCTGAAGCTATTTCTGAGGCCAAAGTGCTAGCAGAAGATAATGAGATACCAACGGTATTCTCCGAAAAAAGGATTCGAAGAAAGAAGAAAATGGGCGATGAGCTTTGTGAGGATGAAGTATCCAACATTCACAGAAAAAATAAGGAATAATTGACAGAACTTAGGACCAAATTTACCGCACTTGAGAAAATTGGTGCACAAATTAATTTTCTGTGTGGTGTGCAAATTAGAGAAATGGAAGTGGAGGACTTGAAGGGCAAAGCAGCGGAACTGGCAGAAGATGGTAGCAAGGAAGAACTTGAAAGTTTCAGACAACATGCGCTGGCAGTAGACAGAGCCTTGCAAGATTCCACTGCATCATCAACATTAAGTTTAATTTATAAAAATAAATTGTTAGAGGGGTATCCCAACCTTACCACAGCGTTAAAATATATCTTACCATTCTAGTTTCCGTTTCGTCTGGAGAAAGAAGTTTCAGCAAGCTGAAACTAATGAAATACACTTGAGGAGCACGACTGCTTAACAAATATGAGTATAATATCCATAGAGCACAAACAAGCTGCTTCTCTAAACTATGATGATATCAAAAACAGTTTTGCAGCAAAAAAAGCTCGAAAAGCGAAATTTTGGAATGATTTTTGTACGATGAGTAATCTAGTAATATTTTTGTATGTATTAAAATTGTTCTGTTTTCCTTTGATCTTAATTCAGTTAATAAAATAAGTTCATGTTGTGAGATTGTGACTTTTATTTAGAAATATGTAACCCAATTAGGGTCAAAAAGTCGATTCTTACAGGAGGGGGGGTTAAAGAAGGGGCGGCAAATTTAAGCTTGCCCCCCCTTGGCAAATGTCCTAGATCCGGCCCTGCTCTGAAATACCATTGAAAACTATCATGCTAATATGAGACTGATGTATATCAATCTGAACTTTCTACCCATCCTGGTGAAGTCAACAGTCGCTATCTTTTCCTAGTCAAAATATACAGGTACTGAACAATGACTATGCAAGTCAGTCAACCGACGTGCCGGTTTTTACACGGTTTCCTTCATTGTAGGTGATTGGCGTTAACGACAGTTTTCTGTATGATGTGCCTTTTTTACACTCCAGAGGAATTTAGAGTATTGTTATGTTTAAAATTGCACACATTCTTAGTTTCTTTGTTAACAGACTTATGGTTGTACGTTACTAGTTACAGACGTTTGTTTTGCTATCCTGTATAGGGTGTATACAAATAATTGATGAGACCTCTGAGTATTTATTCTCAACTTAAAGTATTGCAGAAAATTTGTACGAACAAGGGTTCTAAAATTCTTGGTTATGGAGATAATAAAGGATTTATTATTCATGACTCAAAATTGCTGCATTTACCAAACGTATTTATATGCATGAAAAGATTTATTATTCATTGTGCGAAAATGACACATTTACCAAACGCATTTATATTTAATTGATCAAAGCGACCATGCATTCAGATCCAGTGTTCAGTACTTTAGCGTACACAGTGGAAAACGGCAATGTTTACACGCACTCACAGAACATCAATATTGCGCACAGGAAGTGAACGCACTAACATTCATGGGGAGAAATCCACTGCATCGAATTTAGTCAATCGGTCATTTCTGACCAACCCACCTTTTCAGAAACGTGTTTACGACGTTTTGGCGCACAATACGAGTAAAGTTACGAAGAATAATGAAATGAATAAACTGCATTGGTTGGATGACTTCTATATTGATATTCGGCCAAATAGTAGCGATAAATGCAAGATAGGTAAGAGCAAATGTCGCAAAATACTCTCTACAAAACTGAATATGGGTTCCATCTGTACCTAGAGAGTTATTTATTTTGAATTTTCTCAGCTGCTTCTCAACACCAGGGATGCTTAATATGTCTTCCATTCGAGAGTCAATGCAATGATTAAACAATGATTTGTTTGTACGATCCTTTTGCGTGAACGATTTCTTAAAAGTGACACATCACATTTCAGCTGTCTTTTGTCGTCTTCTGTCCGAATTGCAGACTATTCAACTAATGACAGGATACAGGCTTCGACTCGCTAATCGATTTTACACAGGACTATAATTATCTGAGGTTCTCGGCAAGATCTTTTGAAAAGGTATACCGGCGATGATTGTAAGCTTCGTGTTTCGCGAATCCCTACTACCGCCTGCCTCTATTCATTCACTTATTCATTCTTTAACAAAGAGTACAACTTTGCCTCATATTCAGAATATTATTATTAAACCATGGTGTGTCTTTTCCATACTTAATTCACTTTATCGCACATATTCCTTCAGTGATTGATTTACAATGCGTTATCCTTTGTCGATAAATCCTCTACAATCATCTTACGGGAACTAGATTATGTCCATTCATTGTCAATCCGCAAGTAAGACTTTAAAAATTGAAAACTGGAATGACCCACACTTCTTCGAGACCGGTTTGTAGCTATAATCTCCGAAATATTTCCACTGTGCGTAGGATGTCGGTTTTTCAGCTCAAGTTTTCGGAAAAGGTGTTCTGTAGTAGTTCACAGTAGTACTTGTCTGTACAACTGGAAATGAAACCATAGACGACGCATCTACCTGCGATACGTTAAAGTCACCCGAACTGATATTGCACAGTCTGTGTATCTTCGCGCTCTGAGTACAGGCTTAATGTGAATTACTCGCGACCATCACGGTGGACCTGTGCAGCCGATAGATACACCAATCCAGGTAATTCCACAGTCACACTAAACTTCGACCTATGTAAAGGTCACACCTCATCCTATTACGGGTAAACGCTATTTTCAATGCCTCAATAAACTTTTCAGAGCTTCCTACGTTGATATCAAGTAATGTCCGCCACCGTAGCTCAATCGACAGAGTCGCTGACTACCGCGCAGGGGGCCCGGGTTCGATTCCCGGTAGGGAATTTTCATCATCATCGATACGCAAGTAACCGAAGTGGCGTCAAGTAAAAAGACTTGCATTAAGCGACCGAACTATCCCTAACGGGATCTCCCGGCGAAAAATGCTATACGATTAATTCATTAAGTCATGTCTCGGTCCTGACGATAAGTTAAGTGCAACAAATTTCCTGCTGTAAAGTAGATTCAGGAAGTTTGCAACGAGTACTTTGAAATTCTACCAATGGTGGCACGTCCTATATGTTCACTGGACCCCCAAAGAAAAGCTCTTCGTGGGGAAAAAAGTAAATAAATGATTAAAATAAAAAGCGTTTTTAGTCATTCTTCGTTTCGTTCTTCTATCAGATCATTGTATATGCACATTCAAAGCATTTTTATCACATGAGAAAGTTTTACGTCTACGAGTCGTAGCGCGGCCGCTTAATATAGGCGGCAGTGGCCGCAGCGTTACAATGCGCATGCGCAGCTGAGGTTCAAATTCTCTTTCGAACCCCCTGGAGGCTGAATGTTGGCGCTCCCGTGGCACGGGAGCGTGGGTAGGGGCGAGGGGAAACGCCGCTTTTAACAATGACGTTGGAGCTGGGAGAGACACCAGCTCCTGGCTACTCGAGCTCTGTCGGTTACGCACGAATGGTCCCGAAGCAAAGACAATGGAGCTACTGCGTACCTCGCCCTGCGCATGGGTAAATCCTCCATGAAAGCAACATCGGCCCTTCATATTTGCTTTTCGAGCATTGAAAAGATTCAACAAAACGCGTCATTTGTGGTAAAATATCTTATAACTATTAATTAAATATGCATCAACTGTAAAAGCCTTCAGAAGATGCGATCATGAATAATAACGAAGTCATTACCCTCCACCTAGCAAGAATAGCCGGGCGGTTAGCGCCATCGCGCTGAACTACAATGACTTTTGTATTGTTACTTGCCACATTTCTCTGGACGTTTCAGCAAATATCGCGATGTTGTGGGTAAATAACATTTATACTCTTCGTTCTAACAAATAACTTTGAAAAGATGCAACCTTTGCACATGCGTAAGGAGGGGGTGCTGTCCTTACAGTATCAAGTGTTCCGAAGATAGATTGTCTCTTCATCGTAACAGTTTAATTTTGTTACAGTCACTTAACGGTGTAATCAGTTACTGTGTATTAGTATTCATATGTTTTTCGTGATTATTATCAAAGCAAAATTAAAATGTTCAGTATCTGTTAGAAAGAAATTACACAGCTTGGAACAAAAGTGTGAAAATAAAGAAGCTTTGTATGCCGACGCCTCATTCGTGTTGAAGGTCAGACATTCTTCATATCTTGTAACGAAAATGTATTTAAAGGGGGGGGGGGGGGAGGTCAAACTGAGCAACCCGTAGAATGAAGCCCCAAACTGCGCAGTCTTTCCTGATCGGCACCTAACCATCGCAGGTTAGAAGAAACCAATAGAACTTGAAACATGACCATGTAGCGTGTGTGACACAACAACACAGTGACCAACGGTGCTTTCCAGTCATGTGTGCGTACAGGGTGGTATATAAAACGATGCTTTATGTATTTTTCCTCATTATTTGTATTTTTTATAATTTATTATGTATTTGTATATTTTGTTTCTGTGATATATTTGCATTGTCCTGCTAATTTCCATATATGTCAAAAATATTGTAAATGTAGTAGACACGCTGGTTTAGGAAGGGCTTTGCTATTGTATAGAATCATCTTTGAGTAGGGAGTTTTTTTATCGCTGGTAGCGCAGAGACGCACAGCGAGAAAGAGTCGTTGTTGAGAAGTAGCGGCGGACAGACGCATTGTGTGCTCAATGGTGTACGGAAAAAGTACGTGAAGGAGAATGGATGTTGGATTGGCACTAGTGGAGGAGACGGCGAAGAGGCAATATTATTTATTCATACGGCCACAGCTTAAATAATTAATAAATGCATCAAGAGGAATGCTGTGGGCCCTAAATTGTAATTAACATTCGTCGCCAAGAAGAGCCTGTGTTTGCCAATTGAGCAGCACCACGTCGCACACCAAATTCAGTAAGATCTGTCCAGTTTGTCTTAGCATGTACAGGTAACCAGCGTATTAGTGATGATTGTTCAATAGCGAACACTGTTATTTGTGAACCTGTGTATAAAAATCATTACCCATAGTTATTGTCCAGACAGGTTCCTTCCTCATCCATTGTTTTTCCGAGGATATTCACAATGTTATAGAAAACTAAAAATCAGAGTCATTAAAGACAATATGACAGTCGTTAATAAAAAATGTGTTCAGAAAAGTTTTACTAAACGTAGCTTATGCCAGTGTTGCTGATCAATAGGTTTGCTAAGTTTAACGAAACTGCTAGATTAACTTTCAATTTCAAAAGATATTTCAATAAAAGTGTAAAAGATTAATTGTTTTCCACTGCATATTATTTTGAGGTAAAGTTTGTTTTAACTTGCAAGTACTGACTAGTGAGAATAGTAATTGTTTACAAGTGTTTGAATGCTAATAATTCCTGGTTAAAGATAGAGCAAAAGTTAATCAGAAGGTTAAATGGTTCTTTTCTAAATATTCAGTGTTATCACAAGTCATTAATTAATTTTTTGAGCTTGCCATTAGTACAGTTAATAGTCCATTACAACTTGATTATTGCTAAAGCGCATGGTATACTTGCTGTAGGATAATTTCTGGTACTTATATAAACAATTAATTATTTGAAGCTGCAAATAGTAAGTATTAAGGTGAGAGTTTTGCATGATTTGCTGCATGTTGCATTTGTGCGGCTATGGCTTGCATTTCGCTGTCTTACAATGAACCCTGTGTTAGTAAACTATTTCTCAATTATTAGTATATTGTCAGTGTCTTTTGTACCGAATTTGACTCGCAGTCTCTGATTTTCTGCCCACCCAAAGTTTACGTAATATTTCACGTTGTTAATTACTATTATTCTATTATTGACATCCCACCATATTATTTGCTCGTACATCGAGCTGGCGAACGTAAATCAATAAGTTATTCACTTTTTCCAAATTTATCCCTGTGTTCCGTTTGTTCCGCATATTTTTTTTATTTAAACATTGATCATTTTATTCCGAATTTTACTTTCCACTTTTTTTATTCTTATCGATCGTTGTTGTTTACCAAAGAGGTGCAGCAACGTTCCGGTTATAGCCTCCACTACATCATCGGCTACATTACCGATAGCTTTTCCACCAAATTAAGATAATTAGGCACACGGGTCATTTTTCTAATTATCATATTCTAACCGGTGGTGTAGGACGGGTAGGGTTATACGTGTTCATTTATTTCATCCCCAGTAAATAAATGATGACATTCTTTTGAGTGTAGCGAGACGCTCCATTCGCACTATGCAACATACCAGATGTACAAGTTCTCTTTTTTTTCCAAAGTATGGAATAATTTTGTTGTGTTTCATAATTTTAAACGTCTATTTTTTTGTGTATGAGGCCTCTAATGTAACGGCGTTTGCTATGATATGTTCCCATTGACCACACTTGCGCAGAATGAATGGGACTTGTATACAAAACAGTTTAAACAAGCTTTAGCTGCGCCTCGTTTCTCTTGTCGTCTGCTGGTTCAAACAGCATGGCAGCAGTTGCCTCTGGTTCTGCCAACTCCCGGCCAGAGTAAAAGTCTTTAGCAAAGATGCTTAGCGAAGGTTCCCATTCACTCCCCTTATCCGGTGTGCACGTTAAGTTTGCCTACCTGAGTCGGCTAAACCCTTTGGGAAGGTTCCCCTTCTACTTTAGGTAACTTGAAAGTGGTGACGACGGCCGCGGTGGCCGAGCTGACTGAGGCGCTCCTGTCACGGTCTGCTCGGCCACTGCGATCGGGGGTTTGAATCCCCCCCCCCCCTCGGGCATGGATATTTGTGCCGTCCTTAGTCTTAGCTAGTTCATAAGTAGTTTGTAAGCTTAGGGACTCATGACCCCGTAGTTAAGTCCCATAAGTTCTACAAACATTTGAACATTTGAAAGTGGTCAACACGAGGGCGGCCAGATGTCGTTGGATGGCTTTTGGCGAGGTTAGATGAGTTTTGATGTTCGCTCTGTTCTGAGCACCTGGTTAAACTTTGTTCGGATTCGATTGTAAGTTGAAAATGCTCATTCGCGTCTCTATTCTCGCTATAACATCACCGCAATGCTTAGCGGTGAGATTTTAAGTAATTTTTTCTGGATTGCTAATGTCATGATGACTTTTGCCGAAGTTTGATTTAGCGGCCCCACTGGTGTTCGTTAACAGAATGCTTGCACTCCCTGACTGCAGAGTCCTCTCTTCCTACGTTTAAACATGTTTAAATGTTTTTCATGATCATTTGGTCGGTAAATTTGATGTTTTTCGGGAACTTTTCGATACTTCCGGTGTCTGCTCTTGGCCATAGAACACGTGGACGGTATGAGATGAAGTCCTCAATTTACCCCATCAGACTATGCGCATGATTTGTTAACTATAACCTTGTTTAGATGTTGTGATTGCTAGTGCGTCTAACGTTGGTGATTTTCTCCAATTTTTTGGTATTTCTAAGCTTGTAACTTCCAGACTCGCTGCACACGTGTATGGAAAACTGTGTGTTCTATATCGTATTCATTCCTATTAGATTGCGCTTCTTCCCCTAAGTAGAATGAATCGTTATACAACATATCTCGCGTTTTTATTTTGTTCGAAATTGTAATTTTTCCCTTTTCCAACTTTTTGTCCAAACCCGCGAAGTACTGTAGGATTCTGTAACCTTGCTCATTAGTTAGATATTCTCCTGAGTAGAACGAATGGTTATACGACCTATCTTCCGATCTTATTTCCTACGAAATTGAATTTTCCCAAATTTTTAAAATTTCGCGATCTGACCCTGTAGAATGTCCTACGTTTCTGCAACCTTGCTTATTGGCTGGATATGATTCTCCTGGAGAGAACGAATGGTTGCACAACCTATGTCGCGGTTTTACTTGTGCTAAAAGTATTTTTTTTATTTTTAGGGTTCTAAGATCCGACACTGTTGAGTGCTGGTTCGATCTGAAACCTTTACCATTCAGTAGTTCTCTTCCCCCTGTGCAAAACGAACACCAGAACGACCGTTTTTTAAGTATTATTTAGCGAATTTTCCTATTTATTCGATATCTTGAATTTCTCTGGAAACTTATACTTCGCGACTGCATCGCACGTCACGTGGTCTTCTATCACGTGCGTTGTTTCCGCTGATAGCAACCCTGAACCTAAGCCGTACCATACACTACAGCCCAAAGTTTTTCATTTCTTGGTCCGCGAGTGAACCTGCTTTTCCGAGCCGTGTCCTGATGCTGGCGTTGCTGTTTTTTGTGTTAGGTGCAGGTAAGTACCTGCATGGCTTGGCGCATATATCTGTGTGAGAATGTGTATCAATTCCTCGCTTCTCCCCTCCGCAAAATAATCATTATTAATTACGCTTGTACTACTTTTGTAGGTGGGCAGTGTTAGGGCCATTTAATCTTATGTAAATGTGGATTCTTTTGTAAGGTGTGTGTTTATTATATTTAAATCGGTGCCCCCCTTTGTTTTTTATGTCTTGGACAATAAATCATTTTGTTAATTTAAATTCTCCAATACTATAAATTTTATAAATTTTGTGGAGTTAAATCAAATATCTTGTCTCTTGCTCCCTTCTGGAGGAAAGAAAACTAACCCGCGTGACCGTTGGCACCATTTAATATGTTACTTAAGATCCATAGATGGGGATCGTCAATTAATTAAGTGCAGTTCCACTAATGAAAATAGTAAAGACACGCTTCTTTCACGTTGCTATCTGAGCCAGAATTTGGCTTAGATAACTGTACGCTCCTTTTAAACTTAAGTGTTCCGCCTTAACGTGGTAGAATACAAGTTGGCTCCTCACACGTTCTGAATACCTAATACAAACAGGAACACAAACATGACTGTACGATGTCATTTGATCGAGGATAAAGGAAGGGAAAAATAGAAGGAAATTTAGGGACTGCGTATTCTGAGTCACTAAAGTGACTTACTGTAACATCAACTTGTAGTGCCATTAAAGTGAGGACTGTCCTGTCATTAATCTGCCCGCCCGTCACAGCTCCACCAATCTTAAAAGATATCTTCCTCTGTAACAGATTCCTAACGTATAGACACATAAGGAAAGTGTTGCAAGTGAGTGTCAGTGCAACTGAATGGGTAAGTCCATCAGTTCCAGTCGTCACACCAGGAAGGGAGTACAGTGTGCGTGTTCCATCTAACTCTAGAGGTCAATTTCGAAGATTGGTAATATTTACACTGTTACACTATGTGAGGACTGAGGAGTGACTCTCATCAAAGGTAGTTCCCAGATGTCCCGGAGTGAACCAAAGCGATGGTGTTCGGGCGGGGAGGAGGTACAGTAATACAGGAACTGTCGGTGACTCGCCTTGCTCTGGCCGCTCAAGAGCTGTTACGACAGTTATCGGTCGCTACTTCCAGACTTCAGGTAGCAGGAACACTGAGAGGAACGCCGCCATGCCGAATGATGATTTTCGCGCAGCCACAGGACTCGTATACGTGACAGGTGGCATTAAAGCACTCGATATAACGAGCCGGACAATCCGCCATTTTAAATCCTAATACGACGACAGTGTTGTTCGTTATGTGTGGCGTAGCGAACTGAAGCAGCGAACATTTTGTGATTTTATTGTTTCACGGTGTGAAACAGTTGGTTGTGCTGCTCCTAACTACCAAAATAATAGCATGCAAAGTCGCTATCAGTTTTATCGGTTCCTTCAAGCATAGTTCGGCGTAAAATGTGGCTTGTAAATTGCAGGAACCAAGTATGGACTCCAAAATCGAGCAACTATCTGTGTAACGTTAAGAACAAAACCTTTTTATGTTTGTATTAGAAATAGTTTTCGTAGATGCGACTGAAAGTCGTAATAGAGGAGTGCGACCATTGGGATAAAACATATAGTATAGGGACGCCCTCGAGTGGGCCAGTAATTTACCTATATTACGTTCGCAGCGGCTGGCCGCATTTAGTGTGTCACCATACACAGGAAGAACTTTAGTTTGCACTATACTTCATTTTTGATGATCATTATCATTGTACATTTTCTTTATTTGTGGCATATTATCTACATATTTATTTCTTGGTTTGTTTACTGTGTTATTGCATTATACCTTTATTACTTTTTAAAATGACGTTTAAATATTGTGCAAAACTTGTAAGATGCCTTTTGTATATTTTACACCAGGTCATCCGAAGATGGGCAGAGCCCGAAACGCCCCAAGCAAAGTGAATGTATTCAAAAACGTTCTGTGAATACTTGTTCGCGCCTTTCCAGCCTTTTTTTAGAGTCATTGTGTAAGTGAAGAAATAGTTTTGCTCAAAGAGAGGTAGTAATGTAAATATAGTCCTATAAATGTAAGCATTGGTTTGTTAACCTAGCACAACATACAGTGTGTTTAAAGTAAGCTACTTTTTTAAATGATGCATGACTGCAGCTGGCTTTACCCAGCTAGTGGTCTTTAAATTACATTATTTCACTTTAGTTCAGTGTTTAGTTTAAATGTGACTCCCAAGACTGGAATATGTAGGCCTAAGCCATGCTGCGAAAAGGATGTCTGAAAATAAATCAATTGATTAATTGAACTTCGCAAAGAATGCCAACAGGAAATAAGGCATCAAATTCAAAACTTAGCATGCAACTTTTCACTTTATTTCAAAGTGTATGCTACCAGAGAGACTTTATTTAGTCGTTATCTAACGAAACCAGACGTTCAAAGTTATTAAACACATGTTTAACGTAAAAACTTCTCTGAAATGTGATGTTTGTAAAATATGCGAGACACTAGAGGGGGAATACGGAAAGTATAGTATCGACGTTTAACGTTATTCCGTAACTGTTTTCGAATCCTAGTCTTAGTTACCGTAGAAAGTATGTGGACGTATCTTTTATAAACGAGAATATACAAAAATTGTAAGGTACTTTAACTGTATATGGTAAATATTTAGAACAGCAACATATGCCTTAACTTGTAATGTAAGTGAATGTATCATATCTCTAAATATCCATCTAATCACTATTATATTTAAGTTGCTTGCCTATTACAGTCAAATGTAAGCAAATAAATTTACTATGCCGTAATACTTTCCGCTTTAGGAAAATATATTTAATGACCTTAAGAGCATATTAAAAAGTGTAAGTATTACGTAGTCTTTCAATGCGCACTTTGAACGTGGGATTCAAAATGGCGGATTGTTCCGCTTGTACTGTGCAGTGCTCTAGGTAGAATGACAAGCAACTTCACTCCCCCACATCCATGGCGAAGCTCAGCTTTGACGACTAGCACCACACACCGCGATATAGATGGGCACAACAGCGTACTGATTGGACTAGTCAGTATCGGCATGAAGCGCTCGCCATTCACAGGTGGTATTCGCATCTGATTTCAACCAAACATTCGTTGTATTCGGAGGTCTGAAAGTCTTAGACACACCTTCCAGCAAGTTCAACAAGGCGGTGGCTCCCCAGTGTTTTGGGATGGCGCTATGTGAGGCTACGGTACGCCACAGGTGAACCTAGAACGGAGTCAGACGGCTATATGGTTAAGAGTACATCTTGCGATGTATAGTGCAATCATATCGACAGCATTTCGGTGAGGGATTTGTCACAATGGGCTCATCGTGTACATCTCGCAAATACGTTCTTACTTGATAACGACATCGGAAGATTGGAATGGGCAACATGGTCTTCACACGTGAACCCTATCCAGCATTCTTGGAGTACATTGAAGAGGGCTGTTTATGAACGAGTCGGCCCACCAATTAATCTGAGAGACCTACCCAGAATCGCTGTTGATGGGTGTGACAATGTGGACCAACAGTCCTTTGATTATCTAGTGGACAGTATGTCACGACGTATAATCTCTGACTATACGGTTCGATGAAAAGTCGTGTAACATTAATGTATATGAACTATCAACCACAACTACCTTAATGTTGAGAATGTTGAACAGATGGGGCATAACAGCTTTTAGATAATTGCAGAACGACATGTTGACCATGGCTGTTTATTTTTTCCTCAGTACTACCGATTTCGGTCATTTACCATTATCAAGCGTTAGCAGAGATTAGCTAATAGCCTAACATGTCGTTATACAAGAATACAATGTTATAATTTTGAATTCTTGTATAACGACATATTAAGGTATTAGATAATCTCTGCTAACACTTGATAATTGTGAATGACCGAAACCGGTAGCACTGAGGAAAAAATAAACAGCTCTGGTCAACATGTCGTTCTGCAATTACCTTAATGTTCTTCGAAATACTCACCTTCCTTTGCACCGTTGAGTTCTGCTATGCGTATCTTGGAAACCTTGCACGAAGTCTTCCTTTGGGATGGTATTCAAGAGCCTCATAAAATTTCGTTATATTTCAGAAATATCGTCAAAACTGAGTTTCAGTCGAGGAAGTAGGAAGGAAGTCTGCAGCGTTCAGATCCGGCGAGTATGGTGGATGTTCAAGTAGCACGTCAACGCTCGTCCACACACAGCCAATATTGTCAATCAATTCCCGGCAAAAAAGGGATGGGGCAACTTGAACATCCACGATACTCGCCGCATCTCAATCCCCCAGACTTCTTCTTTTTCCCACGCCTCAAAATCGCTTTGAAAAGGAAGTGAGTTGATGAAATTCATGACATCTAAGGGAACAAGACGAGGCTTTTGAACACCTTCCTAAAAGAAGACTTCGTGCAAAGTTTCCAGCAGTGGCGGACTAAGAGGGGGGGGGGGGGGCGTACTGCCCGGCCGGCCGCGGTGGCCGCGGGACTAAGGCGCTCCAGTCACAATCTGCACGGCCACTACGGTCGAGGGTTCGAATACCCCCTCGGGCATGGATATTTGTGCCGTCCTTAGTATAAGGTAGTTCGTAAGTAGTTTGTAAGTTTAGGGACTGATGACCCCGTAGTTATGTCCCATAAGCTTAACAAACATTTGAACATTTTTTTTTTGTCTGCCCGGGCCTACCGCCTTGGGTAATTAGTCTCCATATACCTCGAGCTAATTTTTTTATTTAATTGCTATTTCATTTATTATTATTATTATTATTATTATTATTATTTGAGTGCCCTTGGCTTCAAATTTTGACGGAAGGTATTTTTAGACTGTTCTATGCCTCTAGTCCTGGGGGAGGGCCTCCAAATCTCAAAAGTTCCTTTGTTATAGCAATATATGTATTTCCAAATGGACGGGAGGGGGGCCTCATTTTGATTTGCTGCCGCATCGGGCCTCCGACAGCCTTAGTCCGGCACAGGTTTTGCTAGATATGTGTTGCAGAGCTCATCGGTGCATAGTTATGGGGAGTGAAAAGGACAGTAAGGTAACGATAGTTCGTAGTTCATCTACGTTATTGTTACAGATCTTAGAACTTTGCCAGAGATTGTATATATGCAAGCATCAGTGAAAGAGAAATTGTTATTAACGGTACTGGTGTGTGCTGCAATCTGGAGCACAAGTTCAGAACATACAGGTGGATGCGGTACAACGTGTCAAGTTCCGTTTCTATTCCACTTCTCTCTAACGGGGTCATGAACTCTAGAATCGTGGTGATGGAACAACATACGTGTATGCTGCTGGGTGGTCAGCGACGTCACCCGGTAGCATACCCGTATGTTGTTTGAACATTCAGTACACTGGGAAAAGTTGAGGTTTCACACTTTTTTCTGTCTGTACTACCATAATTCACTTTACATTGTTTTCCTTTTCCGCGTGGTACATCTACATACATACTCCGCAATTCACCGTAAGGTGCGTGGCGGAGGGTACACTGTACCTCTACTAGGCATTTCCTTTCCCATTCCACTTCCAAATTGAACGAGGAAAAAGAGAATGCTTATATGCGTCCGTACGAGCCCTAATTTCTCTTATATTGTCTTTGTGATCGCCACGCGAAATGTAAGTAGGAGGCAGCAAGATCGTACTACACTCAGCTTCAAATTCCGGCCCTCTAAATTTACTTAACAGAAATTCACGAAAAGAACGTCGTCTTTCTTCCAGCGACCCCTAATTGAGTTGCCGGAGCATTTCCGTGACACTCGCGCATTGGTCGAACCTACCGGTAACAAATCTAGCTGCTCGCCTCTGAACCGCCTCTATGTTTTCCTTTAAACTGATCTGCTGCGGGTCCCAAGCACTTGAGCAATACTCAAGACGTGGTCGTACAAGCGTTTTATACACGGTCTCCTTGACAGGTGAAGTACATCTTCCCAAAATTCTCCCAATAAACCGAAGTCGGCTATCCGCCTTACTCACAACTGTCCTTGCATGTTCGTTCCACTTCATATCGCTCTGCAATGTTACGCCTAGATATGTGAACTACGCGACAGCATCAAGAAGTAATCCTGTATAACGTTTTACACCAAAATAAATCTGGCTGTGAAATCTCCTCTCCTTCTCCAAGTAGCATTTTGAATGGTCAGAAGCGTGAAATCACGTATCAGTAAATGGGACGTATGTGGCTACCTAGACATAAGGAACGTTAAGTGTCCCCGAAGAGAGGTGTGGAGAGGGCTGCGCATTGCAGTTTCGGGAAGTCGTGTGTGGGTTGTCTACCTGGGAGCGCGAATTACCGAGGTTAATGCGGAGTGGGTGGGAGGCAGGAGGGGTGGTCGGTGGGCGGTGGGCAGCTCTTTGGCAACTGCGGGCGGCCAGGCGCCGCCGTAACGAGGTTAGCCGCCAGAGCTGGCCCTAATGGACGCGGCCCGTTACTGAGGCGCCGCTGCCTGCGGCCGAAACTCGCGCCGCCCTGGCCCAGGGGCCAATTAACAGCGCCTCCAGGTCGACAACACGGGAAACTGTTCGTTTGCAAGGCGAGCCACCATTGTGTTGAAGAAGCACTCCACCCAGCCCTTAGTAAGAAACATCGTCACGAAGTCCCTCTCATATCCGACCTCGGGATATCGGACTCCTCGGGATATCCCGTATCCGACCATGTGCCCGACTGTCTTCTGCCGGCGACGAGTCAAACTGACTCAACAGTGATGTGCATTGTTTCTCTGTTAAACTGCCAGTTGTGTACTGATTGTTGACGTGAACGTTGCTCTACTTTATTGCTTTTTTGTTTTAGTGAGTACTGTAATTTTGGTGATAAAGTGTGTTGTGCGATTAGTCAAAGTTCGCTGTTGTTTGTTGATGTGGTCTTCAGTCCGGAGACTGGTTTGATGCAGCTCTCCACAATACCCTATCCTGAGCAAGCCTCTTCATCTCCACATAAGAACGGCAACCTACATCTGTCTGAATCTGCTTACTGTATCCATCTCTTGGTCTTCCTCTGCGATTTTTACCCCACACACTTCTCTCTAATGCTAAATTCACAATTCCTTGATGTCTAAGAATGTGTCCTACCAATCTATCCCTTCTTTTAGTCAAGGTATGCCAGAAATTTCTTTTCTCCCCAATTCTGTTCAGTACCTCCTCATTAGTTACGCGATCCACCCACCTAATCTTCAGCATTCTTCTGTAACACCATATTTCAAAAGCCTTTATCCTCTTCCTGTCCGCACTGTTTATCGTCCGTGTTTCACTCCCATACAAGGCAACACTCCTTACAAATGCCTTCAGAAAGGACTTCCTTAGGCTTAAATCAATATTCGATGTTAACAAATTTCTCTTTTTCAAGAACGCTTTTCTACCCATTGCCATTCTACATTTTATATCCTCTGTACTGCGACCATCATTTGTTATTTTACTGCCCAAATAACAAAACTCACCTACCTCCTTTATTGCTTCGTTTCCCAATCTAATTCCTTCAGCATCACCTGGTTTTCTTATACTGCACTCCATTACCCCAGTTTTGCTCTTGTTAATGTTCATCTTATATGCACCTTTCAGCATACTGTCCATTCCGTTCAATTGCTCTTCCAGGTCCTCTGCTGTATCTGACATACTTACTATGTCGTCGGCAAAGCGCAATGTTTTTAATTCTTCACCCTGAACTTTAATTCCTTCTCCAAATTTCTCCTTGCTTTACTTTATAGCTTGCTCAATCTACAAATTGAATAACATTGGAGAAAGGCTATGGCTTCTCAAAAACGTAAGCGTGTGTGCGTTTCCCTTCAACAAAAACTTGAAGTGCTTCAATGTTTGGACCGTGGTGAGTCACTAGTCAAATTAGCCGCAGAGCTAGGGGTCGGCATGCCAACTGTAAAAGCCTGGAGAAAAAACCGTGCAGACCTTGAAAGTTATTCTATGAAAATTGAAACGGAAGATGCTTTAAAACTCGGAAAATGTTAAAAAGAACCTAAGCTAGAACTTGTAGACGAAGCTCTTTGGGTTTGTTTTTGTCAAGAACGGCGCAAAGGGACTCCTTTGTCGGGGCCTCTTGTGAAAGAAAAAGCCGTAAAGCTGTTTGAAAAATTGGTAGGAGATGTTGAGACTTTCAAGGCAAGCGTAGCTTGGTTTCACCGCTGGAAGCTTCGCCACGGTATTAGACATGTTGTTATTGCGGGCGAAAGAGTGTTAGGGACTTTTTCAAATGAGGTACTGTACACACTGTGTGTAATTGTTTGCCTTTTTGATTAAACAGTACAGTACTGTATTTTTAATGTTTTCGTTAATTAATATAAAAATTAAACTTTTCCATTTTATAAAAAAAAACTATTACTTTTTGTTAGAACACGTACTGCAAAATAATTTTTTATTGAATACAGTAATTACGATTAAGCAGCACTGTGTGTATTGAGTGTGTGTTTTGTACAATATTTGTAATTTAGTGCAGTATACGGCTGTTTTGACCCGAAAAACCGTGTTTTATTGCTCCTCGGTATATCCGACCTTTTGGACGTTCCGACCACGGCCCGGTCCCGTGAAGGTTGGATATCGGGGGTTCAAAATAAAAATAAAATAAAAAATAAAAAAAATGTTCAAATGTTTGTAAATCTATCGGACCAAACTACGTAGTCATCAGTCCGTAGCTTACAAACTACTTAAACCTAGGTAAACTAACCTAAGGACAACACACACACCCATGCCCCAGGGAGGACTCGAACCTCCACGGCGAGCAACCGCGCCCTCCGCAACGAGACGCTTTAGACCGCTCGGCTACTCCACCGCGGCGTATTGGGGGTTCCGTTGTATATACCTACCTAAATACAAAATGTTGCCTGGGTATTTACTTCTCCCATTTCCTCCTCCTTCTCTATGTCTCTATCTCACCTTCTCCCATCTCTCTCTGTTCACCTGCCATTTCACTCTATCTGTTCCTCTCAACCCTTCCCCCTCCTCTTCCTCAGCCCATGTCCTCTTCATCTCTGTGTTTAACTTCACCTCTCCATCTCATCTCCACCTGTAGAATATGAAATATTACCAGAGGCTGCGCGTCCTATGTGTTCATTGGTTCAGTGAACCCTCGAAAAATGCTCGTCATGAAAAAAAGTAAATAAAAAAAGTAAAAGTGCCTTAGAAAAATTTGCTGTAGAAGAAAGAGAACATAAATGGAGAGAGCGTATAGTATAACCAGGAACATTTACTACAAAAGGTCTCTGTCTATAAATCTGAAAATACAGCACTACAACAGCAGTAAAGCCAGAATGTCTTTATACAAGTGAATGTTTAGTACTGATTTACAAATTACATAAACTGGAAGTCCTAGAACGAAAAATCATTCGAAAAATACTTGGTCCACTAAGAAATACAGAGGTATGGAAACTAAGAAGTAATGCAGAAGTTTATAGCAACATGGAAAACATAACCGAAACACTACGGAAGAGGCGACTGCTATTTTTTGGACATTTATACCGAATGAACAGCAACAGGTTAACCAAACAGATTTTTAAATATCTCTGGGACAAGAAGTCAACAATAGCATGGATTCAAGAAGTTAGGAAAGATTTGGAAAGAAACAATATAAGTGAAAAAGATGCAACAGAAAGAGAAACTTTTAAGAAGAAAGTGTTAAAAATGGAAGGATTCCAAGGCAGGAGGGAGAATAAGACATGAGTAAAGTGGTCTGAGGAGAGAAAAAGGATGCATAGTGAAAAGATGTAAGAATACTGGAGGAAAAAGAAAGAAGAACAAAGGAGGAAACATTGAAATTGGTGCGTGGTCCTTAGAGGGCCGAAACAAAGAAAGAAGAAAAGTGTTGTTAAACTATCATTCTTCGTTTCGTTCTTCTATCGGATTATTTTAAATGCATATTAAAAGTATTTTTATCGCATGAGAAACGTTTTAGGTCGCGAAGACAGCACGTATACGAGTCGTAACGCGGCCGCTTAATATACGCGGCACTGGTCGCAGCGTTACAATCGCGGTAAGGAGGGGTGAGGGGAAACGCCACTTTTAACATTGGCGTTGGAGCTGGTACAAACGCCAGCTCCTGGCTACTCGAGCTCTGGCGGTTAAGCACGAATGGTCCCGAAGCAAGACAATGGCCCACTTCGCCTTGCGCATGCGCTAATTTTTCATGAAGCCAGTTACCGCTCTTCATATTTGTTTTGGTGCATTGAGGAATCACGAAAAATCACGTCATATTTGGTAAAATATCTTATAACTATAAATTAAAGATGCATTAACTGCAAAAGCCTTCAGAAGATCCGATCATGAACAATAATGAAGTCGTTACCCTCTAACTAGCAAGAATAGCCGTGAGGTTAGCGTCATCGCGATGCACAGCCGAAGGTAGTGGGTTCTAGACAAACTGCAAGCAATTTTTTAAACCCAATCTTCTATTCAACAGATACGGGAACCATAATCACTGATGTGTTGTTATTTGCCATATCTTACGACGCTTTAGCAAATGTGTCTAGATTTTGATAAATGACATTTATACTCTTCGTTGTAACAAATATTTAACTGTTTGAAATGAGGTTGGGGGATAGCAGCCTTAGCACATGTGTATGGTTAGGAGCACGCGCTGTTTAGTGTCATGTGACCCGCAGGTATCTTGTCCCTTCATCATAACAGATTCATTTTGTTACAGTCACGTAACAGTGTAATTAGTTACTTACTTTGTTTCATGTGCATATTAACCCTTTGAGGCCCATAAATAAGCATAAGAAGAAAACTATAACAATTTCTTTCAAAATCCACTTTCATTATCTGAAAAGGCAATAATATAGTGTAATAACTATAGAATTTGTAATTCACAATAAAATATTCTTGGTAGTTACATAGTGAAAGCACTGGGCTGTTACGACAGTTTTCATGGCTACATTTCTTATTAAATTCAGTGAAACAGTTTTTGTTATGCTCAAACCCACATTACACGTTTGGCAGAATGATTTTGTTCGGTGTGGCTCTTCATCAGTATTACAGTGAGCTCCTCTTCGACACGGTTCTCTTTCTGGCATATAGGATGCATTGTCAAATCGTGTTTCTGGTGCAACAAATGAATTGGTTCCGCTGGATGTGAGATCTCTTGCGGTTAGGAGTTGATGATGGCATTGCTTCAACTACACCAGCAATTACAGAGGGTCCGAATTGCTTCTGAATTTTCTGATCATTATCACAATATTCATTATAACCGCAGGACGCTGCAGAGTCAACGAATGGTTATCTACATCTACATAAATACTCTGCTACTCACATTGAAATGCATGGCAAAGGGATGAGTGACCATAAGTTCAAAACCTCATCAGCATTCTATATTGTCATCACACACATGGTCCTCATTGTTGCCACTACTAACGTGAGCAGAGTCACTTTAAGTACAAACACCTCCATTCATATTCTCTTCAAATTCAACTAACGTCTCATCAAGTAAAAGTCGAAGTTCTTCATCAATTTCGTCTGATTCACTTCCAATATCCGAACCAGCCGATTCAGTATCACTTGGAATTTCAGCAACAATGTCCATTAGCGTATTTGTACTAAGGTCCCAAGCTCAGAATTGCATCTTTACTCTAGATGGTGGTTTATTATTTATACTGACACAGTGTAAAAAATAAAAGAAACTGTAGATTTACTGTTTGAAGGTCGCTACGTCTCAGTGGTTTCATTATGAAACCACCTGCATTTTCGTGAAAAAACTAAAATTACGTTATAATCATAGATAGAAACATATTCTACATACAACCGAAAGAAGCATAAGAATAAGGCATTACCTGAAATTCCAATTATCTGCTGTATAGATGTCACAAACTAATTTTATAATGAAGTCGGGGTCGAAAGCACTTGTACTCGGCGCAGCATTACACAAAGGAAGCTCTTACTTTACACTTCGCCATTGCAATAAGTAGCTGGCGTTGACGCTAGATGTCACCAGCAATCAACCTGGGATGTTGGCTTCAAGAATGAACCACTGCACCGGAAAAGAAGCCAAAGTAAGACTGAAAACACTGGGGCGGAAAGGGTTAATGTGTTCCTCGTGTTCAGTGTCTTTTAGAAATTAGTTACCTTTAAGCTTGGAAAAAAGTGTGAAATAAAGAAGCTCGGCAGGCCGACTCCTCAGCTCAAGCTGAAGCGCAAAAAAGCCCAGGTAAGGCATTCTGCAGCTCTTTTAACGAAAATATAGCTAAAGGGAGAGGGGGCAGCAAACTGAGGCGATTTCCCCCGGCACCACTCGCAGAGGTGCGCCAAATTTTCTGCTTGGTCGCAATGTGGCGAGGGGGGGGGGGGGGGGCAGAGGCGGGGCGAAACATGGACATGCGCCCCGAGTGGAGGGGAGGAGGCGGGCGTGACCACTATCAACATCCAGCACTCAAAGAAGCGAACCCCCAGGCATCTGAAGCACCAGCTGTAACGGAATATCACATACAGCTGTTAACTTCACGGTGATTCGCAAAACTGTGTCAAGTGTTTTGCAAGGTACCCTTTACCATTCAACATACGGTGGATTGCGGATTATAAAATCCTTTCCTATGAAATCGTACAGCGTTGTTGTAATTAAACTGATGGTATTCCAGATGCTGCAGTGCTCGCTGCATACATCACAGGACTCTTTAAAGTTTTTGCGTGTTATCAGTAATTGGCGCGCTCGCAGAATACGTTGAAAAAAAAATTATAGTTCCACATTCAGCCACCGGCGAAAATATGGCGCTATAAGCAGTCAGAATGTGAAATGGTTTCTAGTTTAAGATCATTACGGTGTTGTTTCTTTGATGAGAATGACGTCGCTTGTTAAATTGCTTTTTGTGGAAAGGGTTAAGAAGGTTGAACTACCTGTACGAACTGCAATGGCTATCGGGAAGCAAGATCGTGCACTGCTGGTGCAGCAGCACTGCATTGGAGGAATATCACCAATAGAAACAGATGTGAAGAGGCCTCTTCTAAATAAATGGGCGAAAGGATATCATCCAGAAATTGGAACAAACGAGCGTAGTGGGAGGTGAAGTAGGGAGAGGAAGATGTTCCAATCCCAAGGCGGTAGTAGAAGTTGCAGTAGCTGTAACCATAGTCCAGTCAATGAGTGCTCAAAAGAGGGGTGTAGAGTGTATGGAATATGCGAGAATTTTTGACTTCAGGACTTTGTTAGGGATAGTTAGGAGGTGAACATACTAAAAGTCCCCGCCCCTGGGGGGTGAGCTAAAGCGGGGAGGGGAGTGGAAAGGTACCATCTTTTGGTTTTCGCTTATATCTCGAAAACGGTCGGCTTTAGGAAAAAAATGTTCCAAATTAAAATGAAAGAAAATTGAATTTTCTATAAAATTGTTCCGATACATATACGTCGAATTCCCAACGATTTTCGAGATATACGTTATTGAAAATCGTCAATTTCGGAAAAAAATCATCATTACCTCACTAATTTTGTCAAACATTTACTTCTAGTGGCTCACTCGATCGTTTCACAGAAAATTTGTCAGAAAGAAAGTTGTAGAGCAATAAATTTCCTTCAATTTGATGTACACATTTGCTACCTTATCTTCAGCCAATCAGAAGTTACATTATTTATGAGATGTGCGCTCAGTTTCGATGTCCCTCCAGAAATGAGTGTTTTGAGGGGCTATGACGGGTATATTTGGTGGCGAGTGCAGAAGCCAGGGAAGTTTGGCTACAGTGAGTTTTTCTACAGTTTGGCGTGTTCCGTCAGAGTGCCCGTTGGGCACCGGTCGCGCTGGGTTGCCGACGTGGCAGCAACAGTTTGAGTTCGTCGCCAAGGAAGTAAATGGCATGATCCAGTCAGTGTGGCTTTGGCAGTGCAAGTGGAAGGAAGGAGTACGAGAGTGTCAGCGTCACGTTGACTGTGGCACTCATACGGGCACAAGTAGGGCCGAGCCACGCTCCGACGTGTGGTCAATGTGGTGACGTCTTCCGCCTGGGTAGCGGGTGTTTACCCGTATTACTGATGTCAACCATCACCGAGCACCGGCTGTGGGATTCAGTACTGGTGTTGAAGATCCTTTAGTTACATCTCCTCAGGAAGGCTGACTATGATGGGTGAATGCATGATATTGGATTATTAGAGTTGTTAACCGGATTCGCCTGTCTACAAAGTTCTGAGGGAGGTCGCGGTTTCCAGCTGCCGCGCTACGTTTGAGGTAAGTATCTTCCATACACTGTCCATCTGGCTGTTGTCTATTCCATTTGTGGTTGTCGCATCTTGAAGTTCCTCCCTGCGTTGCTCCGTGATCGTGGTGTTGTGTTTGTGATTGATTAGAGTTTGTGTGGCAGAACCTCTGCTATCGACTGTCCCTAATGTGTATGTCTTAATCATTATTTACTTTTATTATTAAGAATTCAAATTTGATAGTGTTTGAGTGTCTTGCTCATTATCAATCATCTGTTTCAAATTACTAAAGTACTGACCGTTTAGTTTCTAGGGGAGTCTCTGGCTTTAAATGGCTTGTGCCCATCTACTACATCGTTGCCTCGGGGTAATTCAAGGTAGTGCTCTTTTCCCTCCGCCGGGTATTCTGCCTACCCTACGGCTGTATCGCGGCAGGCCCTCAAATTGTCATTTGTTTCCTATCTAGCCTTCATCCTTTCCCTCCTTACTTGCAATCCGTTTGGTCATGGTGACCTAGTGTGTGTTATCGCTACCTTGAGCTATTGCTGCTTCATTTTTAGAAAAAATCGGTCCGAAGGTGATAACAGTCTGACTATAAGACGCTTATTTAACCCAAATAACTTTGTTACAATTTTTACAAATTGTTGCCTTACGTCTACGTTTCGTGTTGCTAGGTGTGCTGTACTTGCATTTCAATCCAAATTGTAACGTGTGCTTGTAATTTTATGTTTCTTGCCGCAAGGTGCATTTCAAGTTTCGTATGTACTTAAGCGGAATTTTTCCCTTAAATTTAGATTGTGTGAAAATCTCAGATGTTTAATAAACATTTTATGCATTCTCTTACAAGAAAAAAGAGGTCTACAGTATTTACATTTTATGGATCGTGGCTTTGGTTTTTCAGGTCAGAGTACTAAAAATACTTAAGATTAAAAATTTTTAAGACATTCTCTTTGGAAACCAGCCTTCAGTAAGTAACTTGTTGTCTTTCGTGTCTTGATTTCATTGTCCATGTCGGAGTTTAATATGGTTTTTAAAAAAAATTTCTTAATATTCTCTTAGATATCTGCCTCTGTCTCTCTAGCCTCGTCGAATAAAAGGGTGACTGCAGACACGGACTATCCTTGGTGTATCCACTCAGTCCTATGTTCTCTCAGTCCGGCATTTGTGACAAATTCTTATTAAGTAAAACATTTAAATATTTAAAAAAATCCCCACTCCCATCCCAACAGCATATTTGTGAGCATTACAAACATTTTACGTGATTTTGCGGTTTATCACGAATCTCGTTCTTTATGCCGTCATATTTCCTCAACTTTGTCTCTTAACCCTAGAACGGTCGGTCGAAAAAAAGTTTCTGGAACGGTCGGGCTGGGTCTGTGGAATACAGTAATTAAAACCCTTATAACAAGTACCAAACTGTGTATTTACATCAAATGACGAGGTTCAAATCCTACTAAAAGCTGAAGAGACATTATTTCAACCTTCTGAATTTCACAACAATTACTGTAAAAAAAGTAGAAAACATATTTTTTTGAAGTAATAAATGTAAGTACGGTGGAAATACAAATAAATTGGATTGAAAAAGAAATATAAATGAGAATAATTAGTAGAACTGAGAAGCAGAGGTTTTGAATATTTGTTATATAAATCGAGATTGTGAATATAATGAAGTTTGTGTGATATCGTCCTCTAAAATCACCAATTTTCGTAACAGTCGCAGCAAACCATTTCTGCATGTGTCAAGTATAAACATATTTTGCAAACTTTGCAGAAGTATTTAGCTTTTCTGCCCTTGCAGTTATAGCATCTTCCCCTTCATCCCCACTTACTTCACTGTTGCTGTCATGATCACTGTTTATTTCGAAGTCTGGGTCCGCATCAGAATCGTCAGTTTCACTCTCATGATCGTATAAAACTTTGCAAATTTCACAGTATGAAAGACTTTGTCTTAGGGATTTTGTATTGTAAACAACTGGCAATGATAATGCGGTGTTCTGAAATCACAAATAGTTCAGAACGTATCTTGAACCTGAATGAAAGAACCAAATAAAAATCGGCTCGCATTAGTTGAAAGAAGTAACGTAAATAGTCGGGCTGGGTCTGATAGATGCGAGCGCTTTTTGAAGGACTGCTAAACAATGACTAAAGACTTTAAAACCTTATTCATGATGTGAAAGCCTAGTCTCGGATGTCTCAGGAAGCTCCAATACGCACGCCTGCTAACTTGTGGAAGTATTGAAAGATACACTCCTGAAAAATGAAAAAAGAACACCACGAATTCGTCAACCCAGTAGAACGAGAATTATTCACACATTCTTGAGGATGTTTATAATACACGATCACGCTCTCAGATTCATGCGCACGTCAGTACAGTCACCAGAGCGTGCACGATGTCGACTCTAGTATCGTGTATATCCTCCTCTTGCAGCAATGCAGGGTACAACGTTCTCATGAAGACGATTGTAGAGGTGCCGAATGAAGTCTCACGGTATGGCCTGCCATGCAATTTCCATCTAATGCCTCAGTTGGACCAGATGTCATGCCGGTCGTGTAGACCGCACCAAGAAGACCTTTCATCTGGCCCTAGACATGCTCAACGGTGGACAGATCTGTGGATAATGATGGGCAGGGTAGTTGACATACAACTAGAACAGCACGTTTAGTTGTACAGGATATGTGTGGACGTGCATTGTCCTGTTGGAAAAGCACATCGCCTTGACAGTGGCAAGATGGGTTGAATTATGTTTTCACTGTACCTTTCAATTTTCCCCTAACGAACACCAGAGGAGAACAGCTAGTGTAGAACACGGCTCCCCACACCATGGTCCCAGGTGTCAGCCCTGTTTGCCTCTCTCGCGTACACTCCAGATTTTCGAATTCCCTCGCACTACATGACACATGCGTACAACCAAGGCAGCGACAACTCACTGAAGATGACACGTCCCTCAATGACACCATTAGAGGCGGGCTGAACAGTGTTGGGGTGTGAGTGGAGGACACTAACGGCACGCATGATCTCCATCATTGTGAAGAGAATGATATTCTATACTCGCCATTCTCCTTTAGTTATCGTCTACAAAACAACAGTGCACGCTACAGTGAAATCATCATTTGACCTGTCTTGCTACCACTCATGCCCCAAAAAGGTGATATGCTTTCCCATCAGGACAATGCGCGACCACACGTATCCCATAAAACCCAACGTGCTCTTCAAGGTGTGCACTACCTATCCTGGCCAGCACGATCCCTCTCCCATTGAGCATGTTTGGGACCGCATGAAACGCCATTTTGGGCGGTCTACATGAGTGGCACGATATGTGGCCTAACTGAGGCACCAGGTAGCAACTGCATAGCAGGCTATTCCACATAACCGCATTCGGAACCTCTACGATCGTTTCCATGAAAGAATTGCAGCTTGCATTGCTGAAAAAGGAGGGTACACCTGGCACGAACATTGCGGACGCTGTGGTGACTGTACTCACGTGTGTATGACTCTGCCTGTGTGATTGTGTGTTGTATACAATCTCAATAACGTTTCAATAACCTCGGATAGACACTGTCTGTCTGTCTTCTTAGTGATGACTGCGATTCTATGAGAATAAGTAGCATCTCGTTGTGCTTTTTCCAAGTGGCATAAACAGCGATGCATGGTGTTCGGCCTTGGGATGCAGGCTTCACCAGTTATTAAGCCACTTTCACAGAGCGAGCAGTGCACGCTTTTTTCTGTCCACAATAATTTGTTCACATATACCGACAATAGCGAGAAGGTACAACAGTGGGCTAACAATTGGCTTTCGTATTTCCGCGCATGCATGAGAAACTCTTCATAAAATCGAATTGTCATCCCATCAGATCCAGCTGCCTTCTGTCAGTTGCTCGATTTGAAAAGGTTTTCCATTGCTACGTCGTTTATTTCGATATGTCTTTTGTTGTCCTGCGTAATGATTGGGAGCCATGTAAGTGCTTTAGAAACAGACATATTTAGTGTTACTTTGTATGGTAATCTTGAATAAATATTACCTGGCAGATTCCCTGTAATATTAATTTTATGAATAAACTACATTCAGCCATTAACGTTAACGAAACTTTAATTTGACTAGTTTTGAAACTCCAATATTATCATCGTCATACCCCTGCTCATCACGCAAATTTTCATGTGTTGAATTGCATCCTGTATACAGGGTGTAAATTGCCTATCCAGCATGTTGTTACGTATGTTTGTGTGACCTGCCTAATGATGTTTCACTTTCAAGAATCAGATGACGTATGTGGAATCTGGCATAAGGTTATAGATTGCAAATTGCAGTTTTTTGGCACAATGGTTAGCCCCTTTCCTTTTATTTCAGCGACATTTTAGACCAAGGTGTTAGCTATCTTTCTTCAATTTCTTTCACTGCTTTCTCGCATTTTAGCTGTGTTTTATGTCTGACGCCGGCCGCGGTGGCTGAGCGTCTACGACGCTCCAATCACGGTCTGCACGGCCACTACGGTCGGGGGTTCGAATCCACTGCTCGGGCATGGATATTTGTGCCGTCCTTAGCATTAGCTAGTTCTTAAGTAGTTTGTAAGTTTAGGGACTGATGACGCAGTAAGCTCTAAAAACATTTGAACCTTTTGTAATGTCTGACAACTTGATTTCCGGTGTGTGTGTGTGTGTGTGTGTGTGTGTGTGTGTGTGTGTGTGTGTGTGTGTTTGTGTGTGTATGCACCATGTTTTATTACGATATATATGTTGTTACTTGCAGTTCTAACTTTAATAATTTCATGTTTCATTCGGCTACTCGAGTGTTTGCATTGCTTCAAGTGGTGTGAATCTCTGCAGGTTGAGTAATTATCATTAAGCAGAAATTCTGATCTAATATTAATGTAGTAATATTGCCTGTCATCGAAATTCGACCAATTGTGTTCAAAAAGTGTGGAAACGTGTAAGGAGTCAAGAACTCCTGACCCCATTGGATGTCATTATATGCACTTTAACGGCATCATTTTTCTAAGCAATTTGATACACCACACATGATATTTGTGATGGTAATTGGAGACAATAGTTTCTGTACTTGCTGAAGTCATTATGTTAAAGTATGCTGCATATACTCAGAAGCTAGCATTGGACAGACAGTTTAAACTGCATGGTGTGGCACAGAAGCTGTGTTAGTCTAGAGGGAGTAGGTGCTTTTGCCGAGCGAGAAAACCCGGACAGCGGGAGAGTAGCCGAATGCACTAAGGTGTCCAGCTGTGGTGACCGCGGCTGTTCCCTGTCGGGGGTTCGAGTTCTCCCTCGGGCATGAGCGTTAGTGTTGTCCTTAGCATAAGTTAGTCTAAGTTAGTAGTTTGTAAGCGTAGGAACTGATGACCACCGTAGGTGAGTCCCTTATATTTACAAACATTTTGAAAATTTTGAAAGCCCAGGCGAAACCGGTTTGCAGGCAGTAGAACAAGAGAGGCTTTCAGCAGACATATGTGTGACGCCCTGGCCCTGGACATTTTAGTCAGATTTATAACATGAACCATAAGTGTTCAAAATATCACCTCTCAGTGGAGGGACACGATTTAGCAAAGGCACAGATATGTCCCACATCTCTACATCTACAAGGGATACTCTGCAAATCACATTTAAGTGTCTGGCAGAGGGTTCATCGAACCACCTTTATATTATTTACCTCCCAATCCATTCTCGAATGGCGCGCGGGAAGAAAGAACACCTGAATATCTCCGTTCCAGCTTTGATTTCTCGTATTTTATTCCGATGATCTTTTATACCTATGTAAGTGGGAGTCAACAATATATTTTCGTATTCGGAGGAGAATGTTGGCGATTGGAGTTTCGTAAGTAGCCGAAGCCGCAGCGATAACCGCCATTGTTGTAATAATTCCTATCCCAGTTCCTGTATCATTTCCGTGACGCTGTCTCCGCTGTATCGTGACAATATGAAACGAGCTGCCCTTCTTTGGAGTCTTTCGATGTCCTCCGTCAAACCCAGTTGATAAGGATCCCACGCAGCGCAGCAATACTCCAAATGAGGATGGACAAGTGTAGTGTATGCAGTCTCTTTAACAGTTCTGTTACATCTTTTAAGGGATCTGCCAATAAAACGCAGTCTCTGGTTCGACTTTCCTACTACGTTATCTACGTGTTCTTTCCAGTTTAGGTCTGATGTAATACTATTTGCTATGTATTTTGTGGAGTTTACAGCCTTCACATTCGATAGACTTATCTTGTTAACAAAGTTTAACGGACTTCTTTTCGTACTCATGTGGACGACTTCACACTTCTCATTATTTATAGTTGATTGACAATTTTTACACCATAATGATATCTGATTTTGATCGTTCTGCAGTTGGTTTAGATCTTCATATGATTTTACTAGACGGTAAATGACCTAAGAGAGCTGTTTAGATTTTCTCCCAAATCGTGTCTTTGCCTTACCATCGATTACTACGAACTGTGTCCTCTCTGACAGGAAATCCCCTATGCAGTCGCAAATTTGGGCTGATATACCATAACCACGCAATTTGATTAAAAGACGTTTGTACGGTGTCAAAGGCCTTCCGGAAATCAAGAAATACGGAATCAATTTGAGAAACCTTGTCGATATCAGTCATCACTTCGTATGAGTAACGAGCTAGTTGTGTTACGCATGAACGATATTGTCTAAATCCGTGTTGACCTTGGGAGAATAGATCATTCTGTTCGAGATAATTCATAATATTTGAATTTAGAATATTTCCAAAACCCTGCTGCAAATTGACGTCATTGAAATAGGCCTGTAGGTTAGTGTGTTACTCCTGTTGAGTTTTTTGATTATAGGTGTGACCTGTGGTACTTTCCAATCTTATGGTACAGAAACAAGTATCTGTACCATAAGATATTTTCGGTTGTATATGACTGTTATGTAAGGAGATATCGCTTCAGCATAATCAGATAGAAATCTCAAGTATATGTCCCGAAGACTATTTAAGTTGCTTCACTACTCCGACGGTATCAACTTCAACGTTACTCATTCTGGTCTCTGTTTGTAATCCGAAATCTGGAATATTGGTTTCGTCTTCTTTGGTGAATGAGTTTCTAAAAGCTATTAAATTATTATTCAAAAGAGATAGATTGTGGAAAATATAGAAAGGTATATACGGATTACTGGGCTATGAAAAGGCACTCCCCATGGGTATGCCTCTGGCGATGACGGTCTGTCTACTTGGACGATCACCAGTGTCCTCCTGTGTGAATAATATTAGCGACTTGCTTCGGTTTTGCTTAGTGGCATAAACAGCGGTGTATGGAGCCAAGCGTTAAGTTGCAGGCTTCACGAGTAATGAAGACAGTTGCACAGTTAAAGCAGGGGACATTTGAGCCCATCCAAAACAATCAGTTTACGTTTGCAGAAAATACCCAGGAGGCATCATGGTGGGCTACTTCTCTGAAATAAGCGTATGCTACCATATTGGTTTCGATGTAGACAGTTGTCAAGACTTGACTTTACCAAGATTTGACAGGAAATTTTGGCTGATCCAGATCAGCTACATATTAATCCGTTAATTATGCTAGGATTTCAGAGTCATGGTGAAAGGAGTACGCAAAATAATTTTCACTTAATGTTTGCCTGTCATACAGCCTTGAACATGTTCTGTTACAAAACCTAAGCTATAATTCTGTAGAAAACGAATTTATGTAATATTTTGTACCATTTCACTAATCGATACAACATACTGTACTTAATTTCATATCTTTGCTGTAAACCAAAGATTTAGTTTTATCTCTGGAGTATGTCTTGCACTCGCAGTTGTTGCGTTTAAGGAGTCGGTGTGTGACCTTCGTGAAGGAGAGTCAATGTCTGATTATGGTAGAGTTGAGTCGATGAGTAATCGTGGAACTGTCGGGTTAGTCTGTCTGTGTGTTAGACTCGAAGAGTAAAAATTCAGTTTTGAAGTGTCGTAGCCAAGTCTGCAGATTATAATTTTTGTATGGAAATTAATCTGTCTCCAATAAGGTAATGTATACTTTTCTATTGTTATGTCTCCTAGCCTGTATTTGAACTATTGTAGTTGGTATTTGTCTTTTTGCTAATGAATACTATTTAGTGCAGCTCGCATTTATTATTTAACCCTGAGTCATTTTCCAGTTCCTCGTTCCTTTCACAAATTTGAATTGGTATCCGTCTTGATCATTGTTTCTTATGATAGTGTTGCATAATTATTGTGTTTGTAAATTTATGTGTTAATTAGAACAGTTCAATGTAGGTATTTAGTCATGATCAACTGGTCTATTAATGACAGCAGGAAGAAGTTTGTTCATAAATCCAGTAAAGTTCAGAGTTGGAGATTTTCTCAGTCTTATTGAAACTTCAAATTATTAAGTCAGTTAATGTTAGTCACAGTTAAAGTGATTTGTCTGATCAGAAGAGAAGAGGAAAGAGATGAGAAATATTTGCAGCGAGTGAGACTTGAAACCATTACCAGTTTTGAAGGACATGTTTTTAATTTACGTTGAATCAGTACGGTAATTGTTGTTCAGATAGGCACATTATAAAGTGTAGTGATTTTGGTATCCTATTAATCTTAAATAACTTTGACATCTTGTTTATTCAAGTGACAAAATTATCATAGTAGTAGCATGCTCTTTTTTTGTTGCCTCTCGCAGTCGACTTGTGGTTGTATAGTCTGGCTACTGGCATATGGTGCACGCTAACAAATCTGAACTTTTGAGATCCTCACATTGTCTCTCACACACGAGATTAATATGTAGACCAATTACGAGTTTAATTGTTGCTAACTTATTAACTACTGCACAATTTAAAGTGTTATCCGTTGCGCATCAAACTGAACCACATTTACGTAAGATCATTGCATCCCATGTCAGTTGCAATTTATTCTTACAGGGCAAAGAAAGGTACTAAGTCTCATTTCTTAGTCAAATTATTTTATAACCAAAACTAAAGCAGAACATTTATTTGTGTATTTTAGCGGGGACGGTCTCTTTACACAAACAGTTACACGATCGCCCCACACACATACTACCTTTAGCATTCTTTCAAACACACACACACTACTTTTAATGGACATAGCAGCTGGTGATGCAATAAATGGTAATCATGAGCTAACAGAAAGCTAATTGTGAGGTTTGGCGCAAGAAGGAGGCAGTTCCACTTTTTGGCTCTATTGAGTTGAACATTCTATCACATACAAAAAATCCCCTTCGTTTGGTGCAAGAAAGAGGCATCTCTACCCACTCGTTTTGAAGAAATCCAACAGATCGTTTATCGATTCCCAGCGCCGGGCCACAGCTTTATGACATGCGATAGAGCGTTCGGTAATATAGAAAAGAGTTTGAGGTAAATGGAAATAGCTTTTCTTCCAGTGGACTATGCTCGCATTATCAGAAGAACCAGCCGCAAATTTCATGTCACTGAAGTGTACCAGAGATTTATTTTCAACTTTGTTGACACATTGAAGAATTTTTTTTGTAAAGAACCCTTACGTATCACTGTCAAACAAGAAAAGAATACAACATTTCATCACTTAGTACAAGATATACCTTTATGAACAGCCATACATCGGTAAAGGGATCATTCAATGCAGTGCGACCGTAGCGATGACTGTCTTTGATTATGCGCAAATTTTCAACTAAGGACCCGCGAATCTCATAACAATCAAGCTTATGATTGTCTCCTCCTGCTTAAAGGCCAAAAGTTTCAAGATGTCAGAAAGTACGTTGGGCTAAACGTGGCCTTACGGCCAGTTGACGTCATGTGCTTCAAACCATCCTGACTGAAGGGGAGCTAGAAGACTAAAGAAATGTAGAATTAATGTAGTATGCCAATAATGTTGTACTTTCCTTATTGATAAATTTTTTCAAACTGAAATATGTTTAATTGTGAGTAAAATGGTTCTACACACAGTTTTTCATTCATTTTGGAGCAAAACGGAGGCAGCTCCAAAATCTCTATTGCACGTACATGAGTACATACATTTGTGTGTATTCTCGTCAATAGTATCAGATACCCCTTAGCATAAAAGAAGGCAGACAATTTTTTCGTTTTGGTGAAAACTGAATTTTTAAAACCTTTTTTCTTTTCGATTTGCCACGAACTGGATAAAGTGGAGCTGCCTTCTTCTTGCACCAAACCTTTCAATTTTTATTTCTGCAAGGTGGCTTCCATGCAACGGCACTGACACCAGTACAACATTACTCACTGTATTTAACGTGACAGCCTCTTCTATCTCAATTTAATTGTAACGTCAAATATATATGCGACATCTCAGTCGCCCTGTGATGGATATTTTTTCTTCTGATAATTAATTTATTTATTTTTGTAGTTTGGATTATCAAAACGTTACCATTAACAGTTGAATCCTGTCCTTTATTATTATTCAATGTTTTATTTATTGCAACAGCAGAAATTATTTTATAGGGGTTGTCATTCTGACCACAATTGAAAACCTCTTACCTGTCTTAGATTGAAAGGTACGCAGCTTTCTGATGTCTAGCATTCATGTCGTGGTAGACTTGTTCCACCTGCGGAGCCAACCGTATTAGGGTACAAAACATTGCAGCTTAAACCTTGCGCACTATACAAGGTGGAAGAAATCGTCTGTCAAATTATTAAGACGTCTAGTGGCACATAAACGTGAACGCACTAGAAACTGTTAATTTTTTAAATTGGAAATCATTGTAATGTTGATTGTTAGTTCCCACTTGAACCTTGCATTTGAAAGGGGAAGGAGGAAGTTGTGGCTATTCAAAAAAGAAGTAATTAAAAATTAGGAACTTTCTATATTCTTTGGGATTAGCAACGTATAACCGTAACGTTATTCTTTCTGCATAATATGCGACATAACGTTATTCCGTTGCTGTAAAATTTTGACTTCCACTGATGACAAAACACTAGACAAAGTAGTTTCTCCCTTTCTAACGCTAAATGGCTGTCTTGTCACAGCTGTTATTTTTCGTGGCAAATAGTCGTCTAAGATCCCCTTTAAATATGAAAAAAATCGACTTCCTTTAATCTCTTTTAACAGCTTAGTAAAAACTTTTTTTTTTTTTTTTTTTTGTGTGTTCGTCTATAGCAAAGTCCCTCTCTAATTTTTAATTTTATAACTTTCATTAGCCTTGTTGTGTAATTAGTATTGCAAATTGTTATTTAAATTTTGTGTACATGTATTTATATAACGCCAAGAAGTAACTGATTTCGTTACTGAAATATTTTGAATGCCACTGCTGACAATATCGTCAAGTCGTAGTTCCACACGTCCTACCACTAGATGCGTCTCTCGCTGCGGATTGTGGTTTACATTTGAAAATTCTTACTTCCTTTCATCACTGTTAACATCTAAATCACACATGAGTTTTGCGTTGTGCACGTCTTACGAATTACATAAGTTCCTTTTTTTACCATTACGGCGTTCGCGGATTTACATAATGACAGATACACGCTTGCAAAAATATATACTGGTTCTAATGACTCTGGAGATCGTCACACATTTTTAATGGTTTAATCGAAACATACCTTATGAATAAAGATTCCACAGCAACATACAGAATTTACTGCGTCTACTTACTATTTACTGCGTCTAATTACTACAAACCCTACTCATTTCATAAAGTTAAGGTTGGCAGGAGAGTTTTAGGTTTCTAGCAATTTATTCGTTACTAGCTGTGAACCTGACGTTGCCCGGGTGTTTATTTATCCTACACTCTAGTAGTCCACATCCCACCGCCCACTTTCGCTGAATCCACCTCTTTCTCTCCCATCTCTCTGTTCGTTCCACCTTCCCCTCTCTCGGCAAAGTTTTCTGCAAGGTATCCTCTGTCATGTATCATAGAAATATTTATGTACCCAGTGATCTTCCTCTTGGTTTAAAACTCATGTGTGCAAAAAATTATAAAGATTGGTGCAAAACTATGTATTTTGTAATATTTAGGTACCCTCCACCAGGCACCGTACGAAATTTTATACAGTGACATTCCTCTTGTTTTTAAGGTAGAGTGTGCAAAATTTCATTAATAAAGGAAACAAACCTACACATTTCCATGTAATAGAAACGTAGCGTCAACGTCTTGTTGTTTTCAAATATTCTAGTTTTATTTCATACAACCCTCGTTCTGAAAATACCGAAAAAAGAAAAAGAAAAAAAAAGAAAAAAAAAAAAAAAAAAGAATTATGAAATCGGTCGAGCCGTTCTCAATCTATGGCGCGACCAAGGTATTTAGGGATCCATTTTTATGTTGCCTACCCCATGCACCATATGAAGACCTTCCTCTTGTTTTGAAGGTCCAGCGTGCGAAATTTCGTGAAGATCGGAATGAAACTGTAGATTTTGTGAGTCTGCATCAGAAGTTTGTTCCGTCATGCACTTATCACAAGATACTTCTTTAGCTGACGTTTTCTACTTATAAACTACGGCCAAATTTCAGCTTCATAGGTGAAGTAGTTTTCTAGAATTCGTGTAGAGTCAGTGAGTGATTGAGTGTCCTTTCGCTTTTATATACATGAGATTAAGAAAACACATTGCTTAATTTCGGATGAAAGAGAATTGAGGCAAACTTACAGACAAAAATAAATAGTAACATGCAAATCTGAATTGCTAACTTTACTTGATAGAGGGTCATGCCTGATGCGACAGTTGTATAGCATCTACAGCGAAACTGTTCTGAGCGGTAGACTTTCTTCCACCATTTTGTGTGTGTGTGTGTGTGTGTGTGTGTATGTGTTTGAGAGGGGGGGGGGGGGTAGTTACAGAACGCTTCATAAACGTCAGAAATTTCATGTAAACTTTGTTGCGGGTCCCTAACTAGTCCCATTTTACAGTAATTGACGCATAAATCTGGGTATTCTCACGATGTGGCCTCTCATTATTTATGACGTCATATCTCCTGAAGTATGTGTCGTGCTCTTTTGTTTTTGGTTCAGGAATTTTCGTGGGCGTACGGTGAACAGTTCACCAAAGTTTCATTGCAATCGAATGAATGATTTATGAAGACATAGAGGACATGCAGACAATCTGTTATGTTACATTCGCTGAGTTTCGTGCATATATCACCATATCTAAATTCTGTCAAGCAGAAATATACTTAGACAACTATAACGAAGCTGACGTTGAGTACAAGTTGTATTATGTAGATTCCATGTCAATATTGACTCATGTAACTTTGTATGTAAACGTATTTGGATTTTGCTTTCAAAAATAAGCTTCTGTTTACGTGCTTAAAAAAAATCTGCGTGTTCACTCACAAGAATGCAGAGTGCCAAGCCCCTTACACGCTGAGACAACTTGATTACACCAACGTTAGTAAACGACAATAAATGCAAATCCCATTATATCCCGCGGGAGCATAGTTAGCATAGCTGATTCTGTTAACGAAAGGCAGTCGCTTTTAGTAGTAAGTCGTGTATACACGCCTCTACACCTTTAGCGTCACCAATAAAAAATTCGAAAATACGTGCTGTCTGTGCTCCTAGAAATGGAAAACTAAGTTACAACTTCGGATAAGGAATAAAAAGTATATTATTACATTGTGTTGATAGGTAGCTATTAATATCAAATTAGAGTGCGCTATTATTCAGAGAAACGGTAATTGACTCGCTTTGTCGCGATGTGTTGGAAAATTACCTGTCTTTGCATTTTTCAAAACACATACTTCTTAGACATATAATTGGCGTAAATTACTTACCTAGTTGTTTTATTGAAGGACATTTCTAGAAGTATATTCTCTACAGATACGAAAGGTATCTGAAGGTATCAGGGGAAAAATATAGGGAGCGAAGAGTTATATTCAACCTCTACAGATATCAGACAGCGGTTATTAGAGGCGAAGGGCAAGATAGGGACGCAGAGGTTGGGAAGGGAGTAAGACAGGGTTGTAGCCTTTCCCAATGTTGTTCAATCTGTACATTGAGCAGGCATTGAAGGAATGGAAGGAGAAATTTGGAGAGAGCATTAAAGTGCAGGGGGAAGAAATAAAAACGTTGCGGGTTGCCGATGACATAGTAATTCTGTCAGAGACCGCAAAAAAAATCTGGAAGAGCAATGGAATGGGATGGACAGTGTCTTGAAAGGAAGATATAAGCTGAACATTAACAAGAGTAAAACGAAGGTAATGGAGTGCAATGTCAGAAAATCAGGCGATGCTAAAGGTATTAGATTAGGCAATGAGACAATAAAAGTAGTAGATTAATTTTATTATTTGGGTAGCATGATAACTTCTGACGGCCGAAGTAAAGAAGATATAAAATGCAGAATGGCTATGGGAAGAAAATCGTTTGTAAAGAAGCGAAAATTGTTAACATCCAATATTAATTTAAATGTTAGGAAGTACTTTCTGAAAGCTTTTTTCTGGAGTGTAGCACTGTATGGGAGTGAAACGTGGACGATATGGAGTTCAGAGAAAAAGATGATAGAATCTTTTGAAATGTGGTGCTACAGACGAATGATGAAAATTAGATGGGTATATCACATAACTAATGAGGAGGTGCTTAACCGAATCGGGGAGAAAAGGAGTTTCTGGCATATCCTGACCAAGAGAAGGGATAAATTGGTTGGACACATTCTGAGAGATCAAGGAATTGTCAACTTAGCATTAGAAGGAAGTGTGTGAGGTAAAAATTGTAGAGGGAGACCGAGGGACGAATATAGTAAGCAGATTCAAAAGGATGTAGGTTGCCGAACGTATTCTCAGATGAAGAGACTTGCACAGGACAGGGTAGCGTGGAGAGCTGCAACAAACCCGTCTGCAGACTGAAGACTACAACAGCAATAACAACAGGTACGAAATGGTAAATGTATTCGAGGAATGGAATATTGCTGGTTTCTGAATGATATAGGTTTGAACTTAAATGTTACTTGAATTATAAAGTTATATATTTTGAATTTTTAACCATGTACAAAACATTACCACTGTAAAAGATGTTGTGTACTTAACATAATGCTGGTCTGCTTGTATTTCGAGGTTACATCAGATAATGTCAACAATTTTTAAATCCTTTCAAGTCACGCTGCATAAGACGTCCCTCGATGTACTTATAAATCTACATGTTTATTCCAAATCACATTTCAGTTCCCGCCAGAGGTTTCATCGAATCACTTTTGTATTATTTACCAAATGTTCCCTTCTCGAATAACACGTGGTGAGAACGAAAACCTAAATACAACCATTATTCTTCTTTTGTTTTGTTGTGTGACACAACCGACGATATATTTACGCATTCTGCTGAGAAACTCGGCGTGCGAAATTTCATACGTAGACCTCAGCACAACAAAATACGACGTTGTTGCTAGTATACACACTCCAAATCCGGTGTACTTTCCACGACACTCTTCCCCTGTGTCGCGATACTAAAAATCGAACTAGTGTTCTTTGTATTCTTTCGATGTCCTCCAACAGTCTTACCTGACAAGGATCCCACAAAGCGCTTCATTACCCAACAATAGAATGCACAAGCATTGTGTACGCGGTGCTTTGTGTGGTTTGCGAGGGTGAAGGTCGGGGTGAGAGTTTAAAATAGAGAAACTTTAACTTTTATAACTCACAACCACCAGCTGCGAACCAAATTCCTAAACATGCAAAAACACTGGAACTGCGATTGCGAATGTTTGACTAGATTTCTAGGGGATGATATCACACGTTCGCAGCTTTCCTTCCCTGCATATGATTAACAAGACAAATTCATAATAAAATCAAGTTCATGAGAGAAAAGGGTGTACTAACTACTAATTTCGAAAACACGTGAAAGTTCACTTTATGTTGTTTATTACACAATCTCAGAACCCTGTGGCTGTCGCGTCTGTACGTCGGTAAATGTACCAAATAAAGTTATAGCTCGTGAGCCCCCAGACAAAATGAATATTTGTCGCAAATTGATTTCACACCACGTGGCTGTCTCAAACACCGTTCATGTTCATGCCTATGCGACGACACGCGCTACATTAACAAATCACAGTCACTCCAATTTAATGCGATGCACACCCCGTTGCACCGGCTAATTATTCACAAACACACAGTAGCACTCGATTTAACTTGGTGCAGTCTACGACGAGCAACCACACGTGGCGATTGCCACACACAAAACTCAAGTCACCACCTCCAGATCCACATGCCGACTGAGTGCAGAGCGACACCGCCCGGCCAGCTACACCACGTGGTCTGGAGTCCTCACTTCCTGCCCTCGCGCGCGCGCGCGCCAAAACTCAACTGCCGGGGTTTTTTCCCCTACGTCATCAACTTCCCCATGTAAGCTGTTGTAACCGATTTGCCAACGTACAGCGCTCAGCCAATACATTTCTAAAACTTTACTTAAAATCAAAATAATTACACTACACATTAAACAAATATTTTCTTACGTTTTTATATTAATATAAACATCCTTTGTACTGTTTATCATAATTGTGCAATTTCTTATACCACAGATAAGTGATTTAACTGAATACTTCAAGATAAAATACAAAAGATTAATTGAAAATAAGATGAGAAATAGTTAATATATTATTTTTATAAACAAACATTGCCATGCTAGTTGTGTAATTGTCTTGTCTTCATTGGTAATTTATTACTTTTCATTGTCAATTAAATATATTACGTTAGATGTGACTATATTAGCTAATGTATTGTTTATTTATCAACAGGCTATTTTGTAATGAGGGCCTTAAAGGTTCCTAACTGCATCGTATTACTTCAAATGCCAGTAGTATTACAATATTTGTGCACTGCACTGTGCCTGGCACTCGCCATTGTCCCTCTCTCCCCTCACCGGAAACGAACTGTAAAATCCTAAGTTGGAACAAGCCACCAACATCAGCCTGCTCGCTGGCCTCCTGTCAGCTACAAGCACACAGCAAATCTCAACGTGGAGAATTTCTACCTATGGCCTAACTATAAATGTTGTCACCCAACTGTGTACATACATTGCTACCATAATTAATAAGATTAAAATTGTGTAACATTTAGTGCATTGGCATGGTCAATGTTTGCAGTGAACTTCATACTGTTTAATTATCAAATGCTATTTATTACCGGTATTTCTATTGGGCTGTAATCTCACAATACCCCCACTTGCGGCATCAAAACCATGTGCAGGATGGCGCAAGTAGCACCAAAATTAATACTTTCAAATGAGCAAAATTTAAAGTTACGAAATTATGGAATCGGATCGGCTCAAACACTATGCCAATTATGACCTCAACTAATGCAAAAAATAAATAAATAGATAAATAAAAAAATAAATAGGGCAGTGAGATTATTTCCCAATATTTGTACCATTAAGACCACTTATAGTGTGTGCATATTTTTAAGAAAAGAAGCCTTATAACTAATTACATCCATAAAATTTAAGTGTGCCTGTTGTTTATATACAGAATTGGCACCAAATTTATAATATTATTAAACTTTAGTCTTTAGAGAAACTTGTTCTACATGGAAAAACTAGAATCATCACTATAAAAAACTTTTGACGGTGTACACTGCACTTGTTTAAAGGAAATCTCTCACCACTTTGACACTGAGAACCCCAGAGTCATCGTTGCAGCAACTCTGGTCCATGGTGTACGGTCCTATGTCTCCATCATTTCAACCAACATGCTGTTGCAGCTTAGATTCATGGCACTTGATCAAGTGTCCCTGTTCACACACGTCATATGCACCCTACATGGAACAGGAAGAGCAGAAGGCACTCATGAGTTAACATAGACAAAAGTTTGTCTGGACACCAGGATTCGGTTGGATTTGTATCCCACCCCCCTGCCATCCAGACTTGGTGCAATTGAAACTAAGCATTGAGACATGTACAGTAACATGTAAATCAACAGAATTAAGAACTGAAAGTGGCTGTTGTTAGTCATTATCAGATTAACCCAAACCACCATGCCTGCACTCTCATCAGCCATAGCTTCAGATGAAACAGACAAGAAAATATGTGGCATACTTGGAGTATTACTCTATCAAATACAATACCAACAACCTGCCTGTGTTAAAATATATCTTAAAGTTCAAATAATGCTACCAAAAGAATGTTATCATAGAGAATTTTCTGTTCTATCAAAATGACACCTACAAGCATAAATACAAATCCTACCCCCTCGCACCAAAAAAATTTATTTTTGCTGGTGTGAGATTAAATTTGGATCCCTGTCATCAGCCTCTTGTCCTTTCCACAAGTACTTCCCACAATAAGATATCTAAGGTTAAAGTCTAATTTCAAAATTAGTTTCTCACAAAACATCTACATTTTTTAAATAAAGTATCACCAAACACTATTGATACTCAGGCCAGACAGAAAAATAGTTCTCATCAACTGCTGTTGCAGAAATTGTTCAGTCAACAGTTGAGCACCATTAAATAAACCAAAATGTGTATCAGAATAAGTTTAATATAACAATACAGAGCATTCCCTATTAGACACATTACCTACCAAACACTCAAAGAGACAGACACTAAAGAGCAAACACTTTCTCTCATTGAAACATTTCTCAATCCAACCCACCAAAACAGCCACAACAAACATACATTCCTCACTTCTGACCCATATGGTCAGTCACACCCAAATATGCAACACTGTCAGCTGATATTTTCATCACAATTTATCTAAGCCACAGACCCCACTGCCTACATCAATGTCCACCACTTTCTCATTCTCCGAGTCACCCCACAACTCACATCACATATCCAGCCCTGCTCACATATACACACACATAAACAGTACTCTCCCACTTCCTCTATCCTTTGGTGTTGGCATACATACATACTTATTTACCTCATGTACCACTGTTGAACTGCAAATCTGATACAAGCACATGTTTTAACACAAACAACAAAAGGAAAACATTTACAAAGATTACTTGTAAACTTGACCCCAATGCTTAAATCTAAACACACAAGTAGATACTAACACAGACCACAGAATAAATATACACAAATTATTAACCTACTATTTACAATGCATGACAGTTACTTGTGTAAACATGCCATTAAATCTTTATCACTTATAAAATTTTTGAATTTCACTCTCTTCATGCATTCCTCCAGACTCAATTCTAACACTTTATCTTTATACTTCAACTGAGCTTCATATTTGCACGGGAAATCACTTCCTAACACTAGATTTAAACAAAGTCCCTTTATGACAAATAAATCTTGAATAAACAGCTCCTCCTCAATGATTACTTCAAATTCTGGGTTCCCTTTCATATAGTTTGGTTCGTTCAAGAATTCATTTTGTATCTTACCTTGCTTGGCCTCCCCCCAATACTTATTTAAGAACAACTTTTCAACAGTTACAAATTTATCAGCACACTGATTTGCCAAAGTTTGAGCAGAACAGTCAAGCATTCTCTTTGCTAACTTCATTTTACACTGGTCTGACATACCAGGCACAAATTGGTCCTTGCATGCAGCCAAAAAATCTACTGGATGATAATTACCCACTGCTGAAAACTTTCTTCCACTAGGTGTCTGCACCATGGACCAATTAGTGTTTCCTGATGCAGTACACAATTCTAGATTATTTATTCAAGTGTTCACCTTCTCAATCTCAGTATAGTTTACTGTCACTACTTGTTCTATCTTTTTCCTAAAGTTACATTCTGTATTCTCTAATTTTCCTGACATCAAAGTTTTTGTTTCCTCAATACCTGTCACCATCCTCTTGTCGACCTCAGCCAAGGCCTGCATAGTGCCCTCATTCCTGTGATCACATATTTGTTTCACATCATCTAACTTGCCTCCTACCTCAGTCTCAATAGCACCAACTCTGGCATGTATCTCCTTTTCCCTATTTTCAAACCGTTCTGTTTGACTTCCTATCTTTTTGTCAATGTCTATGATTATTTCTGCCTTTAATCCAAGCATTGAATTTTGTAGTGCCTCAATGTCTGCTTTAAAGTCTGCTTTCAATTCTGATTTTACCGTTTCTATTTCTGTTTTTATCGTTTCTATTTCTGATTTTAAATTTGAGTATGAATTTTGTATTTCTGATTTTAAATTTGAGTTTGAATTTTGTATATCTGATTTTAAATTTGATTCTAAATTTGAGCTAAAACTCACTAACATGGCTGCTAACATCTCCGGTGTCAACAACATTCCCCCAGTATTTACCCTCTCTGGACTTTCTGGTATGCTACTCTCTGAATCTACGTCGCTTGGCGACCTCTTAAAAACCTGCTCCATGATTTTGTGCCACAAGAAAGCTTGATTAACACACAAGTATTTATAGCGCCAGCTGCTTTACTTATCTTTTAATCCAGAAGTTGCTGCAACGAGCTGCGACGTCCCCAACGCTCGCTGCCGTCTGTTGTAGAAGCTGTGGCTGGAAAATGTCCTCACTGCATCCCTTATCCTTTGTCGAATCGAAGCTGCTGGGCCCCGACGCTCCGTTGGCGACTTGCGAAGTCCCCACGATCACTGCCGTCCGTTGCAGAAGATGAAATTTGAGTGCGTTGAACCCGCGCGCCGCCGCTCACTGCTGCCGGGCCGATGCGCCGTCGATCGCCGGTTACGGATGCCCGCGCCCGAACTCTGCGCCACTAACCGTCGTTAACCGCGCGACGCGATTTCGTATCTGCTTGCAACTGTTCGTAACTGTTCACTGTCCTATACACACCCTAATCTCTCCGTCCGAGCAAGTCCAACGTGAACTTATCCCGGACGAGCCCCCAAATGCGAGGGTGAAGGGCGGGGTGAGAGTTTAAAATAGAGAAAGTTTAACTTTTATAACTCACAACCACCAGCTGCGAACCAAATTCCTAAACATGCAAAAACACTGGAACTGCGATTGCGAATGTTTGACTAGATTTCTAGGGGATGATATCACACGTTCGCAGCTTTCCTTCCCTGCATATGATTAACAAGACAAATTCATAATAAAATCAAGTTCATGAGAGAAAAGGGTGTACTAACTACTAATTTCGAAAACACGTGAAAGTTCACTTTATGTTGTTTATTACACAATCTCAGAACCCTGTGGCTGTCGCGTCTGTACGTCGGTAAATGTACCAAATAAAGTTATAGCTCGTGAGCCCCCAGACAAAATGAATATTTGTCGCAAATTGATTTCACACCACGTGGCTGTCTCAAACACCGTTCATGTTCATGCCTATGCGACGACACGCGCTACATTAACAAATCACAGTCACTCCAATTTAATGCGATGCACACCCCGTTGCACTGGCTAATTATTCACAAACACACAGTAGCACTCGATTTAACTTGGTGCAGTCTACGACGAGCAACCACACGTGGCGATTGCCACACACAAAACTCAAGTCACCACCTCGAGATCCACATGCCGACTGAGTGCAGAGCGACACCGCCCGGCCAGCTACACCACGTGGTCTGGAGTCCTCACTTCCTGCCCTCGCGCGCGCGCGCACCAAAACTCAACTGCCGGGGTTTTTTCCCCTACGTCATCAACTTCCCCATGTAAGCTGTTGTAACCGATTTGCCAACGTACAGCGCTCAGCCAATACATTTCTAAAACTTTACTTAAAATCAAAATAATTACACTACACATTAAACAAATATTTTCTTACGTTTTTATATTAATATAAACATCCTTTGTACTGTTTATCATAATTGTGCAATTTCTTATACCACAGATAAGTGATTTAACTGAATACTTCAAGATAAAATACAAAAGATTAATTGAAAATAATATGAGAAATAGTTAATATATTATTTTTATAAACAAACATTGCCATGCTAGTTGTGTAACTGTCTTGTCTTCGTTGGTAATTTATTACTTTTCATTGTCAATTAAATATATTACGTTAGATGTGACTATATTAGCTAATGTATTGTTTATTTATCAACAGGCTATTTTGTAATGAGGGCCTTAAAGGTTCCTAACTGCATCGTATTACTTCAAATGCCAGTAGTATTACAATATTTGTGCACTGCACTGTGCCTGGCACTCGCCATTGTCCCTCTCTCCCCTCACCGGAAACGAACTGTAAAATCCTAAGTTGGAACAAGCCATCAACATCGGCCTGCTCGCTGGCCTCCCGTCAGCTACAAGCACACAGCAAATCTCAACGTGGAGAATTTCTACCTATGGCCTAACTATAAATGTTGTCACCCAACTGTGTACATACATTGCTACCATAATTAATAAGATTAAAATTGTGTAACATGTAGTGCATTGGCATGGTCAATGTTTGCAGTGAACTTCATACTGTTTAATTATCAAATGCTATTTATTACCGGTATTTCTATTGGGCTGTAATCTCACAGGTTCTGTAGCATCTTCTGAGTGTTTTGTCGATAAAACGCATTGCTTGGTCCGCCTTCCCCACAACATTTTATTTATTATTATGGTCTTCAGTCCGGAGACTGGTTTGATGCAGCTCTCCACCCTACTCTATCCTGAGCAAGCCTTTTCATCTCCTCATAACAACGACAACCCACATCTCTTTGAATCTGCTTACTATACGCGTCTCTTGGCCTCCCTCTGCGATTTTTACCCCACACACTTCCCTCCAATGCTAAATTTACGATTCCTCGATGTCTGAGAATGTGTCCTACCAAGCGATCCCTTCTTTTAGTTAGGGTATGCCAAAAACTCCTTTTCTCGCCAATTCTGTTCAGTACCTCTTCATTAGTTATGTGATCTACCCACCTAATCTTCAGCATTCTTCTGTAGCACCACATTTCAAAAGCCTCTATCCACTTCCTGCCCGCACTGCTTATCGTCCATGTTTCACTCCCGTACAAGGCAACACTCCACACAAATGCCTTCAGAAAAGACTTCCTTACACTTAAATTAATATTCGATGTTAGCAAATTTCTCTTTTTCAAAAATGCTTTTCTTCCCATTGCCATTCTGCATTTTATATCCTCTGTACTGCGACCATCGCATGTTACTTTACTACCCAAGTAACAAAACTCATCTACCACCTTCACTGTTTCGTTACCTAATCTAATTCCTTCAGCATCGCCTGATTTTCTAAGTCCGCATTCCATTATTTTTGTTTTGCTCTTGTTAATGTTCATTTTGTACGCTCTCTTCAACACACTGTCCATTCCATTCAACTGCTCTTCCAGGTCGTTCGCTGTCTCTGACAGAATTACAATGTCATCAGCAAAACGCAATGTTTTTATTTCTTCCCCCTGAACTTTAATTCCTATTCCAAAATTTTCCTTGCTTTCCTTCATCGCCTGCTCAATGTACAAATTGAATAACATCGGAGAAAGGCTACAACCCTGTCTTACTCCCTTCCCAACTGATGCTTCCCTTTCATGCCCTTCGAGTCTAATAACTGCAGTCTGGCTTTTGTACAAGTTGTAGATAACTCTCCTTTCCCTATATTTTACCCCTGCTGACTTCAGAATTTGAAAGAGTGTAGTCCAGTCAACATTGTCAAACGCTTTCTCCAAATCTACAAAGGCTAAAAATGTAGATTTGCCTTTCCTTAATCTATCTTCTAAGATAAGACGTAAGGTAAGTATTGCCTCCCGGGTTCCTACGTTCCTCCTGAATCCAAACTGATCTTCCCCTAGGTCAGCTTCTACTAGCTTTTCCATTCTCCTGTAGATAATTCGTGTTAAAATTTTGCAACCATGACTTATCAAACTGATGGTTCTGTAATTTTCACACCTGTCTGCACCTGATTTCTTTGGAATGGGGATTATTACATTTTTCTTAAAGTCTGAGGGTATTTCGCCTGTCTCATATATCCTACACACCAGTTCAAATAGTTTTGTCATTGCTGGCTCTCCCAGAGACTTTAGTAGCTCTGAGGGTATGTCATCTACTCCTGGGGCCTTGTTCCGACCTAGGTCTTTCAGGGCTCTGTCAAATTCATCTCTCAGTATAATATCTCCTATTTCATCTTGATCTACTTCCTCTTCCCTTCCTACAACATCGTCTCTCAGTTCATTTCCTTTGTAGAGCTGCTCTATGTACTCTTTCCACCTTTCAGCCTTCCCTTCTTTGCTGAGAACTGGTTTCCCATCTGAGTTCTTGATATTTGTAGAATTGCTTTTTTTGCCCCCAAATGTCTCTCTGATTTTCCTGTAGGCGGTATCTACTTTTCCCCTTCTTATACATTCTTCTACAGATTTGCATTTGGCTTCTAGCCACTCCTGCTTAGCCATTTTGCACTTCCTGTCAATCTCATTTTTTAGTCGTCTGTACTTCATTTTGTCTGTTTCATTTACTGCATTTTTATATTTTCTCCTTTCGTCAATTAAATTTAGTATTTCCTGTGACATCCAAGGATTTTTTGTAGGTCTTGCCTTTCTACCTACTTTGTCCTCTGCTGCCTTCACTATTTCTTCTCTCAATGCTACCCATTCCTCTTCTACTGTTTTATTTCCCCCTGTTTCTGCCAATTGTTGCCTAAATCTCCCTCTGAAATTCACCAGAACTTCACTTTCCTTCAATTTATCTAAGTCCCATCTCCTTATTTTCCTACCTTTCTGCAGTTTTTTCAGTTTCAGCCTACAGTTCATGACTAACAAGTTATGGTCAGAGTCTATATCTGCCCCTGGGTATGTCTTGCAGTTTATAACCTGATTCCGGAATCTATGTTTTACCATTATAAAATCTATCTGATACCTTCCAGTGTCTCCTGGTCTCTTCCAAGTATACAACCTTCTTTTGTGATTCTTAAACCACGTGTTTGTTATGATTAAATTATGTTCCGTGCAAAATTCTACCAGGCGACTTCCTCTTTCATTCCTTCTGCCCAGTCCATATTCACCTACTATTTTTCCTTCTCTTCCTTTTCCTACTACCGAATTCCAGTCTCCCATCACAATTAAGTTTTCCTCTCCCTTAACTGTCTGAATAATTTCCTTTAGCTCCTCATATATTTCTTCTATATCCTCATCATCGGCAGAGCTAGTTGGCATATAAACCTGAACTACTGTTGTCGGTGTTGGCTTCGTATCTATCTTGACAATGATAATGCGATCACTGTGCTGCTCATAGTAGTTTACCCGCATTCCTATTTTCTTATTCATTATCAGTCCTACTCCTGTGATACCCCCAACTGATTTTGTATTTATAATCCTGTACTCACCTGACCAGAAATCCTGTTCATCCTGCCACCGAACTTCACTAATCCCCACTATATCTACCTTCAACCTATCCATTTCCCTTTTTAAATTTTCTAATTTTCCTACCCGATTAAGGGATCTAACATTCCACGCTCCGATCCGTAGAATGCCAGTATTGTCTTTCCTGATGATAACATCCTCCTGAGTAGTCCCCGCCTGGAGATCCGAATGGGGGACTATTTTACCTCCGGAATATTTTACCCGAGAGGATAAATGTTCCGAGAGGAACATTTTATATATACTTTAATTTTTAGTTGATTTGAATGATTCATCTTGTAAAAGTAGTTAAAGGTTTACGTTTAGTACGTATGTGGACATCATACTTTTCATTATTTGAGGGTCATTATTCGCACCATACACATACTATATCTAAATCGTTCTGCAGTTGGTTTTGATACTTTGATGAATGACATCAACAATCGCAATGACGTCAGATGGCTGCTCAGTTTTTCTCCTAAATAATACAGATAAGGAACTGAAGATGACCCTTAACAGTACCCCGAGGAACTCCAGATATTACGTCTATTTTAGGTGATATCTTTCCATCATTTTCTAAAAATTATTTCCTGACTGAGATTTTATCAACTGTCCGATCAAAGGAAGAAATTCCATAACCATACGATTTGGTTAAAAAGTGTTTGTGAAGCAGGGTATCAGAAACACTTGCAGTGAATCTAAAAATATGTAATCAATTCCAGATTTCTTGACACCACACAAAATTGACTTCCTATGAGTAAAGATCTTTATCACAAGAACGATATTTTCTGAATTGTGTGGAAAATAGATCAACAGATACTTCTGTTCAAGGTAATTTATAATGTTTAAACACCATGCATGTTCCAGAACTCAACTACAAAGTCACGTCTATGACATGGGCCTACAATTTAGAGGGTTATACCTAGTGTCTGCCTTGAATATTGTAATGTGAACTGCGCAGCGTTCCAGGCTTCGGTAATGAGTCGTTCATTGAGCGATACTGCGTTCGATACTATTTCTTTGAATTGAAGTCATATTTACTCTACACTAACGTTTATGATTTGTAAGGAAGTTTGGGAGGACTTTGAGCCAAAGTGACATGAGCTACCAGTCAGAATTCGCAGCACACTCTACCCTTCACAGCCTCCGAAAGAACTCGTCACGCATCTGGGATGACTTCAAACAGTATGCACATGGCAGCTGTATCACAAACGAGCCTCATTACACACCTGACATTAAGAGTTACCAGCTACAGGTGACTCCGCCTTCCGTGACTGCCTGTATTTTGCAGGCTCAGCGGTATCATCTAAAGCAGAAGAAATTAGTTAAATTGTAAGAAACCATGCAAAAAAACTATGGCTTACTAAAGGAATAAAAACATCTTGTAACCGAAAAAGGGAACTATAACTGTCAGCAAGAAAAAGCAATAAACCAGAAACAATTAAATATTGTAAATACAAGTTCTTAAAAATCCAGAAGCAATCCGACGCAATCCAAATGTAATAGCAGTGTGCATACCTACAACACTAGGAGAAAAGGTGATATTCACTATTCAAGGTTAAATCTCTCTTTGGCATAGAAAGGGGTGTATTACGCTGCCACAAAAGTCTTCGGTTACTTACCAAGTAGCATCGAAAGTATGACAGAAGGAATTACTGAATGGCAACTCCTCCTACATTATAGATGAATTTTTATATAAAAATTAGTAATTTTCCTTTAAAAAATAATTTAAAAAATGCTTAAAATTAGAGTGCCATGTATAGACACCATCTGTTAAACTGATGTGTTCCACATCATTGCGAAATGTCGTATATATGGTGTATGGAACAAGTATTAACTAATATAATCTCTAATATAATCGTTTTCATCTGGCTCAGGGACATCTTTAACCACATACAGCGCCTGTTTGTCAGACGTCTGTCTGCGCCTGCCACGTCCCGGTGTAATATTTCACTAAACAACAGGTGAGCGATCTACCTCGATGCGAGTAGTAACTGGGGCTGGCCACTGTAGCAGAAGACGCGTGGGTCACTCAGGACGTCCGCTGGGACGCCTCACCCAGCCTACAGCAGTGCTGCCTACTGCCTGTAGCCTCAAGCTGTGCAGCTGAAAGCTGAAGATTCTGGAGCTGGAGGAGAGGTAGAACAAATTCAGCCTGCACCTGCACACAACAATCACAGTCTCCACCCATTCTAAGAGGACAGAAAGGTGCAATTCACAGACACACCAACACCTTTCGGCACACTCTGCTGTACTCTACAGTATACACTGACAATAACACGAGTGACTGTGAGTAGTTAATTAGACTAAGGTGCAGAAATTAAGTAAACAAAATGCGCAGATCAAGACAAAAGATATATAAACGATTGTCGCGATTCAACCACTGAAAAAGAAACACTGAACTGTTACTTAGACGCGATTTTGAGTTTAATTAAATGAAAGATAAACGCGCAGCGAAAAATCAGGCATGTCACATCTATTCAGGATAGTGAACATTTATAAATGAAAAAATGCTCTCCACTGTGTCAGCAAGCTAGAGCGGTCACATAGCGATCCTGTCTTCAACGCTTCACAGTTGGGTCCCAATTCATTCTAAGGAATATATAGTGAGAAGGCTAAGAAGCTGGTGTGCCTGCCTAAAACCGTGTAGGTCCCCGTGAGATCCCAGAAGTGCTGCAACACGCTGTGGCATGGACTCGAGTATTACGCCGCAAACAGTACTGAGGGGAACTGACACCATGCATCCTACAGGGATGTCAATAAATCCGTAAGAATAGCAGGGGGTAGAAATCTCTTCTGAACAGCACGTTGCAAGGCTTCCCAGATATGCTCAAATAATGTTCTTATTCAAGAAGAGTGGTGGTCAGACGAGTGTTCCTGGAACGACTCAAACTAATTTGAACGTATGAGGTGTCGCATTGTCCTGCTGGAATTTCCCAAATTCTTGGGAATGCACAATGGACATAAATGGATGCATAGGTACGTGTCGTCTCTAGACGTGTCAGCAGCCCCATATCACTTCGACTGTACATGCTTCACACCACTGCAGTCTCCAACAGCTTGAACAGTCCCATGCTCACAGGCAGATTCTACGGATTCATGAAGTTGTCTGCATAACCGGAGACATCCATCCGATCATTACAACTGGAAACGAGATTAGTCAGACCAGACAACATGTTTCAAGTCATCAACAGTCTAATGACAGTATTGAGTATGTTTGTCAATGCTAAACTCAATTATCAAGTAATTTCGGCTGTTTGTTAAATACGGTCAGAGAGAATACTATGTGTAAACTGCATACATGTTATCACAATTGTGCAGTCGTAATCGTATCGTCCATCAATTTTTATTTAATTCAATTTTCACTATATTTTTATTAGTTTTGTCAAAATTTCTGTAAAAAATATCATATCATAAAACTACAGAAATATTCTGTGGGCCGTAAAACAAGCCAATGCCACTTTTTCACAGTAATTAATTTACTGACTAAACATCGTTTTCGAACCTATTTTCTTTATCAATAAAATTCTTCTGGGGATGAAACCGCGTCGTCATTTTATAAATTCCACCGACGTTTCGGCCGCTGTTGCAGGCGGCCTTCATCAGGGTAGATTATTGTACACTACTGGCCATTAAAATTGCTACACCAAGAAGATATGCAAATGATAAACGGGTATTCATCGGACAAATATATTATGCTAGAACTGAAATTTTCACACAATTTGGGTGCATAGATCCTGAGAAATCAGTACCTAGAACAGCCACTTCTGGCCGTAATAACGGCCTTGGTACGCCAGGTCATTGAGTCAAACAGAGCTTGGATGGCGTGTACAGGTACAGATGCCCATGCAGCTTCAACATGCTACATGCGGTCGTGAATTACCGTGCTGAAAGACAGGGTTTCTCAGGCATCAAATGAAAGGTGGAGCCACGGGTCGTAACACTTCTGAAATGTGACGATTACTGTTCAAAGTGCCGTCGATGCAAACAAGAGGTGACCGAGACGTGTATCCAAGTGGCACGCCATACCATCACGCCGGGTGATACGCCAGTGTGGCGATGTCGAATACACGCTTCCAATATGCGTTCACCGCGATGTCGCCAAACACGGATGTGAACATCATGATGCTGTAAACAGAACCTGGAGTCATCCGAAAACGTGACGTTTTGCAATTGCGTACCACATCATAGGCGCTCCTGTCTGTGATGCAGCGTCGGGGGTATCCGAGGTGATAGTCCATGCTGCTTCAAACGTCATCGAACTGTTCGTGAAGATGGTTGTTGTCTTGCAGACGCCCCCATCTGCTTACTCAGGGATCGAGCCGTAGGTGCACGATCCGTTACAGCAATGCGGATAAGATGCCTGTCATCTCGACTGCTAGTGATACGAGGCAGTTGGGATCCAACACGGCGTTCCGTATTGCCCTCTCGAACCCACCGATTCCATATTCTGTTAACAGTCATTGCCTCGCTACCAACGCGAGCAGCAATATCTCGATACGATAAACCGCAATCGCGATATTCTACAATCGGACCTTTGTGTCGGACACGTGATGGTACGCATTTCTCCTCCTAACACGAGGCATCACAACAACGTTTCACCAGGGAACGCCAGTCAACTGCTGTTTTTGTATGAGAAATCGGTTGGAAACTTCTCTCATGAGAGCACGTTGTAGGTGTCGTCACCGGCGCCAACCTTGTGTGAATGCTCTGAAAAGCTAATCGTTTGCATGTCACAGCATCTTCCTCCTGTCGGTTAAACTTCGCGTCTTCGTGGTGTAGCAATTTTAATGGCCAGGAGTTTATTTTCTCGTGCATTTATGTGAGCAACAAACCACTCTTCTACGTTGTCTCTAATTTCTTATAAGACTGAGCCGCAGCGAGGCGTGGGCAGGTTTAGCTAGTACTTTTAAATTTTCGTAGATCGATTCTAGAAAAGTTGTATGTTTTAGAGCTTGACTGATAATCAGTCTGCCGTTGGGTGTACGCTGCCGTGTATGAAAATTTTTCAGCTCTTTCTTCAAATAATTCATCTATATTTTGAGTGAAAATTTGGAACATTGGAACTAAACACGTGTGGACGTATCGGGATGAGCCTGCCTGGGCAGTATTTGCTGTTGCTGCGTGCGCGCAGCTCTGCACGTCTACAAACACGGCGCTACCGCTGACTGCTGCCAGCGTCCCTGGAAACCGGCGCTGCACCCAGTGCCCGTATTATCACAGCCCACTTGGCGGCAATCCACGCATTTAGATAGCGCGCTGCATTTGATGTTCCAGGAGCCGTCTCTTCAGCTAATGAGTTGGTGCAGTCGGCTCGATGCCATCGTCCATAGCCATCAATCTTCTCTCTGAAGCCAGTTCTAAAATCAACAATCCACCAACATCCGATTCCTGCCATTGGCAAGTTATTTGTGGGCTTAATTGGTACATACAGGACGAGTCACCTAACATTACCAACGGAAATATTTCGTTAATAACAACAAATACTGAATAACTAATTCCACAGATCGAAATTGAGGAATGGGGCTGTTGTAACTGGTTAATGCAAACCATTAGAAAATACACGAAAGTATGACTTTTAACTTTTAATGAAAACCTGCTGTTATTTTTAGTACAACTGGAAATAAAAATAAAATACTTAATCAACGCCGTTTGTTACATTGTAAAATGTTAATAGCATCCAGAGTTATTCAAACCCAAAGTTGTTGTAACAATCAAGATCCATGATCAGCATCTTTAGGGGCATATTTACGAAAACTACAATGTTCACGAGTTTGGCTGTAATGCAATGTTTTGGTTTGTTCTAATTGTCTAGTGTCTGCATGTAATACTTGTTGTTATTGACATGCCGAATTAGTCTTTGTACTCCGAATTACCGTAGTCAGACGTCTGTGTACTGTACAAGTAACAACAGGCGGACACATAGAAGTGAGAAGTTAAATGATTTTAAACATCATCTGTTTTGACGCCATCACACAACTTTTTGACAATTATTACTGTACTTCACACACCAGTTGCCAATAATAAAATATGTATGTCAACACGACATGTTTCGGGACGACATTATCCCATTATCAAGTTCTGTGTAACAAGGAAACGTAGAATTATAAGGGCACTATTCTAATGAAACTAACTTTCTACCTATCATAAAACCTATCTGCTGCTAGCAGGCCTCTTTAAATACAACAGCTGTGTATGTACATTGTCAAAAATAAAACTTTGCGCAGTACCACATGTTTCTCAGACGGCAGCAAGTTGTGCACTAACGGACAGCTGATCCAACTTCAAAGATTGTCCATATGCTTAACCGCTGTCATTGGTGGCCAAAGATATTCTAGTGAAGATACTTAATATTTATTCATAAAATCAGACACTAAATTAAGGGTTTTGTAACGGAATTACGCTCCAAATGTATCAATGAAGTTAAAAGCACACACAGTGTTTCTCAAGGAGCAGGTTGCTAAAATGTGCCCAGTAATGGATTTTAGATCTGTCTTTTCGTTGAGCATGCTGCTAGAATCCTCCATGTCGGAAGTATAATAGTGTGAATATTGTTAGATCTGTGAAAATCGTTTATTCTAACTCTGAAAATGCAGAGATGATACTATCTACGGCGAGTGTAGAAAAAAATGCAGCTGAAGCCTACTTTTGTATGCAGAAAGATTCCAAGACAGAGATCACAAACGCGCCGCACATTTTAAAACATGTATAAACAGTTGTATACTACAGTATGGTCATAACCCGCAAAATGGGTCCGTAACAAAACCGTGCAGGCGCAGTTGCGTGGACCCAGACATGAGTTCACGTGACATTGCTAGAGGCAGTGCAGTGAGCCAAAGTAGTGTAATGTGCATAATTTCAGACATAGTCTGAACTGCTGGGAGTTACTCAAGCGTCAACTTTAGGTTACAATAAATCTGTAAGTGATTAAATTTTTACAATGTAACAAAAGGAACTATTGTTAATCAATATTTATTGTTAGTCTGAGTTGTGCTAAAAATAACATAAGGTTTCCATTTATAAACATAGGCTTATGTTAAAATTATATTTACCTGTATTTTCAATGGTTGTTATTAAAAAAATGCAGTTGATATCCGTTTGGCCTATGGCAGCGTGATCTAGCCGGCCAACCAAAGCGCCATCTGTTCCCCCCCCCCCCCCTTCAAGCTAGAAAACTTTAGTTCTATGTAGTTTCTTCGTTTCAGGCTTATTTCGTGAGATATTTTGCCCTGTCACTATCAATGGACCACCCTGTATAATTGCAAGAACACAGGTGGCCGCTAGTCGCACAGCCACTGAGCACCCAGTAGATTCACAAGCCAGGTGCAGCAGCCATCACACGACCAAGTGGTCATGCGAGTGCTACGTATCAGCCGCCGTCGCCACTCCATCCACCCAAAACTGAAACACACCGACTGCGCGCCAGCGGCCTCTGCCATGCCGAAGCTCGTACAGGCCACCGGCCACTGTGGTAGTGCCTACCATTACACAAGCCAGAGATGAAAAAATAGCCAATTTACGGCTAGAACATCTCCAGAAGGAGGAAGTAAAGTCGGCCGCGGTGGCGGAGGGGACTGAGGCGCTCCAGTCACAGTCTGCACGGCCGCTACGGTCGGGTGTTCGAATCCCCCCTCGGGCATGGATATTTGTGCCGTCCTTAGTCTTAGCTAGTTCATAAGTAGTTTGTAAGCTTAGGGACTGATGATCCCGTAGTTAAGTCCCATAAGTTCTACAAACATTTGATTTTTTTTTTCTTTTTTTTTTTTTTTTTTTTTTTTTTTGTGTGGGGGGTAGTAAACTGGTCAAAACATCATCTACATCTACATCCACACTCTGCAATGTACCCAAAGGTGCACGACAGAGGGTACTCAGTACCACTACTAGTTACTTGCAGTCCCATGTACAACGAGGGAAAAACGAATGCTTGTATGCATCCGTACGAGCCCTATACTCTCTGATCGTATCTTTGTGGTTTTTACGCGAAATGTCTGTTGGCGGCAGTAGAATCGTTCTGCAGTCCGCCTCAAATTTCGACCCTCTTAATTTCTTCAACAGTGTCTCCAGAAAAAAAAAAATTAAAAAAAAAATAAAAGGTCGCTAACCCACCAGCTACTTCCATTTGAGTTCCCGAAGCATTTGAGTAACACTCGCGCAATGATCAAATCTACCAGTTACAAACCTAGCCGCCCGCCTCTATATTTAAACCGATTTGGTGGAGATACCAAACAATGAGCAATACTCAAGACGGGGTCGTGCAAGCGTTTTAAATGCGGTCCTTTACAGATGAAACACACCTTCAAAAGACTCTCAAGAACTTGACCATTCGCCTTCCCCACGTCTGTCTATATATGCTCGTTCCATTTCATATCGCCGTGCAGTGTAGCATTATATTATATATTGTTACTATCATTATATCTGCGACGCTTCTCCCTTGAATCTATTCCTCTGACTTTTTTGTTTCGCGATTATCAGTCTTTTTCAACCGGCCTGGAGAGAGAACGGAAGCACTCTTCTTCTTTCAGTTTAGCACTCTTATGCTGATCGGACTCCTCCTCATACTCTCCGCTACTAAAATGTGTATTACTTATTTATTCTGATTGTAATAAACCCCGTAGTTGGATTTCAAACATTTTAATTCACAATTATCTTCTTATATTCACAATAATTTTTATTCATTGTTTTCAGCAAGCTGCGCTCAATCATAAAGATATGCTTGGTCATTATTATGATTCGTTCAGCGATTGTGTAAGTCTGGTTCAAACTCAACTCATTCCTACATTCAATTTATACTAAATTGATTTTGAGAACCTGCAATTAATGTTTTTATTCCGCGAAGTCCGATATTCCACAATTTTATTTACCTATTGTGTCAGTAACTTAAAGGTATCATTACACTTTGTTACACGAAGCAAGAGGTCAGCAAACATTGAAAAATTGTTCAAATATTTGTAAATCTATCAGACCAAACTGCGTGGTCATCAGTCCGTAGCTTACAAACTACTTCACCTAAGGTAAAGGACAACACACACGCCCATGCCCCAGGGAGGACTAGAACCTCCACGGTGAGCAACCGCGCGCTCCGCAGCGAGACTCTTTAGACCGCTCGGCTACTCCACCGCGTCCCAAGCACTGATTTAGAGAGGGACAGTTTAATTTCATTTCCTATTACAAATCAAAACCATTTCTACGGTTGAACCACGCCTCATCCTTTATGTAGTGGTGCTTTCAGGTGTTGTCTTCACTTAAACAATGACTCCCCCTATTTTTTAACGCCGATGCTATACTTGCTCTAGTCTGACATACTCTTTAAAAATTTTGATTTCTGCTGATATTCCGAAGTTTGTTCAGTTCCAACACTACTGCAACGTTACACCCAGGTATTTAATTGACGGGACTTCATCAAGAAACACACTACTAATGTTGTAATCGAACATTACGGTATTGATTCTCTTACTCATCTACATCACTTTATATTTTTCTATATTTAACGCCAGTTTCCAGTCCTCACACCACCTAGAAATTTGGTCCAAATCATCCTGCATCCTACTACAGTCATTTAATGACGACACCATCTTGTACACCACAGCATCATCAGCAAACAGCCGCAGATTGCAACTCACTCTGTCCGCCAGATCATTGAATAGTTAGAAAATAGAAACGGCCCTATCACACTTACCTTGGGCACTCCTAACGATACCCTAGTCTCTGATGAACCCTCGCCATCGAAAACATCATACTGGGTTCTGTTACGTTAAGCAGTGTTCGAGTCACTACCTCGACAAGTGTGTGTGCGCGTGTGTGAGTGTTTGTGAGTTGCCGCCGGCCGCGGTGGCCGAGGGGACTAAGGCGCTCCAGTCACGGTCTGCACGGCCACTACGGTCGGGGGTTCGAATCCCCCCTCGGGTACGGATATTTGTGCCGTCCTAGTTCGTAGGTAGTTCATAAGTAGTTTGTAAGCCTAGGGACTGATAATCACAGTAATTATTCCTATGGATTTACAAACATTTGCAGTAAACAAACTAAAACAACGGGTAGAATTTTTGTTATGTTGCTTCGTAGGTGACTCAAACTCTAAGGTAATGATTTCATTCCTCGCTCATTCCTAGTATTTTTATCGAATACTATCCACTTCTTTCACATCTAGTATTGGTATGGATGAGACAAATGCTGAGTTGCAGGATGGCTACGAATCCACGGTAAACTGTACATCCCCCAATAATCTGTTTAGGTAAGTTAGATCAAGAGTCGGAAGAAGGCAATGGTATATCACCTCAAAGTAGGATCATTTGTATTAAAGGACGGTAGCGCTCTAGGCAATCTTCGGGTTGTTGCTGGTAAACCTTCCGGGTAGCATGACCGTGGTTAATGAAACTATTCTGTTCCAGACGTTTCGTCCAAGACTGCGTTGGACATGCTGATAGCAGAGGCACTCCTCTGAGGATGTCCAACGCAGTCTTGGACGAAACGTCTGGAACAGAATAGTTTCATTAACCACGGCCATGCTACCCGGAAGGTTTACCAGCAACAATGTCATCCGGTTGTGAAAGCCTTCATCCTATAATCTTCGGATTGATGTGTGCTTTATCTTTATCGTGGTACAAATATTCGTAAACTTAAATTACTGTTCGCTTATTACATACGAGTTGTAACGTGTTTGCAAAGCTTAGATTAGACTAACTTCGAATATGGCTAGAAGGCAGATGGTGTACACAAGCGTATGAGACGAGAACCACGTATGAGTACATATCTGTAATCTGAATGAGTGATCTGTTTTCCTGTGAGACTGTAATGTACTAGGTGATCAAAAAGTCAGTATAAATTTGAAAACTTAATAAACCACTGAATAATATAGATAGAGAGGTAAAAATTGACACACGTAGTTGAAATGACAAGGAATTTTATTAGAACTAAAAGCAAACAAAGGTTCAAAAAGTATCAGACAGCTGGCGCTTCATCTGATCAGTAAAGCAATAATTAGCATAACAAATTGATACAAAGCAAAGATGATGTTATTTACAGGAAATTCTCAATATGTTCAACATCTTTCCTCAACAATAGCTGTAGTCGAGGAATAATGGTGTGAACAGCACTGTAAAGCATGTCCGGAGTTATGGTGAGGCATTGGCGTCGGATGTTGTCTTTCAGCATCCCTAGAGATGTCGGTCGATCACGATACAGTTGCGACTTCAAGTAACCCTAACGCCAATAATCAAACGGACTGAGGTCTGGGGACCCTGGGGACCTGGAAGGCCACGCACGCATGACGAAAGTGGTGGTTGAGCACACGATTATCACCAAACGACGCGCGCAAGGGATCTTTCACGCGCCTAGCATTTTTTCTTCTTTTTTTCCGTTCTAATAAAACCCCATGTCATTCCAAGCATGTGTGTCAATTGTCAACTCTCTATCTACATTATTCCGTGATTTATTAAGTGTTCAAATTTATACTGACTTTTTGATCACCCGGTATTAGAGGGGCAGTTCCATTGTTGTGAGCAATGTGCAAGAATGATGTAATCTCTCCAGCACCTGTGCCCATCATACTGTCTCTGTTTCAGAAAGAACGTTGTAAACGAGCTGTACTGGTCTGGTGAAAAGCCGGCAGTTTCAGCAAGAAGTGCGGAGTTAATGGGACTCCACGGCACGGCTCGGGCGCCACGACACGCCGGCATAGGTTCGCATTGTCTGCGCTGGCCCGCCCACGGCTATCGAAACGACCGTTCGGCGCAGGCCCCGCTTCTTTTATCGGATGAGACAAAACTGTGCCTCGCAGATGCTGTTGGCCGGAACAAAGCGCGTGGATTACTTTAATTACCTGAATACAGAACGAGCGATCCACCCCCAGCGGGGCCGGATCAGACAAAGGCGTCCTCAGAACGCACGGCCTTATCAACAACTGCTGTGTGTGTGTGTGAGAGAGAGACAAGAGAGAGAGACAGAGAGTTTGTAAGCGCGGAGACGTAGGTGGGGCAGTCGTGACTCTACCGACGCCAGTGAAATGCTTGCAGTACCGCGCAGCACTTTTTCATGGAAGTAAACAGACTTTTCTTTGTGCGCCGGGAAAGTGTACGTTTTCCTTTTTCAGCTTACGAATGCAGCTCACGGCGACGGGGTTGTAAAAGCGAACAAAAACTCGCCCGTACGTTGTCCGACAGACAGGTAGTTACGGTACTGTATGTCACAAACTTGTTTACATTGTTTGCGAGCAGGTAGTTTTCTTTTTGTAGGTCGTGAACCGTTTTGAGGTGAACATCAAAACAATTACTAGAGTATATTTAATGCTGTGCGAAAATTCTCCTCCATATAGGTTAACTAGCTTAAACCCGCGGTTTCGCTCGCGGGTTGGTTGATTATAGTACACAAGCTACCTTTCAGTTGGATGCTATTCGTATGCTTATCCTTACAGAGAAAGCACTGAAGACATTGTAGCACGCATAGACCAAAGATATGGTCTGTGGCATCACGTTTCGCTGCATGTAACCTCCTTGCTATAGAGATGCAAACTTCATCGCTGGCCTTCAGTCCGAATTTTTTATAATTTGATGACTTTCAACCACCATATCTTCCACCTCCTTATAGCAATCGGCATGGAACTGCTATGGTGTAGAATGGGAGACTTCGGACGACAATTACACACAGACCATTTCTTTGCGTTCTGTAGCCTGGTCCTAGGATTTTTATCTGTCACTTTCCATTTCTTTCACCTCTGGGAGTATTGCTCATGTGAAAAATGCCGAGTAGCGCCGTGGTTCGGAATCCACGTTAAATTGTAGGTCCCCCTATAACTGGCTGGGTAAGTCAGTTCGAAGTTCGGAGAAAGGCAACGGCATACCACCTCCAAACAGGACCATGGCTAGTAAAGCACAGTGGTGTTCGAACCAATCTTCGGACTGTTGACTGCTTTACATTTTTTTACCTTAGTTTTCGCTGCAGGGCGAAATTTTTACACACACACACACACACGTAGAATTTTATATATACCGATAACTTTCCATCCCAATATACTCCACCCTTTTATCATATCAACCCTCAAGCAACAATGCAACCAATAAAACTATTCTCAAAGAGTAAATATAATTTTCAGAGAGTAATTACTGATCCGCATTTCGTGTTATATTCTTCAAATTACTAAATATCTATCAGATCGCTATAAAACCGTGCCTAAAACCTTCCTCAGGTATAAATTAGAAACTGTACAAATATTTAAGTCTCTGCGTCTTGTCGTTCGGACGTGATAAGCGTACGCCGAACAGACATTCACATTCATATATGTAGATAAATAGCTATCTGATCACCATAAAACCGTGCCTAAAGCCTTCCCCGGGTAGACATTAGTAACCATACAAATTTTTAGCTCTTTATGTCTTGTGGTTCAGACGTGATAAACGTACACCGAACAGACATTCACATTTGTAGATATAGATAACAGTACGGAAACACACAAAAAAGCAATGAATGAATAATTCGACGCTTTCTAGCTCACGATGTAAACAGATTTGATTTTTTTTTCCGTGGACTTCGAACTTGCTACACAGAGACAGTGAATTTTGAACAAAAGAGTAGATGACGAGGTTAAGTCTTGTTAAACAAACAATTGAAAGAGTAGGCAACCAAATATCGTTGAAATACACATACTGGATGTTTGGAAATTCTCGTTATTTTACAAAATATTTTCATCACGGAACGTTATCCGGTGACGCTGGAAGCACTTCATCACCTTTGACACGGTGAAACGAATCTGTTCTATTGCTACCTCTTTGGTTTTCCCCTTTTGGGAAGATGCAGTACAGGTAAAACTGTAACAAATATATAATATCTAGTATATCCATACCTTATGAGGTATGAACACTTGACCAGTAGAAGGAACGTGTTCGCCTTTCTAAGATGAATATGCGCTCATAATTCTTAAGATATGCGTTGGAAAGCCCATGTTCATCACCCAGCGATTTTATTGTCCTTTTCGTCCTTACGACCTCCTTCCAAAATATGGAAATCAAAAAGCTGGCAACAGAAGAGACTTACTTCACAGTGTCAAATATCGAGATATTCTGATAGTGCCATTGTCTGATATTTTTGTACATGGATTTCTTATCAAAATATTTTGTACACATACACGTACAAGTCAGCGAAAACACTCCATAAAGTAAATGTCTTCTAAGCGTTTGTGATGTGTTGATATGGGCACTAAAGGACAAATGTAATAGTCACAGATAGACAGGTAACTGACATTTTTAATGACGCTTATCGCATAATGATCATCAGATAATCAAACCGTGGAAATCAACATCATATAAGACGTACGGCGTCATAAAAAGCAAGCACCGAGCGAAGCATAAAAAGCTGCAGTTAGATATTTACAGGAATTGCCCGTTTACAGATGCAGTTTTGGATAAAAAATCATGCCGCCATCATAATCATAAAACAGCATATTTTAAAGTGCGCTACATCGGATTAACTCCATTCCGCTGCACCATGAAAACAAGAAAGATGAAATGAAGAAGCTTAGGCAAATAACCGTAGAAATTGTTATGACGCCGGTTTAATACAATGTGCGTATGAATAGTTTGGTGAATGGTCCCATATTTTACAAACTGCGCTGGGGAGAGTGGGATGAGGGATATGTCAACAAGCGTTCCCTATCGTGCAAAGCACTGCAGTGTTGCAATGATAGACGCTGCGATCCAGCTAACAGGTTCAGTGTGAGAACTCGTGTCTTTCCAACATGGAGCGGAAAATGCATCAACGCGTTAACATCTAGTTATGTTTCAAATTAGGCACAACGGCGACGGAGAATAAATCAGATGTTTGTGAAGCTGATGAGACTAAACTATGGGGCTCATCAGTTCCTAACCTTACAAACTACTTATAAACTGAGTTATACTAAAGACAACACAAACATCCATGTCTGAGGGAGGAATCGAACCCACGACGGAGAACGGCCTCGCGAATCTGAGCATAGCAGGCGACGGAGATCCATGGGATATTAGTGCAAATCTACATCTACATAGATAATCTGCAAATCACACAGCAAATCTAATTGCACGCGGGAGAAAGAACACCTACATCGTTCCGTTTTCGAACTCATATCTCGTATTTTATTGGAATGGTCATTTCTTCCTATGTAGGTGGGTGCTAGCAAAATATATTCAGATCCAGAAGTAAAAGTGGGTGATTGAAATTTCGCAAATAGATCTCGCCGCAATGAATAACGTCTTTCTTTTAATGATTTCCACCCAATTCGTGCAAAAGTTCCGTGACTCTTCACCCCCCCCCCCCATGTAACGTGATAAAACGAGCTGCCCTTCTCTGAACCTTCTCAATGTCTTCCGTCAGTCTCACCTGGTGAGGGTCCCAGACTGGGCAACAGTACTCCAGGAGAGGACGCACGAGTGTGATGAAGGGAGTCTCTTTGGTGGAGCTGTTGCATCTTCAAAGCGTTCAGTCAAAGAAAAGTAACCTTTGGTTCGCCTTCCCCACAGTATTTTCTATGTGTTCTCTCCAGTCTACGTTGTTCGTAATTGTAACTACTATGTATTTGGTAGAATTTATCGTGTAATTGAAGTTCAGGGGATTGCTTTTAGTGGTCATGTGCATTACTTAACACTTTTCATTATTTTAATTGCCAATTTTCACAACATGTAGAAATTTTGTTTAAATCGCTTTGCAGCTGCTTTTGATAAACGACAGCATCATCCGCGAGCAGTCTAAGGGAGCTATTCAGATTGTCTCCTACATCGTTTATAAACACAAGGAAGAGTAGGGGACCTATAACGCTTCACTGGGGAACGACAGATATCACTTTTGTATTACTGGATGACTTACGGTCAATTACTACGAACTTTGTCGTTTCTGATAGGAAATCGTAAAACCAGTCGCACAATTAGGGCGATATTCCATAAGCACTTAATTTCATTAGAAGCCATTTGTGAGGTACAGTGTCAAAAGTCTTCCGGTCATCCATAAATATGGAATCCATTTGAGATCCCTTATCGATGGCACTTAGCACTTCGTGTGAGCGAAACACACATCATTATAGGCAGCGAAAGTTGGCTCAAGCCGGAAATAAGTTCAGAAGAAGTATTTGCAAAAGATCTAACGGTGTACAGAAAGGATAGATTAAACAAAATAGGTGGGGGCGTGTTTGTCGCCGTCGAAAGTAGTATTTCATGTAGCGAAGTTGAAGTTGATAGTTCCTGCGAGCTATTATGGGTAGAGGTTGTACCTGAAAATCGTAAGAAGTTAATAATCGGTTTCTTTTACCGGCCTCCCGACTCTGACGATACAATAGCAGGAAGGTTCAAAGAAAACCTGAGTCTAATTACAAAAACGTACCCGACTCACACGATAAAAGTAAGTGGTGATTTTAATTTACCCTCGATATGTTGGCGAAATTATATTTTCAAATCAGCAGGTAGGCATAAAACATCGTCCGAAATTGTACTCAACGCATTCTCTGATAATTACTTCGAATAATTAGTTCATGAGCCAACTAGAATTGAAAATGGATGTGAAAACACACTTGATCTCTTAGCAACAAATAATGCTGAGCTCATAACGAGCATCAAAACTGATACAGGTATCAGTGAACACAGAGCTGTCGTAGCGAAACTGAATATCGAAAGTCCCAAAGTTACCAATAATAAACGCAAAGTATATTTGTTCAGGAAAGCAGATAGAAATAAAATACGTTGCTTCTTGAAAGACAGCTTCCACTCGTTTCTAACACTAAACGTACGTGTAGACCAGATGTAGCTCAAATTCAAAGAAGTGGTATCGACAGCAATTGACAGCTTTATACCAAAGAAATTAATAAAAGAAGGAGGCGATCCCCCTTGGTACACAAAACAGGTCAGGACACTGTTGCAAAAGCAAAGGAAAAGGCATACTATATTTACACGAACACAAAATCCCCAGGATTGGCGATCGTACTCGGAAGCTCGAAATTTAGCGAGGATTTCAATGCGAGATGCTTACAATATTTATCACAACGAAACTCTTTCTCGAAATTTGACTGAAAACCCAAAGAGATTTTGGTCATATGTTAAATATACTCGGGGCAAATCACAAACAATACCTTCACTACGTGATAGTAATGGCGATCCTGCCGTTGACAGCGCTACTAAAGCAGAGTTACTAAACATAGCTTTTAGAAAGTCATTCAACAAAGAAGACGAAACCAATATTCCAGATTTCGAATTACGAAAAGAGGCCGTAATGAGTAACGTAGAAGTAGATATCATCGGAGTAGTGCAGCAATTAAAATCGCTTAACAAGAACAAGTCTTCTGGTCCGGATTGTATACCCATTAGATTTCTATCTGATTATGCTGAAGCGGTAGGTCCTTACTTAACAGTCATATACAACCGCTCTCTCATAGAAGGATCTATACCAAAAGATTGATAGTTGCCCAGGTCACACCTATATTCAAGCAAGGCAGTAGGAGTAACCCACTAAACTACAGGCCCTTTTTTATTGACGTCAATTTGCAGCAGGGTTTTGGAACATATCCTGTATTCAAATATTATGAATTAACTCGAACAGAACGATCTATTGACCCAAGGTCAACAAGGATTTAGAAAATATCGTGCATGCGAAACACAACTAGCTCTTTACTCACACGATGATGGGTGCTATCGACAAAGGTCCGCAAATCGATTCCGTATTTCTTGATTTCCAGAAAGCTTTTGACGCCGTACCTTACAAACGGCTTTTAATCAAATTGCGTGGTTATGGTATATCGCCCCAAATTTGCGATTGGATAGGGGATTTCTTGTCAGAGACAACACAGTTCGTAGTAATCGATGGTAAGGCATCGATTAAAACAGAGGTGATGTCGGGCGTTCCACAGGGTGTGTTATTGGTGTTCTGCTGTTCCTTATTTACATAAACGATTTAGGGGAAAATCTAAGTAGCTCTCTTGGGTTGTTTGCAGATGACGCCGTCATTTACCGTCTCGTAAAATCATCTGAAGATCAAAACCAACTGCAGAACGATCTGAATAAGATATCAGTATGGTGTAAAAATTGGCAATTGACTCTAAATAATGAGAAGTGTGAAGTCGTCCACATGAGTTCGAAAAGAAACCCGTTAAACTTCGTTTATAAGATACATCAATCAAATGTGAAGGTCGTAAACTCCACAAAATAACTAGGAATTACTATTACTTCAGACTTAAATTGGAAAGAAGACGTAGATAATATCGCGGGAAAGGCGAACCAGAGACTGTGTTTTATTGGCAGAACCCTTAAAAGATGCAACAGAACTACAAAAGAAACTGCATACACTACGCTTGTCCGTCCATATTTTGAGTATTGCAGCCCAGTGTGGGATCCTTATCAGGTGGGTTTGACGGAGGACATCGAAAGTGTCCAAAGAAGGGCAGCTCGTTTCGTATTGTCACGATACAGGGGAGACAGCGTTACGGAAATGATACAGGATCTGGGATGGGAATCATTACAACAACGGCGCTTATCACTGCGGCGTGGGCTACTTGAGAAAGTCCAATCGCCAACATTCTCCTCCGAATGCGAAAATATATTGTTGACTCCCACGTACATAGGTAGAAATGATCATCAGAATAAAATACGAGAAATCAGAGCTCGAATAGAGAGATTCAGGTGTTCTTTCTTCCCGCGCGCTGTTCGAGAATGGAATGGGAGATAATAGTATAATGGTGGTTCGATGAACCCTCTGCCAGGCACTTAAGTGTGATTTGCAAAGTATCCCATGTAGATGTAGATGTTTGAATAACGGGCAAACTGTGTTTCGCAAGAGCGATACTTTCAGAATCCGTGTTGACTACTGGTTAATAGGTCGTTCTCTTCGAGGTAGTTCATAATGTTCGAACAAAGTGTACGTTCCAAAATCCTACTGCAAATCGACGTCAATGAGATTGGCCTGTAATTTTGGCGATCACTCCAATTGCCTTTCTTGATTATTGGAGTCACTTGGAGTCTTTGGGTACGGATCTTTTGCTGAGGGATCGGTTGTATATGATAGCTAAGTATGGAGCTATTGCATCTGAGAGGACTCTAGTTGTTATCCAATACTGCCCGCAGTATGTGTCTTTGTTTAGTGACTTAAATGGTTTTACTACTCCAGGTACATCTACTTCTAAATTTCGCATGCTGGCACCTATTCTTGGTTCGAATTATGGAGTGTTCACTTTGTCTTCTTTGGTGAACGAATTTCGGGAATGTATGGAGTTGAACCAGTGAGTAAAATGTGTGTGTTTAAGTGGTTGCGGAATCCAGCAACACGTGAATTCAGTGCTTCGAGCGAGTCCACAAGAAGTATTTGCTGACAGTTATTACTTTACAACATAAGTCAGAATGGGCAGTGGCCGATGTCGAGTACTTTGAAGGCCAGTAAAAGTATTTTGTTTATGACTTTTGTTTCCTATATATTTCTGAGACTATTCACCAAACTTTTCAGACGTACATTGTAGGTATGTTGGATAAGGCGATAAGACGCATGAAACAACGAACGGGGAAAATCTCACAGATACATAGAATTATGTCATTATTGGCAACCGTACATGAAATGAAATGTAAGTATGTGAAGTTACGAAGGTCGGAAAAACGAGAAGAAATTTTAAAGTTCGATTTAAAGAGCACAATAATAGAGAGAATGGAACATGAGAAGTATCGGATCACCTCATGATCGAATTACATTCGTTGGGTAACATCATTGATAGCACGAATGTCATCCACTTTGAGGACGCTCGTTATCCAATTTGGAGGAAACTGAGATGTTGTATGCTCCAAGGAAGGTTCTCAGACAGAACTGAATCAAGGCCGTTACTGGGAACATTTTATCAATCATCTCCTTGAGAAACAGTGATATTTTCTCTAGTTTTAAATACTGATATCAGGTTTTTAGTACCGCTAATTGACGTTGGGTGTATTTCATCCATAGTATGGTGGCTTAAATTATATTAGATGAGTAGGCACATAATTTTTCAGATGTGAGGACAATATTCTCTTACGTCACTTTTCACAGTTTTGGATGCATACTGATAATCTTTGGTATGAGAGAGCAGGTGTCCGTTAGTTCACTAATGTGAATTATCACAGCAGCATGTTTTTCTGATCGACGACCTTATGTAGGCAATGGATATATGCTGCATGTAATTTATTAATGACGTTAGCTAGCGGCAGATGAATTTCAGAGGTATGTTATTTTTTTAGTATTGTGATTTGCATATTTGGTACATGAGTCGTGGATATCCTGCACCCTATTTTAACATGGTTCCTTGTTTTCAGAACTTGAGAATTGGACAATGTCGTCCCTAAACATGTGCTGACATAAATTTTTATGTAACTGACAACTGTAGCGTGATTTGAAGCTATAAATGCCTGAATGTTTCCTTTGAAAGGGTACGGTCGATTTCTTTCTCCATCCGTAAGAAAAATACACCTTCTTTGTTTCTGCCTCGTATTAGGACGACGTCGACGGAACTTAAATTCTAATCTTACTTCTTGATTTACGATACGTAAGTTTATATCATTGCAATGTTTAGAATTCTTTCTAATGGAATCGTGCTTCCTACATTACTTTTCATGAATAATGGCAACCGAGGCAGAATGTAAACTGTCTGAGTAAGTCAGTTCAAAGGTCGGGAGAGGACAACGGCATGCCACCTCCAACATGAATATGCCTAGTAAAGCACTATGGCGTTCGTACCACTACCAGAATGACTACTTTAATTATAATAGGAGCAATCCATTAGCTAAGATTCTAGAAAGTAAATACCAGAATATCTACACGAAATTGTGTCCAAAATTAAAACAACAAATTGCTATTTTCTCGTCCTGGGCCGAATTCACTATACAGTCTTGCAGACCGTCAACGGAAGTCCGTACATTTGTGTTTAGCACGGATGACGGCATTCGGGTCTGTGGCAACGGTGTCATGTATAGCTAGCAGACGCGGTACTCGGTGCTGAGTATTCCCACATCCAAAACCACTTTGTAGACATTCACGGACACAGCAGTATGGAACAGAGAAGTTGACTACCGGACTATGCGGTGAAAGCCAACACGAAGAATGAGAGCCGATACTCTATTCTTACGAGGTATTTTGACACAACTACTGGATAGACAAGTCATGACAGAGTGTAAAACTGTTACTGAACTCTCTGTGAGACTGCTTGAAGAATGCTGCAGGTAGCAAAATACTAAAAGGAATGAAAGCGTGTGTTTCATAAGTCCCATTACACATCTCCGTTACATTTTGCCCGGTCCAGTGCTAATTTACAGGGACAGTCGTTGACTGAAGTCTATAAGAGTGTGGAGCGATTTCAAGTGATTCTGGATACCTGCTTACAAGGGGACCATCATAAGTTTAAATAACGGATTGTGATGGTTCTCAGATATGTTGTAATGGGAGTATGAGGCTATCCGCTAGTTTAGCGAGGGGTCTTAGTTTTCGAGAAAATTGATATTGAAGTTCAAGGCTTATTTTAAAGAATATCAACAAACAGTGAACATTGTGCGAAATTATTACGAAATATTCCATTTTGAAGTAGTAATTCAATATTCATGTCATTATTACAAAATCTTACTCGCTATCACCAGCATGGCTTGATAATCCATAACAGAAATTCGGATGATATTTTCCGTAAGATCAAACCGAAACACAATGCTTTACAGCGCTAAGAACATTTCATAAAATCTAATATCTTGCAGGAGCACTGAGTTTTGAAGAGCGATACCAAAAAAAGATCATTTACATTTAAAAAAATTCTCTTTCATCCATTAACTTTGATTCAAACTTGGAGCATTTGATCATCTTCGATAAAGCAAGTGCCCTGAATTGATGCAAAATTATTGAGTATACTTTTTACAACGAATATCATTCGGATTATTTTGTGGCATAGCAAACAATGCAGATGATAGGGAGTAAGATTTTGCAATTATGGTGTGAATGTTATTTTACTACGGCAAAATTGAATGTTTCTTACTAATTTCACACAATGTTCACTAGCCGGCCGCGGTGGCCGAGGGGACTGAGGCGCTTCAGTCACGGTCTGCACGGCCATTACGGTCGGGGGTTCGAATCCCCCCTAGGGCATGGATATTTGTGCCGTCCTAGTTCGTAAGTAGTTCATAAGTAGTTTGTAAGTTTAGGGACTGATGACCCCGTAGTTAAGTCCCATAGACTACAAACATTTACAATGTTCACTAGTTTTGATATTCTGTAAAATAAGATGGAACTTATCGGAGTATTCGTATTTAAGAAAAAAAAAAAAAAAAAAAAAAAAAAAAAAATTAAAAAAAAAAAAAAAAAGCGGATAGCCTCATACCTAGGGTGTGTCCCTATAAAACATGTACGAAACCCCTCAAAATACGTTATTTACTCTTCTGCTGGTCCCTTGGTAATTGTGGAAGTTGTTGCTACAAATTGACTATTACCGATATAGTGAGATGTGTCTGCAGTGAAGTTTAAAAAGGGATTCAATAGTTCCAGGAAGAATATAGTGGCTGATATTCTTCAGTGAGGGAAGTAGTCTTACGACGCAAATATACACTACTGGCCATTAAAAATACTACACCAAGAAGAAATGCAGATGATAAACGGGTATTCATTGGACAAGTATATTATACTAGAACTGACATGTGATTACATTTTCATACGATTAGGGTGCCTAGATCATGAGAAATCAATACCCAGAACAATCACCTCTGGCCGTAATAACGGCCTTTATACGCCTGGGCATTGAGTCAGAGCTTGGATGGCGTGTACAGGTACAGATGCCCAAGCAGCTGCAACACGATTCCACAGTTCATCAAGAGTAGTGACTGGCCTATTGTGACGAGCCACTTGCTCGGCCACCATTTACTAGACGTTTTCAATAGGTGAGAGATTTGGAGAATGTGCTGGCCAGGGCAGCAATCTAACATTTTTCATATCCAGAAAGGCCCGTACATGACCTGCAACATGCGGTCGTGCATTATCCTGCTGAAATTTAGGGTTTCCCAGGGATCGAATGAAGGGTAGAGCCACGGGTAGTAACACATCTGAAATGTAACGACTGCTGTTCAAAGTGAACATGACGTGACCGAGACGTGTAATCAATGGCATCCCATACCATCACGCCGGGTGATACGGCAGTATGGCCATGACGAACACACGCTTCCAATACGTGCGTTCACCGCGATGTCGCCAAACACGGATGCGACCATGATGACGCTGTTAACAGAACCTGGATTCGTCCGAAAAAAAATGACGTTTTGCCATTCGTGCACCCAGGTTCCTCGTTGCGTACACCATCGCAGGCGATCCTGTCTGTGATGCAACGTCAAGGGTAACTGTAGCCATGGTCTTTGAGCTGATAGTCCATGCTGCTAAAAACGTCGTGGAACTGTTCGTGCAGGTGGTTGTTGTTTTGCAAACGTCCCCATCTGTTGACTCAGGGATCGAGACGTGACTGTACGATCCTTTACAGCCATGCGGATGCCTGTAATCTCGACTGCTAGTGATACGAGGCCGTTGAAATCCGTATTGCCCTCCTGAACCCACCGATTCCATAGTGCGCTAACAGTCATTGGATCGCGACCAACGCGAGCAGCAGTGTCGCGATACGATAAACCGCATTCGCGATAGACTACAATCCGACCTTTATCAAAGTGGTGATGGTACGCACTTCTCCTCCTTACACGAGACATCGCAACAACGTTTCACCAGGCAACGTAGGTCAACCGCTGTTTGTGTATGAGAAATCGATTGGAAACTTTCGTCATGCCAGCACGTTGAAGTTGTCGCCAACGGCACCAACCTTCTGTGAATACTCTCAAAAGTTAATAATTTGCATATCACAGCATCTTCTTCCTGTCGGTTAAATTTCGCGTATGTAGCACGTCATCTTCGTGGTGTAGCAATTTTATTGGCCAGGAGTGTAGTTGAAAGAGGCGATAAAGAAGTTTAGTTCGAACGGCGTACCGTCTAAATCGGTATGTTAATCAGGCCAGATCACGTGAGGATTGAAGCTGCCATCCCACCTACGCACCATGTTATAATTTGCATATATCACCGTACCTTGCTACGTGAAGAAGTATTTAAAAAAAAAAAAAAAAAAGATATAAAAAGCCAAGATCGCTGATCATCAATTTTTATTTACGACGACCGGTTTCGCTGAACTATGTCAGCATCATCTGGTCAAATAAAATATTTTACAAGGCCATAATCTTGTAATGGCCTTGTAAAATATTTTATTTGACCAGATGATGCTGACATAGTTCAGCGAAACCGGTCGTCGTAAATAAAAATAGATAATCAGCGATCTTGGTTTTTTATATCTTTTTACACTATTATAAGTGGATCGCCTCCTAGAAAGTAAACCAACTGAAGAAGTATTTATTACCTTTTGCAACATCCTGGTAAGACAAGAGTAGTCAACTCTTCAAAGCCTTCAAGGATTCCTTAGAAACGACGCACGGTGTGATAACTGCGCGGTGTTACAGTGTCTCCCACTCGAATCGATGTAAGATCCGACATGTGCTGTGTGATGTCGTACTTTCCCGCCGCGGTGGAGTAGCCGAGCAGTCCAAGGCGCCTCGCTGCGGAGCGCGCTGTTCTTCACCGTCAGAGGTTCGAGTCCTCCCTGGGGCATTGATGGGTGTGTTTATTCTTAGGTTCGTTTACCTTAGTTTACGTATTTTGTAAGCTACGGACTGATGACCACGCAGTTTGGTCCGATAGGTGTACAAACAAACAAACAAACAAAACGTGCTTTCCAACGCAGCAACACCACACCATGTTTTGCCTTAATTCTTCACACTTTTATGAATTGTCTAACGGTATTTTTTCCTTCGCCATCGAACAAAAGTATAAGAGGAGCGTGTTTCTGTTCCGACGTATTCAATAATAACGTTGTCGTGTTTCACGTTCACGCCTGTTCCATGTGCATCTCGGAAGACACGAATGCAACAATTCAAATGTTCGTAAAGCTTATGGGACTTAACTTCGCACAAGTTTATTCGTAACTAGGAACCCAGAAAAATAATAGGTTTTAAGCTAAAGATCCGCGATCTAGTAATAAGATGCCTTTCAGAGCATCGTATGTGTGACCCGTGTGTTTACAGCCATAATGCTCAGTGTGATATCAACGTATGAAGGGAGTCATGGAGTCACACTCGTGTTTACTGAAGCCAACTGAGCGAGATTGAATCGATTGTGGCCTTTCGAGTGGCGAGATGGTCCTTTCGAAGATTTTGAAGTACTGCGTCTCTGCAAATTTACGTGAGTAACTAGGGCGTCTAAATTTTGGTAGTCGGGAATGCACTTGTGCTTTCCTCATAACTGCTTTTTGTTCAAATGTTTGTATAGTCTATGGGACTTAACTACGGGGTCATCAGTCCCTAAACTTGCAAACTACTTATGAACTAACTTATACTAAAGACAGCCCAACCATGCTCGAGGGGGGATTCGAAACTCCGACGGGGAACGATCTTGCGCATCGTAGCAAAGCGCATCAATGCGCTTGGCCGCTCCGCCGCGACCGAATGCAAATTTCGGTTCTTAAACACCCCCGGTCGAATCGCGTAGTGCCGGAGATACGATGCAGCAACGCTCTCAAACGGAAGCTTTCCACACTGCCAGAAAAAATTAGTACATCTGTAACCTATACAGCCAATTATCAGACAAGCTGAGTGGGAGGGGCTTACCAGTTTCGGAATACCCCTTACAAGCACGTAAAATCTCCCGAAAATTTAGGTCGGAACCGAGGCACTGGGGCCAATTTGTCACAGACAAAAAGCAGGCCGGCCGCGGTGGCCGAGAGGACTGAGGCGCTCCAGTCACAGCCTGCACGGCCACTACGGTCGGGGGCTCGAATCCCCACTCGGGCATGGATATTTGTGCCGTCCTTAGTCTTAGTTAGTTCATAAGTAGTTAGTAAGTTTAGGGACTGATGACCCCGTGGTTAAGTCCCATAGACTATACAAACATTTGAACAAAAAGCAGTTATGAGGAAAGCACAAGTGCATTCCCGACTACCAAAATTTAGACGCCCTAGTTACTCACGTAAATTTGCAGAGACGCAGTACTTCAAAATCTTCGAAAGGACCATCTCGCCACTCGAAAGGCCACAATCGATTCAAACTCGCTCAGTTGGCTTCAGTAAACACGAGTGTGACTCCATGACTCCCTTCATACGTTGATATCACACTGAGCATTATGGCTGTAAACACACGGGTCACACATACGATGCTCTGAAAGGCATCTTATTACTAGATCGCGGATCTTTAGCTTAAAACCTATTATTTTTCTGGGTTCCTAGTTACGAATAAACTTGTGCGAATGCATTTCATGACTAATTAAATCCCCCTACCCGCTAAGGGACACAGGGTTCTTCTATGAGTAAGTGCGTGGTTAGCACAGGGCCCAGAGCTAATGCAGGCTTCCTTCCTTCTTTACTTCCTGGGCTGCGTTTCCTTTCCCCCTCCCCTCCTTTCCTATCCTCACATTTTCCCCTCCCCACAGGGGGACTGATAACCTCAGTAGTTTAGTCCCCCTTTACCAACAAAACAACCCCAACTAATTATGATTGAAACCGCTAATTTTATAGCACCTGAAATGATGTATTTCGATGTTAACTCCTACTTTAGCTTAATACAGCATTAAAAATCAAAAGATTTGACTTGCTTCGCAGATCAAAGGTAGTAGCACTGAAGTCGATATTTCAAAACCGTACCATCGGTCTGTTTGATGCACTGATGCTCTGCAAAGAAAGGGAAAATACATTTCGGTGTCTTCCGTACGGTTTTCTGTAGATGAAACACCGACATTATCAGGCAACACGTTTCAAATCTGATTGCTCGCAAGTTGCACCCGGGAACGCCACCCAGAGGTTATTTAATTTGTTCTAAACAATTCCCGAAGACTGAAACAATACCAATAAAATTATTAATTGGCCCATGATATATGTTAATGAAGGAGCGCTTTCCTCTCTCTGAACCTTAATCCACATTCCCTTGTTTTTCTGACGTGGAGAGAGAACAGCTTTCCGCTTCATCTGTCTGTGCCCGGCCTCTGATTGGTTACGACGTATCTGTAGCGGCTGATTGTATAAAGTGAGTATAGTGCTCTTTTTAATGAAATATACCTTAATATATCTGAAAAATATAATATGACAGGCTTTCATTTATATAATAACCCGCCATTTCCCACAGACGTACAGAATTTTGACCATTTGAAGTTGTGTTGATGGGTTTGGACGCCATTACGCTTGAGGAGATATCGTGTTGTGATTGTTGTAAGGTTTATTAATTTTCAAACCATATCATTCCCCTTCAAAATTCAGCGGCTTTTAGTACCTGCAATCGTGTTTCATTTCGTAAATGTTAAATTTCGAAGTCCGGTAATATTCCGCGTAATATTTTTCTCGCAACTCCGTTTGGTCACTGAAGTAAAATTTAACGCACGGTCCGCCACGACCAACCCACGTAACTAGTCCAGCCCCACATCACGAAGATATTTTATCTTTTTATTACAGCAACCAACAGAATGAGATGACGAATCCTTAACCCTAGCAGCACCAAGGTATTTCAGGTTACACAGAGCACCATGCAAGGGCAAATTTTGCCCGTGTTACAGTAAGCTCTGAATCCTGTAAAATGCATTAATTTGTTTTGTCTTTGCCAACAACTTTGTCTGTCAAACATATGTACATTGGGTTGGACTTATTGCAATATTGCCCTTTTGGATTAACTGTAGATATAGGGCAGGAAGGGTTACTTTCGCAGACTTGTGAAATTTTGTTTATATACTATTACTTACAACAATTTAAGTAGTTATTAGGCCTATTAGGCTTCTAAATAGATGGGATATACTGAAATTAGAGGTGATGGACACTGATTTTCCAAAAACAATTTTTCCCTATGCTTGAGGATTGCAGGGAAGACACTAAGAATTAAGGTCACATGGAGTACCAACCCAGGGCAAAATGTGCCCTTGGGCATAAAATTGCTATATTTAGTCATCAGTTTTTTAAAAATTGTAACCATGTAAATGTGTAGGGTAGTACTTTATAAGGTGAGAGACAAATAGAAAAAAGCCCATAAACACTGAAGGTTATTAATTATGATTTTTTAATAAAAGTAAAGTGTACTGGTAATTTTTGCCCGTGCTTGGTGCTTGTAGGGTTAAAAAAGGGAAAATACGTCTCCTTTTTATAATGTAACTGCCGCCAACACCTACAATTCTATCTTCCAAATTATTTAAAGAATTAAAATTAATTCCACTGTTTATTAATAAATTGCGACCTCTGTAAGTATTATTTACGAAATTTTGACCACCTAGTTCCCATTCCTAACCTACAAACTACTTACGAAATTAATTCAGAACTAAAAGTTAAACTTTTTCCTAAATCTTAACCCCCATGGCAGTTTCATTATAAGACCAACAAACAAATAATCGCTTGGCACATGTTTAGCAGTAGCAGAACACTACAGTAGGCATCTTCCAGCTGTCATGACGGTAACTGAAAATATACCGAGTGATGCCATTTCTGTACGTTACGCAACACAGTGACTCCAAGATCTTTCACTTCAATGGCACTTTGCTTAAATTAGAGCCAACTTCACATTTATGGAGCTAGTTATTTCCGAATTTAAGGTTGAGGTACACCTATCTCCGAGAACATTGCTTTGCTGGAGGAAGTGAAAAATGAAATTAATGAAGCGCTAAGTGAGTGGAACACGGACTTGAAGGGCCTTTGCGTGGCAGCACTGTGAAGCCAATGTTTGAAACCACCGGTTCATTCGACGTTTGTTAAATTACACAGTACTTGTATTTCAACCTATGGCTTGTGAGCTGCATTACATTTTTATCTTCAAAATACAGTATTATAAAGTTTTGGTGTCAGTTTGAACATTAATGTTTTGTGTTGTTCAACTGGGTACCTTTATATTTTAGTGGTTGTAAAGAAATAAATATTTGCTCATCAGTAAATTACGTTTATGTCTTCTGCTAAATACTTTTTGGGGCAAATTTTAGATTTTATTTGGCCTAAATTAAGTAATAAAAGAGCCTATTTTAGTCGCCTGAAATGCTCTTTTTACGATCTAAGATTCCGCGCTCTAGTTATTACGCTATCTTGTTACCGGACGACGTTGAAACCATCATAAGTACATTATCACCAGTCCTCTCGCAGGTGGAATCTAACATCATTGGGTAAAAATCCGATATCGTAATTACTGGTGCGATCGTTTTCAGAAAATTCTGTAGTGGGACGTGGTGTGCTGCATGTGTAGACCACTAGTGCTGGGTGATGGTTATTCGCCAACTATTATAACAGTTATCGTTAACTCTAATTAACTCCCAGATGGCGTTGCCACAACACACTAGCTTCGAGTTGCGGTTGCAACCAAGCTTAAACGATGTTCAAATGTTTGTAAACTATCGGACCAATCTACGTGGTTATCAGTCCATAGCTTATAAACTACTTAAACTAAGGTAAAGTAAATGACAATACAAACACCCATGCCCGGGGGGGGGGGGGGGGCGAGGGACTCGAACCCCCAACGGCGAACGGTCGCGCGCACCGCAGCACGGCACTTTTAAAGAGTTCAAGTTGCGAGTGCCACCGTTTCAAACTAAATATGACTGCCAGTAAGGCGTTCGAATTGCGGTGGGAAAAGAGTTGCAATCGTTTGTGACTGTAAGAGGGAATTCTTCTGACCGACTTCAAAGCGTTTAATAGCCTTACACAAGGTAAACCAGCACATGTGCAAGGTGTTTTCTATGCAGCTCGTTCATTTTCCTCGAAGGAAGGTAGTAACAAATTCTGGTTATTCTTTTAAACGGACGGTACATAAGGTCTCATGAAAATTTAATACATTATAGTATTATTTTATTCCATTTCGCTATTTTTAGGAGATTATCTGACGTTTACATATATCTAGCGATATCAAAAGTTAGAACTCAATTTAATAATTAAATTTTGCTTCTTTCGTACAAGGATCGTATTATAAAATCCAACAACTGTGGGTCACTATGGGCTACTTAAAATGTTTGGACCGCAGTTTCTTTTCAAATACAGATAATTTCAAAGTCATTGCTTCTAACGTGTAAGCAACTTCGTTTATATACGAAATACCTCCAGCACCAGCCGTATGCTTGCAAACTGGACACATTACAGACTATTCCTGTCAACTTAATGAGTTAGAATTCTAAACCTTTCTTGGAATTAGACAATTTATAACATTTTAGTTTATCAACACTGACATTAAATACCATATAATTAGCATCAATCAACGGCGAAATTTATGACAAAATATATGCCACAATTTCATTAAATTTGTCCAATTCCTTTAATCTAGAAATGTAAAGTACAACAGTGTGTTCAGGGGAAACTGCTGTCTGTAGTTATTAAGAGCTTTGTTTAACAATTTGACATAATTTCATTCAATAAATTGATGAGATTAGATTAGATTAGATTAGATATTCATTACTTCATTAATGAAGCCCTGAAAGACATCTGCATGTTGTTATGCATTACATGACACGTATTGAGTACTTCTCGAGATGATCATTTATGTACCGTACGTGATATAGGCTATTTCTGTGATTTACATAAATCTTCCATCCACGCAACTGAGAGAGCAATTGAGTCAAAAAGTGCTACAGGTGGCCAAACCACGAAACACGAGAAATAAGCGTTGGAGCTGGAGTTTGCAGTTGCAACTGGCAGAGGCTGCACAGGCGCAGTAGAGGTAGATAGAAAATTCCTCGCTACTCGAACGAACCTACTGGTACTAGGCAGTAATAACTGGCAGATATCGTTATTCCTACTAGGTAGCGACATTGTGCAGTTACCGTTATTAGTAGTCCGTTATTTCTCCTAGGTTGCGTCACTGCAGTTATCATTATTAGTATTCCGTTATTTCTACATCTACATCTACATCTACATGGGATACTCTGCAAATCACATTTAAGTGCCTGGCAGAGGGTTCATCGAATCACAATTATACTATTTATCTCCCATTCCATTCTCGAATAGCGCGCGGGAAGAAAGAACACCTGAATCTCTCTGTTCGAGCTCTGATTTCTCTTATTTTATTCTGATGATCATTTCTACCTATGTAAGTGGGAGTCAACAATATATTTTCGCATTCGGAGGAGAATGTTGGCGATTGGAGTTTCGCAAGTAACCCACGCCTCAGCGATAAGCGCCGTTGTTGTAATGATTCCCATCCCAGATCCTGTATCATTTCCGTAACGCTGTCTCCCCTGTATCGTGACAATACGAAACGAGCTGCCCTTCTTTGGACACTTTCGATGTCCTCCGTCAAACCCACCTGATAAGGATCCCACACTGGGCTGCAATACTCCAAAAATGGACGGACAAGCGCAGTGTATGCAGTTTCTTTAGTAGTTCTGTTGCATCTTTTAAGGATTCTGCCAATAAAACGCAGTCTCTGGTTCGCCTTTCCCACGATATTATCTACGTGTTCTTTCCAGTTTAAGTCTGAAGTAATAGTGATTCCTAGGTATTTTGTGGAGTTTACGGCGTTCACATTTGATTGATTTATGTTGTAAACAAAGTTTAACGGATTTCTTTTCGTACTCATGTGGACGACTTCACACTTCTCATTATTTAGAGTCAATTGCCAATTTTTACACCATACTGATATCTTATTCAGATCGTTCTGCAGTTGGTTTTGATCTTCAGATGATTTTACTAGACGGTAAATGACGGCGTCATCTGCAAACAACCTAAGAGAGCTACTTAGATTTTCCCCTAAATCGTTTATGTAAATAAGGAATAGCAGAGGACCAATAACACTACCTTGTGGAACGCCCGATATCACCTCTGTTTTAGTCGATGCCTTACCATCGATTACTACGAACTGTGTCCTCTCTGACAAGAAATCCCCTATCCAATTGCAAATTTGGGGCGATATACCATAACCACGCAATTTGATTAAAAGCCGTTTGTGAGGTACGGTGTCAAAAGCTTTCTGGAAATCAAGAAATACGGAATCGATTTGCGAACCTTTGTCGATAGTACCCATCACTTCGTGTGAATATAGAGCTAGTTGTGTTTCGCATGAACGATATTTTCTAAATCCGTGTTGACCTTGGGTCAATAGATCGTTCTGTTCGAGATAATTCATAATATTTGAATACAGGATATGTTCCAAAACCCTGCTGCAAATTGACGTCAATGAAATAGGCCTGTAGTTTAGTGGGTTACTCCTACTGCCTTTCTTGAATATAGGTGTGACCTGTGCAACTTTCCAATCTTTTGGTACAGATCCTTCTATGAGAGAGCGGTTGTATATGACTGTTAAGTAAGGAGCTATCGCTTCAGCATAATCAGATAGAAATCTAATGGGTATACAATCCGGACCAAAGACTTGTTCTTATTAAGTGATTTTAGTTGCTGCACTACTCCGATGATATCTACTTCTATGTTACTCATTACGGCATCTGTTCGTAATTCGAAATCTGGAATATTGGTTTCGTCTAGTAGGTAGAGAGACTGCAGTTATCGGCCAGTTATCATTATTGGTACTCAGAACTAATATTGGACGCGTAGTACAACTAACGGGCAGTTATCGTTATTCTTACTCTGTACTAATAACAATGTTAGTGAAATCTATCAGTATAGTGTATCATGTGTAATTAAAAATGCGGACAATGTGTAATGGCAAGAATATCGTCTGACCCGTGCCATAAACACAGAAAACCAATTATCAAATATCTTTCATCTGATATCTGGAGGGTTATTTGTGTGTAATAAAATATTGCTTGCACTGTATACAGGCTATTCGTTGCATCCGCAGATGTAGGCCTCATTCTCGAATCTCCAATAAAAAGTGTATGTAAATAAATGCGGATTACTAAAAAGAGGTGCTTAAATAACATGTAAACTGAATATTCTAGTTAAAATTGTTAAATGTAGTATCTTGATATTCAACATAAAAGTAGACGTAATGCTATGCCTATAGTTTCGTTTATTCCTCTATAAGGTATTATGTTTAAGGAAACTAAAAGTTCCTTTGAAAAACGTCTTGATTTCTAAAAAATGTTATTCAATTAAGTGTGAGAGTAAGTAACTATGTTTATCCAAGCCCCCAGTGTTGTTACGTTCAGCACTTCGCTGTACAGAACGCTAGTGAATGGATAATTGATGTGTAAGCTTCACATGAGTGCAAGTTTTAAATGTATCAAAAGTAACTACACTTTTGGAGTCAACTGAAGCTCGCGATACCTCCTGTCTACTTTGATTCCTAACGTCAGTATGTTGTTGTTTGACTTCAAACTTTGATCATTTTCTTTGTTGCGAATGTGACGTTAGTTTTTACAATAAAAACTGATCAATTTACGTTTACCCATCCCCCTACTCGAACCTCACATTTTAATAAAAAAGACAGAAAACACTTTAACATCATTTGTAATGGCAACTGCTTGTCAGAGAAAAGGAATGTTTTATGTGCGTATTATAAAGTTTTATTTTATGAGTACTGTTGTTTGTTTTGGAATGTTGTTCTCCGCGTTTTTTTCCGTTGGTATGTCCGAGTAATTGACGAAATAGGTCAAAGCAGTCAGTTGGTATCGAGTCCTTCAGTATTGCCCATTTGATGCTAAATTCTAGAGTGGATCGCACTGATCTTGTTCATAGTACAAATGTCGTTGGTGCATCTATTGGTATGGCAGTCAAATGATACCGGAAAATTAAAAATTTTTAAAAACTTTGTTATGGCAATAGGCTGATTTGAAGCACAAGACAGAGGCTACGTTGGTAGGCAACAGTTTGCTTGTGAGCTTATGAAGCCATGTAATGAGAGTCTATAGAACCTAATTGTGGTTAAGCACATTATTTCAAAATCCTGTACTTTAAAACGAGGTATTAGCAACACAAATCAGCTGTTCCAGCTTAGATCCAAGTCATTATTCTTTCACTCCGTTCATATTCTATGCAATATCAGCTTGAGAGATTCTCAACATACAAATATAAATCATATATGGAACACGAATTCTGTTGTTTGTTTTTTACCCAATAAACTTCTGAAGGCTACCAACAATAACACACTGGCATGAGATACTCACCTAACTTACTTTGAACTCTTTTATTGCAGAATCCTGACTTCGGTACATGTGTAAATACATAAAGGCCTAAACCTCAACCTAGTAACAGTGCACATGGCAGGAAATGAGCTCTTTAAAAAGAATAGTATATAAAAACATGCCTTGTAATATGCATGTGTGCTACCCACAATGGCAACTCTGTCTTACTACTAATTGAAGTATGTGACTTAACGGTTGTGAACATAGAACTTGTCATTCACCATATGTCTCCACGACATGCTAAATTTTCCATACACAGCCTATGTCCTAAGTGTGAATATGTCATGTACTGTTTTTGTGTGTAACAATGATATGCTCAATACATTATAAAATGTCAAATCTATTATCAAGAAGTTATTACTACGTGTAACTCATGAATACTATTTGAAAAGGCGCTGTCACTGTTTTTCTCACAGAACAAAGTATCACTTATCAGTGACATAAGTGTGTTGTACTCTAAAGTTATGAATAAGATGTACTGGTATTTTAATATGATTAGTGTAATACCATACTAGCATTTTTCCTCATAACGATCCCGTTAAACACCAGACATAAGTTGTGCTTTGATATTTTGGAGGACTGCTTACAATTTTAGGTCACCTTCACATACACTTTGGTATGTGTTATGTAACTAAAGTAAATTTAACACAATGCATACTAGTATTCTTTACAGTACCTCATAAATTTGTAGGTGTACAACATAGGAGGTAATACACTTTACGATATTCCTTACAGTTATATCAAGGTATAAAGCACTTTTTTTAATTGAGATGTACCATGTTACCATCCCAGAATGATAAACACATTATATTCTGACAAAAATATTGCAGAGCTGTACAACTCTTTGTTTAATGTAAGAAAAAAATGCCATTCTTCCTCCTATGTTTATTAACTGCTCTCAGTAAGACAATTAAGAATAAGGAGGTGTTGCAATGCATGACAACATAATCTGCAACTTGGTGATTTAAAAAAAAATAAAATAAAAAAAAAAATAAAAAAAAATGGTGGATTTCAGTAAAAAAGGAAATAAAATGCTCACTTAAATAAGGGACACAATTAAAAAAAGTAGAAGTTCAACTTGTTTTTGGATCTTGACTGTACTGCACAGTAATACTGAGAATTTCTTAACACGTCACAGTATTATATAAGGAAGGAAGAAATGGGGCATCATGTCAATACAGTCTGAGCATAAATTGTTATCGGGCAAGAATGGAGGAACTTGAATCTATGAAAGGGATTTGGCTATCGTTAATAACAGCAGAATGTATCTGCTTCAATGCTCAGTAATACAATCATAATTACCAACTGGTGACATCTATAGCATTGCATATTGCCGAAACTGTTTTGAAAACAGATTGTGTGATGCTAAGATTGGCCATACTGTAAGACACTTAATTGGTAAGATTTGTAAACTACACTAAAACTGATGCACTGGCAATCTAATATGAATTTTATTGTTCAAGGATGTTCTTTTTCTTTTTTAACGGTAAAATTTCACTTATGGCTGCAGCGGAAATGTAGTGTGCTGATGTTGGCAATGACCTTTGAAAGCTCAAACACACAGAATGAGGATGAATAATTATTAGTGCTGTACCTGCTCCATCAATAATGACAGCTTCTTGCCTGTAGTCTTATGCGATCAGTTAAATAATTATCCTCGTAAAGAAGCCAACATTAACATACTACCTCTCTGAAGCCGCAAGTTGTGACAGTACTGCCCAACGAGTAGCACACAATCATTACGTTTGGGTAGATTAAATATACCGCAAATACTGACCTTGCAAATGCACAAAATTGTTACACTATTTTCTTTTATTAATTTTGGTAGCATTATATCTATGTAGACAGGTAATAATGATGACAATGCATTATCTGTATAAATCTGTAATTTGGAAAAAAAACAGGTTAAACAGCCGTGAAGCTCGGGCTCATAGTGGGCTGGGAGGCGGAGAGCAGGTATGTGTGTAGGGCGGAAATGGCCGCGGGGCGGGGGAGGGGGTGGGGGGAGTGAGCTTAGCGCCTGGAAAGGCCGTGACGTCAGAGGAAATCCACCGCGCAGAGAGCGAGGCGACAGTGTATTGTACATGATAACGTTAAATTTAGAAAATATAACACAACTAAGACAGAAGTGCGACACACTTTCCGAAAGGGTCTCACACGTCTAGTAACGCACAAACGTCCCTCCTATCAAGCACATATAAAAAGTTTTAATAGAATGAAAATATGGCAACTTGGTGTTTAGTTAAAAATTCATAATTATTTTGTCAAGTAGGCTCAACCACAGAGATCGTGTGAAAACACTAAATTATGACGCGTTTCAAGGGTCAAGCCCTCATCATCAGATAAACTATACAAGAATCTTAAAACCTGAGGCAATAAGGTTTTAAGATTATTGTATAGTTTATCTGATGGTGAGGGCTTGACCCTTGAAACGCGTCATAATTTAGTGTTTTAATACGATCTCTGTGGTTCAGCCTACTTGACAAAATAATTAAGTATACAACCGCGACCTCACGTCCATTATGGATATAATTAAGTAAAAAAATTAATAACTTGTAAACCTTTTAAGATACAGAGGTGAGTGAGGGGTTACATGAAAGGTCTCAACAAGGTGCATCACCTGACATGCTTACAGTCGACTTAAGCCAATATTCATAATATTCATCACAGAAAACCTAATTTACTAATATCATTGTATAAATTTATTAATAACATAAAGTACAAGACAGATACACGACCAGCATGGCAGTGTTTGTTCACAGGTGCCGTATTAGAAAATGACTACACCATAAAATCACAATGATCAAATCTACTTACGCATTTTTATTTCTTTAAATAATTAATTTGTATTTAATTGTTCCATATGAGAAATGACACGTAATGAAATGAAATTACGATGATCAATTCTATGTTCATTAATGTTTAGTGTAAGTGTTAAAGATGTATTTGTAGGAAATGTACGGTATACTTTGGCCAAAGCGTTGTACGTTGGTGAGGGATGGCAATGGGGAAGTTCGTGACGTATGGGTTTCTCCAGTGGACGGGTATAAAGGCTGGTCGGTGGACCTACGTGAGTAGTCGGTGTCTGGCTAGCGTTCGCGACGGCGAAGCTATGCCGGTCTGTGCCGCGACATTCGGAAGAGTGAGACTTTACAAGTTTTCAGAGTGTAAAAGTGCGGTCGAACTTGGAAAGATTTATCGAGTGTGGCGAGCACTGTTAAACTTGCAAGATTTCTTCTCGAGTTGGTGTGTGCAATTCGAAGATTGCAGCGTGTGAAATTTTGGGCACTGTGACTTCAATACAGTTCCGTTGTAAACTGATTGTAAGAGTGCATCTTACCAGCAAGTGTTAACCGAGTTATCATAAACATTCATTCATTCGATATCTGTTGTTGGACATTATTATTCATCAAATGAACTGTATATATAAAGACAAAGTATTCACGGTCAGGCACAGACCAATGGAAAAGTTTTTATGCAGTGAACAGTAGCCTGGCAGGCTAATTAAAATATTTTCGGCAAAGTAAATTTTGTCTGGGGGCTCACGAGCTATATTAGATACGCCAACATACAGTGCTTTTGCCGGTGACAGTGTTTTTATTCGATAACTAAACAGACTACTTAATAATATTAAACAAAGTGTTGTAACAGTTATTTCTATGAAATGCACCCTTATTCACAATTTTAGTTGTGTTTTATATTAATCATATGCAGGTGGGGACTGTGGACGAATTTTTATCATCCCCTAGACAGAGCGAACTTAGTACAATGAATTTGTTAGTGTAAATATAAGATTCTCCACAGTCATCCCTCATAAATAACCTCGGAAAGTAAAATTTCCCCTTCTGATAGGTGACCATTTTTCTCGTTGTTGACGCCAAACGGTAGCATGTCCCGTTTCTTTCCTCATAGTACACATTTATCGGTTAATAAATAGAAAGTAGGTAGGTATCGGTAATTATTTATTTATTTTTATGATCCTGAACATTAAGTTTGTTGAGCAAATGAGATGAAACTATACGAATAAGACTCACAAACAATTTCTAGCATTATTTGCTATCGACACAAATATTGTACAAGAGATTTTAGATTGTTTACGAAAGCATATTTCTTACATCATATACTCGTTTTGTGGGGTATTGCACTTGTATATTCAAAACGAATTTCTGTACAGAAGGCAAATTTGTCATATTACTGGATGAAACGCGCATTTGAGGCCATACAAACGTATTAAACTGGCACGTTTACACTATTTTATTAACATAAACATAATTTTTAGTATTTAAAACTAGCTGTTGCACAAACACGACAAATTAAGAATAAGAAGCATAAGTAAACGGCAGTCTTATTAAACGTTCCGACGGTTTACCCCAGTAGGCTATAATCGTCTGTTTCAGCAAATTTCCAACTCCTAATAATGATAGCGTAAATTAAATGCAACGGTTACTTGTCTTCAATACTCAGTACTGAGTAACGAGTATGGCGGTTCGCAGTTATCGTTATACTGGTATTTCTAGTACTGGTTTTATCATAGTATCCCGAATTCCGGAATGGTCACTGTATGTAGTTAGAAACAAGTTTTCCACGAGAACGTAGTACACACGTCCACAAACATAGGATAATCGGTTAAACAGTTATTACCCATGCTTCTCATGCGGTTAATTCCATGGAATGTAGAACTGAAAAGTACTGGACAGGACCTCTGATCGATACTGTGGTCGAATCACTGATTAGTACCCACTTCTGTGACCACTGACCAGATGGCGCTATGCACAGTTATTTCGATAACTGCCACTATTTGATGATGGGTTATTACAATATCTACACCTACATAGATACATCACATTCAAGTGCCTGGCAGAGGGTTCATTAACCACATTCATAACTTTTCTCTACCGTTCAATTCTCTAATAGCGCGCAGGAAGAAAGAACACTTAAATCGTTCCGTTTTCGATTTGATTTCTCTTATTTTATTGGGATGGTCATGTCTCCCTAAGTAGGTGGGTGCTAGCAAAATATTTTCACATTCAGAACTAAAAGTCGGTAATTGAAACTTCGCAAACAGATCACGCCGCAATGAATAAGGTTTTTCTTTTCATGATTTCCACCCCAGTTCGTGCAACATTTCCGTGACGCTTCCTCCCCCCCCCCCCCCCCCCGTAACGTGATAAAACAAAACGAGCTGCCCTTCTCTGAACCCTCTCAATGTTTTCCGTCAGTCACACCTGGTGAGGGTCCCACAAGGGGCAACAGTACTCCAGGAGAGGACGCACAAGTGTGATGTAGGCAGTCTCTTTGGTGGAGCTGGTGCGTCTTCGAAGCGTTCTGCCAATGAAACGTAACCTTTGGTTCGCCTTCCCCACAATATTTTCTATGTGTTCTCTCCAGTCAAAGTTGTTCGTAATTGTAACTCCTAGGTATTTGGTAGAATCTACGGCCTTAAGGTTTGACTGATTTATCGAGTAATTAAAGTTCAGGGGATTTGTTTTACCGGTCATGTGTATTACTACACACTTTTCTTTATTTAGTGTCAATTGTCAATTTTCGCACCATGCAGAAATTTTGTCTAAATCGCTTTGCAGTTGCCTTTGTTCCTCTGTTGACTTCACTAACCGATAAATGACAGCATCATCCGCGAACAGTCTAAGGGAGCTATTCAGATTGTCTCCTGAATCGTTTATAAACACGAGGAAGAGTAGGGGACCTATAACGCTTCCCTGTGGAACGCCAGATATCACTTCTGTTTTACTCGATGACTTACCGTCAATTACAACGAACTGTGTTCTTTCTGATAGGAAATCGTGAATCCAATCGCATAATAGGGGAGATATTCCACAAGCACGCAATTTCATAAGAAGCCGCTTGTGGGGTACAGTGTCAAAAGCCTTCGGGAAATCCAGAAATACGGAATCGATTTGAGATCCCTTGTCGATGGCACTGAACACTTCATGTGAATAAATGGCAAGCTGTGTTTCGCAAGAGTAATACTTTCTGAATCCGTGTTGACTACTGGTTAATACGTCGTTCTCTTCGAGGTAGTTCATAATATTCGAACAAAGTATATCTTCCAAAATCCTACTGCAAATCGACGTCAATGAGATAGGCCTGTGATTTTAGGGATCACTACTATTGCCTTTCTTGAATATTGGAGTCACTTGAGCACCTTTCCAGTCTTTGGGTACGAATCTTTCGCTGAGTGATCGGTTGTAAGTTATAGCTAAGTACGGAGCTATTGCATCAGCATACTCTGAGGGAAATCTAGTTGGTATACAATCTGGCCCGGAAGATTTATTTCTGTTTAGTGACTTAAGTTGTTTTACTACTCCAGGCTCAATATGAGTAACCGATTATTTTATCAGTTTCCGTTATTTCTGCCCAGCTCTACTGAACGCAATGATCACTACAACTTTCTTATATCTGTAAACGAGGGTCTGCACGACCTCACAGCGAAGATGCCCGCCAAGATCGTCGTATTTTAAAGGCAGCAGTGGCAGACTGTACAGCTACCACAGCACAGGTAAGAGAATTTGTGATTCTGCAGGTGGCAAAACAAACTTTCGCCAAACGGTTGGCAGCATTGAGACAACGGGCACATACATCCCCAGTCTGTCTACCACGCCGGCTACACCATTGTCTAGCCGCGGTGGAACGACCGAGCGCATTGAGGCGCTATGCTACGATGCGCGAGGCCGTTCCCTGTCGGGGGTTCGAATCCCCCCTCGGGCATGGATGTTTGTGCTGTTTTTAGTATAAGTTAGTTCATAAGTAGTTTGTAAGTTTAGGGACTGATGATCCCGTAGTTAAGGGGAGCTGGAGGTGCGTATGCTGAATATGTTAAAATCACTAAGTTTGAGGAACATTTATGAACAATCTACCAAACCGAGGAATTGGGATTTTTTTTAACACATAGAGTGGTATTGCAGTTATGATGCAGGGATGTTGGAGTATCTTTTCTAGTTTCCGTTCAATATTTTTTTATAAAAATATATTTACCAAAAAAAAAAAAAAAAAAAAAAAAAAAAAAAAAAAAAAAAAAGAAAGAAAGAAAGAAAAATCATCTCCCTAGTTTGGTTGAATTTTGAGAAAATGGTCCTTACATTCGGAAAATTCTAATTCAAGGGAAATGGCTATCAAAGCTTTTCAATACATTCCTGCACTATAGGATGGATTATCAGGGTCTTCTTCTTCATCCTCCAAAAGCTTTCGTTTTGGTCTTCTCTTCTGGCCTGTTGTTCCAACATATTTCAAATTCCTTTCTCTTTTTTCTGCTCCTCTGACCCTCTGTCAGTATTTCTTGGTGCTCTTACAGTGTTCACTCTAGCTTGAAATCCTAATGCCTTCAATACTTCACACTTAACACTGTTTCCTTGATTGTAGGTTGCTATTGCATCATAATGCCGAAGTGTAGTGTTTTTATGCTTACAAACACTCATTTAGGAATCAGTGTCCAAATTAAATTGTTTACGCTCTCATTCTGCGTTTTTCCTTGTGGACATTTGTATAACAATTCTGGCTGTGCTAAGTGTTTATCACAGCTGCTGACAAACCATGCTTGTGATCATAGTCCGTTTTGTCATTATATTTGCACCAGGAGTCACGAGAGGGTGCTAGATCCATTCAGCGGCGCCGCCAATTTCCTGTTCAGGCGCGAGAGAAAATGGTCCACTTCTAGGACGTTTAGAACAACAATTAAAATTTTGCGTTAAAGAGGAATATCCAATAACTGTTGATAGCGAAAAACGTATTTTTTTTTTTTTTTTTTTTTTTTTTTTTTTTTTTTTTTTTGGATTTGATTATCTTCGCCTCTCCTTAAGCTTGACAAACATTTGAACATTTTTATTGTCAATTTATCCGCCGGCTTGTTCGCAGCAGACGCCGCCTTCATATTTCGTAAGTGAAACCGGCTTCTGATTAGCAGCGACATATAGTATTTTGATTTTTGTCTGAGCGTTTGAATTTGTAAATTTACACTGTGCTTTCGTGCATATTAGATACAAATTCGCGTTTTAATAAACAGTGTAGTCTTTCTTTGAGTGCATCGTGGCAGTAATTTTTTATTTCTCGGCACTGTCATCATGAATAGGGACTGTGACTGCTGTGTGCCGATGCAGTCTGAGGTCGTGAATCTCCGCTCGCAGCTTCACGCTGTGTTAACCTCCGTTCTACAGCTGGAGGCTACGATCGAAGGGCGTCGTTGTTGTTGGCCGGTAGTGGGGACCGAACGGACTCCCGTCGTCTCCACCGATCGGCCTGCGCTATCGACATGCCCAGATACTCCTAGCAGTGAGGCAGACACCCCACCCGTGGTTGCGGGGGAGGTTGCTCCAGTGCGTGGCAGGAGGCGCAAGACATTCTGGGGGACCGATCGTGAGGCCTTCGTCTTGCCAACAGGTTTGAGGCCCTGTCTGTTCAGGGCAATATTCCTGTCTCTCATCATGAAGCCACCACCCAGCCTGCATGATCCGGGCTTTCACAGAGGGTGGTTTTACTTGTTGTTGGGAGCTCCAACGTTTGGCAGGTGATGGAGCTTCTTAGAGAAATGACTGCCAAGGAGGGGAAGAAAGCCAAGTGCACTCCGTGTGCATACCATGTGAGTCATTCCAGATGTGGAACGGGTCCTCCCGGATACCATGAAGGGTACGGGGTGCAACCAACTGCAGGTGGTGGCTCATGTTGGTACCAATGGCGTGTGTCGCTTTGGATCTAAGGTTTTGAGCGACTATCTGAAAGTGGTATTGCTTGCAAGATGAAAGCAGAGCGAACCATCTGCAGTATAGTTGACTGGATCGACTGTGGACCTCTGGTACAGAGCCGAGTGGAGGGTCTGAATCAGAGGCTCAGACGGTTCTACGACCGTGTAGACTGCACATTACTTGACTTGCGCTATCGGGTGGTGTTCTGGGTTCCGCTGAACAGGTCAGGAGTCCACTACACGCAGGAAACAGCTACACGTGTAGCTGGGATTGTGTGATATGTATGGGCGGGTTTTTTAGGATAGACGAGTTTGGGGAACCACTAGATGGATTGTCTCAAAGGGTGAAGGTCGATCACAGGAGAAATATACACTACTGGCAATTATAATTGCTACACTAAGAAGAAATGCAATACCCTCAATCTGTTTGCGAAATTATATTTTCAAATGAATAGGTATGCATAAAACAACGTGCAAAATTGTAATCATCGTATTCTCTTAGGTTAACTTCAAATGTTCAAATGTATGTAGAGCTTATGGGACTTAACTACGAAGTCATCAGTCCCTAAACTTACAAACTACTTATGAACTAGCTAATACTAAATACGGTACAAATATAGATGCCCTAGGGGGATTCGAACCCTCGACCGTAGTGAGGATTACTTCGAAAATTAGTTCATGAGTCAACTAGAATTGTAAATGGATGTCAAAAACACACAACACAACAACTAATCCTGAACTCATGATGAGCATCAAAACGGATATAGGTATTAGTGAACACAGAGCAGTCGAAGCAAGACTGAATAACGTCCAAAATACCAAAGATAGACGAAAAGAATATATGTTCAGGAAAGTAGATAGAAATACAATACATTGCTTCTTGAAAAACAGTTTCCAATCACTCCTAACATTAAACGTAAGTGCAGACCATATGTGGCACCAATTCAAAGAAGTGGTTTCGATAGCAATTTACTGTTTTATACCAAATAAATTGATAAAAGACGGAGGTGATCCCCCTCGGTAAACAAAACAGGTCAGGACACTGTTTGAAAAACACGGCAAAGGCATGCTAAATTTAAACGAACACAAAATCCCCAGGATTGGCGATCCTACACAGAAGCTCGAAATTTAGCGAGGACTTCAATGCGAGATGCCTACAATACTTTTCACAACGAATTCTATCTCGAAATTTGACTGCAAACCCAAATAGATGGTAATGGCGATCTTGTCGATAATAGCCCTAGTAAAGCAGTGTTACTAAACACAGCCTTTAGAAACTCATTCACCAAAGAGGACGAAACTAATATTCCAGATTTCTAATTACAAACAGAGGCCAGAATGAGTAACGTTGGAGAAGATATCCTCGGAGTAGTGAAGCAACTTAAATCACTGAACGAGAACAAGTCTTCTGGTCCGGAATGTATAACCAATAAATTTCTATTCAATTATATTGAAGCGATTGCTCCTTACTTAACAGCCATATACAACCGCTAGCTCAAAAGAGGATCCCATCAAAACATGAAATGTAAAAAAGTGCATTCCTTCCACCATAAAAAGTCGTGAGAACTCATAGGAAACAAAGTTGGTTATTTTAGTTAGTGTTCATGGAACCAAGTATCCAACACCTCTTCATAATTTTGTATCTAAGTAATTTTCATCCAACATCTGTAGTGACTATATCAAAATTATATATCTTTACTTCTATAATAAATAGTCTTAGGCTTTAGTGATTTCATTATTGACTCAATCTCCCCATGGAGGACCATTTCAGGTAATAGCCTCGGAAAGACATTTTGTGAAAATGTTATATGATTACCTGTAGAAACTAGGGTTTTGTTTAGTTCACCTGCTGTATTCAGAAATTGATTATTGAATACTGCACATATATCTAACTTGTCAGTAACAGAAACATTTCTACTACGCACTGACGTTATATCTTCTACCTGCTACACTTCCATCACGACTGACCACATAGTTCTAATTTTATCCCAAGGGTTTGTTATTCTTTTTGCATACCACATACTTTATGCCTTCTTAATGACATTTTTCAGAACCTTACAGTACTGTTTTTCCCGCTTTGTTCTGTATGATACTCTTATCTCCTTTGTCAGTTACCCTTGCTGCCTGTTACTGCAAGTACCCTGTTTTGAGCGTTCTAGCGGAAAGCAACTCTTTCAAACAGCGTAAGAAATGTGTTCTGCACTATTAGCACTATAAAAATCCTGCCATTCTTGTTCCTTAATTAGGCTTAAAAAGATCTCAATTGCAACTGGATTAACTTTTCTGAGTAGTTGATAGTTCTGTTTAACATTTGTTTGAGAACAAATACTTTCTAAAATTAAAATTTGGGCATCGTGATCTGATAGACCATTTACTATTCTGCTGACAGACACTCTGAAATCACATTTACAAGTGCCTGGCAGAGGGTTCATCGAACCACCTTTTGCACTGTTTATCTCTCATTCCATTCTCGAATAGCGCAGCTGGTAGAAAGAACACCTGAATCGTTCCGTTCGAGCTCTGATTTTTCGTATTTTATTCTGGCGATATTTTCTACCTATGTAAGTGGGAGTCAACAATATATTGTCGCATTCGGAGGAGAATGTTGGCGTTTGGAGTTTTGTAAGTAGCGCACGCCGCAGCGATAGGCGCCGTTGTTGCAATGATTCCCATCCCAGATCCTGTATCATTTCCGTTACGCTGTCTCCCTCGTATCGAGAAAATACAACACGACCTACCCTTCTTTGGACTTTCCATGTCCTCCGTCAAACCTATCTCATAAGGATCCCACACTGGGCAGCAATACTCCAAAAAAAAAAAAAAAAAAAAAAAAAAAAAAAAAAAAAAAAAAAAAAAAAAAAAAAAAAAAAGACCGACAAGCTTAGTGTATGCAGTTTCTTTAGTAGTTCTGTTGCATCTTTTAACGGTTCTGCCAATCAAACGCAGTCTCTGTTTCGTTTGAAGTAATAGTAATTCCGAGGTATTATGTGTATTTTACGGCCTACACTTTTGGTTGATTTATCTTGTAAACAAAGTTTATCGGATTTCTTTTCGTACTCATGGGGACGACTTCAAACTTCTCATTATTTAGATTCAATTGCCAATTTTTACACCATAGTGATATCTTATTTAGATCGTTCTGCAGTTGGTTTTGATCTTCAGATCATTTTACTAGGCGATACATGACAGCGTCATCTGCAAACAATCTAAGAGAGCTGCTTAGATTTTCTCCCAAATCGTTTATATAAGTAAGGAACAGCAGTGGACCACCTCTGTTTTAGTCGATGCCTTACCATCAATTACTACAAAATGGGTCCTCTCTGACAGGAAATCTCCTATCCAGTCGCAAATTTGGGGCGATATTCCATGACGACGCAATTTGATTAAAAGCTTCTGAGAATCAAGAAATACAGTATTAATTTGAGATCCCTTCATGTGAGTGAAGAGCTAGTTGTGTCTGTCATGAACGATGCTTTCTAAATCCGTTTTGAGACTCAGAATGTGGTAAGATTTACGTAATATTTAAACCACATATCGACTGAACATAGTTGTTATTAGATTAAAAAAAATAATAATAATTTGATCCATATATGTGCCCTTGTGCAAAGTCTTAACCGATTCGTACAAGTTTGAAGTATATAACGGACGCGTCTGAAAAACCTTAGGAAAAGGTATTCTGCCCATAAGATACGATTAAATGAGAGCGGTGCACATAAAAATGGAGCCATCACTGATCATTAGTATGAGGCCAACTGACATCGTTTACAAAATCAATTAATCGGTCGTGTTGATTGCCTGCTTCGGGTCGTTCTTCTAACTATGCTTACACATTATATCGTAACTGCACTGGCACGGATGTTGTTATTGCCACAAAAAATAACGAGTGGTCCAAGCTAAAGAAAAAGTTTTCACCTCATTATCCTAGCTCAAAAATAAACGAAGGTACAAGTGCCCCAAAATCGCGATTGTGTTTTGGGTATTTTGAAACGTATTTATTATAAGACTACGGCGCTGCAATGATTTATAACGGAATTACCTTTGATTACAATTTAATAATAGAGTTTCCTCTGATGAAGAAGGGATAATGGCAATAGGAATTATTGATAGAATACTCGATGGACACACAGGTGGTGGGGGGAAATAACATCGTGAGCAGTGAGACCGGCAATTTAGCGCACACCTGTCTTTTAACCCTCCCAATACCAAGAGTATCCTATTTCAAGCTCTGATTCTGAAGACAGTACAGCTTAGTCAAGTAAGTTACATTTTAAGAAACGGGTAAAATTATTTATTGCTTTTGGTGAAATCTTGTACTAAATTCCGTAACTGTTGCAAAGTTATCAGTTAATAATCATCTTGCTGTTCAAGTTCTTTTGGTAAGTGATTGCTTAACAAATATTTCTTTTCTTAAACGACTTCAAAAAATTTATTTGAAATCTGATGATTCCCGTGTGGTCCCACTTCAATTTTGTGCAGTTCTGACACTGTAATCCATATGAAAACCACATAAGTCTTAAATTTGCATTAAGTATAAGCGCTACAAATGGACGAATAACTCAGTATCACGCCAACCGATTTCGATTATTCTTTTTTTATTCGATACGATGTACTTCTAGGGCATTTTGATGATAGTTTTGTTAGGTTCTGATCATGGGATCCATGTCAGAGTAACGGAACTCTTCAATTATTAGGTGCAATTTAACGATACCCGGCCGAATATTTTATAGGCTATCCGGATATTTGAGTCACCTACCGTAACGTCGTTATGGTCAAGTAATTCCCTGTTCAAAACGTTTTTCATGTAAATTCGCATTTTTAAAGTCTATTGTTTTGCTCTTCACAAGTCTCTTTTGAAACTGTCCTCGAGGTAGATTTCCTCTGTTGAGATAGGCGTTTCTCCCTGACATCGTTTGTTTCATTTACACTGCCCCGTCTCATATAAGCAGCACGTTTAGTATGTCTACCCATATTCAGAAAAATTAGTGTACTTCACATTAACTAAAAATAAATAAAGAATAATTTTAAGTAAAAACTGACCTAAAAGAGACTATTGTAAGACTAATATGCACTAAAAGTAAAAAAAAAAAGTTTATTGTTCTACAACTTAATAATCAACTTACGTTTTTACTCATCAATATGTTGGTATGATCTATGTGTTTACCACGCAAGAAGATAGGTAGATATCTACCCACTTTAAATCTAACTCAATACACACATAATATATAACAAACAGTGACCAAATATTTTTAGAGTTCTCCTTATTGAAATGAAATGAAAAATATTAGACTACTTAAAAGTCAATCACGTTATTACGATAGTATAATATAGTTACAATTGTTGTTGTTTTTGGAGTCGGTGTCAGCCAAGGAAACACTACAATATACCTAGCAAAAATAATACGAGAATATTCAGACCGAAGTCGTATCGGATGTTTCCTTGGCTGACACGGACTCCAAAAATAGCAACAATTGTAACTACACTATATTATCGTAATAACTTGATTAATTATTAGGTAGTCTAATATTTTTCATTTCATTTTACTTAGGAGAACTTAAATATTTTGACTATTGTTTGTTATCCATAGGTGTGTGTTGAATAGTTTTAAAGTGGGCAGATACCTACATATCTTCTTGCATGGTAAACACATAGGTCATAGCTACAAACTGATGACTAGAAAAAGCAGATTGATTATTAAGTTATAGAAGAGTATACTTTTTTTAGGCAAATAATTTTTTGGAATACTTTTTTAAATTTTTTGTTAAAATTTTTGGCTATTCTCTATGCAGTAAAACGTTGGTTTTTCTTTTTATACATAAACGTGTTTTGTTACACTTGTAGCATCATTGGTGGATCCTTTAGTTCCTCATTTTCACTTACTGTAATCAGTTTCTCTACATTTTCTGTGTATGTCTTTCTCGGCAGTGTGTCATCTACAAAAGTGAAGGTCTGTTCATTCGCGGAAGGTTAACTGCTGATGAACTGTGACAGTGTTAACCGAAACCGTGCTGCTTTTTTCGCCATCTGTAAATGAAGATTCCATCATATATGCAGAAGAAAAACTGTGTAGGATGACCTACACAGAAATATGTAAAAAAACTGTACTACTACAACATGAAAAAACTAGGAACTGAAACACCCACCGGTTATGCTACAATTCTTGCGAAACATATTTGGGAAATAAAAATAACAATAATTCAATCCCCTATACAGAAAAAACTAAATATTTATGAACCAAGCCTAGCCCAAAACTATAATGTGAAGTGGTAAAACAAATAATCAGAAAGCTATCATACTGAATGGTTTTAGGTTCTGGACCCTAAATATATACCTCATTAAATAATATATTGTGACTGAAAGTCAAGACTTATTAACGAATATTGTATTGTGTGAAAGATCACTGATATACATGGTGTAAGTAAATACGTGAGAAAAATCCAGGGACCGCGGTGGAATGGCCGAGCACTCTAAGGCGCCTTTCTGCAGAGAGCGCGATTGCTTCCCGACGGAGTTTCGAGTCCTCCCTCGGGCATGGGTGTGTGTGAGTGTTGTCGTTAGGTTAGCTTAATTGTTTTGTAAGTCTAGGGACTTATAATCTCAGTAGTTAATTCCCATAGATTTACAAAGATTCGACAGACGACCTGAGAACAAGCACAAATATGCTTCACTTGCTTTCGTTATCGTGTTACAGGCTTTTGTTTCGGTGTGTGTACAAAACACAAATCACTTCACTATGCAGGTTGATAATTGTTGTTGATATAGTGTAATTTACTATGTACAGTACTCTACAGAATGTGCTCAAAATGGCCACCACAAGAAGTAATGCAGGAGTCTACGGTGCGCATCTTTGACTGTCGCACTCGTTGCCATATTCCAGGCGTCTCTCATATCTGCTCACACTCTTGTTCTATGCACTGACGCAGCAATTATGGACGGCTGTGGCATACACAAAGACCTCGTAGGTGGAAGTTTAATGGATTGAGGCCAGGAGGAATAAGCAGGCCAACGTGTCGGACCCTGTCGGATTAACCGTTTGTTTGGGTGTTACGTGAACAACAACAAATGTCTGTAATACGGTAACTAAATCTGATAAACCGTATGTATACCCGATAAGTTCTGCTTATTGTCAGCTGCTGTATCGAAACTCCGGAGCTCTCCCACACAGTTAGTTACACCCCACAAACACCACACTCGCCTTCCAGAATCTCAGTCAGCAGGGGCAGCCTGATGATGATGCACTTTATGCTGTAAAAGAGCTGTCAATCAAGCAAGCTACATGACCGAGAGAACTTCACGCAGGAAACTGAAAAAAGGTTCTAAGCTCTACTCACTTAGCAGTACATACAAGAAAAATGTAGTGTTACGATAAATCAACAATTAAGAGAGCTTACATTTTCGATTTTTTTTAGAATGGGTATAAAGTTACCACCCCTTCCCTCTCCCATTTCATAATATAAGTTACGAGAATACAATGGTACTGCGAGGGTTCATATCAGTTATTTTCCCATCAGAAATTCATTTAATCACAAGACTTATTTATGTCTAAAAAAATTAAGTACATTCGGTAGCAGACATTTTCACACTTTCACTTTTCAAAGTAATAACAAAATGGACATATCTTGCTATAATAACGATACGTTAGCGGACAAATTCTTTCTCTGAGCAATATCTAATAAAAGTTAAAAATAACAAAATACAATATACTCAATCAGGATCACAGTGTCAAAACAGGTAAGAGAAGCGAATACATATGCAAGTCATTCAATTACATAATCTGATCTAGCTCGCTAATTACTCGTAAAAGACCTACATGGGACGCCAGAGTACCAGTGAATGAGCCTCGATGGTCTACAGGATTTTCTCACTAACATATACAAAGAAACTCACGTAAATATGGCAATCTTTGATTGGAAGAAACGTTCCACAAATCTTCGTAACCATATTTCTTTACAATAGCTGCTCATATAACACTCCAAAAGCATATGTTGAAACATCCCTGTCATATTAGATCTCTGACTGTGGAGAGTTATAATGTAATTTATACGTGGAGAGTAAGAGTCAGTCAGTCGCCTGGATTGTTGTATGGTCTGCGAGCTGCGGCCGACACGAGACTGCTTGCTGTGGAAATAAGTTCATATTACTTCCCACAATTGATATATATCAGCATTGATAAGATACAACAAGGTTATCGAAATTTTCTGTATTTTTATATTAGTTTGTTCATAATTAACAAAAGGCGTTGTTGTAGCACAATACAGTTTATGACAAATACTACTGATTGAGATAATCATTTGTTGCTAGTATTTGTAGCAGTTGTGTTGTTGAATTTTTAATAGACGACTTATGGTAAAAATTTAACTCCATCTTGTATTATTTATGTAGTTAGAGAATCTCCTACCACTGTTCTTGAATTGAGTGTTATATTGTTGCATATCCAGAGGTAGCGTTCGTATGGAAGGATCTCAAGTGTTTAACAAATTTTGTGTTTGTATGTATGTATGAAAAAGATAGCAAGCTTTTGAAAGTGATTTTTGTCGTAGGAATATTGCCACGAGAATGTTAAGATAAGTAAAAATAAGAATATTTTCTAACAGTGCTAATTCAGTTAGAGGTGGGTAACTACTTTTGAAACTGAAATCTATTTAAAGTCTTTCATGCTGATTGTTGTGACGGCATCACAAGTAGAAGTTCAGATGCAAATATTCAGTATAGCTCAGTACGATATTGATATTGATATCATACAGTTTATAATTAATTTCTTTGGTGTAGAGATTGTTTCAAAGGTTTGGAATTATTAGCTGAGCACGTGGCTGTCAGGAATAAATTTAATTGTAGCAGGAATGGCTAGAGAGAACTGCTTAAAAAAGCAATAGGCGTGACTCTCCTTATACTTACTGATGTAGAAAGCGGAGTGGCAAGAATATTTTTGTGACACCGACAGGCGTTTATTTTTACGTCACTTGTTCTACATTGCTAACAATACTTCACACATCGAAGTTAAGTACTGTTTGCCAGTATTAACACGATAACTGAGGTGAATGATTATACGTAGATACATTTTTATAGTAATAACAAACATTAACTAGGGCAGAAAATTAACATATGTATTGACACTTCGTCAATAGACACAATATTTTCTATTAGGTTTCAGCAAACTGTAAGAACTACTGAAAGGTAAGGCTAGAACAACAAGGTCGTCGGAAAGCTGCATTCACTGTTTAACAACAAAGGTTTGTATTTCTGTAGTACGTTTCAGCCAGTTTTCCTATTTCTCAATGTCAGGTTTTTGCATAAATGACAAAAGGGTAGCTCGCAATGTAACATTTCATACTTGCTTTCGATTTATACGTTTGAATGTCCCTATGAAAAGTGGTCTGCTGAGGATTAAGGTCTATTTATATTATTAAACTTAAAAAAGTGCCAAATCAATCAGAATGTCAGTGAGTCTCAGGTAAAAAAAGTCCATTGACTTAAAGGATTGGCTAATGGCCGAAAGAAATTCAGAAACCGACAAGTAATACAGAATAGCACAGTCGTCGGGGGTTCGAAGCCTCCCTCGGGCATCGACATTTGTGCTGCGTTTAGTATAAGTTAGTTAATAAGTAGTTTGTAAGTTTAGGCACTGATGTCCCATAGGCCTAACAAACATTAGAACATTTGATCTCAACCCAGAAATTATAAATTTCAGAGTGCTACTGAATCAGACAGTTAACATGTGCTTTTGTTTACTGTAGTATTCCTCCTTTGCTATGAAAAAAGGTCAATTACATACTACTGTTGCATTATGGGTTACTTTCTGGAAAGATTAGAGGCATAATAGTGACATTTACTGTATCGGGTACATCATGGAAGCCCTATATAACTGACGAGCTATGAAAGTTTTGTTGCTAGTAGTGCGTAATAATTTTAAGGATTTTTTTTTAAAATATTTTTCTGAGTATATACGCACTATACATTAATCGTCGTACTTTATGTAGCTTCAAATAAAAAATTCATGTATTAAAGGGTTAAATATAATTCCATTGTACTAGAGCAGTGGCGTATATGGGGGGGGGGAGGGGGGGAGCAGGGACCCTGCCACCCTCCCCCGAAATAATGACTATAAAGATAAAAATATGTCGGTATCTGAATTATTTTGATGAATAGTGCGTGAAAGCGTCGCCGTTGTAGTGTCTTTCTTCCCTGTGGTGTTGAGAGGAGTGGGGTGTTAGTGGTTTAGGTTTGTAGCTATATTTACATGACGGTGAATGACGTGGTTGTATTCTTTCTCTTTTAAAGCTGCTGTGACATTACCTTTTATAAATAAGCCACTCTTTAATATGCAAATGAATAGCAAATGATAGAATCTTGATTTTAATTATATATCACTGGACTACAATCATTATTTTCTTATGGGTCGCACCTACTTTTTTTATTATTAAAAAAAGTAGAAAAAATTATTGAAAATATGGAACTGAGAATTTACTGTGCCTAACTGAAACTAGTGGTGACCAGTAGTCTAAACTCATTTATTTATTTTGTTGTTAGAAACACACAAATCCTCTGACCTACCTAACATAGACAAGAGATAACCCCTCGAAAATATGTGAAAGGTGGTTGAAACCAGGTACACGATGTTCATAAATAGTCACTGTATTTAACAAAAACTATGCAACAAGTTATCAAAGCACGACATCTACATCAACATCTACATAGATACTCTGAAAATCACATTTAAGTGCCTGGCAGAGGGTTCATTAACCACTTACATAACTTTTCTCTACCGTTCCATTCTCTAATAGCGCGCGGGAAGAAATAACACCTAAATCGTTCCGTTTTCGATCTGATTTCTCTTATTTTATTGGGATGGTCATGTCTCCCTAAGTAGGTGGATGCTAGCAAAATATTATCACATTCATAAGTAAAAGTCGGTGATTGAAACTTCGCAAACAGATCACGCCGCAATGAATAACGTCTTTCTTTTAATGATTTCCACCCCAATTCGTGCAACATTTCCGTGACGCTTTCCCCCCCGTAACGTGATAAAACAAAACGAGCTGCCCTTCTCTGAACCTTCTCAATATCTTCCGTCAGTCCCACCTGGTGACAACAAGGGGCAACAGTACTTCAGGAGAGGACGCACAAGTGTGATGTAGGCAGTCTCTTTGGTGGAGCTGGTGCATCTTCGAAGCGTTCTGCCAATGAAACGTAACTTTTGATTCGCCTTCCCCACAATATTTTCTCAAGTCAAAGTTTTTCGTAATTGTAACTCCTAGGTATTTGGTAGAATTTACGACCTTAAGGTTTGACTGATTTATCGCGTAATTGAAGTTCAGCGGATTTGTTTTGGTGGTCATGTGTATTACTTCACACTTTTCTTTATTTAGTGTCAATTGCCAATTTTCGCACCATGTAGAAATTTTGTCTAAATCGCTTTGCAGTTGCTTTTGATCCTCTGTTGACTTCACTAACCGATAAACGACAGCATCATCCGCGAACAGTCTAAGGGAGCTATTCAGATTGTCTCCTAAATCGTTTATAAATACGAGGAAGAGTAGGGGACCTGTAACGCTTTCCTGTGGAACGCCAGATATCACTTCTGTTTTACTCGATGACTTACCGTCAATTACAACAAACTGTGTCCTTTCTGATAGGAAATCGTGAATCCAATCGCACAATTGGGGAGATATTCCATAAGAACGCAATTTCATTAGAAGCCGATTGTGGGTTACAGTATCAAAAGCCTTCGGGAAATCCAGAAATATGGAATCGATTTGAGATCCCTTGTCGATGGCACATAACACTTCATGTGAAAAAAGGGCAAGCGTGTTTCGCAAGAGCGATACTTTCTGAATCCGTGTTGACTATTGGTTAATAGGTCGTTCTGTTCGAGGTAGTTCATAATATTCGAACAAAGTATATGTTCCAAAATCCTACTGCAAATCGACGTCAATGAGATTGGCCTATAATTTTGGGGATCACTCCTATTGCCTTTCTTGAATATTGGAGTAACTTGGGCAACGTTCCAGTCTTTGGGTACGGATCTTTCACTGAGTGATCGGTTGTAAATTATAGCTAAGTACGGAGCTATTGCATCAGCATACTCTGAGAGGAATCTAGTTGGTATACAATCTGGCCCGGAAAATTTATTCTTGTTTAGTGACTTAAGTTGTTTTACTACTCCAGGAACATCTAAGTTTCGCATGCTGGCATCTGTTCTTGGATTGAATACTGGAGTGTTCACTTCGTCTTCTTTGGTGAACGAATTTCGGAAAGCTGTGTTTAGTAATTCTGCCTTAGCAGTTCTGTCGTCGGTACTATTACCATTGCTATCGCGTAGTGAAGGTATTGTTTGTGTTTTGCCGCTAGTGTACTTCACATATGACCAGAATTTCTTTGGGTTTTCTGCAAGATTACGAGACAGGATTTCGTTGTGGTAACTACTATAGGCTTCTCGCATTGATGTCCGCGCTAGGTTTCGTGTTTCAGTAAAAGATTGCCAGTCTTGTGGATTCTGTGTCATTTTAAATTTTGCATGCGTTTTTCTTTGTTTCTGCAACAGTGATCTGACCTGTTTTGTGTACCACGGGGGGTCGGCCACCTCTTTTATTAATTTATTTGGTATAAATCTCTCGATCGCTACTGATATTATGTCTTTAAAAGTAAGCCACAACTGATCTACACTCGCATTTTTAGTTTTGAAAGACTGGAGATTATCACTCAGGAAAGCGTGAAGCGAATTTTTATCTGCTTTATTGAGTAGATATATTTTTCGTTTATTTTTTGTGCATTTGGGAATTTCGACATTTAGTCTCGCTTCTACATCTCGATGTTCGCTAATCCCTGTATTTGTTTTGATGCTCTTTAGTATCTCCGGATTATTTGTTGCTAGGAGATCAAGGGTATTTTCGCAACCACTTACTATTCTAGTGGGTTCATGAACTAACTGTTCGAAGTAGTTTTCAGAAAAAGTATTCAGAACTAGTTCGGACGATGTTTTATATTTGCCGCCGGTTTTGAATACGTAATTATGCCAACATATCGAGGGTAAATTAAAGTCGCCACCGATTATAACAGTATGCTTCGGATTCCTATTTGAAATGTGATTCAAGCTTTCTTTGAACATTTCGGCAACCGCATCGTCTGAGTCAGGGGGCCGATTAAAAGATCCAATTATTAATTTATTCAAGATGCGTGACCAAGTGTCAATTCCTTTAAAAAATATCATAAAAAAACAATGACTTGAAATAGCACAGACAAAAATTATCTAATGGTCGGAATGCTTTTTACAGAATAAAGGACAAAATCTTAGGAGGTTAAGTACTGAAACAGACACGCTGGATTAAAATCGACTATGACGACCACGCAAACTGCACTACATCCCACCTATCAATCACCATTCAATAATCTTCTCGACTAGTTGATGCGTTGGCGCTACCTTACCACATACAGTAGAACAGCGTCGGCGAAGTTGAAGGGCCGTTGGTGGTAGTACAGACTGATGGATGCGATCGCGGATGGAAAAATATCAACGCGATCGGCGCGGCAATTACAAAAGATTACAAGTACGGAATAAATACAGCAATTTTCCAAACCAGTGCTGAATACTGATTTTTGAGAAACAGTAAATTATCCTGATTACGAGTGAGCTTGTTCAGAACAACACCCTCTTCAGAATATTTACTAGTTTCTAAGTATATAACTGTGAATGCATACAGAAATCACACACATGATTTCTGACACTGTGCAATGGGCACACAAAATATTCTAAGTCCACCGAAGGTTGCCACTTGGCGAACCAACTGGACATAAATCGAGAGGTCCGAATACTTCGAAGTCCTCCACCCGAAATCGGTATATCGAGAGGTCCGAACACTTCGGAGTCCTCCACGATAGGGATGGGTCGAAAATCGCGTATCTGATTTGGATTCTGACTTTACGGATTCTGACTGCGATTTCAGTCGCAGTTTAGAAGTGCAGTAGCACTAAAAGTAGCAAGTCGCAACTAATAGTAGCAAGAAGCAGTTTGCACTCTGCCATCTGTTGGTCGAAGTTTGTACTAATATCTTTGCATTGGGCAGGCTATAGAGTGTACCTGCGATTTCAGTGACAAATCGCGTTTAAGAGTCGCAAGTAGCAACTAAGAGGCGCAGTTTAGACTTTGCCGGCTGCCATCTGTTGGCCGAAATTGGTACTTCTAGCTTCCTGCCGTCTGCCTCGTATGTGTTGGTCGAACGCCAACGGCTCAAACCAGTGAGCTCGAACGTCCTCACTGGTCCAAACTGCGATTTTAGTGAAAAGTCGCGATTAAGAGTCGCAAGTAGCAACTGAGAATAGCATTTAATATTCCGCCTCGTGCTACTTCTCGGCCAACTGTCGTACTTTCACTCGTGTGTTGTTTAGGGATGTTGTCGAATTAATGAGCAAGAAGATAATTTTCTTTGTGAAAATGTTAACACTTAATGGCACTATTTTACCTGGCGACAGCATTTACATGTTGTGAAGCAAAGCCTGGCCTGAATGTTTTTAGGTTGTACTTGGTAAAGACAACAAATGTGAATGACAAATAAATATTGTCTTACGGACTTGATCCCTGTTTAAAATAATTTTTCGTCATAGAACCTACAACTATTATGGGAATTCAGAATACGTATGTTACATTGCAAATCTGGTTTCGACGAATATTTTGCTTGCGTTATACATCATACATTAAATAAAAATTCCAAGGGGGTGGTATCAAGTGGTCAACTAAGCACCGGTAATTTAACGAAATGTTTAACAGTAGGCCAACTCCATTTTTAATGTGGACTGTGTGAAGTACTGCTATATAGGAGTAAACTTGTATCTTCGAGGATTCTATAAAAATATTACACTTAAAAATAAACAAGTTTTTCGCGTAATGGAAAGTTTTATTTTATCAGATTTGTTTTAGGTTTAGGAATGTTGTTTTCCGTCTTTTTCCTTTTCGTACATTCCGTCCTGTGATGACATGAGTGAAAGCAGTAGGGTGGTATCGGATCCTTCAGTATTATTAAAACTTTTGTTTACTGCAGTGGTGGCATAGTGTGCTTATGTTGGCAACGACCGATGAATGATCCTAGAAATCTAAATCATACAGAATGATTGAAATAATATTTTGTTTATCATAAAATAATGTTGTTCTTAATCTGTGGTTGTAAGGTTTCTTGTGTGTAACACTGTACAGTCAGTAAGTTAAAAGTTGTTATAAAATGAAGCTTTAGTTGCCAACATCAGCACACTAGGTCGGCACGTCGATTAGTAAAATATAACGCAAGTTCTTATCTATAGTTATTTGGCAGGATATGTAGTGATACCGAAAGGTTTTAAAGAGAAAAGGGAATTTTCAGAAGTCACTCACGTTGTATTTCACATTTACTTATCTCTTTCAAATAGGAAAGTGGCTTATATCACACAATGTTAAAAAAATCTATTCGTTCATTCTACAGGCAAGAACATAGCACTTTCGTTGCACTGTTATAATTGCTGTGCGCCTAATCAACCGAATGTTTCTACTTGCCGATTTCGGTTATACATTACTTGCGAATAACCTCACTTTCAACTATACATTACACACCAAACACTAAAATAGCTTTTAGAAGACTAATTGACATTTGTCGATGTGTAAATAATCCCAATATTACACGTAAATTGAGCATCAATATTCTTTTTTTGCATATATTTACATGTAGGAAGAGGATCTGTTATGGATGATATATATATATATATATATATATATATATATATATATATATATATATATATATATATATATTGCATTTGCCACACACATCGCATAAGTCACGGAAGTAGCAGATATCAGAGAAGTAGCAAAATCGCAGAAGTAGCAATATCAGTAGCACAAATCGCAGAAGTAGCAATATCAGTAGCAGAAATCACAGAAGTAGCATTCAGAGTCACCGAAATCGCAGTTTGAGTGCGGAGGGATACATGTCGAGGATTTGTACAGTGCGATTGTAAACAGTGACAAATCGCAACTAAGAATCACAGATATCTAAAAGCAGCAGTCACAGAAATCACTGATATCGGAAAATCGCAGTTTAGCCCATCCCTACTCCACGATACTCCCCTATCTCTCCAAAAAACTCCCTTCCAAAATTCTGGCTCACAGACTCCTCCCACGTGTGACGTCAAGCCAGTAGGAGAGAAGACCTAATGTTTAAGCTACTAGGCTCCTCCCACTCAAAACTTTCCGTAGCATGAGCCGCACGTAGGCCACAGTTCCAAGAAACAGCACGAATTTTTGTGTCTCTCGATAAGCATCTGCAGACAGCCAAATTATTTTATCACCTCATAGGCGTCAAACCCCGTTGCGAACGCACCGTCCGATCTGCACTAAAAAACACCCTCGACACTCCACGCCTCGCCAACAAAATCGTAAAGTGTTGCAGTTTGCAGGTACGCTCCGAAAAGGTCCCTGCTTTACGATCCAGGACAAAGTCTTTCTCCGGGACGCCGGCAGACCGTGAGGGTCTGCGCAGAGTTTACAATGCTGCAGGTCTGGCTTTCTCCCTCCAAAGGCTATCAAGGCGTGCACTGCCCACCAGGGGTGGCAGCGGGTGTTCGCTTTGGATGTCGACTTCCAGGAACGTCCGTGAGAAGCCAGGGCAGCTTCTGCCCTCCCCCACCCCCGCAACAGGGCGGCATCCTGTCCCGCTTTTTCGCTAGTGGCGGCGAGCACGTAGCAGCAGGTTCCCAGGTGGATTACTCCCAATGAACCGAAATCATCCAAAGACCATTCCTATCATCTGGCATTAAAAACATTTTGAAGAATTAGAATATAAACAACCTATCACCAAAGGAAATAAACAGAATAAATAAAAAGTGCAATAAAATAGCAATGTAATTAAAAAAAAAGTGAAAGGGGCTTCAATGCAAAGTATCCTCTGAATATGAGCAGCATAACTGATTCAAAATTCATGGTGTCTCTACTTAAAATTACATTAATCTTGCACCCCGCCCTCCCTCCATCCAAAGACCATTCCTATCATCTGGCATTAAAAACATTTTGAAGAATTAGAATATAAACAACCTATCACCAAAGGAAATAAACAGAATAAATAAAAAGTGCAATAAAATAGCAATGTAATTAAAAAAAAAGTGAAAGGGGCTTCAATGCAAAGTATCCTCTGAATATGAGCAGCATAACCGATTCAAAATTCATGGTGTCTCTACTTAAAATTACATTAATCTTGCACCCCGCCACCCTCCGGAAAAAGGATGCTATATTGAGCACTGTACTGCAGAATAGTACAAAACCAAAATCGGTATAACCAAATTATAGCTTTCAGTTAAATTTTAACTTCAAAGATGATTTCGTGTGGCATATTTGGCTGTTAGACCCCAGCTGGAATCGTGTTCGGCCTGCCTGGTGCAAGTGCTCAGGTGACGTCACAAAGGCGACTTGCGTGTCGATGATGATGAAAACGACAAACACGCAGTCCCCGAGTGGAGGAAGTCTGTGACCGGACCGGGAATCGAACCCAGGACCCCTGCGTGACAATGTACTACGCTGTCCACTTGACTATGGGGGCAGACCAAGTACACGTTAGACAGTGGGAAAACTGTCACTAAAATCATTGACTTACTTTCAAGTCTCACTGAAAAGAGGATTTTATTAGACAACATCGCTAATTTTCTTACCGCTCTGTAATTACATGTATTTCATAATGCAAATATTCTAGAACGTCTATTGACTTGTTTCGCAAAAAGGGAAATTGGAAAGGTCACTGGTAGTGCACTCAAAGTGTATACCGGTTGTTAGTAGCGACAACGACTTTTAGATTCGTTTCTGAGTAACCTCTCTACGTCTATCATCGCTACTAAGAAATATAAAATAGAAATGCTACTTCCACAGAGCGGACTGCACAGTATTCGACATAAACGGCCAAACAGTGTTAGTGAAAGCACTCAGAAGGATTTTCCGAAAGGCAATGAAAGCTTCTCACTACCGGAAACATCGCTGGAACCAGAGAGGCACTACTTTAGATGTATGAAGCGAATATTATCCTGCCGAGTGGCACGATTTATCGTCTGGTCGGAGCGAACAACATCTCGTAATGTAAGGGCGAGCGTCTCGAAAAGATAAATGTAAATACACGACGAAGACCAGCAGTGAGACGTAACCGTTTTTTAGAATACTTCCGCATCTCAGACGTTAACATGCAGTCGGTGTTATTCTCAGTAAAACCTTGTTAGTGTTTACTATGGATATAACTGTCCGGTGGTAAGATGACCCATAAATTCTTATATCTGTATTATGTGACTATAGGTTGACGTCAAAAAAGTGACGTCTGGTGCATCTAAAGATGGAGTATCGTCAGCGACTACAGAAAAAAATAATAGCATACAACAATAACATTTTTAAATGTGAAGCACAAATTGCACGCTGAACTATTCCATTTCTTGCATTAGTTTAGCAACGTGTTAAGACTTCGAACGACACAAGTATATCTCTCATTGTTATATAGACGACGTTTTATTTCGTTCGATAAAAAGATAATGGGAAATCTGATTCTCCCGGATATTTCTTTCATGACATCAATGGCAATATTTCTCGAGAGGTAGTAGGGCATTACATATGGTAATTAGAAAATCTTATCTCCGTTATTCAGAGCGTGAAGAAAATTATGTTTAGTAGTTCGTTAATGTTTATCAACTAAATCAATTATCACTGCAAAAACAGCAACAAGTTGAACATATAAAATATTTGTTTATTTACAATCGTTTTCGGACGGTAAGTGCTATTATTCAGAGATAAATAAGCCACCATAACTTTCCAGTCCAAGCATAGCTAGAATGGACACAAAAAGCCATTCGTATATCTTAGATAAAGCGCACTAAATATTCAAAACGGGTTCGAAATATCAATTTCATTCAACCGGTGGTAGTATATTATGTCAAGAAATTTGTTACTAAATTTGCCTGTCATGCATACAAAAGCAACCGTTCAAAGGAAGCAAACCAACATAAAGTGTAGGCTCTGTTCCTTCTGTTATTTTGTCCTGTGCTGCAAATCTGCCTATGTTTAGCAACTACCTCGTAAATCAGCTAAATATCGTCCCCGAACACAACAATGATTATCTTAAAACTGGTATGGGTCACTGCGATCAACAGCTCTTTCCAGTCGACTAAAATAATTCTGCCTCGTTCTATAGTATTTCTCTCTCCTTTCATATAAGTGCACAACTAATTTCAAAATTTCCTCGTTAGATACTAACAGTAGAAGTTGGAATTCATGTTCCAAGAATTTTCTCATCAAACACATTAGGTTTAAATGTATAACTTCGTAACAAGAAATCAGTATTATCTAATCCGAACATTGTAGTTTTTCGTATGTTATTCGTGATCTTAATCTTGTATCCACTGTCTTATCTGTGCGATATCATTCGGAAAATACTCAGTGATATGAAAATATGCATTATTAGAATACTGCGAGATTACGGAAGTATTTACCGTAGTTTTATTGTTTTGTACTATACCTGTCACTTCTGCAACAGCCGAAAGATCATTCAGCAAATTGAAAATATCAAAACGTATCTGAGGAACAGTATGGGTCAAGCTCGACTCCGACATTTGGCACTCATAACAATCGAAAACAATACGGCACCAAGTCTACATTTAACAGATCTTATTGATGATTTTGCAAAAACGAAATCCAGGAATAGACTGTAAAATAAATTATTAAAATAAAATTGATTCCATTTTAAATGTGTATCCATATTATTACTGTAATGTACTACAGCCACGAAAACGTAGCCCCTGCCTCTAACGCTTAGCGACAATTACCGATCAGAAATCATATCTCAGCCTACATTTGCAATCTAACAGTTTCAGGCACTCTATTATTCCAGTAGGTATTTTTGGTTCTGAGTTTGGTGCGTGAGGAAACAAACGAAATCCCCACGACTTGCAAAGTGCCACGCGTTACGTTCATGATACGGAGTGAAGCGCAAAAAATAATTCTGAATTTGTTTTTCTAGGACTAATAATGTTCGCGTTACAAGAAATATCGAAACATTCTCAACTTTTAAAGAACCATATTTTAATATAATTATTGTTAAATAGAATGGACTAAGACAAAATATTAAATGTCTACAGCATATTTATATACAGTAGAACAGTATTGGGGGATATGATTTGTTGTGGGGATGTGACAGGTGACACATAGCGCAGACCACTGGAATGGTCAGGCTGCTGTTATTTGTGCGCCTACAAAACGAAAGTTGGAAAATTTATACCGACCCTTCCACACTGAGCAGACGGACCTACAGTGCTGATTTTCTACAAAATGCGTTGCTCCAGGAAATATCTGTGGAGTGTTTACTTTCCATAGACACATTAATACTAAAAGGAATACCGTACAGACTCTGCATATCTTTCTACACACTACCTTGCAGTGGTAGGCGGGAAATTGATTCGGCATTCTGTGGCTTTTTTCTGGTTCGGCGCCTTACCATACTCTTTAATTTACGTACATACTAATTGACTACGCCCTCCGCCGTATTCTGGTCAGTTCTTCTATCTGAGAAAACAAAACCACTTCTCTGTGTTTAAAAATAATGTTGAGAATTCAGCGCTTCACGCAACCTTTTAAGGTACGTTTCTACCCTCACACTATTTGTTAATTCTGTCATTTAACTGTTTAGATGCATTCACGGATCAGAAGTTTAATGTAATATGTGCTTTGTCACAGTAGTGAATCGTTCATTAAAGACGCTGCCCTCTACCCCGCTGTCACGATAATAAGCGAAGATGTCGACTTAGTTATTTTACTTATTACTTTTTCCTGGCCAGACACTAACATATTACTTCATGAAGCCTGGTAGGGGCACGGCTCAGACCAAAATGCTTCATCAAACAAAATCCAGCAACTTCCTCTTGGTGAAACCATCTTACACCAGTATTTCCTCTATTTTCCTTCTTTGACTGGGCCGTCAACGAAATTAGGCTGATCGGTACAGAGCAATGAGCTAACAGCGCGACAGTTTAGCGAGAGTGAGTTGGCATCAAGGAGGTTAGAATCTCTGCCTGCAATTTCATTCGCCTGGTATGGAGCAGCTTCGAAAACTATCCCAAGGGGTCGTTTTATCTACCCAGGCCCAACTCTTTTCCTCTGCATAATATCCAAATCCTCCCAGTAATTTCTGCGTGAAAGCATAACAAACTTTCACAATTATAATTACATTAGAGAGTACGATTAAATATCATCTGCCTTATTATATCTTCCACTGGGTGGTAAGATGCTGATGATGAATAGAGCTACGTGAAATTGTTCTATATTTTCGTCCTCCCAGTTGTTACACATTGTAAAAATGACACCAAGGAATTTCAGCCATGAACCTAATTTCAGATAGTCACTGCGTCACGCCTAAAACTCAGTTCATGCGTAGGCATTTTTAACACACTTCAGTCAATTACGTATAGGCTTCTGTGACCGTTATCATTGTCGATACAAATTTGTTTAAGCCACTACTGCAAGTAGGTATCTCAAGGTGGAGATGAAAGCAACTTCCATAATGATTAAAATGCAGTTCAGTTTTATAAATTGAGAATAGGAAAAGTAGCAGCCATTCCAAAATTTAAGTAATTGGTATATATTTGCCATTAAAAAAATAGTTCTGTGTTTAGTGCAAAGTTTTTGAATTTTTACCTGTTTAGGTAATGAAGCAAATAAAGGAGAAAGAAAACATTGATTAGGATGAAATTCAAAAATTCTACACTATAAAACATCATTTACAAGCAACAAAGCCAGATAATATACCGTTCGATGTCTTCTAGTAATTATTGGTGTTTCTTCTTATCTTCCCTTCTTTTCTTATACCTCCAGGTATAAATGAAATACCTTTGGCCTTTCACTGATGTTAAATATCACAAAAAGGTATCTAATGTACTCTATGGTAGTTCGGTAATGCACAAATGTGTTTTGGAAAGTTTAACAGAACATTGTAGTTACACAACAAGTACTCATTACCAATCTTAATTTTCGGTCTTTTGGTCACTTTATCTGGTGATTTCACATATAATTAATACAATATTACAATCAGTAACATTCTGTTGCCTGTATATTAAGATGTTTTATCAATTGAGCAATAAATTCTGCTGAAATAACTAATTTTAATAAATGTCATTGACTTTTACTTATTTAGCATTTATAGCACTTATGTAGCATTTATAGAATTTATTTAGCAGTTATAGCATATACGAATTTCACGTAGCTCTAATGATGAAGTACTTTTCCATCTGTGTAGTTTTAGTTTGAAGTGGGCCCCAATGTCATTTTTGCTTCGGGGCCCTTGGTGACATAGCTACGACATTGCATCTAGTTTATGTCTTTAATTCAGTTGTGTCTTGAAAAAAAATGGGTAACGTAACTTAATTTCTTGGAGGAAATATGTGAAATCAAGATTTCTCGACCTACAAATAAACAGACTTACAAATGCCGGATAGAGTACGGCATGAACACTTATCAGAGGGTAAAAATATACTGCGATTTATTCCTGGAAACGGCATCGAGTTCCGCGATTTCTAATTACAGTGCGCCAGCGAAAAGTTAATTACTTTGGAGTTAGAGGGAGAACTCATTAGGCGTCGGCACGGCTCAGTAGCCGAAGCAGTGGGTGCGGCGGAGGCCCTCTTACGTCAGCCTGCCGATGGCGCTGGGCGGCTGAGATCAAAGCCGGCGCCTCCAGCTGAGTGGGCCGCGGCATCAGGCTGGCTGGACGGCGTTTTGTCCGGGCCGGTGCAGCGAAGCACTCAGCACGCCTGCCAGGCATCCGCGGCACGGCACAACTGCCCGACACCCGGCATTCCGTCGCAAAATTCATTGGCGAATTCCTGAGGCCGGGCCGAAACGGCCGTGTGCGCTGACTGCAGCTCTCGTCGCCCGCTACCGTCCGCTCGTTCATGTCATTGGTAACTTTCCGCGCAGTACAGGATCCTCTGTCTTCAGTGACTGCACTGGTATGCAGGAGAGAAGGCGGGTGGGTTAGCATGCACAGTAGCAAGAGGCACTGCAGTCGGGGCGGCGAGAGGTATAAGCGGACTACGCATCCGTGCCTGGCGCCTTGAGGACTGCGGTGGCCAAATACCAAGTGAGGGGCGCCCGGAACCTAGAGGCCCCTTCAGACTGTTTAGAGTGATGGGCGAGATGGTGACGAGAACGGAGATCTACATCTACATCTACATGGGGTACTCTGCAAATCACATTTAAGTGCCTGGCAGAGGGTTCATCGAACCAACTTTATACTATTTATCTCCCATTCCATTCTGGAATAGCCCGCGGGGAAAAAGAACACCTGAATCTCGTTCTAGCTCTGATTACTCTTATTTTATTAAGATGATCATTTCTACCTATGTAAGTGACAGTCAACAATATATTTTCGCATTCGGAGGAGAATGTTGGCGATTGGAGTTTCGTAAGTAGACTACGCCGCAGCGATAAGCGCCGTTGATGCAATGATTCCCATCCCAGATCCTGTATCATTTCCGTAACGCTGTCTCCCCTGAGTCCTGACAGTACAAAACGAGCTGCCCTTCTTTGGACTCTTTCGATGTCCTCCGTCAAACCCACCTGATAAGAATCCCACACTGGGCAGCAATACTCCAAGAAAGCACGGATAAGCGTACTTATGCACTTTCTTTAGTAGTTCTGTTCCATCTTTTAAGTTCTGTTCCATCTTTTAAGTGTTGTACCAATGAAACCCAGTCCCTGACTCTCCTTTCCCATGACATTATCTTCTTTCCAGTTTAAGTCTGAAGTAATAGTAATTTCTAGGCATTTAGTGGAGTTTACGGCCTTCACTTTTGATTGATTTATCTTGTAAACATAGTTTGACGGATTTCTTTTCGTACTCATGTGGATGACTTCATACTTCTCATTATTTAGAGTCAATTGCCAATTTTTACACCATACTGATATCTTATTCAGATCGTTCTGCAGTTGGTTTTGATCTTCAGATGATTTTACTAGACGGTAAATGACGGCGTCATCTGCAAACAAACTAAGAGAGCTACTTAGATTTTCCCCTAAATCGTTTATGTAAATAAGGAACAGCAGAGGATCAATAACACTACCCTGTGGCGATATCACCTCTGATGCCTTACCATCGATTACTACGAACTGTGTCCTATCTGACAGGAAATCACCTATCCAGTCGGAAATTTGGGGCGATATACCATAACCACGCAATTTGATTAAAAACCTTTTATGAGGTACGTTGTCAAAAGCTTTCTGGAAATCAAGAAATACGGAATCAATTTGCGAACCCCTGTCGATAGCACTCATCACTTCGTGTGAGTGAAGAGGTAGTTGTGTTCCGCATGAACGATATTTTCTAAATCCGTATTTACCTTGGGTCAACAGATCATTCTGTTCGAGATAATTCATAATATTTGAATACAGGAGCTGCTTGAAGGACTGGAAATGTTTTCGCCAATGCTACGCCCTGGATGTCACCCAGCTATAGCCTTGCCTTTTACAACGAAACGTTGTGGTTACGTAGAGTTCCCGGCATATTAACTGTTAATACTCTTGTCTGGATCCCATCCGGATCGTCGAGTCATCTGGACATAATTTTTCTGCGGACCATCTGGCCGCCATCTTCAGGTGAGAGCGCTGATGCTGAGTCTCGTCGGAAACTGAAGTCATGCCTTTTTTCATCTTTATAGTAATGTAAGGCCCCGTGGAGATGGCTGGCAGTTGCCTCATGCACTGCTCTTCACCCTAGTGTAGGTGTAAGTTTGGGATCGCCACGAGATCGGTTTAAAGGAAGATACAAAAGCAGTTCAGAGGTTGGCGGCTGGAGTTGTAACTGGTATTTTCAATCAATGCGTGAGAGTCTGTGAAATGCTTTGGTAACACAAAATGGGAGTCGCAGCAGGGAAGGTGACATTCTTTTCGACAAACATTGTTGAAGAAATTTAGAGGGCCGGAGTTTGTGGCTGACTGCAGAAATATTGCCGCCAACCTACATTTCGCGCAAAGACCACGAACATAAGATCAGAGAGATCGGAGCTCATAAGTATGAATAGACGTATTCCTTTTTTCCTCGTTCTGTATGGCAGTGGCCCAAAATAGGAAATAACGAGTCATGGTAGTGAGTAACCCCGTGCGCACCTTTTGGTGGATTCCGAGGTATGTATGTAGATGTTGATGCATTGCAGTTAAATTGACTCTGAAATTTTATAGATGATTTGTGATTAATAATCAGAATAAGATTCCTGTGTTTATCATCGTTTCCTAGTTCAATGAATATAGTTTCGTGGTGTGAAACATTCGTATATTAACCAATTCAAAATTATAAGAATAATAATAATAGTTTCACTGCAGAAGACAATCTGAAAGTTTCTTTGCTGTCGTTTTGTATCCCACACAGGAGTTATGGAGTTATCCTCTCCCTCTGATTTCAAATACATATATAAAAGTTTAGTCTCATTAAACTAAGTATTGTATGTAAGAAGATATAATAACTAAGCATATTTATGCGAGCTAGAAAAAGGTAGAAGATGGTGTAAAACGTACCGAAAGTCAGAGAGCAGATAAAGTACGCTAGCGCGTAGAAATCATTAAAAAGTATTTAGATTATGAAATCTTAATTTTATTCCTTACTAGCTGAAAACCCGGCGTTGCCCGGGTATTTATTTATTTATTCGAACCTTGAGTTAGTACTTTTCCTATCCACTCTCTCTCTGTCCATCTCCTTTTTTCTAAAAACATGTTACATTTATCAGAGTGCGCTCGTTTCGAAGAATACAATCACGAAATTCAACAATAATGATTGTAATAATATCACAGATGGATTACTTGATGTAATGCGCGAAACGATTCTTTTTAAAGAGATGTATTACAAGAAATTTCTTTTTTACTGTTTTATTTATTTATTCTTATATTTCCTTATTGGTATGCTTATCCTTACAGAGAAAGAGCTGAAGACATTTTAGCATGCATAGACTAAAGATATGGTCTGTGGCATCACGTTTCGCTGTACGTAACCTCCTTGCTATAGAGTCGCAAACATCATCGCTGGCCTTCAGTCCGAATTTTTTTATAATTTTACGACTTTCAACCACCATATCTTCCACCCCCTTATAGTTGTCGGTATGGATCTGCTATGGTGTACAACGGGAGACTTCGGACAACAATTACACACACACCATTCGTTTGCGTTCTGAAGTTTTCGCTGCAGAGCGAAATATTAACACACACACACGTAGAATTTTATATACACTGATAACTTTCCATCCCAATATACTCCACCCTTTTATCATTATCAACCCTCAAGCAACAATGCAACCAATAAAACCATTTTCAAAGAGTAAATATAATTTTGAAAAAAAATCATTATTGTTCCGCATTTCGAGTTGCATTCTTCAAATTACTAAATATCTGTCAGATCGCTATAAAACCGTGCCTAAAACCTTCCTCAGGTATAAATTAATAACTGTACAAATATTAAAATCTCTGCGTCTTGTCGTTTGGACGTGATAAGCGTACACGGAACATACATTCACATTAATATATATAGATAAATAGCTATCCCATCGCCATAAAACCGTGCCTAAAGCCTTCCCCGGGTAGACATCAGTAACTGTACAAATTTTTAGCTCTTTATGTCTTGTGGTTCAGACGTGATAAACGTACACCGAACAGACATTCACATTTATAGATATAAATAAGTGAACATTAAAAAAATTACTGTAACCAGTCAAGTATTTTGTACGTGCACAATGTACTAAGACTTTTCTTAATTGCATCTGCTTTGTATTATTGTGAGCAGTTTGTTATTAAAAAAAAAAAAAAATACGGCAGCTAGTGCTGGATGTAGAAGCTGCAGCCATTTTACTAAACTGTGTAACTCCGGAGGGAGCGACGAGTTTGCAGCAGGGTGAGGGGAAAGTCTTTGACTGAAGTACGCGTTAAGCTAGCAGTGTCGGCAGCCGTAATTAATTTGATGAAGTGGCGGCGAGGTGGAGAAGCTGCCCGGGCCTCCGCTAAGATGTATGTCCCATCGATTTCGGATCGTCGGCGGTGCAGGTGCGGCCGTGGCAAGCGGACGGAAGATTCATGGCGCGCCTTCCCACAATCAGGAAATTAAGTCATCGGCGATCGTTCTTTCACGCCGACAAATTATCTAACAGAAAAGAGAAACGAGTGGCGAACTTTACGGTCTTTAAGGAGAGGGCCCACGAACGGATTGATCGCTACTAAACAGCCAAGGGCGACCATGCCCGGGAACAGGGGAGAGCTGTGGTCCCTCCCTGTCTCGGGCAGTAATTCAATTTGTTACAGGAAAATGATTTAAAAGTCACTGCTATACAGGCTGTCCCAGCTATCTTGTCCACCCAAACTATCTCTGGAACAATAACAGCTATTTGACGAGACGATCGTTTTAGCTAGGACATCTCAGTACCATCCACGCATGTATAGGGAAGCAATAGAGATCCACAAACACCAGAATAATTTTAATAGGAAAGAAGAAGGTCTGAAGTTAAATAAAATATGGATGTCGTCACTGCACCAACGAAACGACAACCGATTATCTTTAATCGAGAATGACGACGTCATACAGAGATAGTTACAAAGTCAGCATCACGTGACGTATAGTGGCGTCCTCTATGCCCTCTATATATGCGAGAGCCCCTCGGCCCACAGTGGCAGTAGCCGGAAGACCCTTGAAGATGTCTCCCGCAGTTGGAGACGAAACGTCGGGAGGAAGTTTTACATCTGGACCACGGCCCATCAGCCCGGAAATTTTACCTGAAGACAACGCCGGCCGTGAAAGTTTACATTGTATAATAACAGCTATTGTAAAACGACTTTCACAGGTATCAATGTACGGCTGGGGCCCATGAATGTACATATTTGGGACCATTCTAAAACGAAAGCAAATGTGTTTTTAACACAAACTTATGTTTTTTTATTTTTATTTTTTTAAATGGACTCCTTAATTTTTTTCTTCAGCAATCCATAGCATGACAAATCACATAAACAATGGCGTTGAATGCATCGCAATATTCCAATTACATCCCGAGATATTGCGATGCGAAGTTGACGCTGGAAAAACCCGAAATACGCTGCTAGCGCACGTCCTGAGGCTCAGGCGTGAACCCCATGCTGCCCGTAATCGCGATGTGATTGACATGCGTAGTCGCACTTCCATACTTATCAAGAGGTCCGAAACGAATAATATTCTCTGCTGCCATCAACTCTCATAAGCACACGATGGTTTCCCTCTTGCACGTTTTATGTGTCTACGTACACAGTCTGAACCAGTACCGACCGGTATACACCAGTCAGGTTGTCTTATTTACCCTGCACACCCAAAATAATGTTTATCGAATGCGTTAAATGACCCATTGTGCCTTTCGCGCACTCGTTCATCCAGGGCCTAGCTCCACCTAGACACTTGACCAACGTAGTTCCCACTACAGCCACAGTTACCACTTCGCCTTATTTGTGATCCACTGTCACTTGCGCTGGATCTACACTAAAGTTTTAACGTTGAACGGCATTACCTTTTTAGTAACGGACTAACGATAAGCGAAGTTAATTTAGTGACTAACGTTGCGGTACACAGATATGTTACAGAACCGCATCACCCCTAGCCTATGGGATAAATACCTGCTGGAATGTACGCCTTTAATGCAGGATGGCAGCAGACCGTATTATCGCTTCGGACCTCTTGGTAAGTATGGAAGTGCGATTACGCATGTCAATCACATCGCGATTACGGGCAGCATGGGGTTCATGCCTGAGCCTCAGGACGTGCGCTAGCAGCGCATTTCGGGTTTTTCAAGCGTCATCTTCTCGTCGCAATATCTCGGGATTTAACTGGAATATTGCGATGCAATCAACGCCATTGTTTATGTGATTATCATGATATGGATTGGTGAAGAAAAAATATAGTGTGTCCATTAAAAAAACATAAGTTTGTGTTAAAAAACACATTCGCTTTCGTTTTGGAATGTTTCCAAATATGTTCATTCATGGGCCCCAGCCGTACATTGATACCGGTGAAAGTCGTTTTCCAATAGCTGTTATTGTTCCAGAGATATTTTGGGTGGACAAGATAGCTGGGATACCCTGTATATATTGGTTCAACACGAAAATGCTGTCGCATAATGATGTTTATAAAACTTTATACTTAAGTACACAGGCCCACGCGACAATACAGAACTGTACCTTTTTAATGGTTATTTGCAATTCGTCTTGTATAATATTAAAAAAAAAGGATCAGGTCTTGCTACACCCCTCCCAGTAAACATCTACATGGGCGCCCTTGTAAACAGCACAGTGAGTTATCGGTGCGCATGTATTACATCATAATCCAGTCGCGTTCCATGAAAACACCTGCTGTGACATAAAAATGTGTATGTTGAGAGAGAACAAAATCAAAATATGGAGGAACAGTACCATTTTCGAAGACACTAATCAGACTAATTTGGACTCTATACCAGATACAGAATGAAACTTCAGTAAACATCCTCTTACTTTATGAAAGGTACCTGATGAAAAATTCACAGATGTTGAACTGGATATCTCTGACATGGAGGAGAAAGAACCTTGTCAAGTTGAGAAATATGGGAGTTTGCAAAATGTCAACAACAATCCGTAGAAGTTATGGATAATCACAATTTAAGTTGGTTTATGTGGCATGATACGTGCCTGTCATTGTACAGGTGAGGCACATCTGCCTCTGTCTGAAGAAATATTCCCAATTCTTTTACGCATGCGCCTTCACATTGTTCTGCTTAAATAATGTGTAGAAAATTTCCTAAATGTGGGGTAACGCTCTCGGATTCTACGTTTCCCTAGACACAGAGATTTCACTCAATACGTAGGTTACATAGTTAAAAACCATTCTGTTTCCAGTGTTGTTAAAAACGTTACATTTGGCGTGTTTTCTGCTTGGAAAAGTATGTTCTCAGATTGTGTGAATGTATCCAATAGCCGGCCGCGGTGGCCGAGGTGACTGAGGCGCTTCAGTCACGGTCAGCACGGCCACTACGGTCGGGGGTTCGAATCCCCCCTCGGGCATGGATATTTGTGACGTCCTAGTTCGTAAGTAGATCATAAATAGTTTGTAAGTTTAGGGACTGATGACCCCGTAGTTAAGTCCCATAAGCTTAACAAACATTTGAACATTTTTTGTATCCAATATTTGTAACTGTGCAATAGCCACTTACTTACTGCTTTAGAACAAGTTTCAGGAAAATATATTTACTTACCATACTAACTGTGGTATAAATCTCAGTCTGGCATCAGGTTTTCCTACGATTAATTTTATATGTTGTTCCAATTTAAATCACTCCTAATACATACTCCCAGATAATTTATGGAATTAACTACTTCCAGTTGCTGACCTGCTATAGTGTAGCTAAATGACAAAGGATCTTTCTTCCTGTGTATTCGTAGTACATTACACTTGTCTACATTGAGATTCAATTGCCATTCCCTGGACCATGCGTCAATTCGTTGCAGATTCTCCTGCATTTCAATACAATTCTCCATTGTTACAACCTCTCGATGTACAACAGCATCGTTTACAAAGAGCCGCAGGAAATTCCGATGTTATCCACAAGGTCATTTATACATATTGTGAATAGCAACGGTCCCAGGGCACTCCCCTGTAGCACACCTAACATCAGTCTTACTTTGGATGACTTCTCTCTATTGAGAATGACATGCTTCGTTCTGTTATCTGGGAACTCCTCAATCCAGTCACACAATTGGTCTGATAGACCATATGTTCTTACTTTGTTCATTAAACGACTGTGGAAAACTGTATCAAACGTCTTGCGGAAGTCAAGAAACACGGAATTTACCTGGGAACCCGTGTCTATGGACATCTGAATCTCGTGGACAAGTAGCTCGAGCTTGGTTGCACACGATCGCCTTTTTTTCGAAACCCATGCTGATTCCTACAGAGTATTCTAGTCTCGAGAAAATTCATCATCGAACATAATAAGTGTTCCAAAATTCTACAACTGACAGACATTAGAGATATAGGCCTTTAGTTCTGCACATTTCTTCGATTTCCCTTCTTGAAAACGGGGATTGATTACCTGCGCAATTTTCCAATTTTTTGGAAGGCTACGCACTTCTAGAAACCGTTGCAAGAAGGGGGGAAAGGGTGGCAAGTTCCTTCGCGTACTCTGTATAAAAACGAACTGGTATTGCATTAGGTATCTTCCATTTTGTCAGATGTGTGACACTACAGAGACAGAACTACAATGCAGTCTTCCTCTGTGAAATAGCTTTGGAAAAATACTTTTAGTATTTTAGCCTTTAGTGTGTCATTGTTTCAGTAAGATTTTAGTCTGGATATTTTGTTTAGATTCACCTACCGCTTTGACATAAGACCAAACTTTCTTAGGATTTTCAGCCTAGTCAGTACATAGAACTTTACTTTCGAATTCGTTGAACGGCTCTCGCATAGCCCTCTTCACACTACATTTCGCTTCGTGTAATTCTTGTTTGTCTGCAAGGCTTAGGCTATGTTTATGTTTGCAGTGATATTCCCTTTACCTCCGTACCAGTTTTCTAATTCGGTTGTTGTACCACTGTGGCTCCTTTCCATCTCTTACGATCTTGCTTGGCACGTACTCATCTAATGCATATTGTACGATGGTTATGAACTATTTCTACTGTTCCTCAACACTATGTACTTGAGAAAAAACTTCTGTGTTGAGCCGTCAAGTACTCCTGTAATGTACTTTTTGCCACAGAAAACTCATCCTACTTTTTTTCTTTCAAATTTCTCTTTACGGCTGAAATCATAGATGCTGTAAACGCTTTATGATCGCTGATGCCTGTTCTACGTTAACTATACGTCGTGTCTACTTGTCACCAGAAGGTCTAAGAGTCGGTCCTCTGCTTAACTGCTGAAGGTAGTTTTCTGATAACGCACTTAAAACAATTTATTTGCCCTACCACCCGTTATAAACATTTGAGTCTTCCAGTCTATACCCGGTAAATTAAAATCTCCTCCGAAAACTATAACTATTATATCTAGTTTCAGCCAACATTCCGGCCCCGCACTATGCGGGCTTTGTGACTATTAATGAAAGCAGTTCTGGCACCTATCTACAGACGCTCCTCCAGTTAACTAAAACGACATCGATATTATCGTTTCGTGTTGCGTGTTGCCTGCTGCTGCCCTGTCGAGGCTCAGGAGGCGTCTTGTCGGGCCTACGGAGGAAATTCTATAACCTAAAAAACCTCAATGTGCACTCCACACTCCTTCCCCACATTTCCATTTCCCATCTTCTCCTATAATTTCCCCTCACCGCTACTATCTCTCCCTCTGTCCATCTCTCCCTCCTCTACATTCCCGTCTTTTTCCTCACCCTATCTCATTCCATTCTTCCCCTCCTCTATATTCTCCCCCTTCTCTTTCAATTTTATTAGCCCTACCAGAACAGAATGTTGCTGGTTCTATCACCACAGTATTTCTTGCACACAATAAGGAATATATTATCTAGATTGACTAATATTAGTACAGGAAGTAATGAAAAACTTATATTTGCCGCTGTGATGGCGTACACACATATTTCACATACATTTCACATATTTCACACGCAAATACCTTATATAACGAATTTCGACCTACAGTTCCATTTATAAGCAGCTCAATATGTACGACATGCACAGGTACGTTCTGTGGAATGTGTGGAAACTGAATGCGAAATATGTGGATAATAGTTATCGTAAATTAATAAAGTGCGAAAGATTTTATGGATGTCAGTGTTTATGATATAATGTTTCCTTCGGTACCAGTAAGTATCGTACAATAACAACAATAATAGACAGTTTCGTTTACATTCGCTGTTATATGTGAATACTGTGTACAACGCTTGTTATTAATAAGAGATAATGACGAATAAAATTAAACAGCCATCTATTATGCAGCAGTTATGCTACAAGAACACCGAAGGTATGGTATGTGACAAACCTTAGTTCTCTCTTCTTTCTGATAGACAAGGGGGGGGGGGGGGATTGCTGTAAACGAAAAAATGCCTCATGCAACACTGAAACCGTATGAAAAGTTTGTCACAATATTACTATTGAATAACGTACAACTTCACTTTATAGTATTGTTTTTGACTTGATTATGGATGAAGTGAAGCCCATTCGTTGGCCCATCTATATACAAAAAACGGAAAATTCGTTTAGTAGTATCGGAAATTCCCATATTGAAACAGACAAAGGTAAAGAAAACAATCTTATTTAATATAATAATCATTACATTTTCCGTAATCAGATATCAATAAACAACTTCAGTTCACTAAAACGATGTTTTCTACCTTTATTATCAACACTGATACACAAACGGCAGAAAAACTTGGAAACCGACATCTGCATAAGTAACATTTTGTATGTGGGTAATAACAATAAATGAATCCACAGTCGCAGCAGAGAGCGGAAACCGGAAGGAGATCTTAGTGTACTGTAAATCTTATTTCATGGCAACAGGATACCGCAGAATGGCAATCTCACTTGAATATATTACCATAAGAACTACCACCTGTCATTTTTATTGCAGAGTAAAATACTGCTAAGATGGTTTTAATAATGTCATATCTCATTTTTACTGCGGAATCTAACATTTCAAACTTCGTTTCTATAAGACGTTTTCCATTATTCAATTAAATATGGTAGGTCTGCACGGCTTCCCATGTCGCTATAGAGCTATATAATTAAGCACGATGGCAGTGTAAAATACTTTAAAAAGACAGTTATCGGTACTGTAACTTATTCTGACGCTGAATAGTTTGTTATATTGAAAATAGAACAGTCACGGCCAGCAAAATCACGACATCACATTCATAGAAACAGAGGCGACAGAATGAAGACACCGCTCTTCATATTTTCTAAAAGGATGTATGGGGACTTTCAAGTTCTCAGAGCAAGAAGTAGAGAACATTGTACTGTCGTGAGCATGTTATTTCGAACTGGATGCTGTAATGGCACAGTTGTAATAAACATTTGCTTCTACACCTCCGAAAGATTATCGTTTAGTATAATACTCAATTCACGAAGCACAGGAAGCTTTAAATGCGTTTTAACTGTGCTATCCATTTAATGCAATTTTGTATATAAGAAATCCTTTATTCACTTTTAACAAAAGTGATACCGTTTTCAATTAAATGTTTATGTGAATGATTAATATGTGATTTGTTAATGACGTAAAGCCAATTTTCATCTATTAAAATGTAGTTAGTTTTGCAGAAAAGACTTTGACAGTTTAGTAAAACTTTATCGGAATATTGATACTGTTATTGCATCGATTTTTAGAAATTAAGTACGATTTTATGTTAACAACAAATTTCATTATGTAATTAATCATTTAATTAGTAACCAAATATCGGTCAGTAACTTAAGACAAAATTCCACGAATAAGTATGAAATTTGGACAACAGAGTAATTAAAAGAAGAATTATGTTCATGCAGAATTTAGGTGCAGAAGGGTTGTAACTGATTTTGTTCTTAATACTTCGAGAACTTAAACGAATCTAAACGTATCAGTAAAATGAAATCACTAAGATAGAGGCCAACAGTAGTATTCTATATTATGTAAAGTTCTAAAAAAGTGTGAGCACAAAATTATATTCCGTAATTAATGAAATGTAATCATTTTACAAGCGATATAGTTGGCCATACTGTTTTACATAACTTCCGAGAGAAAAACGAAAAATTTAAGATTTTAAACCTGTTTATGTACGAACGGCTAATAATCCTGGATCATACGTAATTACGAAAAATGTTTTGAAAGATTATCTTTTGTAATAAGTCATAAATGTATCCTATTGGACAAATGGTCTAAAATTGTTCCATTGTTTACGAATTATCGACTAAGATAAAGCAATAGGAAGTCACTTATACCCAGTGACTTTTTGGCGTCTGATCTGTATTTCTTTCTGTATGAAAATCAGTGTGATTTTTTAGTTTTTCCAGGGGTGTTTCTTGATCAAACTGTCCCCGGGTGTACTTCCGGTTCGCAGTGTACAACAGCCTTAATATTTCGGTGATTATACATGCCGCTATCGTCACGTGCACTGACACTTCGGGATGCGCATCGGTGGTGGTACAGATTGCGGTAGCGACTATGTAGTTGCTGTGTCAGTCTTGGGTGCCAGATTCTCTAGTTTCCCAAGTCTCATCTTGATTAGGCCCAATGCTGGTTCCTAAACCTTACTAAGATTGTAGCGTTCGATACCGTGTCGCGCCGTCGCATTATGAACAGTCTTCAGCCATTCACGTCATTTTAGGCGTGCTCCAAGGGAATGTTACAGGACCGTGGCATTTCACAGTTTATAGAAATGACCTCAGAGATAAAATCGAAATTTCAATGGAGCTATATGCGGATAGTTCTGTATTTTATCAAATCAAATGTTTCATTTTGAGTGAAACACAGGGGTTAAATTCTGCAAATTTTATTTGTTACTAACCGGTTTTCGGCAGTTACGCCATCGTCAGGTAAACACTACAGAGATATAGTTATGCAGCTTAGAAGTTCACAGGCCAAAGATTTTAAGTTGTTGAACAGATAGTATGCAGCATTGTTCTCAGGGTTGATCGAGGTCCTTTGGTTTGGAGCCCAGTTTGAACCAGAGGCTTCACCGACTCTGTGACAGTCATGGCCGCAGATTTCTGGATCTGGGTTATCGGGTGGGGAATTGTAGGGTGCCCCTAGATAGATCAGGGGTGCACTACACTAAGGAATCGGCTACTCGGGTAGCAGAGTACTTGTGGAGTGCACATGGGTTTTTTTAGGCTAGGCGCTGACTGATGAGCACTCGCCTGTCAATATTGAAACAGCGAATTCAGGTCACGTTCAGCTCATAAATTCGAATATTAAAATATTAGCCGCCAACTTACAAAGTATTAAAAACAAAATTCCCGAATTTGCCACACTGCATGGAAATTATTGTGCTCATATAGTTTTAGGCACCGAAAGCTGGCTAAATCATGATGTGACAAGTTCAGAAATAGTTAGCGAGGCGTGGAATGTATATCGGAAAGATAGATCTGATACAACTGGAGAAGGAGTGTTCATCGCTGTGGACAAAGATATTGTTTCTAATGAGATCGAAGTTGAAAGTAATTGTGAAGTTATCTGGGCACGTATAACAGGTCTAAAAGAAGTAAAGTTAATAGTTGGGTGTTTTTACCGGCCCCCCAGTGATGCTGTAGCAGATTTAGAGTCATTCGAAGAAATTCTACACCAGGTGGTGCGTAGGCATCTGGGCCATGTAATATTAGTCGGGGGAGACTTCAACCTTAAGAGTATACATTGGGACCTCTCTGCTTACATTTCAGGCGGTACAGACAAGCAGTCTTGCGAGCCACTTTTGGACACATTCTCCATAACTGTTTTGGGGAGTGAAACCGACAACCCACGCGTAACGGAAATATTTTAGATCTTATAGTTCGGAACAGGCCTGACCTTATTAACGATGTCTGTGTAGAGACAGAAATAAATGTGATCATGACATCGTCATAGCGTCGATGGTAACCAAAGTTCATAAACCAATCAAGAAGGCTAGAAAGGTGTTTTTGTTGGGAAGAGCCGATAAACAAATGTTAGGATCACACTTAGAAAATGTATGGGCCTCGTTTAATTCCGGGACTATGGACATAGAGGAATTGTGGACTAAATTTAAGTGCATTGTAAATAAAGGGTTAGAGAAATATGTGTCAGTAAAGACGATTAAGAATGGAAAAGATCCACCGTGGTATAATAATAATGTTAGTAAGCTGCTGAGAAATCAAAGACTGTTGCACTCTAGATTCAAAAAATAACACGCAAATAATGACAGGCAAAAGTTAGTAGAGATTCTTGCGTCTATAAAAATATCGAGGCGCGAAGCATACAATAATTACCACAGCCATACCTTACCAAAATTTCTTTTCGAGAACCCAAAAAAATTCTGATTCTATGTAAAATCGATAAGAGGGCCAAAGTCCACTATCCAGTCACTAGTTGTTCATTACCAGGCAGTAATAGAAGAGACCAAACGGAAAGCTGAAGTTCTAAATTTAACCTTTAAGAAATCTTTCACGCAGGAGGACCGCACAAATATACCATCATTTGATCAACGTACTAATTCCGAAATGGGGACATAGCAAAAGGTATTTCCGGTGTAGAGACGCAGCTGAGAGAGCTAAATACGAAAAAGTCTACTGGTCCGGATGGAATACCAGTTCGGTTTTACAAAGACTATTCTGCGGCGTTGGCCCCCTACTTAGCTTGCATTTATCGCGAATCTTTAATTCAGCGCAAAGTTCCTAGTGATTGGAAAAAAGCGCAGGTGACTGACGTTTATAAGAAAGAAAAGAGAACTGACCCACACAATTACAGGCCAATATCGTCGATTTCAGTTTCATGTAGAATTTTGGAGCATATTCTCTGTTCGAATATAGTAAATTTCCTTGAAACGGAAAAGCTTCTTTCCATGAATCAGCACGGGTTTAGGAAACATCGTTCATGTGAAACTCAGCTTACCCCTTCCTCACATGACATCTTGCGAACCACGGATGAAGGGCAACAGGCGGATTGTGTTTTTCTCGACTTCAAAAAGGCGTTCGACGCGGTGCCACAGTGCAAACTGCTAACGAAGATACGAGCTTATGGAATAGGTTCACAGATTTGTGACTGGCTGGAAGACTTCCTAAGTAATAGAACGCAGTACGTTGTTCTCGACGGCGAGGGTTCATCAGAGACGAGTGTATCGTCAGGCGTGCCCCAGGGGAGTGTGATAGGACCGCTATTATTTTCTATCTATATAAATGATCTGATGGACAGAGTAACTTGTAATTTACGGCTGTTTGCTGATGATGTGGTGTATGGGAGGGTGTCGTCTTTAACTGACTGCAATAGCATACAGGATGACAGATAAAATTTCTAGTTGGTGTGAAGAATGGCAGCTAGCTCTCAATGTAGAAAAATGTAAGGTGATGCACATGAGTAGGAAAAACAACCCCATAATGTTCGAATACAGCGTTAGTAGTGAGCTTATTGATGCTGTCGCGTCGTTCAAATATCTAGGCGTAACATTACGGAGCGATATGAAATGGAACGAACATGTAAGGACAGTTGTGAGTAAGGCGGCCAGCCGACTTCGGTTTACAGGGAGAATTTTGGGAAGATTTACTTAATCTGTAAAGGAGACAGCGTATAAAACGCTTGTACGACCACGTCTAGAGTAGTGCTCTAGTGTTTGGGACCCGCAGCAGATCAGTTTAAAGGAATAGAAGCAGTTCAGAGGCGAGCAGCTAGGTTTCTTACTGGTAGGTTTGACCAATGCGCGAGTGTCACGGAAATGCTCCGGCACTAAATTGGGGATCGATGGAGGAAAGACGACGTTCTTTTCGTGAATTTCCGTTGAGGAAATTTAGAGGGCCGGAATTTGAAGCTGAGTGTAGTACGATGTATCTGCTGCCAACTTACATTTCGTGTAGTGATCACAAAGGCAAGATGAGAGAAATTAGGGCTCGTACGGAGGCATATAGGCTCGTTCTGTTTGGGAGTGGATAGGAAAGGAAATGCCTAGTAGTTGTACAGTGTACCCTCCACCACGCACGTTACGGTGGATTGCGGAGTATGTATGTAGACGTAGATTCCAACTGTTACAAATGGTATACATTTCGCCGTTTTATTATCTGTTTTCTAATGCGTAAACGACACTCCTCGCAATCTTTAAGGTGTTTAACATTGCATTTATTATGATGAGAGCTATGCTACAAACTTTAGCGCCGCGGAGAGTAGCTGCGCGGTCTAAGGCATCATGTCGTGGATCGGGCTGCTGCTGGCTTTGGTGGTTCGAGTCCTCCCTCTGGCATGGGTGTGTGTGTTATCCTTAGATTAAGATAGTTTAAGTAGTGTCTAAGATTAGGGACTGATAATCTTAGCAGTTAAGGTGATTTCATACACATTTTTCTACAAACGAGCAAAATGAGAGCGTAGTCAAATATGTATATAGATCATCTCATACAAAATCACCAAAGAGCATGCTAAAAGGTATACGCATTGTGACATAATTCTACATACCGTAAATAATTTTTTTGTTGTGGTCCTAATGGACCAAACAGCTGAGGTCATCAGTCCCTACCTAGCCTTACATGCTACTTTAATTAAATTACGCCAAGGACACACACACACACACACACACACACACACACACACACACATAACTACCCATGCCCAAGGAAGGAGTCGATCCTCTGGCGGGAGCGTTCGCAACAAGATGCCTCAGACAGCGCGGCCAAGAAATTACTGTTACGTAACAGTTACCGACGAACTATTTTACTTCTCGTACGAAGTGTTCTGCGCTCCATTTTGATAAAAACATTATACTACCACATATGAAAATCAGCAGTTGGTCGGGATGACATGTATGGTTTGATTCCTGCTGGGGTAACAGTTTTTAACAATCGAAGACTTCCCCTGTCCACCTCCAGTACCACCAAGTAAGGAATTTAGGACTGTGGCGTGTCTCAAATCAACATTACACATGTCCATTCGCTACCGACTACAACAAGATTAGTTTTCGTAGTTTCCTCATAATGCCAAACCCCGCCAGGTCTCTACGATCGGTACGATCCTAATTAGTAGTAAACGAGAATGGGAGAGTTGTTAGCTAGTCGTCTGACGTCTACGCTGACGATAGGCACGGGGTTTGAGTCTCGGGCTGAACAACGTTATTTATTGCGCTACTTCAAAATGTTTATAAATGTTTGTAACTCTACCGGACTCAACAGTTTGGTCATTAGTCAGTTGCTTACAAACTACTTAAACAACACAAACACAAACACTCATGCCCGAAGGGGGTACTCGAAGCCCCGACGGCGAACAGCCGCGCTCACCGCAGAACGGCGCTCCAGTGCGCACGGCTAATCCGCCGCGGCTTGCGCTACTTCTAGCCGAACATATGCACATCCCGCTAATGGCGAGAACAGTAACTATTTCCTCTCGCATATATATATATATATATATATATATATATATATATATATATATATAGAGAGAGAGAGAGAGAGAGAGAGAGAGAGAGAGAGAGAGAGAGAGAGAGAGAGAGATAGAGTTCGCCATCTGTGAATTTATTTAATATCATGTGATCGTGTTTAGGTAACGATACATATAGGTACTGCATTCTATTCCACAATTTTATGACGTTTGACACCTGTGAGTTGCACTGTATAATATACCTTTAGGCTTTAGTGGTTACCTTTCAGAAACATTTCAACAACAGGACCCAGCCGTTTGAATTTGTCGTGTTAACAGAATGTAGTCACAATGTCATCCTCAGATGGGACTTATTCCAGGCATCCCAAGCTATCATTGACTGTGGAAGATCTGAGCTGCAAATTGAAGAAGTTGTTCCAAACGGTACACGTAATACAGAATTTTCTGGAAAATAATTAGCCGTTGACAACGTGAAGATCCCGCCGTTGACGATGAGAAGAGTTACAGTCAATAACACAGATGAGCGATTAAACTCTGAAGTGCCTGTTGATTGTTAAACGTTTATCAGGCTCACCAAAGACATTTACATACCAGCGGCTATCATAAGCATTACCGGAGGTCGAGGAGAGAATTGGATCACTAACTGTCACGAGCAGTCGCAACTTATCCCCAAAGGAATGTGTATCGGGACAGATGAACCAATCCAGGACGGTGAGCTCAACGTCATCAATGAAGACCCATGCTTTGCTGTTAGTACAGACAACACGCTGAAGGAAACAAACGTGGAACTGCTAATTGGGCCCGGACTGACCAAGGAACAACGCCGGCGGGTGTTAGCAATACTACGTCAATTTTCGGGTGCATTCATAACTCAGCAAGGGAAAAGTCAGACGAAACGGCCCACGATAAAGCATCGTACCAAGACTGGGGATCGTCCACCAATTAACCAGCTTCCGTATAGACTGTCGCCAACTGAAAGACGGATAATTCTGTAGGAAGTGGAGAAGATGCTGCACGATGACATTATTCAACCTTCGGAGACTCCTTGGTCGTCTCCGGTGGTCCTCTAAAGAAGGATGGCACGTAGCGATTCTGTGTCGACTATTGGCGGCTGAACAAAACCACAAAGAAAGATGTCTACCCACTGCCACGCATTGACGACACTTTAGACAGCTTGAAAGGAGCTACATACTTCTCGACTATGGACATGCAGACAGGTTATTGGCAAATTGAGGTTGACGAAGCAGACAGGGAAAAGACGGCTTTTATTACACCTGACGGCCTCTATGAATTCAAAGTAATGCTATTTGGATTATATAATGCTCCGGCCACATTCGAACGCATGATGGACAACTGGATCGCCACCTTAAGTGGACGACGTGTCCTTGCTATTTAGATGACACTGTCGTTTTCTCGAAAACATTTGAAGAACATCTGAGTCACTTTTCAACTGTGTTGAAGTGTGTTCAGGCTGCAGGACTCCGCCTCAATCCAAAAAAGAGCCTCTTCGTCGCTAAAGAGATAAAAATTCTGGGGCACCTAGTCGACGGAGATGCTGTCCGTCCTGATCCAGATAAAGTAAGGGTAGTCCTCAGCACGTTCGTGATGTGAGAAGTTTTCTCTGGCTCTGCTCATACTACCGACGTTTCATAAAAGGATTTTGAGTTGGTTTACGTTCTAGGAGGAGATCCACTTATAATATTGTAAAAATATATAAAGAAGCCAAGATCACTGATAATCAATTTTTATTTACGACGACCGGTTTCGCTGAACTATGTCAGCATCATATGGTCAAATAAAATATTTTACAAGGCCATAATCTTGTAATGTCAATCAGTTGTTATATAACAGTTTACAGTGCATAGGTGCACTATGTCATTATAATAAAACATAATTATCACAGTGAGTGACAATAGCAAAACTCACTATTGACATTATATAAGGTAGCAAGGAGGGGGGGCAGGTGCGGAGGTGGCGGTAGGTCAGCTGGTCGTGACCAGGGGCGGTGTTGCGTTTAGTCCGAAGAGTGTCAATGATGTCACGGGCGGTAATGGGTGTGTTCAGTTCTGAGGGGGGAGGGATGTTGTCCAAGTACTGGAAGCCGGGTGCGAGCGGAGGAGTGGAGGTATCGGTTCGCTCATGGACGTCCGGGAAGAGAGAATAGTCAAAGAGAGGATCATCAGGAATGGAGAAGACTTCGGAGAGGTAGGAGGCAAAGTGTTCTGCCTTACTGGCGTTGTTGGGAAAAGGACGGTCATCATGGAGAAGCGGGAGTGACTGCCAGTAAGGCGGCGGAAGGCATGCCAGTACTTGGAGGAGTTGACAGGGAGTGTGGAATTGAGGCGGGTGCATGTCTGGCGCCAGTCCCGGCGTATTTTCGCGGACAAGAGGTTTTGGATGTGGCGTTGGATTTGCCGGTGGCGTTGGAGTGTGTCCCGGTCACGGGTCCGGAGGAAGGTGCGGTACAGACGACGGGATTCGCGAAGGAGAAGGATGGCCTGTGGGGGAAGGGTAGGACGGTGAGGATAAATCGCCCGGGTGGGGATGTGGGCATAGACCGCGTCAGCAACGGTCTGCTGGAAGAAGAAGGAGGCACGGTCAATATCGTCGGGAGTGCGGAGGGGAAGTGGGTGGCTTGCGACCGAGGTGTCAATGGAGCAACGGTAGGCATACCAGTCGGCACGGGAATAATCATGAACGAGTTTGGGAGGGGGCATAGGACGGGGAGCACGGGCAGGGCGGGGGCGGTGGTCGAAGGTAAGTAGGACAGGGGCGTGGTCACTGCCTATAAGGTCGAGGACATCCGCCGTGATGCGCCCTAGGAGGTTGGGAGACGCCAGGACGACGTCGGGAGTGGTGTTGCTTTCGGGGCGGGTTGGGCGGGGAAGAGGAAGGACGTCGCCCTGGAGCGACGTGGTGACGAACTGACGCCACCGCCGGAGTTCAGCAGACGGACGGGAAGAAAGGTTAAGGTCGGCGGCAATCACATAGGTCGTGAAGGAGCGGTCTATGTGGGAGAGGAAGGCAGAGGGGAGGGGATCAGTGCTGCGGATATAGATGGTAGCGAGGGTGACAGTAAGGGATGGGAGGAAGAGGCTGAGGATCAGGTGTTCGGTGGGGTCATTAAGGAGAGGTTGGAGCCGGACGGGGTGGTGGCGGAGGTGGCCGATCGCCACTCCGCCTCGGGTGAGGGGTGGGGGGCCATCGTACGGTGGAGGACGTAGGGAGCGGTGCTGATGGGATGGCGGGGTTGGAGGAAGGTCTTGTTCAGGAGGAAGGCATCCACGCGGTGGTGGGAAAGGGTGTGCATAAGGAGGTGTTTATTGGCAGGAAGAGAGCGGACATTATGATAGAGAAAGGTATAGGAAGGGCTTGCCATAGGGGTCGAAAGGGAAGGGCGAGAGGAGGGAGAGGGGGCGACGGGAAAAGAGGGTATGGTGTGTCTATACTAGGGTAACTTGCCGGGAGAAGGTGAAGTGGGAATGTGCACGGGAGAGGGTGGCGAAGGTTTCGAGGTGAAAAACGGAACGGGCGGCAAAGGCCATCTGCTGGAGGGTATGGGGATGCTGGAAGGGATGGATGTACTGGAGGACGGTCGTGACAAATCGGATGACGTCCTCTACGGTTGGAGGGGGGCAGAGGGAGTTGTTGGGATGGAGCGCGGGATCGACAGGACGAACAGGGATGGTAAGTTCGGGAGTGGTGGGGACGGAGAAGGATTTGCATTTATAGGAGTAGGTGGGATGGGGCCACCACAGGTGTTACAGACAGGAGGGGAGGCGAGGTTGGGACAGTGTTTGTGGAGGTGATTGGACTTGCAGTGGGGTGGGTTGCGGCATTCCTGTGTCAGGTGATCGTTATAAACGAGACACCTGGCACAGCGGTAGGATTGGGGAGCGGGAGGGTTCTACCTTGTGGCGGCGGTCATAGATGAGGGCCCCCTCGAGGAGGAGGCGATCGATGGAGGTTGCGGATTCAGTGAAAATCCGCATCAGGTAGGTGGGTCCGGTGGCGTTATGGATTCGCTTGGCAGAGCGAACAGAGATGTCCGGGTGAGCGTTGAGTTGGCCCAACACCTCCTCCTCCGTGATAACCGGATTAAGTTTGGTTATCACGGCGGTGAGGGTGGGCGGACGGCGGGGAGGGAGAGGTTGATGGGGGGAGGAGGAGGTATAGTATGGGGTGAGGGTCGCGTGGGGGCCGAGGTGGATGGCAGGGAGGCGCTGAAGCATGTCGGTATGGAAAGTTGGGCTGGGAGATTTGATAAGGACAGAGTCCCTATGGGGGATTAGTTGGGCGATAGGGGCAGCAGGAAAGTACTTTCGGAGTTCCAGGGAGAGGGTACGATTGTCGATGAAGCAGGGATCGGGACGGGAGAGGAGGTAGGTGTACAGATCCGGTTGGGGGGGGGATGGGTGCTGTGTCCATGATGTCGGCAGGCTGTGGAGGTGGAGAAGGAGGGGGAGGAGGAGCCTTCTTAGAGGCAGAAGGGGCGGGGTCCGCGCTTCCACGTTTGGTGGTCTTTTTACGGGCGCCAGTGGAGGAGGAGAAAGACGGAACGGGGTCGACGGGGATGTGGCGGGGGGCGGGGCCTCGTTGCGGTGCGGCGGTAAAAGGTGGCGACTGCGGGGTGTCGGCCACCGTGGCCTGGCGATGGGTGATCCGTGCTGGTGAGATGGGTGGGAAGTCTGCAGGGTAGGTTAGGGGGAGATACACGGTGGCTGGGGGGGCGGCTGCGGTGGAGAGGAGCACGGAGAGGGGGATGTCGTGGGAAGGGCGGGCGTGCGTGGAGCTCCATGTCGCGACGGTGGGGGCGGTGGTGGGGGTGGTATATGAAATGGCGGTGGTGACGGTGACTGGGGTGTTGGACATTGCTAAGAACAAAGAGGGAAAGAAGTCGAAGAGAAAGAAAAGGTGGACAGTTCAAGGTAAATGTGGCGACCACTGCAGGTGGCCGGCTGGAACTGGCGGAAGCCTCGGGCCGCGGTGGAGCGGCGGGAGACCACCGGCAGCTGGCTGGAGGGCGGCGGCGGCGGCGGCGGCGGGTAGACGGCGAGGACCGACCCGAGGGGATCGGGGCGGCTCCGTAGCGGCGGCGACGGGGCGGCGAACCGGTCCGACGGTCAGCGGGACCCCCGGGGCAGAACCTCCGGGCGGCGGCGGCGGCGATGCGATGTCCAGGCTGGACTGGGACAGCGGGGCGGCGAGCAGGTCCGGCAGGGCCTCCTGGCGGCGGCGCCTCCAGGCAGGGCTGGGCGGCGACGGCGACAGCGGCAGCGGCGAGCAGCAGATCCTCCTGGCACTGGAACGGCGACGGCGACGGCGACGGGGAGCAGGGACGGCGGCAGACCTGGAAGCACAGCAGGGTTACGGAGACAATCGTAACGGCGATGCCTGCTACCAGGTGGAAAGGATGGGGCTATCAACAAGTTCCGGCCTTATTTATTCGGCAAACCATTCACCGTCCTGACAGGCCACCATTCTTTGTGTTGGCTGACTAGCTTGAAGGATCCATCAGGTCGACTAGCAAGATGGGCATTAAGACTCAAGAGTACGATATCACAGCGGTATTCAAGAACGGGCGCAAACAAAAGAATGACGACTGCCTTTCGAGGAATCCATTAGTGGATCGAAGCAGCATGGAACTAAGAACAAAGCGTTTCTTGCTTGAAGGGGGAAAACAGATGGCGCTATGTTTGGGCCGCTAGATGGCGCTCTCATAGGTCAAACGGATATCAACTGCATTTTTTAAAATAGGTACCCCCATTTTTATTGCATATTCGCCTAGTACGTTAATAAATCTGAATGTTTTATTTGGAACACTTTTTTTCTCTTTGTTATAGATGGCGCTGTAATAGTCACAAACTTATAAGTACGTGGTATCGCTTAACATTTCGCTAGTGCGGACGATATTTCCTTCGTGATACATTACTTGACACAAAATGAACCGTTTACCAATTGCAGAAAAGATCGATATGGCATTTATGTATGACTGTACTGTTCAAAATGCCTAACGGACCTGTTCTATGTATGTTGATCGTTATCCTGGAAGACATCAAAGTGTCCGGACCTTTCGGCGGATAGTTACGTTATTTAAAGAGACAGGAAGTGTTCAACCGCAAGTGAAACGTCAACCACGACCTGCAACAAATGATGATGCCCAAGTAAGTGTTTTAGCTGCAGTTGCGGCTAATCCGCACATCAGTAGAAGACAAACCGAGAGAGAATCGGGAACCCCAAAAACGTTGGTGTTGAGAATTCTATATCAACAAAAATTTCACCCGTACCATATATATATATATACAACACGATTTTTATGGCGACGACTTTGAACGTCGTGTACAGTTTTTTTCACTGGGCTCAAAATAAATTACGGTAGGATAACAGACTTCTTTCACGCGTTATGTTTTGTGACAAAGCGTCATTCACAAAGAGAGGCAATGTAAACCGGCATAATATGCAGTATTGGGCAACGGAAAATCCACGATGGCTTCGACAAGTGGAACATCAGCGACCTTGGCGGGTGAATGTATGGTGCGGCTTTATGGAAGGAAGGATAATTGGCCCCTATTTTATCGATGGCAATATAAATGGTGCAATGTATGCTGACTTCTTACTTAGTGTTCTACCGATTTTACTACAAGCTGTTTCACTACATGACAGAATGGCTACGTACTTTCAATATGTTGGATGACCGGCACATGGCTGGCGTGCAGTTGAAGCGGTCTTAAATGGAATATTTAATGACTGGTGGGTTGGTCATAGAAGCACCATATCGTGGCCAGCACGTTCACAGGATGTTACATCCCAAGATTTCTTTCTGTGGGAATACTGAAGGATATTTGCTATTGTGATTAACCGACAACGCCTGAAAACATGCGTCAGCGCATTGGAAATGCATGTGAGAACATTACTGAAAGCGAACTACTGGCTTTTGAGAGGAATTTCGTTATCCGTATTGCCAAATGCATTGAAGTTCAAGGACATCATTTTGAACATTTATTGAAGTCATGAGGTAATTACAGGTGCCGGCCGCGGTGGCCGAGGTGACTGAGGCGCTCCAGTCACGGTCAGCACGGCCACTACGGTCGGGGGTTCGAATCCCCCCACGGGCATGGATATTTGTGCCGTCCTAGTTCGTAAGTAGTTCATAAGTAGTTTGTAAGTTTAGGGACTGATGACCCCGTAGTTAAGTCCCATAAGCTTAACAAACATTTGAACATTTTTTAATTACAGGTAATCACGCAGTAAAATAATGTATCATAATTTCACAAAAGTACACGTATCATATTGGAACAACTGAAGTAAAGTTGAAACGTACCTACGTTCTGTCTTTCAATTTAAAAAACATACCAGTTACCCACTGTTCGTCTAAAATTGTGAGCAATAAGTTTGTGAATATTACTGCGCCGTCTATCAGAATGCCACAGAAGTTTTCCAAATCAAACATACATATTTATTTACGTACTAGACGAATATGTAATAAAAATGGGAGTATCTGTTTTTAAAAAAATGCAGTTGATGTAAGTTTGACCTATGGCAGCGCCATCTAGCGGGCCAACAATAGCACGATCTGTTTTCCCCCTTCAAGCAAGAAAAGTTTTGTTCTTTGCAGTTTTTCGTTTGATGCTTATTTCGTGAGATATTAGGCCCGATCATTATCAATGGACCACCCTGTATATTGAGCCACTTCGTCTATACAAGTTTTGCCTAGTTAACAGCAGTTTTATCTCACATTCCCTTTTGACCAGCAGTAAATTTTAGTTGTAAGAAACACTATCAGAATCAACTAATTTTAACTAGTAACAACGCATTCTACTAAACTAGAGAAAACTACTGTACGTTTAACTAAATTTATTTAGGGGTAAATATTAAAATCAACAGCAATTTCGTGTTTTGCCTATAGGGTCTCGCAATTTTTCGAATACAATATTTTCCATTATAATCCAGATCGAAACAGAGTTTCAGGCGACAGTTTTCGCATTATGGGCAGAAAAATAATCTAAAAATTGTCATTTTGTCCGACTGCTTTTAATACTAGTTTCTCAATAAGCTTCAGTTTTTGCTTTTCTATATTCAGCTTATCAGTATTTCTACCTTTTCTTTGAATTTTACGGTTTTCGGAGTATGTGGTGAGGCAGGATGAATTGATCGAAACACTATACTCTGAATATTCATTAACAAATTAATGAACTTAACTGCGCCCATAGCAGCAAATCGCTCACAGTGCATCGGATTCATCACGAAATCTCGCTTCAGAGTGCAGCTAATTCATACCAATGCCATAAAAATCCAGACCCCTCGATTGCGATGCGATTGGGGCTCGGCATCGCAACCAGTGTAAATAGAGAAGTCGTCCGTTAAGCACGTGCAGATCAATTTGTACCCATTTATCACGACAGATCTAAATCAAGACAGGCAATGGAAAGAATGTGAGAAGGATGAGACGGATGTAACGGAAGAACACGACAAAAGAGAAAACCACTACAAAACATTGACAAAAGTACCTTTTAATGTATTAAAAGGTAAAGCAGTCATAAATCCGAAGATTGGTTTGAACACCACAGTGCTTTACTAGGCATGGTCCTGTTTGTAGGTGGTATGCCGTTGCCTTCCTCCGACCTTCGAACTGACTTACCCAGCCAGTTATAGGGGGACCTACAGTTTAACGTGGGTTCCGAACCACGGTGCTACTCGGTATATTTCACATGAGCATTACTGCCAGAGGTGAAAGAAGTGGAAAGTGAGAGATAAAATTCTCGGCCCTGGCGGGGATCGAACCCGCGATCTTCGGATTTTTAGTCTGGCACTCTACCACTGTGCAACCGAGGCGCACTTAGCACGCGAAATTGGAGAAGCACAACTAGCTGAGAAAAAGACACATTAGCAGCAGAGAATATTAAATCGATTTAAGGTTATTAATATTTGTGGGACTAGAACATTAGTGAAAAGAAAAGAACCTATGAAGTACTACATATATGAAGATGGCTTCCGAGTCAATACACGCCTCTGTAGAATTCAGTTAAAACAAAAGTATACAAATTCCTGTTGTCGACAGGTAAAAGCAGATCACCTGCATCATATTGGAGTAGTTCTCCAGAAAGATGAACAGTGCTTGCATAAGATTGGAACGAAATGTGAGATACCCGACAAATTGTATTGCAGGTATATAACGATAAATTAATTTAAATAATCAGGGACAAACGTCAGACATATTCCTTATTTCATTGATTTGATAGTATGAAAATTATGAGAACTCTTCAAGTAATTAATTGCAATTTTAAGTTTTAATAACAATATTGTAATATATTTCGTAAAATGCATCAAGTACCTAATCGCCTTTCAACTAAGATAACTAAATTTTTTATTCCAGATTCGAAATCGACGTTGCCAAAGAGAAATTGTTGCTGCTGGAGGACGTACCAGAGACAAATTCATCATTAGAAACTGCTGCCAAGATGACAGCCAGAGAACGAGGACAAGTATTTGTTCGCTGTGTGTGTAAGAAGTATTGTATTTGTATTTTAAATGGTACTTTTCTAGGAAAGAAAGGAAACCAGTGTAACTCAAAATGTCACTATAGTTTGCCTAAAAATAACAAGCAATCGAAATTTAAGTGTTCAATTCTTTGGTAAGTTTTTCTGTTTTTAAGGCTGTAGCTACTTTTGTCAAATAAATATTATACTTTTACTGTATGATTATTTTGTTTGCACTTTCTTAAGAAATACTGTAAATATAGCTCCGGAATGTTCTTTAAAATGTATGATCAATATTCTCAATAAATATTGTACTGAACATAGAAATATTGTTTTTTTATTTCATTCAACATCTAATAGCTCTTAATTTTAATATTTTCTTCTAAATAAATTTGATGAAAACTAGTATTGTCTAGCTTAATTTGAACGTGTCCTTACTACTAGCCTTCGTTACAGCTACAATTTACTGCTAGTCAAAAACGTATGATATTTAAAACTGGTTTTTACTAGGCAAAACGCGTTTTGACGAAGTGGCTTAGTATAAACTGGTTTAAGTAGTAAGAACGCGTTCTAACTGAAAACAGGTATTGACTGTACACACACACACACACACATATATATATATATATATATATATATATATATATATATATATATATATATATATATATATGTGTGTGTGTGTGTGTGTGTGTGTGTGTGTGTGTGTACAGTCAATACTCGTTTTCAGTTATAACGCGTTCTTACTAGTTAAACCAGTTTATACCAAGCCGCTTCGTCAAAGATTAATTTCCCCATATACATATATAAGGGAGAGTCTTGTATCTGGATCAGCCAGTGGGTACATCTTAGGATTCCGGGGAGCGTTCACCCTTTATCATCAGTATTACCTTGTCCTTGGCCAGGCTTGCCGGACTTCCGTGCGGCGCCCGCATTTGTTTTGCCCTCTGTGATTCTTGGTAGTCGCTGACTAACAAGTCAATACCTCGTTTCTTTCTTATTCCCTTAGGTGCTTCCCGGGGCTATGCAGATGTTTTACCTTTACCTCCTGTTGATGTACTACTTTCTGGCTTCCACCTTGCCTCGTTCATTACCGTATACCTTATCTGCCATCAAAGTAAAGTTCTGCAGCTAGCTGGTTCCCTTCAACTAATTGCTATTTGATATAACTTAACCGGGGAAATTGTCATATTGTATTGTATCCCAGTTGCGGCCGCAAAATGCACTTCAATTCGAGATCGCTTTAATTGTAAGGATCTTGCAGGAAGTTGTAAAAGTTATTGTTGAGTGGTTGTGATTTAGACCAACTTGGACTCCGTAATTACTGCTGCTCAAAGTTCAGCTGAGGATCTTGTTGCTAAGAATTTATGGTAAAGTTTTAGCTATAAAGAATATTCAATTCCTGGTTTCATTAATTTCTTTATTTTTTTGGAAAATTTAAACTCCTAATCTTGAATATGTGCTAAATTTACGTGTGATATTGGCTGAAAAGTTTTTAACGAGTCTGTAGTTAAAATTATAATAATGTTTCTTGTTATTAATAAATACTTAGAATTGAGTTGCACCTTTTCATTTCAGTGGGCCTAGCCCTTCTTTGGTAAGTTGGATTTTCTTTATTCCTCTTTACCGAAAGTAGAAGCTCTCAATAGTTCTTTGCATTTGCAGTTGCTTTCTGATTCTTATTTATACGTCACTAAAACCTGGTAATCATTGTAATGTACACTAGTGAAAATCAAGAATTAAAAGTTAGCTCAAAAGTCGTCATTGCCTGGGAATTTATTTATTCCATAATCTCGCAGTCCATCTCACCTTCAGTAATTTCTCTCTGCCCATCCCTTCATCTCTCTACCCATCTCCTCCTTCCCCTCCCTCAGCCCATATCTTCTCCCTCTCCATCCCCTCTGTTTTCTCTGCTCATTCCGCGTCTTCGGGTAATTTCCTCCTCCACCTGGCTATGAAAACTCACGTATATCTGTCAACTTTTGTGATAATCACTGAAACACTGCCAAAATTAAATGGAAGTTATACTTTGAAATAACCATACGCTGACTATAGGTTTATAAAAACAGTCTCCATGAAAACATTAATCCATGAGAGAATCTTATAATAATTAGATAAACTGCGTCAAAGTGTGTTGTAAGCTACCCTGTTGTTTTGATAGTCACTATTGCAAAATATCTTGAATATAGAAATGAAACTATATCTGTAAGTAAAGTACCCTCCGCCATGCACCATTCGAAATTTTATGTAAACAGTTACCGTCCCCATGTTTTCATGGTCAAGTGTGCAAAATTTCATCAAGATCGAAATAACACTCTAGATTTGTGTGACTGCAAACAAGGAAACAAACACACAAAGGGACACTGTATAAGAAAGTTAAGATTGAAAAAACTGGCACTTCGATTTTCATGTTCACGTGTTAACATTATGATGCATGTGCACGTTTCTCTTTGTACAGCTGCATCTCCCAGTAAGTAGTGTATGGCGAGTGGATAATAGGTGTAGGATTTTATATTTATTTTCAGCTTTTCAGCATTTCCTTTTGGTTTTTCCTATTTTTCTAAAAATAACGCCCATGATAAAGCGAAAAAAGTAATTCACATCTCCAAGCCATGTCTGAGATTTAGCGGGATTAACGTAGAGCTATTGATTTTTATATAGAGAGTTATTATAATTTTTTGTGAATTACCCTTCGTTATCATCTATGTGAAGAGATACGCAAAATGTGTTAAAAATTATTAATAGCTGCTGCCAGGTCTCAAGAGCCTCATTTTTCGAGTGTCGACTTCATTAAACAAGTGATTGTTCTTGTTGCGATTTGAGTACCTTATCAAAGCATGCTGTGTTGCCTCATGGAAAACTGAACAGATTGGGGCTTTTTCTTCGCGAAAGTTGATTATAATGTTACTTTGTGAATCATGGTAGTTTTTTTTTTGTATAGTAATAACAGTCTTGATCGCAGAGATAAAAATGTTATTTTATACAGGTTTCAACCTAAATAGGTCAATACCCCATGTGACCTGTGGCCAATGCTGGACCCTGTAGGACTGCTGTGACTGTTTTCTGGCCGTAAATTTGCAACTGAGCAGTTTATTTCTTTTTTGAACATGACCTATATAGGATGAAACTGGTAAAATAAAAAGTTTTTACCTCTGCGATCAGGATCGTTATTACTATACAAATACAATCAAGGAAGATCGTTGTTTTTCTTCTTGGACAAAGTTTTCCAAATTAATGACAGGGATTAATGGAGCAAGTCGTGTGAGGCTGGGTATGACAAACACGAAATATACCTTTATTGAAGCTTTACATGTTTACAGCTTGCAAGTGAACAACAACAACGACAACAACATCAACAAGAGGTGGGCTGGCGCGCCGCCAGCTGCTGCCGCCCCCGCAGGCCGGAGGGGGCTGCCCGGGGCTCTGGGCGGCTCCTGGGAGACGGGGGCGGTGGCGGCCCACGGCACAAACTATACTGTACACTGCACGCTCTCTACTGTACACTGCACAGTGTGGACACGGCGTCGGCCCACGGCACAAACTATACTGTACAGTGCACGCTCTCTACTGTACACTGCACAGTGTGGACACGGCGTCGGCCCACGGCACAAACTATACTGTACACTGCACGCTCTCTACTGTACACTGCACAGTGTGGAGGCAGCGGCGGCCCACGACACAAACTATACTGTACACTGCACGGTCTCTACTGTACACTGCACAGTGTGGAGGCAGCGGCGGCCCACGGCACAAACTATACTGTACACTGCACGCTCTCTACTGTACACTGCACAGTGTGGAGGCAGCGGCGGCCCACGGCACAAACTATACTGTACACTGCACGCTCTCTACTGTACACTGCACAGTGTGGAGGCAGCGGCGGCCCACGGCACAAACTATACTGTACACTGCACGCTCTCTACTGTACACTGCACAGTGTGGACACGGCGTCGGCCCACGGCACAAACTATACTGTACAGTGCACGCTCTCTACTGTACACTGCACAGTGTGGACACGGCGTCGGCCCACGGCACAAACTATACTGTACACTGCACGCTCTCTACTGTACACTGCACAGTGTGGAGGCAGCGGCGGCCCACGACACAAACTATACTGTACACTGCACGGTCTCTACTGTACACTGCACAGTGTGGAGGCAGCGGCGGCCCACGGCACAAACTATACTGTACACTGCACGCTCTCTACTGTACACTGCACAGTGTGGAGGCAGCGGCGGCCCACGGCACAAACTATACTGTACACTGCACGCTCTCTACTGTACACTGCACAGTGTGGAGGCAGCGGCGGCCCACGGCACAAACTATACTGTACACTGCACGCTCTCTACTGTACACTGCACAGTGTGGAGGCAGCGGCGGCCCACGGCACAAACTATACTGTACACTGCACGCTCTCTACTGTACACTGCACAGTGTGGAGGCAGCGGCGGCCCACGGCACAAACTATACTGTACACTGCACGCTCTCTACTGTACACTGCACAGTGTGGAGGCAGCGGTGGCCCACGGCACAAACTATACTGTACACTGCATGCTCTCTACTGTACACTGCACAGTGTGGAGGCAGCGGTGGCCCACGGCACAAACTATACTGTACACTGCACGCTCTCTACTGTACACTGCACAGTGTGGAGGCAGCGGTGGCCCACGGCACAAACTATACTGTACACTGCACGCTCTCTACTATACACTGCACAGTGTGGACACGGTGTCAGCCCACGGCACAAACTATACTGTACACTGCACGCTCTCTACTGTACACTGCACAGTGTGGAGGCAGCGGTGGCCCACGGCACAAACTATACTGTACACTGCACGCTCTCTACTGTACACTGCACAGTGTGGACACGGCGTCGGCCCACGGCACAAACTATACTGTACACTGCACGCTCTCTACTGTACACTGCACAGTGTGGAGGCAGCGGCGACCCACGGCACAAACTATACTGTACACTGCACGCTCTCTACTATACACTGCACAGTGTGGACACGGTGTCGGCCCACGGCACAAACTATACTGTACACTGCACGCTCTCTACTGTACACTGCACAGTGTGGAGGCAGCGGCGGCCCACGGCACAAACTATACTGTACACTGCACGCTCTCTACTATACACTGCACAGTGTGGACACGGTGTCGGCCCACGGCACAAACTATACTGTACACTGCACGCTCTCTACTGTACACTGCACACTGTGCACACTGCGCGGCGGCCGCTCCAGCACTCAACTGCACACACTACCGTCACGGGCCACAGGCGTCTGGAGGATGCCACACCGATATTTACAACCAGAGTCACAGGTAGAGCGGATGAAGGGAGGCGGTGCGAGGACTGGAATGGGGATATACATGGTCGTAATGAAGCTTCCCTCTGGGGAGTTCTTCCTATGGTAGGGGGGGGGCAAGGAATAGCTGGACGCAGCCCTCGACACGTGCTGCTGTATATAAAACGGAGGGTGTTCTTGTAACACAGCAGTCCAGTCTTATTCTGAATGACGGGTGCGTTGGTGGTGGTTGATGCAGAACTCGGGTTGTAGGCACTACACTGGAATAGACAGACATGCAGAAATCAATGTATGTGTAGTGTTCCGGTAAGTCGTTATATTTTTATTATTAGTCTACTTATCCCGATAACTGCGGCTACATTTATACTTACATACTGAGTTAATTAGTGTAGTAAAAATATTTACGACTTTCTATACCGAGTGCTACAAGCAGAACGCACCGTGAAAGTACTTCCATTCCACAACTTTTCCTACGATGATTTGAAGCTTGCTCGATTTATTATCACTTGTGCCGCTAATAATGAATCATCTGAAGAGTTACACCACAAGCCACGAGATACGAGATTTGATATAAACGTCCGCATATATTATTCAAGATGCTGTACCTGTGGCGAATTAATTATGCGAAGGATGGGTGAGTAGGAAAAGAGGGTAAGGAAATGCTTTGCTGCCTTTCGCTGGCAAGCAGGTGTTTCACTTTTATTTCACGTTTACTGATTCTGCCTATAACGGGTAGAATCAGTTTCATCGTAGTGTATCATATCGCCCTAAGTCACAATTGAAATGTTTCATGTAACAGTTATGGAAAAATGTATATGTCAACATCAATAACCTAAGACGATAATGATGGGACATGAAACCCCCCAAATGAGCTCACTTTTTTAGTTGTAGAGTATTTCATTTCTATTTTCTTTAAGAGTATTTTCAAAATTAAGTTGTAATCAAATGGCCTTCTTGTAAGATTCGTTTATTGAACAATCAGGAGTAATGTGAGGCGGAATGTCTAGAGCAAGTTCAGCGATCAGAGATTGGAAAATTGCTTTTTATAAAAGGAAGTGCAAATAAGAGCTGCTAAGGAAAGCGTAACAGATTTGAAAGTGATTCGTAAAAGTTTCTTTTGTACATATTACTGCAATTAATTCTATCTTTATGCAGCATTTCTGACTAGAATATTGTAGTCAGATAGACGATGGTTACTTCGCACAACTCGTAGCATCTGATATTAGGAAAAACCTGAGTGAGGATCAGTTTATAACCTGGAGTTATTTGAAAGTTGTGGTTTAGGTAATGATGATAAGTCTGGTGATATTTTTTCGATTTAGCTATGTCTTGAGATGGACTGCTCATTTTGCGTGTCACTATGGATGAGCTTGTAAAGAAAGTGAAATAAAGAAAAACTTACACATCGAAACTTTACTTGATGGAAATTTTATTATTTCTTTTCTAACTTAAAGCGACGAATCTCACAGTACAACTAATTGTTGATATGAATAAAACCGACCAGATCACTAATAATTTCTTCATTTTACGTCTATTCGACATCTAAATGTTTCTGCATTTGTGAAGCAAAATTAATTGTCACTTACAAAACCAGTTCCTAGTCGGTGCAGATTTTGTTACTGAAACTGAACTTTGCTTCGCAAGTTGAGAGGCTTTTAGATCTAACAATGTTCATTTCAGAAATAACGTGAAATAAAGACATTTTTAGCTATGCAACGGTTTTCTTAAAACTGACAATGATGATCGCTTACGTATTCGTTTGCTGTCTCGGTTGAAAGATGTTTCGCGATTGTGGATACGTTTATCAGTTGCAGCTGTTTAGTGGAGTGCACCGATATATGTGTACAGTTTTTGCGACATATTTATGACACGTGAGGAAGTAATCCATAGCTCCGGTAATTGGAATAATAAGGGGGAATATTACGTTGTAATTTTAGAATTGGACCTGTTCTGGACCCAGAAATGCGGCGTTACGGACCAACTTTGGGTTAAGGGCGTTGTCAGGGAAACGTGAGGGGGCCGCGCCGTGTGTGAGCCTGGCAGTGCGGCGCTGGAATGCGCATGCGCGGGCGGCGGCCGAGGCTGCGGGGGGCAGGCGAGAGCTGGTAGCGGCGACCGAGCGAGCACCGGGCACCTGGCCTACGGCCCGTCCCACACCTGCGAACCACCGGAAGAGATACACACACACATTAGTTCACGGCACTTCGTGCAAGCTGAAATTTTATTTACAGTCCAGTCCAATAACAGGCAGGCAACAAGCGTTAAATTAGCATTTTTAATGTTCTACCTTGTGGAGTATCTGATCGCCATAGGTATTAGTTGCGAATGGGAACAGGAAGGCAGAAATTTTCATTACTATTTTCTCATTGTACTTTGTTATAGCTGACAGGAACAAATTTATATTGCATACCGCGAAACAATCGATAATAGAAGCTGTGACAATAGAGATATAGCTGACACGTCTAATCGGGAAAGTACCATATAACTTTAATTACATTCTTAATTACGTAGGCTTCCGCGGCCAGAGTCAGATGACATATAAGTTTTCTGTGTGTTGTACCAAGGTTACAATGGCCTTCATCTGGGTATACTGATTTGAGCTAGTTGTTACTACACTCTATAATTACTTTCTGTGTGTTGTACCAAGGTTACAATGGCCTTCATCTGGGTATACTGATGTGAGCTAGTTGTTACTACACTTTATAATTACTTTCAATTAGACATTACGTCATAATTTATTTTCTTTTAATAACCGATGGTATAGATCAATTTTTTTGGCGGAAGAATGGAAACTGTATTATGATAGGATGCTAAGGTGGAGGGAGTGGGGGTTGGCCGAAACGTCGGTTATTTAAGTAATAGCCTTCTTACATCATGACGCGGTACAACACCCAGAAAACTTTTATGTTATTTAATTATATTCTTTTTCCTGTGTTGTGCTGAATGCAAATATTTAAATTTTTTATTTGTAACGTGCCTTCTGTGCAAGATTTTTTTTTTTATTTTTTTTTTTTTTTAATTTTGTCACTCAATCGAAGGTGACCACAGACCAAATATGTTTAACATGTAAAGAACAGAGTCTAATAAAAATGTGGCTGGACATGATATCAAAATATTCATTTAAGAACGTAGTATTTCTTAGGGAAAATACTTTAAAAGATTTTTTTTTATAAAATATATTACCGCTTCAACTTCTGGTGCTGCAGAGGAACGCGCATCCTGGAGGAAGTAACTGAAGATGCTCGCCCTCTATGAGTGACTATATCTACGCCGACATACGTCTGGACGCCCGTAAGTTACTAGTGAGAATTCATCAGTTACTATTCAGAACTCGAACAGTTTCTAGGCAGCTACAAAGACAGAACTAGGACAGTACTAAGTAAGAACGCGGCTACGAACTTAGCAGTAACTAGGTCAAGAGCAGCTAGTATCATACAGACGACGCCGCGAGAAGAGAGAAGCAACATACATATGTTCTAAAGTTGAGTATTGTGTATTTCAGTCAATAAATATCTTCCAATACTAACTATATCAGTGATTAGATGTCAAAGGATCCTGCACCAGTACCTTTATTGAAAATAGACCGGGACGAGTACTAAACAAAAGGCGACGAGGTCACAACAATTCCAAGTATGTTTGTCAATGTTTACCTCTCTACCTACATTATTCCGTGATTTATTAAGTTTTCAAATTTTACTGACTTTTTTACCACCCTGTATTATAAACGTGATTGCAGTACACGAAAGTAAAGCACTCATAAATTGTGAGGAACAGTCAGTACAAAAAGCTGAATTCGTGCATAGACATAATGAAGAACTGGAAACGTATCACTGAGAAATGTAATGACATTAAATGAAAAAACGAGAATGAGATGAATAGGACAGAGACTGTATCCAGAAAAAAAGTCTTAATGCTGTACTGTAGTCACAGTCAAGTTAAATGTTATTATTTTGTTTGTATGTGGACAGAGTATACTCACACATATGTCCAATGAAACTCGCTTTGAAAATACGCTATTTATGAATTTTCTCTTAGCACTGTGTTTGCCTGTGTTATTATTGAGAGATAGGTGTTTTGGTCCTAACTGGACATTTAATAGGACTTAGTTCCTACTACTATTACTTTGTTTCGTAAACGGCAAATTATGGTGATTTTAATATTACCTCGTGCCTTGTGAATGTTCGAAATGTAGCTGGTGACCTGTCATCAGAGGGGCAGGCTGCTCAAATACCGCATCGCCTGGTACGAGCCTTTCTGTTAAGGCAAGTTTACACTGGGTTTGTATCGGTACAAATATGTGCGACATGTACGTGCGGCTTCCGTACTATATATGTATCGCGACTTGTATGAGCTGAAAAGTAGCGACGTTATACATGTATGATCGCGCATTTACAACTGTTTATTTGTATCACTTCGCGATGGCTTCCCATGACGATGTTGAAGATTTTTCATTTTTATGTGTCCGTGAACTACCTCTTTTGGAAGTTGAAAGGAAATAAAGGTGGAGTGCGGGCAGATGGTGGCAACTGAATGCTTGTTCAAGAATTAACTCTTTAAGAGTGCGCGTATCTCAAATATTATGTTAGAATTGGTTTGGAAGAATCCGTAGTTTCCTCAGAGGATAATTTGGCAGTGACACTCTGATTTATGACCAACAGGGATTCTTTTCCACGTTAATGTATATGCACAGAAAAAAAAAAAAAAAAAAAAAAAAAAAAGCACTCAATATACAACATTATTCTTCGGGTGTTAGGTCATTGTGCAAGCTTTAACCCGAGGAGTAAAGGTAGGAAGGATGTTATTAAATGCCCAATAAGAATATATAATACACTTCTGTTTATGATTCTTTTCTTATTAATTGTTAGAAAGCTGACAAATACACTTTGCAGTATAAAATTCTCAAATGTTGCTAAATGGAAAACAATGTAGTGCTTTGGAACGACTGGGTGCAATCGCACAGATTCAACATGTTGCATTGTATTTTGTTCTGACCAGGAAATCATTTTCATATAATGAACAAAACAATTAACTCTGAAAACAGAACACAGTACACCGATCAAAAAGCAATAAACGACAGAGAGAGATGTACTGCGCATGCGCAGCTCCTGCTTCTTGTCAAAATAAGCGTCAGGCAAGGAGAGAGAAGTACTGAGCATGCGCAAGCTCTGCGGTATCTCATGTATATGTCGAAAATGCGATATACAAAATGTATGCGCGACATGTATGCGCTGGAAGATCCTTATACAAGTTCGGTGAACTTTTGTATGTTGTGATGTATCACGACTTGTCAGATTGACATGTAGCTCATACAAGTTGCGATATACGTACCTCAAGTGCAAACGTACGTACCTTCACAAGCAATGCCTGACTGAGTTGTGTTACTGCGATAGCCGGTAAGTGTCTTCTACTAATTCGAATTTTTAACGAGTTTTAGTATTAGTAATAGGTTTTGCTTAAACAGTATCACGAGGAATTAGAATTTGTTACAGGGCAATGAAAGCTAAAGATCGGAGCAGTTTTGTCATTGTTACAATCGCCTACAGGTTACACCAGTTTGGAGTGAGGAATAAAGCCTTATATTCGCCTGAATAATTTGTGGACAATCAGGCCTGGAAGATTAGGTAATGAAGAGAATTTGGGAGAATAGGTGTTTTTGGCATACCTTGACTAAAAGAAGGACAGGATTGGTAGGAAACATTTTTAGACATCGTGAATTTAAAGTTGCAGTAAAGTGTGTGGGGGAAGAATCGCAGAGGGTGATCAAGAGACTACTATAGTAAGCAGATTTAAATGAACGTGGGTTGCCATTTTTGTGAGGAGATGAAGAGTCTTGCTCAGAATAGAGTAGGGTGGAGATCTGTACCAAACCAGTGTCCTCAATGAAGAATTTTAACGGCATTTAATCAAATTGCGTGGTTATGGTAAACCGCCCCAAACTTGCGTCTCAATAGGGGATTTCCTGTCAGAGGATACAGTTTGTAGTAATCGATGGTAAGTCATCGACTAAAACAGAGGTGATATCGGGCGTTCCGCTGGGTAGTGTTATTGGTTCTCTGCTGTTTCTTAATTACGTACACGATTTGGGAAAAAATCTAAGCACCTCTGTTAGATTGTTTGCAGGTGACGCCGTCATTTATCGTCTAGTAAGATCAACTGAAGGTCAAAACCAACTGCACAACGATCTGAATAAGATATCACTATGGTGTAAAAATTGGCAATTGACTCTAAATAATGAGAAGTATGAAGTCGTCCATATGAGTACAAAAAGTAATCCGTTAAACTTTGTTTACAAGATAAAATCAATCAAAAGTGAAGGCCGTAAACTCCACAAAATACCTGGTAATTACTATTACTTCAGACTTAAACTGGAAAGAACACGTATATAATGTCGTGGGAATGGCGAACCAGAGACTGCGTTTCGTTGGTAGAACCCTTAAAAGATGCAACAGAACAACAAAACAAACTGCATACACTAGGCTTGTCCGGACGTTTTTTGGAGTATTGCTGGCCAGTGTGGGATCCTTATCACGTGGGTTTGACGGAGGACATCGAAAGAGTTCAAAGAAGCGCAGTTCGTTTTGTACTGTCACGATACAGGAGAGACAGCATTACGGAAATGATACAGGATCTGGGATGGGCATCATTACAACAACGGCGCTTATCGCTGCGGCGTGGGCTACTTACGAAACTCCAATCGCCAACATTCTCCTCCGATTGCGAAAATATATTGTTGACTCCCTCTTACATAGGTAGAAATCATCAGAATAAAATACGAGAAATCAGTGCTAAAACGGGGAGATTTAGGTGTTCTTTGTTCCCGCCAGCTATTCGAAAATGTAATGGGAGATAAATTGTGGAAGGAAGGAAGCTTAGGGTTTAACGTCCCATCGACAGCTTGGTCATTAGAGACGGAGCAAACGCTCGGAGTTCTGGGTAAGGACGGGGAAGGAAATCGGCCGTGCCCTTTGAAAGGAACCATCCCAGCATTTGCCCGGAGTGATTTAGGGAAATCACGGAAAACCTAAATCTGGATGGCCGGGGGTGGATTTGAACCACCGCCCTCCCGAATACGAGTCCAGTGCGTTACCACTGCGCCACCTCGCTCGGTGGATAAAGGTGGTCAGATGAACTCTCTGCCAAGCACTTACATGTGATTTGCAGAGTATTTCATGTAGATGTAGATGTAGGCTACAACAACAATCCAACCGGTCAGTTTATCACTTGTAGATAGTACAGAGTGTGGATAATCGTCCAAAAGAGAGTCAGATGCCCATTTGTTCTGTCTCGCAGCCGATAAAGTTCTCTTATCCTTCGCTTCAATAAACTCGCTTTGATGGCGAAACTGGTATGAAAATAATGTTACGCCAAAATCCTATCGGAAACATCTGTGTTGCGATCACAGCTGCCAAGTGCAGGTGTTGTTTGTATGTGGCAGGGCGCAGAGCCTTTGGAGGCTGACTGATGTCGCAGAAGCAAACGGCAGAGAAAAGCCAATAAACTGGTCCGCGGAAGTGACGCCGCTGAGTGCCAGCTGTGTGTGGCGCCGGGCTTTGAGAGCGACGGCTAAAGGTGAGCCACTGAGCTGAGCCACTGCCTGCACTGTGGCCGAAGCTGCACCCGGGGACGCTGTCTGCCGTGTTGCAAGGAACTAAGAAACTGTACGGAGTAAATTGCCAAAATCGTAATATGAAAATGCCAGACAACCTGCTGTGTGTCAGTTTTGTACTAAAAATGTATTTTCACAAATCCATTTAGAATCAAAGCAATTCAAGGTGAAAGGTGTTCATCGTTAAACTTTTGTCTCAGGGAAATTCATAAACCGCAAAACACTTTAGCATTTTCGCCGATGAACCACATGCATTGAGTCACTAAGTGTGAGGGATGTCACACTGAATATCAGTACTTATACACCTACAATGGCACGGTAGAGTTATCGATTTGCCCACATTGTACCACTGTTGTTCATATACTTTTAACGAACGTGTTTGAAACAATGTGATTTATTTTTATGAAATAATTAATACTGCACCAGTCACTTTTTACTAATATTTAATTAGCAGGAAGCGTTTCGGCAGCATGGTGCCATCATCAGGTGCATTATAGTTATTTACACATGTTGTAATGCGCTCGGGGAAAAATTATTTGTATTTATATTACGTCAGTTATGAAATGTCGCTTTGATAATGATCGTTAGATGGTTGCGGATGGATACTTCGTTGGAAGTGACCGTGTGCCTGCTCACATTATTCCCCTGAGCCAGTAATATACCCTACTTCTAGACTATGCACTTCACTCTGATGCACTATCGTCAATAAAGGATTCACATTCATTAAGACACGTTACTTCAGCTTTGAATCAGTGTATTGAAGTCATCCAATAACATCTGGTTGCACTGTAGTAACACAAAGACAATAACAGACAGGTTGAAGGTTCACACATCGTTCCAAATCAACATCACACAAGCGAGTAATTGACTGTCCTGTGCAATGGCAGTCCAACTTGAGTTATAGCAATTGTTGCCAGTTCGACACGTCCGATCGCGACTCGGTTGCCCGATAATCTTTATGTCACGGTTGCGACGAAAGTTTGTATTTTACAAGATCAAAATTCCACGTTAGTCAGATCTTCTTCATTTAGATCCAATCCACATATAAAACCGTTACCGCCGCGACGCGGTTGATTGTTTCTCTCGACGACAGGACACACGTTAGCGCACACTTTGACATTGACTGTAAAGATACACGATGGCTCATCAGTAAGAATCACTGTTCAGTTAGTTGCACCAGCTTCAATAATAACCGTTTCGTTCGTACCACTGCTGCAGTTAGCTAGATCTGCCCGATTTCAGCCACGCACAGCAACTGCTGTTCTTTTTAAACTCGACTCCTTGGACGTGATCGAAAATCGATATCACTCAGACAGCCAAAGATTTTGTCTACAGGACGATTACAATGTGTTTGGTTTACTCTGCATAATCAGCATAATCAGCATAATCAAATAGCTACAGAAAATTGCTATGATCACACATTTATAGAAAAATACAAAAAAGAAAAAAAGATTGCAAACCACCTTCCACACAGGATATGAAAAAGAAACCAACGGCCTTCATTCCAATCACAGGTAAACTCTCATACAAAAAAGGAAACCATTTTCAGACCGCACAACATTAACAGTGTCTTTACAACACATAACAAACAACAAAACACATTAAGACACAATGTAAATGCACAGACAGACAATCATTCACAATAGGGCATTTATAAAATAGTATGAAACACTTGCAGAGCCTTCTGTGCAGGCAAGACAGTAAGAGACTTTCATACAGGATACAATGAACACATAAAAGCCTGCCACATCCATAATTACAATAAATCAGCAATAGCCACCTATATAAAACACACAGGCCACCCATTCATTGACACTGCGAACGATCTTCATATATTACATAAAACGGAGTAGAGGCAGCAGATAGCCTTATATGAAGAATTAGAAATTTTCATAAAAGCTTATAGAGACAAGTTTCTCGATGACAAAATGGAAAGCAATAATATTAACTTTTTAAAAAAAAAATTCCAGTTTTATAGCTTATTTAATTTTAAAAAATGTACCACGTCACAAATTAGATAAATTAATGTTTTCAACTGTATGATGTATACTTTACATTTATTAGAAATTTATCTTAGTTTTTAAGGATCTTTGAAAAGTTGTTCATCATAGCTTATAAGAATCTTTGCAAAAATTATACGCATATCTGTAAAAATGGTTGTATTGGTGTCACTATGCTCTGTGTGCCTAAATATGAAAAATAGCAACCAAATGTAAGTAAACTTGATACTATAATTACTTATCGTCATAAACACGTAATGTTCATGCTATAACAGAAATATTCTATTTCTAGGTAGATCTATTGTTCGATCCAAACATATCTGGCACACAAAGTGGACCACACACTTATATTAATAACTGTATAATGCACCCGATGATGGCAGCATGCTGCCGAAACGCGTCGTGATTATTAAATATTAGTAGAAAGTGACTGATGCAGTATTAATTATTTCATAAAAATATCATACAATACAGCTGCAGACATCAAGATATATCCATATAACATGGATAAATTAATGTATAGATTTATTTGCTTTTGGTTACAAATTTCATTTCCATATCATTTTTTACATTTTACTTATTTTTAATGTTAAAGTTTACTAAACTGTCAGTATCCGTCAAGTTAGCCACTTTCTGGAATGGAGAGGTATGACGGTCCCATCAGACCAACGACATGGATCGGTGTGTCAGACAGACTGCATGTGATTTTTAGGCGTTTTTCCGCTTCCCATTAACTGCGTGAATACCAGGTTGTTCTCCGTCATATAGTGTACTCGCAATGTAATGTACCTGCAAACTCTCAGTTATTTGTGCTGAATATAATGCAATTTTTTATTGAAACGGCTTCAACTAAATATCGTTCGGTTCATAACAATATTTATGTAACGTTCAAGTCAGAAGGTAAAATGCCGTTGCAATAATATTAATCACTGAGTTCCATGTTAATCAAACCAGAGACACTAAATGTGAACAGGTCTAGGGGAGGAAATAAAGGAAATGGTGGCATGTAATCTTATCAGATATGACGTTTTTGTTAGAGTCATCAATATTGGAATATGTAGGATTTGACGAGATTTCTCAGTGTAGCGAAGTACATGCGATTTATTATATACATGATGAGAATAATAATCAGCACTTGAGAATTAAGTCTACGATATTTAATTAACATCCTTGGTTTAACATTTTGAAGTAACAAACAACAACTGCCCCTTCTGGAAAAGTAACCTGCCACTCACGGTTGTTGTTTATTCAAAATTGGATCATAATTTCCTTCAGTAACTGCATACACAGTTCCGCAAGCATTTCTAGGGTTGGTAGTAAACATTACTTACTCTCTGAATGGAGAATTGTTTCTACGATTTAATCTGTGCAAGAAACGAGATTAATGATTTCAGTGTACCAGCTCTCCAGTGCAAACTGTAGCCGAAGTTTCTTCGCACCACTTCCAGGACCAGTATATCCGTAAGATAAAAACTAACCTGTTTCCTTACTGCTTTCGACGACTAGATACACTACTGTACATTAATAGTGCGACACCAAGAAGAAATGCAGATGATAAACGGGTATTTATTTGACAAATATATAATACTAGAACTGACATGTGATTACATCTTCAAGCAATCTGGTTGAATAGATCCTGAGAAATCAGTACCCAGAGCAACCACCTCTGGCCGTAATAACGGTCTTGATACGCCTGGGCATTAAGTCAAACAGAGCTTGGATGGCGTGTACAGGTACAAATGCCCATGTAGCTTCAACATGATACCACAGTTCTGGTGTATTGTGACGAGCCAGTTGCTCAGCCACCATTGACCAAACGTTTTCAGCTGGTAAGATATCTGGAGAATGTGCTGGCCAGGGCAGCAGTCGAACATTTTCCGTATCCAGAAAGGCCCGTACAAGACCTGCAAATGCGGTCGTGCATTATGTGGGGTTTCGCCTGGATCGAATGAAGAGTAGAGCCACGGGTCGTAACACATATGAAATGTAACGGCCACTGTTCAAAGTGCTGTTGATGCGAACAAGAGGTGACCGAGACGTGCAACCAATGGCACCCCACAACATCACGCCGGGTGATACGCCAGTATGGCAATGACGAATACACGCTTCCGATGTGCGTTGACTGCGATGACGCTAAACACGGATGAGACCATCATGATGCTGTAAACAGAACTTGGATTCAAACGAAAAAAATGAGGTTTTGACATTCGTACACCCAGGTTCGTCGTTGCATACACCATCGCAGGCGCTCCTGTCTGTGATGCAGCGGCAAGGGTAACCACACCCACGGTCTCCTAACTGATAGGCCATGCAGCTGCAAACGTCTTCGAACTGCTCGTGCAGATGCTTGTTGTCTTGCAAACGTCCCCATCTGTTGACTCGGGGATCGAGACGTGGCTGCACGATCCGTTACAGGCATGCGGATGACTGTCATCGCGACTGCTACTGATACGAGGCCGTTGGGATCCACCACGGCGTTCCGTATTGCCCTCCTGAACCCATCGATTCCATGTTCTGCCAACAGTCATTGAATAGTCACCAACGCGAGCAGCAATGTCGCGATACGGTAAACCGCAATCGCGATAGGCTACAATCCGACCTTTATCGAAGTCGGAAACGTAATGGTACGCATTTATCCTCCTTACACCAGGCATCACAACAACGTTTCACCAGGCAACGCCGGTCAAGTTCTGTTTGTGCATGACAAATCGGTTGGAAAATTTCCTCATTTCATCACGTTTAGGTCAACCTTGTGTGAATGCTCTGAAAAGTAAATCATTTGCATATCACAGCATCTTCTTCCTGTCGATTAAATTTCGCATCTGTAGCACGTCATCTTCGTGGTGTAGCAATTTTAATGGCCAGGAGTGTACAATATACATTGGAAGAGCCATCAAAGACTTTAAACATAACATTGAACGCTTAAGAGAGAGAGAAAGAGAATAGTCAACATACAGACTTTAGCTTAACCTTTCTAACAATTTTTGCAGACTCATTTCAAGTTTTTAATAGACAACATCAACTTTTAGTGTTAAGTTTCATACTAAAGTCAAGCAGTCATTTCGTTTTTTACTGATAAGGAAATAAACTAACTCTCAATGTGACACGACGCCATGAACAAGGTATAATTTGTTTAAGTGTCTTCTCTTACATGACATATAACCTACAATCGTGAGTGACGTGCGAGCAGATCCCTGTATCAAATCGATTACATTATAGGTACATTATAGTCCTTTGCGCGACTCGGGAACGTATCGAAAACTTCCGTACACTTTCACAAGTGTGACACTATGCAATCAATAGGGGTACACACATTAGGCCACACTTAAAAAACAACATGTGAAATTATAAAAGTGCCAACCCAGGATGAATGCAGGATGAACTCAAAGTAAAGAGACGGAGAAATGTATTAATGCTTCCTTATTAGCTGCACCGCTTACGGTGAAGCTGTGGCTCGTACAACGGACAGGCATTTTGCAAAACTGCGGTTAAAATTCCAGGTATGAACAGAGATGGATGGTCAAGAGGGGAGGGGGAAGGAGGTGGAAAACAGGATGAAGGGAAGGAAGAAATGAAAATAAAGAAGAGGGATGGTGGAATAGAGGGGGTGGAGGAGGAGAAGGATACGAACGTGAATGAATGGATATCCTGGATTCGGAAAGGGAAAAAGGGGTAAAGCTGGAAGTGGTTTTGAAAAGACGAAGAGTAGGAGATGGAGAAAGGGGATTGGATTGGATGGGTGGACACGATGCTTATGGCAAAGACAATAAACTGTTAACCGCTACGTTCATGCAGGAATAGCACAAAAATATATGTAATTCGACGAATTTATAACAAAATATTTTTTCTAGGTTTTTTAGTCAACATAGCCACAGAAATGGATAGAATGGTGCATATTTGACTGGTGAATTAACTTGATGCTTTTATATTTGCAAGAATTATTTCATTTACTTTCCGATTCACTTCTTACCACACCGAGCCATAGCAAAGGAAGCCCACCAGTAGTCAGTATAAAGTTATTAGAGAAATTAGCGCCTTATACTAATGGTGCTAGTTATAAAAGATAATAAGAACTTCATACTTGATACTTTATTGCAGAGAATGCTTTCAGACAAGGTAAAGTGTAATGATTCCTGTTTCTTCGTTTATATATTCCTTAGACATTCCTCATGTGTGAGGCAGGACATAGGGCAAATTATGAAGTCGATTGCATAGTAATGTCTAATAATAATGTCATCTGAGAGTAATTACATTAAGATCAAGTGATACCGTCCCCGTGTTCCAGCTGACTTAGGCTCTACGTCAAGCATAATGTACCTTTGATCAGTGAAACTATGTCTAATAGTTTCTAAACGCCCCAATGTATTATGTAGTGACAGACTTAATTCGTAAAATTTCCGGCCAATATTGTTGAAATTTTTGTTATTTCTATTTTTTTATTTCTTTTTTTTTTTTTTTTACTTTCATTTTATTTTATTGTGCAATCTTGTACGCTTACACGCTCCTGTATCATCGGACATACGAAACCCTAGCCGCATTTTTCTCGTATGACATCTTGAAAGCCGTACACCATCATTAACAAAACAACGGTTTGAGTTTACTACTGAGGAATCGAAACAGCTCTGTAGATGTTAGTATTACTTGTACTGAATGACCTTATCGATAAACAAGTTGTTCCCATAGGATAAGGTGATTTTAATTACATGTGTCGTGCTACAGATAACGCAATGAATTGATTGAGTAATGTACCTCTGACATAGTAAATGAAACAAAGATGTTGTAACACAAATTTCTTAAAAATAGGGAGTGCCTGAAAGTACTGATTGAAAAATATTGTCACAATATATTGCAACTTACTATAGACTTCCGTTAAATATAAAGGGCAGAGGTGACATTCATGAAATACTGTCAAAGGTACAAATAAATTCAAACATCAACATCTTGACAAAGATATGAAAGGGGTTGTGAAATGAATAAATTAGCATTTCATTTGGTTGAAGCAATTAATTCGTGGAAAGCTGACGGTGACTAGCGAATATTCATCAGGAACGGAGGGAAGAACAACAGAGAGAAACACGCACGCACTTTCCATCTCAGTTATGTCCATATTGTGCTTATAATTGCCACTAGACACACCAGAAGTTACAAAAGTGAAAACTGCTAACAATAAGCTGAAATCTTCGTGCAAATCCTAAACGATTGATGTAGCTTACCGTACTTCGACTTGCCTGTAAAACAGAAGGGCATCTATATTGCGTAGAAAGCTGCTCTTCCCTAGAAACTTTTAATCGATGTAGCTCTCTCAGCTGGCGCCCTTGTCGACTTTGAGACGGAAGTTACTCTGCATCGCGCGCTAGTAGAAAAAAATGTTTATGCTCTTCTAAAGTAAGTGTATGCCTAGTTCAGCATTTTCCCCGCCTGTCCGGGTTCCGATGAATAGATCGGGCGACCACTGTGCGCAAGAAGTGACTGCGTGGCGTAGACTGGGCGATTCTTTAGCATAGAAGGCCTCGGGATCACACAAAAATGGTTTCAGTCTCAAAGATCGCAGGTCACATACAGGACGATCGTTGGTGAAATTCAATGCTGGACTGTTGGTTATAAATTATCGTAACTGCCTGTGATGAAAGTACCAGAGCCCCAAGCGCTAATCGATAGTACCAGTAGCGCAAATTGGCGAAACCCGGATATATGAGCAGCAGAAATTCTTACAAAGGGACAAATGGTTTTCATAAAGGATAGATTGAATATTGCTGTCACAAGCGATTTCTCCTGTAGGGAAATCCCAGTCCGTAGTTCATTCAATTGGTATGGCTGGAGGTTGTACATGACAACTTCTTTTTACCGCCACGAAAGGATTCGACTGCAGTTATCTTCAACGAAAGATTGAATCAAATTTCAATAACGTATCGGGGCACATAACTGTAATTGGTGGTGACTTTAATGTACTCTCTATATGTTGGCAAACATACGTGTTCATAATCAGAAGCAAGCATAAAACAACTTCCGAAATTAAACTAAACGCATTTTCCGTAAACTTTTTCCAGCAATTAGTTCATGAACCCACTAGAATAGTGAATGGTTGTGAAAACACACTTTACCTACCGCACAGGAAAACCGTGCTCTGGAGAGCCAAGTTACGGCTCGCGCTGCTAACGTCCGAGATTCGAGTCCTCCCTCGGGCCTGTAAGAGTGCGTTGGCCTTTGCATAGGTTAACTAGTTTGTAAGTCTAGGGACCGATGACCACAGAAGTTTCGTGCCTAAGGCTTACAAGCATACGAACATTTTGAACACTTGACCTCCTAGCAACAAATAATCCGGAGCTAGTAAAGAGCATCAAAACAAATACGGGAATTAATGAAAAAAGAAGGAATATCGAAATTCCCAGACTCTCCAAAATTCAACTAAAACTATATTTATTCACGAAACCAGATAAAGATCGTCTAATGTTTTTCTTGAGTGAAAGTCTTCAGTCATTCGAAATTAAAAATATGTATGTAGATCACATGTGGCTTGCATTCAAAGTAATATTATCGACAGCAAAGCAATTAATATAGTAGGTTACTAGGTTACCTTGTAGAAGGAAAGAAGAAAGCATTCCAAATTTAAACAAACAGAAAATCTCCGGACTGGTAGTCCATAACAGAAACTCGAAATTTAGCGCGTACTTCCCGCTAAAAGCTTACAACAGTTTTCACCACGGAAACTCTCTCGCATTTTGGTAGAATATTCAAATAGATTCGGTCACACGTAAAGCACACAAGCTGCAGAACACATTTAGTACCTAGTGATAAAGTATAAACTTTAAACACATGTTGCCGATAGTAATTTGCCAAAAAAGACGAATAAAATTCGGATCAAGAACAATTGCCGGCATGCGTAGAAATAGATATCCTTGGAGTTGTGAGCAACTTAAAAATTACTGAACAAAAGCAAGTGTTTATCCATTATAGAGTACGTGTGCATTTCTTTACAGTGCCATATGACATGTAATGTTCACATACTGTAATTTTCATGAACTAATGAATTCACTGAAATCAATTTTAAGATCAGTTAACCTATAACGTTTTTAAATGCCAATTTTATATTATCCAATTAACTAACATTCATTTAAAAAATACTAAAACTATCATTTTTAACCTGTTATTTACTTATGCAATTCGTGTAGATGAAAATAAATGTATCCCAATTTTACCTGATTTGAAAGTCAAAATTCTCATTAGTATGTTTATCAGAGAACGTTAATAACCTATGTGATATCTTTCTTGCAACAAAATCCTTCTGTTGCTTAAAAAGACAATGTAACTAGGAAATATTATGATATTCATGTAACTCACACGAATATTAGTATAAAAATCTAAACCTGTATTTAACATTAATGTAAATATGAATAAAACACAATTGAAATCACCAGAAAATATGGATTTATTTTGAATTTCTGTATATTCAAATTAACATTTTAAAATCTATCGATTGAATTTAGTAAAGCAACAGTATTAGAAATCTAGTAAATTCACATTTTTAATTGTACTTATTACTTTTATAAATTCAGTAAACATAATTAATATGAATAATTATTAAAATGTTATATAAATAAGCGCTGCAGTGGCAGCGGCGAATAGTAGTAAGAGTAGGTTCATGTTGTCAATAAAATTCTTTCTTGTACCACTTAACATGTTAAATAACAACAATTTTGCTGGTCGTAATAATTTTTTATGGCGACGTTTCATGATAATCGTCCGAATCGCAATACATGCCGACAAAAAATAATGTCTCTTGTGGCACAATAGTCATGAGCCCACCGCTTTCATGTAAGGTACTCAAACCGTTTTAGATTTCTTGTTGACTGGTTATATCTTCCGAAGCCGTAAATACAAGGGCAGTCTTCATCAGAACTAGGCATATCCTAAATTTCCTCCTGTTTTTACTTTGAACAGTTTCTTCTCCTTGTCAGTCCTTACTCTAAAGGAATTAACTCTTCCTGCCCCCGATCCATTAGATATAACAGGAATTTTAGCACTTTTGTCCTCCTGTGTCTTCATTTTTTTTTTTTTTTTTTTTTTTTTTTTTTTTTTCGTTTCCAGCTGCTGTTGTCTCAAAGATTCCATGACAGAGGTATCAGATAGGATGGCTAATTTCTGATTTTTCTTACCCTTATTGCTCTCAATCCTTGACGGAGATTTCTGAAACGGTCTTAGTTGTTCAGGTCTTGGATAAACCCCCTGAGATGAGGTAGAAGGCTCACATGAGGCTCCCTCTGCAGTACAGGAAGTAGGCCTATGGCTGTTGGAAGAGACTCTTGGGTTATCATTGTGTGGATTTTATACCTCGCTGATTGATGCTTGGGCTGGTTTGTCAGAAACTTAGGATGGCACGAAATCCTAATCATAAAAAGTAAACGTATTCAGTGGTGATATTCCCGTGACCACTAAAACTAACTGAGAAGAACTTCAACTTAAGAGAGAGCTGGAGACAATATTTGGAGAAGAATGCAGCACCTGCCACCTGGGACATTCCATGTGTCACAAGCAAGCCACATGGTTGCGACCAACCTAGACTAATATGGGTCATACTAAACAGAATAAGGAAGAACTACGGCAGGGGCTCTGACTCACCTTTCAGTTGGGGAAAAATACCCTCCCGAAAGTACGATTGTGTAGCTGCAACACATTGTAGAGGAATGACCGATAAGATCCTATAGCGGCAACCAATATGACTTCCACGTTGCAACAAAAGAGTCAGTTCAATATATTTGTAATCTAGATGTTTGTTATCATAACTGTTTCCATTGTATTGTATTGTTCAATGTTATTTTTCCTTTATGTACACGGCAATTTTTCTTAGAAAAAACCTATGATGTAGCCATAATGTAAATAAATAAATAAATCCTTGTGAGACTAAACGTAGCCATTATGTTTGTTGGAGTTGCTGTCAGAGGGATATGTGATGCCAAAATTGAAGGAATGTCATGAATCGTCGTAGGACGTTTATTTGTAGCCATCCATGAGTAGCACGCCGACTTTTGTATAATTTTGAAGGGTCTGTATACACTAAGATCTAGAGGCTCTTGTTTGTGGCTGCAGTATGGCGGGAATGTCAGACGCGACATCCCATTGTTCTTAAAATAACCCAACGCTGGCACTTCTTATCGAAAGCAGTTTTCGATTTTTGTGGATCGATCTTGGATCTGTTCGATCGTGATTTGTAGTTTCTCACCATCTAAAAATGCAAGAAACAAACGAGATACATATAATTTCAGGTTACAAAATAATGAAACTGTGCCACAGTGAAGATAAAGAAAGTGAAACATGTGATAGAACTTAGAGAGGGGCACGTTTACGCGATTGAAAGGTGTGCGTGAGCGTGTCCGAATAGAACTACGTAAATGTGCTCCATTTGCCAAGTTGGAACTTTTTAAAAACTGAAGTCCCAACTCTTAGCCATTCAGATCATACCGATACACCTTGTAAGGGAGAATAATTTCTTGTAAACACATCTCTAATGACCACATTGTTGACGGTACGTAAAACCCTAAGCTTCCTTACTTCCTCCTCTTGTAAACGATCATATATTTATCTGTTGTCGGTGCGAAGTGTTAAGCTGCCTAAGTGCTTCAATATTTGAGTAGGAAAATTTACTCACCTTGTGAAAAAATACAAACACGTTGCTCGCACTAAGACGTTCAATCAACTGTCGCCAAGAAGATTGTGAAAGCTCTCACTTGATGGCAGCACTGATTCTCCATCGTCAGTAACGCTCTAACAGGGGTTTCCGAGAAAAGTGCTCTGCTTAAAAGTGTCCCATGGATAAACGCGCCCCTCCGACTGGTATTGCAGGAAAGAGATTCTTTCGCGCTGCAGAGCTTGGACTTTCTCAGCAATATTTTATAACTCTTTCGCTGGGATTGGGTAGCTGTTAAATCCGTCCAATGATGAAATTCAGTCTCGATAATTTCGTAGGTTTCATTCTCAATTCCTAGTACAATTTGTATACGACTGCTTCCGAGGAGGGTAGTAAATTCTTGGACGTTGTTAGATAGTTCAGGGATGCACTACACTAAGAAAGCGGCTCCTGGGGTAACAGAGTACTTGTGGAGTGCACATGGGTTTTTCTGGGCTAGGTGCTACCTCTGATGAGCAGTCACCTGTGAACATTCAGACAGCGAATTCAGGTCCCATTCAGACAAAATTTCGACTTTCAAAATTTGAGCCGTAAACTTTCAAAGCATTAAAACCAAAGTTCCCGAATTTGCCGCGCTGTATGGAAATTGTCCTCAGACAGTTTTAGGTACCGAAAGCTGACTAAATCATGATGTGGCAAGTTCAGAAATATTTAGCGAGTTGTGGAATTCCTGTAGAATTTTAGAGCATATTCTCAGTTCGAATATAGTAAATTTTCTTGACACGGAAAAGCTTATTTCTACGAAACAGCACGGGTTAAGGAAATATCGTTCATGTGAGACTCACATGACATCTTGCGAGCCATGAATGAAGAGTAACAGGCAAATTGTGTTTTACTCGATTTCAAAAAGACGTTTGACGCAGTGCCATACTGCAGACTGCTAACTACGGTTGACAGTTTTGTGACTGGCAGGAAGACTTACAAACTAATAGAACACAGTACGTTGTTTTCGATGGCGAGTGTTCATCTGGGACGAGAGTATCGCCAGTCGTGCCTCAGGGGAGTGTTATGGGACCGATATTATTTTCTATCTATATAAATGATCTGATCGACAGAGTAGGCCTAACTGGAAATTTGCAGGCTGTTTCCTGCTGATGCTGTGGTTTATGGGAGGGTGCCGTCTTTAATTGTTTGTAATAGCATACAGGATGACATAAACCACATTTTTAGTTGGTGCATACAATGGCAGCGAGCTCGAAATGTAGAAAATGTAAGATGATGCGCAAGAATAGGAAAAACAATCCCATAATGTTCGAATACAGCATTAGTACTTAGCTTCTTTATGCAGTCGCGTCGTTCAAACATCTGAGTGTAATACTGAAGAGCTATATGAAATGGAACGAACGTGTGAGGACAGCCGACCAGTTTATTGGGGGAATCTTGGGAAGAAGTACTTCATCCGTAAAGGAGACCTAGTATAAAAGGCTTGTACGACCACGACTTAAGTACTGCCCAGTGTTTGGGACCCGCAGCAGATCAGTTTAAAGACAGAAATAGAAGCAGTTCAGAGGCGAGCAACTAGGTTTGTTACTGGTAGATTCGACTAATACCCGAGTGTCACGGAAATGTTCCGGGAACTCAGATGGGGATCGCTGGAGGAAAAACGACGTTCTTTTCGGCAAATTCTGTTGAGGAAATTTAGAGAGCTGGAATTTGAAGCTGAATATAGATCAATATTTCTGCCGCCTACTTACTTTCGCTTTCGCGTAATGATTAAAAAGGCAAGATAAGAGAAATTAGGGCTCGTACGGAGGCATATAGGCAATTTTTCTCTCATTCTACTTGGGTGTCGTGTAGGAAAGGAAATGGCTGGTCGTAGTGTAACCTCCGCCACATATTTTACGGTGGTTTGTAGAGTATATATGTAGATGAAGACCTCCAGTATATTATGACTCAAAACATTTACACATTCAGCAACACAATCACAGTTAGCGGCTGTTCGTGAATATGTAATTGTTTTGAATCACAACTCGACCAGCCGCTTTCCCAAATTCTTCGACAGTATGAAGCGACATCGTCCACTATATTATGTGGCATGAGGATCAGGTCGGGAGACTGTTCGCCTCTCCCCCCTCTCCCCCCTCCAGTGCACATATATTTCCACCCAAGGACGATAATTTCTTAAGATGCAGAACAGGTCAGGAATGCGATAGTCTACAGCACCATTCGGATTCCTGAGACTGAGCTCTCCCTTTACGTACCAAATTTCCTTTCGCATATCGTCATATGCTTTATCTATCTCATCATTTTATAATTGAAATGTCATTTATATCTGAACTATCAGTGTCGGTCTTTGCAGTCCAATCTAATGAAAATAACTCTGTCACTGATCATACGACCGTAGCCTACTATGTGGTCTTTATTACAATTTATAACGATTGTATTTCCGTTATACTATCTTCCACTGCTGTTAGTTTCACCTTACATTCGTCTTACCAGAAATACTTATATTTACAATTCACTGATCGCCTACGATATCGACAATGAGTGTTACCATTTAGTAGATCTTCTAGCATCCCTACAATTTTCATGATCCGACTGATAGAATGTTATCGTTGGTTATTCAAATGTTCAAATATTTGTAAATCAATCGGACCAAACTGCGTGGTCATCAATCCGTAACTTACAAACTACTTAAACTAAGGTAAACTAACCTAAGGACAAACACACACGAATGGAGATGCTACATATCACGTGGATACAACTTTTTATATGCAATGCAGTGTCTTATTACTTTCTGCAACCTCATGCCGTTGATTAATGCTGATTCAACCTCATTTTTTGTTTCCTATCCCAAAGAAAAAAAAAAAGAGAGCCCTGAACCTCTATCTGCTCCTCCGCTGTCTTTTACAAAACTTTTCGAAGATCGAAGTTGACTTCTAATCCCGGAAGTCAACTGTCACCAGTACCGACTACCTGTACTCCAACATTAAACAATGGACGAGTTTCAAACCCGGAGAAGAGGACGGTTTAATGGCGAGTAAGAGACAAGTACCCCTTCACTAAGTGTATAATCTATAAATTTTTAATCGTCAAATTCTAGAGCTACTGTGGAAAGGGAAGCATGTTTGGCGGAAATGAGACGTATAATTATAAGCTAATACTTTTTGACGAACGGATTATGCTTTGCATTTTGAACGTAATTCAGCCATAGCTCTTTTTGGAACGGATGCAACAAATCCGCGGGAGGTTCTAGGAAATACAGTGCAGAAAAGAAAAGAACTCTGCAAATACGGCGTCGATGTTGATCCGATTACAGCTGCCTTATTGGAAGAGCGCCATTTACGTTTATTCCTCAGTAGTAAATGGTTACATTCATAAGGATCAATGCAATAACAACATCTGAAAGAACCAGGAACGTACTCGTGCTTCCTATAATCGAAAGAATGAGTTTCAAAACGGAGAAATCGTGACCCATCAAGTGGAGGGACGGTACTTTAGGGATACGAGTTAGACATGATAGGCCAGCTCTGCAAGTATTCTTGTTACCTGAATATATTTACACATTTGGACGAAGTTCTACGCGCATTACAGATGTTGCTCGACATCGTCGTAGGGCGGAAGTGGCCGATCGTACAGCCTACACAGCACAGAGAAGTATTTTGTAAGCTGTCATGTTGTTAATTTATGTATTTTTTTTATATCGTGACTAAGTGCAATGTTGCACTTGTTATTTTATACCCAATTTTTTTTAACAAGATGACCAGATTATAACATATATGTGACCAGATGATGGAGACACAGTGCACTTTAATAAATTATTAATAAATTTAATAAATTATTTAATAAATTATTACTGTCGTCATTTAATAAATTATTACTGTGCGATCTTGGCTTGTCATTTTCCATACTATACAGAGAAAAGGGTTCGTGTGCCCAGAGTGTTCACACGAAATGTAGCCAGCCATTTGCTAGCAGTGGGACCGACACGCACACATGTAGCCCACCTTCCACTCACGCCGCAGCATCGAGTTGCACGGCGTGACTAGTGGCGTCAGAGGATCCTTTGGAATGGCGGGCCGAGGTCCTCAGCGATGAACGCTGATTGTCCCTGAACGCAAGTGATGGTCGTTTGGCTTACAACGTATACCTGCTGAGCGCTATCGCCTAGAAGGCATTCGTCCAAGACTAAGGTGGCCAACAACTTCTTCGGGTCCCAATGCGGGAAATTTGAGGCACGCCCGTCAACTTGGAAACAGATGTATATTAAAAAAAAAAAAAAAAAACCATTGGAGGTTTTGCACCGCACTTCTGAAGGTGTTGTGTACTTCTGTAAATGAAGGAACTCCTTTTACAAGTCCTTGTGGCAGTACCAATTATGAAATCAATGTCCCGTGTCCCGCTTATATTATGTCTCACAGGACCCACATTTGTGCCGCTTCGAATGTTTTACTTTACTATTAAATTCTTGTTTTGAAAAAAAAAAAAAAAAAAAAAAAAAAAAAAAAAAAAAAAAAAAAAAAAAAAAAAACTTATCTCTTTTCATTCTCCACTCCGAGGAGTGGAGCGGGCTGTTTGAGATCCGGCCCATAAAGAGTCGCGGTTCTATTCAGCCAATATCAGACAAGCTGATAGTGGGGCAAAGGGGGATCCCAATTGGGAATAAGTGGGGGGGGGGGGGGGGCTTACCAGCTCCGGCATACGCCTTACAACCAAGGAAAACCTCCCGAAAACCACCTTGGTCGGAGCCGGAGGATTGGGACCAATTTAATTTATCTCCGGGACTTGCCCCGGACAAAAATGGATTATCGAGAGAACACGAATGCACTCACGACAATCAAGGATCGGACGCACAAGTTACTCTCGTAATCTCGTAGAGATCAGCTCGACCAACAGTGGACAAGCATCTCCCTACAGGAACCGCACCCGTGGGCACGGTATCCTGTGCGTCGCTGTATGCCTTCTTTATCTGAGTGTAGTTTGCTGGTGCGACTGTGAGAAATGTGTGCCTCGATTTATGACACGGGCACAAGAAACGTAGGACACAATAATCGGCACCTCGACCGTAATTTTCATTATCTTCCTGTTTCGTGACCATAATGTTTTTCCCAGTCAGACAGTCGTAGCACATGCAAGACATCGCGGAGATTTTACTCTGGCAACAGTCAACTGTAAGCCCATTAAATTGGTCCAACAGTGCTATACTACAAGTGCTTGAGCGGTATTGAAGGAAGAGAAGTCAATAGCTTACGTGTAAATTAGTCCACCGAACGGAAATAGGGGAAGCACTAAAACACAAATCAATAATGTCGAGTCTCCGCGAGGACTAACTTACAGTTTAAACAATCGCCGTCTGAACTTCTGCATCACCCGGAATTTTTCTTCTGGAACCTATTAAGATCTCTGCCAACATCCGAGAACTAAGAGTGGTGACCCGGGCCAACAACAAGTGGTGTTTCACTCAGTTGTGTATTTATTTCTGTACACTAGACAACGACAGTTACTGCATATAATCACACCCATAAGTCCGATTTAGAATATAAACTTATGATTAAGATATGTGGGAATAATCTGCAATAAGTCGAAAATGAAAAATACCAAAATGCGGGAGAAATCAGGCATTTTGCGGGACTCTTTTATTGCGTCTCTCAACGCGGGACGGTGCGACAGAATCCGGGACGGTTGGCCACGTTATCTAAGACACTCTGGCCCCACTTCAGTGTTTTTGGAGCGAACACAGATCAGTGCTTGGTACGTGAAAAATGTTTCACCATACTTGCAACAAGCATATGTTGTTTTGTTCCAACATGATACTGCTAGCCCACACACTACATGTGAAACTCATAGTACCATGCAAGACGATGTACTACTGGAAATTGTGTGTTGTGTTACTCTGTCACTCATTGATTCTCGGTATACCTGTAAAGTTGCATTAGGAATATAGACTCTAAGGAGTATTAAAGAGAGGTGGGATGCCTAATGCTAGTGAGTGATGTATTAAAGGATTCATTGACGATTATTTAAAAGGACATAAAAAGGACGGCGCACAGTTGAGGAATGAAATGGGGTTGTGACACTTGTGAGTAGCGACAGTTGTGAGGAGACCCGGCCCAACAGGTCTCCCGTCCAATGCTAAGCTGACCTTCCGTTGATACACCTACGACGCCCTTCTATGAAAACCCTCCCTTTTACCATATACAAACTAATGGCTCTGCGAACACAAAGTTCACAGAGCACCGCAGTTCAGTACTGTTGTTAGTATCTCGCTGAGAAGTTCTGTTCCTGATTTGTAAGTGTTGTAGAGATGGAATTCATCACGACAAAGAAAGGGAAGCCTCTAGTGTGTCGGAGGGTGGGGAGGGCTGTATGCACCTGAAATGGCTCATGTAAGGAGCCGGACGCTTGGACGGCCTGTTAAAACGCCCGAATGCGTCTCGAAGCTTTAGTAAGTCCTTCCGGAGGCCCTCGTCGGGGGCATGAACCAAGATCATATCCCTCACGAGCCATGCCGCATACGATTGTTGGCAGCTTTCATTGGCACATTGAAATCGGCAGTCACTTGATAAGCCCTGGAGGGTAGCGATCCATTCCCGATACGACTGACCTTGCTTCTTGTGACAGCCAAACAATTTGTGTCGAGCTGTCGTAACATGCACTTGTGATTCAAAGCACACCTACAAATAAAACTTCGTCACAGGGTACGGCATGTTGTTCATGCTCCGGTTTTAATTGCTGAAGAAGGCGGTAAATCTCAAGACCAACGTAGGCGACGATGAAAGTCCTACGGTGGGCATCAACAGAGAGACCGTATGCCAAGAAATGTTGTTCAAGGCAGACCATGTAGTTTGCCGAAGATTCCACCAGCGTATCAAACGCTGGGAAGGGCGGAAAGCCCCCCCCCCCTCCTTTCCTACTTAGCTTGCATTTATCGCGGGTCTTTAACTCAGCGCAAAGTCCCTAGTGATTGGAAGAAAGCGCAGGTGACTCCCGTTTATAAGATAGGAACGAGAATTGACTCACACAATTACAGGTCAATATCGTTCACATCAGTTTAATGTAGAATTTTGGAGCATATTCTCAGTTCGAATATAGTAACTTTCCTTGAAACGGAAAAGCTTCTTTCTATGAATCAGCACGGGTTTAAAAAACATCGCTCGTGTGAAACTCAGCTTGCCCTTTTCTCACATGACATCTTGCGAGCCATGGATGAAGGGCCACAGGCGGATTGTGTTTTTCTCGACTTCAAAAAGGCGTTCGACGCGGTGCCACACTGCAGACTGCTAACGAAGATACGAGCTTATGGAATAGGTTCACAGATTTGTGACGGGCTGGAAGACTTTCTAAGTAATAGAACGCAGTACGTAGTTCTCGACGGCGAGTGTTCATCAGAGACGAGTGTATCGTCAGGCGTGCCGCAGGGGAGTGTGATAGGACCGCTATTATTTTCTATCTATATAAACGATCTCATGGACAGAGTAAGTTGTAATTTGCAGCTGTTTTTTGATGATGCTGTGGTGTATGGAAGGGTGTCCTCTTTAACTAAGTGTAATAGCATACAGAATGACTTAGACAAAATTTCTAGTTGGTGCGAAGAATGGCAGCTAGCTCTCAATGTAGAAAAATGTAAGGTGATGCGCGTGTTTAGGAAAAACACTCCCATAATGTTCGAATACAGCATTAGTAGTGATCTTCTTGATGCTGTCGCGTCGTTCAAATATCTAGGCGTAACATTGCAGGGCGATATGAAATGGTACGAACATGTAACGACGGTTGTGAGTAAGGCGGACAGCGACTTCGGTTTATTGGGAGAATTTTGGGAAGATATACTTTATCTGTAAAGGAGACCGCGTGTAAAACGCTTGTACGATCACGTCTTGGGTATTACTCAAGTGTTTGGGAGCCGCAGCAGATCAGATTAAAGGAAGCAGTTCAGAGGCGAGCAGCTAGTTTTGATACTGGAAGGGTCGACCAATGCGCGAGTGTCAAGGAAATGCTCCGGCAACTCAATTTGGGATCGCTGGAGGAAAGACGACGTTCTTTTCGTGAATTTCTGTTGAGGAAATTTAGAGGGTCGTAATTTGTAGCTGAGTGTAGTAAGATCTACAAATGTTCAAATGTTTGCAGAGCTTATGGGACTTATCTACGGGGTCATCAGTCCCTAAATTTACAAACTACATATGATCTAGCTAAGACTAAGGACGACACAAATATCCATGCCCGAGGGGGGATTCGAACCCCCGATCGTAGTGGCCGTGCAGAACGTGACTGGAGCGGCCTCGGCCATCGCGGCCGGCAGTAAGATCTAGCTGCCGCCTACTTACATTTCGCGTAGTGATCACAAAGACAAGATAAGAGAAATTAGGGATCGTACGGAGGCATATAGGCATTCCTTTTTTCCTCGTTCTATTTGGGAGTGGAATTGCAAAGGAAATGCATAGTAGTGGTACAGTGTACCTCCGCCACACACTTTACGGTGGACTGCGGAGTATGTATGTAGACGTACGCATCCGTGCGCTTGTACCGCGCGTTGCGGGTTGCCCTCTCGTCAGGCGAACCACCGGCACATGACACATGCCACGTACGTGTGCAACTGTATTCGTCGTACGAGGGGATCACACACCATATTAGAGGGCAACGAGAACAACGTTTTCGCTATTACGGTAGCCCCATGGTGCCTCTGTTTAGGTAAACGCCTTGTAAACATCGAGTAAAGAGTTGAGACACCAACATATCGTACTATATTACACACAGATTGTAAATGCAACTAATATCTGAATAAAATGTATATTGTGTATGATATCTTACTTCATCCTCAAGTGCTTTGAGCAGTGTATAATAACATAAGAATAAGATACTTTTAACAGTAGAATATATTGTCATGCTACAGCCAAGTCATTAAATTTATTAAATGTTATTGATAAAGTCTTTATAAATATTAGTAGGTAACTAATTAGATAAAGCATAATCAAATGATGATAAGTTTGTTCCACAGGAGGTTCCATAGATAGTAACAAAATCAATTGAATTTGTTTTACATCAAATCTCTAAACATTAACAAAAATGTTCAAATGTTTGTAGAGCTTATGGGACTTAACTACAGGGTCATCAGTCCCTAAACTTACAAACTACTTATGAAATAGCTAATACTAAGGACGGCACAAATATCCATGCCCGAGGGGGGATTCGAACCCCCGACCGTAGTGGCCGTGCAGAACGTTATGGCGCGCCGCAGAACGCTCGTCCACTGCGGCCGGCTGTAAACATTAACAACAGGCTGCGTTACGAGAATAGCATTTTTTTTTTTCATTTTCTGCTTTCCACTGGAACATTTTATTGACATTTCCAAGAGGGTACATTCAACTGCTTTTATGATATTTCTCTAGCGTTTCATTCCCTATGAAATTCAATTTTCACTCACCCATGCCCGAGGGAGGACACGAACTTCTGACAACGAACAACCGCGCGTTTTGCAGCAAGACCCCTTACAGCACTCGGCACTCCACCGCGGTGCATTTTCTATGAGCGCGTGAGAAAAAGGAATACCAAATGTTTCCGTTGGGGATCTGATTTATGTTATTATGATCAAGTATGCTTACGTTGATTGGTGGTAATAAAATATTTCCGCGTGCGAAGCATAAAAGTGAAAGAAATTTCGCTAATAGATCTCGCCGCAACGAATAATAACATTCTTGTAACTATTTGCACCCTAAGTCGTGCATTATTTCCGTGACACACTCTCTCTCTTCTAGGGTAAGGAGATCATTTCGACAAATGTTACTGTAACTGGAAATATATTGAGAAAAGGAATAACTTTATGTATGGCTGTAAGAATTCCTAAGTAATAGAACGCAGTGCGTTGTTCTCGACGGCGAGTCTTCATGAGAGACGAGTGTATCGTCAGGCGTGCCCCAGGGGAGTGTGATAGGGTCGCTATTATTTTATATCATTATAAATGATCTGATAGACAGACTAACTTGTAATTTGCTGATGTTTGCTGATGTTACTGTGGTGTAATAGCATACAGGATGCTATTCTAGTTGGTGCAAAGAATGGCAGCTAGCTCTCAAATGTAAGGAAATACGACGTTCTTTGCGTGAATTTCTGTTGAGGAAATTTAGAGGGTCGGAATTTGAAGCTGAGTGTAGTACGATCTTGCTACCACCTACTTACATTTCGTGTAGTGATCACAATGACAAGATAAGAGAAATTAGGGCTCATATGGAGGCATATAGGCATTTTTTCTCGTTCTATTTGGGAATGTAATAGGAAAGGAAATGCCTAGTAGTGGTACAGTGTACCCTCCACCACGCACCTTACGGTGGATTGCGGAGTATGTATGTAGATGTAGATGGTACTTGTTCTAGGATGTTTAATGAATAAGTAACACGACAATTACAAATGTTGGTATAAACACAGAAAAGGTTACAGATGTGAGAAAAATCGATCGGAAACGTACTACACTAGGTACAATTGTAATCAATTCCGTGTAATATTCTGATCACTGGCATCTTCAACATTGTAAGCACTTTTTCCTCCGGTCACTAACGCATACTTCGTGCTACCAAACATTGCATTTTTTGCAGCGAATAGCCTTCAGTAGAAAGCTTATAAGATCGCGTTACAGTAAATAGCTTCACTTACCTCTTAAAAGGAAATAAGTATATCTCCGTAGCACAAAGTGGTGTATTCTCCGAAAAACAGGAGGAGCTATAGAAACCAGATTCACTACAACGCAACACAAACAGACTGACAAATTATGTTGGCCGGAATTGTACATATATGGAATTTTCACCACCTTACCCTATGGCGAAAATACGATGTGTCCTCCTCTGAACCTTCTCTATGTCCTCCGTCATTCCCATTTCGTGGGTATCCCGCAATGCATAGACCGAACACACAAGTGCACTAAGGCAGTTTCTTTGGTAGGTCTGTTGCATCTTCAAAGTGTTCTGACAATGAACATGTTCAAATGTTTGTAAATCTATCTGACGCAACTACGTGGTTATTACTTCGTAGCTTACAAACTATATACATTAAAGTAAACTAACCTAAGAGCGACACACACACACACAGGCCCATACCCGAGGGGGGACTCGAATCCCCGACGGCGAACGGCCGCGCGTACCGCATCACGGCGCTCCAGTACGCACGGCTAATGCACCGCGGCTTGTTCTGTCAATGAAAGGTAGCCTTTGGTTCGCCTTTCTACCATATTTTCTAATTATAGCCGTTAACAATGATGATTCCTTGGTATTTAGTTGAATTTACGGCCTGTAGATTTGAAAGATTTACCGTGTAAGTGATGTTTAACGGTTTTCTTTTAGTGGTTATGACTTCAAACTTTTAATTATTTAGGGTCAACTACCATGCAATACCTACCCATCAGCCGAAACCTCTCAGAATAAATCTTAGGCAAGTACTTCTCTGCAGTTAGATCGCTCCTTGAAATTGAAACAATGCCATAATTATTTCAAAATGACATCAACCTTCGGTAGCTCGATGTTTTACACCAAATACGGCGAAATCACAGCACCAATAACAATTTACTCAAGTTTTAGGAACTTAAGTGAGGGGCAACTACATATTTGCCTATGTCATTACTTAAATAAAAACATTAGACAATTGCGCAGTTTATTTCATAAAGTAAATAATCTTGCTATTAAGTGTGATACGGGAATTTATAAGTAGAAAATACGCAATATGAATGTATTCGAGACCGGTTAGTCGCTCAGACAAAGTTAACTTCTATGTTTCCTGAAAGAGTGTTAGCTAATGAGTAATTTAGTGTCTTTCTCGGATGAATTATCTTCTATTTTTAAAGCTTGTTTAAGATTACCATATAACAAAACCCCCAAAAATAATTTTCTTTTGAAATAACATTAACAATTTATTCAAATAATATGTAATATAATATAACCACTTCATTTTTTTTGTTAATATTCGTTGGAATCTATAGGCTACGTAACAGAAGTACTTAGAAAGCTCAAAGAATAATACAAATGTAATCTTTAATTATCCTTGGAATGATAGTAGTATAAAACAATAACGTCTATGTTCTCGCTCTCTTCCTCTTGTTTGGCTTTGTACTGATCGGAATTATTTTATTGCAATGAGCATTATTTACTATCGTTATATTAATTGTACAAAAATCTACTGACAAAAATGGAAACTCAGGTACGCATTATCTGCTTCCTGTTCTTATTAATAAATGCCCCCTGTCAAAATTAATTTCCGTAATTTTTTATTCATTTATTTTACCAGTTCCTACCCCCAATGATCATGCTGTTTTCAGTTAAACTATTACGACTTTGGATAATTCTGGTAGTAGATATATTGAAATTATGTATCTCGTGTAGCTTGCCAATGCATCTTTCAATTTATATAGAACCTGCAATCACTTATACGTAAAGAACGGTTAGAAGTCTGATCAACCGTTGGTACGTACCATTTTTTACTATTCTTTCATTCATTGAATCACTCTGATTAATATTATGCTACACGGGGATCGAATGTAAATATTCCGAACCTCCATCCAATGTCGGGGAATAGTTACGCGGTTTACAAATAATTTTTATACAGCTTATCAACGAGATTTTCTACACCGCTGTGAAACATAATTATTCGTCGAATTCTGTAGGTTGCCGGCCACGGTGGTCGAGCGTTCTGCGGCGCGTCAGTCACAGTCTTCACGGCCACTACGGTCGGGGGTTCGAATCCCCCCTTGGGAATGGATATTTGTGCCGTCCTTAGTATTAGCTAGATCTTAAGTAGTTTGTAAGTTTAGGGACTGATGACCCCGTAGTTAAGTCCCATAAGCTCTACAAACATTTGAACATTTGAATCTGTAGGTTGCTTGTTCTGCAAAATACTTTAATCTTTTAAATGTATCACAATTGCAATTCTTTATTTTTTTTTTAAATTACCGCTTCGTATAAACTGTAGGTTTCATTACTACTTATTTTGAAAAACCTTTCAATTACTTAAGTACGGCCTATTTTTTCCACCCAAAATAGTCAGGCAAGCAATAACACTACATTTTAATGACCGTATAGCTCACATATTTTAATAATACGTCATTGTTTTATGAAGAATGTAAACAATCGGCTCGTCATGAGAGAGGAAGAGTGAAGAACGGTTTCGCGGGCAGAGAGGATTCCCCAATAAAGATCCCAACGCCAGCTACTGTGCGATGCCGATCGGGCGTAAACAAAGCCACTTGGCTGACGTTTCTGGATCGATGGCGCCTCCGCGCTGGACTGAATGCACCGTGGGAGCTGTCACTCGCAGGGCCGGCTGTCCTCCCCGCTAATGGATATATCTGCTCCCTGGCAGTTCAGTGCCGGCGGAAATTAATGAATCAGCCAGAGCACGGGGCCGCTGTCTGCCGGGTAGAAAAATTCGCATCGGCTCTAATCCTGTGTAAATATTTTGAATTCAGTGCACTCTATTGTAAATATTTGGGTTTCAGCTTTGCTGTTTCAGCGTTTTTCATTCATTCGCGTCGATATTCGCAAGGGGCTTTCTCTATGCTGGGATAAAGTTTTGGATGGCTTGTTACGTTATCACTCTTCAATTTTATAGGACGTGATTTTTACATTTTGTGTCATACAGTACATTCTGTGACCTACCTTTACAAGTAAAATGTAATGAATGGAACTGAAAAGGCTAAGTGAAAGGAGACACTTATGACATCGACTGAAGACACGTTCTATTATGAAATGAAGAGGAGTTTTGGCATCTATTGAAGTAACCCTACTGCTTTGATAAATATTGAACACTTAACAAAAAATTGTAAATGCATTGCTGTATTGTCAGAAAGGCAAGCTCTAACTACAAACAACATCTACATCTTCGTCTTCATGGGATACTCTGCAGATCACATTTAAGTGCCTGGCAGAGGGTTCATCGAATCACCTTTATATTATTTACCTCCCATTCCATTATCGAATAGCGCGCGGGAAGAAAGAACACCTGAATCTCTCCGTTCGAGCTCTGATTCCTCGTATTTTATTCTGATAATCATTTGTACTTTTGTAGTGGCAGTCAACAACATATATTCGCATTCGGAGGAGAATGTTGGCGATTGGAGTTTCGCAAGTAGCCCACGCCACAGCGATAAGCACCGTTGTTGTAATGATTCCCATCTCAGATCCTGTATCATTTCCGTAACGCTGTCTCTCCTGTACCGTGACAATACAAAAGGAGCTGCCCTTCTTTGGACTCTTTCGATATTGTCCGTCAAACCCACCTGATAAGGATCATACACTGGACAGCAATAATCCAAAAACGCACTGACAAGCGTAGTGTATGCAGTTTCTTTAGTTTTTCTATTGCATGTTTTAAGGGTTCTGCCAATAAAACGCAGTCTCTGGGTCGCCTTTCCTACGACAATATTGACGTGTTCTTTCCAGTTTAAGTCTGAAGTAATAGTAATTCCTAGGAATTTTGTGGAGTTTACGACCTTCACTTTTGATTGATTAATGTTGTAAACAAAGTTTAAGGGATTAATTTTCGAGCCGCGGTGGAGTATCCGAGCGGTCTAAAGCGTCTCGCTGCGGAGCGCGCGGTTGCTCACCGTGGAGGTTCGAGTCCTCCCTAGGGCATGGGTGTGTGTGTGTTTGTCCTTAGGTTAGTTTACCTAGGTTTAAGTAGTTTGTAAGCTACGGACTGATGACCACGCAGTTTGGTCCGATAGATCTACAAACATTTTTTTATTAATTTTCGTACTCATGTGGACGACTGCACACTTCTCATTATTTAGAGTCAATTGCCAATTTTTACACTATAGTCATATCTTATACAGACCGTTCTGTAGTTGGTTTTGATCTTTATTTTACTAGACGGTAAATGACGGCTTCATCAGCAAACAGCCTAAGAGATCTACTTAGATTTCCTCCCAAATCGTTTATGTAAATAAGGAATAGCAGAGGACCAATAACACTACCCTGTGGAACGCCCTACATCACCACCTTTCTTTTAGACGATGCCTTACTATCGATTACTACGAATTGTCTCCTCTCTGACAGGAGGCGATATATGGTAACCACCCAATTTGATTAAAAGTCATTTATGAGGTACGGCGTCAAAAGCCTCCTGGAAATCATAAATTACGTAATCTATTTGCGAACCCTTTTATTATCAGGATAGCATTTTACAAGTAATCTTATAAACATGTGGGATGTGGGATCTTTCCCTTGTCTCGGGTATGAGGCGTAAATGAAACAGCAATTTACACAAAGTACATTTGTTAACCGGTTAAACCATACATTAATCTTACTGTGAACTAGATGACTCAGCGAGTGTAGTCGGCGGCGGTAAGGCACGCGGCGGCGATGAGGCGTTTCGGAGCGTCCGCCGTGGATCTTCAGTTACGCTGGTGGCGAATCTGCTTCTGGGCTGTCATTTATACAGCGCCCGCCGTCGAGGTGAGTACTGTGCGTTAAAAGGCTTTACCTCGTGGCGGTGCGGTGTGATCTTCTAAAAAGTGTTGTGTTGCGACCAGCGTGGCGCGGCGTGGAAGTATTTCGCCCTTGCCCAGGGATCGAACCGGCGGTCTTCAGGCTACACGTCTTCTATTGGCAGAAACTTGGACGGAGATCACAGGTGACCTTTTACGACTGGACTGCACCCTATCGTTCTGGCCATTCATCCTGAGTGAGTACTTCTTTATCTCCTTCCAAACGCTGTTACTGGCGATCAGATTCTTCCACCTTCTATTTTCTACTCCAACTGTCACGGCTGGTGACTACCACTCCAGCTTCTGCTAATAACGCCGTTACTGCCAATCTGCCGACACTAACTCCATCACTCTATCTGTCGGTATCTTCTTGGCTGTGGTATTTGTTTGATGGACCTTGCTGGAGGTGAACGACTTCAGGGGCCTTGTCTTCTGTTAAGTTGTACAGTTTCTAGAAAGATCGATCGTCACGTTGCTCTGAACGTCAATACACTTGGTCAGTACTTTCCAAACTTGCCCTCATGGCGACACCCTTTTATAGCTTACAGTTTTGCGCGACACCCTTTCACTAATATAAATACGTATGGTAGAATTTTTAGATGGTTCTAGCGGGGCGGGACGGGGGACGGAAATAAAATATAGCTTAAATGTAGTTTGAAAACTAAAGTAAAATCCTCGTACGCATACTATTTTGCTGGATCAATTGAAAACGGTATCTGGAAATTAGCTACTCAGATTTATGATTTAGACAGCACAGTGGCTGTTGCCTTTCAGTTCAATATTATCACATTATTTTCAGAAATAAAGAGGATGTATTTAGGACAAGTGATGAATTATTATTTAATTTCTATTGTTAGGTTCTTGCTTCACCACGACCTCGGAAGTCCCGACATATAGCGGTCAAAGACGCCTCGCTGCGCAGCGCACGGTTGCTCGGCGTCGGAGGTTCGTGTCTTCCCTGGGGCATGGGTGTTTGTTTATGTGTGTGTGTGTGTGTGTGTGTGTGTGTGTGTGTGTGTGTGTGTGTGTGTGTGTGTGTGTTGTCCTTAGGTTAGTTTACCTTAGCTTAAGTAGTTTGTAAGCTACGGACTGATGATCACGCAGTTTGGTCCGATAGATTTACAAACATTTGAACACTTTTCTCGACGTATTCGGAAAAAAAATGGATAAATATTTGTGACAAGTAAAAATATGAATGTCACTTCTGGTCCCAGAAACTGTTACATACAGGAAACTGAGAGAAAAAATATTAACCTATGCCAGGGTTGAAACCAACGATTACTGCATTTAAAATACTACTCTCCGTCAATCACCCGGCCATACTCCATACTAAACATCGCTACAGAATATCTTTAGTCAGTGGAAAATTGTGACTGCTTTTACTATCTGTGACAGCTTTTATAGCCACTGTGTCATTAATTGACATTTAATTGTAAGAAACTCTACCGAGGGTGACGTGGCTTTGATAAATCCATTAAAAACGCTCAGGTGCAGCTTTTTGAGAAGGAAGCAGACTACAGTGAAGGTTCGTTCAAGCAGCTGCCAGTTCCAGCAAACTGCGCATGGGAAGAGCTATTATCGAGTGTCAGCAGCAGCTCGGCGCATGCGCAGTTCGCTGGAATCCGGCAACTGGCAGCCGCTTGAAGGAACACTGAGTGTCTACTACTGCTGAAGCAGAGATGCCGCCTAGCAGCTGAGCACGCAATTAATATGCACCGATCATTTCTTTAATACGTGATCTGTGGTGCACTGAATGAAGAGAAGGATGATCAGCTGCTGGCGAGTCTTCAGCGTAGTATGAAGAGAAGAATATTTTGTGTTATTTTATGACAATTTTTTTGTTTGTTTAGAGTCTAAATTTGTTTTTCTTGCGACACCCCTGATACTACTACGCGACACCCCAGGGTATCGCGACACCCAGTTTGGAATGCTCTGCACTAGGTTATTGGCTTCTGGTGACGCTACGAGAAGGTCACGTTTTACAGCCTGTCATTCACGTGATGTGATCGGTCGATGGATGGCCTGATCGCTGAATCAGCGGCTTCCGCTTGTGGAGATTGCTGTGGCCTCCTGGCCACACGCGGATACTCGGCGGGACAGTGTCGTTCTGAATCTGCTGCGTTAGCCGGTGGACGCTCTGTCTGAATGTGGCAGAGGTCTGCTGTTTTACTCGGCAGTGCCTGACTGAACTGAACCGTATTAGTCACTTTCATTAATTACTGCATTTTATTTCACTAATTTATTTACACGCTTTACTACACTCAACAGAACAATTGTTTTCCATTTGCTACTTGAGACTTGAATTTTTCTACAGTAAAGTCGTAAAACAGGTTACTGCAACTAATGGAAATTAACTCCACGTGATACAAAATAACACAATAAATGTAAATGAATAGGTTTGGCCTTATATACATAAGTCAATGGCAATCCCATGCAGGGATTTTCCAGCAGTTTTTTTTATAATTATTCTTATTTACTTCGGTTCACAGACCACAGCGTAACAGATTCAAAACAAACGACATGCAAGGTAAATAACACTCATGTAACGAAACAAGACGAAACAAAAACTTCATTAATCTTCCCGCGACATTACTGTAGTGCCGTAAACTTCTCTCTATACATAACACAATCCTTTCGGTGAGTTAGAAAGTCCGCAATTTCATCAGATTTCTCGAATCACCAAAATGTTTACTGGTTAGCTTCAATGGCCCTTCATGTACTTACATAGTACACAAATCTACAGCAATATAACTACGTTTCACTATATGACGTAATTAGCATTTATTTACATTCAGAAAAGACGATTAATATCTTCTCGATTTCTTGGTCACTGTAGTTGAGATATTGCCTCACATAGACAAAGTTGATGTGGGACACCTGTCGTAGCGTTCTCGAAAGACCAGTAGTGGAAATGGTCTCACATGCTTCAGAGAAATCAATGGCATTTTTATTTGGAAACAGTTCTCCACAGTTACAGTCATATTTTATTTGTCTTCCTGCTAATTATTATTGAGAGTCTTAGATTGGTAGCCTGGTATTTTGTCAGTCTTTCCTGTCATCAACAAAGTGTTAGAGTAAGTTGGGGACCTGCTACTAACCAAGAAAATTGTAGTATCACTGTAAGTAGTGATGATACCAGACAGCTGATGACACGTTGACTAGAATGTTACCTTCAAAATTAGTTAATTGCGCAGATGTACTAGCGACAAAGAAACGCAGACAAACATACATACAGTATCACACTTAAATATTTCATCCCATTTCATTATTGTAATACGACTTTTATGGACATCAAATTACGGCAGGTGCGTGCGAAAATAGGTGCTTTGAGACATTCTATAACGTAAACAAATATTATTTTCAACACGAATTTACGTTTCTTATAAAATGGACACCCATATTTTTTATACAATCAAGGGCATGAAAAATAATAAATAAATAAATAAAATAATAATAATACTGTTCGTAGTATCGCATACGGCAGTTACTGCCCGACAAACTGCTAAGCGAATTTGACGCTTGAAATAAACTAAGCACGCAGACAGTGCACGACTACGGACAGCTTGAGGTATCGCTTGAGTTTCGTGACGTGCGCGTTTCCAATTCAGAATTTATCGCGATATAGTTGACATATTAGCATCCAATCAACGCCATTCTTTCTGTGATTTATCATGCAATTGGTATAGGGTATGCAATTAAAATAGCATTGGCTTGCAAATAATATTTGTTGAAACATGAAACGCACACCTGACGGGCCATTTTTTAACTATAAGACATTTTACGCATTTTACATGACTCCCTCGGACTTTAAACTGCACTGAATATATAGTTCCATGGGTGAAATCCATATGCGATATATATATATATATATATATATATATATATATATATATATATATATATATATGTGTGTGTGTGTGTGTGTGTGTGTGTGTGTGTGTGTGTGTGTGTGTGTAAAATATCAGTGTGGTTGCATACCCTGCTGATACGTATATCTTGCATATCCTGCTACTGTAGCTGCTCCCGACCATAGCTACCTTACATAACTTGTCTTGCTACGACATGGACAGGATTTAACGAACATGCAGCAACTGACTTCAGCACAGATTCAGAAACGATATAAAGTTTTTTATTGTAGTTCTAAATTTTGTTTGCAAAGCAAACAGTGTCGTCGTAGAAGTATAATACTTTAATTATATCGTCAAGAGGCGAAAATAAAAACTTGTACCGGAAATGTTTATGAGGCAGACCCAAATGGGTTACAGCGTTCAATGAACATGAGAGTTAATCTTTTGCCGGCCGCAGTGGCCGAGCGGCTTGCGGCGCGCCAGTCACAGTCTGCACGGCCGCTACGGTCATGGGTTCGAATCCCCCACCACCTCGGGCATGGATGTTTGTGTCGACTTTAGTGTAAGATAGTTCATAAGTAGCTTGCAAGTTTAGGGACTGATGAGCCCGCAGTTAAGTCTCTTAAGCTCAACAAACATTTGAGTTAATCTTTTGCTGAGTGCAGTAAAGTGTGCAAATAAATTAGTAAAATGAAATGCAGAAATAAATGAAAGGTGAATAATACGTGAAGTAAAAATGATAGCTTACTTCAGTTCAGAGGCACAGATGTGTAAAAATCTGCGCCTGCATTCCAACAGTGCATCGACCAGCCAACGCTGCAGATTCAGCAAGGCTATTCACGCGTGTCGGAACTCGACAAGGAGTCCATAAGCAGAAGCCGTTGATTCAGCGATCAGGACATCGGCCGACCACCTCACGTGAAAGCACAGGCTGTCAGGCATGACCAGCTCGCACTTTTTAAATCAACGTGACCAGAAGGCAATTACCTAGTGTACTGACCTCCAGAGCAAAGTTACAAGGTAACAACAGAAGGCAACGACCCCGAAATGCATTCATCTCTACCTCCAAGCGGCATCTAATGAAATTGCGTGCTTATGTAATATCGCCCCAATTGTGCGATTGAGTTCACGATTTCCTATCACGAAGAACACAGTTCGTAGTAAATGACGGTAGGCTATCGAGTAAAACAGATGTGATATCTAGCGTTCCGCAGGTAAGCGTTATAGATCCTCTACTCTTCCTTGTGCTTGTAAACGATTTAGGAGACAATCTGAACAGCTCCGTTAGACTGTTCGCAGATGATGCTGTCATTTATCGGTCAGTGAAGTCAAAAGAGGATCAAAATCAACTGCAAAGCGATTTATACAAAATATCTACATGGTGCGAAAATTGGCAATTAACACCTAATAATGAAAAGTGTGAAGTAATACACATGACCACAAAAAGAAATCCGCTGAACTTCAATTACACGATAAATCATTCAAATCTTAAGGTCATAAATTCTACCAAATACCTTGGAGTTAAAATTACGAACAAATTAAACTGGAGAGAACACACAGAAAATATAGTAGGGAAGGCGAACCAAAGGTTACGTTTCATTGGCAGAACGCTTCGAAAATGCAACAGCTCCACCAAAGAGACTTCCTACTTCACACTTGTGCGTCCTCTCCTGGAGTATTGTTGCCCAGTGTGGGACCCTCACCAGGTGGGACTGACGGAAGACATTGAGTACGTGCAGAGAAGGACAGCTCGTCTTGTCTTTTTTTTTTCCACGTTACCTGGGGGAAAGCGTCACGGAAATGTTGCACGGTTTGAGGTGGAAATCACTAAAAGAACGATGTTATTCGTTGCGGCGAGATCTCTTTGCGAAATTTCAATCACCGACTTTTACTTCTGAATGTGAAGATATTTTGCTAACACCCACCTCATAGGGATACACGACCAACCCAATAAAATAAGAGAAATCGGATCGAAAAGGGAACGATTTAGCTGTTCTTACTTCCCGCGCGCTATTGGAGAATGGAACGGCAGAGAAAGATTAAGAAAGTGGTAAATGAACCCTCTGCCAGGCACTTAAATATGATTTGCAGAGTAACGATGTAGATGTAGGTTCTTAAAAGAAATACCACAGCAAAGAAGACGCCGCCAGAAAGAGAGAGAGAGTGAGACAGAGTTAGTATCGTCAGACTGGCAGTAGCGGCGTTAGAAGCAGTAGCGGAAGTTAGAGTCATGATCAGCCACCGTCAGTGACAGTTGGAGTTGGAATCTGTTCGCCAGTAGCAGCGTTCGGAAAGGGGATCAAGAACAACAGAAGAACTCACCCAGGATGACTGGCCAGAACGATAGGATGCGGTCTGGTCGTGGAAGTCACCTGTGATCTCCGTCATAGGTTCACCACTGGAAAACTTGCTGCCCGAAGGCTGTCGAGTCGACCGCAGGGCAAAGACGCGCCGCCTACAGGTCAGAGCACAACACAACACTTTTGAACTTAGAAGATGGGAAAATCAAACAGCACTGCCAGTATGTAATTCCGCAGGATTTGCGGCCTGTTAACGCGCAGTGCTTGCTGTGTCGGCGAGCGCTGTTCAGCTGACGAGCAAAGAGGCAGAAACGCCGCCACCGGAACCAGAGTCCGCGGCCGACGCTGCGAAATGCCTCATCGCCGCCGCATGCCTTACCACAGCTCCCAACACTCGCCGAGCCATCTAGTTCATTGTAAGAATAATGTATGGTTGGATTGTTTAATAAGTGTATTTTGTGTAAATGCTGTTTCATCCCGCATCTTTATAAGATTCCTTGTAAAACGCGATTCTAAGGACAAAATCATAGTTTGTAGTTAAGGCTTGCCATTCTGAAACTAGGACCATGCGTTTACAGTTGTTGTTAACTGTTCAATATTTAGCAAAGCGGTAGGGTACCCCTCTTCATAAATGAAACATCCCACCATGAGCCGTCCGATGGCAGTCCTGGTTTATTCGCAAGCTATTTGTTTAACATTGGCGCCGCTGAGTTTTGGTGCTGTTTGCAACTTTACCTGGGAGGTAACCAGAGCTATGCACAAGTCCGTTAATCCTTAATTAACGATGTTAACTTTCTAAATAACGGATTAATTTTCAAGTTAATTCAAAAAACTTTAACGGACTCTTCGACTTCCGTTTACTTGTCCTAAGTCCGTTAATTCGTTATTTTTGTACCCACTTCTTGTTTTCATCAGCGACAACAATGGCGAACGTGAACGTTTCAACGTAAATAAATGTTTGTCTTATGTCCGTGTTGATTAATTCTACGTTCAGCGATGACGTGCTAAACGTATAAGTGCGGTACTTTTAATGTTCTAACTTGTGGAGTACCTCCTCGCCATAGGTATTAGTAGTGACTGTGGACAGGAATGCACGGAAAGTTTACAATTTTTTCTGACAGAAACAAATTGAAATTGCATACCGCGAGACAATCGATAATGGAGGATGCGAGACTCTAGATGTGGCTGATCAGGAAATTAGCATATAATTTAATTCAAAGGTTCAAAGGTTAGTTAAGCTTATGGGACTTAACTGCGGGGTCATCAGTCCCTAAACTTACAAACTACTTATGAACTACTTACAAACTAGGACGGCACAAATATCCATGCCCGAGGGGGGATTCGAACCCCCGACCGTAGTGGCCGTGCTGATATAATTTAATTATATTATTTTCCCCGTCTTATGTTGACTGCAGTTAAATAAATATTTTACACCAGATGCTTTTCGTTTTTTATTTGTAATGTGCCTTCTGTGGAAGATTTTATTAAATTTTGTTATTCAGTCTAAAGTTACGTGCGCTCTCAGAAGCACAAAAGGAAAACATTTCGTGAGAAGACGGGCTTTGAGACGATGAACATTTTTTCCAGTTCCACGCTTTTCCGTTTTCTTTACAGTAAGTATACATAATGTATTATTTTGACAGCTATAGGATGTTGCTGTGTGCTGTGAGTAAAACAACAAAGAATTAATCTCAAATTACTTAACAATGCTGTGATATACCAGCTGATAAAAAAGTCAGTATAAATGTGAAAACTTAATAAATCACGGAATAATGTCAGAGGTAGTGGTCCTATTTTTAGAATTATTTGATGCATTTGTATTTGGATAATATTGTTTGGATTTATTCCGGAAGGATATCAATAGTATTATCTTGTTTATATTCAGTTTCTTCATTTTTTCTTGTAATTATCAGGGGATAGGAGTTTGGGAGGTAAATTTTTGTTCTCTCAGAGTGCACAGACAAATATATATAGACGGGAAACGTCCGTAAGGGCCCTGTCCTACGCTCAGGGGTGCGGGGAAGGAGGTTTTCCAGCAATTCCGTAAGATGTCCCATGATGGCGCTGCGGTCAGAAGCAGCCCTCTAAACTGGCCAGAGCAGGCAGCAGGTAGCGGCTGTCCCCAACAGCACCTCCCCTCAAACGCCAGCAAGCCGGACACAGCCGTGGCCTCGTGGTAGACGGCACAAGCTCTCCCCTCAGTCTCCCCTCCACGCTACCCTCTGACGTGCGAGAGGCACCCTAAGCCAGCGATCCGCCTGACACCTGCTAGCATCTTACGGAACTACAAGGGGAGCGTAGGACAGTGGTGTAGGGGTGGTTTCTTCTCTGTATATGTTACTATCACTACGTTTACATGGAACACATCTTCCGGAAGACGAAAACCGATTTTCGTAAACCGTTTTTCGATGTCGTGTTTACATGACACAGCCTGAATCGGATTTCCAAATCCACTTAAGATGGCGGCTGAAAAACAGCTGATTCAGTCCCTGATTTAGTCAGCATAATCGCTAGTTTTCTTTACTTAAATACACAGATTCATGCTCTCTCTAATATCAATACTTTTATTTCATATTAGAAAATATCACTCCGTCCATATGTGCCGAAAATTCTTACCAAAAAAACACAATCTGACAAGCCAAGAACGCTTCAAAAACGGTTGCGTTTACATGGACACAAAAATCGATTGTGGAACTGGAAAACCGCTTTAGAGAAGTGGATTGCCAGAATCGATTTTGGAGTGTTTAAATGACCAACCAAAAGCGGAATTGGGAAATCGGTTTACGAAATCCGGTTTTGGGAGCCCATGTAAACGGGGTGTCTGTGGCGGAAGGCGTTGGCGACACCCGCAGGCCGGCAGGGCCTGCGAGGGGCGGGGGTCGCTGGCGGCACGTCCTCTGATGTTGCTTTCAAGGCATTCTGCCGACACCGCCCGGAGGGCGACCGCTGGCCGCCACCACCCGTGGGGAAACCACTCCGTCTGCAGACGGACATTTATATTTGAGCTGGGCACGTCTGTGGCTCACTGAGTCCAGGTAGTTTGTTTAGCGCTTCGATGCTGCTTTTGTGCAGGGAGGCTCTCCGGTCACGACACACCGGAAGGGCGCTAAAGTACAATGAGCAGAGGCAGTAAAAGGTGTGTCGTTCTGGTCTGCACGTGCACCCGAGGCTTAGAACGCCAGGGGCGGGCGTCTGCGGATGTTTGTGTAAATTGCCAGAGGTGATTTCTGCGGAAGTTAGAGCGGCGCTCTCGCGACGGGGCGCTGGCGTCTCGTCGACAGTAAAGTCATTTCAGCGTCTGCAGATTCGTTCCAATGGTCCGCAAATTCTATGGACTTCTGACTGGCTTACGTGCAGAATGCAGCGTGGGACAGTTTACGGGGAAGGAGACTGGCATGTTGAACAATAGCTCTCGTATTCCATTGGTTTGACCATTAAGCAAAATTTGTGTTTGGCCTGAGGGCACCGATGGGAGGGGCTAGAGAGGAAGATTTTGGAGTTGCGGAATTTTTGCTGTGGAGCGAGAGGACTCTGGTGTTGGCGGCGCAGCTGGCTGCATCGGTCTGTTATTGGGGTCTCTGGTCTGGGCCGCGCTCCTGACCGGATCTCGCTGTTTTGAGTTGTGTAATTTTCGGTGTTAACTTTGAATTATTTCAGTGCGCTTTGTGCAGCTGTTAGTCCTGCGAGGCTACTATAGAGTAAATTGAAAATTGTAATATTCTGAAGTGATTGCTGTCAGCTACACCACTCGTAATCAGAATTTTTATCGTTTCTTGAGAGTAAAGTTTTATTTTCACTTTAGTATTGTCGTCAGCTTAACCGAGAAAACGTGTTCTAATCGTATCAATCCACATTCGCGATCACTGCTGTCAACACTGCCCTCAGCTGGTCTTCTCCACCTGCAACGCCGTTCAACAGAAAGACGGTAAGGTTGCGCCAACGCATCTGCTGAGAAATGGGAGTTGAATGGTAGTATTAAGTGGAAATTTATCGTGTGCCAAAAGGGGCGTTCTTATTCTTGTAGATCAAAAATAGTTTTGATCAGAGTTGGGGTGAATTTTCATTTTTGTATATTATTTTATACTTCGTGGGTTTCCCACTTCCCTCCTGTGACTTAGTCAGTCAAAACATTTTATTTCGTGTACCAACTTTAGTTAATTTTTAATTTTCATGTAAAGTCAACGATTTAGATATTAAGTGTATTTTATTGTCTTTCAAAACTGATATATTTATAAATTTTATATATATGCGGCATATGGTCACATGTGTTGTTGTATCTGGCAGGTTGTAAGATAGAATTTGTGAATACAGTTTTTATTCAAACTTGTGTCTACCTCATTTCAACCACCTTTAACCGTAAATATTTTGGAGGGAAAACTCTTCTAAAGGTACGTAGGTCATGTGAAAATATTTCCATTGCACAGAGTGTGCAATTAAAAAGCTTGCATGTCGCCACTGCATACAGTTAGTAACAGTATACAGTAAATTCATTTTACGGATATATATTTTTTTTCTAGGTTTTTTTTTGTATTTAATAAATAAAAGCTAGTGGCGACCCTTAAATCAGATTTCCACAGAGGTAGAAGCAAAATGATTGCATCAATCCAATAAAGAACATAGATTCACATATAACATTCATATATTTTAAAGACCAAGTACTTTCAAATGTAGATAGAGAGGTAAAAATTAACACACGTGCACGGTATGACACGGGGTTTTGTTAGAAAAAAAAATAAAAAAAGGAGGAAAAAAAAGTCCTACATTTGGCGCGTCATCTGATCAGAAAAACAATAATTAGCTTAACAAATTAAGACCAAAGACAATGTTCATTACAGGAAATGCTCAATATGTTCACCATCATTCCTCAACACTAGCTGTATTCGAGGAATAATGTTGTGAACAGCACTGTAAAGCATGTCCGGAGTTATTGTGAGGCATTGGCGTCGGATGTTGTCTTTCAGCATCCCTAGAGATGTTGGTCGAACACGATATACATGCGACTTCAGGTAACCCCAAAGCCAATAATCGCACGAACTGAAGTCTGGGGGACCTGGGAGGACAAGCGTGACGAAAGTGGCGGCTGAGCACATGATCATCACCAAACGACGCACGCAAGAGATCTTTCACCACGCATCTAGCAATATGGTGTGGAGCGCCATCCTGCATAAAACTCCTACGTTCCAGAAGGTGTTTATCAGCTAGGCTGGGGATGATGTGATTCTGTAACATATGGGCGTACCTCTCACCCGTCACGGTAGCAGTTGCAAAACCAGAATCACGCAGTTCCTTGAAGGAAAAAGGCCCGATAACGGTAGATGTTTAGTTCTAATAAAACCCCATGTCATTTCAAGCATGTGTGTAAACTTTTACCTCTCTATCTACATTATTCGGTCATTTATGAAGTTTTCAAATTAATACTGACTTTTTGATCTTCCGGTATTACTGTAAAAGAAAGAGTGATTCTGGAGGAAATGTCGCCCTGGAATAACAGTTAATTCCAAGAAACTTAAATGTGTCAACTCTTGTATCTGCAAAACTGTGGAGAAGATTACTACGATCCAAAAGCAAGAGAAGTGGAGTGGTAACAATGTGTTGCCAGAACTGGTTTCACGAAGACTGTCACAATAGTCAGTGAAGAGATGAGGCTTGTGTACAGTGTGTAATGACTTGGACTATGATACTGATTAACATGGAAAGAAATACAAAAATTATCTAAAATGTTATTTGTTTGTCCTGTAGAATTTTCAAGTGTCTTTTGAGGAGAATTTAGAGAAAAGAACATTTGATTTCAGGCTAAATTCCCTCCATGGGAGGGACGTTCGCTAGTTTCCTGTGTTATACAATACGAATTTCCTTTAATTTAATACGTAAGTTTCAATAGTTAACGGAATTTTATTTCTTATATAAAAGTACACTATTGATTTTTAAAAAAATATTTCATTCCAGGTAGTATTCTAGAAATGAAAGATGAAGTGGAGAAAGAGGAGATAGGAGATACGATACTGCGAGAAGAATTTGACAGGGCGCTGATAGATTTGAGTCGAAACAAGGCCTCTGGAATAAAAAAATATTCCGTCTGACCTGCTGATACCGTTAGGAGAGTCAGTCATAAAGACATTTTTCCACCTGGTTTGCAAGATGTAAGAGACAGGGGAAATACACTCCGACTTCAAGAAGATATAGTAATTCGAATTCCAAAAAAAGCAAGACCAGACAAATGTGAAAATTACACAACTATCAATTTAATAAAACATAGTTGCAAAATACGAACATGAATTATTTACAGACAAATGGTAAAACTTGTGGAATCCAACCTTGGGGAAGATCAGTTTGGATTTAGGAGAAATTTAGGAACACAGGAGGCAATACTCACATTACGACGTATCTTAGAAGATAGATTAAGCAAAGACAAACGTACGTTTTTAGTATTTGTAGATTTGGAGCAAGCTTTTGGATTTCAAATTCTGAAGCTAACAGGGGTATAAAATAGGGAGTTATATTCAACTTATAGAAAAACCAGACAGCACTTATTAGAGCATGAAAGGGACGCAGAAGTTGGGAAGCGAGAAACACAGGGTAGCAGAATTTTGTCAGAGACCACAAAGGATCTGGAAGAGGAACTGAATGGAATGGTCGGTGTCTTGAAATGAGGGTATAAGATGAACATCAACAAGGATAATGGAATGTAGCGTCAGAAAGTCTGGCGATGCTGAAGGAATTAAATTATGTAATGAGGCAATAAATATAGTAGGTGAGTTTTGTTATTTGGTTAGCAAGATAACTACTGATGGCCGAAGTAAATAAGATATAAAACGCAGAATGGCTATGGGAAGAAAAGCGTTTCTGAAGAAGCGAAATTTGTTGACATCCAATATTAACTTAAATGTTAGGATGTCCTTTCTGAAAGCATTTGTCTGGAGTGTAGCATTGCATTGGAGTAAAACGTGGACGCTAAGGAGTTCAGACAAAACTTGATAGAAGCTTTAGAGATGTGGTGCAACTGACGAATGATGAAAATTATATGGGTAGATCACGTAACTAACGAGGAGGTGCGTAACCGAATTGGGGAGAAAACGAGTTTTCGGCATATCCTGACTAATAGAAAGGATAGATTGGTGGAACACATTCTAAGACTTCAAGGTATCGTCAACATAGCATTAGAGGGAAGTGTGTGGGGTAAAAATCGTAGAGGGAAATCGATGGACGACTGCAGTAAGCATATTCAAAAGGATGTAGATTGCCGAACTTACTCTCAGATAAAGAGACTTGCACAAGACAGGGCAGCATAAAGAGCTACATCAAACCAGTCTGCGGACTGAAGACCACAAAACAGCAACAGCAACCACCAACATGAAGGTCGAGATGTTTTAAGTATTTTAATTGTTTTTAAGCACTGATAATGACCACACAGTGGAGGAAATCAAGATCTCAAATCAATAAATATTTATACTACTAATTGCTGAAAAATATTTCCCCAAGTCAAATACAGTCGTGGAGCACAATTCCACCATGGAAACAAGCCTGATAACCTATATAAGGTGGTGTTAATGCATATATAGGTTAACGTTTCGTAACGGCAGTTACATTTTGTTATGTAATCTTAAATCATCATCATCATCATTAGTGACTGATTATGCCTTTAAGCGTTCAGTCTGGAGGATAGGTACGTCTAATAAAATTCCTCCATGATCCTCTATTCAATGCTAACATTGATGCCTCGTGTGATGTTATGCCTTTTACTTCAAAATCATTCTGCACCGAATCTAAGTACTTTCTTCTTGGTCTACCTCGACTCCTCTTACCCTCCGCTGCCGAGCTCATGTGTCTCTTAGGTAACCTTGCTTCTCCCATGCTTGTAACATGACCCCACCATCTTAGTCTGTTCGCTCTAACTGCTTCATCTGTGGTGTTCATTCCCAGTTTTTCTTTGTTTTCCTCACTATGGACACCCTCCTGCCATTGTTCCCATCTATTAGTACCTGCAATCATTCTTTCTACTTTCATATCTGTAACCTCTACCTTATGAATAAGATAACCTGTATCCACCCAACTTTCACTCCCATACAACAGAGTCTTAGTCTTGGTACTTACTTCGTTCTTGCAGAAGAGAGTAGATCTTATCTGAGCACTCACTGCATTAGCTTTGCCGCACCTCGATTCCAGTTCGTTCACTATGTTGCCACCCTGTGAGAAAATTCATCCCAGGTACTTGAAACTGTCCACCTGTTCTTTGTTCCTCCTATTTGGCACTCAATTTGTTTGAATCTCTTTCCCACAGACATTGCACCTCTGATCGAGCTCTGAAATATTAGTTTGCAACCTTTCAATGGAATCAGCCATTACAACTAAGTCATCCGCATATGCGAGACTGCTTATTTTGTTTTCACCTACTTTAATCCCGCCCTACCAGTCTACTGTTTTCAACATATGATCCATGAATAATATGAACAACATTGGTGACAGGTTACAGCCTTGTCTTACCCCTGAAATACCCTGAACCATGAGCTTAATTTGCCATCTCACTGCTTCCTGACAGTCAACGTGTGTGGTGTAAAAATCGTAGAGGGAAATCGAGGGAAGAATGCAGTAAGCAGATTCAAAATGATGTAGATTCCCGAACTTATTCTCAGATAAAGAGACTTGCACAGGACAGGGCAGCATGGAGAGCTGCATCAAACCAGTCTGCGGACTGAAGACCACAACAACAGCAACAGCAACCTCCAACATGGAGGTCGAGATGTTTTAAGTATGTCAATTGTTTTTAAGTACTGATAATGACCACACAGTGGTCGAAATCTAAATCGGCAAATAAATAAATATTTTTACGACTAATTGCTAAAAAAATTTCCACAAGTCAAATACAGTCGTGGAGCACAAATTCCACCATGCAAACAAGCCTGATAACCTATATAAAGTGGCGTTCATGCGTATATTGGCCAATAGTACGTCTAATAAAATTCCTCCATGATCCTCTATTCAATGCTAACATTGATGCCTCGTGTGATGTTATGCATTTTACTTCAAAATCATTCTGCACCGAATCTAAGTACTTTCTTCTTGGTCTACCTCGACTCCTCTTACCCTCCGCTGCCGAGCTCATGTGTCTCTTAGGTAACCTTGCTTCTCCCATGCGTGTAACATGAGCCCACCGTCTTAGTCTGTTCGCTCTAACTACTTCATCTATGGTTTTCATTCCCAGATTTTTTTATTTCCTCATTTTGGACACCCTCCTGTCATTGTTCCCATCTATTAGTACCTGAAATCATTCTTGCTACTTTCATATCTGTAACCTCTACCTTATGAGTAAGGTAACCTGTATCCACCCAACTATCACTCCCATACAACAGAGTTGGTCGAAAGATAGAGCGGTGCTCCGCTAACTTAGTCTTGGTACTTACTTCCTTCTTGCAGAAGAGAGTAGATCTTAGCTGGGCACTCACCGCATTAGCTTTGCCGCACCTCGATTCCAGTTCTTTAACTATTTTGCCACCCTGTGAGAAAATACATCCCAGGTACTTGAAACTGTCCACCTGTTCTAACGGAGTTCCTCCTATTTGGCACTCAATCTGTTTAAATCTCTTTCCCACAAATATTAATTTCGTTTTGGAGATGCTGATCTTGATATCATAATCCTTGCACCTCTGGTCGAGCTCTGAAATATTTCTTTGCAACCTTTCAATCGAATCAGCCATTACAACTAAGTCATCCGCATATGCGAGACTGCTTATTTTGTTTTCACCTACTTTAATCCCGCCCTACCCGTCTACTGCTTTCAACATATGATCCATGAATAGTGTGAACAACAGTGGTGACAGGTTACAGCCTTGTCTTACCCCTGAAACTACCCTGAACCATGAGCTTAATTTGCCATCTACTCTCACTGCTGCCTGACAGTCAACTTGTGTGGGGTAAAGATCGTAGAGAGAAATCGAGGGACGAATGCAGTAAGCAGATTCAAAATGATGTAGATTGCCGAACTTATTCTCAGATAAAGAGACTTGCACAGGACAGGGCAGCATGGAGAGCTGCATCAAACCAGTCTGCGGACTGAAAGCCACAACAACAGCAACAGCAACCTCCAACATGGAGGTCGAGATGTTTTACGTATTTTAATTGTTTTTAAGCACTGATAATGACCACACAGTGGTCGAAATCAAGATTTCAAATAAATAAATATTTTTACGACTAATTGCTGAAAAAATTTCCACAAGTCAAATACAGTCGTGGAGCACAAATTCCACCATGGAAACTAGCCTGATAACCTATATAAGGTGTTGTTCATGCATATATGACGTTTCGTAACGGCAGTTACATCTTATGTAATCTTGAAATAAATACAATTTCAGTCAGTACAAATTTTCGGCTGGTTGTATACTGTTGTATACTGGCTGGTTGTATACTTACCCTTGAGACTCATGAGTTCGGCAGCGGAGGGTAAGAGGAGTCCAGGTGGACCAAGACGACAGTAGATTCGGTGCAGAATGATTTTGAAGTAAAAGGCATAACATCAGACGAGGCATCAATGTTAGCATTGCATAGGGGATCATGGAGGAATTTTATTAGAGGTACTATGCTCAAGACTGAACGCTGAAAGGCACAGTCAGTCCCTAATGATGACGATGATGATTGTATACTGTACGTATAGTTGTACACGAATGTATTCTGCTGAAGGGCGGCAGCCAGAATCACGGAAAGTGTCATGAAGTGCGCCGGCGCGGCGGCAGTGGCTTGGCTGCTGCTGGTGTCAAAATCCGGCCGCAGTGATGGATTGCCCGGCGAGACACCTGCTGCTGTTGCTCTGGGAGGAGGCCGCGTGTGGGGCCCACACCGCTGCTCTTTTTGCCGGCGGCGCGCGCGGTCGATACTGCCTCGTCGCACAATGTCGGTTTTCGTAGCTCTGTCCTTCTACAAGATGGACGCGACAAATGTGGACTCGTCAGAAAGAAATCGTCCAGATTTCGGCCGATTTAGCCGGTGTCAGTTTGGAAAAGGGCAGTCGATACTCGGAAACAAATCTACAGGCACTTACATAATACACTAACGTGTATGTGTGCTGAACGCATTCTCCAAAAATTTGTTGGTGAACCCACTAGAACGGTAAGTGGTTGCGAAAACATACTTTACTTCTTAGCAATAATCAATCCGAAGCTAATAAAGAGCATTAAGACACACGCACGATGAACATAGAGTTGTCGTAACGAGACTTTGTCAGACTTTCCAAATGCACCAAAAGTATATTTATTCAAAATAGCAGATGAAAATTCCATTAATACTTTCCTGACTGAGAATCTCCAGTTTTTAGAAAGTAACAATGTGAGTGTAAAGCAGATGTGGCTCACATTAAAGGAAATAATGTCGCCAAACATTGACAGATTTCTACCAAACAAATTAACAAAAGAGATTGGCTGATCCGCCGTGCTTAGATTACTCTTGTGACAGAAGTGGAAAAAATGCCATATTAAAGCAGACAGAAAATCCCCATGACTGCCAATCTTTTACAGAGACTAGAAATTTACAATAGTTACCAGAACGAAACCCTGTCACGAAATTTGTTAGAAAATTCAAAAAATTCGGGTCGTATGTAACGTATACTAGCTCCAAACACTATCAATACATTCACTAAGCGATAGCAACGGTGATGCTACTGATGCCAGTTCTCCTGAAGTAGCTTATCACAGCTTTCCATAATTCCTTCACGAAAGAAGACGAAGAAAGTAACTGAGAATTCGTATCAAGAACAGCTCCCAACATTCGTAATTTAGAAGTAAATACTCATGTAGGAACTTGTATCACGTATTAAAAGTCAGACTTGCAGTCCCGATTCTATACCAGTTAGCTTCCTTTCAGAGTATGCCGATGCAGTAGTCAAATACCTAACTATCACATACAACCGTTCGCTCAGTGACAGACTCGTAATCAGAGACTGCAAAGTTCCGTAAGTCACTTCAGTATTCAAGAAAGACAATAGGAGTGATCCGGAGATTTACACGCCCTTATCATTGACGTCGGGTTGCAGCAGGATTTTCTTTTAATCAAATTGCGTGTTTATGGAACATCGCCATAGTCGTGCGACTGGATTCGTGATTTCCAGTCAGAAAGAACACAATACGTTGTAATTGGTGGTAAGTCATTGTACAGAACTGAGTGATAGCTGGCGCTCCCCAGGGAAGCGTTATAAGACCCCTACTGTTCCTTATTTTTATAAAGGATGTAGGAAACCTAAGCAGCTCTCTTAGACTGTTCGCAGATGGTGCTGTCATTTATGAGTTTATGGGTTTAAAGTCACCGTCAGATCAAAAGCAACTGCAAAATGTGCAAGGTGCAGAAATTGGCAGTTGCAAGTGTAAAGTCATCCATATGACAACAATTGAAATCCGTTAAATTTCATTTACACGATTAATCAGTCAACTTTACAGGCTGTAAATTTAGCTAAATATCTAGTAGTAATAATAACGAACATCTTCAGTTGCAGAGAAAATTCCCAAAATATTGCAGGGAAGACGAACCAAAGGATGTTATGTTTCATTGGCAAAATACTTAGAGGATGCAAAAGTTTTACTAAAGAAACTGCCTAAACTTTTGCATCCTAATTTGGAATATTGTTGCACATTGTGGGACCCACATAAAGTGGAAGTCAAAGACGATTCATAGAATGTTCAGAAAAGGGCAGCTCGTTTTGTATTATCGTGGTGTAGGGGAGGTCGTATCACTGAAACGATGCAAGATTTGGGGTGGAAAGGCTTTATTCATTACAGCGAGATCTACTTGCGATATTTTGTTACCAACTTTCTCTTAGAAATGCGAACATATTTTGTTAGCACCAACCTACATAGGGATACATGACCATCATCATAAAATAATAGATATCGTAAACACAGAGGTTTAGGTGTTACTTTTCCCACGAACTATGAGACAGTGGAACTGTAGAGAAATATTATAAAAGCGGTTCGATGAACCCTCCGCCATGCAGTTCAACATGACTAGCAAAATATTTATGTAGATGTAGAAAATTTTTAAAAATAATTCATTTTAAAAATGCTGGATCTAGTAAGCTTTCTATATCTCATGGATCTCATATGCCTCAAATTTATTAAAAGGAAATCCGTTTCATTAGACGGTACAGCTCAAATACAGACGAAAGGGAGGATACATTGCGACTACCTAGTAAAAACTTCACCCTCTGCTTCGAATTAACGCAGTGCGATTACTGTCTACTTCATGTTAGTAATTGTTGTTGTTGTTGTTGGTTGTTTTAAGGGGACTAAACAGCTAGGTTATCAGTCCCCTGTTCCTAGCTGAGAGTCAACTGTCAAAGATAAAACAACGCCCTGAAAATGACACTGCACAAAAGGGCAAGTTAATAACAGACAAGTCACTGACAATACAAAACGGAGACACACAATTAGTAAAAGAATGTCACGAATAAAACTGCATAGCAGAGGTCATTGGCTGGCTGATCACAAAGAAAAAACAGGATGAGCCAGCCACACTGCAGACACTAAGAACTCCAAAGGACGTGAAAAGTTAAAAAGCTGGGTTGGTGGCAGCCTAAGATGTCAGGCCACAGCACCTACCGTTAGATCGAGTCATAAAAACCAGCAGCGCGGATAAAACGTAAAACTTTGTTAGCCGTAGAGGCGTCGTCACCTAAAACTAAGGGTAGTGCGTCAGGAAGATTAAAATAATGCCGCAGGTCGGCTAAAAGCGGACAGTCCATCAAAAGATGGGCCACTGTCAACACAGTGCCACATCGACACACGGGTGGAGCCTCGCGCCGAAGGAGATTGGGTGAGCCACGTATGTCCAATCCGGAGGCGGCAGAGGACAACCGACTCTCGGCGGGTCGGCCGCAGTGAAGATTTCCACAAAACTGTGGAGAGCTTCACTGCCCGAAGCTTATTCGGTGCAGTCGCCGTAGCCCACTCGGTACTCCAGGCTTCGCGTACCTTCCGGTGCAACACCAGTTTAAAATCGTGTTCCGTGACACCAATTGTCAGAGGTGGTCCCATAGTGGCCTGCTTGGCCAATCGATCTACATGCTCATTCCCTGGTATGCCAACATGACCTGGGGTCCACACAAAGACCACAGAACGGCCTGATTGGCATAGGGAGTGAACAGTGTCCTGGATCGACCGCACTATTGGGTGCCGAGAGAAACACTGGTCGATCGCTTGTAAGCCACTCAGGGAGTCAGTACAGATGACGAATGACCCCCTGGGGCAGGCTTTGAGATGTTGTACAGCTCTGAGAATAGCGATCAGCTCGGCGGAGAATATGCTACTCTCACCGGGCAGAGAATGCTGTTCTACGTGGTTGTGATGTAGAAAGGCATACCCAGCACGGCCATCTACTACGGAACCATCTGTGTAAATGGCGTCTGCGGCACGGAACGGCTCGAGCACTTGCAGAAACTGGTAACGGAGATGTACGGGAGAAACAGAGGCCTTTGACGCATGGGACAGGTCCAGACGGAGCTGCAAACGAGGAATGGACCAAGGAGGGGTGTGAAAGGAATAGTGGAAAGTGGTTGGAAGTGGATAGGATGTGAGAGACGAAAGAAGGATACGAACACGGACCGAGATCGGGTATCCCGACCTTGGCCGTCGTGGAGGGATAGGGAGTGCAGCGTCTGGAAATAGGAGCCGGCGGTGCGGGTGGAAGGGCGAGGCCTGAACACGAGCAATATAGGATGCCAGCAGGTGTTGCCTACGGAACCGCAGCGGGAGGACTCCAGCTTCTACAAGGAGGCTTGTCACCGGGCTCGTGCGAAAAGCCCCCGAAGCTAAACGGACACCACAGTGTAAAATTGGGTCCAACGCCTGCAGTGCTGATGGCGCAGCCGAATCGTAGACTATGCAGCCATAGTCTAGGCGCGACTGGATGAGCGCCTTATAAAGTTGCAGGAGCGTTGGGCGTGACGCTCCCCAAACTGTATGGCTTAGACAACGTAGAATATTAAGGTGTCGCCAGCACTTTTGTTTGAGCTGGCGAAGGTGTGGCACCCAGGTGAGACGGTTGTCGAATAACATGCCTAAGAAACGGTGCGTCTCTTCGACACGCAGCAGGTCATCAGCGAGATACAGTTCGGAGTCAGGATGGACCACCCGACGCCGACAGAAATGCATCACCCGGGTTTTCGTAGCGGAAAATTTAAAACCATGAGTAAACGCCCACGACTGCGCCTTTCGAATAGCTATCTGCAACCGCCGTTCAGCAACGCCGATGCTAGTGGAGCTGAAATACATGCAGAAGTCATCGGCATACAACGAGGTGGAAACCAATGACCCCACAGCAGTAGCAAGACCATTGATAGCGACCAAAAATAAAGGGACGCTTAGAACGGATCCCTGTGGGACACCGTTTTCTTGATAGTGAGGGGAGCTGAAACAGGAACCAATACGAACTCGAAAAGAACGTTGCGCGAGAAAATTCTGTATGAATACAGGAAGCGGACCGCGTAAGCCCCAGTCATACAGCGTAGACAGTATGTGGTGGCGCCAGGTGGTGTCGTACGCCTTTCGCAGGTCAAAGAACACAGCAACCAGATGTTCGCGGCGTGTAAAGGCTGTACGGATGGCCGACTCTAGTGACACGAGATTATCGATAGCGGAGCGGCCACGACGGAACCCACTCTGTTGTGGGGATAGGAATCCCCGGTCCTCAAGGATCCACATAAGCCTCCGACTCACCATCCGTTCGAGGAGTTTACACGGAACGTTGGTGAGGCTGATTGGGCGGTAACTATCAGCCACCTGTGGATCAGCCCCAGGCTTCATCACTGGGATGATGATGCTATCCCGCCATTGGGACGGGAAGACATCCTCAACCCAGAGACGATTCAGCAAGGAGAGAAGTTGGCGTTTAGAGTCAGCTGACAGGTGTCGGAGGAACTGACTATGGATGCGGTCGGGTCCAGGGGACGTGGCTGGGCATGCGGCAAGGGCGCTTTCGAACTCCCATTCGGTGAAAGGGATGTTGTAGATTTCCTGGCGTTGCGTTCGAAAGGATATCTGCTTTCGCTCTGTGCGCTCCTTAAGGGCGCGGAAATCCGCATCATATGCAGCGGTCGCTGAGGTGCGAGCATAGTGGTGTGCCAAATGCTCTGCTATTGTGTGAGGGTCAGTGCAATGAATGGTTTGCATTCAGAAATGTCATTAAATGTTTGTTAAGCTTATGGGACTTAACTACGGGGTCATCAGTCCCTAAACTTACAAACTACTTATGAACTACTTACGAACTAGGACGGCACAAATATCCATGCCCCAACCGTAGTGGCCGTGCTGACCGTGACTGGAGCGCCTCAGTCACCTCGGCCACCGCGGCCGGCGGTTTGCATTCAGAAATTCAGTCACCGTCTCATTCGTATTTTTTTTTTTTTTTCTACATCTAGTGTTCAAATATTTGTGGATGTAAGGGACCAAACTGTTGGGGTCATCGGTCCCTAAGTTTCGAACTACTTACGCTACTGAAAACACACACACACCAGTACCCGCGAGAGGACTCGCACCTCTGATGGGGAGCGGCCACGCAGTGCGTAACATAGCGCCTTTCATCAAGTGACCATTCCCCTGCGGCATAAAAATGTTTGCAACTATTGCTTACTTCCATTACGTTCTGTATGTGCATGTTGTATACATAATTAAAAATTATTAATATGTTATTTTTGACCACCCAATATTCAACACCAAGAAGTATCAGAGATGCCACAACCGTATTTGTTAGGAAGATATCAGATGCTATAAGGATCACTTGATTGAAAATGCAGCCTCCCTTGAAGAGAGGAGGATTGTGAAATCGGTATGGACTGTACCACCGTCGCTAGATACAGTCGTTGCTCAACGCTTGATATTCGAATAAAAAAGGCTCTAGATGTGTTTTCGACACAACAGTGGACTGAATTTTTGTTAACCTTATGGGACTTATCTCAGGGGTCATCAGTCCCTAAATTTACAAACTACTTATCAACTAACTTATGCTAAAGACAGCATAAACATACATAACGGAGGGGGGATTCGAACCCCCGACGGGGAACGTCCTCGCGCATCGGAGCATAGCGTCTCAGTGCCCTCGGCCACTCCACTGCGGCGTATGTACCTTTTCACTCGGTATGAAATTTTTACTCTGCGGCGGAGTGTGCCCTGATGTAAATCTTTCTGGGAGATTAAAATTGTGTGCCGGAACCGGGATTTGAACCTGGGACCCTTTTCTTGGTGGCAAGAGCTCTACCGTCTGAGCTATTCCGGCACTCTTCACAACTTCTGCAAGTACCTCGCCTCCTAGTTTTATCTGCGAGGAAGTTTCATACGAGGGTTGGAACTTAAATACTGGCCACACTGCTGTGGAGACATTATGCAATGGAATCTACTATTGTCGCTGATATCACACGTTGTTAACATACCTATCTAACCTCCAAGCAAGCCGCAGTGCAGTAGCCGATCGGTCTAAAGCGCCTCGCTGCGGATCGCGCGGTTGCTCACCGTCGGAGGTTCGAGTCCTCTCTACGGCATGGTTTTGTGTGTGTTTGTGTGTTGTCCTTAGTTTAGTTTAACTTAGTTTAAGTAGTTTGTAAGCTACGGACTGAAGACCACGCAGTTTGGTCCTATAGATTCACAAACATTTGAACATCCTCCGCGCAAATTGACTCGCCCGTCCCACGTCACCGGCGTGCTCACTATCGTGTGAAAATCACTTGGTAGTGAACGGTCTGACATAACGGCGTTACTATGTTTTCGAAACAGAGTTGGAACAACATTAAATGAACCAGAGGTCGTACAGCACGACGGTGTCATCAAGGTCTTCAAGAGGCGTGCTGGAAATTGTCATTGCTGTACAGAACAGTGGCGCGTTTGGTTAAAGACTTCAACCAAGGTCGGCAAACTGTGGCAGACATGCATCGGGGGAGGTCGTTCTAGCGTCTCTCAAGAAAAAGTGCATACTGTTGCCGCGTTAGTGGGCAGTGATCGACGTCAGACGATTCGTAAGCTCGACCACGAAACCGGATTAGCGCATACGTCTGTGATTCACATCCTGAAGGTCTGGGCATACGAAAAATTGCATCACGATGGGTTTCTGATGAACTGACGAAAATGAAGAAATGGATTCATTACGACGCTTCTCAGACTCATTTCGTAGCATTCGCTTCAGAACTATTCTGCAGAATCGATAAGCAGGAGGTCACTCCATTCGCCCATCAACACGTCTCTGCTAACGGCATACAAAGACTTTCACATCGCAGACAATGGATTCCACACAACGCAATCAATTGAGCAATCAAGAAACTATAATGTGTTACATGAATAAAGACGTTGAAATTACAGGAAGGCAAATAATGGTTTATCAGACAATTATCTTCTTAGTGTCAGTGATACAAAAAGAAAAACTGCTTTAGATGTTAAGCGCATTTTACACAGTGAAATTTTGTGAAGAAAATAGCAAAATAGCACTATATTTATAGAGCTCATAATGACTTATTGGTATGTTGTGTTACTTGTGAATAGCATATTATGCTGTCTCTCTTGTCGGAATCTCAATCAAATCGTCGTCAATAACTGTACGAAACACTTGGAGTTGAATTTGATGCATATGTGTGGATCACGAGATAGTGAACAGTCTGCTATCCAGTATCTTTTTTTCCTGACTTCGGACCGTGATTGTGAATTGGAACAGTAGGGATTTTGCTGGTGAGTGGCTAAAGATGTAGCATTTGCAACAAGGCCGCCACATTTTACTACTCTTATCTCTGCAGTTTGTCCCAGAACTTTTTCCCTTAAATAAGCAATAGTGACTGGTTGTCCATCTGAGTCACTAGCTGCGTCGTTTTCATCACTGTACTCACCATCATTTGGTGGCACAAGAACAAATTCAAGCTCCTGATATTCATCAAGTTCATCGATGATAATTTCATCATCATCTTCTGTCGATTGCAATATATTTAGAACCTCTTCTAAGTCTCTCTAGTTTCCCATATAGTGCTTAAAATGAACCGTACAAAGAGCCAGAAAATGATCCCTTTCTGCCCAACGTATATTTCATACGTAAAAACATAAGCCAATGCCACAACAGTGCTAATAAAGAGAGCTTCTTCAATTTGTGCTTATATATTAATTTTGTGTATTCAGATCAGTAATCCATAATAAATTGAGCAAAATTTTAAAAGTGTACATCGTAATATTATTATTAGTTACTGCCTGTAGATGGTGAAAAGCAGCGGAATAAATAGCACTTTAACAAATGTTTTCCACCACGAAACAATCTTGTTGTTTACTGTTATTTTTGTTTTCAACACTGAACTTCTAAACTAACAATAAAAGGTATAAAATGTTTCAATTGTTGTCTGTGAAATTTGTAAACTAAAATCTCTAAAAAGAGCACTCGTATGATAAATCATACGATGGGATATAATGGGTTAAGAGTAACATTATGTGCTGCTTTTATTTATTCGCTAGCGCATGATCTGCGTACGCCGAAGGCACGCCACTTGCTCCAACACTTCAGAGATGTTGTGCTGCCTGCTATGTTTACCAGCGAAGCATAGGAGCCGGGCGCCATGGCTCAGCGCCAGTACCGGCGGAAGGGCCGGGCGAGCCGGGCGACCGCCCGGGGCGCCAAATTTTAGGGGAGTTTGGGAGGCGCCAAAATCCTTGCTAAATTTATAATATTGTAAATAGTGAATTAAAAATTAACTTTTTCATAAATTGTGTAGCAACATTGGTTACTACCTCATGCCATAGGCCTCACTCTTTATAACAAGCCTTGTTTCTTCTTGAATCCCTTCATCCCTTCAACTTTTTTGTCTATAAAAAAATCTCCGCTGACAAAGCTAAAGGCTGTTGTTGAGAGTTGGGAGTTTTGAGCAACAATAACACGCTCTGACAATTACAACCGTCGCGGTGCCGACAATTGCAATCCTTGCGACAAAGCTATGTCGGCCGCTCTAACAATACGCAAACAATATTGAGTTATCGGCAACCAAAAAGAAATTAGTCCTGTTTGTACTGTCAAATGTCTCGTGGAAGAAAATTATAAATCAGAAGTCATGTACATGTAGTGCAGGCTTCATGATGTGCGTGATCTTCTTTTATCTCCTGAATTTCTACCCTTGGTAGAAGAATCGTTGCGTTAATGTGTTCTTTATCAACATGTCGGAAAAAAGCCTTCTGGAAATGTATACAGAAAAAGAGCACAATAAGCGGCTAAAAATGAGAAACAGGCAGCAACATTAAATAAATTCTTTCGTACTCCTGAAACAGACAATAATGGAAATGAAAACGTAGAACCAGAGAATGAGGAAACCAGCAAGAAATCAACAAATATTCCAGAATATAACAGCACTGTACAGATAAGAAGGCCTACATTACGAAACGCATTTTCGTTTTATTGCGTTTAATAGAGAAGAGGTGTTTACACACGTAGCGTCTTAGCAGGCTGGGGTGGGTTGGGTGGCGGCCTCTCAGATAGGAGGCGAACTTCAAGCTCAAAGAAAGTTCTTTCACCATTGATATAAGTAGCAATAATTACATTCTATAGCAACACTTATGCTTGATACATGTACCAAAGCGATAAGACTTTTACTCGTTAGATGTGTATTAACCAGCTTTAAGTAAAGACTTTGCAGAGAAAAAGGCACGAAAAGTTAACTTTACTTAGCTTTGTAAACAACTCAAAGGACAATTTGCATTAAAACTGTATATTGATGTAAAATTATATTACTGGTTGTATTATTTATATTGCGAAATCTTTGTACAAAATATATGTGTATATTCTTTTATTTATATGTGTTCTCTTTCGCAGTTAACAAGGTTGTTTATGTATATATGTGTAAATAAATGCTGTATCGCATCATCAACCTTAATTTTATATAAATCGTTGTTTCTTGATTCGTTCTGTAAATTTCTTATCAGTGATGTAGAATATTCTGCATGCTCATGTGTAAATAATTGTTTCGTATATCGTGAGCCAAAACTTTACTGTGTATTTAACTGATAAAAGTTAGGATCTTACTCAGTTTGATAATTGATTCTTACAGTTATAGAGTTCAAGTAGTTATCCTTTAAAAACAGCTATCTGTAAGGTAGCATAGCAAATTTAAAGTCAGTAATACCAATGGGTTGTAGGAGGCGCCATATGGATTCTTTGCCCGGGTGATATTTTCCCCTTCCGCCGGCCCTGCTCAGCGCGCCCGGTCAATGGGCTGAATGCCCTCTGTAATAAAAAAGCTGAGCCAATTATTCAACGAACACCCAAGAACGAACTGAACCAACGACCGCAAAGCATAGATCTACCTGAAGAGGAAAAAAGAGGGAGGGGGGAGGCGAATGCACGAGTGGTATCCGTACAAAACCATAACATAGAGTGGAGGATTCGTTCGTCGATGTATTGAGCCAAGAGTTTGAAAAGTTTTATTTGTTTTAAACCAATTTTATACAGTATTGAGAATGATCGCGCCAGCTACCGAACTCTAGATATCCAATAACAAATAAATATTTGCGACTGATTTCCGTTCATCATCAACATAACTCAGCGACAATGTTCAACAGTCTCTCAGCACGGTGTCTTCAGTCCCTAGCTCTACTGTCGTGATGGTGCAAGCACAATCGTGATTGAGACGACGTTACTTTTTTACCAAAAAGTCTTGATTCTGCCACCATCACCATGATGTAACTTACTACGACATCAATGTTATGTATGAAGACAGATTTTCACATTGGTTCACTTAAATTACAACCATCTCAAAATTGAGTTTTCAAAATAATAATTCTGGAGTACATGTAACTTGACAATTCGTCTTGCTGGACTTTATTCTACAGCTCCTAAAGTTAATACTTTTGTTTTAACACTGTACTGATTTTTGTTTCCTAGTTAATAACTGTTAACATTGTGTGACATTCCGTAAATATTTTAGATCTTATCTAGTTTTGAAAAAGATTTGCCCGTATTTTTCAGGCGTGTCTTAATCGTCAAAATAACGTCCGAAGGTACATCAAAATGATTTAATATTACTTCACTTTCACCAATTTACAATAATTTGCATAGAATACAGGAAGACTTCAAAGGTCTTATACATAACTTTCAGGTTCGGAAAACTCTCATTCCATATGGACAATTAGTTACGCTGATAGTTGATGCAGAACTGATTTTGCGCTCTGGCCCAAGACACAGTGATCTCCCCTCCCCACCACGTCGACCCTACAGCACGTTCCATTACACAATCGCATGATACATGACAAGTACAAGGTTATTTCTTATGCGTAACCTTTTTAGAACATTTAAATGCGAAAAGAGTATGATTACCCAAGTCCAAAGTAAGTCCACAGGAGGCATGAAACTTTCAAATCCCTGTTATTTACAAAACTAGTTACGTACAAATGACCAAATGAAGTATATTTTTTAATCATTAAATATTAAAATGACAGGAGCTACAGTAAATAAAATTAATATCTGTTACTTGTAGACACAGGTTTACAAAATAAGACTAATTCATAATTATTGTCTTCTAAGACTTCGACTGACTAAAACGGTTAACTACGTCGGAAAACGGAAGTAAGCCATTTAAGTTGTTATTTCAACTGATATGCCATTCGAATGTTGTAACACCGAACATTTTATCAAAAACTGTCTGACAGTTCCATACAAAATACCCGATGATTTGACTATACTGTCACGAACCCGATAGTGTATTTTTCTATAATAAAGGAGTTTTTATAGCTAAAAGCCAGCATCATAAAGGTTTTTTAATACAAGATGTATTCGTTGAATAGATAAATTTGCAAATTCACGAGTATTTTGAAGTTGTGGATTTTGGAATCACGAAATTGTATACTAAAAGATAAGTTTGTTTCTAGAATGCCTAAATACATCACGCAATCTACTGGCATGTTTCAAGGAACTTAATGTACTTTCATTTTCTCCATGATAGCTTGAGAACACACATAAGATACGTGATGGACACACTTTCAATGGACTGGTCACGTTACACTGTGCGTTGATTCTATTGAAGATATAATTTGCTTTCTCAACGTAGGAGATAATATAGGGTCACACCCTTTTGGCCCACTTTAGGTTACTGTACTAAAACTAAAAGTGGGCCTTTGCGATCATCTTTTGATAACTCGAAATTTAAATGAAAATAACGGCTTAACTATTCAAAAAAAAGTTCAAATGTTTGTACAGCTTATGGGACTTAACTACGGGGTCATCAGTCCCTAAACTTACAAACTACTTATGAACTACTTACGAACTAGGACGGCACAAATATCCATGCCCCTGGGGGGATTCAAACCCCTCACCGTAGTGGCCGTGTAGACCGTGACTGAAGCGCCTCAGTCCCCTCGGCCAGCTTAACTATTCATCTGACACGAAAATTGAATAACCGAATGTGTAGAGAACAAAATTCTCTACAACTTTGCTCTGTTATGTTTTTTTTCATAGTTATTTGCAAAAAAAAAAAAAAAAAAAAAAAAAAAAAAAAAAAAAAAAAAAAAAAAAAAGGCGTTTCTGGGATGTTTGTCCGTAACGTGTTCCCTGTTTTTAAGACGAACTGTTGAACCGATCAGCACCAAATTTTACAGACATGATTGTAGGCCGCCAGAGACCAGAACCTCCCTTTTTCAGAATTTTCGGACAAAAAATACGGTAGTGGAACCAAAAGAAGCCGTTTCTAATATAATTGTAATTGCAAACGAACCGTTCATCTAACACGAAAATTGAATAACCTAATTGGTAGAGGACAAAATTCGCTACAACTTATCTCCCTTATGTTTTTTTCATATCTCGTATCGTTTGAGACATATTTGCAGAAATAACGGAGATTTGACACCCTCCATTGAATTAACGAAAACCAGCCTTTCGGAGATGTCACGTGACATTCCTCGCGTATTTGATGATTTTCTTATTGCAACTTACACGTTGTCATTTCAAAGCAACGGCACACTGAGGAATTAACAAAAACACATCGTTCTTCGTGCGATAAATAATAATCTTGTGTCTACAAATGCCATATTAACATCAGTTAACAACGGCCATCAATAGTATAAGATTAAAGAGCTCCTTTTTCTTTTTCGTTATTTTTTTTTTTAATTTATCCGTATCTTAGTGGGTAATGTGCTGGACTGTGATGCAAAAGTCGATGGTTCGAAACCCGCCGCTAACTATTTTTTTTTCTAAAAGTGTTTCAGACAGTCTTATTAATTAATTAATTATTATTTAAATTATTATTTTGGTCCAAAATGTTTGCAAAAACTTATATAACTACAAATCTAAAGTGGGCCGTAAAACACGCCAGTGCGACTTTTTTTTTTAAACCTAACATGACATTCTTTCAGCTCTTAATAAAACATTAGATCACGCACCTGGAATCATGGTAAGATGGTTGAGTAAATGATGAAGTGTTGCTTGGCAAGCAAGATGGAATGTGTGGGATGCAGATGTAGCGGTTTGCTCGCTTAGGCAGATGTATTTGCGACGGGGTGGTTTCCTGTCAAAGGCAGGGACGCCGTCGCGGTCGGCTGCTTTGCAGAGCATTGGCCTCTGTTAATAGCAGGGCCTGATGAGCCGCTATTGTCGCAGCGAACAACAAGACACATTCATCCAGTTTACGGCCTGCAGCAGGGGCGAGGTGGAGCCGACGCTTGAAAGCAGTTATCGGGGCAGATAAGATTTCAAGGGAGAGTCAGGGCTGTAGAGAGACATTCAGCAGCGCACCGTTTCCCTAACCTCAGGTTTAATGTCACGCTGTAGTATGAAATCTTCTAATTTCAGAGGTGTTGCTACTGGTACTCTCTACATTAGAGGGATGGATTTCTTAGCTTACGTCGAAACATGGCAGTTTTTGTAACGAAGAACCTCATTGACAGAGACTATTAAAATGTCAGAGTGCTCAGGCCAGAAGTTACTCAATCGTAACTGGCGAAACTGGTGGGGGGAAAAAAAAGAAAAATGAAAAAGAAAGTTTTTCTTACCATTTTTACACTTAATTTTGGCTTCACGTTCTTCACTTTGGGTGATTGCGAGACTAAACAGGTCGAATAGTCGTCATTTATTCCATCCCAACCTTCGGGAAACTCATTCATCAAAGTAACAAAATAACAATAGTACAGTGATTAAAACTTTACTGAAAACCACACATATTTTCTGCAACATTGGTTTTAGGAGTTGTTTAATAGGACTAACATGAATAAATATATAGATCAAAATTACTGATAACCCAATTTATTGACAAATAAAATACAGTAATCAATATATGACAACGATACTAGATGCGAAACACAATCTAGAAACATTAAAACAAATAGTAGTTGAAGGTATAAAATGAACAATAGATCCCTTAAAACGAATAGCCTGAGAATCACGTAAATTATGAATTATAGAACCTGCACACTTAAACAATAAAGCCTCAAATAACGCATGAGTTAATAAATGGAAAAAAGCAAGATCAGAATAGCCCATTGATAAAATTCTTATTATTAAACCAAGTTGACTTAAAGTAGAAGAAGCAGTGGCTTTGCGTTCATTGAAAGTTTGACAAGGGCCGAGTTTTATATGATTTTTTCATTTCAGGCGCTGCTCTTAAATAAATATGAATATCGATGTTAGTTTTAGTGAAAAATTAGTATAACTCCATTTCATTACATAGAGGTTTCCAGAGTATCAACTGTTGATATTCTTGTTGGATTTGCAGCCGGCTCGTCCAGTCGACACATTATTTCTGCGAACCACTTGGCCGTTATCTTTAGATGAGAGTGCTCACGGTGTGTCTCAGAAAATTTTTTCCCTTTTAAGCTCCGGAAGGCAGGATGTCAGCGGCTTCTATGCCGCTCTGCAGCCAAGTGCATTTACATGTTTGATAAAGTGAACATGGTGACAATAAATGGCGATTAAAATTTACAGAGAGCGATGAATGGGAGAATTCACTAAAGACATTGAATTTAAAAGGACACAACATATTCAGAATAAAACGTTGCCACCGCGGCTAAAATGCACAAACGTTTTAAAATCATGACGGTGACACAAACAGAGACACTGTTGTAAAATACATGATGAAATACTCGTTCTGCTTGTGCGACGGTTGCGTGAGTTAAATTGTGATGACACACCACAACACTGAACACTGGACGTACACACGATTAACACTGGGATGTGGTCAGGCTCTGCAGGAGGAAGGAGAAGGAGAGGTGTCACGGGGTGGCGGGAAGGGAGGGTATAAGGACTTAATGGGAGGGGGATCCAGAGTGGCGCGCAGGGGAGGAGAGGGGGAGGAGGGGTCACGTCATATATGGTGAAGGGAGATTAGGGCTGGTATGAGGGATAGCTATAAGGACAGATGGGGTCATCTGGGAGGGGGTAGTGGTGAAAGTTACCCTCAGAGACGATGTGTGTGAAAGGAGGAAGGGGTATCTTGGTATCGGTGTGGCATAGGCCCGAGTTTCGAAAGGAGGGGGGGGGGGGAGACCAGATGGCTACAGGATTTTTCCAGGTGACATAGAAGATCCAGATATCTTCAAGAACCTTTAATAGGTGAGGAATAAGATCGCAAAGGATCTGCGCGGAGATGGGGGGGGGGGAGGATGCAATAAGGGAGGTGGAGACTGTGACGTTCACGAACCTGGAGGGATTTAAACAGGATAGGTGGAAACCCAAGTGGGTTGGAAACTACTGAGGACGGGACACGTCAAGGAATGGTATGTGTAAAGGATAGTGATAAAGTCCCCATGTCCGGCTGGAGATGAGAAGGTCGAGACAGAAGAGGGATTTTTGATGGGCAGTTGAGGCATGGAATGGCCATGGAGTGTAAGGTACAGGTCGCAAAATTGGAAGGAACGGGTGGCAGGAAGTATGATGATTGCCTGGGATTGGTAGGGTTGATGGAGAGGAGAAACTGGTTACACCACATGGACAATTCGGATAGGTGAGACAGGAGAAGGTGTTCGGGGTGGGGCGAGAGTTAGGAAGCTGGTGTCGTCAGAGTACTGAAGGATGCCGATTGGAGGCTGAGGTTGTTGCATGTCTGCCAAGCAGAGGAGGTGGAGAAGAGGTGAGAGGACGGAGCCGTGAGGCACCCCATTGGGGGATGTTGTTGTTGTTGTTGTTGTGTATTGAGGGGACTAAACATCTAGGTCATCAGTCCCCTGTTACTAGCTCAGAGTCCACTGCCAAGAACGACAAAAATTAAACAAAGCTCTAAAAAGGATCATGCACATAAGGGACAGGTTGACAATGGACAAACCTCTGATAACTTAAAACGAAGACACACAGAAATGGTAAGAGAAAGTCAGGAATAAAACTGGATAGCAGAGTACCTTGGCTGGCTGATCACAAAGAAAAAACAGGATGAGCCAGCCATACTGCATACACGAAGAACCCCTAAGGGCGGAAAAGGTAAAAAACGGGATTGGTGGTGGCCTAAGATGTCAGGCCACAGCACCTACCGTTAGATAGAGTCAAAAAAAACAGCAGCGCGGATAAAACCTAAAACTTTGTTAGCCATAGAGGCGTCGTCTCCTAAAACTAAAGGTAGTGTGTCTGGAAGAGTAAAATAGTGCCGCAGGTCGGCTAAAAGCGGACAGTCCATCAAAAGATGGGCCACTGTCAATACAGTGCCACATCGACACACGGGTGGAGCCTCACGCCGAAGAAGATACCTGTGGGTAAGCCACGTATGTCCAATTCGTAGGCGACAGAGGACAACTGACTCTCGGCGGGTCGGCCGCAGTGAAGATTTCCACAAAGCTGTGGAGAGCTTCACTGCCCGAAGCTTATTCGGTGCAGTCGCCGTAACCCACTCGGTGCTCCAAGCCTCGCGCACCCTCCGGTGCAACACCAGTTTAACATCCTGTTCCGTGACACCAATTGTGAGAGGTGGTCCCATAGTGGCCTGCTTGGCCAATCGATCTACATGCTCATTCCCTGGCATGCCAACATGACCTGGGGTCCACACAAAGACCACAGAACGGCCTGATTGGCATAGGGAGTGAACAGTGTCCTGGATCGACCGCACTATTGGGTGCCGAGAGAAACACTGGTCGATCGCTTGTAAGCCACTCAGGGAGTCAGTACAGATGACGAATGACCCCCTGGGGCAGGCTTTGAGTTGTTGGAGAGCTCTGAGAATAGCGACCAGCTCGGCGGAGAAGATGCTACTCTCACAGGGCAGAGAATGCTGTTCTACATGGTTGTGATGTAGAAAGGCATACCCAGCACGGCCATCTACTACGGAACCATCTGTGTAAATGGCGTCTGTGGCACGGAACGGTTCGAGCACTTGCAGAAACTGGTGACGGAGATGTACGGAGGAAACAGAGACCTTCAACGCATGGGACAGGTCCAACGGAGCTGCAAACGAGGAATGGACCAAGGAGGAGTGTGAGAGGAATAGTGGAAAATGATAGGAAGTGGGTAGGATGTGAGAGACGAAAGAAGGATACGAACACGGACCGAGATCGGGTATCCCGACCTTGGCCGTCGTGGAGGGATAGGTAGTGCAGCGTCTGGAAATAGGAGCCGGCGGTTCGGGTGGAAGGGCGAGGCCTGAACACGAGCAACATAAGATGTTAACAGGTGTTGCCTACGGAAACGCAGCGGGAGGACTCCAGCTTCGACAAGGAGGCTTGTCACAGGGCTAGTGCGAAAAGCCCCTGTCGCCAAACGAACACCACAGTGGAGGATTGGGTCTATTGCCTGCAGCGCTGACGGCGCAGCCGAATCGTAGACTATGCTGCCATAGTCTAGGCGCGACTGAATGAGGGCCTTGTAAAGTTGTAATAGCGTTTGGCGCGAGGCTCCCCAAACAGTGTGGCTGAGACAGCGCAGGATGTTGAGGTGGCGCCAGCACTTTTGTTTTAACTGGCGTAGGTGCGGCACCCAGGTTAGACGGTCATCAAACACCATACCTAAGAATCTGTGCGTCTCTTCGACTTGTAGCAGGTCGCCAGCTAAGTAAAGTTCGGGTTCCGGGTGTACTGTCCGACGTCGACAGAAATGCATCACACGGGTTTTGGATGCAGAAAATTGAAAACCGTGGGCAAACGCCCACGACTGTGCCTTTCGAATTGCGATCTGCAACCGCCGTTCAGCTACGCCAATGCTGGAGGAGCTGTAATACATGCAGAAGTCATCGGCATACAAGGAAGTAGAAACCGATGACCCCGCAGCCGCAGCAAGACCGTTTATGGCGATTAAGAATAAAGGAACACTAAGAACTCCGTTCTCTTGACAATGAGGTGAGCTGAAACAAGAACCAACACGAACACGGAAAGAACGCAACGCCAGGAAGTTCTTAATGAATGTAGGAAGTGGACCCCATAAGCCCCAATCGTACAGCGTAGACAGAATATGATAGCGCCAGGTGGTGTCATACGCTTTCCGCAGGTCAAAAAAGACGGCAATCAGGTGTTCACGGCGAGAAAATGCTGTACGAATGGCTGACTCTAGGGACACGAGATTGTCGATTGCGGAGCGGCCTTGACGGAACCCACCCTGTTGATGCGCCAACAGTCCTCGGTCCTCGAGGATCCACATGAGCCTCCGACTCACCAACCGTTCGAGAAGCTTGCATGGAACGTTGGTGAGGCTGATCGGGCGGTAACTATCAGCCACCTGCGGATCTGCCCCAGGCTTAACCACCGGAATGATAATGCTTTCCCGCCACGAGGACGGAAAAACACCCTCAAGCCATACGCGATTAAACAGGGCGAGAAGTTGGCTTTTGGCATCCGCTGATAGGTGTCGGAGGAACTGGCTGTGAATGCGATCGGGTCCAGGGGAGGTATCCGGGCATGCAGCAAGGGCACTTTCCAACTCCCACTCAGTAAATGGGACGTTATATGGTTCACGACGTCGTGTTCGAAATGAAATGTGCTGGCTCTCTGCTCGCTCTTTAATGGCACGAAAATCTGCACTATAGGCAGCAGTCCCCGACGTACGTTCAAAATGATCTGCCAGGTGCTCAGCGACGGCGACAGGGTCAGTACACAGCATACCCTGGACTCTGAGGCTTGGAATTCCCGCCGGTGGGCGGTGCCCGAAGAGGCGTCGAACTTGCGACCATACCTTGGAAGGAGAAGCGCGAGAACCAATGGACGCGACATACTTCTCCCACGAGGCTCTCTTACTATCTTGTATCAGTCGCCGGGCCCGTGCCCGGAGGCGCTTGAAGGCTACAAGATGTTCGACAGAAGGGTGACGTCGGTGGCGCTGTAGTGCTCGCCGACGTTCGCGGATGGCCTCAGCAATCTCCGGTGTCCACCAGGGCACCGATGGGCGATGGAGCGAACCGGATGTGATGGGAACAGAGTTTTCGGCTGCAGAAACGATAGCCTCTGTGACCTGCTGAACGGCGGCATCAACATCTGCTGGAAGCGGAGAGGAAATCACAGCAGCTGAAGAATAAGCTGGCCAGTCAGCCCTACGGAGGGCCCAGCGAGACGGACGGGTGGCAGGCGTACACTGTGGGAGCGACAGGAAGATCGGAAAATGGTCGCTCCCACACAGGTCGTCATGGACCCTCCAGGTGAGATGTGGAAGGAGACTAGGGCTGCAGACAGACAGGTCAATGGCAGAAAACGAACCATGTGCTGTGCTAAAGTGGGTAGGAGCACCGGTGTTAAGAAGGCCGAGATTCTGCTCTGACAGGAGAGACTCAACATCCCTACCCCGGGCCGAGGTCTGTGTGCCACCCCACAGAGGGTGATGGGCGTTGAAATCCCCCATAAGAAGAAAGGGTGGGGGAAGTTGAGCGACCAAGGCTGCGAGGTCTGTGGGAGAGATGGCCTCATCAGGTGGAAGATAGACAGAGCAGACGGTAAAATCTCGTACTACCCGGAGTCGAACAGCGACTGCCTCTAGAGACGTTTGAAGAGGCACAGCAGCACTGGGGACAGAGGCGTGGACATAAACACAGACGCCGCCAGAAACCCTGTCGTAGACGGTTCGGTTTTTAAAATAGCCCCGATACCCTCTGAGGGCTGGGCTCTTCTCGATGGGAAACCACGTTTCCTGCAAAGCAAGGCAGATGGCAGGGAAGCGGCAGAGTAATTGCCGCAGCTCAGCCAGGCGGCGGAAAAAACCGCCGCAATTCCACTGCAAGATGTTGTTTGCAGTCTGCTGAATAGCCATAATGTAAGTCGGGAAATGGTCATTCAGCAGGAGCACCTGCTGCCAACTGCGCAGACTCTGCAGGATCCTGAACCATCGGTTCAGGCGTTCCAAGTATGGTGAGATCCTCAGGTGATGCGAGGATCTCTACCTCGTCTTCAGATGCCGAAGAGGTGACAGAGCGGTCCTTCCGAGGCACTGATGATGCCTCCTTCGCATCCTTTTTCTTCGGCTTCCTTTTGCCCTCTCGCTGGCCCTTTGGTGTCATGGGCCGGGAGGGCTTCCCAGAAGTGGCAGCAGAGACCGTCGAAGAGCCAGAAGCCCTTCGACCAGAAGGTTTTGGATCCTTCAGCCAAAGGCTGGGATCCCCTGGCGCACCCTGGGACTCTCCAGAAGGGAGCGTCCCGAAGGACCCCTTCCGAGGGAGAGGTGCCGGAGGAAGCTGTTGCTTCTCCAGCTGGGGGTTGGGGACTGGTGTCCCCGATGGTTGTGGGGAGGTTTCCCCCACAACAGGTGCCTTACCAGCAGATGGAATGCTGCCCCCATCTGATGAGGGCGCTGTGGTACTTTTATGGCCTCTAGGGCCTACAGAAGGAGGCGATATCTTGTTGTGAGTCGTACCCGTGATGCGCGGGGACGACGCTACAGCTGCAAAGGAGGTAGTCATGCTTACCGGATGGAGACGCTCGTACTTCTTTCTTGCCTCATTGTATGATAGCCGGTCCAAGGTCTTAATTTCCATTATCTTCCGTTCTTTGTGTAGAACTTTGCAGTCTGGAGAGCACGGTGGATGCAGCTGGTTGCAGTTCACACAGACGGGAGGTGGAGTGCAGGGAGCGTCCGGATGAGATGGACGTCCACATTCCCTGCACACAGGGCTAGAAGTGCATCGGGAGGACATATGCCCGAACTTCCAGCACCTGAAGCACCTCATAGGGGGCGGGACGTACGGTGTAACGTCGCACCGGTAGATCATGACCTTGACCTTCTCAGGCAGTGTATCGCCTTCGAAGGCCAGGATGAATGCACCGGTGGCAACCTTGTTATCTCGTGGTCCCCTATAAACACGTCGAACAAGGTGAACACCTCTGCGCTCCAAGTTAGTACGTAGCTCTTCATCAGACTGTGACAATAGGTCACGATGGTAAATACGACCTTGGACCATGTTGAGGGTCTTGTGGGGCGTGACACTGACAGGTATATCACCCAGCTTGTCACAGGCCAATAATGCCCTGGACTGGGCTGGGGATGCCGTCTGTATCAGAACAGCCCCACTTCTCATTTTAGAGAAAGACTCCACCTCACCATACTTGTCCTCGAGATGTTTAACGAAGAACTGCGGCTTGGTGGACAAGAAAGAGTCTCCATCAGTTCGGGAAATAACAAGATATCGCGGTGAGTAAGGGTCCGGACAGCGTAAAGCTTGGCGTTCTTCCCATGGCGTTGCCAGGGAAGGGAACGACTTAGGATCATATACTGTAGCATTAAAGTCTGATCTTCCACGCTTAGAAACGGCGTTTTTGCGACCGCCCACGCTAGTTATTGCTCGTTTCATTTTCGTCCCACGAGCAGCTAGGGAAAAGAGGTCCACCCAGGCAGAGCCCCGCTTGCCTGGGTAAGCCTTGTACAACTGAGGTGCGGCAGGTTCCTCAGAGGTTGCTCGCTAGCGGCTGTTCAACCTCAACAGCCATGCATCTCCTCGGCACGTAGCACACCTTGAGATTGAGGGTTTTTTTATAGAGGTTTGTACCGTCCTCGCGACCCGGGCGATTAAGCCAAGATCCCCGGGCTCTGAAACGTACAACGTTCCACCGTCGCGCCGAACGATGGTCGTTGAGGCACGAACAGAGCTTACGGTGTAGCGGACTGTTGGCGCGACACAGCCCACAGCTCAGGACCCCGGGTTCGCCAAGCCCGTACTCAGCAAATTAATGCTGAGCCCCTGAGGGGCCATTGGGGGACAGAACAAATGGGAGCCGAAGTTGTTGACAGTGACATAGGATCGGAGGTGGGAGTGGAAGGATACAATGAAACAGAAATAACAGAAAGGAGATCGAGAGGTCTTGGCATAACCCGCGACCTTATAATACTCCAGCGAATAGTGGCTGTGCTTGCTACCGTAAGCAGTCAGTACAGCACCTCAGTGGAGAAAACCGGCAGGAATGATATGTCGCAATACATGAGCTAGTTGGTACAGGTGGAAAAAATAGTGTGTTGTTTTTTAACATTAGAATTGCACATTATGTTTGAGGGGAAACACTTATCTCGATTTATCAAAGCATTCACGAAACTAATCTCAATCATATGCCCCCTAACGATATTCAGGGGCAAGTACATGTGTGTCCTTCAGTTAGGCTTCTTCAGGTTGCAAGAAACGTGTGTGTCTTAGGTGCTCAATGCATCGATTGTCTGATATATAATTTCCCAACAGTGGCAGGGAATCCTGTAAACCCCGGGATTTCTCAGCTCCAAATCATTTTTAATTGAGCCAAGAAGATCTCTAGTCTTGCCAGGTGGACGAAACATACTTTTGATGTTAAACGTTTTCAAGAACTTCCTATTTTAGAATACAAGTTTCTGGCGTAAGGAAGGAACTCAATCGATCTTTAATGGTCCTCTTCTGTTTCTGTTGATGGCCAAATATACATGACACAACGCATCTGTCTCTCTGTGTAACCATTCCAACCATTCTCCTTATACACAAGCTTCAAATGCTCTAGTTCCTGTGTTAAAGTATCCGCATCTAAGATGGTTTACGCTCTTGTACCGACGTTCTCAAGCCATCCGTACGTTGGTTTGGTCTGTGGAAATTCATTACATGTAGATATCGGTCCGTTTGTGTTCATTTAGTGTCCCATATTTTCGTCGCCCTTTCTGTATACTAATACATTCAAACATGGACTTCCATCGTAAATGTCATGTAACGGTAAAGGCAATTAAAATGGCCCAGGAACAGACTGAGTGCGTCAGGTCCGTGTGGCCACACAGTGAACGTGTCATCGACATATCTTCAGAAACAAGTAGGCCTCAGAATAGCTTTCCTTAGTGCCCTGTCTGCGAAAACCTCCAGAAATAGATTGGCGACTATGGGAAATAATGGACTCCCCATAGCCAAGCAGTCATTTTGCTCAAAATACTGGTCAGCACATAACGACAATACCAAGGAGTCTTCAAGAGGAACCCACGTAAACGAAATACAACATCAAAGCTGACAAGTATATCAGATGGACCAGGACGCAAAGATTTCAAACGGCAAGTGAAAACCAAAGAGTTGGAGATATGATGTTTGCAATTCCCAACATGAGGACTAGGGACCTATTCCACCTTCCTGGCCATTAAAATTGCTTCACCACGAAGATGACGTGCTACAGACGCGAAATTTAACCGACAGAAAGAACATGCTGTGATATGCAAATGATCAGCTTTTCAGAGCATTCCGGTGGCGACACCTACAATGTGCTGACATGAGGAAAACTTACAACCGATTTCTCATATACAAACAGCAGTTGACCGCCGTTTTCTGGTGAATCGTTGTTATGATGCCTCGTGCGAGGACGAGAAATGCGTATCATCACATTTCCGACTTTGATAAAGGTCGGATTGTAGACTACCGCGATTGAGGTTTACCGTGCGGCGACATTGCTGCTCGGTTTGGTCGCGATCCAATGCCTGTTAGTAGAATATGTAATCGGTAGGTTCAGGAGGGCAATACGGAACGCCGTGCTGGATCCGAACGGCCTCATATCACTAGCAGTCGAGATGACAGGCATCTTATCCGCAAGGCTATAAAGGATAGTGCAGTCGTGTCTCGATCCCTGAGTCAACAAATGGAGACGTTTGCAAGACAAAACCCATCTGCACGAACAGTTTGACGACGTTTGTAGTAGCATGGACTAACAGCACGGAGACCATGGCTGCGGTTACCCTTGACGCTGCATCACAGACAGGAGCGCCTGCGATGGTGTACGCAACGACGAACCTGGGTGCACGAATGGCAAAACGTCTTTTTTCGGATGAATCCAGGTCCTGTTTACAGCATCCGTGTTTAGCGAGATCGCGGGGAACGCAAGTTGGAAGCTTGTATTCGTCATCGCCCTACTGATGTTTCACCCGGCGTGATGGTATAGGATGCCATTGGTTACACGTCTCGGTTACATCTTTTTCGCATCGACGGCACTTTGAACAGTGGCTGTTACATCTCTGCGAAACCCAACATTTCAGTAGGATAATGCACGACTGCATGTTGCAGGTCCTGTACGGCCCTTTCTGAATATGTAAAATGTTCGACTGCCGCCCTGAGCAGCACTTTCTCCCAGTCTCTCACCAACTGAAACGTCTGGTCAATGGTGGCCGAGCAACTGGATCGTCACAATAGCCAGTCACTATGAAACGTGTCCATAAAAAATTATTTTTATAAGAAAATGTCTAATATTGTGCCTCCTGTTTTGTATCGAGTAACTTGCTTGCAAGAAAATGTATAATATCGCTTCTACTGTATGTATCGATATGTGTAAAGTTTCATCTCTGGCAAAGATCATGTATTGCATAGCATTGTAGCTCGCACTGAGAGAGAGAGTAGCACTAGTGGTTCAGCTCGCTTAGAGAGCGGTTGGGTTGTGTGTATGGCTCCGATGTAGAGCAGAGGCTGCTTTGCCAGCAAGTCAGAAGTTGTATTATGTAGGTAATGTAATGCTGTTTATCAATAATAAGTAACTTAACCCTGTTTCATATTTCATTTACGTAGTTAGAAAATTAACCCACTTCCTTCATTTGATAATTACTTGATTTAGTGGAGTGTTGATTTGAATAACATTATTGAACATATTTCATTATTGGTGCCATAGTAAGATAATAGTTGATTTGGATTTCAATAATAACTGATCGACATTAATTCTCACAGTCAAGCATTGAAAAGGTGATTTGTGGTTTTTCTTATGTCTTTCTCGCAGTCAAAATTTTTGAGTATAGTCAGTGTCTGTTTCAAAAGGTTACATGTCACAGTTGTTTACTTAAAAGATCCGTTGCGCACAAAATCAATTTAATGTACTGTTTCTTGTACATTAATATCAGGGCCATAATTAAACCAAATAGCTGAGTTAATGAACAATTTATTGTCTGATTTAACGAAAGGTTCAACATTCCAAAACACGCGTACAGTTTTTATCTGGCGCCCTTTCTGCCAGGATAGTTCACAAACAGGATCGTGACGTAGTTAGATACGTAGTCTTATTTCAGTTAGTTTGTCTTTTCCACTAACCAACTTACCTTTTGGCTCTTAATTTAATTTTTGTAGCACCATCCTCTGTTGTAGCAACAGTAGCATAGTAATTGTTTCTGTAGTCTGTTACTTACCATTCTTGAGATTGTGTAGTATTGTTTATAGTAGATGAATTGAATATACAAATAATTGCATTACTACTGAACAAGCCTCTCTTTTATATTGCCTGATGTTTGTTGTGATGAAAGTTCTAGTACCGCGGAACTCGTGTGATAATTAACGGTTTGCGTAATCTCGATTGTGATTGTATGTTGCACTAGCCCGATTCAACCTATTGTTCTCTCATAATTACTGTGTGTAATTTTCAAAAAAAATTAGCAGTAGGTGAAAATAAATATTATTGGTCACTTTACTGCAAAATTCTGTTAACAATGTCGAAGAATAGGAGAGTCCGCGCTGATACTAAAACTGCTTCCGAAAATGAGACCTTGAATGAAGCAAGGAGAGAAACTGAATTTTTACAAGAGTCTTCTCACTGCACTGATACAAATACGACAGTAAATACCGTGTCTGAAATCGCGGAACAGATTAGTTCGGGAACAGACAATATGGATAATGACAAAGTACAGGATTTGACAATACAGAATTCCGATTCTTGTAATGTGGTTGCGGAAAATAATGCATCGGTTCCGCCTAGCTCTGCTACAAAAAATACTTGTGCGACGGCTATGGAAAACGTATTACCAAATGATTTCATGCAAATTTTATTGTCACAGCTCTCTAAATTAAATGAGAATAGTCAATTACTATCTCAGGAATCTCAGAAATTAAATGAAAAACTTGAGGAACAATCTCAGAAATTAAATGAAAAACTTGAGAATAGTCAATTACAATCTCAGAAATTAAATGAAAAACTTGAGGAACAATCTCAGAAATTAAATGAAAAACTTGAGAAAATTGAACAAACGTGCGATTCGAGGTTTGTGAGTATTCAAAGTAGTTTTAATAAGATAAACGAGGACAACAATCGGTTCAGGGAACAACTGCTCAATACTTTCAAACGTGAATCTCAGCAAATAAGACAAGATATTCGCGACGAGATCAACCCGGTAGTGGAAAGCCTTGCGTCACGAGTCGAAAATATGGAAACTACTGAACTCGCTCAATTGAAGCAACAGAGTAATCTAGTTGTTGAAAAGTTGCAGAACTTCCAGTCAGTCACGACGGAACAGATCAATAAAATAAATAAACAGTTTGAGGATATTACTGTTAAGATTACCCAAATTAGTGATAACACTGACAAAAGTTCGGATGTAACGCATCCTACCCCGTTTAATGAAACTAATGAATATCTCGCCCTTGACTGTTTCAAACAAGATCAAATGACCATTAATCAGCAATACAAGGCTGAGGTCAGAAAATTAGATGATCGCGTGGCGCGAATAGAGAGGAAATTTGACCACACTTGTGGAAATCCATACGAAGATGTGGAAGAAAATTTGAACGAAAATGACAATGATGATTCGAGCCAAGTAGGTCGCTTGGTACGTGAACGAAGTGTACCTCATAGTAACAACAATGAAGACGCAGTGCGTAGTTTACGCTCACTTACGCCGCACGGGCGAAAGGAAGCGTTTGACTACAAGCATTTTCTGACTGTACGTAAATTCAAGACATTTAAAAACTCTCCGAATGACTTGCACCCTAAAGAGTGGTTGCAGCAATTCGATTATTGTCTTCCCCCGAATTGGCCACTTGAGCACAGATTAGAATTTATATGTGGTTATCTGGAAGGCGAGCCAGCCACCAGAATGAGAGCTATTGCACAAGAGTGCTATAGCGAGAATCACTTCCGACGCTCATTTCTATCCGCATACTGGTCGGAAGCGGCACAAGACCGCGTTAAAAACAGTATTGCGACTTTCAAAACTTTTGAGCGATCAAATTTCTCGAGCCCTGTGGAATATTTCCAAAACTTAGTATACAAAAATCAATTTTTATCGGCACCTTACTGCCCTGCGGAATTAATCAGAATTTGTTTGAACAAATTGCCTCTACACTTGCGTCAAATTGCCATTGCGGCACGATGCAAGAATGATATTGAAGCCTTTAGAAATCTCTTACAAGATTTAGAAGAAGAAGACGAGGAAAATTCCTCGCGCAGTCGATATTTTGAAACAAACAAATATGATCGCCGGTCGCAACAAAGCCCGCCGCGTTCTAAACGTTATTCAGAGCACGACGATAAACCAAAAAATAACTCTTTCACTAATGAATCTTACAAACAAAGTCGCGACAATGAGAACGGTGAGTTTCATGATCGTGACATTAACCGTGGAAGTTTTCGTGGCCACAACCGAGGTGGTGGTTTTGGCCGCGGAGGACGCTACAATAATTACTATCATAACAGCAATACTTCGAATGATACTAATTGGCGTGATAGACGCAATACTGATAGTGATCGCGAGACTGAAAATCACAACAATAACGCTGAGAAGCGTAGTCGGGAGGGCACACGCGATAATTCTCGTGATCGCCTTCCACGATACGAAAACACAAATCGGGCCCAAAGCAGATCGCGTACCCCGGAAAGACAAGAGCAAAGCATTGAAATTCAGTAATTTTGCTGGGGTAGAGAGTCCATTAATCTGTTTTGGACACACCAAGTGGCGATTGGTGCCCCGTTCTCGAGCTGAGTGTCACTATTCTTCCGCTTTTCCTTAGTGCGCTCTATCTACCTCTTTTTCTCACTGTTACTTTTCTCTAACTCTGAATACTTATGCTCTGTGCTACGCTGGGATATTGTCATACGAAACTTTGATTATCTTGCAATTTGCATATAACGAACTCTGTGGCTGTGCAAGACAAATAAAATTAATGGAAATTTTTGATTGTGTAATCTAATCAAGTTCCTATGTTTCAGAAAATATCAGATTTTTCTTCTGTGTTACTAATTGCATAACTTACGAAGTTCTGAGCAAGTGAAGAAGATTTTGAGTTGACATGAGCATTTGGTAAGCCAAGAACATTATGGAGGATGATGAGTAAGGCAATACACAATATGTCATGGTGGTCTTTAAAATGCATTATTGTTTATGGATAAATGATGGTAAGGAAGGTATTGGTAACAGTCAAAGATGTTTGATAAATGTAATTATGTGGACGAGATTATACAATGATTATGAAGCAATTATGAGGAGAATCGCTATGTTGCTAATGATGACGAGATTATACAATGATTATGAAGCAATTATGAGGAGAATCGCTATGTTGCTAATGATGACGAGATTATACAATGATTATGAAGCAATTATGAGGAGAATCGCTATGTTGCTAATGATGCTATGTTCTGTTCTTTTCTTATGTGCTTACTCGCACTGCCCTTTTGTGTTTTCTCTTTGTGCTTATGTGCACCATTTTGTATATTGATGCATTGTGCCTTCAATGGCATGTGTGATTGGTGAGATTCATATCCTTCTGATGATCTGTAATTATTTGTAATTATGTGTAATGAATATTTCTAATTATGCTTGCAGCTATGCGTATTGCTCTTGTAATCAAAGCTTACCGCTATGCTCACAAATTATATACCTAAGCCCTACCACTATGCTAATTAATTTTATAATGAAGCTCAATGACAATGTATGGTTATGCTTATACGTTCCACACAGCCATCTATCTTGCAAACTTGCAGCTATGCCATAAACTGCGCCTAGTTAAGTCTAGAAAGATAATGCACAGAAATATTTTGCTTTTGCTTACTACTATCTTCCAAATTTTATTGATGATCTTGTTGATGAAAATCTGCAGCTATGCCTAACGAATATTACGTCTGTGTTTATGTTATTGGATGATTTACTGTGATGTACATCTAGTACTGTGCCAAAATTTGCACTAATTGTTTTGTTTGACCCTACTGTTGACCCAGACAGACACAGACATGACCTGTTGACTTGAACCTCTTTTGATATTCTCACGAAACTACCCTGATGTGTTATACCTTAAGGCAATGAAATATGTAGCTCAGTTGAGACAAAAGCCGGGCCATGGCAACTTATGTAATTTAAGTGTTATAATTTGTGGTAATGTAATCACCATCATAGTGATATATATTAATTTAAAGAGATATGAACTAATGGTAATTGGAATGTCAATTTAAGTTATATCATGCCAAATTGATGACAAGCACCCTCAATGTATTTCATACGATTATGTGTTTGTAAAGCAATATGTACATAGTATGTAAAGCCTTGTGCTTATATGAAATGACACTAATGTTGTAGATACTCTAAAATATGAATTAAATTACTCATTAGTATTCAAATGTATCCGTCTTCAAGACACTACTTGTAATGTAAAAATATGGTTTAATACCATGACCCCATTTGTACCACTTGAATTTGTGGGAAAATATTTCTGTAGATATGTTCTAATCAATGACTTTTCTTTCAGTCTAAACTGAAATATCATGACTATGTTACTAATTTGTGTGTAAAATGCTTTATTTCATGTACTTTGGACACGCATGGGAAGTGGCGATTTCGCACACGAGATTCCAGAATGCACACAGAACAATGGACGAGTTACTATACACCACTGATTTTGGGCCTTTTAATGAAGATGTTTGTTGGATGATGTTTGGCCACACAGTACTGTCCATTGCAGCCTTGGCCACCCACCACCAGTTTGCTCTAATTTTGGCTATGCTGATGCAGTCTGCTAATAGCTCTGTTGGTTGGAGCACACTTGGTTGTCGAATTGCATGGAGGAATACATCAGAACCTTTTCCCCATGACTTCCACTTCAATGCAACCAGCCAGCCCGCCTACAGTGTGGTGTAATCTTACAGTGTTTTGTGTTCGTGTGCAGACCTAAAATGAATGTTAGGAGCTAATGTGCTATTCGTGTGCATATACTATTCAGTGCCTCCCATTGCAAACGTTGTCCACAGGTTCATTACCAGTGTTTAGGTATATTTCATGGTTCTTTCACAGTCAGTGACCAAAATAAAATTGTGCTCTTGATAGATACATATACTTAGTCTGAAATGTCATTGTGCCTATTCGATTGACAAACGTTATATTGAAATCCTATTGTGCTGAAGCAGTAACATTATTTTGTACATAATCAGAAGCCTATGTAGTCAAAAATTTTACATGTATGTTCTAGCATCCATGAAAGTATAGCATTTTAAATGCATCACAGAATACAAAACTGACACTTTATCTTATACTAAGTGCACTAAAAATTTACATAGACTACATTGTGCACAAGATACAAATGTTCATTTTATGTTCCCAAAATACTGATCTCTTGTACAAAATGTAAACCCATGGAACTTACACTACTGTGTGTATTACTTGTAATTACCACATTTTCTTTAACGAATGATGACATTAGTTAAAATATCTTTTGTAAAACTTTGTATATGTTCATGTTTATTATTGTATATTTTTTTCCATTTGTGTATTACTTCTAGCTATCTCATTTTCTCCACTATATCATTTGTCAAACTATGTTTTCTGAAATTCTATATATATACTTATGTTTACCATTATGTATAATTGTCATATATTCCACTTATTGCTGATGTTCTGTAAATTTTGACATTTGCTTATGCCTGTCACACCCTGTACCTCTCCATGCATGACTTTTGATGGTACTGTTCTGTAAAATGGCATGTATTTATGACTGTCACATTTTTTTTAAAAATTTTCTATGTACTCCATCTGTTGTTTTGATCTTGTTAAATTTTGGATGTCATTAATGGATTTTTGGACTTGAAATTCAGTAATTTTGCTGGCTAGGCAATGCCATTGGCATCACCCACCCTACAAAATTTTAATAGGTAGGAGGGGGGTGATGAAACGTGTCCATAAAAAATTATTTTTATAAGAAAATGTCTAATATTGTGCCTCCTGTTTTGTATCGAGTAACTTGCTTGCAAGAAAATGTATAATATCGCTTCTACTGTATGTATCGATATGTGTAAAGTTTCATCTCTGGCAAAGATCATGTATTGCATAGCATTGTAGCTCGCACTGAGAGAGAGAGTAGCACTAGTGGTTCAGCTCGCTTAGAGAGCGGTTGGGTTGTGTGTATGGCTCCGATGTAGAGCAGAGGCTGCTTTGCCAGCAAGTCAGAAGTTGTATTATGTAGGTAATGTAATGCTGTTTATCAATAATAAGTAACTTAACCCTGTTTCATATTTCATTTACGTAGTTAGAAAATTAACCCACTTCCTTCATTTGATAATTACTTGATTTAGTGGAGTGTTGATTTGAATAACATTATTGAACATATTTCATTATTGGTGCCATAGTAAGATAATAGTTGATTTGGATTTCAATAATAACTGATCGACATTAATTCTCACAGTCAAGCATTGAAAAGGTGATTTGTGGTTTTTCTTATGTCTTTCTCGCAGTCAAAATTTTTGAGTATAGTCAGTGTCTGTTTCAAAAGGTTACATGTCACAGTTGTTTACTTAAAAGATCCGTTGCGCACAAAATCAATTTAATGTACTGTTTCTTGTACATTAATATCAGGGCCATAATTAAACCAAATAGCTGAGTTAATGAACAATTTATTGTCTGATTTAACGAAAGGTTCAACATTCCAAAACACGCGTACAGTTTTTAACTACTCTTGATGAACTGTGGTATCGTGTTGAAGCTACATGGGCATCTTTACCTGTACCTGCTATCCAGGCTCTCTTTCACTTAATGCCCAAGTGTATCAAGGCCGTTATTACGGCCAGAGGTGGTTGATCTGGGTACTGATTTCTCAGGATCTATGCACCCACATTGCGTGCAAATGTAATCACATGTCAGTTCTAGTATATTTATCCGTTGAACATCCGTTTATCGTCTGCATTTCTTCTTGGTGTATCAATTTTAATGACCAATAGTGTAAATACTTTGCCAGGTTATAAGTCGGCGCACTAGATTTTCTCACTATTGTACGTAATTGCACCCCTACCTTTCTGGACCTCGAGTAGGCCGCATAATCTAAGCGGAACCGCAGCACTAGGGCGAAGTTTTGAGCACCTATTCAGGTAATGAACTACTTATCACAAGCGAAAAGTCTGATTCGTTCTGTTGGGTCATTTTGCAATTTGAGGTAAGCAGAGTTTAGAACTAGAAGATCCATTTTGTCCACATATTCGTCAATTATAGAAAGAATATGACTCGACGATCCGCCTTGAAACCCGACAAGAATATTAACGTAAGTATAACTTATGTAAATTAAAAATCTTTCCTTTCAGTACTTTGTGCATTTTATCGTTCATTACAGTAGAATTAATCTGAAACCTTGAGAAACAGTAATTTATTTTTATGCGTTATGAATTTATGTCAGATGAATTACATTGAAGTTACTTTGCAATAAGAGTGGATTCTATATTCACTTCAGTCCCAAGCACATATTGAAAATATAAATAAACTACTTTTGTTCTATTCGGTTTATTTTAATGCTAATGAACAAGAAATTACAGTCAAAAAAAGTTTGCAAGCATACTGATTTTTTGTAGTTGGTATCATACATAATACCTTGGGACGTGAGGAGGACAGTTACACACACAACTATGTAGTTCCATGTAGCTTTATTACAAAAATAAACCGTCACAAACATTTCACTTATAGTTCTTGTAACTAGATTCCATTTTTGTGCCAGCCCACCACAGAATTATAGTGATATAAAAGGTTTTCGCTTGGTAGGCGATGTGAGATGTTTCTTTTATTTAACTTCAAAACATATCGATTTCGTCCCTATGATGGGACATCATCAGTGCTGTTAAAAACAAGGTACCTTGATCAGACATTGAAATTAAAATAAGATTACATACACCAAGAATGTTATACTTATAAAATAGAATTACATACCAGAATTGCAAGTCATGATGACCTATGTGCTCTGCTTAAAAACATTTTTATCGGTCATGTCATAAAAAACATTCAACAGGTCTTGCCAGTACAAGTCACAACAATAAAATCAGGTAGCCGCTTACGTACACCTACGCAGCTTAGCCTGTACATAGATGGTGCCTGGCGCCCTCTTTGTTTAAATCAGCTACATTGTAAAATTTTAAAAAAAGGAAATGGGTTGAAACATATTAAAAGCTTAAAAAGATAAAAATGGAGCTCATGTTCGCTTCTAACAACGCCACACCGTAATGTCCACATGTTGTAATTAGATTTATTTCAATATATGATCTTTAAATAAGTAGCAACGTATGCGCCATGTAGCCATGTAGTTGTGTTGAGTGACCTATAAGAACCACATATACCAATGTCACCTGGATAATGTAAGCGCATATGGTTTAAAAAAAAATAAAAAAAATGCCCGATTGTTTCTCTCCTATGTATCATGTTTGAACCTTTATGTATATTTCTATATTCTATGTTTAGACGCAATGTAATCATGTAATCATGTAATCATATTTGAACCTTCATGTACATTTGTATATTTTTGATTTTGACGCACTGTACTAACTAAGCAAAGACGGCCAGCATAGTATCATTCTGAAAAACTAGATGGCGTGAACTGCTGTGTATTTCTCTCTCTCTCTCTATCTCTCTCTCTCTCTCTCTCTCTCTCTAACACACTCACACATATGCATTGGTGCTTTGTAACGACTTTATCTTTTATGCTAGTCTTAATTAAAATATATATATATATATATATATATATATATATATATATATATATATATATTTAAACAGATAGTATTTTATACGTGATACAATGTAACTTATTTTAACAATTGATGGTGACAAATTTTAAATTTTTAAAGATATGTTTTAATACCTACCCGCCTGAGGGCGCTGATAAATGGTTATTTATATTTTTTTATCATATAATGCATAATCTGTGTATGTTAGTTGTTAAACTTTGATTCACCTGAATCACTATTTTTATCTTTTTAAGCTTTTAATATGTTTGAACCCATTTCCTTTTTTTTAAATTTTACAATGTAACTGATTTAAACAAAGAGGGCGCCAGGCACCATCTATGTACAGGCTAAGCTGCGTAGGTGTACGTAAGCGGCTACCTGATTTTATTGTTGTGACTTGTACTGGCAAGACCTGTTGAATGTTTTTTATGACATGACCGATAAAAATGTTTTTAAGCAGAGCACATAGGTCATCATGACTTGCAATTCTGGTATGTAATTCTATTTTATAAGTATAACATTCTTGGTGTATGTAATATTTTAATTTCAATGTCTGATCAAGGTACCTTGTTTTTAACAGCACTGATGATGTCCCATCATAGGGACGAAATCGATATGTTTTGAAGTTAAATAAAAGAAACATCTCACATCGCCTACCAAGCGAAAACCTTTTATTTCATTACAACTTATAGTTCTTATTTGCTGCAGCATTTAATAATATTTCAAAATACAAACTTTCCATAATGATAAGTAAAAAACTCAACATTTTAAAACAAAATTACCATTACAAAATTTCAAATTTTTGTTGCCCTTTTCATTTCACCTCGTGTGTCAGAAAAGAGTTTGTGTTACAAGACCTAATTAATTTTATGTTTTGTGGAATTTGGTGAAACTATTGCTGTCAGCATTGAAGCAAAGGAAGACCTTACATTTCTCACACCGTACAAATGTGAGCCCTTTGCAGCATTCTAACCTGCATTTTGACCTGTTCTTCTGAACATGGTTAATCACTTCTAACAAATGATGCATTCTTGCTTGCCTTATCTCCATTGATGGTAGTGGAAGATCTTGGCCTCTTTCTTTCTTAGGAACAATCTTCATCGGAGTCTGACTTTGGCTCCATAGATTCCATCTGCAAACTTGACCTTTCGTGGAAATATATTAAGTTTTAAGCAATATCAAGCTTGCACTGGTAGTATGGCATTGTATGTTTCTTTACAATACCGTTTTGCATTGCACTCTGCATGTTTTGCAACCATGCAACAGCAATTGCTAAATCCATGACACGATGAATCACTCTAATAATCCACTTTTGGGTTCTGGCTCTCATGGCATATTTCCCCAACATCCTGTCTAACAGGTATACATCTTACATGTTAGTATTGTATGCCTTTACCACACATTGGCGAGGAACTTACACAAGACCTTTTTTCAGTTTCATCTTATTGTTCTAAAATATCATTCTCATCATCAGATTCATCAATTTCTATCTCAGAATCATTCCGATTAATTCTGTTGACCAACTCAAAAATCTCGTTATCAGTCAACCCTGGGAATCAAGAAAGAAAAAAAATATATATATAACCTCACTTCCACCGAAGTAAAGAAAGTCGGCATTGGTCCCGAGGTATCGCATATGATACCCGAAAGTTTAAAGTTTATAATCTGTTATTACTTTTATTTACAGTTAGATATTAACTGAGGGATTGTACACTTTCTAAAAGACATTTAGGCACGTAAAGACACATTTAATTAGGAGAAAAATATCTCTTTACCTTTATTTCGTTGGGACATGTTGTGGAGCTGCGGAATCCGAAGATTTCGGACGGTGCTACCAACTATTAGCTTTCAGGAGAAGGACGAATAAATGAGTTGCATCAAGTGAGAAGTCTATAGTACATGATACCAAAGACCAGAATACGATCAGCTGAGTGGGAGTCCAAGAAAAAAAATAAAACGTAGAGGTATCATATATGATACCTGGGGACTGAAGAGGATATATACGATATATATGAGCGTCATTCTCCTTGTCATGCTATCCAGCTGTCATACTACTGCTATTGTAAATTACTATATTGAAATTTGACTATATAAATCGACAGCTATCAATTACTATCAAGCGATGCTCTTGTTCATAGAGTAAAACCGGTAAACTTCAATAAATAATTGTAGCGACTTGTGGCTGTTTTATAAAATCAAATATAACATATTAGTTATTTTATCAGTCTCATTAATTTTCAACATTAATTTAAAATATTTGTCTGTACTAGTAACTCTGAAATGCATAGGTTCTATTTTGTTCCAAAGTTTTGGTAAGGAGAGTGCTAGCAGCCGTCATGTATTTAATAAAATGCATCTTTAACCATCAGCTGTTTTATTAAATCCTTAATCGACTAGTTTCGGTCCATGACCATCATCAAGGGAAAAATATATTAAACCAGGTTAGTCAACAGCATTAAATAAAATACATCTAGCTGGAGTCACTTTCACTAAAATTACAAATGCCATACTAGATATACTGAATTTAGTGTGATATTTCTAATTTTAGTGAAGTGACTCCTGGTGTTTTCAGCCAGACGTATATTTTTAATGCTGTTTATTAACCTGTTTTAATACCATTTTATCTATGATGATGGTTCTGGAGCGAAACTAGTCGATTTTAAGTATTTAATAAAACAGCTGATGGTTAAAGATCTATTCTATTTCGTTCGTCTTTTCCCAGTGTCTATCTTTCACTTCTATAGAAAACTGCGCTGCAAAAGTACATTGTAAAATATATCTTTTTCTGATTCCCTCAGTTCATATCCTTTATTCATTTGACTATTCATTCCATTGAACAATACTATATTTTCGTGACTTTGAGCAAAGATAGCAATTTCATCAGCGAAGCTTATCATTGGTAACCTTTCACCCTGAATTCTGATACCCCGAATTTGATGATCGTCATTGCATCTCAATGTTATATTGAACAGCACGGGTGGAAAACTGAATCCCTGGATTGCACCATTTTCAATTCCTACACTTCATTTTAGCTCTTGCAGCTTTAATCGTAGACAGCGGCTACACGCATGGCCTTATGGGCCCATTTTACCGCGCATGCGTACTGCTGCGTTTCATGCCTGTTGCTTAGTTCCATGATAAGCTCTTAGTTACGTTCTGTACTTCTAATGGCCGTAGTGACAAAGACTTCCAAAAGTAGCCCATGGCCACTTTCTCCAATTGATTTCTTGAGAAAGCTGAATTACCTCTTTGTCTTTTATGTCATGAATTACTGAATAGCGACGCAATGAACTGAAAGTAACGCACGAATACAACTTATTGTCACGTCAAAGGGCGAAGTGCAGCAACTGGTAAATTTGACGAAAAATCTAAATATACATAAAAATCAAAAGCTATCCTATAAAATTCAGAAATTATTTGACCCATGGTGGTGTTTTAGTATAGGAAAGGAGTAGAAACTGAAAAGAACGGCTGAAATATCAAGATAATCGAACTAGATAAATATCTATATGCATCGCAACTTATCGTTGGACGCAGGCGATTATTAAAATCTTATTTACAGATCGCACTTTCTAAGTACAGTACCACATTTACTACCGGAAAATGAATCGCGTTATCCAGAATATTAGCTTGAGAGATCAAGAGATTTTTGTGTTTCTTAGATATCTATCCCAAATAGTTTACTATCTATAATGTGCCACCCTCGACCGTATGCGAACTTAATCCTATAAGAGCCTGATCACACAATTTAATTCAATACGGGGCTTTAATTGGCACAATAAAACGTAATAATTGACTTTAAGTTTCTTCACTTCCTACAATAATCTGCACATAAACATCGGGAAAGTTTCGTTGGTTATTTAATCGGTCGTCGAGGACATAATCGATAATTCCTTCATCCAATTAACAGATAAAATTCAGTAAATTCAGTCAGTAATTGAATGGATGTTTGGTGCTCATATAAAACTCAATTTAAAACCAAATCTCCGAAAAAATTACAATTAATAAAAAATCATCCTTCCTTCACAGATTATAAACTTCAATCTGCACAAATTAATAATGTTTGATCTCTTATGCACAAGCACACACAATAAGTCGTAGCAGGCAGATGAACTTTTTAGATGTCGATTGACTCTTGTCACTAAATTTCATTCCCGGCACGCTTCAAGGTCCGTCCTCACAACTTAACGTCTGCCAGTACCTGGCCTCCTACTTTCCAAACTTCACAGAAGTTCTCCAGCGAACCTTGTAGAAATAGTACTCTTGGAAGAAGGAATATGATAGAGACATGGCTCAGTGCAGTCTCAGGGGTGTTTCTTGAATGAAACCTTGCAGCGGTGTGTGCGCTGATATGAAAATTACTTCAAATTCTGAGGCAAGGGCACTACTGTCTGAGCTATCCTGGCCTACTTCACGGCCCGTACTCACAACTTTACTTCTGCCAGTACTTCGCCTCCTAACTGCGCAGACGTTCCGTGAACCTTACAGAACTAGTACACTTTTATCTGTAGAACAGAGGTTTTGTGCCTCGTTCGGTGCAAGTTGGTAGCGTGTAGATATCGTGCCGGGTGGGTGGGATTCTGGTACACACTATCGCTGGGCCACGATTTTATACAAACTAGAACGGAAAGGAAAGTTACGACACCGTTCGTCTCTTTCTTCATCGTATAATTAATTTCGCCATAGATGCTGTTGTGCTTCGCGAACTCGCCTAGCTCTTTACGTCCATGACTCCAGATAAACAACGTATTATGCTTGATAACTAGACTTTGCACGACCCATATTCGGAGGGATGTCCTAAAAAATTCTTCAAATATATGTTAGTTGTAACAGGAGCTACTCTCACAGTTATCTGTTGATACCGTTCTGTGTATATCAAATGTTCAAATGTTTGTAAAGCTTATGGGACTCAACTACGGGGTCATCAATCCCTAAACTTACAAACTACTTACGAACTAGCTAATACTAAGGAAGGCACAAATATCCATGCCCGAGGGGGATTCGAACCCCCAAACATAGTGGCCGTGCAACTGTGACTGAAGCGCCGCAGTCCCCTCGGCCACCGCGGCCGGCTTGTGTGTATATTTAAGCACAATCTGATAATTATGCCATCTTCCGAGGAGCATTTCAGTTGTGTGAATAACAATAACAGAAGAATCAATGATCAACATATGTTTCGCAGGAAAAACACAGAAAATATAGGTGAGTAACGGGTTTCAAAAATGTGTGCTACTGTGACTAAAATTTAACGTCACTTAATACTTTAATTACGAACACAACAAAATCGCACAAGATAAGAAAAAAATTGTTCGTCAGCAAGTATTTTAAATCAAAAGCACATAGAATACGGATGCACCTGACTAACAGATTGTAAAATTGGGTGTTACTCTGCGTTAAATTCAGAAAGAAAAATATTAATACAACGACATCGCACTAAAGAAATCTCTGTACCAATATTACAGAGATACGAAATTGTTAATGCAAATTTACTTGGTGCTATTATATAAAAGAAAATTTTACGCAGCAATCGAAAGTCCAATAGTACTTATATGACAGGTTAAAAAATATATGTTGAATGTTGGAGTAATAAATCGCACTCCTAGTTGTTTACTGTTCTGCCTCGCTGTTACATAGAACTTCCGTGTTGGTGGAAATTAGTCTCGGAATTAGCCGGGTGGCAACGCGTACCGCTGGATTAGATCGTTCTCATGACAAAGCGAAGTAATTAACAGGCTGCGAAGTTTGTGGATGGTCGACAGGTGGCCCTGACTAGAATCGAAATTGACTGATGAGGTGCTTCCTACGTAATTACCTCTCTACCAGAACAAACTTAATTACGTGCATCTAACTGAGTGCGCTATGTTCACGAAACGATCATATTTTTTCGCTCTAACAGTAGTATAAATACAGAGGAACATTTCAGTTGTTTCACACTGTCGTGGTAGTACTTTGTTCTAAAGTAATTCCGACAAATCTTGTCACCATAGAGGTTGTGTTGTTATTGTTGTTATGGTCTTCAGTCCGGAGACTGGTTTGATGCAGCTCTCCACCCTACTCTATCCTTAGCAAGCCTTTTCATCTCCTCATAAGAACGGCAACCCACATCCACTTGAATCTGCTTACTATACGCGTCTCTTGGACTCCCTCTGCTATTTTTACCCCACATACTTCCCTCCAATGCTAAATTTATGATTCCCCGACGTCTAAGAATGTGTCCTACCAAGCTATCCCTTCTTTTAGCAACGATATGCCAAAAATTCCTTTTCTCACCAATTCTGTTCAGTACTTCTTCATTGGTTACGCGATCTACCGACCTAATCTTCAGCATTCTTCTGTAACACCACATTTCAAAAGCCTCTATTCTCATCCTGTCCGCACTGCTTATCGTCCATGTTTCACTCCCATACAAGCCAACACTCCACACAAATGCCTTCAGAAAAGACTTCCTTACACTTAAATTAATATTCGATGTTAGCAAATTTCTCTTTTTCAAAAATTCTTTTCTTCCCATTGCCATTCTGCATTTTATATCCTCTGTACTGCAACCATCACACGTTATTTTACTACCCAAGTAACAAAACTCATGTACCACCTTCATTGTTTCGTTACCTAATCTAATTCCTTCAGCATCGCCTGATTTTCTAAGACCGCATTCCATTATTTTTCTTTTGCTCTTGTTAACGTTCATTTTATACGCTTTCTTCGACACACTGTCCATTCCATTCAACTGCTCTTCCAAGTCATTTGCTGTCTCTGACAGAATTACAATGTCATCAGCAAGACGCAATGTTTTTATTTCTTCCCCCTGTACTTTAATCCCTATTCCAAATTTTTCCTTGCTTTCCTTCACCGCCTGCTCGATGTACAAATTGAATAACATCGGAGAAAGGCTACAACCCTGTCTTACTCCCTTCCCAACTGATGTTTTCCTTTCATGCCCTTTGAGTCTAAGAACTGCGGTCTGGCTTTTGTACAAGTTATAAATAACTCTCCTTTCCCTATATTTTACCCCTGCTGACTTCAGAATTTGAAAGAGACTATAGAGGTATATTTACTTATTTGTTTTTTGAATAAAGATGAATGAAAGTGAAGCTGCAATAAACGCGAATGTTTCCATTGATGTAAGACGGAATAACTTTTAATGACGAGGAATTCATCATGATCCAAGACATTATTAATTTGTCCAATTTTTCCGTAAACAACTTCCAACATTTTTATACCGTCAAAAGTAGTATGTATTTATTGCAATCTGGAAATTAGTGTAACACTTTAATATTTGAAATTCTTTTGAAGTTATTTATATGTATGTTATAAGTAGACTTATATTATTCATTAATTTGCAATCAGTATTTTGTCTCATACGATACGGTTTTGCTTGCGACGCTTCAATGTTAGATCTTAAAAATAAATTATGTGACTAAATCAGAATTGTTTCTTTTCAAAGAGCACTCTTACTGAACGACAGAAAAATTTCGACATGGTCATTATACCTTCCTACCTAAAGCAAATGGATCGACAGGTACAAGGGAAATACAGATTCGTTTCCTGGTTGGCATGTGTCTCTCTCTAGACATTGTGAATGTTACACTATAACTTACGTCATGGATATATTCTATGATCGGTAGGAAACTATTGTGGAGCTAATTTACAATTTCACATTGCCAGGGTGAAGGTCGGGGTGAGAGTTTAAAACAGAGAAAGTTTAATTTTTTTTAACTCACAACCACCAGCTGCGAACCAAATTCCTAAACATGCAAAAACACTGGAGCTGTGATTGCTACTGTTTGAGTCGTTTTTTAGGGGATGATATCACACGTTCGCAGCTTTCCTTCTCTGTATATGATTAATAAAAAAAATTCATAATAAAGTAAGTTCATGTGAGAAAACACGTGGAAGTTCACTTTATGTTGTTTATTACACCATATTAAAACCCTGTGGTTGATACGTCTGTACGTCGACACATTTATCAAATAAAGTTATAGCTCGTGAGCCCCCGGACAAAGTTAATATTTGTCGCAAATTGTTTTCACACCATGTGCCTGTCTCAAACACCGTTTATGTTCATGCCTATAAGACGACACATGTTACATTAACAAAACACAGTCACTTTAATTTAGTGTAACGCACACCTTGTTCCACCAGCTAAATATTCACAACACACACTAGCACTCAATACAACTTGGTGCAGTCTACGACGAGCAACCACACTTGGCAATTGCCACACAAAAATCTATAGTCTCCACGTGGAGATCCACATATCGACTGTCCAGAGCGACGCCGCTCGGCCAGCTACACCACTTGCTCCCAACTCGTCACTTCCTGCCCTCGCGCACGCACGCGCCAAAAGCCCAACTACCGGGTGTTTTCCCTACGTCATTAACTTCCCCGTGTGAGCTGTTCTATCCGAATTCCAACGTACAGCGCTCAATGTAAACGTAAATGTAACACCCAGAAGATGGCCACTTGCAATAGTGGCCGAAACGTCGGTGAAGTGTTTGATATTTTGACGATGCGGTCCAACATACAGAAGAGTTTTATATACAAAGTACAGCGCTCAGTCAATACATTTCTAAAACTTTACTTAAAATCAAAATAACTACACTACACAGTAAACAAATTTCTTATTATGTTTTTATATTGGTATAAGCATTCTTTGCACTATTTATTACAATCGTGCAATTTCTTATATCACAGATGAGTGATTTAACTGAATATTTCAAGATAAAATACACAAGATTAATTGAAAATAAAATGAGAAATAGTTAACATATTACTTTTATAAATAAACATTGCCATGCTAGTTGTGTGACTGTCTTGTATTCATTGGTAATTTATTACTTTTCATTGTTAATTAAACATATTACGCCAGATGTGACTATATCAGCTAATGTATTGTTTATTTGTCAACAGGCTATTTTGTAATGAGGGCCTTAAAGGTTCCTGACTGCATCGTATTACTCCAAATGCCAGTAGTATTAGAATATTTTATTTCACGCTGTGCACTGCACTGTGCCTGGCACTCCATTGTCCCTCTATCCCCTCACCGGAAAGGAATCTGGAAAATCCTAAGCTGGAACAAGCCACCAACGTCGGCCTGCTCGCTGGCCTCCCGTCAGCTACAATCACACAGCAAATCTCAATGTGGAGAATTTCTACCTATGGCCTAACTATAAATGTTTTCACCAACTGCGTACATACATTGCTACCATAATTAATAAGATTAAAATTGTGTAACATTTAGTGCATGGGCATGGTCAATGTTTGTAGTGAACTTCATGCTGTTTAATTATCAAAGGCTATTAATTACTAATATTTCTATTGGGCGGTAATCTCACAACATTTAATACCGTATTTTGACGTGTGAAATTCGTAATCTCTCTAAAATGAGTAAGTTGAAGATCATAGAATTATAGAAACCGTGATGCTGAACATTTTGTTTAAACCGTGTGACAAGTATAGTTTTGACTCTTCAAGAACAGCCACTTTCCAAAAATAATTAGTGTTAAATGTATCGCCAGTGATTTTTATCAGTAAGTAAGTAGCTCGCATATTTCAAAGTATTGACAATGATAGTTCTTCCTGGTGATGAAATAGTAGTGTGCAAATATATCCGATAATGTCTGTGGATGTACGAGCAAACAGTATGGAATAGTTTCAAAATTAATTGCGCATGACAAAACCTGCAACCTTCTAGTAGTGTGTCCCTGTACCTTGTCCATTCCTCTTCCAGTGACTGCAAATGACTACATTCAACTAACCGGTATTTTTCCGAGATCATTGTTATGTATTTATGCCTACTTTCCTTGTATTGAGGCCTTTCCACTCTCATCCTTCTACATTTGGATCTAATGTTCTACTCCTTTGGCCTTAAAAAACCAATTCACTGCTGATTAAATAATGATCATTATCATCTCATATCCTTCTGTTCGATTTCCTATCCTGGCGTTGAAATCACCCACGAGCGAAACACTATCCTTGTCCTTCACTCTAACGACTACATCACAAAGTGCGTTGTAAAATCTGTCCATCTCATCTTGATCTGTCCCTTCACAGGGCGAATACACTGACACAACCCTGATTTTCTTGCTGGAGATGGCCAAATCTATCCACCTCAGTCGTTCCTTTACATACCTTTTTGGAATTATACTGGGTTCAGTTGCTTTCCTGATGTAAAGTCTTACATCCCACTCCATCTTGGGTTGATAAATTTGATAGTGTTGCCATATTTTTCTAATAAAAGGTCAAATCTTTATTTTTAGAGCTTAAATCTAATGCATTAATTTGACATATTAGAATCTATAAATTATTGGTAGTTCTTCCTGCTTTGACTCTTGAGAGGTAGACCTTGTAGTGTCCGACATTGTCCTCTTTCTCTCCCCTTACCCTAACGTCTCTAACAGTTAAAACATCTAACCCCATCTTGCTACATACTCCGCAATTCACCGTAAGGTGCGTGGTGGAGGGTACACTGTACCACTACTAGGCATTTCCTTTCCTATTCCACTCCCAAATTGAACGAGGAAAAACAGAATGCCTATATGCCTCCGTACGAGCCCTAATTTCTCTTATCTTGTCTTTGTGATCTTTACGCGAAATGTAAGTAGGCGGCAGCAAGATCGTACTACACTCAGCTTCAAATTCCGGCCCTCTAAATTTACTTAACAGAAATTCACGAAAAGAACGTCGTCTTTCTTCCAGCGATCCCCAATTGAGTTGCCGGAGCATTTCCGTGACACTCGCGCATTGGTCGAACCTACCGGTAACAAATCTAGATGCTCGCCTCTGAACCGCCTCTATGTCTGCCTTACTCACAACTGTCCTTACATGCTCGTTCCATTTCATATCGCTCTGCAATGTTACGCCTAGATATTTGAACGACGCGACCGCATCAAGAAGCTCACTACTGATGCTGTTTTCGAACATTATAGGATTGTTTTTTCTACTCATGCGCATCACCTTACATTTTTCTACATTGAGAGCTAGCTGCCATTCTTCGCACCAACTAGAAATTTTGTCTAAGTCAACCTGTATGCTATTACAGTCAGTTACAGACGACACCTTCCCATACACCACAGCATCATCAGCAAACAGCCGCAAATTACAACTTACTCTGTCCATCAGATCATTTATATAGATAGAAAATAATAGCGGTCCTATCACACTCCCCTGGGGCACGCCTGACGATACACTCGTCTCTGATGAACACTCGCCGTCGAGAACAACGTACTGCGTTCTATTACTTAGGAAGTCTTCCAGCCAGTCACAAATCTGTGAACCTATTCCATAAGCTCGTATCTTCGTTAGCAGTCTGCAGTGTGGCACCGTGTCGAACGCCTTTTTGAAGTCGAGAAAAACACAATCCGCCTGTTGCCCTTCGTCCATGGCTCGCAAGATGTCATGTGAGAATAGGGCAAGCTGAGTTTCACATGAACGATGTTTCCTAAACCCGTGCTGATTCATGAAAAGAAGCTTTTCCGTTTCAAGGAAATTTACTATATTCGAACTGAGAATATGCTCCAAAATTCTACATGAAACCGATGTCAACGATATCTGAGGAGTCCTTGGTCTGTCAATTTGAGGCAGGACTCCGTCACCTTCAAAGGTCCGAGGCATTTTGCTCTAATTGTTGCCAGCAACATATTGATATACCTGGGAAGCAGGTTGCTAGCCTTACTTGCCCAGGGCCCCATGGGTTTTACCTCTAACGCTTGAGGGACTAACCGGAGTATTTAGTAGTCTTTGCCGTCCGAGCATAAAGGTGGCCACAACTTAGAATATATCTGATATAGCCAACCTTTTTCCAAAGTAACTGCTATCCCAACTGTCAGTACCACTTACTTGGCTACTCATACGTTGCCCTTGGTTCATAAACTATGACACGATTACAGGAACACACACCATGAATCACTTTAAAATTACCAATAGATGACAGAATCAGCGGCTGCATTGCTGCCCGTGGAGCTTCACACACGTAGTCACATGTGTGTTTGAAGATGCATAATCTGCTGCTACAATACCGCTTTACCTATTGATCCTTAATTAATCATTTTCAATACTCCATATGCATTTTTATAACATGTGCTCTGAAGTAAATTGGAAAACTTGAAGAAGCTAGAAAATTATTGATTTGCGGCAATGTAGTATTAACAGTTCGCACAGAGCTAGTGTTCTTAAGGTAAATACTTACACTTGAATTTTGATTATAAGGTAATTGTAAGTCAATGATTATATTGAATCATGTACATATGTGTATTTTCAACTTTTCACAGCTTAAGAACTAATCCAAAAATTTCGGGCGTGCAGCCGTGCAAATTCCATTTATTCCACTAATATTTCGGCCGCGTATCGTCCGGCCATCCTCAGAATGAATCTAAGGCTGCAGCCACTACGTTCTCTACCATAGGGGCACAAGGGGCACAGGCCCAGGGCCTCCAGCCCGACGGGGGCCCCAAGAAACTCGTTCCTTTCTCTTAGGCAATGACTTTATTAATGGAATTTTTGTCGCACTTATTCATTATAAAGCTCCAGAAATTGTCTCGAAACGTCTCATATAGGGTGTGGCAATTGGTTTGCTGTCTGCATGCAAAATCATAGTTATTATTGCGAGCCTTAGCTACAGAACACAGACCTTGTGGTAGTCTGTTTCAGATATAACTTGGCGGAACATTGTATCCAATAACGTAATTGAGGAAGTGAAAAAGAAATCCTAGTGAACAACGCAAAGGGTCTCATAATCTCACACTCTACTGTAACTACTATCCTTCCCAATGAATCACACATGAGACCCAATTCTTTGAAAACCGGTCCAAACCGTGAGAAAGGAAGGATTTCAGATATGAAATAATGCCTGCAAACATGCTTTCGACAAAAGCATGCAGCTAACAAACCTATTTCGAGCGCGGTACTGGAGGTCTCATTTTAGCATCTCACTTGTACGTTTATATTAGCATCCACCTACAAAAACGTATAAACGAGGTTTCACTGAATATCATTGTGATATCCTGGTCACATTGAAAATTATGAGCATATAGCCAATATGGCATTTCATCTTTGCCCGTAATTATTATTGCTGTTTTTTCACACCGAACGTCAACAACGGATTTTCTCGGCAAGTTTTGTGTCAGTTTATATTCTGGGTACTATATATATATATATATATATATATATATATATATATATATATATATATATATATATATATATATTCGTCGATGTGTAACAGTTATGAGTGTATCTCAGTCAGGTAGTAAAAGATAGGACAATTGACTTGAAAAATTTGCAGTATTCGTCTCTTCATGGTAATCGTCCCATTTAGCTCGGAATTTGAGAATTAAAGATTTATTTAATACAAGAACTACTACATTTAATGAAATCCAATAATTTGGTACAGGAACATTTCCATCAATTTTTATCGACGCATTTATAACATGTTTGTGGCCATTGGAAGTAAATTAGGTTTTGTTACCTGTGCGTGCTCGAATTACACGGTGTACTACTCTCAGAATGTAGTTTGTGAACTGCCCAAATATGTGACATTGACATATACGATATACCTTCCCTGTTCACAGTATATTTTTATTTTACTTAGTCAATGCATTTACTAAATACATGTAAACGTATTACAAGCATAGTTTCTTTCTCTGTTGCTTCGAGCACATCTGCTAAATAACTGAAGTGTTACTTGTACTAAGATTCCAACGTGTAAACAATGGATGGGCATTAAAAAAATTATCTGATATACCTGAAGTCTAACTTGTGGAGATGGTACTTCACTTAAAAGACGAATTTTCCCTTATTCCGGGACGCTACTTGTCATGTGGAAGTTGCGTGTCATTCTCTCCACAAATGTAAAATCGTTTTTTATTATTCCGCTTTTTTCCTGGAGCAAGGAAAAAGTCAGCTACCCACTTTCTTTACTCTTCTTATAGTCCCAAGTGAAAACCCAATAGTAGCGTGGGCTACTTACGAAACTCCAATCGACAACAATATATATTGTTGACTCCCACTTACATAGAAAGATGAAGATAATCAGAATAAAATACGAGAAATCTGAGGTCGAACGGAGAGATTCAGGTGCTCTTTCATCCCGCGCGCTATTCGAGAATGGAATGGGAGATAAATAGTATAAAGGTGGTTCGATGAACTCTCTGCCAGGAACTTGAATGTGATTTGCAGAGCATCCCATGTTGATGTAGAACTTAATGCGATCTTGTGCTGTCTTTTATGTCTTCTGACCTAAATGTAATTACGTTATACACAATATCTCGTGCCTGGTTATGCAGAACCCTTCCTGCACCAACTGGCGGAGACTGCAATGACGCGCTATGTATGACAGTTTCCGGTTTTTTAATTTTTTTTGCTTCAGGCAGTGCCTATTTATCTTTAACATATCGGAGCAGCAACACATGAACTTCGACAACTAGAAGGGCCTAAAGCAGACTGATGCAACCTCCCCTTATAACAAAGTAATGGACTTGCCGGTGCTTAGGACGGCACTGCGCGTTATGACGATCCCTCTTTAAATAAGGTGATCGCCACATTTAATAATTAATAAAATTTGAACTTGACGATAAATATTAATTGTGAAGGGGTATTTTCAAAAAGAACAAATACTTCTTAGAAATCCACTTCGATTTATTGCTACAGATTGGCTTGAACTGAACTGTAATTCTGAAGTACAACAACTGACTGACTGATTCCCGCGCATTACATGTATTTATTACATTATTAACAATGATAAGTGATGTATAATTATTACAATGATAATTTATGAATCGGTTCTTTTATGAACAACAAATTTGTGTAATTTGTATTTTTTATACAATGTCAATGTATTAGTATAACAAATAACTGATTAAATAATATTAATTTTATAAATTAAGTGAATCCTGCTTTTTGATTGAAGTTAAGTAATCTGCTTTACTATGAACTACAATGTCTGACAATTAGCCATAATGGCAATTAGATGTAACAACAGCTTTAAATTACAATTTGTACTCGAATCTGGTCAAGCCAAAAATATTATGAAAATTAATCTAATCTTAATAAAGCAAATTAAAGGAAATAAATGTTGCAAAATAAATACTATGAAATTACTGGGGTTTAATAATGTGAACAATGGCAATAGAGCATTACGAAATTAATGGTTTGTTAATGGGAAAATATGGTAATGGTAATTACGAAGTTATAGAAATTTAGTAATGAGCATAAAAGCTGTAATTACTATGAAATTAATGGATTTTATTAATGGGAATACAATGAGGTAGAATTAATAATCGAATTTGACCCTTTTCTTGCTGATCATATACGAAGGTATGGCAATCGTGGCACAGGAAGTATATCGTATTTCTTTGCAAATATTTGCAATGAATTTATTAATGTAATGGTACAACGATTGTCAACGAATTAAAAGCAGCCAAGTACTATTCCATAAGCATGGATTCCTCACCAGATCTCTCCCATGTCGACCAGTTAACGTTCATCGTTAGGTACGTAAAAGATAGCCAGCCTGTGGAGAGATTCTTGCAATTTTTGCCTATGGAGGAGCATAGGGCTTAAAGTATAGAAGATACTGTTATGAAGTTTTTGGATAGCTTTCACATTTAAATAAAAGACTGCCGCAGACACAGCTATGATAATGCAGCAAATATGGCTGGAAAGTATTCAGGTCTTCAGGCAACAATAAAAGAAAAATGTAAATTTGCTATTTTTGTCCAAAATTTTCAAATGTTTGTACAGCATATGGGACTTCACTATGGGGTCATCAGTCCCTAAACGTACAAACTACTTATGAACTAGCTAATCCTAAGAACGGCACAAATATCCATGCCCGAGGGGGATTCGAACCCCCGACCGTAGTGGCCGAGCAGACCGTGACTGGAGCGCCTCGGTCCCCTCAGCCACTGCGGGCGGCGCTATTTTTGAACCAAGTGCCACACATTCACTACATTTAGTAGGTTTTTAAGCGGCTGCATGTGTTTCTGGAGCAGTAGCATACTTTCAGTTTGTCCAAAAATTGTTCACCTTTTTTCTGCTTCGAACCATCCATGAAAAGTTTTGAAAGAATATTTAGGTGCAAATAATGTTCTGAAGTCCCTCTCTGAAACCAGATGGTCTGCTCGTGCTGATGTTCTTAAAGCTTTGTATAATGGCGAAAATGATGTTTTTGAACCTTTAAAGTCAATTAGTAGCAACACTGATCCGCCAGTAGAAACAAGAAATGAAGCTCAAAGCCTTTGCAAGAAAATGACAGAACACGAGACCATTCTCCTAATGGAGAAATGGGATGAGCTTTTGAGAACTATCGACAACACAAATATAACTTTACAAAGTAGTACCGTCTCAATAGACGTTTCAACAAAAAATTTTGCATCTATTTCCGATTTCATCAAATCTGCACGCAGTAGATACGATCAGTATGAATCTTCAGCCAAAGAGAAAAATCCAGTTTTTGACTATAAGGGTAATTTCCAAAGGAGGAGAATTTGCAGCAACATATCACTTTTTCCGAAGATTCGTCAGAGACTGTCCAGCTGAGTTGCAACGAAAAATTTGGTTTAGACGTTTTTCTGTGTATAATTGACACATTGGATACTAGTTTGAAACGACGTTCAGAAGCATAAGAGGAGGTTAGAAAACATTTTAGTTTCCATCTCAGTTTAAAAAAATCGATTCTGAACAATTGAGTAAGAGGTGCAAAGAATTTGAAGAATTTTATCATGCAGACGTTAATGCTGATGACCTCATATCAGAATGTTTTCACTTAAAACAATATTTGAGCATCTCCAAAGCTAAGTATATCATCATTACATTCTTTAATAAAAGCAGATAAAACAGAAGAAACCTTTCAGAATGTAGACGTTGCTACCCGGATATTTCTTTGTCTGATGGTAACCAATTGCAGTGGAAAACATTTTCTCAGTTAAAGAGAATCAAAAATGAATTACGAACGATTATGCTACAGCAACGACATACTAATTTGTCAATCATAAGCATAGAAAGTGACGTCCTTCAGCGGTTAGACTTTGAACACATAATAGAAGATTTTGTATTTCAGAAAGAAACCTTTAACAGTAAGGTAAGTCGAATTTGCAAAACGGTAATCACTAGTATTTTATTTGTGTATTTCTAACCATAATAACCGATATTTCACTAAACAAATGTAAAACATTGTAATGAGTTCATTCAAAGAAAAATTCTGTTTTGTTGTAGGGTCCTCTAATCTGTGTGCCAGTTATCTGCATAAAAAGAGACATACTCAAAAAAATTGTATATTTTGTATTCTGGAAATCTTTAAAGAAATCATTAATTTTAATGAAATACTAATTTTTGGAACTAAACATTAGTATATGGTTTGTAATATTTTAACCAATTAAGTCACTATATAAATGTACACTATTCTAATGCATTTATTTATTTATTTTTAAGGGCCCCTAAACACTGAGTGCCCAGGGGCCCCTGCATGGCTTAAGACGGCTCTGACTGCAACCGAATTTTTTTTTTCTTTTAACACTTTTCATTACCACCCATGAGGGGGGGGGGGGGCGGGCAGGCTGTTTTAGTGCCTACATTGCACCTTCTAACCAGGAAGGTTTACATTTTCTTTATTACATCATTATATGTTTGCAATGATTGCTTTTCTTTCATTTTTGTGGTATTCACGATTTCATATTTTGAAAAAAAATTACAACTCAATGTTTTTAAAATAAAGTAATTTTTTTTTGTTCTTCCAATTTTAGGGAAAGTTATGTAAATTTTCCTAATGCTGAGGATTTATTTTTAATTGTGTGTTTCATTTATATCTACATATTGTAATTTGGAAAGAGAAAGACTACTTTGCTTTGTTATTACAATCCTTATTATCTATGCTGTGGCCAAAAGGACATGACGGTGCAGTAGTTTTGGGTTGAATGCCTGGGGCTGTTACAGTTTCTTTTCATTGTTCTGTTGGTATACAACATTATTGTAACCCTTAATGCATCATGGGGGAACAAGTCTGCAGTGACGTGGTGTGGCTACTTTGGATGTTGAAACACGTCAACATAACGTGTTCCATTTAATTGACTCCCCATGAACAAATATTGACGAGCTTCAGACATTTTTTTTTTTTTTTTTTTTTTTTTTTTTTTTTTTTTTTTTTTTTTTTTTTTTTTTGAGTGTAGCAAGACACTCCACACTCGCAATATGCGAATACCAGGCATTATATACTGATTTAGTTTTATCTGTATGTAAACTTCTAAGTGTCTATGTTGTACATGATATTAGTGTGTACTGTGATGTGCTACCACTGGCCCTGACTTCCACAGAATGAATGAAGAAAGTTTAGCTAGTGCTAGGCGCGCCTTGTCTGTTTTGTGTTCTCGTTTCTTTCAAACGCTGGGTGTTGAATGTCTCTGGGCGAGAAGTAGGTTTGCCAACTGCTGAGCAGAACCTAGTCTTAGCAAAGATTCCTAATGCAGCTTACTCTTAACCTCCTTGGCTGGGGCTTGGTCAGGTTACCTGCCTGACGAACGGTGATGCTCTCTGGGCTCCACTACCTCTCGCTGGTAATGGTTAAGCAGTGGAAGAGAGCTATTCATTTGCTTCTTGGTTCCTGGTAGGGTTAGTACCTCTGGTTTTGGTTCTGCTGTGGCCTCGTGGCACGACTTAGTTCAGGCTCCATAGTCGTACTTATGCCTTTTCGCGAGTTTAATTCTGGGAGTAGCAGCTACACAATGTGTAGAAGTGAAATTTTGCTTAATTTCCTACAGGATTACTAATTTTATGTCGATTGTTGCTGGAATCTGATTCCGAGGCTCTGATGGTGTTTCGTTTGCATATTTCTTGCACTTTACAACTTTTAAATCACTTCTTTGCCTGTTTAAATATGTTCAATGTCTTTCGCGTTCTTATCGTAGATGAATTCTAATATTTTCGGGGATTCGCGGTGCCTATATTGTTCGTACTTTGTCGACAGAACACGTAGACGATATCAGACCAAGCCTTCAGCTTTTCCATCATTCAGTGCACATGAGTGGTTAATAATTGTATAGCTAATTTGCTAAGGTGTTTCCTAGTGAGTGTAGCATGATAATTTTCCCGAAAATTGTCCTTTCTAACTTGTAATCTGTGTACTTGTCGGCCCACGTGTGCGCCGATTAGCGTGTTCCCTGTCGTGATTATTACCATTAAATAGATCTTTTTCCTCTGTGTAGAAAGAACTGTTGCAGGAAGTATATCGTGTTTTTAATCTTCATGAAATAGAATTATTTCACTTATCTGAATTTTTGTGACCGAACTCTGTATTGTGCTGTAGCAATCTGCAACCTTGCTTATCTAATAGATATCATTCCTCTGATCAGAAAGAAAGGTTACACGATATATTTCGCGATCTTATTCTCTTCGAAATTGATTTTGTTAACTTTTTGCATATCTTATGTTCCAACTTAGTAGAGTGCTTTAACCTTAACTTTGTGGTCTTAAACCAAGTGCGTTTGTTTCTGACTGTTGATCATGAGCCTAAGCCACTAGCCTGACACATTATGGTAGCGATGTACTATTTCATTGTGCGCGAGTGAACCTTCGATCTGCATTCTCCTCATTGCTTGGCTGTCGTCTTGGTGTATTTGTGTCGGGTGCTTTTAAGTACCTGCATGGCTTGGCGTATGAATCTCTGTGTGAATGTGCTGCATTTCCTCCTTTCCCCCCAATGAAACGTGATCGTAATTAACCTGTACTCAACTTTGCAGGTTTGCAATTTTAGGGCCATGTAATTGTGGATATTTTGAATATTTTGTAAGGTGTGTTTTTTATTGTATTAAAAAATGGTGTTCCCTCGTTGTTGTTGTTTTGAATAATAAATTAACTTGTTAAATTGTAATCCTTTTGTGCTAATTTAAATTCTCTCCTCATTTATTTTGAATTAATGTGGGGTAATTCATGTATCTTGTGATTCTGCTCCCTTATGGAGCATTATTTGCGTTTCTGTTGCCAACATTCATGATTTTTGACTTAGATCCATGACTGCGGTTCATTATTTAATTATAGATTGCAGTAAAGGTAGACTGTTTGCTTAACTTATAGAATGAGTTTTGCTTAAGGGAACTGTATACTTCCGCCGCTGTGTGAATATCGCCGTAATTAGATTTTGTGAGCAAGCGGTCAATTGCTAACTTCACAAACACGGCTAGTTAGCAGTCAAAAGAACAGCGGGCGAGTTTCAATGTGGACGTAGGGCGCAGTGTGTATGTGTGTTTGTTTTCCTATGTTAGTGCTTCCTAAGTGTGTTGAGGTTTATTGCCTGATGTCTGGGTGTACTGGGGCGATTGTGTTATTGGTAAGGGGAGTCACAGTTTGTGCTAGTTCTGGGAAGGCTCTGGTGGTGTTCTGGGCCCCTGTACACGCTTGAATGTATGTATTGTAATTTAGGGAGTCTGATAGTGCGTGGTTTTGTGGTCAGTAAGAATTCTAAGTCCGGTCGTTTTGTCAGGATATGTTTTCCGTAATTCGCGCTAAGTTTGGTCAGTCTGATTTGTAGTGGTTCCACTTGTACTATGTCATAGAATTCGATTCGAAGTGTGAGTGATGAAAGTTTTGCGAAGTTACGGAGTAATCGTCATTCAGTTTGGTATATTCTTTGCGCCACAGAGTTAGAAATACTGCCCAGAGGGGCGCTGGCGTATTCTAGACAGATACTATGAAAGTTTTATAAGTATGTATGGCAGTTTCGGCTCCACATCCTTGGATACGACCTTATACTTGTCGTACTAGTCCTTGTATTTTTCGTGTTTTATCTAAAAGGTAGTTGAGATGCGTGTTCCAATTCATGTGTTTGTCTAGGAACACACCGAGATACCTGGCAGTATTATCCAGCCTCAGCGGTGTGTTCCATAATGTCAGTCATATGTCGTCATCGTTCCGTTGTATTTTCTTAGTCAAGTGTGTGTCTGAAAAGTATGCTTGCGTTTTTGTAGGGTTTGGTCGTATTCGCCATTTTTTTTTTATCCAGGCGCGGCCTTATATATCCCATCACGGCGGCACTGCGCATGTGGGACACAGATGCTAGTCAGCGACAAACAGGTATGTCTTCTGAAGAAGATGATTTGTTGCTTCGCAAGCTGGTCTGTATCAGATTCCATGCGGAAACAGTGATTGTTAATATACAGGGTGTTACAAAAAGGTATGACCAAACTATCAGGAAACATTCGTCACACTCAAAGAAAGAAAATATGTTATGTGGTCATGTGTCCGGAAACGCTTAATTTCCATGTTAGTGCTCATTTTATTACTTCTCTTCAAATCACATTAATCATGGAATGGAAACACACAGCAACAGAACGTATCAGCGTGACATCAAACACTTTGTTACAGGAAATGTTCAACATGTCCTGCGTTAGCGAGGATACATGCATCCACCCTCCGTCGCGTGGAATCCCTGATGCGCTGATGCAGCCCTGGCATATTGTATCACAGTCCACAATACGAGCACGACGAATCTCTACATTTGGTACCGGGGTTGCGTAGACAAGAGCTTTCAAATACCACCCCCCCCACCCTTAAATGAAAGTCAAGAGGGTTGAGGTCAGGAGAGCGTGGAGGCCATGAAATTGGTCCGAATCTGTTGTTGAGAAGCGTACGAACACGTCGACTGAAATGTGCAGGAGCTCCATCGTGCATGAACCACATGTTGTGTCGTACTTGTAAAGGCACATGTTCTAGCAGCACAGGTAGAGTATCCCGTATTTTGACAATTGTCTGCACTAATTATTTCAATTTACATTTAAAGAGAAATACTAAAATGAGCTCTAACATGGAAATTAAGCGTTTTCGGACTCATGTCCATATACCATATTTTCTTTCTTTGTGTGTGAGGAATGTTTCCTGAAAGTTTGGCCATACTTTTTGTGACACCCTGTATAGAAGAACACGTACTGTACACGAGAGATGTGTTGAACACAGACGGTATTCTCGCTTATTACAGCCAGACAAACCAGATGAATTATTTAATTTTGGGAATCAATTTTCAAGGAAGCAGTAGGAATTATTATAGCAGACAATTTAATAAATGGCTTCAATTTCGACAAGACGTGGAATCCTGAACTTGGTATAATAAAATTGCAGAGGTGCTGCCACCGCAGAACATCTATGGATAAGAGAATCGAATACCTGATGCCTTTCACAGCGGGGGGTGCACGTGCTAAGCGTACCTCTGTGACCCACAAGCGCAGAGCCACCGCGATAGGACATAATACAACGCCGAGCCTGGCTAACTAGGCGGCAGTCTTGGACTATCCCTTAGCATAGCCGGAAGATACGTGGCAGAAATATTAGTTGATGAAGTGGAATTTGCACGGCTGCACGCTCGAAATTTATTTGATTATACAGAGTGTTTCACTAAGTGTGTTTGCCTCTGTAACTTATAAAATAATAGGTGACGGGAAATTTTAATGCGGTAGGTCAACAAAGAAATATTAAACTTTCTGTGGAGCTATGAACATAGTTTATTGTATCATTTTCCAAAGAGTTACAGCACAAAGATATAATTTTTAAATGGAACGATAGTTTTTTTTTTTCTATCGTGCATTGGATTCGTTGAAACCAGCTGCATCCAAATCAATTTAAACTACATTCCTATCACTGTTAGTTTGGGAGTTACAACCCTTCAAAGATTCAGGGGCAGATACCACAAACGATGCGCATAATGCAATGCGCCTACTAAATGTGGTGCGGCCGAGTTGTAACGTCCCTCGTGTCACGGAGCGAGAAGCTTCCTCGATGCGTAGTTAGACTGGCGACTGTTGCTGCACACGGCCGTATACCCGACAGTTGGAGCCACAGAAACAACCGGAGCTCAGTATACCACAGTTACCGACATCGGATGACGATGGCATACACGGACATCGAGTACTTTGACTTGTTGCTGATGCTCGGCGAGTGCCGACACGATGCCACTGAAGCAGCCACAGTGTATGCCGTGAGATATCCTAGGAGAAGAGACCCGGCAGCTGTTGTTGTTGTTGTTGGTGTTTAAAGGGGACTCAACTGCTGGGTTATCAGTCCCCTGTTCCCAGCTAGGAGTGAACTGGTAAAAGTTTCCCTTTCGTCGCATACTACTCTAAGTCCAGGATGCTCCAGGTACAGAGCGACAGTCAATCGTAAAATGATGACAGAACCATGGACAAGACAGGAGTGGACAAAATAGACAGAACACTAAAACAAGGCTGCAGAAGCGTGTGGCTGGCTGATCACAAAATAATACAGGATGAGCCAGCCACTCTGCACACTTTAAAATCCGTAGTTAAAAAACAAGTCAAAAACCGTAAAATGACAGTGGCCTATTGTTCTGGAGGGGGTGAAGCCCGACAGGGCGGGCTCATAGGCCCCACCACTAAATAGACCCATAAAAGCCAGTTGCGCGAATAAAACCGAAAACACGATCGACCATAGCAGCATCGTCTCCTAACATAAAAGGAAGCGCATCTGGGAGATTAAAAGATTGTCGCAAAACAGTTAAAAGTGGACAGTCCACCAGGATGTGGACCACTGTCAAGGGGGCGCCACAGTCACACTGTGGTGCGTCCTCCCGCCGAAGAAGGTGGCCATGCGTCAGCCATGTGTGGCCGATTCGTAGGCGGCAGAGAACAACAGATTCCCTACGACACGACCGCAGTGAGGACTTCCATGCGGCCGTAGAGAGCTTCACTGCACGAAGCTTGTTGGGGTGAGCAGAGTTAGCCCACTCGTAGTCCCACAGGCTACGGATCTTCCGATGGAACTCCAGTCGGAGATCTCTCTCTGGAAGACCAATAGCCAATGGACTGGAGGAAGTAGCCTGCTTAGCCAGCTGATCCACACGTTCGTTTCCAGGAATGCCGATGTGGCCTGGGGTCCAAACAAAGACCACCGAGCGACCAGACCGAACAAGCCTGGAAAGAGACTCCTGTACGGATTGCACCAAAGGATGTTTTGGGAAGCATTTGCCGAGGGCTTGCAAACCACTAAGGGAGTCAGAACAGATGACCAGAGACTCCCCATGGCAACCTCTGAGATGTTAAAGTGCCCGATAGATGGCAACTAGTTCCGCTGTGAACACGCTACTTCCACTGGGCAGCGAATGCTGTTCAGTATGCTCACCATGGACGTATGCATAGCCAGTACGGCCCTCGACCACAGAACCATCCGTGTACACGACGTCCGCGCCACAGAACGACTCTAAAACCGCCTGAAACTGGCGACGGAGACTCAGTGGCGCTACAGAGGCTTTTGATACATGCGCCAAGTCCAGCCGAAGCTGTGGACGTGAAAGTGACCAGGGAGCGATGCGGTAAGGCCTGTGAAAAGCCGGAGGGATGGGAATGGACTCAAGAGACGACAGGACGGAACGAACACGCACCGCGATCGGAAGACCCGACCTCGGTCGTCGTTGTGGAGATGGAAGTGCAGCAGTTGGAAAAAGAAGCCTGCGATTCGGATGATGTGGCATCTCATGAACATGGGCAGCATAGGAGGCCAACAGCTGCTGCCGCCGAAATCGCAGGGGAAGGACTCCAGCTTCGGCTAGTAGGCTTTCCACTGGACTTGTCCGAAAGGCCCCTGTCGCTAAACGGACGCCACTGTGTAGTACTGGGTCCAAGGCCTGCAATGCAGATGGGGCTGCTGAACCATACACGAAGCTCCCGTAATCCAATCGCGACTGAATCAGCGCCCTGTAGAGCTGCAAAAGACTCGTACGGGCGGCTCCCCAACTAGTGTGGCTGAGGCAGCGTAGGATATTGAGGTACCTCACGCACTTCTGCTTGAGCTGGCGAAGATGAGGCACCCAAGTGAGCCGGTTGTCGAAGAGCATGCCAAGAAATCGGTGAGTCTCTTCGACACGAAGAAGTTCATCATATAAATATAGCTCTGGGTCCAAATGGACAGCTCGACGACGGCAGAAGTGCATAACCCGGGTTTTCGATGGAGAAAACTGGAACCCATGGGTTGAGGCCCACGACTGCGCCTTTTGAATGGCTCCCTGTAGACGCCTTACAGCTACCCCAATGCTAGCTGAGCTGTAGTATAAGCAGAAGTATTCGGCGAACAAGGAGGAAGAAACCGATGACCCCACTGCCTCAGCAAGTCCATTGATGGCAATTAAAAATAGGGGTACACTAAGGACAGAGCCCTGTGGGACACCGTTCTCCTGGACGTGAGAGGAGCTGAGGGAAGTACCAACCCGTACCCGAAAAGATCGGAAAGAAAGGAAGTTTTGAATAAAAAGTGGGAGCGGACCTCTCAAGCCCCAAGCGTGCAGTGTAGCCAGAATGTGGTGGCGCCAAGTGGTGTCGTACGCCTTTCTGAGGTCGAAAAAGACGGCAACAAGATGCTCACGCCTGCTAAATGCAGTACGATTGGCAGACTCCAGGGCCACTAGGTTGTCAACGGTGGAGCGGCCTTGCCGGAAACCCCCTTGGCGTGGGGACAACAGACCCCGATGTTCAAGTACCCACATAAGCCGCCGGCTCACCATACGTTCGAATAGTTTGCACAGAACGTTGGTGAGGCTGATTGGGCGGTAACTATCAGCCACCTGTGGATCAGCACCAGGTTTGATCACGGGAAGAACGATGCTTTCTCGCCATTGTGACGAGAAAGCCCCCTCCACCCATAAACGGTTAAACATGGCGTAAGCTGGTGCTGAAACTCCACGGAAAGGTGCCGAATGAACTGGCTGTGGATCCTGTCCGGACCTGGAGAGGTATCGGGGCATGCAGCAAGGGCAGTGTCGAATTCCCATTTACTAAAAGCAGAGTTATACGGTTCTGTTCGACGTGTGTGAAATGACAGCCGTCGCTGTTCCACCCTCTCTTTCAGTGCACGGAAGTCTGCACTGTATGCCGCAGTTGCGGAATTGCGAGCATAATGCTCCGCCATATGCTCAGCAATGGCAGTGGCGTCAGTGCATACAGTACCCCTGATCCGTAAGCTGGGGATCGCTGCTGACGTGCGGTACCCAAAGAGGCGTCGAACGTGGGACCACACCTGAGATGGTGAAGCACGAGAGCCGATGCTGGCTACATACCTCTCCCAGCTGTCCTGTTTGCTCTGGCGAATGAGCTGTCGAGCTCGGGCCCGAAGCCGTTTGAAGGCTATGAGGTTGTCCAAGGTGGGGTGGCGTCGATGGCGCTGTAGCGCTCGCCGACGCTCCCGGATGGCTGCAGCAATCTCTGGCGTCCACCAGGGCACAGACCTGCGCCGAGGGGTGCCAGAAGTGGTGGGAACAGTGGCCTCAGCGGCGGAAACGATAGCAGCAGTGACTTGACCAACCGCTATGTCCACATTGGCAGGCAATGGTACAGGAAAAGTAGCAGTGGACGTATAATCCCGCCAATTAGCTCGACAGAGGGACCATCGAGGTGGGCTGCCTGCAGGTTGGAAGTGCAGGTGCGACACAAGGATAGGAAAATGGTCGCTGCCGCAAAGGTCATAATGGGTCCTCCAGCGAAAATGTGGGAGCAAAGTCGGACTACATAAAGAGAGGTCGATTGCCGAGTAAGTGCCTCGCGCCACGCAAAAATGCGTGGGGGCCCCAGTGTTTAAAAGACAGATGTCCTGCTGGGACAGAAGTGTCTCGACGTCCCTACCACGAACCGTCGTCTGCGTTCCACCCCATAACGGGTGGTGGGCATTGAAATCCCCCAAGAGGAGAAATGGTGGGGGCAGTTGCGCTACCACTGCAGCAACATCAGTAGTGGAGACGATTGCATCCGGGGGAAGGTAAATGGAACAGACGGTGAATTCCTGTCCCGCTCGGATGCGAACAGCAACGGCCTCTAAGGTCGTTTGGAGAGGCACAGCAGCGCTAGGGACAGTTGCGAGGACGTAAACAGCGACACCACCCGAAGCTCTATTGTATATATCGCGGTTACAGTAAAAGCCCCGATAGCCCCGAAGGGCTGGGGTCCTCTGAACAGGAAACCACGTTTCCTGCAGTGCTATACAAAACACCGGGATGTGGCATAACAACTGCTGCAACTCAGCTAAGCGGTGGAAGAAACCGCCGATATTCCATTGGAGAATAACTTTGTCGTCTAGCTGAGATGCCATAAATAGTAGCAGAGGAGCAGGTTATTCCATTGCGTCGCCGTCTGCCTTGTGTTCAGCATCAATAGATTCATGATCCATACGATCTACTGGATCAGTAAGTGCAAGATCCTCGGGGGAAGCGAGGATCTTGACTTCATCCTCTGAACCGGAGGATGAGGGTATATGTGGCTTTGGAGCCACCAAGGGTTCTTTTTTCCTTGTGGATTTTTTCTTAGCCTCTCGCTGGCCCTTGGGTTTGAAGGGCCGGGAGGGCTTCTCAGGCATGGTCTCGGGGGCTGACGAAGAGCAGGAGGCCCTTCGGTCAGCAACAAGAGGATCCTGCAGCAATTTGCTGGGATCCTCTTTGCCATGTGGAGAAGCCTCGGAAGGGAGTGTCCCAAGGGACCCCTTCCGAGCGAGAGGGGCTGGAGAAGGCTTCTCCTTCTCCGACTTAGAGGTGGGGACTGGTGTCCCCAATGTTTGTGCGGTTGTTGCTCCCACTGTGAAAAGAGTGGGAGCCACCAAAGAGGAAGTGCCCCCAGCTGGTAAGGGGGCAGGGGTAGTTGACTGGGCGTGGGAGCCCACTTGCAGTGGTTCAGTACGCGGTACTCGAGGCACTATGGATGACGATGAGGCTGCTGTGGCATAGGAAGTGGTCAGATGAACGGGATGGAGCTTTTGATATTTCCGTTTTGCTTCTGAGTAGGTCAGTCTGTCCCGGGTCTTGTATTCCATAATCTTCCGCTCTTGCTGCAATACTGAGCACGTAGATGAGCAAGGGGAGTGATGCTGGCCGCAGTTTACACATACTGGAGAAGGGGTGCAAGGGACGTTTGGATGGACTGCACGTCCGCACTCCCGACACGTAGGATTGGCATCGCATCGGGAGGACATGTGCCCAAACCTCCAGCACTTGAAACAACGCATAGGGGGAGGAACGTAGGGCTTTACGTCGATCCGGTAGACAATCACCTTGACCTTCTCGGGCAATGAATCACCCTCGAAAGTCAAGATGAAGGCACCGGTCGCGACCCTATTCTCCTTCGGACCCCTATGGACTCGCCGAATAAAATGGACTCCCCGGCGTTCCAAGTTAGCACGTAGTTCTTCATCAGACTGCAGCAAAAGGTCTTTATGGAATATTATCCCCTGGACCATATTCAAGGTCTTGTGTGGCGTTATTGTTACGGAAACATCACCCAGCTTGTCACAGGCAAGCAGGGCCCGTGACTGGGCTGGGGATGACGTCGTAATTAAGACTGACCCAGAGCGCATCTTGGACATTCCTTCAACCTCACCGAACTTGTCTTCCAAGTTCTCCACGAAAAACAAGGGCTTTGTGTTCTTGAACGATTCTCCATCATTACGGGTACAGACAAGGTATTTCGGAGCATATGCCTCACCCTTCTGTTTTGCCCGACGTTCCTCCCATGGTGTAGCCAGGGAAGGGAACGTTTGGGGATCATACTCTACCGCATTAAAGTCATTCTTACCACGCTTTGAGACGCCATGTTTGCGTGTGGCGACGCTATTGAGTGCTCGTTTCATGTTCGTCCCACGAGCAGCTAGGGAACTAAAGGTCCACCCAGGCAGAGCCCCGCTTGCCTGGGTAAGCCTTATACAACTGAGGTGCGGCAGGTTCCTCAGAGGTTGCTCGCTAGCGGCTGTTCAACCTCAACAGCCATGCATCTCCTCGGCACGTAGCACACCTTGAGATTGAGGGGTTTTTATAGAGGTTTGTACCGTCCTCGCGACCCGGGCGGTTAAGCCAAGATCCCCGGGCTCTGAAACGTACAACGTTCCACCGTCGCGCCGAACGATGGTCGTTGAGGCACGCACAGAGTTTACGGTGTAGCGGACTGTTGGCGCGACACAGCCCACAGCTCAGGACCCCGGGTTCGCCAAGCCCGTACTCAGCAAATTAATGCTGAGCCCCTGAGGGGACCCGGCAGCCATTACGTTCTTACGTGCCGAACAACGACTTCGGGAAACAGGCAGCTTGGTAATGCACCGCAGTAACAGACGAAGACCTGCAAGAAGTGAGGAGACGGAGCAATGTCGATACAGAAGAAAAATATAGTTGCGATAATCACAGGTCAATTCGGATGCTCTCAGTTACGTAATGGCAAGATTACATTTCACTGTCAGAGTTGATTCAACATATCTCATACATCACGTATGAGTTACGTTAACATCTTGCTTCTTAGTCTTCTGTTCTTCACTTTCTGCCCTGTTAGCCAGGCAACTGAATTTCATTCCAAATTAGTGCCATGAGAAATTCTTCTGTTGTGCACAAAGCTATAGATTTTCCTTCTAACTAAAATACTTCATATTAGTTATTCTGTGATGAATTTGGTTTGACTTGCATGGCATCTCAAGAGAGGTCTTAGTTCAAGTTATCTGTTTTTAAGCTATGTGATTCAAGAGTGACCTCGTCTGCCATGGTCAGTTAAGAAGCCCAGTTCAAACGTTGAATGGCAGTCTATTGTAAGGAGAGAAAATACATAACAGTACCTCTGCTCTGAAAGTTGAATTCCATTGTTGTAAACATTAAAAGCAATAGTTGATGACATACAACATCGGGCACAACCTTGCAGGGTTTACAATGCCCACGTGGTATCTCCTAAAGCTGCCTCTCTCGCTACAGACGATAAATCTCTACCGTGGCTTCGCTTGTGATTATGGGTCAATATTTTGTAATAAATTTAGGTGTTCATTTCAATAAAGCGCCCACATATATAGGAATAAAGGGAGGAATTGTTTTATTCCGTGTTATTATTCTTGCCACACACCCATACCACTAAAGTATTTCGATGGCACAGGCGACACTCTTATAAATCGTTGTTCAACTAATTCAGTAATGCAAAAGAGTGCTTTATCGTAAAAATTATTTAGTTCAATCGGTTAATTCATCCTACATCTTATTGTATAAGAAATCATAAATTCGGCACTTTTTACTTTCAACGTAGCTACCCAACACGTTGTATGCACTATTGTTATGTAATGAAAATTTAATCAATAAATATTACACATGTGATCGCAATTAAGTACGTCTGACGTCTTCATGACCATTCACTCAGGCTTTCAACTACCAACTTTTATAATAATGCAGTCACTTCTCACATCTGACCACCGTCATCATATATCCAATCATTAACTTCGCCCACTGCCATTGAACTCAAACCTCAGTGGTAATGGTAATGATATCTCAATACTTTTGGTCAATTCGAGATTAGCAAATTCGTGGTTACTTTATACGGTTGGGCTTTCTTCTGCCAGCAGGAAGCGAACATGTCAGCAGGAGGACTGTTATATAACTTCCCACCAACAACACTTCGTAACAATCTTGCTACATTCTACATTAGTTGGGACATTGGTTGATTGTGATTTTAATCGTAAATATGAGAGGCGAATAAAGTCTTTACCGGTTCAGTGCGATACTGAATGGTATGTTCTATTAGCAAGATTGCAATGCACATATCGATATCTAAGGAAGGAATTATTGTGACTTTCTTTTCTTTTCTCTGTGCGTGCTAGATATGGAAACGTGAACTATGACGATGTTATTCACGCAGATGGTGCTCACCCAGATCCTTGAGCACCGAGGTCCACTGTACATTCATGTGTAAACGGCCTTTGTCTACGTCTCTGGGAAACGGTGGGAGCTCCGCTTCAGAACTTGCGGCATGCAATTACGGCGAAACGTCCGGTGATACTGCAACAAGGGGTGCCGCTGCGTCACGGCAACGCACAGCCACATATTGCAAATTCCGTGAAGCAGCAGTTACACCAGCTCAAGTGCGAGGCTCTCGGCCATCCGCCCTATACACCCACCTCTGTTCCCATCTCGCTATCCCGTGTTCAGTCCCTTAATACATCCCTTGAAGGGTCGACAGTTCCTGGAGGGTGATGATATGCTACACACAGTTACGGTTTACTTGGAGTAGCAAGAGCCGGTGTTGTACAAAACGTTATACCTGGCACGTCGATGGAGTGATTGTCTCAATTATCACGGTTATTTCATCCAATTGGCATACCGGTTTCGGTTTGTAGTGACATAAAATAAAAATCCCAGATAATTCGAGATATTTAGATTGTCTTTGTGACTTATAATATTTTCCAGTAACTTTCGGGTGCGCAGCCGGTTCCCGTCGTCATTCTGACACGATATTTCGGCTTGGAAACGTCTTCAGGTGAGTAGCGAGTACTGAAGAGCCCAGGTGCACTCCCGATATTTGTAGTGGTTCTTGCGCATGCCAAAAGTGTTGGTGTCGTTTATGCGCATGCATTAGGTGGTGTCATGCGCGATACAGCCGAGTTGTATGTGCTAAAATGAGTAATTTTGTTTGTGGTTAAGTCGAAAGTGAGTCCTACATCAAAAAGGTTGCTCTGTAAATTAAAGTGCTTGGTAAAGTATTGTAGGCAAAATATTCTCAGGTATTGTTGAAAGGAGAGTGCGAGTATTAATTGAGGATAAATCAGTGTGGGTTTAGGCCTCTTAGAGGCTGTTAGGACCAGATCTTTAGCTTACGGCAGGTAATGGAAAAGTACTATGAGTGGAACAGGGAATTGTATCTATGTTTCATAGATCTAGAAAAGGCTTATGACTATGTCCCTAGGAGGAAGATACTGTCAGTTCTACAAGATTATGTCATAGGAGGCAATCTTCTGCGGGCAATTAAAGGGCTTTACGTAGACTGCCAGGCAGCAGTTAGAGTAGATGGCAAATTAAGCTCATGGTTCAGGGTAGTTTCAGGGGTAAGACAGTTTCAAGTACCTGGGATGTATTTTCTCACAGAATGACAACATAGTGAAAGAACTGGAATCGAGGTGCAGGAAAGCTAATGCACTGAGTGCTCAGCTAAGATCTACTCTCTTCTGCAAGAAGGAAGTAAGTACCAAGACTAAGTTAGCAGTGCTCTATCTTTCGACCAACTTTGTTGTATGGGACTGAAAGTTGGGTGGATACAGGTTACCTTATTCATAAGGTAGAGGTTACAGATATGAAAGTAGCAAGAATGATTGCAAGCACTAATAAATGGGAACAATGTTCAAAATGTTCTAATGTTTGTAAATCTTATGGGACTTAACTACGGGGTCATCAGTCCTTGAACTTACAAACTAGGACGGCACAAATATCCATGCCCGACCGTAGTGGCCGTGCAGACCGTGACTGAAGCGCCTCAGTCCCCTCGGCCACCGCTGCCGGCTGGGAACAATGGCAGGAGGGTGTCCATAATGAGAAAATCAAGAAAAAACTGGGAATGAACACCATAGATGAAGCAGTTAGAGCGAACAGACTGAGATGGTGGGGTCATGTTACACGCATGGGGGAAGGAAGGTTACCTAAGAGACTCATGAGCTCGGCAGCGGAGGGTAAGAGGAGCCGAGGTAGACCAAGAAGAAAGTACTTAGATTCGGTGCAGAATGATTTTGAAGTAAAAGGCATAACATCAGACGAGGCATCAATGTTAGCATTGAATAGCGGATCATGGAGGAATTTTATTAGAGGTACTATGCTCCAGACTGAACGCTGAAAGGCATAATCAGTCTCTAATGATGATGATGATGATGGGTAAAGTATTCATCTACTGACTTTCGTACTATTTTTCTACCATAGCATTCTGGAATAGCACGAAAGAAAAAAATGTTTAATTGTTTGTAAGACAATGGCAGCAAACTTCTGTGGCTATTTAAGCGAACTAAACTAACGCAACCAACAACACACACACACACACACAAACACACACACACACATATGCTCGAGGGACGACTCCAACCTCCGACGGCGATCGATCGCCCAATCCATAACAAGGCGCCTCAGACCGCATGGACATTCCCTCGCGGCCAGAGGGAACGTGAAGCACCTCAAGCCTAACGTTACAGCACTGACATGTCGTATTCTGTTTCGTTGATCATTTCTTTCTATGTAGGTGAGATTCAACAGATTCCCACACGATTTCTTGAATCGTTCCGTGACACTTTTTCACTATAACATAGGCCAAAGACTAGAAGACACAGGAAGGTAACATACAGTTTTTGTAATGATAAAACATAAATTTCAGAACTAGGTTTAAACTGAGAACTCTATGCAGCGGCAAATATTGGCTATATCTGATTGGTTGCCTGTTTGAAAACCCGGCGTTCACAAGGTATTTCTTTATTTACTGAAGCCTTGAGTTAGTACTTCTCCTTTCCATCTAGCAATAACAAGAAATATTTATCAGAGAATGTATAAAAATATTGTCTTGCATAAAATTTAGAGTGCAGTGTCCAGACGTGGAAAGATAGTAATCAAAACGCAAGTGATATGTAACATTCATACATTCCTTTAATTTACAACTTTACTATAAAGAATATTTCTTGTGACTTGTCCAGTATCTAATATTAATAATGACTTTAGTGAGCCCACCCCTAAGCAAGTGACTAAGTTGTCCATGTGAGAAACATGGACATGTCAAATACACTTAACAGTACTGAATAGACTGCCCTGTGGTTTATTAATCGTAATAGAGAATGCAAGTCTCACTGGAAAACGCGGACTCATGATGTTAAAAGCTACATCTGTTGGAAATAATGGGTATTTGTTGGGTGAAACTGTTTCATTCTCTTCCTTTCATTGTAGCACTATAGAAAATTATTGCTTTCACCTACAGTTGTGTGCAATTCACAATTCAGAGTTGTCAAGAGAAGTCAGTTTTCATGAGTTTTCTTAAGCTGACTGGAAACAGGAGTGTCTTATTGGTGTATGATGTGACACGTTTTGTACCTATCGCAGTGCACATGATCTCATATTTATATAATTATATCTTGTACAGTAGTTTAATTTTGGAGTTACATATTCACTTGTATAATGTTGTATGCCGTAATATGCGTAGCGAACAGAGTTAGTATTCAAGAAGCAAGAGACTAAAGCCTGATGCACTATGTTGCGGGTTTCCGTGAACGTTCCTGTTCATGTCCTTGCATGTAATAAACTACGTGTCACACTGTGATACAATTTCGGACTCATTACCTAGCTCTTTTGTCCCCTTAAAACCACCACCACCATCAATAACAAGACAATTTCTAAATTCCATTCAGCTGTATGTCTGTAAATTATCTGTAAAATTTCCTGCGGGTAAAATATCTAGTGTAGAAACTATAAACTGTAACGTCATACCGAATGTCGTGATTTTGCTCCATTAACAGCGGAAAAGTAGTAAGCCAGAATCTTCTTTCCTTGCAGTATTTTGAGGTGGTCATACAATATCGCCACCCATGAACCACAGACATTGCCAAGGTGGGGTGGCTTGCGTGCCTCAACGATACAGGTAGCCGTACCGTAGGTGCAACCACAGTGGAGGGATATCTGTGGAGAGGCCAGACAAACATGTGGTTCCAGAGGCTGCAGCATATTCAGTAGTTGCAGGGGCAACAGTCTTGGATGCTTGAGATGGCCCTGTAATGTCATCTAATGTGGCTTCGTCATTCAGTTATTGTGAACGGCTGAAAGCAAGGAGAAACTACAGCCGGAATTTTTCCCGAAGACATGCAGCTCTACTGCATGATGGCATTCTCTCGGGTAAAATTTTCCGAAGATAAAATAGTCCCCCACTCGGATCTCCGGTCGGGAACTACTCAGGACGATGTCATCATCATGAAAGACGACACTGGCACTCAACGGATCGGAGCGTGGAATGTTAGATCCCTTAATCGGATAGGGACGTTCGAAAATATAAAAACAGATATGAATACGTTGAAGTTAGATATAGTTGGGATTAGTGAAGTTCGATTGAATGAGGAACATGATTTCTGCTCATGTGAGTACAGGATTATAAATACAAAATCAGTTAGGGGTATTACAGCAGTACGGCTTTCAACGTAGTCAGCTGAATTACAACTCTTACGACTGGCCAAGCACATCACCAATGTAATCTTAACATCACCAAGAAGTTGAATGTGAACAAGGCGACTGCAACAGTCTTCCTTGAAAAGGCTTACGATGAAATCTGGAGAGACCTTCTCATTAGGAATTTCCACGAACAGACAACCATCCCAGACTGCTACGTGAAGCTAACCGCAAGTTACCTGCGTGACCGCAAGATGATGTGACAGTGGAAGGCCAATCTGCGGACACTCGACTGGCATTAGCCGGACTACCTCAAGGTTCGGTGCTCTCTCCCATCCTGTTGAACGTGTATGCAAACGACATACCTGCGGTGGAAGGCGTACAGATAGCACAATTCGCTGACGATACAGCGTTCCTCACCAGCGGACGACACGTTCAAGCCAACATCAGACGTCTCCAAAGTCAACTGGATGCAATGGAGGACTGGTGCAAAACCAACAAAGTGCTACTGAATCCGGCAAAAACAACTACCATCTGCTTTACTAAGAAGCGTCCACGACTGCCAACCAACCTGAATCATTACGGACAAGACATACCATTTGGAGATACGATGACATATCTAGGGGTTATCTTCGATAAGCACTTCTTCCTTCATAAACACGTCAACGGCTTGCGAAATAAAGCGTGTGCAATGGCGAAGAGCCTAATGTCCTTCTTCTTGAGCACTGAACGTTGCAGCCAAATTACACCTGTAAAAAGCCACGGTTCTGTCGAAGAGGCTTTATGGCAGCTCGGTCTGAGAACTGGCCAGTGCTACCCAAATTCAACGGCTGCAGGAGGTACAGAACAAAACCTTACGATAGATCCTCAGGGCAAACAGATACACACGGAATACCGACATCCATGAGGAGCTTCACATGGATACCATAATGGAGGCCGCCTAAAAAAGAGCGACGAAGATCCATCGCAAGATTGACCAACTATGGGATACAGTACGTAACATCCGCACATTGGAGAGGAGAATGCCACTTCCATGGCATATATACAAAGTGCCACAGACCTTGATTAATCGATAAAAATTATATGTAAGGGCCCTTACAAATTAACCCCTAAAATTTATTGTAATAAATAAAGTTATTCTAATAAATTCTAATATGTGAAGTGTAAATCGTCCATGACGATGGTACTTCAATCACCTTGTACCACAAAAAAGGGTATACAGGAGTATGTCTGATGATGAATAATAAAATAGGAACAAGGGTAAACTACTATGAGCAGCGCAATGATCACATTATCCTACTCAAGAAAGACGCGAAGCCAACACCGACCACAATAGTACAGGTTTTATATGCCAACTAGCTCTGCCGATGATGAGGAAATCGAAGAAATGTATGAAGAGGTAAAGGACAATTAAAGGAATGGAAACCTTAACTGTGATGGGAGACTGAAATTCGATAGCAGAAAAAGGAAGGGAAGGAAAATTTGTAGGTGAATAAGGACTGGGGAAAAGGAATGAAAGAGGAAGCCACCTGGAGAATTTTGCACGGAACATAATTTAATGATAACAAACACCTGGTTTAAGAATCACGAAGAAGGCTGTATACGTGGAAGAGACCAGGCGACACCGGAAGGTACCAAATAGACTTTGTGATGGTAAGACATAGATTTCGCAACCAGGTTTTAAACTATAAGACATACCAAGGGGCAGATATAGACTCCGATCATGTATTATTGGTCATGAATTGTATGCTGAAACTGAAAAACTTGTAGAAAGGTTGGAAAATAAGGGAGTAGGACCTGGATAAATTGAACGAATCTATAGTTATCGAGAATTTCAGAGTGAGCTTTAGGCAACAATTGACAGGAACAGAGAAAAATAAAATAGTAGAGGATGATTGGGTAGCACTGAGAGATGAAATAGTGTAGGCAGAAGAGGATAAAATAGGTAGAAAGGCAAAACCTACTAAAAATCATTGGATATCACAGGAAATATTAAATTGAATTGATAGAAGGAGAAAATAAAAAATTCAATAAATGAAACAGGCAAAGTGGAGTACTGACGACTAAGAAATGAGATGGGCAGGAAATGCAAAATAGCTAAGCAGGAATGGCTAGAACGCAAATGCAAGTCAATGGAAGAATGTTTAAATAGGGAAAAAATAGATAGTGCTTACAAGAAACATTTGGAAACAAGAAAAGCAGCTGTATGAATATAAAGAACTCAGATGGAAAACAAGTTCTCCGCAAAGAGCGGAAAGCTGAAAGGTGGAAAGAGTGTATAGAGAGGCTCTACAAAGGAAATGAACTTAAAGACAATATTGTAGGAAGGGAAGAGGAAACAGATGAAGATGAAAAAGTAGATACTATACTGAGAGAAGAATTTGACAGAGCACGTAAATACGTAAGTCGAAACAAGCCCCTGGAGTATATAACATTCCCTCAGAAATAATGATGTCTCTGGGAGAGCCAACCACGAAAAAACTATTTTACCTGGTGCGTTAAGATGTTTGAGACAGGGGAAATAGCCTCAGACTTTACAGAAAAATTTAGTAATCCCCATTCCAAAGAGAGCAGGCGCAGAGAGATGTGAAAGTTACAGAACCCTCAGTTTAATGAGTCATGGTTGCGAAATGTTAGCACGAATTATTTACAAAAGTTTGGAGAAACTGGTAGAAGCCGACCTCGGGGAAGATCAGTTTGGATTATGGAGAAATGTAGGAACACAAGAGACAATACACACTTTACGGCTCATCTTAGATTCAGGAAAGGCAAACCTATATTTCTAGCTTTTGTAGATTGAGAAAACTTCTGACAATATTGATGGCCATGAAATCAGCAGGAGTAAAATATAGGGAGCGGAGGGTTATCCAAAAACCAGACAGCAGTTATCCAAGTTGAAGGGTACGAAAAGGTTGCAGAGGTTGGGAAGGGGCTAAGACAGGGTTGTAGTCTTTCTCCATTGTTGTTCAATTTGTACATTGAGCAAGCTATAAAGGAAAGCAAGGAGAAATTTGGAGAAGGAATTAAAGTTCAGGATGAAGAAATAAAAACATTGCGTTATGTCGATGACATTGTAATTCTCTCAGAAACAGCAAAGAATCTGGATGAACAGTTGAACGGGATGAACGGTATGTTAAAAGGTGCATATAAGATGAACATTAGCAAGAGCAAAACAAGGGTAATGGAGTGCAGTCTAAGAAAATCTGGCGATGCTGAAGGAATTAGATTAGGTAACGAAACAATGAAGGTGCTAGATGAGTCTTGTTACTTGGGCAGTAAAATAACACAGGATGGTCGCAGTACAGAGGAATAAACTGCAGAATGGCAACTGGAGGAAAAGCGTTTTTGAAAAAAGGAAATTTGTTAACCTCGAGTATTAATTTAATCTTTAGGATGAGCTTTCTGAAGGCATTTGTGTGCAGTGTTGCCTTATATGGTAGAGAAACATGCACTATAAAGAGTGCGGATAGGAAGAGGGTGGAGGCTTTTGAAATGTGGTGCTACAGAAGAATGCTGAAGATTAGGTAAGTGGACCGTGTAACTAAGTATCTAAAGAGGAAGTACTGAACAGAATTGCGGAGAAAAGGAATTTTTGTCATACCTTGACTAAAAGAAGGGATCGATTGGTAGGACACATTCTGAGACGTCGAATTATCGTAAATTTAGCATTGGAGGGATGTGGGGTAAAAGTCGCAGAGGGAGACCAAGAGATGAATACAGTAAGCAGATTCAAATAGACGTAGGGTACCGTTCTTATAAGGAGATAAAGAGGCTTGCTCAGGATAAAGTAGGGTGGAGAGCTGCATCAAACCAGACTGAAGACCAAGAAAACATATAATATATGCTTGAAATTATGTTTTAAGTTTTTTGCAAGTCGCTTTGTACGTTATTCTAATATTGTGCATTTAGAAAGTCTCGCCGCATTATGCGGCAGTTTCTTGCATCTCGTATTATGACGTTATATCTCCTGAACCATGTAGGTGGATGTTACCCCTACAGTAACTCACAGTACGGAAGATGTGTACCATATTTGGTTGAAATCGGTCCATTGATTTAGGAGGAAACCTGGAACATTGTCGCGTAATGCAGCAGTTTTTCTCACACCTCATTGTTTATGACGTCATATCTTGTGAACTGTGTTGTATGTGATCCTTACGGCGACCGTCCTCATACTTACGTGTGCAAAATTTCGTAAACATTGTAAGAAAACTGTAGATTTGTATGTAACACTTACACACAAACAAGTAAACGAACATACGGACTCCCTGCTTTATATATAATTAGCTGAAAACCCGGCGTTGTCCGGGTATTTATTTATTTATTCCTGCCATTTTTCAGGTAAGTATACATTTGTATAAGGGCTGTATGTCTGATAAATCTATTGGGAATACATTTAGTAGTAAAGAAGTAATGTATTAAAACTTGGTGCAGGAAGGGGCGGTTTTCCATAAACGTTACTGTTTATGTGATCATATCTAATGAACTACGTGTCGTAGTGTGATACAATTTACAAGGTACACTGAAATATATGCGTATATACGTCTATAAATTTCCTGCGGCTACAAATTGTATTGTACAAATTATAAATTTTAACGTCATACCGAATGCCGTTGTTTTACTCCATGAACAGCGGAAAAGTAGTAAGCGAGAAACTTTTTTCCTTTAAAGATTGCTACGGTTGTCAGCAAGAAAAAAGTTTAATAAAGATTGAAATTATGTTTAAAGTTTGTTACAAGTAGCTAAGTACTCTTACACTCATATAGCGTATTTTTAAAGTCTCGCCGCATTATGTGGCAGTTTCTTGCTATTCCAATTGTTTAAGACGTCATATCTTCTGTATCATGTGTCGTATCTGATTCTTAACCCTGCAGAAATTGTTACCTCACATTAAGGAATGTATGTATCAAATTTGGTTGAAATCGGTCTAGTGGTTAAGGAGAAAATGAGCAGCAATGTCGCTAAACGCAGCAGTTTTTCGCGCATCTAATTGTTTATGACGTCATATCTCGTGAACTATGTACCGTACGCGATTCTTACACTTACAGCGACTGTCGTCATGGATTGAAGCTTACGTGCACAAAATTGCATAAAGATTGGAATAAAACTGTAGATTTGTACTCAAGACGTACACACGAACATACGGACACTCTGCTTTATATATTAGAAGAGATGAATTGTAGACTGAAGAAACTACAGAAATGTAAGAAAAATGTATGGAATCTTGATAAATCGAAGGTACCTGAACTTCTTGTGAGTTTCAGAAGGAGCTGTAGGCAATAATGGACAGAAATTGGGGAAATAAACAAAGTAGAAGATGAATGGGTTGCTTTGAGAGACGAAATTGTGAAGGCAGCACAGGTCCAAGCAGATAGAAAGGGAAGACCTATATATATCCTTGTATATCACAGGTAATATTGAATTTAATTAATGAAAGGAGAAGATATAAAAAAGCTGTGAATGAATCCGCCAAATTGGAGTACAGGGGACTAAAAAATTAGACTGACAGAAAGTGAAAAATCCCCATTATTTCGTATCAATGCTATATGAATATTAATAAGTATATACCCAGAAAAATACTTGGCTGCTGGCTGCACATAGCATTTTCGAAAGTGACTTCGCTAAAAGTCAGTTAAGTGTGGAGTTTGTATTTTTCGGCTGTCTTATCTGCAACATTTATCAATCAGGAACGACGCTCGAAATAACACACCTCTATTTCCCAGTAATATGAATTTAAATGTTAGGAAGTCCTTTCTGAAAGCATTTGTGTGGAGTGTAGCATTGTATGGCAGTGAAACGTGGACGAAAAGGAGTTCAGATAAAAAGATGATAGAAGCTTTTGAAATGTGGTGCTACAGACGAATGATGAAAATTAGATGGGTAGATCACGTAACTAATGACGAGGTGCTTAACCGAATCGGGGAGAAAAGGAGTTTCTGGCATATACTGACTAAGAGAAGGGATAGATTGGTAGGACACATTCTGAGATATCAAGGAATTGTCAACTTAGCATTAGAAGGAAGGGTGTGGGGTAAAAATCGTAGAGGAAGACCGAGGGGCGAATATAGTAAGCAGATTCAAAAGGATATACGTTGCCGAACGTATTCTCAGATGAAGAGACTTGCACAGGACAGAGTAGCGTGGAGAGCTGCATCAAACCAGTCTGCGGACTGAAGACCCCAACAACAGCAACATTTCCCAGTAAATAAAGCACTTCTCTTAGGGCTCAGATTAGTCATACTGCATTTTTTGTCCGTACGTGCTCCATTACACAATACTCTGCGAAGCTGCAAGGGCAGTATTTCATTTGCGTCCCACACTTACATGGTGTCTGCACACTTGGCATTTCATACAGCGCTAGGGCAAACACATTTCACTTGCTGCTGCACTAGGGGCAGGTTCTCCTGCCATCGCTCCCGCAGCTGCAGGTCGACCTCCACGCAACCTGCCGCGGTGCTTCCTCGCAGCAGGTGGCTGTTGTTTACGAGGTACGGCGAAGCTCGCGACCGCAAACGGCCGCGCCCGCCGCTTCCCGGTAACACGACAAGTGTTTGCTGTGCTGCTAACGACTAGGGGCAGTCTGCCAGACTGCTCAATGCAGCCGCTGCTGCCCTCCACTTGCTGCGAACTGTATACACTAGCAGACCCCCTAACGACCCCCCTGACCTCATTAAGAACGAACTACATCTGTGAATGAAAGTCACTGCTGTTACTTCACCTAATACAAATTACAAGATATATGCCGGATTAATGTGTCTAACTAGGAGACCACATACCAGGTATCGGATTTTAGAATTTCTTTATATTTCTGGTACGTGCAGTTCATGACATAAGTAACAATCAGTCAAAGCCAATTGACGCGACTTTCAAAACTTTTCGAGAAATTCGACTTTGGTTTTGCAAGTAAACACGTAAGTACCAATAAGTAAACAATTGTAGCATCTATCGGTGTAGAATCGTTCTTTCGAATCGCGCTGTGACATTATACTTTCTACAAATGTCTGCCTGGGTGTATTTGCGTGTGTGTATGTGTGGGTGTTGGTGTATTTGTTTACCTTCCTCTTTTCCCTTCCACTTCCGGGACTGGAATGACTCCTCATCCACTCCCTTAAAACCCGCATACTTTCTTTTTTCCTCTCATTCCTTCCTCTTTTCGTGATGAAGCAGATAATGGTTGCGAAAGCTTGAATGTTTGTGGGCGTGCGTACGAGCGCGCGCGCTCGCGCGCTCGCGCGCTCGCGCGCGCGCGCGCGCGCGTGTGTGTGTCTGTGTATTTTTTTTTTTTGTCTGTCTGTCTGTCGGCGAGCCTGTTCTTTGGGTAGGTCAAACGATCTTTATATATACAGGTTATTTCACTAAGTGTGTTTGCCTCTGTAACTTATAAAATAATAGGTGACGGGAAATTTTAATGCGGTAGGTCAACACAAGAAATGTTACACTTTCTGCGGAGCTATGAACATAGTTTATTGTATCATTTTCCAAAGAGTTACAGCACAATATATAATTTTTAAATGGAACAATAGTTTTTTCTATTGTGCATTGGATTCGTTGAAACCAGCAGACCAGCTGATCAATTTAAACTACATTCCTATCACTGTTAGTTTGGGAGCTACAACCCTTCAAAGTCTCAGGGGCAGATACCACAAACGCTGCACATAATGCAATGCGCCTTCTAAATGTGGTGCGGCCGAGTTGTAACGTCGCCGGTGTCACGGAGCAAGAAGCTTACTCGATGCGCTGTTAGACTGCCGAATGTCGCCGCACACGGCCGTATACCCGACAGTTGGAGACTCACAAAAAAGGACTCAATATACCACAGTTACTGAAATCGGATGACGATGGCATATACGAAGAACGAGTACGTTGACATGTTGCTGATGCTCGGCGAGTGCCGACACGATGCCACGGAAGCAGCCACGGCGTATGCCGTGAGATATCCTAGGCGAAGACCCCCGGCAGCCATTTCGTTGTTACGTGCTGAACAACGACTTCGGGAAACAGGCAGCTTGGTAATGTGCCGCAGTAACAGACGAAGACCCGCAAGAAATGAGGAGACGGAGGTGTTTGTTTTAGCTGCACTACACCACGATCCTCATGTCAGCCGTTGCTGCAGTCACTGGTGTCAGTCTGACATCTGTGTGGCGTATAGTACACGGCCACAGGTTTCACCCGTACCGCCTGTCACTGACCCAGGAGCTGCATGGGAACGATTTCCATGCAAGAGTGACATTCTGTGAGTGTTCCATGCGTAATTTCACGCTGGAGTCTTTACAAAGTGATGAGTGTGATGAGTCCACGTTCACAAATTATGGTGCAGTGAATCGCCGTAACATGCGCTACTGGGCCGCAGACAATCCTCGGTGGGTACGACCTGTCGACCGTCAACGTAGGTGGTCTATTAACGTGTGGTGTGGAATCCTTGGGGATGAAATCATCAGGTAGACTGACAGGTGAGTTATATCGCTCTTTTATAGCCGAAGTTTGGGTGGTCTCCTTGAACATGGGTGTCTACACACGAGAGTCCATATGTGGATGCAGCACGATGGTCACCCAGCCCATTCTGCGCCTTCTGTTGTGGAAGAACTAAACAACAGTTTTGCAGGAAGATGGTTGGCGCGCCATGGTCCTCATTCATGGTCCACAAGGTCGCCCGATTTAACATCAGTAGATTTCTTTTTGTGGGGAGAGCCCACATCCCCAGATGATCTAAAACGGCGCATCGAAAATGCATGTCGCTCCTTCACACCGGCGATGTTACATCTCGTCCGCAGATCCTTTCGACGCCGCATTGCAATATGCATTGAGGAACATGGACACACATTGGAACATCTCATGTTAATCAACTTCCCACCGCCATAACATCCATCACCCACCACACAGCCATGTATTATGTGCAGCGTGTGGTATCTGCCCCTGAAACTTTGCAGGGTTGTAGCTCCCAAACTAACAGTGATAGGAATGTAGTTTACATTGATTTGGACGCAGATGGTTTCAACGAATCCAATGTACGATAGAAAAAACTATCGTTCCATTAAAAAAATTATATCTTTGTGCTGTAACCCTTTGCAAAATGATACAATAAACTATGTTCATTGTTCCGCAGAAAGTGTAACATTTCTTGTGTTGACCTACCGCATTAAAATTTCCCGTCACCTATTATTTTATAAGTTACAGAGGCAAACACACTTAGTGAAACACCATGTATATGCAGGCGATATGACAATAGAATGTCATAGTAAATCTTTCGAGTATTTAGAGCACACATTGAACGAAGATCTAAAACTGCTGCACTGACATGACATTATATGGCATGTACAACCCAATCAAGACAAGTAAGTGTAAACATACTTCTCAGTAACAGAGAAGCCTAAAGAATGCTTAACATTTCCGTAAATAGATAGTTAAATATGAACTCCCGGTACCTTGGAGTAAAGTTTGGTCGAACTCTAACATAAAGAGCCCATATAGAGGATACATGTCAAAACAGAATAGTGAAAGCTAAAAATGCCATTCCTTCCACACTCGCTGGAGCAATCTGGGGGTGTGATGCCAAATCTTGTAAACTTCAGCGTGGCCGAGTATTTTGCAGCTGTATGGGTCAGAAGTGCACACATATAAAAAATCTATGTTCAATAGCGAGAAGCAATGAGGCAAGTATCTGGATCTCTTAGACCTACACTAACAGACTGGTTACCACCAGAAATGAAAACAAGTCAGTGACTATCAAGACATTATAATAAAAAACTGTCGAACCCAAAACTTCCTATAACCATGATTTGAGACCAGACAACCACTTGAAGGTCACCTGTATGGAAAACAGGTGAAGAGATTTCTCTGCGATCCAGGATAGGAACAGAGAAGATTATGGAGTACAAGCTCTGAGAAGAACAGTAGCCTGATTGCTGATCTAAATACACCAGTAGAGGGCTTTAATCATTCGAGAAATGGACTAGACTAAACCATGTGAGGACGGGTGTCGGAAGGTGCTGGATTCTCGAATGACCTGTAGTGTGACTATGGACTCTTACAGAAAATGGCCCGCCTGGTAAAGTGCACCGTATTAATGGTGAACTTGAGGAAATAAATAAGCCGCGCGGGAGTAGCCGAGCGGTCTGGACCGCCACATTACGAATCGCGCGGATTCCCACGACGGGGGTTTAAATCATTCTCGGGCGTGGAATTGTGTGTTGTCCTTAGGTTAGTTTAACTTAGTTTAAGTCAAAGACATTATTGATAAATCTGAAGCATTGAATTAAAATTTGTGGTGCTGCCGGCAATAGAACCCAGACCTCCATGCTTACTAGGCAGACGTCTTAACCGTTCGATTACCAAACCACTGACATTAAAGCGCCCTGGAGTAGTCTATGTACGATTTCCCTCCACATCACAAACTTTAATTCAGCTTCTGTGTTCCAAAGATAATTGCCACTACTGCCAAGGCTCTCCATGTAGTGGAATAGCTCCTCGGCAATGGACATGGTGGAACAATCCTGTTAAGGTGATATAAATATCAATTAATACAAATAAACAATCCCAGAGACAGATTTACGTCTCAAATATGTCAAAGACATTATTCCCGGACGCACCACAAATTTTAGTTCAATGCTTCAGATTTATCAATAATGTCTTTGACATATTTGAGACGTAAATATGTCTCTGGGATTGTTTATTTGTTTTAGTTTAAGTAGTTTGCTCCCATAGATTTACAAACATTTGAACATTTGAATTTTGAAATACATAAACACACGGATAATGTTATTGAATGGTTTAAAACAATACTTCTTGTTAGTTCTCGTGATCTACAAACATGTATATTCCGGGCATACCATGGTAATCTACACATTATTACGATTAACTGGATACCAAACACGATATGGTATGATAATTTTGAGTCAGCATTCGTGCAAATCTCATATGCCTATTACGTTCGTGTGCTGATATGCATATTCCAGCTCAAGAAGCAAGTCATGATTTAGAAATACAGATAATGAAAAAAAAAGCAGTCTTTCCAACATAAAAGAATTGGGATGATGCAATATTACATAAAGGGAATCATTAGCAACAGGGCGTAACAAATCGTTGTTATGGAGCACAAGCCTTCCGTATAAAACCTATCTCAGGTAGAAGCAGTTGAGTGATTGGCCAGTGTAAAAGCGCGCCATTCCCTCATAACAAGAGAGTATTCGACTGGTCGCAGTCCCTCTGATGTCGAGTCTCGGTTCAGAGTAGGGAGGTACACTGAATTTGGTTGGCGCAAATTTCAGGAAGTCCAGCGCTTCTTGGAGTGTGTACGTGGTAGGGGCTGTTGTGCAAATGCTGTGTACAGAGAGGTGGGGATTAAGCCTCTAACTCAGTACTTTACTGAGAGTAGACGCTCTGTGATAGCGGATCTGTGTGATAGTCCTAAGTGCAGACGAGTAGGATTACGTGGTATCAAGAGTTCACCTTTCATGTATGGTATACATATGCATAGTGTTTTCTGAACACTCGAGAGTGAACTGCAAGTGGCAACGCGTTGGATTGGTTGTGTTACCGTTGTACCCAGAAAAGTTAGTTAAGCTAGAGCCTAAGGTGTTCCTGACATCATCAAGACTTCGGGAGGGTGAGACCTCAAATATGGATTCAGAAATATGTAAGGACAAAGTCAATTGCTAATGTATTTTTTTCTTTGCAATGGAATAACTAAAATTGATCGTCTGGTGAAGCCCAATTTAATTTACGGTACAATTCTTTAACACCTGTAACTCGTATTAAATATAGGGCTAAAGTCGAAGGCAAATAAAATCTGCATAGTGCGAAGCCCTTACTTCAATCATTAAAAGACTTTAATACAACAATGGTAGAAAAGACAAGGGAGAAAAAAATCTTTAGGTGAAGCCCGTTTTAATTCCTTCGCAATTCACAAACTTTCAATGTTTAAAACGACAAGAAAGCAAACTTCAGTGGGTGGAAACCATGCTACAGACTTTGCATAATTTGATACAAGAAAGCTTTCAGTGGGTGCAGCCAGTGCTTTAAAATCGTAACCAATTTGAAAGACGATTAAAATAGAAGCTTTGATAACCACAACAAAAGGCGTCAAGCTTAAATTCTTTAAAGAATAATAAATAGGGCACTAGAAGGCAAGTGACGGGATTTTACCTTCTTTGAAGAAAAGGAGCTCATGCACATTGAACAAATTACGACTTGTATGGTATGTATATAATTTGATCAAAAACAATTAGCACATATGAAGTCCCAAATTTGACGTGAAGTCACTAATCATATATAAAATGGCCAAATAGTTTTTATGACTACCAATAGATTGGTCAATGTTCATAAATATGCACACAATAAACTTGCATTTAAGGTTCAACGATGTTCTTAGAACACCTGTCAAAGGATTACACATAAATGCAAAGCTAAAAGCCACTGGAGGTGGTCAGGGGCAACAACAGCTGCTAAACACCAACATGTGTCAAATCAACTAGGGCAAATATACGGGATGCGAGCCAGATTTCCTTTTCGTGGGTGGATGAACGACAGCGTGGCTATAATATATCAATCAGAGCAAGTAGACAAGGAACATTTCTTCGTGGGGTTGAATAGTGGCGGTTATCATGAAATTGAAGAATTCAAACTGCCAAAATACACCCACCCGCCAGGCAGTAGTAGGTCGTAAACAGAAAGAACACAGCCTCAAAATATTTCTGTGGGCGGGGCAGGTAAGTGACTCACGAACTGCCAAATTAGCACATAAATACCCCGGTTACACTTACAAAAAAGAAAAAAAAAAAAAAGTAAATGAAAATCAATAATGTAATGAACTCGTTCTTTGGGGCGAATATCTTATGACATTTTAAAATAATTGACGCGACCTTGGCTGGAACCTTGTATAAAGAAAAACAATAAGAAACTCACAGATTTTAGGATGCGCCGCCAAACATTATGAAACAGCGCCGTGATGAAACTTAGACGAACATGAAAACTCGCATGACAAGGAGCCACAAGATATATGTAGGGCAACTTAATTTATCCGTTCCTCAGCAGCGAAGTACCGATGTCCTGGGTTATGTGAACGGTCGTTCTATCAATATATCACGGCCCAGAGCGCCACCGTGTTGCCGAAACGAATGGCCCAAGACTTCTTCAAGGTGTTAAGAACCAGGCACGTCCACTGGTGAGGTGCTGAATACAATTCACACCGAAGTGTTAATGACGGAGGACATCGGCCGACACGACAACTCCATCAGCGCCCCCCCCCCCCCCCCCCACGGTCTCGGTCCACACTCCTCGTTCCACACACGCTGCTGGACTCCGCCCTTGTTCCTCCTGGAGGCGATAGCCATCAATTGCCACTGGGGGCGGCCACCCGGCCCTGCCACAAACACCGTTGCTTCACTGGCGCCGCAGTGCGAGGCAGTCCGGAGACACTTCTGACACGTTGCTTATCTCTACACACCGACTCTCGCCACAGAGTGGACCGTGAGCTTATTTGCAAGCGAGCGTGAACATCCTAGCACCGATAACAACGGCCTCGGTGGTAGCAGGCGAAACCACAATCGATTCTTACAAGCCATGAAACTTTACATGCACGAAAGATAACCGTAGAAGGTGCTGTATAATAGACCGTTGTAAGCAGTATATACCGATGTGCTCATCAAGGAATGTGACTTAAAATAAAAGTCGCAAGTAGATGCAATAACAAGATGAGGTAAAATAAGAAGGGAGAGATATTTTACTAGGAATGTTTTGTCAACAAACAAGGCAGCGCTAAAAGCAGGAAGACGTGGAACAGGGGAGACAAGGAAGACAAAGGGCAATTAAAGGATATTGAATTCGTGGATAACGCAGAATTTAGGAAAAGGGTAAAACAGAGTAATGCATTCTGCCAAAATGTGATTTACTTAGTCTGGGAAAGGGTGGTGACCATGCAGTGTACGGAAGTGGTGTACAAGACGTACTTTATTGTGACATGTATCAGACATCTGGGAAATGGCAATGGGAGAAGAGCGTAGTGACTCGGAAAACAGGGGGAGGCAGAGTCAGAAATAATGAAGAACTTAGAAACTGGTGAAAGAAGGAGGAAGGAATCTTAGGGTTTAACGTGCCGTCGACAGCTTGGTCATTAGCGACAGAGCTAACGCTCGGAGAGTTTGGGTAAGGATATAGAAGGAAATCAGCTAAGCCCTTTTGAAAGGAGCCATCCCGGCATTTGCCTGGAGTGATTTAGGGGCATCACGGGAAATCTAAATCTGCATGGCCGGAGGTGGATTTGAACCACCGTCCTTCCGAATGCGAGTCCAGTGTGTTACCTCTGTGCCATCTCGCTCGGTCCTGGAGTAGAGAAGGTACTGGATAGAATTGTGCGGATCATGTTGAGGCAACGTTCGTGGAGAAGGGAGAGGGAGGGAGATATGAAATGAGAAATAGTAAGAAGAGTGAATTAAAGATGAGTGAATTTTTATAAACGATTTAGGAGATAATCTGAGTAACTTCCTTAGAATGCTCGCGGATGATGCTGTCATTTATCGGTTAGTAATGTCACCAAAAGATCAAAAGCCAGTGAAAAGTTATTTAGATAAGATATCAGCATGGTGCAATGATTGAAAATTGACCCTTATTAATGATAAGTCTGAGGTCACCCGTATGACCACTAAAAGAAATTCGTTAAATTTCAGTTACACGATAAATCAATCAAACCTACAGGCCGTTAATTTTACTAAATACCTAGAATTAACAGTTAAGAACAAATGAAATTGGAAATTACACATGGAAAATATTGTAGCGAAGGCGAACCAAACACTACGTTTCATTGGCAGAACACTTAGAAGATGCAACTGCCTACATTGAAATTGTGTCACCTATTTGGATTACTGCTGCGCATTTTGGGTTCCACACAAGATGGGAATGGCTGACGATTTAGAGGAAGGTCAGAGAAGGGGAGCTCATTGTGTATTATCGCGATATATGGGAGAGAGTGTTACGGAAATGATCTACGAGTTGGGGTGGAAATCGTGTTGCAGCGAGATCTATTTGCGAAATTTCTTTCACCAACTTTCTCTTCAGAATGGGAACATAAATTGTTAGCAACCACCTACAAAGGAAGCATGATCACCAAAACAAAATAAGACACATCAGATAGAAATCAGAAAGATTCAGGTGTTCCCTTTCCCTCGAGCCATTAGAAAATGGAACTACAGAGAAATATTAATAGTGTTCGATGAACCCTCTGGCATGCACTTTAATGTGATTTGCAGCGTATTCATATAGATGGAGTCTCTGGAGTGGCATAAAATAAATGTAGAACCCTCTGCCATGCACTTCAATGTGATTTGTAGCGTATCCATGTAGATATAGACTTTAGACTAGCATAAAATAACTGTAGACGAATTGTGGAAACAGAGGGGAAAGTAGAAGAGTAACAAGAATGTCCCCAACCCGGTGTATTGTGGAACAAGTGGAAACGAAGAGGACCATGAAGATTTATACTGTGCAATGTGCTCAATAAGTTCCTCAGTAACCTTTCAAACCTATATACTGCCTGGTACTCTGGTGTCTTGAGAATGGCACAGTGGAATAAGTGAACGGAGAATGGTGTGGTCAGTGAGGCACAGTGACGGATCTGGCTGCAGAGAGCGTGGATAAACTGACTGGGACATGGGCAGCACCGCACCAGCCGCGGCCGGCTGTTTGCACTGCGCTCCAGACGCCCGGCTCCACGGCGCGCCGGCAGTGCACTGCAATCAGCCGCGGTCTGCCGCGTGCTGTCTGCCAGACAAACAGCTCGTGATCCCAAGGTGAGCCGCGCTGATGACGACCTGACGCGATAGGACAGCCAGACCGGCACAACCGCGGGACTCCGAGGACCGGCCGCAGTGCCGACCCGTGCATCCGCTCTGTCACCACTGTTCAAACTGTCTGATTCCAGATAGGAGTAGCTGCGTGTTGATAAATTTATAGGCTACACTGCAGAGTCTGTTGTCCACGCGCTGCAAATGTTGGCAACACTACAGAATTTGTATATACCGCAGCAGTCAAACATAAAGCAGGTAGCATGTTTTATGTATTTTATTATGTGTACGAAACAGTGAGTATTTTAAGTTTTTTTTATGTGAGGATTCTGAAACACTCAGATTATTGGTTGTTGTTCTTCACGGGTTTGCGGCCGGATTATGTCGATCTGCTGATACGATATTACGGCGGTCCACCTGGCCGCCATCTTCAGGTATGACTGGTGCACAATCACGCTGGAACTCAGGACACATCATTTTTTTTCCTTTATTGTTATTTAAACACCAACTACAGACAGTTGGCAGGCTGGCAGCAGCTGCGGTGGCTGTGGCTGCTCTTCAGCCCTGCGATATACATGTTATGACAGATTGGAAAGACAATATAAAACAGAGGAATAAAATTGTAGAATTAAAAACAATTGACAAGCTAATCATTTGATGGACTAAAACGTAAATGGACAAAGAGACAAAACATACATCGGAGAACGAGAACAGACATGCGGTAATAAAACACGAATAGTCAGTAAAAATTGTTGGTTACGGTGGCGGTATAAAAGTACATTGAAGGAAACACAAGGACAAACATGAAGACAGTTGACGGTGCACACGATAAAACTTGTTGACGTCGAACGCGGAGGCACTGAGTAAAAACCACACATGGCACTGGACACACTGGCACTGTACACGTTGTAAAAAAAGACGAGACGCCCCCGTGGGGGGCGGGGAGGGGGATGGAGGGGGAGGAGGTGGAGGTGGGACAGGGATGGGGCGGGGGCGGGGGGAGGGGAGGGGAGAGGGAGAAAGGAAGGGAAAGAAGGACTGACGAGACTCTGGGCATGGGAGAGGGGTAGCCAAGCGGGTGGGAAGGAAAAGGACGGGAGAGAGGGGAGGGGCGCTGATCCTACGAGGAACGGATCAGAGTTGGTAGGAGGGGTACGTATTGGGTCGAAGTTCGGTATCCAGTAAGGGAAGGGTGCAGAAATTGCCCTGGGAGAGGATACGGAATGTATGTAAGTGAAGGCCGGGAGGGATGGTGGCAGAGGCCCGGGATTGGTGAGAATAGGGTATCCAAAGGGTTTTGGGAATCCATTTTGCGGGTAGTGTAAACGAGTCGGAGATGTTCGAGGTGTTGTAGGAGAGGAGGGAAGGGGATTAGGTCATAGAGGATCCGCGTGGGGGAAGGGAGTCTGATACGGTATGCGAGGCGGAGGGCGTGGCGTTCCAGGATCCAGGACACATCAGTTACGGCGGGAACAGGCGAGTGCGCATGTGCAAGAAGTGGAAGAACGCCCTCTGGGAAGTGAAGAGTATTGCAGCGCCACCAGCGGTAGAAGTTAGCCAAAGCGAGTAATCGAAAATTAAGAAGGATTGTCGAAAACTAGACCGTTGTTGTTTAATATCAGATAAAATGGGATTCCACGTTTTACTCAATGGAAATCCTTTTTCCCTATTAATAATATTATCTGATAATCCTATTTCGATCGCTTCCTTAAGGACACAATCCCAATAACGTGAGGCTGGAGCAATAATTTTCGTGTCTTCAAATGACATGTTATGCCCTTCTGTAACACAATGTTCAGCCACTGCAGACTTTTCTAGTTGGAACAGACGTTGTACAGAACATCAAAGTCACACACAATCTACGGAGTTACTCAGATTATTGCTTTCCCATTGTCGCTCGCGGCAAAGTTGCCAACATACGCGCCACACTAATAACACTGGCAACGGACTCGGCAGTTTTACCAATTTATAACAGTAAGTTGTGAAATACACAGCAACGTGAGGCAACAAACTTTACACGTAAAACAACATCTACAAAGACTGCCACTGAAGATGCCTTGCAAATGAAAGTGAATGCATATGACAAAAGAATGACTTTTATTTCAGTTGCATATACGGTTCATATAGGTAAATATATGCGGTTCATATAAATAAATATCTGCATGTTAATACTAAACTGTGTACTTTCTATAGAAGCTGATGTGTTACTTTTAGCGTTAGTACAGCAGGTTTTAATACTACTGTTAGAAAATGAAGGTAATGGTCCTTGCTGCAGAGTGCGCGGCTGTTTGCTGAGGGAAATTCGAATACTCCTTCGGGCATATATGTATGTTTTGTCCTTAGTGTAAGTCCCTTAGGTTTACAAACATTTGGATATTTTTTCGAGGTAATGGTAGCAGTAATATCGCCTTTTAATACCTATAATAGTTGAAAAGTTTACTTCCTAAATATCTGTGTGGGCCATTGTAACCTACTTAAGCTTATTTAAATGATTTTAAAATTGATTATCAGTAGGTTGAATAATCGCTTAGATGTTGTTAGTAGATTTATTGTCAAAACACAACATGTTTCAGTTTTAGCCGATCATTTGGTGATCTGTCAGTAAGATACATACACAGTCAATATGAGTATACACAAAATCATTTGTAATTTATAATTAAAATATAAAATATTTTTATATATAGTAAATAATGTTACATAATTTAAATTAATACCAATAGTTGTGATGCATTCAAGTTTGTCATTTAAAATACTGTTGTGATGTATTGTCAAACAAGAATAAACATCAACTGTGATTAAGATAATATTTATATTTATATAAAATAAAAATAATATATATAAAATATTTTGTAAAATTCCATGTGAATAATATGGAAGTTATAGTAGAGTCCGAACAGTAGCCTTATTGATCCAAGATACAAAGTCAAAACAAAGTGGCCTATTCTGCATTATTTTAAACAAATATAAAAAATAAACTAATTACCGTATTTGTGAAATAAAGTTAAATCCTCAAAATTAATTATTGAAAAAGTTTGCTTCAACAATTTGGAAAAACCAGTCCCTTGTACTACTTACTTCTTTGTTAAGCAGTTGATCCTTAATTCCCTTCCAATACAGAAATTGTCACATGTCCCACATTTAATCTTCTATATCCCAGCATAAGAATATTTGTTAACAGGTTATTCAACACTATGGCGGAGGAATCTATCCCAAATAATTACAGTTGTTACATCCTATAATGAGATTATGTTTTCTAAATTCATTACTAAATTTTTTTATAACTGGCCTGAATATGCCAGAGCTGCATTTTTACATCATGTTTTTCGTTCTTTATTCTGTTGTTTCTATGAAACTGTAATTGTATCTTATTAATAATTTTCTTAATATCACATTTTTAAAAGCATGGGCTATTCCTATCTGTATTGTAGTATGTATTAGTAGCCTATTAGTAGCCTCCTGATCAAGAGCAAACTTTTTTAAACCTGTGAAACATAGAACGAAAAATGGTTGCTTTTGGGGTGGGGGACAATTAATTTCTCTTTTTCGAGTGCAATAAGATTACGTCGAATTATCTTCAGGCTTCAGCTATAGGTATATCAGTATACAACTTGGTGATATCTAGGGACATTAAAACAGTTATTGGAGATTATGAGGACTTTAATGCACTAAATGAAATGATAACTGTTGTTTAGAGATTAACGTTTCTGAAAGACATAGAACTCCTGGTTTTAACTATGGCAGAAACTGTTAATATAATAATTGGGCTCTGACGTATTGCTTTATTTTTTTATGCAACCCTACCTGTGATCGTAAAAAAGGAAATTTTAGGTTCATCTTAAGTACATTATTTTTCTCTCTTTAAACATTTTTACTTAAGCTCCTAGTATCACTCACAAATTTCTGTCAATTTTCAGAATATTATTTTCATCAAAGAAATTCAAAGTTTTACCATAATAATCATCATTTGAAAGTACTAAAGAATTACATTTATCTGCCTTTGTAACAATCACCTCATTTCCTTTGAGCCTATTATTTAAACTTTGGGTTTACTTAACAAATGTATGTGGATGCTTAAGTCTCTTTGCTAATGGTAAAGCATGTCAAGTGACGACTGCAAGTTTTGCCTGAACAGTTTTAGACACTCTTAACATTTCACAATTACTTTTTACTTCTTCAACAATGTTTTAATCAACAGTTGGTGTAACTTAAGTTGATAGGTTGAGGTTAATTCCATTTCCTAAAAGTTTACTTTCATCAATTGATAGAATACCAGAAAGGTTAACCACAGGTCAATGGTGTGGCAGGTATAGGAACCAGTGAAATGTTATTTCGAAATGAAAACTATGTTGCATGCAGAGTGATTTATAAATGCTTAACGAAGCCTTTCGCTTTAAAAGTGGGCAGCGAGTGGGCGTGGTGTGCTGCTCCCCCGACGAGTACTCACCAACTAATGTAGTATTGACAGGCAGTGCCTCGATCAGTGCGCATACCACGCCCGCTCGACGACTGTGATTGCAAATTGTAAACATGGATTCATTTTGTGTCCACGGGAACTCATATGTTCAAATGTTTTTAAAGTTAAGGGACGTAACTGTAGTGGTCATCGCTCCCTAAACTTACAAACTACTTAAACTAGATTATGCTAGGAACAATAAAAACACCCAAACACACACACACACACACACACACACACACACACACAAACACACACATACATACATGAACGAGGGAGGACTAGAACCTCAGGTTCTAGTCCCGGTTCCGGCACACAATTAATCTGCCAGGAAATTTCAGTATGAACACTGTCGACTATTACAAAATTTAGTGCTGAGTATCATGTGAAACACTGATCGAGGCAAATCACGTGTTGCTCTTAAGCTTAACCAGGAAGAACATGTTCTATGGTATGTTGAAGAAGAGGCACGTTTCATCGCGAAACAAGTGGCACTGCAAATTGGTATATGATCAAGTTAAGCACTGAGGATGTTTCAGGAGCAACTCATGTATCCATTTAACACCTTTGAAGTGTGGAAATCTTTAAGCCTGCCAATTACGCACAACGAAGAACTTTTTAAGACGGTTTGTAGGAAAAAACTGCCTATCAGCAGTTGGTCTCTTCCATCATAGTATTTTGTATCGAGTTGCCTGTGACAGTCGTCCTGAGCTCGAAATGCTAGCCGGAGTTCAGGTATTTCTTGACGTGCAAAAAAGATGTAAGTCGCTGGGAACAAGGTCACGAGACCAGTTCTGTATGCTGGACGACCAGACAGCTCCGAGCCGAACTGTACCAACGCTTTAATACTGTTTGATCATTCAGTATACAGTTCAGATCTTGCACCCAGCTACCCCCATCTTTTCTTGCGCCTCAAGGAAATCCACGCCCTCCGGCCAGCTCTCTGACAACAAGAAACACTGCGGTTCAAGAGTGAAAATTTCATTCTGGATATACCTGTTTTACGCAACCAGTAAGTGAAGAAAAGCTGACGTCTCAGGTCTGAAAGCCAAAGGCTACTTGCCATCGTAAAGACGCTAACCTACTACAGTTCGTTTACCAGAGGTAACTAAAACTCTGAGTGCTCCAGAAAAAAGTGCCAAGGATGTTTCTTTTAACACCATAACACGTTTCTCTTGTTATCATCAGTAATAAAATATAAAATAAAACCCTTCTGAAACAGCAACATCCCTTTTCGGTATGGTTTAAGCTGTTCTCTTGAACAAAAGAGAATTATATTATTTTAACAGCCATTGAACTAACCAGTCACTTAAGATGGTTAACAGCTCTGATGTAAAAATGTACTCATCTTGTTTTTAAGACTGTTGTCTGCAATCCACTAAATGGTAAAATATGTTACAGTATCCTTGTTGGAAAAATTAATTTCTGGCTGAAAATGTCATGGAAACCACTTTATTTCCATTGAAAGACACACAAATAACTTTTTACTTCACAATTACAGGCAATTATTGAAATATGCTGCAAACAATTAGCAGCATTTTACATAGCTGCTTACACTATAACTGCCAAGTACAGAGTCAGAGTCAGGAAACATTGCTTTCGCCGAAACGTTTCAGCCAAGCCAGCGTAATCATGAAAACAATTGCATTATATATTAAACTAGAATTGAAGTAGGTCATAAATTTTGTTTTAACGTTTGTTTTGTAATAATTAATTATTGAGGCTAAATGGATGAATGCAGTTACGGGAATTCCATTTAAACTAGTCACACAAATAACAAACATTCTTTTGAATTCATAAATTTACTTAAGTTATTGCTTGTATTTATGATTTGTACATGTATAGGTCAATAGTTTGTAACTACTGTTTCGGTGTATGCTATTTAGACCAGTAATTGTAATGTGATTCAATTCGTAGTTTCTTTTTTTATAAATACAGATTTGTTTAGTGTCGTAGTATATTTTATTAAGTTTTGCAATAATTTCGTATTATCTGATGGATCATTAAAATGAATGACTTAATCGTACTAAATATTTGATTTAGGATCCAGTTATATATGAAACATGATCTGCCCTAATTTATTTATAAACAAGGTAAATATGTAATAATGTTGTGTAATAGTTATATCCTGTAGTGTTGTTGTATTTATATTGGTAAAAAGCATATTCCATAACTGTTTGTATTGTAATCTTAGTGTTTGTGATTGTTATTTACGAAAGTATCAGAACACAATATTATGTAACGAGATGCCAAAGATGAACAAGCTCTTTAAATAATTATTCAAGTTTCATGTACATTTAGGCGAACCACAGTAGTTTAAACAGAGTACGAGAATATTACAAATTACACGTACGGTGGAAGACTTTCACTTAAGGTTCCTAACTGGTTGAGTCTGTAATGTTGCCAATGCTAAATAACTCGCGATGTATGGAATGTGCAACTTATAAGAAATGATACAATACTACAAAAATCTCCCTTGTGGTACCCCAGACGAAAATAGTATTGAAGAGGATGAGCTGGAAGTTAATGATGATAACAGTGATAGGTGCTAGGAATAATAACAACTAATAATGGGAACCATACGACTAACTAAACCTCTACTTCCAGTTCGTATTGTCTTTTGTTTATTGTTGGATACTTACTGGCGGCATTGTGAAAATACAAAAAAGTAGTGCCCGCCAAAATATCAGTTATTTCATTTTTTTAAATTTTATAGAGAAACAGAACAAGTGTAAAGAGAGAAACGCTATTTATGAATAAAGTATAGGTTGCACAATTGAAACATAACATTAATGAAAACGGTGTTCCTCTTTACCATGCTATGAATGGTTGCTTTTCATGTTCAGGTTAAACAGTTGTGTTTCTTGATTCCTGAAAATCACTATTTTAGACCTGTATAGTGTTTGCAACCAACCCCTCAGTTATCACAAATACATTAAAACAAAAATTAGAATTAGTTTATCATGCAAAATATCTGACTTATATGTTCGTATTTTGTTAAGTAACCTACTAATAGAGTAAGTGTTTGAAATCATTACTTTCTTTTTAATCTTTATTTATATGTCATCAAAGATTACCGACCATGTAATGGACATTTATGAAATTTTTTATTTATTTATTGATTTGCGAGTTTCTTTGACTCTTGTGTTTATAGGTCAAAAGGCAGTTTAAAATAGTCTTGGTAGTTTTTTCCAGGACGTTAGGACGTTAATGTTCAAGGCACTAATTTATAATTGGTTTCAATTTATGTTTTTAAGCAGATTCATATGTTAAGTACTACTGTCTAAGTATATCAATGCATCACAAATCACCAACTCCTCCTTTGCATGAAATAATTACTTTCGTAAGTGCGTCATACAAAGAATCACATAAATGTTTAAATCTATTACTGTTGCGCTCATTGATTTGTACAGGCTGGGTGTGTGTACCGATGAGAAGTAACTAGCCTCCGAACTTCACGTCCGTGATACACGGTCCCCAGGCCCCAGAGCCTACAGTTAACAAGGCTAGGAGCCGTTCCCGGGGCAGCAGTAAAGCATCATTAAGCTACTGACAACACGCATGGTCTCGCTATCTGGGCCTTCGAGCGAAATCAGGATATACTTTCTTCTTCTCCAACGGCAATTCCATACGAATGTGGCCATGTTATATCCAGAAATCGGCAGCCAGTTCCTGCAGATAGTGTGTACCGGAAACGTAGCGAATAAAGAATCACCATTACATAAATACACGAACACTAAAATGTTGTATCGATTTTCAATATTAATTATACAAAGAAGCCACTGAAACGTATGATTAGAAAGGGGCTGTGCCAAAGAGGTGCACAAAATAAGTCATAGGTCAAGGTAGCGCTTATGAGTTGTTAAACGAAGTAGGAATTTTCAAACGTAAAGGTAGCATTTGACAAGGATACGCTGTAAAAGATACAGGTCTAGCGACAAGAGCCATCTACAGTGTGTGGAACTATGAAGCGAACCAAATTGTAAGCAGAGGAAATCATAGTACCGCACAAAAAAATTGAAGTCCCTGTTTTCAATATTTATTATACAACTAGGCTAGGGAAACTTATATAATTCAAGAGGGGATTTTCAATAGATGTGCGCAAAAAGTAAATAAATAAAATAATAAAAATAAAATAAAGAGAAAAGTCACGTGCTTACGCAATCGTGAAGAGTGGTTAGTGGAAGTGAATATTTTCATATCCAAAGATGTATTAGAGGACGGTACGCAACAAAAGGTAGAGGTCTACGATGACAGCCATCTAGCGGTAGAATGGGTGTTGTCATAAGTGAAAATAAAAGTCCTACGGTAACATTATGTCTTTGTTTCGATATTTCGCATTATTATCCTGAACGAATAATTTTGTCATCAACACCTGCTGCTACCAAAGAATTTAAGGGAGTTTATAATTTTGAATTACCTCATTTTGATTAGCTATGATTTCTTACTTCCCTTACTAGATGAAAACAGTATTTGTTTCCGGCTATGCCTAGAAAGAGATAGCTAACATCGAAGTGCATGACAGAGGGTTAATTGAACCGCTTGAATGATATTTCTTTACACTTCCATTCTCTGATAGCTCGATATGTTTTCTTATTTATTACAGTGATCATGTCTCCTGATGTAAGTGTGTGCTAACAAAATACTTTCGCGTTCGGAAGAGACAGTTGGCGAAGAAATTTCGCAAATAGATACCACTGCAACGAATAACGACTTTCATTTAATGATTTTCACCCCACCTCGTACACATTTCCGTGATACTCTCTCCCCTATAATACAAAACGAGTTTCTGTTCTCTAAACTTTCTATAAATCCTCAGTCAGTCCCACTTGGTGTGGATCCCACAATGCGCATTAATACTCCAAAACAGGACATACACGTGTAGTGTAGGCAGTTTCTTCAGTGGAACTGTTGCATCTTATAAGTACTGCCTCGGCCAGTGCCGCGCCTACACCGCTTCCACATGGCACGGTTTCACAAAAAAAAAAAAAAAAAAAAAAAAAAAAAAAAAAAAAAAAAGATGACTAACGCCTCAGCGTTCAAGTTTTGTATTTTCTAATGAGGATGTAAAGTTAAGAACCTTTTAATTCTTTAAAAATTTACGTCAGCGCTGGGGAAGGCTAAATGGCAAATACGTTTTTGTAAGGAATTTTAAGCACCTGATGATGCGTCTACAAGACGCGAAACCGGTACTGCTTTTTAAAATAAAAGTTAATTGCAACCGAAGCGGATTTGGTATCAAAATGAAAACATTTGGCTGCGGATGCACGAAATTCAAGATAACATCTTATAAGTGTTCTGCCAGTGAAAAGCAGTCTTTCGTTCGCCTTCCCTACAATATATTCTATGTGTTGTTTTCAATGTAAGTTATTCGAAATTGTTACTCATCGGTACTTAGTTGAATTGAAGCCTGTAAATTTCACTGATTTATCATGTTTCACTGGTTTCTTTTAGGACTCATATCTATGACTTCACACTTATCATCATTAAAGGTCAATTGCCGATTCTCGCAGCATGCGGGTATCTTATCTGAAGCTACAGGTCAAAGTGAATGATGCAGAGCTACACATACACAATTTTAGTTTAGAGGAACCGACAGGAATGTGGATATCATTGTATAAATAAGCGAACACGACATCTGAAGTGCCGATTTTTAATACAAACTGGAGAGGAGTCTAGTCAAAATAATATAATTCAAATTCCCAAGGAACTTCGCTATATATTAGCCACGAAAATAAAAGCATGCGTATATGTAACCGTTAAGAGTGGTTACAGGAAGCAGAAGTTACTTTATAAATCCAGTTTGTTTGAATTTAGACCACAGGCAATAACAGTTATAGTAAAACGTCAATGACAACATTAAAGCACAGATTTTTAATGTTAATTATACAATGAGTCCAATACTTCGAAAGGCGATTTGCTGTAGACGTGAATAAAAATCATGTGTATGTCTCTCTCTCTCTCTCTCTCTCTCTCTCTCTCTCTCTTTGTGTGTGTGTGTGTGTGTGTGTGTGTGTGTGTGTGTGTTTGTGTACAAAGACGCTGAAAGTGGTAAAAGGAAATTTATGTCTCATATCTATAAATTTATGTTACTTTCCTTATCAGGCTTTAAAAGATTTTCGATGTCATAATAAGTGAGCATTGAAATTGAAGAGCTACTAACTTTTGCCCTGTGGAAACGTAAGAGGCTGTAGTTGATCAACATCTATTTATATACTCTGGAAAATCTAATAATAGAAAGTCCAGGTTGGAATTAATAATGTAGTAATAATGAGAGTTTACCACCCACCGCATAGACGTGGCGACGAGCTGCGACAGGCACATACAAAAGACACACACATACAACACATTCAGCTATCGGCCATGGCCTTCCTCAGAAAATAGAACACTCACGCAATCACACAGGCACACAACAGAGTCACACAACCATTGCCTCCGGCTGCCACACTTTGAACCACGCTCTGCGGCGTATAAATCGGGGTGGGGAGGGGAGGGGAGGGGAGGGGAGAGGTGAGGTGATAGGAAGGTTGCGTAAGACTGGTGGGGATGGGTACAGCACAGCCTAGATGGAAATAACGAGATATAGCTTAGGATCGGAGTGGGGAGAAAAATAGAATAAAAATAATAAAATAAACAACATAAATATAGTTTTAAATGTATCGATTTAAATTTAAATGACTCTGCAAGTCACACTGAAGTGCATGGCAGACGATTCGCAGAACTGCTTGTATGATTTTCCTTTACAGTTCCATTCTCTAAACTCTCGCGGGAAAAATGAACACCTATATTGTAGTGTCGCACAAGTATAAAGTGCGTGCCACCTACTTTCGCCGCGCACCGCCATGCACGCACGGCGCGGCGTTCTTACGACGTCAGCCACGAACGCCCTCTGCTACAATCCCGCTCGTGGCCACCACTGGACTGCATCGTTCACTTGGGACTGAGATAGGAACCAGTTAACACTTGTGAATTAGATAGGCACCAGTTAAGACTTGGCTATCGGGTAGGCACTAGGACACATCAGTAGGCAGGCCTCTATCTAATCTATGTATCAGCATTCTGCAGTCAAGAACTATGTAAAAGTTAAGTATTACTAAGTCTCTATGAAATATATATCTTGTTCTAATGTACTCTAGTGTTTCTAGTTTCTGCTGTCCCACTGGCTGGTCACCTCCGTAACTGCACACGCGTGCATCCTTTATTCCTGTGTCGGTCTCTTTCTACTCGGCCACCGACACCTACAACTACCGGCGGAAACGAGACACAAAAGTGGCGACGAGGCTGGGACACAAAATATATATTTCCGTTTTCGATCTGATTTCTCTTATTTTATTATGATCATGTCTCCATATGTCATTGGGTGCTAAGAAAATATGTTCCCATACGGTAGAAGAAATTGGTGAAAAAAATTTCGCAAATAGATCTCATTGCAACGATTAACGAGTTTCTTTTAATGACATCCACACCAACTCGTGCATCATTTGCGTAACATTATCTCCCCTATATCGCGACTTACTTATTTTATTTATTTATTTTACGTGTCGAGGACTAACATATATGTTTCGATCAATAAATATACAATTACAATACAATTATAATAAATTACAATCTAGGGACACCAGATTCAATGCATATACGGTTACAGTGTACAATTACTGTGAACAAATTACAATCCGTAAATGCTAAATTCAATAAATATACAATTAAATAAATTACAAACTAGAAACATAAACTCTGTAGGGCGCTGCTAGTTTCTGCTAGATGGACCGCAAGCTCAATATTCTGCTGTCTTGATGGCCACGTCATTTGCTGCGTGTGGGTCCTCTATGGTGCAGGTGTTAGGCAGGTTTCTGCAGAGCAGGATATGTTGTGGGTCGTGCACATCACCACACTAACAGAGCTTATCTTTGTTTGTGAAGCTCCACTTACTGATGTTCTGATTGCAGCGTCACACACCTGTCCGCAGTCTGTCTAGTGCCTTCCATGTTGCATACGGCAGATGGAATCCTTCGGCAAATTCTTCTTTGATGTTCCCTTTCGTTGACGAATTCTGCCATTAACTCCGTTCTCCGAGTTCCAGGCCCCAATGCAGTTGATGTTATTGTGCTCATAAAACTCCTCCTTGACTTAAACCCAGGTTTTTTGGCTCGTGCCCGAAGAGGGGATGTCTGGGGTCGGTTTCCTGTTTCTTTTCCTCTGTTTCTTGCAACTATTCTTTTCCGTATGTCTGGAGCGCTATTCTGATAATTTCGTGGATTTTTCTGACAGGAGTTGGTCGAAGGGAGCCAGTCACTATGCGCCCAGTCTCATTTAGTGCCTTATCCACCTCTCTGGCATGTGTTGAGTTTCTCTAGATTGGTGCTGCATACTCCGCTGCAGAGAAGCACAGTGCCAAGGCAGATGTGCGGAGCACACGTGGCTTTGATCCCCAGGTGGAGCCAGTGAGTTTACGTATGATGCTGTTCCGTGCAGTACTTTGGAATGTCACACTGGCGCAGTTGTTGCCCTCTCCTGGTAATTTTTAACTTCTTTCTTGCTTCTTTGTTTCTCTGGTGGAAGACCAAGACCTGCGTCATTCCAGGATTTAATATTCATAGAATGTATGACATCAACTGCGATTGGGCAAAGCTGAAAATGTGTACCCAGCCGGGATTCGAACCCGGGTCTCCTGCTTTCTAGGCAGTTGCGCTGACCCCTACACAACTGGGGACACAGTGATCACCGCACCTGCAAGGGCTACCCATGCACGCCTCCCGTCAGATACAAATTCCCAGCTTCGCCCTGCCCATAGTACTCAAACTCGTAGTTTAACTAATTCCCGTAAGAGTAAGGGCTTCAAACTTGCCCACTTACTCTTACGGGAATTATTTAAACTACGAGTTTGAGTACTATGGGCAGGGCGAAGCTGGAATTTGACGGGAGGCGTGCATGGGTAGCCCTTGCAGGTGCGGTGATCACTGTGTCCCCAGTGGTGTAGGGGTCAGCGCAACTGCCTAGAAAGCAGGAGACCCGGGTTCGAATCCCGGCTGGGTACACATTTTCAGCTTTGCCCAATCGCAGTTGATGTCATATATTCTATGAATATTAAATAATAACAGCTGCAGGATCAGAGGTGACGTTTGTTTCTTTCGGAACAGACGCCACATGTATATATTCCAGGATTTGCCGAGGTCCTCGAGGGCTGCTCTCAGCTGCTATACCGTTATAATACAAAAAGATTTTCCCTTCTCCGAATTTTCTCTAAATTGTCCGTCAGTCCCACCTGGTTTGAATCCGTCAATGCGCAGCAATACTCCAAAATAGGACGCACAAGTGTAGTAAGGCAGTTTCTGTTGTAGAACTTCTGCCGCTGATACGTAGCCTTTGTTTGGCCTTCCCTACAATATTTTCTGTGTTCTTTCCAGTTTAATTGGTTCGGAATTATTACTGTATTAGACGGCCTGCAGACTTGACTAATTTATTGTTTAAATGAAGTTGAACGGATTTCTTTTAGTACTCCTATGGAAGACTTCACACTTACCATTGTTAAGTGTCAATTGCCAATTTTTGTACCATGCAGATATATTTACTATATAATTTTGCTAATGCTTTGGATCTACATGTGACTTTACTATCCGATAAATGACACCATCATCCACGAACAGTCTAAGGGAGCTAATGACATCTACATTATATACTCCGCAATCCACCAAAGGTGCGTGGCCGAGGGTACTCAACACAGTTTCATTGTATCCTGTTCCACTATAGAACGAGGGAAAAACGATTGGCTGTATGCATCCGTATGAATCCTAATCTCTCTGATCTTATCTTTGTGGTTTTCACGTGAAATGTAGGTTAGAGGCAATAAAATGTTCCTGCAGCCAGCTTCAGATTCCGGCCTTCTAAATTTCTTCAACCGTGTTTGTTGTAAAGTACGTCGCCTTCCCTCCAGCGTCTCCCATTCGAGTTGCCGAAGCATAGCAGTAAAACTCCTTCATTGACTGAATCTACCAGTTACAAAACCTAGCCATCCTCCTATAGTGAGGATTTCAAACACTTGAGCAATACTCAAAACGGGTCGTAGAAGCGTTTTATATGCTGTCTTCCCAAAATTCTCCCATTAAAGCGAAGTCGGCCATTCAGCTTCCTGAAACTGTCCTTATGTGCTCGTTCATATCGCTGGTCAGCGTTACGCCTAAATATTTTATTGACGCGACTCTGTCAAGAAGCACACTACAAATGCTGTATTAGAACATTACAGTATTACTTCTCTTACTCATCCACAAAACCTTATATTTTTCTACATTTAGAGCTACTTGCGATTCCTCGCAACGCCACTTATTTAGTCAAAGTCATCCTGAATCCTACGACATGTCATTCAATGACGACACCTTCCTGTGCACCACAGCATTATCAGCAAACTGTCGCAGACTAACTCACTCTGTCCGTCAGGTAATTTATGTAGATCAATAACGGTCCTATTTTACTCTCATAGCGCACTCCTGTCAATACCCTAGTCTCTAATGAACACTATCCATCGAGGCCACCGTACTGGGTTATATTACTAAAGTTGTCTTCGAGCCTCTCACTTATTTGGGTATCGCTTCCATATGGTTAAAAATACCACACGAAATTGCACAAAGTTTACTGAAACTGCGTTCTACGGAACTTCGTTTGTAAATGGTACATGTACTGTGTCGCAAGCACACCGGACAGCTACAGTGCCCCCAACTGCTTGGTCGTCTATCTAATATCTCACGAAATAAGCATGATACGCAAAAATTATAAATAACAAAACTTTTCTAGCTCGCCTGGAGAAAACTAATGGCGCTATTGTTGGTCCGCTAGATGGCGCTGCCATAGGTCAAACAGATACAACTCCATTTTTTTAAATAGGTACCCCGTTTTTATTAAATATTCGTCTAGTGCACGTTGGAACTTTATTTCGGTTGTTCCAATGTGATACATGTACTATTGTGAAATTATCATACATTATGAGAAAGCATGCTGTTACTGCATGATTACCCGTAATTATGTCATGACTTCAATAAATGCTCAGTGTGATGTCCTTTAACTTCAACGCATTTCGAAATACGCGTAATGAAATTCCTATCAAAAACGAGTAGTTCGCCTTCAGTAATGTTCTCACATGCATCGAGAATGCACTGACGCATGTTTTCAGGCATTGTCGGTGAATCACGATAACAAATATTCTTCAATTTTCCCCACAGAAAGAAATCCGGGGATGTAAAATAAGGTAAACGTGCGGGTCATGGTATGGTGCTTCTCCGACCAATCCACCTATCATTAAATATTCCATTTAAGACCGCTTCAAATTAACACGATCCATGTGCCGGACATCCATCATGTTGAAACTACATCGCACATTCTGTCATGCAGTGAAACGTCCCGTAGTAAAATCGGTAGAAAATTTCGTAAGAAGTCTGGATATATTGTACCACTTAGATTTCCATCGATAAAATAGGGGCGTCCCATAACGGTGCACCATACATTAACCCACTTGTCGCAGCGATAGTGGATTTTCCGTTGCCCAATAGGGCATATTGTGCCGTTATACGTTACCTGTTTGTGAATGACACTGCGTAACTAAACAGAACGCGTGAAAAAATGTGTTATCGTGCCGTAATTTATTTTGTGCCCAGTGGTACAGCTGTACACTACGTTCAAAGTCTTCGCCATGCAAATCCTGTTGCATAGAAATATGGTACGGGTGAAATTTCTGTTGATGTAGAATTCTCAACACCGTCGGTTTTGAGATTTCTGATTCTCGCTCAATTTGTCTGCTACTGATGTGCGTATTGGCCGCAATTGCAGCTAAACACTTACGTGGGCAACATCATTTGTTGCAGGTCGTGGTTGACGTTTCACTTGTGGCTGAACACTTCCTGTCTCTTTAAATAACGTAACTATCTGACGAAAGGTGCGGACACTTGTCTTCCAGGATAACGTTCAACATACATAACACAGGCCCGTTGGGCATTTTGATCACAATAGCCATACATAAATACCATATCGTCCTTTTCTGCAATTGGTAAACGGTACATTTTAAGACGAATAATGTATGACGGAGGAAATATCGTCCGCACTGGCGAAATGTTAAACGATACCTCGTACTTATACGTTTGTGACTATTACAGCGCCAACTATCACAAAGCGAAAAAAGTGTTCCGAATAAAACATTCATATTTATTTACGTACTAGACGAATATATAATAACAATGGGGGTACCTATTTAAAGAAAAAATGGAGTTGTATCCGTTTGACCTATGGCAGCGACATCTAGCGGGCCAAACGATAGCGCCGTCTGTTTTCCCCCTTCAAGCTAGAAAAGTTTTGTTCTTTGTAGTTTTTTGATGCTTATTTCGTGAGATATTTGGCCCGGTCACTATCAATGGACAACCCATTATAAAATGAAGAAGTACAGACGGAAACGCGTGAAGGAAGGAGTCGCCGTTCTGTTTAACTGAAAGAAATGTAGTGACTATGAAATTAAGAACGACTCAAGACTTACTCCCGCACATCTCTGCTTGCATTCAACAGGGCTACGAAATGTTCAATTGTTTGTATAGTCTATGGGACTTAACTACGGGGTCATCAGTCCCTAAACTTACAAACTACTTATGAACTACTTACGAACTAGGACGACACAAATATCCATGCCCGAGGGGGGATTCGAACCCCCGACCGTAGTGGCTGTGCAGACCGTGACTGGAGCGCCTCAGTCTCCTCGGCCACCGCGGCCGGCAACAGGGCTACGGAGAAGCAAAAATAATAGTAATAATAATGATAATAATGAACCACAGAAATAGAAAATAAACTACACTAGATTTACAAAATAGAGGTATACTTACGTACAGTGCAACTGTTATGAAATACAAAAATAGATTTCTTATATACTACGCAATAAGAAAACATTTTATATGCTTGACATTTATGAAGTGTAAAAGCGATCTAAATTACTTGTCAGCTGTGCAGTTTCTTAAACCGGGTCTTTGAATCTTCAATCGCTTCATTCTCATCTGGGTTCCAATATCACAGTCTCTCTTATTTTTCTGCTACAGGCAAACAGCAAAGTTTTGATCTCTCCTACTGCAAGCCTAGCGATAAAGTGCCCAAGCAATCCAAATGTTGGTTCACTTCACAATGCCAGTCCCATTTGTCCTTGGTACTGAAAGAGCTTCGCTTTACACAACTAAGAATTTGTCTAAAAATTCGTATGTTTTGCTCAAGAGGACATTCAAAAATGTTCCAATGTTTGTAAATCTTTCGGACCAAACTGCGTGGTCATCAGTCCGTAGCTTACAAAGTACTTAAACCTAGTTAAACTAACCCAAGGACAAACACAAACACCCATGTCCCAGGGAGGACTCGAATCTCCACGGCGAGCAACCGACAGATCATTCTACGAGTATCAATCCTAACATCACATCGCATCTCTCGAAGTCAGCGGAAACACAGGCTATAGAGTGACGTCCTAAGGAAAGGACTATGTATGCTTACTCTTTAAAATCTGCAAGTGATGTCTATTCTAATGTACAGGATTCAACACTTTCTAGGGATCACACAACATAAGCTTTGTAAGAAAGTAATCAGAATGACATACCAAACATCGTAATCTTAGTGTTGAGTTCTGCAGTTAAGAAACACACCAGGTAAAATGTGTAAGTCTGTTATCCTATTACTAATTTGTTATGTATGCGTTAAGAACAATGAAACAAAAATTGTGCAAAGGCGAATATCGTGGAAATGCGCTCCACTATCTGCTTCAGTGCTAAAATCTTTCTCGGTTGTCGGCATCAAGGAGGCGGCCACCAGCCCCTCACACTCCACTATTTTCCCAGTGACCTACATGGCTTTTATGATGTTATGCGACGTCTGTCTTTTAAGTGGCCCCACAAAAAACACTGAGGAAGACGCCGCTATCGCTCTTAGGAATGCTCGCACAAAGTGCAGCTCCATATATCCTCCAGGCGTAGCTCCGTCGCGCCTGTCTGCTTTCTTTGAAAAATGGGGCTTGTGTCCTTGCAACAGAATAGTACTTGTTTTTCGCCAACAGCTAAACAGCTTCTTTTGACGACCGTAAACAGAAAAGGTCTCTCCTTCACTCCAAAGCGGCATGCTATCCTTCCCTTTACAGTAAGGGAAGTGGAGTCTTTGCCTGTTGAATGCTGTTCCAACCTAGAGCCATAAACGCCGCCGGCCGCGGTGGCCGAGGTGACTGAGGCGCTGCAGTCACGGTCAGCACGGCCACTACGGTCGGGGGTTCGAATCCCCCCTCGGGCATGGATATTTGTGCCGTCCTAGTTCGTAAGTAGTTCATAAGTAGTTTGTAAGTTTAGGGACTGATGACCCTGTAGTTAAGTCCCATAAGCTTAACAAACATTTGAACCATAAACGCCCTTGCTAGTAACTTCTGGTGAGTCATGATCACTTCCGTCAAACACACAGCTTCCAAAACAAGACAGTAAATGATAAATGAAACAAAGCCTAAATGCAATTACTGGAACCTGATTAATTTCATCTTCATCGTGCCATACCATATATATATATATATATATATATATATATATATATATATATATATATATATATATATATATGGTGCCCAAACAACAAGATTTAGATGTAAGTACAAATTACGTCCTAACTTTCATGTTTTACACTACCATAAGACAACATGACCCACTCAACTTTTTCAGCCAGGATATCTAAAAAACTACAAGAGATATTAAACAACGACTTTCACGGCCATGAACGTACCGTAGGGCTAATGAAAGTTGGTACTAGGAGACAGTCTAAAGCGTAAGGAAATATTGTTTTCAACACGAACTTATGTTTTTTAATGGATACCCCATTTCTTTTTCAAGCAATCGATAGAATTAAAAATTACAACAAGAATGCCGTTGGATGCATTGCAATTTGTCAATTACATCCGGGGAAACTGCGAAGCAAAGTTGACGTTTTAAATACACGAGGCGCGCATCTAGCACGTGTCGGAGACACAGGCGAGACTCGCGATTATTTCAAACGTCAACTTCGCTTCGCAGTTTCCCCGGATGTAATTGACTGATTGTAATGCATCCAATGCCATTCTTGTTCTGATTTTTCTTTCTACAGATTACTTGAGAAATAATATGCGGTATCAATTAAAAAGAAATAAATAAAAAAAGTTTGCGTTTAAAAATATTTTTTACGTTTTAGTCTGTCTCATAGCACCAACTTTCATAAGCATGGATGTTTGAGCCGTCTTTAGTATAAGCTAATTCATAAGTTTAGGGACTGATCACCCCGCAGTTAAGTCCCATCAGCTTGACAAACGTTTGACCATTATCTTCTTATCTGAACTATTTATCATCCTATGCAAGGCAACACGCCTCACAAATACCTACAGAAAAGACTTCCTTCACCTCAATTTATATTTGATATTACTAAAGTCCTGTGTTTCAAAAATGCTTTTCTTGCCATTGTTATTCTGCATTATATATCCTCTGTACAGCGACCGTCGTAAGCTATTTTACTATTCAACTAACAAAACTGTTTCGCTACCTAATCTAATTCTTTTACCGCCGCCTGATTTTGTTACACTGCATTACATTACCGTTGTTTAGCTCTTGTTATTGTTCATCTTATACGCTTCTTTCAACATACTGTCCATTCCATTCAATTGCTCTTCCAGGTTCTTTGCTGTCTCTGACAGACTGACAATGTTGACAGGAGAACGCTATAATTTCATTTTTCACCACGAACTACATTCCCACCTTCAAATGTTTTCTTGCTACAACCCTGTCTTACTCACTTCCCCACCAGTGCTTCGGTCTCATCCCCTTCGACTCAGATAACTGCGGTATGGCTTGTTAACAAGTTTCAAATAACCCTCCTTTCCATGTGTTTACCCCTGCTGACTGCAGAATTTGAAAGAGTGTATTCCAACCAATACTGTCTAAAGCTTTTCCAAATCTACAAAAACTACAACTCTAGGTTTGCCTTTCCTTTATCTTCTAAGGTAATCCGCAAAGTGAGTATTGTCTCCCAAGTTTCTACATTTCTCCTGATCTTACCCCAGGTCAGCTTCTACAACCGTTTCCATCCTTCTATAAATAATTCGTCTTAAAATTTTGCAGCCATGTCTTATCATACTGATGGTTCTGTAATTTGCAAACCTTTTTGCGCTTGATATCTGTGGAATGGGGATTATTCCGTTTTTCTTAATGTCTGAAGGTTTTTCGCCTATCTCATACATCTTATACACCAAGTGAAATAGTTTTGTCATGGCTGGTTCTTCCAGAACCTTCAGTAGCTCTGAGGGAATGTCATTTACTACAGGGTACTTGTCAAATTCACCTCTCAGTATAGTATCTCCTTTTTCATATACATGTACTTCCTCTGTCCTTCATACAATATTGTCTCTACGTTCATTTACTTTGTAGGGTCCCTCTATGTGGTCTTTCCTTCACCTTACCATTCTTTGCTGAGAATTGGTTTTCCGTCTGAGTTTCGGATATTCATAGAGCTGTTTTTCTTGTCTCCAAATGTCTCTTTTATTTTCCCATAGGCGGTATACATTTACCCCATAGTTATACAATTCTACAAACTTGCATTTGACTTATGGCCACTCCTTCTTAACCAGTAGACAGGAGGTGCAAAATGGCTGAGTAGGACGCAGACGCCACCGAGGGGCAGTAGATACACTTATATTGGTTTCAGAATCGCCCGTCTACAGACAGCGTAGTGATATTGTTGAGAAGAGTGCAGTATGTGAGTGTCTTTTAATAGGTAATATGTAGACCCACACGGCTCAGTGTCAAGCAAACAGGTGACATGAACACGGAGCATCTTACAGCCGTCGGAGCGAACTGGAAAGGTGTCAAATTGTGGCCTTCCAAATGACGGGATAGTCATTTCGGAGGATTTCCACACATGTTGGAAGCGCTGCGTGAATTGTGCAGTGATGTCGGTTTTAATGGTCACGTGATCATTCTTACACCTGTAGACAAGATTGTCGACGTCAACGCAGCACAGACGACTGTCAAGATCGTCGTATTGTAAGGGCTACAGTGGCAGATAGTACAGCTACTACATCAAATGTAATAAAAGGGTCTTTGAGCCCAGAAGTGTCAATACTTTTACCTGCCGGTTACTAGCTGTGGGATTTTGAGCAAGCACACGTCTGGCCCGTCTTTCGGTCACGCCGCAGCACTGCGTGGTGCTACTGGTAAAACTAGATTTTTGCATGCATTCAAGTGATAGTCGTTTACACGTACAACATATACGAGTGGAGTGCCTTCTTCCAAGACACGGTGTCCCCTCACCCTACCTTATGTTTTGGAACGGGACAGACTACGACTCGCATTCATCTTCAGATTTGTAAGCAACGCTCACCTGCGCTAGGTACTTGCAAAATGTTGTGAGATCCATCCTTTCGCCATTCTTGGAACAGGAAGGTAATGTGTTGTTCCAATATGATAGTACTCGCCCACAGATTGCGCGTGAATCGGGACTGCCGGCCGCGGTGGCCGAGGGGACTGATGCGCTTCAGTCACGGTCTGCACGGCCACTGCGGTCGGGGGTTCGAATTCCCCCTCGGGCATGGATATTTGTGCCGTCCTTAGTATCAGCTAGTTCATAAGTAGTTTGTAAGTTTAGGGACTGATGACCCTGTAGTTAAGTCCCATAGACTATACAAACATTTGAACATTTTTTGAATCGGGACTGGCGCTGCAATAGGCGTAGCTACTTCTGGAGCCAACACGATTTCCTTGATCTTCCTCCAACCGAACACTTGTGGGATATGATGGGACGACAATTAATGCTTGTGACTTGATTATCCACATTTCTTCCAGAACCAGCTGAATATGTCAAGCAGGCATGGAAAACTGTATCCCCAGACCAGGCCTGCCCAGCAGTCTGCTCGAGCGAGCTGGCTCGCGCTCGCGCCACAGCAGTGAGCTGTCGGCCGGCTAATGGTGGCTGACGGTAACGGAAGAAAGTTGTGAGGGGCAGTAAGGAAGGCAAGGATCCCAATAAAGTAACTTCGCCACGGAGAATTGTCGGTCAGTCCAATTCTACAGCCACTGCTACACAAAGATGTAACGCTTGTCACAATGTTCAAATGTTTGTAGAGCTTAATTGCACTTAACTACGGGGTCATCAGTCCCTAAACTTGCGAACTACTTAAGAACTATCTAATACTAATGACGACACAAACATCCCTTCCCCAGGGGGATTCGAACCTCCGACCGTAGTGGCCATGCAGACCGTGACTGGCGCGCCGCAGACCGCTCGGTAACCACGGCCGGCATAACGCTAGTCGCTGGTTGAATAATTTATTATGTCGCAAATTGATTGTATGAAAGTGATGTATGAAAAAGGAAATACAATTTATTTCTTATGAATGAAAGAGATCTTTGATGGATGAAAGTAAAATTCTATATGTTTCTTATTTTTATAGTGTTTTTATCGTGTATCACAAATGAAGCAGTTGTAAACAGATAATAAACTCAATTGAATGTGAATAGCTGGAGTTTGAAAACAGAAGAAACGTTAATTGCCCGAACGTCATTAACTTTTGGCCCCATATATATTAGTTAAAAATTCCCATCTTTAGACGATCTTTCGAAGTATACAATTCAAAACGCGATTTTACATCGTTAAATTTGACCCTGATTTTTCAAAAACTACTTTCTAGCAAAAAGCCGAAACACGTGTCCTTTTATACGCAATATGGTACGCCTATGCGAAATTCGATCGAAATCGGTGACGCAAAATCTCACACTCTCTCCTTGTTAGTGGTATCTTCTTTAATCGTTGAACTTCCGCTTTCCGCTCTTCATTTTGCAAGTGCCCATAGTCTTTCGCATTGGGGGGTATTGTAATACCGTTGAAAATTAAATGTTTCCGTTAAGGATTTTGAAGCATGCTAAGCATTTTCAGACACTCGCATATAAGAAACATACATGCTTCTTGCTCTGAGGTGTTGTACATTGACGTTGATGTGTCTGCTTTTCGCTTTGAAGCTATCGCACTAAATTTCTTCGACGTGAGAAGAGGTGCTCTGTACATTACGTACTGCGTGGTGGGCACACGCGCTCGCACCTAAAGCTTAGCCGGAGCTTCGTTGTTCTGAGTCGTGTGGAGACAATGCCTGTTTACAGCTCTACACCCCTGCTCTGCTGCAGTACGTCACGACGCCTGGCCGCCCCCATTCAGCGGTGAGCGCTCACGGCCCAGGCAGCAAGCGAGCGCGAGCGCTCGTGCTCGTCCAGCCGCCTCCTGAGCAGGCCTGTGTTAGACAGTGCTCGCCATCTTTATAATAGACTGGCTGCTAGAGTCAGCGCCTGCACTGAATATTAAACCAGGAACTTAGGGATAGACACCTGGTACCTCACTACTGCTTGAGAAATTGATCTGTCAACGCATTCATGTAGTTTACTCACTATGCACTGTTTCAATAATAAATCCCGAGTGAATTAGAAAAGCCGCGGTGGACTAGCCGAGCGGTCTAAAGCGTCTCGCTGCGGAGAGTGCGGTTGCTCGCCGTGGAGGTTCGAGTCATCCCTGGGGCATGGGTGTATGTGTATTGTCCTTACGTTAGTTTACCTAGGTTTAAGTAGTTTGTAAGATCCGGACTGATGACCACGCAGTTTGGTCCGATAGATTTACAAACATTTTTTTTGAATTAGAAAATTATAAGAGGTTGCACCGTAAAAATTTTCATTTCTGTCAGTATATTTCCCGACACTTTCCCACAGCAAATTATACTAAAATAGCTGTTTCTTGGCCTCCTTTTCCGCAATTGCACTTAAACTGTTGGTATTGGTTAAGTTACCGACTTTTGAAACTATAAATTAGTCTACCTGAGACAGGATGCGTTTCGCTTTATTTTAAAGTATCTTCAGTGCTCAACTGTACAGAAAATATTATTTGTTTTACATTTTTGTGTGGTTTTTACTAAATTCGATAATGAACAGTTCTCATTCGATGTGTTTATTTTATTCTGTATAAAATGAGTCATTAAGTTTATTCAAGTTTTTTATGTTTCCCTCTTCATCTGTTTCTTGTAGCACATTTCCACTTGCTGTCACTATTTAAAATTATACTATTTACAATTCCACTTTTTTAAAAACTTGACGAAGACTCCCCATTATGAAACCTGACGGGCTTGGCTTTTTTTTTTTTTATCGATCTTTATCAGCAAATAACACACACAGAAACCAAAACGAAAGAAAAACGTAGCCCGTCAGGCTTCGGAAGTGGCGATTTTTCGTAAACTTTTAAAAAAGCGGAATTGTAAATAGTATAATTGTAAATATTAACAGCAAGTGGTAATGTGCAAAAGAAACACATGCAGAGGGAAACATAAAAAAAAAGTAAACTTAATAGATTTTTATATAGAATAAAATAAACCTATAGCATGAGATATGTTGATGATCGAATTCACTAAAATCCACACAAAAATAAAGCGAAACGGGTCTGGTCTCAAGTAGAATAATTTATAGTTGAAAAAAGTGGGTAACGAAACCCATACAAAGTGTTTTTTAGAGTTTTTATTTCTAAACCAGATATGTTTCTTGATTTGTGTGTGTGTTCAGTCGCGACGTTTCAATAGTCGCGCGATGAAACATTGACTTTTCCATGGCATACAGTGCCTTGCGCTCTGACAATTGGTGAATAATTAAACATTGAATTGCAATCTAGCGCAGGCACCGAATACAGTGTTCATTATCTCATATTCTCTAGCATGTACGTACAATGGGACAAAGTATCTACTGGAAAAGACAGCTGTTATATGTGCAATGAGAAGTAAAATGATTGCCCCGCTCGAATAATGTAACAGTCCCAGATCAGAGCATTGCGAATGCCCAAATTAAGTAGTGCCTATGTTCGCAACTCTTGCACTCAGCGAAACAATAGCTTGGATAAATAAAAACTCTATTGGGACAGGTTGCCCCACTACCATAAAGTAATACCAGAAGAAATTTCAACATTGGTCTACATTAGACGTTTATTAAACTTTACATAGCGACTTCAGCAACGTTAATAGTCATCATCAAAGCATTTACAATCAGTAAAATTAGATTAATACTTGTTTCAAAGATCATGAGTACGACATTTAACAATGATGTGGAACGTGTCAGTCATAACACTCAACATTAATATATTATTTAGCGAAATTACTAAGTTTTACCTAAAAAATTCATGTAAAGTATAGAAGGAGTTGCCATTCAAAAATTCGTTTAATTGCTTTTTAAGTACTAGTACTTTGATGATACTTGGTGAGTGACCAAAGACTTTTGTGGCAGCATAATTCACCCCTTTCTATGCCAAAGTTTGATTTAACCTTGAATAATGAATATCACCTTTTCTCATAGTATCTTAGATGTGCACACTGCTATTACTTATGAATTGGGTCGGATTTTTAATAACAAATGTCTTATGTGATTACATACATTGTGACATTACTGTGTAGATCCCTAGATCCTTAAATAAATGTGTGCAGGATGATCATGGGTGGGCTCCAGCAATTATTCTGATTACATGCTCTTGTGTATTTTTTTAACTCAATGTTTAAATGCCACATAATATGATTTCATACGAAAGCAGTGAATGAAAATAGGCAGAGTAAGCTAATTTACTGAGATGTATATCACCAAACTTTGCAAGAAAGCTGAACTGAAACTTTTCAGCAGATCTTCGATGCTTTTTTTTTTTCAACTCTATCCCTTATCAACATAAACGTCTAAAAATTTCGAGTTTTCTACCTTGGCTGCAGATTTCTGTTCAAAGTCTGTATTCATTAATGGTGTCATGCCATTTACTGTATAAAACTGTTTATCTGGGTGTCACCAAAGTTTAATGAGAGTCCATTTTGTAGAGAACCACTTAATAATTTTCTGAAAGGCGTCATTTACAACTTCATCAGTTAATACCTGTTTGTCAGGCATTACAGCTATACTTGTATTGTCAGCAAAATGAACCAGCTTAGCATCTTCTTCAATATACAATGGCAAGTCATTAATATATATTGAGAATAGCAAAGGACCCAAGACCGAACCTTGTGGAGCGCCACTTTTGATTCTAACCAGGTGGAGGAATTATCTGTTTCTTTAGTATGTGACTGACGTGGGAACAATCGAATATATGAAAGAAATATACTGTCATTTTCTCCAAGTGAAGTTACTTTTTGTAGCGAAGTTTGAAAGTCGATGCCGATCATGACTGACGCTAAATAAAGATCTTTTCCATTCGAATACAAAGCCACATCCTTCGTTCACCGTCAGTCTTGATTTTGATAACTTGTATTAACAGTCTCTCAAGCCCCCCCCCCCCTCTCCTCCCCAGACGAGTGCTGCCAAAGCGGATAGGAAAAGCGGCTTCTTGGCTCTGTCGCTAATTAAAACTAGACTACCAGCAATTATTTTTCCATCACATGGTAATGGCCGCGGGGTCTGTGACGCCATGTCATGGATTGCACGGCTCCTCCTGTCGGAGTTTTGAGTCCTCCTTCGGGCATGGGTTGTGTGTGTGTTGTCCGTAGGGTATGTTAGTTGAAATAATTTATGAATTTTGGGACCGATGGCCTCTTACAAAAATTGGATTCCTGAATTGTTTTCCGTTCGGTATTAATGTTTCTGGAGTGTCCCTAGTACATCGTATGGCTGTTCAGATGTTTGCACATATACCACCATTCTCGAATATTCACTGAATGTATCAATAGCAGCACTCTCCACCTGTGAGTTCAGATCTGTGCTGATTGTACGAGAGTATTCATATGCATATTCGCATAGCTGAGTGTCTTATTTGATTAACCCAGATAGCGGGGAATTATTTTTGGTTTAATTTTTTTCTCAGAAGCTATTAATAACCTTCATATGACTGTACAAGGTCGTTATACGTGATTTTCTCACAATCACGCCATTAATTTAGCAATATTGCCCTTCTTTCTAGAATAACGTCAAAATGAATGTTTTATAATTTTAATATGATGAATAATTATTATTAATACAACATTTAAGATGAAGTATATACATATAAAGATCTCAAAAATTGAAGAAAGTTAAAGAAATATAAAGCCAACTATGAGAAAGTCTTCAGTAGGATTCTCAATTTTGCAGCTGTATCCAACCACTTTGCAATCAGCAATACAAGCTAAAATTGATCTGCATTGGGATCAGGCGATTCAAAGAAATAAAATGTGACACTGTACACGAATTTTTACAGACAAGAATCAAAAAGTAAGGTGCCGATGTTATCCTTCTGGAAGGACGTCAGCACTATCTGGGTTAATGCTCCTGCTTTAAATTTGAGCCTGAGTGTGATTACAACGTCACAATATTGTTGAACCCATACGAAGTACGGGGCTCAGCATCAAAATAATGGTGGTGAGGTTTTATCTGAATTGGCAACTGTTAGAAGATCTATACAAATTGTTGCACAAAATACAAACTATGAAGTGCAAGAATTAAGGGACAATCAAAGAAAAATCATACCGCCTGCCTCACCCTCCCATTTGTATATTCTGTAGATACCACAAAGAAATTGTGAATTACAACATGCAAGGGAATATTTAACCCATAAATCATCCCACATTTCATACGTGAGTAGAACGGAAAGAAACGCTTGAAAATAGCACATGGGAAGCACCCTCTCCCATACAGGTGACTGTGCTTAGTAGATGAAACTAAGCAAGGAGTAGTAAAACAGTTTCTGTTCGACTTTGTACAGACCACAAACGGAATACCAATGAGATAAAATCCACAAAAGAACTGACATTGTCATTCCGCTTAACGTTGTCGAAGATAATTTCTTCCGTGGAGGCGGACGATGAGTTTTGTACAAGGTATTGGTTGTCCTACTTCCTAGGATGGACGGTCAAAATGTCTGAACGTTTATAAATGAAACAAGGTTACACCATAAGCGACTAAACACAGGAAAAAGGTCAATTGATATGGTGGTTATGGGAATTGGGGGGGGGGGGGGGGATCGCTGCTCCAACCCTTCACTCGAGCCACCAATGCACCAGATTGATGAGAACTATTTGGTAAAACAGAGTGTCGTGCTATATGAACATCTCCACAACTGTCTAATTTACTTTACGTACTCTGAAGTTGTGGACCCTTTAATTCCTCAGGGCACATTAGACGTAATAATTCCATATGACGAGATAGTGTAAAACAATCATTTCAAATATGCGGCAGTTTATTCGTAAATTCATACTTAACCCTTTTGGTACTACGCGTTTTGGCCTAATGTTTTTCAGTGTTCTTTTGTTTACCTGGAATGTGCAGAAAGTACGTAGCATGCTAGTGCCAACAGATGGCGAAAACATTTTGCTGCGGTAATGCACTTTCAAGTCCGGCATGACCAGTGAGTAAGTAGGTAAAAAGCTACGCAGCAATAGGTCGTAGGAAAACTGAATGTAACAGAATACGAATGCAATTTAAAATACACAATAGCCATTTACTAAAATATTCATTCAATTGGTTTCTGTGAGCACTAACTCACTTTACCCTAAATTCCTCACACCGAAAATTATAGTACTAAAAATAAGAATAATTGATGTTCGAAAATTAAAATGTGTGCATTTTTTCCAGGTACGTATTAACGCAAAATCCGGCTTCATTACTCTGTAACAAGTAAGTTTTTTGAATCTGGGAAATTCAAGATCTATATCTATAAATGTGAATGTCTGTTCGGTGTACGCTTATCACGTACAAACGACAAGACGCAGAGATTTAAATATTTGTACAGTTAATAATTTATACCTGAGGAAGGTTTTAGGCACGGTTTTGTAGCGATCGGATAGATATTTAGTAATTTGAAGAATACAACGCGAAATCTTTATGAAATTTTGTACACGTAAGCTTCAATCCATGAGGACGGTCGCCGTAAGTGTAAGAATCACATACGATATATAGTTCACAAGATATGACGTTATAAACAATGAAATGTGTCTAAAACTGCTGCATTTAGCGACAATGCTGCTCAATTTCTCCTAAACCACTAGACCGATTTCAACCAAATTTGGTACACATATTTCTTACGTGAGATAACAATTGCCATACGAGTACGAACCACATGCGACACATGGTTCAGGAGATATAACGTCGTAAACAATAGGAATCGCAGAAAACTGCCACATAATGCAGCGAGATTTATAAATACGCTATATGAGAATAAGAGTACTTAACGACTTGCAACAAACTTTAAACATAATTTCAAACCTTTATTAAAATTTTCTCGCTGACACCCATAGCAAAATGATGAAAGGAAAAAGTTTCTCGCTTACTACTTTTCCGCTGTTTATGGAGTAAAACTACGCCATTCGCTATGATGTTACAAATTACAATTTGTACACTAACAATTGTAGTAGCAGGAAATTTTACAGTCGGTATACAAGCATATAGTTGGATGTACCTTCTAAATTGTATCACAGTACGACACGTAGTTCATGAGATATGAGCACATAAACAGTAACTTTCCGCTGTTCATGCACAAAATCTGCGGCATTGCCGGCCGCGGTGGCCGAGGGGACTGAGGCGCTTCAGTCACGGTCTGCACGGACACTACGGTCGGAGGTTCGAATCCCCCCCTCGGGCATGGATATTTGTGCCGTCCTAGTTCGTAAGTAGTTCATAAGTAGTTTGTAAGTTTAGGGACTGATGACCCCGCAGTTAAGTCCCATAAGCTTTACAAACATTTGAACATTTACTACGGCATTCAGTATGACGTTACAATTTATAATTTCTACACTATAAATTGTAGCATCAGGAAATTTTACAGACAGTATACGCGCATATAGTTGAGTGCACCCGCTAAATTGTAACACAGTATGACACATAGTTAATGAGCCATGAACACATAAACAGTAACCTTCATGGAAAACCGATTCATCACGCACCAAGTTTTAATCTATTAGTTCTTTACTACTAATTGTATTTCCAAGAGATTTTAAAGACATACAGCCCTTATACAAATGAATATGTAACTGAAAAATGGCAGGAATAAATAAATAAATACCCGGGCAACGCCGGGTTTTCAGCTAGTTCTAAATAAACATGAAGCCTTTAAATATACATGAGACCAGACATCCGAAGGAAGAGAACGATGGTAATTCAGTTTCACGGGCCACTTCACTTTGCGCTTACCCGTTGCCCATCTGTGACTACTGGCAAGGCGCCTTAGGCAAGGCAAATTGTAATCAGCCGCAAGTGCAGAAAGGGGCGTGCCTCGAGACGAGGTAATTAGTTTGGTTGCGCGTTTCTCGTTTGTCGATAAGTTAACCGAAGCATTAAAGCCGCAGAGCTCATTAGTAGTGCTGAGTGTCGGAGACGGCTGTGGCAGATTAGGGGAGGAATTGTGAGCGGCCTTGTCCCGCCCTCGGGAGGCACCTCGTGGCAAGCCAGCGGAAATGTGCAGGTGGTGGGGGTGGAAGCTGGCAGGCGGCACTGACAAATGGGCCGCGGCTGCCATCTGAGAACTCAGGAGGTGGTGGGGGGAAGGCGGCCACGCCCACTCACTGCTGAGTCACGGCCGACTGGACAGCTCTGTGGACGAAGCATCAGGTGGTGCAGGGGACGTACCGAGAAGCGCTTAAGCAGGGTCTTGTTATAACTCCACGTACCATACGTGAAATAAGGTAATCGAACGATATAAAATCCAATTTAGGTGTCCTGGTCGTTTTGTTGCAGGCGGCCAAAGTGATGACTTTTTTTCTTTTCTTTTTGAGATTTCTCGTACTGGCGAAATTTAGAAATCTAACTTGCTGTCATACTCTTCTAGTAAGAGTTAAGAAGGCTTGTAATGTTTAATGTTATAGCAGAGAAGGCAACAGACTGACTGTTTCTCCGTTAACGCCGCGGTGGAGTAGCAGAGCTGTCTAAGGCACCTCGATGCTGAGCGCTCCGTTGCTCGCCGTCAGATATTCGAAACCTCCCGTGGGCATGTGTGTATGTGTGTGTGTGAGAGTGTTGTCCTTAGGTTAGTTTACCTTAGTTTAAGTAGTTTGTAAGCTACGGACTGATGACCAAGCAGTTTGGTCCGATAGATTTACAAACATGTCAACATTCGAAATTTCTCTGTTGACGGAAATCACGTCCCGTCAAGTAGAAAGTTTCTTATCTTGCCAACTGTGACTAGCACGTAAGTGGATGAATCTAGATTGATTATTAAGTTTTAGAAGAAAAAGCATTTTAGTGCATGTTAATTTGTTTTGGAATAATTTTTTTAAGAGTCAGTTTCTTTGTTAAAATTTTTCTTTATTTTTTTATTTTTAGTGAATCTGAAGTACACTAACTAATTTTTCTGAATGTGGGTAGATCTACTAAACGCGCTGCTCATATGACACAGCGCTGTTTAAATGTAAACAAACGAAGTCACGGAGAAACGCTATCTCAACAGAGGAAATGTACCACGAAGACAATTGCAAAAGAGACTTGCCAAGAGCACAAAGAAGAGTTTTGAACAGGGAATGACTTGACCATAACGACGTTACAGTAGGTGACTCAAAGTATACAAAATACGCCCGACTATCGTTAATTTCCTCCTAAGAATTGAAGAGTTCCGTTAATCTGTCATTGATCCCATAATCAGACCCTATCCAAATTCTTGTCAAACTAACCTTAAGTACATCCTTTCCAATAAAAAACGAGTCAATGAAATTGGTAGGCGTGATATTGATTTATTCTTCCATCTGTCGTGCACATACTTAATGCAAATGGTTTTCTTATGGATGCCATTCTCAGAACTGGACCAAATTGAAAAGGGACCACACGTTAAGCACCAGCTTTCAAATGAAAAAAAGAATCATGAAAATCGGTTCACGCAGTCGCCGCTTGTGAGGTAACAAACATTTTAAAAAATTAAGTCGGTTAAAAATAGCATTCCCTCTACTTTGTTAACAAGTAGATTGTCCGTTTAATTAATTTATTGCCCTATTCATTTACACCCCAAGTTCAGATTTAATATTGAGATAATTCAATAATTTCGTCTTCAAAAAATTAAACAAATATCAACAGAACGTTCTGTAGATCTTAATTAAATTCACTTCCAGATTAAGCCCACAAACAATGCTATTTATATCCTAACTTTCCATAAATTATTTACAAACTGTTTCTTGCAAGAGTGCTGATACTTTACAAAAATGTAGCAAATGTGGAATTCGTGACGAAACGAATCAAGTTCAGTCGACAAGGCAAGTACACCACTACAGTTAGAAAATCTGCATTTGTCTCGAAGTTGGCGACACTCAGATATTTCAATTTTGCCATCCATAACTCGAAATTATGAGAAAACTCGACTTCAAACAAACGAAACATATAATTTCAGACCTTTATAATACTTTTTCTCGCTAACAGCTCCCATACAGTGATCACAGGAAGAAAGCTTGTAGCTTACTTTATTTTCGCTGTTCACGTGGTCGAAATTCAGCATCTCCCTTGATGTAAAATTTACAACTTTTTAACTTAATTCTATTCGCAAAACGCTGTGAAGACAATGTCTACACATATCATGAATGGACTAGAGAAATTATATCACTACAGGTCACAGTGAGGGTGATCTGACGTGATAGACAAACTCATCAAACAGTATCTTCTCCTTACAGTACATTCGTGGGCAGAAAAATTCAACATGAGATGTGACTTTTTAATTTATTACTTCTTTTCTACCGCTTCCATTCTCAACACATTTTTCATACAGTAAATTACATTTACAAGTGAACGCATCTGCTAAATTACATCAATGTACAGCAAAGTGTCCAGGAGATATGGTACTATACATAAGCAAATGCGTTACTTACATTGCCTTATCACTGAACGCAAATTACCCATCATACGATCATCCAGTGTTTCGTAATGAGAGCGCTTAGCTACTTCCAGCAAACTTTAAGCATGAAACTTCCTGGCAGGATAAAATTGTGCCGGAACCGGGGCTCGAACCTGGGACCTTTGCCTTTCGCGGGCAAGCACTCTACCACTGAGCTATCCCGACACGACTCACGGTGCCGCCCCACAACTTCAATTCTGCCAGTACCTCGTCTTCTACTTTCCAAACATCACAGAAGTTCTGCGAAACTTCATTTTGGAACTTTAAGCATGATTTCAATACTTTTCTAAACTTTTTCTCACTTATATGAAGATCGCCCAGAGAAACGAAACTGTGGTCTGATTAATAATTCTTACTAGTTGAAAGCCAGTGATTTCTATACTATCTGGGTATATAAATAAGTCTGGCGTTTCAGCATAGAAGTTGAGGGTGCCTTCACATTCATATGTTTTACACACGATTTCGCACTGTCCGCCAAATGTCTCATCAATTATTACATGAAAAAGAATTGCTTCCTTACCTCTTGATTTCAATATGCGAGGTAATAGGCTGAGATGGGAACGGAATCAAACTTATTTTTTTCCTTTTCTTGTAAAATATCATAGTGGTCATAGTTTAATTTGGCAAGTAAACGAACATCCTTGGCTGGCACGTGAAATAAGTTTGTACGGAGGTGGCCCTAGACGGTGGCACTAGATCATGTAATGCACCGTGTCCTATAAAAGAGTGGCACTAGACGGTGGCCCTAGATATCACAAACTGAATGTTATGTTGGTATGCCTCCTTTTGGTTGGCAATGAAATCCATACACGTACCGTGTTATATTATCTAATGTTCCCTCGCTCGGCGTTAACTGGAAAGGGCGACGGTTCTTCTGAGTTGTCTGAGTAAGTGTATGGACGGAGGTCCATTTTGTGGATCTGTCCGCAGTGGCGGCAGATACTGATTATACATAGATATATTATGTGATGAATTAGGCAAATCTCACATTACTTCATTGTGAAAAGAAGTCACCACAACGTATTGATTATTTATATGCATGTAGTTTGTTGCAAATTTGGTTGCATAGCCGTGACTTGTTGTCTGATGTTTTCGAATGAAGTTTTTTATTAGAAGTCTATGGTTCTTCTTTCAGTGGCTAATACCTCCACCCATGTAGTTAGTTTGAATACTTAATCTACAGCAGTAAAGATTTTTGAAATATGTTGATATTTATGATAAAGTGTCAGAGAGATAATCGTAGCAGCAGTGTCCTTTTTGTGAAAGAAAATATGGCGGTCACTTGGGTAAGAAAGAAAGAAAGGTGCTGAAAGATATTAGAACAGTGTAAATTCTCTTACTGTAATTCATCAGCACCAGAGTCCATGATATTCAGATTAAGCAGTATTATCAAATGAAAAGGAAACATTAATTAAGATCTTGTGATGTAATAAGGATCTGTGACGATTCCATTTAATGAGCTTGCACGTTTATTGGTGCATAAAGCATTTCAGGTATATTTAACATATTTATACAGTACTTTGAACGCATATACATGACATTGCATTGCCTTACCTTCACTTACGTCGTCAGAATAGTTTGACAACAACAGCAGTAGATTCATTTACACATTTTACCAAAATTCATACGCTCAGACAGCTTAAGTTCAACATTCAGGAAATAGATAGGTCAATATTGACAACCAGACGCGTTGGAGGTGCTTTCCTCCAATCAGAGCCCTCAACGTCCCGTCCAAACCGCTCGCCGTATCCAAACCCGCTACAAACTCACACGATAACCACACCAAAAACAACACACGCTAACAATGATGGATACATTTCATACATAGCACAAATCAAAGTCTACTGGATCCTTTCACACAAGCTGCGCTATAGATTTATGCATACCGTTATAACTATCCCAGAGATCAGCTTACATTGCACCAAATTTTGGCCGCGGTGGAGTACCCGAGCGTTCTAAGGCGCCTTTCTGCGGAGCACACGATTGTTTGAGTCATTCCATGGGCATGTGTTTCTCCTTAGTTTAGTTCAATAAATTTACGTAGTCTGTAAGCATAGGGACCAATAAATATTAAAGTCCCATAGATTTTCAAACATTTGAACATTTTAAGCTCATTTTGACGACGTATGCGGAGTCGAATTTTGGAATGCTACAATTCTTCGCTGTGTGCTGCTGATTTTACATTTTCGTGTCGAAGTTCGTGGGTTTTAATCTCGTCAAGGACTTTTTTCTAATTTTTAATTCTAATCAAACTTACTACATGGGTTATTTGTACTCTATTACTTCAGTTAAACCAATTGTTTTATTTCTAATAATTTGCCACTACATTTTGACACTTGTATAGATTTTTACTAGCTAATTTTTCGTTGTATTTTCAACTGGAAACTGTCTCTGTAGCCCGTAACCTGTAACTGAGTTCCAAGCAGCAATGCGCGTCCGTTCGAAACGCGGCAGTTAGTTGTAGTGGTACATTCCGTAATGCAAGTGACAGTAACATTTCGAATACGCAGTGGCAGAGATATTCATTAATATTATTTCGTGTAGTGCTGTGAACTGTTGAGCTCAAGACTCTTCGTCAGAGATTTTATATTTTCTCTTGTTGTTCATTACGATTACAAAGAATGGATGTGGCTTGTTCTTCTACTGAATGTACGTTTATTAGGTAAAAACTATTATTATTATTAACGACACAACAATAAAGGAGTATTGATCTGAAATTAATGAGAGTCTGCACAATCATTTTCTATTATAAGTATACAAACAACTACAGACGACCACTTCAAGAAACTGACGGTAAGATATTATCCAGTATGCTAATCAGATTGAAGCAAGTTACAGAAGGCCTCGTCAAAAGCGAGAGTGTGGCGCTGAACGAAAAAGATCCACGAACCTGCATTAAACACGCCGACGAATATCTTTCAAAAATGGTTTACAAGTCATAAAATGAGGAATGGCAATGGGAATAAAAGTCTTTAATATTCATAGAATATATGACTTCAACTGCTATTGGGCAGAGCTGAAAATGTGTACCCAGCCGGGATTCGAACCCGGGTCTCCTGCTTTCTAGGCAGTTGCGCTGACCCCTACACCACTTTTTTTTTTTTTTTTTGCTCTATGTGTAGTTCTGTTCGTTGCGGACGTTGATCAAGTTTGTTCGTTTTTGTTCGATGTGTTCTTGGCTCAGCTTTTTTATTACAGAGGCCGTTCAGCCCTCTGACCGGGCGCGCTGAGCCACGGCGCCCGGAGACCACTGGGGACACAGGGATCACCGCACCTGCAAGGACTACCCATGTACGCCTCCCGTCAGATACAAATTCCCAGCTTCGCCCTGCCCATAGTACTGAAACTCGTAGTTTAACTAATTCCCGTAAGAGTAAGGGCTTCAAACTTGCCCACCCCTCCCCACTAACGATAGGATCATTGCCCGTCACCGGCATATTATATATATACATGTGGCGTTTGTTCAGAAAGAACAGACATCACATTCTGATCCTGCAGCTGTTATTATTTAATATTCATAGAATATATGACTTCAACTGCTATTGGGCGAAGCTGAAAATGTGTACCCAGCCGGGATTCGAACCCGGGTCTCCTGCTTTCTAGGCAGTTGCGCTGACCCCTACACCACTGGGGACACAGGGATCACCGCACCTGCAAGGACTACCCATGTACGCCTCCCGTCAGATACAAATTCCCAGCTTCGCCCTGCCCATAGTACTCAAACTCGTAGTTTAACTAATTCCCGTAAGAGAAAGGGCTTCAAACTTGCCCACCCCTCCCCACTAACGATAGGATCATTGCCCGTCACCGGCATATTATATATATACATATATATATATATATATATATATATATATATACATATATATATACATATATATAATATGCCGGTGACGGGCAATGATCCTATCTTTAGTGGGGAGGGGTGGGCAAGTTTGAAGCCCTTACTCTTACGGGAATTAGTTAAACTACGAGTTTGAGTACTATGGGCAGGGCGAAGCTGGGAATTTGTATCTGACGGGAGGCGTACATGGGTAGTCCTTGCAGGTGCGGTGATCCCTGTGTCCCCAGTGGTGTAGGGGCAGCGCAACTGCCTAGAAAGCAGGAGACCTGGGTTCGAATCCCGGCTGGGTACACATTTTCAGCTTTGCCCAATAGCAGTTGAAGTCATACATTCTATGAATATTAAATAATAACAGCTGCAGGATCAGAATGTGATGTCTGTTCTTTCTGAACAAACGCCACATGTATATAGGGAATAAAAGTGTTTTTGAAAAAGAGAAATTTGTTAACATCGAATATTAATATAAGCGTAAGGAATTCCTTCCTGAAGGCATTTGTGTGGAGTATTGCCTTGTATGGGAGTGAAACATGGACGATAAACATTGCGGACAGGAAGAGGATAGAGGCTTCTGAACTGCGGTGTTACAGAAGAATGCTGAAGAATAGGTGGGTGAATCGCGTAAGTAATGAGGAGGTACTGGGCGGAATTGAGGAGAAAAGGAATTTCTGGCACACCTTCACTTAAAGAAGGAATCGATTGGTAGGGCACATTCTTAGACATCAAGGAATTGTGAATTTAGCGATGGAGGAAAGTGTGTGGGGTAAAAATCGCAGAGGGAGACCAAGAGATGAATATAGTAAGCAAATTCAAGTGAATGTAAATTGCCGTTCTTATGAGGAGATGAAGAGGCTTGCTCAGGATAGGGTATTGTGTAGAGCTGCACGAAACCAGACTCCGGACTGAAGAAGACAACAACAGAGCGCTATTGTAATATCTGCCAAGCATGTGACCAGGCGACACTGCTATGTTCTTTCCAATTTTGTCGTTGGTTGGAAAGCCACGTGACCGGCCACAGCAGGAGCATTTTACTGGACATATATCACAGTAAACTCAGTATACGCAGTCATTTGTTTGTCTAAGGGACGATGAACTCGTCGTGAGAAAGTTATATTGCAAGTATCGCTCATCGTTCCTTACTTCTTTTATTCCCACATAGTACTGTTATCTCGTCTATGTCACAGCCTTGTAACTGTACGCAACCTGAAGTTCTCGTCTCTGTGTGTTACGTCTGGTGACACGGCAGAGCCCCCGCTAAGCCGAACGCACAGCCGTACCATCCTCTTCTCGAAGCCACTCGCGGAACATTTGACCACCCTGTAATTTCCTTGCGGATAAAGCTAGACGCGTTCTACACTGTTGGAGTAACCACGAACAGCACGAGAACCCACGTTAAACTGTAGATATAAACAGTGCGTTGATTGATATAGATCCTTTAGTGCCCACATGTAGGCAAATGTACAGTCGGTGACAGAATTCGCGAGATCCCCTCGCCTAATCGCTATACACAACCGCAAAGTTCTGCTGCTTGGTGGGAAGTATATACAGCTAGGCAACACGATCGTACATACTGTCGATTACCCATCTGACACGAAATCTCAGAGGAAAAATGTTATCTTTCAGTATCGCAGCCAGTTGTAACAACACGCGTGCTTTCTATGCGACGTGAAGGCGACTTCGAAAACTGATTTTAGAAACTGCTTTGCGTATTAGCCATAGCGTTTTAAGCTGTTCGCGACCGACAAATTCCTTCCACATTTCTTTTCTTATAGTTTCAATGAACAAAGACAGCAATTAGAATTGAGATGCTGCAGTCAGTGAATATTTTCGGACGTTACTGACACATTCAAATGGAAAAATTGCATGCATATCATAGAATTAATTCAATTACATGAATGGACTTTGTTATGAAGCAAAGTGTTACATCATGGTGCATCATGTTCCGAGTATCGCTGACGGTTTCCGCCCACCGCCTCGGTTGCGCTATAAAGACGACAACCGTTTGGTGCCGCAGATCACTGATGGTATTTCCGAGAGTGAAGGTATCGTGTCATTTCCACTGGTTCTCTTTCGGTTGATGTTGCAACTAAGATATCAGCACAAATTTAACAAACATAAACCAGCTGTGTCACCACAAATTACAGTTCTCCTCAGATGTTTGGTACTTTTCCATACTCCTTGTCTTATTGAAATGCCTAATATTAAGCATTCGACAACATATTGGGCTATTATAATAACAGTTACGATTATGTCAAATGAATGTGCAGAGAAGCAAACAAATGATAAAGATAAGCTTATTTATCTTGCCAAATGGCCAACTACTGATCAACGAGCGACAGTTCGATTACTGACTCATTTACATTTTTCTTCTATTTTGAAATATGGCTCAATATGTTTCTCACGTAACAATAACAAACACACATGATAATTGCCGCGGTGGAGTAGCCGAGCGGTCTAAAGCGCCTCGCTGCGGAGCGCGCGGTTGCTCGCCGTGGAGGTTCGACTCCTCCCTGGGGCATGGGTGTGTGTGTTTGTCCTTAGGTTAGTTTACCTAGGTTCAAGCAGTTTGTAAGCTACTGACTGATGACCACGCAGTTTGGTCCGATAGATTTACAGACATTTGAACATTTGAACACATGCTAATTGAGTAACAATCTGTATCGCAATCATTGTGAGGAAATTATTATTCCGTAACCATGAAAATATATTGATAATACTATATGAAACATGTGCAACAAAGAATTGTGATGCATCAAATGAATTTCTTTAAAGTATCGTATCCAACACAATTGTATTTTTATTCCGTTTCTTTCAATAACGACGCAAAAGCTACGTTTTTCGCGCAAGTAACGTTGGGAATATTAAATCGCTGTGACATTAAAATCCGTAGTCGTTTAATATAATCCTGTTTCAATCCAGACATTAGTACGACAACAAGAATTCCGAATACTGGCGAGCTCGGTGTTCGCCACTTGGCTTCCCCAGAGGTTAGAGAGATCTTTTGGTGTGAGTCGGTCACTGGCGAGTATCGAAGACGATATGTTTCGCATACTAATCAAAAATGTAAACCCGCCAAACCACCCGCACATAGTAATACATCATGCAGGAAGTAGACCTCTCAACAATCACCTTAGAATGAAGTCGGTCATCTATTCAAAGAAGCAGGCATTAATTTGATAATGCAAACAGCAAAAACAAGTAGATTGAATAATTTGTAAAATCTCAAACCTAAGAGTCGACTTTTGGTGATCCTCCATCGTAGCAATTAGAGGAGTGAAAGATTCTACAGCTAATTCCTTGGTTTTGGAAGCCGCAGCCGTTTATTCTGTAGTAGGACAGCATTACACACAGGTGAGTTTCAGTTACTGTGCAGAATACAAAACCTCGGTTTTTCGTCAAAAGCGTGCGTAATTTCCTGCCACTTATGAACAGGTAGTAGAGATATGTTCCTGCAGAGATTCGATAAACGGCTATGCTATAGTACGTGTGGGTGGCACCGGCATAAATGCGCAGATGCGTAACACGAGGTCCTAGGATGGATCTGACATCCGCAGCACTTTTATTTTTAATTATTCACTCATTTTCACGTGTTTCAATCCGTAGTTTTCACATACGTAACTTTTCTGCTCAGTAACAATTTTGGTAGCGAATATAGTATCCAAAAGTTGTAACTCTTCATTCAGCCAGTTGACATGATAACAAAGAGAAGTTTTGAATGAATGAAGGAAATAGACAGTCTATTTGCGTCAGATGTTCTGAGCAGATTGACACTGCCATCAGAAAAATGCAACAGATCGTGTGAGTCATAGTTTAAGTTTTTCCACAGACAGATAATAAACGCTGGTTTCAGGGCACATATCGTATGGATTTATAAATATCAAACAATACAGTAGTCACAATTTATTAGCTGAAACAAGTGTATACTGGAAAACGTTGCCATTATGTGGGTTCAAAACTTGACAAGCACATACCAAGAGTGTAATAGCTACAACGACAATCTCCGAATGCGATTGTCTGGACAGAGGCTGATAATTGCCCCTCATGCGTTTGTGTGTTGAAAGTCTCAACACTAGAGATCGCTGGATGGGTCTCACCTACTTGGCCCAAACTGTGCGAGAAGAAACACGAATACGAAACTTTTAAATTCCTACAATATCACCCCGTTGTAGGCCGTAGGAAGAGAGAAAACGCTTGTCAGAAATTTTCCAACTACAGATAGACGCATTATCAGCTAATCTTGAGGATCAGCATTGGTGCGTAGTGGCTAAGCGTTTAGCTTTTGAATGAAACAGCACGGGTTCGAAACCCGCTCCTTCCAAAACATTTTTCTTATATTAGCCTTGCAGTTTTAACTATTAATTATGAATTTTCAGTGCATAATTAATATATATGGTTTCGTTACAACTGATTAAATTAATTAATACACCTTAATTAATCATTTAATTTTCATAATTCTATGAAGTTTCAGATGAAAATATTTCCAAATGTTGTAGCAGGTATTTATATATCGAAGTTAATTACATTCCTTAGGGTACTCATCGACAAAGAAACATAAACTTCACACTATGCAAACTTTATGAAAGTATTTTAAGGAAGTAATTTTATCCGAAATATGCTTCGGCGCAAAACACACTTGATTCAAGGTTTAAAGGAAATGACTTTTCACTGTTGCTTTTGGTATATACAAAATGTATCGAATCATTGCGGTGGAAACAGGGCCACTGAACTGATACCATGCGATTGAATGTGTTTTAATCGAGTCTCCTTTCGACGTCAACTTTTGTGGAACACTGAAAGATTTATGTAAATTTAAATTTCATAAATAAAAGGTTAACATTGCGAGTGGTAATACAAAATGAACACGTTTCTACGAAGTACCGAGAATCGAAACTGGGCCGCAAATTTTGCAGTACAAGCCCTTGTCCACCACGCTACTCACATTTGACGTAGACGGGGACTCAATAAGCAGCTTAGATAACACCTATTTCTATGTGGGAAACTTTTGCGACCGTATTCGCTTTCCTTTTGGCAAAATCGCGTGAGATATTTTTGGGAATTTGAAATGTTTCTCTGCTTTCTTCTTCTCGCAGAGTGTGAACCAAATCGGTGAAACCCATCCCGCGATCTACTTTGGTCGTTCATAAACAGTATGCAGTATAAAATGAATGACGTTGGAGTCCTTGAGGGAAAGTTCGCACCCCTCCTTGTGAATGAAATTCTAGGACTGAGAACATCCTCGCCTATGGTCCACGTACGGAGATGCATTATGAATGCGAAACGCAGGTTCCTCGTACAGCTAAAGTAAAAATTGTGTGAATAAAGTGAATGGAGTCGTTTGTCTCTTTATGAAGAAGCTTTCCGCTGTAGCAACGAATGCCAGATCTGTGAAAAAGCAACGAATCTAAATCATTAACACGAATGTGTTTCTGTCGGTATTTTAAGTCGTGGGTGTTCTTTAGTTGAAAGGCACATGCGGTAACAGGGCAGTAATTTTGCGAAAAATTTAGGACAAAAAGTGTTGGATACGTATGTTGACCAGTCAGGCTTCTTAATAAATGAAGCGTGTCAAGTTACCACAAAAATGTGGCCAGATGTTATAACACCCTGAGTTGTTATTTAGCAGTTTCGTATTACCGGCACACGTAATACAAGAATCATTTTTGAAACGTCTGAGGCAAACTGAATACCATTGGGAAGGTTTAGCTGGAGTGGGTTGTCGAGTAATAAACTTTGTTTATATGCGCTCGCCGTGCTGTGAGTGCCCCGTTTACTTCCGCGTAAACCTCTTGCGGCCCCAAGCACGAGACATTCGCTGCGATTGAGCAGAGGAATGCCTCGCCTTTCCTCGACTGCTCACGGATGCGGCCGGACCTGACTTTTCTTATACGGACAGTGCCTTATGAGGCCTGGTTTACTCCATACCGATCTACTAATGGACTGTCGTCCTAGTCTATATGCTTGTGCACTGAATTAAAAACTGTATTATTGGTTGGTTTCGGATAGACGTCCTGTTAGTTACTATATTTAGTGGTAATTCTTACAATGCTAAACAACAAGTGTATAATAACTTTGTTTCAACTTGGAACAGTAACAAGCTATGATGCTTTAAAAAAGGAGTGTGTGTTCTACTAAAAATGTATTCTGTTGAATGTGCAACACATTAAGCTCGAAGTAGCTTTCAAATTATATCTGAATGATGACATGGCAGTTACAGATTGATTTCAACATTAAAGTTGTTTGTTGGTTTTAAAATTTTATTTTAATAATTTCGATAGGTTTCGCTGCAAGCAAAGAACTAACCTGCCATAAATCTGATGGTGTAACAAAGCTTGCTGTTTGTGTGACAAGAAATACAACAAGTTTTGAAACTCTTGTCATGATCTGTCATCTGGTTCAGAAGTGCGTTTTGGACACAGCTTCAAAAAAAAAAAAAAAAAAAAAAAAATAAAAATAAAAAAAAAATAAAAAAAAAATAAATAAAAAAAAATAAATAAATAAATAAATAAATAAATAAATAAAATCAATTTCGTGTAAGTTCCATTACATGACGACCAAAGTTGGTGCCGATTACCTTCTATACTATCGATAAACCGGGAAAATTACTACTATATATCGTACAAAGAGCTTTGCAACCAACTTCGAGAAAAAAACACTCGGAAAACCTCCGACCTAAAAGAAAAAAAATTCAGATATCGTTTATGGCTTCTTACCATCAACAATAGTTGTGATAAAGAGTTTAACTTCTATTTAATTTTTTTAATTTTGCCTTTATCACCCTTCCTGACCAACGAGCTTCGTTCACAATGCTTTTTTATACTTGTTTCGTCTCCTGTACTATAATTGTTCACAATTTGTTAATTTATTTATTCCCTAAATTAATCTTGAAACGTTATAATGTTCTTTCTCGTTGAAAAAATAAACAATAATAAAATTAAATCATAAATTACAACGTTAAAACATACTGCATGTGCTTTAAAAGAAATAAACTAAAAATCGTTTCATTTCGTTGGTGAGATCTTGATTCTGTTCTAGTGAACCTCAGTGTTTCTCAAACTGTTTGAAACATTTGCTTTTTTGCCTATGGTATACAAACGGTGGATCTTATGAGTAGCACTCTTACATCGTTACATACTTAACCATTCTAAATAAATAAACTTCTCCTGCTAATGTTGCTCCGTATCAAGTATAACCGCTTTCTGCTTCCGCAACGATTCGAAGCTTATTGGGTATTTTCGTTTCTTATTATATTGGTGTGGTGTCTGTTATTTCGGGCTATCCGAAGTAACAGACACCATACCAATATAATTAATTACGACACGCGAAGACGGCATTTCTTCAATCACGTCACAGCATATGTAGTCATACGTTCGACCTCGCACGATAGGGGCGCTACAGTCGTAGCGTGCAACTTGTGGAAGTTTGAGACGGACGCGGGGCGAGCACCGGGATCCACGTGGTTAAGTTCACCGCTGGCCCGAAGCTGGAGACCCAGGTTCGATTACCGCCTGCTTCACATTTTCACTTGTCGCAATTTTTTAATTTCAATGTCCTAATGCAGCACTATCGATCCTTTTCTTCCTAATCCTTATTCCGTCACCTACTTCACAATTGCTTTCTAGGCAGACTACTCTCCACTAGACCATCGCACCACTAGCGACTACGGCGCCTCCACGTCACAAACTTTACTTCAGCTTCTGTGTTCCAAAGAATGTTGGAACAACTTCCAAGGCTCTCCACGCCGCGAAATAGACTAGTAAGCATGGAGGACTGTGTTCGATCCCCGACCGCATCACAAATTTTAATTCAGTGCTTCACCTTTATCTTTAATGTTTTTGACATGTTTGAGAAGAAAAACCGTCTCAGGTTTCGTGAATTTGCTTTTACATTGATATTCCTTCATAACTATTTGAAAATTCTTGTTTGTTTTTCTTCGGGCCTCTCTATCTCCTAGGCTGAACTTCCCTCACAAATTACGCTTGCATCGGCGATCTACTATATTCAAACTTTTCGCAGATGTTTTAAATACAATTCTGCACAACCATATTTGTTTTAGAGATTGATTAAATTTAGAAAATGAGTACTTCTTCTCTCGGAAAAATAAATATTACGATTCATGATGAAAATTAGTCTGTGCGTCCAGTATAAACTTAAAGATTTCTGGGGCACGGCACGCTGCCTCACAGCGGCCGGCCAACTAGCTAGCCGGCCAGCCGGCTCAGGACTGCTATGCTTACGTCGAATGACGTGCGCGCCGGGGCCTGTCTTTCTCGTAGGCATCGCTGCACGGCTGCAGACGTAACGCTGACTGGTGAAGCACGACATTCACTGTCGAGTCGCCACCAGGTTTCTCATGTGATTCAGGACTCTTGGAACATTTTGAAACAAAATCCGCTTCGACTGCAATTAACTTTATTTAAAAAAGCACTACCGGTTTCGCGCCCTGTAGACACATCATCAGGTGCTAAAATTCCTTAGAAAAACATATCTGCCATTTAGCCTTCCCCAGTGTTCACGTTAAATTTAAAACAATCGAAAGCTTAATTTCACGTCCTCATTAAAAAGTATAAAACTTGAACGCTGTTGCGTTAGTCCTAGTTTTTAAAAATATACTGGGGTGGAGGGCGGGTGAAACCGTGCCATGTGGAAGCAGTGTTGGCGCGGCACCGACCGAGGCAATACTCTTGGAACCATTTACTTGATGTCCATGTTACGTGATTAGAGATGTAGGTTCACTGTCCGACGGACTTCGAGCCATCTTTGCGGCTGAAAGAAGATATACGGGATGTTGAACAGTATTAGTAGAGTTTCTTGGCCGGCCGCGGTAGCCGAGGGGACTGAGGCGCTTCAGTCACGGTCTGCTCGACCACTACGGTCGGGGGTTCGAATCCCCCCCTCGGGCATGGATATTAGTGCCGTCCTAGTTCGTAAGTAGTTAATAAGTAGTTAGTAAGTTTAAGGACTGATGACCCCGTAGTTAAGTCCCTTAAGCTGTACAAACATTTGAATTTGAATGTGAGAATTTATTTTTTATAAAGAAGAGTTATTTATTTTTATTTTAAGGGACGGTTGTAAGTTTAAACTGTACGTATAACACTAATTATCATCAGGATTCGTAATAATAATTTTTATTTTTCCGTGAGAAGAACTATTCTGTTTCTAGATTCAATAATAGTAATAATAACACATGGATGTGCAGAACTGTATTTTAAACATCTAAACATCTACAAAAAGTTTAGAGTACAAGATCGCCGATAAAGGAGTAATTTGGGAGCGAAGTTCAGTTCAGCCTAGAAGAGCAGATAAGGAGGTCCAAAGAAAAAGAAACAAGAACTGGCAAATATTTATGAAGAAATAAGAATTAGGAAGGAAAGGAATGATAGTGCTGAATTAGGGCATTGAAATTAAACAATGGCGATAAGTGAAAATATGAAGCGGGACGGGAATCGAACCCGTGTCTCCCGCTTCGGGCCAGCGGTGAACTTAACCACGTGGCTACCGGTGATGGCCCGCGTCCGTCTCAAACTTCCACAAGTTGCACGCTATGGCTGTAACGCTCATATCGTGCGAGGTCGAACGTATATATGCGGTGAAGTGATTCAAGAAACGACGTCTTCGCGAGTCGTAATTAATTATACTGGTATGGTGTCTGTTACTTCGGATATGCCCGAAATAACAGACAACACACGAATATAATAAGAAACGAGAATACCCAATAGGTTTCGAATCGTTGCGGAAGCAGAAGACGTTCATTTATTTATAATGTTTTAGTATGTAACAGTATAAGAGTGCTACTCATAGGGCCCACTGTTTGGCTACCATTGGCAAAAAAAAAAAAAAAAAAAAAAAAAAAAAAAAAAAAAAAAAAAAAAAAAAAAAAAAAAAAAAAAAAATACCGAGGCAAACTGTTTGAGAAACACCGAGGTTCAATAGAATAGAAAAAATATTCACCTACGAAATGAAATCATTTTTGGTATATTTCTTTTAAAGCGGATGTAGTATGTTTTAACGTTCTAATCTATGATTTCATTTTAATGTTGTGTACTTTTTTTTTTTCAATGTGGGAGAACAGTATTAGTTTTAAACATTAATTTAGGGAATGAATAACATATTGTGAACAATTATAGTACAGAAGACGAAGCAAGTATAAAAAAGCGTTGTGGAAGGAGCAGGTTCGTCTGGAAGGGCGACGAAGGCCAAATAAAAAATAACACACAATGAAACCCTTTATCATAACTATTGTTGATGGTAAGCAGCCATAAACGACATGTCTTTTTATTCAGGTCAAAGGTTTCCAGTAGGTTTCTCGAAGTAGGTTGCAAAGCTCTTTGTACGATATATAGTAGTAATATTCCGGGTATATCGATAGTATACAAGGTAAGCGCCAATAACTTGGGTAGTGGAGTAATGGATTTTATACATTACTTTCAAATTCGTCTTGAAGCTGTGTATAAAACTCACTTCTAAACCAGCTAACAGATACAGAGACTATAACAGAGGTTCGGAAACTTTGTATTTTTTGTTCGTACAACAGAGTACTTTGTTTCACCATTAGATTTCCCGAAGGTTAGTTCTTTGCTTGCAGCTAAGACTATCGAAATGGTATTAAAAACATTAAAAACTCCTCAAAACCAACAAACAGACTAGACGTTCAAATCAATACGTAACTGCCATGTCATAAAAAAGTAGTTAAAAGTTTTGTTAAGCTTATGGGATTTAACTGCGGGGTCATCAGTCCCTAAACTTACAAACTACTTACGAACAACCTTATACTGCAGACGGTACAAACATCCATGCCCAAGGGGGGGATTCGAACCCCCGAGGGGGAACGGGGCGTAGCGCCTCAATGCGCTCGGCCATTCCTCTGCGGCCATGTCATTATTAAGATATAATTTGATAGTTGCTTCGAGGTTAATGTGTTACACATTCAACAGAATACAATTTTAATAGACCATACACAACTTTTTTTTCAGCGTCACGACATGTTAATGTTCAAATATAAAGAAGTTATTATAGACTTATTGTTTAATAATGTAAGAATTGCCGCTAAATATGGCAACTAACAGGCGGGCTATCTGAAACCATGCAATAATAAAATTTTTAATTCAGTGCACAATACTATAACCTAGGACGAGAATCCATTAGATCAGGATTACCAGGCATCATAAGGCAAACAGTCCATTTAAGAAAAGACAGGTTCAGACACATCAGTGGGCAGTCGAGAAGAGGCGAGGCATGCCTCTGTTCAATCGCAGCGAATGTCTCGTCCTCCAGTCAGTCCTTGTGGCCGTCCAGAGGTTTGAACGGAAGTAAACGGGGCACTTCACAGCACGGCTAGCGCGTGTAAACAAACTTCCTTACACGACAATCTACTACAGCTAAACCTTACCAACTGTTATTCAGTTGGTCACAGACGTTTCATAAATATTCTTGCGTTAGGTATGTTGTTAATATGAAACTGTTCATTAAAGAAATCAGGGTGACAAAAATAAGACCACCTTTTTTGGTAACTTGACATGCTTCATTTATAAAAAAAACCGTACTGCTTTCAATAAAGTCAGAGAACATAAAATAGCAACTGACAGTAGAATGAACACCCCAGAATACCAATACCTTGCATGTGGGTTTTAGTAGCGTGGTCGACAAACGTCTCCCTCACTTTTTGTTACAAATTTTTCGCAAAATTACTCTCAAGTTACCGCATGTGCCTTTGAACTACAGAACAATCACGAGTCAAAATGCAGTCAGAAACACGTTCGTATTCATGATTTAGATTCGTTGCTGTTTCGTAGATCAGGCATTCGTAGCTACAGCGTAAAGTTCCTTTATAAATATTAGCAGAAACTACTTCATAAACTTTATTCCCACAATTTTTACGACTGTCGCTGTAACAGGACACTGAATTTCACAAAAATCTCGCGTCTCAGTCCGTGGATCATGGATGAGGATGTTCCTAATCCTAGAATTTTAACCCTCAACGATTCTGTCTTTCAGATTATGGTGTAGAATGTTTATGACTGACAGAGTAGATTGCGGGATGGTTTTCAAATATTTTGTTCAAACCCTGCGAGAAGGAAGTTGACAAACCTTTCAAATTCCAAAAATATCCCGTCCGAGTTGGCTAAAGGGAAAGCGAATACGGTGGCGAAAATTTCTCACAGACAAATAGGTGTTTTATAAGCTGCTTATTAACTTCAACTCCTTAAGGAGTGTGCCTAGCGTAGTGTCGCCGCGGAAGCGGTCGAGTGCACACCGCTGGGTTGTTTACACCAGCGGGCGCACCGGCGGAGCCGCAGCCTGTTGACGGTTATCGTGAGTATTGCTCTGCGACTGCAGTATGGAAACTCTAGTTCCAACACGCACCCTGAAGTTCGCATTTAAATACGGATACGTGCGACCGACAATTTTGGAACTCGACGATTGGTTACATGACACGATTCACCTAGAAGACGACGACGTTGTAGGCTTTGCTTATGATTTCGTAGCCAATGCTGTATATGTACAAGTTCGTAATGACGATATCTGCCTGCGAACTATGACACGAACTGACGGAAAGGCAACGTTCGCTCACTCAAATGGCGCAATTAGTGAGGTTACAATAACTTGTTCCGGACTTGGCCTCAAGTTGGTTCGTATTTACAACCTACCGTTTGAAGTCAACTTAGATCGTATACGAGAGGCCCTCTCCCCTTACGGGTCGGTGCTTCAAATTCAAAGAGAAAAGTGGACAGGTCTCAGGCACTTTAACGTTGACAACGGTGTAAAAATCGTGAAGATTGATTTGAATAAACATATACCGTCCTATATCATAGAACAGGGGTTCAAAGGTCTTGTCACATACGACGGACAACCTCGTACATGCGCTCATTGTGGATCGTCAGAACATATGAAAGCAGCATGTCCACAAGCGAGACCGCGACAATTGCCTCGCGAGGTAGTTACCACGGACCGAGCGCCGCCTACGGGAACTAGAACGTACGCACGAGTTACTCTGGCTTCAGACACGGACAGTGCTGATCTTTCCGAACACGGCGACGAACACCAGAAGCAGACATACGATCAGAAAGTCGTGTCGGCCGAGACTCATATTGTTCCCTCCGCTGCTGCATCAAACGATCCCGCACCCAACACCTCCGTGCCGATGCACTCCTCCGCGACGGAGTCAGGGAATGTACCACTACACTCCATCGACACCATGGCGACGGAAGTATTGCAACAGTCTGAAGATCCACCCACTTTGCAGCCGTTAGAATCTGTCTCAGTGCCAACAGGGTGCCCTGGTGGTGATGACAGACGTTTGGAAAGTCCGCAGAATCCAGTCAGCGAAGTAGGAAACCAAAAACAGAAGTCGTCTAAAACCAAACGACCACTGAGGACACAAAGTCAGGGCGAAACTCAGGAAATGGACACGAAACCACAGCGCGTTAGGAAAATACTCAAAAAGGATGGGTATGATGAGCCATCTCACGAGCAAGACCGTTCACAATCTTTGTACCCGGAGACGGAGGAAACTCTGATGAACGTCGATGTGCAAGATTCCGCGCTTATGGACACTGTACCGTCCCTCCCAAAGATCAATTGGGCGGACGAAGTCGGTGATTAATTGCAACCTCTACAATCATGCAAGACTTTAAGTTAGCCACTTTAAACATCAATAGAATTGAGTCCGACGTCAAATTCCAATGCTTTAAGGACTACCTACAAGCTGCAGAAATAGACATCGCGTTAGTACAGGAAGTGGTCTCCACCAAAATAGGACAGATATTGGGTTACACGTCCATAATTAATATTGGACCCGAAGCTGGTACCGCGATTTTATGTAAGGAAGGCATCCAGTTTACTACAGAAGCCCTCTTAAGCTCGGGTAGAGGAATCTCCGTCAGTATACAAGATTTGTTACTTGTCAATATTTACGCGCCATCAGGAAGCAACAATAGGCGACAGAGATGTGATTTTTTTCGAGACGAAATAGTCACACTGTTCACGAGACAACGATGCAAACTAATTTTAGCTGGAGATTTCAATTGTGTTTTACGTAAGCAAGATCAAGCTCCAAATTTTAACTTTTGCGAGGAGCTGCAACAGCTTGTTAGTGGCCTTCAAGTCACGGACACTTGGATTCATCTCCGGCCACACGCCGTTGCGTACACATACATCAGCAGTGTGTCTCAAAGTCGAATCGACAGAATTTATGTCAGCGATGCTTTTAAAACCAGTGTTATGGCCTGTGAGATGTGGCCGCTAAGTTTTAGTGATCACAGTGCCTTTCAAGTAGTCCTGAGACACACACCACAGAAGACCTTTTTGGGACGCGGACTGTGGCAACTTAATGTCTCCCTCATTAATGACGACTCTCTCCAACAAGCGATCGAGAACACCTGGCAACGATGTCTTCAGCGAATACCGCGTTACGCCAGACGTATTGAATGGTGGCTGGAGTGCGCCAAACCACAACTAAGAAAATGTATTATTCAATTCGCTAAGGATAGAGCGCATTGGAAGAAACGATCACTGGAATACTTCTTTGCGCTCCTTCGTGATTTGTATAACAAACCGACATCCACGGCTGCGGACGTCATCAAAATCAAGAAGACTAAAGCAAAAATAGTGGCGCTTACGAGACAATCCTTGGAGGGCATCAGAACACGAGCCAGAAATGTCAACGACATAGAACACGAAAATGTTTCCATCTTCCAAGTAATAAAGGAAACGAAGAGAGCCAGGCGACAAATGTTACACAAGCTCACGGATGAGCAGGGACAGGAGTATACACATCAAGGTGAAATCAAGGCATACGTTGCAAGATATTTTACGAACCTCTTCGCTGCATCGGCGACGGACTTGAACGTAATGCGGACGTTTTTATCAAATACCACGCAAGGAATAGCGGACGAGGATAACGCAGAGTTGCTGGAAAATATAACTTGTGCAGAAATTGTAGATGTTATCGCAGAAACGACGCGAAATAAATCTGCTGGTTCAAACGGTCTGCCTATAGAATTCTACGACCGGTTTTGGTATTTACTCGGGCCTCAACTCACCGAAGTGTATAACGAGTTAATGTCCGGCTATGACTTTCCTTCGAACTTCACTGAAGGCATCCTCGTTCTCATCCCGAAAACGCCGCATGCTGGCGGCCTGCAGAATTTTAGACCAATCACGCTTCTGAATACGGATTTTAAGATATTGACTCGTCTCTGGAACAAGAGAATGAAACCGTTCCTTCGCAATATTATTGGTCATTACCAGAAAAGTGCGGTTACTGGGCGTTCAATGTTGACCATACTCGCCGAATACAGAGACTTAATTTACCTCACCTGGATATGTCGAAGCAAAATGGCACTGGCATTCCTCGACTTCGATAAAGCATTTGACAGAGTCGACCACAATTTCTTATTTCAAGTTATGAGGACTATGGGCTTCAGCGATCGATTTATTTCAATCATCAGGCATTGCATCTGCCATACGACATTCAGATGCAAAATTAATGGTCGACTCACTCCATCTATTACACAGCAGCGAGGTATCCGACAAGGATGTCCACTGTCTACGACTCTGTATGCGATAGCTGTAGAACCACTCCTCCGAACGTTATACATCAACTTGCAAGGGTTACAGATTTTCAATACAAGAACAGTATGCCAAGCCTACGCCGACGACGTCAGCGTCCTTGTCAGCTCCAGCGAAGAACTCGATACCACCAAGAGGATAGTTCAAGAGTATACTCGTGCCTGTGGTGCCAAGGTGAACGAGCGGAAGTCTCGGTTGCTATTGTTAGGACCGCATAAAGACTATATTGCATCTACGTGGCTCCCTATAACCGAGACCAGGAAACAGTTGGGACTGATTCTCACGGCTAATTCCCGTATCATGGTACAGCTCAACTGGCAAGAAAAACTTAACATCATACGTGCGACTCTATCGGATAATTCTACAAGAAGCTTAGACCGCATTCAAAAAGCCTTATTCATCAATGGCTACGTCTACAGTAAAATTTACCACGTAGCTGCAACTTTACCTATCCCCAACACTACAGCTCAGAAAATGACAGCCAGTGCAAGTTGGTACTTGTGGAGACGCAACATCTTTAAAGTTGCTTTTCGTACAGGGTCACTTAGCTACAGTAAGGGAGGCCTCGGGCTCAAAAATTTGGAAGCGCAGTATACGGCACTATTTGTTAGCAGAACCATCAAAATTTTGCAGGCCGATTACAATTCGATAACCAAAAATTTGTTTGTCCGCTTAGAACCTGCGGACAATGCTGTGCCAGTAAACCTCGCCCGTATCAACCCGGAACTGGACCACGTCAGAAAATTTTACCACGAAGTAGGCTATATACGGGCAACTCAACGGACTTACGATACTGCATCACTCTATCGCACATTCACTGACATAGTGCCACAGAATACAATCGAGCTGAAATATCCACTTTATAACTGGACTGCTATATGGAAAAACATACATAATTCAGTACTTAGTACAAAAGTTTGATCCACCTGGTATGACGTTGTAAATGATGTCATCCCTACTGGCGAAAAGATGTACAATATCAAATTAAAAGCCACGCCGTACTGCACTCAGTGCCAGCTGCTGGACACGTTAGCGCACGCATTTGTCTGTCGAGATCAGACTGAAATCTGGACGTGGACTAGAAGAAGACTAGCTCTTACGACCCGCACCACCGCACTGAACATTACTGTACATGACATACTGCGCCCTGATTGGAAATATTAGCCTGACGCCAAACGTTATAGTTACACATGGCTTCTTGGACAGTTTATTTACTATGCGATTAATCGGAAAGCTCCTGCCTTACAAGATTTCATACTCTATGTTCACGACCAGCATTACGTTCTACAAAAGCGTTCCAAATACAGGACTTTGTTCCAAAACTTTTTAAAGGTTTCACTTACGTACTGAATATCATTTCATTTGTTTGAATTACAAGCTTATTTTCTTTCTTCTTGCTACACGAGGAGTGGGCAGTTCTTACTCATTCCATAGAGGATCATTTTAGTTTCATATTATGATTTGAAGGGAAGACGCAATTGATTTGTTTTGCAATACAACACTGGTACCTACAGCAGAGGAATGCTTTGTTTTATGGCATTTGAAGCCGACGCCGAAGAAGGCGAACACTGGTGAGCGCAAGGCCGGGCTGAAGGGGTGGAGAGGAAGCCCGAAAAAGAAATAATTAATATAAAAAAAGAAACCGACGGATAAAAGAAAAAAAAAAAGAAAAAATAAATAAATAAATAAAAAAAAGCGTAGTGGACAAGTGCTTGGAGTGCAAAGTTGGAAGCCAAGGTTCGATTCCCTGGTAATCCTTACAATTTTTGTTCATTTCATATTACCCCTCGCATTTTAAACCTTTTATTTATGAAATTTAAATTTACTTAAACGTTTCAGTATGCCACGAACGTTGATGTCAAGAGGTGTCTCAATTAAAACACATTCAATCCTGCAGTATCAGTTCAGTCTGAAACATGTCCATAGAAAATTATTTTTATAAGAAAATGTCTAATATTGTGCCTCCTGTTTTGTATCGAGTAACTTGCTTGCAAGAAAATGTATAACATCGCTTCTACTGTATGTATCGATATGTGTAAAGTTTCATCTCTGGCAAAGATCATGTATTGCATAGCATTGTAGCTCGCACTGAGAGAGAGGAGCACTAGTGGTTCAGCTCGCTTAGAGAGCGGTTGGGTTGTGTGTATGGCTCCGATGTAGAGCAGAGGCTGCTTTGCCAGCAAGTCAGAAGTTGTACTATGTAGGTAATGTAATGCTGTTTATCAATAATAAGTAACTTAACCCTGTTTCATATTTCATTTACGTAGTTAGAAAATTAACCCACTTCCTTCATTTGATAATTACTTGATTTAGTGGAGTGTTGATTTGAATAATATTATTGAACATATTTCATTATTGGTGCCATAGTAAGATAATAGTTGATTTGGATTTCAATAATAACTGATCGACATAAATTCTCACAGTCAAGCATTGAGAAAGTGATTTGTGGTTTTTCTTATATCTTTCTCGCAGTCAAAATTTTTGAGTATAGTCAGTGTCTGTTTCAAAAGGTTACATGTCACAGTTGTTTTGTTAAAAATATCCGTTGCGCACATAATCAGTTTAATGCACTGTTTCTTATACATCAATATCAGGGCCATAATTAAACCAAATAGCTGTGTTAATGAACAATTTATTGTCTGATTTAACGAAAGGTTCAACATTCCAAAACACGCGTACAGCTTTTATCTGGCGCCCTTTCTGCCAGGATAGTTCACAAACAGGATCGTGACGTAGTTAGATACGTAGTCTTATTTCAGTTAGTTTGTCTTTTCCACTAACCAACTTACCTTTTGGCTCTTAATTTAATTTTTGTAGCACCATCCTCTGTTGTAGCAACAGTAGCATAGTAATTGTTTCTGTAGTCTGTTACTTACCATTCTTGAGATTGTGTAGTATTGTTTATAGTAGATGAATTGAGTATACAAATAATTGCATTACTACTGAACAAGTCTCTCTTTTATATTGTCTGATGTTTGTTGTGATGAAAGTTCTAGTACCGCGGAACTCGTGTGATAATTAACGGTTTGCGTAATCTCGATTGTGATTGTATGTTGCACTTGCCCGATTCAGCCTATTGTTCTCTCATAATTACCGTGTGTAATTTTCAAAAAATTAGCAGTAGGTGAAAATAAATATTATTGGTCACTTTACTGCAAAATTCTGTTAACAATGTCGAAGAATAGGAGAGTTCGCGCTGATGCTAAAACTGCTTCCGAAAATGAGACCTTGAATGATACAAGGAGAGAAACTGAATTTTTACAAGAGTCTTCTCACTGCACTGATACAAATACGACAGTAAATACCGTGTCCGAAAACGCGGAACAGATTAGTTCGGGAACAGACAATATGGATAATGACAAAGTACAGGATTCGACAATACAGAATTCCGATTCTTGTAACGTGGTTGCGGAAAATAATGCATCGGTTCCGCCTAGCTCTGCTACAAAAAATACTTGTGCGACGGCTATGGAAAACGTATTACCAAATGATTTCATACAAATTTTATTGTCACAGCTCTCTAAATTAAATGAGAATAGTCAATTACAATCTCAGGAATCTCAGAAATTAAATGAAAAACTTGAGAATAGTCAATTACAATCTCAGAAATTAAATGAAAAACTTGAGGAACAATCTCAGAAATTAAATGACAAACTTGAGAAAATTGAACAAACGTGCGATTCGAGGTTTGTGAGTATTCAAAGTAGTTTTAATAAGATAAACGAGGACAACAATCGGTTCAGGGAACAACTGCTCAATACTTTCAAACGTGAATCTCAGCAAATAAGACAAGATATTCGCGACGAGATTAACCCGGTAGTGGAAAGCCTAGCGTCACGAGTGGAAAATATGGAAAGCCTTGCGTCACGAGTCGAAAATATGGAAACTACTGAACTCGCTCAATTGAAGCAACAGAGTAATCTAGTTGTTGAAAAGTTGCAGAACTTCCAGTCAGTCACGACGGAACAGATCAATAAAATTAATAAACAGTTTGAGGATATTACTGTTAAGATTACCCAAATTAGTGATAACACTGACAAAAGTTCTGATGTAACGCATCCTACCCCGTTTAATGAAACTAATGAATATCTCGCCCTTGACCGTTTCAAACAAGATCAAATGACCATTAATCAGCAATACAAGGCTGAGGTCAGAAAATTAGATGATCGCGTGGCGCGAATAGAGAGGAAATTTGACCACACTTGTGGAAATCCATACGAAGATGTGGAAGAAAATTTGAACGAAAATGACAATGATGATTCGAGCCAAGTAGGTCGCTTGGTACGTGAACGAAGTGTACCTCATAGTAACAACAATGAAGACGCAGTGCGTAGTTTACGCTCACTTACGCCGCACGGGCGAAAGGAAGCGTTTGACTACAAGCATTTCCTGACTGTACGTAAATTCAAGACATTTAAAAACTCTCCGAATGACTTGCACCCTAAAGAGTGGTTGCAGCAATTCGATTATTGTCTTCCCCCGAATTGGCCACTTGAGCACAGATTAGAATTTATATGTGGTTATCTGGAAGGCGAGCCAGCCACCAGAATGAGAGCTATTGCACCAGAGTGCTATAGCGAGAATCAGTTCCGACGCTCATTTCTATCCGCATACTGGTCGGAAGCGGCACAAGACCGCGTTAAAAACAGTATTGCGACATTCAAAACTTTTGAGCGATCAAATTTCTCGAGCCCGGTGGAATATTTCCAAAACTTAGTATACAAAAATCAATTTTTATCGGCACCTTACTGCCCTGCGGAATTAATCAGAATTTGTTTGAACAAATTGCCTCTACACTTGCGTCAAATTGCCATTGCGGCACGATGCAAGAATGATATTGAAGCCTTTAGAAATCTCTTACAAGACTTAGAAGAAGAAGACGAGGAAAATTCCTCGCGCAGTCGATATTTTGAAACAAACAGATATGATCGCCGGTCGCAACAAAGCCCGCCGCGTTCTAAACGTCATCCAAAGCATGAGGATCAAACAAAAAGTAATTCTTTCACTAATGAAACTTTAAAGACGCACAAGTCGAAAGGCATACACCGCATTTCCAATATTAAAATTTTCACGGAATAAAAATGGGGTAGAGAGTCCATTAATCTGTTTTGGACACACCAAGTGGCGATTGGTGCCCCGTTCTCGAGCTGAGTGTCACTATTCTTCCGCTTTTCCTTAGTGCGCTCTATCTACCTCTTTTTCTCACTGTTACTTTTCTCTAACTCTGAATACTTATGTTCTGTGCTACGCTGGGATATTGTCATACGAAACTTTGATTATCTTGCAATTTGCATATAACGAACTCTGTGGCTGTGCAAGACAAATAAAATTAATGGAAATTTTTGATTGTGTAATCTAATCAAGTTCCTATGTTTCAGAAAATACCAGATTTCTCTTCTGTGTTACTAATTGCATAACTTACGAAGTTCTGAGCGAGTGAAGAAGATTTTGAGTTGACATGAGCATTTGGTAAGCCAAGAACATTATGGAGGATGATGAGTAAGGCAATACACAATATGTCATGGTGGTCTTTAAAATGCATTATTGTTTATGGATAAATGATGGTAAGGAAGGTATTGGTAACAGTCAAAGATGTTTGATAAATGTAATTATGTGGACGAGATTATACAATGATTATGAAGCAATTATGAGGAGAATCGCTATGTTGCTAATGATGACGAGATTATACAATGATTATGAAGCAATTATGAGGAGAATCGCTATGTTGCTAATGATGCTATGTTCTGTTCTTTTCTTATGTGCTTACTCGCACTGCCCTTTTGTGTTTTCTCTTTGTGCTTATGTGCACCATTTTATATGTTGATGCATTGTGCCTTCAATGGCATGTGTGATTGGTGAGATTCATATCCTTCTGATGATCTGTAATTATTTGTAATTATGTGTAATGAATATTTCTAATTATGCTTGCAGCTATGCGTATTGCTCTTGTAATCAAAGCTTACCGCTATGCTCACTAATTATATACCTAAGCCCTACCACTATGCTAATTAATTTTATAATGAAGCTCAATGACAATGTATGGTTATGCTTATACGTTGCACACAGCCATCTATCTTGCAAACTTGCAGCTATGCCATAAATTGCGCCTAGTTAAGTCTAGAAAGATAATGCACAGAAGTATTTTGCTTTTGCTTACTACTATCTTCCAAATTTTATTGATGATCTTGTTGATGAAAATCTGCAGCTATGCCTAACGAATATTACGTCTGTGTTTATGTTATTGGATGATTTACTGTGTTGTACATCTATTACTGTGCCAAAATTTGCACTAATTGTTTTGTTTGACCCCACTGTTGACTCAGACAGACACAGACATGACCTGATGACTTGAACCTCTTTTGATATTCTCACGAAACTACCCTGATGTGTTATACCTTAAGGCAATGAAATATGTAGCTCAGTTGAGACAAAAGCCTGGCCATGGCAACTTATGTAATTTAAGTGTTATAATTTGTGGTAATGTAATCACCACCATAGTGATATATATTAATTTAAAGACATATGAACTAATGGTAATTGGAATGTTAATTTAAGTTATATCATGCCAAATTGATGACAAGCACCCTCAATGTATTTCATACGATTATGTGTTTGTAAAGCAATATGTACATAGTATGTACAGCCTTGTGCTTATATGAAATGACACTAATGTTGTAGGTACTCTAAAATAAGAATTAAATTACTCATTAGTATTGAAATGTATCCGTCTTCAAGACACTACTTGTAATGTAAAAATATGGTTTAATACCATGACCCCATTTGTACCACTTGAATTTGTGGGAAAATATTTCTGTAGATATGTTCTAATCAATGACTTTTCTTTCAGTCTAAACTGAAATATCATGACTATGTTACTAATTTGTGTGTAAAATGCTTTATTTCATGTACTTTGGACACGCATGGGAAGTGGCGATTTCGCACACGAGATTCCAGAATGCACACAGAACAATGGACGAGTTACTATACACCACTGATTTTGGGCCTTTTTAATGAAGATGTTTGTTGGATGATGTTTGGCCACACAGTACTGTCCATTGCAGCCTTGGCCACCCACCACCAGTTTGCTCTAATTTTGGCTATGCTGATGCAGTCTGCTAATAGCTCTGTTGGTTGAAGCACACTTGGTTGTCGAATTGCATGGAGGAATACATCAGAACCTTTTCCCCATGACTTCCACTTCAATGCAACCAGCCAGCCCGCCTACAGTGTGGTGTAATCTTACAGTGTTTTGTGTTCGTGTGCAGACCTAAAATGAATGTTAGGAGCTAATGTGCTATTCGTGTGCATATACTATTCAGTGCCTCCCATTGCAAACGTTGTCCACAGGTTCATTACCAGTGTTTAGGTATATTTCATGGTTCTTTCACAGTCAGTGACCAAAATAAAATTGTGCTCTTGATAGATACATATACTTAGTCTGAAATGTCATTGTGCCTATTCGATTGACAAACGTTATATTGAAATCCTATTGTGCTGAAGCAGTAACATTATTTTGTACATGATCAGAAGCCTATGTAGTCAAAAATTTTACATGTATGTTCTAGCATCCATGAAAGTATAGCATTTTAAATGCATCACAGAATACAAAACTGACACTTTATCTTATACTAAGTGCACTAAAAATTTACATAGACTACATTGTGCACAAGATACAAATGTTCATTTTATGTTCCCAAAATACTAATCTCTTGTACAAAATGTAAACCCATGGAACTTACACTACTGTGTGTATTACTTGTAATTACCACATTTTCTTTAAAGAATGATGACATTAGTTAAAATATCTTTTGTAAAACTTTGTATATGTTCATGTTTATTATTGTATATTTTTTTCCATTTGTGTATTACTTCTAGCTATCTCATTTTCTCCACTATATCATTTGTCAAACTATGTTTTCTGAAATTCTATATACTTATGTTTACCATTATGTATAATTGTCATATATTCCACTTATTGCTGATGTTCTGTAAATTTTGACATTTGCTTATGCCTGTCACACCCTGTACCTCTCCATGCATGACTTTTGATGGTACTGTTCTGTAAAATGGCATGTATTTATGACTGTCACATTTTTTTTTTAATTTTCTATGTACTCCATCTGTTGTTTTGATCTTGTTATATTTTGGATGTCATTAATGGATTTTTGGACTTGAAATTCAGTAATTTTGCTGGCTAGGCAATGCCATTGGCATCACCCACCCTACAAAATTTTAATAGGTAGGAGGGGGGTGATGAAACATGTCCATAGAAAATTATTTTTATAAGAAAATGTCTAATATTGTGCCTCCTGTTTTGTATCGAGTAACTTGCTTGCAAGAAAATGTATAACATCGCTTCTACTGTATGTATCGATATGTGTAAAGTTTCATCTCTGGCAAAGATCATGTATTGCATAGCATTGTAGCTCGCACTGAGAGAGAGGAGCACTAGTGGTTCAGCTCGCTTAGAGAGCGGTTGGGTTGTGTGTATGGCTCCGATGTAGAGCAGAGGCTGCTTTGCCAGCAAGTCAGAAGTTGTACTATGTAGGTAATGTAATGCTGTTTATCAATAATAAGTAACTTAACCCTGTTTCATATTTCATTTACGTAGTTAGAAAATTAACCCACTTCCTTCATTTGATAATTACTTGATTTAGTGGAGTGTTGATTTGAATAATATTATTGAACATATTTCATTATTGGTGCCATAGTAAGATAATAGTTGATTTGGATTTCAATAATAACTGATCGACATAAATTCTCACAGTCAAGCATTGAGAAAGTGATTTGTGGTTTTTCTTATATCTTTCTCGCAGTCAAAATTTTTGAGTATAGTCAGTGTCTGTTTCAAAAGGTTACATGTCACAGTTGTTTTGTTAAAAATATCCGTTGCGCACATAATCAGTTTAATGCACTGTTTCTTATACATCAATATCAGGGCCATAATTAAACCAAATAGCTGTGTTAATGAACAATTTATTGTCTGATTTAACGAAAGGTTCAACATTCCAAAACACGCGTACAGCTTTCAAGTCCCATCTATACACCTGGTATGCACAAAAATCAAAAGTGAAAAGTTATTTACTTAAAAACTTGAATAAAGTATGCTTTGCACCGAAGCATATTTCGGATAAAATTTCTCGCTTAAAATACTTTGGTAAAGTCTGCATAGCGTGGAGATTTTCTTTGACGATGAACACCCTAAGGAATGTTATATAACTTCGGCATTTAACTACGTGCTACAAAATTATTTACATTTAATACTTCATCGAGTTATGAAAATTAAATGATGAAATAAGATATATCAATTAATTAAATTAGTTATAACGAAACCAAATATATATAGTACTTTCTTTGTTATCATGTCAACTGGTTGAATGAAGAGTTAATACTTTCGGATACTATATTCGCTACCAAAATTGTTACTGAGCAGAAAAGTTACGTATGTGAAAAATACGGATTGAAACTCGTGAAAATGAGTGAATAATTAAAAATAAAAGTGCTGCGGATGTCAGATCGGTCCTAGGACCTCGTGTTACGCATCTACGCATTTATGCCGGCGCCACCCACACATACTATAGCATAGCAGTTTATCGAATCTCTGCAGGAACATATCTCTACTACCTGTTCATGAGTGGCAGGAAACTACGCACGCTTTTGACGAAAAACCGAGGTTTTGTATTCTGCACAGTAACTGAAACCCACCGGTGTGTAATGCTGTCCTACCACAGAATAAACGGCTGCGGCTTCTAAAACCAAGGAATTAGCTGTAGAATCTTTCACTCCTCTAATTGCTACGATGGAGAATCACCAAAAGTCGACTCTTAGGTTTGAGATTTTACAAATTATTCAATCTACTTGTTTTTGCTGTTTGCATTATCAAATTAATGCCTGCTTCTTTGAATAGATGACCGACTTCTTTCTAAGGTGATTGTTGAGAGGTCTACTTCCTGCATGATGTATTACTATGTGCGGGTGGTTTGGCGGGTTTATATTTTTGATTAGTATGCGAAACATATCGTCTTCGATAGTCGCCAGTGACCAACTCACACCAAAAGATCTCTCTAACCTCTGGGGAAGCCAAGTGGCGAACACCGAGCTCGCCAGTATTCGGAATTCTTGTTGTCGTACTAATGTCTGGATTGAAACAGGATTATATTAAACGACTACGGATTTTAATGTCACAGCGATTTAATATTCCCAATGTTTCTTGCACGAAAAACGTAGCTTTTGCGTCGTTATTGAAAGAAACGGAATAAAAATACAATTATTTGTTGGATACGATACCTTAAAGAAATTCATTTGATTCATCACAATTCTTTGTTGCACATGTTTCATATAGTATTATCAATATATTTTCATGGTTACGGAATAATAATTTCCTCACAATGATTGCGATACAGATTGTTACTCAATTATCATGTGTTCAAATGTTCAAATGTCTGTAAATCTATCGGATCAAACTGCGTGGTCATCAGTCCGTAGCTTACAAACTGCTCGAACCTAGGTAAACTAACCTAAGGACAAACACACACACCCATGCCCCAGGGAGGAGTCGAACCTCCACGGCGAGCAACCGCGCGCTCCGCAGCGAGGCGCTTTAGACCGCTCGGCTACTCCACCGCGGCAATTGTTACGTGAGAAACATATTGAGCCATATTTCAAAATAGAAGAAAAATGTGAATGAGTCAGTAATCGAACTGTCGCTCGTTGATCAGTAGTTGGCCATTTGGCAAGATAAATAAGCTTATCTTTATCATTTGTTTGCTTCTCTGCACATTCATTTGACATAATCGTATCTGGTATTATAATAGCCCAATATGTTGTCGAATGCTTAATATTAGGCATTTCAATAAGACAAGGAGTATGGAAAAGTACCAAACATCTGAGGAGAACTGTAATTTGTGGTGACACAGCTGGCTTATGTTTGTTAAATTTGTGCTGATATCTTAGTTGCAACATCAACCGAAAGAGAACCAGTGGATATGACACGATACCTTCACTCTCGAAAATACCATCAGTGATCTGCGGCGCTAAACGGTTGTCGTCTTTATAGCGCAACCGAGGCGGTGGGCGGAAACCGTCAGCGATACTCGGAACATGATGCACCATGATGTAACACTTAGCTTCATAACATTCAAGTAATTGAATTAATTCTATGATATGCATGCAATTTTTCCATTTGAATGTGTCAGTAACGTCCGAAAATATTCACGGACTGCAGCATCTCATATCTATTTGCTGTCTTTGTTCATTGAAACTATAAGAAAAGAAGCCGGCCGCGGTGGCCGAGGGGACTGAGGCGCTCCAGTCACGGTCTGCACGGCCACTACGGTCGGGGGTTCGAATTCGCCCTCGGGCATGGATATTTGTGCTGTCCTTAGTATTAGCTAGTTCATAAGTAGTTTGTAAGCTTAGGGACTGATGACCCCGTAGTTAAGTCCCATAAGTTCTATAAACATTTGAACATTTTATAAGAAAAGAAATGTGGAAAGGAATTTGTCGGTCGCGAACAGCTTAAAACGCTATGGCTAATACGCAAAGCAGTTTCTAAAATCAGTTTTCGAAGTCGCCTTCACGTCGCATAGAAAGCACGCGTGTTGTTACAACTGGCTGCGATACTGGAAGATAACATTTTTCCTCTCAGATTTCTTGTCAGATAGGCAATCGCCAGTATGTACGATCGTGTTGCCTAGCTGTATATACTTCCCACCAAGCAGCAGAACTTTGCGGTTGTGTATAGCGTTTAGGCGAGGGGTCTCGCGAATTCTGTCACCGACTGTACATGGCAGTTTCGAGAATGAGAATTCTGTTCGTGTTATATTTAATGAATTCGACTTCCTTACTGTCAGAACTGTAGGTATCGGTCCATAGCATCTCCAGCAGGAACCCTGGAGGTCCTCGGCAGGCGAACAAAGAACCCTAGAATAAGTTACAGTTAGTCCCGCAGCATACCGATGCGAAGTTTTTCGTTATAACAGCGTGAGTTACGTCTCTTTGCCGAACCTCGTAGCTGCACTAGGCGGAATGTAAACTACGTAGTCAGCTGCAGATTCAGATACAGGAAATCAAAAAGTTCAAATGTTTGTAAATCTACGGGACGTAACTGCTGAGGTTATCAGTCCCTATTGAAACTAACTTAAACTAACCTAAGAACAACCACGCGCTCCACAGCAAGATTAAATGTTCAAATGTTTGAAAAACCTATTGGAGTCAAACTGCTATCGTAATGAGTCCAAAGACTTTCAAACTACTTAAACTAACGATTAATGATATTCCTCATTCCGCAGATTACATTTATTTATGTAGTTTTCATTATAATTTTGTTAACTACTTTGATGGAGTTCTACAAGGTACAAACAGTGACAATTCGGGACGCTTCTAGATAGTGATAAATGCTTCCGTTAGATACTATTGCAATATACGTTTGTACCAACATTTCAGTCCGTAATATAACAAACTAGTTTGGATGCGCCTACATAAGTGGGACAATATTTACTCGCTTTGCTTACTTCATCGATTTCTTAATCGCCAATGCCCGCCAGTAGTTATCTTCTCACATTAAACATCTATCATTCCATAACTGCAATACCAGATCGGGTATGTCTAGCGTCTTGACTGTACCTTTCCATAACACAAAATATTTCTCAGTGTCGTTCTTCATCGAAACCATACGACTATGGAATACACTACCCTGCGATCTGCGTCTTATCTAAAACCGCTCGACATTCAAGAGGAAACTCAAAATTTACATTTTAACGACGGCATATACTTCATTGTTATGCTGCTGTCATATCTTTCTTTATTATATCCGTCATAACTTTCAACCTCACCATTCTATTTCTCTTCCTCTAACCAGTGTGCCTCTTCCATATCTCTTTCACCCCATTCCATCGTTTATGACTGCATGAACATAACTATGAAATTACTAAATGGTAATAGGATTGACGTTCATAATATAAAAATGCTCACTATCATATGCTTAGTCATTATTATTGATATTACTATTTTTTATTGTTATATTAATCTTTCGATTCTTGTTACGATTGTAGCAGTCATCAAAATTTTTAACATTACACGTGGTATGTTTGTAATGTAGTACACGAACTGTAATTGTTCAGTCAAGCCTTCTTAGGTATAAGAGAGGACATGAAAGCGCTAATCTTCCCGCTTAAATAAATCATAATAAATAAATAGTTATGTTCATATTAAAAAAAACTGGTGGATGTAGAGAAAGCTGACACAGATCTCCAATGAATGTAAATCAGGAGAAAAATACTATGGACAATAGTGGTAACAAAGCAAATATATCACGTTGTTTTGTGAGAGCAACTGGCGGTTCTGGAAGTACAATTTTAATAAAAACGACGAAAGCCTGGGTTCAAACGAAGTTTTATTTCAATCAATGCTTTTACAGCAAATACCTGATTTAGTGTGAAGTCACGGTCGTGCTGCTTCCTGTGGAACATAAAGGAACATGTATGTGCAACCCACATTTTATGATCAAATTCTCCAAGTGCTGAGATCAGATATACTATCAGGGCTTAAGTGTGAATAATGCACTGGTGGACATCGGTCCTTTAGTGTTCACCTGTAATCAAGCGTTGATGGAACTTTTTTAAACGGTAAACTCTGCATGGATGCTTCTAATTAGCATCGACGTCAGTGTTTTTAACCAAACGAGTTAACAATCACTGAAAGTAACTTTGAAGCGTTTTGGCAAAAATTGATACACCACAATGTCTGAGGAAAGCCAAACGAGACAAAGAGTGAATTTGAAGAAATTCTGTAGGCGATTTATAATAAATGCTCCCCAAGAAGGAAGGAAACAGTTTTCATAGTGTCGTTCATAATAGAAACGGAATAACAGCAAATTATAAGACGGTTTAGGAATTTGACGAAAAACTGCGAGAAATAAATTGTGATCAATATTAGTTACGTATACTGCGTGCAGAAATATGTGAATATCATTGAGCCAGAGCCTACATGACTAAGGTCCTTTATCCACCATATAAGGCTAGAAAATTCTCATATCCTAACTCGATGGAAAGGTTTCCGGCCGCGGTGGAGTGACCGAGCTCTCTAAGGCGCCTTGCTAAGGAGCTTCGGGTCCTCCTTCGAGCCTGTGTGTGTGTGTGTGTGTGTGTGTGTGTGTGTGTGTGTGTGTGTGTGCACTTGTGATGTGCCTAGCATACATTAGTTTAAGTTTTAGATTTATAGCCGCGGCGGAATAATCGTGTGCACTGAAGCACGGTGCTGCGGTGCGCACGGCCGTTAGAATCCTCCCTCTGGCATGGGTCTATGACGCCTCAGTGCGCACGGCTATTCCGTCCCGACTGTAAATCAAAAACTTAAACTAATGTATGCTAGGGACAACACACACAGCTAGGCTCGAAGGAGGACTCGAACCTCCGAAGCAAGGTGCCTTAGAGCGCTCGGCCACTCCACCGCGGCCGAAGATGTATTCATAGAATCTTTTACTTTAATAGGTTTCGTCAAAACGTTTAGTCTCTAAATTCATACCATATTCTGATAGGAACAAATGATCTAACGGACTAGACTGAACGTAATCGAAATATTGAAATATTTCGACCGTTTAGTGGAGGGGGGGGGGGGGGGGGTGAAATAAATTCCACGACAAAGTTGAAAGTTGGTGCTAGACCAGGATTCGAACCCGAATTTTCCTCTTCGGGCCAGCGGTCGCCACAATCTATTACGCTATCCAGGCACACTTCCCTTCCAACCCAAATTATCGACTTCTAGCTCCCTGCTCAATGATTTGTCTTACTCGCTGCCTATACTGTTTTAGTGCAAAGGACCAAGTTTCAATGCAACCAGTCAGTGGACAGGGGGCTAGAAGTTGAGAATTTGTATCGGAAGGGAAGCGTGCCTGGATAGCCTAATTCGTTGATGCCACCGCTGGCCCGTAGCGGGAAACTCGGGTTAGAATCCCTACCCTGCACTTTTTTTTTTTTTTTTTAACTTTGTCGTTGGATTTATTTCAACCCCCCGAAACGGTCGGAATGTTGCAATATTTCGATTTCGTAAATTTACGGCCGTATCTGTCAACTGATACTGTTTGTTCTTTCGAAGACTGTACATGAACCTAAAGTCCCAAATACTATTTCGTTTTGCGATTCTGCAACGCCTTGAACCAGCGAGTGCAATACGTCAGCGCAGCGCGTTAACTGTGTGGGTCGGTATGACGAGACGTATCTGTGCCGGCGCAGCCGCCGCGTCCTCATTCCTGGCGGGATTGGGACTGTCTGTCTGTCGCGCCGTCGCTGCCGCTTGGCAGTTAATGCGGGATGCAGTAGCCAGGGCTGTGGCGCCAGATTAATGGCTGTTGTCACGTGGGGGACAGCTGTCCACCGGCCAGACGGCGCTGCCCCACCAGGGCGCGGTGCCACTGTGCTGCCGCCATTACTAATCCCGCGCAGGTCACCGAGGGCTGCTGCCGGCTCCACCCTCCAGCCGACACTCGCGAGCCAGAGGCGACGACTCAAGCCAATCTCTGTTTCAGATTTCGAGCTCCCCACCCTCTCCTACTTGTTTTTACTGTTATAGTTTCCAAATGATAAGCCAAGATCGCAAACTACCAATGTATTAAGTGACGACTATATATATATATATATATATATATATATATATATATATATATATATATATATTACAGTATTTTGTAAGCTGTCATGTTTGTAACTTATTTTTTTATATAGTGATTAAGTGCAATATTGCACTTCTTATTTTATATCCAATTTTTAACAAGATTATAATAACTGTCGTTAATGCAACACAATCGGACGTCCCGGCTCAGGGCGAACTTCGGAGAAATCTGAATAGCACCCTCGCCAGTGCGGCGTTATTTTTTCCCTCGGTTAAGAATACCTAGATACTTTCTAAGAATTTGCCGAGGTGGTTGGTTGTGGAATCGTTCTGCTGCGTGACGAATGTTAAGCAATTTGTTGGGCGCATAGTCGGTCATCTGGGCCAGCGGGGGCTTGGAGCCTGTGGTCATAAAATTTATGTATTTTGAGGCCTGGGAACGAAAGAAAGCGTCCGAAAATTCCGGAGAGGTGGTGGACCTGTGTACGTTATCGTCTCTGTGGTAACTTTGATCGTCTGGGAGGAGCTCGTAGGGGCTTCTGCAGAATGCTCTGTGATTCGTCAAAGCTTAGGATTGTTACAGTAATTTGTCAGCAGCTTCTCACGGTATCATTTGGCAGGCTATTACCTGTATGTAGTAACTGGAGCGCTCTGGCCGCGCAGGCGCGGTCGCGGGTCGCGACCAGGAACGCTGGCGTGGAGAGAGAGATTTTTGGGGATTCGCTTGTTGGTCTCGCGGTTTACTTGTACTCTTGTCTGAACTTTGATTTTTGTTCTGCAGGTTCGCTTCCGGAGGCCACAGTTGTCTCTATATATAAAAGGAAGTGTCCCGATTGACTGACTGACTGACTGATTGATTGACTGACTGACTGACTCATCATCGCCCAGCCCAAACCACTGAAGATAGAAACTTGAAATTTGTGGAGGGTGTTGATCTTACTCTGTAGGCGTCATTTAAGAAGCAATTTTTCTATATTCCGTCCGTAAGGGGGTGAAATATGGGATGAAACGTTTTTTGAAAATACGTAGCTATTTAGGCAATTTTGAAGCTAGAACTACAAAATTTCGAATTTTAATTCAGGGTACGAATTTAAAAGACACGTGTTTCGGCATTTTTTGAAATTCGACAAATAAGGGGGTAAAATAGGTGACGCAAAAAATTGATTTTCAAAAATATGTTGCTGTTAACTCAAATTATAAGCAACAACTACGAAACTTCGGATATGGAATCTTGGTCAGGATTAAAAATCCATGATTTTTAGTATTTTTGGAAATTCAACAAGTAAGAGGATTAAATAGAGGATCAAAAATTCCTTTTGAAAACATGATGCTATTGATACAATTTGAAGTTAGAGCTGCAAAAATTGATATTTGTATAGTTGCTTAGACGTTAAAAAATACATGCTTCGGTATTTTTGGAAATTCAACCACCAACGGAGTTAAATTGCATAGGGAGTGTTTTTCTAAAAATGTTGCTATTTAGGCAATTTTGAAGTTAGAACTACAAATGTTCGGATTTGGATTCGGGGTTCGAATTTAAAAGACACGTGTTTCGGCATTTTTTGAAATTCAACCAATAAGGGGATAAAATAGAGGACGAAAAAAAATTGATTTTCAAAAATATGTTGCTGTTAACTCAAATTTCAAACTATAACTTTCGAAACTTAGGATATGGACTCTTGATAATGATAAAAAAGACACGAGTTACGGTATCTTTGGAATTTCAACAACTAAGGGGTAAAGGAGGAGATCAAAAATTCTTTTCGAAAACACATTGTTTTCAAGACAATTTTGAAGCTAGAGGTACAAAAATTGATATCTGTAATTTTGGTTAGACGTTAAAAAATACGTGTTTCGGTATTTTCGGAAATTCAACCATCAACGGGGTTAAATTGGAGAGGGGATGTTTTTCGGAAATATGTTGCTATTTAGGCAATTTTGAAGCAACAACCACAAACATTGGTATATGTTTTCTTGGTCAGAATTAAAAATACGTGTTTCGGTATTTTCAGAAAATTAATCAATTAGGGGGTGAAATAGTGGATGAAACATTTTTTGAAAATACGTTTCTACTAAGCCAATTTTGAACCCAGAATTACAGAAAATGATATTTGAATACTTGGTTGGAAATTCCGATGTGGACTCTTGGTCAGGAATTAAAAAATGCGTGTTTCAGTGTTTGTAAAAATTCAGCAACTAAGAGGGTCAAACAAAGGATCAAAAATTCGTTTTGAAAATACGTTACTATTGGGACGATTTTCAGGCTAGAGCTACGGAAATTAATATTTGGCCGGTTGGCCAATTGAAAAAGAAAGTATTTAGGTATTTTTGGAATTTCACACATCAAGGGGGTGAAAGAGGGGATGAATAGTTATTTGAAAAATGTTGCCATTAAGGCAATTTTGTAGCTAGAACTACATAAATTGGTGTATGGATTCTTGGTTACAATTGTTAAAAAGTTAAAAAGTACGTGAGTAAACCACATTTAGTTGTGCATAAGTATTTTACAGATTTTATTTGAAATACGACATGCGTCCATTAAAGATGCAGGTAGACTTTTGCAAAAATAGGTTTAAGAAAACACGCCTGTGTTAGAATGCAAATTTCAAGCTATAACTACGAAACTTAAGATATGGATTCTTCATCAGGATTAAAAAGAAACTACTGGTGCAGACCAACCAGCCTACGCATGCGAAGCAGCGGGGGTTCCGTTAGTCTTACATATTTTGGAAGACTCACTTTGAGCATTCGCACTTTGCGGATCGTGCATATATTAAGATTTTGTGTAGCAAGCTTGACTTGATTTGCACTTGTGAACACTGTTTCACAAGTACACTACGATCCACTTGTCTGCTTGCGATATAAAATTGTGAAGCCAATTATCTGGCAGCGCCGACACAAGAGAGGCTGTTAGTTAAACATCGCCTCTGCTTCACAGAACGAATTGAGGAAACGGTCGAGTTTTATTTCAGCTCTAATCTGCAGTCATCACGTGCCGCTGTTGACTCCTGGCAGCTTAAAATATTTGGTAATGTATCGCCTGCATCATTGCTAGGGCCAGTGTAATGCTGTTTTTGAAGGATTTTCACTTTATTTTCATAAGAGGGGTTATTTGTTCAAATTGGGAAACTTCATCTGCCATTTCAGTTTGTGCATTTGCGGGAGTAATTTGCATAAAAAAAGGGTTTCCTTCTCCCTTGACTCAGCCAGTCATTTGTTGAGGTAAATATATATGCAACGTGATTTCATGTTGTTAATTGTCAATTTTCATTAACTGTTGCATATAAGATCTCTTTGCTATAAAGTATGTGTATTGTTTCGTTATATTTGTCATGTGAAAGGATTAATTGTTTGTTGTTGTTGTTGTGGTCTTCAGTCCGGAGACTGATTTGATGCAGCTCTCCACAATCCCCTATCCTGCGAAAAGCCTCTTCTACTCCACATAAGAACGGAAACCTACATCTGTCGGAATCTACTAACTGTATCCATCTCTTGGTCTTCCTCTGCGGTTTTTACCACCCCCCCTCCCCCACACACACACTTCCCTCCAACGCTAAATTCACAATTATTTGATGTCTAAGAATGTGTCCTACCAATCGATCCGTTCTCTTAGTCAATGTATGCCAGAAATTCCTTTTCTCCCCAATTCTCTTCAGTACCTCCTCATTAATTAAGCGATCCACCCACCTAATCTTCAGCATTCTTCTGTAGCTCCACATTTCAAACGCCTCTATCCTCTTCCTGTCCGCACTGTTTATCGTCCATGTTTCACTCCCATACAAGGCAACACTCCACACAAATGCCTTCAGAAAGGGCATCCTTAGCTTAAATTAATATTCGATGTTAATAAATTTCTCTTTTACAAGAACTCTTTTCTACTCATTGCCATTCTACATCTTATATCCTCTGTACTGCCACCATCATTTGTTATTTTACTGCCCAAGTAACAAAACTCATCTCCAACCTTTATTGTTTCGTTACCTAATCTAATTCCTTCAGTATCACCTGATTTTCTTTTCGCTGCACTCCATTACCCTAGTTTTGCTCTTGTTAACGTTCATCTTATATTTACCTTTCAGCACGTTGTCCATTCCGTTCAAATGCTCTTCCAGGTCCTTTGCTGTATCTGAGAGAATTACTATGTCGTCGGCAATGTTTTTAATTCTTCCCCCTGAACTTTAATTCCTCCTCCAAATATCTCCTAGCTTTCCTTGATAGCTCGCTCAATGTACAAATTGAATAACATTGGAGGATGGCTACAAGCCTGTCTTACTCCCATCCCAACCACTGCATCCCTTTCATGCCCTTCAGCTATGACAACCCTTGTCTGGTTATCGTACAAGTTGTAAATAACCTTACGTTCCCTATATTTTACTTCTGCTAGCTTCAGAACTTTGCTTATTGTTTATGGTAAATAAATTGCATCTGAAGTATGTACATTTTTTCAGTTGTAAGCTTCGCTATCATTCATACTTTTGGAGGGGCAAACATATATTAGTTAATGTGGGAGTGTACCGAGTAAATTAGATTTAAATTGTTGGTACCTCTCATTATGACATTGATTAGCAATTTATAAAATAAATTTGTTTGACCATATCAAATGCAACCGAGCAAATGACGTCAATACAAAAATTAAATTAAATATTTTCCATGTTTTTATAAACACGGTGGCGGCACAAATTTTAACTATCAAAAATATTATTATATCACTTTGATATCTACAAATTAAAGAATTAATTAAAAATATTTTATCAAGTGGGAATTTGCATACTGAGTACTGTAGCTGTCGGAAAAACTCGCACATACATTAAATAAGTTTCCACACACAGTAGCAAACATTTACAATTTACACATGATAGGGATAAACAAACTAATCAGTCTATCTCCTCCGTTCCCTTCTCTCAATTCTCCTGCTCCTCCCCCGTCTCCTCGTGTCCCTTTCTTTATCCGTATCCTATCCCCCATCCATCTTCTTACACCTGTCTCTCTCCAACTCCCCTCTCTCAATTTTTTTCCGCTATCCTCTCTCTGTCCGTCTTCTCCCTCCTGTTTCTCCCTGCCTCGCGCCGAGAGAGTTTGCGCAATCCTCGGGAGGACATTGGTTGAAATCCCCCTCTGGCCATCCAGTTTAAGGTTTTTTGTAATTTCTGTAAATCACTCCAGGCAACTGCCGGGATGGTTCCTTTGAAAGGGCATGGCCGATTTCCTCCCCCATCGTTACCCAAAAATCGGAGAGATAGTTCCGTCTCTAAAGACCACGCTGTCGATGAGACGTAAACCCTATGATTGCTTCCTTCCTGTCTCCCCTTTCTGATATCCTCTTCTACCTACTTTACTCCTTCCCATATATGGAAACATACATATATGCACCAAGTTTCATGGTGACTCGTCAAACGGTGTCGACGTAACAAGATACCCTACTCCAAGCTAAATTCAATGGCTTACAGATTACGGACAGCGAACAACATGCTGAAAGATCTAAATGATGCTTGTGTGTAATATGGGATGAAAATAAATGCAGCAAAAACAAAGAGTATGGTCTTCAGTACAAGACACAGAGTGTCAAATATTAAAAGGGGACAAACTACCATTAGCTAAGTAAGTACATGTTAATATCTTGGAAGCACAATAACCGAAGACTTCAGATGCCACAAGGAGGTGAAAACTCGAATTGCCATAGCGAAGGAGTCGTACAACAGAAAGAGCAGACTGTTATGAGGCAAATAAGATAGGGGTCTAAGGAAAAGGCTTGGCAAATGTTTCGTCTGGAGTGTGACTCTACATGGTGCAGACCAGAGGATGAAAAATGGTTGGAAGCATTTGAGATGTGGATGTGGAGGAGAATGGAGAAGCTAGACAGAAAGAGTGAGTAATGAAAGAATGTTGGTTGGAGAGAGAAGATGTCTGCTGAATAAAAAGCCGACAAATTTCAGTACTATAATAATAATATTATAAGACCGATGTTTACAATTACTGATACGTAGTGTTGATCAGTAACAGTTTGGTTGGTTGGTAGGTTGACGGGTGGATGGGACCAAACAGCTAGGTCATCAGTCCTATCTTAAAAGACGTACCACGTTATTTCCGTATTCCTTCAATAAACTTTATTTTCTCTCTTGTTCTGCTTTTCGTTGAGGTAGTAATAGTCTTGTGTCAGAATATAGATTCCAGCAACGCGCATTACATTTATATATGTTTTATTATATTTAATACAAGCTTAAACCCGTGGCTCCGCTCGCGTGTTCGTAAATTATGATAAATAAGCTATCTTTCAGTAGTGTGCTATTTATTTATTCTTATATTTCCTTATTCGTATGCTTATCCTTACAGAAAAAGAGCTGAATACATTGTAGCACACATAGATCAAAGATATGGTCTGTGGCATCGCGTTTCGCTGTATGTAACCTCCTTGCTATAGAATCGCAAACGTCATGGCTGGCCTTCAATCAGATTTTTTTTTATAATAAGACGACTTTCAACCACCATATCTTCCACCCCCTTATAGCATGGAACGGCTATGGTGTACAACGGTAGACTTCGAACAACAATTACATGCAGACCATTCGTTTGCGTTCTGTAATTTTTGCTGCAGAGCGAATTATTAACACACACACACACACACACTCACACACACACACACACAGGATTTTTTTATACACCGATAACTTGTGTAACACTACATCGCAATCATAGCACAAACTAGACATTTTCATTGTGATTCATTCTAATAGTTTGTAAGAGGCAGAATTTTTTTTACGAAAAAATGTTCAAATGTTTGTATAGCCTATGGGACTTAACTACGGGGTCATCCGTCCCTGAACTTACAAACTACGTATGAACAACTTACGAACTAGGACCGCACAAATATCCATGCCCGAGGGGGGGGGGATTCGAACCCCCGACCGTAGTGGCCGTGCTGACCGTGACTGGAGCGCCTCAGCCACCTCGGCCACCGCGGCCGCTTTTTTTTTTTTTTTTTTTTTTTTTTTTTTTTTTTACGTATTTGTTAACAGCTCTTACAATTTGTTGCTCGTAACGATAAGATCTCACTCAGTCTTTGTGGTTGTATCTGAAATAGTCAGGTGCAAAAATATTCCGAACTTCTGGTTTACTATAATTGAATTTATTTGAAAGGCTTAGTTAAATGGAACTTATACGCGACTGCGTAAATAATATCTGTAGACTTTAATTCGGGATAGGCTACGGAATAATTTTAAATATTGACTTTGCCAAGAATATCAAACTGCGATTTTGTGAAATGAACTATAGAGAACTGCTTATATAAAATATATCGTGAGACTTTGACAGTGTTTTGTAAATCTGTGCATAAGGTGAAATATAGGCGAAATATTAATCTAAAATTTTGTGTCGACCATATCAATAGTAGTTAGCACCTGACCTTCCCATTAATAATTGAAGAACTTTTAAAAATATCAACTTTGTATTATCTATGAATCAAAGTGACTAAAATAATTAAAATGTTATGACTTTTATAGGTAAATACTAGTGAATGTTTATGTGACGTGCTTCGTTAAATGGAACTACTGGGAAAGAAAAGATTATATTACAAAAAGAATTTATAATTTTAAAAAACAAGCCCCTGGGATAAGCAGAGTCCACGTTCATCAGTTAAAATATAATCCATAAACTGTGTTAGGCTACGGAAAGTTAAACCAGAGGCTTCCGTAACTGAATACATGAAATATTATCAGGTGTACCAACTTAAATAACCAACGTATGCCTCAAATAAAATTTTACGTGCCTACTGAATCTTTATGTGAAGACGACGAAAGCTTGCACTACCGCTGATGTCGCTTCTATAATACCGAAGCACTACAATAAACCAAATAAATTACCACCACCAACCTAAATATCAAACAGAAGGACGTTACATAAAATGTCGCCCTAGAACGTGGTGCTCGAAGTAAGATGAAGGAAGAAAGAACAATCTGAATTTGAATAAATTAACCTTGAAAGATTGTAGAAGAATCCACGATTATAAGTACACATTAAACTTTGAGATTAAGAAGAAAAAAAAAATAGATCGTGACTTCCCAAATAAGTGGAATAATTGGAACCCGTGGATTGATGACCATTGTTGTAATTGGACCTGTAGCAGAAAATTAAAGAAAAAGGTGATTATCGTCATAAACTGTTATTTTGTGAAATATTTAAGAGACTGAAATATTTGATTTTAGTGTATGTGTCTATTTATAATATTGCATGTGTACTAATCTGAACAATTTTTTTTCCATGTTTAATATGTAAATGTAATGTGGATTGTGAGCATACTTGGAGAAATCTGCATATTTGAATGCTCATGTATAAAAGAATAAATAAGTAAAAGTCATTGTCTGAAACGATGTATCTTCATAAAGTTTTTGATACAAAAGGTGAAACGTGCTAAAATAAGCAAAGAAGTGACGTTGAGTATTTAATACACAAAGCTAAATCAGTAAAACTATGTTCACATGTTCATTGTTTGTTGGTATTTGTAGAGATAAGATTGCTTAATTCTGTCACTGCCGTTCGCTTCCTTGTTGTACTACCCCATATTTGATATGCAGCAGCTGTATCTATTAGTTCTTTGGTGCACTACAGCGCCTCTATCGTTTGTTTGTTGTTATATGCAATCCATAACCTAAATCTAAAACAATTTCCCTGATTCCACTTTCATGAAACGAAGTTGCTGCATGAAAATCCATGAAGTAGTTTATGAGATTAGGTATTTCTAATACATGAACAGACAATTACTGAAAACACTTTAAGATTGCGATGTATCGTTTCTCCGTGATCTGATTTTGATGAAATCTTGCCTATATGTTGTCCCAACCTTAGCTGAAATTTCCTGTGAGAACCGCATGAAAATGTGTCAGTTGGATTTTTAATATATTTGCGAAACGTGTTAGAAATAGGCATATCTTCAAGAATATGGTGTAGCTTACATCATACGTCAGTTATATTCGCCATTTAAAACATTTATTTCATGATCATTCATATCTCTGGACAATGGGCTGAGGCATGGAAAGTTCAAATATAATAAATATTTCCTTAATGAAGTAGAAATATCACTGAAAACAATTATTATTCTTACGGTTGGCTCTGTCCGTTACATGTGCGATTATCGCTACAAGCGTGAGACTAAAACTTCCATAGCATTTCTATATATACGTTAGACTGTGATATCAGTATGTAAATATATCGATTAAACACGGCGAGGATTCTATCAGTTTTATATTCATTGCGTTGAATCATATTTCGTAGAACATAGTAACCAAGAAAACGATTTTCAGAAATATGGTAAATTTGAAAAGTCAAAGAGTAAGTAGTATTTTCAAAGGGTAATAATCCGATCACTGCCCCGGATTACACACGATCACGCTGTTGTTTCCAAGTATGAAATTCACCTAAAACTTCAAATAACGATATCTTTTACTTTCCTGATCTGATTTTGATGCAATGAAGCCTATATGTTGTCCCAGGATATTCTCTATTTATCTGTGATACCCCCCCCCCCCCACCCTGAATGTTCATTCAGTACTTTTGAAGATTACTCTCTACAAATAGAAACATGCGATTGCTTTCTGAGAAATGTTTAAATTGTGATATCTTACTTTTTCTGATCCGATTTTGTGAAACGAAGCGTCTATGTAACCGCAAGATACCCCTCACGTTTCTTGTGAAAACCCCTGAAAATTCGTCTGTTAGTTTTGAAGATGACAGAGAAAATTAGACAAGTCGGTTGTCGATTAAAAACGTTAAATTGTGATGTTCTTCTTTCCGTGATCCGATTTTTATGTTACTAAGTCTATATGTTGTCTTAAAGCACGCTGAAGTTCCCTGTGAAAACCTCGTGCGAATTCGTAAACTAGTTTTGGGGAAGTGATTTCTAACAGATGAGCAGACAGACACGACGGTCTAAGAAAACACTTCGTAATTCTATTTTGATGAAATCATGCCTAGATCCTGAACCGATCTTCGCTTTTGTTTCCTGTGAGGACCGCATGAAAATTCGTCGAGTAAAGATTGAAGCGAACAGCGACAGGCCTACATTTGCAGATTTATTATTAGTATAGATATGTTGTACAATTGTAAAATTTTGCAGGAATATATTGATTTCTATAAATGCTGTATGACGGTAAAATCTGCTCCTGATATGTTTAGTAGTAAAGAAGCAATAGATTAAAACGTGATGCTTGATGGGGCAGTTTTCCATGAAGGATTTCATATCACATGCACTACGTGTCCCACTGCGATACAATTCCGAACGTACATTCAGCTTTAAGTGAGTATTCTGTCTGCTAAATTTCCTGCGAGTACAATAGGTAGTGTAGAAATTAGAAATTGTACCGTTATACCGAATGCCATAGTTTTCCTCCATGAACAGCGGAAAAGTAGTAAGCGAGAAACTTTTTTCCTTTTATTATTCTGATATGGGTGTCTGCAAGAAAAAGTTTAATAAAGGTTTGAATTAAGTTTAAAGTTTGTTGCAAGTCGCCAAGTACTGTCATTCACATATAGTGTATTTATAAAGTCTCGTCGCATTATGAAGCAGTTTTTGTGATTCCTATTGCTCATAACGTTATATCTCCTGAACCATATGTCGTACATGGTTCGTACTCCTATAGCAGTTGTTACCTCACGTACGAAATATGTGAACAAAATTTGGTTGAAATCGGTCCAGTGGCTTAGGAGAAAATGTGCAGCATTGTCGTTTGACGCAGCAGTTTTCGCGCATCTCATTGTTTATGATGTCATATCTCCTTTCGTATGTGTCGTAAGTGATTATTACCCCGACAGCGATTGTTGCCTGAAATTAAGGAATATGTGTACCAAGTTTGGTTGATATTTGTCCAGTAGTTTAGGAGGAGATTTGGAACATACACACATACAGCCTATTTTATAAGATGTAAGATTACTTCGTGAGTGATTCACTTCTTTATCTTAGAACCCATTTTATTGGTTATTCAGAGGTTTAATTTATGTTTGTTTAAATATATTTTCACGTCATCATATGCAGATTGATAGACTGGCTAAACTGTAGATTAATTATTGATCTTGTTTAAACAGATTGGGTAGCTGTTTAGGGCATAGAAGCTGACATACATAACTCACCCCAATGAGCAGAGTCATCGAGCCATAAACCTTTTGTGTATCGCCCAATTATTATTGGTGAGAACCAATAGGAAGGTCGCACACCGATGATGATGATGCAAATATATATTTATGTGCTGACTTTCATGGTGACCATTCAAACAATTTGCCTCTTTGTTGTAAGGTACCCTCCGCAACGCGCGCACGGAGACTTACGAAAGGCAGCCTATGTATTATTTTGGGGTTTAAGCTATCCTTATTCCACATTTCATTCAATTCCGTCCAGCCGTTTCAGCCCACTGCAAGGCACCCTCCTTCATGCCTAAATGTAAATCATGCGTTAATTCAAAGTGTAAGCTATCTGCATTTCAAATTTCATTCATATCCGTCTAGCTGTTTCAGCGTGAAGAGTAAGATACGTATCAACACATTGTAAGGTACCCTCCGTCTCGCACCATACGGTGGCTTACGAAAAGTAGCCCATGTATTAATCAGGATATAAGCTACCTCTCTTCCAAATTTCAATCATATCCCTCCAGCCATTTTAGCGTGAAGGGGTAAGAAACGAATTAACTAATTTTAAAGCACCATCCACCATGTACCATAGTAAGTTAATTTTAGTATGCCTATAACCTTCAAGCGAGTGCAAGCAATAACAAAGTTTTATCGCGATTGCATGTTATGGTCGTGCATAAAATACGAACAAACACAAATTTTTATATATTAGATTTATCTGAAGTTATTAAATGCAGTGTTCTTAATTAAGAATGTTAACGCATGGACCTAGAATTCTATTAAATAAGACATCCAAAGCTGTACCTATTTGTAGAGAAACTATGGGACCATAGTAATTAAACTTAACAAGCACATACATTTTGGGGTTATTACATAGTTGTACAGTATGCTGTAAGTTATTAACAGAGAATGTTCTAACTGACAATCACGGCAATTACAGGAACAGGATTTATTGACACAACTCTTGGTATAAGTTCAGAGAACACAAATCAAATTACATAATTACTTCATAATGTGACGATTTAGGAAACATTAAAAAGACGATGAAATACCAAACTCCACGTAAAAGAGTGTTAAAAAAAAAAAAAAAAAAAACAAAAAAAAAAAAAAAAAAAAAAAAACCACAGTCTTACCTCACTAGTCCTCAGAGAGATCAGAGGAACGTACGTATGTGGAATTGAGATACCACGTCTGTAGTGAAGCCGAAAGCGAGGTTCTCTTAGAGGCGAACAAAGACCCTAGAAGAAGTTATCGGTATCCCGCAGCGTACCGACGCGACGTTTTTTCAATGTAACGTATAGAGTTACTCCTTGTCCAATCTTGTAGCTGCACTAGGCGGAATGTAAACTGACTACGGAGTTGGTGCAGGTCCAGATACAGGAAATCAAAATGTTCAGATGTTTGCAAATCTAAGGGACATAACTACTCTACCGTATTGTAAATAACTTACACTAAGAGCAGCAACTTTGAATGTTCAAATGTTTGTAAACCTATTGGGTTCAAACTGCTATCGTCATGAGACCCAAGACATTCAAACTACTTAAACTAAAATTTTTAAACATGGCTGCAGTTCAGCAACGGTGGAACACGATCCAAAAGTCAACACAGTTTCAGCCGACCAATTGCATAAAAATGGTTTACATGCATAAACCTTGACCTTGCCTTCTTCAGAAGTATTACATAAGGCTTACTTTAAAATAGTTGTTAAATAAAATGTGGCTGAGTCCATATCAATAGAATAAAAAGTAAAATTTAAAACAATGTCTACATCGTAAAATTGTGGAGCACGTCCACACATAGGTCGAGTGAGCACTGCGTACTGGCAGAGGCGTAGGAACCTTAGTGACACACAAACTGTCAACTTTAAATACTTCGAAACCTTACTTTCCTCCAATACACTGGCGTGCTTACTTCTCTTTTACCAAAACAAAGTTTTTGCAGTGTATTTGCTGGAGCTAAAAATACTTTATCACCCTGGATTGATTTGATTTGATTTTTCCATGGAAGCCAAAACAGTCTTGGTCCAACCCGCCACTGCCCGCACCGAAACTAAGTTTATTGTGCAGTATCGCTCCCTGTATATCTAGTAAAGCCAACCAATGCCCTTGAACAGTGCAAGGAGTCCCCTTACCAGTTCTTTATTAGACACAATTTTTTCGGGTCTAGTTTTCCCAAATGTTCTGTGCCTTTTACTCTCCAATGCAATGCATTCGAAGATTAGATGTGATGCAGTTTCATCACCGTCATCACGGCTCCTACATTTAGGGTCCTCTTCTGTTATTCCCATTGTATTTAGGTGTTTTTTTGAAATTCCCATGGCCTGTCAGCAATCCAACCATGAGTCTAATCTCTCTCCTGTTCAGGCCCAGGATTGCAGAGCTTCTTTTAAAACATGGCTTTGGCATCATTACCTTGCCATGTTTTTGTTGGTAGACTTTGGTCCAATATTCTACGTGCTGTCTTCTGAGCCAGTTACGTAGCTCCAATTTGATCATTGCCTTGTTGATTGTCAGAACAGGTTCCAGGCCAATAAATGGAGTCTCTGTTTCCATCCTGGCTAATCTGTCGGCATGTTCGTTGCCACTGATCCCCGAGTGGCCAGGGACCCACAATAGATTTACTCTATTGCTTTCCCCTAGCTCCACCAGAACCCTGTGACATTCTGCAACAACTTTAGACCTTGTTGCAGGAGCTGCCAGTATCATCCTGGAACTGTGTTTTTTTAACCTCTGAGTCACGACCTACGAGCATAGATACTGGTAGACTGGTCATGGCATCGTTTCCAAAAGTATTCAAATGTTTGTTAACTTAACTGCGGGGTCATCAGTCCCTAAACTTACGAACTACTTATGAACTACCTAATACTAAAGTGGACACAAACATCCATACCCGAGGGGGAATTCAAACCCCCGACCGTAGCGGCCGTGCAGACTGACTGGCGCGCCGCAGACCGCTCGGCCGCCGCGGCCGGATCATCGTTTTCATGGCGCCAACATCTCTCCAGCTAAACCTTTGCTTTGCCCACTGTCACCTGGTAGTGTACAGCTGTGGTACAGCTTTGCGTAGGATTATACAGAGCTTTTTGTAAAGGCAAGCAACATTAAATTTCAAGTGAAAGTATTATTAGTTTTAAATGATGGCATTGCTTGAAAATTGTGGAGTGTTTACTATATCCGGCTAGTGTGTTCCAACAGCTACGTGGTCTATGTTTGAACCACGCCATGTGTATAGCCGCTCTGCTGTTTCTGTGGTCTGTTTGTCGTCGAAGGTCACAACCCACAGGGGGGCTCACCAAGTGTTGCAGGGGGGGGGGGGGCGAATCGTCATATGAAGAAGTACTTGCTCCATAAAATAACTAATAATAATAATGTGTTCTGTTCCGCGGGACCTTCTTGCGGAGTAAGACTCCAAAGTCATGGAAAAAATCAATACCTGAAGTTTAACACAAGAATGGTAATAGAAAAATCTTAAGTAGTGCTATGCACTTGACAAGCATAAGCTTAAGTGAAAAGAATCAATAAAGATAAAAAGGAATTAATTCAATTGTTTAACTTTTCCAGGACTTCCTCTACTGAATAAAAGGAGTGAGCCATCAGGTAACTCTTCAATTTAAATTTGAAAGCATGTAGGTTGCTACTAAGATTCTTGAGTTCTTGTGGCAGCTTACTGCAAATGGATGCTGCAGAATACTGCACACCTTTTTGCACAAGCGTCAAGGTGGCGTGAAGCAAATATAATTCGATTTCTGTATAGTATTCACCGAGTGAATGCTGCTAGCTTGTGCGAATGAGCTGATATTATTAAAAACAAACAACAATAAAGAAGAAACGTATTGTGACGCCAGTGTCAGAATTTTTAGACTACTGAAAAGGGATCGACATTTTTTATGGGATTTAACTACGGAACATCGCCGGCCGCGGTGGCCGAGGGGACTGAGGCGCTCCAGTCACAGTCTGCACGGCCACTACGATCGGGGATTCGAATTCCCCCTCGGGTATGGATATTTGTGCCGTCCTCAGTGTTAGCTAGTTCATAAGTAGTTTGTAAGTTTAGGGACTGATAACACTGAACTTAAGTCCAATAACCTCTACAAACATTTTAACATTTTTAAATAAGAAAAAGCACTGATCCCGAAACAGAACCCCACACGTAACAGGGCCTCATTGTGATTTTACGTCATTTTCAACAATGCGGAGAATTACTTTCTGTTGTCTGTTACCTGCAAAAAATCCTTGGATATCACAGGAGATACTAAATCTAATCGATGAAAGGAGAAAATATAAAAATGCAATAAATGAAACAGGCAAAATGGAGTACAGACGACTAAGAAATGAGATTGACAGTCAGTGCAAAATGGCTAAGCAGGAGTGGCTAGAAGGCAAATGCAAGGATGTAGAAGAATGTATAAATAGAGGAAAAATAGATACAGCCTACAGGAAAATAAAAGAAACATTTGGAGATAAGAAAAACAGCTCTATGAATATCAAGGACACTGATGGAAAACCAGTTCTCAGCAAAGAAGGGAAAGCGGTAAGGTGGAAAGAGTATATAGAGAGGCTCTATGAAGGAAATGAACTTAGAGGCAATATTGTAGAAAGAGGAGAAGAAGTAGATGAGGATGAAATAGGAGAGATGAATTTGTCAGAGCACTGAAATACCTAAGTCGAAACAAGGCCCCTGGAATAGATCATATTCCCTCAGAGCTACTGAAGTCTCTGGGAGAAACAGCCATTACAAAATTGTTTCACCTAGTGTGTAAGATGTATGAGACAGGTGAAGTACCCTCAGACTTTAAGAAAAATGTTATAATCCCCATCCCAAAGAAAGCAGGTGCAGACAGGTGTGAAAACTATAGAACCATCAGTTTAATAAGTCATGGTTGCAAAATATTAACACGAATTATTTACAGAAGGATTGAAAAGTTAGTAGAAGCCAACCTCGGGGAAGATCAGTTTGGGTTCAGGAGAAATGTAGGAACACGGGAGGCAATACTCACTTTACGGCTTATCCTAGAAGATAGATTAAGAAAAGGCAAACCTACTTTTATAGCTTTTGTAGATTTGGAGAAGGCTTTTGACAATGTTGATTGGAATAAACTCTTTCAAGTTCTGAAGCAAGCAGGAGAAAATATAGAGAGCGTAAGGTTATTTACAACTTGTACAAAAACCAGACAGTGGTTATCAGAGTTGAAGTGGTTGGAAAGGGAGTAAGACAGGGTTGTAGCCTTTCTCCAATGTTATTCAATGTGTACATTGAGCAAGCTATAAAGGAAAACAAGGAGAAATTTGGTGAAGGAATTAAAGTTCATGGGGAAGAATTAAAAACATTGCGTTTTGCCGACGACATAGTAATTCTGTCAAATACAGCAAAGGACCTGGAAGAGCAATTAAACGGAATGGACAGTATGCTGAAAGTAGCATGTAAGATGAACATTAACAAGAGCAAAACCAAAGTAATGGAGTGCAGTCTAAGAAAATCGGAAGATCCTGAAGGAATTAGATTAGGTAACGAAGCAATAAAGGAGGTAGATGTGTTTTGTTACTTGGGCAGAAAAATAACAAATGATATTCGCAGTACAGAGGATAATAAATGCAGATTGGCAATGGGTAGAAAAGCGTTCTTGAAAAAGAGAAATATGTTAACATCGAATACTGATTTAAGCCTAAGGAAGTCCTTTCTGAAGGCATTTGTATGGAGTGTTGCCTTGTATGGGAGTGAAACATGGACGATAAACAGTGCGGACAGGAAGAGGATTGAGGCTTTTGAAATATGGTGCTACAGAAGAATGCTGAAGATTAGGTGGGTGGATCGCGTAACTAATGAGGAGGTACTGAACAGAGTTGGGGAGAAAAGAAATTTCTGACATACCTTGACTAAAAGTAGGGATAGATTGGTAGGGCACATTCTTAGACATCAAGGAATTGAGAATTTAGCGTTGGAGGGATGTGTGTGGGGTAAAAACCGAAGAGGAAGACCAAGAGATGGATACAGTAAGCAGATTCAGACAGATGTAGGTTGCCGTTATTATGTGGAGATGAAGAGGCTTGCTCAGGATAGGGTATTGTGGAGAGCTGCATCAAACCAGTCTCCTGACTGAAGACCACAACAACAACAACAACAAAACGCCTTTTATTAAAGTAAGACGTGATCCAGTTGTCAGGTACTCCTCGTGTTTCAAAACGATCCAACTTCTGCAACAATATTTTATGATCAATGCAATTAAACGCCTTTGTTAAACAAAGAAGACGCCTAATGACAGTAGCCCTTTATTTAATCCATCAAGTGCTTCACAGAAAAACGAAAATACAGCTTTTTCAGTCGTTATCCCACTTCTAAAACCAAACTGTACGTTTCACAACAAATTATGTGAACTGTAATGATCAATAAATCTTGAATATAGTGCTTTTTCAATAACTTTAGAAAAAACCGAAGGCATAGAAATAGGTCTGTAGTTGTCTAAATTATCCCTTTCTCCTTTTTTATAAATTGGTTTCACTACTGATTACTTTAATCTGTCAGGAAACTGACCATTTTGAAAGAAAAAATTGCAAATATGATTCAGTACTGGGCTGACTTATGTAGAACAGTACTTTTAGAATTATGCTAGCTACCCCATCATATCCACAAGAGTCCTTAGTCTTTAGTGATTTAATTATTGACTCAGTCTCCCCTTTGGAAATATCATGGAGGACATTTTCATGTAAAAGCCTCGGTAACCTGTTTTCTTACAGTGTTATATGATTACCTGTAGAAACTAGGGTTCTGTTTAGTTCATATCCTACATTCAGAAAGTTATTACTGAATACTGCACATATATCTAACTTTTCAGTGAGAGAAACGTTTCTACTACGCACTGCTGCTGACCACATACCCTTCACGACTCACCAGATGGTTGTAATTTTACGCTGAGATTTTACTGTTCTTTTTGCAAACCACACACTTCTTGCCTTCTTAATGAAATTTTTCAGAACCTTAGAGTACGGTTAGTAATGAGCTACTGCATTTTTATTCTGACTTCTTCTTTTATTTTGATACAATTATCGTTTTCTTCTACGTGTTACTCTTATCCTGTTTGTCAGCCACCCTGGCTGCCTCTTACTGAAAGTACCCTGTTTTGAGCGTTCTAGCGGAAACCGACATTCAAACAGTGAAAGAAATGTGTCCAGGAAAGCATTATATTTATCATCTGTATTATCAGTACTATGTTGTTGTTGTGGTCTTCAGTCCGGAGACTGGTTTGATGCAGCTCTCCACAATACCCTATCACGAGCAAGCCTCTTCATCTCTACATAAGAACGGCAACCTACATCTGTCTGAATCTGCTTACTGTATCCATCTCTTGGTCTTCCTCTGCAATTTTTACCCCACACACTTCCCTCTAATGCTAAATTCACAATTCCTTTATGTCTAAGAATGTGTCCCACCAATCCATCCCTTCTTTTAGTCAAGGTATGCCAGAAATTTCTTTTCTCCCCAATTCTGTTCAGTACCTCCTCATTAGTTACGCGATCCACCAACCTAATCTTCAGCATTCTTCTGTAGCACCATATTTCAAAAGCCTCAATCCTCTTCCTGTCCGCACTGTTTATCGTCCATGTCTCACTCCCATACAAGGCAACACTCCATACAAATGCCCTCAGAAAGGACTTCCTTAGGCTTAAATCAATATTCGATGTTAACAAATTTCTCTTTTTCAAAAACGCTTTTCTACCCATTGCCATTCTGCATTTTATATCCTCTGTACTGCGACCATCATTTGTTATTTTACTGCCCAAGTAACAAAACTCATCTACCTCCTTTATTGCTTCGTTTCCCAATCTAATTCCTTTAGCATCTCCTGATTTTCTTACACTGCACTCCATTACCCTAGTTTTGCTCTTGTTAATGTTCATCTTATATGCACCTTTCAGCACACTGTCCATTCCGTTCAATTGCTCTTCCAGGTCCTTTGCTGTATCTGACAGAATTACTATGTCGTCGGCAAAACGCAATGTTTTTAATTCTTCCCCCTGAACTTTTATTCCTTCACCAAATTTCTCCTTGCTTTCCTTTATAGCTTGTTCAATGTACAAATTGAATAACATTGGAGAAAGACTACAACCCTGTCTCACTCCCTTCCCAACCACTGCATCCCTTTCATGCCCTTCAACTCTGACAACCGCTCTCTGGTTTTAGTACAAGTTGTAAATAACCTTACGCTCCCTATATTTTACTCCTGCTTGCTTCAGAACTTTAAAGAGTTTATTCCAATCAACATTGTCAAAAGCCTTCTCCAAATCTACAAAAGCTAGAAATGTAGGTTTGCCTTTTCTTAATCTATCTTCTAGGATAAGCCGTAAAGTAAGTATTGCCTCCCGAGTTACTACATTTCTCCTGAACTCAAACTGATCTTCCCCGAGGTCGGCTTCTACCAGCTTTTCCATCCGTCTGTATATAATTCGTGTTAATATTTTGCAACCATGACTTATTAAACTGATGGTTCTGTAGTTTTCACACCTGTCTGCACCTGCTTTCTTTGGAATGGGGATTATAACATTTTTCTTGAAGTCTGAGGGTACTTCACCTGTTTCATATATCTTACACACCAGGTGAAACAGATTTGTCATAGCTGGTTCTCCCAGAGACTTCAGTAGCTCTGAGGGAATATCATCTACTCCAGGGGCCTTGTTTCGACTTAGGTCTTTCAGGGCTCTGTCAAATTCTTCTCTCAGTACAGTATCTCCTATTTCATCTTCACCTACATCCTCCTCCCTTCCTACAATATTGTCTCTGAGTTCATTTCCTTTGTAGAGCCCCTCTATATACTCTTTACACCTTTCAGCTTTCCCTTCTTTGCTGAGAACTGGTTTTCCATCTGAGTTCTTGATATTAGTAGTGTTGCTTTTCTTGTCCCCAAATGTTTCTTTTATTTTCCTGTAAGCAGTATCTATTTTTCCCCTATTTATACATTCTTCTACATCCTTGCATTTGCCTTCTAGCCACTCCTGCTTAGCCATTTTGCACTTCCTGTCAATCTCATTTCTTAGTCGTCTGTACTCCATTTTGCCTGTTTCGTTTACTGCATTTTTATATTTTCTCCTTTCATCGATTAAATTTAGTATCTCCTGTGATATCCAAGGATTTTTTGTAGGTCTTGCCTTCCTACCTATTTTGTCCTCTGCTACTTTCACTATTTCATCTCTCAATTTTGCCCATTCCTCCTCTACTGTTTTATTTTCCCTTGTTTCCGTCAATTGTTGCCTAAAGCTTCCTCTGAAATTCTTAAGAACCTCAGGTTCCTTCAATTTATCCAGGTCCCATCTCCTTATTTTCCTACCTTTTTGTAGTTTCTTTAGTTTCAGCCTACAGTTCATAACCAACAAGTTATGGTCAGAGTCTATATCTGCCCCTGGGTATGTCTTACACTGCAGAACCTGGTTCCGAAATCTATGTCTTACCATTATAAAATCTATTTGGTATCTCCCGGTGTCTCCTGGTCTCTTCCACGTATACAACCTTCTTTTGTGATTCTTGAACCAGGTGTTTGTTATAACTAAATTATGTTCCGTGCAAAATTCTACCAGGCGGCTCCCTCTTTCATTCCTTTTGCCCAGACCATATTCTCCTACTATCTTCCCTTCCCTTCCTTGTCCTACTACCGAATTCCAGTCTCCCATAACAATTAAGTTTTCCTCTCCCTTAATTGTCTGAATAATTTCCTTTAGCTCCTCATATATTTCTTCGATTTCCTCATCATCGGCAGAGCTAGTTGGCATATAAACCTGTACTACTGTTGTCGGTGTTGGCTTCGTATCTATCTTGACAGTGATAATGCGATCACTGTGCTGGCCATAGTAGTTTACCCGCATTCCTGTTTTCTTATTCATTATCAATCCTACTCCTGTGATACCCCCAATTGATTTTGTATTTATAATTCTGTACTCACCTGACCAGAAATCCTGTTCATCCTGCCACCGAACTTCACTAATCCCCACTATATCTAACTTCAACCTATCCATTTCCCTTTTTAAATTTTCTAATTTTCCTACTCGATTAAGGGATCTAACATTTCACGCTCCGACCCGTAGAATGCCAGTATTGTCTTTCCTGATGATCACATCCTCCTGAGTAGTCCCCGCCCGGAGATCCGAATGGGGGACTATTTTACCTCCGGAATATTTTACCCGAGAGGATGCCATCATCATATGTTCATACAGTAGAGCTGCATGTCCTCGGGAAAGGTAACGGCTGTAGTTTCCCCTTGCTTTCAGCCGTTCGCAGTAGCTGTGTGGCAAAGCCACATTAGCTGATGTTACAAGGCCAGCTCAGTCAATCATCCAGACTGTTGCCCCTGTAACTACTGAAAAGGCTGCTGCCCCTCTTCAGGAACCACACGTTTGTCTGGCCTCTCCACAGATACCCCTCCGCTGTGGTTGCACCTACGGTACGGCTATCTGCATCGTTGAGGCACGCAAGCCACCCCACCTCGGCAATGTCTGTGGTTCATGGGAGTGGATCAGTACTATAAAGTCTTGCAATTCTTGTTTCTTACTTAAGCTTTAAAAGGTGTCAATTTCAACTGGATTAACTTTTCTAAGTAGTTTATAGTTACATTTAACTACTGTTTGAGAGGAAATATCTTTTAGAATTAAAATCCGTGCATCGTGGTCTGAGAGACCATTTACTTTTCTGCTAACAGAGCGCCCCTCTAATAATGAAAGAATACTGTTTGCATCAGTTTATAGAAATTAAGTAGATATAACAGCTGTATTTTTAGCTATAACTTGCACAATTAATGAAGTCAGGGGACCTATAAATAACATTTACCAGTTCAGTTCTATTAACATTAACAACTCCTGCACAACATTCAAATATCGTTTCTGTGCAGTGTTTAGAAAAATCGGTTGACTCCGATGAAAAATCGTTTTAACATACATGGCCACTCCCCCACATTGCAAGGAACTCCTAGAGAAGAAGGCAGCTAACCTGTATCCTGGCAAAGGAAGTCACTTAAAAAGTGCTGTGAAATACCAATAATGTCAGATTCAACATCAATAAAGAGTTCATTAACTTTGTCTTATACCTTGTATATTTTGATGAAATATAGTAATTCCGTTATTACTTAGATTCTTAAACTTCTTTGAAAGTGGTTCCTTTGTAGAGGGACTTCCTTTAAGCAGGAATGCCTAGTGGTATGAAATGAAAACAAAAATCAAATTTTTTCTGAACCTATGGGACCAAACATCTTTCCGTAGACTTACAAACTTCCTAACCTATCCTAAGTACAATATGAACACCCATTCCCAAGGGAGGACTCGAACCTATGGCGGGAGATGCTGTCATTGCGCCTAGAACCACACGGCAAATCCCATGCGCCACGAAAGTAAAACATGCATTACTATCACATACCAAAAAGTGTCAGTAAAGCCTCCCACTCACTTCTCAAATGACATGTAAATACATAGATGCAACATTCATTGTAGTAACTGAATTTCAAAATTCAGGTAACAAACAGTGAGAAATCAAATGAAACAAGAAGGTGAATGTGATAGTTATTATGTGCATTTTCAACTTTTCGCGGCGTAATGTATAGTCCATTAGATTTCGGGAATGCAGCCGCGCAAAATTCACTTCTTCCGCTGATATTTCGGCCGCGTACCGTCCGGCCATCTTCAGAGTGAGTCGAAGACCGTCGACGAGGGATCCGCAAGGGATCTGGTACACACCTGACTTGCAAAGCAACAAATCATTCTTTTCTGACCCGAGTAAGGCTGCAATATTCACAGGTGGTCGGGATATAACCTTAACACGATGTTTGTCGAGAATGCGGTTTATCTTTGATGAAAGAGCGCTCACGTAGGGTAAGAAGGCTCTTGATCTATAACTATTATTTTCGTCTTCTTCTTCCACGTCTGGTGCTTGAATTCTTGGACTCACATCGAATGCTCTGCGAATCTGTTGCTGTGAAGACATGTACTGACGTCCTCTTATTTTCAGTTTAATGGTGACTTTTATGAACAGATTGACGGAGGTGCTATGGGAAGCCCCCTATCCCCTCTGGTAGCGAAATTCTTCATGGAAGGCTCTGGACTCGGCAAGTTTTAACCCAACGGTCTTCTGGAGATACGTGGATGACACGTTAATAGTATGGCCTCACGGGAAGGATGAGTTACATCGATCTCTTGACCATCTGAACTCCATTCATACTAATATGAAATTTACCATGGAAATGGAAAAAGTTGGCTGCCTCCCTTTTTTGGATGTACTCGTTCGTCGAAAAACTGATGGTACATTAGGACATGCAGTATATCGAAAACCAACCCATACGAATCTGTATTTACATGCCAGTAGCTGCCATCATTCCACACAAACTACAGGGGTCCTTAAGGCATTGGTGTACATCGCACATTGTTTATCAGACGATGACAACTTGCAGGAAGAGCTCACACACCTGAAGATTACTTTCAAAGCAAATGGATATTCGCAGAGCATTCGATGTGAGTCCAAGAATGCAAGCACAAGACGTGGAAGAAGAAGACGAAAATAATAGTTATAGATCAAGAGCCTTCTTACCGTACGTGGGCGCTCTTTCGTCAAAGATAAACCGCATTCTCGACAAACATCGTGTTAAGGTTGTATTCCGGCCACCTGTGAATATTGCAGCCTTACTCGGGTAAGTAAAGGATGATTTGTTGCTTCGCAAGTCAGGTTTGTACCAGATCCCTTGCGGAAACTGTGATAATTCATATATAGGCCAGACAACACGCACTGTCCACGAGAGATGCGTCGAACACAGAAGATATACTCGCCTATTACAGCCAGACAAATCAGCTGTGGCTGAACATTGCATAGAAACTGGTCATTCCATGAACTATGGTGATGTGAAGATTTTGACACCCATATCTTTGTTTTGGGATGCTATATTTAAGGAAGCCGTTGAAATTATACTGCCTAACATCTTAATAAATAGAGATAAAGGTTTTAATTTAGACAAAGCTTGGAACCCTGCACTTGGAGTACTGAAATTGCAGAGAAGACGTGAAGGTGTTGCCGCCGCCGAGCATGTATCGGTAAATGAACACCGGAGCGCTTCCGCCACGGGGGGCGCACACGTGTATTTCGATGTGCAGTAAACCAGCATCTGTGACGCGCACGCGCATTGCCATCGCAATCAGCCTTATAAGGCTGCGCCCGGTACCTCGTCGACAGTCTTGGACTCACTCTGAAGATGGCCGGACGGTACGCGGCCGAAATATCAGCGGAAGAAGTGAATTTTGCGCGGCTGCATTCCCGAAATCTAATGGTGATAGTTATTGGGTTGGGAATGCGAACCAAAGGTTACGTTTCATTGGCAGAACGCTTCGAAGATGCAACAGCTCAATCATAGAGACTATCTACATTACAGTTGTGCGTCCTCTCCTGTAGTACTGTTGCCCAGTGTGGGATACTCATTAGGTGAGACTGACGGTTCACAGAAGGGCAGCTCGTTTTCTTTTATCACGTTATATGGGGGAAAGCGTCACGGAAATGTTGCACGATTTGAAGTGTAACTCATTGAAAGAAAGACGTTATTTGTTGCGGCGACATCTATTTGGGAAATTTCAATCACCGGCATTTACTTCCGAATGTGAAAATGTTATGCTAGCACCCACCTACAGAGGGAGACATAACCATCCTAATAAAATAAGAGAAATCAGTTCGAAAACGGAACGATTTAGGTGTTCTTTCTTCCCGCGCGCTATTAGGGAATGGAACGGTAGAGAGAGGTTATGAATGTGGTTAATGAACCTTCTGTCAGGCATTTAAATGTTATTTGCAGAGTATCTATGCAGATGTAGATGTAGATGTAGGTTTAGCCCTTCAGCAGGCATTCGTCTGCACGGTGTTGGGGTTCCCTCACTCGGGGCACTGTGTGCGAGACTTACGTTACACTGTTTCTACAATAACTGATTTCCAAGCGCAGCAATATCCTATATCATTTCTTCATTCGAAAACTTCAAAAACATTTCTACGAAAGAAAGGAAATCTCAGGCAAAAAAGTTTGTTTACTTCAGAATGAAGAGGTGTATCTTGTTTTCATTTTCTTTGAAATAGTGGTCAACTTACTTCGCGTATTATTTTCGTAATTATAGTTACATCTTTAACTGACAAAAATATTCTGACACTGTAGAGCATTCTGACTTATTGTAGAGTTTCTGAGCTAATACGTTTCCTCCATTTAGAAGATTAATCTTCTCACAAACTAATTACGAGTAGAACTTCATTGACTATCGTGCTCTTCGTTTTCATCTAACACATGCTCTAGTTCCCTTACAGTGTTATGGTGACCATAACAATTACTTTTCCTTCCTCAACAGCATCACGGTACGAAATACTGTCGTTGATGAAAAGTAGAAAACGCTTTCTTGCCCTAAAAAAAAGTTCTAATCAACGCTTATCATAAACATAATTCTACAATGTAAACTGCCGGCATATTCTTCAATTAAGACTTCTGTGCATCAAGGCTGTGATAAATGTACAAAATTTCCGCCTGGCGTTTCGTCTCCAACTTCGAGAGACATCTTCTGAGGTCCTTAGGCTACTGCAACTGCGTGTCGAGGAGCTCTCGCATTTATAGAACCCAAAATGGCATCACCATTCGTTTCTTGATGTCGACTGTATTGGTACTTCTGGAAGGCGTCATCGTACACGAATAAAATAATTTGACTGTCACATTACTGGTTTTATTATTTCAATTGCTTCTCTACACATGCGAGCATGGTAACAGATGTCTTTGATGAGAAACCAATCTCACTAAATTTTATTTCGTGGTACGCATCTCAAAAGCATTCTCTGGCTACTGGTTGTTTATCGGTACGTTTCAGACGGCAGATCCTTCTGTTTTCAGTAAAGCGCTTGTTGACATTTCCTTTCCTGGTTCTTACGCCAGTCTTAAATATTCTTGTATATTCTTGGTGCGTCTGAAGATCGTTTCGACCCTATACTTGGCGAAAACTTTTCGTATTCAATTTAACTAATGCACAGGAGGAAAACTTTTCATTGACCTCAGAAAGTAGGAAACAAATCGTTAGGAGGAAATTTTATTCATGAACACGGTCTGGAAGTAATGAAATACTATGCGTAAGTCTGTAGCGTTTATCTATGCATTAATAATCACAACCGATACCCACAACAGCAATCTTTAATAAAGCCCGAAAATATTCGTGACCTTGAGGGGACATTAAGTTAAAAAAAATCTCCCTTAACAGGAGTAAATCATTTCTTTGCTATTCACTGTTCAGTAGCGTCATTCCCACACGCGAAGCAAATATTTCTGGTTCTCTCCCCTGTTGTCATCTTCTACTGAACTCGAATACAAGAATATATCGTAAATGTTCTAATTTCTTCAGCTGGCACTATATTATCTAGTTCTCACAGAAAATAATAAGTAGGGCCTACACTGTGTATGGAGGTGCAATTATGTCCGACTTAAATTGAAAAGATCGTATAGAAAATACAATGGGGAAGGATAACGAAAATCTGTTTTATTGGCAAAACTCTTGAAAGATGTAACAGATTTAATAAAATGATTCTAAAAATCCTTTTAGGTAGCTGAAATAATCTCATTGCTGATGAAAGTAGATTATTTTAATTGTATGTTTCGAGCATAGACCATCATCGGGTAACCTCCTCAGCATGTTAAAAAATTGAGATAAATAATCTGCTTGCAACAGTTATGTGAATATTTGCAGCAACCTAAAAGCATTTTAGAATGATTTTAAATTTTATATCATGGTATGGATATCACAGGAAATACTACAGTTAATTGATGAAAGGAGAAAATATAAAAATGCAGAAAATGAAACAGGTAAAATGGAGTACAGACGACTAAAAAATGAGATTGACAGGAAGTGCAAAACGGCTAAGCAGGAGTGGCTAGAAGCCAAATGTAAATCTGTAGAAGAATGTATAGCAAGGGGAAAAGTAGATACCGCCTACAGGAAAATAAAACAAACATTTGGAGAGAAGAAAAACAGCTCTACGAATATCAAGAACTCAGATGGGAAACCAGTTCTCAGCAAAGAAGGGAAAGCTGAAAGGTGGAAAGAGTACATAGAGCAGCTCTACAAAGGAAATGAACTTAGAGACGATGTTGTAGGCAGGGAAGAGGAAGTCGATCAAGATGAAATAGGAGATACTATACTGAGAGATGAATTTGACAGAGCCTTGAAAGACCTAGGTCGGAACAAGGCCCCAGGAGTAGATGACATACCCTCAGAGCTACTAAAGTATCTGGGAGAGCCAGCCATGACAAGACTATTTAAACTGGTGTGTAGGATGTATGAGACCGGCGAAATGCCCTCAGACTTTAAGAAAAATGTAATAATCCCCATTCCAAAGAAATCAGGCGCAGACAGGTGTGAAAATTACAGAACCATCAGTTTGATAAGTCATGATTGCAAAATTTTAACACGAATTATCTACAGGAGAATGCAAAAGCTGGTAGAAGCTGATCTCGGGGAAGATCAGTTTGGATTCAGGAGGAACATAGGAACCCGGGAGGCAATACTCACTTTACGTCTTATCTTAGAAGATAGATTAAGAAAAGGCAAACCTACATTTTTAGCTTTTGTAGATTTGGAGAAAGCATTTGACAATATTGACTGGAATACACTCTTTCAAATTCTGAAGTCAGCAGGGATAAAATACAGGGAAAGGAGAGTTATTTACAACTTGTACAAAAGCCAGACCGCAGTTATTAGACTCGAAGGACATGAAAGGGAAGCATCAGTTGGGAAGGGAGTAAGACAGGGTTGTAGCCTTTCTCCAATGTTATTCAATTTGTACATCGAGCAGGCGGTGAAGGAAAGCAAGGAAAAATTTGGAATAGGGATTAAAGTTCAGGGGGAAGAAATAAAAACATTGCGTTTTGCTGATGACATTGTAATTCTGTCAGAGACAGCAAAGGACCTGGAAGAGCAGTTGAATGGAATGGACAGCGTGTTGAAGAGAGCATATAAAATGAACATTAACAAGAGCAAAACAAAAATAATGGAATGCGGTCTTAGAAAATCAGGCGATGCTGAAGGAATTAGATTAGGTAACGAAACAATGAAGGTGGTAGATGAGTTTTGTTACTTGGGTAGTAAAATAACATGCGATGGTCACAGTACAGAGGATATTAAATGCAGAATGGCAATGGGAAGAAAAGCATTTTTGAAAAAGAGAAATTTGCTAACATCGAATATTAATTTAAGGGTAAGGAAGTCTTTTCTGAAGACATTTGTGTGGAGTGTTGCCTTGTACGGGAGTGAAACATGGACGATAAGCAGTGCGGACAGGAAGAGAATAGAGGCTTTTGAAATGTGGTGCTACAGAAGAATGCTGAAGATTAGGTGGGTAGATCGCATAACTAATGAAGAGGTACTGAACAGAATTGGTGAGAAAAGGAATTTTTGGCATACCGTGACTAAAAGAAGGGATCGCTTGGTAGGACACGTTCTTAGACATCGGGGAATCGTAAATTTAGCATTGGAGGGAAGTGTGTGGGGTAAAAATCGCAGAGGGAGACCAAGAGACGCGTATAGTAAGCAGATTCAAGTGGATGTGGGTTGCCGTTGTTATGAGGAGATGAAAAGGCTTGCTCAGGATAGAGTAGGGTGGAGAGCTGTATCAAACCAGTCTCCGGACTGAAGACCATAACAACATCATGATGGTTGCAAATGATCGTGATAATAAAATGAGAGAAATTAGGACCGGAAGAGAGAGAGAGTTTAGGTGCTCTTTCTTTCCACATGTATTTGCAAATGGAATAATAGATCAAAGATCTGAAAGCCTTCCACTTGAATTGCAGATTTGCCATGCAGATATAGATGGTTATGTAGAATTATGTGGATGGGTAGTTCTACATATCCATCTATATCTGCATCACAAATCTGGAATTACGACTGAAGTGGCTGGCTTTCAGTCTTTAGGTGGCCGTGTCCACCCCCATGAACCACAGACATTGCCGAGGTGGGGTGGCTTGCGTGCCGGAACGATATAAATAGCCGTACCGTAGGTGCAATCGCAGCGGAGGGGTATCTGTAGAGAGGCCAGACAAACGTGTGGTTCCTGAAGAGGGGCAGCAGCCTTTTCAGCAGTTACAGGGGCAACAGTCTGGATGATTGACTAAAGTGGAGCATAAAAGCCTAAATTTACTTTGCTATCACACAGAAAAATGTCAACAAGAGCAAACGATCAATTACTTGAAACTGGAAAGATTCTTTGTCTTTCTGAATGTAATGTTCACATTAACAGCTTCAGGTAGTTCTTTTTTTAATTTAAAAAAAATAACATACCAAGATAAACATCATTCAAGATAAGATACTTTTCAACAGAGGTAATCATTTTCATGTTAGCACACGGTATGCTTTGGCGTAGTCTGTTTTATCTATTTACCAAGTATCTTCCAACTTATGTAAATTTAGGCATTCTGTACACTCTTAATTTTCGAGATAATGTCATTAGTAGGTTACAAGCATCCAATGTGTCTGCATTCATTTCATGAGGAACATGCTGTAATTCATTTTCACAGCCAGAAAAGACATCAGCCATATACATTTGCGGACTGTAATTGAATTTACTCTTTTCGAAGAATCGAGGAAGCATTTTTGTCTTATCTTATCCCTCACGCAGCGGGAATCTTGTTTTGGCGTTTTCTCCGCTTATCGAGCGCGTTAGTTACGTTATAGAGGCGGTTATCGGATATGTATACGAAAGAGGCAATTTCAGAGCGTCACACGGATATATTTCTCGGGCTGTTACGGAAGCACAAAAACGTAAGCGGGCGTTTGTTTCACACATCTGCAAGAGGAAACGCTGTACACATCACGGGATCAAATTAAGATTGCGCTGGTGGATGGGCTTTTTAGACGAGAGAACCGCTGTGTTCATCACGGTATCTTGAGTGATAACAGTTTAAATGGGAACGGTCTCTGCTGGTACAACTGAAAAAACTTAGAAACTTGCTCATGGCCATGTGTCTACTGGTATGTTTCTGCGGTTGCACAGCCATTGTAGCACAGAAGTTTATCTTTTAAAACTTTAGTAGACTACAGAGAAACATAACAATTTAATTTCCTGTCGATGCTGCAACCAGCTAAATTCTGCCAAGAAGAAGAATTAATCGCTCTGCGTCAGCCTCAAAATGAACGGATAACGCATGTGTCTAGATGTAGTACGTCAATTATTATTACACCGACATAAAAAATTCCTTACCTATTCCATAAACACCTCCCTCGTGGAGCTACATTGATATGATTCGAAAAAAAAAAATCTTGATCCTTTTATTTGTCATAAAATGTAAAGAATCTTGTTCATCCTACTACATAGAACAAACGGGACGTGTATTTAAAGTCAGATTCAAGAAACATACTTTGAGAAAAATGGCACTAGCACCTAGAATTCCTCCTTTGCTGACCACTTTATAATTACAGGTCATGCACACATTCATGATCTTAATATTTTGCACACTGAGAAGATAGGACGCAGATCAGACGTCTCGAAGAATTACAAATATTTAAACATCTTTCTCGTAATTACGATCTTATTCTGAACGAGCCGTTACAATTCTGTAATAGAAGCTTCTCTAATGGTATTGAGCCGTTACTCGGTCTTTGATTTCGTTTACTTCGTGTAGTGTACGAAATATTTCTTCCGAGTTGATCTAAAAAATGCCATGTAAATTATACTTCATATTAATAAGATATATTTGCTCATTACTTCACTCAACAAATTTTGTACTTCTAAAACAACGCCTCAGCAATCTCATTTAATTACGTTAAATGTAGCTCTTTATAACATTTCTTTTTCAACACTCCAATTTTTACAGTAGCCTGTTTTAACTGTGGCTCTTAGATGGCTCCAGCGTTGTAACGTTCACTTGTTCGCAATTTCAGCGCAGAAAATCCACTCTGATGCCTCCTCCGTACAAGCAGGCAGCCCTTAGTGGCTAGACATTTATTTTTATTACCCTGAGTCTTAAGCTTCTTCGCTTATTTATAATTTTATTATGCGACTTTACGCGCTGCCGCCATGCTATACATCAAACCAGTACATAAATTTTGTTTCATAAATTCTGTGTTTCTGTCTAAAAATTGTAATTTATGTTATAGGTGTTATTAAAAATTTCTAATGAAGGCAATCCTAGTAACTGCCGAAACTAAGTGAAATATAAATTGTATTTCCATTCACTGAATTTGTAAACGGTCGCTGGGAAAACGCAGATATGTTAAAAGAAATTAATCTTATTTATATTATTTTTGTTGTTGGAATTTTGAGGGGTCTAAACTGCGAGGTCATCAGGCTCCTAGACATGTGTACAGCCCCATCTAACGAAAACACACGTTTCGTATCGATGAGAGTGTAATATTTGTACCATCATTCAACTCACAATCTAGGAAGACAATACTACATTTCTAACGTGCGTATGGACGTCAACAAGAATGATATCAAACTAGAGAGGAATTCCGCCTGATGCACCTTTTTGCTGTTATTCACCCATACTTATTTCAGCTGTACTACCTTCAGTGTTTTTATTTTATTTACTTATTTATTTATTTATTTTGCCTTTTAGTTTCTTACATGTAGTTATTGGCAAAGTGTATTTATAGTCTTAAGTGTGCAATAATAAGCGTCACTGCTTGTTTTTTTTTTTTTTTTTTTTTTTTTTTTTTTTTTTTTTTTTTTGCTGTGATGCATTCTTTTGTTATAGTCGTGTTATCATGTTGTATTCCCTTGTTCTTGCTATAACTTAATGGATTTTTTTTTATTTTACATCATTTCCTCCGTTGTAGCAGTAAATGGTTCACATTTAAAAAGATAATAATAACAGAAGAACAAAATGTGATGTATAACTAAAACAAAAGGAAAGGACACCACACTACAAAAAAGCGTATTAATGCACATTTAAAGCAAGATAGAACCTCTGTCAATAAATTCATGCAAGACATTGAAGGCGAGATACATGTCTTGGAAAGTGTCTTGAATAAGTCGGGCCGCGGTGGAGTGGCCGAGCGTTCTAAGGCGCCTTGCTGCGAAGCGCACGGCCGCTCGCTGTCGAGGGTTCGAGTCTTTCCTCGGGCGTGGGTGTTTGTGTTGTCCTGGCATAAGTTAGTTAGGTACCTTGTAGGCGTAGGGACTGATGATGACCGTAGCTGAGTTGCTTAGATTTACAAATATTTTTATTACTATTTAATACTATCCTGCTCAAAGCAGTCAGGGGATCAGGTGAGACGTCATACACAATATGGTAACATTTTTATTTCGATATCGGTTACAATTGTAATTTGTGTATGATACATTAACATATTTTCAAGTCTCAGCTCTTTTTACCTGTGGTTTCACGGCGTCTACTTAGGCCGAGGCTCCATGGGACTACGATAATAGTGAAAAAGTTTCGCTGCCCTCTAGTATTATGTGTGATCACCTCGGCAGGACAGTTCAGTTGCACACAAGCGTGGCATGTGTAACGATACATAATTAATTTTTTTTATCAATCAGCGACGCTTGTCACTGTTTCCCTCTTTTCACTCGTCTTTCGTTTCTTCCGGCGTGTCGAGAGGACGGAACCGCGATCACTCAATCTCTTGTTTGAGCTTATTAAGTGTGAACAGGTACGCAGACTGCTTTGTGATGTAAGTGTGAGTGCTGATAAATTTTACTTTAAAATATACCCTCTTTTTTAAGAGCAATGTCTCCACCCTGTTTCCATTTAATAATGTCCCATCCTTCTATAGTTATTCATTTTCTTTGAGATTTTCAGCTCCTACATATTCCGTCGTGTATTGCCTTTATTAAATCCCTATCAGTTACTTTAAATCATTACCTTTCTTCCTTTTAGAACCTGCATTCGTATGAACAGTTTCACGAACTCCTATAGATATTTTTTTCTGTTTGTTATTTGCGTAATCAAACTTTAGTACACGGTCCGTCAATAATGACTTACGAGGCGAAGAGTCTAAACATTATTTTCATGCGGAAAGTATCATAAAGTTTATCCAAACCTTTCAACAGCTTAACAGTTTCAGCTGCTGTGATCATTATTTCCAGAAAGAAGCTACAATGGGTACTTTCCGTAAGTTTTCTCTGCAACTTTTTTTTAAACTAAATGTTTGTTAAGCTTATGGGACTTAACTACGGGGTTATCAGTACCTAAACTTATAAACTAATTATGAACTAACTAATACTAAGGACGGCACAAATATCCATGCCCGAGGGGGGATTCGAACCCCCGACCGTATTGGCCGTGCAGACCGTGACTGGAGCGCCTCAATCCCCTCGGCCACCGCGGCCGGCGCTCTGTAACGTTGTTTTTGTGCGTTGCCTCAACCCCATTCTGTCTTCCGCCATTTCATCTATTCAATCATTTCGTGTCAAAAGTATTTAATCAGATTTTTATCCGATTTTTCCTTGATAGAAATTTTAACAAAAATCCTGAATCTTTTAATCGCGGAGTTTAACATTAATGCGTACAGGCAACAACACAAAAGTAATGTTATACATGGACATTATGAGGTTATCAGTCAGCTCTTGAGGGATATTTGACCATTCTTCGACGAGTGCAATATCCAGCTTTACAGCCGCTGTAGGAGGTGCTGGTCTGGCTGCAATGAGCCTGCCGAATGCATTCCCGAGATGCTCAATCGGGTTTAAATCCTGTAAACAAAATCGCCTCTACATTCGTGCAATTCGTTGTCCAACAGTGCAGCTCTGTGGTGGCGAGCGTTATCGTCCACCAGAAGCTACCCATCTCCTATGGCACCAGCGTAGGGCACAGGAAAAGGTCAAAAGATCCCGTGTCTCCACCTCCGAGCATTAAGAGCGCCATACAGAGGGTCCGTACCTCTGCCCATAGTGACTCCTGCCCACATCATTGCCCACAACCATGATGATTCCTGTAGATGCGCAGGATTGTTCCACGTTCTCTCCCAATGAGGAAACTACGATTGTCAATCAGTACACAAAATCTTGACTCTTTTGTGAACAGAAACCGATGCCATTCGTTATTACGCCAGTCTTATTGTTCCTCCGCCTAGTTTCTACATCGACATCTACATAGATACTCTGCAAATCACATTTAAGTGCCTGGTAGAGGGATCATTAACCACTTTCATAACTTTTCTCTGCCGTTCCATTCTCTAATTGCGTGCGGGAAGAAAGAACACCCAAATCGTTCCGTTTTCGATCTTGTTTCTCTTATTTTATTGGGACGGTCATGTCTCCCTAAGTAGGGAGACTCTTTCTTTTAATGATTTCCACCCCAATTCGTGCAACATTTCCGTGACGCTCCCCCTCCCCACCCCGGAACGTGATAAAAGAAAACGAGCTGCCATTCTCTGAACCTTCTCTACGTCTTCCGTCAGTCCCACCTGGTGAGGGTCCCACAAGGGGCAACAGTACTCCAGGAGAGGACGCACAAGTGTGATGTAGGCAGTCTCTTTGGTGGAGCTGGTGAATCTCCGAAGCGTTATGCCAATGAAACGTAACCTTTGGTTCTACTTCCCCACAATATTTTGTATGTGTTCTCTCCAGTCTAAGTAGTTCGTAATTGTAGCTCCTAGGTATTTGGTAGAATTTACGACCTTAAGGTTTGACTGATTTAGCGCATAATTGAAGTTCAGCGGATTTCTTTTAGTGGTTATGTGTATTACTTCATACTTTTCTTTATTTAGTGTCAATTGCCAATCTTAGCACCATGTAGAAATTATGTCTAAATCGCTTTGCAGTTGCTTTTGATCCTCCGTTGACTTCACTAAAACACATAAACGACAGCATCATCCGCGAACAATCTAAGGGAGCTATTCAGATTGTCTCCTAAATCGTTTATAAACACGAGGAAGAGTAGGGGACCCATAACGCTTCCCTGTGGAACGCCAGATATCACTTCTGTTTTATTCGATGACTTACCGTCAATTACAACGAACTGTGTCCTTTCTGATAGGAAATCGTGAATCCAATCGCGCAATTGGGGAGATATTCCATAAGCACGTAATTTCATTAGAAACCGGCCAAGTGGACATTCTCGACTGGCTGTTAACCGGAGATAACCGTCATCTCTTGCTAATGTTACCGTGGCCTGGCCTTCTTTTAACGGGCCCTGTTTGATATCGCGTTCGGGCCTTGGAAATTATACTTTGAAACACACCAATAGCTACATCGGCCTCCCTGTCTGTCCCACTTGAAAACTTCCGATGCTCCTTCATCTTACGGTTTCCGGTAAATTACATTGTTGCTGCTTTCTACTACCTGCTCACTACGCTATCTGAACCAAACGGCTTGTGTATATCGTTTGCTAAACATAAGTAAATACCAATCCCTTCTGTAGCAACATTCTGTTACTACAACTATTTTAGCGCTACTCTCGGTTGCCGTAATATCTGTCTCTACTCCATAGAACCGACAGAAAGACGTCGAATCATTTTAGTTGTTTGTTGCTGTTGTAAATCTATCGGACTCAACTGCTGGGCTAACAGTCCGTAGCTTACAAACTACTTAAACTAAATTAAACTAACCTAAGACAACAAAAACACCCATGCCGGCTGGGGGACTCGAACCCCCGACGGCGAACGGCCGCGCGCACCGCAACATGGCGCTCCAGTAAGCGCGGCTATTTCGCCGCGGCCCCTTTTAGTTCATCCTGCCGAAGATAGCAAAACTGTTTTGACCAGTGTATTAGAGTGATATGATACTTGGGTTCTGCTGCTGATATGCTAATCCACTTCGAGAGATGCGCGTTATGCCGTCCTCTTACGGGACGTGGAAACGCACGTGGAGGAGGACGTGGTGCCGTTGGAGCGTGGAATTCCACGTTCCACTGCCCTGAGAAGCGTGGAATGAAAGATCCAGCATGTTAGATTTTTGCTTCGTGCTTTGCTGGTTTTCACGTGACAAGCAGAACTTTTGATCCGCCATATTGCAAACGGAACTCCGTATTTCGTGCCTTCTTTCGTTTTGGCGTACGACGTATAAATATAATCTTTTTAGAGCGCCAGAAAATTGAAGAACCTTTGAAAACGCATCAGTTTAGGTATGATTTGTTACAACAAATTACCGGAAACTATATAGATATGGAGGAAAATATGTAAATAACAGGTTTGCATCTACACTCTCGGAGTAATTTTTTTAAAGATTTGGTTTAATTACGGTTTGTGTAATTTATTTGTTAATTTAATACAATTATAATAACCAGTATTAGACGTTATTTACTACAAACATGAACGAACATTGTCCACGAGAGAACTTGTTGAGTAATACGTGCAAGGTCACAGGTACCAATAAATTTAGAAACAGTGCCCCACGTCATTCGGTTTTTGCCACGGTGTTTGAATTATGTTGTAGTTCAGTACAGTGCTGGAATAGTTCAGTTTCATAGTGCAGACAGAGTGTGGTTATGGAAGCAGATGAAGTAAAGGAGCAAAAGTGTTTCCGTACAATACTAAAATAAAAAATTATCACAACGAACATTGTCGCATTGAGGCGTTGTCCCGCGTGTATGACAAGTACTCTGTATCAGACAGAACTTACTATCTTCGAAGGAATGCCAAAGTAACCATTTGGATATGCAGAATATGTACATCGTGAAAAAATAGCAATATAAGAGAGCAAGACAAGTGGACAGAACTTACTATCTTCGAAGGAATGCCAAAGTAACCATTTGGATATGCAGAATATGTACATCGTGAAAAAATAGCAATATAAGAGAGCAAGACAAGTGGAGCTGGCGCAGATGAAGGATTTCACCGTTGACAGTTGTTTATGATATTTTGCCAAAAGTGATTTAGTCGTATATTTTGTTACCATTATCAAACGCTTTCAGTTAATGTGCCGTCTTTGTGTTTCTTGAAGAAAAAAATTACAATTTATGAGAGAGGATTGCATGCAACGTGTAAGTATAAGAAAGCTACAGTATTCAGTTTTTTTTCGGCGTTCGCTAACAGATACCGTGTAATTTCACGCACACCCATCTTTGTAAAGACAATGATTTACGCGCCAGCCCGCAACGGGCGCTAGAAAGCGCTGATACCGCAAATCAGCATGAGCCGCACGTTCCGTGGGATGTAGCAAATCGTTTGAGAGCGTGTTGTGGTTAGGTAGACAGCACGTCTGGCCTGCGCCACGTTGGGACAACATGTCCCGTGTGAGGACGGCTTTAGTCATTGTAGAGGTAAGAGGACAGTGAGAACCATAGAGAGCTCAGCGACGAACATGGATAAGAATCTCTCTGATGTAATGACATTGTGGTTTAAAACGATCAGCGTAACAAAGTTCATACATGGCGGTAATAAGTCACGTTAGTACGAAAAGAAATCCGTTAAACTTTGTTTAAAAGATAAATCAATCAAAAGTGAAGGCCGTAAACTCCACAAGATACCAAGGGATTACTATTACTTCAGACTTAAATTGGAAAGAATACGTAGATAATATCGCGGGAAAGGCGAACCAGAGACTGCGTTTTATTGGCAGAACCCTTAAAACATGCAACAGAACTACAAAAGAAACTGCATACACTACGCTTGCCCGTCCATTTTTGGAGTATTGCTGCCCAGTGTGGGATCCTTATGAGGTGGGTTTGACGGAGGACATCGAAAGAGTCCAAAGAAGGGCAGCTCGTTTCGTATTGTCACGATACAGGGAGACAGCGTTACGGAAATGATACAGGATCTGGGATGTGAATCATTACAACAACGGCGCTTATCACTGCGGCGTGGGCTACTTGCGAAACTCCAATCGCCAACATTCTCTTCCGAATGCGAAAATATATTGTTGACTCCCACTTACATAGAAATGATCATCAGAATAAAATACGAGAAATCAGAGCTCGAACAGAGAGATCCAGGTGTTCTTTCTTCCCGCGCGCTATTCGAGATTGGAATGGGAGGTAAATAGTATAATTGTGGTTCGATGAACCCTCTGCCAGGCACATAAATGTGATTTGCAGAGTATCCCATGTAGATGTAGATGTAGAAACAATTTTGAAGAGAAGGATCCCCATTTGTTGTAGAGTATTTGAAACAAAAGGGTGTAGTGCGACTTTTTGACTCGCGCTGTGTTTTCAAACATGCAATCTTTGTACAATAAATTTGTGTGTGACACCTCTGTCGCGTTTTGGATGGCCAGAGCGCATAAATCAGCAGTGCTGTGCGACGCCTCTGCTGGGACGCCGCTCGCGGCCAGCGACTGCGCGGCTGTTGCTACCTGCTGTGACGTCACGCCTGCCGGCCAGGTGTCGGCCGCAGTAAATCAGCAGCAGCGGCGCGGCGTCTGCCCTGGGCAAACGGCCGTTACTCACGCGCCAGCCTCGCCGCTGCCCGCCAGCGCTGATAAACGCGTTCTCTGGACGCCGCCTTCTTTGCGCGGCCCGCATGCACGAACCCAGCACAAATTTTTCCCTACACTTATCTTCCGAAGAGCGCACTACTATTAAATCACCTTCGACTGCCCGAACAATTCTTCAATTTCTGTTCAGTTGTCTGTGGAGAACATTGAATTTCGGGATCCTAAATCAGGCCTCGGTTTTTTCCCTCCTTCATACTGCTTTTAAACGATTTTTAAGCACGATAAATGTATCTCCTACAATACGCTAACGACACCTTCTTCCTTATCCTCGCCCCCCTCCTTCGCCCTACCCCAACACCTCCGCCAGTTCCAACTATCCGAATTCTCCACTAGGTGTAACCAGCGGCTCCTCACAGTTAACCTCACCCAGCCCCAGGCAATAACCTTTCTTCCGACACCGCGACGTATACCTTACGCTCCATTACCGTTCCATCCTGCGAACCAAAATCCTCAAAAAGCTAGGCATAAACCCTCGATCGATCAATCTCATGGAAACCCCACTTTCAAGCAGTCCGCGAAAAAGCCGACTCCCACCTCTTCCTACTCACTTTCCGGCCGGACATGGGGCTTCAACTCCTCCACCATCAATTTCACCTACCGTTCCTTGATGTGTTCTGTCCTGTGTTGGGTTTCCGCTCCCCCTGCCCGCTACCACAGAGTAACATATACAGAGAAGAACACTCCCCCCCGCCGCGGTGGAGTAGGCGAGCGGTCTAAAGCGTCTCGCTGCGGAGCGCGCGGTTGCTCGCCGTGGAGCTTCGAGTCCTCCCTGGGGCATGGGTGTGTGACTTAGGTTAGTTTAAGGTTTAAATAGTTTGAGGGGAGGTTATTACGGCCAGACGTGGTTGTTCTGGGTACTGATTTCTCAGGATCTATAAACCGGAATTGCGTGAAAATTTAATCACATGTCAGTTCTAGTATAATACACTTGTCCAATGAATACCCGTTTATAATATGCATTTCTTCTTGGTGTAGCAACTTGAATGGCCAATAGTGTAGTTATCACGTCAGAAGTGAAACACGCTTCACCTGTGACGAGTATTTTGTAGACAAAGTCATACTGTGCACTCTCTAACAAAAACCACTTTGAGAGAAATCTTGTTGTTCCAATGCTTGTATGCGTTGAATGTGGTAAGGCCGCAGACGCTCCTGTTTCAAAGTGCGATGAACGACAGTATCGATACACCCACTTTGTGGGCAATCCTTCTAATAGAGTAGGATCCTCCTCGATGCGGTCCAGAATTCTTTTCTTATCTTCCAATGTACGATCCGTACGTCGTGGGCCGCTGCCTGCGCAGGCCGTGGGCCTGCGCAGAGCACTAAAGAGCCAGTATATTTCAATACGTGTTCGTAAGTTTTGTTGTCATGATGTAACAAAAAAGGAAAGCATATCAGAACAACAGCTTAGAATGGAGGAGACAGACAGAAAATATTGTGGGGAAGGCGAACCAAATGATACGTCTCATTGGCAGAACGCTTCGAAGATGCACCAGCTCCACCAAAGAGACTGCCTATATCACACTCATGGGTCTTTTCCTGGAGTACAATTACCCAGTATGGGACCGTCACCAGGTGTGACTGACGAAGACATTGAGAAGGTTCAGAGACAGGCAGCTCGTTTTGTTTTAACACATTACAGGGGGGAAAGCGCCACGAAAATGTTGCACGATTTGAGGTGGAAATCATTAAAAGAACGACGTTATTCGTTGTGGCGAGATCTATTTGGGAAATATCAATCACCGATTTTTACTTCTGAACTTGAAAATATTTTGCTGGCACCCACCTACATAGGCAGACACGACCATCTCAATAAAATAAGAGAAATCATATCGAAAACGGAACAATTTAGGTGTTCTTTCTTTTTTTCCGCTGTTAGAGAATGGAACGGTAGAGAAAAGTTATGAAAGTGGTTAATGAACCCTCTGCCATGCACTTAAATGTGATTTGCAGAGTATCTATGTAGATGTACATGTAGCTGTAGATTCATAAGTAACATATGAGTTAACTAATTAGTTTTGGTGTAAGTACTTACACATAAGCTATATTTTTTTTTATTCAGAAAAATATGGGTGGCTTTACAAAAAAATGTTCAAATGTTACGTAAGATTATGGAACTTAACTGTGGGGTCATCAATCCCTAAACTAACAAAATACTTATGAACTACCTTATGCTAAAGACAACACGAACATCCATGCCCGAGGGAGGATTCGAACCACCGAACGGCGAACGGTCTCACGCATCGGAGCATAGCACTTCAGTCCGCTCGGCCACTTCGTCGCGTCGGTGGCTTTACAATTAAAATGTCACACCTAGTATGTACTATTACTGATTTCATTTTTACTTCGTTCCCGAAGATCAGCCTATTATGCCGAGGCTAAGGGTGCAATTAGTGTCAAATCAATGTTGCAACATTTGAAAGATGTACATATGTAATAAACTATCTTTTAAACTAGAAGTAACAAAAAATCAGGAACATCTGGATTAAGAGGGAGGAGAACGAGATTGTCAGAGAAAGCAATATGAAATGTAAGAGAGAGGAGTAGGAGGGTGAGAATGAATTGGGAGTGGAGGAGATGAACAGAAAGTTGGGAAGTGATTAGAGAGAATCCACAAAAGGATAGCTATCTTAACCCTTTCATTCCCGCATTATGAATTCAGCCATGGAAAAATAGAAATTTAGTGTTTTCTGTATTAATACAGTACACTAACCATCAAAACACGGGATTTAAAATTTTTGATCGAACTATTGTTCATTATCACTGACGTTTCTATCGAGGTAATTTATTACTTGGGATATTATTTTGTTGATGGTTAAAACTGTGAAATTAATAATGCTAGCATAACCTTCGCCACAGCACCAAAGGCAAGACAATTCACTGTTGAAATAAAATAACATGAACCACACTCACGCTCCTACTCATAGCAGTGCACCTCAAAGACGGAGAGATTAATGACTCAGAAGTGGCTAGATGCAAGTTGTTCATCAACAATAATGCGACTTTAAGATTGATACACAAAATACGGTATGAATCAGTTTTTAATAAGTTGTTGTCGAGAAACAACACTGCGAAAGAAATGGTTAATGTGATATTATACATCGCAAGCAAAATCAATAAACGAAATGATCAGCGTTAAGTCACTGGCTTTACAACAAGCAATTTTCTAAGATAACATATTTTTCTTCTGTTGTTACCATCTTTCCACATTCCCACAGGAACGGAAAGCGAGTTATAGATTTCAGTGATTTATTGTTTCGATATCAAATAAACGATGCTCAGACCCATATTTTGTCTCCATATCTGTTAAAGATGGGCGAGGGGACTGAGGCGCTCCATTCACGGTCGGCACGGCCACTACGGTCGTGGGTTCGAATCCCCCCTCGGGCATGGATATTTGTGCCGTGCTTAGTCTTAGCTAGTTCGTAAGTAGTTTGTAAGCTTAGGGACTGGTGACCCCGTAGTTAAGACCCATAAGTTCTACAAACATTTGAACATTATGTTAAACTGAATTAGAGGCATTGAATTAAACTTTATGCGGCGGCCAGAATTCGATCCTGAGACCACCTGCATACTAGGCGCAGCCGCCATATCCATTTTTTCCCCTTCAGATAGATCTATGCTTGGCTCTCGTTGGTTGTTCGTTGAATATTCGGTTGAGCTTTTTAATTGCAGAGAGCGTTTAGACAATGCCTCACTACAGCCCATGGTACGTCACACCGACCAGGTCACGGCTGACATTTGAATTGCTAGCAGCCGCTATGAGGCAGTGGGTGTGTCCCAGCGGCTAGCCACTGAGCTGGCAGGCGTTGCCTGTGACGTACCACGGGCTGTCGTCAGGCCTTGTCTGTAGGTGGTGTTGGCTAAACGCCCTCTTACCGGGCGCGCTGAGCCACGGCGCCCGGCATATTCGTTAGGTCACCGCTCCACTACGTAAACTTCAACTCTGCCTTTTGTTCCCTTATAAATACACTAGCTGTAAACTCGGCGTTGCCCGAGTGTTTATTTATTCTACACTCCCGCAGTGCACCTCCCCTTCCCTCCTCTGTCTGCATTCATCTCTTTCTTTCCCCTGTCTCTGTTTGTTTCCACCTTTTCCTTTCTCGGCAATGTTTTTTGCAAGACACCATCTGTCATGCACTATACGAACATGTATGTATCTTGTGACCTTGTGCCAAAATTCAGAAAGATCTGAGAAAACCTATTCATTTTGTCAAAGTTCTTATGTTAAGTACCCTCCACCGTGCATCGAACGAAATTTTATACAGTGACATTCCTCTTGTTTTTATGGTGAAGTGTGCAAAATTTCACAAATATCGTAAAAAAACTATAGATTTTTATGCAATAGAAACAGAGTCACAATGGAAAACGCACTCTGTTTTTCTCACACTTTCCAGTTTTATTTTATACCACCTGTGTTCTGAGACTAACGAAAACAACAATAAAAGGAACTGTGAAATCGGTCGAGCCGTTCTCAAGTTATGGCGCGTCCAACATACTTAGGGATCCGTTTTTATCTTGCAAGATTCACTGCCCCATGCACCTTATGAAACTTTAGGTAGACGGTGACCTTCCCTTTGAAGGTCAAGAGTGCAAAGTTTAGTCAAGGTCGGAATGAATCTGTAGATTTCGTCAGTCTGTAGGAAAAGTATCCTCGGCCATGTACCTTCATTCCGTCCTATCGTAAATACTTTCTTAGCTAACATCTTCTATCTTTAAACTACATACCGGCAAAATTTCTGCTTCATAGGTGCAGTAGTTTTAGAGATTTCGTGTATCGTCAGTGAGTGAGTGAGTGACCTTATATATATATATAATCTTGAATTAACTACTTTTTGCCCCACCAAAATAGTGACAAAGGAACGTTCTGAAATTAAAGACGATCTGCTCAGAATTCATTTATTATAATTAAACATTCAGATGACATTTCCTATCATAAAAAGCAGATAATGGTATTCACACAATCTTTTACAAATGTTAAAAAACATTGAGACACAAAAATGAGGCTGAGTCAAAGGTCGGAGGTTTTGCAAAACCGAATGCAATTAGATTGGTTACACAAAGGGTTGAAATTATCGTTAGCCCTAAGCTCCCCAAAGTAAATAGGCAGATCTCAAAAGAATAAACTAAGGGATAGAATCCAACAAGTCTGATTCATATAACCCTCCAGCAAGTGCGTCACCTTACCCACACAGATGATCATTGACGGCAGCGTCTCAGGCTCGCAGGCAGCAGGCGGTGGAAGCGGATGAGCTGAAATTTTTAGCCGACCGTAATTGCTGCGACCTGTTAAGCAGGGTCGACATGTAACTTAACACAGCGTCACTGGCGTCGGCGTCGCTAGGCAGTTGCTGTGCGATTCTATCTCGGTAGTAGACTAATCAATATTTTGCATAGGTGCCACTTGGCACAAATCGATCAGTCACTTACGCAATAAGATTTGTAAAAACAATGCCCGCCCGATTCGCAAAGGCGCGAATGCTCAAATAGAGACTTCCAGAAAAACGGAAACTAAACTGTGGCCGCTCACAGCGTAACCACAGGACAATGTAACGTCCGCAAAGTAAACACAAGTTCTACAAGGTCCGAATCTTCGGAATCACACACAAGTCTAACCAGAGGACCGTTTAAGTCGATGTCCTCCCCGCGAATCTAAACGGAGTATTCCGTGTCTCCCGAGGTCCGTACACTTCGGTCCCTCAGACACGAGAGACTGTCCCTCCTCGCGCTCTGCCGCAGCTCACGGCAAGTGACGGCGGCCACACCCACGCGCGAAAAGATGCACCAATATCTACTAACGGCTAATAGTCAAACCAATCGGATGGCGTAGCGCCGTTGAAAAATTGTTTAGCTGTCATACTAAAATACTCTGCCGAATCAGGACGCGTTCTCTGCGGCTGCCAAGAGGCTCCGCCCACGCCACCAACGCTTCTCGCGGGTTTCACCGTTCCCAGGATGAATGCTCTGCAAGGAATTTCACCTTGCTCCTAGCTACGGTCGCACGACCTAAAAATGTTAATGTTGTGCTATATATACAGCCGCTGAAGCCAAACCCCTGGGGTGCCAGACGGGTAGAAAGCTTTCCTCTCAACCTAACCATTTGTCACACTAACTGTGTTCAAACTCTACTGCATTCTAAGAACTTTTTTTAGATAACGCCTAAGGGCAATACGTCTCCATAAACAGACCGGTGGCCCAGAGCACTCTGCTACTGTTTGTATCCGGCAAATTCCTCTTTTGCGAAACGGCCGAATGACTTAAAAGGCAGTCCCCGCTATCGCCCACCGTAAACCGCCGGCCAGCATTGTAAAGCATTCCACATACTCCGCCGCCTGTAGCGTCGGCGCCAAACAGGTCAAGCCAGCCCCTCTCGTCCTTCCCCGAAGGTGAGCGAAAGTTGGTGGGAGGGGGAGACCACCAAGAGTGTCTTTGCTCTTCGCGGCATGGACGTGCCCAACACGTAAAACCACTTTGTAGGAGCCAAGCTGCGCCAATAAACATTAAAATCTCGAAATTTTCATATAAACATAGAATGTACTACAATCCCAGGAGCCCATCACCCCTGATGTGTCCCCAAAGGCACAGAAATCAAAATAAATAAAGATCTACAAAGAAAAATGTTACATATTTCAATGATTAGCGTAAAGAGGAAGGTACAATAACACAAGGTTAGTATGAAAAATAGACTAATTACAGTCCCCGTCTCACAGTCGCCAAGTGCTCTCCTTATTAAATAGTGGACTGATAAAGTCACACTATCACGTGACGCAATACGGGAAAGTTTTCATTCTTTATGACGTCGGATCTGCTGAACTATCGGCACAAATAAACGATGCCCAAGAGGTTGCGGGATCGAATCCCAGCCACGGCCTAAATTTTAATTCAATACCTCTAATTCAGTTTAATATCTAGATACTGTTTCCATGTCTCTACATAAACTTTGTTTCAATTGCCTTGAATTTCACATCAGACTGAGGTAGGCTACAGCGAGCGTGGTCGTAATCAGCTTGGTATACGCTAATGTCATAATGCAGCTACGGACGCCCCTGGTGCTTTACGTGCTGTGAATGGCACGCTCGTCAGACGCGGCCCTACGCGCAGTCGCAGGCTGTGTGCAGCACCGCCAGCCACACACGGCCACGGCGGTGTGATGCGCCTCACGTCGCCGCTGACTGACGTCTAATTACGTTTACCGCCGCGGCCGCAAACACTGCCGCGGACTGCGCGCGGCCAGCCTTTGCCAATTCTGCGCTCGTCGCTGCCGTTCCGGCCGCAGCGCCCGACGCACTCAGTGAACCAAACAGTGGCTGCAGCAACAACATGCCAGCAACGGCAGGGACTTACATATCTACATGGGATACTCTGCAAATCACATTGGAGTCGCTGCTGAACAACTTGCAGCAAGAGGCGGGGATACTGGGGGCAGTATCCTATGCTGACGAACTTCTCGTTCTGGTTCAATCGAACTCAAGACGTCAGATGGAGGACAGAGCCTCAGTGGCCACGGAAATAATTCAGAGCTGGTGCAACAAGGTAAAACTATCAGTTGCACCGGGAAAGTCCAATTACATGCTCTTCAAAGGAAATTTGCAAAGAGACCCAATCATAAGATTTGCAGGCGAAAGAATTGGCCGGCAAACAGTTGCCAGATACCTGGGTGTCTATCTCGACCAGAGACTCCACATTGATGCTCATATCGAGCGAGTTGCAAATAAAACTCTAGCATTATATAACAAAATAATTTCAATAGGACAGAGGAGGTTCCATCTGCCTCCAAGTGTAACCAAATTTTATCATAACAGTTTACTCGCCTCGATTATGGGGTACGGTGCGAGCTCCTGGGCTCATAGGCTCAGACTGGTCAGGCCCTCGTTGGCTGTCAAAAGAGTGCAAAGGAATATCATAATTAGATCGGTTGGGGCTTTTGGGACCACACCTACGGATGGGCTCACGGTGATTATGGGGCTTTACCCTATTGATTTAATAATCAGGAAAAGGGCGGCGGTCTATTGGTTGAAAAGACACGACTTCATTCAAGTAGAAAGGATAATTGGGAGGGTCTGTGAAAATAAAAGAGAAATTAACGAAGCCATTCACGATATTTGGCAACGGGACTGGGATTCATCTGAAACAGCCAGGCGCGTACACTCCTTCCTACCATCAGTGAGAGAAAGGATGAAGTTAAAATTTCTTCCATCTAAAGGATTAGTGCACTTTTTGACAGGTCACGGACCCTACCCGATGCACTTGCACCGAATAGGGAAACGGCCTGATGCAGTTTGTGAATGTGGTGCTGAGATAGGCAGCCCGGAACACGTAATCTTCGAGTGCCCAGTACACGCACGAGTTGCCTCTGTAGAGAGGCAAGCCATACCCACCACGGACATCTATGAAATAATAAGGAATGATGAGTTAGTAGAGATCCTAATTATACTAACTGAGAAAGTATCAAACCACGCGCAGCAGATCTATCGAGGATAGTCTGCTGCGAAACAACAGGAGAGAAAAGCCGTGCATGCCTCTATGAGGCATACACTGGCAGTATTATACTGCGTACGTAAAAACGGATTGACATCACCATTCCTGGCGTCTGGCCGGCTAACATCGATTTGGCACCACGGATGGAACCGAATATGACCGGAAGGTTAGTTGAGGCAAGGAGTGAAGAGCTGGACGACTTTCCCGCCTTGCGTGAGCAAGGTATAAGAGAGAAGTCACTGGAATAAGTTCTCTGGTGTTGGCTGCCTCGCTACCTTCCAAATCCAATCTAGACTAGAAATCCAGTGGTGTAAATGAGATGGATAGTGTAAATCAGTGCACCACTAGTAGTAGTACTGTAATTTACTTTGTTACTTTACTTTACTTTACTTTACTGTATTTTGTTTTGTAAATTTAACAATCTGATAAATTAATATGAGTTGCAGTGGTGTAATTTGTGATGTATAATAATTGATTGTAAAGGTCTGTTTTAGTTATCCAGGTAACAGACCTAAATTGTTATTGTAATTGTAAATTGTAAATTGGTTCATCGGACAACCTTCATACTGTTCATCTACTATTGCACTCTCTAATAGCGCGCAGGAAGAATAGACATCTGAATCTCTCCGTTCCAACTCCGATTTCTCGTATTTTATTCTGATGATCCTTTTCTACCCTTGTAAGTGGGAGTGAACAATACTTTTTCGCTTTTGGAGGAGAATGTTGGTGATTGGAGTTTTGTAAGTAGGCCACGCCGCAGCGATTAGCGCCCTTGTTTGTAATGATTCCCATCCCAGATCCTGTATCATTTCCGTGACGCTGTCTCCGCTGTATTATGACAATACACAACGAGCTGCTCTCCTTTGGACTCTTTCGATGTCCTCCGTCAAAACTGTGGTGTCGCACAACTATGAAGTGCGCGCCACGTACTTTCGCCGCGCGCCGCCATGCACGCACGGCGCGGCGTTCTTACGACGTTAGCCACTAGCGCCTTCTGCTGTTCTGCTGCAACTCCGCTCGTGGCCACCACTGAACTACATCGTTCACTTGGGAATCAGATAGGCACCAGTTAAGAGTTGGCTATCGGATAGGCACTAGGAATAATCATCAGTAGGCAGGCCTCTCTCTAGTTTAACTATGTATCAGTATTCTGCAGTCTTCTGTTGTTCTAATTTAGCCTAGTGTTCTAGTATCTGCTGTCCCACTGGTTGGTCACCTCCGTACCTACACCCGCGTGTCGGTCTCTCTCTACTCGGCCACCGACATCCACAACAACCGGTGAAAACGAGGAAAAAAAAAAAAAAAAAAAAAAAAAAAAATGGGTCCCTCTCGGGGCAGTAAGTCCAAATGAGGACGGACAATCGTAGTGTATACAGTCTCTTTAGTAGTTCCATCTTTTAAGGGTTTTGCCTTTTATTGGTTCCCACGGCAGTATCTACGTGTTTATTTATTTGAGTTTGTCTGATGTAACAATAATTCCTAGGTATTTAGAGAAGGTTACGGCCTTCACATTTGATTGATTGTAAACATTATTTAACGGATTTCTTTTCGTACTCATGTAGACGATTTCACACTTTTCATTATTTATAGTCACTTGTCAATTTTTACACCATACTGATATTTACATCGTTCTGCAGTTGGTTTTGATCTTCAGATGACTTCATTAAACGATAAATGACGGCATCATCTACAAACAGCCTAAGAGATCTACTTAGATGTTCTTCCAAATCGTTTATGTAGATGAGGAACAGCAGAGGACCAATAACACTACCCTGTGAAACGCCGTATATCACCTCTGTTTTAGTCTCTCTGTCCTCTTTGACAGGAAATACCCTATACAGTCACAAATCTGAGGCGATATTTCATAACCACGCAATTTGATTAAAAGCCGTTTCCGAGATACGGTGTCAAAGGCCTTCTGGAAATCTAGAAATACAGAATTACTCTGAGATCCTTTGTCGATAGCACTCATCACTTCGTGTGAGTAAAGAGCTAGTTGTGTTTCAAATGAACAATATTTTGTAAATCCGTTTTGATCTTGGTTCATTAGATCATTCTGTTCGAGATAAATCATAATATGTTCGAAAACCCTGCTGCAAAGTGACGCCAATGAAATACACCTGAACTTTAGTGGGTTACTCCTACATATCTAGACAGCCTTCCACTCCACGTAACATTAATAAAATGTCATATTGCAAGAATGGTTGGGAGACACCTCAGGGCAGGTTCAGCTGCCTAACTGGAACGTAATATAAGAACTGTGTACTGAATTGTGTATCACATATTTTTGGAAACATTTTTGTTTCACTTTTTGGGTAAACGGTTCTCTTATATTTAAATTTATATATATAAAAAGTTTCTAGAGTGCAATTAATTTTATTGGTATCAACTAGTTTCGGTTTTTTCGAACCATCTTCAGGATTGCAACTCCATGCATGTCGAGATGGGCACGTGATTGTAGTGCGTCACTGGAAGGCTCCCAGGCACCTGCCCACATCCACGATATTAATGGAGTTGCAATCCTGAAGAGTGTCCCAATAACGATCGAAACTAGTCGATAAAAATACAAATTATTGAACTCTATGATATATAAAATTGATGTGTCCATGTTAAGTACAGAAAGAATAATTGATTAGGTGGTTTTTTACAGCTGCTTGATACTTTTGAAAATTCATTTTGTTTTACCATAACTTGTTTATTAATTTAGCCAAATGGTACCTGTTTCGGTCATTGTACCATTATGTGACTGAATTGGGTGCTTGTGTAGTGTAGTCTCGTGTTGGTGATAGGAGAAGGGAGACGGTCAAACCCATTCGAAAGGCTCCAAGCAGTCTGCCGAGCTTAACTTTCCTAGCCGACAGACAGATTACCATCAACAGTACCAAGCCCTCACTCCATGAGAAACTGTGGAGAGATTTGGAATTTATTATTCAGGACATTGACGCAAAGACTGGCGATCATGATATTTGCTCCATCAGTCCCTCCTGTCCCTTATGCCGCTAGACAAAGGGCACATTGTCAGCATCATGTGACGTACCCAGACAGTTACCCATCCAAGCAATGACAACGCCTGACAATGAACCTGTGTAGCTATCCAGGCACGGTTCACATAACAATATACATGTTGGTTTTGAATTCAATAAGCAGTTTTAATTCAGACCCTCCTTCAAATCAGCAGGGGCTGTTGCTGGCGTGTAATGACGTTGGACAAATCAAGCTTATTACAGGTGATAGCCACAAAATGGTTCAAATGTTTGTAAATCTATTAGATGAAACTGCTATAGTCAGCAGTCTCTAGCTTTACAAACTAATTAATCTAACTTACTCTAAGGACAAAACCCATACCCTAGCCCGAGGGAGGACTCGAACCTCTAACGGGAGTGGCCGTCCAGTTGGTAGCATGGTGCCTTAGAAGACGCGGCTACAACCCGTGCAGATCTCAAAATGGCTGATGTATGTAGTGAGGCGTGTAGGTAACGCAGAGTAGGTACACGTTTACAGAAACGATCCCTTTACATAAATAACGAGTGATATTTACTAAAACAAATCTCTGGGCATTTTAGATAATGCATCCATCCAAGTCTAATTGTGTTTAAAGTGGAAGATAGAAAAGTTTTATCTGTTTCAAACCACGTTCATAAAACATTAAGAATGGTAGCACAGCCACAGAAATCTAGATATGCAGTTAGAAACAAATACTTGTGACTGATGGCTGCTTATCATTCACATTACAACACTGTCGCTGGGCAATCTGATCCAATATGGAACCCAAGTTGTCAAAAATTTTCAAATCCTTATGAAGCTATGGGGCAAAACAGTTCATCGGTCACTGGACTTACAATGGACTTAAATTAACGTACCCTAAAGAAAAAACACACACACATGCCCGAGGGGGGAGCCCCTGACTCCACAGCAAGGTGCCTTAGTGCGCACGGTCCTTCACGTGCACTGAGGTGAGGGTCCTCCTATCCTCCCACTACGACCAATCAGATCAGTGCGCCTAGTGGTAGAGTTTGAGAGAAGATATTTTCTATGTAATCAGTTTCACAATTTTCATTTTTTATTCAGTGCGCCATTTAAATAGCCGCGTCAGGTGCAGAGGGTATCCGATAAAGATAATGAAACGCAGCTATCAGCAGGAGCGAGTTGCAGCTAAAAAGTGACATATCAGTAAGAACTGATTTTCCACAAGTAATGTTTTTTTTCTGTTTCTCGTTGTCATTTAGGACTGTTCTTGATGTTGTTCTGCAGAACATGAGACAGTGATTGACGGGGAAACGCAGGCATTTCCTACAGTGTCACCGCGCAGTAGCAATCTAGACATTGTCTTCTTCCCGATTTACAAGACATGGTGACATTTGACTACCCAGGAAACTCAACTGTCACAAGAGCATGAGACACAAGCCTGCAAAATATATTTGCCAATACCTACAGTGTGGCTCGATGTACGGATACAGGCCTCGCTCCTCACAGAGACTGATGTGGTTACTGAAATACAGAACGTTAAGCTTCTTGGTACTGCAGTGGTATTAATGAAATTATTTGAGCAGTATGATGGGATACATACAGAGAGATGACAAGTGCATACAGCCCACCATTCTTTTAATGCATTACCCATCAGTTACCGACTTGCATGGTGAGGTCATGCTTGAATTAAAGTTGATGGTTCAGCTGTATGTATTAAACATGCAACTGTGGAGAAAGTAAATGACCTGTACAATGCTTTACTATAATAATAATAATAATAATAATTTCGTGTGGCTCATTGGCCTTGTGCAAGTCTTTCAATTGGACGCCACTGTGGCGACTTGCTTGTATGATTCAAACATTTATGTACCCAGTGATCTTCCTCTTGGTTTAAAAGTCATGTGTGCAAAAAATTCATAAACATCGGGGCAAAACTATGCATTTTGTAAAAATCCGAAAGGTCAGTACCCTCCAACCAAACGAAATTCTGTACAGACAGTGACATTCCTCTGGTTTTTAAGGTAGAGTGTGCAAGATTTCATCAATATCGGAACAAAACTGTAGATTTCTATGCAATAGAACCGTAGGGTCACATTGAAAATGTTCTAAGAATAACAAAAACAACGCATAAATGATCTGTGAATTCGGTCGAGCCGTTCCTCTTGATTTGAATTTCAATCGTACGAAATGTGAAGACCGGAATGAAACTGTAAATTTCGTGAGTCTGTAGGAGAAGTATGCTCCGCCATGCACCTATCACAAAATACCTTCTTAGATGACTTTTCTACCTATAAACTTATAAACTAAATTCCTGCCAAATTTCTGCTTCATAGATGAAGTAGTTTTCGAGATTTCTTGTTTGGTTACTGAGTGAGTGTCCTTTTGCTTTTATATAGATTGAGATGAAGAAAAAAGATTGCTTATTTTGGATGCAAGAGAATTAAGGAAGACTTGCGGATAAAAATAAATATTAACATTCAGATCTGTAATGCTAACTTTATTTGATACAAGATTATGCCTGATGCGAGTTTTACGGCATCTGTGGTGAGCGATAAACTTCTTTTCGTTTCATCATTTTGGGTGTATGTGTGTGTGCGTGTTTGTGTGTGGGTGTGTGTGTATGGGGGGGGCAGTGAGTTACAAAACGCTTCATAAAAGTTCGAAATTTGTTGCAGGTCCCTAAATACTTCCATTTTCCAATAATTGACGCATAAATCTGGGTATTATCACGCGTTGGCCTCTCATTATTTATGATGTCATATCTCCTGAGCCATATGTCGTGCTCTTTTGTTTTTGCGTCAGGAACCTTAGTGAGCGTACGGTAAACAGTTCACCAAAGTTTCATTTCAATCGAATGAATGGTTCATGAACATATAGAGGACATACAGACAAACATTCTGCTTCTGTAACTTGTAAAATAATAGGTGACAGGAAATTTTAATGCGGTAGGTCTACATAAGAAATGTTATACTTTCTGCGGAGCTATGAACATAGTTTATTGTATCATTTTCCAAAGAGTTACAACACAAAGATATAATTTTTAAATGGAACAATAGTTTTTTTATATCGTGCATTGGATTCTTTGAAACAAGCTGCGTCCAAATCAATTTAAACTCCATTCCTATCACTGTTACTTTCAGGGGCAGATACCATACGCTGTACATTACATGACTGTGTGGTGGTGTTGGGGCGCCATGGTCCTCATTCATGGCCCGCAAGGTCGCCCGATTTAACGCCAGTAATTTTTTTTTTTTTTTTTTTTTTTTTTTTTTTTTTTTTTTTTTTTGTGGGCCCACATCCCCAGATTATCTAAAACGGCGCATCGAGGACGCATGTCGCTCCGTCACACCGGCGATGTTACATTTCGCCCGCAGATCCTTTCGACGGATCATTGCATTGTGCATTGAGGAACATGGACACACATTTGAACATCTCATGTAAATCAACTTCCCACCGCCATAACATCCATCACCCACCACACAACCATGTATTATGTACAGCGTGTGGTATCTGGCCCTGAAACTTTGAAGGGTTGTAGCTCTCAAACTTACAGTGATAGGAATGTAATTTAAATTGATTTGGACGCAGCTGGTTTCAACGAATCCAATGCACGATAGAAAAAACTATTGTTCCATTAAAAAAAATTATATCTTAGTGCTGTAACTCTTTGGAAATTGATACAATAAACTATGTTCATAGCTCCGCAGAAAGTGTAACATTTCTTGTATTAACCTACCGCATTAAAATTTCCCGTCACCTATTATTTTATACGTTACAGAGGCAAATACACTTAGTGAAACACCCTGTATATACAGGCTGTCCCAGATATCTTGTCCACCCAAAATATCTCTGGAACAATAACAGATATTGGAAAACGACTTTCACCGGTATCAATGTACGGCTGGGGCCCATGAATGTACATATTTGGAAACATTCTAAAACGAAAGCAAACGTGTTTTTCTTAATACAAACATATGTTTTTTTTTAAATGAACACCCTATATTTTTTCTTCAGCAATCTATAGCATGACGAATCACATAAACAATGGCGTTGATTGCATCGCAATATTCCAACTACATCCCGAGATAGGGTGTCCATTTAAAAAAAAAAAACATAAGTTTGTGTTAAAAAACACATTTGCTTTCGTTTTACAATGTTTCCAAATATGTACATTCATGGGCCCCAGCCGTACATTGAAACCGGTGAAAGTCGTTTTCTAATAGCTGTTATTGTTCCAGAGATATTTTGGGAGGACAAGATAGCTGGGACACCCTGTATATATATTGGTGCAAAAACTGTAGGCGCATCATCTTTGTAAAACAGAATTGTGTTCTGTATATCATCATCTAGAAGCTGCAGTTATAAAACAGTTGTAATATGAGAGGTCAGATTGTAACCTGTTCACTTTCAGCAATGAAAATTAATATATCGAAAAATTTTCAGAAAAGTATCTACCTAGACAGCAGCACTTTTTAAAAATATATACCATATGCTGATGATGCAGTGATCCTAGCAGATAATAAAGATGACTTTTAGAAAGGAAACTACGTACTGAAACAAATAATGGCAAAATTTGACATAGAAATCCCCCAAGAGAAAAATCTAAGACAATGGTCTTCAAGGGGAAGAAACCAATTGGAAACAAACTAGTGCTCGATCATACGATTTTAGAGCGAGTAAACCATTTTAGTTACCTCGGATATAAGGTGACTATTGGCTTCAGCAACGATATTGAAATTAAGCTTAGTAATGTCAACCGGATTTGTTAAACAGTTAACAGAAATTTGTAGAACAAAATAACAAAAAAAAAAAAAAAAAAAAAAAAAAAAAAAAAAAAACAAAAAAAAAAAAAAAATGTTTGTAAAGCTTATGGGACTTAACAGCAGGGATCATCAGTCCGTAAACACACAAACTACTTACAAACTACCTTATACTAAAGACAAGCCGGCCACGGTGGCCGCGGGGACGGAGGCGCGTCAGTCACGGTCTGCACAGCCACTACGGTCGGGGGTTTGTGCCGTCTTTAGTATAAGCTAGTTCATAAGTAGATTGTAAGTTTAGGGACGGATGGCCCCGCAGTTAAGTCCCATAAGCTATACAAACATTTGATTTGAAACTAAAGACAACACAAACATCCGTGTCCGAGGGGGATTCTAACCACCGACGGGAAACGGGCTCGCGCATGGACATAGTGCCTCAACGCGCTTGGCCACACCGCCGCGGTAAACGACCGAAACACACTCAAATTTAGTTCTACAAAACCGTTGCAGTTCCCACACTGCTCTGTGAAACCCCGATGATTACCTAGAAGCAAGAATCCTATATTCAGGCTAAAGAATCCGGAGAGGAGTTACAGGTTGCATAAGAGACGACAGCCTAAGAAATCAACATATTAGAGAATGACTGCAAATCTTTATCCTAAATAATGCAATTCAATATTACAGAAGGAAGTGGAGGGACCATGTAGAAAGTATGGGAAGTGAGAGACTCCCCTTAAGGACAAGAAAGTATAATCAATAGAAGAGACAGAGGATTGCTCCGATAGAGCTCGGTACCGCAACAGGGAATTACATCCTAATACCTGAAGGAATTAGATTAGGTAATGAGACAATAAAAGTAGTAGATGAATTTTGTTATTTGGGTAGAAAGATAACTTCTGATGGCCGAAGTAAAGAAGATATAAAATGCAGAATGACTATGGGAAGAAAAGCGTTTCTAAACAAACGAAACTTTTTAACATTCAATATTAATTTCAATGTTTGGAAGTCCTTTCTAAAAGCATTTGTCTCGAGTGTAGCATTGTATGGGAGTGAAACGTGGACGATAAGGAGTTCATATAAAAAGAGGATAGAAGCTTTGGAAATGTGGTGCTACAGACGAATGATGAAAATTAGATGGGTAAATAACGTAACTAATTAGGAGGTGTTAACCGAATCGGGGAGAAAAGGAGTTTCTGGCACATACTGACTAAGAGAAGGGATAGATTGGTTAGACACATTATGAGACATCGATCAATTGTCAACTTTAGCATTAGAAGGAAGCGTGTGGGGTCAAAATCGTAGAGGGAGAAAATGTTCAAATGTGTGTATAGCTTATGGGACTTAACTGTGGGGTCATCAGTCCCTAAACTACAAACTGCTTATGAACTAGCTAATCCTAAGGACGGCACAAATATCCATGCCCGAGGGGGGATTTGAACCCCCGATCGTAGTGGCCGTGCCGACCGTGACGAGAGCGCCTCAGTCCCCTCGGCCACCGCGGCCGGCGTAGAGGGAGACCGAGGGACGACTATAGTAAGCAGATTCAAAAGGATGTAGGTTGCCGAATGTATTCTCAGATGAAGACACTTGCACCAGTCTGCAGAAGACTGGTCGTCATGGTTGGTTTATCATAAACGTAATCATTTATGACGTCATATGTCATCAACTATATGTCGCACTCATAATTCCGAAGACACAAGTGATATGTCTGTATACTGTCTGTAAAATGTCTCGCGGTTACAATCAGTGGTGTAGAAATAATAAATTCATGCCGAAATCCGTACTTTTACTGCATGAACGGTAGAAAAGTGGAAGGTAATAAACTTGATTTAGTTCATAATTTTGTTGGTCTTTTTAAAGTTTCTTTAGGTTTGTAAATTTTGTGTAAAGTTCATTGCAAGTAGTTCAGTGATATCATTATCGAATTGTGTACATCAGTGGCGATTGTTTCCTTAAGTAAAGAATACTGGTACCTGAATTTAGGTAGACATCTTTCAATTAGTTTTAGAGGCGACACGAAACATTTTCGAATGATGTAAGAATTTTTCGTGAATTTCGTTCTTAATTACGTCCACCCTCTGAACTACGTGTTATGTGGATCATCCCAACAGCGATTTTTGTTCTCTAGTATGCAATATCTGTCCCAAGATTCGTTGAAACCGGTCCAGTAGTTCAAGAGATGTGAATCTAAATTATATATTCATCCATATTTACAGTAGGTGTAGATTAGAGCTATATAATACGAAAATAAAGAAATAAGTTATATAATATGAAAAATTCATTGTTTACGTAGTACGCAGTAATTGCATAACATAACAAGCACATGAAAAGAACTAAAGTCTTACATACGTATGTATTTACATATTAGTGAAGTATTATCTATTACTACTATTTGTGAAGTATTTCCCAAGAGTGCACAACATTATTCAATAATTCTGACACGGTGTAAAAGAGAGTTAATGCTGGGATTATATTTCATTGACGTCATAAATGTTAAGTTTCCTAATTGCTCTTTTCTGAGATTTCACAGTGAATTTTAATTAGTTTTCGTCTTATTATTATCAATTTAATAGCGTTTGGATCACGTGAAATACGTTTCATTCCACTGAAACAAGTGGAGTGGTACCGTACGTGAGAAATAAATACAATCTACAGTGATTTTTTTTATCGGACCAAACTGCGTGTTCATCATTCCGTAGCTTACAAACTACTTAAACCTAGGTAAAGGAATTGTGGACTAAATTTAAGTGCATTGTTAACAACGAGTTAGAGAAATATGTGCCAGTAAAGACGATTAAGGATGGAAAAGATCCACCGTGGTATAATAATAATGTTAGAAAGCTGCTGAGAAAGCAAAGGCTGTTGCACTCTCGATTCAAAGAAGAACACGCAAATGATGACAGGCAAAAGTTTGTAGAGATTCGTGCGTCTATAAAAAGATCGATGCGCAAAGCATACAATAATTATCAGAGCCATACCTTAGCAAAAGATCTTTCCGAGAACCCGAAAAAATTCTGGACCTATGTAAAATCAATAAGCGGGTAAAGCCCACTGTCCAGTCACTCGTTGATCATTCCGGGGCAGTAATAGAAGAAAGCAAACGGAAAGCTCAAGTTCTAATTTTAACCTTTAAGAAATCTTTCACGCAGGAGGACCGCACAAATGTACCATCAGTTTATCAACGTACTAATTCCGAAATTGGGGACATAGCAATAGGTATTTCCGGTGTAGAGAAGCAGCAGAGAGCTAAATACGAAAAAGTCTGCAGGTCCAGATGGAATACCAGTTCGGTTTTACAAAGACTATTCTGCGGCATTTGCCCCCTACTTAGCTTTCATTTATCGCGAATCTTTAATTCAGCGCAAAGTTCCTAGTGATTGGAAAAAAGCGCAGGTGACTCCCGTTTATAAGAAAGGAAAGAGAACTGACCCACACAATTACAGGCCAATATCGTAGACATCAGTTTCATGTAGAATTTTGGAGCATATTCTCAGTTCGAATATAGTAAATTTCCTTGAAACGGAAAAGCTTCTTTCCATGAATCAGCACGGGTTTAGGAAACATCGTTCATGTGAAACTCAGCTTGCTCTTTTCTCACATGACATCTTGCGAGCCATGGCTGAAGGGCAACAGGCGGATTGTATTTTTCTCGACTTCAAAAAGGCGTTCGACGCGTTGCCACACTGCAGACTGCTAACGAAGATACGAGCTTATGGAATAGGTTCACAGATTTGTGACTGGCTGGAAGACTTCCTAAGTAACAGAACGCAGTACGTTGTTCTCGACGGCGAGTGTTCATCAGAGACGAGTGTATCGTCAGGCGTGCCCCAGGGTAGTGTGATAGGACCGCTATTATTTTCTATCTATATAAATGACATGATGGACAGAGTAAGTTGTAATTTGCGGCTGTTTGCTGATGATGCTGTGGTGTATGGGAGGGTGTCGTTTGTAACTGACTGTAATAGCTTACAGAATGACTTAGAGAAAATTTCTAGTTGGTGCGAAGAATGGCAGCTAGCTCTCAATGTAGAAAAATGTAAGGTGATGCGCATGAGTAGAAATAACAATCCCATAATGTTCGAATACTGCATTAGTAGTGAGCTTCTTGAAGCTGTCGCGTCGTTGAAATATCTAGGCGTAACATTGCAGAGCGATATGAAATGGAACGAGCGTGTAAGGACAGTTGTGAGTAAGCCGGACAGCCGACTTCGGTTTTTTGGGAGAATTTTGGGAAGATGTACTTCACCTGTAAAGGAGACCGCGTATAAAAAGCTTGTACGACCACGTCTTGAGTTTGCTCAAGTGTTTGGGACCCGCAGCAGATCAGTTTAAAGGAAGGCATAGAGGCAGTTCAGAGACGAGCCAGCTAGATTTGTTACCGGTAGGTTCAACCAATGCGCGAGTGTCACGGAAATGCTCCGGTAATTCAATTGGAGATCGCTGGAAGGAAGACCTTGTTCTTTTCGTGAAATTCTGTTGCGGAAATTTAGAGGGCCGGAATTTGAAGCTGAGTGTAGTAAGATCTTGCTGCCGCCTACTCACATTTCGAGTAAAGATCACAAAGACAAGATAAGAGAAATTAGTGGTCGTACGGAGGCATATAGGCATTCTTTTTTTCCTCGTTCATTTTGGGAGTAGAATAGGAAAGGAAATGCCTAGTAGTGGTACAGTGTACCCTCCGCGGAGTATGCATGTAGATGTAGATGTAAACTATCATACACACACCCATGCCCCAGCGAGGACTCGAACCTTCACGCTTTAGACCGCTCGGCTACTCCACCGCAGGCTACAGTGACCAGCGTTGGTTGTAAATCTACGGAAAATGGTTATAGGCAAGTTGCTATTAGGAAGTCTCATCTGTTACAGCAAAAATACTGGTGAATTGCATATTAATTGCCCTACAATGGTCGAAATTTATACCAAAAGTTTTACAGATACACTGTTCTTTCCGTTGCAACTGTAAAGATCCTACTTCTACAGTCGCGACTATACGTACTTTAGTGAATAATGGAGCAACTATAACATTCTTCACTGATAATAGAGAGGAAAGTACAATGTGTTTACCTTACTCAAACCATCATTTTATATCAACATTTGGTTATGAAACTTTACCCTAGTTGATGAAGTTTGCTGCAAAATTACTGCTGTTAATATTTCAGCATCAGTACTGCGATCGATAAAAACACTATGAATATTACATCAAGTGACAACAGTGGATATAGGTACCTGTATTAGCAGTAGTAAGTGGCATGCTTTCGTAAAATGTTATCTCTTGCTTAATTGTTAACAGACACGCATTGTTCCGTTGACACTCTATTAGAAATATTTACTCGGTTCCAATGTAAAATTACATATTGAGGGGACAATTTTGGATTGATAAACTGGACGTCTATAGAGTGTACCAGGCCTCTCTGTGTGTATATTGACAGGTGACGCATGTTTGTTCCACATTTTCGCGTTTTGTCGACACAGTTTTCCCTATGGAAGGTATTACAGTCCATACGAGTATTTATTTCAAACAGCTCGTGCTCTTTGATGTCGTTTTTGTTTACACATTTATCACAATATGAGCCCATATTTTATGTAATATGTGATGTCAACGTGCAGAACAGTAATTCCAATTTTTATAATTTCGTTTCTCACGCAAGCAATAAGAGCACCTTAAATTAATTCATAGTTACGGAATCTTCTCTATACTGATATTTACAAAACGCAATATCCGGACTGAATCACTCACTGCTAAGCCCAAACCATTAAAGACAGAAACTTGACATTGGTAGAGGTTGCTTAACTTATGCTGTATATGCCGTTAAAAGGGATTTTTAAATATACCACCGCTAAGGTGGTAAGTTAAGGATTTAAAAACTTTCTGAAAGGATGTCACTGTTTTGAAGCTACTACTACGGACTGATGTTTCGATTCTTGGCTACAGTTTAAAGTTCCTGAATGATTGGAAATTTAAACTCTAAGGGGATAGAATGAATTATGGAAGTTTTGTTTGAAATTATCGATTATTAAAGAAATACCCTAGCGTTTTTGAAGCAAATTACGTGAGAACTGGTATTTGACTTTGAAACACGTCCATACAGCATGTTCCATTTATCACCACTAAATAAATGTTGATGGGTTTCAGACTTTTTTGTGTGTAGCAAGACACTCCATTCGCATTATGCGAGATACCAGATGCACAAGATTTTGGGGTCCAAAATATGGAATAATTTTGTTGTGTTTCATAATTTTAAATGTCTATTTATGTATGAGGCCGCATGTGTATGCTGTGAGATGTTCCCACTGACCCCACTTGCGCAGAACGAATGGGACCTGTATACAAAACAGTTTAAACAAGCGTTACCCCCGCCTAGCTGCTCTTGTCGTCTGCTGGTTCCAACAGCATGGCAGCAGTTGCCTACGGTCACAGAGTAATATATAGAGAGGAGAAGCCCCCCCCCCCCCCAAACCACTGTCCTGCGCTCCCCTCGTAGATCCGTAAGATGCCAGCAAGTGTCAGGCGGTTCCCTGGCTTAGGGTGCCTCTCGCACGTCAGAGGGTAGCGTGGAGGGGCGGCTGAGGGGACAGCTCGTGCCACTTGCCACGAGGACACGGCTGTGTCGGGCTTGCTGGCTTTTGAGGGGAGGTGGTGGTGGGGGCAGCCGCTACCTGCCGCCTGCTCTGGCCAGTTTAAAGGGCTGCTTCTGACTGCAGCGCCATCATGGGACATCTTACGTAACTGCTTCGGCACCCCCCGCCCCGCATCCCTGAGTGTGGGACCTGGCCCTTACGGAGGTTTCTCGTCTGTATATATTTGTCTGTGCTATGGTGCTGGTCAAGTTCTGCCAACTTCCGGCCAGAGGCAAATATTTAGCAAAGATGTTTAGCGAAGGTTCCCATTCACTCCCCCTGTCTAGCGTGCACGTTAAGTTTGCCTACCAGAGAAGGCTAAACCCTTTGGGGAGGTTCCCCCTCCACTTTAGGTAGCGGGAGAGGAGCGACCACGAGGGCGGCTGGAAGTCGTTGGCATGCCTTTGGTGGGGTAATTTGCCTTTTGTTGTTAGCTCTGTTATGAGCACATGGATAGACCTTGTTCGGATTCGATTGCAGGTTGAAAATGCTCTTTCGCATCTCTAATTCTGGTTATAACATCACCACATTGCGTAGCAGCTGATTTTATTTAATTTCGTCTGGATTGCTAATTTCATGATGATTTTTGCCGAAGTTTGATTTCACGACCTCGCTGGTATTCATTAACTGAATTCTTGCACTCCCTGACTATAGAGTCCTTCCTTCCTTCGTTTAAACATGTTTAAATGTTTTTCATGTTGATTTGGTCGGTAAATTTGATGCTTTACGGGAACTTTTTGATACTTCCGGTGTCTGCTCTTTGTCCATAGAACATGTGGCCGGTATGAGATGAAGCCCTCAGCTTACTCCATCACCCTAAAAGCACGAGTTGGTAACTATAACCTTGCTTAGAAGTGTTTCCTACTACGAGTAACATAGCAATTTTCTCCTAATTTTGGTACTTCTAAACTTTTGACATTCATATTCGCTGCCCCACGTGTATGGCATACAGCGTGTTCTAAACCGTAGTCATTCCTATTAGATATCTCTTCTTCCCCTGAATAGAATGAATATCTCGCGTTTTTAATTTTTTAGAAACTGTAATTTTTCCTTTTTCCAACTTTTGTTATCCAACCCCGCGAAGTACATTGGGAGTCTGTAACCTTGCATATTACCTAGATATCATTCCCCTGAGTAGATCGAGTGGTTATACGAACTATCTCGCGATCTTACTTCTTACGAAATTGAATTTTCTCCAACTTGTTCAAATTTCGGGATCTGCCCCCGTAGCATATCGTATCACTCTGTAACCTTACGTATTATCTACATATCGTTCCCCTGAGTAGAACGAATGGTTAAACGACCTATCTAGCGTTTTTATTTTTCACGAAATAGTATTTTTTTCTACTCTGTTCAAATTTTGTGATCCGACCCTGTTGCAGGTCCTAGTTTTCTCCAACCTTACTTATTAGCTTCATATCATTTCCCTGGGTAGATCGAATGGTTACACGACCCATCTCGCTGTTTTACTTAGTACTAAAAGTATTTTTGTAATTTTTGGGAGTGCTGTTTTGACCTGAAACCTTTCCCATTCAGTACTTCTGATCCCTCAACACCAGAACGACCATTTTAAGTATTATTTAGCTAATTTTCCTTTTTAATCGATGTCTTGAATTTCTCTGGAAACTTATAGATCGCGACTGTTCAAATGTTTGTAAATCTGTCGGACCAAACTGTGTAGTCATCAGTCCGTAGCTTACAAACTACTTAAACTAAGGTAAACTAACCAGCACACACACCCATGCCCCAGGGAGGACTCGAACCTCCGACGGCGAGCAACCGCGCGCTCCGCAGCGAGGCGCCTTAGACCGCTCGGCTACTCCACCGCGGCGTTCGCGCCTGTACCTGAGTGGGTTGGCGCATGTATCTGTGTGAGAATGTGTATCAATTCCTCTCTTCTCCCCTCTGAAATATAATCTTTATTAATTACGCTAGTACTACTTCTGCTGGTGAGCAGATTTAGGGCCACATAAGCTCATGTAAATGTGAATTCTCTTGTAAGGTGTGTGTTTATTATATTTAAATTGGTCTCTCCCAATTATTTGTTTATTTCTTGGCCAATAAATCATTTTGTTATACGATAATACCTTGACCTAATTTAAATCCTCCCACACTATAAATGAAATATCTTATCTCTTACTCCCTTCTGGAGGACAGAAAACTAACTCGTGTTTCCGTTGACGCCACTTATTATTTGATTTGAGATCCATAGCTGGGGATTATAAATTAATTAAATTCAGTTCCATTAATAAAAATAGTAAAAATAGGCGTTTTGATTTGCCTATCGAGCGAGAATTTTGTTTAGAGAACTGCACGCTACTTTGAACTTTTGGGTTAGAAATGAGAAACGTCTCATTGTATTTGGAAATATATGCGATAAAGGAGGATGAAAACGTTTCATGAAATGATCTCGTTATGAAAGCATTTTTGAAATAAAATATGAAAATATATTTTTCGTTTCTTACCTTGAAATAAAACATGTGTTGTTCTTCGAAACAGGGGATGAAAGGAGTCTGGGAATTATATCACTATCAAGAAAACGAAACGCCATTAGTTCCAACATTAGCTTAGTGATTCTGTCACTAAACAGAACAGTGATTAGTATGACATTCCAGAAAATACTTGAAAAAATCTCACTTTCTGTCAGAAGGTTTGTTTGTGAATGCCAGGTACACTGTTCCTAGTCTGTTAGTTGATACATAAATAATGTATAAGAATGTACCAACAGAATAAAATATTTACTTAAGTGTGTAAATCTTGTAAAATATTGAAAGTTTTGAAACACATTTTTCTTTACTTACTGTGGATTATATTTGTTATTAGGAAACACAATCGACGGCAAGTTTCAGACAAGTTAGAAGAATTTTTTAATGGTTTTTCCATACATCGTCGAAATCTAACAAAGAAATCCTTTCTTGAATGAAGCATTCACTCTGCAGCGGAGTGTGCGTTACTATGAAACTTACTGCCAGATTAAAATTCTCTGCCGAAACCGGGACTCGAAACTGGAAACTTTGCCTTTCGCGAGTAAGCGCTCTATCCACTGAGCTATACCGACACGCTTCACGATCCGTCTTCAGAACTTTACTTCTGCCAGTACTTCGCCTCCTACGTTCCAAACTTGACAGAAGTTCTCCTGCGAACCTTGCAGTACAAGCATTTCCGGAAGAAATGGCTTAGCACAATCTAAGGGATGTTTCCAGAATGAAAATTTCACTCTGCAGCGGAGTGTGCGCTGATATGAAACATCCTGGCATATTAAAATTGTGTGCCGTAACCGGGATTTGAACCTGGGGCTTTTGCCTTTCGCGGCAGAGAGCTGTGAAGTTTGGAAAGTAGGAGGCAAGATACTGGCAGAATGAAAGTTGCAAGGACGGATCGTGATAGTCGGTAGAGCGCTTGCCCGCGAAATACAAAGGTCCCAAATTCGAATCTCGGTTCAGGCAAACAATCGTAATCTGCCAGGAAGTTTAAATCCATGCTTATTAAAAAGCAAACGATGGATCTTTTTAAGCACTAGAACTCTCTCCTTTAACATTTATCGATAGAAGCCTGGGATTTTTGCATAAGAAAATGAAGCTACTTTCAAATTTACGTATTTTAGGCAGTTTTTTAATTTTAGTTTTATGAAATAGAAACTCTACTTAAAATTTAATATCCTATTAGCCTATTATTAACTTTTGGAATCTCTTGTCCCTGATACAAGTTACCACTGCGGAATCTCACTCGGTATGTTATCCAAAGAGGCTTTATGCGACTTTACGGGATCGGGACTCTGAGGGTACGGCAGCGCTCCGGCCAAGTCGATTGTGACGGCAGACCAGTATATTCTTGAAGCCAATCACAGCACTTTCGACTTTCTTGTAATTTCGTCGTTGCTAGAATCCATTATTTTCTGTGAATAAAAGGAACTACTATAAATACCTAAACACCCAGTTTGTACCATTTAATATTTTAGGAATTACAGTTGTAAGGTCCCTTTGGTCCAGACATAGATGGTTTTCTGTAATATTTAGGCCGTATTGGCGTTCACATAGTAATTGTAGGGTTGTACTATAGTTATTAATACGGTTTGTCATTCTTCATTGTTGAAAGACAACCGTCTGTCGTCTTCCATATATTTTTTTATAAAATTGTAAATTATTTGATGTCACTAAATTAGCATTTTGTTAAAACTAGAACCCCACTCTCTTCGAGGCATGAGGAATAGCATTTTTATTTCACATTTTAAAATATTAGTTTCTGATATATTAGTTAATAATGATAGGATTTTGTTATTTTAATACTTTATTATTGTGGTTATGGTTAATGGCAATAAGTGCGGCTTCTCCGCTACGCCACTGTCCCTGTGAGAATGTGTATTTGTTTTACTATTAAATGGATGTGCGAGAATCTAATGGCTGTCTGAATGTGTGTAGTAATAGCTCGCTTTGCATGGTTCTCTCTGGCTCAGAGTCGATAGTTAGTCGTTATCAACCCCCGCCCCAAAGAGGCTTCTACACCCGTTGGTTACAAGCTAACCAGGGCGAGTCTCATGTCCCCACCACCGCTGTTCCTTGGGTTTTTCCAGTTTCCGGTAGCTTCGCTTCACGCCCCCTGGCCACTGGGTCTTCACTTTGTGCTCAGATCGTGGTGAGGTACGGTTGGTTCTGCTTTTGTGTTTGCAGAAATGGTAGTAATTCATTGTCTACCATGTTTAACTTAGACTCTTGAACTTAGATTGATTTTTCAGAATATTTTTTCCAATTTCCAGTGATTTCCAAAACATAAATGCGATGTATGTGTTATTAGTTGTATTTTGATAACGGCATGGTATACTCAGACCTTTTGTGAGTATGTGGCGGTGTACAAACCATGTGTAAATTCTTTCTAGCTTTGTGGGGCCCAATTTCTAACAAACAATATGTTCATTTTTGTACAGTGCATGTAATATCTTTCTTATCGTTTCCTTCCGTGAGTGATATGTGTTCCACGTGGTTGCTTCTTAGAACAAATCTTTCAGCTTCCACTCTAGTTTGTTCCATGCCCATCAGGCAAGTAACTATGCGTGTATCCTCTCCGAGCCTTGTACAACCTCCTTCAATAGCTTTCTTATGAAATTCTATGTATTTCTAAGGGTTGCATGCCATAGTTTTTATTCTCACTTTTCCGTCTTTGTGATTATCTCACTTTTCTGGTTTTTTTAGACTGGACTTCATCCGCTTCCTAATGTTGCTGCATTTAATTCGCTTCCTTATGTAATTCTAAACATTTCTATAGGTTGCATGCCGAAGTTTTTATTTTTATTTTTCCGACTTTGTAATTATTTCACACTAGCTTATATGCCCGTGCTTCGCAACGGTTGTTAAAGAGGGAGAGTGTATAATTGTTTTTTAGGGTTCTGGACCTAGGTCAGCATAAACAGATTCCTTGTTGGATCGCTCTGCCAATAAACTCAGTTCTCTTAGCCAAGATGTCATATGTAAGAAAAAGTCATTGTCGTGAACGATGAATGTTCATAAAGTTTTTCATACAAAAAGTGAAATTTATATAAATCTGGACTCTGGAACGATGTAAATTCAATGTTAGGTTTTGTTCATAAAGTTAAGACTGCAATGTGTAATTTTCTGTTTGGCGTAAACTTCTGAAACTTATATCGTTGAGATGAGAAATAGTAATAATACATAATCAAAATATCCACGGGTGTACTGCCGGTCTATAGTGTCCAACGGGCACAATATTTCGGCGATCATACATGTCGCTATCATCAGGTGAACTGACGGACTGAGCTCCTGGAAACGCGCCAGCACGGAGATCCGCAAGCTACGGCAGCTCGAAGGGAACTGGGTTCTAGGTCGGTAGCGGGCGATTTAAATACCCTCGGCCCGCGGAGCGACCCCTCCGCGGTCCGCGCCCCGCGCCGCAGCCGCGCAGTGGAACCGATTGCGCCGGCGTCTGAGATGACGTCGGTGTGAGGGCTCTGTCCGCCGTGGTCGTCACTTCGTTACGTTTGATAGATTTACTCTTAATTAGCCCAATCACTGGTTCCCAAGCTTTGCTAAGATTATAGCCACAGTCACGGTTTATGAGGTCGTCACTTGTGAGAATTTCAATGGCCTCTCTAACGACGCAGTCCCAGTATCTCGACGTCTGTACCCGAATCCTAGTGCCTTCATACTCCATCGAATGATTCTCAGACAAACAATGTTCAGCGACCGCCGACTTGCTCTGATACATCAATCGTGTGTGCCTCTGGTGTTCAACGCATCGATCCTCGACGGTACGCATCGTCTGTCCAATATATGACTTCCCACACTGACACGGAATCTGGTACACGCCGGCCTTCCTCAAACAGAGATCATCTTTGGCGCTCCCCACCAGTGCACGAATTTTATTCGGCGGACAAAAAACAGTTCCAACCTGGTGTTTTTTCAAAATGCGGGTGATCTTCCCCGACAGTGCGTCGGTATATGGAACGAACGTAGTGCCTACATCCTCCCTCGTGTGGTAACAGCCGTCTGTGTGTAAGTACAGATCAATGTGCGTTGTATTCCGATATACACTATGACCCAGGGTGGCATCAGCTCTTCTCTTGACCAAGTTGTCAAGGGACGGCAATTTACCCTCCGTTTCAGTCTCCATAGTGAATTTGATGTTAGAGTTCAGATGTGTAAGGAAGTGAAGGAGTTTATCCATACCATGTGGCCAGATGACGAAAGTGTCGTCCATGTAACGGAAAGAGCCGGTAGGTTTCAAAAAAATGTTCAAATGTTTGTAAATCTATCGGACCAAACTGCGTGGTCATCAGTCCGTAGCTTACAAACTACTAAAACCTAGGAACAACACCCACACCCACGCCCCAGGGAGGACTCGAACCTCCACGGCGAGCAACCGCGCGCTCCGCAGCGAGACGCTTTAGACCGCTCGGCTACTCCACCGCGGTACACGTAGGTTTCCATTCAGATGATGCCAGGGCTTCTTCCTCGAAATTCTCCATGTACAAATTTGTGCTACCCATGGCGACTCTCCCCGTTTGTTCGTAGTATTCGCCATTGAAAAGAAAATACGTGGAGGTCAAGATATGCCTAAAAAGTTCGGTGGTCTTCTCGTCAAACTTCTGACCAATCAAATCTAGTGACTCTCGAAGGGGCACCCTCGTAAACAACGAAACGACGTCAAAACTCACCATGATATCTGATCCAGCCTGAAGCTGTTAAGACGCTTAACAAAATCCATGGAATTACGGATGTGATGAGGGCATTTACCCACATAAGGACTTAATATTCCCGTCAAGTATTTGGACAACAAATATGTAGGTGCTTGATGTTACTGACAATGGGACGTAACGGCACCCCATCTTTGTGAACTTTAGGGAGTCCATAAAGTCTTGGCGGTACCGGACCTTGATATAGCAGTTTCTTGGCGACACCCTCCGGTAAATACGCATCCTTGAGAAGCGCCCTCGTCTTGTTTTCCACCTTCTTTGTGGGGTCAACGCTGATCTTCCGGTAGGAATCGTCATTTAGCAGGCTCTGCATCTTTTCATTGTAGTCCTTATGGGAGACAACAACAGTAGCATTGCCTTTGTCAGCCGGTAAGACAACAATTTCAGGGCGCTCCATCAGGTCACGAATAGCCGCCATCTCTTTACTAGTGATGTTCGACTTCATGGGCTTGGATTTCGTCAACGCACGACAAGTTTCACGACGTATTTCCTCAGCTGATTCAGGCGGAAGTCGAGCTGCAACCTGTTCAACAGCACTAATAATTTCTGCGACCGGTGTGAACTTGGGGGTAGGAGCAAAATTGAGCCCTTTCTCCAAAACTGAGACCGCATCATCACTCAACTCCATGCCACTCAGATTGATGACAGTCTTGCGCGGAACCTGCAGAGATGGTTTGTCAAGGAGGCGTGAGAACTTAGCTGTTTGATGTCCCGTTGCCTTCTTATGGGCCGAGTCGGCTGCAACCGAAGTAACACCATCAATCCAATCCCAGGAAAAAGACGTGAAGTGACTAGCCAGTTGCAAATGCAGTTTAAATAGTTCCAGTGAGATGAACTCAAGGCTACGGCGGGTGAAATGCACTCTCTCACGAAGCAATGCGAGGCTGGCCCGTTTCTTGATTCTCTTGCTGGGACTGCGTCGTTAGAGTGGCCATTGAAATTCGCACAAGTGACGACCTCATAAACCGTGACTGTGGCTATAATCTTAGAAAAGCTTGGGAACCAGCGATTGGGCTAATTAAGAGTAAATCTAGCAAACGTAACGAAGTGACGACCAAGGCGGACAGACCCCTCACACCGGCGTCATCTCAGACGCCGGCGCAATCGGTTCCACTGCGCGGCCGCGGCGCGGGGCGCGGACCGCGGAGGGGTCGCTCCGCGGGCCGAGGGTATTTAAATCGCCCGCTACTGGGCTAGAACCCAGTTCCCTTCGAGCTGCCGTAGCTTGCGGATCTCCGTGCTGGCGCGTTTCCAGGAGCTCAGTCCGTCAGTTCACCTGATGATGGCGACATGTATGATCGCCGAAATATTGTGCCCGTTGGACACTATAGACCGGCAGTACACCCGTGGATATTTTGACTATCAAATACGCCGGGAGAAACTGGAGAATCACAGTAATAATACATATTAATAGCGCCATGTATTGGTTCTTTGGTGCAATATTAAACTGTTTATCTCTCGCAGTAACTGCATGCTGAATTTTTAGTATGTTGCACCGGGGACAATGTAGTTATTCTGTATGGAGTGCTCCCTATTTTCGAAAACTCGACGAATGCTGAAAGTCTGATAATTAAATCAACAGAGCAGCATGTCTGTTTAAATAAGACGTCACGGTAGTGTCAATGTGCGACAAAAGTCTGGTTAATTGTTAACATTGTTGATTGTTTGTATAGAACTTTCCACTAAATATAGTATTCCAGGGAATACTCTTGACTGTGTTAGCAGTATCGGCCACTCTTTCAGCTAATACATGCCCCCACACATTAAAGCACGAAGTTGAAATCGATCTTGTGTAATAAAACTATATATTCAAAAGCTGGTTTATAAATCTAAGTACAGTTCTCTCTGCAAAAGAAGACGTCTTTATCATAATGTAGTCCGTACCAAAAGTAAGTAGTTAAATTTTTATCACAATAGTGTACCGAACAGTTATAAAAGCAGAGATGTTTCTGACGAATTTATGGCACGCGTGTGTATATTATCTCTAGTGACAGACACAAAGCAGAAATATCTCTGCATTGAGCATTCAGGTCGGCAGGACAGATTTTGTGTCCTCAACAATAAGATGGAAATGTGATACAGGGAAAAATCTACTAATCACTGACTTTATCTTGGTCCTTTTTGTGTTCGGATGACTGTGTGTAAATGACCCTTTTATCAACGCTTCCTCAACTTTGTTGCTCCTGTGAAACATTTATTTAGATGTTATTTTATGTGGTTGCTCTGCGAAAAGGAGGGGGGGCGTCTTTGCAGCCAGTGCGGTACAAACCAATCGCAAGATCAAATAAATGTGTGGGAAGAGTGGATTCCTCGCAATATCACGTGGTAATTCCATCTTAATGTTGAGAAGATGCACAAAATGCAATGCTCCCTCCAATAATATTTCTACTTTACGTACCATTTAGTGGTTATACCCGTCGAAAGATGCTCTTCCTTTCTTTCCATGCTATTACAAAGCATATGGGATACAGGTAGGAAGAAAAAAAAATTGTCCTACCTGGGTTAAATTTTACTTGCAGTGGCAGCGGTTTAGTTTGCTGTCGTTGCCAACGAACTATTCGCTTTAGGAGGATGGTTGATATACTGACCACAACAGCATCAATTATTTATGTCATCGTGAACTTAAATAATTATTCAGTTCATTCTACATGACTGATGTTTGAAAAAGCATTCAATGGCCGTTGCCAATATTAGTACACAAGGCCGTAAGTAAAATTGTACCCCTTATTGTAGTGTATTACCCCATAGTTATGAGAATGAAAAAAAAACCGCAGGAACGCCATAATTAGTTATGTGGTGTACTACTTAACTAACTTCGCCTCACTTTTTCCTTTCCTGTACTATGGCGTTTCCGAGTATTCCTCAACAGAACGAACTCAAAATGTAATGAGGATACACCGAAATTAGAAAGGGGACTACATGACATTTTCCTTACAAAGAATTCTTAGTAAATTCAAATGATTCCCGCGGAAAGGAGCACTTTTTTTTCCATGCCATTGCAAGGCACGCGGGATACAGCTAGTAAAAAATTATTTGTTGTGTCGTATCTGGGTTAAATTTTACTTGCAGTGGCAGTGGTTTAGTATGTTTACGTTGTCAACGAAATATTCTCTTTACGGTGAACATTAATTTATTGATCGGAAAACATTAATTATTTATTTCATTATCAAGATAAAGAATTATTTCCCTCATTGTATGTGACAGATTTTTCAAAAAGAATTCTAACGCAGCATCGCCATCTATTATTTGGTATGCCATGTAGTGCGCCTCTATCGGATCTTTGCTACACTACGCTGTAATTCAAGCGTAGCATACACCAGAAACTACAAATTACGATATCTTTTCTTCCACTGAAACGATTTTGATGTAATGAAGCTTATATGTTGTCCCAAAGTACTCTCAGTTGACCTATGAAACCCCATGAAAGTTCGTATAGTACTCTTGCAGATTTGCTGTACTAAAACATACTCATAAGCATAGTATACAGATAAAACTTCAAATTACGACATCTTTCCTTCCTCTGATGATTTCCTCTCCCATGTCGAACGCACATTCCCGACCTATGTCATTGCCGCTGACCTCAACCTTCATTCCCGTCACCCCGCTGAACTCCGGGCGACATCCTTCCCCTTCCCCGCCCAACCCGCCCCGAAAGCAACACCACACCCGATGCCGTTCTGGCATCTCCCAACCTCCTAGACGTCCTAGACCTAATAGGCAGTGACCACGCCTCTGTCCTACTTACCTTTGACCACCGCCTCCGCCCTGCCCGCGCTCCTCTTCCCATGCCCCCTCCAAAACTTGTCCACGATTATTCCCGTGCCGTCTGGGATGCCTACCGTCGCTCCATAGACACCTCGGTCGAAAGCCACCCACTCCCCCTCCATACTCCCGCTGATATTGACCATGCCTCCTCCTTCCTCCAGCAGACTGTTGCTGACGCGGTCCATGCCCACATCCCCACACGGGCGATCTATCCTCACCGTCCTGCCCTTCCTCCACAAGCCGTCCTTCTCCTCCGCGGATCCCGCCGACTGTACCGCTCCTTTCTCCGGACCCGTGACCGGGATACTCTCCAACGCCACCGGCAGTTGCAAAGACACATCAGAAACCTTTTGTCCGCGAAGAAACGCCGTAATTCGCTCTTCCTGGTCTACTCCTCCAAGTACTAGCGTGCCTTCCGCCGCCGTACTGGCAGTCACTCCTCCCCCCACTACCCACGCCTTCATGATGATCATCCTTTCCCTGACAACGCCAGTAAGGCAGAACATTTTGCCTCCTACCTTTCCGACGTCTTTTCCATTCCTGATGATCCCCTCTTTGACTACTCTCTCTTTCCAGACGTCCATGAGCGCACCGACACCTCTCATCCGCTCGCCCCTGGCTTCCAGTTCTTGGACTACATTCCTCCCTCAGAATTGAACACACCCATTATTGCCCATGACATAATCGACACTCTTCGCACAAAACGAAACACCGCCCCCGGTCACGACCGGCTGACCTACCGCCCCCTCTACGTATGCCCCCTCTCATTTCATGAAGTCCTTGCCAATTTCTACAACGTCATCCTTTTCACTGGCTTCTACCCCGACCTGTGGAGATCTCCCTTATTGTTCTGTTCCTCAAACCCGACAAACCCCCATCCCAGACTTCATCCTACCGTCCCATCAGTCTTACCTCCGTGTTCAGCAAGGTCCTGGAAACCATCCTTTCCCGTCGAATCCACCAGCACCTCCACCGCCACCAGTTTCTCCCCCTCTCCCAATGTGGCTTCCGACCCTCCTTCTCTGCCGACGACCAGCTCGTTCGCCTGACTCATCTCCTCTCCGTCCAACTCAACTCCTGTCGCTCCGCAATTTTTGTATCCCTCGACATCCAAAAAGCCTACGACCGGCTATGGCATTCCGGTCTCCTCTTCAAGATCCAGTTCTTCGCTCTTCCCATTAATTACGTCCGCCTCTTCGCTTCCTTCCTTGCCCGCCGCCCCTCCTATGTCACTGTCTGCAATTCCGACTCCCATATGTTCTACCCCTCCGCAGGGGTGCCCCAAGGCTCCATCCTCTCACCCCTCCTCTATCTCCTCTACTCTGCCGACATGCCTCAACACAAACCTCCAGTCTACCTCCTCCAATATGCTGACGACACCGCCTTCCTGGTCCTCGCCCCCTCCCTTGCCCGTTCCCAGGTTTTGCTCCAGTCCCACCTCACTGAGTTCGCCTCCTGGTGTAACCGGTGGCTCCTCTCCGTCAATCCAGAAAAATCCCAGGCTGTAGTGATAGGTCGTACTACCTGCTCCTTCCACCTCCACGACTTCTACCTTACCCTCCACAACCGCCCAATCCATCACACCCCCACCCTAAAATACCTTGGCCTTACCCTTGACCGCCACCTGTCCTGGACTCCGTACCTCAAATCCCTCCATGAGAAAGCTCTGTCCCGCCTCAACCTCCTTAAACTCCTTACTGGCCGGAAGTGGGGCCTCGACCCTTCCACTGCCCTTCACACCTACAAATCAATCATGCGCCCCGTCCTTTGTTCCTTCCACCCCACCTGGATATCAGCCCCTCCTACTTTCTACAAATCCCTCCAGATCCTAGAACGCCACGCCCTCCGCCTCGCATACCATATCAGACTCCCTTCCCCTACGCGGATCCTCTATGACCTAATCCCCTTCCATCCTCTCCTACAACAGCTCGAACATCTCCGTCTCCTTTACACAACCCGCAAAATCGAGTCCCAAAACCCTCTGGTTTACCCTATTCTCACCAATCCCGGGCCTCTGCCACGCCTCCGCCAAACCGTTCCTCCCGGCCTTCAGCTCCATACACTCCGTATCCTCTCCCAGGGCAACTTCCGCACCCTTCCTCTAGCGGGTACTGAACTTCGTCCTGATATCTACCCCTCCTACCAACTATGATCCCTTTCCCGTAGCATCTGCACCCCTCCCCTCTCTCCCGTCCCTTTTCCTTCCCGCCTGCTTTGGCTACCTCTCTCCCATGCCTGGAGTCTCGTCAATCCTTCTCTCCCCTCCTTTCTCTCTCTTCCCTCCCCTTCCCCCCTTTCCCCACACTTCCCCCATCCCTGTCCCACCTCCCCCCTCCATCCCCCTCCCTACCTCCTGCGGGGGCGTATCAACTTTTTACCAACGTGTACAGTGCCAGTGTGTCTAGTGTCGTGTGTTTTTAATCAGTGCCTCCGTGTTCGCCGTCCCCAAGTTTTTATTCTGTGCGCCGTCCACTGTCTTCGTTTTTATCCTTAGTGTTTCTGCGAGGTACTTTTAAATTGTCGACGTGGAAAACTGTTTTTACGAACTTTGTGTGTTTTAATCCTACTCGTCTGTTTCTCGTTTTCTGATGTATGTTTGTCCCGTTTGTCCATGTACGTTTTAGTCCGTCAAAAACTCAGTGTGTCGATTGTCTTTTTCCGCAATTTTATCCCTCTATTTTGTATATTGTTTTTCTCCATTCTTGTCATTACATGTATGTCACGTGGCTGAAGAGCAGCCACCGCAGCTGCTGCCAGTCTGCCAACTGTTTACAGTTGGCTTAAAAATACAATAAAGGAAAAAAAATCTTCCTCTGATCCGATTTTGATGAAATGACGCCTCCAAACTATAGTAAATTTACCTGTGGAAAGACATGAAAGTTCGTGTAGTACTCTTTGATATTACCCTCAACAAATAGACATACACGATGATATTTAAACAAATGATTACATTATGATATCTTTATTTTCTCTGATACGATTTTAATTTTTGAAGCCTTTATGTAACCGCACGATATGCTCAAGTTACGTGTGAAAATCCCATGAAAATGCGTCAAATAGTTTAGGAGATAAACGTGTTTGAAAGAGACAGACAGACATGACGGTAGATGATAAAACATTTCAAATTACGGTATTTTTTTCCGCGATACGATTTTTATAAAATTCGTGAAGTAGTTTTGGAGATAACTGGTTTTTAATAGATGAACAAACAGACACGACGGCTACTGAAAACACTTAAAATTACGATATCTTTTTTTCCGTGATCCGATTTTAATAATATTATCCCTATGTGTTGACCCAAACTATTCTCATGTTTCCTGTGAAAACCGCATGAAGATACGTCCATTAGTTTTGCAGATCGAAAGAAACAGCGACAGGCCTACATTTACAGATTTATTATCTCTATATATAAAAGAAAGTGTCACACGTTGGAAGCTCTCTGTCCGGGTACCGTTCTGCATACACCCTGCAGGCTTCAGCTGCATTTTGTCGACACTCGCCATGAGTATTATCTCCGCCTTTTCAGAGTTAGAATACACCATGGTCACAGTTTCTACAACACTAAACTATCACAGACGTCTGGTAACACAGTGTACTACAGTTAGTCTGCGTGCAAGCGCTACATGCGGACACTGCGACAGCTAGACCAAACCACAACAGTGCACTACAGCCACACTCGTAAACTCATCTTAAACATGTCCCTACAGATGCTGCTCGCCGACCGTGGCCCGTATTTGTTACAACACGCCACTGAACGTCGGAGGTTTCAAGCGTCAAATTTAGGTTACAATATCTCCAGATGTAATTAACAATGCAACATACGGCACTGATTACGTATTTGTTTATATGTTCAGATGTGCTAACAAAACTAACGGGGTTCCATTTAGAGAAAACGTAGAATCATGTTAAAAACATACTTCCGTGCATTTTTTATTGTTTGTATTAACCAATTATACTAGCTCTTCTCCTCACGTTCAATCTGTGGTATCGGTTCGTCAGTATTTGATGTGGTTTACGAAATATATCCAGCGGTAATGTTACGTGACTCACCCCGTATATTGTAAGAGGCGCAGTAATCTTTGGAAGTTGGACTGTAGAGTAAGCTCTCTGGCTGCGAGAGAGCAGTTAGTTGCGAGTCAGTTGCCAGTTGTTGAGAGTTGCGTGAGGTAGAGCGGGGAAGCTGTTGGAGAAGGCAGTCGTTAAGTATAATATTTTTGTAATATTTTTTCTACTTCATATTTTAGAGAATAAATAATTTCTGATCTTAAATTAGCTCTCTGTGATCTCGTTTTGTAGTTAGTTTCCCGTTCCTAATATTATCTTGAATTATGATTATTGTTGAAGTTAATTACTACCGACCTATCATGTCTGTGAACTTTTATACTGAAATAAACGAAGTTATAAACCTGCATGCTATGAGCTCCTTGCTGTTTCCAGTTTTGTAATACGAATATACGAGGTAAGTCAATTTTTTTTTATTTATCTGTGTCGCAGTCAGATTGTTTCCCCCATTCATTATTCAAGTTTATCAGTTTCGTTGTACCTTTGGGAGTTCTTTCGACAGGGCCATATAATTTAATGTTTGTGTTTTCCCCTATTTCCTTGTGTGTCCTTTGCGCATATTAATGTTTTTATTTTTATTTACTTATTTATTTATTTATTTATTTATTTTATTTTATTTATTTATTTATTTATTTTTTTTTTTTTTTTGTATAGTCTATGGGACTTAACTACGGGATCATCAGTCCCTAAACTTACAAGCTACTTATGAACTACTTACGAACTAGGACGGCACAAATATCCATGCCCGAGGGGGGATTCGAACCCCCGACCGTAGTGGCCGTGCAGACCGTGACTGGAGCGCCTCAGTCTCCTCGGCCACCGCGGCCGGCATTAATGTTTTCTAAGACTTACCTCGGTGGTTGTAGTCACGACATTGTTCGGTTTTTAAAAGTTCAGTTTTGCAGTTCCATTAAACTCAATTTATTCGGGATACCTTTCAAATTTCCATTTAACTTTATTTATTCGTGATATCTTGCACAGTTAGCTGAAAACTGTTAATTTTGTCACTCACTCAGTGATCGTGAAAACTCTAAGTTACTTGTAGCAGAAACGGAAACTTCAAACTGTGTGTTTAGTTAATTTATTATCTATAATGTAAAACATCAGACATTCCTAAATTGGACTCCCGATTAGGAACATCCTTTTTGGTTACTTCTTTTATCAGGACACTAATTAACGCATATGTGCTAGTCTCGCGGTAAATCACTGATATATCGCTCTAGATATAACGGGTTCGCCTCCTGGTTGACTAAAACCTTTTTTCATTTTAATCTAGCCTTCAAATCTCTACGATGTGAGTTGTTGCCGCAAGCGACACGTGGCTCTAATTCGACGTTAAACTGTAGATAAAAATATTCACATGGGGTCCAGTGTCCATGGAAATTTCGAGAGGATTACATTTAATTAATGTCGACTTCGGTATTCTGAAAGCTCAAGATCCACAATACCTGAATATAATCGATACGTGAGGAAATGCATACTGTAAACCATCAGCTGTTTATTATTTTTCAATCTTCTACCGGTTTCGGTTATAAACCATCTTCACGGAAGAGAGCTACACAGACTGATCAAACAGGTGCACTATATGCCTCCTTATGCATACTGGCATGCATGTCACACAATAAAAATAAATAAGACGTCATTAGGCGTCATGTCTTGATTAAAAACATAAAAGCAATGCCAGGCTGTGTGATGGTCTATCACAGGAGAACCTAACACAACGGCTATTGAACCACATTTGATAATCGATACGCCTAGAATTTTCAAAAAAATTGTTACATCAGTTGTCTGAAAAAAAAAAAACTTCATTAAACGTATGTATCATATTTAACGATCACTATCTGAAGCCAATAATCTGACGAAATATAATCATGAAGGAATAAGTATTATAACATTCAGAATGCAGGTTTTTTTTTTATAGGGGTTTTGCTTCATCGGGATAGAGGGAATGAACTGCTAAGGTTATAAGTCCCCCGTTGTGGAGGGGAAGGAGTGAGGATAGGAAAAGAAGGGATGGGGTAAGGAAATGCAGTCCAGGAAGTAAAGAAGGAAGGTAGACTGCATTAGCTCTGGGACCAGCACTCGTCACTCGCCACACACATACTCACTGGGGAGGGGGGGGGGCAGTATTTTTAACAGTAGATTATGTTGCCGTGCGATAGCTTTATAAATTGTTCCGAATTTATTTGTTATTATTTTGGTTTTCATGCACTGCATGTCGCACTATAGTAAGGAAGAATATGTTGATTTGACATGGAGGGGAAGATGCAGCTGTTATTGATGTTACTCAAGCAGGAATTGTAGGTCAGTATCTCACAAAAATATGGGGACTGGAGTACTAAACTAATGCACTATACTGAAAGTTCACCTAATAATAATTGTACTACGATCTAGCCGTCTAAAGCATCTCCAGAATGATGAAGATTAACGTCATTCCTCATTTAATCAAGCAGTCGTTATTAAGCCGAAATTGTTCTTACGATTATTGATTCATTCTTTTCTGCCATTAAATGTTACATTATTACCTGTGTCAGTTATTTTGTGCAAATATATTTAACACTCAGAAATACTTCTTCTCATCATTAATTTATTATTATTTGCTTCTGTTGTGCATATAATCATTCACTTGCTCTCAGTTGGATGTTAGGATACAAAATTTTGTATCCTATCTCGATTACTTAATCAGGCAATCGTTGTAGGTAAGCCGCGGTGGAGTAGCCGAGCGGTCTATAGCGTCTCGCTGCGGATCGTGCGGTTGCTCGCCGTGGAAGTTCGAGTCCTCCCTGGGGCATGGGTGTGTGTGTTTGTCCGTAGTAGCATTGTAAGCTACGGACTGATGACCACACAGTTTGGTTCGATAGATTTACAAACATTTGAACATTTTGTTGTAGGTAACAGATTCATTTATATTTATTTACGCGGATTTCATCAGAATTTTGTTAATATAAAAGGTGAAACATGAACATATTTGCGAACGCTCGACGAATTTAGGCTATCGAAATCTGGGAAATGAATTCTGTCTTCCAACTCTTCGAGTGTACGGAGATTGCTTGCATAGATCTGATCTTTTTACATTCCCCAAAGATAAAAGTCACAGGCATTTATATCTGGAGATCGAGGAGGGCAGTCAACTATCATCAAAAACGCTTCATATTGCTGCCATAGAAGCATTGGCGATGTGTGTACTTGTATTGTCCTACATGAAATAACCGTACAGCTTTTCGTTGGGTGAAAGTTCTTGAAAAAAAAATAAATGAAGGATATTGTTCACATGCCTGTAAGAATTTCTTTTTTCAGGAAAAAAAAGGAAAAAAGAAAAAAAAACATTCGACCAGTCATTACTCAAATTTTGGCAGCCGAAATTCGTCGAGTGTTCGCAAATGTGATCAAGAGATGTGAAGCCGCTCTTTCCATAGAGAGACATCATTTTGAACATCTACTGTATATAGAGGTAAGCTTAGGTTAGTCAGATGGCAATGTTTTTTAGACTTTAACTCAGTATATGCCCCCACAGCAAAACAGAGTCCGAGAATCGTCCACTGTCGGGGCCGGCGGATGCAGTGGCGGCGGCCGGAAACCAAACCGCGCGATCCGCGGACGTCTGGAAGGCGTATTTCGTGAGACACCCTGTACAACGTTGTTTTACGGTTGTAAGTGGTGGCATTGAAATGAACTTTAAAAACAACTTAAAAAGAACGGCCAAACTCTGGTTTGAAACGCATTTTTATTTCGATCAGTGCTTCGATAAGAACACCTGAATTCGGAACCGGGACTCGAAACTGGGACCTTTGCCTTTCGCGGGCAAGCGCTCTACCACTGAGCTACCCCGACACGACTCACGATGCCGCCCCACAACTTTACTTCCTGGAGTAGTAAAGTTTGGAAAGTAGGAGGCGAGGTACTGGCGGAAGTAAAGTTGTGGGGCGGCATCGTGAGTCGTGTCGGGGTAGCTCAGTGGTAGAGCGCTTGCCCGCGAAAGGCAAAGGTTCCAGTTTCGAGTCCCGGTTCCGGCACACAATTTTAATCTGCCAGGAAGTTTCATATCAGCGCACACTCCGCTGCAGAGTGAAAGTTTCATTCTGGAATCCCATGATGTTCGAATACAGCATTGTTAGCGAGATTATTGATGCAGTTCCGTCGTTCAAATGTCTAGACGTAACATTGCAGAGTGATATGAAATGGAAAGAACATTTAAGGACAGTTGTAACGCGGAGAGCCGACTTCGGTTTATTGGGAGAATTTTGGGAAGATGTACTTCATCTTAAAGCAGACCGCGTATAAAAGGTTTGTGCGACTACGTCTTGAGTATTGCTCAAGTGTTTGAGACCCTCGGCAGATCGGTTTGAAGGAACACATAGAGGCCGTTCAGAGGCGAGCAGCTAGATTTGTTACTGGTAGGTTCGACCAATGCGCGAGTGTCAAGAAAATGCTCCGGCAACTCAATTGGGGATCGCTGGAGAAAAGACGTCGTTCTTTTCGTGAATTTCTGTTGAGTAAATTGAGAGGCCCGGAATTTGAAGCTGAGTGTAGTACGATCTTACTGCCGCCTACTTCATTTTGCGTAGAGATCACAAAGACAAGAGAAATTAGGGCTCGTACGGAGCATATAGGCATTATTTTTTTCCTCGTTCTATTTGGGAGTGGAATAGGAGAGGAGTGGTAAGTGTACCCTCCGCCATGCACCTTAGGCAGGTTAATGAACCGTCTTTTTCCACCTTCATCGTGAGATTAATGTGGTCATGAACACTGTTAGATGATCGAAGAATTCTCGCAGTTCTTCAATCCATGAGGTCAGACGACAAATGTATCATCGAGGTAGCAGTAAAATGGCAGTGTTGGACGAAGGTTCAAGGCAGTGTCCTCAAATTTCTTAATAAAGATGTTTGCTATGGATGCAGCTGACGGACTTCCCGTCGCCATCCGTCTGTTGATCGAAATACCGGCTGCCATACATGAAACGTCAACGTGCTTCTACAGTCCGAGAATGTAAATATTTCACTACAATCTGACGAAGTGTGCATATATATTTTTATGGCGGACTCTGTCTTTATTGTAAAAAGAAAAGCGTCTAATTTTTATAGGGTTGGTTTAGATGTTTTAGGATACCAATAATTACAACTGTTATCTAATAATTAGATAACGACTTATGACAACATTATTGAGTAGGTGATTCCATAGATAATAACGAAAACAATCTAACTGATATATCATGAGATCTTACATCTTTCTGCGCTGGAAGCAATGGGTTGCGAGACTTGCATTTTTCTACATTTTTTCTGATGTGATGTTAGCTCATCTTCCTCCTCTATAATATTCACATATTTTTAAAATGCTTTTTTGGATCCCAGATTAAATATGTTTATAAATTAGCAATATGGCGAACAGCCTCAAGGGCTGATTGAACCGTCATTATGACTCATTGGAGACCACATATTCCTGTCAGAGGTACACCTATTGGCCAACTCTGCAGGATAGCAACATAAGAAGTGTGAAACCAGACAAGATAGGCTAGAACCAATGTTAATGGTTTCTCTGTAGATGTTGGTTATAAGTTCCTTGTCTCTTCGGTGGACGTATATTGCGACTCGGCGTACGAGGTAACAAAACCTATGAGAGATGTCTTCTCGTCCTCCGTTGCAAGTTAGTCTTGAAAGGTATCAATCGAAAACTATTCTTGTGTGGAAGTAGCCGCCGCTGTGAAAGATCATGGTGCAGCCTTACTGCAGTACCATGAACTTTGCGGTATCGACGCTTACGTATTCGCGAGTTTATGGAAATGCAACGGTTTGAATATGTAACCTATATGTGGTTTTCTGTTCTCTTGGCTAAATGATTACTATTCTCTTTAAATACTCTCTCCCCCTCATTAACTGCTGGACGATTTAATAGAATCTCCTGTTACTCAAATGTGTATTTTGCACTTTTATCTCGTTCTGCAGTAAGACGTTCTTAGTATCAGGTTGTGTTTATTAAAAAATGTAACAGGCTACTTCACCTTTTAATGTGTTACAGAATATATTGGACAGTTATTTTAACTTTTCGACTTCTGGCATGTGGTCTTTCTTTGTTGATGTCATATTCATCCACTGAAGAAGAAATAGAAATCTCTGCGAGAAGAGAGGTTGTCCGCTGCTGGAAATGGTCATAGCAGCAGACGATTATTGGGTAAGCCTACCCGTTGATTGCCTGCGCAGAAGTTAGGCTGATTATTTAATACTAACAACTTCTCATATATTCTTTACTGTGACGTGTAACGAACGTCCCAACAGCTACAGACATGGCGACCATGCTAGGACGTGAATTAGTTTTCTGTAATTACAGAATACACTAGCAAGAAAGATTATAATTTTACTGTGTTTTTTTCCCAGTCCTCACAAAATAATGGCGATGACCGGAATAAATATTATTTCCTGCCAGAGAATAATGCAGATAGAAATAGACCAACACAGACAATAGACCAACACAGACATTCAGCCGCTAATATCGTAAATCCTTTATTACTAATTTCGGCAACTCTCTTACACTGTTGCGTGTGGTATACCATGCACGACTAATCCGTTGGATAGTCCACGTTGATATACCAAGAGACTGAACAATAGTTTATTCAAGAGCACAACGAAAACCATATTGATTCTTTATTGGTTTCCTGTCACGTAATCATGACTACCTATATTACTACACTAATACCAAACAACACTATAAAATATTTAGGCTGCTTTACTGCCATTTACAACTAATTTGACAGCTTGGTAGAATTTCTACTCCATGTGCAGTGCTTCTGAGCAAATGCATTGCTCTGTTAAGAGAATGAGTAGTTTTGTTGAATAGCAGTCGTCATCTCCATCAGCTTGATTTTACTAGCGGTTGATCTACGGCTTTGTCCCATTACCTAGTAAGGCACATCAAGTCTTTGAGTGTCCGTCTTGCCTCAGAGCACGACACGGCTGTGTAATTATTTATAACTAGATCCACACACGCCTTCATCTGTGAGTGTTATAAATCTTTTATTTATTTATGCGTTTCGATAACTCATTTTATCCCCTACAGACCTTGTGAAAGAGAACAATAATGAGAGACATAACAACGTCATCTATATCTATAAATGTGAATGTCTTTTCGGTGTACGTTTATCACGTCTCAACCACAAGACACAAAGAGCTAAAATTTTTTACAGTTACTAATGTCTACCCGGGGAAGGCTTTAGGCACGGTTTTATGGTGATCGGATAGCTATTTTTCTATATTAATGTGAATGTCTGTTCGGTGTACGCTTATCACGTCCGAACGACAAGACGCAGAGACTTAAATCTTTGTGCAGTTACTAATTTATACCTGAGGAAGGTTTTAGGTACAGTTTTGTAGGTATCTGATAGATATTTACTAATTTGAAAATATAACGCGAATTGCGGAACAATAATTACTATTTAAAAATTATATTTATACTTTGAAAATAGTTTTATTGGTTGCATTGTTGTTTGAAGGTTGATAATGATAAAAAGGTGGAGTATATTGGGATGGAAAGTTATCGGTGTATATAAAATTCTACGTGTCTGTGTGTTAATATTTCGTTCTGCAGCGAAAACTACAGAACGCAAACGAATGGCCTGTGTGTAATTATTGTGCGAAGTCTTCCATTGCACACCATAGCAGTTGCATGCCGGTAGCTATAAGGGGGTGGAAGATATGGTGGTCGAAAGTCGTCAAATTATTAAAAAAAAAAAAAAAAAAAAAAAAAAAAAAAAACCACATTCGGACTGAAGGCCAGCGATGACGTTTGCGACTCTACAGCAAGGAGGTTACATACAGCAAAACGTGATGCCACAGACCATATCTTTGGTCTCTGAGTGCTACAATGTCTTCAGCTCTTTCTCTCTAAGGATAAGCATACGAATAAGGAAATATAAGAATAAATAAATAAAGCAGTAAAAAAGAAATTTCTTTTAATACATCTCTTTAAAAAATATCGCTTTGACGTTTTACGCATTGCATCAAGTGATCGATCTGTGATATTATTGCAATCATTATTGTTTAATTTCGTGATTGGATTCTTCGAAACGAGTGAATTTTTACGTGTGATTTGATCTACACTACTTACTTTCCTGAATATGTTGATTAAAAATGTTTGTTTCTAAAGAAGGTATTGTATTTCATTTCATCCTTCAAAACCACACTACTGCCCGCCGCGCATAGCACACTACGGAAAGATAGATTATCTATCATAAGCCGGCCGCTGTGGCCGAGGGGACTGAGACGCTCCAGTCACGGTCTGCACGGCCACTACGGTCGGGGGTTCGAATCCCCCCTCGGGCATGGATATTTGTGCCGTCCTCAGTATTAGCTAGTTCGTAAGTAGTTTGTAAGTTTAGGGACTGATGACCCCGTAGTTAAGTCCCATAAGCTATACAAACATTGAAGCTATCATAATCAACCAACACGCGAGCGGAGCCGCGAGTTTAAGCTAGTATATCATATAGAAGGTAAAATTGTGTACGCAGTATACATGGAAATTATAGTGAATTAACACTAACGTCATCTTATATTCATGGGTGCAACGAATCGGGAACTGTTAGAATGGTGAGTATAATCGAGCACTTATTTAGTATCATCTAATATTAAGAAATAATGTCGAAGACTAAATCTCATCTGTTATCGTTTTTCAGTTAATCACATTTTATTAAGAAGCAGCAGTGTGAACATAAACATAACGCCATTAGTACAGTCAAGGTGGACAAACGTATCATACCGAATGAATTTCTACAATGTAGAGGTCTTAACTGATGACATTCTTTACGTACCGGTAAGTATTCCTGTCCATGAAGTTTCAGCAGCTTAGATTTATTGGTCGAGTTTAAACTGGTGCAATTGGTGACATGACTAAACTACGTGTTATAAAAAAAAATACACATAAAAATCCAATAGCCTCTACGTCGCGCTACTACATATAATTGGTAATACCGTATCATGGTGTAGCGTACAAAAATTATCTGGTCGATATTCTGAAAAAATGTAGAAATAATATGTATGCATCAAACGATGTATTAAAAGACGGCTGATGTCTACACGTTATAAATAAAACTACAAGTAAAAACTAACAGCTTCTACATCACTCTACCGTGTATTTTTGGTAACAACATTGTATTATGGTTTAGTGCAAGAAAATAATCTGATCGAAAGCCTTAAAAAATAAAAATAACAGGTATCCATCAAACGAAGTGTCAACAGACGATTTTTATCTGACTGTGCAATTCAACAGAGCAGTGATATAATCATTGTGGTAACAAAGATGTACAAAGGTGAGCCAGTAAATTAGTCTCAAACATAGGTAGACATGCCAGTAATGTATGGGGGTATTTCTCTACCATTAAGACTCATCCATCTTGTGTTTTCCAGAAGTTTATAGAACCAAATAAAGATACAGCTCAAAAGCCTCACTTGTAGGATGCCTAACGATAGGACGAGTGTTTAAATTTACAAATGGAGACAGCTGATAAGTAAAGCAATTTTCAGGCTTGTAAACGCAGTACCTCTGCAACACTCTTTATGGGTTGATAAGCTTTGCAGCTATCTATAGTTCAGGTATTGATATCCAATATGATGTGGCAGAGTTGCTACATATACTGAGATATCGATAGCAAAACTTATTAGTTGCTACAAGCTTACGCCTATAACAAGGTGCACCTCCGAGAGGATTTTTCTTTAACCTTGTGTTATCCTAATGAACAAGGGCATCGGTGATAACATTCAGTGCGGTGAACATCGTTTGCATTGCAAAACAAAACAATGATAAAGTTACCAGGAGTCAGAAAGAGCAATATTATCAAACAAAATTACCGCTAAAAAAATTCTATTTACGGTCGCCAGTCCTTTTGGGACAACAATTACAAAGTATCTCAATGACTCGATAATTACTGAATAAGTAAAATATTGTCTAAAAATTTAGACAACATTAACAAACGTAATGTAAATGCAACACTTATGTAGTGTGGTCGCTTTTTAAGGTAGCAGATAGCCTCACCATAATCTATACTTGCAAGTAAGCATTATATGCAAATGGAAAAATTCAATTAAAGTCCTTGCTAGAAGCAACAACGTGCTGAATGGAAAAATTTACTATTCTGTAGGTAATTAATAAACTTCAGACACTAACTTAGCCAACATTCAGTACAGGCCTACTTCACAATAAGAAAAAAATGTTATTCTGTGTTACCATAGTTTAAGCACTTCAAAATAGCAATCTCTTAGTAAAACACTGTTCAAGAATTATTTATGACACTAGCAAGCTTATATTTTCATTAACTACTGAATGTAAGATTGTTGCGTAATAAATTACTGTCCTCTAAGTAATTAATTGTCTTCAGTTTAACAATTTGGAAAACTAACACAATGTTTAAGAATGTGGTCCCTGAATCTGATATGCTACTCTCGTTTGCTCACAAATTACTATGCACTGAATTTACGTAACATCAAAGTTTATATCACTGCTCAACATACATTTTTAATAACCAGATTTAAATTTACCACTTCAGAAAACTTCATTATTGAAGTAACTGAAACTGCATTTGCTCAGTGGAGATAAGATTTACTCTACTGTTCACTTTCAATGCAAACTCCACTATATATTTAAGCAAAGCAAATGTTATTAGAATCGTTTATAGTTATTTCAGTGGATCTCTAGGAATAATCACTGTACCAAAGGATAGGACCCTACTTGAATAAACGACATTGGACAATAATGGGATCACAGTTAATTCTCGTTAAAAGAAGTAATTATTCAAACTTATGAACAAAAATGAGGTTCGGACTGTTGTACATAATGAAAAACTTTCCTACTTGACTGTGGAAGTTTGGCGCTGCAGTGTGGCTCCATGTGGTGCAATATGTTGCTTTACTGGCTCTTGAAGTATGTGGCCAAAAACCAATCTTTTTAGCGTCGGAATATTAAACCACCAATTTTTGCCAGTACTTACAACAGCAACAATATTTCATCCGAGGCCATATTACGATCTTCTTGTAGGTAAAGTCCTCCAGAACGTAGCCATCAAGAAACAAAGGCACCTCAGTATATTCCACTGTGCCTACCACCACTGCAACTGCACGCTATCACGTCTCAGACCGTAATCCCTTGCCACACACTAGCCACTGCGCCAGCCAACAACTTCCCGTGTTTTTCCCACCTTTTCGCTCACACACAGTCAGTATCCGTTACAGTGGGGATGCCCCCCGTCTTTTCTACTCCAGTACAGTTTACAAAAGCCCTCAGTCAGAACCTCTACAAGTTTTTCAGCATACACAAATATTAACACAAATATATTGCATTAACAATATTACTTATATATTTAACAATACGCATTTTAAGGCATTTTCAATAAACATAAGTTTCAAAGATAGGTTACTCATTGCATACATTAATATCTTGTACAGTTTTTTTACAATAATAAATTGAAGCATAATAAAATAAATAAATCAAAAATTTAATTATGGTGTCACGCCTCTACCTCAATTTCCGACTTATTTACAGATTCAGCCTAGTTTATTAGCATCGAGAGTGGAGGTGAAGCATGTATATAGAAAACTGTCGCAATAAATGTGTGCGCCAGAGAGTAATGGAATAACTGGCTTACTCCAGTCGCTTTCTAACGAAGGGTAAAGAAGGAGCGGTGAAATGACGGCACTATCGAGCGTTTAGACTGATTCCACACCCTTCGAATGTTCATTTGCCGGTATATTGAAGCTCTGAAGTGGCATACGTCGGTGGATACTTCAGACGTATTGTCAGTAGAAGTGTGGCCCTTCGATGTGGGTTGGACACAACAATTTAGCAGTTTTAAGCCACTATGCCTCCAATATTCATAAACGAGTGACCGACAAAATTACAGGCCTATATCATTGACGTCGGTATGCAGCAGTATTTTAGAACATATACTTTCCTCAAATATTATGAACTACCGCGAAGAGAACGACCTTTTCACCCATAGTCAATACGGTTCACAAAGTATCGTTCTTGTGAAACACAGCTAGTTCTTTACTCACATGATTTGATGTGTGTTATCGACAAGGGATGTCAAAACGATTCCGTAATTCTAGATTTCCGGAAGGATTTTGGCACTGTATCTCACAAGCGTCTTCTAATCAAACTGCGTGATTATTGAAAATCGCAGCAGTTGTGCATATGTCCTAGCTGACGGAAACTCATCAGGTAGAACGGAAGTGATATCTGGCAGTCCAGAGGATAGTGTTATAGGTTCCTACTGTTCCTTGTTTTTATAAACGATTTAGAAGACAATCTGCATAGCTCTCTCAGACTCTGCGCAGATGATGCTGTCAGTTCTCGGTTAGTAAATTCACCAGAAGTTCACAAGGAACTACAAAATGATTTAGATAAGATATCAGCATGGTGCAAAAAATAGCAATTGACCGTTAATGGTGAGAAGTATAACGTCATCCATAGGACCACTAAAAGAAACCCATTAAACTTCAATTACACCATAAATCAGTCAATCTGTTGTTGTTATGGTCTTCAGTCCGGAGACTGGTTTGAGGCAGCTCTCCACCCTACTCTATCCTGAGCAAGCCTTTTCATCTCCTCATAAGAACGGCAACCCACATCCACTTGAATCTGCGTACTATACGCGTCTCTTGGTCTCCCTCTGCGATTTTTACCCCACACACACCCCTCCAATGCTAAATTTACGATTCCTCGATGTCTAAGAATGTGTCCTACCAAGCGATCTCTTCTTTTGGTCAGGGTATGCCAAAAATTCCTTTTCTCACCAATTCTGTTCAGTACCTCTTCATTAGTTATGCGATCTACCCATCTAATCTTTAGCATTCTTCTGTAGCACCACATTTCAAAAGCCTCTATTCTCTTCCTGTCCGCACTGCTTATCGTCCATGTTTTACTCCCGTACAACACTCCACACAAATGCCTTCAGAAAAGACTTCCTTATACTTATATAATATTAGTTGTTAGCAAATTCTTCTTTTTTAAACATGCTTTTCTTCCCGTTGCCATTCTGCATTTTATATCCTCTGTACTGCGACCATCGCATGTTATTTTACTACCCAAGTAACAAAACTCATCTACTACCTACTACCTAATCTAATTCCTTCAGCATCGCCTGATTTTCTAAGACCGCATTGTTATGCTCCTGTTAATGTTCGTTTTATACTTTCTCTTCAACACACTGTCCGTTCCATTCAACTGCTCTTCCAGGTCCTTTGCTGTCTCTGAGAGAATTACAATGTCATCAGCAAAACGCAATGTTTTTATTTCTTCTCCCTGAACTTTAATCCCTATTCCAAATTTTTCCTTGCTTTCCTTCACCGCCTGCTCGATGTACAAATTGAATAGCATCGGAGAAAGGCTACAACCCTGTATTACTCCCCAACTGCTGCTTCCCTTTCATGCCCTTCGAGTCTAATAACTGCGCTCTGGCTTTTGTTCAAGTTGTAAATAACTCTCCTTTCTCTCTTCAGAATTTGAAAGAGTGTATTCCAGTCAACATTGTCAAACGCTTTCTCCAAATCTACAAAAGCTAAAAATGTAGGTTTGCCTTTCCTTAATCTATCTTCTAAGATAAGACGTAAAGTGAGTGTTGCCTCCCGGGTTCCTACGTTCGTCTTGAACCCAAACTGATCTTCCCCGAGGTCAGCTTCTACCAGCTTTTCCATTCTCCTGTAGATAATTCGTGTTAAAATTTTGCAACCATGACTTATCAAACTGATGGTTCTGTAATTTTCACACCTGTCTGCATATGATTTCTTTGGAATGGGGATTATTACATTTTTCTTAAAGTCTGAGGGTATTTCGCCTGTCTTATACATCCTACACGCCAGTTCAAATAGTTTTGTCATGGCTGGCTCTCCCAGAGACTTTAGTAGCTCTGAGGATATATCATCTACTCCTGGGGCCTTATTCCGACCTATTTCATCTTGATCTACTTCCTCTTCCGTTCCTACAACATCGTCTCTAAGTTCGTTTCCTTTGTAGAGCTGCTCTATGTACTCTTTCCACCTTTCAGCTTTCCCTTCTTTGCTGAGAACTGGTTTTCCATCAGTGTCCTTGATATTCATGGAGCTGTTTTTCTTGTCTCCAAATGTATCTTTTATTTTCCTGTAGGCTGTATCTACTTTTCCCCTTCTTATACATTCTTCTACAGATTTGCATTTGGCGTCTAGCCACTCCTGCTTAGCCATTTTGCACTTCCTGTCAATCTCATTTTTAGTCGTCTGTACTCCATTTTGCCTGTTTCATTTACTGCATTTTTATATTTTCTCCTTTCATCAATTAAATTTAGTATTTCCGGTGATATCCAAGGATTTTTGTAGGTCTTGCGTTTCTACCTATTTTGTCCTCTGCTGCCTTCAATATTTCATCTCTCAATGCTACCCATTCCTCTTCTACTGTTTTATTTCCCCCTGTTTCTGTCAGTTCTTGCCTAAATATCCCTCTGAAATTATCCAGAATTGTTCAAAACATAGGTACACGGCTTCTTAAGCCCTGCAGCACATGGTAAACTTTCCATCAGGTGTTACAAACTAAATAGACTCAAAAGTTATAGATATCAAGTCGACAACCGATTCGTTCACGAACTCGATAATGTCGTCATGTTAGTGAAGGTACTCATGTAAATCGTCAACTGTCACAGACCATTAACAGCAATTTGTGCCTCTGCACTCAAAGTGATACGTTCCACCATACTGCTGCCATACGAGTAGAAGGAAAAGTGTGCTGACTTCCCACGAGTTAACACAGGTAGCGTAGGGTCGGTGGTGTGCCCGCCAACTACGAGCAGAACTGGCGTTTGAGACTGAAGTGGGCGTGCGTCACTTTTCTTTAGCGGATGGATTATGTTGCCATTGTCTGCTTACTTTGGAATTTTATTTTGCGATGTTAGAGTTAATGCTGAGAAGTTGAAAGCTATGTGAGGATGTAGTGTTCTTCCAAGTTAGACTTACCTCCATTTTAAAGAAAAAGAGGAAGAAAATATCCTCGTCTCTTTTGTTTCATTGTGAAGGTTAAGCTACACAGAGAGCAAAATATTTTAGAACGCCAAAAACTTGGTATTTAAAATGTGTGAGAGCAAGTCGTAGCAAAGACGGGTGTGTCTCAAAACGGTTTTGTGTACGATTCAGTATTCGGTGAGGTATGTATTACGAAAGCAGACGTGTTTGCGGTAAAGAATTTGAAATTCCACTACAAAGACGGTCTCTATAACAAGGAGCGATTCGCCATTTTTCTAAATATCTATCAAGGAAGGAAGCTTAGAGTTTAAAGTCCCAACGATAGCTTGGTCATTAGAGACGGAGCTTATTCTCGGAAGGTTTGGGTAAGAATGTGGATGGTGGTCGGCCGTGCCCTTTCAAAGGAACCATCCCGACATTTGCCTGGAGTGATTTAGGGAAATCACGGAAAACCTAAATCTGGATGGCCGGAGGTGGATTTGAACCACCATCCTTCCGAATGCGAGTCCAGTGAAATATCTATTAAAAGTAATGCACAAAAGAAACTATCAAGTTAAATATTCGCAATAGAGAGGCTGCGACATAGAAACTGAGATGTCTTCCTGGGTTAGTTCTTTCAAAACAAGTTAAAATGTTTGTAATGCATGGCGCTCAACTACTACGGTTGTCCATAGGCTTACAAGGTACTTATTGTAATATGGAGTAATCTAAGGACAACACACACATGACCGAGGTAGGATTCAAATCTCCGAGGGAGAACAAGCGTCCGCTCCGCTGCAAGACGCCTTAAAGCACTCGGCCATTCCGGCGCGGCCGTCCTTTCTTTCGCGGAAATTATATGGAACGAACAGATACCGCAGGGCGAAGTTAGTACCATTAAAGATAACATTAAAGTGGAACTCGAAGTTATATGATTACGGAATAAATTAAGAACAGCTAATTCCTAAAACAGTGTACTGAAAAAACAGTTCTTACATAATAGTGTAAGACGGCTCCGTCAAATCTCCTGGATCATTGTAAACTTGGTTACAAACAGCCAATTGTATTTGTAAATATGTTAAAGAAATTCCAGTTGAAAAAAGATGGAAATTCGGTATAATGAGTTTTTTTTCTGGAGAGATTAAATTGCCCGAAGGATTCACCATTTATTGAAGAAGGGATTCTCGACTTTCCCTCCCGAAACACAGCTCAGAAATTTACGAAACGGTCTCAAATTCTCAAATGTTCATCTGGAAGCAATTAAAAATTATTCTCGCGATAAACCAGATGAAAACAAACGCTTTGCTCTGTCGATTTTTATGAAGTTAAGCTCCAAGAAAAATCATTTTTACGCACTAATTTTAAAGTTCATAGTTCGTTACTTTAGTGGAATATAATCTAGACCATGGAAGGACAAACTGGGAAATCAGTCTGGTGTTTGTCACTCTTCTGTATCTTTTAGAGATTACGGGTCTTGTACAGGAAAGACACTACTCACTTAACCGATCGATAGGCATATTTACAATCCTTGTGCCAGTGGAAAATTCTGTGTGGACAGATTACGACGCGATTTTTTTTTTTTTTTTTTGACTGTATAAATATTTTGGAGCATATTAGTACTCAGTTTCAAATGTTCAGATGTTTGTAAACCTATTGGACCGAAAAGCTATCGTCTTCGGTCATGAGACTTACAAACTGCGTAAATTGAATTATACAAAGAACAATACTCAAACACACTCATGCCCGAGAGAGACTCGAACCTCCGGTGTGAATGGCCGTGTACTGAAATTACGGGAGTTAGATGCTGTAATGGACATTCTTCCTAAGCTGATTGTTCATTTAATGAAATGTTGGTTTTCATGGGCATTTAAGAGATTCGGAAGGAGCTAAAGTTTTGTAAACCATAGAAACTGCTCAGAAACGACCAAAAGTAGCAGATAACTGAGACCATGTACCATACATTTAATGGACGTATGGTTTTTTTATTTTCTGCGTTTGATTTATAGCAACATTTATTTCCGTGTGTCACAAGCAGAGCCACTGACATCTGGTGGCGTATCAGGGAACTGGAGGAGTAACCACTCTCAATTTCATTAAATGCAAACCGTCGGTTCTGCGTTGTCCGTGATGGGACGTAAAGCCAGAAATCCATATTCTACGCACATTCGAGACACTGTGGATCTCGTCATATTGAATTCCTTAACTATTACCGAAATGAAATCTCCGATTAGTCTAATTCCATTTGGATGTTGAAGACGTATTAATTCTCTTCGTACGGCCTTAATCACGTTGGAAACCTTTTCACATGAATCACTGGAGGAGGCGACAGGGTTTTTTCCTCTCGTGTTTCCGCGGATATTTGCAATTTAATTGTAGTGTTTCAACGTGTAGCCGGAGGCAAACAGATAATGTTCACCACGTTTTTCATGCGGAGCTTAACGTTTGTGGAAAGCGACGATTTGTTTTATACTTGGAACAAAATGATGTTTTAATCGGAATTTTACGTTCCCATCCGATAAAATTGGCCCTAATTAGGCTACGCTACAAACGTTTCCGCGATACGTATTAACACGGACAGCAAAACACGAGGAATAATAAGAGACGCAATTCGCCTTTTTTTGTGTTTGGCTATTCGTGATCATCCATATTGCTGAAATGTATACTGTAGCAGATAATTTCGGATTTCTACAGCGGGTGGGAACGCAAACTTTAGAGTTAAGAATTATTTTGTTTGAAATGGGAAACAAACTTCTTCTTTTCAGCGATACCGGGCCTTGTATCAAAGACGTGACGAGAAATTTTGATGCTTCTCATTCAGCTGTACAGACGAAAGCCGAAATGACAGGTGTCTTCCAAAACAACAATGGAATTGCGCCTGAGGGCTCGTAGACACATTGTATGCGTGATCAGTATTGCACTGCTTTTACAGCGGGACGATCTAAATTAATTCAATTACATGGCTACGTAATTTTCATAAGATTGTGTAGAAAGTGCATTCGTTTACGACCCAAAGTTTCATTTGGCGTTTCGTGCTGCACGCAACAGAAACTGATGTACCGATATACTGTTCGTGCAAATCTGCTAATCGAGTAAAGCCTTAATTTTAACGCAATTAGTTGCACTAGTTACGTCTGAAAAGTAACAGCCAATAACTTTTACCTTATTTCTCCTGAACACGGCGTATTTTATTTATTTATTTATTATTTATCATTTTATTTATTTATTTATTTGCTAGAATCTGATACAGTATAACGTAGTGCTATCAGTTGTGCATGATATTCCAAAATATACGTAGGAAATGCCTGATGTTAGAATTGTATATGTGCTGCAACTCTAGCTTCATTTTCATTTGAAAATTACGTTAGTAACAGTGAGTATATTGTAGTCACGTGAAACGTCACATGTGAATAGCTTTTAATCTCCGAAGCTACATGATTATCCACATTTTCCACACAGAGAAAGATGTAGATACGGGCATCCTTTGGACAATGTTTACTGAAGTGTTTGAGTGTATGACGTCCAATGAAAACCGTAGATAAATGAATTCCACGGGTGATCAATCCAACGTTAAAGTACAGAGTGACGTATTACAACTCCGACGTATGATTATCCTCGTTTTCCAGACAGAGAAACATGTAGATACGGGCATCCTGTGTACAATGCTTACTAAAGTGTATGAGTGTATGACGTCCAATGAAAACCGTAGATAAAGGAATTCCTCGGGTGATCAATCCAAAGTTAAAGTACAGAGTGACGTATTACAACTGTGTGATAACTTGTATAACGTACAACGTCATATTATGAATGAAACACACAAGATAATTGTGAGATATTCATCAAATTTAATGGTTTTACAAACCGGTTTACGGATGTTATGACGGTAGAGCACAGTCATCATTTCCATGTGTTGTAAAATACGTGACAATAGGAAACCAGTATCGGACTTATCGATACCTTATTTCAAATACATGTCAGACTCTGAATACAGCATAACAACACTATTGCACCACTTATGAAAACGATTATCGAAATCTTATTTCATGTCGTAATAGTTTAAAAATTCACATACTACTGGAATGTAAGCCTTTATGATGTTTATTGCATAGTTTACTCCATCAGGTACGTGATGATGGCGTAATAGACGAAAACCGATTTGTAAAACAAACAAACAAACAAAAATGCAGAATGTCTCACAGTTATCTTGCGTGTTTATTTCATCTCTATATATAAAAATGAATGTTTGTATGTCCTCTACATGTTCATAAACCATTCATTTGATTGCAATGAAACTTTGGTGAACTGTTCACCGTGCGCCCACGAGGGTTCCTCACACAAAAACAAAGGAGCACGACACATGGCTAAGGAGATATGACGTCATAAACTTGAGAGGCCACCATGTGAGAACGATTCATGCGTCAATTATTGGAAAATGGGAGTAATTAGGGACCTGCAACAACGATGTAATTTCGGAGGTTTATGAATCGTTATGCAATTACCCCCCCCCTCTCCACCCACACACAAACAAAATGATGATGATGAAATGAAAAGAAATCTATCGCTCACGACATCTTCGCTGTAGATGCCATAAAACTGTCGCCTCAGGCGTGGCCTTGTATCAAATAAAGTTAGCATTACAGATTTGCGTGTTACAATTTATTTTTGTCTTCAATTCCACCTTAATTCTCTTGCATCCAAAATAAGCCATCTGTTTTTTTAATCTCTATCTATATAAAACCAAAAGAACAATCACTCACTCACTGACTAAACACGAAATCTCGAAAACTACTTCACCCACGAAGCTGAAATTAAGCAGGAATGTGGTTTATAGGTAGTAAATGTCAGCTAAGAAAGTATTTCGTGATAAGTGCCTGGCGGAGCTTACGTCTCCTACCAACTTAAGAAATCTACAGTTTCATTCCGATCATCACAAAATTTCGCACGCTTAACCTTCAAAACAAGGGGAAGGTCACCGTCTACCTTAAATTTCATACGGAGTTTTCGTTATTCTCAGAACAAGGGTTGTATGAAAGAAATCTGGAATACTGCGTTTTTCAATGTGACCCTGCGTTTCTATTGCATAGAAATCTATAGTTTTGTTCCGATATTGATGAAATTTTGCACACTTTACCTTAAAGAACTAGAGTAATGTCACTGTTTGCATAAAATTTCCTCCGGTGCATCTTGGAGGGTACTTAACTTACGGAATTTTACAAAATGCATAGTTTTGCTCCAATCTTAATGAATTTTTGCATACACGGCCTTTAAACCAAGAGGAAAGTCACTGGGTACATGAATGTTTGTATGGTATGTGACAGAGGATACCTTGCAGAAAACGTTTTGAGAGAGGGAAAGGTGGAAACGGAAAGAGAGATGGGAGAGAAAAGGATGGATGCAGAGAGAGTGGGGAAGGGGATGTGGACTACGAGAATGTAGGATAAATGAATTCCCGGGCAACGCAAGGTTTGCAGCTAATAAATAAATAAAACATTTTGTCAAGAGCTGACGGAACAGTCAGTGAATAAAATGTCATAATTTAAATGACAGAATACCAATAAATTCTACTTTAACCATCCCAGTATTGTGAAAATAATTTACCTACAAATTTCAGTAGTCTGAAGTACTTTTCAAAACAGGCCGGTAATTTTCGTCTTTAGAAAAACTAATTCATGATTTTTATGATTTATGTTCTTCCACAAATGGATATTGTCGATTGTTTTACCTTACGCCACGCCTTTGAAAATTCGTATTATGCGGTTACTACAATTAATGGTCTTGAAATATTTGTATCTTCATCAATATGTTTTAGTACACGACTTCTTCTAATAATTTTTTCAGTGCAGTACATTGTCATTGTCAGATGGAGAATTAAATAAATATTTCGCAAATACCAGGACCTCTTACGAATTACGTACATTTTACTGAGGATGCTTACAGTTTGACAAAACAAAATTTAATGTTCTCTCGTCTGTGCCACAAACCAATTACAGAAACATGAATGAAACACTGTTAGCTCCATTCAAGTGAAAATAATGGAAAAGTAAATGTGCATTTCTGTACCTTTGAAACATTACGTTTGTTGGCTTTACATATTATACCAAGCTTCACTTTATGTGATCCGGTGCAGTTAGCACGGTACAGCACAGTCATCATTTCCAGGTGTTGTAAAAATACTTAAGAATGGGAAACCAGTACTTCACAACTGGACACTGTATTTGAAATTCATTGTAGAGATATTTTGTTGTCATAAGGCTGAGAAAACAGTGCGCCTCGGTTGCACAGTGGTAGAGTGCCACACTACAAATCCAAATCGCGCGGGTTCGATCCCCGCCAGGTGCTAGGATTTTTATCTGTCACTTTCCACTTCTGTCACCTCTGGCAGTATTGCTCATGTCAAAAATACCGAGTAGCATCATGGTTTGGAACCCACGTTAAACTGTAGGTCCCCTATAACTGGCTGGGTAAGTCAGTTCGAAGGTCGGAGGAAGGCAATGGCGTACCGCCTTCACCGGCTATTAAAGCACCGTGGTGTTCAAACCAATATTCTGACTGCTTTAACTTACCTTAATCTGAAGGCAGCATAACAATTCTTTTTCACCAGTTATGAAATTGATTATCAAAATCTTATTTCACGTCATAATAGTTTTGAAAATTCACATACTACTGCAAAGTAAGTCTTTATTGTGTTTACTGCATAGTTACAAACTGTCAGTACTTATATTAAATGAAAACAACTCAAAAAGTAAGCCATGTGGAATGGTAGCATGGTCTAAGGCATCATGCTACGGATTGAGCGGCCGTTGTCACCGGAGGTTCGGGTCATCCATCGTGCATGGGTGTGCGTGTGCGTATACGTATGCTTTTCGTACGTGCTTGTATGCGCGTGTGTTATGCTATGTCTCGCCTCAGAGATAATAACTGAAAGACACTGTCCGATACGAAAGTTGTGTTTATTGACAAGACAAACTAATCATCTTCAGGAAACAAAACAAACAAACAAACTTCTGAAACTAAGGCAAAAAGAACAAACTTCAACTAAAAGATTTCTTCTTCACCAATCAGTTACAAGCCAGGGAAATGACGACAGCCTTGAGAGAACATCCAGGGAGACGGAGCCTGACGTCGTATTCCGTTGCGGGAAGTCCTGGAGGCGCGGCGTCACTAGCATGGATTCTTCCCCGGAGGCGTTGGTCACGATCCCTCAGCTATGGTTCTCGTAGGCGGTCGGCGGAGAACTTGCGTCGTGTTACAATGCGCCCCCCCCCCTCCCAAATAGTCGGCGCGCAGTGATACGTGGGAGTCTAGAGCTGGTCTCACGTGACTGCGCGGAGGAAAATAGTTGCGGTTTAATGCGCTCTCTGGCGGTGCTCGTTGTGTCCTCTGGTGACTACTCATGAACCGCGGCTGTGGGTCCCTCACTGGTGTGCATCCTTGGGCCTGTACCCTGTATTGCGGGTTGTCCGCTCGTCAGGCGGACCACCGGTACATGACATCTTGTGCTTAGTATAAGTTAGTTTAAGTAATTTCTAAGTCTATGGGCTGATGACGATAGCAGTTTGGTCCCAAAGGTTTACATACATTCGAAAAGTTCAGAATGTAAAATATGTACATTATTACAAATCCCTTTCAGATCCAAGGTAGTGGATGATGTGACACTAATATATAGAGAGAAGATACGAAATAGATACGGTAATTCGTTATAAAAATAGAAAATATATTTATTTTCAAAAATTTTATATCCACTCAATTGTCTGGTTTTGGCCTTCACTACAAAATTTTATGAACTGCAGAATCTTAGAGTATCATCCCTTTTGAAAAAAAGACATAAAATCACAGAATCCTATAACATCAACTGGCCATCAGATGCGATAGCCTAACATGTCAAAACAAGGATATCAACACCTTGTCAACAAGTCTTTCTTGCCGCCTATGTAATTGTACTGCAAGTTTGCCGGCTGCTGGTGCCACGCAGTGTAGGAACATAGAACTAAAACACGTTGCGCACCTTACCACAGTCCATCCATGATTGTGTGATACAGGCCTGAAACTTCCTAGCGTGAGTGACAAAGAAATAAATGGAGAAAAACCAGAACCGCACAGTTGTGCGTGCATGCTTTGAAAGGGATAATATCAAATTCGTATTTCATATTCACAGATTTTACGACACTAACTGCGCATGGGCAAAGTTGAAAATTTGCACCCTGTAGGATTCCGAAACCTGCTCTTCTGCTTTCTAGGTTGTTGCACTGACCCCTACTCCAATGTGGGCACAAAGATCTTCACAACTGCACGGACGACTCTGGCTCGCCTCCCGTCAGATACCAGTTCTCATCTTTTCCTTACCCACCATAACCCAAACTCGAGTTTTTTTAACTGATTCCCGCAAGAATAAAGGCCTAGGTGTGCCTCTGTAATCGGAATGTTGCCAAGGTCCGGCAAAAAACCTCCCTCATTTTAATAGCTTGTTACAGAAAAAATAAATATGATAAAGACAAAAATTAGTTTCATTTATGAAAAATACATACTTTGCAATTTTTTGATTATTTGGTTTCAAACATTGTATCTGCTAAATGACGTCCTCTATTGTTGATACACTGACGAAGCCTATCCCGAAAGTTCTCCATACATCTTCGTGTCATTTCTCTTAGAATGGCTGCCACTTCTTGGCTAATGGCCTCTTTAAGTGCTTTAAGTGTTGTGGGACGATGTTTGTAGACCATAGCATTTAAGTGTCCCCAAATAGAATAAAAAATCACAAGGCGACATATCAGGCGGCCTAGAAGGCCACGCAATGTCTCTTCGCAAAAGGACAAGATGATAAGGAACCAATTCGCGCAACATTTTCATACAATGCTGAGAGGTGTGCGATGTTGCTCAGTCTTTTTGGAACCACACTACTTGGTCTCCATGATCTACAATTAACTGGTTTAGCCTAGGTTGGAGGAAGGTCTCTAGCATGTGACAATAACGCTTTGAATTAACCGTTATCATGTGGCCATCTTCTTCAAAATAAATTAAAAAAAAAATATGCAGTCCCCACACAAAAGATTCGTCGATGGCGCGCCGCGGTGGAGTAGCCGAGCGGTCCAAAGCATCTCGCTGCGGATCGCGCGGTTGCTCGTCGTGGAGGTTCGAGTCCTCCCTGAGGCATGGGTGTGTATGTTTGTCCTTAGGTTAGTTTACCTAGGTTTAAGTAGTTTGTAAGCTACGGACTGATGACCACGCAGTTTGGTCCGATAGATTTACAGACATTTGAACATTTTTTTTGGCAATGGCGCACCAAACTGCCACATGAGGGCTGTGTAGTGGTTGCTGATGAATTTCACGAGGGTTTTGTGCAGCTCAGTAGCGGAAATTCTGTTTGTTCACAGTTCCTGAGAAGTGGAAATGGGTCTCATCCGAAGAAATAAACAAAGCGCCATGTGGAATGTTTTGAAGAATTTCCTCACACGTAGCTCTGCAAGTTTCAAAATCTATTTTACTTAATTCCCGTGTAACCATGATTTTGAAGGGACGCGTATGAAGTTGTCTATGAGGAATTCTTGTTACACTGCTGTCAGAAAATCCAAGGGCAGCTGCATGTTTAAATGCCGATCGTACCGCCAACTGTTGCACAGACACTCTCACGTGGCCGGCCGCGGTGGCCGAGGGGACTGAGGCGCTCCAGTCACGGTCTGCACGGCCACAATGGTCGGGGGTTCGAATCCCTCCTCGGGCATGGATAGTTGTGCCGTCCTTAGTATTAGGTAGTTCATAAGTAGTTTGTAAGTTTACGGACTGATGACCCCGTAGTTAAGTCCCATAAGCTTTAAAAAAAAAAAAAAAAAAAAAAAAAAAAAAAAAAAAAAAAAAAAAATCTCTCACGCGCGCCACATTTTCCGGCGTTGTTGCAGTCCGAGGACGGCCAGTAGGTTTTCTTTTCTCAGTACTGAACTTGTAATTCTAAAGTCTGACACACAAAGTTGATTAGTTTAACTTTCAGGGACACGATCATGTCGGCCATGTTCGAAACGTCTCCGAAATGCTCGCTGAGTACTAATCACTGAAACACCATTACGAAAAACAATTCCTCCACAACAAACGCGAGATGCTTACCAAGCCACGCCATGGCGCACACTGAAAATGGCAACAACAAAGCTTTCAAACAAAACACATTCAACGTCAATATCCTAACAACTCACACGCCAGCTACGTCAAATGCGGGAGGTTTTTTGACAGACCCTGTATGAGATCTACCGTACATAGTACAAATTCAGTTGATATTCGGTGCAATAGCTGTTGGTAGCGACTGTAAAGACATTTCTCATCGACAGTCATTTCCACAAACTACCGCGCCAAGTGTCAACTTAATTTGCGCGACCTGTAAGCGAACATCGAGTGACAGTTTGCAGGTACACTACCTACTGAGTTCCAATTGGTGTGACTGCGATCTGCGGTCTATCGAGAGCTGGGAGAAGCCTTTGACGGTTCCGTGAAACGTGGTGACGCGAACCTGGTGAAGTTGGAAGCGACTGTGACTCGACGCGGGGGAAGCCCCCCAGTTGACAACAGAGCTGCCGCTGGACGGCTTATTGCGGTCGGGGTGCGTTTGCACAGCACTGCGCGGCTTCGCGCCAGCCGGCTCTCGCGCTCCCCCTGTACGTCACTGCACGCCAGCAGGGGGCACTGGAGCACTGTATACAGAACGAGCCGCCATTTTGAATCCCACGTTGAAGGCGCGCATTTAAAGAGTACGGAAAACTTATGCTTCTTAAAATGCTCTTAAGTCCAGAAAATATTATAGCGTAGTAAATTTTTTTCCTTACATTCGATTATAAGACGCAAGTAAATTATAGTTAGTGATTATTTATGGATATGATACATTCACTTACAGTCCAAATTAAGGCATATATTGCCGTTTGTCCATCTCTCGTTAATCTTCTCGTTAGTAAACGAGAAATTGCCCTTAACGTCCAGTTAAATATGCTCTTTAAGTGCATTGCGTTTATCATTGCCAGATACACCTCTCGTTTGCTAACCTGGAGAAAACGAGAAGGTGCGATATATTTCCACTACGTTGGAAAACAGGGGGAAATAAAACAGTAGAAGAGAAATGGGTAGCATTGAGAGATGAAATAGTGATGGCAGCAGAGGACAAAATAGGTAGAAAGGCAAGACCTACAAAAAATCCTTGGATATCACAGGAAATACCATATTTAATCAATGAAAGGAGAAAATATAAAAATGCAGTAAATGAAACAGGCAACATGGAGTACAGACGACTAAGTAATGAGATTGACAGGAAGTGCAAAATGGCTAAGCAGGAGTGGCTAGAAGCCAAATGCAAATCCGTAGAAGAATGTATAAGAAGGGGAAAAGTAGATACCGCCTACAGAAAAATAAAGGAGACGTTTGGGGACAGGAAGGGCAGCTCTACGAATATCAAGAACTCAGATGGGAAACTAGTTCTCAGCAAAGAAGGGATAGCTGAAAGGTGGAACGAGTACATAGAGCAGCTCTACAAAGGAAATGAACTTAGAGACGCTGTTGTAGGAAGGGAAGAGGAAGTCGATCAAGATGAAATAGGAGATACTATACTGAGAGATGAATTTGACAGAGCCCTGAAAGACCTAGGGCGGAACAAGAAAATGTTCAAATGTTTGTTAAGCTTATGGGACTTAACTACAGGGTTATCAGTCCCTAAACTTACAAACTACTTATGAACTACTTACGAACTAGGACGGCACAAATATCCATGCCCGAGGGGGGATTCGAACCCCCGACCGTGGTGGCTGTGCTGACCGTGACTGGAGCGCCTTAGTCACCTCGGCCACCGCGGCCGGCAGGCGGAACAAGGCCCCAGGAGTAGATGACATACTAACGTCTCTGGGAGAGCCAACCATGACAAAAGTATTTGAACTGGTGTGTAGGATGTATGAGACAGGCGAAATACCATCAGACTTTAAGAAAAATGTAATAATCCCCATTCCAAAGAAAGCAGGGGCAGACAGGTGTGAAAATTACAGAAACATCAGTTTGATAAGTCATGGTTACAAAATTTTAACACGAATTGTCTAGAGGAGAATGGAAAAGCTGGTAGAAGCTGACCTCTGGGAAGATCAGTTTGGATTCAGGAGGAACGTAGGAACCCGGGAGGCAATACTCACTTTACGTCTTATCTTAGAAGATAGATTAAGGAAAGGCAAACCTACATTTTTAGCTTTTGTAGATTTGGAGAAAGCTTTCGACAATGTTGACTGGAATACACTCTTTCAAATTCTGAAGTCAGCAGGGGTAAAATACAGGCAAAGGAGAGTTATTTACGACTTGTACAAAAGCCAGACCGCAGTTATTGCATGAAAGGGAAGCATCAGTTGCGAAGTGAGTAAGACAGGGTTGTAGCCTTTCTCCAATGTTGTTCAATTTGTACATTGATCAAGCTATAAAGGAATGCAAGGAGAAATTTGGTGAAGGAATTAAAGTTTAGGGGGAAGAATTAAAAACATTGCGTTTTGATGATGACATTGTAATTCTGTCAGATACAGCAAAGGACCTGGAAGAGCAATTGAACGGAATGGACAGTGTGCTGAAAGGTGCATATAAGATGAACATTAACACGAGCAAAAAGGGTAATGGAGTGCAGTGTAAGAAAATCAGGTGATACTGAAGGAACTAGATTGGGAAACGAAGCAATAAAGGAGGTAGATGAATTTTGTTGCTTGGGTAGTAAAATAGCAAATGATGGTCGCAGTACAGAGGATATAAAATGCAGAGTGGCAATGGGTAGAAAAGCTTTCTTGAAAAAGAGAAATTTTTTAACATCGAATAATGATTTAAGCCTAAGGAAGTCCTTTCTGAAGGCATTTGTATGGAGTGTTGCCTTATATGGGAGTGAGACATGGACGATAAACAGTGCAGACAGGAAGAGGATTGAGGTTTTTGAAATATGGTGCTACAGAAGAATGCTGAAGTTAGGTGGGTGGATCGCGTAACTAATGAGGAGGTACTGAACAGAATTGGGGAGAAAAGAAATTTCTGGCATGCCTTGACTAAAAGAAGGGATAAATAGGTAGGACAAATCCTTAGATATCAAGGAATTGTGAATTTAGCGTTGGAGGGAAGTGTGTGGGGTAAAAACCGCAGAGGAAGACCAAGAGATGGATACAGTAAGCAGATTAAGACAAATGTAGGTTGCCGTTCTCATGTGGAGATGAAGAGGCTTGCTCAGGACAGGGTATTGTGGAGAGCTGCATCAAACCAGTCTCCGGACTGAAGACCACAACAACAACAACAACAACAACAACAACAATTGTTTATGGATATTATACATTCACTTGCAGACCAAATTAAGGCATATATTGCCGTTCTAAACATTTAGGGCCGGTTCGTCCATCTCTCGTTAATCTTCTCCTTAGTAAACGAGAAATTGCCTTTAACGTCCAGTTAAATGTGCTCGTTAAGTGCATTGCGTTTGTCATTGCCAGATACACCTCTCGTTTGCTAACCTGGAGAAAACGAGTAAATGGAAAAAGAACAACATGAATTCGTCAATCCAGCAGAGCGAAATTTTATTGACACATTCTTGGGGGTGTATACAACACACGATCACGCAGTCAGAAGCATACGCACGTCTGTACAGTCACCGGAGCATGCAGTATCGTGTATACCCTCATTTTGCAGCAATGCGGGGTGCAACTTTCTCATAAAGACGATCGAAGAGGTGCCGAATGAAGTCTCACGGTATGGTCTGCTGTGCCATTTCCATCTGATGCCTCATCTGGACCAGATCTCGTGCCGGTCGCGTAGACTGCGGCAAGATGATGTTTCATCTGAACCCAGACATGCTCAATGGGGAAAGATTTTGGGATAATGATGGGCAGGGTAGTTGATGTACACATAGAAGAGAACTTTGGGTTGTACGGGATACGTGTGGACATGCATTGTCCTGTTGGAAAAGCCCGTCGCCTTGTTGATGCATGGACGGTGGCAGGACGGGTTGAATGGTGGTTTCAATGTACCGTATACTGTTTAATTTTCCCACAACGAACACTAGAGGAGAACGGAGAGTGTAGGATATGGCTCCTCACACCATGATGGCAGGTGTCGGCCCCATTTGCCTCTGTCGCGTACACTCCAGATTTTCGCACTCCCCTGCACGACACCACACACGCGTAGACCGTCATTGGTACCGAGGCAGCGATGACTCATCAATGAAGTCGACACGTTTGCATTCGTCCCTTCATAAGCGCCTACCATGACATCATGGAGGCGGATTGAATGATGTTGGGGTGTGAGCAGAGGACACTAACAGCACACATGATCGTGCATCATTGTGACGGGAGAGATATTCTACACTCGCCATTCTCCTCTAGTGATTGTCTAGAGAACATTGAACACTGCACCTTACTCTGAAATCGTCATTTAAGCCGTCTTGTACCACTCATGCACCAACAAGGTGATATGCTTTTCCAACAGGACAATGCAGATCCATATGTATCCCGTATCACCCAATGTGCTCTTCAAGGTGTACGTCAACTACCCTGGCCAACACGGTCCCCAGATCTCTCCCCCATTGAGCATGTTTCGGATCGATGAAACGTCATGTTGGGCAGTCTGCATGAGCAGCACGCAAACTGGCCCGAACTGAGGCACCAGGTGGAAATTGAAAGGCAGGCCATTCCACATAACCAAACATGGAACCTCTACGTTGCTGCATTGCTGCAGAAGGAGGATATACACGATATTAACATCAACATTGTGGACGCTCTGGTGACTGTACTCACGTGCGTACGGTTCTGCCTATGTGATCCTGCGTTGTACACGACCTCAAGAATGTGTCAATAAAATTTCCCTGTGGTGGGTCGACGAATTCATGATGTTCGTTTTTCATTTTCCAGGAGTCTATTTCCACTACGTTGGCAATAGAAACAGATGAAAGTGCCGTCTAAATAAGTAGCTGTTCGCCATATTTGACTATCAGGAAGGAAGTTAGCAGACAGTTGTTATTTTCCGCTATGGCAAACAAACGTGAAAGAAGCTCGAATTCTACAAGAAGTTAGTGCGAGAGTCTTGTGTCCATAATAGAGGAATATAAGGACACATTGGAATGTAAAAAAAAAAAAAAAAAGACAGAAGGAAAAGGAAGCGACATTGTGGCAAATGAATTCAATGCTGTCCGTGGAACATGTAGGGAAGCAAAAGTGCACATGGTCTAATACGATAACATACTGCCAAGTGCTTAGTACCTTAGTGCAAGCAATAACTTGCTCATAGGCGAAAGTGCACTGTTCCTATACATCGGAGGAAGAAATCACATTTTAGGCCTTACACTAGGCGCAACAAGCGTAAATAAATACTGAATTAATAAGCTTGCAGATATAATAATGTATTCAGTTTTCTATTACGACTGATAACATACAAAATACGTAACTATCTTCAGATGGTAGTGGAGTTTTTCATGGAGCGTTTCCAAAGTGGCTTTTCGAAGACGAAATCGAGTAACAAATTCTGCATGATCCCAGCATTCAAAATGATTTGGACGTACATAAATACGTCTAGGGCACCTGATAGGGGCAATGACCTCTAAATCGTCCAAAATATTGACTGGAAGGAACACATAGAAAATATTGTGGGGAAGGCGAACCATAGGTTACGTTTCATCGGCAGAACGCTTCGAAGATGCACCAGCTCCACCAAAGAGACTGGCTACATCACACTTGTGCGTCCTCTCCTAGAGTACTGTTGCCCCTTGTGGGACCCACACCAGGTGAGACTGACGGAAGACATTGAGAAGGTTCAGAGAAGGGCAGCTCGTTTTGTCTTATCACGTTACGGGGGGGGGGGGGGGGGGGAAGCGTCACGGAAATGTTGCACGAATTGGGGTGGAAATCATTAAAAGAAAGACGTTATACATTGCGGCGTGATCTGTTTGCGAAGTTTCAATTACCGACTTTTAGTTCTGAATGTGAAAATATTTTGCTAGCGACCATCCCAATAAAATAAGAGAAATCAGATCGAAAACGGAACGATTCAGATGTTCCTTCTTCCCACGCGCTATTAGAGAGTGGAACGGTAAAGAAAAGTTATGAAAGTGGTTAATGAAACCTCTGCCAGGCACTTGAATGTGATTTGCAGAGTATCTATGTAGATGTAGATGGACATCGTCGTAATTTTCAACCAAAATTCTTATTCCAGCACTCTTCATCATACCTATTCTCACTGAACTAGTCGGTACCCGTAAGTTTGTATTTTGATATCACAACATTAATTTTAAGGTTATGTTGCATATCTGCAATGCATCAAACATATTTAATTGCTACTGACATGGACGGGGTGAGAAATATGACGATACAATTTTTCCAGTAAAGCTGCTTTCACACTAGTTTTTCATAAATGTAGTGCTTCTGTTATTTTGTTCGCTAAATGTGTCTTTATCATGTGAGTAGGCTATATTGCGGTATTTTAGCGCTTTGGAATCCTGCCATTTTCATACAGATTCTAATGTTACTCGTTAACGTAATGGTAAGTTTGAGGTATTTTAACGTCAGGTTAACTAATAACGAAACATTGACAAACGCAATTCTCCGTTAACGACAAGTTAAAATTTTAACTGGAAATTGACGAAACATTGACAAACCGGCCCTTATACAGTTAAAATACGAAATAGGCAGCAACAGGCAACATCGTGTCAGTGGATCTAGACATGCTATTTTTAATTTTCATGAAATATGAACACATTCTGCAGCTTTGAGATAGGAGGCGACGACCATATGAGCATTACTTTACAAAGCTGCAACTGCGAGGCAACATTCATAAATTGAACTACTCTTGTGCAGAAAGGAAGGAAGGGCGATTACAGTTTAACATTCGCTTGGCAGCATGGTCATCGGAGACGTAGCGCTAGCTCGGAAGGTTTTTATAAGCTTGTCGAAGGAAATCGGCCGACTCGTTTCAAAGGAGCAATGTCGCCATTTGTTAGAACTTAGTTGCTGATATTGTGCCAAACTAAATTTCGGTGACCGAAGATGGATTAGAACCGTAGCCTTCCTGAATACGAATCCATTGTGGTAACCATTACTACTGCGCCTGCCCGGCCACGGTGGTCTACTGCGAATCCTGAACTGAAATCTGCTGCGCAGGTGGGTGGGAGGGGAGAAGTGGGGATGAGCTACAACATCTACATTTGCAAGTCACAGCATTTTCAGGTTTCGGCTATTGAGGGGGAATTGTCTGCTACTCACCCATGAACACTCAGACACCTCCTTGTAAACATTTTCAGGGAGTTGAAGCCGACATAAAGGCATAGGGTGCACACATTAAATTTTAGGTTCCACTGACATCTGTCCACATAGTACTTCAATTGTTGCTTTCGTTTTGTTTTAGATACCGCTTATCAAATGACATGAATTTTGGAATAGCTGCAGATATTCAGTTTTTAAAGAAGATAAGGAAGAACAGAGCATGAATCACACCGGCATTAAAATGTAGCAGTAGTCGTAGTTAATGCTAAGACAACACCCGAAAACTCCTCTACAAAAGTAAGTTCACGAAATGTTATCTGTATATGCCAGATGAAGTGTAGACCAGCTGTAGACATTGTTTTGTGCTGGAACAGTAATAGAAATTTAGCTTCCTGCCATAAAGCAATGCTTGGTTATTTTGCGCTTCGCATAATAAAGTTTCACGAACGCGTTAAATTACTGTCACAACGGGTGCATAAAATTACAAAATATCGAACTGATAAAAACACTGACTGCAGGTTCTGAAAATGAAATCCGTGTAATATCAATGTAGCAAAAAGTCGAGTTTGAACTATCATAACAATGACTAGGCATATTTTTAAGACTGAACGCAGCTTGCGCTGGAATCAAAAATGGTCAAATGTTTGTAAATCTATCAGACCAAACTGCGTGATCATCAGTCCGTAGCTTACAGACTAGTTAAACTAAGGTAAACTAACCTAAGGACAACACACACACACACACCCATGCCCCAGGGAGGACTCGAACCTCCGACGGCGAGCAACCGCGCGCTCCACAGCGAGGCGCCTTAGACCGCTCAGCTTCTCTACCGCGGCGCGTGGGAATAGGAATGGGCATTTTGAATTAAGAAATATTTTAAATGAAACTGGAGGGTTTAGTACAATGAAATTAAACGAAGCTCACACTTACTCGTCCTTTGCAAAGAGTGAGAAGAGGTGACGTCCGTTCAGTATTGCCGATAGAACATAAAAGATGACGAGCGCTTCCATTCTCTCTCCAAGCCGGAAAAAAAAGTTGACCATCACAAACTAGTCGGAGGTATTCATTGAAGTGACAACGGATACGCAAGCTACAAGCATCGTATATGTAATATGTGTAAAAATATTTAGTGTAATGCTACAAGTTGATTAGATAACACACTACACTGTGGGGCATAGTGACCATTTTAAGCGAAACAAACCATTAATTTCTGGATTTAAGATAGGAGCAAAATTGGGTCAAGAGGTACAGTAATAACAGAGGAAATAGAATCTTGAAACTGTTATTATGTGATGTTGTCTGCCATGTGTTATGTTTAAACTCGAGCATAAGCTCAATACGTTTAAGTTAATGGAGTGATTGTTGCAGATCGGAATCTTTTCGTAAAACAAATTGCTGAAGTGTGAAAGCTAGCGGGTCCCTGTACGATTAAACTGAGCATAGGATTTGATTTTTAAATTCGTACGTGTCGATCATCTTTCCACACAAAGATTGACAATCCTGACAACCCGAACTGTACTTAAAACGACAAACTAAAATTAAACTTGTAATTTTGTTTGTTGCTAATCTGGTATGTTTGGTTTGTGCTGTCAGTCCATGTTATTTTATAATCCACAGGATGTGGACTGCAGTCGGTATCGTAGCGTAGGGGTGACCTCGTGAACACAGTTCCGGACGGCATTTGGAGCGCGGCAGGGAGCCGCCGAGATGGATACAGGATCAGGCCGCGGTCATCCTTCTAAAGAATCAATGTTTTTCCTTAACGTGTCTTCTGAGGACCACAACTTATCGAGAGTATTGAAATTTTACTCAACCGACAGAAATCGTACTTAACGGAAACTCAATCCCAAAGCCGCCAAATAGGCAGAAAGTCAACACACAATCAAAATATTTGCTAGTGGAAGGAGTTAGAAACAAGGCTTCAAAAAGGACAAACTTTTGTTAAAAAAGTGCATGAAGTCATAGGCAAATGAAAAGTAATGACATGTAATCTCATCAGAATATTAGATATAATAAGGCAAGATGCAACTTTTTAGAACTGGTGCATTCACTAGCAATACTCGACACTATCCCTCATATATATATATATATATATATATATAACGGTAGAGATGTGTAAATTGCCGTTGACAAATCAACATTTAAAGAACACATTTTACTATATACTGAAATTGCTGCAGGGTATGACAGATTCTTTGCTTTCCAATTACCTTCAACCACTGTGCAGTCATTATAAGCTATGTCCGTGCTTCCTTCACTTTAGAGACTTCATGATGTTCGTGAGTGCTTACTGCGCCTGCTTACAGTTAATTTTGAATATATTCTATGTTTTACAGTGTGAAGTCTTACTCGTCGATATGAAGTATGCTTTGTACAAATATGAATACAAAGATACTTACAGACGTCGTGAGTATATTAAAAGATGTTTTCATTATGGTGAATTCAGATATATTTTCAGGCTCCTTTTATATTTTCGACTGATCCATGAAACCACAACCTATTTCTGAAAAAGTCAATTGCGTAGAAATCAGATTGAGTTATATTAATATATGGGCATGAATGAGGTTTAAAAAGGTATATATTTTAGTGCGTCTTCTGCAAGGTCATGACAGTTATTTACTGATTTTACTTTAAAAATAATTAGGAGGTTTTAAGTATTTCTTTTACTGAATACATATTGGAAAGATGCTCTTGAGAGACGCGCCGTCAATTTAAAATGCAAAATATTCAGTGAGGTAGCCTACATGATGATAAACTTTTGAAGATAAGTAACTATTTTATTTGTTTAGAGGAGTATACTTTAATACAACTTTTTCTTACAATATGCATTAGCAAGAAACAACAGACAGCTGACTCTGCAAGGAGTAATTACTACGTACAGGATTATTGAAAAGTTCATGGAATATATATAAAAGCACTTTCCACAATATATATCAGAACATAGAAAAATAATTAATTCCCAACTCTACAGTTGCGTATAAAAGCGTTCCAGGTACCTAAAACCTATGATTTACATGTATTTATCAACATACGGAAATTAGTGCAGCTGCACCTACACACAGAAATTCATGCCAGAATTTGATAACACAGAGCGTTAGAATAATAGTTGCAATTGCTTTTAAACCGCTCGTATGTGATATGGTCAATAAGAGTAACCAATTGCAGGCATGAGACAATATCGGCGAACTGATTGCGCGGAGAAAAGAAATTGTGTCCATAAAGCAGAAGGAGGTTACAAATAATCAATGTCATTACGTACTGATACAAGAAATGTTCTTGAATTTTATATCAATAGCACAAGTTTATCTGATTTCCTACTTCTGTGTTTGACAGAATACCTAGGACATTAGAGGCGAACGAATCTACAACGTTGTGACTGCCGCATATTTGAATGGTTCCTCGGAACAACAATGTATTTTACTCTTTGATCTATTTGAGTTATATACGTAGTAATGTTGTACTTAATCTCTGCAATAGATTGATGCTATTATGACACGAGTAAGATATCTCTGGATTGTTTTTACTAACGTTCAAAAGTAAGAATCCCTGGAATAACTCTGTATATCGTAATAAAATGGTCGACGTTTAGAAGTATTGTCATGTCAACCAATGCCTGAAATTAGCCAAAGGAAGTAGGAAACGCAAAATAAAGTAAGATAAGTGGCAAAAGTTGTGAGAACAAGGCAGCGAAATGCTTGAAAAACCTTAAACGAATGCAAAAAGCTGTAATATCGACGGAAAGACGCTTGCAGACGAAATAATAAGAAATACTTTAAACTAGAAGTAACATGTGAGCCACTTTTTACCCAAATGGGTGTTTCGAGAGCCCCAATATATTCTTCGTAGGACAAAATCCTCTCCTGACTTTTAATCATTTATAGAGTTGAATACCTCACCAAAATTTCAACCCTCTAGGCCACCTAGAAGTATGAAAAATGTATCTGTTATACCAGTAGTACCGTGTGGGTCACTTTTGAACCATAAACAGTTTGACACAATTGGTATGAGCAACTACAATTTTTAGAGGGGAAATAATTTATGGGGGTGTCTCGACGTTATTCTCGAGATGTTGAAGTATATTATGACACTTTAGGCCAAAAATAAAAGAGAAATACGAAAAATTGTGAGTTCTGTTGAAGCCTTATATCTGTGCGGCTTTCGGTTTTCTGTGGACTGGCGCTATGACAGTTGCAGTAGGAAGTCACAGAATAACAACTGTGAGGGGCTGCTAATAGATCTATGACACGACAGCGGATGTTAGGCGTGTCGTCCCTACAGAAGTTTTATATCCGTGTATCTTTGCCTTTGGTCAAGCCGAGTGGGCTCAATCATTACCTGTGGCAGCAACCTTAGCTTGTGGTTTATTGTGGCGAGTTTGCATCATCGAAGCTATGACAGCAGGTTGATGCGGTCTCACGTATATCGAGATTCTGTACCTTCGAAGTTTCACCGACGAAATAAAGTTACGAATCCGGAAGTGAGACGATTTTGTTCCAGTAGGAACTGCTGACTCAAGTGATTCTGGTGTATCACTTGATGGTCAATTTGGAGCATCTGACAGTGATGTACTTGCACAACGTAAACATGTTTGCATTCTACCCAAGTTATTAAACTATTAGGTCTTCCTTTGTCCTATTCGTGAGGTGTCTGAGTAACATGCATGCGGGTTGTCAGGTCGATGACAATTCTCAGAGGAAACTACCAGGAACTGTGTAGTTTTGTAATGAAACCAAGGGTGGAGTTGGTATAGTTGATCAAATGGCAAGACATTACAGTGTCAAAACTGGCTCTCACAGATGACCTATACATATCTTTTACAACTTTCTTGACCGTGCAATTATCAATGCTCACATGATCTTTCAGTTATGTACATGTCAAGAAAGGTAAAAATACTAATACTAGTCGCATAAATTGTATGTTTTTACTCTGGTAACCATTATAAAATAGCCTTACATCATGGTTGTTGTTGTTAAGCTTATGGGACTTAACTACGGGGTCAACAGTCCCTAAACTTACAAACTACTTATGAACTACTTACGAACTAGGACGGCACAAATATCCATGCCCGAGGGGAGATTCGAACCCCCGACCGTACTGGCCGTGCTGACCGTGACTGAAGCGCCTCAGTCACCTCGGCCACCGCGGCCGGCCCTTACATCATGACGCGGTACCATACCCAGAAAACTTTTATGTCATTATAAAATTGTTTTGCTTACTTGTTTGAATGATTTTTGATGGAAGACAGTAGAATTTCTTTTGTACGACTTAAAATTAAAATAACACATAATTCTGAAAATTTGCTTTTTGACTATTCATTTAAGAACAAATAATATTTTACTTGCACATTAGAATCATCTTGAATGTAGTATCAACGTGTAGAAACCGAAAACACCATTCACATAACAATAAAATGGTAGTTTCCTAGTGGAGGTCAAAAATGACCCACATTGGTCTACTAGGGGTACAGATATAATCCGGGATTTTTCGGTACTTCTAGTGTTAAAACAATGTGATGCAATTATTCATTTCCTGTTGATTGTGTTGATGTTTTTGGTAAAATAATACTGCTGCTTAATGTTTTCATTACTGTAATACTAAAATTTATGTTTATTTAAATGCTAACAAACGATATGCAACGTTTTGTAAGTTTATGTACAACATTGTTCCACGGAATGCAACGTTTTCCCTTCAAGCCTCTTAAATAGGTAAATATACGTGAATCCAACTATTTCACGACTTCTGGTTCATTTAAATGATTATTTTTTTATATACATGTCAGCAACTTTATCAGAAAACAGACCTTGAATACGTTTTTCGTCTCTACTCAAAAGTTGCGAAAAGCGACATAGACCGTTGTTCCGGAAGACCATTCCTATGATCTCAGTGGCATTCGGAAATTTCGATCGGTCTTGGAAACGTGTTCGGATAGGCGAAAGCAGTAAATCCGGGTTAGAATCTCAAATGCGAATTACACGGAAAGCACTAAATATCAGGTAAACTTCATAAATCTGAATGAATTTCAAAAGGAGAATACCAATCATTGAGATAAATAATGTTCCTACACTGATATCTTTCTAGAAAACGTCTGCCAATTATTGATAATGTTTGCTTTAACGGAGGCATCGAAGAAGAAGCCTGCTCACAAGCGACAACATTGATCTCCAACTCTTCGAAGCAATGAAAGGAGGCTTGGTATAACATTCGATCATTTAAAAACAATAAATAAACAAATAAATACATATAAAAACTATCAATTGTCTCTATCAGTTCCATACAAAAAGTTGTATTATATCGCAAGAAATATTTCAATACAGAGAAAGAAAGTAATAATATACCATTCCCACGGGAGGAAACTTAAACTGCCGCGGTGGAGTAGCCGAGCGGTCTAAAGCGTCTCGCTGCGGAGCGCGTGGTTTCTCGCCGTGGAGGTTCGAGTCCTCCCTGGGGCATGGGTGTGTGTGTTGTCCTTAGGTTAGTTTACCTAGGTTTAAGTAGTTTGTAGGCTACGGACTGATGACCACGCAGTTTGGCCCGATTGATTTATAGACAGAAACTTATACTCAGGCCAATGATGTCAGTGTATCATTTGACATAACAGATAAAAAAAATTCTCAGCCATATCGCTCTCCGAAGCCGGATATTTTCCCAGATAGTCTAACATGTGCTATTGTTAAAGCGTTCTATACAAAAGCAGATACGACCCATGTCAACTGTCCATTTTCATTTCTGACCGAAATTCTTGAGAAAGTAATGTATTAAAAAGTAGTTTCCCATATTTGAAAAAAATAAGGTACTAACAAAACGTCAATTTAGTTATCAGCAAGGCTTTTCAGTGATCAAATATTTAATGCTCTGAATAACCGGACCTCATCCGTAGGAATGTTTCATGATCACTCACCTCGATAACGTTAAGCATTATTGTTTTAAAAAAAAAGTTTAATTCATACGTAACTGGAAGAGTGCAGAAAGTTGAAATAAGTGGTTCAGGTAAAAGGCAACAACCTGCTGATTACTCAGACTAGGGATCTATCAGGAATGTGGCCCCATATGGTTCGAAGGTACAGTCTTGGGTCCTTTGCTGTTCTTGATATGTATTAATGGTTTGGTATTATATATTCGCGAAGATACAAGTACTGTAATTACTTGAGACAAACAAGAATTGAAAATGGACTCATCCCCAGTCTGTAGCTGAGGTAGAATATTCAAAGTTTCTGCGTGTGTTTATTGACGCGAATTTAAATTATTGGAAGCAAGACATTGATCAACACTGAAACGTTTGAGTTCAACAACTTATGCTGTTAGGTTTATTACAAATTTTGGTGACAACCATTTCAGTAAATTAGCTTACTGTGCCTATCGTCAAGAAGATATAGTAAATGTCAGCGGGATGATCCTACGTGGCATTCAGAAATTATTCTAACTGCAAAGTATCCCGAACAAATTAATTAAATAAGTAAATTTTATATAAATTTACAAAGTATCCCGAAGATTAATGTTTAATGGTAATTGATCAATACCATACGTGAATGAAAACCGCCCATTGTGGTGACTATGACCATCGAGGTAAGCCTTAGAAAACATTAATACGCACAACGGACACGCCCGGGAAATGAGGAAACGCAAACACCAGAATTATGGCCCTGTCTAAACTACTTCCGCCAGCCGCGGTGGCCGAGGTGACTGAGGCGCTTCAGTCACGGTCTGCACGGCCACGACGGTCGGGGGTGCGAATCCCCCCTCGGGCATGGATGTTTGTGCCGTCCTAGTTCGTACGTAGTTCATAAGTAGTTTGTAAGTTTAGGGACTGATGATCCCGTAGTTAAGTCCCATAAGATTTACATACATTTTAACATTTAATATAAAAAAATAAAATAAAATAAAAAAAATATTAAAAAAAAGGGTACAGCGAAACTGATGAACATGTATTATGAAACGGGGGAAACAATGACTGCGACACCTATAAAAACAAAAATTGACTTACCTCGTATCTTCTTATTACAAAACTGGAAACAGAAAACAGCAAATAGCTCGCGTCATGCAGTATTTCAGTATTAAAAATTTTCAAAAGTGATATGTGGGTAGTAATTAAGTCCAACAATAATCATAAATGAATAAAATGAAAGGGAGGGGAAACTAACTACCAAATGAGGACGCAGAACGCAAATTGAATATTGGAAATTATGTGTTCTTAAAAAATATGGAGTAGAAAAATATTACATAAAATGAAATTAACACCATGCATTACAATAATAGCGTGCTGCAACATATACTTAACGACTGCCTTCTCCAACAGCGTCCTGGCGCTACCTCACCCAACAGGTAACACTCTGCAAATGACTCCCAACACAGTTCGCAACAGACTAACTACTGACTGCTCTCTCTCGCAGCCAGAGCAGTTCCTCTACAATAGAACTTCCAAAGATTACTGTGCCACTCACAATATACATCTGTGACCAGTTTACATACGTACAAAATACTACAGAAAACCTACTTATGTCGGGACGATAGGAACCTTACATAACTACACGCCGTTTTGCTCAACGATAAATTACCCGAAAATATGATGCCGTATGGAAGCAGTGCATGAAAACAGGCGTGGTAAGGTAAGTTGCGGATATGATTGACAGCAAAGTTTGCAATAATCCTAATAGCATAAGTTGCTATAAACACAAAGGTTTCAGTAGATCAGTAGTATGCTGCTATATAATTCTTTGGTCACTTAGCAATTACTATCAAATGTGTGACAAATAGAACAAATTGAAATAATTTCTCAATGACAACTCCTTAAAAGCAGTACATGAGTTTTTACATGGAAATGAGTAATTTGAAAAATGTAAATACATTAAATTAAAACAAAAATCATAAAATGTAATGTTATCTTTTACAAAACTGACACGTTCCATATCATTATGAAATCTCATTTTCACTATATATAGAACAAGTATCAATCTAAAACAAACTAATCTATTTTGAACATACACATAATATTAGTTTATTATAACGAGTTAGTTTATTATAACGAGTTCACCTATCAATCTAAAACAAACTAATCTATTTTGAACATAGACATAATATTAGTTTATTATAACGAGTTAGTTTATTATAACGAGTTCACCTCTCACATCTTTTATCTCTGTCAATGTTATCGATAAGAAAAGTACCCAGATGCACCTTGGTTCGGAATCCACATTTAACTGTACATCATTCTATAAACTGGGACGGTAAGACAGATTCAAAATCGGAGAAACACAATGCAATACTACCCCCAAACAAAACCATGCCTGGTAAAGCGCTGTGGTTTTCAAGCCTTTGAATTGTAGGTTGATTTACCTTTGTAAGGAATTCGCCCACTATCGGCTATGAAAAGAAGTGCAACTATTGAATGTACAGATTTGTAACGTATTTTTATAGTTTCCAACTGAATGTTACCCTTTACAGTACCAAATAATCCACTAATTACATAAAATATGCTGGAAGAGTAAATCTTGTATTACTAACACCTCCCCCCACCCCCCGTAATGGTTCAATAATGTTGAGATACGGCGATTTTTCGGTCCAGTGTTTACATCTACATCTACGCCTTCATGGGATACTCTGCAAATGACATTTAAGTGCCTGGCAGAGGGTTCATCGAACCACCATTATTTATCTCCCATTCCATTCTCGAACAGCACGCGGGAAGAGAGAACACCTCAATCTCTCCGTTCGAGGTCTGATTTCCCGTATTTTATTCTGATGGTCACTTCTACCTATGTAAGTGGGAGTCAACAATATATTTTTACATTCGGAGGAGAATGTTGGCTATTGGAGTTTCTCAAGTAGCCCACGCCGCAGCGATAAGCGCCGTTGTTGAAATGATTCCCATCCCAGATCCTGTATAATTTCCGTGATGCTGTCTCCCCTGTATCGTGACAATACAAAACGAGCTGCTCTCCTTTGGTCTCTTTCGATGTCCTCCGTCAAACCCACCTGATAAGGATCAGACACTGGGCTGCAATACTCCAAAAAAGGACGAACAAGCGTAGTGTATGCAGTTTCTTTAGTAGTTCTGTTGCATCTTTTAAGGGTTCTACCAATAAAACGCAGTCTCTGGTTCGCCTTTCTCACGACATTATCTACGTGTTCTTTCCAATTTAAGTATGTTCAAATGTTTGTACAGCTTATAGGACTTAACTACGGGGTCATCAGTCCCTAAACTTACAAACTACTTATGAACTACTTACGAACTAGGACGGCACAAATATCCATGCCCGAGGGGGGAGTCGAACCCCCGACCGTAGTGGCCGTGCAGACCGTGACTGGAGCGCCTCAGTCCTCTCGCCCACCGCGGCCGGCCCAATTTAAGTCTGAAGTAATAGTAATTCCTAGGTATTTTGTGGAGTTTACGGCCTTCACGTTTGATTGATTTATCTTGTAAACAAAGTGTAACGGATTTCTTTCCGTACTCATGTGGACAACTTCACACTTCTCATTATTTATAGTCAATTGCCAATTTCTACACCGTCCTGATATCTTATTCAAATCGTTCTGCAGTTGGTTTTGATCTTTAGATGATTTCACGAGACGGTAAATGACAGCGTCATCTGCAAACAACGTAAGGGAGCTACTTAGATTTTCCCCTAAATCGTTTATGTAAATAAGGAACAGCAGAGGACCAATAACACTACCCTGTGGAACGCTCGATATCACCTCTGTTTGAGTCGATGCCTTGCCACTGATTACTACGAACTGAGTCCTCACTGACAGGAAATCCCCTATCCAATCGCAAATTTGGGGCGATAAACTATAACCACGCAATTTTATTAAAAGTCGTTTATAGGTACGGCGTCAAAGCCTTCTGGAAATCAAGAAATACGGAGTCGATTTCCTAACCCTTGTCGATAGCACCCACCAATTCGTGTGAATAAAGAGCTAGTTGTGTTTCGCATGAACCATATTTTCTAAATCCGTCTTGACCTTGGGTCAATAGATCATTCTGTTCGAGATAATTCATAATATTTGAATACAGGATATGTTCCAAAACCCTGCTGAAAATTGACGTCAATGAAATAGGCCTGTAGTTTAGTGGATTACTCCTACTGCCTTTGTTGAATATAGGTATGACCTGTTCAAGTTTCCAATCTTTGGTAAAGATCCTTCTTTGAGAGAGTGGTTGTATGTGGCTGTTAAGTAAGGAGCTATCGCTTCAGCATAATCAGATAGTAATCTAATGGGTATACAGTCCGGACCAGAAGACTTGTTCTTGTTAAGTGATAATGCTTTGGTGTTGTACAAAGCACAAAAGAGACTTTTTGGCAGCGTGCGTGCGCATTATAATTTTGGAGATATGACAGTGTTTGTCCACCCCCATGAACCACAGACATTGCCGAGGTGGGGTGGCTTGCGTGCCTCAAGGGGCAACAGTCTGGATGATTGACTGAGCTGGCCTTGTAACATCAGCTAATGTGGCTTTGCCACACAGCTACTGCGAACGGCTGAAAGCAAGGGGAAACTACAGCCGTTACTTTTCCCGAGGACATGCAGCTCTACTGTATGAACATATGATGATGGCATCCTCTCGGGTAAAATATTCCGGAGGTAAAATAGTCCCCCATTCGGATCTCCGGGCGGGGACTACTCAGGAGGATGTTGTCATCAGGAAAGACAATACTGGCATTCTACGGATCGGAGCGTGGAATGTTAGATCCCTTAATCGGGTAGGAAAATTAGAAAATTTAAAAAGGGAAATGGATAGGTTGAAGTTAGATATAGTGGGGATAAGTGAAGTTCGGTGGCAGGATGAACAGGATTTCTGGTCAGGTGAGTACAGGATTATAAATACAAAATCAATTGGGGGTATCACAGGAGTAGGACTGATAATGAATAAGAAAATAGGAATGCGGGTAAACTACTATGAACAGCACAGTGATCGCATTATCATTGTCAAGATAGATACGAAGCCAACACCGACAACAGTAGTACAGGTTTATATGCCAACTAGCTCTGCCGATGATGAGGAGATCGAAGAAATATATGAGGAGCTAGAGGAAATTATTCAGACAATTAAGGGAGAGGAAAACTTAATTGTTATGGGGGACTGGAATTCGGTAGTAGGACAAGGAAGGGAAGGGAAGATAGTAGGTGAATATGGTCTGGGCAAAAGGAATGAAAGAGGAAGTCGCCTGGTAGAATTTTGCACGGAACATGATTTAATCGTAACAAACACGTGGTTTAAGAATCACAACAGAAGGTTGTATAGGTGGAAGAGACCAGGAGACACAGGAATGTATCAGATAGATTTTATAATGGTAAGACATAGATTCCGGAACCAGGTCCTAAACTGCAAGACCTACGCAGGGGCAGATATAGGCTCTGACCATAACTTGTTAGTCATGAACTGTAGGCTAAAACTGAAAAAACTGCAGAAAGGTAGGAAAATAAGGAGATGGGACTTAGATAAATTGAAGGAAAGTGAAGTTCTGGAGAATTTCAGAGGGAGATTTAGGCAACAATTGACAGAAACAGGGGGAAATAAAACAGTAGAAGAGGAATGGGTAGCATTGAGAGACGAAATAGTGAAGGCAGCAGAGGACAAAAAAGTAGGAAGGCAAGACCAACAAAAAAGCCTTGGATATCACAGGATATACTAAATTTAATAGATGAAAGGAGAAAATATAAAAATGCAGTAAATGAAACAGGCAAAATGGAGTACAGACGACTAAAAAATGAGATTGACAGGAAGTGCAAAATGGCTAAGCAGGAGTGGCTAGAAGCCAAATGCAAATCCGTAGAAGAATGTATAAGAAGGGGAAAAGTAGATACCGCCTACAGAAAAATAAAGGAGACGTTTGGGGACAGGAAGGGCAGCTCTACGAATATCAAGAACTCGGATGGGAAACCAGTTCTCAGCAAAGAAGGGAAAGCTGAAAGGTGGAAAGAGTACATAGAGCAGCTCTACAAAGGAAATGAACTTAGAGACGATGTTGTAGGAAGGGAAGAGGAAGTAGATGAAGATGAAATAGGAGATAGTATTCTGAGAGAGGAATTTGACAGAGCCTTGAAAGACCTAGGTCGGAACAAGGCCCCAGGAGTAGATGACATACCCGCAGAGCTATTAAAGTCTCTGGGAAAGCCAGCCATGACAAGACTATTTGAACTGGTGTGTAGGATGTATGAGACAGGCGAAATACCCTCAGACTTTAAGAAAAATGTAATAATCCCCATTCCAAAGAAATCAGGCGCAGACAGGTGTGAAAATTACAGAACCATCAGTTTGATAAGTCATGGTTGCAAAATTTTAACACGAATTATCTACAGGAGAATGGAAAAGCTGGTAGAAACTGACCTCGGGGAAGATCAGTTTGGATTCAGGAGGAACGTAGGAACCCGGGAGGCAATACTCACTTTACGTCTTATCTTAGAAGATAGATTAAGGAAAGGTAAACCTACATTTTTAGCTTTTGTAGATTTGGAGAAAGCTTTTGACAATGTTGACTGGAATACACTCTTTCAAATTCTGAAGTCAGCAGGGGTAAAATATAGGGAAAGGATAGTTATTTATAACTTGTACAAAAGCCAGACCGCAGTTATTAAACTCGAAGGGCATGAAAGGGAAGCATCAGTTGGGAAGGGAGTAAGACAGGGTTGTAGCCTTTCTCCGATGTTATTCAATTTGTACATCGAGCAAGCGGTGAAGGAAAGCAAGGAAAAATTTGGAATAGGGATTAAAATTCAGGGCGAAGAAATAAAAACATTGCGTTTTGCTGATGACATTGTAATTCTATCAGAGACAGCAAAGGACCTGGAAGAGCAGTTGAATGGAATGGACAGTGTGTTGAAGAGAGCGTATAAAATGAATATTAACAAGAGCAAAACAAAAATAATGGAATGCGGTCTTAGAAAATCAGGCGATGCTGAAGGAATTAGATTAGGTAACGAAACAATGAAGGTGGTAGATGAGTTTTGTTACTTGGGTAGTAAAATAACATGCGATGGTCGTAGTACAGAGGATACAAAATGCAGAATGGCAATGGGAAGAAAAGCATTTCTGAAAAAGAGAAATTTGCTAACATCGAATATTAATTTAAGTGTAAGGAAGTCTCTTCTGAAGGCATTTGTGTGGAGTGTTGCCTTGTATGGGAGTGAAACATGGACGATAAGCGGTGCGGACAGGAAGAGAATAGAGGCTTTTGAAATGTGGTGCTACAGAAGAATGCTGAAGATTAGGTGGGTAGATCGCATAACTAATGAAGAGGTACTGAACAGAATTGGTGAGAAAAGGAATTTTTGGCATACCCTGACTAAAAGAAGGGATCGCTTGGTAGGACACATTCTTAGACATCGGGGAATCGTAAATTTAGCATTGGAGGGAAGTGTGTGGGGTAAAAATCGCAGAGGGAGACCAAGATATGCGTATAGTAAACAGATTCAAATAGATGTGGGTTGCCGTTCTTATGAGGAGATGAAAAGGCTTGTTCGGGATAGAGTAGGGTGGAGAGCTGCATCAAACCAGTCTCCGGACTGAAGACCATAACAACAACAACAACGACAGTGTTTGTTAGCAATTTGTTTGCCGTAATAAGCAGTGTGGGTGGAGAGACACTTATTCACAGTTATCTGGCCAGCTAGGGTCAGAGACGGCACTAGCTTGCGCTGGGCCCTGTGCAACATTTCCGCGCAGGACTCTCACGCATCCTACCCTCCGCGTCCGCTTTCAGCAGATATTACAAGCTCCGTAAGGTTCAAAATAATTCTGAGTGTCGTCACCGACATGCTACCAATATATCAAACGAATTACTACAGCAGGAAATGATAGGAAAATCATAAACGGAGAAGTAATCTTAATAACTATGGCAATACTAAGATGTTAATAATAAAAAATAACTTAGCTACAGGAATCCATCCAATTAAATTGAATTCAAAATCGAAAAAGGTTCACAAGTTCTGTTCAGGGATATACAAATACATGTTTTCAGCGCTTGAGATGCTCTGTATTTCTAAGAAAAATAAATTAGTTGGAGATTATGAACTCTAATGGTCTTCTGCTTTACAAACTCTACACAAAACTTCTTTTCCTTGCTTTTTTTCGAGCAAATTCATTCATTTATATCTTCAAAACGGCATTTTGAAACCACGTCTTGTTCCAATGACAACGTAGCAAGGGAAGAGAGGCTGTTTTACGAGATGGTGCTTCTGAAATAATATAAATAGAGGACCCGAGCGAATACTTGGCATCGTTAGTGAAATGACAAAGAAATTGGGAAAAAAGTGGAAGTAAAGTTAGATGTTCACTCATAACTTCCTTCAGAATCAATCAATGCAAGTGTTTAAAAGCGCTAATGAAAGAGCTTGATCCGCTGAGGTTGTTAGGTAAAAATTAACTGCGTACCTTAATTAGGACCGAAGATATCGGATAACAAACCGATTGAAATATTCAATGCACGGACGGAAGAATACCGCGTTTGAATAAAAGTAAAGGACGGAGAGAGTTAATTCTGCTACTTGATGAGAAATTTGCGAATGAAAACCTTTTTTTTCAAAATCAAAAATGAAGGAAGTCGTTGGGATACAGCGGCCTGACCGATTGATTTTAGTTTACAGCAAGGACACCCCCAGAAGAAATATACAGAAGGAAATCGGGTCTGAGTATAGAAAAGGGAAGGCGAGAGTTATTTGAATTCTGTTACTTGATGACAAATCTTTGGATGAATACCTTTCGTTTAAAACAAAAATGAAGGAAATCGGCCGGGTAGTTTCGTCTGGCCGGCTGACTTTAGTTTCCGTAGATTCTTTTAATATATAAGAAAATAAAATAAATATCAGAAGGCCAATAGACGTATTCTATCAATTATTTTCCTGCCCATCTCCGTAGCTCAGTCACTGATCACAAATGCGAGTGGCCCAGGTTTGATTACCGGAAGGGGGACTGGGTGTTGTGTGTTTGTTGTCATCATCATTTCATCATCGTCGACACGAAGTCGCTGTAGTCACGTCAAAAGACTTGCAGTAGGTGGCAGAACGTCGATGGGGAAGCCACGGCCAATAAATGCCGTACGATCATTTTATTTCTTACTAGATGACCCGGTGAACTTATCACTTACCTCTTAATATAAAAACCATATTAATTTAAATCATATGTATTTTAGACCCAGTAGCGTTATAAAGGCATCATGAGATAGTCTAAGTAATGGCTCGATAGTGGGCGGAAAGAGTGGACAAATCATGGACACATGCCCAGGATAATGTTCATGTCACATTCGTGGAAGTTCAGGGAAGATTTAAACTTTTTAAAATTTAGATTTAAAACATGTAAAATAATGACTTGGTTCTTGTGTTGGGTGCGCTCAGAAATATGAAAGAGTAAAGTTCGCTTTACACGATCTCAATCCCTATATAAACTGTCAAAGATAAAAATTAATTTCTGTTCGTTAGTCTTGCTAAAACTCGAGAACGGCTGAACCGATTTGGATATATATCATTTTATCACCGTTCAATTCTTCACTGAACTTCCACGAATGTGACATGGAAATTATCCTAGACATGTGTGCATATTTGCCCACTCTTTCCGCCCACTATCGAACCGATACTTACACTATCTGATGATGTCTTTATAAAGATACTGGGTCTAAAATACATATGATTTACATTAACATGGTTTATATTAAGTGGTAAGTGATACCAAGTTCACCGGATCATCTAGTTCAAGATATTTTTTGATTTGAATTATATGAGGCGAAATATCGAAAATTAATTATTCCCCGAACAAACTATTTACTCTTTGACTCCTTAACTATTTTTCAGAAGTTACAATTTAAAACATGCATTGTGGATAGAACGGCAGAATAACAATAGTATATATCTACTCTTTCCTTGAACGTCAAATGTGAGAAATTTTATCGCAATCGTACGAATGATATTGATATCACACAGAAAAGAGCTCTTTCAGTTTCCCACAAATTTTTCTATTTTTTGGCCAAATATTCCACACTTTTACTTCACTCAAACGTTCCTCTCGGTTTGAACGGCGAATGTGCAAAATTTTATCGCAATCGGATGAACGGTTCTCAACTTATAGTGTTAAGTACATTTCGAAACTCAATGAAAAAGGAACTTCGAATTTAGCGACTTTCCTTTTTAACTCTTCCTATTTTTTTTACTGAAAACTTTTCTAAGAGCATAATGAAGAAAACAAAAATACATTACCCCTATCCGTCGTGTGAATGCCGTACTCAAGTGATGCTCTTACAACCATGTGGGAATTCACTTTTATTCATAGAATTTTCCTACTTTTGGGCAACTTTCCCAAATTTTTATCTGATGCGAACCTTCCTCTTGCTTTCAACATGAAATCTACAAAATTTTATCGCAATTGGACGAACGTTATTGATAGCTCACTGGAAAAAGCTGTCAGTTTTTCCCGGACTACTTTTCCATATTTTATCACTGTTTAAACCTTCCCTGGACTTATACGAATATTTCAAGACTAAAATTAGCCAAATCGGATCAGCCGTTCTCGAGTTTTAGAGAGACTAACGAACAGCAATTAATTTTTATATATACAGGGTGTTTCACTAAGTGTGTTTGCCTCTGTAACTTATAAAATAATAGGTGACGGGAAATTTTAATGTGGTAGGTCAACACAAGAAATGTTACACTTTCTGCGGAGCTATGAACACAGTTTACTGTATCATTTTCCAAACAGTTACAGCACAAAGATATAATTTTTTAAATGTAACAATAGTTTTTTCTAACGTGCATTGGAATCGTTGAAACTAGCTGCGTCCAAATCAATTTAAACTACATTCCTATCACAGTTTGGGAGCTACAACCCTTCAAAGTTTCAGGGGCAGATACCATGTACATAATACATGGCTGTGTGGTGGGTGATGGATCTTATGGCGGTGGGAAGTTGATTTACATCAGATGTTCAAATGTGTGTCCATGTTCCCCAATGCATAATGCAATGCGCCGTCGAAAGGATTAGCGGACGAGATGTAACATCGCCGGTGTGACGGAGCGACATGCGTCCTTGATGCGCCATTTTAGATCATCTGGGGAAGTGGGCTCAGTGACATAAACACGATCCTTTAGATTTCCCCACAAAAAGAAATCTACTGGTGTTATATCGGGCGACCTTGCGGGCCATGAATGAGGACCATGGCGCCCCAACCCTCTTCCTGCAAACCTCTTGTTTAGTTTTTCCACAACAGCACGTGCAGAATGGGCTGGGTGACCATCATGCTGCATCCACATATGGACTCTCGTGTGTAGACACACATGTTCAAGGAGACCACCCAAACTGTCGGCTATAAAAGAGCGATATAACTCAACTGTCAGTGTACCTGGGAAGTTGTATGGACCGATGATATCATCCCCAAGGATTCCACACCACACGTTGATAGACCACCTACGTTGACGGTCAACAGGTCGTACCCACCGAGGATTGTCTGCGGCCCAGTAGTGCATGTTATGGCGATTCACTGCACCATAATATGTGAACGTGTACTCATCAGAGACATAACACTTTGTAAAGACTCCAGCGTGAAATTACGCATGGCCCACTCACAGAATGTCACTCTTGCACGGAAATCATTCCCATGCAGCTCCTGGGTCAGTGACAGGTGGTACGGGTGAAACCTGTGGCCGTGTACTATACACCACACAGATGTGAGACTGACACCAGTGACGGCTCGTAAGCTGACATGAGGTTCGTAGTGTAGTACAGCTAAAAGAAACACCTCCGTCTCCTCACTTCTTGCAGGTCTTCGGCTGTTACTGCGGCGCATTACCAAGCTGCCTGTTTCCCGAAGTCGTTGTTCGGCTCGTAAGAACGTAATGGCTGCTGGGGCTCTTCGCCTAGGATATCTCACGGCATACGCCGTGGCTGCTTCAGTGGAATCGTGTCGGCACTCGCCGAGCATCATCAACATGTCAACGTACTCGTTGTTCGTATATGCCATCGTCATCCGATGTCAGTAACGGTGGTATATTGAGCCCCGGTTGTTTCTGTGGCTCCAACTGTCGGGTATACGGCAGTGTGCGGCGACAGTCGGCAGTCTAACAGCGCATCGAGGAAGCCTCTCGCTCCATGACACCGGCGACGTTACAACTCGGCCGCACCACATTTAGAAGGCGCATTGCATTATTCGCAGCGTTTGTGGTATCTGGCCCTGAAACTCTGAAGGGTTGTAGCCCCCAAACTAACAGTGATAGAAATGTAGTTTAAATTGATTTAGCGCAGCTGGTTTCAACTAATCCAATGCACGATAGAAAAAACTATTGTTCCATTTAAAAAATTATATCTTTGTGCTGTAACTCTTTGGAAAATGTAAAATAAACTATGTTCATAGCTCCGCAGAAAGTGTAACATTTCTTGACCTACCGCATTAAAATTTCCCCTCACCTATTATTTTATAAGTTACAGAGGCAAACACACTTAGTGAAACACCCTGTCTATAGATTTTCCTAAGGTGGCTTTTCACTACGTCACAGCAGAGGCGAGTAGGAGTTTGGCGCTTATAGAAGGCCCATCTGAAAATTTCTGTGAATGGTCTGAGGAAATATATGAAACATGAGTTACAAAGGAAATATCTTTACTGGCCTTCAAGAGAATCGCCATTGACTACAGTCCATTTCTGACATCGGCTGTACAGCTGTTGGAAACTGTCAGCAAACGCTTCTTGTGAAATCGCTCAAAGCTTTGAGTTCACGCGTTGTTGCATCTGCTTTAAGAAGCGTAAGCGTTTCAGGGCTAATTTAAGGCGGGGAAACTGAAAGAAATCAGCTGGCGCCAAATCTGGAGAATAAGGACGGTGTGAAAGCACAGTGACCTTGCACCTAGCGAGAAAGTTGAGCACGTCGGTCGCAGTGTGCTCCATGTTGCAGAGACACGAGTTCTCAAACTGTCCCTGTTAGCTGGGGCGTAGCGTGTATCACTGTGGTGCTTTGCACGATAGGGGGCGCTTGTTGACGTCTCACTCAGTGTTTATCCGTGAGCACAGAAATGTAAACGATGATTCATCAGACCATTCCACATACTTCCATCCACGGATACTAGACGGTAGGGGTCAACCGCCGGATGCGCAATCGTATGCCGCGCCACTGACGTCACCAGGAGACCAGCACAGTTTGAGAGATGGCAGTCTATTGTTGACATATTGTCTTAATGAGTTCTGTACATAAAATTTTCTATTGCTGTCGGGAATACGATGCAGGGAAGATTTTTGCTAAGGTGAGATGCAGAGCTGACTTGGGCCTGAGGGGGCGAATTCCTTCCTACCTGCGCCCTGCAGCGCCGTAGGAGACCGGGCGCGCTGGCCTTGGGTGGCACACTGGCAGGGCAGTAGGTCGTAAAAATGTAGTCTTGTGTCCGTGAAGGAGAGGCATCGTCTGCGCTTTTTAGAAGAAGATAGCAGTGCACACGGCTGTGGCCGAGGGTCCGAAAGGGAAAGCGACGGAATGTTGCTGGAGGCTAGGCAGCCGCTCTAAGGGCAACTGTTAGAGCTGTTTCGTGAGAATTACGCCAAAAGTGTGTGTGGAAAGGATACCGTCTTTGATTGGCTCATGTTCAAAGCGCCAGCTTTTCGAAATCAGCGGTTGTCTTGTGAGATTTTACTGGCTGGAGCTCGTGAACTCGACGCTGATTGGCTTTACGTGAAAACGGCGTTTCTCGTGGGGGTCTTGTGCACAGACACGGTGATAGAAGAATTCGTGTTTCGTAGCGCTGGAGTACGGACGCGTCTGGTGGCGTCCTGTCCTCCCAGTGTGCGGACTTGGAGATTTTGCTTATTGAGCCGATACTTGGACGGGTGAACTTGTATAAGTTTCAGGGTACACTCTGAGATTTATACTTGAGCGGATTGTTCTTGTTTTCGGTTTGAATAAGGTCAGCCAGCCAATACTAGTGCACGGAAGCACTAGTTGCGATATACTCAACTCCTGGAGTCATTTAGACCTTCAGTACTCGTGCGTACTTGTCTACGCTCACTGAAGTGGTCCTGACTTGACAGAATTGTTTGAGATCGTAGGCACTGTGTACTGCCGAGCGCACAGAGGCTGATAGCAGGGAGTACAGCTTCCGAGTGACGGAGCGAGATTTTTTTTTTTTTTTTGTGGTCGCGCAAATTGTCAGCTCACTGTCGCCCTGCCCACACGCCACTGCAGCGCAGCACCTTCATACGCAAGTCGTCAGTTTGGTAATGTATGGCAAAGCGCTCGCCAACAACATATAGTCGATACATCAGGTTCTGCCTTGTGGTGGGGGATTGTGTAGTTAGGAAAGTCAACCCTGCACCGGTATTCCGACTCGATTATCCCGCTAAGAACATTATATTATTTCACGATAGGGGTTTCTGACTTGCCAATCGTTACTAATTTCCAGTTTGGTAATAATTTGAGTAATTTCATATGCATTAGATTGTTCTTTCTTATTTGGTTATAAATGTATTCTTGTTGTTTATGATTTTATTATTGGATTTATCATTGTGTGTTTTATCCTGCTTAAAAAGGTATAATGAATATTGCTGGATTTGAAAGATGTCTTTTCAACATTATTAGTCGTCAGATCCCAGTTCGTTAGATTTTTGGTGGGGACAATTATTAATTTTATTTTATGCCACTTTCAGGAAGTCTCATTACAATTATAACTGAAACAGGGCAAATCATGCAAATTATTTGATGTGATGTTAAATATCAGTACTTAATTCAGGGTCAGCCGCTCCTGTCTTTCTATTGTATTAACCCACATTAACCTTGCCCAGTCGGAATCATTCCTATCTATTTCACTTTTTTTTTTCACCACCACACCTTACAAGTTTTTAGCGCGACCACAGCGTTGCTATTATGCGTGTATCTCCATAGAAATGGTTTCCCAATGGCTCTTTATAGTTTGTGCATGTATTTAGTAGTTATAAGTGATAAGTTATGTCTTATTACTGGCGATGCTGTGTTGTGCTATTGCGTGCTGTACGAGCCACGCCAGACAGAAGAATGCGACATTTCACAGATTTCCGAGAGATCAAGAGGTATGGTTAAAGTGGATAAACGCGTGTAAGCGATTAGATGCTATCAACCCTGATACTGGACGTGTACATTCAAACCATTTTAAAGAGTCTGATAATGTTCGAGACTTGAAAAATGAACTTTTAAACCTTCTAGTGGAACGCATATTAAAGGAAGATGCGGCCCCTACTTAGATGCTGCCTAAGTGCATCGACGTAGTCAAGACAGGTTCTTCTGAATACCGTGAAGTCAGAGTAGAAAGACGGAACAACCGAAAAGAAGTACAAAAGTTATTTTTGACACCAAATGACATGGACGACAGGGTAAATTGTATAAACAATTCCGTTGAGGAAATCAGGAGGTGTACTAATTCCGAAACCCCCTCAGCGAGCACTTCCGTTGACAATTATGGAATAATTGTAGCTGAGTTAACTAAAGAAGTTTACCATTTAAGAAGTGACAATAATAAACTAATACATGAAATAAGTATTTACTTCGACATGTTCACAACATTCATACGCAGAAACATATGATCTAAAATGAATAATACGCAAAGTCTATGCAATGCGTTTTTACCTCTAAAAAGTCATAAAATTTATTGCAACTATTTACTTCATTACACAGCACAAAAAACGTATGCTGGATAATAAAAAGAAATTCAGGCCTTTATGGAGCGCAGATGTCAAGAAGTAAGATGTAAAGAAAATCATATTTTTTCACCAAATAGTTTCCCTGCAATCGTTTGATAAGTTTTTCGTTTCGGCCGTTTGTGTCGACTGTGGTCACCGAGTGACGTCACAGACCACGGCCTGTCTGCCCCCACCTGCGCGTGACCCTATCGTCTATTCTAGTATCCGTGCTTCCATCCATCAAGTTGCCAGATCGCACCTTAGCGTTGACGTCCATTATTAAGGGTTTAGCAACTGCAGCCCTCCCATCAATGTTAAGATCCAGCAGTAGTGTTTTACGCCAATTTATTGTGATAAAGATTTACAAACGATATTATAAACTTTCTAAGTGGTCTTCCCACTCAAATAAGATTGGAAAAAGATAAAGAAACGGTTGCCCATCTAGGTCACATACACTTTTTAAAATGTTACAATGATTGTAATTCTATGGGACCAAACTACGTTAGTCAACAGTCCCTAGATTTACAAACTACTTAAACTAAGTTAAACTAACCTAAGGACAACACACACATCAGTGCCTGAGGGCGGCCGCGGGATCCGTAACGTGGCGCTCCACACCGCTCGGATACTCCATCGCGCCTACACTTTTCAATGAAATGCAATGCAATAGTCATAATACAGTTTTAATTCCGTTATTAACGATTAGAATGTAACTGAGAAATAGTATTTCTCGCGTGAATGTTGAGTTCCATAGTCACTTTTGCCGACGTAGTTTTATGTCGTCTGGCCACAATCGATCTCAATGCTGGTCGATCGTTGTCTGTTCGCTTCGTCACCTAATCCTCTTCGCTCAAGCTTTGTTGAACTTCGTTTGCAGCTTGATGATAACATTTTCATCTATACAGATGGTTCTAAGACCACTGATGGGGTCGGATCCGCCTTTGTCGTCGAGTTCAACAGCTACAGCTTTCAATACAAGCTCATCGCCCAATGCTCAAATTTCACGGCTGTGCTTATAACGTTGCCCTTGCTTTGTATGATACCATAATTGTTAAAGTAGATTCAACGATTGTATTTTTTGGACAAGGAATTGATGGTACCGAATGTTGGAATTTGAAATAAGTTAGTTAAAGTACAGCACAAAATGAAGATTAAAGCAAATACACCACGAGTTGCATATTAAAGTCGGGCACCACACAAACAACAGCAAGTTATAAAACTTACGGAAAGCATCTAGCTGGATCCTGCGCTTCGTATAGTAGAAGCTGGAAATGATAACTTTTATTTATTTAATATGTGAACGTTGGAGATACTTTCCGTAGGAGATTAATGTTCATACTGTTCACTTCGCTTTTCATTGTTGTGTGACCGTGAGTGGAACATGAAGTTACTGGTAATGATAGAATAATTAAAAAAATGATCGGAATTCGTGAAATTACAAAAGAAATGACTGCAGGTTCTAAAATCAAGCAAAGTATAGTGTAAGGATGGTTGATTGATTGACATTTTGCAGACAATGCGAAGCGATTGTAATGGCGCCTGAACATTAAACTATTACGGATGATGAGAAGCTGAAAAACATTAAGAAATTAACTATTGGCGAGGAGGAGTTTGATTTAAATGAAAACCAAGGAGAGGGAATGCTTTTAAATTTAAATAATATATTTTCAGCAACAGCTTGCATTATTCTTACTTACATGAGTGGATACAGGTATGAAATACGTCTTCACGCTTTAGATACAAACTAGAGAGAGAGAGTAAAACTCTGTTCCGTCTTCTTGCTTGTTCGGAAGTAAAAAATGACGAGCGAAATTAAATTAGTTGCATTGCGAGTCAGAGGGAACCAGAGGCGATAAGGAACGCTGATCAAAGATGAACAAAAAAATAAAATTTTTTGTCTATCGTTAGAAGCTTTTTGCTCTCTATCAGGCAGTCCGATATGTTCGCCGCCACCACCACCCTTCTTATGTCATCTGCTTAGATTCACTCAGTGCCATTCACAGTCTTAAAAGACCCGTATCCGGTCCATCCTGTTGTACACCGAATCCAACGCTCCCCTCAATTGGTAGCTGGAGACGGCTGTTGGTACGAGGCTGCGGACGCTGTGGTTAGGGCTGCCACTCTCCTACCTCAGACAGCTACCGTTTGTGTCCAGTCAATCGACATTCAAGGGGCCATTTGCCGGCGTATTGTCGCATCATTGCATAGGCTGTGGTCCTCGCTTCAGGACAATTAGTTCAGAACCATAAAACCGATCACGACGACTTGGAAGACCTCCTCCCGTCCCTCCCGGCGGAAGGAGGTAATCTTGGCCCGGCCGCGAATCGGTCATTGCCGGTTCAGCCACCGACACTTATTACAGGCGACCCCCCACCAGCATGTTCCTGCGATAACCCGATGACGGTGCGCCATGTTTTAATGTTCTGCCCCAATTTTAATCATGTTCGTGTTGCAGTAAATCTGCCGTCCACTTTGGAGGACATTTTAGCTGATGACGCACGGGCAGCTGCTAGAGTTTTGCGTTTTATACATATGACTCATTTGTCCTAGGACATTCAATTCCTTCTAATGATTTTTTCCCTCGTTTTAGTGATACTCTGAAATTCTCCTTATCGGCACCATTTCTAACCTTGTTTTAAGTCAATCTACGGCCAGAATTGGGTGCTAATGACTGTGGTGTCGCAGAAGTCCAAAGTGCGCGCCACATACTTTCGCCGCGCGCCGCCACGCACGCACGGCGCGGCGTTCTTACGACGTCAGCCACGAGCGCCCTCTGCTGCTATCCCGCTCGTGGCCACCACTGAACGACATCGTTCACTTGGGACTGAGATAGGAACCAGCTAACACTTCGTATTCAGATAGGCACCAGTGAAGACTTGGCTATCGGACAGGAACTAGGCAGGCCTCTAGCTCAACTATGTATCAGTATTCTGCAGTACTGAGCTATGTAAAAGTTAAGTATTGTATAAATTCTGTGCAATATATATCTCGTTCTAATTTACTCTAGTGTTTCTAGTTTCTGCTGTCCCACTGGCTGCTCACCTCCGTACCTGCACAAGCGTGCATCCTTTATTCCTGTGTCGGTCTCATTCTACTCGGCCACCGACACCTACGACGGAAACGAGACACAAAAGCGGCGACGGGGCAGGGACACAAAAATGACCACTGCAATTGTGCGCCCTGAAACCACAGAAAAAAAATCCTGTTCGCCATTGATGTTTCACCTTGTTTCGCGTACGACGATGCTGTTGCCGGTTACACGTTAAACGGTGCAACCACTTTCTTCCAAATGCTGTCAGTACCTGTCCTCTATCAAGCTGGCATCTAGGGAAGTCTGAGGGGCCTCGCATTGCACCGATTACTGTTGTTGACCTTCGCAGAAGACTTCGCACGTCAATTGTGCACTGCTGGCGCGTCTCAGTTTTAACACATACGCAGTGGGGCCAACTTGCCATTAAATGTAGTACATTGCGCGGTGTTCATATTATTTCATTCCAACCTGGGCGTTCAGTAGATTTGATGTGACAGACATTGAGATGCGTCAAAGACTAACATCCTTTTACATTAACATGTAGTAAAATTCATCTTCATGCGTGATGTTTACCTTATTAATTCTTTAACAGTCATACTATTTCGAACAAATTTTGCAAGATTATAGCATTGTGCATCAAAAAGGTAAGAAAATATGACATAGATAACGAGATTTATTAAAGATATCCTTTTGCGTAACATGGAGCACTAAATTACCAACTATATAAACATCCACAGAGCATCTTTTCTCATTTTCATTCTAATCGTTAAAAACGGAATTAAAATTGTATTATGAGTGTTGCACTGCACTGCAGTGAGAAGTGCAGTACATGACCAACTACATGACCAACCCTTAAAAAACAAAACGATTTTAAATGTTATTTGAGTGGGAAGAGCAAGAAAATTATTTGTCATAAAACAATTTTTTCCACAATAGGCAATAGACAATAGGCAAATTTAATTATAAATTGTGTAGCAATTTATAAATCAGACTACATAAGAAACAGAATTACGGTGTTTATTCTTTTAAAATGGTGAACCCTTGAACGAATTGTTCATGTGACGCAAGAACTTAGCTTCCCTTTACGTCGTTAAGAACATCAAAGCTACATCGGTTTAAGTTGTCACTGTATATTCAGAGGGACCATACATTGTTATGTAATGTCTGTAAAGCTTAAGGGACTTAACTACGGGGTCATCAGTCCCTAAACTTACAAACTACTTATGAACTACTTACGAACTAGGACGGCACAAATATCCATGCCCGAGGGGGGATTCGAACCCCCGACCGTAGTGGCCGTGCAGACCGTGACTGAAGCGCCTCAGTCCCCTCGGCCACCGCGGCCGGCATACATTGTTATCCGCCAGAACCATTTAGATATATGATCACATTACCTGGCATCGCAAGCTTTTGGAGGCGATCTGATTAATATTCTTCAAAGATCGCGAAAAACTTGCTTATTTAATGACGACCATCATGTGGTGATATCACATTATATAAGTTGGTCATATTATTTTTAAAAAATGGAGCTTAATTAATACGTGCAACATAGCACTTAGTCTAAATATAAAAATACATTAAATAAAACATCACAGCCTGCAAGACAGTCAAGCTGTGATGTTTTAATTTATATATTTAGACTAAGTACCATGTTGCACGTATTATTTAATCTTGATTTTTAAGTTAGATGACAAACTTACAAAGTGTGATATCACCAGATGTTGGTGACAGAGTCCTTCTAAACCGGTCGTCATTAAATAAATAAGTTTTTCGCGATGATGGCATTTCACTGTTAAAGAATATTAAAATATATGACCTATTTAACTACATTTTACCTTGTGGATCTCGGGTAGGTCGCCATTATCATCGTATTTTCAGCTGCCATAGCATAGTTTTCATGGCAAAATGTAAAAAAAAAAGCGATAAAGATTAAACTAACTAATAACAGCAATAATAAACATCAGTACACGCACAATTCTCTGTGTTAATGCCTTGTGTCCTCGTTAAAATAGACCGCCCCCTGTTATCTTCCGTTAAAATCCGGAAAAGATGGCCCCATAATTCCTTTCATATCAGAATTTATCTCCACGGCAATTTCTCATCACGTTCCAGCACGTAGCGGAATGTACTACGTGTGCTAGGAGCTATTACATACCGTATATTATCACCGCGCGACTTCTAAACTGCCGCTTCGCAGTGGAGCATGTCGCCCATAAAACTGTGTTGTCATAGTGCCAGAGAGGTACCTTTGGTAAAAAAAAGTAAAAGTTTTTAATGGATACTGAATACAATGCGTGGCCGAAAGAATATGCTATTATTGAGCAGCGTAATTACATTATCTACGTCGAAAATTATTTAATGAAAATGGAGGGAACTACTACTCAGCTGAATACACTATCAAGAGGATATTACGTTTTCTTATATTGCAGTAGTCAAACTTGTTGTATACCATATATAGAGAATTAATATTATACATATTACAAAAATGTATGTACGTATGTATGTGTACATGTTCCACATCTCCTCCTAAACTAATGTACCGATTTCTACCAAAAGTGGTACGGAGTGGCCGAGCGTTCTAAGCCTCCTTGCTGCGGAGCGCGCAGTTGCTCGCCGTCGCAGATTCGAGTCCTCCATCGGTCATCGGCGCTTGTGCTGTCCTTAGCATAAGTTACATTAAATTAGTTTAAGTAGTTTGTAAGCCTAGGGAATGACGATCAACGTAGTTAAGTTCCTTAGATTTAAAAACATTGAAATTTTTAAACCTTTGTATACACACACTTCTTACTATTATATGACAATCACTATGCGTGTAAGAACCATGAATGACATACGTTTCAGGAGTTATAACGACGTAAACAATGGACACTGCCACATCACGCAATGGGTGAATGACGAAACCTTTTTCCTCCACTATTTGAGAGTAATAGCAGTTACTGGCTTGCAACAAACGTTACACATGATTTCGAGCATGTAAGGAACTATATTTCGCTGTCATCCCCAGCAAAATGATGAAAACAAAAAACTTTATCGGTTACTACTTTTCCGCTGTACAGACAGTGGAACTACGGCATTCGCCATAACTTCGCAATTTATTTCTTCATCACTTCCTATTGCATTCGCAAGACATATTACTACATAACTTATCACTGATTTTATTTCCGAAATTATATCATAACACTACATAGTTCATGAGGTATGGGTTCATAAAAAATTAGCTCATAGAAAAATGTCCTACAACGCACGAGGAGTCGCTTTATTACGTCTTTACCGGTAAATCTGTCCGCGACTTATTTTTCTGAAAGTATTCGCATGTTGTTTGTTGTTGTGGTCTTCAGTCCGGCAACTGGTTTGATGCAGCTCTCCACCCTACTCTATCCTGAGCAAGCCTTTTCATCTCCTCATAAGAACGGCAACCCACATCCACTTGAATCTGCTTACTATACGCGTCTCTTGGTCTCCCTCTGCGATTTTTACCCCACACACTTCCCTCCAATGCTAAATTTACGATTTCTCGATGTCTAAGAATGTGTCCTACCAAGCGATCCCTTCTTTTAGCCAGGGTATGCCAAAAATTCCTTTTCTCAGCAATTCTATTCAGTACTTCTTCATTGGTTATGCGATCTACCCACCTAATCTTCAGCATTCTTCTGTAACACCACATTTCAAAAGCCTGTATTCTCTTCCTGTCCGCACTGCTTATCGTCCATGTTTCACTCCCGTACAAGGCAACACTCCACACAAATGCCTTCAGAAAAGACTTCCTTACATTTAAATTAATATTCGATGTTAGCAAATTTCTCTTTTTCAAAAATGCTTTTCTTCCCATTGCCATTCTGCATTTTATTTCCTCTGTACTGCGACCATCACATGTTTACTACCCAAGTAACAAAACTCATTTACCACCTTCATTGTTTCGTTACCTAATCTAACTCTTTCAGCATCGCCTGATTTTCTAAGACCGCATTCCGTTATTTTTGTTTTGCTCTTGTTAATGTTCATTTTATACGCTCTCTTCAACACACTGTCCACTCCATTCAACATCTCTTCCAGGTCCTTTGCTGTCTCTGACAGAATTACAATGTCATCAGCAAAACGCAATGTTTTTATTTCTTCCCCCTGTACTTTAATCCCTATTCCAAATTTTTCCTTGCTTTCCTTCACCGCCTGCTCGATGTACAAATTGAATAACATCGGAGAAAGGCTACAACCCTGTCTTACTCCCTTCCCAACTGATGCTTCCCTTTCATACCCTTCGAGTCTAATAACTGCGGTCTGGCTTTTTTACAAGTTATAAATAACTATCCTTTCCCTATATTTTGCCCCTGCTGACTTCAGAATTTGAAAGAGTGTATTCCAGTCAACATTGTCAAATGCTTTCTCCAAATCTACAAAAGCTAAAAATTTAGGTTTGCCTTTCCTTAATCTATCTTCTAAGAAAAGACGTAAAGTGAGTATTGCCTCCCGGGTTCCTACGTTCCTCCTGAATCCAAACTGATCTTCCCCGAGGTCAGCTTCTACTAGCTTTTCCATTCTCATGTAGATAATTCGTGTTAAAACTTTGCAACCATGACTTATCAAACTGATGGTTCTGTAATTTTCACACCTGTATGCGCCTGATTTCTTTGGAATGGGGATTATTACGTTTTTCTTAAAGTCTGAGGGTATTTCGCCTGTCTCATAAATCCTACACACCAGTTCAAATAGTCTTGTCATGGCTGGCTCTCCCAGAGACTTTAGTAGCTCTGAGGGTATGTCATCTACTCCTGGGGCCTTGTTCCGACCTAGGTCTTTCAAGGCTCTGTCAAATTCATCTCTCAGTATAGCATCTCCTATTTCATCTTGATCTACTTCCTCTTCCCTCGTCTATAAGTTCATTTTCTTTGTAGAGCTGTTCTATGTATTCTTTCCACCTTTCAGCTTTCCCTTCTTTGCTGAGAACTGGTTTCCCATCTGAGTTCTTGATATTCGTAGAGTTGCTTTTCTTGTCCCCAAATGTCTCTTTTATTTTCCTGTAGGCGGTATCTACTTTTCCCCTTCTTATACATTCATCTACAGATTTGCATTTGGCTTCTAGCCACTCCTACGTAGCCATTTTGCACTTCCTGTCAATCTCATTTTTTAGTCGTCTGTACTCCATATTGCCTGTTTCATTTTCTGCATTTCTATATTCTCTCCTTTCATCAATTAAATCTAGTATTTCCTGTGATATCCAAGGATTTTTTGTAGGTCTTGCCTTTGTACCTATTTTGTCCTCTGCTGCCTTCACTATTTCATCTCTCAATGCTACCCATTCCTCTTCTACTGTTTTATTTCCTCCTGTTTCTGTCAATTGCTGCCTAAATCTCCCTCTGAAATTCTCCAGAACTTCACTTTTCTTCAATTTATCTAAGTCCCATCTCCTTATTTTCCTACCTTTCTGCAGTTTTTTCAGTTTCAGCCTACAGTTCATGACTAATAAGTTATGGTCAGAGTCTATATCTGCCCCTGGGTACGTCTTGCAGTTTATAACCTGGTTCCGGAATCTATGTCTTACCATTATAAAATATATCTGATACCTTCCGGTGTCTCCTAGTCTCTTCCATGTATACAACCTTCTTTTGTGATTCTTAAACCAGGTGTTTGTTACGATTAAATCATGTTCTGTGCAAAATTCTACCAGGCGACTTCCTCTTTCATTCCTCCTGCCCAGTTCATATTCACCTACTATTTTTCCTTCTCTTCCTTTTCCTACTACCGAATTCCAGTCTCCCGTCACAATTAAGTTTTCCTCTCCCTTAACTGTCTGAATAATTTCCTTTAGCTCCTCATATATTTCTTCGGTCTCCTCATCATCGGCAGAGCTAGTTGGCATATAAACCTGTACTACTGTTGTCGGTGTTGGCTTCGTATTTATCTTTACAATGATAATGCGATCACTGTGCTGCTCATAGTAGTTTACCCGCATTCCTATTTTCTTATTCATTATCAGTCCTACTCCTGTGATACCCCCAACTGATTTTGTATTTATAATCCTGTACTCGCCTGACCAGAAATACTGTTCATCCTGCCACCGAACTTCACTAATCCCCACTATATCTAACTTCAACCTATCCATTTCCCTTTTTAAATTTTCTAATTTTCCCCCATTAAGGGATCTAACATTCCACGCTCCGATCCTTAGAATTCCAGTATTGTCTTTCCTGATGACAACATCCTCCTGAGTAGTCCCCGCCCGGAGATCCGAATGGGGGACTATTTTACCTCCGGAATATTTTACCCGAGAGGATGCCACCATCATATTTTCATACAGTAGAGCTGCATGTCCTCGGGAAAAAAGTGACGGCTGTAGTTTCCCCTTGCTTTCAGCCGTTCGCAGTAGCTTTGTGGCAAAGCCACATTAGCTGATGTTACAAGACCAGTTTAGTCAATCATCCAGACTGTTGCCCCTGTAACTACTGAAAAGGCTGCTGCCCCTCTTCAGTAACCACACGTTCGTCTGGCCTCTCCACAGATACCCTCCGCTGTGGTTGCACCTACGGTACTGCTATCTGCATCGTTGAGGCACGCAAGCCACCCCACCTCGGCAATGTCTGTGGTTCCAACACTGAATGTATTTTATAAATTATATCCTAATTCGACACATGGTTCAGGAGATATGACGTCATAAGAGTTAAGCTGACTGAATACGAAAATAACATGAGTACGGAATAGGGTGGAAGGCATTGGACAATGAGAGAGAAGAAGGGTTTGTACTGACATAAGAAAAGGATAAATGACACGCCAGGGAACCCACGGGGAACTTACGCTAATAGTAACTTTATACGAGGGTTGGAATGTAAATAGTGGCAACACTGCTATGGAGACACTATATAATGGAATCTACTATTGTCACTGATAGCACACTTTGCTGACCTACCTATTGACCTCCGTGAAAATAGACTTACCCGTACCACGTCACCGACGTGCGCATAATCGAGGGAAACAGTAACGTATGAGCAATCGATCTAACGTAAGGATGTCACTATGTTTTCGAAACAGGAACAATGGAGTTGGATCAAGACTGAATGTGTCAGAGGTCGTACAGCACGACAGTGTCATCAGGTTATTCAAGAGGCGTGGGGGAAATCGGCATTTCCGTCGAATGTCGATAATGCGTCAGAGCCCCTGTATGGTGAAACGCATGGTGATGGTATTATCGCAAAGCATTACGCTTCCTCGCGTCAGACGGTCAATGCACAGTAATACTGTTCGTTTTCGGAGCATCACCTGCGACCAGCTTTGCGAAAGAAGCGGCAACATTTTCTGCGCAACCCACCCATCATTTTGCACGACAATTCGTAGGCACAAACAGCGCAAGCTGTGCCTTTTCTGTTCGCTCGTTGGGGCTGGGAACTACTGCACCATCCACCATTGATTTGATTCCGAAGATGAAGGAACCACTTCGTGACATTCGCTTCAGAACTGTCCCAGAGATTCGGCAGGCAGCAGACTGCCCCATTCGCACCATCAACAGAACACGCCCTGCTACGCCTTCCACATCGCTGGCCGGCCGCGGTGGCAGAGGGGACTGAGGCGCTCCAGTCACGGTCTGCACGGCCACTACGGTCGGGGGTTTGAATTCCCCCTCGGGCATGGATATTTGTGCCGTCCTTAGTATTAAATAGTTCATAAGTAGTTTGTAAATTTAGGAACTGATGACCCCGTAGTTAAGTCCCATAAGCTCTACAAACATTTGAACATTTGAACCACATCGCTGGAAACGGGTTTTACACAACTCTGATGACTAATTTGAAGGACAGTAACAGGTGCAAACATGTAACACTTTTGTATTCGTTGTGAATAAATAGTTGCCACTATCGAAGTTCCAGTCTTAGATTTGTATAGGAATGTACTGACAGATATTTCACCATGACCATTCACTGCAACCCATTCATGTTTCTGGTGGTGGAGAACCCATCGTCTCATGACGTTACTAAATAGTTTGATCACTGTGCGTGGCAGTGCATGAGTGTCACTAGTAAATATAGTCGCTAAACATCGAGACGTAACAACTGTTAGATGAAACTGTATACTCTGTGACCTTTGATTTCTATTCTACCAGGATGTGGAAATACAGATGTATGAGCTTCACACCCAGAGATCGTCATATTCTGTTTCTTGTCTAGTTTCAATATGGCTGCTATAAGAAAACCAAAAGAATATACGTTTATATTACGCACCTATACTAGCCCGTTATATCGCATATTGATATAAATTTAAGCACCATATTTTTTATCATTTACTAAGTCATGTAAATTCGTTTGTCTGATTGAAAAACGGTGGTAAATAAAAAATCGTTTGCAAAACATACGAAAGTGCTTCGGTTCTATGCTCATATACCGGAGATATATGTATAAGGTTATGTGGTGATCACTGTGTGTGTGCGTTACGAACTTCAACGTATATCCGAAACTTCGTTATTGTTTCATTCCTCCGAGATAAATTTCTCTTCCAAATGCGAACATATTTTGTTATCGCCCAGTTATATAGGAAGACATGACCATCAAAATAAAGTAAGAGAAATCAGACCGAAAACGGGAAGATTTAAGCGCTTCGATGAACCCTCTGCCATGCACTTCAATGTGACTTGCAGAGTATTTATGTAGATGTAGATGTAAATACTATGTTTGCGCGGTTTCGTCATTCAGACATTAAAAACGACTTCTAATATTATTTAAATAAGTTTCCTTTTATCCTTTTTCGTCAAAAACCCTTTACCGACCTTCAACGACACAAAGATGAAAATAAGTGACCACAGAATGATACTACATCATTATCGAACTTCAGCTGTCTGACCGTGGTATACTAGTTTACTTGCACAATTACAACTTGGCTACAACGAAATGTTTCCTGAACACGAAAATAAAATACTGTGCAATTCCGCTCGTAAATGAGCCTATTACAACAGATATTGACACCAATTTCAAAACAAGAAGTAGGTATGCAATTGCTTGTCATGTATGGAAATTTTTTCCAATTTAAAATGTGGCGGCCAATGTAAAACATATACAATATCTTAATGTGCTGAAACTCTCTAGTTCTATGCTCAAACACCAAATTTCTACATCCAATTTGTATAGAAATCACTGATAAAAATACAGGTAGACGCAAAGAAATCTATAAAATGAAGAGTATCTGTTGTTTGGTTGGTTACAAAAACTTGCACGAAGGTCCCATGAGGGTAGAAACTGTTAGTGCTATTGTACAAAAAGTGAAACAAGCAGTCATGTTATGCACTAGAAATGGAGACACTTCTTTGGAATTACGTGCGCATCCTGTGACACGGGAAAACCATTATATTTAGAAGCTTTCCTAAATAGTGTATGAACAGTATAAAAGTTTCGGTCCGCTGTACTTTCTATTACAATTGACCTTCCTGACGATTTACAGAGGCAACAAAAATTACACTTTCAATACTTTACGGAATGACTGACGGAATTTAAAGGTTTAAAATGCTCTCAAATTTTACAATATTCACGAAGATGCTAAGCTTGTTCTTTTTGCTGACGATACAAGTGTAGCTATCACGCCTGACAAACAGGAATTAACTGATGAAATTGTAAATGGTGTCTTTCAGAATATTATTAAGTGGTTCTCTACAAATGAACTCTCATTAAACTTTGATAAAACCCAATATATACAGATTCGTACAGTAAAGAGCACGATACCATTAATGAATTTAGACTTTTAACAGAAATCTGTAGCTAAGGAAGAATTTTCGAAATTTTTAGGTGTTTGCATTGACGAGGGATTGAACTGGAAGAAAAAATTAAAGATCTGCTGAAACGTTTGAGTTCAGCTACTTATGCTAGCAGGGTCTTTGCAAAATTTGGTGATATACATCTCCGTAATTTAGCTAACTATGCTTATTTTCACTCACTGCTATGATATGGGATCATATACTTGGGCAATTCAACATTGCGTAAAAAGTTTTCAGTTTAGAAAAGCATGTAATCAGAATAATTGCTGGAGCCCACCCAAGATCATACTGCAGAATTTATTTAAGGATCTATGGATTTTCACTGTAGTTTCAAAAATCTATATATCCACTCATGAAATTTGCTATTAACAATTCGACCCTATTCAAAAGTAATGGCAGTGTGCATAGCTATAACACTTGAAGGAAGGTTGTTAATCACTATTCAGTGTTAAATCTAACTTGGGCAAAGGGTGAATTAAGCTGCCACAAGTCTTCGGTCACTTACTAAGTAGCATCAAAAGTCTGACAGATAGCCATCTGGTATAGATCCCATTTACTAAACTGACGCGTTCCACATTATTGCAAAATGTCATATATATAATGTATGGAACAATTATTAATCTAATCTAATCCACTCATTGAGACCTAAAAATCTCACAGTGTAACACCTAAACGCAAGTATAACGATTAGAACTTTGTCTTGAAGCTGGCAACACACAAATATTCCAGATTCTGTCATCCATTTTTCAGAAATGATAACTGACCAACTTTTAACGAATTTCACGTATAATTTCAAATCTTACGGATCCTTTTCTCTCTGACATTCCTCACAAAACGATAAGGGGAAAACATTGTTATTTACATTGTTATTGTTCATGGCGTCAAACTTCAGCATATTCCATGCAGTTATAAGTCATTACTTTTTAACTACTAACTCTATTCGCAACGCACATTGAAGACAATATCGATCCCGTCTAAAACGAGAAATTTACAAAAATAGAAGTCTCACGACACATTCCTCTCACTGCCAAAGGTTGTGAGATATTATATTATGTAGGTTAGCTGCAGCGGAGCGGCCGAGCGCATTGAGGCGCTATGCTGCGATACGCGAGACCGTTCCCCGTCGGGCATGGATGTTTTTGCTGTCTTTACTATAAGTTTGTTCGTAAGTAGTTTGTAATTTTACGGACACAATCCCGCAGTTAAGTCCTACATATCTTAACAAACATTTGAACATTTTTGAACTAGTCGGTTAATTTAGTTAGTACTACATGTATGAAAGCATCTCTCCATTACCTTTCTCATAAATTGTTATCTATTTAGTCACCTGTATTGCGACTACCTTATTGCTAAACATTTTTCTCTATATATTAAATATAATGCTTTAGCAATGGCAGCGCACAATTTTGACACAAGAGTAATTCATTATTATTAGTCAGTAATTACTAAAAGTGCACTGGTTCGTCAGTGCGATTTGAATTTCGAATGTCACAAATTTGACGGAATTCATTTGGTCTGTGGTAGTAACAAAGTTCAATTTGTCAAGTAATTATATTTATTTTTATGTAATTATTTTGTGGTGTGACAGTCAGGTCATTAGATTTCTTATACAAATAAAGATGTCTAATATTAAGTCAATCACTATAAATGTTGACAGGGTGCTGGATCGATTTCCTTTGTTTATCCTCTTCTGTGCACTGGCGTCAGTTACCAGCAGCTCGTATTTGCTTATCGATATATCTTCATTCACCGCGGGTGGGGCGGCAAGCTTTTCGTTCGTCATGTGTATCGCGGGTGGCGCTAGTTGACTCTGTTGGCGACTATATATCGAGGCGCTTGCGGAATGTGAGAGAATTTCTGCCCCGATAGAGGAAACGGAGAGTGCGGCTCCTATCGAGAAAGTAGATGGTCCGCTAGGCTTGCGTGTTGTTGTTGTTGTTGTTGTTGCTGCAGTTGCTGTTGTGATAGCTTGCGTGGGATGGGCTCTGTGGACCTTCAATGGCGGCAGTCGGCTGCGGCCTCGTAGGTACGCATCGGACGTCAGTTCCCTGTTGTGATTTGTCGCCCCTGGAGTAAAGTAAGGTCTTCCGTGACTACCGCGTTTTGGGAGAACTGAGTCATATGTTGTGTTCACCGCAGCTCACATCATAACAAAGTGGAGCTGCTTTAGCCGTCGGCACATATGAAGTGGTTCTGTTGTCGGCACCTATCAAGATAAGTACTGCTCTTGTGATGGCATTTGTGTGTATCAGGACCTACTGCCTTAAAACCTGAGTGTTGCTGTTACAAGGTCGTTTCTCCTTACATAGACATTTTTAGTTCAAGTGCTTTATATTCTCTGTTATGGAGTATCCATTATGTTTGTCTCGCTGAGTAGGCTTGTTGGTTGAACCCCAGCAGCTGGCATTGCCTGGTGTCTGTTGAAAGTAGGTTGTTAAGTTTTCTGTGTAAGATCTCGGGCAGTTGAGATCTGCAAATGCAGTTAAAACGCTCACTGCTGCTCTAAATTACTTTGCGAGTGGCCACAGTACTTACGTAATGCAAATTTATCTAACTGCTCACTCTTTAAGAGAGCAGCCAACGTTTTAACAAACACAAAATAAATGTTATAAGAAATGAATAGATAATTAAACATGGGACTGGGATTATGAAATTATAAATCTGAGGTTTGATACTTTAAATCATCATACCTTCAATAAAATGAACAAGTAAATAAATGTGGGGAGACCAAATTAAGCACAATAAAGCACACACCTTGTACAAAAGTGAATTAAAGGCATGATGTTACTGCCATTAATAAAATTGTTTCTGCCCTTTATGAATATGGAGGTAATGTGGGAGGAAATTTGTAAATACACAGTGGATAAAGGAAATCACATTCATTCACTCACAGACACACTCATAGTGCTTGTGACGCATTACTCATGCAGCAACAGTTGATAGGAGCGGTGAAACAGCGTTGGCGGCGTTTTGACAAGATGGTGGGTGTCTTTAGGCACTGATTAAGACTCAACTATGCACCAAACGAACTCATTTATGGGGAGGCAGCAGCTTACTAACCTTAAGTACCACTTGGTATGTGACCACAGTGAATTACATAGATTTTACAGAAAGAAATTAATTTAGAATGAGCAAATAACACACGAGTATTCATATACAAGAAAGCTATTGAAAGCATTGCTGAGGGCCAAAGTAAAGACCGTTACTAAAGCACTTGGTGCATACCAAGACAGGAACAACGGAATCAAACCAGAAAATCTGATAAATGTTTAGCATACTCAAATGTTTAGCATTCAAACATACTAAGTTTACACGAATGCTGAAGGCCACAAACGTTTATCCCAACTTGAGAAAACTGGACACAAAATCATCACTGGAATGAGAATGCAAATACTAAATTTAAATTGAATTACTCGAGTTCTGTAAATGAAGAAACTCTTCGCCTCTCATGGCGAAAGAATTACTGAAGAAAATAATCACTGATAGACCAAGACTACCTGATCAAAAAGAAAGTAAAGTTCTAACAGCATGCCATCCCCTCAGCATAGGTCCCACTTCAAATGCCATATAATTTCAATTGCCAGTTTCGGGTTCATCATCAGATTTGTATCAGTTTTGTTACGACAGCCACACATATGCAGATACATATATTTTGAAAATGTTGTTTCTTATACGTAGCCGTACATGTGCAGCATACTCCATTTTTATATGTGTGGCTGTCGTCACAAAACAAATACAAATATGATGTCGGACAACTCAGAAACGCGTGATTGAAGTCATCTGAAGTTTCACCTGCAATAAAAAGGTTTGCGACCTAGCCAGCTTATCGGCAGCACATCTAAGCAAATTCAGCTATAGATTTTCGTATAACACATTACCTCACCTTTATTTTATCTCAGAGGCATTCAAAAAATCTAGTCCCTACACTTAGAAACTACTGATACTAAATGCCCGAGGGATGACACGAACCTCTGACGGAGAACAGCCGTTCTACTGTCTCCAGTCCTAAGCTCAATTTTGTCACCACACAGAATGGCTAGCCCTCTGGGCACACTGACCCATTATGTCGACTGCACTAGCCAGTCACTACAGCGTGACAACATCCTTCATTTAGGAGTTGTTATTGTAAAAACCGAAAAGAAAAGCTCAACGTTCAAATTCGGGGCACAAGTGTGCTAGAAGCATCTTACAAAAAGAATCTTTCGCTTCAAAAACCGACCATTCAGTCTGCACCATCAAAATGTGATAGATTAGTGAAGTCTTGCTTGTGCATTCCCATACTGGTCCTATTAGCAGTATTATGGTTTGGGATGCGACTGGGTTCTCCACCTTTAGCACTGAGGTACACAATGGAGCCCCCGTTACATCTGTGAATATCGAGACCACCTATCTTCAAATAAATTTTGAGAATAGAAAAGATAATGTACACATACACACACACACACACACACACACACACACAGCATGTGTATCTACGGGCTGCGTACAACTTGTTGAGGTCATCGAGTGGTAGGGAAGATCCCTGGACATCTCCATTATTGAGAAGGAGTGAGATCACATTGCAAGGGGCCTCCTACTACGAACCCCGAGGAATTGGAGAGAAGACAGCAACAACTGGAAAGAAACTGGCCTCCGGGGGACGATACGAAGGGTTTGACACCATCCCAACCACATAAGGGCATACTTTGTTGCCTGAGGGTTGCAACATTCGACCTGTAACTGCCAATGACCTTGTCTCTTTCATCCCATACTGTAATCCGTTAGAGTCACATTTGCTTTTAGCACACGTAAGTTAATGCGTAGGGAGATTAGAAGCAGGACACAAAGGATGTGACTGCAGCTATTGAAATGTCCCAAAATGTAATTTCGAGGACCTGGAGGTTATTTCAGACAATAGGAACCGTTAAAATAAGGCGAGACAAGGTGTTACACGGTTAACACCAGCAGGAGATGACCTCTATCTCTGCTTAACAGGCCGTAGAGACAGGAGGCTGAATCAGCTGCAACGCACCCTCCAGGCAGCAACAAGACGCGCAATATCTACACAAACGTCCGAAATCGCCTTCGGGAGTGTGGCCCAACGTACTGCCTGTGGTGTGTGTCCCATCAAAATCACGAAACCGTTTACCCTGCAGAAAGTTGGCGGAGGAACGTCACGATTGGAGTCGTAACGAAAGGCGCCGCGTTCTGTTCACGAATGAGTCAAGAATTTGTGTTCATCCGGACATTTGTTCCCTCATCTGGAGAGAATGTGGAGCTCGGAACAATCTTGCTTATGTGCACGAAATATCACCATATCACGATAGTGAAAATGGTGTGGACAGGAGTCAGTATTATTGAATGGCGCTTTGACTGCTCAGAGGTGTAGAAACGAGATCCTTTGACATTTTGTTGTGCTCAACGCTGGTGCTACGGGAGATGGGTTCCTTCTGGTGGGTGACAAATCTCGTCTCCAAAGAGATGCACTAGTGGACAACATGCTTGAAGCTGAGGGAATTGAACGAATAGAGAACTTGTTCACGGGACTTAAAACTGAGCTTGTATGGCGTGTTCTTGACAGACATTGCAGCCAGACCAGCACCTCCCACAACGGTTGCAGAGCTGGATGTTGCACTTACTAAACAATGGCCAAATATCCTTCGAGAGGTGATTCATAATCTCGTATTACCATGCCACACTGGTGTGCAAAAGTAGTGTCCGCCTGAGGTGAATAGATACAGTAGTAGAAGAGAATTTCTTCACTATTATGGTAGCCCCATGGTAGCGCCATGTAAACCTCAAATAAAATGTTGAGACAGCAAAAGATCGTACTGTATCACACACAAATTACAACTGTAAGCAATCTATATATAATGTTTGTATGTCCTCTATGTGTTCAAAAACTATTCATTCGATAGCAATGGAACTTTGGTGAACTGTTCAGCGTACGCCCACGAAGGTTCCTGACCCAAATTTCGGAAGTTCATGAAGTATTTTCTAACTGACTCCCCCCTTCCTTCCACAAAATGTTGAAACGAAAAGAAGTCTACCTCTCACAACAGTTTCGCTGTAGATGCCGTAAAACTGTCGCATCAGGCAAGACCTTGTATCAAATAAAGTTAGCATTAAAGACTTGCCTGTTACTATTTATTTTGCCTGCAAATCTCCCATAATTCTCTTGCTTCCAAAAAATTAAGCAATCTGTTTTCTTACTCTCTAACTACATAAAAGCGAAAGGACACTCTCACTCACTGACTAAACACGTAATCTCGAATACTACTTCAACCATAAAGCTGAGATTCGGCAGGAATGTAGTTTATAAGTACAAAACGTCATCTAAGAAACCATTTTGTGATAGGTGCATGGCGGAGCATACTTCTCCTACAAACTCACTAAATCTACAATGTCATTCTGATCTTCACGAAATTTCGTATGCTTGACCTTCAAAACAAGAGGAAGGACGCCGTCTACCTTAAGTTTAATACGGTGCATGGGCAGAGTAGTTTGCAACATAAAAATGGATCCCTAAATATCTTGGTCGCGCCATAACTTGAGAACGACTCGACAGATTTCACAGTTCCTTTTTTTGTTTCCGTTATTCTCAAAACAAGGGTTGTATGAAATAAAATTGGAATATTTGAGAACAACAAAGTGTGTTTTTCAATGTGACCCTGCCTTTCTATTGCATAGAAATCTATAGTTTTGTTCTGATATGGATGAAATTTTGCACCGTCTACCTTAAACAACAAGAGGTATGCCACTGTCTGTATAAAATTTCGTTGAGTTCATGGTGGAGGGTACTTAACATACGGGATTTTACAAAATGCATGGTTTTGTTCCACTCTTTATGAATTTTTGCTAACATGACCTATAAAGTAAGACGAAGACATTGGGTACATTAATGTTTGTATGGTACATGACAGAAGGTGCCTTGAAAAATGTCGAGAGAGGAAAGGTGGAAACGAACAGAAAGATGGGATAGAAAGAGGTGATGCAGAGAGAGGGGAGAAGGGGAGGTAGACTGCGAGACTTTAGAATAAATAAATACCCGGGCAAAGTCGGGTTTACAGCTGTTATCTGAATAAAATATGTTAACATATGTATACGGTATATGGTATCTCATCTGATCCCCCAATTGTTTTCTGCAATATACAAGGCGCGTCCAGAAAATAAGTTCCGTTTGGTAATAAAATGAAATTGTACACAGATACAGAAGAAAGTTTTATTGCACAAAATTCTAAAACTCTTAAACTACTTTTCCACATGTAACTACCGACATTTTGTAGGCACTTGTCATAGCGTGCCACAAGTTTTTGCATGCATCCTTCACTGATGGTTGCCGCCTGTGTATTCAACCATTTGGTAACAGCCCTTTATCATCGTTGAAGTGTTGACCACCAAGGACAGATTTTAGGTGTAAGAAGAGATGAAAGTCGCTAGGAGAGAGGTCCGAGCTGTATGGAGGATGATCAAACAGGTCCCATTAAAATTTCCGTAAGAATTGTTTGGTCACATTCGGTGTGTGAAGTCAGGCATTATCGTGATAAAAAAAATCTTTTGACAGTAATCCTCTTCTTACACCTAAAACCTGTCCTTGGTGGACAACACTTCAACGATGATGACGAGGTGAATGAACATGTTACCACATGGTTGAATATGCAGGCGGCAACATTCTATGAAAAAGGCACACAAAATCATGTGCCATGCTATGACAATTGCCTACAAAATTTCGGAAGCTATGTAGAAAAGTAATTTAACAGTTGTAGATTTTTGTACAATCAATATTTTTTTCTGTATCTGTACCCGTTCGTTTTATATAACCAAACGGAACTTACTTTCTGGACGCGCCTCGTATGTATTTGGCTGAGTAAGATGTAGGTTGGAAGTACAGTGCATTCATAAATACTTTGCTACATTTCAGGAAATTACGCTTAATTTTGTATTCCATGAGATGAAAGTAATTAGTACTAATGTCGGTATGGGGATTACTCCATTATTTTACAAAAATCATTAGAGACAAATGCCAGAACTGAATTTCCTGAGCCTCTCCACAACAAGAGGAATCCCAGTGCACTGAATTCGTCGCGGCTTACGTCTTTGTAGAGGAAAGGTAATATGAAAAATACTGAGGTAAGACTGGAAATAAATGGCACCAGAGGAGCGCAAATTTTGTAGAATTATGGTAATGTACGTACATACAGGAAAGGGGAGCGCGACCGCTGCAGCTATTCATTTTCGATTCTGCATACAAAGTACGTCGTTGTGGATGCGAGAGCGGCGCTCCCTGCGGTGTAACTGCAGCGCTAGAGCTGGCAGTCGGCAGTAGGCAGTAGGCGGGACGTCAGGAGCATTGTGCCGAGATGAACTGCGGCGGGACAACGGCCGTGGCTGGCGTGACCTACAGCGAGGTTAATCGCGGCCACCCCATCCATCGCCACAACTGCTGCCGCGGGAGGCGCCGTCACGCAGACAAACGACGTGGTCCTATACGTGTTCACTGAACAGGGAGCTGTGCACGAGAACGCAGCAGGAACACAAGGGCTTAGTGTCAAGAATCTCGACTACAAACCTACGACCCCAGAGCAACATTGAGTTTATCTCTATAGTATTTACTTAAATAATTATCGACAAAGACAAGAATTTATTGTGATACATTTTTATTATTTACTAGTTGACCCAGTGAACTACGTGACACCAAAAATTCAATGATAGCTATTAGGTGAGGGTAATTACGCATTTTGTTAACGTATGTTTATTAGAAAAGTTGGGAAATGTATATAAAATAAATAAGAAGTCAAAAAAAAAAAAAATCAAATGTTTGTAAATCTATCGGACCAAACTGCGTGGTCATCAGTCCGTAGCTTACAAACTACTTAAACCTAGGTAAACTAACCTAAGGACAACACACACACCCATGCCCCAGGGAGGACTCGAACCTCCACGGCGAGCAACCGCGCGCTCCGCAGCGAGACGCTTTAGACCGCTCGGCTACTCCACCGCGGCAATAAGAAGTCAATAAAAGTACATAACTCCAGTATCCAGTGCAAGTTTTCAATGTTCCAAATATTTGTGCCGCGGTGGAGTAGCCGAGCGGTCTAAAGCGTCTCGCTGCGGAGCGCGCGATTGCTTGCCGTGGAGGTTCAAGTCCTCCCTGCGGCATGGGTGTGTGTGTTTGTCCTTAGGTTATTTTACCTGAGTTTAAGTAGTTTGTAAGCTACGGGCTGATGACCACGCAGTTTGGTCCGATAGAATTACAAACATTTGAACATTTCTCACTGCCAACCGACCAGTTTCATGGGCTGTCTCTCTTTGCTTCGAAGTCGGTCCATACATGTGATACTCTGCAAATCACTTTTAACTGCCTGGCAGAGGGTTCATCGAACCACCTTCATACTATTTATCTCTCATTCCATTCTCGAATAGCGCGTTGAAAGAAAGAATACATGAATCTCTCCGTTCGAAATCTGATTTCTCGTATTTTATTCTGATGATCGTATCTACCTATGTTGGTGGGAGTCAACAATATATTTATGCATTCGGAGGAGAATGTAGGCGGTTCGAGTTTCGTAACTAGCCTACGCCGCTGCCAAAAGCGCCGTTGTTGTAATGATTCCCATCCCAGATCCTGTATAATTCCCGTGACGCTGTCTCCCCTGTATCATCACAATACAAACCGAGCTGCCCTTCTTTGGACTCTTTCGATCTCCTCCGGCAAACCCTGCCCACACTGGGCAGCAATACTCCAAAAAAGGACGGACAAGCATAGTGTATGCAGTTTCTTTAGTAGTTCTGTTGCATCGTTTAAGGGTTCTACCAATAAAACGCAGTCTCTGGTTCGCCTTTCTCACGACATTATCTACGTGTTCTTTCCAATTTCAGTCTGAAGTAATAGTAATTACAGGTATTTTGTGGAGTTTAGGGCCTTCAAATTTGATTGATTTATCTCGAAAAAAAGTTTAAGGGACTTCTTGTCGTACTCATGTGGACGACTTCACACTTCTCATTATTTAGAGTCAATTGTCAATTTTTTACACCGTAGCGATATCTTATTCAGATCGCTGTGCAGTTGGTTTTGATCTTCAGATAATTTTCCTAGACGGTAAATGACGGCGCCATCTACAAACAACCTACGGGACCTACTTAGATTTTCCCCGGAATCGTTTATTTAAACAAAGAACAGCAGAACACCAATAACACTTACCTGTGGAACGCCCGATATCACCTCTATTTTAGTCGATGCTTTACCATCGATTACTACGAACTGTGTCCTGTCTGACAGGAAATCCCCTATCCAGTCGCAAATATGAGGCGATATACCATGTAAGTACATATGTATAAAATATAATAAACTTCGAATAGTAGTAACAAATATTAGTCTCAGTGTAAGAAAATTTATATAATTACAAACAATATGTCTGATAGTGAAACACATAAAAATTCAGATATTGACTTTTTCATGTTTATGTTATTTTTTGAAAACTTGTTTATATTACAAAATGTCTGTGTGTCATGTACAGGTGGTTCGCCCGACGAGCAGACAACCCGCAATGCAGGGTACAAACACGTGGATGCATACTAGTAGGTGATCCACAGCGGCGGTTCCGGAGAGACCAGAGGTCGCGACGAGCACCACCAGAGAGCGCACTAAACCGGAACTATTTTCCTCCGCACACTCATGTGAGACCATCTCGAGACTACCACATATCACTACGGGCCGACTATTTACGGGGTCGCAGTCCAACACGACGCCAGTTCTCCGCCGACGCCTCCGGAGAACAGTCCCTGCCAGGACTTCCCGCAACGGAATACGTCGTCCGGCTTCGTCTCCTTAGCCGTTCTCTCAAGGCTGTCGTCATCTCCCTGGCTTGTACCTAATTGGTGAAGAAATAAACTTTTAGTTGATGTTTGTTGTTTTTGACTTAGTTTCAGAAATTTGTTAGAAGATTATAGCCTGGTCTTGTCAATAAACACAATTACCGTATCACACAGTGTCTTTCAGTTATGATCTCCTGAGGTGAGATATAGCTCTTTGAGAACAATGTTAGTAGTACACAACGTTTGCTTGAACAAAGTGACCAACTCCAACAGCTGTGCAGTGAAGCCTGAAAACAGAAATCTCGTGATCATCTATGCTTGCGTAAAAAAAAATTCAAACAACTACAAAACTGTCATGCCTGTTAGATAAATTAAATTCTTTGTGTATTTTTCGTCGGACAAAGAACTGTATAACCGAAATCGTTTGGTAAACTATGCTTTACATCGACGTGTATAACCCAAATCGTGTGATAAACTATGTTTGAAGAAGCTATTGGCTTGCATAAAGAATTTAAATAACTGCAAGAGCTGTCGTCCATGTTAGTTAAGCACATTGTCAATACATAGCGCCTTCTCATTGTTTTTATATCGCCTGCGCAAACTAAGTTGATACTCGGCACAGTGGCTGATGGGGGCAACAGTAAATACGTGTCCCATTTACGGTGGTTCGCTAGTTATCAACTTAGATTGCACGAACAGTACAAATGTTTTCAAAATATTTTTATTTGAAAACAATAACTTTAAGTTATCTGTGTATTTTTCGTCATTAGTGGAGAACGAAACCTTTAAAATGATTCCTCAGTCATTAATTTTTGATAAGTAATACGGGAGATATGGCTTACCCACAAAAGATATCGATGTGAAATAATGTATATGATACTTTTTATTATTTACTACCTGACACGGCGAACTTCGTAACGCCAGAAAGTCAGTATTAGTATAACTTTTAGCTAAAAGTAATTAAGGATTTTACTAACGTAACACAATTTAGTGAGCCTCGGTTGCACAGTGCTAGAGTGTCAGAATGTAAATCAAAAGGTCGCGGGTTCGATCAGTCACTTTCCAATACTTTCACCTCTATTGCCCATATCGAGTAGCACCGTAGTTTGGAACCCACGTTAAACTGTAAGTCCCCCATATAACTGGTTGGGTAAGTCAGTTCGAAGGTCGGAGGAAGGCAACGGCACACCACCTCCAAACAGGACCATTCCTAGTAAGGCACTGTGGTGCTCAAACCAATCTTCTGATTGTTGACTTCTTCACTAAGACAGGTTATTTGAATAATTTGGGGAATATATTTAAAGAAGTCAATAAAACTACAAATATCCACTATCAATTGCTAGTCCGAACGACCTTGGGGTCTCGAAACGATCGTTCGGTTGCTGGGTCCCTCGGGGTCTATAGGTCATGGCGGCGCCCGCTTTCCCGGTAAGATAGGTAATTGTCCGGTTAGCACATTGTCTCGGTAAGCACCCACGACAGTTAGATGTTGACGACCAACAAAACGTGCGATTTCTGCGTCATCAGCTGTGCCGTTTTAGAATATAAGGGCCCGAATTTTCGGTGTAGAGCACAATGTCTTCCGAATCGGGAATCGCTATACCTTCGACGTCATCTGCTGAACCTCCTGTAAGTACACTTTGGAATTATGGTGCACATTATGTCTTTCTATGGAATGGCTAGACGTACTTGGGGAAATGATCAATTCATTAATAAAAAAGGATTTAATTAATAATCATCGAATGGATAAATTAAGGTACGAATTGGATAGTTATGTATTGGAAGAAGAGTACTATCATCCAGGACAATTCGCACCTAATGCACGCAAAATTTTGCGCCATGCTTGGGAATATGGAAAAAGAAATTAAAATTGATAGTCGTAAGTCATGGCACGAAATTTTCTTGATGTTAATCAAGCATCCGAATGCGAGGGCCTGGGGGTTAGACCTCTTGGTCTCACCTTGCGTGCGGCCTTGCAAGCATTATTTAATTTAGAGGTAAATACAAAGTAAATAAATTACCTTGATATTCGGATTACATCCCTCTTCTTCGATAATGTGAGTCCACAAATGAAGTAATTTGAAAACAGCCATTATATTTTTAATGTTCTGGTGTTTCGCCACGGAGAAATCATAGCAAAGGCTCTGGTGGCGGAGTCAAAAACGGCAGTTTCACTTTGCTATTAAGACAGCACAATCCAGGAGTTTCATCAGGGAACTTACATGCACCACAACCCCCACAAACAACGATCTTTGGATCAATGTGAACGAATGGATGAGATCTGTAATCGATTGTGCAGTCATACAGAAACGCTGCTCGATTTAAATCAATACTTGAAGCATCTCTTCTTGAGCGTCAAAGATTATCTCGTTGCCGATCTATGCGATAAGCTCGTCGATTTCTCACTGACAACCGAGCCGCTTGACGGGATGTTTGCTACGAAGTCGGGCCATACTAAAACGCCGCTTTTCTCATGCTATTTCTAGATCTTCTTCAGTGGATTGATTCGCAATGTTTTGAAGCCTGTTTCTATTATTATGTAAGTATTATGTATGTTTTACGCGGCATTGTTAAGAATAAGATTTTTTAAAATCAGTTGGACAATACCAAGAAACTGCCCTTGAACCTTTATACGCTTGTTTCATAACAAATAGCAGTAAACATGAAACAAAAGTAAAAACAATGCTGTATATGTTATTATCTATGACTTAGCTCATGATACCTAAATGTGTGGTGGCAAAAACATGGTGGAATATTAGTATCTTTCGTGTTGAAATGTTCAGATAGAGTAAGTTCTACGGCAAATTGAAATCCTTTCAAACGATAATCTTCTAGTCTATCTGTTCTTTTCTGTCAATGAAAGCTCTCACACATGTACCGACTTTCAATCAGTGAAATGTTGTTGCTGTGTGTTGTAAAGTAATCTCTGCCATGCACGACACGGAATTTTATGAATTGCCCTTCCTACGTTTTGACGGTCGAATGTGCAAAATTTCGTCATGATCGCCATAAGACTAGATTTTGTCGAAGTCTGTATGAAAAGTACCCCCCGTCATGCACCGAAGGACATTTTATGTAGGCGATGACATTCCTCTTGATCTGATGGTGCGAAATTTCATCAAAATCTTAACAAAACTGTAGATTTGTATGCAATGCACACAAACTCACTCATGGTCATGTATATAATAATATTTATGCATTTTTCCGATTTTTAATATTTATTATGCTATTCGGGACAGAATCGAATCGAACAAAACGGGGATCATTAAAATAGGTCCAGATATTCTTGCGTAGTAACTGGCGTAACTAACATGACTTATATATATATATATATATATATATATATATATATATATATATATATAAACAACATTTTATGAATTTATATTACTTTACGGTTGAGGACTAAGACTGAGAGATAATTTTTAATACTTAAGACTTCATATACACGAGGTCAATTGCCGCAGTCACTACTACCTAATTTTTATATATTATATACGAGACGTATGCATAAAGTAAGTACCGTTTTGGCAAAAATTCGAAAACATATTTTTTGAAATAAAAAGTTATTGTTACAAGGAAGGGCAGATCTTATACCAGTTTCTACATGTTACCACCGTTATTCAGGCACTTTTCATAGCGGTCAATCAATGTATCTAGAACACATCTACTGGGCAAAATGGGCTAAACTACGATTTTAGGCTACAGTATAGGCGGTGACTGTCAGGATGCTAAATTAAAGTCACGATATACAAATGCTACCTTCCTATCAGTTCTCACCAATACAAATTGGGCAATACGTAACTCAGAGTAGTAAAAGTGTATGGCTCGTTGTCTTTGTTCGTAGGGGGTGAGTTATGTATGTCAGCTTCTATGGCTTAAACAGCTACACAATCTGTTTACACAAGATCAATAATTAATCTGTAGTTTAGCCAATCTATCAATCTGCATATGATGTCATGAAAATATATTTAACGATCATAAACTAAAATTCTGAATAACCTACAAAATGGATTCTAAGATAAAGATGTGATTCACTCAAGAAGTAATTCTTTATAAATGAATGTTATTACTCTTATTAGACATGAAACGCGGAGGTGGTCCTACTTTATACATCGGTAAATAACTACACATTTCGCCAACTATTGTTCATGACAGGCACAATAAGTATCACACGCACTCGAGAGTAAAAGTTCAAAATTATTACTCGTAAGTTAGAGTAATCCATCGAAATTTACAGTTCCAAGTTAATCCGCGATAAAAGTATTTGTTATAAAACACAGTTTGTAATCACACGAGTACACGATTGTTAAATTATTACAGTTCCACAGGCCTACTATCGTGCAAAGTTTATTACTTTTTAAGAAAAGACGAAGTTCTGTAGTCATAGTTCCGTAAATTTTCTAAGTTCACGCATGCCTATCTCTTCAAATCACAAGTTCATAACGCGGCTTCAGACCGCTCAGCGTCACAACCTTTCACCACCGCGTCCAAGTTACTTACGAGTCCCTTCTCAAGTGTTCAAAAGCGTGCTCTACCTGCTCCCCAAATTGTATCCTTCCGCGCATTTTAACGGCTCATCTTCAAAATATAATTTCCCTTCCAAAATATTATACATTTGAATATCACAGAATTAAATGCTTTGACCACTTCCCTACAAATACCTACATTTAACAAACGAATATATATGTAACAATACTAAAAAAGGTTGATACTGAAGCTCTTTGCTCAGATAGCCATGAAGCGTAACATCTCACTGTTCAAATATACTGCCGCCGTCGCAATATAGTTACATAATTAATATTTAATTTATCATGGCTTTTTATGCTAATATATTCAGTTCTTGCCCACAATTAAATATAATTGTTTATGTATAAGTTATCTGCTGCATACCTACTATTTTAAGACGGCCATGAAATATTACAATATATTAACATAAAACGAACGTTAATAAGAATAATATTGAATATAATAAAATACTTATATAAATGTAATGCGCTTTACTGGGTTCATGTTTTGTGTTCCTGTGATGGAATCTATGTTCTGACACAAGACTATTACTACCTCAACGAAAAGCAGAACAATAGAGTAAAACAAAGTTTATTGAAAGAGTACGGAGATAACGTGGTATGTCTTTTAAGATAGATAGCGTTGTACAATGCTGTCCAGTTGCTTCTTAACCTGTTACTGATAAACACTACATATCAATAACTTCCGGGTTATAAGGCCGTGGTCCATAAAACATTTCAGTTTTTCCTAACATTTCGGAGAGAGCTGCGCCGGACGTCTTCGGGAGGTCTTCCTACTTCCGTTGAAGTTTATGGACCACCGCCTTATAACCCCGAAGTTCTACCAGCAACTATTGTTATTATTACAAACCAAGCTTTATTTATTACTAGGTCAGTATGTCCTGGCGGCGGGCCGAGAGCATAAACAAATAACACTTCATTATGTACAAGAAGACTAATCATTTCACAGACCATACGTTTCCCACCAAAGCGATCGACTCCAAAGAAGGTGGTTTTACAACATTACAACGTGGTACGTGATTAGTCCACTTTATTACGCTCGCAGCCGAGTGCCAGGATAGTGTGTCCGAGTAACCGTAGTTTTTAATTATACTGCAAGTCCTACTTAAAGTTGCCCAACCAAAACATTTTTTATATCAGAGAGGGTATAAGGTTTTATTTAATTGCTAACTTCAATGATACAACCGCAAATATATAAACTTAGAGACGGGAGGCGAGTTTTTGCGAATGCACAGTATTTTCACGAGTTAACGATTAACGTTAATTTTCCGTAAAGTAACACTTTAACGTTTAACGAAATTAACTTTATTACAAATGGATTAATGATTAAGGAAGCTACTTTTTACTAACGGTGCCGCCAGTGATGAGAACCATTGCTAGTTGTTGGATTTGGCCCAAGAGATGAAACCATCAGTGCAATCAGATACTTTCAGACTTGGACGATCGATGCAAAACAAAATGAGAGCGAAGCACAGCAGATGAATAATTCTAGTTCACGATGATGCTCGATCACATGCTGCAGGTGACACACAAACTCTTATTCAGCAGTCTGGATGGCGGCAGTTCGACCATCCACTGTACAGTACTCACATGGCGCCATTGGACTGTCGATCTCACACAATAGGCGGGACCTGGCAGGAAACGGTTCCACAGAGACGATATCGTGAAATTCGGTGTGCAGCTATGGTTCTCACTGGCGGCATCATTCGATGAGGAAGGACCAGATAAGTTGATAGACTCCTCCTACAAGTGCCTCAACAATGTGCAAAAGTAGTTATATGTTCTTTCTTGTAATTTAAAAAAAAAACTGTTTACTATAGTTTTTCCCAAAACGGTACTTATTTTCCGGATACGTCGTAGTTTCACAGGTCACTGTCGTTATTTTGGCGTGATACGCTATTTTTGACATACAATCTTAAACGTACAAAACTAATAACAAATAATGAACAAAAATATTAATTTATAAGCTATTGTTGCGACAGGTAAAGTAGTGGTGGCTGTACTGTGTCATAAGCATCTGATTTGTAATACGTCTAACGAATCTTTCGTTATTTGTTCATCTTATTTCAATTCTAGAAGCATTATGCATAATGGCCTACGACACGATGTCTCACCAGTGAAACTGCAGTATTTTATCACACTGAAACATATGAGTTTCGTCTTAAATGCTGAAACGTTTCCACGTCTCTTTGATTCTCTGAATCTTGCCTTCAACTTGATACAGCAAAGGTGAAATGTCAGTGCCTTAAAGCAATCCGTCAACACGATTTGTGTTTGGTATTGCTTTACTACAAAAATCATACGTATCATGTTTTTTTTTTAAGTAAGGTGCATTGGATGCAATGTAGGTGCAGCCTAACGTCGACCAAAGCGCTGTGGCCGTGGTGTGACAAAACGGTTCTTGATTCTTAATATTAACGTACAATCGATATTTTTTACGGTTTGGAGATAATCATGTTTGGCGCTTACACGGTGCACATTTGCGTAGAAAATGGCACAGATGACATGCAGTAGGTTTGAACATCCTGCCACCTGTCAGTGAAAAATCAACATTTCTTGGATTCGCTTTGTGCTTCGCATTACAGTATTTCGTCCTACCACTTTGGTGAAATGGTCTCGCTGATGAGAGATCTTATAGCCAGTATTCTGTAGTGTTGGAAACGTTCGTAGCTGCCAAAAGTCTACAATTAGATTAGAAGGTAACATTTATTTTTTAACTGTTGTGGACTGCAATTATGTGTTACAGTGTTAGTAGTGGCATGGAGGAAACACCTAGATGAAAGAGCAAAAGTAATATTATAGCCGGTAATATCTGTGTTTTATTGAACTGTATTAACGTCTTAAATTCTACTACAGGTTTATGTGCGGACCTGGAGTACAATAGGGTTCGGGGGTAAGAGTGTTTTTCGAAAGCGGTGAACAGCTTCAATGACGTCACAACTCCCACTGGCGTCTGACGTGTTGAAGGGAGTTACGGAGGATGGGAGCGGCAGGATAAAAAAGAGAATGAGATAACCAATAAAAAAGGAACAATAACTGGAGTAAGAAAATTTATTTACTGGCGGTAAGAGTTATATACAGGTTTATGTACGGACCTGGAGTACAATAGGGTTCGGGGGTAAGAGTGTTTTTCGAAAGCGGTGAACAGCTTCAATGACGTCACAACTCCCACTGGCGTCTGACGTGTTGAAGGGAGTTACGGAGGATGGGAGCGGCAGGATAAAAAAGAGAATGAGATAACCAATAAAAAAGGGACAATAACTGGAGTAAGAAAATTTATTTACTGGCGGTAAGAGTTATATACAATTTAAATGAATTTTACAATTTAATAAAACTTAATGAAATTTAGTTAAAGTATAATCTCATCCTATTTTCTCGTAAAATCTACGACAGAGTGTTAACACCTTCCAACTACACTTCTCACATCTAGAGACGCCCCTGGAAGTGTGGTTATTCAGCAGAGTCAGTTGTTAGACTTCCATAGTTCCGCATGCAACTTCCTGGTATTCATAAAGACGATTCCATCTGGAGACACGTGCAGACCGACCACATCAATAAAATGAAAAACGAAGAAACAGCTTTGTTCGTATAAAACCTTTGACTACTGCATATCGATTTCGGTCATTAAGTGGCCATCTTCAGTGCTTTGATAGAATCAAAAAACAAAATCAACTTACGTAGACGTTCATGTCTTTATAATATGCTTAGAACCGAAGCCCTGTGAGCCCTCATAGATTATGAATTTTCGTTTCAACAAGAGAGTATAACTGTATACAATCTCATGTTAAAATACGATAAATAAAAAAATTAATAATAAAGAATAAAAAATATAAATAAATACAATTTGCTAGTCTATGTGGGCCCAAAGGGCTTCGATTCCAACTATGACTTAATGATTTTGTATCTATGTTTCTCCTTCATATTGTAATGACATGCACGTCTACATAAGTTGATTTTTTAATTTTTTTAAAATTCTATTACAGCACTGAAGATGGACACTGTGATTAAAATCGATTTACAGTAGTAAAATAAAGGTTCCATGGGGCCAAAGCTATTTCTTCCTTTATTAATTCCTGGTCTCTATAATTCAGTAAAGAACTTATGTCGTCATATTTCAAGTTTAAAGTGTTAAGTATATTAATATTGATTTTTACGACATATTTTTTAAGCGGAAGGAATGTTACAGAAAAATTACATAAGAATGGTAATAAGTGAACACGAAAATTGGATTGTTAACACTTATTAGACAAGGAAGCCACTGAAATTTCTATATTCGAAATGGCCTTTGCCATAGATAAGCACGTAACAAAAATCACGCGTGTGCGTAGTCTAATGAAGAAAATAGTGAAAGGAAGTACGTATTTTAATATAACGCTAATATTTCCGTCTGTCTTGAAAGAGTCGTGGACTGTCATAATATCGATAGTAATAATACGTGACTATCGAAATACTACCAAATACTGCCTTTTGTGCCGGTCAGGTGTTATGGTAGAAATTTCCTGTAATTGAATTCTACGGATGTTTGTGTTAAAAACGGTTGAATTACAGTAACTCACACACAATGGGTAGTTACACTAAATAATTGCTACGTCATTGGTGTCGTCAGCAGTGGTAATGAAATCGCAGTGAAGAAGTTTATAAATGACGTTAATTGGCCTCGTTATTCCGCCTGGTTTTCAGCGTTACGGTCATTTGTTCCCGTACCACAAAGTTCGTGATTTTTTATTTTTTATTTTATCATTTTGGATGATTCCGACCAGAAAATAATTATATACGCAGCGGAAGAGATAGACAGAGGTTATGGATAGTACGTAGAAAATCAATTCGTTTTCTCAAGAGACTCACTTCTAGGCAAGGTAAACTATCTTGTCTTTTCTTAATGTTCATGGAGAAAATGGAAAAAAAAACCTTGTTCCTCTGGCTTTGCAGTAAGGTTAATAATAATTTTCTGATAACATATCTTCTTCATAGACTCACAAATTGGTATATTCATATCTTATTAGAATTTTATCGGTGGATATATGTTGGTAAGAATTATTTATTTACTTTGCCATTCAAAGTGAGGCACACGGAAATATGGCCGGTTTCAGCAGGTTTGAATGAAACTGGTTATGAGTTAATTACATGTGAGGTACGAAGGCGACTTGTTTATAAACACTTTTCTTTAACTACTATTAAATAATTACACATGTAATTATTTTTTTCCTTTCTGGCCAACTGTAGCTTACGGCAGTAACACTAATAATTAGATTTTTGGGAAACATTTTCGTTCCACTTATGAGAAACAGCACATTTAATTTAAATTTGTATATAATCAACAGTCTAGAATGCAAAATTTTTTATATTTTTTCCCGACTAGTTTCGGTTTTATTTAAACCATCTTCGGGAAATTGAGCTCCATTGATATTGAGGAGCAGGTAGGAGACTTGGAGCCTTCTAGTGCGTCATATAAAAAATGTTGCATTCTAGACTGTTGTTTATATACAAACTAACACTTAGCCTTTGCGATCGCTTTTTGACAGCTCTAAATTTAAATGGAAAATTCCGGGTTAACCATACATCTGACACAAAAATTGAATTAACAGATTTGTAGGGGAGACAATTCTCTACAACGTTGCTCTCTTATGTTTTTTTTTCATGTCTTGCATCATTTCAGAGATATTGACAAAAATAACGGCGATTTTATGATGTATGATGGAAATTCTCCTCAGAGATGATAAATTATTTTTCAAAAGAGATTGGCTGGCCAGTACTTATCTTTGTGTAGAACCGCCGAAAGTGACACAAACGAAGAAATAAAGAAAGAAAAAGGACGGAAAAGGACAAGCTCCTTCTTCAGGTAGCAGAGAATGGAAGAGAAAAAAGGGATGGGAACGCAAGGGGAAGCTAATTCCTACCTGAAGAAGGAACTGTGTTCCCAAAAGCTTGTCCTTTTTCTTTTTTTTTTTTTTTCTTATTCATTTGTGTCACTATCGACGCTGCAGCACAAAAGTAAGTACTGGCCAGCCAATCATTCTCTTTTGAAAAATATTTTATGTCTATCTGTCCGTAACGTGTTTCCACTTCTTAGGTTGAACCGTTCAACCGATCGGCACCAAATTTTACACACATAATTGGCCCCTAGAGACCAGAAAAAAAGCGCCATTACCACAAAAAAACCGTTTGTAATGTAATTGTAATTGCAAACAAACCGTTCATCTGACACTAAAACCGAATTATTTATTGACACCGCCTCTTGATTTTACGTAAGGCAGGCATTAGGAAATGTCACGTGACATTCTTCGCCCAGAACTCTCTCGCCACCATCTTGCTTCCTGTATTTTATGATTTTCTTATTATAATTTATGCTTTGTCGTTTCAAAGCAGTGTTACATTGAAGAATTAACAACAGCACGTCGTTCACAGTACTATAAATTATAACGTAGTGTCTGAAAATGTTATTTAAGCTGTTAGCAACTGCCTGCAATGGGACTAGAATTAAAGCGGAACGTCGTAGTTGTTCGCTGTGGTGCAGTCGTTATTACGTTATGTTGTGATTCATGTGGTCCGTAGTTCGAAACCTACACTACCATTTTTTTCGCCTTGGCTCCTAAAACGGTTGCCGGCACTCTTATTAATGAAATGGAGCTATGTTCTGCAATGTTTAGAGTTGTGCATGTGTAAGAGTGCTCCCTCTAAAACGTGCGTTTGTTCTATTTCGTGAACAGGCAGTGAAATACGTAACAACGAACTGAACTCTGGTATTCTGAAACATTTGCGCAGCAACGGGAGGATACTGTGATAATCATTATTCTAAATTTCTAAATATCGTGTTGATACTGATAGTCTCATAAATAAATGGAGTCCTAGATTTCTGAGGCAACTGTAGATCCTTACCGAAACTCAAGGTAAGTGTATAAATTGCAACAAATTGCCTGTTTTTTATGTGTTGGGTGCATAGATATTATTACAATAATAGAGTCGGAATCGTATCGCCCATCATTTTTTATTATTTACATTTTCATTATTTTTGTCAGAAATGTTTGCAAAAACTCATGAAACTACAAGCAAATCTAAAGTGGGTCGTAAAAATGGTCAGTGCGATTTTTTGAGATTATTTTTGTCATTCATAGTATGACTAACCTTTTCCTACGAAAAGATATATTTTTAGTTGGTATAGGCTATCCTAACATTTGCACACTAAGAGAGAACGTTGACAAACAGTGGAAGAGAAAAATGAACCGTGACGAAGCAGTCTCCATACAAAAATTCAAATGTAACGAAGGAATATTTCCGACATACTAAAAGAAAGCTGTGGATTCGGATCTAAATTATCAAACGAGTGACAGAAGATGTTTTAAGATGGTAATGAAACCGTACCTACTTGGCAAAGAAACATAATTATCAACATTAATCTGGTAGTGGAGTGTCGAATGTATGAAATTCGCCCATGAGAGTTGTACAGGGTGTGGTGAAGATGTTGCACGGGTAGAGATGTGCCCCATACCTCAGACAGATGATACAGTATTCCTCAGATGTGCCGCTTTGATAAACACAGTTTTATCCCGTTATGGGAGATAGCCGTATATTGCTCTGTGGTACGTTATGTATGACTCAGTGTTGATTCTCCTAATAGCATGTAGCTACATTCATTAACCAACAATACTAAAATAGACCAGAAGAAGGGCATTCAAGCGTCCGAAACTGGTCGTCTAAAATATATAATTACAAGCAATTTTATTAATTTACGTTATGTAAATGATGATCTAAACCCACAAAGTACACTCTTATCATTATTATGTTAATCATACGTTCGATATCTCCCTCTGAAATAAATTTGAAGTGTTAAGAATGGAACGTTTTATTGAAATTTGGCTTCTACGTAAACTACCCCATTATACCCGAAAATCACACTACTACTACACTACTACACTACACTACACTACTTTATGTGCACTGATATTATTAAATTCCTCAGTAACTCGACAAACACTAATAGTCCTACAATGTTACAGTCTTTCCCCGCCGCTTGACAAGTATTTATTAGTCCTGGAAATTTAAAGTTCTTTATACGTTTTGATGTTCATTCTGATTTAGATAACTGAACTTTAGAGAAACAAACATTATTTATTCAATCCATGTAAATAAACGTTTTTCATGCACTCCAAACTGGCAGTTTTCGGGAAAGGCAAAGTTTCCAGGTTCGTGTTCCGATCCCGGCATGCAATTTTAACCTGCCAGGAAGTTTCACATCAGCGCACACTCCGCTGCAGAGTTAAAGTTTCATTCTGTTTAATATTTTGTGTCACTGGGTACTAAAGTTGAAATACAGGAAAAAGGTGATGATACCGAAACCATTGAAACAATGCGTCTGCAAGACAACGCCACTCGTCCGATAACGTAAGAGAATATCATAGCTAAAATACGCCGATAATGTATTCAAAAACATACAAAGTGCACAATTATTGCAGATTGTAATGACCGTTTCTCTGCACTAATACTTCAGAGGGTGGAGGATCATGTTTCTACCTCAAAAGAAACATAGTTTAAATTAAGACCTGATTTCAATATAATAAACAAAGACAGACGCTTCATTATAGCTGGTAGTAAATTCGCATGGATAAAAAATCAAAGAAATTAATAACCGTAAATATTCTACACTCCCCGTTGGTATAGTCGAAGAAGGGTTCCTACAGGGACGACACCGATTATCGATATTGTTGCCAAGGATACGGACAGGAAAGAGTATCTTGTGACTATAAAACATCTTGTACCCTTACATCAGTCTAATAAAACAACATAATCCATATACTATAGGCCGAAAAAATGATCAAAAATCAAAATACAAGATTTTTTTTAATACAACTAGAAACCCAAGTTGAAATCTTTATAGAGGAAGCTAACGTATTTGCGACATTCTCGGTACTAATTAAGTTGAGTATAGTGTAGGTACTGTCAAAAGCACGCATATCAGTGTCTGACAAAACAGACGGATGACAACATGCATTAAGAATATATGAATTTGAGTCTTTCGAACTTCGAGAAGAAAATCTGTAACTGAGAACCCCGCAGTAACGTTCCCATGTTTTCGACTTCAATCAAATGCCTTGGCAATTTTATATTAATCTCGGAAGGCTCGTTAAAATGAAATCAGTTTATAGATTATCGGAAACGCATCTGCACGCATCATATGCAGCACGCAAGAGAATCAATGGCAGGGTATTTAACTCAAGATTCATTTTCCGGTTTACTTTTGGGATAACGATAGAAACTAGACATTAGGTAGAGATTCAAGGGAAAAATAAGAGTATTCACTCAGCTCTGCATTAATTACTGGTACGAGTATAAAGCCCAAGTGTAGGCTGGTAACGTGGTCTGCAAAGTGATAAAAAATCAGGCGAAGAGGAAAAACGGAATACAACTATCATTAATGCTCTAATTCCATTATTCTTGATTATCAACGGGTATTCCAGACGTAACACATTTAGGTGACATACACAAAAATGGTTGTCCAAAGATATGTGATTCTGCAAATTTCTTATGTCTATGAATCAATTCTACAGAACAAGCGTGCTACAAAACAAATGAAATTTAAATGAACACGGGCTACAATGATATTAAAATATTGAAACTGTGGGATTGTATAAGAGAGTATTGTCATCAGCTGATGGTGGAAACAAAATGTGGATTTGTTATGAATAAGTATCAATATTTGTAACCCAAAGTGATGTAAGATATATCCATTCGGACCCCATTTATATTTTATATTATGCACGTTCTGTAGTATTGACTCATAGACATAAGAAATTTGCAAATTCATTTATCTTTGCAAAACCATCTTTGTATATGTAACCTCAATGTTACGTGTGGACTATATGTTTAGTTATCTAACGATGGCCTAAGAAGCTGAAAGCTGCTAATAAGAATCAAATAAAAATACTGAGGAACAAAAATACTACGTATTTAAGTTTTTAATATGTCTTTGTTCCTCCAAGTACCGATGGATCCATAAACATGAATATAACAGCTCTGGTGGTTATTTAATTACAATTCATTACACCATTAAAACTTACGTTTAATGCGCTACATGGTACATTCGAGCCGGCCGCGGTGGCCGAGGGGACTGAGACGCTCCAGTCACGGTCTGCACGGCCACTACGGTCGGGGGTTCGAATCCCCCTCGGGCATGAATATTTGTGCCATCCTGAGTGTTAGCTATGAACGATTTTTCTGGATAAACAATAACCTGATGTCCTATGTTCCTACTTCAAATAATAAATGAATGTTCAAACGTTGGTAAACATATTGGATCAAACTGTTATGTCGTCCGCCTCCGTAGTCCAGTGGTTGCCACGCAGGGGGCCCGGGTTCGATTCCCGGTCGGGTAGGAGATTTTCTCCGCTCGGGGACTGGGTGTTGTTTCGTCCTCATCATCATTGACATGCAAGTCGTCGAAGTGGCGTCAGAGAAAGAGACTTGCACCAGGCAGGCTGAACACGACCCCAGTTAGGGTCTAACGGTCATAAATGCCACACGATCATCATCACTGTTATGTTTATCAGTCCTATAGGCTTACAAACTAATCTAACTAACCAAAGGACAACACACACACACACACACACACACACACACACACACACACACACAGCCGGCCGCGGTGGCCGAGGGGACTGAGGCGCTCTAGACACGGTCTGCACGGCCACTACGGTGGGGGTTCTAATCCCCCTCGGGCATGGATATTTGTGCCGTCCTTAGTAATAGCGAGTTCATAAGTAGTATATAAGTTTATGGACTGATGACCCCGTAGTTAAGTCCCATAAGTTCTACAAATATTTGTTTTTGGTACATTCGATCATATAGAGATTTACTACATTTTACGGTATATACACGATGTAAATTTTGTTGTAGTAGTTAATGAAGGTGAAAGCCGTGTTGAAACGTTGTTAGGAAGGTCTTCAACAAATAGACTCTTCATCAATTTAAATTCTTTGATGCTAAACATTAAAAGCCATGCACAGGTACGCACCGCCTTCCTCACACTTGTGCACGCGCTACCAGTAATGAAAAACAGAGAGAGAGAGAGAGAGAGAGAGAGAGAGAGAGAGAGAGAGAGAGAGAGAGAGAGAGAGAGAGCAGTGGACGCAATGAACCATAACAGCGGAAAAAGTGTTTCCATATTAATGTTACACATTAAAAAGGTTCCCTCTAAAAGAAGAGCATTTTAAGCTGGAAGCAACACAGAAAATTTGTTCCGCTTGTTATTGCAGCTGTTATTTCTCCCGCTCTTCACGTCTGTCAGGAGAATGTAATGAAAGGGGAACGTGCGAGTGACGATTTAACGGCAAAAAAGTCCGTGTTTTCAGTAGAACTGCGAGGCACAATGATTTTAAATGACCCTGACAATTAAAAGAGTATGTATGTGTGTGTGTGTGTGTGTTTTTGTGTGTTATGAAAGGGGTGGGGGAGTTTGTGGTGGTTGCAGCCGTGCCCGCAACGGTCCTCCAGCTAGGGCGAGGGTTGTGGGTGGGGGTAGAAGAGGAGGTTGGTCGGATGAGGGGGCGGCACGCTGGAATCTCATTACGTACGGAGGGGGTGGGGGGAGGTCGGCAGCCTCTCTGAATAAACAAACAGCTAATTAGTGGCGGGCAGCCTCTGATGAAAGCTCTCCAACCGACATACGCGACGCACGTGCACCAACAGACCACCGACAAAGAGATGTCTCCGTCCCACCAGAGGGCCAGCTGGCGGTCTTTTCCGCCCACCTGATTCCTCTCCGGTTACATCGAGTGTCTGTCTGCGCTTCTGCCATGCCGCACACTATGTCTCAGCTGTGATACTAACTATATACATGTGGCGTCTGTTCCGAAAGAACAGACGTCACTTCTGATCCTGCAGTTGTTATTCTTTAATATTCACAGAATATATGACATCAACTGCGATTGGGCAAATCTGAAAATGTGTACCCAGCCGGGATTCGAACCCGGGTCTCCTGCTTTCTAGGCAGTCGCGCTGACCACTACACCACTAGGGACACAGTGATCACCGCACCTGCAAGGACTACCTAAGCACGCCTCCCGTCAGAGACAAATTCCCAGCTTCACCCTGCCCACAGTACTCAAACTCGTAGTTATGAAACTAATTCCCGTAAGAGTAAGGGCTTCAAACTTGCCCACCCCTCCCCACTAACGATAGGATCATTGCCCGTCACGGGCATATTATATATATACATGTGGCGTCTGTTCCGAAAGAACAGACGTCACTTCTGATCCTGCAGTTGTTATTCTTTAATATTCTAAGAATATATGACAGGGGTTAGCGCAACTGCCTAGAAAGCAGGAGACTCGGGTTCGAATCCCGGCTGGGTACACATTTTCAACTTTGCCCAATCGCAGTTGATGTCATATATTCTGTGAATATGTGATACTAACGTCACTCATTCGTTTCATGGTGCTACCAGTGGTGGCATCAATAAGAATTATCTCTACGTCTGCATCTACATGGGATACTCAGCAAATCGCATTCAGGTGCCCGGCAGAGGGTTCATCGAACCACATTCATACAATTTATATCTCATTCCATTCTCTAATAGCGCGTGGGAAGAAAGAACATGTGATCTCTTCTTATTTTATTCTGATTTCTATGTAACTATATATTCTCGCATTCGGAGGAGTATGTTGGCGATTATAGTTTCGTAAGTAGACTATGCCGTAGCGACAATCGCTGTTGTTCTAATGATTCCCATCCCAAATCCTGTATCATTTCCGTGACGCTGTCTCCCTTGTATTCGTGACAATAGAAAACGGGCTGCCCCTCTTTGGACTCTACCGATGGCTTCCGTCAAACCCACTTGATAAGGATCCCATACTGGGCAGAAATACTCCAAGTGTGGATGGACAAGCTTGGTATATGCAGTCCCTTTAGTAGTTCTGTTGCATCTATTAAGTGTTCGCTTTTCCCACGAAATTATCTATGTCTTCTTTCCAGTTTAAGTCTGATTTAATAGTAATTCCTAGGTATTTAGTGGAGTTGACGGCCTTCACATTTTATTGATTTATCTTGTAAATAAAGTTTAACAGATTTCTTTTCGTACTCATGTGGACGACTTCACACTTCTCTTTATTTAGAGTCAGTTGCCAATTTTTACACCATACTGATATCCACTCCCATGAACCACAGACATTGCCGAGGTGGGGTGGCTTGCGTGCCTCAACGATACAGATAGCCGTACCGTAGGTGCAACCACAGCGGAGGGGTATCTGTGGAGAGGCAAGACAAACGTGTGGTTCCTGAAGAGGGGCAGCAGCCTTTTCAGTAGTTACAGGGGCAACAGTCTGGATGATTGACTGAGCTGGCCTTGTAACATCAGCTAATGTGGCTTTGCCACACAGCTACTGCGAACGGCTGAAAGCAAGGGGAAACTACAGCCGTTACCTTTCCCGAGGACATGCAGCTCTACTGTGTGAACATATGATGATGGCATCCTCTCGGGTAAAATATTCCGGAGGTAAAATAGTCCCCCATTCGGATCTCCGGGCGGGGACTACTCAGGAGGATGTGATCATCAGGAAAGACAATACTGGCATTCTACGGGTCGGAGCGTGGAATGTTAGATCCCTTAATCGAGTAGGAAAATTAGAAAATTTAAAAAGTGAAATGGATAGGTTGAAGTTAGATATAGTGGGGATTAGTGAAGTTCGGTGGCAGGATGAACAGGATTTCTGGTCAGGCGAGTACAGGATTATAAATACAAAATCAGTTGGGGGTATCACAGGAGTAGGATTGATAATGAATAAGAAAATAGGAATGCGGGTAAACTACTATGACCAGCACAGCGATCGCATTATCATTGTCAAGATAGATACGAAGCCAACACCGACAACAGTAGTACAGGTTTATATGCCAACTAGCTCTGCCGATGATGAGGAGATCGAAGAAATATATGAGGAGCTAAAGGAAATTATTCAGACAATTAAGGGAGAGGAAAACTTAATTGTTATGGGAGACTGGAATTCGGTAGTAGGACAAGGAAGGGAAGGGAAGATAGTGGGTGAATATGGTCTGGGCAAAAGGAATGAAAGAGGAAGCCGCCTGGTAGAATTTTGCACGGAACATAATTTAGTTATAACAAACACCTGGTTTAAGAATCACAAAAGAAGGTTGTATACGTGGAAGAGACCAGGAGACACCGGGAGATACCAGATAGATTTTATAATGGTAAGACATAGATTTCGGAACCAGGTTCTACAGTGTAAGACATACCCAGGGGCAGATATAAACTCTGACCATAACTTGTTGGTTATGAACTGTAGGCTGAAACTAAAGAAACTACAGAAAGGTAGGAAAATAAGGAGATGGGACCTGGATAAATTGAAGGAACCTGAGGTTCTTAAGAATTTCAGAGGGAGCTTTAGGCAACAATTGACAGAAACAGGGGAAAATAAAACAGTAGAGGAGGAATGGGTAAAATTGAGAGATGAAATAGTGAAGGTAGTAGAGGAGAAAATAGGTAGGAAGGAAAGACCTACAAAAAACCCTTGGATATCACAGGAAATACTAAATTTAATCGATGAAAGGAGAAAATATAAAAATGCAGTAAATGAAACAGGCAAAATGGAGTACAGACGACTAAGAAATGAGATTGACAGGAAATGCAAAATGGCTAAGCAGGAGTGGCTAGAAGGCAAATGCAAGGATGTAGAAGAATGTATAAATAGGGGAAAAATAGATACAGCCTACCGGAAAATAAAAGAAACATTTGGCGATAAGAAAAACAGCTCTATGAATATCAAGGACACTGATGGAAAACCAGTTCTCAGCAAAGAAGGGAAAGCTGAAAGGTGGAAAGAGTATATAGAGGGGCTCTACAAAGGAAATGAACTTCGAGACACTATTGTAGGAAGGGAAGAGGATGTAGATGATGATGAAATAGGAGATACTATACTGAGAGATGAATTTGACAGAGCACTGAAAGATCTAAGTCGAAACAAGGCCCCTGGAGTAGATGATATCCCGTCAGAGTTACTGAAGTCTCTGGGAGAACCAGCCATGACAAAATTGTTTCACATTGTGTGTAAGATGTATGAGACAGGCGAAGTACCCTCAGACTTCAAGAAAAATGTTATAATCCCCATTCCAAAGAAAGCGGGTGCAGACAGGTGTGAAAACTACAGAACCATCAGTTTAATAAGTCATGGTTGCAAAATATTAACACGAATTATATACAGAAGGATGGAAAAACTGGTAGAAGCAGACCTCGGGGAAGATCAGTTTGGGTTCAGGAGAAATGTAGGAACACGGGAGGCAATACTCACTTTACGGCTTATCCTAGAAGATAGATTAAGAAAAGGCAAACCAACATTTCTAGCTTTTGTAGATTTGGAGAAGGTTTTTGACAATGTTGATTGGAATAAACTCTTTCAAGTTCTGAAGCAAGCAGGAGTAAAATATAGGGAGCGTAAGGTTATTTGCAACTTGTACAAAAATCAGACAGCGGTTGTCAGAGTTGAAGGGCATGAAAGGGATGCAGTGGTTGGAAAGGGAGTAAGACAGGGTTGTAGCCTTTCCCCAGTGTTGTTCAATTTGTACATTGAGCAAGCTATAAAGGAAAGCAAGGAGAAATTTGGAGAAGGAATTAAAGTTCAGGGTGAAGAATTAAAAACATTGCGTTTTGCCGACGACATAGTAATTCTGTCAGATACAGCAAAGGACCTGGAAGAGCAATTGAACGGAATGGACAGTGTGCTGAAAGGTGCATATAAGATGAACATTAACAAGGGTAAAACTAGGGTAATGGAGTGCAGTGTAAGAAAATCAGGTGATGCTGAAGGAATTAGATTGGGAAACGAAGCAATAAAGGAGGTAGATGAGTTTTGTTACTTGGGCAGTAAAATAACAAATGATGGTCGCAGTACAGATGATATAAAATGCAGAATGGCAATGGGTAGAAAGGCGTTTTTGAAAAAGAGAAATTTGTTAACATCGAATATTGATTTAAGCCTAAGGAAGTCCTTTCTGAAGGCATTTGTATGGAGTGTTGCCTTGTATGGGAGTGAAACATGGACGATAAGCAGTGTGGACAGAAAGAGGATAGAGGCTTTTGAAATGTGGTGCTACAGAAGAATGCTGAAGATTAGGTGGGTGGATCGCGTAACTAATGAGGAGGTACTGAACCGAATTGGGGAGAAAAGAAATTTCTGGCATACATTGACTAAAAGAAGGGATAGATTGGTAGGACACATTCTTAGACATCAAGGAATTGTGAATTTAGCGTTGGAGGGAAGTGTGTGGGGTAAAAATCGCAGAGGGAGACCAAGAGACGCGTATAGTAAGCAGATTCAAGTGGATGTGGGTTGTCGTTCTTATGAGGAGATGAAAAGGCTTGCTCAGGATAGAGTAGGGTGGAGAGCTGCATCAAACCAGTCTCTGGACTGAAGACCACAACAACAACAACACTGATATCTTATTTAGACCGTTCTGCAGTTGGCTTTAATCTTCAGGTGACTTTACTAGACCATAAATGACGTCGTCGTCTGCAAACAACCTAAGAGAGCTGCTCAGATTTTCTCCCAAATCGTTTATGTAGATAAGGAGCAGCAGAGGATCAATAACACTACCCTGCGGAACGCCGGATATCACCTCTGTTTTAGTCAATGCCTTGCCGTCGATTACTACAAACTGTGTCCTTTGTGACAGGAAATCCCCTACCCAGTCACAAATATGGGGCGACATTCCATAACCACGCAATTTGATTAAAAGGCGTTTGACAGGTACGGTGTCAACCGCCTTCTGGAATCTAGAAATACGGAATCAATTTGAGATCCCTTGTCGATATCAGTCATCACTTCGTGTGAGTAAAGAGCTAGTTGTATTTCGCATGAACGATATTTTCTGAATCTGTATTGACTTTGGGTCAATACATCATTCTGTTCGATTTGTGCTATCTGGTAGAGAATCTTGACATGAAGCAAAACAGCAGACGTGCATGGAAATTATTAAAAAACTAGAGTAGGGACACAACTCACCATCAACTGAAGAAGAATGGAGTAACAGCAAATTAGATCGCTAGGCAACGTCTGAAGATTGGGAAACATAATGGAAAAAAGAAAGAGGTATACCCCAACAACAAAAGGATGATGGACTTCTCAATGCTTCATTCATGACAACCGAACTGAAAGACGCCATTCTAACATAATAAGGCTGCTGTAACCGATTACCTTAGAACGGAGCGGATAAAACAGTTTGGGTCCTAACTTCGAAACTGGTTATTGCAAATGATTAACACCTATATTTAAGGATCTTAAAATCCCAAAACAATGGGAGCAGGCAAGAATGGTGGCTTTACTAAATCTGGCAAGGAGATATCGGATCTTAAAAGTGTCATTTCTCTGCCATCTCTACAAGACGCCAGAGCGAATGATTCTTAACTGAGTGGCTGAAATCATCGAAGAAAGATCATAAAGGTACAGTACGGTTTTAGACCAGGAAAATCTTGTTGTGGGCAAATACATAATCTAACGCAGCAAATAGATGATGGTCTTGAAAGAAAATTACTAACTGGAGCAGCTTTTATAGATCATACTGCTGTATATGACACGGAAAACCACAGAAAGCAATTGTGCAAATTATGTCACCTCACGGGGACAGGAGTTAAACATTGGGTATTGGTAGCCTTGATGATTAATATACCTCCAAACTCTAAGAACAGTATATGGAGAGTGTAGAAGAATGGCCTACTACAAGGAACTGTACTTTATCCGATCGTGTATAATTTGTACACTAATGACAAACTTATCCCGCAAGACACACGATTGTTCGTATATGCTGATGGCACAGCTGTGGCTGTCCAGGGGTCTAATTTTGATTAAATAACTCAAAATCGCTACAGAGGTCTTAAAGAATTAGCTCAGTAGTACCATGCCACCTAAACCCCCACACCTGCAAAACCCAAGCAGCACCAGTACGGATTGCATCTGCGCACGCTAAATTGGCCGATGTAAGTGGAAAGTAATTTGACGATAGGTGAGAGAAAGGCTCTCAAAGAGTTAAATGCAGAACAAGATTTAATGGTTTTTCCCGCAGACAAAGGAAATACTAGCATCGTTCTGAACTAGGAGGATTATCAAAGTAAAATTTTGGATCTTTTAACGTCGGGACAGTCCAGAAAGCTCAACTGAAAAAGACAAATGTGTTGATAGTAATCTACCTCAATTGAGAAAGTAGATAAGAAAGCCTTGTTGAAGACTGAAACTTTGTTTTCAACTTTATAAAATTAATATTCCTGTTAGACCGATTGTTAGTGCAATAAACTACCCGACGTATGAAATAGCAAGATACCTGGCAACTTGTTTACAGTCATACATTGGTAAAACTGACTTATATAAAAGATTCAAGTCATTTTATCGAGAAAATTGAAGGACTAACCTTATGTCCAGAATACATGCTTGCAAGTATTGACATATTCACCATGATACCGGTTAACGAAGATATGTCTTTTATAACGGGTATTTTGCCAGAAGATCTGACTGCTCTTATTACACACTGGTTAATTTCTACTCAGTTAGGGTGAGTGTTATGAGCAAGTTGATGGTGTTGCCATGGGTAAGCGAGTGGGTCCCGCAATTGCTAATTTTTGTATGGAAAAAATTCGAACGTCAGCTTTAGGAATAGCAAAGAAGAAACCAGTTCTATGGTAGTTCTATGGTATGGATACGTAGACGATACATCGATACATTCGTGGTATCGTCTCACGGTAAAGAAGCTTTGGATGAATTCTTTTCTGAACTGAGTAGCATAAATCCAAAAGTCCAGTTTACGATGGAAATGGAAAAGAACAGCATAGTATCCATCTTGGATATTTTAGTTATACGAGAAGTGGATGGAAATTTGAAGCATAAAGTTTTTCGATGTTTACATAAGAAATTAAATCATCATCCACAGCAAACGAGGGGTGTCATCAAAATTCTCGTTGACACAGCTAAGAGAATTTGCACTCTGGAAGATGTAGACGCTGAATTATAACACCCGAAGCTAGCTTTCAAGAAAAATGGCTATTCATATAATGATATAAACAAGGTTCTGCGATCAAATAACAATAGGATAAGAATCTGTAACAAACAAAACGATGGAAGAACACAGTTTCCCTGCCGTTTATTAGTAAAGTAATTGATCACATAGGAAAAATATTGCGCAAACACAATATCAGACCAACAAAGTAAATATTTCAAGTACTCAGTTATGTAAAGAATAAGCGATCTCCTCTTTATGCTTGTGGCGTATATAAAATTCCATGTACATATGGTAAAGTTTATACTGCAACAACCAAAAGAAGTGTAGAAACAAGGCTCAAGGAACACAAAAGTCTTTGCCGAATAGGAATAACGGAGAAATCGGCTGTAGCAGAGTCTGGAAATATTGTGAGCGAGCGCTCTAAGGCGTCTCACTGGGGCATGGGCGTATGCGTTTGTCCTTAGGTTACTTTAACTTAGTTTAAGTAGTTTGTAAGCTACGGTCTGATGACCACGCAGTTTGGTCCGATAGATTTACAAACATTTGAACCTGTGATGTTTTACGAAACAACAGTCGTATCCAAAAAATTATTATCCAAAAAATTATTATCCACGGCAATTCAGAGAAGCCATTGAAATATATAAACATATGGATAATTTCAATAGGAAAGAAGAAGCTACAAAACTTAGCGACAATATCAACAGGTTTTATCTCTAACAAAGTCTATAATGAAGTTTTATCTCTGACAAGGGTTTTCTCTGCCGATAACGTGACAGCTTGGCCACGCCAATTTTCCACAGTATATGTGTCGCTTTCAGACGTCCGACTCGTCATTCTGAAAGACTCAGGAGAAGCAGGAAGACCTCCGATGATGTCTGGCGCAACTCTGGACAAAACGTCATGGAAAATTGCAAAATTTTATGGAGCAAGGCCTTATAACCAGAAAGATTTACCAGCAGCAATGAAAATAATGTTCATTAAAATGAAGTGATAATTATAATGAAACCCATTCCATATTTGTATTGTCAGTCAGCAGACTCGGTAAAAATTTGTGTTCTATGTTGTACACAAATCGACATTTTAAAATTCTGGGAACACACATTTAACCCTAGCAAGGTTGAGGAAGTTTAAATTCACATACAGTACCGTATATGTAAACACTATTATTGGCCGCGACAGAATAGCCGAGCGTACTAAGGCGCTGTGCTGCGGTGCGCCCGGCCGTTCGCCGTTAGGGGTTCAAGTCCTCCTTCGGGCATGACTGTTTGTGTTGTCCTGAGCTTAAGTTACTTTAACCCTTTCCTGCCCGACGGGATTTAAAAGTCCCTGCTTATTGACAGCGCCTTAAAGTCGAAAATATCTGTGTTCTTGATGGGACGTTAGGGTCCCTCTGGTGTATCACATGATACTATCGCTGGCCATGATTGTTCAACATCACTGCTCACAGACAGCAGTAAACAACGGACTGTTTTACGTCTGTATGCCCGATTTCATCAGATGAATTTTGTTGTTCTAATAAAATGCTGTTGTGTGTTCTCACGTTGGTAATTTGTTTTTGTATTCTTTTAGCTATTAGAAACTGATGTTATTTAGGGAATATAGCTTTTTTATGTAAATAGCACTCAAAACTGTGCCTCGAAATTTTTAGTAATGACAGTGTGACAGACATTTTGTGCATGTTATTTTTGTAGTTGTTTTTGTTGCTAGGTGCCAGTAATAATGTTTGTCGTTTTATTTTCTTTTGTTTACGAATTAAGAAATATGAACACGATTCGGGGGTAACTTTAGTTCGTCTTTTTTCTCTCTTCTCTCTAGTATGGCATTTCGATATAAAAATCTTGGTATATGTGTGTGTTGCTGGTATGTTAACAGAGATAAGCATTTCATAATGCCCCCAACTGGATTATATCCTCTTCGTGTTTAAAGTCACATTTTTTAAATTAATATTACATATTTTATTTTTGCGTCAAATATTAAATACAAATATGTGTGAACACACTAATGTGCTTTTGTTCATTTTGGTAGTAAAATAACCAAATATGAAGTTATGTGCTCGAATATTTCATACTTTGGGCAGGAAAGGGTTAAATAGATTGTACGTTGAGGGACTGATGGCCAATGAAGTTGAGTCCCCTATATTTTCAAACATTTGAACACTATTATCGTTGTAATATTCACAGAGTTTGAATAAATTGTAGTGATCACAATTCTTTGTAATACACATCCTTAGACGACAGTGTGAGTTGCGAGGGTTAGCAGCGAAAACTGTTCGCTTATGCCGATGGATCACGGAATATTGAATTCCCACACGGTAATCGAAGTGGAATGTCCAACGTGGCTACTAACATTCCGCGTTCACAAAGTCTGCTAATTCCAGTCACATCAGAGCAGAACTATTGTACATGAAATTAGCGCAGTACAAATGACAGATCTGACAATGCACCTCCATTGTACCTGTTGGACCCGATACTTCAGCCTTAAATCACAGCAGTTCAGTCACTGCAGAATGAGGAGCGATGAGTTCAGGCAACAACACTGTTAGACGATACTCTACTGACTCTTGCAGATGGAAAAAAATGAAGGAAAATTGTAAAGATGTTGGTAACACCTATAGAAATGCGTAAGCTATTTTCCCATCGAACTTTACTAAAGCCTACCTTATCTAACTTTAACCTATCCATTTCTCTTTTCAAATTTTCTAGTTTACGTAGCAGATTATAGAACATTCCACGCTTCGAACCGTAGAATGACTCTGTTATGTTTCGGCCCACTTTTGGTTACGGTAGTAACACTAAAAGTGGGCCTTTGCGATCGTATTTTGACAGCTCGAAATGTAAATGAAAATAACGGCACAGCTATTCATCTGGCACGAAAATTGAATAACCGAATTTGTAGAGGGGAAAATTCTCTACAACTTTGTTCTCTTATGTTTTTTTCATATCTCGCAGCGTTTCAAAGATATTTGCAAAAATAACGTCGATTTTGGGACGTCGGTCTGTCTGTCTGTCCGTAACGTGTTCCCTGTTTTTAAGACGAACCGTTCAAACCTATCAGCACCAATTTTTACAGACATGATTGTAGACCGCCAGAGACCAGAACCTCCCTTTTTCAAATTTTTCGGACAAAAAATACGATAGTAAAAAAAAGCCGTTTCTAATATAAATGTAATTGCAAACGAACCGTTCATCTGACACACGAAAATTGAATAACCTAATTGATAGAGGAGAAAATTCCCTACGACTTATCTCAATTATGTTTCTTTCATATCTCGTATCGTTTGAGACATATTCGCAAAAATAACGGAGATTTAACACCCTCCATTGAGTTAATTAACGAAAACCAGCCGTTCGGAGATGTCACGTGACATTCCTCGCGTATTTGATGATTTTCTTATTGTACCTTACACGTTGTCATTTCAAAGCAACGGCACACTGAGGAATTAAGGAAAACACGTCGTTCTTCTTACGATAAATGATAATCTCATTTCTACAAATGCCATATTAACGTCAGTTAACAACGGCCATCAATACTATGCGATTAAAAAACTCCTGTTTAGATGTATAGCCGTAGCGTAGTGGGCAAGGTCCGGGACTGTGATGCGAAAAGACAGTGGTTCGAAACCCGCCACTATCAAAAATTTCTTTTTCTAAAAGGGTTTCAGACACTATTAATTAATTTATTATTATTTTGGTCCAAAATGTTTGCAAAAACTTATAAAACTACAAATCTAAAGTGGGCCGTAAAACACGTCAGTGCGATTTTTTTTATGATGATCTCCTCCTCCGGAATATTTTACCCAAGAAGTCGCCATCATCATATATTCATAGAGCTGCATGTCTTCTGGTAAAGTACCGGCTTTAGTTTCCCCTTGCTTTCAGCCGTTCGCAGTAACTGCATGGCAAATGAACGTTATTGTATGTTACAACACCGGCTCAGTGAACCATCCAGTGTTGCCCCTGTAACTACTGAATGTTCCATCGTAGACATTGTAGTGCAACTAGTTTCATCTTGTTGGTGAGTACTTACGGTAACCTAACATGTTAATATATTTATTTAATAGTAGTGCAATTTACAGACTGTTTTGTGTTTCTGCGCTTAGCACGCGTAGTTATACTCCCTCTTCATTCCATTCATATCATTAATTACTCGGTGCTTAAAAGCTGTTAATTACTTTCCTTCCATATCATATGTTCAAATAATGAGTTATGCGACTGTATTCAACAGTTTCTTCCCAAATTAGTTTTTTTGCTGCTTTATACTATTAACTTAGATTCCATGTTGAATCACTATGCTCAATGACCTTATAGTATGTGGATGATGAACACAAATCAGTCGCAAAAATATTTTTATTGTTTCAAATCGAGATTTCGTTCATTGTGTGGCGTTATCAATGCATCATATTGAAAAATTTGTCTTCTAAAGCTACGTTACAGGCATTTACAACTATCACACAGTAACCGAAATCTATATTTGCGACAATCGGGAAATATTTGCTACTGACTGCTGTTTATCATCCAATGCATTCTGTTGGTCTTAATACATCTTTCCAAAGTTTTACAGTTTCATCGATGCTTGTTGGCAGAGCTTATACTATGGGAATGTTTTGTTACAGTTTGTGCCTCTTCTTCGGTGCTGATGCCTCTACCAGACAATCAGGGAATTACTTATGGATGAATCAGTAGCACCAATCAGCCGGTAATGGTGGGGATGGGTTTATACGTGTCGATCGTGACAGGGAGATAATTTATTTTGTTCCGTACAATTTTCGGATGATATGAAGCGCTACTTATATTGCAATATTTAATTATAAATAGCAGCAAAAATAACAAGTTGTTACGGAGGATCTACGTGGCAAATAATCTAATAGGACTCTACATTTTTCATATGTTGTTGTTTGTGACCTAAAAATTTTTGATTAACGTTCAGTTTTAACAGCATTTATCGAACATCCGATATATACTGTTACTTTTCTGTAAAATGATGATTCGGAGAAGATGAATTTCAAATATGAATATTTTGCAGTGTTACCTAAATAGCAGCAGTTGTCATTAAAGAAAATAAATCATAAATTCACCTTGTGCCTTGTGTCTTGTTTTATAAGCGTATATGTTCCTAGTAGCTGCTGATCTAGATGCGAAGAAGGTGTTTGTCACATGTAAATATTAGTAAATTGCTAGTTGTGAACTGCACCCATGTAACTTAAAATATCATGACTAAACTTAGTACAACGTTTCATTAAGAAAAAACTTGCATTGTGGTTTTGGACCACTGTAGGTTATGTAGGACCTTTGCGATTGCCGTTTGACAGAAATTTAAATAAAGAATAACGTCTGAACCTTTCATCTGAGACGAAAAATTTATTTTCATAACTTGCACTGTTTCAGACTTGTTTCATTTTAAGCAAGCCAATACAGGAAAATAAATTAAGCTTATAATTTGGGACATACTACCACAGCAAGACAGCTGACAACATTTCAATGGAAAACGCTATGAAACTATGGGAGAGGTATTAAAAATAATAGTTTAAAGAGGTAAAAGTTCAAAAAAGGAGTATATTTATCAAAGCTAAACACTATTATGAAATAATTTTTGACTCTCTGTTAAAATACGGTCACAGAGATTATTACCTGTTGAGTGCATAGATATTATCAGAATGGTAGAGTAGTAATCGTATCGTCCAAAACTTTTTATTATTATTTATCGTTTTGTCTGAAATGTTTGCAAAAATCATAAAACTACTGAAAAACCTACAGTAGGCCGTAAAAGACGCTAGTGTAATTTGTTACTGTACAGTTCACGCCTCAATGGTTATAAATTTTGTAACTTACAGTCAGCAGCACCATCGTCAAATCGAATCTTAACCTTACAGTTCCTTCTGTACTATGCAGCGGGTGTGTCGACGATTTTTAATTTCGAAGAATTACTTCCACTGTAGTTTCTCCTTTTACTCTCATGAATGATACCTACAACGTAATGCATTAAAAGATATATCGAAATGAAATGTTTCGTGTTAATATTACAGTATTGCAATTAAAAAAATACATTGCTGGAAATTGGCGTCGCTGCATGTACATCCCATTTGAGCCAAGAATGATTTTTAGTATATGTAATTCTATGCCAGAATGTTCACCAGTAATAATTTAAGCCTTTATTACATTATTAAGGATAAATTTTTAAATGTTGTAGACAAAACAGGATCTAAATATTAATTACAAGTAGCAAGGCAGTTAATGGAAAACGCTGAACTACACAATTTGATGTAATTGAAATTCCACCCATCTATCCTTCAGAAAGAAGGAAAATAATAAACTTTCTCAAGACATTTCCAGCAGGGTATTAAAAGCTTGTTCCCAATAGATAATTAGGATTCTTCGTCATATATGTAATAGCTCCCTCAAAACAGGGTATTTCCACAGATAGACTGAAATATGATTTCGTTAAACCTTTGAATATAAATGGGAATACGTCTGGCGTCAAGAACTACCCCCCCCCCACCCTCTCCAGTCCCACTTCTGACAGCTTCATCCAAAAATTTTGAAAAAGTTATGTATTCTAGATTTGCTTCACATATTAGTAAAAAACCAAAAGTTTTAACAAAATGTCAGTTTGGTATTCAAAAAAGTTTTCCACAGAAAATGCTATATACCTTCACTAACGAAATATTAATTGCTTTGAATAACTCTTACATCACCAGTGGGGACTTTCAGTGATCTCTCAAAGGCTGTAAATAATGGTATTCTTCTAGATAAGCTTACGTATTGTGGTATGAGTAGGACAGTGCACAAATGGTTTAAATCATACTTAACTAGAAGAGTGCAGAAAGTTGAAATAAGGAGTTCACATGATATAGAAGAAACAATTAATCCTTTAACTGCGGAGATATCAAAAATGGGGTCCTACAAGATTCGGTATTTGGCCCTTTGCTATTTTTAATATATATTAATGACTTGCCATTCTACATTCAGGAAGATGCTAAGCTAGTTCTTTTTGCTGATAATACAAGTATAGCTATCAGGCCTGACAAACAGGAATTAACTGATGAAATTGTAAATGACATTAAGTTGTATCTACAAACAGACTCTCATTAAACTATGATAAAACCCTGTGTATACAGTTAATGGCATGACACCATTAATAAATTTAGATTTTGAACATAAATCTGTAGCTAAGGTAAAATATTCGAAACTTTTAGGTGTTTGCATTGACGAGGGATTGCATTAGAAGAAACACATTGAAGATCTACTGAAACGTTTGAGTTCAGCTACTTATGCTACGACGGTCATTGCAAAATTTGGTGATATACATCTCAGTAATACTATGCCTATTTTCATTCACTGCTTTCTTGTGGGATCATATTCTTGGACAATTGAACATTGAATAAAAAAGTATTAATTGCACAAAAGTGTGTAATCAGAATAATTGCTGGAGCCCACCGAAGATCATCCTGCAGACATTTATTTATTGATCTAGGGATCTTCACCATAGCTTCACAATATATATATGTATTCACTCATGAAATTTGTTATTAACAGTCTGACACAATTGAAAAGTAACAGCAATGTGGATAGCTGCAACACTAGGAGAAAGGGTGGTATTCACTATTCAAGGTTAAATTTAACTTTGGCTCAGAAAGGAGTGAATTATTCTGCCGCACAAGTCTTCGGTCACTTACGCCTTTACATAGGCCTTCTGATACACTAAAATTACGTAATATCACAACAAAAACATTTTTCGTTGGGTATGTGTGTAGGAAATTCTGAAATGCTTACTGTATTGTGTTTTTAAGGAATGAGGCTTATACAGATAAACTAAATTAGCGAAACCTTATCTACATAAAGTTTGATGAAATCGTTAGGGCCGTTGCCGACACCCATAGAAATATATATATATATATATATATATATATATATATACAAGATTTGCTCATTTATATATGAGATAATGGTTAAACAGACGGTAGAGAAATAAGAAGAGTCGAATTCAACAACTCATGTGATGCAGTCAGTACAGAGACTAGAGCTGGGTTCAGAATTCGAAACAAATTTTCTCGTAGAGAATGGAAATGAAAATAAGTGCTAAATCTGGAAAACGGATTGTAAATTAAGGCGATAAATATGTTAATGCAAATGTTTGATGTTATTGCTGGAGGGGATGGAGAGAGGGCGGGGAAATTCTAAGCTTTATGTCAGGATGATGCGAAGACATCTACTGGATTTCCACAAAACGCTAGTAGAACAGTGTTAGTGCTAAAAGGTTTATTAAGTTGGCAAAGGATTTCCTGGTGTAGACGCTAGCTAGACACGAGCTATATCAGCATGTTACGTTGCCTACGCCCTCGCCAAGTCACCGTATGGCTGCGTCTTCTACCTGCCGGCTGCTGTGAGTCATTCGGACGGGAGGTAACCGTATCGTTGCAACTGGGATTCGAAGAGGAGACCGTCAGGAAAATGTGAGGTCAATTTCACCTTCTGTCTTTTCAGCTGCTTGTGGGTCCATACTTCGAACCACTAGAGTCCGATGCCTTTAGGGGACCAATCAACAGATTCTGAGCTGACCTCAGACGGTGGTACCACAGTTCAGTCCGAAGTGTCGGAATTCCTGGACTCCATATCCTCACTGCTACTGGTGGCAGCCAGCCTGTACTGGTTTATCTAAACCATAAGCTAAATATATGATCGACGAATACTCTCCTGAGCATCTTCGTGGCCAAGTAGCCAAGTGACCTCAATTTCCAAAGTGGGATAGAAACCGGCTGAAGCTGTGACAAAGCAAAGGACTTACACCAGAATAAGGGACAACTGCCATGCTCTCAAGCGCAGGAGATCTATAAACCATAATGGGCTGTAAGTAAAGTTTTTGGAATGAACAAGAAAAGGTTGTTAAGAACCAAATGTGTGCCATTTGTTTGTGCAGTGTTCACTCAATACGCCTGTTAACCTCTGACTGATCACCTGGATGTTCACTATTGTCGAGGAGTTTGGTAGCCGATGTTGTCACGAGAGTCAAAGGCGTTGCATTTACGAAACAACTGATGGCGTATTGCCGCATAGCTTGCCTGTTAGCATTTTGTGCTGTAACAATGTTTACAGTAATATTAAAATAATATAAACTGTTACAGTAGTCATGGTGGGTGGATCACGTAACTAATGAGGAGGTACTGAACAGAACTGGGGAGAAAAGAAATTTCTGGCATACCTTGACTAAAAGAAGGGATAGATTGGTAGGGCACATTCTTAGACTTCAAGGAATTGTGAATTTAGCGTTGGAGGGAAGTGTGTGGAGTAAAAACCGCGGAGGAAGACCAAGAGATTGATACAGTAAGCAGATTCAGACATATGTAGATTGCCCTTCTTATGTGGAGATGAAGAGGCTTGCTCAGGATAGGGTATTGTGGAGAGCTGCATCAAAACAGTCTCCGGACTGAAGACCACAACAACAACAGTAGTCATGTTATTGTTGTGGTCTTCAGTCCGGAGACTGGTTTGATGCAGCACTCCACATTAGTCTATCCTGATCAAGCCTCTTCATCTCCTTATAAGAACGGCAACCTACATCAAATTGAATTGGCTTGCCGGCGGTGATAGCTGAGCGTTCTGTGTCGCGCCAGTCACAGTCTTCGCGGTTACTACGGTCGAGGGTTCGAATCCCCCCTCGGGCATGGATATTTGTGCCATCCTTAGTATAAGCTAGTTCATAAGTAGTTTGTAAGTTTAGGGGCTGAGGACCCCGTAGTTAAGTCCCATAAGCTCTACAAACATTTGAATTGAATTTGCTTACTATATTCATCTGTTGGTCTCCCTCTGCGATTTTTACCTCACACACTTCCCTCCAACACTAAATTTATAATTCTTTGATGCAGTCATAGCAATCATAAAGTCATACCAGTAGGTCTATATAATGAATAACACAACAGATTCTGCGGAGACAATGTATGCTTAAAATTCTGAAACTTTATGCGAATACATCAACGACAAAGTAGCGAAAGAGATTAATGAAACACACCATAGTGACAAAATCGTGCCATCAAATCAAGTTATCAGTAATCAGAGGGACAGCTGAAATCATATTATGAACAGGAAAATACATTATATGGAAAAGAAAAATTGTGAACGATTAAATCCTGTAACTGGACAAACGGATACTAGAAAATAAATGAGGTACATGATGATGACAAAATAGATTAATCGAAGTAGATTATATGTAACCGAATGGATTTTAAGATCACGTTGCGACTCATTGAGTCTGTCTGCTGACAGCATAATTGATACTTGTTTTGACAGTGAGTGAACGGGTCAAAGACCTTGTAAAAATAACTAGACTCCCCGACGGCGCTGCTGTCGCGTGATAATTTGAACCTTCGGCCAGCCGCGATGGTAGTGGCAAGCGTCAGATAAATACGAGTGCTGTTAGCAGGTAAATCGTGTATTATGTAGCTAAAACGAGATATATAGTCTATTGATAGTCACGTCTGTATTGTTTGACTATCGCAGTGTACATGAAGCACAATGTTGAAGAGCTTCTCAGAGTTTAAATACATAAATCAATAGAAATAATAAAAAGATCAAATACTGTATTCCCATTTCTATTTCTCAGGAATACAAGTAGCCCTACTACTTGTGTTCAGAGATAGTTGCTCTTGCTTAACAGACTGTTAGTCAACACAATTTAGAATTGAATGAAATAAATAACTGGCTTTTATAATATTGGTAGCTCTTAAAAAGAAGCTACTTTAGGCAGTACTGGTGGACAGGAAGTTCAAAAAGTTTCATGTGTAAAATAACTATTGGGGTCACGAAATTACTTGCCTCACTACAGTTCGAATTTTTGTGTATGAAATTAATATTAGCAACTTGTAACGCAGAATTTAAAGGTAATCTGCTTTACATATAGGTATAACAACTGAAAGGGGTTTGCAGAACTGTGTATAGTTCCATATATGAATGACATTTAGCCACAGTGGATGCACTTTGTGAAGTTGAAGCCTATGACAACAGTTGTTGACTTTTGAGCAGTTCACGCTACTGTAAGGTATTTGGCTTACTTACAGCATTAAAAATGCTAATATTCTTGCTAGACACTCTAATGGTAATCTTAGATGCATTAGTTAAGAATTCGTAATGGCATACTTCGTGTTCTTAAAAGAATTTCGTAGTGGCTGATTACTGTATTCACAACATAAGAAGCTATTTTTCAGTTATGTATCTGGTGGTATATTTCACTTTCACAATAGATTTTTAACATTAGCTGTTTCAGTCACCATGTTTGATTTTTTGATGCTATGAAATATCTAAATATTGGAGAATACAGCACTAGAGCAAAGACGTTAAGTGTGAAACTCTTCCGATATTAATGTTTGTACAAAAGTTTCACAATCGGATAATATACTGAGAAAGTGCCAAAAAATCGTGTCTGACGATAAATTCCGTTCATATGCTGCACCCAGAACGCTAAGAAACTAACTGTTATAGTTCGGTTTCTTTAGGAAGAGGAAACGCTGTTGGCCAATTTCTACACCGTATGTGTAATAAATTTACACACAGACGATAGTTGCTGTATATTCAAGGAGTCTGAAGCTGTTCTGTAGTTATATATTTCAGTTAGACATAGTTTTCGCGAATTAAGTCAAATGAATACTCACTCTAATCAAAAGAATCTTACGCACATTTAAAGTTCGCGTGGAAGTTTGCCACTACAATGGCCGCCGAGGCGCTCTTCAATTTGTCCGCTGTTCACAGTCGGCCGCTTACGCGATTGTGGGGGCCCTGGAACGGATAGATATGTTCGGCCCCGTGGCTGCTGAAATTCCTGCAGTCACTGGTCAGGAGGGCTGTTGTGCGCCACATAAATTTTTACTGTCAAACATTCGACTGTAAATGCCCGTATTTCTGCACCGCTACTCCTTCAACAAAACAGATCGCTCCAGTGCATGTCGTGTCTGGTAAAATTCCTGCGGCCTGTAGGCAGCGGGCTGTTTAGCGCTTCATAATTGATGGTGAACCGTAAACGTGGATCGGCGGCGGGCGGTGGGCGGAAACGGCGCAATTTTAGTGCCGCCCTCGCAGCCGTCACGGCGGTCCGTTTGCTCTTTGAATGCCATGCATTATACATGTGTCGCGGCCCACGATCGACTCGTGGTATCCGAAATACATAATGCATAGCGCGAACGGCTCACCTCCAGACGACCACAGCTTTCGCAGGTCACTGGATAATTAGCCTTGAGGTTTCAATGAGGCCTATTTCCGGTGAAAGCGTTTTTTCTCCCTACTACCCGCGGTCTTTTGCGTACTATTAAGCGCCTCAGGAAATATTTAGCAGCCTCCTAGGAGTTTGTCGACGGATCGTGCAGCTCTGTGGAACTTCTGCGTGAGAGAATATGTATTAACATTTCTTTTCAAGATCACCTTTCGACTCTTTTCGTTTATCTCCATTCGATTCGATTCATCGAGTAAAACAGAAGTGATATCTGGCATTCCACAGGGAAGTGTTATAGATCCCCTACTATTCCTCGTGTTTCAAAAATCAAATGTCTGTAAATCTATCGGACCAAACTGCATGGTCATCAGTCCGTAGCTTACAAACTACTTAAGCCTCGGTAAACTAACCTACGAACAAACACACATACCCATACCCCAGGGAGGAATCGAACCTCCGCGGCGAGCAACCGCGCGCTCCGCAGAGAGACGCTTTAGACCGCTCGGCTACTCCACCGCGGCTCCTCGTGTTTATAAACCATTTAGGCGACAATCTGAATAGCTCCCTTAGACCGTTCGCGGATGATGCTGTCGTTTATTGGTTAGTGAAGTCAACAGAGGATCAAAAGCAACTGCAAAGCCATTTAGACAAAATTTCTACATGGTGCGAAAATTGACAATTGACACTAAATAAAGATAAGTGTGAAGTAATACACATGACCACTAAAAGAAATTCGCTGAACTTCAATTACGCTATAAATCAGTCAAACCTTAAGGTCGTAAATTCTACCAAATACCTAGGAGTTACAACTACGAACAACTTTGACTGGAGAGAAGGCGAACCAAAGGTTACGTTTCATTGGCAGAACGCTTCGAAGATGCACCAGCTCCACGAAAGAGACTGGCTTCTTCACACTTGTGCGTCCTCTCCTGGAGTACCGTTGCCCCTTGTGCGATTGGGACTGACGGAAGACATTGAGAAGGTTCAGAGAAGGGCAGTTCGTTTTGTTGTATCACGTTACGGGGCGGGGGGGGGGGGGCGTCACGGAAATGTTGCACGAATTGGGGTGGAAATCATTAAAAGAAAGACGTTATTCATTGCGGCGTGATCTGTTTGCGAAGTTTCAATCACCGACTTTGAATGTGAAAATATTTTGGTAGCACCCACCTACTGAGGAGACCGGACCATCCCAATAAAATAAGAGAAATTAGATCGAAAACGGAACGATTTAGGTGTTCTTTCTTCCCGCGCGCTATTGGCGAATGGAACGGTAGAGAAAAGTTATGAAAGTGGTTAATGAAGACTCTGCCCGGCACTTAAATGTGATTTGCAGAGTATCTATGTAGATGTAGATGTAGATTTTTGTAGTGCATTCATCACGTTGGATTCATTTTCTTTTTTTGCTTCATTCAACTAGTGACATCGTAGCAATATAGTTTACGTTGGATTACCTTTAATCGATACGAACACGTAACCGTGAAAGAATCCTTCAGACATCCTTTCTACGGTTAGTAGTAATTTGGGAATAACAAAATGTTTGAGGCAGATGCAGTACTACTTCATTTTACCAAGTCATTATGTTAACCCTTTCATGACAGAATTTAAAAGAAGGCATGTTAACAACTGGTTCCTTGCTTTTGAAATGGTTAATGAGTCAGGCCATATTTCTAAATATCGGTTGTTGCATGTGTATTTACATTTATTTTATGCGGGACGTATATTTCCCACTGGTAGAGAGGAGGAGTAAATTTACGCAACCATTGTCTTTTTAGGAGGGATTAGGATCTGTGCAAATAATAATGCTATTGCCATTAATACGTTAAAATATTGATTCAGAATTGCACTTTTTTTTTGTGGAATTGTTCAACACATTGGTGAATACATACAGTTGCGTAGCGCGGACTTCTGCCACTCGGGACCGGCCCTCATTTTGCCTCCCCCCCTCCCACAAACGTATTTTCGGAATAGAGCAACAACAAAAATTGACTTTGGCAATGAAATAGGAACGCTGCATTTTATTTACCCTGAAGATTTTTCTAGTTTCTTCTATTTCTTACGTTATGCTGAACAAATCCTATTTGAATATTATATTTACGACTTATTTGTCTGAAGTGTCTGTAACAGCAACCAAAAACTTAAAATATGAAAGGTAGTTTCAACTGATAACAAGTCTTGCACTGAGAAGTAAATACTTTGCAACATAAAATTTATGAGCCCGTAGGGCTTTCATAACAAGTTGTGATATTCTGATCAAAGTCGGGCGAATACTTTAACATGTATTAGGCGTATAATAAGTTATATCTGTAGGACTCCAGTATCCATTACATAAGGTGCGTCAATTTTGTAGGCTTACTAGTTTCAGGGTTTAGCCCGTTTTCAAATCAATTAAATTTAGTTCTACAACACACTCGTTGGCCACGTAGTTCTTTTTTCTAGGATGGCAATAGATCTTTCGTCGGCAACCATGTGTTAGTTTGTAGAGCTAGTAGTTTTGAATGTTTTTCACTGAGCGAAAAGATTTGTATGTAACTAGGGCAAAGAGGCAAAGTAATTATGACGAAATATCAAATGTTTGTAAACATGTCGGACCAAACTGCGTGGTCATCAGTCCGCAGCTTACAAAGTACTTATACTAAGGTAAATTAACCTAAAGACAACACACACACCCATGCCCCAGGGAGGACTCGAACCTCCAACGGCGAGCAACCGCACGCTCCGCAGCGAGGCGCCTTAGACCGCTCCGCTACTCCACCGCGGTGACGAAATATCCTTCCCTTCCGAATTAGGTGAAACCTTTAAGTATTTCAAGATCCACCAGTACAAGTTGACTTAATGGTTCCTTTACAGATAGTATGTAGCGACGATTACTTTGTGTATCGAAGTAGAGCACGTCTCACTTGAAATGTAACTTACGGACAAGGACAAATGTTGACGAATTGGAATGGTCGAAATAATTTAAATCAAAAGTTTACTCGCAATATCAAATTTCCAGCTCCTGTATTAGCTATAAATGTTCTACGCAGGACAGACATAGGAAAATTTGTGCCTACCTGCGACTCGGACCAGGAATTCCTGCTTTTCATGATCTGTCGCCTTTTAAATTTCGGCTATCTGACCACATTTCCAGGACCGACCGAAATGTCTGTGTACCACAGTGACCATATATACGACAGTCACTATTGCAGAATTGATTCGTCTCTAATGTCCTACGTTTCATGTCAAATAGAAAGCTACGAAACAAATAAACTTGCGCCATTGATATAAAATTTAAGAACATTTGGTCTAAAAGTATAAAATAACATTAATTATTTGTAATCTCCCTTTGCTTTATATATATACAATTTCTTGCGGCGGCCGAGACACTTCACCGTCAATGCCTCATACCTGCAATCGGTAACTCCCCTCTGAAAGCAAATTGCAATTATTATTCCGAACGGCTCTGGGTCTCGAAATTCTGTCACGAATTGCTTTGTTTAGGAGTCTTTTCACAGATTTGCGTATGTTGTTCACTAATATGTGCAAAACATGGAAAGAAATTCATTTAACTTGTTTTGGAACGCTTTTATTACGAATTAGGCTATCTTACACAATACAATGCAGTTTAAATTGACATAAAGTGTGTCGTGTAAATATTTACAATTTGTATTTCCGAAATAAAATAAACCTCTTACTTATTTTTTAAGCAAACTGAATAAATAAGAGATGTGACCTCTGTGAAGAATCGCTGAAAATATATTCCTTTTTACAGCTTACTTTCGTCCAGGAATGAATCTTATAGCGATCTGATATCAATAGGATTGACTTATTTAGAAGTAGGATATATTTTTCGTAGCGCAACAAAAATATTAGGGGAGGTTAAATATGTATCTGAATGCAACATAATAAACACATCTTTAATTTTCCTGACAAATCTGTGTCTTTGTACTTTCCTTTATAGAGAGCATACTTGACATCGCCGAGTAGATGCAGCTCGGTCGCTTCCTGCTGCGGTGGAGTGACCGAGCGCATTGAGGCGCTATGCTCCGATGCGCGAGGCCGTTCCCCGTCATGGGTTCGAATCCTCGCTCGGGAATGGATGTTTGTGCTGTCTTTATTATAAGTTTAAAGGTAGTTTGTAAGTTTAGTGACTGATGACGCAGCTAAGTCCCATAAGCTTTACAAACATTTGAACTTTTGAAACTGCCGCCCCCAAATATGTGCGAACCGGGGCCATTCCCCTCCCCCCCCCCCCCCCCCATGGCACCTTCCACGCTACACCACTGAATACATAGTAGTACTCTACAGTAGCTAAATACGAAAGATCAGTGTCTCTAGCTTCCTTGTGCTGTATTGTCTGCATCGCCTCCTTGTTGGAAAATGTTTTCCAACTGCGCATAAGCGCACATCATCAGTAATTCCATGTACTCCTGGTTTTCTCGACATTTCTAGAAACAGGAAATGAGAAAATTTTACTAAGAGTTACGTAACTTATTTTCTTTGTGTGTTCCGGCAAGTGTCAGATTCAATTTACGTTCTTAGTTTCCAATGTAACAGTTGAAGGTAATGTCGTGGCTTTCAGTATGTAACAGTAACAAGCATCAATCTATAATTCGACGTTCATCCTGTTTCACAAGATAATTAAGAGACATCAAATAACATTGTAGATGCCATGCTCCGCTGCGCGAGGCCGTTCATCGTCGGACATGGATGTTTAGTATTAGCCAGTTAATACGTAATTTGTAATTTTAGGGACCGATGACCCCACAGTTAAGTCCCATAAGCTTAACAAAAATTTGAACATTTTTAACATTGTAGACATTACAGAATCGAATAAAAATATGTATCGAAACAATACAAATAAGAACAAAAGGCACACGCTAGTCATGTCATTTAACTAAATAGGTTCGCAAACCTGTACATGTCTTGAAAACGAACTGAAGAAAACAATAAATACATTTACTACACTTATCTGTTTTAGAAATGAGAAACAAAATTAACACAAAACTATCAAAACACGAGTCAGACTGCACAACTAAAACAAATGTGCGATAACACGTGCAGTAGACGCCAAACAACAAGCCACTTCTAAATTAAGCATGCTGAGCTGTTCTTGATAAAAATTGTGGAGTATTTGATTCGTCTTGTCTAGTGAAGGATTTCGGAAAGCTGTGTTACGCAATTAAGCTTTACCAGAACTGTAATCAGTAGCATCACCATTTATATCGTGTAACGAAGGAATTGTCTGTGTTTTTCCACTGGTATACTTTATATACGACCAAAATTTGTTAGGATTATATATCAAATTACGTTGCAGTATTTCGTTGTGTTTACTACTGTAAGCTTCTCGTATTGAAGGTCAAGCTAAGTTACTAGTTTCTCTGAAAGATTGCAAGTCTTGGAAATTATCTCTGGGTTTAAATTTGGCATGCTTCTTTCTTCGTTTCTTGCAAGAGTGACGTAACCTGTTATGTGTATCAAGGTGCGTCAGTCCCCCCTTTTGTTAATGTGTTTAGTATAAATCTGTCAATGGTTGTCGATATTTTTTAATGTAAGCCACATTTGAAATATACTCACATTGTTTGTTTCGAAAGACTGGAAATTTCCGGTGGCTGAGGGGACTGCGGCGTGCCAGTCACGGTCTACAAGGCCACTACGGTCTGGGGTTCGAATCCCCCCTCGGGCATGGTTATTTGTGCCGTCCTTAGTGTTAGATAGTTCATAAGTAGTTTGTAAGTTTAGGAACTGATGACCCCGTTGTTGAGTCCCATAAGCTATACAAACATTGGAATATTTTTTGAAGACGAAATTCTACTATCATCGTTGCTATGCCAAAACACACAGCTGTTTTTCCACCATATGGGGTGGGAAGGAGGAGTGTTACGTTGCATAATGATGGGACATTTAGCGCATAATTTACTTCGACATGCGGTTTTCAAGTGATTTAAATTTGTTACCATACATTCCTCCAGTAATGAACTACCTACAACTTGAAGTGTTACTATTGTTGTCCTTTCCTTTGTAGAATTTCGTCCACCACTTTATGTATTATTTAATTTGTGCCTCAGCATTTCAGAGTCAACCACTCCATCCGTGTTCGTGGGGCAGTAGCGAGTATAAAGTAGATGTGGCCTCTACGTCTCGGCGTTAACTTTCGCAGCCAGTACTGAACGACAGTGGTGCCCCTCTTGTTTGGTCGTAGACTGTACGGTCGAGCCACATTTCTTATTTCATTGCTACACAATTACGGTTGGTAACGACCCATCGAAACGCGACGGTCTCGCAGGAAATGCCTCTGGAATCACTTTTCCGGCTGTTAAATTGAACTCGAGGAATGTAATTAGCGTTCTCCCGGCAGCAACTGGTTGTGCTCGAATAACAACTATCGGAACGTTGCCATTCTTTTATTTCTGCAGTCTTCATTACTTCTGCTGTTCGATCTCTCTGTTTTTCTCCAATAACAGACTTCCTAACCATAAATCTGTGTCCATCTAAGATTAATCCTGAGAGGCAATAAAGCGCGTAAATAAAGGCACTGCCATTGCGTTACTCCTTCTCTGTCAAAATAATTAAAATCCCAAAATATAATATTGCTGCTCCCAGAATTACATCTAGCGCAGAAAATTTCAGGATCGTAATATGCAGCTAATTTTATAACCTAATACTTTCCACATAAACAAATGATATTCACAAATTCTTAGGTACAGATAATATTGCATCTCTCAGAATAATATCAAGTGCAGAAAATTTCATACTGTGATTTGCAGCAAATTTTATATTCACGTACTTTCAAATGTTAAACGTTTGTAAATCTATCGGACCAAACTGCGTGGTTATCAGGCCGTAGCTTACAAACTACTTAAACTAAGGTAAACTAACCTAAGGACAACACACACACACACACACCCATGATCCCAGGGAGGACTCGAACCTCCGACGGCGAGCAACCGCGTGCTACGCAGAGAAGCGCTTTAGACCGTTCGGCTGCTCCTTCCACATAAACAGATCATATACACAAATTCTTAGGTGTAGGAAGGAACGGAATAATAGCATTACACAAAGAACACATAAATAAGAGCTGTAATGTTCGTCACTGCCGCCCATCTCTCATGTAGCATAGTGTGTACTAGTTAATCCGACAGTTACAAGGACTACAAAAAGAAATTTGGAATGAGCACAAGCTGACCGAGAACCGTAGACAAATAAATTGTCGAATTAATATATCTGTTAACGATTTGTGTTTCCTGAATTCGTTTAATGTACGGTTCCGTCACTGTGAACTTAGCTTTGTGTCAATGAAATCTGATGTCACAAATTCTCGTGTGTGATCAGTTACTACACTTCCAGTTACAATGAGTAAACTACAAGGTTACAGAAAATTTAATTCCTTGTCTTTTACCAGAGAAGAGGGCTGGTTAATGACGCTGCTTTACGAAAACCAGTAGTTCCCATTTAGAGGAGAAGTAGGCAGTAACACATTTAAGGACAGATCAATACTAGACAATGCATGTTGTAGTATGTAGAAAATGTCGTGTCTTATGTAGATTCATTATATCCGCTACTGATAAATACATATGTAAGGTTCTTGCCGGCCGCAGTGGCCAAGGGGACTGCGGCGCGCCAGTCACGGTTTGCACGGCCACTACGGTTGGGTGTTCGAATGCCCCCCATGGGGCATGGATATTTGTGCCGTCCTTAGGATTAGCTAGTTCATAAGTAGTTTGTAAGTTTAGGGACTGATGACCCCGTAGTTAAGTCCTATAAGCTCTACAAACATTTTAACATTTTCTGTAAGGTATTTAAGTAAAATAATAATAATAATAATAATAATAATAATAATAAAGTCGTCTTTTGTACATCATCAATGATCGCACCTCAGAGATGCAATTCAGTTATTTTGAAACATAGAAAATGCATTAGCGTGTAAGTGTGGGAGTAGCTTTCATGTTTGAAGTATTCAATCCGTCACTATCAAGTCAGCAACCTTCAGTTTTCTTTCGTACCCCAGCTGTCAATCGAAAGCGTTTGGCTCTTATGCTCTTTCCATCGGTTGATACGGTAGAGAATCGGATGTCCCTTTACGGCTTGTGACCGACGGAAGCTGTCAGTCAGGCATGTACTGGCGGAGACAATCTGGATGTTTCTTTCAATTGCGAAACAAAGGAGCAAGCTTTTGGCAGGCTGTTTCCGAGTTTATTCCGTGCAGCTGGCGCCTGCGTCTGATGCGCTGCAGACAGTCGTCGGAAGAGCGTCGGCAGCGGAATGGGAGACGTTACCTGCAATCTCTCAGGACGCCACCGGTCTCTTCTACTCAATATGGATCTGCGTGTGCGCAGTGTTCGTTGTTCCTATTTCATTTCCGCTTATCCCACTCTGCGAAAAAGGAAGTTATATTTCCTGACAATTTGGGATTCCAAAATGGTTGAGGAGTAATTATATCTTCCTATTTTATTGTTTGTTACGAACAAAATTTAAATGAGCGAACGAAAGATTCTAGGAATGACGTCCGCCTGATATTCAAAACACTATTTTACACCCAAACATGTGTCGTCGCCTCTTTGGCGTCAACGGTGGGGTTTCCACTTGTTTTTTGCTCGTATTTACATTCTGCGGTATGAATTCTATATAATAGTAGCGTTGCCACCTCCTTATACAGGGTGTCCCAGCTATTTTGTCCACCCAAAATATCTCTAGAACAATAACAGCTATTCGAAAACGACTTTCACCGCTGTCAATGTACGGATGGGGCCCATGAATGTACATATTTGGAAACATGCTAAAACGAAAGAAAATCTGTTTTTAACACAAACTTATGTTTTTTTTAAATGGTCACCCTATTTTTTCTTCAGCAATCCATAGCATGACAAATCACATAAACAATGGCGTCGATTGCATCGCAATATTCCAATTACGTTCCGAGATACTGGGATGAGAAGTTGACGCTTGAAATACGCGAAACGCGCAGCTAGCGCACGTCCTGAGACTCAGGCGAGAACCCCATGCTGCTCAGGACGTGCGTTTCGCGTATTTCAACCGCCAACTACTCGTCGCAATATCTCGGAATGTAATTGGAATATTGTGATGCAATCAACGCCATTGTTTATGTGATTTGTCATGCTATGGATTGCTGAAGAAAAAAATAGGGTGTCCATTTAAAAAAAACATAAGTTTGTATTAAAAACACATTTTCTTTCGTTTTAGAATGTTTCCAAATATGTACATTCATGGGACGCAGACGTACATTGATACCTGTGAAAGTCGTTTTCCAATAGCTGGTCATGTATGACCACAGAATGTAAAGACCAACCATAAACAAATGAAAAACCCACTGATCATGACACAGAGATGCTGAAACATGTTTTGACCTCATACCCAGAATATTTACTACAATTACGCCAATAATAAAAGTTTCGAATCGAAAGTAATCATGAATACGAACGAAGGAAACTGTATTTCCTTTTTCATTATACCATTCTCCACAACAGCGTCCGAGCGACGTTGCTGATTTCCAGTATTCAGAGATGTGGCTCTCATATCACTTAAAATTTAAGTCTCTCCCACAAGGAACAAGTTGTTCCATTTTTTCCCCATAAATTTGACTTTAGATACTAGGCCATATATAATTATTATAGTCTTAACCTTCTTAGACATCAAGCTACAGGGTGACAATATTATTGAACTATATATATATATATATATATATATATATATATATATATATATATATATATATATGTCTGTATGCCCACTATGTGTTCATAAACCATTCATTCGATTGCTATGAAACTCTGGTGAACTGTTCACCGTACGCCCACGAAGGTCCCTGACCCAGAAACAAAAGAGCACGACACACAACTCAGGATCTGAAACAAAGTTTGCTTGGAATTTCGGACGTTTATGAAGCGTTTTGTAACTGACACGTACACCCCCCCCCCCCCCCACACACACACATACACACGCACAAAATGATGAAACGAAAAGAAGTCTACTGCTCACAACAGTTTAGATGACGTTAAACTGTTGCATCAGGCATGACCTTATATCAAGATTTGCACGTTACTGTTTTAACTGCAAGTCTCCCTTAATACTCTTGTATCCAAAATTAAGCAATCTCTTTCTTAATCTCTATCTAAAAAAAGAAGAAGGCCATGGCCGATAGCTAAAAGTATTTTATGTGAGTGTGTCTTTTGTATGTGCCTGTCGCAGCTCGTCGCCACGTCGTTGCGGTGACTGATAAACTGTCCTTATTACTATGTTATTAATTCCAACCTCAACTTCCCATTATTATACGGCAGTATATTTCGTCATGCGGTGATACATAAATGTGCAGATTTAGTACGCCTACAACATCTTTCTTGACATCTAATTTAGGACCAAAAGCATCTGGACAGAGTCCATTCTTTACTGCTGAAAAATCCCCGTGAATTAGCAATTTCCACTGGGCATTTCAGAGGGCAGCCTGAGGCAACGACACTACTGGATTCGGCAAATGTTTGTTACCAATATTAGTGCACGGTGAACATCGTAATTATCTGTGCGTTAACTCATTATGTGCCTTTTTCGTGTGTTGTTATTAAGGGATATTTATGTTAATCGGTTGCAGTAATGGAATTCTATAATAGGTGATTGCATCATTAATTAAGCCCTGTTGTTCTTTGATGAAATCAATTACGCCGTGTTCACCCATTGTACTCAGTGGAGACAAAGGAAGATATTTGGCTTTTCTGTTCAAAAGTTACCTTTTAAGTTAACAGTACTAAGGAACAAAGCTATTAGTTCAGTAGTGAAGACATCTGCTGTCACACATATCACTTCGATACATAGAATATTAAGAACATAAACAAAAAAGCATGATGTTCCCAGATATTTTTCGTGACTGATAAAAAGCATAGAAATATGGGTGCAAACGTTGAACTACCGATATATATCTAGTGATCAAAAATTCGGTATAAATTTGAAAACTTAATAAATCACGGAATAATGTAGACGGACAGGTAAAAATTGACACACATTCCTGGAATGACGTGGTTTATATAATTGCTAGACGCGTGAAAGATCTTTTGCACGCGTAGTTTGGTGATGATAGTGTGCTCAGCTGCCACTTTCGTCATGCTTGGCCTCCCAGGACCCAAGACCTCAGTCCGTGCCATTATTGGCTTTGGGGTTACCTGAAGTCGCAAGTGTATCGCGATCGACCGACATCTCTAGGGATGCTGAAAGACAACATCCGACGCCAATGCCTCATCATAATTCCGGACATTCTGTTCACAACGTTATTCCTCGACTATATCTATTGTTGAGGAATGATGGCGAACATATTGAGCATTTCCTGTAAAGAACATCATCTTTGCTTTTTCTTAATTTGTTATGCTAATTATTGCCTTTCTGATCAGATGCGCCATATGTCTGACTTTTGTGGTTTTTGGTTTTGTTTCTAATAAAACCCCATGTCATTCCAAGCATGTGTGTCAATTATTACCTCTCTATCTACATTATTACGTGATTTATTAGGTTTCAAAATTACTCTGACTTTATGATCACCCGATATATTATATGACTTTGGCCAGGTATGGAACGCATAAAAGACTAATGGTGTTTCTTTCTCTTCCTTTCTTCGCAGTACTTATCATTTTCTCTTCAACTGCTCGTCTCCGCTTATCCGTCCACACCCTCTTTGGTCGAAGTTATGGCTTATATTCTTCATAGGTTTCGTTTTCTATCACTAGCCTGAAGCACTTCCTGTTACATATTATTTTTCTGTAACAATTATTTGGTTGCATCTTTCTTCACTGCTTCTATCTATCCTATAATTATTAACATAATTATAAATGTTCTTTGTAATCCGTGTGTCTTCATTCATTTTAATTGTCCATAAAATTTTAGTCGTCGTTTCCTGATTGTATCCGTATTTTTATTTTTCTTATTTTTTGTATACATATTCATTTTATTTTCATCCATGTGTTTTCATTGTTTTCCTCGGGAACCACAATTTTTCTTATTATTTTCCTCTGTCTTTTTTTTTCACTTATCTTAGCTCGTCTTCCTTATTCAGTGTGAGGTACATTGATCCTACATACGCTGCTTGTGTCCTAATAACTGAATTAAAAAGTATGAACTTTGCTTGGATGGATACTGATTTATTGTTGTACTAGTTTTGTGTTAGTTTGTAGGCAAATTCTAACTTCTTGACTCTTATTTGTTGTGTTATATAGTCCGTTGGCGGTTATCCATTTCCCGAGTTATTTATATTTGTCAACGCTTCTAATTTTTCCATATGTTGTTTTCATAATTTTCTCTACATTATGTTTGTGTGCTATATACTCGGTGTTTCATTAGTTATTTTAGCCTAGTCTTTTCTTCTTAACAGAATATGAGCTCGAAGTCAGCAGTAAATGATAAAGAACTGGATTAAAGTGAACATAAAAAATTGGGATTTGGATATACTTGCAAAAATTAAAGATTAATCAGGAAACAAAATCAATTATAAAGAGGACAAAATTTTTCAAGTGAAAAATTATTGTAAATGCGAAAGGATTGTTACTAAAATTGTGTTTGGTTGAAGTAGTAAAACATAACTATTCTAAATAATTATAATCGTAAACATTAAATAATTCGTTAATTTAATCTACATGGTTAATTAACCATTTAGCAATTCCTCTTCCAATGAAACACATCCGAAGAACTAAGCCACCCAGTCTGATTCTGTAGAAATGTAGAATTAGGAGTGGCGCTACAGTACTGTTTGACAATGATAATGGAACTGATGCCACGTACTTTTGCGCGAGTCATAGGTGTATCTTGTTACATATGTCCAAACAGGAAGACGTAGAGCTCTCACCTCTAATATTCACCCACTGTTTGCTCGCTCACCAGCACCGTCATGCTCCAAGTTCAGAAGTAGTTTCGTAATAGCTTATGTCAGCAACAATAACACGAACCAACCATTGTGGAAAAAGAAAGTAGAAACATTTTCTCTAGGAGAAAATCTAAAAAAAGAACTGCCTCCCTCAACAGACTACGAACTCGTTTTGGGTGGTGTAGAGTAAGCCTTGAACACTTTTGCACGCTGAACGTGTGATTGTAGGGACGATCAGACAATGTTTCTCCTACGCAACTGCCGTTTATGCACCTCATCCAGCAGTGAAGAAGATTCAAGGTTTTCCAAGTCTAATGCCTCTGACGTATCCACTTTCTGGGCGAAAACAATTTGATTCAATGACTTTAGATCTGCCTATACTAAAATGGATTTTTGGTGGTTTACCTATCATAAATAACGTTCTATTGTTTTGAATTGGGCCGGCCGCGGTGGCCGAGGGGACTGAGGCGCTTCAGTCACGGTCTGCACGGCCACTACGGTCGGGGTTCGAATGCCCCCTCGGGCATGGATATTTGTGTCGTCCTAGTTCGTAAGTAGTTCATAAGTAGTTTGTAAGTTTAGGGACTGATGACCCCGTAGTTAAGTCCCATAGACTTTACAAACATTTGAACATTTTGTTTTGAATATGTTTGCTAGCATTTTTAGTGCGTGGAAACCAATTTTTTGTTGTTGTTCATAGTGAGCCTCTGTCCCAATCTGGGTAGACAGTTTGTTGTTGCTTGGTCCTGTCAGTAAAGCTCTGTAAAGGGAAAGTACGGGCAGCAAAACTATTCAATGGAAAAAAAATTTCACATCTTATAGTCTGATATATTCGCTCGATAATGATCTGACTTTCTATTCGTTATTATGTATAGTTATTATGCTATATCAAATTAAGTAAACTTCTGCGCAAATGTTTGAAGAGTTCGCAGACGAAAAATCGCATTACGTAGACTTTGCGTACGGTTGATTCTATCACATACAAAGCTATGGCAGAAATGTTGTGACATCGACATTTTATTTAAGGTTGAAAGCAGAACGATAACTCATTTAAAAAAATGTGTTCAAATGTTTGTAGAACTTATGGGACTTAACTACGGGGTCATCAGTCCCTAAGCTTACAAACTACATATGAACTAGCTAAGACTAAGGACGGCACAATTATCCATGCCCGAGTGGGTTATTGCTGAGCAGTGTTCACTCCTGTACATTTCTCGGAAGTTCTTCACGTTATCTGACGCTGCAGGGGTGCACTGTTAGATTCTAGATGGATCTATAGAAACACTAATATGTAATATTACATTACAGCTAGATATATTTCGTAAACCACATCAAATACTGACGAACCGATTCCACAGACCGAACGCGAGGAGAGGGGCTCGTGTAATTGGTTAATACAAACCATAAAAAATGCACGTAAGTATGTATTTTAACACAAACTTACGTTTTTTTAATGGAACCCCGTTAGTTTTGTTAGCACATCTTAACATATAAACAAATACTTAATCAGTACCGTTTGTTGCATTGTAAAATGTTAATTACATCCGGAGATATTGTAACCTAAAGTTGATGCTTGAAACCTCCGACGTTCAGTTGCGCGTTGTAATAAACGAGGGCCATGGTCGGCGAGCAGCATCTGCAGGGACATGTTTATGACGACGATCGTGTTTACGAGTGTGAGTGTAGTGATCTGTTGTGGTTCGTAGCATGTAGCGCTTGCTGCTATTGTTATTCTGCATTCGTCTTTGCACGAAGACTAACTGTAGTACACTGTGTTACCAGACTTCTGTGATAGTGTAGTGTGTAAAAACTGTGACCATGGTGTATTCTTACTCTGAAAAGGCGGAGATGATATCTATGGCGAGTGTCGACAAAATGCAGCTGAAGGCTGCAGGGTGTATGCAGAACGGTACCCGGACAGAGAGCGTCCAACCTGCCGCACATTTCAAAACATCTAGCCTGCAGATGCTGCTCGCCGACCAAGGCCCGTGTTTATTACAACGCGCAACTGAACGTCGGCGGTTTCAAGCGACAATTTTAGGTTACAATATCTCCGGATGTTAATAACATTTTACAATGCAACAAACGGCACTGATTACGTATTTGTTTATAAGTTCAGATATGCTAACAAAACTAATGGGGTTCCATTTCAAAGCGTAGGTTTGTGTTAAAAAATATACTTCCATGCATTTTTTTATGGTTTGTATTAATCAATTGCACTAGCCCCTCTCCTCACGTTCGGTCTGTGGAATCGGTTCGTCAGTATTTGATGTGGTTTATGAAATATATCCAGCGGTAATGTTAGCTGACTCACCCTATATATATATATATATATGAGTGTGTGTGAGTGATCTCCTACAAAACATCCATATAAATTCAACTAAACTTGTTGGATATAACAACCATGTACAATATATTCTTCAGAACATGACATCAAAACCAATGTGAGTCACAAAAAACTATCGCATCGTACGACGTCAGAATAACAGGGATTTACTCATTCACTATTTGATGGCGCGGCGGAGTGGCCAAGCGCATTGGGGCTCTATGCTGCGATGCGCGAGGCCGTTCCCTGTCAGGGGTTCGAATCCCCCCTTGGGCATGGATGTTTGTGTCGTCTTTAGTATAAGGTAGTTCATAAGTAATTTGTAAGTTTAGGAAATGATGACCGCGCAGTTAATTTCCTTAAGCTTCACAAATATTCGAACATTTGAATCACTATTTGAGAATGCATCGAATATCGACTTGTCACAAAATTTATACATAATGTGAAGTCTTGAAGTAACGTTTTCTTACTGACAACCAGTAAAGAATGTTATCTCCAGCTGTGAATGAAAACTACAGTATTTGACCTGACAGTACAATTTATAACTTATACACTAGTAACTGCATTCAAGACACCTTTCAGAGGAGGTATGAACATAGAGCGCTGAATATATTCTGGAAATTATGTTATATTTCGACACATAGTTCTTGATATATAATGTAAAAAACATGAGATTCATGAAAACCGCTCCATCACACTTGAGGTTGTAATCGATGACATATTTAGTATCAATTCTATTCGTGGCACATATTTTAGACTTTAACCTAATATTTCCGCCTACCTTACTGGAAAACTATATTACTGCAGGACATAATGGAAAGGAGGTATAGCGCCTTGCTGCGGAGAGCGCGGTTGCTCGTCGTCGGAGGTTCGAGTCCTCCTGGGGCATTGGTGTGTGTGTTTGTGTGTGTGTGTGTGTGTGTGCGTGTGTGTGTGTGTGTGTGTGTGTGTGTGTGTGTGTGTGTGTGTGTGTGTGTGTTGTCCTGAGGTTAGTTTACCTAGGTTTAAATTGTTTGTAAGCTATGAACTAATGACCACGCAGTTTGGTCCGATAGATTTACCAACATTTTTTGAAAGAAGGTATAACGTCAGAAGGATTCAGCTGCATGACAATGATACTGAAATGGGGAGAGAGTAGGAAAGAATGCGATGGGGAGAAGGGGAAGAAGGAAACGAGCTAAGAAAAGATGGGAGGTAATAAGTACCCGGGCAATGCCGGAACTAACGGTAGTGTTGTTTTACAATACAGCTCAGAATCAAAAGGGCGCTTGTTTTCCGCGCTGCGTGCTGCCTACGGACGGCAGTTAGGGACCGCAGTTTTAATGTGTGCCCCTTCCGTAGTGGAAATCTTTCGTAATTGCTATGCAAATTCCTGTCTCTAATTGCACGCCGCTTTTGTCAACAGCGACGCTTCTCTTAATCCCAAGTATACGACAGGGCTGTGTAAATTGGCCACAAACTTCCCAAAAACTGCTCGCTGCTTGGATCGGACATTTGCAGTACACTTTGCCGGGCCTGCTATATGTAAATCGGCCAGCGGTAAACACTGCCCCTATCCAGTGTGTACAGGGGGCGCCAGACGTGCAAGAAACAGAAGAGGCTGCCACTGGCAAACAGGGGCAGGCTGTTTTCCGAATCCCTTGTAGATGTCACTAGACGGCCGCGAAGGGAAAGCTCTCTATAGAGAAAGTATGGCCAACCTTTCAGCGACGCTAGCCACCTTCTGCTGCTCCTGATTGGCTGAAATCGAGTCACGTGATTTTTTCCGCTATGTTGGTACTATATGTTGCTTCGCTGCCATAAGAAGTCTTGGGACTGATGACCTTGCTGTTTAGTCCCCTAAAAACCAACAACAACAACAACAACGTAAGAAGACTTGTGAATATGTTTTGGCTTGAATAATGCCACGGTGATGCACTTTATGACGATTATTTTCTTTACAATCAAGAAGGAAGGTAAGCATTATAGTATTTCAATTTGAATTCATAAACGCAGGAAAAGGAGTCAGGCTGACGTAAAGTTTCAGAGAAAACTAGGCCAGAAGCGACCCTCTTTTCTGTGCTGTAGTAATTCTAATCCGTAATGAAAATTAATAAAGTTTCACTGTCGATTGGGTCACGCAGCAGATATATATATGAAGAAAATTCTGCGCTATGTCGTGAGATTAAATTATTCATGCGTCATTGGTTTTATTTGCAGGTAATTGCTGAAAACACCCATTTTGACTTATAACTGAGTAAACTCAACAGATTCTTGTGTATCTATGAAATTAATACACAATTGCTACAAGAATATTTTCTTATTCGTGTACATGTGTGTGAATTATTATTACAGGAAACAGAGAATTGAAGCAAGAAAAATATTAGATATGCAAATATAATTGGTATTGTGTAGGCACTTTTAATTTCTCTGATTTTGGTAAAAGTAGCGTAGTGGGTATCTCCTTGCATTTTTCGTAGTTCATGCTCCGATGAAGAAAGGTTCCCTGCCGCGGTGGAGCAGCCGGGCGGTCTAAGGCGCCTCGCTGCGGAGCGCGTGGTTGCTCGCCGTCGGAGGTTCGAGTCCTCCCTGGGGCATGGGTGTGTGTGTTGTCCTTAGGTTAGTTTACCTTAATTTAAGTAGTCTGTAAGCTACGGACTGATGACCATACAGTTTGGTCCAATAGATTTAAAAACCTTTGAAAGGTACCCTGTTTGTGTGAACACTGGGTTACGCTACAGGTTAGTCTGAATTTATACTTGAAATCTTTCGATGTGGAGCCACAAACCAAACTGTTTCCTTAAAATCAGATGTCAAATACATCGTAGAGCCGCATGTCCGCATGCATGCGACTGCGCACAGTTCCTGCTTCTGTCCGTCGGATATGACACCCTATATCTTGAGAATGAAATGAGTTAGCCGGCCGCGGTGGCCGAGGAGACTGAGGCGCTCCAGTCACGATCTGTGGAATCGGTTCGTCAATATTTGATGTGGTTTACGAAATATATCTAGCTGTAATGTAATATTACATATTAGTGTTTGTATAGCTCCATCTAGAATCCTGCAGCGTCAGATAACGCGAAGAACTTCCGAGAAATGTACAGGAGTGAACACTGCTCAGCAATAACCAGAAACACAGATACAATAATATTTCAACAGAATTTTGCCTTAAGTTGATGAATTTATCCATTTATTAGAAAATCTATGCCTTTATCTGAGGAGAAGATGGAGTACGTCAGTCCCTGTTTTAACTTGTACTTCTGAAAACTCTGCGGTGTGATTGTTAAGCTACTGTGGTAAGCATTTTCAGTAATGAGAGACAAGATATGTTTGTAGCAAAGAAAGGAACTGAGGTTGGCGTAGAACACACCAGTTTGAGTCTGACATCGTCTGCAAGAGACGAAATTACAAAACGTTTGGATGATAATTCTGTCGAAACGTACATTGGGGGGATGAACCACTAAGAACGAACAGACTGTAATCCCGCCATTAGTCTCTCATCAGATACTGATTAGTACCTCCGTGATACAGCATCGATGGAATAGTCTTATGATGTTATACCTCCTGACTAATACGTCCTGCAATAATAAAATTTTCCAGGAAGGTAGAAAAAATACTAGATGAATGACAAATACGTGCTACGATTAGAACTGGTAGTATATACGTCATAGGTTACAACCTCATGTGTGATGGAGACGTTTACATGCATCTAATTGGTTACGTCATCATATCTCCAGAACTATGTGTAGAACTATGACATAATTTTGCGAGTAAATTCAACGTTATATGTGCATACAGTCTCTAAAAGGTGTTACAACTTCGCCATAATTGTTCGGTGACTTTAAAAATTTAAGACAAACGTAACGGCAAAACTTGTAGATATTAATAGGTTCCGTTGCACAAGGAGTGTGCATGCCTGGATTTAATGTTCACAAATTTAATCAGCCCTGTACCAAACAAAAACACAGAGAAGGCGTGACACAGAGTAGGCCGCGGATCTCGTATATGACTGGTTGGACACTACGAGACAGTCGGCTGTGGCCTAGCAGCCAGCCAGTCAGCTACGCAATAGCAGCCTGCTCCGTGTGAGCTGACATGTCAGTGACCAGGCCTTCTCTTCAGGTGGTATCCGCTTAGGCTGCTTCTTCGTGCGGTGTTGATCCCCTCGGCAGCGGCTCTATACGCAAAAGAAGAGACACGTCGTGTGACGCTTCAGTCACTCATGATCGAAGAGGGCCTTCCACATCCATAGAGTCCCTAATAGCTATGATGTGAGCATCCACCTGCGCAGAACGAGTTTCCCGTCATTTTGGGATCACTTGTAGTTGATGTAGCGCTTTGTGTACTGTTTATCAGGGTCAGATACGTCACATTCAAAAGTATGGTACTTTGATACATAATACAAATTAATACTTGGAACGGAAGTTTGATTACAGATAGTAAGTCCCAACAGTTATTCTGCTTGATCGCTGCAGTGTCGTAGATTGGATTACATTTTGGCATTCAAGTTTCTTCAGTTGTTGGGAAAGAAGTGACACCAAAAGTTTTTCTGTTCCACTTGTGTACGTTGTAAAATCGCTGTTCCGATTAATTATGGTACAATAACACTCCGTAAGACACCAAATAACGACTTCACAATGCATAAGTCTCTAACCACACATTTACAAACCTCGACCTACGAAAATATTCTTCTGCGAAGTGCTTAGAACATGCTTTTGTATATTTTTTTTATGGAAGAACTCCTTTCTCTTTGTTTTATTTCTTCAGTCGTGTTTCGTTCGTTAATATTTCGTGATACTATTATACAATTTTCTTAATATAGCTAATTGTTTAATTTCAGAGTACGTACAGTCTAACAGATGCTTGAGAACATATACAAGATAGAAGAAATTATTGAGACTTTCATCCCATCTCCAGATGAACATGGCACGAAGAGGTATACAATGTTCAAATGTATGTAAATCTATCGGACCAAACTGCATGGTCATCACTCCGTAGCTTTCAAACTACTTAAACCTAGCTAAACTAACCTACGGAGAAACACACACACACATGCCCGAGGGAGGACTCGAACCTCCACTGCGAGCAACCGCGCGCTCCGCAGCGAGGTGCTTTAGACGGCTCGGCTACTCCACCGTGGCACACTCAAAGGCAGCTTACCCAATACACACCTGCAAATATATCGCGCATTTTTGTTAACATAAGCTTAAAAAAGAGAACTTGTGTCGATATTTCGTATTACATCGCAACTGCCTTACATACATACAACTATGACTATTAGACGTTTGTTGTACTTATCTATGAAGAGTAACTGCTCATCTTTCTACGTACATCACTTCGCAGCCTTAGCAGCAACCATAATGCATCATAGCTCCCGAGGTAGAAACGTACGATGTACATACAAAACGGGAGGTTCCTTAAATAAAGAAAAAAAAAAAAAAACAAGGACGACGTAGTTGCAACAAAGGTTATTACCAACATGTTACTACTTTACGGAAGTAATGTTTGTAGTGTCGCGCAATTACAATGCTGGCCATTAAAATTGTTACATCGAGCAGAAATTAAGATGGTAAAAGGGTATTAATTGGACAAATATATTATACTAGAATTGACATGTGATTGCATTTTCACGCAGTTTGGATGCATAGATCCTGAGAAACCTGTATCCAGAATAACCACCTCTGGCCATAATAACGGCCTTGATACGCCTGGGCATTGAGTCCCACAGAGCTTGGATGGCGTGTACAGTACAGATGCCCATGCAGCTACAACATGATACCACAGTTCATCAAGAGTAGTGACTGGCGTATTGTGACGAACCAATTGCTCGGCCACCATTAACCAGACGTTTCCAATTGGTGAGAGATCTGGAGAATGTGCTGGACAGGACAGCAGTCGAACATTTTACGAATACAGAAAGGCCCGTACAGAATCTTAAACGTGCTGTCATGCATTATCTAGCTGAAATATAAGGTTTCGCATGGATAGAATGAAGGGTGGAGCCACGGGTCGTAACACATCTGAAATGTAACAGCCACTGTTCAAAGTGCAGTCGATGCGAACAAGAGGCGACCGAGACGTGTAACCAATGGCATCCCATACCATTATGCCCGTGTGTTACGCCAGTATGGCGATGACGAATATACGCTTCCAATGTGCGTTAACAGCGATGTCGCCAAACAGGGATGCGATCATCATGATGCTGTAAACAGAACCTGGATTAATCCGAAAAACTGTTTTTCCATTCGTGCAGCCAGGTTAGTCGTTGCGTACAGCATCGCAGGCGCTGCTGTCTGTGATGCAGCGTCAAGGGCCGCGGTGGAGTAGCCGAGCGGTCTAAAGCGTCTCGCTGCGGAGCGCGCGGTTGCTCGCCGTGGAGGTTCGAGTCCTCCCTGGGGCATGGGTGTGTGTGTTTGTCCGTAGGTTAGTTTACCTAGGTTTAAGTAGTTTGTAAGCTACGGACTGATGACCACGCAGTTTGGTCCGATAGATTTACAAACATTTGAACATTTGCAGCGTCAAGGGTAACCACAGCCATGGTCTCAGAGCTGATAGTCCATGCTGCTACAATGTCGTCGAACTGTTTGTGCAGGCGGTTGTTGTCTTGCTAAAAACCCCTTCTGTTGACTCAGGGATCGAGACGTGGCTGCACAGCCAAGCGGATATGATGTTTGTCATTTAGACTGCTAGTGATACAAGGCCGTTGGGATCCAGCACGGCGTTCCGTGTTGCCCTCGTGAACCCACCGATTCCATATTCTGATAAAAGTCATTGGATTGCGACGAACGCGAGCAGCAATGTCGCGTTACGGTAAACAGCAATCGCGATAGGCTACAATCCGACCTTTATCAAAGTCGGAAACATGATGGTACCCATTTCTCCTCCTTACACGAGGCATCAGAACAACGTTTCACCAGGCAACGCCGGTAAACTGCTGTTTGTGTATGAAAAATCGGTGGGAAACTTTCCTCATGTCAGCACGTTGTAGGTGTCGCCACCGGCGCCAACCTTGTGTGAATGGTCTAAAAAGCTAATCATTTGCATATCACATCATCTTCTCCCTGTCGGTTAAATTTCGCGGCTGTAGCACGTCATCCTCGTATTGTAGCAATTTTAATGGCCAGGAATGTAGTATAAACAATAGTATAGTCTGGAAAGATAAATGGCCGACACTGGACCTTGACAAGCGTTTGGGGCCGATGCTACACAGGCCAGGTTTCGGGTTAAAGTAGCCGGCCGGGGGTTTGTCCAAATCGGCGGAAATCTGGGAAAGACCCATGATTTGCACTCAAACCTAATGGAGGCTGTTAGCTGAGCGCTTCTTCTGTGTCTGGAGAACATCTGTGAGATCCACACTCCAGTAATTCAGTTTTTTTTCTATTGTTTACCGTCAACTTTTGAGATATCAACGATGTCGAAATAATAACTCATATTTTATAAATCTAAAAATAATTTCATTATCTCAAAAATTACAAATGTTTATGGCAAATCAATCATAACTTAGGAAAATGAAGCTCAAATAACCAACTCTGAATCCGTCATGCAATTTCAACATACTCCGCTTTAGGTGATAGCTTATTTTCTCTAGCAATGATCTTGGGGGCGTCCAACTTCTACATATTTATTTTATGACTGATTTCAACAGATATAAATTGATAATGGAAATATAAACAGATCATCATATGCAAATAGCATGACTTACCTTCCGTATATTTAATTTAGTGTGCCGATTTAATGTACAATTTGCCGGTAATAGGCGTAAATATTGTGAGGCATGAACGGTCAAAATTATGAAAGCTGGTTGGTCTATTTATTGATTTCAGAATTTATGTAATACTAATTTTTGTCTTTAAATAATGTTATATTAGTAAGAAACTGATGTCACTTGGTCAGTTTTCACTGAAATAATTATCTCATTGTATGATTTATACGGTTTTGGAAGAGATGGCGATCAGCCAGTAAGGAAGCGACCTACAAAGTTGGAGAGGGAGGTGATGGAAGTGGAGTGTACAGAAGGGACTCCATGTCTAGTCCAGGCAGAAAAAGGACCCTCCTCGATGCTGGGAGTGATTCGATCGGGCGGTTCAGATTTGCGCGGCGAACGGTCGCTTCTCGTGACTCCAAATTTGGCGACAACAACGACACGCCAGTGAAATTGATGTGTGTCAGACTGAACACGTCAGACACGTTACATTTATTTTTATTTCTCCATCAAGTCTACAACGAACATCGAAAAAGCTGAAGAGTTCAAGATGTACGCAGATACGGGTAAGGCTAAACGCAAAGCTGTAGTCAACGTGAATAGGCAGTCGTGATAAATATAGTACACTTTGGAATGAAGAAATGTTATGGGAGACGCAGCTCCATTATAAGCTTCTACTACAGTGCGACTAGATAAAAGGTCGCCAGTGCATTAGCGTAATGACTGATCAAAACCCATCAGGAAAAAAGAGGGAGTCAGTTGACATTAATGATGATTTAAAAGTATTAAATCGTGTGAAGGGGGCACCGCATGCACTGAACTCTCTAATTAACAGGATGCTATCCATTATTCCTAAACAAAAATTAAAATTTGCGCAGTTAAATTAAGAAAGGGTCTGCCAATTATGAATTAAGTCTGTTCGCCTTTCCATATTGATTAATCAACGTGAACGGATAATGTACGCAGCTACAGAGATATTGGTACAATACTAAATTTAGTCAACATGCTAGTTATTTTACGTTCGTAAAAACACACATTAAATAAATATACAGTGCGACAGTTCGGCGGAAGCATTAATCTAAGTCATACACACTTCAAAGGCGCGCAAGATACACTGAAAACCAGACAAAAAGAGGTGTTACTACTGGTAACGCGTGCAAGTGACTTTCCAACAGTGCGGCAGAAACAAAATCGATACACATGACGAGAGTGAGGATCTTTAGGTACGCACGTTTCACGCATATTTTTCCCTTTTTTGATAAGTGTATGCCTTTTTTCCATTAACAACGCCCATAAACTCGTTTCCCCCATTTTCTGATAATTTTCATAACAACTGATTCATCGAGATTTCTAATCAGTATAATTTTTTTTCAATTAACGTTTCCGCACCGTGCTGTGTACGTGCGAATAGTAAGCCTAACATTCCCAGGAAAGGTTGCAGCACGTGAGTTGAAAAAACACCTGTAACAATGGAATGTTTGTTCGGCAAAACCCCCCCCTCTCTCTCTCTCTCTCTCTCTCTCTCTCTCTCTCTCTATCTCTCTCTCTCTCTCACTTTACCACTATAAAGTTGCCCGAAATGATACAAATGACGAAGAGTGATTCTGTCCCACAAGAGACCGCAGTCTCCTGGTCATTAAGATCAGTTCATTGCTTAGAGACACGTCATCTGTTCGCGTGGAGGCGGATGCCGGTCAAGCAGACGGCGGTAACCGCACCCGCGTAGTTCGTAGAATTTGGGGTTCTGCTCGAAGCTGCTAAAAATCGCTGAGACCGCAGTTGCAGAATTAATGAGAACATTGTGTTAATTGTCGTGGTGTCATAAAAAGTGTGTCTGGACATAAAGTGAGCGAAATTGACCGAATGGACGCAAGAGTGATGTGACAGTTGCATTGATTTAGCAAGTGAACTGGTCTTAACTCTATGTTACATAACGAGTGTACTACTACATTTTACATTGCCAAAGGTGACCTCTGCCCAATCTCTTTGATCTGGCTCATGAATTCAAACAAGATTCAGAAACTAATAGAACTCTTAAGCGATGTATTTTTATTATTATTTTCTTTTTCTTTCATGGAAGACACCAGAGGTATCGCCAAAGATAACACATTTCCAGCTTGTAATGTTACGTGGACCGCCCAGTAAATATTTATTATCTGATGTACTCGGTTTCATAATTTAACAGTTGTCTTTTAATGAACATCCCTATGTTTAGATTAATTTATGAGAAGTTTCTTAAAAGAAATATTTTAAGAATCCACAGATATCCACAAACGAACTTTATGCACTCAAAAAAAAAAAAAAAAATAAAAAAAAAATAAAAAAAAAAAATAAAAAAAATAAAAAAAAATAAAAAAAATAAAAAATACGCTCTTAATTTTTTTAATTAAGCAAGAAGGAGCGCCAGGCTTCGACTTTATCTTCTACTGTTAGCTCTTGACCTGAACGGTCGTAATTAAGTACCGCTATGTAAATTGTATGAATTGATTATTTGATTTCACTTGGATCTTTGTTAAGTCAGTGTAAGTGAATACTTCTCCATTTCAGAATATAGATAATTATCTCGTAATCATGCATTTTATAATTAATAGCCAGCTCATTTCTACCTTATAATATAAAAGTATTTTATATGTACAAATCTCTTTTTCAGATATCAACTGCCGCCATTACACGGCCTACGTAAAACTAATTGTTGCACAACTAATAGTTTTCAGAATTGTATGTTCCACAAAAGCGTCCCTGAGATTTCTGCCGGTTTATTAGTTTTCAATTTCTTTCATTTGGCTAGCCGTGGTGATATGATAAATCGACATTCTCAATGTGCAGTGCAACATTTAATTTTTATGTAGAGGTTCGTGGTGCGCTGAATACCAACCTGAAACAGTATAGGGTGCGCCGCCATAAATTAATATTCTCTGACTTGGTTTTCTAAAAAAGTAAATTCATTTTCAGATTATTCTATTCTTTAGGCATTACTTTCATGTTGCAAATGTTCGGCGTAACCCATGTTGAAATACTTCTCCCTGTTATTATTTCAGCGCCGTTATTTCATTTGCATTTATATTTATTTTCATTATTTCGCGGAACATAATTTTCAGGCGCTAAACATTTTCTTATTTATATTTCTCCACCATCTGTGTGTGTGACAAAAATTCAAATCTCGCAGGGAGGTGTATTTCAAGCTCCAGACATCAAATGAATAAGCCCAACAGCAAACAAACCGCGGTAACATCAATTACGATAAGCTTTTGAAGAGAAAATCAGAATTTGAAGGAACTGAACATTGATTTGTGTGTGAGAATTCCACTCAGTAGGGTGAATCACCCCGATTTCATTGGAATTCTTGAAAAATACACAAAGAATTTATTTCCAATGGGGGTACTTAAAGAAAACCACTACATGGAGGTTATTTATCTAGACAGCATATGTAAATCAAAGAGAAATTGTCTGATGGCAAATTGGTAGTCATTGTTGATTAAACCATATACTTGAAATGAAGTGATGTAATGACGTTTTCCCTAGTGCAATTCTTTTTATTTGACGCCACTTCGGTGACCTGCATGTCGATGATGAAGATAATGATGATGAGGGCAACACACAACACCCACTCCCCTGTAGGGAATCGAACCCAGGCCCCCTGCGTGGTTGAAGCAACGCTGCCGTCTGAGCAGTGCGACGAAATATCTTTAGAACATTTTACTTTATTCCCTTAAAAGGATATAAAGTTCAGCTCATTGTTTAAAAATGAGAGATGCAGGAATACGATGTTAGTACAGTAATGGAACCAATTCAGAACTTCTGCCGACAACTATGGCCTGCTGATATTCAGTTGGGAATACTTCTTGTCATTACGGAGCATTCCCCATATATTATCAACCAACTGAAACCTTTACTTCCTAAGCTGAAGAATGTGACATGCTTGTATGCTCCTCCACCCAATTGTGTTTGTGAATCCATAAGAAACGAATACTACTTCATAAATCAATTCATATATGCCCAGAAGCTCTGAGTCGTGTTATTACCTGTAGGGAAAACGATCGCCTGCTTCCTTCCAAAATTTCCCATTCATTATTCGTTTGTGATCTGGGACTGAGTGTACTAGTGTGCGAGAATTTTGAAAAATTAATTTTGAATTCAGAAGACTCAGGTGCGATTTCCAGAGGTATATCAACTTCTATTACCAAACAAGTCACATATTTTGAAGAAAGAATTGCATTTTGGGTCCATAGCTAGCTGATTGCAGGTATTACAGGATCAGAACAAGGTACGGAGAATAAAAAACATGGGGTTATGTTTCCATGTGAGGAAGCGGTAGGATGGCTTTCCCAAAGACAAACTTCATTCTAGTATTCAGAAGACTAGAGAGATAGAGGAATATGCCACATCCGTAGAGCTGCCATTCGGAGTAAATACTAGGTTATCCCTACTGATTTCTATGGATGTTTGAAGAAACTTACATGGACACAGACTTAGTCGCCGCAGAATACCCGTGCGCACCAACGCACTTTGCCGTTCGTCGCCGGGTATTCGAATCATCCCTCGGGCATAGGTTTTTGTGTTGTCCTTGGCACAGTAGTGTGTAAGCCTATTGACTGATGACCAACGTAGTTAAGTCCCTTAGATTTACAAACATTTTGACCCAAAGTTATTCGAAACATGAAGATATTTATTCTTTCAAGTACAGTAGCTTTATGTTATTTCGTTCTTTCAAGGAATGGTAATTTAAAGTACTTATCTGTATTTCAGTGCCGGCCGCGGTGGCCGCGGGGACTGAGGCGCTTCAGTCACGGTCTGCACGGCCACTACGGTCGGGGGTTCGAATCCCCCCCTCGGGCATGGATATTTGTGCCGTCCTAGTTCGTAAGTAGTTCATAAGTAGTTTGTAAGTTTAGGGACTGATGACTCCGTAGTTAAGTCCCATAGACTATACAAACATTTGAACATTTTTTTGTTTTTGTATTTCAGTAAACTAACATGAAGTGGAATAAACCAGCAACTTTTGACCCTTTTTTGTGCTTCTTTGAACACCTTTTCCTTTCATCATTTTATCTGAAACTGCATGTAAAATTCTTACCGTAACCACAATATAAAGAGCTGTGTTCTTAAAAGTGCCACAGGAATTAATACGTCCACAGGAATGACCGAAACGTAGGAATGCATCATTCACCAGTAGATCTCGAAAGAAATTAAATAAGAATAATGGAAACTCTGTACAGCTTGTTACGAAAAAAAGTAACTACGACATTAGGTCGTCGATTCTAATGAAAGTGTAACACAGTAGTGAAATACTGTTACTAATTTTACTAAGGTGCGTCCAGGAAACTAGTGACGAAAAGAGTTGCATTTGAAATTATGAGGTGTCTTTTTACAAAACGGTACACCTAAAACTAGCGTCGACGAGTTAAAGACAAACTCCCCGCGTTGGCTCTCAGACAACAGGAAATTTTCATCCCCCTTCTCTTCCACTGAGTCCAAGGGAAGTGCGCGCGTCAAGTCTCGTCTGATCAGAGCTCTTGCCTTGCTGTTAGCTTATGCATAAAGAGAAAACTGCCTTTCAATTTTGAAATATCCTACGAGAATAAACGAACACCAGAAGAGCGTTCTGCAACACTTTGGACCTGCAGTCACCATGTCTGTCGCAAAGGAGTCTATGCTATTGTATTCTCAGTGCTAGTCCATCAAATGCCCTGTATGCAAACTAGAATCCAACGCAGACGAACATGAAAAGACACGCTGTAAAAGTGAAGGTGCAATCCACCTCCAATAATCCGTCAAAATCGATGAAGAACTATTGGGCCATTCAGAGAATATTCAGCCCAGGTGAGATTTGACCAACTGGAAATCAGGCATGATGATTGCTTTCATAACTTTCCATGTTCACAACAACACAAAAGTTGTCGGATGAAGCTGCTAGCCACTTATAGGATCACAATTACTACAGGTGATATCTAATTGTTCATAAAATCTAATGAGCGCTGGAAATTAATTATAAGCTGGAGATTAATTATAAACGATGGTAGCCAGTAATTAGGTGGGCAGGTGAACACGCTTCAACCTTTAAATGTAAAATACTGAACGAACCAAAGTAGAAAATAGTAAAGAGTGAAAACTATCATTTTTTTATTTTTAAGTATAGCATTCCCTACTTTTTTAATAAGAAGACCTGCTGTATAACATTTTCTTCGTTTCATTACCTATTTGTCAGAATCTAACGCGGGGAGTAAACTACTTAATTGAATGGGTGCGTTGAAAAAGGTACACATTCCAAGAACGTAAACTTTCGGCAAATAAATAAATAAATAAAAAAAAAAAAAAAAAAAAAAAAAAAAAAAAAAACTTTTGTGAGAAAACTGATTGTTATACAGAAAAATTTAGTATTGTGAATGTGTACATTCAAGTGTAACAAACACATTGCACATGGTACATATGTATATATATTTGTTATATACCATGTAACTGCATAAATACGTTCAGGAATATGTACCTTTCTCAACTCAAAAGGTTTTTAAATGCACACATTTCAGTCGAATTTGTGGGTTAAGCTAAAAGAGTTTCCGAAATAAGCAAGTAAAATTATCAATCTTTGAAAAAAAAAGAAAAATAATAAAAAAATTTCAAAACTTTTTGCTACCTATATTTACAAAAAAAAAAAAAAAAAAAATAATAATAATAATAAATAAATAAATAAATAATGTTTTCCGATTAAACATCTTTTATTGTTGGACTTTTCATAGTAGACAGCCGTTAATCTTCTTATTCTAGTGGATCAGCAGCTGAAAAAAAGCCTTCTTCGTAAAACATTTTGAATTTTTTTATTTTCACTACCATGAACACCTGATGCCGTTACAAACTCCTCACTGCGACGCCTTGCTGACTTTCCCATCGCCCGAATATGTTTCTCTTTGTGATGTCTTCCCGTTTTACGTCTTGGTTCACCGATGTCACTGTCTGTTGCTGACATTGATACTTGGTTAAGGTAAACAAAAAACTAATAAACATCACTAAACTAATTTTGGCACTGTTCTTGTCACTTGACACTGTAAACATAACCAACATACTCTTAAACAGCTCGTTTATCTGCTACATTACACGCCAAACACATGACTGAGCCGCGAGCACTAGCATTGTAGTGGGTGTCGCCCTCACTAACGCGGCTTTGAGTTAAAGAATGAACATATTCCAGGAATATGTCCCTTCTTCAACTCACTCGTATCTATTGTTGGCAAGCGCAGTTTAAGTAGAGGAAGACGTTCTTTTTAATTTGTGGAATGTGTACCTTTTTTCAACTCACCCATTCAATTTAATTAAAAAATCCTCAGTCTCTTTTGCAACAGAGATTGAGCATTTTTTAATTATTCAACACTGTTGCTGCACCAGCCGCCACCACTACCATCATGGAATGGAATGAAATAAATTCAATTTAAAATAGCAGCGTTGACCTCAACAAAATTATTCATTAGCTAACTGCGTATTTACAAACAAATTTTGGTAAGAGATGGGATAGACATAAGAGTCTTTGCTCTCAGAGTTTTCTACTCTCAGACAGTATTCTCACAATAGCATATACTACGGGTTATTTAACGCTTCCAGAGAGAGAGACTTAAGAGTAATTTCTGCAAGAGTCTGAGAATCTTGCGAGAGCAAGTGTGTACACATTTCAGGGGTTCTACTGGTTACTGAACGATCACTCTGCACGATAGTTTGAGTCGTAATTCTATTCGTGAAGTAAGAATGCGCGATAGAACAGAATCAGGCTGCAGCTGAACGTTAAATGGTTTTGGTGGCAAAGATAAAACATGAACTTCAGAGCTGCTGTTGGATAAGAGAGTGGATTAGGCGGCGGTCTAAATTTGGAGCATGAAATAATCTTATTGCAGAGATTGTGATGTAAGATTGGCAAAAGTATCGAAATTTCACGAGAATGATACTAATGGAAATGGAGGAACTACTACTTATAATTGGAACCAAAATTACCAAAGACTTCGAGACAGAGTGCTTATGACACAACAAGACCACATGGATTCCGGATATCCTTTATTTTTGTGTTTAGGGTACGCCAAATTCAGATCTCAAATTACAGTCAGTCAAAGTCAGTCAATGCAACTCTAAAAATTTATCTAGAAAATCAACTACGAAACTATTTGACTACCTTTAATTACATATAATATTAGGAAGTCTAAGACAGCTCGCTCGTCGCTAGCGTTAAAGTATCATAATTAAGAAATCCTAGGTGTGTTCTAATTCAGGCATTACTGTTTTTCTGTTGGAATATGTACACCATGTACCTAAAAATTAAAACTGAATGCATGTCAATTAACGATATCAAATTGTAGAGTTCATTAAAACAATATGTCTCTCGTTTACTGTTTATATAAATGTTTTATACAAGACTGTTAATAATCATACTTTGAGTAATAGAAGTATCACAAATTACGTTTTTGGAGAAATACTGCACAACTCCTCACAAAAGCATCAGCCAAAGACAACAGTGTTCAATTAAAAGTGAAATGCATTCTGCAAATAAATAAAGTGATATATGATGATTTCGTAATTAAAGCCATCATTAATAACAACCTATCAGAAATTAAGGATAAAGAAGAGACATACATGTTTCATAAAAAAATTAAATATGTGTTACTCATTTGAAATTTATATGGTTTAGTTATTTGAACACAAGGAAATAATATAATAAAGACCGACGGGATTCGAACAATCGACCCTAAATCTGTTCTCGATTCGCAGTCTAACACGGTACCCCTGAGCCACATCGCTGCTCACAGGTGTTCTTGATTTCTCATGAATTAAAGATTCTCAAAAATTTTCCAGGTCAGTTTTCAAGATTTGTTTGCTAGTTGGTTCTGGCTGATTGCTATTTCAGTTCTGAAATTCACTTACCATAAATAAAAAAAATACAAAATTCCGACACCCAAGAGGTCAGCTTGTAAGTTTTGTAGCAACAGGCGCTTTTATTGTTTTAAGAGTTATATGTTACCAGGATGTGGTATCGTAAAATTTGTGAAATATGCAGGCAGTATGGTCTGACTATCAACATTCCCGACGGTACCCCTGAGCCACATCGCTGCTCACAGGTGTTCTTGATTTCTCATGAATTAAAGATTCTCAAAAATTTTCCAGGTCAGTTTTCAAGATATTTTTTGCTAGTTGGTTCTGGCTGATTGCTATTTCAGTTCTGAAATTCACTTACCATAAATAAAGAAATACAAAATTCCGACACCCAAGAGGTCAGCTTGTAAGTTTTGTAGCAACAGGCGCTTTTATTGTTTTAAGAGGTATATGTTACCAGGATGTGGTATCGTAAAAGTTGTGAAATATGCTGGCAATATGGTCTCACTATCAACATTCCCGACAGTGCCGGTATAGTTTTGTTCAGTCTGATAGCTACTGCGAGCAGCTGTCGAGTGACAGAAGTTGACGTTTACACGGGAGGTCGAAACTCGCACCAAACGACTACTCCCATTAGAGAGCTTGCCCCTCTCCCAGAGACCGTCGGCGAACTGCATCTCGTCGCAGTTTGCTCGGCATGTATTACTAACAAATTTCTCTGAGAGTTAAAATTTATAACGGGTGTGCCTAATTTAATGTTTGATGTTAGTGCATAGTTGTTTGAGCTTAATGACCACCATATGAAACATCAAAGTGTAATTACTGTGAATAATAATTTTTATGGACCTCGAGTAAGGCCCTAGGGATGAAATAAAATTTACTTAGTCGCTACTCACTGAATTTCCATTACCATTCCGGTGTCAGCTCATACCAATTCTCTGCAGTTGTGTACCCGCACGATTCGGTTGAAAAATGTTCAAATATAAATTAATTTCAGTGACCGGCAGAGTGCTGTTAGCAGCGCTGAACAAATCAACAAATTTGACACGGCTGTACCAACAGGATTTGTAGGCTACGAACGGAATTCGACACCAAACATTTAAATGTTCGCTGTAGCCGATTGAACAAATTTTCAAAACTTGCCAAAATAAAAATGTTTACTCTGGACATTAGAAGAAGATTAGTATTAATTTTACCTACTTTATTCGTAATCCTTTCATTCCCATATTATGAAATACGCTTCGGAGAAAATAAAATTCAGTATTTCATATTTTAATGCAATTCCCTAAACATAACCGAATGTTCTTTAATATTTTTGAGCGAACAATTATAAAGTTTATGTCCTGTTCTTCATAAATGTTCAAATGTTTGTAAATCTGTCGGACCAAACTGCGTGGTCATCAGTCCGTAGCTTACAAACTACTTAAACCTAGGTAAAATATCCTACGATCAAACACACACGCCGGCCGCGGTGGCCGAGGGGACTAAGGCGCTCCAGTCACTGTCTGCACGGCCACTATGGTCGGGGGTTCGAATCCCCCCTCGGGCATGGATATTTGTGCCGTCCTCGTTCGTAAGTAGTTCATATGTAGTTTGAAAGTTTAGGGACTGATGATCCCGTAGTTAAGTCCCATAGACTATACAAACATTTGAACATTTGAATTTGAACAAACACACACACCTATGCCCCAGGGAGGACTCGAACCTCCGCAGCGGGACGCTTTAGACCGCTCGGCTACTCCAGCGCGGCTGTTCTTCATACACAACATATATTTGTATCGAGTTGTATTATTACATTGGAAATTATTTTGTTGATTTTTAGCACTGTCAGATTAATAATGCTAGCATAAGCTCCGCCACAGCACCAAAGAGAAGACAATTCGCTGATGAAATAAGATAACACCAACCACACACATACTGACACTCATGGACGAATAAAGGCCGCAACGTAACACCACTTACAAGTCGGAGAGATTAACTCTTCTGAAATTGATACATGCTCAACAAAGCAACAAAACCTCGTTCTAGCAGCATGTTTTTTTTTCCAACTACAATGCGACCTTAAGGATTTGTGCTCATAATACTATGTAAAGCAGCTTTTAATACGGTGTTGTTTAGGAACTACTATAGGAATAAAAGGGTTAACTGTAATGATAATAATAAATAAATACTAAATAATTCCACCGCAAAAGTATTTATTGGTTCTTTCGGCAAGCAAAATGAACGAATGTGTCGAGGGCGGTCGTGAATCATTGCACGTACAGTATCATACATTCATCAAAAAGTGTTTCATCATCACGATTCTAGGGATTCATGCTCTATAACATGAAAATGGAATAGAAATAGTAAATAATTTTTTTTTTAGTTGTAAACGTGGACCTGCCGCGACAGCGACTCCTCTGCTGCTATGGCGCCCAATGACAACACAAATTGTTAAGATACCTCCTCCACAGCTATAGATAGTTCTGTGGCTCCATCTCCGCCCAATCTGACGATGCGCTAACAGCGCGAAACGCGTTATTGGAGAATAAAATATTGAAACAGAGACTGAGAATTTTTTAATTATTCAACACTGTTGCTGCACCAGTCGCCACCACCTTCATCATGGAATGGAATGAAATATATAGAAATATTAAAATATAATCCAGTTACCTTTCTTGTCCATAATAACAGAAATTTTTAATTTGTACGACAATAACATAGACATTTGTGTTCCAGATTGCAGCATGCACCATTAACCCTATTAGTCGGTAACGCGTCCTCTTACAGTTATGGATGCCTGTATTCGTCGTGGCATACTGTCCACTAGAACATCAAGCAACTGTTTGTACAAAAGAACACCGAAGGAATACTTTCTGCAAAGTCAGATGAGTACGATGGAAAGCGACGAATTCTGAAAGTCCCTGACGTGTAATTTTTATTATTATTATTTTTTTAACTTCACCGCCGCACAGTGGTCCTAAATCTCAAACAGCTGGCAAAGAGTTGAAAACGTTATAAAATCGGCTGAAAACCTGGACTTGAGGGTTTTCGGGGTCGCTGATTACGAATTCGAAGTCAAAATGGCGGATTAAATACGACGGAAAAGCTTCAAAAATGTATTCAATTCGAGTGAAATTCTGGAATCGGTGGTTCTTCGGGTCGCTGATTACGAATCCGATGTCAAAATTTAGAAACACAAAGTGGTGGCTCCAACATAAACAAAAATGCACCAAGGAGAACATTCAAGAACAATTTCCCGCATAGAGATTCTAACATCGGAATATGCAATAAAGCCAAATTTAGGAAATTATGATTGTGAATAAATTAAATAGTAAATGTAATGACAGTTGAAATTTGAGGATTTGGGAAGCAGAGTATTGGAGTACAGTAATTAATCATTATTACAAGAGAAATGAACATTTGTAACATATTTCTTTCATTTTTATATTCCTAATATAAATATATAATCTTAAAATGTCTTACAATTAATTACTGTCCTGTGTCTCGCCATCGTCAGATACATCGCTCGAAGTATTTGAATAAATCTGACTTGATTCTGTAACTGAAGGTGGAATCAATAGTTTAACTGCGTATGGGGATAACGATCTTACTTTCTTTGGAGTAATTTTCGCCGGCCGTGGTGGCCGAGGGGACTGAGGCGCTCCAGTCACGGTCTGCACGGCCACTACGGTCGGGAGTTCGAATCCCCCCTCGGGCATTAATATTTGTGCCGTCCTTAGTCTTAGCTAGTTTGTAAGTTTAGGGACTGATGACCCCGCAGTTAAGTCCCTTAAATTTAACAAACATTTGAACATTTCCAGACCTTTGCCTTTCGCAGGCAAGTGCTCTACCGACTGAGCTATCCCGACACGACTCACGATGTCGCCTCACAACTTTACTTCCGCCAGTACCTCGCCTCCTACTTTCCAAACTTCACAGAAGCTCTCCTGCGAACCATGCAAGACTAGCACTCCTGGAAGCTAGGATATGGTGGAGACATGGCTTAGCCACAGCCTAAGGGATGTTTCCAGAATGAAACTTCACTCTGCAGCGGAGTGTGCGCTGATATGAAACTTCCTGGCAGATTAAAATTGTGTGCCGGAACCGGGACTCGAACCTGGGACCTTTGGAAAGTAGGTGGCGAGGTACTGGCGGAAGTAAAGTTGTGAGGTGGCATCGTGAGTCGTGTCAGGATAGCACAGTCGGTAGTGCGCTTGCCTGCGAAAGGAAAAGATCCCGAGTTCGAGTCCCGGTTCCGGCACACAATTTTAATCTGCCAGGAAGTTACTTATGAACTAATTTATACTAAACACAAAACAAACCACTATGCCACAGAGGGTATTTGAATCCCCAGCGGGGAACGGCCTCGCTTCAGAGCATAGCGCCTCAATGCGCTCTGCCACTCCGCCGACTCTTTAATAGTTATTTAATAAAAATGAGCACCTTTTATTATTTGTGTGTGTTGCATTTCTGTAAAGGAAATTCAAGCGAAGATGGTTACATGTCAGACGTCATAGCGCTTATTATTTCGTGTGAGGAAAGCACTACTTGTATATCACAGGAACATTTTATAAATGCTTATTTACGTTGGGTTAATACGTCGCTATCTCTGAGGTAATTCACAATGTTTAAACACTTTATGTGTTAGAAAATCCCATTGCATATCGACGTAAATTAACGTTGTATTCTTACCGGAGACTGGTTTGATGCCGCTCTCGACCTTGTTCTATCCTGAGGAAGCCTCTTCATCTCCTCATAGGAACTGCAACTCACATCTATTCGTCTCGTGGTAATCCCCTGCCATTTTTACGGCACACACTTCCCCCAATGGTACTTGACGTATAAGAAACAATCCCTCCTTTAGTTACGGCATGTTAGAAATTTATTTTCCCCTCAATTGTCATGCACCGCCTCATTGGTTACTTGACCTACCCACCTGATCTTCAGCATTCGTTGCAGCACCACTTCTATCCTCTTCTTGTTTGAACTATTTATCAACCATGCGTCACTAGACAGTAAGGCAACAGTCCACACCAGTGCCTTCAGAAAAGATTTCATAACTCTTAAATTAATATTAGATGTTAACAAATTACTCTTTTCGAAAAACACTTTATTCCCCATTGTCATTCTTCGTTTTATATATTCTGTACTGCAACCATCATCCGTTATTTTACTGCCCGAGTAACAAAAAGCAATCTGCAGCCTCTATTGTGTCGTTAGCTAATATAATTCCATCAGCATCGCTTGATTTTCTTGGACTGTATTCGATTAACCTTGTTTTTCTCTTGTTAATGTTCATTTTATATTCTTCATTCAGTTGCTTTCCTACGTCATTTGATGTCTCAGACAGAACTACAGTGTCAAAGGCAAAGCACCAGAGTTTTGATTTCTACGCGCTGAACTTATCAAAATTTATCTTTGCATTGCATCACCACTTATTCGATGTACTGACTTGAATAACATTGCGTAAAAGCTACAACCCTGTATTTCTCCCTTCCCAACCAATGCTTCCCTTTCATGCCCTTTGACTCTTGTAAATGCTGTCTAGTTTCTGTACAAATTGGAAAAAACCATCCGTCCCTTAAATTTGAGTCCTGGTGACCTAAGAATTTGAAAAAGCGTATCCAAGTCAGCATTATCATAATCTTTCTCCAAAACTGTATAAGATGAAATCAGAAGGAATTCCTCCCCGATTCCCGCCCCCCCTTCCCCCCTCCGAGATCTGCCTCTAAATGTTCAAATTTTCGTAAATCTGTGGGACTTAACCACAGTGGTTATCAGTCCATGAGCTTACAAACTACTTAAAGTGGCTGCAACAAAAGGAAAACACACACTCACTCCCGAGGGAGGACTCGAACCTCCGACGGGAGATGCAGCAGCGCCTTTGAGTTGGCCATTCCACCGCGGCGGACTGCCTCTACCACTTTCGTCCATTCTTCTGTAAATGATTCCTGTTCAGTTCTGCAACCATGTTTTTAACGGATGATACTTTCATTTCCAAACATGTCTGTGCCTTTCTTTGAATATGGATTATGAATTTTTCTTAGAGTCTGAAACTCTTGCACACTAGGTGGAACAGTTATGTCACGGCTTGCTCTCCAAGAAATTGAGAAAATGTCGACTACACAGAGGGCTTTGTTTCGATTTCGGTCTTTCAGTAGTCTGTCAAATTCTTCTCTCAGTATTTTATTTCCTACCTCATGTTCATGTACTACCTCTTCTCTTTGTACAATACTGTCTTGAATTCCATATCCTTTGTAGAGTTATTCTATGCATTGTTTCAACCTTCTATCTTTGCCTTCATTGCTTAGTACTGGTTTTACAGCTGAGGTCTTGATATTCATATAGCTACTTTGCTCCAACTGTCTTTTATATTTTCCTGCAGGCGGTATTGATTTTTCTTCAAGATTCTTGCATTTATCCTCCAGCCACTCCTGCTAAACCATTTTGCACTTCCTGTCAGTCTCATATTTTAGACCTTTCTTCTGCATTCTATATGTTTCATAGATTGATTTTTCCCTTTAATCAATGAAAATCAGTATTTCTAGTGATATCCCAGGATTTTTTAGGTCCTGCCTTTCTGTCTATTTGGTTCTCTGTTACGATCACTATTCCATCTCTCAAAACTACCAAATCGTCTTCTACTGCGCTAATTCCCCATTAATTGCCTGGGAAACTCTCAAGAACCTCATGTTCATGCAATTCAACAAGGTTCCATCTCCTTAATTTCCTACTTTCCGCAGGTTTTTTGATATTAGTCTACAGTTCATAACCAATACGGCTTGGTCAAAGTCTATATCTGCTTGTAGGTATCTCTTCCAGTTAAAACCCTGATTCATAAATCTATCTGGTACCTTCCTGTTTCTGAAAGTTTCTTATAGCTGTACAACTTTCTTCGTGATTCTCGAAATTTGACTGAAAACCCAAAGAGATTTTGGTCATATGTTAAATATACTAGTGGCAAAACACAAACAATACCCTTACTACCTGATAGTAATGGCGATCCTGCCGATGATAGCGTTACTAAAGCAGACTTACTAAACATAGCTTTTAGATACTCATTCACCATAGAAGACGAAATCAGTATTCCAGATTTCGAATTACGGACAAAGGCCGTAATGAGTAACGTAGAAGTAGATATCATCGGAGTAGTGCAGCAACTAAAATCACTTAACAAGAAGAAGTCTTCTGGTCCTGACTGTATACCCATTACATTTCTATCTGATTTTGCTGAAGCGATAGCCCCTTACTTAACAGCCATATACAACCGCTCTCTCATAGAAGGATTTGTACCAAAAGATTGGAAAGTTGCATAGGTCACACCTATATTCAAGAAAGGTAGTAGGAATAACCCACTAAACTACAGGCCTATATCATTGACGTCAATTTGCAGCAGGGTTTTGGAACACATACTGTATTCCAATATTATGAATTATCTCGAACAGAACGATCTATTGACCCAAGGTCAACACGGATTTAGAAAATATCGTTCATGCGAAACGCAACTAGCTCTATATTCACACGAAGTGATGGGTGCTATCGACAAGGGTTCGCAAATCGATTCCGTATTTCTTGATTTCCAGAAAGCTTTTGGCGCCGTAACTCACAAACGGCTTTTAATCAAATTGCGTGGTCATGGTATATCGTCCCAAATTTGCGAATGGATAGGATATTTCCTGTCAGAGAGGACACAGTTCGTAGTAATAGATGGTAAGGCATCGACTAAAACAATATCGAGAGTTGCACAGGATAGTGTTGTTGGTCCTTTGCTATCCTTATTTACATAAACGGTTTAGGGGAAAATCTAAGTAGCTCTCTTACGTTGTTTGCAGATGAAGCCGTCATTTACCGTCAAGTAAAAATCATCTGAAGATTAAAACCTACTTCAGAACGATATGACTAAGCTATCAGTATGGTGTAAAAATTGGCAATTGACTCTAAATAATGAGAAGTGTGAAGTCTTCCACATGAGTACGAAAAGAAATCCGTTAAAATTTGTTTACGAGATAAATCAATCAAAAGTGAAGGCCGTAAACTCCACAAAATACCTAGGAATTACTATTACTTCAGACTTAAATTGGAAAGAACCCGTAGATAATGTCGTGGGAAAGGCGAACCAGAGACTACCTTTTATTGACAGAACCCGTAAAACATGCAACAGAACTACAACGGAAACTGCATACACTACGCTTGTCCGTCCATTTTTGAAGTATTGCAGCCCAGTGTGGGATCCGTATCAGGTGGGTTTGACGGAGGACATCGTTTCGTATTGTCACGATACAAGGGAGACGGAAATGATACAGGATCTCGGATGGGAATCATTACAACAACGGCGCTTATCGCTGCGGCGTGGGCTACTTGCGAAACTCCAATCGCCAACATTCTCCTCCGAATGCGAAAATATATTGTTGACTCCCACTTACATAGGTAGAAATGATTATCAGAATAAAATACGAGAAATCAGAGTTCGTACGGAGAGATTCAGGTGTTCTTTCTTCCAACGCGCTATTCAAGAATGGAATGGGAGATAAATAGTATAAAGGTGGTTCGATAAACCCTTCGCCAGGCACTTAAATGTGATTTGCAGAGTATCCCATGTAGATGTAGAAACCAAGTGTCTGTTATGATTAACTTATTGCCTGTGAAAAATTCTACGAGTCAGCTTCCTCTTTCACTTCTTGTCACTATTCTATAATAACCTACTACTTTTCCTTCTCTTCCTTTTCCTACCTTCCTTCCTTAACTGTCTGATTACTTCGTTTTCCTCAACATCGGCAGAGTTAGGTCGCATATAAACTTTTGTTACGTTGGTGGGTTCATATCTACATTGTGTGAGATTACCGCCCAATAGAAATACTGGTAATTAATAGCATTTGATAATTAAACAGTATGAAGTTCACTGCAAACATTGACCATGCCAATGCACTAAATGTTACACAATTTTTATCTTATTAATTATGGTAGCAATGTATGTACACAGTTGGGTGACAACATTTATAGTTAGGCCATAGGTAGAAATTCTCCACGTTGAGAATTGCTGTGTGCTTGTAGCTGACGGGAGGTCAGCGAGCAGGCCGACGTTGGTGGCTTGTTCCAGCTTAGGATTTTCCAGTTTTCGTTTCCAGTGAGGGGAGAGGGACAATGGCGAATGCCGAGGTGGAGTGCAGTGCACAACGAGAAATAAAATATTCTAATACTACTTGCATTTGAAGTAATACGATACAGTTAGGAACCTTTAAGGCCATCATTACAACATAGCCTGTTGATAAATAAACAATACATTAGATGATATAGTCACATCTGACGTAATATGTTTAATTGACAGTGAAAAGTAATAAATTACCAATGAATACAAGACAGTTACACAACTAGCATGGCAATGTTTGTTTACAAAAATAATATATTAACTATTTCTCATTTTATTTTCAATTAATCTTGTGTATTTTATCTTGAAATATTCAGTTAAATCACTTATCTGTGATATAAGAAATTGCACGATTGTAATAAATAGTGCAAAGGATGTTTATACCAATATAAAAACATAATAAGAAATTTATTTAATGTGTAGTGTAATTATTTTGATTTTAAGTAAAGTTTTAGAAATGTATTGGCTGAGCGCTGTACGTTGGAAGTCGGTTAGAACAGCTCACATGGGAAGTTGATGACGTAGGGGAAAAAAACCCGGCGGTTGAGCTTTTGACGCGCGCGCGCACGTGGGCAGGAAGTGACGAGTCGGGAAGGAGTGGGGTAGCTGGCCGGACGGCTTCGCTCTGCATCAGTCGGCATGTGAATCTCCAGGTGGAGACATTAAATTTTTGGTGTGGCAATTGCCAAGTGTGGTTGCTCGTCGTAGACTGCACCAAGTTGTATCGAGTGCTACTGTGTGTTGTGAATATTTAACCGGTGGAACAAGGTGTGCATCGCACTAAAAGTGACTGTGTTTTGTTAATGTAACACGTGTCGTCGCATAGGCACGAACATAAACGGTGTTTGAGTCAGGCACATGGTGTGAAAACAATTTGCGACAAATATTCATTTTGTCTGGGCGCTCATGAGCTATAATTTTTTCGATAAATGTGTCGACGTACAGACGTATCAGCCACAGGGTTCTAATATTGTGAAATCATCAACATAAAGTGAACTTTCACGTGTTTTCAAAATTAGTATTTAGTACACCCTTTTCTCTCATGAACTTGACTTTATTATGAATTGTTTTGTTAATTATATGCAGGGAAGGAAAACTGCGAACGTGTTATATCATCCCCTAGAAAACGAGTCAAACAGTCGCAATCACAGTTCCAGTGTTTTTGCATGTTTAGGAATTTTGGTTCGCAGTTGGTGGTTGTGAGTTTTAAAAATTAATCTCTCCCAATTTTAAAATCTCACCCCGACCTTCACTCTCGCACTTGGCTACAATAATGCTATCGCTCTGCTGATCATAGTACTTTAGCCGAACTACTAATTTTTTAATCAGTATTAGATATACTCATGCTTTACGTCATCTGATTTTGTATTTATAAACTGCATTCGCCTGATTGGAAATCCTCTTCTTCTTTCCACCGAACTTCACTAATCCACAGTGGAAACCATTTTTCTATTTTAAATTTTCTAACCTCCTTACCCGATTAAGCGATCCAGTATTCCACGCGCCGATCTCTAGAACGCCAGTCTTGTCTTTCCTGCGATGGCAGTTTCCTGAATAATACCCTCCAGGAGATCCTTATGGGGGACTATTTACCTCCGGTATATTTTAGCACTGCAAATCCTCGGAAAAAAGTAACGACTGTAGTATCCTCTTGCTTTGAGCCGTTCTCAGTAGCTACACGGCAAGCTAAGTCAGCTGATGTTACAAGGCCAGCTCAGTCAATCAACCAGTCTGTTGCCCCTGTAAATAATGAAAAGGCTGCTGCCCCTCTTCAGGAACCACACGTTTGTCTGGCCTCTCCACAGATAACCATCCGATGAGGTTGCTCCTGCAGTCCCGCCGCTATCGCTGAAGGACGCAAACCACACTATCTCAGAAATATATGTTGTTCATCGGGGTGGAACTACAAGAAAACATAATTAATTTAGTAACAAATCATCTAAGTACTGCAAAATATTAAATTAACGTTTTTAAACAAACTTATCACTTACTACTTTTCCGAGGGACGACCTAATGTTAAGATTCTTTAAAGTGATTAGTAGAGAGCTTACTTCATTATAAATTTGTGCGAAGGTTGGCATCTCCAGTCTCTCACTCAGTAAAAAGTTAATTACAATCATATAATAAGAATTGTTGACAAATCTCTTTTTCATACTATGAGAAGTTGTAAATTAAAGTACTTTGTATTATTCGTAAATCATGTTCAGTGTACGTTTACAATCGCGATTGTAACACCACTTACTTCTGCAACCATTAATCATAACCTCTAAATGAAGTGGTGTTACTATAATTTCCAAAGAGTTCTATTATTAACCATCCATATAAACAGAATCAGCTAGGCTGTTGCAAATCATTAATGTTGTCATTCTAAGTAGGTTGTTAGTCGCGTTTTGTGTCATTCAGTTGCTGTCTGGAAGCTTTTAAATGTATGCTGAATAGTTTGAATAAAAAACATGGAAGAGATCTAAAACGACGTGTATTAATTTACATCTGCCAACTACTTACTAAACAACCAGACATCTACAGAAAATGAAGACACGAAATACCCCTGCTAAAGGAAGAAATCATCAGAAGTTAGTTGCAAACCCCTACCAACTACAACATTAATTCGTAATAACAGGTCTGTAAAATGATCTGTCATTGGTATTTTCGTAAAGTTTCGAGGAATTAGTCACTTTTAACGGTTCCTGTTGTATCAAATCGCGTCCAAGTCCTCGAATTTTACACTTTGCTTTCCATTCCATACTTTCGGGTACGTCACGTTGTTGTTGCAGTGAACTACCTGTTCACTTCCTTATCTGAACCCAACTGCCTGTATAATTCGTTTGGCAGAGGGGAGACAAGTGAACACCATCACCTTTTGCAGCAACGTCTAACGATAAGAATTAAATTAATTTTTTTATCGATCAGCGACGCTCGTCACCCTGTTTCCCTCCTTCTCATAAAATTTTATCTTTGAAAAGGTTTTTCGCTCGTTTTTCGTTTCTTGCGGCGTGTCGAGAGAACGGAACCGTGATCAGTCTTTCTCTTGTTTGAGGCCATTAAGTGTGGACTTGTACGCAGACTGCTTTGTGATGTAAGTGTGAGTGCTGTTACATTTTACTTTAAAATTTACCCTCTTTTGTTAAGAATAATGTCTCCACACCCTGTTTCCATTTAATAATGTCCCGTCCTTTCTTAATTATTCATTTTCTTTGAGGTTTTCAGTTCCTCGACATTCCATCGCAATATGATGGTCAGACGCAATCACTTTCGCTTCGTGTATTGCCTTGTTTAAATACCGATCAGTTACTTTAAATCATTACCTTGTTTTCTTTTAGTACCTACATGCGTATTAATAGTAGCGCGAAGCACAATAGACTTTTCTGTTTGTTATTTGCCTTATGAAACTTTACTACACGGTCCATCAACAATGCCTTGTGAGGTGATCTGAACATTAATTTAATGCGGAAAGTATCATAAAGTTTATCTAAACAAGGGTTTCCCAGACTTTTTGTCACTGCGTACCACTTACCACTTTTAGATATTTCGGCGTACCACCGTAGCTCATTTACCTTAAACGATCCCTGAGGTAGTGGATAGGGTTGGGGAAGGGGCAGTGCAGAAGGTAGAACGACAAATGATGACTGCAGCAGTGGCGAGGTTTTCACATCCTTGCTCAGTGCTGACAACTTACAATTGTTTTGTGTCGTACCAGTCAACTCTTATGTATAGTAGAAATGTGACACACACTCAAGTAATAAGATTTAGTGACAGCACTTTTTTACGGATTCTTCATGTTCACATTTGGTACTTATTTGTAGTAAATAATATGGGGAAGAAGGAGCGCCCAGGGTTAAAAATCACTTCATCGTTAACTGAAAACACAATCACATATAACTCACGCAATCAAACTTCACACCTTAGTTACATTGGTCAAGAATCAGCTTTTGCAACATTCGCTCTATGCTTGCGGACGCAAACATTCTGCGTGTCATGATAATATTTAACGTAACGCCCAAGAAGACGAAGCTAACAATAAACCATTTACTGCGTAATGATTACTTCAACGCACACATATGTACAGTCGGCGACAGAATTCGCGAGACCCCTCGCCTGATCGCTATACACAACCGCAAAGTTCTGCTGCTTGGTGGGAAGTATAAATAGCTAGGCAACACGATCGTACATACTGTCGATTATCCATCTGAGAGGAAAAATGTTATCTTTCAGTATCGCAGCCAGTTGTAACAACACGTGTGCTTTCGATCCGACGTGAAAGCGACTTCGAAAACTGATTTTAGAAACTGCTTTGCGTATTAGCCATAGCGTTTTAAGCTGTTCGCGACCGACAAATTCCTTCCACATTTCTTTTCTTATAGTTTCAATGAATAAAGACAGCATTTAGAATTGAGATGCTGCAGTCAGTGAATATTTTCGGACGTTACTGACACATTCAAATGGAAAAATTGCATGCCTATCACAGAATTAATTCAATTACATGAGTGGACTTTGTTATGAAGCTAAGTGTTACATCATGGTGCATCGTGTTCCGAGTATCGCTGACGGTTTCCGCCCACCGCCTCGGTTGCGCTATAAAGACGACAACCGTTTGGTGCCGCAGATCACTGATGGTATTTCCGAGAGTGAAGGTATCGTGTCATTTCCACAGGTTCTCTTTCTGTTGATGTTGCAACTAAGATATCAGCGCAAATTTAACAAACATAAGCCAGCCGCGTCACCACAAATTACAGTTCTCCTCAGATGTTTGGTATTTTTCGATACTCCTTGTCTTATTGAAATGCCTAATATTAAGCATTCGACAACATATTGGGCTTTTATAATACCAGATACGATTGTGTCAAATGAATGTGCAGAGAAGCAAACAAATGATAAAGATAAGCTTATTTATCTCGCCAAATGGCCAACTACTGATCAACGAGCGACAGTTCGATTACTGACTCTTTCGCATTTTCTTCTATTTTGAAATATGGCTCATTATGTTTCTCACGTAACAATAACAAACACACATGATAATTGCCGCAGTGGAGTAACCGAGCGGTCTAGATAATCTCGCTGCGGAGCGCGCGGTTGCTCGCCGTGGAGGTTCGAGTCCTTCCTGGAGCATGGGTGTGTGTGTTTGTCCTTAGGTTAGTTTACCTAGGTTTAAGAAGTTTATAAGCTGCTGACTGATGACCATGCAGTTTGTTCCGCTAGATTTACAGACATTTGAACATTTGAACACATGATAATTGAGTAACAATCTGTATCGCAATCATTGTGAGGAAATTATTATTCCGTAACTATGAAAATATATTGGTAATACTATATGAAACATTGTGTTGTATGAAATGAATTTCTTTAAACTATCGTATCCAACACATAATTGTATTTTTATTCCGTTTCTTTCAATAACGACGCAAAAGCTACGTTTTTCGTGCAAGCAACATTAGGAATATTAAATCGCTGTGACGTTCAAATCCGTAGTCGTTTAATATAATCCTGTTTCAATCCAGACAGTAGTACGACAACAAGAATTCCGAATACTGGCGAGCTCGGTGTTCGCCACTCGGCTTCCCCAGAGGTTAAAAAGATCTTTTGGTGTGAGTTGGTCACTGGCGAGTATCGAAGACGATATATTTCGCATACTAATCAAAAATATCAAACCGCCAAACCACCCGCACCTAGTAATACATCATGCAGGAAGTAGAAGTCTGAACAATCACCTTAGAATGAAGTCGGTCATCTATTCAAAGAAGCAGGCATTAATTTGATAATGCAAACAGCAAAAACAAGTAGATTGAATAATTTGTAAAATCTCAAACATAACAGTCGACTTTTGGTGATTCTCCATTTAGAGGAGTGAAAGATTCTAAAGCTAATTCCTTGGTCTTAGAAGCCGCAGCCGTTTATTCTGTAGTAGGACAGCATTACACAACGGTGGGTTTCAGTTACTGTGCATAATACAAAACCACGGTTTTTCGTCAAAAGTGTGCGTAGTTTACTGCCACTTATGAGTAGGTAGTAGACCTATGTTCCTGCAGAGATTCGATAAACGGCTATGCTATAGTATGTGTGGGTGGCGCCGGCATAAATGCGCAGATGCGTAACACGAGGTCTTAGGATCGATCTGACATCCAAAGCACTTTTATTGTTATTTATCCACTCATTTTCACGAGTTTCAATCCGTATTTTTCACACACGTAACTTTTCTGCTCAGTAACAACTTTGGTAGCGAATATAGTATCAAAACGTTTTAACTCTTCATTCAGCCAGTTGATATGATAACAAAGAGAAGTTTTGAATGAATGAACGAAATAGAGAGTCTATTTGCGTCAGATGTTCTGAGCAGATTGACAGTGCCACCAAAAAAAGTTTTTCAACAGACAGATAATAAATGTTGGTTTCAGGGCACATATCGTAGGGATTTATAAATATCAAACAATACAGTAGTCATAATTTATTAGCTGAAATAAGTGCATTCTGGAAAACGTTGCCTTTATGTGGGTTCAAAAGTTGACAAGCACATACCAAGAGTGTAATAGCTACAACGACAATCTCCGAATGCGATTGTCTTGACAAAGGCTAATAATATCCCCTTATGCGTTTTCGTGTTGAAAGTCTCAACACTAGGTATCGCTGGATGGGTGTCACCTACTTGGCCCAATCTGTGCGAGAAGAAACACGAATATGAAACTTTTAAATTCCTACAATATCTCTCCTGTGTAGGCCAGAGGAAAAGAGAAAACTCACGCCAAATGAACCAACTACAGATAGGTGCAATATCAGCTAATATTAAGGCTCACCATTGCTGATGACGGTGTTTTCGGTGTTGCGAAGTAGCTAAACGATTAGCTTTTGAATGAAACAGCACGGGTTTGAATCCCGTCCCTTCCAAAATACTTTTCTTATATTAACCCTTGTACTTTTAATTATCAATTATAAAAATTTCAATGCATAGTATATATATATATTTGGTTTCGTTAAAACTAATTTAATTAATATATCTTATTGCATCATTTAATTTTCATAATTCCATGAAGTATTAAATGAAATTAATATTTCAAAAATTGTAGCACGTATTTATATGCCGAAGTTATATTACATTCCTTAGGGTGTTCATCGTCAAAGAAAATCTCCACACTATACAGACTTTACCAAAGTATTTTAAGCGAGAAATTTTATCCGAAATATGCTTCGGTGCAAAGCATACTTTATTCAAGTTTTTAAGTAAATAACTTTCACTGTTGATTTTTGTGCATACCAAGTGTATGGATGGGAATTGTGGCACTGAACTGATGCTGTAGGATTGAATGTGTTTTAATAGAGACACCTCTTCACATCAACGTTCGTGGCACACTGAAACGTTAAAGTAAATTTAAATTTCTGAAATAAAAGGTTTACATTGCGAGGGGCAATATGAAATGAACAAAAATGTATGGTTATATTATTGTGCACTGAATTAAAAATTTTATAATTGGATGGTTTCAGATAGCCCGCCTGTTAGTTGCCATTTTAGCGGCAATTCTTACATTATTAAACAATAAATCTATAATAACTTTTTATATTTGAACATTAACTTGTAGTGACGCTGAAAAATGGCATGTATGGTCTATTAAAATTGTATTCTGTTGAATGTCTAACACATTAACCTCGAAGCAACTATCAAATTATATCTTAATAATGAATTGGCCGCGGAGGAATGGCAGAGAGCATTGAGGCGCTACGCTACGATGTGCGAGGCCGTTCCCCCTCGGGGGTTCGAATCCCCCCTTGGACATGGATGTTAGTACCGTCTGCAGTATAAGGTTGTTCATAAGTAGCTTGTAAGTTTAGGGACTGATGACCCCGCAGTTAAATTCCATAAGCTTAACAAAAATTTAAACTTTATTTTTAATTTTAATTTTTATTTATTATATTTTATTTTTATTTTTAAGTCATGGCAGTTACTTATTGATTTGAACGTCTAGTCTGTTTGTTGGTTTTGCGGAGTTTTTAATGGTTTTAATACCATTTCGATAGTCTTAGCTGCAAGCAAAGAACTAACCTTCGGGAAATCTAATGGTGAAACAAAGTACGCTCTTGTATGAACAAAAAATACAAAAGTTTCGAACCTATGTTATAGTCTCTGTATCTGTTAGCTGGTTCAAAAGTGAATTTTATACACAGCTTCAAGACGAATTTGAAAGTAATGTATTTATTCCATGACCCAAGTTATTGGCGCTTACCTTGTATACTATCGATATACCCGGAATATTACTACTATATATCGTACAAAGAGCATTCCAACCTACTTCGAGAAACCTACTGGAAACTTCTGACCTGAATAAAAAGACATGTCGTTTATGGCTGCTTACCGTCAACAAAAGTTATGATAAAGGGTTTCATTGTGTTTTATTTTTTATTTGGCCTTCATCGCCCTTCCAGACGAACCTGCTCCTTCCACAACGCTTTTTTATACTTGCTTTGTCTTCTGTACTATAATTATTCACAATATGTTATTCATTCCCTAAATTAATGTTTAAAAGTAATACTATTCTCCCTCATTGAAAAACAAAGTACACAATATTAAAATGAAATCATAGATTAGAACGTAAAAACATACTACATCCGCTTTAAAAGAAATATGCTAAAAATAATTTCATTTCGTAGGTGAAATTTTTTTCTATTCTATTGAACCTCGGTGTTTCTCAAACAGTTTGACTCATTTGATTTTTTTTGCCAATGGTACCCAAACAGTGGGTCCTATGAGAAGCACTCTTATACTGTTACATACTAAACCATTATAAATAAATGAACGTCTTCTGCTAATACTGCTTCCGCAACGATTCGAAGCCTATTGGGTTTTCTCGTTTCTTATTATATTGGTGTGGTGTCTGTTATTTCGAGCATATCCGAAGTAACAGACAGCATACCAATATAATTAATTACGTCTCGCGAAGACGGCGTTTCTTCAGTCACTTCACCGCATTATGCGGTCATACGTTCGACCTCGCACGATATGGGGGCTACAGCCACAGCGTGCAACTTGTGGAAGTTTGAGACAGACGCGGGGCGAGCTCCGGTAGCCACGTGGTTAAGTTCACCGCTGGCCCGAAGCGGGAGACACGGGGTCGATTCCCGTCCCGCTTCATATTTTCACTTATCGCCATTATTTAATTTCAATGCCCTAATTCAGCACTATAATTCCTTTCCTACCTAATTCTTATTCCTTCACCTCGTTCATAAATATTTGCCAGTTCTTGTTTCTTTTTCTTTGGACCTCCTTATTTTCTCTTCTAGGCTGAACTGAACTTCGCTCACAAATTACGCCTTCATCGGCGATCTTGTACTCTAGACTTTTTTCAGATGTTTAGATGTTTAAAATACAGTTCTGTACATCCATGTTTTATTATTATTATTACTGAATCTAGAAACTGAATAGTTCTTCTGACGAAAAAATAAAAATTATTATTACGAATCCTGATGAAAATTAGTTTTATACCTACAGTTTAAACTTACAACTGTCCCTTAAAATAAAAGTAAATAACTCTTCTTTATAAGTTATAAATTCTCTGACTGCTTAAAAAACGAAGCAAACACAACAAGAAATCAAATCAAAATGTTCAAATGTTTGTAGAGCTCATGGGACTTACGTACTGGGTCAAAAATTCAAATGTTTGTATAGTCTATGAGACTTAACTACGGGGTCATCAGTCCCTAAACTTACAAACTACTTATGAACTACTTAAGAACTAGGACGGCACAAATATCCATGCCCGAGGGGGGATTCGAACCCTCGACCGTAGTGGCCGTGCAGACCGTGACTGGAGCGCCTTAGTCCCCTCGGCCACCGCGGCCGGCCCGTACCGGGTCATCAGTCCTGAAATTTACAACCTATTTATGAACTAGCTAATACTAAGGACGGCACAAATATCCATGCCCAAGGGGTAATTCGAAAATTAAAATTAAAAATAAAGTTTAAATTTTTGTTAAGCTTATGGAATTTAACTGCGGGGTCATCAGTCCCTAAACTTACAAGCTACTTATGAACAACCTTATACTAACATCCATGTCCAAGGGGGGATTCGAACCCCCGAGGGGGAACGGCCTCGCACATCGTAGCGTAGCGCCTCAATGCTCTCTGCCATTCCTCCGCGGCCAATTCATTATTAAGATATAATTTGATAGTTGCTTCGAGGTTAATGTGTTAGACATTCAACAGAATACAATTTTAATAGACCATACATGCCATTTTTCAGCGTCACTACAAGTTAATGTTCAAATATAAAAAAGTTATTATAGATTTATTGTTTAATAATGTAAGAATTGCCGCTAAAATGGCAACTAACAGGCGGGCTATCTGAAACCATCCAATTATAAAATTTTTAATTCAGTGCACAATAATATAACCTAGAATGAGAATCCATTAGGAGATCGGTATCAGGATAACCAGGCAACATAAGGCAAACAGTCCATTTAAGAAAAGAAAGGTTCAGACACATCAGGTGGCAGTCGAGAAGAGGCGAGGCATGCTTCTGCTCAATAGCAGCGAATGTCTCGTCCTCCAGTCAGTGCTTGAGGCCGGCCAGAGGTTTGAACAGAAGTAAACGGGGCACTTCACAGCACGGCTAGCGCGTGTAAACAAACTTCCTTACACGACAATCTACTACAGCTAAATCTTACCAACTGTTATTCAGTTGGTCTCAGACGTTTCATAATTGATTCTTGCGTTAGGTATGTTGTTAATATGAAACTGTTCATTAAAGAAATCAGGGTGACAAAAATAAGACCACCTTTTTTTTTGTTAACTTGACATGCTTCATTTATTAAAAAAACCGTACTGCTTTCAATAAAGTCAGAGGACATAAAACAGCGACTGATAGTAGAATGAACACCCCAGAATACCAATACCTTGCATGTGGGTGTTTAGTAGCGTGGTCGACATAAGTCTCACTCACTTTTTGTTACAAATTTTTCGTAAAATTACTCTCAAGTTACCGCATGTGCCTTTGAACTATAGAACACTCACGAGTCAAAATGCCGTCAGAAACACGTCCGTATTAATGATTTAGATTCGTTGCTGTTTCGTAGAACAGGCATTCGTAGCTACAGCGTAAAGTTTCATTATAAATATTAACAGAAACTACTTCATAAACTTTATTCCCACAATTTTTACGACTGTCGCTGTAACAGGACACCGAATTTCACAAAAATATCGCGTCTCAGTCCGTGGATTATGGATGAGGATGTTCCTACTTCAAGAATTTTAACCCTCAAAGATGGGGGAGGGGGGAGGCAGACATTTCCTCAACGATTCTGTCTTTCAGTTTATACTGTAGAATGTTTGACTGACAGAGTAGATTGCGGGATGGTTTTCAAAGATTTTGTTCCATCCCTGCGAGAAGGAAGTTGACAAACCTTTCAAATTCCTAAAATATCCCGTCCGAGATGCCCAAAGGGAAAGCGAACACGGTAGCGAAAATTTCTCACATACAAGTAGGTGTTATATATGCTGCTTATTAACATCCAGTCTTCGACTAGTGTTAGTAGCGTAGTGGATAAGCGCTTGGAGTGCAAATTTTGAGACCATGGTTCGATTCCCCGGTACTCCTTACATTTTTGTTCATTTCATATTGCCCCTCGCAATGTAAACCTTTTATTTCAGAAATTTAAATTTACTTTAACGTTTCAGTGTGCCACGAACGTTGATGTGAAGAGGTGTCTCTATTAAAACACATTCAATCCTACAGCATCAGTTCAGTGCCACAATTCCCATCCATACACTTGGTATGCACAAAAATCAACAGTGAAAGTTATTTACTTAAAAACTTGAATAAAGTATGCTTTGCACCGAAGCATATTTCGGATAAAATTTCTCGCTTAAAATACTTTGGTAAAGTCTGTATAGTGTGGAGATTTTCTTTGACGATGAACACCCTAAGGAATGTAATATAACTTCGGCTTATAAATACGTGCTACAATTTTTGAAATATTAATTTCATTTAATACTTCATGGAATTATGAAAATTAAATGATGCAATAAGATATATTAATTAAATTAGTTTTAACGAAACCAAATATATATACTATGCATTGAAATTTTTATAATTGATAATTAAAAGTACAAGGGTTAATATAAGAAAAGTATTTTGGAAGGGACGTGATTCAAACCCGTGCTGTTTCATTCAAAAGCTAATCGTTTAGCTACTTCGCAACTCCGAAAACACCGTCATCAGCAATGGTGAGCCTTAATATTAGCTGATATTGCACCTATCTGTAGTTGGTTCATTTGGCGTGAGTTTTCTCTTTTCCTCTGGCCTACACAGGAGAGATATTGTAGGAATTTAAAAGTTTCATATTCGTGTTTCTTCTCGCACAGATTGGGCCAAGTAGGTGACACCCATCCAGCGATACCTAGTGTTGAGACTTTCAACACGAAAACTTATAAGGGGATATTATTAGCCTTTGTCAAGACAATCGCATTCGGAGATTGTCGTTGTACCAGTATGCACTTATTTCAGCTAATAAATTGTGACTACTGTATTGTTTGACATTTATAAATCCATACGATATGTGCCCTGAAACCAACGTTTATTATCTGTCTGTGGAAAAACTTTTTTTCTGGTGGCACTGACAATCTGCTCAGAACATCTGACACAAATAGACTCTCTATTTCGTTCATTCATTCAAAACTTCTCTTTGTTATCATATCAACTGGCTGAATGAAGAGTTAAAACGTTTTGATACTATATTCGCTACCAAAGTTGTTACTGAGCAGAAAAGTTACGTGTGTGAAAAATACGGATTGAAACTCGTGAAAATGAGTAGATAAATAACAATAAAAGTGCTTTGGATGTCAGATCGATCCTAAGACCTCGTGTTACGCATCTGCGCATTTATGCCGGCGCCACCCACACATACTATAGCATAGCCGTTTATCGAATCTCTGCAGGAACATAGGTCTACTACCTACTCATAAGTGGCAGTAAACTACGCACGCTTTTGACGAAAAACCGTGGTTTTGTATTATGCACAGTAACTGAAACCCACCGTTGTGTAATGCTGTCCTACTACAGAATAAACGGCTGCGGCTTCTAAGACCAAGGAATTAGCTTTAGAATCTTTCACTCCTCTAAATGGAGAATCACCAAAAGTCGACTGTTATGTTTGAGATTTTACAAATTATTCAATCTACTTGTTTTTGCTGTTTGCATTATCAAATTAATGCCTGCTTCTTTGAATAGATGACCGACTTCATTCTAAGGTGATTGTTCAGACTTCTACTTCCTGCATGATGTATTACTAGGTGCGGGTGGTTTGGCGGTTTGATATTTTTGATTAGTATGCGAAATATATCGTCTTCGATACTCGCCAGTGACCAACTCACACCAAAAGATCTTTTTAACCTCTGGGGAAGCCGAGTGGCGAACACCGAGCTCGCCAGTATTCGGAATTCTTGTTGTCGTACTACTGTCTGGATTGAAACAGGATTATATTAAACGACTACGGATTTGAACGTCACAGCGATTTAATATTCCTAATGTTGCTTGCACGAAAAACGTAGCTTTTGCGTCGTTATTGAAAGAAACGGAATAAAAATACAATTATGTGTTGGATACGATAGTTTAAAGAAATTCATTTCATACAACACAATGTTTCATATAGTATTACCAATATATTTTCATAGTTACGGAATAATAATTTCCTCACAATGATTGCGATACAGATTGTTACTCAATTATCATGTGTTCAAATGTTCAAATGTCTGTAAATCTAGCGGAACAAACTGCATGGTCATCAGTCAGCAGCTTATAAACTTCTTAAACCTAGGTAAACTAACCTAAGGACAAACACACACACCCATGCTCCAGGAAGGACTCGAACCTCCACGGCGAGCAACCGCGCGCTCCGCAGCGAGATTATCTAGACCGCTCGGTTACTCCACTGCGGCAATTATCATGTGTGTTTGTTATTGTTACGTGAGAAACATAATGAGCCATATTTCAAAATAGAAGAAAATGCGAAAGAGTCAGTAATCGAACTGTCGCTCGTTGATCAGTAGTTGGCCATTTGGCGAGATAAATAAGCTTATCTTTATCATTTGTTTGCTTCTCTGCACATTCATTTGACACAATCGTATCTGGTATTATAAAAGCCCAATATGTTGTCGAATGCTTAATATTAGGCATTTCAATAAGACAAGGAGTATGGAAAAATACCAAACATCTGAGGAGAACTGTAATTTGTGGTGACGCGGCTGGCTTATGTTTGTTAAATTTGCGCTGATATCTTAGTTGCAACATCAACAGAAAGAGAACCTGTGGAAATGACACGATACCTTCACTCTCGGAAATACCATCAGTGATCTGCGGCACCAAACGGTTGTCGTCTTTATAGCGCAACCGAGGCGGTGGGCGGAAACCGTCAGCGATACTCGGAACACGATGCACCATGATGTAACACTTAGCTTCATAACAAAGTCCACTCATGTAATTGAATTAATTCTGTGATAGGCATGCAATTTTTCCATTTGAATGTGTCAGTAACGTCCGAAAATATTCACTGACTGCAGCATCTCAATTCTAAATGCTGTCTTTGTTCATTGAAACTATAAGAAAAGAAATGTGGAAGGAATTTGTCGGTCGCGAACAGCTTAAAACGCTATGGCTAATACGCAAAGCAGTTTCTAAAATCAGTTTTCGAAGTCGCTTTCACGTCGGATCGAAAGCACACGTGTTGTTACAACTGGCTGCGATACTGAAAGATAACATTTTTCCTCTCAGATGGATAATCGACAGTATGTACGATCGTGTTGCCTAGCTATTTATACTTCCCACCAAGCAGCAGAACTTTGCGGTTGTGTATAGCGATCAGGCGAGGGGCCTCGCGAATTCTGTCACCGGCTGCACACCGCCTAAGTTGGCAGCAGTTGCGAAGAGTCACGAAAAACGTCCCAGTAACAACGAACAAGTCCCTATTGAAATATCGCTATGTTAAAACAAGGCAAAGGCAGGGACAACTAATGAGGCAGTTATGGGGAGGGGTGTTATAAACCGACATCCTGTGTCCTGCGTACTGTTTGAATCAAAGATTCAACGAGAAGTACCGTTTCCTTAACATTACACAGAAGTTACTGGTAATTTCATCAACCATCTTTCTCTGTCCCTTTAAACATAGAGTAACATAACAGAATAATTATAACTAATTGTTTCGTTTATTTGTACGCATTTCACCTGAAACGACTTTGCGTATCACAAGCGGTACGCGTACCACAGTCTGGGAACCGCTGCTCTAAACCATTCAACAACTTAACAGTTCCCTGTTGTGATCAACATTTCCAGAAAGAAGCTACAATGAGTACTTTCCATAAGTTTTCTCTGTAAAGTTATTTTGTGTGTTGCCTCAACCCCAATCTGTATTCCGCCATTTCATTCTATTCAATCATTTCGTGTATTCGGAATGAAACTTTTTACTCTGCTGCGGAGTGTGCGCTGATATGAAACTTCCGGGCAGATTAAAATTGTGTGCCGGAACCGGTACTCGAATGTGGGACCTTTGCCTTTCGCGGGCAAGCGCTCTACTGACTGAGCTATACCGACACTATTCACGATGCCGCCTCACTATTTCCGCCAGTACCTCGCCTCCTACTTTCCAAACTTCACAGAAGCTCTCCTGCGAAACATGCAAGACTAGCACACCTGGAAGAAAGGAAACGGTGGAGACATGGCTTAGCCACAGCCTAAAGGATGTTTCCAGAATGAAACTTTTACCCTTCAGCGGAGTGTGCGCTGATATGAAACTTTCCTAGCAGATTAAAATTTGGAAAGTTGGAGGCGAGGTACTGGCAGAATTGAAGTTGTGAGGCGGCATCGTGAGTCGTGTCGGGATAGCACAGTCGGTAGTGCGCTTACCCGCGAAAGGCAGAGGTCCGAGGTTCGCGTCCCGTTTCGGCACACAATTCTAATCTGCCAGGAAGTTTTATTTCGTGTATTAATTTCATCCACCCTTGTGTAAATTATTTAATCAGATTTTTATCAGATTTTTCTATTATCGAAATTGTAAGAAAAATCCTTAATCTTCTAATCGCGGAGTTTAACATTAATGAGTACAGGCAGCAACACAGAAGTGATGTTAAAAATTTTCCGTTATTACCACAGTCTCGGTTGCCGTAATGTTGTTTCCTACACTTTATATAACCAACATAAAGACGTCAAACCATTTTACTTCATTCTCTCGAGCAAAATATTTCAGAACGTAGATATCTCAACTGACCTGTTGTTACCAGTGTATATCCAGATTGTGGTATTTATCGTCTTCTGGAACCCAAAGTCTCCTTCTTTCTTTCAGTAAACTTATCAGTTTCTCAGAGCCCATAGTGAGTGTGTGGGATTTTAATGCCACCGATTATCGTCCGAAGTCTGTACGTTCGGGCGATGAGATGGTTCAGAATCTGCCCGTAGTGTACTCGTTTGATACGACTGACAGTCTTCTGGCAATGACTGTGGTCGGTAAAACCCACCGTTATCGGAGCCACTGTGGACACAGCCTTAGGATGCTGCAGTGGCGGGTGGCTCAGCGCTGTGCTAATTGCATACTAGGAGCAGCACGCCTGGCCTGGCTGCAGCACACGCACGTAGCGACGGCCGGGGGGCGCTGCTGACCCATTAGCGCGCCTAGCGGGCATGCAACCAGCGAAGCGTCTGCCCCTCACTCTGCTTTACAGCACTGTGTAGTAGAAACGGAACGATCGGCTATTTTGAATCCCGAACTAAGCTTGGATTTTGTCCCGTCGATAGCCTTGTCATTAGAGACGAAGCTTATGCTCGGAATGTTTGGGTAAGAATGTGCAAGGAAATCGGCCGTGCCCTTTCAAAGGAACCATCCCGGCATTTGCCTGGAGTGATTTAGGGAAATCACGGAAAACCTAAATCAGCATGGCCGGAGGTGAATTTGAACCACCATCCTTCCGAGTGAGAGTCCATTTTGTTACCACTACACCACCTCGGTCGGTCCGCGCATTTAAAGACTACGGAACACTTACGCTAAGTCATATGCTCCTAAGGCTATTAAATGTATTTTCCTAATGCAGAAAATATTACAGCGCAGTAAATTTGTTTGCTTACATCTGGGTGTAAGAGGCAGGCAACTTAAAGTTACTGGTTACATGGATGTTTAGAGATTTAATGCATTCACTTAAATTCCAAACTAACCCATATGTTGCCGTTATAAATATTTACCAAATACAGTTAAAATACGTTACATTTATCATATTTTCTAGTTTATAAATGGTACGTCCACATACGTTTACGGTAACTTGTTTACGGTTGCTTTCGAAAACAGTCACGGAATATTCTTAAATTGCAATTCTGTACTTTCCGTATTTCTCAATTTAATGTCCCGCATATTTTACAAACGCCATATCTCAGAGTACATTTTACGTTAAAAATGTGTTTGATGACAACGTCTGGTTTCGTTACACAACGACAATAACGTCTGTCTGGTAGCATCCACTCCCAAATGAAGTGTATGTTGCATGCTAAGTTTTGTATTTAATGCCGTCTTTTTAGGATGAAAAAAACATGTTTCAAATGTTTGTATAGTCTATGGGATTTAACTATGGGGTCACCAGTCCCTAAACTTACAAACTACTTGCGAACTAGGACGGCACAAATATCCATGCCCGAGGGGAGATTCGAACTCCCGACCGTAGTGGCCGTGCAGACTGTGACTGGAGCGCCTCAGTCCCCTCGGCCACTGCGGCCGGCATTCGCTGATTCACTTCGCCACAAAACACAAAGCATACAACATGCAAATGGATTGGGGTTTAAATGGCGGATTGTTCAGCTCTTTACATCTCGAGCTTTACTCTGCTTTATCACGTATGACGTACCTGTTCTGCGCCCCTCATATGATCACTAGCGCAACGATATGAAACACACCCTGAATACTATAGTCAGATTAAAAGCACATGTTATTTGAAGTTTGTTACGTGGCGCTACAATGCTGTCACATACGCAGTCGGCTACCGCTCGGCTGTATGTGACGCACAAAGGCGGCGGGTCACTTCAAAAAGGAGTTAATATTATTTTATGGCGTGGGGCAGTGTTGCAACAGGCCGATAAGAGTTAAAGGGGACATGCGAAAAGCTCTGTAGACAGCTACTGAAGTGCAGACGCGTTTTGTAGTCGTCACTTTAATCCCATGTCGTTACCTAACCACGCGTGATGTACTCGTACCATGAACCTGGCAGAACGGCGTTCAGTTTTCTCTAGCAGAACTAAAATCACGATTTCATCGTTCACGGCAAGTTAAGCTTAACCCTATAAGCAAACTGAAACACAGAACTTCCAGATACGGTGCTAAAAGCAAACTCTTAATTTCTTCCTATCATTGGTTAACCTACCCGAAAATGTTCCCACACCGGCTAGTGGTTACACGAGCTGCCATGTTAGAAACGAATTGGCACATAAGTAAAGGTTATTAAAAACGTAAGTGAATTCCACTGGAAAAAAATCATACGATAGAAAATAAGAGCGAATAAAAAAGTCAGAACTATTATGAAATATTAGGTATTAGAACTTAATTCAACTAATAAAAACTGTAAAATGCAAATGAAAAACGATCCGAGTAATTTTTATTCAGAAATTAAATTATGCTTACATATTACTGGATACGAATGCACCGACATCTGCATAACAAGCTTCGGCGTTACCTGTGCGATGCGCCGCCACATAAACGCAGGCTTCTAAGGCACATCAGACATCCAGTAACAACCCTGCATCAAATAATTAAATTAATTTTTTCACAAAAACTATCCAGGTTCTTGTACTTCTAGATTTTCATCTAGATACAAACTCCGCAATTGACTACAACGTGCATGGCGGATGGTACAACCTACCAATACTAATTGTTTCTCTCTCGCACTGCCGTTTAGAACGGAGGAGTAACGAATGCCATTAGCTCTCTGTAAGAGCCATAATTTTCTCTTATATTTGTGACCTTTACACGAAGTGTAAAAAGTCCTAAGCACTGCAGTCTGATTAAAATGCAGTTCCGTACAAGGCGTGATTTAATGTGACAGATACAAATGTGTAAGATACCTGTTCCATATGCTCCTACCCTCGTTAGCAGACTGCATTGCAGCACCGAGTAAACGACTTTCGGAAATCGAGAAATACATCAGCCTGTGGCCCTTCATTGAAGCAGTTCAGAGGCGAACGGCTAGGTTTGGTAGAGTCGGTCAATGCGCGAGTCACTACGTTTACATGAAACAAATCTTCCGCAAAACAAAAACCGAATTTCCTAAACCGTTTTTCGCTTTCTTGTTTGCACGCTACAGTCTGAAGCGGATTTCCTAGCCCACTCAATATGGCGGCTGGAAAGCAGCTGAATGAGTTCTATTACACGGGCACGAAAATCTATTGTGGAACTGGAAAACAGCGTTACAGAAGTGGATTTCCGGGCTCGATTTTGGAGTCCTTATATGACCAACAAAAAACGGATTTGGGAAAACGATTTACGAAATCCGGTTTACGGAGTCTATTAAAATGAATGACAATTACTGAAATGCTTCGGGAACTCAAATAGAAGTCACGGGAGGGAAGGTGACGTTGTATTAGAGAAGAAATTCAGAGGGCCGGTATTTGAGGCGGAAAGCAGAACGATTCTACTGTCGCCAACCAACATTTCGTGTAAAGACCACAAAGATAAGAGAGATCAGGGTTCGAACACATGCATAAAAGCACTCGTTTTCCCCCCGTTCTATATGGGAGTGGAACAGGAAAGCAAGTAACTAGTAGTGGTACTGAGTGCCCTCCACCACGCATCTTTGGGTGGATTGCGGAGTAAGTAAGTAGATGTTGATCCATGGCTCGCAAGATGTCAAGAGAAAAAGGCAAGTTGAGCCTCACACGAGCGATGCTTCCAGAAGCCATGCTAATTCATGATAATTATTCGTACTTAAAATATGATTAAAAATTTTGCAGCTAATTGTTATTATGCTGGTACGTTCTTTAACTTTTCTATAATTTGGATTTATTTTCAATGTGTTTATTTCCATCAACAGTTGCAATATAATTGTTTAATAACAAGTTTCGATCACTTGGATCATCTTCAAATAAAAAAATAAAAAAATAAAAATAAAAATAAAAAAATAAAAAAAAGAAGAAAGAAACAAAAAAAAATTGTAAAATAGAAATGTACAGTTTGATAAATTTACTTATGGTTAATTGTACAATAGTTAATTTATACATATATGGATAGATTTTTTCTTTACCTGGCTAGCTGAGTACTAATTGGTACTGAGTTTTACAGTTTGGTGTTGGCACTTATAATTTGGTTGCAGGTGGTGGTGGGGAGGGAAAGAGTAGGTGGGGGGGGAGAGGGAGTGGAGTGGATAGCATGAGCCCTAATAAGTTAGGGCCTTATACCGCACAATTGTTTGTTATATAAATATTTCCTAAAAGTGGGGTTCTTGAATATATCCAGATATAAAAAATTATAAAACTGTATGTGATATAAGTATAAAAATATGGTAAGATAATTAAAACGTGTATATGGTGTTTTAAAACATTGAAGGTATAAAACAGAGATCTATAAAATTACAAATGTGATACTTAAAATTTTTTTTAAACGTCAGTTCGTTAAAATTATCATTAAAATGTTAAAATATTAAAATTTATATAAAACAGCATCGTATAGGCATTAATTGTCTCTGTCGCTACTTGGTGGCGTTGTGCGGCGCGCCGTTTTCCTTGTACGTTCGGAAGCCAGTCTACACGCCGACCTGCTGGTAGGGCGGTGTCCGGGCCGACGCGCTGCCGCCGCCAGCCACCGGAAAGTGAAGTGGGGCCGCCGCTCCAAGGCGCGAAGGTTGCATGAGGCCTTCAAAGTTTAAAAAAAAAAAAATGCGCGTTATTAAAATCATTCTGCTGATTGAGTGTGCCTCCAGGTTCTTGAAGCCGGTGTGTGAAAATTTCTATTTCTTCTAGTGTCGTTAGGAGGCGTCCTTTTGGTTCCCTATGTAGCACTTGTAAATGGGTATTAATTGTTCCAACCCTGTGCTTTCCTGTCACTAAATGCTCTCCAAATGCCGTTTTATCATTATGAAGAGAGCGATACTGTTCAAAACGTGTTTCGAACGTTCTGCCTGTCTGACCTACGTAGATTTTTGTACAGTCTCCACATTTAAGTTTATAGACGCCTGCTGCCGTGAATTTTGAGGATTTTTTGTTCACGCGGTGTCTCAGTCTAAATCGAGTGACGTCGTTGGTCTTAAATCCGATTCGTATGTTGGTTGTTCGAAATTGCCTAGCAATGATGTATGAAACCTTTCCTTTGTAGCTCATTGGCATGTAGATGATTTTCTTTTCTTCTTCGTCACTTGTCAGCGTACTGTCATTGTTGTTTCGTTGTTGTTGTTTCTTAATTTTTTGCAGCAGCTTAGTTATTGTTGAAGCTGGATAACCGTTGCTTACTGCAACATGCTTTATGAGGGCAATTTCTTTCATCTTCTCATGTTCGCTTAATGGCAGTTTCAACAATCTGTTAGCCATTGAATGAAAATATGCCATCTTTATTCTTTTCGGATACCAAGAATTTGAATTGATTATAAGGTCTGCACTAGTAGGTTTCCTATATACACCAAAACGTTGTCTACCCGCTTCTCTTGCAGCTGTAATGTCAAGATAATTGATGGATCCATTGTTGTCGTGCTCGACTGTGAACTTGATGTTTGGATGAATAGCACTCATTTTTTGCGCAATGTCATTAACATAATTTTGGTCTCCTTTAACTAATAATATGGCATCATCTACATAACGGTAATAATAGAGAATTTTGTTGGCTATTGTAGGATTATTGGTGAACAATTGGTTCTCTAAATAATTAAGGAAGATCTCGCCCATTAGGGCTCATGCTATTCACTCCAATCCCTCCAATCCCCCCCCCCCCCACCTACTCTTTCCCTCCCCATCACCACCTGCAACCAAATTATAAATGCCTACATCGAACTGTAAAACTCAGTACCAATTAGTACTCAGCCAGACGAGTTGCGGACCCAACTGTAAGGTAAAGAAAAATCTATCCATCTATGTATAAATTAACTATTGTTCAATTAACCCTTAGTAAATTTATCAAACTGTACATTTCTATTTTACTTTTTTTTTTAGATCTGAAGATGATCCAAGTGATCGAAACATGTTATTAAACAATTATATTGCAACTGTTGACTGAAATAAACACATTTAAAAAGACATATTGCAGTTGCGGACACTCTGCAGTCGATGATGTCGACTATAATAAAAATTTGGATTTATATAAGCTTTTTTCCAATTGTTTGGGTATCAGCGGTAAGGATTCACGATAAACGCAAGCTAAAGACGGATAGTAAGAACCAAATGATCTAAGTCCTCCATGTGAGAGTTTGTTGCGATGAGAAATTTCGATGAGTGACGTCAGCTCTGTAATCTCTTTTAGGGCGCAAACATGGAAGACGTCTGCCCCTAAAATGCACTACGATTACCCGACAAAATCTGAAAATGGCTGGCAATTAATCCGAAACTAGTTACCACATTTCATAAATATTAGCCTATCTTGACTAGTAAAGCTTTTACTTAAAGTATTTTCATTTACAGTTTACACAGATCGCTTATCTGCAACCTAAGCAAGTCTGGTAGTAATATAACAGTTACGAATTCGAAATTTGGAAAAATTTCGACCATTTTAGAGTACTGAAATAAATTCAACCGCGAATTTGAAAAATTGTGTTGCACCTGTATTAAAACGCGGACTTTCCGCTTAAGTACAGAGGTCGCCTCTGTTGACTACTTAGCACGCTTCGCACCCAAACCAAATTTTCAACCTGTAGCAGGCTACGTTAGTAATGCTTTCTGCCCATTAGTTTTACAAGACCTGTATAACATATAATTCAGCATCTACTTTGAGAGAAGTTAAACTGAAATGTTTAATTTCCTACTACCAACGGCCTTGAAAGTAATGATCACAAATTAAAATCGAATGATTCCCCTTTTCATAAATGAGTTGATTATAAAACTCATTATGACACATGTCCTTCACATTATATAAGACAGGTAGAACGAGTTTTTGTTACGTTACGCAAAGATCACTCTTTAGGAGGAGAAAAGTACGAATATTCACAACTTGTGTTTTGCAGATCATTTATTAATCGCAAATTACAAACCAAAAGATGTTGAGAACATTATTTACAGAGCAAAGGGATGAAGCTAGATGATCTTGAGGAACCTGAAATTCTTATACATTTACTTTAATCAACAGCTGCAATTGCGTAATAAGAATTTTTCGGTGTTCTGAAACCATTACTTACAGATCCTAGAAGTTGTCTTTGTGCTTCGGTTCTTCCTGTAGATATAGGTAATGATAATTTCCTGTTCTCTGATGAATAAAGTAATCAGAATATGAAAGAACAAGTAACTTCATTTTATGTCTTAACTATTACACGGAAAGTATATTGTGATATCGCATCATTGTATTAAAAAAAAGTGCAACCTGATTCAAAGTTTTGCTCTACCTAAATGAAAATAATTTCTTATATTTTACGTTTTATGTGAGTACGTAATTTGCCATATTTGACTTCTCTTTTATAAATAAAATATACCACTTATGTTGTTGTTATGGTCTTGAGTCCGGAGACTGGTTTGATGCAACTCTCCACCCTACTCTATCCTGAGCAAGCCTTTTCATCTCATCATAAGAACGACACGCTACATCCATTTGAATCTGCTTACTGTATTAATCTCTAGGTCTTCCTCTGCCATTTTTACCCCACATACTTCTCTCCAACTTCCTCGATGTCTAAGAATGTGTCCTACCAAGCCATCCCTTCTTTTAGTCAAGGTATGCCAAAAATTCCTTTTCTCACCAATTCTGTTGAGTACCTCTTCATTAGTTATGAGATCCACCCAGCAAATCTGCAGCATTCTTCTCTAGCACCACATTTCAAAAGCCTCTAACCTCTTCCTGTCCGTACCGTTTATCGTCCATGTTTCACTCCCGTATAAGGCAACACTCCACACAAATGCCTTCAGAAAAGACTTCCTTACACTTAAATTAATATTTGATGTTAGCAAATTTCTCTTTTTCAAAAATGCTTTTATTCCCATTTCCATTCTGCATTTTATATCATCTGTACTGTGACCGTCATATGTTATTTTATAACCTAAGTTACAGAATTAATCTATCACCTTCATTGCTTCATTACCTAATCTAATTCCTTCAGCATAGCCTGATTTTGTAAGACAGCATTCCATTATCTTTGTTTTGCTCTTGATAATGTTCATTTTATACGCTCTCTTTAGCACACTGTCCATTCCATTCACCTGCTCTTCTAGGTCCATACCATGTAATATTTTGCAGTACACTATTTGTTATTCATTTCTGGATAATGATTTTATAACTATGGTGAAGACACCCTTAGATGGTGTCGAAATCTGGATAAAGTGTATTTATTTCAAAGCAAGTTCTGCGGCTGCGTGTTTCTTTTTACAGTAAAAATAAATAAATCCATTTATTTCCAGATTCAAATGGACTGCCGTTCTCATTAGTAGATGAAGGGGCTTTCTCTGGATAGAGTTGGGTAGAGAGCTGCATCAAACTAGTCTCCGGCCTGAAGAACACATCAACAACACACGGACCACAACACACAAACAAGTGCGAAGTACTAAGCCCTTTGTGATACAGTAGATTCTAGCCAATGTCATATAGCGATATACAAAATTCACTGTAAGTCTTAAATCTGTTGACTGTATTCGTTTATTCGCCTCCCTCTAGGAATTATACCCCAGACACTTCCCTCCAATGCTAAATTCACGATTCCTGGATATTTAAGAATGTGTCCCGCTAATCGATCTCTTATTTTAATGGTATTCCATAAACAATTTTTACAATTTTACATAAAAAATTTTTACAATTTTTCTCCCCAATATTGTGTTCACTACTATCTCTTCAGTTAAGTGATGTATCCACCTAATCTTCAGCATTATACTGGGAAAGTCTCTATCATCTTCGTTGCGGTGGAGCGGCCGAGTGCATTGAGGCGCTATGCTACGATGCGCAAGGCAGTTCCCATTCGGGGGGGGGGGGGGGTTCGAATCCCCCCTCGGGCCTGGATGTTTCTGCTGCCTATAGTATAAGTTAGTTCATAAGTAATTTTAGGGACTGATGATCCCCACAGTGAAGGCGCATAAGCTTTACGAACATTTTTCTTCTCTTCCTGTCTGAACTTTCTTTATCGTCCATGTTTCACTCCTGTTTCTGTCATATCGTGACTAAGAGAAGGGATAGGTTGGTGGGACACATTCTGAGACATCAGGGAATCGTCAACATTAGAAGGAAGTGTGTGGGCTAAAAATTTTAAATGGAGGCCGAGAGACGAATACAGTAAGCAGATTCAAAAGGATGTAGGTTGCCGAACTTATTGTCAGATGAAGAGACTTGCACAGACAGGGTAGCGTGGAGAGCTACATCAAACGTCTGCGGACTTAAACCACACACACCGTGTGTGTGTGTGTGAGAGAGAGAGAGAGAGAGAGAGAGAGAGAGAGAGAGAGAGTGCTTTTCATTGGCGGTACATTACACCATATCCTTGCCTAACACTACCAAGTAAGTGTCACACTAAGTGAAAACGGCCCCTTCACCTTATCTTTTGACTCCTCTGCAGTGGAGGTGAGAACGGCGACGTCCATAATAGAAATTGCGTTTTTGTTTTTCATGTATCGCCGTGGGTAACGGCAACATATCAGACGTGTGATGACACGAATTAGTCTCAGGAGATGTTAAAAAGAGCGGAAAAGAAACCTGTTCCACTGCCGCCCTCTGACAACAGACATAGAAGTGTGGCAGGCATGAAGCATGACAAATCGCAAGAAAGAATACCTTTGGTTACATCGCAACACGTCAATTACATCCAGAGCTATTGATAAGCGACTTTGATCCATGAAATAAATGAAGCGTGCAGGTCCTCTCACGACACAGGCAGCGCGGGATCAGACTTCATTCTCGGGTCGTGTTCGCTAGATGCGCGATTCATTTATTTCAAGCGTCGAAATCGCTTACCAATCGGGATGTAATTGACGTGTTGTGATGTAACTAATTCCATTCTTTTGGTGATTTCATGCTACTGATTGCATTAAAAATCATATGGAGAAATCCATCAAAATAAAATAAGATAAAATAAGACAGTTCTTAAACCAATATTTCTTTACAGTTTAGAATGTCTCATAGTATTTAATTTCATAAGCCCCTGCCCTAAGTTAACGCCTATGAAAATCGTATTTCAGTATCTATTATTGTTCTAGAGATGTCTGGCGTGAAATGTTTCTGTAGGACTTCGTGTATGTACATTAATTCAGGAAATGTTTAGAGAAAACCTCTCGCGGGAATAAGTGCGACCATCGGGTTGGTTTGGAAGAATTTAGGGCGCAATGTAACCCGATTTCTTTCCGACGAAGCCAACCCACGCATAACGTAGCGGCCTCTCGTGGCATTCATGAAACCCGTTTCGTCGTCCTTATGTGCCCGATGTGCCATGTCACTTTGTAAAAGAAGTTCCGCAAACATTTTGTGAACAACAGTGATCTGTCTCAATGATACTAGGAAAAGTCTGGAACGCATCATACAATTTTACTGCTGAACGGTACCGGACCAACTTCAAATCGTACTCCAATGTGGATGTGTTGAGATGAGCAGGAGCCGAGGAAACGTAACAGCACGTTCAAGTTTTCTCAACTCTTAGTCATCTTCACTGATCAACTTTGGAAAAAGATTTGAAGTTGGTGCGTAAGAGGATAGAACTCGATAATTAATAACACTGAAAAAAGTTGTTAAGATTATTGGACTTAACTGCGGGGTCATCAATCCCTAAACTTACAAACTACTTATGAACTAACTTATACTAAAGACAACACAAACATCCGTGCCCCAGAGAGGATTCGAACCCCCGAACGGGAATGGCCCTCGCGTATAATAAAATTGAGTTTTTTTCTATTATTTGTCAGCTTTTCTTCTTTCGGAATATTATATCGTAGGTATTAGCTTGGGACATGTTATTGGCTTCTTTCAAAAAATAACTAAATAAACAAAAATATGTGGCACAAGGAGGAGCCAATGAACATCTTTCAGCGTGTAGGAGACTAGTGCTTGTGGTATGGTGTTCAAGGCACGTATGTAGGACAGTACGTACTGAATACGTGATGGAAATGTGTCATTATTAACCCTCGCACATGACACTGGGGCCGTAGTGACCCCCAGTGTATTATTAATTGTGCATTACGAAGAGTAGGTCCTCTACAGTTTTTTTTAAATAGCATTGAATATTAAGTTGTTAACAGTGCTTAAAATTCTGCTATTGTTTGGTTTGAAACATAGCATTTTGGTTTGGTAGTGTTCTGTTGTAAGGATTGTTGCGCGTGCGTGGGGTCTACAGGACTCCCGTGTGTGATCCGTGAAGCTCATTTTTGCATACTGAAACAGAATACGTTGCTTGAAGTACATACAGAGTTATCATGTATATGTTACGCTAGTACACTTTTGTAGATAAAAGATTCTGTAGCGTAGTGCTACAGTGTTAAACACTGCTTTTACATACGTTTTTGCGCACACAAACAGTAAAAGATGCTCTTTTTGTATACAGTAAAAATCAAATAATTTGATACACTAATTTATACAATCATTTTCCATCCGTGTCCTCTTGATGTATTTGTAATTACCAAAGGAAGTGGAGTAAAACATCCTATTGCGTTACAACTACAAAATACTTGTTATAAAACTACTAATCACAATTTTGTATATAACTAGGTTACACATTGTTGTAATAACAAAAGTCGCATTACAGAAAACTATGTGTTTATTTATAACCTCCCACATGCATAAATAAATATTTTGAATATAGTAATTACCCTAAAATATTTCATTTATGACAGAACCTTAAAGGGGTTCAGTAGACACCAGTGTTAGGTGGAATGTAACTGAAATTAAGTGTGAGGTACGAGGCATTACATCCTTCCTAGACTGCTTGCAATGATTTCTCTGTTTAGAATGTTAAACAGATGGGGCGTAACAGCTTTGAGATAATTGTAGAACGACATATTGACCATATCTGTTTTTTTTTTTTTTTTTTTTTTTTTGTTCTCAGTGCAACCGGTTTCGGTCATTTACCATTATCAAGCGTTAGCAGAGATTAGCTAATAGCTTGTATAACGACATTTTAAGCTATTAGGTAATCTCTGCTAACGCTTGATGGTGATAAATGACCGAAACCGGTAGCACTGAGGAAAAACAAACAGCTATGGTCAATATGTCGTTCTACGATTTTCTCGATAAGTATATATGACATTTCCTCCCAAAGTTTACGAACTAGGGAACAGTGCAGCAGCTCAGTAAGCTAATGTCGTGTAAACATCCCCTTGACTAACCTAGTTCGCAAATGGCTGTGAGATGAAATACTAGTCACGCATTACAATGAGGATATAACGTCAGCGCTGTTTAAACTCAGGCGACACTACGTATCCTCCCACAAAGTCTCTCCTTTGTGCTTTAGCACTTCGTCTGTAGAACAAAGACTATAAGCCTGCATTAGCGAGGCTTAGCAAACAGACGCTCGTTCATATAGAGGACTGCACACACTGTACCACTTGGACGAACTCAGTTAATACTCACTTTGTTGTACCACACAATAAGTGCACTTACTTTAATATTTTGACTTATTCATTATCATTGCGTTCAGAGAAATTATAGTGAAATGGTGAAGGAAAAGCTATGGCACATTAATCAACAGCCATAAACTACCACAAAAAGTTGTAGGGAAGAGTGTTAGGTCCACAGGATATTATAACGAGGAGCAAATGAGGATTTTAGGTTAATAATGGAGTATAGTGACTTCTTTTAGAATCATATGAAGGAATAAAGCAATAAGAAATATCTGTTATTTTCCTTAACTTTTCTTCTTTTGTTTTTGGCAGCATTTGAAAGCTTCTAGGAATATATGGTTAACTCCATTAGTTACAAAATATTATGGCAATTAAAACATATGTTTTTTTTTATTAGTTGTAAAACGTGTGGAAGGTCAAGCCATTCTTCGTCTGTCGTGTACCAACTTGTACCTTGAAGCATAGTGTCTTTTCCCACGGAACACTTGATTTAAGAAATCACCAAGGTTTCGTTACTATCTTAATGAAATTTCCTGTCTTAAAAACGAACCTGTGTTAATTACCAATGACTTCAATTTGGCCGGCCACGGTGGCCGAGGGGACTGAGGCGCTTCAGTCACGGTCTGGACGGCCACTACGGTCGGGGATTCGAATCCCCCCTCGGACATGGATATTTGTGCCGTCCTTAGTTGTAGGTAGTTCATAAGTAGTTTGTAAGTTTAGGAACTGATGACCCTGTTGTTAAGTCCCTTAAGCGTAACAAACATATGAACATATGAACTTCACTTTGTTAATGTGGCCTATCAACTTAAAAAAGGTTTTGATATTTCTGCTTAATTTGAGTTCCATGATTTGTTTCAGTAAACATGAAGACGATTACCCACATATGCTTTAAGGTTGCAAAAATCTTAAGACTTAGGAAAAATTTATGTAATGTTTGCAACAACAGCAGTACATAACAATTTCATTTTATTGCTGCTTAAGGATGTACCTGTTTAATGAACTGCTATTACTGATCTGGCCACTGCCAAAGTCTTAGAAGTATTCCACGGTAAAGCATTACCCGCGCCATGAAAGGTATACTTACTACTGAAAAACAAAGGGTTTGGACGTACATTTTTCATGTTAGTTGTAACTTTCAGGATAGTTACACTCGTTTCGGAAAAGAGCGGATAATAACTAAGAATTACTGCTATACATAATGAATTTTTTTGTTATAGAGAATGATGCTGAAAATTAATGACTACGAATTTTCAGTCCCCTCGCTACTGTCACTTTTTTTAATTTTTTTTATTTAATTTTTATTTATTTATTTATTTATTTTTTATTTTTTTTTTTTTTTTTTTTTTTTTTTTTTTTTTTTTTTTACCGAAGTACCATGGAGAAATATACACATAATGCCTCAAAGACGAAGTTGAAACAGCTTTTTCAGAATAGAATTCTTGTAATACTGAAACGGAAAGGAACATCATTAGTTTGGAACGCTTCGACAGTCATTTCAGGACATTGACGACAGCTCTGAGAAAAAAATTTAAGGAAAAGAAAAATGCCTTAATCGAATCAGGAAAAGCACTGAATACGAGATTAGCAGCACTGCGACACTGCGTATTGTTAAAATGACCTTAAGTAGTATTTGATATGAGTGGCGCCTAAATAGGAACGGTCCAAATTAGGAAACAGTAATTGCTCCAATTTTTGTAATTGGACGCCATGTAAGATAATGTTGCAGGATCATACAACGCTAAACTTTAGACTTGCGATACTGAATTATTATCTAATGAATGACACTTATGAAGTACATTGCTGATGATTTTTTACTTACTTTCACACCAAAGGAAAGCTTATGTTCTGTAGCAGAATACTTGTAGCGACACCGAAGAAAACACAATAATGCAAACTCTCTTCACTCCAATGACTATTGCCGACTGAGGCAGGTGACGTCGACAATATTTCTCAGCAGTTGAGCCAACTTAAAACTTTTAAGTCCCAACTAACTGTGAAACTTAGGCACCGGTCTATCTTCGGCTACTCTTCTCTATGTATTTTGAACTCTGGTACACATAAAAGTACTTCGTACTGCGATTTTCTTCATTTTATAGTTCCTGTTAATGAAATCAGCATATCTGAACAGTCTCAAAATTTATTGCAACCCTATATTCTTTGTAACATTATACCTTTTCGAGTTATTTGGACAATGCCATACTGTATTCCATTTTAAATTCAACAAATGATATTGGGAAAAGTGTATTTTGGATTTCTTCCTAAACGCTATTGCTTCCTTTACAAAGTGGACGAGTGACTGTACTTGGAGACAAAGATATTTTAACATGTCATTCCTGACCTGTCGTTACAACTTTTAAATTTCTGGTTCGCCAGAGTCGTAAATAGCTAATGAGTTAGCTCGAAAAGGCAGTGTGTATTGCCAAAACGTATTTTTAAGGTTACATTTAGCAGTAACCAAGAACTTGAGTTTCGTGTTTGTTGCTTGGCACTAGTGAAATTATGGGAATATGGTTAAAATTGAGGCAACGTTTAAAAACGAATGCTTGTATTCGTAACTAGTCATGCACAAATCATTTCAAAACTGAACTGTGACCATGAACAAGATAAATAAATGAAATCAATGAAACTGTGAACTTTTTTCTCCTGGAGCTGTTTGAAGAGTACGTATTTTAAAGCAATCTTGTGAATCTGCCTGTACTCCGGGAAACTAAGCAATAGGTGGTTTAGGATGTGCGGTATCAGTGTTTATAGACAGAACTACGCAAATGTCTCTCAGACGTGAACTCTCTAATGATCCAACAACCCTTCCTGTACCACGTATAAAGTCGAGTCAAAGATAACAACATGTCACTCACGAGTAAGGTTTTGAAGTATTCAACAGACCTTCAGAGTGGTATTTTGTAAAATTTACGTACATTAACCAATAACATATCCGCCATTTATTGTCTAAAATTCACAAAATGCATGCAGTGTGCTTATCTGATATTATTGGCCGACAGGTAAATATTCCTTCATTGTTGTTTTATTTATTTATTTACTTTTCATGCACAGGAGTGTAAACGCCAGATTAAAATTTTTCTTCTCCATGTACCCATGTTCGTACTGTCTGTTGATAAACGCATTTTCATCTCATGTTGATTAACATCGCTTCACAAACATGTTGCACTACTTCACTGACTGTAGTTATCAAGCGACAGGTGTAGTGGATATCAGCAGATGAGTCTACAGAAGCCAAGTACCTTAAACTTAAAAGACATTTCTTTCCAAGTCTGACACTGTAAATGAAATGGGAGAATCTGATAAGACAGTTTTGCGAATTAATATCAGAAATAGAGTATTTTGGAAATTGGATCACTTCAGGTGTTACACGAAAGACCACGTATATCAAAAACAACCACCTTATGTTTCTTATTGACGTTGCTGCAAGACCTAATACAAATGACATTTTGAATTTGATTTTATAAGCAGCCTCAAGTCGCTATAATTATTTATTTAATTTACCGGTTTCACTCTGTACACAAGAGCATCGTCAGAATAGTTCGATTTATATAATAATATGTACATTAATTTAAAATAGTTATAGTCTGACAGCTGGAATCTGATGTTTTCAACAGCTGATCAGATAATCCAGCTGTCAGACTATAATTATTTTAAGTTAATGTAAAATTGATTATATAGAGTGAAACGTGTAAATTGAATAAATAATTATTGGGGCATTGTGGCTGCCTATAAAATCAAATTTATTTTCAACACTTACTTTTCCCTACCTGCAATGCTGCTCCTTCTAAATGACCTTTTTAATTTAACGAAAATAAGACATCAGGTCACAGAATTTGAGTGTAGTTCAGAAGAACATGGGACTTCAGTGTCAAATTCCTCAAGGCTTAAGTAGGCAGTTACTAATAGCTCAGAAGCATAGAACATAACTCAGCTTGTAAACGTTGCTTGCAGTTCTGCTATAGCTTCTTCTTTCTCCATATATAGTTTATATTCCTTCTATATGGGAAATTCTTCATCCACGTACTTCAGGGTTTTTTTTTTAATTCTATTTTGTAATTCTCAATTTTCTGTTTCGTATGCATAACATATCAGTGAGCGTATTTTTTTATGGGAAGTGGCTTAACTCTGTGTGACACATTTGTTATTTTTCTTGTGACTTAGAAGTGACGTTGTTTGTGGGTACCAGTCCTGATTCGATGATATGTAAATGGGATGATATTGCGGAGAACAATGTCGTTGTTTGGGCGAAATACGTTCTTCATGCTTTAATATTACTCTTCGGCGTCACAATTATGATGTGCCTGAGTAACTCAGTATAACGAATTTTCAAGTAATTTACAGACAATTAAATGAAAGGAAATGAGGAGAGATTAATTTATAAGCAACTACTAACCTTTAGTGTCTGCGAGATTTACCTGTGTCCCGCAAGTGCTTCCATCTTGGATTTTTATTGTGTAATTCGAGGTCTGTCAAAGACAGTTTACCGAGCGAGGTGGCACAGTGGTAACGCACTGGACTCGCATTCGGAAGGACGGTGGTTCAAATCCACCTGTGGCCAACTAGATTTGTTTTCCATGATTTCTCTAAATCACTCCAGGCAAATGCCGGGATGGTTCCTTTGAAAGGGCTCTGTTGATTTCCTCCCTCATCCTTCCCCGAAACTCCGAGGGTAAGCTCTGTCTCTAATGAAAACGCTGTCGATGGGACGTTAAACCCTAAGGTTCCTTCCTCCCAAAGACAGTTGGAAGTGTAAACATGGGTTCCCTCGGTATTAGGAAGGAAGACAAGGCCAAAGGACGAATGCTTTGGATTGTTGCAGTTACTGGAGAACCTTGACAATTTTGTTCATGACCCTGGTAAAATGCATCATACCGACAGTAGTAAGACCTTTAGCAATAACACTGCATGCTGTCGAAAGGACGTTAACCGTTGCCCATTAGCACGAAGAAATTTATTAGGAAATGGGTGGTAAGAGATGAGAAGTACAATGACTGATTCAGGCTCACCAGTATTGAGAGCAGTCCTGTTATGAGACTAAACAGAGGCTCACCGACCGTTTGTCATATTTTCTCAGGAACCTGCAGATGTCGAAAGCATAAGACCGAAACTACTTGAATGAACAAATTAATTTAAATCAGTGTACTTTAAAATTTTCCCCGCGAATTTGTTGATTAAAATAATTCGGGTGTACAGCCGGATGTCACTGCTAATTTCGCACGATATTTCGACTAATAACCCCTTCGCCACCTTCAGGTGCTGCGTACCGAAGACTAGCGATAGCCGCGTCTGCCCGTCACTACCGTACAGTAGAGCGGTAGCGCATGCGCGTAAGGAGTACACGCCTCTTGCAGTGGCGTCACAGTCAGCGGCGCCCTCGACGGTGAGACCACAAGCTTAATCTGCTTTTTCGTCTGTATTATATAGTGTACGACGTGATCTTTGCCGGCCGCGGTGGCCGAGGTGACTGAGGCGCTCCAGTCACGGTCAGCACGGTCACTACGGTCGGGGGTTCGAATCCCCCCTCGGGCATGGATATTTGTGCCGTCCTAGTTCGTAAGTAGTTCATAAGTAGTTTGTAAGTTTAGGGACTGATGACCCCGTAGTTAAGTCCCATAAGCTTAACAAACATTTGAACATTTTTGATGTGATCTTTGAGTTAACTGAAATTACTGGTTCCCAAGCTTTGTTCAGCTAAAAGCCGCCGTGTCTATTAATAAGTCCTTCTGCCAGTCTAATTTCCATTGATTCACGTATTACGGACTGCCAAAAAGTTGAAGTCTGAGCTAAAATATTAGTACTTGTGTAACCCATGTTATGTCCGGTTGACAAACAACGCTCAGCAATGGCAGACTAATGTGGTTGCAGGAGGCGTGTGTGTCTCTCATGTTCAGCACTGCCACTGTTCGTGTAATTTGTCCTATGTATGCCAGGCCGCATTCACAATTAATTTTATAAACACCCGCCTTACGCAATCTAAGATCATCTTTGACTGAACCTATCAATGCTGCTGTTTTGATTGAAAAAAAAAAAAAACAACGCCTACACTGCACCTGTCCGTGTATGTTCAAAATGTTCAAATGTTTGTTAAGCTTATGGAACTTAACTACGGGGTCATCAGTCCCTAAACTTACAAACTACTTATGAACTACTTACGAACTAGGACGGCACAAATATCCATGCCCGAGGGGGGATTCGAACCCCCGACCGTAGTGGCCAAGCTGACCGTGACTGGAGCGCCTTAGTCACCTCGGCCACCGCGGCCGGCCTGCTGTTTTGGCTGGCAGGCGGAAGATCACCTCAAACTGATGTTTCTTTAAAATTCTGGCAATTTTTGATGTTACATTACCTACATATGGAAAGAAGGGAAATGATTTAGTAGGCTCAGAAGTATTATCATTCTGCTTTGGTTGTTTCCGTTGATACTTGCTCATTGCTTTACGAATCTGATGTACAGAATAACCATTTTCTTTGAAAACAAGTTCTAGATGTGCCACCTCCGACGTTCTCTGCATCAGAAGTCATATGAGCCCTAAGTATTAATGTTCTCAGTACATCATTTGTTTGAGCAGGGTGATGACAACTGTCTGCTCGAAGATACAGGTCTGTATGCGTATCTTTCCTATAGACTGAATGACCGAGGGAGTCATCCTCCCTTCGTCGAACCAGCACATCTAGGAAGAGCAAATCGAAATGAGAGTATGGCTTTCTTGGCCGGAAGATCCCTTGCGGGATTGTTCGACCACCTTAGTGTAAGTCTTTTTATTTGACGCCGCGAGGGCGACTTACGTGCAAATGATGATGAGATGATGATGATTAGGACAACACACAACACCCAGTCCCCTTCCGGGAATCGAACCCGGGCCTCCTGCGTGGTAGTCAGCGACGCTACCGCTGACCTACGGGGGCGGACTAGGAAGAGCAAACAACCATCTTTCTCAGTTTCCATAGTAAACTGGATGCTACTGTTAACATAATTTAAATTTTGAAGAAATTCGTGGAGTTTATCCTTCCCATGTGCGCCTCAGTTGCACAGTGGTAGAGTGCCAGAATACAAATCCAAAGGTCGCGGGTTCGATCCCCGCCACGTCCTGGGATTTTTATCTGTCACTTTCGACTTCTTTCACCTCTGGCAGCATTGCTAATGTGAAAAATACCGAGTACCACCGTGGTTCGGAAATCGCGTTAACCTGTAGGTCCCCCTATAACTGGCTGGGTAAGTCAGTTCGAAGGTCGGACGAAGGCAACGGCATACCACCTCCAAACAGGACCATGCCTAGTAAAGTACTGTGGTGTTCAAACCAATGTTCGGATTGTTGACTGCTTTACCTTTATCCTTACCATGTGGGCACACTGCAAAGGTGTCGTCCACGTACAGTACCTCCAGAACACCAACGGCTTGAGAGTGGCAGAAGCAAGAGCCTAGTCTTCTAAGCCCTCCATGAACATATTCGCTACTAAAGGCGAAAGTGGACTGCCCATGGCAACACCTTCGGTTTGTTCGTAATTAATTTAAATCTGATTGCCATGATGTTGCAGTTATTACTATTTGTTAACAAAGATATGTCGTCCCGCATCGAACATATAAAGGACCTACGTAGACTGCAAACGTTGCCTAGTATACTGTGTTTGTGAAGTACCTTCGACGATTGAAAGCGAGGCCGGTGGGGAGTGGGGCCTGGGAAGGGTAGAAGGAGAATGGCGAACTTTAATGATATTGGAATTGAATCCAGTGTAACGACCACACTTCTTACTTTACTGCAGCTCCCTGAGTCGCTTTGTGCACCGCGACGCTTTTTACTGTTGCCAGATCTGTGTCCTGGGCCGCGGTGAGAAACCCTGCCTTGTTAGCAGAGCCGGCGCGGCGCACGCAGCAGACACTCCTTATCCAGGCAGCCGTTCCGCGGCAACACCCTCGTTCTGGGTAACAGGCTGCGAGCCACCGGCTTGACGCTCCTATTTTTACTGTAGCGGGTTCTAGAAGATCGTCTGAGGCCCAGCCATAACACGGTCATATCCGTCTGGCCAAGTCCGAAGCCTGTAAAAGTGCGAGCACTGTACTACCAGGCCCGTCCATTTCTCTATTTTTTGAGATGTTGTAACAGTACCTCTCATTTACTAGATTACATTAATTTTTCGTTCCGTAGATCCATGTTGAGGAGATCCTCGTGGATGTGGAACATGTCAAAAAACAAAATTTACAAGTTGAATAATAGTTAATACCAATAATATAAATACAGATACATACATTTTTAGTGTTTTATTTTATTTTATTTATTTATTTATTTTTAGCTTATAGTATAACAATACTAATATAGTATGAGTGCATGCATCATTTGGTACAATTTAGAAATTCACTAATGGAGTAGAAGGAGTTGGCCACTAGAAAGTCTTTTAGGTTCCTCTTAAACTGATCTTTATTTGTAGCTAAATTTTTTATACTTGATGGCAAATTATTGAAAACGTGTGTTCCTGAGTAGTGGACCCCTTTTTGAACTAAAGTAAGTGTTTTAAGTCCTTGTGTAGATCATTTTTATTCCTAGTATTGTATGTATGAACTGAGCTGTTTGTTGGTAAAAGGGATATATTATTTATGACAAATTTCATTAAGGAATAAATATACCCAGTTCTTTGAAGAGGCTTCTACAGGACGTCCGTGAATTTACTCCACAAATAATACGTATTGCACGTTTTTGGACTCTGAAGACTTTTGACTGACCTGAAGAGTTACCTTATGTTTCTGTGTCCACAGCAAAATCTTTGTTATGATACCGAATGAGACAAAATGTATTGCCTTAGAATTAATAACCCTTTAGTGACCAAATTATTTCCAGAAGTTTTAGACTTTTTATGAATACAATATTGCACTACGAAGCCATACATAAAAATCATAGTTTAAATCTCTAAAATAAGAGTTTAGTATACTGGTATAAAAAATTTAGTGGGAACTATTGTTCCCACCGAACTTTGCAGTGACCGGACTTGATAATTTAAAAAAATGTATGTCCTTTATTTTTTAGTACAAAAAGCACATTAAACATTTGATTTCTTTTTATATTACTTCATATTGTCCTTTTTTGTGCTACAGTGGCGGCACCTCATCCTTGTATTAGCTTTTGTTGGCAAATGAGCTCCAACTTTCGCTAGACGAACTTCATCTCGATCTCCAGATGCGCCTCTTTTTGGTGTCTGAAAATGAACCTGCCTTCCACTTCGCTTACGACTTGAGAAGCCGGAGATGAGCTGTCTTGCCAAATGGAATATAAATGTTAGCTGGTCTGCTTCTGTAATTTCCACATAATGTAGACATTGACAACTGCGAAATATACAAAAAAGAAAAATAGTCTGTGCCACCACTTCCATGAACGACGACCTACAGCATACCGTTCTCGCAGTTGATCAATTCGATACACCCCTCCCATTATTTTATTGTACTCTGCCACAGACAAGACAGAACACTTCTCCTTACATCTTTTATTAAAAATCTGCAAAGTGTTTGGTGACTCAAAATCATCAGACTCAGCATTGACATCTGAATCTTCTTCATCTTCTGGTAAAGCGTACAAAATTCTCAAAACCTCTTCTGGTGTGAGTCCAGGCGTTCTCAACAATAAGAAACAACTACGATGCCGATTGCACAGCCACACACATTGCACTTCACACACGTTCAGTGGCAAACATAGTTCCCACTTCCTTACCTTGTAATATTTATGTAATTTTCATTGATATCCAGCAAATACAACGAATACTATCTCCCCCGTAAATATAAAAATAAGCAAATACAACAGTCACTTCACATGCAAAAGACATGCACACTGTACAAAAAACGCTGTTATGGTCGAAACAGTGACTTGTTTTCAGCGAAACCTGCGCTTCTGCATTGACTAACTCGACAATGTATAAATATACTACAACCACTTTCGCCGCCGAGCCTAAGTCCGAGCCGATCGCGACATGGGACAATAAACGTGGCCGCGCTGATTCGCTCTAAGTCCAGCTATCTGCACAATCTGGCAACACTGCAGACTGCGGGAGTTCATATAGCACTTCTTGTGTGCAGTTAGAAGGTAAGTGGGTCAGCTCCCTCCTTGGTCTTGCGGTAAAGTGCGCGACTTTCATGTTCAGTATTAGCGATCGAAACCGACTGTTGACAAAAACTTTAAATTCACGTCACTCGTTCATGCTCATGCCCCATGTGTAAGGGAAGCATGTGTGTAACGTATTTCATTTTTTGGTACACTGTTAATAACATTTCGGCCCAATAACATCGCCGCCTCTGGCCGCAGCACTTGGCAGAGCTCTCCGCGGCCCATACACCTCGCCGGCAGCAGCGGTGGCGGCGCTACACAGCGCTGCCTCGCCCTCTGCCCACAGCGCCTGCCGCCACTCATCGCCCTGGATACGTAAAATGCTGTAGTGTTGCTGAGTGGTGATCCACAAAAAAGGTTGCGATTCGTATTTCACACAGGATATAACGAAGCAGACCACCTATTTTGAATGATGAGCATATAATACATTAGACAGGCAAAGAATTGTCATTGTTCAATCCAATGGCACTCTACGATGGTTAACACTTATTTGTGGTTTAAATCTCGATTCTTTTCCTTTCAGAAAAGCCTTTCATGTAATTTGTTATTGTCATCAGTTCATATGTTTTCATAAAGACACAATATGTAACTCACTAAAATGTTTTAGTGTCGTTGTTTCACTCCGTACGGTAAATGTATGAGCTCAATTATGTGAATACGTTTCAGTGCACGTTCTAAAGCAATACAGGCACACTGCAAGGTTCATGTCTCCATGTCTCATTTCTACAGAAGATATTTCACATCAATGGAGGTGAATTCGAATTTCTTCGAAGGCGTTTGTATGGTGAAGCAAAGAAGACATCTAATACCATTTCCATAATTTGAATTCGACCTTTCTGAAAGACTTATTGTATCAAGTTTTTCCTATGATTTCGTTAAAGAGTTTCTTCTTGCAATCTGCAGCGTATAAAGTAAAATGAAATGAAGTTAAATTCCATCCTCAAACGCACTTTCTCCAACCATGATTGGAACTGCCGCCTCACACCAGGCTTGCATCACAAGTCACAAGCAGAACCACACAGCCAACTACACACTGCCGCAGATTGCCCTCAGTCTCTCACATATTTAATGCTTAGCCTATAACGCATCGCGAAAGAATCTGAAAGTCACCTACACAAATAACTACATTCCTTGAGTGCAAAAGTTAAATTTCTGTCTCTCATTTCACGTCGGCATTACAAATCATTAGTCATGAAAGTAGAAAAGGAATGTCAAGTGAACTTAGTGAGACAATTCAGTACCACTTGAGGAAGTAACTGCACTTTCACAATGTTGCCAAATATCAGCAACGATGTTGCCAGTTCTTAGCTGTACTAGGAAGACCTGTGTAGCGATAAGCGACGCGAAATCGCGCTGGTCTCATGCGGGCTTCTAGAGGGGAGTCGCGCATTTCGGTTAATATGCGCTATCTCCTGATAGATTCCGTCGTCACACTTACGATGCAGATATTCAATTCGTCCAATGAGGCCGAAACTAGCGTTTAAATTATTTGAAGCTTTACAGCATTATGATATGTCAGCAAATGACTAGAGAAGTTAAAAATACTGATATTGTGCTTGCAACATACGGCAGGTCAAAGTCTGAGATATATGAACTTCTATCACGATTTCAGTTTCACCCCCCCCTCCCCCCGAAAAAAGATTAAAACAATTACTTTGTTAGATATCTACAATAGCAATTTTTATAAGTTACTGGAAATGAACGTTGCATCATCCGTCACTAAACAGTAAGGTATCAAATACTTCGCATCTTGAAAGCGACAGCCCACAATATTCTCTATCCTACTAGCATCTGGCCTAAACTGGCTTTTAGCCATGCATTGAGAAGAAATAATGATGAATTGATAACTTACCCTCATCAACTTTCAGTGAGAGCTTTTTGTAACAAAACGAAAAAGTAATACGAACCATCATTTTCTCCAATGATACTAGGCACTGTTGTCCGAAGATGGACTGTATCTACGTTGAGTCTTGTCAAACGCGTCTCACATTCAAGGAATATTACCTAAATGAATTTAGTTCTCATGAAGCTGTAACAAAACATGGGTGGTTACGCATATTCGTAAGTTTTTTTACCTTGCCGTAATACTTGATGCAAAGATGAGCAAAATACAAATCCATCATCTATCGGTTTCTGCGATTCTTTGGACAGTTTTCTTTGGTTTGTACTGCTTCACTTCGTCGGCTATCTACTGGTTTCATTGAAAATACAGTAATCAAAATTACTTGACTATTTGTCCCACATTTTAATGTCCTTGGTTTTTATTCGGAATGACAGTGATGATTTCTGTTGAACTGGTTCCATACATCTGAGCCTAATTAATGAAATTTTATTCCCATGACAGATGAAAGCAATTAGAACCTTGTGTCTCTATAATGAATTTTCATATTAAAAAAATTAACACCTGAAGATGAGTCTTTAAAAACGTGAAAACGGTCTTGGACCTGTAAAGCAACATTATTAATAAAAAAAAAAAAAAAAAAAAAAAAAAAACAGCTGACACGGCTTCAGAATTTATTATTTACTTTGTGGGATGAGTACATTTAAAGTGATTTCCAAATAAGTTGTTCTATCTATATTTAAAATTTTACCATCATTTTAGAATAATTGATAAATTCATTTAAGAAAATGTTCTTTCGTTTTGTTTCTGATGTCACTTGATATTCTTGAAGTAGGTGGCTACAGCATCTGCTATGAGGTTTCCATGAGACAGTTGGCACGGATGATTTTGTTTGACAGTAAGCGGATAAATTAAAGACGTAACGAGACGAAATGATGAAATCCAGCTTTTGCAACAAAACGGCCCCGATTTCTAAATTGGCTAGGTTTTCAGAAAGTGACTATTATACAGGTAGACATTACTGCTATAAACCCTACCTCATTTATTTACTCAAAGCTGAGGCGGGTTGCTCGCAACGTGAAAGAGAGTAGGAGTAGTTAATGTATGAAACGACCTTCTTGAACACAAATTCATGTTAACTACTACAACGAGCATATTATGATGTTATTTTTTCAAAATATTTAATGTAAGTGACAAGAAAAAGTCAATTGACTGCAGAATTACGTATCATACTCACATCTACATGATGCCGAAGTTGCGAAACAATAGGCCCTACTACGACGTTGGAAAATCTTGATTACATTGGTGGCCTGATGAACGAGTTTTTGTAGCTGGCGTCCTGCATGTTAGGATCCGGATCCGTAATTCCACTCAGGCTCGAGATACTGTGCTCTCCAAATTCCACATATGTCACGTGGCCAGCTATTAAAAAAAAAAAAAAAAAAAAAAAAAAGAGAGAGAAAGAAAGAAGGAAAGAAATCAATGAATACCTCATTGAGCGTATTACCAGTTTTGTTTCTCGGTTTATGGTTGATTCATATGCAGAACTTACCGTTATGTTTACTGTACTCCATTAACTAACAATAAGACTCACAATTTGTCGCAGAAAAGTCTTCCTAAATACCCAAATTTGTCCAGTTTCCTTAGAGTTTGCTTCCTAATAAAATAAAATGTCCACAGGTCAATATGGAAATTACAAGCGACCTGTTATTGACAGAACATCTTGCTATGATAAATAGCGTTCCATTTGAATTTTTTGAGCACGTTCCTTGATGAGGAGCTCAATGGATTCCGGACCTGTCTTTGTTGCCTGCCTCGTTGATTTCATAAAATGTTACGTAGTCTCAGGCCGGATGCGATTTAAACAGTTTTAATTGCAACGTGTTCATTACAGCGCTGTGATAGGTTTCAAAGTACAAAGTGCCAGGTATCTCACGTCGATAGATTATCATTCGATCGGTGTCGTCGCAGATAGCGGACGACATTAATTTACTATACATTGCAATGTTCAATGCAATTCGTGAATTTCATTTATTTCTTCTGTTAAAGTCAAAACGCGTAAGTTTCAAGAGGTCTACCCAATATCTGTTAGGCTCCTTTTGATGGCTTCCTCTGTTCAGAACGCAAACTATCCCTCCAGCAGGCGTGCTCCGCCATCTCCGTTTCCAGACGCGCGCGCCTTCGCTCATGATACAAGAACACTTTCTGTTCCAGTGTTACTATGATGTCTGACATAGCTATTAAAAATTCGAAAATTTATTGGAACTATCCTTAACGCAGTAGCAATTATCGAGTGGACAAAAGTTACTTCATACGTGTTAGTCCATTTTAAACCACGTTTCTATGCATTTTCCATCTGAATGATTATTTTACACTTTTCAAATTTTGTATGTGTGAAATTTTTAATTCAGTTTCAACCGTTTTTATGAGAATACAACGGAGACATTCGATACATTTGTTTTATTTCTATTTCACCTGACCCCTCATATGTATTAGTCACGAAAAGATCGCGAAGGTAAAAGATAGGGCGATATGAACTCACACTAAGTCTTACCAGAAATAGTTTTAACGGCGAACCATTCACGACTGGAAGAGAAACAGGTGGAAACAGCAGTTGTACAAAATTGCCCTCCACCATACACCAATTAAGAAATGGCGTTAATGAAGCAGTGTCATTCAGTTCTAAGTTAAGTTGAAAGTTCAAGGTCTCTTGTTCAGAGGGAAGTTGGTTTGAAATGAACTGCAAAATTTGTATCAACACACGGAAACATGAACAAAGTAAGCTCTATTGCACACGAGACACGAAAGAAAGAAGGAAGGTTACAATTTAACGTCCCCTCGACAAGGGGGTCATTAGAGCGAAGCAGAAGTTCGGATTGTCATGATAAGGATGTCGAAGGAAATCGGCCGTGCCCAGCCGCAGGGACCATTCCGGCATTTGCCTAGACTGATTTAGGGAAATCATGGAAAACTCAAATCCAAATGGTCAGTTCGATGCGCCGTGCAGCCGAATAGTGAGTCCAGTGTGTTACCACTGCACCAACTCGCTCCATAGCAGAAACGATTGCGAGTAAATATTGCATTATCACGCGGTTCTGAGTTACGTTAATTAAGTTTCTCGCCTATCGTTAGTATAAAATCAATTGTAAAATTTGTAACAAAACACAATAGACAATAAAGCAACCTAATAATCACGTGTTACAACGATTAAAATTGATCGATGAATTATGCCATGGTTTAGAACAATATTAGGGAAAGCAATTGCACTGTTGCTCGTTAAAAGATAGTAAATAAAAGTATTGACGTCTCTCTTATTCATTGATTTTGAACAGATGCCCTAGGTTGCGCAAGGCTGTAATTTTACCGCTATCATAAAAATTAAATGGACTAAGTACAAAATTTGTAAATAAATTTGATCCAGAATGAATCTTTCACTCTGCAGCGCAGTGTGCGCTGATATGAAACTTCCTGGCAGATTAAAATTGTGTGCCGGAACCGGGACTCGAACCTGGGACTCGAACCTGTTTCAAATTTGATCCAAATTATCATTATGAATGAAGTTAATAAATGAGCAATCCTTGAATGTCCTCTGCCTACGTGTGGTTTTCAAATTAAGGGTGTTAAAAGAAGTGTTCCAGATTTTCAGAGGACCTTTTACGGATGAAACAAGACTAAAATGAACGTTATACATTAGCTCTAAGTCGCTTATATTAATGGATATGAGAACTTGTTGATCTTCAATATTGTGAAACATATTGAACAAACAAATATAACGGTAATACAAAATACTAATTCAGAGATCAACATGAAATAAAAACTAATGGTACTAACAATAATAAAGCACAGCAGTTCAAACACTTCACGAGGAGAATTACAGGGAAAATATGTGTTTAACAATATTAAGAAGATGAACAGCAAGAGCAAACTGTTTACGGTTATGAACAATATTCGTACAAGTAAATATACCAACGGTGGAAATACGACCGCCTACTGCGAAATGAATTATGTGGAGCACATGTTTTCTTTCGACGTGAAATCTGGGATCTGCAGAGACAAAGTATTATCCACCTTGAGACAACGGAAAATTTAATGCGGTCGGAAACGACCAAAGGTAGCTACTAGCAGAGAAAAATATATCTTATTATTTTGTGAGAAGTAAAGTCGAATATAAGCTGAAGGAATGTAAATACACGAGAAAAATAAAATTAATATGCAAGTTTCTTAGATATGACTTCTTTCTTCAACATATAATTCCATCTCTTCTGCACAGAGGACTAGCTACGCGAGCCTAACTCTACTATGACAGAGAACCGTCCGCTTCTCTGCCTTTCGTGGAGATATTTCAGATGAAAGAGTTCTGCCCATATACGAATGACGTAAAATAACCAAACGGTTTGGTTTATAGGACAATTTCAGTTTTGGCGGTTGCAATTACTTTACAAATAACAGATCGAATGAATTGAGTAATTTGATGGGAAACTAATTATTACAATTACTTTGAATCACCTGCAAATATAAAAATATTTAAGACAAAAAGTTCTTCTGAAGCAACATTAAACACTAACATTATAATGCACCTAAATAAGGGCATCACTATACGAAGAAAACAGTTTCTTATTGGGAAAGGTTATGCGGATGTAATAGAAGTCACTATATTCTGCAGCAAAAGCCGTCTTGTCAATTTTATGATTATCGGTAAAAACTTCCGAAATAGCTGCTATAGAACGGTACCCGCCAGATGCTCATTTTGGTGATATTCCTGGAATGTGAGCCGCGAATGACAAGATTGAACATATATACGTCCAATTTCGGACAAAAGTCCGTAGGAACTTTGGAGAAAGTAGTCATTTCACACTTTCTCCGTTTCGTTGAAAGAAACTCTCCCTGGAAGGTGATGAACGTAAGTCATCTATTCATCAGCATTTTCAATGATTTGTCTGCTTTCGGACTGAAGCCTTACTTAGAATGGGCGTTGGCAGCGCAGCATGGATAAAAGCCAGTTGAAGCAAGCTGTTTGTGGGAATGAGGATATTGTGGGATGGCCAAGAAATTCTTCCTAAAGCTTAGCAGTATTGCTTACGATGCTAGGAAACTCTGATCGTTCCCTTAGTTCCAGAATTCGAGGTATTTTCCAATATTCATGAGGATATGAGATTAGTCATTGCATTTAAATGACTCTGTTATCATGAATTAAATTTTCGACCGCAGAAAGGTCTACCCCTCCTTAAATTGCAAACAATTTTGTGTTTTATGTCGGTACTGTCTGTATTAACTGCCAACAAATGTCAGATAACTGAACGAGTAATCTCATTTTAGCTCGGTGGCGCCGTTCTCGTTTTCTCATCTACAGCAAGCATAGTTGATTAGTGAGGTATCGTTGTACTAGTGATGTGTGTGGCTTCACGTCTATTTTTCTCCTCTGAAAAATATCCTAAATGGCATTCAGCAACGAAATACCAAAACTCATTGCAGTGTGTCAACCAAGAGATCGTCATTTTCTAATGTTATTGTAATCTTTATCATTCTGCTGTAATGCCGTAAACATCATTGATTACTATCATTATTACCATCATTATTATCATTAATTCAGTTGCAAAAGCTTTCTTTCCCATGTGGCCAAGAGACCAGAAAGAATGTGTGGTTTGACGAAAAATAGGACAATAAGAGAAAGTAGGTAAAATGTTTGTAACAATTTCTGTTGATTTAACATCGTGACGACAGATACTAAGCAACAACACATGCAAGTCATAGGTTGCAACGTTCGAAAAATCCATCAGACACATGGGTTCGGATTCTCATCATCATTTGTTGGCCCATCAAGGATGTAACACTACGAAATCAAGAAGCTGCTTAGTAGTCTATAGATTATATGTATATGTTTGCAGAGGAAAAACATCAGAATTGCACGTTTCCCACATATACAGTTTAGTTTCTGTGTTCATGGCCGCAATTTTAAATATCAAGTCTTCTAAATACTTAAGTGAAATAATTACTGTGTTGCACAAATAGTCAGTTAACTATGTTTCTTCTGGTTTTCAAGCAAACCAACATGGAGATGACATGAAATATTACTTGTACAGTCGTAAGGCTGCATTTTGAAACGCAGTCGCTTTCAAGTTGGGAAGGTTTTCGAGACGGATGAGGCAGCATTGATTTCCAGTAACTTTTAATCAAAAAATTAGCTTTTCTCGATGTGTATCAAAGCAATTGTTTTAGTTTTTTTTTGGGGGGGGGGGATAAAACTGTAATCGTGAAGCATGTTTACGTATCTCAGTCTTTGATCTGCCGTGTGTTGCAATCACAATATCAGTATTTTTTTCTCTAGTCATTTGCTGAAAATATATCATAATGCAGTAAAGCTTCAAATAATTTAAACGCTAGTTTCGGCCTCATTGGACGAATTGAATATCTGCATCGTAAGTGTGACGACGGAATCTATCAGGAGATAGCGCATATTAACCGAAATGCGCGACTCCCCTCTAGAAGCCCGCATGAGACCAGCGCGATTTCGCGTCGCTTATCGCTACACAGGTCTTCCTAGTACAGCTAAGAACTGGCAACATCGTTGCTGATATTTGGCAACACTGTGAAAGTGCAGTTACTTCCTCAAGTGATACTGAATTGTCTCACTAAGTTCACTTGACATTCCTTTTCTACTTTCATGACTAATGATTTGTAATGCCGACGTGAAATGAGAGACAGAAATTTAACTTTTGCACTCAAGGAATGTAGTTATTTGTGTAGGTGACTTTCAGATTCTTTCGCGATGCGTTATAGGCTAAGCATTAAATATGTGAGAGACTGAGGGCAATCTGCGGCAGTGTGTAGTTGGCTGTGTGGTTCTGCTTGTGACTTGTGATGCAAGCCTGGTGTGAGGCGGCAGTTCCAATCATGGTTGGAGAAAGTGCGTTTGAGGATGGAATTTAACTTCATTTCATTTTACTTTATACGCTGCAGATTGCAAGAAGAAACTCTTTAACGAAATCATAGGAAAAACTTGATACAATAAGTCTTTCAGAAAGGTCGAATTCAAATTATGGAAATGGTATTAGATGTCTTCTTTGCTTCACCATACAAACGCCTTCGAAGAAATTCGAATTCACCTCCATTGATGTGAAATATCTTCTGTAGAAATGAGACATGGAGACATGAACCTTGCAGTGTGCCTGTATTGCTTTAGAACGTGCACTGAAACGTATTCACATAATTGAGCTCATACATTTACCGTACGGAGTGAAACAACGACACTAAAACATTTTAGTGAGTTACATATTGTGTCTTTATGAAAACATATGAACTGATGACAATAACAAATTACATGAAAGGCTTTTCTGAAAGGAAAAGAATCGAGATTTAAACCACAAATAAGTGTTAACCATCGTAGAGTGCCATTGGATTGAACAATGACAATTCTTTGCCTGTCTAATGTATTATATGCTCATCATTCAAAATAGGTGGTCTGCTTCGTTATATCCTGTGTGAAATACGAATCGCAACCTTTTTTGTGGATCACCACTCAGCAACACTACAGCATTTTACGTATCCAGGGCGATGAGTGGCGGCAGGCGCTGTGGGCAGAGGGCGAGGCAGCGCTGTGTAGCGCCGCCACCGCTGCTGCCGGCGAGGTGTATGGGCCGCGGAGAGCTCTGCCAAGTGCTGCGGCCAGAGGCGGCGATGTTATTGGGCCGAAATGTTATTACCAGTGTATCAAAAAATGATATACGTTACACACATGCTTCCCTTACACATGAGGCATGAGCATGAACGAGTGACGTGAATTTAAAGTTTTTGTCAACAGTCGGTTTCGATCGCTAATACTGAACATGAAAGTCGCGCACTTTACCGCAAGACCAAGAAGGGAGCTGACCCACTTATCTTTTTACAGCACACAAGAAGTGCTATATGAACTCCCGCAGTTTGCAGTGTTGCCAGATTGTGCAGATAGCTGGACTTAGAGCGGATCAGTGCGGCCACGTTTATTGTCCCCTGTCGCGATCGGCTCGGACTTAGGCTCGGCGGTGGCCGGCCAGCGGCCAGGTTTTTTGTCAAAGAGTGTACTTAGCACACTCTAACAGAGATGGTAGCACTAGTTAGAAGTGAGAACACTGAACTTACAGCGAAAACAGATAAGAGGGAACTATAGTTCCCATTGGTCACTAAAGTGTTAACTGGGTAACCGAGTAAAAATAAGATAATCGTACTTTTGATGAATCTGTTAATGGTTAATTTGTCTCTCTCATTCTCAGTAGAATATAACCACCATTTATTTCGGATGGACTCGACATTGTCGAGAAACAATTCATGCTTATAGCTAGTTTTTTTTCTTGTACTACTGGTTACTTTATTCGTGTACTCTTTAGAAATATCAAATGCAAATACAGTTGCAGAGTTCAGTTCAGTGTCAGGATTAATGACATTCTAGTACTTCTGAGTGCATGGCATTTGCTTCACGACTGCTCTTCGAATTTCTGTTAAGTCCTAAATCTTCAGGTTTACTATTTTTCACAGCAGAATTTTAATGGGACCCGTTTTGGGTACTGTGTACTTTGTGCTTATTAATGCTCAGAAAAGAATCCATTGTTTACTTGGACATAACTGTGACAAAGTGAGAAAATGCGATGATTCAACTCTCGTATAAGGCTTCTGCAGGTTGATTTCTGATGAAGTGGTAAGCAATTAGCACAAAATAACCGGCGGTCTCAGATTTATTGAGTGGGTATACGGCTTTGGTTGACTGATGAATCGTATTCCACTTAAACTTCTTACTACTGTCGATAATTATTAATCAGTTGTCTATGGTGTTTCATGCTGTTGATTCCAAGTAACTGCCAATTTCTGCCGCAGCTGAATAGCAAAAGAATGTTCAAATGTTTGTTAAGCTTATGGGACTTAACTACGGGATCATCAGTCCCCAAACTTACAAACTACTTATGAACTACTTACGAACTAGGAGGGCACAAATATCCATGCCCCAGGGGGGATGGGGGGATTCGAACCCCCGACCGTAGTGGCCGTGCTGACCGTGACTGGAGCGCCTCAGTCACCTCGGCCACCGCGGCCGGCAGCAGAATAGCCGTGCGCAATAAAGCGCCCAGCAGCGGAGCGCCTGGCCGTTCGCCGTCGGGGGTTCGAGTCCTCCCTCAGATGTTCAAAATGTTCAAATGTTTGTAATCCTATGGGACCAAACTACATTGGTCATCAATCCCTATTATTACAAACTGCTTAAACTACGTTACACTAACCTAAGGACAGCACACACATCCATGCCCTAGGGAGGATTCGAACCGACGCTGGAGGCCGTGCGATCCGTAACGTGGCGCTCCAGACAGCTCGGCTACTCCCCCGCGGACCTCCTTCAGGCATGGGAGTCTTTGTTGTTACTTTAGTTTCTAAGCCTACGGACCGATGACCAACGTAGTTAAGTCCCTTAGACTTACAAACAATTGATTTTTATTATAATAATTATTATTATTATTTTGCCAATTTCTTCTTACTTCTTAATAGTATGCTTCAAACCTTCGTACAGCAGTACCTATAAAAAATGAAAATAACTACTTACGTGTTTAATTCAGTTTGATTCAATAGTAGTAGTGTTTAACATATAGTGTCCTACAAGACAATGTACATAGCAGGGGGTCCAAATCTGACAAAATTTCTCAGGGCATGGTGGATACTATAGTATGCCGATTACAGTTTACAGTTTGTGGACAATACCAATCTTAACGAAATCTGTGCCTACCGATCATGAGTCACAAATGCATCAGTGAACAGTGCAGGCTATGAACCGATGTAAAAGAATGTCCCTAAAGCCTATTTTACATGATCTATTTCGATGTGAAAATTGACTACTTAATGTGCATGCGCGTTCCGTGCCTGCGTGTAATCAGCAGCCAGCCCCATCACGAGTGCGACTATGGCGTCAATGATCTATAGACTGTGCAGAGTGCGCAGTGCCAAAATTCCGAGTGTGCTGCAGAATACGCATGCGCAGAAACAAGAAACTCTAGTGGTGTCTGCTAACAGTGGAAGTCTGATTGACTTTATATTATATAAATGCTTTCGCAGTTGTTAAACATTTTTCTGTTGTTTGCTTTGTATTCTCATGAAATAAAGTCCTGGAAGAAAGGATATGGTGTCTTCTTCCAAGAGTGCTAGTCTTGCAAGGTTCGCAGGAGAACTTCTGTGAAGTTTGGATAGTAGGAGGCGAGGTACTGGCAGAATTGAAATTGTGAGGACGGACCGTGAGTAGTGCCGGATAGCTCTGTGGTAGAGCGCCTGCCCGCGAAATGGAATGGTCCCACGTCCGAGTCCCGCTTGCGGCAAACAATTTTAATCCGCCAGGAACTTTAATGCCAAAGAAGTTTCACAGCAGGTCATAAAGTAATTAATAAAAAATAAAAGCCACATGTGAGGGGGGCGGAGCGGTAACTGGAAGGAGAGTGTAATGCAGAGGAACAAAAATGACTGGATGCTTCAGAAAACTTGCAAAAATTTTTGTGCTATTACACCTGACATTAAATATTATACAGCAATTTACAATCTAAACTATAAAACTTATTTCACACACTATTGAAAGACCAGGGCAAATGTTGTTCTGGAAGTAGCACCAATAGCGTTGGTAAGTATGAGTTGCCACAATTATTCATGGTATCGTTCCAAAAGATTAAGTGCATATTGATATTAGTTTCTTTTGTAGCCTTGAAAATCATGAAATACTATTCAAGTAACGCGTAAATATATTAGGAACACTGATCAAGACGTTTAAAGTGTACTTTCCAATTAACAGCTATTGTTACTTCAAACGGAAATTACGGGTTTTAAAATATTGTTGTGAGAACTACATATCTGCATTTCGATCTACTCATATGTTTCACAAGGCAGAGTGTGGTCCCGGCGGAGTTTGCTGTCAACAACTATGAGTTAGTTCTTGTTCAGTTCCATTCCCAAAGAGAGCGAGTGAAAACGACTTTCAATATGTCTGGAAGATTGACTGGGCTGGCCTTGAAACATCAAGTAACATGGCTACTACTGAAAGCAACGGGGAAACTACAGTCATCAATTTTCCCAGGGACGCATAGCTCTACTGTGTGAATATATGATGATAGCGTCTTCTTATGTAAAATATTCCGGATGTAAAATACTCCCAAACTCGAATCTCCGGGCGCCGACTTCCCAGGAGGATGTCGGCATCAAGAAAAACAAAACAGGCGTTTTATGTATCGGAGCGTGGAGTGTTCTGTTCGAAAGGAGAAATTGATAGTTTAAAGTTAGATATGTTGGGGATTAGTCAAGTTTGCTGGCAGGATTAATACGATTTTTGGTCAGTGAGTACAGAGTTAAGAATACAAAATCAGTTGGTGGTAAGGCAGGAGTAGGTCTGATAATGAATAAGAAAATATTAATCCGGTTAAGTTACCATAAACAATACAATAAGTGCATTATCATAACAGAGATAAAGTCAAAACTAACCACAGCACTAAAAATTTACACGGCAACTAACTCTACCGATGACGAAGAGATCGAAGTATGTATGATGAGATAAAAGAAATTATTATTTAGACGGTTAAGGGAGAGGAAAACTTGATTGTTATTGGGGACTGCAACTCGGTAGTAGGTAAGGGTAGACAAGGAAATATTGTAGTTGAATATGGATTGGGGAAAGGAATGAAAGAGGAGATCACCTGGTAGAATATTGTGCAGAGCAAAATTTATTCACCACAGGCACTTGGTTTAATCATCATGAAAGATCGTTGTATATGTGGAAGAGACCAGATGACACTGAAAGCTATCACATTGACATTATAATGGTAAGGCATACGTATAGAGACGAGGATTTAACTGTAAGACCTATACAGGGGCATATAGAGACTGTTAATAAAATATTGGTTAAGAAATGAAGATTAAAACTTAAGAGACAGCAACTACGTAGAAAACTGAAGGAACGAAGGTAGTTGAGAGTTCCAGAGGGAGCATTAGGCAAGGATTGGCTCAAACGGGGGAATGTAAGTAGAAAAAGAATTGGTAAATCTGTGGGATTGAGTCATGAGGGCTACGAGGATCATGTAGGCAGAAGGAAAAGGGTCTAATGTAAATGCCTGATAAACGCAAGAGATACTGAACTCAATTGATGAAAGAAGAAAATATAAAAATGCAACAAGTGAAGCGGGCTAAAGGAAATAGAGACTGCAGACAAATGTGGATTTCTCGACTGGCTTATCAAGCTGGCTAGAGGACAAATGCGAGACAGTAGAAGAATGTATAACTAAAGGAACTAGAGGAAACCTACAGGAAATAAAAGAGACATTTGGAGGCAAGAAAAGCAGCAGCATAAATATCAAGGTCAGATGGAAAACCAGTACCAGCAAAGAAGGGAAACTGAAAGGTGGAAGGAGTACATAGAAGTCAGTAGTATAAAAGCGGAAGACAAAGTAGAGGAAGATGAGATAAGAGATACTATAGTGAGAGAAGCATTAGACATAGCAGTGACAGATTCATGTCAAAACGAGGCCTCTGTAGTAGATGACATTCTGCCTGAACTTCTGGCATCATCAGGAGAGCCAGTCTTGAAGAAATTATTCTACTTGGTGTGAAACATGTATCAGACAGGCGAAATATACTCCGATTTCCAATTAAAAAAAAAAAAAAAAAAAAAAAAAAAAAAAAAAAAAAAAAAAAAAAAAAAAAAAAAAAAAAAAGCTCACAAACGTGAAAATTGCAGAATTATCAGATGCTAAATACTAACAGGATTTTGTTTTACAGATGAGTGGAAAAACTGGTGCATTACGATCTTTGGGAAGATCAGTTTGAATTCAGGGGAAATGTAGGAGCCGGGGAGGCAATACTCACATTACGACTTATCTTAGAAGATCGGTCAAGGAAAGGCAAACCTACGTTTCAGCATTTGTAGATCTGGAGAAAGCTTTTGATACTATTGACTGCATACACTCTTTTAAATTCTAAAGGTAAAATATTGCAAGAAAAGAATTATATTAGACTCGTCCAAAACCCAGCAGCAGTTATTAGAGTTGAAGAGCATGAAATGGACGCAGTGGTTTGTAAGGCAGTAAGGGTTGTAGACTTTCTCAAATGTTGTTCAATATGTGAATTGAGTAAGCTGTGAAGGAATACAAGGAAGGTTTTGGAAATGAATTCAAGTTCAGGGAGATGAAATAAAATATTTGCGGTTTGACAGCAAGGGACCTGGAAGAGCAATTGAGTGGAAAGGGACAGTGTCTTGAAAGGAGTTTGTAAGATAACCATTAACAAGAGCAAAACAAGGTTAATGAAATGTAGTGTCAGAAATTCAGGCGATGCCGACGGAATTATATTAGGTAATCCGACAATAAAGGTAGTAGCTGAATTTTGTTATTTGAGTAGCAAAGTAACTTCTGATAGCCGAAGTGAGGAAGATATAAAATACAGACTGGCTATGGGACGAAAAGTGTTTCTGAAGAAGGGAAATTTGTTGTTATCTAATGTTAATTTAAATGTTAGAAAGTCCTTTCTGAAAGCATACGTCGGTAGCGTAGCACTGGATAGGAGTGAAACGTGGACGATAAGGAGTTCAGACGAAAAGATGGTAGAAGCTTTTTAAATGTGGTGCACAGGCGAATTGTGATTAGATGGGTAGATCACGTACATCCTAATAGAAGGGATAGGTTGGTGGGACACATTGTGAGACATCAAGGAATCGCCAACTTAGCATTAGATGAAAGTGTGTGGGGTAAAAATCGTAGAGGGAGACTAAGGGACGAATACAGTAAGCAGATACAAAATGATTTATGTTTTCGTTCTAATTCATAGATGAAGAGGCTTGCACAGGACAGGGTAGCATGGAGAGTTGCTTCAAACCAATCTGCGGACTGGAAAGTTGCTGAGATCACTCCAATAATCAGGAAAGGCAAAAGGAGTGATTCGCAAAACTGCGAGCCAGAATTTTAAACCACACGGGTGGCTGCCACGATGCGTCGTTCTGCAAGAGACCCGTCACCACTGCATGTGTAGGCCGGGTCTTTCTGCCTCATTGGACGCGGGATCTGCGAGCACGAACGATCAGAATCATCCCAGATGCGTATCGCTACAGAATACTAAACAACTTACCCTGTCACATAACTCCATCAAAATATTATGAACTACCTCGAATAGAACGATCTACTGACCCACAGTCAACACGGATTCAGAAACACAGCTAGATCTCACATGATGTAATGAGTCCTATCGACAAGGGATGAAAAGTAGATTTCGTACTTCTATCCAGAAGGCTTTTGACACTGTACCAGACAAGCGGCTTCTTATCAGTCTGCGTGCTTACGGAATATCGCCGCAGTCGTGTGATTGGATTCACAGTGTTCTGTCAGAAAGAACACAGTAAATGGAATGGGAGACAAATAGTTTAACGGTGGTTCGATGAACCCTCTGCCAGGCACTTAAATGTGATTTGCAGAATATCCCATGTAGATGTAGATAGTGATTTTCCCTTCACGCTACTCGGGCGATTATGCCGACGTACCCAGTCCACACTGCGTGAGACGTACCCCCGGGCGCCTGAACTGATATGTGGCATTCCATACGGAGGTCATTACGGTTCCTTATAAATGATTCAGAAGACAATCTGAACAGCTGTGTTATTCTGTTCGGGGATTATGCTGTCATTTATCGGTTAATAACATCAGCAAAAGATCAAAAGCTACTGTAAAAATATTTAGACGAGATATATGCATTGTGCTGAAAATGGAAGTTGATTCTAAAGAAAGAGAAGTCCGAAGACAACTATATGAGCTAAAAAACAAATCTGCGGACCTTAATCTACACTATGATTACGATGACGTCTCACGCCGCGACCGGCTGTGTGCAGGGTATTCCCCGACTCTCCTGCTAAGGGTGGGAAACAGACGTCAGGGGATGCGAGGTGCCACGAAGTGGCCGATTGGACCGGCGCCGTGCCGGTTGTCGGCTCGGCGACCGCGTAGTCGCTTACCAAGTGGTATCTCAAGTCCTCGGGGAATGAATGCCTCTAATATAGCCTCTCCGTCCCAAGTGCCCTCATCCGCCTCCTCGTTGTGCCAGATGGCCAACCCTGATTTGTTGTCAGGGGACGATAGGATGTGGGTGCGCAGTCGCGGTAAGGCGCTGTCGTCTCTGGTCCGGAAACCCACAGTGTGCTTCAACGACCGCCGTGAGGCGCCCGGGGGTACGTCTCACGCAGTATGGACTGGGTACGTCGGCATAATCGCCCGGGTAGCGTGAAGGGAAAATCACTATCTACATCTACAAGGGATATTCAGCAAATCACATTTAAGTGCCTGGCAGAGGGTTCATCGAACCACCGTTAAACTATTTTTCTTCCATTCCATTATCGAAAAGCGCGCGGGAAGAAAGAATTCCTCAATCTCTCCGTTCGAGCTCTGATTTCTCGTATTTTAATTGTTCAAATATTTGTATAGCTTATGGGACTTAACTATGGGGTCATCAGTCCCTAAACTTACAAACTACTTACCAACTAGCTAACACTAAGAACGGCACAAATATCCATCCCGAGGGGGGATTCGAACCCCCGACCTTAGTGGCCGTGCAGACCGTGACTGGAGCGCTTCAGTCCCCTCTGCCACCGCGGCCGGCGTATTTTATTCTGATGATCATTTCAACCTATGTAAGTGGGAGTCAACAATACATTTTCGCATTCGGAGGAGAATGTTGGCGATTGTAGTTTCGCAAGTAGCACACGCCGCAGCGATAAGCGCCGTTGTTGTAATGATTCCCATCCCAGATACTGTATCAATTCCGTGACGCAGTCTCCTCTGTATTGTGACAATACGAAACGAGTTACCCTTCTTTGGACTCTTTCGATGTCCTCCGTCAAACCCACCTGATAAGGATCCCACATTAGGCAGCAATACGCCAAAAAAGGACGGACAAGCGTAGTGTATGCTGTTTCTTGAGTAGTTCTGTTGCATCTTATAAGGGTTCTGTCAATGAAACGCTGTCTCTGGTTCGCCTTTCCCATAACATTATCTACGTGTTCTTCCTAGTCTTAAATAATAGAAATTCCTAGGTATTTTGAGGAGTTTACGGCCTTTACTTTTGATTTATTTATTTTGAAAACAAAGTTTAAAGGATTTCTTTTCGTTCTCTTGTGGACGACTTCACACTTCTCATTATTTAGAGTCAATTGCCAGTTTTACACCATAGTGATATCTTATTCAGCCCCAATCTCAAGGTGGAGTTCGTTCCGAGGGGATGAATAGCTGTGAGATACAGTCAGTCAGAAACAGCCCACCTCTGGGGCACCAGACGAACTCCAGTTGTACAATTGCTTAGCTGGGTGGACGGGCAACGCCCAGGTGGACGATTTCCCCTAGCTTTTCGTGAGAACACCATGGCAAATCTTGAATTAAAATTTGATAATATTGATCCACATACAACAGGAAGTACACAGGATTTGACTACCGGGTAGCCGGAAGGTTCTGGTTTCAAAAATACACAGAGATCGTGGAGTTCCTGGACTAACAGGTGGCTTCCGGTAAAGGCACGGTATCTGTTAAACAGATCTGAGAATGTTGATAACATATTTTTATTATCCCATAACATTCCTACTGAATTTCAAAAGCTGTCAGGCCTGGTGAAAAGGGTTTACGAACGTAAAAACAAAGTTTTTTATTTGGAAAATATATTTAGGCAAATGGTCATGTTGCTTGGTCGCCTGGCCTTTGATTACCCTAAGCGATGACCTGACTGCCTCGTTCACACTCATCATCCTTAAGATGGTGAAAAATCATACAAATAAACGCACAGAGGAGTGAATTGGCAACACAGGAAGTAAGAAGACTTGCAGATGAGCAAAAGGCAGTCACAGTATAGAACCGTATAGTTGGAGAGGTAGGTTACCGAGCATGCTACATGTAATCAGTCACGGAAAAGCTTCCATGGATATTGTTGTAATTCCTAACAGATCAATCAGAGCGGTTAAATTAGAACAATTTTGTAATGAACATGTTGTTGTAGTAGAAGTAACGCCTAGCATCCAGTGGTATATTGTTAATGTATACTGTCAGTATGCACATGACATTGGTATTTATCTGACACAACTCAGAGATATTCTCAAAAAATCGGGTGTACTGCCGGTCTACAGTATCCAACGGGCACAATATTTCGGCGATCATAAATGTCGCCATCATCAGGTGAACTGACGGACTCAGCTCCTGGAAACGCACCGTAGCGTGCGGATCTCTGTGCCGGCGCGTTTCCGGGACCTCAGTCAATCTGTTCACCTGATGATGGCGACATGTATGATCGCCGAAATATTGTGCCCGTTTGACACTGTAGACCGGCAGTACACCGGTGGACTTTTTGATTATCAAAGAATCACAGAGATATTCTAACTGTTCTTGGTGAGAAAAATGTTCTAATAACCATGGATGCAAATGCAAAGTCACTGTCGTGTTTCAGTCCAGCGCTGGACGAAAAGGGTGAAGCGCTGAATATTACCTGCACATAGCAAAAGAAGGGGGGAATTCCCTGACATATTGCAATCGTGCAGGAGTAGAATCAAACATTGATGTGACCTTGTTATCCAATTCAATTATCACCAAGATCGCGAATTGGAAAGTACTGGATAGGGCCACCACGAGTGACCATAACAGTTTTTGACATTGGACATGCACACACTGAGTGGCAGACGATGAAAAATTATTTAAGAGCGGACTGGGACCAACTTCTTCAACGCTTTCAACCTTCACGGCCGGAAGGTGACATTGGCATTGATAAACTAGCTACCCAACTGATAGCCTCCATTCATCATGTAATAGAGGAGATTGTCTCGGACACGAGGAGGACATGTATCTCAAATTCTGCACCATGGTCTCAGGAACTTGATGTACTTCGCCATTCTCTGAGGAGACCTCGAAGGAGATATCAAAGAAGCTTCATACCTGAACAGCGCAGGTATCTATTAGAAATATATAGAAGGAATAGACAAATATACAAAGAAAAGATCAAAGAAGTGAGACAGAAAAGCTGGGAAAAATTCGTTAAAATTTATGTTTGGATCCTTGGGGTATTCCTTATAGAAGAGTCAGGGAAAAGATAAGGGCACAAACCGTTCTCTCCACCTTGTGAATTCATGATGGGATCAATACTGAATGGGGCGATACAGTGGAGTCTTTTCTCCGAGTGTTGCTTCCTGATTATGACCCCAATGAGGATACTTCCGAACAAACTGCAATCAGAGCAACACTTGACCACCCTTATAATAATGATGTACACGTTTAACCCTTTTTTCAAGGAGAGATATTTATGGAAGTAAAAGGCTTAAAAACGCGAAAAGCGCCTGACCCTGACAAAATTCGAGTCGCTGTAATTCAAAAACTTCCACTTAAACTAGTTCCAGTTCTTGAGCGACTTTATAATGCTTCTCTAGAACAAGAAAAATACCCCCAAGATATGGAAGAACGGGACGCTTGTCATCTTGAAAAAGGGAGAGGATCGGGATCCTTCAGATCCCAAATCCTATCTGTCTCTTAGACATAAGGGATAAAATATTGGAGAAGCTATTATGTGATTGACTGGCAAGTCATCGAATGCTGCAGGGTCTGAATGACTGTTAATTTGGATTTCGCCGTGGCAAGTCTACAGATGATGCGATTAACCAGGCGATGGAACTTGCTCAATTATCAGAGTGTAAATATGTTACTGGGATCATGGTAGATACAGTGGGGGCATTTGACTCCCTGAGGTGGCTGTCACTCTTCTCTCGCTTGCGAGTGTCCGCGGTCGCTGTACGGATGTCTTAGAGCTTACTGCGTTGAGAGACCTGTTGAGCTGCCATCCCCTCGACTTTCCGCTCAGAAATGGGTTACTAAATGGTGCCCCCAATGCTCAGTATGTGGACCAGTGTTCTGGGACATAAACATGGAGCCGCTGCTGAAAACCTTGCAGCAAGAAGCGGCAGTCCTTGAGGTAGTGGCATATGCAGATGATCTGCTTGTGTTGGTGCAGTCTAATTCCAAATGTCAGATGGAGGAGAAAGCCGATACGGCTATGTCACATTTAAAGAATTGGTGCACAAAATGTAAGCTAATAGTTGCAGCAGCAAAATCTTGCTTTATTTAATTTAAAGGTAATATGCAAAGGGAACCTATTAGAAGGGGAACTGATAAGACGCCAGATAGTGGCGAAATACCTGGGTGTCAACGTCGACCAGCGTCTGACGCCCACAACTAGCAATTGTTACAAAAAGTTCTAGCCTTGTATAACAAACCAATTTCTATTGGGCATAGGAGATTTTATCTCCCTCCTAATGTGGTAAAATTGTATCACAATAGTTTACAGTTCCTGGGCCCACGGACTAAGACTGGCAGTTCCTACAGCAGCCCTGAGGAAAGTGCAAAGAAATATTATTATGAGATCAGTTGGGGCCTTTGGCACATCGCCCACTGATGGCCTAACCATTATCATGTTATCATGGGGTTGTGTCCAATTGACCGGACAGTGAAACATTCCAGGTAGATTAAAATTGTGTGCTGAAACCGGGACTCGAACGTGGGACCTTTGTCTTTCGTGGGCAACGCGCTACCACTGAGCTGTCCTGAAACGACTCACGGTGCCACCCCAAAACTTCAATTCTGCCAGTACCTCGCCTCCTACTTTCTAAACTTCACAGTTCTTCTGCTAAACTTGCAAGACTAGCACTCTTGGAAGAAAGGATATGTTGGAGACGTGGCTTACCCACAGCCTGAATGAGACTTTCAATCTGCAGCGGAGTGTGCGCTGATATGAAACTTTCCTAACAGATTAAAATTGTGTGCCGAAACCGGGACACGAACCTGGGACCTTTGCCTTAAGCGGGCAAGCGCTCTTCCACTGGGCTATCCCGACACGACTCATGGTGCCACCCCACAACTTCAATTCTGCCAGTATCTAGCCTCCAAATTTTAATCTGCAAGGAAAGTTTCATATCAGCGCACACTCCGCCGCAAAGTTTCATTCTGGTAACATCCCTTAGGCTATGGCTAAGCCATGTCTCCACCACATCCTTTCATCCAGGAGGGCTAGTCTTGCAAGTTTCGCAAGAGAACTGTGAAGTTTGGAATGTAGGTGGCGAGTTACTGGCAGAATTGAAGGTGCGGAGTGGCACCGTGAGTCATGTCGGGATAGCTCAGTGGTAGAGCACTTGCCCGCGAAAGGCAAACGTCCCAGGTTCGAGTCCCGGTTCCGGCACACAATTTTAAGCTGCCTGGAAGGTTTCTTACTATCGCAGACTCCGCTGCAGAGTGAAAGTTTCATTCTGGACCTGATGGTGTGTCATCGTGCTGCAATCTATTGGATAAAGAGACATGGCCGTATAAGAGTTCAGGACACCATGGGTCGAGATCGCCAAAATATTAAAGAAATCAAGTTTAACTCTTCAATGGGAGCAATCAGAAACTGCACGCAGAGTGTTTCAATTCCTTCCTTTAATCAGGGAGAGACTTGGGATGAAAATTCAACCAACTCGCGGGCTTGTGCACTTTATGACTGGCCACGGCCCATATTCGGTGCATCTACACCGGATAAGAATAAGAGCTAATCAAAGCTGTGAATGTGGAGCTGAGGTGGGCACTCCGGAGGACATTGTCCTCGAGTACCCAGTTCACGCACAGGTTGCCGCCTATCTGAGACAAACCGTCACAACTAGAGACATCTTTGAAATACTTTGTAATGCTGAACTGGCGCCGAACTTTGCTGAATTAACAGACGTAATTTCTACTCATGCGCAGCAATTACACAGACTCCTATTTCTGCATCGCGAAAAGTAGGTGAGCAAAATAGGGTGTGCCAACGGGTTGGTTCACCTTCGCAGCATATAGTGTACACTACCTGACAAGACGCGATCGACTTGTGGATCTGGCCGGCATTGTCAGACCGATGCGGGGTTGATCAGTTACCAAACACGACATGGAGAACTAGGGATGACAAAGGAATGAGGAGTAGGACGACTTCCCCACCTTGCGTAATCAATGGCTAGGGAGAAGTCACAAGGAAAAGGGAAAGGTAATGGTCTGTGTCCCTATTCTCCCACCTAAATTTGACAATATATAAAAATTGTTGTACATCCACATATATACGCTTCAAATCACATTTAAGTGCCTGGCAGAGGGTTCATTAACCACTTTCATAACTTTTATCTACCGTTCCATTCTCTAATAGCGCGCGGGAAGAAAGAACACCTAAATCGTTCCGTTATCGGTCTGATTTATCTTATTTTATTGGGATGGTCATGTCTCCCTAAGTACGTGGGTGCTAGCAAAATATTTTCACATTCAGAAGTAAAAGTCGGTGATTGAAACTTCGCAAACAGATCACGCCGCAATGAATAACGTATTTCTTTTAATGATTTCCACCCTGATTCGTGCAACATTTCCGTGACGCTTTCCCCCCGTAACGTGATAAAACAAAACGAGCTGCCCTTCTCTGAACCTTCTCAGTAACTTCCGTCAGTCCCACCTGGTGAGGGTCCCACAAGTGGCAACAGTACTCCAGGTGAGGACGCACAAATGTGATGTAAGCAGTCTCTTTGGTGGAGGTGGTGCATCTTCGAATCATTCTGCCAATGAAACGTAACCTTTGGTTTGCCGTCCTCACAATATTTTCTATGTGTTCTCTCCAATGAAAGTTGTTCGTAATTGTAACTCCTAGGTATTTGGTAGAATTTACGACCTTAAGGTTTGACTGATTTATCGCGTAATTGAAGTTCAGCGGATCTCTTTTAGTGGTCATATGTATTACTTCACACTTTTCTTTATTTAGTGTCAATTGCCAATTTTCGCACCGTGTAGAAATTTTGTCTAAATCGCTTCGCAGTTGCTTTTGATCCTCTGTTGACTTCACTAACCGATATACGACAGCATCATCCGCGAACAGTCTAAGGGAGCTATTCAGATTGTCTCCTAAATCGTTTATAAACACGAGGAAGAGTAGGGGACCTATAACGCTTCCCTGTGGAATGCCAGATATTTCTGTTTTCCTCGATGATTTACCGTCAATTACAACGATCGGACAGGAGATATTCCATAAGCACGCAATTAGAAGTAGATAATAGTTATTAGTAGTAATTAGTGGAAATCTTTGTTTAATTTAAAGAGTAGTCTGGTGTACGGCCGGGTCATGCCGTAATTTCTCCTCGATATTTCGGCAAACCGACACGCAGCCATCTTCAGGTGGTCCCTGACGAATGCCGTGCTCTTCCTGTCAGTGTTGTATATATAGGCGTTACCCCCTCCACTTCACCCCCGCGGAAGTCACAGGCCGGGGACGCTTCTTCTTAACTAGGCCCAGAGCAGGGATTCCATGCCTGACTTAGCTTTAGGCCACTGTCTTTACTACTTGAATTATCTTTTACGCTGATTTCAATGGCCTCTTTGATTACGCAATCCGAGAAGGAGGAGGACTGCTTTAAAATTCTAGTGTTCTCATAATCCATAGTATGGCCAGTTCTTATACTATGGTCTGCCACGGCTGATTTCGAGTACTTACGTTGTTCTGTATCGCGTTTATGTTCGCGACACCTCCCTTCTACCGTGCGAACGGTTTCCCCAATGTATGACTTGCCGCATTGACAAGGGATTTGGTAAACGCCTGGTTTTCGAAGTCCCAAATCGTCTTTAACAGAACCTAGTAGCATCAAGGCTTTTGCCGGAGGTCGAAATACACATTTAACAATGTGTCTCCCTAGGATCCTGCCAATTTTTCTGGAGATGTTTCCGACGAACGGGATGCACGCCAGCGATTTGTACTCTTTTATTTCATCTTCCTGCTGTTGCCTCCGAACAGTCTGTCTGAATGCTCGTTTTATCTGCCTGTTGTTGTACCCATTTCTTTTGAAGGTCTTGTTGAGGTGCTCCAGCTCAGCTGGCAAACTGTCTTTGTCACAGATTGCTCGTGCCCTGTGGACTAGCGTGCATAGAACGCCTTCACGTTGGAATTCGTGATGGCTGCTAGAGGCGTGAAGGTACAAATTGGTGTGTGTAGGCTTCCTGCACACGCTGTGTCCCAGGTTACCATCAGGTTTCCGTTTCACTAAAACGTCAAGAAACGGAAGGGCGCCGTCCTGTTCCACCTCCATCGCGAACAGTATGTTGGAGTGCAGCGAGTTTTAGGTGTTGGAGAAACTCGCTTAAGCTGTCCCGTCCATGAGAGCAGACAACAAACGTATCGTCCACGTAGCGATAGAAACAAGTTGTTTTTAGACGCGGTTGTTCCAGGGCCATCTCTACGATAATCGCACATAAAATCTTTGTATTTGTGATATCTAACAATATTTGTGATTTCGGTGGTGGTTTGTTAGGTAGTAGAACTCGCCCACGTCCTCGCCGTGAGGGACGGGTACTGGCATTAATGGCTTGCTAAGTGGCGGCAATGTTTATTTTGTGTTATTCTGTATAAACCAACAAACCATTGTAATAAATTGTTGAATGATATAACTTGTAGTTAAAAGTTGAGTAGGGTCTGTATTAGTTTCCTAGGTTACAGACCAACTTTGTAATTATAGATTTAAAAAAATAAAATAAAAGTCAAATCTGAAGACCCTAAATTTAACTAAATACGTAGTAGGAATTACAGTGAGGAACTATTTTAATTGAAACACATAAAAATATAGAAATATTGTCTGCAAGCGGTACCAAAGGCTACGTTTCATTGTCAGAACACTTGGAAGAAGTGGCCTACACTAAGCCTACACTACTATCTCCTATACTGGAGTATTGCTACGCTGTATTCGATCCCCATCAAGTCAGACTGACGAAGAATATAGAGAAAGTTCTGAGAAGGGCAGCTGGTTTTGTATTATCGCGACAAAGAAAATGGTTTCAAGAACTGGGGGTCGAAATCATTGAAAGGAAGTCGTTATTAGAATTATATTTTCACTCTACAGGGGAGTGTGTGCTGATTTGAAACTTCTGGGCGGATTAAAACCTGGATAACTCAGACAGTAGAGCACTTACGCGTGAAAGGCAAAGTTGCCAAGTTCTAACCCCGATTCCGGCACACGGTTTTAATCCGCTAAGAAGTTTCAAAGACGTTATTCGTCGCGGCGAAATCTATTTGCGAAATTCCTTTCACCTCTTATCTTCAACTTATGCGTCCACCAACGTAGGGAAACATGATCATCAAATCAGATCAGAAAAGGATGTTCTTTTTCCTCGCGCGCTATTAGAGAATTGAACAGTAGAGATGTATCATCACAGTGGTTCGACAATCCCTAGCAGTGCTCTGAAATGAGGTTGGCAGAATATTTATGCAGATGTAGAACGGAGGAATTCGTATTTTCTTTCTCGCCACGCGCTAATAGCGAATAGAGCAGTAAGTAAATCGTTTGATGGTGGTCCGATCCATCCTCTGCTATGTGTAATTTGCAGAATACCGGAACACTGATATGGAACTTTCCTGGCAGATTAAAATTGTGTGACGTAACCGGGACTGTAACCTGAGACCTTTACTTGTCGCCAGCAAGCACTCTACCACTGAGATATCCCGACATGACTCACGGTGCCACTCAGCGACTTCTGTAATTACAGTCTTAAACTTTATTAAGTCTAACGCGTCTTCCGTAATAGTTACAGACCTTTATCCGTGTTATAAATGCGCATAATTAATGAAGTTACGCGATGTTTCACGTGTTATCTGACAGGCCAAGACGTTTTGTTATTTTGTCAAGTAGGCGCAACCACAGATATCGTGTAAAAACACTAAAAGCCCTCAGAATCAGATAATCTGTACAAGAATCTTAAAACAAAAAACAATAAAAATATAATACGTAATAAAAGAAAACTTGGTTACTTCCCTTGTAACCGTGTCGACGAAGAAAGCTCCTCAGCATACTGTGCTACGTCAGAATTCAAACCAGACCCCAGCACTGGCGGCGCATAACACAACCGAAATGCACCGAGTCAACAACACGACTGGGGCGCACGTATCCACATGAAAAGAACGACCTCCAAATTCCAGAGATCATCCACAAGCTAGTGGATACTTTCAGGTGTCCCGAAATCATTTCCACTGCTATAATAGGTCCACAAAGTTTTTAAAAAAGCTGTGTGTATTACCTTGAAGTTGTTCATTTAATGAAGCGTCGCTTTTAGCGTTACGTATTGTAATCTCCAGCTGTTCTAGCAGATCTAACATTCTTCCCTTATCCTGTCTATGTAAAATCTTAAGGTCTTCTTCAATCCGCTTTAAAGGGTGGCCAGTTTCGTGAATATGCGTAGCTACAGCGGACATATTTTCCGTGCCATTTTTATTTGATTTCGCACGCTGTTTCTTTCATCTTAAGTTATTCACTACGTTTTCCTGTCTTATGATGTTAATTTCAGCCGCGGTGGAGTAGCCGAGCGGTCTAAAGCGTCTCGCTGCGGAGCGCGCGGTTGCTCGCCGTGGAGGTTCGAGTCCTCCCTGGGGCATGGGTGTGTGTGTGTTGTCATTAGGTTAGTTTACCTAGGTTTAAGTAGTTTGTAAGCTACGGACTGATGACCACGCAGTTTGGTCAGATAGATCTACAAACATTTGAACATTTTTTGTTAAATTCAGTAGTTCTTTTTCGTTCATTGGCACTTTGAAGGCTCTATCGTCTAAACAGCATAGGGCAGACAGTTTTTGGGCATTAGTGTGACAAGAGCTGTTATGTATTAGAATATCGGTGGTTGTAGGCTTCCTGTATACTTCAAACAAGTGTCTACCATCCTGCTTCTTAATGTGTAGGACAAGAAAATGAAGTGTGCCATTCTTCTCTTGTTCAACGATAACTTCGATTTTCTCTTGTCGTTCGGTATTCTGTAGCGATTCACAACCGAGATGATTGTGATCCTCGGCGCTCGCGGGTCCCGTGTGGGGTGAGACTGGAAGTGCCGTCCGGCAGATGCGGTGGTGACGGGGCTCTTGCAGAACGCCAGCCGCCTGCTTGCCGCGCGCAGATCCGTATGAGCCGGCTGTCACTTCTGCTGACGGACGGTGGGAGGCGGCTGGTGGTCTGCAGGCGGTCGCCGGCAGGCAATGGCCCGGGGGAAGGGCGCTCTGCATCGTTTCGACCGGCTGAAGCTGGGAGCTTTCTGTTTCAGGTACAGTGAGAGACGTTCGTGTCTCACAAGGGGAACACCAAGTACGGTACCAACGAATTTTGATGGGTCGCAGGTATATTGTGCGGGAACTCCTCCAGACCACCAAGCGAAAGGGATTTGTTCCAATGCGCCTTAGTTTTGACGAAAATCGCGATCAAAGTCCAGCACGTAACAGCTATACCTGTACTGAGTCGTTATGACCACGTGAGCCAGCCTGGTGTAATTATCAAGGCGCTAGCCTGTCGTGCATACGAACCGAGTTGATATCCTGCTTGGAACCAATTATTTTTTCACTTGCCCGACGATTGAGTGTGCATAATTATATGTTTTAATAGTCACTCTTATGTTAATGCCCGAGTAATTGGTCATGATATTAGCTTATGTTATTTGCTCCATATGTATTGGGCACGATTATTTTATTCCTTATTTCGAAGCATACTTTTATGGCGACTGAATAATCAGTAAACCGCCTGTACTCATCAGCTGTAATATTTGTGCAGCATTTGTTAGCTGCGTTGACAGTCCCCGGCCCCAGTGTTGTTTGCAAGAGTGAAGGTAGGGGTGAGAGTTTAAAATAGGGAAAGTTTAATTTTTAAAACTCACAACCGCCAACTGCGAACCAAATTCCTAAACATGCAAGAACACTGGAACTGTGACTGCCGCTGTTTGACTCGTTTTCTATATCACACATTCGCAGCTTTCCTTCCCTGCATATGATTAACAAAAGAATTCATAATAAAGTAAGTTCATGTGAGAAAAGGGTGTACTAACTAATATTTTTGAAAACACGTGAAAGTTCACTTTATGTTGTTTATTACACAATATTAGAACCCTGTGGCTGCTACGTCTGTACGTCGACACATTTATCAAAAGAATTATAGCTCGTGAGCCCCCAAACAAAATGAATATTTGTCGCAAATTGTTTTCACACCATGTGCCTGTCTCAAACACCGTTTATGTTCATGCCTATGCGACGACACGTGTTACATTAACAAAACACAGTCACTTTTAGTGCGACGCACACCTTGTTCCACCAGCTAAATATTCACCAAAACACAGTAGCACTCGATTCAACTTGGTGCAGTCTACGACGAGCAACCACACGTGGCGATTGCCACACGCAAATCTATAACCTCCACCTGGAGATTCACATGCCGACTGCTTCAGAGCGACCCGCCCGGCCAGCTACCCCACTTGCTCCCGACTCGTCACTTCCTGCCCACGCGCGCACGCGTGCCAAAAGCTCAACTGCCGGTTTTTTTCCCTACGTCATCAACTTCCCCATGTGAACTGTTCTAACAGATTTGCCAACGTACAGCGCTCAGCCAATACATTTCTAAAACTTTACTTAAAATCAAAATAATTACACTACACATTAAATTAATGTCTTCTTAGGTTTTTATATTGGTATAAACATCCTTTTTACTATTCCATCATCTTTCGGAGTGCACCCGGGACAGCGACAATGCTTCTTCCGATATTTCGGCTGCAAACCTTACAGTCATCTTCAAGGCGAGTCCAAGACTGAGTTCTCAGCGTCTGTGCGAGCCTATTTATACGGTAAATCACGTGATCCAAGCTACTGAGGATTAGACTGCGCATGCTCGTAGATATCACATTCGTAACTGCTGCGCTAGTCATAGATAAATATATACTTCAAAGATAATCTGTGAGCAGTGAGTGCAAACATAAACAGAGCTGTTACGTATCCACAGTGCTTACAAATGAAAAATTAATCATTAAAAGTGGTAACATCAATCGGAATAGAAGACGCAGACATTCTTTCAGAACGAAGGCGTGATATAAGTGGCTTCCATGCATTGTCAAGATGAAATCCGTCGTCACGATTTAGCAGGTGGTCCGCCAGTTGTATATGTATAGCTTCCTTTACAACAGAGTCCCAGAATGTGGAAGCTGTGGTTAAAATCTTTACTCCTTTGTAATTCATGGAATAGCCAGTAGAAATACAATGTTCGGCTACTACAGACTTGTTGGACTGAAGAAGGCGTGTATACCGTTGGTGCTCAACGCATCGTTCCTGCACAGTGCGCGTGGTTTGACCTATATAACGTTTTCCACACTCACAAGGGATTTCATAAACTCCCGCTTTTCGCAATAACAAGTCATCTTTGACAGATCCCAGAAGAGCTGAGGTCTTAGGTGGTGGGCGAAAGATCACATCCACTTTATGTTTCTTCATGATTCTGGCTATTTTTGAAGACACATTACCCACGTATGGGAGAAAGGCTGTAGATTTCACATCCCGTTCCTCTTCATCTTTCTCCTGTGATTTATCTGGTGTTTTTAGTTGTAAGGCTTTTTTAATCTGATGTTTCGAATAGCCATTTTTCTTGAAAACCGCCTCCAGGTGCAGGAGTTCATCCTGTAGGCTGTCAGCATCAGACACTAGCTGAGCCCTGTGAACTAAGGTTTTCAGTACACTCATAGATTGCGAAGGATGGTGGCAAATTCAAGAATCACATCCTTTATACTATTTATCATAATCGTGCAATTTCTTATATCACAGATAAGTAATTCAGCTGAATACTTCAAGATAAAATACACAAGATTAATTGAAAATAAAATGAGAAATAGTTAATATATTATTTTTATAAACAAACATTGCCATGCTAGTTGTATAACTGTCTTGTATTCATTGGTAATGTATTACTTTTCACTGTCAATTAAACATATTACGCCAGATGTGACTATATCAGCTAATGTATTGTTTATTTATCAACAGGCTATTTTGTAAGTAGGGCCTTAAAGGTTCCTAACTGCATCGTATTACTTCAAACGCCAGTAGTATTAGAATAATTTCACGCTGTGCACTGCACTGTGCCTGGCAGTCGCCATTGTGTCTCTATCCCCTCACCGGATACGAAAACTGGAAAGCCGGTCGCGGTGGCCGAGGGGACTGAGGCGCTCCAGTCACTGTCTGCACGATCACTATCGTCGGGGGTTCCAATCCCCCCTTGGGCATGGATATTTTGTGCCGTCCTAGTTCGTAAGTAGTTCATAAGTAGATTGTTACTTTAGCGACTTATGATCCCGTAGTTAAGTCCCATAGACTATACAAACATTTGAACATTTTTGAAAACTGGAAAACCCTAAGCTGGAACACGCCACCAACGTAGGCCTGGTCGCTGGCCTCCCGTCAGCTACAAGCACACAGCAAATCTCAATTTCTACCTATGGCCTAACTATAAATGTTGTCACCCAACTGTGTACATACATTGCTACCATAATTAATAAGATTAAAATTGTATTAACATTTAGTGCATTGGCATGGTCAATGTTTGCAGTGAACTTCATACTGTTTGATTATCAAATGCTATTAATTACCAATATTTCTATCGGGTGGTAATCTCATATGTTCCACTGTGAATGCAGTGTATGGCCACGTGACGCGTCCCAGCGGCTTATTATGCCGCGTCCAGGCAGGTAGCCATTCATAGCTCATCGTTCACATCCCGGGTTGTATGCGTGACTGTCAAACACCTTGCTACTTACACCACGCTGGCTCACGCCACAGAGTAACATATACAGAGGAGCAGCCCTCCCTAGACCACTATCCTACACTCCCCTCGTAGTTCCGTAAGATGCTAGCAGGTGTCAGGTGGATCGCTGGCTTAGGGTGCCTCTCGCACGTCAGAGGGTAGCGTGGACGGGAGGCTAAGGGGAGAGCTTGTGCCGCCTGCCATGAGGCCACGGCTGTGTCCAGCTTGCTGGCATTTGAGGGGAGGTGGTGGTGGGGACAGCCGCTACCTGCCGCCTGCTCTGTCCAGTTTAAAGAGCTGCTTCTGACCGCAGCGCCATCATGGGACATCTTACGGAACTGCTGGAAACCCTTCCTCCCCGCACCCCTGAGCGTAGGACCGGGCCCTTACGGAGGTTTCCCGTCTGTATATATTTGTCTGTGATCACGCGCTCCTGATGACTCAGTACAGGTATAGCTATTACACGCTGGACTTTGATCGCGATTTTCATGGGAAACTAAGGCGCATTGGCACAAATCCTTTTAGCTTGATGGTCTGGAGGTGTTCCCGCACAATATACCTGCGACTCATCAAAATTCGTTGGTACCATACTTGGTGTTCCCCTTGTCAGTTCAGTTGAGGAATTTGTCTTCCTACATACATTTTCATCTACATATATATACTCTGAAATCCAACGTAAAGTGCGTGGCGGAGGGTACACTGTACCAGTACTACGAATTACCTTTCCTTAACATCTCCTGACATTGCCGGCATAGGAGGCGATCTGATAGTTTTATATTGCCAAGATCGCGAACTAATAGTTTATTTAATGACGACGGGTTTCTGAGGACTGTGCCACCATCATCTGGTCATATATATTTTATAATCTGGTCATCTTATTTCAAAAAATAGCACTTAGTCGTCACATAAAAATACAAAACTTAAAACACGACAGCTTAGGTATCCATTAAAAAAAAAAAAAAAAAAAAAAAAAAAAAAAAAAAAAAAAAAAAAAAAAAAAAAAAAACATATATGACCAGATGATGGTGGCACAGTACTCCGAAAACGGTCGTCATTAAATAAATAAGTAATTCGCGAGCTTGGCATTTCATTTTTGAAGGATATTTCCTTTCCTATTCCACTTCCACATAGAAAAATGAGTGTCTATATGCCTCTGTACGAGCACTAATTTATCTTGTCTTTGTGATCTATACGCGAAATGTAAGTAGGCGGCAGCTTCAAATTCCGGCCCTCTAAATTTCCTCAACTGAATTTCTCGAAAAGAACGTCATCTTTCCCCCAGCGATCTACAGTTAAGTTCCAGAAGTATTTCTGTGACACTCGTGCATTGTTAGAACCTACCAGTAACGAAATTAACTGCTCGTCTCTGAACTGGTTCCAAGTCCTACATTAAATTAATCTGTTGCAGGTCCCAAACACATGAGCAATATTCAAGGCGTGGTCGTACAAGTGTTTTATACGCAGTCTCCTTAACAAATAAAGTAGATTTACATCGTCCCAAAATTCTCCTAATAAACCGAAGTCGACTGTCCGCTTACTGACACCTTACTGTCCATAAGATCATTTATATAATTAGAAAATAATAGCGGTCCTATCACACTCCCCTGGAGCACGCCTGACGTACACTCGTCTCTGATGAAAACTCGCCGTCGAGAACAATGTACCGCGTTCTATTACTTAGGAAGTCTTCCACCCAGTCGCAAATCTGTCAATCTATTCCATATGCTCCTATGTTCGTTAGCGGCCTGCAGTGAAGCCATCATCAGAATATTTTCTGAAAGAATATTTTCCGACTCAAGGAAATTTACTATATTCGAGCTGAGAATATGCTCCAAAATTCTACAGGAAACTGATATGAACTATACTGGCCAGTAATTATATGGGTCAGTTCTTTTATCTTTCTTATATGTGTAAGTCACCTACGCTTTTTTCCTATCACTAGGAACTTTGGGCTGAATTAAAGATTTGCGATACATGCAAGCTAAGTAAGAAGCCAATGTAGCAGAATACTCTTTTTGAAATTGATCTGGTAATCCAACCGGACCAGAAGACTTTTTTTATATTCAGCTCAGTCACCTGTAAAACAAATACCTTTTGTACTTAAGACTGTAAATCCACTGTCCATCAAGTTTGCATAATTCCACTTCTTGATCAGAACAACCATTCACATCTCTGTCTTGCTGTAGTTCTTCTTCTTCTTCTTATTATTATTATTATTATTCTCTCAAATTATTACTCTTCCTTTTTATTTTTATTTTTTTTCTTTGGTTATCAAATTGTTTTATCGCTGTTGTTGTCATCTGTGTACGAAATTCTCCACATGTTCATTATGTTTGTACGGAAAAAAGTGTTTCGTACATCTAGATCAAAAAGGGAGCAATCTGATGCACAGTTGAAATATTTTATTTCAATGTATTTCCTCAGAAATATGTCACTTTCTTTGTACCGTCCAGGCATTGTGGATTCGACATCCCGAATGGCCATTTCATTTTAAAGAAATGTAAGTCTCTTAACGACTAATGCATAAACCTGGCTTAATCTTCTCAGTAACTCGACGGCCTTCTGTTGTACTTATCAAAATATACGCACAGGGGTCCGCCTTGCCAGTAGTTCAACTGCTAAAACCTTTTGCTGTCTGAAACCATATTCTCCGAATCAGCATCCTTAGCAATAACTAATATAAACATCCTGCTTTAGCGATGTAATTTTCTCACTCCTACTGGTATTCACAATCATTCTATCACTAAATAAATACATTTGTGACTTGTGTACCTGTGAGGACCGAACGTCTGCATTATACAACGATAGAATATTTTCGGTTCTACCACAGTACTTCAGATCAGTGTTTTTCACACTTGTCGAATAAGCGACGCTCTTACAAGTAAAAATATTCTGACGACCCCCGTTCCAAATAAAGATATTCTCACAAATTTAACAATCTTTCTTTTACTTCAGCTTTCTTGTTTTAAATTGCTGGAATAATTTTTTTTTTTTTTTTTAATTTCGCGATGGAAGACATTAACGTATTTTTATGTAACTTCAGTCAGAAAAAAACATATATTGCTAAAGTTGTGTTCCGCATTTCAGGCAAGACTCAGAAGCGAATTACGCTTATTAAGAAAGATCCCAGCGTATAAACAATTTGTAAAGGAGTACATGTTCTTTTGAATTTTTTCAGACTTACCTATTGTGTCACGTTCTTATACCTACTGATTGGTTCGTGCAAACAGTTTTCAGACATTGCGCTTATTCATCATTAACACAATTTACTACATAACAATTCAATTGGTAATGAGTGCTACACGAGGAACAACGTAATTTTATCATAAATAAATTTCAGTTAGGGATACGTTTTTGCCGCGTTGGATTGGCCGAGCGTTCCAAGACGCCCATTGCAGAGAGAGCTACAGCTCGCCGCCGGAGGTTCGAGTCCTCCTTCGGGCATGGGTGTATTTGTTGTCCTTGGCATAAGTCACTTTAAGTAGTTTGTAAGCCTTGGGACATGTCCAGGCTGGTTAAGTCCCTTAGATTAACAACTATTTGATTTTTGGATACTTTTGTGTTATTCAACCTCTACCTGTTTTATGGTGCAAGTACTTCCTCCTGTAAAGGCCAGTCCCGACCAAGACCTTCGTCGTGACACACACGTTGACAAACACCACTTTAGATCATAGTGAAGTATCGGCTCAACGCTACTATTTTTACAATTAAATGCGCAAAATACTTTTCAGTAAATCGCACTTGGTTCCAGTTAGGCACACTAAGAGGATCAGTGTACTTCAATACGACGCACGTGAAACCCACCAATGTAGACAATCGTTAAAATACAATACACTGCCATTGCAGTTTGTAATTGATTTATTAGTGCCTTTAGTTATATAAAGTAACATAGCTTTCTTAGGCCTACATGGGTGTAAATCAGATTCTTTACAATAGTCCAAACACAAACTCTATACGTGAGTGAAGCATTTCTAACAGAATACCCTCCTTTGTTTCAAAATACATCTACATCTACATATCTACATAATACTCCGCAATTAACCTAAGTTGCGTGGCGGAGGGTACACTGTACCACTACTAGGCAGTTCCTTTCCTATTCCACTCCCAAATAGAGCGAGGAAAATAAGAATGCCTATATGCCTCCGTACGAGCCCTAATTTCTATTAGCTTGTCTTTGTGATCACTACGCGAAATGTAAGTAGACGGCAGCACGATTATACTACACTCAGCTTCAAATTCAGGCCCTCTAAATTTCCTCAACAGAAATTCTTGAAAAGAACGTCGTCTTTCCTCAAGTGATTCCCAATTGCGTTGCTGGAGCATTTCCCTGACACTCGCGCATTGGTCGAACATACCAGTAAAAAACCTAGCTGCTCGCCTCTGAACTGCTTCTATGTCTTCCTTCAAACCGATCTGCTGCGGGTCCCAAATACTTGACCGATACTCAAAACGTGGTCGTAAAGGCGTTTTATACGCGGTCTCCTTAACAGGCGAAGTACATCTTTCCAAAATTCTCCCAATAAACTGAAGTCGGCTGTCCGCCTTACTCGGAACTGTCCATACATGTTCGTTCCATTTCATATCGCTCTCCAATGTTAAGTCTAGATATTTGAACGACGCGACAGCATCAAGAAACTCACTACTAAAGCTGTATCCGAACATTATGGGATTGTTTTTCCTACTCATGCCCATCAACTTACATTGAGAGCTAGCTTCCATTCTTCGCAGCAACTAGAAATTTTGTCTAAGTCAGCCTGTATGCTATTACGGTCAATTAAAGAAGACACCTTGTTTCTGTATTCTTCCGCTGTGCCTAGACGGAACACATATGATCACTTACACAGTATAAGACAGGCGCGGAGTGCCTGAAACCAGTTGAAATAATACATTTAAACTGTGCAATCGAATTTTGCTTTCTGAAACAATTAGCAGTGAAATATTTCTCTCTTTTACTTTACCTTCAAGCCCAGCGCACGTCGACTATTTCATGATTCAAGCCTTTTGTTAGTCGTTCTACTCCTACTTCTATCTCGCCCTTTCGCTCCATCTTCTTTTACTCTCTCTCTCTCTCTGTAAGTCTCCTCCTCCCGTGATGAAAAATTACATTTATCTGACAACTTCAAAAATGATTCGTTACACGGTGTCGAAATTTATTCCAAGATGCCCGTTGCACCTCACCAAGTGGTGGCAATCACAGAATAAAACCGTTCTTCATGAAAACGTAAATACATGTAACAATTTTCATGGTGATCAGTCACTGTGTCGAAGTCGGTTGTAAGTTAGCGTAATAAAATCTGTTATGCCAATGACGTTTCTGTTCTTTTCAGGGTCAATCGTTTACAAAATTTCATCAAGATCGAAATAAAACTGTCTATTGGTCAACGTTCATAGGTGAATGTTCCTCTGGCCGAGGGGACTGAGGCGCTCCAGTCACGGTCTGCACGGCCACTACGGTCGGGGGTTCGAATCCCCCCTCGGGCATGGATATTTGTGCCGTCCTTAGCTAGTTCATAACTAGTCTGTAAGTTTAGGGACTGATGACCTCGTAGTTAAGTCCCATAAGTTCTACAAACATTTGAACATTTTGAATGTTCCTCCGCCATGCATCATATGTAATTTTATGTAGACATGACCATCTTTTTGTTTTGAAGGTTGTAGTCTCTCAGCTATCCGTGACATTTGAGATGGACGAATTCTGTGCTCGTGTGTGTTATAATACGACAGAGATGGCACATTGGGTAAATATGGTAGCGGAATACATAATATCTATGTAGCATATCAACGAAAAGCTCTGAGTTTAGTTTGTGTCGACTTTAAATATGATTCCCACAAAGGCAGAGGTCCAGATTTGAAGCAGCCAAATGAAATTCAGTAATAGCTACGAATTATGACTTTATTCACTTTCAAAAAACACTCTAGACCATTCCGCCATCTTGGTTCTTATACTCTCAAGTACATAGTCTATGCGACCTCAAGTTCTTTGGACACTATGTTTGTTCAAAAGTGTTCAAATGTTTGTCAAGCTTAAGGGCCTTAACTGCTGGGTCATCAGTCCGTAAACTTACAAACTACTTAGAGATTCGAACCCCCGACCACCTTGTCCAGACAAGAACTGAGCAAGAGGCTAAGTGCAATCTGGTTTTATAGAAACAGGAAAATCGTAAATTTTAACTTTGTTTTACGTACTAAAAACATAAACAAATATTTAATTCTGATGATTTACTGAGCTGGCCTTGTAACATCAGCTAACATGACTTTGCCATGCTGTTACTGCGAACGGCTGACAGCAAAGGGAAACTACAGTCGTTACTTCTCCAGGGGACATGCAGCTCTACTGTATGACTATATGATGATGGCGTCTTCTTGGGGAAAATATTCCTGAGATAAAATAGTCCCCCATTCGGATCTCCGGGCGGCGACTACTCAGGAGGATGTCCTCATCAAGAAAAACAAAACTGGCATTCTACGGGTCAGAGTGTGGAATGTTCTAGCCCTTAATCGCGTAGGTAAGCTAGAAAATTTGAAAAGAGAAATGGATAGGTTAAAGCTAGATATGGTAGGGCTTAGTGAAGTTCGGTGGCAGGATGAACAGGATTTCTGGTCAGGTGAGTACCGGGTTATCAATACAAAATCAGTTGGTGGTAACGCAGGAGTAGGTCTGATAATGAATAAGAAAATAGGAATGCGGGTAAGTTACCATGAACAGCATAGTGAGCGCATTATCTTAGTAAAGACAGACACGGAGGCAACACCGACCACAGTAGTGCAAGTTTATGTTCCAACTTGCACGGCCGACGATGAGGATATCGAAAAAAATGTATGTGGAGATAAGAGGAATCATTCAGAAAGTTCAGGGAGATGAAAACTTGATTGTGATGGGGGACTGTAACTCGGTAGTAGGAATGGGAAGAGAAGGAAATGTAGTAGATGAATATGGACGGGAAAAGGAATGAAAGAGGAGATCGCTTGGTAGAATTTTGCGCAGAGCACAATTTAATGATCACCAACACTTGGTTCAAACACCATGAAAGAAGAGACCATGAGACACTGCAATGTACCAGATTGACTTTATAATGGTAAGGAATAGATTTATAAACCAGGTTCTAAACTGTAAGGCATATCCAGGGGCAGATACAGACTCTGACCATAACTTATTGGATATGAACAGCAGATTAAAACTTAAGAGACTGCAGTAAGGTGGGAAGGTTAGAAGATGGAACGTGAACAAATTGAATGAACCAGAGGTGCTTGAGAGTTTCAGAGGAATCATTCGGCAAGGATTGGCTGAAACGGGGGAAAGTAATAAAGTAGAATAAGAATGGATATCTCTGAGAGATAGGGTAGTGAAGGCAGCAGAGGCCCATATAGGCAGAAGGACAAGGCCTAATAAAAATCCCTGGATAACACCGGATATACTGGACTTAATTGACGAGAGGAGAAAATATAAAAATTCAGCAAGTGAAGCAAGAAAAAGGGAGTACAGATATCTGAAAAATGAGTAAAGTGCCGACTGGCTAAGCAGGAGTGGCTAGAGGACAAATGTAGATCCGTAGAAGAATGCATAACTAGGAGAAAGATAGATACCGCCTACAGGAAAATAAAAGAGACGTTTGGAGAGAAGAAAAGGCGCAGTATGAATATTAATAACTCAGACGGAAAACCAGTACTAAGCAAAGAAGGGAAATCTGAACGTGGGAAGGTATATATAGAGGGCCTATACAAATGAAATAAACTTGAAGGCAGTATTTCGGAAATGGAAGACGAAGTGGAGGAAGATGAGATAGGAGATATGATAATGCGAGAAGAATTTGATAGAGCGCTGAAGGACTTGAGTCGAAACAAGGCCCCTGTAGTAGATGGTATTCCGTCTGAACTGCTGATATCGTTCGGAGACTCAATCGTGAAAAACTTTTATCACTTAGTATGCAATATATTAGAGACAGAAAAGTGTGAAAATTACAGAACCCTCAGTTTGATAAGTCATGGTTGCAAAATTTTAACACAAATTATCTACAGGAGCATGGAAAAGCGGGTTGAAGCTGATCTCGGGGAAGATAAGTTTGGATCTAGGAGAAATGTATCTTAGAAGATAGGCTAAGGAAAGGGAAACCTACATTTTTAGCGTTTGTCGATTTGGAGAGAGCTTTTGACAATGTCGACTGGATCGACATTGACATCAGAGCTCGAACGGAGAGATTGAGATGTCGTTTCTTTCCGCGTGCTATTCGAGAGTGGAATGGGAGATGACGAGTATAACGGTGGTTCGATGAACCCTCTGCCATGCAGATGTACATGTAGTTGTAGATGTAATGTTGCCAGAAGTTTCCGCAAGGGTGATCACTCCCACGCAGGTGTCTGGTCCGCGCAGCCGCTCGTGGCAGCGCCCACGGCATCAGGGTGGTGCCGCAGCCGGCTGCGACATAAAGGCAGCAACAGCAGCAGCAGCATCAGAGCGTGGGCTGCCGACAGCGAAGACGGGCGCAGGTGCGGCGAGTGGGTGGCGCGGCCCGGCGACCTCTGCAGGCGAGCGACACCACCTGTTCTGCCCACACCAGCTCCACGACTGCAGGGAGGCAGCACCAACAATCGCGACGTATATCTGTAACTGGAAGGTGCACCAAATGCTGCGTTTCATTGGCAGACACAAAAAACAACGCCTACACTATACCTGTCCGTGTATCTTGAACAATTGCTGTACATTTTGGGATCGTTTTGTATTATACCGATACAGAAGGGAAAGTGGCACAACCGATGCACGAGTTGAAGGGGAAATAGTTAACAGAAAGGCATTATTTGTTACGGCGGGATCTATTTACAAAATTTACCGTATTAACTCAGCCTTTTTTATTTTTTTTTTATTTTTATTTATTTATTTTTTTTTTTTTTCGGTTCGTTCAAGATGCGCTAAATTTGTTAGTCATTTTACCATGAAATGTCTATTTTATTAAAATTCTTTTGCTATAGTGAATAGAGCCTACATCTACATATACATGAGATACTCTGCAAATCACATTTAAGTGTCTGGCCGACAGTTCATCGAACCATCGTTATACTACTTATCTCCCATTACATTCTCGAATACCACGCGGGAAGAAAGAACACCTGAATCTCTCCGTTCGAGCTCTACACTACACCTATCCGTCTATTTTCAACAACTGCTGCACATTTTGGGATCGTTTTGTATTATACCGATACAGAAAGGAAAATGGCACAAACCGATGCACGAGCTCAAGGGGAAATGGTTGAAAGAACCGCATTATTCCTTACGGCGAGATCTATTTACAAACATTTACCGTATTTACTCAGCTAGAGTACAGGCCTTATTTCCAATTTTTTTTTTTTTTTTTTTTTTTTTTTTTTTTTTTTACTTTCGAAATTTCCGAGGGTACTACATGCAAAGTTCGTAAATTCCGTAGTGCATTAGTTTCGTTAATGATGGTCTAACTTTGTTAGTCATTTTACCACACTTTATATCAAATGTCTATTTTATTAAAATTCCTTTCCTATAGTGAATAGAGCCTACATCTACATATACATGGGATACTCTGCAAATCACATTTAAGTGCCTGGCAGAGAGTTCATCGAACCACCGTTATACTATTTATCTCCCATTTCATTCTCGAATACCGCGCGGGAAGAAAGAACACCTGAATATCTCCGTTCGAGCTCTGATTTCTCGTATTTTATTCTGATGATTATTTCTACCTATGGAAGTGGCAGTCAACAGTATATTTTCGCATTCGGAGGAGAATGTTGGCGATTGGAGTTTCGTAAGTAGCCCACGCCGCAGCGATAAGCGCCGTTGTTGTAATGATTCCCATCCCAGATACTGTATCATTTCCGTAACGCTGCCCCCCCTCCCCCCCGTATAGTCACAATACGAAACGCGGTGCCCTTCTTTGGACTCTTTCGATGTCCTCCGTCAAACCCACCTGATAAGGATCCCACACTGGGCAGTAATACTCCAAAAAAGGACGGACAAGCGTAGTGTATGCAGTTTATTTGATTGTTCTGTTGCATCTTTTAAGGGTTCTCCCAATAAAACGCAGTCTTTGGTTCGCCTTTCCCACGACATTATCCACGTGTTCTCTCCAAAGTAAGTCTGAAGTAATAGTAATTCAAAGGTATTTTGTGGAGTTTAGGGCCTTCACTTTTGACTGATTTATCTTATAAACAAAATTTAACGGATTTTTAGTACTTTTTTATTTACAGTCAAATGCCAATTTTTACATCATAGTGATATCTGTAGAACTATTATGTCGTCTCTTACAGATTCCATTGCAAAAGACCGAGCTGCCGCATGGACGCCATTATTCGTTGCAAATTCGGCAGCTCTTAATTTAAACAATATCCTAAAGCTAATTCTCAGAGTGCCGGTGCCCATTTTCTTTTTCACTTTATAAATCTGAATGCAACACTGTGGAAAAAATCAAGCCTAGCGATAACGAATGGAGCAGGGGAGGTAGGATTACTCAGGTATTGTTACAATTACGTCGTCAAATTACCATTGTTCTCCGTAAATTCTACCGAATTTCACGTAACTAACGAATTCAGGAATTTTCTAGATTTCTAGATTTCCTATTTTGACCTTCAAAATTAAGACTGGGTTTATATAGGTGACGGGGTACTATAGCCGAGTAAATATGTATTTCACTTTCACCTTCGAGTGCAAACATATTTCTTTAGTACTAACTACATTGCGAGATATGATAATTACAATAAAGTGAATCAGGTCGAAAACGGAAAGATTTTGACATTCCTTTTTAGCCGTGCACTATTAGAGAATAGAAAGGTAGAGAAATTTAACGAACTCAGTTCGATATATCCTCTGTCAACCACTTTGCAGAGTAAATATAGATGTAGCTGCCCGCACTTATTTGCTGCCAAAGAGTACGTTAGTTTCCATTGTCTGTCGTCGTAAATACCGAAAAAAGACTTGAATATAGTGTTGGTGGTGGTACTGAAAGAATTAGATTAGTAAATGAGACAATAAAAGTAAGAGACGAGTGTCACGTTTCGGCAGCAGGTAACTCCTGATTGTAGAAGTGAAGAAGGTATAAAATGTTGAATGGCTATGGAAAGAAAATATTTCTAAACAAGAGAATTCGTTGACGTGCAATATCAATGTAAAATTTAATTAAGTCCTTTCTTAAAACATTTGCCTGAAGTGTGCCATTCTACGTGTGTGAAACGTGGGCGATAAGGAAGAGTTCAGCCGCTTTTGAAATATGGTGCTAGCAGAGAATATTGGGGATAAAGGAATTTTACGGCATGTCTTCACTAAAAGAATCGACCGATTGTTATGAGACTTTACGGAATCATTAATTTAGTATTCCATGGACGTTTCTGGTGTAAAAATGGCATATTGAGACTGAGAAATGTATAAAGTAAAAACTTTCAGAAGGATGATGTTGCCCTTATTATTCAGAGATGAATCGACTATCAGTCCAGTCTGTGTACTGAAGGCCGAAAAACAATAATTTTGTGGTCTTCTGGCCATGTTCAGGTGAGTACCGCCGAAGTACTGGCGAAGACGCACTGAGCTGTGCTATTTATGCCCAATTCAGTCGACAATGCGCATGCGCGTACTTAGCGTGCGCGTTCACTACAACTACGTACACAGCTCCGTGCGCCCTCCATGGTGGAGGCTTGCCGCTTCGATATCAGATCGATTATCATTTAGTTGTATGGAATATCGAAATTCCCAAATGCACCAAAAATAAACGAAAAATATATCTATTCAATAAAGCAGATAAAAATTCGCTTCACGCTTTCCTGAGTGATAGTCTCCAGTCATTCAAAACTAAAAATGCGAGTGTAGATCAGTTGTGGCTTACATTCAAAGACATAATATCAGTAGCAATCGAGAGATTTATACCAAATAAATTAATAAAAGAGGGGGCTGACCCCCCGTGGTACACAAAAAAGGTCAGATCACTGTTGCAGAAACAAAGAAAAACGCATGCAAAATTTAAAAAGACACAGAATCCGCAAGACTGGCAATCTTTTACTGAAACTCGCAACCTAGCGCGGACTTCAATGCGAGAATCTTATAGTTGTTTCCACAACGAAATCCTGTCTCGTAATCTTGCAGAAAATCCAAAGAAATTCTGGTCATATGTGAAGTACACTAGCGGCAAAACACAAACAATACCTTCACTACGCGATAGCAATGGTAATACTACCGACGACAGTACTGCTAAGGCAGAATTACTAAACACAGCTTTCCGAAATTCTTCCACCAAAGAAGACGAAGTGAACACTCCAGTATTCAATCCAAGAACAGCTGCCAGCATGCGAAACTTAGAAGTAGATGTTCCTGGAGTAGTAAAACAACTTAACACTAAACAAAAATAAATCTTCCGGGCCAGATTGTATACCAACTAGATTCCTCTCAGAGTATGCTGATGAAATAGCTCCGTACTTAGCTATAATTTACAACCGATCACTCAGCGAAAGATCCGTACCCAAAGACTGGAAAGTTGCCCAAATTACTCCAATATTCAAGAAAGGCAATATGAGTGATCCCCAAAATTACAGGCCTATCTCATTGACGTAGATTTGCAGTAGGATTTTGGAACATATACTTTGTTCGAATACTATGTACTACCTCGAAGAGAACGACCTATTAACCAATAGTCAGCACGGATTCAGAAAGTATCGCTCTTGCGAAACACAGCTTGCCCTTTATTCACATGAAGTGTTAAGTGCCATCGAAAGGGATCTCAATTCGATTCCATATTTCTGGATTTCCGGAAGGCTTTTGATACTGTACCCCACAAGCGGCTTCTAATGAAATTGCGTGCTTATGGAATATCTCCCCAATTGTGCGATTGGATTCATGATTTCCTATCAAAAAAGGACACAGTTCGTTGTAATTGACGGTAAGTCATCGAGTAAAACAGAACTGATATCTGGCGTTCCACAGGAAAGCGTTATTGGTCCCCTACTCTTCCTCGTGTTTATAAACGATTTAGGAGATAATCTGAATAGCTCCCTTAGACTGTTCGCGGATGATGCTGTCGTTTATCGGTTAGTGAAGTCAACAGAGGATCAAAAGCAACTGCAAAGCGATTTAGACAAAATTTCTACTTAGTGCGAAAATTGGCAATTGACACTAAATAAAGAAAAGTGTGAAGTAATACACATGACCACTAAAAGAAATCCGCTGAACTTCAATTACGCGATAAATCAGTCAAACCTTAAGGTCGTAAATTCTACCAAATACCTAGGAGTTACAATTACGAACAACTTTCATTGGAGAGAACACATAGAAAATATTGTGGGGAAGGCGAACCAAAGGTTACGTTTCATTGGCAGAACGCTTAGACGATGCACCAGCTGCACCAAAGAGACTGCCTACATCACACTTGTGCGTCCTCTCTTGGAGTACTGTTGCCCCTTGTGGGACCGTCACCAGGTGGGACTGACGGAAGATATTGAGAAGGTTCAGAGAAGGGCAGCTCGTTTTGTTTCATCACGCTACGGGGGGGAAAGCGTCACGGAAATGTTGCACGAATTGGGGTGGAAATCATTAAAAGAAAGACGTTATTCATTGCGGCGTGATCTGTTTGCGAAGTTTCAATCACCGACTTTTACTTCTGAATGTGAAAATATTTTGCTAGCACCCACCTACTTAGGGAGACATGTCCATCCCAATAAAATAAGACAAATCAGATCGAAAACGGAACGATTTAGGTGTTCTTTCTTCCCGCGCGCTATTAGAGAATGGAACGGTAGAGAAAAGTTATGAAGGTGGTTAATGAACCCTCTGCCAGGCACTTAAATGTGATTTGCAGAGTATCGATGTAGATGTAGATGTAGATGAACTACGCCGACTACGAAGTTTTTCACTGACAGGATTCCAAGCAGCATTTATTTGGAAACGCTGTATCAATTAATAAGTGTTTCACTGTCAGACAGTCTTATTATCGTCTCCAGTACTTCGGCGGTACTCACCTGAAGATGGCCAGAAGATTCTGCGGCGAAATATCGTGACGGGAAGTTACGGACATCCGGCAGTTCTCCCTAGATTTTATGACACAATAATTTTGGTGCGTTTACAGTATTTATTTTACTTGCTGGTTGCTATCAGTCACGGCTCCACTTACATTCGTTTGATATTACATTCTCGCATTAGGATAACAAAATTCATGAAGCAAGGAAGGAAGTAGGATAAGGATTCAACGCCCCGTCGACAACTTGGCCATAAAAGTCGGTGGTCACGCTCTGATCGTTTTTTTTTTTTTTTTTTTTTTTTTGTTATTTTTTTTTTTTTTTTTTTGCTAAGGATGGGAAAGGACATAATCTGTGTCCTTTTAAAGAAGCCATTCAGGCATTTACCTGGAGTCCATACAAAATCATTCTAGATCGTTGGATCTGTCTCAGCAGTTGACATCTATCATCGAGACAAGACTAACTCAGCACAACCGGTGAAAAACACTATAGTTGTAGTGGTCTGAAGATGGTCATGTAAGTGGCCCAGACCGGATGCCATAAAATAAATTTACGATCTAGACTGAATTTGTAAGAATTGTCACTCAAATCCCTGACCCTCAACAATGTTTTTAAAAATATTTACCTTGGGTGATTCAGGTATACCACTGCAAAAGTAAATCAGGGTCCCCGGATACGGATGCGGACGGCTGTCCTCACGAATGCGAGTCCAGAATGTTACCACTGAGTCACCTCGATTAGTAAAGAATGCATCGGATAGTTATGCAGACAGACACCGATATCACTACTAAAGCGTTCTCATACTATAAAACGCCGTGTACTGAGAAAGCTGTGACGTGAACTCCGACGATACATGTAAACACATTTCCGACGGGATAATGCTCACACGACGAGAATTAACAAGCTCTGAACGCGTAACGGTAACTTCAGTTAGGCACATGCGACATCCAGTTCGAAAATTCGTAAATCAGTAAAGATCCACAGTGTCAAGAGTTAGTCGAGAGTACCAAATTTGAGGCCTTATGTCTCACCAAGGACAACGCACTGACCCAAGTAATGCATTAAAATGAGCAGTAGCTGCAGCGTTTGAATAGAACTGTCGGTGTTAACAGTTGAACAACGCTGCTTGTAATAGGTAACGAAGAGAATATATCTGTTAGGGCACGTCGTTGCAGTTCGGCATTAATGAGCTGTGCCTGCAAATGGTCGATTGCCTTTACTAACAGCTCGACTTCGCCTGTAGCGCATTTCGACTTCTGACCATGTGGGTTTGACAATCGACTAGGTTTGAAATTTGTGTAATAAAAACATTTAAGTAAATAAAGATCCTGTATTGTATATGAAAAATCGTATTCAGTCAACCCTCCAAAGGTGTGTCTATATCCGAATCATGATCATTATCATGGTTGAGTATGGCTCACAGAGTATGTTATTTTCAAACATTTTTTATACTATGCTTAAGTAAATGAAAAAGTAATTGTCAATATCACGTACATAAAAAAATGCTTTTTTGTCTTTAATGCAAGGTCCTGCGAACAGAAAAATGGCAAAGCACAACGAATCGTCAAGGAACATAATTACAGCACAAGAATAAGAAAAAAACTGAGCTGCAAAATCATTCGACAAAGTATCTTTACTACGAAGAAGAATTGCATCTGCCATGCCGGAAACACAAAGGTGTCATCTATCTGCGAAAATCACTCGAAAAATGAACAAAATACATTCCAGTAATGAGCAATGCTGTGAAATGGAAATAATCACTTCAAGGAGTATTGAGGTGCAATACTAAAAGATTAATCTCAAAAATGCTTCCCTGTGCTTCAGTAACACGTTCAGTGAAATTTATGATAAAGAAATGTGGAGGTATTCTTAAGAATTACTTTATTATATTAGTAGGTGAAGGGATTCATAATAAATAATATTGAGTTAGTTAGAACCATTTTGAGATAAAACCCTTATCAAATGTACCTGCATGCCACCTGACTTTCCAGTAACGAGTTAAATAACGGTTCTTACCTCTATTGTGATCCTCGTACAAAATCAACTTAGAATCATAACTAAAAATTCCAAATGCTTACTTCTTAAAAGGCAACCTCTCCATCGCACCCCCCTCACATTTACTTATAAGTTGCCGCAGTTGATAGGCCTTGCAAAATTGAACACAAATGTTCAAATGTTTGTAGAGCTTATGGGACTTAACTACGGCGTCATCAATCCATAAACTTACAAAATACTTATGAACTAGCTAATACTAAGGTTGGCACAAATATCCATGCCCGAAGGGGGATTCGAACCCCCCGACCGTAGTGGCCGTGCAGACTGTCACCGGCGAGCCGCAGACGGCTCGGCCACCGCGGCCGGCAAACTGAACACAAATCAATCGAGCAAACGGGAAGAAGTCTTGTGGAACCATGAAACAGTAAGGAAAATATGAAAACTGAACGGTCCTTGTGAAAGATAGGCAATGTCTTGCAGAATGTGAGGAGAGAAGGGCTGTTTTCTGGTGACTGGTGTGAGGAGGTGCACAGCGTGAGTTCCCTGGATCAAGCCTTCCCTCGAGCGATTTTTTTTTAATTTTCCCAAAAGTGTCATCTGTCCGTGCATTCATTGACGTATCTGTTCCTTATAATCAGTTTACTGTCTGTGTTTTGCGACCACACCGCAAAACCATACGATTAGCAGACGAAAGGAAGTGTCTCTCCAATGGGAACCTAAAACATTTGCTCACAAGGTGATAGGTCAACCGATTCCTCCACAGGAAAACACGTCTGATGTATTCTGAAGGTAGCGAACCGTCAACTGCCAGCCAGGGAGCCTGGACAGCAGGTATACTCTCTCCGACGTGCACTTTAGCACTGTACTCGAATGACGTCCAGTGTTTAGATGTTTGTTTAGGCGTAGCTACATCGCAGTTACCTCGCATCGGACGGGCAAAGAATAATTTTCTGAAAATGAAAAAAATATATATATATATTCCTCGCTGGGAACTCTCGAGCTAAGAACCTCTAGTTCCGCAGCTCTTCACGACGCTAGCCACAAGACCACAGCGTTCCTGTGCTTATAATCTGCTCGACGTTGCTTATCTACCGCATGGACTGTTCATATTTTTATATTTTGCTTATTTTTTATTTGTTTTCTCGATTGATCTGTGTTCAGTTTTTCAATGTCTATCCACTGCGCCAACTTATAAGTAAATATGAGGGGTGGTGCGATGGAGAGGTTCCTTTTTAGCAGATGAAAACTGTTTGCCGGACGAGGAAATACAGCGGAAATAGTGCTGTGAGGATGGACAGTGAGGTGTGCCAGCGTAGCTCAGTCGGTAGAGGACATCCACAGGAAAAACAAAGGTCCTGGGTTCTTATCCTGGTCTGGCACAGGAAGCTGGCGCACTGTTCGCTGTACAGCGAAACTATCATTCTAGTCCAGCGTCGTTCCAATAGGAATACCTTTTCAACTGTTGTAACTGCATCATAAATTTTTATATCCACCGTTCCGCAAACAATCATACTGCAATCGCAGCACATTCTTTCCCTCTCTACGCCATTACTCCTCTCTTTCCCAGCGCCACTCTCCAACTGCAGCGACTAACAACTGTGCGCTCCTTGCCACCCGCGATACAACATCCGTCAAAGATAAACCATCACCGTTGTAGCCAGCATAACTGAACGGAAAACTAAAATACGACAAGTGTAGGCATACAAATGGCGGTGTATTGACAGAGCTGTCAAGTGAAATCCGATGATTCATATGAAACGGTTTTCGATGTGGTGTGAATTACCAGACTCTGAAAGAGTAACGCTTGTCTGAGTTAGGCCCATGCGACATTTCATTTCGAAAATTCACTATTCCGTACTCCTAGAGTCAGTGTCAAGAGTCAGTGGAGAGGACCAAATTTCAGGCGTTGACACGCTGACCACCCTAATGAATTAATTGAGCAGTAGCAGCGGCGTTTGTGTAGAAATGTCAGCGTTAACAGATGAACCACGTTGCGTGTAATTGTCACCGATGACAATATATCCGTCAGCCAGGGCGCTGTAGTTTGTCATTAATGAGCTGTGACAGCAAGCGGTCGAGTGCCTTTCCTAACACCACGACGTCGCCACCGGCGAAAACGATTGGACACTAAACGACTGACAAACCGAATTTAAACTTTGTGAAATAAAAATATTTAAATAAATAAAAAGTCGTACAATTATAAACATAACTGTAGAGACAGCAACCGTTTGTGAAAGATTAATACTCGAAAGTATTGTTCATCGGTTGCAAAGCTATGGAAGCCTTCATCAGAAGTAAAAAGTTTTTAGTTGCATGAAATGGACAGACAGTGATTCTTGAGCAACAGTTTGCGAGAGTGAAGTTCGGGGTGAGAGTTTAACATAGGGAAAGATTAATTTTTAAAACTCACAACCACCAACTGCGAACCAAATTCCTAAACACGAAAAAACACTGGATCTGTGATTGCTACTGTTTGACTCGTTTTCTAGGGGATGATATCACACATTCGCAGCTTTCCTTCCCTGCATAAGATTAACAAAAATATTTATAATAAAGTCAAGTTCATGAGAGAAAGGGGTGTACTAACTACTATTTTTGAAAACACGTAAAAGTTCACTTTATGTTGTTTATTTCACATTATTAGAACCCTGTGGCTGATTAGTCTGTACGTCGACACATTTATCAAATAAAGTTGTAGCTCGTGAGCCCCCAGACAAAATGAATATTAGTCACAAATTGTTTTCACACCATGTGGCTGTCTCAAACACCGTTTATGTTCATGCCTATGCGACGACACGTGTAACATTAACAAATCACAGTCACTTTAATTCAATGTGATGCACACCTTGTTCCACCAGCTAAATATTCACAAACACACAGTAGCACTCGATTCAAATTGGTGCAGTCTACGACGAGCAACCACACGTGGCGATTGCCACACACAAATCTTAAGTCTCCACCTGGAGATACACATGCCGACTGATGCAGAGCGACGCCACCCGGCCAGCTACCCCACGTGCTCCCGCCTCGTCACTTCCTGCCCAAGCACGCGCGTGTCGCGCCAAAAGCTCAACTGCCGGGGTTTTTTCCCTACGTCATCAACTTCCCCATGTGAGCTTTCTAACCGATTTGCCAACGTACAGTGCTCAGCCAATACATTTCTAAAAATTTACTTAAAATCAAAATAATTACACTACACATTAAACAAATATCTTCTTACGTTTTTATATTAGTATAAACATCCTTTGTACTATTTATTATAATCGTGCAATTTCTTATATCACAGATAAGTGATTTAACTGAATATTTCAAGGTAAAATATACAAGATTAATTGAAAATAAAATGAGAAATAGTTAATATATTACTTTTATAAACAAACATCGCCATGCTAGTTGTGTAACTGTCTTGTATTTATTGGTAATTTATTACTTTTCATCGTCAATTAAACATATTACGTCAGATGTGACTATATCAGCTAATGTATTGTTTATTTGTCAACAGGCTATTTTGTAATGAGGGCCTTAAAGGTTCCTAACTGCATCGTATTACTTCAAATGCCAGTAGTATTACAATATTTTATTTCACGCTGTGCACTGCACTGTGCCTGGCACTCGCCATTGTCCCTCTCACCCCTCACCGGAAACGAACTGGAAAATCCTAAGCTGGAACAAGCCACCAACGTCGGCCTGCTCGCTGGCATCCCGTCAGCTACAAGCACACAGCAAATCTCAACGTGGAGAATTTCTACCTATAACTATAAATGTTGTCACCCAACTGTGTACATACATTTCTACTATAATTAATAAGGTTAAAATTGTTTAACATTTAGTGCATTGGCATGGTCAATGTTTGTAGTGAACTTCATACTGTTTAATTATCAAATGCTATTAATTACCAATATTTCTGTTGGCGATAATCTTACAAGTTCTAACGTTCAAGTTACATATATGAAATACGAGTGTCAAGATTTAAAAAGTAGAAAATATTTAATGTAACTTAACACTTTATTTGAGAATGTTGCTCTCAAGCAACTTCAAAATGGCGCGTGGTTTTCTGAAACATGTTTCCAGTTTCAACAGTGCTTGAAGATAACATTTAAGCCCTCCAGTAATGTGATGTTTCTCTGTCTTTTGCGAAACGTTTAGCAAAAAAATGAATCCAAGGAGGACACTCCAAACATACTTTACCGAGGTACATCTTTGTTTCAATTTTGTGACGATATTTTTCGTGATACATGGAAAACTGCTTATAAAAGGGAAACAGGAAGCCTTGAAGTTCAATTACTATGGAAAATTGTTGACGTGTTCTTATATGGAACACTGAAATTGGACTTATATTTATTGGGAAGAGGAGGCCTGGTGAACCACTACAAAATGGGCAATAAATCCAAAAGAAGATTTAAACAGCATCTTCTGTACCAGTCAATGATGTACAGTATGACAGATTCGAGCCAAATGAAATTTGCAAGTTTTGTCTTCAGGGTTACTTGACTTTAAAATATTGAAATCATTGGACTTTTCTGAACTTTGCACCAAAAAGACTTGTTTTCACACGTTTCATATGAAGTAGTCGAAAATAGAAAAATTTCTACAGTCATAAGATCAACACTGTAGTATTGATACTGTACCACCATGTGACGTTTTTGGGCAGGTAATGTTACTTACAAACCAGAGACTATATTTTGAAAAAAAAAAAAATCGTATAAATCTGTTCACATGGACCTACACATTTAATTTAAGTAACATAATACTTTTTCTTCTCGTGATTACTGTAATTACTTTAGTTAAGTAATCAAACTCTAACTTTGCAACCGATGAGCTGTATTTTTGAGTGTCGAATAAAAATCGCGTACTGTATGCTAAAAACCTTATTCTGTTTCACTGAAATGATGTGTGTGTGTGTATGTGTGTGTGTGTTTGTGTGTGTTTCTGAATCGTGATCATTACCATAGTTAATTATGGCAGACAGACGTTAAGTGTAAATGCTTAAAACTGAAAATAAATTGTACCTGTCTTCCCTTCGTAACACATTCTGGCTCACTGAGTATAAGTGTTATTTAAAAAAAATTCTTCCACGCTTACATAAATAAAAGAAATGTCAATATCATGTATTCTCGGAAAAATGCTTGTCTTCTTATTTTTCAGTTTTAAACTTAGGCCCTGCGAACAGAATAGATGCAAAGCACAATGAATCGCCAAGGAACGTAAATAATTAAAGTATAAATATACAAAAACACTGCGTTGCAAAATCAACCGGCAAAGCACATTTAGTTGCGAAGAAGAATTTCATCTGCTCTGTCGGAAAAGCACAGGTGACAAGTATGTGCGAAATCAATCACTCAGAAAATCGACAAATTACTCACCTGCAACGTGCAATGGCGTGAAATGAAAATATGAACTACACAGAGCGGCGAGGAACAGTACTACCCAACTAAAAGATTAATCTAAAAAGTTATTAGTTGTTCTTCAGTAACATTCTGAAAAATGTGTTCATTATGTCAGTAAAGGAAGGGAGTCATAATTAATAATATCGGATTACGAAATTAGAACCATTCTAAATTAAGTCCCTTCTCACATTGTCTGTACCTGAATGACCCTTGACATACCAGTAATGAGCTAAATGAAGGTTTCTTACTTCTGTTGTGATTTTGAGGAGAAATCAATATCCATATTCCGACTAAAAATTCCAAATGCAAACTTGTTAGTAGCTTAAAACTGTTTGCCGGACCAGGAAATAAAGCGGAAGAAGAGATTTGAGGATGTACAGTGAGACTTGCCTGCGTAGCTCATTCGCTAGAGAACATTCCCACGATAAGCACGACATTTTGATGGCCCGTGAACTTGGCGCTGTAGAGTGAAAATATTCTGGTCCCACATTGTGCCAATAGAAATACGTTTTCAACTCTTGTAATTGCATCATACATTTTTATATCCACCGTTTCACAAAAAATCTCAGAATATTATTCCTCTCCCTAAACCATTACTCGTCTCTATGTCATCACCACAATCCAAGTGCCACGACTAACAGTTGCTCACTCCTTGCCTGCCGCGATACAGCATCTGCCACGGAAAAAGAAAATCTCCACGAGAAGGCATTCAAATAACATCTATACCCTTTCAAATTTGTCAAGGTGCTGCTGGTGGCTACACAATGCTTTGGGCTGATTTTACATCAAATGGATAGGGTTCTCCGGTTCCACTCGAACGATAACTGTCTTCTTATGTTCGATTACTTGGAACCAATAATCGAATCATGTAATTTATGTGTCCTCGTGAAGGATAGTGATTGAGACAGTAGCCATGTCACAGGTTGGTGGAAGAACATTGTGTAGAATTCCAGTGAATGACTTGCTGACTCTGCTCACCCTACATGATGTGATCGTACACTCATGCGACGTAATCGAGAGTTCATTTCGTTCACAATATCCCGCAGTGACAACTCTTCCCCAGTGACGGCCGGCTGTTGAGGCATTACAGTTCGGTATCCCTGCAGGCGTCTTACAGCGACTTGCTCAGCGCATGCCAGGTCGCTCTGCTTCACTTCGCCGGGTAAAGATCTCAGCCACGAAGTTAGGAGTTACCCAATTACTACTCCACTTTAGTGTAGCGAAACCGCGGTGTTAGAAATATAGTAAAACTGCCTATTTCTTGTGTTTTGCACACACCGCCGAAGTTCTTCGAACAAAGACTGCTTACATATTTCAGTTTAGCTGCTGGAATACGTCTGACTTCGTAGTAGAGTAGCCAACCTTGTTCATTGTTATGCGGATGATGAATGTGGAGGATTACATTTCGAGTCCACAAATACCAGGGCCTTTCCATGGTGAGATGATCTCAGTATCGTCCTGCAAGTGAGGGGTTACATCGAGGAGCTCACTAGATTTCCTAATCCCATAAGGGCCGTGTAAGCGTTGTGTTCATTACGGTTCATCCACACTGTATCATCAAGACGCCATTGCCAGCTGAATGACACGGTGGCATTTGTTATTGAAATACTCATTTTCTTGCTGAAGTGTGTTCACTTTTCACAATTCTCATTTTAAAAAAAAAATCAAATGTTTGTTAAGCTTATGGGACTTAACTACGGGGTCATCAGTCCCTAAACTTACAAACTACTTATGAACTACTTACTAACTAGGACGGCACAAATATCCATGCCCGAGAGGGGATTCGAACCCCCGACCGTAGTGGCCGTGCAGAACGTGACTGGAGCGCCTCAGTCCCCTCGGCCACTGCGGCCGGCAATTCTCATTTACCAACAACGACAATGGAAAGAAATAGGTGATCCCTACTTTACCAAGGTTTCATCGGGTTTATAGGGTTCAATGTTAAATGTGGAAATTGAAGTCATGGGCAGGGGTCGAATGTTGGCTACGGAGGTGAATGGACATGTAAATTTTCCGACCATACACATCTGTGTTGTTTTGTTATTTGTATATTGACTGTCTGCATGTCGTGATAATCTGTTGATTATTTTGTTATCAGCGAACGCGTGGAAGTGTTCGTACAGTTGTTTGTGGCGTTACCATTAAGAATTTAAACCTTTAATGCATGACAATTTTTATTTGAAGCTTTAAAACTACCATAATTAATGTACAGTACGTATATACTGAGAAATATATTGAAAATTAAAAATTCCTTAAAATTATTATGCATTACTAGCAACAAAAAGTTTATATATAAAGAACAGTTTAAAATGCAAAAAGAAAAAAATAAATAAATAAAAAAATTCGATTAGTTTCTGTCTTGTTTTAGACCATCTTCAGGAAATTAAGCTCCATTGATGTTGTGGAGCTGGCAGGAAACTTGGATCCTCCTAGTGCGTCACTGCAGTGCTGTTTCCCATAAGTGAAACAAAATTTTTTCAAAAAATATGAAAAAGTTCATAGTTATTCACGTATATAGTGCATCCAGGATGTACCCGATGCAGTAAATGCCACTATTATGTTTCTCCAGAAAGTAACTCATAATGCAACAGTAGTACGTGATTGAATACTTTTACATGGCAAAGGAAGAATACGAATGTAAACAAACGCACATGTTAGGAGTAACTCATTGCAGCTAATTGTCGAACTGATTCAGTAGCACTCTACAACTTATAATTTCTAGAAAGACCTACGAGCTACTAGCTTATGTAACACAATGTATACACCAGCTACAAATGAATTTGTGGTAAAATGTTGAACAGTTTGAGAGGTAAAAGAGAAAATAAGGTACGTAGCTGATCAGCTACACTATTCATTAGAGGGTTAAGGTATTTCGATTTGTCAACAAACCGACAAGGTTAGTAATCGGCCACGGCGGGTTCCACGACCGGACACGCGGCGGTGGTTCCGTCACCCCCTCGCGTCTCGTCATCGTAACACCGATGGAGCCAACACCGCCTCTTTTAGGCCGTGTCGATGGAGCGCGTCGATGACGCCACCTCGCGGTCGACGCTGCCCCCGCCTGCCACGGCCAACACCGTCTGGATACAAGGCCTCAAAACAAGTGCGTGTCACGTCAAGCAGATAGGCAGCTATCGCACACTCACTGGATGGCGCTACGAGGCAATGGGGTGTGCCCTAGCGGCCAGCCACTCAGCTAGCGACGGCAGCCTATCGGTGTGACGTGACACGGACTTGTTGTGAGGCCTTCTATCTAGACCAGGCCTGCCCAGGAGGCGTCTACACGAGCACAAGCGCTCGTGCTCGCCCGCTGCCTTGGCCGTGTGCGCTCGCGTCTGAATGGGGCGCTCAGGCGTCGTGACGTACTGCAGCAGAGCAGGGGATTAGAGGTCTAAACAGGCGCTTGTCTTTACACCACTAAGCACAACGTCATTCCGGCTTAACTTCAGATGGCAGCACGTATGCTCACCATGCAGTACGTAACGTACAGAGCACCTCTTTTCACGTCGAAGGAATTTAGTTCGATGGCTTCAAAGCGAAAAGCAGACATATCAACGTCAATGTATAACATGTCAGTGCAAGAAACGTATATGTTTCTTATATGCGATTGTTGAAAATGCTTAGCATGCTTCAAAATTCTTAGCACAAAAAAAAAGAAAAAAAAAATAATAATAATTAATAACGGTATTACAATGCCTTCCTTGCGAAAGATTAGGGGCACTTGCAAGATCCAAACGTTAAAAAACATACTACTAAGAAGGAGAAGGTCTGACATGTAGGTCACCGATTTCGATCGAATTTTGCATAGACGTTCTATACTATGGTGGATACGTGTTGCAGCTTTTTGCAAGATAGTAGTTTCTGAAAAATCAAGGTCAGAGTTGATGATGGAAAATCTCGTTCACATCAGAAGATTGTCTAAAGATGAACATTTTTTACTGTTATATATGGGGCCAAAAGTTAAGATCGCTCAACCGGCGACGGCACTCGGAATGTCGATCATATCTTAGAGCACCCAAGCTGCGGAATGGAAATACAATGTTCGAGTAATTAACGTATTTTGTGTTTCCATTCCGCAGCTTGGGTGCTCTAAGATATGATCGACATTCCGAGTGCCGTCGCCGGTTGAGCGATCTAGAGGCTTCGACTGTCGATCCTTGGATCCAGGGTCGAACTACCTTCATGGCAATTTTTTATTCGATGTTTTTAGATATATATTCTTACATTGTAATACATTTTCTTAGCTTATTTTAAGTAGAGCATGGAAATCAATATCGAAAAATCAAAAGTGATGCGAATATCAAAACGTGAGAAACACTTGAAGATAATTGTTGACAATCGGGAACTGGAAATGTGAACAGTTCAAAAACCTGGGATGTTATATCACAAAGGATGCCCACTGCACCAACGAAATGCGAGCAAGAATCGCCACGGCCAAAGCTGCTTTCAACAAGAAGAGGACTCTGCTGACCAGCAAGTTGAGCTTGGCATTAAGGAAGAAACTGGTAAAGTGCTACATTTGGAGCATTGCACTGTATGGAACAGAGACGTGGACCATGAGAAAGAAGGGGAAAAATACTTACAGAGCTTTCAAATGTGGTGCTGGAGGATAATGGATAAGATCAAATGGACAGATCGCACGAAAAATGATGTACTGAGAAGAGTGGGAGAGAAGAGAAGTATTCCGCATACAACTCTACAGAGAAAGGTAAACTGGATTGGACACAGACACGAGGGACTCCTACACGATGTCATCAAAGGAAAAATAAGAGGAAACACAGGACGAGGAAGAAGGAGGATTCAGCATCTGGACGACATGAAATATGGAAGGAGATACAACAGACTGAAGGAAGAAGCTGAAGACAGGGAACAATGGAATGATAAATTCTCCGTACAAAGACATGGAGCATCGGAAAGAGTGATTAACATGCATTTAAGTATATTATCCAATTACAGCTGTTTCACTTGTGTTACACCGTACAAAAGCAATAAAAGTAATACATATATTGTATTTTCTCCTTCATTCCTCAGGAATAACTTTCATTCATAAGAAAAAATTTGTGTTTTCTTTTTCATACATTAGTTTCGTACAATTAATTTGCCACAGAATATAACATTCAACCATCGAGAAGCGTAACGTCTCCGTAGAACTTTGTTGGGATTCCTGCCGCCCCTCACTGCCCCTCACAATTCTTTTCCGTTACTGCTAGCCGCCGCGAGCTGGCCGACAGCTCACTGCTGTGGCGCGAGCGCGAGCAGATTGCTCAGCAGGCCTAATCCAGGTGGTGTTGCAACAGCGCGCCACCAGACGCCTGCTGGCCATGACATCACCATCTCTTCTGACAAAGCGGTGAGTGCTATTAACCCTTCCATTAGATATTACGCATTGTTTCCGTTTTGTCGGCGGGATTTTCTGCGTCAAGTACTAGGTACCAACTGTGACATTAAAATTAAACGTACCCTTGCTTCGCTATGGCGTTTCAAAAGTTCAAGCACTCGAATTGTCTTTTCGAATGGGTCTTCTTTCATTCCTTCTAGCTCAATTCTGACTGCAATGCCTAAATATTGTCAATGATTCCTGATTTTGCTCACATTTTTTAAACGTACTGCACAGTTTATTATTGATGATATCAACAAGGTACCATCAAGATTTCAGGTTCAATTTGAAGTTGACATTAACACCATTTATGTATCGATGGATGACATGGTTTGCCATCATTGTAAAGCTCCACATAATTTTAAGGCCCCACATCATGTAAAGGCAAACAAACTGTCCAAATGTTGTAAGTGAAACGAACAATGTCACTAATATTAACAATTTCAGTGACTTCGCTGCGCTTGAAACAACCACATCGATAAATATACCAGCGATAGAGGCAGATGTTGTGCAGAAAATACTTCTCAGGATGGTACAAGTTGACTGCATCTCTCCGCCTACAGTTTTGATATTACTTCCGGAACATACAAAGCGGGGTCGCTCTATTTCTGATGAGCGTGCATCAGAACAAGAAACCAAAAATTCAGAAACTTTTGATAGCTCTTTAGTGTCGAATATTGGATAGGAAAATCCTGCAACAGATATTAAAAAATCCCAATGTCATAACTGAGATTTTTGTCAGATTACGACTTTTAGCAATAAGCCATCTGACTCAGTTTCTGTGTTGGTGTTAGGAGATCAACTTATGTTATGGTGTAAAGTGAGCGCCACACACCAGACGTAAGAGAACGATCATAGACAAGGCAGCGACCGACCAAAAGCCAATCGCAAGCAGGCGCCACGCATCCTAGAGGGAGTAACCGAAGATGCGCGCCCTCTACAAGCGTAGGAGAAGGTTGCCAATATTGGACCACTTTTTTATTTTGATATCCCCAGCCTATATCATTTATCCAATCGAAACAAGAAAACACCGTTAAAGAAACTACATGTTGTACACTTTCATCTGCCAGTATTATACTTTGAATAAAGACAAAGCATAAGTGGGCATTATTAAAAATGTAAAAAATGTGTAAACGGTCCAAATTAGGAAACTGGTTGCCTAATTTTGACCTTCAGTTGCTTAAATTGAACCATGTGGTAAAACAATGGCTAAAAAGGAAACACGACCTGAAATATTTTTAAAAAAGCATCATTTTAACACATTTATTAAACAAACATATTATGTAGGTACTTAGGCCAAAATGTACAAATCAAAGAGTTTACAAATATTCATTATGACTAATATGTATATACAATATTACGAAATTACTGAAAAAATTTTCACTAATAGCTACAAATACAAAAAATCAAACCAAATAGTGAACTAGGAAACGTCTTTCTCAGAAAGACATAAGAAAACTTGACACAGTGAAATATAAGCCGACCAATTGTTTCTGTTAACTGGAATCATTAATGACAAGTTTAAGTCTAACTAAAGTCTGAACAGAAAAACCTTTTTACGCTGGGCTTCACATTGGCACATCGTGTATGAACCCATAATTTACAATCCATACACTTTATCTCATCGTCTTTATCTCATCGTCTTTAATCTTCTTACACAAAACACAGAACCTGCTTGAATTTCCACCAGGGACGTTTCTATTTTTTCTCTGTGAAACAAAGTAGTCTTATCAGTTTTTACTTTGTTTCTTTGACCCTTCGAATGCTCTAATTGTTGTTTATAAGGGCTGATAGTGAGTACAGTAGCATTCTGTGCTTTTCCTCTACCTCGAATACCAGGATTGTTGCATGAATTTGGAAGGGGTGAAACCTTGTTCACAATCGTCTTAATTTCTTTGTGTGTGTCGTAGGCCTACACTCGTCATCACTTGAAATGTATTCTGAAGAAGATTTCTGTGTAACGTTCGTAGATCTGGGTTTCTCTAGAAAATTATCATTAGGCCTACTTTTCAAGCGATCAGCTGCTGAAAAATTATGATCTGAAAATACATTCCTCTTCACAGGCCAAATTCCTGCTGTACGAAAGGCACTCTCTGCTGTTCCAACAGTTGCTGCTCGGCCATAGGCTTCATTCAACAACTGAGGCATTTGAAACTGTGTTATAGTTTTACCAATGTTTTCACGTAATCACTTGTTTTGGGCTTGAATAAAGTAGGTTTGAAGAGGTGCAAAAGCGCAACATCAAGTGGTGGTAGCATGTGTGTAGCGTGCCCACGTAATTGTAACATGATAATTCCATTATCACGAACGTATTCAATAGCCTCTAAATTTCTAATATGTGTTGTATGACCGTCAAGTAGCTGGAGCCAGGTGAATCATTGCTACAGGTCACATGCTTTTTGAAGTGCTTCAGCCACGACGCAAACAACTCAGAATTTATGTAGCCAGTTTCTGAGATTTCAACTACACTTCTTGGTGGGGCACCGATTTCAATTTCCTGCTGCCTCCTCTTTCGCTTAAATACAATCATAGGTGGAATAAAGAAGCCAGCAGCATTGACAGCACAAACAACGGTGGTGTCAATTCCTCGCTACCCGCTTATAACTGATACCACTTGATGCTTGCCTCTTTGCGCGACGACTTTTTGCTGTTTTTTTTTTTTTTTTTTTTTTTTTTTTTTAAGTCGTAATCAAAACCCCTTTGGCCATTGATGTTCCTTCTGGCTGACGGAGGGAAAGCTGTGGATTTCGTCTCATAAATGAATAAAACCACTTTTTACCCGCCATTTTCTTTCCTCTGTTGAAAGAATGTGGTAGTTTATATTTCTCTGCTATGTCGAATGCAAGTTCGCGAACATCTTTTATTGTGAATCGGAAAAAACCTCTCTTCAAATAAAAGGAGGTGATCTGCGACAATTTTTTCCATCTGAGTCGTAAAGGTTGATTGTCTTCAGAATAACTTAATTTCATTTGAGAACGTGTTTTTGCCGTCAACATGTCTCTTTATTGTAGCTTTTGGTACTCCGTATATACGACCACACTCGTTAAGTCCATGGTCACAGTTTCTGTATGCTGCTCCCGTGGCCTTCGGTTCATCTTCTGCCCACTTCCCGTACATAACCCTTTTTGCCATCTTGCAAACCTAAAAAGATTACCATATATATTACTTATTTTTTTAATTGTATCTCCGCCTTGAGAATAAATCTAAAAGCGTAACATGTACTTATTATCTATTGTTAAAATGACCTTAAGTGTTATTTGTTATGAGTGTCCCTTAAATTGGACCAATCCAAATTAGGAAACAGGCATTGGTCCAACTTCGGCAACTCGACGCCATGTAGGTAAAGACAACGTTGCAGGAACAAACAACGCTAAACTCTAGTTTTGCGATATTGAATTATTAACTAATGAATGACACTTATGAACTATAGTGCTGATGAATTTTTTACATACTTTTACAGCAGAGGAAAGCTTGTGATCTGTAGCAGAAAACTTGCAGCGACAACGAAGAGAACACAATAATGGATACTGTTCTAACTCCAATGACTATTGTCGACTGCCGACTGAGCCACGTGACCTCGACAGTATTTCTCACCAGTTGAATCAACTTAAAACTTTACGTTACCAACACACAGTGAAATCCGTAAGTGCCAACTTCGGCATCTCTCCCCTATATATCTAGTGTAACATCTCTGGAAAGGTGGCAAACAGTGGTGGACGTGAGCGGTGGCGATACGGGCCGCCAGAGGGCGCCCGCGAGTGTGAGCAGAGCAGAGCAGAGCAGAGCAGAGCGCTCACGTGTAGAGGAGAGGCCTGCTGGCTGCTGAGGCTGAGGCGACAGCCTCTCTCTCAGTCGCTCTCCGATCTACTAGCAGTCGTTTTTACTTGCAATTAGGTATTGGATTGCTGCTAGTATCATTTTGTCTAAGTTTAACTTTTTTTATAGTTAGCAAATGATGAGCTGTAGTTTATGCCAGTTTTGTATGGACCGCGCGTATTGCGCACTGATGGTTACTTGCTATTACAATATTAAGTTCTCAGTTTCAGACAGTAACCAACTGTACTTAATACTCCCCTGTTCCAATACGTGTTAGCCTGTCCCGAATCTATGGCATCGAACCTGCAATTTTATTAATCACCGTGCTAAATATGGGCTCAGGGGCATGGAATTGTAAGAAAACGGCGTTGTTGCCTTCCACACGTAACTAATAATGTAATTATGCATTTTTACGGAAAAAGGGGTGTTATACCAGGCCGACATACGTCTAGACACCACGTCAGTTACTAGTGAGAACTCGTCAGTTACTATTCAGAATTCGGGCAGTTACTACGCAGCTACGAAGACACAACTAGGACAGTACTAAGTCAGAACGCGGCTTCGAACTTAGCAGTAACTAGGCCACAGCGCAACTAGCATCATACGGACACCGCCACGAGAATCAAGAAGATACAGACATATTTTCTAAAGATGAGTATTGTAAATATCAGTCAATAAATATCTTCTAATACTAACTATATCAATGTTTCAGATGTCAAAGGATCCTGCACCAGTACCTTTACTGACTACTAGATCGGGACGAGTACTAAACAAAAGGCAACGAGGTCACAACAATTCCAATCTGCAACGAGATTCTATAAGCAGCCCCTGCCTTATCCTTTCCAGCCTTCAACTATAGAACGTAAAGAGAACTGAGATAGTAAAAATTCTGATTGTGCTTCAGTCATGTCATATATATCCATGGATGACATGTCACACTGTGTTGAACATGCTGATTAGGAACCCTTATCAGCTGAAGAATTCAATTCATTTGTAAAGGCGAGAAGTAAATTAAAAGAAAAAGTGCTACCAGTCTCCTAAAAGTACACAAAGGATTATGTAGGCCTGAAACAAGTGATTGACAAAACCTCGTCGGAGTAAAAGACGAGAACGTACACAGCAAATTACAAAAGTTGTCACTGCCATTACAAAAGGAAACAGGATGCAAAATTGATCAACGTCGTATCCATGATAAAACACAACCCGAACACTAATAATGTACCTTCAAATGATATACGGAATTCATGACACCATATTAAATGCATGCAAGTAAATCTTCAGCATTCTAGAGAGGCTACAGACAATCTAATGGAGTATATTGTACAACACATCATATTTTTTCAAGTGCCCTATGCTTGAACAATAACATTGGATAGGTAGAAAGTACAGAGTATTTATCACGAGTAATATGAGGAAAAGAGCACCGGTGTTCCTCACTAACAAATGCATAGACGCTATAATGCTGCGCCAACTTTCAGATGAAGACACGGTGGTCCTAAAAGTTACCATAGGTTCCCAAAAATTGTATGCAGCCAGTATGTATATGGATATTAAGCATGACATCGGTATGGATTTTAATAAACTATACAAAATTTTTAAATTTCACATGGAACTGGAGTGCTCATTGCCGTCGACAGCAACGCTCGATCGTCTACGTGGAACGATAGAATTTTCAATGACCGGAGGCGAGAAATGGAAGCATACTTCAGGAATGAAGAAGGTGACTTTACAACGTTCGAGAGCAGTACGTTTCCCAGTAAACTGGATCTGTCTTTAATCAATTTTTGTCTCGTACAGTCATTGCACGATGGGAATACTTCAACGACGAAAGTTGCTCGGATCATCGAATTATCACATTTAATATAGGCAAAGCTCCAGTACAACACAATGATAAAGGGATTCCACAGTATTAAGTACATAGTCAACCATGTGTGTTTGAAGAGTCTATTGTTAAAGAACTAGTACAGCAATTTCTAAATCAATCTGTCTCAATGGACAAATAATTGAATATGGTGGCGGAAAGGGAAATGGATATCTATGGGTTCGTGACCGTCTACGAAGCAGTTATCGACACAGCATGTAGGAATGCCTTCACAATAAAGAACCCTTTACGATTGAAATTAAAAAAAAGCGGTCGGTCTCATGGTGGACAACCGATTTATCGATTCAGAGGAAAAAAATAACTGCTGCCAGACGATTGTATCAAAGACAGAATGACGACTTATAAAGAACTCAGCCTAGAGAATTTTAAGCAGAAGAAGGAATACACAGAAGCTAGTCGTCAAGAAAAACTACTATCTTGGAAGGAATATTGTAGTTTAAAGTCTGACAACAATCCGTGGGATGCCGTCTATAGTTTGGTGTCAGGGAAAGTACGGAACACTTGTTTCATGACGACCCTACAGAAACAAGATGGCACGATGACGGTAAACCTAGAGGACACATTCAACTCCATGCTGGATTACTTCATTCAACTCGATAACGAAGGTGCTGAATACCATAATGATATTAGGTACGTTACCGAAACAGTTTCAAGTACAAACGATGATAAAAATTTCACGACGGAGGAAATTCGTACTGTACTAGAACAGATGAAACCTAAAACGTCTCCAGGAGAGAATGGCATGAATAGTACAGTTCTTCTTAGGGTGTTCAACATGTTTCCTCAATTTGTTATGATCTTTAATCGTTGTGTTCAAAGGCATGCTTCCCCATGCTATGGATGCGAGCTAAAATAATACCGATAGTTGTGTCTGGAAAGGAACAAAACACAGAAATCAAGTAGTTTCGTCCAATATGTCTTTCACACACTGAAGCAAAGGTACTGTAAAAACTTTTAATAAATCGAATAATGCATTTTGTCTACTCCAGAGATCTTTTCCAGAAGAATCTGTACGGTTTCACTCAACAAACTGGTACCACTGACGCGGTAATGGCTGTAAAAGAATTTGTAGAGAGCGGCTTGACAGCTAAACTGTGTGTCAACATGATGAGTCTGGATGTACAGGGAGCCTTCGACCCTGCATGGTGTTCTGGTATATAACAGACGTTGGGTGAGTTTAATTGTCCTGCCAATCTGTATAACCTTACACGCAGCTACTTCAATTCGAGAAACAGCAAAGTTAAATTTGACTATGCACGTGTTGGCTACCGCGTCGTATCACTTCCCGATCTTGGAAATGCCGTCTGTTATCCTGACTCTCATCAGTGGTTTCTTTATAATGGATAAAGCGGGAATATTATTTACCTAAAGACGACCACACCCTGTTGTGGGAATGTTTTGACAAGGTACCCTGAAAGCTGGATGCTGCTCAAATTATTATGTAATCATTTTCTTATGTCAACCACCTGAAGATGCATCTTTACTGATGAGAAACCGGTAGTGTCGGAATAAACACATCTTGACAGCTGTTGCGGTTTCTTTCTTTACACACCTCCACCTAAGAAATCATCGAAGTCAATTTTAATTTTCAATCTTTATTTTTTGTGGTGATTGTGTAGAGAATTCCATAAATATGTATTTAGTCGTGGTTGCCCTTTTAAGAAAATTGTTAAATAAAAGCCTTCGCATTGAGAGACCTGTTAAAAAGGATTCCCAAAAGGTTCTTGTTATGGTCCAGGTCTCTGGAATATATTGTATGATTTCTTTCTTAAATTACCTTACTCAGGACAGACTCTTGTTATATTTTTTGCCGACGATCTGATTCTACTAACCAAAAAAGAGTTGCCGCTGAGAACATCTGTAATGCAGACCTACAGCTAATAGTGACTTGGGCCAGCAACAGTAAACTCCAACGAACAGAAATCGAAAGCAATGCTTATCACCAGGTAAAGGAAATGTACCTCATCGACAGTCGGAATCTACCTCATGTGCTTCAACAAATGGATCATTTAAGATATCTGGGCTTTATAATCGACACTAAGCTTACGTTTAGCAAACAAGTTCAACACAGTACATATAAATGCTCGGTCTTAATTAATGCTCTTTCAATATCACATAGACTCAACTGGAATCTGCGGCCTATAGCACTGTAAACTATTTATGAAGGAGCAATACTGTCTATATTATCATACGGCTCACCGATGTGGATAGACACACTGAAGCGACAATACAACTGTACCAAAGTTAGTAGTCCAACTGTTAATCAATTTAAAGATGGTCAAAGCTTACAGAACGACATCCAGTGAAGCGCTCTGTGTTTTATCAGGTCTCATGCCCATAACTCTTAAGATACAGGAAATAGCCAAATATTATAACGTGGTCAAAACTAAAGACGCCGGTTAGACAATCGAGATCGACGTAGAGTATAGAAACTGGGCATACCCGACAGAATTTACGAGATTAACTGAGAAGGACGCAAGAAAAATCTCCGCTGTTGATGTGTACATAGACGGAAGCAAGTCAGACGACGGGGTGGGTTCGGGAATAGCAATATTTGTTAATAAGAAGCTCATTTACCAGATGCAGTTTAAACAGTCTTAATAATGCTAAAATAATCAAGCGGAATAATTTTCCATTCTCAGTGCCCTCGAGTTAATAACCAATCTCTAGAATATTGATACAGTTCCAGTAATTCACACCGATAGTAGGATTACTTTGGATTCGTTACGAAATCCAAAGAACCACAACTTTGTGATTGAAGAAATACGATGTAAAATCAGAACGGTACAGACACACAACTGGCAGGTGCATTTCGAATGGGTTAAAGCACATCGAGGGAAATGGCGAAATGAACTAGCTGGCAATCTAGCTAAAAGAGCAGCTCGATCACTTCAATCGATACGCTACAGCAAAATACCTACAAGTGCGGAGAAGAAGGAACTTCGGGAGGAGTTTTTCCGACATCGTTTAGTGATTAAACTCCCAAACTCCGAATTTTACAGCAGTGTTAACAGGTCATGGAAACTGAAAGCCCATTATCAACTGTTCAGAATAATTGAAGACGGAACGTGCACATGTAACAGAGATATCCAAACTGTTGACTACCTGCTTTTCGACTGCTGCAACTTACTGAAATAGAGGGACCACCTCAGGATAGAAATAGCTGACAAAGGAGGATGATGTCCCGTCAGTAAATTTAATTCGGTACATACATTCACTGCAAACTTTTACAACTTCTGTAATTCAATAAGATTTCCTGCAGTATAAAACTCATTCGGTTTCTTTATGTAAAGCTATAAATCTTGTTTAGCGAAAATTCATTCTTTTGTTAATCACTCCAACTTATATTTTGGGTTTGTGTTTGCCAAAGTACCTGATGTAACCGGCTGAATTTAACATTTACACATGTAATATAAGTATGTAATGGTGCATGTCAAACAAATAATAAATAAAGTCATGGGCAGTCTAATCTTGCTTGTGAAATCGCATCTCTTGCTATCGTATCGTGTGACTTGCCCATTGCAGTCGTCTCCTCTTTCGGGCGGGGTTTCTCATGATATCATAAATTTCATTTTTTACCTTGCTCTCCAAGTATCTCCGACCCTACCTGGCACTGAAGTCTTTTCGTGACCTTTCTTACAAATGTCTCTCTTTTACTGTCCAGCGTTATGAACCATGAAGGACAATGGAGCGCATAAATTCACAGTAGATTCTCATTTTCGCAGAATATGGTGTGGGTTCATACTTGAACTTGTCTCTAAGGATATATTGATATCTTCGGGTACCCATGAGTAATTATTTACCATTTTGCTTATCGCAGTATGATTTAACAGTTGTTCACAAATATTTGTAAACCTATAGGACCAAAATACTTTGGTCATTTGTCTCTAGACTTACAAACTGCTTAAACTAACTTCCACTGTGGACAACACACACATACACACACACACACACACACACACACACACATCACACACACACACACACACACACGCCGTTGGAGGACTCGAAGCTCTGGCGGGAGCGACCGTGCAGTCCCTGACGTGTCGCCTAGAACCGCGTAGCGATTCCTGCGGGGCTTTTTAACAATTGCTCTGTAACGTCTTTGGTACCGTACTTGACATGAGCAACTGTCTTAAAGATGTGTACTCTAGGTCCTAAGTACTCTTGCGGACATTGAGTTATGCTTACTATCATACATCAAGCTGATTTTCTTTGTTTCTTTCACGTTGTTTATTGACCCGTAGTCCTTCATTTGCTGCAATGTCAAGTTGTTCAGTTTCGCCCATCAACTGTCATATGCATAATCTTTCCTCCATTCTTATTTCATTACACCCTTGGGTTTTGTTCTCTCTTTACTCTAAGCTGGAAGCTTGAAAATCCTTGTCCCTGTCTTATTAATCCAGTTATTGTGTGGAAAGGTTGTCAGGATGCTCTTTCAGCGCTAGAATGTTGATATATACCCTGTTTCAGTGATGTTATCAGGAACTCCTTGTGCATTTTAGTAAGTCTACTTCGATAAATAGTGCAGTAAGGTATGTTTATTTAATTATCTAAAAAAATGATTATGAAAAAACACACTGTCAATAGCTGAACGATTTGAAAAAAATTAGTCAGTGCAATCCATTTTCCTTTGTTTCTTGTTCATTGTACTTTCCAGCTGTCTCGTAACGTCTGAGTATTCCAAATGAGCTGAACGAGATTATATCTTGGTTAGTGACCTGGGTCCTTCGCACTTAATTTCCTCCAGCAGAGATGTGTATCTCTCGCTTTTTCCTTCTTGGATTTCGCATATGTACTTTGGGATAGGGTAGTTAAATAACGTGTTGTATTCTTCCGCCGCGCTGTTTTAGCATCAGCACTGTGTGTGTGTGTGTGTGTGTGTGTGTGTATGTGTGAAAATTATGTATTTGTACAATATATAATAATGTTTCGTTTATTTATGTGTAACTTTACTGTAGAGAAAAAATGAAATTGTACCGGGTAAACGTTATTAGGAAAAATCAGAAATAATATCTTTGTCAGAGATACTCTTTGTGTGGAGTGTGGTCTCTGGCGAGCGAGTGAGTGCGGGAATGCAGAAAGTGGCGGTGTAGTGTGCTGTCGAAGTGAGAGGAGTGATGCTTATGGTGGGAACGTACAGTGCCACGTTCGCTGTTACCAGGCCTATGTTGGCGGAGTACCAAGTATTTTATGGCGCGTTATTCAGTGATGAGTGAGGGCAAATCTCGCAGTCTTTAATTACATTATGAACCTGCTCTGTACTCCTCATTAAATGGAAATGTGACCGCATCTTCAGCATTATCGACGATAGTGCGGCTGGCGTGTCAAAAACGAGGACCATCTGTAAGACCGCTGAAATGTTATTTGCCACAAAATAAGTGTACGCATTGTGTGAGGCGTTTATCCAGAATCATTGTATTTAACGTTTCCGATGTTGACTGAAATTGTAAGCAGGCATTTGAAACAATCGTATCTGTTCATTATTACGAGTCATTATTACCTGTGTAGGATCATGTTCTCTCCATTAAAGTGCAAACCGGATGTCATTCCGAAAGAATCAATTAACTGAAGTGCCAAGCTAGTTAAATTTATATTTGAAAAATTGAAATTCTTGCCTTTACTTTCCTAATGTGGACACGCATTTCCACTTCAACTAGCCAGAATTTAAAAATAGTTTTCTTTGAACCGAAGTATGGCACTAATGAAATGCTAAATTCATAAAAGATAAATTTCTTACTATTAAATTTTATATATTTTGTAATGTTTGTTCATTGTGTACTGTCTTGTTTGTTGCTTCGTATTTCGGCGTTGTTGATGTGCTGAGATTGCATTGTACTTGATGTAATAAACTGATTGGTAACTCTGTAATAACATAGCTGCAAAGTGATCAAAGTCAAATTCGGTTGTTTTTCTGCAACTGTAGTTATACAGATGAGTAAGTGTTAATTTGAGGTGACGCCAGTGGTTGTGTGCAATACTTACCTTTGACCAATCAAAATTTTCTGACCGAAAATCATCATTTTCTAAATTATTTTCTCTTTAATATTTTTAAATCCGGTAAATCAACTTCATTATTCTCGTAGCAAGTGTACTGTGGAACATGCGTGTGAAAACCTGCTATTGCGCCGCACCTGCTAAAGTGATTAGTTCAATATCATTATTAATTTCATGTTCCACAGATACTTCCCACCAGGAATGGCTCCAGAATTTAATAAATTCCAAATTAATGTTATTTTCAGAATATGTGCACTTTTAGTGTGATGTATTCAAAAATGTTCAAATGTTTAAGCCTAAGGGACTTAACTACGGGGTCATCAGTCGCTAAACTTACAAACTACTTATGAAGTACTTACGAACTAGGACAGCACAAATATCCGTGCCTGAGAGGGGATTCGAACCCCCGACCGTAGTGGCCGTGCAGACCGTGACTGAGTGTGATGTATTTTCCTATATACTTCCATACTAGCGAATTCGACTATAAATGTTTTAAATTTCATTTTGTTAAGTCAACAGAGAGTATAGAAGGTGGAAGGTGTCGTCTATTAGGATAATTTATTATGGCAACTCTCCCTTACTTGTCAGTCTTTTGTACACAATACTTCGGAAACGATAGCCTTGTCCAATTGCTGGCAACGTTAAACAGGGTTCATTTAAATTAACAAATAAATGGTAAATGAGATGCGTGTTGCAACTTTTTTCGGTTGAACCCCTTTCTTACTTCCGTTATGTGTTGAAACAGTCTGCTAGTGCCCGAGTTTCGGCTACTCAATTCCACACTTTAAATAACTTGTTAATTATTTTCTTTTTTCAGTTGCGCGACTCTAGAAATGTATCCTCCCACGTTTCATGTATTATATTCTGTAACAATAAGACACGTCTCCTCATCTTAGCTACATCTCCTCATTCTCTGTTAAACCCTCTTCTTTGCCGATTTGTTTAGGCATAAATATGCAGGCAATCATATTTTTTGTACTTATGATGTTATATGTTGTACCATGAAATATTTTCAAGCCACCACGAGCTTATTGCCCAAATATTAGACAAAATAGAGGTATCGAAATTGATAGAAATTTAGTAATCGTAAACCAAACGTTCAAGTTTAGAGTACTTGCCATGCCTCACTCTAGGAGGGCAAATACGTTTCCATTTTGTATGTTATCATGTAATAAACATACATATACATATTTCCATGGCTTTACAGTTGTACACAAAAGAAAATGAATCTGATAGATATCACGCTTTGCTACATCATTATCCTTAAATTTAATTCAGAATACAAAGTCATTTTCAAAAGTGCAGATACTACATTTATGTGCATCTTGAGATCGAAAAATTCGTTCTTAAACTGGTAATTTACACGTCTTGTGGATCAAAAAGTACACAAAATATTAAACAAATATAGACAAACAAGTAACATGGAACTACATATTAAATGAGTTACTGTCAGACGGTAAGTACTTATCTTGGTGTGCCCATGAGGAAAACATTAGTAAACAGACAGAATATCATAGCTGTTAAAGGAGTAAGTGAATTTAATTTATGCTGGAGGAGGAATTAAAATTTGATTCAAATTCGCAGTACAACCTCTTACTTCGAAAAAACTAGCTGCAAGAATTGGAAAACCCTAATATCCCAGTAACGTATGGAAGAGGAGGTCGATCTTTTAGGGTTTATACCGAACGTAGGTGACATTTTAAAATTAGTCATCATGAGTAACTTTTGTAATAGGTCGAATGATATATCGAATAATATCGCCATTTTATAACTAGCTCATTTTTATAAATTGATTCGACATAGCAATTACGAATATGGATACATATGACAAGATCGCAGTTTTTATCTTTTATTTATTTAAGATAACCCGTTAGAGTTTCATGTAGGTCCTTAGCCAGAATCGTGTACTATGGTGGTTACTTTCTTAATGTTTATTTTACTGTTTCAATTGTTACCAGCCATCCATTTTGTATTTTATTCAGCAGCACATGATTTTTTATCTGTCATCCAGAACAACTTCCAAATTATATGTGGAGCGATTTAATAAGCAGTTAAATGCCAATTGTAAGACACCCGAAGGTGACACCAATGAGCGGTGAAACTGGCCGTCTTAAATAAGTAATAGATGAAAAATGCGATCTGGGCATTTCTCTTTAAATTAATACAATAAGATCGCTTCATATCTTGAGTAAATAAAATCAACTGGCAGTCAGATATGACAGCTTCACATGTGAAAACAAGGATATTAACACCTTGTCAACAAGCAACACCACCTACAGAGCAGGCCGCAGCGCTCTCGTGTGACGTCACGCAGAGTAAGCCTCGATCGCGTATCTGACTGGGTTGCCGCTGGGGCACGGTCCACTATGCAATAGTGGCCAGCCGGTCAGCTACGCGATCGAGGCCTACGCTGCGTGACATGAGAGCACCGCGGGCTTCTCTCTAGGTGGTGTCGCAACAAGGCTTTGCAACGGGAAGTTTGCCGTCTTTGCCGACTCCTGCTGTCACCCAGAGTAGAACCACGGAACTAAAACATGTTGCGCACGTTGCCACAGTCCATCCACAAACATACCAGTCGCGACACTCACTGGTGTAAAATCTGTTACCCACTGACAGCTGGACGACACTAGCATTCCAAGCGGTTAGCAAGGGGGCCGCCTGTTAACGACATATATATCACATGAATAATACTTTATTCTCGCACCCTATTCTACGTAATTCACGGTACGACTGTTTTATTTTAGATACGAAGGTTTTAGACTAATACCAGACGAAACGGATGATGCATAAATAAACAGTAGTGGAACTTGAACAGATGATGAAAGCTAGAACCTCCTCACGCAGAAACATGTTCCTCCGAATATTTTTGCAGCTTTCCCCTTTGAAACGGAAGTTATGTAAGCCTAAGAAGCGTACCGTGTAGCAGCAAAGTAAACGCGTATGACACGCAATTCCTTTTCATTTCGTGTTTCAACATTTAGGACAACTTTTAGCATAACTACGATTTTCGCCTTTCTTATTGTTCTGTGACGAACGAGATGCTTCCAACCAACAGTTGAAATGCGTAGAAAAGTTAGTTGAACATTTACGAACTGTCCTCCTTAGGTTTACGTGCGTATTTCCGGAAAGAAAGGCAGAGTATAACCACTGACGTCCAGATTTGAATTTGGTGTTGGTATTTTCTACAAATATTAGGTATTTGCATATCTCCTAGGAGGTTTTCATCTTATTTTCCGAACTTACAATTTTTTACAAAAACGTAGGCTATGGTTTCAGAGTTTTGTAGCATATTCTTCAGAATGTTACTTTACATCTTAGGCCTATCATATGCTTTTTTTCTGTTGCTTTGGACATCCAAACTGCAGTGTACATAGTTGTCTACATACACTATGAGCCATTTTCTTCTCCTGAAAAGTTCAAACAATCACTATTATATATAAATATAGGCAATATTCAGGTGAATTGTGACGGGAACTTTTCAACAGAATGATTGTTACATACCTCTCAGTGTCCTTAGGAAATCTGAAAACAGACAAATGAAGTATATATTTTCTGATTGTTGCTACATTTTATTACGCTTCAAGCGTTTCCCTTTTCGAAAAGCATCACGAAAACGAATATATGTTACGAGTAACCCGACGTAAAACGCATGAAATACCGCCAACTCAGTAGTGTCCTATGCCAGCCGCTTGGTGCGCTACTGTCGCGGTGAGTAACAAAAATTCGCTCGAGTGCCGTGACTTATATGTTAGATTGTGGCCCATCCACGATTGTGTGACGCAGGCCCGAACTTCCTAACAGGAATCACAAGAAAAGAAAGCGAGCAAAACCAGAAGCTCACAATTTTGCATGCAGGGCCCGAAATGGTTAAGGCGACCGTTCGCGAAAAGCGGGATAACCGGGATCGTGTCCCGTTCAGACAGTACTTTTCATTTGTTAGCAAATAACAGAACATCTTTTGTAATGCAGATATTGTCGACAGAATTCGCAAATGGCGAATAAATAATTGATTATTTAATATCATATATACGGCTGCGGTACCATCAAAATGGTCTGTACCTTCAGAACAGATGCTTCGTACCATTCTGCAACCTTCATGTGAACTGGATGGCCGGCAATGCAAATGTTTTCCCATAATCAAATCTTTTTCGAACGTCTTCTGTAAAGCAAGATCTCCGAATCTTTTGTTCTCAGCTGAATATCGGCCTAGATATTACATGTGATACATTTCTGTCGGTCGACTTTTCCCCATTCTCTGACGCTAGTTGCAACTCTTTCCGGTAGCAAGTAACATAACGGCGTGTAACGTGTGCTTCTTATACAATGTGCTCTCATCGAATTTCTGAGCGCGTTAAACGTGCCTCCAAAGGAAATCCTTAGAGGAATGAAAGCTGCGTGCTACGTGCTTAGATTACTGTCATCAATAAACGTGGCGGTGTTCGTGCTCGCAATAAAGGAAACGGTGATACTAACCTTAGCGTGTGTGACAGAAATGGCAGTGCAGAGCCGTGTACATAACCGATAAAACTCATCAAAATCAGGTTGACGAACCGATCAGAGAAAATTGGGAATGTGGTATATCACGCCATCGTTGCAATACTGCTTTACCCGGAACTGGGCCCGGCGGGTATGCCAGATGGAACACGTCTAACTTTCACAATTGACGGACCAATAACAATCCGCTGCACATAGAAGTTCACTGAACCCCACAAAAATATTATCAAATAACCGACGTTCCGTTTCACGACTTTTATTAGTTAAAAAATCTAAAATCAAATTTAGATCGCTTCTCATTCAAGTGGCGTCTCTTCAGGTGATCTGTCGCTTGGTCAAACATCCTACGATACAGAAATTCAATTCGTTTTGTTTATTTATCCAAAAGTTCTTTTTTTTTTTACTTGCGCAATACTTCCTCTCCCTTCCCAACCTATCCAAGGACGAGAGGAGAGCATGCTGTATTATACTGAGGTGGTGGTAAGTTGCAAAGAACTGTAGAGATAGGTTGTTTGAGGATACGGGCAGCTTAAGTTGGTGACCGACTATAGCTGCCAGGCTTGATTCCGTGGTGGAATTTGTGCTCCACGACTTGTGGAAATTTTTTTCAGCAATCAGTCGAATAAATAAATAAATATATTTTTTACGATTGATTGCTGAAAAAAGTTTCCACTGCTATACCTAGTTTGTCAGGTGTATCTTGGGCAACGACCTTTGGCGGGAGGCCCTTAGCCAATGGCGACGCTTGGTGCTAAATTGGTTCCGTTTCGCGTGAGGATAAGGGAGATACGAGATGGTGGAATGCAGCTGCGATGAGAACGTATAAGGCGGTCGCCAGGAGAGCGTTGTTTGTTTGGTTTGGTGGGTTTTAGGGGGATTAGACTACTATGGCCATCAGTCCCCCATTTCATAGCTAGGCGACATGCAGAAAAACTAAATAGTCGATAAATGCGCCTGAGCTGGATTTAAAATAGCGCAGAATGAAAGAACTCATTGTCAATCGAATATTGACAAAGTCAACAAGAGACGATACAAAAGACGCCAGACAGATATGAGATAAAAATGGGATCAAACAATAGAGCCAATGAATGTGCTTGACCGACCATGAGTATAAAAGGAGAAAAGCCAACCACATAGTTTACGCAAGAAAAGCCGTAGTCGGAAGACGCGTCAAGCGGAACTAAAAGACCAACCAGAGAACTCATAGCAACTGGTAAATCTCCCCCACACGAAGAAATCGTAAAACAGTATTTGCCATAGAGTCATCGTCACCAAGCACCAAAGGGAGTCTGTTCGGAAGGTTAAAAGAACGCCGTAGTGAAACTAAAATGGGACACTGAAGCAGGGAATGGGCCTCTGTCAATAGAGCACCACACTGGTACATGGGCGGGCCCTCTCGATGGAGGAGGTGACCATACGTCAGACGGATGTGACCAATACGGAGACGGCAGAGGGCCACGGTGTCCGTACGGGACACCATCTGCGAGGTCTTCCAGACAGATGTTGTTTCCTTGATCGTTCGCAGCTTATTGGGCATGTCCAGAGCAGAACATTCGGCATTCCACGTTCTCTTATTTTATTGCGAAGCAGTGGGCGGAAGTCTGGTTCTGGGAGGCCAATCGCCAGAGGGCCTGTTTGGCTAGCTGTTCAACGCTCTCGTTACCTGGAATGCCGTCATGGTCCGATGTCCAAATGAACGTCACAGAGCGACCAGAGTCCTCCAGAACCAGTATCGACTCCCGGATGGCCCTGACCGATGTATAGCTGGGGTAACACTGATCAAGGGCCTGCAAGCTGCTCAGAATCGCTACATATTAGGAAGGAGTTCCCGGGACAGGTTGCGAGAATGAAGGTCGGGGTGAGAGTTTAAAATAGGGAAAATTTAATTTTTTAAAACTCACAACTACCAACTGCGAACCAAATTCTTAAACATGCAAAAACACTGGAACTGTGATTGCGACTGTTTGACTCGTTTTCTACGGGATGATATCACACGTTCACAGCTTTCCTTCCCTGCATATGATTAATAAAAGAAATTCATAATAAAGTAAGTTCATGAGAGAAAAGGGTGTACTAACTACTAATTTTGAAAACACGTGAAAGTTCACTTTATGTTGTTTATTACATCATATTAAACCCTGTGGCTGATACATCTGTACGTCGACACATTTATCAAACAAAGTTATAGCTCGTAAGCCCCCAGCCAAAATGAATATTTGTCGCAAATTGTTTTCACGCCATGTGCCTGCCTCAAACACCGTTTATGTTCATGCCTATGCGACGACACGTGTTACATTAACAAATCACAGTCACTTTAATTCAATGCGATGTACACCTTGTTCCAGCGGCTAAATATTCACAACACACAGTAGCACTCGATTCAACTTGTGCAGTCTACGACAAGCAACCACACGTGGCGATTGCCACACACAAATCTATAGTCTCCACTTCGAGATCCACATGCCGACTGATGAAGAGCGACGCCGCCCAGCCAGCTACCCCACGTGCTCCCGACTCATCACTTCCTGCCCTCGCGCACGTGCACGCCCAAAGCTCAACTGCCGGGGTTTTTTCCCCTACGTCATCAACTTCCCCATGTGAGCTGTTCTAACCGATTTGCCAACGTACAGCGCTTAGCCAATACATTTCTAAAACTTCACTTAAAATCAAAATAATTACACTACACATTAAACAAATATCGTCTTACGTTTTTATATTAGTATAAACATCCTTTGTACTATTTATTATACTCGTGCAATTTCTTATATCACAGATAAGTGATTTAACTGAATATTTCAAGGTAAAATATACAAGATTAATCAAAATAAAATGAGAAATAGTTAATATATTACTTTTATAAACAAACATTGCCATGCTAGTTGTGTAACTGTCTTGTATTCATTGGTAATTTATTACTTTTCATTATCAATTAAATATATTACGTCAGATGTGACTATATCAGCTAATGTATTGTTTATTTGTCAACAGGCTATTTTGTAATGAGGGCCTTAAAGGTTCCTAACTGCATCGTATTACTTCAAATGCAAGTAGTATTAGAATATACTATTATACTATACTATTAGTTGGAACAAGCCACCAACGTCGGCCTGCTCGCTGGCCTCCCATCAGCTACAAGCACACAGCAAGTCTCATTGTGGAGAATTTCTACTTTTGGCCTAACTATAAATGTTGTCACCCAACTGTGTACATACATTGCTACCATAATTAATAAGATTAAAATTGTGTAACATTTAGTGCACTGGCATGGTCAATGTTTGCAGTGAACTTCATGCTGTTTAATTATCAAATGCTATTAATTATCAATATTTCTATTGGGCGGTAATCTTTCAAGGTGCGGATGTGTTTGAGGGCACAGTATATAGCTACCGGTTCTGCGGTGAATACGCTCCAGGAGAGGATGGGAGGTAGCATTGGAAACGCAGTCGAGTTACACGTAGGTGACTGCCTTCTCTGTTAGTAAAGTATGGAGTTTTAATAATCATTAACCTCGACAGTCCGGATTCATTTGTTACTGCTCGCGCAATTCTCGGTTTCCCAATATTAACAGTAATTTTCGTGGGATAATTTGTTAGCTGACTATGTTTGCCTCTAGACAAAGGCATAACGGTTTTACGTCGCAGACCAGTTCATGACTATTCTAGTGCGTGCTTCTTCAATGAAATAGTGCTCATCTTTCCTCCTTCATATCAGTGGATTAATGGAATTGACCGGCGATCGGAATATATTTACTTGTAATTTAACTGTGCCACTTCGTGTCTTGCAATCCCATCCACGTGTTGCGCAGCGTAGATGAAGTAATACTATGTGGCCACTTTGCTCATATATTTTCGAGAGAATATTGATATTTATCCATTTAACTAGGGTAAGACCGATGATTTTATCAATATTTCTGAAAGTGGTTCACAGTTAGAGATTTTTATCCACGTGTTGAGCAGAACAGATTTAATACTGTTATTTGGCCACATTGCTCTTACATTTTGGAGGGAATAGTAATATTTATTAATTTAAGTAAGGTGTGACCTTAAAGACCGGTGATTTTATCACTATTTCTTTAGTTGATATGGTACTTGGAAATTTCATCCACGTGTTGAGCAGTGCAGTTTATGTGGGTACCTTGATTATTCATTTTGTAACAAATAACAATCTTAATTCCAACAACTAAAGTATGATCATAAAGAACTAGAATTTGTCATAAACAACGCCAGTCGTGCACTAAGCAGTCTTAGTTACGGTGTCCTCAGTGCAAAATATAGTTACATTATGGTGCTGTAGCTATTGGATACCAACCTGTGCCTCAGACAACTTGCCTCTCCACCAGTTTTGATGTTACAAGGACAGTAGGTTATGAATGCCAGTAGCTTCAAGATGGCAAACAGTTAAATTTTCTTTTCGATCTCTTATAGTTTAGTTGCAAGTCTGGTATTCACTTGTAAGACATCAGATAGAGTTAAGTTTTGCAACTGATTATATTTGTAATTCTTGCTTTTAGAATTCAATGGTATACTACGGTAGACAATCCAAAATTGAAATTTCTTAATTTCTAGTCTGTTTAATATGTTGCTATTCTGCTTCGTATGTTAGTTACCAATAAATTATGTCAAAAAGGGAGCCTACTGTTTAAATTTACCCCTGCACTATTCCACTCAAAATATGGAAAATTTTGTCGACAAATTGTTCCCTCTATCGGATCATCCGATACCCGCCCCTTATTTTGTGGCTGCTCCTTCCATATTTATGATGCCCTTGATTAAAATCATTTAGTAGATCATGACACAGGACCAAAGTTTATATTAATCTGATATTTTGTAGTACTGTAAGAAGTAGTTGCACACGATAAGGTGCCTGATTTGTTCAGGCATGGCTGTTTTATTCTGTTTCACATTACAAATGCACAGACTGAAGCCACGGTGGAGTAGCCGAGCGGTCTAAGGCGCCTCGCTGCGGAGGTTCGAGTCCTCGCTGGGGCATGTGTGTGTGTGTGTGTGTGTGTGTGTGTCCTTAGGTTAGTTTACCTTAGTTCAAGTAGTTTGTAAGCTACGGACTGATGACTACGCAGTTTGGTCCGATAGATTTACAAACATTTGAACACAACGGAATCGGTAGACGATGTAGGAGGACGAAGTTTGCACAAAGTCATCTGAAATAAAACTGGTTACTAGCTCCGAGAGCGCGGGCTCGGTTCAATGTATATATCGTAGCGGGAAATTAAATGGTAAAGTGTTTGTTGATCTGAGGGAGAAAAATACTAACATCATCGGTCCGTAGACTTACTAAGGGGCTGTCAGTCGCTAGACTCACACAGGATAAGGAAACAGTAGCGATTGGTCGCTGTGTTTTAATTAAAAGAACCTCTTTATTGCTAGTTTCCAGCGTGGCCCATCATCAGATAACCATTGTGTATCGTTCACAATATAAGAACACTGAGAAATGGGTAACAAGTAATCAGTGACGTACATTCTACTCTGGCTGCTAAATGTAGCACGTCACGTGATGTGTTAACCTTTAGTCAGTGAATTTTAAATTCTGAAAAATGTACAATGGTTATCTCATGATGGGCCACGGCCGAAATCAGTATTAAAGGGGTTCATTTAATTAAAACACACTTCGACCAACCGACATTGTTTTCTTGTTCTGCGTTAGCGAAAATACTTGAAATCACTTAAAGGTATCCTAACGACAACACAAACACACCCATGCCCAGGGCAGCAGTCCAACCTGCACCTGCACCTGACGGGGTGCCTAAAACCGTGCTGCCAACACTGTGCGCCGACTAACTAAAGCAGGTTGTAAATAATTATATAGCTACCTAACATGCCTTTTTATTGTTGCAACAATGATGAACAAATACAAAGAGTGCACAGAACATTTTATAAATAATTTTCTTGTTTAGCTTCCTTAGATTTGAATCTGCAGAAAACTGTAAAACGTCTTAATTATTTAGTTACTACAAAAGGACATAGTTTCCTAGTAATTGACGATAAGTCATCGAGTAAAACAGAAGTGATATCTGGCGTTCCTCAGGGAAACATTATAGGTCCTCTATTCTCCCCTTGTGTTTATGAACGATTTAGGAGACAATGTGAATAGCTCCCTTAGCTTATTCGTGGATGATGCTGTCGTTTTTCGGTTAGTGAAGTCAACGACTTGCGTCACTGAAGCGGAACAGTCGACCTCGAAATTAAAAAGTTAGTATGAATTTCAAAACTTAATAAATCACGTAATAATGTAGATAGAGAGGTAAAAATTGACACACATAATTGGAATGACATGGGGTTACATTAGAACAAAAAAAAAAAAAAATAAATAAATAAAATAAAAATAAAAAAAAATAAAAAGTCAGACAGATGGCGTTGGATAGCAAAGCGCCAGTGACTGCGCATTAAAATCGTGTATAAAATGAGCTGTAATGACAGAGAGAGAATCAGATGCACCAGCAGTCGCAGAATGTTGACGTTACCTGAAAACGCACTTTTATTGAAGCTGTATTATCAGAACGGGGAATGTGCTAGTTCAGCGTTACGATCATATCGCCATAGGTAGGGGATTCGAACCGGTAAAGGTCCGTTCATAAATGCAGCTGTGGCGAGAATGATGTCGATGTTCGAAGCCACGGGTTGTTTAGACGATAGACCCCGTAGTGGCCGACCGAGCACAAAGCGTAATGCTGCTGAGACAGTTCAGGAAGAAATGGAGACTGTATCGGGTTCGTCTACGCAAGGGGAAGTCAGCGCTCGTGCAGTCGCACGTCCCACCGGCATTCCATACACTACTGTTTGGTTGGCACTTATGCGTACCCTCCGATGCTATCCTTACAAAATCCATCGGCATCAGGAACTGTTACCTGGCTATTTAGTTAAGCGGAGGGCATTTGCGGTATCAGCGTTTCAAAAGAAGACGGAAGATGACGATTGGTTGAGTAACGTATTCTGGACCGACGAAGCTCATTTTACGCTCCGAGAGTCTGTCAACGCCCACAACTGCAGAATTTGGGTTACCGAAAATTTTAGGTCGTGGAAACTCCATTGCACGACCAGAAAGTCACGGTATGGGTTGGATTTACCACATATACCGTTATCGGGCCTTTAATCTTCGAGGAACTGCTTGATTATGGTTTTGTAACTGCTACCGTGACGGGCGAGAGGTACGCCTATACGTCACAGAATCGCATCATCCTCAGCCTGGCTGATGAACACCTGCTGGAACGTACGATTTTTTTCGCAGAATGGCGCTCCACCCCATATTGCTAGACGCGTGAAAGATCTCTTGCTCCCACGTGTGGTGATGATCGTGTCTTCAGCCTCCACTTTCGTCATGCTTGGCCTCCCAGGTCTCCAGACCTCAGTCCGTGCGATTATTGGCTTTGGGTTTACCTGAAGTCGCAAGTGTTTCGTGATCGACCGACATCTCTAGGGATGCTGAAAGACAACATCCGAAGCCAATGCCCCGCCATAACTCCGGACATACTTTACAGTGCTGTTCACAACTTTATCTCTCGACGACAGCTATTGTTGAGGAATGATGGTGAACATATTGAACATTTCCTTTCAAGAACATCATCTTTGCTTTGTCTTAATTTGTTATGCAAATTACTACATTTCTGATCAGATGAAGCGCATTCTGTCGGACATATTTTTTTCTTTTTTTTTTCCTTTTCTGGTTTTTAAGAAACGCCATATCATTCCAAGCATGTGTGTCAATTTTTACCTCTATATCTACATTATTCCGTGATTTATTAAGTTTTTAAATTTATACTGACTTTCTAGTAACCCGGTACTTCAGTAATTGTCTCGGTGCAATTACATATCTGAAAACGCTCGTCCTCTGGATAGTGATGTGCATTCACAGAATTTCAAGTCTTAAATTTTTCGTTGCAATCAAATATTGTACAGTGATTTCTTCGAGATGTGGCCTCACCAAGAAGCTGTTTGTTTCTTTGAGGCATTATGGACCTATGTTCCATCTGTTTCACATTAAAATCTATAACAACGCGTCATTCATTCACATTTGAATTTTGCCATTTATGATGTCTACATTCAGAAAAATACCCCAACGGGTGAAACAGCGTTGGAAACAGGTTAACTGATAATAACGATGATTCGTAAAAACTACGAACATGGTGAACAACGCCAAACATTTATAAAAATCCCAATCTGAATGTTACTTGTTCAGGAATTAGCACGCAGTTTATTAAATCGAATGAAATATTTGCATATAATGGGCGAGAGGAATTTTTCGACTAACGGCAACAGTTGTCATTAAGCAGATTTATAATAACACGAAAAAAGTAGTATCAGTTAAATGTAAATTGTGGCAATAGCTGACAGGACATTTGAGCTCTGTAGATAGCGTTCAGTAATACTGCAACGAATTTTATGAATAATTCTGCAGAGTATCGGAAACGGTATGTTTAGCGCATTACTTTGTCGAGTCTATGTTGGCTTACGACAGGGCATCATGGAAGATGATCTGCCTCATAGTGAATGAAAATATTTAGATTTCGTTGTCTGAAACTACGTACTATCCAATAATACCTATTGAAAAGTGTACTTTTTCCACTTTAATATATGATTCCCAGTATTGTAACCCCGAATGATAATTAAATTGATTGAACATTTTCAGTCAATATTTTCATAAAGTTCGTTGTGTTCATTCAGTGAAATATTTTAAAATATTATATTCAAGATTTGGTCACACATAACATTCTATGAGGAAGACGTAGCAATAACTTTGTTGTGTAACCCATTGGTAGTGTCTTCTTGTGCTTTTGTAAAACAAGTTAAATTTTGTGTACGCGAAAATGATTTACAACTTGAATTAATTGAAAGGTATTTTGCGCAGAGTGATAATAAAATCCTTCTGTAAGTCGATGCATTAATACCTTCATTGTTAGAAAATAACTCATATTTCTTGTTCCAGAAGTAAGAATCATTAAGGTGCATTTCAAGTAAAATTTACCTAAACTTTAGAGCTAATTATTGCTGTAGATATTTTTAAAATATTTACAAAACACCCACTCCCATAAATCACTAACATTGACGAGGTGGCGTGGCTTGCGTGCCTCAACGATACAGACAGCCGTACCGTAAGTGCAACCATAACGGAGGAGTATCTATGGAGAGGCCAAATAATCATGTGCTTCCTGAAGAGGGGCAGCAGGGGCAACAGTCTGGATGATTGACTGAGCTGGTCTTGTAACATCAGCTATTGTGGCGCTGCCATGCAGTTACGGCGAAAGACTGAAAGCAAGGGAAAACGAGATCCGTTACTTTTACAGAGGGCATGCAGCTCTACTGTATGAATATATGATGATTGCATCCTCTCGGGTAAATTATTCCAGATGTAAAACAATCCACATTCGGATCTCCGGGCGGGGACTACTCAAGAGGATGTGGGTAGGAAGGTTAGAAAATTTAAAAAGAGGAATGGATAGGTTGAAGTTAGATATAGTGGGGATTAGTGAAGTTCGGTGGAAAGAGGAACAGGATTTATGATCAGGTGAGTACAAGATTATAAATACAAAATTAGTTCGGGGTATTACAGGTGTTGGTGTGATAATGAATAAGACAATAGGAACGCGGGTAAAGTACTATGAGCAGTGCAGTAATCGCATTACGGTAGCCAAATAGATACGAAGCCAACTTCGACCACAGTACTACAGTTTTATATGCCAACTGGCTCTGCCGATGATGAGGAAATCGAAGAAATGTATGAGGAGGTAAGCGAAATTATTCAGTTAAGGGGAGAAAACTTAATTGTGATTGGAGATTGGAATTCGGTAATAGGAAAAGGAAGGGTAGGAAAAATAGTAGGTGAATATGGTCTGGGAAAAAGAACTGAAAGAGGAATCCACCTGGTGGCATTTTGAACTTAACATAATTAAACCATAACAGACACCTGGTGTAAGAATCATGAAAGAAGGTTGTATATATGGAAGAGACCGGGAGACACTGGAAGGTACCGGATAGATTTTTTAATAGTAAGACATGCCCAGGGGCAAATGGTCATGAACTGTAGGATGAAACTGAAAAAAAGCTGCAGATAGGTAGGCAAATAAGGAGATGGGACCTGGGTAAATTGAAGGAACCTGAAGTTCTTGAGAATTTCAGAGGCAGCATAAAACATTTATATACTATATAAGTAATTACAGTTCATTTCTACCACTTTCCAACATAATACTCATCTTTTCAACATTTCTATGTATGGGGGTTCTGCTCGCTGCAACATTATTCTCCTGGGGCGTCGTTGTAGAAATAAATACTCTTAGGTACAATTTTTCACTTCTTCTTTAATTTGAATCAAACTTCTTCTCCGCCAAAACATTACATATTCAAAACAATGCAAAGCATCAGAACGGTAGCACTTTCATTTCAAAGTTAAGTCCCATAAGCTTAACAAACATTTGAACATTTCATTTCAAAACACAGAGTGACATAGATTCCACAGCACTTTGCGAAAGCCAGAACTCGAACTCCCCCACACAAGGCGTTGAGGCAAATATATAACATTCACAATAATGGCATTATATTACGCATTGTTTATAACAATTGAATATACTGATTTACAATTAACAAACACACAAAGAAAACATTTCATGTACACAAAATAATCACAATATAAAATGAAAACTATGCATACAATAAATTTAGATCGAACCTATCTTTTTAAGACGAAATCGCGGTACTATTTGTTTCACAACAAACCAAAATGTTAAATGTCCATTAATTAGTTAATGAGTGCATCATACATGTTCCTAACATATATTGAACTATCAAATCTCATGGCCATTCACAAAATATATTCAGAATCTCAAGTCAGTCAATATATACAAAGAATTCAGTATTGATAATTAATGTAATAGTCGAAATAACACAATTAGCTGGTCAACACAACTTGTTTATGAGCCTAACATATATACAATGCTATTTATTTTCATTTCTTATTGTTTTTTACAAAAGATTTTACAATTCGTCTGTCTGAGTCTTGAAATAAAATACAATGACGCAACTATTGTTTATAGAACTGTCTGGAAAGAAAATATATGTCTCTTAATTAATGAAATCTATCACTTGTTTTAATCACAGTATCACCCAGACACTGTCCTACACTGATTCCTAGGCTGGCTATTACGTTTTTAACTTCACACGCAACATATAATACAAGTGAACCGCACGATTCCGGATCCGACGCAGACGGTATCGTAGGATGACATTGAGATGAGAGACCAGGCAGACGGTATCGTACAATAACATTGAGATGAGGAGGCTAGCAGTATCGTTACAAGCTTTAGGCTACAATTGAACTAAAACAGTAGAAAAATGGGTAGCACTGAGAGATGAAATAGTGAAGGAAGCAGAGGACAAAATAGGTTGAAAGGCAAGACCTACAAAATATCCTTCGATATCACGGGAAATATTAAATTTAATCGATGAAAGGAGAAAATATAAAAATCCAGTAAATGAAACAGGCGAAATGAAGTACAAACGACAAAGAAATGATAATGACAGGAAGTGCAAAATAGCTAAGCAGGAGTGGCTAGAAGGCAAATGCAAGTCAGTAGAGGAAAAAGCAAATGGAGGAAAAATAGATACCGCCTACAGGAAAATAACAGACATATTTGTAGACAAGAAAAGCAGCGTTATGAATATAAAAAACTCTGATGAGAAACCAGTCCTCACGAAAGAAGAGTATATAGAGGGACTCTACAAAGGAAATGAACTGAGAGACCATATTGTAGGAACGGAAGTAGATAAATATGAAATAGCATATGCGATAGTGAGAGACGAATTTGACAGAACACTTAAAGACTTAATTCGAAACAAGGCCCCTGGAGTAGATGACATTCCCTCAAAACTACTGAAGTCTCTGGGTGAGCCAACTATGACAAAACTATTTCACCTGATGTGTAAGACGTATGAGACAGAGGAATTACTCTCAGACTTAAAGAAAAATGCAATAATTCCCATTCCAAAGAGAGTAGGCGCTGACAGATGTGAAAATTAAAGAACCATTAGTTTAATAAAATTTTAACACGAATTATTTACAAAAGGATAAAAAAGCTAGTAGAAGCCGAACTCGCGGCTTATGTTTGGATTCATGAGATATGTAGGAACACGGGAGGCAATAATCACTTTACGGCTAATCTTAGAAGATAGATTAAGGAAAGGTAAACCTACATTTCTAGCTTTTGTAGATAAAAAAAAACTTTTGATAATGTTGATTGGAATAGACTGTTTGAGATTCTGAAATCAGCAGGAATAAAATAAAGGGAATGGAGGGTTATAGAAAACGTGTACAAAAACCAGACAGTTATAAGAGTTGAGGGCATGAAAGGGATGAAGATGTTGGGAAGGGAGTAAGACGGGTTTGTAGCCTTTCTCCAATGTTATTTCATTTGTACACTGAGCAAGCTATAAATAAAAGTAAGAAATTTGGAGAAAGAATTAAAGTTCAGGGTGAAGTAAAAAAACATTGTGTTTTGCCGATGACATTGTAATTTTATTACCGACAGCAAAGGACCTGGAAGAACAGTTGAACGAAATGCACATTGTGTTGAAAGGTGCGTGCGTATAAGATGAACATTAACAAGAGCAAAGCAAGGGTAATGGAGTGCAGTCTAAGAAAATCAGGCGATGCTGAAGGAATTAGATTAGGCAACGAAACTATAAAGGTGGTGTTACTTGGGCAGTAAAACAACACACGATGCTTCCAATAAAGAGGATATGAAATGCAGAATGGCAATAGGAAATAAAGCGTTCTTAAAACAGAAAAAGAAATTTGTTAATATCGAACATTAATTTAAGCATAAGGAAGCCCTTTCAGAAGGCATTTGTGTGATTTCCATAAGGCTTTTGACACCGTACCTCACAAATGGCTTTTACTCAAATTGCGTGGTTACGGTATATCGCCCCAAATTTGCGACTGGATAGGGGATTTCTTCTCAGAGAGGACACAGTTCGTAGTAATCTATGGTAAGGCATCGACTAAAACACAGGTGATATCGGGCGTTCCACAGGGTAGTGTATTGGTCCTCTGCTGTTCCTTATTTACATAAACGATTTAGGGGAAAATCTAAGTAGCTCTCTTAGGTTGTTTGCAGATGACACCGTCATTTACCGTCTAGTAAAATCATCTGAAGATCAAAACCAACTGCAGAACGATTTCAATGAGATGTCAGTATGGTTTAAAAATTGGAAATTGACTCTAAATAATGCGAAGTTTGAAGTCGTCTACATGAGCACGAAAAGAAATATGTTAAACTTCGTTTACATGATAAATCAATCAAATGTGAAGGCCGTAAACTCCACAAAATACATAGGAATTACAATTACTTCTGACTTAAATTGGAAAGAAGACGTAGATAATGTCGTGGGAAAGGCGAACCAGAGACTGCGTTTTATTGGAAGAACCCTTAAAAGATTCAACAGTACTACTAAAGAAACTGCATACACTACACTTGTCCGTCCTTTTTTGACTGAGGACATCGAAAGAGCCCAAAGAAGGGCAGCTCGTTTCGTATTGTCACGATACAGGGGAGACAGCGTTACGGAAATGATACGGGATCTGGGATGGGAAACATTACAACAACGGCGCTTATCGCTGTGGCGTGGGCTATTTACAATTGCCAACATTTTCCTCCGTATGCGAAAATATACTGTTGACTCCCACTTACATAGGTAGAAATTATCATCAGAATAAAGTACGATAAATCAGAGGCCGAACGGAGATATTCAGCTGTTCATTGTTCCAGCGCGCTATTCGAGAATGGAATGGGAGATAAATAGTATAACGGTGGTTCGATGAACCCTCTGCCAGGCACTTAAATGTGCTTTGCAGAGTATCCCATGTAGATGTAGATGTAGATCTCTTGTATGGGAGTGAAACATGGACGATAAATGGTACGGACAGGAAGAGGTTAGGGGCTTTTGAAATGTGATGTTACAGAAGAATGCTAAAGATTAGATGGGTGGATTGCGTAACTAATGAGGAGGTGCTGAACAGAATTGGGGAGAAAATGTCTAGCACAACTTGACTAAAATAAGGGCCGGATTGGATGGATACAATCTTAGACATCAAGGAATTGTAAGTTAGCGTTGGAGGGAAGTGCGTGGGGTAAAAATCTCATAGGTAGACCTAGAGATTAATACAGTAAGCAGGTTCAACTGGATGTAGGTTTTCGTTCAGATGAGGAGATGAAGAGGTTTGATCAGGATAGAAAGCTGCATCAAACCAGTCTCCAGACTGGAAACAACAACAACAATTGTTCAAATGTTTGTGAATCTATCGGACCAAACAGCGTGGTCATCAGTCCGTAGCTTACAAACTACTTAAACTAAGGTAAACTAACCTAAGGACAACACACACACCTATGACCTAGGGAGGATTCGAACCTCCGGCGGCAAGCAACCGCGCGCTCCGCAGCGAGGAGCCTTAGACCGCTCGGCAACTCCTCTGCGGCCAACAACAACAACATTACAAAAGACATTAGTACCTGAATCACTACATATTATTATACGAAGGCAGAAAGTAAGCTGTAGTTCCATCTCATGGTCACTTAGTAAATCACCTATACAAAAGCAACACGGCTATAACAACGTAAATGTAAGTTCATTTTTCTACATAGTCTCTAAGATACTAATCATTTCTATGAACGGTTAACAAACTTTTCGATTCTGGATGCATAGAAATCTCATCCAGCGTTTTTAAACCACACGGAAATAGACGCTTTCACCGCCATATAGTTTTGAAATCGATGTCCAACGATATCCGTTTTGAACTTACCGAAAAGTTGCATAGCGCTAAGTCGGGATTATATGTATGATGTTGCCATACCTCCCACTTGAATCGCTGCTGCAGTACGCACGTTTGGCGCGCCTTATTTGGGATTAGATACCAGTTAACAGTCACTGCGCCAAGCGTCGATAGGGTGCGTTTCGTCATGCAATCAGTTCTAATTTTCCTACAGCCCGACATTTCGGTATAGTTCAGCACTATCCGCGAAATGCCACATGAAACTTTCGTCGTCATCTAATAGGTCAGTTATATGTACGGTGTAAAGCAGAGACTTTGTGCTGGCTTGCATAAGTTTTAGCTTTGTTGTACCCCAAAAGTAGAACAGTAGTAGAGGAGATGGCATACATAGGTGCGCCACATAGGTGATAATGGTGCTGAACACGTAAGAATATACCGTACTTAATCGATGTGCAGTAGAACTTCGTAACAGTAATGCTGAACTGCACCTGCGGGTCAATATGCGTGGAAGCACTAAGTTCGAAAACTCATAGAAACGAGTACGTGGGTAATCATCGAAACGATGCACGTCGCTCAGCGCAAGTTCTACCACAGTCGACTCAGCACTGAAACTTCCCAGCCCGGCCCATCACCGCTCATGTGTAAACAGTCGACCGCCATCTGTCTGCACAATACGTCGTCTGTGTTCTCCCGCGCCAGTTCTGCGCACTGCTCCGCTGCATTGCATAGTTTAGCTCATCTGCCTCCATCATCACGTCCGCCGGTTGGGATACGCGACTGGGAATACAGTAAAGCAACATTTGTAATTTGACGCTGATTGAAAGTTGTAGCAAATTGCAGATGACACCCCTGCACACGCGTGTGTGGAATTTGTAATCGCCGGAGGTTTCATTATTACATGTCTGTTATTGTTCATTTCAAGCTGATGCAGTTACAGGAGTAATGCGTATGCATTGAATTTTCGTCTCGCGGTGTACGGTGACACGTCACGGACTATGCGGCCGCTCCCGCCGAAGGCTCGAAATCTTTTTCTGGTATGGGTGCATACGTTGTCCACAGCGTGAGTTATTTTGTCAGTTCAAGTAGTTTATAGCGGACTAAAGCTGTCGGGGTCTAGTGCGACGAAAAGCCGGCAATTACTAAGACCAGTTAAACACGCAATACGTCTGAGAACACCTGGGGTCTACAAGATACCTTTCGAGTGTGGCCAGTCTTATGTCGGACAAACAGTATGAACTGTTGAACAAGGAAGGAAGCAACATGAAAGGTTTTATCGTTTACAGTACCCAGACAAATCTGCTTTAGATGAGCATGCTTTAGTAAACGGTCATCGGAGCAAAGTCGATGAAACTGGCGTCGCGGCCCGCACGAACGGCTTCTGGGACTGTATTATTAAAGAAGCCATCAAAATTAAAACATTTGATAAGAACCTTAACAGAGACGGCGGCCTGCAGCTCAGCGCGGCGTGGGATCCAGTGATCGCGCAGTTAAAACGGCCGCATCGAACACCGACTCAAAGCATCCCCATATATGGCGATGTCGCGGAGCACCAGTGACGTCACAGCCGGCAGCTAGTGTATATAAGCCCGTACTTGCAGCCACTACGCAGTCAGTTCACTCGAGCGAGTGAGCGAACTAGGCAGTCAGTACCACTTTGGCCAAGGAGTGCTTCGCCGAAAGCTCGTGGAGATTTCACCACCTGACGCGGACGGAAACCCGAGAAATTTTTATTCAAACACCAATCTAAGCTAACCTAATCTATACACTTTACTTAAAATAATGCTACTGCTTTGATTTGTTGGGTAACTTGCACATTCATTTTACAGGCGATATTGTACTCACACGAAGATAATAATCATCTAAAAGTAAAAGAGTTCACAAGTTGGGTAAACAGGCATGACACACAAACTGGTCATTCAAGGAGTGCGTCAGTATCTGGCTGCACTAAGAGTCGGCAGAGTTTTATGCTGCTCCTGAAGCGTTATGGCTCAAGTTTGAGTATGTATGTAAATTATATTGAAAACAGTTCAAAGGATATATTGTTCACTGTGTGTAATAAACGTGCACATAAAAAAGTTTTATTTAAAATATCGGAATTTTCTTTAAAACTCTTCCTCGAATATTTGTTTGAAAATATGATAGAATGGCCTCGTTCTTCAGTCACTTAACCGTGGGGAGGGAAACAAGATTCTGTCTACTTTTATACGAACTACAGTCAATTTTAATTTTAGAATTCTGCTATAAAATTTGAAGATTATTGCTTGTTTGCACTTCGGAGCAAAGAAAAGACTACCAATACTATTAACTTTCCGTCATGTACCTCATTAATCAAAAACATTTGAAACCATATGAACATCGAAATATTGACAGATTTTGCCAAACTAACATACAACATGTAAAGTGGGTTTGAAAAGTTCGGTGAATGGTCTCAGGAAATACATGAAACAACGGTCAATGGCCTTCAAAGTAATCGCTATTGGCCACAATACAATTCTGATATCGGCTGTACAGCTATTGCAAAACTGTCAGCAAACACTTCTTGAGGAATCTCGCGAAGCACGGAGGTCACGGATTGTTGGACCTTCGCAACCATTTCGTAGTTGTGACGTTTCATACGAAAAAAAAAGAACCTCACGATAAAACAGTCTCTGTTAAGAATTGTTTTTTAAACGAGAATATTGTAAATTATATGACCCTAACAGTTTTTCTAACGATTATATCAGTTTCGAACTATTTACGAAAAACTAGAATTGTCATCTATTAAGTTTTGATAAACAATACGCCTTTATGAACATTGTTTCACTTGTAAATTACCGTTACCTTAAAATTTTGGTAAAAATCTTGAATTTGAAGATCAATCATAAGACGTCAGGTGCGGGCTCGTTTGTTTACATGAACTGACAGCTCAAAGGATATTGTATCACCTAGCGGCCGTGTAGCGAAATACGCACCACTTAACTTTAAATAATTAATTTATTGCATGAATTGTAACCGTTTTTTACCGGCATTTGTAACCAGTTATATTATTTGTTAACCACTAAATCTAACTGTATAAATTTCTTCAAAATTTGTAGTCAATTTGTTTGAAACAGAATGGGCGTCAAAATCTATGTATATATGTCGCCACTGACGGCAAAGGGACAGCTGATGGCATTGTCAGTTGTAAGCTTTAGACCAGATGTATACAGTGCTGTACTGTGATGGAATAGTGAATGAACATCCGTTATCATCTAACAACGACTTTATTTTGGTAGAAGAACCTCGGAGAATGAGCTGTTAATAACTTGACCAAGAACTTCTCTTTTTTCGTTGTGTGGCTTGGAGTGCTTTAGTAACAAGCAACCCTACCGACGACCTAAGCCCTAAGTACACAGGCCACGCAACGTCTCATAATGTAAGCGTTAAGGTGGGAAACTGAAAGAAGCCTGCTGGTGCCAAGTAGTGACATATGTTATTTTATACATCTCTGTCTTACACATTAAATGTTTTAAATATGGTATGCATTTTTTAATTATCGTACCATATTTTTATATCACATACAGTTTTATAATTTTTATGTCTGGATATATTCAAGAACCCCACTTTTAGAAATATTTATATAGCAAACAATTGTGCGGTATATTAGGGCTCAACCTATCCATTACAATCCCTCCACCCCTCCACCCCCACCTACTCTTTCCCTCCTCACCACCACCTGCAACCAAATTAAAAATACCTACATAGAACTGTAAATCTCAGTACCAATTAGTACTCAGCCAGACGAGTTGCGGACGCAACTATAAGGTAAAGAAAAATCTATCCATTTATGTATAAATTAACTATTGTCAATTAACCCTTAGTAAATTTATCAAATTATACATTGCTATTTTACTCTTGTTTTTTAGATCTGAAGATATCCAAGAGATCGAAACATGTTATTAAACAATTTTATTGCAACTGATGACTGAAATAAAAACATTTAAAACAACATAGTGCAGTTGCGGACATTCTCAAATCGACCATGTCGACTACACTGAAAACTTGTATTTAGTTTCATCTCCTCCAACACGCAGTTTTTTAAACTCCCCTCTAATTTTTTTCTTACAGTTGTAGCACTTTCCTTGGAATTTTATTTTCCTTTTCAATTTAAGAACTGAAATTTTTTTATAAGTACGGGCGTTTGACAATATTGATTGGAAGAAACTCTTTCAAGTTCTGAAGCAAGCAGGAGTAAAATGTAGGGAGCGTAAGGTTATTTACAACTTTTACAAAAAACAGAAACGGTTGTCAGAGTTGAAGGGCATGAAAGGGATGCAGTGGTTGGGAAGGGAGTAATGGTTGTAGCCTTTCTCCAGTGTCTTTCAATTTGTACATTTACCGGGCTATAAAGAAAAGCAAGGAGAAAATTAGACAAGGAATTAAAGTTCACGACGAAGAATTAATAACATTGCGTTTTGCCGACAGCATAGTAATTCTGTCAGAGATAGCAAAGGACCTTGAAGAGCAGTTGAACGGAATCGACAATGTGCTGAAAAGTGCATATAAGATGAACATTAACAAGAGCAAAACTAGGATGATGGAGTGAAGTACAAGAAATTCAGGTGATGCTGAAGGAATTAGATTAGGTAACGAAACAATAAAGGAGTTAGATGAGCTTTGTTACTTGGGCAGTAAAATAACAAATGATGCTCGCACTACAGAGGATATAAAATGCAGAATGGAAATGGGAAATAAAGCGTTCTTAAAAAAGAGGACTTTTTTATCATCGAACTTTAATTTAAGCATAAACAAGTCCTTTCTGAAGGCATTTGTGTGGAGTGTTGCCTTGTATGGGAGTGAAACATGGACGATAAACCGTGGGACAGAAAGACGATAGAGGCTTTTGAAATGTTGTGCTACAGAAGAATGCTGAAGATTAGGTGGGTGGATCGCGTAACTAATGAGGAGGTACTGAACAGAATTGGGGAGAAAAGGAATTTCTGGCATACCTTGACTAAAAGATGGGATCGATTCGTAGGACACATTCTTAGACATCAAGGAATTGTGAATTTAGCGTTTGAGAGTACTGTGTGGTGTAAAACCCGCAGAGGAAGACCAAGAGATGGATGCAGTAAGCAGATTCAGACAGATGTAGGTTGCCGTTCTTACGTGGAGTTGAAGAGGCTTCCTTAGGATAGGGTTTTGTGGAGAGCTGCATCAAACCAGTCTCCGGACTGAAGACCACAACAACAACAACATGTACAGGTTATTTTAAGTTCGTATTGTTAATTAGAAAATGCGTACAAGATCTTTATATACGCAAATATACCTGATTACATGTTGTAGTTGCAGGTTACGTACATTTTACCTACATCTACATACATACTTCGTAATCTACCGTAAGGTGTGTGGCGGAGGGTACACTGTGTAGGTCCTCCTAGTCAATTTGTCAGCTGCAACTATACTTACATACAAAAATATTTTACTCATGAAGTATTTGATGTCTTTTTTTTTTTTTTTTTTTTTTTTTTTTTTTTTTTTTTTTTTTTTTTTTTTTTTTCCTCACGTCTAGTACTATTTAATTTTATGTGAAGAGCGCGTGCGTGTGTGTGAGTTTTTTTTTCTATTTGGTTGTTAACTATGTTTAACTTAGATGGACGTGTTGGTGTTCTCATTCACAGAATGATGAAGGAAATAGTACTACTTAAATCTTAACTGTCACTGCTGTTTTGACAATTCTCAGTGACAGTGAAGTTAGAGATAGTTCTGTTTCCTTCACCATTCCGCTAATTAGGACATCAACACATATAAGTTGGATATAATTGATTGGCAAACATATAAACGCACACACACACACAAAACAAACAGAAATTATGATCACATAGAATGAAGTAGTACGACATCTAACCATTAAAAATAATAAAAAATAAGTTAATGGTTTTTACATAAGTACCATATGGAAACAGATAACAAACTGTCACTGAGTAGCTAGAGAGCAAATGTAGGAAAACAGTAACTACAACATGTAAGAACGAAGTACATACACATATCTAAAATTCTTGTAATACCTGCCTAATTAATAACACGAACTTAAAAAAACAACCTGTACAAACTAAAGTATTTCTGTTAATGAATTTTAATCAGGGAAAAGACCCACTGAAGATCCTACAACTAAAAATGTTCAAATGTTTGTAAAGTCTATGGGACTTAACTACGGGGCTATCAGTCCCTAAACTTACAAACTACTTATGAACTACTTACGACCTAGGACGGCACAAATATCCATGCCCGAGGGGGGATTAGAACCCCCGACCGTAGTGGCCGTGCAGACCGCGACTGGAGCGCCTTAGTCCCCTCGGCCACCGCGGCCGGCATCCTACAACTGTAGTGAAACATGTATAGGTATGAAAATAAAAGGCAATGTTTTGCCGAAGGCAGCACCTCATAGAGAAGAAACGAAATATTTATAAAGCAAAAACACAATACCAAGGTGAAATACAACATAATTATCGTACATTTATTTAAAATATGTTTAGAAAGCTACGGGTAGTGGGACTGAGTGTGTATTCAAGTACGAATCGTTTCAAAGATAGCAACCAGCTTTAAAATATTCGAGAAACAAACAGCGTGAGATTCACTATGACCAAATGTAAGAGATTTATTTTAAGTTATTATTATACAAATTGCACTTAATGCGTATAATCCGCTACAAATACGCTGTTTTCTTTAATAGGTGGCTTTTTAAATGGACGAAGTCTGAAACTGAAATTCCTAATAATAAACAAGCAGCTCTGGTGCAGTTAATTAAAAGGATCTTTGCTTGAATAATTGAGAGCTGAAAGATGGAACGAATTAAGAAGTTTATCGTACGAAACTATTTCATTACATATATCATACTTCAATACTACAATATCAGGGTCCTCTCGTAGTTTCCGTAGTGCGGCCCTGTTTGCGAAGTTTGAATTGGTGCTTTTAGGAGGAGCTTTCAGCAGAGTACGGCAAGTGTCGGTTCTTATTTCTTCTGCGACATTCTTCGAAAGGATTCGTGCGGCTGGTTCAGGACGACACAAAACTTATTAAAGGTGATGTGTCGTAAGTGTTGGTGCTGCGGTGAGTTCTTCACGTAATACAGACGACGTCACAGTGCCAAAACTTTTTTTCTATAAAGCTGTTATCTCCTGTGGCGAGGACTGCAACAGCAAAAGTTTTGTTGTGTACATGAAACAGGTGCAGGAGATCACAAAGAGACTGAAACGTCTTAGCGGGATGGAAAAGCTGTCTGCAGGTGACTGGCGAGCGAAGTGTCTGTGAGAGAGAGAGAGAGATCGTTTGCGGCTGTCTATAAGAGACGCGGCATCTCGTGGAGAGTAGAAGAGCGGTTAGAGTACAAAGCAAGAAGAAATGTGTCTCGGATGAAGGCATTTAAAACAAAACACCATGGCAACGTGACATGTGGCCGTAACTTGATCAATAAGCCACCAGGACTCATTTAGAGAGCTAAAACAGCAAAAGCCACGGTTGAATCATGCCTTGTACTAACTGCGCTACGGACGAACACCATTATTCCAACTACAGAAAAGTAACGTTATAATGTGAGTTTTGTTGATTTTTGCAATAATTAATTTATTTTATTCTTGACTAAATCTCAAATTGTATTACCTAAGAAGGTCCAGGAACCAGTAATTGAAGTACTCGTTTATGAAATATTGTAGATAAACTTTAATCAGTTATTCTCTGATTTAATAAATGCAAGCCCAGTAATTATTCTTTTTAGTCGAAGTTCAATTAAATGAAAGTGCACCAATATCATAAGTATATTGTGCTCCAATTTACTTAGAATATTGATATCAGAAGTACGTTTGCAATAACTTTTGTTCATGTAACAATAAAACCAGTGCTGAAGTGAATTTCAAAGAAAACAAATCCTAAATTTTTGAAAGATAATTAATGACTGCATTGCTAAGAATTTCGTGAATTGTTCACTTTTATGATAACCTATTAAAGAGTGCATACAAGTGACATTCTTTAAATTTTCTGGTTGGTTTGAAACTGAAATTGTCAATGAATTTGTGAAGTAAGTAATTCAGTTCACAATCCCCTTATACGAATGAAACTACAACGTTAGTAATTACTTTCTGGTGGCTTGCTCAAAGTGAAACATATAATCTGGAAATGTTTATGTTTGCATAGTCCACACCCCATGATGAACAGTTTTGTATATAGTGTTTTCCTTCATACTGTCACAAAGTTTTTCAGGTCCCAGAATAAGGAACAACGCGAGACAGCAGGGACACAGAATAAAAGTGGCTGACTATAAAAAGATCTATAGATATTTCAGCAGGGGGGACACTAGGGAGAGAGAGAAAATCAATGCAGACAACATCGCTTGATGAAGAGTGTAATAGAGTGACTGCAGAAAAGAAAATTGCATACCAAAACGCATTACAGGAGAACTGCACAAGAAACTTGTCGGAGAATTATCTAGAGGAAAGGAGAACCGAAAAGATGACACAGCGCCGAATGAAAAGGGAATGGACTAAGCCTGAAATAGAACGTATGGAATTGTTCAAGAAGAAGAATGAAACAAGGAAGTTCTTTAGAAAAGTGAACAATGCTAGAAGAAAATTTGCTCCAATAACCAACTTGATTAGAGATGGAGGAAACATACTGAGAGTAAAAGACACACGCAAGATGCCGAAGATACTTTAATGACCTGCTGAATTGAGAGATAAAGCAATGGATATCTCCAATGATTGTGAGGAAGGACAGGATGATGAACGCCACTGTATGGTCCTGGTGTAGAGCACATTATAAAAACTGTAAGAAAACTAAAGAATAACAAGGCTCCCGACACTGATATCATTCCTGCAGAATTGCAAAAATGTGAAAGAGCAACATTAGAGTAGTCCGTGTTAGAACCTATCACCCTCATATGGGAAGAGGAAAGGATACCAAATAATCGAATGAAGGAATATTATGTTACAGGTATAAAAAGGTCGACCGAATCCAGTGCAGAAACCACCGTAGAAATATCCTCCTGAACGTGGGCTTCAAGGTGTTATCTAATGTTATTTTCGATCGGCTACTCCCACAAGTGGATAAAGAAATTGGAATGTACCAAAGTGGATTTCGACGAGGAAGGTCAACAGTAGACCAGATTTTCAACCTACAACAAATTTTGGAGAAAACTGTTGAATACAGAATTGAAACAAATGACCTCTTTCTAGATTTTAAGGCTGCATACAGCAGCATCAATAGAAATGAATTGCTTATTACCTTACTGGAAATGGGGATTCATGGAAAGCCCTCAGAATGGTTAAAATGACAATTTCTTACGTAAGAAGCTGCATTTGAGTTAAGGCAATTACTCAGACCCCCTTGAAATAATAAATGGGCTACGTCAAGGGGATTCATTAGCATGATTATTATTTAATGTGGCACTCGAGAAGATGATCAGGGAAGCACACCTACAGAGATGTGCAGATTTTAACATATACAGGTGATGTAGACATCATAGCACTGACAATACCAGCACTGAAAGAAGCTTTCACGGCAGTATGTCAAGCAATTAAGAAAATTGGTCTTGGTTATGAATCCCCTTATGAGATCTTTATTTGCGATAGATAGATCGCTTATTGATTTTTCATGCTGACTAGTTTCGACCCGTAAAAGAGTCGCTATCAAATCTTAATTGTCCAGGTAAGAAATACACTTCAGATGAACCAACATCATAGTGGCAAGTTATAAATGGTGTGCACATCATGAATCGAATATGCCTTTGGGTCATGTTCAAGACTCTGTGCTATACTGTTCCACATGTCCAGGTAGTCTGTTATCACAGTGAAAAGTGTAGATGTAGATTCTGAGCCCATCTACAATTCTGGTGCTTCCAGAATCTGCTACGCAATTTTTATGCCGTATTCGGCCGGTTTGCTAGGTATAAAATCGCGGGAAGGACATTTTCCCCTGAATGGCACCAACATTTCATCCACTATAGCGTTGGCTTTTACACAGTATAATTGCTGAGAATTGAAAATGTATTTATTAAAAATGTTTGATATTGCAGTTGCGCGATCTGACGTTTTTCTTTCCTCCCTGGTAGACACATCGTCAAATCTCAGGCTGCTTAGAAGTATGTCAAAGAGCTTTACCAACATTGTCACCAGAAATATCGGACGTCCGGTCAGGTCCTTTTCGAAAATAGAAAATATATCTTCATGAGACGATTTTAATATTGATGTCATGATTAAAAGGCCTATGAAAACTTTGATCTCAGTATTGTCATTATCTCTGTAATTGGATGGATTAGTTGTTGTCTGCAACTTTGCCTTTATAGTATTGAGTTTCACGTTTTTGTGTAAAACTATTTCATCTATTATGTCATCATCAACGAAAATCTTCCATATTTGAGATTTAGTAGGACTTTGTCCCAAACTTCGACTTTTGGCTGTAAGTCAGGCATTCCTCCTTTCAGAATGTTGTGCTCGGGTGCTCTTCTTGTCCTAAAAGACTCAGAACATTCCCACTGGAAATGATTTTTCCCAAGAGCTGTGAGGTATTATTTGTAGTACAGACCACTGCTGGTTCTTCTTCCAACGCCGGCCTCAGTGGCTGAGCGGTCTGCGGCGCGCCAGTCACGGTCTGCACGGTCGCTACGGTCGGAAGTTCGAATCTTCCCTCGGGCATGGGTGTTTGTGTTAGTTTAAGTTAGTCCAGTAAGAAATGTATAAGTGTAGCGACTGATAACCTCGAAGTATGGTCGCATAAAGTCGCACACACATTTGAACATTTTTTCCTTCTTACAACAAAACATTTTTTCACTAGTATCACTCTCTGTTTAATGCTGGCCATCACCTATCGCGAAGTATGGATCATCATCAGAATTACCAAATGTGTCACCATCGTTCCCATTTTCCTGTTCATCTACATCCCGTAATTACGCTTGCATCCAAGGTTCCAAATCTGGATTAGTTGCAGATATGTTACTCTTCTTAGAAAGTTGATCCATATGATACCTGAAATGTAACACACATTCACGCAAAATAACAACCACTGAATTCGGGCTATGTCGTAATTAGAAACATGCGGTCTACTGGAAACTCGAAATTCTGGTACGTAATAAGAAACACAACTTCGCGTAGTCTTGAAAATAATAGTCTGTATCTTTTCACTTACAAAGCAAAACTGATTGTTCACTCTTGCTTTACACGCGACAAGTATTAGGACGAAGGTACCGGGAAGGGGGAACCGCACTTTTTTGCAGTGCTGCCACACTCCACCCTTTAAAATAAACGAGGCGTCTGAGAGACCGATGTTTCTGATTAAGGGTTAAGAAAGGTAAATGTAAGTCTGTGCAGAGGTGAATCTGTAGAAGAAGGAGGGTGTGGAAGCACGGCGGATCGCAGTGTCCGTACGGCCATTGTTGTACAGGAAAATCCAACTATCGACTCCACACACATTGACTAACATGACATGGATATCAGTCGTCGTTTGAAAACAAAACTTGAGATTAACGGGTTGCCAACTTTTGCGCTCCATACTACAATAACACGAGTTCTCACAATGACGCTGTTAGCTGAGTCGCACCGTGTGCCACCGCTATACAACAGTGCATTGCAAGATATGGGGCGCTTGTTGACATGCCCGCCAGTGTGTATGCGCTGGCACTTTAACCTCGCCAGCGCGGTTTGTAAAATACGGGATCATCACCGAACTTCTCATACGCACCTTGCATATGTAGCACTTTACATAAATATGATTCACGGTCCTGCAGCCGTAAATCGAGAGATAGGTTGATAGCAACCCCTTATAATATCAATACTACAGGCAATCATGTGAATGTACTGTAAAGTTAAAATGATTTTGCGTTCTTAGTGTCCTTGTGCATTATTGCAACACTGCGGACGTTTGTTCACATTACTTTCAAACAATATTTATAAACTGTGGCTATCTCAAAATACTGTTACTACTGTAAATCGTCAATAAGTGGTTTAGTCATCTCTCATACATTTACGTATTAATTCACACTCCTGCATGTTGATACTGTGCAACAAATGGTGTGATGCCTCGGTAACTTGGAGTACTACCTCGTAGTTAGATAAGTACGCGTTACACTGTTTGCAAATCGAGGGCAGTGGTACATAATGGCAGCGGGGCTGTGTCCACAACGTGCGGACAGCACTCCATTTGGATGGTCGCGACCCTCGGTGAGCTAATTAAGGGCGGGGATATTGTGCTGCGTTTCCTGGGCCTATGATTCACTGTTACCAAGCTGCTGAAACTTCGGAAACGAGGAGCAATGCGATACAAGAGAAGTATCGCTGGTGTCATCACATAGTTAATTTCAGCTCTAACTTAATGTTATGGCTATTTTGTCAAATGTTGATATTCTGTGAAACGGGTTGGTGTATTAAAAGGTTAATAATAAAAAACAGCTACCAACAACAAGTATGGATATAAAATATTAGTTTACTTTAACCATGACCGGTTTAGGATTTTTCCACAAATACACCCTTGGTTTTTTATTCCTTTTTTTTATTTAAACGTCTGTGAAACGTGTTGCGATGTTGCAGCTTACGTCATAGTATCAGTGATATTCGCCACTTTTTTTATATTTCTTTCATGATCATTCACATCTCTTGAAAATATACTGAGGCTTGAAAATCAAAAATCTCGATACGGGCGCTACTGTCGCACCTAGTGTTCCACATAAACTGCCATAACAGTGACGGTCACGTCTGTACGTGATGTTACATTTAATGATGGCCATACCCAGCACTGCAGTGAGAGTATTTCCAAATGTGAATAAAGAGGAAAAAATCAACCGTTGTTTAAGAAATGTGAATAAGGTAACAACATTATGTGGTCTTGGGGTAAAAAGCTCGACCGGGTCGAAACCCGGTCGGACCTAGTATTTCTTGAGTCTGCGTTTTAACCCATCCTTCATCTCTCAACGATGTGAGGAGCCCAGAAACGACACGTGGTTCGGATTCCAAGTTATGCTGTAGGTCCCCTTTCCCTAGTTGAATTCCTGGGGTAGGCTAGGGACAAGCAACTAGCCGGAGTGGAGTGCAATTGCAAGATGTGTAGACTCGAGACTGCAGCGAATAACGCAACATGTTCAAAATGTTCAAATGTTTGTTAAGCTTATGGGTCTTAACTACGGGGTCATCAGTCTCTAAACTTACAAACTACTTATCAACTACCTTATACTAAGGACGGCACAAATATCCATGCCCGAGGGGGGATTCGACCCCCCGACCGTAGTGGCCGTGCAGACAGTGACTGGAGAGCCTCAGTCTCCTCGGCCACCGCGGCCGGCCACGCAACATGCATTAGTTCTTTGCATACCTACAAGCAGTTAAAAGAATCTGTAAACTTCACGTATTAGTAAAAATAAAGTTCTAACAATTATGTCAGTTTGGTTTTCAAAAAAGCTTTTCAACTGAAAATGCTATATATACCTTCACTGATGAAATATTAAATGCTTTGAATAACCGGACATCAGCAGTTGGGATTTTTTGTGATCTCTCAAAGGCTTTTGATTGTGTAAATCATGGGATTCTTCTAGATAAGCTTAAGTATTGTGGTATGAGTGGGACAGTGCACAAATGGTTTAAATCATACTTAAATGGAAGAGTGCAGAAAGTTGAAATAAGCAGTTCACATGATATAGATTAAACAATTAATTCTTCTAACTGGGGAGTTATCAAAAATGGGGTCCCACAATGTTCGGTCTTGGGTCCTTTGCTGTTCTTAATATATATTAATGACTCGCCATTCTACATTCACGAAGATGCTAAGTTAGTACTTTTTGCTGATGATACAAGTATAGCTATCACACCTGACAAACAGGAATTAACTGATGAAATTGTAAATGATATCTTCCAGAAAGTTATTAAGTGGTTCTCTACAAATGGACTCTCGTTAAACTTTGATAAAACCCAGTATGTACAGTTTCATACAGTAAATGGCATGACACCATTAATTAATTTAGACTTTGAACATAAATCTGTAGCTAAGGTAGAATATTCAAAATTTTTAGGTGTTTGCATTGACGAGGGACTGAATTGGAAGAAACATATTGAAGATCTCCTGAAACGTCTGAGTTCAGCTACTTATGCTATCAGAGTCATTGCAAAATTTGGTGATATCTCAGTAAATTAGCCTATTTTCATTCACTGCTTTCATATGGGATCATATTCTGGGGCAATTCAACATTGAGTAAAAAAGTATTCATTGCACAAAAAAATGTAATCATAATAATTGCTGGAGCCCACCCAAGAGCATCCTGCAGACATTTATTTAGGGATCTAGGGATACTCACTGTAGCTTCACGATATATATATATTCACTCATGAAATTTGTTATTAACAATCCGACCCAATTCAAAAGTAATAGCAGTGTGCATAGCTACAACACTAGGAGAAAGGATGATATTCACTATTCAAGGTTAAATCTAACTTTGGCTCAGAAAGGGGTGAATTATGCTGCCACAAAAGTCTTTGGTCACATCAAAAGTCTGACAGATAGCCACCTAGTATTTAAAAAGAAATTAAAGGAATTTCTGAATGGCAACTCCTTCTACAATGTAGATGAATTTTTAGATAAAGCTGAAAAAAAGAGAAAGAAAATAAAATAAATTAAAAAAATCCTTAAAATATTGATTGTCAAGTATAGACAACATTTACTGAACTGACAAGTTCCACATCATTACGAAATGTCGTATATGTGATCTATGGAACAAGTATTAATCTAATATAATCTAATCTACTGATATAATTACAACATGGGATGGAGCTATGTTAGTACCTCCTATGATGTCAAGTGACTTGACACAATACGATCTAATAGGGCCATCTATTGTTTTTAGCAACTGTATAATGCGGCAGGAGCATTCACGACGCGGCTGGGACGTGACGCTAATGGATTGCTGCACTAAGGGCTAGTTTGCAGAACGGCGAATGACTGGCATCAATCAGACGGACGGCTGTCTAGGGACAGACGACATGCCATCTACGGAGAAAGATGGTGAGTGAAACTCCTGGCAGGTCTGAGGGTACTGGGCGCGGGCTTTTGATACCGCTGAGACGTGTAGCAACGTACTGTGTGGAGGGTGATGAGGACATGTGAAGCGCCATACGGCAGCCGCGGCCCTACCTGTGATCCTTGAGGCAGGCTAATGACCTCTTAATGAGGAGGCAGGCTGCCGAACCAGCGGAGCGCGTATCATTTGCACGGTGGGCACACAGCGCGGCCGCGTCTCCTAGGCAACGACCTCGAGTTCCACCTTTGTAAACCGGCTGCAGAAGCAGCGCTTCAGAGTGGCAGGCACGTTATTAGTTGTTAGTTAAGCGTAATACAGGCATGAGAATACGCTTCAAGTTGTCCGCATTAGAGTAGAACTTGATGTGCCGTGTACAGAGATTTATTCACAATTACGCTAATAGTTTACGTAGACGACAGAAAAAAAGTTAAAAGAATGAAAGAAGAGAACCTTGAACATTCGTGGTGGTTATAATTAAAGTAACGGTTTATGCAATATTCCGTCAGTGCTTGGAGGAACAAAGATATATTAAAAACTTAGATACGTAGTATTTTTGTTCCACTATATTATTTATTTGCGTGTTATCAGCAGCTTTCGGCTTGTTAGGCCATTCTCAGATAACTTCATACTAAACAGATAGTCCACGCGTTGTAAAAGATGGCCTGTTGGAGGTCGTAAAAAATGTCAAAAAATCATAATGCGTAATGATACGCTGTAGTAATAATAATTTCGTTATTGAATGTTGCCGCAAATCACAGCTTATGGGTCGCAACAACACTTTCGCAGTGAAAGTTAAAATTTTCAATAAATAAAAAAATTGGTATTAATTAACTTGAAACAGTCACTGTGGTAATTAATTAAGCTTGGCCCTATCTGACTTAGCATTGAATACAGCCTTCAACTAGCAACTCTTACGATTCACGAACAGCACAACTTCACTAATAAATGTGTCAGAATTCATGTAGTGGTGATGGCGTGTTCGTGTTATAATCAAAATTCTAATAGGTGATAGACTCTGATTGCAATGATAATAGCTCAGTACTGTGAAACTCCGTAGTGCTATGAGCTTCACAAATACTACAGTCAAAGTTACCAATAATTTTTATAATATTGTTTAAAGCATTCAAGTCCCTTATAAAACTTAACGTGAACTATTTTTTTATTGTTAATTGGTTCCAGGGTCTGGGTAGCGTACGCGTGTAACTGGCTGAGCAGAGTCTGGCATTTAACTATTTCATAAAAATTACTTTCGTCAAGTCTGGTTAATCAACTATAATACTTTGACTACTGTTAGCCTGGTTACTTTCTATATAAATGAAACCAACTTTACGTGCAAACTCTTCCTTGCAAGTTAAAAGCTTTGGCATAATAATTGATTGCAAAACTTAGAACAGCACTGCACATTAATTACTAGTCTCTGTGGATGTAACACGTTTAGCAATTATTTAACTCGTCTAACAATTTCTTTAAAACTGATCGTAATTACTTTGAAAAATGATTGAACTTGTTAGTCAATGTACAGGCTTGCATAATCAACATAATCTAATAATGGTGGTAATGGGGTGATTACAACTACTTACAAAATTAAGACTGGTTTCAAAATAAGTCATATATAATTGAACCAAAATTCTGATTGGATTGACACTACAGTTACTGATCGTAATTACTTTGAAAAATGATTGAACTTGTTAGTCAATGTACAGGCTTGCATAATCAACATAATCTAATAATGGTGGTAATGGGGTGATTACAACTACTTACAAAATTAAGACTGGTTTCAAAATAAGTCATATATAATTGAACCAAAATTCTGATTGGATTGACACTACAGTTACATGCATACAAAATAAAATGTTACAAAGTACTCATCTGGTTTCGTCGTCTTCGTCGTGAAGTCCGTACAAGACAGATATGATTACAATAGGTACTCTTACTGCTGGTTCAAAAATATATTTATCGACAACTCTTTGTTCAGCTCGTCTGGCTGAAATCTCCATGCATTGACATCACCTCGATACACCTTCTAATCTCCGTAATTACAACAACGATCACTGTCGGTCACAATAGACTTGATAACCAAACAATTTCTTTTCTTGCAAACATGAAAAACCATTACACTGATCACTTTCGAGTATAAATAGACTTGTTTCGCACTTCCTTCAATACATTAAACAGTACGCCTCTCAGGCTTATTGCAATTGCATTCAACTCGCGTCACACTGCGCCTACTGTGCCTCTGCACCATCAACAAAACATTTGTGTGTTTACCTTGGCGAGGCCGCTCCGCGACTGCTTCAGCAGCGCGACACTCACAGCTATTACTTCAGTACCAAAGACAGTCTTTACAACAGGTTCAACATTTTCTCTGCCGCATAGCCAACTTACAGCATAAGAATGTCCGTGCAATCATGGGGTTTACACATACAGTACATGTTTACACTAAATGATTCAATATAAGAAATGAGGTTACATAAGAAATATATCTAGCATATAAGAAATGAAAATACATGAAATGAACAAATTTAAGACAATATATACATTACGTTAAATCAAACTGTAAGATACAGCGACAGGTGTACTCTTACATCCTACCCTGGTTGAGAAACAAAAATTTTGTTGTTAACCTTAAAACACATATTTAACATAGGAAAAATTACATGACAGAAAATAAAGAAACATAATGTTTGGTTACATGGCATTACATAAGATACAAAAGATAGGAAGTTACATTACATTATTTACAAAATTTGATATGTTGGGATGCGTCGGTGTGTCACGTAATCGGCGGATAAACCTACAAAAAAAAAAAAAATAAAAAAAATAAAAAAAAAAAAATAAATAAATAAATAAATAAATAAAAATAAAAAAAAATAAACCACTGCACTGAATTGACCTTCATGGCCGATGGCCGAGCTTGATAGCTCCACTTTATTGCACATCACTTCACACGCTACATTTCGTAGTCCCGTTGGATGAAGCGGTATGTGTGTTCCTTTGAAGTCGATAACGCCCATGGCTGTCGGCTGCTTTCAAGTAGCTCGCGCCGGCGGCTAGGTAGCGGTTGCCGCTTGCGGCACGTCTAATGTCCAAGAGCGCATTGTCACCGCTCCGTAGGCCCGCATACCAAGCTGTCATCCACTTATTTTGTTTATTGTGTGCTAACCTGCAAACGGGGCTTAGCTTCAGTCTTTTATCTCACATTCACACAGAAATTAAAATAAATGATAAGTTATACAATAAATTAATGTTTACAAGTCACGTTTATCACATCAATCTTTCAGTTGTAGTGTAGTTCCCCTTACAATATTATGATTACAAGTTACGTACTAGTGACAAATCTTTTTTTAATGTCAGAAACTTGTCTGAGTCCTACATACGAAAGGTCAGTGTAAAATAAGTGATCACGAAGCGGTACTTATATGGACGGAAACTGTCAAGTGCGTTATTTTAGTAGTAACAGTGAATCTTGGTGCCACAGAGACTGAAACCAAATCATTTATTAATTGTTTTCATCGTTGAAATTCAGGAAAATAATTATACACTGCACAGAAGAATTTTTTTTTGTAATGCTGTTACTTATTGTTGAATGAACACTGAACTTTGTTAGGTTAAGATTCTGTACCATGATTAGTGTATGTGGAATTTTTATGTTTCATATGAACGAGACCTAACTCGGCATAAATGGGGCGACGCATTCTCCTACGCTTTAGCAGATGATGGGGTGAGTTCCACAAACTTACCGCTGCTGAGGTAGCGAGTCCATCGTCATCGCGAGCCGATTCATCAATGATCCTGTCGAGACAAGACGCCTGTCGCTTTCTTTTAAGAAAAGGCGATATCATGCTGCCAACTGTTCGAGCTGTGGAAATCGATCCTGCAGACGAATGTTCGGACTACTTCTACCTTTACGGAGATGTCTGATGAAAGATATAATTGAGGCACGATATTTAAGAAACAAAGTAAGATCTCAGCTGATTTACATTCTGAAGAACAAGAGTGAGTGACGTTACCAGTCATAGGAAGAGGTGAGATTCATATAAATCAAATCTGTGTTGTCAAATCACAAGAAGAGACAACACTATCTGAAGTTTGACATCGGATACACCATCTGAATAACGTTACTAGTTATAAGAAGAGGTGACGTCATGGAGGCTACATCTGTGTTGTCACATCACAAGAAGAGGCAACACTATTTGAATGACGTTGCCAGTTGTAAGAATAGGTGATGTTATAATAAACCAATATATGAGTTGTTGTCGCGTTATAAGAAGAGACATCTTTATCGAAAATAGTTAGAGGTCACAGCAGTCAATGTATTATTGAAAAAAAAAAATCATTCCTACAAGTGTTGCTAGCTCTATGAACAGGCAAAATGAACGCAGAAGAGAGAAGAAAGTTTATCTATGTCACCTCTGTGCACCCGCACAAACGGGCTGCAATTTTAATGTCACTAAATGCAACAGAGCAGAGGCTGCCAATGATGAAAAGAAAGATACCAAGTCCCAAAGAAAGAAAAAAAAACTAATGCAAATCCAAATGAAATGAAAGAAAGGTCGAAAACTTTAAACTCCCTTTCCTTTATTTCCCTACAAAATTACCATGCCAAAAGTAGAGTTTTTCCCATATAATCAGTTGTCCGGGTTTACAGGAATGATAACCACAGTAATGAATTATGTTGATGTCATTGCGGGGAGGGAGGGCGGTGTAAGCCCTTGTTAAAATCCGGGTGTTCAATTTTAATGCTTTGATTTCATTAAATGGTTTAGATGGGAAATTTTAGAATTTTGTTAGTTCTGGGAATGATATGTAGTATTCGAAAAGCAGCGTAGAATGTGGGTACCAGCACAGAGAGCAAACATCAGCCATAGTTCATTCCGCGCGGGCATATAAAAGGAAATTACGGGGATTGGTAGCATGTTTCTTCTGTTAGCAGTAATTTCGGGCAGAAATGCGTTAAAATGTTATTAAACTTGGAAATGATTGAGCCCGCTCCTGCCCTGAAAGAAAGAGTGTGCTGTAGAGTTGGCATCATATCGAACTTTAAATCAAATAATCGATAGTTACGGATTTAGGAAACATGTATGGGAAGTGAAGATTTATGTAAAGTTTGAGTGGGATACGCGAAATAATAATAATTGTGGAACAGTAAGTAAATTTTAAACCGATTCAGGACCTCTTTCATTCACTAACAGTATCATTTTAAATCAGATTTGAATGTATGAGTTATAAACAGAATTTACATGTGTTAAGGTTCATTTAAATAATATATATGATGTAATTTGTCGTGTGCTGGTATGCGATGTGTTAACTACAACGTTCAGGTTTCACTAACTGATTTAGTATTTGAAAGAAAAAATCTAGAAGTTCAATGGGAGTTATAAATATTAAAGCATTTGACACACGTGTACAAATTAAGTAAAGTTTTAGTAACCCGTAACTGTTGAACACCGTTAGGCATAGTGTGCATAATAACTGGAGTCAACGTCTCAGGCGTCGAGTGAATTAAATAAAATAAACTATCTTCTAGTAAGATTTAGCCCATCGATGCAGGCACCTCAAGTACAAAGTTTAACTGCTAGAAGTCGGGCATAAACGTGTGTCATAAGTATTTATGCGTTCCGCTACACCATCGGGAGGCGTTTCAATATTTACTTATGAAATTTGTTATTAACAATTCCACATAATTCAAACGCAATAGCACTGCGTGTAGCTTCAACATTAGAGAAAAGAAGACTATTCAAAGTTAAATCTAGTTTTGGCACAGAAAAGGGTGAATTATGCTGCCACAAAAGTATTTGGTCACTTATCACAGCATCAAAAGTCTGACAGATAGCGAAGTAGCATTTAAAAATAAATTAAAAGAATTTATGATGGCAACTCCTAGTCATTAGATAAATTTTTAGATATAAATTAGTAAATATGAAGAAAAAAATTGTCATATAATATTTTGTATAATGTAATATCTTGCAAAGACACCTTTTATTAACCTGACACATTCCACATCATATGAAGTGTCGTTTACATGATCTAAGGAACAAATACCAATCTAAACTAATGTCATCTAGCTAAACATTCCCTCTAAGTTTTAGCGTCCTGAAAGATATAAAGCCAGTATTGCAGCACCTTGTTTTATACACGACGGACGCAACGTGTTCATCTTTAGCGATACTTTTGTCATCCGTTTCACAATACTGTAAAAACTTAGCAGTCAGTACATTTGATAAATGATTTTACTTACAGCTCGTTGTACCATTTTTCAAATTGTGCAAAACTTGTCATCAAAAGCTTTCTGTTCCTGGTTATTGGCATAATTTGGCCCTTCCAAGAACCGATCATGTTTGGTACTCTACTCGAAGTATGTGAGAAATAAAAAAAAAAAAAAAAAAAAAAAAAAAAAAAAAAAAAAAAAAAAAAAAAACGTTATTGCTGAATACATAAATTAAAACACATTCCATCTCTATCGAAATACTGACAAAGTTGTTGCTGGTGCCTTTACACTGTCATGCCTTTCCACGAAGTGTGAGACTATGGGTAGTCCCTGTTCAGGAGTATGACACGCTGATCGTAGCACGATGCGGGAGGATTCGCTTATTCAGACTACATCGGATTCTGTTTTGAACGGCCCTATTGTCGCAGTGGAATGCACCGCTAATCGCTGTGGCAAAATAAACGATAAGGCTGACAATACGTTCTGCCGCCGCCATATATCAAATGCGCCCAATGCCCTGTTTATAGCGGCAAACGGCTTGGCAGCCGCGGTCGGAATCCAATAGCCGGAAAAGAGCGATACCACGGGTCGCCGGTCATCTGGCACGCGAAGCTGTTAAACTGCAGGCGGCTTCATGTGCACACATGATGCCGCGACACGGCCATATGTGCCTCGTGTTCAGGACGACAACTACCTTCGCTAACAGAATGGAGCAGCGCGTGATCCATGTTAAATTCATATCTACTGCATAGGTCACAAAATATTTGTTATACTATGGTTGGAACTTAAAATACTGGCAACTATTTATTGCCAACCGACACAAAAGCGTTACATGTTTGCACCTGGTACTGCCCTTCAAAGTAGTCACCAGTGTAGAAGCCGTTGCCAGCGATTTGGAAGGCGTAGTATACCGTTGACCACCACCACTAGGCTGACCATTAATGGAGAGGATGTAGAGGAGGTCCAATCTTTACCTCGGAAGTATAGTCATGACTACAGGAGGCACTGAGGAGGATGTCCGTAGTCGCATCCGCAAAGCAAATGGCTGTACCCCAACTGGAGAAACAGGAACATTTCAAGGAAAACAAAACTCCGGCTTTTCAATAACATCGTGAAGGCAGTTCTCATGTATGGTTGCGAAACTTGGAAAGTGACTAACCACATGAAAACCAGTTTCAAGTTTTTAGCCGGCCGCGGTGGCCGAGGGGACTAAGGCGCTCCAGTCACGGTCTACACGGCCACTACGGTCGGGGGTTCGAATCCCCCCTCGGGCATGGATATTTGTGCCGTCCTTAGAATAAGGTAGTTGATTAGTAGTTTGTAAGTTTAGGGACTGATGACCCCGTAATTAAGTCTCATAGACAATACAAACATTTGAACAAACACTTCAAGTTTTTATTAACCGTTGTCTCCAGTTTGTTTTAAACGTAAGATGGCCAAATATAATGACGAATCAAGATCATTGGAGAGAGACAAATCAGCAACCAATCAACATACAAATCAAGGAAATAAAATGGAAATAGATTGGGCGTACGTTAAGAAATCCTAATGAAGCTATTGAAAAGGTGTCGTTGAAGTGTAACCCTCAAGCAGATAGGAAACGCGGTCGTCCCAAACACACCTGGAAAAGAACGATCCAGAGAGAACCTGCAGAGGATGGGATAACATGGAGTGGAGTGACTTGGCAGAAATTGCATCAGGTGGAGCAATTTCGTTTCGGCCCAATGTTCCAGAGGGAACAACAGGAACTAAGTCAAGTAAGTCAGTATACCGTTAGCAGAGCCTGTTCTGTTGATGCTGCTAAAAGAGCGGTCTACTGCCTAACGCATCTTTGGAATAGTTTTGAAGCCAATGCCACGAACTCGTTCCTTTATCTTCGGAATCAAATCAAAGCCGCAAGGACTCAAGTCCGGAGAGTATAGTACAGTACTTCCCAGTCCCATCGGCCGAACAGAGCAGCAACAGCTTGCGCTGTGTGCGCCCGCGCATTGTCGTGCAAAATGGTTGAGTTGCACCGAAAGTGTTGCCGCTTCTTTCGCAAAGCTGGTCGCAGGTGATGCTCCAAAATCGAACAGTAATACCGTGCATTGGAGGGAGGTATTGCCTCAGAATAACACCATCAGAGTCGTACAGGAGAATCACCATAACTCTGACGCACGTTCGACTTTTTCGACGGCCCGTAAAGGACGCCACGCCATTCGCTGGCGTTTCAGTTTTGGCTCCTGCCTTGTGGTCCATGCCTCATCCAGTGTTACGATACGAGAGAAAGCCTCTACATCGCGCTCCAATTCCGTATGAACAGTGTCGTAACGCATCCATTTCTGCATTTCCGTCAATTCATGCGAAAACATCTTGAAGGGTAATAATTGCTCGAAACCGGTTGTAAATAAATCTACAACCTTGCAACTGGTAGCTGTTTACTTTTCCAACCTAAGAATAATATCGTCAAAATGCTTTTAAATTAAAGGAACGAGTTCATCAGAGATGAAGTTTGTGATTGTTAGTTCAAATGTTCAAATGTCTGTAAATCTATCGGACCAAACTGCGTGGTAATCAGTCAGTAGCTTACAATCTACTTAAACCTAGGTAAACTAATCTAAGGACAACACACACACCCATGCCCCAGGGAGGACTCGAACCTCCACGGCGAGCTACCGCGCGCTCCGCAGCTAGACGCTTTAGTCCACTCGGCTACTCCACCGCGGTAAATTGTTAGTAATGAAACATTGTGTAAGATGCGTTGTGAATATTTCCTCTAATACACTTCCACTTCCGAAAAAGTAACGTGTTGGAGGTTTTCTGCAACACTCTTTTCTATCGTTCGAATGGGAACTGTAACGCTGTTTCACTCTTTACATGCGGGACACTTTTCGTGGAATCACCTGATTAAGAAAAGAAAACCGCAAAGGAACGACTAAAGCGAAAATATTATTGATATGACTGACTACCAAGAGCTGACACGAGAGATTACCAATGACAACGACTTCGCGTAATGTTCTACCAAAAGTAAATAATTTTAATAATCTCGCAATATTCCATGCCATTTCGAACATGCACCCAGGAAACTATTAATTTTTTATAATATCCACGCCTTGAATGTGATGGAATATTCGATCCATAAGAAAACTGCAAGAAACAGTTTAAATCTGACATTAGTACATATGTATGAGAAACTCTGACAAGGAGACCACATGGGTCTCGGATTTTAAAATTTCTTTATATTTATGGTACGTAAGGTTCACAACTAAATGAACCATCAGTCGAAGCCATTCGTATCAACTCTAAAAAATTCTCGAGAAAATCAAGTTTCACATCAACAAACACATCAAGTGCAGAATATGTCGGTGTAGCTCAGATGATAGCGTTCTGGCATTCAGTCATAGGGTTCCATTCGAATACCTACGAAATTTAATCTTGTTGTTGTGGTCCTACGTCCGGAGACTGACTTGATGCAGCTCTCCACCGTACTCTATCCTGAGCAAGACTCTTCCTCATAATAACGGCAACCTACATCTATTTGAATCTGCTTACTGTGTTGATTTCTCGGTCTCCCTCTGCGATTTATACCTCACACACTTCTCTCCAAAGCTAAATTCACGATTTCCTGATATCTAAGAATGCGTCCTACCAATCGATCCCTTCTTTTAGTTAAGGTATAACAGAACTTCCTCTTCTCCCCAATTCTGTTCAGTACCTCCTCATTAGTTACGCGTTCCACCCACCTTCAGCATTGTTCAGTAGCAACACATTTCAAAAGTCTCTATCCTCTTCCTTTCCGCTCTGTTTATCGTCCAAGTTTCACTCCCGTACAAGGCAACACTCCACACAAAAGCCTTCAGGAAGGATATCCTTAGGTTTAAATCAATATTCAATGTTAACAAATTTCTCTTTTTCAAAAACGCTTTTCTACCCATTGCCATTATGCATTTTATATCCTCTGTACTGCGATCATCACACGTTATTTTGCTGCCCAAATAGCAAAACGCATTTATTGTTTCATTACCTCATCTAATATCTTCAGCATCGCCTGATTTTCGTAGACTGCATTCAAATACCCTTGTTTTTCTCTTGTTAATGTTCATCTTATACACACCTTCCAACAAACTGTCCATTCCGTTCAACTGCTCCTCCAGGTCCTTTTCTGTATCTGACAGAATTACAATGTCTTCGGCCAAAAGCAATGTTTTTATTTCTACACCCTAAAGTCTTTCTCCAAATATCTCCTTGTTTTCCTATATAGCGTTCACAATGGACGAAGTCATGAGACAAAGGCTACAACTCTTTCTCCCTTCCCAAACTCTGCAACCCTTTCATGCCCTTTAACTCTTTCAACTGCTGTCTGGTTTTTGTACCAGTTGTAAATAACCTTCCGTTCCCTATATTTTACTCCTACTGGTTTTAAGATCTGAAAGAGTGTATTCCAGTAAACATCAGTAGCTGTCTCCAAATATACAAACACTAGAAATGTAGGTTTGCCTTTCCTTAATCTAAGATGAGCCATGAAGTGAGTATTGCTTTACGTGTTCCTACATTTCTACTGAATCCAAACTGGTCTTCCCCGAGGTCGGCTTCTACTAGCTTTTCAATCCTTTTGTAAATAATTCAATTTTGCAACCATGACTTATTAAACTGGTGGTTCTGTAATTTTCACTCCTGTCTGCACCTGCTTTCTTCGTAATGGGGATTATTACGTTTTTCTGAAAGTCTGAGTGTAATATCCCTGTCTCATGCATATTACGCACTAGATGAAATAGATTTGTCATGGCTGCTTCTCCGTGAGACTTCATTAGTGTTGAGGGAATGTCGTCCACTCTAGGGGCCTTGTTTCGTCTTAGGTCTTTCAGTGCTCTGTCAAGTTCTTCTCTCAGTATAGTATCTCCAACTTCATCTACTCCCTCTTCCCTTCCTACAATATTGTCTCTAAATTCATTTCCTTTTTAGAGCCACTCTATACACTCTTTCCAGCTTTAAGGTTTCACTTCTTTGCTGAGAACTGGTTCTCCATCTGAGTTCTTTAATTTCATTCATCTGCTTTTCTCTACTCCAATGTCTCTTTTACTTTCCTGTAGGAGACACTATTTTTTCCCCTATTTATACATTTCTCTAGAGACTTGCATTTGTCTTCTAGTATTCCTGCTACGCCATTTTGCACTTCCTGTCAATCTCATTTATTAATCGTCTGTATTCCATTTTGTCTGTTTCATTTACTGCATTTTTATATTTTCTCCTCTCATCGATTTAGTATTTTCTGTGATATCCAAGGATTTTTTGTAGGCCTTGCCTTTCTACCTATTTTGCCCTCTGCTGCCTTAACTATTTCACCTCTCAATGCTACCCATTCCTCTTCTACTGTTTTATTTCCCCCTGTTTATGTCAATTGTTGCCTCAAGCTCCCTCTGAAATTCTCAACTACATTCAATTTATCTAGGTCCCATTTCCTTATTTTCCTACCTTCCTGCAGTTGATGACCCATAAGATATGGTTAGAGTCTATATCTGCCCCTGGCTATCTTTAGAGTTCAAAACCTGATTCCGTCATCTATGTCTCACCATTATAAAATCTAACTGGTACCTTCCGATGTCTCCTGGTCTCTTCCATCTATACAACCCTCTTTCGTGATTCTTAAACCAGGTGTTTGTTATGATTAAATGATATTCCGTGAAAAATTCTACCAGGCGGCTTACTCTTAGATTCCTTTTGCCCACCTACTTCTTCCAGTGTTAGGAATACTGTTTGTCGGTCTATGTAATGATAAGCTTTTTTGAAAACAACGAATGTAATGACTGCATAAATATTCGTCATTGTTCTGATCCTGAGAATTGTTTTCAGGTTAAAGATTTTCTCGGACCACGATCTACTTTTTCTCAATTCCTTTTATGCTCACCAACTGCGTGTTGTGCTTGTGGCTCTACGGAAATCAGAAGATTTTTAGATAGAATTTTATATGTGACTGGTGTATGTCCTGTCTCCCTTCTTATGTAATGTGTCAATTATCGCCGTTTTTCAATCACCCGGTATGGGTTTCTCTTTCCAGGAAACTTTAATAACCTCATAGAGGGTTTCAGCGCCCCCCCCCCCCCCCAGTTCGCACATCACAGCAAATATCCCATCTTCACCTGGTGCTCTGTTGTTCTTCAACTTTCCAGTGTATTTCGCAATTACATGCAGTGACGGTGATGCTGATATTCTGCATTCCTTTTGAGGATTACAAAAAGTTGGTCGTTGTGTCAGTTCTTTACAGTTTAGAAGGTTCTTGAAGTATTTAGCAAGAAATTCACAGTTATCTTTTATGTTGGTAATCGGTTTGCCTGCCGAATCTTTGAACTGGAGACTCCTCAACTTATATCCTGTAATTTCTTCTTTGGAAACTTTACAGAAATCTTTGGTATTGTTCTATCTAAAATTCGTGTTATGTTTCCTCTAATCGATATTTATCATTATCGTTTCTCTGCTCTAATAGTTTTTAACGTCTGTTTTCTGGTCTCACTAAATGTGTTCCAGTCGCTTTCCTTTTTGCAAGAGTTTCATTTTTTTCATAATGGTAATCTACTAGCTATTGCGTCATCACGTGTCTTATTCACCGTCTGTATTTCCTTCTTCTTGATGGTTGTTGTAGTTCTTTTACCGTCTCTATCATTGCTTCCCTGAACTCATTCCAATCTTCTTTATGTGAAGTTTTTTTTAACTAAATCGACCCAATTGTCTGGAATAAATATTCTGTCATTTCTATGGACTTTCTTAATTTTAGGATTTGCTTTCAGAAGTTGAACGTTGGTTTTAATTTTTGTTAAAAAGTGGTCTGAATCTATTCCTAATCCTTTTCGAAATCCGTACATTCATAATTCCTCTATATTGTTTTATTTTTTATATTATTTAGTTATTTTTTACTTCCACGTGATCTGGCAGATATGAGCATAAATGTGTGTTAGGCGAACACCAGGTCTTCTTTCACCTTGGATATTTTCTTAAGAAGGTAGATATTAGTTTCCGGTCAAATTTCCAGAAGATGTTGATGTCTTTCTTCGTTCTTATTGGAGAGTTTGTGTGCCAGAAAATTTCTGTGTTCTAGATATTTAATATAACGTGTTATATAATTCCCCATATATAAGTAAGGGATAATTTTAGAACGATAATTTCATTCTGTACCGCAGTGTGCGCTGATGTTAAACTTTCTGACCAATTAGAATTGTGTGCCAAAATCGGGATTCGAACACGGGACCACTGCCTTCCGCTTTCAAGATCTCTGACGCCGTTTCTTGTATTTTTCGCCATTTTCTTCGGGTAGTTTGGTCTGTTGCGGGCGTGTGTTCTCTGTTCATCATCAAGTTCAGGGATCATTTTTTTTTTTCTTATCAGAGATAGCATTCCGCCATTTCACCGAACAAGCTGAGCTACCGCGCCTGCACCAACTGTGTTGTCCTAGCACGGTATCTTGGCACGTAGATAGTTGTTATAAGTTTGAACTTGGAAAATAACTGTGATGCCAAAGAAACAGACAAGGGACAGTTCGTAAACAGTTAAAATGTCGTGAATCGACCTAAATTCCCTACTAGCGTCTTCTGAATTCTCGATTACTAACATTTAAAAAATAAATCCGTTGCAGTAATTAATTAGTCTATTTCTTAAAAAAAAAAGTTTTGGATACGTATTATCTGGGATACAAGTTATCCGGACAAATCCTCTTACGTGAATTATTGTCAAATTGTGAATATATCTCCGTCAGAAAGATAATACATAAATTGAGAGAAAATTATTTTTAAGAAATGATGATAATAAAGGAAACTCTTCTTCTTAAATGGGCTGCAATAATTTACAAGCAGTCATTATAAGAATGGTTCTGAAACATGTACCGATTTTGATTCAGTAGTCATTCGTTCTGACATAATTCATGACAGTTTTTACTTTTCGACTGCTCTCATGTCTTCAAAAAAGATGTAGCTGATGAAATTTCTTTTTCACATTTGTTTCGATAGTAAGATAAATTTTAAACACCATGCTGAACAAGAGGACACGCTTTGTAACTTGTACACATTTATAAGTTTTACCTGCATTATTAGGTTATTAATTTGATATACCGAATAAGTAAACTGTGGAATCTTTCTCTGCTGCACTATCAGCAAACCGATCCCGGTTTTACCAATGGTAAGACACTGTACTCGCAATGGGGTGATAGATGGTTAAAATCTACCTCCGACCTTCCAGGTTTCCCGTGATTTCCCTGAATCAATCCAGGCAAATTCCCGGATGGTTCCCTTGAAAAACCCTTACCAAAAAATCCGAGCTCATGCCCATCTCCAATGACAATACTGTTGAAGGGACGTTAAAAACATTTCTTCCAGGAGAAGCAAGTATTCGCGAGGACTGTAGCCATAAACCCCATCGACCGTTCAGATACAGCTTTCCGGAGATTTACCTAAATCGCTTCAAGCAAATGCCGGGCTACTTCCTTTCAAAGCCAACTTCCTTTCCCAGCCATGAGAGAAAGTATCCGAACATGTTCTTCATCTCTAATGACCATGACGTACACGGGATGTTCGATCATGTGACTTTACAGGAGTAATGTCCGTAGAGTCGTGCAATTAGTAGACGTAATGGTACTGTGTTGAAAGATAAACGACCTACAAAGGACCACAGCAAGCAATTGGGACAGCTACCGGACAGGCCAGGTAGCAGGTTAAGCCTAGCAGCCTGTCAAGGGTTCGTCCAAACCGGTGAAAATCGGTAAAGACCCATGCTTTGTACTCAAAACCAATTAGAGCTGTCAGCCAAGCGTTTCTTGGGTGTCTGAAGGGCATTTGAGTTCCACAGTCCAGTAATTGAGAAAAAAATTAAATAACTAATAACACTGTTTACAGTCAATATTTAAAACATCTACAGTTCCAGAATAATAACGCACATCTCATAATTGTAAAAATAATTTCAATATCTCAAAAATTACAAACGTCTCACTACTTCTAAATCAAAATATAGAAAAATCAAGCTTAAAATAACTAACTTTTGAATGCGTCATGCAATTTCAACAAACTCTGGTTTACACTTCTATATATTTATTTAACGACTGATTTCACTCATATAAATTTATAATGGAAATATAAACAGACCATCATATTCTCGATAGTAAATTGAATATGCAAGCAGCATAATTTTATACTTTATTTAGTATGTCGATTTATTGTACAATTTGCTAGTAATTTACGTAAATATTGTGTGGCATGATTGGACAAGCCCATAAAAACTGGTTTGTGTGTTTATTTATTTTAGCCTTTATGTAATACTAATTAACCTTACTTTATTATATTTAAATAATAATATATTACTAAGTAAGTGGTTTCAGATGGACAGTTTATGTAAAATTACAAGAATATGCGGTAAAGGATACAGCTGAAAGTCGCAACAATAATGTTCTTTCCTCTCTTTAACATTTGCAAAATGAATACAAATTTCTGTTACAGGGTTTTTCAAACCAACAGTTTTTCTTAGAAATCGATGTTAGTTTTGTTAGAGGCTCAATTACATAGGTGCAAGTGCAAATAGCGGCTTTAACTGACCCTTATCTTGAAGACCAGCGATTCGAGTATAGCTGTTTACGGCACAAGAAGATATTAAAAGTAACCGTCTTTTATAAGTAATTTATAACTGAAGAAACGACACGTTTTTGAAACTTAATTTTACAGGCAGTTACCTTAAGCTTTAGATAATGATTCATGCTATGCACAAGCACATACATTGTAGTCCTTTGTCTCGTTTAATTTCTCGTTGCTCCACCCTTGTATATCCCTGCTGTTATAACCATAACAAGCACATTTAGTTAAGAAAAGTTTCTTTACATCGTTTGCATATAATATTTGTTTTCCTATTGCACTTTTATATTTTATTTCGCTAAAATCTAAACGGTTTTCTTGATTCCTGATGATGGTCTAATACGCCGAAAACAAGTTCGAAGAAAATAAAATCAGTAATGCAAAAACAGGTTACTTGTTTTAACCAAAAAAATGGAATGGTTCTACTAAGAAGTGATGGAATAATCCATGCAAAAGTTTTGATTCACTTTCACGTCGCAAGGCTATTCGGTGATATCATGAGGAAATGTATCCCATCAAGATTTCTGAGTTTAATTATCTCTTTATGCAACGTGCTGTGTTGCATTTGTAGTAATCGAAAAGCCTGGGGAAGCTTTAATGCCATTAATAATTCCTTTCCCAACTGCTCGGGGTAAGATATTTATTAATTCATTTTGAATTTTAGGGCTAAGGAGCTTTTTCGTATATTTTGGTATATTTATTAGCTCGTTTAATTCCGGATCGTACTTAGCAGGAAGCTTCATGACTGGTAAAACATTTCCACTGTCTGGCTTTCCATTTTCCTCCCTGTGTCTCCGAAAAGCTATGTTATTATTTGCTGGGTCGACGTCACATTTACAATACGCTTTGCGACCTGTTTCTGTATGTTATCAATTTTTGTAGAGCTATATAAAGTCTTTGCAAATAATTAAATACCTAGGAATTACTACAACATCACACTTACACTGGAAAGAATAAGAAGATAATGCCATAGGAATGGCGAACCAGAGACTACGTTTTATTAGCAGAACACATAAAAGATGCAACAGAACTATTAAAGAGACTGCATGCACCACATTTGTCCGCCCTCATTTGGACTATTGCTGCCCAGTGTGGGGTCTTTATCAAGTGAGTTTGACGGAAGCCATGAAAAGAGTCCAAAGAAGTGCAGCCCGTTTTGTATTATCACGATACAGCGTAGACAGCGTCATGGAAATGATGCAAGATCCGGGATGGGAATCATTACAACAACGGCGTTTATCGCTGCGGCGTGGTGAACCTACGAAACTCCAATCACCAACATTCTCCTCCGAAAACAAAGATATATTGTTGACTCTCAGCCTAGATAGGTAGAAATGATGATTAGAGAAAAGAATACGAGATATCACATCTTGAACGGAGAGATTTAGATGTTCTTACTTCCCGCGCGCTATTTGGTAAGTATGGAAGTGCGATTAAGCATGTCAATCACATCGCGATTACGAGCAGCATGGGGTTCACGCCTGAGCCTCATGATGTGCGCTAGCAGCGTATTTCGGGATTTTGAAGCGTCAACTTCGCGTCGCAATATCTAGGGATGTAATTGGAATATTGCAATGCAATCAACGCCATTGCTTATGTGTTTTGTCATGCTATGGATTGCTAAAGAAAAAATATAGGGTGTCCATTAAAAAAAATAAAAAAAAAACCAACACAAGTTTGTGTTAAAAACACATTTGCTTTCGTTTTAGAATGTTTGCAAATATGTTCATTCATGGGCCCCAGCCGTACATTGATACCGGTGAAAGTCGTTTTCCAATAGCTGTTATTGTTCCATAGATATTTTGGGTGGACAAGATAGCTGGGACACCCTGTATACTGTTATAAGTGGATACCTTACACATCATGAGCCGTAGATGAATACATTTACGTATTTACCGCTAAAACACTGCCGTATTCCAGTTGGATTAAGCAAATTAATGAAAGATGACTGTTCTGTTGATAAATTTGAATCAACTTTGAACTGTGAAGCACACACGGCTTCAGGCGAAAGCAATAGCTTCTATATATCTACAAGGAAAGGAAGAGAATGAGACTGTGTACATGCAGTGAGTACCCATTATTTACGACAGGTTTAACTTTAAACTTCAAGGGACTGCAGTTTCCACTGAGACTTGCAATTTTTGTTACGATTAATGAATCACAGGGCAATCTATAAGATACTGCAGATGTTTCTCACACGGAGAACTGTAAGTCACTTGCTTACATGTGAGCTTACCAAAGAATTTATTTATATTAGACGATGGACAAGTAACAAAAATATTGTTTATTGTCTAGTTTTGAATTAAATAAATGTTACATATCATTTGTATTTCGATAACTACCATTCTTTGTTTGAATACTGAACTTATAATTTCATAAATTATTCTTCCATAATACAACTTAGCTCCAACGCACCTTCCCGGTAGCAATAGGACGCGCAATATCAACGCAAACAGTTCAAAATCAGCTTCTGGAATGTGGACTCTGCCAATATCTGAATAAAATATGTTACGATATGTCTAACTGTACATGATGCATCACCTGCCGCCGTAATTGTTTGTATTAGTGTACCTTACAGGAGTAAACATGGTATCTGATGTTGCTGTCCTATTAAGGTTGCCGGGGTGTCATTCTGAAATTAGCGACTAAAATTAATTTATGGTTTAATACATCAGGTTTATGTTCTTAAATTTCCGTTAAACATTAGTTTCTGCATCTGCTATGTTTAGCAGGAACGTGATTTACTACTTCCATGCGTTTAATCGCATCCAAAATCTATGTTCAGGTCTTCTCTTTGGTCTACTGTGATGAACAACTGCACTGTCTTCATCACTTGACACAATGTCAGAATATAAAGTGGCTCTCTATACGTCAGTGAAACTTCGTCCCCCCTCCCCCCCACAATAAACTATTTTTCTTTGCTGAATTCTAATTCTGTTTCCGAACATTAAGCTGATGGAACAAACTACTACCGATTCGGAATTCGTCGGTACCAGAATTTGAAATTTTCAGGAGTACTGGACTCCGATTGTTTTTCCCCTGCACTCTCCTCGTAACGAATTTTTATTTATTTATTTATTTTTAATTTTCCTTTCTCTTTATGCACAGAATTATAAATGCGCGTGTTTCTCTCTTACTAAAGTGTGTATTCTTTTGCTCGTAGAACATAAATTTATTGTGAAATTAATGATGTGATTGTCTAACTCCTCCGCTTTTATGCCTCCAACGTAATTACCTGCAATAGAGTATAGACGCACTAACAGTTTCAGTCTATATAATTATTGCTTTTGTTTTAGTGTTCAACAGCAGATTCTTCAAAGTGATCACGTGCAAAAGTTTCCAGCGTTATGGATAACGTTTATTGTGAAGCTGATGAAGTGCCGAAGAGGTACTTGACATGTTTTTACATCCCTTTATAGTTTTCATTTAAACTTTTCTGGACGAAATGACGTTTTTCATTGCTAGATGAAAATCGTGTTATTTTATTGTTTATATATTTTTACATTTAATTACACAATCTTCTGATTTTGTATATAATAGTGGCTGGGTATCGATGTACTGTTGTCTCAGTAGAAAGAAATTTTTAAAATGCACTGGATGTTGCCAAGCGGATCCCTTTGATACTTTCTTCAGGGGTGTAGGCTATCGCTGTATATTCTCTCTTCCTTTATGTAGTCACACCACAAAAAGACGCTAAATATGAGTGTATAATCACTCTACACTGCTTTAAATTATGTTGAAATTTTGTCAAATGGTTATGAATTACGTCTACTAGTTCCATGCTGTACACCAGAATCCAAATTGTAGTAGCGATACACCGCAAAAGAATGAGACCATGTTAAATGGATTTGCAGCCTCATTGGATGTCAGAAGTGTCGTAAGTTGTCAAGAACTTCGTCCTGTTGCACACTATACTGCCAACTGCAAAGAAATGCAGGGGTGGTTTCGTCGACACAATTTACGCCACACTCTGTGGATTTCCTGTGTCGATTGTGAGATGCCTGAACTATGTTTTACTCCCACCTGTAAAAAAAAAAAAAAAAAAAAAAAAAAAAAAAAAAAAAAAAAATAGCGAGGGAGAACATCGCGAGGCGTGACTGTTCTGACCTGAGTCGCTGAGGCGTCAACAGACAGATGAGATCGCACAGCGCACAGAGCGCTCCTAATGATCCTTGGAAGCAGCGACTCCGGAGCTCACGGAGTCCTTTTCAGTCGGAAGAACAGTCGTTGCCGCGCGAGTTCGCATTTGGCAGATACGGAGGAGTGGAGGCTCAAGGCTGAGGGCTGCTCTGAGCTGTCGTGGCGGCACCGGCATTGCAGTTGGAGTGCTAGGTAGCGAGGCTCTTTCACCTCCAACACTGGAAAGTATATCTTGTGTATAGGAGACAAGCAAGCTGCTCTGGAAACACATTGTCGGAATTTGCAGTAAAAGATGGTCATCATAGGCTATATTGGATTTAGCCCTAGGGAACCCATTTTCCTTGATTAATTAAGTGTTCGACATCTTTCTCGTCTGTGTATGTAAGAATAGTAGGTAAACTAACGTATAGTATTTTTCGTATCCATAGGATACAGTTACTCGTTGTTGTTGTTGTTGTTGTGGAGGTGTTCAGTGCCGGCACGGCCACTACGGTCGGGGGTTCGAATCCCCCCTCGGGCATGGATATTTGTGCCGTCCTTAGTGTTAGCTAGTTTATAAGTAGTTTGTACGTTTAGGGACTGATGACCCCGAGTTAAGTCCCATAAGCTATACAAACATTTGAACATTTTTTGAGGTGTTCAGTCCGCAGATTGGTTTGATGCAGCTCCCCAAGCTATCCCGTCCTGTGCAAGTCTCTTCATCTGAGAATACGTTTGGCAACCTACATCATTTTGAATCTGCTTACTGTATTCGTCCCTCGGTCTCCCTCTACGATTTTTACGCCACACACTTCCGCATCCTTGATGTCTCATAATGTGTCCAACCAATCTATCCCTTCTCTTAGTCAGGATATGCCAGAAACTTCCTTTCTCTCCGATTAGGTTAAGCACCTCCTTATCAGTAACGTGATCTACCCATCTAATTTTCGTCATTCGTCTGTAGCACCACATTTCAAAACCTTCTATCATCTTTTTATCTGAACACCTTACCGTTCATGTTTCACTCCCATACAATGCTACACTCCAGACAAATACTTTCAGAAAGGACTTCCTAACATTTAAATTAATATTGGATGTTAACAAGGTTCGCTTCTTTAGAAACGCTTTTCTTCCCATAGCCATTCTGCATTTTATATCTTCTTTACTTCGGCCATCAGAAGATATCTGGCGACCCAAATAACAAAATTTAGCTACTACTTTTATTGTCTCATTAACTAATCAAATTGCTTCAGCATCGCCTGATTTTCTGACATTCCATTCCATTACCTTCGTTTTACTCTTGTAAATGTTCATCTTATACCTTCCTTTCAAGACACTGTCCATTCCATTCAATTGCTCTACCAGATCCTTTGCGCTCTCTGACAGAATTACTATGTCATCGGCAAACCGCAATGTTTTTATTTCTTCTCTCTGAACTTTAATGCCCTCACCAAATTTCTCCTTCCATTCCTTCACTGCCTGCTCAATGTACAGATTGAACAAGATTGGGGAAGGGCTACAACCCCGTCTTACTCCGTTCCCAACCTCTGCATCCCTTTCTTGCGTTCGACTCTAATAACCACTGTCTGGTTTTTGTATAAGTTGAATATAACTCTTCGCTCCCTATATTTTACACCTGCTACCTTTAGAATTTGAAAGAGTGTATTCCAGTCGACATTGTCAAAAACTTTCTCCAAATCGACATGTCTGTGGTTCATGGGGGTGGACAGTTACCCATGTGCTATAATTTTACGTATATCATAATTACTGAGACAATCCTTTTTGTGTTATAATACTTTACATCTAGGGCTACCCCAGTCGAAGGATTCCATGTTTTTATTATTTTTTTATTAATTTCTTAATTAATTTTTTATCTTTATTTTTTTTTAATGAACGGGTCAGCCGTGCCTGTTAAATTCCTTTATTGGAGGACAGATACGACCGGTTTCCCACCTTAAAGTTGCATCCTCATACAAATGAATGAGAACTGCCAGAATTTTAAGCATTCTTAACATCAATGTAATGTCGTGTCAGTCCTTTACAATCAAAATTTGATGCAAATATAAAGTAATTAACTACATTAATTATTTCAATATTAATGAAGAAATCATTTCGAAGCTCATTGTTCGGAACTAAAAGCATTTATGCTTTCAAAATATAGTACATATAAGTCGAAAATGAAGTAGTCTATTTCCATTTACTACGAATAACTAATTGTATAATTATATTGTAATGCAATTAATATTGTAAGGATACTTTGTCACACAGTCTTGACATTTCTCTGTCAATTTACCTGCTTTTCATTACAGTTTACAAAAATATTGTAGTAATGATAAAATTAATGAAATAAATCGCAATTTGCGATGTTATGGCTTCACTGGATTGTGTTTAGATGGAATAACAAACTGTGGCGAATGAAAATTTGTGCCCGGTCGCAATTCGAACCTGGAATCTCCTGCTTACTAGGCAGACGCGTTGTCCACTCCGCCACCGAGGACACAGTGACCAGCCCGACTGCAGAGGACTCTTCCCTGCACGTCTCCCGCCACACACAAATCTCCATTCGCCACGCTGTCTCTTTCCTATACCACAGCCTAGTAAGCAGGAGAACCCGGGTTCGAATCCCGACCGGCCACAAATTTTCATTCGCCACAGTTTGTTGTTCCATCTAAACCCAATACAGTGAAGCCATAACATCGAAAATCGCGAGTTATTTCATTCATTTGAACGCTGTAATTCGTCAAAAATATATATAATTGTATACAAGCCGAGGCTGGGCTCCTGACGGCAATTCGTTGTGTCTCGATACCTCATGGTCTGTTCTCCCTGATGTGGGAATACAGTATTATGACTGCGAGCGTTATAGAATAAATAGGTTGTGGTGTAGGAAAGAGACAGCGTGGCGAATGGAGATTTGGGTGTGGCGGGAGACGTGCAGGGAAGAGTCCTCTGCAGTGGGGCTGGTCACTATGTCCTCGGTGGCGGAGTGGTCAAAGCGTCTGCCTAGTAAGCAGGAGATCCCGGGTTCGAATCCCGACCCTGCACAAAGTTTCATTCGCCACAGTTTGTTATTACAGCTAAACCCAATACAGTGATGCCATAACATCGCAAATTGCGATTTATTTCATTCATTTGAACGCTGTAATTCGTCAAAAATATATATAATGATAAAATTGTTGCCTGTTTGCATGAAGTAATTACTTGTATTACTACAAGAACATAACTGCTACCATTTCCTGAGCTTATGTAAAGTTTCCTTACAAGTTTGAACAATCAGCTTTTTAAAGACACTATACGTCTGTTTAATTATTTAACAATTTCAGTTATGTAAACAAACCTACATTGCACTAATCACATGTTTCATATATGACTGGAACTTAATTTAATCCAGTTTATAAATATTTGTAAAATTATTTGTATGGTGCTTGTTCTTTTCAGACATGTCCGAAAGAAGAGACACCATTTTTTGTAACGGCCGTAATTTTACGAATTCGACGCATTAATACGTTCGATCCCTTGTGGAAATCCAGTAGAGGCTGCGAACAAGTGGAATTAAATGGGCAGGGGCACTACAATCTTAGAGTGCTACGAGTTGACAATTTGGGTTGGAAGGTAAGCGTGCCTGGATAGCCTAAATGGTTAAGGTGACCATTCTCCCAATGCGGAAAATCTGGGTTCGAATCCCAGTCCAACACAAATATTCATTTTTGTCATTGGATTTATTTCAAAGATCTGAAACTGTCGAAATATTTAACTATTCCAAATTTGTAAAATGGTTTGCTGTATGTGTTGATTAATGTGATGTATATCTTATTTGTCAAAAACGCGTAATTTAATGACGGAAACATAATTCAGGAATTACATTGTACCAACTTTATTCTGGAACTCTCTAGAACCCAGCATTATCTATAAATACGAATGCTACACATCGCAGTCAGCTTTCATTTGTCTCAGTTTGGATTATAATACCACGATGTAGCCTGGACATTTTTTATACAGAAGCATTTTATTTCTGAATGATAATATAAATAAGTCGAACATCAGCAGTGTTCTTCCAGTTACTACAAATAGCCAAAACTGCCAAATTAAATAGTTTCAGGACAACATTGGATGCTGTGAAGAAGCTGATCAGCACAGCTCTCTTGTGTACATCTGCGAAGCAAATGAAATTTAAAACATTACAAGTATTAGAACTTGTGGCGGTCCTGTCGTAACTGATACGTATGATCATTACTGGCAGACTGGCCGTAGAGATCGCTATGACATTCTAAAAATAAAACGTATCGAATTATAGACACCCATTACGTTACTGGGAGAGAAAAGATGAAAAAGTTTACGAGAACCAAAATACCATGTATCAATTTCAAATTATTATTCAATATTAAAAAAATTGTGAACTATATAAATATAAAAATAGTCATAACTTTGTGAAACTGTCATTGATGCATATACACTAAGCTTCATCGGTCATTCTCGTAAACACATATCAGAAAATTCTACCACAATTTAGATAAACATTTCGATTGTAAACTATGAGGTTGCGTTATATCTTAGCTGATGTAGTGGGCCTATAATGGGCTATGGCATGTTGTCCTTCCTCTCAGACAGAGATATACACTCACCTGCTGATTTGCTGTCCCAGAACGGTAAACGGGCAGGACGTCTATCAGCGGGTATATCTTCGTCTAATCGACAGTTTCATTAAATGATATAGGGACGGTGGGAAAATTACACAACAAAACAGGCAGTAACGGTAATAGAAATCGTCATACATTGCAGAGAAACAACGCCCCGAATATGATCAATCCTATCACATGATTCCTACCATTCACTCAAAAATCTGAGTAAGATGGCTCGAAACTACTTTGCTGGTAATTAATGAATTGTTAATAATTTATTAATTGCCTTACCAGCACCAATAAACATTTTCTTATGATGAAATCTTGGCCCAATATTAGGATTACATTTAATAATTTAAATTATTACAGGATTGTTCTTAACCGTACACTACACACCAAACATATAAATAGCATTTATAAGAGTAATTCACATTTGTCGAGATGTTAATACTGGCTGAATAATTCGAACATTTCATGCAAATGGAACATCAATGTTTTTCATCTGTATATTAATACATGTAGGATGAGGAATTTATTATAGATTATACATACATGAATACATGAAAAATATAATCATAGTAACAGCAATAGAACTGCAGAAAACGGAATCTACATATATATGCATAAATATTGTAAAAATAGATAAAGGTGTGTATGTACTCCATCTCCTCGTAAACTACTCGGTCGATCTGAAACACATTTGCTACACATATTCCTTACCGTTGAAGTTTTCAATTGTTGTGAACGTCAGGTACCCAACTTCTACGGTCATTGGTCCGTAGTCTTACAAAATACTTAAACTATCCGAAACAAACATGGCAAACTTGGGCAAAAAAAGAAAAAAAAATCCGAGAGGGGACTCGAATTTCCGATAGGAACTGGCCACGTAAATCACAGAACAGTACCTTAGACACCGCGGCATATTCGTTACCGTCACGAGAGAATCAAACTGGAGGTGAAAACCACTTATAACAAGGACGTGTGATGTCATAAATAATGAAATGCGCAAAAAGTCCACATCATGTTACATATGTCCTTCTAAAAAAAGTCACGATTTCAATCAAAATTGGTACATATCATTTTGCATGAGGAAAAAATAGTTCTCGGGACAAGATTCACCTACGACGCATAGTTAAAATGATATTACATAATAACCAATGCGAGTCTCATAAAACTTCCGCTTCATACGACGAGAATTAACCTATCACGTGAGAATAAAAGCACTCACAATACTTGTTATTTGAGACTTACACTAAAAGTTTTTTCGCTGACAACCCCAACAGAAGAACGAAAGGGAAAATGTATCGCTTATTACTTTACCACTGTTCACGATGTGCATGACGTCAAAGTTTATTTCCTCTACATTAATTATTGTATTCTTGAGATGTTTCACATACGATAAGTTATACACAAATGCAACTGAATTATACTGCACCACAAGAGATATGTCGTCGTGAACAGCAACGTTCATGAAAAATCATCTTATCAAGGATGACAGTTCGATTTATTACATTCTTACTACTAATTATATTCGGGACATATTTTGCAGACAGAATGAGTATAGAGCTTTGAACTTGCCTTTAAAATTATATCATAATAGACACATACTTCAGGAGAATTTAACAGATAAGCAATGAGACGCATGATTAACTGCCACATCATGCATGAACATGTGCCTATTACGTCTGAATTACCAACTCTTTCTCAACACATTTCGCAGGGATTCCTAATATTCTAGTCTATAGGCCGCGGTGGAATAGCCGAGCGGTCTAAAGGACCTCGCTGCGGAGCGCGCGGTTGCTCGTCGTGGAGGTTCGAGTCCTCCATGGGGCATGGGTGTGTGTGTTTGTCCGTAGGTTAGCATACCTAGGTTTAAGTAGTTTGTAAGCTACGGACTGATGACCACGCAGTTTGGTTCGATAGATTTACAGAGGTTTGACGTTTGAGTCTATGTCCTTGGAAAATTATATTCTTGTGGGACCTATCATTCAGAAGATATGACGTCATAAGAACTTATCAGCATTAAAACGGAACTTACAAAGATCGAGAGTGGGACAGAAGGCAATGAGCAGGAGGACAAGAAGGCGGTTCCCTAACGTAAGAACGGAATAAATACACACCCGGGCAAGCCGTGAAATAAACGCTAGTTGGTACAATGGGAATACATGAAAAACCTTATAAGCACATTAGATTACCTCCAGTCCCTAGAGGGAACGAAGAATAACTGAATGAGAGAATGTTGATTGCACGCGATCTGTATTACGAACATAGAATTAGGAGCGGAACGATGACGATTACCTAATAAAAATTTGTGAGGTCGCATTACTTGAGGTCGTTGATGCAACCTGTATAACTGCACGGGATCAATCTGCATGGCTGCTGCAAGCTTCCAAAATCAAATCACGCTGATCTACGTGGATTCTCCTAAAAGTGATCTTTGATTAAACAAAATGGTAGTAACCTCCGCAGTAGGCTGGGCGCGAGGTGAAGGGCATAGGATCCCTTCCTCCCGTGGTCAGAAAAATGGGACATATTCCTCCCGAAACGGCAAGGATCCGGAAGAGGACGGGTCTCAAGCCTCCCAGGACTCGTAAACCCTTAACTCACGAGTTGCGGCCTCTCAGACCGCACGTCAATTTTTGGACTCGTTCTTTGATTATTAGTTTTGCCAGGATGCTGCTGTGCCCCTCCTACCCTCACCCAATCACGAGTCAAACAATGCTTTATGGTCGGTTGCATCGTTGCCTTCGCTGTTTGCTCCGAACACGAGTTGCGGTCTCCCAGTCGCGTCTCGTGAACTACGTGCCTTCTTTCTTCAGTGCATCACAACATGTCTTTGTAGGAACGTGCTAATTTTAACGATCCTGATTTTGATAACGTTGTTAGTCAGTGGATGGAGGAAGATATAAGTGATATTGACGAAGAAATAGACGATTTTGCAGTCGCCAGTGATCACTGTTCTGCTAGTGAACAAAATATTTATTCAGAGGAAGACCTTTAGGAGTGTGGTTATGGAAATCTTTCTGTTTCTTCTGAATTAGAAGAGTCAGTCAGAAAGAATATTACTAGAGCAAGCATGGCAAGCGGTCAAGTGATTCTTTGCACACTCGGTTTTCAAGAACACTGTAGGACGATATTGTCTTTCAGGCAATTTGTTTTGGTCCTGCAGCCATAGTTCTCGAGTGTCATGTGGAGCCTGGAAACATCTACAAGTTAGTAACTGATGACACAGTGTTCGACAAAACACTACTATTCAAAAACCTCAAACTTCAACATGAAAGAGTAAAGTGAAAAAGCTTAAAAGTTGCATATATGAGAGATGTGGATATTACTGAACTGAAAGCATTCTTTGATCTTCTCATCTATACATCTGTGTTCAAATTTGAAGTAATATGTATTGCACGAAACATATCAAACTTGCAAAGGAGGTCCAAGAGACCGCGCCTCGTAGGATACGTTACAAAAGAGTCACCTCGTGAGTTGGGGGTTAAGCAGATAGCTCATTATGGGCCGAGACCAGGGTGTGTGGTCAGCCCTTTATAAATACTCCAGGCAAACAAAGCTTTCTATCACATGTTCAAGCATATGTTCCTACATTGTCCAGTAAAGTAGGAATGGAGAATTATTAACTACCAGGGAACTTTACGCTCAGAGTAGATGAACAGTAATATCACCTTGGGTCTTACCATATGAAGGTTACGTATTATGGTAATTAATTTAAATCTGTGCAACATTTTCAGCAGTTGGTACAGCGTCGATAGGACAACGCGGGCTAAGGAAGAAGAAATTCTACTTTCAGTGGCAGCGCGGGTGTCTAACTCATCGAATATACCTGAATTGCATGAATACAAGCAAGTTAAGATCATCTGAGGTTTTTATGAAAACTTACCTGAATGGACAAAAGGATCATAAGATATGTTTCTGAAGACTTTCAAGGTTATTGTATGTATTATTAGCAATACTCTATAATGTGGTGTCGGGGCATATTAGGTAAGCGAACAGATTGCTATTTTTGGGACTTGGGCGCGATTCCCACTACAAACTGAATATTATTTGTTAAATTTCTTGCAAAATTAAAATATTAATTATAAAATTCAAATATATTTTAACATTCAGTTTATATAAGTAAAACAAGTACATACAATTGAGTTATAATTTATTACTTTTTGTTTAAAATAATTAAATTAAATTAAAATAATTAAATGTAGGCCTATTAAGTAATACATTTCTGTCGAAACAACAGTATTTTATTTGAAGTATCACACTATCACATATAGTTGTAAAATCAACTTTTTATTTATATAGGAGAATGGAATACTGGTAGAATTCGATCTCTGGGAACAGCAGTTTGGATTTAGGAGAAATGTAGAAATTTACGAGGCTATACAGAATCTACGACATATGTTAGAAACAGGAAAGGAGAACCAACGTTTTGTGTAGAAAACATTTGACAGTTTGAATATACTCTTGTGCAGGTATCATCGATAATATATAGGCAAGTTAAAGTGACATACAACTTAAACAAAAAGCCTTATAAGATTCGAAGGGCATGAAAAACAAGCAGTGCTTCTGAAGGGATTAAGACGGTTGTAGGCTTTCCCCAATAGTATTGAAGAAATTTGGAAAGTTGATTAGAGATCAGGGAATAGAAATAAAAATCTCTTGCCATTGCTGATGGCACTGTAGTTTTGTGAGAGATGTCAAACAACCGCGGACGGCAGTCGAGTAGAATGAACAGTGACTTGAAAGCAGGGTAGAAGGCGAGTATAAAAAGTCGCCTGCCAAGATAATGGAATGTAGTCGAATTAAATCCTCGTGATGCTAAGAGAAATGGACTAAGAAACTATAGCATAAAAATAGTGAGTTTTGCTATTTAGACATTAAAATAATATACGGTAGTTGGACTAGAAGTGTAAAATGCAGAAAGGTAACGATAAGAATTTTTAATGAGAGTAAATATAAATTTAAGGAAGTCTTGTCTGTAAGCAAATCTCTGGAATTTAGCCTTGTACGACAATGAAACATGGACGATAAGCAATTTAGAAAAGAAGAGAACATAATCTTTTGAAGAGGGGTGCTGCAGAAGAAGTTGAAGGTTAGTTGATGAAATCGCGTAACTAATTGACGAGGTACTCAGCAGAATAGGAAACGAAGTTTGTGGCGTAAACTGACTAACAGAAGGGTTCGATTAATATCACACATTCTGAGACATGAAGGATTAGTCACTTTAGCTTTAGAGAAATGTATGTGTGGGTTGGGGGGAGGGGGTAAAATTGCAGAGGAAGATCAGGAGACGAGTGCAGCAACGAGGTTCAAATATATGGGGGCCTGCTCAGGTCTGAGTAGCCGGAGAGCTATATTCAGGCACTCGTCAAACGGCAACGCGGGCATGGGTGCGCGGTATGATGAGCCCACTCATAAATAACGCGCCCCCTCACGCAGGACGTCCGGCTGCATGTGTGTATGTGTTAGAGGTCTGCAAATCGCCGGTTTCGCTCGCTCGTACTCGGCCGAGTGCTTAACGCTCGGCGGTGGCGCGCCGAGTGTGTTACGCTCGCAGCGAGCGTGTTGACACTCGAACGAGGCTGCGTGGGGCGGGGCGGGCAGAGACCGCACAGCGTAGTGCTGCTGCTGTACTCACAAGGAAAGCTACCGAAGTCACTCTCCGATTTTTATAAAATTTGCATATGTTATAATACATGAAAAACTATGGGACACGTAATTCTTTTGGCGGCGGAAAAACATATTTGAAGGGTGAAACTGTCCCTCCAAAATTGGGGCTAAAATAGAAAAATGGCAATGACTTAGAAATTAGTGAAGCTATTGTAATGATTTTTAGTATGAATGTATCTTTTAATAAAAGACAAATTTCATAGATTCAACTTCGATTAAATCAAAATAATTTTTCAGCACAAAAAATTGGTCACTTTATGGGTAGCTCTCCCCCTAATTGTCATTCCCCCTGCAATGTACCTAGGCCGATCTCTTATCCAGCCATTCCGAAAACATGCAGTTCATTCTTTTGGCTGGTGCAACCTTGTGACATCCTTCAGACGGCCCTAAATAAATATAATACAGATATCGTTGAAACAGCAGGAGCACCATATATTCGTACAGCTGTGTAAAGTAAAAAAAATGGGATAAGAGGATTTAAAACAGGTACCGGATATATGAGCATTAGTCCGGCATATGACCGTGACGACGGAGGAAAGCGCGGATCCTATATATTGGACAAAAGCTTGCATGCTTTCTTTATTATGTAGATAAGAAAGACGACAGTGACAGTGAGGATATTTGAATGTTGCAATTGGAAAAATTGAGGACTCACTCGGAAATGGCAGGGGCGCAGCAACACGCACAGTTCTAAAATGTTACGGGAGTATATATTAACGGGGTACAACAGAGATTCACAAACCTAACCTAACGGGTGTACAGCAATATCGTGTATTTAATATCAATATGAAAGACGGACAAAGTATTCCAGGACTTGAGAGTGATAAGAGGAATGGATATAATATACAATCATTTCCTCGTTAAGACGTCAAGTCAAGTAACACCTACCACTAAAAAGGAACTAAGAGTCCACAAAATGGGAACAAGAAAGAAAGAATGATCATGGATAACTCATTTTGTAAATGATCTTAGCGCAAAAACTGTATATTAATCACGTATGATAACTTGTATTCCAAATTTCGCAGTCAGAATTTATTCTCAAGCGCCTACTTTGCTCCCGACACTCGCCTTAGACTCGAGTGGCGCTGCGGTGGGCGACCGAGTGGCGAGCGTGCGCCGCTCGAACGAGCGTGGAGGAAGTCGAGCGCAGCCACACGCCTTGCCGCAAGCTGCAGCACTGACACCTGTCGGACAGCCATAGAACGACATGTATCACGCGATTCGAGCGAGCAACCGAGCGAGGTGCAGACCTCTAGTACCTCTAGGTAGTTCAAGTTGGTTTCAGCAGTTTGTAAGTCTAAAGACCAATGACCACAACAGTTTAGCCCTTCGAATATTATTTCAGCACCTCAAACTAAAAGCCGCATGCGTCCTTCCTATCGGTACTCACCAATATGAATTGGGCAATACATAACTCAGGGTAGTAAAAGGTTTATGGCTCGTGGTCTCTGTTCATGGGGGTGAGATATGTATGTCAGCTTATACGCCCTAAACAGCTACACAATCTGTTTAAACAAGATTAATAATTAATCTGTAGTTTAGCCAGTCTATCAATCTGCATATGATGACATGAAAATATAATTACACAAACATAAATTAAACTTCTGAATAACCAACAAAATGGATTCGAAAAATAAAAAAGTGGTTCACTCACGAAGTAATTCTTTATAAATGAAGTTTATTACTCATTTTGGATATGAAAATGCGGAGGTGGTCCGACTTTATACATCAGTAAATAACTCAATATTTCCCCAACTACTGTTCATGAAAGGCACAGTAAGTATCACATGCAGTGGACAGTAAAAGTTCCAAATTATCACTTGTAAATTAGTGTAGTCCATCGAACATTGCAGTTCCAAATTAGTCCGCAATTAAAGTATTTGTTATAAAACACAGTTAGTCATCACACGAGTACACGATTGCTGAATTATCAGAGTTCCACAGCCCTACTACCATGCATTGTTTACCACTTTTCACTAGAGACTAAGTTCTGCAGTCACAGTCCCGTAAATTTTCTGTCCACACACGCCTATCTCTTCAAATCACAAGTTAATAACGTGGCTTCAGACCGCCCAGTGTCACAACCTTTCAGCACCGCATCCAAGTTACGAATCCCTTCCCAAGCGTTCGAAAAGTGTGCTCTCCCTGCTCTCAAAGTTAAATGCTTTCACCACCTCAAATGTTTGTTAAGCTTATGGGACTTAACTACGGGGTCATCAGTCCCTAAACTTACAAACTACTTATGAACTACCTTATACTAAAGACGACACAAATATCCATGCCCGAGGGGGGATTCGAACCCCCGACCGCAGTGGGCGTGCAGACCGTGACTGACGCGCCTCAGTCTCCTCGGCCACCGCGGCCGGCTTCACCACCTCCCTACAACTGTTGTTTACATTTAACAAACAAATATATATTGCATATTCACTGTCAAATCTATTATTTCTGAACAGACGCCACACACACACACACACACACACACACACACACACACACACACACACATATATATATATATATATATATATATATATATATATATATATATATATATATATATAAGCGTGGCGTCTCACTGTACAAATATATTGCCGCCGTCGAAATATAGTTACAAAATTAATATTTAATTTATCATGGTTTTTATGCAAATATATTCAGTTATTGTCCACAAACGCATATAATAGTTTATATAATAATTATCTACTGCATATCTACTATTTTTAGTGGCCATGATATATTTAAGTGGCAGTCTACAACATAAAAGGAACGTTACTAAGAATAATATTAAATATAATATAATACATATATAAATGTAATGCACTTTGCTGGGTTCATGTTTTGTGTTTCTGTAGTGGTATCTATGTCCTGACACAAGAATATTACTACCTCAACGAAAAACAGAACTAGAGAATAAAAGAAAGTTCATTGAAAGAATACAGAAATAACGTGGTACATGCTTTTAGATAGATAGCGTGGTGCAATGCTGCCCATTTGCTTCTTAAACTGTTACTGTTAAACACTATGTATCAATAATTGTAAATATAAGTCATATAATATTATTATTATTATACTGTAAGTTGTCGGGTTTTTATCTGTAAGGGATATTGACATTGTAATTACAGTGTTTGTTTCTGTCAAATCTCCTGTATCTATTCATATAATTATATTTGCCGTATGATCATTCCTTCATTATATATATATTTTAGAGTAATGTTTGTGGCTATATTGTATTTCACTTGGAATTTGCGTTAGCCACCCTGGCTCATCCAAAAAAGTCGCTTCCTGTTTCTGAGCACATCAGGGAAACCCTGACAACCTGTATTCCATTCACTAGGTCGAAACTGTTAGCCGGCCAGCTGGGGAACCAAATAGCCTGGCAAAACCCGGCTTTCACATGGAAACAAACAGCTTCCCCCTGTATCTGTAATATCATACGCTTCAAAAACTCATAAACCTAATTAGGTGGTAAAACGTCTTCAAATTTCATAAACATCACTGTAAACGTACATCCATCATGAGCTTCGAATCTCGTCTTGTGGAGAACGAATAAATGCGCCGGATTACCTAGCAATTGTTTCGCATACCAACCCCTGAACTGGAGCCGGCAGAGACAGCGTAAAATAAATTCGACGTAGCAGTCTGCAGGTAAGGGGAACCCCTCTGGGCTGCGATACGGGCTGCCCGTTGCCCACAGTTCTGCGGAAATAGCCCCCTAAATCCTGACACACTGCGCGGTTCATACTCCAAATCCCTACACTGCAGTGCTCTCCTTATCTTCTAACATAAACGTCTGACAAAAAGACCACTCTGTATTACCGCTACACGTTACTGTGTTCCACAAGACATATTTATTCCATGATATGAAAAGTGTCATGATATTTGCCAATAACACACATCTCTGCTGTGAACGATTCACTATATTACTGTTGTTTATTTCGCTAGACATTCTGTTGTAATATTGACAGGAATTAACTGATGAAATTTTAATTGAAGTCTTTCATAAAATTATTAAGTAGTTCTCTACAAATGGACTCTCATTAAACTTTGATAAAATCCAGAATATACAGTTGTAAGAGTACACCTGTCGCTGTATCTTAGTTTGATTTAACGTAATGTATATATTGTCTTAAATTTGTTTATTTCATGTATTTTTCATTTCATGTATTTCATATATTTCTTATGTAACGTCATTTTCTATATTGAATCATTTAGTGTAAACATGTACTATATGTGTAAACCCACATGAATGCACGGACATTCTTATGCTGTAAGTTAGCAAAGCGCCAGAGAAAATGTTGAACCTGTTGTAAAGACTGTCTTTGGTACAGAAGTAGTAGCTGTGAGGGTCGCGCTGATGAAGCAGTCGCGGTGCGGACTCGCCGAAGTAAAGACATAAATGTAGTCACGGAGCGGACTCGCTATAGTAAACACGTAAATGTTTTTGTTGATGGTGCAGAGGCACGGTAGGCGCAGTGTGGCGCGAGTTTAAAGCAATCGTAATAAGCCTGAGAGGCGTACTGTTTAAGGTATTGAAGGAAGTGCGAAATAAGTTTATTTATACTCGATCAGTGTAATCTTTTTTCATGTGTGCAAGAAAAGTAATTGTTTGGTATCAAGTCTATTGTCACCGAGTGTGATCGTTGTTGTAGTAAGAGTACCTATTGTAATCATATCTGTCTTGTTTGGACTTCACGACGAAGACGATGAAAGCAGATGAGTACTTCTGTAACATTTTATTTTGTATGCATGTAAATGTAGTGTCAACCCAATCAGCACTTTGGTTCAATTATACATGACTTATTTTGAAACCAGTCTTAATTTTGTAAGTAGTTGTAGTCACCCCATTATCACCATTACTAGATTATGTTGATTATGCAAGCCTGTACATTGACTAACAAGTTCAATCATTTTCAAAGTAATTACGATCAGTTTTAAAGAAATTGTTAGACGAGTTAAAGAATTGCTAAACGTGTTGCAACCACAGATACTAGTAATTAAAGTGCAACAGAGTTTGCAAATAAAGTAAAGTTGGTTTCATTTATGTAGAAAGTAACCAGGCTAACAGTAGTCAAAGTATTATAGTAGTTTTACCAGACTTGACTGAAGTAATTTTTTATGAAATACGTTAAATGCCAAACTCTGCTCAGCCAGTTACACGCGTACGCTACCCAGGCCCTGGAACCAATTAAAAAAAATAGTTTACGTAAAGTTTTATAAGGAACTTGAATGCTTTAAACAATAATATCAAAATTATTGAGAACTTTGAATGTAGTATTTGTGAAGCTCATTGCACCACGGAGTTTCACTGTATTGAGCTATTATCATTGCAATCAGAGTCTATCTGCTATTACAATTTTGATTATAACACGAACACGCCATCACCACTACATGAATTCTGACACATTTATTAGTGAAGTTGTGCTGTTCGTGAATCGTAAGAGGTGCTAGTTGGAGGCTGTAGTCAATGCTAAGTCAGATAGGACCAAGCTTAATTAATTACCACAGTGATTGTTTAAGTTAATTAATATCTTTTTTTTATTCAAAATTTTTAACTTTCACTGCGAAAGTGTTGTTGCGACCCATTAGTTGTGATTTGCTGCAACATTCAATAACGAAATTATTATTACTAGAATATACTATTACGCATTCTAAATTTTGAGATTATTTGACGACCTCCAACAGGCAATTTTCTTACACAGTTTCATAAAGTAAATGGCATGTCACCAGTAATAAATTTAGACTTTGAACATTAATCTGTAGCTAAGGCAGAAAATTCAAAATTTTTGGGTGTTTGCATTGGAGAGGGATCGAATTGGAAGAAAGACATTGAAGATCAGCTGAAACGTTTGAGTTCAGCCACTGATGCTATCAGGATCATTGCAAAATTTGGTGATATATTTCTTAGAAAATTAGCTTACTATACATAGCCAACTGGTAATTAAAAAGTAATTAAAGGAATTTCTGAAAGGAAACTCCATCAACACTTTAGATCAATTTTAGATAAACTTAAAAAATTTGAGAATGAAAATTTAAAAATCCTTAAAATATTGTCATGTATAGACACCATTTACTGAACTGACACGTTCCACATCATTACGAAATGTCGTATATATGATCTATGGAACAAGTATTAATCTAATCTAATCTACAAAGTGAAGTACATCGTCTTCACGATGCATTAACCCTTGGAGTTCAAGTAGTAAACTTCTAATAATTTTCACAAAAGTCACCTTTATTTTTTGTAAGTGCTGATTAAAAGAAAAAAAATTGATAATTATAAAAATAGTTCTTTAATGATGGTGGTTTCAGTGCGAAACCACTGGGACCCACAGTTTTCAACCATTTATGATTTCGAGACTTATTTTTGTGAAACAATTTCGGAATTTCCCCAGGCAAAAGCTAATGTAACACTGTTAGACTGCCATTTTGGTCTGTGGTTCAACTTTTCTGCTGCATTGTTGTAATGGCATGTGTTCAGATTTGGATTCTCTCAGTTCTTGAGACACCGTATTTTTTAATTTGTTGACATTTCTATTCTTGCACATTCTTGTATCATTTGTTGTGACAATACGTCCATGAAGCACCGCAATCCAGAACTCCTTGAGTGACATTTCTGCCCTATCCCTTCGTTTTTGGAACAACAAAAATAAATTTACAAATGAGATATTCTTCAGATGCCAAAAAATTGTAACCTGTCAACTTTCGCTTTCCTATCAGTTCCATATAGAAATATCAACATGTCCTCTTTATCGATGTATTTAATTTGCATGTTGTACTGTCTCACAAATAGGGGACATGAGATTTCAATTACAGTCCCAACATTTTGTTTTCGAGACACTCTTGTTGTCTGCCGTGGATCATGAAAATGAGGCGGAAATAAAATTCCCTTCCTCTCCCACCATGTTAATGAAGACATGCCTTCTTCTGTGCATCTGTAGTCGTATTCTCCCCGCTGAAGATGGTTTTCGGGCTTCTAATCTATGGGCAAGTCCTTTCGACTTCGTTTTACTTAGAAACATACGCATCCTCATAATGCAGATTTTTCATTAGGCTAACAGAAGTGAAAAAACTGTCAACTGGTTTTTGTTCATCAGTACCCAAGTCAATTACACCATTACCATTGGACACAATACTGCTTTTCTGGACATTTAGCAGTAGTCACTAGTTGTGTCTACTTTGCACTAGCATCGACGGTTTCACGTGATAGCCACTACTCCTTTCAGGCAGAAACCACTGGTACTCAATGGGTAAATCACAATTGGAGATGATCATTTTTTTTTTATTTTTTTTTTTATGGGAGCATATTTTGGCTCATTCTTTTCAACCGAATACTGAAAATAGTATTTGATTGTACAGTTTTATCTGATTATATACCTTTCGAGCAGCTATTACGTGTTTCGAGAAAGGTATCAATATAGAATACACTCCCAATTTCTTCCAAAAATATCAACGGAAATCATATCCGACTGTAAATGATACTGTCTAAAGCAGTTTTGTACCCTGAAGCACTGACTCCATGTGAATCAAACTACACTTAATGAAAGAACGTGTGAGTTTATTAAACATTTCTGGAAGTTCGGCGATGTTGGTAAGCAATTACAATTAATCTACAAACAGTCTACATCGTAATATTTTTCCTTTCTTGGCTACCAGTTTCGACCTTTCGTAACTTCATCTTCACACCGTACTGGAGTAGGCAACGCTGAAAATGCGATGGTCAACTGTTGCAGTTGATTAATTTTAATGCATTAAACTGATTACAATGTGTTTGAGTGTCAAGGCAGTTGGGAGTTAAAGGAGACCTGATGCTTATGCTGTTAGGAATAGTGCCAAACAGACTTTGGATCCTCCCATGAAAACAGTTCGTACTCTGCCCTCAAGGAATGTCAGGAAACCTTGCAGGTCATGTGAGGAGCTCAAAATGATGTAGACATTCATACGCATGTGCTATGTGTGTGCTTGCGTGTCTGTGTGTGTGTGTGTGTGTGTGTGTGTGTGTGTGTGTGTGTGTGATAGAGAGAGAGAGAGAGGGAGGGGTCGGAGGGAGGGAGACTATTGTCTCCTAGGCAGCTGTTCCGTGTAGACGCAGAATGCCTCTCACGTATCGGTGCGGTGTCAGTGTCTTTCGCAGCGCGACTAGAGGTGACCTGAATGCGTATCCCGATTTCAGGGGTTACGTCACAACTGCGGCGGACCGGCCGAGCGCATTGAGGCGCTATGCTACGATGCGCGAGGCCGTTCCCCATCGGGGGTTCGAAACCCCCCCACGGGCATCGATGTTTGTGCCGTCTTTAGTATAAGCCAGTTCATAAGCAGTTTGTAAGTTTACGGACAGATGACCGCGTAGTTAAGTCCCATAAACTCTACAAACATTTGAAATTTTGAACATTTGGTTACGTCATAATATTTGAAGGCTGTGTCCTCCGCTCTAGAACCCTCAGACACGACGGCGATCTGAAATTTCTATGAAACGGAACTCATCACTGAACATGACGTCATTCATTGTCAATTCTTGTGTCAATGGCAACCAAAGCAGCGGCTGCAGAACCCAAATCGGCCAGACGCGAATCGTCGTGACTTTGTGCAGGAGCTCATACAATGTTGTAGTTTCTCTAGTACATATTGGCAAATAGCGGCTGCCAGGTCATGGTATCAGGCATAAAACGGTCCTCCTGTTGCTGGATTCACTCATGTACCCATTAACTCAGGAAATATGACAAAGATTCAGTTCTCACGAAATTGCACGATAAGGTCATCTCGCTTCATGCAATGCAAGGCATTTCAGAGGTATCGGTGGTGATTCATTCTGTACATAAAAGTCTATCTTTACTGCGTGACTCATGGACGTACCCACTTGGTAACAACATGGCGTTGACATCACGAATCCACTCCGGTTGGCGCACCGAAATGGGCATATATCGTACCACTAACTCGATGTATCTCTTTCTCTGTCAGGCAGCGTAATAGAGGCATTAAAATATCAGTATCAATTGTAAATTATAAAGACAAGGTAGCTGTAAGGTGTGACTGGTGGCAACTGAATGAAGATGTCATCCACAGGAGTACTAAAAGGTACACGTTAAATTTCGTTTACACGACAAATCGTACAAATCTCAAGACCATCACTTCAACTGAATACCTAGACATATCATTTACGAGAACTTTAATGTGAAGGAACAAATGAATAATATAATTTTGTGGGACTCGAGGACTAAAGACTTCGCTCTGTTGGCAGAACAATGAAGATGCAACACACCATATAAAGAGAAAATGTACTGTTGTTCGATTTCTTCTCTTATACACTGTACGATATTGGTTGCTTATCAAATATGATTGACGCATGACGCAGAGAAAGTACAAATAACGGTAGCTCGTTTCACATTATCACGTACTCGGGGAGTGTCACAGAAATGGTACACGAGTTTGGTTGACCATCATTAAAACATTTCTCTTTTTCTTTGTATTGTTTAGTTTCTTGTTACGACCAGATTCATTTGCGAAATTTCAAATTCACTCTATGTTCACCCTACTTACATAGGGAGAAATTATCGTAATAATAAAGATTTGTGTGATAGTTTACTACCCTCGTGTTATTCCAGAGTGGGACTGTACTGAAATGATACGAAAATGCCCCTCTGTGCTCCCAACAATGCCCTTAAATGGGAACCACAGTCATTTACCTCAGGTACCCTGTGGCCACAGCATATACACGATTTCTACATTACAGACCTTTACTGAAGCAGACCTGTTTACAGGAAAAAATTTAACCTAGGTTTTTGTTAACTTAGGTGCCAATTCATATAATAAGTGTAAAAATAATATTTTCGTATTTAGAGACGTGGTTGTGACGTTCAAATCAAAGAAAAAAGATTCCTTAATATTGTCTTTGTAGTGCATACCTTATATCTATAAGCACTTTATATTCAGAAATGGGAAATCTGTTTTATCTACTAGAAGCTCTTTGGTATTACTACCAGCCCACAGAATGCAGTCTGTAAATGAGAAAACGTTCTGGTGGCTGTGAAATGACATCTTGACTGGCTGGATTTAAAAAAGAAAAAAATTGAATCATTGTGCATCTAAAAATTATAAACAACTGCCGAACGTATTTTCACTGGACCGGGAAATGTCACCAATTCCTACACGAGATCCAATTTGGTAATACGTGGAAACAACATGGTCTAGTATACCCAGCGTGATATTAGCACGTGAACGCGAAAACTGTAATACCTATTTCAAATATTCATTACTCAACAACTCAATGAAATTTAAAAGTCCTTTGCCAAATGTATGCACACGAAGAAAAAATTCCGGACACGGAGTCCTCAAGAGTGCTAACATGCTAGGTATTTTCCCCTATAACTAATAGTCCATAAAATCGCCCGTTCTGGTAATAATAATAATAATAATAATACGTGAAGACCGGTATTACCCACGAGCCGATGACGTTTTATGGTAAAAATGACACACGAAAGCAACAACATTCGCGAGATCGGAGTCTAGAGACGTGTTTGTTTACATAACGTATTTTTGTGACACAAGTATACAGGATAGTTATAATAGTAAAACTCCTATGTCGATGACAATGTCAAGAATGTAAATCAAAGCACTCGAGTAACGAAGTCAGTAAATTTGCACCATTATTTCGTTTAATTTCTGTTAAATTTCCTTTTAGGTCCTTCACCGCCGCTACGATCACTGAACCTTTAATTACTTCATTTTGAGTAGCTACGACGACAGAAATAGGAGCAGAAAAATGGAACGAGGCGTAGAAAAGGATTAGGAGATGAACAGAGAGACGAGTCTGATAGTAAACGGACCGTATGTAGAACACAGTTGCTTCTGTCAATGGCAGTTGTATCGCGTATGTTCCAGAGTCGATGAGCCATATTCTCTGGTGTTTCTTCTTCTCTCTCTCTCTCTCTCTCTCTCTCTCTCTCTCTCTCTCTCTCTCTCTCTCTCTCTCCTTTTTTTTTATTTATTTTTTTTTTCACAGAAAAACGTTAAAAAATTTAGTCAACCCTCTGGCTTCATAATAAATCTTTCCCCAGAAAAAATCTATCATCAAACCTTCCTTCCATTTCACACAGCCTAATCTACTCAACGCGGGGCATTTCTTTGAATAACGTGTTTCTCTCGTTGAGTCCGGGCTTATAATAATTATTTCATTTGATTTTCCATTATTTCACGTGTGACTAAAGCTCGGCGAAGAGTGGCCCCATTTAGCGGGTAAATATAAGTGGAGTATGTGGTATGAGTACTATTCGTGTAAAAAATATACATACATAAATTGTAAATTCTATAAATCAGTCTGCAAAAACGGTAAATAATCAGTAATATAACATTCATATGACCTCCACGATACTTATTCATCATGAACGCAGGTCCAGTGCATTGTAGAGTGCATGGAATATGCGAGAATTTATGACTTCAGGACTTTGTTAGGGATAAAAAAAAGTTCAAATGTTTGTAGAGCTTATGGGACTAAACTTACAAACTAATTATCAACTAGCTACTACTAAGGACGGCACAAATATCCATGCCCGAGGGGGGATTCGAATCCCCGACCGTAGTGGCCGTGCAGACTGTGACTGACGCGCCGCAGTACGCTCGGCCACCGCGGCCGTCTGTTATTGATAGTTAGGAGGTGAATATACTAAAAGTTCCCGTCCCTGGGGGGTGAACTAAGGCGGGGACAGGGGTGGAAAGGTACCATATTTTGGTTTTCGCTTATATCTCTAAAACGGTCCCCCTTCGGGGGTTCGAATCCTCCCTCTGGCGTGGATGTTTGTGCTGTCTTTAGTAGAAGCCACTTCATAAGTAAAGTTTAGGGAATGATGACCCCGCAGTTATGTCCCGTAAGCTTAACAAACATTTGAACACTTTTGTTCCGCTAGCAGTTAGTACTACTCCCTCTGTCCCGTCTACAGACCGCTGATTTTTTCCATACATATGCACAAGCTTTTATGGCTGGTCGCTGTGGCTGCTGGAGCAGAAACTAGTGCTCACGAGAGGCACACATCACACACAGACACACACATAGATGTACAGAGCAGTGTATGCACATTTGTAGACAGGAATCCTGCATGCTGTTCTGTTTAACAGGCAGCAAACAGATCTGTGTGCAGCGACTGTGCAGGCGCACTGGAAAATCGGGCATAAGTGGTGCAGTAAGTGCCCTCTGCTGATGTAAACACAAGACTATTCCCGGTACTGTTCAGTAACATACCGTCAGGGATGCGGAGGGAAACAAAACTAGTGTATTTGTACAGTCTTTCTTTGCTTCTGGCCCACTGAGCGTTTATCGTTTCACAATGTAAGCGACAGTGTATTATTTTACTTAAAGCTTAGAATGATACCGGTAGTTGTGTGATAGTTGTAGAAAATGTTGTACGAAGCAATGGAAACAAGCAACGTACCATTAACAAAATACAGTCATTTATGAAGACTCCATTAGCTGTGATTACAGGTGATTTAAAATGGAACGACCATATACAGTCAATCGTAGGTAAAGCAGACTTGGATTCATTGAAAGAATCCTAAGGAAATGCAGTCCGTAAACAAAGGAAGTAGGTTACAGTACACTCGTTCGCCCACAGCTTGAATACTGCTCACCGGTGTGGGATCCGTACCAGGTGGGGTTGACAGAGCAAGTAGAGATGATCCAACGGAGAGCAGCGCGCTTCGTTACAGGTTCGTTTAGTAATCGTGAAAGCGTTACGGATATGATCTATAAACTCCAGTGGAAGACGCTGCAGGATAAACGCTCTGTAGCTTGGTACGGGCTTTTGTCGAAGTTTCGAGAACATAACTTTACTGAGGAGTCTAGCAGTATACTGCTCCCTCCTACGTATAACTCGCGAAGAGATTGTGAGGATAAAATCAGAGAGATTAGAGCCCACACAGAGGCATACCGACAATCTTTCTTTCCGAAAACGTGACTGGAATAGGAGGGAGAACCTATAGTGGTACTCAATGTACCCTCCGCCACACACGTTCGGGTGGCTTGCGGAGTACAGATGTAGATGTAGATTCAATGTTAAGCTGTAGGTCCGCTTTGCTTGGTTGAATAACTGCTAGGGGCCGGTCGCGGTGGCCGAGGGGACTGAGGCACTCCAATCACGGTCTGCACGGCCACTATGGTCGGGGGTTCGAATCCCCCTCGGACATGGATATTTGTGCCGTCATTAGTATAAGGTAGTAAATAAGTAGTTTGTAAATTTAGGGACTTATGAGCCCGTAGTTCAGTCCCATAAGCTTAACAAACATTTGAACATTTGATACGCTAGGGACACGCAAGTCGCCGAAGTGGCGTCCAAATGAAATACTTGCACCAGCAAATGAGCCACACAACATTGTTATTATTAACTTACCTATTTAAAATAATCAGTGATCTCCATAAAAAGAAAAAAATACAACATCAAAAGCCGAAAAACAACCTCTTAACACTTGGTCTTCTGCTGTGCAAGATGATAACCCTTTCCAGGCACACCGACAGTGTACAAATATAACTCGCCACCTGATGATAATGATCATAAGCTGAAACACGAAGACGGACAAAAATACAATAATAACCTTACTGACGAAGACCACTATTTTAATTAAGTAGGAAATAATTATTGATTCATTTCTTTCGGTTTTCGCATTATTTGGATGCTTTCGTATCATGCTAACGTGGTGAGTTACGGAAGACATTTACGAAATTTGTAATTTTTTAAAACATTTTTGGAAACAGCGATCTTATAATGATAGATAATTAAAATATGACAGTCTAGATCGCAAGTTGCTGGGATTTTTAATAGCAACCGGTTTGGTCCTACAGGAATATCATCAGGCCTTTAGCACTGTAATATGACAGGAGAAACTTACGTGATACCAATAATTACATTCCATATTTAATAGTAAAATGACTTATAAAATGACGAAAGTTTTACCCATGTTGGTGGACGGTGGCGGTGGCTGGAACAGGCATCAACTGCTGGTGAACATAGTTAAGGCTCTCAGTTAAATACAAAATGCTTCGCCCACCGTCGTCACGTAAGCTAATCAGAAGTATATAAAGGATTATGTGTTAATGTAATAAAATACAATGGTTAAATTTATTTGCGCAGTGTTCGTAAAATCTTCTAAATTCATTCTGTATAAAAAGGTATGTTCATGACATTAATCGTCAATTTTATTCAATGTTTTGTGTATATTTTTAATGTTATGAACATACCATTTCATACAGAATCAAAGTAGATTTTACGAACACTGTGAAAATAATTTTAACTATTGTATTTTAATACATTAATACATAATCCTTACGTGACGAGCGGTGAAAGAAGCATCCTGTATTTAAATGAGAGTCATAGCTGCCCTCACCAGCAGTTGCCAACTACTCCGTCCACCGCCACCGTCCACCAACTAGGGTAAAAACCATTGTCACTTTATTAGCCATTTTACTATTAAACCTAGCAGCACCAAGGTATTTTAATTTACATGGAGAACCAAGCAAGGCCTAATTTTTGCTCGTTTTACAATAAGCTGTGAAATCTTGTAAAATGCATTTTTTTTTGTCTTACCCATCAGCTGTTGTCTGCTAAACATATGTACATTGCGTTATCCCTATTTCAGTATTTCGGACTTGGATTTTCTGCAGATAAAGCACCTAATGAGTTACTTTCACAGTCAGGTGAAGTTTAGTTTATTTACAACTAGCTGAAAACCCGGCGTTGCCCGGGTATTTATTTATTTATTCCTGCCTGTAGTTACTACTTCTCCTGTTCTTTCTCTCTCTCTGTCCATCTTCTTTTTTCTAAAAACATGCTATATTTATCGACAATAAATAAGAAATAAAGCTTTCTCGCATAATGTACAAAATTATAAGTATCCAAACAAAGTAAGATAGTAATCAAAACACAAATTAAATATAAAATGCATACGATCTCATATTAATTGAGTTATATGTCGTTTAGTTGTAAAATTTTGGAGGTATGTACTCATTTGTATAAGTTCTGCATGTCTGTATCAAAAGAAATTTCTTTTTCACTGCTTTATTTATTTAGTCATATGTTTCCCTATTCGTATGCCTATCCTTACAGGGAAAGAGCTGAAGACATTGTAGCGCGCATAGACCAAAGATATGGTCTGTGGCATCACGTTTCGCCTTGCTATAGAGTCACAAATGTCATCGCTGGCCTTCAGTCCGAATTTTTTTATAATTCGATGACTTTCAACCACCATAATTTCCACCCCCTTATAGCTATCGGCTAACTGCTATGGTGTACAACGGGAGACTTCGGACAACAATTACACACAGACCATTCGTTTCCGATCTGCAGTTTTCGCTGCAGACACACACACACACGTAGAATTGTATACACACCGATAACTTTCCATCGTAATATACTCCACCCTTTTATCATTATCATTCCTCAAGCAAAAATGCAACCAATAAAACCATTTTCGAAGAGTAAATATACTTTTCAAAGAGTAATTATTGTTCCGCATTTCGCGTTATATTCTTCAAATTACTAAATATCTATCAGATCGCTATAAAACCGTGCCTAAAACCTTCCTCAGGTATATTAACCGTACAAATATTTAAGTCTCTGCGTCTTGTCGTTCAGACGTAATAAGCGTATACCGAACAGACATTCACATTAATATCCGGTCGCCATAAAACCGAGCCTAAAGCCTTCCCCAGGTAGACATTAGTAACTGTACAAATTTTTAGCTCTTTATGTCTTGTCGTTCAGACGTTCAAACGTACACCGAACAGACATTCACATTTATAGATATAGATTAGTTTCAATAATTTAAGCAGTTTTTAGGTGTGTTAGACTTGTAAATAGCCGGGATCAACTGAAATTAGAGATGAAGGACACAGATTATACAATAAAATTTTTTCTCCATGCTTGGAGGTTGTGGGGAAGACACTAAGAATTATGGTCACATGTAGTACCGACCCAGAGCAAAATGTGCCCTTAGGCATAAAATTTCTATATTTCATTTGCAGTTTTTTAATTATAGCCATATAAATACACTGTGCAGTATTCTATAAGGTGAGAGACACATATAGAAGAGCCCAAAAACAAAGGATTTTTATTACGATTTTTTAATAAAAGAAAAATGCACGGGCAATTATTGCCCGTGTTTGGTGCTTGTAGGTTTAAATGTAGAACGTAACTGATGGTATCACGTATGTTTCTCTCTCTCTGTTATATTACAGTGCCAAAGGCCTGATGATGGTCCAGTAGGACCGAAACAGGTTGCCAATAAAACTCGCAGCAACTTGCGATCTAGACCGTCATATTTTAATTATTTACGAAATTTGTTGTAGAATGCGTGTGAATTCTCGGCGAGCGATACAGACGTTTCAGAAGAACTGTTCACAGTGAATCACAGCCGGAGGCAATGTTCACAGGCGTTGGCGCTCCTCCGCTTTCGGTTCCGGCGCCGCGGCTACCTGCGCGTCCAGTTGTAACCGCTGGCCCTTCCGGCCCTGGACTTCCTGCCCCCTCCCCCCTCCTTCCAGTTCCAGTTTACCTAGTTCTGCTCGGCTCCCGGGGCGATAAATCTACTTACCCAACTCTGGCTCCAGGGCTGCCGACTGCACGGCCATTCGAGTTTGGCTTCCATTGGGCAGAGTTCCTTGTTTCCTCTTGTTTGGCTGCTTTTATATTCCCAGGAGCATAGAGAGGGAACGAATATAGAAACGGACTAAAAACAGTAACGTACTGGCTGTTAGTAAAATCATATTGTAAACAAATTTAATTTCATACATGTGGAAACTAAAAGTCTGCATCTGGCGTTTTATGCTCGCAGGAAGTGGAGAAAACACGTAGTTCCGTGGCAGTCCGGTAGATGTCACTGTAGGCGCCTAGCACGCTCGTTATTTTTTACAAGGTCTTTGAACACGCTACGATCAAACGCATTCGCTTTTCTTCGCGATCGTTCGATCACGCAGAGGTCGAAATGCCCGATCGTGTACCCTGAGAAAGAGTAAACCTCATTCTCCGATTTTAGTGGTTTTAAAAGAGTTGGAGGTGTATAAAGCCCGTTCTACACGACAGGTGAGAGCTTAGGCCGACAGGGTAAAGTGTAGACGCGTCCACTTGCACAAGGCGCACGCGTACGACCGCTTGTAGACGGAATAGGATGGATCCTATTCTCACACGTATGTAAGTGCTTCGCGCATGCGCAGGCGACCGAATGGGGAACCCAGCAGACAAACAAAGGCAAGTCGCGAATCTGATTGAGAATGTATACTTGTATCCTGCTCAGAGATGTGTTTGTAAATCTATCGGACCAAACTGCGTGGTGATTAGTACGTAGCTTACAAACTACTTAAACCTAGGTAAGCTAACCTAAGAACAACACACACACCCATGCCCCAGGGAGGATTCGAACCGCCGGCCGCGGTGGCCGAGGTGACTGAGGCGCTCCAGTCATGGTCAGCACGGCCATTACGGTCGGGGGTTCGAATCCCCTCTCGGTCATGGATATTTGTGCCGTCCTAGTTCGTAAGTAGTTCATAAGTAGTTTGTAAGTTTAGGGACTGATGACCCCGTAGTTAAGTCCCATAAACTGTACAAACATTTGAACATTTTGGACTCGAACCTCCACGGCGAGTAACCGCGCGCTCCGCATCGAGACGCTTTAGATGTTTGTTAAGCTTATGGAACTTAATTACGGAGTCATCAGTCCAGACCCTTTAGACCGCTCGGCTACTCCACTACGGCCCTGCTTAGAGGAACGTAGTTCTTCGACGCAGTAGTAAGTTTTTTAGGAAGTGATACTATAGAGCAATTGCATTAAAATTTCATATAACATGTGTACAATATTTATTGAATTCAGAGAATGGGGAACCCAGCAGACAAACTAAGCCAAGTCGCGAAACTGATTGAGAATGTAGACTTGTATCGTGCTCAGAGGAACGTAGTTTTTCGACTCAGTCGTAAGTTTTTTAGGAGGTGATACTATAGAGCAATTGCATTAAAAATTTCATATACCATGTGTACAATATTTATTGAATACAGAGATATAGCTGTTAATATGAAAACTAAACAGACTTAGAGCAAATGTAAATCAAGATATTTTCACTGATTTATCCGTCGGTTCTTAGTAGTACGACATCACACTGACTTCAAAGAAGAATTTTGTATAAGTTCTACACGTGCATTTTCACCTATTTACCTGTTCTTCGGCTTACTAGGACATGTTCAGACTTTAAAGTACATCGAAAACCGGTTGTTTAAATAAAAATCAATATGACCTACCAAGAAGCGACGAAGGAAACAGTCAAAATATCCAAATTTGCATATGATTTAAGTTTCTTATACATACCAAGAGCTGTATTGTGTACCCAATAAAAACAGGACACATATGAAATTTTAACTGCAAATCGTCTTTATTACCAACTTCTAAAGTATTTGCTATTTTTCCTGAAACATTCTGAGGTAATCGATGAAATATTTGTTTTTGGTGAGCATTATTTGAAGCTTTATCTATGTACACACAACTGAGCTTGTGCATCACATACGTAGGAGCCTCAAACCGCAGGGGCTGGAAGTATGTACTCGCATTTTATAATGAGGACGTCAACACAGATGAGCGACGTCGTTACGCATGAGCTGAACGAAAACAGTTTTACTGTGTCAGTCTACAACAGAAATGTTTTAACAATCACAATAATCGTAATGTATCGACCATTCATTTGCTGTAATTTGACAACAAACCAAGTAGACACGTGTAGCTGACAACTCGCACCGTTTGAACGCTTCTTTGAACTTCGACGGTCTATCGCAAGTAGCGCTGCAGCTGACAACGACTTCTTGTGCGTGTTGCACGTCTCTTATAGAAAGGGCTGAAGACTACGGCACTGCGTATACATTTAACAAAATTTCACTTCCTTTGAGTAAAAAGAAAATTCTTTGTTTTCACTTTGCGTGATTAGTTTTAGTTCAACGACGTTACTTAGTCGATTTTGCAGAAATTAAGCGGCAAGACATTCAGATAGTACCGCCTCAAAAAAAAAAAAAAAAAAAAAAAAAAAAAAAAAAAAAAAAAAAGAAAAAAAAAATGATAATAATAATAATTCAAATGTCTGTATAGCTTATGGGAATTAACTACGGGGTTATCAGTCCCTAAACTTACAAACTACTTATGAACTGACTTACAGTGAACTGGCATAGAGGTTTCACAAAAGAACTAATGTGATGTGTAAAACTTTCAGATAGTTGCATTTTTTACGTTTTATTTTTTTATTTGTCTACAGGACCGGACAGTAGCATGGCTAAATTTTCGTGTTTTGGACGACGAAAGTGATCTGAGTGTAGTTCCACTGGCAGGTGGCAGTACAGTGTATCAGGATCAGCACCAGCCTGTACACACACCAGCTGCTGCGGAAGCCGCAACAGCAGAGCGGCTGGCTTGCTCAACACCACCTAGAAGACAAGGCCTCACAACTGGCCCGGGCCTATGAGAGAGACAGGCCCCAGCGCAGTCGTCATGCCATGTAAGCAAGGTAGTTCCGAGCCGGCGGGATCGCTAGCCGCTTGACCAACCGCTGAGGCACTGCCCACTTTTCTTGTGTAGTTCGCGAACGAACTAGTTCAGGAGAGCACACCCACAGCCGAACTACGCGAACTAGTTCGCAGATCCCTCGACTCTCAGTTCGTCCGCTCCTTTTGCGAAGACTGAGGGGTAAGGGCGAGAGATGGCGAGAGCGCGCAGAATCGCGTGATTCCCTTCTGCCAGTTGCCGTCATTTCTAGCTGAGATGCAGCTCAGCTGTAGATTTAGTAGCGGCAGCAAAAGCCGAAACGAGCGGACGAACTAAAAAGGAGCGACCTACTTCGCCGCCGAGCTCCTAACTAAAAGGAGAGCTTCCGATCGCGAACTAAAATATGCGCGATAGGTCGCGAACTAAAATATGCGGCCGGACGCGGTGGCCGAGGGGACTAAGGCGCTCCAGTCACGGTCTGCATGGCCATGCCCTCGGGCATGGATATTTGTGTCGTCCTAGTTCGTAAGTAGTTCATAATTAGTTTGTAAGTTTAGGGACTGATGACCCGTAGTTAAGTCCCATAGACTATACAAACATTTGAACATTTTAAAATATGCGCGATAGGTCGCGAACTAAAATATGCGCGAAAGGTCGAGATTAGCGTCGTCTGCTATATTACATAGTTCATTGCTACAAAATTTCTGCTTCGAAGTATTCTGCGCTCTGCAATATCTGACTAATAAATTCCATAATGCCAAGATATAGAGATAACTCCAAACTTAAACGCGATAAATGACCCAAAGACTGTTTCTATTGGTTAGCGTGGTATCGTTAGCGGCTCAAGCAGCAAGCGCATGAAACAGCTGGGTGGGGGGAACTTCTCCCTCCACCTGCATGCGCAGACCACGCGGCTCAGCCGTCACTGGGAGCGGACGAACTGAAAGAACGAACTAGTTCGCGTCAGAGCCGCGACATAAGGTGTGCACTCCCCATCGCGAATTATTATGCTCAAGTCTACTCAGAACCTTCACTGACATCATTGTTAAGGCTTAATTGAGGAATACCTAAAGCGGAAAGTCCACTGTCCACTGCGTCATAGCGGGCAGCCACTGAGCTAGCGATCGCACCGGATCGGAACTACCTTGCTTACGCGGCATGACGTCCGCGCTCGGGCCTGTCTTTCTCGTAGGCCTCGAATTGTCGGTGCCTACGTCACACCTAAAGGCCACGGCCTCTAGCTGACTGGTTGGCCACTGGGGCACGCCCACCGCCGCCTAGCGCCGGCCACTCAGCTAGCGTTCTCGGCATGGCCAGTTGTGAGGCCTTGTCTTCTAGGTGGTGTTGGCCGACGCGACAGAGCCCCGATCGAGCCAAAGACGAAAGCAACTAGACTCCCTATCGGCGCTGCTCTCGCAGGATAATTTCAACTTTCATACGGCCGCTTTATAAATGTTCAAATGTTTGTAAATCTTATGGGACTTAACTACGGGGTCATCAGTCCGTAAACTTACAAACTACTTACGAACTAACTAAGACTAAGGACGGCACAAATATCCATGCCCCAGGGGGGATTCGAACCCCCGACCGTAGTGGCCGTGCAGACCGTGACTGAAGCGCCTCAGTCCCCTCGGCCACCGCGGCCGGCGCCGCTTTATAGCGGCAAGCCTCAGATAAATAGAAGTGTTTTAGGAGATACATCGTGTATTTTATAGTTACTGTCGAATATACACTGAGTTGGTAGTCACGTCTGTACTATTTGACTATTGCAGTGTACATAAAGCACTATGGTGAATAGCTGCTTAGCGTTTAACTGCATATATCAATTTAAGAAAGCAATAAAAAGAAGGAATACTGTCTTACCATTTTCATTTCTCAGGAATACGAATAGCCTTACTACTTGTGTTCAGAGATAGGTGATCTTGCTTGGCAGGCAGTTAGTGAAGACAATATAGGATTGAATGAAATAAATAACAAGACAATATAGGATTGAATGAAATAAATAACAAACTTTTACAATACTGGTAGGTCTTAAGAACTAGCTACTTCAGGCAGTACTGCTGGGAAGTTCAAAAAATTTCATTTTATGACTAACTGTTGGAGACAAGAGATCTGTTGCCTCACTGCATTTCGAATTTTTATTTATGAAATTAGTATTATCAATTTGTAATACTGAATCTAAAGGTAATCTGATTTACATATAGGTAATAACAACTGAGAAGGGTTTGCAGAACATATATTTCCATAGAAGAAAGAAACACATAGCCACATTGGATGCACATTCTAAAGTTGAACTCTATGACGGTAGTTGCTGACTTTTGAGCAGTTCACGCTAATGTAAGGTATTTGGGTTACAGCAGAAAAATTCTGATATTCGTGCTAGATATCGTAATAATAATGTTAAATGCATTTATTTAAGTCGATTTTTAACATCAGTGTTTCAGTCAAACCTGTTTCAATTTTTTATTCTATAAAATATGTAAATATTGGAGAATACAGCAGGCGCTAAGGCAAAGACGTGTTGTGAAACTTTTTCGGAATTAATGTTTGTAGAAAAGTTTCGCCATCGTAGAATATACTGAGAAATTGCCAAAAAAATCGTGTCTCATTATAAATTCCGCCCAAATGCTGCACTTAGGTCGCTAAAAACTAAATGTTATTATTCGGTTTAGTTGGGAAGAAGAAACGCTCTTCGCCGATTTCTACACCGTGTGTGTAATAAATTTACACCCAGCCGATAGTTGCTGTGTATTCAGGGTCTGAAGCTGTTTTGTAGTTATACATTTAAATGAGACTTAGTTTCCGCGACTTAACTTGAATGAATACGCACTCTTAACGAAAGAGTCCTAGGCCCATTTAAAGTTCTTGCGGAAGTTTGCCACCTTAATGGCCGCCGAGGCGCTCTTCAATTACCCGCAGTTCGCCGTCGGCCGCTTACGGAATTGTGGGGGCTTGGATTGAGCATTTATACTCGAAATGGCCGCATCCGAGCGCGGCGCGCTTGAGAGAGTACGAACGAGCAAAATTCCCAATATGCAGAAACTTTTCTCTTGGACAATAATATGAAAGGCAGACCCTTTCAAATACCCAATTGACCATCCAAATAATGCTGATATTAAATATGATACGGTAGCTAATATTCAGTTACTTAAGGTGTCGAAATACATTGCTACGTTCTAAAAAAAAAAAAAAAAAAAAAAAAAAAATCCTTCAAATTCATTCGCTGACTGGGAATTCTTTGACGTCAGCCATAATTACTATAGATCGCATTACTGGCCGCGACGGAGCGGCCGAGTGCATTGAGGCGCTATGTTCCGATGGGCGAGGCCGTTCTCCATCGGGGGTTCGAATCACCCCTCGGGCATGAATCTATGTGTCATCTTCAGTATAAGGTTTAGGGACTGATGATTGCTTAAGTTTAACAAACCGTATTACTGACATAAGCAAATTTGTGCCGGAACAGGACTACGACCTGAGTTTCCCTCGTTAATCCTTCGGCTATCTGCGCGAGCTCTAAGGAACTTTTTAATATTTATTGTTATTTCAGTCTTTGCGCTCTATATAGACTGTCAGCAGTATAATTTTCTGCTGTCCACCCACTTGTGACAAAGATGTTAAAACTTGATATGGCTAAAAAAAAGTGAGATTAATAAAAGAGACAGATATTGACAAATGTGACATGTTAGAACGTAAGTTATCCATCGGTAAAACACCCATCCACACAGAAATGCTGATGCGGACGATAAAAGAAACATCGTCTGACATTAAGACATTTATGCATTGGTTAAAATATTCCCACCGACGAGATACTTCACCTGACGAAAAAGTAAAACTGAAATGTTGGTGGAATAGAATGGAGATACGGACAAGAAAACACTGACTTGTAAGTAGACTGCCAGGGTGAAGCGGAGGGGGTGAACCGCCGCGCATCGATATCTCGAACAGTGCCTCCCTCTGTGGTTATCTTTGGCAGACCGGGAAAGTAGGTGTGTCGTCTGCGACGTCGCGGTGAGCTAGTCGGTCGACGCGCGGGAGCGGCTGTGCGCGCTAAAGCGCCTTGCTGCGGAGTGCTCGTCTGCTCCTTCAACATGGGTGTGTGGGTTGTCCTTAATACAAGTTAGTTTGTTTCCAAGTCTGGGGACTGATAACACTGCAGTTTTGTCACATAGAAAAAAAGAGTGCAAAGGGAAGGGAAAGCCAATGGACTCGATAGCGATGTACTGCCTATGAAACTGGAATAATAGAATGGCGGTTGCATTGGCTGAAGCGTGTTGTTTTGCTCTGGTCAGTAGGTCTCACCTACGAAGCCCGGAATTAAAGCAGTATCCTGATATTGTCTGGCTGCTTATAACCGTTCAGATCCACGGTGAGCATTTCTCTAGAGATCCGTTGGCATATTTCGTTCTGAACTGTTTGATTCAGTACGCTGCCGACTGACCTGCCTTGTGGGGGCGAACATGTCGGGTCCCGTTACTGTTGTCTGACAGAAAGCAATAAGTGTACCACGTTTAGTAAGCTTAATTGAAAGTAATCCATTATTTTAGGAGGAGATGTGAAAAAATAGCGCATGATGTAGCAGTTATTCGGAAATTTAATTGTTTATGACGTCGTATCTCCTGAAATATGTGTCGTACACCATGTTAATTTGAAGTTATATTGAATGGTGTATGTTCCTAATATCTACAAACTATGTCATTATTGGCGTTAGTAGTAGAGTCATAACAGATCGAAATCTCAAGCGTGATGATGCGGTTTTTCACCAACCAAATTGTTTATTTCATAGCTGATGAACTATATGTCGTACTGTGATATAATATCGAAGGTACACTTGACAGCAAGAAAAGTGGATCACTGCTGAATGCAACCCAACTAACGTAGCTGTGTTGAGGGTACCCCACATTCAAAACCCCTGAAGAGTACAGTCGTTCGACTAAGCACAATGGATACCAAAGACGCAGTAGAGAATATTCCTCCTTATGGCAGTCAGTCCACAACAAAAACATTAGAATACAGGTTATTAGAGAAGAGACAGCAACGTAAATTCAATTTCATTACAATAAGTGACAAATCGTATACCTTACCAAACTCATTCAATGACACAATGATTTTTTGTTCATGCTCTGAATTTGAACGCACTGTTGACCAAAAACAGCTTGCGTTTCTGATCGAGACTCGATTAGGCATAAAGAGACGTAAAACATTGACGTCTTTATTGCTATCGGTTTACAAGGCCGATGTCAGAACCCAGAAATGTATGGTTAACTTTAGCATTTCATCAGAATCTGCATGAAGTTCAAATTGTTGCTGAGAGGTAACCACTAAAGGTATATAATACAGTGCAACTCAAAGGTGACTATATGAATCGTGAACTAAGCACGATTACACGTCAGATATTAAATAAATTCAGAAACATTGCTATATTTCAACTTGTAACGACGATACAATTGACTTCTTTCTCTGCAGGGACTCAAACCCGGCTATATTCGCTATTTATTATATACGCAAAGAGATGTAATAGTTACTGTTTTCTTACATTTTCGGAATGTGCACATGTTCCGCTACAAGTAGCGCAAACCGCGGCGGATTAGTCGTGCGCACTGGGGCGCCGTGCTGCGGTGCGCGCGGCTCTTCGCCGTCGGGGGTTCGAGTCCCCCTTCGGGCATGGGAATTTGTGTTGTCCTTAGCTTAGTTTACCTTAGTTTAAGTAGTTTGTATGGTACGGACTAATGACCAAGCAGTTGAGTCCGATATATTTACAAACATTTCCAAACATTTTCAAGTAGTGCCATAAATAACTTTGTGCTGCCTGGGACTCCAACCCCGCGTCTATCGTCAGCGTTGACCTCGGACGACAAGGTAACAACTCTTCCATTCTCTGTCATTCCAGGAAGCAACACAGCTATTAGAATCCACAGATATGATCCACCATGTTGTCATTTCACTGTCATATTCGTACCAGTTTTTCTACAGGCCATGTCTTTTTCGAGTCATCCAACACCATAGGAGAACATCTTTTGCACACATTATGCAATGACTCAATTACTTCTCCTGTGACGTGATATCGAGCATTGAAGTATTTACAGTGAGGGAGATGAATGGAATGTTGCACAGATACATAAGAAAGAAAATAAAAGTTATCCACTGATTTACAGATGCATCGTATTGATATGGACTGTAGCAGGAATACAAATACTTTTCCCACGTATTAACTAACATCAAACCAGCATGGATTTCGAAAACTTTACTCTTGTGAGACTTTAGCGATACTATATTTGCATGACGTACTGAGTACTCTCAAACTAATTCAGTATTTATAGAGTGCCAAAATGATTTTTCGTATCTTCAGTCATAATCAACTTCGAACCATATCACTTTCCTAAGGAGTATAGTCACAGTTGTGCGATTGGGATCGTGATGTCCTGTCTGCAAGGAAATAGTCTGAAGAAACTGACGAGCCGTCAACTAGTGAAAAGGACGTGACAAGTGTAATTCTTGCCGCAAAGTGAAGTAGACTTCTCCAGCTTCGAATATATATATTCGAAATATTGAAGAAAAAAAGTGGAACAAAAATGTTTAAAAAAATGTGATTATATTATTTAAATTCATTAAATATTTGAATGAAATGTCAAAGGATTATGTGACAGCTCAAGTTGCTCCATCAGAGAAGCTGGCAGAAGATATGGAGTATCATGTACCACTGCTGCTGGATGGTGGAGTAACTACATTGACAGAGACACCACAAAGAGAGTTCCTGGCTCAGGCAGGAAGAGAGTAAGCTCATAGCAGGAGGATCGCGAGCTACTGTCTACGATCAGACTAAATCCGTTCTGGAATGGAAAGCAGTTGCGGCTCCAGTGACATGATTCGCCGAAGGCTGAGGGACACTGGACTACACGCACGACCGTCCGCTGTGAAAAAAAGAACTCAGCGAAGAAAATTGTTACATACCGGCTAGCATTTGCAGAGCTCCATCTTAGTGCATCATGGGAAAACATTAGTTTCACTGACGAAAAAGTTTTTTCCACCAGTAACGATGGTCCAAGGGTCGTTTACAGACCTCGAGGGACTCGCCATCGACGAGAATATGTAACCGACGAGAAGAAGTGGGCGCATATCCATTTCCTGCTGGAGCTGGATATCTGCACGAGGAGCAGGAATCCTTCATAGGATAGAAGGCACCCTCGACGGTGTACAGTACGCCCAAATACTGGAAAACGTGATGCTTCCGTCAGTGAGAATGCTGTATGTAGAAGAGGACCTCATGCTGTAAGAGGACCATTCTCCTGTTCACAAGTCTGCATTCGTCCAGCAGCGGCTCCCCACGACTGGCGTCAATGTCATGGACTGGCAACCGCGGGCGGCTGACATGAACCCCATGGAAAATATGTGGGCTGAGGTCGCCAGGACGTTAACAGAGAACTGGCCACAAAACCAGCCAACTACGCCGGACGCTCTTTGGGACTGCGTTCTGGAGGCTTGGGAGGAAGTTGCTTCTTCAGGGTGTTAGGTCCGACGACTTATAGAGTCTATGCCAAGACGCATGATAGAAGTAAAAAATAATGAGGGATTCTGGATAAAATTTTAAGTCCCTATAAAGATTTCTTACGTCTTCCTTTTCTTTTCTCCCTAAGTGAAAGCCGGTGGAAGATCATTTGGCAAAAGGAATAAAATATGTTAATTATTCTTTTTAGTTGCCTTTTTAATTGGAGTGTTCTTTTTTAATATATAGTTCGTTTATTAATCTAAATTTACTTCATTTATATCCATACATACAGAGTAATCGGTTTACATTATCGCACTCAAAGCATGTCTTGTTATTTCAAATGAACCTCTTTCTTCCCCTCCATTAATTAATACACTCTCTGACCTTTACAAAGTTTGCAAATGCAAACGATTCCGTCTTGCATTTATTCGTTGTTAATTTCTCCTCCAGTCTCCCTCTTTCTTTCTTTCTCTCTATCACATCCCTTACATTATAACCTCAGTCGTCCTTCTGGTGGTCTATCCCTCCAAGACGTAAAAAAAATTAGTGGTTTCCGTTAAAACAATACTGTCTCTTTTAATGTCTGCTTTCTTTACTATCCATCGGTTCTCTCCATGAAGCAGTGTTCTTTTATATCTCCGATAGTCCATCGCCGCGGTGGAGTAGCCGAGAGGTCTAAAGCGTCTCTCTGCGGAGCGCGCGGTTGCTCGCCGTGGAGGTTCGAGTCCTCCCTAGGGAATGGGTGTGTTTGTTGTCCTTAGGTTAGTTTACCTAGGTTTAAGTAGTTTGTAAGCTACAGACCGATGACCACGCAGTTTGGTCCGATAGATTTACAAACATTTGAATCCATCCTTCGTTTTGTAAAACATACGTTCCTTTCCTCTCGGTCCTAAAAGAAACTGTGACATATCACTTGTCTAAAATGTTCAAATGTTTGTTAAGCTTAAGGGACTTAACTGCGGAGTCATCAGTACCTAAACTTATTAACTACTTATAAACTAGCTTATACTAAAGACGGCACAAACATCCATGCCCGTGGGGGCATTCGAACACACGACGGGGAATGGCCTCACACATCGTAGCATAGCGCCTCAATGCGCTCTTCCACGACTCCGTGGAGGGCGGGAATCGAACCCAGACTTCCATACTTCTTTTAATTCAGTACGTTTCCTTTCACTCAATGCCTTTCAGATATTGACACGAAAAGCTGTCTCTAGGTATATAAATTTATAAGAAAAAAAATCGCACTGACGTGTTTTACTGCCCACTTTAGATTTGTAGTTTTATAAGTTTTTGCAAACATTTTGGACCAAAATAATACTCTAAATAATGAAAAATTAAATAATAAAAGCTTCTGAAACCCTTTTAGGGAAAAAAATAGTTAGCGACGGGTTCCGAATCAACGACCTTTGGCGTCATATTCTAACGCCTTGCCCAGTACGCTACGGCAATCAAACAGAAGATATGTCCTATGACCTCGTACTATTGATGGCCGTTGTTAATTGATGCTAATATGGCATTTGTAGACACTAGATTATCATTTATCGTACGAAGAACGATGTGTTTTTGTTAATTCTTCAGTGCGCCATTGCTTTGAAATGACAACGTGTAAGTTAAAATAAGAAAATTATCAAATACGCGCAAGATTGCGTATGCCACAGAGAGTTCTGCACGAGGAATATCACGTGACATTTCCTAACGGCTGGTTTTCGTTAATTCAATGGAAGGTGTCAAATAGTTTTGCAAATATCTCTCAAACGAAACGAGATATGAAAAAACCATAAGAGAACAAAGTAGTAGAGAATTTTATTCTCTACAAATTCGTTTATTCAATTTTTGAGTCAGATGAACGGTTTATTTGCAGTTTTACATTACAAACGGCTTTTTTTGTCCGAAAAATTTGAAAAAGGGAGGTTCTTGTCTGTAAAATTTGGTGCTGATTGGTTGAACGGTTCGTCTTAAAAACAGGGAACACGTTACGGACAGACAGACAGACGGACGGACAGACAGACAGACATACATCCCAAAATCGCCGTTATTTCTGCAAATATCTATGAAACGATACGAGATATGAAAAAAACATAAAAGAGCAAAGTTATAGAGAATTTTCTCCTCTACAAATTCGGTTATTCAATTTTCGTGTCAAATGAGCAGTTAAGCCGTTATTTTCATTTAAATGTCGAGCTGTTAAAAAACGATCGCAAAGGCCCACTTTTAGTGTTACTACCGTAACCTAAAGTGGGCCAATAGGATAATAAAAGAACTGTATAGGCCTATTTAAAAATCTTCAGTTTAAAGGTAGCTCAAAGGAAATAGAAACTCATATATTATTTCAGTTGCCAAGAGATCTTCCATAGTCTCTCACCTAGGCAATATGAAAATAGGCACGAAATAAAAAAAATAAAAAAAAAAAGCAAATAATTTATTCAGAATCCCTCATTATTTGTTTCTTCCATAATTCATCCCAGCATATAATCTATAATGCCATCGAAGCAGCTTCTCCCTTGCCGGCCGCGGTGGCCGAGGGGACTGAGGCGCTCCAGTCACGGTCTGCACGGCCACTACAGCCGGGGGGTTCGAATCCCCCCTCGGGCATGGATATTTGTGCCGTCCTTAGTATAAGGTAGTTCGTAAGTAGTTTGTAAGTTTACGGACTGATGACCCCGTAGTTAAGTCCCATAAGCTTAACAAACATTTGAACCAGCTTCTCTTCAGTAAAAGAGACGACTCTATATTGAGTTGGTTGCTTGCAGCGAGACGGTCTGATTTGTGTTTCTGCTTACCGCTCTTACTATCAAGCCAGGAAGTAAACATTCTGTATTTACGTCAGAGCTGTTGGCTGCCACTGCGACCGCCATCGCCAGCTGGCTGGTTTCCGCCAAGCCTCGCCTCGGCACCAGCTGTGGTTGACCGGCCTGCCCGTAGCTCGCAAGCCACGGCTAATACAGGCCACGGTCGCAAAACAAGGCTCAACCCTTCAAGTATCAAAAGTTTCTGCAAACCTACCCAAATGTGTAGTATAAACTACCACAGATAGAGCTATTTTGCAATTAAATAAATAGTCACATTATCTTTTGACATTTCATTCAAATATTTAACGAAGTTAAAGAATAGAATCATGATAAACGTAGCTGCCATATAATGTTTTACCTTGATAGCAATCATACGACACAGGAAACTATTCTCTCTTTTCAGCGCTCTGCATTAGATCTAGACGTAATGAAGTATGTCTTCATCTTAGAAATGTAAGCATGTTGTAAAATTAAACAGTTCTGGTGGCAACAACACAAATGTATACATGTAGCATGTCATTCACGTTTTGTGCACTTATAAAGTATTCTTAATGTGACTGAAACACAACGGAAATTACCTTCTGCTGAGGTCCTTCATTTGCACGATTATTCTGTTATTCACACTGAAGTGTTTCGTAATGGGTTCATAGAATCATTTCAGTTTCTCGACTTATCCACGCTTATACGAAGCTCGAAATAATAATAATAGTCGGCCGCGTTGGCCGCGGGGTCTGAGGCGCTCCAGTCACGATCTGCACGGCCACAACGGTCGGGGGTTCGAACCCCCCTCGGGCATGGATATTTGTACCGTCCTTAGTATTAGGTAGTTCTTAAGTAGTTTGTAAGTTAAGGGACTGATGACCCCGTAGTTAAGTCCCATAAGCTTAACAACATTTGAACATTTTTGAATAATAATAACAATAATAATAAATACAAGTGCCAAATAGCGTATGTGCGAGTTTGATTTATTCTTCCAATTTGTTCGTCGTCCCCCTCTATCCCGTCAGGTAATAATGGGACACTGCTCAGCAATACTGCAGAAGACGTGGAAGAGTTGTAGGGTTGGTAGTCTCCTTACGAGAAGCTTAAGTTTTTTTGTTTTTTTGTTTGTAATTCTATCGGACCAAACTGCGTGGTCATCAGTCCATAGCTTACAAACTATTTAAACCTAGTTAAACTAACCTACGGACAACACACACACCCATGCCCCAGGGAGGACTCGAACCTCCACGGCGAGCAACCGCGCGCTCCGCAGCGAGACGCTTTAGACCGCTCGGCTACTCCACCGCGGCGAAGCTTAAGTCTCCTGATAGTATGTGCCAATAACAGACCGTTTATTTCAGCTTCGCCAAAACATATGATATTCACAGTTAACATTGTTTTCAACTGCACCCCCATATATGTATAAACTTCAAATTTGCTTTGCTTATCGATATCTAGAATGCTGACGAAACTCTTTTAATATCCATGTTCAGAACCAAATGCATATTGATGTTAACTGTCTCCATTTGCGCCGTGAAGATACATACTCAAAATCATTTCCCATTTGATTTTGCTTTTCTGAGTTTAGTAGTCGGCAGCCTTAACTGCCTCAAATCTAAGAGCAATATTCTGATTGCTCATTAAATATTTAGAATATATATTCGCAAAAGGAGATGTCTGCTTCACTTTACTAGAAGAATTTTAGTCGGCACGTCCTTTTCACTAGATGACTCCTCGTTAGTTACTGCAAAATATAACCTTGCAGACAGGACATCACGATTCCAGTCGCACAATTATGACTATACTCCTTAGAAAAGCGATATGGTTCGAACTGATTATGGCTGAAGATGCCAAAAATCGTTTCGGCACTCTATATATATGGAATTAGTTTGAGAGTACTCAGTAGTTCATGCAGGTATAGTATCGCCAAAGTATCACAAGAGTAAAGATTTAGAAATCCTTGCCGGTTTGGTGTTAATACGTGATATTATTCTAGATATTTCATAATTCTAGAAAAAGTATTTGTTCAGAAGTCCTGCTACATGTCGATATCAATACAATGGATCTGTAACTCAGTGGATTACTTTTATTTTCTTTATGTATCTGGGCAACCATCCATTCGTCTCCCTCACTGTAAATACTTCTATGCTCGACATCACGTCGTAGGAGAAGTAATTAAGCCATTGCATCGTGCGTGCACAAGATGTTCTCCTAAGGTGTTGGACCACTCGAAAACGACATTGCCTGTAGACGAATGATCTTCCTGGTACGACTATGATAGTGAAATGACAACATGGTGGATCATGTCTGGTGAAAGTTGCACTGCTTCCTGGAATGACAAAAGAATGTAGATTAAAAGAAATAATCCGACACTTGCTACTTGTGGCCACTGAGTACACGCTATGAGGAAGTTGAACAGTTGCTCTCAGCCGGAATTCGGGCCCAGTTCATACTGCTCTCTGAGCAGTTACGGTAACCATTGCACGAGAGAGAAAACAACGATCTGTTGTCATCTTCTCCTTAGTTATGTATATTTATGTGGCGTCTGTTCTTTCGAAAGAATGGTCACCACACATATATGTATATAGAAGAATCTTTCAGGATTCACTTATTGTTGGTATTCCAATTAAAATGTCTGGAAATTGAACTTCTGTATGTCATTTACTTATCAAATATACGATTACAGACAAGGGTAATGTATTTCGTAGAGCAACTAAAACTATTTTCGGTCCCTACTTTCTGTATTATCTGCATCAGCCTTTACAATGGCAATGAGGAGGCGATTCACGCTGCAGCTGTTCGCTTCCTACATGAAAATGTCGAAGTTTCCTAAATATTAAGAGGCAGCAGCTCTCAATTACAAACTGGAGGGAGAGTAACATTTTACTCACTCTCTGACAGAGCTACAAACTGCTATATCGAACTGAGAAATATTTGTGGCAGACTATGCGACTGTCTAGTAAACATCTCAGAAAAGCAATGCCAATTTTAAAATGATAATGAAGTTATATCTTCACGGCGCTAATTGCGACAACTGACCCTAAACATAAATATGTGTATAGTTCACTACATGATTACCAGGAAAATTTCATCAGGTCTGGAGAAATCGTTAAGGATTATACATCTAACGAAATTTCTGGTGGGTAAAATTGAAAACAGCGTTAACCGGGAAAAATACATCTTTTGGCGAAGATAAAACGAGCGATCTGTTACTGTTGCAACCATTAGAAGATTAAAACGTCTCCCAAGGAGACTGCCAACCCTAGAATTGCTCCACCTCTTCCGCAGTATTGCTGAGCAATGTGCGATTATTACCTGACGGTTTATAGGAAGGGTCTAAAAACCTTATTTAGGTTGGGGAGGGGCTGGAGAGAGCAGGGGAACGCAATATAAAAACAAATCTCGTTTTCAGTGTATCATGCTTCTTCTATGAGATTTCAATCACCAACCTTCTCCTACGAGTGCAAAGAGCTTTTGTACTCATTACCGTACAAAGTATGATGTTACAATTGCAAGGAGGCCGCGCAGAGTAGTCCCATGTCATGGATCAGACTGCCGCTCACGTAGGAGGGTCGAGTCCTCCATCGGGCATGGGAATGTGTGTGTTGTTCTTAGAAGAGGTTAGATATGTAAGCTTAGGGACTGTTGACCCAACATTTTAGTTCCATACAATTTCACACACATTCGATCATTTGATTAGAATTTTAAGAATAACATAATGGTAATTAGAACTCGCACATGTCCTTTTTTGGTTCTTGTTTTTCTCGATCTTCGTATAAGCGTGGATAAGTCGAGAAACTGGAGCGATTATATGAACCCATTGCGAAAAACTTCACTGTGAATAACAGAACAATCGAAAATAAATGGCCCCAGCGGAAGGTAATTTCGGTTGTGTAGCACTTATTGTTTCAGACACATTGAGAACACTTTATAAGTGCACAAAACATGAATGATATACTAGATGTATACATTTGTGTTGTTGCCATCAGAACTGTTTAATTTTACTAAATGCTTACATTTCTGAGATGAAGACACATTTCATTACGTATAGATCTAATGCAGAGCGCTGAAAAGAGAGAATAGTTTCCTGTGTCGTATGATTGTTATCTAGGTGAAACATTATATGGCAGCTACGTTTATCATGATTCTATTCTTTAACTTCGTTAAATATTTGAATGAAATGTCAAAAGATAATGTGACTACTTATTTAATTGTAAAATAGCTTTCTCTGTGGTAGTTTATACCACACATTTGGGTAGGTTTGCAGAAACTTTTGATACTTACTGGCTTTGCGACCGGGGCCTGTATTAGCCGTGGCTTGCGAACTACGATTATACAAACATCAGCATCATCTCTGGCTTGTTTTGTAGTGATATTAACAGTTTTTAATTTCTCAACAAGCAAGTCAATTAGCTTTTTTTATTAGATCGATTTCATAAAATTTTCTCTTGGGTGAAGTCCAGTCAAATAAGCCGAAAAAAGGCGTCAACCTCGGAATGAGAGATAACAAGCTGAATATTTGCCGCATAAACCTTTGTTTTGGCATTCTAAATGATGTGTCAAAAGTCTCATAAAATCTCGTGTCCCCGTCTTAAGATATTAAAGGTCAAAGGTCACGAAAATCAGTTTTTGACAAATATCTCGCTGCCTATGCGTTAAATGGTATTTGCATCTCAGATAAAAGTTGTAGAGCATGAAATTCTCTACAATTTTTGTTTTAAACATTTTTTGTGCAATTCATCGTTTTTTAGATATAGCGCGGAGAGCGCACAGGTCACAGCACTCAGACATATAAGACGTAATACGAGGTCAGCAGTGAATCACAGTCAATGGTACGTTGTTCAAAGTTAATAAATCATTGCAACAATTGCAATAACCAACCTTCATTCTTTATGAATTATGTTCAATATTTCATAGTGTTATTCATAAATCAAAAAGATTTGTTTAATAATATTTACTTATTTCATGAAATTATAAAGTTATGAAGCCAAATACTTCAAGTATATTTTAATTATATTATAATATATCTTAATTATGTTTTATGTAGAAAAGAATAAAATTAACAATAATTCAGACTTAATTATATTTGAAGCAAAAATATATTAAATTAAAAAAAAACGAGGACATACGTTTTACGTAAATCTTTATTTAGTACTCAGGTATGATTCATCTATTACACTTAGAAGTTCAAACGCGAGGAAGATTTTTATTCACTTTAATTATTTATCATACATAGGTCTCAATTTTAATCTTCTTGATCATCATCGTCATCTTCATCCGGTCGCTCGAAAACGTCCATTTCATTATCATCATCCTCGTAATGGACGATCGTCGTCTCTAAAGATTTCGGGGTCATATGCAATTTCTTCATCGAGATCGTACTGGGGTGATGACGCATTGAGGCAAGCTTGACCATTACACTGGCCACAAGCTGAAGAATATTGTTGCATCCCCGATTTCCTGCACCCGCAGCGCGAACCACAACCACTTTGCAGTTGCAAAATATTGTATTCAGGGGCTCGTCTGGTGCAGGTGGTAATATTGTTAGTATTGGCTCCAAATGTTCATTCTGCAGCACCCAACCCCATTCCTGGGGTTCTATATAGTTTTCTAACTACGTTTGTACTTGGTAGTAAGCACGATTGATATGTTAATGAGCTGCTGCACAGGTTGGTGGCAGATTTGATAGTTGCACAGGTTTATTAAGTTTTGTCAATTTAACAAATTGCGTGTATCGAAGATGATCTATATTGTCTTCAGATTTTGGAGCGTTATATATTGCCAACAAGATAAGTACTCCATTGCGCCGGGCAATTTTCTTGTTGAAATGCTTGAGCTAGCTGATCCAAATCTGGAAGTTTCTCAATATTTTAACGAAAGCTTTTTTGCCTTTTTTAAACAACGCAGATGTCGTGTCACAGCCACTCAATGCGTGCAAAAGTAAAATGTGATTTTTACAATGGGGGTAATCTTCAAAACTTTTGGGGGAGTATATTTGTGTTTTAACATTGCCTTTACCAACTTTTTTAAAGAAAATTTCTTGTTGATGCGATTGTCTACGTCCAATTAATATTACGAGCAAATCAATATCTTCTCCTACGATGACGGCAGTCCTTTCGTGCTCTGATTCTTCTGTTTCGATTATACAAACATCAGCATCATCTCTGGATTGTTTCGTAGTGGTATTAACAGTTTTTAATTTCTCAACAAGCAAGTCAATTAGCTTTTTTTATTAGATCGATTTGATAAAATTTTCTCTTGGGTGATTGGCACAATCGTTGTTTCCTCAAAGCAAACTTCATACGATTCTAAAAGAACAGAAGTTCTTTTTAGTTGTTTCATTGCTTTAGTGTTTCTACTGTAGTCTGAGTATCCGTCCGATATAACAACCATTCTTGAGCCATAATGTGTTTGTAAATATATATTTATCTAAAACAACGGTGAAAGTATCGTCTTTGCTCCATATGACGCGATGTAAAGGTCCATAATTCCAGATATAAACTTAATATTACTAGAAATATTCTATAGTTTACACATTTAAGAGAAAAATATACTAAAATTATTTTCTACATAAATATAGTTACGACACATTGGAACAGAATTAAAATACATTTAAAGTATGAAATTCATGACATTGTAATTACAAGAAATAAGTATTATTAAAATTGAGTATTAATTCGTAAATAATGAAATTTTATTTACAATTGTAATTGTTTTATTCAATGTACCATTGACTGTGATTCGTATTACGTCTTATATGTCTGAGCGCTGTGACCTGTGCGCTCTGCGCGCTCTATCTAAAAAACGATGAATTGCACAAAAAATGTTTAAAACAAATATTGTAAAGAATTTCATGCTCTACAACTTTTATCTGAGATGCAAATACCATTTAAGGCATAGGAAGCGAAACATTTGCGAAAAATTGATTTTCGTGACCTTCGACCTTTAATATCTTAAGACGCGGACACGAGATTTTATGAGACTTTGACACATCATTTAGAATGCCAAAACAAAGGTTTATGCAAATATTTAGCTTGTTACCTCCAATTCCGAGGTGAAACCCTAATTGGTCGCAGCGGCGGCCTACAGCCCCCAGCACTGCGAAAAGCAGGGCTCTGACGTAAATACAGTATGTTTACTTCCTGGATTGATAGTAAAAGCGGTAAGCAGAAATACAAATCAGGCCGTCTCACTGCGAGCAATCAACTCGAGATAGAGACGTCGCTTTTACTGAAGAGAAGCTGGTCCAATGACGTACAGATTATATGTTGAGATGCATTATGGAAGAAACAAATAATAAGGAACTCTGAATAAATTATTCGTCCTTTAATTTTTTTAAATCTCCTAAGTGAGAGAATATGGAATATATCTTGGCAAGTGAAATAAAATATGAGTTTCTTTTTCCTTTGAGCTGCCCTTAAATTGAAGTTTTTTTTTTAAATATACAGTTCCTTTATTATCCTGTTTTATTATAAATTTATATACCTAGAGACAGTTTTCCGTGTCAGTATAAAAGACATTGAGTGGAAGGAAAAGTATTGAATTAAAGTTCAGTATGGATGTCTGGGTTCGATTCCCGCCCATGGCACAAATTTTTATTCTGTGCCTCTCATTTCACTCAATATCCTATTTTTACTTCATTTACACCCAGCCTCCATGCATACAGAGTAATTAGTTTAGATGTACCCTGAGGTTGCTCGCCGTTGGAGGTTAGAGTCCTCCCTGGGGCATGGGTGTGTGAGTTGTCCGTAGGTTAGTTTACCTTAGTTTAAGTAGATTGTAAGCTAAAGATTGATGACCACGCAGTTTGGTCCGCTAGATTTACAAAACTTTTTTTTATAGACGCTGTTAAAGTAATTTATGTTATTTCAAATACGTCTCTCTCCTTCCCTCCATCCATTAATAGACCCTCCATCCTTCACAAAATATGCAAACGATTTGGCGCATTTTTTCGTTATTAATTTCTCCTCCAATCTGTCACTCTCTCTCTCTCTCTCTATGTCTCTCTCTCTCTCTCTCTCTCTCTCTCTCTCTCTCTCTCTCTCTCTCTCTCTCTGTCACCTATCTTACATTGTAACCGCAGTTGCCCTTTTGGTCTATTCCCTCAAAACGCTGTAAAAATTTGTGGTTTCCGTTAAAACATTACTGTTTCTTTTAATTTCTGCTTCCTTTACTGTCCATCGGTCCTCTCTATGAAGCAGTGTTCTTATATATCTCCGATAATCCATCCTTCGTTCTGTAAAACATTCGTTGCTTTTCTTTCGGCCCTAAAACAAACTATGATATATGTCTAAGTAAGGAGTACTTTGGAAGCATTTCACTCTTTTATTTTCCAGTTCTGCACTCCTATTCATTCTTAGATCCCGCCCTCTCTCCTACTACCCCTCATCTGCATCTACGTGCTTCATTTCACAATTTTGTGCTTGGCAGTAATTAAAAAAAATCACTGTCGTTATTTCTCTGATGTTGGCTCTCGAAAACCACGTGGATATAATGGAAAACTGAACCTTACCGTGCAAGCACTGATGTCTCCATTGAAATGGCCATCTATTCCGATAAATCCCAGTATCCAATCTCTGAAATGGCAGAGACTGAAGTACTCCCCCATCATTTCCAGTTGGATATTATACTTAGCATCGCAGTTTCGATGAGACATTGTATCAGAATCCACAATTCTGTTTTTCTTTTTTTTATCTCAATATGACTATTGAAGGCAACCACACCGTGTAGAATAATTGCTCGACACACTTGCCAGTTATCGGATACCTTGTCATTGACCATACTAGTAAATCACAGAAACCTCCTTCATCGACGTCTGTTTATGTTCATAAACGTGGTGAATAATAGATGTCAAAACGAAGTTATTTTCCCAATTTCAGAATCCTTTTTCTAATGCATAATCCACGCTCCTCATAGCTTTAAAAATGCGTAGTATTCAAGTTATCGTGGCAACAACTACCCAACATTCTTGATTAAAGTGAGCCCACAGTTGAATAAGCTTATAGAAAAATGCCATACCAAACCGTAACGTATCATACTAAAACGTAATATAATTTCACGCAAAATTCGCGATAAGGCGCCTCAGACTACGTGACCTTCCCGTGCTGCTAAGAATGTCTTCCTAGTCAGACATCTCTGAGCTCTTTGACTGGTTGCACCGTCTAATGAGTACTCCATTATGACAAAACATTATGCTAACACATCTGTAATTCGCTTGAGGCCGGGATGAGGTTAACTTGTAATGGCTAAGGTATGGGCCCGATTCCCTCGGGGGGTAACAGTTTTTAACGGCCACAAAAATACCATATGCACCTACAGTAACGACAAGTAAGGAATGCAGGACTCTGCGTTGTTTCAAATCAACATTGAACATGTCCATGCGCTACTAAGTTAAAAAAAGTTTTCTCAAAATACCAAACCCCTCCATGTCTCTTCGAACGGTATGATCCTAACTACTAGTGAACAACAGTGGCGTAACTATGAGGGGGGATGAGGGGGATAGAACCCCCCTCCCCCAGAACCCGAAAAGAAAGAGAGAGAGAGAGAGAGAGAGAGAGAGAGAGAGAGAGAGAGAGAGAGAGAGAGAAAAGAAATCGTATAATAGCAATCTGGTAAAGGTAAAGATTGGAAACTTGTGGCATTTTACCATAAGTTTTCATTGGATGTGAGTGAATTAGTTTCTTCAACGGGAGTGGTAGATGGTAGTCTGTCTGGAAACTGACTAAAATTTTGCTCGTCCAGCAGATCTATTCCTCCCCCCCCCCCCAGAGCCCAGTCCTAGCTACGCCACTGGACGACAATGTGATAGTTCACGCCTCATCGTGTCACGTCGAGAGTGAAGGTGTGTGCGGGGTTCAGTCCCTGGAAGAAACAATATCAGCAGTATTCCTTCCCATTATACAATATCAAATTGTGCCGGTTTCGAGTTCCTGTCGGGAAAACATTACTTGTATCGTCGTTTCAGGTACTAGTGTAACGCTATTTGTGAACATATTTAATATCTGACTTCTGATTGCGCTTAGTTAACAAATCATCAATATACTGCATTCTATTCCACAACTTTATGATGTGTGACTACATTACATATCTTCAGCGGTTACCTCTCAACAACAATATGAGCTTCATGCAATTCCTAGTGCAGTGGTAGGATTATTATTTATTTCTGAAATCGGTCTTGGAAACCGATACTAATGAAAACGTCAGTGTTTGACGTCTATTTATGCCTAGAGATCACGCACTTAAACGTGGCCTCTGAGCGGAGAATGTTGGGAGCTGAAGCTTGCATTCAGCTCGTAGTGTATTGGCTGTTAGAACAAGACCCGCCTCTCTCTACCAGTGCCGCCAACTTAGGGCGTATAGATAGTAGGTTTTAAAAGATACAACATGTAAGGGGTTAAGGCGTAACAGATGTAACACGAAATTATCACATTAATGTTTGAGTAATAGAAAACTGGAACATATATCTTCGAAATTTTAATATTTTAAAGGGACTTGTTAATCAGGTGTAGCAACGCTTTATGCTTCATTTTACTGTCGTAACTGAATAACAATCAGAATTAACATTCTCCATACCACTTTCAAGGGCAGCCTTCTTTCTTCTAAAAGAAGTCGTCGGGGTAAGTGGACGTATTTTAGGAAATATCAAAGTGTAAACAATAATCAATACTAAGCACAAATCAACAATATATTGACGAGGCCTACGGTGTACAATGCTGTTAAGAGGTAAGGTTGGTAGAGAGAATAAACATTCTGTAGACACATGAACTCAGCCGACTTCCGCCGATCAGAGAGGGCCCACGAATAAGTGTGTGACCTGTAATCGCAAAGAACTGTTGTTTGCTTAACAGTGCGTCGAGATTCAGATCACGAACAAAAACATATCATGTCATTAAACAAGTGTGATAACCTATCTAAATTTTCACTTATTGCTACGAAATTTAATTTACAAGTGTTACTCCAGTGTTACTGTGTCATCTCTAATGACGTGTATTCTAATATTCGTATTGGTTTGCACCTTGCCTGAATGCCATAAGGAGAAATAGGAGACTTACTTAGTACCTATTGTGGGTAGGTAATAACTATACTGTGGAATGATTTGACGACCTGCCATACAGCTATGCTTTTGTGGTTGCATAGCGTCAGGTGCAACCTCCGCTTTGTAATTCAGGGGTGATCCACTTTTTTTGCTGTCAAGTGTACATTCAGTGGTATGTATATGTAATGTCTCACGAATACAATTCACTGTGTAGAAGTAATAACTTGTCACGTCATGACAAAAGCCGTAGATATACATCATGAACATCTGAAAAGTGGTAAGGGATATACTGTTTTCGTTTCATCATTTTGTTGGGGTTGTCAGCGAAAAAAAGTTTCGTAAGGATTTGAAAATATGTTCAAGTGGCTAAGTGCTCTCATTGACAAATAGTTGACAATTAAAACCTCGCCATCACACGCCGCAAGATGGGACAGTTTTCGTTGTTTATGACGTCATATGTCTTTACATATATATCGTAGGTGGTTCTTATCCCGACAGAATTGTTGCCTTATAGCAAGGAACACGTGCACCAAGTTTCGTAGACATCGGTCCAGTAGTTCAGGAAGAGATGTGGAAGATACATACATACATACACACATACAGCCTATTTTATAATATGTACAGATTACTATTATTTTTAGTTGGTTTAGTGGCAGACGAGTGTCAGTTTTATGTATGCTATTCTTAATCTACTTGGAATATAAAGTTTTAATCCTTGAAGTCGTTGAAGAGTATTAGAATTTGACGACTGCCTTTAGGTCATTCAAAAGAATTCCGGCAGCGTTTGAAATTTTATTTCTTTCTCTCTCTCTCTTTTTCTATTTTTTATTTTTTTATTTCTTTTTTTTCTTTTTAGTATAAGCTGAAAGAAACATTTATAAAGCAAAATTTTGTAATTAAAGATTGCCTTGTGAACACGTAATACGGTTGCTTTATTTATGATGACTGTATTTGGTTCCCCTTGATGGTTATACTAAAGTTCTTTTCTTTGTTTGGAGTTAACCTTTAGTTTAATAGTTAAATGTATGAAATTTTGAATGTAATGTATATTCATTGCAAATGGGATAGTGTTCGATTCCTTTCACGTGGCTACACAAGTAAATTATTTTAAACCACTACAAGGGGAGTTCATGGAAGAGGAGACCTGCGATATTGCTGGAGGTGATTTGTGGGAGCTGGTACAAAAATGTTCACTGATATGGTCTACGTAAACTCACATTAAGGACACCACACACACACACACACACACACACACACACACACATACATACATACATACACACAGATCCCCAAGGGGGGAATAGAATCAATGGTGGGAGGTAGTGGTATGTTACGGAAAGAGACGGGAGGAGAGCAAGAGGGATTAGGGAAAAACAAGCAAGGCACAGGATGCGGATGGAGTGTTCTGGATGGGAACAAAGTGTGCTGATTAGGAAAGGAGGGAAGGCATTATCTAGAACTGGTAAGACGTATAAATATCAGGAAGATTTCGTTTTTGAGTAACAGAAGGCGATAAAAGTTCTGTTTGGAGAAGATATGGAGGGAGTGCAGGTTGAGTGTAGCGGGAATGTGGTTTTAGTGACGCGGCAGAGTGTCTGGAACCAGGTGAATGCAGCACGCCACTCGCGCCTTATCCGTATCCATACCATGAGCGATGGAACAAGTTTCCAGTGGCCTTGATAGACCTTGTGCCTGTTATCCCCAGTAAAAAGTCTGAATTGAGGTGAGTAAATGCTGATTGTTTGATCAGAACATACTAATGAACATTTGATTAAGAACATCCTGTCTGTAGTCTTTCGCCGGCCGCGGTGGCCGAGGAGACTGAGGTGCTTCAGTCACGGTCTGCACAGACACTACCGTCGGGAGTTCGAATCCCCCATCGGGCATGGATATTTGTGTCGTCCTAGTTCGTAAGTAGTTCATAAGTAGTTTGTCAGTTTAGGGACTGATTACCCCGTAGTTAAGTTTCATAAGCTTTATAAACATTTGAACATTTGTAGTCTTTCAAGGTATTCTGATAGTTCTCAATATTAGTGTATGAAAATTGGATTCAAGGGAATGATTTGACAACATGACTGTTTATCACCTGTAATTTACTTTTATTTGTTAAAAGATTTGGATAACAATAATGTCTCTGGGCCGATTTGACTGGACGTAGACACGACTCACAAGGAAAGTACTTGCGCTCGAACAAACACATATACAGCAAAATCGTACGAGAGATAATGTAAAGATGTCTTATTGCACTAGTGACACTCCCACATCTGCAAAACTCTGCAGTCGTCCGTTAGAGTCCTCTGCCTGTGCCTTGCCACATTGCACTTTGACCTGTCGGTTCGCCAGTAGGGACGGCGCAGTGTGCTTTTGAAGTTGCATTTTGTGATATTATTTGTGTGGTGAAGCGTCAGATGGGGCGGCGATCGGTAATCAATCCTGCTAATGTATTGCGATTGATTGAGATGAAGTTAAGAAGAACCATTCTTCGTCAAGATGGTATTAGTGTAGAAGATGAATCATTCGAAGCTTTCTCGTATTTGTTATCGTACAGAAATATGAGCATAAGTTAGATACTGTTGTTACAAACTCATAATAATGATAATAGGGATGATAATAACGAACAACTCATTGCAAGCGGTAGTGCTACGGTAAGTGCGGGAAGAGGCGATGGAAGCAGTGCCAGTGAATACCAACAGTCTTTCGGGAAGAAGCTTAAAGTTGCATCTATCATCACAGCTTTTGATGACAAATCGCTAGAGAACATGTACGATGATTATTACATAGGTTATGGTTAGATACATGCATTACGTATGGCGTCTACAGTTATATCTACAGTGCTATCTAGAGCATGCTTGCAGAGCTTTGCAGAAAAACGACACCCACCAGCACATTGAGGTGTGCATAGAGATACTGTAAGCAACCGTTCGTACATATATGTTTGTTCGAGCCCAAGTACTTTCCTTGTCAGGAATGAATGGGGAAGAGGAAGGTAATTTCCTACCTCACCATCATTAACTCGATGTGGGAGTCAGGCGATGAACCGATGCGATGCGCTGTGCGTGTGCGTCGGCGGTAGCGGCGGTCGCGGCAGCGTAGCACGCCCCTGCTCTGCGCTCGGTCATCCAGCTGTGTGGTGCGGCACGGCCCCCGCGTGAAGGCGTCACGGTCACAGTGTCACGTCTCCCGAGGTGGCATGCTTTCTTGCTTCTCCAACGACGGACCCACTATCTTCTTCGATGGTTTCTCACCCAGCCCCTTTCCCTCGCCAGCTACGGCTTCCCCTAGAATTTTGCGTCTCTTTGTGATTGGTGGGTTGGTTTTATAGTGTCATCCTATAGTTGATCGCTGTTTTCACGACCAAGCCTTGCGACCTTCCTATCGGTATCCACCAATAAGAATTGGGCAATACATAACTCAGGGTACTGAAAGTTTATGGCTCGTTGTCTCTGTTCACAGGGGTGAGTTATGTATGTCAGCTTCTATGCCCTAAACAGCTACCCAACCTATTTAAACAAGATCGATAATTAATCTGTAGTTTACCCAGTCTATCAATCTGCCTATAATGACGTAAAAATTTATTTCAACAAACCTTAATTAAACTTCTGAATAACCGACAAAATTGATTCTAAGATAAAGAAGTGATTCACTCAGGAAGTAATTCTTTATAAATGGAGTTTATTACTTTTATTAGACTGAGACGCGGAGGTGGTCCTATTTTATACATCGGTAAATAACTCAATATTTCCCCAACTATTGTCCATGAGAGGCACAATAAGTATCACACGCACTGGAAGTAAAAGTTCCAGATTATCACTCGTAAATTAGTGAAGTCTATCGAACTTTGCAGTTCCAAGTTAATCCGCGATAAAAGTATTTGTTATAAAACACAGTTTGTCTTCACACATGTACTCGATTGCTGAATTATCACAGTTCCACAGCCTTACTGCAGTGCATAGTTTATCACTTTTCAAGCAGAGACTAAGTTGTGCAGTCACAGTCCCGTAAATTTTCCAAGTCAAGAGTCCCTTCCCAAGCGTTCTAAATATAGTTACACAAATACTATTTTTAGTCGGCCATGAAATATTTAAGTGTCAGTCTATATCATAAAAAGGAAATTACTAAGAATAATGTTAAATATAATAAAACACATATATAAATATGATGCACTTCGCTCGGTTCATGTTTTGTGTTTCTGTGGTAGAATATGTTCTGACACGAGGCTATTACTACATCAACGAAAACCAGAACACGAGAGTAAAACAATGTTTATTCAAAGAATACGGAAATAACTTGGTTCGTATTTTAAGATACGTGGCGTGGTACAATGCTGCCCATTTTCTTCTTAAATTGTTACTGATAAACACTACATATGAATAATTGTAAATATAAGTCTTATAATATTATTATTATAGTAGTTAGATTTATCTGTAAGGGATACTGAAATTGTAATTACAGCGTTTGATTCTTTCAAGTCTCCTGAATCCATTCAAATAATTATATTTGCCGTATGATCATTCCCTAATTTTATAAGGATTTTTAGAATAATGTTTGTAGCTGTATTGTATTTCAGTTGGAATCTGGGTTATCCTCCCTCGCTCATCAAAGACGATCGCTTCCTGTTTCCGAACACATTAGGGAAACCCTGACTACCTGCTATATCCCATTCATAGGTTCAAACTGGTAGCCTGTCAACCCAACATCCTGGCAAAACCCGTCTTTCACATGGAAACATCAGCTCCCCCCCCCCCCCCCGCCCCACTGTATCTGTAATATCACAGCCTCTCAGTTCCCAGTGGAACTTTTCTGCGGCCTGAGATGAGAGTTACGAACTGGCGTCTTTCCCACGTTTCAAGCATGTTGTCTTTATCGTCTACATTCCTACTTGGTTCGAAAAAATAGTTCTTTGTAGTCAATATCTGTGTTAGGCCTGTCTGGTATCAATTTTTTGTCAGGCTCTTCCTCCCTGGCCGAAGCATTGTTTTGGTGTAACCACTTTATACTGCAAGCCAGGCTTTCTCCCACTAACGCACGTGTGCACTGCAGGGGTATGCTTGTCTTCTTCCCGACTGCAGAGGTCCACGCTTGATCTGCGACTACGTTGCTCTTTTGGTATCTGCATACGAGGCTTCCTCTGCACGCTCGCTATTGAGTCTATTTCGTTGTAAGGGCATCTCTTCCCTGCACGCTCCTAAAGTCAGGGTGGTTTCGCAATTCGCCAGGCTGCCCACTGGAGCAGGAGAATGCAGTCCGATGGCCGGTGGTGAAGGTGAAAGTTGGGGGAGCCTCCTGCTGGCTCCGTCTCGTCCTCTAGGCCGGCCGGAAGATGGCATGCGCGAATGCTACCATTGGCAAAGTGGCTGGACAAAAGCATCTACAGCCAAGGTAATACAGTGTATAATAAATCAACTCTTCTAATGTCAGTCAAAGATTGGCAATATGCATTCATAAAGTGAGCAGGAGGAGCAACTGAAGGTACAAATTATTCCTATACGAAGAAACTAACTCGATGCCAGTGTAGTACGAACGAACAAATGTATAGACAGTGAAAATGAAACTAATTACGTCCCGTTTCTCTAAATTCGTAAGTAAGACACATTATGTACTGGCATTTACCCGCAGCTTCACTCGCGTTGATTTCATTGTATTTCAAAGACCTTCGAAAGTACAATAATGGCACAATTTTGTTCTGCACGTATGATCAGGAGCAACAGTATAAAAGAAAAGCTTCAATTTTCCGGTTTAAATATAAACTACGAAGGAAATGAACTTAAAGGCAATATAGTAGGAAGGGCAGAAGAAGTATATGAGCATGAAATAGGAGATACTATACTGAAAGTTGAATTTGACAAAGCACTGAAAACTTAAGTCGACACAAGGCTCCTGGAGTAGATAACATTCCCTCAGAGCTACTGAAGTCTCTGAGAGAACCAGCCATTACAAAACTGTTTCACCTGGTGTGTAAGATGTATTAGACAGGCGAAGTACCCTGAGACTTTTTTCTTAAAGTTATAATCACCATTTCAAAGAAAGCAGGAGCAGACATGTGTGAAAACTACAGAACGATCAGTTTAATAAGTCATGGTTGCAAAATATTAACACGAATTATTTACAGAAAGATGGAAAAGCTGGTAAAATGATCAGTTTGGGTTCAGAAGAAATGTAGGAACACCGGAAGAAATACTCACTTTACACCTTGTCCTAAAATATAGATTAAGAAAAGGCAAACCAACGATTCTAGCTTTTGTAGATTGGGAGAAGGCTTTTGACATTGTTTGATTGGAATAAACTCTTTCAAGTTATGAAGCAAGCAGGAATAAAGTATAAGGAGCGTAATGTTATTTACCACTTGTACAAAAACCAGACAGCAGTTGTCAGAGTTTAAGGGCATGAAAGGGATGAATTGGTTGGGAAGGGAGTAAGACAGGGTTGTAGCCTTTCTACAATGTTATTCAATTTCTACATTGAGCAAGCTATAAAGTAAAGGAGAAATTTGGAGAAGGAATTAAAGTTCAGGGTGAAGAATTAAGAGCATTGCGTTTTGGCGACGACATAGTAATTCTATCAGAGACAGCAAAGGACCTGGAAGAGCAGTTGAACAGAATAGACAGTGTGTTGAAACGTGCATTTAAGATGAACATTCACAAAAGCAAAACTAGAATAATGGTTTGCAGTCTAAGAAAATCGGGTGATGCTGAAGGAATTAGTTTAGGTAACGAAACAACAAAGGAGGTAGATGAGTTTTGTTACTTGGGCAGTAAAATAACAAATGATGGTCATAGTACAGAGAATATAAAATGCAGAATGGCAATGGGTAGAAAAGAGTTATTTAAAAAGATAAATTTGTTAACATCGAATATTGATTTAAGTCTAAGGAAATCCATTCTGAAGGCTTTTGTGTGGAGTGTTGCCTTGTATGGAAGTGAAACAGGGACTATAAACAGTGCGGACAGGAAAAGGATCGAGGATTTTGAAATGTGGTGCTACAGAAGAATGCTGAAGATTAGGTGGGTGGATCGCGTAAATTATGAGGAGGTACTGAACAGAATTGGGGAGAAAGGAATTTTGGCATACATTGACTAAAACAAGGGATCGATTGGTAGGACACATTCTTAGACGTCAAGGAATTGTGAATTTAGCGTTGGAGGGAAGTGTTTGGGGTAAAAACCGCAGAGGAAGACCAAGAGATGGATACAGTAAGCAGATTCAGACAGATGTAGGTTGCCGTTCTTATGAGGAGTTGTAGAGGCTTGCTCAGGATATGGTATTGTGAAGAGCTGCATCAAACCAGTATCCGGACTGAAGACCACAACAACAACAAATACAAAATGAGCGTAGAATGATGGGGAATGTTGAAATTCTTTATAGATATGAAGAAAGAGATATAATTAAGTACGAAAAGATACTTTGTTACATCGCGACTAATCCGCTGAGTTAAGAAGCTGTATTAAGTTATACAACGTGTAAATTGTGCAAGATTCATATATCATCCAAATATTTTCGGTGGTTTGAAATCTCTGACGGCTTTTATCAATATTGTATTCATTGTATTGAATCGAATTACATACGACGGATAAACCATAAAAAGTATTTTAATAATTTAGGGCTCAAGCCATCCCCTCCAATCCCTCCGTCCGCCCCTCCAATCCCTCCCCACCACCACCTGCAACCAAATTATAAGTGCCTACATCAAACTGTAAAACTCAGTACCAATTAGTACTCAGTCAGACTAGTTGCGGACGCAAGTATAAGGGTAAAGAAAAATCTGTCCATTAATGCATAAATTAACTATTGTTCAATTAACCCTTAGTAAGGTTATCAAATTGTACATTACTATTTTACTTTTGTTTTTTATATCTGAAGATGATCCAAGTGATCGAAGCATGTAATTAAACAATTATATTGCAACTGTTGACGGAAATAAACACATTTAAAATATTTTAATAAATGTGACAACTTTCAAACGTTGAAGAGTAAAAAGCTTTTCCAAGAAGTCTTCATGTATAGAAGGTGATAGAGAAACGTTGATGCTCACCTATTCCATTTTCTAGTTACATACTTTAAATCAACAGATATCTTGAATTACCGTTACACACTTTCTGAGGTAGCCTTTGTTGTTTTTCACCGTTCAAGCTATCTGCGTATCGTATTTACGAACATAAACCGGCATAAGCATGTTTCGCATGCACTTAGCAGACGCATTTCAGCCAGATCAGCAACTCCCACAAAGCTTGTAGAGGTGAATATTGCATACATGCGAGTATGACCAGATATCCCTTAACAGGTGGTTGATAACTTCATACTGCCCATTCCACGCAGGTGTGCAAGTGTACTGATCGTCGGATGTGATCACAAGCCATATTACAAGGCAACGAGGATGACTGTTTCAGTATTATGATAGCCCCATGTTGCCTCGCTCTACGTAAAGGCCATGTAAACGTCAAGTAAACAGTTGGGACCCCAAAATATCGTACTGCATCACTCACATATCCCAACTGTAACCAATACCCTTGGTTGCCCAGTGGTAGAGTGCCAGACTACAAATCCACAGGTCGCGGGTTCGATCCCCGCTTGGTCCCGGGATTTTTATCTGTCACTTTCCACTTATTTCACCTTTGGCAGTATTGCTCATGTGAAAAATACCGAGGAGCACCGTGGTTCGGAACCCACGTTAAACTGTAGGTCCCCCTATAACTGGCTGGGTAAGTCAGTTCGAAGGTCGGAGGAAGGCAACGGCATACCACTTCCAAACAGGACCATGCCTAGTAAAGCACTGTGGTGTTAAAACCAATCTTCGGATTGTTGACTGCTTTACCTTTTTACCTGAATAAAATACGTTACCATATGTATAGCATGTATTATGTCCTACTTGATAAGCTGATTGTTGACCAGCTTATTATTATGGATTACAGGAGACTATATATGTGTAGTAAACGCACTAGCGACAGTTACTTCATTTGTAAATTTAGTTGATGAGCATTAGTTTATTACTACAGTAATCTGCTTAATTAATCACGTTCAATTTACATTTGATCGTGTAAATCACTTGATGTAACGTTTAAGGTATTTGAAAATGGCGTCAGAGTTCGCTGAAACTATTAATGATGAGTAAGTAAATTTACTATGTTAATTATGCATTATGTCTCGTGTAAGAAATAAGCCAAGTTCAGTCACACTCCTTTGTCGGACCATTAAAAAGAAATTTTGCACACAAAGAAGTAGTGTTGTCTGTTAAAAGTAGTAAACACGAGAGCTTTTATCACAAAAACCTACAGTACCCCACTTGTTAATTGCTGTTGTTTGATGTTTTTCCCCTATAATTACATGGACTCCACACAGCATCATTTAACATTTTGAGTGTTTACGACACCAGTAACGGCTTTAGATGAGACACATTACTATTACGGGTAGAACGTGTGTTTTGAAAATATTACGCCCTCGGATCTTGCTTGGTGATATCGTGGATGATGCTGCAGTGTTGACGGTCGTGAACTGCGCCGCTTGCCCAGGCCCGTGATCAGCGCTGATTACTGTTTGGCCCTGCGCTGCCATCGCGGCGGTCTGTTTGCGCTAACTTCGGGATTGACAGAGTACGTCTCGTGGCACTGCCGCTCAGTACACTCTAGATTAGGGCCCCAGATTTCTCGGTTGGATGCGCTAAGAAAACAAACTGCTGATTGCGCTTTATTTAGTTCATTTCAAGTTTTAATTACTGTATTTGAGTATTGCGAGACGTTCTGAAAGCGTTGACGATTACCGAAAGCATTTCCATTGGTGTTGGATATGACAAATATTTCTTTGGCTCGTTACGCACTTTAAATATCCTCCAAAGAACAGCTTTTAATGGATCCTGACTAAAACACGATAATGAGCATTACTTTTCATGATTCTGGACGTGGTGATTATCAGCTGTTGCTATGAAACAGTCATGACACAGTCATGACTTTGAGGCAAAGTGGTCTTTTTGTTTTTCTTGGTGTGGTAATTGCAGATTTGTGACTAACAGACGTTCAAATGTTTGTGAAGCTCAAGGGACGTAACTGCGGGGTCATCAGTCCCTAAGCTTACAAACTACTTATGAACTACCTTACACTAAAGACGACACAAACATCCATGCACGGGGGGGAATTCGAACACCTGACCCTAGCGGCCGTGCAGACTGTGACTGGCGGGACGCAGACCGCTCGGCCACTGCAGCCGGCTGTGGCTAACAGAAAGGCATGATGCGGCTGTTAATAGCCATTTACATCGGAGGCATTTTAAACTCTTCTTAGGAATTTAGTTCTCACTAAGTATTCGAGACGTTCACATTTGAAGCACAAGCCACGCTCTCGAGAGGAGAACCTATCGCACTAATTCCTGCGTATTCACTTTCTCAATTGGTGCCAAATTTGTTTCTTTGTAAGGCGACCTCCCTAAATCGTTCTCTGCTGTACGCATTACTATAAGCTCTATGAATAAACCAGTTTCATTTATCAAAATTCGTTACAAATACAATTCAAAATTACTTGAGTTTGAAAATAACACAAACAAAAATACAAAATACAAAACCACAAACATAAAAAATTCTTTAATGTTTAATATATTTATAACCGTTATATAATTAATAATATTGAAAAGAGTTACAATCTGTTCACCTACATCTTAAGTATTGTTACGTTGTCAACGAACGGCTAGTGGTACAGGATATGGCATTGCGAAACCTTCCTTTTTCTTGGAACTTCACATTCTTTTAACGTTCAATGAAGTGACATATGATTTTCATTAAACTGGAAAAGATTTTTAAACAGTAGGTCACATCACACTTTTTAGTAGCGTGCATGATAATGTAGCTTTTCACAACTGAAATGAGGATTCCTTCTATCAGTTCTGAGTGATGTTACGGAGAAAAACATGTTCTTCTCGAACATGTGTTATAGTTCCACATTAGAAATTCACATTTGCAGCCAAGTTGATATTAACACAACTTTTCTGACGAACTAGTATAGGCCTATACATGCACACAGGTTACACTTGTCCTTTCATTCATGTCGCTAATAAGTTTCGTTGTAATGGCATTCCATTAATTGCAGCTTTAAGCAGTCAGTAAACAGTATGAAGTGTCACACGATTGTAATGCTCACTTAATGCTATACAGCCGAACACGCGGAATGACAGTGCGCTTTAAGGCGCCTGGTTGCACTGTGCGTAGCCGTTCGCCGTCGGAAGTTCGAGTCATACGTCGACCATAGGTGTGTGTGTTGTTCTAAGCTCATGTTAAGTCTAGGATCCGATGACCATTTCAGTCTGGTCCCATAAATTTACAATCATTTCAACAGTTTGATACAGCCGACCATTATTAAGTAACGTGAAATTGCTGGAATTTGACTGCGAAGTAAGTCACGAGGAATTTAGTTTTCATTTCAGACTATCGATAGAATGACACAGTTTCCGGTAAAAATTTCAAAACTTCCTTTTCCATTTTCTTCGTACCTTATCAGAAGCTTAGCAGAAAACCTACATATACAGAGTTATAACAAATACATTGAATTGACACACATTCTACATTTAAAATATTGGCAATAGTTCGCTAAACCATTCATAAATTTAAGAGCAGTTTGTATTAAGATACATGTTCTACATATGTAAGGCCGGTATTACACTTACAAATTATTGGACAAAGAAATATTGGTCGTAGTGGAATGGAAATGTCGTCCAATATTTTATCAAAGAATTCGCCCGTCTTCTGTTTCCTGCAGTGCGAAATGTGACCGGTCGGAGCGCTAGTGGTTGTACAGCCTCTTTGCTACAACATGTTTCATTTGGAGGCTAATGTTTGACATAGCGTTCGTATTGGTAAGTATGGCTAGCAGCGGCAAGTTTGAATATTGTTTTTCAGTAACAACAAAATTGACATGAACGTATAAATCATATGGAGCGTTGTATAACGAGTGACAAGGCCGTTTCGCACTGTCCGTCACGTCAATTCGCTTAGCCCAATACCCTGCGGTGAAAGTGAGGTTACAAGTGGCAATCAGTGATGTAAAAAGTCATAATATACTACCGGAATTGAAGAAGTAAGAGCCCTAAATCTTATTTACGGCCAAATCAGACTGAATAATGTATGATTTTGGTCAAATTGGTGTGCTAAGTTCTGGGAAGTGAAACACCATTCTATACATCGATATCTGCTTGCAGGCGAAAACACATACTTACTAGCTGAAAACCAGGCGTTGCCTGGGTATTTATTATGTATTCCTGTCTTGACTTCGTACTTATCCTATCCCTTCTTTCTCTGTCCATCTCCTATTTTTCTAAACTCAATTTATATTTATCGGAGAATATATAAGAAATAGGGCTGTCTTGCATAATGTACAAAATTATACGTGCAGTATCCAAACAAAGAAAGATTTTTTCCTTTCAGAATTTTGCTATGATTATCAGCGAGAAAAAGTTCATTAAAGGTTTGAAATTGTGTTTAAGGTTTGTTGGAAGTCGCTAAGTAATCTTCTCGTTTACTCTCCTCGCATTATGTGTCAATTTCTTTCAACTCTTGTTGTTTATGACGTTATATTTCCTGTGGTTCTTACCCCTACAACAATTTTCATTTCACATAGGGACTATGTGTACCAAATTTGGATGAAATCGGATTGAAGCTTATGTGTACAAAGATTCATAAAGATTGGAACAAAACTGTATATTTGTATGCAATACTTACACACAAACACATATAAACATACGGACAATCTATATATAAACACGTCAGACAATTTTTGTAAAGTAATACATAGAGCCTATTTATCAGCTGTTTCCCCCGTTGTATTGTATACTGTTTGCGTCAGCCTTTTCTGCTATTCTGTTGCGAAATGTGAAAATGGAGTGCTAAAAAATAATTAGCAGTGAATTACGGCTCCAGCCGCAGAGGCCGAGCGGTCGGCGGCGCGTCAGTCACAGTCTGTACGGCCGCTACTGTCGGGGGTTCGCATTTCCCCTCGGGCATGGATGTTTGTGTCGTCTTCAGTATATGGTAGTTCATAAGTAGTTTGTAAATTTAGGGACTGATGACCCCGTAATTTCCATAAACTTAACAAACCTTTGAACATTTTGAATTACGGCCCAGCTGTACTGCCGAAGACACAAAAAGTAAAATCCTCTCGTTCCCGTAATAAATTTTATTGATTACGTATTTATCTCGCCGTGACACACTTTTTCATCCAAGTATGTTTCCTTTTGTTTTTTCCATCCTTCTCTTCAAAATGCAGACGCAACGCAACTGTAATATGATCAACGGCTGAGGATAACACCGCCATTTTGAAGCAACTTTGACAAAACATTGGATGATAGTGTAATATCCCTTTAGCATTTCATTCAATATCTTTGTCAAAGAGTAGGATCAATACTTCATCCAATTTTTTCGTCCATTAGTTTGTCGAATAATCTGATAGTGTATTACCATCCTAAAGCAACAGTCCTTAGTATTGAAACCATGATACAGACATTGATGGTGAAATATTAGACCTGGCGCTGTTTTCGTACGATAAATGATACAGACTGGAAATAAATTTGCTTTTTCTGTGCTACAAATTACGAGGCGCATTTTTAAGTAAGTTCCGTTTGAGCAGAAGTACACAACGAAAAGTTATTTCAAAAAAGTAAATTTATTTTCAGAAACTACATACTTTATTCTTCGAAATAGTTGCCAAGTTTGTTCAAACACTTATCATGCCTCTCAACCAATTTTTAAATACCCTCTTCATATAACATTGCCGTCTGTTTCGATAACCGAGAGTTCACTGACGTTTTGTAAAGCACTGATCTCGACATGTCAGGAAATTCGTTTGAGAGACCTGTTATTGTGAAGCTCTTGTTCCCACGAATCCTCGCTTCAGCTGAAACCTCCAAATCGTTTGTAATCGAAGATGGGAGGCCGGAACGGTCCTCATCGTGGACGTTGTCACAGTCATCTTTGAATTCTCGTACCGACTTACGCACTTTGCCCTTACTAGTATAACAGTATCATCGTACACTTCGCAAATCTGTTGATGAATTTCTGCAGCGGACAAAAACCACACCACTGAGCGAACCTCACACGCGGCGGGCAAGTTGATTTAAACATTTTGAAAGCACAGAACAGATCCGTACAGATTAGCTGCAGAGCTGAAACTGAGCACAGTTGTTCCCGAGGCATGCCGGTACACGACGTAAGCGCTCGTTGCGGTGTGTGGGCGTACTACTAGTGTCTACAACAAAACGGAACTTACTTAAAAAACGCGTCTATTAAATCGTCTACAATGTAGGGACAAATAAAGCTGTGTAGACACATCTAATTTGATCCGATGATGCAGATGACGACGGATCGTATATGAAATTATGTTAATAATATTCTTCAGGATGTTTGGCCGTTTGTCAATATATAAAATCCGACGTTTTAGCCACTGTTGCAAGTGTTTGGTTGATTGCTGAATGCAGGGGATTGCTGGTACTTACATAATAGTGAGAGAAGCTGTTATCAAACTATTAAGCGTTCTTTATTGGGGTTTATATTACAGCTAGTGATTGGAGAGAATAGAGGTATGTCATTGGTGTTTGCACTGTTTAGTTCCATTGGTGGAAATTGGCGTATGAGAGGCGGTCGGCAGTTATGACGTCACGCTGTTTATTTGCTGCCTGGCGTTGGCTGAGGCTGGCTAGTGCTCTGTGTACATACGGCCGCAGTGCTCTCTCGCGCACGTGAGTTGGTTCGCTCGCCGTCGTCCCGAAGAGTTGTCACTGCTGGCAGCCAGGACGTCATCCTCTCTGTTCAGGCTGGTGGGTCACTTTGCAATTTCTATGGCCTCTCTGATCTTCCTGTTTCGCTAGTACACGTTATTCTCGAAACATTATTTCTTTTCCGCACTGCCAACGCCACCGCTGACTTTGTGTGTTGTCTTAGAAGAATGTATCTTTCGTGTTCTGAGGTTCTCGTCTTGTTTAGGTCGTCCTGTTTCGAATGTATATACTTTTCCACACTCACGCCTCACTCCGTAAACTCCGACAGTATTCAGCTTGTCGACTGCGTCTTTCGTTGAACGAAGAACATCTTTTACTTTGTTGTTGCTTTTGAGAATAAGTTTGATATCCGCTCTGCGTAGAATTTTTCCAACACGTTCTTATACGTATGGTAATAAAGTATTATTTTCTGTTACCTTCTGGTCTTCTCTATTGCTTACATACTTTATAGTCGTGATTTTTTTATCAACGATTTTTCATTACCGTTAGCCTCGAAGATGGATCTGAGGTTCTGTAGTTCCGCTGTCTAGTGAGGGACGGATTTCTTTTGCAAGGGGTTATGGCGGGAGGAAGCGTGTAGGTACACGCCCGTGCTTGTGGTTTTTCTGTGGACCCTGGGACCAAGATTACCATCTAGTTTTAGGCAGACTTCCACGTCAAGGAGTGGAAGCGCCCCACTCTTCTCTATCTCCATCCCCTCAGGGGCTCGGCATTAATTTGCTGAGTACGGGCTTGGCGAACCCGGGGTCCTGAGCTGTGGGCTGTGTCGCGCCAACAGTCCGCTACACCGTAAGCTCTGTGCGTGCTTCAACAACCATCGTTCGGCGCGACGGTGGAACGTTGTACGTTTCAGAGCCCGGGGATCTTGGCTTCATCGCCCGGGTCGCAAAGATGGTACATACCTCTATAAAAAAAAAAAAAAAAAAACACAATCTCAAGGTGTGCTACGTGCCGAGGAGATGCATGGCTGTTGAGGTTGAACAGCCGCTAGCGAGCAACCTCTGAGGAACCTGCTGCACCTCAGTTGTATAAGGCTTACCCAGGCAAGCGGGGCTCTGACTGGGTGGACCTTTAGTTCCCTAGCTACTCGTGGGACGAGAATGAAACGAGCAATAAATAGCGTCGTCACACGCAAAAATGGCGTCTCTAAGCGTGGTAAAAGGGACTACAATGCTGCAGATTATGATCCCCAAACGTTTCCTTCTCTGGCTACTCCATGGGAGGAACTTCAGGCAAGACAGAAGGTTGAGGCTTATGCCCCTAAGTACCTGGTCTGTAGCCATACTGATGGGGAATCTTTCAAGTCTATGAAACCGTTATTTTTTGTCGAAAACCTTGAGGACAAGTATGGAGAGGTGGAAGGGATGTCAAAGATGCGGTCGGGATCAGTATTAATAACGACGTCATCCCCAGCTCAATCGCGGGCACTTCTTGCCTGTGATAAGCTGGGTGATGTTTCCGTTACCATTACGCCACACAAGACCTTAAATATGGTACAGGGAATCATCTTCCATAAAGACCTCTTGCTGCAATCGGATGACGAATTGCGTGCCAACTTAGAACGGCGGGGAGTACATTTTGTTCGGCGAGTCCATAGAGGTCCGAAGGACAATAGGGTCGCCACCGGTGCCTTCATCTTGGCTTTTGAGGGTGAATCATTGCCCGAGAAGGTCAAGGTGATGGTTTACCGGATCAACGTAAAGCCCTACGTTCCTCCCCCTATGCGCTGTTTTAAATGCTGGAAGTTTGGCCATATGAGCTCCCGATGTGATGCCAACCCAACATGTCGGGAGTGTGGACGTGCAGTTCATCCGAACGTCCCTTGCACGCCGCCTCCAGTATGTGTCAACTGCGGCCAGAATCACTCCCCTTGCTCGCCTATGTGTACAGTTCTGCAGCAAGAGAGGAAAATCATGGAATACAAGACCAGAGATCGACTGACTTATTCAGAGGCCAAACGGAAATATCAGAAGCTCCATCCTGTCCGCCTGGTAACTACCTATGCCGCGGCAGCCTCATCGTCCTCGTCCGCTGTGCCTGCTGTTCCACCTGTTCCATCAACGATAGCGCGCCCCCAGGCCCAATCAACTGACCCGGCCCCCCTACCCCCTACCACCAGGTGACTCCCACTCTTTTCACAGTGGGAGCATCACCTGCTAAAACACCGGGGACTCCAGTCCCCACCTCTAAGCCGGGGAAGGAGAAGCCTTCTCCGCTCCCTCTCGCTCGGAAGGGGTCCTTTGAGACAACCCCTTCTGCAGCTTCCCAGAGTGCTCCGGAGGATCCTGGCCGCAGTCTTCAGGATCTCCAACCTGCCGGTCGAAGATCTTCCTGCTCTTCCTCCGTCCCGGATGCCACTTCTGGGAAGCCCCCTCGGCCCTGCAAACCAAAGGGCCAGCGAGAGGAAAAGAAAAAGAGAAATAAGAAGAAAGAATGTTCAGTGGCTTCAAAGCCACAACCACCCACATCCTCTTCTTTGGGGGATGAAGTCGAGATCCTCGCATCTCCTGAGGATCTTGCAATTACTGATTCCCCAGAAAATAACATCTCTGGTTCCATGGATTCCGAGCACATGGTAGCAGACGATCCGATGGAGTGATCTGCTGTTTTATTCGTCATGGCGGTACAGTCAGAAGGAAACGTCATCCTCCAGTGGAATTGTAGCGGCTTTTTCCACCACCTGCCTGAGCTACGACACCTTCTCAGCCAAACACCTGCCTTTTGTATCGCTATTCAAGAGACCTGGTTCCCAGTGATGCGGTCCCCTGCCCTTCGAGGCTACCGGGGCTATTTTAAAAATCGGCCTATCTATGACAGAGTTTCTGGTGGAGTCTGCATCTATGTCCTAGCCACTGTCCCGAGCGCTGCCGTGCCCCTTCAATCGCCCCTAGAGGCGGTTGCTGTTCGGCTCTGGGCAGTGCAAGATGTTACAATCTGTTCAATCTAACTCCCACCAGATGAGGCTGTCTCTCCTGTGGACCTCGCTGCCTTGGTCGCCCAACTTCCCCCACCCTTCCTTCTTTTGGGGGATTTCAATGCCCACCACACTTTGTCGGGTGGCACACAGACCTCGGATCGGGGTAGGGATGTTGAGACACTACTGAACCAGCTGAACATCTGCCTCCTGAACACCGGTGCTGCTACGCACTTTAGCGTGGCACATGGTACATTCTCTGCCATAGATCTGTCTGTCTGTAGCCCAAGCTTACTTCCGCACTTCACTTGGAGGGTCCACGATGACCTGTGTGGCAGCGACGATTTCCCCATCTTCCTGTCGCTCCCACAGTGTCCATCTGCTGACCGTCTGCCTCGCTGGTCCCTCCATAGGGCCGACTGGCCAGCATATTCCACAGCCGCTGTGCTTCCCTCTCGTCTTCTGGCTGATGTCGATACCGCTGTTCAGCAGGTCACTCAATCGATCATTTCTGCTGCTGAGAACACCGTACCCGTCTCACTTGGATCACTCCAGTGCCCTGGTGGACGCCAGAGATAGCTGAGGCCATCCGGGAACGTCGGCGAGCACTACAGCGCCACCGTCGCCACCCTTCCGTCGATAACCTTATTGCGTTTAAGTGTCTCCGTGCACGGGCACGCCGATTGATCCAGCAAAGCAAGAGGGCCTCCTGGGAGCGTTATGTCGCCTTCATTGGATCCCGAGCATCACCTTCACTGGTATGGTGGCAAGTTCGACGCCTCTTTTTCCACCGCCCACCAGTGGGAATTCCGTGCCTCAGCATTCAGGGTACAATTTGCACTGACCCTCTCACAATAGCTGAGCATTTGGCACACCACTATGCTCGCACCTCAGCGACCGCTGCATATGATGCGGATTTCCGCGCCCTTAAAGAGCGCACCGAGCGAAAATAGATATCCATTCAAACGCGACGCCAGGAAATCTATAACATCCCTTTCAGCGAATGGGAGTTCGAAAGCGCCCTTGCCGCATGCCCAGCCACGTCCCCTGGACCTGACCGCATTCATAGTCAGTTCCTCCGACATCTGTCAGCTGACTCTAAACGCCAACTTCTCTCCTTGCTGAATCGTCTCTGGGTTGAGGGTGTCTACCCGTCTCAATGGCGGGATAGCATCATCATCCCAGTGATGAAGCCCGGGGCTGATCCACAGGTGGCTGATAGTTACTGCCCAATCAGCCTCACCAACGTTCCGTGTAAACTCCTCGAACAGATGGTGAGTCGGAGGCTCATGTGGATCCTCGAGGACCGAGGACTCTTGGCGCCTCAACAGGGTGGGTTCCGTCAAGGCCGCTCTGCTATCGACAACCTCGTGTCGCTGGAGTCGGCCATTCGTACAGCATTTTCTCGCCGCCTTTTTTGACCTGCGGAAAGCGTATGACACCACCTGGCGCTATCATATTCTGTCTACACTGTACGATTGGGGCTTACGGGGTCCACTTCCTACATTCATTAAGAATTTCCTGGCGTTGCGTTTCTTTCGTGTTCGTGTTGGTTCTTGTTTCAGCTCACCCCATTGTCAAGAGAACGGAGCCCACAAGGTTCCGTTCTTAGTGTTCCTTTATTCTTAATCGCCATAAACGGTCTTGCTGCGGCTGAGGGGTCATCGGTTTCTACTTCCTTGTATGCCGATGACTTCTGCATGTATTACAGCTCCTCCAGCATCGGCGTAGCTGAACGGCGGTTGCAGATCGCAATTCGAAAGGCACAGTCGTGGGCATTTGCCCACGGTTTTAAATTTTCTGCATCCAAAACTCTTGTGATGCATTTCTGTCGACGTCGGGCAGTACACCCAGAACCCGAACTTTACTTAGCTGGCGACCTGCTAAAAGTCGAAGAGACACACAGATTCTTAGGTATGTTGTTTGATGACCGTCTAACCTGGGTGCCGCATCTACGCCAGTTAAAACAAAAGTGCTGGCGCCACCTCAACATCCTGCGCTGTCTTAGCCACACGGATTGGGGAGCCTCGCGCCCAACGCTCTTACAACTCTACAAGGCCCTCATTCAGTCGCGCCTAGACTATGGCTGCATAGTCTACGATTCAGCGCTGCAGGCAATAGACCCAATTTTACACAGTGGTGTTCGTTTGGCGACAGGGGCTTCTCGCACAAGCCCAGTGACAAGCCTCCTAGTCGAAGCTGGAGTCTTCCCCCTGCGGTTCCGCAGGCAACACCTGCTGGCTTCGTATGTTGCCCATGTTCAGGCCTCGCCCCTCCATCCAAACCGCCGACTCATTTTTCCAGACGCTGCGGTCCTTATTCCTCCACGACGGCCTAGGTCGGGTTACCCGATCTCAGTCCGTGCTCGTTCCCTTCTTTCGTCACTCGCATCCTGTCCACTCCCTAACATGTTCCACTATTCCTTTCGAAACCCTCCTTGGTCTATTCCTCGATTGCAGCTCCGTCTGGATCTGTCCTGTACGTCAAAGGACTCGGTTTCCGCTACACATCTCCGCCACGAGTTTCTACAACTCCTAGACTCGTTCCATGGCGCAAAACCCGTCTACACAGATGGTTCCGTAGTAGATGGCCGTGCTGGGTATGCGTTTCTTCATGACGACTATGTGGAACAGCATTCTCTGCCGGGTGAGAGTACCATTTTCTCTGCCGAACTGGTCGCCATTCTAAGGGCTCTGCAACACCTCAAAGCGTGCCCCAGGTGGTCATTTGTCATCTGTTCTGACTCCCTGAGTGGCTTACAAGCGATCGACCAGTGTTTTTTGTTTTTCTCGCCAGCCATTGGTACGGTCGATCCACGATACTGTTCACTCTCTAAGCCGATCTGGCCGTTCTGTGGTCTTTGTGTGGACCCAGGGCCATGTCGGCATCCAAGGGAATGAACAAGTAGATCGCTTAGCCAAGCAGGCCACTATGGAACCACCACTTGATATCGGCGTCATGGAACCTGATATGAAATTGGTGTTGCACCGGAAGGTGCGCGAGGCTTGGAGCACCGAGTGGGCTATAGTGAATGCGCCAAACAAGCTTCGGGCAGTGAAGCCATCCACAGCCCTGTGGAAGTCTTCACTGCGTCCGATCCGCCGAGAGGCGGTTGTCCTCTGCCGCCTCCGTATTGGGCACACGTGGTTGACCCATGGGTATCTCCTACGCCGTGTCCCCGCCCGTGTGTCGATGTGGTGTCGTAATGACAGTGGCCCATCTTTTGATGGACTGTTCGATTTTAGCCAATCTGTGGCATTCTTTTAATCTTCCAGACGCACTACCCTTAGTTTTAGGTGACGACGCCGCCATGGCTAACAAAGTCTTACGTTTTATCCGCGATGCTGGTTTTTATGACTCGATCTAACGATAGGTGCTGTGGCCTGACATCTCAGCTTTTTAACTTTTCACGTCCTTAGGAGTTCTTAGTGTGTGCAGTATGGCTGGCTCATCCTGTTTTTTCTTTGTGATCACCCAGCCAAGGTACTCTGCTATCCAGTTTTATTCTTGACTTTCTTTTACTAATTGTGTGTGTCTTCGTTTTGTATTGTCAGTGGCTTGTCTATTGTTCAACTGCCCTTTTGTGCGGTGTCATTTTCAGGGCATTGTTTTATCTTTATTGACAGTTGACTCTCCGCTAGGAACAGGGGACTGATAACCTAGCTGTTTAGTCCCCTTAAAACAACCAACAACAATAACAACAATCTATCTCCATCGTGAATTGTATTTTACTGTGCTGTTGGTTGAGGTGTTCGTGCAAAGTCTGTGGCCCTTCTCTGTGTGGCCAGATGGCAAATGTGTCATCCACATTTGGAAGCCAGCAGTATGGGCGTAATGGAGTGGGCTGTAGAGCTGTTTCTTCAAAAGCCTCCATGAGGATGACCGCTGCAGTAGGCGATAGGGGAGAACCCGTAGCTACACCATCAGTCTGTTCATAAAATTCTCCTTTCCACCTGAAGTAGGAGGTCTTTAAGCAGTGGCGCACTAGCTCACATGTGTCAGGTGGCACACGTTCCTCCAAGATATTCATGGTGTCTGCCACTCGTACATTCGTGAAAAGGGACTTCACGTTGAAACAAACCATCCGGTCGGTGCCCGAGATGCACTTTCCTCCTAAAAGTGCCACAAAATGGGTAGAATCCTTGACGTACGCATCTGTGTGTCCCACTAGATGTCGTAGCTTTGGCGCCATTTCTTTTGCTAGTATATAGGTCGGTGAATTGATACTATCCACTGTGAGCTTCAGTGGATAAGATTCTTTGTGTATTTTCGTACCGCGTATATCCTTGGTGATTGTTTAACTTGCGGAATGAGTCTTTTGGCCATGCCGAAATTCATTCTGGATTCCTTCAGCAGTGCTTGCGTCGATCTGATTATCTTGGCCGTAGTCCATACAGTCTCGGAGGGATAGCAGCTCCAGGGTGATGTTTCTTAACAACATCCTCTGACAAGGAACCCTTCTATAAAAGTGAGTTGTTATCCGCCACACCAACGTATGGGGGCTCTTGCATACTCTAGTGGGAAGAGCGTACGCCATCTCTGATGCTGAACATCTGGGTGAAGAACTGGAGCATCTCAAAGTTGTCTTTAAACAGAATGTGTACACTGCTCAACAAATTTGTCGTGCGTTTCAATTTGGTCCAAAAGGTGAACCATTAGAAGATAACTATAAGCCTATTGCCTTTTTGCCTTTCGTTTGGAGCCGCGGTGGAATAGCCGAGTGGTTTAACGCACTTCGGCTGCGGAGCGCGCGGTTGCTCGCCGTCGGAGGTTCGAGTCCTCCCTGGGGCATGGGGGTGTGTGTGTGTGTTGTCCTTAGGTTAGTTTACGTTATTTTAAATAGTTTGTAAGCTACGGACTGATGACCACGCAGTTTGGTCCGATAGGTTTACAAACATTTTCGTCCGGAATACTTCCTCAAAAATTTCAAGAACTTTCAGAAGATTTGACATTAAAAGTGTTTTTATGCCACCACCAACTCTAGGGCCCTCCTTGGGCCAGTCAAAGATGATTTAGGACTGAGAAAACCCGGTGTTTATAGAATTCCATGTTATTGTGGTAAGATATCGGCCAAACGATCCGCACAGTTCGAGATCGCTGTGTGGAATATCGCCGTCATACTCGTTTACTTCAACCTGAAAAGGTTGAACATTGTCTGAATGAGGGACACAAGATGTTATGAAACAAAACTGATTGCTCCTGCTTCCCGCTACTGGGAATGTGTTCTTAAGGAATCCATAGAAATTCGTACGGCCGATAATATTATTAATAGGGACAAGGGCTTCCCTCTAAGTGAAACTTGGAACCCAGTCTTATCTGATATTAAGCAACAATGGTCTTCATTTCGACCTGCTGTTTCTTTTAACCACTCTTGTTTCGACCCATAGTCTTGCCGATTTTCTCCACCGGCAAGCTACTAGTTCTATTGTGCCTAGAGAGCCTCTACTTTGGTTTCGCGCACTCGCGATGGGACGTCAGCAATTTTTCTGTTCTGCCTCAGTTTCCGGCGAGTAGTGTAATCAGCGCAATCACCTGAAGATGGTAGCCGGTTGCTCTGTCGAAATATTTTGTTTAGTTGACGATGGTATCCGGCTGCAAACCCGAGGTGAATATTATCAGGTGCTGTTATTGTTTGTTGCTACTCATTGTAACACATGCATAGGAGGTAGAGGAACTGAAATTTCCAAGTAGTTCAACAGCAGCTATTGTACTTATTTTACGATAGTGATTTTTTAAGACATTTTAAACTTTCTAGCTAATTGTAGATTATATATGTAATGCATAAGATGACGACTCTCCAAAAGAAATATGTATCTGTAGTTAATCTATTTTTACAATTCTATAGTTATTAATAAATAAGTTCTCTTAAAGTAGCGCATTATAGCGGCATTCAAAGATATCTTCATATCTGCGACGCAGCTAGTCATGTCTGAAGTCCCGCTATATGCATGCTGATTCTTTGTGTATATTTTTAAATGGATTATCCACCAGCAAAATATGGTTTTATGTTTGCCTATTTACCAGCACAATTTTCAAGAAGTACGTCAAGCGGCTCAATAACCAGATAAATGTCGTGTTCTAATGCGTATGGGGCCGGTATTTCAACTTATTGTATTCGTTTTATGTAACTACACAATGAGAGATTACCCGGTCCGAAAAATTTATTGTGTCCATAACAGTGCACTTCGATTGCCCAAGTTCAGGAGTGTCAGTGTTCCCACTCTAGTGCTCAGTGAGACATAGGCTTTAGTTAGTGCGACGGAGGCAATATAAGTAGAAAAAAAATTTCAAATGTTTGTAATTCTATGGGACCAAACTACGTTGGTCATCAGTCCCTAGTCTTACAAACTACTTAAACTAAGGACAACACACACAACCATGCCCGAGGGAGAATTCGAACCACCGACGCGGGAGGCCGCGTGATCCGTAACGTGGCGCTCCAGACCGCTAGGCTACTCCCCCGCGACAGTATAAGTCAAAATTCATTGGAGTTTAACCGATACTATAATTTATTTTGAAAATCTTTATTCGTGCAGGTGAAATCGGTTGAAATTTAAGAACCCCATAACGGTGAAATTACCACAAGGATAACCATTCCATGTTCCTTCAGCGGTTGCGTGGATTGGCTGACGGTTTGCTCACTGAAGGGCCGCGTTTTCGACTATAACTGGATTTCTTAATTTCATACCTGTAATTGTAATATTTTCTAACTTAATTCGTTACAAATTATACAGTTGTAGGGCTTTTTACGTCTTACATTTCAAGAGATTCAGTTTTATAAAAGCCTAATATATAAACATGCATACAAACACTCAATGCCGCGGTGCAGTAGCCGAGCGGTCTAAAGCGTCTCGCTGCGGAACGCGCGGTTGCTCGCCGTGGAGGTTCGAGTCCTCCCTGGGGCATGGGTGTGCGTGTTTGTCCGTAGCTTAGTTTACCTAGGTTTAAGTAGTTTGTAAGCTACGGAGTGATAACCACGCAGTTTGGTCCGATAGATTTACAGACATTTGAACATTTTTTTTGAACAAACACTCAATGTAAAAGTATTGAAAATCAATGTATTTTTTTTTATAATTACTTCCACCACCACCTAGCGTGTGTATAGTTTTCAGGCAACAAGGAGGTATCAGCTAGTGTCATACATTTTGTATGAGATGCACAATATTGTAGAAAACATAAACAATTATAAATGCACATAATATTTAATACACATTCGGTATATTACGGAGAATACATTGTCATAATGTATAACAAATGTGCTAAGGATAACGTGGCACTGAACATGTAATAAGAATTTCGTATTTGTCAATTAGAGGGTGTAAAGCAATATGTTACGAAAAAGTAATATCGTTTAACAACTGGTTTCTCTTTTGCTCATGGAGTGAGAAAATCAGCCGTCTAGGAGATACGTCCTAATCTTAAGGAATTGAAGACCATTCAGAGTATAGCAAGGAACAACAACTATCCTCTGCAATATGTGATGAACATTTACGACAGTTTCGCAAAAAAAACATGAACAATGCAATAAAAATCCAGATAGTCTAGCAGTAAATCAGCAAAGTCAGTATGTAACGTTGCCATATTATGGTGTAATGAGTATCAGGATTGCGGGCATTTTTAAGAAAAGGAACATAAATATCGCGTTTTCCACAGACAATAAAGTTGGCAGCCGTTTGATCCAAAACATTCAAAAATTTAACCAACATCAAGAATCGGGGGTTTATAGATTATCATGTTCTGACTGTGATGCTGTCTACATCGGACAAACTGGAAGGAAGCTTGAAATCAGATTCCGCGAACATGTGGCGTTAGACAGGCGTGATATTGCTGACAAGTCCAACTTCGCAGCTCACCTTATTAATTCCGGACATACCCCTCCTGACCTGACTTCACAGTTGAAACTTTTGCACAGAGGAAATAAGGGGAGATATCTCGATCTGCTTGAAGAGATGGAGATTTTCTGTAACGGAAGGACACCAGGATACACACTTCTCAACGAACAGATAGCGATGAAAAGCACCCACTTCTGGGAGTTTTTCACATCAACCCTGGTATGAGAAAATGAGCTCGTCTACACTGTAGTCGAACGGCTGGGAAGGGCCAAATTTCCCTTTATATCTCCGCAGATGCACATAGTACATATGAGAACAATATTTTGTTACAAGCAATAGTCCTATTTCACATGCTTTAGTTCGATGGAGCTCATGTTTGTTTCTAACAACGCCACTCTGTAATGTCCACATGTTGTAATTAGCTTTATTTCAATATATGTTTCTTTAAATAAGTAGCGACGTATGCGCCATGTTGCGCTAATGTGTGTATTCCCCATGTCCTGGATTGCAAGTTCATCCCTTGTGCTCATGCGGTAGTTTGGATATAAAGTCACAGTAGCTGTAGTTATATTGAATGACCTATAAGAACCACATATACCAATGTCACCTGGACAATGTAAGCGCATATATATATATAAAGCCCGATTGTTTCTCTCCTATGTAATCATGTTTGAACCTTCATGTATATTTCTGTATTCTATGTTTAGACGAAATGTAATCATATTTGAACCTTCATGTACATTTGTATAATTTTGATTTTGACGCACTGTACTAACTAAGCAAAGACGGCCAGCATAGTATCATTCTGAAAAAACTAGATGGCGTGAACTGCTGTGTATTTCTCTCTCTCTCTCTCTCTCTCTCTCTCTCTCTCTCTCTCTCTCTCTCTCTCTCTCTCTCACACACACACACACACACACACACACACACACACACACACATGCATTGGTGCTTTGTAACGACTTTACCTTTTATGCTAGTCTCAATTAAAAAAAAAAAAAAAAAAAAATATATATATATATATATATATATATATATATATATATATATATATTTTAAACAGATAGTATTTTATACGTGATACAATGTAACTTATTTTAACAATTGATGGTGACAAATTTTAAATTTTAAAGATATGTTTTAATACCTACCCGCCTGAGGGCGCTGATAAATGGTTATTTTTATCATATAATGCATAATCTGTGTATGTTAGTTGTTAAACTTTAATTCACCTAGAATCAACATTTTTATCTTTTTAAGCTTTTAATATGTTTGAACCCATTTTCTTTTTAAAAATGTCACAATGTAAAAATGTTCAAATGTTTGTGAAGCTTATGGGACTTAACTACGGGGTCATTAGTCCCTAAACTTACAAACTACTTATGAACTACTTATGAACTACTTACGAACTACTTACGAACTAGGACGGCACAAATATCCATGCCCAAGGGGGGATTCGAACCCCCGACCGTAGTGGCCGTGCTGACCGTGACTGGAGCGCCTCAGCCACCTCGGCCACCGCGGCCGGCATCACAATGTAACTGATTTAAACAAAGAGGGCGCCAGGCACCATCTATGTACAAGCTAAGCTGCGTAGGTGTACGTAAGCGGCTACCTGATTTTATTGTTGTGACTTGTACCGGCAAGACCTTTAAATGTTTTTAAGCAGAGCACATAGGTCATCATGACTTGCAATTCTGGTATGTAATTCTATTTTATAACATTCTTGGTGTATGTAATCTTATTGTAATTTCAATGTCTGACCAAGGTACCTTGTTTTAAACAGCACTGATGATGTCCCATCATAGGGACGAAATCGATATGTTTTGAAGTTAAATAAAAGAAACATCTCACATCGCCTACCAAGCGAAAACCTGTTATTTCATTATACGTCCTAATCTGTTACCCAGGGACGCGCGGATATAATCCTTCGGGGAGGCTTCTCTCGTGTCCCCTTATAACATCACCAAAGACTTCCGCCTCATTTGCAATATCAGAAACCTTCTACAGAACCGGAGATTCTTTGTAGAATTTCAGGGACACACAAGCAGACAGAGTTGTTGTAGTTATGGTCTTCCGTCCAGAGACTAGTTTGATGCAGCTCTCCACCCTACTCTATCCTGAGCAAGCCTTGTCATCTCCTCATAAGAACGGCAACCCACATCCACTTGAATCTGCTTACTATACGCGTCTCTTGGTCTCCCTCCGCGATTTTTACTCCACACACTTCCCTCCAATGCTAAATTTACGATTCCCCGATGTCTAAGAATGTGTCCTACCAAGCGATCCCTTCTTTTAGTCAGAGTATGCCAAAAATTCCTTTTCTCGCCAATTCTGTTCAGTACCTCTTCATTAGTTATGCGATCTACGCACCTAATCTTCAGCATTCTTCTGTAGCACCACATATCAAAAGCCTCTATTCTGTTCCTGTCCGCACTGCTTATCGTCCATGTTTCACTTCCGTACAAGGCAACACTCCACACAAATGCCTTCAGAAAAGACTTCCTTACCCTTAAATTAATATTCGATGTTAGCAAATTTCTCTTTTTCAAAAATGCTATTCTTCCCATTACCATTCTGCATTTTATATCCTCTGTACTGCGACCATAGCATGTTATTTTACTACCCAAGTAACAAAACTCATCTACAACCTTCATTATTTCGTTACCTAATCTAATTCCTTTAGCATCACCTGATTTTCTAAGACCGCATTCCATTATTTTTGTTTTGCTCTTGTTAATGTTCATTTTATACGCTCTCTTCAGCACACTGTCCATTCCATTCAACTGCTCTTCCAGGTCCTTTGCTGTCTCTGATAGAATTACAATGTCATCAGCAAAACACAATGTTTTTATTTCTTCCCCCTGAACTTTAATCCCTATTCCAAATTTTTCCTTGCTTTCCTTCACCGCCTGCTGGATGTACAAATTGAATAACATCGGAGAAAGGCTACAACTCTGTCTTACTTCCTTCCTAACTGATGCTTCCCTTTCATGCCCTTCGAGTCTAATAACTGCGGTCTAGTTTTTTTATTTATTTTTTATTTTTTTATTTTTATTTATTTATTTATTTATTTTTTTTTTTTTTTTTTTTTGGGTTTAACTACGGGGTCATCAGTCCCTAAACTTACAAACTACTTATGAACTACTTACGAACTAAGACGGCACAAATATCCATGCCCGAGGGGGGATTCGAACCCCCGACCGCAGTGGCCGTGTTGACCGTGACTGGAGCGCCTCAGTCACCTCGGCCACCGCGGCCGGCGGTCTGGCTTTTGTACAAGTTGTAAATAACTCTCCTTCCCCTATGTTTTATTCCTGCTGACTTCAGAATTTGAAAGAGTGTATTCCAGTCAACATTGTCAAATGCTTTCTCCAAATCTACGAAAGCTAAAAATGTATGTTTACCTTTCCTTAATCTATCTTCTAAGATAAGACGTAAAGTGAGTATTGCCTCCCGGGTTCCTATGTTCCTCCTGAAGCCAAACTGATCTTCCCCGAGGTCAGCTTCAACCAGCTTTTTCATTCTCCTGTAGATAATTCGTGTTAAAATTTTGCTACCATGACTTATCAAACTGATGGTTCTGTAATTTTCACACCTGTCTGCGTCAGACAGAGTACACATAAGAATAGGCTACCGCATGTCAGTGTGCTCGCACCATTGTTATTCAGTATCTATTTTAACTTTCAGCCATTGCCCGAAGGATCCCAGTTTTATCTATGCTGATGACTGCAATTACTGCTCAGGTGGACTGCTTTAGAAAGGAGGAACAGACCTTATGTAAAGCCGTGGAAGAAGGCACCATCTACTACAAAGTGCCGGCTGCGGTGGCCGAGGGGACTGAGGCGCTTCAGTCACGGTCTGCACGGCCACTACGGTCGGGGGTTCGAATCCCCCCCCTCGGGCATGGATATTTGTGCCGTCCTAGTTCGTAAGTCGTTCATAAGTAGTTTGTTAGTTTAGGGACTGACGACCCCGTAGTTAAGTCCCATAAGCTTTACAAACATTTGAACATTTTTTACTACAAAGTAAACAATCTGAAGCCGAACCATGCCAAAACTCAGGCCTGTGTATTCCATCTCAGGAACAAACAAGCAGCAAAAACCCTCCATATCATCTCGGAAGGAACTGAGCTCGAACACTGTCCAACTCGAAACTACTTAGGAGTGAGTCTAGATTTCATACTTTCCTATGAGAAACAGAAAGTATCTGCCAGAGGTAACGTAGTGAGGAATGTGAGAGCCAGCGCCTTGGGACTGTGTTACTCTAGTGCTGAATGTGCATGTCCGGCGTGGAGCAAGTCTAGCCATGCCAGAAACATAGATGTGGCGCTTAATGAGACCTGTCGCTTCATCAGGAGCTGTCTAACACCTACACCCGTAGATAAATTCCACTGCCTCACTGGCATAGCACCCCGTAGCTCCCGGCGCAACCTCGGCTGAAATCAAGAAAAAGTTTCCTGACAACTACAGACACACTTATAACGGACACCACACCAAGTCAGGATTTAAAAGTGGCGGGGAAAATTCATTATTTGGAGGAGTGGTTGATGCCGATGGAAGAGCTTCCTCCTGGCCACTCAGAGAAGTGAACAACATGGAAGGTTCTCAACAGACTACACTCCGGTACCACGAGATGGAAAACCAACCTCCAGCAGTTGGGCCTTCCCCTGGATTCAGTTCTCTGCGCGTGTGGTGCTGTGCAGTATGATAACCACCTACTATATGAAATGACGGAATATTGTTTTTTTACTTTGTTGATTTTATATTTTTGTGTATTTTACTTATATTTTGACAATCCTTTTTCATGTCATTGTTAATGTATTCTGTATTTTGTATTTTGCACTCTGTATTATGTATTTACATTACGTCAGTGTCTTTTAGATTGTGTTTCTGACACGATAAATAAACAATTACAATATGGTACAATGCATACAGTGATCCTGATTTTGTTTCTAGGTGCTGATGTCCAAATTATTAAGCCACGTGATAACTGCAGAAGGGGTGCAGGTGAAGACTGCCTTCCAGTTGTACACCCCCCGATTTTATTTGGCTAAAATTCTGCACAAAGAGAGTACCACAAACCTGTATAATTGTAATCGTTACTAGCAGTTTACATGAGCTAGGGAATGTGCTTTTAATTTTGATTGTTATTTCTGAATTGCTACATAGCTATAAGACAACTATGCTACGAAGAAGAGACCCGTAGCTCCTTCGCAGCGTGTCAGCTTGCCGTATTATGTGTCGGATCAATTTTACTGCATTTTTTTGGAACTTTGTTGTATCGCATCCTATTAAGCCGTAACTTTTTTATTTCGCTAACATTTCGGATGTATGTCGTTCCGCCATTGTCGGAGCTATTGACAAGACCAGTAGAGTGTCGGTAGACTGTTCCTGTCCACCGTCTGTACTGTGCAAGCGTAAAAACCCGACGGCAAAGATGAATCAAACTGTAGTGCCCTCCTTGAGTATTATATATAATCAAAATTTGTGGTTAACTTTGACAGCAGAAAAGCTCGAAGCAATAATGCCATATTCAGAATTGCTCTAATTTGGCTTAACGGTGCATAACCGAAATATTAGCAAAATATATGGAAACGGCTGTATACGCGTAATTTTATTTATAACTAGCTGTAAACCCGGCGTTTGGCGGGTGTTTATTTATCCTACACAATCGTAGTCCACATCCCCTCCGCCCCCCCTCACTCTGCATCCACCTCTGTCTCTCCCATTTCTCTGTTTGTTTCCACCTTTCCCTCTCTTGGCAAAGTTTTCTGCAAGGTATCCTCTGTCATGTACCATACAAACATTTATGTACCCAGTGATGTTACTCTTGGTTTAAAGCTCATGTGTGCCAAAATTCATAAAGATTGGAGAATAACTATGCATTTTATAAAATTTCGTACGTACCCTCCACCATGCACCGAACGAATTTTTAAACAGACAGTGACATTCCTCTTGTTTTTAAGGTAGAGTGTGCAAAATTTCATTAATTTCGGAAAAAAAGCTACAGATTTCTATGCAATAGGAACGCACTTTGTTATTCTCAACTATTCCTGTTTTATTTCATACAACCCTTGTTCTGAGACTAACGAAAACAAAAACAACAACAAAGGATCTATGAAATCGGTCGAGCCGTTCTCAAGTTATGGCACGACGAAGGTATTTAGGGATGGATTTTATGATGCATAGTACGCTCCCCCACGCACCGTATGGGACTTGGTGTCCTTCCTCTTGTTTTGAAGGTCAAGCGTGCGAAATTTCGTGAAGATCAGAATGAAAATGTAGATTTCGTGAGTCTGTAGGAGAGGTGTGCTTCGCCATGCACATAGCACAAAATACTTTATTGGCTTTCCTGCCAAATTTCAGCTTCGCAGGTGAAGTAGTTTTTGATATTTCGTGTTTAGTCAGTGAGTGAGTGTCCTTTCGCTTCTATATAGGTAGAGATTAAAAAAAAAAAAAACAAATTGCTTGATTTTAGATGCAAGAGAATTAAGAGAGACTTGCAGACAAAAACAAATAATAACATGCGAATCTGAAATTCAAAACTTTATTTGATACAAGGTCATGCCTGATGCGACTGTTTTACGCCATCTAAGGCGAAACTGTTGTGAGCGGTAGAATTCTTTTCGTTTCCTAATTGTGTGTGTGTGTGTGTGTGTGTGTGTGTGTGTGTGTGTGTGTGTGTGTGTGTAGAAGGGGGGGGGGGAGTTACAAACCGCTTCATAAACGCCCGAAATTGCATGAAAACCTTGTTACATATCTCCTGACGTCATATCTCCTGAGCTATGTGTCGTGCTCTTTTCTTTATGGGTCAGGAACCTTCGTGGGCGTACTGTAAACAGTTCATCAAAGTTTCATTGCAATCAGATGAATGGTTTATGAACACATAGAGGACATACATATATATTTTACCCAACATATTTACATATAACTGCTCTGCTTAGTATCTGCAACAGGTCGAAAAACTTCTGAAGAATGTTTAACAATACCTGTTTAATTCAACTTCCAGTTTTCTCCTTTTTAATTCCACCGTTTATGAAATACAGCCATGCTTAAGATTTTAAAGACCCTCTCTACCAAACCTATGTGATGACTCAGGCCACAGTAGTGCTACATCATTCAAATAAGTGGGCACTTTCCTTTGTAAATTTGCTAGGTATCGAGATCCGTAAAATGGCAATGCATATTCTCTCTATTCGTAGAGTTTCGATTGGTTTCCACCTCCGAAAGAAAAAAAAAAATTGACGATTTCAGTCTTGTAGTATATTTGCTGTCCATGTGAGACGTATAAAAGTCCATAAAGGTGGTAATGGTGCTATTGGTCCCTCTGGGGACATAAATAGAACTAGTTTAAGTCGGCCGTTTGGACGTCTGCTCAGTGCCACCAGCGCCTGCGAAGCTATAAACGGCAAGCGAACACAAGTTGGGGCGTCCATTCGGACGTTACTGGCCCTTTTATGTGCGCTAAACGACTGCTTCCTTCAATTGCTTATCCATACACATTAACGACTGCAGTCCCGCGGCGTGCGTCGCGGGGACAGGGCACATTCGTCGCCCTCCAGACACTTTTTCTTGTCACACTCCCAAACGCTTTCCCATCGCATCTCTCGTCTCTCGAACCCATCAATCGCTCTTTATTGCCTTAGCTCATTCTACCTTCTACAATGATTTCCATTTAAGTATCGTAATTCAGGAAAGTATCCAAAGCACCGCAGTAGCATTCCGGCTGTTTTTCATGCAACCCACAGGGCGTAACTGTCTTGCAGGTTCTCCGTTCTCTTTTCGAAGCAGTCGTTTGATTATGCAAGGTGATAACTAAATTTGCGACTAGGAAGCACTAATTAAAGATGTAAATAAGTGGTACGTAGTACTTTTATTCAACTAATATCGGAGTGTAGTAAACAGGTATGAGAATGGTTAAAGTTTGAAAACGTTTAACACAGTAATATTTACTACTATCCGAAGCAAGTTAACCCACTTGAAACAGGCTCAATAAATCATACTGTTATCCTTACACAAGCATTTTCTAATAATTTTATTGATTTTTATTTACTAACTTATTGCGAATGTTAGTTCTTTGAACAACATGTTAACACTAAAAACTCCAATGGTACAATTAAACTTTCACGGCCGGCTTGAACTTCGTTTAAAACTTCCAGGTTCATAAGCTGTGGTCGATTTAGTTCGCCACTCTACCTCTGAAGATGTCTTCCGCAGCCGAAGATGAAACGTTAGGGGAAAGTTATATAAAACCATCACGGCTTATGAGTCCGGAAGTTTTAAATGAAACTCCAATGGTAATTTGCTCTTGCTGTTTACGATTTTATTGAACGGTCGCTTGCTTTATGATTGATATTATACACTGGGCAGAACAATTAGGGGATCAATTGAAGTGTCTGGATTCTGAAGTATTGTCATCGGCAGAATGAACTAAAATGGTTCGACGTCGTTATGTCGGTTGCGACTTTACGAAGTATCCTGCACCGCATTTATCACTGCTATTATTAAAGCAAGTGTGACTATACGTCGTAAGAACCTGCGTATTGGACTACGTAGAGTTCTGATTTAGACATTTAACTCGATATTATGTTAGGGTCGAACCGTACATGTCTGCTTTCATGCCCCAGCAAGTACCGTATTGCAAATATTGTCGTTTACCTGTGATCCTGTAGTTAAAAACGCTATATGCATAGACAGTACTTTGCAAAACAAATAAGAAATATGACATTAAATAACCTCGGGCGGAAGCGCCATTTATTATAACTTCAGCAGCAGCGCGGTTCAGATTTTCTACACCTATAAATTCCGAGTTACAAACCTAGTGTATAGCTACTAAGTGATTGTAATGACAAAAATAGTTTATTGTACAGGTAAAAACATCACATTTGTTACTACCTGATTTAGTGTATCAATTACCTTCGGTGTGTAAATATAAAAAATGTAAGATTATTCCGAAAGTGGACAGTAATCATGTATAATAGACCCAGCAGTACTATCATTTCTTCTTTCATTACTTTCCTGTAGTTCCTGTCTCTTGAGTAATGAGTGTCAGCTTTTTTTCTGTGTTACGTGGAACTTAGTAGACATAATTACATCAATCATATTATCATCTATCATGAGTGAGAGTGCTTGCGTCTCTGACATCACGCACCTTGCGTTGCCTTTTGAACCAGGGAACATTTTTATGATATTCTTTTTCATTGTATGGCGTTTTACTCCGCAGAGTGGTACCGTCTTATTGATTCATTCATCTGAAATCTTATTCGCGATCGGAACTTGAATTTACGTTTGAATAATAGTATCCTGTTCATGATCTGATGAGGAATCAAGACAAAAACCACTAAGATCTTCATTACTGTCGAAAGAAGTCTGTTTCCTCATCTGTTAGACCCATACCACGAGACCTGAAGATTACATTATGTAGTAGAATAACACTCATTTTCGCATTGTGTAAGACTTAAAAAGGGTTAAAAATAAGATTGACGAAAAGTGTAGCGTAGCTAATCAGGAAAAACTAAAGGACAATTGATCGAGTGTTAAACTTCGATTTAAAGGTAAAGCAGTCAACATTACGAAGATTGGTTTGAACACCACAGTGCTTTACTAGGGATGGTCGTGTTTGGAGGTGGTATGCCGTAGCATTCCTCCGACCTTCGAACTTACTTCTGACTTACCCAGCCAGTTATAGGGGGACCTACAGTTTAACGCGGGTTCCGAACCACGATGCTACTTGGTATTTTTTATATGAGCAATACTGCCAGGGGTGAAAGAAGTGGAAAGTGACAGATAAAAATCCTAGGATCTGGCGGGGATCGAACCCTCGACCTTTGGATTTGTAGTCTGGCACTCTACCACTGTGCAACCGAGGCGCAAAAACTGCCACCATTCCATTTGCAAGGAAAACTAGACGTAACACAAAACAATTCAACTCTACTTACATGACAGGCAGCGCGGTGCAAATCTGCTACCAGTGATGCACTCCGCAACAAAACGTTTTTCGGCTGAACACACCCGTGCACTAGAAACTAATAACCTTCACTGACATCATTGTTAGGACTTAATTGAAGAATACCTAAAGCGGAAAATACGGCATCTCCGTTATTGCGACAACATTAAGCATTTAAAGAAAAGTGGTAGCGTATTTGCATCAGCGCTGACGCTAGAGGGCTAAATAAGAGAAGAAAATTAATTGTGACTTCTGCCTTCCAGCTCTCCAAATCCAAAAAGATATTGCCCCCATTTTCTATGTGGTCAATAGCATCGTTTGGAATACAAATGTTTGTAAATTTATCGGACTTCCTTGGTTATTAGTCTCAAGGCTTACAAACTATTTAAACTAACCTAAGGACAACACACGCACATATGTCCGGTGGAGGACTCGAATCTCCGACGGAGAACAGTGGCGTGTTCCGCAGCGAGGCGTCTTGGAACGCTCAGCCACTCCCCACAGCGCTTGGATTGTGTGCCGATCATTGAACATTCCGAAACACATTCCTAATGGAATTACTTGGAGTAATACAGTTTGCCAGCTTATTTTAGCGAAGCATGATGCTTTCCGCTTACACAGCGCACAAAGCTAGCTCACAAGGGTGGTGTTTAGCACGTACTCGAGGTGGCATCCGATATTCACAGATACTAGAAAAATCCGCCGATTCGCTTCGGTCGCTGGGAGAGGCACGAACGTGCTTTCGCGGCACCAAGGCACATTACACCGTGACCACACTGAATGACCTCCCATGGTGCAAGGGCTTGCGTCTGGTCACAAAGTAACATATACAGAAAAGAAGCCCCCTCCCCCTAAACCACTGTCCTACGCTCCCCTTGTAGTTCCGTAAGATGCTAGCAGGTGTCGGGCCGTTCTCTGGCTTAGGGTGCCTCTCGCACGTCAGAGGGTAGCGTGGAGGGGAGACTGAGGGGAGAGCTCGTGCCGCCTGCCACGAGGCCACGGCTGTGTCCGGCTTGCTGGCGTTTGAGGAGAGGTGGTGGTGGGGACAGCCGCTACCTGCCGCCTGCTCTGGCCAGTTTAAAGAGCTGCTTCTGACCGCAGCGCCATCATGGGACATTTGCGGAACTGCTGGAAACCCTCCCTCCCCGCACACCTGAGCGTAGGACCGGGCCCTTACGGACGTTTCCCTTCTGTATATATTTGTCTGTGGTCTGGCATAGCGAGACTGTCATTGGGACTGCCATGCAGGGTTACTACTTTACTGATTTCCCAGTTGATGTAAATACGCGAACCAAAGACTACGGTTCGTTGGCAGAATATTTAGAAGACGCAACAGTTCTACTAAAGAAACTACCTACACCACACTTGTGCGTATTATTTTGGAATATTGCTGTTCCTTTTGGGATCCCCGCCAAGAAGCACTGACAGACGATTTAGAGAAAGTAAAGAGAAGGGCTGCTTGTTTTGTAGTATCACAATATAGGAGAGTGATGCACGAGTTGTGGTGTAAATCATTAAAACAAAGGCGTGCGACGAGATCTATATGGAAAATTTCTTTCACCAACTTTTTCTTGCGAATGCGAACATATATTGTTTGTTAGCACCCACATACATAGGAAGACAAGATCATCAAAATAAAATAAGAGAAATCAGATCAAAATGGGAAAGATTTAGTTGTTCGTCTTTTCCGCGAGCTATTAGCGAATGGAACTGTAGATAAACATTGTAAAAGCGGTTCAAATAAACCTCTGCCATGCACTTCCATGTGACTTGCCGAGTATTTATATAGACTACTATCGCCTGTGGTCGAAAATCGACCAATTGTGCTTACAATGATCACTGGGGGTACAATTTTACGCATCATGTCGGCGGCCTCGCGTGATTATGTTGGCAACATCAACAACACGATAGAAAATCTTTGCCCATTTGTTCCAACCACATAGAATGACTCGATTAGTGTATCGTACAGACTATGAAGTAAACAAATAATGCTGTTCCTGTTTTATGGTTGACAGGTTCTTGTATGTACCCTCGTCCACTCAGTAAAAATAATTGCCCTCGTAAAGCGAAGATTCCATGAGAAAACATCAGCGTTGTCAAGCGATTGGCTAAAATGAAGACTCACAGGATTCTCACTATTCAGAATCTGTTGCCAACATTATCATAGGAGGCCGCTGGGATATTTGGTAAAATTTAACCGGCACTGGGAGGTATGAAACGGTATCTTTTACGTGTTGCCTGACATAATAACTCCAAATACAAACGGAAGTATACGCTTCTCATGCCATATTCGAATTATATAACTTTCATTAGCCTAATCGATCTACAATTTAGGTGTTCGTATATTTATACAACGTCAAGAAATGTTATTTCGATACGGTGATATTCAGAATTCCAGAGCTGACAACATGTCGACTTCGTAGTTCCACCCGTGAACCGCTACATGCCTCTCCCGGCGCATCATCATTTACATCGGCATTGTCGGCTTCGTAGTTCCACTCGAGCACCGCCAGATGCCTCTCCCGACGCATCATCCTTTATATTGACATTCATATGAAAACATCCATTTCCTTTAACCACTCTTAATCACTGCGAAAATGAAGCATTTGAAAGGCACAAGAAAGTGAGTTGGGACCCCTCCATATATCGATATTCACTTATTTTAATACGTTATTTTAATACTGCAGATGCGCTGCTTTACAGCGTCTTTGGTCGAGACGGATAGCCAATCAGTGAGAATGTAGAACTTGATCCAAGATGTAGATAGGAAAATTTCTACTTCCTTTTACCACTTTTAACGGCTAAGTGCACACATAATATTTATATTCGTGAAATCTACGACAAACAATCTTTCGAATTATGTAACTTTCATTGGCCTTCTTGTACGAATAAATTAGTAATCTGTACCACAATTTTTGTGTTAGCGTATTTGTTTTATCTGTTAGCATCTGTAAGCTTCAATAGCTCTGAGGGAATGTCATCTACTCCAGGGGGCCCGTTTCGACTTAGGTCTTTCAGTGCCATGTCAAATTCATCTCTCAGTGTAGTATCTCCTACTTCATTCTCATCTACTTCTTCTCCTCTTCCTACAATATGCCTCTATGTTCATTTCCTTTGTAGAGCCTTTCTATATACTCTTTCCATCTTTCAGCTTTCCCTTCTTTGCTGAGAAGTGGTTTGCCATCTGTGTTCTTTATATCGTAGAGCTGTTTTTCTTATTTCCAAATATCTCTTTTATTTTCTTGTAGGCTGTATCTATTTTTCCCCTACTTATACATTCTTCTACATCCTTGCATTTGCCTTCTAGCCACTCTTGCTTAGCCATTTTGCACTTCCTGTCAATCTCATTTCTTTGTCGTCTGTACTCCATTTTGTCTGTTTCATTTACTGCATTTTTACATTTTCTCCTTTCATCGCTTAAATTTAGTAAATGTGATATCCAAGGATTTTTTGTAGGTCTTGCCTTCCTACCTATTTTGTCCTCTGCTCCCTTCACTATTTCATTCCTTAATGCTACCCATTTCTGCTCTACTGTTTTATTTTCCACCGTTTCTGTCAATTGTTGCCTAAAGCTCCCACTGAAATTCTTAAGCACTTCAGATTCCTTCAGTTTATCCCACCTCCTTATTTTCCTACCTTTCTGCAGTTTTTTTTTTTTTTTTTTTTTTTTTTTTTTTTTTTTTTTTTTTTTTTTTAAAGCTTCTGCCTACACTTATACCTCTAAACAATCGGATCTTCACGGTATTTGAATAATTTAAACTCTCTTGAGGTGTCTAGAACAATGTTTTCTCTATATCTTAAAAAATCTGCTTATTTCTTCGTCACGCTACTCTGGGTCTTCTTAACCCAGCCACAGATTTTTCCTATGTTTTATTCAGTCTTTTCTACGTAGGATGATTTTCTTCATTGTTTTGGTTTTTGATGAAGTTCAAATGAATTATATGATGATGCTGTGCACTTATTTGTTTTTAAATGCCCTTAGGTACAGCTATTACTAATTTCTTGTTTCTTTACTTAGTAATTTATGGTTCGGCAATGTCTAAGAAATTTTCCCATGAAGACATTGTAATTAAAGCAACTATTTTCCATTGCACTGCATATTTTACTTCTTCTGCATTCGCTCCCCAACGCTTCCAACCACTTTGGTTAGTTTTCCCCATCTTAATTCGATGGTTTCCTTGACTCTTTATGATGTACGTGACTGATATCGATTGCTGGTGCTGCGTGTGCCCCACAGCTTTTGTATTATCGTTGCATTTCTATGTGATGGGCTCAGCCACTTAGTTTTAATGTATGTGAATACTTACAATGCTGCGGATCACCGCCAACTCTGTTCCTGTGAAGCAGATAATTAATAATAAACACTAATTTTTGAAAGCATTTTTTTTTTGGAACAGCGATCTGAAAAATGTAATAATTAAAATAAGACAGTCCAGATCGAATTTTGTTGCGTTTATTACTGGCAACCGGTTTAGGTTCTATAGAACCATCTTCAGGCCTTTGGCACCTTGTTGGTGGACGGTGGCGGTGGCCGCAGCAGGCGTCAACTACTCTAGATTTATTTTAGATTTATTTTAATTAATAATAAACAATTTTTTTTAAATTGTCACTTTCCGTGTTAATAGGAAGTGATAAGAGTTAACATACATTAGTCTAACAATCTCATACCTTGGAATAGTTTTTCCATATTATCCAAAGTGTTGCATGTTCGCAATGAATTGTGTTTCAAAATGTCTTGGAACATTTCTTCTGTCCATTACTTGCAGCACCTGTATTTATTAGATTCCGTTCATGCATACGTAACAACCAAGTCTGCATTCATATAACATTTTATGCTATTGTGTAGTCAATCTCAATTATTTGGACACGTAGTAAGCTTTCGCCGCGGCAAAATAGCCGTGCGCACTAAGGTGCCAGCTCCGGTGAGCGCGAACGTTCGCAGTCCGCGGATCGAGTCCTTCCTTGGGCATGGGTGTTTGTGTTGTCCTTAAGTAGTTTGCAAGCGTAGCGAATGATGACCAACGTAATTAGTTCCCTTAGATTTACAAACTTATGTGCATTCGTAATAGGCGTTTCTTACATTTATCAAATGCTCTCCCTCTTCCATCTTCAGGACACTACTGGTATAAGTTTCATATATGTCACCCACTTATCTGAGACTGCATAGTGCATTTCTTTCATTTTCCCAAATGCCAGATGTTGTCCTGTTCATCCACGTCTCACTGACTATTCTGTTTGCAGTAGATTCACCACTTCAACGTAAAGGATAATTTAAGATTACCTGAAATAGTAGGTTTTGGAGGCGATCTGATCGTTTTACAGTTTTCAAAATGAAATGCCAAGATCGCACATTAATAATTTATTCAATGACGACCAATTTCGGTGAACTGTGTCACCATCATCTGGTCACATATATATTTTACAAGCTGGTCGTCTTGTTAGAAAATGGGTATAAAGTAATAAGTGCAACATTGCACTTTGTTACTATAGAAAAATATTACAAGTTAAAAACATAACAGCTTAGAAAATACTCATTATGTAAGTATTTACAATACTCATTTTGTAAGCTGTCATGTTTTTAACTTGTAATTTTTTTATATAGTGACTAAATGCTATGATGTTGCACTTATTATTGTGTACCGATTTTCTAACAAGGCGACCAGCTTGTAAAATATATATGTGACCAGATGAAGGTGACACAATTCACCGAAACCGGTCGTCATTGTATAAATTATTAATGTGCGATCTTGGCATTTCATTTTGAATACTATTGAAGGATAATTTCCCAAATCACATGTTCCTTTTCTATTTTTCATTTCTTTGTTTGTCTCTAACGGATAATTCAGTTTGACATTCTTCCTTCCTTTAGGATCAAAGCACATAAATTCCAGGTTCTTATGCGAGGGGAAATAAGTTTGCCCTGTCGATTGTGGGCAGAGTTTTGAGTGAAAGGAAAATAATACAATGAGGTATTAATGGTAAGACATATCTTCATTTTTCTACATAATTTCCAATTACATTGAGGCATTTGTCAAACCGCTTTATAAGTTTCAGAACGCCACCTAGGGAAACACCAGGGTGTTGCGTACGGAAGAAGCGTTGAACGGCTATGGCGAACGACTACACAGTAGGTGAACGCGCACGTGAAGAAGACCGATACACCATTGGGTAGAGGGGACCATGAATATGGCAATGACTTTCTGTTTCGGATTGTGACAAGGGATGAAACGTGGTCCCAAATCGAAGGCCACGTCGATGGTGTGGAAACATACGTCATCAACTGTTCGAAAGAAGTTCAAAAGAACTCCGTCGGCAGGTAAAGTGCTCCTCACCGTTTTCTGGGACCGATTTATTGCTGGACTTTTCGGAAGATGCAACCTCCAATGCTGCGCGGTACTGTGCCACTCTGTCGAAATTGGAAGAGGTGATTCGAAAGAAGCGACCTGGCCTCATATCTGGGCTTCTGCTATTGGATGACAATGCGAGACCACACTCGGCGACGCCAACATAAAACAATATTTCAACTCTGGGTTGGGAACACCTAGGCCATCCGCTATATACTCTTCATTTCGCAACAAGTGACTTCCATCTTATTCCAGCTTTGAAGAAGACCCTCAGCGGAATGCGCTTTGGAAGCAATGCTGACGTCAGACGAGCCGTTTAACGCTTCTTCAGTAGGCGATGCCCTGATTCTTCCCTGGACGGCTTTTTTGTTCTTATAAATTGGTATGTCAAATATCTAAACATACTTGGAAGTTATGTGGAAAAATAAAGATCTGTCTTAGATTATTGTCTAATTTTTTTTTTTTCATTTCAAACTTAACTCTGACCACAGTCGACGGGAGAAGCTTACTTTCCAACCCCCCCCCCCCCCTTGTAGTTACGTGTTCTGATATTTTAATTCGTGGGATATATTTGCGGATATAGTTACTCCAATAATTTCCGAGGCTAATTCGAACTTAAACTGTGATTTCTTTATTCCTGATGAGAGTGTTTATAAAATTAGAAGCCGCCCCATCTGAAGATCAAAACCAACTGCAGAACGATTTGAATAAGATATCACCGAAAGGTAAAGCAGTCAACAATCCGAAGATTGGTTTGAACACCACAGTGCTTTACTAGGCATGGTCCTGTTTGGAGGTGGTATGCCGTTGCCTTCCTCCGACCTTTGAACAGACTTACCCAACCAGTTTATCGTGGGTTCCGAGCCACGGCTCTACTCGTTATTTTTCACATACGCAATACTGCCAGAGGTGAAGGAAGTGAAAAGTGACAGATAAAAATCCCAGGACCTGGCGGTGATCGAATCCACGACCTTTAGATTTGTAGTCTGGCACTCTACCACTGTGCAACGGAGGTGTGTAAAAATTGGCAATTCACTCTAAATAATGCGATGTGTCAAGTCGTCCACATGAGTACGAAAAGAAATCCGTTAAACTTTGTTTACAAGATAAATCAATCAATAATGAAGGCCGTAAGCTCCACAAAATACCTAGGAATTACTATTACTTCAGACTATAGTGGATAATGTCGTGGGACAAGCGAACCAGAGTCTGCGTTTTATTGGCAGAACCCTTAAAAGATGCAAAAGAACTACTAAACAAACTGCATACACTACTCTTGTCCGTCCTTTCTTGGAGTATTGCTGCCCAGTGTGGGATCCTTATCAGGTGGGTTTGACGGAGGACATCGAAAGAGTCCAAAGAAGGGCAACTCGTTTTGTATTTCACGATACAGGGGAGACAGCGGTACGCAAATGATACAGGATCTGGGATGTGAATCATTACAACAACGGCGTTTATCGCTGCGGCGTGGGCTACTTACGAAATTCCAATCGCCAATATTCTCCTCCGAATGCGAAAATATATCGTTGACTCCCACTTACATAGGTAGAAATGATCATCAGAATAAAATACGAGAAATGAGAGTTCGAACGGAGAGATTCATGTGTTCTTTCTTCCCACACGCTATTCTAGAATGAAATCTGAGATCAAATGGTATAACGGTGATTCGATGAACACTCTGCCAGGCACTTAAATGTGATTTTCAGTGTATCCCATGTAGATGTAGATGTAGTGTACGATCAGATCATGTAGGGCGAGCAGAGTCAGCAAGTCGTTCACTGGAATTGTACACAATGTTCTTCTACAAACCTGTGACATGGCGACTGTTACAGTCACTTTCCATCACTGTTAGGACACATGAATTCCATGATTGGATGGTTCGTTTCAAATGGTCTCCAAGTAGTCGAACATAAGAAGACACTTATCGGTCGAGTAGGATCGGAGAACCCTATCAATTCGATGTAAGATCAGCCCAAACCATTTTGTAGCCACCAGCAGCACCTTGACTAATTTGAAGCGGTATACGTTAAGTCGTGTCTCCCAAGTGAAACTGTAATATTGTGTGACGTGTTCGCAGCTGTTGTGTAGTGCTTCTGCCACTGCCGGAGATCCGCACATCGATCTGCTTCGGCCCACACTGTCAAGGCGAGGTATCTGGCTGTGCATCCGCCTAGTTTTCGCGAGGGATTTCTCGTGCCGGGCCGGCCAACTTGGCGCCCCGAATCCCGTCAGATGACACCCCCCCCCCCCCCCGCGGCGCCTCGTATAGCAACCCTGTCACGCCACCGCGCCCTGACAAAAATACGCAACTTCGCCCGCCTCTGCGCGTTGCCTGCCGCGCTGCCGGCTTCGAATATGCTGCCCGTGAATGTACCAGCAGACTGAGTACCAGCTCATCAATTACCGCATTTTCTGTGAGCGGGCGTAATCCGTATGTCATCCATAGCTTTGTCGTCTAAAGAAGGTATTATTTCAAGGATAAAGAGGAAAAACAGTTGCGCATGGGAGAGAAACTGGAATTACTGTTTTATACATTTCTACATTTCTCACATTGTGTCACCTTCCGTACCATCATTTATTCATAAACAATGATGAATTATAAAGACCACCATGAAATATTGTGTATTGCCTTACTCATCATCCTTCAGCATGTCCCTCTTTACTGCTTAACTAAATGTTCAAATGTTTGTTAAGCTTATGGGACTTAACTACGGGGTCATCAGTCCCTAAACTTACAAACTACTTATCAACTACCTTATACTAAGGACGGCACAAATATCCATGCCCGAGGGGGGATTCGAACCCCCGACCGTAGTGGCCGTGCAGACCGTGACTGGAGCGCCTCAGTCCCCGCGGCCACCGCGGCCGGCACTGCTTAACTGGCTTGCAAAATGTCAATTCAAAAATCTTCTACGCTTGCTCCGAAGTTCGTAAGTTATGCAATTAGTAACACAGAAGAGAAATGTGATATTTTCTGAAACATAGGAACTTAGTTAGTTTATTCAATCAAAAATTTCCATTAATTTTATTTGCATTGTACAGCCATAGAGGCCGTTAAATCAAACGTGGAATTAGAGCTGCAGCTGGTCTATTTTTAAATGCAAATAATAAATGTATTTACCAACAGCTGTAAAGTTTGGCCGCAGAGGAGTGGTCGAGCGGACTGAAGCGCTATGCTCCGATGTACGAGGCTTGATCACCAGATATACAAAAAAAGGCTTGCCTAAGATATCTTCAAAACTCCTGTGTTTTGCAGTTTATGAAATAGTTTCATTGTAAATATCATATCAGTTTACTTATTCAGGGAGAGTAACTGGTTAATGTAATTAGTCCCATTAAAAATTCTGCATCATTTGGAGAGATTTATTAATCGATGTAGTTCCTTCTCATTCTGGAATTGGAACTGCAGCTGGTCTAGTTTTAAATACAAATAATAAATGTATTTACCAACAGCTGTAAAGTTTGACCGCGGCGGAGTGGTCGAGCGGACTGAGCTATGTTCCGATGCACGAGGCCGTCCCCGTCGGCGGTTGGAATCCTCCCTCGGGCATGGATGTTTGTGCTATCTTTAGTATAAGTTAGTTTATGAGTAGTTTGTAAGTTTAGGGACTGATGGCCATGCCGTTAAATCCCATAAGCTTAACACACATTTGAATTTTTTCGTAAAGTTTGTTGTTTAATAAACTACTGATTTCGGTATAATAATAATAATAATATCTTCAGGTACTATGACATAACAGATATCCAAGAAAACTTTTTAAATGGCCTCTTACACTGGTTTATTTAATATCTCACAGTTCCTGAATAAACGTGTGTTAATACACACATGTGACAGCGGCTGTCAAAATAAGTAACAGCAATAAAGTCACATGTGTGTATTACCACACGTTTATTCACGAACTGTGAGATATTAAATAAACCGGTATAGAGGTCATTTCAAGAGTTTCCTTCTTGGAAATCTGTTATGACACGCCGGCCGCGGTGGCCGACCTTACTGCGGCGCGCCAATAACTGTCTGCACGGCCTCTCCGGTCGGGGGTTCGAATCCCCCCTCGGGCATGGATATTTTTGCCGTCCTTAGTATAAGGTAGTTCATAAGTAGTTTGTAAGTTTAGGGACTGATGACCCCGTGGTTAAGTCCCATAATCGATACAAACATTTGAACATTTTTTGTTATGACATACAAACTGAAGATAATATAATAATACTAATAATAATACTATAATACAGAAACCGGTAGTTCATTAAACAACAAACTTTACGGCTGTAGGTAAATACATTTATTATTTGATCTATTAATGTATGAACGCGAACTGTGTAATCTACCTACGCTTCATTATACAAGAATATTTCGAAACCAACCAGTTGTCACCTATTTCGACTCCGTCAAGTATTCGTGCAACTCTTCTCTGAAACGGCGCAAATCTATGGTCTAAAAGTGCACGCTCAGAAAGTTATTCTTTTTTCATTGAGAACATTGCTTGATTCCAGGAGACGTCGCTTTATCATGAATTCCCTTTTAACCTTCCGGTTTCTTCGTCCTTGGTTAGATATTTTACTTCCAAAATTTACGAGTTCATCAATTTCCTCACGTCGTGAACAGTAACATTTTGATGTTCACTTTCTCGGTACTCTCTTTTTTAGTATTTCTCAATACTTCTGTTTTTTTTCAGTCTCGGTACATATTGTGTACTCAGTAGGTTATTCATTCCATCCAACAGGCCCTGTACTTGTCCATGTTCAGTAACGATGGCAATGACACCAGTGAATGTTGAACGTTTCAAACGTTTGTCAAGCTTATGGGACTTAACTGCGGGGTTATCAGTCCCTAAACTTACAAACTACTTATACACTACCTTATACTAAAGACAGCACAAACGTCCACGCCCGAGGGGCATTCCAACCCCCGACGGGGAACGGCCTCGCGCATCGCAGCATACCGCCTCAATGCGCTTGGCCATTCTGGCGCGGCAGTGAATCTGGACATTGATATACTTTCACCCTGAAACTTGACACCACTCTCAACTTTTCTTATCATTCCGCATTGCTACTTCGATGTACATATTCAACAGCAGAGGCGAAGCCATGTTTTAATCCGAGCTACTTCGATGTACATATGCAACAGCAGAGGCGAAGCCATGTTTTAATCCGAGCGTTTCGTACATTGTCTCGCAGTCCTACTGTTCCATTCTGGATTTTGCACAGGTTCTATATTACCCATCTTCCCTTAACGCTTAGTCCTTTACTTTTTGTGGCAGTGTATATTGCCGGACACGTTCTCCAATTCGACGAATCCTATGAACGAGTCTTGGTATTTCTTCCGTCTTGCTTCCATTATCTTGTGAAATTTTCGGACTGCCTCTCTGGGGCCTTTGTTTTTTTGAGACGCATAAAAATAAATGTTTGTTTTAATATTGTAGTGGGACGAAATATTATTCCCGCTACTACCTTACATCAGCTCAGTTTTGCAGGTAAAATATGTTTTCTATGTTGTTGATAATTTTTAATATAATAATTTTTGTGTTATGATTTTCTAAAAGAAATGTGTTGTTTCCTATGTTTCATGTGCGGTGACAACGGAGCAATCTACGAGAACAGCGTCTATTCTGCGGAATCCAAAGATGACATAGCTGGCCACCAATCGTCGCAGGTCGACAGCCGCAGAAGATCCTGTTTGAAGACCTCCGTTGCCAACCATCACAATGAAATAAATAAAACAAATGAAATAAATGTGTTGTTATAAGTTGTTCATGATTGTATGTTAAACAGTTTCAGTCTTTATGTTGAGTCCTTAGGAGAGAGATCAGACTTTGTGTTGTATATGGATTTGTGACTTATGAAAATAAAACGTTAAATTTTATTTAAAGTGTCAGTGTTTAGAGAACAGTTATTTCAGCTGTTTAGAAAAACTAGCATTTATATATTTTGCTGAAACTATATTACGAAGTTATTTAAATAGGTTTTATTATTATTATTATTATTATTTTTTTTTTTTTTTTTACTTTAGAGAAGTTTAGGGACATAGCTATAATTTTATTGATTATAAGACAGTGAGTTCATATTTTGCAAAGCGATATTTTTTGTCAACGGATTCAACGAACAATATCTGCGGTTTACAAAACATATGACGAAATTTCAGCAAAAAACTATATACCAAATTTTGAACTTTGAAGAATTTTGTTTTAGAAACACTTTATTTTCTCTTATCTTGCACAAGGACCAAGAAAGAAACATTTAAAGATTTTTTTCTATGATTGAACAGTGAAGTTTCAGTTATATTTCGGGTGTAGTGGAAGGGTCAGGATCGAAGTACAACTCGATCATACTGAAGAACTTTACTTGTGAACCTACCCGCCGTGTACCACTACAATATGAAATTATTTGGTGTAACATTAGATCCACAGTTGCCCTTGAATGGATAATCTTTTAATGAACATAATATGTTGATTTCTGGCAGCCATCTTGCCGACAAATATTATTTTCATAAATTACTGTTACAATTTTACCTTCTAAACTTACTGGTGGCTTTCACTTCTTATAGCTCGAAATATCTGTGCGATTTACAAAATGTTTACAGGAGTATTTGGCCGGAGTAATACTTTTTTTTGCACACACGAGCTTTGTGTAGGCTATGATGTCGTAACATATCGAGGCATTTTTTCTCTCAATATTGATAATAATTACCAATCTATTGTAGTAACAACTATAAAGAACCCGCTTGAGATTGCCGTGCTCTAAAATAACTTACGCCAATCAAAGAAGCTACCTACTACATATAATTATTTCAGACGATAGCACCAAACCATATTTATGAAATTAATACGCACATTAATTATAAGTACAAAGATACGAAACCTTTTTTAATTTTTTTTTATATCATAAAGACCACGCAATTCGTCTCGGCGGCACCCATGCGCCAGTGTTGATCACTTTAGAAATGTACCAGTGGCCAACAGTTGATATTCCTAAGATGGTGTTCTAATGCTTGTTCATGGACATGAGGTTTCGGAGAGATGCAAGGTTTCAGCCTGTGGGTGTCTAGGAGTGTCGCCGAACTGAAGCTACTGCATAAAGCTTGTAAAGCTGACTGCATGGACATCAGACGGTGCAAAGGGAGCAGGAACGCTGTTCTTTGTGTTCATTACAAAATGTTCAAATGTTTGTATAGTTTATGGGACTTAACTACGGGGTCATCAGTCCCTAAACTTACAAACTACTTATGAACTACTTACAAACTAGGACGGCACAAATATCCATGCCCGAGGGGGGATTCGAACCCCCGACCGTAGTGGCCGTGCAGACCGTGACTGGAGCGCCTCAGTCTCCTCGGCCACCGCGGCCGGCTGTTCATTACAAATTTTTATGTTGGCTTGTTATAATTTGGTAAATAAAGACAAGTTACGAACATGGTATTCAGTTCTGTAGGTTCCTCGTACTTGGTTCACTGATGGGTTACTCTCTATCAGAAGCAAACTGCAAAACACTGACGTAAGAGCCAATTGATAAACAGCTCTGCTGTGTCATATCTGTGGCGTTTGAGAGACATGGCCAGCTGTTATATATGGGACTTTTCCTGTATTACTAATAACGCAGGCTCTAACCGCTCGCATGTCGTGATTCAGCAGCAGATAATGGACTACGCACATAATCCGTCCACAGTCCGCTTCTGCATTCTCTGTAGCATCTACGAGGCGCGTCCAGAAAGTAAGTTCCGTTTGGTTATATAAAACTAACGGGTACAGATACAGAAATGATATTGATTGTACAAAAATCTAAAACTGTTAAACTACTTTTCTACATAGCTTCCGAAATTTTGTAGGCAATTGTCATAGCATGGCACAAGGTTTTGTGTGCCTTTTTCATAGAATGTTGCCGCCTGTGTATTCAACTATGTGGTAACATGTTCTTTCAGCTCGTCATCATCGTTGAAGTGTTGTCCACCAAGGACAGATTTTAGGTGTAAGAAGAGCATTACTATCAAAAGATTTTTTTCACGATAATGCCTGACCTCACACACCAAATGTGACCAAACAATTCTTACAGAAATTTCAATGGGACCTGTTTGATCATTCTCCATGCAGCTCGAACCTCTCTCCTAGCGACTTTCATCTCTTCTTACACCTAAAATCGGTCCTTGGTGGTCAACACTTCAACGATGATAAAGAGCTGTTACCACATGGTTGAATACACAGGCGGCAACCTTCTGTGAAGGATGCATGCAAAAACTTGTGGCACGCTATGACAAGTGCCTACAAAATTTCGGCAGTTATGTGGAAAATTAGTTTAGAGATGTGAATTTTGTGCAATAAAAATTTCTTCTGTATCTGTGTAGAATTTCATTTTATTACCAAACGGAACTTACTTTCTGGACGCGCCTCGTATACCAAACACGGGAAATAATATTGTTGTCAGGAAAACAATGATGGCATTGAGATTATATATCTTTCAAAACGTTGATGCTAGTGCGTAATTCAATAAGCAACGACATTAGCTAATACACAGAGCTACATATTTTGTAATTGCACTTAGTAAGTCGATAATTTAATGGAAGTGCATATCACACTTCGCCATGTCATGGAAGACCTTTTTTATCTTGGGTAATTGTTTTTCACAACCTAAGACGAAATATCAACCTGAAAATTTCCATTAAATACTGTCCAATTCATAATATTTATCAGCCTACTTCTTTTACAAACACTTATGAAATTTCATACTAGCTAGAAATTGTTAAAAAATAACTCTTCGTCATATTTTACGAGTATCAGGTATAGATGGTATTGTCAGCGTATGATTTAGTTGTTTACCCGGCTTTACGAGTGATTAAAAGAATTTTATATTTATTGCTTTCTACATCAACAATGAGACTTAGATTCAATTTATTTTATTTTAGTCCGTTTTACCTATACAGTGTGATGTAAATAAAAGCTCTTATTTCGCAATTATCAAGGAATTAGTATTCATTCTGAATTCGTATTTAACATCGTAGCATCAATAATGTGAGTTAGTTGTTGCTTTTGATGTCGGCATCCCTGTGCTAATATTCAAATGTACCGTTTTATTAAACTACTTTTCGTATTTGATGTGAATAAGTATTTTAAGTAATGGCTCATATTTTGCGGCAAATGACGAACTCAAAGCTCGGGCAACTGATGAAGACGAAAAAAGAAATTACATATTGGCAGGTTCCAGCAAACTGCGAAAGTTATTATTTCAGGTAAAGAGCTAGAAATACACTTATATGATTGTATAGAAAACATTGAAATTAACGCTAAGTTTACGTACACTCTATATACAGTTGCGATTTTTCACGAAAATAGATGTTTCACAGCACTATCTGACCATGTTAAGAGCAAGAAACATGCTTCTGAAGAGTTTCTGAAACGAAACAATTACAGTTTTCTCGCTAGATATTCCTGTGATAACAGGTCTACAATAACCACAAATGTACTGACATCTTCAGCTCCAGCGCCACAAGTGCCTGCAGAAGTAAATGTTTCATTATGTGATAGGATTGCAAATATGCAGGCTCTTATTCTTGGCGTAATATCAGAACAATGGGCCTTTTACAATGGCACCGGTGTTGATAGACAAGTCAAAATGATTAGAATCTAATAAGAAAGATTTAACAAATCTTTCCAAGGCACTCACTGCTGCTTCACATGATATGAAGCCTAGGCAAGGTAAAACCAATTTGAAGGATACTATCAGTACCATGAAGGATGTTAAGTTCTCATTAAATGTTGATGAAGCTACAAGTAAAAATGAGAGTATTTGAACACTATAGTCTTTTTCTTTTCTTTATATCCCAATATTTTGTATTATTTTTATTCATTTATTAATTAATTATTTACATTCATGCTTGGTGTACATCGATTGTTAACTGTGTTAAACTGCACTGTGATATCTGTATGGTGATCTTTAGCATAGCAGTTTGCAGGTGTTCTGCTAAAATTTTATAACTTGATTGGTTTCCTGTAATGATGTATAATTAATATTAAAAATGCTAAATTTAATATTTTGTAATTTGTTCTGCATAAACTATGTAACAGTGTATGCTGGATCATGTGAAGGGAAATTCAGAATTTATGTAAAAGTTAGGGTACAGTAACTGGCAACCGAAAGGTGGTCGGCTAAAGGTAAAAGGTGGTAAGTTAGCGGGAGAAGTTTCTTGAAGTGTGTGTGAGCTAGCGGATGACCCTGAGGATGACTGTGTTAATCAGCTCATCACCAGGGTCGAAGAAGCAAGACAGCTGGCTCTCATACGGACACTGGACGCCCAGGAGAAGGACCGTCAGCGGTATAACGACAAGCACCGACCTGTTGTGTACAGCCCAGGAGATCTGGTACGGATTTTTACCCCTGTACGGAAGGTTGGACTGTCAGAAAAGTTGTTGAAGCGATACTTTGGTCCGTATCGTGTCATACGCCCCCTGTCAGACGTCACATACGAAGTTGAGGATTACGACCCGTCGTCGAAACGACAAAAACGAAGAGACATTGTTCACGTCCTGCGCATGAAGCCTTACTACGACCCTGAAGAGCAGGTAGGCGACAATGACTTCTTGTTCAAGGACTCTAAGGACGGTAATGTTACTGATGAAACCACGACAGGAACGTCTGTAGTCGATAATCGTGGTGAAGGATTCTCTTGAACTGCCATACAGAGGACCTATGACAAGGTCAAGATCCAGGACATTGCAGATGGCTCCACAGGGAACATAACAGCGGGTCGCTATTTTTCCAGGAGAGGGAGCAATGCCGCGCGACACCAAATAAACCGTCTGCCGGCGTGGCGTAGGGGATAGCGTCACAGACTGCGGTACTGAATATCAACGGTTTTTTTTTTTTTTTTTTTTTTTTTTTTAGTTAACAATTCCAGAATTTTCTTTATCTTTCTTATGTTCACTTGTAAATTCTACTTGTTTCTTATGTTAACTATTCTTCTACTTTCTGGTACATTCTGTCTGTGTATAAATAGCAGAGAACTCTGCCCGAGAGGCAGCTTGTGCTGCGTGTATGTTGAGTTCGTAATAAACGTGCTTTCAGTATAAGTGCTGTGTTCAGTTGCCTTCGAAGTCAAGCCTGCTTCCATTTCAACGCGACAATATACAACCCGATAACTATCATCTACATAACTACCCAATAACAATTGTCCCATCCTCTCTTTATTCCATTATATTTATAGCATGACATAACATATTTCATATTTATGGTTTATTACCAACATTTGTATTAACAGCATGTCCTATTTCATTTAAGAAAAAGTACAGTGCTTGTTAACTTAAAGAATTCAGCATCACTGTTATTGTTCAATTAAAAATCAACAGTCAACAATATAGAAAGATCTGGAAAATGTATTAATGTCCCATTGTTATATTCAATACTTTTGTCAATTAAGCAAATCATAGAAAATTAATTCAAACCCAAAATGTATGTAGAAAGGATCACAGTGTAACGTTAAATCATCTCTCTGTACTTTCGTGCTGTCCTAATTTTTGAATATATATAAAGATAATTACTGATGCCACAATTAGATTATGCCATGCAACATGTTGAGTAATTCCTGGTGAATGTAATTAATAACTCAGTGTTGTACATAAGATATGTATCTAACGAAAAATTTGGACTGTAAACATTAACTTAAATGTAATTAAACTGTACTAATTTTAATGAACTACTTATGACAATGTTTAACCCATCGTATTGTCAAGGATGTATATATAGAAGAATGCGACTGGTGCAGTGAGTTGAAGTTAGTTAGTTGGAATTAGATGGTGTATCAAGTAAAATATGAATAAAGGAATTAGTTGAATTATTTTGTGTTTCATTTGTAAACTACACCCACAAAAGTTACGTAAAGCATTTAGAATGATTTGTGGGTCCTGATTATTAATTATTGAAGTATGCAGTTGTATTTTAGTACTCCCAATAATTAATCAATCTAACGGGACACTATAACTTCTAGGACATAATTTAGGCTAAAAGTAATAGTTGCAAGAGTAAAATTAATAATAATAATAATATTTATCTGTATGGCGAATAATGCACCACGAACTACGGAGTATTATAGTTTTGCATTAGGAGGAGAACACAAAGCTGGTTAACGGTTTTGGTTCATCTTGTGTGAGGCCAATATTAGGATGCTAGGCAGATGAGAGTAACGTCCAAACACGCATCGTTAAGCGACGTAGTGAAAGAACAGAGGTTGCCTTGGTCGGTGTGATTTATTTCGCATCAACAATACACAGCACGGGTGGGCGAAGTGTGAGTGGCTTGGTGCGAGGGAATTCAACAGTTCCGTGGGGAGAGAATGAAAGGCATAGCGGAGGGAAAGGGCCGTGAGATATTGGCGTAGGCTACGCATTGGAAATGAAAACTGGAGTCGTAGCAATAATCTAGTCCTGTTTTATAGAGAATGGAAAGAAGATACTACTTTAGGAATAACGCCACAGTAATTCTGAAGATCTTACACGTGATCTTATTTATAAAGTGATTAGCGAAAACCCATTAAATAGAATTCTTCCTGGCGCTGTTGTAGACATGGGCGATGAAAGGAAAATAAATATGCAGAACAGAGACGAGTGAGGGGACATTCTCGTCGGTGTAATGAGGATATTGAGAAAGTAGACTGTAAGGTAGCTATCACGAAATAGAGGTCACTACGAGGCACAAATTTTAAGACATCGGCCATCTTTCGTCATAGCAGTATCTGTTTACGAAAGTTCAGTCAACATTTTGCCCGCAAACGTTCAACCTCATCTGTAAACTGAAATTTAATAATCACAAGAAAATATAATAAATCAGAGCTAAAACGGTAACGTAAAGGTGTTAGTATTGCCAGCGTGCTATTCGAGTAGTTCTGTACAGAGTGTGAGAGCCGCGGTCGAAGGGCCGAGCGCTCTAAGGCGCATCGCATTGCTCGTCGTCAGAGAATGGAGTCCGCCCTCGAGTGTGGCTGTGTTTTGTCCTTGGGTTAGTTTGAGCCTAAGGACTGAGAACCACAGTAGTTAAGTCTCATAGGTTTACAAACATTTCAACATTTGATTTACTTTTGGATCTGAGTGGAGACGTTGAGGAACACCACGACGGAAACGGTGAACATGGTCAGCTGGTCCCGTGTTGCTGCAGCGAGTGTTTCAATCTCGCTTTGATGCCCCAGGATCATATCAATAACTCCAGCCAGTCTGCAGAGAAACCCAAGCCCTCCTGCTCTGTAGGTTTTATGGTGCTCGTTACGATGACATTAGCACCGATATCTGTTATGGTATGCTGGCATGTATGTGTTACATAGTGATGCAGCGGAGTGTATGATGGTATGAAACTTTCTGGGACGTAGCCCGCGAAAGGCCAAGGGCCCACGATCGGATCCGGTTTCGGCACACAATTTTAATCTCCAAGAAGTTTCATACGTTACGTGGTACGCAACGTCTTGTGAAAATGCTTTTCGCGTTTTCCGCGATGACGTAATCTAAATAACCAATCGAGGACCTCTGCACTGGTCACTGCTATGACACTTTCGTTGGAGATACTGAAAGTAACCAGTGCATCTCGCGAAACTCGTCTAATTCATCTCTTCGTCGTAGGTAGAGGAGAGGGAAAACAACCCACAAATGAATGCGGGACGTACGACTGACGTATTCGATGCGCACCACCGACTACAGTACCTTGCCTAACAGGACCACACCACCTGCAGCTTCTCTGCTTATCAGCATATCACATACAACGTCAATGACTGGGAGACAGGGGCTTGCAGATGAGTCCTGATTTCATTTGGTAAGGACAGATCGTAGGGTTAGTTTGTGGTGCTGGGCAAACGTGGTGGCTTTATAATAGTGTGGGCTGCTTTACATGGAATGAAATGGGTCCTGTGGTCCACCTGAAAAAAGCCCTGTTTGTATCCACAATTTCCAAACATTAATGGACTTCACGTCCCTACATAACGATGGAATTTTTTTGGATGGGAATGCACCATATCACCGGGCTGCAAATGTCCCTGGTTGCATTGAAGAACATTCTTGACGATTCCACCCACATGAATTAAACTTGATCGAATATTCATGGGAGATAAACGAGGAATCAGCTAGCGCACAAATCCTCTGCGAGGAACACGTTCTTAGTTACTAACCACTATAGACGAGTATTCCTGCAGGGAACATCCAACAACTGCTGTATTCCATGCCACGACGAGCTGATAGACTTCGCCGGAATTTAGGAGATATCATGTAAGTTTTGTGGCCTCAGTGTAATATGGTAATCAAAACCACAACGTCCGCCTCATAGAATCTGTGAGAGTACTACACCACTCCTGCTTGGATAACCATGTATCGCAACGCATTAGTCGTATTTAAAACAATAAAAATAGCAGTCTGGTGATTTATGGGACCGCTACACAAGTAATCCGAGGTATGAACGCTACTGATAAATGCGAGTGCTGTACCTTGCAGTATTTATTCAAACAAATGAAACGTAAAGGCACAAAGGATCAAAGAAATGCGTCGACTCAGCAGCAGAGTTCCACCACACTAGACATTATTGAATTTAATAAAATGAGAAAAGAGAGCCATTTCTCTTTATTCTACCAAGTAATTAGGAACATAGCATGAGAACACAGCCTCCAACATTTTTATACTTATTCTGATACGAGTTGTAGGAAAACCAAGTAATATTTATATTATCCATTACGGATGGAACTTCAATATAATTTAAGGAAAACGCCACCAGTCACTTGATTTTGAAATGATACTTCATTAATCGGTTTTAGAACCATTTCATGTTGATCTTCAAACGGTGCTTTTTCAGACGTGATATTTGGTGCTGGCTCTGTGGGAGAAGATGGAAACGTGCTTCAATAAATTAAGTGCAATTCCTTCTTTTCATACTGTGATTGTATGGCTGGCTTTTTTAATTAAGTCAAATAGCGTTAACGTGTAAAAGTACAATAACAAAAATTGAAAAAAAAATTAAAAAAAAAAACAGGAACTTCAGTCAGCTTGTTACGAATACAACGGCGACTTGTCTTAGTGAGAACTGTGAAAAAATAATAACCGCGTTAAATGCTGGTATCCGCAACATTTTAAACAACAATAATTATACAACACATTAAGAAAACTCTATTCTCCTGACATAACATAATAAAAATATCGTGTTGAAAGACTGAAACCTAATAAGCCAGCTAAAACCGATGATAGCCTCTAAAAAATGAATTCAAGAAAGTATCAAACAAATTAAAACATAAAATGCAATAAAAGTATCTCATGCATGTTCTAATAACGTAAGCTACACAATTCGTAACATTCTGTATCAATTTATGTATCTTCTACATCTACACACATTCTTCGCAATCCACCGTAAGGTGCGTGGCGGATGGTACACTGTAACACTACTAGACATTTCCTTTCCTATTCCTATAAACGAGGAAAAAGAGAATGGTTATGTGCATCCGTACGAGCCCTAATTTCTCTTATCTTGTTATCATTACGCGAAATGTAAGTAGGCGGCAGCAAGATCGTACTACACTCAGCTTCAGATTCCGGCCCTCTAAATTTCCTAAGCAGAATTTCACGAAAAGAACGTCGTCTTTCCTCTAGCGATCCCCAACTGAGTTCCAGGAGCATTTCCGTGACACTCGCGCATTGGTCGAACCTACCAGTAACAAACCTAGCTGCTCACCTTTGAACTGCTTCTATGTCTTCCTTTAAACTGATCCGCTGCGGGTCCCAACTACCCAAGAGCCAAGACATCGCTGACGATGAGTATGTGCTCGAAACCGGTTTTGTAAAATAAATACATAAAAAGGAAGTAGTCTCTCATTACATCATATAATAATGTCGTTTATTATATGTAAACGAGGTTGGATTTGAAAAACAGTTACCGTACCCAGAAACATGGTTTATCAGTGGAGAACCGGAGGAAAACCGATACTGGATAATCGTGCTAAAGGAAGCCAGCTTCATCAGTGCTAGGTAAATTTATGAAGTGTTTTAACTGAAGGTTGACCTGTCACAACATAACTACACACACCAAAAATAAAGTAATGATAAATCTGAAGCATAGAATTAAAATTTGTGATGCGGCCGGGAATCGAACCCGGACCTCCTTGCTTACTAGGCAGACGTCTTACCGTTAGACCACCGCATCACTAAAGATTAACGCCCCTCGAAATAGTCTAAATACGATTTCCCTCCACGTCACAAACTTTAATTCAGCTTCTGTGTTCCAAAGATAATTGCCACTACTGCCAAGGCTCTCCATGCAGCCGCATCAGAAATTTTAATTCTATGTTTCAAATTTATCATTATTGTCTTTGCCATATTTGAGACGTAAATCCGTCTCAGGAATTGTTTTTTTTTTTAATTGATATTTATATCACCTTAACAGGATTGTTAAAAAATGTCGATTGCCGAGGTGCTATTCCGCTGCATGGAGAGCCTTGCCAGTAGTGGCAATTACCTATGCAACACAGAAACTGAATTAAAGTTTGTGACGTGGAGGGAAATCGTATTTAGACTATTCCGAGGCGCCTTAATCTTTAGTGGTGCGGTGGTCTAACGAATAGAAAAGTATAGGGAAAATATGGATTATTCTTAATTAGAATCTTAACTTGAACAATTACCTTTGAAGGAAGTTTTATTTGCCTTTTCGTTTTATTTTTAACGGTTTAAAAACCTACTTTACTTTACTTTACTGTTTTTATTTATCCTTCTACTTGGAGTGGAGTAGTCCGCATGTGGTTTGGAGGAGGAATTCACAGCTTAGGGCAGCACGACAGATTTTGGAGACCAGCGCTCCGAGGTTAATGAGAAGACGACGTAAGATTTAAGAATGAATTAGGATGACACACGCACGAGCATATCACGGCAACTTTGCGATGGCAGTACGCCGAAATCGATACAACGTGCATTTACGACACAAGGACAAACGAAAAAAAGCAAAATAAATAAATAAATCAATCAATCAAGGCTATTATTTTTATTTCTCATCGAAGAAGGAAATTTTGTCTTTTTATTACCACAAGAAGAAGTACTGTTATTTTCTATAAGAAGAAGGATATTTTGTTTTTTCTCCGCAAAAACAGAAAAAAAGAAGAAGAAAAAACGGTTAAGACGTCTGCCTAGTAACCATAAAGGTTGTGACGCATTTCTTTTCTTTACTGGACATATATTAAAGCCACATTTTTAATACATCACCTGTTATATATGTTCAGTGGTAGAATACTCGTAGATCTCGTTGGTCGCCTGCCAATAACACATCACAAAATAATAAGACGTCGGGTTCTTCCAAGTCATGGAATTAACCATCAATGTGACACGCTTCACATTTTTTTTCGTATATTTATTTATCCATTCTTGGTAAAGCACAAACGTAATGCAAGAGTAAGACTGGTTCACAACACACTTCCATACTAACTAAGATGTTACTCCTCTAAGACTGCTATAGGACTCTCCTTCATACTACTACTCTATTAGTAACTTCATACTGCATGCGTTCGCACCAATTCGCGCGTATTAATGTCTGTTATAGTTTTTCTAGAACCTTCTAGAACACGGAAGTACAACATTTAAATATTTAACAATTTTCTCAATAAACATTAATGAATCCTGCTTTATGTAAAGATACACAAAATTATGACAGATGTAATAATACCTTTATCATATCAAAATAAGCAATAGAAAAGATCGTAAGTAAACAACAATTAGCGCAGTGTTAATATGTTTCCATTATTGTTCGACATTAAGCTTCAATAATTTAATTAAGTTTGTTAGAAGAACCTAGTAATGCAGATGATGATTAAAATGACTTGACAGAAGCGCTATAAAATGCTTATGTAATATAAACATGGAATATTAGGTTACAATTCTACGACCAACTATGATATCGAATACTTCAGTTATTTAAACAAACGGGACCCTCCTGGCTAAGTATATTACAAGGTCCGGGTTCGATTCCCAGCCGCATTACAAATTTTAATTCTATGCTTCAGATTTATCATTATTGTCTTTGAAATATTCGAGACGTAAATCCGTCTCGGGAATTGTTTATTTGTATTTAAAAAATAAAGTCTTTGAGTGCCAGGCCCAAAAATGTTCATGCAAGAAGCTCTGCAATCCTGGGCCTGCACAGGAGTGAGATTAGACTCGTGGTTGGATTGCTCACAGGCTATGGGAATTTCAAAAAACACCTACATACAATGGGAATGACATAAGAGGACCCTAAATGTAGGATCTGTGATGACGGTGATGAAACTGCATCACACCTAATCTTCGAATGCATTGCATTGGAGAGTAAAAGGCACAGAACATTTGGGACAACCAGTCCCGAAGAAATTGTGTCTAACAAAGAACTGGTACAGGGACTCCTTGCACTGTTCAAGGGCATTGGTTGGCTTCACTAGATGTACAGGGAGCGATACCGTACAATAAACTTAGTTTTGGCTTCCCTGGAAAAATCAAATCAAATCGAGCATGCAGGTCCGGGTTCGATTCCCGCCGCATCAAAAATTTTAATTCTATGCTTCAGACTTATCATTATTGTCTTTGACATAATCGAGACGTAAATCCGTCTCAGGAATTGTTTATTTGTATTTAAAATATAAAGTCTTTCAGTCACAGGCCCAGAACTGTTCATCTTGCATATGCATCAAGTAAACAGCATTTCTTTTTTCTCTTTTTTTTTTCAGCTATGGCCTCGGCACTGGATGCGAACAGAGCGACAAATTCCGAGTGCTAAGTGATCACATTTTGGCGCTCGACTGCTGTGAAGACAGCGCGGCCAGCCTCGTAATTTAAACAGCGGATTGTCTGCAGCCGGTGTGACGGCGTGAATGATACACGGCCGCGGGCGCCAGCTCGCTATTAACTTTGCACCGCCGGCGGCGGGGGCGGTGCCTGTTTAATGCAGGCGCCAGTTTATGCTGTCTCCGGGGCTGTGACACGCCGGAGCGGTTACAAAATTTAAAACGGTCTTTTCAATCGGCAAACTTCTCTCTCTCTCTCTCTCTCTCTCTGAATGAAAAAGCAGCTTGGATATTTCTGGTTACTGTGTGTTAGGACAAAGGTAGGAATTTTTGAGTATGATTACGAATTCGTGAAACGGTTTTTCTAACAATTGGTTGTCAAGCTACAGTCACTCTAATTTCTTATTTTATTTTATTGACACATCACTAGTTTCTAAGAACTTAGACGTTATCGTCAAATGTAGTATAATAAAAGAAATAATGTAACTGATGCTGAAAATAAATAAGTTCCTATTACTCTAATTTCTTATTTTATTTTATTGACACATCAGTAGTTTCGAAGAACTTAGACGTCATTGTCAAATGTAGTGTAATAAAAGAAATAATGTAACTGATGCTAAAAAGAAATAAGTTCCTATTAAATTTAAAGTTATTACAATGATTTCCTACATACGATGCAAGTGCTATAAACAAGCCGATAAAATGTGGATCAGGCCATAAGATTTGAAATAATTCGGCATAAAGGAAAACTAAGTGAAGAAATATAGCTGGCACATTTATATCTTAACAAGTATCTGTGTTCTACAATACTTCATAATATTCTTAAATTTATAAATTTAATAGTTGTTTATTGCAAGAGATGTCTTCAATATAGACATAAAAGAATTCAACAAATTCGTATAAAATATGAAATTTAAACTTGGAATACATCTCCTCATTCAAAACAGACACTAGAATAAAAAACCTAATAAACATTAAGTTCAGAGATACAGAAACGTATTTAAAATAAAAAAAGCATTCATGTACTACATTCAACTCAAATTTTGTATCAATTATCTCAAATATTTAATTGCAAAAACAAAGGTTCCAACTAACAGTACAGAATTACCTGCCAGTAAAAAGATAACCAATGAAAGACAATCAACTCACAGTAAGACAAACCATGGAAAAGTAAACACTTGGCAGAATAAGTAAAAAAAAAAACTATTAGATAACCAACCTATTGCCATTAAATGTGACAAAGTTTACAATGTAGTCTTAATAAAACAAGATGATTACCTTAAAAGAATCTGAAATTTCTTTAAAGAAAGTATTACTGAAATAACAAACAATGCAATAAATAAATATGCTGCAGAAACTGAAAAATCTGTCAAAAATTGTAATGTGATATTAAATAATTTTGAAAAGATGTCAAAAATCATGATGAACCCACACACATTCAACTTAAGAATTTTGCCTAAGATACGGCAACCTGTAATTCCTATATACTCTGTTGTGAATTATATGAACTACTTAACATAGTTATATCACCAGAATCCTAAACAGAATAAAGAAACATACAGCTTCAGCAAAATGTATACTGTAAAATATTGTCAGCAACTGGTTGAGAAAAAAAAATCAACATTATCCTACCAAATTCTACACTTTTTCACCATATATCAGAAACATATACAGCAATATTCCAATAAAAGAAATAATAAACATCGTAAATGAACACCTCCTAAAATGTCAGAAAATTTTCGTCACAGGAAGAAAGGAAATTAAAACCTCCATGTTAACACATGAGTATTTTGAATTCAATAATAAAATGTATACTGAAGCAGACAGTATAACTATGGGAAGCTGTGAAACAAGTACATTAGCCATGATACTTCTAAATACCCTTGAAGTAAAGCTGTTCAGATCTGAGCAACTAATTTTAAAACAAATTATTTATTACTACCGATATATAGATGAAAATCTGATACTTGTCATTGGATCCGACAAACACATACCAGAATGTTGTTGTATTTTTAAATACCTACACGCTAAAATTAAATTCGTATTGGAAGAAGAAATTAAAAATTCAATTAATATTTTAGACCTAACTATTCCTAATGGAAGAAACCGATACATCTTCGAAAAATGCACCAAGTCTACCAACAAAAATTGGATAATAAATGATGACTAATGTTGTTCCATTTCACATATATTAGCGTAAGTCAACTTAATTATTAGCAGACTAATCAGTTTACCTATAAAGAAAGTAGCAGTTTGTGAAGAACTTCTATAAATAACTCACAAAACAACTTTAATCCTGACATTGACTGTGATAAAAGAAACAAATAACACCAGACATAGACCTGCTACACAAAGTCTTCTATCTAGCTAAAGACGACAGAGCCGGCCGCGGTGGCCGAGAGGACTGAGGCGCGTCAGTCACGGTCTGCACGTCCACTACGGTCGGGGGTTCGAATCCTACCTCGGGCATGGATATTTGTGCCGTCCTTAGTACAGGGTAGTTGATAAGTAGTTTGTAAGTTTAGGGACTGATGACCCCGTAGTTACGTCCCATAAGCTACACAAACATTGGAAAAGACGACAGAATACATACCAAAGGTAATACACAACCAAAACATATTTAAGTAAAATTTTAAAAAAGCGAATTTTTTAAAATACTAGAAATGACTACGCTTTTCACACTGATAACAATTTAAGAACAATCCTACTCATCGCAACTATCAGAAATTACCGAAGCTTAGAACCAGCAGCTAACAAAGTCGTCTGACAGCTATAATAGCTTTCACATTGGTCACTCAAACACTAAATTCATCATTAGATTTCATGAACACATAAGAATAGGCGAAAACAACCAATCAAGTATCTAAGAACATCTAAAAAACGAAATCACTCATTACTTAACAAAGAAAATGCACTATTCCCACAAAAAATTATGCAACTGAAATAATGTATGCACCGATTTCATATGTAATAATTATATAGAAGTTGTGAGGCGGCATAGTGAATCGTGTCGGGATAGCACAGTCGGTAGTGCGCTTGCCCGCGATAGGCAAAGGTCCCAGGTTCGAGTCAAGGTTCCGGCACGCAATTTTAATCTGCCAGGAAGTTTCATATCAGCGCACACCCCACTGCAGAGTAAAAGTTTCATTCTGGAAACATCCCTTAGGCTGTGGCTAAGCCATGTCTCCACCATATCCTTTCTTCCAGGAGTGCTAGTCTTGCATGGTTCGCAGGAGAGCTTCTATGAAGTTTGGAAAGTAGGAGGTGAAGTACTGGCGGAAGTAAAGTTGTGAGGCGGCATCGTGAGTCGTGTCGGGATAGCACAGTCGGTAGTGCGCTTGCCCGCGAAAGGCAAAGGTCCCAGGTTCGAGTCCCGGTTCCGGCACGCAATTTTAATCTGCCAGGAAGTTTCAATAATTATATAGTTTATTTTACTGACTTCACCGATGAAAAATGGTGAGAACCAAACGTATGGTAAAGAAACAGAGATAGTTATGAAATATAATCCTCTCTGACCAATTTAAACATTAATCTTCTCTGCAGGCATAGTTGATTGTTCTACATATATGAATCATATTTGGTCAATCTGTTAAAAATTACATGAAATGTAAAATATTGTCAAGACACCACATAAAGCTGCAAAAAACCAAGCAACATACACATACATAGTTGGACAATTCATAAGTAATTAATGAAATATTTTATAACACTAAATAAAGATGTTAATCATATTCCCAGAGTGTTCGGCCAGTTCTTGACTGAATATTTCATACATTATGAATGAAACACGTGAGATAACCTTGAGATATTCTGCAAATTTAATGGCTTATGAACGGGTTTTTGGCTGTTATGCCTTCATCAGGTAAATATTACAAGTTTAAGTTTCAAAGATCTTAAGTTTGTAGATAATTAACTATCAAGTGAAACTAGTGCTTTTGTGTATAACTATCCTGAAGGAATTATTATAAAGTAGTGGAGCAAGTTCCTGGATGATAACATATGGGACAATATAATCAATTACGACAATATCCTAAGAAATATAAATTGAAATAATAGAAATTGGCTGAAAAAATTGACCATAAAAATTATCTTATTTTAATCAGGTCCAATGTCTGGAACATGGAGGCATGTGACAAAGTTGAATGAAACAACTGTAAATATATGTTACAATTTTAACTGGTTAAACTAGAAAAAATTATCTTAAACAGGTACAATGTCTGGAACTTGAAAGGTTATAACAAAGTTGAATGAAACATCTGTAAATATATGTTAAAACTTTAGCTGTTTAAATTAAACTTTGGTTACTAGTATGTAAGTTAAGCAGCCAAACAGTTTGTGATTACACAAGGGTTTTATAATCAGTAAAAGAAGGCATTACAATTTATATCAAGTAAGCATCCAAGTGATACATACTCATTGGTTTTATAGACCCACAAAGAGGGTATAAAAAGCTGGATAAACTGCGTTTGAATAAGTTAGTGAATAGAAGACATGAGAAACCAAAACCCAGAATCCAAACAACTCTCCAAATTCACTCATACGGAAACCATGCCCTAAAAACACATTTGCGTCTGCTACAGTTGTCAGAATTGCAACTTACGATGCAGCTCTTATGATGGGAACGTCGGGAGGGTGAAGATGTTAGAAATAATGGCCTTAGGAAATTTTACTCGAGACATCCTGAGAAAAAAAGATTTACAGCACATTTCTGCAGCTGAAAAGTCAGTTGAAGACATACTAAAGGAAAGAAGACAGACAAGAAGAAACCCAAAGTGAAGCCTTGAAGGGAATGATGACCGAAAGCACAAATGTGGTTCCATCTGATGAAGTGACTGTATGGAAAAAAAGTTAGGTTGAACTTTAAATTGCATTTCCTGAAAAATTTGATTTTTAAAGTTCATGCACCTTTTCTTCAGATTGTATGAATCCTACAACTCTAAAGATGCTAGAAACCAAAACCCATAATCCAACTAAGTTGTGATTACATAAGAATTTTATAATGTGGCTATGGAACAATAGTAGAGATATGAGGCAAGTGGGTAAGAGATAGTAGTTTACATTTTCTGCACAGGGTTATGATTAGTTGCTGCAGATAGAAGTGGTGGTCTGCAAATGTAGAATTTCCTTGCCTGAGTTTCCAACTTCTGAGGTGTTCATTTAGTTTATTACATATTACTCTGCCCGCCTTGTCACTGTAGAATTTACCTCATTTGCAAGTAATCTTGTACATTCCACTCTCTTCCAAGGATGGAGGGTTATCTTTACCATTGGGTAGAAAGTGACCAGTGGTATTGTGTGTAGCAAATGATGTTTTGAAATTACTGGATTTCAGTTTCATTGACACATTCACAGAAATATTTCCTAATTATGGGATTGTGCACCATTTACTATGGTCTTGTGATGTTGGGTTGTTAATAACAAGATAAAAAAGGAAAGAGACATGTTGTTTCTGTTTGGCCATTCCGATGACTTCATCTTAATCCGTGTGACTTCTGGCGGTGGGGATATCTGAAAGAGGTTGTGTTCAGTGTTCGGATTGCGATCATAGCTGGATTGAAGGCCCGCAGTGCGCAACACATTCTGACCATGACTCCGGAAGCACTTGGATCAGTTGTGAGATATGCTGTTTCTCGATTTCAACTTGTTACAGAAAACAATTGACAGCATATTGAACATATTTTGCTTTAGTTACATGAAAATTAAAAACCCTTGTTATTGATGCTTTTTATGAGGTTTTTGGTCTCAGGGCAAAAACCGATTTTCCCATCCATGTGATATGATCTTGCCGTGGTGGATGACCTTACGTAACTAATATTGTGATACCTGTAGACCCATGATACACGGAGTAGTACAGTTTGATAAATGTCTAACTTAACACCTTAGACATTGTTGCGGAGTCACTAGTCACATTAAATTTTTATTGAGATGAGGTACAACAGCAGTAAGGTATTTGAGGAAATAAATAATACGTCACTAGGCATCAAGTCTTGGTTAAAAACATAAAAGCAATGCCAGGCTGTGGGGTGGTGAACCAAGGTCTACCACAAGAAAAAAAGAAAAAAGAAATAGACCTTGATTCACCATCACACACCTTGGCATTGCTTTTATGTTTTTAATCAAGGCTTGATGCCTAGTGACGTCTTATTTATTTTTATTGTGTGACATGCACGCCAGTATGCATAAGGAGTCATATAATGCACCTGTTTAATCAGTCTGTCTAGTTATCTTCCGTGAAGATGGTTTATAACCGAAACCGGTAGAAGTATGGAAAAATAATAAACAGCTGATTGTTTACAGTATGCATTTCCTGGAAAACTAGTCACATTGTCAGAAGGCGCAGATTGTGTCTGATTTCGTATTTTGCACTTCCTTCTTGAATTTATTATTTCATTTTGAGTATATTAGATATCTCATGCTCTAGGAAATTTTATCTGCACACTTTTGTATTTTTGTACTTATATGAGTAACGGCATGTTTCTAATTTTTGGTTAAGATACTGTGTAATGTTATAGAGGGAACGACTGTCTGATATACGGCTTGAAATATTGTTTGTGGCTTTTTTTGTTTTTATACTATCTGTGTAGAGGGCGCTATGCACACGCACACTTGTACAGCGAGGTTAAGAACGAACCATTTTAGTATTGTGTATGATGTTGACTGTACATTCCCATGTTAACCCGCGAGAACTCGCGCCTTTAAAAGTTACGCGATCGATCGCGTGTACAGCATTTTTCTGACAGTCAAAGAAAAGTTTGTAATGTACTTCATATGTCTAAATAAGTATTTCTAGTTGCGTTTATAAGAAAACAGAAATATTTGACTATTTTAAACTGGTAAAATGCCGATTGCTTTAAAATTACTGTGAGCGAAATGCTCAAGCGCGAGTCCTTGCGGGTTAAAATGCAATTTGCTAGTTTATGTGGGCCCACAGGGTTTCTTTTCTAGGTGTGATACTACGATTTTCAATTTCTGTTTCTTACTTATGGTACTGTAAAGACATTTGCGTCTACATATGTTAATTTGTACTTGATATCATTTTACCCCCTTTCTTTCCTCTGGCCCTGTGGCCTCTCCTCTCGCTTTCCTCACCTTTAGCCTCTCATCTGCTCCCTCTCCCCTTCCCCTCTCCCTCACCCGTTTCCTCCCTCCCCATCTACATTCGTCACTTTCATCATCATTCGCATCAGCTGTGTCTCCGTCGGAGTGTAATTCATCAGTGTTTTGTTTTTTTAATGTAACTACGAACGGCCCTCTCGCAGCCGACGCTTGTGTCTTTTAACTGTGTGTCTAACAGTAAGTTCTTCAGTATAGTATTTCTCCGTTTTTCGACGCCGTGTGATTTTATGTACTGCACACCAAACACCATGTCAAATTTATGCTCGTCTTCCATTTTCCCGCCGTGTTTTGTGTATTGTCTCCTTTGTACTCCATTTGTCTTTTGTTTATGTTCTTCGTACCATGTGAAATTTCTGTAGGTTGAAGAGCGCTGTAGCTGATGCCAAGCCCGCCCCACCCGGTAAATGAAATCACAATAAAGAGAAAAATATTGATACTTCATTACAGCACTGAAAATGGTCACTCAGTGACCGAAATCGATCTGCAGTAGTTCAAGTAATAACGATTTCATTGACCAAAGCTGTTTCCTGCATTATTAATGTGGTCGCCCTGCACGTTGCTCCAGATGGAATCATCTATATGTTATTATTAAATTATGATGCTTACAGCGCCATCTATTGATCAATTTTCACAATATTTATTTTTCTTCTGCCATACGCTTCCCCCCTTCTCCGATAATATTCGTTTGTAATTTGACGTCAATCTTACCAGTGATGTTACTTTTTTTATCTTTCTAAAGTTTATCTCTTATTATAATTACACTGTGCTTTTGAAGCTGCACGAATGTGTCTTGTTCTCACCCCTCTATTTTTCCTTTACACACCTCTCAAAACACCAGAACAATGTGTCAAATTCTTCTGGTAAATTGAGTTTCAGTACCAGTTAGCTTATTTTGAAGAGAAACTAGCTATTCGGCTATATTTGACGTAACAGTTGATCCGCACGACCTTAACCGCCTGATGTACACAGCCGAAGCAGCTGATGTGGCAAAAACAGGGCGAGGCATATAGGATGAACGGTTTTCAAATGAACAATACATAGTTAGGGGTGCTTCAAAAATTTCTAATTTCAGAATAATACTCAAATACTCTTGCCATTTAACAAAATTAATGCTGGGAAACAACATGTCCCTGGTGAAGACTGTTTCCAGCGTTGCAGTTCTCAAGGCGCTCTTGGAAGTTGGCTTCAACTCTCTTCATCATGCCTCTGTCTATTTGAACGATTTCTACACGAACGGCTTCCTTCAATTCATGAAGTGTCCGTGGTTTATGCACGTACACACGTTATCTGAGGTAACTCCACAAAAAGTAGTCACACATGGATAAGTCATGGTAACAAGAAAGTCAATGAATGTTTCCAAACCGGGGAATAACTACCACGAAAAGGAGTCTGAATTGCTTCCATAGTCAATCTAGCCGTGCGACCTGTAGTTTCACGCTGCTGAAACCACACTCACTGGAGTGTTGGAAGGTAGGAAGAAATCGTCTCTATACAGGGTGAGTCACCTAACATTACCGCTGGATATACTTTGTAAACCACATCAAATTCTGACGAAACGTGAGCACAGGGTCTACTGTAATTGGTTAATACAAACCATAAAAAATGCACGTAAGTATGTTTTTAACAAAAACTGACGATTTTTTTAAATGGAACCCCGTTAGTTTTGTTAGCACATCTGAACATATAGACAAATACGTAATGAGTGCCGTTTGTTGCATTGTAAAATGTTAATTACATCCGGAGATATTGTAACCTAAAGTTGACGCTTTAGTACCACTTCTCCGCTGTTCGATCGTGTGTATCGGAGAGCACCGAATTAAGTAGGGATCCAAAGGGGACAGTGATGTACCTTAGGTACAGAAGAGACTAGAATAGCACATTACGTCCACATGCTTTATTTTTTGGTCCTTTTCACAGACGCACATGTACTGTACATTACCATGAAGAGTTAGGTACAGGTATAAACGTAGTTTCCGTTTTCAATTATGGAATGGAATAGAGTGTGTCTCGACATGTCAAAATGTTCAAATGTTTGTAGAACTTATGGGACTTAACTACGGGGTCATCAGTCCCTAAACTTACAAACTACTTATCAAATACCTTATACTAAGGACGGCACAAATATCCATGCCCGAGGGGGGATTCGAAACCCCGACCGTAGTGGCCGTGCAGACCGTGACTGGAGCGCCTCAGTCCCCTCGGCCACCGCGGCCGGCTGTCTCGACATGTCAGGTCAATAGATGTTCAAAGTGGAGGCCATCATTTGCTACACACAATTGCAATCTATGGCGTAATGAATGTCGTACACGCCGCAGTACACCTGGTGTAATGTCGCCGCAGGCTGCCACAATACGTTGTTTTATATTCTCTGTGGTTGCGGGCACATCTCGGTACACATTCTCCTTTAACGTATCCCACAGAAAGAAGTCCCTATGAAACGCCCGTCGAACATCCTGTCAAGGGTCAGCCTAGTGTTTATTGCGGAATGTGCAGGTGCATCATCATGCTGGTACCACATACGTCGACGCGTTTCCAGTGGGGCATTTTCGAGCAACGTTAGCAGATCATTCTGTAGAAACGCGATGTTTGTTGCAGCTGTTTGGGCCCCTGCAATGAAGTGAGGACCAATGAGGTGGTCGCCAATGATTCCGCACCATACATTTACAGTCCACGGTCGCTGTCACTCTACGTGTCGGAGCCAGCGAGGATTGTCCACGGACCAGTAATGCATGTTCCGTAGATTCACTGCCCCGTGGTTTGTGAAACCCGCTTCATCAGTAAACAGGTAGAACTGCAACGCATTCTCTGTTAATGCCCTTTGACAGAATTGCACCCGATGATTAAAGTCATCACCATGTAATTGCTGATGTAGTTGACACATGAAACGGGTGAAAGCGGAGACGATGCAGTATGCGCATGGCACTACTTTGACTCAGTCCACCGGCTCTCGCAATGTCCCGTGTAGTCCTGTGTGGGTTCACGGCAACAGCAGCTAACACACCAACTGCACCCGCTTCTCCTGTGACGGGCCTGTTACGGACCCGTTTGCGTGCTACGACCATACCTGTTGCATACAATTGGCGGTAGATATTTTGAAATGTGCGGCACGTTGGATGCTCTCTGTCCGGGTATCGTTCTGCATACACCCTGCAGGCTTCAGCTGTATTTTGTCGACACTCGTAATAGATGAGTACCATCTCCACCTGTTCAGAGTTCGAATACACCATGGTCACAGTTCCTACTACACTCCACTATCACAGACGACTGGTAACACAGTGTACTACAGTTAGTCTGCGTGCAAAGACCAATGCAGAATAACAATAGCAGCAAGAGCTACATGCGGACACTGCGACAGCTAGACCAAACCACAACAGTGCACTACAGCCACACTCGTAAGCACGGTCATCATCGTAAACATGTCCCTGCAGATGCTGCTCGCCGACCGTGGCCCGTGTGTGTTACAACACGCAACTGAACGTCGGAGGTTTCGAATGTTCAAATATTTGTAGATCTATCGGACCAAACTGTGTGGTCATCAGTCCGTAGCTTACAAACTACTTAAACCTAGGTAAACTAACCTAACGACCAACACACACACCCATGCCCCAGAGAGGACTCGAACATCCACGGGAAGCAACCGCGCGCTCCGCAGCGAGACGCTTTAGACCGCTCGGCTACTCCACCGCGGCGGAGGTTTCAAGCGTCAACTTTAGGTTACAATATCTCCGGATGTAATTCACATTTTACAATGCAACAAACGGCACTCATTACGTATTTGTCTATATGTTCAGATGTGCTAACAAAACTAACGGGGTTCCATTAAGAAAACGTAGGTTTGTGTTAAAAATATACTTCCGTGCATTTTTTATGGTTTGTATTAACCAATTACACTAGCCGCTCTCCTCACGTTCGATCTGTGGAGTCAGTTCGTCAGTATTTGATGTGGTTTACGAAATACATCCAGCGGTAATGTTAGGTAACTCACCCTGTATATCGTTCCGGTTACAGTGTTACCTTTGTCTCCTTGGAAAAAGTATGGACCGATAACATTTGTACCTGTCACACCAGAAAGTCACCTTGGGACTACGTAATGGTTTCTCATGCAGTAGTTTTGGGTTTTCACTGGTCCAATAACGACAGTTCTGCCGATTTACCGTACCATTCAAATGAAATGAGCTTCGTAACTCATAAGCAAAATAATGTTGTCATTTGGGTGAGTATGGCCTCCATTACTTGAACAAAATTGAAGCGGTGTTCATAATCTCTAGTGTTTCATTTTTGCACAGTGGCCATTTTGTAGGGATGAACTTTTAGGTTAGTATGCAAAATACGCCTTAGCGGGCGATTACTGGGGCGCAGCTCAGCCGAGTGTCTTCTAGCAGATGGACCAGTACTATTGAGTATGGTTTATCGATCTCTTTTCACATTTTCTGGTGTCCCAACTGTGCGTCGAGCTCCTGGTAGTTTTTTGTTCAGAACTGTTCCTCGTGTTAGAAATGATAAGGGAGGAAGGAAGTTGAGGGTCTTACGTCCCGTCGACAGCGTGGTTATTACGCTCGGATTTCTGGGAAAGGATGGAGGGAGGAAATCGGCCGTGCCCTTTCAAAGGAACCATCCCGGCATTTGTCTGGAGTGATTTAGGGAAATCATAGAAAACTAAAATGTGGATGGCCGGAGGTGGATTTGAACCACCGTCTTTCCGAATGCGAGTCCAGTGAGTTACCACTGCACCACCTCGCTCGGTTCGAAATGATTATACCCAACGTAAAATGGTATAACGAGTGGGAACACTATCGTGTCTAACGAGATTGAAATAGCGAGGAAACTTAAGTTGCACTGCAACGGTAGGCTCACTACTGCGTGCAGTACTGAATTTATTAATAGAAAAGTGTTCTTATCATTCGGTATCAGATTTATAAAAAGATGGGCCATGTTACAACTCTTTAATTAACATGGGGCCTTGTGTGAAAAAAATAGACGTAAAATAACACTGTTGTTCGTAGTTTCTGGGCCGCGTCCACAAGATTCCACTCGGTGGCGCTGCTGACCTGCTCAGTAGCGGGTCGCGGCACATTAACAATCGGCTCGTAACTTCAGCAAAGCAGTAATAAGTGCATCATCAAAGCTGGACGCGGCGGCATTAAGACCGCTCAGAGTAACAGCAGCACACGTTCTCAGTTGCGGCATCGCGTTGGCGACGTTACGTTAACGTTAACGTGTGCTTGGCAAATTATAGTTACGTAAAGAAAAATATAAAAAAAATTTAAAAAATTTTTGGAGGTGCCAGGGGGGGGGTCTTCAGCCCCATTAGTCCCCCCCCCCCTTCGTGGCTGCGCCACTGCTCACGAAACTATCGTGATGATGATGATTGGTGTTTTGGGGCGCTCAACATCGAGTTCATCAGCGCCCGAAACTATCGTAGCTAAACACAAAATTTAGAGACATTGTAAATTATTGATACCAGAGACGCTGCTTTTATTAAATTATTTAATACGACAGGTGTGTTTCGGCATGAATGCCATCGACAGGTGTACTGTAAAATACAAAGGTGGGAATACTATTTAATTTAAGAAGATAATTGTAATTTATACATAGATTGGTAGCTCTTCTTAGCCTTGTAAGATAGCTGCTTCTCTTATATGTATAGGTTCTTATTTAGATATGTAAAAGAATAGTTGTTGTTATAGCTCTTATATAGCTTATATATACTTTTTATAAAATAATTCTTATGTTGTCGATGTTTGACAGCTATTTTGACAGATATGACAGCGATGTTACAAGTTTACAATGCAATTATTTCATTGCTATTGTATAGAGCATATCTGGTCTTATTGGTACGTCAATAGGATGTTTCATTGCCGGCCGCGGTGGCCGAGGGGACTGAGGCGCTCCAGTCACGGTCTGCACGGCCACTACGGTCGGGGGTTTGAATCCCCCCTCGGGCATGGCTATTTGTGCCGTCCTTAGTATAAGGTATTTGATAAGTAGTTTGTAAGCTTAGGGACTGATGACCCCGTAGTTAAGTCCCATAAGTTCTACAAACATTTGAACATTTGATTTTATTTGATGTTTCATTACTAGTATGTAAATGACTAAGCATATATTATTTTGTGGAGTTAATTTTGGTGTATTTTTTTATGGATCATAATAATTATATGCTTTCCAGTGTTTACTTTTACTTTCGTGACAATAAAATCTCTGGCGTATTTGTAAATTCCGTCTATCTCTTTGGAAGAATGGTACTAATAAAATTTTAAATGGTTGACATAAACACACAATGTTGCACTCCACGGGTCCATTACGTTGGCTAAACTAAATGGCAGGAGCTGCCGACCACTTTACCGCATCACTCCCCACATTCCGTCCGCTTGAGCCTGAATACTAGGTGTTTTAAAAACGTCCGTCCTTAATTCAAATGTTTCTATTGCTTATGGGACTTAACTACGGGGTCATCAGTCCCTAAACGTACAAACTACTTATGAACTAGCTAAGACTAAGGGCGGCACAAATATCCATGCCCAAGGGGAGATTCGAACCCCCGACCGTAGTGGCCGTGCAGACCGTGACTGAAGCGCCTCAGTCTCCTCGGCCACCGCGGCCGGCGCGGCATATTAACAATCGGCTCGCAACTTCAGCAAAGTAGTAATAATAGGGACATCATCAAAGCTGGATGCGGCGGCATTAAAACCGCTCAGATTAACAGCAGCACACGTTCTCAGTGGCGGCATCACATTGGCCACCCACTGTCACGTTAAAGTGTGCATCTCAAATTGCAGTTATATTAAAAAAAAAAAAGTGAGGAACGTTGGGAGGTGCCAGGGTGGGGGGAGGGTGCTTCAGTCCAATTAGTCACCCCTTCCCCCAAAGGCTGCGCCACTGCGCAGGAAACTATCGTGATGATGATGATTAGTGTTTTAGAGCGCTCAATGTCAAGGTCATCAGCGCCTGAAACTATCGTAGCTAAACACACAATGTTGCATAGTCCACGGCTCCGTGACCTTGGCTATTTCAAATGGTAGGAGTTACCGATCACTTTACCGCATCACTCCCCCACCCACACCGATTAAAAAAAAAAAGTTGTTATTATTCAACATTCATAGAATATATGACACCAACTGCGATTGGGCAAAGCTGAAAATGTGTACCCAGCCGGGATTCGAACCCGGGTCTCCTGCTTTCTAGGCAGTTGCGCTGACCCCTACACCACTTTTTATTTTTTATTTTTACTGGCCTCCTCTCCACCCCTTCAGCCCGGCCTTGCGCTCACCAGTGTTCGCCTTCTTCGGCGTCGGCTTCAGATGCCATAAAACAAAACATTCCTCTGCTGTAGGTACCAGTGTTATATTGCAAAACAAATCAATTGCGTCTTCCCTTCAAATCATAATACGAAATTAAAATGATGCTCTATGGAATGAGTAAGAACTGCCCACTCTTCGTGTAGCAAGAAGAAAAAAAAAGCTTGTAATTCAAGCAAATGAAATGATATTCAATACGTAAGTGAAATCTTTAAAAAGTTTTGGAACAAAGTCCTGTATTTGGAACGCTTTTGTAGAACGTAATGAACATAATGATAGGGGTCAGCGCAACTGCCTAGAAAGCAGGAGACCCGGGTTCGAATCCCGGCTGGGTACACATTTTCAGTTTTGCCCAATATTCTATGAATGTTACTTATGAACTACTTACAAACTAGGACGGCACAAATATCCATGCCCGAGGGGGGATTCGACCCCCGACCGTAGTGGCCGTGCAGACCGTGACTGGAGCGCCTTAGTCCCCTCGGCCACCGCGCCGGCCCCCACTCCGACCGCATGTGCCAGAATACTAGCTGTTCTAAAAACGTCCGTGCTTTCTGCCTCTCCCTGTAGATAGAACTCTGTTGGGTGGGCGCCCGGTCAGTGCACTCGTATGGGTGTGGGTGGGGTGGGGTGGCGCCCTCACCAGGAAACAAGGTAAAGTTCCGGAGCGGCGCGCCGGCCAAGTTGCGGCCAGCTGGCGCTTGGCTGGCTGCAGCGCAACTCGCGCCCCGTGAAACACGGCCAGACACTCCAGAGTTAACTCGTAAACGCAGCTGGCGTCTGGCGGCTCGCCTAGCGCCACACGTGAGGGCCGCCGTAGACACCAGCGCCGCGCAGCCAGCACCGGACCAATATCAACGCCACCTAGATATAAGGCCTGTGCGCTGCCGCCCAAGAGTAGTCATAACACAAGAAAACTATTCGTCTTATCTAGCATTGTGCTGAGTTTGAGAATATGTACATGTTGCACACTGTGATTCAGAATGTTCTTAATGGTGTTTATGTTATTCACAGACAAATTTGTTTTGGTATAAGGCATATATGAACTACAGTCCTGGAAAATGAAAAAAAGGACACCATGAATTCGCCGACCCATCAGAGGCAAATTTTATTTTCTTCAGAATGTATACAACACACGATTGAACAAGCCATACGCACGTGAGTACAGTCACCAGAGCATGCGCAATATCGATGCCAGTACCCTGTATACTGCAAGTTGCAATTTCTCATGGAGACGATGTTAGAGATGCCGAATGTGGTCTTGTGAAATGACCTGCCCTACAATTTCCACCTGGTTCTTCCGCTGGGCCAGATTTCGTGCCGGTCGTGCAGACCGGGTAAGATGGCGATCATTCGGTCACATACATGCTCAATGGGGAACATATCTGGGGATCGTGGAGGGTAGGGTACTTGACGTATGCCTTGAAGAGCATGGTGGGTGGTTCGGGATTCATGTGGACGTGCACTGACCCGAGGGGAAACCCTGTCGCCTTGAAGGTGAATGTACTTAGAAAGACGGGTTGAATTATGGTTTCAACGTATTGTGCTCTGGTCAATGTTCCGTCGACGATCGCCAGAGGAGAACGGCCAGTGTAGGTTATGGCTCCTCACACCATGGTGCTCGATCATGCGTGCTGTTAGGGCGTCTTCCGCTCACGCTCCAACAACCTTCAGCCAGTCTACAGTGGTATCGCGATAGGGGCTTATGGAAGGATGAATGGAAACGTGTCGTCTTCAACTATGAAAGTCGCTTCTGCTGCGGTGCCACTGATGGCCGTACGCATGTTTGGCGTCGTGCAGGAAGCGAGAAAATATCGAATGTACACGTCATAGTCACACGGGACCGACATCCGGCACCATCTTGAGGGAGACATATCCTACGTTAGTCGTGATAGTCGAGGAAACTTCGAACAGTGCACGGTACATTGAAATCATCATTCAACCCGTGTTGCTAGGGTCCATGCACCAACAAGACGATATGCTTTTGCTACAGGCAATGCACGTCCTTGTGTATCCCATATAATCCAAAGTGCTCTTCAAGGTGCACGTCAACTACCCTGGCCAGGACGATACCCAGATCTGTCCCTCATTGGGGATGTTTGGAACTGGATAAAACGTCATCTTTCGCGTTCTGCACGATCGGCAAGAAATCTGACCCAACTGGGACACCGGATGGAAAATGTATGGCAGGGCATTCCGCAAGACTATATTCGGCATCTCTAAGATAGGTCTCCATGGGACAACTGCAGCTTGCATTGCTGCAAAAGCAGGATATACACGGTACTATCGTCGACGTTATGCATGCTGTGGTGACTGTACTCACGTGCGTATGGGTCTCCCCGAGCGATCGCGTGTTGTGTACATCCTGAAGAAAGTGTCATTAAAATTTCCCTTTGCTGGGTCGCCAATGTCATGGTGTTCTTTTTTGTGTAGGATATCTTACTGACATTGGAATCGCACGATTCATATTAGGCATTTTGGCTCATACAAGCAAGAATATGCACGGAGAATCACTTAGATAACGAGATTAACATTCTGAATCACAGTGTGCAACGTGTACGTATTCCCAAACGGAGCACAGCGCTAAGTAAGACAAATACTTTGCTTGTGTTATGACTACTCTTGGCAGGCAGCGCACAGGCCTTGTATCTAGGTGGCGTTGCCAATTTACGCGGCCGAGACGCCAACTGCCCAGCCAGCCGCGGCACCGACCAAACCAGATGGCTTTTTAATCCTATGATTTAAAATGAAGGTTTTATTGTATGTTTCTTTCTGATTTTTGCGTTGTTTTACCGCTCATCCGACTGCGATGAAATTCTGCACTCTTAACTTTCTCTAAACGAGGGGAATATCTCCGTCTACGCAAGAATTCATACGATGCATTACGGGGGTACTCATTACAATGAGAGTTACATAGTGTAGTGTTATTGCTTGCCTGACTATTTTGGGTGGAAAAAAATAGACCGAACTAAAGTAATTGAAAGGTTTTTCAAAATAAGTAGTAATGAAACCTACAGTTTATACGAACCAATAATTAAAATATTGTAGAAAGATATAAAAAAAGCCAAGATCGCTGATCATCAATTTTTATTCAAGACGACCGGTTTCGCTGAACTATGTCAGTATCATCTGGTCCAATAAAATCATTTTACTAGGCCATAATCATTGCAAGATTATGACCTTGTAAAATGATTTTATTGGACCAGATGATGCTGTCATAGTTCAGCGAAACCGGTCGTCTTGAATAAAAATTGATGATCAGCGATCTTGACTTTTTTATATATTTCTACAATATCGTCATTGTATCGCCTCTTAGAACATAAACAAACTCAATAATTTAAAAAAATGAAAAGAATTGCAATGGCCAAACATTTGGAAAATTAAAGTATTTTCAGAACAAGCAACCTACAGGATTCGACGAATAGTTACCTTTCACAACGGTGTAGAAAATCTCGTTGATGATCTGTAATAAAAATTATTTGTAAACCGCGTAACTATTCGCCGACATTGGATGGAGGTTTGGAACATTTAGATTCGATCCCCGTGTATCATAGTTTTAATCAAAGTGATTTAATGAATGATACGTACCAACGATTGATCAGACTTCGGACCGTTCTTTACATATAAGTGATCGCAGGTTCTATACAAATAAATATATATTTCAAAAAAAATTGTATAAATTCAAAGACGCAATGGCAAGCTACACGAGATATATAATTTCAATATATATAATACCCGAACCATCCAAGGTCGTAATAGTTCGCTTTAACTGAAAACAGCATGATCATTGGGGGAAGGAACTGGTAAAATTAAATGAATAAAAAATTACTGAAATTAATTTTGATTGAGGGGAATTATTAATAAGAACAGAAAGCAGATAATGCGTACCTGAGATTCCATTTTTATCTGTAGATTTTTTTGTACAATGAATAGAACAATAGTTAATAGCGCTCATTGCAATAAAATAAGTCCGATCATAAAAAGCCAGACAAAAGAAAGAGAGCGAGATGCTATTGCTTTTATACTATTATCATTCCAAGGATAACTGAATTATAACTCATATTATTCTGTGAGCTTTCTAAGTATATCTGTTACGTTGCCTATAGATTCCAACGAACATTAACAAAAAATGAAGTGGTTATATTATTTTACATATTATTGGATTAAATTATTAATTTTATTTTAAAAGAAAATTATTTGTGGGTGTTTTGCTACGTGGTAATCGTAAAATAGTTGTCAACATATGGCGGACGCAGCATACTGAGGGCGTTCGACAGAGAGACAAAGAGGTGGTTGACAGAAAGGGGAAGGTGGGATGGGCAGAGAGAAGGGTAGGAGATGAGCAAGGGGAGGACGAAGTAGACAAAGGGGAGGGGGGAAGAGGAATAAATGAAGAGAGATAGAAAGAAAGGACAGAGACAGAAAAGGAAAGAAGAGATGGACTATCTTAAGACTGTAATAAATAAGTACCCGGGAAACGTCAGGTATTCAGCTAGTGTCTAAATGAAATAGCCTATGAAGTCATCAGTACTTTTACCTTTAACGTTCAGAAGCAACGAAGAAACAGAAGAGAAACAAAACCAAGAAAATTTCTTTCAACGACTTTTATGAACACCTCAAGTACTTCAATTGGTCAATACCTTATTGCCTATGAGATTCCTTTTAATATCGTCACACGACAAGCAAGGTGTAATGCCTGAATACTTGAAACTGTAAAATGTGGTAATTAAAAATTAGTAACGTGGTGCAATAGTAGAACAGGCAAGTCGGCGTCATGTGGAAGGCTTGCTACTATCTTTGTTGAGAACGAGTCTTGTATATAATGACTCGAGCCAGGGACAGACCCCCTGCTCCGATTGGCCGACATCAGTGATTCTCAAGCCATCGATGGTCCCAAGACACTAACCTTTTTGAAGCCGCAGCTCCCCTTCTGAGTAAAATTGTCCGGCAACCACCAAGGCCTGTAAAGCTACGTCATTAATACAAAAGGCAAAGTGTTTTATTTTCTTTTTATAATGTATCTAACATCTGCGCAGCCAATGATGTCCTTTGAAATTTGTAGCAGCCGAAACGAATTAAAACTGAAAAAAAGCCGGCCGCAGTGCCCGAGCGGTCTGCGGCGCGTCAGTCACTACGTTCGGAGGCTCGACTCCCCCCCCCCCCCCTGGGACATGGATATTTGTGCCGTCTTTAGTGTAAGCTACTTCTTAAGTAGTTTACAATTTTAGGTACTGATGACCACGTACTTAAGTCCCTGAAGCTCTAAAGCATTTGAACATTTGAAAATAAATAAATAAATAAAATAAAATAAAAAAGTTATCACTAGAGGTATTTGATGTATGATTTTGCTGTCATAAAAAATTAATTTCAGTGTGTAATAAGGGGTGACGTGTTGTCATGTACGAGTATGAAACCATCGAAGCTGATGCATCACTTGTTAATATTTCAAGGAAGCTTATAAACTTTGGATTTCTTCCAAAGGATATCGAAAATTCTTAACCAACAACAAACGACTGCAATCTAGCAATAAAATAATAGTGTTATTATTGATTAAAAATAATACTGGTTTGAAAATTCGTTACCAGCAACGAACTACTATGATGCAGTTGTAAAAAGGTATTGTTAGGTATTCATTAAAAATAATATTAGTCATTCCTTGTATTTCTGAGATAACAATATTTGAACATGTGACCAAATCATACAAGAAGATTCCGAACATTGTAAATATAAATGCCGCAGTACTGCACAAATGCTGTTAAGTAGGTTAATTAAGAAGTCATCATAAAGTGGGAAAATTGCTTCGTTGTTTCGAGTTTCGGTCGTCCCATCATCATAAATCAAAAGTGCTATAGGTACATCTTATACCTGTGACACTTTAGGTGTTTGATTAGGGGACCAAAAGAAAACTTCTCACAATAAATTTTCCATTTACGGATTACTTGTTAATTAAGCGTCTTTCACGAAACCTTCTCACTTCCGTTTTGCATTTCTGTCGTGTTAGTTGAAAGTCACGAAATGTAGATTTTCTATAAAACACGCTGCTCCCGCTACCCTCCGAGAAAGAGTTTGCGATCCCCAGGGGGTCGCAATCCATAGGATGAAAGACACTGCACTAGAAGATCAAGCAGTTCGGTTGCCAAACCATTTTTAGAATTTGACAAAGTAAAAAAAAAAAAAAATAAATAAATAAATAAATAAATAAAAAAGTTCTATCATTCAATTATTTAAAATGGTAACGACTCCAGATTACAGTTTTCAGTTTATCGTTTTTACGATTTGTTATTGTTACACTAGGCTTACTGAAAGTTTTTTACGAAAAACTATAACTTAAAATTCATGCTGGATTTACGAATTACTTTCCAAGGGTTCCTGAATAATATCTATGGTTAACTAATCAGTTTGCAGAGCACAATCTTAAAAAGCTGAAACCATCAGCATCTGAGGGTGACGTTCTGGTGGAAATACCGTGATATTCTTTTTTTCACATGTTTATTTATGATTATCCATTTTTGATCACAATAAATGGAGAGTGCTTGGAAAGGTAGGTTTTAAGAAGTTAATCCAATTTATCACTAGTTATCTGTAGTTGGCTGTTTAACTTTTTTAAACATGAAAACAAACTTCGCACGGGAAGAGATTTACATCTAAATGAAACAAGCTCGAATAACAAGGTACCAGCTAAATTGGGCATGGGAATCTTCTCTAGAATTGATGAAAAACCAACGCCGACAACTGCAGTATAGTAGGAACAGAACAACTGAAGTCGTGGATAGGAAAAACGAGCGTTAGATAGCGTTCCAAGAGCACCTGACTGAAGATGGATCAGCCAGGAGCGTGGTCCGCGAAGCGAACATCCGACACTGCTGCACACAGAATGCAATGGCAACGCTCCAGCAGATCGCAGTGAGCGCGCGGCGACCAGAGATGGAGCGCCAGACTTAAGAGACTGACCCGGCGGCCGCGGACCACAAAGGTAACACCGAGAACTGCACCAGATGCTCAAAGGAATGGCAAAGCTCCAGCAAATTCCAGATTGCGCGGACCGCAAAGGGAGCTCCTGTTTCTTCGACCGACCCTGTCCTTGATTTAATTACTGGCGCAAGTACCATCGATCTCTCTGTGCTTGCGCCGCTCGTGGCACTGTTTGATCTATCGCGCGTCGAATGTCTTCTGACTTGTGTTTTCCTTGCCGCGGGTGGCGCTTCGGTGGGGCGCCGAGGTAGTTGCAGAGAGGGTCAGAGAGGGAGTTTGATACGATGTATAGCAAAGCCAGGGTCGAGTTATTTTGATTAAGGGACCACAAGACTGGCAATCTCTTAAAGAAAATCGCAATCTAGCGCGGACTTCCATGCGAGAAGCTTATAATAGTTTCCATAACTAAATTCTGTCTCGTAATCTGGCAGAAAATCCAAAGAAATTCGGGTCACATGTGAAATACTGTAGCGGCAAAACACAAACATTACCTTCACTACGCGTTACCAAACGTAATATTACCGATGCCAGTAGTGCTAAAGCGGAATTGCTAAAACATAGCTTTTCGAAATTCTTTCACCAAAGAAGACGAACTGAAAACTCCAGAATTCGAACCAAGAACAGCTGCCAGCATTTACGCACGCTTGTTGTAATTGCACCCAGAGCAGTATATCCTCATTTTACAAGGCAGTTTTGGTACCTTAGTGTTGCTCCACGGGCAGGAATGCAGGCGCTTATTCCGTTCGATCACACAGATGTCAATTACTGTCTTGGGATGATCGATTCCACGCCATTTAGTCCTGCTGCATGTGAAAATTAGAAGTATATGTTTCTGGAGTAGTACAACAATTTAAAAACACTAAACAAAAGAATATTTCTGGCCAGAATGTATAACAACTAGATTCATCTCTGATTATGCTGATGCAATAGCTCCATACTTAGCTAACATATAAGACCGATCACTCAGCGAAAGATCTGTACCCAAAGACTGGAAAGTTGGCCAGTCACTCCAATAATCAAGAAAGGCAATAGGAGAGATCTCGAAAATTACAGGCACATCTCATTGTCGATTTACAGCAGGATCTTGGAACATATACTTTGTTCAACACTATGAACTAACTCCAAGACAACGACCTATTAACCAATAGTCAACACGATTTCAAAAAGTATCGCTCTTGCCCTTTATTCACATGAAGTAATGGGTGACATCGAAAAGGGATCTCAGATCGATTCCTTATTTTTGGATATCCGGGAGGCTTTTGACACTGTACCTCATAAGCGGCTTCTAATGAAATTGCGAGCTTATGGAATATCGCCCCAATTGTGTATTCACGAATTCCTGTCAGAAAAGACACAGTTCATAGTAATTGACGGTAAGTCATGGAGAAAAACATAAGTGATATCTGGCGTTCCCCAGGGAAGCGTTATAGTCCCCAAATCTACATTGTGTTTATAAATTATTTAGGAGACAATCTGAGTAGCTCTCTCTGAGAGCTCGCGGATGATGCTGTCGTTTATCGGTTAGTGAAGTCAACAGAGGATCAAAAGCAACTGCAAAGCGATTTCGACGAAACGTCTACATGGTACTAAAATTAGCAATTAACACTAAATAATGAAAAGTGTTAAGTAACACACGTGACCACCAAAACAAATCCGCTAAACTTTAGTTACACAATAAGTCAGTCAAACATTAAGATTGTAAATTCTACCAAATACCTAGGAGTTACAATTACGAACAACTTAGACTGGAGAGAACACACAGAAATTATTGTGGGGAAGGCGAACCACCAAGGTTACGTTTCATTGGCAGAACGCGTCGAAGATGCAACAGCTCCACCAAAAAGACAGGCTACATAACACTTGTGCGTCCTCTCCTAGAATACTCTTGCCCAGTGTGGGACCCTCACCAGGTGGGACTGACGGAAGACATTGGGAAGGTTCAGAGAAGGGCAGCTCGTTTTGTTTTATCACGTTACGGGGGGGAAAGTGTCACGGAAATGTTGCACGATTTAAGGTGGAAATTATGAAAAGAAAGTCGTTATTTCGTTTCCGAAATGTCAATCACCGACGTTTACTTCTGAATGTGAAAATATTTTTCTAGAACCCACCTACATAGGGAGAAATAACCTTCCCAATAAAATAAATCAGACGGAAAACGGAACGAATTAGGTATTCTTTCTTTCCGCGCGTAATTAGAGAATGAAACAGAAGAGAAAGGTTATGAAAGTGGTTAATGAACCCTGTGCCAGGCACTGAAATGTGATTTGCAGAGTATCTATGTAGATGAAACACAAAGTCCGCAACGCGACGTTAACCACCGACTCTGTTGTTGTGAGGACAGACCGCTACCACCTGAGCTACACCGACAGATGCTGCAACAGTTTTACTTATTGGTACTTACGTGTGTCTGCAAAACTCTAAAGTCGATTTTCTCGAGTTTGAGATTTACGTCGAATGGTTCTAGCTGGTTCTTTTGTATGTTATGTACTTCACGTTCCATAAATATAAATAAATTCTAAAATCCGATACCGATGCGGTCTCTTTGTATGAAACACTGACCCCCTCTCAGGCTTAATGGTCTGGGCTGCGACAAGCTCCCCTTTGTGTAGGCAACACTGAGTAGCGTTCGGTACATCCGGAATGTTGTAAGATCAGTTATTTTGTCATTCTTGCAAGAGGATGGTTGTGTTTGAACAGGATAAGTCTCCCATAAAACACTGCGCATGGCAATTTTCTTTGCAACTTATACAAAAACGCCCATGACTAACACAATCTCCAAACTTGTGTCCAATGTAGTACGTGTTCGATAGCCTCAGTCGAGTGGCCGAGCGTTCTAAGGCGCCTTGCTGCCCAGGGCGCGGTTGCTCGCTGTCGGAGGTTCGATTCCTCCGTCGGACATGTGTGTGTGTGTGTGTGTGTGTGTGTGTGTGTGTGTGTGTGTGTGTGTGTGTGAGAGAGAGTGTGTGTTGTTCTTAGGTTATAGTTGGCGTCACGTTAGAAAGCAGCCCAGTTTTCAGCCGTTCTGCACTTCCCCCTCCATTACCGCACGGGTGGTTAATATTTTTCATTCCCTAAGCGTGTGACTCGTAGCGACTTACATAATGCCGCTCTCGTGGGATCCACTGTTGGCGCTCAGCCGTAGCTCCTACCCCCACACTTATTCTATCGCTCCGCTTCTATGCGCCGAAACGCCTTCCTAGCTGACGGCAACTATAGTTCAACACTAGAACGCCCACCTTAGGTCTATCCCCTAGAACGCCCAATGTAGGTCAATTGACCTTTATGTTCTTTTATCATATTTACAAATGCTTTTTTTAGAAAATGTAAAGATATTTCGTAGTTATTATCATTAATAATGATTTTACTATTTTTTGCATGGGTAAAACTAATAATTTTGTGGGGCATTCTTATTTGAAGCTGATAAAATTTATTTTTAATCTTTACCATACAAAAATAAGTGACACCATGTCATCGATACATTAAATTGCTTACATTTTCAATGTTTCTGTTTTACATGCTATAACAATAGGTGACAAATGTTGTTTTCACAGAATTGCTTATTATTATTATTATTATTATTAGTCGTAAACATCCCATGTTGAAGACGCTAAGTAAAGCTGGTTCATTTTTCGTTCTTCTTGATCTTCTGGTTATTATTATTTGCCCACCAGTTTTTCATTGTTTGAGAAAATTTAGTTCTTCTTTCTTCACTCCATTTTGTTCCAGTTCTCGGTGCTTTTGTCTCTGGTTTAACCTCCCACTTTTCAACTTTTATTCTAAAACTGTTCCTTGCAGCTTTTTTTTTTTTTTTTTTGTAATTTTGACTAATTCCAAATCTTTTTTAACTTTTTGGATACATTCTCCTCCATTAACAAGAGAATCTACGTATTTTACAATTCTCTTTGTTAATCTGTGTTCAGGGAGTCTCATTATGTGGCCATAGAATTTGAGGTGTCTTTTATTCATGTCTATCTCTATGTTAGAATATTCTTCAATTTTTGAAGAATTTTCTAATTATTTTTCTTTCTTTTTTCTTTAGATTTTCTAGATTAGTTTTCCTGTTTAGCTTTTTTGCGTAATTCAACGGCATTTTCACATTTTATATTCCACCACGGATGTTTGGGTTTCTTCTGTAACGGTATTTTTTCTTTGACTATTTCTGTAATATTTTTGTCTTAAATTTTTCCCAGTTGTTTGCAGGAGAATGTTCCCATGTTTCTATTGTTTCTGATTCTGTTAGTTTTTGTAGATTAAATTTTGGCACTGCCAGTTGTGTTTGCTGTGTTTTTCGTCTTGGAGTAAACTGTACTCGAACCCTGGTGAGGTAGTGATCAGAGTCGATATTTGTGCCTTTCTTAACTTGGATATCTCTAATCTCTTTTTGAAAGTCATAAGAGATGGCTACATGGTCGATCTGAAATTCTCCAAGTTGGTTTATCGGGGATCTCCAGGTTTTTTGTTTGCTAGGTTTCTTGTTGATGGAGGTTGAGCTGATTTTCATGTTGAACTGTTGGCAGAGTTGGATTAGTCTCATGCCGTTTTTGTTGGTCAATCTGTGTGCTGGATATAAGCCAACTGTCTTCCTAATTTTTTTTTCTTTGCCAATCTGTGCATTGAAATCTCCAAGAAGTATTTTGACGTCGTTTCTTGGTATTTTAGAGATTTCAAGTTCTAATCGCTCCCAGAATTTGTCTACAGCTTCTCGGATCTTCTTATTTTCAATGTTGCAAGGTGCGTGGACATTAATTAGGGTGTAGTTTTTATTCTTATTTTTAAACCTAAGAAGCATTAGTCCATTGTTAATGGTTCTTACAGACATTATAGATTTAACGGCGGATTTTTCAACAAGAAAGGCCATACCAAGCATGTTCGCCCCTCTACCAATTTTCCTATTAGTTCCACTTTTGAAGATTCTGAAGCCATTGTAATCAGTGGTTTGATCATCGGGGAACCTTGTCTCTTGTACTGCAAGGATTTGGATTTTCAGTTTCTTTAATTCTTCAGTTAAAATATGTAATTTTCCTGGTTGTATCAGTGTCTGCATGTTTATTGTTCCAATGTAATTTTTCTTATTGTTTCTGTTTTTGGGAAGTTTTCCAGAGTGCTCCGACTCACTCATAAATCGTGTAGGCCCGGTCCCCCCAGAATCCAAATGACCGGTTGCCACCTTTTTAATAGGTGTGTGGATTTTACCACCTGGGGTAATTTTGTTATTACATACACGAACCATGATTTTACTTGTAATTCATAGTTTGATCTGACATGTGCCACTTGATAGGATCAAGGTTGTGGAGCCTTGAAACATGAGTCAGCCGCCACTAACATGTGGAACAGACGCTGTTGGTCACCGCCACTAACATGTGGAACAGTCGTGCCCTTGGTACTAGTTTTGGTCCACCCCGGGTATTTTATTTCCCCGGTACCCACCATATCTTATTTATTAATAAATTATAAATAACTGCTCATGTGCACATTCTGCATATCAGCTAAACTTAGGAACAACATGCAGGTTTTTTTTTTTTTTTTTTTTTTTTTTTTTTTTTTTTTTTTTTTTTTTTTTAATATAAAGCAAATTTCTCTACTTTTGTTTTTGTTGCACAATCCAACTTGGAGAGTTTTTCGTTTCGTTCCTTTAGAAGTTCCTTCTTCTTTCTCAGCAGTCAAAATAGATGGGAGCCTAGAGTTGCTGAGGACGAGAACTTCTGACTGGTACCATCAAACAAACGCGTAATAGCCATTATAGGCAACAATATATGGAACTGATTACTGTTGGCTACCAAAAGCGCGAAATAAACCGGATAACTTTGATAGTCGCGAAAAGCGGTCAATTGACCGCCGTCGGGAACCTATGGTAAATATGTAAAAAAATCGTAAAAATTTGCAGTTACAAATAAAAATTATTAAGATAACTTAAACATTGTCTAAAACTATTAAAAGTCAGAAATCACGGGAACACAGTTAAACACCGAAGATATTCCTATGTTAAAATGAAAAATGGTCATATGACCCCCACCGGGTGTTCTGGTGTTATGTAGTATATAATCTAGGGAATGATAACCGCTGTAGTTACGTCCCATAAAATTACAAACATTTTTTCTTGTTAGATATGACGGGACGACAACTGACACGTCTGAGTCGTCAACCGACAACTGCTTCCAGCAGGACTAAATGGCGCGGAATCGGTTATCCCAAGACAGTAATTGACATCTGTGTGATCGAACGGAATAAGCGCTTGCATTCCTGCCCGTGGAGCTACACTAAGGTACCAAAACTGTACTGTAAAATAAGGATTTACTGCTCTGGGTGCAATTCCAACAGGCGTACGTAAATTTCACTGGGCCGACCCATTTGCGTGGCACGCGGGATAAATTAATTTGTGCGGTGCGCGGTTGTTGCCCCGGCTGAGTTTATGCATCGTCAGTACTGGGAGGCTGCGCAGCTCAGAACGCCACAGAGGTCTCGCCGGCGCCAATTTGCGGTTCTGAGACGGGAGCGGGCGGCGTGGGAGCCCCGCCCCCAGCGCCGCTGCTGCCGCCTGGCGCCGGCCCCGAAGATTACTCCGGCCGGGGAGCAGACAAAGAGCAGCCCCTCCCAGTGCGTGCTCGCAGACCTCCCGTACACCACAATGCAAACAATAGCGGCGGAACCGCAGTTAACGTGTAAGCCCGATTTACCTGTCGGGTAGACACGAACTGGGTTTTGAGCCACATGGTGCCCCATAAGACCGTCAATATTTGAAGAGTGAGGGCTTCACGGATTACTGTAACTCGAGAGGTAACAACTACCTTACAGGTAGAGCACATACAATTATACACTGTGTGGTAGTACTTGTTTTAATGAACTCTGATTTCATTAACAACCTACTCTTTAAAAGACCCTGAAACGAAGTTAACTAGCCCCAACTCACAATAATTATTGACAATAATATCAGCTTCATAATGGAAGTGTGCGGGGTGAAAATCGCAGAGGAAGACCAAGAGATGTTCAAATGTTCAAATGTTTGTTAAGCTTACGGGACTTAACTACGGGGTCACAGTCCCTAAACTTATAAACTACTTATCAACTACCTTATACTAAGGACGGCACAAATATCTATGCCCGAGGGGGGATTCGAACCCCCGACAGTAGTGGCCGTGCAGACCGTGACTGGAGCGCCTCAGTCCCCTCGGCCAAGGCGGCCGGCACCAAGAGATGGATACAGTGAGCAGATTCAGACAGATGTAGGTTGCCGTTTTTATGTGGAGATGAAGAGGCTTGCTCAGGATAGGGTATTGTGGAGAGCTGCATCAAACCACTCTCCGGACTGAAGACCACAACAACAACAACATTTCTTGACTTGGATATTTAAAATATATCAGGACTGCTTTCTGCAATCAAATCCTCTAAGTTCGCAAACCCTGAGTAGAATTTTAGTTGAGTACTCTACGAGAGTTTTTTTGTTTCACAGCACTCGTATATATTGAATTAATAGAAAAGTGTCAACCCACTCTCATCATAAGTCGTGCTGGTCACTTCAAAATAATTCATCACTTTACAAAAATTATTTGTAGATCTTGAATTGATATTTAGTAATCTTGTGAACACATCAGTAACTTCATTTATAATCTTTTTATTCATGTAAATGTGACATAATTACAGTCAGAAAACTCAATATTAATAGTATCAATTGCAATCTGACATCCTGTCAATACTCTTTACGAAAACAAACTCATTTTTAAATATCTTTCTATGATAATTCTTTAATAATAATTGTTGATGTTTAAAAAATTGTCAATCGCGGTCCGCAACAGCAGGCAGTTTCTTCGGCTAATCAACGATAGCGACCAGCATCTTCTCGCTGACGTCGGCGAAGAACTCGTCAAAGCGTACTGCTGCAGCACCGTCGTAATACATGAAACAAAGAAAAATAAGATTCACAAAAGTATGTTTTCTCGACTCTTAATAACATTCAAAATAATATATTCATGAATTATCTAATAAATAATTCAGAAGTGACCTTTGTGAGGAGAAGAGTGGGCGGCTCAATACACATCCCACTACAACTGGTCAAACCAGTTAGCCGCGGTGGAGTTGAAAGACGATCGCCTGTCGTCCATATGTTTTTTTATAAAATGGTAATTTATTTGATGTTGCTAGATTATAATTTTGTTAAAACTAGAACCCCACTCTTTTCAAGGCATGAGGAATAGAATTTTTATTTCATGTTTTAAAATATTAGTTTCTGAAATGTTAGTCCCTGTGAGAATGTGTACTTATTTTACTTTTAAGTGGATGTGCGAGAATCTAATGGCTGTCTGAATGTGGGTAGTGATAGCTCGCTTTGCATGGTTCTCTCTGGCTCAGATTCGATAGTTAGTCGTTACCAACCCCTGCTGCTGATGCGACCAAAGAGGTTTCTACACCCTTTGGTTACAAGCTAATCGATGAGCGTTCTCCAGGGCGAGTCACGCAATCTTCCCTCCACCGCTGTACTTGAGGTTTTCCCTGTTTCCGGTTGCTTTCCCACCTTGTGGCTGCTCGGACTTCACTTTGTGCTGGGATCGTGGTGAGGTAAGGTTAGTTCTTCTCTTGTGCCTCCGGAGATGGTAGAGATTCGTTGTCTAGCATGTTTAACTTAGACTCTTGAAGTTAGATTCATTTTTTGGAATATTCCTGTCGATAGTGCACAGAAATGTGTTGTAGTATTTCAATCCAGTGATTTCCAACAGATAAACACGGTGCATGCATTACTAGTTGCAGTTTGATAACGGCCTCGTATATTCTAACCTTTTGTGATTATGTGGCAGTGTACAAACTCTGTGTGAATTCTTTCTAGCTTTGTGGGGTCCGGTTTCTAATAGACGATATGTTAATTTTTGTACAGCACATGTAAAACTTTCTTATCGTTTCCTTCCATGAGTGATATGTGTTCCACGTGGTTCTTTCTTAGAACAAAGCCTTCAGCTTCCACTATTGTTTGTCCAAGTTCATCAGGCAAGCAACAATGCCTGCATCCTTCTGATTTACACTAAAATTTTGCGATCTTCTCACCCCGCCTATTTTAATTTTGCTGTTTCTTCTCTGAACTTGTAGTATGCACTTAGTCTTTATCAGTAATTCTCTCCAAGCCTTGTACAACCTCCTTCAGTAGCTTGCTTATGCAATTCTTTTATTTCTAAGGGTTGCATGCCGTGGTTTTTATTCTCACTTTTCCGTCTTTGTAATTATTTCACTTTTCCAGGTTTTGAGATCGGATTTCATCCGGCTCTGTAATCGCTCCCTATCGCTTGTAGATGCATTTCATTCGCTTCTTTAAGTAATTCTAAACATTTCTAGGGGTTGCATGCCGTAGTTTTTATTTTTCGGAAATTGAACTTAGACATTTTTATCGGTTTTCGGAACCACCTGGGTCCGAACTCCGACTTCATGAGTTTGCAGCTAGTCACCTGATTTCATGCCACTTCGCATAAAACTAGTGCCTAGATAGCTTACTCTCAGATTGCAACTTAAGAGTCCGCCATGATTTTGTGTAATGTATCCGATTTTTAACCACTTCACCTTCAGTGGACTGCGATTATGTAACGTAGCCGTGTGTCGCCGTTAGTGTGTTTGCTCGCGGTCTAATCTAAATGCAACTTAACTTTGTTATACTCACGCACCGTCTCAAATCAGGCATGACAGACCAGAGCCATCTTCGCAGTTTTATTGTGTATTCTGTGGTACCGCCGGGTTTGCTAAATTTCGCCTACGATAGCGGCGCCTGCTTCTGCCTCGCTTCAGCACGCTGATTTTGGTGAGTTTCGCTGTTGCATTTCGTGAGTGTGAGCGAGTGAGTGTTGTTTGTAAATCCTTCTCCCAGTTGCGTTAAGTTCTGTGTTAAGTTCTGTTAAACTCAATGATAGTTTAACTTGATTTAAGTAGTTTTTCAGCCTACGGACTGATAACCGGAGTAGTTAAGTACCATACATTCACAAACATTTGATTTTGAACAAATAAAGGATATCTTAGATCCTCAAGTGTTGTCCTCGACTGAATGAAAGAAAATGGTTTAACGTCCTGTCGGCTGTATGGAGTTGAGACAACAACGTTACGGCAACTGAGATTGTGATAATAACAGAAATTATCTGCAGAGGGGGAATGGTGTTTATTTGTGATTACCAAAGAAATTACACAAGCAGTTGGGTTGAGATAGTGTAGCGAGCAGGTAGTGCATAAGACAACAACGTAACATACCCGAAATTATGGCATGGGGAGCCGTAGTAAGATATGAAGTGGGACAGACAGACTGCTGTGGCTGCTCCTTTTTGAGTGGCCCAAAGTGTAATATCCAGGACCTAGACGCGATTTCAGATAACGAGTACTGTTAATAGTAGGTGACGCCAACGTAGTTCACAGCTAACATCAGCAAAAGATAACCATCATCTCCAGTTAACAGCCCGTAGACGCAGGAGGCTCAGTGCAACTTTCTTGGAAGGCACCCTTTAGGCAACAGCACGCGCAATACCATCACAAATAGTCCGAACTCGCCTTCGGGAAAGTCACCTATACGCACGGAAGCCTATGGTGTGTGTACAGTCCCATGAAAAGCACGACTCTGTTTAGCCCGCAGAAACTGGGCGGACAAACATCAAGATTGGAAAATCTATGGGACTTAACGTGTTTGGTCATCAGTCCCTAGGCTTAAAGACTACATAACCTGACTTTAATTAACCTAAGCACAATACAGACACCCATGCCCGAGGGTGGACTCTAACTTCTGACGGCGAGGAAAAGAACGCTCTGCAGCAACGCGCTATAAATGTTCGAACACCTCACCGCGGCATCAACATTGGAGTCCTGACGAATTGTGCCGGGTTCTGTTAACAGATGAGTCAAGATTTTATGTTTAGCTAGACAATCGTCGTTCACTCATTTGGATCATGGGGCTTGTGTGCGGGAAACTTCATCGTGGCCGAATGGTGCGGGCAGGACTCAGTATTGGCGGACGTACGGACCTTTATTCCGTTCAGAATAGCGCTTTGACTGCTGAGAGGTGTAGAGACCTTTTGTTGTGATCTACGCTGGCACCATAGGAGATGGGTTCCTTCGAAAGAATGATGAATGTTTGTTAAGCTTATGTGACGTACCTGCGGGGTTATCAGTCCCTTAACTTACAAACTACTTATAAACTTCCTTAAACTTAACACATCCACGCCCGAGCGAGAGCCCCCGACGGGGAACGAACTCGCGCATCGGAGCATAGCGCCTCAGTGCGCTCGGTCAGTCGGCGCGACAGTTTCTTTTGGTGGATGATGACGCTCGTCCCCATAGAGCAGCAGTTGAACGAATGCAGAGGCCACCTTGTTCATTGGACTTCAAATCCAATTCATATACTTGTAAATATGTCTCACTCAACTGCCTGGTCATCAGTCAGTAGGTTCTACTTAAACTAAGGTCAACTAAACTAAGGACACCATAAATATCCAGGTCCGAGGGGGGACTCCAAACGCCAGCGGCGAACGGCCTCGCGCACCGCAGCACGGCTCCCCAATCCGCAGGGCTAATCGCCGGACTTACACGCGACAACATGTCTGGGATGCACTTGGCAGACTCATTGCAGCCAGGTCATTACCTCCCACCACAGCTGCACAACTGTATATTGCACTCATGAAAGAATGGCCAACTATCCCTTAAGAGCTGATTGATAACATGATTCTGTCAATGCAACTGTATTGACGGTCCGAGTTGATCACACATCATATTACAGGGCAACGAGAATAACATTTTCGCTATTACGGTAGACCCATCGTGTCTCGCTCTAAGTTGACGATATGTAAATCTCAAATATAGAGTTAAGAGAGAAAATTGTCTGGATAAATTACGTTTACCATATGTATAGCGTGTATGATGTCTCACTTGATTCCCAACTTACTTTGAGAAGTGTATTTTCACTCTGCAGAGGAGTGTGCGCTGATATAAAACTGCCCGGCTGCCTGATACTGTGTCCGGATTCGATCCTTTGTCCGGCACACAGCTTTAAACAGCCAGGAATGTTCATATCAGCGCCGCAGAGTGAAATTATATCATTCGGAAAACATCGCCTAGGTTCTGATTAAGTCACATTTGTACAATATCCTTTCTTCCAGGAGTGCTGTTGTTCAAAGATATCACGAGAACGTGTTTGAAATTTGGAACGTAGGAGGCGAAGTATGTGGCGGAAGTAAAGCTATGATGAACGACCATGTAATTGGTAAGATAGCTCAGACGGAAAGGCGATTGCTCGTGAAAAGCAAGGTCCTGGTTCGAATCCTGGTCCGGCTAAAAGTATTAATCAGCGAATAACTATATACATCAGTTATACACACTTCAAACAACTTTTTGGAGTTACCTATCGGGAAATATTTCTAAAATATTCTATACTATCGTGAATTCATATGTACAAAATAAAGCAACTCCCCATGTACTCACAAACTAGTTACATTTTAAACCTAAAAAATTGTTCTTGACGTAAGGTTATTCTGTAAAAATACCATTCTTTAAAGAGTTGAGTGACCTGAATGAAGTCGTGGTGGAGTGGCCGAGCGTATTGAGGCGCCATGTTCCGATGCTCGAGGCCGTCCCCCGTCGGGGTTTCGAATCCTCCCTCTGGCATGAATGTTTGTACTGTCTTTAGTATAAGTTTGTTCGTAAGTAGTTTGTAATTTAAGGGACTGATAACCCCACAGTAAAATCTGATAAGCTTAATAAACATTTGAACATTTTTGAACCTGAATAAAATTTTCACTCTGCAGCTGAGTGTGCGCTAATGTGAAACTTCCTGGCACATTAAAATTGTGTGCCGGAACAGGGATTCGAACATGGGATCTTTGCATTTCGCGGGCAAACGCTCTACCGTCTGAGATACCCCGGCACGCTTCACCTTTCGTCCTCACAACTTTACTTCCGCCAGTACCTCGCCTCCTACTTTCTCCTGAGAAACTTGCAGGACCAGCATTCCTTGATGATAGTATATAGTGGAGATATGGCTTAGAGCTCACTCTGCTGCAGAGTGAAAATTTCATTCTGTAAACATCTATTAGGCTGTGGCTGACATGAAACTTGTTGGAAAATTAAAATTGTGTGCCGGCACTGGTATTCTAACTTGGGATCTCTGACTTTCCTGCAAAAGGCAAAGATCCGAGGTTATAATCCCGGTTCTGGCACACAATTTTAATCTGCCTGGAGATTTAAGTTGTCTGACAGCTTGCATGAATGTAAGATATTTAATTGGTAGTGCTGCGCATAAGCTACCTGGGTCACAATTTTTTTAAATTACTTGAGGTCATGTTTCAAGTACAGTATTAGTTTGAAAGCAACCTGTTAAATACTTTAAGCAAGATCTTGGGTAGTTGAGATCGGCAAATGCAAGTGAAAACGCTCACTGCTGCTCTAAATTACTTTACGAGTGGCCACAGTACATGCGCAAAGGAAAATTATCAAACTGCTCACTCTTTAAGGGAGCAGGCAACATTTTAACAAACACAAAATTAACGTTAAAATAAAGGAATAGATAGTTAAACATGGGACAGGGAGCATGAAATTATAAAGCAGAGGTTTGATACTTTAAATCATCATCTATTCAGAAAAAAAGCAAGCAAACAAATGTGGGAAGACCAATTTAAGCACACACCATGTACAATAGTGAATTAAATCATTAAGTTACTGTTTCTGCCCTTTATGAATATTGAGGTAATGTGAGAGGAAAATTGCGAACACACAATGGATAGATGAAAGCACATTCATTCATTCAAAGCCAGACATGCACATAATGCTTGCTCCGTATTTTAATGTCCAGAAAGAGAAATAAACTCCATTGATAAAGAATTACTTCGTGTGTGAACCACTTCTTTATCTTAGAATCCATTTTGTTGGTTATTCAGAAGTTTAATTTATGTTTGCTTCAAATATATTTTCACGTAATCATATTCAGATTGATGTTGTTGTTGTTGTTGTTGCCTTCAGTCCGCAGACTGGTTTGATGCAGCTCTTCACGATACCCTGTCCTGTGCAAGTCTCTTCATCAGAGAATACGTTCGGTGACCTACATCCTTTGAATCTGCTTACTATATTCCTCCCTCGGTCTCCCTCTACGATTTTTACCCCACACACTTCCTTCTAATGCTAAGTTGACCATTCCTTGATGTCTCAGAATGTGTCCAATCAATCTATCCCTTCTCTTAGTCAGGATATGCCAGAAACTCCCTTTCTCCCCGATTCGGTTAAGCACCTCCTCATTAGTTGCAAAATTTCATAATGTTTGGAAGAAAAGAAAACCGTAGTTATGTATGCGATACGTAAACACAAATTCACCAACATATGGACATTGTGCTTTATATACAAAGATTCCCACTTGCATTCGAACGACTTACAATCATGCAGCCCAAATAACAGCACTGACAACCTTTGATATTTCGGCAGAACATGCACTAATATTTTCAAGACTAAACTGCAGAGAGTAATCACGGTGCACGAAAATTTAATACCGCGGTATGGATATGAAAACGGAAAAGAAAACACATGCGACAAAGTAAACAGCAACATCGTCATACGACGACAGACAGATAATAAAGGTCAGAAATATCGTTGGTGAATATTTGTCGTCAACGCATGAGGTCATTAGTCATCATTAGGATCGGTAGCGTTAATTCAGTGTCTGCGTTCTGGCAAGAGAGGGAGAAAGGGATAGCGAGAGTTCTACGATTATTCACTATATTTCAAGTGCTTTGTAATAATATAATTCCAACAACTGGAAGTTAATACCAGAAGATTCCTGTTGCTATATAGCAACAATTGTCTGCATCCTTTCCCAAGCTATATTTCCCTATTTTCTTCTGTTGCCTCGGCATTGTCAAGACATTATTCACAAATTATTCTGAGTATCTTCAGTGCGAATGCACCTGCATAGGGGGATAATCCTCGTAGGTTCTTGAAAGTATCCACATTGCTACTATTAATACGTTGGCTGCCGCGATGACGCCAGAGGCTCGACAGAGCCGCCTGCTGTATAGGGAGAGAGTGGACATGTATAATATCGTTGCTGATTGGCTGAGAGCCCAGGATGCCATGTTTTTACCAGATTTAGTGGGCTTTGTATATGTGCGAATAGCTACAGCGTGCTTTTCTGTACTGTAGAGTGTCTTAAAAGGTTCTGACCGGGAATTGACTGTACAATTACATACAGGTTGTATTACGGTAGGCGTTGCTCCACTTTAGCACGTCTTCCGTCGGTTCTATTTACGTAAATTAACGTGTTGGGGGGATTCGTCGGTCGTTGACGATAAGCTTAGAACTACGCGGCAATTTATACGATTAAAAGTTGGTTTGAAGTGATTTACTAATGGTAATTAATAATTAAGGACAATCCAAAGAAATGCCTCTTTCTTTTTCTGTTGGCTGTAAAACCCGATGTGAAGATTGTTACATGATCCTTGTGTTCGCAAGGAATGAGGATATACGGGAACAGTAGGCGGTGAAAGTTAACTGAGAAAGCGGGAACAATCAAGAAATGTTCAAATGTCTGTAAATCTATCTGACCAAACTGTGTGGCCATCAGTCCGTAGCTTACAAACTACTTAAACCTAGGTAAACTAACCTACGGACAAACACACATGCCTCAGAGAGGACTCGAACCTCCACGGCGAGCAACCGCGCGCTCCGCAGCGAGGTGCTTTAGACCGCTCGGCTTCTCAACCGCGGCAGAACAATATAGGAACTTATGGAAATCAACGAATTAGTCCTGTCTGTGTGAGGTAAATATTTTCTGCACCTCGCCATCCAATGCAAGAAAAAGAAGGCATTGATGAAAATCATTAATCAAGCTATAGCCTCTGCCGTTACCACGTGGTGTGGTGGTTGTGTACTGGATTTGTAATGTGTAGGTCGCGTATTCGAATCCTGTAACCAGTATATTTTCTTGAGAAGTATATTCTAACTTTTTGTTAGTTAATAGTTTTGGTTTTTGAGAGGTCGTCCTACAAGTTATGTTTTAAAATGGCTATGGAACCTCCCCCTTGGCTGTTTATTATTGGCTTTTCAGAATCCCATAATTGGTTATGTGATTTGACCTAAAAAAACGGGGGATGGGCGACTATTGACTCGTTGTAGATATTTAGTTACCTATTTTGAGTCTGTTTCTGATACCCTGTTCCTAAAAGTATGTAGAGAATGACGTTTTTGGTACTTCTCAGTGTTGTTGTTGTTGTGGTCTACAGTCCGGAGACTGGTCTGATGCAGCTGTCCACATTACCCTATCCTGAGCAAGCCTCTTCATGTCCACATAAGAACGGCAACCTACATCTGTCTAAATCTGCTTACTGTATCCATCTCTTGGTCTTCCTCTGCGGTTTTTACCCCCACACACTTCCCACCAACGCTAAATTCACAATTGCTTGATATCTAAGAATGTGTCCTACCAATCTATCCCTTCCTTTAGTCAAGGTATGCCAGAAATATCTTTTCATCCCAATCCTATTCAGTACCTCCTCATTATTATGCGATCCATCCACCTAGTCTTCAGCATTCGTCTGTAGCACCACATTTCAAAAGCCTCAATCCTCTTCCTCTCCACACTGTTTATCGTCCATGTTTCACTCCCATACAAGGCAACACTCCATAGAAATGCCTTCAGAAAGGACTTTCTTAGGCTTAAATCAATATTAGATGTTAACAATTTTCTCTTTTTCAAGAACGCTTTTCTACCCATTGCCATTCTGCATCTTATATCCTCTGTACTGCAACCATCATTTGTTATTTTACTGCCCAAGTAACAAAACTCATCTACCTCCTTTATTGCTTCGTTACCTAATATAATTCCTTCAGCATCACCTGATTTTCTTAGACTTCATTACACTAATTTTGCTCTTGTTAATCTTCATCTTATAAGCACCTTTCAATACACTGTTCATTCCGTTCAACTGTTCTTCCAGATCCTTTTCTGTCTTGCTTTCCTTTATAGACTGCTCGATGTACAAATTGTATTACAACGGAGAAAAGCTACAACCCTGTCTTACTCCCTTCCCAATCACTGCATCCCTTTCATGCCCTTCAACTCTGACAACCGTTGTCTGGTTTTTGAACAAGTTGTAAATAACGTTACGCTTCCTATATTTTACTCCTGCTTGCTTCAAAACATGAAAGAGTTTATTTCAGTCAACATTGTTAAAAGCCTTCTCCAAATCTACAAAAGCTAGAAATGTAGGTTTGCAAAAAAATGTTCAAATGTTTGTACAACTTATGGGACTTAACTACGGGGTCATCAGTCCCTAAGCTTACAAACTACTTATGAACTAGCTAAGACTAAAGACGGCACAAATATCCATGCCCGAGGGGGGATTCGAACCCCCGACCGTAGTGGCCGTGCTGACTGTGACGGGAGCGCCTCAGTCACCTCGGCCACCGCGGCCGGCTGTAGGTTTGCCTTTCTTAATCTATCTTCTAGGATAAGCTGTAAAGTGAGTATTGCCTCCCGTGTTCCTACATTTCTCTTGAACCCAAACTGATGTTCCCCAATGTCGGCTTCTACCAGCTTTTCCATCCTTGAGTAAATAATTCGTGTTAATATTTTGCAACCAGGACATATTAAACTGATGGTTCTGTAGCTGTCACACCTGTCTGCGCCTGCTTTCTTTGGAATGGGGATTATGACATTTTTCTTAAAGTCTGAGGGCGATGCAATATCACTGGCCAGAAGGAGCCTCCGACGAGTGCGATCCACACGGACATTTCTGGTACTACCGAAGAAGCTAAACAAATGCCTTGAGCCGTGCTTTTATTAATACTAGTTTTCTTCTATATGAATTCCCACATGTGCTTTAGTTGTTTATTTTATGCAAATATATTCAGTTCTTGTCCACAAATACTTATAATTGTTTACATATAAACTATCTGCTGCATATCTACTATTTTAGTCGGACATAAAATATTTAAATGTCAGTCCACAAATTAATTTCTTTTTGTAAATTCTATTCGCCATGGTCGCACACTACATGGTACTTAAGAATGGTATGCTGCTGCCTTCCTGAACATGAGTTGGTTTAGTCCATAGTGATTCTAAATTTGTGCTTCAAGACACCTTCAGACAACATAAAAAACGAACGTTACTAAGAATAATATCAAATATAAAAAATATATGTATATAAATGTCATGTTCCTTGTGGAGTTCATGTTTTATGTTTCTGTGGTGTAATCTATGTTCTGACACAAGAATATTATTACCTCAACGAAAAGCAGAACAAAAGAGTAAGTTAAAGTTTACTAAAAGAATACGGAAATAACGTGGTACGTCTTTCAAGATAGGTAGCGCGGTGCAATGCTGACCATTTGCTTCTTACTCTGTTGCTGATACACGCTACGTATCAATAATTGTAAATATAAGTATTATAATATTATAGTACTGAAATTTGTCGGCTTTTTATCTGTAAGGGATATTGAAATTGTTGTTACGGCGTTTGATTCTCACAAGTCTCCTGAATCCATTCATATAATTATGTTTGCTGTGTGATAATTCCCTGATTTAATATGGATTTTAAAATAACGTGTGTGGTTACATTGTATCTCAGTTGCAATCTGGGAAACCCGCCTTCGCTCAACCAAGACTGTCGTTTTCGGTTTCCGAGCACATTAGGGGAAACCCTGACTACCTGTATCCCATTCACTACGTCCAAACTGTTAGCCAGCCAGCTGGGGAACCAAACAGCCTGGCAAAACCCGCCTTTCACATGAAAAAAATCAGCTTTCTCCTGTATCTGTCGAGTGATCAACAGGGGCCTACATCAACGCGATCGCTAGCTCATTGGCTCGTCGCTGAGACACAACCCACTGTGCCATAGCGGACAGCCAGTCAGCTGGCGATCGCGTTGACACAGGACGTGCGCGCCGCGACCTGTCTTTCTCGTTGGCCTCCGTTCACGAGATACGACGTTAGAAACAATGAGATACGAGAACAACTGCTGCAGTACGTGACAATGTTGTATATTTCCTCCTTAACCACTGGACCGATTTCAACCAAATTTGTACACAACTTCCTTCCCGTGAGGTACCTTTTCTGTAGTGGTAAGAAGCACACACGACACATGGTTCTGAAGATATAACGTCATAAACAATAGGAATTGCAAGAAAATGCCACATAATTCGACGAGACTTTATGAATACACTATATGAGAACGAGATTACTAAGAAACTTACAACAAACTTTAAACATAATTTCAAACCTTTATTAAGCTATTTCTCACTGACAAACAGCAGAATTTTGAAAGGAAAAATGTTTCCCGCTTACTGATTTTCTGCTGTTCATGCACTAAAACTACGTCATTTGGTATGACGTTACAATTAACAATTTTTACAGTACCAACTGTAGCCAAAGGGAATTTCACAGACAGGATACATACTTATAGTTGAGTGTACCTTCTAAATTGTATCACAGTACAACACATAGTTCATGAGATATGACCACAAAAACAGTAACGTTCATAGAAAACTGCCCTATCACGCACCATGTTTTAGTCTATTGCTTCTTTACTACTAAATTGTATTCCCAAGAGATTTTACAGACATACAACACTTTTGCAAATGAATATATACCTGAAAATTATACCACTTTTAATGATTAATTATTCATTTATAAGCACTGTGGATACGTAACAGGCCTGTTTATGTTTGCACGTAGTGCTCACATGTTTATCTTTGAAGTATGTATTCATCTATGACTAGCGCAGTAGTTACGAATGTGATATCTTCGAGCATGCGCAGTCTAATCCTCAGTAGCTTTGCATCACGTGATTTACCGTATAAATAGGCACGCGCAGATACTGAGAACTCAGTCTTGGACTCGCCTTGAAGATTGCTGTAAGGTTTGCAGCCGAAATATCGGACGAAGAATTGTCGCTGTCCCGGGTGCATTCCCGAAAGATGATGGAATATAATGTCATCTTTATTCATGCATGGTTTAAGAAAGGGGCAATTAGGCTTTATTTACAATTAAGTGAAAGACATATATAAAATAGACACTCAGCGGTTTTCACTGTGTTCAGTGTTGTGGGTCCCAATAACTAGTCCAGACTGTTGGTTGCTGAAAAAGGCAGACAGGAACGCCTCGGCAGGCAGCCGGCTGCGGGCGCTGCACCTGATCCGCCTATCGGAAATTCCTCAGCACCGCCCCTCCTCCCCTGCAGACGTCGTTATCCTCGCTCCGTGTGGCGTAATATACCGCCCTGCACTGGCTCCTCCCTCCAAAGCAATGCCAGCCGCGCCTGCTCTAAATTCTCCACGTGCCAGTATTCTTTTGTCCACTGTACTTTAAATATCTTCCCGTAATTTGGTGCAAAGGGGATGGGCTGAGCGGGAAACATTATTTTCATTTAGGAATTATAAAATAAAGTAAATTTTATCAATGTTCTATCATGATGTGATGACGTCTATCAAATCCATCGTATTTTATTGACTGAACGCTTCCTACACATTTCCCGATGCATTACCGTGTTCAACCGTCTCTAATGACCATGTCGACGAAACGGTAACATTAATATTCCTTCCTTCTTCCAATTAGAATGGTCTACCTCACTGATGCTCTGTTTTCCTGCGTGTTTTTCTATTACATGTACATAAATTTTCCCCGTCATTATTTTTTTCTGGCCTCTCACACCAACAACTTCCTTGCTTATAAAGGTGAATAGATGGGGCATAACAGCTTTCAGATAATTGCTGAACGACATTTTGACCATAGCTGTTTATTAATTTTCAATGCTACCGGTTTCGGTTATTTACCATTGTCAGGCGTTAGCAGAGATTAGCTTCGACATGTTAAGCTATTAGCTAATCTCTGCTAATGCTTGATAATGGTAAATAACCGAAAGCGGTAGCATTAAAAATTAATAAACAGCTATGGTCAACATGTCGTTCTACAATTAACTCCCTTGCCTTCTGTGCTTTGCTACACGTGCTCTGTTCCTAATATGGCCAAATATCATGTTGGACCTCCTTTGCCAGATGAATTTCCAAAACTCAACGAGGCGTGTGCCCATCTTTTATTTTACTTATTTTATTTTATTTATTTATTTATTTATTTTTTTTTTTTTTTTTGTGTTCGCTACAGGAACATTGGATCATGTTGCCTCTATAGTCGTTAGCAGTTGCAAATGTATTTTTTGCACTAACTGGTATCTCGAATTGTCTAACATATACTCATTACGATACATAACATCAAACCAGTTGAAAGCTCTTTTTCTAATAAACTAACAAAAATAAATAAATAAATAAATAAGTAAAAATTAAAAAAAATGGTCACTCTGTTCTAGAACCACCAAAATTTTGAACACAATCTAATAGCAACTTGGCTCCACGGCTTCATGAATCTTCGTCACACTCAAACCCTACCATCATCTTGTACGAACTGAAATCAGGATTCATCTGATCGACCCTCCAATTCCAAATCGTCAAGGGTGAACCGATTTTGCAACGAGGCTTGGAAAGGTGCTGCAGTTTTGTGGTTTCATATTACGAATTCGAGTCGTTCTCCTGCAGCTATAGCCAATTACCGAATAATTGCACCTCGTTGTTCTAAGGATAAATTTTTTGTATGTCTCACATTGATATCTGCGATTATTTTACTTAATGTGGCTTGTCTGTTATCTATTACAACACTACACGATGTTCATGCGTTAGAGGCAGTAAACTGTTACTAAATCAGGTATTTGAGTCTATAACAAACAACTCAAAAATTCAGGATCTTGTTCATAATCTAAATGCTATGTTATTTACCATTGGATAAATAACTGAAACTAGAGATGGTTCAACACAAGGAAGTAGTGTCCGCCTCCGTAGTCCAGTGGACAGCGTGGTTGGTTGCCACGCAGGGGGTGGGGTTCGATTCCCGGTCGGGTAGGAGATTTTCTCCACTCGGGGACTGGGTGTTGTGTCGTCCTCATCATCATTCCATCATCATTGACACGCAAGTCGCCGAAGTGGCGTCAGATAAAGAGACTTGCACCAGGCAGGCTGAACACGACCCCAGTTGGGGTCTAACGGTCATAAAAGCCACACGATCATCATCATCACAAGGAAGTAGTCTACTTTGCCTAAATTCATTCCCTTACTTTGTATGGTGCAATTTTTTTTTATCTTGGGGGGTGGTGGTAATTGTTCCGAGTCAAAAATGGTTTTTAATGCACTGAAACGGGCAGTTAGCGCTGTATGTATGTATAACCAAGCATACCACTTTCAGTAGCCTGTGAGTTGTATATTTTCTTCTATCTCGATTGTTGTTAATAATATCTCGTTATTTCAAAGAGTTGGCAGCTTTCACTTAGTTACTAAACTCTAATAACTACTAAAACCTGTACCACACATGCTTCCAGGGCCCAAATGGGTACCGGCCGGCTGCCATTTCATCCTCCAACCAAAGGTGTTCAAAAATGTTCAAATGTTTGTAAAGTCTATGGGACTTAACTACGGGGTCATCAGTCCCTAAACTTACAAACTACTTATGAACTACTTACGAACTAGGACGGCACAAATATCCATGCCCGAGGGGGGATTCGAACCCCCGACCGTAGTGGCCGTGCTGACCGTGACTGGAGCGCCTCAGTCACCTCGGCCACCGCGGCCGGCACCAAAGGTGTCCCAGATGCGGTATGGAAGAAGATGTGGTTAGCGTGCCGCACTCCCAGCCGATGCGTCAGTTTTCTAGACTCGTACCGTTATTTCTCAGTCAAGTAGCTTCCTCAATAGACCTCACAAGGGCTGAGTGCACCCCACAAGCCAACAGCGCTTGGAAGACCAGGATGATTACCCATCCAAGTGCTATCCTAGCCTGACTTCAGTGATCTAGCGGGAACCGGTGTATCCACTGCGACACGGCTGTTGGTTTCGCTTATTTACTAATGACAGAAATTGAATCTACATTTTCAGCACATCTCTTCGTCCTTTACATAGAAATAACTGGAGTAGTCTGTCACACCGCCACCCACCCTACCCGTGAGAACAAACAATACCGCGACAATTGTCATCGACACCGCCCCCGCCACCCGAACCCTGCGCCTAGGGCAGGGGCGTACTGCACTCTTCTTATGGCGACCGCATCCCGCCAGGTCAGCAGCCAATTAAATTGCATTACATAGCGCGCCGCAGCGATCCGTACGCCAGATCTCGATTTATGTAACAACAATTTCCGCCGTTTATTATTATTCTCGGAAAAAAAAGCTACCATAGTATTCTTCGTATGTATTTTTAACAAGAATTTCGGTGTAATGTTAAAAAACAATTTAGAACAGAAATGCTTAGTTGGTCTCGTCTACTACAGCATGTAGTAGTAAAATATTAAAACTTGCAAGTAAGAATTTACACTCCCATCTCTTTCCATGCTCTTTGCATAGACTACAGCCGACAGATGTGTTTAATAATAATAGCGCAGGTTACGGTAACGAACGCCACAAACTTACGTATCCATCTTAACATATACTCTTTCGATAAACAAAAACAATTCTAACCAGAGCCAACTAACGAAAAGAAAAGAAATGGTCCGTTTCGGAACTCGAGCGCAACCTTAGATCTATAAATGTATCTCACCATTTAGATGATGCAAGCAACAGCCATCGAACGGAATGTAACTTGTATGAAAACCACTCTTTCGATAAAACAGCAACAACAGCAGTAGCAGCAGAAGACGACATATTGTTTATACAAAAAATTCCAAATAACGAAAATCGACAATGACATCTAACACAATGTCTCTAAAAATACATATGCAAGCACCGTTAACAATCGTCCAGAACGCAGAGCGCTCTCTCGGTAGGCTACATAAAAGAAACATATGCTAAGTGTTTAAACAAAAACACCTAAGTTACATCTCCAAATGATCAAAACCTTCTATGCAGACGCACCACTCTGACAAGGATAGCTCGCATTGAATTTATTTAATGGAGCTGAGCCATGCCGAAAGTATCGAAATTTAACTCTCTCTCTCTCTCTCTCTCTTTCTCTCTTTAGCGATCTTGCCCTGTTACGTTTCCTAGATGCGTTCTTCGGGACTTGTGATATAGAAAGGGGTGCTTAGAATCGAATCCTGCATATGACAACGCGATGGTGGCGAGTCCCGAAGCGACACAGCTGGAGAGGACCTCCCGGCTTTACCGAAGACACACATCCGCCATAACTCCCACCAAGTGTTGTATTGTAATATTTATATATAAGCGATGGTCGGAGAAGCCTCCAGGTCATATCCTCGAAACGCAAAGCATGGATGTGGGACATTTATATCTTCTTTTAGCTGTGTTTACAAATGGACGTCTCTCGGTAGCGTATCGGAGACGATTGCAGTGGTAAATTAATGTTCTTTGGTCGATAAGCATCGAGTTAGTTAACTTAAAGAGGATTAGTTACCTACTTTGGAGGTGCATTTAATCGTACGTTTAGTCTCTAAATGATTGCTCTTGGAGATCGTTAAAAAAATCTGGTGTTGCATTAGTTCGAAATGGCGTAGACTATTTTGCGTTGCTGCTTGTAAGGATTATAAGAACTTGGCTTTGATCTCCATCTTTTCTTGTTGGTTGTTCTGTTCGTGTACGTCGATCATTTTTACACTCTGTTACAGATGTTTATCGAGAGTAAGAATTTGTTAGAAGGAGTGGAATACGATGGTGGTTTGTGCGCGAATGCTCGAGGTATATAGTCTATTGACTGATAGAAAGCGTTCCAGAAATATTGTCTGCCGGGCTATGCATTGGAAGCAAAGTTGTGGTTGGATGTTTGGGACGGGTCAAGCAACCAACGTAGTTATTGGGTGGAGAGAAAGAGATCAAAACGTTATTAAAAATGTGCTGTGTCTGGGAGATCTTGTCTGTTACTGATCGCGGTTATAACACCGTCTGTGGTAACTTGTTTAGAGTTGGTACTGGGTTAGTGATGGCTGTAAGGATAGCTCTGTCTGGGTTGCTTTTGGACGTATACAGAGCTTGCAGCATGCTAGTTGGAAAAAAAAACAGTTGGAATGGCTAGATTCGTTTGTTGTTGTATGTTCTTGTGGACTGCAGGTGTAGTTCTGTTACTATGTTGGGAATGTTTGGCGCTTACAGAGAGTGTTGTAGGCTAGATGGGACATAATTTAAGTAAAAAGTGTTGATATACCCTAAATACACAACGCAGTAGAGCTCCAAAGAAACCGACTTTGGTGGTGCAGTGATCTTTCGTCGAAGCATCGTCTGTTTAATCGTATGTTAGTGTTGTCTACTTTACAGCTCGTGTGCATTATGTTACGTAGCGGATGTGTCTGCTGTGGTAAATCATAATTCTTTCGTCGAAAATCAACGTGTTTTATAAAACTCCTACTTAAAGTGCGCTAGTTGTAGCCAATGGAGTGCGCGTGTGTGTAGTAAATTCAGCGAGTTCGATAGTGCAAACGCTGGAGATATAGACGAAGTTACTATTTCTGGAATACAGGGGGGAAATAAGTACATCATGAGAGTATATATCTTATAAAGTGCAACTAATCGATGTTTTTAATGGAGGCGCTCCTATCTATACTATAGCAGCAGCTTGGTGTAGATGGCTCCTATCTCCTGGGTTTGGACAACACACACAATATTTCGAAAGGATTTTTTTTAATCGAGCATGACTTTCGGATGGAAGCAGCATCATCAATGTGGTTGCGGGCGAGGATAAGACAAGTGCACCGTTATACTGTGCGTCGCTCCCGGTTAATATACGCTTTTATATTTGATTACTTGGGTATTAAGAGTTCCCGAAAATTGACCGCTCTCTCGGACATTTATAGTTTCAACTGTAAATTACTTGCAGAGTCGATCAAGGAGCTATATTTTTTTAGCATTCCATGACTTTATCATCCACAGACGTAGATATTGTCTACGTTAATCCACAAGTCCTAAGAAGAAGGGTAAACGAAAACTGGGTTATATGGCGAAGACATAGGCTTTTAAAGTAGGCTATTGCATATGTGCAAGCCCGGTTTAAACAGATAGTGTGGGGGGCAATATTTGCTTTTACACTAATCAGCCTTGGGGGATTGGTCTCGAATCACTGTATTGACCGAAATTAGCGGAACACACGACAAACGTGTTTGTACTGTGTGTGACTCTCATCCATTCCTTAGAGAACAGGTTATGATCGATGTATGCGAACATTACGTTGCATTTACTCAGTTGTACTGTAACAAAAAAATTGTAAACATTCCATGTCGTATATAGGATCAGGTGTTGCGGTGGGTAGGTTAGCATCTTAGACTGCGGTAGACATCTACTTGTAATTAAAATAATAAATCTTAGTTCTGATTAGTGGAATGCACAAGAAAGGAACTTGGAGTAGGAATTTTGTGGGTAAAGGGCGGGTCGAGCTGGAAATCGGTATTGCATTGGGCAGGTAACTTCGGTTCTGTGGTTGCTGTATTGTCGAATAAGGGTGTTGTTAGGCCAATAATTTTGAAAATTTTTAGTGTAGTCGGTCGGAAAAGGTAAATTATTTCACGTATTTTTCTTTTATTTCGACTCTCCGTTGCATAATAGAATTTAAATGTCTTTTGGGGCGCTGGAATATCGGTGTCAGATAAATGTAGTTTGCATCGTAGCAGGACATAGAGATTCCTTAGATGGGGTGTGTACTGTTGTAGCAAAGAAATAAGAGGTAAAATTAAAGTACCCGAATTCTCGGAAGGCGCATCTATATCTCGATCTAAGAAGGAAACGTAACAGGGCAAGATCGCTAAAGAGAGAGAGAGAGTGTGTTAAATTTCGGAACTTACGGCATGGCTCAGCTCCATTAAATAAATGGAATGCGAGCTATACTTGTCAGAGTGGTGCGTCTGCGTAGAAGGTTTTGATCATTTGGAGATGTAACTTAGGTGTTTTTGTTTAAACACTAGCATATTTTTCTTTTATGTAGCCTGCCGAAAGAGCGCTCTGCGTTCTGGACGATTGTTAACGGTGCTTGCAGATGTATATTTAGAGACGTTGTGTTAGATGTCATTGCCGATTTTCGTTACTTGGAATTTTTTGTATAAACAATATGTCGTCTTCTGCTGCTGGTGGTGTTGTTGCTGTTTTATCGAAAGAGTGGTTTTCATACAAGTTACATTCCGTTCGATGGCTGTTGCTTGCATCGTCTAAACGGAGAGACACATTTATAGATCTAACGTTGCGGTCGAGTTCCGAAACGGACCATTTCTTTTCTTTTCGTTAGTTGGCTCTGGTTAGAATTGTTTTTGTATATCGAAAGAGTATCTGTTAAGATGGATACGTAAGTTTGTGGCGTTCGTTACCGTAACCTGCGTTATTATTAAACACGTCTTTCGGCTTTATTCTATGCGAAGAGCATGGAAATAGATGGGAGTGTAAATTCTTACTTGCAAATTTTGCATACGAGTTTTAATATTTTACTACTACAAGCTGTAGTATACGAGACCAACTAAGCATTTCTGATCTTTTTTTTTCTCTTTTTTTTTCTCTTTTTTTTTTTTTTTTTTTTTTTTTTTTTTTTTTTTTTTTTTTTTTTGTCATTACAGCGAAATTCTTGTTAAAATACATACGAAGAACACTATGGTAGCTTTATTTTTTCCGAGAATAGTAATAAACGGCGGAAATTGTTGTTACATAAATCGAGATCTGGCGTACGGATCGCTGCGGCGCGCTATGTAATGCAATTTAATTGGCTGCTGACCTGGCGGGATACGGTCGCCATAAGAAGAGTGCAGTACGCCCCTGCCCTAGGCGCAGGGGTCGGCCGGCGGGGGCGGTGTCGATGCGGTCAAGACAATCGTCGCGGTATTGTTTGTTCTCGCGGGTAGGGTGGGTGGCGGCGTCCTTTGAGAAGCGGTTGGGAGCGTGGAGGAAGAGGGGATAGCATCTGTCGGGAGCGGCGGCGGAGGCGGCGTCTTTTGAGAAGCGTTCCAGCAATCGGCCGAGCGAGTTGGGGTCGCGATGCAGGCCAGGTGTGTGAGAGAGAGTGCGAGTACAGACATGTCGAGGGGAAGACAGGGGTAGACCTGTCGGAGGTGCTGCCTGTCTGGCGTCGGCGTCGAGGTGTGGAGGGGGGCGTCGTGTAGGCCATGTGTGTGTCCGAGGGAGATGTTGTTCACTTGCAACCTATCATCCTTAAGTGCGTTATAGCGACGTCCTTTGATTAGCGTTCGGACAAGTAGCGTTGATGACAATCAAAAGGACCTAAATGTAAACTGAAAATCATCTTTCGTCTTTCCGGGAAGACCTATCAATCATCCTATGGCGGCGTCCTTTGATTTACGGTCCGGCAATTGGCCGAGTGAGGAGGGGTGGGGGGTAATTCAAATTTCCCACCAAAAAACAAAAGACGGGCGAATCTCAGTGAGGTGAGAGCAGCGGCATTATACTACTAATATTAATTGTATTGATGTTATCACATATTAATAGTGTAAAATATTTAATTACATCTTCGCCGGCCGCGGTGGCCGAGGGGATTGAAGCGTTCCAGTCACGGTCCGCACGGCCACTACGGTCGGGGGTTCGAATCCCCCCTCGGGCATGGATATTTGTGCCGTCCTTAGTTGTAAGTAGTTCATAAGTAGTTTGTAAGTTTAGGGACTGATGACCCCGTAGTTAAGTCCCATAGACTCTACAAACATTTGAACATTTAATTACATCTTCGTTCCTCTAACCATCTATCTTCCCCATATATATGTCCATCACCTCCAGCTCTCTCTCTTTCTCTCTCTCTCTCTCTCTCTCTCTCTCTCTGTGTGTGTGTGTGTGTGTGTGTGTGTATGTGTGTGTTCATTTCCTCCTACCTTCACAGTCCATCATTTCCCAACTGTTTCTATTCATTCGTGTCCTATTGTTTCCTATACCCTCCCACCCCTCACTCTCTGTGCATCACCTTGCCTTATCTCAATCCATCTCCTCTCTTTCTGTTTCTCCTCCCTGTCCCAGTCCTTTTGCCTTTCACCCTCTTTCACTTCTCTTTTTATCTACTTCTCTTTTTGTCCACTTGTCTTTCCAGGCCGCCCTTTTCCCTTGTTCTTAATTTCCTCCTCCTCCTCTTACCTACGGTCATCGCCACAGTATTTGTTTCAACATACTTCACCGAAAGAGTTTGCTTCAAATTGATTCAACGGTTTAAAATGTGCCTTGGATCTTTGGTTTCATCTTTGTACAGACAAGACACAAACACATTCCACATATTTCACATGTAAATGCACAGAAATTGTGGGGTTCCAGGCTATCCTTCCTAGAGATTCCACTTTCTTTTTCAATCAGCTCAATATTTAAGACGCAGTACCATCTCGACTATATTTGCTTTTACGATATAACTTTGGAGATGCATACAGTGGTAACGTATATGGAAACGTGGTGTCAATAGATCAATATCTCATGTCTAGTGTGACTTGAAAATCCAAAATATAATAAGCCGTAAAGTATTACCATTAGGGTGCGATAGAGGAGAGGAAGGTATCAGCAGGAACAGTTGATTTCATTTATCAGTTTACTGTAACTTACTAGGTGTTGTTATTTTCAAATAGAGAAGACATATAGAATAATCTGACAAGATGAACATTATGAACTAAACCTCCTTCCCAGAACCGTCCACTTCCTTTTGAGAACCGATGCTTAATAACGTCAGTGACGTACCTCTTTTAATTCAATAAGAGATATTTAAGGTAGCCAATTTAACTATTTCATTGCGAATACATTCCGACATATTAGGACCGACCGATAGAACTCGTAAACGTCTATAAACGCGGAACGGTAGTTAGAACAAAATGCTTGGCATAGGCCATTTACTAAATCGTTAATGACCGAGATTGGCAGCGTTTGTTTATTTACCGATATTAATCGCAATTATCACACAGGACCGAATTAAGGAGCATGAAACGAGTCAGTACATCAAATCTTAACTTAAAGCAATCTTAGCTGTCAATGTAAAACATAAATTAGTTTAAATTTTAAATTTTTCCTAGAATTCGTTGACATAATTGAAACAGAGACCTATGGCGAAAACATTACCAATTTAAGCTGCTCATAACTGTTATTCCTAGGGATTAGTTGAACTGACAGCGAGTAGATTTGACTGATTTATGGAGTAAATGGAGTTGAATGGTTTTTTTTTTTTAGTGGTAATATGAACGACTTCACACTAATCATTATTAAGGGTCAGTTGAGATTTTTCTTAACATGCATGTATCTTATCTAAATCATTTTGCAGTTAATTTTGGTTTTCTGATAAATGACAGCATTATCCAGGAACAGTCTAAGAGAGCTAGTTAGATTGTCTCTTAAATCGTTTATAATGATATGGAACACTATGGATTCTATAAAACTTCCCTGGGGAATTTCGGACAGCATTTCTTTTCTACTAGATGACTTACCATTAATTAGAATGTACTGTGTATTTTCTGACAGGAAACCACGAATCACATAACTCTGTTAATATTACCCAAGCACGCAATTTCATTCAATTTATCAATATAACGAATTTGATTGTATATAGCTATTATGTGAAATTACATACTATATTAAATAATACTTGTTATTTAATATCCATTATTAATGTAAAGAATGATTAAATGATAAAGGAAAATAATATAACACATTTTCTTCATTTAAGTTCTACTACTTCTTTTCTTCTCTGTGGCTCTGTTCCTTCACATGCATTGCCAGCTTCGTTAAATCCGGATCGGGCTTGTTTATATTTGTGGGGTGGCCGGATGCCCTTCATGTCACCACCCCATGCCCTCTCCCCCACCCAGAAGGAAATGTGTACCCCAAATGTCTGAGTGTATATGTGTGAAAGTGTAATGTGTTACAAAATGTGACTTGTAAACCAGCCTGGTATTCACCAAGGGGGATGTGGAAACCCGCCTAAAAACCACACCAGTGCGAGAGAAGGGGAAACTGAAATGCGGCAAAGTTGAAATGAGTGAGGAAGGAAAAGAGGTGGACATATTGAGAGGTAAGGAGACAGAAAGGGAGGGGAGGACGAGATGGCGAGAGAGTGGGGAAATAGAAGGCGAACAGCGAATGTGGTCTAAGGAAATGGAGGCGAGATGGTAAAAGAGGGGGTAATAGTACAATACATATCAGTCACCAATTTGCTATATAAATGTTCTTACATTTCCTAGTAAGTGCTAATAAAAAGTGTTTGAGCTGCTTTATTAGGCATGTTCGTATCTATAAACGATACGGCAATATCTGGTCAGGAAGGTACAGATTTTGAATGCAAAATGCTAGAAGTTGTTAAATGTGGGCAAAACATAGACATCGGATACTTCTAGTGGCTTGATGAGTACTAATGAAAACATTTAGAATGGATTTCTTAGGATGTATATAGACCTACTAGCTGAACCCCCGCTGCTTCGCATGCGTAGGCTGGTTGGTCTGCACCAGCTGTTTCTTTTTAATCCTGATGAAGAATGCATATCTTAAGTTTCGTAGTTATTGCTTGAAATTTCAGTTAAGAGGACCATATTTTTGAAAATCAATTTTTACATCTCGTATTTCGCCCCCTTATTGGTCGAATTTCCAAAAATACCGAAATATTTGTCCTTTTAATTTTGAACCCCGAATTCAAATCCGAAATTTGTTGTTCTAACTTCAAAATTGCCTAAATAGCAACAGTTTTTCGAAAAACATCCCCTCTCCAATTTAACCCCCTTGATGATCGAATTTCCAAAAATAACGAAACACGTATTTTTTTAATCATAACGAAGAATACAAATACCAAATTTTGCAACTATAGCTTCAAAATTGTCTTGACAACAGTGTGTTTTCGAAAATAATTTTTGATCCCCTCTTTTACCCCATTAGTTGTTGAATTTTCAAAAATGATCAAGATTCCATTCCTAAGTTTCGAAGTTATAGCTAGAAATTTGAGTTAACAACAACATATTTTTGAAAATCAATTTTTTACGTCACCTATTTTACCCCCTTATTTGTCGAATTTCAAAAAATGCCGAAACACGTGTCTTTTAAATTTGAACTATGAATTAAAATCCAAAATTTTGTAATTCTAGCTTCAAAATTGCCTAAATAGCTACGTATTTTCAAAAAACCTTTCATCCCCTATTTCACCCCCTTGCGGACAGAATATCGAAAAATCGCTTCTGAAATGACGCCTATAGAGTAAGATCAACACCCTCTACAAATTTCAAGTTTCTATCTTCAGTGGTTTTGGCTGGGCGATGATTAGTCATTCAGTCAATCAGTCAGTCAGTCAGTCAATCGGGACACTTCCATTTATATATAGAGAAGATTGTCTGTGACTGTTTTCTGGTTTGCGTGGTACCATTCTGTAATTGTTAGCATTGTACTGCTTACTTTCCCTTCTAGTTGGCCTCTGTCGGCTGATGTAGGGGTGCTATTTTTAGATGACGTTTACTGGGTCTCAGTAGAGTGCTAAGTCTGAGAAATCAGAGCTGGAGTCGCGACCCAGATTTGCGGCGTGGGTAGAGAGTGTGGGTGGAGTGTGCGGCTGTGGCCGCGGTGTGACGACCGCCGGGACACACGTGGCTGGCCTGGCCTGGCTGCCGCAGCCGCACTTGCCTTGAAAGGTGGCCCAGCGAAAGCCGAGCCGGCGGGCGCGGCGTCGCTGGTGGCGTCAGCCGCACGCCACGCCGCCGCTGTCCCAGGGGACTGCTAACGGGGCCGCCTGGGCCGCGGGGTGGGGCGGGGGCGGGGGCGGCCGACGCGCCTCTGAGGTATTCGCGAGAGCGGCCTGCGTCCCCAGGGAGCACGTGCCGGCGCCGCAATAAAACGCCGCCGAGGACGGCAGGTGACGCGCACCAAGCATCACGCCGTCACACCTACTCAGCACCTTACTGGGCTCACTCTGGACTCCAAGAGAATTTTAAAATAGCAACGGCTAAACAACGTAAAAATTTAGGCTACATAATTGTGACTGGTAGTTACATAGGCTGAAAAATATAAACCAGGGTCAATAGTCAGGCTTCACATATTCACACTTGAATGAAACACACTATTCAGTGACATGATTGTCTCAGTAAGGATCATGAGTAGGAGGGAAATGGGCATTCTGGCCACAAAAGTAACTGACCTCTGTGTGAAAGAATCTGGAAGTAAAGCTTCCCCCAATGAGCTTAAATTTCGTATAATGCCTTAAACCTGAGGTACAGCATTCCTTGCGACAGAAAACTTATACTCGGTCGCCATTTTAAAAGTTGTCAAATCACTGAGAGTAACCAATCAATGCAATTTCAACTATGCAAGTGACGTGCTTCGTTTTCTGAAACACTATTATTTTTGAAACTTCCTGGCAAAAAGAAGGCGCGACCCAGATTTGCGGCCCGTGAGAGAGTGTAGGTGGAGTGTGCGTCTGTGGCCGCGGTGTGACGACCGCCGGGGGACACGTGGCTGGCCTGGGTCTGCTGCTGCCGCACTTTTAATTGTGTGCCACAACTGGGACTCGAACCTGGGACCTTTGCCTTTCGCGGGCAAGCGCACTACCGACTTTGCTATCCTTACACAACTCACGATGCCGCCTCACAACTTTACTTCCGCCAACACCTCACCTCCTCCTTTCCAAACTTCACAGAAGTTCTCCTGCGAAACTTGCAAGAATAGTACTCCTGGAAGAAAGGATATGGTGGAGACATGGTTTAGCCACAGCCTAAGGGATGTTTCCAGAATGAAACTTTCACTCTGCAGCGGTGTGTGCGCTGATATGAAACTTCCTGGCAGGTTAAAATTGTGTGCTGGAACTGGGACTCGAACCTGGGACCTCTGCCTTTCACGGGCAAGCGCACTACCACTACCGACTGTACTTTGTTTCCTGAAATATAAATTAAACGCACCTTTCAACTAGGTTAATTGAAGTGAAAAAATACTTAATTATAAGGCAAATGTGAGGATGTATGTTCAGTGGCCAAACGCCATGTTGCAGTTAATTACTATACAAGTAATAAATAACTACAGTATTCCTTTCAAAATCAAATGTTCAAATGTTTGTTAAGCTTATGGGACTTAACTACGGGGTCACCAGTCCCTAAACTTACAAACTACTTATGAACTACTTACGAACTAGGATGGCACAAATATCCATGCCCGAAGGGGGATTCGAACCCCCGACCGTAGTGGCCGTGCTGACCGTGACTGGAGCGCCTTAGTCACCTCGGCCACCTCGGCTGGCTGTATTTCTTTGAAAAATATGGAAGTAAGAAGACATAGGTAGCAAATATAACAAGAGGAAATATGAATTACGACTGCAATCAGCTACATCCAGTCAAGATACATAAATAATAATATAAAGAAATGTATAACACAAATGATAGGACTTGTAATTTGTCTAAAGCAGTGTTATTCAACCTGTCAGGGGACACCATCATATGGGAGAGTACAGTAGCTGCACATTACAACAACAAGACCAGTGCATCTCTGAATACTATGGGTTCCATAATAGAGAAACATAGGCGTAAGTGAATCTTACTTTTATGTTAAAAGTTGAGAGGTGGTGGTCATTTTTCTGTCATCCATTTATTTCTCGCCTCATGTGTCTCTTTATTATTTTTTATTGTTTCATACAGATCCTTTTTACACAAAATTAATCTAATTTACATGTTTCCTGACTTCTCTATTCGGCTCTTGGTTTGGAGAATTGCATTAGGATACAGATGTATTGGTTTATTTATTTATCGTTTAGATGTCATGCTTCTCATTTCAAATCTTTCCTTACAATCGAGTAGGCGATGTAGGGCAGTGTGTCCGCGAGCTTTTGGACGGTGCTGGGTCACTCTGACTAGTATATATCACAGGAATCCAGTGTCATGCCACCTCTTTTCGGCATTTTGGGAGAAAGCTAGTCACCCTCGGGACTCCGCCATAAAACACTGTAGTGGGTAGGCGGTTCCGCAGGGTGAAGTGACTGTCCGCAAGTTACCTGTGATTTCTGGCCTGTGCTCGCACAATGTATTAACTATAAGAGCATCCAGTGCCTTCCTGGTTGCTCGTTATTTCTTTGGCCATGTGTGCTAGAGAGGAAAAACGTTTGATGTTTGCTGCATGTCCGCTATCTTTCCATCCCAAAACTGTCAGTAGTAGGTAGTGTAGTTTACAGTTTAATAAATGGCCCGGCACCCCATGCCCATGTCTCTGTGAAGTTAAATCTGTCTGGCCCAGCAGGACACTTTGGTCAACAGTTGAAACAATAGGCACCAAGATGTCAGCTACAGATAATTCACCGACAATTTCCAGATACTGCTTGGGCCTACATAACTTGGCGTGTGAAATCTGTGTGTGAAGGAAGAGTCTGGAGATACGATGGTAGCAAGCTCCACAATTGGTGGTCTTTCTTATATTTTATGTTTCATTGTATTCCACTCTGGGCCGCGCAATCTGATTACAGAGGTCATTAGTGGGTCGCTCAGATTGGCTTTTTGATTTGTAAAAGGTGTGGCTGCATGCTTGGGCGGATTTTCTTTACCTTGGGAGATGCGGGCGCGGGAGGCGGGACTCTGAGCTGTACCACTGTCAAGTACAGTAGCCTGTGTACTTGGGCGGTTCGTCTCATTGACAAGATAGGCACTGCAGTTGAGGTTTGCATGGACTCGTGTTTTCAGAGTGTTGGATCGCTGTGAGTGACCTCACACTGACTTTGTAAAATTTCCTGCGGCTACAATTTGTAGTGCAGAAATTAGAAACTCCAACGTCGTACCAAATGCCGTAGTATTGCTCCATGAACAGCGCAAAATTACTAAGTGAGAAACTTTTTTCCTTTCCTTATTTTGATGTGGATGTCAGTGAGAAAAGTTTAATAAAGGTTTGAAATTATGTTTAAAGTAGTTAGCAAGTCACTAAGCCCGCCATTGTCATATAGTGTATTTATAAAATCTTGTCGCATTATGTGGCAGTTTCTTACAACTATATTGTTTATGACATTATATCTCCTGAACCGTGTGTCGTATGTGGTTCTCACTCGTTTCCCGCGCATCTCATTGTTTATGAGGTCATATCTCGTGAAAAAGGTATCGTACCTGATTCTTACACTTACGGCGACCGTCCTCACTGATTAAAGCTTACGTGTACAAAATTTCATAAAGAATGGAACAAAAATGTAGATTTGTATGCAACACGTACACACAAATTAACAAACATACGGACACTCTGCTTTATATATTAGATCGCCTAGGTCGCCTATTCGAAAAAGTTTAAAGACATTGGTAAAAAGCGATTCCAATTTACTTTAATTTTCCATGTCACTTTCAAAATATGGTAAAAAAGGTAAAGCAGTCAACAATCCGAAGATTGGTTTGAACACCACAGTTCTTTACTAGGCATGGTCCTGTTTGGAGCTGGTACGCCGTTGCCTTCCTCCGACCTTCGAACTGATTTACCCAGCCAGTTATAGAGGGAGCTACAGTTTAACGTGGGTTCCGAACCACGGTGCTACTCGGTATTTTTCACATGAGCAATGCTGCCAGAGGTGAAAGAAGTGGAAAACACAGATAAAAATCCTAGGACGTGACGGGGATCGAACCCGCGACCTTTGGATTTGTAGTCAGGCACTATACCACTGTGCAACCGAGGTGATTACATCATAATGAACTGAGTCCACAAACCTAATATTCTATCATTTTCAACATAATGCTTTTACGAAGTAGTCAGTAATAAGTGTTGTTGTTGTGGTGTTCAGTCTGGAGAATGTTTTGACTCATTTGTATTGTGACAGTAAGTCTTGATCGAAGAGGATTTTTTTTTTTAATGTTACTGGCTTCAACCTAATATGAGTCATCTTAAGCAATAATAAATACACAGCTCATGTAGCCGGTGGTGTACCCTGTACATCTACTACATCTACATGGGATACTCTGCAAATCACATTCAATTGCCTGGTAGAGGGTTCATCGAAGCACCTTTACACTATTTATCTTCCATTCCATTCTCGAATAGCGCGCGCGAGGAAAGAACACCTGAATCTCTCCATTCGAACTCTGATTTCTCGTATTTTATTCTGAAAATCGTTTCTACCTATACAAGTGGGAGTCGAAAATATATTTTCGCATTCGGAGGAGAATGTTGGCGATTGGAGTTTCGTAAATATCCCACGCTACAGCGATAAGCGCCGTTGTTGTTGTGATTCCCATCCCAGATCATGTATCATTTCCGTAACGCTGTCTCCCCTGTATCGTCACAATTTAAAACTAGCTGCCCTTCTTTGAACTCTTTCGATGACCTCCGCCAAATCCACCTGATAAGGATCCCACACTGGGCTGCAATACTCAAAAAAAGGACGGACAAGCTTAGTGTATGCAGTCTCTTTAGTAGTTCTGTTGCTTCTTTTAAGGGTTCTACCAATAAAACGCAGTCTCTGGTTCGCCTTTCCAACGACACTATCTATGTGTTCTTTCCGGTTTAAGTCTGAAGTAATAGTAATTCCCAGATATTTTGTGGAGTTTACGGCCTTCACATCTTGTAAACAAAGTTTAACGGATTTCTTTTCGTACTCATGTGGACGACTTCACACTTCTCATTATTTAGACTCAATTGCCAATTTTTACACCATACTGATATCTTATTCAGATTGTTCTGCAGTTGGTTTTGATCTTCAGATGATTTTACTAGAAGGTAAATGAGGGCGTCATCTGCAAACAGCCTAAGAGAGCTACTTAGATTTTCTCCCAAATCGTTTATGTACCTAAGGAACAGTAGAGGACGAATAACAATACCCTGTGAAACGCCCGTTATCACCTATGTTTTAGTCCAGGGCCGCTCAAGGTGCATGCACCGGCGCATCGCACAGTGCAGAGTGCAGAAGACGGCTGCGCTGTGTTGGCGACGGTGCAAACCCCCCACTCCTCGGCTTTGCGCTGCTTCTCTCATTCCTTACGCTAGCGTCGCTCGCGCCGCCTGTCTCGACCCTATCAAAAACTTTTACCCTGTTTTCTTCTTCGTTGCCAAATACTTATGAACACTAGGCAGAGAGCTTAGTTTGGTGGAACACGATTACCGGTATAAAAGAGATTTAAATAATAGCAATAATTGTAATGATAACTATTTTAAATTTGGTTTCAACACAAATTTATATCTCCTATGGTCTCTTTTTTTATTTGCAATTATTCTACTAAGATCTGGAACAAGAGATCAGCTGACAGCAACTCTGAGAGCATTTTTTAAATTACTATTAGAAATACTTGCACGCAATCTAGTTTTCGTACAAGACAAAACAGAAAAAACCTTTCACATACACATGTGGAGCCAAACATAGGAATAATCTTCGCTGCTTCTCTGTGTAAATTGGGAAATTCTTCCTTCGACAAATTCTGGTAGAACTGGAGCAAACCTTTTGTGGTGTAAAACAAATTCTTTCGGGGAACATCGGTTTGCAAATCAATCAGTTCGAAATGTAAATCTGGAGGCGCACTTTCAGTATCCATCGGAAAGGGTTTCACAAAAACATGGAGAATTGGCTGCAGGTTGGTAATTTCCTGAAACAATAACAAAACCAATATTAATAAATGAAAGTAAAGTAAGTAGTTGTTTCGAAGTACTAAAAAGCGATAGGTTTTAATAAACATGTACTGTATACTACTGCTTTTAATGTAATTTTACACTTGTATATGTAACGGAATCTCCTTTATTTAGCTGTTAGTTATTACCTGGAATCGGTGGTTAAAAGCATTTTCAAGGGATTGTAGCACCTCGACCTATTTTTCAAAGCGCGCTCCTTCCTGCACAGATGCTGTCAAAAAAACTTAGTACCATTTTGATTAGAGCGGTTATAAAAATCAGGCTGTCTTATTAAAGGTACAATTTATATTTCACTTACCTAGTTCAGGAAAGTGTTGCGTATTTTTCTCTGAGACGTTGTTTTTGAGGAGCTTCAGTTTATATTGGAAAAAGTTCATTTTGCTTATTATGTCGTTGATGAGATTATTTTCTTTTTGGAGTTTCAGACTTAAATCATTTAGGAGAGCAACAATGTCTACCAAAAATCCCAAATCAGCTACCCATTCAGGGTCATGAAAAAGTAGCTCCGGACGTCCTTTGCTCTCCAAAAACTGAGCCATGGTGTGGCGTAGTCGAAAAATTCGGGAAATCTCTTTTCCTTTGCTCAACCAGCGCACCTCAGCGTGGTAGGGAATATCTGGAAACTCCTCTTCCAATCTAATCAAAAATTCTTTGAACTGACGATGAGTGAATCCATGAGAACGAATGTACGCACCACTACATTCATCACTTCTTGAAGACCGATAACTTTCGGCACAAAGAGCCTCTGATAGGCAAAACAATGAACGGAAGGTATATTCGGTAGTAGGCCAACAAACCCGTTTGCTTTACCGCACACTGCTGGTGCCCCGTCTGTGGTTATGGAAAACAGCTATTCCCAAGGGAGTCCTATTCCTTCAGCTGCTAAGCTATCCGCCCCTGCAACAGTGTCCTTCATAGAAATTATAACCAGGGGCTCTTTCGTTAGATGAAGGTCGTCGTTCACGCCACGCAAAAAAATCGCTAACTGAGCCGTGTCATTAATATCCGCGGAGTCATCAAGTACGATGGAGTACGCTAGGAAGTTTCTAATTTTCGCTGCCAATTGTTCATATAAATTCTCAGCAATGTCGTTGATTCTCCGAGATATTGTCATTCTGGAAAGGGTATTCTGCTGTACGCAGGAGTTAATGTGGGATTCACTGTCCCTACTACGTCCACCCTGATGCTTTACATTACTGGCCCGTCCATTAATGGCCTCCCAGCTCTTGCTAAACGTAGAGCAACTTTGTAACTACCTCTGAGAGTCCTTTCGCAGCACCTTTCATCATATTCACACTAAATTAGAGAAAAAATATGTGTTAGAAATAATTTAAGCGAAAACGAAAAGCCGGCCGCGGTGGCCGAGGGGACTGAGGCGCTTCAGTCACGGTCTGCACGGCCACTACGGTCGGGGGTTCGAATCCCCCCTCGGGCATGGATATTTGTGCCGTCCTAGTTCGTAAGTAGATCATAAGTAGTTTGTAAGTTTAGGGACTGATGACCCCGTAGTTAAGTCCCATAAGATTTAAAAACATTTGAACATTTTTGATTTGAAAACGAAAACTAATACACGTTTGAGAGGAGTATAAACAAATTTTATTTCGTTCCGCATTACCTTTAACAAAAATATACATGCTAAAGAACTTGTACCAACCTCGTTTGCAGATACAGAATTCTCTTCTGCAAGAGTTTTCAACTTTCGTAATTCTTCCTCTCTGGCATCCCCTGTGATATCATTATACTTTTCTGAATGCAATGTGCTGTAGTGTCTTTCAATAGACGATTTTCTGACACACGTAATTAGTGTACCGCAGATTATACAATTTGCTTTATCGTCACAACGAACAAAAAAGTAAGAGTTCCCATTCCGGTTTAAACTAACTTTCGGGAATTTTTGCTTGTTTTTGAACAGGTGGTTCCATTATTGTAGTAATTGTCTTGCGCTTACTTAATCCAATGTTGACTAAGCCGTCTGCAGCGCATTTGGCAGCGGACAGCGACGGCCTCACCCAGCAAACCGAGTTGAGGCGAAGTATGCCGAGTTGAACCGATGCACTGTGCAGACACTCTCTGCACCTCCCTTTGCACGCGTGCGGTTTTCCGTGTTTGTGCGGCCCTGTTTTAGTCGATGCTTTACCATCGATTGCTACGAAATGTGTCCTCTCTGACAGGAAATCCCCTATCCAGTCGCAAATTTGGTTAAAAGCCGTTTGTGAGACACGGTGTCAAAATCCTTCTGGAAATCAAGAAATACGTAATCGATTTGCGAACCCTTGTGAATAGCCCCCATCACTTCGTGTGAGTAAAGAGCTAGTTGTGTTTAGCATGAATGATATTTTCTAAATCCTTATTGACCTTGGGTCAATAGATCATTCTGTTCGAGATAATTCATAATATTTGAATACAGTATACGTTCCAAAACCACGCTGCAAATTGACGTCAATGTAATAGGTCTGTAGTTTAGTGGGTTACTCCTAGTGCCTTTCTTGATCATAGGTGAGACCTGTGCAACTTTCCAATCTTTTGGTACACATACTTCTTCGAGAGAGCGGTTGTATATGGCTGTTAAGTAAGGAGCTATCGCTTCAGCATAATCCGGACCAGAAGACTTGTTCTTGTTAAATGATTTTAGTTGCTTCACTGCTCCGAGGATATCTACTTCTATGTTACTCATTCTGGCCTCTGTTTTTAATTCGAAATCTGGAATATTGTTTCGTCTTCTTTGGTGAACGAGTTTCTAAAAGCTATGTTTAGTAACCCTACTTTAGTAGCGATATCATCGGCAGCATCGCAATTACTATCACGTAGTGAGGGTATTGTTTGTGTTTTGCCCCTAGTATATTTAACATATGACCGAAATCTCTTAGGGTTTTCAGTCAAATATCTAGAAAGAGTTTCGTTATGGTAAGTATTGTAGGCATCTCGCATTGAAGTGCTCGCTAAATTTCGAACCTCTGTGTAGGACCGCCAATACTGGGGATTTTGTGTTCTTTTAAATTTCGCATGCCTGTTCCGTTGCTTTTGAATCAGTGTCCTGACCTATTTTGTTTACCAAGGGAGATCACCTCGTTATTTCATTAATTTACTTGGTATAAAACTGTCAATTGCTGTCGATACCACCTCTTTCAATTTTTTTTTTTTTTTTTTTAATGGGACTACGGGGTCATCAGTCCCTAAGCTTACAAACTACTTATGAACTAGTTAAGACTAAGGACGACACAAATATCCATGCCCGAGGGGGGATTCGAACCCCCGACCGTAGTGGCCGTGCAGACCGTGACTCGAGTGCCTCAGTCCCCTCGGCCACGGCGGCCGGCGCTTTCAATTTGAGCCACATCATGTCTACACTTACGTTTAGTGTTGAAAACGAGTGGAAGTTTTCTTTCAAGAGGCAATTTATTTTATTTCTATCTGCTTTCCTAAACAAATATACTTTTCGTCTATTTTTGTAACTTTTGGACTTTCGATATTCAATCTCGCTACGACAGCTCTTTCTTCACTAATACCTGTATCCGTTTTGATGCTCGTTATGAGCTGATAATTATTTGTTGCTAAGAGTTCAAGTGTGTTTGGACATCCATTTACAATTCTAGTTGGCTCGTGAACTAATTGTTCGAAGTAATTCTCAGAGATGCGTTGAGTACAATTTCACACGATGAGTACCTCCTGATTTGAAAATGTAATTTCGCCAACAGATTGAGGGTAAATTACAATCACCGCCTATCATTATCGTGTGAATCGAGTACGTTTTTGTAATTAGACTCAGGCTTTCTTTGAACCTTTCTGCTATTGTATCGTCAGAGTCGGGAGGCTGGTAAAAGGATCCTACTGTTAACTTCTTACGATTTTCAGGTATAAGCTCTACCCATAATAGCCCACAGAAACAATCAATTTCAACTTCGCTACACGAAAGTCTACTTTTGACGGCGACAATCACGCCTCCTCCTATTTTGTTTGATCTATACATTCTGTACACAGATAGACTCCTGTTGAACTTATTTCCAGTTTGAGCCAATTATCACTGCCTATAATGATGCGTGGACTTCTGGCACTTTCCCGACACTGCTACGACAATTTACAACTGTTATACCATTAGTTCCTAGTTCTATATTTCTCCTGTGATCCACCTGCACCATTTGAAAATTCCCATTTTGTTTTCCACGAGTTTCTCTATCCTAAAAAACTGCTCAGTTCACTCCACTCAGCCCCCACTACCCATGTAGCTGCTTCATGCGTATAGTGGACTCCTGACCTACTCGTAAACCCACCACCCGATGGCGCAAGTCAAGGAATCTGCAGCCTATCCGCTCGCAGAACCGTCTGAGCCTCTGATTCAGAACCTCCACTCGGCTCTGTACCAGATGTCCACATTCGGTTCTGTGAACTGTGCTGCAGATGGTGAGCTCTTCTTTCATCTTGCAAGCAAGACTGGTAGTCTTTACCCCTTCAGGCAGCTGCTCAAAACCTGAGAGAATTTCTTCAGACCCTAAGCGACACACATCATTGGTACCGACGTGAGCCACCACCTGCAGTTGGCTGTACCTTTCATGGCTTCCGGAAGGACCCGTTCCATGACTCCATCCTGTATATATACGGAATGCGCATTGGCCTTCTTCCCCTCCTTGGCAGCCATCTCTCTAAGAGGCTCCATCACCCGCTTAACTTTGGAGCTCCCAACTACAAGCAAAACAATTCTTTGTGAAATCAGGGATCTGTAGGACTGGCATGGCTGTTTTCTGACCAAAAGTTGATAACTTACCAAGTCACCTCGGCGGTCCGACAGGGTCGTCGGAGGTTCGAGTCCTCCCTGTGGCATGGGTGTGTGCGTTGTCCTTAGGTTAGTTTACCATAGTTTAAGTAGTTTGTAAGCTACGGGCTGATGACCACGCAGTTTGTTCCGATAGAATTACAAACATTTGCTTTTTTGTAACCGGTAAAATAAAAATTTCTTATCTCTGTGATACAGTCTGTTGTTACAATACAGATATCGTTAAGGAAGTTCGCTGTATTTTTCCTGGGGCAATGTTATCCAAATTAATGGTTTGATGCAGCTCTACACTCTTTTATGTCAGAGCAAGCCTCTTCATATCTTGAAAGGCTGCTGTCTGCCGTCTTCCCTAGGTTTTTAACTTTGTAATTTATCCATGTTTACTAGGCCGGGTTTTTTGCTAAACGAGAAGACCTTTAGTTCGGAGGCATGAGGAATAGCATATCATTTCATGTTTTTAAATGTTAGTTTCTGTAATAGTGTTTTAATCTTGCTGCGATTTTATTATACTGATAATTTATCATTGTGTATATGAATGTGACAATATGAACAGTTTCTCCCTGACGCCACTGTCCTTGTAAGAATGTGTACTTGCTTTATTCTGTATGTGCATGTATCAGTATCTTCTAGCATGGCAGTCTGAGTGTATGTATGAGAATTGTCGTCGTCGGCTACTGGTTGCGCGCTTTGCATCTCTGGCTTCGTATCGATAGGTAGTAGTTACCAACCTATGCCTTTGATACTAAAGAGGTTCCTCCACCCTTTGGTTAAAAGTTCGGTTGGCAATGCCCAATAGCGAGCCTCAGAAAGACGCGCGAGCTTAGGCCCTCCCATCACCGCGGTTTTTCCTGGGGTTTTTACCGATTTCCGGCCGCTGGTGCCAGTCTCGCGAGCTGTCTGGACACACTGTGGCTGCACTTCGACCTGGTAAGACGTTCTGCTTTTCTTTCATCCCTTGAGATGGTAGCGATTCTTTGTCTTGTGTTAAAGTTACACCTCAGAACTTAGGTTCATTTTTTGGAATAAGTTTCTTTGATCATGTACAAAAGTGTATTCAATTTCATTTCGGTGATTTTGCGTAGGTTAACACGGTGAATATGTAACTAATTTGGTTTGATAATGGCTGAGAATCGGTAACCTTTGCGAGTCTTTTTATTCTGTGTAGTCCATGTGAAATATTCTTATCCATTTTCTCTCTCTGTGACTGATATGTACTCCATGTGGTTTGTTCTTAGAACAAAGCCTTCAACTACCCCTGTGTCTGTTTCTAGGCCCTTCAGGCAAGAAATCATGTCTGTATCTTTCTGATTTCCCTTATTACATCGTGATATCCTTACCGTCTGTTTTAAATTGCTGTTTCGTTTCCAACTTGTATCTTACATTCAGACTCCGTCAGTAAATTTTCTTTTATCCTTGTACGACCCCCTTTATTAGCTTGCTTGTGAAATACTACTTATTTCTAGGGGCTGTATGTAATATTTCGTAATTTATTTACTCCGACTTTGGATTTTTTCCCCTTTCTAATTTTTGAAGCCTGGACTTCGTCCATCCATGTAAAACCTTCCCAGTCGCGTCTAACTGTACTTCTTTAGCTTCCTTATGATATCCTACGCAATTCTGAGGGTTGCATGTCGTAGCTATTTTTCTTTATTTTTCGGAAATTGAATTTTGTATTTTTTAGTCTTTTGGAACCACGTGGCTCCGAACTCCGACTTCAAGGGTTTATAGCTAGTCACTTGCGTTCTCGCCACTGCTCAGTGCCTTAATATTGTGCATTCTTGCTTCGTAAACAATGATTGCGGAGATTTTTGTTGAAATGAATACGATCTTTAAGCACTTCGCCTTCAGTGGGTGAGAATATGAAATGTAGCAGACACCTGCCGTGTGTCTCAGTAAGTCTGCATGCTCACAGTTGGATTTAAATGGAAATTAATCTCACTATCATCGGGTACCATCTCAAGTAAAGAAAGATGGACCAGAACCACCTACAAAGTATATTTTCCTTGTGTTGTGTGAATTTCGCCTACGATAGCGGCGCCTGCTTCTGCTTTGTATCAGCACGCTGAGTTGGGCGAGTTTCGCTTTTCTTTGCGCGTGTGAGTGGCTGAATACTTGTTGATTGTAAATCCCTCCTACGACGATGTTCAGTTCAGATTACTTTACGTTATTTTAAATGGGGATACATTTTTATTACTCAACAAAATTTGTTCCCCCATGTGCTCATGTTCGAACTGAATAAATAATTTGTCGTCAGTGAAATGTTATCCTTCTTATAAATATTAGTTTATGAATACCCTCCCTTTTTTATTTAATGTTGTTTTTCACCAGTGCTGAGAACAAACTCAGATGCAAATTGTCATGTTTTAATTCCGTTGCGCCATGAATGTTCTTACAGTTCGGGGTGTTGTATATTAATGATTATGTGCAATTCTCGTGATCAACGACGTATGTTGGCCACCGCCTCTTTGTATTACTGCTGTTAAAGTAAAGTTTGAGTCAGTTCTAAATTATGGGCCAGGAAACAAGATTCTGTTGCATGAAGTAGTCAGTAGTTCATGCGAATCCTTTTGCTGGCTTTACGGCTAGAATTATATGTTTAAAGTAAGCTTTTAACAGGCTCCTTTCAGCTAGAATTAATTTTACTTATAAAGGTGGTCGTACAATCTTCATAATAACGGTAGCCAATATTCATTTAAATCTGTGTTTTTCAATCTGCATACTTCCCTCCAATGCTAAATTTACGACTCCTTGATGTCTACGAATGTGTCCTACGAAACGACTCTTTCTTTAAGTCAAGGTATGCCAGGAAATCCTCTTCTCTCCAATTCTGTTCAGTAGCTACTCATTACCTATATGATCTACTCACCTAATATTTGGCATTCTTTAGTAGCGCCACATAGTAAAAGCCTATATTCTCTTTCTGACTGAACTATTTATCGTCCATATTTCACTAACTTAATAGGTAACAGTCGACACAGATGCCTTCATAAATGACTGCCTTACACTTGAATTAATATTTGATGTCATCTAATTTATCTGTTCAAAAACGCCTTTCTTCCCATTGCCATTGTGCATTTTACACCCTCTGCACTGCGACTATCATATGTTTTTTTACTGCCCAAGGAACAAAACTCATCTATCACCTTAAATTGATTTTTTAAATGCCTTCCAATATTTTCATTTTCACTGCTCTAGTTCTCACCCCCAAACCATGGCGCCCAATTTGCCTCAAATATGATGGACCTACAGGCACTCTACAAAACTGAAAATCTTTGGCTTAACTCTACGAGAACCTTTCAGACCAAGAGACCATCAGGTTATCTAAGATTAAGTTACTATGCTTAAAGGAGCAGAAAAACAAAGAATTATTGAATTTTGAACAATAGAACCTACTAACCTTTTAGCAGGACATGAAATTAAACTACGCCCCATATAGGCCGCGACGCGACGGTCCAAGGGATACCGACCGGCCGCCGTGTCATCCTCTGCCCGCAGGCGTCACTGGATGCGGTATGGAGGGGGGCGAGGTCAGCGCCCCGCACTCCTGGCCGGAGCCGCTACTTCTCCATCAAGTAGCTCCTCAGTTTTGCCTCACAAGGGCTGAGTGCACCCTGCTTGCCAACAGCGTTTGCAGACCCGGACGGTAACCCATCCAAGTGTTAGCCAAGTCTGACAGCACTTAACTTCGGTGATCTGACGAAAACCGATGTATTATTTAAAAATATCCAATGATTACACGTAATTTGAATCTATCTGAAATGTCTCAGAGGCTGAAGAGAACCGCAAAGATGAAAATGCATCCTTTGAAAAAGGAATACTGATCACAAAATGTTGAAATGATATGACTGTCAATGGAAGGTTTATAATGATGGGAGAGAACAATCAACCTGATTTATTCTTCGTCCAGCAATCAGCCTTTGATGAGCTGTCAGAATGTTAGTGGTTGTAGTATTATTGCATATAAAAAGTGTCTGACGAAATTTCGTAAAGCGTGTGTGGTACTCTGGCACCAGAACTAATATCCAGATTAGGTACATACACAGGAGGAAATGGTATGCCTTTGGGGAACTTGTTCTTAGTAGTGTTTACATAAAAAGAGAAATATTGTACAATCGAATTAGTTTCAGATGGACGAACGTGTTCGTTTGTAGAAACAGCTGCGCTGTTATAATCTATTTTCGGAATACCCACATTTTTCTCAACTGGTTTCAAAATTTTTATTTTTAATTTCTCTCAGTTACAGAGTTTATGTTTTACGAAGTACGGTGTGTATTTGCAGGAAGACTCTTGATGCTCCAGTCATTATCAAGACTATTACAGAAAGGTTTATCATGTTTGGGGGCGATCTTTCAATCAATTGAAGGAGCCAAGAACGTTTTTTTATTTTTTACTAAGATTACCGGTTTCGGCAGTTTAACTGCCATCTATGGATCTTAGATTTCATTCTGTATAACATCATCACTAAAAGCTTTTTGAAACACATTTACTCGCCAACTTGTCAACACATAAATACAACACAAACATGAACATCCTGGAATAAGCCAACAATTAAGATGGCGAGTAAATATGTTTGAAAAGCTTTTAATAATGATGTTATAAAGAATGAAATCTAGCCGAAGATGGAAGTTAAACTGCCGAAACCGGTATTCTTAATAAAAAATAGAAAGCGATCTTGGCCCTTGTCTTCTATAAATACAATTTATTTCAAGAACACATAATTGATGGTCATTGCACATCTATGATACCCAACACCTTAATTAAACAGTGACTGACTGTTTTTATACATTTATTTATTTAATTACTTATTTTGCTCGATTTAACAAAACTTTGGGCATTCATAATCCCTCTCTCAGTTTTGTGGATTGCTGGAGAATTCATAGTAAAGGTATCACCATGTAATGAGTTCATTAATGCCTTATTGAAGCTTAGTTTTGAGCATTTAACATTCAGATTTCATTCATACTTAATGATCATATTTTAGAAACTCAAGTGCAATCAAATGCTCACATTAGGTTTCGAGACCGAATTCATAGCTTCGTTGGAATTTTTAATTTCTGATTTAAAAGATCCTGAACTTAACCTGATAGAAACCAGAGCTCTTTACTCTTTGAACATGTATTACGTTAGCATAAGATTAAAACATTAATGTGTATTTGGTGACTTTTCACTGACTCGAATAGTTGGTATTATCTAAAGAACACTGATGCCAATAGAATATATCAATCCTCAGACTGATAGTTTACAACAGGCAGATGAGTTCATTCAGATGAAAAAATGAGTATTGGGACATAAGAAAGGATGTGTAAGGAAAATAATTGAAAAAGTATGATTGGTTAACAAAACATTTGGAATGAAGGAGGGGGAAACGTCAAAGAAAAATGTGTAACATCAGAACTGATAAAAACCGAGAAATGTCGGAAGGAAAAACTGTAATTAAAGAAGAATGGAAGTGTAACAATAAGCTAAAAAGGCGTAGTACACCTTTACACAAAACCACAGAATGGTTAAGGACAGCGAGTATGGAGGACTGGACTCAAATCTAATTCTACATCATTCAAGGTTCCTTACAAAATTTACAATGATAATCTATATTTTCATTTAAGAATAACGAATGTTTAGAGCTCAAATTAAGGACAAAATTCATAATTTACATTCGGTAATGTGTGGCTAAGAGCAACGTTCAGTGGCGTAACTATGGGGGGAGGGATGAGGGGGATAGAACCCACACCCCCAGAACCCGAAAAAATAATAATAATAATAACAGCAATCTGGTAAAGGTAAAGATTGAAAACTTGGCGTGTTTTACCATAATCGTTCATTAAATTAGTTTCTTCAGCGGGAGTGGTAGATGGTAGTCTGTCTGGAAACTGACTAAAATTTTGCTCGTCAAAGCCAAGTCATAGTTACGCCACTGGCAACGTTCACGATTAAATGAGTAATAATTCAAAACTTACAATTTAAAACAAGCCGCCTCATGTTAATGGAATTACACGGTATCAGTGACAAATGCTGGTGAAACGGAAATTCAAATGAGTTGGGCGACATACTTCAAAAGGTGTCAAATCATAAATTAGGAAGAGATACAGACAAAACAAAGACGAACTGTCTGACAAAAAATGTTTTGAGGCTGAGAGACTGAAGGATGAACGAAAGTAAGTTGGTTATTGACAAAATATTTTATTCTTTTAGAATGAAACACACGAGATAGTGAAATTTTCTGCAGATTTATTGTTTTCAATAACTGGTTTCCGGCTGTTACGCTATCATCAGGTAAACACTACAGAGATATAGCGATGCAGCTGGGAGCTTACACTCAAAAATCTTAAGTTGCTGTTTAGATGATATGTGTAAATTAATTTTCAAAGAAGACTAGTATGACAATAAACATTGCTAAAATATGACTAGATTAACATTGATGAAATATCACAAGATATAAAGTACAAGATTTGTCCAAGAAAATAAACTGAACAATAGAATTTGTCTGAACAAATGACTTTAAGTTTAACTGGTCAAACATTTTGTACATTGAAGGGTGATTATAAACTGAATAAAACTTTTGAGAATATATAAGTAAAAATTGAGATGGGCTAATTATATTTATTGGATTAAATGTCAAATATTATTACTTAGAGGCCGTCTAAAATTGCGTACCGGGCCGAAACTCGAACTGGGGACAGTCGGGTTTCACAGGCAATTGCTCTACTGAAACCAGACACCATTCCGTAGAACACGAGGCTGTAATAATAATAATTTCGAGTTGCTCAGTAGCATGGTGCAACTCTTTTAAGTGGGTCCTATTTCTGCAAATTTTATGGCCGTCAACAACCCCAGTTATCTAACCAAGGAAATGGGATTTACAATTTCACATAAAATCTGAATCAAGATTGGCAGCAAGATTTAAGTCTTACACTTTCCTCAGATGTTATGAAATACGTCGAATAAAACGACCTATAAACCCATAGTCAACACTTTTTCAGAAAGTATCAGTCCTGTGAAACACACGCTGTGGTGATCACTATCAACAAGGGATGTCAAATAGATTGCGCGTTTCTAGATTTAAAGATAACTTTTGACACTGTACCTCACAACCATCTTCTTGTTAAATTGCTTGCTTATGGAATATCGCCATAGTTGTGCGAATGGATTCGTAATTTCAGAAAGTTCACAGTACGTTGTAATTGACGGAAAGTCATCGAGTAGAACAGAAATGATAAGAGGCCCTAAAGTTCCTCATATTGATAAACGATTTTTATAAACTTTATTTTCATAATATGAGTAGCTCTCTTGGACTGCTGGCGGATGATGCTGTCATTTACCGGTTAGTAAAGTCACCAGAAGATCAAAAGCAACTTCAAAATGATTTAGATATCAGCATGGTGCAGCCACTATACTGTATTCCCGCATCAGGGAGAACAGACCAGAAGTTATTGAGATACAATTAATTGTCGTCAGGAGCCCCACCTCGGCTTGTATACAATTGTATATTTTGACGACGTTGCAGCATTCAATGCATGTAATAAATCGCAATTTGCGATTAGTAATGGCTTCACTGTACTAGGTTTAGGTGGAATACCAAAGTGCGGCGAATGAAAATTTGTGCCTGGCCGGGTTTCGAACCCGGGATCTCCTGCTTACCAGGCAGACGCGTTGACTACTCCACCAGTGAGGACACAGGGTCCAACCCAACTGCAGAGGACTCTTCCCTGGACGTCTCCCGCCAAACCCAAATCTCCATTCGTCGCGCTGTCTCTTTCCTATTACCAGAGCCTATATGTTTTGTAATGCTCTCAGCCACAATACTGCATTCCCGCATCAGGGAGAACAGACCATGAGGTGTCGAGAGACAATTAATCGTCGCAGTAGCCCAGCCTCGACTTGTATACAGTTGTATATTTTTGACGATGTTACAGCGTTCAATGAATGAAATAAATCGCAATTTGCCATCAGTTATGGCTTCACTGTACTAAGTTTACGTGGAATACCAAAGTGCGGCGAATGAATATTTGTGCCCGGTCGGGATTCGAACCCTGCTTACGAGGCAGAAGCATTGACCACTCCGCCACCGATTACACAGGAAACAACCCGACAGCAGAGGACTCTTCCCTGCTCGTCTACCGCCACACACAAATCTCCATTCGCCAAGCTGTCTCTTTCCTATTACCACAGTCTATTTGTTCCGCACTGCTCGCAACCTCAATACTGTATTCCCGCATTAGGGAGTACTCTTCCTAGACGGCACATGAAGATTTGGGTGTGGCGGGAGACGTGCAAGGAATAGTTCTGTGCAGTCATGTTGGTCCCTGTGTCCTGTGTGGCGGCGTGGTCAAAGCGTCTGCCTGGTAAGCAGGAAATCCGAGGTTCGAATTCCAGCCGGGCACAAATTTTCATTCGCCATACTTTGGTATTTCAACTAAACCTAGTACAGTGGTCGTAACCGATCGCAAGTTGCGATTTATTTCATTCATTGAACACTGTAACGTCGTCAAGAATATAAAATTGTATACAAGCCGAGGCTGGGCTCCTGACGACCATTAATTGTGGCTCGATACCTCATGGTCTATTCTTCCTGATCCAGGGTACAGTATTGTGGCTGCGAGAATTACAGAACAAATAGGCTGTGGTAATAGGAAAGAGTCAAGGTGGCGAGTAGAGATTTGTGTGTGGCGGGAGACGTGCAGGGAGAGTCCTCTGCAGTCGGGTTGGCCTCTGCGTCCTCGGTGGCGGAGTGGTCAACGCGTCTGCCTGGTAAGCAGGAGATCCCGTGTTCGAATGCCGACCAGTCACAAATTTTCATTCGCCGCTCTTTGGTATTCCCCCTAAACCTACTACAATGAAGCCATAACTGATCGCAAATTGCGATTTACTTCATTCATTGAACGCTGTAACGTCGTCAAAAATGTATACTTTTATGTAATATAGTCTGGGAATATTTAGGATATATTTAAAATTAACTGTCTGTGATGTTATGTTTTGGTAAATTGGTATTTTTCATATTGACTAATATTGTTTGACTAATCTGAAGTACTTGGATGTTGTATGCCTCAATCACAATATTTTTATTTTTCACTAAATCTTGAAATTATGTGTAAGAGTTATGATTAGATTCTTTGATTTAATGTAACTTCTCAAATAGATTTCTGTAAGCTGACAGTATTTATCATTACTAACAAGGAAAGTACTTTGGCTCGAACAAACACATATACATCAAAATCGTACGAGAGATAATGTAAAGATCTCTTATTGCACTAGTGACACTCCCGCATCTGCAAAACTCTGCAGTCGTCCGTTAGAGGTCTCTGCATGTGCCTTGCCACATTGCACTTTGACCTGTCGGTTCACCAGTAGGGACGGTGCAGTGTGCCTCGGAAGTTGCGTTTTGTGATGTTATTTGTGTGGTGAAGCGTCAGATGGAGCGGCGATTGACAATCAATCCTGCTAAAGTATTGCGATTGGTTGAGATGAAGTTACGAAGAATCATTCTTCGTGAAGATGGTATTAGTGCAGAAAATGAGTCATTCGCATGCTTTCTCGTATCTGTTATGGTACAGAAATAAGAGCATAAGTTAGATACTGTTGTAACACTAACACATAATGATGATAATAGCGATGATAATGACGAAGAACTCATTGCTAGCGGAAGTGCTACGGTAAGTGCCGGAAGAGGCGATGAAAGCAGTGGCAATGAATACCAACAGTCTTCCGAGAAGAAGGTTAAAGTTACTACTATCATCACGGCTTTTGATGACAATTCGCTAGAGAACATGTACGACGATTATTACACAAGTTATAGTTCAGGTATCTGCATTACGTATGGCGTCTACAATTACATCTACAGTGCTATCTAGAGCATGATTGCAAAGTTTTGCATAAAAACGACATACACCAGTACATTGAGGTGTACGTAGAGATACTGTAACCAAACGTTCATACGTATAAGTTTTGCATAAAAACGACATACACCAGTACATTGAGGTGTACGTAGAGATACTGTAACCAAACGTTCATACGTATATGTTTGTTCGAGCCCAAGTACTTTCCTTGTAAGTCTGATGCATAGTCCATATAATATACTGATAGCATAGACTACAGTCGTGAAATGTTTTTAAACTTCACTAAACCTTGAAACCATAACTGTATGAACAATACATATTTTCATTATTAGACGCTTTCATGACATATCTCAATTTAATTGCTGGTTTTTATATATGGGTTATAATTTTCATTTTGGAACAGCCTTATGCAAAATTATTTAGAAAGTGAGGGATTAAATGATCGTTGTGCAAGAAACTTTATCATTTGAAATTTGTGATTATGTTTGTATCACTGATCTGACATGTTGTTTATTCATCTTGACTGCCTTTTGTGTACCAAATTTGACTATGTACTTTGTATTCTGGTAATATGAGTGTTTTGATGTGGTTATTAAGTTTTTGACCTTGACTGCTGGGGTCTTTTGTTATCATTTAGGGAGCTACTTCATATGAGAATTATACTGAGGTATGTATTCATGAAATAATATTAATTTCATAATTTTTATAATTGAATTTCTATGGTGACCTCAACAGCCGATTATTTGTGATGGTATGCCCATCTGCTAACCTGTAGCTACACAGGGTGTGGATGTAAAATTTATAGTAGTATATTATTTGAATTACTTTTAGGTGTTTGTGTGCGGTTCACATAAGTGCTGAAGTGGTAGGATTTTCCATTCATAAAACGTCTGGCACAATTTATACAAGCACTGAGTACATTATTTTGTCTTAAAAATAAAATTTAATAATTAAAATTGTCATAGCTTATTAAAAATTCTTAATGTGTACTTGTAACTAAAAATGGTTCTATTAATACATACAGTAATTATTTTTATACTTTATTCCTGAAATTTGATGTTTACTCATTTTTTGAAAATTATATGTTGTTTACACAACTATGTTATGTGCCCTCATTGTTATTATATAAGTTAATTGTTTATCCATTATCCATTACTAGATGACCCAGTGAACTCTTAATATAAACCATATTAATTTAAATGATATGTATTTTTGACCCATTAGCCTTATAAAGGCATCATCAGATAGTCTAAATATTGGCTCGATAGTGGGCGGAAAGAGCGGGAAAATCACGCACACATATTCAGGATTCGTGGAAGTTCAGGGAAGGTTTAAACGGTGATAAAATATGGAAAAAGTGTGAGGAAAATTTAGATTTAAGACATGTCCGTAAAATAATGACTTGCTTCTTGTGTTGATGCATTCAGGAATATAGTTTTGCTTTATACGATCTGAACCCGTATATGAACTGTCAAAGCTAAAGGACAATAAGATAATGGCGTAATGGATGTGAATTAAACTCGCTGTAGGTGGAAGGAATTCCTTGTATTGAATGAAATTATGTAGACGTGACAACTAAGCATTTCCTGAGTTACGGTAAGGTTATGAAGTCAAAGAGTAAATAGCTTTTCCAGAGAGTAATTATTGTTCGATATTTCGCTTTATATACTGTAAATAAAAGAATATCTTGAATTACACACTTCCAAAAGTATCTTATGTGGTACTTCAGCACTCAAGCTATATTCTCACCAAATTTCGGTTCAGCCGTTCTCGATTTTTAGCGAGACTAACGAACAGCAATTCATTTTTATCTTTGACAGTTCATATACGGGTTCTTTCTGAACGCACTCAACACGTAAGCCAACTCATTATTTTACATGTTTTAAATCTAAATTTTCCTCGCAATTATTCCATATTTTCTCACCGTTTAAACGTTCCCTGAACTTTCACTAATGTTACATGTACATTATCCTGGGCATGTGTGCGTGATTTGTCCACTCGCCCCGCCCGCTATTGAGCCGAAACTTAGACTATCTGATGATGCCTTTATAAAGCTATTGGGTCTAAAATACATATCGTATAAATTAATATGTTTTATATTAAGAGGTAAGTGATACATACAAAGTTCACTGGGTCATCTAGTCGACCCGGAAATGCTTCGCCATTGCTAATATGTATGTACTCTTGCTTTGAACGACAAATGCGCGATATTTTATCGCAATCATACGAATGATATTGATATCCCAAAGAAAAGAGCTCTTTCAGTTTTCCATAATTTTTGCTATTTTCTGGCCAACTAATCCAAACTTTTACTTCACTCAAACCTTCCTTTCACGAAACGTCGAAAATTTTATCGAAAACAGATTGCTGGTATTGATACTTCATAGAAAAATATCTTTCTAATTCTTCTGAATTTTCCAATTTCCCAGAAAACGATTTCAAATTTCTATTTTTTAAGAACGTTACTCATGCTCTGAACGTCAAATATGCAAAATTTTATCACCAACAGAGTGAAACATGTCCATAGAAAACGTATATTGCTGAATTTGTAAGAAAATGTCTAATATTGTGCCTCCTTTTTTGTGTCGAGTAACTTGCTTGCAGGAAAATGTGTAATATTGTTTGTACTATGTGTATCTATATGTGTACATAAATCTGTGAAGTTTCATCTTTAGCAGAGATTATGTATCGCATAGCATTGTAGCTCGTGTGGAGAGACAGTCAAATTGTGGTTCAGCTCACTTAGAGAGCAGTTGTGTATGTGGCTCTTATGTAGAGCAGAGGCTGCAGTGCCAGCAAGTTGGTGTGATTGTATTTGGAATATATTGCATTTCATATACTTATGAAAAAGGTTGTACCACCTCTGGAATGAAGGTAATAGCATTTCATGTAATTATAAAAAGGTTTTATCATGTAGGTAATGTAATGGTGATTATTAATAATAAGTAACAAAGTTGACCTTTCTTTCCTGTTTCATTTACGTAGTTAGAAGATTAACCTATTTCCTTTATTTAATAATTAGTTATTTGTGGATTTAAAGTGCGGTATTAATTCTGGTCATCTTCTTGAACAGATTTATTTATTGGCAACGTAGTAAATGACTGTTATGCAACACTGCAGTTAATTGAGTATGATACTGCGTTTTGATAATCAGGTACTGATCTGCATAAAATTCTCGTAGTCGAACATTAAGAAAGTGGTTTGAGTTTTTAATATCCTTCTTGCAGTCAAATTTTTTGAGTATAGTCCGTGTCTGTTTTATGCAGGTTACATTTCAAAGTTGCTTTGTTAAAAGATTCGTTTTGCACATATTCAGTTTAATCCACTGTTTCTCATTTAACAGTATATACATCAATATCAGGGCCATAATTAAACCAAATTACTGTGTTAATGAACAATGTACGTTTTCAGTTGCATTTTGATGAAGTTATTTGATGACTTAGTGATCTTGACTGTTAAACATCAATATATGACAAATATTAGGACTGCAACTAACATCAGGTGAGGTTTTCAATGAGTAACTTTAAAATGAACTAGTTTTGTTGTTTGATTAAACGATAGATTCAACATTAAACTTCACGTTCACCTTTCAAGACGAGTGATCTTGATATTCAATTGAAAAAGCTCTTTCAGTTTCTCGCAAATTTTCAAATTTTCCGGGTAACTTTCCCAAATTTTTAGTTCATAAGAACGTTTATCTTTCCTTGAACGTCTAATGATCAAAATTTTATCACAATCGGTTAAACGATTGTCAACTTATAGTGTTGAGTATATTTAGAAACACATTGAAAAAGGAAGTTGATTCAAATTTTGCGACTTTCCTTTTTAATCGTCCTTATTTCTTTCTTTTTTTTATGAAAACTATTCCTAGACTATAATGAACAAAACAAAAAAAAAGAATTACCCCTCTCTATTGTGCGAATAGTAAGTTATAGTGCTGAATGCAATTTAAAAGACACTGCATAACACATTTTCAGTTCTTCTCAAATTTTCCAACTTTCTGGTAGATTTTCCAAAGAATTTATTTAATACAAGCCTTGTCCTGTCAAGCCGTACTCAAGTGATGCTATTGCAACTACGTAGCAATTGATTTTTATTCAAAGAAAAACTCGCTTTCGGTTTTTCCTAAATTTCCTATTTTCTGGGTTACTTTTCCAAATTTTTATTTGATGCGAACCTTCCTCTTGCTTTCAACATTAAATGTACAAACTCTTATCGCAATTGCACGAACGGTTCTTTTTCACTGGAATAAGCTGTTTCAGTTTTTCCCGATTTTCCTCTTTTCCGGACAACTTTTCCATAATTTATTACCTTTTAAACCTTTCCTGGATTTACACGAATATTTCAAGGCTAAGATTAGCCAAACCGGTTCAGCTGTTCTTGAGTTTTAGCGAGACTAACGAACAGCAATTCATTTTTGTATATATATATATGACTTCAGACTGTCCCATTCTATCTTATGATGATAAGCAAAGCTAACTTCATCTGCTTATCCAAACTTGTTCTATTAAACAATTTATAGTTCCTAATTGTCTAATTTCATAGTATTTAAATTTAAATAATTGTGGACTTCACAAATATCTTTAGTAGTTAAAAGACAGTGTTCTATAAAATGATTTATTTTATGTTTAAAATGCTAAAACTAGTAACTCGACTATGATTTGGAATAGCATCACAATAATTTTGTGTGAGAATGATATTTGTAATATCTTTGTAACCATAATAAGAAGGCCACTGCCGAAGAAGACATCAGAGGAGAAGAGACTATAAATTTCCCCTGTAAATTGGCTCTTGTCATGTGAAATAACTTACATTGGACACATGGCAGCATCACCCACACTTCATTTTATATTTTTACTGAAAACTTTTGTGATCATAACATATAAAAATGTTCATAGCCTTGTTAATTTGGTAAAATTTCGAAATGATACATAGTGAAAATATTTTTTTTTACTTTTAATTTAACAAATATGTAAAAATTGTATTGTATGATTTCAAATAAATTTGTGATCTTTTCATTAAAAAAAACCGTTTAATTATCACATGGGCTTACTTGAATTTAAAATCAAACTTTTGTTGATTGAAAATACTCCCCAATTTTGTAATCACACAATATCATACACATGTGATGTCTGACATTCGGTGAAGCCAGATATTGTAATGTATATAACCCATGTTTCTATAAAGGAATTGAATGTACCAATCGTACATATGCCTTCCCTTACGCTTAATCACAAATTTATTCATAAAACATTATAATATGGTACAAGAATTTTTAATTGCATCAATGGCAATGGTTTTAATATTATTTTGTTAAATTGTTTCTGTTCGTAAATAAACATACCATTAATATTATGCAATAATACGGTTTTGCTAATTATATTTCTAGCTAACATTATGTGATGTCTATTGCAATGTACTGGTTTGTTTGTGATGCTTTGTTTACCTTAAAACTGTGTAATTCCTTTAATTTAACTGTTATAAACAACGTCAACAAATACAAGTACTGCTCTAATCATAATTTACTTATGATCTTAATTTCTGTTTGGTCACTCAATTATATTCACTCAGTCTTACTACAGTCTTTCTTCAGCCATGAAGTTGTTAGTCAATCTTTAATCAGTCTCCGTTTTGAGACAGTCTGAATATATTTATTTTTGTGTGTGTGTTAATTTTTGTATGAATAAATAACTTTATCAACAACATGCACACATTTTACGGTTCAATGGATATTTAAGTACCCGTCCTCTTGGTAATAATGTACAGCCAGACGAGCAACTGGAGCTACCACTGAACAACTAACAAATGGTGATGTATGATATTTATTTATGAAGCACCTTTAGGGACGGTTAAGATCAAAATTTGAAACAGTCCGATCGCAAACTTCCTGTTTTATTTTGTAGCTGGTTTCCACCTATAAATTCTATCTTCAGATGAATAGCACCATCGTGGCAGGCGGTAGCGGTGGATCCTGCAGGCATTCGAAACCAGTGAGGAAATAAAACAAAAGGTTGTGAACTGCACTTTCCGTAATTTTTATTTTAAGGATACAATAGACGTGTGCAATACGTGGCGGTGGCTATGGCATTTTCCAGGTGGTGTAAAGGATGTGCATGATAAGCCATGACTTGGTCGAAGCTGTACAGCTATCATCCCTCGCAATAAAGTCTTCATCGACTCATCCATGTTGGACTGCTGATAATATCTAAACTATGTCCCAAACAGGCCTTGATGGCCCATCGGGTACCGACCGGCCGCCGTGTTATCCTCCGGTCGAAGGCGTCACAGGATGCGATGTGGATTGGGAGGGGGAGGGGGAAAGGGAGGGGATATGCGGTCAGCGCTACGCACACCTGGCCGTTGTATCGGATTTCCAGACCGGAGCAGCTGCTTCTTAATCAAGTAGCTCCTCAGTTGGCCTCGAAACGTTGAGTGCACCCCGCATGCCAACAGCCAACTCGGATGGATACCAAGCCAAGTGTTAAACAAGCCCGGTAGCGCGCAACTTCGGTGATCTAACGGGAACCGGTGCATCCACTGTGACAGGGCCGATGGCTAGATAACACCTGAATCTACATAAATACATTGAAGTGCATTGCAGAAGTTTCATCGAACAGCTGTTACGATATTTATTTACAGTTCCGTTCTCTAACCTACAACATAAATCGCTAATCACATTTAGGTGCTAGGCTTATGGTTCATCGAACCGCTCTTATGATATTTCTCCACCGTTCTGTCCTCTAATAGCACGCGGGAGGAAAGAACACCGAACTCATAGCTGAATTGGAATTTTAATTTTCTAATTTAAAAGATCCTGAACTTAACCTGATAGAAACCAAAGCTCTTTACTCATTTAACAATGTATTGTGGTAGCGTAAGATTAAAAGATTAATGTGTATTTGGTGAATTTTCACTGACTCGAATAGTTGGTATTACCTAAAGAAAACTGATGCCAATAGAATATATCAATCTTCAGAGTGATGGACAGTGTACAGCAGGCAGATGAGCTCTTTCAGTTGGAAAACTGAGTATTGGGACATAAGAAAGGATGTGTAAGGAAAAAATTGAAAATAGTATAATTGGTTAACAAAACATCTGGAATGAAGGAGGGGGAAACATCAAAGAAAAGATATGTAACATCGGAACTGATAAAAACCGAGAAATGTCGGAAAGGATAACTGTAATTAAAGAAGAATGAAAGTGTAACAATAAGTTAAAATGGCGTAGTACACCTTTTCACATAACCACAGAATGGTTAAGGACTGGATCCAAATCTAATTCTACATCATTCACGGTTCCTTACATAATATAAAATGACAATCTTTATTTTTTAACTGTTTCAGGCTCAAATTAAGGACAAAATTCACAATTCACATTTGTAATGGGTGGCTACGAGCAACATTCAGTGGCGTAACTATGGGGGGAGGGATGAGGGGGATAGAACCCACACCGCAGAACCCGAAAAAAAAAAAAAATAACAGCAATCTGGTAAAGGTAAAGATTGAAAACTTGGCGTGTTTTACCATAATCGTTCATTAAATTAGTTTCTTCAGCGGGAGTGGTAGATGGTAGTCTGTCTGGAAACTGACTAAAATTTTGCTCGTCAAAGCCAAGTCATAGTTACGCCACTGGCAACGTTCACGATTAAATGAGTAATAATTCAAAACTTACAATTTAAAACAAGCCGCCTCATGTTAATGGAATTACACGGTATCAGTGACAAATGCTGGTGAAACGGAAATTCAAATGAGTTGGGCGACATACTTCAAAAGGTGTCAAATCATAAATTAGGAAGAGATACAGACAAAACAAAGACGAACTGTCTGACAAAAAATGTTTTGAGGCTGAGAGACTGAAGGATGAACGAAAGTAAGTTGGTTATTGACAAAATATTTTATTCTTTTAGAATGAAACACACGAGATAGTGAAATTTTCTGCAGATTTATTGTTTTCAATAACTGGTTTCCGGCTGTTACGCTATCATCAGGTAAACACTACAGAGATATAGCGATGCAGCTGGGAGCTTACACTCAAAAATCTTAAGTTGCTGTTTAGATGATATGTGTAAATTAATTTTCAAAGAAGACTAGTATGACAATAAACATTGCTAAAATATGACTAGATTAACATTGATGAAATATCACAAGATATAAAGTACAAGATTTGTCCAAGAAAATAAACTGAACAATAGAATTTGTCTGAACAAATGACTTTAAGTTTAACTGGTCAAACATTTTGTACATTGAAGGGTGATTATAAACTGAATAAAACTTTTGAGAATATATAAGTAAAAATTGAGATGGGCTAATTATATTTATTGGATTAAATGTCAAATATTATTACTTAGAGGCCGTCTAAAATTGCGTACCGGGCCGAAACTCGAACTGGGGACAGTCGGGTTTCACAGGCAATTGCTCTACTGAAACCAGACACCATTCCGTAGAACACGAGGCTGTAATAATAATAATTTCGAGTTGCTCAGTAGCATGGTGCAACTCTTTTAAGTGGGTCCTATTTCTGCAAATTTTATGGCCGTCAACAACCCCAGTTATCTAACCAAGGAAATGGGATTTACAATTTCACATAAAATCTGAATCAAGATTGGCAGCAAGATTTAAGTCTTACACTTTCCTCAGATGTTATGAAATACGTCGAATAAAACGACCTATAAACCCATAGTCAACACTTTTTCAGAAAGTATCAGTCCTGTGAAACACACGCTGTGGTGATCACTATCAACAAGGGATGTCAAATAGATTGCGCGTTTCTAGATTTAAAGATAACTTTTGACACTGTACCTCACAACCATCTTCTTGTTAAATTGCTTGCTTATGGAATATCGCCATAGTTGTGCGAATGGATTCGTAATTTCAGAAAGTTCACAGTACGTTGTAATTGACGGAAAGTCATCGAGTAGAACAGAAATGATAAGAGGCCCTAAAGTTCCTCATATTGATAAACGATTTTTATAAACTTTATTTTCATAATATGAGTAGCTCTCTTGGACTGCTGGCGGATGATGCTGTCATTTACCGGTTAGTAAAGTCACCAGAAGATCAAAAGCAACTTCAAAATGATTTAGATATCAGCATGGTGCAGCCACTATACTGTATTCCCGCATCAGGGAGAACAGACCAGAAGTTATTGAGATACAATTAATTGTCGTCAGGAGCCCCACCTCGGCTTGTATACAATTGTATATTTTGACGACGTTGCAGCATTCAATGCATGTAATAAATCGCAATTTGCGATTAGTAATGGCTTCACTGTACTAGGTTTAGGTGGAATACCAAAGTGCGGCGAATGAAAATTTGTGCCTGGCCGGGTTTCGAACCCGGGATCTCCTGCTTACCAGGCAGACGCGTTGACTACTCCACCAGTGAGGACACAGGGTCCAACCCAACTGCAGAGGACTCTTCCCTGGACGTCTCCCGCCAAACCCAAATCTCCATTCGTCGCGCTGTCTCTTTCCTATTACCAGAGCCTATATGTTTTGTAATGCTCTCAGCCACAATACTGCATTCCCGCATCAGGGAGAACAGACCATGAGGTGTCGAGAGACAATTAATCGTCGCAGGAGCCCAGCCTCGACTTGTATACAGTTGTATATTTTTGACGATGTTACAGCGTTCAATGAATGAAATAAATCGCAATTTGCCATCAGTTATGGCTTCACTGTACTAAGTTTACGTGGAATACCAAAGTGCGGCGAATGAATATTTGTGCCCGGTCGGGATTCGAACCCTGCTTACGAGGCAGAAGCATTGACCACTCCGCCACCGATTACACAGGAAACAACCCGACAGCAGAGGACTCTTCCCTGCTCGTCTACCGCCACACACAAATCTCCATTCGCCAAGCTGTCTCTTTCCTATTACCACAGTCTATTTGTTCCGCACTGCTCGCAACCTCAATACTGTATTCCCGCATTAGGGAGTACTCTTCCTAGACGGCACATGAAGATTTGGGTGTGGCGGGAGACGTGCAAGGAATAGTTCTGTGCAGTCATGTTGGTCCCTGTGTCCTGTGTGGCGGCGTGGTCAAAGCGTCTGCCTGGTAAGCAGGAAATCCGAGGTTCGAATTCCAGCCGGGCACAAATTTTCATTCGCCATACTTTGGTATTTCAACTAAACCTAGTACAGTGGTCGTAACCGATCGCAAGTTGCGATTTATTTCATTCATTGAACACTGTAACGTCGTCAAGAATATAAAATTGTATACAAGCCGAGGCTGGGCTCCTGACGACCATTAATTGTGGCTCGATACCTCATGGTCTATTCTTCCTGATCCAGGGTACAGTATTGTGGCTGCGAGAATTACAGAACAAATAGGCTGTGGTAATAGGAAAGAGTCAAGGTGGCGAGTAGAGATTTGTGTGTGGCGGGAGACGTGCAGGGAGAGTCCTCTGCAGTCGGGTTGGCCTCTGCGTCCTCGGTGGCGGAGTGGTCAACGCGTCTGCCTGGTAAGCAGGAGATCCCGTGTTCGAATGCCGACCAGTCACAAATTTTCATTCGCCGCTCTTTGGTATTCCCCCTAAACCTACTACAATGAAGCCATAACTGATCGCAAATTGCGATTTACTTCATTCATTGAACGCTGTAACGTCGTCAAAAATGTACACTTTTATGTAATATAGTCTGGGAATATTTAGGATATATTTAAAATTAACTGTCTGTGATGTTATGTTTTGGTAAATTGGTATTTTTCATATTGACTAATATTGTTTGACTAATCTGAAGTACTTGGATGTTGTATGCCTCAATCACAATATTTTTATTTTTCACTAAATCTTGAAATTATGTGTAAGAGTTATGATTAGATTCTTTGATTTAATGTAACTTCTCAAATAGATTTCTGTAAGCTGACAGTATTTATCATTACTAACAAGGAAAGTACTTTGGCTCGAACAAACACATATACATCAAAATCGTACGAGAGATAATGTAAAGATCTCTTATTGCACTAGTGACACTCCCGCATCTGCAAAACTCTGCAGTCGTCCGTTAGAGGTCTCTGCATGTGCCTTGCCACATTGCACTTTGACCTGTCGGTTCACCAGTAGGGACGGTGCAGTGTGCCTCGGAAGTTGCGTTTTGTGATGTTATTTGTGTGGTGAAGCGTCAGATGGAGCGGCGATTGACAATCAATCCTGCTAAAGTATTGCGATTGGTTGAGATGAAGTTACGAAGAATCATTCTTCGTGAAGATGGTATTAGTGCAGAAAATGAGTCATTCGCATGCTTTCTCGTATCTGTTATGGTACAGAAATAAGAGCATAAGTTAGATACTGTTGTAACACTAACACATAATGATGATAATAGCGATGATAATGACGAAGAACTCATTGCTAGCGGAAGTGCTACGGTAAGTGCCGGAAGAGGCGATGAAAGCAGTGGCAATGAATACCAACAGTCTTCCGAGAAGAAGGTTAAAGTTACTACTATCATCACGGCTTTTGATGACAATTCGCTAGAGAACATGTACGACGATTATTACACAAGTTATAGTTCAGGTATCTGCATTACGTATGGCGTCTACAATTACATCTACAGTGCTATCTAGAGCATGATTGCAAAGTTTTGCATAAAAACGACATACACCAGTACATTGAGGTGTACGTAGAGATACTGTAACCAAACGTTCATACGTATAAGTTTTGCATAAAAACGACATACACCAGTACATTGAGGTGTACGTAGAGATACTGTAACCAAACGTTCATACGTATATGTTTGTTCGAGCCCAAGTACTTTCCTTGTAAGTCTGATGCATAGTCCATATAATATACTGATAGCATAGACTACAGTCGTGAAATGTTTTTAAACTTCACTAAACCTTGAAACCATAACTGTATGAACAATACATATTTTCATTATTAGACGCTTTCATGACATATCTCAATTTAATTGCTGGTTTTTATATATGGGTTATAATTTTCATTTTGGAACAGCCTTATGCAAAATTATTTAGAAAGTGAGGGATTAAATGATCTTTGTGCAAGAAACTTTATCATTTGAAATTTGTGATTATGTTTGTATCACTGATCTGACATGTTGTTTATTCATCTTGACTGCCTTTTGTGTACCAAATTTGACTATGTACTTTGTATTCTGGTAATATGAGTGTTTTGATGTGGTTATTAAGTTTTTGACCTTGACTGCTGGGGTCTTTTGTTATCATTTAGGGAGCTACTTCATATGAGAATTATACTGAGGTATGTATTCATGAAATAATATTAATTTCATAATTTTTATAATTGAATTTCTATGGTGACCTCAACAGCCGATTATTTGTGATGGTATGCCCATCTGCTAACCTGTAGCTACACAGGGTGTGGATGTAAAATTTATAGTAGTATATTATTTGAATTACTTTTAGGTGTTTGTGTGCGGTTCACATAAGTGCTGAAGTGGTAGGATTTTCCATTCATAAAACGTCTGGCACAATTTATACAAGCACTGAGTACATTATTTTGTCTTAAAAATAAAATTTAATAATTAAAATTGTCATAGCTTATTAAAAATTCTTAATGTGTACTTGTAACTAAAAATGGTTCTATTAATACATACAGTAATTATTTTTATACTTTATTCCTGAAATTTGATGTTTACTCATTTTTTGAAAATTATATGTTGTTTACACAACTATGTTATGTGCCCTCATTGTTATTATATAAGTTAATTGTTTATCCATTATCCATTACTAGATGACCCAGTGAACTCTTAATATAAACCATATTAATTTAAATGATATGTATTTTTGACCCATTAGCCTTATAAAGGCATCATCAGATAGTCTAAATATTGGCTCGATAGTGGGCGGAAAGAGCGGGAAAATCACGCACACATATTCAGGATTCGTGGAAGTTCAGGGAAGGTTTAAACGGTGATAAAATATGGAAAAAGTGTGAGGAATATTTAGATTTAAGACATGTCCGTAAAATAATGACTTGCTTCTTGTGTTGATGCATTCAGGAATATAGTTTTGCTTTATACGATCTGAACCCGTATATGAACTGTCAAAGCTAAAGGACAATAAGATAATGGCGTAATGGATGTGAATTAAACTCGCTGTAGGTGGAAGGAATTCCTTGTATTGAATGAAATTATGTAGACGTGACAACTAAGCATTTCCTGAGTTACGGTAAGGTTATGAAGTCAAAGAGTAAATAGCTTTTCCAGAGAGTAATTATTGTTCGATATTTCGCTTTATATACTGTAAATAAAAGAATATCTTGAATTACACACTTCCAAAAGTATCTTATGTGGTACTTCAGCACTCAAGCTATATTCTCACCAAATTTCGGTTCAGCCGTTCTCGATTTTTAGCGAGACTAACGAACAGCAATTCATTTTTATCTTTGACAGTTCATATACGGGTTCTTTCTGAACGCACTCAACATGTAAGCCAACTCATTATTTTACATGTTTTAAATCTAAATTTTCCTCGCAATTATTCCATATTTTCTCACCGTTTAAACGTTCCCTGAACTTTCACTAATGTTACATGTACATTATCCTGGGCATGTGTGCGTGATTTGTCCACTCGCCCCGCCCGCTATTGAGCCGATACTTAGACTATCTGATGATGCCTTTATAAAGCTATTGGGTCTAAAATACATATCGTATAAATTAATATGTTTTATATTAAGAGGTAAGTGATACATACAAAGTTCACTGGGTCATCTAGTCGACCCGGAAATGCTTCGCCATTGCTAATATGTATGTACTCTTGCTTTGAACGACAAATGCGCGATATTTTATCGCAATCATACGAATGATATTGATATCCCAAAGAAAAGAGCTCTTTCAGTTTTCCATAATTTTTGCTATTTTCTGGCCAACTAATCCAAACTTTTACTTCACTCAAACCTTCCTTTCACGAAACGTCGAAAATTTTATCGAAAACAGATTGCTGGTATTGATACTTCATAGAAAAATATCTTTCTAATTCTTCTGAATTTTCCAATTTCCCAGAAAACGATTTCAAATTTCTATTTTTTAAGAACGTTACTCATGCTCTGAACGTCAAATATGCAAAATTTTATCACCAACAGAGTGAAACATGTCCATAGAAAACGTATATTGCTGAATTTGTAAGAAAATGTCTAATATTGTGCCTCCTTTTTTGTGTCGAGTAACTTGCTTGCAGGAAAATGTGTAATATTGTTTGTACTATGTGTATCTATATGTGTACATAAATCTGTGAAGTTTCATCTTTAGCAGAGATTATGTATCGCATAGCATTGTAGCTCGTGTGGAGAGACAGTCAAATTGTGGTTCAGCTCACTTAGAGAGCAGTTGTGTATGTGGCTCTTATGTAGAGCAGAGGCTGCAGTGCCAGCAAGTTGGTGTGATTGTATTTGGAATATATTGCATTTCATATACTTATGAAAAAGGTTGTACCACCTCTGGAATGAAGGTAATAGCATTTCATGTAATTATAAAAAGGTTTTATCATGTAGGTAATGTAATGGTGATTATTAATAATAAGTAACAAAGTTGACCTTTCTTTCCTGTTTCATTTACGTAGTTAGAAGATTAACCTATTTCCTTTATTTAATAATTAGTTATTTGTGGATTTAAAGTGCGGTATTAATTCTGGTCATCTTCTTGAACAGATTTATTTATTGGCAACGTAGTAAATGACTGTTATGCAACACTGCAGTTAATTGAGTATGATACTGCGTTTTGATAATCAGGTACTGATCTGCATAAAATTCTCGTAGTCGAACATTAAGAAAGTGGTTTGAGTTTTTAATATCCTTCTTGCAGTCAAATTTTTTGAGTATAGTCCGTGTCTGTTTTATGCAGGTTACATTTCAAAGTTGCTTTGTTAAAAGATTCGTTTTGCACATATTCAGTTTAATCCACTGTTTCTCATTTAACAGTATATACATCAATATCAGGGCCATAATTAAACCAAATTACTGTGTTAATGAACAATGTACGTTTTCAGTTGCATTTTGATGAAGTTATTTGATGACTTAGTGATCTTGACTGTTAAACATCAATATATGACAAATATTAGGACTGCAACTAACATCAGATGAGGTTTTCAATGAGTAACTTTAAAATGAACTAGTTTTGTTGTTTGATTAAACGATAGATTCAACATTAAACTTCACGTTCACCTTTCAAGACGAGTGATCTTGATATTCAATTGAAAAAGCTCTTTCAGTTTCTCGCAAATTTTCAAATTTTCCGGGTAACTTTCCCAAATTTTTAGTTCATAAGAACGTTTATCTTTCCTTGAACGTCTAATGATCAAAATTTTATCACAATCGGTTAAACGATTGTCAACTTATAGTGTTGAGTATATTTAGAAACACATTGAAAAAGGAAGTTGATTCAAATTTTGCGACTTTCCTTTTTAATCGTCCTTATTTCTTTCTTTTTTTTATGAAAACTATTCCTAGACTATAATGAACAAAACAAAAAAAAAAAAAGAATTACCCCTCTCTATTGTGCGAATAGTAAGTTATAGTGCTGAATGCAATTTAAAAGACACTGCATAACACATTTTCAGTTCTTCTCAAATTTTCCAACTTTCTGGTAGATTTTCCAAAGAATTTATTTAATACAAGCCTTGTCCTGTCAAGCCGTACTCAAGTGATGCTATTGCAACTACGTAGCAATTGATTTTTATTCAAAGAAAAACTCGCTTTCGGTTTTTCCTAAATTTCCTATTTTCTGGGTTACTTTTCCAAATTTTTATTTGATGCGAACCTTCCTCTTGCTTTCAACATTAAATGTACAAACTCTTATCGCAATTGCACGAACGGTTCTTTTTCACTGGAATAAGCTGTTTCAGTTTTTCCCGATTTTCCTCTTTTCCGGACAACTTTTCCATAATTTATTACCTTTTAAACCTTTCCTGGATTTACACGAATATTTCAAGGCTAAGATTAGCCAAACCGGTTCAGCTGTTCTTGAGTTTTAGCGAGACTAACGAACAGCAATTCATTTTTGTATATATATATATGACTTCAGACTGTCCCATTCTATCTTATGATGATAAGCAAAGCTAACTTCATCTGCTTATCCAAACTTGTTCTATTAAACAATTTATAGTTCCTAATTGTCTAATTTCATAGTATTTAAATTTAAATAATTGTGGACTTCACAAATATCTTTAGTAGTTAAAAGACAGTGTTCTATAAAATGATTTATTTTATGTTTAAAATGCTAAAACTAGTAACTCGACTATGATTTGGAATAGCATCACAATAATTTTGTGTGAGAATGATATTTGTAATATCTTTGTAACCATAATAAGAAGGCCACTGCCGAAGAAGACATCAGAGGAGAAGAGACTATAAATTTCCCCTGTAAATTGGCTCTTGTCATGTGAAATAACTTACATTGGACACATGGCAGCATCACCCACACTTCATTTTATATTTTTACTGAAAACTTTTGTGATCATAACATATAAAAATGTTCATAGCCTTGTTAATTTGGTAAAATTTCGAAATGATACATAGTGAAAATATTTTTTTTTTACTTTTAATTTAACAAATATGTAAAAATTGTATTGTATGATTTCAAATAAATTTGTGATCTTTTCATTAAAAAAAACCGTTTAATTATCACATGGGCTTACTTGAATTTAAAATCAAACTTTTGTTGATTGAAAATACTCCCCAATTTTGTAATCACACAATATCATACACATGTGATGTCTGACATTCGGTGAAGCCAGATATTGTAATGTATATAACCCATGTTTCTATAAAGGAATTGAATGTACCAATCGTACATATGCCTTCCCTTACGCTTAATCACAAATTTATTCATAAAACATTATAATATGGTACAAGAATTTTTAATTGCATCAATGGCAATGGTTTTAATATTATTTTGTTAAATTGTTTCTGTTCGTAAATAAACATACCATTAATATTATGCAATAATACGGTTTTGCTAATTATATTTCTAGCTAACATTATGTGATGTCTATTGCAATGTACTGGTTTGTTTGTGATGCTTTGTTTACCTTAAAACTGTGTAATTCCTTTAATTTAACTGTTATAAACAACGTCAACAAATACAAGTACTGCTCTAATCATAATTTACTTATGATCTTAATTTCTGTTTGGTCACTCAATTATATTCACTCAGTCTTACTACAGTCTTTCTTCAGCCATGAAGTTGTTAGTCAATCTTTAATCAGTCTCCGTTTTGAGACAGTCTGAATATATTTATTTTTGTGTGTGTGTTAATTTTTGTATGAATAAATAACTTTATCAACAACATGCACACATTTTACGGTTCAATGGATATTTAAGTACCCGTCCTCTTGGTAATAATGTACAGCCAGACGAGCAACTGGAGCTACCACTGAACAACTAACAAATGGTGATGTATGATATTTATTTATGAAGCACCTTTAGGGACGGTTAAGATCAAAATTTGAAACAGTCCGATCGCAAACTTCCTGTTTTATTTTGTAGCTGGTTTCCACCTATAAATTCTATCTTCAGATGAATAGCACCATCGTGGCAGGCGGTAGCGGTGGATCCTGCAGGCATTCGAAACCAGTGAGGAAATAAAACAAAAGGTTGTGAACTGCACTTTCCGTAATTTTTATTTTAAGGATACAATAGACGTGTGCAATACGTGGCGGTGGCTATGGCATTTTCCAGGTGGTGTAAAGGATGTGCATGATAAGCCATGACTTGGTCGAAGCTGTACAGCTATCATCCCTCGCAATAAAGTCTTCATCGACTCATCCATGTTGGACTGCTGATAATATCTAAACTATGTCCCAAACAGGCCTTGATGGCCCATCGGGTACCGACCGGCCGCCGTGTTATCCTCCGGTCGAAGGCGTCACAGGATGCGATGTGGATTGGGAGGGGGAGGGGGAAAGGGAGGGGATATGCGGTCAGCGCTACGCACACCTGGCCGTTGTATCGGATTTCCAGACCGGAGCAGCTGCTTCTTAATCAAGTAGCTCCTCAGTTGGCCTCGAAACGTTGAGTGCACCCCGCTTGCCAACAGCCAACTCGGATGGATACCAAGCCAAGTGTTAAACAAGCCCGGTAGCGCGCAACTTCGGTGATCTAACGGGAACCGGTGCATCCACTGTGACAGGGCCGATGGCTAGATAACACCTGAATCTACATAAATACATTGAAGTGCATTGCAGAAGTTTCATCGAACAGCTGTTACGATATTTATTTACAGTTCCGTTCTCTAACCTACAACATAAATCGCTAATCACATTTAGGTGCTAGGCTTATGGTTCATCGAACCGCTCTTATGATATTTCTCCACCGTTCTGTCCTCTAATAGCACGCGGGAGGAAAGAACACCGAACTCATAGCTGAATTGGAATTTTAATTTTCTAATTTAAAAGATCCTGAACTTAACCTGATAGAAACCAAAGCTCTTTACTCATTTAACAATGTATTGTGGTAGCGTAAGATTAAAAGATTAATGTGTATTTGGTGAATTTTCACTGACTCGAATAGTTGGTATTACCTAAAGAAAACTGATGCCAATAGAATATATCAATCTTCAGAGTGATGGACAGTGTACAGCAGGCAGATGAGCTCTTTCAGTTGGAAAACTGAGTATTGGGACATAAGAAAGGATGTGTAAGGAAAAAATTGAAAATAGTATAATTGGTTAACAAAACATCTGGAATGAAGGAGGGGGAAACATCAAAGAAAAGATATGTAACATCGGAACTGATAAAAACCGAGAAATGTCGGAAAGGATAACTGTAATTAAAGAAGAATGAAAGTGTAACAATAAGTTAAAATGGCGTAGTACACCTTTTCACATAACCACAGAATGGTTAAGGACTGGATCCAAATCTAATTCTACATCATTCACGGTTCCTTACATAATATAAAATGACAATCTTTATTTTTTAACTGTTTCAGGCTCAAATTAAGGACAAAATTCACAATTCACATTTGTAATGGGTGGCTAAGAGCAACGTTCACTATTAAAAGAATAACTATTCAAACTTACAATTTAAAACACGCCACCTCAGATTAATGTAACTACACGGCATCAGTGACAAATGTTGGAGAAAGGGAAATTCAAATGAGCTGGGCAACATACTTCAAAAGGAAGAGATACAGACAAAACAGACGAACTGTCTGACAAAAAACGTGTTGAGGCTGAGAGCCTGAAGGATGAAACACATCTGGCTGCAGTGACTAACGCCTTTCATTTAACGATTTGCACCCCAACTCATGCATCGTTTCCGTGACACTCTCTCCTCTGTGTCGCGGTAATACAAAACGAGCTGCTCTACTCTGATCTTGACGAGGATTCCACATTGCAAAACTGTGTGAAAAATCTGAACGTAAGCTGTAATAACTCGTAAATGGTGTTGGATCATCTTGGTAACTGCATGGTCAGTGCGTGATGGGTCGTGTGATTGCTTAAAGACGTCCTGGTAAATCAATGCAATATTCGGCTGGTCTGTCTTACCACATTCACCGTACATGCCCCATTTCGCGCCTTCAGACTTCCATCTCTTTGGGCCTCTGAAAGTTGGATTACGTGTCGAAAATTTTCAAAGTAACAGTTCTATTGTCAACTCTGTAAGGACGTGATTGGCTTTAGCTGGTTGGGAATATTAGAAGCGCGACATGCAAGTTCCATTTCATCATCGGAAAAAGTGCATAACGAATGTGGAAAAAGGTCTCTTGCTGAAATAATTGTATACTTACGTGTGCAGTTGTGTTTGTGTATCGCCTGTAGTTTCCATGAATAGAATTAGGACGAATTACTTTCTGGCCTCAGCGTCGTAACATCTAAATAACAATCCAACTTCTGTGCTTTCTGCAGACCCCACTCGTTATGCGTCGGCAATTATGATCAGAAACCGATCGAATGCACGCAGTAGACGTAACAGAGTAAAGCTAATTATTATTTTTTGTATTTTTTTTTTACTCTGCTGTGCTGCAATTAATAGCTTTTCCTTTTCATTGTCTTCTGCAGCCTATTAAACGTTCGAGAGAGAGAACTCTACAAAATAAAACTCATCAGTAATGAGTACGCAGAATCTCTTCTCGATAATTGTTCCTGTAGTTAATGGTTATGGAAGCTAATTCTGTCCGCTGAGGTACGTGTAAATGCCGTTCAGCTAAACGTAAGGCTGCCTAATTTCAGATAATTGTTCACGGTCCATTAAACTTCTACGTTGCCCGCTTGAAACTCATTAATCTCCAGGAACCCGCATGCTCATAGCCAGTGCTTTTCCCCGACAAGCATGGAAATACAACACAACTCCCTGCGCTTGTTTGTGAAGTCAGCCACAGCTGATTAACCCAGTTCTTCCACGTCGTTAACTCGTGACAGCCATTCTGTGCACTTTGAAGTACCGGTAACGTCAGTCTGTGGAGAGGATTAATTGATAGTTGCAACATGGCGGCATTGCTGCCAATAGACGTGTTTATTGCCGCATTAAAAACTGATGTAGTTTGAAAATGGAACATTATACGTATTATGAAAATATTTGCCACACATTCAATTAAACGATCAGTTGAATTACAGTTCGCAGAATGAATTGCACATCATTCATCAAAAGGATCAATTTGAAATTGATATTTAATAATCGTATCCCGTAATTAGGCAGCTTCAAGCTCATACTAACTGATAATTTTGTTTCGGAATTTCTTAATTTCGTTAATTTCTTTAACTGTGAAACGCAGCCTCAGAAATTATGTTCAATGATCATTTCAGTAGCTGTGTGTTCATGCACTATGAAATCTTAACATGGTTGATAAATTTGTTGATTACAGTGCTACCATTCTTCATAACATCGTATGTACCTACTATATCAAGCACATGAAGTAAGGCTGAATATGGCAGTCTGCGACTTCCCATTCAGTTTTGACCTCTACGACTCGTTGTAGATGTATGTCAGCTGGTGATGTTTTCCAACAAGTACTAATATCGATGCACAGGGCGCAGTCACAACAGGGAGTGTTACTTTATGACAAAATTCTTTAACAGCTCCAGGAAGCGTACTCTAGGATGGTGTGTGACGCGACGCCGTAACTGGTAGCTGTCATATACTCTCACGACCAACTCTCTTCATTCACACACAATTTTAATTTTTATCATTTAAATTGTGATGATCTTAGTTATGCGTGACTGTCTCCTTCAAGGTGAAAATGTCGTCCTGTAAAGCAATGAGAGTTTCCCTATACTATCGGCTCAAGAAATACAACGTAGAGTGATTCGCAACAAACAATAACAGTGCACTGTTGTTGTGTAGTGCTGCGAGTTTGCGTGAAATCGAGAGTCAGCTGCACAGTATTGTTCGTTCCAGTGCTACACAAATCAGAAAGTATTTTTCACATTCCTCGTATGGTACAATCACATAACTCGTGGACGTAGATTGATATGATTCTTCATCATCTGAACTATCATTTCGATGAACGAAGGTGACGAATTAACATTGGTATCTTCACAGCTCCATTCAGAACATAGCGGAGGCACTGTGCAGGGCGTCTGAAGAGACAGTATGGACGTTTTCCAATGACAAGAAGAATATCGTTTTATAGCACACGGATTGTTGTATTATGCCAGAAAGGACATTCATTAAGAGGTGTTGCATGGCGAATAGTCGACATATGTCGACATATAGTATGTGACGAGGGTCTCAAATGGTTTTCCAATTACAGCTAGTGGTCATCAATGGCACAAACTGTCGCCCTGGGGTAAGAAATACATATGAGACCGGTATTTATGATTTCTCGTGCGATGGAGGCGCAACCACACCATGTGAAGCAATGACTTTGAGACAGCAACAACCTGGAAGCAAGTATCAGTCCGAAATGTATAAAATATACCGCACAATTTCTATATTCAAAGCTGTCATGGAGAAAGGCGGTATTTGGAAGTAGACACAATACTTGAATACTGGCGTCCCAAAATTCAACAATAATTATGGAAATTTGTAGATGAGTGCCACATATGTCTGTCACTAGATGAACGTAGCGTTTGCGGAGGGAAGAGCGGAATTTTAAGCATCAGAGTTATACGGTCAATACTGTACAGCAAGGTGGCTGGTCAGTAATGTTCTGGGCAGCTATCATGTGATGTTTTCGGATGCCAAGGATCCACTAGACAGGGAAACATCCTCCAACCCACCATCAAAATGTTTCATCTCCATTTCTGGGAAGAATTCAAGTTTATGGATGGTAACTCCAGAGTAGAACCTGCAGGCAATGTCAACGATTTCAAAAATCATGCCATTAATCCGCGATTGGATTGGCCTGCATGACCCCCCGATTTGAATCCGAATGGATCCATATGGCATACATTGAAAAGAGCGAGATCGTACTGACCAGCCACGAAACAGGATTTACAGTGGATAAAGGGATAAATAACTCCAACAGTGGTTAAGAGAACTATACTACGCGTTACGTACGAAGGCGCCCTAGTTTTCGGCCGTTGTGCGCATCCCCCTCTATTACCGCACTGGCAACCAATAATTTTCATTCTCTAGGCGTTTGACTGGCTCCCAGGTACGCATTGTTTCTCCCGCAGGCGCAACTGTTGGCGTTCAGTTATAGCTCCTCCCCTCCATGCTCCCCCTATCCCTCCGCCGCTATGTGCGGAAGTACCTTGTTACATGACGCCGACTATAGTGGACAACATGCCGCGTACGGTGCAAGCTTGCCTTCACTTACGAGATCATGCAGCTCTTTATTGAACGGGGTTAGAACACAGTGGGCTTTCCTTGAGAATTGTGGTTTTATATTCTGTTGGAATACAACAGAAATTTTTTGTAGGAAAATACTTTTCAATATACCGTACGTCGTTTCAGTTTATAAATACCAAAACTACCTTGGTATGGAATATCATATAACTTTCGTTTGACGGGTGATGCAAGCTTTTGCTTTATGTTTGTATATACCTCTGTAAAATCTGGTAATTCCTTACACGTCTAAGTCCTTTGCGCGGACTAACATTAAACTAGGTTTATTTTCGTTGACGTCGAACATACACTGTAATCAGACTATTTTTTCAAACTACACTTAAGAGCCAAAGAAACTGGTATAGAAATGCGGCTGTGTGAAATAGCCGTGTGGTCTAAGGCGTGATGTTGCGGAGTGGTGCGACCGTTCCCGCCGGAAGTTCGAGTCCTTCCTCGGGCATGTATGTATGTGTGTGTGTGTGTGTGAGTGTGTGTGTGTGTTGTCCCTAGAGTAAGTTTGTAAGTCTAATTACTGATGACCATAGCAGTTTGGTGACAGAGGTTTACAAACATTTGAACATTTTGGTACAGATGTATGTAAACAGAGGACGACGCTGCGGTAGATATTTATATCTACGTAAATACTTCGTAAGTCACATTGAAGAACATGGCAGACGGTTCATCGAACCGCTTCTGTGATATTTCTCTACAGATGTATTCTCTAATAGCTTGCGGAGAAAGGAACACATATACCTTTCTGTTTTCCATCTGATTTCTCTTATTTTATTATAACGATCATGTCTCCCTAGGTAGATGGATGATAACAATATATGTTCGCATTCGTAAGAGAAAGTTAGTGAAAGAAAATTCGCAAATATATCTCGCCGCAACGAATAACGCCTTTTTTTAATGAATTCACCCTAACTCTTCAATCGTTATCCTGACACTCTGTCCCCTATATCGCGCTAATACAAATCGAGCTGCCCTTCTCTGGACTTTCTCTAAATCGTCCGTCACTCCCAACTGGCGTGGATCCCACAATGCGCAGCAATACTCCAAAACAGGACGCACAAGCGTAGTGTAGGAATTTACTTTACTAGAACTGTCGCAACTTCTAACGGTTTTGCCAATGAAATATAGCCTTTCTTACAATATTTTCTATGTGTAGGTACGTAACTGAATATGTCGGACGCAGGCGTTGAATCAATGTCATGTTATTACGATTTCAGAGAGTTTGAACATGGTATTATACTTGGCACACGAGATTCTATGATGCAGATGGAGTTGCGGCATTGAAAACAGTTTAGGAAATAAGGAAACTAAGGACAGGATGGCAAAATGGTAAACTCAACAAATCTCATGCACACAGGTTTGTTAACAATAATAAAAGTCCTAAAGAACTTCTTCAAAGAAAACACTTCAACAATTTAAACCAAAGGAAAACAACCCTTTTAATAATAACACTTTTTTTTACAACTACTGAATTGCTTAAAATCACAATTTAAACAATGCTTCCGAAGCAGGTAACAAACTGGCAAATGTTGAAAGTGGAAATTTAAACTTTCGACCACCAAATTATAAAACAGTACATAACAAGTACCAAAATATCAAACCTCCTTAGCAATTTGAGAAATATAAGGCACTCAATAAAACTTAGTAAAAAAAATTCTAGTACAAAATTCAAACACTTAAATATTCTTTTGAAAAAACTGTAACGGCTCAAAAAAAAAAATAAATAAATAAATAAATAAATAAATAAATAAAATAAAATAAAATAAAATAAAAACAGCCACAGAACTCTTAACATTGAAGGCATGAAACAATTTCTTAAACATCAATACCACACTTTAGTGTCAAATGCCAAACCACAACTGTCTGTAAGAGATCAGCCCAGTAACAGTTTTCTAACCGACCCGCTCCCACGACTCAGAGCCGACGTTGTTCCAACACGAGGCCAGAGGTGCTCCAGAATCACCAGGGCGCACAGTGCAGACCTCCACAATCAAAACGAACAAGAATAACGAACAGAATAACGACACCCAGACCGGGGCGGACACCAGACAATGTCGGGAAAACCATAAGAATCATCAGACACAATCCACAATTCAAAACAAAGTTCAGGAGAAAAACACCCCACTCTCGACGAACTTCTGTTCAAAAGGCACGCAACAGACTATTGCATTACCAACGAAGCCTGGGGCACCAACGTTCACAAGGTGTATAGCAGAGCCCGACACGGAAGGACTCCGAGAATTAAAACCTTCTGGCGCTCGTACCAGGTCTACCAGGACAGCACTTCACTCGGAGCAGAGGAAAGAGAACTTGCTTCACTAGGTGACACACGCGGCACAGCACGCCGCAACCCACAATAAGTACTCATCTGCAGCTACGTGTCCTGCTGCCCAAACATTCAGCTGCAAAATACTTCAGGACCAAACAGCGACTCCGCCTCTAGGACGCTAAGTTGTGCGCTCACGTCTGCCCGCACGACGACGGTAAGAACATAACCACAGCTAGCCAGACGACTAGAACTCGTTGGACGCCAAGCTGTTACTCCATCGCTCCACGCTGCCGGCGGCCCACCAGTCGGCGACAACACCTCCGGAGGAACTCAGGCGACAAGCGCTATTCGAATGTACCATCCGTCACTGACTTCGCGTGCGTCACACGCCTCCAGCTAGTCATTGGCCAGCGATGGCCATCGAAAACAACTGCCTTGTGGCAGATCAAAGCGCCGCCTCAGGGGCTATCGATAAAGACTCCCAAACGTGCGAGCGCCGTAACAGAGATATGGAAGACAGCATCTCCGATATAGGGATGAGGTTCGGTTTTTCTGGTGTGACCATTTAAGGAGTGCAACGTGAATATCGGAAATGCGGTAAAACAACAAATCTGCGACATGGCTGCGGAAACAGATCCTGCACGAATGGGATCAACAACGATTGAAGAGAATCGTTCAACGCGAGAGAGGTGTTACCCTTGAGCAATTTGCTGCGCATTTCAATGGTGGGTCAACAACAAGGGTCAGTAGGCAAAACATTCAACGAAACGCCAGAGACATGGGCTCATGGGCTTTCGGAGCCAAAGACCTACTTGTGTGCGCGCACTGACTGCACAACACATAGCTTTACCCGTTTTCTTGGCCCCTCATAACTGATATGAAACTGTTGATGACTGGAAACATGTAGCCTCGTCTTAACAGTCTCGTTTACAATTGTATCGTGTGTATGAAAGTGTATGATTACGGATACAACCTTATGAAGGCATGGTCACTGCATGTCAGCTGGAGGTTGTTCATGGTAGTAGAAGTTCTGTAATTGTGTCGTTAGTGTGCGGTTGGAGTGACATGGGATCCCTGATACGTCGAATACGTAAGCATCCTGGCTGATCACCTGCAAAGCATAAACGTCCATTGAATACTCAGACGGACTTCGGCAATTCCAGCCGGACAACGCCACACCCCACACTTCCACAATTGCTCCGGGAAAACTTTTTATTTTAAACACCATCGCGGGTCACGATGCTCTCCAGACATGATTATTGAGCATATTTACTATGTCTTTAAGCGTGCTGTTCAGAAGAAATCCCCACCCGTTCATACTCTTACGAATTTATGGACAATACTGCAGGATGCACGGCGTCACTTTCCTCTAGCAGTACTGCACATATTAGACGCGTGCATGCCAGGTCGTGTTGTGGCAATTAACCCAGAAAACGCTGACATCCATCTGGAAGGACGGGAACAGAAGCTTACTTTTTCATTTTTGTAACAAAAAAATTGCTGCACAGTGTCATTTTTGTAGCCTGCTCCCATTACATATCAGTTTCAGCTCGTATTGTGAATTGCAAATTGTCCGGATACGGCTGCGAAGCTGAGGTTCATACAAAGGAAATTGAAGGCTTCCTCATAGTTGTGTTTGTATTTCTTAAATTTTCTTCAATTATCCGCGGTGGAGTAGCCGAGCGGTCTAATGCGTCTCGCTGCGGAGCGGGCGGTTGCTCGCCGTGGAGGTTCGAGTCCTCCCTGGGGCATGGGTGTGTGTGTTGTCCTTAGGCTAGTTTACCTAGGTTTAAGTAGTTTGTAAGCTACGGACTGATGGCCACGCAGTTTGGTCCGATAGATTTCCAGACATTTGAACATTTTTCTTCAATTTTTGAGATATTTATATGTATATATGTCATTTTAAGTGTTGTTTTAATAACAATGATTTATGAGATTAAAATTCTAAAACATTCTGATGTCATTCCAGAAAAGAGGGCATTATTGCAAAACTAATGGCATGAGTGTGAAAAAAATTCTTTATAACGATCTTGTGCAGACGTAGGAAGATAATTAATAGCTTATGAAAAAATTAAACAAAAAGTAATTCCGCGGTATGTGGTTTAAGCATGCTCGCGTGGGCCGTACACGATAATAGTCATGCGTACCAATTTCTTTGGATCTTCTCTGTAGCTCTATTTGTTTGGGGACAACATTTAGGCAGGGTTGATGAACAAGCTCAATTTCTATGTATAATTCGTAGTAAAACAGTTGCGCCTTCGTATTTTAAAGTGAAATTTATTCCCTTTTAACGGTTCTAGCACAGGCACTGCTCTCGAAAGCGTACAAATGTTACAGCACCTTCTGCAAACGGAATGAAATGTATTACGAGGCCTTACAACTATTCGTCGGCGGGATAATGAACGCTAATGGGCGGCAGAAATTGCCATCTTTATGGAGGTATCACACGAGAGTCGGCAAGAACTCATTACGGGGCCGGCCGCAGAGATTTCTCATTTCCGGAGGCCGTGGGTCCCAGGGGCCGCTACTCCATTACCTGCTCGACTCTCTGGCCGCGGCAACTGCCACATCGCTGCCGACCCCGTTTCGCAGGGGCCATTCCCCCCGTGGGGCACGTCGCTAAACACCTCGCAGCTCGCCACCGTCACATGCCACAAATTATAAATCTCGGTTCATGTCCCGCAGACCTCATCAAAGTGAACACTAGAGGATTATTTTTCATGCGGTATTCATAACGCTTCGGAGTAGTAATATTACTACCTCAAAACTAAAGCTCAAGTACACATTTTTAGTATCCATTAGCGCGAGTTCCCGGTGTATCCAGGGTCTGTTTTTATTTATTTCGTACATCTTCTTTCCCCTGTGTCTTAGCCCTTCTACCCCACTCCCTATCCATTTTCATTTCATTTCTACTCAGTGCAACTCCTATGGCCGCGGCAGAATAACCATTCGCACTAAGGTGCCCAGCTGCGGTGCCCGCGGCCGTTCGCCCTCGGGAGTTCGAGTCCTCCCTCTGGGGTTCGATTCCTCCCTCGGGCATGGGTGTTTGTGTCGTCGTTAGCATAAAACACTTTAAGTTAGTGTAAGTAGTTTGTAAGCTTAGGGATTAATGACTCTGTAGTCAAGTACCTAAATTTACAAACATTTTGAACATTTCAATTCTTATGTCACCATGTCGCATGAATTATATAACGAACAACAATATAACCTTCCAGGTTAGTAGAGTGAATTGGAGGGAAACTCTCTGTGAAATGTGTTGCTAATGCGTTTTGCACTAGAGACATAATAAACTTCACACTCTTGTGTGATGTGGAGGAGTTTCATACAATTCATCCTTTTTCACATCATATCTCTTGAACTCTGTGCCGTATTATGATATAGTTTTGAAAGTACATGTGCATAATGTCTGCAAAACATATGACGAATATAGATAACGCGTGTTGTGGCGGTTTTTCACTAACCTAAATTTTTTATAACCTCATATTTCATTAACTGTGTGTCGCAATGTGATGTAATTTTGCAGACACATTCATTGGAATTAGTGTATAGTGCCTACAAAATTTCTTACGAATATATCACTCTAGAAGTAATAATTTGTAATGCTATAATTTCCCTGCATTAATTTCGCGTAAGATATAAATACTGTATTTTCCCTTTCGTAATTCTTACTGAGTTTGTCAACGATATAAAAGTTGTTAATGGTTTAAACTCGGGTGCAAAGTTTTTAAAAGGCGCTAAGTGCCCTCTTTCCAAAATAATGTTTGCATGAAGTCTCGTTATTCACACTTTTTTTCTTTTTTTTTTTTTTTTTTTTTTTTACTCTCATTCTATATGACTTCAATCTCTTGTAATATCTGCTGTAGGTAGTTTTTACACTTACAGTGATTGTTTCCTAGCCTTACTGAATATTAGCATGAAGTTTAGTTGAAATTGCGTTTAGGAAAACATGTGAAACTTAGCAGCATGATATGGCAGTTTTGTGTACATTTACGCGTCTGAGGACAGAAATTGCGAAAGTATTGAAAGCAATGCAACAACTTTTACAGCGTGTTGTCTGACAAAAATATGTTCAAATATTTGTCCACCAATGTAGTTCTGTTGTAAACAGCGTTATCGTCCACGAGAAGGAACCCATTTCCAATGGCACCAGAGTAGGGTACAAAAATATACCTCTAAAGAATAAAACGCCATTGTGAATGACATAGAGATCCATACGTTCGCCAAAACTGACTACACACTATTGGTCCACCACCATGTTTCCCGCACATAAGCAGGATTATTCCACGTTCTATCCAGCTGGGGGACATACGAATGTCCGGCCGAACACAAAATATTGACTCATTTCTGAACAGAACACGGAGCCGATCGTTACGACTCCAAACCTGGTATTCTACCGCCAAGCTTCTGCGTGATAAACGATGACGTAGTTTTAATTGGAGACACGCCGTAGGTCACATTTCCTACGGCGACTTAGAACTTTGTCTGTAGATATTGCCCGTCCTGTTGCTGCCTGGACGGTGCGTTGCAGCTGAGTTGATTTTAGCCACTTGTCTCTACAGGCCAGAGATAACAGTAACCTCTTATTGATGTTACCCGTGGACGACGGTTCTTTGGGACGTAACCGCTTGGTTATTAGTCCCTAGCTTACAAAGTACTTGAACATAGTTAAGCAAATCTAAGGGTAACACAGACACCCATGCACGTAGAGAGACTCGAATCCCCACCGACGAACGGCCGCGCGCACCGCAGCACGGCGCCCCAGTGCACACAGCTATTACGCCGCGACTGTTGTCTGACCTACGGTTAAGATGCACAGTATCTGCGAAGACATCCAATCTCAGCGTAATGTAAAAGTCCATTTCTCCTACGAGCGATCAGGTTCGGAGTAGTGTGACGTTCTTTTACACGAAGAAGCATCCATTGTGTGGGTAGTTACCGGGACCTGAATGAAGACGCAGAAATTAACATGATACACTCTTCAAAACAATTAGGAGATCAGTTAAGATATCTAGGTTCTGAAGTATGCTCATCGGAAAGATGAACTAAATTGGTTCTTAGTCTTCCGTGTCGGTTCTAAGCAACATTTCGGCAACATTGCTGACGAGGAAGTTGGTGTTGACAAGTGTTTACTATACCAAACGAATCGCACAAGCAGCTGCGTTCAGATAGAGTACGTAACGTGACTTCCCAGAAGTTATGGCAGGGAGACCCATATGAATGTTGGATGCGGGAAAGACACAGAGGGTGGAGGTCGCAACTATTGAAGTGTCCCAACGTGTAATTTATAGGATAATTTATAGGACCTGGACGCGATGTCAGACAACAGGAACAGTTGAAAGAAGAGAAGAACAATGTTGTCCACGGGTAACATCAGCAAGAGTTTACTGTTATCTGCGGTTAACAGGCTGTCGAGACAAGAGGCAGAAAGTAACCGAGCTGCAACGCACCGTCCAGGCAGCAACAGGACGTGCAATATCTACAGAAACAGACCGAAGGCGCCTTAGGGAATGGAGCCTATACGCACGGAGGCGTACGGCGTGTGTCAGTGTAAGATCATCAGGTTTGGAGTCGTAACGAATGGCTCCCTGTTCTGGTCACAGATGAGTCAAGATTTTGTGTTCAGGCAGACAATCGTTCTTCCCTAATCTGGAGAGAATGTGGAACAATCCTGCTTATGTGCAGGAAACATGGCAGTGGATCAATGGCGTGGAGTCTGTGCTGGCGAACGTACGGAAGTCTGTCGTTCAGAATGGCGTATTGACTGTTGAGAGGTAATTTCTTGTGCCCTACGCTGGTGACATAAGAATTGGGTTGCTTCTGGTGGACGATAAGGATCGTTCCAACAGAACTTGAATTTCAGGGAAGGAATAGAATAGCCAGTTTGTTTACAGTACTAAAATCCGATGGAGCATATTTGTGATGCACTTTGCAGACACTTTGCTGTCAGGCCTACGCCTACCACAACGATTGCATTGCTGGATATTGCAATCATGTAAGAATGCCCAAATACCCTCAACAGCTGATTGATAAGCTCATTCTGTACTGGCCATCCGAGGTGGTCACACGCCGTATTAGAGGACAATGAGAACAATTGTTTCATTACTATGGTAGCCCCCTGGTGCCTCGCTCTAAGTAAACACTACGTAATCCTCAAGCGAATAGTTGTAAAAACTTTACGTGATTGAAAATATAGCCCGTGATGGAATGATTGTTAAGTGTTGTCGGCATTCCTCGGTAAAACGGCTGTTACACGCTTCGGCATTCAATAAAAGTTGCTCTAGATGCTTTTGCACTATAGCTGATTACAAATATTGCCAAATACTGATTTGGTGCAGGAGCGGGTGGCGTATCCGAGCCAGTCGATCGACAATTACTGGTCTAAGGAAGAAGAAGAAGGTTAGAGTTTAACGCTCGTCGACAGATTGTCAATAGAAGCGGAGATTACGCTCGAATTCTTTGGGTTTGAATGGCAAAGGAAATCGGTCGTGTCATTTCAAAGGAAACATGCCAGTATTTGCTTGCAGTGATTTAGGTAAATCATGGAGAGCCAGTAATGGATGTAAACTACCTATCTCCCAGACTACGAGTCCAGTTTGTTATCTCTGCGCCACGTCGCCCAGTCATTGACCTGATTTTACATGAGTAGATGGGCGAGAGATCAGGAAAATATAGAGGCGAAGGCAGAAATACAACCCGATGGCCCACGAAGAAGTGTTGAGCAGTGCGTGTCACACATGGTCACCCGATTTGCTCTTCCAATGTGGCCGTCGGAAAGTTCCAAATGTTTTGATGGTTAACAGGGACCAATACTAGACATATAACTTTCGCTACATATTGTACCGAGAGTGAGATGGATTTCAGTACCAGACCAAACCGTTATACTGGCTGCAGTGGCAGTATTGAAACGTAGGTATGCAATGATAATAATGTTATATGTCTGTAAAGTCATATTTTTGGCTCCATGAGGACAATCTTTGGTGTGCGCTTTCCCGCGTTTGAGCTTAGTGAGTTTGATCGCCGGCCTCCGATGGTGAGCAGGAGTAGTGTTGTGCAAGCAGCCTTGGAATGTAGGCGCAAACTGCAGCCTAAGCTTGAATCATTTAAATCGTTTTATGTTTGATAATGTACTGAAATATTTGAATTTAAAAATGTTCTGATATCACGAAGAATAAGGTAAGGAGAGTTATCTCTTCATTATTAGGTGCTTCGCGTAATTGTAGTCCATCTCTAACAGACATTCCACATGAAGGGTTTAATTTACGTCTTTTATGCCCATTCTTTAAAATAATTAAAAGTATAGTGTAGGAATTTACTATGTTTTTAACTATATATATAAAAAAACTTAGGAGGACGTGTGATGAGTTGGTTTATCTTTTGTTGAAAATAACGGTAGAATTCAATGAGTTTCTGGAAAGAATTCTGTAAGAAATTCCCAAGTTGTAATCACCATATTTGTGCAATATTAAGTTCTTGTTTTACTTTTAGGTAAAGAGTTAGTCATTCATCCCGAAACCCAATTAATTATTCGTTTTAAATACTACAAAGATGGACAATGTTGGTATTTGTGTAGTTAATGGATTCGCATTCCACTCCTGCGAATTCTGTAGTTTGTTTTTTGACCTTGAAGCAGCAGCATTTTTGGCAGTAATTCAAAAATGTTCAAATGTTTGTAGCACTTATGGGACTTAACTACGGGGTCATCAGGCCCTAAGCTTACAAACTACTTATGAACTAGCTAACACTAAGGACGGTACAAATATCCACGCCCGAGGGGGGATTCGAACCCCCGACCGTAGTGGCCGTGCAGACCGTGACTGGAGCGCCTTAGTCCCCTCGGCCACCGCGGCCGTCTGGCAGTAATTCTGATAGCAGTTGAACATGTGATCTTGCGCACAGGTATGCCATAAAATCAGTATCGAACTCAGATCTAATTAGCAATCAGTCAGTTTTCCAGCAAGCTGGTGTCCTTTTATCCAAACAATTGCAATATTTAATGAAACAGAAATTTTTTTTATACCGTAGTTCATATTGCCCATTCTATGAATAAAGTCACAGGGTCAGAATTGGTTTTTATTACATATTTGGATTTTGTTCAAATCGTGGTTAACTAATTTAATAAAGTGTTAAGTCAGATTAGCAAGTCTGAGTTATAGTGCAGATTCATTTTACAGCTACCCATACACACACAACTACACACGACACAATTTTTTGAGAAGTGATTAAAGTACAGTCAAGCAATTTTTATTGGCAATTTGCGAGTACTATACTAAACAGTACTATTTTAATTACAATACCAATCATTATAGATTTATTAAGAGTAACAACAATCCACACTAATTATTAACAACTATCAGTATGTCGATGATAAGGAAACATTTCAACGATATCTGCAGACTCAAATGCGGCCATCGTGGCAGTTGTAATGAGACAAAATGGTAGTCCACTGCACAGTGTTAAAGATGTGTTTTTTTTGTCTGTTTCATGTGACACCAACGAACGAGGGTCTCGACGACGACGGCAGTCTCCAACCAACCACAGCCGGTGGAAACTCTGCTGATAACTTGGTCGGTAACAACAGAGAAGAAGGTGCATCGCGCGCCGATTCCAACTGCGATAATTTATATATTTATTATTTTTTAAACGTTATTCGTTGTAAATTATTCGTGATTGTAAAAAGGGCAGACCTACGGTTTATTTGGCACAACAGATACATGAATATATTTGTCTTGATTTACGTGATAAATGTTCACGAATACAGTTTTAATTGTACATACATCAAGAGGAATAAAATTTATGTTTATCGTGTTTCTTATAAATGTGAAGAGTTCTGATTTATAATTTGAAGATAATTTCTGATATTATTTATGGTAATTTTCGCTTATTTGTGGATTTCTGGAAGTGAACTAAGTTGTGTGGGAAAATGTCATTTGTAATAGTGTTCATTGGACAGTTTTTAATATCAGGTAATGTTTATCTCTGACATATTCTGCGTGAAATTAATTTTGTTTGAAACATTATTCGCTCAGTGCAGGAATCTGACTCACCTGAGGATCATCGTAGTTGAAAGTTGTTATGATAGATGTCATTTATTTGCATTTGGTGAGAAAACTAATTCAAATAATACGTAACTTAATTTTAAAATAGTCAGAGATCATGTATGGTTACGAAATTTCTCCCAGTAAGTGTGACTTAAACGCAATTTAAAGGTTAAGAGCTGATAACTGGGGTCTCAGTAATGATTAAAAGAGTCTTTAAACGAATTTCTTAACAAGTTTTTTCGTACAAGAAAATGATATTTTAAAAAACAACTAAATTTTTATCATGATACTTATTCGCCACAGTAAGTAACTTTCAAGCAGAGGATTACACCTGTGTGATCGTTGGTTGCGGTAGCAACAGAAGTAAACAGTGACTATTGAGACGACAATTACATAAAGTTTACGATTCTAATTTCCTGGCTTATGATTAATAACTGTCCCTCGTTTTATAAGGCGAAGACAAAGACGACCCTGTAAATGAATTGAAATAACAATTCTTTTCGGATATGGTATCACTACTGGAGTATGAGTAGGCACTGCTAAGTAAATAAACTATACCATACATCGGTCCCTGGGGCATGGGTGTGTGTGTGTTTGTCCTTAGGTTAGTTTACCTAGGTTTAAGTAGTTTGTAAGCTACGGACTGATGACCACGCAGTTTGGTCCGATAGATTTACAAACATTTGAACCATATATCGGTCACTACATCGCTATTCGTCGGTCGTTGAAGGTACTATTTATTACACAGTGTCGGCAGAATCTGGTTTGGAATGACTTTGTTTATACCGACTAGTCCCGACTCTGACTACATCACCACGATGGTCGCATTAGACCAGAGGTGGGCAATAAGCGAGCAGCGGTCTTGGAACCACCTTTATGAGCACCGGAGGAGCCGAGGGAGTTCGGCGCAAGCATAGCCACAGCAGTGCACCTGCCCGAGTAAAGTTATTGTACAGTGCGATGCGAAATTGGAAAGGCTCATCAGTGCAATGCAGTAAAACAGCGGTGTGCTTTATAGTTCAACTCTCTGATGAAGATAAATCTCTACGAACAAACCACTGTAAATGACTAACATGTCATTGAACTTCTGCGAATTGCAAGTATGAGATTGATTGCACCGACTCATCAACTTCAGAGAAAAATACACACAAATCCACATCATCTGCTGAACGAAATTTCAGATATATACGAATACAGAACACTATGGTCTGTTGATGCTGAATCATATTTTGGTTACGCTGTATTCTGAATAAGCTTTGATATTGGACAACCGTATTTTCATATCTATAGGTAGTAGCGAAACACAACTTGCCCTTTATTCACATGAAGTGCCATCGACAAGGAATCTGAAATCGATTTCATATGCCTAAATATCCGGAAGGCTTTTGACACTGTACCTCACAAGCGGCTTCTAATGAAATTGCGTGCTTATGGAATACCGCCCCAAATGTGAGATTGGATTCGCAATTTCCAATCAGAGAGGACACAGTTCGTACTAATTGACGGTAAGTCATCTAGTAAAACAGTTGTGATATATGGCGTTCCCTAGGGAAGTGTAATAGGTCTTCTACTCTTCCATGTGTTGATAAACAATTTAGGAGACAATCTGAATAGCTCCTTTAGACTGTTCGCGGATGATGCTGTCGTTTATCGATTAGTGAAGTCAACAAAGGATCAAAGGCAACTGCAAAGCGATTTAGACAAAATTTCTACATCGTGCGAAAATTAGCAATCAACACTAAATAATGAAAAGTGTGAAGTAATACACATGACCACTAAAAGAAATCCGCTGAACTTCAATTACACGTTAAATCAGTCAAAACTGAAGGTCCTAAATTCTACCAAATACCTAGGAGTTACAATTACGAACAACTTTGACTGGAGAGAACACATAGAAAATATTGTGGGAAAGGCGAACCGAAGGTTACGTTTCATTGGCAGAACGGTTGGAAGATGCAACAGCTCCACCAAAAAGACAGGCTACATAGCTCTTGTGCGTCCTCTCCTGGAGTACTGTTGCCCAGTGTGGGACTCTCACCAGGTGGGACTGACGGAATACATTGAGAAGGTTCAGAGAAGGGCAGCTCGTTTTGTTTTATCACGTTACAGGGGGGAAAGCGTCACGGAAATGTTGCACGATTTGAGGGGGAAATTATTAAAGGACCGACGTTTTTCGTTTCGGCGGGATCTATTTGCGAAATTTCAATCACCGACTTTTACTTGGAATTTTATTTTATTTATTTATTTATTTATTTGTTTTTTCTGTTCCATAGGACCCACTTGAGGAGTAAGACTCCATGGTCATGGAACAAGTCAATACATTGTTACACAAGAATGGTAATAGAAAAATTTTAAGTAGTCCTTTGCACACGACAATCTTAAGACAAAGTGAAAAGAATCAATAAAGAAAAAATGAATTAGCTTAATTGTTTAACTTTTCTAGGAGTTCCTCGACAGAATAAAAGGAGTGAGCCACGAGGTAACTCTTCAATTTAGATTTGAAAGCATGTGGATTAGTGCTAAGATTCTTAAGTTCTTGTGGCAGCTTATTGAAAATGGATGCCGCATAATACTGCACCCCTTTCTTCACAAGTGTTAAGGTGGTGTGGTGCAAATGTAGATTAGACATCTGTCTAGTATTCACCGAGTGAAAGCTACTAACTCGTGGGAATAAGCTGATATTATTAACAACAAACGACATTAAAGAAAAAACGTATTGTGACGCCAGAGTAAAAATTCCCAGACTACTGAAAAGGGGTCGACATGACGTTCGCGAACTTACACCAGATATTGCTCGAACCGCCCGTTTTTGAGCCAGAAATATCCTTTTTGCATCAGGCGAGTTACCCCAAAAAACAATGCCGTACGTCAAAAGTGAGTGAAAGTAAGCAAAATAGACTACTTTTCGTGTTGAAAAATCACTTATCTCAGATATTGTTCTAATGGTAAATATAGCAGAATTCAGTTTTGGAACAAGATCCTGAACATGGGCTTTCCATGACAGCTTACTGTCTATATGAACACCTAGAAATTTGAACTGTTCAGTCTCACTTATCACATGCCCATTATGTGTAATCATAATGTCAGATTTCGTCAAATTATGTGTTAGAAATTGTAAAAACTGAGTTTTACTGTGATTTAACATCAACTTGTTTTCTATTAGCCACGAACTTATTTCTTGAACTGCATTATTTGATACTGTGTCAATATTACGAGCAACATCCTTCACTACCAAGCTGGTATCATCAGCAAACAAAAATATTTTACAATCACCTGTTATACTCGAAGGCATATCATTTATATAAATAAGAAACAGCAATGGTCCCAAAACAGACCCCTGGGGCACCCCATACTTAATTGTGCCCCATTGGGATTGCACGTCATAGCCATTTTCTACACTGCGGAGAATTACCTTCTGTTGTCTATTATTAAAGTAAGAGGTGAACCAGTTGTGGGCTACTCCCCGTATTCCATAATGTTCCAACTTCTGCAACAATATTTTGTGATCAACACAATCAAACGCTTTTGTTAAATCAAAGAAGACGCCTAATGTCCGTAGCCTCTTATTTAACCCATCAAGTGCCTCACAGAGAAACGAAAATATAGAGTTTTCAGTCGTTAAACCACTTCTAAAACCAAACTGTACGTTTGACAGGAAATTATGTGAACTGAAATGATCAATTAATCTTGAATATACAGCCTTTTCAATAACTTTGGAAAAAACCGATGGCATAGAAGTAGGTCTATAGTTGTCTACATTATCCCTTTCTCCTTTTTTATAAAGGGGTTTCACTACTGAGTACTTTAATCTGTTAGGAAACTGACCATTCTGAAAGGAAAAATTACAAATATGGCTTAGTACTGGGCTAACATATGGAGAACAGTAATATTAGTGAAAATATTTTGCTAACACCCACCTAAATAGGAAAACATGACCATCCCAATATAATAAGAGAAATCATATCGAAAACGGAACGATTTAGATGTTCCTTCTTCTCACGCGTTATTAGAGAATTGAACGGTACAGAATGGTTATGAAAGTGGTTAATGAACCCTCTGCCAGGCACTTAAATGTAATTTGCAGAGTATCTATATAGACGCAGATGTAACGAAAAATATATTTTGTTACCAAATGTCAAATTAATTACATATGTTTCCTTTGCATAATCTAACGAAAGTAATATAATTAAAAGTTTTTATTTAGCACCGCAGTCTAATGTGCTGAGCAGGAGGAGACGTAAACACCACAAAACGTCACAACTGTACTTCTGCTTTGTACAAGCAGCTACAAGGTTGTGAGTCTTCAAGCTTTCCCGGTGTATATGTTTCAAATAGCCGCGGTAGTTAAGCCCCTTACCTTTACCAACATTTGAGCATTGTATCAAATACTCTTCACGAGTTTGACGCCGAAAACCCTACAATATTTCCTCGAAGAAACTGTCCGATATCTTCAGTTCGTTAGACGTTTCTGGTATCCTCGTATGTGTCATACGTGTCGCAGGGCCGCTATATGGGCAGCCCTCATGCAACTTTCCAGAAGGGAATGTCTCTTGTGGTGTCATTAACATACCACTTGGACGGTCGAAGAATGAGAAATCACTTCACATATGAGTCCCGATTTGGTCTGGAAAGTGATACTCGACGGATTCGCTTCAGGCGAGAGCCTGAAATACGGCATTGGTACTAAAACGATTTGGATTGAGAACGATATACAGGAGAATCCCTAATGGTGCCGACAGCAAAAATTGCATTGGTTTTCTTTGGGGGAGTGGGGGGGGAGGGCAAGATTGATGTAAGGTAACATTAAGAAGACATCCCATGGTATTTTTAGCACCTACCTGAACGTTTACAAGAACACCATATAAAAATTGAAAGGTGATCGTTGAACAGATTTCCAAGGTATTTTGGAGATCAGAAATAATAAAAAGTTTCAGAAGTACTTAATTTTTTTTGTTATCCTTTACTACGGTGTTTAATTTTTCGATGTTTCCGATACATGATTCATATCAGAGAAGTACGATTTAAACAGCACACCGTTATTTATGCTGAAATTTACAAATCATCATAGAAATTAATGTCGGTGTATTTAGAAGTTCTTCAATACTAGAATCAGTGACAGACGCATTTATTGCTGGCATTTACACGTACAGCTGCTCGTACATCGAGCAGTTGTTTACATGTGCTAGCAATTTATTTTATTGCTTGCGCTTTTTTATGAATACAGTGCTCTATGACCTATTCAGTCGCACTCAACACTACACACATTGTTCCGAACACATGAAAATTAAAGGATAGCTGTTACAGCCAGACAACGAAGTTACTAAGCTACAATGTTACAGTCTTATTATTCACACCACCCTAGGTATCATTCAAAACAAACTACCTTTTATGTAGCACAACGAAAAATGTCATTACTTTAGTCAGAGAAACAATGTGTGTTACTCTTCCAAAGGTCTAGGTGAGTAAATATAACTCTGTTATTGTCAGTGTACCTCAGAGTTTTCTAGCAGACAAAAGAACTAAATGTAGGCCACAAGACAACAACAGCTGTAGGAACATTGAGGTTACAGTCATTAGACTGAAAATACAGCATTTCATAATTAATAAATTACTACGGACTATTTCGCTGTGTTAAGATAAATTTCAAATAAAAAATGAACGTTTCGTTACCATCTCATATTTTCAATGCGGATATATCTTCTTTGAGTGTCCGATTAAAAATCTGGATCGCTGATGCCTGCAGCAAATTCCGTAAAAGAGCAACCCCGAACAGTGAAGTAACGTCACATGCTTCTGTGCCGTGTAAGGCACATGCGTGGATTGGCTACCCCATGATCTATTTCGGCGTTGGCTTTCTTCCGCAAATATGAACTCTTGTGGAGGAAAATGGGGATATTTGGCGGTGGATTGGTCTGTGGACACTCGGTTTCAGGGCGAGCGAGAAGGAAGTGTCTTCCAGCGACAGCGTGGAGATGGTTGTTGTTGTTCGCTGTTAAACTGAGTACCGACACTATTCAGTACGCGCAAGTGCAGGAGGTTACGCTTGCTGATTGTGTTGGAAGACTGTACTGTCTTTCGTTTCCGGGGAGGAACTGCACGAGACAAATTTGGTCAAATCATACAGACATGGTTTCGGCGTGTATATTAACGTCACGTCGGGGAATTATGTGTTGACGTGTGGCAAGTGCAAGTAACCCATGATATGGCATACAGCAATGCAGGTACTGTGTTGTGTTCGCTGCTTGAAATCGGCCCGAGCGATATCAAGTGCAACTTGCTGTGATATGCGGTGGACATTTCTATATGACTGAGTCACATTTTGACTTTTAATGTCCTCTAAACTGTATGAACAGCTTGACATTTGGTTTTCGTTGGTTGATTTTGTCTGGGGTGGTTCCTCGCTGGTGTGCTATACTTAATAGCGCTACTAACACTGTGGTGTGCTATTTAACATTGAGCTTATGAAACTGTGGTGACGTATTGTGGTGCACATTGACAAACTGTTAATACTAGTCTGCTGCAGGTACGTTATGTTGGAATATGTTGTTACAGTATATATGGCAGGAAGCTCAATGTATTTACTGAACTGAGTTACGAGGTCACCAAGGATAAGATAAAGACTATAAAGAAATCATCCTGTTTTCTGACCTTGATAAAATTCTGAGAGGGAAGCATACGTTTGTTTGAATTTAGTAATTGTTTTAATTTTCATATTCTTGTATGATTGCTGTAGTGTACACTAGATTTGGAATTTGTTCAGTTGCAGTCTGACGCCACATTATTGAAGTGTTTTTAAATTATCAAATGTTACATGGTCGCTTTTTAAATTAATATTGAAAGTGGTTAAGTGGCTTGTTAACGTCAAATGACTTGATGAACAGAATCAATAAATGTTATTAATTGTGGAAGACTGAAACTCAATCAATAGTTCCCACCTTTAATCCTGGCCCACATGTTCTGCCATCACACTTCGAATGTCAGAGCGCTGTTGGCCGCTGTCGATTGTCATCGTCCGTTGTTACTTCAGAGGCGGAATGCAAAAGTCATTCAGTCTTACGTCTTCTTCATTCCTACTGAAATTTCTTAGGCATTTCGTTAGCTCTATGCTCACACCCGCGTCAGACATCTTACCTGTAAACACTGAACAAACATGGTCGGGTGCACCCTTGCAACGCTCTTGATATCTGGGATATTTTGAAATTATCTGTAGAGAACGGCAAGTTATGTACAACAAGTATACGCTGTTAAAGTTAAATCTACTGCACTGTTCCCAACCACTTCCCAAAATTACACAAAGTTCCTGAACAGTATCGCGCCCCTCCGAGGGGACTACAGTGTGCTTACAAATGGATAATCGCATCACACTTTATTTTTAGTCTCTCGACTTCATACTTGGGGAAACCTTATAAACTAATGCAATACTGGTGAAAAGTAATGCTTACTTCTACGAATTTACAAGGAACTCATAGTAATAATTACGGTTGCCAGCTATATAGTCAAATTAATGTTTCAAATGATTTAACATCAACTATGTGAATAATTTTGTAACTTTGGAATAGGCACACAAGAGAGCAAAGTCGGCCACTATCCATGTATGCACTCTATTATGAAGTTAAGCGTGAAAATAATTAATTTATGTTGCATAGTTTGTGATCAGACCCCACAGTAACGTACACTGCTCCTAAGATGTTGTGCCAAGTGTTTGACTCTAAGTCTAACCAGTGTGTAAGAAATAATAAATCTTGCTCTTCCTGTACCTAAATCGGCTGCTTACATTCACACTAGCAAACTAGAAATTATTAAGAGTGTGATAATTGTATATTTTGATTTATGGTATGTACTTTAGCAACAAAACACTTTCCATACATTAATAATATACTTGTATGAAAGAAACCTTTTAAGTTCATTCAAACATAGTTGACTTGAAAGCTAAATAGCTGTTTGGCGTAAACGACAATAAGACTATTATCCTTCAGTAAACTCAAATTACTCCAGAATAATTAATTTGAAAGGCAGAAAAGTTTACGCTGATGTTATTCCGTTGTTCCCGTCCTGTTTTAAATACTCTGGACTAAACTATATTCTGTATCAGTAAACAGTAAAAATCACACAGTAGAAACTAAGTTTTTCATCAAAACCTCTTAATGCAAACTTCCATCTAGACTGTCTAAAAAAGCTTCACACGTATTTTGTTTATTTAGGCCAGTGGAGTAGTCTTTTGCACTTATAAGATTACCATCCTACACAGCTCAATGACTTAGGAAAAAGGCGGGTGGAACACAGGTTAAGTGAAATTAAGTTGTTATTCATAGGAACTACAGAAATGCGAGTCTCTGGCTGTAGTTACGAAACTGAAAATGTCTGCACTACCTGTGTTCGCAGAGAACAGCGGGTGCGTGGTTCGCCGTTGTGCAATCGCACCAGTGCGGGCTCACACAGTGCTCTGACTTTAACAATCTTCTTGTCGTCGGAAATTGAAAACAACTAAGCCAGCAATATTTGCGCTATCGCCCACTATATGCAGCGTTCGCCATCCGAGGCCATTTCCACAAACTTTTACAATATTGGCCTAAATGCATCACTGCCTCCGCTACACGCTGCTGTCCCGACAAAGGCTCAGACACTACTCCCTTAACTAGAGTATTCGTAGCGCGAAACATCAATGTTTTGGCGCGCTTTCTCACCTTTTACTTTGATGCACGCTCCTTCCCTTTCTCTGTTATTCGCAGGAGCTTTTACGTTACACTAATATTTACAAAGTCCATAAGGCAGATCCTCTTCAAAGCTATCACAATAAAGTAATCACACTATTATTTACATTACCAACTACATAAGATGAAAATACATTTCTTAAAATATTTTAATTGAAATATAAAAATGCTCAAAGATCTTATGGATGCAAAGACATCTCTATATACATTCATCGATGGAACATTACTTCACACACATAAATATAATTACGGACAAAAATCGATATACAACAAATTTGATAAAAATACAGCAATATTGAAAAATTATCGTCATGTATGCTGTCACAAACTGGCAGTGGGACTGAGTTAATGGAGGTTTTGAAATGTGGTGCTAAAGAAGAATGCTAAAGATTAGATGGGTAGATCGCATAACTAATGAAGAGGTACTGAACAGAATTGGCGAGAAAAGGATTTTTTGGATACCTTGACTAATAGAAGGGATCGCTTGGTAGGATACATTCTTAGACATCGAGGATTGGAGGGAAGTGTGTGGGGTAAAAATCGCAGAGGGAGGCCAAGAGATGCATATAGTAAGCAGATTCAAGTGGATGTGGGTTGCCGCTCTTATGAAGAGATGAAAAGGCTTGCTCGGGATAGAGTAGGGTGGAGAGCTGCATCAAACCAGTCTCCGGACTGAAGAGCACATCAACAATAATGGATATTTACTCACGTGCCTGAGGATGGGTGTTAATTGTAAAGAAGGGGATCTATATTTATTTAAAGGCCATTAAAGCTGCTGAGTCTTGAAAGAAGAGAGTTCAGATGTTCGTGCCCGCACATGGAAAGTAAATAGTAAGACGCGAAACTCCGCAAAAATCGGTGTACCTGAAGAAGAGAAATGAACGTAGTTCGAAACTGGCAGGTGGTTAAATTATGAATAAAAATCATCAGTAGTATTATATAACGCAACCGATTGCGTAATTTTTAGGTTCTTGACCTAGTTTTATTTGGAATTAAGAGCAACTTCATCATAAGAATAAAATGCATGAAACAATGAAATTAAGCATTATGGGCAACAACAAAAAAATATACCGGTTGATCAAAAAGTTAGTATAAATTTGAAAACTTAATAAATCACGGAATAATGTAGATAAAGAGGTAAAAATTGACACAGGTGTAGGGTTTTATTAGGGGAAAAAAGTAGTTCAAAAAATGTCCTACAGATAGCGCGTGATTCTGGTTTTGTAACTGCTACCGTGACAGGTGAGAGGTACACCGATATGTTACAGAATCGCATCATCCCCAGCCTGGCTGATAAACACTTGCTGGAACGTACGATTTTTATGCAGGATGGCGCTATATCCCACATTGCTAGACGCGCGAAAGATCTCTTGCGCGCGTCGTTTGTTGATGATAGTGTGCTCAGCAGCCACTTTTGTCATGCTTGGCCTCCCTGGTCCCCAGACCTCAGTCCGTGCGATTATTGGGTTTGGGGTACGTGAAGTCGAAAGTGTATCATGATCGACCGCCAATGCCTCATCATAACTCCGAACATGCTTTACAGTGCTGTTCACAACATTATTCCTCGACTACAGCAATTGTTGAGGAATGATGGTGAACGTATTGAGCATTTCCTGTAAAGAACATCGTCTTCGCTTTGTATTAATTTGTAACGCTAATTATTGCATTTCTGATCAGTTGAAGCGCCATCTGTCAGACATTTTTGAACTTTTTTTTTCGTTGTAATAAAAACCCATGTCATTCCAAGCTTTTGTGTCAATTTTTACCTATCTACGTTATTCCGTGATTTATTAAATTTTCAAATTTATACTGACTTCTTGATCATCCGGATAATTACATCAGTATGGTGTGAAGGGCATGAAGGAAATCAGTAACAGTGACATAGCGTACCGGGTTCAGAAGTAAACCTAGTTCTAGAATGGCCTTACAAAAGTGGGTGGTGAAGCGGAAAACATTTCAGGCCGTTCTTCTGGATCCTTGTGTGGTAAACTGCACTGAAACATGTGGAAGAAAAATATTGATCAACGGGGGTATAAGAGTGGAGAATACCATTTTTACCCATAGTACACATGGTCCCATAACTGAGAAACTATGATGAAGACCTCTCTATTGCCGGCCGCTGTGGCCGAGGGTACTGCGGGGCGTCACTCACAGTCTGCACGACCGCTACGGTCGGGGGTTCGAATCCCTCCCCTCGGGCATGGATATTTGTGTCGCCTTTAGTCTAAGGTAGTTCATACGTAGTTTGTAAGTTTAGGGACTCATGACCCCTCAGTTAAGTCCCTTACTCTTAACAAACATTTGAACATTTGAACCTCTCCATTGACGAAAGATTCCGGAATACGCCTCCATTCGGATATCGGTGACGTGACTGCCAAGAGGGAGGTGAGCATAAGGAACCGCTGAATAACAAAAATGTTAAATGTTTGTAAATCTATAGGACTCAACTGATTGGCCATTAGTCCCTAGCTTACAAACTACTTAAACGAGGTAAAATAACCTAAGGACAACACATACACCCATTCCCGAGGGTGTACTCGAACCTCTGACGGCGAACGGCCGCGCATGGCGCCTCAGTGGGCACGGCTTTTCCACCGCGGCGGCTGAATAAGAAACGAAGAGGCAAGGTGCTAAGAGTCAGGGCATTAATTGCCACAAATTAGAATATCATACGGAAGCTAGGACATACTGTTCATAGAACAGTATGTGTTTACTAGGCTAGTAAAAAGATAGTTACAGCAGCACAATGCTGGTGGTCACCCAAATTTAACAGCTTGACGGAAGCGTCCAAATCAGGTTAAATTCTAAGCGTGCCCAAATGGTTTAATATTTCAAGACTGTCGACAGTGACGTCAGCTACAAGCACTGTTAAACAAAGCACAAGCACAAAGAGCGTCATATGGACGTAGTCGAATTGCTATTTCGTGTGGTTGTTTTGCTTAAGCAGCTTCACTTTGGCTCTTAGAAGACAGCGGGCGTCTTTCATCAACGTTTCGGAGTTCGACCAAGGAAGAAGAAGGGAGGAAGCCTGTCTCGTCGACAGCGTGGTAATTGGAGCTTACGCTCTGAGTGTATGAGCAAGGATGTGGAAGGAAATCGACCGTGCCCTTTGAAAGTAACCATCCCGGCATTTGCCTGGAATGATTTAGAGAAATCACGGAAAAGCTAAATCTGGATGGCCGGAGGTGGATTTTAAGCACCATCTTTCCGAATGCGAGTCCAGTGTGTTACCACAGCGCCACCTCGTTCTGCGAGGAAGAAAAGATTCGTGTGGGAATCGTGGGCGATCCTACAGGGAAATGGATGGTGTCGGATGTAATCAAGCAACTGTGATGCAGATCTGATCGCTGGATGCATGGAGGAACGACGGACCGAAGGGACCGATAGTGGCCACTTCGTTGCACCACCAGACGTGAGGGTGGCAGTGATGGATCGGTTCGCCACTTCACTAATCACTTCGCAAGTAATTAGTTCTATGACGCATCAAACAGTGTCCCCGATAACAATTCGACGTGATGTGCAGTAATTTCCGCAATGCGTCCACGTTTGCGTTTACCACTGAATAAGTGCCATAGGCACTTGCACCGGAGGCGACGGACATGAATAACCGACGAATTCCATATCAAAGTGTACCTTGGCGATGGTCGGACTAGAGTCTGGAGACATACTGGTAAGAATATTGCCTTACGCATCACGGTAGTAGGTCCAGGTGTTATGGTTTCGGATGGATTGAATTCCACTGCTACATTTTCCTAGTACCCATTGACGTTACACTAACCAGCCAGCGTTACACTTCTGAATTATTGGAGCTTGCTGTCCTCTCGTACCTTAGGGGATGGGAACAATACAATAGGATAGCGTGCGTCCACATATGACACGCAAGACTTCTTCTTCCGGCACCGGATTTGATTGCTGCTATAGCATCCCCGTTCTCCCAATGTCTATCGGAAATGTTCGCTTGATCACTGCGAAAGGACTGTCTACACCACTTCGACTTTTGTAATACGTGGAAGTAATATTTACTGTTGTACCCCAACATTACACAAACCAGGGCTTTTGTCCGAGATTACAGCTGTAAATTGTCATAAGGGTCAATAATGACTTCTTTATCTTCACACTGGACCATATTTTCAGGCACGTGATCTTTTTAAGACGTGTTACCGTACCACAGTGGCTGACTGTTACAGACTCTGTAACAGTCAGCCACTGAGATACTATCAATGACTAGAGCAATGACAGCAAATACTTATGTTATAATTTTGAATTCTTGTATGACGACATGTTAAGCTATTAGCTAATCTCTGCTATGCTTGATAATGGTAAATGACCGAAACCGGTAGCACTGAGAAAAAAACAGCTATGGTCAATATGTCGTTCTGCAATGATTTTATTATAATTCTTAAATTAACTGCGTGGTAGATGTAGTTTGTAAAGTTTTGGTGACACGTTTCAAAAACAGTATTTTACGGAATTACTATTTACGCTTACATAGAAAAGCTGTGGCTTTTTTTCTGACAGGACGTTAAACCCTTACCTATCTTCCTTCAATTTTTGTGCTACTTACTGGCGTAAACCAATTATTAGGTATAACTATTGTAATTGCATTAAAATGTCGTATTATGAAAAATATTAATTCCAAATAATCATATTGAAATTATTAAAACACCAACTGTTACCTTTGAATCCCTCCAGAATCGAAGCCTCGATCTGCCCTTGGTGTCGAAAAAATCATTACGATATTCATAGAAGGACTGCAAATATTACGCCCTTAATAACGAAAGGTAACACGAGGCTGCGAAGGAAGTGGTGCCATGATCATAGCACCTGAATTCCTAACGACAGGACATATGGTATGCTTCGATTAATTATCATTGGTTCCGACAACAAACCCTTCTAATATATCTAAAAGCTAGGTCTACGATACGAGCTCTCTTCCTACAGTCAAGCATGGGAGAGGTTCCGTCATCATTACGGCCCCTATACCGTGGTAATCAACCATTTCTATCATGCGCATCAGTGATCGCATAGCTGGGAATGCATTTCTCACCATTCCAGACAGTAAACTGCTTAGTATGACTTACATTTCGTTAACAAATAGTGTCATAATTCAAAACAATACCGCGACTGCACAAAGGCAAAAAGATTTCAGGCATTTTTTGTTGAGCATCAGAAAATTTTGGTCAGTGAAATCATCATGTCTCAAAATCATTGAACCGTTACAGAGAGTCTTAGAGCAGATAGTGAGGAGCAAATTTACTATTTAAACATTGTTTAAGTAACTGGCGGATTTTTGCTACAAGAATGGTCAACATTATGTTGTAAACTATAAAAAAAATTGTAAATCTATTGGACCAAACTGCGTGGTAATCAGTCCGTAGCTTACAAACTACTTAAACTAAGGCAAACTAACCTAAGGACAACACAAACACACACTCATGCCACAGGGAGGACTCGAACCTCCGACGGCGAGCAACCGTGCGCTTCGTAGCGAGGCGCCTTAGACCGCTCGGCTACTCCACCGTGGCGTCAAGAAACTAATGGTAGGCCATCTACGAACTAAAAATTAAATATTGTAGATATTAATATTATTTTGTCCACCTGTTGTACGTTTAGAGCACAGCCATGTATAAGATACATATAGAATATGGACAGTGGGACAGCCGCAACAGAACTGAAGCATCTGAGATGTGGCACAACAAATAAAAATAGAAATTTAGGTGAACGTCTAATATACAGAATTAGGAGGTACTCCGCAGAATCGTCCCGGAATGCAACGTAGAAAACACAACAACAAGGGATAGAATGTTATGGTACGTGTTTAGTGAATAACCCCTATGGTACTAAGGGGAGCTGTGGAATAAATCCATCAAATAATTGACTAATTCTGTGTATTGCTTTACTTGACACACGCTTGTGGCTGGAGTTCTAATCAATGTAAAATTTAGTGTCCTTGCTGCAAAACGTGTTCCGCAACAAATGATCTGTCTCTCAATTTCTACAGTTGCCTTTGTGCTCTTCTTGTCCGTGGTTTTAAGTGTCATATTCTAGTTCCCACGTGCACCTTCTCACAGCTACGAGGAATTTGGTACATCTACGAATCGTTTACGAGTAACCATGTTCAATTTTCATTGATCCTGTATTTTTGGGCTACTTTGTAGATTACCGCGATGTACAGTTTTGTTAAGAATTTGCGCATGCTGTTACTAATTTCGTCGATGAAAGGAAGAAAAACTTTTTGTTTTACAAGTGCTTGTTCGTTACCCTTGTTTTTACATATCAATCTTAAAATTCTGTTTTAATTCGGCACCGCGTTGGAGTTGCCGCGTGATCTAAGGAACCGTGGAACGAACTGGGTGGATGCTCCCGCTGGAGATTCTAGTCGCCCCTCAGGAATAGTTGTGTGTGTTGTCCTTAGTGTAAGTTAGTTTAAGTAGTTTGTAAGTTTAGGAACTCATGACCACAATAGTTTGGACCAAAAGGTTCACAAACATTACAACATTTAATTCCACGTCATATATCTATAGTTCGTTTTTCGGAAATATTTTCGTACAGAACTTCACAGAATTATGGAAATTAACTGCTTAAATACGGTACATTAATTATTATACTAAAATTATATAGTCATAAACTGCCTATATATATATATGTCTGTCTGTGTGTGTGTGTGTGTGTGTGTGTGTGTGTGTGTGTGTGTGCATATAATAGTGGCGCAAGACCCTAAATTATTCGACTGCCGGCGTGGCGCAATAGATAGCGTAACCGATTACGGTGCTGAAGGTCGTTGGTTCAGTCCCGTCCACCGGCAACAATTTATTTCTTTGTAATTATCGTTTGCAGATTGTTCTACAAGTTTCTTACGTTCACTATTAATTTCTACATGTTTATTATGTTAACTATTCTTCTAGTTTCTGGTATATTCTGTCTGTGTATAAGTAGAACACTGCCCGAGAGGAAGTCTGTGCTGCGTGTACGTTTCAGTTCGCAATAAACCTGTTTCCAGTGTAAGTGCTGTGTTCAGTTGACAACCCTGCCTTCGAAGTCAAGCCTGCTTCCATTTCAACACGAAATTAGAAATCTCATCAACATACATAATTTGATATAGAACACTTTTGTAGGTTCCGAACTACCCGAGTACTTACATAATATGTTCTACCTGAGTACACAGTTTTTCTCACACGGAATCGCTGCAGTACTCCTCACTAAAAACAACAAGAAAGGAGTCAGTGGTAGTAGCAGCCCATTTGTATGTGCAAACAAATTCTAAACTGTTGTTAAAGTACAGCTGTTGTGCACAGCACCGGGTACTGAGTCTGACTGCTACTAAGAAACTACTTACACGAAAACCGACTTCGCTAACCACTGCTAATAGAGACGTACTCTGTTGTGCGGCATCAGATTGTCTTCAACGTATTCTAACTTCAGAGTAGTCGAACACTCTGGAACAGGAATCAGTCTGCAACTTGGAATGGACCTCGGAGAAACACGACTCCAAGTCTCAACACGAACTAACGCGAACTCAAGTATTGCGTCCGCTGCTGCCTCACTCAAACTGTGCCCTTCGAGGCGGCGTACGCAATAGGAGGAACTGCGCTTCCTTCGCGATCCTCGATGGACGCCGTTCGACGGTAGTAATCAAAATACAAATGGTATGTAACACTCATACATTCATTTAATTCACAACTTTATTATCTATATCCATAAATGTGAATGTCTGTACGGTGTACGTTTATCACGTATGAACCAAACGCCATAAAGAGCTAAAATTTGTACAATTACTAATGTCTACCCGGGGAAGGCTTTAGGCACGGTTTTATTGCCATCGGATAGGTATTTATCTATATATATTAATGTGAATGTATGTTGAGTGTACACTTATCACGTCCGAACGACAAGACGCAGAGGCTTAAATATTTGTACATTTACTTACTTATACCTGAGGAAGGTTTTAGGCACGGTTTTATAGCGATCTGATAGATATTTAGTAATTTGAAGAATATTTCGCGAAATGCGAAACAATAATAACTCTTTGTAAATTATACTTACTCTTTGAAAATGGTTTTATTGGTTTCATTGTTGCTTGAGGGTTGATAATGATAAAAGGGTGGAGTATATTAGAATGGAAAGTTATCGGTGTGTATAAAATTCTACGTGTGTGTGTGTGTCTGTTTATTTCGCTCTGCAGGGAAAACTACAGAACGCAAACGAATGGTCTGTGTATTATTGTTGTCCGAAGTCTCCCGTTGTACACCATATAAGTTCCATGCCGATAGCTATAAGGGGGTGGATGATATGGTGGTTGAAAGTAGTAAAATTATAAAAAATCGGACTGAAGGCCAGGGATGACGTTTGCGAGTCTATAGCAAGGAGGTTACATACAATGAAACGTGATGTCACAGACCATATCTTTGGTCTATGCGTGCTACAATGTCTTCTGCTCTTTCTCTGTAAGGATAAGCATACGAATACGGAAATATAAGAATAAATAAATAAAGCAGTAAAAAAAATGTCTTTTAATACTTCTCTTTAAAAAAAATCATTAAGCCCTTCACATAGTTTTATTTCTTTTTATTTGATTGTTGATTTAAAATGTTTGTTTCTAAAGAAGGTATTGTATTGCTTTTCATCCTTCAAAACCAGTCTCATAGCACACTACTGAAAGATAGCTATCATAATCAACCAACAGGCGAGCGGAGCCGCGGGTTTAAGGTAGTATCCAATATTTCTTGTTACTTGTCCAGGACCTAATAGGAATATTTTCTTTGCTGAGGCCATCCCTGAACAAGTGACATAAAGATGTCCGCGTGAGAGACAAGGGCAAATCAAATCCACTCCACCGTATTGAATAGATTAAACTGTGATTTAGTAACCGTAATAGAAAATGCAAGTCTGACTCGAAACTGCAAATTCTTGAAATTAAAGCCAGATCTGCCGTAAATACTGGGTATTCGTTGGATGTAATCTGTTTATTTTCTCTTCCTTATAACTTTGTAGAAGTCTATTGCTATCGCCTGAATCTGTGTGCGCATCAGAGCTCAAAGTTGTCAATACTTCTGTCAGCTTTCGAGGAATTTCCTTAAGCAGACTGGAATACATGTTGCATCATGTGACAGATTTTTATCCATCGCAATATAGATGATCTCATATTTATTGACTTATATGTTGTACAATTGTATAATTTTTTAGTTAGATATCCATTCGTATAAATACTGTTTGTCGGCATAATCCCCTGGGAATAGAGTTACTTGTAAATAAGTACAGATTAAAACCTTCTACGTGATTGTGTGGTTTTAAATGAAAGTTACTGGTATTGTCCTTATACCTCATGAACTACGTGTCGTATTGTGATCCAATTTCTAATGTACGTTCACCTGTATGTGTGTATACTATCTGTAAAATTTCCTACGACTACAATTTGTGGTGTAGAAATTAGAAACTGCTATGTCATTTGCTCCATGAACAGTGGAAAATTAGTAAGCGAGAAACTTTTTTCATTTCATTATTTTGATGTGGTGTCTGCGAGAAAAAGTATAATAAAGGTTTGAAAATATGTTTTAAGTTGGTTGCAAGTCGCCAAGTACAGTCATTCTCATACAGTATGTGAATAAACTCTCGTCGCATTGTGTGGCAGTTTCTTGCTCTATATTTTTTATGACGCTGTATCTCCTGAACCATGTGTCGTATGTTGTTCATATTCCTGCCGAAATTATTATAGTATGCGTATCAAATTTGGTTGAAACGGTCTAGTCGTTTAGGAGAACATGAGCAGCATTGTCGCTTAATGCACTAGTTTATCGCGCATTTTCAATGTTTGTGACGTAGTATCTTGTAAACTACGTGTTGTACGTGATTCTTACACTTACGGGCCGGCCGCGGTGGCCGAGGGGACTGAGGCGCTCCAGTCAGGGTCTGCACGGCCACAACGGTCGGGGGTTCGAATCCCCCCTCGGGCATGGATATTTGTGCCGTCCTTAGTATAACGTAGTTCGTAAGTAGTTTGTAAGTTTAGGGACTGATGATCTCCTAGTTAAGTCCCTTCAGCTTAACGACATTTGAACATTTGAACACTTACGGCGACCATCCCAATGGATCGAAGGTCACGTGTACGAAATTTCATAAAGATATGAACAAAACAGTAGATTTGTATGCAATACTTACACACAAACACATGGACACCGTGCTTCATATATAAAGATGTGTGCATGGTAATTGTAGGGATTTGAATCTTTTTTAAGTTGTCATGTTCATACATTAATTCATGTTTAATTCATGTATTTATTCTTTAAATAATTTTTAAATTATTTCTATAGTTATTCTAAACTAATTTTATATGAATTCTTCAATTCATTCTTATATTCACTTGTATATTTTTCGAATAGTAATTTTTGACCTTATTGTGTATTTCTGCATGGAGATGTGTTGCGTCGTCTATGATGTAGAAAAAAAATGAAAACATCGAAATTGCGAATCCTGTGAGTATTGCCTAAGACGGCTTGGCCACAGATTCATTTCTTGATATGAATCTCATTCGAGGGAAAAATAAAAATAAAAATTGCACTAAGGTCTGAAACAATATCATTGGCTCGTACATCAAAGGAATTACATCGAAAATGTTTTCAAATAATTTTCTTATTCGTCATGTATGTACTTTTTCTTTTGGTGTCGAATTTATTCACAAAGCGATATTTAGTAGACTATCAAGAGTGTTATTTCAACGTAAATTGGAAAAAGCATTGTGCAGACATAGAAGATCAACGCCGGTCGCGGTGGCCGAGGGGACTGAGGCGCTCCAGTCACGGTCTGCACGGCCACTACGGTCGGGGGTTCGAATCCCCCCTCGGGCATGGATATTTGTGCCGTCCTTCGTCTTAGCTAGTTCATAAGTAGTTTGTAAGCTTAGGGACTGATGACCCCATAGTTAAGTCCCATAAGTTCTACAAACATTTGAACATTTTTGAAGATCAACAAAAAAATCAATGGGGTTTCAAATACTGAACTGGAAACTGGGAAGATCAAGTAGAAGAAAAAAGAACAAGTACCCTTCTGGAGCACATATTCCTATGTATCTAAATATGTTATTGTAAAGACATTTTCTAAATATTGTGGTGTCGCACAAGTCTGAAGTGCGCGCCACGTACTTTCGCCGCGCGCCGCCATGGAAGCACGGCGCGGTTTTCTTACGTCAGCCACGAGCGCCCTCTGCTGCAACCCCGCTCGTGGCCACCACTGAACTGGATCGGGCACTTGGCAATAGGATAAGCACCAGTTAAGACTCTCTTCAGTAGGCAGGCCTCTATCTAGTAAAACTATGTATCTGCATTCCACTAGTCTTCAGTTAACAAAGATAAGTATTGTACTATCTCTACGAAATATATATCTTCTTCTAATCTAGCTTAGTGTTTCTAGTTTCTGCTGTCCCACCGGCTGGTCGCCTCAGACTCCGTACCAGCACACGCGTGCATCCTATTTCCCTGTGTCGGTCTCTCTCTACTCGGCCGCCGGCACCTAGGACAACCGACGGAAACGAGGATGGTATACAAAAAATGTTATTGTAAAATCAAACATATATAAGAATCTATGTCTATATAGATATGTAATAATGTGAAAATCAATATATTATTGAATAAGCAAAATTAAACTTTTATGATAAGAAGCATTATGCGAAAATGTACAAAAACTGTACCCATTGTTACAATATTGTCGCGTTGAAAGGAACGCAGGCTTGACTTCGAAGGCAACTGAACACAGCACTTATACTGAAAGCACATTTATTACGAACTCATCATACACGCTGCACTGACTGCCTCTCAGGCAGAGTGCTCTGCTATTTATACACAGAATTTACCAGAAATTAGAAGAGCAGTTAACATAGGAAACTAGTAGAATTTACAAGTGAACATAAAAAGGATGTAGAATATTCTGGAATTGTTAATTACAAAGATATAAATTTTTGTCAGTGGGCGAGATTGAACTGGCGACCTTCAGCACCGCAGTCCGTGACGCTGTCCTCTGCGCCACCCCGGCAGTCGATGTTCGTCGTCCCTCGCGGCAATATGATAGTGTAGGATGCTGAAAATAAAATATTGTCTTTGCCTTCGGTTCGTCCAGTTTCAGTGCCTCTCCGAAGCCAATTAGCGGACAATTGGAACGTCACAACTAAAATTATTAATTGGCCGAAGATATATTTTAATCAAAAAACGTTTTTCTCTCTGAACATTAAGCCACATTCCCTTGTTTTTCTGACATTAGATAGAGAGCAGCTTTCCGCTTCATCTGTCTGTGCCTGGTCTCTGATTAGTTAAGGCGTATCTGTAGCGCCTCGTGTGACTGATTTATAATATAAAGTGAGTATAGTGTTTTTTTTTTATGAAACAAACCTTAAGATATCTTAAAAACTTAATATAACGGGCTTTCACTTATTTAACAACCCGCCACTTTCGCCAATTGAAGTAGTGTCATGGGTTTGGACGCCATTACGGCTACCGAGATTCGTGCAGTGATTGTTGCAAGTTTTCTTAATTTTCAAACCATATCATTCCCCTTCAAAATTATCCGGCTTTTAGGACCTGCAATCGTGTTTCATTTTGTAAATGTTAACTTTCGAAGTCCGATAATTTTCCGCGTAATATTTTTTCCCGAAGTAAAATTTAACGCCCGGTCCGCTGCACGAACAAACGACGTGGCTATTCCAACCACATATACGGGGGTATTTTAACTTAATGAACATAATTTTTTATTACAGCAACCAACGGAATGAGATGATGTAGGCCTATCTAAGAAAAAAGGGGGAGGGCTGAAATCCGTCTCCTTTTCATAATATAACTGCCGTCAACACCTACCATTCTATCTTCCAAATTATTTAAGGGGAGTCGCACACACAAAATGACAAAATTTCACACGTTTTACTTTTAATGCAAATTATTAAAATATGGATGTCTGTGCTTACTTTGGTTTTGAATTTATTGAAATATTCGATTACTTACTATTTTAAATAAATATTTGAAAATAATTATGCACTGACATTTCTGAGAGTTTTTGTTTTTCTTCATTTCGCATATTGACAATTTTCTCTGGACTATAGAGTTTCCTTTTGTTTTGTAGAGAACTGTCCGTTTCAGAAGTTGCCTACACTAGCCGTACTTCGTAGGAAACTCCTCTAACCGTAAATTTGTTTGTTAGCAACCGTTATCCTCTGGCCGTGTTTTAGTTTCTGTGTTTGTTGGAAGGTCATTGTTTTAACTTTGTGTTTTTGGCGCTGTTGCTACTTTGAATGGTGGCTATTCTTCAAGACTACAGGTTTTGGAATATCTTGGAATTCATAAAGGATTCAACACTACTTAAAGTGTGATGCACTTGGATCAACGGCGAATCATGAAGGCAGAGATTGAACAAACAATATGTCAAAAGATGCAAGATCCAAGAGAACGAGGGCAGCATTGGATGAGGAAGACGGAGGAGATGAGATCTACCGTCCAGGAGGACTAACATATTTTTTTAATGTATCAATTGGCTGTGCATTAAAAACGTTCCTTTATACGCCATTTCCTCAAAAGAACATTTTTCAGTATAAATGTCCCTTTTTTCTCATAAACTTCTGAATCTATATCAATGAATTATTTACCACATAACGTAGATAGTACGATGATGTTGTAGCTCTACTTTATTATATTTACTGGAACAGTTAAAATTCAAGAAATTAAAGTTTTGAAAATTTACTCCAAAAAATATCATGTTTAGTGAAGAAATTTTAGTGTTTTGTCGAGCTGTTATTTTGAAGGGATTTTAGAGCTCAGTTCAGTTTGTTCAGTTTGTAAATCTATCGGACCAAACTGCGTGGTCATCACTCCGTAGCTTAAAGACTACTTAAACCTAAGTAAACTAATCTAAGGACAAACACACACACCGATGCCGCAGGGAGGACTCGAACCTCCACGCCGGCCTCGGTGGCCGCGGGGACTGATGCGCTTCAGTCACAGTCTGCACGGCCACTACGGTCGGGGGGTCGAATCCCCCCTCGGCCATGGATATTTGTGCGGTCCTAGTTCGTAAGTAGTTCATAAGTAATTGTAAGTTTAGGGAGTCCCATAGACTATACAAACATTCGAACCTCCACGGCGAGCAACTTTAGACCGCTCGGCTACTCCACCGCGGCAATTGTAGAGCAGTACAGTCAAAAAGCATGCGAGATCATGTGATAAAAATACCAAATTTATATACTCACCAATTCCTGAGAAAATGGGGCATTTATGTAGATAATTTAACATTGTCGAGATAGGGCGGTATGACTCACCTTAAAAATCAAAATTAATTCCACTGTTTCTTCATAAATTTCGACCTCTGCAAGTATTATTTACGAAATTTTGACCACGTTGATCCCATTCCTAGCTTACGAACTACTTACGAAATTAATTCCGAACTGAAAGTTAAACTCTTCCATAAACCTTAATTCCTGTGTCAGTTTCAATAAAAGGTGCATCCGTTGCAGCCTTGCCATTGTTTCAATAAAGCTTCTGAAGTACATAATAAACTTTGAACTTCGTCGCTGGAAACGGTCGACAGACTGCGGGTGAGTTGTTACACGTGCAGCACGATTTCGACCTTCCAATGTGCCCGGTTTCTGGGAAATCGGGTATTGAGACTTGACCTATTCTCCTGGAATGTGAAAGAGGATTGGTGGCGATTACGATACGAGCCAGCAACTGCTGCATCTGTGCGCGGATTACACTGTAAACTAGGCGATTACATGACTAGGGGGTTACGTGGCTGAGTGTCGACACGTGCCTTCTGCGGAACGGCGATCCATACGCTCCCGCGAGGAGTGTCCACAGTTCAGGTCGGGAGGGGGTGGTGGCTGGCTGGAGCGCCCGCTTGGGGTTGGAGTCGGACGGTGGTGGTGCCGGTACTGCCCCTGGCGGCGGCGGTGGTAGTGAGTTATGGCCGCGCTGCAGATAAGCCTCCCGCTCCGAGGCGGCGACCCACTTCCAGCCAGGGACTCCAGCTCACCTGCCGCTGCAGCTGTGCGGCTGTGCGCAGGGGCGCACTACCATTACAACTGCACAGTAGTTCAGTCGCCTCGCTGCAGCTCAGTGGCCTGGATTTCTTTATGTACTAGCTTATATGCCCGTGCTTCGCAACGGTTGTTAAAGAAGGTCCTGTATATATCATGGTTCTTTGGGTTCCGGACGTAGGTCAGCAAAAACACAATCCTTGTTGGATCTCTCTGTCAATAAACTCAGTGCTCCTAGCCAAGATGTAAAAAATTTAAGTAGAAGTCATTGTCGAAAACGATGAATGATCATAAAGGTTTTTCATACTAAGAGTGAAAGCGCCCGCTTTCTGTTTGACTGAGGCGGGAAGGCAGTCAGTGGCGTAGCTACGTAGTTTGGCAGCCGGTGCGGTGATCCAACTTGTTACCCCCCCCCCCCCCCCCTCAACACCGCCACTGCCACTCTCGCCAGCCTTAGAAAGAATGGAACAATGTAAATTCAATGTTAGGTTGTATTCATAAAGTTACACATTGCAACAGCAGCGCTGAAAGCGGCTGGAAAATTACATTTCTGAAAACGATATTGGGTAAGTGCGAATGTTGATTTGTAACAGTTTTCACAAATATCTTCTTGAATAGGAATTTGGAATGAATTTTAAGACTGTGTGAATCATGACTCTATACAAAAGAGTTTCGCGTGAAAGTGCTGGTCATAATGAGATGTGACAACAACGGATATATCTAGGTAAAATTTCACCTTCTATCCTGGCGGCCTCGTGTTTTATGTTGGCAACATCAATAACACGATATAAAATCGTTGCAAAGATGACCGAACCACATAGTGTAGATAAATATTGCTGTTCCTGCTGTATGCTTGATTTCACGACAAAATATTTGCGTGTCACACGATTGGCTTATGACGATGTCACATGATTCTCGTTATTCAACATCTGTTGCCAACATTATCACAGGAGGCCGCCGGGATATGAGTAGGACTACGTCGCATAGGTTTTATTGACTCAGCTGTCAAACGATAACACCTTTCACAGCAGAGAGTGTCGCGGCTATATCATTAATGTATGTCTGTGTTTCCACCACGCCTCCACGACAGTGACCAATGTTCCACGAGTATTTTTATGTTTGAGTCTATCTGGATTTTTATCTTTGTTTTGTGTCTCTGTTCATAGTCGGTAACGTGTGGTTGACGGAAACATGTGATCTATTTTTAAAAATGCGTATTTGATATTCCTCGTCGTTATTAAAGTCTGAAAGGACCGCAATGTCTGACGATTGAGAGAATAAACAGATTTTGACTCGTACCGCAAAGTTCGTAAGTCACAGAATATATAGCTTTTCCTACGAGTATTTATTGAATATTTTGCGAATTTTTGCTCGTCACACTCACCCACTGCCACGCACCGCGACCAAACTCCCTTACTAACATCATTAGACCAAGGGGTATCTACCACCACAACCACGAGTGGGTGGCAGTGTGTGGTCATAGAGAAAAGTCTGTCAGCACGTACACACACAAGCCTTTTATATATAGATTACTCAGTTGCAAAATTTAAACACGAATTATTTACAGAAGGATGCATAAACGAGTAGAAGCCGACTTCGGGGAAGATCAGTTTAGATTCAGGATAAATGTCGGAACACGCGAGGCAATCCTCACTTAACGACTTACCCCGCGTCCACACATTGGCACCAACGCTGGCGCCAACATTGGCCAATATTTTGCGACAGCGTCCACATATTGGAGCCAACATTCAGTTGAATTCGTCGAGAGCCAACGTAAACATATCTGACACACACAAATCGCGGCAGATGCATTAACGGTTTTGAGTGTGAATAATTACATTTTTGTCATCGCAAACCAAAAAAAAGGAAACATGTGTACAAGATGATAGGGTGCGTTGTATCACCTCCTTTCGAACATTAATTGCGAAATCAGTAAGTTTAAAAGTATGTTACAGGTAATCGATACACATAATTAAAACTTAGACTTGCTACTTTAAATGACTAAACTTAAAATAAAAGAGAAAGATACGTTTTGGAGGCATGCTATACCTGCCAAAGTTCTTTTGGTATTGACGCTTCGATTTTTTGCTACAGGAGAGAGATTTAGAAGCCTACACTTCCTTTTCAAAATAATCATGTAATTGATATCACTGGTAGTCCTTGAAGTTTGCAAAGCAATATGTGAAACGTTACAGGAAATTTTAGGTAATGTTAATTCTAAAAAGTGAATTTAGTTATTCAGTGTGTGAAAGACTGAACAGTTTTTAATTTCACTAATCTCGTCTACGTTTTGACGTGGAATTTCGATTTTTGGGGCTGTTTTCACAAATGAAACACTTTCTGATACAGTTCTAATATTTGCAAAGAGATTTTGAAACTTTAATGTAAACGGCGACGAACAATGAACGAAGAAAAACAGTTTAGAGACGAGCAGACGACAAAGAGAGAATGAAACGTTGGCGCCAATGTTGGACGACGTACCCATATTGGCCCAACGTCCTTTGGTGTTTGGTCAAAAGACCGACAACCAACGGAGCCGTACCAACGTTGGAGCCAACGTTGGTTCCAATGTATGGACCCGGCCTTATCTTAGAAGACAGCTTAAGGAATGACAAACCTACATTGCTAGCTTTTGTAGATTTAGAGAAAATGTTTGACAATGTTAATTAGAATACACTCTTTCAGATGTCGAAATTAGCAGGAGTAAAATATAAGGAACGGAAGGTTATTTACCACTTGTACAAAACCAGACAGCAATTATTAGAGTCGAGGGTCATGGAAGGGTAGCGGTGGTTGAGAATAGAGTAAGACAGGGTTGTAGCCTTTCTCCAATGCTGTTCAATCTGTACATTGAGCAAGCTGTGAAGGAATGCAACGAGATATTTGGATAGAAGATAGATTAAGAAATGGCAAACCTACATTTCAAGCTTTTGTCGATTTGGAGAAAACTTTTGACAATGTTGATTGTAATACACTCTTTCAGATGTCGAAATTAGCAGGAATAAAATATAAGGAACGGAAGGTTATTTACAACTTGTACAAAAACCAGACAACAATTATTCATCTTCGTGGTACAGCAATTTTAATGGCCGGGTATGTAATTCTGTCAGAGACAACAAAGAACCTGGAAGAGTAATTTAACGGAATGGGCAGTGTCTTGAAAGGAAGGTATGACATGAACTTTAATAAGAGTAAAACAAAGGTAATGGAATTTAGTGTGAGAAATTCAGCCGATGTTGAAGGAAAGTGTTCAATTCACGCACCCTTCGTCACACAGCATACTTGGAGTCGCTACCCGAGTTCGTTCCAAACTTGCTCAGTGTGTCTGGAATAATTTATGTAACTGCAGCTACAATCATACATCGTCGTTTAGGTCGACTTGTAGCGATCTTTTACAAGCCGCTAAAGGTAAAAATCGCAAAGAGTCTGATCCTGTCAACGTGAATAATATGCGAAACACATTGTGTCATATGACGTCTTGCGAACAATCCATCGATCGGGAACAACGTTGTTCGACCAATGGCGTACGAAGGTATGCCAATGAGGTGTCTCTCCATCTGGCTGCCAGCTAATAAGTTTATATTGTTCAGACTGCTAGTTCTTAATAAGCTGTTATGTTTTACAACTAACTTTATCGATATGGGGGCATTTAGCTCTATGTGTAAACGTTCCATGTCGTAGGTTTATTCCTGATGAAGAGACCCTTAGGGGTAGCCGAAATCCAGATGAATGTCAATTATTTTAAAGCAACTTCTAGGACTGCATTTTCTCATACAGTAAATTACGTTAAAACATCTTCTTCTTCAGACTGGCCACATTGAAAATTTTAAAAAGAAAGGCCAACAGACTTTCCTCCAGGATACGGCATAAAAATGTAGAGGAGTCTTGTTACGATTGTACCATCTTGTGGGAATTTTCTGACCCGTAGAAACGCACATTCCAGTGTTCACAAGTCCACTTCCGTGAAATATCGATCCGTCACTGAAGACAATCCTCTCAAGAAAATTATCATTGCTATGCAACAACACATTGTTTGCAAAGTTGGCACTTGAACCACAGTCTGTAGGTTTCAGAGCTTTCAACAACTGCAGACGTTAAGGACGTAGTTATAAGCGCGTCTGTAAAATTCTTCACACAGACATCACTGGAACCGCTAGTCCACTACTAGCCTTCCGGAAGGATTTCCTGGAAATATGTGAGAAACCATCTTTCACTTTTATCCATTGTGTAGGAACCTGCGACTGTAAGTTATGCTAGTGGCTAAAAAGTAATGTGTGTGAAATATTTATTAATTTTACCACCTAAAATTCGTGTGATTTGTTGTGGCATGATGATGGAAAAGAAGTGTTCTGATATTCTATCAATAAGCGGACCAAATATGGACAAACTACATGTAAAGTGCATAACTATTGAAATGTAAATTGTAATATTTTATACCATCTGAAGATGAGCTGCTAGGCAGCTCGAAACCGGTAATGGTTTAAATAAATCTTCATTAAGAAGAAACAAAAGGCGACTGGTTGCTGTAATTTCTGAAACCTACATCTTTCACTTGTTCCATATGTTCTTCAGTTATGCTCGGTGGTCCACTAAACGTCTCTTTACAAAAGCAGCCTATGTCTTCAAGTTGATGAAAGCATCTACAGATGTTCTTGTCACTTGGAAGAGTACAGTGTGACTCAATACGCAACGTACGTCTAATTACATCTTCTGTCTATGCAAACGGTATCAAAAAATAGTTTTCTTGTCCCCCGTTACCTTCTTGGCCGATATAGTCCTCGTCACGTAGGAAGTCGGCACAGTTTTCAGCCGTTCTACGAATCCCACTCCATTGCCGCACCGGCAGCAAATAATACTCATTCTCTAAGTGCATGGTGAAACACGTCCACTGAATGTGTGGTCGTGCTCCATTTTGTGTTATTCATTACTCTGAAGTGTTTCTCCGCCATTAATATTGCCTATTTGTACGACAATTGTTTTATCCCTTATTAATGATCAATTCCCCATTTGTGCTTGAATTTGTGTGTTCGTAAGAATGTGGAAGTTTGCTTTTCATATTAACTGACTGCCGCGCAATGGCTTACAGTCGCCACCTCGCGCTTTAAACCTCGTTTACTTCAGTTAAGAACGCATGGCTTCGTAAGTCGTCTGCACTGCCGTCTGCTGGGTGGCCAGAGACAAGTGTACTTGGCAAGATGGCGAGTTGGCCTGTTCTTAGTGTAGTACCAACATAATCATGGACGAAACAGGTGACAAAAGAGGCCTCTCTGGAGCTCTAGTAGAGGGTATTATCTTCTTCAGGTAGCAAGGGTTGGTAGACAGTAGGCTCTGAACGCACTCTGCATCGTTTTTAGCACGCCCTACATCCGGTGCATGGAGAAGAAGTCTTTGTGGGTGGCCTAAGGCTTGCTGTTTTTTAACTAATGTTTTTGTATCGTGTCTGTATCCGCAAGTATGCTAAATTTTACTCAGTATTTCTGGATTGATTCCATCTTTCCTGTCTTGATATGACCGACTGCAAAACGTGCTTTCGTAACGGACATTTCTTCGGCCTTCTGCCATGGTTTTACTGATACCAGCTTTCTTCTATATGAATTCTCGCATGTGCTTTACTTGCTTAATTCTAAATTAATTCCTTTTTGTAAATACTATGTAATTCACCGTGGTCGCGCACTACGTGGTACTTAAGGATAGTACGCCACACATGAGTTTGTTTGGTGCATATTTTGATTTTAATTGCGCTTAAAGACACCCGCCATCTCGTCAAAACGGCGCCAACGCTTCTTTTCGCCGCTGCTATCAAGTTTCCACCCGCATGCCCAATGTGTCGCAAGCATTATGCGCGTGTCTGTGAGTAAATGAATGTGTTTGCTTTATCCACTGTGTATTTGCAAATAACCTCCCACGTTATTCCATATTCATAAAGGGCAGAAACCATTTATTACAGGCAGTAACTTTATGATTAAATTCATTTTTGTACAAGGTGTATGCTTTATTGTACTTCCTTTGGTGTCCCCACATTTATTTGCTTGTTCATTTTATTGAATAGATGATGATTTAGAGTATCAAAGCTCTGCTTTATAATTTCATGCTCCCTGTCCCATGTTTAATTATCTATTCCTTTTTTAACGTTAAAATTTTGGCTGCTCCGTTAAGGAGTGAGCAGTTAGATAAATTTCCGTTGCGCAAGTACTGTGGCCACTCGCAAAGTAATTTAGAGGAGCAGTGAGCGTTTTAACTTTCATTTGCATATCTCTACTGTCCGAGATCTTGCATAGAAAATTTAACAAGCTACTATCAATGGATAGCCGTGAGTTACGCAATGTTTCTCTCTGATAAACAGATCAGAGAAGCATTGAAAATTTTCACATATGGTACTACACAAGAATGCTGCTGAAATTACACTATACATTTTAATTTAGCTGCAGGAGTATTCTCTGTTATGACTGAACCACAAAACTAGACGAATGAAGAGTATTTTTAATTTTATTCAGCACGTAGTATCCTTATAGTGTGACACTTTGACCAATGAGAAGTCTATTGATAAATGTGTTGACTCCAGCTTTGTCCATTAAGCAAGTGTACTTATACCTTTTACATATACATCACGGTGTTGACTCTGCATGAGGGTTTATCGAACTGAATTTATAATATTTCTCCTGTTCCATTCTCTAATAGCGTGAACGACAGGGGAACATCTTTTCTTATTGTGATGCTTATCTTTCCCTGTGGAGATGGTGAAAGACCACCGTTAGTTGTAAAATTATTTCTAGCTGAAAGGAGTCAGTTAAAAAGCTTACTTTAAACATATGGCTCTGGCCGTAAAAAACAGCTAAGGCATTCGCATGAGCTACTAACTACTTTCTGCAACAGAATCTTGTTACCTGGCCCAGAATTTAGAACTGATTCAAACATTTACCTTAGCAGCAGGAAGACTAAGAAACGGTGGCCAACACACATCGTAGAATATGAGAATTAAACACAATCATTAATATACAAGCCACCCCGAACTAAACCATTTTATGATGATGGCTGTAAGAACATTAATTGCGCAACGGAATTACAAATATGATAATATGCATCTGAATTTGTTGTCAGTACTGTTGAAAAACAACATTAAATAAAAGGGGAAGGTATTCATTAACAGATACTGAAAATCAGGATAAACTTTCACAGATAATAACTTATTTATTCCGTCAAAACATGAGCAAATGGGGGAACCAATTTTGTTACACAATAAAAATGCATTCCATTGAATGTTAAAGTAATCTGAACTGAACGTCGGCGGGGGAAGGATTTACAATCAACAAGCATTCATCGAGTCACACACGCGAAGCAAAGCGAATCTCGCCAAACTCAGCGTGCTGATACGAAGCAGAAGCAGGCGCCGCTATCGTAGCCGAAATTCAGCGAACCAGGATGTACGACACAGCAAAAGGAAAATAAATTTAGTAGGTGGCTCTGGACTGTCTTCCTTTACTTGAGATGGTACGCTATAGTAGCGAGATTAATTTCCATTAAAATCAAACCGTGAACATGCAGACTTACTGAGACACACGGCACATGTCTGCTACATTACAAATTCGCTCCCCACTGAAGACGAAGTGCTTAAAAATCGTATTCATTTCAAAAAAAATCAAGGGAATCATAGATTACGAAGCTAGAATACACAATAGTAAGGCACTGGTATGTGGGCACTGGCGAGAACTCAAGTGACTAGCTATAAACCCTTGAAGTCGGAGTTCGGAACCACGTGCTTTCGAAAATCAGCAAAAAATACAAAATTCAATTTCCGAAAAATAAAGAAAAATAGCTACGTCATGCAACCCTTAAAATGCGTAGGATATCATAAGGTAGCTAAATAAATACAGTTAGACGCGATTGGGGAGGTTTTTTCACAGATGGACAAAGTCCAGTCTTCAAAATCAGAAAAGTGGAATAAATTCAAGGTCAGAGTAAATCAACTAAGAAATACGGCATGCAGCCCCTAGAAATACGTAGTATTTCATAATCAAGCTAATAAAGGGGGTTTTACAAGGCTAGAAGAGAATTTACTGGAGGAGTCTGAGTGCAAAGTACAAGTTTGGAAATGAAACAACAATTTACAATAGACGGAGAGGAGATCGCGAGGTACTAGTGGAAATCAGAGAGATAGATGCATAATTTTTTGCCTGAAGGGCATAGAAAGAGAGACAGGCGTAGCTGAAGGCTTTGTTCTACGAACACCCCACGTGGAGTAAATATCACTTGCGGAAGGAGAAAACGGAAAAGAATATTTCACATGCACTATACAGAATAAAGATATTCCCGCACATTAGTTGCATCCCACAAAGCTGGAAAGATATTATACCGAGTTCGTACACCGCCAGCTAGTCTCACAAAGGTTACCGATTCTCAGCAGTTATCAAACCAAATTAGTTACTTATTCACCTACGCAAAATCACCGAAATGAAATTGAATACACTTTCGTACAAGAACGGAGAAACTTGTCCGAAAAATGAACCGAGTTCTGAAGTCTAACTATAATAAAGCAGACAAAGAATCGGTACCATCTCAAATGAGGAAAGAAAATCAGAAAGTCTTACCAGCTTGTAGCGCAGCCACAGAATGTCCAAGTCGGCCAACCAGTTCCCGCCTCCACCGGAAATCGGTAAAAACCCGGGAAAAACGAGGTGGTGGGGAGAGCTTAAACTCGCGCGTCCTATCGAGGCTGGCTACTGGGCATTGCCAACCCAGCTTGTAACCAAAGGGTTGAGGATCCTCTTTGGTAGCATCAAAATCAGAGCTTGGTAACGACTACTTATCGACTCAAAGCCAGAGATGCAAACTGCGCAACCAGCAGCCGACGACAAAAATTCTCATACATAGACTTAGACTGCCATGCTAGAAGTTACTCATACATGCACATACAGAATAAAGGAAGTACATATTTTCACAGGTACAGTGGCGTCACGGAGAAACCGTTCATCTTGCCACATTCATAAACACAATGATAAATTATTAGCATAATAAAATCCCAGCAATATTACAGAAACTAACATTTAAAAACATGAGATGAAATGCTATTCTTCATGCCTCCCAACGAAAGGGATTCTCGTTTTGTAAAAAAAAAGCCCGTCTAGTGAACTTAGATAATTTGCAAAGTTAAAAACCTAGGGACGACAGCCGATGCTTTTTTTTTAATGATTTCAACATTAACTCGTGTATAATTTCTGGAACACACTGCCTTTCTCTGAACTCTATCTATATCCTCCGTCAGTCCTACTTGGTGGGGACCCCACTATACTGAGCAATATTCCTAAATAGGTCGGATCTGGGTAGTGCAGGCAGTCTGCTTAATCGATCTATATCATTAGTGTTCTGCCAATGAACAGTTCGCATTCCATAAACTGTTTCCTACGTATGTGGGCTTTCCAATTAAAGTTGTTCGTCATTTTTATTAATAGGTATACAAACGAATTGACTGATTTGAATGATTTATCGTGTAAACGAGGGCTACCAGATTTACTTTTGTGTTCATATGGATGACTTCACACCTGTAATTATGTATGGTCAATTGCCTATTTTCACACAGTGCAGATGTCTAAAAGGTTTTGCAGTTGCTTTTGATCTTACGGTGACTTAACTAACATATAAACGACAACATCATACGAGAACAGACCAACAGAGCTGCTCAGACTGTCTCCTGAATCGTTTACAACGAAGGACAGTAGATATCCTATATCTATATGTGTAACGCCAGATATCACTTCAATTCATTTGATACCATGCCGTCAGTTAGATAGGAAATTGAGAATCCAATCCCACATCTCCGGCGACATTCCATAAGAAAGCAATTTGATTAGCATCGCTTGTGAGATACACTGTCAAAGGCCTTCAGGTAATCTTGAATCAATAGCACTCATCACGGAGTAACGAGTTAACTTTGTTTCACAAGAACGATACTTTCTGAAGCCGTCTTGACGATGGGTAAATATGCCGTTCTTATCGAGGCAGTTTATAATGTTTGACAAAATAGACGTTCAAAAATCCTGCTACAAACAGACTGCAACGTCGTATGCCTCCGTTTTGGCGAAATATTCCTGTTGCTTTTCTGAGCTGTGCAACTTTCCATTATTTGGTCTTTCGCTGAGCTAGCGTTTGTATATGACTCCTAGGTATGGAGCTACTGCATCAGAATGCTCTGGAAGGGAACTAATTGATGTACAATCTGAACCAGAAGACTTGTTTTAGGTAAGTGATTCAGTTGCGTTAATGTCCAAGAGTATATACTTACGCATGGTGGAAACTGTTCTTGCTTCTCAACCGGGAGTGTTTCCATAGTCTTCTTTGGTGAAGGAATTAAAGTTGTGGCTTGCAATTCTGCGCTAGCAGCACTGTCGTCGAAAAAAACACCATTTCTATCTCGTAGTAAACGTATTGATTGCGTCTTATCGTTTTACGCATGACATGGATTATCTACAAATGACGAGACAAAGATTTGTTGTGAGAACTACATCTTCTCGCCCTGAAGATAGTACCATATTTCGAGTTGTTGTAAATGATTGTCAGCCTTCATTATTTTGTGTCTGTTTCAATTTGAATTCTTTTTTCTTTGCTTTTGCAAGAGTGGTGTAACCTATATTGTGTATCACGGCGGGGGACAATCCCGTATTTTGTTAATTTGTTTGGTATAAATCTATAAATTATCGTCGATATTATTTATTTGAATGTAAGTGAGACGTGATTTACATTCAAATTATTAGTTTCGAAAGACCAGGAACTTCCACTGAGGAAAGCGTTAAGGGAATTTTTATCAGCTCTTTTGAATAGAAGAATTTTTCGCTTTATTTTGATGGACTTCGCAATTTCAAGCTTTCTTTGATCGTTTTTCAATCGGATAGTCTGGGTCAATGGGTCCATAAAAAGAACCGAATTTCATGGGCAACGTAAGTGGTTCTGACGGGATACCAGTTACTTTGATATAAGGTTGGGCATCTCGAACATATTCACAGTCGTGGCCACCTTTGTGCGCGGACGGCAAAGACTACCAAATCTAATGGTTAGTCCATCAATTGTTAGGGGTAATACACAGTGAGGCCCTCGGTAAGTATGGTTAGCAATCTGCTTCCCAGGTACTTCGATATGTTGCTGACAATAATCGGAACAAAATGCCTAGGATCTTTGGAGGTGATGGAGTCTCACCTTCAATTGACATACCAGGAACTCCTCAGATATGAATTGCCAATGATCTGGAATGTGACAGGGAGCTATCAGTATCAATGGGGATTACACTGGGAAGAAGACAGAGCTGGCAGAGGCTTCAAGTAAGATAAGGTTAATTTTTAGCTGTTAGTGACGTAAGGGTAAGGGGAGAAAAAGAGGACGAAGTGGGAGAATACAAGTCTACCTGTTAGGAGTCAAAGCAGGAAGAGCACAGTGGGGTGTAGGGCACTTCATAAGGAAAGCATTCGATCCCAGCATAATTGCAATAAGGTATGCAAATGAACGCCTGATGAGGATCGATTTGGCCATCTCAAGTAAGTGAATTAGGATAGTGTTTGTGTATTCGCCCTTTGAAGGGACAGATAAAGATAAGATAAACACATTCCACAATGCACTCAGTGATGTAGTTGTTATGGTAAAGGACAAGGACAGTGTTTTGCTCATTTTGACTTCAATGCCAGGATAGGACATAGAAAAGAAGGATATGAAAAGTTTATGGGAAAGTTTGGAGAAGATATGGAGGCCAACAGAAAAGGAGAACAACCAGTATGTGCTTAGTTACCACAAAGTTTTGTTTTAACCATTAAACATTCACTGGTACACGTGGGAAGGCAGGGGAACCAAATCTGTTATATACTGTATAATAACGGAATTCCAGAAGTCGCTGAAGGACACACGTGTTTTGAGACGGTTCTTTGATAATACTGATTATTATTTAATCGGCAGTGAAATTGGTTTTGTGAGGCCAAAAGTGCAAAAAGTGGAATTGGTTTTTGGGGTCAAAAGTGGAGAATTTCTAGGACAAGGAAATTAGGCACAAATACATATAAAAAGGTACCAGTTACTTGAATGTATTCATTTACAGTCATTAGAAGAGTAACGGACTAGGTACAGGGACACACTAATAGAAGTGGCTACAAAATGTCTTGGAACAGTGTGTAAAGGCAGGTAGACGCAGAGAGCTGGGTGGAAAGACACTGTCAAGGCAGCCTACAGGAATTTCTAAAATGGCTTCATACTTGAAATATGGCAGACAGAGAAATTTGTATTGGAAAAGGAAACACAGACAAACGGATAATTGCAGAATCCAAGCAGAAAGAATGGGAAGACTCTACAAATAGCCAAGCAACAGGTTCCGTCTTCAGGACGCAAGCAGAAATCACACCAAATTTTTAACAAGGGAACAGAAAAGATTGGCTAACAACTAGTGAGGTATCTCTGTAATTAGTATTGTGGGGAAATTATTCTCAGGTATTGTCGAAAGGAAAGTACGAGTTTTAGTTGAAGACAAGTTGGAGGCTGCCCGGATCAGATCTTTAGTTTACGGCAGACAATAGAGAAGTGCTATGAGTGGAGCAGAGAGTTGCATCTATGTTTTATAGCTGCAGGATAGGCTTATGACCGTATTCTTAGGAGAAAGCTGTTGACAGTTCTACAAGATTCTCGAATAGGAGAAAAACATCTGCAGGAAATTAAAGGTCTTTTACGTAGACTATCAGCAGTTAGACTAGACAGTAAACTGAGTTCATGGTTCACGGAAATTTTAGGGGTAAGACAGGGAAGACAAGGCCATAACGTAACATCACTGTTGTTCACATTATTCATGGATCATCTGTTAAAAACAACAGACTGTCAGGACGGGATTAAAAAAGGTGGAAAGAAAGTTAGTAGTCTCGCTTATGCAGATGACTTAGATATGGAGGCAGATTCGATTGAAAGGTTCCACTTTTATATTTCAGAGCTCTGTCAGAGGTGGAAAACGAAAGTAATCTCAGTAGGAAATATATTTGAACAGTTAAGTGCCAAATAGGAGGAAAAAAGCTAGATTAGGTTGACAGTTTCAGATACCCAGGATGTATTTTCTCACAGGATGGCAACATAGTGAAAGAATCAAGGGAAGGGAAACTAATGCAGTGAGTGCTCAGTTACGATCACTCGTTTCTGCTAGAAGTAAGTCATACTAAGTTAGCAGCGTACCGCTCTACATTTAGACCGACTTTGTTGTGTGGAAGTGAACGCTGGGTAGATACAGGTTACGTTATTAATAAGGTTGAGGTTACAGATATGGAAGTAGCAACGACGATTGCACGTAATAATAGATGGGAACTATGACAGGAGGGTGTCCGAAATGAGAAAGTCAAAGAAAACCTGGGAATTAACACCCTAGATGAAGCCGTTAGCGCAAACAGGCTGAGATGGTGGGGTCATGTTACAAGCATGGGAGAAGCAAGGTTATCTACGAGGCTCATAGTTTCGGATGTAGAGGGTAAGAGGAGTCGAGGTAGCCGAAGTAGAAAGTACTTCGATTCGGTTAACAATGATTTTGAAGTAAAAGGCTTATTATCGGATGAGGCATCAATGTTAGTACTCCAAAGGGAATCATGGAGGAATATTATTATCGGGACTATGCTTCAGCTCGAACGTTGAAAGGCATAACCAGTGTCTATGAAGATGATAATTAATTTGTTCCGTTATTCAGGTGTAGCATCTACACGTAGCAAATCACAGTAATTTCGCTACAAGGTAAACCGTTTGTAGCAGCAATAAACACGCCACCAAGTATTTTGTTCAATGTATCGTTTCCGAACACCATTTGTCCCCTTGTAAAAATTTCTGCTTAAATTATTTCCGGATTAGCTATCATTAACTGTTAGTGCTTAGAGCTCTGGAAGCTATCCGACACAGCTAATTTACAACTGTTAGACCAATGATTCGTAAATCTGTGACCGTCTTATATGTGATCTGTGCCGTTTTTGACTGAAATCTTTTGTGTGTGTTCCCGAGCTCTTCGAATTTACAAAAGCACCCAGTATATTCCACAGATTACCTGCTACCAGTGTAGCCGCTTTCTGCCTGTGATGCAAGTCGAGAAATCTGCCATCTACACGGTCGCAGAACAGTCTGCACGTTTGATTCAGACCCTCCACTCAAGTCTGTACCAAACAACCACAGTCGCTCCTGTCGCTATGGTTGCAAGCAAGATGGAATTTACCACTTCAGATAGCCGCCCAAAACCGGCAGAACCCATTCTGATCCAAAGCGAGACACATCGTTGCTACCGACATGAGTCACCATCTACAACTGCCTGCATCCTTTGGCACCCGGAAGGACCCATTCCACATCTGGAATGCGGTATGCCTACGGAGGGCACACTAAAGTTCTTCCTTTCCCTAGCAGCCACATCTCGAAGATGCCCCGTTCCCTGCCTAATGTTGCAGCTCCTAGATCTTTGAAGTCAGGGCATAGATCTGTAACATTGGCCAACACAGATAGCATTTCGAATCTGTTGGTAGGACGAACTGGGGAGGACTGTCTAACGGTCCACGTGATACCTTTCAGTGCCTCCCCATGCCGTGAGGTTACATTCGACACTACCACTGGTTGGGTGTCTCCTTCAATGAGAGCTGTGCGCGACCTGACATCGAAGTGGATGGGCGTCCGCTGGTTCCACACGATCGGACCACAAGACCGATGCCCCTCGACTGAATCCTCCAGCGGTGCTTCTGAACACTGCCTGAAACCGGGATCGAAGTGTCACCAACTCAGATTGCATCCGTACACAACAGTAATAATACATATCGATAGAACCTAGAAACTCCACAGAAGAAAGTTACGTAAACGCGAGAACTGCGCCAAATAGTAAAGTAAAAGAAGAAATTACGCAAATGACAATAACTATAACGACTGTCGTGGTACAGGCGGCGCAGGCACACAACACTGAAACCACGCCTTCTCTCTCTCTCTCTCTCTCTCCCTTTTTTTTTTTTTTTTTTTTTTTTTTTTTTTTTAATAAAATAAAAAAGGCCCGACGGGGCCTATTAAATAAGCAACGAACATAAGAATTAAAAGTGCAGGGCAGACAAGTAAACGAAAATATTCACTGGTACTTACCTTTCCTGTGCTGTCGGTGCTGCTTTGTTTGTGTTACAATTTGGAGTGTACCGACTAACGACGTTGTCTGTCAAAGCAATGAAAAGTCGCATGGCCGGAGGTGTCGATGGAAACTGCATAAAAGGAGTTTAGTTATGTGATAGAAAAGTCAACGGTAGGCATAATAAATTGCACAGTACGACGCAGCTGAGCAGTCTCATTTATAAATGCCATCGGAAGATTAGGTCGAGTACTTTTTAACGAGTGGGCTGTCGACGAACCGTTGAAACAAAGATGAAAAAGCATTGGTGCACAGTATCCTTCCAAAGTAGAGGAAACGACCGTCGCTAATGGGCCATAAAATGGCCGCTGGGGTAACAGTCGCTGCGCCCTGTACCTGGTGCCGCCAAAGTGCTGGCCACGCACCCAGCAGCAGCTACTGCCGGAACGACATCCCCCTGCTACACGCGAAGACCGAAAGTGCGCGTGGGCCAGCAGGTCGTTACGTGGCGTCCATTTAAGAGAATCGGCGCGCTTTTACTGGACTTTTACGGCAGCTGGGACGGTAACAGCGTGAGCAGCTCGTGGGATTGCGCCGGACAGTCGGCAGGTGACGCTGCCATCACAGCAATGTCCTGGCCGCGCCGTGACCGATTCGGTATTTGTGACGTAACTGCGACGATGCAGTGCAAAAAACAGTACTTCATATTTGATGGGTAAACATTGTAAGATGTATGTGCAGCATCGTGCGGAAGTAGGGACGTGGGCGGCCACTCCCGCCGGACGCTCAAGTCCTCCCCCGGACATGTGTGTCTGTGTGTGAATGTGTGTGTGTGTGTGTGTGTGTGTGTGTGTGTGTGTGTGTGTGTGTGTTGGTGTTATTGTTAGTTTAAGTAGTTTGTAAGTCTACGGACTGATGACCATAGCAGTGTGGTCCTACGGGATTATATATTTTTTGTTTTGTTTTTAATATAGAATAATATTCATAGAATATATGACTTCAACTGCTATTGGGCAAAGCTGAAAATGTGTAACAGCTGCAGGATCAGAATGTGACGTCTGTTCTTTCCGAACAGACGCCACATGTATATATATAATATGCCGGTGACGGGCAATGATCCTATCGTTAGTGGGGAGGGGTGGGCAAGTTTGAAGCCCTTACTCTTACGGGAATTAGTTAAACTACGAGTTTGAGTACTATGGGCAGGGTGAAGCTGGGAATTTGTATCTGACGGGAGGCGTGCATGGGTAGTCCTTGCAGGTGCGGTGATCACTGTGTCCCCAGTGGTGTAGGAGTCAGCGCAACTGCCTAGAAAGCAGGAGACCCGGGTTCGAATCCCGGCTGGGTACACATTTTCAGCTTTGCCCAATAGCAGTTGAAGTCATATATTCTATGAATATTAATAATAACAGCTGCAGGATCAGAATGTGACGTCTGTTCTTTCCGAACAGACGCCACATGTATATATATAATATAGAATACTCTCCCCTTCATTAGGTCCGGATTAGATTACATTGGATTAGTTGGTTTGTTCCATAGATCCATGTTGAGGTGATCTTAGTGAATGTGGAACGTGACAGTTTTGTTTTTTATTTTATTTATTTTTTATTTATTTATTTATTTTTTTTTTTTTTTGGCTGGCACAGCAACCAATTATATTGTTCAGTAGTAAAAGACATTTTTTTAAATAAAATTTAACGCGTTTCGCCCTTGTGGGACATCATCAGAAAGTCTGCGAAAGAAATGAAATGGCAGGCTTGCAACTTAAAAGCCGAATCTTTGCGTTCACAGTCCTACTAAAAAAATAATAGAATATTGGCTGACCTTAAAATACCACGTCAGATGAGTTGAAGTAAAAGTTTGGTAGTCACAATCTAGCAGCCTTAAACCATTAAAACTAGGATACGATCGACAAAACCCATCAGAATCCTATAAGTAACATAAGAAATACAGAAGAATTAAGATGTGGTAGTATCCTGTTCAATCTTCATAAAAATACGTTAAAAATCTTAAATTTATGTATTGATTTTAGGCATCGAAAGCAAATAAAAAAAGAAGCGCACCATGAAAACAGATAAAAGCGCATAAAAAACCATTTTACCTAAAACAGCTTCGACCACAATTGTGCAATGATAGGGGCACATTAACACACCTGGTCAACAGGCCGATGTTTACAATAATATGTTAACACACTGCCGTCAGGCTGGCGTGCTGTTGAATCATACAGTGGGCTTACTACGAAGTTAATCGGGCGAAGTGCCGGTGATGGCGCTCATAAACAATACGTCAAATAGCTTAATTTGAAAATAGTAGCAAATTTGCAACAGAATATGATACAGATCATTGATGCCGTCTTTGTATCAGGGTAAATGAACGGTGTTTCTAACCAGTAAAATATTTATTTTCTGCAAGTAGCGTTGTTACCACGAATTATTGTGATATTTAACATAGGAGGCTGTTTAGATTGAGTTTTGGTCCTTTGTCCTCTTCCAAATTCCAGAATCTCCAACTACAGCTAGTAAAATTTTTATGTATGTTGAGGGAAAGGGAGAATGATCGCTCAAACATCTACAGCAGACAGTAATAGAAATGAAAATAACGTTTCGTCTATGATAATTTCACTATATTGAGGTCAGTAATATTTCGTAAGTCATTAATTTTCATCTGAATTTGTGGAACGATTTCGACAACTTCCTCGAGGAATTTTATTGTAGCCCATGCTATCCGCGTTAAGTATTAATTTATAGTGAAAATTGCACACAACATGCACAAAATGAGAAAAAGTTATCTTCTTCATTTTAAAGACATATTTTACGTTTGAAAAGGCTGATCAACAGCTGTAATAAAAGCAAAATTAAAAGACAATTGTCATCACGCTGAGGAAAATATTTTCCTGTTATTGCAGGAACTCTTTGAATGGATAAGTCCTTATATAACATTCAGAGTAGACCAATAAACACTTTGGGTCAAATTTGACAGTTGATCATCGGATTGCCTAGATACACAAACACGAAATCACTTTGCCGATCAATCTACGGACTGTCCTAACATATCCCCTCCTCTACCGTTTCTCTTATTCTATTTAATTAATTGAATTCAGGCCAATTAACTCGGAAGTGGGTTTATTTAAAACATATTCAGTTCTTCTAGTTAAGAAAGTCATTCTCGTTTTTCAAAAGCGGCCATTGGCTAAATGAGAATAACAAAACGCTTTTATCGAACACGACGATAAATTGCGGTATTACAGAACATCACCAAGTTCATAATACATCAGGCCGAATATGCCTACTGTAGGAATCCACACGGATTGCGAAAACGGTGATCTCATTAGCACAGAAGGTATAACTTGTTGACAACATGTAAGAGGGTTTAAGCAGCAATACACTCCTTGTTGAAATGTTTGTAAACCTATTAGTTCAAACTGCTATGTTCAGCAGTCCCCAGAGTTACAAACACATTAACTTACACTTAGGACAACACAGCCACACATACCTGATGGAGGACTCGAACCTTCGACCGTCCAGTCCGCGACCACTCCAGCGCGCCACAGTCCATGTCTTCCGCCGGCTTGCAATACTGAAAAAGTTGCTTAAGGCTTATCCTAACAGCTCTTCGCTTGAATACTTATAACGTAAACGTGAGAGAGCAACAATTATTAAAAGATGTTCCTGAAGAAGCGGTTGTAGCTCCTTTAACGGTATACGTTTGATCAGTGGTCTAGTGATCTGTTTTATTATGTGTTTTGAACCTCACAAGGTTTTTCGTACTATTGCAGCCCTACACTCAGAAACATGTTCTTCCTAAACAGATTCAGTTATCCTCGTAACAACCTGCTTTAGCAAGTGAAGCAGTCAGAAGTTGCCAAGAAAAGTTTTTTAGACCGCGACTTAGCAACTTCTATTTCTGAGTACCGATTCCCTCTTGTGTCTTATATCGTCGTCATTCCTTTCTTAACCGTTGCTTCTTCCCAGATCACTGGAGACGTTTCACTTCAACTTACCCATCCGTTTACAATATATATGTTAGATGTTTCTATAGTGAATTAAATACTGTCTGCCTATAGATTTGCCGGTACAATAAAAAATTATTTCTATTCACGGAATGTATGACATTAACTGGGAATGGGTAAAGTTTAAGATGTGTACGCAGCGTATCCTGCTTTCTAGTCAATTGCGCTGACTCCTACACCACTCAGGAAACAGTGATCACCACCCCCGCAAATGCAAGATATAATCTCTCAACTTTACCCCGCCCACTATGAAACTATAATTTGTAAACTGATTCCTATATGAGTAAGGGCCTAGGAGTGGCTCTGCACTGAAGAAAGGATCATTGCCTGTCAACTACACCGGAAAGTGGACTGTAGGAAATCGCAGAAACTTCTGTCGTATTCTTGCACATTTCAAGAAATTCCAAACTTAATTAAATGTGACACACCGGCGGAATAATGAAATACATTTCACTTTTCACGTACAAGTCGAAACTTTGGACCTTATATTTGTGGATAATTCAATTGATTCACAAAATTTGTGTTCACTGAATTTGCGATTTTCACTTTTCATTGTGTCTCAAAATAGTTCCATAGTAGTGAAATTGTAACATTTAAGATATTTGACAAATAGATCAGGTCACAATGAATAACGCCTTTCTTTTGATGATTTCCACCCCAACTCATGCATTATTTCCAAGATACTCTCTCCCCTTCATCGCGACAATACGAAACGAGCTACCCATCCCTGAACTTTCTCTAAATCGCCTTTCAGTGCCACGTGGCGTGAAATCCACAATACGCAGCAATATTCCAAAATAGGACGCACAAGTGCAGTTTAGACATTTCTTTGGTAGAACTATTGCATCTTCTTTCTACCAATGTAACGTACTCTTTGGTTCCCCTTCCCTGCTATATTATGTATGTGTTCTTTCCAATTTAAGTTGTTCGTAATTTTTACTCCTTGGTATTTAGTAGAACTGACGGCCTGTAGACATGACTGTGTTATCGTGTAACTGAAGTTTAACAGATTTCTTTTAGTGGTCATATCGGTGACTTCACACTTATCATTATTAAGGGTCAATTGTCACTTCTTCCACCATGAAGAAATCTAAATCGCATTGCAGCTGAGTTTGATCATCTGGTGACGTTACTAACAGATAAATTACAGTATCATCTGCGAACCGTCTAAGAGAGATTTTCACCTAAATCTCTATATATAAAAATGAATGTCTGTATGTCCTCTAAGTGTTCATAAACTATTCATTCGATTGCAATGAAACTTTGGTGAACTGTTCACCGTACGCCCACGAAGGTTCCTCACCGAAAAACAAAACAGCACGACACATGGCTCAGAAGATATGACGTCATAAATAATGAGAGGCCACTGCGTGAGAATACTCAACTGCAACAAGTTTCTGTCTGCAAGTCTCCCTTAATTCTCTTGCATCAAAATTACTTACCTGAGAACGGCTCGACCGATTTCACAGATCCTTTTTTTTTTTTTTTCACTACTGTCGGGGGTTCGAATCCCCCCAAGGGCATGGATATTTGTACCATCCTTAGTCTTAGCTAGTTCATAAGTAGTTTGTAAGCTTAGGGACTGATGACCCCGTAGTTCAGTCCCATAAGTTCTACAAACATTTGAACATTTTTTTTTTTTTTTTTTTTTTTTTTTTTTTTTTTTTTTTTTTGGTTGTATGAAATAAAACTGGAATATTTGAGAAGAACGAAGTGTGTTTATCAATGTGACCCTACGTTTCTATTGCATAGAAATCTATAGTTGCGTTCCGATATTGATGAAATTTTGCACACTTTATCTTAAAAACAAGAGGAATGTCACTGTCTGTATAAATTTTCGTTCTGTGCATGGTGGAGGGTACTTAACTTACGGAAGATTACAAAATGCATATTTTTGCTCCAATCTTTATGAAGTTTAGCACACATGACCTTTAGCGCAAGAGGAAGTTCACTGGGTACATAAATGTTTGTATGGTACATGACAGAGGGTACCTCGCAGAAAACTTTGCCGAGAGAGGGAAAGGTGGAAACAAACAGAGAGATGGGAGAGACAGAGGTGGATGCAAAGAGAGAGTGGGGAAAGGGGATGTGGACTACGAGAGTGTAGGATAAATAAACACCTGGGCAACGCCGGGTTTGGAGCTAGTCGTTTATAAAAATAACAAACAGTAGGGACCCTATAAACCTTCCCTGGCTAATGTAAGATACCACCTTTTTCATGATCGGTGACTTATCATCAATTACAACTTACTATGTATTTGCTGACAGGAAATCACAACTCAAATCGCACAGCTGTGGCGATATTCCACAAGCACACAATTTCATTAGAAGACGCTTGAGGGGTACAGCTTTCCGGAAATCTAGAAAAAAACAGAATCTATTTGACATCACTATTCGATAGCGCTCATCACATCATGTGAGTTAAGAGCTAGCTGTATTTCGGAAGAACGATACTTTCTGAATCCGTCTTGACTATGGGTCGTTCTTTTCTAGATAGTTCATAATATTTGAGGAAATTACATGTTCTAAAATTCTGCTGCTAATAGACGTCAGTGACATAGGCCCGTAATTCCACGGATCACTCCTATTGCCTTTCATGAATATTGGAGTGACTTGTGCATCTTTACAGTCTTTGGGTACAGATCTTTCACTGAGAGGGCGGTTTTATATGTTAGTAAGGTTTGGGGCAATTCCACCAGCATACTCTGAAAGGAACATAATTGGCACACTATCGGGATCGAGAGACTTACATTTGTCAAGTGATTTCAGTTGCTTTAAATCTAAATCTAAATCTACTTCTCGTGCAGATAAATCGGTGATCGTTTTGTAACTAAGCAAACAATTGAATGCGGATCTGTAACCGCTCGATGTAGCGCGGAACGACGGATTGACGGGACCGATTGCATCTCGTTCCACCCATGTACGTAATGACAGGAATATTGGGCACATGTCAGTTACGGCCCACTGGGCCACGTCATGAACTGCTGTATGTCACAAAAATTTCTGCCTCAAGCGCAACAAGCAGTATCGGCGCGTTTACCATTGGACGTCATCTGCAGCGGAGTGGACTGTCCATATCGCGTGTGTTGCTGCCTCTACTACTGAGTCAAACCAGGGGCGCTTGCGATAATTGACGGAAGGTCTGCCACCGGCGCCCCACATTGGTCGCATTAGAGTCCAGAAACAGCATGAACTTGAAGCAGAGCGCCTCACATCGTCCCCATACTTTCATTCCTGTAGCGTCTGGGGTGTAGTATAAACACCTGGGGACCATATGAATAAAACAGTGGATCAGTTTCTGATACCTGAGATAAATATAACGAGATGAATAAAACGAGTCATAAAATATACTTCAACCGGTTATGATCTCAGAATGAGTAAAAGAAGGGAGGGGGGGTGAAGTTACAACAGAGAACAATGTCCGATTTCGTATGAATAATACGAGAGAAGTTTCTCACCGTCGGAGAACATTGTCTGTTTTCTGAAGTGAACTCTCTAGCATACTTCGAGCTGAGTAACTTCTATTAAGGTTACGGTTTACTGTGGTTTGTAATGGCAAACTGACAAAATTAGTGTTATTGTAAAAAGATATAAAATAGCCAAGATCGCTTATCATCAGTTTTTATTAATGACGACCGGTTTCACTGAACTATGTCAGCATCATCAGGTCAAGTAAAATATTTTACAAGGCCATAATCTTGTAATGTCAAATAGTTGTTATATAAAACGATTTACAGTGCATAAGTGCACTAAGTCATTATAATAAAACGTTATTAACACAGTGAGTGACAAAAGCAAACTGATCACTCACTGTGTTAATAACCTTTTATTATAATGACTTAGTGCACTAATGCACTGTAAATCGTTTTATATAACAACTATTTGACATTACAAGATTATGGCCTTGTAAAATATTTTACTTGACCTGATGATGCTGACATAGTTCAGTGAAACCGGTCGTCATTAATAAAAACTGATGATAAGCGATCTTGGCTATTTTATATCTTTTTACAATAATATAAATAGATCGCCTCCTATAACGTAAACCAACTCAACATTAGTGTTGTTTTGAAGACGAAAATTTCCTGTGCATGTAGTCTAAATACGAGAGGAACTGAAAAGTTTTATGCAAATAAAAACATTTTACTGACGAGTCGCTTCCTTCAAATAAATCTTTTGTTGCACTTCAAGCGTTTTATACAGCGACGAGGGTGATTTCAGAGGAATTTTTTTCATTGCCGACTTATAAATGAATCACAAGTGGATTCAGGTGCGTGTTTTAACCGTTTGTTTGGAGTGCGTGTGTACAGTTGTCAAAAGCTACATAGAAAAATAATAATGTATGTATTTAAATAGGATTTATTAATAAGGCCTTATAACGTGTATCCCAGGACTTGTTCATTCTACCCAAACCGATTGGCCTATTTAAGATACGTTTTCTGACTTCGTAATCATATTTCCCGTAATGTTGGAAGTAAGAAGACACGCCGGGAAGATTAAAAACTGATTGATTACATTCCTAGCAGTCTGTATGCATGGCCCATCGCTTATGAGCATAACATTGCTGTCATATTTAACATAAAGTATCTAGTTAGAAATCTCTGACAGCGTTACAAATAGAAACAGATGAAAATGTGATGCATTCTTTATATTTCGTTAGCAAATTGTGGTAACCCAACTTCAAAAACAAAAAAAGAATACATTTTCGTAAAAATGTCCATATTTAGTCTTAATAATGTGCTTCTGCACAACAAACTAATATCTAAGCATAGTACAGTTCTTCCTGAACACGTATATGCGTCATTTCATTTGTACACAGAATAATTTGCCTAATTGGGCTGTGCTGGACATGAGACACAAAGAACTTGCTCAAGAAGGAGGGGAGGTAGCGATAATGAACTTGTTGCTCACAGCATATGCTACGAAGTTTTTAGTCATACGAAATTGAGAACTTCAGAGAAGATTCTTAGAGCAAAAGAACAATCAAATGACAATAACAATATGGATGGATAATTACGTCTGATCTCTTGAGAAAATACAGGTAAAGCTTTACAATAGTCGTGTGCGGTAAAGTGATAATTCATGAAGGTCAACGAGGACGTTGGGGTAGCCGACTATCATGTAACGGAACCACACAAATTTACATCATAGCCATCGAATGTAAAGAAGCAAAATATTGAAATATTTATGAATAATAAAATTACAGCTGTAAAATTCAACCGGTTGTGCATGTCTGTGTGTGTGTTATTCAGAGTGAGACAGTGGATTGGTTACAATCGACTTGCATATGGGAGGATGTCGTTTCAATTCCGACTCCGGCCAAGCAGATTTGTATTTCCGTCATTTACCAACACCGCTCTAGGCAAATGCTGGGATGGTTTCATCGAAATGGCAAAGCCAAATTCCTTTCCCATCCTTCCTATAACATCTCGCGATTGTACTCTGTCCATAAATACCACGCTCAGCAGGGCATGTTAAACCCTTAACTGTCATCCTCTATTTTTTTCTCTCTCTGTTGTGTTGAGTTGGAGATGTCCTTAAAAACATATCACATATCTGTAAAGCAAGTATTGATCGCCCGTATATTGTATATGTACTTTGCCTAGTCTAGAAAACACTTCGGAGCTCAGTAACCTGCTCAGTAACCTCGCCCCAGGTCACGAAAGGAGAGCACTGACACGTTTTTGTAATGTGTAGCTTTGAAGTATTATTGGTGATTGTTGTTGTTGTGGTCTTCAGTCCGGAGACTGGTTTGATGCAGCTCTCCACAATACCCTATCCTGAGCAAGCCTCTTCATCTCCACATAAGAACGGCAACCTACATCTGTCTGAATCTGCTTACTGTATCCATCTCTTCGTCTTCCTCTGCGATTTTTACCCCACACACTTCCCTCCCATGCTAAATTCACAATTCCTTGCTGTCTAAGAATGTGTCCTACCAATCTATCCCTTCTTTTAGTCAAGATATGCCAGAAATTCCTTTCCTCCCCAATTCTGTTCAGTACCTCCTCATTAGTTATGCGATCCACCCACCTCATCTTCAGCATTCTTCGGTAGCTCCACATTTCAAAAGCCTCTATCCTCTTATTGTCCGCACTGTTTATCGTCCATGTCTCACTCACATACAAGGCAACACTCCATACAAATGCCTTCAGAAAGGACTTCCTTAGGCTTAAATCAATATTCGATGTTAATAAATTTCTCTTTTTCAAAAACGCCTTTCTACCCATTGCCATTCTGCATTTTATATCCTCTGTACCGCGACCATCATTTGTTATTTTGCAGCCCAAGTAACAAAACTCATCTACCTCATTTATAGCTTCGTTTCCCAATCTAATTCCTTCAGCGTCACCTGATTTTCTTACACTGCACTCCATTACCCTAGTTTTGCTCTTGTTAATGTTCATCTTATATGCACCTTTCATCACACTGTCCATTCCGTTCAATTTCTCTTCCAGGTCCTTTGCTGTATCTGACATAATTACTATGTCGTCGGCAAAACGCAATGTTTTTAATTCTTCACCCTGAACTTTAATTCCTTCTCCAAATTTCTCCTTGCTTTCCTTTATAGCTCGCTCAATGTACAAATTGAATAACAATGGAGAAAGACTACAACCTTGTCTTACTCCCTTTCCAACCACTGCATCCCTTTCATGCCTTTCAACTCTAACAACTGCTCTCTGGTTTTTGTACAATTTGTAAATAACCTTACGCTCCCTATATTTTACTTCTGCTTGCTTCAGAACTTGAAAGAGTTCATTCCAATCAACATTGTCAAAAGCCTTCTCCAAATCTACAAAAGCTAGATATGTAGGTTTGCCTTTTCTTAATCTATCTTCTAGGATAAGCCGTATTGGTGATTATGAAAATGTAAATCGGATTTTTATGTGAACGATGGTTTATCAACAGCTTAAATCGGCGTGGCACACTATGCATTTATGAAAATGGCTACGGAGGACTGGACATTCAAAATGACAGAATTACATAAGTTTATAGTGAACAGAAAAACCATGGTTTTAATTATTGATAACAGTTCACTTTACCATAAACGCCCAATTAGAGTGATTTTGGATAAGGTATACTAATCTTTAATGGTGAGTGATAGGTATCCACAGCAAAACGTATCTTAATGAATTAGCGACAAAACAGTACTTTAGGTAACATTATTACTACTATTATTACTAGTACCAAAAGCGGAAATATTCGTTATATATCAATTATCACATAAAATTCCACATGAAATTGTGATTATTGTGTAATTTAGTCAATACTGAGCCGTTAGCCCGCCTCGATTCACATTGCCCGCCGTAACTGTGGTGACCAGCGTCGTAAAAGGACTCGGCAGGGCCGGCCGCAGTGGCCGAGCGGTCTGCGGCGCGCCGGTCACAGTCTGCGCGACCGCTACAGTCGGGGGCTCAAATCCCCCCTCGGGCATGAATGTTTGTGTCGTCTTTAGTATAAGCTAGTTCATAAGTCGTTTGTAAGTTTAGGGACTGATGACCCCGTAGTTAAGTCCCATAAGCCTTACAAACATTTGAACATTTTTTTATTAAATTTTCCTATTAAAAGCTGGTTCACCATAAATGATCACGTCAGACCAAGGGCCAACTGTTACCTATCATATTTTAGGAGTTATAGCTATGATCGTGTAACGTGCATCTGAGTATTGTGAGAATTCTATTTATTTAATAAATGTCGTGGTTACAGTGTCAAATTGCGCCAGTTGAAAGTACGACAAGTCAGTGCAATTTTTTTCCTGTTAAAGCGCAATCACTTATCCCTTCGCTTTTGGAGAATTTATTGATCGCCTGTTATATACCTTATTATATCAGACTCCGGTTTAGCAACTGCATTGTGATTGTATTACAAGACTATGTTTTATGTATTGGTTAAAATGTAAGTCTAGTTTTAAATTAGGTTCTATATGGATTGATAGTGATTGTTTTAAGTTGGTCAGTTCTGCATTTAAGGTTACCTGGCATCTCCCTTGATCAATTATGTTATCTTAATGCAGGCCGTTAAATATCCTCCTGATCATAACAATTTGTATTTTCTTCTTCTTGTTTCGAATGCGCCTACTTTGGACCACGCTTGTTCAGCTGTTGGGCTTTGAACTTTGCCCAGTACTGTCGCATCCTCTACCGATGTATCTCTTTCCTTTCTCCTGTCCAGGGGATACCTTCCCTTCGGGGCTTTTACTGAAATCCTCGGACTTCCTTCAGAGCACTTCTCACAGATTGTCTGTTCTGGAGATCATTGATTCCCAGTTCTTTAATATCTTTCTCGGTTTCTGTCACCCAAGTGTTACGCACCTTCTTGTTTTGCCAGAAGGCTCAATCTGTTTGGAGGCAATCTTGCAACATGGCTATAGAAAGCTACACTTCTTTTTCTTGCACAATTAGAGAGCTTCTCAATATATTCATAGATCTCCGAATTATGTCGCCTTCTGAATTCCCCATCTTTTTCTACTGGGCGTAGGATCTTCCTGAGGATTCTCCTCTCTCTGACCTCCAATTTCTCCACCATACCGTTCGGTTCATGGAAAGACTTTCAATGGCATACAGGGCTTCTCGTCGTATGACTGATGTGTAGTGCTTAAGTTTCAGTTTGCATCATAAACACTTTCTCTTGTAGGTGTTTATAGTATGTCGATAGGTTAGTTCCAACTTGTTAACTCTCATGAATATTGATGTTATTTATGATAGCTTGTATTCAATCCATTCGCCAAGATATTTGAATTTCTCAGTCATTTTGATGCTTCCCTAGTCTAGTAACATCTTTGATGGTGAAGAATTCTTGTTTCTCCAGGGACACTTGAAGACCCCATTTGGCTGCCTGTTTTTTGAGGCAGTTTACCTGTATTGTTGCCATTTCGAGAGACTCAGCAATCAGTTTATAACGTTGCCCTTGCTTAGTATAATGCGATAATTGTTCCGCGATTATATTTTGGACAAGGAATTGATGGTACCGAATTTTTTGAATTTGAAATAATTTAGTTAATGTACAGCACAAAATGAACATTAAAGCAAATAAACCGCGGGTTGCATATTAAAGTTGGGCACCAAACAAGCAACAGCACGTTATAAGACTTACGGAAAGCATCTAGCTGGATCCTGCACTTCGTATTATAGAAGCTGGAAATGATAACTGTAAACATTTAATACGTAAATATTAGAGGTACTTTCCGTAGGAGATCAATGTTCAGACTGTTTACTTCGCTTTTCATTGTTGTGTGACCGTGGGTGGAACATGAAGTTACTGGTAATGATAGAATGATTAAAAACAATGATCGGACTTCGTGAAATTACAAAAGAAATGACTGCAGGTTCTAAAATCAAGCAAAGTATTGTATAAGGATGATTGATTCATTGATTATAATGGCGTCTGAACATTAAACTATTACGGCTGCGAAGGAGCTGAAAACATTAAGAAATTAAATATTTGGCGTGGAGGAGTTTGATTTAAATGAAAACCAAGGAGAGGGAATGCTTTTAAATTTAAATAATATATTTCCAGCAACAGCTTGCATTCTTCTTACTTACATTAGTGGATACAGGTATGAAAGATGTGTACACTGATTAGATATAGACCAGAGAGTGAGAAAAAATCTACTATCTCGGTTCCGTATTCTCGCTTGTTTGGGAGTAAAAAATGACGAACGAAATTAAATTAGTTGCATTGTGAGTCAGAGGGAACGGGAGGCGATAAGCATCGCTGATCAAAGGTAAACAAAAAATAAAATTTAAATGTATCGTTACAAGTGCCATATCATCTGCAAAAGCCAGGCAATCTACCATCAGTCCTTCGTTCTTGCGGTCTACGTAGACACAACTCTGCACACCCAAACCGGTCAGTTCCTTCCGCCATTCTCTCAAAACCTTTTCAAGGACACAGTTAAAGAGAAGCAGGGAGAGTCCATCCCCTTGTCTTCAGTTTTTATTTCGAATATTTCTGAAACTTCATCTCTAAATTTGACCTTGTACTGTATGTTGGACAAGGTTTCTAGAATGAGTCTGCGGATTTGTTGTCTAGTCCTAGTTCCCGGAGTATTTTGTTAAGTGTTCCTGTGCCAACGGAGTCGTAAGCCTTCTTGAAATCAAGAAGGTGACGACCTCTTTGCGGTTTCTCGAATTGGAGTATGCCAGTCCAGTTTTAAGTTTGAGGATCTTTTCAGCACAGGATCTTGTCTTCCTGAAGCCTCCCTATTATTCTCAGAGTTGATTATCCAGTTGATCTTCTGCCCTTGTTAGTAACGCCTTGGAGAGTCACCTGATGCAGTCAAATAATGTCATCTAGACATCAAGCTACACTTCATAGTAGAGTTATATAACTTAAACTTTAATGATCGTATACTATATAAATGTGAATGTGATCAGATATTTTTAGCACTGCATATTCGGTTTATATACTTAGTTTAGATTTTGATAACACATAATCATGTTTTAGAGTTTAAACTCATTATAGATAAAAACTGTACCCTAAACATTCATATATATATATATACATAACACATTAGTGTTACTTCAACTAGACATAATTCAACGTTGTCTCTAACTTTCATTGACTTTCAGCAAGGCGGGTATTATAATTTTAATATTGCACGTGCTTAAGCATATCCTGTAGAATACTGTGGCTTTCAGCATTTATGTTAATGAGAACAATACTTAACAATAGAGAAATTTCTTTTTATTTCTGTACTGCTTGTATTTAATACCCTCGTAATATTTAACAATTCTCTTGAAATACCCCATGAATAACGTAGAGAGACTTAAATATATGTTGATACATTCAGGACTAACGTTTAAAATAACGCAACTGATACAAAATTCACATAAACATTCCTTGCCTACAATACTAATACCAAAGGAACCACTCGTATTATTAACCCAATCTCAATTTAATTATCTCAAGTTATATTAACAACGTAGAAGTGAAAGGTGTTTCCAATAACTTGAATGGTCTGACGACGTGACTATAGATGAAGAGGTACAGATCGTGGACATCGGAGCCAGTTCAACTCTTTTATCTGTAAAATTTCCTTGTGATTATTCACGGTTTTGATGGAAAAACTTAAAAGCTGTGTACGTGTTGTTTGATGTTGAACCTATCATTAAATCAGACAACAAATTGTTTATTAACACAGCAATTTGGTTTCATTATGTCCCTGATATTCATGTATATATTGTTAAATAAGAAACAGTGTATTAAACTGATTATGTGCGCAACGGATCTTTTAACAAAACAACTGTGAAAAGTAACCTGCATGAAACACACACTGACTATATTCAAACAATTTGACGGCGAGAAAGATATTAAAAACACAGATAACTTTCTTAATGTTTGACTGCGAGAATTTTATGAAGATCAGTACCTGATTATCAAAATTCAGAATCATAATCAATTAACTGCAGTGTTGCATAACAATCATTTACTACGGCACCAATAACGACATCTGTTCAACAATATTACCAAAATCAATATTGCACTTTAAAATCCACAAATAATTGATTATCAAATAAAACAAGTAGGTTGATTTGATTTGATTTTTTCAGGGAAGCCAAAACAGTGTTGGCCCAACCCGCCACTGCCCGCACCGAAACTGAGTTTATTGTCTGTATGTCTAGTAAAGCCAACCAATGCCCTTGAACAATGCAAGGTTCTTTATTAGACACAATTTCTTCGGGTCTGGTTGTCCCATATGTTCTGTGCCTTTTACTCTCCAATGCAATGCATTCGAAGATTAGTTGTGATGCAGTTTCATCACCGTCATCACAGATCCTACATTTAGGCTCCTCTTCTGTTATTCCCATTGTATGTAGGTGTTTTTTGAAATTCCCATGGCCTGTCAGCAACGCAACCATGAGTCTAATCTCTCTCCTGTTCAGAACCAGGATTGCAGAGCTTCTTTTAAAACACGGCTTTGGCATCATTACCTTGTCATGTTTTTGTTGATGGACTTTGGTCCAATATTCTACGTGCTGTCTTCTGAGCCAGTTACGTAGCTCCATTTTGATCATTGCCTTGGTGATTGTCAGGACAGGTTCCGGTCCAATAAATGGAGTCTCTGCCCCCATCCTGGCTAATCTGTCGGCATATTCGTTGCCACTGATCCCGGAGTGGCCAGGGACACACAATAGGTTTACTCTATTGCTTTCCACTAGAACCCTGTGACATTCTGCAACAATTTTAGACCTTGTTGCAGGAGCTGCCAGTCATCTCGGGGCTGCCTGGCTGTCTGAATAGATATAGATGCTACAATCTTTGTAGCACCTACGCAAATTCTCCTCTACACACGCCCTGATGGCAGTGATTTCGCCTGGAATACTGAGGCCAGTTTCCCTAGAGAGATGACGCCCTCCAGTCTTGGCAGCACCCCATATACCCCAGCCCCAACACCTTGGTCTGATTTTGACCCGTCAGTGAACCACACAATACCCCCGTACAGTGTCGAATTATTTTCTCCCATTGCTCCCTACTTCCAATTGTTATATTGAAAGGCTTGTTGAAGCAGTATGGAGTTATAATATAGTCGGCTGGCATTTCCCCAACCTTTCCAATATTTACCTCACTCACTATTTTAGTGTGTGATTCTGGAGTTCCAGTTGTTGCCAGATTTGAGTCTGTATTCACCAGCCGCTGCCTCCATGTTGACCCAAAGGTGTAATGGGGGCATATCCAGCATGGTTTCCATCCCAGCAGTTGGTGTGCTGCTAATTCCGCCTGTTATGGCTAAGCAGGCTAATCTCTGCATCTTACCAAGCTCCTTAGCAGCAACCTGCTCTTCTACCTTCTTCCACCACACGACCGCCCCATAGGTGATCCTGGGTCTAATCACCGTAGTGTATATCCAGTGTATACCCTTGGGGCTTAGGCCCCAGTTTTTGCCACAAGCTCTCCTGGTACTCACAAGAGTACCTTTCGCCTTGGAGCAAATATTCCTGATGTGAGGGGTCCATCTCAGTTTCTCATCTAGGGTAACCCCTAGATATTTCACTGTCCCCTTCACAGGTAGCGCTTCATTGAAAAGCTATAGATTCCAACTTGAATGTTGCATATGCTTCTTTGTGAATTGTACAACAACAGTCTTCTTAGGACTAACCCCCAGACCCTGTTTTCTGCACCAATCTTGCACAATGTCCAGTGCACCTTGTGCCATATTCTTCACTGTGTCAGCAAATTTGCCAAGTATTACTATGACAAGATCATCTGCGTATCCTTGGCAAAAGTATCCTGCCTATATTTAATTCTCCAATGAGAACAATAAAGGGGAAAGAACTCCTCCTTGCAGGCAACCCCTAGTGGTGTTGAGTACTATTTTTTCATCCATCATGGTAGCCTCTACCTTTCTTCCACTGAGCATGGCCCTAGTCTACCTAGGTCATGCACATCTGCTGCCCTAACCATGGAATCGAAGGTCGTATTGCTAAAAGCCCCCTCGATGTCCAGGAAGATACAGAGGGCTATTTCCTGAAAGTGTGGTGCTTTCTCCACCTTCCCAATGAGTTGGTGGAGAGCTGTCTCACATGATTTGAATGAAGAGGTGCCCTATTTAACCTCCTTTCTCCAACATGCACATTAACCAGCTTTTCCAATGTCTTAAGAATGAAGGAAGACAGGCTGATTGGTCTCATATCCTTGGCCTTGGTATGATCAATTCTCCTTGGCTTTGGAATGAAGACAACCTTCACTGCCCTCCAGGCATTGGGAATGATTCCTGCTGCTACGCTAACCCTGAATAACCTGCATAGGAATCTAATAAGATTTTCTCCCACTTGTTGCAGGAGAGCTGGGAGGATTCCATCGGGGCCAGGTGACTTGAACGGTTGAAATGTTCCCATCGCCCATCGGACCTTACTGAAATCGACACACTCCTTGGCCAGATCCCAGTCCTCTTTGCGAATACCTGAGAACCGTTGTCTCTCAGGAATCGCATTCTGGTCTGAGTTATCCCCCAGAGTATATTGAGAAAAGTGAGTCTTGAGGAGCAGTTCCAGCTTTTCATGTGCTGTCTTTGTATACGCCCCATCCTCCTTCCTCAGTGTTCCTCCTGGATTAGTTGGTACCCTAGTGAGTATTGTATGAAGTCTCGCTTGAGCAGCCGTGCCCTCCACTTCCTCACAGAATACCTCACAGGATGCCTCCTTTGCCCGTCTGATGGTAAGGTTGTAATTGACAAGGGCCTCACGATAGTTTGTCCATTGTCCTTTGCGCCTCGCAAGGTTAAACAGTCTTCGTACCTGTTTCCTTTGCATTTCCAGGTTATTATTCCACCAAGGCACACTCCTATTTGTGCACTTCTAGGTGATTGAGCAGTTGGACCTGGTATGAGGTCACTATAGCAGAGGTTTTGGCCTCTGCTACTTCCTCAAACTCTGCTGGATTCCTTATCGAAGTTTCAATTTCCGATAAGCTGAAGTCAAGGTCTCTCCTATATGTCTCCCAGTCCGTTTTCCTGGGATTTCTATAGGCCATGGTAGGTTAATCTAACTACGTAAATGAAACAGGAAAGAAAGGTCAACTTTGTTACTTATTATTAATAGTCACATTAAATTACCTCCATAACACAACCTTTTTATAATGACATGAAATGCAATTACCTTCATTCCAGCGGTGGTACAACGTTTTCATAGTAATAAAAAATACAATATATATATTCCAAATACAATCAAATCAACTTGCTGACACAGCAACCTCTCCTCTACATAGGAGCCATACACAAAAACTCAACTGCTCTCTAGGCGAGCTAAACCACAAGTCCCACTCTCTCTCTGCTCGAGGTACAATGCTATGCAATACATGATCTTTGCCAAAGATGAAACTTCACAGACTTAAGTACACATATCGATACCCACAGTAGAAGCAATATTATACATTTTCTTTCAAGCAAGTTACTCGACACAAAACAGGAGGCACAATATTAGGAATTTTCTTACAAATTCAGAAATAAATATTTTCGATGGACACGTTTCAAACTGAACACGTCATACACTTCGAATGACTTACGTAAAACAAGATATCAGAACCTACAGTGTTCGTTCGGTGGGCATTATTGATGGAGAGCTTTTCTTATAACCAATATCCTTCATGGCAAACAAATGTGTAAGTGCTGGTGTGGAAAATAAAGGACAGTAAACAAGAAACTGTGCAGTGCTACAGTTTACCGCGTCAGTGGTATTCAAATTCGACTGTTTTTAAACGTAAACGACCAAACTGCTAAGGTTATGGGTTTATTGACTTACATAATACTTAAACTAACTTATCCTAAGGACAACACAGACACCAGACACACACACACACACACACACACACACACACACACACACACACACACACACACACATGCGAGAGAGAGGATTCGAACCTCTGGCGTGAGCGGCCGCAACATCGCATCCAAATTCGCGACCATTTCCGCGCGGCTTCAATGGTACTACATTAACATTTCACTTTCGTAATTACGGAAGAATAACAAGTCATTCAAAATACAATACAATAATAGCGTTATTGACCATAAAATTTCAAAATTAATCGTCGTGTCATGTTTCGCTTTCCACTGATATGAAACAAAAGATGACAAAATACAAGTAAGTATCAGATCGCCTTTTAAGAAACGTAATGTTTAGTCATCTTGCACGTAAAAACTACCATGCTGCTAACTACGAATAGGAGGCATAAGCCTGTGCCATGTCATTTCAAGTGTTGTTGATAGACTAACATACATACCATAACTAGACATGTATGTGTCTGCCATTCAAGCAAGTGTTTAGTCTAATTAAATAAGTAAACTGACGTGCAGTGCTTACGAACCACACTTGAAACTTCATTTGAAAAAGACCTCAAAATCCTATTACTGATTTAATTTAGACATACTTGTGACAGATTGTTCAGTGGGGACTAAACTGCTAGGTCATTAGTCCCCGTGACAACATGGAATCCTCCTACCGTTTATCACAGACTCCACAGAGTCCATAATGAAGTCCTGCGAGGCAGTCACTATATTTCTACTGTTCGTTTATTCAAATTTTCTTTGGGAAATAAAGGAATACCAATCAGGAAAAAGAGTCATCTGTCTCCTAAAAATTATGTCCGTAAGTCTCTCTCTCTCTCTCTCTCTCTCTCTCTCTCTCTCTCTCTCTCTCTCTCTCTCTCTTCATCATTCTCAGAATGGTCTACCACTAGGTTTTCTTGAAGTTTGCTTCCACTGTTGTAAATTCGGGTACTGTCATGTTGTTGATGACTAAGCTTCCACCCAACAAGTTTTTCTGACGAGTCGTTAAGGCCTGTAAAGCAACTGACCATATAAAGTGAATTCCCTTATATAAAGACACTGTAGAAATTTACTGACGTTCCAAACAGTAGTAAGACGCACTCGTTTCTTCATTGACCACTTCCTCGCAGCTATAAGCATCCTGCAGGCATACCCCCAAATTTTTCCGTCTGAAATTTGCACCATAAGATTAGTCCACATCCTCTTGCTTCTTAGTACAAGTCTAGAAGTATTCTCTCATCATACAGGCCAAGAACAGAGGCAGAAGTAAGAGCTTTTTGCAACATATGGAAAGTATGTTGTCAAAATATTGCGCAGATACATTTAGCTACAGATTCCGGTAACTCTTGAAGTGCTCTGGCTTTCATGAAGAAGCCCTCAGTAAAAATCCAGTTATAAGAATTCAAGCCAGGTAAAATTCCCACTCGTATTTTTAGAACTAAGAAATTCTGTTGTTGTCATTAACTTCTGGGATTCTACCTGCGCAGCGTTTTGTCACAAGATACCCTATTATTTCAGTTTATTTTACTCGAAAGAGATATTTTCTCCGATTAAACGTGATAGAAAATGAGTTGAGTACCAACTCTCATCAGATAGGTTTTCGGCCTCTTACATACTAACTAAACATTTTTTTTAAGTCATAGGCAAGCTCGGTGTAGCTTTATATTATTGTCATTTACATTGTACCGCTCATTATGCACATATAATTAGTTGGGTTAGAAACTGTGTTAATTGCAAAACATAATTAATTGGGGAAATGTAACCAATGTGAATCTACATAATATGAGCCATATGAATCAAATTTCAATATATTACTTCCTGTTATTAAATTGTATGCATGTTTACCTTCCTGTTCAAATATTCGACATTACCTGCAACAAACCACCTTCCCAAATAATTAACATAAATATCATCCTAGTGCTGTTATTGCGCAGTGTAAATTTCATAAAGTCACCTTTAGATTACTCACTTTGTACGGTTATTTCTATATTTTCCTGCAGCGTCTGTAATAAAAAATTAATTGATTGAATGACATTAGCAATGTAATATGTCTTTTTACACTTAGGCTTACGTTAATTAACGGGAAATTCTCGTGCGGTGTTTCGAGTTAAGTGCTATAGGACCTTTGCGCATCTTTTCTACTAGTTGAATGAGTAAATATCCGCCTTGATTTGATTTTATTTTTCCAGGGAAGCCAAAACAGTCTTGGTCCAACCCGCCACTGCCCGCACCGAAACTAAGTTTATTGTGCGGTATCGCTCCCTGTATATCTAGTAAAGCCAACCAATGCCCTTGAACAGCGCAAGGAGTCCCTTTACAAGTTCTTTATTAGACACAATTTCTTCGGGTCTGGTTGTCCCAAATGTTCTGTGCCTTTTACTCACCAATGCAATGCATTCGAAGATTAGATGTGATGCAGTTTCATCACCGTCATCACAGATCCTACATTTAGGGTCCTCTTCTGTTATTCCCGTTGTATGTAGGTGTTTTTTGAAATTTTCATGGCCTGTCAGCAATCCAACCATGAGTCTAATCTCTCTCCTGTTCAGGCCCAGCCAGCATTGCAGAGCTTCTTTTAAAACATGGCTTTGGCATCATTACCTTGCCATGTTTTTGTTGATGGACTTTGGTCCAATATTCTACGTGCTGTCTTCTGAGCCAATTACGTAGCTCCAATTTGATCATTGCCTTGGTGATTGTCAGGACAGGTTCCGGTCCAATAAATGGAGACTCTGCCCCCATCCTGGCTAATCTGTCGGCATGTTCGTTGCCACTGATCCCCGAGTGGCCAGGGACCCACAATATGTTTACTGTATTGCTTTCCCCTAGCTCCACCAGAACCCTGTGACATTCTGCAACAATTTTAGACCTTGTTGCAGTAGCTGCCAGTGATCTCAGGGCTGCCTGGCTGTCTGAATAGAAATAGATATTTGTAGCACCTACGCAAATTCTCCTCCACACATGCCCTGATGGCAGTGATTTCGGCCTGGAATATTGAGGCCAGTTTCCCTAGAGAGATGACGCCCTTCAGTCTTGGCTGCACCCCGTATAGCCCGGCCCCAACGCCTTGGTTTGATTTCGACCCGTCAGTGAACCAGACAATATCCCCCGTACGGTGTCGAACTATTTTCTCCCACTGCTCCCTACTTCCAATTGTTATACTGAAAGGCTTGTTGAAGCAGTATGGGGTTATAATATAGTCAGCTGGCATTTCCCCAACCTTTCCTATATTTACCTCACTCACTATTTAGTGTGTGATTCTGGATATCCCAAAGAGTTCCAGTTGTTGCCAGATTTGAGTCTGTATGCACCAGCTGCTGCCTCCATCTTGACCCAAAGGTGTAATGGGGGCATATCCAGCATGGTTTCTATCCCAGCAGTTGGTGTGCTGCTAATTCCGCCTGTTATGGCTAAGCAGGCTAGTCTCTGCACCTTACTAAGCTCTTTAGCAGCAACCTGCTGTTCTACCTTCTTCCACCACACGACCGCCCCATAGGTGATCCTGGTTCTAATCACCGTGGTGTATAACCAGTGCATACCCTTGGGGCTCAGGCCCCAATTAGATATCCGCCTTAGTATTAGCTAATAAACTTTGAGACTACATATGGCCATAAAACTGAATTTAGTTGCATCATAAGTGGAATTATAATAACCGAGATTTAACTGCGCTTTCACCAGCATAATGGCTGCAAGTGGTTACAGCCTGTAATTTCAGCGAGTTTCTGTGGCGGAATTGCTAAAGAGAAGAATATGCTGAGAAAAATGTGGGTCAGCTACAAGAGCCAATTTGTCTAAAACACGAAAGGTGTTCGTCAATGTTTCAGATAATGTTTCTGGCTTTAGGTAACTGTAATTAAAGATAATTTCATGAGAGATACATATCATTTTCTATAACAAAGATCTTCTGTGGTTCTTTAAATGTGCCATAAGTTTGCAAAATATCTGTGTTATATATTATAAAAGGATATTTTATAAAGTTATACTTGTTGTTACATTAAAAAGCTCGCATGTGATTTACTTACTGTGTCAAAATTTCTTAATTGCACATTCTTCATGTTGCTGCGTTTTCCTTTCTTGTTTGCTGAATGAAGATGATATTCCAATAATGATTTACACCCAGAAATTTTTCCCTTTATTTACAACACTTTTACATCCCAGTTCCGTTCGACTTCAAACCCAGAAAACAAGAAAGGGAAATGTAGTACGATCCAGAACATGTGGATGAAACACTATATCACTGTGCGTAAATTACATGCCAACCTTATAGCTAGGTAATGTACACTAAAACTTACACTGTTTATAATTCACATAAAATTTGTAAACTTGTGTGTGTGTAATTAAAAGTTACAGCTGTTGTGATAGATGCCCTCATGGTATGCTATTATGTCGATTTTGTAACAATGACGCTTTGTCCACTAGATTATGGAACATATGTTCGAATTTTGTCCCTGCATTAGGCATACCGAACGCGTTGACTTTAAAATCATGAAGGCTCTTTGGTCTAATACGTTTGAGGATCCATCAAAGTGACATTACTAAAAAATTGGAAATTGCAGGAATGGGATGACGTAACACTAATCTCTTCAATACAAATAAACAATTCCAGAGACGGATTTTCGTCTCGAATGTGTCAAAGACATTAATGATAAATCTGAAGGATTGAATTAAAATTTGTGGTGCGTCCGGGAATCGAACCCGGACCTCCATGCTTACTAGGCAGACGTCTTACCGGTTTTTTAATTTTTTTAATTGGTAGTTCTTGTGCTCCTGTTTTTTCGTTTTGGTTGTATGTTTGCTTTGGCTCAGCTCTTTTTCTCTCCACGTCACTAACTTTAATTCAGCTTCTGTGTTCCAAAGATTATTGCCACTACTGCCAAGGCTCACCGTACAACGGAATAGCACCTCGGCAATGGACATATTGGAACAATCCTGTTAAGGTGATATAAATATCAATTTAAAAAAAGTTTTCAACTAGCATTAATCGCACCTCGGATAAACCTCATTGGTTACGATATTGCCAGTGCGCAAATAATACAAATAAACATTCCCTGGGACGGATTTTCGTCTCTAATGTGTCAAAGACATTAATGATAAATTTGAAGCATTGAATTGTTTATTTGTATTAATTCTTCTGAACACAGAACCTGAATTAAAGTTTGTGATGTGGAGGGAAATCGTACTTTGACTATTTCGGTGCGCCTTAATCGTTAGTGGTAAGGTTGTCTAACGGTAAGACGTCTGCCTACTAAGTATGGAGGTCCGGGTTCGATTCCTGCCCGCACCACATATTTTAATTCAATTATTTAGTTTTATCATTAATGTCTTTGACTAATCTCTTCGATGGTAAACCTGTCAAAGTGGTTTTATTGACAGCCTGTTCAATCTAACGATTCCCCGTTATTTTCCTGACCCGATCTTCCGTCTAAGTGGATGACCCTTATTGTTTGCTAGTTTTGGAGCACTAGAGGTTCATTATCATTGGGGCTCTTTCACCACCAAACAGTATAAATAAATTCGGAACTTTTCGTAACCATGAAAACAGGGTAGTATTTTCGGATTCGGTCTGTTCTTGTGGAGTTTCGTCACCTAGAGAATTATCTTGTTTTTCCTGTAGAAATATTTTACAGGATTTCGCAAATGTATTTGCTCCAACACTCTGTTTGGGCCACGTAATAAGCTACCTCTTTCAAATTAATACGGCGCAACGTCTCTACCATGTCTTCTGCCTCACCCCTAGCATTAAAGAGGAAAGCAATTTTCTGCGTTAGTTTCTCTTTAATTGTCTCTAAGATAACTTAGTCCATAGCCTGACATACGGATGTTACATTTGGAGGCATAAACATGGCCTTAATATTTTGATCTTGAAGTTCATCCTAATTAGGATGACAAGTGGCCTTGTCTAGAGGCCACAGTGCTTTGCGGGACAAGTTGTTGGCTTTTCAGTTTGTGCCACAAACTCTTTACGAAACCATTCTTTAAAAATGTCTGAGCTCATACAAGCATTTTCTGCGTACAGTCCGGGCGCGGTAAAAGGGCCGGATAAGACGGAAGGTGGGATAACCGAAGATCGGATAATCGAGACTCTACTGTATTTTGTCTCAATATATATATGAGATATGAAACTGAAGGAGATGCATTAAATTAAGATTTGTGCCATGGCTGGGATTTGAACCTGCGACCTCCTGCTTACTAGGCAGGCGCTATACCACTAAATCACCATGACTTAATGAATACGACACAAACACAAACTTGTATTCTGGCTCATATTCTCCTGTGTATTACGCAATATTGTTGAGTCTCCGCGGTCCCTGCAATCACCATATTCATCAAGTCATGGTGGTTTAGTCGTACAGTGCCTGCCTAGTAACGAGGAGGTCCAGCGTTCAAATCCCCGCCATGGGCGGTACGTTGTTCTCGACGGCGAGTGTTCATCAGAGACGAGTGTATCGTCAGGCGTGCCCCAGGGGAGTGTGATAGGACCGCTATTATTTTCTATCTATATAAATGATCTGATGGACGGAGTAAGTTTTAATTTGCGGCTGTTTGCTGATGATGCTGTGGTGTATGGGCGGGTGTCGTCTGAAACTGACTGTAATAGCATACAGGTTGACTTAGACAAAATTTCTAGTTGATGCGCATGAGTAGAAAAAACAATCCTATAATGTTCTAATACAGCATTAGTAGTGAGCTTCTTGATGCTGTCGCGTCGTTCAAATATCTAGGCGTAACATTGCAGAGCGATATGAAATGGAACGAGCATGTAAGGACAGTTGTGAGTAAGGCAGACAGCCGACTTCGGTTTATTGGGAGAATTTTGGGAAGATGTACTTCACCTGTAAAGGAGACCGCGTATAAAACGCTTGTACGACCACGTCTTGAGTATTGCTCAAGTATTTGGGATCCGCAGCAGATCGGTTTGAAGGAAGACATAGAGGCGGTTCAGAGGCGAGCAGCTAGATTTGTTACCGGTAGGTTCGACCAATGCGCGAGTGTCACTGAAATGCTCTGGCAACTCAATTGGGGATCGCTGGAAGAAAGACGACGTTCTTTTCGAGAATTTTTGTTAAGTAAATTTAGAGGGCCGGAATTTGAAGCTGAGTGAAGTACAATCTTGCTGCCGCCTACTTACATTTAGCGTAAAGATCACAAAGACAAGATAAGAGAAATTAGGGCTCGTACGGAGGCATATAGGCATTCTTTTTTTCCTCGTTCAATTTGGGAGTGGAATAGGAAAGGAAATGCCTAATAGTGGTACAGTGTACCCTCCGCCACGCACCTTACGGTGAATTGCGGAGTATGTATGTAGATGTAGATGGCACACATTTTAATTCACCGTCTCTACTCCAGTTCGTGTATTTCTCTACATGACAGTCTGCAGTTAAGAGCTAGTCCATACAGTGACTTGCAACCTGTCCTATATTAGTGGTACATAAAACGTTACGGCAGTCCCTGATATTCCAGCATCTCGATTTCAACACGTCGCCTCCCCACTGAGTAACGTGAGACGCTCATCGCGGAAGAATGCAGATGGAACTCCTGTCCAAAAACAAGCAGTGGCGAGGATCGCTGGCGTCCGTCGCGTTCTCTTATGCATTCAGCGGCGGCGTCGCGACGCGGACGGACGCCGGACTGCGTTGTGCCGCCGCCACAAGTGTGGGCCCAGCACCCCGCACTGCGCCCCATTAGACTTGGAAATGGCGGGCAGCCCCACCGCCGACAGCGCGCCTTTAATTCTCGCTTTGCGTTGAATAATGTAATGACACGACACAGACCCGTGCGTGCACACTCTCTCTCCGAAAGAAGTCGACGGACGGGGGTAGCCACTCGACGTATTCAAATCGGTCATTGGGAAGGTGACGTTGCGTGAAGACAAACACTACGCTGTAGGACACAATCTGGCGTTTCCCCCGAGAACAACAGATTCTGAGGCGTAGCGCCTTACAAATCTCCCGTACCGGGAACCTGGTGGATTGTATGTTAACTACGGTAAAAATAGTTGCTTCAATGCTCAGCAGATGACACTAGCATACGGACGTTAAAAATGCAGCGAATAGAAACATAGGTTTGTTGTTGTTGTTGTTGTGGTCTTCAGTCCGGAGACTGGTTTAATGCAACTCTCCACAATACCCTATCCTGAGCAAGCCTCTTCATCTCCACATAAGAACGGAAACCTACATCTGTCTGAATCTGCTTACTGTATCCATCTCTTGGTCTTCCTCTGCGATTTTTACCCCACACACTTCCCTCCAATGCTAAATTCACAATTCCTTGATGTCTAAGAATGTGTCCCACCAATCTATCCCTTCTTTTAGTCAAGGTACGCAAGAAATTTCTTTTCTCCCCAATTCTGTTCAGTACCTCCTCATTAGTTACGCGATCCACCCACCTAATCTTCAGCATTCTTCTGTAGCACCATATTTCAAAAGCTTCTATCCTCTTATTGTCCGCACTGTTTATCGTCCATGTCTCACTCACATACAAGGCAACACTCCATACAAATGCCTTCAGAAAGGACTTCCTTAGGCTTAAATCAATATTCGATGTTAATAAATTTCTCTTTTTCAAAAACGCCTTTCTACCCATTGCCATTCTGCATTTTATATCCTATGTACCGCGACCATCATTTGTTATTTTACTGCCCAAGTAACAAAACTCATCTACCTCATTTATAGCTTCGTTTCCCAATCTAATTCCTTCAGCGTCACCTGATTTTCTTACACTGCACTCCATTACCCTAGTTTTGCTCTTGTTAATGTTCATCTTATATGCACCTTTCAGCACACTGTCCATTCCGTTCAATTTCTCTTCCAGGTCCTTTGCTGTATCTGACAGAATTACTATGTCGTCGGCAAAACGCAATGTTTTTAATTCTTCACCCTGAACTTTAATTCCTTCTCCAAATTTCTCCTTGCTTTCCTTTATAGCTCGTTCAATGTACAAATTGAATAACAATGGAAAAAGACTACAACCCTGTCTTACTCCCTTTCCAACCACTGCATCCCTTTCATGCCCTTCAACTCTGACAACCGCTGTCTAGTTTTTGTACAAGTTGTAAATAACCTTACGTTCCCTATATTTTACTCCTGCTTGCTTCAGAACTTGAAAGAGTTTATTCCAATCAACATTGTCAAAAGCCTTCTCCAAATCTACAAAAGCTAGAAATGTAGGTTTGCCTTTTCTTAATCTATCTTCTATGATAAGCCGTAAAGTGAGTATTGCCTACCGTGTTCCTACATTTCTCCTGAACCCAAACTGATCTTCCCCGAGGTCGACTTCTACCAGTTTTTCACATCCTTCTGTATATAATTCGTGTTAATATTTTGCAACCATGACTTATTAAACTGATGGTTCTGTAGTTTTCACACCTGTCTGCACCTGCTTTCTTTGGAATTGGGATTATAACATTTTTCTTAAAGTCTGATGGTACTTCGCCTGTCTCATACATCTTACACACCAGGTGAAACAGGTTTGTCAGGGCTGGTTCTCCCAGAGACTGCAGTAGCTCTGAGGGAATATCATCTACTCCAGGGGCCTTGTTTCGACTTAGGTCTTTCAGGGCTCTGTCAAATTCTTCTCTCAGTACAGTATCTCCTATTTCATCTTCATCTACATCCTCTTCCCTTCCTACAATATTGTCTCGAAGTTCATTTCCTTTGTAGAGCCCCTGTAGGTTTAAGTTCAACGAAACATCATTTCATTAAATTTTAATTTTATTAATTGTTACTGATTTATCTCTGTTAATGACTGGAGTGAATTTGACGTAAAAGTCTAGTACATAATTGTACAATTGATTCTATAGGTAGATTGCCCTGTAAAGAAGCAGTTGGAGCGCGGGTTTTCAATGTATGCTGATTGCTGACGGTTTTGCTTTTAGCCAATGAGAATTAAGTCAAATCGTGCCTTTTTTTCTGGAAGAATCAGGCTTGTCTAGGCTAGGATAACTTGGGTTTCAGCCATGTACAGGAACAAACTCGTGGACAAAAGCTTTGAAAAGTGTTTTGTAATTTCGCATCAAACTGAAAGTGCATATATTGTGTATTGTTCGTGTGTGGCGAAGAGATAAGAAATTGAATCTTGTAAAAGTTAACTGTGTCGTAATGAACAACCTTAAATTCGCGTGGCTTACTGTGCAATCTTCTACCGTAAACGGAATATTCTAAAAAAATTTAATTAAACGATATTTGAAAGAGCAAACCATGTGATTATATGATGGCAATTTAATTATTTTATCAGACTGAATTAATGTCCGTGCGAATGTGTGTTCAGAACAGTGTTTTTTTCTTTTTTTTCTTTTTTTAGTATGGACTTGGCAGTAATCCTTGCGATCTGCTCATTAAATTGTATAATAATTTATTTTCAAATACTCTTTCATTATTACGTAAATTTCGAAGAACTGTTACAAAAATCTAACATTTCAGTGCGGGCTGCGCAACGCGTACGCTGCATCAGTTTTCAGTACAGCTTTTTCTGGTTGAACAGTACTGTACATCTTCTACAGTGCTCATGTAAATTGTTTCCCACAGTAAAAGACAGCTACGTTACAAGTATACGTCTAGGTTGGGCGTATAGCCACGCAAGGAAATTTTGTTTAGATAATTAAAATTGCTATAAAGAAAGAATTAGTATTTAATTGTTTTTATGTGATAATTTTCAGTTTTACTCCATTTACGTATAACCGTGTTTTTAAATTGCTCTGGTAAATGCTAGAGAAAAACAGTTATCTAGTTAAAAAAATTAACTAATAACTGGAAAGTGTGTATTTCTCTCAAATAACAGCAACATTATCATTCTATACGAATATTTAACAATTTTCAGTTCAACACTAATGTTATTTCTATATTCACACCCACCACAAACTGTGTCTGGCCTATTTAGACAGCTTGAGCATCTGATCCATTCTTAATTTTCTCTGGACTTTGAAAATAAGTTTTAATGTAATTTAGTGTAGTGTTTGATTTAAATGACTAGGAATCATTCTGGTTATCCGACATCAGTATATATTATTCAAAAGTAGATGAAGTCCCATGTGTATCCATTCACGGAAAAGTGTGTTAGAAGCGAGACAATCACCTCATGTTGAACAACAGAAAAGGCCTTAGGTGTAAGGTTTTATCGCTACTTCTAAAAATTGCACTGTCAATATCCGCAGCACTGTGGAAACTCCGGAAGGTGATACCCTCTGTCCCGTCTCAGTAAAGTTCTCTGGTGAGAAGGGATTTACTTGCGAAATACACAACACGAAACGAAATATTCTACAAATTTCAGTCTCTGGAGTCTTTGGAGGGAGATAAGATTTTTCTCAGCCGTGGACTTGTTGTCAGGGTTCATGCAAACCAAGCTGATCGTTCAAATGTTCAAATGTTTGTATAGTCTATGGGACTTAACTACGGGGTCATCAGTCCGTAAACTTACAAACAACTTATGAACTACTTACGAACTAGGACGGCAGAAATATCCATGCCCGAGGGGGAATTCGTGCCCCCGACCGTAGTGGCCGTGCAGACCGTGACTGGAGCGCCTTAGTCCCCTCGGCCACCGCGGCCGGCCAGGCTGATCGTGATAAACCATATGAGGAACCATGAAGTCAAGGGGTCCAACAAAATCATAGTTTCGAGAAATACCAACTCAAAGATGCTTTTTAATAAGAAAAAATGAGAACATGGCCATTTCCGCAATATGAGACAAATGTTTTGATCCTTAGTTTTTTATCACCAATGATAATAGGTAGAATATCTGGTTTATGGTTAATAAGTATAAAGAAAGGACAACCTGAGCAAAGACGTCTTTACCTCTTCCTTAAAACAAAATTAGAATACTCTGACAACATAACATTACCAGAATTTTTGCTATAAGAAAGTACACTATCGCTTCAATAGTTTACTATTCATTTACAAAACTCCAAATTTGAGGTTAACATTTCACAGCATGTATTAATATCATCATGTGCATCATACATGTTGTTACTAAAGTGAGATGCGAGATCAACATCATCCTAAAGAGAACCAGCGCATGGGTGTGTGTGTTGTCCTTAGGTTAGTTTACCTAGGTTTAAGTAGTTTGTAAGCTACGGACTGATGACCACGCAGTTTGGTCCGATAGATATACAAACATTTGAACATTTGAATTTGAGAACCAGCGCATAATGTTTCACTGATATTTGTTTTCCCGTATAAGCTTTGATAATCTTTGTGGCACACTGGTTGCAAATAATGCATCTGGTCTACATATGTTTTTTTTTATTTTATTTTTTTTTTTTTATTTTAGTTTTGGCTTCGCAGCAGTGAGTTAAAGACTAGTACGTCGTGCAGGAATTTCGCCCGTTCATTGTTTTTACATTGGCAGTTACTGGTAAAGCAGAACACGTCCAGCTGCTATTGTCTTATAAGATTGGCTTTTTGCTTTTCCCTTTTCAAAATTATCTACATTCCTCTTATTCCTGGCAAAAAAAAATTTATGGCAGTGGTTAACTGGCTGAAGATCAATGAAGTCTTCAGCGTCATTTTAGTAGCGAAGAATTTTCATGTTACAATGGCAACCGGATTCATCCAAACTTTCTGCACATAGAAATCAGATCGTTCTTTTATTTTTTACGTTAAATTATCCCAAATTCTTGATTATATTAATTGTATGAATGTCTAGAAGCTAAATAGTGATCAACTTTTTCAGTTTGGCTGATCGCAAAATTGTAATACCAAATTGTTGCTCTAAAGTTATTCTGGCCTCCACAGTTGTCATTTCTTTCTCATTCTCATTTTTTGTATATAGACAATTTATTTACTTTCATCAATTACGTTTTATGAAACTTTCAAATGTTCACTTGTCAGCTAGTCTTATAACAATGAAAACTTGGTGAAAGTCTTTTTCATAAGCACTGATGTCTGCGTCCTCAAACGAATTTATTTATACTGTTTGCTAACGTCACAGAAAATGACGTAAATGGATTGACTGTCGAAGATAAGGAATTTGAAGTGACAGATGAAGATGTAGTCAATATTGTAAACGAAAAAAAAGAAGAAGACGATGAATCGGCTGTAGCGGAGGAAAGTGCGCCCAAGATTTCTCACAAGTAAGGACACAAAGCCTTAGAAACTGCTTTAAAATGTGTACAGCAGCTGGCGGAAACAACGTCTACCAAGGTTTTACTTCGTACGAGACTACTTCATTTAATGGCAAAATAAATAAATAAATAAATAAAATAAAAAACAGACACCAGGCAAACGAGAGACACTATCTTCTTTACACGGATCTAGATATGTTTTCGTAGTTCAATGAAGTATATAACAAGGACAACAGTGGACTGCTGGATGTAAATAAATATCTTTTTAGTCTAATTTGATTTCTATTGTATTAAATTTTTAACTCATTTGACCTGCTTTAGTTTAATTGTAACGTAATACCTTATCAATTTTCTTTGGGTGCAGTTTAATGTATTTAACGTTATTTTCAGTTCATGTTCAGCTTTTTAATAAGTTTTCTATGTCCAAATAAATTTTCAAACATTTTATGTTTTTTGTATTATTTCCGTGTTATCCGACCTTCCTACTTATCCGACCTTCCCGCTGCCAGTTTAGGTCGGATAATCGAGACTTTACTGTACGTCTCTCGTCAATTATTTATTATTTTCTATTTACACTCATACAACTACATCCCTATGTTTTTTGTAACCAGCTCTGACCTATTCATAACGGGCGGTAACACGTATTTTAGCTCATTAATAAGTAACAGACCGTTAGTTGTAGATGCTCCTTGTGTGCAGCTGCATCGTACCTTGGCATTACTAGCTAACTATATTTTGACTCTGTTGTATTTGTGTGGGAGTGACGAAGTGAATTGTTAGAGCAGACATTTTATTTATGAGAATTTGGTCCCGTTGTGCCGAAGAACATGCACCGCCCTCCGAATGAATACCCAACGGCATCTAATTCAGGCAAAGTGAAAAGGTGTAATGTTCAACAATGGTGAGCAAACTCAAACATGCCCGAGGGGGTATTCCAGCCCCCGATCGTAGCGGCCGTGCAGAATGTGACTGGCGCGCCGCAGGCCGCTCGGCCACCGCGGCCGGCAAACAGTTGTTTCGAAAAACCTCACTATCTGACTTCCACACTGAAAAGCGTGCTCTGCCAGAGCCCATTTCTCTGTTTTTACTTTTGTGTTCCTTCAGCCTATTTTCTATACTTGTTTTTGTGGTTCCAATATAAACTCTACCACATGTACATGGAATTTTATAAACGCCACAAGCAGAAAGAGGAGTCTAAGAACAAGTGATCAAACAAAGCGATGGAAGAACACAGTTTCCCTGCATTTATCGGAACAGTAACTGATCACACAAGAAAAATATTGCGCAAACACAACATCAGACCAGTTTTCAGACCAACTAGGAAAATATGTCAAGTACTCCGTTCTGTGAAAGATAAACGACTTCCTCTTGCTGCTTGTGGCGTTTATGAAATTCCATGTACATTTGGTAAAGTTTGTATTGGAACCTCAAAAATAAGTATAGAAACTAGGCTGACAGAACAGAAAAGTCTTTGCCGACTAGGAAAAACAGAGAAATCGGCTGTGGCAGAGCATGCTCTTCAGTCTGGAAGTCATATAGTGAGGTTTTCCGAAACAACAGTTTTATCTACAATGACGAATTATTATCCACGGCAATACAGGCAAGCTATTGTAATGTATAAACATAAGGAAAATTTTAACAGGAAAGAAGAAGCTATGAAACTTAGCGACATATGGACAGTAGCTTTAAAAGATCGACAGGTTTTCTCTCTGACCGATTGCAATCGATAGTGATGTATTTTCTCTGACAAGGACTATCTCTGCTGATAACGTGACAGCTTCGCCACGCCCACTTTTAACAGTATATATATCGCTCTCAGAAACCCCACTCATCAGTTGGCAATACTCAGCGGAAGTAGGATCTTCGAAGATGTCCGGCGCAGATGTGGACGAAACGTTAGAGGAAACGGCGAAGTTTTATGGACTAATGCGTAGTAACCCGGATGTTCTACCAGGAAATATACCCAACCGTGCCTGGAAGAATGCCACATTTCCATTTGGATATGATGCTTTTGAAGCTCTTGGCAGTTTTTTCGAAATACAGAAAAGTTGCTCAACACCCAGGTGCAGAAATGAATCGTATTGCTGGGGGCCAAGCGGTAGGTTCCATAATTTACGTCAGGATGAGGCGCAGATACCCAGTGGACCGCCAGAGGAAGCCAGTAGAACATTATTAGTGTTTACAAGTTGATTCAGGTGTTACAGGATTTCATGGTGTAGACGCCAGCTCAACAGGAGATAGATAAGCAGGAGACGTCGCCATTGGTCGTGTCACCTCGTCGTCTCGCTGCGTCTTCTATGTGCCGGATGACGAGAGCCGTTCGGGCGGGAGGTATCCGTCCCGTTGCGTCTGAGAGTCGAAGAAGAGACTGTTAGGAAGGTGTCCTCGAACCCACCTTCGTTCTATGTAGCTGATTATGTGTTGCTACTTTGAACCACTGGAGTCGGATGTCGCAGTGGCAGAAGGACTCTTGATACCTCTGGCAGGATTAGCACCAGAGTGCTAGCACACCGACAGCATAATTGGCCTTTAGGGAACCAACCAATGAACTCTGAGCTGTTCTCGGACAGCAACCATACTGAGCGTTGTAAAGACGGTAGTACCTCCATTCGCCATCTTTCCCGGGTGGTGATAGTTTGTAGTAGTTAATTGCAAAGTGACATGTTGACCATAGCTGTTTGCTTTATTTAGAAAGGTGAAACGGTGGGCTTTGACAACGTTAAGATAATTCATATCTCAGGTACGATTAGTGACTACTGGTATGTACTGCTTTATCTGAGACCTAAGCTGAATGCAGTAATTAAATAATTGGATCGAAGACTACTCTCTTGAGCGTCGATCCCAAAGAGCAAGTGACCACAATTTCCATAAGTGGGAGTATACACACAGAAATCGGCTGAAGCTATAACGTGTGGGACGGTTTGTAAGGGCCTAATGTGTGCCACTTGATTTTGCAGTGTTCACTCAATACGTCTGTTATCCGGTGACTCATCACCTGGCTCTTCACTCTTGTGAAGTTATGAAACGCTTACAAGCTAACGAATGTACCCTCTCGTTTCTCTTGTCGTCTGTCGCAGTCAACAGACTGCTGACTGTACAGTTTCAACTGACCGACGCAGCGATTGCTTCTGGTTGTCCATTTACGATACAGCCGATGACTTGTTTCCACCTAGCTTGGCCTGGGATTGCCTGTGCAATCTAGGATTTAAACAGGTTTGCTGTAACAAAATATCTATTGCGCATATCGTCAGTTGCATTTGTTTCGTAGATTTTTATTCCAAGCTCCCCAAAATGTTTCATAACAAGGTATATGTAGTTCAATAAAATAAATAATTAAAAGTATATAATCAGTATGTCATAGTTGTAGCCCGTGCTTCCTGTCCAATTCATTACTACACTATTATCTATATGTTTACCAACATAAATTGTTATCGCTGTCGACACTTAAAATTGGTGTAGTAATTATTGATTACACCTTAAATTTCCATTGTAATTAATATTATCTCAGAATTGGTAAGACACTTTGCCATTTTTACCTTTTCAGGCGTAACTACAACACACATGGCCACCATCCTTGGCCGCTGCGGTGCAACAAGCATCTTGACAGTGAGTAAGAAAGGGAGTGCAGTGTGAAGTATGTCAGGAAAGGGTGGAAATAGAACGTTCTGTGTTGTAAGGTGGAGTGTAAAGGCTCTGTAGGCGGGAATGTGGGATGCAGTTTTGAATGCAGTGAAGGGACGGGTAGGGCAGCGAAAAATGGTGTGAAGGTGTGTGTGTGTGATTTAATAATATAAGAAAAAATGAATACTGAAATATTTAAAATATAAAATACAAAAATAAGCAGAAAACAGTAGAAATTCAGGCATTAATTGGAAGGAAATGCGGGATAGTAGTGAGAAGTGAACGGATATTGGACATGGGGTGTAAGGACAATGAATAATCTTAGGGTGAGGGCAGGATGGTTGAAGGACCATAGAATGTCCTGTAGGGACAATGTCCATCGGCAGCGTTCCGATGATAAGGTGGTCGAGGGGAAGATCCTTGTGGCCCAGGTTGTAAGGCAGGCACGGAACTCAAGCGTGTTGTGCTGAGCTGCATGCTGTGCCACTGGTTAGTGAAGAATTCGAGATATATAATCGGATTTATTTTAAGCACCCGTGACTTCTGAGACTTCGGAACGATCAGTTGAGCTCAAAAGACCAAACATATTTCGATACTTTTATGGATATTTTTAAGAAAAATTTCTGTTACATATCTTGGCACCATTTAAAATTTCTTTCGCTTGATATTGGTTAGTTACGTAAATGGTGTCCATGTTTGAATTTACACAACTGTTATCCGACCGACGCATCACCTACAGTGTTGTGCCGAACTACACTGTATTCGCCGTTAATCGCAGTACTCATTTGATCGCTGCCCCAGGCGGTAACAGTACCGGAAGGTGCCATGTAAACAAGTTGAAGACCTATTCTATGCTACAGGGGCAACAAGCAGAGTAAACCTCAGAATAAAAATATGTAAGTAGTCTTTTCAGTAATAATATTAATTTGTGTTTAACTTCAGTGCTACTTCAGCTCCAGGAATTTCATTATTATTGTCTCTGATGATACTATATGGCTGCATTTCAATCAAAGGACACTCCGTCACTGGGGAGGTAAAACGTTATTACTATGGATTATTACAATCCTTCAGTACCGATTTCACCATTGATTAGTAGCTAAATATTTTTTTTCCCTGTAACACTGTCATGTAAATATTGTCTCTATGTACTAGTTTTCCTTTTCTTCTACGTTAGATATCTAAAGATACTGTAACCGGGCGTCTGGAATATGTCCAAGACATTACAGATAAAGGAGAAGCAATGAATTAAAATTTGTGATGCGGCCGGGAATCGAATTCAGACCTCCATCCTTACTAGGCATACGTCTTACCGGTTTTTTTATAAATTTTTATTTACTCTATTTCTTGTACATTTATAAATTAATAAATTTTTATTTACCCTATTTCTTGAACATTCTACTGTATATAGTGAACATCAATTATGACATCTTAGAATACGTACGCGCAAGTAAGATACTTTACACAGGTACTCACAATGATATACTCACACCTACACAATCATAAAAACAACATGTTGATTTACTCATATTTTGCAGTTCAATTTTTAAATAAGTTAACCTTAGCACTTAGGCTTTACATAACTTTGTTTATATTTTTATTTTTTATTTTTGTAGCCTTCGTTAAAAACTTTTATTTAATGAGTCTATGTGTATATATATTAACCTATCCCATTCGTTCAAATACGATAATAAGCATGTTTCCATATTTGAATTTTTGGTCTATATACTAGCTAAGTTTTTTATATTCGTCCTGCATGTATAGTTTGAAGTCAATGATGGTGTCCGGTCCAAGATTGTTAATCACGTAACTCACGTACTTTCCCAGTAAGCAGTATAATGCGTCTTTATCCTTTTTTTTTTTTTTTTTCTCTGCAAAATATCCTGCATCTGGTCTACATAGCATGGACGGAGGTAAGTATTAAAGTGAAGTTCTTGTGAGGAGTGCTATTTGCGCTCTCATCCATTTCCAGTTATTTAAGTTTCCCCCACAGGTAAATCTGTCTATAACTGTATCAACAAGAAGACATCGTTTGCACAGATCTGTTTGATTTATACCGATTCCACAGAGTCGTTCGTTGGTGGGAATGGAGATGCTGCATGGCAAAATATTAATCTAAAAGGGCACTCTTCGGATGTAATAACAGCTTGATACAAAGTCGTCAATAATATAATTCAAATGTTTGTAGAACTTATGGGACTTAACTACGGGGTCATCAGTCCCTAAGCTTACAAACTACTTATCAACTAGCTAAGACTAAGGACGGCACAAATATCCATGCCCGAGGGGGGATTCGAACCACCGACCGTAGTGGCCGTGCAGACCGTGACTGGAGCGCCTCAGTCTCCTCGGCCACCGCGGCCGGCAATAATATAATTCCCACCAACGAACGACTCTGTAGAATAAATCAAACAGATCTGCGCAAACGATGTCTTCTTGTTGATACAGTTATAGACAGATTTACCTGTGGGGGAAACTTAAATAACTGGAAATGGATGAGAGCGCAAATAGCACTCCTCACAAGAACTTCACTTTAATACTTACCTCCGTCCATGCTATGCAGACCAGATGCAGGATATTTTGCAGAGAAAAAAAAGGATAAAGACGCATTATACTGCTTACTGGGAAAGTACGTGAGCTACGTGATTAACAATCTTGGACCGGACACCATCATTGACTTCAAACTATACATGCAGGACGAATATAAAAAACTTAGCTAGTATATAGACCAAAAATTCAAATATGGAAACATGCTTATTATCTATTTGAACGAATGGGATAGGTTAATATATATACATGGACTCATTAAATATAAGTTTTTATCGAAGGCTACAAAAATAAAAAATAAAAATATAAACAAAGTTATGTAAAGCCTAAGTGCTAAGGTTAACTTATTTAAAAATTGAACTGCAAAATATGAGTAAATCAACATGTTGTTTTTATGATTGTGTAGGTGTGAGTATATCATTGTGAGTACCTGTGTAAAGTATCTTACTTGCGCGTACGTATTCTAAGATGTCATAATTGATGTTTACTATATACAGTAGAATGTTCAAGAAATAGGGTAAATAAAAATTTATTAATTTATAAATGTACAAGAAATAGAGTAAATAAAAATTTATAAAAAACCGGTAAGACGTTTGCCTAGTAAGGATGGAGGTCTGGATTCGATTCCCGGCCGCATCACAAATTTTAATTCATTGCTTCTCATTTATCTGTAATGTCTTGGACATATTCCAGACGAAAAACCTTTGCTGTAAAAATCTGTTTTATTTACATATGACGCGTTTCGCCCGGTTACAGCATCTTTAGATATCTAACGTAGAAGAAAAGGAAAACTAGTACATAGAGACAATATTTACATGACAGTGTTACAGGGAAAAAAATTATTTAGCTACTAAACAATGGTGAAATCGGTACTGAAGGATTGTAATAATCCATAGTAATAACGTTTTACCTCCCCAGTGATACGGTGGTTTGACGGTAAGACGTCTGCCTAGTAATCATGGAGGTCCGGGTTCGATTCTCGGCTGCATTGCAAATTTTTATTAATTGTTTCTCCTTTATCTGTGAAGACTCATTTCTTTCAAGAATTTCCACTTCACACGGTTGCTGTACCAAACCAAAGGAAATGGAATTGGAAGACTCTTAAAATTATTTAATACAGGTATATATTTTGGGGCATGTAGTATGAATTAGAAAAATTCAGATTCACACTACCTTTTGCGTGAAAACATTCGTTATCGTTTACGAGTAAAACCGAATGTATGTTTAATAACAAGTCCAGATTTTTTCGGCCGTCATCTCTAAATTCTGTCCGTAGAAGGGTGTTACACTACTGCTACTGATTCGTACATTCAAGAAACGTATCACATAAGTGGATATCAGAGAGCGCCGTTTCCCAACCTCTTTGAATATGTGACTCCTCACCCTCACCCCAAGCCATAACGCTACTGTTTGTGTGATCTAAAAGCCAACGAACGACATTTTCTGTTGACACAAATGTACAATATTAGTCTAAACTGTATTTTTCAACAGATTGCGTAACGAGTGTTTCACATTTCAGGTAACATTCAGATACGAATTATACACGACAAGCAAGGTCCCACTGTCTGTAGTCAATTTGTAAAGAAGTAGATTCAGTTCTTTTTTCGAAATTCTCAAAATTACGTAATATATCTCGTCCATTTTCAGGCTTTGCGTCTATTCATCATTAAAACTGTATTATAAAACAGTCTACTTTCTATTCAAATTAGAATTAATTTTAATAAGTTATCATGTAGTTCTAATATAAAATACAAGTACTTTTCTTATCCCTGTTTTTTTTACCACGATACCACTAGTATTCACACATACGCTGGTGTAGTTATTTAACTGTTCAATGACTTTCTGTTGTGACGACGATCCCCCGAGTAACACTTCGCGATCTCCTTGGGGGATGCGACCCATGATTTGAGAAACTGTCATATAGTATAAAAACCATTTCTTCGTAAATTTTAAACTTAAGTACTTAATGATAAACAACATAAATGACTAAAGGTTTGTTCAAAGAAAGGAGCGTCTATCAGGTCAATGGTGGTGGCGGTGTCACAATTCCAAAAATAGCGACAGCCTCAGTTTCGTGCTCTACGTGGGAGTGAGAGAGGTCTGAAAAGTAATGACTGCCGGCGTGGGACAAAGCAACTGCCCCCTCCACTTCTCTTCGCCTTGACAAAGGACTGCTGCCACAGCTCCTCAGGCAGCTTTGTTTCTGTGTGAATGTGCGGAATTTTTCAGATCTGTATCTGATCAAAGGATTTGCAGCATTGGGTCCCAAATCATTCGCATTGTTCCACTAAGTATGCCCTGCGTCAGCCACAGAAATGGCTGCTGACTTGAGCCACATGCTTTCTAGCACTTTTACACACTTTTCTTCTCGTCTAACAGTCCACTAGACTTATAAAAATGGTTACTCTATTCCAATCCACCTTTAATTAGATAACTACTTGGATTCGACGAGTCCTGGCACCTGTCAGCTGCTAGGAACAGCACTCTGATTGCATTAAAGAAAAAAAAATCGGGTCAACTTTACCTTGCACGCTTCTGCCATATGCTTGTCGCACCCGTCCACAACGCCCCAGAGATGGCTGTCAACGCTGGGCTATTTCGCTCCCGTCTAGAACTGCCAATGTGGAAATATCCTTCCGCCGAGGGGCACAAAACTCGACGTGATGTGGGCAGGCGAGGAAATCCTCTCCAACCATAACTCCTGGATGGACAAGTTCAGGAACGAACAGCAGTTACTCAAATGAGAACCTCTTTCGAAGTTCACTTTAGAAAGACAAAGAGTGTCAGCTTAATTACAATCAATGATAGTGACTCTCAGTGATTACCAAGTGCCACCGGAGTTATTATTGCCGTGATTCCCGAATTTGGGGTTCATGGTACTCGGTTAGTATTTCAGCTGAGATCATGGTCTAAAAATTTGCAGTTTAGCTAGGAAAAACGCCCCTTTGTATGTTAGTTAGGACATCTGATTTACTGTAGCTATGATATAGAATTTATACCACTTTGGCAAAAATCTTAGTGGGGGTTCAAATTAATGCAAAGCTAATAGCACCATTTTTACGTTATCCGTTCGGATTTAATTTTACGTCGAAAACTACAGTTTCTTGATGTGTGATACATCAACACTTTAAATTTGTCCGAATCGGTTCAAACTTTTCACGCTGGTGGATAAATAATCATCATTTGGTGAGGAATCATCTTTTAAAATGCAGCTAAATGTATTTATCGACATCTGACTATCACACGCCGTTCGAGTCCTCCCTCGGGCATGGGAGTTTGTTTTGTCCTTAGCATATGTTATTTTAAGTTAGTTTAAATAGTTTGTAAGCCTAGGTACTAATCATCAACGTAGTTAAGTCCCTTAGATTTACAAACATTTGAACATTTTTCTGACAATCACATTGAAGTGATTGGGAGACGGATATTTATCCACAATTTTGATATTTGTCTACCGTTCCATTCTGTAACAGGGTTTTGGACAAAGCAACACGTAAATCTTTCCTTTTTCGATCTCATTTGTCTTATTTTATTACGATAATCATATGTAGGTTGGTGAAAGAAATTTCGCAAGTATACCTCGCCGGAACGAGTAACGTCCTTCGTTTAGTGATTTTCACCCCAAATCGTGCATTATTTCCGTGACATTCTTTCCCCTATATCACAATAATACAAAACGGCTGCCTTCTCTGAACTTTTTCTACATCCTGCGTCAGTCCCCCTTGATTAGGATCCCACAGTGCACAGCAATACTCCCAAATAGGGCGCACAACTCTAGTGTAGGCATTTTCTATAGTAACACTGTTGCATCTGTCCAGTGAAACGTGAATTTTGGTTCTCGTCCTCTGTAATATTTGTTTACGTGTTCTTTCCAATTTAAGACGTTCGTAACTGTTATTCCTTGGTGTTTGGGTGAACTTACGACCAGTAGATTTGTCTGATTTATTATGTAAATGACGTTTAACCAATGTGGATCATTTCACACTTATCCATTAACTGGTACCATACGTCTGAGAGACGGCTGTATAAATTCCCGGTGGCCATCCCTTCCCTATCCGGTGTCGGTCTGCTGTTGCTCTCCGTGTACCTTCCGGTTGGAGTGGTGTCTTCCTGCAGTGACGGTGGAGTTTCGCTCGCCCTGTTTTTCTTTGAGTAATTGTGCGCCAAAGTCGGTGCGGTGTCTCGCAGACGTGTGATACCAGTTGTGTGAGTATTCATCGTCAGACATTTTTACCAGTATATTGTGTTCATTGTGATATTGAGCGTGCTAAAAATCATAGTTTTCATTGACAGTGCGTCATAACTAATTCACAGAATATGGAGCCACAACCGGATCCATCCCACCAATCAAAACGGCCCAAAGAGCCTCGTTATTCTCAACAAGTTATGAGAGGAAATATACTAGATTTTCAAATGTATCTCGAAGAAATGGCTAATGAAGTTTTGGACGACAGTTTTGTAACATATTTTTGATTTTGAATAGTTTTCTGCAGTTGCCACAGAGAACAATCATCAGTGTATCATGTAACAAGGGAAATTTTGGCCTGTGATGAACTTCAAATTTAACATCAGAATGTTATCGGTATTTCTAAAGGCTAGCATGGCACAGCATTATCAATTAAAAGCTATTTTGCTGCGATTTTGAGAAATCTAGAAACGTCTACGTTTTCAAAGCATCACATTCATATTTTCTTTATTGTTGATATGTTAATTAATATTTTGATCTTATATATATATATATATATATATATATATATATATATATATATATATATATGCTGTTATACGTCTGTAAACACATATTATAACTAGTTGAATTCAATAACGAAAAAATTGCGTATCACACCTATTGAATTAGTTGAATGTTTGAGTGACCTTTGCAACTTTCCAGTCTTTGGGTTACAAATCTTCCGCTGAGCGAGCGGTTGTGTATGATAGCTAGCATCAGCATATTCTGAAAGGAATCTAATTGGTACACAATCTGGTGCGGGAGACCAGCTTTGAAGTGACTTCAGTTGCTTTGATACTGCTCAGATACCTACTTGTAAATAAAAGCGTCCTAGCAACTGTTGTATCGAATACGGGAGTATTTCCTTCATCTTCTTTGGTGAAGTAATCTCGGAAAGCTGTGTTTAGTAATTCTGCTTTAGCAGGACTCGCATCAGTAGCATCACCGTTGCTATCGCTCAGTGAAGATATTGGTTGTCTTTTGCTGCTTGTGTACATACTCATTTGAATGTAAGCCACAACAGTTCTACACTGGCATTGATAGATTCGAAAGACTGGAGATTCTTACCGAGGAAAGCGTTACCGAATTTTTATCTGGTTGTTCGAATAAATGTTATTGAAATTAAAGCGTATACTGCGCCTTTTGACTTATATTTTATTCTGTAGTAAATTATTCGGATACGAAGAGGCTTTCACAATAGACAGTATCTCAATCCGTTGGTAAATTACTGACTGCAAAGCATTAACATTAAACACCAATGATAAGAATCGAGCGTCAATAACTGACCGCATATATGGTAGCATTGAAACGTAGGTATGTAATGTAATACATCTCGTATCTCTGGCACAGCGAGGACAATCTTTGGTGTGCGTTGCCCCGCGTTTGAGCTAAGAGTGTGATTGCCCGGCCACCAGGAGTAATATTGCGCAAGCAGTCACGGAATGAAGTCGAAAATTGTAGGATGAGCTTTGATGATTTGAATCTTTTTACGTGTAATAATTCTGAAAAATATGCGAATTTGAAAATGTTCTGAAATATGCAGAATAAAGGTAAGGATAGTCACCTTTCCATTAGTAGGCACTACACGAAATTGTAGGCCATCTCTAACAGATATTCAACCTGAAGGATTTAATTTTCGCCTTCTTTATTGATTCTTTAAATAATTAAAAGTGTAGTTCAGGAATTTAGTATGTTTGTAGTATACAAAAAAAATAAATTATAAAAAATAAAATAAAATAAAAATAGGAAAAAGAAACCGGAGGAAGTATGACGTAGATAATTTCGATTTTTTTTCCTTACATTGTGTAATGTACTATCTGGTTTTTCTTTTATTGGTAGTAAGGATAGATTGATCTTCATCGGAAAAGGACAATAGAAGTAACGATTTGTGTAAGGCATTTCCATGTTGTAATCATCATTGTTGTACAATATTGTTTAAGTTCCCGTTCTCCTATTATGAAGAAAATATAAAGTGCTCCAGTTTATATGCAGACCTCAGGTCTGTATCGTGTTAGTCACTCATCCCGAACACAGATTAATTATTATTTTTAAATACTACAGAGATGGTGAAAATTAGTATTTTGTGTAGTTAATGTATTCGCATTGCAAACCAGCGATTTTCGAAGCTAATTTTTGACCTTCCAAGTAGCGGTATTTTTGTCAGTAATTCTGAGAGCAGTTGCACATGTTGTTGTCTTGCGCACAGGTAGGCCTTGAAATCAGTGTAAACCGTTGATTGAGATAATTCATGAATGACTGTCGAACTCAGATGTAGATGGCAATCAGTCGCTTCTGCAGCAAGCTGGTGTGCTAGTGTCCAAACAATTGCAATCTTTAATGATACAGCTTATTTTCTACCAGAGGTCAAATTGCCCAGTCTGTGTATAAAGTTACAGGCTCCATAATTTGTTTTTGTTAAATACTTGGTTTTGTTAAAAGTCATGCTTAACGAATTGGATAAAGTGTTCAGTCAGATTAGCATATTTGAGTTGTATAGATTCATAAGCCGGCCGCAGTGGCCGAGCGGTCTGCGGCGTGCCAATCATGGTTTTCACGACCGCTGCGGTCGTGGGTTCGAATTCCCCCTCAGGCATGGATGTTTGTGCCGTCTTTAAAAATGTTCAAATGCTTGTAATTCTATCGGAACAAACTGCGTGGTCATCAATCCGTAGCTTACAAACTACTTAAACCTAAGTAAACTAACCTAAGGACAATCACACACACCCATGCCCCAGGAAGGACTCGAACCTCCACGGCGACCAACAGCGCGCTCCGCAGCGAGACGCCTTAGACCGCTCGGCTACTCCACCGCGGCGCCGTCTTCAGTATAACCTAGTGATAGGTCACGGAGTGTGGCCAGGGAAAAGTAACCACCAATAACAGATAGGAATGGAAAGACTGGGCCAAGACGTTCAGTTCAAATGTCAAATAACGGATTTATTTACTGTAAGAAATGACAGTTTGAAACAACGTGCAGTAACAAGATTCTTTCAGTAGTTATTGAATCTGCTCATTAATTAAAAGCACACAAGAGCCTACTCCTCAGTCTGAAAATTAAATTAACGTAAAGAAGTAAAAAAATATCAAACCAATTTATCAAATCTGAATACTGATTAATTTACTTTAAGAAATGACATAGCTAGAAACAAAGTGCAACAACAAGATCCTTTCAATACTTAGTGAAACAGCTCTTTAATTTAAAGCACACAAGAGCCTACTCTTCAGTCTGAAAATTAAGTTGACATAAAGAATTTAAAAATATCGAATAATTTATCAAATCCGAATACTGATTAAACAGACATACAGACAAGCCCAAAACAGTCTCCAGTAATATGATCCTTTAGTTGGTGAAACTGACCCTTAAATAAAGGGACATAAGGGCATACTCATAAGAAACACACGGGCACAAGCCCAAAAGTTTGTAGTAACGTTATACCATAAACAGGAGAGTTTACATAACAAACAAAAATGTACTGTGCTTTAAAAATTGCAAGACGTGGCTTTTCACTAGTTTAGTTTTACCAACAATTACAATGTACTGCCCCACCAGACAAGCTGGTCTAATTTTCTAAGACACAACAACTGGGAGTACAAGTGCCTTGAAAATTTAATGTCAATATCAAAGTCAGTTACACTAAATGAAACAGCAATCACCCTTCAGATCTTCCTACGTATCACGTTGGCACAAGGTAACGAATCAATTTGGTAATTAACTTGCACGAGCACAGCGTGATGGCGAGGAAGGCCCACAAACACTGAGGTGACTCCTAAGGAAATTTATGATGTGGAAAGTAAAGCTTACAGAACCAGTGCTAGACGAGAACTCCAACCCTAATACACGAAACTTCATGCATTAAAAGGAATTGCCTAATTACAACTAAGGTAGGTAACTCACCCCGCAGAAGGAAAGAATTCTGCCAAACAACATAGGGCCGATTCCCAGGGCAGTTGACGAGGACACGGAAGGGGACGAACCAGTGACACATATCTATTTTTTTTTTTAATTCGGATAACGCTGCGCGCAAGGCAAAGGCCAAACGATCTCTCTTCAACACTAAGAGAACGAACGGAAGCACAGTTGCAACCGCCAACAACAACAGGAAATCGGGACATAGACGCAAGACATAGAAGAAGACAACCCCTGGGGACGGCTGTCAACCCTGGCCAAGCATACACACAAGAGCAAGTTAACACAACCACAATAAACACCAAGGAAAACCACTCATATTTGTGCTGACTTCCCGACAGTCCGACGCACCACCAAAGACGTACAGACAGATCGACCACCCGTTGGAAAGATCTCGTAAATGCCAAACGCGGGCAGGTATTCCGGGAAATCAGATGAAAACTGTCGGAATAACTGACTCACGGAATAACTGTCCGTGAACCATGGCGATGATCACAAACATCCAGTTCACTTTCCCCGGAGCACGCCTTTGCGGCCGGAGTCGGTGGCGAGGTCTAGTAAACAGTCCCAGCGGAGAGTCACGCGCTCAGCGCACCCTCGAGTTCCTAGCACTTGCCCCGGCCGTTCGTCTCAGTGCCGATACTCTCAATAACAAACCAGCGCAATCCCTCCGCTAGTCACTTCCTCTGGTCAGAGAGGGTCGCGACACGAAGAAGGTGCCACCCGCGGCACAGAACGGAAAAAGGGTCGATAGAAGGACGTACGAAAAGATACGAAAGAAGAAGGCGAGCCGGCATGGCTCAGCTAGTTCATAAGTAGTTTGTATGTTTAGAGACTGATGACCCCGTAGTTAAGTCCCATAAGCTCTACAAACATTTGAACATTTGAAGAGATTCATTAAAAGCTACCCAATTACGAGGCGCGTTCAGAAAGTAAGTTTCGTTTGGTAATACAATTAAATTGTACACAGATACAGAAGAAATTTTTATTCCACAAAATTCTAGAACTCTTAAACTACTTTTTCACATAACTGCCGATATTTTGCAGGCATTTGTCATAGCGTGGCACCAGGTGTTTTATACCTTCTTCATAGAAACCTGCCGCCTGTGTCTTCAACCAGTTGGAAACAGTTTCTTTCAGCTCGTCGTCATTGGTGAAGTGATGACCGCCAAGGAAAGACTTGAGATGTCCTGGATCTTGTGATCAATCGCGTGAACCAGTTCTTCTGTAACCAAAGGTGGAGGCCCACTTCGTTCTTCATCGTGCACATCACTACGCCCGCCATTGGACTGTAGGACCCATCTTCTCTCCATCGAATCACTCATCGCATTTGGTCCGTAAACATCGCAAATTTTCTGACAAATTTCATTTGGTTTCACTTTCCTGGCATTTAGAAACCGAATCACCTACCTGATTTCAACAGGCGGCGGGATTTTCAATCAACGACGACATTTCAAACAAGCACAACAAAGCGTACGTAACTGACAGCGATCTCCAAATGGCGCATGTTCTTCTCCTTGATACACATCGTCTACAGCGCATGTGCGGAACTGCAATCGCAGCGCTGCAGCGGAAATAAATTGAAACGGAACTTACTTTCTGGACGCGCCTCGTACGCAAAACAACACACGACCCACTTTTTTGAGACGTCACTGAAGTACAGTCAGGTAATTTTATTGACAAGCTAACAATTACAATACTAAACATTATTGAAACTTCCTGGCAGATTAAAATTGTGTGCCGGAACCGGGACTCGAACCTGGGACCTTTGCCTTTCGCGGGCAAGCGCACTACCGACTGTGCTAGGAGGAGGCGAGGTACTGGCAGAAGTAAAGTTGTGAGGCGGCATCGTGAGTCGTGTCGGGATAGCACAGTGGTAGTGCGCTTGCCCGCGAAAGGCAAAGGTCCCAGGTTCGAGTCCCGGTTCCGGCACACAATTTTAATCTGCCAGGAAGTTTCATATCAGCGCACACTCCGCTGCAGAGTGAAGTTTCATTCTCTAAACATTATTATTTTAATTACTATACCAGTCATCATACATTTATTCGATCCATAACAATCGTTACATTATTTATTACCCCTTTCAGTCCTGAATTATTTTAAGAATAGAATGAAACTTTTTCCTGCACTTTTTCATGTCGATAAGGCCCTATCTACTGTATATGAAACGAAAAGTCAACAGTTATATATGTCACTTCATATTTATTGTGGAACTTATATCACAAAATGAAATTTGTGCAAAATTAATAAATTAGTACATAAAATAATTTCAACGAATAATATGTCTGATGCACTCTACAACAGGCGCAATGGGTCCGCCGTGTTCACTGTTTTTCAACGTAGCATGCCATTCTGGTGACAGATGCCAACAAGAAGCATGGAAATAAAAACGACAGATGTCCACTAAACAGGCCAATTGGTCTCAAAGTAAAGCACATCCATATTGTGTTATAAAATTAATATGAAGTCGGTGCCTATTGTAATGGACACCAGGTCTGAAAGGGTTAACATCTTTCAGCATATCTGCAGTGAGTGACATAAATCACTGTTGGAATCCTTAGTTGGCTACATTAATGTATATAATTTCACACATACTGAATACGGCATGTACTCTGCCACGAAAAGAAGGTTTCCGGCTCACCGAGGGCTCTCGACTCCCGCAACAGCGAGGAGGTAATTTGGTAATTTCGTGCTCGAGAGAGCTGCCGCTTGGAGCCTCGGTGTAGTGGGCGGGCGGACGCAGCAGGAGAGACGCCGAGGCCGGGCATCTCATTAGCAGGGAGCCGCGTGCTCGCTCAGCAGCCGCGAGCCGGCTCAAGAGGCGCAGGGGGCGTGTGGAGGGGAGGGGCAAGCGTGCGGGGGCGGCTGGGGTATCGGCCTGGTCGCCTCCCACACCGAGGGACACGCACCCGCCCTCTCTGGAGGAACGCGCCACTAATGCCGATCCCTCTGAACCCTGAATCATAGGCGGATCCTAGGGGAGTGTTAATATCAACCACAGGAAACCCAGATCCTGTTGGGCGGCAATCGAACTCGGGACGCCCAGAGTGTGAAGCTAGCGTCCTACCACTGCGCTAACCCCGCTTGGTAATAATCAGAAAAAAAGAAGACTGTGTCATCAAAAGTGTAAGACTTTTTCAAGAAGAAACATTGGGCAAAAAGAGGTAGCCGGCAGTAGCGTAGCTAGGGGGGTGCGGGTGGTGCGATCCGCACTGGGTACCAACTCCAAGGGGGTGACAAAACTTGCCAGAGGTTTTTTTTTCTTTTATTTTCACGCTAATGTACCATTGTTAATTGTGTGAACCGACGGGGCTGTTGCCATTCTTCGTCTATTATCGTGAGTGACCGGACGCCAGAGTTTTCTTCCACCATATTCAGAAGATCGAATGAAATATTTATTCATTTGCACTTAAGTAAATGATATTATTTATGAATTTTTAATACAACTTTTTCTTCCCATAGTTGTAAGAAAGATAACAAGGGGTTTCTTTTCTGCTGATGCCAAATGCCTGAATGTTTTCTTTTTTATGTTGTTTTGAGAATCAGATGTTTCTCCCAGCTTTAAAAGTGATTACGATACTTATTCAGGTGTTTCTGCCACTTTTAGAGTATAAACGGTCACTGTGTTCCTTTTTCGTGATTTGAACGTTGAAATAAACGCCCATTTAGGCAAACCAGCCGTAATAATTATATATCACGAATTTAGTTTCTGCTAGGGTGTTCAAGTGGTCAGACGTGCATGAACTAGTCTAGCATAAAACCAGAACTGTTTTCTGCCGTGGCTATCAATGTGGTACGTTTTAATGTACAGTGCAGAGCTTTCCGAGCTGGATGTCACGACACCCAGGGGTGTCGCGTAGTGCCACTAAGGGTGTCGCAACAATAGCAAAATCTTAAGATAAAATAAAATAGAACATTGTGGAAAAAATACATCCTTCAGTTCGTTCAGTGTATACTTTAAGTACAAGTGAATCATGAAAATTAATATTTCTTCAAAGTATCATTTATATAGGTAAATCTTTCTAATTAAAATCAGTGTAAGTGTTTCTTTTAAAACTTTATATATTCGAAATTGTGTCGCGACTAGGAAGAGTTTGGAAAGCTCTGGTATGGTGTGTAAGAAAAATCGTAGAAAATTACAAAAAAAAAAAAAAAAAAAAAAAAAAAAAAAAAAAAAAACACATGGGTTTATTATTTGATGCAACTTTGACGTCAAATAGAACAAAATGTTCAAATGTTTGTAGAGCTTATGGGACTTAACTACGGGATCATCAGTCCCTAAACTTACAGACAACTTATGAACTAGCTAATACTAAGGACGACAGAAACATCCATGCCCGAGGGCGGATTCGAACCCCCGCCCGTAGTGGCCGTGCAGAACGCGACTGGCGCGCCGCAGACCGATCAGCGTCTGCGGCCGGCTAGAACAAATCTCCTTACTGTTTGCTGTTCATGAATATCTGACCTCCGTAAAAATGCATAAATGCATTTTCTCCTATACAACAACAGACAACTGATTACTAACATTTCATTTCAGGAAGAGTGCTCTTTTAAGCAATATTTGCCTAAAAATCTAAAGACAACTAAGAACTGTTTGCTATAAATCAATATGGAAATTTCTATTTGCTTGTGGACGAAGCCTATCGATTTGCGAAGGACACATGTTACGAGATGGGTATTCCTTTCGGAAGGAAAAAAAAATTAGGAAGAAGAAAATGATGCCTGGGGAAAAGTTGTAGACGAGACGCTGACTTTGCACTATGAACTGAGAAGGTCAATGTTAGAGTGCATCGACAATTCCAACAAGAAATTGATACACGTTGCAGAAACATGGAGTGTATATCAGATCATTTTGCTGTTTTAGAACCCGGAAATCCGATTCAGAAAAGGAACTTCCTATGATTGTAATACGTTTAATTGACAATTACGATGAGATTTCTGAAGATGTTATCCTCGCAGAAATTCTACGGCTGCGAAGATTTCTAATGTCCCAAAAGAAGAATCTCTTGGATGGACATCTTTAAGAGTTTTACAGTTTGTTGTTGAATATGAAATTTCTGAATCTGTTCCGAACCTCACTTTGGCATTAAGATTTTTCTTATCTTTGTGTGTGTTTCGGTAGCGTCCTGTGAGAGAAGTGTCTCAAAGCTGAGACTCATTAAGAATTACCTTAGGTCTGCTGTGAGCCAAGCAAGACTTTCTAATTCGGCAGTTTTGTCAACTGAAAATAGTGTGGCTAAAGCTGCTGACTTTGACGATGGAATTTCAAAATTTGCTGCAGGGAAAGTTAGACGGATGAGATTGTAAACTGCATGTGAAAGTCACAAGTCATTAAGACAGTCTTTAGCCATTTGTTCGGCTTCATTAATAATCGATTAAACTATGTTATTAATAAAAACTAGTTTTATTTATTTCCTTTCATACAGACTGTTTACAAACTAATTAACTTTCTATTTTGCTCATTTCATTATGTGTATCAAAAATTTATTCCTCTCTCCTTGAAATTTTTTTCCATTCTTTCTAAGGTTGGTGAGAGTGGTGGTCATGTTGGGGGGAGGGGGGGTGACAAGTTGGATCCCCGCACCGGGTGCCAAACTACTTAGCTACGCCACTGGTTGCCGGTACTGGAATGTTTCCTCTGAAACAGAGTTAAGGTGAGCATTTAGTTTACTTCCATGAGATGAACTTTCCTCGGCTACAGTCCAAAAAATCGCGATTCTTACGGTTCTGACGTTCTATTTTTTTTTCAGATTATTAACAGAAAATTAAAGTTGAAACAAGTGGATTCGATGACATTTCACATTTCATGGGTTTTAATAAAAGGAAAAGTTTCAGCAAGGTCTATCTCAATAGTTACAACTATGTTTGATTTTTCAAAGTCATTGGTTTCGATAAATAATATTGTTCAGCACTTTTTTGAGACATCGTGGCTTAACCAATATACTTTTTCTTACTACAAATATGTTTACAAATCGTGTCATGAAATTTTAGACAGAAAATTGTAATATCTACATCTACATGGGATACTCTGCAAATCACATTAAAATGACTGGTAGTGTTCATCGGACCACCGTTATAGTATTTATCTCCCATTCCATTGTCGAATAGCGCGCGGGAAAAAGAACACCTGAATCTCTCCGTTCGAACTCTGACTTCTCGTATTTTATTCTGATGATCGTTTCTACCTATGTAAGTGGGAGTCAACAATATATTTTCGCATTTGGAGGAGAATGTTCGATATTTGAGTTTCGTAAGTAGCCCACGCCGCAGCGATAAGCTCCGTTGTTATAATGATTCCCATCCCAGATCCTGTATCATTTCCGTAACGCTGTCTCCCCTGCATCGCGACAATACGAAACGAGCTGCCCTTCTTTGGACACTTTCGATGTGCTCCGGCAAACCCACCTGATAAGGATCCCACGCTGGGCAGCAATACTCCAAAAATGGACGGACAAGCGTAGCGTATGCTGTTTCTTTTGTAGTTCTGTTGCATGTTTTAAGGGCTCTGCCAATAAAACGCAGTCTCTGGTTCGCCTTTCCAATTTAAGTCTGAATTAATAGTAATTACTAGGTATTTTGTGGAGTTTACGGCCTTCACATTTGATTGATTTATCTTGTAAACAAAGTTTAACGGATTTCTTTTCGTACACATGTGGACGACTTTACACTTCTCATTATTTAGAGCCAATTGCCAATTTTTACACCATAGTGATATCTTATTCAGATCGTTCTGCAGTTGGTTTTGATCTTCAGCTGAAATTACTAGACGGTAAATGACGGCGTTATCTGCAAACAACCTAAGAGAGCTACCTAGATTTTTCCCTAAATTGTTTATGTAAATATGTAACAGCAGAGGACCTGTGGAACGCCAGATATCACCTCTGTTTTAGTCGATGCCTTACCATCGATCACTACGAACTGTGTCTATACCAACCACAGAAAACCAAGATCCTGATGGCCGGTTAATCGAACTCGGGATGCCCAGTAATCGAAGCTAGCGTGCTACCACTGTGCTAACCCCGTTCGTAATAATTGAAAAAAAAAAAACACAGTGTAAAAAGAGGTTGTCGGTACTGGAGTCTTTCCACTCAAGCAGAGTTTAGGTAACGACGAATGGATACAGATATCTATAGGTTGCATTTAATTTACTTTCATGAGATGAACTTTCCTCGTGTATGCAGTACAAAAAATCGCGATTCTTACGGTTCTGACTTACAATTTTCTTTTTCAGATTATTAACAGAAAATTAAAGTTGAAACAGCCGGATTGGATGACATATCACATTTACTGGGTTTTAATAAAAGGAAAAGTTTCAGAAACGTTTATCTCAATAGTTAACCATGTTTGACTTTTCAAACTTATTGGTTTCGATAAATAATATTTTTCAGCAATTTTCTGATACATCGTGGTTCAACGAATATACTATTTCTTTGTACAAAGATGTTTACAAAACGTGTTATGAAATTTTAGACAGAAAATTAAAAGAAGTTACATTCACCTTCTTTATTTAAGAATTTTGGAGTACAAGCAAAATTAATTTAATTATTGTTTCCAAGGTTCTCGGGTGTACAGCCGGATCCGATCGTCGAAGTTCCAGGATATTTCGGCGAATAACCGCTCCGCCATCATCAGGTGGTGCTGATGGAATGATCTGTCTGCTCTCTGTCCGTGGTATTTATACCTGCCGGGTCCAAACTCGCAGGGAACGCCACTGTCATCCTTGAGAGACGCGACTACGAACAGAAGATGCTGCAGCTGCTAGACGACCCAGCATATCGGAAAATTAAAACAGATCCGACCAAGAAAATACAACAAAGCACCGCCACCTTGCTGAAAAATGGCGCGCTCGAGGAGAATGACATCAAGAGACTACGCCAACGTTCCGCGGTAGCGCCGAGGATGTATGGCCTTCCGAAGACACACAAAGATGGTATGCGTCCCATTGTCAGCAACATTGGGGCACCAACGTATCCTCTGGCGCAGCATGTGGCGGGCCTGCTACGACCTTACGTGGGCAAATGTGCGCACCATATCCGGAATTCGACGGATTTTATTAGCCGCCTGAAGGAGCTGACCCTACAAGACTCTGACATCATGGTGAGCTTCGATGTCGTGTCACTATTCACACGTGTGCCGCTGGAAGACTCTATCAGCTTAATCAGTGAGAAATTCGCACCTGAACTGACCCAACTGTTCAGGCACGTGTTAACGTCCACCTACTTCGTCTTCAATGGTCAATACTACGAGCAGACCGATGGAGTAGCCATGGGAAGCCCACTCTCTCCAGTGGTAGCCAACCTATTCATGAAGAATTTCGAAGATATAGCACTGGAAACCGCTGAATTGAAACCTGTATGTTTCTATCGCTACGTGGACGACACGTTCGTCATCTGGCCGCACGGAAAGGATAAATTACAGGTGTTTTTAAAACATCTGAATTCACTTCATAGCCGGCCGCGGTGGCCGAGGTGACTGAGGCGCTCCAGTCACGGTCAGCACGGTCACTACGGTCGGGGGTTCGAATCCCCCCTCGGGCATGGATATTTGTGCCGTCCTAGTTTGTAAGTAGTTCATAAGTAGTTTGTAAGTTTAGGGACTGATGACCCCGTAGTTAAGTCCCTTAAGCTTAACAAACATTTGAACATTTGAATTCACTTCATAACAATATTCGTTTCACCATGGAAATCGAGGAAGATGGGAAACTACCCTTTCTTGATGTCCTGGTGGAACGTAGATCTGATGGCTCACTGGGGCACAGTGTGTACCGCAAGCCCACACACACTGACCTGTACCTACATGCTTCCAGCTGCCACCATCCGGCACAGCTTAATGGAATGCTCAGCACATTGGTACACAGAGCACACTCGATATCGGACGAACAACACCTGAATATTGAACTAAAACACCTTGAATCTGTGTTCCGAATGAATGGGTATGGCAACCGCCAAATCCGAAGGGCATTCCAACAACAGAAGCGCAGCAGGGACCAAGACGAAGAGGAAACTGAAGAGGAGAGGAAAGCCCTGGCAGTTCTGCCGTTCGCTGGCAACGTGTCATCCAAAATAGGAAGACTACTGAAGAAATACAATATTTCAACAGTCTTCCGACCGCCAGCTAAGACGCGCGCCCTACTGGGAACGGTAAAGGACGATTTAGGCCTAAAAAAAGCGGGCGTTTACAAGATCCCATGCAGCTGTGGCAAATCCTACATCGGCCAAACAGTTCGTACTGTCGAGGACCGATGCAAAGAACATCAACGCCACACCCGTTTATGCCAACCTAGCCAGTCGGCCTTAGCAGAACACTGCATCAACACTGGCCACAGCGCTAACTACGAGGAGACGGAAATCCTGGCCTCCACAAACACCTATTGGGACAGCGTCTTCAAGGAGGCCATAGAAATACGGGTCACGAACGACCTCATCAACAGGGACACCGGATTCCAGCTTAGCAAGGCCTGGAAACCAATCTTAAGCACCATCATGGAGCAACGGTGCGCGCGGACGCGAGATCCATCCGCCACGGCCACTGGAGATGAACTGCGCCCCCCACCACCCGACGCCGCCGCGGCTTCCCCCACCACCCGGCGCGCGGCCGGCCGCCGGCGCAGGGAAACGAGTTTGGACCCGGCAGGTATAAATACCACGGACAGAGAGCAGACAGATCATTCCATCAGCACCACCTGATGATGGCGGAGCGGTTATTCGCCGAAATATCGTGGAACTTCGACGATCGGATCCGGCTGTACACCCGAGAACCTTGGAAACAGCACATACGCCGGGAAAGCCTCAGATCACAATTTAATTATTTTTCATAACACTTTACTGCAAAGTGAGCGAGTTGTGAAACACAGTATATATAAAAAGATTAACGATTATTACAACTCACACACTCTTCAATACGACGTTTAATAATCTCGAAAATAATTCACTCAGATTCATTATCTTCTTTTATTAAAAAATCTCAGATTTTATTTACAGTCCATAATCCTTACCTGATAATGTCCTATAATAATAATTCTCTTATTATCCCTCTATCTAAAGAAATTTTCGCGATCAAAATACGATACTATTCTCGATAGCTATAACCGTTCAATTCGATCTGAAGAAAATTCTGAACTCGGGAGGCAGAGAACAACCTATCACCGAGCTAAACCTCATAGATTTGATCTTTACAAGGAGTCGGCAGAACTAAACTCTCAGAGGTCCAAACGTAATGACAGATGAACTTCGAGAGAGAGAGAGGGAGAGAGAGAGAGAGAGAGAGAGAGAGAGAGAGAGAGAGAGAGAGAGAGGAACCCAACTGCTAGTGCTATTTATGCCATTTTTTATAGGCGAAAGTCTGTTATTTGGGATGTTTTTACCCACTTACTCTACGTACTTTTATTTTTTATGAAAATAATTTTAATTTATTTCGATTTAATTTTAAAAATTGCTCTGACTCGCAAAAAATATTTACAAATGACTAAAATGCTGCAATTCTAGTGCCACGATCGCGGTGCAGTGTTATAAAGGTCAGAAAGTATCTTGGAAAGAATCAATTAGCGGTAATTTCGAAGATCGCTGCATAGCGCTGCTATAGCTAGGCTTCGACCTTCAAACGATATAATATATCGGAGCAGTTAAGTATCGAAACGATAGGTATCGAACAGGCCGAACAGGCCGAGCTACTTCAAGTAAACTACCTTGTAAATTACCCAGCTCGGCCTGAAATGATATATATGGAACGTACATCTGTAAATCCATTGAGTGTTTCTATACCGGAGATTCGAACGCCAAGCTCCCTCACATACTACAATAAATAAACAAATAAAAAATTTAAAAAGTCTTGTTCAACCTACACCTAGCCTAACTTTCACTTTAAAAAAGCTATCTGTAGCGTAGCCTTAAGAAGCTAGCGCCCCAATTCCCATTCAGAAACATTCAATGGATTTACAGTTGGACGTTCGATATATATTTCAGGCCGGGCTACTTTGAGTGTAAGCTTTCTTGTAATTACCGCTTTCTGAATTGGACATTTGTCCGCTACGCGCCTTCACGTGCTAAAAAGAAAATATCAGGAAAAGCATTAATTACATATGTACTTTACATACCTTTCTTAATCGGTAGTTTGATAGGTATCGCTGAACTCTTCTTCCAGTCCTTTTCTTGTGTAAGCTAGTGATTTGAGTCCTTGTTGGCCGTATCCTGGGTAAACACGAGAAATGTCTCTGGGGATCAGTGGCAGTATATCGCAGGGAACTTTTTTCCCTTCAAGACGTAAATTATGACCGTAAATATATTGCAAAAATATGAGATATACTAATTAAAACATAAGTTAATTAGCTTAAGAAAATCAAATGTTTTGAAAACATAAGAACAGAAGTTTAATTCTTCTATTAACTTTAAAATTCTTAAAAAATTGAATTAAACAAGTGAAAAAATATAACCCTCAAACAAGCATAGAAAAATAAAAAATTTAAAGACAAAGTTTAATTACTCTTTCAAGCCAAATACTCATTGCGTTCACCTGGGAGGGCTCCCGTTTGATATTGCTCTTCACACTTTTCCACAGTCTTTCCACGTTCTGTGTGTGCGCAGATGAGTCCTCTGGTGATACAATTTCGACACTATGATTAACGAACTTTGTTGGAAGTCTTCATTTTTTAATGTTTGATACGAAACCCATCCATCTGTTATAATTTTCGTCCCAGGTAGTATGAAGTGTTTGATAAGAGGCACAAAGTTGCCTTTTCCCTTGAATGCACCTTTACCATAAAACACTTTTTACTTTCTCTCTCAATGCCCCCAAACACCCAAATGTGCTCCACCTTGTTTCTCAGTACACGTCCGCTGTTATATTTTCTTGTACTAATATGAGTTTTGTCAGTTTCAACGACCTTTCCCATTCCTCCGATAGCATCACTACTATTTGTTACAATAACGTAACATATTTCCCTACAAAACCCACAATATTCGCACACAATGTTCAATGCGACACCAGTCCAGCAATTTCTAACGAACAGTTCCTTAACCAACATGAAATTAATAAAATATTTGGTGCTATTGCAAATCTTCAGTGTTCAAACCATGTATTGGTTCTGATCGCCGTTCTTTTCTTGCAATTAACACAAAATAATAGGAACGGGAAGTATTTGTCAGCACTTTTACGGATAACTTTCACACTACTGGTAAGATTTTAAAAACACGGCAAAACTCTATACATTTCTCTGTAGTGGAAAGTTTCGGAATCAGTTCCTTCCATGTCAGTGACGACACCACACTTTCCTCTGTACTTCCAGTAGCCATAACGTTCGACACAAAACAACCGAACGTCACTATTCAAATGGTCCGCAAATTTAATCCACTATTGTACTGCGACATTCGCTTGTTCCATACCAATCGTTTCGAAACGTTGTAAGGTCCCTATGGTCCAGACATAGTCGGTTTTCTGAAGATTTAGCTTTGTGAACTCGCCACAGACGTAAGAGTGGCGCAGTATTCTTTGAAAGTTCGATTGTAGAGTAAGCGCTCTAGCTGCGAGAGAGAGTAGGCAGAGTTGCGTGTTGGGTGAGGTAGCGCGAGGACGCTGTTGGAGAAGGCAGTTGTTACTATATGTTGCATCACGCCATTATTTTAATGCCTGATTTTAATTTAATTTTTGTAGTATTTTTCTACTTCATATTTTTTTAAGAATACATAATTTCTAATATTCAATTTGCGCTCTGCGTCCTCATTCGGTACTTAGTTTCCTCTTCCTTTAATTTTTTTTTTTTTAATTTATTTGTGATTATTGTTGAAACCTACCTATCGTGTCTGAAAATTTTAATACTGAAATACTGCATGACGCGAGCTGTTTCCTGTTTCCAGTTTTGTAATAAGAAGATGCGAGGTAAGTCAATTTTTAATTTATTTGTGTCTCAGTCAGATTATTTTCCCCTTTCAGTATTCAAGGTCATCAGTTTCGTTGTACCCTTTGGGCCATAAATTCTAGTGTTTAAGTTTCCCCATTTCCAGGGCGTGACCGCTGCGTATATTAATGTTTTCAAAGTATTACCGGGGTGGTCCTAGTCACCACATTCTTCGGTTTTTAAAAGTTCAGTTAGTCTTGCAAGTACGTAGTGCTGATCAATTTCCATTAAACGTTAATCTATTCGAAATACCTTGCAAATTTCTATTAAATTTGTATTCATTTAATTTATCGATTAGATATACACGGTGTTTCACTAAGTGTGTTTGTCTCTGTAACTTATAAAATAATATGTGACAGGAAAGTTTAATGCGGTAGGTCAACACAAGAAGTGTTACACTTTCTGCGGAGCTATGAACATAGTTAATTGTATCATTTTACAAAGAGTTACAGCACAAAGATATATTTTTTTAAATGGAACAGTAGTTTTTTCTGTCGTGCATTGGATTCGTTGAAACCAGTTGCGTCCAAATCAGTTTAAACTACATTCCTATCACTGTTAGTTTGAGAGCTACAACCCTTCAAAAAGTTTAGGGGGCGGAGGCTACGACAGCGTAGCTGCCTGGCTGGTGGTCATGAGACAGTGGTCCGTGCCCCAGGGGATAGCCAATCGGCCAGTCAGCTACGCTATCGCAGCCTCCGCCCCCGGAACTTTGAAGGGTTGTAGCTCCCAAACTAACAGTGATAGGAATGTAGTTTAAATTGATTTGGACGCATGTGGTTTAAACGAATCCAATATACGATAGAAAAAACTATTGTTCCATTTAAAAAATTATATCTCTATGGTGTAACTCTTTCGAAAATGATACAATAAAATATGTTCATAGCTCCGCGGAAAGTGTAACATTTCATGTGTTGACCTACCGCATTAAAATTTCCCGTCACCTATTATTTTATAAGTTACAGAGGCAAACACACTTAGTGAAACACCTTGTATATCGCATGGAGGTCGAAGCCTCCCTATAGCCACGCTATGCAGCATATCTGCGAAATTACCCAATTAGCTATGGTGGCAATTTAAGGTAGAGCAGACACTGACGCAGACATAGGTGATTGTGCTTACTGTACGGAACGGCGGTGCAATAAAGACAGAAATAGCAAGATGCTTGGACGCAGATGTCGATACAGGTAATGGTAAGGATGAAAAGACGCGATAGCATCACAGTGATGCAATAGTAACGATTAGATATTGTTAAGTGAGGGCGTGAGCAAAAATTGTACCTCGCAAAAAGATACTGAAATGAGTGCAACCACTATATAATCAAGAAGAAAGTACATTATCAGAACGAAAAGAAATTAACCACAGAATTTCTAAGGTAAATGATTGAGGAGACAGAAAAGAAAAGGGACGACACGAAGAAGACAAGGAAAGAAACGACGACATATTTACAGTCGGCAAGTATGGAAGCAAAAGAGACAATGAAGAGCACATTTGTATGTCTACAGAAATAAAAATAGGTGTAGAAGAAGTAACGATACAGGAATAACGATAGACGAACTCGGAAAAGGGATCTTAAACCTACAGTAAGAAAAAGAAACACAGCTGAATGAAGTTTCAGGACGACTAGAAGTTGATAACGAGGAAGTTGTGCAGGAATAAATTAAGACAATACGTGAAGTTAGGTAAGGTTGGTGCCCAGTATTGATTACAGAATCTCCAGAACTAACTGAACTGTTAACGAATAACTGTAGGCAAAAAATGATAAACCACCAGGAACCGTAGAATAATGTAACTTTGGCACAAGATGACGGCGGATGCAGAGCGAACTTAGCGCCAAGGGTATGGCTGGAAGGAAGAGGCAGACGATGTAAACAACCGCACTTCACTTCCGAGGAAACTACACCTCGTAAATTCTGGATCAGACTTCATAGTCATGTTAGCAGCATACCTAAAAGTTGTCTACTTACATAAGTTGTAAACTTCACTAGCCAGTAGCTCGCGGGGAATGGGCAGTGAAGTTTAACGTGCAGCTCACATACTGGTCAATGGTTACGCTCCGACAGTGCAGTACAGTGACTGCGGCTGAGGAAGAGCCTTGCCACGCAGACTAACCAGAATCATTCCTGATTACGGATAATTTGTTATTCAGTTCGAAAAATATCCTTACAGCAATATCTGTACTGTTTTATTTTTTATCGTTTTGCTACCTTAATTGGTCTAAAATACATATTTACCAGATATGAAAACCTACATTATAAAAGTGTCTAATGGTTATGACATGTACTGCAAGAATATTTAGTGAAATTACACAACAGAAATGTAGCAGCATTCATTAAAGAGAATTAATAAACATAATCAATAACCCAAAAACCCCAGGCAGGAAGTTATGTATTACATGTAAAAGCTCTGTTTCGATATGGAAACAATATAGCTACTATAAATCTCTGAGGTAGAAACCCCTATAAATCTGTTTGACAACACAAAGGTAAGTCTTTATTCAAAAGAAACAGCAAGGAAAAGTTAACATGTTGAGAACTCCCTTATCAAGTTCTCTGGGTTGCATTTAATCTAAGTGAAAAAAAAAAAAAGTTCAAATGTTTGTTAAGCTTAAGGGACTCAACTGCGGGGTCATCAGTCCCTAAACTGAAAAACTACTCATGGACTAGCTTATAATAAAGACGATACAAACATCCATACCCGCGGGGGGATTCGAACCCCCGACGGGGAACGGCCTAACGCATCGTAGCGTAGTGTCTCAATGCGCTCGACCGAGGATATCTAAGTGAAACGAGGACAGTCATGATTCATACGAAAAGGGAATATTAGTGTTTGAAATAAGACGGTATAGAAGAACACTGATGATAATATGGATAACGACAAAAGCTAGAAAAGTAGTGAAAAAAATACATTTGCGGAAAACATTTGACTACAGTTAGCAGGATACATCCTAAGGAATCACTAAATTGTTCACCTGTTAAAAATTGCGAAAAGAGACGAGAGTTTCACTACAGTAAGCAGGTTAAGAGTGTGAAATTCTCGTGAATTTAATGGAGTGTGATGTCATTTTGCTGAAGTATGCTATGATTATGATATGTCTTTGAAGTCAAATTCAATGCTATATACACATACTTTCAGAAAAAGAAAATGTGTCGTGAATAGAGTTCGAACGGGTAAGAAATCGAGTTCTCAAGCTTGATGGGTCAACTTTATGTCGAAGATGGGTTTTACCCCCATGTGAATTGTTTACTGAAAATAGAGAATATGTGTACAAAATTTGGTTGAAATCGCCTGACTAGTTCTAGCACGTGAGACATTTGTCCTACCTTCCGATCGATCTTGAAGCTAATCATTTGGGTACAAACTAATTACAAAAGATTGCACCTAGCAATTCGTACTAAGGAATGTATATATTAATCTAATCATTCAATGTAACTGCGGGAAGTAATACTTTGCCGACATGCCATTCTCCGCCTAATACACGACTCTTGTCAGAATTTAAAGTGCATAGAGAAATTACTTGCAACCGATCGCCGTTTCTTAACATTCGTGCCTGTTTTTTGAATTAAATTGCGCCGCGGTGGAGTGACCGAGCGCTCTAAGGCGCCTTGCTGCGGAGCGCGCAGTTGCTCGCCGACGGAGGTTCCGTTTCTTCCTCGTGGATAGGTGTGTTTGTTGTCCTTAGGTTAGTTTAAGTTATTTTAACTAGTTTGTAAGCCTAGCGATAAATTACCACTGAAGATAAGTCCCTTAACTTTACAAACATTTCAACATTTGAATTAAATTGCAATAAGCTTTAATGGGTATAAGAAAATTTTTAAGCATAGTGAAGTGTAACACATACTCATTGTAATTCCTCTAAAGCTGAACTAAAATTAGTTAATAAATTGGATGAATGAATATTTTAAGTCCTACGGTCATACTTGTCAAGTTTTCTTACTTTTGCGCCATCGCTAAGCCAATACTATGTACGCCCATGTATACCTAAAGGTACTTAACAATAGAATATTTGATACTATGTTAGGATTAAAAGCAGTAAAGAGTAATTTCATACTGCTTGTGTTACGGAATCAGTAACTGCATGAAGTAATTACATTGGTCGCTAAAATAACGATTGAGCGGCCGGCAAAAACCATGGGCTATTACATTTTTACTATAGACCACCTACGAGATTGCAAAGAAAAGATCGCCGGATTCTGGCCGAAAAATTGTGCTTAGTAAGGTGGAGGCCAGCTGCTTTCATTTGCTCCAGAATAAGTGTCGTGGCTTCGATTCAGTTCTGACAGTCAACGGAACTGTAATTAGATAGCGATATCGCAATACTTCCTGTAGGTTATCTCAGTTATGCAGGTACACATGTAGCCATATGTGCCATTATCTGTTCGTTGTATAAGCAGAGCGATACAGCGCATTTTCTGCTTTGTCGCAGTGACCCATCACTTGGCCTTTTATTACAGAGACCAGCGCTTTCAACCAATATCATTCTACATGCTACTTTAGCCATTTAATACTACGTCCATCAATAGGGTATATTCCAGTGTTAAAAATATGGTTCGAATTGTTATTCTGAATGATTATAACATTCAGACATCATTTTCGCTCATAATTCTTACAAAATATCTGTTATTTTTACGTAATTAAAGCTTAAAAATCATCAAATTTCACGATAAGATCACGTGATCGAAAACGCTCCGTTATTGGCTGAAGTACTGGTGACGTCATAGAACACCTACAGCGCGGCAACTAGAAGTCGGAGCTGTATTATTGTACGCGTTACCTCCATTTCGCAGCTTTAAGTTCAGCAATTATGGTGTCTTCATTCTTTAAAACCAATCCAAATATTTATGTGCCAGAAATAAGAAACGTGAAAACTGCATTGTAAGTAACGCATACCTACATTTTAAAGCTAATTATTTCGAGAGATATTTTATGCCATTGGAAAAAAGTACCATATTTGTTGATGTCAGCAGACTTAATCAGAAGTCACCATATTATGCAATAAAGGGTGAAATTTTATCTTCTATCCAAGCGGCCTTGTGTGATTATGTTGGCAACATCAACAACAAGATAGAAAAACTTTGTCCAGATGTTCAGACCACATAGAATAACTAGATTAGTGTATCGTACAGACCATGAAGTAAATAAATAATGCTGTTCCTGCTTTATGATTCTTGTGTGTACCGTTGTCCGGTCAGTAAAAGTAACTGCCCTCGTAAATCAAAGGTTTCACGACAAAATATTTGCGCTGTCACGCGATTGGCTAATGGCGACGTTTCATGATTCTCGCTATTCAGCATCTGATGGCAACATAATCACAGGAAGCCGCCGGGATAGTTAGTAAAATTTAACCCAGTAAAGCTCGCAGTTAAGGAAGTAATTTTATTTAACTACTTCAATACTGGTGCAAAGTGAAACATCAAAATCTGTAAAATACAGGTTGTGTATAGTTATACAATATATCTATATTAAATCGTTGGCGTGTAACATTATGAAGTTTACTTCGCAAATGTAAACATCAGGTCATTAACCTACACATAATACTACTTTACACCTTTGCAGAAAAAAAGAATGATACTAAACAGTTTAGTTTACCAATGGAATAATATTGTTTACTTAGATCAAAATGACCCTCACATAAATACACACATGAAGTAGCCGCCATTTCATTTGGATCTCTTCGCGCCAGTGTCAACCACTTGTTGCGTATCTTCTCATTTTTTGGTACTTGCAAGAACAATTTTTCTTGTGTCTTGACACATGTATTGGTACAGTGCGGAACTAAGCATTATTTATAGGTCATTATGTAAAGGTTACCGCCCAAACACGAGGCCTCGGCCCAAACAATATACAGGTATTTGTTTATTCGTACGAGAGCAGCAGCAGCGTGTTGTACAACGTCACAGGCATCACATGACTCAAATGTAGCGTTTTAGCGGGCTTTCAAATTATTTGAATTTCATTTTTTTAAATTTTTTTTTTAAGTACTGAAATCCACGAGGTAAAAAAGCATGTTAGGACCATAATATGACATAATTAACAATTTAAAACGATTTCCAGAAAACAGTCAAATACCCTATTAAGGTAGGCTGCTATATTTAGATTACGTGACATAACACAGAAGTCATCTCCATTTCGACATTTTCATTTATCCTTTCTCTTGGCTCAAACTTTAACGCTGTTACATTGAAGGAAAATTGTATAACCCACTGAGCCTACTACGACTAACATATTGCTAAGAGACATTGTCATATTCAGAAATAACAACGCGACCACACTCACTCGCCGAATAAAAGGTTGTAACGTCATTCGTAGAGCATCAAAAAAGTATCAAACGTCTGCTCTGTACAGTCAAATCCCCACGTCTCAACATAATAGAGCCGTTATGAGGAGTTTTGGAGCAGACTGTGAGACCGAATTTACAGCTCCAGCAGTAAAGTAACACGCAACATTCGGTTGGCAACTGTCAAGACACAACAGGAAACTGTTCATCCAAAATTTGGAACTGTTTTCAAAGCCTATGGTAGGTCATCTCCTTGTTAATATGTGAATAATGTGTGTGTGTATAACGAGCTCATATTATTTTATCCAGCCCTGTATATAGCTATGAACAGACCTTGCGGCCAGTTCGTTGTTAGACATCCCTTCCACACACACATTTAAGGTTTATTCTGGCGTGTAAATTGACGTCACATCGATAAACTATATCGGCATGTCTATAATCTTTGAACTGATAAAACGTCATATTTCTGCTGACAAATTCGAAATGCTTCTGCCATACCGTTTACAAGCGTTCATTTTACGGACGCTGAGTATAACGTCTATTGGCATTTACTGTGTTCCTCTGCTTTGTATAAAAGGCACAAGTACTGTGCCTAGACAACCAGTCGCTTTGAGGACGAATCCAATTTGGTCGGCGTTAAGCACGTTTAATTTGCGGGACTGGAGAGTAGCCCCAGTGCTCTCGAAGTCTTCTACACTGGAGCTCTCTGCTCTGCCTAGTGCTCCACTCTCAGAGGACATACCAGTCGGCGTTTTAATTAAAGCTTTTATTCTTCTGCTTGTTGCTTGTAACACCAATAATGATAGCAGCGGCCTGCCAGAGCGGCTCTGGAAAAGGGAGCAAAGCCGCGACTATTGAATAGAAATCACGACCCCGAAGAGAGCATGGCACTCTGTTATTTCGTATATTTCTGACGTATATAAACGAATCACATCCCACTTCCACAGTGCCGATAGGTACTTTGTGTCCAACCGCTTAGTAATATATCTTTAAAAAAATCTGCGAAATACAAATCTTTTATAAATATCCCCTATCACGATGTTTGTCCGTGAAAGACTTCGAGGGTACTCAGTTAATCTAATTAAATTTTGCACACTTTGCGTAATTTGGGCCAAATTAGAAGGTAATTTTTATAATTATTAATGACCTCAGTCAGAGGCGGACTAAGGCTGTCGGAGGCCCGGGGTGACGGCAAAACAAAATGAGCCCCCCCCCCCCCCCCCCACCGTCCGCTTAGAAATACATGTGTTACTATATGGAAAAGTGTAGAAAGATATGAAAAAGCCAAGATCGCTGATTGTCAATTTTTATTTAAGACTACCGGTTTCGCTGAACTATGTCAGGATCATCTGGTCCAATAAAATCATTTTACAAGGCCATAATCTTGTAATGTCAATCAGTTGCTATATAACATAATTTACAGCGCATAGGTGCACTATGTCATTATAATAAAACATAATTATCACAGATGGACCAGATGATGCTGACATAGTTCAGCGAAACCGGTCGTCTTAAATGAAAATTGATAATCAGCGATCTTGGCTTTTTTATATCTTTCTACAATATCATAATTGGATCGCCTCCTAGAACCTAAACAAACTCAATATGGAAAAGTATCTTCTGAGATTTGGAGCCCGCCCCCCAGGACGAGAAGCACGGGACTGTCTAAAAGAAATAGATCTCGTGATTTGGAGACCCCAGAACAATAGGACGAGATGCCCAGGGCGGTCCGCCCCCTCCATCCGCTTTAGTCCCCCAATGACCTCAATATTTCTATTGAAAAGTTGCTTTTACCCAAGACTTCGCTCGCCTTTAGGTCCTAGCACACGTTTCAGAGACCCTTTAAGTGCAATAATTTCGCAACTTTGTTGGTAAGCTATGACCAATTTCATCAGAATAAAATAAAAGTTGCCAATTTTTCTGTTTAAATATGAACCGTGCGTAGAATGTCGGTAAATACTGTCCTTCTTTGACGAAGTGAAAGTAAAGATATTATTAAATACGAAAAGATGCCGTGTTTGTTACATCGTGACTAAATCGCTGACTGAAAAAGCTATAGGTTATACAACGTGTAAATTATACAGTATTCAAATGTCATCGAAATCGATTCGGTCGTTTGAAGACGTTGACGTCTTGTGTAAACATTGTATTCATTTTGTTGAATGTTCAAAAATGTTTGTAAATCTATTGGACTAAATTGCTACGTTCATCAGTCCCTAGACTTACAAACTACTTAAGCTAAAACTAACCTATGGACGACTCGAACCTGCGACGGTGAGTAACAGCGCAATCCGCAGCGAGATACCTTGGAACGCTCGAACACTCCATACCGGCTGTTGAATGTTATTACGTACAATTTATCAACAATAAATCTTATTATAATAAACGCAATTAATTTCAAATGTCAAAGAATAAATACAGGGCCATTCGTGAAAAGTCAGCACCGAGAAGGAATTAACAAAATAGCGCCATGGTTGAACTGGCAACGGGTGTGCAAGCTATAAGTCAGGCTGTTCCAACTGGCTGCCCTGTGAGCAGGAGCGCTTAAGAGCACTTACTACCCCAGCTCGGATTTGCGATGTTAGGGCCGACGCCGACGAGAGAGACAGGCCGCGGCGCGTACGTCAAATCACGTGATCAAGTGAGGCCTGAGCCGGCGCGATTGCTTGTGGATTGGCCGGCCGCTGGGGCACAGCCTACTGCCTCATACTGGCCAGCCAATCCGCTAGCGATCGCGCCGGGACAGGCCTCACTTGATCACGTGATTTGACGTGCGCGCCGCGGCCTATATCTCTCTCGTTGGCCTCGGTTGGGGCATTACCTATTTTGTCATTGGTGGAAGCCGACGGCTGGTATTGAGTACTAGAATTTATCCAGTATTTTTAATGCAACCACCTAAGAGTTTTATGGTCTGGTGAATCTACTGTCTTGAACCCCGAGTTTCTAAATGGTCATTCATACCACTACCTCCCTCCTGGACTATATTACACTAATGGCTACAGGTCAATCGTATCGCCAGAAGCGTTCTTAACCTGCGTATTGTTTCCAGACTGAAACTTTTACTCTGCAGCGGAGTGTGCACTGATATGAAACTTCCTGGCAGATTAAAATTGTGTGCCGGAACCGGGACTCTAACCTGGGACACGACTCACGATGCCGCCTCATAACTTTAGTTCCGGCAGTATCTCGCCTCCTACATTCCAAACTTCACAGAAGCTCTCCTGCTGCAGAGTCAAAGTTTCATTCTGAAAACATCCCTTAGGCTGTGGCTAAGCCATGTCTCCACCATATCCTTTCTTCCAGGAGTGATAGTCTTGCATGGTTCGCAGGAGAGCTTCTGTGAAGTTTGGAAAGTAGGAGGCGAGGTACTGGCGGAAGTAAAGTTGTGAGGCGGCATCGTGAGTCGTGTCGGGATAGCTCAGTCGGTAGACCGCTTGCCCGCGAAAGGCAAAGGTCCCCGGTTAGAGTCCCGGTTCCGGCACACAATTTTAATTTGTATATGAATTACACGTAAGTACGAGTACACCACATTCCCACAAAGCTGCTGATACCTATTGGGTAGCCAGCCATCACACATCTAACTGATGTACAAAATGAATGAAACAGGCGAACAACTCCATGCTCTCAACAAGAAGGTTATAAAGATTATCGATTTACAGAACTACCAATTTAATAAGACATAGTTACAGAGTATGCACATTAGTTATTTACAGAACGGAAGAACTTGTAGAACGTAGTTTCGGGGAAGGTCAGTTTGGATATAGAATATTGTAAGAACATTTGATGTAATACCTTGCGTCTTATAAGTTAGGTTAAGGTAAGGCAAACTGATGTTTCCTCCTTCCGTAGCTAAGTTTTTACACTCCTCAGCGGAATACACTCTTTCCAGGTACCAGTAGTGAACGGAAAGTTACGAGAATTTGTACAGAAACCAGATAGCATTCATAGCATTCCGCAATCTTATTCAATATGTATATAGAACAAGTTTTGAAGGAAAGCAAGCAGACCTTTCGAAGAAGTGCTGAAAATGCGGACGATTCGCAGTTCAAACAAGATCAGTAACGCTTACATGTGCAACAGAAGAATGCTGCAGATTATAGGTCTGGATTACGTAAGTAATTAAGAGGTACTGAACGGAACTGCGGAGAACACGATTTTGTGACATATGTTTTCTCACATTTCTGAAGACCACAGGAACAACAGAATCACCAGTAAAATAGTATTGGGATGAAGTACAGTCCCGTCCTATAACATTTTGGGGAGAGCAAAGTGTGTCGACTACTGCTTTTTGGGCCAGTTTTGCGCACCTCGTACGCTTAGTGAAGCCGCGGTGGGGTGGACGAACATTCCAAGGAGCCTAACAGCGGAGCGCGACACAGCTTGCCGTCGGAGGTTCGAGTCCTCCCTCGAATATTGGTGTATTTGTTGTCCTTGGCATAAGTTAGTTTAGTTGGTTTATGTTCTAGGAGGCGATCCAATTATGATATTGGAGAAAGATATCTTTCTACTATAAGTTAGTTTAAGTAGTTTATAGGCCTAACTACTGATGATCAGAGTAGTTAAGTCCCACAGATTTACACTACTGGCCTTTAAAATTGCTGCAACAAGAAGAAATGCAGATGATGAACGGGTAGTCAATGGACAAATATATTATACTAGAAGTGACATGTGATGACATTTTCAGGCAATTTGGGTGCATAGATCCTGAGAAATCAGTACCCATAAGAACCACCTCTGGCCGTAATTACGGCCTTGATACGCCTGGGCATTGAGTCAAACACAACTTGGTTGGCCTGTAAAGGTACAGATGCCCATGCAGCTTCAACACGATACCACAATTTATCAAGAGTAGTGCTTGGCGTGTTGTGACGAGCCAGTTGCTCGGCCACCATTGGTCAGACGTTTTCAATTGGTGAGAGATCTGGAGAATGTGTTTGCCAGGGCAGCAGTCGAACATCTTTCTGTATCCAGAAAGGCCCGTACAGGACCTTCAACATGCGGTCGCGCATTATCCTGCTGAATGTAGGTTTTCGCAGGGATCGAATGAAGGGTAGAGCCACGGGTCGTAACACATATCAAATGTAACGGCCCCTGTTCAAAGTGCCGTAGATGTGAACAAGTGGCGATCGAGACGTGTAACCAATGGCTCCCCATACCACCACCCCGGGTGATACGCCAGTATGGCGATGACGAACACACGCTTCTAATGTGCGTTGACAGCGATGTCGGCAAACACGGATGCGACCATCATGATGCTGTAAACGGAACCTAGATTTATCCGAAAACAATGACTTTTGCCATTCGTGCACCCAAGTTCGTCGTTGCGTTCACCATCGCAGGCGCTCCTGTATGTGATGCAGCGTCAAGGGTAACCGCAGCCATGGTCTCCGAGCTGATAGTCCATGCTGCAGCATACGTCGTCGAACTGTTCGTGCAGATGATTGTTGTCTTGCAAACGATCCCATTTGTTGACTCAGGGAACGAGACGTGACTGCTTGATCCGTTACAGCCATGCGGATAAGATGCCTGTCATCTTGACTGCTGGTGATACGAGGCCGTTGGGATCCAGCACGGCGTTCCGTATTGCCCTCCAGAACCCACCAATTCCATATTCTGCTAAAATTCATTGGATCGCGACCCAAGCGAGCAGTAGTTTCGCGATACGAGAAACCGCAATCGCGATAGGCTACAATCCGACTTTTATCAAAGTCGGAAACGTGATGGTACGCATTTCTCCTCAATACACGAGGCATCATAACAACGTTTCATCAGGCAACGCCGGTCAACTGCTGTTGTGTATGAGAAATCGGTTGGAAACTTTCCTCATGTCAGCACGTTGTAGTGTCACCACCGGCTCCAACCTTGAGTGAATGCTCTGAAAAGCTAATCACTTGCATATCACAGCATCTTTTTCCTGTCGTTCAAATTTCGCGTCTGTAGAATGTCATCTTTGTGGTGTAGCAATTTTAATGGCCGTGAGTGTACGAACATTTGAACGTTTAGTGAACACAAGCCTCCTCCCAGTGCTCAGCTGTTTGCCCGCCTCACGATCCTGCCGCAAATTGGCTGCGTAAACTTTGTTTATAATGTGGTAAGGGTGGCTACTGATACGGTTTTCAGTAGTGCTTAGTTCTGTTTGTTTACTTTTCAAACATCTTGTGTAATGTTAGATGTGTTTTTTAGCTAGGTTCTCTGACGGTTTAACTGATCTGACCCGTGAGTTTTTCCCCAAATTGATAAATAAAAGAAAATTCAGAATAGTAATAATCTCTTTCAGATTTTATAATCATTTATGTTAGACCATACACTAATATTTGATTATGTTTTTGTTGTGTCTTTGTAGGTGCACAATCTAAATATTACACACAAAGGCGAAAGCGTTGTTGGCAAAAATATATTTTGCAACTAAGGCCATGTTAAGATAAGTCGTCTGCACACAGTTTTTGTTCCAGAGGCATTAACAACGTTGTTTTGTTGGGAGTGGTGAGTTGTGCGAGAATACCAGGACATTCTTGCCTCCGAATGCTCACAAATTACTTGAAACTATTAAAGACAATCAATGCTGTGTTTTGTTCCAACGATATACTGACGCACTAATATGAAGCAGGTAGTCACGTTATTGCGGTTCATAGATGTGTGTTTCACAGTCAGTGGAAGTAAATTGAGTTGTGAGTATCATATTGTAGTACTGCCGCTGAAATATATCTTGAGTGACTGGGCAACATTAGCTATACGAAGAGATATACATATAAAAGCAACTGGTTGCTGAATTTTATTAATTTATATACATATCGGTAATTTAAGTCCATGAGAAGCGCACCACTCGTAATGAACTAAGTTAAATATGACGGGATTATGTATCGGTGCTTACATCAATGTAATCAGACGCTTGCAGAAAGTGTGCTGTACCGTTTTATAGGTGAAGAATTAAAATCTATCTCGGACTAAATGTCCCGCTTTACACGATCACTGGCAAGGTGACTATATGGGTATAGGATTTTAGAATATCTTTGTATTTATGGTACGTGAAGTTCAGAACGTAAATAACAATCAGCCAAAGCCATTAGATGCAACTCTCAGAGATTCTCGAGAAAATCGACGTTGAAGCCTTGCAAAGCACACTTAAGTACCAATAATTAAAACAGCTGCTGCATTTGTCAGTGTAGCTCAGGTTTTAGCGTTCTGGTCTCACAGCCACAGAGTCGGTGGTTCAAATCCTGCTGTGATTGATTTTTTTTTTCCTTTTCCGAATTCAGTTATATAAGACATTTCGGGATCTCTAACTCCACGTGTTGTGTCAGTTTATGTTTATGTATACGTAGATGTGCTGAAAAGCTTGTCGCCATGTAAATCGATGTTTGAGTACGTTAGCTGCATGGAAACCCGTTAGTAGCTACGGAGAAGACTTTCCAAAAAGTGACATAGCTCTTCACAAACTGATCAACTAATAGTGAAGCCAATAGTGTAAAAAAATGTAACGTTTTTTTATTTGAAACCATCACTACAAACAACCTTCTATAAAATTTAGAAAACTACGAATGAAGAAAAATACGTTCACTTTTCGCAAAATTACCATTAGATATTGAAATTGTAAGTATTCGAAGAACGCATAAAAAAAATCTGTTTGGACAGGATTCGACCAGCAACTCCAGGGTTGTAAGGCCAGAACGCAACCACCTGGGCTACAACGATAGATCTTGCTATCCATTCTAATGATCAATAGTTACGCTTACTTGAAAAACTTCAAAGTTGATTTATTTATTTATTTATTTTATTTTATTTTATTGAGTTGCGTCAAATAGCTTTGGCGGATTGTTATTTGAGTTCTGAACTTCACGTACGATAATTATCAAATAATTCTAAAATCTGATAGCCATGTAGTATCCTTCCGAGTTTGAAGACATTGAGAAGTTCCAGAGAAGAGCAGCACGTTGTGTTTTATCACGTTACAAGGGGGAAAGCGTCAGGGAAATGTTGCTCGATTTGAGGTCGAAATCATTGAAAGAACGAAGTTGTTCGTTGCGGCCGAGATCTGTTTGCGAAATTTCAGTCACTTCTGAGTGTGAAAATATTTTCCTAGCACCCACCTACAAAGGGAGACATGACCATCCCAATAAAATAAGAGAGATCTAAAACGGGGTTCTTTTTTCCCGCGCGCTATTGGAGAATGGAACGTAGAGAAAGGTTATGAAAGTAGTTAATGAACCCTCTGCCAGGCAAATGTGATTTGCAGAGTATCTATGCAGATTTAGATGAAAGAACGTAGCGCTCCAACTTCTGACAAGCACGTTGGTATTTCTTGCTGTCGCAGTGCGAATGAACTGTATGTAGTCGTGTGCCCAGTGGACCGCGAAACATTTCCATGTACTGTGGTGGTTGGACAGGAACTGCGAAGCGAACCTGCCATTGACAGAAACGAGCCGCGGTGTCGCGCGCCGGCCGGCGTTATCCCGGCTGATTAGCCGGCTGGCAATATCTGTTCCGCTATCGCGGCGCTTGACACACGTCTCTATGTGCCGACCGCGTAGCTCGCTGTGTGCGGAACGCACTAGGGAGGCGGAAGTCGACGCTAAATGTCACGCTCTGAGCGACACGGCCCCGTCATAACGCGCTGCAGTGCAGTGACTGCTGATGGAAGACCGCCTCTTGATATAAACACCAGCCATGTAGACGACTCCATCTGGAGGCCGGTGCAGTTCGACTACATTAAAATTAATAAAACAGGGAGGAATAGCTTTGGTCACATTGAAACCTTTATTTGTATTACAAATCGATTTCAGTTTCTGGCCATCTTCAGCGCTTTAATAAATCAAAAATACAAAATCAACCTCTGTGGACGTAAAGTCATTACAATATTAAGAAACGTAAGGAACTATTTTAAAATTTCAATACCCCTTACAGATAAAAGAATACGATCAATTTCAGTACTATAATTATAGTATTACAAGACTTATATTTAGAATTATCTTTATCAGTAACAGTTTAAGAAGCAAATGAGCAGCATTTCACCACGCTACTTATCTTAAAAGACGCACCACGTTATTTCCGTATTCTTTCCATAAACTTTGTTTTACTCTCTTATTCTGCTTTTCATTGAAGTTGTAATTTTCTTGTGTCAGACCATAGATTCCAGCACAGAAACACAAAACATGAACCCAGCAAAGCGCATTATATTTACATATGTATTTTGTTGTATTTAATATTATTCTTAGTAACGTTCGTTTTTTATGTTGTAGACAGCCTCATAAATATTTCATGGCCGACTAAAAGTAGAACATATTCAACAAATAATTTATACATAAACAATTATATGTATTTATGGGCAAGAACTGAATATATTTCCATAAAAATCAATGATAAATTAAATATTAATTATGTAACTATATTTCGACGGCGGCAGAATATTTGAACAGTGAGACGCCACGAGCTTCAGTCTCAACCGATTTTAGAAGTGTGAAGTATTTGTAGGCAGGTGGTCAAAGCATTTAATTCTGTGATAGTCAAATATTCAATATTTTGGAAGGGAAATTGTATTATAAAGATGAAGCGTTGGGATGACAACGGAAGGTAACAATTTTGGGAGCAGGTAGAGCGCGCTTTCGATCGCTTGGGAGGGGACTCGCAACTTGGACGCGGTGACGAGAGGTTGCAACTCTGTCGATCTAAAGTCGCGTTACGAACTTGTGATTTGAAGAGATAGGCCTGTGTGGACTTAGTAAATTTTCGGGACTGTGACTGCAGAACTTAGTCTCTGGTTGAGAAGTGGTAAACAATGGATGTTAGTAGGGCTGTGGAACTGTGATAAATCAGCAATCATTTACTCGTGAGATGACAAGCTGTGTCTTATAACAAGTACTGTAATTAATCGCGGATTAATTTGGAACTACAGTGTTCGATACACTTTACTAATTTACGAGTGATAATTTGGAACTTTTACTCTAGAGTGCGTGTGGTACTTATTGTGCCTCTCATGAACAATAGTTGGGGAAATATTCAGTTATTTATCTATGTATAAAGTAGGGCCACCTCCTCATTTTCATGTCCAAAAACAGTAATAAACCGCATTTATAAAAAATTACTTCCTAAGTGAAGCTTCCGAACATTAGCTTAGAATGAACAGAGACAACGAGCCATAATCCTTTTACTACCCTGAGTTATGTATTATCCAATTCTTATTTATAAATACCGATAGGAAGGTTGGATGGTCAATTGACATTTGTTTGGACTTTGGTGATATCTACATAATTTTGCAGTTGCTTTTGATCTTCTGCTGACTTTACTGACAGATAAATGTCAGCTTAATCCACGAAAGGTCTAAGAAATCTACTCAGATTGTCTCCTAAATTGTTCATAGAAATAAGGAACAGTAGGAACGCTGTAACACTTTCCTGGGGAACGCCACATATCACTTCTGTTCTACTCGTTGACTTTCCGTCAATTACAACGTACTTTGTCGTTTCTGATAGGAAATTACGAATCCAGTTGCACGTGACAATATTCCATAAGGACGTAATTAGAAGAAGCTTGTGAGGTATAGTATCAAAAGTGTTCCGGAAATCTTGAAATACTGAATCTATTTCACATCCCTTGTCGTTAGCAATCCTCACATCATTTGAGTAAAGAGGTAGGTATGTTTCACGAGAACGATACTTTTTGAATCCGTGTTGACTATGGATCAATAGGTCGTTCTCTTCGAGGTAGTTCATAATATTTGAGGAAAGTATATGTTCCAAAATCCTGCTGCAAACCTACGTCAATGATATAGGCCTGTAATTTTGTGGATCACTCGTATTGCATTTCTTGAATATTGTGTGACCTGTGCAACTTTCCAGTCTTCGATTACAGAACGTTCTTTAAGCGAGTGGTTGCATATAATAAGTAGGTATTGAGCTATTACTGCAGCATGTTCTGAAAAAAAACGTAATCGGTATACAATCGGGGCCGGGAGCCTTACTTTTGTTAAGTGATTTAAGTTGCTGTAATACACCAGAGATATCTAATTACTCTTGAATTACGCATGCTGGCAGCTGTTCTCAATACGAATTCTGGAGTATTTGCTTCGTCTTTATTCGTGAGGTCCATTGAAGTAGTTTGCGATCGAGTAAATATGGCTATATGACCTCAAATGGCCCCGGGCAGTGTTAGGGGATGCATTATCCACTTTGGTATAAGAGAAGTGGAGGGGGCTGTACGGCTGAGACGCGAGGTGGCAGGTGGACGAGCGCCTCCCTCTGTTGTGTGAACACCAACACTAATTTTACGTCAAACGAACCAGAATGTGGGGAACCACGAGGAGTTGAAGACTGTTGCTCCGTAACAGTGTCGCCCTGAAGCTTTTTAACTGAATATGCTCTTGTGTATTCTCTACAGCAAAACTTACGAACAATTCCGTGAACTTGTTCAGAAAACGTTGAGCTTTCCAACCTTTTCTTATATTACTTTCATGAAACAATCCAGTACTTCCTTTCTTCTCACTGTTACAAATGTCTCTGACAACATCACATTCGCATTTGCCAAAGCGGTAGGTGGATCAGAACAAAGTGTTCAGACACTCTGTGACGTAAATGGCATTGAAACAGAGGATGACACTCTAAAGGCGGAATTGCTAAATGTCTGTTTCCAAAGCTGTTTCACAGATGACGATTGCACTGTAGTTCCTTCCCTAGATTGCCACACAAAATGGCAGATATCGAAATAATTGACAAAGGGATAGAAAAACAATTAAAATAGCTCAAAAGAGGAAAGGCCGCAGGACCTGATGGAATACCACTTCGATTTTACACGGAGTATGCGAAGGAACTGCCCCCCCCCCCCCCCCCCCCCATCACGCAGTGGTGTATCGTAGGTCTCTAGAAGAGCATAGCGTTCCGAAAGATTGGAAAATGGCGCAGGTCATCCCCGTTTTCAAGAAGGGTCCTGGAACAGACGTGCAGAACTATAGGCCTATATCACTAACGTTGGTCAGTTGTACAATTTTGGAACAAGTATTATGTTCGAATTTAATGACATTTCTCGAGACTAGGAATCTGTCTGTAGGAATCAGCATGGGTTTCGAAAAAGGCGTTCGTGTGAAACTCAGCTCGCGATATTCGTCCACGAGACTCAGAGGGCCATTGACACGGGTTCTCAGGTAGATGCTGTGTTTCTTGACTTCCGCAAGGCGTTTGATACAGCTCCCCACAAACGTTTAATGAAGAAAGTAAGAGCATATGGTCTATCAGACGAATTGTGTGATTGGAGTGAGGAATTCCTAGATAACAGAAAGCAGCAGGTTATTCTCAATGGAGAGAAGTCTTCCGAAGTAGGAGTTATGTCAGGTGTGCCACAGGGGAGTGTCGTGGGTCCGTTGCTGTTCACGATATATATAAATGACCTCGCGGATAACATCGGAAGTTCACTGAGGCTTTTTGCGGATGATGCGGTAGTATATAGAGATTTTGTAACAACGGAAAATTGTATTGAGATTCAGGAGGATCTGCATCGAATTGACGCATGGTGCAGGGAATGGCAATTAAATATCAATGTAGACAAGTGTAATGCGCTGCTAATACACAGAAAGAATGATCTTTTATCATTTAGCTACACTATGGCAGGTCAGAAACTGGAAGCAGTTAATTCCATAAATTATCTGGGAGTAGTCGTAAGGAGGGATTTAAAATGGAACGACCATATAAAATTAATCGTCGGTAAAGCAGATGCCAGACTTAGATTCATTGGAAGAATTCTAAGGAGATGCAGTCCGAAAACAAAGGAAGTAGTTTACAGTACACTTGTTCGCCCACAGCTTGAATACTGCTCACCGGTGTGGGAGCCGTACCAGGTGGGATTGATAGAGGAAGTGGAGAAGATCCATCGGAGAGCAGCTCGCTTCCTTACAGGATCATTTAGTAATCGAGAAAGCGTTACGGAGATGATCGCTAAACTCCAGTGGAAGACTCTGCAGGAGAGACGCTCTGTCGCTCGGTACGGGCTTTTGTCAAAGTTTCGAGAACATACCTTTACTGAGTAGTCTAGCAGTATATTGCTCCCTCCTACGTATATCTCTCAAAGAGATCATGAGGATAAAATCAGAGAGATTAGAGCCCAGACAGAGGCATACCGACAATCCTTCTTTCCGCGAACAATACGTGACTGGAATATGAGGGAAAATCGATAGTGGTACTCAAGGTACCCTCCGCCACAGAACCTCGGGTGGCTTGCGGAGTATAGATGTAGACGTAGATGTAGAAGTAGAAGACCTTTCAGCGATCGCCACAGATGTTTTAAAAAAGGAGAAGTCACTAAATAGAAACAAGTACTCCTGTAGTAAGACACAATGAATTACATAAAGACAAACAGGGTGAAGATCTTTCGTACTCTCACTGGAGAGAACGTGACACAAAAATTCTGTCGAACGGTTGGGTTTGCTTGTCAGGCGGGTGTTCGCACAGCAGAGGCAGGCGCTCGGACACGCGCCAGTCGTCCACCTACCACCTCACGTATCAGTCGCGCAGCCGTTTCACTTCTACTACATCACAAGTACACAATGTGTTTGAGTAAAACACTTACGCGCGCCTGTCGCGAATACGGCGTGATGGTGACGCGATTGGCGTAGATGGCACACAGGTTGGTGTCTTCGAAGAGGCGACGAGGTACGCCTTACTGGCTTTCTGCAGCGCCATGACGGCGGTGCTCTGGCAGCGCAGGTCGGTCTTGAAGTGCTGTGCCATTTCTCGCACTAGGCGCTGTAAGGCCAGCTAGCGGTTCAGCAACTGTGCGCTCTTCGGTAGCGCCTGGTTTCCCGGAGCGCTACGGTTCCGGGCCTGTAGCGGTGGGGCTTCTTAAACGTCATCTGTGGCGGGCGCGCTCTTCCTCGCCGCCTCGGTGACGAGCAGTTGGACTTGCCGGCCGTTTGCTTAGTGCAGGCATGTCGATGCGGGCCGAAGCGAAGATGGAAGCTACGCCAGGGTGCGAGCAGTACGGTCTCTCGGCGAAAACTGCATGGGGCTCTTATATATCGTATACATGTGGTCATTCTAACTTACATAGCATGAAAATTCGGTTTTTAAGATTTTTGCTAATTTTTCTTCTCCCATATCTCGCAAAATATTGTTCATAGAGAAATTATAATGGGATGTTTTCTGTAGTATAAGTTATGCAATTTAATTTTGTACTGTTGTACTTTTGTACTGTTGTACTAGATATAACGTTGCCCTTGCTTCGTATGATGCCATAATTGTTAAAAGTAGATTCCGCGATTATATTTTTTGGACAAGGAATTGAAGGTACCGTATGTTTGAATTTGAAATAAGTTAAAGTACAGCACAAAATGAACATTAAAGCAAATAAACCGCGGGTTGCATATTAAAGTCGGGCACCATACAAACAACAGCACGTTATAAGACTTACGGAAAGCATCTAGCTGGATCCTGCGCTTCGTATTGTAGAAGCTGGAAATGATTTTTTTTTTTTTTTTTAATATATGAACGTTGAAGATACTTTCCGTAGTAGATCAATGTTCAGACTGTTCACTTCGCCTTTCATTGTTGTGTGACCGTGGGTGGATTATGAAGTTACTGGTAATGATATAATAATTTAAAAAAATGATCGGACTTCGTGAAATTACAAAAGAAATGACTGCAGGTTCTAAAATCTAGCAAAGTATTGTATAAGGATGATTGATTGATTGAAATTTTGCAGACAATGCGAAGCGATTGTAATGGCGTCTGAAAAACGTAAGCTACGCTCGATCTCACACCCCAGAGGACGGGACTTTTTATATGTCTTCTTTACCACTGTACAAAAATTTGCGCCTACGTGTTTTTCCCCCTATTTTCCTTCGACAATTGGACTACTAACACCGAAATGTATGTTTGTCTTGATCACAATTATTTTACTAATTCTTTCGGTCACTGGCCATATTCAAAAGTTTAAAATGACGATTTTTGGTTAATAAATAATAAATTGTAAATACATATTACTATACGAGGTATGTCCACAAAATAAGTTCCGTTAGGTTATATAAAACAAACGTGTACATATACAGAAAAATATTTATTGTAGCCTACAAAAATATACAACTATTAAACTACTTTTCCACATAGCTTCCAAAATTTTGTAGGCATTTGTCATAGCGTGGCAGAAGTATTTGTATGCCTTCTTCGTAGAAAGTTGCCGCCTGTGTATTCAACCATGTGGTAACATGTTCTTTCACCTCATCATCATTGCTGAAGTGTTGACCACCATGGACAGGTTTTAGGTGTAACAAGAAAGTAGCCAGAAGAGAGACTGTAAGGAGGATGATCAAACATGTCCCTGTGAAATTCCCGTAAGAGTTGTTTGGTCACATTCGGCTTGTGAGGTCGGGCGGCAACGTGAAGGGAAGAAGAAAATTCCTTTCATATCTTCTTACGCCTCAAATCTGTCCTTGGTGGTCAACACTTCAACGATGATGAGCTGAAAGAACATGTTTGCCACATGGTTGAATACACAGGTGGCAACCTCCTATGAAGAAGGCACACAAAAACTTCTCCCACCCTATGACAAGTGCCTACAAAATTTCGGAAGTTATGTAGAAAAGTAGTTGAACAGTTGCAGATTTTTATACTATAAATATTTTTTCTGTATCTGTTTACGTTTGGTTTATATAACCAAACGGAACTTACTTTATGGACATACCACGTATAAACAACTGACTGACGATGACAACGAACGTGCTTTGCAATTAAAAACGCATATTGTGATTAACGATTTGAAACTCCATTAGGCGTAATGATATTCGATAGACATTAGCTTATATCGAAGATAGTTTGGCTAACTTACTTTGCAGCAGAACTATCATGTAACTATGATTATCAATTATAGTATCAGGCATGCCATTAAAATGATACATAATATGTCGACGTTGTACTGCAAAAGAAAACTCGAAAGAATGTATTCCATAAGAAATCAGTCTGGAGGCTAACGGAACCGCAGCACTCGGCTAAATGACAACCATTTGCTCCATCTATTACACGTAATATAAATAGTTATTGCTTAATTTATTAATAATAACTGACGAGAGGAATTACGAAACGGTTAATTCAGTAACTTTAATGATGAAGGAGCCAAACAATACGTACAGAAGCCTTCCTCCATGACGCATACTTGAGGATAATTACGACACTTCTTATTTTGTCTGTCTCCATTCTATGTATTCTCCCCTTATTATACTAGGCACGTCCAGAAAGTAAGTTCCGTTTGCTTGTATAAAACGAACGGGTACATATACAGAAAAAATATTGATTGTACAAAAATCTACAACTGTTAAACTACTTTTCTACATATCTTCCGAAATTTTGTAGGCAATTGTCATAGCATGGCACAAAGTTTTCTGTGCCTTTTTCATAGAATGTTGCCGCCTGTGTATTCAACCATGTGGTAACATGTTCTTTCAGCTCGTCATCATCGTTGTAGTATTGTCCACCAAAGTCAGATTTTAGGTGTAAGAAGAGAATTACTGTCAAAAGATTTTTTTTCACGATAATGCCTGATCTCACACACCGAATGTGATCAAACAATTCTTACGGAAATTTCAATGGGACCTGTTTCATCATCCTCCATACAGCTCGGACCTCTCACCTAGCGACTTTCATCTCTTCTTATACCTAAAATCTGACCTTGGTGGTCAACACTTCAACGATGATAAAGAGCTGTTACCACGTGGTTGAATACACAGGCCGCAGCCTTCTGTGAAGAATGCATGCAGAAATTTGTGGCACGCTATGACAAGTGCCTACAAAATTTCGGCACTTATGTGGAAAAGTAGTTTAAGAGTTGTAGAATTTTATGCAATAAAAATTTCTTCTGTATCTGTGTACAATTTCATTTTATTACCAAACGGAACTTACTTTCTGGACGCGCTGCAATTGTCTCTAATTTCTATCCTTTGGCTTTACTGATTCTGTCGTCCATGGCCCCAAATCAGAGCCAAGTGGACAATTTTATTACACATCAGTTCGTCCAGTTCAAGAATTCTTTTTATAATACCTTGCGCTGGTTTTGTGTCATTACATTCGTTTGTTTGTTTCTTTGCTTTTTTATGTATTTTTCATTCCCTCTCCTGATGGGGTAGGGCGGGCTGTTGTAATGCTTCTTGCTGTACTTTTCAGCCAATTAGGTTACAAGATTTATTCTTTTATTACATTGTTTTGAGGAAAATTTTGTTACAGTATATATTTACTATTTCGTATTACAATTAAAAAAACTTATAATTGCTATTATAATTTAAAATCTTTTTGCTATTTTCCCCAGTTTTCTTAGGGGTTTGTCAAGAATCGGGTGCTGTCTTCTTGAGTCATCACTTTCGTAAGGACTTGCTCTCTTCTCATGCTACAGCCGTTTACTTGTGGCTACGTCGGTTGGTCCAGCTGCTTCGGTGGTCTCCGGTGCGTCATCTTTCCTCTTCTTCCATGCGTCTTCTTTCCTCTTCTTCTCTATTTTCATCATCTTCCAGTTCCTCCTTGTATCGTTGTGTACGTCGGTATTTTAACCAATTCACACGGTATCGGTAGTTCTTGTCATCTTCTTGGGTCGGTCTGTATCTTTCTTCACTCATCTTCAATGCATCAGTATTTAGAAGGCATCCTGCCATGCTGATGATTTCGATGGTCTGACACTCTGTGCTGTTACCAGGGATGGAGTGTTGGGGTATCAGAACAGTAAGAAGCGAATTTCTATTTTAATTTCATTTTTTATTATTGAAAAAAGAAAAAAAATTAATAATAATAATAATAATAATAGACAATTATTAATTAATGTTGTGAAGAAAAAAAATTCATCTGTGGAACTAAAAGAAAAAAGTGGAAGAGCAGTATCTTTGCTTGTTAATTAGCAGTCAGTCTTGGCTTGTCTTCTTGAGCAGTTAGAAGTGATGAGCTGTCTCGTTGTTTTTGTAAACTTTCAGTTGTGATGTAAATGTTTTTAGAAAAATACAGATCTTTCTCAGGAGTGAAAAGTTTCGTCTTAGTTTATTACTTAGGCCTTAAAGTGAACTACATAATGACCCTGAAATGTGATGAAGAAATCAAGAATAAGAAGCCTTTCAGAAAATTGTCGGTATTTTTTTTACATGAGTTAATTCTAAAGTTTCTCTGACGTTTATTAATATTGACTGCAGTTCTTCTTTGCTAATTTTCAGTAAAAATTTATAAAATACATATATAGATATATATAAAGATGTTTCAACTCCATATTTCGGGCTTCTTGCTTCTTCTCTGCGCTGGTATCATTTGGTACCGTTTGCACGGCTCGCTTTGTGACTATGTTCTTTTTCTTATGTTGTAGTTGCTTCTCTGGTCGTTCTTCTTCTTCTTCTTCTTCTTCTGTGTTCATCGTTCATCTGGAGGACTGTTGGCCGCCGTCTGTGTCCTTTTAGAGGCGCTTAGTTTGCCGTCCGTCTGCATCAGTCGTGCTTCCAGCTGCGGTTGGCGTCGATATGCTTCTCGTATCAAGAGGCATACTGCTTCCATTTCTGAACGTAGCGCTATCCTGAAAAGGCTCTCAGCTTATTGTAGGGCGGTTTCGATGTTGACGCGATGTTCGGCGTCCTCTTCTTACTTCCGCGGTCCGCTGCCGTCACGTTGCTGCTGGCCTTTTTCGGTCGTGGGATCGCTGTTTTCCCGCGTTGTCGTCTTCTTCGGCGTCGCGGTTCAGCTTATTCGCCGACTGATGGGTTTTCATTGCTCGCCAGTGTTCCTGGTTCATTTCGGTTTGGCGAAAGCTTTGCAGCCTCGCCAGCTTACGACATGCGGGCCGTTACAGCGGACGCATGTCGGCCTTTCTTCTTTGCGCACCCGGCATGCACTTGCCGGCGCATTTTACGCGTTGGGGCTCGTTGGGCACTGCTTTGCAACGTGCCTTTCCTTCTGGCATTTTAAGCATGGCAGATGCTCGACTTGGATCTTAAAGCCAACGAGCCTGTGCAGCTCTGCTTTTTCCTTCTTTTCTTTTTGGTTTTCGGGCGATGCGACCGCCAGAATAAATAGTGGCGGCTTTCTCTTGTTGGTTCTCTTATGTAATCGTACGAATACATTGCAGAATCCTGTTTGGTGCAATCCTTTCTGCACCATGGTAGCAAGGGTAGCCTCTTGAGGAGTGCCTTGGCTGTTGTTGTCTTCGACTTCGCCTCTATTCCTTTCGGTAACCGGACGACATACTTATCGACTAGAGGCTGCAGGAGCTCATAGTCTTAGCAGCCGTCCATTGTCACATCCAGCAGGAGTGAGTCGTTGTCTAGGTTTCAGACTCGGACCTCCCCTGTTGCCGCAATGTCCAGCTGAGCGACGAAGTCCATCCATTCTGCTTCCTTGAACCGGATGTAGATCGGTGGGGGCGAGGTCTGCGTGTCTTCGTTCATCTCCATTTGTTCCCTGCTGTTATCTTGTAAAGCGTCATCGTCTTTTATTCCGATTGATGTGGCTGCTTCTTCTTGCGACTTGTCCATTGCGGTCGGTGAACGACGTTTGTTTCTCTGTTAAATTGCTGTAATAACAGCAACTTCAGCAGTACGACAAATTTTCTAGCCGTGCACTGCACCGCTCGATCTTCTGCTCGCGGTAGCTGAATGCGCGTCCGTCCGCTACCGCTCCTCCAGCGACACTCGGATCAATATATTCGTTGTTCTCTCTGTTTTGTTTGTTAAAAAATCGATAATTTCGTAGACGTGTAACATAACACAGCTGAGTCGTTCGAATGATATACAGGGTGTTTCACTAAGTCTGTTTGCCTCGGTAACTTATAAAATAATAGGTGACGGGAAATTTTAATGCGGTAGGTCAACACAAGAAATGTTACACTTTCTGCGGAGCTATGAACATAGTTTATTATATCATTTTCCAAAGAGTTACAGTACAAAGATATAATTTTTAAATGGAACAGTAGTTTTTTTCTATCGTGCGTTGGAATCGTTGTAAGCAGCTGCGTCCAAATCAATTTAAACTACATTCTTATCACTGTTAGTTTGGGAGCTACAACCCTTCAAAGTTTTGGGGGCAAATACCACACGCTGTACATAATACATTGGTGTGTGGTGGATGTTATGGAGTGGGAAGTTGATTTACATGAGATGTTCAAATGTGTGTGCATGTTCCTCAATGCATAATGCAATGCGCCGTCGCAAGAATCTGCAGACGAGATGTAACATCGCCGGTGTGACGGAGCAACATGCGTCCTCCATGCACCGTTTTAGATCATCTGGGGATGTGGTCTCAGTGACATAAACACGATCCTTTAGATATCCCCAAAAAGAAATCTACTGGTGTTAAATCGGGCGACCATGCGGGCCATGAATGAGGACCATGGCGCCCCAACCATCTTCCTGCAAACCTGCTGCATCGTGCTGCGGACTCTCGTGTGTAGACACACATGTTCAACGAGACCACCCAAACTGTCGGATATAAGAGCGCGATATAAATCACCTGTCAGTGTACCAGGGAAGTAGTGTGGACCGACGATTTCATCTCCAAGGATTCCACAGCACACGTTAATAGACCATCTACGTTGACGGTCGATAGGTCGTACCCACCGAGGATTGTCTGCGGCCCAGTAGTGCATGTTATGGTGATTCACTGCACCATAATTTTTGAACGTGGACTCATCAGAGAACATAACACTTTGTAAAGAATCCAGCGTGAAATTACGAATGGCCCACTCACAGAATGTCACTCTTGCACGGAAATCGTTCCCATGCAGCTCCTGGGTCAGTGACAGGCGGTACGGGTGAAACCTGTGGCCGTGTACTATACGCCACACAGATGTGAGACTGACACCAGCGACTGCAGCAACGGCTCGAAAGCTGACATGAGGGTCGTGGTGTAGTGCAGCTAAAACAAACACCTTCGTCTCCTCACTTCTTGCAGGTCTTCGTCTGTTACTGTGGCACATTACCAAGCTGCCTGTTACCCGAAGTCGTTGTTCGGCACGTAAGAACGTAATGGCTGCCGGGGCTCTTCGCCTAGGATATCTCACGGCATACGCCGTGGCTGCTTCAGTGGCAGCGTGTCGGTACTCGCCCAGCATCAGCAACATGTCAACGTACTCGTTGTTCGTTTATGCCATCGTCATCCGATGTCAGTAAATGTGGTATACTGAGCCCCGGTTGTTTGTGTGGCTCCAACTGTCGGGTATACGGCCGTGTGCGGCGACAGTCGGTAGTCTAACAGTGCATCGAGGAAGCTTCTCGCTCCGTGACACCGGCGACGTTACAACTCGGCCGCACTACATTTAGAAAGCGCATTGCATTATGCGCAGTGTTTGTGGTATCTGCCCCTGAAACTTTGAGGGGTTGTAGCTCCCAAAATAACAGTGATAGGAATGTAATTTAAATTGATTTGGACGCAGCTGGTTTCAACGAATCCAATGCACGGTAGAAAAAATCTATTGTTCCATTTAAGAAAATTATATCTTTGTGCTGTATCTCTTTGGAAAATGATACAATAAACTATGTTCATAGCTCCGCAGAAAGTGTAACATTTCTTGTGTTGACCTACCGCATCAAAGTTTCCCGTCACCTGTTATTTTATAAGTTACAGAGGCAAACATACTTAGTGAAAAACCATGGAAGTGTTTTACATCGCAACAAGGGATATCAAACCAAAAAAGCCTTAGTTCATAGGTGAGAGTTGCGTTTGGATAACACTAACGACTTAAAGAAAATGACAAAGAATAAGGGCAATAGTACGTTGCGTTCGCGATGAAATAAATTATTAATGTTGTTCCTGCTCTTTGATTGAGAAGTTCTCGGTATGCACTAGTTCGAAGAGTAAATTAATTATCTTTGTAAAGGGAACGTTTTACTGTGATCGATGATAGTTTACTGATATCGAGAACCTGTAAACCAGCATTAATTATTTAAATGTTCATATGTTTGTAGAGCTTAAGGGACCTAACTACGGGGTCATCAGTCCCTAAACTTACAAACTACTTATGATCTAGCTAATACTAAGGACGGGACAAATAACCATGCCCGAGGGGGAATTCGAAGCCCGGACCATAGTGACCGTGCAGAACGTGACTGGTGCTCCGCAGACCGCTCGGCCACCGCGGCTGGCTAATTATTTAATTTGTAGTCACAAAACATTATTCCATACATTCTATGTAACTACAACGTTGACTTGTTCGATATCGATTAGATACGTATCGCTTAGATATATATCGTTTGGAGGCCACAAGCGTCCTATGTAACACATCTACGAAATTATATTCTCCCCCCCCCCCCCCCCGATAACTAAAGAGAGCGAAACAATTGGAGGATCATATGAAATATCTACGTTGTGAAGTACTGTCATCGGCGGACTGAACTAATACGAATCCTCAACATTAAGGCAATCGAGATAGTAGTAATAACATGACATTTCTGGAATGAGGGATGATGTTGTGTTTACTCCATCAAACGAATTATATCAGTAGTTGGCTTCTGATAGTGCAATGACAAGGTGGTGCAGTGCAACAAAAACGTGAATTACCTAAAGCAATGGCATGGAGAGCCAACGAAAGTTGGAAGGGAAACAGAGGGAGGTAGCAGCATCTACTGGAGTGTTCCTAATTTCCAGAACCTAGACGCAAATTCAGACAATAAGAACTCTTAAAAGAAGGCATGGCTAAGGTCGTCTACGGGTAACATCAGCTAGAGATGACCGTTATCTCTCGTTAACAGTCCGTTGAGACCCTCCAGGCAGCAGTAGGACGCGTAATATCAACACAAACCGGTATCGTCTTTCGCAATGTAGTCTCTACGCATGGAGACCTGCAGTGTGTGTTTACCCCGCAGATGCTGGGAGGAGGAACCTCCATACAGAAGTGTCCTGGGTTCTGTTCACAGATGAGCCAAGATTTTGTGTTCAGCCGGACAATCGATGATCCCTGAGATAATCTGCACCATATCTTAGTGCTGGATGAATGTTGTAGATAGTAGTCGGTGGCCGTACGGACCTGTGTGAAGTTCACAATAGCGCTTTGACTGCTACAAAATATAGTGACGTTGTTCTTCGACTTTTCGTTGTGCATTACGCTGGTACCATAGGAGACGGATTCCTTTTGATGGACGATAACGCTCATATCCATAGAACTGCGCTGTTGGATGCTGAAGGAATTAAATCACCGGACTTAAACCAAACTGAGCATGTCTAGGATACCATTGGCCAATGAATTTGCCAGACCAAAAACTCCCAGAACGGTTGCAAAACTGGATATTGTACTTCTGGAAGACTCACCTCACGATCTGATTGATAACCTTATCCTGTCCATGCCACGCAGGTGTGTAACTGTGTACTTGCCGTCCGAGTTGATCACACACCATATTAGAGAGCAACGAGAATTTTTTCACTATGGTGCCTCTCTCTACATAACCACCAAGCAAAGAGTTGAGAAGCAAAATATCGATTTGTATCACACACAAATTACAATTGTAACCAATATCATAATAAAATACGTTACCATATGTATAATGTGTATGATATCTCGCCTGATCCCCATCTCCTATTGAGCAGTGTATTTAGCTACTGTTATATCCTAACATTTCGGCTATCTTGGTACAATCTTTGAATGTCTCTCAGATTTCTGCTTCCATAACTATGTTGAGGCACACATCCGACTGATTTTTTCAAAACTATTTCCTCTGAAATTTTTTTTTTTAGTTTACGGTGTAGCCTTAATGTTTGAAAAAACTAACTTGTTGATGGAAATTTCTGTCAGTACTTCCAGTGGCCTATGCAAGCGCGACTTTTCCTATCTCCTTCTGGCAGAAACAATTCAGAGCATGCGCGTCCTTACATATAGTTCATTAAGAAATTCATTTTCAGTTCGTTGAAAACAGCTGCTAAATTCTATCACTGGAAACATAGTCCAAATGTCTCATTGAAAAACCATTTTATTGACACCGACACTGTAGAAAGATTGCCTTTGTTGAGGAAGCCATACCCTCACCTCAGCTTGTAACCTGATTGATGCTCCTCTGCGGATGAACTCTTCGAAGTCATGCACCTAGTTTTCACATTTTTTTGGTCATCCATCTTCATACGTTACACTTACTGCCGTGTTACACGGTACTGTTCGGCTTAATAAATGCGCAGAGTGACTCAGTTTGAGTCAACGGAGCCGGAAAGACACCAAAGTAATAAGCATAACTTATGAAACCTTCAGTTATATCGAGCACTTATACACTCCCGGCTATTAAAAAGATGACGTGCTACAGACACAAAATTTAACCGACAGGAAGAAGATGCTATGATATGCAAATGTTTAGGTTTTCAGAGCATTCACACAAGATTGGCGCCCGTGGCGATACCTAAAACGTGCTGACATGAGGAAAGTTCCCAACCGATTACTCACACACAAACAGCACTTGACCAGCGTTGCCTGGTGAAACGTTGTTGTGATGCGTCGTGTAAGGAGGAGAACTGCGTACCATCATGTTTCCGACTTTGATAAAAGATGGGTTCTAGCGTATCGCGATTGCGGTTTATCTTATCGCGACATTGCTGCTCACGTTGGTCGCGATCCAATGACTGTTAGCAGAATATGGAATCGATGGGGTCAGGAGGGCAATACGGAACGCCGTACTGGATTTCTACGACATAGCAGTCGAGATGACAGGCATCTTATCCGCATGGATGTAACAGATCGTGCAGCCACGTCTCGATCCATGAGTCAACAGATGGGGACGTTTGCAAAACTACAACCATCTGCAGGAACAGTTCGACGACGTTTGCAGTAGCATGGACTATCAGCTCGGAGACCATGGCTGTGGTTACCCTTGACGCTGCATCACAGGAGCGCCAGCGATGGTGTACGCAACGACGAACCTAGGTGCACGATTGACCAAACGCCTTTTTTTTCGGATGATCCAAGTTCTGATTACAGCATCATGATGGTCGCACCTATAATTGGCGACATAGCGGTGAACGCACATTGGAAGTGTGTATTCTTCATCGACATACTGGCGTATCACCCGACGTGCTGGTATAGAGTCACCTCTAGTTCGCATCGACGGTACTGTGAACAGTGGCCGATGTGTTACGACCCGTGGCTCTACCCTTCATTGGATCCCTGCACGACCGCGTGTTGCAGGTCCTGTACTGGCCTTTCCGGATACTGAAATGTTCGACTACTGCCCTGGCCAGCACATTCTCCAGATCTCTCACCAATTGAAAACGTCTGGTCAATGGTGGCCGAGCAACTGGATAGTCACAATATGCCAGTCACTACTCTTGATGAACTGTAGTATAGTGTTGTAGTTGCATTGGCATCTGTACCTGTACACGCCATCCAAGCTCTGTTTGACTCATTGCCCAGCCCAATCAAGGCCGTTATTACGGCCAGAGGTGGTTATTCTGGATACTAATTTCTCAGGATCTATGCACCCAAATTGCGTGATAATGTAATCACATGTGCGTTCTAGTATAATATATTCGTCCAATGAATACCCGTTTATCATGTGTATTTCTCCTTGGTGTAGCAATTTTAATGGCTAGTATTGTAAAATGATTCGGAGGTAGCATTTTGCAGCACAGCCCCAACGATTATAAATTTTATTTCTTTATTGCTAGCGACAATCTCTCCATTCATTGCAAGGTCTCAGATAATGTACATTTATTGGGTGCTTGAAAGCCGAGGTGGAGTAGCCGAGCGGTCTAAAGCGTCTCGCTGCGGAGAGCGCGGTTGCTCTCCGTGGAGGTTCGAGTCCTCCCTGGGGCATGGGTGTGTGTGTTGTCCTTAGATTAGTTTACTTAGGTTTAAGTAGTTTGTAAGCTACGGACTGATGACCACGCAGTTTGGTCCGATAGATTTACAAACATTTGAACTTTTTTTTTGTGGTTGAAGGGGAAGGAGATTCATTAATCCTCTACAAGAAACTCATTGAAATCAGCATACTTCTTTCTTTTTCCCTTTCAATTATTCAATCTCTCCATATTAGAACCATATCATTTTTTCTTCTATACTCTGCAATGCTGGACATCCTCTTTGAGGATGCGTTTCTGTTCCATTGCTTTTAGTGACAAGAGAACAGAAAAGTTACTAAATTTGCCTGCTGCTCGACTTTTAGTTGTGTTGTTGCTGCAACGCTGCTGCTTCTCCAGACTGCTCTGGTGCATTTAATTTTGTTTCTGGTGTGCGTGCGTGCGTGTGTGTGTGTGTGTGTGTGTGTGTGGAACAGCTGCTAGCTGCTGCCGACTACTAGTTCTGTGCTCGGAGGCTGCTGAACACTGCAGGTGACAGCTGGCCCATGCGGCACCTGTGTTTTGGGTCGAGTACTGCTGTCGCTGGCTCACGTGCAACCCTGCTATGCATACCAAGTCAGTTTATCATACAGAAATGCCGGATCAGGACCCTAAATACGTGAATGCACTGTTCACTATTTTAACCCTATGTTTCCTGACATAAGAAAAAAAATTACTTTTTACATTATCATTGTAGAGTTTTTGGTGTTGTGGCCTCAAAAGGCACTACAAGGTTTTATTTTTATTTTTATTTTATATTGTTATTTTCAACTCTTTCACTGCCGGTAGTCTGAAGTACCTTCAGGATCCATGGAGAGAATTACATAATGCACAGAAAAATGCTCCAATTTGTAAAACTTGTACGTTATTCTAAACAAAAATTGAATACATTTACATTATAAAATGAATTAACAAAAATATGATATTTATGTTTTTCCAGTAATTGAAGTTTGCTTCTAGAGCAACATTTTGACAGTATGTGATTTTTACATACACATCACATATTTAGTGATATCTCTTGAAATTGTAAGAAACAGTTCTTGTTGTCATTGCAACACAAATACACTTTACATTCACTACACTGTGAATGTGGTCTCGACTGAATTTCAATTGCCCCCCCGCCCCCCCGCCCCCCCCCCCCCCCCGAAAGATGGTGCCACCATTTTTGATCACCTGCCAAGACTATAAGTTCATCGTCCGTATGATCCACCGAACCCATGTTTTTATTGTAATAGCATATAATAACTGGATATGGTACAGACATATGAGTCCTATCTTGCTACTTACTTGACACTATACTCCGTTCGTTGGTATGGAAGTTTGACGGAAAATACACTAGTTTATTGTCCCTCCATGTCAGTATCTTCCGAAATCTCTGCATCAGTCAGAAGACGAAAATAGCTACCAGTTTTGATCTGTGAGATAAAAAGTGGACCGAACAACTAGAAAGATGAAACGCATTGTAGCTACAATAATGTGTTCGCACAACCTGACTGTACTAATAAGTCAATTTTTTATTTTCAACTTTATCTCACTTGCTTGTAATGTAAAAAAAAAAAAAAAAAAAAAAAAAAAAAAAGAGGGTATGTACTAACATTGGAAAATCCAACGTAAGTTTCAATAAATTGCGCAAAAAGCCAGGCAACAGCGAGGAAACAAACATACACAATCTTCCGATTTCACAGCAGCGCGTGAAAAACAATTACAAGCTCTGGCTGCCACAGAGGTCTATGTATCGCGCAGTAACGTCTCAGAAACCGTAAGGCAAAGATGTCCCGACAGACTCTCAGATCATAAAAGTCAACTATAAGAAAATAATGAGGGTCAAAAATTACTGGTACTTTTGAGGTATCAGTCAGGCAACAAAGGATTAAAAGCGTTTGTTAGTATTCCTGGGTATGTTCCCACTTTAAATTATTTGACTTGCCTATCATATATTGACACGAATTATCTACAGGAGAATAGAAAAGCTGGTAGAAGCTGACCTCGGGGAAGATCAGTTTGGATTCAGGAGGAACGTAGGAACCCGGGAGGCAATACTCACTTTACGTCTTATCTTAGAAGATAGATTAAGGAAAGGCAAACCTACATTTTTAGCTTTTGTAGATTTGGAGAAAGATTTTGACAATGTTGACTGGAATACACTCTTTCAAATTCTGAAGTCAGCAGGGGTAAAATATAGGGAAAGGAGAGTTATTTACAACTTGTACAAAAGCCAGACCGCAGTTATTAGACTCGAAGGGCATGAAAGGGAAGCATCAGTTGGGAAGGGAGTAAGACAGGGTTGTAGCCTTTCTCCGATGTTATTCAATTTGTACATCGAGCAAGCGGTGAAGGAAAGCAAGGAAAAATTTGGAATAGGGATTAAAGTTCAGGGGGAAGAAATAAAAACATTGCGTTTTGCTGATGACATTGTAATTCTATCAGAGACAGCAAAGGACCTGGAAGAGCAGTTGAATGGAATGGACAGTGTGTTGAAGACAGCGTATAAAATGAACATTAACGAGAGCAAAACAAAAATAATGGAATGCGGTCTTAGAAAATCAGGCGATGCTGAAGGAATTAGATTAGGTAACGAAGCAATGAAGGTGGTAGATGAGTTTTGTTACTTGGGTAGTAAAATAACATGCGATGGTCGTAGTACAGAGGATACAAAATGCAGATTGGCAATGGGAAGAAAAGCATTTTTGAAAAAGAGAAATTTGCTAACATCGAATATTAATTTAAGTGTAAGGAAGTCTTTTCTGAAGGCATTTGTGTGGAGTGTTGCCTTGTATGGGAGTGAAACATGGACGATAAGCAGTGCGGACAGGAAGAGAATAGAGGCTTTTGAAATGTGGTGCTACAGAAGAATGCTGAAGATTAGGTCAGTAGATCGCTTAACTAATGAAGAGGTACTTAACAGAATTGGTGAGAAAAGGAATTTTTGGCATACCCTGACTAAAATAAGGGATCGCTTGGTAGGACACATACTTAGACATCGGGGAATCGTAAATTTAGCATTGGAGGGAAGTGTGTGGGGTAAAAATGGCAGAGGGAGACCAAGATACGCGTATAGTAAGCAGATTCAAATAGATGTGGGTTGCCGTTCTTATGAGGAGATGAAAAGGCTTGCTCAGGATAGAGTAGGGTGGAGAGCTGCATCAAACCAGTCTCCGGACTGAAGACCATAACAACAACATTCAGACGTTCCCTGCTGGCACAGTGAAATCTAGATTGCTTTCTGTTCATGAGGCTTGCCGATTCCCGCACTGTACTGCCATTGCAACAGATGGTAAGTTACGTACGCAGCTGCCTGTTTGTGCGCTTGGCCGAGAGGTCCTTACCTGTGTACCGACACCGCATCTTCATGTCCGTGACCCACCCAGTTTACGTTGAGCTGGAGGCCGACTTATTTTACTCAAAAAGTTGTAACAGCCTCGCTCTTTTTCTCGGTATCTCTGAACTTTCCCATGTGCTCTTTACGATTACATGGTCTTAAGGTTACGCTTCATCATCTTATACTTTATTTATCCTTCTGTGAAACTTGCTCAAAAAATTATTTCCCCGCCTTTGCAGAATTTATTATTTCTATGCCTACTTCCTGTGCGATTATTTTTTCCAACGCGTCACTATTAATTCAGTTTTTTCCGCTTGTTTCTTTGCTTTAGCAACGTCTTGTTTTCATTCGACTCGAAATTGATTCGCCAGCTTCTCTACTCTCTTGTTTGTTTCGTTTGCTTCATTTCTTACAGTACTGATTCCTGTGATTAAACAGCAGGTGTTTCCGTCGCCGTAACGCTTCAGCTCTTTCAAATAATCCAGTACGTATGTTACCTCATCATTTCAGGTATATATTTGTTTCTCTCATTCCAAACCAAATAACGGCGACGATCTCTTTTCTCTTGATACTGAAATTTCTTTAGAAAACCTTTCGCGACCGTATCTGCTCTACCAACTGCCGTATTAGGATGCACGTGACGCTCGTGCGTTCTGTGAACTTCCAGACTGTCCGATTCGTTACCAGGATAGTGGACAACTAGGCTCCCAATGTGTATATTCGTCATTTCTCGTAATCTGGGTCACTTCACATCTGGAGATTAAACATAATATTGCTTATATGTAGGAATTCGCGGTCAGCTTATTTCGTGATGTAATCAATATCATCTATAATAGCTCAGTTCTTTCCACCATTACATTACCATTCTTCACGAGTCTTGCTACGTGTTAACATTAACCCAGTACCGCAAATTTGAGATCGCCCCACAAGACCACTTTCGGAAATCGCCCTTACGTAATGAAAAGTGTCGTTTCAAATCTAAGGCCTGTAAATTCATCTAAATACCTAGGAAATGCTATTACGAACAACATATATTGGAAAGAACATAGCCGCGGTGGAGTAGCCGAGCGATCTAATGCACCTCGCAGCGGAGCGCGCGGTTTCTCGCCGTCGGAGGTTCGAGTCCTCCCTGAGGAATGGGTGTCTATGTTGTCCTTAGGTTAGTTAGTGTAAATAGTTTTTGTAGGCCTAGAAACTAATAACAAAGGAGTTAGTCCCATAGATTTACAAATATTTGAACATTTTTTTGGAAAAAACACACAGAAAATATTGTAGGAAAGGCGAACAAAAGAATACGTTTCATTGGCGGAACTCTTATAACAACCGTTGTAACACGTCCATATAGTGTGTTCCATTTATTTTATCCCCACTAAATAAATGTCAATAGGCTTCAGACATTTTTTGAGTTTAGCGAGACGCTCCCCTTCGCACTATGGGAGATAACAGACGTACAATATTTTTTTTGTCCAAAATATGGAATAATTTTGTTGTGTTTCATAATTTTAAATCTCTAATTTGTGTATGACGCACCATGTGTAATGGCATATGCTGTGAGATGTTTCCATTGGCCTCATTGCGCAGAACGAATGGGACGTATGTACAAAACTGTTTAAACAAGCGATAGCTGCGCCTCGTTGCTCTTGTTATCTGCTGGTTCAAACAGCGTGGCTGCAATTGCCTCTGGTGCTGGTCAAGTTCTGCGAACTTACGGCCAGAGGCAAATCTTTAGCAAATATGATTATCGAAGGTCCCCATTCAGTCCCCTTGTCCCCTACCTGAGTCGACTAAACCGTGTGGAGAGATCCCCCCTCCACCTTAGGTAGCTGGAGAGTAGCGACCACGACGGCGGCTGGGAGTCGTTGGCTTGCCCTTGGTGGGGTAAGTTGGATTTTGGTGTTGGCTCTGTTCTGAGCACGTGGATAGACCATGTTCGGATTCGATTGAACGTTGAAAATGCTCTTTCGCATCTCTAGTTCTGGCTATAGCATCTCCGTAATGCGTAGCGGTGAGATTTTATTTAATTTTGTTCTGGATTGCTAATGTCATGATTTTTTCCGATGTTTGATTTCGCGGCCTCACTGGCGTTCGTTAACAGAATCCTTGAACTCCCTGACTGTTAAGTCCTCTCTTCGTTTAAACGTGTTTAAATGTTTCTCATGTTCATTTGGTCGGTAAATTTGGTGTTTTTTCGGGAACTTTTCGATACTTCCGGTGTCTGTCCATAGAACACGTGCACGGTATCAGACAAATTCCTCAGCTTACTCCATCACCCTCTGCGCACAAGTTGTCTAACCTTGCTTAGATGTTTTGATCTCTAATACGTGTAACGTGGTAATTTTCCCCGAATTTTCGTACTTCTAAACTTGTAACTTTCGTACTCGCTGCCCTAAGTGTGTGGCAAATAGCGTCTTCTATACTGTAGTCATTCCTATTAGATATCTGAGAAGAATGAAATGTTCTACGAAATATCTGCCGTTTTTATTGTAATTTTTCCCTTTTCAAAATTTTGTGATGCAACCCCGCTAAGTACTATAGGATTCGGTAAAGTTGCTTATTAGCTAGATATCATTCCACTGAGTAGATCGAATGATTACACGACCTATCTCGCGATCTTATTTCTTAAGAAATTGAATTTCTTCCAGCTTATTAAAATTTCGCGTTCTAACCCCGTAGCACTCTATAACTTTACCTATTATCTAGATATCATTTCCCTGAATAGAAGGAGTGGTTACATGACCTAACTCGTGCTTTTATTTTCCCCGTAGCACTCTATAACTTTACCTATTATCTATATATCATTTCCCTGAATAGAAGGAGTGGTTACATGACCTATCTCGTGCTTTTATTTTTTCCAATCTGTCCATTGTGATCCGGCCCTGTAGCATGTCGTACCCTTCTACAACTTTGCTTATTAGCTAGCCCGTAACCACAGACTTGAATTTGTGTTACATAACCGCAGGCGTGGAGTCAAACTGTCTCCATATATTTCCTTTTGTCATTTACTTCTTTGTATCGCAAATTTTATTTATTTTTATTCATTTAACGTGTAATTTAGGGGTTTTTAACAATTATGGATGGCAATGAGCACGTTTAGTAAATCAAAATTATATTAATCACTAAAGAATTTATAAAACATAAAATCTGCTAGGTGGGTTATAAAATTAAACTGTTTTGAAATAATTACTTAAGTTACATATATTTTTGACGAATTACAGCGATCAAATGAATGAAATAAATCACAATTTGCGATGTAATGGCTTTGTGACCGGGTTCGAATCCCGACCGGGCACAAATTTTCATTCGCCACAGTTTGGTATTTCATCTAAACCTAATACAGTGAAAGCCATAACTTCGCAAATTGCGATTTATTTCAGTTACTTAAGTTATTGACATACTCATTTCTTAGAAAGTAGTAAACAATGTTTTTCACTGTAATTTTAGATAAAGATAATGTAAAATATGACTATTTTACAAAATAAAGGTATTCTACTTCATACACAATTATTACACGCAACTGATGATCACTGTCCACGGACTGGACGATTACGTGTGCGTAATGTGATAGTTATTCTGTTCAGGGTTTTAGAGCATATACAGCAATAGTTTCTAGTGGCTAGCTTGTCTTCACCGGATACTGTTTGCTCCTCTTCTTTACCAAGAACTCTCCTTTTAACAGTAATATTAGGAGGTATAAAGGACTGTAGTTGCGTTTATATAAATAAAAACTTTTTTACAAGCATATAATTTAGTGAAACAAGCTTACGAAGTTTCTCTCACACTAACACAGACGCAGTCTAGCTGATTCCCTAATATGCTTCACTAAATTAAGAAACGAAAATTTGACAAAGAAAGAGATGGTGGTCTCGACATTGCGCGTGCAGACTGAGGTAAGACTAGTTTGAAGGTACAGAGTGTACGGTGCTGTTAATGGAAGTACAACAATGTGCAACCGATGAGTATCTACCAATGCGGAATCAGTCTGTTTCCCGTCTGTTGTTACGGGGTAGACATCATTCCCCTGAGTACATCTACATCTACATACATACTCCGTAATTCACCGTAAGGTGCGTGGCGGAGGGTACACTGTACCACTACTAGGCATTTCCTTTTCTATTCCACTCCCAAATTGAACGAGGAAAAAAAGAATGCCTATATGCCTCCGCACGAGCCCTAATTTCTCTTATCTTGTCTTTGTGATCTTTACGCGAAATGTAAGTAGGCGGCAGCAAGATCGTACTACACTCAGCTTCAAATTTCGGCCCTCTAAATTTACTCAACAGAAATTCACGAAAAGAACGTCGTCTTTCTTCCAGCAATCCCCAATTGCGTTGCCGGAGCATTTCCGTGACACTCGCGCATTGGTCGAACCTACCGGTAACAAATCTAGCTGCTCGCCTCTGAACCGCCTCTATGTCTTCCTTCAAACCGATCTGCTGCGGGTCCCAAATACTTGAGCAATACTCAAGACGTGGTCGTAACAAGCTTTTATACGCGGTCTCCTGTACAGGTGAAGTACATCTTCCCAAAATTCTCCCAATAAACCGAAGTCGGCTGTCTGCCTTACTCACAACTGTCCTTAGATGCTCGTTCCATTTCATATCGCTCTGCAATGTTACGCCTAGATATTTGAACGACGCGACAGCATCAAGAAGCTCACTACTAATGCTGTATTCGAACATTATGGGATTGTTTTTTCTACTCATGCGCATCACCTTACATTTTTCTACGTTGAGAGCTAGCTGCCATTCTTTGCACCAACTATAAATATTGTCTATGTCATCCTGTATGCTATTACAGACGACACTCTCCCATACACCACAGCATCATCAGCAAACAGCCACAAATTACAACTTACTCTGTCCATCAGATCATTTATATAGATCGAATGGTTATTTGACCCATTCGCGCTTTGTGCTAATTTTTGTAATTTTTGTGAGCGATGTTTTGACCTGAAACCATTATCATTCAGTAGTTCCCATCCATCTGTGCAAAACTAACACCAGAACGTCCGTTTTTAAGTATTATTTAGCGAATTTTCCTATTTAATCGATATCTTGAATTTCTATGGAAGCTTACACTTGGCGACTGCATCGCACGCCTCTTGGTCTTCCATCACGTACGTTGTTATCGCTATAGGTCGGAGGCGTCGGCGTTCCAAAGTATCCCGAAGCTGCTCTATTGGATTCTGGTCAGGAATACCCAAGAAAACGAAACAATACTCCAGAATTCGTATCAACAGCAACAACTTCCACCACGCGTAATTTAGAAGTAGATACCCCTGGAGTATTAAAGCAACGTAAATCCCTTTAAAAAGCAATAATCCAGGTCCAGATTCTACACCAATTAGGTTCGTTCCTTAACAAAAGTAAATCTCCCGGTTCCAGTTGTATACCTATTAGGTTCCTTTCAAAGGATGCTGATACAATAGCCCAATACTTATCATATACAATCGTACGATCAGCGAAAGATGCGCACATCAAAAACTGGAAACATTCACAAGTCACTCCAATATTCAACAAAGACTATAGGAGCGATCTTCTGAATTATAGGCCTATATCACTGACGTCCGTTTGCAGCAGGATTCAGGAACATATATTTTCCTCAAATATTATGAACCATCTCGAAGAGAATGATATATTGACCCATAGTCAACGCGGATTCAGAAAGTATCGTTCTAGTGAAAGACAGCTAACTGTCGTGATGAGTGCTATCGACAAGGGTTGTCCAATAGATTTTTTCTAGATTTTCTGAAGGCTTTCGACACACTACCTCACAAGCATCTTCAAATAGCGTACGTATGAAATATCGGCACAGTTGTGAAATTGGATTTTTGATTTCCTGTCACAATGGACACAGTACGTTGTCATTGACGGTAGAACTGAAGTGATATCTGGCGTTCTCTAGGGAACGATTTAGGAGACAATCTGAGTAGCTCTCTTAGACTGTTCGCGGATGATACTGTCATTTATCGGTTAGTAAAGTCTTCAGACGATCAAAAGGAACTGTAATTTAGTCAATATATCTGCTTGGTAAGAAATTGGCAATTGACCATTAATGATGATAAGTGTGAAGTCATCCATATGACCACTAAAAGAAATCCGTTAAACTTCAGTTACACGTTAAATCAGTCAGATCTACATCACGTCATTTGAACTAAATACCTAGGAATAACTATTAGGAAGAAGTTAATATTGAAGGAAAGGTGAACCAAAGCAGAACTCTTAGAAGTTGCAAGATTTCTATTAAAGAAACTGCCTACACTACACTTTCTGTTTCGGAGCATTGCTGCCGGCCGCAGTGGCCGAGCGCTCTGCGGGGCGCCAGTCACAGTTTGCACGGCCACTACGGTCGGGGTTTCGAATCCCCCCTCGGGCATGGATATTTGTGCCGTCCTTAGTCTTAGCTAGTTCAAAAGTAATTTGTAAGTTTAGGGACTGATGACCCCGTAGTTAAGTGCCATAAGCTATACAAACATTTGAACATTTGGAGCATTGCTGTGTATTGTGGGATTAGGGCGGACGATTTAGAGAAAATGCAGAGAAGGGTAGCTCGTTACGTAGTATTAGGGAAATTAAGCACGAGTTGGGGTGGAAATATTTAAATGAAAGGCGTTATTCGTTGCGACGAGATAAATTAGCGAAATTATTTTCACCAACTTTCTCTTCCAAATGCGAATATATTTTGTTAACACTCACCTACATAAGGAGATATGATCATTATAATAAAGTAAGGCATATCAGATCGAAAACAAAAAGATTCAGGTGTTCCTTTTCCCGCGAACTATTATATGTTCAAATGTTTGTAGAGCTTATGGAACTTGACTACGGGGTCATAAGTCCCTAAAATTATGACCTACGCTATACTAAAGACGGCACAAACATCCATGCCCGAGGGGGGATTCGAACTCCCGACGGCGAACTGCCGCGCGCACCGCAACACGGCGCTCCAGTACGCACGGCTAATCCGCCGCGGCGAGCTATTAAAGATTTGACCTGCCATGCACTTCAAAATGTCTTGCAGAGTATTTATGTATATGTGTAATTTATGTATATGTGTAATGGGCGGTAATCTCTCAATGTTTTGATCTCTAGTATGTGTATCGTAGTAATTTTCTCCGAATTTTGGTACTTCTAAACTTTTAACTTTCGTACTCGCTGCCCCAAGTGTGTGGCAAATAGCGTCTTCTATACCTATTAGATATCCTTTCTTCTCCTGAGAAGAATGAATGGTTCCATGAAATATCTCGCGTTTTTATTGTAATTTTTCCCTTTTCAAAATTTTTTGATGCAACCCCGCTACGTACTTATTAACTAGATATCATTCCACTGAGTAGATCGAATCATTACACGACCTATCTCGCGATTCTTATATGTGTAGACTAGTCCATTATGACACGTTATTGTCCTGTAAAAACTGTGCCACATGCCGTGTATCATGAACAGGTGCTCGATAGTGACGAAAGCTGCAATCGCCATCCTGGAACTGCCCTTCAACAGATGCAAGGAGAAAGTGTTTGAAACATCAATGAAGGCCTGTGTTGTGACAGTGTCACGCAAAATAATAAGATGTTCAATAACCCTCCGACCCTCCGTGAGAAACACGACCACACCAGAACACCACAGCCTCCGAATTTTACTGTTGGCACTACACACGCTGGCATAAGACGTTCCTGGGCATTCGCCATACCCGCTCCCTGTCTCTTACACTGTAAGAACCTGTTATCGACGGTGCCCATCAATCAACAGACGTCTTTCTGTACGCTTTCATGCCGTACGCATCCCTCCACGGTTTTCCCTTCACTCTAAAACCAGGAACAGTGGATCCAGGGAAGTTTAGGGGTGCAGAAACGTCGCTTACAGACTTCTGACACAAATGACACCCAATGACTTGACCACTTTCGAAGTCTATGAGTTCTGCGAAGTGCCCCATTCTGATGACTGGCGATGCCTGATGACTACTGGGGTCGCTGATATCGAGTACCTAATATGCAGCTAATATGAAAAACGTATGAGTTTGGGGGAGTCGAGATACTTTTGATCATATAGTGCAGGCCCCTCCAACTGGAGCACTCGGTGCTTGCGCGCCCCGGCGCCGCGCCGTGCGGCCTCGGTGCTTTTCCCCCACCACTCTTGTCTCGCTGTGTCGCAGACCGCGTGTGACAAACGCTCGATCTCGCGTCTTCTTGGATGCGCTGAATATCCGTTCTGAACCTCATCAAATAGCACACTGTTTATCTATCTTGCGAAAGTTTAGCATGAGCACATAAGTTTCGGATTTATGTTTAACATTTTTTAATGTGTAATAGGAAGATTTTTTAAGCCTGATGGGAAACCATAATGTTTAATATAACACTGTACCGTAAATATAAAAGCGCTGTCACTACCAAAATAAACATTCCATTACACGGGAGGGGATTGAAGGAACAGACAGAAGGGAACTGATTACTAAATTAAAAGCATTATTGCTACGATCTGAAGAAAACCAGAAATATACCTTTTTTAAAATTATACTTATGGTCACATCCGAGAGTACACAGGTATTAAATAAACGTTTCTAAGATAGGTTTGAAAAATTAAGATAAAACTGCACTCAAAAGTTTTTATGATCCCTCTCTCTGTGGACGCAGAGGATGCCCCATCAAATATCCAAATTGAGCTGACAGAACTACAGTACAATTCAATTTCGACAGACCACTATTAACATTAGTGATTTAAATTCCTTTATATATATAGTCTTTGATGAGCAAGAATTCGTCGCGGCGGAGCGACCGAGCGCATTGAGGCGCTATCCTACGATTCCCGAGGCCCTTCCCTGTCGGGGGTGCGAATCCCCCTCGGGCATGGATGTCTGTGTCGTCTTTAGTGTAAGGTAATTCATAGGTAGATTTTAAGTTTAGGGACTGATGACCCTGCAGTTAAGTCCCTTAAATGTTTCAAATGTTCAAATGTTTGTTAAGCTTATGGGACTTAACTACGGGGTCATCACTCCCTAAGCTTACAAACTACTTATGAACTACCTACAACTAAGGACGGCACAAATATCCATACCCGAGGGGGGATTCGAACCCCCGACCGTAGTGGCCGTGCAGACCGTGACTGAAGCGCCTCAGTCCCCTCGGCCACCGCGGCCGGCTTTAAGTCCCTTAAGCTTAACAAACATTTGAACAAGACTTCCTGAGATGTCCTTTCCCTAAAATGTGTTGCAATGTTCTGAGCAACGTTTCTTTGTCAACAAATGTTTCCAATTATGAATATTAACGAAATAAAAACAAGGTCAAGTTTAATGAATTGTTGCAAGCTGTATTTCGAATTATAACTGCCAAAACTATTGTACCTAATATGAGATAATTAGTTTCTTCAATGCGATGCCAAAGATGAACAAAGAATGTTGAAAATTTGTATAAAATGAGGAGCGCTATATAATTTTCTGTCTGTAAACAAAAATTGACGTCACTATTACTGGTTTAATAATTCACAAACAACACGACTGTGGCCTCGCTACGCGCGTCGTCAACCCGTTCTCCCGCTACCTGTGCGCTGACAGCGCTGTGCCTGCCTCACGTCACAGACAAATATATATGTTACTCTGTGCTCACGTGCCCACTACACACCACCGACTGCTGCAGCAGAGCACCGGGGCTTTTACCGGTGCCCGCCGGTGATCGCCAAGCACCCGAGTTGGAGAGGCTTGATATAGTGTTAAGATTACCTGACATCGTTTGGTGTGGAGGCGATCAATTCGTTTTATAGTTTCCGAATGATAAGCCAAGCCAAGATCGCAAACTACCAATTTATTAAGTGACGACCGGTTTCGGTGCACTATATCACCATCATTTGATCATATTAATCTGGTCATCTTGTTAAAAAAATTGGATATAAAATAAGAAGTGCAACATTGCACTTAGTCACTATATAAAAAATACTTAAGTATTTAAGCTGTCATGTTTGTAACTTAAGTATTTTTTTACGTAGTGACTAAGTGCAATGTTGCACTTCTTACTTTATATCCAATTTTTAATGACTATATATATATATATATATATATATATATATATATATATATATATATATATATATATATATAATTAGACCAGATGATGGTGACAGTGCACCGAAACCGGTCGCCACTTAATAAATTGGTAGTTTGCAATCTTGGCTTGGCTTATCATTTGTAAACTATTGATATAGTGTATTTGAAAGACCTCCTGTCGACGTCCAGCGCCACGAGTAATTCTGTGGCCTAAGTTGCCGTAACACGCCACACCCATAGCAGCCTGGTGCGGCAGGAAGCGTACATTGTAGGTGCACACTGAGTGAAAATAGGGTGACATGGCCACGGTAGCAACGTACATCGGTCGCCAACACAAAGATCGCCACATAATGCTGGGAACCGGGCGCGGACTGACTGTGGAACGTCAAGGCCGGGCCGCCACCACAGAAAACAGCCGCAGGCAGCGCGGACGGACGAGAGAACGCCGAAATTCCGATACTACGGCCAGAGCACATCCGGCGCAGACCGCATAGAAAGCACCAAACACCATCGAGGCACAAACATGGGTAACGGTCGGCTCGTCTACCGGTCGTTAACTGATCTGAAAACTTCTTTCCCCAAAAATAACCCGGATTATTGTAGGTATTTCGGTTATCTGTCTATGCAACTGATTTAATAAAAATTTTTATTGCCATATACATTTCGCCTTTATTTGGAAGGCATCATCAGTGGCCTGTAATATATATATGACTAGCTCAAACCCGCGGCTCCGCTCGCGTGTTGGTTGATTCAGTAGTGTGCTTACGAGACTCGTTTTGAAGGATGAAATGAAATACAATACCTTCTTTAGAAACAAACTTTTTAAATCAACATTCACATAAAAAATGAAATTACGTGATGGGCTTAATGATTTACAATAAATAATACATACATTATTCCTTATAGTCTGTGTTGCAATATCTCAACACGTATGGTGGGAGTAATGTACAAATTCATTTTAGGGCATTCTGGTAAACCGTTATTTGTATTAAAAGAAATTTCCTTTTTACTGCGTTATTTACTTATTCTTATATTTCCTTCTTCGTATGCTTATCCTTACAGTGAAAGAGTACGCATAAACCAAACATATGGTCTGTGACATCACGTTTCGCTTTATGTAACCTCCTTGCTACAGAGTCGCAAACGTCATCGCTGGCCTTCAGTCCGAATTTTTTTTATAATTTGACGACTTTCAACCACCATATCTTCCACCCCCGTATAGCTATCGCCACTGAACTATGGTGTCCAACGGGAGACTTCGGACAATTATTACACAAAAACTATTCGTTTGCGTTCTGTAGTTTTCGCTGCAGAGCGAAATATTAATACACACACACGTAGAATTTTATATACACTGCTAACTTTCCATCCCAATATAGTCCACCCTTCTATCATTACCAACCCTCAAGCAACAATGAAACGAGTAAATAAAAGTTTCAAAGAGTAATTATTGTTCATCATTTCACGTTATATTCTTCAAATTACTAAATATCAGATCACTATATAACCGTGCCTAAAACATTCCTCAGGTATAAATTAGTAATTGTACAAATATTTAAGTCTCTGCGTCTTGTTCGGACGTGATAAGCGTACACCGAACAGACATTCATATATATATATATATATATATATATATATATATATATATATATATATATAATCTCCGATCACCATAAAACAGTGCCTAAAGCCTTCTCCGGGTAGATATTAGTAACTGTACAAAATTTTAGCTCTTTATGTCTTGTGGTTGAGTCGTGATAAACGAACACCGAACAGACATACAGACATTCACATTTATAGATATAGATTATATTTTACAATATTTGATATTTACATTTCTCAGTATTTTTAGGTTATGAGCAGTTCTGTTGCGTTACTTAGGTGTAGTATTGATATCTGGATGTTGTACTTACAATATTTCATGGATAGTGCTTTACATCTGGTGCTCTTTGGTTGCTTCCAGCTGTTCTGCATCAGTTCTGTTCATTTTGCTGTGTTTGTTCTTCCAGCACTTCACAGCTAGCACCACTAGGCACATGCCATTTTGTTTGCGTTGTGTTTTTGTTTTTGTCGGTGTTACCAAATGTTGAGTATGTATTTGTCCTATCTTTGTTTGTGTCAGTGTGTGTGTGTGTGTGTGTGTGTGTGTGTCTGTGTGTGTGCACCACATACTGGTATACTAAATTAATTAATTTTTTTACTCATTATTATTATTATTATTAATAATAATAAATTTTTCGTTTGTGTGTGTGTGTGTGTGCCAATTCTTGTCTCTCTTTGATTACTGTCTCATCTCTTTGGCTAGATTTAGCACTGAATGTTCCTTAATGTTTGTCTGTTCATTTAGTACTTGTTTGTTCTCGGCTATGGCTTTCTGGATATGGTAGTTTTCTTGTGTTTGGATGAGTTGTTTGTTGTGGTTTTTGGTCCTTATAATTTTCATGTCTTGGACTATATAGGTTGGGTGATGGTGGTGGTGTTTTAAGTGTTCGGCAATTGTGGAGTTGTTTGTTTTATATTTCCAACATCTGATATGTTCTTTGTATCGTGTTTTAAAATCTCTGGTCGTCATTCCTATGTACTCTGCATCACAACTTTGGCATTCAAGTTTGTATATCCCTGATCCTTGTAATATATCTTTCTTGATTTTTGGTTGTAGATTTGTTTGTAGGGAATGGGCAGTTTTGTATGCTATGTGGAGTCCTTGTTTCTTCAGTATGTTTGTCACTCTGTGTGTTATTTTGTATGTGTATGTCATGGTGTACACAAAGCAAAGATAGGACAAACACATACTCAACATTTGGTAACACCGACAAAAACAAAACACAACACAAACAAAAATGGCATGTGCCTAGTGGTGCTAGCTGTGAAGTGCTGGAACAACAAACAGAACTGAAGCATAACAGCTGGAAGCAACCAATGAGCACCAGATGTAAAGCACTATCCATGAAATATTGTAAATGCAACATCCAGATATCAATACTACACATAAGTAACGCATGAGAACTGTTCATAACCTAAAAATACTGAGAAATGTAAATATCAAATATTGTAAAACATAATCATGTATATATTACAGGCCACTGATGATGCCTTCCAAATAAAGGCGAAATGCATATGGCAGTAAAATATTTTATAAAATCAGTTGCATAGACAGACAACCGAAATACCTACACTATAATATTATAATATAGCAACTGTGGGAAAAACAGGACAAAAGGTACAAAAAAAAAAAAAAAAAAAAAAAAAACAGATTAGCCCGAAGTCTATAAAGGAACTATGTATTACTCATAGAAGAAAGGTCTCCTGTAAGACAAAAAGGAAACTTTACGTATCTCAGAAACAATTTAGATCATTAAAACATACTGTATAATATTGCAGATGGTATTCCGTAAATTAAAGCAAATACATTATCGGAATAGGATACTTACGTCATATAACACAATTAAGATAATATGGGATATAGTAAAGGAAGAAACTGGTAGAACCAGATACGAAGCCGAGCACATTGAATTAAGTGTTGGTGACACACAGGTTACGGATCTGTGCAGTATTACTGAAATTATCAATAAGCATTTCATAATGTTTTGAGGGTCAGTAAATGATTCAATGGAATTACACCTGTCACTACAAATATATACAATACTATGGATGTGTCACGCATACACAACTAGAAGTAATGGCTATCATCACATCTTTAAAATGATAAAATTCCATTGGCTATGATAAGATATTAACGAATTTGATTAAACAGTGTGTGTGTCTTAGTTTATAATATTTTAATTTACTTGTGTAATCAACATTTTATCAGTGGAACATTTCCTGTATGGTTGAAGTACGCTGAGTTTAACCCCTTCTGTAAAAAAGGAGACAAAGAAATTCCATCAAACTTCCGTCCAATTTAACTGTTGCTCAAATTCTCGAACTTTTTGAAAAGTTATTATGCAGTCCTCAGACGTCTGACCATTAATCAAATATTATCATTTCAAAATTGGGATATCGAAAGGGTTCCGAAATTACGAAGGCTATGTAAACATTCAGTGAGAATGTACATAATCCATCACAGAAAAAAATACACGCCACTGGTATATTTTGTGATTTGTCAATAGCGCTGATTGTTAAAATCACAATATACTTTTAAGCAAATTAGGATATTACTGTGTAACAGGAAATGCTGCACAATGGTTCTGATCCTATACCTCTGACTCGAAACAGGAGGTTTCAGTAGGAAAAAACGTATATTGAGCAATTAGATCTAATTCAAATGGTACCTTCAAACATCAGGAATCCCACAGGTTCCATCTTTGGCCCCTCTTTCTTGTTCTACATTATCAATGAGTTGTCATGAGCAACATTACGGGATCCCTAGTATGATAATTCACAGGTGCCACAAACACTGATGTAAATAATGAATCAAGTATAGCCTTAGAAAGGTAGGCTAATGAATTTTCCATGGACATTAAAATGGTTAATTGCGAATTCTCTGCCGCTAAACCTATATATAAAATCATTGTAAATAAATGCAGTAACAATAGTAATCATAAAATAAATTAAAAATTTCTAAGTTATCACATGCACCTAGTATAATAAGCATTTAGAATCTATTTAAAAATGTTTCTCAAAATATAAATAACCGTAAGATTTTGTTTTCTGGCATGTTCTACGTTCTAAAGAGTCTGCTTAGTTTTGTATCAGCTACTGTGATCTAATCTTAGGGAACACCTCATAATGATGCAAAGTTACGACGTCGAAATATGTTGATGGGAAGACGCGGACCATCGATAGTACATCCGATTCTACGAGATTGCAACGAATCGACGGAATATCTATGAAATTAAACTGCAAAGTTTACTGACATATGGCAAAAGTGATACTGACGAAAATATAATTTAATAATGCGTATAAATTGAATTTATTTCTTTGACAACAACCACTGACTGCTTGTCTTAGTTTATATGTATCTTATAAAGAGCACTGAATCTGTAACTATTTCCTATAAAACATTAAAGAATTACAAATAAAGTTCAATCATTGCAGCCATTGCAATATCGCTGGTGTTGTGTATGCTCTCAGTTTTTATCAACTTTTGTGTCCCCCTCCGTAGCTCAGTGCCAGCGTCGCTGACTACTACGCAAGGGGCCCGGGTTCGATTCCCGGCAGGGGACTGGGTGTTGTGTGTTGTCCTAATCATCATCATTGGTGCGTAAGTCGCCCACCCGGCGTCAACTAAAAAGACTTACACTAAGGCGGTCGAACAAACGCGCAAGGGGTCTCCCGACCAAGAAAGCCATACGCTCATTTCCATTTCCATCAACTTTTGTAATTTCAGTAGGTATTATCAAATAGACACATGAATCAGTTATAGAAACACATCTGATGTTTTGATTCGGGCTAAATTTTCGTGGATTATTATGCAAGTAACATTCACATAATGATGATGTACTTTGTAACATATGTGAGGTAACATAAGTGACTAAGAGGACTAATGAAAAGGTGGAAAAGTTTCGAGAAATATAAAAAAAAATTGAAAGATTTGGAAAAAAATATTTAGTAACTTATCATAACAGATAGGATTAAAATGAATTATTTAGCTCTGGTTTAGTATTACTGCGCTGTCGGTAAGGGCAAATAAATCTTTAAAATTATATTTTTACAGGTCCGTTTTTTTATGGTTTCAGGACCAACTTTATCCATTTCAGCTGCATATTTGTATGTTTTTAATCCACGTTGTCCTTATTTTAGTGTGTAATCAACATTTTTGTGCCTACTACATAAATACATAATGTTTGTAAATCTATCGGACCAAACTGCGTGGTCATCAGTCCGTAGTTTACAAACTACTTAAACCTAGGTAAACTAACCTAAGGACAACACACACACACACCCATGCGCCAGGGAGGACTCGAACCTCCACGGCGAGCAACCGCGCGCTCCGCAGCGAGACGCTTTAGACCGCTCGGCTACTCCATCGTGGCTTTGTGCCTACTATAATGCATAAAAGCATATATTAAACAGGGCAAAGGCAGCTGGTAATCAAAGCAGAGGGGCAGAACCAAAGCAACCTAGACGGAAGGCCTGTGCGCTGAGCAGCGCCCCTGCCAATAGTAGTCATAACAAGTCTTCTCCAGCCAAGAGCGGTTTTGTACTCGAAAGCGTTACTACAAACGCCTTATTCTGACTGAACAATGTACGTCTATTGCAGTACACACATTTTTCAGTTATTTTATATGCTAATTCCCTGAACCTGCCTGTTTTGATACAGAAAGTCCAGAACTTTCGATGAGAGAGATAGTTTAATCAGGCCTGTAAACGTTTTGATAAAACAAATTGGCACATAAAAATGAAAACATTAGGGTCACTCCTATGAGAAATCAACCAAATACTTTAATTCGAGCCATAAGCTTTAGAATTTTTCCGTTAAACTTGCACTTTTCAAAGTGACCAAAATTGTGTAATTTGTCACGTTTTGAAACACATTAAAAAGACAAAGAAAAAAAAAGCCAAATTTCGAAAACTGTCTGACTTACATATTCAATTTCTTATCAGGTTTAATAATGCTGCTTAACTAAATTCATAAAAAATGCTCCTGTTTTTGAAACGTATATATGATTGTGTGTGCAAAATTTCATGATGCTATTCCAAAGTGAAATCTCAACTATTCAGGTTAGTTAATAAACAAATAAAGTAGGCCAAAAGTTGAAACAAAATTATGTTCTAATTAAGCAAACTTCTGCATATTATTTTAAAAATTTAGTAAACAAGGCAAGAAAAAACTAAATAACTAAATATGTAAGTTGCATTTCATGCTGAATAAATATAATTTAGGCCTAGCGTCTTATTTTCAAAGGCAAATTTCATATTAAAAAAGTTCTAGTATTGATTTCACTATCCACAGGTTTGCTGGGTACTTATATATAAAAACTGTATATATCTGTACTGTATCTTTTATGAACTGTACTGTATCATTTTGTACCACTCATCCAGTTTTAACACACACAACAATCCTAATTAAACATTTAAATTTGCTCAACAAAATTCCTTCTTAAATTACTACGAGCAGCTCAGTTGAGATAGCAATAACACCCTCACGGGTAGTCATGTTAATCATGAATAAAACGATCTCCTTAAGAAAGTTGCGTTTAGTTCTGTTATTCCTTAGAAGACTTCAGGGGTAAAAGTTTACGACGATTCTCACCGGGATCCAGTGCTTATGTTGGCAACAGATGAACAATGAAATGTACAATTGCGTTAATATTTTTTACGAGCTACAGAGTAAATGTTATTGCTGCTCGTTTCACTCGCAGAAAAATTAATACTGTACCTGATCTATGATTGACAGGTTCTTGTATGTACCCTTGTCCCTTCAGAAAAAAAAAATCGTTTTAATTGAAATTGTCAAGACAACACATTTATTGGTCATCTGAGTTGCCGCCATTAACCATTGGTGCCAACATAACCACAGGAGCCCGGCGAGAAGCGTAGTACAATTTAACCGACTTCAGTTTCATGGCAAGCAAATAACTAACTATGGGCAGGTAGAAATAATATACAGTAAATAAAAAGTCGCGGGCACAGAGTCGAGCAAGAAATGGCCGTTTAATGTTCCGAAACGTCCGTGAACTCGGCAACAAACACAGTCGTTAAAAAGAACAAAACTGCGAAGAGGATTGTTCACACTTCATTCACCGTGTTTAGTTTCGATCTCCCATTACAAAATTTAAGATACGTTAGTGACGATAATAATAACAACCGAATACTGCCAAAATATCACACGCTAGGTTATGTTTCTCGTTTTAAACTTAATACTACCATGTAGCTGTAAAAGATAGTTGACTGACTTCCTTTTTTTCTTTTGTTGATTATCAAGTTTTCCCGTGGGATAGCTCGTCTCCATTTTTCTAACAGTTTTTCTTCTTTTGGAAAAGAAAATACTTGCACTTTTGGCCCTGTCTGATAGTTTCCTTTACAGCCGGTCACACAACATCTGTAGGGCATCGCTACAAACAAAATGCTATTCGTATAACACCCAACAAGCCACAAAAATAACGTTATAAAAGTAGAAAACAGTCACAATGTGTAACATTGACGTCTTTTCAAACTAGTCACACGCTACACAACACAACTCACTTCCTGTTTTTATGACTACTCTTGGCATACCCTGCATGCCTTTCGAAGGCAGCACACAGGCCTTCCGTCTAGGTGGCGTTGGCGGAACCGTCACGTTTACATTCAGAATTTACTCTCTCCAATATTATAAAATTCGAGCTTATGACATTATACTCCCCATAAACCAAATCCGATGACGGAAATGTGATTTTGCTAACAAGTCCTCAGGCGATGCAAAATCGTGTGTCAGCTGGTACTTAATAAACGACTGGCCTGTTTGATCATGATGAAATATGAGCACGTGATTTCCAGCTGAACCGTTCGACGTTTGAGCTGTACGTACGAGAAATGCGAGTCTCTCTCTCTCTCTCTCTCTCTCTCTCTCTCTCTCTCTCTCTCTCTCTCTCTCAGGCTTTGTAGAAATTCGATTTATCATCGGACCCTTAAATTTCTTAAATCAACCCTGTCCAACTGTCTGTTACATCATTTATTGACACAGTTCAAGCAAGGAATTTCCCAACATTGAACATGGGAAGGATAATAGGCTATATAAGTGTTTCCTACATAGCATGAAATTGTGAGGAAAGTGCACAAAGTAAGATCCGTTAGGTTATATGAAACAAATGTTTACAGGTACAGAAAATATATTTATTGTACAAAAATCTACAACTGTTTAACAACTTTCCTACACAGCTTTCGAAATTTTGTAGCCACTTCAAGTATAGCGTGGTACAAGTTTTTGTATGTCTTCTTCATAGAAGGTTGCTTGCCTGTGTGATCAAACCATGCGGTAACATATTCGTTTGGCTCGTTATCATCGTTGAAGTGTTGACCACGAAGGACAAAAATTCAAATGTTTGTAGAACTTATGGGACTTAACTACAGGGTCATCAGTCCCTAAGCTTACAAACTACTTATGAACTACCTAAGACTAAGGACGGCACAAATATCCATGCCCGAGGGGGGATTCGAACCCCCGACTGTAGTGGCCGTGCAGGCCGTGACTGGAGCGCCTCAGTCTCCTCGGCCACCGCGGCCGGCCACGAAGGATAGATTGTAGTTGTAGGAAGAGATGAAAGTCGCTAGAAGCGAGGTCAGGGCTGTACGGAGGATGGTCAAACACATCTAAATGAAATTTCCGTTTGGTCACCTTCGTCGTTTGAGGTTGGGCGTTATCGTGGTAAAGAAAAAAAGTTGTTGTTGTTGTGGTCTTAAGTCCGCAGACTGGTTTGATGCAGCTTTCCACGCTACCGTGTCCTGTGCAAGTCTCTTCATCTGATAATACGTTTGGCAACCTACATCCTTTTGAATCTGCTTGCTATATTCGTCCATCGGTCTCCCTCTACGATGTTTACCCGAAACATTTCCTTCTAATGCTAAGCTTGATGTCTCAGAATGTGTCCAACCAATATATCCCTTCTCTTAGTCAGGATATGCCAGAAACTCCTTTTCTCCCCGATTCGGTTAAGCACCTTATTAGTTACGTGAGCTACCCATCTAAGTTTCATCATTTGTCTGTAGCACCACATTTCAAAAGCTTCTATCATCTTTTTATCTGAACTCCTTATCGTCCACGTTTCACTACCGTACAATGCTACACTCCAGACAAATGCTTTCAGAAAGGAATTCCTAACATTTAAATTAATTTCGAAACGCTTTTCTTCCAATAGCCATTCTGCATTTTATATCTTCTTTACTTCGACTATCACAAGTTATTTTGCTACCTAAATAATAAAATAAAATAAATAATTAAATAAAATCCGGTTGAAAATACAGGCGTTCAGTTTCTTATGTTATATTATACCTGTTTCCGCAGTTGTTGCCATCAACAGGAAATCAGCAATATATTTTACATCAATGCCAATAAGATTATATTTTTATTGAGCACAGGAACGTCTAATCATCTATATTTATAAATGTGAAAGTCTGTTCGGTGTACGTCTATCACGTCTGAACCACAAGACATAAAGAGCTATAAATTTGTAGTCTACCCAGGGAAGGCTTTAGGCACGGTTTTATGGCAAACGGATAGTTATTTATCTATATATATTAATATGAATGTTGTTCGGTGTACGCATATCACGTCTGAACGACAAGACACAGAGACTTAAATATTTGTACAGTTACTGATTTATACCTGAGGAAGGTTTTAGGCACGGATTTATAGCGATCTGATAGATATTTAGTAATTTGAAGAATATAACGCGAAATGCGGAACAATAATTACTCTTTGAAAATTATATTTACTCTTTGAAAATGTTTTTATTGGTTGCATTGTTGCTTGAGGGTTGATAATGATAAAAGGGTGGAGTATATTTGGATGGAATGTTATCGGTGTATATAAAATTCGACGCGCGTGTGTGTGTTAATATTTCGCTCTGAAGCCAAAACTACAGAACGCAAACGAATGGTCTGTGTGTAATTGTTGTTCGTAGTCTCCCGTTGTACACTATAGCAGTTCCATGCCGATAGCTATAAGGGGTGGAAGATACGGTGTTTGAAAGTCGTCAAATTATTTTAAAAAATTGGACTGAAGGCCAGCGATGACATTTGCGACTGTATAGCAAGGAGGTTACAAACAGCGAAACGTGATGCCAGAGACCATATCTTTGGTCTATACGTGGTACAATGTCTTCAGCTCTTTCTCTGTAAGGATAAGTATGCGAATAAGGAAATATAAGAATAAATAAACAAAGCAGCAAAAAAAGAAATTTCTTTTAATACATCTGTTTAGTGCGCCTCGGTTGCACAGTGGTAGAGTGCCAGACTACAAATCCAAAGGTCGCGGGTTCGATCCCCGGCAGGTCCTAGGATTTTTATCTGTCACTTTCCACTTCTTTCACCTCTGGCAGTATTGCTCATGTGAAACAATACCGTGTAGCACCGTGGTTCGGAACCCACGTTAAACTGTAGGTCCTCCTATAACTGGCTGGGTATGTCAATTCGAAGGTCGGAGGAAGGCAACGGCATACCACCTCCAAACAGGACCATGCCTAGTAAAGCACAATCTTCGGATCGTTGACTGCTTTACCTACATCTCTTTAAAAACAAATCTATTTGACGTATCGCGCATAACATCAAGTGATCGGTGTGTGACATTTTTACAATGATTATTGTTGAGTTTCGTGATTGGATCCTTCGAATCTAGTGCATGTTTACATGTGATTTGATCTACATTACTTACTATTCAGTCTCATAGCACACTACTGAAAGATTATCTATTATAATCAACCAACATGCGAACGGAGTCACGGGTTTAAGCTAGTTTACAATAAAGTATTGCGATCGTCTCTAAAAGCCCTTGCATTTTACACCATGTAGTAGGTATTCCCTTAATTAATCTTTAACTGTTACAAATGGGCAAATTCTTTCTTCACAGTAAAAGCTGTGTGTGTGTTGTGGATATTGAACCTACCGTTAAATCAGACAACAAATTGTTCATTAACACAGCAATTTGATTTAATTATGGCCCTGATATTGATGTATATACTATTAAATAAGAAACAGTGCATTAAACTAATTATGTGCGCAACGGATCTTTTAACGAAACAACTGTGACAAGTCACCATATGAAACAGACACTGACTATACTCAAAATATTCGACTGCGAGAAAGATAATAAAAAAACACAAACCATATTCTTAATGTTTGACTGCGGGAATTTTATGCAGATCAGTACCTGATTATCAAAATTCAGTATCCTAATCAATTGACTGCAGTGTTGCATAAGAATCATTTACTATATCACAAATAACGAAATCTGTTTAACAAGATTACCAAAATCAATGCTGCACTTTAAATCTACTAATAAGTAATTATCAAACGAAGGAAGTAGGTACTCTTCTAACTACGTAAATGGAACAGGAAAGAAAGGTCAACTTTGTTACTTATTATTAATAATCACCATTATATTACCTACATAATACAACTTTTTCCTAATGGCATCAAATGCAATTACCTTCATTCCAGCGGTGATAGTAATAAAAAATACAATATATATTCCAAATACAATCAAATCAACTTGCTGGCACAGTAGCCTCTGTTCTACATCGGAGCCATACACACAACTCAACCGCTCTCTAAGCGAGCTAAACCACAAGTCCCACTCTCTCTCTCTCTACGCGAGCTACAATGCTATGCAGTACATAATCTTTGCCAAAGATGAAACTTCACAGACTTAAGTACACATATCGATACACACAGTAGAAGCAATATTATACATTTTCTTGCAAGCAAGTTACTCGACACAAAACAGGAGGCACAATTTTAGACATTTTCTTACAAATTCAGAAATAAATATTTTCTATAGACGCGTTTCAAACTGAACACATCAGACACTTCGAATGACTTACGTAAAACAAGATATCAGAACCTACAGTGTTCGTTCGGAGAGCACTATTGATGGAGAGCTTTTCTTATAACCAATATTCTTCATGGCAACCAAATGTGTAAGTGCTGGTGTGGAACATACAGGACAGTAAACAAGAAACTGTGCAGTGCTACAGTTTACCACGTCAGTGGTATTCAAATTCGACTGTTTTTAAACGTAAACAACCAAACTGCTAAGGTTATGGCTTATTTGATTTACATAATACTTAAACTAACTTATCCTAAGGACAACACAGACACCAGACACACACACACACACACACACACAAACACACACACACACACACACACACACACACACACACACACACATATATATATATATATATATATATATATATATATATATATATATGCCAGAGAGAGGATTCGAACTTCTGGCGGGAGCGGCCGCAACATCGCACCCAAATTCGCTACCATTTCCGCGCGGCGTGAATGGTACTACATTAACATTTCACTCTAGTAATTACGGGAGAATAACAAGTCATTCAAAATACAATAAAATAATAGCGTTATTGGCCATAAAAATTCAAAATTAATCGTCGTATCATATTTCGCTTTCCACAGATATGAAACAAAAGATGACAAAATACAGGATGCACAATATTAGACATTTTCTTACAAAAATATTTTTTATGGACACGTTTCAACAGACTCTAAGAAGATGTACAGAAGACATTACTGAAACTTCCTTTTGTGGGCATACCTCGTAATTTGTTAGTGTATTTACTGTAGATCGTCCTTTAAGTTCGTACATCACTGACTACAGAGCAATTACATTAAATGGCCACGGGCAATCAGTGTTAATGGTCATCTACATAGCTGAATAATGTATATCTGGTGGTATGTAAAGCAGCCCGTGGGCCGCAGACGTGAGCAAACTCTGAGTGCAGTTCCTCGCTGGCGGCAGTAGGAGAGCCAGTACTGTGCTGTGCTGTGCTGTGCTGCGCCGGTCGCGCCTGCGGAGCGTCTCGCCGGCGCCCACCACACAGGGCTGACTTTTAGTGCCGCCGTCTGGGCGCGCGCGAGCAGCCTTTATGGGCAGCGGGGATGGCGCGTTAGTGGCTGTTACGCCAAACACGGCACAGTGTCGGCGACGATGCAGCGGCAACGTTTCAGTATCCCGCAACACACGGCCTCTGCGCTCAGGGCAACCAAACATCGTCGATTGAAAGCGCGGCTGACAGAGAATGGATTCGTAGCTTTCGGCTCTTTCCATGTTGTACGACGATTCTGGGTATTTATTTATTCGTGTACGAACTACATCACAAATGTAACTGAAAGAAGCCAGCACATAATTTAAACTACAAAGTAAGTTGTGATTCTTCAGTTTCTCCCACCGTATTTGATAATCAAAATATACACGGGTGTACTGCCGGTCTATAGTGTCCAACGGGCACAATATTTCGGCGATCATACATGTCGCCATCATCAGGTGAACTGACGGACTGAGCTCCTGCAAACGCGCCGGCACGGAGATCCGCACGCTACGGCTGCTCGAAGGGAACTGATCAGGAGCTCAGGAGCTCAGTCCGTCAGTTCACCTGATGATGGCGACATGTATGATCGCCGAAATATTGTGCCCGTTGGACACTATAGACCGGCAGTACACCAGTGGATATTTTGATTACAAATTAAGTGCTTTTACAGAAAGCAGTAGTCAAATACAGAGATAAAATATAAAGTACAAATTTAAAACTATAAAAACAGAGATAGACAAATACAACATATAGCACTATTGAATCATATTTTGCTTGTCCAGAAATCAGTATAAGCTGCGGCTGTCCCAGTGTACTTCAGGAGGTCCTCTTGAGTGCACTCTCTAGATGCGTCCACTAAAGGGCATTTTAGAAGGTGTTCCATCCTCTGTATTGCACCACACTCAAACTCGTTACTCTGGGTATTATCGCGTACTGACTGGCGGTGGCGGCGCATCCTATGTGTCCACAGGTTCAGTGAACACCTCGGGAAAAAGCTTGTCATGAAAAAATTAAATAGATATCTATATAAAAGGAAGTGTCCCGATTCACTAACTGACTGATTGACTGACTGACTGACTCATCATCGCCCAGCCCAAACGACTGAAGATATAAACTTGAAATTTGTGGAGGGTGATGATCTTACTCTGTAGCCGTCATTTAAAAAGCTATTTTTCGATATTCCGTCCGTAAGGGGGTGAAATAGGGGATGAAAAGTTTTTTGAAAATACATACCTATTTAGGCAGTTTTGAAGCTAGGACTAAAAAATTTCGGATTTTAATTCAGGGTTCGAAATTAAGAGACACGTGTTTCAGCATTTTTTGAAATTCGACAGATAAGGGGGTAAAATAGGTGACGCAAAAATTCATTTTCAAAAATATGTTTCTGGTAACTCAAATTTTAAGCTACAACTACGAAACTTCGGATATGGAATCTCGGTCAGGATAAAAAAATCAATGATTTTTAGTATTTCTGGAAATTCAACTGAAGTGCAACCCTGCTATGCGTACCAAGTCAGTTTATTGTAAAAAGATATAAAATAGCAGAGATAGCTTATCATCAATTTTTATTAACGACGACCGGTTTCGCTGAACTATGTCAGCATCATCAGGTCAAATAAAATATTTTACAAGGCCATAATCTTGTAATGTCAAACAGTTGTTATATAACAATTTACAGTGCATAGATGCACTATGTCATTATAATAAAACATAATTATCACGAATATGTTTTATTATAATGACATAGTGCATCTATGCACTGTAAATTGTTATATAACAACTGTTTGACATTACAAGATTATGGCCTTGTAAAATATTTTATTTGACGTGATAATGCTGACATAGTTCAGCGAAACCGGGCGTCGTTAATAAAAAATGATGATAAGCGATCTTGGCTATTTTATATCTTTTTACAATATTATAAGTGGATCGCCTCCTAAAACGTAAACCAAATAAAGCAGTGTGTCCGTATATTTGTACGTGTTGCATACAAATCTACAGTTTGGTTCCAATCTTTATCAAATTTTGTACACGTAAGCTACAATCCACTCCCATGAACCACAGACATTGCCGAGGTGGGGTGGCTTGCGTGCCTCAACGATGCAGATGGCCGTACCGTAGGTGCAACCACAGCGGAGGGGTATCTGTGGAGAGGCCAGACAAACGTGTGGTTCCTGAAGAGGGGCAGCAGCCTTTTCAGTAGTTAGAGGGGCAACAGTCTGGATGATTGACTGAGCTGGCCTTGTAACATCAGTTAATGTGGCTCTGCCACACAGCTACTGCGAGCGGCTGAAAGCAAGGGGAAACTACAGCCGTTACCTTTCCCGAGGACATGCAGCTCTACTGTATGAACATATGATGATGGCATCCTCTCGGGTAAAATATTCCGGAGGTAAAATAGTCCCCCATTCGGATCTCCGGGCGGGGACTACTCAGGAGGATGTGATCATCAGGAAAGACAGTACTGGCATTCTACGGGTCGGAGCGTGGAATGTCAGATCCCTTAATAGAGTAGGAAAATTAGAAAATTTAAAAAGGGAAATGGATAGGTTGAAGTTAGATATAGTGGGGATTAGTGAAGTTCGGTGGCAGGATGAACAGGATTTCTGGTCAGGTGAGTACAGAATTATAAATACAAAATCAATTGGGGGTATAACAGGAGTAGGATTGATAATGAATAAGAAAACAGGAATGCTGGTAAACTACTATGAGCAGCACAGTGATCGCATTATCATTGTCAAGATAGATACGAAGCCAACACCGACAACAGTAGTACAGGTTTATATGCCAACTAGCTCTGCCGATGATGAGGAAATCGAAGAAATATATGAGGAGCTAAAGGAAATAATTCAGACAATTAAGGGAGAGGAAAACTTAATTGTTATGGGAGACTGGAATTCGGTAGTAGGACAAGGAAGGGAAGGGAAGATAGTAGGAGAATATGGTCTGGGCAAAATGAATGAAAGAGGGAGCCGCCTGGTAGAATTTTGCACAGAACATAATTTAGTTATAACAAACACCTGGTTCAAGAATCACAAAAGAAGGTTGTATACGTGGAAGAGACCAGGAGACACCGGGAGATACCAGATAGATTTTATAATTGTAAGACATAGATTTCGGAACCAGGTTCTACAGTGTAAGACATATCCAGGGGCAGATATAGACTCTGACCATAACTTGTTGATTATGAACTGTAGGCTGAAACTAAAGAAACTACAAATAGGTAGGAAAATAAGGAGATGGGACCTGGATAAATTGAAGGAACCTGAGGTTCTTAAGAATTTCAGAGGGAGCTTTAGGCAACAATTGACAGAAACAAGGGAAAATAAAACAGTAGAGGAGGAATGGGTAAAATTGAGAGATGAAATAGTGAAAGTAGCAGAGGACAAAATAGGTAGGAAGGCAAGACCTACAAAAAATCCTTGGATATCACAGGAGATACTAAATTTAATCGATGAAAGGAGAAAATATAAAAATGCAGTAAATGAAACAGGCAAAATGGAGTACAGACGACTAAGAAATGAGATTGAGAGGAAGTGCAAAATGGCTAAGCAGGAGTGGCTAGAAGGCAAATGCAAGGATGTAGAAGAATGTATAAATAGGGGAAAAATAGATACTGCTTACAGGAAAATAAAAGAAACATTTGGGGACAAGAAAAGCAACACTACTAATATCAAGAACTCAGATGGGAAACCAGTTCTCAGCAAAGAAGGGAAAGCTGAAAGGTGGAAAGAGTATATAGAGGGGCTCTACAAAGGAAATGAACTCAGAGACAATATTGTAGGAAGGGAGGAGGATGTAGATGAAGATGAAATAGGAGATACTGTACTGAGAGAAGAATTTGACAGAGCCCTGAAAGACCTAAGTCGAAACAAGGCCCCTGGAGTAGATGATATTCCCTCAGAGCTACTGAAGTCTCTGGGAGAACCAGCCATGACAAACCTGTTTCACCTGGTGTGTAAGATATATGAAACAGGTGAAGTACCCTCAGACTTCAAGAAAAATGTTATAATCCCCATTCCAAAGAAAGCAGGTGCAGACAAGTGTGAAAACTACAGAACCATCAGTTTAATAAGTCATGGTTGCAAAATATTCACACGAATTATATACAGACGGATGGAAAAGCTGGTAGAAGCCGACCTCGGGGAAGATCAGTTTGGGTTCAGGAGAAATGTAGGAACTCGGGAGGCAATACTTACTTTACGGCTTATCCTAGAAGATAGATTAAGAAAAGGCAAACCTACATTTCTAGCTTTTGTAGATTTGGAGAAGGCTTTTGACAATGTTGATTGGAATAAACTCTTTAATGTTCTGAAGCAAGCAGGAGTAAAATATAGGGAGCGTAAGGTTATTTACAACTTGTACAAAAACCAGAGAGCAGTTGTCAGAGTTGAAGGGCATGAAAGGGATGCAGTGGTTGGGAAGGGAGTGAGACAGGGTTGTAGCCTTTCTCCAATGTTATTCAATTTGTACATTGAACAAGCTATAAAGGAAAGCAAGGAGAAATTTGGTGAAGGAATAAAAGTTCAGGGGGAAGAATTAAAAACATTGCGTTTTGCCGACGACATAGTAATTCTGTCAGATACAGCAAAGGACCTGGAACAGCAATTGAACGGAATGGACAGTGTGCTGAAAGGTGCATATAAGATGAACATTAACAAGAGCAAAACTAGGGTAATGGAGTGCAGTGTAAGAAAATCAGGTGATGCTAAAGGAATTAGATTGGGAAACGAAGCAATAAAGGAGGTAGATGAGTTTTGTTACTTGGGCAGTAAAATAACAAATGATGGTCGCAGTACAGAGGATATAAAATGCAGAATGGCAATGGGTAGAAAAGCATTTTTAAAAAAGAGAAATTTGTTAACATCTAATATTGATTTAAGCCTAAGGAAGTCCTTTCTGAGGGCATTTGTATGGAGTGTTGCCTTGTATGGGAGTGAGACATGGACGATAAACAGTGCGGACAGGAAGAGAATTGAGGCTTTTGAAATATGGTGCTACAGAAGAATGCTGAAGATTAGGTGGGTGGATTGCGTAACTAATGAGGAGGTACTGAACAGAATTGGGGAGAAAAGAAATTTCTGGCCTTCCTTGACTAAAAGAAGGGATAGATTGGTGGGACACATTCTTAGACATCAAGGAATTGTGAATTTAGCATTAGAGGGAAGTGTGTGGGGTAAAAATCGCAGAGGAAGACCAAGATATGGATTCAGTAAGCAGATTCAGACAGATGTAGGTTGCCGTTCTTATGTAGAGATGAAGAGGCTTGCTCAGGATAGGGTATTGTGGAGAGCTGCATCAAACCAGTCTCCGGACTGAAGACCACAACAACAACAACAACAAGCTACAATATACGAGGACGGTCGCCGTAAGTGTAAGAATCACGTACGATATATAGTTCACGAGATATGACGTCATAAACAATGAGATTCGTGAAAAACCGATGCATTTAGCGACAATGATGCTCATTTTCACCTATCCCACTGGACCAATTTTAACCAAATTTGATACACGCATTCGTTATCGTGAGGTAATAATTGCTACAGGGATAAGAATCACATACGACACACGGTTCAGAAGATATGACGTCATAAACAATAGAACTCGCAAGAAACTGCCACATAATCCGACGAGACTTTAAAAATACGCTGTATGACAATGAGAGTACTTAGCGACTTAGAACAAACTTTAAACATAGCTTCAAACCTTTATTAAACTTTTTCTCGCTGACAACCATACCAAAATGATGAAAAGAAAAAAGTTTCTCGCTTACTACTTTTCCGCTGTTTATTGAGTAAAACTATGGGATTCGGTATGACGTTACAATTTATAATTTGTAGACTACAAATTGTAATCACAGGAAATTTTACAGACAGTATACAATCATATAGTTGAGTGTACCTTCTAAGTTGTATCACAGTACGACAGATAGTTTATGAGATATGAGCACATAAACAGTAACGTTCGTGGAAAACCGCCCATCACGCACCAAGTTTTCATCTATTACTTCTTTACTACTTATTGTATTCCCAAGAGATTTTACGGACATACTGCCTTTATACAAATAAATATATACCTGAAAGATGGCAGGAATAAATAAATAAATACCCGGACAACGACGGGTTTTCAGCTAGTAAATAAATAAAATAGAAAGTTGTAAATGGAAATTTGAAACGTGTCCATAAAATATAAGAAAATGTCTAATATTGTGCCTCCTGTCTTGTGTCGAGTAACTTGCTTGCAAGAAAATGTATAATATCGCTTCTACTGTATGTATCGATAGTCGCTTCTACTGTATGTATCGATATGTGTAAAGTTTCATCTCTGGCAAAGATCATGTATTGCATAGCATTGTAACTCGTGCAGAGACACAGAGAGTAAGACTAGTGGTTCAGCTCGCTTAGAGAGCGGTTGGGTTGTGTGTATGGCTCCGATGTAGAGCAGAGGCTGCTTTGCCAGCAAGTCAGAAGTTGTATTATGTAAGTAATGTAATGCTGTTTATCAATAATAAGCAAGTTAACCCTGTTTCATATTTCATTTACGTAATTAGAAAATTAACCCACTCCCTTCATTTGATAATTACTTGATTTAGTGGAGTGTTGATTTGAATAATATTATTGAACATATTTCATTATTGGTGCCATAGTAAGATAATAGTTGATCTGGATTTCAATAATTGGAGGTTGACCTATATAGGTTCTCACAGTCAAGCATTAAGAAAGTGATTTGTGGTTTTTCTTATATCTTTCTCGCAGTCAAAATTCTTGAGTATAGTCAGTGTCTGTTTCAAAAGGTTACATGACACAGTTGTTTGTTAAAAATATCCGTTGCGCACATAATCAATTTAATGCACTGTTTCTTATACATTAATATCAGGGCCATAATTAAACCAAATAGCTAAGTTAATGAACAATTTATTGTCTGATTTAACGAAAGGTTCAACATTCCAAAACAAGCGTACAGCTTTTAAATTTACTAACTCTGAGATTGTTTTTCGTCTCGAACATGTAAAACATATTAAAGATAAAGGTGAAGCAATGAATTAACATTTCTGAAAATTCATCGTAAAGATGGTGCACTGTCAGCAACTGGTAATACATTGAAAACAATTTACTTTTCCGCCACAATTGCACTATTTAGGAGTTGATAACTAATTTCGGACTTAATCGTCCATTTTCAAACCGTTGGCCTTATTCCAACCGTAATAATACACTGCATGAAGCAAATGACTGATAAAATCTGTACGCTATCCACTGTTAATACATAATTACATTAAAATTAAAAATAGATGATGCATCCACAAGCAGTACAGTACAAGTTGGAGGCCTGTGGATGCATCATCTATTTTAATCGATTTTAAATTTTAATGTAATTATGTATTAAAAGTGGATAACGTGCAGATTTTATCAGTCATTTGCTTCATGTAGTGTATTATTACGGTTAGAATAAGGCCAACGGTTTGAAAATGGACGATTAAGTCCGTTTTACCAACTCCTAAATAGTGCAACTGTTACGGAAAAATAAATTATTTTAACGAATGCGGCCGGAAATCGAACCCGGACCTCCAATCTTTATTAGGAAGACGTCTTCTTTTCTTTACTAATAACCTTATTTGTCTTTTGTGCAAATTTACATAAAAATCATAAGTGTCATACAGTTTTTACATATCAATGGTTTGTTTTAAAGATATTACTTGTGGTTTTGTTATTAGATGAGTACATACATAAGACCTTACGATTATAGGTCGGTTACTTTTCTCCTTTCCATGATGACTGTAACAATCATTGTCTTATTAATAATGATGTTCTATCTGTGTTCTTCTCAGAAACTCCATCATTTCGCAACAGTCTGAAATTAAGCATAACTTTGTTTACAAGATAAATCAGTCAAAAGTGAAAGTCGTAATCTCTACAAAATACCTAGGAATTACTATTACTTCAGACATAAATCGGAAAGAACACGTAGATAATGTCGTGGGAAAGGCGAACCAGATATTGCGTTACATTGGTATAACTCTTAAAACATGCAACAGAACTACAAAAGAAACTGCATACACTACACTTGTCGTTCCATTTTTGCAGTAATGCTGCCCAATGTGGGATCCCTATCAGGTGGGTTTGACGGAGGACATAGAAATTCAATGAAGGGCAGCTCGTTTCGTATTGTCACGATAAAAGGGAGACAGCGTTAAGGAAATGATACAGAATCTGGGATGAGAATCATTACAACAACGGCACGTATCGCTGCGGTGTGGGCTACTTACGAAACTCCAACGAATGCGAAAATATATTGTTGACTCCCACTTACATAGGCAGAAATGATCATCAGAATAAAATACGAGAAATACGGAAAGATTCAGTTGTGCTTTCTACCCGCGCGCTATTCGAGAATGGAATGGGAGATAAATAGTGTAATGGTGATTCGATTAACCCTCTGCCAGGCACTTAAATGTGATTTGAAGAGTATCCCAAGTAGATATATGTAGATAACAATTGTCTCTGTTTAATAAAAGGTTTGCTGCTGAGATCGCATTTTTCATTTAAATACATTACCGGTTTCGGCGTGGTAGATTCCATCTTCAGCCCTGTAGTAATTTTACATGAATTCACATCAATGTTGATGAACACCGTTTTACTAGGTAAAGAATTGTAACAGCAGTGAATTCATGTAAAATTACTACAGGTCTGAAGATGGCGTCTAGCAAGCTGAAAGCGGTAATGTAATTAAATGAAAAATGCAATATCGGCTGCAAACCTGTTATTAAACAGAGACAATTGTTATCTACATCTACATCTACATGAGATACTCTGCAAATCACATTTAAGTGCCTGGCAGAGGGTTCATCGAACCATTCTGTGAATGGGAATCCTTGAGAGTGAACAAAATCAGCAATTATGACGTTGATCCCAGCAGGACCGGGGCGCTGTTTTTCTATCTAAGGCGGCGCAGTTTCGTTACATAGTTCACCACACTTTTTCTTCAATGTAGATAATGGATTCCCTAGTACCGATTTACATTCCGTGTAAGCAAACACTGGCTAACAAAGCCAGAACCAGTAGGATGACGGTGCAGTGCCTCTGAAAGGAAGGTAAGCACCTTCTCGGGGGATATGGTATCTGGCCACGGTGTAGGCCATTGCAGTTCTGGCCCAAAACCCTTGTCATGCAGTATCCCTGTATATTACAAACTTTAATACAGCTTATGTGACTTGGAGGGAAATCGTACTTAAACTATTCCGAGGCGCCTTAATCGCTAGTGGTGCAGTTGTTTAGTGGCGCCGGGCGCCGTGTCTCAGCGAGCCCTGTCAGAGGGCTACAACCAACACAAAGTATCAACGACTGCGATGAACTGAACTACCCATACAACACATCCGCCTAGTAAGTAAGGAAGTCCGGCTTCGATTCCCGTCCGAATCACACATTTTAATTAAATGCTTCACCTTTATCTTTAAAATAAAAAAGTGTTTTTAAACTATTATTCTTCGTTTCTTTCTTCTCTCAGATAATTTTATATGCACATTTATTTTCGTCGCATAAGGAACGTTTTACGTCGCGGAGACAGCACGTGCACGAGTCATAGCGCGACCGTTTAACACAGGGGGCAGTGGCCGCAGCGTTACCGACCAAAAACACTCTTTGTCAGGAATAGATAAACATCTATGGTAAGCTTTATAGACGCAAACTAAATCATTGTTCATTGAACCCCTGCATCGCAGCAAAACTGACTGGCAACGCCAGATGAGCAAACACCGCCGACAAACCGGCAATCGCACGTAACAAGTCCCACACTAACCAATACACTTAGAGGCCGATCTCAAAATCGACCACTTGCCTGTCAATCTTGATTGTTGCAGCCAGCCGCCGCTGATGATGGACCAGGAGACACCCCCAGTGCCAGCTGCAGAGGGGCGACTCATCAAACCGGATTAACAAACTTGTGACAAACACGCAATGAAAATGGTACCGAGCTTGCACGATACCCAATAACTAACATAACCAAACCCTTGCATGATCTATTGCAGATAGCAAGAATCCGCTACTGCTCTTACTACCTGCTCCTGACTATCGCCGAGGTTTTTTTCCCTTGGCACTTGCCTTGGCACTTTCTTCCCTCTGCCCTTAAAACCGCTCTTGTTTCAAAAGCGTTCGGCTACTTCTATCATCCTGATGGACCGTATTAATGGGTAATCTTACCTACACATACGGCACACATCACAGTACCCGCCCCTGTGACTCCCATATTAGACATATTAACACATGCAGAGGTGACAGTAGATCTATTGAGTTGGTCACCATGCTAGTGCGAGCGTGGAGGGGCTCCACTCTTCTTTTTGGCCGCAGCGTTGCAATGCACATGCGCGGCTGAGGTTAAGATTTTGAACCCCTTGCAGACAGCATGTGGGTGTTCCCGTGGCAGGGAGGGTCGAGAGGAAACGCCACTTTTAACATTGGCGTTGGAGCTGGTAGAGACACCAGCTCCTGGCTACTCGAGCCCTGGCGGATACGCACGAATGGTTCCAAAGCAAGACAATGGAGCTATTGCGCATCGCGCTTTGCGCATGCTCAAATCCTCCGTTGAAGGCAGCATCCTCCCTTCACATTTGTTTTTGGCGCATTGAAGATTCATCAAAAAGACGTCATATGTGGTGAAATACCTTATAACTATAAATAAAAGACGTATCAACTGTAAAAGCCTTCAGAATATCCAATCATTAATGATAATGAAGTCCAAATGTAATATGCAGCATTGGCCGTTGATACTTTATTGTTTAAACAGCAGATAGATTTTTATTACATAGTGATCATCTTCAATGCACCTTCAAACAGGAATTGTTAATGCAAAGAGTAAAAATTTACATATCATCTGCAACGTTATGTTCCTGAAATATATTTCCAACACAGTTGCAGATGATATGTAAATTTATACTCATTGCATTCACGATGCCTGTTTGAATTTATGAGAACATATCTGATGTTTTGATTCCGGACGGATTTTTATGGATTATTATGAAAGTAACATTCAAACAATGATGTTATACTTTGTAACATATGTGAGGTAACATAAGTAACTCAGAGGACTAATGAAAAGGTGAAAACATTTTCGACAGATATTAAAAAAAAAATTAAAAAAAAATGTGGCTCCGTAGCACAGTGGTAGAGTGCCAGACTACAAATCCAAATGTTGCGAGTTCGATCTCCGCCAGGTCCTAGGATTTTTATCTGTCACTTTCCACTTCTTTCACCTCTGGCAGTATAGCTGATGTGGAAAATAACGAGTAGCACCGTGGTTCGGAACCCACATTAAACTGTAGGTCCCCCTATAACTGGCTGGGTAACTCAGTTCGAAGGTCGGAGGAAGGCAACGGTATACCACCTCCAAACAGGACCATGCCTAGTAAAGCACTGTGGTGTTCAAACCAATCTTCGGAATGTTGTTTGACTTTCCATAAAAAAAGGAAGATTTGGAAAAATATTTAGTAACTTATCATAACAGATACGATTAAAATGAATTGTTTAGGTCTGGTTTAGTATTACTGTGCTATCAGTAAGGGCAAAGATATCTTAAAAATTGATGATCCTATGTGACCCAAATCGTTCTGCCGTTTTAACAATAAAGTATTAACGACCAATGCTGCATATTACATTTGGATTGTTCATCATTCTGTGGTCGTTGAGCACAACCATCATGGAAATGGAATTAAATCTAAAATATAATGAAGTCACTATTCTCCACGTAGCAAGAATTTCCGTGTGGTTAGAGGCAAGCGTTGCGCCATTGAAGGTAGTGGGTCCGAGACCGACTGCAAGTAAATTTCTTAAACACCCCAATCTTCTTTTTATCAGATACGGGAACAACAATGATTTTTATGTTGTAACTTCCCACATATCTTTGGACGTTCTAGCAAATGTGTCGCGATTTTTAGAGTAAACGACATTTATATTCTTCACTGTAACGAACATTTATCTGTTTGAAAAGGGACTGTCGTCAGACCATGACATCGATTGTCGTTAAAGAGCATTAATCCCGTACAAATCGCAGAGGACATTGAACTGAAAACTCGCTACGATTTTCTTCGTGAAATAGGCGACCGTTCTAACGTATTATCTGACAGGCAGACTGACATTAAGTTTTGTAGTTGCCGTGTCAAATGATACCACAATTTAAACAAAATGTAGAGTTATCCCATTTACGGGTCACGAAGTCACCGAGTAGACTGAAAATTGCTGTAACTTGATAACAGAATCAGTGCGGGACAAGGAGAAACAAAAATGTAATAACAATTGCGTATTACTACAATAACAAGTCCCTAAACATACTGCTGCAGAAATTAAAAATTTTTGTGTATGTCTGAAATGTGGATTCAGAGCGAACATGCGTTCAGCACCATTTCTAGCTTTCTTGGAACTCAGAGTATTGCTCGCCCAAATTATGTTACCAAGCTAAAATATACTTTTGTTCAATGCAGTAAAATTTGTAAGTTAATTAGTGAAATGAAATGCAGTAATAAATTAAAGGTGAATAGGAAGTGAAGTAAAAATGAAAACTTAGTTCAGATCAGGATATTCAGGCACAGGCGAATACAGCAGAAAACCTGCGCCGCATCCCGACAGCACATAGACCGGCTAATGTAACAGCTTCAGCACGGCTTTGTCCCATAGGGTATTCACTTGTGGCGGAACGGGACAAGGAATCCATCACTCTCTCCAAATGCAGAAGTCGATGATTGAGCGATGAGGCCGTACATGACCACCTGAAGTAAAACCGGAAACTGGCAAACGTGACCAGGAAACCAATGATGTAGTTTTTTGGCCTCCAGAGCAACGTGACGGCCGGCCGCGGTGGCCGAGGGGACTAAGGCGCGCCAGTCACGGTCTGCACGGCCACTACGGTCGGGGGCGTGGATGTTTGCTAGCTAGTTCGTAAGTAGTTTGTAAGTTTAGGGACTGATGACCCCGTATTTAAGTCCCATAAGCTCTACAAACATTTGAACATTTGAGCAATGTGACGATCGATCTTTCTAGAAACTGCAGAGCTTGACAGAAGAGACAACGATCTCCAGCCAGGTCCATCAAATAAATACTACAGCCGGAAATAAGCTCAGCCGAAGTGTTTGCAAAAGATCTAACTAGGTTCAGAAATGATAGATTAAACAAATAGGTGGAGGCGTATTTGTCGCCGTCAAAAGTAGTCTGTCGTTTAGTGAAGTTGATAGTTCCTATGAGTTGTGATGGTTAGAGGTACTACTCGAAAATCGTAAAAAGTTAATAATTGGTTCCTTTTATCGGCTTCCTACTCTGAAGATACAATAGCAGAATGGTTCAAAGGAAACCTAATTACAAAAACGTACCGGACTCACACGATAATAATTTACACGATTTTAATTTACCGTCGATCTGAAACTTCCTGGCATATTAAAATTGTGTGCCGGAACAGGAACAATTTTAATCTGGCAGGAAGTTTCATATCAGCGCACACTCCGCTGCAGAGTGAATGTTTCATTCTGGAAACATTCCTTAGGCTGTGGCTAAGCCATGTCTCCAACATTTCCTTTCTTCCAAGAGTGCTAGTCTTGCATGGTTCGCAGGAGAGCTTCTCTGTAGTTTAGAAAGTAGGAGACGAGGTATTGGCGAAAGTAAAGTTGTGATGTGGCATCATGAGTCGTGTCGGGATAGCACAGTTGTTAGTGCGCTTGCCCGCGAAAGGCAAAGGTCCTAGGTTCGAGTCCCGGTTCCGACACACAATTTTAATCTGCCAGGAAGTTTCATATCAGCACACACTCCGCTGCAGAGTGAAAGATTCATACCCTCCATCTGTTGGCGAAATTATATTTTCAAATCAGGAGGTATGCATAAAACATCGTGCGAATTGTACTCAATGCATTCTCTGAGAATTACCTCGAACAATTAGTTCATGAGCCAACTAAAAATGTAAACGGATGTGAGAACACACTTGATCTCTTAGCAACAAATAATCCTGAGCTCATAACGAGCATCAAAACGGATACAGGTATTAGTGAACACAGAGCTGTCGTAGCGAGATTGAATATCGAAAGTCCCAAATTACTAAAATAAACGAAAAGTATATTTGTTCAGGAAATCAGATAGAAATGCAATACATTGCTTCTTGAAAGACAGTTTCCACTCGTTTCTAACACTAAACGTAGGTGTAGACCAGATGTGGCTCAAATTCAAAGAAGTGGTATCGACAGCAGTTGACAGTTTTATACCAAATAAATTAATAAAAGAAGGAGGTGATCCCTTGATACACAAAACACGCCAGGACACTGTTGCAAAAGCAACGGAAAATGCATACTAGATTCAAACGAACACAAAATCCCCAGGATTGGCGATTCTACATAGAAGCTCGAAATTTAGCGAGAATTTCAATGCGAGATGCCCGCTATACTTTTCAAAATGAAACTCTTTCTCGAAATTTGGCTGAAAACCCTAAGAGATTTTGGTCATATGTTAAATATACTAGGGGCAAAATATAAACAATAACACCGGCCGCGGTGGCCGAGGGGACTGAGTCGCTCCAGTCACAGTCCGCACGGCCACTACGGTCGGGGGTTCGAATCCCCTCCCCCTCGGGCATGGATATTTGTGCCGTCCTTAGGATTAGCTAGTTCATAAGTAGTTTGTAAGTTTAGGGACTGATGACCCCGTAGTTAAATCCCATAAGCTATACAAACATTTGAACATTTAAACAAACAATAACCTCACTACGAGATAGTAATGGCGATCTTGCGGATGGTAGCGCTACTAAAGCAGCATTACTAAACATCTTTTAGAAACTCATTTATCAAAGAAGACGAAACTAATATTCCAGATTTCGAATTACAAACAGAGGCCAGTATGAGTAACATTGAAGCAGATATCTTCGGAATAGTGAAGCAACTTAAATCACATAACAAGTCTTCTGGTCCTGACTGTATACCCATTACATTTCTATCTGATTATGCTGGAGCATTAGCTCCTTACTTAACAGTCATATACAACCGCTCTCTCAAAAAAGGATCTGTACCAAAATACTGGAAAGTTGCATAGGTCTCATATATATTCAAGAAAGACAGTAGGAGTAACCCACTAAACTACAGGCCTATTTCACTGACGTCAATTTGTAGCAGTGTTTTTGGAACATATCTGTATTCAAATATTATAATTTATCTCGAACAGAATAGAGGATTTAGAAAATATCGACCATGTGAAACACAAATAGCTCCTTACTCACACGATTTCCAGAAGGCTTTTGACACTGTTCCTCACAAACGTCTTTTAATCAATCTTCCTGGCAGATTAAAATTGTGTGCCGGATCTGGGACTCGAACCTGGACATTTGCCTTTCGCGTGCAAGCGCTCTTCCGACTGAGCTATACCGACACGACTCACGATGCCGCCTCACAACTTGAATTCCGACAGTACCTCGCGTCCTACATCACAGAAGCTCTCCTACGAACCTTGTTAGTTGTTAGACTAGCACTCATGGAAGAAAGGATATGGTGCAGACATGGCTTAGCCACAGACTAAGGTATGTTTCCAGAATGAAACTTTCACTCTGCAGCAGATTGTGCGCTGATATGAAACTTCCTGGCAGATTAAAATTGTGTGTCGGAACCGGGACTCGAACCTGGGACCTTTGCCTGTCGCGAAAGTAAAGTTGTGAGGCGGCGTCGTGAGCCGTGTCGGGGTTGTTCAGTCGGTACAGCGCTTGCCCGCGAAAGGCGAAGGTCCCAGGTTCGAGTCCTGGTTCCGGCACACAATTTTAATCTGCTAGGAAGTTTTATATCAGTGCACACTCCGCTACAGAGTGGAAGTTTCATTCTGAAATTCAAATGGTTTCTCTGAAGTACTCATGTTGGCGTCAGGACTGAAACAACGGGATAACAAATTTCTGAAGCTTACTTCGTCATCTTACCTTCCTTTCCCCTACTTAACGTGGTGCTGGAATCTGCATTACAGGAGGAAACCATTAATGACGGGAGGCCATAATATGCAACCAGATGGAGAGTGTAGTTACGGATATGTGTAAGGATACGCTGAAGTCTTAAGCGTACAGGGGACAGTATCATATCAGTGGGAATTTCGGTTCCTAAGCTAATACATCTTACATGCTGAGACAGTGAAAGCGTGTTCTACCACTGAATGTGAGAGCAGCACTGATGGATTACATTTCTATATTTGCGTACGTGGCGTTTTGTATCATGACTGTCATTTTATGTTACTACAGCAAAAAGGCAGGTCGATGTTTTTACGCTTCGAAATAAATCATACTGGACGTTAGTTATTATTGAAAACAATTAGAACTTCCTTGAAAATTTTGCGATACATCCATACAACTGTTTTATAATCCAATAATTCCCGCAAATATGGATGCAAGTCTATTTCAGAAACGAACCTGGTTATTTATTGCAGCTTCTCGTCAAAAATAAAAACAGAATATTCGTATCCAGCGATGTTATGAAGAATGAATGTGGATATTGTCATTCTGTAACAATAATGTCATAAGGGAAATCTTGGCTTATGAAAATCGCGTTCATGACAGTCGAGCATCTAATTTTTCTGCGAGGAGCATTTGTAAGTTATTTATATTTTCTGACTGCATTTTACAAATGCTGTTTCATTTATGCCTCATACTCGAGCCAAGGAAACATAATCCACATGTTTGTGAGATTCCTTTTAAACGTGCTATCCTGACAATAGAATATTATCGTGTGCTTAATTGCCACTCAGACAACAGCGCAATGCATTCACATATATAGTATTAAGTATTCATTCTTTAACAAATGTAACACTACATCGCAATAACAGCACAAACTAGCCATTTTCATCCAGATTCAATTCTAATAATTTGTAAGAGGCAGAATTTTTACGTATTTGTCAAAATTTCAGAAACAGTCAGTATATCTTTGAATTATCGAAACAGTACAGTCTCAGAGTAACCACGTGTAAACATCGTAAATCAGAGTAATCTTTTGTCGCAATAATAGTATAAATATTTTCGCAGTATAGCTACTCGCTTTCTCACTCTTTGTTTCTCCCAACGTTAACAGCTCTCAGTATTTCTTTCTCGTAACGATAAGATCTCTCTCGATGTATTAAGATTTCTTAGTCAACTTTCGGACTTGTTGTAGTCGTATCTGAGACAGATAGTCAGGTGCAAAAATATTCCGAACTTTTGGTTTACTATGATTGAATTTATTTGAAAGGCTTAATTAAATCGAACCTATACGCGAGTGCGTAAATAATATCTCTGGACTTTAATTCAGGATAGGTTACGGACTTAGAAAAATTCTGCCTCCCGATAGAAAAGTAATAATCAAGCAAATATTAATCATTGCTAAAAAGGTTTTCTTCATTGACAAACATTAAATCAAATAATTTTAACTTGATTGAAAAAAGGAATAATTTTTAAATATTGACTTTGCCTAGAATATCAAACTGCGATTTTGTGAAATGAACTACAGAGAACTGCTTATTTAAAATATATTGTGTGACTTTGACAGTGTTTTGTAAATCTGCTCTTAAGGTGAAATATAGGAGAAGTATTAATTCAAGATTTTGTGTCGACCACATCAATCGTAGTTAGCACCTGACCTTCCCATTGATAATTGAAGAACTTTTTAAAATAACATCTTTGAATTATCTGTGAATCAAAGTGACTAAACATAATTAAAGGACGTAAATAGTAAAAAGACTTCAAATTTAAAATCAATGTTACGACTTTTATAGGTAAAGACTAGTGAATGTTTATGTGACGTGCTTCGTTAAATGGAACTGCCAGGAAAGAAACAATTATGTTACAAAAGAATTAATAATTTTTAAAACAAGCCCCTGAGATTACAGAGACCATGTTCATCAATTAAAATATAATCCATAAACTGTGTTAGACTACGGAAAGTTAAACCAGAGGCATCCGTAACTGAATATATGAAATATTATCAGTTGTACCAACTTAAGTAACCAACGTATGCCTCAAATAAAAATTTTACGGGCCTACTGAATCTTTATGTGAAGACGACGAAAGCTTGCATTACCGCTGACGTCGCTTCTATCATACCGAAGCACTACAACAAACCAAACAAATTTCCACCGCCAACCAAAATATCAAATAAAAGGACGTCACACAAAGCGGAAACAGAACTATTCACTTTATACCAGTCATGGCTACGGACAGGTGAATTTATATTCTGTATCTTTTTATGTATCTTAACAGTTGCTTTGTACTACGAAAAACTACAAGGAATTCCGTGTTTATAAAACCCTCAGAGTATTTAATCGATATTTACATGCTTACACCACAGTCTCACGTATATTAAAAAATTTCCTCCGTCACTCAAAATAACAGTGGCGTCCTCTACCGTAGAAAAGCCATATCGGCGCTGTCAGTGTACATTGAAACATGAGCAGTGACGGAAACGACGCTAGAGCTTCCAACTGGCAGCACTGCAATGAAAAAGAATGGTTTGATTCAGACGATTGGCTCTATCTCTGTTATGGCAAGGAGGGGGGGGGGAGGCGGAAGGCTGAGGCTTACTTTCATTCCAACTTTTTATGAGCACGTTAGTATCTTTAATCGCTCGCTAGAAGACTTTATAGTAGCAAACACTTTGTTAATATGAACATTTCATGTCATTTGAGTCCACAAGGAACATACACTCCCGGCCATGAAAATTGCTACACCAAGGTGACGTGCTAAAGACGCAAATTTAGCCGACCGGAAGAAGATACTGTGATATGCTTTTATGAGCATTCACACAAGGTTGGCATCCGTGGCGACACCTTGAACGTGCTGGCATGAAGACAGTAACAATTTCTCATACACAAACAGCATTTGACCGGCGTTACCTGTTGAAACGTTGTTATGATGCCTCGTGTAAGGAGGAGAAGTGCTTACCATCCAGTTTCCGACGTTTATAAAGGTCGGATTGTAACCGGTCGCGATTGCGGTTTATCGTATCGGGACAGTGCTGCTCGCGTTGGTCGCCATTTGATGACTGTTAGCAGAATATGGAATCGTTGGGTTCAGGAGGGCAACATGGAACGCCGTGCTGGATCCCAACGGCCTCGTATCACTAGCAGTGGAGATGACAGGCATCTTATCCGCATGGCTGTAACTGATCGTGCAGCCACGTGTCGATCCCTGAGTCAAAACAACCACCTGCACGAACTGTGGTATCGCACAAGTATGAAGTGCGCGCCACGTACCTTCGCCGCGCGCCGCCATGCTCGCACGGCGCGGCGTTCTTACGACATCAGCCACGAGCGCCCTCTGCTGCAACTCCGCTCGTGGCCACGACCGCTGCATCGGCCACTTGGGACTGAGATAGGAACCAGTTAACACTTCGGAATCAGATAGGCACCAGTGACGACTTGGCTATGGGATAGGCACTAGGAATCATCATTAGGCAGGCCTCTATCTAAACTATGTACCAGCATTCTGCAGTGAAGATGTAAAAGTTAAGTATTACTAAGTCTCTATGAAATATATAACGTTCTAAATTACTCTAGTGTTTCTAGGTTCTGCTGTCCCACTGGCTGGTCACCTCCATACCGCACAAGCGTGCATCCTTTATTCCTGTGTCGGTCTCTTTCTACTTGGCCACCGACACCAGGACCACCAGCGGAAACAAGACACAAAAGTGACGACGAGTCTGGGGCACAAAACGAACAGTTCGACGACGTTTGCAGCAGCATGGAGACCATGGCTGCGGTTACACTTGACGCTGCATCACAGACAGGAGCGCCTGCGAAGGTGTACGCAACGACGAAACTGGGTGGATGAATGGGCAAAACGTCATATTTTGGGATGAATCCAGGTTCCGATGACAGCATCATGTTGGTCGCATCCGTGTTTGGCGACATCGGGGTCAACGCACATTCGAAGCGTGTAATCGTCGTCGCCATACTGGTGTATCAACCGGGCGTGATGGTATGGGATGCCACTGGTTACCCGTCTCGGTCATCTCTTGTTCGCATCGACGGCAATTTGAACAGTGGCCGCTACATTTCAGATGTAATACGACCCGTGGCTCTACCCTTCATTCGATCCCTGCGAAACCCTACATTTCAGTAGGATAATGCACGACCGCATGTTGCAGGTCCTGTACGAGCTTTTCTGGAGACGGAAAATGTTCGACTGCTGCCCTGGCCAGCACATTCTCCAGGTGTCTCACCAATAATGGAAACGCCTGGTCAATGGTGGCCGAGCAACTGGTTCGTCACAATAAGCTAATGATATGATGCTAAAGCTGCATGGGCACGTGTACCTGTACACGTCAACCAAGCTCTGTTTGGCTCAATGCTCTCACAACCTCAGCTCGATGTTATTGCTTACAGCTTGCAAAATTCTCCTAAAAAGTCTCTTAGACGTCTTTCACAGCAAACACAAATTTTTCACGGCTCTGTACAAAGAGCTGCTAAGTTCATTGGCCAAAGGACGTATACAATAACAGTGGTGCAAGAACTTATACCTGGTGATACCGCTCACGGGGATCTGCATTTATCCTCCAGCCACTCCTGCTTAGTCAATCTCTACTTCCTATCGAGTCTGTACAACCTATTGCCTGCTTCAATTGCAGTGTTTTTATATTTTCTTCTTTCGTCATTTAGCTTCAGCATCTCCTGTAAATCGACGATTTTTATTAGACCTTGTCCTTCCACCTATATGATCCTATGAGGCCTTCACTTCTTTATTTCTCAAAGCTGCTCATTCTTCTTTTACCGTATTACATCTTCCCTTTCGGTCTGTCCTTGCCTAATACTCCTCTGAAACTCTGGACAACTCCTGGTTCCTTTATTCAGGATCCATTTCTTTACTTTTCTAGCTTCATCTAGCTCATTAAGTTTTAATCCACAGTTCGTAACCAATAAATTTTGGTGAAAGCCTATATCTGCTCCTGGGTATGACTGACATTTGAAAACCTGTTTTCTAAAACTACGTCTTGTTTTTATAAAGTTATTTTGGTACCTTTGGTCTCCTTGTCTTTCCATGAATGCACCCTTCTTTCAAAATACTTAAACCAAGTGTTTGCAATGTTTGTGCTGTGCTCAATATTCTACTAGGCGAACGCTACTTTCATTCCTTTTTCCATAGTCCATACTCACTATTTTTACTTCCCTACATTTCTGCTACGTAGTTACAGTGCCCCCATGATAATCAAGTTTTCCTCTCACTTAATTACATGAATGACATCTTTTATTTCACCACACATTTTTACTTTAATCTCCTCATCATGCGCTAGTTATATATATATATATATATATATATATATATATATATATATATATATATATATATATATATAGATGGCGACATCCTTCTTCTTTTTCCCTAGCATTTTCCCCATTACTTGGGGTCCCATTACTTGTCCTCCTTCATGTTTTCCATCTTCCTCCTGAGCAGTGTACCACGGGGTCGGCATCCTCCTGTATCGAATTGTAGCGCCGTTTTAGAATCGCACTCTTTTCTGATGATGTGGCCATACAACCAAAGACGAGCCACTTTTGCCTTCTCTAAGATTGAGACTACACCAAGCCTTTGGCGGACACAGTTATTTTTTGCATGGTCATAGCGAGTCAATCCAAGGGACCATCGCAGCATTTTCATCTCCATTGTGTGGAGAGACCCTGTTTTCTCGTAGAAGGTCGCCATTCTATCCAATAGAGGGCTACTGAACGCATTACTGATTAATAAATTTTTGCCTTCAGATGTACAGGCATCCTTTTGTCACAGAGAATACCAGTTACCTATTTCTACCATGCTGCATTTACTCTCATCCTGGCGTCCAGGGTGGAATCATTTGAAGATGTTACCATCGATCCAATGTATTTGAAGTCGGAGTTTTGTTCAGATCCTGGCCGTCGATGCTGATGGTACCACTGGTTTGAGGACCGCTTTCCATATAGGTCGTCTTCTGGAGATCCAGACTCGTGCCATTCTCTGCTAGCCTATCATTCCAAGCTTGGGTATGATCTTGAAGTTCCTTACGGGTTTTCTATGTCAGTACCACGTCGTCGGCATAGAGAAGCGTCCAGGGAGGAGGGGCCTGTATATCAGCTGTTACTGTCTCCATGCAAAGGTTGAATACTAATTGAGACAGGGCTGAATCCTGATGAACACCAACGGTGATTTTAAAAGGTGGAGAGATTCCAGCATGACACTGGACTACACTTGTTACATCTCGATAGAGAAGCTATATACTGTTCACATACTTTTCTGGTACTCTGTAGTGTCGTAGGGCACGCGAGATAAGATTATGTGGAACCCTATAGAAGGCTAAGTCCAAAAGTGCAAAGTCTGCAGTCTTTCTCTTCTCCGAGTGTTTTTATAGCATCAAACGTGCAGCGCGGATGGCATCTGTAGTGCCACAGCCTTTGACAATCCCCCACTGGTTAGGAGATACACAGACTATCGCTTTGAGCCTTTTTCCAGCACCCGTTCAAATATCTTCATGGTGTGACGAAAAAGGCGTACCGGTCTTTTTGTTTCCAAATGGTTGTGCTAGCGGTACATGCTTGTGGTGACTAATTGGTGGTAACAATTTTGTTGAACAGGTGTTGCCGACGTTGGATATCATAAAATAATATTATTACGTATGTAGATGTTGTGGTGTACATGATTCGTTACCGCTACGATTGCATTTTAATAAGAGAAAAGAAGGAAAGCGATGACTCGCTCTCCATCTACATCTACATACATACTCCGCAATTCACCGTAAGGTGCGTGGCGGAGGGTACACTGTACCACTACTAGGCATTTCCTTTCCTATTCCACTCCCAAATAGAACGAGGAAAAAAAGAATGCATATATGCCTCCGTTCGGGCCCTAATTTCTCTTCTCTTGTCTTTGTGATCTTTACGCGAAATGTAAGTAGGCGGCAGCAAGATCGTACTACACTCAGATTCAAATTCCGGCCCTCTAAATTTACTCAACAGAAATTCACGAAAAGAACGTCGTCTATCTTCCAGCGATCCCCAATTGAGTTGCCGGAGCGTTTCCGTGACACTCGCGCATTGGTCGAACCTACCGGTAACAAATCTAGCTGCTCGCCTCTGAACCGCCTCTATGTCTTTCTTCAAACCGATCTGCTGCGGGTCCCAAACACTTGAGCAATACTCAAGACCTGGTCGTACAAGCGTTTTATACGCGGTCTCCTTTACAGGTGAAGTACATCTTCACAAAATTCTCCCAATAAACCGAAGTCGGCTGTCCGCCTTACTCACAACTGTCCTTACATGTTCGTTCCATTTCATATCGCTCTGCAATGTTACGCCTAGATATTTGAACGACGCGACAGCATCAAGACGCTCACTACTAATGCTGTATTCGAACATTATAGGATTGTTTTTTCTACTCATGCGCATCACCTTACATTTTTCTACATTGAGAGCTAGCTGCCATTCTTCGCACCAACTAGAAATTTGGTCTAAGTCATCCTGTATGCTATTACAGTCAGTTACAGACGACACCCTCAAAAATCAAATTCAAATGTTTGTTAAGCTTATGGGACTTAACTACGGGGTTATTAGTCCCTAAACTTACAAACTATTCATCAACTAGCTTATCCTAAGGACGGCACAAATATCCATGCCCGAGGGGGGATTCGAACCCCCGACCGTAGTGGCCGTGCAGACCGTGACTGAAGCGCCTCAGTCCCCTCGGCCACCGCGGCCGGCAACGACACCCTCCCATACACCACAGCATCATCAGAAAACAGCCGCAAATTACAACTTACTCTGTCCATCAGATCATTTATATAGATAGAAAATAATAGCTGTCCTATCACACTCCCCTGGGGCACGCCTGACGATACAGTCGTCTCTGATGAACACTCGCCGTCGAGAACAGCGTACTGCGTTCTATTACTTAGGAAGTCTTCCAGCCAGTCACAAATCTGTGAACCTATTCCGTAAGCTCGTATCTTCGTTAGCAGTCTGCAGTGTGGCACCGCGTCGAATGCCTTTTTGAAGTCGAGAAAAACACAATCCGCCTGTTGCCCTTCATCCATGGCTTGCAAGATGTCATGTGAGAAAAGGGCAAGTTGAGTTTCACAAGAACGATGTTTCCTAAACCCGTGCTGATTCATGGAAAGAAGCTTTTCCGTTTCAAGGAAATTTACTGTATTCGAACTGAGAATATGCTCTAAAATTCTACATGAAATTGATGTCAACGATATTGGCCTGTAATTGTGTGGGTCAGTTCTCTTTCCTTTCTTATAAACGGGAGTCACCTGCGCTTTTTTCCAATCACTAGGAACTTTGCACTGAATTAAAGATTCGCGATAAATGCAAGCTAAGTAGGGGGCCAATGCCGCAGAATAGTCTTTGTAAAACCGAACTGGTATTCCATCCGGACCAGCAGTCTTTTTTCGTATTTAGCTCTCAGCTGCTTCTCTACACCGGAAATACCTATTGCTATGTCCCCCATTTCGGAATTAGTACGTTGATCAAATGATGGTACATTTCTGCGGTCCTCCTGTGTGAAAGATTTCTTAAAGGTTAAATTTTGAAATTCAGCTTTCCGTTTGCTTTCTTCTATTACTGCCCCGGAATGATCAACAAGTGACTGGACAGTGGGCTTTGACCAGCTTATCGATTTTACATAGGACCAGAATTTTTTCGGGTTATCAGAAAGATCTTTAGCTAAGGTATGGCTATGATAATTATTGTATGCTTCGCGCATCGACCTTTTTATAGACGCACGAATCTCTACTAACTTTTGCCTGTCATCATTTGCGTGTTCTTTTTTAATCGAGAGTGCAACAGCCTTTGCTTTCTCAGCAGCTTTCTAACATCATTATTATACCACGGTGGATCTTTTCCATCCTTAATCGTCTTTACTGGCACATATTTCTCTAACCCTTTATTAACCATTACTTAAATTTAGTCCACAATTCCTCCACATCCATAGTCCCGGAATTAAACGATGCCCATTCATTATCTAAGTGCGATCGTAACATTTGCTTATCGGCTCTTCCCAACAAAAACACGCTCCTAGCATTCTTGATTGGTTTATGAACTTTGGTCACCATCGACGCTATGACGATATCATGATCAAACAACTGAATGGAGACACGATCGCCTTAACCACACGCCTATCTGAGCTCGCACCCCCCCCCCCCCCGTCCGCTCCAAATTGGCACAAGTAGCAACTGTAATAGCGTTCTTCTAGCTCATGTCCTCTTATTCTCGGCATTCATATTTCCGTACGACGTCGAACGGTGTTTACGGCATATTCGATGATGGAAAGGACCATACGTGATCGTTGCGTTGATATACATAGTAAATACTATGGTGTCTTTCGGAGAGAAAGAAATTCTTCTAGATTGATGACATGGCACCAAGCTCTTACATCGTCACTTAAACTAATTGGAACAAGACATATATAATAGATTGAGGCTAATTACTGCAAAAATAGGACAGAAAATAAAATAAAATGAATCGATCAGGAGAAATGCCACATCCAAACATCGTAATGGGTATAACTCAATACGGACTTACCATAAAACATTATCTTGCACAAATAACTCAGAGGAAGTTAAAATTGTGGGAGCGTATGTTAAAATAACAGATCACGTTCGGTTTTAGATGAGTGGAGAGATAAGCTCTCTGACTGGGTCATTTTCTAGAATGTGGCTTAGTTTTGGAGGGTAGTGGGACATAGGTTGGGGATGATGTTCTCTATGACTTGTTTCATCGAAGTACAATACTGCTCACATCCAAAAGATTTGAGTTATCGAAATGTGTTTTTCGTAAAGGAAGTTACTCTGAGCGTTACTCTGAGCCTCCTCTGCACGAGTAGTCCACCTCTAAATTATTACTATTCACTTGTTTAAACAGCAGGTATAACAATAATCCCCGAGTGTTTATTAAGTAAGTAATAACACTTGCTTTTCTTCATTAGGCCGCTTGATCTAAGGGGCATGCTACAGACTGGGTGGTCGTTCCCGCTGGAGATTCGAGTCCTCCCTCGGGCATGGGTGAGTGTGTGTTATAGTTAGTGTAAGTTACTTCAAGTAGAGACGACTATATCAGTGTGGTCTAAAATGTTTACAAACATATGAACATCATAATTTCTTCATTATATCTGATTGTGAATTCTGCTCACTACGCTACACGCACATCCATTACAGTCCACCAACCTTAACATAGACACTTCTCTACACCGCATACCGAGAGCACGAAGGATAGTGAAAATCTTTCCAATTGGTTGGCGAAACCAAATCATGCCATACATAATTTTTCTTTCAGTGACAGGTATCTGTTTCTCTTGACGTTTACTTATAAAAATATTTCAGTAGTAGTAATAATTTATGGAGGGATTAACTACAAATTGGTAGAGAAAATATGATGATGTAAATGTATCGATCTGCCATTGACTAGTATCAAATAATGCAGTTCAATAGATAAGTTCATCGCTTGTAGAATACAAATTGATGTTAAATCACAGTAAAACTCACTTTTTACAATATCAAACACATAATTTAACGAGAGCTGATATTTTACTTATACATAATGGGCGTATGTCAAATGAGACTGAACATTTTAAATTTTTAGGTGTTCAGATGAACAGTAATCTGTCGTGGAAAGCCCATGTTCAGAATCTTGTTTCAAAACTAAATTCTACTGGATTTATCATTAAAATGCCATTTGAAATAAGTGATTTTTCAACACGAAAAGTTATTACGCTTACTTTCATTCACTTATGACATACGGCGTTATTTTTTGGGGTAACTCGACTGACAAAAAAGGGATATTTTTGGCTCAGAAACGGGTGGTTCGACCAGTATGTCGTGTAAATTCACGAACGTCATGTCGAACACTTTTTCAGTAATCTGAAAATTCTGACATTGGCGTCACTTTCTTTAATATCGTTTGTTGTTAATAATATCAGCTTATTCTCATGAGCCAGTAGCTTTCACTCGGTGAATAAAAGAAGTCGAATCTAACTTGTCGCATGTGCAGAAAGGCGTGCAGTATTCTGTAGCATCCGTTTTCAATAAGCTGCCACAAGAACTCAAGAATCTTAGTACTAACCCACGCGCTTTCAAATCTAAATTGAAGAGTTACCTCACAGCTCACTTCTTTTAATCTGTTGAGGAACGTCTATAAAACTTAAACAATTAAGCTAATTCCTTTAGTTTTTAGTTACTGGTTCTTTTTACTTATTCGTAAGAGTGTTGTGTGCATAGGACTGCTTAAAGTTTTTCTGTTACCATTCTTGTGTTAAACTTCATGTATTGATTTGTTCCATGACCATGGAGTCTTACCCCTCAATTAGGCCCCACGGAACACAAAACCATATTATTATTATTATTATTATTATTATTATTATTATTATTATTATAAGAATTTCATTACTTTCTCCTTAACTTAGTTCTTTCTCCTTGCACTAACTGGGGAAATAAAGAGGTGTGTGTACTACGGTCTTAACTACAGCTCATGGAATTCAAACTAACCCGAAATAAAACACCAAAAATTAAACTATCAATCTTTTAGCAGCGATTTGTTCCATGACCATGGATTCTTACCCCTCAATTAGGTCCCGCGGAACACAAGACCATATTATTATTGTTATTATTATTATAGGAATTTGATTACTTTCTCCTTAACTTATTTCTCCTTCCACTAACGCGAAATAAAGAGGTGTGGGTACTACGGCCTTAACTACAGCTCATGGAATTCAAAATAACCCGAAATAAAACATCAAAAATTAATCTATCAATCTTTAAGCGGCAAGCATCATTTCGCATTTTATGCCTACGTATTGAAAACTAATATCGACCTATGATAATTCAGTTTTATATGCAGCAGTCATCATTAACCTTTACGAAAATACCATATTTATTGCTTCATTTTAATGTTATGTAGGCCAATATACATGATCCTACTTCCGTAATAAAGTCGCCTGTAAGACGTCCATGAATAAGGTACAACGCTCGTTCCGAGCTGGCTCCTGTATTAAAGATTCAAGTCGCGTTCCAAAGAAAGCCATATAGCCGCGCTGTAACGTCGCTGAAAATGGACCGTGAAAAAGTATGCGCAGTCAACGACACGGTTACAGCTTGCTGCCGCTAGCCGAGTGTTCGGTACTTGCAGGCCGCGCTCACTGCTTCTCCCAGGCCTGAGCTTGCCGCGAACGCAGCGCTGCAAACGGTGGAGACGTCAAACTTATTCCATTTGTCGTTTCCCTGCATCATTCCGATCGGGGTACTAACAGTGTCAAACTTAGCTCTGTTGCGATACACAAGACCGTTTGTGTAAAGTCCCCTTTAGATGGAGTTGAAGAAGAAATGGTGTATGACGCAGTAGAAGAGTGCACTTCCAGAGTTACTGGTAGTACAGCGGTACTTCCTTTCGAAGCAGTGTGTGCAGAAGGTGCTACTAGTCATGATTTGTTATGTCGTCTTAAAGTTCAGTGTTTACCCACATATAATCTCTTTTGTAACCGAAGTGAAGTTTTCTGTAAATTCCAATCAAAAAACATAGTAACATACATCCTATTATTTGAAACTAGCTAAACCCGGCTAAGATTCGTTGTATCTCACTCTCATATGAAATAAACAGCAAAGGAAATACTGTACCTCATGTGAACATAGAATCGCCGAGAGAATGCTTCAATCATATCAATATCGTTCGTTAGGCTACTGTGGCTACTAACACGAATGTTATAAAAAATACAGTTTCACACTCATTATTTTAAATCGATAACATAGATTATATTTTTATATTTTTCTTCACAAACATACAGATCAGTTTACCGACTCTGGACCATGTGACGTATAATTCACCTTTGTGAAAGGCTATTATTTAATACACTATTTCCATCTATTTCCCATCCGCTATATGTATCTTGCTTCCCCACTATCTAATCCCCGCTCTCTGTTCGTCACTCCCTTTCTTTCCATATCCTCCGACGTCTATCTCTATTCACGTATCGTCTTTCACTCGTCGTACCTATATAACACGAAGAAATTAAAAATTAGGCAATTGCTTCATAAAATTGTTTAATAAAATTAAGCGTAATAAACACGCCCATAAACAAAGTTTTGTTCAGAATTCGTTCCTATGGTGTTTTGATTTCCGCTGCTAATACTTACTGAAAAAGAACCATTAACCATTAACGTATCTAAAATGCGTTTCCACGAAAAGGTTTTACTTTAGGGTCGCATTTTTAGCATAGCGTCAGATCGGTACGCAAGGCAGAAGTTAGTAACACTTCAATTTTCGATGCTCACAGATTTGCCAGCTGGAGAATTTAAAGCGTGATCAGAGATATAGATATGAAAACATTTGTTCCTTTTGCCTCTCTTTATGGCTACGTAAGATTTTAGTTTTGGACGCATCTGTGGTTAGTGCTTTTTGAATAGGCCTTCTTGTATAATTATAATCGAAAATCGATACGTCATTTTTCATGTTGATGTTTTTGTATAATGTTTCGGTAAAATTTTACGTGGGGCAGCGGCTGATGTTGTCGAAATCTCTTGACTGCTATTTGAAAACTCAATGACATACAATGAGGCTAATTATCTTCCGTGTTTACCACAAAATATTACATTAGCACCGAATGCCGCAGCTCAAATAAATGTTCAAATGTTTGTATAGCTTATGGGACTTAACTTACAAACTACTTATGAACTAACTAATACTAAGGACGGCACAAATATCCATGCCCGAGGGGGGATTCGAACCCCCGACCGTAGTGGCCGTGCAGACCGTGACTGGAGCGCCTCAGTCCCCTCGGCCACCGCGGCCGGCTGACGCAGCTGCAGTAAGTAAAGTTAAACCTTCATTTTAAATAATTATACGATGGTAAACATCCTTTTTTTGTCGGCAGGAATTTGGAAGAGCACGTTCAATGTTTATCGTTAAGGGCGCGGCTACTTCGATAGCAAACATTGCTGGAACCGCTGTAAAGAACATTGGTTCGTTGGATGGCGGTGGTGGCCTTTCAGTCTCTGAGCCGATAGTGGGGCAAAGAGGGGATCCCAATTGGGAATAAGTGGGAGGGGCTTACCAGTTCCGGAATACGCCTTGCAACCAAGGAAAACCTCCCGAAAACCTTGGTCGGAACCGGGGGATTGGGACCAATTTAATTTATACCTGGGACATTGCCCCAGACTACAAATGGATTATCGAGAGTGCATGAGTGCACTCACGACAATCAAGGATCGGACGCCCGAGTTACTCTCGTAAGCTCAAACTGCGTGGTCATCAGTCCGTAGCTTACAAACTACTTAAACCTAGGTAAACTAACCTAAGGACAACACACACACCCATGCCCCAGGGAGGACTCGAACCTCCACGGCGAGAAACCGCGCGCCCCGCAGCGTGACGCTTTAGACCGCTCGGCTACTCCACCGCGGCTCACTCCCATACGAGGCAACACTCCATACAAATGCCTTCAGAATGGACTTTCTTAGGCTTAAATTAAATTGTGTAATATATTAAATAAATAGGTATCTAAACACCTTCCATTGTTACAGTGCAACCTTGTGACAAATTGAGCTCACTTTCATTTAAAACTTTCGGGCTCAAAGCCGTGGTCGATTTGTAAAACTTTCCCCTAACGTTTCATCTTCGGCTGCGGAAGACATCTTCAGAAGTAGCGTGGCGAACTGCGATAACTTGAAGGAGCGCCGTATATATAGGTAATGCAGGATATCTTGTGCTTGAAGGAGCGCCGTATATATAGGCGATGCAGAGCGCGCGCGCGCGTTTGTGTGTGTTTGTGTGTGTGTTGTCCTTAGCATAATCTAGTTTAAGTACTTTGTAAGTCTAGTGACTGATGACCACTGCTATTTGTTCGCATAACTTTCCAAACATTTGAACCTAAATACCCAATTCGCACACACTTTCCGAAACCCTAACTGTTTCTCCAACGCATTCACGGCGTTGGGGCCAAAGTCCAGCTGTGCAGTAATTTCACTAACTGTAATTAGTTCGTCTGCACGAATAATAAATTCACGTAGGAGTTGACGATTCATGTCAGTGGGCGTTGCTACGGGCCACCCACTTCAGTGCTGGTTTCTCCTTCTGCTTAGACATCTTTCTACCTCTTGCTGACGTCAGTAAGAACACACCCTTCTTTTGTCAAGAATTTCAGTGACTTCCCGCTGCGCTCTTGCAGCTTCGCATCCACATGCATTTCCTTCGAAAAAGTAAATTACGGAACGTGAGTATACCGGAAGAACTACTCTACTGACATTTAAAACATTTACATCATAATTCAGAAAATTATGATGATTTCGTGTGGTATTTCTGGCCGTTAGACCCCAGCTAGGGTTGTGCTCTACCGACTGAGGTATCCCGACACGACTCACGATGCCGCCTCACAGCTTTTCTTCCGCCAGTACCTCGCCTCCTACTTTCCAAACTTCACAGAAGCTCTCCTGCGAAACATGCAGGAGTAGCACTCCTGGAAGAAGGGATATGGAGGAGACATGGGTTAGCCTCCACCATATCCTTTCTTCCAGGAGTGCTAGTTTTCGCAGGAGAGCTTCTGTGAAGTTTGGAAAGTAGGAGGCGAGGTACTGGCGAAAGTAAATTTGTGAGGCGGCTTCTTGAATAGTGTCGGGATAGCTCAGTCGGTAGAGCACTTGGCTGCGAAAGGCAATGGTCACAGGTTCGAGTCCCGGTTCCGACACATAATTTTAATCTGCCAGGAAGTTTCACATCAACGCACACTTTGCTGCAGAGTGAAAGTTTCATTCTGGATTCATTTACAAAGATAACAGTTACATCGATTTTTCATAATGCGTCTTTGTTTTCGGTTTTACATTTTATTCATTATATAAGATAAACCTTTACATATTTGCTTTTTGTATGAAGTTTGTTCCTGAAAGAAAGAGCGAGCGAGCTAGAGAGAGAGAGAGAGAGAGAGAGAGAGAGAGAGAGAGAGAGAGAGAATACACTTTTTATCATGTAACACTAATGCATTATTTAGTGCTTTTTTGTCTTTTAGTTTGTTTAATGTTGTACTTCTCGTGGTTTTATGGTGAAATTCTTTATATGTGGTTTTGGCACTTTATAGAGATTGGTGTCAAATACCAAAAACGAAATTTTGTGTGATGGGTTAATTCGTAACCTGTTAGGGTAGCATGCATCTAACATGTTGATTTGCAGTGAAAAATGCAGTGGATAGAATGAGTATAACAACAAGAATGGAAACGAACTCAAAATAATTAGGCACTCATAAGTATAATATATGAAACAAAACTTGTGCCAATTAAATGGAAAGCACATAATACTAACAAGAAATACATAGGAAAAAATTTAGAAAGTCAAATGTAATGAAAGTGTCTGGGCTATGAAAAAACATGGGCAATCAATGTGAAACACATAATGATAAGAAGAAATGTATAGTGCAAAAATTGTTAGTAAACGATACATGTAACGCAAATACAGAGGCAGTGAAACCAGACCTATTTTTAATTTATTTTACATGCACAAGCAACCACTGGGAGTACACTGTTTACATATGAGTAATGAAATACTGGGTATACACAGTCGGGATATAACCCTTTTTTTTAATACAGACATAGGTTCATGTATTCCTTAATAATACTGGAAAGAAAGTGAGATATACAATGAGACAGATAGAGAGAGAGGGAGAGAGAGAGAGAGAGAGAGAGAGAGAGAGAGAGAGAGAGAGAGAGAGAGAGAGAGCGATGGGGAGAGATAGTACGAGCACAATTTAATAGCTAGTGATCAGTTTCAAACGTAACATTAAAACATAATATGAAGTACATTTACGTAAAGGAATCAAATTTGTTACTTTGCTGTTAACGAAGAGCTCTCAGTTTTATATATTTGTCACACTTTTTATTGACACGTTTCGTAGCCACACGCACTGCACTCGCTTCCTTTACTCTTTGAGTGATACTTTGACAGTTTTGGAGAGCTGAAGGGACACACTTTGATGGGGCGGACGACCCCTGTTGGGCTGTGGGGAGCCGGGAGGGCGTTGGCGGCGTCGCGTTGAGGGGGCGGTGGCGGCGGCGGCCGCGGCTGCGTGGGTTGCGGAGAGCCTCCTCAAACGCTGCCTTCAGCGAGACGTCCAGGTAGTTCTGGAATATTTCTCCCTACTTTCTGCGCTGCTTTGTCCATTTTCTTCCAACAGATCTGTTAAGAATTTTAATTGACCCTTTTCCTTTTCTGTGATGACCTGATGGACTGCCATTGCTGTTTGCCATATAGTGAGGGACAATGAGTTTCGTGATCCAGAAGGCTCGTGGGTCTGTCCTGTTCATCAGTGCCATTTTCTTTGGCTTTTTTTTCATGTCTCCCAAATTAGGCCGCTGTGCCGAGAATCGATGCGCCAGCGTATCGTTTTCGTCACAGGTACCGCATTTGTTTGAGTTTCTCTGCTTGATCAGCGCCAGCCTCTCATTTGAGGGTACAGTCCGGTGCAGTACTTTGTAAATGTTCAAATGTTTGTAAAGTTTAAGGGACTTAAACTTACAAACTACTTAGGATCTTATTCTAAAGACGACACCAACATCCATGCCCAATAGGAGATTGCAACCCCCGACGGGAAACGGCATCGCGCATCGTAGCATAGCGCATCAATGCGCCTAGCCACTCCGTCGCGGCCGCATTACTTTGTACCACGAGTCTCTGGCGACGGGTGGTATGGCGTTTTCTTAGATATTCCTCCAGACTTGTGGCCAGTCGGAGTCTGGAAGTTTTCTCTTGGCGTTAATCCCCCCTAGCACTCCATACATTTTGACATGGGTTCTGAATTGAGGCGATCGCATAGCTTCTATATATTGTGAGCTGCTTTATGTGTTGTAGCTTGAATAGTATGTGCCCGGCGTAGTGTGACGCCTCTTCGGACTGCAGACAGGAGTGTGCTGGTGACGCTTTCCGTATTTCTTTCCTCGGTTTTCAGCTGCCTGCTGTATTGTATATGCCCTAGAAAATCCCGTTTGTTTGTGCAATTAAAGTATTCGGTACCACAATTGATCGTAGTATTGTGCCCTAATATTATATAAGCATTTTATGGCGATTCTGGCTGGTCACATTATCGCTTTCATTACTTGGGTCTTTTAATGAACTAACTAAATTAATTAATTATTGAAAGTCGTAAGCTTAATGTTCGACAATAATGTGTTTGTTAATGAAATTAATAACTAACAATATCTGAGGTCCTCTGTAATGTATTGACCATAATGTAATACTTTGCTGACTGTAGAACTGATTAGTTGCTTTGATTAACAGTTTCAAATAATGTAAACCTATATTAATACTGCGCTAATTGTTGTTTACTTACGATCTTTTGTATTGTTTTGTCTTGATACGAAAAACTTATTATTGCATTGGTCATAATTTTGTGTGTCTTTACGTAAACCAAGATTTATTTATGTTTCATAATAAATTATTTAATTTAATAGACTGTAACTTCCGTGTTCTAGAATGTTCTAGAAAACAATGTATGTAAGAATACGCGCGAATTGGTGCGAACAGAGTCAGTATTAGATAAGTTTTGAGCCAGGATGTAGTTAGTAAAAGTTTGTCTCAGTGAGTCTCACTTTGTCAGCCAGTATGAATTCTGTATCAGTAATAAGCAGTCTTAAAGATGCATTACTTCCGTTTATGTGTTTCATCAAGATTGAAAAATAAATATAATTAAAATGAAACGTGACACATTTATGGTTAATCTCATGACTTGGAAGAATCCGACGTCCTATTATTTTCATGATGATTTAAAGGCAGGCGAGCAATTAAAACATCTACCACTGAACAACCGAAGGTGATGTATGGAAAAATGATGGTTTTAGTGTAATAGTAGTAGTATTAGTATGTAAAAAACTATTGTACTGTGAGCAGAATGAAACTTTCACTCTGCAGCGGAGTGTGCGCCGATATGAAACTTCCTGGCAGATTAAAATTGTGTGTACCAACAGAGCAGCGCATTTCTTCTTCAAGTCTAGTAAGCCAACTCCAACTTGTTTCCTTGGGAGGAAGCATATTTCCAGAAAGGAACCCGATGTCCACTGTGTTACAGTTGCGGACATCGTAGCATTACTTTCAAAACGGCCCACGTAGCATACTTAAAAGCCGAGTTTATGAGTTACATTAGATGAACACTACAGAAGGTTAGATCGAGATGGTATTTTCCTTGGCTTCGAAAAGGCATTTGCAGTCCTCTGAGAAAGATAGTAAACACTTTCAGTGCTCGCTGTTTATAGTGAATTTGTTCGTTCAGGAGTGTATTTATTACGTAAATTGTTTTTGTGTACGGCGTGATCGCTACGCTGGACGAATTTTGTGTGTGAGAACAACGTGTGATCGCTTTTTTACTGACAAAATGTCGTTTCGCTGTTCTGTGCAGAAATATACAGACAATTACGACGGTGACCCAAAAATAATTCAAAGTAATTCATAGTTAGGGGCTTATGCACATGAAGCACAGAAGTTTTTGATAGCTACGTAATTCAAAGCCCTAATTTTATTTTCTTATAACATATCTTGCACAGAATATTTCTGTACATATGTGACTACTTTGGGGGCTCTCTCTCCCTCTCTTTCGACATCAACTTCATATAGATAGAGAAGTTACAAAGTGATAATAGGTATTGACATTATAAAGGACGACCTCATCATCCTTCATGGACATATCTTGCAATGTTCTGATAAATCTATTAAAATTTGTAGAAACTTTTCTTAAAATACCTGGCTCTACTATTCTCATTTTTTCATTTACAGGTATGCCACATCCACTTTCAGAAAGATGATACTCTGTGGGATACACAAATTTGGGATGAAAAGTCTGTCCAAACACTTACTGCAGATTTTTAAATATAAAATTTCTTCATAACCATAACTTACTATGAAACATTGTTACCTATCCATCTTAATTCAATTCCTACAGAGTGATATATGAATCAAAATATGCAAGTGTAACTTTTCAATGTATACACTTTCATCTTTCAATGGTTTGTAGAAGCAAAAGTTCTCAAAAAAAAAAAAAAAAAAAAAATATATATATATATATATATATATATATATATATATATATATATATATATATATATATATGAAAATTTAAACTTGTTTATTTTAAATTTCAATTCACAGTTGTATCACTAATTTCGTGTCGCAGTGTTTGATTTCTATGAAATAAATGCATTGATGATGGGCATCAAAATTCTTGTTATGTATTTAATCATCTTAGAAAAATTGGGTATTTACTCTTACTAGGCATATTCTTCCAGAGTTTCATATTTACTTTCATGAACTGTCCAGCATATCAAATTAAATAGGTTTCACTTCATTATTTACTGAACATAGAGTTACCAGGACAACCGAAGATTGGGATACCGTCTGTCAAGTACACAGAGTGTATTGGAAATGCAAATTGTTACCAATTAGGAGAAGTATATCGAGAAAGTCACTACATGGGTGTAACAGTTTGCTCTAGGTAATGTAAATCTACTGCATTTATTCAGTAATAAATTCCTTTCCTATGATGTCATGGATCAAAGCAGTTTCCATCCCCAATAAATTCTGTGTACTTGACAGATGGTATCCCAATCGTCAGTTGTCCTGGTAAATCTATGTTCAGTAAATAATGAAGTGCAACCTATTTAATCTAACAGACATGCTGGACCATTCATGAGAGAAGTAAATACGAAACTCTGGAAGAATATGCCTAGTAAGAGTAAATACCCAACTTTCCAAACATTTTATGTTCGAGTAAAATGTCACTTCTGGAGAGCGAAAATCTCCTTCATAGGGATCAACAAACGTTCCGAAAGCAGCGATCATGAGAAACGTAATTCTTGCTAGTCATTCACGAGATCCAGAGGGCAAAAGATACATGATATCAAGTAGATGCCGTATCTCTTGACTACAGCAAGGTGTTCGATAGCGTTCTGCTCCGTCGACTGACGAACAAAATGCGAGCATGTGACATATCAGACCAACTGCATTTATGCGTTCCTAGACAGCTGCGGTGGAGCAGCCGACCGGTATAAAGCGTCTCACTGCGGAGCGCGCGGTTACTCGTCGTGGGGATTCAAGTCCTCCATGGGGCATGGGTGTCTGTGTTGCCCTTAGGTTAGTTTACCTAGGTTTAAGTAGTTTGTTCCGATAGATTTACAAACATTTGAACGTTTGAACATTTCGTTCCTAGATAGAAAGCGGCATGTTATTCTCAACGGACGGAAGTCTTCAAACGTTACAATTACATCAGGCGTGCCCCAGGGGAGTGTTATAGGACCGTTGCGTTTTACAATAGGTATAAACGATCTCGTAGGTAACATTGTACACTGAGACTTCTCGCGGATGTTGCTGTAGCTTATCGAGAAGTCGCAAACTCGTAAAGGGTAGCGAAATGCATGAGAATCATCAGCGTATTGATGCATAGTGCAATGAATGACAATTGAACGTCGTTATAAAAGAGTGTAAAGCGCTGCGTTTACAGAGAAAGAAAGATTCTTTATTTTATAACTACTGTAGCAGGACATGTATTGGAAACAGATACTTCCATAAAATATCTAAGAATAAACATAAGGGGCATTTGGGAATGGAATGACAATATGAATGTAATCGCAGTTAAGGCAGATGCCAGTCTGAGATACACTGGAAGAATACACAGGAAGTGTAGTCCGTCAACAAATGTTACAAAACTCTCGTTCGATCACCACCTAAGTATTGCTCATCAGAGGAGATAGCACGCTTCGTTACGGGCTCATTTTGTAAGCGCGAAAGCGTCACAGAAAAGATCAGGATATTCCAGTGGCAGACGCTGCACGAGAGACGTTCTGTATCGCGGCGCGGGCTTCTAACAAAGTTCCGAGTACGTTTGTTTCATGAAGAGACAACTAATATATTGCTTACTCCTGCGTATATCTCGCGAAGCAACCACAAAGGTAATATTAGAGACAGTATGGCCCACACGGATGCATACAGGCAATCATTTTTCCCGCGAATGATTGGCGACTCGAATAGGAGGCAATAGCAATGATACGCATAGTACCTTCCATCACAAAATGTGAGCTGACATGCGGAGTATAGGTATAGATGCATATGTAGATGTAAGAATCTGGAACTGATCATACCTTTAAGCGTACAAACACTCTTTACCATACAATCAATATAATATTGACATTTTAGCTACTTGCCATTAATTGCAACGGCAGATCTGTAGACTTTCGTTTTCGGACACCAGAAAGCTCACAGGTAAGCACAGAACTGCACGCATTGAAACACGTCCACTGAATGTTTGGTCGTGTTCCATTTTGAGTTATGAACTAAAAAGATCTACTTTCATTAAAGTGTTTCTCCATCATTAATATTGTTTATATGTACATCAGTTATTTTGTTCCTTTGTTAATGATCAATGCCCCACGTTTATATATGTTTCTATCCGCGAGATTGAACTTGTTTGTTCATGTGAATGTGAAGGTTGCTTTTACTATTGACTGACTGCCGCGCAATGGCTTACAGTAGCCGCTTTGCGCTTTAGGTCTCGTTTACTATAGTTAAAAACGCATGGCTTCGTATGTCGTCTGCACTGTCGACTTGTATGTAGCTACAGGCACCCTTACTTGATAAGATGGTGAGGTGGCTTGTTCTTAGTGTGGTACCAACATAATTATGAACGAAAGAGGTAACAAAAGAGACCACTCTGGAACAGTTGTAGAGGGTATTATCTACCTCAGGTAGTGAGGGTTGGTAGACATTAGGCTTTGAACACACTCTAACATCCGGTGCGGGCAGGAAACGCTCTGCGCATGGTCTGAGGAATCACTCTTGCTACGACCGCCAATGTATTTCGTCGAATCATGCTGAGGGGGTGGCATGCTGTTAGGACTTTATTTGTGATCGGGCATTCATAGGTTTATACTGAGAGTTGTGGGGCGAAATGTTTCTTATTTTTCAGAACTCGAGTAACTTAGTGTAACTTCAGTATTTGTATTTTCAATCTGGTAATGATTTTTGTGTCTTGTTTTGTCAAGTTAGGATACACGTTTGTGGCCTTCAGCCTTTGCATAAGTATGTTCGAATTCCTTGCTGCTTTTAACTAACGTTTTCGTGTGGCGTCTGTTTCCAAGAGCATGCTAAATTCTTTCTCAAAATTTCTAGATTGATTCCATCTTTCGTATCTTGGTATGACCGACTGCATAATATGCTTTCATAATAGTCATTAATTTGGCCTTTAGCTATGTACCTTACTGATACCTAGTTGCTCCTGTTACATTCTCGCATGTGCTTTACTGGCTTAGTCTAAATTAATTTCTTTTTGTAAATTCTATCCAACTGATCATGGTCATACACCATGTGGTACTTAAGGATAGTATGCCACTGCCTCCCCACACATGAGTTCGTCCCTGCATAGTATACTTTTAAATTGTGATTGAAGACACCCGACACCTCATCAAAACGCCGCCAACACTTCGTTTTGCTGCTACCATGAATTGTTCCCGATGGAGTAAGTGTCACAAGTATTATGCATGTGTCTGTGAGTGAATGAGTGTGCTTTCTTTATCTCCTGTGTATTTGCAAATATCCTCCCATGTTCACTCCATATTCAAAAAGGGCAGAAACCATTTTATTATGGGCAGTAACTTAATAATTTAAATCACTGTTGTACAAGGTGTGTGCTTCATTGTGCCTATCTGTTCTCCCCACATTTTGCTTGTTCATTTTATTGAATAGATAATGATCTGAAGTGTCAAACTCCTGCTTCAGATTTCATGCTCCCCGTTCCATGTTTATTCATCTATTATTTTATACATCTATTATTTTTGTGTTTGTTAAAACGTTGGCTGCTCCCTTAAGGAGTAAGCAGTTAGATAAATTTCCATTGCGCAAGAACTGTGACCATCCGCAAAGTAATTTGAAACAGCAGTGAGCGTTTTAACTTGCCTTTTCCGATCTCTACAGTCAGAGATTTCAATATAAAATTTAACAAACTACCATCAACATAAAACATTATGTAACGGAACGTGCTCGCTGTCTCAGTTGAAGCAATAGCAGCAGCCACTGACAAAATTAAAGAGGTGACTCTGTATAACTATATCTATTAGGAAACGCGTGACTAACTGAGAAGAACGGACTTTAAATTTTACAATAAATTTTACCCGATCACTGACGAATTATCACAGCAACAGAGACAAAAAAAAGAGCGCGTATTTGTTCAGAGTCGGCGAAAGCAATCAGGAGGACACAGACAAATTAATCGTCACGATTTCGAGACAGATGTTTGGAGCCCGGTTTAACGTGACGTGTATTGACAGAATCCACCGAGGACTGACAGCCTGCCAGTGGCCACGGAAAGTGAGCATCGCAGTCGTTAAATTTCTATCGGACCAGAAAAATGGCACAAGTGATTCATCAGGAAAGATAAATTGCCACTCTTGCAATGACATTCGGGGAAGACCCCATGGGGGAGGAAGCTTAAACTTTTACTTATTTCCATTAAAAAGTTTACCAAAGGTACAAGTACACTTCGCAATGGCCCGCAGACCATTCAAGAATGCCCATGCAGTACATCGTTCTGAGAGGTGCTGAAATCAGGATTGTAAGGTGTACGTAGTATTGGTGTATATACGGATTATATTTAGGTTATGGCACGTTCGATATGCCTACTTTCCGCGACGATGATGTTGTGTAGACGAATAGCGAAAATTTGCATTGCAAACGAAAGTGTCCAACCATCTATGCAATCGATAGTCCGACAAAAAGGAGTCGCATGTGTTCAGTATTCGGAGAATATGGTGACCAATTTAGGTACATGCCAGTGGTGACAGGGTAACCCACTGCAGAATGCACTCGCCAAAAGTACTTATACTGAACATCAAACACTCTCCTAGTGCGATGGTGTAGAGGTTCATCTTGCATGAACCAAATGTAGCAGAAATCATGGTCACTTTGGATAACAGCGATGAAAGCATCTTCGAACATCTTTACGTTTCGCCGGCCGCGGTGGCCGAGGAGACTGAGGCGCTCCAGTCACGGTCTGCAAGGCCGCTGCGGTCGGGGGTTCGAATCCCCCCCCCCCTCGGGCATGGATATTTGTTCCGTCCTTAGTTTTAGGTAGTTCATAAGAAGTTTGTAAGTTTAGGGACTGATGACCCCGTAGTTAAGTCCCTTAAACTTAACAAACATTGGAACATTTTTCTTTACGTTTCGTTTGGTAATCACCCCTCAATGAGGGAATATCTTATCTATTATTCCTTGACTGTAAATTGAACACATCACCCGTTCAAGGTGAAGAGACTTCCCGATTCCGAAATGCGGATCTCTTATCCGATATTTCTATATGCGACATTTGGTTACTGACGAATCCATCCAAATGGAGATGGGCAACGTCATAATACAACTGACGTAATGCTGACTCATCACGGTTACCAAAGCATCAAAGGGAAGGGAGGTTGGTATGAGATTATAAAAGTAGACTACGCAGTGGCGTATCCAGGGGTGTGGGGGGGGGGTCTGTCGGTCTGCAGCCCCCCCACCCCAAGACCTTTCTGGAGGTCCCTCCCCCTCGACCTTCCTGCAGCCACCCTTAGAGAGAGAGAGAGAGAGAGAGAGAGAGAAAGAGAGAGAGAGAGAGGAAAGAAAAATAGAAAGGGATCAATCCCTGTAAGAGTAAAGGCGAAGCCCCTGCCTCTTTCTTTATTTTATTTATTTATTTATTTTTAATCATGTCAGTTTACTGCTTAACCTCAGCCCCCCCCCCCACTCCCCCCATCCCCAGACCACGATCTTGGATACGCTGCTGACACTGCGTCCAATCAGATCATTCTGATAAGGTCATTAGTCTCGATATGGGATTAAGAGGAGTATCATTTTACACAAGTACATTATATCGAAACAGAGGGAGAGGGAGGGGGTAGGATATCATATTATACAAATGCACTATGTCCAATCAGAGCACAAGGAGGAGAGGGATAACATGTTACACAAATACACTACGTCCAATCAGTTCGACAAGGTCATGAGTATCATTTTACACAGCTACACTATATAGACACAGAAAACAGTGAGGGAGGAAGGGTATCATATTATACAAGTCTAATCACAGCACAGGGATGAGAGGAGTACCATGTTACACAAATACACTGTCCTTCACCTGCAATTCATAATACAAAATCCTATAACAGAACTCCGATATGATCACCAGTATCATGTATGGAGGAAAGGGCTTATTATTTTTATAAAATTAGTTTTAGCAATTCTGTGAGGGTGAAGGTCGGGGTGAGAGTTTAAAATAGAGAAAGTTTAACTTTTATAACTCACAACCACCAGCTGCGAACCAAATTCCTAAACATACTAAAACACTGGAACTGCGATTGCGAATGTTTGACTCGATTTCTTCCCTGCATATGATTAACAAGACAAATTCGTAATAAAATCAAGTTCATGAGAGAAAAGGGTGTACTAACTACTAATTTCGAAAACACGTGAAAGTTCACTTTATGTTGTTTATTACACAATCTCAGAACCCTGTGGCTGATACGTCTGTACGTCGGCACATTTATCAAATATAGCTCGTGAGCCCCCAGACAAAATGAATATTTGTCGCGAATTGTTTTCACACCACGTGGCTGTCTCAAACACCGTTTATGTTCATGCCTATGCGACGACACGAGTTACACTAACAAATCACAGTCACTTTAATTCAATGTGATGCACACCTTGTTGCACCGGCTAAATATTCACAAACACACAGTAGCACTCGATTTAACTTGGTGCAGTCTACGACGAGCAACCACACGTGGCAATTGCCACACACAAATCTCAAGTCACCACCTCGAGATCCACATGCCGACTGAGGCAGAGCGACCCCGCCAGGCCAGCCACACCACGTGCTCTCTGGAGCCCTCACTTCCTGCCCTCGCGCGCGCACGCGCGCGCGCCAAAACTCAACTGCCGGGTTTTTTCCCCTACGTCATCAACTTCCCCATGTAAGCTGTTGTAACCGATTTGCCAACGTACAGCGCTCAGCCAATACATTTCTAAAACTTTACTTAAAATCAAAATAATTACACTACACATTAAACAAATATTTTCTTACGTTTTTATATTAATATAAACATCCTTTGTACTGTTTATCATAATTGTGCAATTTCTTATACCACAGATAAGTGATTTAACTGAATACTTCAAGATAAAAATACAAAAGATTAATTGAAAATAAAATGAGAAATAGTTAATATATTATTTTTATAAACAAACATTGCCATGCTAGTTGTGTAACTGTCTTGTCTTCGTTGGTAATTTATTATTTTCATTGTCAATTAAATATATTACGTTAGATGTGACTATATTAGCTAATGTATTGTTTATTTATCAACAGGCTATTTTGTAATGAGGGCCATAAAGGTTCCTAACTGCATCGTATTACTTCAAATGCCAGTAGTATTACAATATTTGTGCACTGCACTGTGCCTGGCACTCGCCATTGTCCCTCTCTCCCCTCACCGGAAACGAACTGTAAAATCCTAAGTTGGAACAAGCCACCAACATCGGCCTGCTCGCTGGCCTCCCGTCAGCTACAAGCACACAGCAAATCTCAACGTGGAGAATTTCTACCTATGGCCTAACTATAAATGTTGTCACCCAACTGTGTACATACATTGCTTCCTTAATAAGATTAAAATTGTGTAACATTTAGTGCATTGGCATGGTCAATGTTTGCAGTGAACTTCATACTGTTTAATTATCAAATGCTATTAATTACCAGTATTTCTATTGGGCGGTAATGTCACAATTCCGATTCCTTAATAGCTCACCTATCCGCACTGGTCAGTCTGGTCAGATTAATGAACTACGTCTACGTAGCAGTCCATATACAATACTGCAGTGACAGTAAAACAAAACTTGTGTAAAGTAATGTTAACGTAACATTAAACAATATAAAATAGGTTGTCTGCTACTTCCAAGCAAAGTAACAGCTGAAGAACCTAAAGAACTAAAAGTCAATTGTAGCCACTGAAAACGCAACCTGAAGACCTAATTTCGGCTTAAACAGAAGCAGCAGAAGCGTGAAATTAATGCCACAGATGATTTTCAAAAATCGTAATTACTTTTAACTCAATAATGAATTTCCATGATGACATTTTCTTGCTGAATAACATCCAGAATACAGTAAATTTTGGTCGAAAATAAGTCACTGTAATGAAAATTGTGTGCTGCCCCAGCTTAATCATGCGGTCAATACATGTCAGCACTGACTTAGTGTTGAAAAAATGTCCTGTTGGGCTTAATCAGTGCTTCAACAGAAGGCAGCACTGGCTTATTATGTAAAAAATAATCGCATTTTGTTCTATATTCACACTGCATGGTTTAATCAATTACTTTCCATATTTGTAATGATAGTTTAATGCCAATTTTTTGGAGCTAACTGAGTCAATGCTCTGTAAAATACTTAATTGAAAGCCTTATTTGAGCCTACAAGGCGTATGCTTATCGTAATTACTGTCCAGTTAAAGTTAGGCAATATCTTCATCGAAATATGCCTCATTCATTTGTGATTACAGCTGTTTCTTCTGTTGTTCTAACTGTTAAGTCTGGAAGTAGCTATGGAACACTATATGTATAGGTTTTACGTATTTGGTTTACGATGGAATTGTGATAAACAATAGTGTGTATTCCCGTCCTGCAGAAAATAGTTTATCACGGCTGTTTATAATGATTTCATATGACATTATTTCTGTTAGGTGCGGAGTTCTTACTTTAAAGATGTTGGGCATTAATTTTACTATTTCTTTAAGATAATTTATGTAATATTACAATTTGTAGAGTTCCCATTTTTAAGGTAAATATCGACTTTTCTGCATACATTCTGTACTACTATGGCATTTAGGTTCAAGGAACTTCTTTATGTAATTTATTACTGGGTATTAAATCATGCAGGAAAAGAAATTGCATGTTTAAGGCAGTGGTAGAATAATCAAACATGGCTCCTTTTTTTGGAATGTAATGTTAATACACTGATAAAAGAGTGTCAGCAATCTTACTGGAAATGCTTTAGTGACCTTTTACTAATGTCACACGTCTGGGAAATAAGTGAGTAAACCTTGTAGTGCACACAGAAAACAATTAAATGCTTCTTATACATTGTATGTTATTAATCTTAATAGGTCACATTTTCATGTCAACAATTTGTTTTCAGTCTACTTTGTAGAATTTTAGTTGTTATTCTGCAAAGAAATGGCATCAGAAATCTTTTGTTAATCAACATTAAGTGTTTTTTCTTATAACCTGTGTAATTCGGTTTTAGCAATGTCTTTGGTAATGCAATGACTCTCTTTCTCTGTCACTTAGTGTCTTTGATTTAGGCTGTTTCCTGTCAATACTAAGTGCAATGCATGACCTTCCTTAATAAATAAATAACACCTTCTCCCTTCCTAGGAACGAATACCAACTTTTTGCCATTCTCTTTGCCATCTTGCATTACACGCAGTTTCAAGACCGAAAAGGTTAGTTTCGTACTGTAGGATACAGAAATGTAAAATTTTATTTATATATTACTAGTTTTTATAATTTCTGTTGTTATTAGGTCTGTTGTTAGGTAAATAGCTGAAAGATACTGAAATCAGAGGTTATGTACACTGATCTTACGATAATATTTCGATATAAACGTCACTTATTTTTTATGAATAGATTTCATAAAGTCAAAAACATCTGTCATGAAACATGAAAATATCTGTCAGTATGCATCAGCTATGTGTAAAATGCTGAGTAGCTTATTTGTGTGAAGTTAGCGTTTATTGTGTTAGTTACACATTCTGTTAAAGTTAGACAACATCCACCTCTAAATGTTTGTTATTCACTGCTGATTATAGCAATTTCTTCTGTAGGACTGTTTGGCCTGGAATTAGCTAAGGGTCGCTGTGTATACGAGCTTTAGGTATTATGTTTACAGGTACGTTACTATTGTGATAATCGACATAAAGAAAGGTTAGAACTTACCGCTATAAAGAAGATTAATTTCACCCCATTTTGAAATAGTTTCCACTGTTATTAGGTCTGCTAAGCCGATACAGTTAGAGGATGCTTCCTTTAGGGATGTTGGAGATAAATTTTACTATTACTTTGCAGTCATTGATGCAATATCACATATATCACGTACATATGGCCTTTTCTTTATACTTTCTGTACTACTACGTCATTTGTGTTGAGGAAATTTAATTTAGCGTATCACTGGACATTAAATTAAGCAGGAGAAATATGTTAGTGAAAAGAATGATACAGTAATCGTACTCTGCTAGCGGTTTTTTGGGCTTTTTTGATAAAAAAAGAGTCTTGAAACTTGTTGCAGATGTTATAGTGACATTTGAAAGGCATCACAAGCATGAGAAATAGTTGAACAAGTCAATCAGTGTGTATAGAGAACAAACTACGATTTGTTTTTACACACTAAGCCAGTGTTGCCTTCTGTTCAAACCATGATTAAGCTCAACAGCATATTTTTCAGTACTAAGCCAGTGCAGACATCTATTGACTGCCTGATTAAGCTGGGGCAACACACGAATTTCATGGCAGTGATATGTCTTTTTCCTAATTTCCTGCATTTTATCTGTTATTCAGCAAGGAAATAGCATAAATACTTTATTAAGTTTATTGAGTTCCTAGGTATTATGATTTTTAAAAAATAATCTGTGGCATTAATTTAACTTCACGCTCTCGCTGCCCCCTCTTTAACACAAAATTATGCTTTCAGGTTACGTTTTTAGTGGCTGCAATTAGTAGTAAGTCCAGCTGCTACTTAGCTTCTAAATAGCATCAGACAAGTTACATTTTACTGTATAATGCTACGTATTACATTACTTTATACACATTCTGGTTCACTCTCAATGTAGTATTCTATCTAGCTATGTATTTTAATCTACCCAAACTCTCACAGGGCTGCTATTGAGAACAGGTAAGTCATAAAGGAATCTGAATTGCGAAATTTAAATTCATAAAAATAATATGACATTTCCTTCACATATGGAGACTGGTAAACGTGATGAGTCAGCATTACTTCTGCAGTAATATGACACCAGTGACCTTGAAGTGTGCTAGAGCAGTGTTTCCCAACGTGTCGGTCGCGAACCCCTGGGGGCCTCAAACGGTGGGTCACCGTCACGAGAGAAGGAAATCGCACCATAAAGCAACCAGCCCCGTCCAAGTCTGAATGCAAATGGTTTTGTAATACAGAAACACAGATCTAAGTGAAATTTATTTTATGCAAAAAGTATGTTATTACTTGTTCAAGAATATTTATGAATCGAGTCGAACGTAGGTTGTTTAATAACACAATGTGTTAACGATAAATAAGCTCAAAGCCTGAAAACCGTTTACAGGAACCAATCGATAGGTAAATGAACACGATACAATAATTACAGCTAAGAAATGCAGAAATTGATTTGCTTCTTCATGGAAAATTCATATTTCTTTCGGTAAAAAAAAAAAAAAAAAAAAAAAAAAAAAAAAAAAAAAAAGAGGTAAAGCAGTCAACAATCCGAAGATTGGTTTGAACACCACAGTGCCTTACTAGGCATGGTCCTGTTTGGTGGTGGTATGCCGTTGCCTTCCTCCGACCTTCGAATTTACTTACACAGCCAGTTATAGGGGGACCTACAGTTTAACGTGGGTTCCGAGCAATGCTGCCAGAGGTGAAAGAAGTGGAAAGTGACAGATAAAAATCCTAGGACATGGCGGGGATCGAACACGTGAGCTTTGGATTTGTAGTCTGGCCCTCTTCCACAGTGCAACCGACGCGCACATTTTATCCATATAAAAATAAGGATAATACCATCCATTCCGAAAAGTAAAAATACATCCATCAATTTACAAGGACGTTGCAGCAATAGAAAGAATATTAAACCTATTGCTTTTGAGATGCCAAACATAGTTTAGTTAGGCTACATAATAACGATGGGGGTGCGTTCTCATGAATATCTGTTCTTCGAAAGGGCTCACAGGAATATTTTTACTTTCGAGGGGGTTGCATTTTCAAAAAGGTTGAAAATAAACGTGCTAGAGTATTGGTTAAACTGCTCCAGTCGTCCAGGTACAACTAAATTTTGTGTTTATAGTCTGTAAACTACCATCATTAGGCCATAATCACGTCTTAAATTCTGGACATGAAACACCGAAGTACGAATGACACCTCATTATTTACATTTGGTGCACTCAATACATCCTCCATATCTGTCTGTGCGTATCACTATCCCATGACGCAATGCCATTTCAGCATATGGGATACTATGAGAGAAAAGAAACTAGCAACGGTCATAGAAAGGTCTGAAGGAACTGTCCCCTGCGCTAAAGCGTCATTGAAGTAAATGTCTCGTTGAGAACATAGAGCAATGAATTTTGTATTTTATCCAGTGTAATAGAAATCTTATTGCACTGCACGAGCAATAATACATTTCAATATAGGAGTAGTATACTAAAAAAAAAAACTCTTTGTTGAAACTATTTAAATGATTATTTACATCGTCTTTAGCTTATATGGAGTTTATTTTATCTGCAGGATAATTTTAATTTGTTTTAAAGTAGTAAAATTTGGAAGTATAAAGGAATTTTATTTCAAGACAAACAATTACCTCTCCGCTAATCAACAGTTGTGCAAGAAATTTTTTATGTCTTTTTTCCTCTACAACCATTAATATTGATGGACTTGATTTGCGCAAAACATGTCTTAATTTTTGCAGTCTTTTTTCCACATCTGAATCCGTGAGGAAATTTCAAAACAAACAGATGTGGTCCTCGATCATTATCAGATAAAAACGTTAAAGTGGTAGGAAGGGGGAGCGAAAAAAATACCAATTAACATTCCAGTTGTGTCTCTGAATTATGGACATTAGCTCTCTTGTGCGGGGACCCGTATAATCCAACTACAACGACGCCATAAAACGCAACGTATAGCTGTTCAGAACAATAGATGAGGTGAGTAATTTATAGCATGCCACGAATAATAAGCTATTAGAAACTTAGATCGTTTTAGATGAGTTGGTAAAAGCGTATGGCTTCCAGCGTGTGATAAACTTTCGGAAAACGTCACTTCGGCAGCTGGTGTGTCAATTTCGCTAGCCATTTGGCCAAAGACCATCAAATCCATCAGAAGTGGAATGTGAAAAACTACCGATAACTAAGCGTGAGTGAATTGAGAAATTTACAATGCTGATAGTAATCTGTACATTGTACTGTAATATGACAGAATTTTTCCTTCGATAAATGCTTCAGCGTCTTAAAATATAGCCGCGGTGGAGTAGCCGAGCGGTCCAAAGCGTCTCGCTGCGGAGCGCGCTGTTGCTCGCCGTGGAGGTTGGAGTCCTCCCTGGGGCATGGGTGTGTGTGTTTGTCCTTAGGTTGGTTTACCTAGGTTAAAGTAGTTTGTCAGCTACGGACTGATGACCACGCAGTTTGGTCCAATAGATTTACAAACATTTGAACATTTTTTCTTAAAATATAAATAATATTCGTGTAAATCCTGTGTTACCTATTGTCAAAGCTCTTAGTTGTATACATAATAATGGTAAAGGATATCTTTTTCTGAAAAATATTTACATTTCTTCTGTTACCTTACAGAAATAAAAAGTGGATACATTTCACAGTCGTCGAAATATATCAGATGATTGCACTTGCACAAAACAAGGACAGAAAATATGAATATTATCAATAACCTAACATAGTGGTTCTCGGGAGATCTTCCATACACAAGAGAGAGGGAGAGGATACCTTCTACAGGATTTTCAACAACATGATCCTCCAGTATAACAAACAATTTCTAAGCCTATATCTTTTATATTCCTGTAGACACCAAAAACTGCATCTGATTTATTTATTAGTTGGTTTTGCTGCTATTGCAGTGGCTGATTTTGCAGCTGCTTGGCATTGTACCTTCTGCTTGGCATTATACTTTCTTTCATTTCCGATATAAGAACTTATTCAATAGTGTGAACAATTCTCAAGTCAAGCTAATCGTCTAATGCATTACTAATAAAAAACAAGCCATAGAAATTGTTTGAGATGAGTAAAAGCTTGTTGCAAGTTATAGTTGTTGTGGTCTTCAGTTAGCAGACAGGTTTGATGCAGCTCTCTATGCTACCCTGTCCTGTGCAAGACTCCTCATCTGAAAATACGTATGGCAACCTACATACTTTTCAATCTGCTTACAGTATCCGTCCCTCGATCTCCCACTATGAATTTTACCCCACACATTTCCTTCTAAAGGTATGTTAATTATTCCTTGATGTCTCAGAATGTGATCCAACAACCTATCCCTCCTATTAGTCATGAAATGCCTGAAACTCCTCTTCTACCCAATTCTGTTGAGCACCTTCTCATTAGTTACATGATCTACCCGTCTAATCTTCATTATTCGTCTGTAGCACCACATTTTTAAAGCTTCTATCACCATTTTGTCTGAACTCCTTATCGTCCACGTTTCACTCCAGACAAATGTTTTCAGAAAGGACTTCCTGACATTTATACTAAGTTGGATGTCAACACATTTCGCTTCTTCATAAACGCTTTTCTTCCCATAGCCGTTCGGCATTTTATATCTTCCTTGCTTTGGCCATGAGAAGTTATCTTGCTACCCAAATAACAAAACACGTCTACTACTTTCATTGTCTCACTATCTAATTTAATTGCTTCAGCATCGCTCGATTTTCTGACAATACATTCCATTACCATCATTTTACACTTGTTAATGTAAATCTTATACCTTCCTTTCAAGACAGTATCCAATCCGCTTAAATGCTCTTCGATTCTTTGCTGCCTCTGACAGAATTTCTGTGTCATCAGCAAATGGCAACATTTTTATTCACTCTCCCTCAACTTTAGTTCTCTCTCCAAAATTCTTCTTGCATTGATTCACAGCTTGCTCAATGTACAGATTCGACAACATTGTGGAAAGGCTACAACTCTGTCCTACTCCCTTCCCAACCAATGAGACTCTTTCATGCCCTTCGACTCTAATACTTGTTTTCTGGTTTTCGTACTAGTTGAATATAGCTCTTCGCTCCCCATATTTTACCTCTGCTACCTTTAGAATCTTAAAAAGTGTATTCCAGTCAACACTGTCAAAAGCTTTCTCCAGATCCACAATTGCAAAAGACGTAGGTTTTTCCTTTTCTTAATCTATCTTCTAGGAAGAGTCTTAATGTGAGTATTGCCTCGCGTATTTCTACATTTCTCATAAATCCAAAGTGATCATCCCCAAGTTTTTAACTAAAGTAATTATCAAATACTGAATGAATGTAGGGTAATCTGCTCTCCAGTTTAGTTAAAGGGTAGTTTTACATACGTCTCAATTTTTCTGATGTAATATCTCATGAATTGTATGTCGTACCAGGTTAATATTTTACATGTAAGTTAAGTGATACATGTGGATAATATCTACAAAATGTAAGGAACTAATAAATTAAAACGCCATTGTACATAGGAAGTTGCTTTCGACGGTTTTCAAGAAGGGACGTCGAACAGATGTGCAGACTCTAACGTCTGTCAGTTGTAGAATTTTGAAACACGTATTATGTTCGAATGTGATGGCTTTTCTGAAGGCTAGAAATCTGCACTGTATGAATCACCACGGGTTTCGAAAAAGACGATCGTGTGAAACTCAAGTCGCGCCATTCGTCCACGAAACTCAGAGGGCCATAGACACGGGTTCTCAGGTAGATGCCGCGTCCCTTGACTTCCGCAAGGCGTTTGATACAGTTCCCCACGGACGTTTAATGAACAAAGTAAGAGCATATGGTCTATCAGACCAATTGTGAGATTGGATTGAGGAGTTCCTAGATAACAGAATGCATCATGTCATTCTCAATGGAGAGAAGTCTTCCGAAGTAAGAGTGATTTCAGGTGTGCCACAGGGGAATGTCGTGGATCAATTGCTATTCACAATATATATAAAATGACTTTGTGGATAACATCGGAACTTCACTGAGACTTTTAGCGGATGATGCTGTAGTATATAGAGAGGTTGTAACAATGGAAAATTGTACGGAAATCCAGGAGGATCTGCATCGAATTGACGCATGGTGCAGGGAATGGCAGTTGAATCTCAATGTAGACAAGTGTAATGTGCTACGAATACATAGAAGGAAAGATCCTTTATCATTTAGCTACACTATAGCAGGTCAGCAACTGAAAGCAGTTAACTCCATAAAATATCTGGGAGTAGGCATTAGGAGTGATTTAACATGGAATGACCATATAAAATTAATTGTCGGTAAAGGGGATGCCAGACTGAAATTCATTGGAAGAATCCTAAGGAAATGCAGTTTGAAAACAAAGGAAGTAGGTTATTGTACACTTGTTCCCCCACAACATGAATACTGCTCACCGGTGTGGTCTCCGTACCAGGTGGGGTTGATAGAGGAGGTAGAGGAATTCCAACGGAGAGCAGCTCGCTTCGTTACAGGATCATTTGCTAATCGTGAAAGCGTTACGGAGATGATCGATAAAATCCAGTGGAAGACTCTGCAAGAAATACACTCTGTAGCTCGGTATGGGCTTTTGTCGAAGTTTCGAGAACATACTTTTACCGAGGAGTGTAGCAGTATAGTGCTCCCTTGTACGTATATTTCGCGAAGAGATCATGAGGATAAAATCAGAGGCATTCCGACAATCTTTCTTTCCGCGAGCAGTACGTGATTAGACTGGGAGGGAGCAGTGTTCAAATGTAAACGAAGGCTTCCGCGGCCATTGTCATTGTTTATAAAACTCTTCTGGGTGTTGGACCGCATCGTCAAAATGTCAAATACTTCACCGACGTTTCTGCCACTGTTGCAAGTGGCCATCTTCTGGTTAACAATTTACAGCAATGGATGAATTATTTCGCACAGATCAGGTTTATAGGCTTCAAGACAAACACACATTTAATGTAGCAATTCTCCTATCATGTTAACCCAGTTATGGCAGATTCTTTTTTCCTCTCACCGTGATTGTCTGCCATTGTTACCTGTCACGTCTCTCTTCAGCCGGGACTGTTACTCTGTTATTGTCTCTCACAATAACAAGCGTGAATATGTTGACACATTAGAATTGTTGGTTTACGTAACACCCAGAAGATGGCCACTTGTAACAGTGGCCGAAACGTCGGTGAAGTATTTGACATTTTGACGATGCGGTCCAACACCCAGAAGAGTTTTATAAACAGTGTTCAAATGTTTGTTAAGCTTATAGGAATTAACTGCGGGGTCATCAATCCTTAAACTTACAAACTAATTAAGAACTAGCTTATAAGAAATGGGAGGGGATTCGAACCCCGACGGGGAATGGCTTCTTGCATCTGAGCCATAACGCTTGGCCACACTGCCGCGGCTTCGAGGGAGAACCGATAGTGGTATTCAAGGTACTCTCCGCCACACATCGCCAAATGACTTGAGGAGTATGGATCTAGATGTAGACGTAGACAGTTCAATCTCTCCGTATCTCCTGAACTGTATGTTGCGCAATGATATAATTTGGGTGTACATACATCGATATATTTAAATGTTATCTGCAAAATGTGTTGCGAAAAGTGTTAGTAGCTACAAACTTATGGAAATGTCATGGCTGATGTTGACGTTTGATCTCATCACCAAAATAAATGTAGGAAGAAAAGAAATTTACTTCTGTCTTTCTTCAGTTTTTCGGGAAACCGGCGGGGCGGGGGGGGGGGGGGGGGTGAGTGTATCACAAAGGAACTATTTCGTAAACATTTAAAATTACATATGTAGTTCGTTAGGTAATGGTTAACAATTTACAGCAATGGATGAATTATTTCGCACAGATCAGGTTTATAGGCTTCAAGACAAACACACATTTAATGTAGCAATTCTCCTATCATGTTAACCCAGTTATGGCAGATTTTTGTTTTCCTCTCACCGTGATTGTCTGCCATTGTTACCTGTCACGTCTCTCTTCGGCCGGCACTGTTACTGTTATTGTCTCTCACAATAACAAGCGTGAATATGTTGACACATTAGAATTGTTGGTGAGGTAGGCAGGATGAGGACTGGGCAGATGGTCTCCCAAAGTGATGTCAGAGTCTTTTAAACGTATCTGCCCTTTTGTTCTGCCACAGGATCATTTCTCAGCTGGTTCCCTTCTTTTCCTTGATACAGCAGAGAGTGCTACTCATATAAGTCCAATTGTCTAGAACAGTAAATATTTGACAGCATTTCTATGCTTCGGCTTGCACTCCTGGAAAATGAAGAAAAATTACCATCAATTCGTCGACCCAGCAGAGGGAACTTTTATTGGCACATTCTTGAGGTTGTATACAACACGCGATCACACAGGCAGAGTCGTACGCACGTGATTGCAGTCACCAGTGCTCCGCAATGTCGGTGTTAGTGCCGCAATGCAAGCTGCAATTCTTTTACCAGCATTCTCAAAAATACATATTGTCTAAAACACAGTTTGGATTTCTGAAAGGTTCCGATATCGAGAAGGCTATTTACACCTACAGTGAGAATGTATTTACTTCGTTAGATAATAAATTACAAGCAGCAGTTATTTTCTGTGATTTATCAAAGGCATTTGATTGTGTGAACCATAACATCCTCTTAAGTAAATTAGAATTCTATGGTGTCACGGGAATTTCTGCAAAATGGCTTGTAGCACAGTTGTTCCAGATTTACAGACATGGGTTCGTGCCAATTGCTCAAGAAAGTCTCGTTTACGACCACTAGGAATGTATGACATGAATTCTGAATCACTCTGCACAAAGGAAAATGGTTGGAAATCATACAAATATTCGTTGACCCAGGCCTAGGAATGTTCAAGGCATAACTCAACGAAGAACCCTTTTCTACTGATCTAACACGTCGCTCATTAACATTTTCTAATATATCATCCTTGGCGGTTTCTGTGTCTTTTCTCGATTATTTTTTCTTTAACAATTTTACAGTCCACGCACACGGATGATAGGTAAACATATGACGACCATAGCCATTAGTGCTGGTGAAACGTCAGAAAAATCGTTAAACATGCGTCGCGGGAATATCCCAAAACTGAAGCAGCTGGGAACTACTTCGTTATGTATGATCAAGAGCCAAAACGATCACCCATAGTTTCCGCATTCGTAATCTATACACAGTGACCACCATAGGCGGCGAACTCGAACAGTGAGCAGTGTAAAGTAGTGTGCAATGATCGGAGGACCACGATCTGTACAGAATCATACTGTGGCCTGCATTTTACTATAGTGACTATTAGGCAACTTTGCAAATTTTTGTCCGTGAAAGGTGTGCGCTGCGTTAGTATAATATTGGTCAGTATATTTTTCACCTCCGTTAAAAACCTCCCCGATAACCGTGAATGTAAAAGTGCTCGCTGCCGGGATAGGTAGGAGCGAGGACACGGGTTCCAATTCTCACGGTGGATTAACGATTAGGGCCAGTATTTGGGAAAGCCTGAATGTGATTTTAGGCGATTTTCGACATTCTGCCAGGTAAATACAGACTTGGTATATAAGTCCCGCTTGAATCTAAATGTATAACACAAAACGATAGAAGACAGCACATTATAAAGAAGCTAAAATAGTTAGCACACCAAATTATGATAGACAACAAGAATATTATAAGCTACAAAATAACTCATAACCAAAACACACAAAAACACCATAACTTCTACTGATAGAACACCGAGAAAAATCACTTTCAGTAAGCTAAAACGCAAACTACAAGAGAACAAGGTCACCCTAATAGGGCAGTTAAAGGAAGTACATTAGTTCTGATAAAGGAAGTGAAATGCAAAGTGAAGTACAAGATTATCTGAAAGACAACAACAACAAAGTACTTAGTGGCCAAAGAAAAAGGTAGCAGAAAATGTACAAGACACACTGAATAACACCAAAAATATATGTTCTTAAGAAGCCAGATAAAATGAATGACACAGAAAAATTCAAGATCATCCACTCTACCTTCATTAACATAGATGCGCAAGCAGAAAACCTCATTTCGCTCAAACATTGATTTCAGGAATGCTCCACTGAGTTACCAAGACAAACACACATTAATTACTAAAGAAACTATTAATTTTGGAAAATAATGGGAAAATAAAAAATAAGTCCAGCGTGATATGTGAAACCCTGATTTCATTTGTTACCCAACCATGTTTCTGTACATCTGTACATTTACTAGACTGACACGTTCCACATCATTACGAAATGCCGTATATATGATCTATGGAACAAGTATAAATCTAATCTAAACTGTGCCATTATCAGTGGACTGTTTTAATTGCTTCCAGCTGTGAGAGAGAACAGATGAAATATTCTTAATTTTAGAGTTTTGGTATTAAGCAGGATTGAAAATTTTGCCTAAATTTTGTATGTCTTATTGACCTTGGGCTTGTATTGTGTGGTCATGTATAATGAATTTCACAACACCCAATACCAAATAACACGTCGAATTTCTGAGTGCAAACGTAACTTTGGAATAAAGATTATCTGTTACTTGAAGTTGGTTATGGCATATGCTTCCTCTTGTGCGGTTTTGAGACACACACGCAAACAAACAAATATTATACAAACATGTTCTGTCACAATCAACTTTACACTTTGGCAAACAGTTATTCTGCGTTCATAATAATCAGCCTTCATTTATTCTAAGGTTTTTAATGACAGTGGGTTTGAATTTCGTTTACATTTGCTCTCTTCCTGTGTGTGTCTGTGTGTGCATGTGTGTGTGTGTGTGTGTGTGTGTGTGTGTGTGTACGGCGGCGCAAGTTTTAATTATTTGTCTCATCATTCCTGTGTAGCCCCTGTAATGTTTTATACAGTGTTTCTATAGTTTGATGTATTCATCCACATCATTTCATCCTTCTACTATTTCTTTTTGTATATGCTAGTTGTCCTCTCTTGTTAGTTTATAGTATAGGCAGTGTCTTGATTGTTCTTAGCTCTGTTTATATTTTGGTTGGGTCGTCATTGTGAGCCATTAGCCGGTCTGCAAATATGTCGGGCAAACTGTTACCTTTTAGTGGCCTGAAGTGTTCAGAATATCTCGAGCTATAAATGATTTTTACAGACTGAATGAAAACTGTAAGGGTATGTAAGTATTCTTTTTGAATATATTTCAAATTAGTTGGAGAAGATTCTATACCAGTATTATAAAAGGTGAAGTGTATAGTTGCGTTAGATGACCGAGTTTGGAAGAACCTGGTAATGAAATTGACGATATTAAAGTTGTTGAATGTTTCCAAAGCCATTATAAATTGAAAATTATATTCACCTAATTTGATACATAAAATGTATGAGTCGTCTGTGATAAATGTGAAGATCAAAATGAAATCCCCGTGTAAAATAAATATTATTATAATGTCTTTAGCACTAAAATTCAGTTTACACTTTACGCTATCTTTAGGACATCTGCCACACTATTGGCGAAATAGAAATGCGTCTTAAATGTGAACAAAACATTGAACTGAGAAAAACATTACGGACTAAGAAGAATATCCATCTTGCGAATTATCAAGCAACAGTAAGTCACGGAAGCATCAGTGGTCAGACGTCAGTCTGATGTTATCTTCATACGCGTGAGCAGTCCTTAGTGGCTAGAGTTTTATTACAAATTGCAGTTAGCATTATCACTTGCATTTTATTTCATGATGTGACATGCAAGTTTAGAAATTTTCTGATGAATTCACTCATAGTAGTCACCGAAACCTAGGTAAAATAGACTTTATCTTTGCTACCGAGGGCTGTTTTTATTACCAACCGAAATCGTAAACAGTCGCTGAGAGATCCAGTCATGATTAAAACTTTATCGAAACGTTATTCTGTGATAATGGCCAAGAAACATGTAACTTTTTAAATTACAACAACACATAGGGTTGTATTTCCATATACACACCACTGGGAACGTCTCAAAAAGAGGGAAACATTAATAAAATAAATCCATTAATGTCTATATATTTTTCATTCTTCATTGAATGATGAGCATAAATGTGCACAAAAATTATTGACAGTACAGTACTTCTGTTCGCTAATTCGTGAGTACAGCGGTGAGAGGGCTGTTTGTTACTCGAGAATTGTATTATTAATCAACAGAACACCTCATTCACAGAGTACCGTTACCAGTGAATTGCAAACATTAAATTTGCAGTCAACACAGAGCAGCAATTAATTCAATGTGTAGACCTACGACGAAAATAGTAACATTTTGTGGTGCCTTGTTTATATTCAAATATAAACACTCATTAATTATCACGCTGCCGTTTCCAAATAAATTGATAATAGGCATCACATGTATCGCTAACAAAACCCATATTAGTGTCAACGCTTTTCATACACTTGACTTCTCTTCTGTAGGGGGTTCATCAACACTGGAAATTACAAGTGACGTTCTCTCCTTAGTTATGTCGAATAGGCTATAAGAAATTAACAGCATTTGTAGTGCTACTTAAGTTAAAAGCAGTATCAGAATGCAAGCCTTTTCAGTTTTTGTTATATTAATTTAACGTATGTGTCTTATTCCGCATGACCGAACTGAGAAACAAGTCTCTGTGGTCACAAGACGAGTCAGTCCATGAAACCGTGATGGAAGATAGGTAAGATATGAAGTGAAACACACGCCGGTCCTAAGCAAAGTAAACACAGTCAACAACATAACACATAAATTAGCCTAATTTTTAATTATTCCGGTGATTCCTCGAAAGAATAGAGATAGTGACCAATGAGTAAACTGTTCAGTTTGGATTTGAAAGGACGTGGATTAGTACTGATTTGGAATTCTTGTGGCAGCTTATTGAACACAGGCGCTGCGGTGTAGAGCACGCCAATCTGTAAAAGAGCTATTGAAGTGGCATCCAAAGACAGATCGATTACTGTATAGTACGTATTAACTAAGTTGCTAAGTCTTGAGAATAAGCTGGCAATGTTAACGAGCAGCAGTAAAATAATAATAATAATAATAAATTCGAACTGACGTATTTTACAGCCCTCTTTAGGTTTGTCTGTAGTTTCATTACTTTTTAAAAACATTTCGGACAGAAATTTTAAAAACCTAAATAATAAAAGAATAAGGACGATTCGATTACGACTCTATTATTGTGGTAATATCTATGCAAACAACACGTAATGTTCTGACCGTACTTTAACAAACAGCCAAAATTTTTTCATATTTGACTTTAGCTTTGACAAACACTTTTTCTGAACTTTTACCTATTTAAACTATTATTTTAATATCTCTTTTACTTTTAATTATCTTTTTCCACTAAAATATTATCACCCCTCTTGCCTTAGTAGTTTGTTCTCTTTTACTGCTTTACAGAAAATCGATTTTTTGTTTGTTTGTTTGTTTCTTTGTTTCTTTGTTTTTACAAATATCTCTGAAACCGTGGGAGTTATGGAAATATGTAACAGATCAAATTTGATGAGAATTTTGTCCTCTACAAATACGCTTATTCAGTTTTCGTGTCAGATGAACGGTTAAGCCTTTATTTTCATTTAAATTTCGAGCTGCCAAATGGCGATCGCATAGACCCTCATTTAGTCTTTCTACTATGACAAAAAGTAGGCATAAAGTAGCCAAATGAAAGAATTGCTAGTTTACTAAACAGGGGTCGACAAATGATTGGCTAGCTTGCACCACATATTGCTGGAACCGCCTTTTCTACACCACAGATATTCTTGAATCAGAATAGTTACCATAAGAATAGCACCACAATCTTGTTACATTTCACATGCAGTTGTACTGTTTCGGGTGTTAAAATTGCTGTGTGATGATATACGTAACAGATTTTAAACGCAGATAGCCAGATTTTCAAAAAGAAGGATTAAATCTTCACAAAATATTCTTATCCCCTTTCAACTGTAATCAAAACATTTCGTTAAAGGTAAAGCACTCAACAAATCGAAGATTGGTTTGAACACCACAGTGTCCTGTTTGGAGGTGGTATTTCGTTGCCTTCCTCCGACCTTCGAACTGACTTACCCAGCCAGTTATACAGTTTAACGTGGGTTCCGAACCACGGTGCTACTCGATTTTTTTCACATCAACAACACTGCAAGAGGTGAAAGAAGCGGAAAGTGACAGATGAAAATCTAGTACCTCATGAGAATCGAACCCGGGACCTTTGGATTTGTAATTTGGCACTCTAACACTGTGCTACGAAGCCTTCGGTATAGAAGGATATTAGGGCATGACGGCCCGTCGACACCGCGATCATTTAAGGCGCAGCACTAGTTCAGACTGTTTTTGCTAAGGAGAGCACAAGAAAACGGCCATGCCTTTCAGAGGGAACATGCGGTCATTTGCCAGCAGCGGTTTACGGATATCTATGGGAAAGCCCAATCTGCATGACCGGAGGTGGATTTTAACCACCGTCATCCGAATGTGAGTCCACTGTGCTCACCACACGCCATCTCGCTCGAAATTTGTTAGAGACGTTCCATGTTTAAACTGAAATTTTGAATATCACCAACTTCACTCGAGGACAAGCGAGTTTCTTTGCTGGTTGCAATAGAGACTGAAATGAGAATCATGCTTCCCATTAGAGTAATGGTTATTTTCACATGAAATGGGTGACAATACTACAAGCGAATTTCGCCATGCGCGCCTTAGTTGAATAAACTTTGCCGTCGGGAGCCATACGCTTCATCCGTATTTTAAATACAAAGACCTCACAGGTTCAGCACGAATCAGGGGATACGCATCCAAAGTAGCCTATAATAGCAATTACTTTCTGTGAAGAAATTTCATCAGAGCGAAGTCGACGGTAATGGAGTGTAGGTACAAGGGTTGTATAGTAGTTGCTAAATTTTTCCAAGAAAGCTCCCTACGATAATTCCTAGGCATTAATATTGTGAAGGATGAGAGGAAATGAATATGTAAGTGAAAATAAATATGAGAGGCTTTCCGTCTTGTGGCGACTGCAATTAAGACATTTATTTTACACCAGAGAGTTTTTTAAAGCATCTTCTGTGGTCTGTAAATGATAGAAAAGTTTGTAAATGTGTTTTCAGTATATAGCTTAAAAACAGTTGCTTACAACTTAGTGTCCGTTAGGCCAATGTTCTCTTAAATTGACATTCAGTGTCCTCAGCTGTTTCTCCGCCTTGTTGATTGGAATTCGTTGGTTCCTTACGTGCATATTTTTGGTTTGTACGGCATTTTTTGCCTGTTTTTGTGTCGTTTCTTCCGTTCCATTTCTTACCACCACACGTATTTGAAACTGCGTTTAGTTTGTATAGGCCCATCACCAACTTTTAGTGGAATGTTTTTCGTTTTGTTTATCACTTCACCACCGTGTCGCTATGTTGTTCCATTGTCTTTCGTGTCGTCTGTGAGTTTTCCAACGTATTTTTTGTGTATTTATGCATATATACATATGCGGAGTTATCAGTCCCTGCACTTACAAACTACTTATGAACTAGCTTATACTAAAGATGCCAAATACATCCATGTACGAGGGGGATTCGAACCCCCGACGAGGAAGGGCCTCGCGCATCGTAGCATAGCGCCTGAATGCACTCGGCCGCTCCGCCGCAACGTCTGTGTGTGTGTGTGTGTGTGTGTGTGTGTGTGTGTGTGTGTGGGTGGGTGGGTGTGTCCGTGAAAGAGTGAAAAACTCATGCACACATACCTACGCACACACACACACCTTGGCAACACTCATAGACCACAAGAAAAACAAAAATAACAATGTGGTGAAGTGATAAAAAAACGAAAGATATTCCACTAGAAACGCGTGATATGCAAACTGTGTGCCGTTTACAATAAATGAAGTGAAGTGGTAACAAAACGGACGGAATAAACAACACAAAAACAGGCGAAAAGTGCCGTACACAACCAAGAAACGCACGTCAGGAACCAACTAACATAAACGCAGTGAGTACACTGATTGTCAATTTAAAAAATACATAGTTCTAATGTGTACTGTTTTTAATATACACACAAACAAATTGTACAAACCTTTGTATCATTAACATCCACAGAAGATGCTTTTAAAATAAAAAGCGAATCGCATCTGGTGTAAATTAAATGTCGTAATTTCAGTCAGCACAAGACGGACTGCCTGTTATTGTTAATTTTAACAGCTGCTGCGGAACATGGCCACACAACCAAAAATAAGATATACGTCCTTCTGCACAGATTCTTCAAAAGAGCGCTTCAGGTTTCAGGTTCCAGAGGTTCGTAGCAAGCATTTGTCGAAAGTGAAACTAAGACTGTTGGCAATGAATAATTTAGCAAAACTGGTGAATTTTAAATGTGGTATTGTCGAATCCATGTTCGTAAGTGTGTTTGTATGCTCCACGTCTTCTCCTAAACAAATGGACCGAGTTCAAGCAGACTTTCTGCACATAATCCCCACTGTCATACAACAATCGCTTTAGAATCAAGTAACACCTAGAAAGAAAAGTAAAGGTGGTGGGATTAAAACAATGAATGGTACCCACGACGCGTGAATAACCATTTTTGAAACTTGCAACAAACTTTACTCGAACCTTCAGTTGTTTAAAAATGTTTTCTCGATTACTGAAAGGAAAAAAAAAACTGTATTGACTGCTTTTCCCAAAGGCATCCTTACCGTCTTCGTTCATAATAACTACACGATGCAAAAATGTGTATTTTTTGGAACATGTCTGGAAGAATAGACAACAATTACTGTTTCCTGACTCTGACGTAAGAGTTTATTACTTCTACATTACTAATTACATTTGCGAGAAATTTTACAGATATAAAATATAGGGAACGGAATGTTATTTTCAAATTGTACATTAATAGAACAGCTGTTATTAGAGTTTAAGAGCATGAAAGGCACGCAGTGTTTGGGAAGGGAGAAAGGCAGGGTTTTCCAGTGTGAAGGAAAGCAAAGAGAAATTTAGAGAAGGGTTTAGAGTTCACGGTAAATAAATAAAGACATTACTCTTTGCAGAGACAGCAAAGGCTTTGAAACAGTTGAACGGAATGGACAGTGTGTTGAAAGGAGCATATAGTATGAACATTAACAACAGGAAAACAAGAGAAATAGAATGCAGTCATAGAAATCTGGCAATGCCGAAGGAAATGTATTACAGTTGGTAACGAAACAATAAATGTGGTAGATAAGTTTTATTACTTGGGTAGTATACTAAAGTGTGATGATCGTAGTACAGAGGATATAAAATTCAGAATGGCAATGGGAAGAAAAGCGTTTTTGAAAAGAAGAAATTTGGTAACATCGAATATTAATTTAAGAGTACGGAAGTCCTTTCTGGAGGCATTTGTGTGGAGTGTTGCTTTGTACGAGAGTGAAACTTGGAGGATAAATAGTTTAGGCAGGAAGAGGATAGAGGCATACAGGAGAATGAAGATTAGATGGGTAGATCACGTAACTAATGTAGAGGTACTGAACAAAATTGGGGAGATAAGGAATTTTAGGCATACCTTGACGCAAAGAAGGGGTCGTTTGGGAGGACACATACTTACACACGTAGGAATTGTAAATTTAGAATTGGAGGGAAATTTGATGTGGGAAACATCACAGAGGACGGCCAAGAGACGAATATAGTAAGCAGATTTAAATAGATGTGGGCTCAGGATAGAGTAGGGTAGGGAGCTGCATCAAACCAGACTAAAGACCACAACAACAAAATCAAATGTTTCTAAATCTATCGGACCAAACTGCGTGTTCATCAGTCCATAGCTTACAATCGTCTTAAACTAAGGTAAACTAACCTAAGCACAAGAAACACAGCCATGCCCCAGGGAGGACTCGAACCTCCAACCGCGCGCTCTGCAGCGAGGTGGCATAAACCGCTTTTTTATTTATTTTTTATTTTCTCTCCCTAAGCTTTTCCTCTTCAGGCGTTGGCAAGTAACTACCATAACCCCCATTAACTAAACATCTCGCCTGGCCCCCAAAAAAACTTATACTAAATTAAAGATTAAACTAAGGGATAAGAAAAGAAATAGTGTCTTTTTTTATTGCTTTTTTTATGAGGGAGCGACACTCACTCCCCATTCTGCCCAGATGGCCATTGCTGCACGAAATATCAGTACACCGACAGTTTCAGGGTTCGTCTTCTCCTATGTCTGCTGTCACAGGAATTTACGTGCTCTCCCAATTAGGTTGTGTTTCTGGCTTCGGTTGCCCGAAATGCATAGTCTATAGTGGTCTATAGTGGGCATCTGTTGACACTGACACCGTCAGTTACCATAACCGTGCATCGCCATTGATTTCTTCAGAACACTATAAACATATACCAAAAATTTCACATTGTAAAACCATGAAAATAAACCTGGAGAAATTCCGCACTACATCCGATGTGCAGGTCCCATCTGCGGTCTATTTTCGTTGATTCTGGTCGTATGCATTTGATCGTTTGTTAAGGTTCGTTACGGCGCTCGTCCCCTATCCGGCACTCCCCAGCTGCGAGGAGGTCGGTGAAGACACTACGTAGGTAATTGGCGAAGAGCTGTCGGTATCGAGGTGCGGTCTCGAGTCTGTGGTGATGCTCTTGGACGAATTGGCAGTAATCAAGTACCGACTTCTCACCTTCTTGGAAAAGGTAGTAAATGGACGTGCCTTTGATCCATGTGAGAGCGTGTTGTCGCTGCCGGACATAGGAGGAGCCTGTGGTCAATCGCATTAGGCGGGACGCGAAGGTAGCAGGCAAGAATCTTCTGCACTAGCGTCCAGAAATCGATAAGATTCACATGTTAAACGATGTTCATCATTGTCCATAAGATGGCTTTCCGGCCAAAGGGGCGAGACCCTCATCCTGATAGCGTGCAGCCTGTGTCTCGTCGTAAATTTCCGATTGACAACGTGGTACTACGAGGCTCTTATTCTTGTAGGGTCACATACCGAGGGACTGTCCTAAGCCACAATTGGTAGGTGTCCCTTGGCTTTGGGGCTCGAGATCTGGGAAGTTGAGGATGCAAGTAACTATATTGAGTATAAAAGTCGCAATGTGGTCACGAGGGGGCGCGACGTGTCCAATCGCAACCGGTGGCAGGATCGACGTAGGCATCAGCTCATCTATCAGAACGCCCGTTAGTGAGGTATGTCGACGTGTCCTCAGTTTCACCATCGTTGACAGGAACAACGCCATGGCCCTCGCTTTGACGTTGATAAGTCCGAGTCCGCCGTCACGCCGTGGAAGGGTGAGAGTGTCATAGCGGACTTTGAAAATGTATCCAGCAGTGACGTAATATCCAAAGGCCAATTGTAAGTTGCCTGCCATCACTGCCGGCAGTGGGTGCACCTGAGCCATGTGTATGATCTTGGTTGCCACGAAGACGTTAAGGTATTTGACACCTTGTAGTAGGTCCATTTGTCGGAGTAGGTTTTGGCGTACCTCTGTGCATACGATTTGTAGTAATCGTATGTAGTTCATTGCTGCTGTGCGGCGCATGTCCCGTATAAAAGTGATTCCTAAGTACCTGAGGTTATCTGCTCGTGGAAACGGGGCCACACAATCTTCAGGTAAGCCTCTTCCAATGAACATTGCTGCCGTTTTGTTGAAATTCATGACGCTTTTCGCCACCAATCAATTACTAAGCGGATCTCATCACCAGATTGTACCAACATATGCCCTGCAGCGAAAGGTGTGACCCCTTAGGGTAATTCCTGAGAGTTTGCTTTTCAGTCTTCCTATGAGTGGTTCCAGAGCAATCGCGTAAAAGATCATGGAGAGTGGGCATCGTTGTCGAACCGAACGCCTAATTGGCAAAGGACCTGTTACACGGCCATTCAGCAGTACACGAGATGTAGCTTTGTGTAAGAGGCGCAGTATGATGTTCTTAAAATCATTTGGAAAGCCCATTCGGTTCAACACTGCTATGCGAAAATTGTGATGTAGCCTGTCAAACGCGTGATAGAAATCAATGGCGATCAACGCTGCCGCGAGACGACAGGATGCGGCGAGTCCTATCACATCTCCACATTCACTAGTGGCTGTTTGCATGGTGGTCTCTCCTCCTCGTGTAGTTTGTTCTATGGAAAGGACTACTGGTAGAGCTTTCTAGATACGTGCCGCTAGTAGTTCGGCGAAAATTTTATAGTCCGAATTTAACAACGTTTTTGGACGGTAATCTTCAATCCTCTGTCCTCTTGAAGGCTTGTGTATGGGGATAAGAAGTCCGTCGACGAAAGCCTGTGGGATATGAATGCCAAGAGACATCAGTTCTCGGTACATATTGATCCAACGGGGCATCATCTGGATACGGAAAGTTCGATAAAATTCAATCGGCAGCCCATCTGGCCCAGGTGCTTTGTTCAGCGCAGCTTTATCGATTGCATCCTCGATGTCATCCCGCGAAATCTTTTCTAAAAATGAAGCCGCAGATGTGGCGTCGAGGGTGATTGAGACGTATTGCAAAACGTCGTTTTCTTCTCCCTCTTGTCTTCCTGGTAAAATCGTCGATAATGAGCTGCAAAAGCTTCGACAATGACCGCTTGGGTCGTTTTGTTTCGGCCGTTTGAAAAGGACAGTTTCGTTATGAGCTGCCGTTTGCGTTGACGGTTTTCAAGCACAATACGACGCATTGTAGGTGGTTCTCCACTCCCTCTGCCTCGATGCCGTGATCGCTCAACTATCCCATCTAATCTTACCCGCTTCAACGACAATATTTTCGCTTTAATGCAGCGACTTTCCATCTGTCTTTCCAGGGACGGGGGTTGGGTGGTTACTTCCCGAAGCATCGTATAGTAAGAGTCCAAAGTGTGAAGGGACCCTGCTGCAGCGTCTCTCCCATACTGTGTCAGCACCCGACGGCACGTCAGTTTTGCACACTCCATCCACCATTCCAGAGTTGACCGGTATCGTGGAAGCCGACGCCCGCAGTTCGCCCATGCCTCGACATTCCGGGTCTTGGAGGTGCGCCACATTCAACTTCCAGAGCCCACGGCTTTGCCATACTTGCTGTCTCGAAAGGGTGACCGTGCATATGTGTGCTGTGGTCTGAGAAGGCAAGCGACCAACGTTCGGCGTCTATCACTCGTGGACCACGATCTCGTGAGACGTAGATACGGTCAAGACGACTGGCCGAGTGACTAGTGAAATAGGTGTGGCCTGGGAGGTCCCCGTGTATCTGCTCCCAAGTATCGACGAGAAGCAGGTCCCTTACAATTATCGGATGTTCAGGACACGTCGAGAACTGTGGGATGTGATCCTTCTTGTGTGAAACACAATTGAAGCCCCCCTCCCCCCAAGGATACAGTTATCGTAACGACCAAGAAAGAGGGGGGGGGGTGATTTCCTCGGCGTTTATCGGTTCCTGATGGAGCATAGATGTTGATTATACGTGTTCCTAACGCTGTCACCGCCACCCCTCTAGCCGAAGGGAGGTATGTCACTTCTTCAACAGTGATGCCGTCACGGATAAGTATTGCGGTCCCACTGCCATTCGGATTACCAGGTGTCTTGAACGTCCTATAACCATAAATTTCTGGGAGAGTCACTATGGAGACTTCTTGTAATAAAGCAACGTCAACATCTGTCGCCCGGAGCATCTCTCGCAGCAACTGATACTTCACTACTGTTCTTATCGCGTTAAGGTTAATCGTTGAAATCCGATACGCTTGCAGTTATTCATGAGAAGGAAAATGTCTGTTGAGCGTCATGCGGTATCGACAATGCCACCCACCCATATCACCTCTACGGGATTTTTTCCTTGTGTGCCGCCGTCACCGACGCGGACTCCGTCGGTGTCGTGTGGTCGTCTCCAGTGTCGTCGGACCACGCCGAGGAGCGCGGAGGAGGGTCTTCGTCCATTGCGTTCTCAGGGCACAGATTGGGCACGCTCTCTCCTGCACCGGTGAGGCGTTCAGGCGTTCAGGCGTTCTACTGCAGGCATCTGTGAAGCAAGTTGATCGGTATCTTGTATCACCTAGTCAGCGGCGGTCGCCATTGTGAGCACTCATCCTCCTGCGTCTCGTCCTCCATCTTTTCTGCGGAAGACTTAGGCCTCCGTTTGCGTCTCTTCGGGGATCGTTCCTTCCGGTTGTGTCCTTCCGCATCCGACGACAGCAGCGAGTCGCGACGCTCTGACACAAAGCTCAAGTCGGCACAATCAGTGACACTATTGCCATGCTGGTGTCACGGGGTTGTTCCTCCGTCGTGGAGGGAGGTGCCGGCAGCAGTGATTCCTCAGTACCTGGAGTATGCGTTGCCGCATCGCTCTGCGTCGGAGGGTCGTGAATTGCAGTGTTCGAAGCTGTCAAAATTGTATCATTTCTGAGGGCGGCAGCGTACGTGACGGGAAGTATCGTTTGCTGCGACGGAGGTACTATGTCCGTCGAAGGCAGTTGCGTAATCCATAGTTGCATGCATTCGGATCGGAGGTGTCCCTCTTTTCCACACCCCGAGCAGGTCTTCGGTTGTCCTTCATATATGACTATAGCGCGACAGCCGCCGATAGATATATATGAGGGAATATGGCAGCGAAGTTCGATACGGACCTACCGCACGCCGTTCAAGACAGGGTATGTTTGGAACTGCTTCCACTTCTCAGCAACCTGACTCTGCACCGTGCCACAGGGGCGGAGCGCCGCCACGACCTCTTCTGCTGGAAATTCGAAGGTGAGTTCGAAGATCCTGATGGTACGAAGTCCCAATCCAGCGTGGTCGACTGTCACAGTACCCACATTGCCATCAGAGTGACAGAAACGAGCTCTTGTCTCCCGAAGAATCCTTTCACATGTTGCTTCATTGATGATCTTTACATAAGCTACACTGCTCACTATTGACAGGTGTATGCCGAGAACGTCGTCCGTCTGAATTTTCACTTCATCTCGAATAAATCGTTCTAGTTCGAGTGCCTTCGGTCTTGCAAATACGTTTTGGAACGTGAATTTGAGCGTCGATTTGCGGTACTGGTTCGCCATGCTGATCTATGTATATGCCGGCACGCGTGGAAACGGCCGAGTACGGCGTGCCGGCCGCGGTGGCCGAAGGGACTGAGGCGCATAAGTAGTTTGTAAGTTTAGGAACTGATGACCCTGTAGTTAAGTCCCATAAGCTACTTTTTTTTTTTTTTTTTAAAAAAAAAAAAAAAAAAAAAAAGAGTACGACGTAAACAAACCCGAGCGCTGGCTCCGCGGCAGCGAACACAACAGCGTGTCCTCGCCGCGTCGCTGCGGAAAGCAGACTACGACCGCTCGGCTACTCTACCGCGGCCTGCAACAACAACATAAAGTAAATGTTCCGTTGCATGTACCTCGGGGATTATAACATAGCACGACACTTTGCTAAGGAGAAATGAGCTTATAAACGATGACGTGCATGAAAACACCAGCCCGTTATGCATGAGATATTATCACGATGCAGTATGCAGGCAGTATGCACACATTGCACTGAATGTACCTCCCAGCTAATGTCACGGTACGGGGATCGTTCAGGAGTTACTACGTCATAAACGATGAGTGCATGACTAAGTTATGCATCACACGACAGTTGAGTAATCTTGTTTCATTTACCTACTGAGTGAGAATCGCATCAGTAATCGAATTACAACAAAAGTTTGTACTTATTTGGAAACCATTAAGAAACTTTCCTCCAAGACATCCGCTGCCAAATGATGAAGAAAAAGATGTTTCTCACTTCCTATGTTTCCGCTGTAAATATAGTAAAACTACGGCATTTGTGTTGACATTAAAATTTATTATTTCTTCATTACTATCTGTATACGTGAAACTTTTAGACCGTATACACTTGAACTATACAGATTTCAGCCCAACGTCGGGTACTGGCAGATTTTATCAATTTGCAAATTAAAAATTAATTAAACGGGTCATTTGCAACATGAAGCAAAAATAGTAAATGAATAGTTATTGGAAGGTCATTGTTTGAAGAATTATTTTTGAGGCATTTGCTACGTCATTGAGGACTATGGGAAGGTAGGGTGAGATGACGAGGAGCCCAAGATGACGAAACGTCAATTTAATGCGCTTTTCGACTCAGAGCGGCAAATGAAGGTCTTGCCTTTCTAGCGATTACCGCTTTATGTGTGCTACACCATTTACTAAAGCCAACCGTTATTGTATACAGTGAGAAGCTGTCATTTTCGTTTGCGTACATATATGTTGCGATATATCAGGGCGACGGAATAACATCTGGAGCACATGTAGTAAATTCTTCCAAGCTGGTTTCAGTTTTTTCGTGAACTATAAGCCATGTTTTTTTTTTCTTTAATTTATGTATTAAACCCAAAAGAGAATTTAATGAAATGTTGTTCTTAGTTTTACATTACGAATGACCGTTTCGGGTAAGTTGACGAAATTACTGGGCGGACTAGATGACGACTTGTCGTTTTCTCAAAGAATTCGTCAATCATTTTTGTGAGCGTTTCATACCTACTTGCAGTACTGAGCGTGTGTAACATGTATAACTGAAGAGCCAATAGGTAGCAACAGGTTCAGGATTGATTACCCTTCCTGTGTAGGAGGTACAGAATGGTCCAGTGGTACAGGCAACTCGAAGGGCAGAGGGAAAAGTTGCCCTCATCGCACATCGCAAACAGAACCAAACTAAAGAAAAAGAAATATAAAACAAACACGCAGAAACATTGAATGACAAATAGGGGACCAAGGGGAGAAGATGACGATGCAGCACTCTTTCAATTACTCGAAGTCAGTCAACTACACTGAAGACGACGACGATCAGGATTTTGTTAGAGTAGAAAATTTTGAAATTAGCAAAGATTGCGGTAAATTAGGACGCTGCATGGTTCTTCATGCTTTCGTACATTGGCCCTTGCTGCTTGTACCAGACTCACTGTGGCAGATACATAGCGCAAAGGAAATGTATGCCGCTTCTGTGCTTAAAGTAAAACATCTTTATATTTATCCAATTATGTTTTCCTTCTTCAAATTACCCGCCGACATTCGTAATCTTACTACCAAACGAGGGTAAGATGGCATGTTTGATATCACTTGAAAAACGTCAAAGTACAGCCACAAAAGTTACAGTAAAAATAAACTTCGCAATCTGTAGTTGAAAGCAAACCTCAAATGAAACTTCCTGGCACATTAAAATTGTGTGCCGCAACCGGGACTCGAACCTGGGGCCTTTGTCTTTCGCGGGCAAGTGCTCTACCGATTGAGCTTTCCCGACACGACTCACGATGTCTCCTCATAACTTTACTTCCTCCAGTACCTCGCCTCCTACTTTCCAAACTTCACAGAGGCTCTCCTGCAAACCTTGCAAGACTAGCACTCATGGAAGAAAGGATATGGTGGAGACATGGCTTAGCCACAAACTAAGGGATGTTTCCAGAATGAATCTTTCACTCTGCAGCGGAGTGTGTGCTGATATGAAACTTCCTGGCAGATTAAAATTGTGTGTCGGAACCGGGACTCGAACCTGGGACCTTTGCCTTTCGCGAAAGTAAATTTGTGAGGCGGCGTCGTGAGTCGTGTCGGGATTGTTCAGTTGGTACTGCGCTTGCCCGCGAAAGGCAAAGGTCCCAAGTTCGAGTGCTGATTCCGGCACACAATTTTAATCTGCTAGGAAGTTTTATATCAGTGCACACTCCGCTACAGAGTGGAAGTTTCATTCTGAAATTCAAATGGTTTCTCTGAAGTATTTATGTTGGCGTCAGGACTGAAACAACGGGATAAAAATATCTGAAGCTTACTTCGTCATCTTACCTTCCTTTCCCCTACTTAACGTGGTGCTGGAATCTGCATTACAGGAGGAAACCATTAATGACGGGAGGCCATAATATGCAACCAGATGGAGAGTGTAGTTACGGATATGTGTAAGGATAGGCTGAAGTCTTAAGCGTACAGGGGACAGTATCATATCAGTGGGAATTTCGGTTCCTAAGCTAATACATCTTACATGCTGAGACAGTGAAAGCGTGTTCTACCACTGAATGTGAGAGCAGCACTGATGGATTACATTTCTACATTTGCGTACGTGGCGTTTTGTATCATGACTGTCATTTTATGTTACTACAGCAAAAAGGCAGGTCGATGTTTTTACGCTTCGAAATAAATCATACTGGACGTTAGTTATTATTGAAAACAATTAGAACTTCCTTGAAAATTTTGCGATACATCCATACAACTGTTTTATAATCCAATAATTCCCGCAAATATGGATGCAAGTCTATTTCAGAAACGAACCTGGTTATTTATTGCAGCTTCTCGTCAAAAATAAAAACAGAATATTCGTATCCAGCGATGCTATGAAGAATGAATGTGGATATTGTCATTCGGTAACAGTAAATGTCATAAGGGAAATCTTGGCTTATGAAAATCGCGTTCATGACAGTCGAGCATCTAATTTTTCTGCGAGGAGCATTTGTAAGTTATTTATATTTTCTGACTGCAGATTAGCGTTGCACCGATTGACATCTAGACAGCGTTAAGATCCAACGATCTAACAGCATATGAGATCGTGAACGTGGCCTTACAGATCACAAATAAGAATCCCAAATTTGCTATTCGATGTGAAAAAGTACACTGTGCCGTACCAGGTCCTTAATTATTTCTTCATATCAGAAGCATTAATACTAAGTATACATTTACAAAGAAAGAATTACTGGATTATATGCGTTATATACAAAGTCTACAAAAGTGTCTATACTACTTTTGCCTAGACGTTGGCGACATCCAGTGCATTTTCTGCAGCCTGAAGCAGGTCTTGTGCTGTGCATGTTTTAGGGCACCAACTACACTGCAGCAAATGAGACGACGTCTTGATTTCACCACACTCACACAGTGGGGGCTCGGTGTTGAAACGCCACTTCTGTAGGTTACTCTAACATCCTGTCACGACTGCCCATAATCTGTTCAGTGATCTCCAAGTACTCCATTTCTCCTTTTGACCTTTTGGTAGTTCTTCGCTAGGTTTTTTTTTTTTTAATGTTTGTATAGCTTAAGGGACTTAACTACGGGATCATTAGTGCCTAAACTTACAAACTACTTCTGAACTAGCTAATACTAAGGACGACACAAATATCCATGCCCGAGGGGGAATTCGAATCCCCGACCGCAGTGGCCGTGCAGACCGTGACTGGCGCGCCGCAGTCCTCTCGGCCACCGCGGCCGGCTCTTCGCTAGGTGTCAGCCATTCTTCGGAGCGAGTGCAGCTTGCGTGCCACGCGCCGGATTGCTGAGGTGCCCCGTTAAGAACCTCTGTTGTTCTGAGGAATCTTGTCATAGATTTGAGTCTTCGAGCAGCTGGCCTGTATCCATGCAGACGGTGTGCTTCAGATGTTTCCGCCTTCTTCTTCTCATTTTTTGAGGAGGGGCAATACCAGCAACGTAATGTACCAGGTCCTAAAATGACATGTCTGGTAATGTTGCTGTACACAGGCTGGACAAAGCAGTCATCTATGATGTAACGAGTGGAAACACAGGATTACCATATATATTTAGATATCGGACAAGTAGAATCAGAACGGTAATAGACCTTTTAATAAAAAAAAGCAGTGCTTATCCTAATTTGAATTCCGCGGTGATGCATATCTTCTGGCACAGTAAAAATCGATGTTCCTGAAGAGCTACGAACTCAATACCCGATATCCCATTCGCCCATAATTATTACAGGAAGTTTTCTACATATTGCTGGACTAGTCGTATCGGAATGGTATGACTTTAGTGAAGACGCGTGTTTCTATCACGTTAATTCGCAGCCCTACATTGTCTAGCAATTATCAGTTGCCTTTTTCGAACTTTGTCTCATACTGCTGAGCTGCAAAAATTAAAGAAAAACGACCGAAAAATAAAATCATTCAAATCCCTACGTGTGTTGATTTATTGTGTACAGGAAAATGCACATGTTTTATGCAAACACAGTGACTGAATGCTCGTTTGTTGTACAAGAATAACTAGTAATACACCCATACCAAAAGTATGAAGTCACGGCTATTTGAGAAAAAACTAATACATAATGTTCACACAGCAAGAAATTTAAGTAGTCGTTCTCTTCTGTCAGTGAAAAACAATTTCAAATTCCGAATGTCCACCAGGGTTACGTCATAAGTTCATTTCGGCAAGCAGACATGTTGGCATCTTCAGGTCGTGGCTGACGGCCAATACTCTGCTCGGGTTGGCGTGTCACGTGCAATACATAGGCCCTCCCGATCTTGCATACTCATGGAATATCGCCCCAATTGTTCGATTAGATTAACGATTTCCTATCAGAAAGGACACAGTTCTTAGTAATTGTCGGTAAGTCATCGAGTAAAACAGAAGTGATATCTGGCGTTCCTCAGAGAAGCGTTATAGGTCCTCTACTCTTCCTTGTGTTTATAAACGATTTAGGAGACAATCTGAATAGCTCCCTTAGACTGTTCGCGGATGATGCTGTCGTTTATCGGTTAGTGATAGGATCAAAAGCAACCTCAAAGCGATTTAGACAAAATTTCTACCTGGTGTGAAAATTGGCAGTTAACATTAAATAATGAAAAAGTGTGAAGTAATACACATGACCACTAAAAGAAATCAACGGAACTTCAGATACACGATAAATCCATCATACCTTACGAATTCTACCAAATATCTAGGAGTTGAAATTACGAACAACTTACACTGGAGAGATCACATAGAACATATTTGTGGGGAAGGCGGACTAAAGGTTACGTTTCATTGGCAGAACGCTTCGAAGATGCAAGAGATCCACCAAAGAGACTGCCTACAGCACCTCAATCACCAACTTCTGAATGTGAAAATTTTTTGCTAGCGCCCACCTGGCGCCCACATACATGATCATCCGAATAAAAAGAGAAATAAGTTCGAAAATGGAACAATGTAGGTGTTCTATCTTCCCGCGCGCTGTTAGAATAAGGAACGATAGAGAAAGGTTATGAAAGTGGTTAATGAACACTCTGTCAGGCACTTAAATGTGATTTGCAAAGTATCTCTGTAGACGTAGACGCTGTTGCGGATAACAGTGATATTTGAACGTCAAAGACAGGCAGCAAACTAAGGCCCCGTGTTTTCCACGCCATCGCCATATCGTGCAGAAAGTTTTATTTCTTCCTGATTCAACAGAGGGTTCGATGCCTGACAATTACTCGCCAGTACTTTTATGAGTTAATCTTGATTCTAAATTCATTGACCATTTTATTTTTACAGTCCTATAAGATGGAAAATGTTTTAAGTATTTTCGTTTTAATCCTGTCGTGACTGCCAATTGCAGCGAACACACAGTCAAGGTCATCAGTCTCCAATCATTCCCGAGAATGGACCCAATGCGTCTTCGTGTAGTGTAAATTACAGTAAACAGTATTGGCTAGAAATAGCTGCGTCTTATTTTTTTGGCTCACCTTAGGTTACGTTAGTAACACTAAAAGTGGGCCACTGCGATCGCCTTTTGACAGTCAGAAATTTAAATGAAAATGACGGCTAATCTGTTCACCTGCCAAGAAAACTGAGAGAGAGAAGAATATTCTCTACAGCTTTGCTCTTTTAGGTGTCTTTCATACCTCGCATAACTTCAGAGATATTTGCAAAAATAACGGTGATTTGACGGTCACGTGATCCCACTTCTTAGGTCGAACCGTTCAACCGACCGGCAACAAATTTTACAGACATAACTGTTGGCCTCAATCGACCTCAACCTCCCTTTTTAAAATATGTCGGACAAAGAATAGGTTGGTAAAAGTAACAAAGGCTGTTTGTGGGGCATTTTAACAGCATGAAATTGAACAGCAAATAAACAGATCTGACACGAAAATTGAATAAACGAATTTGTAGAGTAGAAAATTCTCTACCTCTTTGCTCTGTTATATTATGTCAAAAACTCGTACCGTTTCTGAAATACTTTGAAAAGTAACTACGATCTCACAGTGTCACTTGATATGTAAACTAATACAGGCAACGAAACTAAACATGAGAAATAGGACACTCTACCACGGAAAGACTGGTCATAATATTTTAACGGAAAAAGATCATGAAAATATAAGAGAATTGTTAAAATAATAGTTTAATGCGGTAAAAGTAAATAAAAAAATGAAATAAAATAAAATAAAAAGTATGATAGTCAAAGCTGATCTCAAATATCAAAAAATTTTGGACTGTTTGTTAAAATACGATTATAGATATTATTACGTGTTGAGTGCATAGATGTACTTACAATAGTACCGTCGTATTGGTATCGTATTATTTCTATTTTTATTACTTTTGTCCGAATTGTTTATAAAAAAAATCAAAACATTGCAAGAAACGTAAAGTGGGCCGTAAACCACGCTAGTGCAATTTTCTAAACATGCAGTTATGCCTTATCAGCTTGACACCTGCTTTGCTGACGCCCCTCCATCTCTCTACATCACAGCTATGGATCTAAGAGCCACAGCCAACACTACGCTGTAGAACGCATGTCAACAGCTGCCGGCTGGATAGGTAAATGCATTAGTCCTCCGTGTGGACTGTAACAAACCCAATGGCGCCAATCAGAATTGATGAGCAGCAGAGAACACAATAGCCTTCGCCACTGCAGCACCATACACCATTTGCATGTAGTCATAGCTCATGAGCTCCGTGTACGACGTTTAGAAGCCAGGAGCTCACACCACGTTTTATAATTCCTCTTTGACCGAGGTAGCGCATTGGTAATACAATAGACTTTCATGCGGGAGAACAGCGTTTCGAAGCCGTCTCCTGTCATTCTGAGTTAGGTTTTCCCTCATTTCCGTAAATCACTCCAGGCAATTGCCTGAATGGTTCCTTTAAAAGGGTTAATTCCTTTCCCAGTCTTATCTGAGTATTCTAAACGGGAGCTCCGGATCTAATGACTTAACGGAACGTGGCGCTATAATCTTCTTTCCTTCCTTAGATAAATGTAGGGAAACAAACAACCCAACGTAGTACTTTCGATTATGATCACTAGTCCATACGGCACTGCTGACGCCTGTTTGAGAACACAGAACATACGATTTAAGTTGAAACGGGTCGAGTGTTTGAAATTAAAGAATACAAAATGAAAAAACAATGAAAAATATTATCATTCTCTTAGCCTACATCAGTGAGGGCATTCAAGAACATACTTTGCTTGAATATACGCTATCTGTGATCGCACCAGGTAATAGTTGTTAGGAATATAGTTTATTGTATCCCAAAGTAGTACCACTGGAGAAATTTATTTGGAAATTTTGTAACATATTTTGTGGGAACACTAATTTGAGCTTCTCACCTAGGTACACAGCAGTTACTGATAACATATATACCACAAGACCACCAATAATTTGTACATATTTTCTGCAGATAAAATGTAGCGTTAAGGTTAACAGCAACATGTCATTGCAAAATGAGCAACTTAATCAGAGAAGAACAATGTATAAAAAAAATTGGTTGTCTTCCCTTTGTCACGAGTGGTAAGGGAGGATAAGCTTTCTTACGAGCTTTGTAATTAATAATATTTTGTGGGAGATTAATCGTCCCCATCGTTTATAATTTTAGGAGACATGGTTGGTTATAGTCTCGACAGGAAAAAATGCGCTACGCATTCTGTCCAGATAAAATTTAAGAAAAGCAGTAAACAATTATCAGCAACCAATTCATCAACCAAAGTTTGTTGTCTACATAAGTTACAAGCCGCAAAGCGATTATTGTTTCTTTACAAACGGCATACATGGAGAATTATCTACTCTTACCAAATTGCAAACTTCTGTAAGTATTGCAACATATTTTAAAGGGTGTTCTGAAGTAAAAACACTGGTAAGACCTTTCGTATGGTTGGCTTTAAGTCATACATAGCTGCGTATGAAACGTGGATAACATATCGAAATCTTATGTATAGTTATTTTTATATTCGAGAGCAGAATGATTTTGCATTTTGTTTTAGAGATATCGGTCCGTGCACGACCGCGCACAAAAGCAAAATATACAGAAATGCGCATACGAAAAGCGATTTTTCTTGAATTTTATCTTGGATAGTACCAAATGACTCTAATATTATTCGTACGTTCTTTAGAAGTTTATCTAGAAAATCCGTTTCCTGAATCGTAAAATCTGTATTCGTTATCACTTTAAGCACAAAATCTTTTTTTTTAGGAATCGAAACTGCCAGTTGAGTAGATGGTCGTATCTATCCATGGCAACTCGTCGAAATTTTCAACGGTACGTTCTTAAGATGATAATCCCTAGAAGACGTGAAACATTTTTGCCGAAAGTATTACCTGTTACCGTGGTCTATAAATTAAGTCACCATAAAGATGCGTGCAGCATCCGGCTTCAGGAGTAATGTAGCGACCATACAGTAAGGGTTCTGCGTTGTGAGACTACGAAACCACCACCAATAACATATATAAACGTCCCAAATAACATTAAATTTTTTCTGTGACGTAAAATTTCGATATTGTTACTTTATAGATCGCCTTAGATTGTGCCCTTGACAAGGTCTTTCCACTATTCACGAGTATGTCATCTGCCATTGCTACATATCGGACCTCTGCAGAGAGGTTCTCGAGTTACAGTTATATAATAGACATTAAGTGACGCTGCATTCAATACCCTTGCAGCCTCTATTACGAGTATACACATAACTTATTACCTAGAACTGCGTATAACAAAAAACTCTTTACGAAAAGCGTCCTCCTCCCTCTCATCTCCAAACCGCAAATTTTCGCATATATATATATAATGTGTTTCTTCAGAGAAAGGTGAATGTTGCTACCTCGCGTGCATTACACGAGTTTTCGAATAATCCGACATTGAGTGACCAAGCGATCATCAATGTCTCTGCTATTCGCACATGACATACAATATCTCTTGATATTACAGTTGAAAACTGGTTTTAGCGTTCTTTCGCCATGGACTACAGATATGTAACGACGCTATATAACTCAAATTTTAACATTTTCATTAGACATTTAACTAGACGTAAGTTTTATGTTTTGGTAAAAATCCATTACGTTTGGATGGATATCAAGAGTACCATTTGTACTCCGACATAAATTTCTGCAAAACTATGGATCTTATTTCTTGTATTGGGGCCCGCAGCACATTTGATGTCTTTTACAGAATCCAGGGAGCTGCTTAACTGATGTTATATTTTATAGTGCAATAGATCTATTTCGGCATTGCGCAATTTTCAAGCTCATTACGTTCTAATCTAATGTACATAATTCATCTGGTGCTGTCGCTGTCGTCGGAAAACCGTCGAAAAATCTCATACATTTAGACGTTTCCACCGAGATGTGAACGTTTTTAAATTCGTTCACTGTTATATTTAAGATTAATATTTCGTATTTTTCTACGGCATTTAATGTGACAGCAATTTGACTGCGCACCCAAGATGATCAGGTGGCCATTCCATATAACCACATTCGCATTAGACTAGATTAGTTGTTTCGTTCCACAGATCCGTGTTGAGGTGACCCTCGTAGATGTGGAACACGTCTTTAATTTTTTTAATAAGTTGATAATATAATATTACTAATACATACACTTTTTACAAACTGATAATATAATAATACTAATAGTATGAATACAGATACATGCGTTACTTGGTTCTCTTCAAGAATTCGTCAGTGGAGTTGGCCACTAGAAAGTCTTTTAGGCTCCTCTTAAACTGATCTTTATTTGTAGCTAAAACTTTTTTGTTATTGAAAATATGTATTTTGAGTAGTGGACCCCTTTTTGAACTAAAGTAAGTGGTTTTAAGTCATTGTGTAGATCATTTTTGTTCCTAGCATTGTCGGTATGAACTGATCTGTTTGTTGGGAAAAGGGATATATTATTTATTACAAATTTCGTTAAGGAATAAATGTACTGAGAGGCAGTAGTTAATATACCCAATTCTTTTAAGAGGCTACTCCAAGATGTCCGGGAATGTACACCACGAATAATACGTATCACACGCTTTTGAACTCTGAAAACTTTTGCGTGACTTGAAGAGTACGCCAGTTTTTTTATTGTCTCTTCTGTCGGATGCCACTCTTATTGCAAATACATATTTGTTAAGTCGTTTCTGCAGTTCTGTGGTGTGCTCCTCCCTACTGAATCTATTATCATGCTGTAATCCCAGGATATTTTTACTGTCAATCTCTTCTAACTGCTCTTCTTCGTACTTTATGCATAAACTGGATGGGAATCTCTTACATGTTCTGAACTGCATGTAGTGAGTCTTTTCAAAGTTTAATGTCAATTAGTTGGCTTTAAACCATTTATTAATGTGCATGAAAATATTATTAGCAGACCTTTCTAAAACTAAGCTTGACATGCTATTTATTGCAATACTTTTACCATCTTCAAACAAAACGAGCTCTGCTTCTGGCAACTGATGATACGTCATTGATGTACACAAGAAAAAGCAAAGGCCCTAAGATGGATTCTTGTGGAGCACCACATGTAATTCCTTCTCAATATGATGATAACTGTTAGCTTAATTCACTAGTCCGTTGCACTGACACCCTTTGTTTCCTGTTATCAAGATGTACTTCCTTTAACTGCCCTATTAGGATGACCTTGTTCTCTTGTAGTTCGTGTTTTAGCTCACTGAAAGTGATTTTTTTTCGGTGTTCTATCAGTAGAAGTTATGGTGTGTTCGTGTGTTTTCATTATGAGTTATTTTGCAGCTTATAATATTCTTGTTGACTATCATAATTTGGTGTGCTAACTATTTTAGCTTCTTTATAGTGTGCTGTCTTCTATCTTTTTGTGTTATACATTTAGATTCAAGCGGGACTTATGTAACAAATCTGTATTTACCTGGCAGAATGTCAAAAATCGCCTAAAATCACATTCAGGCTTTCCCAAACACTGGCCCTAATCGTTGATCCACCGTGAGAATTGGAACCCGTGTCCTCGCTCCTACCTATCCCGGCAACGAACACTTTTACATTCACGGTTATCGGGGAGGTTTTTAACGGAGATGAAAAATATACTGACCAATATTATACTGAAGCAGCGCACGCCTTTCAGAGACAAATATTTGCAAAGTTGCCTAATACACACTATAGTAAAATGCAGGCCACAGTATGATTCTGTACAGATCGTGGTCCTCCGATCATAGCACACTACTTTACGCTGCTCACTGTTCGAGTTCGCCGCCTATGGTGGTCACTGTGTATAGATTACGAATACGGAAACTATGGGTGATCGTTTTGGCTCTCGATCATACATAACGAAGTAGTTCCCAGCTGCTTCAGTTTTGGGATATTCGCGCGACGCATGTTTAACGGTTTTTCTGACGTTTCACCAGCACTAATGGCTGTGGTCGTCATATGTTTACGTCTCATCGCTGTGCGTGGACTGCAAAATTGTTAAAGAAAGGTTAATCAAGAAAAGACACATAAACCTCCAAACCTCCAAAATTTTAATGAGTGACATGTTAGATCCGTAGGGTATTCGTTGAGTTATGCCTTGAACATTCCTATGCCTGGGTCAACGAATATTTTTATGATTTCCATTTTCCTTTGTGCAGAGTGATTCAGAATTCATGTCATACACTCCTAGTGGTCGAAAACGAGACTTTATTGAGCAATTGGCACGAACCCATGTCTGGAAATCTGAAACAAATGTCCCACAAGCTCTTTGCTTAACACGTTTTGGAAGGAGGTACCTAGGATATTGCCACTTGACTAACAGAAGGGATATGTTCGACAGTATCAAAGATGAGGAACTGGCCATGGCTCTTCAACTTCGTATTTCAGAGCCCGTGTTTACTGTACGATCCCTTAAGTTCTCAATACTGACTGTCGCAAATTCACATCCTACCGTTGTGGCCCTTGCATCTGGAAAAGTAATTGTTTTCGAGCGCCAGTGGAGTTGAAACAGATTCTGCAGGAACGGGCCCAGTGAGTGTGACATGTGCTGCCATTTACTGAGCGTTGACTTCCCTTGTACAACGGCCTTGTTTATCGGGTACGTGCTGTGAACAAGTACCCGAGGTTGTGGTCATTCTTTCATGAAATACAGCCGAATACGTAGGTAAGTTTCATTTTGAAAATTATATTCTTTCGGTAATATCTATTTGGTGGTAAATACATACAGGGTGTTTCACTGTGTTTGCCTCTGTAACTTATAAAATAATAAGTGACGGGAAATTTTAATGCAATAGGTCAACACAAGAAATGTTACACTTTCTGCGGAGCTATAAACATAGTTTATTGTATCATTTTTCACAGAGTTACAGCACAAAGATATAATTTTTAAATGGAACAATAGTTTTTTCTATCGTGCCTTGGAATCGTTGAAACCAGCTGCGTCCAAATCAATTTAAACTACATTTATATCACAGTTTCGGAGCTACAACCCTTCAAAGTTTCGGGGGCAGATACCACACGCTGTACATAATACATGGCTGTGTGGTGGATGATGTGTGTTATGGCGGTGGGAAGTTGATTTACATGAGATGTTCAAATGTGTGTCCATGTTCCTCAATGCATAAAGCAATGTGTCGTCGAAAGGATCTGCGGACGAGAAGTAAGATTGCCGGTGTGACGGAGTGACATGCGTCCTCGATGCGCCGTTTTAGATCATCTGGGGCTATGGGCTCAGTGACATAAACACGATCCTTTAGATATCCCCACAAAAAGAAATCTACTGGTGTTAAATCGGGCGACCTTGCTGGTCATGAATGACGATCATGGCGCCCCAACCATCTTCCTGCAAACCTGTTGTTTAGTTCTTCCACAACAGCACGTGCAGAATGGGCTGGGTGACCATCGTGCTGCATCCACATATGGACTCTCGTGTGTAGACACACATGTTCAAGGAGACCACCCAAACTGTCGGCTCTAAAAGCGCGATATAACTCACCTGTCAGTGTACCTGGGAAGTAGTGTGGACCGATGACTTCAAATGTTCAAATATTTGTAGAACTTAAGGGACTTAACTACGGGTTAATCAGTCCCTAAGCTTATAAACTACTTATGAACTAGCTAAGACTAAGGACGGCACAAATATCCATGCCCGAGGGGGGATTCGAAACCCCGACCGTAGTGGCCGTGCAGTCCGTGACTGGAGCGCCTCAGTCCCCCCGGGCACCGCGGCCGGCGATGGTTTCATCCCCAAGGATTCCGCACCACACGTTAATAGACCACCTACGTTGACGGTCGACAGGTCGTACCCACCGAGGATTGTCTGCGACCCAGTATTGCATGTTATGACGATTCACTGCACCATAATTTGTGAACGTGGACTCATCAGAGAACATAACACTTTGTAAAGACTCCAGCGTGAAATTACGCATGACCCACTCACAGAGTGTCACTCTTGCACGGAAATCGTTCCCATGCAGCTCCTGGGTCAGTGACAGGCGGTACGGGTGAAACATGTGGCCGTGTACTATACGCCACACAGATTGACACCAGCGACTGCAGCAACGGCTCGTAAGCTGACATGAGGATCGTGGTTTAGTGCACCTAAAACAAACACCTCCGTCTTTGTTACTGCGGCGCATTACCAAGCTGCCTGTTTCCCAAAGTCGTTGTTCGGCACGTAAGAACGGAATGGCTGCCAGGGCTCTTCGCCTAGGATATCTCACGGCATACGCCATGGCTGCTTCAGTGGCATCGTGTAGGCATTCGACGAGCATCAGCAACATGTCAACGTACTCGTAGTTCGTGTATGCCATCGTCATCCGATGTCAGCAACTGTGGTATATTCAGCCCCGGTTGTTTGTGTGGCTCCAACTGTCGAGTATACGGCCGTTCCGGCGACAGTCGGCAGTCCAACAGCGCATCGAGGAAGCTTCTTGCTCCATGACACCGGCGACGTTACAACTCGGCCGCACCACATTTAGAAGGCGCATTGCATTATGCGCAGCGTTTGTGGCATATGCCCCTGAAACTATGAAGGGTTGTAACTCCCAAACTAACAACGATAGAAATGTAGTTTAAATCGATTTGGACGCAGCTGGTTTTAACGAATCCAATGCACGATAGAAAAAAACTATTGTTCCATTTAAAAAATTATATCTATGTGCTGTAACTCTTTGGAAAATGATACAATAAACTATGTTCATAGCTCCGCAGAAAATGTAACATTTCTTGTGTTGACCTACGCATTAAAATTTCCCGTCACCTATTATTTTATAAGTTGCAGAGGCAAACACACTTAGTGAAACACCCTGTATGTAGATGTTGTAAGGTACATACAATTTTCAGTGATCACGAGAATAATATTTGTGTAAAATATGGGCACATGCAAAAAATGAAGAAAAAATTAGGAAGTACAGTGATTTTCATTCGTATTTAGTGCTAATATGCTTCATTGCTAGATTGTGATCATTACTGACGTTTTTGCAGTGTTATTTATAACAATGATCGATGGCTTTATATGATCAGTACGTTTCAACACGAGTTTGTGCTATTTAACTTTACTAGTGGCGTGCTGCGTAACTTCTGATGAATTTTTGTCGCTGTAAAACTTTTTGCGATGTTATGTGTACGAAATGCAAGCTCCACCTTTAATTAAACAGAAACTTGTTTCAAGCAATCTCATGAGTAAGGTAACCTTAATAAAGGACATTAGGCGTAGACATAAACATAAATACAATTCAAATATGTCTAATTTACATTTTATTTATATAAGGGTACAATAAAAATTTCCCTAGATGAAGAGTTGTTAAGTCTCTTTTTTTCCACAATTGCATGATGCCGTAAATTTTACGATTACCTAATTATACGAATTCCATTCCTGGTCAATAAAATTGCTACACCACGAAGATGACGTGGTACAGACGCGAAATTTAACCGACAGGAAGAAGATGCTATGATATGCAGATGATTAGCATTCCAGAGCATTCACACAAGGTTGGCGCCGGTGGCGCCAACGTGCTGACACGAGGAAAGTTTCCTACCGATATCTCATACACAAACAGCAATTGACCGGCGTTGCCTGGTGAAACGTTGTTATGATGCCTCGTGTAAGGAGGCGAAATACGTACCACCACGTTTCCGACTTTGATGAAGGTCGGATTGTAACCTATCGCGATTGCGTTGTATCGTATCGCAACATTGCTGCTCACGTTGGTATCGATCCAATGAATGTTAGCAGAATATGTGATCGTTGGGTTTAGGAGGGCAATACGCAACTCCCTGCTGGATCCCAACGCCCTCGTATCACTAGCAGTCGAGATGACAGGCATGTTATCTGCATGGCTGTAACGGATCGTGCAGACACGTCTCGATCCCTGAGTCAACCGAATGGGACGTTTGCAAGACAACAACCATCTGCACGAACAGTTCGACGACGTTCGCAGCAGCAAAGACTATCAGCACGGAGACCATTGCTTCGGTTACCCTTGAATTTGCATCACAGACAGGAGCGCCTGCGATGGTGTACGCAACGACGAACCTGGGTGCACGAATGGCAAAACGTCATCCAGGTTCTGTTTAGAGTATCATGATGGTCGCATCTGTGTTTGGCGACATCGTGGTGAACGCACATTGGAAGCGTGTATTCGTCATCGCCATACTGGAGTATCACCCGGCGTGATGGTACGGGATGCCATTGGTTACACGTATCGGTCACTTCCTGATTGCATCGACGGTACTTAGAACAGTGGCGGTGACATTTCAGATGTGTTACGACCCGTGACTCTATCCTTCATTCGATCTTTGCGAAACATTACATTTCAGCAGGATAATGGCCGGCCGGCCGCGGTGGCCGAGGTGACTGAGGCGCTCCAGTCACGGTCAGCACGGCCACTATGGTCGGGGGTTCGAATCCCCCCTCGGGCATGGATATTTGTGCCGTCCTAGTTCGTAAGTAGTTCATAGGTAGTTTGTAAGTTTAGGGACTGATGACCCCGTAGTTAAGTCCCATAAGCTTAACAAACATTTGAACATTTATTTGATAATGGCCGACCGCTTGTTGCACGTCATGTACGGGCCCTTTTGGATACATTAAATGTTCAAAAATTTTCAAATGTTTGTACAGCTTATGGAACTTAACTACGGGGTCATCAGTCCCTAAACTTACAAACTACTTACGAACTAACTAATACTAAGGACGGCACAAATATCCATGCCCGAGGGGGGATTCGAACCCCCGCCCGTAGTGGCGGTGCAGACCGTGACTGGAGCGCCTCAGTCCCGTCGGCCACCGCGTCCGGCCATTAAATGTTCGAATGCTGCCCTGGCCAGCACATTCTCCAGATCTCTCACCAATTGAAAATGTCTGGTCAATGGTGGCCGAGCAATTGGCTCGTCACAATAAGCCAGCCACTACTCTTGATGAACTGTGGTATCGTGTTGAAGCTGCATGGGCATCTGTACCTGTAAACGCTATCCAAGCTCTGTTTGACTCAATGCCCGGGCGTACCAAGGCCGTTATTACGGCCAGAGGTGGTTGTTTCCCAGGATCTATGCACTCAAATTGCGTGAAAATGTAATCACATGTCAGTTCTAGTATAATATATTTATCCAATTAATACCCGTTTATCATTTCTTCTTGGTGTAGCAATTTTAATGGCCAGTAGTGTACATATAACTTCTTACATTTGACATTATAAATGATCTGACATAGCATTACTGAGTACGAAAAATAATTTTTGAGTTTTTTTTTCTTGAAGTAGAAATGAATTTAGGTATTAAGGGGTTAATGTGGTCCGTACTACGTCCCACCAATGTATATAAAGAAAGAAACTTGTAGTAGAAAACATTTTTTTGAAAGTATCAGACACGAACAATCTCTCATAGCGTGGTTGGTTTAAATATTTCGAAGACGGGCTCCTGTGTAAAATTTGATCTAGCAAGTCCCATCTAAACCCTATAGGAGTGTGTTAACGAAGCGAGAAACACCGTCTATGCCGAGTAAACACAACTCCGCTGACAAACGTTCACAGAATTTCATGTGACGCCATATGAAAAGTCTAGTTAATCTAAGTTAACCTGTACCTGTAAATCACTTATCATTTTTTTTATTTGTAATCACCCGTCTTTCTAAAAATACATCCATAACAGTTAAAAATCTTGTAATAAGCATTAACCAAAACTTACGATAGAAAACACGCAGCACAGTATAATGCAAAATATAAAAATTATTTTTATTCTATACCACATGTATATTGGTAAGCCACAGTCATCAGGAATGTACAAAAATTCTCTATTCACTAAGGCACCTTTATCAAACGCATGAATAAGAAAAATTACAAGTTGCAAAATAATTACAAATGATTGACATTGTCAAGTAAACAAATTTTTAAAAATTACAGTTGATTTGGTAATTGGACAAATTTATTCACACTGACCAACAACAACACATATTTAACAATTTCACCTTAAGATAAAATTTAGCTTGGAAATTGATGTTGAAGGCTCTCTTAAATTTTTTTGCCTTACAAATAAGTAGAAAAGGCCGAAAATTAAAATATGACATCTTCCGCAAACCAAATAAACATATATGATTGTTGATGCTAAATCTAATCATCCTCAAACCCCCAAAAGAAAAGCAATTTTTCGCTCTGTGTTTCAAGAGTTATAAAAGATTGCTCCCTTCCACATCTCCGTCTCCCATCCGTTGACGCAGCATACTTCTTGAGACAGGGGGATGTGCAACCGCAGCGGAACGGCATATGTACTGGAGCATGAGTTACATGGTTCTTGAAAATGGGCAGCATCCCTTTCGCGACTAGGAAAGGCAACCATCTGCTTGACTGTGTAATTTGACCTTTTATTATCTGCAAACGTGGGCATGTTATATTAATGCTGCTATTATGAGAAAACTACATTCTATTGAGTAAAATATTTAAAATATTAAGGTCCCTCACGCGAGTTCCAGCTGCTACTGATCACGAGGCACTAGGAAGAAAAAATATATATGTGAAATTCTAGGGGTCATAATACTTCCTTCTTCTTTTATTTAACTGCATGAACGCCGAAAAGGTAGTTGCAGTCAGCAGTCGCTGTTGGTGGCCTAGGAGACATCCCAGTACCAGCTGCAATGGGGCGACTCATCAAACAGTATTTACAAATTTATGATAAATAGGCAATGAAAATGGTACCAAGTTTGCACGGCACCCAGCAACTATCATAACCAAATCCAAGCATGATCTGTCGCAGATACCAAGAAATACGGTACTTCTCTTAATACCCGCTCCTGAGGTTTTTTTTCTATCCCATCCTCGTCGCCACTTTTGCACTGGCTACTGTTCACTGTCTGTTCAGCACGGCCGGTAGAAAAATAAGAATCACTAGTGCTATACTGAGAACTACGGCTAGGAAAGCGTCCGTTGCGGCGCACTGAATTTACACTATGGCTTTGCATTTCTACATCAGCTAAGTCAAAAGTATCATGCGCTTCTATAAGCTGCAGGACACTGTCTAAGGAGGGGTCAGACTGTTTCAGAATTGCTGCTCTAATTCTGGGGTCCTGAATATTCTGCGTAATCGCATCCCTCAACATCACGTCACTATACGAAAGTCCACAAGAGCAAGTAAATTTACATTGGCGGGTTAAGCCCTTCAATTCCGTAATCCACTCTTGGTGTGACTGCTGCGGTAATTTTTTAAGTCTGAAAAATCGGTACCGTGCCGCAGCTACGAGAACTTTTCTCTCATAATGAGCATTTAGTGCCTCTACTATTTGTTCAAAGTCTACATCACTAGGAGATGCTTGCGGGAACAGTCTCTGCAGTAACACAAAAGTTTTGGGGCCCACCACGGACAATAAAAGATGCTTAACAGTCTGACCTGTAATTTGATGAGCCGCGACGAGTTCTTGAAACTGCGCGAAATAGTCACTCCATTCTTCCTCACGTTCGTTGTACTGGCGGAACGTCGGAAGCGGTGCGGCGGCAGGTGTGGGCTGCTGATGCGACGGCTGTTGTTGAGTTGTCGTCAAGTGCGCCACTGCCTGGAGAAGTTGTGATATTTGCGCCGTCTGTAACTGAATAATTTCCATTAAGTTTGGGTTCGGGGTAGTGGCCATACTGACCGGTTAGGCGCCGCGCATACAAATAACTTATAACAAAACACGAATGCAGTGTAAAAGTGCGACACAAAGGTCGCCCCGTCGTGTTAGAAACAGTAATTTGAATAACGGGCGCCAGCGCTCATTTCAGAAAAATGTACGTAAATCTTGCCCCCAGTGTGTGTCTCGCCACAAGCGTGCTCATTGCCCTAGTCGCAACGCAACCTGTTATCAATGTGGCAAATCGGGACATGTGCAGTCTGTGTGTATTAGAGTTGGCTACTGAGTTGATGTTTCGACACAGTGAATCGAGTCAGCGAACTGTTCGACTGAGTCGAAACTTGAATCGGCACTGTTTCGAAACAACGAATCTTGTGATTCATGTATCGGACGCTAGATACCGCTAACATGCGCTTTGCTGTCCGTCTGTCTGGGTGGGTTCGACACAGCGCCCAGGCGTGCGACGGGTTTGAAGTCGTTCCCCTAACGCGCTACGCGATATTTTGAATTATGCTACCGGTACCCTTCAACTGATGTTTTAAAACAGGTATACCACCGAGAAAAATTGTGAAGTCCTTCGGTGTTGTTATGTAGTTTCGCGTGAACTAAACGTTGTTATGCATTGTTGCTACATCTGTGCCAGGTGAACGTCTTTTCGAAGCAAGGGCAAATAATTTCAGTGAGACGAAACCGCATTCTCAGTAAGACGTCAAAAACAACTTTTTTTATTTCAATTTACAGAAACTATAACTGATTCCCTTTTATTTGACTGACTGAAGATGAATCTGATTATTAGAATATGTATGTGGACATTGAAAGATTTTAGTTCAGTTTTGTGGTTTCGTCACGTAAATTGTGAAATGTGTTTCCTTGTGTTAACACTTGTAGTAATATCTGTTTATTGCATTAAATATGTCTTGGGAACAAATCTTAATAGTTTGCTTATATTGATTGGTTAGAAAAGTTATTCATTTCTGGATGCACGTAGACATTTGAACCATAATTTAGACTTATTATGGAATTTTGAAGGTTGGGAATGTTTCATCACTTTGGAATTTAAACATTATTATTTTGTGCTTCCTTTGTTACATTATTGTTTGTATGAAACTGTGAGTAACTTAGGAAACGTTTACGCTTTAACACGATTGTAAAATCGTAATAGCAAACAAATCCCATGCCGTTCAATTAAGTCTAGTGAATAACGTACTAAAACCATATTGATATTCCATAGATGTGTCGTATTTGCTGTATCGCCCTACTGCAGCTGTCTCGGCTCACGTGAATCAGGGAAGGTAGCGCGGCACACGACTCTGCAGCACGCCAGATGTTTCGTGTGCCGAAGCAGCGAGTCGACTCCTACGGCGCCCTGCAGCTGTCGCGGTTCACGTGAATCAGGAGAGTTAGCGTGGCGCACGGCACTGCGGCACGCCAGATGTTTCGTGTGCCGAAACAGTGAGTCGACTCACTAGACTCAGATGATCCATATGTTTCGAAACATTGAAATGATCCGAACTGCCCATCACTAGTGTGTATGCAAATTAAAAACTCAAAGAACAGTAACGTTAGAAACAGTGCTTCGCAGAGTGCGGGAACAGTTCATTCTGTAAATGTTATACGGGCTGTGGAATTGAACAGTGCTTTCCTTGGATCTCAATTGCAAGAAATTAGTTCTGCGCCTATGGCACAACTATATAGTGCACCACGTAGCAAGCGCCGACGAGCGCGTAAAACAGTGCAACGGAAAAGGGTTCGGGACAAGCAAAATGACTGTGAACAGTGCATTCCTGTAGTGAAACTAGTGCCTTCTGGAACTGCTCATTGTACTAGTTCCCAGTACTGTGTAGATAGACAGTAGACTTGTTGTAGCTACTCAAAAGTTTAGTGCAGTAGTTAGTAAATCTGTAGTAGCTTCGCAAGCTTGCGAGGACGCCGATCCGGCGGTAGTGCCATCTAGTGGCAGTGTTGTTAATCCGCCGCGTGCCGAGTCTGCGCCGCTTCCTTCACTACGCGGCCCGCGCAAGTGCAGCAAACAAACCGTAGCAGACGTTGCCCACATTCGCGCACCTGTCGTGCGCCAGAAGCACAAACTTTTTGTAAATCTCTCCATAGAAAATAAGACTGTGCAATTTCAGCTTGATACTGGTTCCGCTGTTACATTAATTAATAAAGATACTTATGAACTTCTGGGTTCGCCAAAATTGTCGCCGTCACAGCAAGTGTTAACAGCTTATACAGGTGAAAATATTCCCGTGCTAGGAACATGTAGCCTGCTCGCCTCTTTTCAAGGTGTAACAAAAACAGTTGCTTTTGTAGTTCTTCAGGCCAAATCGACACAGAACATTTTTGGACTAGATGCTTTTGACTTGTTTGGTTTATCAATTCAAAGAGATGTGCTTCAAATTTCGTCAATAGTGCCTCAGGATAAAATCAATGCATTGTGTGACAAATATAGTGACTTGTTTTCGCCGGAACTAGGTTGTGCAAAAGACTTCGTGGCACATGTAACTTTAAAAGAATCTGCAGTTCCAAAATTTCGTAAAGCTAGACCAGTGCCTATCGCCTTGCGTGATACAGTTGCCGAAGAACTTAAACGTTGGCAAGATAGTGGGGTGATTTCTCCTGTTTCTGCGAGTCAGTGGGCCTCGCCTATAGTAATTATACCCAAGCCGTCAGGAAAACTTCGTCTCTGTGCGGACTTCAAATCAACAGTGAACAGTCAAACAATTGTAGACACTTATCCCCTGCCCAGACCTGACGAACTAATGGACAAATTAGGACAGTCTCGCTTCTTTTCTAAGATTGATTTGGCGGAGGCATACTTACAGATTCCACTTGATGACGAGTCAAAAAAGTTTTTCGTCATTAATACTCACATGGGCCTTTTTCAATTTCAACGCCTACCCTTTGGCAGTTCTTCCACTCCCGCTATTTTTCAGCGTTTTTTGGAACAGCTGAGTTTCTGTACCGTGTTCTTCGAACTATTTAGATGACATTGTGGTATCCGGACGTACAGTTGAAGAACATTTAGCAAATCTGGAGTGCCTTTTCAAAGTTTTGACTGCAGCAGGTCTACGTTGTAATAAAGCAAAGTGTTCGTTTTTTCAAACTGAAATAGAGTACCTAGGCCATGTGATTAATGCCCAAGGAATACATCCCTTACAGTCACATCTTCGAGCAATCATAGACTTGCCTCCTCCTAAGAATGTGCACGAATTGCAAGATGTAATGGGAAAGCTTAACTATTATTTCAGATTTATTCCCAATGCCTCTCAGATTGCAGCTCCACTGCATCACTTACATAGGAAGAATGTTCCTTTTGTATGGTCTCAAGAGTGCCAAGTTGCCTTTGACAAATTAAAGTCTGCACTACTCAGTGATGCATGTTTGATTCCCTTTGACCCAAGAAGCCTGTAGTGTTAGCAGTTTATTCCTCGTAGTACGATCTGGGTACAGTATTGTCGCATCGTATTGGATGTCACGATCGTCGTATTCCCTTTGCATCCAAGCTACTGACGCCGACGCAACAGCATTACAGTCAGATAGAAAAGGAGGCCTTAGCAATCATTTACGGCGTCACAAAGTTTCATCATTATCTGTATGGCAGAAAATTCTATTTGTTGACAGACCACAAGCCTCTCACGTCATTGTTCTCACCCACAAAGCCGATTCCGCCCCGTACGGCACAAAAGCTTCAGAGATGGTCCTTGATATTGTCTAATTATCAGTATGAGATTTTGTACCGACCTACCACTAAACACGCCAACGCGGACACACTTTCCCGACTTCTGGTTGGCCAGGATGTATCATTTGATTCTTCAGAAATGGCATGTTGTCAGACTCCAGAGATGCTTCCGCTGTCGCAGACTTTCCTTTGAACTCTCGTCGGGTTGCACAGGAAACAGCTGCGGATGCAGACCTAAGTGTGGTAGCACGTTTTGTTTGCTCAGGGTGGCCTGCCAGAGCCAAAGACATTGATCGGCCTCTGGTTAGACGTTATTTTGCACAACGTCATGCATTATCTTTAAGTCAGGGTGTACTGTTGTTACATACGGACAACGACCAAACAAGAGTGATAGTTCCCAGTTCCCTGCAACGAGAAGTGTTACGCCTCCTGCATCAAGGACATTGGGGTATTGTTCGGACAAAGCAACTGGCCAGACGTCATTGTACCTGGGTTGGTATGGACGCTCAGATAGAGAACATGACGTCACAGTGTACTGTTTGTGCGGAGCATCAGGCGGCTCCTCCGCAACGTTTCTCAGACTGGCCACGCCCCAAAGGACCATGGCAACGTTTACATATTGACTTTGCCGGACCTTTCTGGAATACGCGCTGGTTAATCGTTGTAGACGCTTTCAGCAAGTTTCCTTTTGTGATTGCCATGAACTCAACGACAGCTTCTAGTACAATCAGTGCCTTAACATCAGTGTTTTGCATCGAAGGTTTGCCTGAAACTATCGTCAGTGACAATGGACCTCAGTTTGTTAGTGCGGAATTTCAACAGTTTTGTCGTGTGAATGGCATTCAGCATATCACCACTGCACCTTTTCACCCTCAGTCCAATGGTGAAGCAGAACGTTTCGTTCGAACATTCAAGTCTCACATGGAGAAGATGAAAGGTCAGCACTCCAGGCAGCAAACTCTTCAAATTTTCCTGTCTACGTATCGATGCATGCCACGTGACGGCCCGTCTCCTGCCGAGCTGCTACACGGCCGCCGTCACCGCACTCTCCTTCACCTGCTGCAGCCTCCCACGCACCGAGTCGGTTCGTATGGCGCTACGCGTTTTCAGGTTTCTACGCCGGTGCTGTACAGGGTGTTTGCTGGCAACAAGAAGAAATGGTTACCGGGCACCATTCAGCGCGTGCTCGGTAGCAATATGTATGTTGTACGTTCTTCCACAGGGTCGGAGCTGCGGCGCCACGCAAACCAATTGCGCTTGCACAGGCCGCGCGATCCTGTCTCCGGTTTCTTCATTCCAGACACAGTTCACCGCCAGGGAGCACAAACACATCGTTCGTCAACGGGTCCAGCGTCCCCGGACTACGAGATCGTCCCGATGGAGATCGACGCGACGCCGCCGCTGTCGCCGCCGCAGATGACAGTGTCACCGAGAGGGACTCCGGGACCGTGCGTGCCGCCGCCGCCTGGGCCACGCACCTCAGAAGAAGATGACCTGCTCCCTCTGGGCGGGGGGGGGGTGCGCCCTTCCCCAGGTTTCGGTGGGTTCCCTGGAGGATCGCAAGGCGGATGCCGGGGCGCGGACGGCGTCTCGATCCCAGCCTCAGCTACGACGCCCGTCCCACCAGTAACGCCCCCGCCCAGGCCCTCCTCCCAGTGCCGTCGCCGTGGCCCTCAGCCCTACGCCACGACGGCGCGGCGGTTTGGGGGGGAGGGGTGTGGTGTCGCACAAGTACAAAGTGCGCGCCACCTACTTTCGCCGCGCGCCGCCATGCACGCACGGCGCGGCGTTCTCACGACGACAGCCACGAGCGCCCTCTGCTGCAACCCCGCTCGTGGCCACCACGGAAAGACTCCGGGCACTTCGGACTGAGATAGCAACGAGTTAGGACCTTCGTAATCAGATAGGCACCATTGAAGACTTTGCTATCGTACAGGCACTAGGCAGGCCTCTAACAACTATGTATCAACATTCTGCAGTACTATGTAAAAGTTAAGTATTGTTACATTCTGTGCAATATATATCTCTTTCTAATTTACTCTAGTGTTTATAGTTTCTGGCTGCTCCCCTCCGTACCTGCACCAGCGTGCTATTTTTGTTACTGTGTCGGTCTCGTTCCACTCGGCCACCGACACCTACGACGAGGCTGGGACACAAAAGCGGCGATGAAGTTGGGACACAAAAGTTTTTTTCCATTGGCACTTGCTTTGACAATTTTTCCCTCTCCCTTAAAACCGTTTATTTCGAAAAGCTTTCGACCACTTTCTATCACCAGATGGAGTGTATTAATAAGTAAACCTATCCACACGTACGGAAAACATCGTAGTTCCCCTCCTGCGACTCCTACATTAGAACACTAATACAGGCAGAGGTGACAGTAGACCTACTGAGATGGTAACCATGCTGGTGCAGCGTGGAGGGGCTCCATTCCTGTTAAAAATAAACAAATAAAGAATTCCCTTCTTTTAAAGAAACGAGGAAGCAATTGGGCCAATGGAAGGTCGCATCAGGATCACTTCCTCTTTGAGGGAATGGCTGCCACAGGGGCAGAGGTCTTTATGTAGCTCATCAACCCGTCGCTTCCTGCGTCTTCCAGTTGGACGGGTACCATCAAGTCTTCCCGTAGGTACAGCTTTTGCTCGTTTCTGATCTCCTAGCAATGTGGCCTGCCAAGCTTATTCTCCTCGCTTTCAGTTTTTGAACGATGTTCGGTTGCCTCATCAGTTCATAGAAATCTTGGTTTTTTCGACGTCTCCATGAGTTCCCTTCCTGAACAGGGCCAAAGAACCTTCTCTCAATCTTTCTTTCGAACACCAACATGATCACTTCATTCTTCGTTGTTGTGCTTGTTGTCCCATACAACAATAGTGGCACTATCACGGCATTATATACTTTAAGTTTGGTCTTAATTGACAGATTCTTGGATGACATTATTTGCGTCAGACTGAAGTAAGTTCTAGACCAATTAACAATACGTTGGTTAATTTCTTGTTTCAAATTATTTTGCCTGTTGAACCATGTGCCAAGGTTTTTACAAAACGACATGTTGACCATAGCTGTTTATTAATTCTCAATGCTACCGGTTTCGGTTTTGTACCATTGTCAAGCGTTAGCCTGAAGTCCATAAAAAGTTATTAAAGTATTAGTCAACAAACATAAAACGTTAACAAATTTACAGCAAGATACATCTCAAGTACTTACAGAGATTAGCTAATAGCTTAACATGTCGGAATATAAAAATACAAAATTATACCACAAGTATTCGTTGTTTGTTCAAGTTATTGTCACAGTAGCTGACTGCTATAGAATCAAGGATATATTGATGAGTATGAAGTAACATTATTTTTAAAAAAAACCAAAGATAAGAATATGTTTACATTAAATTTCACTGCACAAAGATTATAGGGCATACAGTTATGCTATGTCTATAACTGTCTTTGGTCCTTAGGATCTATGATGTAAACAATGTGACTTATGTTTATAAACAAGTGCTATATAATATTATGGAGTAGAAGTTTGAGATGTACATATTCAATGCTATGCAGCTGTGATGCTAATATATTCTACAATTTGTAGCTATACATTACATCAATGAAATGACAAGTGCCTATTTAGCTATGGGAAAGGAAACGTAATTTCGGATACTGAAGTCAAGAATAACGTAATTATGAAGACCTTTCGAGTTAATTTTCAAGCAGTATAGATTATGTCATTAAAAGTAATATGGAAATGTTATTTCTAATAATCTGAACATAATAATCTGAAGTGACAAACTTAATAGCACATCTTAGTTTTGGTGTAAACATAGCATAGTTGTAGCATATTAATTTAACTGCCCAACATAGAAAATAAATGTGTGAACTACAGTAACATTCTGGTGCTTATTATACTATTTTTTGATATAGAGAAAACATTGAAAACAAAACCTTGTTTTGATATTAACATAACAAAGTTACAGCAATAGGGAATTAAGGTAAGTTTATTACATCATTCACTTAAGTAAACAATCTTTTGTAAACATGCATTTGAAATTTGTCATTATGATACACACAAACATATTAACCAAAAAGGTTATGTCATCCTAAAAACACAATTGTCAAGAATAAAATTTAAAATGTGATGTAGCTTAGAAATAAAGTGTACTTATCTAAGATATTGGGTTCAATAGAAAAATATATTGGGTTCTGGATATATGGTAAGAAAGGTACTGTGCGGGGGGGGGGGGGGGGGCATATGGTGGGTATGTACAATTGTGATGGGTGTGGTGGAGCTTAATGAGCCAACTATAATGAAATTAAGAAGCAGGTGCGAGACAATGATTGGGGGAAGAAAGATTGTGAGTGCATTGTATATACCATATGAAAGGCGGGAGGTAAGTAACTGTTCGGGTTATCAGTCAATACATTAACATGTAAGTGGCTGTGGAGTGTTGCGGTGTGTGCAGGTGTGGTTTAAAGCTATGAATTGATTGTGCATGTTTGTGTGTGTGTGTGTGTGTGTGTGTGTGTGTGTGTGTGTGGGAGTGAGTGAGTGTGTGTGTATATGTGTCCGTCTGTCTGTGTGTGTGTCTGTTTGTCTGTCTGTGTGTTTGTCTGTCTTATGAAACACTTATGTGATTATACATGTTAATGGATGGGTACGGACAACTACTGGTAAATATATAATGGTGTTTCTTACTGAAAGTTGCAGGATATATTAAAAGATGTAAGTCAATTGATAAAATTGCAAGCATTGTGAGTGATAAAAACGTTGAGTGTAGACTTGAGCAACTACAGTAAAGTAGTGCAGAAATCATTTTTTTCATCCACAGGTATAAAAAAAACCGAGTAGCAAACAGTGAAACCCAGTGCTTTATCCCAATACTTTAGGGAGATAAGTACAAATTAAAGAACAACAATAACAGTGAAAATACAAACCAAGTTGTTTATAGGTTTGTAAATCAATTAAGAAATCTTATACATATTCTATAGTTGTACATATGGTGTATTGCATGGTGAAAGAACAATGCTTTAGACATAAGTAAAAACATAAGAAGCTCTATAATAGGGCTTGCAGAGGATGGGCAAATGTTTCAGAAGAGTGGTATACTGTTCTTCACTTTACATATTACAGTAGTAGGTTATTGAAAAATGCTACAGTAAGAATGGTACAACTGTTCACCAGTTACTTATAGTGGTATAAATATTTATATTTAAAGAGACATAAATTACATTAATGATAATAATACAGCCTGATTTGCTTATACATTTTTTTTTATTTTTTTATTTTTTTTTATTTTTATTTTTATTTTTTTTTTATTTTTTTTTATTTTTTTATTTTTTGCACTCTATCTCTCACTATTTGATCATCCTAAGTATAAAAGATATAAAGGAATTCAGAAGAAACTTGCATTATCATTGTTTCATGCTCTCTATATACCACTATTGAAAATTAGAATGGTGTAAGTACAAGATTACACAAAGTGTATGTTGGATGTCATCCTGATTAATAATGACATGTACATGAAGTAAATAGGAAAGAGCATGACATTGTGTAGTATTTAATAGGAGATAATATAAGACAATACTTAATATGAAATATAATTTAAGAAGCATATAAAAAGTCCTATAATAGGGCTTACAGAGAATGGGCATATGTTGCCGAACAGTGGTATACTTTTCTTCAATTTAAATGTTACAGTAGTGGGTGTTTGAAAAATGATACAGTAAGAAAAGTACAAATGCACTAATTACTTACAGTAGTATACATATTTATATTTAAAGAGTCATAAATTACATTAGTAATAATAATATAGCATAATTTGCTTAAACATATAATTTTTTCCCTCACTCTATTATTGTTTCATGCTCTCTATATACCACTATTGAAAAAGAGGATAGTGTAAGTACAAGATTACACAAAGTGTATGTTGAATGTCATCTTGATTAATAATGACATGTACATGAAGTAATGAAAGAGCATGACAATGTGTAGTATTTAATAAGAGGTAATATAAAACTATACCTAATATGAAAGATAATTTAAGACTACACTTTACATAATAAAGGATAATTTAAGATTACACTACATATATAAGAGTGTTTACATCTTGTATAGTGTTAATGTGGCCATATAAACAGCAGTTTATAGCATCCTATTATTGAACCCGTTATGTAGGCTGGGTAATGGTAGTATGTTGGTAGATACTTATGTTGTATAATGCCTATGATGTGTTTCATTTAAAAGTGTCAAATATTTTCTATGGAAGTCATTGTAAGAGAGACAAATTTTAAAATGAATGTGGGGATCATGACTATAAAAGATCTCTAGGATGTGCAGTATTGATATATATAATTACATATTTAGCCCAATGCCTGAGTGACTGATTACATAAAGTGGAGATGTAGGATTTAAGATTGATTTAAACAGGATCCATCCTACAGGTTAATGGCAGGCTCTGGTGGCACAGGTGCAGTGGTGGGAGGATTTTTCATTAATGGGCAGATCTCATTTTTGAGCAAAACATTGGTAAAGTTATCTAGGTAATCTTTGCATATCAATTCTTTTCGCTCATTTAAGATAAAGTCTGGATGGCATTTTGAACCAACATAAATTTCAATTTGTTCTAAGATGTTCATTAAGTGTCCTTTCTCACTTCTGTGTAACAATTGCATACTATCGGAAATATTACCTATAGAGTGGTTTGTATCTCTTAGGTGTGCAGCAAGGGCAGATTGGCTTGTTTGATGGGTGTGGTCATTGAATCTGATACTTAACTTTCTGCCTGTTTGTCCTACATAAAACTTATTACACTCTTGGCAATTGATTTTATAAATACCTGAATTGTCATATACAGAACTACGTGCTTGGGGGCTTTTCAAAGTAGAGGAAATACTTCTTCCTGCTTGGAAGACGATGTTAATGTTGGTATTTTTAAAGATATCTTTGATCTTTTGGGATACATCTCCTAAATATGGGAAGCTGACGAATTTAACTTTTTTCTCAGATTTTAACTTAGTGAGCGTGATATCATTAGATTTCTGTATGCTCTTTAATTTTACTTTTTTCCGTTCCAAAATATGACCTACTAGCGTCTGTTCATAGCCATTACTAAGAGCTATGTGTTTGAGAGTATTAATTTCCTCATTAAACTGTTCATTATTGAGTGGAATTTTAAATAATCTATCTACCATGCTATGGAAGAAGGCAAGTTTGTAGCCTATAGGGTGACATGAGGTACTGTGAATAATAATGTCAGTTGTGGAGGGCTTTCTGTATATATTAAATGTAAAGCGATTCTCAACTCTAGAAATTTCTAGGTCCAAGAAATTAATTTTGTTTTCTTTTTCTTCTTCAAGTGTAAAAGTCAAATTTGTATGGGCATTATTGAATAAATTAAGAATACCTTCTATATCTTTCTTATTCCCATCTACTACAATTAGTGTGTCATCGACATATCTTCGGTACATTAGAATTTTTCTGACAAGCATGTGCCACTGTTTAGGATCCCATTTTCAACGTGATCTAAGAATATATTAGAAAGTGTTGCTGCAAGGGAATTGCCCATTGCTAAACCGTGTGGTTGAACATAGAATTTATTATCAAATATAAAGAAATTTTGGGAGAGGACAAGCTGTAAGCCTTCTAAAAGTTCTAATATTTCAGGTATCTGCAACTTTCTGTGCTTAACTAAGTTTTTTCTAATGAGAAATAATGTTTCTTCAATTGGCACATTTGTGTACATATTAGTGACATCTAAAGATATCAGTTTTGCACTATCTGGAACTTGTACATTCTTCAGGGTGTCAATGAGTTCTGCAGAATTTTTGAGGAAATATTTATTTGTAAAAACATAATTCTTATTTAAGATACGATTAAGTTCTTGACTTCATAAGTATCCAGGGCTATTTATACAATTTACGATTGGGCGTATCGGTATATTATCTTTATGTATTTTGGGTTGTGCTCTTAGTTTTGGAGGGGTTGGATTCATGACAGCAAGAAATTTTTTGTTTTTATCACTAAAGAGAAAATCGCAATGTTTTAGATATTGTTTTACTTGGGTCTGAAATTTGGATGTGAGGTCCTTATTGACAACAGGTATTTAAAATTTAAAATTTTCCACTTTACCAAATTTCCATATTCCTGCCTGTAATGGGATGACATTAAGGGGGTCTCTGGATACCTCCATTACTTCAGTCTTTTCTGCATTGAATCGTAACCCGATTTATTTGTATTTTGCGCTAGGTTCTCTACAGTTTCTGCCATTTCTGCCTCTGATTCTGCTGTAAAACGCTGTCGTCTGCGTAACCCAGTAAGGCTGTCCTACCATTTAGCTCCACCACTATATTTTCTCTTTTCATTTCTCGGATTACTTTCTCTAGTATCAGATTAAAAGGCAGTGGTGAAATAACATCACCTTGTCGCACACCTATTCTGATATACAATTGCTTGGATAGCTCCCCTTGGTATTTGTCTTTGGCTTTTGTCTCCGCTGTGCATACCTTGACCACATTTATTAACTTCATTGGTATGCCAAGCTCTCTCAGGATGTTGTCCACACTTACTCTGTGGATACTGTCATAAGCCTTTGAGAAGTCCATGAAAGTGACCAGAATCCGATGATGAAATTCTCTGCACTCTTCGCATATTTGCCTCATGGTGACAATTTGATCGATGGTAGATCGTCCTTCCTGGAAGCCTGCCTGGGACTTTCCTACAATATATTTTACAAATTGCTTAAATTTTTCAAATATTTTTAAAGATCTTTATAAGATCTTTTTTAAGGTCTTTGTAAGGTACAGTCGGAGAAAAAGACCGCTGTAGTTGAAACAGTTCCTATCCTTAATGAAGTAAACAAAATTCAGATTTGTGTTAGCAAAATATGTTACTAAAATTTCTTCCGGTTAATATATTAACAGTTCACAATTTCAAGTAAATATCACTTTATTCGACTGACTGTTATGTTAAAATTATTATTTTGTTAGGAGAACAGTTCCAACACAAAAGGAAACATTGGTGTTCCCCATAACATTAAGAAAGTAGACACGATTCTTTGATGGGACAATAAAATAGTAAGGTGAAGCATAACTGAATACACCTGACATTAAGGTCTAGTCATCAGGTGAATTTCTTATAACAACAACTTCATTTCACGATTGTGGTTAACATGGAAGGAGAGATTTCAGATTGCGAGTTTATGCATAGCCACATCATATGGCCATGAAACTTCGACCGTGTGACTGTAAAGAGTAAATGAGTGTGGCAGTAATTAACATTGATATTGGAAGTTGCGGATCTACTGACAGGGTAATTGGAGAATGATGTTAATTAATGTAACTGTAAGCCGAGCGTCATCGTAATTGAAACTAAATGTGGGCAGTGGGAAAACATGAGAGGCAGGAACTGTGGGATATTTTTAATGGAATAATCTTAAATAACAAGTGAACATTCAGAGTGTGAAGTGGAGACGTTTTTGAAAGAACAGGTGCGGAAAATCTGTACTAGAAATTATCTGTTAATGAGAAACAGGTAGGTCATCCCAAAATGATCAGTTACCAGTATAAAGAAATTTATATGAGAACACTAGCTTTAGAATACACAGTAGACATTTTACAACAAAATTCATATATAGCGAATAAGTACAAAGAAAAAAATTGTGAGTAAAACGAGGAGATTTTTGTCTTCGTTTCTTGTTTATCTGTGCTGTCTCTATAAATATGGTAAGCTATTATAAAACACTATTTAACATATCACCGCTGCAAAATGCACATGACGATCACTGTCTACAAAATATTCCGCATGGTGCAGGGTACTTTACGTACAGACTATAGGTTTGTTCTGATCATGAAGAAATTTTACACATTTGACCATCAAAACAAAAGAAGGATCTGTGCGCACGTAACATTTAGTACGATCCATGGCAGACAGTGCAGCAGAACAAACTTTGACACTCTTTTACCAGTTGTTGAAAGTTGGCTCATTTACGTTTGTTTCATGGAAAATGATAATCCGCAAGCTACAGTTTGAAGCACGGTAGAGGGAACGTTGCAGTGAGTTTTGGTTTTTACCCATCAGCACGAAAGTTGACATATGCAATGTTTCATAGGGCGAAACACACATGCACAGGAAGGGTATCCGGCTACCCCTAAAATTAACTATACCAATTACATAGTCAACGACGTCGTCATTGTGCAAGTGGAAAAAGGTGCAAGAAAAAGTAGAATAGAAGAGGAACAAGAGAATTGAGGTGGCGCAGTTGAACAGAGACAGCAGAAGGACAGAGGGCAGCAGGAAGAGGTAGGGCTTAACAGAGAAAGGAAGACTAAGCAGAAGGAGAGGAGAGGAAGAGAAGGGCACAGAAGGAGAAAGGGGATGGGAGAAATGATGGACTGACAGGAGTGTGGAACAAGTGAATACCTGAATCACGCTTGCTAGTCATTCCGTAAACCAGAAGCAAAAGCGACCTCAGAACAGACTCCTGTGACACTCCCGCTCAATACCGTTTTCAATCTTTTGCGTTGTTAAGTTTGATTTTTGTAGCTTGCAGCTATCATATTCACTTTCCCCAGACCAAGTCAGAACAGAGATGTATGCAGCTGACGCAGTGTGCTGTGAGGTACCATTAGCAGGTGGTGCTTCAATCGGTACTACTTCCTTGGGAAAGGACGCCAAAGGTTCTGGTACTCTGTTGTAATTGGCCGGTGCATTTGGATGCTGTGTGGCAGAAAAATGTCTTCTTTAGTCAAATATAGCTATATTTATTATCTAATTTACATAAGTTGTATAAGTCGTCATATCTCAATAGCAAGCTACCATTCTTTTGCTTGAGATCATTGAGTAACGTATAAATTAATAAACAAAAATGATACAAAAGACAGACAAAACACGTCGGCCACGTTTTGGTGCTTGTTAGCACCAGCAGGCTGAGGTCGATGGTGCGTCCACCTACTCCGTATTCGGCACATGACAAGCAGATCCGCTGTCCAATGCGGTAGGCCATATTCTAGGAACTGACAACACAGAAGTAAATTGAACAATTGAAAGAGAACATAAATTTCATATATTAATTAGATGCCCTTGATGTGCAGTTTTCATGTTTCTGCGTGAATGAACAAAGTGAGTTCCATTTTTGAAGATCTTTAGCCATCATTTGATTCACCAAACTAGTTCTTTAATTAACCTGATAGCCTCAAGATCAAGAATCAATTACCTACGTGCCGTGAACTGCGCTGAGGACAGAAGGTGAGAAGGTAAACGGTTAACGAACATTTAAATAAGATAGAGTACCGTCAACTCAAGGCGTTGAAGGCAAGTAGTCACCTCGCCAGTACTGTAGTTGCGGTACAACCTCGTCATCTATGGTCACATGGAGGAGGTAAAGGGCAAAAAAGGAGCATGCCTTTCACTCTATCACTCTCCATAAGCAACAATTCTTCCTCCCTATCCCCCCCCCATTCGCAATACATGTAATCCTTTGTGTAGGAAGTGCACTGAAGATATGAGATATGTGAACTGTAGAGCATCACGAGAAACTGTATAGCTAAAGTGACCGAACGGCGAGTAATGCAACAGTAAAATGCGACTGAACTGTTGTACTTTTTTAGCCTGGGGATGTTGAAGGAAGTAGCGGTAGTTGTAATCTCTTGTTTTACGACAGTCTGAATTAATAAAACATGGAAGAATGAAGAATTGATTTTCAGGGACGCCATGACTAAAATTCTTCCCTAAAAGATCACTCACCTGCAGATTTATTACCCGGGCACGATTGTACTTCGTTTCTTCAGCAGGTGATTCGTTGCCAAGTAGATGATTAGGTTCCTTTTTTATTCAATTTTTAACTGGCAGTGATGGAAGCTAAAACAATGATAGTCAGGTGTTTTTGGCTGAATGAGACACAAATATTAGAAGTAGCCATGTCACAAGTTTTCCTTAATTTCTCACATAATACAGCCAATGGACGAGAAATAAACTTCCTGTAGAATTACTGGGTAATAAATTGATTGACACATTTGGAGAATAAATATCAGTCCTCAGAGGAAGCTCACAGGTGATAGAGAACTGGCCATGGCTCACGCAAGCATTACAGAAACAGGGGTCATACCTTGATAACTTGCACGCTACATACCTATTTGCTGCAACCGAATCTGGCGATGAATATACAGCGATAGCACGATTGCAACCGTCGCAATAGCAGAGTACATCGAAGCACTATTTGTTAATATCATCTGACATTTGGTGTTAACAAAAAGAGACCGTCGCGGCTGTCTAAGACAGACTGCTCACAAGGTAAGGAGAAGCACGTGCTACCCAATGAGGAAAAAGGAAGCACGCCGTCCTCACAATGTTAACACCATTAGAAACTGCAATGGAATGGGCTGGAAGCTCATCTCAGTGCTACTTTAGAGACGCGACCAACGGACTCGTGTTCACATCCGCCGTAAGCGAATAGATTACCTACCTAACAGAGGGACGGAGGGCTATCCACTATAACAGTTACTGTCCGCCGACAGCGGCTGAATTCAGGTTGGCTATCCTGGATGGCGCGAATTCAAAAACCTCGGCAACTCGTCTTCCTCCACCACCGCGTGCTTCCAAAATCGGTTTAAAATAACGGACAGGAAACTGGATTCCGTTATATTTTTTTCCTATGCGGGGGATGTAAAAATTATGTTGCCCCTCCAAATGATACTCTTCTATGTTGGCAGTAATAGAGTGTATGGACTTGGGAACATTACTTTAGTAGTGTTAATGACGAAATAAAATTTGAAGGATTATTAATTAATTGATCAGCTTGAATTTGCTATCAGTTTGCTCGGAATTTAATTTGGAATGAGAATCTGTGATCTTAATTAAGATATTATTAGCTAAAGATATTATTAGCGTAGCTATCTCATTCTTTGTCTGATGACTGGTGTAGACAGATGCTGCGGTCTCGCCACGTGTCTTTCATGCCTCTCCACGTTACAGCGATACACTGTCATTGAACGCTAACTGACGCCACATGTAACAAAGTATGTTGGACTTATTTCCATCTACCTGCATTACTACACTTCCCAGTACCAATGTTACATAATAATTGGTATAACTATAACTCGTACGAAAACGTTTACAATCAAAACTTCTTCATTTTGTTCCCTTAATGGATTTATCTAAAGTTCTGTACATTCATTTTTGTGTGCAATGATTACTTCAATTTACATATGAATTATGCCTTGTTGAAATTGAATTGTTACGATGTTTCTAATGAAGTTAGGTGAAATGAATCAGCTTAACCGTGCGGCGGGCGCGTGGCGGCATACAGTGCGCCAATTTTGTTTTCTTTCAATAATTACGTCAGCTTGCCGAGCACGCAACAGTGGTGCTAGATATGCTTCGATTGTTTAGTCACGCGCCATACTACATTACTGCGCCTCCAATATACTCACCATAACAGCTGTGACTGACCTGTGGAGTGGACGACTGCACCGAGACGGCACTGCGTACCGCACGCGCCCGGTAATGTAAGTACATGTAGCCGTACCACTGTCGGGTGTTTTGATGATTAGAAGCTTTGTTTTACAACTCTGTGGGTGTATGATGATTTAGTTATTAACATTGCTTTGGTATTATAACTATTTTATTGTCTCCCAGGTCCGCACAAAGGAAAGGACTAACACCAGAAGGAACTGAGTGTCTTCTTCTGCAATCATCTGATGAAGAAGATTACGCTGATTTCTCTGACAGCGACGAGGAAGCAGAAATAGTTGAAACTGCAGATCATTCTAGCGAATCTGAGCAGTCATGCGAGAATGAAGTGATAGGAATGCCACATGATGACTGCCATTTTTATATTGGTAAGGACCAAGAAACTTTGTGGATAAATAATCCGTTATCACTACCAGGGAAAACAAAACGTAAGAATATAATCAAAGTCCTACCTGGCCCGAAACTGAATGGTAGATCCTTAGATAATTGATTATGTTGTTGAAAATACAAAAAAGAACATAAATAACAAAAGATCATCTGTGAATTACTCAAGGGCTAGAGATTGCAAAACTACTTCTGCTCCTGAAATAACGGCTCTTTTAGGAGCACTGTTTCTCATTGCTGTACAGAAAGGAGGACGCACAAATATATTACAACTCTGGGTTTCAAATGGAACGGGAATGATTATTCTAAGGGCAGCATTTAGCTACAAGCGCTTTCTGTTCTTGTTGTGCTCACTCAGGTTTGATAATACTTCTACAAGAAAAGAACGACTAGCAACTGATAAACTTGCTGCCATCCGCAATCTCCACTCAGCATTTCTGAACAACAGCAGAAATAACTACAGTCCAGGGGAGTTCACAACCATAGACGAAATGCTTGACCCATTTCGCGGACGTTGTGATTTTTCTTTATTATTACTACAAAGATTTTATACATATTACACTTTTTTGTAAAAATTGCTTTAACGATGGTAAACGATCGAACCATATCTGTGGTTATAATTTAATTAGAATTTGTTATTAAAGTAGCGCTTTCGAAATATCCTGGAAACTAATATCAGATATACTGTAACAATTTTAATTTTCCCATGCACCGTCTATATAGTATACAGATCGCATTAAAAGTGGCTGTTAAGAATGATGTTATACACAATAAATAATTAATTCCACCCAAAAATTAAAAAAATAGCTTTTCTATGTATTTAAATTTAGGCGGCAATGAGTGCCGCACGCGCCCACTGACGTAACAATCTTAAGCGCACCTGCCGCAGGGTTAAACCTACAGTAATTATCACACCGATTTCAAAATCATGTTAATTACGTTTAATATTAATTACGGAGTAACTACCATTTCAGCAGAAAGTATTGTTTCAAAACCGATCCACATCTCAGTTTGAAAAGTAGATTACACACTGACTTTTCATGTATCTAGATTATTTACATAGTTTACTTTTTCATTGTAATTAGCGTGAAATGTATATATACAATATGTTATTTTCCGTGACATTGTTCCTAATGTATCAATGGTGGTACTTTCGCGCCATGCGAGTTAGTCTGTTTTAACTCATAGCTGGACGCACTCTCCGTGTTAGTTTGGACTCTGTATGTAACAATACCATGTGGACTATATATGCGTTATTCTGTAAAACAGTGTTCGTTAGCAGTGTTCGCATACTTAACGATCAGTTTCTTGGAATAAACAGCAAACGTATTTTTAGCATACAACGCTTGTGCGACATTATTATGTACAACATTAATGAGTCTTGTGATTACGGCTGTCGACACACGAACTGTGTTAAAGTAATTATTGTGGTGTGGAATTACGAGGGGGAGTTGGAAAATAAGTTTCTGCTGTCGACTGTGGTCAGAGTTGCTTATAAAAGAAAAAAAATAGAGTGAGACATTAAGGATAAGACATATCTTTATTTTACTACACAGTTATCAAGTACATTGAGTCATTTGTCATACCACTTTATAGGCTTCAAAAAGCCTCCCAGGAAAAAATCAGGGTATTACATACAGAAAAAGCACTACGTCCCAGAAAATGGTGAGTAGGGCTTTACCTGCAGACGGAGTGTTTTTGATCTTCATTCGAACAGGTGATGACGGATGTTTCTACTAAATGAATGCGGCCTTCAGTTCGGGCGTGTAATGGTGGACCGACGTTTCATCCCCCCGTCACAATCCTAAACAGTCATTGCCATATTCATGGTCGACCTCTTCCCAATGCTGTATCGGTGTTTTGCGCGCGCGTGTTTCACCCGTAGTCGCTCAATGCTTCTTTCGCATGCAACGCCCAGATATTTTTCCTCGACGGCTTTATGAAGCTTATAAAGCGGAATGACAAATGTCTAGGTGTACTTGGAAATATGGAAGACTTATTTTGCAACTCCTCCTCGTACATCCTGTCGTAGTATTTAGATACAAAAAATAATGAGACCTGTACGCTGGACATAGAAAGGAGAGTTGGGGGTTTATTTTTTCATTAAAGTGTCAGTTAAATAAATTCGATATTATCTGCTACATTATTAGAGGTAGACCATTGTTGGCCCGAACTATATCAGCCAGCGGCTGCCTAGAGCGCAAATCATCGTTAAACAAGAGGCTAACCAAAATACGACACAGGTACGTTGTATATAGACGAAAATTTATCATTTGTCGAGGAAGTTATCTTTGTTAACACTAGAACCGCCGATGAGACACTTTTGTCCAGTGGCAATATTTAAATCCCTCCCTTCGTGTAATTGTTTCATGAGGTGGATGAGGCTTCACGACATTTAATGTATCTTATCCTAGTCCATTTCTAAATGAAAGTCATCGCTATGTGTTACGTAGTTATCGAAAAAAAAAAAAAAAAAAAAAAAAAAACCGCCTATGGGACATTTTTGTCCCATTGTATTCACTAAACGTTGCCGTTTGCTACAAACTGTTAGAGGCTTTTATTTTTGTCTGCTGCTACAATTCTTATGTGAAGCGATGAGTTCAGTGCCTTTGACAGTAAAAATGTATATAAATATAGGCGACAGGGTCTGTGAGGTAGTGCAACATGGTTCCTCGGCGCGGTCTCAGGTCTCTCAGCGTTGCTGAATAGTATTGAAGACTAATCCGAAGAGGAATATGTCGGTGGTAGAATGAAACTTTCACTCTGCAGCGGAGTGTGCGCTGATATGAAACTTCCTGGCAGATTAAAATTGTGTGCCGGAACCGGGACTCGAACCTGGGACCTTTGCCTTTGGCGGGCAAGCGCTCTACACGACTCACGATGCCGCCCCACAACTTCCTTTCCACCAGTACCTCGCCTCCTACCTTCCAAACTCGGTAGAGCGCTTGCCCGCGAAAGGCAACGGTCCCAGGTTCGAGTCCCGGTTCCGGCACACAATTTTAATCTGCCAGGAAGTTTCATGTAGTTGGTATTTCAACTGATTTTGATTATGATGCGAAAAAATGTACGACGGAGAACTCGAATGAATCAGAGGGCAGTGATGAACATCTGATAATTACAATTTCTTCAAGTCACTTTCACTAGCAAGATAGCTGAAAGGAATCGAACGAGCTTGCTTGGTACCATGAACAAAATTAGAGGAGAAGTGCGGGAAAATAGCAAAAATGTTCAAAAGTTCAAATGTTTGTAAATCTATCGAACCAAACTGCGTGGTCCATCAGACCGTAGCTTACAAACTACTTACACTAAGGTAAACTAACCTAAGGACAAACACACACACACACACACACACACACACACACACACACACACACACACACATGCCCCAGGGAGGACTCGAACCTCCGACGGCGCGTGAAGTAAGCTCCTGAGGCCCTAAACAAGACTGAAGTTTTGAAAAACGACGATATGACCCTCAGTGTATCAAGCACAGCCAGAAAAAAAGTAATAATTATCAGTTTCTTGCATCCATATGTACAAGTTGGAAATGGTGTGAAGTCAAAGCCTAGCAATGACATGAATCCGAGTATGGAGAAAATGTTGTTAACCAAATGGCCCGCAAATACCCAGTGAAAGCTGGTGGAAGAAGGAGACCTATTCATACTTTTTATAGTATTCTAGATTTAGCAGGCATCAGAATAAGAAGACGAGATTTCCATCTGAAGCATGCAAATGAACTTGCCAAAGACCATACAGAAACCAGGGTCGGAGCTCTACCGGTTCACGCTGAAGCATCAGATGTAGGTGGGAACTGCTGCCGTTGAAAGGTTCGAAAATCCTGCACTGAAGGAAAAAAATTATACAAATATGCATCGTGTGAGAAACCAGTCTGCAAGAAATGTGTTGCTGTAGTTCCATATGTCTGTGCAGATTTCGAAGTACAGTCTACAAACAATGATGACCATTAGGTGTCTAAAAGGAATTACATAGGCTGTAATTTTATCTCCGGTAAATGTATCGAAGTGCAGAATGACATTCAACTACGATAATGTATTGATGGTGTATTACGTTATTCTTAGTTTTAGAAAATATGATTTTGAACTGAAAACTACACGCTACGGCTGGATTTCTGTTTTAAAAAAATTGATTTCTTTGTGACATACTGAACAATTTTCAAGTGTTTGCATACTCTAGTTCATTTGTCTATAAATAAAGAAACCTTTTTGAATTAAGTTGTATCTATCAAGTTTGTTTTTAATATTTAAAATAAAAACAACATATGAGACCAACGGTGCCAATATTTCCTACAGAAATACCCGTCTCTTAAAATTAAAATACTAGGATCAAACAGTAACTCATCGATCTGATGTGGGACACTTTTGTCCCGTTGGCGGTTTTAGGGTGTTAAAAATTCCGGCGGTGAGAAGTAGTGTGAGTGTATTTGAAATTCTACGTCGAGTGTGCGGGCACAGGATTATGTATTAAATCACCTCATGAACTGGCAGACTACGAGAGCGGACAGCGCAGAGAACGCGGCGAAAGTCGGCGAACGGTTCAGAGCGCTTGCTCTGGCGTACCCACGCACGGCCACGTCACGTTAGCAGGACGAAGCGCAGCTTAAATCGTCGCCATCAAGACGCCACTGCAACGGAGTTGTAGCCGGAGTAGCAGCAACCGTATACAACGACCGCACGCACACACCAGTGAAGGTAATATAAACAATTCCGATTGAAGTTACTCGCTAGTTGACGTTTTCCACGTGGCGCTATAGAGTTACCACACAGGCTACCGTCTACCACGCAGCTATTAACCCTTTGAGTGTGGAATTTGGTGTTTACCCAGATACACTTAAGATCTCAAAAGTTGTCCCAGTGTTCAAAAAAGGGGACAAACAACTTCGCCAAAGTTATAGACCAGTGTCAATTGTCTCAGTATTCTCAAAGATACTCGAGGCACTTCTACACACACAAATAAGCAGCTACTTTCAAAGGTACAATATCCTATGCGACAGCCAGTTTGGCTTTCGCAAGGGGAGAAACACAACGGGGGCTGTCTTGGAAATTATTGATCAAACCTTAGCAGCTTTTGAAGGCAATAACATGGTATCCCTGATACTATGTGACCTTAGCAAAACCTTTGATTGCATCCCAGTCAATATACTGCTATGGAAACTTGAGTTCTATGGGGTGCAGGGAAGCACATTAGAGGTTATAAATTCTTACTTAAGCAACATAAAACAATTTGTATCAGTCAGAAATATAAATTCTTCTTTGATGGCCATCAATACAGGAATTCCACAAGGATCTATTCTTTGACCCTTTTTCTTCATTGTGGCAATCAATTATTTCCCACAGTCGTGTGCTATGTTGATGACACGACACTTATTACCATACGTCAGAACAGCACAGATCTAACTAAACTAACAAAAGAAAATCTGGATAGGGCCCTAGACTGGTTTTCAGCAAATAAACTTCTATTTAACCATAATAAAACCCAACAACTTTTAATGGGAATGTCTATTGAATTAAACAATAAGTCTGCAATACTTCTAAGTATTCACATAGACTCCAAACTTCGATGGGAGGAACGTGTAAATCATGTATGTAAAAAAAATATCTCAGGCAGCATACCTCATTCTGAATCTCAGGGAAGTAGTGAGTGTGGAGTACCTCAGAGTGACATATTTTGAACTGTTTCAGTCCCATATTTCGTATGGTCTGATTATATGGGGACACTCCTCTCACATTAAGAATATCTTAAAACTACAAAAAAAAAAGTCTTACGCATAATGTGTAAAAGGGGCCGTAGGGAACATTGTCGTCCTATTTTCATAAGAACAAGAATTCTCACAATTATAAATTTATACATCTATGTGTCTGTGCTCTATATTAAAACAACATCTCAGAATTTGTTGTTAGGGGAAAAATACATGAACACAATACCAGGGCTAAGAATAACTTGGATATACCAAGATAAAGGTTGTCAAGGACTAGAAATTCGCACAATGTGAACCCTCTGATATTCTTTAACAAATTACCAGCATATGCAAGATCTATGGATATATACATGTTTAAAGTGAAATGATACAGCTGACTATCTCATCATCCTTTCAATGACATTAAAGAATTCCTAGAAATGCCAGAGCAGGATATTAACATTTAACACTTTTTTGTAATTAATAATATTTGATTGATGTGTATTAAGTCTCATGTAACTGTATAACATGTATGTTAAAGAATTGCTGTACAAATGATTTGCTACTCCCTGATTACAGAATAGTATAGCTTAAGAAATTATTACCTAATACTTTCCTGTGTATTTTATTATTTTAATGTTTGAAGGCATAATGTGTCTTATTGGCATTAGATTACTTTGTTATCTTGTACTTAGTACTTGATATTGTATTATATATTCCAATGACGAAACCAATATCATTGTACAATGATCTAAGGTGAATCAAATTCTTGATTCTTGATTCATATTGTAGTTCAGGAGTCGGCAACACGTCGATGGGGATCTACCGGTAGATCGCGAGTGCTATCATGATAGACCGCATGAATACTGCGAGTGCAGAAGAAAAATTATTGACTAAAATTAAGAATAATTGTTTTTCTTAGCAGTTAAAATGCACGCGCTATCGACACAGGTTCGTTTCATTTATTAACAACACGCAGATGTGGTAGCAACTTTGAACCTATAAAACTGTGTTTCTCCAATTAGTTCAGTCAGCCGCTACCTGTGCCCCAGTCGTTACTACACTATTTCATTCATCATTGTTCACTCTGTTGTACTGGTTCGGTACCTGTCAAGAGAAAGCTGTGTGTTTCGTGCTTTTCTAGAAGGTTAGAATTTTTCTTTTTGGTACCATTAGATGAACTAGGAGACTTCAGCATTTTTATAGTTTTAGTGCGGGATATTTTGTGACTAAGATATTCAAACTTCATCTTGTACCGAGAAGTTAAAATAAAACCATCAAAAATGATTTTTCTCTCTAAAGTGTTGCAAAACCGAAAACTGCTGACATCTAATTCATTAAGAGAAATACCCTGTACTATTAAGGTTGCACTTAGAATAAAGACCTTGTTTCTTCTTCTTACCTGTGCAAATCTATGTTTTCAAATATGAATTTAATAACGAAAAAAACATGGAACAAGGTAATTCCCGAAAACTCGGACTCCTGCATTCGAATAAGTATATCAAGTTATTCACCAAAAATCAAGGACATGATTAAAAAGAATCTACTTAAGTTCCACATTAAATGTAAGATAGTATTTGTGAAATATAAAATTTATTTTGTACAAATAGTGATCTAAAGTTTTTTTGTTAAATGTACTTGTTTTACATAATTAAAAAATTGAAAATGTAACAATTAATGTATTTTGTAAAGAAGTAGATCACTTTGGAATGGCGGCACGAAATAGTACATTGCCAAGATTTTGTGGTTGCCTACCCCTGTTGTAGGTGATCAGCTAATACCTTATTTTTCCCATTATCTCTCTAACTGATCAAAATTTTAGCACAAATTAATTTGTTGTAAGAGGCCGCTAGGAGTTTATGGCGGCAATGCGAAAAGCTCTATCGAAAGCTATTTTCAAAATGTTCAAATGTTTGTACAGCTTATGGGACTTAACTACGGGGTCATCAGTCCCTAAACTTACCAACTACTTATGAACTACTTACTAACTAGGACGGCATAAATAACCATGCCCGAGGGGGGATTCGAACTCCCGACCGTAGTGGCCATGCAGACCGTGACTGAAGCGCCTCAGTCCCCGCAGCCACCGCGCCAGGCCTAATTTCAAGTGATCAGAAACTAACTGCAGCAGAAGACGTAGTTCTCAATTTAATCACATGTCGTAATCTAATCACACGTGATGTACTATGTATCCGGCAAAACGGCGTGTAGCCATCTCCAGCAGAACTATAATAATGATTTCTTCGTTCACGTCGAATAAAGGTTACCACTATGAGCAAACAGAAAATTTTCCGGTAGAGTGCTAAAAGCAAACTGTAATTTCTCGCTGTCATTGGTTAGCCTACCTGAAAATTATCCTCATACTGGCTAGTGGTTACATGGTCTGCAATGTTACAAACCAATCAGTAGTAATGCTTGGAACTTAACTACAGTTATTAAAGACACAAGTCGATTCCATTCTTTAAAAATTAATAGTATAAAAACTGATAATAAAGGAGTCAATAGTATGATGAAACATACGTATTAACCAATTCAGTTAATAAAATCAACTATCAAAGTAAATTAGAAATTAAAATAACCGCATACGACAAACCTCTGTACAGGGAACCTTAATTTTATCACTGAGCTACACAACCACTTTCTAATTGACCCTGTAAGTCACTGAAAACATCCAGTGACGATCCGGAACTATAGCCTTTGGACAGATCATTTTTACGTAAATTATACGAAGTTTTTCTAAATGTAAGCTGATATCTGTGGTATAGTGCTTGTGTATGTAACGTAAAATCACGGCTTGTAGGTTTGATGAGATGGTGGGTGTCTTGAAGCACAAATTTAAGAATCACTATGCACCAAAGGAACTCATATTCAGGGAGACAGTGGCATCCTATTATTAAGTACCATGTGGTGTGTGAACATGGCGAATAAAATTTACAAAAAGAAATTCAATTAGAATAAGCAAGTAAAGCACATAGGAGAATTTATATAGAAGAAAGATTGTATTAATAAAAGCAGGGCTGAAGGCTGAAGTAATGACCATTACAAAAGCATGTGCTGTAATCGGTTATACAAGACACGCAAGACGGAATGAAACTAGAAAATCTGAGAGATATTTAGCATACTCACGGACACAGATAAGACGTGAAATGTTAGTAGAAAAAAAAAAAAAAAAAAAAAAAAAAAAACACCCGCACGTAAATTCAAACTTACTTGAGAAAAACCAGACACAAAATCATCACTGGAATAAAAATGCGAATACTAAATTTTCACCTAATTACTCGAGTTCTGTAAATTAAGAAAAACTTCACCCCGCATAGCGAAAGAATTACTCAAGAAAACTATCACTGATAAACCAAGACTGCCTGATCACAAACAAAGCCTTCCCCTCAGCTTGATTCGACGAAGTACTTACTTCCACATTCGCAGCAAGAGTGAAGCCCTAAGGCCACGCCAAAACCTTCCCAACCACACGCAGGATGTAGAGAGCGTTAGAAACCACGACAGAGCGCGCTCAGATAATAGTGTCTACCAACCCGCTCTAGCTGAGGAAGATAATATCCTCTTCAACGACTCTGAGAGAGGTCTCTTGTCACCCCTTTGCGTTCAAGATTAGGTTGACACCACAGGAAGAACATGTCCACCTAGCCATCTTACCAAGTAAGCTTGTCTCTGGCCATCAAGCAGACGCCGGCGCAGACGACAAAGAAGCCATGCGTTCCTAACTAAAGTAAACGCGACCCTAAAGCGCGAAGCGGCGACAATAAGCCATTGCACAGCAGTCAGACAATATTAAAAACAACCTTCTACATTCACATGAACACACAAGTACAAACACACAGGTGGAAACATACATAAACATGGCGCATTGATCATTAATAAACAGAATAAAAATAATTAACATACTAACAGAAAATATTAATGATGCAGAAACGCTTTAGGTTAATGAATAACTCAAAAATGGATCACGACCACAGATTCAGTGGACGCGTTTCAGTGGGCATACTTACATAATCAAGGTTACTGCTCCGAAATACACTCCTTGAAAAGACACTCACGCCGGCTGCCGCCGACACGATTAGCTACGGAATGCAGGAAAACAACCAGAGTAAAGTATGCCAGAATAAATGGGGACAGACAGCAAATAACAGTGAATCAATGTGAAAACTTTTCTGGAGCGTAATGAATTTTCAAGCAATTTATTGGTATGCTGTCGTGTAACGATGCTGACCACCACCGATATTTTTAGTGGAGCACACTCTGCCATTCTCAAGCCACAACTACACTCAAGGTAGCAATATGCAAGCTCAGAATTTGATGCTCAGAAGGAAAGATGATGGTACTTTGGGACATACTGTTAATAGGATGGCTACTCACACTGATCTGTATCTGCGAGCTGATACTTGTCACCATCCAGCTCAGCGTCAAGGAGTACTTCGTACCTTGGTTCGCAGGGCCTATATCAATACAGACACCGAAGGTTAGTTAACTGAGGTGTCTGCCGCTGTAGCTTAGACGGCAACATCGCTGTCTATCATGGAGGGGGCCCAGGTTTTATTCCAGGCAGGGGCCTGGGTGTTGTGCATTGTCTTCATCATCATTTTCATAATTATCGACATGCAAGTCGAACATGTCATTACCAACCCTGAAAGTTTGTCAGCTGAAGCGTCCGCTCCCATAGCTCAGACAGATGCGTCGCTGTCTACCACGGAGGGGGCCCGGGTTTGATTCCCAGCAGGAGACTGGGTGTTGTGTGTTGTCTTCATCATCATTGACATGTAAGTCACCGAAATGGCGTCAAGTGAAAAGACTTGCACTAGGCGACCGAACAATCCCACGCGGGATCTCCCAGCCAAGAATGCCCTAACATCATTTTGTTTCATCTCGACGTCACCTTTCGACAGTATGGTTTTAGTGAGAGGCAGATAAAACGTGCGTTGTGCTGTCAGTCTACTATGCAAAGTGTAACGATAGTAACGAACTGCCACCTAAATCTATATCCTTTTTTTACTTACGCAGGAACCGTTTCCAACAAGATTGGCGGTATTTTGCGGAAATATGATGTGAAATGTGTTTTTCGATCACTTTCTAAGATAAAGGCCTTGTTGAGGTCCGTAAAGGATGATTTGCAACATGCTGGCGTCTATTGTATTACTTGCAGTTGTGGCAAGTCATATATTGGCCAGACAATAAGGACCGTGGAAGACAGATATATTTAACACAAACATCATACAGCTTACGACAGCCAAAGAAATCCGCTGTTGCAGAACACTGTCTTGGTTCCGGTCATCCTATGGAATACAACAATAAAGAGATTCTGACATGCACTCCACCTATTGGGATAGTGTTATTGGGGAAGCTGTTGAAATTAAACTAGCAATCGATCTTGTAAACGGAGATTGTGGTTTTTGTTTAAATTATGCATGGAATCCGGCACTGTCTTTCGTCAAAAAACGAAGGGACAGACTTAATGGTGCCTCACCTGTTGATTAACAGTCACTATCGATATTTTTTTATGTTTTGTCATCTTTGGTTGTGTTGACTCTTTAGTGACTTGTAGCCGGGAAGTTCGAATCCCCCCTCGGGCATGGATATTTGTGCCGTCCTAAGTATTAGCTAGTTCATAAGTAGTTTGTAAGTTTAGGGACTGATGACCCCGTAGTTAAGTCCCATAAGCTCTACAAAAACATTTGAACATTTAGTGACATGTACTGTCTGTTTTACCTTCCTTGTTTAGCCTTTGCAATCCGAATTATTAAAATCCCTTGGAAATTGCTTCTTTGAGTGCACTTGTGCCTTGAGAATGGCAGCTTGTGCTCCTGTCGAAATATCGGCGGTGGTCGGCGACGTCTACATCCACATCTGCATAGATACTCTGCAAATCAAATTCAAGTGCCTGGCAGAGGGTTCATTAACCACTTTCATAACTTTTCTCTACCGTTCCATTCTCTAATAGCGCGCGGGAAGAAAGAACACCTAAATCGTTCCGTTTTCGATCTGATTTCTCTTATTTTATTGGGATGGTCATGTCTCCCTAAGTAGGTGGGTGCTAGCAAAATATTTTCACATTCAGAACTAAAAGTCTGTGATTGAAACTTCGCAAACAGATCATGCCGCAATGAATACCGTCTTTCTTTTAATGATTTCCACCCCAATTCGTGCAACATTTCCGTCACGCTTTCCCCCCTGTAACGTGATAAAACAAAACGAGCTATCCTTCTCTGAACCTTCTCAATGTCTTCCGTCAGTCCCACCTGGTGAGGGTCCCACAAGGGGCAACAGTACTCCAGGAGAGGACGCACAATTGTAATGTAGGCAGTCTCTTTGTTGGAGCTGGTGCATCTTCGAAGCATTCTGCCGATGAAACGTAACCTTTGGTTCGCCTTCTACACAATATTTTCTATGTGTTCTTTCAAGTCAAAGTTGTTCGTAATTGTAAGTCCTAGGTATTTGGTAGAATCTACGACCTTAAGGTTTGACTGATTTATCGCGTAATTAAACTTCAGCGGATTTCTTTTAGTGGTCATGTGTATTACTTCACACTTTTCTTTATTTAGTGTCAACTGCCAATTTTCGCACCATGCAGAAATTTTGTCTAAATCGCTTTACAGTTGCTTTTGATCCTCTGTTGACGTCACTAACCGATAAACGACAGCATCATCTACATCTACATACATACTCCGCAATTCACCGTAAGGTGCGTGGCGGAGGGTACACTGTACCACTACTAGGCATTTCCTTTCCTATTCCACTCCCAAATTGCACAAGGAAAAAAAATAATGCCTATATGCCTCCGTACAAGCTCTAATTTCTCTTGTCTTTGTGATCACTACGCGAAATATAAGTAGGCGGCAGCAAGATCGTACTACACTCAGATTCAAATTCCGGCTCTCTAAATTTACTTAATAGAAATTCACGAAAAGAACGTCGTCTTTCTTCCAGCGATCCCCAATTGAGTTGCCGGAGCATTTCCGTGACACTCGCGCATTGGTCGAACCTACCGATAACAAATCTAGCTGCTAGTCTCTGAACCGCCTCTATGTCTTCCTTTAAACTGATCTGCTGCGGGTCCCAAACACTTGAGCAATACTCAAGACGTGGTCGTACAAGCGTTTTATACGCGGTCTCCTTTACAGGTGAAGTACATCTTCCCAAAATTCTCCCAATAAACCGAAGTCGGCTGTCCGCCTTTCTCACAACTGTCCTTACATGCTCGTTCCATTTAATATCACTCTGAAATTTTACGCCTAGATAGTTGAACGACGCGACAGCATCAAGAAGCTCACTACTAATTCTGTATTCGAACATTATGGGATTGTTTTTTCTACTCATGCGCATCACCTTACACTTTTCTACATTTAGAGCTAGCTGCCATTCTTCGCACCAACAAGAAATTTTGTCTAAGTCATCCTGTATGCTATTACCTCCCATACACCACAGCATCATCAGCAAACAGCCGCAAATTACAACTTACTCTGTCCAACAGATCATTTATATAGATAGAAAATAATAGCGGTCGTATCACACTCCCCTGGGGCACGCCTGACTATACACTCGTCTCTGATGAACACTCGCCGTCGAGAACAACGTACTGCGGTCTATTACTTAGGAAGTTTTCCAGCCAGTCACAAATCTGTGAACCTATTCCATAAGCTCGTATCTTCGTTAGCAGTCTGCAGTGTGGCACCGCGTCGAACGCCTTTTTGAAGTCGAGAAAAACACAATCCGCCTGTTGCCCATCGTCCATGGCTCGCAAGATGTCATGTTAGAAAAGGGCAAGTTGAGTTTCACATGAACGATGTTTCCTAAACCCCTGCTGATTCATGGAAAGAAGCTTTTCCGTTTCAAGGAAATTTACTATATTCGAACTGAGAATATGCTCTAAAATTCTACATGAAACTGATGTCAACGATATTGACCTGTAATTGTATGGGTCAGTTCTCTTTCCTTTCTTATACACGGGAGTCACCTGCGCTTTTTTCCAATCACTAGGAACATTGCACTGAATTAAAGATTGGCTATAAATGCAAGTTAAGTAGGGGGCCAACGCCGCAGAATAGTCTTTGTAAAACCGAACTGGTATTCCATCCGAACCAGCAGACTTTTTCGTATTTAGCTCTCTCAGCTGCTTCTCTACACCGGAAATACCTATTGCTATGTCCCCCCCCCCATTTCGGAATTAGTACGTTGATCAAATGATGGTACATTTGTGCGGTCCTCCTGCGTGAAAGATTTCCTCCGCGAACAGTCTAAGGGAGCTATTCAGATTGTCTCCTAAATCGTTTATAAACACGAGGAAGAGTAGGGGACCTATAACGCTTCCCTGTGGAATGCCAGATATCACTTCTGTTTTACTCGATGAGTTACCGTCAATTACAACGAACTGTGTTCTTTCTTATAGGAAATCGTGAATCCAACCGCACAATTGGGGAGATATTCCATAAGCACGCAATTTCATAAGAAGCCGCTTGTGGGGTACAGTGGCAAAAGGCTTCTTGAAATCCAGAAATATGGAATCGATTTGAGATCCCTTGTCGATGACACTTAACACTTCATGTGAGTAAAGGGCAAGCTGTGTTTCTCAAGAGGGATACTTTCTGAATCCGTGTTGACTACTCGTTAATAAGTCGTTCCCTTCGAGGTAGTTCATAATATTCGAACAAAGTATATGTTCCAAAATCCTACTGCAAATCGACGTCAATGAGATAGGCCTGTAATTTTGGGGATCACTCCTATTGCCTTTCTTGAATATTGGAGTAACTTGGGCAACTTTCCAATCTTTGGGTACGGATCTTTCGCTGAGTGATCGGTTGTAAATTATAGCTAAGTACGGAGCTATTGCATCAGCATACTCTGAGAGGAATCTAGTTGGTATACAATCTAGCCCGGAAGATTTATTTTTGTTTAGTGACTTAAGTTGTTTTACTACTCCAGGAACATCTACTTCTAAGTTTCGCATGCTGTCAGCTGTTCATGGTTTGAATACTGGAGTGTTCACATCGTCTTCTTTGGTGAACGAATTTCGGAAAGCTGTGTTTAGTAATTCTGCCTTGGCAGCACTGTCGTAGGTAGTATTACCATTGCTATCGCGTAGTGAAGCTATTGTTTGTATTTTGTCGCTAGTGTACTTCATATATGATCAGAATTTCTTTGGATTTTCTGCCAGATTACGAGACAGGATTTCGTTGTGGTAACTACTATTCGCTTCTCGCATTGCAGTCCGCAGTCTCAAGCGTTGCCAGCGAAGCCGACGCCGCCTGCAGCTGCGAGCTGCGAGCTGCCCCATCCGTTCGCAGCAGTCACAGTTCCTAGCCATTACAAAAAGCCTTTGTTTTTTTCCAAGAAAGTGCGTCTGATAACAGTGAGCTTCGAAAAATATGGATCTAACACTAACTGTTTATTAACGGCGGATCTGAAAAATATATACGCGAGCTAATAAATCAAAATAACAACTGAACTGACAACTAAACGCAATTGTTTGTAAATAAACACGCGAGTACACTATAGATTTAAGAACTGTAAAAGAAAGCACACTCGAAATGAAAATAAATCGCTTCTATTAAGAAGCCAGTTACCGTACAATGTAGAGCTGCTGCTGGTCACGTGTGCACTGGCCGGCGGTAGCTGAGCAACTCGGCAGCATGTATGTAAGTTGTTTGAAAACTGCGAATCAAAAACCCATGCTTGGTTACTATCGCTCTGTGACAGCCACACCGTGCTTTCACAAAAATTCAAGGTTTCAAATGTTTGTAATTCTATGGGACCAGACTACTTTGGTCATAAGTCCCTAGAATTACAAACTACGTAAAATATATACAATGATACTTCTGTTCTACATCAACGGAATTGCCGATGGTCCGCAGCTATAAATGTTAATTACACAAATATTAATTCGCAGTTAGCTTAGACTGGCGGGAATCACGCTAAATGCGTGCGAGTACCAGGGGAATAGGCAAGTGCAACATATGGAAGGTTTGGTCTGGCCAGGGAGCGTGTGTTGGGTGGCCAAGTGGTTAAGGCGACCATTCGCGATAAGCGGGAGGCCCGGGTTGAGTTCCGGTGCTGCACAAATTTTCGTCTGTCGCAAAAGCATAGACCATGTAAAGAATAACAGCTAAGTCGGTAATTCTCGAAAACTGCGAATTAATATTTGTATACTTAAAATAATTTAAACTAACATATGAACAACACACACGTATATACTCGAAGGAGTATTGGAACCTCCGACGCGGGAGGCCTCGCGATCCGTAACGAGGCGCTCCAGACCGCTCGGCTACTCTCGCGCGGCGTGCTTCCACAATCAACACTCGATACGCACTCTCCATTCTCACTCACTCCCCGGCAGGCGGCAAGAAATCAGTGACCAAAGATCTTACAAAACCAAAGATAAAAATTTCAGATAAAGCAAGTTATCGGTCCACGGTTGAGCTAATTATTTGATTTTAAGACAGTACAGAGACATGTACAATTTCTTACGTTCCGGGTTCTAAAAAACCCTAATGGATTACCTAAATAGAAGTAATATGTAACCTTATTGAATGCAACATCGGTGGTGAAAACGGGACAGCGGCTGGTCAAGAGCCTGAAGGAACTGAAAATACCAACAGTCGTATGTATAATGAAGTATTTATTCTATTATAACCAGTTTCGGTATTCCAATATGCCACCTTCAGGTCCTTACATCGGACCATGATATCCAAGAGTAGGGATACTAAAACTGGATTCGTGGACTTCGTCTCTTAGTTGCAAACAACAACAGCAAGTAGCCGTCATTTTGCACGGCAAACTGCGCACATTAAGTGTTGCCGCAGCTGGCAGGGATGCGTCGCTAATGTGATTTCGCTGGGCTTCACGCCGCGTGAGAGACGCGGCCGTGTGGCCACCACTTTCTGAGCTCCGCGTGTTGCCACGAATCCGACAGAAACGCGCGTGAAAAACGCGATCGTGTGGCCGTAGCTTTACTGCCTCCCGGCGGCGTGTGGACGCGTGTCCGCCTCGCCTTTCTAGCGCGTCCCCTGGCGGGCAGGTGATCAGCGGGAGAGGAGAGGGGGGGGGGCGGGCGCGGCCACTTGCCGGAGCGGCCACGGCGCGGCGCTGCGGGCCGACGCGTCGCGACGCCGACGCCAGGCGGGGGCGGAGCCGGCGGCGCTGCCACGACGCCAGTCGACGCCCAGCCGCAGCCGCAGCAGCAGCCGGCGACGCCGCCACCGCAGCCAGCAGACAGCGCTACGCCTGCTCTCGCCGACTCAACTGAAGGTGGCGTTCGCCGTACCGAACCCTACCTCTAGCGTGTGTTCTCCGCTCCCAACTGTGGACATCTTCTTGACAATTTAATCACATTACAGTGACTATGAACTGAGTACGTGCTTCCGCAGCGATACCGTACACAAGATTTTCGTGAGCTAATAACTGTCAAGTAACAATTTCGCGATACCGTTTCGAGTACTCCGGTGAGAAGTGCGCATCGCCCACGGGGGGCAGAACGGCCGAGAGAGTGCGGTGCTAAACGCCCTCGCCAAATTGCCCGTCGCCGGAGTGCTCGGCTTAATTGGCGACGGGCCGGCGGCGCCTTTGTGCCCTCCTGGAGGCGGCGGCGGCCTAATGGAGGCGGCGTGTCTCCCAGCAACAAGTTGACGGCCAGAGCCGAGTGGTCCGGCCGGCCTAGCCGAGTGCATTGTCTCTCCCGGTGATGGATGCTCCCGTTCGTCGACTCTTCTGACTCACACGGATAACGTTACCGCGCACGTGCAGAGCTTTAGAGCGTTATAAGACGCTGAAGTACCTCGTGAGCTGCAACAGTGCTACAGCAACAATTTCTAGCTTTTCCCGTTTGTTATCTGTGGAGGAAAATATTTTGTGACATTGATGAAGAGTGAGAGACAGAGAAAGATAGAGAAGTTTAACATTTTTCTCGTTTGTTATCTGCATAGGAAAATATTTTGTGACATTGAGAGACAGAGAGAGATAGATAAGTTTAAAGTTTTGTCAGGAAAGCGCTGACGTCGTGGCAGAGTTGGATACTTGATATCGAGACACCCACATGATCTTGTAGACTACGTAAAAAGGGTGGCTATACTCTTTGAAGGAGCTACTGAGACGCTGTAACACTTCCGAATTTTAGAGTGTATGTATCGAGTGACTTTAAACCTCAACTTTGGTTCGCTCTCTTGTAAGTAAACATCCGAGTGTACTCAGCTCTTACGTCGCTTTTCCGTAGGCAGGCCATTAAAAATATATTATTTTGTTTTGGGACATATTCGTTGATCGTCGCTATGTACCCGCCTAAATAGTTTACTTATGGCGAAAACGGAATTTTTGTTATTTTTATTCGTTGTGTAAGTTTTCATTTTGCTGTGAATTCAAGTAGATGGTGAACGAGTACGCTGACGGTACGGATTTGGGGATGCGGAAAGTGGATAATAAAGGCTTTCCAGTTTGCTTATTGGAAATGAATTTAGATACAGATTATGTCGATGTTTGCAGACGCCCTAGAATACTTTGGTAATGTAAATCTATGAAAGAACATCATCACTGTTTGCACTGTGATGTACTCTGGTCTGGGTTACTTGTGTTGTTGAATTGCTGGGAGTGATGTTACCCAAAAGACATACAATTGTTTACGCAAATAAAAACTGCTGGTGAGGAAAAAACTGTGCCTTTAAATCAGGTAGGCTTGTAAGCCTCTTTTTTGAGGTAATTTAAAAATAACCTTGTAAATATCGCAGTTCAAAGTGTAACGAAACTGATAACAGAAGCTCTGGCAGATTACGCCGGCGAACAGCTGATTAGCTGTACGTTACGTCGTGCTCGAGGGACACACACACTGTGCTGAATGGAGCAAAGCGTTAGGAAAGTCGGTTATCAGTGAAGTGTGGGTCGCGCCGTATCAGCTCCGACAGGACGCGCCAGTTGCGATTACTGCTAGAACCTCGAGGACAGCGGCGTCGTGGGTGAGAAGCAGTGAGAAGCATGAGCCGGCGGTAGCCGGAGAGGGGGGACACCGCACCATGTACCAGCGGTCGCGATAAGACCGCGGGAACAGCGGACGTCGGCGGTAGCGCGGTAGTAGCAGCAGCAGCAGCTGCAACAGCAGCGCGCGGCCGGCATGTACGAGAAGTGCGCCAACTACTCCGCCGGCGGGCCGGTGTCGGCGGTGGAGGCGGCGCTGCTGGAGACGCTGTGCCGCAACGCGTCCGGCGCCGCCGTCGAGGCGGAGGCGGCGGAGGGCGCGGCCGACTGGGCCGCGTCGTCGGTGCTGCAGCGGGCCGTCGCCGTCGTCGTGCCGCTGCTGTTCGGCCTCATCGTGCTGCTCGGCCTGGTCGGCAACGCGCTCGTCGTGCTGGTCGTCGCCGCCAACCAGCAGATGCGCTCCACCACCAACCTGCTCATCATCAACCTCGCGTCCGCCGACCTGCTCTTCATCGTCTTCTGCGTGCCCTCCACCGCCACCGACTACCTGCTGCCCTTCTGGCCCTTCGGCGACGCCTGGTGCAAGGTCTGTGTCGCTCCGCACTGCTGACAACTTTGTGCCTAATCGCTGTTCCAGTATGTTACGCGATTGCATCATGGTATAGTCTACGGGAAACGTACACGTCAAGACACACTCTGTAGCGCTGTACCTGATGCAAGGTCTGTGTCGCTACGCACTGCTGACAACTTTCTGCCTAATCGCTGTTCCAGTAACTTATGCGATGCCATCCCAGTATAGTCTATGGGAACCATACACATCAGCTCCGTAGCGCTGTAACTTGTGCAAGGACTGTGTCGCTCCGCACTGCTGACAACTTTGTGTCTAATCTCTGTTCCAGTATGTTACGCGATTGCATCCCGGTATAGTCTACGGGAACCGTACACGTCAAGACATACTCCGTACCACTGTACCTGGTGCAAGGTCTGTGTCGCTCCTCACTGCTGATAACTTTGTGCCTAATCGCTGTTCCAGTAAGTTATGTGATTGCATCCCTGTATAATGTACGGGAACTGTACATGTCAAGTAACACTCCGTAGAGCTGTACCTGGTGCAAGGTTTATGTCATTCCTCACTGCTAAAAACTTTGTGCCTAATCGCTGATCCACTATGTTGTGCGATTCCAACCCGGTACAGTCTACGGGAACCGTACACATCAAGACACACTCCATAGCTATCTACCTGGAGCAAGGTCTGTGTCGCTCCGCACTGTTGAAAACATTGTGCCTAATTCCTGTTCCAGTATGTTACGCAATTGCATCCCGGTACAGTCTGTGGGAACCATACACATCAAGACACACTCCGTAGCTCTGTACCTGGTGCAAGGTCTGTGTCGCTACGCACTGCTGACAACTTTCTGCCTAATCGCTGTTCCAGTAACTTATGCGATGCCATCCCAGTATAGTCTACGGGAACCATACACATCAGCTCCGTAGCGCTGTAACTTGTGCAAGGACTGTGTCGCTCCGCACTGCTGACAACTTTGTGTCTAATCGCTGTTCCAGTATGTTACGCGATTGCATCCCGGTATAGTCTACGGGAACCGTACACGTCAAGACATACTCCGTACCACTGTACCTGGTGCAAGGTCTGTGTCGCTCCTCACTGCTGATAACTTTGTGCCTAATCGCTGTTCCAGTAAGTTATGTGATTGCATCCCTGTATAATGTACGGGAACTGTACATGTCAAGTAACACTCCGTAGAGCTGTACCTGGTGCAAGGTTTATGTCATTCCTCACTGCTGACAACTTTGTGCCTAATCGCTGATCCACTATGTTGTGCGATTCCAACCCGGTACAGTCTACGGGAACCGTACACATCAAGACACACTCCATAGCTATCTACCTGGAGCAAGGTCTGTGTCGCTCCGCACTGTTGAAAACATTGTGCCTAATTGCTGTTCCAGTATGTTACGCAATTGCATCCCGGTACAGTCTGTGGGAACCATACACATCAAGACACACTCCGTAGCTCTGTACCTGGTGCAAGGTCTGTGTCGCTCCACACTGCTGACAACTTTGTGCCTAATCGCTGTTGGTGTATGTTACGTGATTGCATCCTCGTATAGTCTATGGGAACCGTACACGTCAGGACACACTCCGTAGCGCTGTACCTGGTGCAAGGTGTGTGTCGCTCTGCACTGCTGACAACTTTGTGCCTAATCGCTGTTCCAGTATTTTACGCGATTGCATCCCGGTATAGTCTACGGGAACCGAACACGTCAAGACACACTCTGTAGCGCTGTACCTGGTCTCATTGACGCTACGATCACGTAGTAGTATTGTGTTGCACGTACGACCGATATTACGACACCACAACGGAGGCATTGTACTAAAAAATAGATCACGATCTGTACGAAATTTGTTTGAAACATTCAAAAATACCTAGAATTGACGTCAATTCTATCTTTGCAACATTCTAAAGATATAATCACCACTGATAGCACTATGGTTGTAAGAATAATACGGTGGGCACCTCAAGAAACAACATTTCATGTTTGTCTGGCTGTTTTAGCCTTAAGTGCATAACGCCATCTCCCTTTATTCTAGCCTCCTTGACGTATTTTTTCGCTCCGTTACAGCGTATTTGGTCGCTAGGCAAGTAGCGAATGAAGAAGCAGATTGTTGGAGATTTTAGAAAATGATACGAAGCGTACTTTCAGTTTATCTCAAATTATGATATTTTCCGGTAGATTTTCCAAAATTTCTTTCATACAAACCTTGTCCTGAGAATTACAAACAGAACAACGAGAAGATCAGCCAAATCGGCGAGGCGATTCTCAAGTGAAGCACTTTCATCCATGCGGCAATTCCTTTTTATTGATATAGATTAATTTCACCATTACTAGTTTGGGGTCTGTGTCCATCATCAGTGGGTTGAGTTGATTTCAAGATTACATTAATGTCCTAAAATAGCAAAGTTATGCGAATGCATAGGTCACTAGGTTAAATAATTTTATCTTAAATATAACAAAGATCTCTGGATTGTATTGCTTTCACTTGAATTAATCATTGAATAAATCTTAATTAATCTCAATTCAAGTGAAAGCAATGCAAGGAAGAAAACTTTATTATTATTAGGATAAAAATATTTAACATTGTAACCTAATAGATTCACGTAAGTTTGTTATTTTAGGACATTAATGTAAACCTGATGATGTAATATAAATGTAAATATGATGATGGGACAGGCATCAAACTAGTAAAGGTGAAATAAATTGATTTATAAAATTCTAGTGGCTGGTAGCGGTAATTATTTACTACAGTAATTTTACGAATACAGCTCCGGTGTTCACTAATTTAAAATAATTGATAACATTATGCTATTAAATACTGGTTCTTCAAATAAATTACGGGTATGCTGCCGGGTGACGTCGTCGATCACCGCCAATATTTGGACAGGAGCACACCCTGTCATTCTCGAGGCACAACTGCACTCAAAAAAGCAATGTGCAAGCGTATTTAACACTTCGGTTTGCAATGGGAAAACAACAAAGATAACACACACAGTACAACTAACCGCAGAGTCAACAACCAAAGATGGCCATCATCTGAAATATCGTTAGTGACTATTAATCAACAGGTGAGGCAGCATTAATTCTGTCCCTCTGTTTTTTGTCGAGAGACAGAACCGGATTCCAAGCAGAATGTTAAGAAAAATCACCATCTATATTTATAAGGTCGCTTGCTGCTTTAATTGAAACAACTTCCTTAATAACTCTAGCCCAGCAGGTGGAAGTGCATGCCATAATCTATGTTGTATTTCACTGGATGATCGGTGCCAAGACAGTCTTCTGCAACAGCGAATTTTTTCGGCTGCTGTAAGCGTGTATGACGTTTGTGTTCAATACACCGGTGTTCCAGAACTACAAAGAGATTCTGGCATGCATTTCCACCTATTGGGACAGTGTTATTAGCTGCGGTGGAGTAGCCGAGCGGTCTAAAGCGTCTCGCTGAGGAGTGCGCTATTGCTCGCCGTGGAGGTTCGAGTCCTCCCTGGGGCATGGGTGTGTGTGTTGTCCTTAGGTTAGTTCACCTAGATTTAAGTAGTTTGTAAGCTACGGACTGATGACCAAACAGTTTGGTCCGATAGATTTACAAACATTTCAATATTTGAACAGTGTTATTAAGTTAGCTTACAAATATAGATGGTGGTTTTGTTTAAATTCTGCTTGTAATTTTGCTTTGCCTCGTTCTGAGACATCAAGGAAATGTCAACTTCGCATTAGAAGGAAGCGTGTTGGGTAAAAGTCGTAGAGGGAGACCGAGGGACAAATATAGGAAGCAGATTCAAAAGGATGTAGGTTGCCAAACGTATTCTCAGATGAAGAGACTTACAGAGGTCAGGGTAGCGTGGAGAGCCGCATCAAACCAGTCTGCGGACTGAAGACCACAACAACACAACAAACCCTCTGTCAAGTACCATACAAACAGTTCTGTACCCAGTGATTTTGCTCTTGGTTTGAAGGTCATGTGAGCAAAAAATTCATAAAGATTGGAGCAAAACTATGCATTTTGTAAAATTCCTTTAGATAAGTATCTTCCAACATCCACCGAACGAAATTTTATACAGACAGTGACATTCTTCTTGTTTTTAAGGTAGAGCGTGCAAAATTTCATCAATATCGGAACAAAACTATATATTTGTATGCAATAGAAACACGGGTGACATTGATGAACGCAGTTTGTTGCTCTCAAATATTCCAGTTTTATTTCATACAACCCTTGCTCTGAGACTAAAAAAAAAAAAAAAAAAAAAAAAAAAAAAAAAAAAAAAGAAAACGATCTGTGAGATTGATCGAACCGTTATCAAGTTAGGGCGCTACCAAGGTATTTAGGGAGATTCATTTTTATATTGCGAAGTACTCTCCCCCATGCACTGTATGAAACTTAATGTAGACAGTAACCTTCGTCTTGTTTTGTAGGTCAAGTGTGCGAAATTTCGTAAGATCGGAGTGAAACTGTACATTTCGCGAGTCTGTAGGATAAGTATGCTCTACCATGCACCTATCACAAAATACTTTCTTATCTGACATTTTCTACCTATAAAGTACATTCCTGCTAAATTTCAGCTTCATAGGTGAAGTAGATTTCGAGATTTCGTGTTTAGTCAGTGAGTGAATGAGTGTCATTTCGCTTTTTATATACGTAGTAATTAAGAAAACAGATTATTTAATTTTGGATGTAAGAGAATTAAGGGAGACTTGCAGAAAAAAATAAATAGTAACATACAAATCTGTAATCCTGACTTCATTTGATACAAGGTCATGTCTGATGCGACAGATTTACGGCACCTACAGCGAAACTGTTGTGATCGGTAAACTTCTTTTCGTTTCATCATTTTGTGGGAGGGGGGAGGGGGGAGCTGCAGTTACAAAACGCTTCATAAAGTCCGAAATTACATGAAAACTTTGTTGCAGGTCCCTAACTACTCCCATTTTCCAATAATTGACGCCTAAATCTGGGTATTCTCACGCGGTGGCTTCTTGTAATTTATGACGTCATATCTCCTGAGTTATGTGTCGTGCTCTTTTGCTTTTGGGTCAGGAACCTTCGTGGGCGTACGGTGAGCAGTTCACCAAAGTTTCGTTGCAATCGAATGAATGATTTATGAACACATAGAGGAGATACAGACATATATATATATATATATATATATATATATAGTCTAGCAAACCCGGCAACACTTCGGGTTTGCTAGTGCTAACGTGTAGCTAACGTGTACGGGATATATACCCTAATCTCTTCTCTTTTCCCCCTATATCCATTCCACCTTCCTCTATTTCCCCATCGCCCCCTCCCCATATCTTCACACCACTCCCTCTTATCCTCCGCCGGCCGCGGTGGCCCAGGGGACTGAGGCGCTCCATTCACGGTCTGCACGGCCACTACAGTTGGGGGTTCGAATCCCCCCTAGGGCATGGATATTTGTGCCGTCCTAGTTCTTAAGTAGTTCTTAAGTAGTTCATAAGTAGTTTGTAAGTTTAGTGACTGATGACCCCGTAGTTAAGTCCCATAAGCTGTACAAACATTTCATTTTCTTATCCCACACCATATTCATATCCTGCCTCCTCCTCCTCTCTGCGTCTGTAGCATCCCCCCTTTTAAAATCAATCTCATTCCTCCATTCTCTATATCCTCCTCCCCCTATCTCTGATCTTATTTATTGTTATTGCAATCGGGATTTTTATGGCGAATAGAAGTCAAAATGGACGGGTAAATCAATTGACAACGGGTTATTAAACAGACCTGTCTGTAACGCTGGTTCCTATCTTATGTTTGAGAAACGAAAAACAAAACTGCACGATGGTGGATCTGTCCTTTGACCTATAAAAATGAAGGCAAATTATTTATTAATGAGTCTCATAATACTTTGCGAATGGTGACAAAGTTGGGTTGAAGCCTTCAAAAAAGAATTTACCTTAAAAGTTGGGTTATAGGTTCATACTTGGATAATATTCGCCCCAAATGATGTAATCTGGAGGAACTGTTATACTTCTGTTTATTATGTAAGAATACTGGCCAGAAAACAATGATGCCAGTGGCTCTGGTGACAGTGTCAATTCTGAAGTATTAAACATCCAAGATCGCAAATATTAATTTATTTTTCTGACGAGAATAGTATCTTTGCTGTAAGCCTGACACCGCTGATTAGTTGGAAGAAGGCGTTCTGTCAACATGACACAATGGAGAAGGTGTTTTAAGTATTTTAACCGTTTTATGTGTGACGTACCATTTGTCAAAGTTAAATGTTTTATGATTGACGTACCATTTTAATGTAATGCGCCTTCATGAAACGAAAACATAGGACACAAGTGACCAGATGAAGATATCCTAAGTGCATCGAATCCGTTCGTCAGAACAATAAATTAATATTTGCGATCTTGGCATTTTAATACTTCAAAGTAAAGAGATCGCCGTCCTACATGGAAAAAAAATTAAAATTAGTCAATTCTGGTAATTTGTCTTTTCAAAGAAAATGTTCAAATGTTTGTTAAGCTTATGGGACTTAACTACGGGGTCATCAGTCCCTAAACTTACAAACTACTTATCAACTACCTTACACTAAGAACGGCAGAAATATCCTTCCCCTAGGGGGGGATTCGAACCCCCGACCGTAGTGGCCGTGCAGACCGTGACTGGAGCGCCTCAGTCCCCTCGGCCACCGCGGCCGGCATTTGTCTTTTCCAAGTGCATAACATAATCTCGACGGTTCTTGCCGCAATCTCACAGCGTTGCAGTATTGACAAACATTGTTCGTTGTTCAGAAACCAACTGATGCAACCGCTGCATAATCGACTGCTGGATTGTAACTGAGCACCAAACTATCAGTTCTGATCCTCACACATGGCCGTTTGTTTTGTCGACAGTCCAAATTATTTTGTGCGTAAGCTGCAACTGAGCGAGTGGAACTCGACTGTACTCGTATTTCCAGAGTCATAACGGATCGCGTTTGGCAATTTGTTTCTCTGTTTACTTCCAAGCGCTGTGTACGATATTCGTCAGTGTCATTGACTCTACGATTACGTAGTAGTACTGTGTTGCACGTATGCCGACCGATATTACGACGCCACAATAGAGGCTTTGTTCTGAAAAATAGATCACGATGTGTACGCAATTTGCTTGTAACAGTCAAAAAACCTAGAATTGACGTCATTCCTATCTTTGCAACATTCCAAAGATATGATCGATATTGATAACATTATGGTCCTAAGAATAATACGGTTGGGCTTCTAAAGAAACAATATTTCATGTGAAATGTGTCTGGCTGTTTAGCCTTAAGTACCCTTTATTCTAACCTCCTTGGCGTATTTTTTCGCTCCGTTACAGCGTATTTGGTCGCTAGGCAAGTAGCGAATGAATAATCAGATTGTTGGAGATTTTAGAAAATGATACGAAGAGTACTTTCAGTTTATCTCAAATTCTGATATTTTCCGGTAGATTTCCCAAAATTTCTTTCATACAAACCTTGTCCTGAGAATTACAAACATAACAATGAGAAGATCAGCCAAATTGGTGAGGCCATTCTCAAGTGACGAGCTTTCATACATGCGGCAATTGCTTTTTATTAATATAGATTAATTTCACCGTTACTAGTTTGGGGTCGATGTCCATCATCAGAGGGTTGAGTAGATTTCAAGTTTACATTAATGTCCCAAAATAACAAAGTTATGTGAATCCATAGGTCACTAGCTCAAATAATTTTATCTTAAATATAACAAAGATCTCTGGATTGTATTGCTTTCACTTGAATTAATCTTTGAATTAATCTTAATTAATCTCAATTAAAGTGAAAGCAATGCAAGTAAGAAACCTTTGTTTTTATTAGAATTCATATAACTTAGTTATTTTAGGACATTAATGTAAACCTGATGATGTAATGTAAATGTAAATATGATGATGGACTAAGGGCCCCAAACTAGTAACGGTGAAATAAAATGATGTATAAAAATCTTGTGCCTGGTAGCGGTATTTATTTACTGCAGTAATTTTACGAAAACAGCTGCGGTGTTCTCTAACTTAAAATAATTGATAACATTATGCTATTAAATACTGGTTCTTCAAATAAATTACGGGTATGCTGCCGGGTGACGTCGTCGATCACCGTCGATATTTCGACAGGATTTCTCAAGGCACAACTGCACTCAAAGAAGCAATGTGCAAGCGAATTTAACACTTGGGTCTGCAAAGAGGAAACAAGAAAGATAACACACACAGTACAACTAACCGCTGAGTCAACAACCAAAGATGACCATCGTCTGAATATCGTTAGTGACTATTAATCAACAGGTGCGGCAGAATTAATTCGATCCCTCTGTTTTTTGACGAGAGACAGAGCCGGATTCCAAGCACAATGTTAAGAAAAACCACCATCTATAGTTATAAAGTCGCTTGCTGCTTTAATTGAAACAGCTTCCTTAATACCACTATCCCAGCAGGTGGAAGTGCATGCCATAATCTATGTTGTATTTCACAGGATGATCGGTGCCAAGACAGTGTTCTGCAACATCGAATTTTCTCGGCTGCTGTAAGCGTATATGACGTTTGTGTTCTGTACACCGGTCTTCCAGAACTACAAAGAGATTCTGGCATGCATTTCCACCTATTGGGACAGGTTATTAAGGAAGCTGTTGAACTTTAACTAGCAAGCGACCTTATAAATATAGATGCTGGTTTTGTTTAAATTCTGCTTGTAATTTTGCTTTGTCTCTCGACAAAAGACAGAGGAATAGAATTAATGCTGCCTCACATTGTCTCACTTGTTGGTCATCTTTGGTTGAGTTGACTCTGCCGTTGTTTGTACTGTGTGTGAGCAATCTTTTTTATTATTTTTTTCTTTTTTCTTTTTTTTCTTTTGTTCCAGCAGGAGGAGGAGATCCAATTCTCTATTTTGATTCTTCGGGCATCCAGAATTTTATATTTTAAATCTGCCACAATTTGGTGTTATTTCATATCTTGTTTGTCAAGAAAAGGGAAAAATTGAATCATTTGGAACCATTGGTATAATTTATGCAATATTATCAGTTAGATCTTTCTTGTTTTCCTTTTGCAAAGCGGGCTATTAAAGTTCCCTTAGACATTGCTTCCTCAGTGCTGTTCAAAATGGCAAGCTGTGCGCCCGTGGAAATATCGGCGGTGGTCAACGTCACCCGGTAGCATACCCGTGAGTTATTTGAACATTCAGTACTCCCGGAAACGATAAGGTTTCACCCTGTTCACTGATTGCTTACAATTTTATATCCATCATCAGACTAGTGCATTAACAGCAAGTGTCACATAGGTTAAATGAGGGATATTTGGTCATGATTTTCTGAAACGCCAGTATCACAATCGTTATACATAAAAACAACCTAGGACATTTCATAGATTGAATTTTCACTACATTTTATACTAGCTAAAAGTCTAAGTACTTTATCCATTTCAACAACTGTTCAGGTTATAAATTAATAAAATTCACCAACCAGTTGCTTGTAATTATTTATTTTAGACGACCGGTTTCGGACGCTTGTGTGCCCTTCTTCTAGTCTTTTTTAGTATTGTTCCTTAATGAATCTAGCTACATGCTCTTAGGAGAATCAACACTCAGTGCAGAAATTATGCAACATTATGCATTGCATAATCTCTGCACTGAGTGTTGATTCTCCTAAGAGCATGTAGCTACATTAATTAAGCAACAATACTAAAATAGACCAGAAGAAGGGTACTAAAGCGTCCGAAACCGGTCGTCTAAAATAAATAATTACAAGCAACTGGTTGCTGAATTTTATTAATTTATAGCTAAAAGTCTTTTAAGAAAATGTACCGATTGACCATCTCACTTTATCATCAGGGATGTCCACCAGCGTAAACACTTTGAAATCAAAGAGAAAATTATTAAAAATAACGTTAACACATTAAACATGTTTTATTGAATATGTTTATGTATAAAATATTCTATAAAGTTATTATTGTAGTTAACTTATATCTTAAACTGAACATCATTGTAAAAATCTCTGTAAAATTCCTGATTGTTTTTTCACTTTTTATTATTTGTTGAAACATTCCAGTTTTATACAGAAAAAAAAAACAAACAAACAAGAAATCACCTAAGTTTTCAATTGGTTTACTTTAGAACTACGCTTATTTCATAAGTTTTACTGTATACGCTTACGTTTTCTTTTCAGAATTTGCCACATCGATAGCACATACGCTGTGCAGAATTGATGTAACCATCGCTTACACCTGATACACTATTTCCAGTCACAGGTTTCATTTGTTTTCGAGTAGTCTTCCCCGCATCCAACGCACCCTTCCTGTTCGCCACGATTACCGTCTCTTAAATCGCTGGCCGTAGGGACTGAGGCGCTCCAGTCACGGTCTACACGGCCACTACGGTCGGGGGTTCGAATCCCCCCTCGGGTATGGATATTTGTGCCGTTCTTAGTCTTAGTTAGTTCATAAGTAGTTTGTAAGATGAGGGACTGATGACCCCGTAGTTAAGTCTCATAGACTATACAAACATTTGAACATTTGATCTTAAATCGCCTTTCTATGGGGATACATCTGACGAGTCTGAACACAGTATCAAGCATTCAAAATTTAATTTACAATATGTTTACAGGGTGGCCATCCGTACCGATGACAGTACGGCTGCCTCTTCCAATCGGCCTCAGAGACGGCCATAGCGCGTAATGAAACATGGTGGGCGCAAACTAAAACAGTACCTGCGTACCGGTATGCATTTAGACTCGCTAATCATAACCTAAGTTATGTTTAAATCGAAAGGTTATTACAAAGAACAAAACTTCTAGGTATACTCAAAACAAAAATCATGAAAATTACTTAGTTTTAATTAATATAAAGACTCACGCGGAAGAACAACAAACACTGACGTTACGTATTCACTATGAACTGAATGGAAGCGCTAGAGCGGATTGTAATATATTGGCAAGCGTTAGCCCTCTCTCCCGAACGGTCGTCGATAGCGGAATTACGCTACATGCTTCGCCAGCTACAAATAAAACACGTTGAGCGACATCCAACCATAATAAATTAAATGTTCGTCTCCAGGAAACAACAGGACGAAAAAAATCTCAATTTATGGATGAGAATAAAGCGCATTTATATTGGTAACTGTTCATGTAGTTGAAGATTATCTGTTATCAGTTGTATATTAGTTGCGCACGTTACGCAAATCGTAAAATGTGACTGATTAACGTTGTGAATTAAAATGAAAAGATACGAATCGTCTTAACAAGCAATCCGGTTGAAATCTGAAAATGTCGCTTTGGGATGACGTACTGTGAAATTTAGATTTACACTCCTGGCCATTGATATTGCTACACCACGAAGATGACGTGCTACAGGCGCAAAATTTAACCGACAGGAAGAATATGCTGTGATATGCAAATGATTAGCTTTTTAGAACATTGACACAAAGTTGGCGCCGGTAGCGACACCTACAACGTGCTGACATGAGGAAAGTTTCCAACCGATTTCTCGAACACCAACAGCAATTGACAGACGTTGCCTAGTGAAACGTTGTTGTGATGCCTCGTGTAAGGAGGAGAAATGCTTACCACCACGTTTCCGACTTTGATAAAGGTCGGATTGTAGCCTATCGTGACTGCGATTTATCGTATCGTGACATTGCTGCTCGCGTTGGTCGCGATCCAAGAACAGCAGAATATGAAAACGGTGAGTTCAGGAGAGCCATACGGAACGCCGTGCTGCATCCCAACGGCCTCGTATCACTATCAGTCGAGATTACAGGCACATTACAGGCATCTTATCCGCATGGCTGTAATGGATCGTGCAGCCACGTCTCGATCCCTGAGTCAACAGATGGGGACGTTTGCAAGGCAACAACCATCTGCACGAAGAGTTCGACGACGTTTGCAGCTCGGAGACCATATTGACGCTGCATCACAGCCAGGAGCGCCTGCGATGATGTACCCAACGACGAACCTCGGTGCACGAATGGAGAAACGTGATTTTCTCGGATGAATCGAGGTTTCGTATACAGCATCATAATGGTCACATCCGTTTGGCGACATCTTGTTGAACGCACATTTGGAAGCGTGTATTCGTCATCGCCATGCTGGCGTTATCACCCAGCGTGATGGTATGGGATGCCACTTGTTACATGTCTCGGTCACCTCTTTTTCGCATTGACGGCACTTTGCCCGTAACAATTCAGATGTGTTACGACCCGTGGCTCTATTCTTCATTCGATCCCTGCGAACCCATACATTTCAGCAGAATAATGCTCGACCGCATGTTGCAGGTCCTGTACGGGCCTTTCTGGATTCGGAAAATGTTCGACTGCTGCCCTTGCGAGCACATTCTCCAAATCTCTCACCAAAACGTCTGGTCAATGGTGGCTGAGCAACTAGCTCGTCACAATATGCTAGTCACTACACTTGATGAACTGTGGTATCGTGTTGCAGCTGCTTGGGCATCTGTACCTGTACACACCATCCAAGCTCTCTGTTTGACTCAATGCTCAGGCGTGTCAAGGTCGTTATTACGGCCAGAGGTGGTTGTTCTAGGTACTGATTTATCAGGATCAATCCACCCAAACTGCGTGAAATTATAATCAAATGTTCAACTGTTTGTAATTCTATCGGACCAAACTACGTGGTCATCAGTCCGTAACTTACAAACTACTTAAACCAAGGTAAACTAACCTAAGGACAAACACACACACCCATGCCCCAGGGAGGACTCGAACCTCCACGGCGAGCAACCGCGCGCTCCGCAGCGAGACGCTTTAGACCGCTCGGCTACTCCACCGCGGCAAATTATAATCACATGTCAGTTCTAGTATAATATATTTGTCCAATGAATACGCGTTTATCATTTGCATTTCTTCTTGGTGTAAACATTTTAATGGCCAGTAGTGTAGTATGCGTCGTCACCTACCCTAGAAAAACTCACGGCTGTGCCCTCAGTAGGCAGGGTGATGCTCACCGCCTTCTTCGATTTACGCGGTCCGATACGGAATTCCTCTAGCAAGAGCAAACTATTAACATTGAAGTGTACTGTGAGGCATTCCATAGCTTACGCAAGTCCAACAAATCAAACGACCTGGGTTGCTCACGGAGGGAATGTTTCCGCTTTATGATAACGCTCGTCCACAAGTCTCCTGGGTCACACGAAGTGAACTGGCGAAGTAAAAGTGGGAGCAGCTAGCGCATCCGCGCTACAGCTCGGACGTGTCGCCTGTGACTTCCATCCGTTTGATCGGCTAAAAATCGTCTCAAAAGCAAGTGCTTCAACTCGGACGACGAACAGAAGGTCGCAGTAGAGAACTGGCTGCTCTCATAGCAACAGGAATCCAGGGAACAGGGAATCCTTCGACTCGTTAAATAATGGAATAGTTTTTCTCAGGCCTGTGGTGATTACTTTTGAATAATGATTTCAATTACACCCACAGCGTCGTTTCGTACCTTTTTATTTGATCATCCCTCGTATGTATGTCCATTGTTAGTCACCGCGCTAATGAACGGCGTTATTGTACAGGGTGTTTCACTGTGTTTGCCTCTGTAACTTATAAAATAATAGGTGACGGGAAAATTTAATGCGGTAGGTCAACACAAGAAATGTTACACTTTCTACTGAGCTATGAACATAGTTTATTGTATCATTTTCCAAAGAGTTATACCACAAAGATATAATTTTTTAAATGGAACAATAGATTTTTCTATCGTGCATTGGATTCGTTGAAACCAGCTGCGTCCAAATCAATTTAAACTACATTCCTATCACTGTTAGTTTGGGAGATAGAACCCTTCAAAGTTTAGGGGGCGGAGGCTACGACAGCGTAGCTGACTGGCTGGTGGTCATAAGACAGTGGGCCGTGCCCCAGGAGATAGCCATTCGGCCAATCTGCTACGCTATCGCAGCCTCCGCCCCCGAAAGTTTGAATGGTTGTAGCTTCCAAACTAACAGTGATAGGAATGTAGTTTAAATTGATTTGGACGCAGATGGTTTAAACGAATCCAATACACGATAGAAAAAACTATAGTTCCATTTAAAAAAATATATCTTTGTGGTGTACTCTTTGGAAAATGATACAATAAACTATGTTCATAGGTCCGTAGAAAGTGTAACATTTCTTGTGTTGACCTACCGCATTAAAATTTCCCGTCACCTATTATTTTATAAGTTACAGAGGCAAACACACTTAGTGAAACACCCTCTATATATATATATATATATATATATATATATATATATATATATATATATATATATATATATATGATGGCGGAGCTACCACTGAATGTGCCGACCACGTGAGGACGGCGAGACAACGACTTGCTTACAACTTGTCCACTATTAGCACCCGAGACTAATATCTGTAGTGCCGCATGATTGGTGTTCATGCCAGATGTGGCATGACGTAAAGAATTATAATAATATTTGTTACGGAAACATTCATTTGTGACGCTCGGTGATGGGGTGTATTAAAAATGTAAGTCGAGTGGAAGTATGGCGTAAGTACTTCGGACCTTAGATTTCAATTTAAAGGAAAAGAAAAGTTAGACAAATAGATATGCAATATAATGAACGGTGCTGTCTGCACGGCAAATTTGCGTCGTGAATGCAGTCCTGTGTCGTGTTTTCCAATAAGCGAGCTCTCTGTTGCTCGATGGTTTCTCTGTTGCTTCATGGGCACTTTAGTGTATAACGGTTGCATGTGGCCCAGTATGTTTTATTTGTGACCTTTGCTACACGTGCTGTTAGCGCACTGATCTGATAATGGATATGAAATCCAAAACCGATAACCAGTAGTGATAAACTGTGATGGACACACGAAGTAACAAATAAATTTTCTGATCGTCCTCCATACAATAAAAATACAAAAATACCTATACATGTTATACAGAGGCCTCAGTCTAGCGGCCCATACACAGGGTGATCCGTCTCTCCAGTTGTATTTGCACTTCCGCCCAGCACGAATATGCAACTTTTTGATCATCTGGATGGATCTGATGATCCTCACTACACCGACAACAATCTGGCTACCCATCACGTCGCTTTTTGTCACAGGCCAAACAAATTTTACCAATTGCCGACTTTTCTATTCTTTTAACAAAAAATGACAAGAACCGCACGGTAGACTTCTTTTTAATCTTTTTGACGAAAAGGGCCAAGGTGGTTGCGGTACCACCTAACCATTAACCCCGTTATCCATAATAAATCACTTATATGGAAAACTTTTAAAAAGCGCATGATGATGCAACTGTATGTTGCGAAACCGGTTGTGCGGGTCTTCACGACTCCAATAAAAATAATAGCTCAATTAGGCCAAGGACTTTCATTCAGACTCTTACAATTTTAACACCTAATTTTTAACCGTGTGAAAATTTCTTAAACATTTATAGGTATTTTAGCTGTGGTTGCCCGCATACAAAGTTCTTTACAAAAATACCTGTTCTTTATACACCTTTTTAATGTTCTGAAGCCAAGATCACAAAGCGTTTTTTTATTTATTTATTGAAATAACCTGTTTTGATATAAATCGTCATCTACTGATTGAACTGTTTTCCTGCCTCGTGTATGAACTTTGAAGACCTTCGTAGGAAGAATGGTTACCTCTTCATAATGGAAAATCAACTGAAATGTTATAAATTGTATCTTATTGATTTTTCACTATGTATTTCTTCCTAAAATGTCTCTCAGGTTCATACATTAGACTGTAAGACACTCTAATAAAAATAAAAAGTTTTGCTACCTTAGCTTAAGAACTTTACAAACAACTTTTCTATATTAAAACATCTTTAAGATCACTCTATAGATGGCAAACTATGCCTAGTAATCTTACCACGCACGGTCGTGTGCGGTATTAATATGTTCCTAATCGGCGCGTACGAATTTACAATTCTACAGAGAGCTATATCACTATTGTTCTGGAAGGGGTAAGGGTTAAAGGGTTCTGGATGAACCCTTGGCCGATTGATTGTTGAAGTTTGCACATTGTAAATTATTTAAAAAGCAAATAACACAACGCGCCGCTAAGGATCGGCTGTTTTTTTTTTTTTTTTTTTTTTTTTTTTTTAATTGCAATGTGCAAGATTCTTAATTTTTAACGTGAGCCATATCGTTCGAGACCATCTGCTGACGTTACATTCAAACTTGTGATGAAGGCTCCCCTAGTAAAGGCGAAACCATTGTAAAGTAAATATTTTACCAAAACTTTTGCAACCGAAGAGCTGTTTCTCAAGTGATTCTTTTACATTTGGACGAACGGTTTCTGTCTTTAACAGCCATGTTTAAAATTATATATATATATTGTGTGTGACGAATGACAATACTGTGACTGTCCTACGGTACAGCGTCAAAATTTTAAATATTAACAGTTCCCCGAGCCTACACAAACTAAGCAAATCGATTGGTTTCGCAGATTACGTTTGGACTTTCGTAAGCTTGTTTCGTCTTACAAAATCACCTTTTTCATTTATTTATTGGCGATTCCAGTGAAAGCCATTAAAAAAATATGACTTTTGGATACTAAACTCACGACTTTTGAGGATGAACACTCCGATGTTTTCTATTCATTAGAAATCGTCGAACATTTTACCATATGTTCTTATGATGCATTCTCAAAATACTTTTAAAATTTTTCTCTATCCTTTTTAATCGTTAGATATCCAGATGACCAGACTGATGGTACTTTTGCTCAAAACTATAAAATCTGATTTTAGCCCATTTTATTAATATTATTTTTGCACCATGAGTCGCAAATTTTTAAATGCGAAACCATAGAAAATTGTTCAAATCCTTACAATATCTCCTAGAGACATTAATCTAGAAACGGCGTTTCTCCATTTTCGAAAATATTTATTCGTTATCAAGATATGATCGAAAAATCGTGATGTTCCGCTAGCAAATGTGTGTATTGTGCTGAGAGACGGCGTTCATAGCCCTCTGAAACTCACCACGCCATTAAGAGAAGTCTACTCGGCCAAAAATTTGTACAAGTTACAGATTTATATCTGCCTTCGATGTAGGAGTTGTTTTACTTTCGTTATTCATCGCAGTTCACCTGAGGTTTAGTTAAGTATTGCAAAATAGTTTAAAGAGTTTGCAAAGGCGTAGACATTTCGATTGGGTGATTTTATGTAATACCTGAAATGTAGATTACATATCGAAGTTTTATTTACATTTGAGAGCAGAATGATATCTTATTTTGTTCATGAGATATTGGTCTGTGCCCGATAACTCGCGATGACAGTATGTTGAAAAATGAGATTGAATCTTACGGAGTTGCAAATGACTCAAATGTTTACGTTGTTTAGAGTTTTATCTGGAAAATCTGTTTCCGTTCACGGAAATCTGTATTCGTTAACACGATATAACAAAATAGTGATACGTTTTGGTATCAAAAGAACTAGTTGTGTGGATTGGCACACCTATACATATTAGTAATGACACATCATCGCAGTTTTTAACATATGTTCTTCAAATGAAGATCTCAGAAAGCCTTGGAAGCTTACTCCCTAATACTAACTCTTACAAAGATCCATGAGATCAAAGTTACCGTACATATGCACATGAAGTAAGCACGTAATTATCGGTCTGACGTGTAACATAGGCATAGCAATTCTTCTTGCTTCGGAGGTCTCGAAACTAAGTTGAAAGTCGTCATTCACTCACGAAAAATATTTATAAAAGTCACAAATCATCTTAAATTTTGTATGTCATTGACATTTTTCCTGTTTTTACTGGTATTCGTAACAGATCGACATACCTTGCCCCTGTGGCAAAACTTTTAAATTTTTCACTGATATGGCCTTGTGTATGTATTGGAGAACTACAAAATTTCGATGATGGGTACGACCATAACTTATCACCGTAAATCAAGTCTAACAAAAAAGAAACTTTCAGATCAGCAACCGCTCTCCATCCACAACTCTCTCTGTTATATGTTTGTGTCCATTATAATTTATTCCTTCAAATAAAAGGTGAACGTTGGTACCTCTTCTACTTGACATGATTACTCCTGCAAGCATAAACTCCCGTTTATAAGAAAGGAAAGAGAACTGAGCCACACAATTACAGGCCAATAACGTTGACATCAGTTTCATGTAAAATTTTAGAGAATATTCTCAGTTCGAATATAGTAAATTTCCTTGGAACGGAAAAGGTTCTTTCCATGAATCAGCACGGGTTTAGGAAACATCGTTCATGTGAAACTCGGCTTACCCTTTTCTGACATGACATCTTGCGAGCCATGGACGAAGGGCAACAGGCGGATTGTGTTTTTCTCGACTTGGCATTCGACGCGGTGCCACACTGCAGACTGCTAACGAAGATACGAGCTTATGGAATAGGTTCACAGATTTGTGACTGGCTGGAAAACTTTCTAAGTAATAGAACGCAGTACGTTGTTCTCAACGGCGAGTGTTCATCAGAGACGAGTGTATCGTCAGGAGTGCCCCAGGGGAAAGTGATAGGACCGCTATTATTTTCTATCTATATAAATGATCTGATGGACAGAGTAAGTTGTAATTTGCGGCTGTTTGCTGATGATGCTGTGGTGTATGGGAGGTTGTCGTCTGTAACTGACTGTAATAGCATACAGGATGACTTAGACAAAATTTCTAGTTGGTGCGAAGAATGGCAGGTAGCTCTCAATGTAGAAAAATGTAAGGTGATGCGCATGAGTAGAAAAAAACAATCCTATAATGTTCGAATACAGCATTAGTAGTGAGCTTCTTGATGCTGTCGCGTCGTTCAAATATCTAGGCGTAACATTGCAGAGCGATATGAAATGGAACGAACATGTAAGGACAGTTGTAAGTAAGGCGGATAGCCGACTTCGGTTTATTGGGAGAATTTTGGGCAGATGTACTTCACCTGTAAAGGAGATCGCGTATAAAACGCTTGTACGACCACGTCTTGAGTATTGCTCAAGTGTTTGGGACCCGCAGCAGATCGGTTTATAGGAAGACATAGAGGCTGTTCAGAGGCGAACAACTCGATTTGTTGTTGTTAGAGCAATGCGCGAGTGTCACGGAAATGCTCCGGCAACTCAATTGGGGATCGCTGGAAGATAGACGACGTTCTTTTCGTGAAATTCTGTTAAGTAAATTTAGAGGGCCGGAATTTGAAGCTGAGTGTAGTATGATCTTGCTGCCGCCTACTTACATTTCGCGTTAATATCACAAAGACAAGATAAGAGAAATTAGGGCTCGTACGGAGGCATATAGGCATTCTTTGTTTCCGCGTTCCATTTGGGAGTGGAATAGGAAAGGAAATGCCTATTAGTGGTACAGTGTACCTTCCGCCACGCACCTTACGGTGAATTGCGGAGTATGTATGTAGAGGTAGATGTAGAACTGATCAACCATGCCTGTGACAGTCACAGATAATTTACAGTATATCTTTTAAAAAATTGTTGTATGTGGCACTACCAATCGCAGATTAGAAAGACATTTCACAGCTCTGGAAGTTGCTCAGTGAGCGCCGACCAGCACACGCCTCCTACACTGTAAGTTAAGCGGCTTCTTAATAGTGAGTGCTTTCTCTTACGGTTCATCAAACGTTCGTGTGCTCGCGTGTTTATTAATTCAGAATCTCGTTTAACTGAGAAATCAGTGTTGATATTTTGATTTACTAGCTCGCGTAGATATTTTTCAGATTCGCCGATAATAAACATTTTAATGTTTGGTATATATTTTTCGAAGCTCAGTGTTTATCAAACTTTTGTGTCCTCGATCGTATATTTAGTCAAAGGAACAGTTTAGTGTCCACGTGCGTATACTTAGATACGCGTCAAAGTTTGTTGTATACTCCCACAGTTTAAATCTCAACAGTCGTACTTATTTGGAACATACATAGGTTTTTAGAATGGCTAGGAACTGTGACTGCTGCGAACGGAGGCCGAGTTGGTGACTTCGCTCGCAGCTTCAGGCGTTGTTGGCTTCTATGGCAACGCTTGAATCTCCGGTGGATCGGCGCCGCTGTCGTGGGCCGCTCGTGGGGGTGCAAAAGTCCTGAGTCTGTTGTGACCTCCGATCGGCCTGCGGCTGTGGCCAGCTCGGTTACTGACCGCGAGGGGTTCGCCTCCCAATCCGTAGTGGACTGGGAGGTCTCCTCAGGCCGTGTCAGGCAGCATAAGACTTCCCGGGGGACCGAAGTGGAGGACTCCCCAGTTAGTCTTACAAACAGATTCGAGGCGTTATCTGTGGCAGAGGATGTTCCTGACGCAAATGGTGTCGCTTGTTCTGTAGTCACCCCTCTGCCTGCATGATCTGGGCACTCACAGAGAGTGCATTTGTTAGTAGTTGCGAGCTCCAACGTCAGGGATATGGCTGCTAGGGAGGTAAAGGGGTGGGGGCTCATTCCAGATGTAGAACGGGTCCTTTCGGATGCCATGAAGAACACAGGGTGCAGCCAGCTACAGGTGGTGGCTCATGGGACCAATGATGTGTGTCTCTATGGATCAGAGCAGCATCAAATTACGTAAAGCACTGCAACATATTTTTAAATGTTTTCTGAGGTAAAAACACAACAAACATGTGTTTGATGTTTGTTCAAATGTTTTTAGAGCTTATGGGATTAACTGCGGGGTCATCAGTCCCTAAACTTACAAACTACTTATGATCGAGTTTATACTAAAGACGACAAAAAAATCCATACCCGAGGGGGATTCGAACTCCCGACGGGGAACAGCTTCGCGCATGGTAGCATAGTGGCTCAATGCGCTCGGCCACTCCAAATGACGAGAAACTAACACGTAGTTTTGGGTGATGGAGGAAAACCGCAAAAATTTTTGTTATTTAAATTCGCCGTTTGCATGATCCAGAACCCCAAAGCTTGTGTATAGACAACATTAATTCAATTTCACTGTATCCTCTCTCTGTGTTTTGCTCTCACTGTTACTGTGCCTCTGCCAGGTGGCTGTCACAATTACGTAAAAAGGGGGGGGGGGGGGGATTTTAAAGATGGTTAAAATTTCTTTAAAAATCTTTTACATAAAATCACGATTTAGAGGGTCTTGCTGCTAAGATCCTGTTTGATCTGTGAATTATGGAGGTTAATGGTTTAGATCGTACCAGCGCTTATTTTTGAGGCCTTTAAAACACCTGTCTTACTGTAGTAATTTTACAGATGTAAACAATACGGATGTTAACAATAATTAACCACGAACGAGATCGGATACCAAGGGAATTTGTTAAAATGATTAATTCCTTTTGCAATTAGGCCGAAATTAGTAGTGTGCTAACGGCACCGATCGTGCTTTCACCGGTCAGATTTTACATACAGTGACTGTTTTTATAGTAATATATAATAACGAAACGAATTTCTCATAATGAGATACTCGTTATCCGTCGTCGACATAGGGTGCTTTAAAACTGCGGTCAGTTTAGCAGGTGCTGAGACATGTTGAAAGTCCTAAGAATGGTGGACCTAATATTTCATACTGTCTTGTCAGTTACATCTTCATACATACTCCGCTACCAACTCGAAGGTGCGTTGCAGAGGATACCGCGTACCCCGACTGTTACTAGCTTTCATGCTTCGTATAGAACCAGCGAAAAATGAATGCTTGCATGTATCTGTACGAGCCCAAATCTCTCTTACCTTCGTGGTCTGTACGCGAAATGTAAATTGACAGCAGTCCTCTTTTCAAATTCCGGCGATCTAAATTTCTGCAACAGTATTTCTCGAAAAGAGCCCCTCCTTCCATCCAGTGATTCCTGTTTTTGTTCCTGAAGCATTTGAGAACCACTAATGCATTGCTGAAAGCTACCAGTAACAAACCTAGCATCCCCACCCTCTAAATTTCTTCTTTGTCTTCTTTTAAAAAGATCTCGTCGGGATCCCAAATGCTTGGGCAATACGCAAGACGGGGTCGTACATGCGTTTTACAGACGAATCAGACCTTCCCAAAATTCTCCCAATTAGCAGTCCGTTATCGAATTCCATTGATATTTTAAGTATAGTAAAAAGTGGTAAAGATGGGATTTATTTAACTTTTCGTAATGGATATTCCTTCGCAGTTGGACGCCTGTCAATCACGACTGTAACTCAGCTCTGGTAGGATGCAATTGGGAACCTCAATGGAAAATGCTGCCATCACAGCACAAGAAGCCACGAATGTGAAGTACCCACAGATAAAGATGTAAAAGTCGAGAAGTAGCTACTTCAGAAATATTTCCATAAAAATTCTTCTCATTAGCGTTTTATTTATTTATTTTTTTACTTTTTTATTTATTTATTTATTTATTGTAATATTACCCACGATCCCACGATTTGCGCTGAAATTGTCTTGCATCCTGCATACGGTCTCACGTCATATTGTATCATTCGGCACAAGATGTTTAATGTAAAGTGTCATGAAAATATTCTTACATACTGTCGTGTCACATATCACATGGGGCACATACGTCACCTTGGACGTCATATTTTGCTAAGTTTAAGGTCTTGGCAAATAACAAACCCTTGTGGGATGTGAAACGTTTTGCCCGAAACATGTCAAATCTTGTCATGACGGTCTGTGTTATAAAGCGACATTTGACTTGTTGTGATGTCTCCCGTAATATAAATAGTAATTTACCACATGTACGAAGAGACACTGTACACAGTACGTTATGGCATATGTTAAACCCTTCCACGCGATACCCATTTCAAGTTATGTCACGCATAATGTCAGTTTTCAACATGATACAGCGTGACATATCGTACAACACGACTTGCGGCATAATGCCATCCAGCACATCTCTCATGCCGAGCAATAAAGCACTACGGGCCACTGCAATTTACGATGCATGCTGCCCCACAAAGGGATATTTGCCGTCCATCCAGGAGAGCTCACTGCGCTTGTGACATGGGATTATTTCGTAAAAAAAGCGATAATCTAGCAAAAGTTTTGATGTAAGCACTTTGAAGCCTACAGATAACTCGACATGCTCACTTTCCTCATTTGAATATTTGATTCAGAGAATTACTTATTTGTCTTTCTGGAGTGGAAAATTTTTTATTCCTATAAAATAATTATTATTTCTTTCCCTCTAAATCTCTAGGCATCAGTGTTTACAAATACTGTATACTGATACTCATCTATGTGTGTTCGTCGAACATCCAAAATAACATTTTGCCCAGAAGCGAACAATGGATGAAAAAATGTAGTTAACGTACCAAGCTGACAGTAGCCGGCATGACTGCCTTTCATGTTTTCCTTTACTCTTCCCTTTATCCTATTTTAATGGCGACAGCCTTTTAATTACGGCATTTGGCGATGTTAGAGGCACAGAGTATCAAAAACACTCTCTGCACAATACGGTGTTCCTCCGCCAAATGCCTGCGCCTACTTTGATCCTAGTGGCCGTGTGCGAAATATCTGAAAAAATGCATAAACCCAGGAATTGACACGTGTTTTGGGAATCAAGGTGTTCTTTACGTGTACAGATTTGTCAAACCGATCGCAGATCAGATTCACGCTGTTCGTCAGATCACTCCAGTTCGTTAATCCGCCAGGCAGATAATTTCCGGGACGAGAGACTGAACCTGAATCCTGTAAAAGGAAGGATAATGCACTCGGTTTCTAATCTGTCATTCACTTCCAATCATCATCATGTGCTCAAAAACATCACTGGTGTATAATTCACGATAACGCCACATTACTAGAATGTCACACGTAACTGATTTTGTCTCTTCCCTACTCCGAGAAACTTTTCTCGTTCTCTTGCTAGGGTTGACAGAAAGCAGAAGGAAACAAATTCCCTGTTGGGGGTTCGAATCCTCCCTTGAGTATGGATGTTCAAAATGTTCAAATGTTTGTAGAGCTTATTGGGACTTAACTACGAGGTCATCAGTCCCTAAACCTACAAACTACTTATGAACTAGGTTATACTAAAGATGGCACAAACATCCATGCCCGAAGAGAGATTAGAAACCCCGACCGCAGCGGCCATGCAGACCGTTAAAGGCACGCCGCAGGTCGCTCGGCCACTGCGGCCGGCCATGGATGTTTGTGTTGTCTTTAGTATAAGGTAGTTTACAAGTAGTTTGTAAGATTAGGGGCTGATGACCCCGCAGTTAAATCCCATAAGCTTAAAAAACATTTGATTTTTGGAAACAAAAAAATTAGCAATCAACAGTGCAATGTATTCAGTCTTCCTTACACTACTTTCCAGCTGTTCTAATGTTCCTATGGATGAACTCTTAAGTTAGTGCAGGATACTGCACCTAATAATTCTTTAAAATAAACACAATAAAAATAAAATAAAATAAATAAATTTGTTTGTTTTTAATCAGAATACCCCACAGAAAAAAAGAACATTATTGCTAATACTCTCTGGTAACTGAATAAAATTTGCTTAATATATTTTTTTAGTTTCTTTCTGGACAAAAATTTATGTTGATCAATATCAATGGGTCTTTGTGTGTAACAGCACCAAATACTAGGTGATATATGCAGTAATGCACTTTTTATCTCTCAACCATATGGAGCAACACTGGAAATAACGTGCGTCACTACGTTTGTTCGTAGAACAAGAAGCTGGAATAACATTTTAACTTTATTTTATTTTATTTTATTCTTGTTTCCTCTCTTTCTCGGTGAAAAAACTAAAAAGGCGGGCAGAGATATTTTCATTGAAAAGAGCACCTAATTCATGACAAAAGGAACATGAATGAAACAGAAGGAATAAAGCAAACGCTTTTTTTGTGGAACTCATCAAATGAATGAGCACAGGATAACGAAACAAATATATCTGTATTTCTAGGAAATCAACAACAGCGTGTATTACTGAAATGAGATCTGGAAAGAAACAACATCAAAGGACTGTAATAAACAGAGACATACCTTTTTATTAATAAATACTGAAGTCGAAATGTTGCAAGGCAGAAGAAATATAAAATTTAGAGATACAAGAAGGAGAGAAATCTAAAGACATCATGCAAACAACAGAAAGACTACGATATAAACTTCTTGTGTGGTTCTCTTTGGTCAATAAAAAGATAAAAAAGGTAGACCCTACATTAAAAACACTGAACTAACTGTTTCATTAAAAATGTTTGAAGTCGCAAAATTTACAGACATTCCGATTTAATGAGAGAGTCTTTTTTGTTAGAACGAAGTCGTCATCTTGGCGCTACAATAGCTAAAGAAAAGCGTTTAACAAAGGTGCACGTAGATATTAAAGACTTGTTGAGACTTGGCACGTTCTGTATTTTCACGTGAACAAAGAAGCCCGCAGCCCTCCTCAAGATACTACAAGGAAGGTTTAACATTTATTTAAATTTCTTTAAGTGATTTATATTGATACCAGCTGCTAAGCCCGGTATTGCCCAGGTATATGTGCATTTTTCCAATCTTACTTTAGAATCGAAAATAAAAATTCTGAAAACATTTTATCTTCATGTATTCATGAAAATAACTTAGAAATTATGAAACAGTAAAACAAAGAAATATGCAGCTCCATACGTATCACATATTTCCTTGACTATGTTCCTGCAGTAATATATTTTTCCAGATTTTAGTGTAATATTAGGAAACTGTCTGCGATCAATAATTAGTGGATGAATGAAGTCTCGTAAAAGACGTGTCGCGTAATGGGAAAGCTTTTGTGACTCTTCGTTTATGACGTCTTATCTACTGGACTATTTGTCGCAGGTGCTTTCTAATCCCACAGCGATTATTGTCTGATAGTAAGCAATATGTGTAATAAGTATAGTTGAAATCTGTCTATTATTTTAGGGGAGGGGGTGAGAAATAAGGCAGGATATTTATTGCGAAATTTCATTGTTAATGACCTAATATTTCCTGAAATATGTGTCTCACTATTACGTAAATTTGAAAGTACGTTCAGTGGTGTGCGTGTCTTAATGTCTGCAAAACATGTCGTGACTGGTGGTAGTAGTAAAGACGTAATAAATCGACGTCTCATGTATGATGATGCTATTTTTTATGAACCAAATTGCTTATGACCTCATATCTCACGAACTATATGTCGAACCATGATATAATATCGAAGCAACATTTAGTGTAGAAGTAATAACTTGTAACGTCATGCCAAATGCCATCGATATGCATCATAAACAACGGAAAAGTAGTAAGCGATAAACTGTCTCCCTTTCATCATTTTGTCGGGCTTAGCCACAGAAATCAATTTGTCTCTCGTTTTATTTGCAACTTGACGATGACTGGGTATACATCTGGTTGCGGAGAGTGTTAGACTCATTAGTTTAAACTTCGACCTGCACTATGATTGTGCAATTCTCTTACAGAGGATATGGACTTCTATGCTCAGCAATTTCAATTGCTACATGCTTTATGTTATTCTGCAACAGTATGTTACCCCATAAAATATTAAGGTAAATGGCTATTTTTACTGGCGAATAAATGTTAAAATATTGTAACCTCCTTGGTTACCAAATAAACACCTCAGCCTTCCGATTACATATAATTGCAAAATAAAAACCTCAGCATTCCGTTTACCAGTAATTGCAATTATTCTCTCTTCAGTCAAACATTTTGTGGTGAAGTTCAACAAGAATCAGTGGAATTCTTATACATCACATAACACGAACTTGCCGGCCGCGGTGGCCGAGGGGACTGAGGCGGTTCAGTCACGGTCTGCACGGCCACTACGGTCGGGGGTTCGAATCCCCCCTCGGGCATGGATATTTGTGCCGTCCTAGTTCGTAAGTAGTTCATAAGTAGTTTGTAAGCTTAGGGACTGATGACCCCGTAGTTAAGTCCCATAAGATTTACAAACATTTGAACATTTGAATTTAACACGAACTTCACATCGCTATCTTTCTTTCGTATTACCGACAGTATTTCGGTACTGTTTGTCGGGTAGAATTTCGTTGATGGTGCATGTTTCCATACTGTTGGTAGTTTGTATTCCATGAACTGTATTCGGAACACAGAGATAAAAATATATATAGTAGGGAGTGTTGAAATATCCGCTTCATTACGGAAGACGGAATACGAGATGAACAAAAACATTTGCTGTAATGAAATATCTAGAAAGCTCCTCGGTGATTTTGTAACAATCACGAAACATGTGGGTGAGGACACAGAAAATAAGATCTGTTGCTTCATTCAAGACAGAAGGTTCAGATCGTATCTATTGTTAACGTAAGAATCGCAAATAATCACCACAACTTTAACCATACTGGGGCACTGAAGCACTTTCGCCTTCCGTGGCGACTCATAATGATGGCATGCATTGGATTATGTTTTCAGTTTTAGTTCGTACTATGGCCCATGTCTCATCCAGTATTACGATACGGCGTAAGAAAGCACCTCCGCGCGCATAGCGCTTGAAATGCGTCTTAGCAGCGTCGTAACGCATCCATTTCTGAAATTCCGTCGATTAATGCGGAACTCGTCGTTATGCAATTTTTCACTTGCCCAGCCGTTCCTTCAGGGTGCGTGGCACAGTCGTATGCGCTAATACGGTTCGGCGGGCAAGTTCACGAATCGTCTGGTGTCGCTCACTGTCCACTAATGCGGCAACAGTATGCACTTTTTCTTCTTCAGAGACGCTAGGACGACCTGCCCGATGCATGTCTGCCAGTTTGCCGACCTTCGTTGAGGCTTTTAACCAAGGTACCACTTTCTGTACGGCAATGCCGATTCCCCGCACGTCTCTTGAAGACCTACACGAGACTGCCGTTCTGTACGACCTCTGACAGATTCAATCTCGATCCAAATCCGCTCGCTCACAGATGACAGTGTTTCCCTCGATTGTGCGCACGCCGGTGACATGTGAAGGGCGAGTCCATTTGCTTGTGGGTAAGGTAGGTATTTCAACAAAGTGTGGTATCAGATACAATAGATTCCGTTGAATAATGTCTCCACAGCAACGAGGCGCGTCCAGAAAGTAAGTTTCGTTTCAATTTATCTGCACTGCAGCGCTGCGATTGCAGTTCCGCACATGCGCTGTAGACGATGTGTATCAAGGAGAAGAACGTGCGCCATTTGGAGATCGCTGTCACTTACGTACGCTTTGTTGTGCTTCTTTGAAATGTCGGTGTTGACTGAATATCCCGCCGCCTGTGAAATCAAGTCGGTGATTCGGTTTCTGGATTCGAGGAAAGTGAAACAAAGAGAAATTTATCGGCAAATTTGCGATGTTTACGGTCCAAATTCGATGAGTGACACGATGGTGAGAAGATGGGTTCGACAGTTCAATGGCGGGCGTAGTGATATGCACGATGAAGAACGAAATGGGCGTCCACCTTTAGTTACAGAAGAACTGGTTCACGCGATTGATGACAAGATTCAGGAAAACCGTAGGTTTACAATTTGTGCCCTCGCTATGGACTTCCCCCAAATTTCACGATCACTGATGCATGAAATTGCCGGCCGCGGTGGCTTTACAAACATTTGAACATTGATGCATGAAATTGTTACCAAACAACTGAAATTCCGTAAACTTTTCTCACGTTGGGTACCAAAGATTCCCACTGAGCAACACAAAACACAACGGATGGGTAGTGCAGTTGAGTTTTTGACCCGTTATGCTGAAAGCGGCGAAGAATTTCTGAGACGGATAGTCACAGGAGATGAAACGTGGGTTTCTTACGACATCCCTGATAGTAAGCGGCAATCAATGGAATGGAGGCACACTTCATCCCCACCAAAGGTTAAGCCGAAGCAAATCATGACACCTGGGAAAATAATCTGCACAGTGTTCTGGGACTGGAAAGAAACTGTTTCCAACTGGTTGAAGACACTGGCGGCAGATTTGTATGAAGAAGGTATACAAAACCTAGTGCCACGCTATGACAAATGCCTGCAAAATTTCGGCAGTTATGTGGAAAAGTAGTTTAAGAGTTGTACAATTTTGTGCAATAAACCTTTCTTCTGTATATGTATACAATTTCAGTTTGTTACTAAACGGAACTTACTGCGCCTGCAAATACCCACTACATTTGGTTTTTATTCCGTCATTTATTTATTTAAGTTACAATTTTTTGGTATAACGAACATGTATTAACAGCGTTTTAATTTGTTTTACTTTTTTATTAATTCTTTTCTGCATAAATAACTTATAAATTTTCGAGTTCCCGATACCTGTGGAAAACTAAGAAAACTGCGCGGACAAGTGAATCTATCGAAGACAGTGAAGCACGTCTAACATTGTTTCGAGAGGAAACGTTTCGCGGATACTGATAATCAGACTGGAAAGCAGCTTGAAGATTGTAGGGAAAGTGCGCGCGCTCGTGTGTGTATGTATGTGTGTGTGTGTGTGTGTGTGTGTGTGTGTGTGTGTGTGTGTAATGTACCTGAAAAGCCGTCGTTGCTCGGCTATTTATTTATTCCAAAATTAAGTCGGTTCATATACTCCTCATTTCCTTCTCTGTCCATCTTTTCCCTGCTCTCTCTGACTCTGTGTACTTACTTCCTCATCGTTCTCCGCTTTATTATACCCCTCTATCCACCTATTTGTCCACGTACCTTTGTCATTACCCCCCTCCCTCCACCACTCTCTGCCAATATCTTCGACTTCTCTGTTCATCGCATATACGAAAAAATACAATTTCTGTGAAATACATGGTGATCGGTCAAAGTCTGGAGTGAGGTACCGTCCGTCATGCACGGTACGAAATCTTATGTAGACGGTGGTGTTTCTCTCCATTTGAAGTTCGTGTGCAGCATTTTACTTCAGATGCTTGAAAGGTTTTGCAGCGCATAAAACACTAACTTTTGTCGAAGTGACGATGACCCGCCAACAAGGTTAACAATTTCATTTTTATTTGATTTTCCAGCTACTCATTTGAGTTTCTCTGTTTTTAACCACCTCGGTATTCAATCGAACAAAATCATTAATATATATTTAATAATACCGAGATGGTATATAACAAGGAAACGTCCTAAATAGAATAGTGTGTCTTGGTGACCTGGTACAATTGTTCCGAGAAGCATGTCAGGAACTAAGAAGTCCGCAACATACCCCACTTTTCCTACCAGAAAGAGGGCTATACATGGTACTGACTATCGTTTCTAATGACTCCTCCGTTGAAACTCAGTGGGAATAGCCGTGACGGCAGCGAGTTTCGAGCTCTGGACACTTCACGCCGCAACTTTGCACTTTCCGTTTTATTATTATTATTATTGTTACTTTTACTTTTCTTGGGGATATGCGGTCCGTTTGGGTCGCTTGTTCGTTGTACGTTTCTTCGCTCATTTTCTTTATTTTCTTTTTATTTATTAGAGAGAGCATTCGGTCCTATCACTGAGCCACTGTGACGGAAACATTTGACGTCAGCCCAAGCATCAAGTTGAAGAAAAGCGATAATTTTTTGATACTTACCGAATCTAGATAAAACACGGAATATAAAAATAATATTGAGGTTATTATTTGACATAAGTGCGGCAATCGCATGTAAGGTGCATACTTGAGAATATGAATTTGTCATGGAAAAAAATGTTCAAATGTTTGTAAAGCTTATGGGACTTAACTACGGAGTCATCAGTCCCTAAACTTACGAACTACTTATGAACTACTTACGAACTAGCACGGCACAAATATCCATGCCCGAGGAGGGATTCGAACCCCCGACCGTAGTGTCCATGCAGACTGTGACTGAAGCGACTCAGTCCCCTCGGCCACCGCGGCCGGCTTGTCCTGGAAAAGATATGTAGAGAAGGTAAATATATAATTAAATGAAGTAATAAATTCAGAAGCTAAAATGAGATATTTATAAATGCTTCTGTTTCAATAGTATTTCTTCATAACTTCCAGTCATTCATAGGATAACAAGAGCGCAGCCGGAGTTCTGGAATGTGGCATATTTATGGGAGGAATATAATATTATATTATTTCATTCGTAGTTTTCATTGAGTGGAATCAGGAAACAAATTTCCCACTAAGTCCATGCATAAACAGATGATGTAATTTGTATGAACGAAATAAAATTGGTGCAATTTTTCTTGAGTATCGTTTTATATTTTATGAAAATTAGGGAATGAACTGGTATCTTTCTGAAAATAGTAATAAAGGTACAATGTATTAGTGGCTAACAACTGCGATTTGGTAGCACATTGCATTTGTTTCACAACCCAGAAAATTCTACGATCAATCTAATATACAGAACAAAATATTATCTCTCTATATAAAAGGAAGTGTCCCGACTGACTGACATTGACTAACTCATTATCGCCCAGCCCAAACGACTGAAGATAGAAACTTGAAATTTGTAGAGGGTGTCGATCTTACTCTGTAGGCGTCATTAAAGAAGCGATTTTTCGATATTCCGTCCGTAAGGGGGTGAATAGGGGATGAAACTTTTTCTGATAATACTTTCTTATTTAGGCAAATTTGAAGCTAGAACTACAAAATTTCGGATTTTAATTCAGGGTTCGAATTTAAATGGCCCGAGTTTCGGCATTTTTTGAATTTCAACCAATAAGGGGGTAAAATAGGGGACGAAAAAAATTGATTTTCAAACTGTTAACTCAAATTTTAAACTACGACTACAAAATTTCGGATATGGAATCTTGGTCAGGATTAAAAAAAAAAAAAAAAAAAAAACACGAGTTTCAGTATTTTTGGAAATTCAAGTAAGAGGGTAAAATAGGGGATGAAAAATTTCTTTTGAAAACACGTTGCTATACAGGCAGTTTTGAAGCTAGAGCTGCAAAAATTGATATTTGTATGTTGGTTGGAATTTTAAAAATTATTTATTTCGGTATTTTTGGAAATTCAACCATGAAGGAGGTTACATTGGAGAGGGGATTTTTTCGAAAATCTGTATCTATTTAGACAAATTTGAAGTTATAACTACAAATTTTCGGATTTAATTTCGGGGTATAAATTTAAAAGACACGTGTTTCGGAATTTTTGAAAATTCGACCAATAAGAAGGTGAAATATGGGATGCGAAAATTGATTTTCAAAATTGTGTTGCTGTTAACTCAAATTTGAAGCTATAACTACGAAACTTAGGAGATGGACTCTTGATCAGAATTAAAAAGACACGTGTTTCGGTATTTTTGAAAATTCTACCAATAAGGGGGTGAAATACGGGATGCAAAATTGATTTTAAAAATTTATTGCTGTAAACTCAAATTTCAAACTATAACTACGAACGTTTGGATATGGACTCTTAATCAGGATTAAAAAGCCACGAGTTTCGGTCATTTTGTAGATACAACAAGTAAGGAGTAAAATAGGGGATCAAATATTCTTTTCGAAAACACATTGCTATTCTGTCAAATGTGGAGCTAGAGCTGTCAAAATTGGTATTTGTATTGTTGGTTAGAACTTAAAAAATACGTGCTTCGGTATTTTTGGAAATAAACCTTCAAGGGGATTAAATTGCGGGGATGTTTCTTTTCGAAAGCCTTTGCTATTAAGGTAATTTTGATTCTACAACCACATAAATTGGTATATGTTTCCTTGGTCAGAATTAAAAAGACACTTGTTTCGGTATTTTCAGAAAATTGATCATGAACTAAGGGATGAAACATTTTTTGAAAATATATAGGTACTAAGCCAATTGTGACCCAGAATTACAAAAAAATGACATTTGCATACTTAGTTGAATTTTAAAAGACACATTTTGGAGTATTTTTCGAAATTCAACTATTAAGGGGTGCCATAGGGGGTTATAAGTAGTAAAATCAAATGTTCTAATGTTTGTAAATCTTAAGAGACGTAACTACGGGATCATCAGTCCCTAAGGCTTACAAACTAATTAAACTAACGTAGACTAATTTATGCTAACGACAACACAAACAGCCATGCTCGAGGGGCGAATCGAACTCTCGACGGTGAACAACAGCGCGCACCGCAGCATGGCGCCTCAATACACACGGGCGTTCTGCCGCGGCTATAAGTAGTATCACAACATATCAATATGATAGTACTTAAGCTATATCTATGAAAATTTTTATTAAGAGAGAAAAACAACTGGTGCAGACCAACCAGCCTACGCATGTGAAGCAGCGGGCGTTAAGCTAGTTTTAGATAAAGAAAAGCATTTATGTTGACATGGCTAACTAGCTTTTCATCTTGATCTACATACGTCATAGATTAAAGACCTAACCTTCTGAATCTTTCTGACTATAGGACAACAAAACTACCAGACAAGTAGTAACAAAGTAATGATTAGTTCTTTTGCTCTTTCATCAATACATCGATGCTCTTTTGTATCCACACTGTCATGTAAATATAGTTTTGTCTGTAGCTGCAATAATTGTAAATACATATGAGGGTCCTTACATTTCAGTGAGGATGCAATCGAATCTCAAACTGTTTAGGGTAACCGCCGGCTAACCATGGCTGCGCTTTAACGAGAACAATGGGCAACCGACAGTACGAGAGGTATGCAGGATTCAGTTTGAGAATTTCCGTCTAGCGGAGAGCGCGCCAGCCTAATCCCGATAGCTGCGATATCCAGGTGGCTTACTGGATGGAGCATTTGCTTAGTAAGCACAAGACCTTGCTTTAATCGCCGGTCTGCACACGAAGTTCCAACCGCCTCTTGACTTTAATTCAGCGAGGATGAAGACACAGTGGAGGACCTGAAACAAATTTGCTATGGAGTTTCTCTCTCTAAACAACTCTGAAAAGTGATATGAGCCCCTTCCTGCAGACCATATTGCCACGAAGACCTTTTTTAATACGGATGAACGGAAGTCTAAAGTACAAATCCTAGAAAAGGAAACCCAAGTGGTAAATTACTCGAATCAGTGATCATCATAAACTTTGTTTAAATATAAGAAAGAATGAAAGAGAAGAAAATGAAACATGCTGATATGATTCGTTTCTGCGTCAACATAAGCATTGCGTATGACAAAAAAGTCATATGATCAAATTTGTTGGTTGTTAAAGCGCAGGGAACATCTAATGTATATCATAGGTTGAAATGTAGGTACTGGTTTCTCCAACCTATATCTACAATAACAGAAAAAGTTTGGTATAGGGCTCCTCTGTGCCGGCGGACCTCAGCGAGACGCCGTGTAAATAAGTCTGCCAGGCCATGGCGATCCGTTGCAGCCACTGACACCAAATCGTTTGCAGAACAGCCGTCAGTTCTCTCTGTTCGGGTCGAATGGTTTATATAGAATAAATGGACGGAGCTTACGGTCCATGACATCCAGAATATGCTCGATGGCGTCGGAATTCTGGGCCCCGGGGGTCATCTCCGATTCGAACCTCCCCTGCACGTTCTGGTGACCTAGACGGCGTGGGAGCCATGTCGAGGCGGGCCGCCATCTTGAATAACCGGAGAACGGTCACACTATTGCAATACTAAAACAGCTGGGGCGACTCCAGACCATCTAGGCGACTATAGACTATATAGGGTTCCTATTTCGCCGCGGCGGATTGGTCGATCCCTCTAAGGCGGTTAGATGCGGAGCGCTCCGCAGCTCACCGGCGGAGGTTCGATCCACCCTCGCACATGTGCGTGTGTGTGTGTGTGTGTGTGTGTGTGTGTGTGTGTGTGTGTGTGTGTGTGTGTGTGTGATTTCTTTAGCATATAGTTAAAGTAGTTTGTAATCCTAGGGATTGATAACCGCTGCAGCTAGGTCCTTAGTTTTACCAACATTTGGACATTTGGTCCTATTCCATAGAGGAAATTTCACCCTAGAGCACAACAGGGTCACCACCGCTTTGGATCCCACCTTCTCCATCGATACTTGTGGACTACACTGCATACAGTGTCCCTCACCGGAGTGATGCAGTTGAAATCGCTGTCCAATATTGCTTGGACCAAATATATAGGATCAGCAATATAATGCAACATCTGTCAAATTCAAACTCAATTTTTTGTAAATTTATCGGACCAAACTGCGTGGTCAACAGTCCGTAGCTTACATACTACTTAAATTAAAACTATCCTAAGGACAACACACACACCCATGCCCCAGGGAGGACTCGAACCTCCGACGGCGAGCAATCGCGCGCTCCGGAGCGAGGCGCCTTAGACCGCTCGGCTACACCACGGCCAACCTCTGGCAATAAATTATTTTGTTGCATTCGTGAGCCTCAGTCACTCAATTTTTTTACATGATGTAACCGCCATTTGATTGTATTATTTTCTTATGTTTCGTCACAGTCCGAATTTCGGCTTATTGTACACCTGAATATGGCTGTACAGCCGAAATACGGATTGTGACGAAACATAATGAAACAACACAGTCAAATGGCGGTTAAATCATTTAACAAATCTGACAATAAAGTTCCGTTACCTTACTGTCCTTCGAAATAGTTACCTACCTCATCTTTGCATTGCTGAACTATGCGATACGTCTCCTGGAAACTTTGCATGACGTTTTCCTTTGGGGCGGGATTCAAAAGCCTCGTCGTTGGATTATCATTAAATCTCTTTCATGTCAAAACGGGTTTCAGTCGATACAAGAACTGTAGGATTTAGAACCAGCGAGAATGGTGGACTGTCAAATAGTACAGTCCTCCAGACGTCTTCCTACTCCCTCGATTGATACTCGCTATGAAAGGAGAGATATTTGACGATAATTCCGACATTCAACGAAACGTACGAGATTCTTGAACATCATCCCAAAGGAAACTTCGAGAAAAATTTCCAGGACAAGTATCGCAGAGCTCAACGGTGCGTAGTTACGGGAGGTGACTGTTTCGAAGGACATGAAGGTAACTGTATTTCAGACTTCATCTCCGTTAATGGTAAAAGGCTAGTCACCGAACTTTATTGTCAGAGGTTGTATTAATAACGGCTCTAATTGGCCGCAATATAATAAAACAAATTCAACTGCTAATAGATGCTGAATCTTTAAAATCGAATTGTGAAACTGTTACTACTATTGACGAAATATAAAATTGTTATTTGTTCTACCGTACCACATCCAAACTTTGTTCCGGTGTCCGAACGTCTTGTGTTCAACTGAGAGGTGATTTCGTTCTCTGGACGGTGACAGGTCATGACTACACTGCAAGTTACTCAAAGCACGTGCACGGATACATCTCTGATACAATTTCAGATGTTTACAGGTGCAGTGCGCTGAGCAAACAGCACACCTACGCCCTCTAAGGCCCCACTTTTTTTGTTGTTGTAGTTGTTGTGGTCTTCAGTCCGCAGACTGCTTTGATGCAGCTCTCCACGATACCCTGTCCTGTGCAAGTCTCCTCATCTGAGAATAGGTTCGGCAACCTACATCCTTTTGAATCTGCGTCCCTCGATCTGCCTCTTCGATTTTTACCCCACACACTTCCTTCTAACGCTAAGTTGACGATTCCTTGATGTCTCAGAATGTCTTCCACCAATATAATAGTCAGGATATGCCAGAAAGTCTTGTTCTCCCCAGTTCGGTTAAGCATCTCCTCATTAGTTACGTGATTTACCCATCTAATTTTCATCATTCGTCAGTAGCACAACATTTCAAAAGTTTCTATCATCTGTCATAACAAAACTCATCTACTACTTTTATTGTCTCAGTACCTAATCTAATTCCTTCAGCATCGCCTGACTTTCTGACGCTACATTCCATTATCCTTGGTTTACTCATTTCAAGACACTGTCCATTCCATTCAATTGTTCTTCCAGATACTTCGCAGTCTCTGAGAGAATTACTATGTCATCGGTAAACTGCAAAGTTTTTATTTATTCTCTCTAAACTTTAATTCACTCTCCAGATTTCTCCTTGCGTTTCTTTACTGCTTACTCAATGTACAGATTTAACAACGTAGGAGAAAGGCTACAATTATCTCTTTCTCCCTTCCCAACCTCTGTGTACCTTTCTTCCCCTTCAACTCTAATAACCGCTGTCTGATTTTTGTATAAGTTGAATATAACTCTTCGCTCCTTATATTTTACTCCTGTTACCTTCAGAATTTGAAACAGTTTATTCCAGTCGACATTGTCAAAAGCTTTCGTCAAATCTACAAATGCTAAAAACGTAGGTTTGCCTTTCCTTAGCCTAACTTCCAAGATAAGTCGTAATGTATTGCCTCCCGTGTTCCTACATTTCTCCTAAATCCAAACTGATCTTCCCCAAGGTTGGATTCCACAAGTTTTTCCATTCGTCTGCAAGTAATTCTCGTTAGTATTTTGTAATTGTGACTTATTAAACTGATAGTTCTGTAATTTTACATTTTTCTGCACTTGCTTTCTTTGGAATTGGAATTACTATTATCCCTTGATATCTGATAAGTCAGTGTATTTATACTTTCTAATCCCGCAAACTCCGTGTTAATAACTCTTTAGCATATACGTCACTACATATCTGTATCGGTATGAATACAGAGAGATTAAACAGGTCGATCATTAACGCAAGCCGACATCATTACGCACCGAGGATCATAAGCGTTTAGGAATGAGGATTAATTTTTGGTGACGATAGCTTTCGGTTGATCAGTCAGTTGATATACATATGGTGTAATTACTGCTGAAGTTGCCTCTCGTTTTTATGTGAAAGCCGGAACTGTAATACTGAGCAACTGAATGCGAGGTGCGTATTCAACATACCTTTTGTGCAGATGCACGTTATTCAGTGGGCATCACAAAGAAAACAAACAGTTGGCTTTACGTTGCCCATCTGTGCCACACTCTCGAATACTGGCGACATTCAATAACGATAATGCAGACGAAATTTTTTCAATTATTTTCCGTTGCATCGTAATTTCCAGCGGCGAACCAGTATCAACAAAACTGAAGCATGCAAAATGTCACTGCATTTCACATGAGAAACACTGTATTTCGGCAGTAGTTATGTCGTATTACAAGACAAGAAAAATGTGCAAAATGACACACATTGTTGAATCTTCATTCTGGGATGTGTTTATGAAGAAATTCGAAGCAGTAATTTCTGAACGCCAACCAAGATTTCATGCTTTTAATTGTTAGTGGAATTGACACACAGCGGGAGCACATAAAATGGCAGTTATGTAGCACCACTATAATTTAAGATAGGTTATTCTCCTTTATTACTTTCCAGAATTTCCAATCTTATATCAATATGAAACCTCTAATCACATTTTCGTAAAAATGAATGCAAGTCTTTAATATCCCTTAGGTTTCTCACACGAAATACAATAGTACGCTGTTCTTTTGCATGTGTAGATCCGTTTCCACCTTTACTTCAATTAATTTAGATATCTGAAACGTAGAAACTATTTGGCGTGGAAAGAGAATATTTCGACTCGACTCTTTATGGCTCTCTTTTACAAACAACAGTCTTTACTGCTTTCTGTGAGAGAAATGAGTTACTATGATAAGCCACAGTGATAGCTGTGTAGAAGCATAAAAAGAACCGGGTGATCAAAAAGTCAGTATGAATTTGAAAACTTAATAAATCACGGAATAATGTAGATAGAGGGGTAACAATTGAGACACATGCTTGGAACAGAAAAAAAGTTTAAAAATATGACAGAGTAAAAACATTAATGAGACTCGCAGCAGATGACAAGCTCTCACTACTAAAATCCTTCTAGGTCATAGGTTTTACTCTCGATTAATCTGGTGTTGAATGTTTCGGTAACAGTGTATGCGCCGGTGCTGTAATACAGTTGTTTAAACAAGACTGGCATTCAAGTGAATCTTCCGATCGGAACTGATTGTGCCTCAACATAACTCCGGACACGCTTTATAGTGCTGTTCACAACATTATTCCTCGACTACAGCTGTTGTTGAGGAATGATGATGAACATATTAAGCATTTCCTGTAAAGAACATCATCTTTGCTTTGTGCTAATTTGTTACGCTAATTATTGCTTTTGTAATCGAAGAAGCGCCATCTGTCGGGCATTTTTTGAACTTTTTAATTTTTTATTTTTTGTAATAAAACACGAAGTCATTCCAAGCATGTGTGTCAATTTTTACCTCTCTGTCTACATTATTCCGTGATTTATTAAGTTTTCAAATTTATACTGACTTTTTGATCACCCTGTACATATACTTCATGTCATATTTTACGTTCCTTAATGATTCACGGAGCTGATAAATTTAATTAATAACGGTTTCCCGGTTACCCGCGTTTTGACGAAAGTTTACGGCAATTTTATTTGGAAGCTATTTGTACCTTTTGTTTCCCCTTTTTGGTATCCGCAACTGAAAGGCGCCGGCCACGGTGGCCGAGGAGACTGAGGCGCTTCAGTCACGGGCTGCCCGGCCACTACGGTCGGGGGTTCGAATCCCCCTCGGGCATGGATATTTGTGCCGCCCTTAGTTGTAGGTAGTTCATAAGTTTAGGGACTGACGACCCCGTAGTTAAGTCCCTTAAGCTTAACAAACATTTGAACATTTGAACTGAAAGGCACCGTTATTATTGAAAAAATCAACTCCAGTTGTATTAAGACTTTTTTAAATTAAAAAGTTAAAGCAGTCAACAATCCGAAGATTGGTTTGAACACCACAGTGCTTTAATAGGCATGGTCCTGTTTAGAGGTGGTATGCCATTGCCTTCCTCCGACCTTCGAACTGACTTACCCAGCCAGTTATGGGGGGACCTACAGTTTAACGTGGGTTCCGAACCACGGTGCTACTCGGTATTTTCACATGAGCCATACTGCCAGAGGTGAAAAAAGTAGAAAGTGACAGATAAAAATCCTAGGACCTGGCGAGGATCCAACCCTCGACCTTTGGATTTGTAGTCTGGCACTCTACCACTGTGCAGTCGAGGCGCACTTTTTTAATTATCATTATATATTTTTCTGGTATCCCGGAACGACATGTTTGAGAGCCCGCCAGACCACATGGACTATGACAGCAGCCGTTAGGCGGCGCGCACAACCTACTAACGCTGCCATCGCCACTAGAGCGCTGCACGCCGTGGCGCGCCTACCGCGCCGCACTATATAGGGCCGGAGCCACAGCTCGCTCCTCCGCTCCTCGTCCCATGCCCCCTCCCAAACTCGTCCATGATTATTCCCGTGCCGACTGGGATGCCTACCGTCGCTCCATTGACACCTCGGTCGAAAGCCACCCACTACCCCTCCATACTCCCGCCGATATTGACCATGCCTCCTCCTTTCTCCAGCAGACCGTTGCTGACGCGGTCTATGCCCACATCCCTACCCGGGCGATCTATCCTCACCGCCCTACCCTTCCTCCACAGGCCGTCCTTCTCCTCCGCGAATCCCGCCGTCTGTACCGCTCCTTTCTCCGGACCCGTGACCGGGATACTCTCCAATGCCACCGGCAACTCCAACGACACATAATAAACCTTTTGACCGCGAAGAAACGCCGGGACTGGCGTCAGACATGCACCCGCCTTAACTCGCTCCTCCCGGTGTACTCCGCCAAGTACTGGCGTGCCTTCCGCCGCCTTACTGGCAGTCACTCCTCCCCCCACTACCCCCTTCTCCATGATGATCGTCCTTTCCCTGACAACGCCAGTAAGGCAGAACATTTTGCCTCCTACCTTTCTGATGTATTTTCCATTCCTGATGATCCCCTCTTTGACTACTCTCTCTTCCCGGATGTCCATGAGCGCACCGACACCTCCTCTCCTCCGCTCGCCCCTGGCTTCCAGTACTTGGACCGCATTCCTCCCTCAGAATTGAACACTCCCATTACTGCCCGTGACATAATAGACACTCTTCGCACGAAACGAAACACCGCCCCCGGTCACGACCGGCTAACCTACCGCCACCTTCGCGCATGCCCCCTCTCATTTCATGAAGTCCTTGCCAAACTCTACAACGTCATCCTTTACACTGGCTTCTACCCCGACCTGAGGAAAATCTCCCGTATTCTCATGTTCCTCAAGCCTGACAAGCCCCCGTCCCAGACCTCATCCTACCGTCCCATCAGTCTTACCTCCGTGTTCAGCAAGGTCCTGGAAACCATCCTTTCTCGTCGAATCCACCAGCACCTCCACCGCCACCAGTTTCTCCCCCCCTCCCAATGTGGCTTCCGACCCTCCTTCTCCGCCGACGACCAGCTCCTTCGCCTGACTCATCTCCTCTCCGTCCAACTCAACTCCCGTCGCTCCGCAATTTTTGTATCCCTCGACATCCAAAAAGCCTACGACCGAGTATGGCATTCCGGTCTCCTCTTCAAGATCCAGCTCTACGCCCTTCCCATTAATTACGTCCGCCTCATCGCTTCCTTCCTTACCCGCCGCCCCTCCTACGTCACTGTCTGCAACTCCAACTCCCGTATTTTCTACCCCTCCGCCGGGGTGCCCCAAGGCTCAGTCCTCTCTCCCCTCCTCTATCTCCTCTACTCTGCCGACATGCCTCAACCCCAACCTCCCGTCTATCTCCTCCAATATGCTGACGACACCGCCTTCCTGGCCCTCGCCCCCTCCCTTGCCCGTTCCCAGGTTTTGCTCCAGTCCCACCTCACCGAGTTCGCCTCCTGGTGTAACCAGTGGCTCCTCTCCGTCAATCCCGACAAATCCCAGGCAATAGTCATAGGTCGTACTACCCGCACCTTCCGCCTCCACGATTTCTATCTTACCCTTCACAACCGACCCATCCGTCACACCCCCACCCTCAAGTACCTTGGCCTTACCCTTGACCGCCAACTGTCCTGGACTCCATACCTCAAATCCCTCCGTGAGAAAGCTCTGTCCCGCCTAAACCTCCTAAAACTCCTCACTGGCCGGACGTGGGGCCTCCACCCTTCCACTGTCCTTCACACCTACAAATCAATCATGCGCCCCGTCCTTTGTTCCTTCCACCCCGCCTGGATATCAGCCCCTCCTACTTTCTACAAGTCCCTCCAGATTCTAGAACGCCACGCCCTCCGCCTCGCATACCGTATCAGACTCCCTTCCCCCACGCGGATCCACTATGACCTCATCCCCTTCCCTCCTCTCCTACAACACCTCGAACATCTCCGGCTCCTTTACACATCCCGCAAAATAGAGTCCCACAACCCTCTGGTCTACCCTATTCTTACGAATCCCGGGCCTCTGCCACGCCTCCGCCAAACCGTCCCTCCCGGCCTTCACCTCCATACGCTCCGTATCCTCTCCCAAGGCAATTTCCGCACCCTTCCTCTACCGGATACCGAACTTCGGCCCGATATCTACCCCTCCTACCAACTCTGATCCCTTCCCCGTAGCATCAGCGCACCTCCCCTCTCTCCCGTCCCTTTTCCTCCCCGCCCGCTTGGCTACCCCTCTCCCATGCCCAGAGTCTCGTCACTCCTTCCCTCCTTACGCTCTCTTCCCTCCCCTTCTCCCCCTCCCCCGCACTTCCCCCGTCCCTGCCCCACCTCCCCCCCTCCATCCCCTCCCCACTCCCTGCGGGGGCGTCTCGACTTTTTATCTATGTGTTCAGTGCAAGTGTCTCCAGTGTCGTGTGTTTTACTCAGTGCCTCCATAATCGCCGTCCCCATGTTTTATTCTTTACGCCGTCAGCTGTCTCCGTGTGTGAACTTCGTGTCTCCGCAATGTACTTTTAAACTTGTCACCGTGGCCGGTTGTTTTTACTGACTGTGTGTGTGTTTTATCACTACTCGTCTCTTTTTTGTTCTCTGCCATATGTTTTGTCCCATTTATACATGTCCGTTTTACTCTGTCGAAAAATCTGTCTGTCAAGTTTTTAATTTCCGCAATTTTGTTCATCTTTTTATATTTTATCTCTTCTTTGTCAAATGCTTGTGTATCACATGGCTGAAGAGCAGCCACCGCAGCTGCTGCCAGCCTGCCAGCTGTTTCTACGGCTGGCTTTAAAACGACAATAAAGGAAAAAAAAAAGAAAAAAAAAAAAAAAAGCTCGCTCCTCAGTCTTGTGATGACTGCGCTCCGTTTACTTTCGCTATTCATTGGTTATCTGGCTTCCTATTCTGCTCTGGCACGGTTCCGATTTGGCTTTCGTTTGGATCTTTGTTTTTTCGACTCGTTGTTGTTATTGTCGTCTCTGTGGTTTCGTGGAGTGTTTCTCGTTAGCGGCGACGCTTGATCGGTCGGTCGTCGCTAGTCGCTCCCGACCAGTCAGGTCTTCGGTCACCATAATTTTGACATTTTGGCAGTCATTTGTATTTCTTTGTACGCACGACATTATGGATTTTATTAATCTGATCTAGAGCGAACTGCCCTCCCTTTATTATTTTCTGTTAAAACACCGTGTGTTACGAATGATTATACAATGGACAGTTGAGATACCTAGGTTCTGATATATTGTCATCGGCAGAATGAACGAAAATGCCTCGACATCTTACTGTCGGATCTACGGAGTGGAGGCAACAACAATACGGCTACCGAGCATGGTTATATTAGAAAGTTTCTGCAGAGGGGGTGGGTGTTGTGCTTACCAAATGAATTAGACAAGAAGTTGGGTTCAGATAGTGTAGTGAGCAGGTAGTGAAATGCAGAAACAACGTGACTCACATGACGCTATGTTATGAAGAGCCATAGGAAGGCTGGAAACGCGACAGACAGAGGGAGGTGGCTGCAGCTATTGGAGTTTCTCGAAGTGTGATTTCCACGACATCGATGCGCTTTCAGAAAACAGAAACCGTTAAAAGAAGGCAAAGCCAAGGTCGTCCACGGCTAACACCAACAAGAGATTACCGTTATGCACGGTCTGCAGGGCCACTACGGTCGGGGGTTCGAATCCCCCCCCCCCCCTAGGGCATGGATATTTGTGCCGTCCTTAGTATTAGCTAGTTCATAAGTAGTCTGTAAGTTTAGGGACTGGTGACCCCGTAGTTAAGTCCAATAAGCTATACAAACATTTAGATTGCCGTTATGTCCGGTTAACAGCCCATCGAGACAGGAGGCTGAGTGCAACTCAGGTGCAACTCGGGCAGCGGGCGTGGTCGGAGTCAGTATTGGCGGACGCAGTGATCATCTACGTCTTTCATACGGTGATTGGACTGCTTACAAAGACGAGATTCTTTGACCTTTTGTTGTGTCCTACGCTGGTACTGCACTGGTGGAGAACATGCTTGAAGCGGAAGGATTAGAACAAATAAAGTGGCCAGCTTGTTCTCCTGACTAGTAATCCGTGTGTGGGGGGGATGCACATGGTAGAAGCAATGGATCCAGACCAGCATCTTCCACAACGGTTGCAAAGCTACATCTAGAATGAAACTTCCACTCTGCAGCGGAATGTGCGCTGATATCAAACTTCCTGGCAGATTAAAATTGTGTGCCGGAACCAGGACTCGAACCTGGGATCTTTGCCTTTCACGGGAAAGCGCTCTACCACTGAGCTATCCCGGCACGACTCACGATGCCGCCCCACAACTTCAATTCTGCCAGTAACTCACCTCCTACTTTCCAAACTGCGAAAGACTAGCACTCGTGGAAGAAAGGATATGGTGGAGAAATGGTTTAGCCACAACCTAAAGGGACGTCTCCAGAATGAAACTTTCACTCTGCAGCGGAGCGTGCGCTGATATGAAACATCCTGGCAGATTAAAATTGTGTGCCGGAACCGGGACTCGAACCTGGGACCTTTGCCTTTCGTGGGCAAGGGCTTTACCACTCGGTGCCGCCCCACTTTCAGGAAACATTCCTCACACACAAAGAAAGAAAGTATGTTATGTGGACATGTGTCCGGAAACGCTTAGTTTCCATGTTAGAACTCAATCCTGGAAACATCCCTTAGGCAGTGGTTACGCCATCTCTTTACCATATCCTTTCTTCCAGGAGTGCCAGTCTTGCAAGTTTCGCAGGAGAACTTCTGTGATGTTTGGAAAGTAGGAGGCGAGGTACTGGCACAGAATTGAAGTTGTGGGGCGGCAGCGTGAGTCGTATCGGGATAGCTCAGTGGTAGAGCGCTTTCCCGTGAAAGGCAAAGGTCCAGGTTCGAGTCCCGGTTCCTGCTGACAATTATAATCTGCCACGAAGTTTCTTATCTACATCTACATGGGATATTCTGCAAATCACATTTAAGTGTCTGACAGAGGGTTCAAAGATGTTCAAATGTTTGTAAAGCTTATGGGCCTTAACTGCGGGGTAAACAGTCCCTAAACATACATACCAATTATGAACTAACATGTACGAAAGACAACTCAAACATCCATGCCCAAGGGAGGATACGAACCTAGAACGCGGAAGGCCGCGCGATCCGCAACGTACCGCATGAGACTGCTTGACTACTCCCGCGTGGCGGTGAGAGTTCATCGAACTACCTTTATACTGCACAGGGTGTTACAAAAAGGTACCGGCAAACTTTCAGGAAACATTCCTCACACACAAAGAAAGAAAATATGTTATATGGACATGTGTCCCGAAACGCTTAATTTCCATGTTAGAGCTCATTTTAGTATTTATCTTTAAATGTAAATTGAAATAATTCGTGCAGACAATTGTCAAAATACCCAACTGTTTCGTTAGTATGTACTGTACATTTGTGGGGGAATTTGAAAGCTCTTGTCTACGCAACCCCGGTACCAAATGTAGAGGCTTTACGCGCTCGTATTGTGAACGGCTGTGATACAATACGCCATTCTCCAGGGCTGCGTCAGCGCATCAGGGATTCCATGCGACGGAGGGTGGATGCATGTATACTCGCTAACGGAGGACACTTTGAACATTTCCTGTAACAAAAGTGTTTGAAGTCACGCTGGTACGTTCTGTTGCTGTGTGTTTCCATTCCATGATTAATGTGACTTGAAGAGGTGCAATAAAATGAGCACTAAAATGGACGTTAAGCGTTTCCGGACACATGTCCACATAACATATTTTCTTTCTTTGTGTGTGAGGAATGTTTCCTAAACCTTTGGCCGTACCTGTCTGAACAACCAACAAAATGGATTCTAAGATAAAGAAGAGATTCACTCACGAAGTAATTCTTTATAAATAGAGTTTATTTCTCTTTCTGGACGTGAAAATGTGGAGGTGGTCCTACTTTATATACCGGTAAATAACTGAATATTTCCACAAATATTGTTCATGAGAGGCATTATAAGTATCAAGCGTCTCGATAGTAAAAGTTCCAATTTGTCACTCGTAAATTAGTATAGTCCATCGAACATTTCAGTTTGCTAAATAATCCGCGATTAAAGTATTTGTTATAAAACACATTTTGTAATCACACGAGTACACGATTGCTGAATTGTCATAGTTCCACAGCCCTACTACCGTGAATAGTTTATCACTTTTTAAGCAAAGTTCTGCTGTCACAGTCCCGTAAAAGCTCTAAGTCCACACATGCCTCTCTCTTCAAATCACAAGTTCGTAACGCGGCTTCAAACCTCCCCACCACCTCCAAGTTACGAGTCCCTTCCCAAGCGTTCGGAAGCGTGCTGTTCCTGCTCCCAAAATTGTATCCTTCCGCGCATCCTAACGACTCGTCTTTAAAATACAATTTCCCTTCAAAAATCTTAACAAACAGATATATATTAAACACTACTAAAAACGGTTGAGACTGAAGCTCTTTGCTCAGATAGCTATTAAGGGTGGTGTCTCACTGTTCAAATATACTGCCGCCGTCGAAACATAATTACACAATTAATATTTGATTTATCATGGCTTTTTATCCTAATACATTCAATTGTTGTCTACAAATATATATATAATTGTTTATATATAAATTATCTGATGCATATTTTCTATTTTTAGTCGCCATGAAATATTTAAGTGACAGTCTTCAACATAAAAAATGAACGTTACTAAGAATATTAAATATAATAAAGTACATATATAAATGTAATGCGCTTTGTTGGGTTCATGTTTTGTGTTTCTGTGCTGGAATCTATGTTCTGACACAAGACTATTACTACCTCAACGAAAAGCAGAACAATAGAGTAAAACAAAGTTTATTGAAACAATACGGAAATAAAAAATGTTCAAATGTTTGTAAATCTATCGGACCAAACTGCGTTGTCATCAGTCCGTAGCTTACAAACTACTTAAACCTAGGTAAACTAACCTAAGGACCACACACACACACACACACACACCCATGCCCCAGGAAGGACTCGAACCTCCACGGCGAACAACCGCGCGTTCCGCAGCGAAGTGCTTTAGACAGCTCGGCTACTCCACCGCGGCGAATACGGAAGTAACGTGGTATGTCTTTTAAGAACTTTGAACAATACGTGTTAGATATCTTATCATATATCTGTTCAACCAATATAGTGTTGTTTCTGCAGCATGATTCGAGTAAAAAATTTTAAACAAATGTTTAAAAAAATTATCTTATGTACCAAGAACCTCCTGTATTAAAGCCGTCACTTCTTGGTGTAAATTTTGTATTTGAGAATGAGGATAGAGCCCCAGCAAACAGAATATGCAGGCGTAGTATAAAAAAAATCCACAGACTTTGGGCTGGTAGTAACAACAAACACTTCTTTCGTACTACTCCGAAAAAGCGTTTACTGTAAGGTACTTGGAACTCCGTAAACGGAGGTTCGCCGTATTTCGAACAATTAATAAGCATAAAAAGAGTTTAATAAATATTCAGTGTTGTTTTTAAAAGTTTGTAATAGTCTTTCACTTCTCTGTCGAGACTCTTAAACATTACCTTGCCACGCATTCTCTGTAGCGGTTACACGTCAGTGCTAGAGGTTTCTTATTGTTGGTCCATGTATTTCAGTGCTGTTTCAAGGGCGGTGAATCCTTTATTGTGTGTCATTTTGTCACCACCTTCATCAACCATGTTTTGTTTCTCTTCCTGTTCTGTTTCCTGTTGACGGTTTTAACAAAGCCTACAATGACTTCGTCAGTGACTTCATACATGTCACCAATGGCAAGCTTCACATAAGGTGCTCATCAGTTGTATCTACACATTCAGGGATTTGTTTCAGCAAAGGCAAAATTTTTTCCTTGGTAAATACTGACAATCAAAGGTGGCATTTTATTCATCTTTGTCGATCCTTTTAATTGACCTCGATTTATTTTCTCACAGGCACTAACAACCTATTTATCCAAAAGAAAAAACACCAGACAGATTGTGCAGGACTCTCTATTCTATGACCCCCTATAGTGCAGTCTGCTATAAATATAAACTGGCTTACGCGTTGGATAATATGGAGTGTCGGTTAAGCGAGACTCAACTGTAGACAGCAATGGATATTCAAGACACACCTTGTCCGATTGTATTCTGAAGGAGGCTACTGTAATCGAAACTGGTTTGGCCGAAATGCAGATAATTATCTACAGTGGCTACACCCTGAGCAAAGCGTGAAAGCAAGCATTCAGCTAAGTAAAATTACGACGTCTGCCGAGAGCCTGTTTGAAGGGATCTACGGAAGTAATGACAGACCGTGGATCCTGCCCAGTCTTCTGTGACGTCATCCCTCCCCCACCACCCAACAAGGCGTGGGAGTATAAAGGTGGTGATAGCTAGCACATGACGGCAACGTATTCTATGGCAATATCGTGTACAAGAACGGTTGCAGCATCCTGGACGCCTTAGTACAGTACGAACAACTAATTCGCCGACAAACTTAAGCTTACACACACACACACACACACACACACACACACACACACACAGATATATATATATATATATATATATATATATATATATATATATATATATATATATATAAGGATAGAAAATTTAATTTTGAGTTTCTGAATAATGAAACTCGAGCCGACATGGTGAAATTTGTCAAAAAAATTCCCAAATTTGCAAAAAAAAAAAAAAAGATTTTTCTTAAATAAATAAAAGACGATAACTCCGAAGGGAAAACGTTTATTTAGAAAGTTATAGTCATCAGGATTACCTGACGATTGCTTTTTTGTACGTATCGATTGTATTGATACGTTTGGAGATATAGTGAAAACTATATAAAAATCTTTAAAAACTAGATACATTATAAGTCGTCAAAATTTAAGTTTACAAAATTATTATTTTCCATAAGTATGGCATGAAATAAGCCAAAAAAGTAATAGTTCTAAAAAATTAAAAGTATCCAGTATTTTTCGAGGTTTTTTTTATTTTTATTTATTTATTTATTTTTTATTGGCCTACTCGGAGCTTGGTTAGAGTTGGTCAGGGGATAGATCTAGAATAACGGCTTCTCGTCTTCTTTCTTTGTGAAGAGTTTTAATACCTTGCTATTAAATTTTCTTTTTTTTACATTTTGTTAATTAAAATTATCAGAGAACGACTTTGAAAAACTGAAACATTTTTGGACCTGATTTTTCAGCTATTTTTTATTTTTGTGTTATGAAAATAACTGTTAAAGAAATGTGTTGCTGGCATTATTTCACAGATTTTAAAACAAATAATATTGCTGTAAGACCTTCTGGAAACTTATAAAAAATCTGGAGGACGTAATTAACATTTTACAGCGATGTGCTTCATGAAGCTTAATATTGAATACTTAAACAAGTAAAAAAATTACTAGGATTTGTTGCATTGTTTTCTAGTATTACTAACCGATTGGTTAAGTGTAGCGTGCAAGCAGGTAGTGCCTTGAGCTAGAGAGGGTGTGCGTTGAGAGAGGATTCCAGCAGCATGCTCAACGAAAAGACTATCTGAAAACCAGTACTGGGCACATTTTAGCAACCACATCCTCGAGAGACACTGATGTGTATGCATGTATTAAATATACACTTATTGCTTTTAACTTCACGGAAAAATTTATAGCGTAGTTCCGTTACAAAACCTTTAATTTAGTGACTGATTTTATGAATAAATGTTAGATATCTTGATCAGAATATCTTTGGCCACCAATGACAGCGGTTACGCATATGGACAATCTTTGAAGTTGAATCAGCTGTCCGTTAGTTCACAACTTGCTGCCTTCTGAGAAACAAGTGGTACTGCGCAAAGTTTTATTTTTCACAATGTACATACACAGATATTGTGTTTAACGATACTTCCTAGTAGCAGATAAGTTTTATGGTAGGTAGGAGGTTAGTTTTATTGGAATACTAGTAGAAAACCCGGCGTTGTCCGGGTATTTATTTATTTATTTATTTATTCGAACCTTGAGTTAATACTTTTCCTATCCATTCTCTCTCTGTCCATCTCCTTTTTTCTAATAAAATGTTACATTTATCAGAGAATATATAAGAAATCACAGGTAAAAGTGCACTCGTTTCGAAGAATCCAATCACGAATTTCAAGAATAATGATTGTAATAATATCATAGATGGATCACTTGATGTAATGCACGAAACGTCAAATAGATTTTCGTAAAGATATGTATTGAAAGAAATTTCTTTTTTTACTGCTTTATTTATTTATTCTTATATTTCCTTATTCGTATACTTATCCTTACAGAGAAAGTGCTGAAGACATTGTAGCACGCATAGACCAAAGATATGGTCTGTGGCGTTACGTTTCGCTGTACGTAACCTCCTTGCTATAGAGTCGCAAACGTCATCGCAGGCCTTCAGTCCCTTATTGCTGTCGCCATGGAACTGCTATGGTCTACAACGGGAGACGTCGGACAACAATTACACACACGCCATTCGTTTGCGTTCTGTAGTTTTCGCTGCATAGCGAAATATTAACACACACGCACGTGGAATTTTATATACACCGATAACTTTCCATCCCAGTACACTCCACCCTTTTATCATTATCAACCCTCAAGCAACAATGCAACCAATAAAACCATTTTCAAAGAGTAAATATAATTTTCAAGGAATCATTATTGTTCCGCATTTCGCGTTATATTCTTCAAATTACTATATATCTATCAGATCGCTATAAAACCGTGCCTAAAACCTTCCTTAGGTATAATTTAGTAACTGTACAAATATTTAAGTCTCTACGTCTTGTCGTTTGGACGTGATACACCGAACAGACATTCACATTAATATATATATATATATACGTCTTGTCGTTTGGACGTGATACACCGAACAGACATTCACATTAATATATATATATATATATATATATATATATATATAGAGGGTAGACATAAGTAACTGTACAAATTTTTAGCTCTTTGGGTCTTGTGGTTCAGACGTGATAAACGTACACCGAACAGACATTCACATTTATAGATATAGATTTGTGGTACAGTCGTTTGTATATAGTGCCCATATCATTTTATGTGTCGCTGTTTTACAGAACTTGAAATGGGATAATGTCTTCCAGAAATATGTCGTGTTGACATATATATTTTATCATTGACAACTGGTGCGTGAACTACAGTAATAATATATAAAAACAGTTTAGAGCGGACTGCTTAGTCCAGTAACAGCGTCAAACAGGCCTTTTGGTTTTTTTGGTTGCAGCTTCTGGAATCACACTGTTTACGAAATAAAAAAAGTGGAATTCCTGTTTACATGTATTAAATCGTTTATTTCTATGCTTGTGGATATGTTCGTAATGTTCTGTTATGTAGACTTAGGTATGAAACAACAAAATATCTATGAACAAGACTCTTATAAAAGTTGCAAATGTTCAAATATTTGTAGGGTTTATGTGACTTAACTACGGGGTCATCAGTACCTAAACATACAAACTACTTATGAACTAGCTAATACTAAAAACGGTATAAATATCCATACCCGAGGGGGGGTTAGAACCACCGATCGTAGTGGCCAAGCAGAACGTGACTGGCGCGCCGCAGACCTTTCGGCCACTGCGGCCGGCTGAAAGTTGAATCTTACTTCAATAAGGGCAGGGAATTATAAACGTTTCATGACAAACATGTAAAATGCAATATGTGAAACAATAAAGTGTGAATTTTTTGCTCTAAGTAAGGTACAAATTGCCTCTTCATAAAACGAATCTAACAAACTCACTCTTCAGAGGATGCGCACTTACGTTTACATAGCATCAAATATTATGCACCGTACTTCTATGAAATTTATAGGGAAGCCTTTGGGTCTATCGGAATAAAAGAAAAGAAAAACTGTTTGCTTGGTAGGAGCTTTGAACCAGCATCGTAGGAGATCTTCCATTTTACAGTCTACAACTTGGCCGTCTACGCTACGGCTACTGACGTATGTGCGTCACATCGAGAAAGGTATTAGACGTCTTGTATACACTACTAATAGATATCTAGATTGCTGACATGCATTTACAGCAAATGATGTAAAGAACAATTCGTGTTGATAGAACTTCAGTCCGTCTTGCCTTGAAACGGCAGATTACTGTAATACGGATTTTTTTAACCACATTTAAGATGTTTCCAGTCATTCATTCCGACAAATGAACGATTTTCGACAGATTCTCAATTTACTCAGTTACTTTTACTTGCTTTGGGATGTTATACATTCATAAGACCTAAGACATATACATAAAACCCAATATGGCGTCCTCATCTCTCTACCGAAAAGAGCGCCCCCCCCCCTACTCCCCCGGTAGCCACGTGGTGAGACGTCGGTGGCCTTATTGGTGATCGTTGAGTCGCACGTTAAAAATATCTGGCATGATTCATACTGCGCGACATGTTGGGAAAGCCTCGCCAACGTGCGGCTCGCGCCGAGGCCTACGAGAAAGACCAGCGCAGTCGTCATGCCACGTAAGCAAGGTAGTTCTGAGCCGGCGGGATCGCTAGCCGATTGGCCGGCCGCTGGGGCACTGCCCACTGCGTCATAGCAGGCAGTCACTGAGCCAGCGATCGCGCCGGCTCGGAACTACCTTGCATGACGACTGAGCTGGGATCTGTCTTTCTCGTAGGCCTCGGCTCTCACGTTGTGACGTCACAAACTCGCCACGTTGGCCACAACTCATTCAGATTCACGCTGCGTGTGCCGACGGCTTTACAGCTGGCGTCATATAAGAAGGCGCTTCCGCGCGTAGAGGTGGACGGAGAGGGGAAGTATGGAGGGAAGGAGCGACGGCCGACCGCCAACAGTTGCGCTTGCGAGAGAAACATTGCGTAACTCGCGGTGAGCCACGCGTCTGCAGAATGAACACAATTGGCTGTAAGTGCGGTAATGGCGGGAGATGATCAGAATGGCTCAAAACTGGGCCACCTTTGTACATGACGCCGACTATAAACGTGCCAGTGATGATCACCAGAATGGAACGGGCGGTGCAGGACACTGCTGTACACGCTATGACAGGCCCCTCCAAATCGAGCACTCGGTGCTTGCGCGCCCCAGCGCCGCGCCGTGCGGCCCCGGTGCTTTCCCCCACCACTGTTTCTTCCACGTGTAACATCACGTGCGTGACAGACAGCGCTCGCTCTTGCGCCTCCTTACTTACGCTGAAATGTACGTTTTGAATCTTATCAAATGGGACACTGTTCATCTGTCTTGAGAACTTCGTGATTGTTGGGCCAGCAGTGAAGTAAATGTCTCTAAAGGACAAGGTATTAACAGGTCCAGATCACTGCTATAATTAATGTTTTTTTACACAACAGCTGTTTCAGCAATTTGCCATTTTCTAGTGTATGCATTTATGTAAGATTAACATAAATTACTTTTTGTGTATTGTAAATGACGAGTTACATGCGTAAAAATTTATGGTTAGCGTCCTATATAACATCTGGCATAACTGTTATTATATAATCATACTTTATAGCAGTATGTTATTAGCATTTAGCTGCTGTACTTTCTGCAGCGTGAGATGTTAATTAGATTTTAATTTTATTTTTTGTATAAACACGTTTTTTAAGTGTGACAGTTTGCCAAAGAAGTTTTATAATGTAAAATACATAATTTTTATGTTTAAAATCCATGTGTTCATTAAGCACTTTGTCTGGATAATTTTTTGTGTGAATATATATCTCAACCTTTCCAAAATATTCATTACTGGTTCCTTTGGAACTTTACGTAAAATCGTCAGTGCACTCTCGATGTTTTGAGTTGAATAGTTTTCATTTTTAAGGTGTATATAAAAACTTGACAAGTTGTTTTCCCTTATTCTGATGTGTTCGCGAAATCGTGTGACAAACATAACAACACCAAGATAGTCATTATAAATAGCTATTAAAATAACCTTCTGACCTATTAAACATCTCTGGTATCATAGTTATTTACATTGTAAAACATCTTTCGCCAACTGTTACATTTAAAAAAACGAGTTTATACAAAAATTAAAATGTAATTAACATCTCAGGCTGGAAAAAGAACAGCAGCTAGATGCAAGTAACATATTGATATAAAGTATGATTATATCATAACAGCTATGCCAGATGTTATATATGACGCTGCAGCATCATAGCTGTAAGTACAAAATTTTTACATATCTGACTCGTCATTTACAATATACAAAAAGTAATTTATGTTATTCTTACATAATTGCAGATACTTCAAAATGGCAAACTGCTGAAACAGCTGTTGTGTAATAAATAAAAATATTAATTATAGCAGTGATCTCGACCTCTTAATACCGTATCTTGCGAACGTTCGGCATGAGCAGAAAAGGTTTGGATTTTTGAGTAACATTTATTAATACTTAATGGGAAGATTAAGCCTGATGGGAAACCACAATTCTTAATATGCCACTCTACCGTAAACATCAACTCGCCGTCACTACGAAAATAAACAGACGAGAGGAGTGAACGACCAGAATGAAGGGAACTGATTACCAAATTTAAAAGCACTATTGCTATGATCTTGTTTACCCTAAAACTAAACAAAAGAAATATACATTTTTAATTGTACTTACTAAAGATCAGGCTGCCTCTCACGCCTAATGTTCGAGTTCTCCATTGGGCATGCGTATGTCGGTTGTCTTCAGTAAAGTTAGATTAAGTTCTTTGTAAGCCTACGGACCAATGACCTCAGAAGTTTTGTCCCCTAGGATTACAAACGTTTGAACATGTGTATTGCTGACCTCACTTTCAAGGAAGACGTCATAAGGTATTTACATAAATAAATCGTTGTAAGGTAAAAAAAAAATTATGTGTGACCGTAAGCAAGTTTCAAAACTGAAGGTTTCGTTTGCTAAACGTCAGCTTCAAGAAGGAAATTAGGACAATTTTCCCTCTCTAAAATTCTTGAAATTACGGCCACAACCGGGAGTAAACAGTCATTACATAAAAATTTTGAAAATACGCATGAAAAAATAAATAAAAAGTTTTTATTATGCCTTTTTCTGTGCACACAGTAGATGGCCCATCAAGTCTCCAAATTGAGGTGACAGAACTACAGTACGATTCAATTTTGACACACCGCTATTTACAATACAATATTTCTTTAAATTCATTTATATAAAGGCATTGATGAACAAGAAATTTCGAGGATTCATTCCCTTGCCCTAAAATGTGTTGCAATGTTCTGAGCAACGTTCTTTTGCGAACAAGTGTTTCCAATTATGAATGTAACGAAACAAAAACAAGGTCAAGTTTAATGAATCGTTCCAAGATGTAATTCGATTTGCAACTGTCAGAACTATTGGGACTAATATGAGAAAATTTGTGGGTTCAATGTGATGCCAAAGATCAACAAAAAATGTTGAAAATTTGTACAAAATAATGAGCGCAATAAAGCTATTCTTTCTGTCTATAAACAGAGATTATGATTATCATTCGTTTTAATAGTACACAAACGACTCTCGCCTCGCTAAGCGCGTCGACAACACTTACCCTGCCACCTCTGTCATGGAAGCGCCGTGACTGCCTTGTTCACGTGCCCCACAACACCGACTGCTGCAGCAGAGCACCGGTGCTTTTCCCGGTGCCGGTCGGTGCACGCGAAGCACCTGAGTCGGAGAGGCCTGCACTATCATCAACACCACCTACAGAGAAGGCCGCGGCGCTCTCGTGTGACGTCAGGCAGAGTAGGTTGCGCGCGCATAGCTAACTGGGTAACCGCTGGTGCACGACCCACTATGCTGAAGCAGCGAGCCAGTCAGCTATGCGCACGCAACCTACTCTGCCTGACGTCACACGAGAGCACCGCGGCCTTCTCTCTAGGTGGTGGTGCTATAATGCCGGACGTCGGACCCGTGAGCCTGACGTTCACAAAGATTTTCGCGCTGCCCTGCACGACGCAACATACGCGCACAAACGCCGTTGGCATCCAGGCAAAAGCGACTCTCATCACTGAAGACGATACGTCTCTATTCGTCCTTCCATCAGCACCTATCGCGATACCACTGGAGTCGGGCTGAATGACGTTGTCGCGTGAGCGGAAGACGCTCCAATGGCACGTATGATCGTGCATCATCGTATGGCGCCGCGGCCGAGCGAATTGAGGCGCTACGTTTCGATGCGCGAGACCGTTCCTCGTTGAGGGTTCGAATCCCCCTAAGGCATGGATGTTTGTGCCGTCTTTAGTATAAGCTAGTCCATTAGTCGTTTGTAAGTTTATGGACTTATGACCCCGTAGTTAAGTCCCATCAGCTATACAAACAATTGAAAATTTTGTAACATGGTATGGCGAGCCGTATTATACAGTGGCCGTTCTCCTTGGGTGATCGTCGAGGGACCTCTGATACCACCATTCATCTTGCTACCGTGCATTCACCAACAAGGCGATATGCTTTTCCAACAGGTCAATGCACATCCACATGTATTCCGTACCACTCATCGTGATCTTCAAAGTGTACGTCAACTACCGTGGCCAGCACGATCCCAAAATCTGTTCCCCATTGAACATGTTTGGGACCGGATGAAAGACCATCTTCCGCGGTCTGCACGACTGGCACTAAATCTGGCTCAGCTGAGGCAGCGGGTGGAAACTGCATGGCAGGCCATTCCGCAAGGAAACAGTCGGCACTTCTACGATCCTATCCATGGGAGAACTGCAGGTTGCATTGCTGCTAAAGGAGGGTGTATGGGATATTGGAGTAGTCCCGGTAGGGAGGTAGCCCCAGTAGGTAGATTTTCAGCTTTTATCTTCATCTAGAAACTCTCTGGCTAGTGCTGCACATTGTGTGGCCATATGGTGAACTATCTCCTCAACCAACGCAACTTCTGTTCTATCTGTTGTGAATCCGTGACTGTCATTGAACTGTAAGTACCGTTTTTATTATATTTTCTTTATTACATAATTTCTATAAATATTAGTGATCCATAAGGTTTGGGTTACTGTATTACGCAAGACGGTTAGATATTTATAACCTTTAAGAACGATATATTTATATATTTATAACCTTTAAGAACGATTTTCCCAAAATGGGAAACGGGCAGCCCCAGTAGGTAGCAACAGAGTAATGGCAGTAGTCTACCGGTGCTACCCCACAAGCCTTATTTTAATTATCACTGTTACAGATTCCAAGAACTACGAATCGAGGGAGCCCTTAATATGCATTGAACGTTATTGCGGAGGGTAGCAGAGGAGTCAACCTTCAATTTGGCACTATACAAGAATGCAGAAAGGAAGAGAAGGTATCTAAACCTCACTTTCACTTGGTAATGGAATAAAGCTGTTATCAAATATTTTTTATGGTTTGCCTGCGCAGGAATCGCGAAGAAAAAGAAAAGAAAAGAAAAGCTCATAGGTTTTCTCAAAATGTGCGTTTGAAGGTTTTAAAACTAAATCCTACAATCTGCATTAGAAAATCAGAATCTACTAGTGTTAATGGAATTACTGGTTTTAACTGTGAAGACCTGAAAACACGCTTCCAGTCTTTAATCACCTTCAGAAGTATATAATTTTGTGTCCCCTTGAAACACTGTTAAAATGTGTTTTATCCATAAGAAATATGTGGAGTTAAGTGTACTGGCATTACTCCCGTGGCTCGGGGAATCCTGGTAACATGTAGGTGGTCTGATTTTTCTATTCTTCTATGTTAATATGTTATCAGTAACATTTCATAATTTAAGGTACAGAAGTGTGAATACATAACTTCAGTTTAAGAGTGTGAATTTCTGAATGAGGTTTCTTTAAGCAGTAAAATAAACAGTGAAGTATTAAAATGCCAATATCGCTATTAATTAGTTCTCTGACGAGCGGTTTCGATCCACTTAGGGTATCATCATCTAGTGACTAGTGTCCTATGTTTTCGTTTCGTGAAGGCGCATGACATTAAAATGGTATGTCAATTATAAAACGTTTAACTTTGACAAATGGTGCATCAAAGGTAAAATGGTTAAAATACTTTTAAAAAATTCTCCTTTGTTTTTTAAGCTTTCTTAAGTATTTTTACCATTTTACCTGTGACGCACCATTGTCAAAGTTAAATGTTTTATAATTGGCATACCATTTTAATGCCATGCGCATTCACGAAACGAAAACATAGGACATTAGTGACCAGATGATGACACCCTAAGTGGATCGAAACCGCTCGTCAGAGAACTAATTAATAGCGATCTTGGTATTTTAATACTTCAAAGAAGGAGATCGTCGTCCTACCATGGAAAAATTAAAAGAAAATGAACAGTATTGCTTAACCTACTGCCATTGCGCCATTCTCCCCTAGAGCCGCGGCGGAGTGGCCGAGAGGATTAAGGCGGTATGCTCCGATGCGCGAGTCCTTTCCCCGTCAGGAGTTCGAATCCTCTCTCGGGTATGGATGTTTGTGCTGTCCATAGTATAAGTTAGTTCATATGTAGTTTGTAAGTTTGATGACCCCGTAGTTAAGTCGCATAAGCTTTAAAACATATGAACATTTGAGGGTGTACACGGTAGTAGCGTCGACATTACATGATCTCTGTACTCACGCGCGTATTGCTCTGTCTGTATGATCCTGTGTTGTATACAACCTGAAGAATGTGTCATTAAACTTCCGTATCCTTGGTCGACGAATTCCAGGTGTTCCTATTTTCAATTTTCAGGAGTGTATAAAGGAATTGATAAGAATTTCAAAGTGTGACAGCTCCTCGTGAGACAGACGGACAGAGAGGTCTGTAAATATGCATCGCGTGCTGGGAGGCGGTGCAGGGCGCGGCGCGGCGGCCGCCTTGTCAGATTGGGCGTCGCCTTTTAATTTTCCTGATGAGCGGCGGCGGCGGCAGGAAGACAGGCGATGGGCGATGGGCGGTGGGCGGTGGGCGGTGGGCGCCGCCTCTGGCCGCTCTTATCGCGCCTTCCGCCAAATTAGGAGCGGCCAGAGGGCCGGGCGGCGGTGGTAGTAGCAGCGGCAGCAGCGGTAGTAGTAGCAGAGGCAGCGGCATCAGGACGAGCTGCGTGGGTCGATGGCGCGGCAGTCGGCGGCGCGTGGCCGCGAGGCAAAGCACGCTGTCTCCAAGACTGTCCTCGTTGTGGTAGGCAGGGACGTGGCTGGCACATCCAGCAGCACCAGGGTACACTACAGATCCCCGTACAATTACACTCCTGGACATTAAAATTGCTACTCCACGAAGATGACGTGCTACAGACGTGAAATTTAATCGACAGGAAGAAGATGCTGTGATACGCAAATGATTAGCTTTGCAGAGCATTTACACAGGGTTGGCGCTAGTGGCGACACCTATAGTGTACTGAAATAGGGAAAGTTTCCAACCGATTTCTCATACACAAACAGCAGGGTACCGGCGTTACCTGGTGAAACGTTGTTTTGACGCCTAGTGTAAGGAAGATAAATCGTGCCATCACGTTTCCGACTTTGATATAGGTCGGATTGCAGCCTATCGCGATTGCGGTTTCTCGTATCGCGACATTGCTGCTCGCGATGGTAACGATTAAATGACAATTAGCGCAGTATGGAATCGGTGGGTTCTTGAGGACAATACGCAACGCGGCGCTGCATCCCAACGGCCTCGTATCACTAGCACTCGAGATGACAGGCATCTTATTCGCATGGCTCTAGAAGATCGTGCGGCGACATCTCGATCCCTGATTCAACAGATGGAGACGTTTGCAAGACAACAACCATCTGCACGAACAGTTCGACGATGACTGCAGCAGCGTGGACTACCATCCCGGACAGCATGTCTGTGGGTACCATTGACGCTGTATCACCGTCAGAAGCGCCTGCGATGGTGTACGCAACGACGAACCTGGGTACACAAATGGAAAATCGTCATCAAGGTTCTGTTTACAGCATTGTGATGGTCGCATCGCCGTGGTAGAGTAGCCGAGCGGTCTAAAGCGTCTCGCTGCGGAGCGTGCGGTTGCTCGCCGTGGAGGTTCGAGTCCTCCCTGGGGCATGGGTGTCTGTCTCTGTCTGTAGGTTAGTTTACCTTGGTTTAAGTAGTTTGTAAGCTACGGACTGATGACCACTCAGTTTGGTCCGATAGATTTACAGACATTTGAACATTTTATTTGATGGTCGCATCCTTGTTGGCGACATTGCGGTGAACACACATTGGAAGCGTATCACCCGGCATGATGGAGTGCCATTCGTTACACGTCTCGGTCACTTTTTCTTCGCATCTAAGGCTCTTTCAACAAATGCCGTTACACTTCAGATGTGTTACGACCTGTAGCTCTACCCTTCATTCGATCCCAGCGAAAACCTATATTTCAGCAGCATAATGCACGACCGCATCTTGCAGGTCCTGTACCGCCCTTTCTGGATGAGTAAAACGTTCGACTGCTGCCCTGGCCAGCACATTCTCCAGATCTCTCACCAATTCAAAACGTGTGTTCAATGGTGGCCGAGCAACTGGCTCATCACAATACGCCAGTTACTACTCTTGACGAACTGTGGTATCATGTTCAAGCTGCATCGGCATCTGTACCTGTACGCACCGTCCAAGCTGTGTTTGACTCAATGCCCAGGCCGTTATTATGGTCAGAGGTCGTTGTTCTGGATACTGATTTCTCAGGATCTATGCAACCAAAATTGCATGAAAATGTCAGTTCTAATATAATAATTTTGTCTAATGAATACCTGTTTATCATCTGCATGTCCTCTTGGTGTAGCAGTTTCAATGGCCAGTAGTGTGCTAGTACTGCCTGAGGCTGAGCTTCGACAAGTTGTGAACAGGTGTGGTAACTTTCGTGCCTCAGTTACAGAGGTAGCCCGGACCGTAGGTACAACCAAAACGGAGGCGTATCTGTGGAGAGGCCAGGAGAACATGTTGCAGCGACAGTAGTCTCGATGACTGACTGAGCTGGCTTTGTAACATCGCCTATCACGTTGGCTGTCGCACGCTAAGCGATGGATGTTTCTCCTCTGTGCCAGGCCCAGGAAACACCACCTAAAAGACGAGGCCTCACAATTGACCTTGCCTACGTCACACTTACAGGCCGTCCTCTGAATGGCCGACCGCTACGCAGCGACGGGCGTGTCCCAGTAAGCTGGTGGCCACGACCTGTAAGTGTGACGTAGGCATGGCCAGTTGTCAGGCCTAGGTGGCGTTGGTCCAGGCCGGGAGGGCATGGTGGGCAAGCCACTCATGGTCCGTTCGCCTCAACATAACAGTTTGAAAATTTGATCAAAATAGCTATTTCACTCAGTACTGAATAGATGACATAATACAAGGTGCCTCACGAAAGACGCCTGCCAGGCGTCCGCGGATCACGCGGTACGGCTCCCAGCCGCCGCCACCGCATCCGCCAGCCACGGCAGCGCCAGATTCTCGGACTCTATTTGCCGCATACACCGAGTTTAAAAAATATTGGCATCTGAGTAACCTAAGCTTACCTTTATTTACAGTAGATGTTCAACATGATGTCCCTGTATGGAAAGATCAGTCTAACATCTCTTGACCACATTTGTGAACTCACGACGAATTTTGGCTGCCGAAATCTGGAAAATGTCTAGTCGAATCTTTTTTCACGAAACAATAAATTCGACAGGCAAGTGAACAATATGCTCCATCCATTTTTTCAAGAACTTTCACCCAACGAAAAGCTGTACGGTTATTTCATGCAGGACAATGCACTCATTGCCAGTGCCAGTGCCTCAGCAATACAGAATGGTTTTAATGATAATATAGTTGACTGGCCTCCTCGTTCTCTAGATCTAAATCCCTGTGCCTTTTCTGTTTGGGGAATGTTAAAAGATAAGGTGTATACAAATATAGACTCGAAGAGTTGGAAGACAAGATTAGACGAGTCCTTTCCCAGATTTCGGCAGCCAAAATTCATAGAGTGTTGAAAATGTCTTCAAGATATGTGAGGTCGCTCTTTCCATAGAAGGGCATCATTCTGAATATCTACTGTAAATAAAGGTAAGCTTATTTTATTCAGATGGCAACGTGTTTTAGACTTTAACTCAGTGTATGCGTTCGCGCCACAATAGAATCCGAGAATCGGGCGCTGCCGTGGCCGGCGAATGCGGTGGCGGCAGCCGGGAACCGTACTGCGCGATCCGCGGACGCCTGGCAGGCGTCTTTCATGAGGCATCCTGGATATCACTGCGAATAGAGAAAATCTGGGATGTCGGAAGACACAGAGCGTATCTGCACGCCGTTTATACGCCTACCGCTACTTTTCAGTCACTGCACAATGGCAATTAGTTGCCGGCCGCGATGGCCGAGGGGACTGAGGCGCGCCAGTCACGGTCTGCACGGCCACTATGGTCGGGAGTTCGAATCCCCCTCGGGCATAGATATTTGTTCCTTCCTTAGTATAAGGAAGTTCATAAGTAGTTTGTAAGTTTAGGGACTGATGCCCCGTAGTTAAGTCCCATAAGCTATACAAAAATTGAACATTTTGACAATTAGTTACAGAAACTAACTGTAAACAATAAATTATAACTGAAAAGGAATGAAATAATCACATGTACAATATACCATTTATTGAAGAGGCGAGTACACATGAGAAAAATGATACATGGTATTCAAGGTGTTTGTTAATAACATTCTGGACACAGCCACTTGTTCCACTCACCACAGAGTGTGACTATCTTCTTCATATGTAACACGGCCTCAGATCGTTCATGTTCAAAAATGTTCAAATGTTTGTAAAGTGTATGGTACTTAACTACGGGGTCATCAGTCCCTAAACTTACAAACTACTTATGAACTACTTACGAACTAGGACTGCACAAATATCCATGCCCGAAGGGGGATTCGAACCCCCGACCGTAGTGGCTGTGCAGACCGTGACTGGAGCGCCGCAGTCTCCTCGGCCACCGCGGCCGGCAGATCGTTCATGCTTTTTACAAATCTTCATGTAACACTCCTGGCATCTCTTCCTCAACTTTCTGTTTCGTTCATCTTTTTCCTGTGGCCTTTTTCGCTACCTGTTCTGGGACAAAGGGGCAGCGGTTTTTTTTCTTGGATCCTGGAGACGTCCAGTTCGTGCTCGGTTGACATACCAAATAAATTTTGAGTAATTTCCACTCTAAAGCCCTTTATTTGCATTGCGTGTCTATTTAGTTTCCTATACAATATCAATAAACTCATCATTGAAGTTGTCAAGAGGAATTAAAAAACGAGTTTTTGTTACAATCGAATGGTTTTCCATAAGTCGAGAAGTAACTAGTAATTTGATCTGAAACATCAACTCCTTGCTTTCTTTTGTTATATTCAACAATGATTGCTGGTTTTCGTTTTTCATTACGAGGTAGGTCTTTGCCTGATGGAATCACATTCCTCACGTGTTTTGTTGATAGAAACACCAGCACCCTTTGCCAACAACAATGCCATCGGATGAGTCTTTACCTATTACTTCACCTTTTTATGTTCTTGTTCATAATATGTACAAGATGGCTTCTGTTCTATTTCAGTGTCCCAGCAAGTTACTCCTCTTCTCAAGGAATTGTTTTGTGAAAGGAACAGATGTGTAATAGTTATCTGTAACAACTGTTCGGCCCTCACCTAAATACTTATTACATATTATTTTTCAATAGAGGATGTGTAGTCCAATATTATTCTATTGTAGAATAGTCCTATGTACATGTCAATTAAAAAAAAATGAATTTCGTCTCTATTCGTTACTGTCTAACATGTCATCCGCGCACCTTTACTTATGTCCTTGCTATCTAAAATCTGCGCAGAACATCTATTTGTCTCACGACGGAAGGTCACCAATTGTGAAATTCAGATTCGATTCTTGCTGCCCGTAATAAAAACTCATGGCCAAAGGTGTAATTTGACAGAGCATCAAGACGCACTTTTCAGCCACAGTCGGGAAAATCGACAATTAAAAAAAAAAAAAAAAACTGTTGCGGTGAAATAATCTCTAGGATCAATAATTTTCTACAGGGGCGTGGCGGAGAGGTAAGCGCTCGGGTTCGTAAACCGAAGGTCGCCGGATCGAATCTTGCGCCATGCAAATTTTTTTTTATTATTTGTTTTTTGTAAATCAATATATATATTGTCCACGACAAACGACTTTCATACAACTTATTATATGCATAATTGTTGAAACTTATTGCTGGTAATATAAGTGTGTATGTGTGTGTGTGTGTATACATTTAAATTACAAAAAACAAATAATAATAAAAGTTTCATGCTGCGATATTCAATCCGGCGACCTTTGGATTACGAACCCAAGCGTTTACCGCTGCTCCACGCCGCTGTAGAAAATTATTAATCGCAGAGAGTATTTCACTGCAACTTTTTTCTTTTTTTCTTTTCTTTTTTTAATTCTCGATTTTCTCGAGAACGGCTGAGAAGTGCATCTTGGTGCTTTGCCAAATCACACCTCTAGCCATGAGATTTTATTATACCCAGTATGAATCGAATCTGAATTTCACAACTGGCGGCCTCCCCTTGTCAGTTACTATTAAATCCAATACCTCACCATAAAAACATTGAAAACATGGTGTGGCGTCAAAGCACTCCTATCTGTAGGATGAGAGGAATTATAACAGTATTTTTCGTGGCCTGCAAATACAGTCGCTTTCAAATAAGTACCATTGACATCGAACCATGCTGTAGTGGCTTCAAACCGACGAACGTTTGCAACGAGATCACTGAACACTTCAACACTACCATCACCAGCAGCGACACAAAAGTTGTCGTCGCAGCTGTCGCTGTCGGTCGTGTCCACACACGCATCTTCGTCATTAGAATGCTTCGATGTTGCAGAATCATCGACATCAGAGTCCGATTCTTCCAACATCCAACAACTAGTCGTTTTCTGACGTTTGCAATGTCGTGACGTCCCACTACTCCTCGACGGTACGGGATCAGTTCGGGATGATGCCATTTAGCTCTTGAAAGTTAATACAACCAATCCCACTGTTCATTACAAAATATAAATTAAGCACTCAGCATCGTTATGCAGGTTATCTTGCGGATAACTTTGGAATCAATCAATTATCGAATGAATAAGATATTGTTCCTGATACACTGTACACCAGTGCTCGTTCAATCAGACAATATAAAGTAATCCACACTTCTTCACGACGTAGAACTATAGGACGCTACCCGTTGGCGACCAGGGCAAAACTGATATAAACTTGTCAGTACATGATCGTCTTTACAGGCCACGTTGACCCACAGTATATGTTTTACGTTTCTGTGCATTGGAAATATACAAACCAATGCTACACCGCACTGAACAGAATGGGGCTTGTGGCCGCCGGCGTCCACACGGCATGAGGCGTAAGGCACTGCTGTGGCCGGCGGCGGCCACAAGGCAGTCGACGTGCTAGCGTGGCTTTACCAAACGTACTTATTTTGTCAAGTAGGCTCAACCAAATATATCGTGTAAAAACACTAAAATATGACGCGTTTCAAGGGTCAAGCCCTCATCATTAGATAACCTGTACAAGAATCTTAAAACATGAGACAATAAAAATATAAAACGTAATAAAATAAAACGAGGTTACTTACCTTGTAACCGTGCCTACGAAGAAAGGTCCTCACCATACCGTGCTTCGTCAGAATTCAAACCAGACGCTAGCACTGGCGGTGCATAATACAACCGAAATGCACGTTTACCAAACGTTAATGCGAATGCCTGAAAGAAATGGGAAACTATCGGTCTTACTTTTCCCGAAGACATGCTCCTTTACCTTATGAAGATGTGATCACGACATCCTCTTGGTTAAAAGGTCTCCAATGTGGATCCATGGGCGAGGACTCTCATTCTGTGGATCGTAGCGTGAGATGTTAGATCCCTTAACCAGGTAGGGAGGTTAGAAAATTTAAAAAGAGATATGTACAGGATAAAGCTAGTTTTACTGGGAATTAATAAAGTTCCGTGGAAGTTGGGGGTATTACAGAAGTATGTGTAATAATAAATTAGACAATAGGGATGGGGGTAAACTGAGTAGAACAGCGTTCGCATTATGGTAGTCAAGATAGATGCGAAGCGAACACCGAATACAGCAATACAAGTTTATTTGCCAACTAGCTCTACGGATGATGAGACTAAGAAATGGAAATGGGAGGAATTGTATGAAAACGAAATTATTCATACAGTTAAGAGAGAGGAAAAGTTTGAGGGGGAGGGGGAATGGAAGATCGAAAGGTTGCGGTTATCACGAAATTGTACAATTATTACAGCCAAAACTACACCCACTGCCGAGGCAGCAATCAACAGAGGGCAGAAGGAACACAGCCACAAGCAGACAAATAACTTGTTTACACTTAAGGAAGACACTGAATACAAACAACAAGGCGCTCGCAGATTCTACGACGCACCTCCAAACATTGCGAACACAACGCCAAGACGGAACTTAGCGAAGATGGTAACTATGTAACGGAGAGCTGCTAGATGTACATGGCAAATTATGTTCCGCAGCGACGAAAGTACCGAAGTCCCGAGGTTATAAGGAAGGTAGTTGCATGAACATAACACGGCCCATAGCGTGACCGTGTAGCCGTAAGGAACAGCCGTAAACTCCTTCAAGGACTTAACCCTACTACACTGCAATGTTGTTACCGTTTGGCAACGCAAATTTTTGTTACTATGTCAGACATACTACTTGTTGACAGATGGCAACACCATCATATCGTATACAATAGAGTCTGTTCTAAGTATTTAGTTGCTTGTTTCCTTCACAGAAGGCAGCGCAATCATGAAATGAGGAGAAATGCAACAAAGAGCGCTCCAGCGGATTTTACCCCTGTTGAGCATTAACGTAATTACAAATTGATACGACATCTGTCAAGTAAAAAAGTTTTATCATGTTACAGACATCTAATCGGAGTAGAAAACATGTTAGATACCAATATTTTCTTGCAGAGTGACTTATATCTGAATACAAGATGTTGGCCGGCCGCAGTGGCCGAGAGGACTGCGGAGCGCCAGTCACGTTCTGCACGGCCACTACGGTCATGGGTTCGAATTCCCCATCGGGCATGGATATTTGTGCCGTCCTTAGTATTAACTAGTTCATAAGTAGTTTGTAAGTTTAGGGACTGAAGACCCCGTAGTTAAGTCCCATAACCTCTACAAACATTTGATGTTGACAATGGCAACAGGTAAATACTGACTTTCACATTGTTAAATGAGTCATATTATTTTTTCAACATTTTTCTCCTGTTTCACGAAAATAAAAGTCCATGCAGTGTAGGGTTAAGAAACGGCCACCTCCCTTGGTGAGGTCGGAGAAACAATTCACATCTAAGTCTTAGTATGGAGGACATTGAGCGACACAACAGAGTCATAACAAATCGCGGATTCTTAGGTTAAAACCTATTCTTTTCCCACGTTCCTACTTGCAAATAAACTTGTACTTTGGCGTTTTATGACAAAACTTTTGTGTTTCTGCCTCGTCGCCGCTTTTGTGTCTCGTTTCCGTCGTAGGTGTCGGTGGCCGAGTAGAAAGACCGACACAGGAATAAAGGATGCACCCTTGTGCAGGTAGGACGTGACCAGCCAGTGGGACAGCAGAAACTAGAAACACTACAGTAAATTAGAACGAGATATATATTTCTTAGAGACTTAGTAATACTTAACTTTTACAAAGCTCAGTACTGCAGAATGCTGATACATAGTTGAGCTAGAGGCCTGCCTAGTGCCTATCCGATAGCCAAGTCTTCACTGGTGCCTATCTGATTCCGAAGTGTTAACTGGTTCCTATCTCAGTCCTATGTGAACGATGCTGTTCAGTGGTGGCCACGAGCGGGATCGCAGCAGAGGGCGCTCGTTGCTGACGTCATAAGAACGTCGCGCCGTGCGTGCATGGCGGAGCGCGGCGAAAGTAGGTGGCGCGCACTTTAGACTTGTGCGACGCCACTAAAACCAAAGAAACTTATTTTACAGCACCTAAAATAACCTATTTCGACGTTAACACCTATTCTTGCCTATTTCAGCTTTGGAATCCAAAAATGTACTTATTTCTTCCCATTTAAAAAGACATGCTTTGAAAAATCTGAGGTAGAAACAGGAAAGTCGATATCTGAAAAATAATTGCTGCCTTTGGTCTGTGCACTCAGAGTTAACGTCGTGTAAGAATAATTTTCGACTCACCTTATACGGAAGTACTGTAAAGAAAACGATGTACTTCGGAGTCTTGCATATGACTTTCTGTAGATGATACTATAGCACATTCAGAAGCTGATTAATGGTAGGTTACGCCCAGCTATGCCACCCAGAGATTATTTGAATTGTTCAAAGCAAAGGTCAATACAAGAAAGAACAAATAACCCCACAGTTTGTCAACACTGGATTGAAGGTGCTATATTGAAATGGCGTAGATGAATATAAAGTGCTTCTGGTTTTGAAAGATGCAACACAAAACGAAGATCTCTGAGTTCAGCGGGACTCGGCTTACAGTAGAGCCAACTGCACATTTATGTTGACAGTTAGTTACAAATTATAAGGCTCGGGTAGAGCTGTCTACGAGAATATTGCTTTTCTGGAGAAAGTGGAAAATAAAGTAATTGAAGCACAAGTGAAGTGGGAGAAAAAGAACTGGGAAAGATTGACAGGCTTTGAAGGAAAAAACACAGGTCTGAAGGGCTTTTGCCAAAAATCCAGTTCTGTCCATAATTTACCGAATGTGAATTTCGTCCCCGTTACATCCGTTGATGTAGACCGTTCATTCTCGGCACATCGTGCCTTTTCTCTGGAAAGTCTACATAAGGTTTCAGTCATTTACTGCTAAGCCGTCTGAGTATTAGGAACCACTGGTTAGTTCAGAATTTATTACACTGTATGGGCCAATTTCAACATACGGTTTGTGATCTGCAATACATTTTTATCTATGAAAACTGTGCGCCATCAGAGACGTTTTTCTTATTGTAAAGGATTGAAAATAGGCTCATAAGTCAAGTCTACGTATTTATGTTTATTTCTTCTGATGAATTATTTTAAGGGCCTATTTTATATTTTATTTAGCCTAAATGAGTTAAAGAAAGTGCCTATTCTAAGCGCCTAAAATGCTCTTTTTACTACCTAAAAATCCGCGGTCTATTCATAACTGGCCCAATGCGCGCACACATGCAGACACACACACACACACACACACACACACACACACACACACACAAACAACACACACACATGCCCTGCCCACAGCCCACACGACCTCGCTCGGCTCACCACTCGTCGGGCATGTGTCTCAGGGTTAAGGTCGATAAAAGACGCGCCCCGATCACGACATGTGCGCCCTCAGTGATAGGAGACGGAAATGTGATCGATAGTACCAACCCAAACTTAGTTGCGCCAAGAACAATGACAGAATGCGCTGTAAAATATATCGTTTTCGGGAATAAGATAGCGACCTATAACGGAGGAAAACGATAGGAGTGAGGAGATAATGACCCGCCGCGATCAAATGAGACAGGCGAAACTGACAGCAAGAAAATTGGAACGACAAGAAACCTCAAAAAAAGCTTGTCCCGAGAGTTAGCAAACGGCCAACAACGAGAAGAAATACGCACGAAACTCAAGCATGAGCCGCCACGGCTCAATATAAGAAGCAACATCTAAAGGTGATTTATTACAAGACTGTACTTAGAAGAAGGCAAGTCTGCAATAGCAGTGTTAACATTAATCCACTCGTCAAGCACGTATCTTTACAATCGTCGTCACAAAATTCTGTAATTGTAAACGTTCAAAATTTGCTATTAGCTCTGCCACTTATCAGACTTGCCACTGAACTATTTCAACATGTTTCCTTTTGGTTTTCATAGTGATCCAACTTATCATCCTTAAAAAGAGATTTTAATTGTCTTGCTTCTACCCGTTCGGTTAGCCGTGTGGTCTAACGCACCGCTCTCTGAGACGGGGAGGCGTACCGGCCCCGGTTCCAATCCGCCCGGCGGATTAACGAAGGAAATCAGAGTGCCGCCCAGCCTGGATATTGTTTTCCACACACCCCGAGGTGAATACCGGGCTGGTCTCCAATTCCCGCCTCAGTTACACGATTCACAAACAATTCGTATCACTTTACACTTTTCACACATATAACACTTAAACGTAGACATTTGGGGTAGACATATCATCCCATGGGGCATGGGGTGGCGACAGGAGGGGCATTCGGCCACCCCGTAAACATTAACACGCCAAATCCGAATTAACAAAGCCGACACTACATGTGAGGGATCATGGACAAAGAGAAAGAAGAAGAGCTGTCTTGCTTATAATCACTGCTTATCAGAATTACAGCTTTGTGGCTATTTGTATTGGTAGCTATACCATTTAATGACTGCACTAGTTTTGAAAACTCTGTATTTTCCGCGATTTATCCAGAAAATAATGTTCTTCCCCCCCCCCCCCCCCGAAGCCATTGTCAGTACAGACAACCCATGACACAGTTCTTGATGGTTGTTGAAGGTTTTCAATTACACATTTATTAAATTCAGTGTTTTCCCAAACCTTACAGCCGTGAAGATCCCTGCAAGACCTTTGAAAATAAACGGCTGTGCAGCGCAAGGTATCGCGAAAAATACTTTCTGAACACTAATGAACTTTTTTTTCCTTGACAATTAGGAGGATTTAGGTCCAAATTATGGGGAATTTTAATGTTTGTGGTGGCAAACCTAAACGACTGCCCTGGCCAGTGAGAGACATGCCTTATAAACATTTGTTTTCTTTCAATCTTCTCAAATTGTTCAAATATTTGTTAAGCTTCAGGGACTGCGGGGACATCAGTCTCTAAGCTTACAAACTACTTATGAACTACTTTATACTAAAGACGACACATACATGCCCGGGGGGGGGGGGGATTCGAACCCCCGACGGGGAGCGACTTCGCGCATCGTAGCATAGCGCCTCAATGCGCTCGGCCACTCCGCCGCGGCTTTAATCTTCTCCCAGTCCCCACCTTACGTGATGTGACTCACCAGTGCTTATTTGAATAAACTGCAGTCGGAGAATCTAAGACGACTAGATTTGGAGTGAAACGCAGAATTGTTTAAGTGCTCAAGACCTGGATAATTATTGTAGGGAGATCGTTGATTTCCTACAAGTTATGTGACTGGTCGACACTTTGCAAAGTTTTTTTTTTCCACAAACACTCCGAAGTTCTTTGGTCCGGGGAATCTGGGAGACCGAACTCTAACATCGATAGATAAGAGGCTTCTGCTTGGCAGTTCTCGTGGGTAAACAAACGGGAGGGAGCGATTAAGAGAACTTCAGCACACTCTTGAAAAGGCAATAAACTTCGGTTCGTCGAAGAAACCTTATAATACAGATACATCTGTGGTGTCTCTTCACGCGTCAGAGAGCTGAGTGTAGTAAGACATGTGCGTTTATCGGCTCGTTGTTAGACGTAGCCAAATTTCAGTAATATGATCGTCTACACACTCATCAAGAATCAGTCATAAATGTTGTTGCATGGTTTCTGTTGTCGGACATCGGTAATCACTGTATAATCACCGTGGGATTAGATATCTAAATGTGCAGTGAAAGGACCTTCCACTTTACGATCTTAACGTATTCACAAATCAAATTGGTAGTTACCAATGTTCCTTGTCAGAAAATTCATCAAGTAATAATTTGTCATGTATGGCAGCACAGCATTCTGTAAAAAACGGATATAATTATAGACCAAAGTTTTGTTTTGTAATGCGGTGAACAACCTGTTTACTATACTTCTAGGGCCACTCCTTCCCAATGCAGACATAACAAAGATTTGAATATACGGGACAAGTTCCCAGATATGTAAAAGACTCACTGACTTACTAAGTAACGCAACGCAGTACGCTGTCATCGACGTTGAGTGTTCACTAAAGACAAGGGGCTCGTCAGTAGTGTGTGGCAGGTCCGTTATTGTACTCTGTCTATATAAATTATATGACGAACGGATTGAGTAGCTAACTCTACCCGCCTCCTGCTGACGTTGTGGTTTACGGGAAGGTGTCGTTGCTGAGTGGCTAGAGGACTGTGGTTTCAACTTTCTTCGACGAGAGACCACATTCATAATCTTGCTGTTAAGATGGACTACAAGTTTCAAGGAAAAAATTGTCAATTAGAAAAAAAAAACCTTTAATGAAAACATAACATAGTTGTTGAGCAGTAGTTGCGAAGGTTTCAATCTTCAAAATTTGTCATATTTTCAGGTTGAGACGCTCATCCTTAAACATGTAAAACCTTTTTTTGGAAAAAAAATAGCTGCTCATTAATTCACAATTTTTTCCTTAGGGAGGTTGTACGTGAGGAGCGGCAATTACGTTTCGTACTTCACTTTTGGATGTTCTTGCAAATATCCCGTTTTCATTAACCTTGCAATGGGGTAGTAAGAATTTCTCGGGGCCCTATACTTTGAGTCCTACGAACACTTCACTATCTCTACAACTACCGAATTCGATGTATTCTTTTGTTTTAATTTACCACTGGTCAAAAAATGTTATTTCTTAGTCAGATAAGTGAGGGACATCGGCAATAAGCGCTTATTGTACCCTGTACAGTCACCGTGTATTATAAGGAGCCGAAGTGCTATATTTGTAGCAAATTAACAAGTTCAAGGTACGCTGTTGCTTTCTACTGCAAAAGAGGGTTACGTGTCGGGACCATGGATAGATAATAACTGAAATCCTGGGAAAGTTTGCGGATTTATAAGCGAGACAAGCCGTAAGTGTGGATTAATAATTTGGTAACACTTAATTGAGCCTTTGTATTCTATTATTTTCTCCATTTGAGGAGTAGAAACATTCAGTGGGACTAAGAGGAACCACGAGTCTGAACCGAAAGGTGGAGAGTAGTAAAAAAGTGAATTGTACAGTACTGAAATAAAATTAGTTAGTTCAGTGTCGTTTTTCTTAAAAAAAAGGGGCGATAATAACAGAGGTACTAGATTTACTCCAGCGTTGTATATATAATATGACGAAAGCGCTCCAGTTTGCTATCTTATCTAACGTACAGAAGATCTCGAGAAAAGTTAACATGAGATGCTAACGGCAGTTAATATATCCAGTCTGACAAAGACATAAACATACCTGCCACAACCACATAAAGTAGTTCCTCCCATCATGGATATGCAGGTTGAGGAATGTCATATATTAAAAGAATTTACGAAAGCTAAAGTCAGTCTTCCAGACCAAACTACCGGGACGATTTCCTTCATTTTTGTTTCAAACGAAAGCATTCATCCACAGATTCGTCATCAAGTATCAGAATTTACATAACTTTCATCTTCTTTTTTCTATACTAGTACGCGATTTCCTTCTGTATATTTCTTACGGGGATGTCCTTGCTGAAAAATAAAGTCAGTCGGTCAGTCCGTTCTATCCAACCGATGTCCTTCATTTTTGCTTTAAACGAAGGGTATTCATTCGCAATTTGTCATCAAGTATCAGAATTAACTTAAGTCTCTCCATTCTTTATTTTTATTCAGACGCGGTATCCATCCGTCCTTCCACTGAATATTTAACTGGTTTCTGTTAAGATATTTTCGATTCTTTTTGACCTAACAACACTCGGCGAATCAAGCTCTTTCAATTGTGCTTTTAAACACTTGCACTGATTGATTCTGAAAAAAGCTATGAGTGAACATTCAACTTTACTTCCATTTTTTCCCAAACTTTCTTGTCATTCCACTAACGGTGCGAAGTATTTGCACGGGCCCTCTATTTAAACATTATGACCCGGAATATTTGGAAAAATAAAAATCGGATTAAAAAATTTACAATAAAGATTGTTCAACTGGAAGACGGACATCCATTAAGATGAAGCTAGACTTTCCTGCACCACCACCGGGAGCGGGAATGGGGCTGATTTTGAAATCTTAAATTGGACACCCTATTCTCTAGTTTTCATTGCAGGTTTGAATTCTAAGTGAAAAGGTATGTAACACTCGTGTGAAACATTTTTCTCGTTTAATTAGAGGTACTTGAAATTCATTGTAAGCCGAGCGGTCTGGAGCCCAACGTTACGGGTCACGCGGCCTCCCGCGTTGGAGGTTCAAATCCTCCCTCGGACATGGATGTTTGTGTTGTTCTTAGGTTAGTTTAACTTAGTTTAAGTAGATTGTGAGACTAGAGACAGATGACCAGGTCGTTTGGTCCCACAGTATTAAAACCATTTGAACTTTTCTTTTTCGAATTAGAATTGAAGAAACAAAATCTCTTGAGGGGAAAAGCCAATAGTAACTTTTTTGAATGGGCTCATAACCCGAAACCTAGGTCGTAAAAATAAAGTTTTGTGAAAAAAGGCAATAACAAGTGTTCAATATCTCAAAGTACGAGAAGATGATATCTGCTCTCTCAGCAAACGTTAACATTTGAAGTACAATCAACAGTCTGACCACGGACTAAGAGCACGATTCAAGGTATGTGCATCATTCGATTGTGAGAGGTGAACTTGAATCGCTGTTTGGCACATAGTTTTAATGTCCCAGGAAGATTCAAACATAGTTCATTGGAATTCGTATTGTAGTGTCTTTTCGCCTATTTTCAGGTATCAGAAAAGTCTGCGTTAGGTTTTGTATTGTGTGGTGGAGGGTACCTTATAGTAGACTTCGACTACTTTTAAAGGATCACCACAATTTTTTGCAAATATATGTAATTTCCGTGTGCACGAGAGAGAGAGGAGGTAAGCAGAGATTGGCACAGAGCGGGTGTATGTAATGGGAGGAAGATAAGTGGGTGGGTAGGTGTTACAAGGTAAAGAGCAGGAGTGTGTGGGGGAGGAGAAGAAGGAGGAAGATTTGACGAAGGAAGAGCAAGAGACAATGGAGGAGGAGGATGAGCAGGCTGAGAGAGTGGGAGGAAGGGATGGACAAAGAGACAGGGGAAGATGGGCAGAAAGAGGAGTGAGAAGCTCATAGACTGACAGAACATTGGAGCAATACCAGTGCAGTCCTGAGTTGTCAGAGGATAAAGGCATACTGTTAGTAGAGGGGATGGTCAGAGAGATTAGGAGATGGAGTGTAGGATATGTATCCAATTCTCATCCATATTTAGCAATCGCAAAGTATTGCCGAGTCCGCTAGTTATATAAATAGGCGAATTCGTGAATGGAAGTACAGATCTTTAATAGTTATACAAGAACAGGCTGTTCCAGCTTGCGCGCTCGCCCGTGAGCTAGGGAGCGCTCACTTGCTCGCGGGGCAACGCTCCTCGGTCGTGAGCTGTCGTTGCGTGGGGCACACGGCTGCGGCGAGCGTACAGTAATATGCAAGTGAAGCAGCCGGCTGGGCTGTGACGTCACGAGAAACTGCCAGTTACATCCCAATTCCCGCGACGGGCACAATTGTTTCTGAAATAGCTATAACTGAAACTGCCATTTTTCTCCATGGAAATGCAGGGCACGTGACGCCAGGCCAATCCTCAGCGATAATAATTTTTTTTGTTATAATTAATGTATAAGCTCTGTAAAACTGAATATCAATGATGTGGTTTCATCCTTGGAATTTAATAAAGCGTGCTCGTGGTGGCATTATTTTAAATTTTTAAATGCTTTTTCATGGAACCAACATAAGGAATATTTCTTATCATGAGTGTAACGAAATTCCCGTTAGTTTTTAAGAAGTCTGACTTTTAGGTTTCTAGAATATCAAAAGGAGGCAGATTTTGACTGAATGATTTATCAAGCTTAACCACATCCTAGTTTTCACCATGTTAATCCTAAATATGGCAATACGAATTTTAGGGTGCATTTCATAAATAGAAAATTGGCCTTCCAGATAGGTAAGCTATTATTTTCATATACAGGGTGATTCTTATAATAAAGAAGGCAGCAACCAACCACTTTTGATTATGCTATTTATTAACTAAATAGCGCCGTTACCGGTTTCGAACCTTTCAGTTCATCATCAGACGGCTATTCACGTCCATACAAATGTCACGTAACTACCAATTAACGGCATTTCAACAAACGAGTCTGTTTCCTAATGCCTGCCGAGCATTGGAATGCGTGACATCACTTTGCCCCACCCGTGGCCAACGAGAAAGACAGGCACCAGCACAGTCGTCATGCGACGTAAGCAAGGCACTTCACGTGGCCAGCGAGAAAGACTGGCCTCAGTGCATACATCGTGCCACGTAAGCAAGGTAGTTCCGTGCTGGCGCGATCGCTAGCCGATTGGCCGGCCGCTAGGGCACTGCCCACTGCGTCATAGCGGGCAGCCACTGAAAGAGCGATCGCACAGGCTCAGAACTACCTTGCTTACGTGGCATGACGTCTGCGCTGGGGTCTGTCTTTCTCGTTGGCCTCGGCCCCACCAGCGCAGCTCCGAGCTGGGCTCGTGAACGCTCGTTTGCCCTCCTGCTCGAGGAGCAGCCAGTTTGAGCAGCCTGTACAACAAGGCCAGGGAAATCAAAAGAGATCTGCTATAGAAGTGTGGAAAAAAATCATGTGTTTACGCATCAGTTAATAGAGATTATACGACGTGGTAGTTACTTTGTGAACACAATTGGTCGAATTAAGACCGAAAGCTATACTAGCAATTGTAATCTGATAAAAATGAAAATATTTTACGTTAAGCCAGTGTACATTCTTTGTGCCGCAATAGTCCACCAAATTGTCAGGTGCAAACTATCGACGGAACAGTGTGGTAGTGTCTTCAGTGAAGAGGACTCCGGTTGGTCCTTTGATTTTCGTTGAATATAGTCTCAAACAGCAAGTTCCAGCGAAGGAGAGTTATTTCGCGCTTCAGTGGTCCATATTCGCAGATAGGCTCTGGGAGGTAGAATATCGCAATCACATGTCATCTTCTGCTGTAGCCACGTGGAAAGCTTGACTGCTGTGCTAAAGTTTAATACATGTTACGTAAGCAAGGTGACGGATATCGAATATTGCGCTGTTCGCTCATTGAAAGACGAGCCATCAGAGTACGGTTTCAGGTGGTTCAGATATCAGCAGATGACCATTCTGCTTACAGAGCGATGCTGGCTAAGCTACTGCACTAGAGCTGTTCCTCTCTCTCTCTCTGTCTCTCTCTCTCTCTCTCTCTCTCTCTCTCTATCCCTCTCTGTTTGTTCATCTCTCTCTCACACACAAAAACACACACACACGCACACACACACACACACACACACACACACACCACTAAGATGGTTTAAGGCATAGAAGCCGTTCCTTATGATATCTGTTCAGATCAGAAGCCAAGAACATTCCCTAAGTACAATGTAATTGATACTTAATGTGTGGGTGTGCAGTTGTAATAGTAGTTGAATGTTCCTATAACGTAAATGTTACATAATCTACGAAGTTTCTTAAGTAAACTATTTTTTAACTGAAGGCATCACACTATGAACTTTCACCAAGACATAGCCCTGCATTAACGTTCCTCTTCCATTTCATATCGGCAGTTCTTCACCGGTTTTCTCACCTTTGAGAATTTGTTATTATTTATACAAGTTGTTGAAGCCAGATTCCACACCAAACGGCAATTGTGATCTTTTAATTGAAAAAAAGGCTTCAAGAACTTGCGTACTGAGGTATCGATATGCACAGATCCATAATGCAGTATAACGTCAAAAAAAGCATAAAATAGCGTTACGTAGGCAGTGCTGTCATTTGTACTCCGCTGAGTCTGACCGACAATGACTTCACATCGTACTTTGTATGCGGATTGGTAGTTGTAGCCAGACGCATGAGACATTCGAATTCAAAAACTTTTAGGGAAATCAGTATTCATTTATTATTTTTTCTTTTCCGTTTCCATTAGCTTTTTATTTATTTATTTATTGCCGGAAACTAACCGGGTTCCATTTGATTTTGCTGAAGGTCAATCTGAGTTAGTTCCGGTTTTAATGTTGAATTTTTTTCCTATTATTTTTTTGTTTCTTTGCTTTTTCTGTTTGTGAGGGTGCTAAGGGTCTTCCTATTTTAGTCAATGGTGAATTAAATTTTTAATCATTTATTATTTATCGTTATTATTGTAAATAAGGGATATCATTGGATAATTCCCCCTATGATTGCAAACACTGCTCCTATTGTAAGTACATAAGCGAAATGTGCTGAGATGAATAAATTACTTAATTTTTTATTATTTTTTCTATTGGCTTAAAACCTTCTTATTCTTTTCGTTTTTCTTTTTTTTTTATTATTCCATATCTGGTGATAATAATTATTATCTTGTTTATTCCTCTAGTAACTGAAGTTATTTTATTTCTTTTGTCATAGTTGGTTTACTAATTGTTGCTGTTTTTGATAGTACATTTTTGTCTTGATTAATTATTCCTATTCCTTATTTGCTTCTTTCACCTTGATATCTAAAATTTTTATTCTTGGTGCAAATCCATAGTATTGATTTGCCAAGAATATCAGATTTCAAGCAATACTTCTCACCTAGGTCAGAGCAGTGGCCGACGGCATGGACTTAATGCTCATGAATGGCGGCTTTGCATATCCAATTCTAATAGCTAACCAACACACCATGAAGTATCCGTAGCAATTAACCTGAGACGTATGACAACTATAACCGCTAGAACAGTGCGGCGCTGTTTGTGTCAGTAGGGCATGTCAGCAGACCGACGACTCAAGTGCCTTTAAAAAATGTTCAAATGTTTGTTAAGCTTAAGGGACTTAACTGCGGGGTCATTAGTCCCTAAACTTACAACGTACTTATGAACTACCTTATCCTAAAGACGGCACAAACATCCATGCCCGAGGGGGACTAGAACCCCCGACAGGAAAAGGTCTCACGCATCCTTGCATAGCGCCTCAATGCGCTCACTCGCCGCGGCCAAGTGCCTTTGGTCTCTACCGGGCATATCTATTGGATGCTAGAAGGTTTGAAAGAGTTGGCTTGGTGAGATGACTCGATACTTAGTTGGTAAGAGCTGATGGTAGTGTTCAGGTGCGACGTAATTTCCCAGAGAATCACTGTGCACACTTCTGGTGGCCAACTAATGGCGTGGAATGGGGTTTCTTATCCAGATGAGCAGATCATGGCAGGAAAATGTTACGTTCAAGTTACTTAGTAGAAAGGAAGGACGGTTGGTGTTTAACGTCCCATCTTTAGAGGCGCATCAGTAGCTCGCATTCATACCTTACGGATCGGGAAAAGAAACGTTTGAAAATCCTTTACTGGTGACAATCTAAATGCAGAACGTTCTCAGTGTGGCCACAAGACAACAATCTGAACACAGCAACCACGAGTAAGCATAAGTTGTATGGAAACAAATTGAACATGAAATTTACTTATTATTCAGTGAATTTGTAAGGAAATTTTTTGCACAAGAGTACTGTAAAGTGCTCAAATTAATGACAGAAAAAAAAGCTATCCAAGGACACTTTCCTGGCCCTTTCTGACAAATTCTGATTTTTAGCCGTCCTCACACGTTATTAATAGCATCCAAACACGAATGTCGGAGTGGCGCACTGAAATTCGTATGTAATTTTAAAGACTGCACATCCACATGCATTACTTTTCTACTGCTGCAGGAATCACCGTATAGTTGTTCGAATATGAAATTCTTTAAGGTAACCAATATAATAGTACGTATATAAAAGCTATAGAGATGATTGCGCTTCTATTGTTGCTAGAATGAGTCAGCGGAATAAACCGAAAAGACGATACAGTGTTGTTGCCGTAGTGCAATTAATAAAGTCAAAACCAACTGTTTTACTAACTATCGTTATCAAGTAAACTCATTGCCGTAGTTTTTAAGTGAAATAATCATCATTTAATTGAAACTTCCTGGCAGATTAAAATTGTGTGACAGAACCGGCACTCGAACCTGGGACCTTTGCCTTTCGCGGGCATGCGCACTACCGACTGTGCTATCCCGACACGACTCACGATGCCGCCTCAAAACTTTACTAACGCCAGAACCTCGCCTCCTACTTTCCAAACTTCACAGAAGCTCTGCTGCGAACCATGCAAGACTAGCACTCCTGGAAGAAAGGATATGGTGGAGACATGGCTTAGCCACAGCCTAAGGGAAGTTTCCAGAATGAAATCTTTCACTCTGCCGACTCTACCGACGATCAAGAGGGAGTCAAAGATAAGAATACCCATCTATTTTCAATTCATTCAAAGCAGAAATTATGAGATGTTGCACTTTTGACCTTCAAATCATTGCATAAGATTTCGTAAGTTGGATGGCGGAGATACCTTGCAACAGATTATGGAGCCCTCGATCACCATTAAATTTGGCACGTGTAAAAATGTTGGAGATTACATAAAAGTTTTCTGGGTATGGTACCGCGTCATGATGTAAGACTATTACTTAAATAACCAACGTTTCGGCAAACGTTACAGAGGCCTTCATCTGGGTAACCAGATGAAGGCCACTGTAACGTTGGCCGAAACGTTGGTTATTTAAGTAATAGCCTTACATCATGACGCGGTACCATACCCAGAAAACTTTTATGTCATCTGACTCTGGCCGCGGAAGCCTACGTAATTATGTTGGAGATTGTTTTTATACTCCTGAAGCCACTGAATGGTGCATGACGGAGACTTTCTTGTAATAATCCTCGACTCTGTTTTACCCATCACCAAGAATTCTGGCAGATATATGTATGTAATTTTTCGTATACGGATAATGAACGAGTGGACGGAGAGACACAGAGGAATAGATGGACACAACAGATGCGGTTGCCATGCACAATGGAAGGTGGTGGGGTCGGTGAGGACGTGGGACAAGACAAAGGAGACGGAGACTGATAGAGACGGGAATAACGGCTGATGGATAGAGAAGTAGCAAGAGTTTGGCGCGGCGCCGCACTGCAGACTGCTAGCAACGCAACGTCCTTGTAGAACAGGTACACAAATATGCGAGTGGCTCGAAAAGTACCTAAAGAACCAACACGCCTCGATAGCCAGTGTCCATCAGAGACTAGGGCATCGCCAGGAAAGTATGATAGGACTGCTATTATTTTCTATTTGTATACAGGACAGAGTAAGTTGTAATTTGTGGTTGTTTGCTGATGATACTGTAGTGTGCAGGAAGGTGTCGTCATCGAATAACTGTACTAAGATGCAGGATGGATCAAATTGCTAGGTGGTGTAAGGAATGAAAGCTAGCTCTAAATGTAGAAAAATGGAAAATTATGCGCATGAATAGGAGAAACATTCCAGTATTGTTCCAGTACAGCATTAGTAGTGTGCTGCTTGACGGGGTACGGTGATATGCAATGGAGCGATCATGTAAGGACAATGTGAGCAAGACAGATGATCGACTACGGTTTATTGTGAGAATTTTGGGAAGCTATGATTCGTTTGTAAAGGAGATCTCATATAAAGCTTGTGCGACCCGTTGTTCAATTCTTTGGGATCCTCACCATATCAGTTTAAAGGAAGAAATGTAAGCAATTTAGAGGAAAAAGGCTACGTTTGTGGCAAGTTCGAACAATCGACGAGTGTTACTGAGCTAATTCGGGAACTGAAATGAGAATTGCTGGAGGTAATAGCGACGTTATTTTCTACAAAAATGTTTGAATAGATTTAAAGAGCCAAATTTGAGGCTGACTGCAGATCGATTCTACTGCCGCCAACCTAATTTTCGCGTGAAGACCACAAAGATAAGATAGAGAGGTTAGGGTCGTACAGCTACAAATAAGCATTCGATTTTGCCTCGTTCAATATGGGAATGGAACACGAAAGTCAGTGAGTAGCAGTGGTACAAGTTACTCTACGCCACGCACCTTCGGGTGGTTTGCGGAGGATGTATGTAGATGTGGAAGAGTAGGAGGAGAAGGGAGAAACAGATATAGGCAGAGGTTGAGATAGGGCTGGGGGTAACGAAATGGAGGAGATTCCCATAGGAGGTCGTCAGCCGACTGACATAATCGGACAGGACTGAGGAGGGGCATACGTCACCACAACAATCTGCTGGCCATCAGTTTCAGTCCTCGTATCCGTAGCCGCTTCCATACTACTCGTCACCAGCTCTTTAGATGTCAGCAGCAGAACGCAGACCAGTTGACCAGCAACACATTATAATCCCATTTGTCTCCCTATTAAATACCAACCACACCCAACGTTTCTTACCTTTCGGTGATCTGTCCAGTATCAGTGAAAATAAAGATGCACGTAACCGAACAGCAACATTTGGTAATTTGTTCAAATTTTAGTAAACCTATTGGACCAAACTGCTATGGTCAGTACTTACAAGTGCTTACACTTACAACTTCGTGGCATTGGTATTGCTTGTATTCATTGTGGTGTTGGGCCATTCTTAGTCTTGATAACAGCTGCAGCTTGCCGGCCGCGGTGGCCGAGGTGACTGAGGCGCTCCAGTCACGGTCTGCACGGCCACTACGGTCGGGGGTTCGAATCCCCCTCGGGCATGGATATTTGTGCCGTCCTTAGTCTTAGTTAGTTCATAAGTAATTTGTAAGTTTAGGGACTGATGACCCCGTAGTTAAGTCCCATAAACTATACAAACATTTGAACATTTGAGCTGCAGCTTTCGCCGGCATTCGTTTAACCAGGTCGCGGAACGTATTCGGAAACTGCAGCGCATTCTTCATGGAGTGCTGTGCTGAGGAGGATTATAGATTTAGGTTGATGAGGCCTGGTACGAAGTCGACGTTCCAGAACATCCCGAAGGTGTGTTATAGAATTCAAGTCAGGACTCTGTGCAGCCCATTCTATCTCACGGATGTTATTGTCGTGTAACCACTCCGCTACAGGCCGTGCGTTATTATCGGCATCCCCGAATGGATCTACAACAGTGGGAAGCAAGGAGGTGCCTTAAACGTCAATGTAGGTCTGTGCTGATATTGCCACGCAAAACATCAACGGATGCAAGCCCCCTTCAATGAAAACACGACCACACCATGACACCACCGCCTCATAATTTTACTGTTTGCACTGCACGCACTGGTAAATGATGTTCACAGGACATTCGCCATACCCACACCCTACCATTGGATTGCCACTTTTTGTAGCGTGATTCTTCGCTGCACACGAGGTTTTTCCCTGTTCTGTCCAAGGAAGGCGTCGTTTGTCGTTGAGCTACGCGATGTTTGTCTTATGGCAGTCGCTTGACTGTGAAATCTACGTTTCCTCACCACCCGCCTAACTATTAAGAGTACTTTGATCTTCATGTAGTTTGGAATTCCTGCGTGGTGGTCTGGATATATGACCGCCTGTTACACTGTAATACGCGGTCTCTGTCTGTCAACTGACGAGGTCGGTCTGTACGCATTGAAGTCTGCGCTAGATTGCGAGTTTCTGTAAAATATTGCCAGTCTTGGGGATTGTGTGTTTGTTTAAATTTGGCATGCCTTTTTCTTTGTTTCTGAAACAGTGATCTAACTTGTTTTTTGTACCACAGGGGCGGGGGGGAGGGGAGTCAGCCCCTCTTTTTTTACTTTATTTGGTATAAATCTCTCGATTGCTACTGGTATTATGTCTTTGTAAGTAAGCCACAACTGATCTACAATCGAATTTTTAGTTTTGAAAGACTGAAGATTAGTGCGAAGCGAATTTTTATCTGCTTTATTGTATACATATAATTTTCGTTTATTTTTGGTGCATTTGGGGATTTTGATATTCAGTCTTGCTGCTACAACTCTATGTTCGCTAATCCCTGTATCTGTTGTGATGCTCTTTACTAGCTCAGGATTATTTGTTGCTAGGAGATCAAGTATATATTCACAAGCATTTACTATTCTAGTGGGTTCATGAACTAACTGTTCGAAGTAGTTTTCAGCCAAAGGAATCTGAACTAGTTCGGACGATGATTTATTTTTGCCTCCGGATTTGAATTCGTATTTATGCCAACATATCGACGGTAAATTAAAGTCGCCACGGATTATAACAGTATGCTTCGGGTAACCGTTTGAAATGTGATTCAAGCTTTCTTTGAACATTTCGCCAATCGCATCGTCTGAGTCAGGGGGCCGATAAAAAGATCCAGTTATTAATTTATTCCGGTTGTCAGGTATAACCTCTACCCAGACCAACTCATAGGAAGTAACTGCCTCAATTTCGCTGCAGGATAAACCGTTTGTAACAGAAACCCCTTTTTCTTATTTTTTCTGTCCTTTCTGAAGACCATTTGGCACTTTGTGAAAATTTCGGCCGAACATATCTATGGCGTCAACAAGCTTTCAGATCTTATAACGATTTGTTCCTCAGTACTTTCTATCAGCGCTTGGAGCTCTGGAAATTTCCCAACACAGCTACGACAATTTACAACTGTTACACCAATGGTTCCTAGATCTGCAGTCTTCCTGTGTCGAAACTACACCATTTGAGACTGAAACCAATTTTGTGTATTCCCGAGTCCATGTAACCTAAAAAAACCGACCAGTCCACGCCACACAGCCCCTGCTACCCGTGTAGCCTCTTCCTGAGTGTAGTGGAGTCCTATTTAGCGGAACCCAAAAACCCACAACCCTTTGGCGCAAGTCAAGCAAACTGCAGCCGACACAATTGCAGAACGTCTGCGCCTCTGATTCAGACCCTCCACTCGGCTCTCAACCAGAGGTCCGCAGTCAGTCCTGTCGACTATGCTGCAGATTGTGAGGTCTGCCGTCATCTTGCAAGCAAGATTGGCACTCTTTACTTCTAATAGCCCCTCAAAACCATAGAAAATTCTTCCGATCAAAAGCGACCCAAATCGTTGGTCCTGACATGAGCTACCACCTGCAGCAGGCTGCACCCTGTGCTTTTCATGGTATCTGGAACGACCCGTTCCACATATGGAATGACTCCCACTGGTATGCACACGGAGTGCACATTGGACTTCTTCCTCTCCGTCGCATCCATATACCTAAGGGGCTCCATCACCCGCCTAACTTTGGAGCTCCCATCTACTAACAAACCCACCCTCTGAGAGTTCCCAGATCTTGCAGGCAGAGGGCTGACTACAGAACAAGCGACACCATCTGCGTCAGGCACATCCTCTGCCACAGACAGCGCCTCTAAACTGTTGAGGAGGCCTCTATTTCGGCACCCGGGGAAGTCTTACCCTGTCTGACAGGCGCTGAGGAGACCTCCCAATTCAACACGGATTGGGAGGCGACCCCCTCGCGTCCAGTGACCGGGCTGGTCACCTGCAGGCCGATCGGAGATCACAACAGACGCACAGTGCATCTGCTGAAATCCCCCCCCTCCCCCGCTAGAGGTCCACAACGGCGCCCACCCACTGCAGTCTCGTTGCCAGCGAAGCCAAGAAGCCAACGCCGCCTGAAGCTGCGAGTGAAGTGTCACCAACTCGGCCTGCATCCGTTCACAGCAGTTATGTATCGTAAGCTACCGCAAGCTAATTTTTATTATTAGAAATGTATTCGCAAAAGCGAATTTTCTTAGCTCTGCTGATAATGATGTGGCAGCACAATACTATGTGACTGAGACTCACAATGAAGTTTACTGAACTTAGAGGAATTCGATTTCGCGAGTAAATTTTGATAGAAAAGTTATTTAGACCACTTTACATCGTCACCATGCAAGAATAACAGGGCGGCTTATATCACAGGTGACTACCCAGTACTAAGCCGATGTACAGTATTCCTTCTCCTGTTCCTTCTCCTCCTTCCCCCCCACCTGTGTCTCAGTCCATGTCCTTTCATTTTCATTCCACCTCCTCCATCATCTCCCTGAGCATTTCTCCCTTTCACGTATCTCTATCTGCTTTTTCCTCACAGTGATCATTCCCTCCATCCTACACCCTGTTCGCAAAAAAATACGTACAGACTTTGTGCTGGAGAGAGATCGCTACTGTGTTAAACACATGACTGCGTCCTCCTTAGATCAATTATTGACTGGCAGTGCGATGTCCGAATGCTGAATCATAACAGCGTTGTAAAGAAATATCTTTGAAAAGGCCGAGTACAGATTGCTGCTTGGATTTATCAATTTACTAGCTGAAAATACCCGGCTTTGTCTGGGTTTAAAATAAGTTTTTCCAACAAATGCGTCTTGTATGTATAGAGACTGCAATCGAAGTCTGTTAGTAAAGTACTCCCTCCCATGCACCGAATGAAATTATCTGTAGACAGTAACCTTCATCTTGTTTTCAAGGTCAAGTGTACAAAATTTAATCAAGATCTGAGCGAAACTGTTGATTTTGGGTGAATCCATAAGTACCCTCCACCACGCATTGAACGAAATTTTATGTAGACAGTGCACTTCCTCTTGTTTTGAAGGTCAGTTGTACAAAATTTCATCATGATCAGTGGGAAGATATAGATTTACACGGACACACTGAAAACGCACTTTCACTTTTTCTCAAATTTTCCGGTTGGTTTTTCAAAAAATAAATAAATAAAAAAGGAACGAAACCTGTGTACGTGTACCAAATTTCACGTTATTTGGTTGTCTGGATCTTGAGTTATAAGTATAGAGATATCAGTTAAAATCAGCCATTAACTAAATATCTATAGAAATGTGACGCTTTTGAGATGATAATTAGAGACAATAAGCTACCACATAAACAAGAGTTAGTGAAATTGCATAATGCATTCAAAAGTTGGTTATTTTATGCTTGATTTTAAGATATTTTGTGATTTTTGAGATATTGAAATAATTTACACATGCATGAGATGTGCGTAATTATTCTATTATTTATATGTCTGAAAAGTTGATGGTAAATAAGGTTATAGATAATTTCATTTTATTCCGTATTACTGGAGTGTGGAACTCACAGACGTCCTCCAGACACCCTCTTAAGAAACGCCCGTTTAACAGCCCTCATTAGTTTTGAATACAAAGCACGGGCCTTTCCCAGATTCCGCCGATTTGGACAAACCCCCGGATGGATGCTCGGCTTAACCCGATACTGCTTGGCTGCCTGGCCGCTGCCGCAACCGCTTGCCGCGGTCCACGGTCGGCGGTCCTTTATCTTTCCAAACAATACCATTACTTGTACTAATTGCACGACTCCACGGACATTACTTCCGTTAAGTCACAGCCCTGAAACAGCCGGAATTTTGTCGCTTTGTGAAAAATTTCATGTGACGCCCAAAGTGGTATTCGACGATTTAAAATCATCAGAGCAGCTTTCACCATCACTGACGACCTCAATTCCACGCCCAAGCCCTATTGAAGCAATGAAAGTGCTTGACGAATCTGACGGTGGTGAAATGTCATCGTCATTATCGTCGACGTCATCCTCTTGTAAATCTGCATCGAACGTCAACCATCATCAGCTCAACCTCATATTTTCTAGCGAAAGAAATATATGTTTTACAAATCAACAGCAGAATTCGATATCAAGTGAAAATTTGGCCATTATTCAGATAGTACACAGCTATGGCCTCATCAGAGTACAACTTTTAAACATTCGTGCGGTCGGGTTGTTCCTCACTCAGCCCGCTTCACTGCGGCATAAAGAAAGCGCCATGTATTTTGTTTTACTGTGTACAGTACGTCTACTAACTGTCTACCACTTTAAAAGAGCTCTAATTCTGTGACATTTAATCGCCGCAGATTAGTCATCATCGCATACTGCCCCTGGAAATGTGCACGGCAGCCTGTGGATTAACTGACATCGCGAACACAAACCTGTCACCAGACTCTGCTCACAGTGCTAGACGGTGAAGCGGGACGCTGTGAAGCGGACCGAGTGAGGAACAACCGGAGCGCGCGAATGTTTAAAAGCTGTACTCTGAGGAGGCCGTAACTGCATAGTATCTGAATAATGGCCCAAATTTTCACGTGATACCGATTTCTGCAGTTGATATCTAACTCATGTATTTTTTTCACACGAAAATATGAGGTCGAGTTGATGATGTTCCCTTGTTAGTGCCAGGCCTAACTGACCTACATCGATACCTCTCTTCAGTGCAGAACTCCACGAAGAATGGGCTCACACTCCCCAAGAAAACTTCCAGCACCTGATTGAACGTGTGCCTGCAAGAGTAGAAGCAGTCATCAAGGCAAAGGTCGACGAACCCGATACTGAATTCCAGCATTACTGATGGAAGGCGCCAAGAACTTCTAATTCATTTTCAGTCGTTGTGCGGATACTTTTGATCACATACTGTACGTATAAAATAACAAAATGTTCAAATGTTTGTAGACCTTATGGGACTTAACTACGGAGTCATTAGTTCCTAAACTTACAAAGTATTTATGAACTAGCTTGTACTAAGGACGGCACAAACATCCATCCCGAGGGGGGATTCGAACCCCTGACCGCAGTGGCCGTGCAGACCGTGACTGGCATGCCGCACGCCGCTCGGCTACCGCGGCCAGCTAAAATATATCAATTGATGTCAGGAACTGTCCAAACCTCTCAATGAATAAAAATTTCATAGCCGTGCGATCTAAGGCGTCTTGCTGCGGTGCGTGCTGCCGTTCACCGTCGGAGGTTCGAGTCCTCCAAACCGCATGCGGGCGTGTGTGTGTGTGTGTGTGTGTGTGTGTGTGCGCGCGCGCGCGCGCGCGCGTGTGTGTGTGTGTGTGTGTGTTGTTCTTCGGATAGCTTAGTTTAAGTAGATTGTAAGTTTAGGGACCGATGACCACCGAATTCTGGTTCCATAACTTTACAAACATTTGAATAAAAAATTTCTCATTTTTTTGTCAGTCTAGGGAGACTGTTGTCTCAGTGACCGATAACATTGTCAGATTCCCCCCTTCCTCATATAACGCCAAGCGCATATGGAATGATTTAATTCCGTGTTCTGCTTAGCGCGCCTTATAAATAACGCGTTGACATTCAGGCCTTGGCCTCGGGAAACTCTGAGCACGGTTGCTGCCTCTACGAGATAACCTTTTCGGTCAGATAAAGTAAATGTACTTGTTCGCCCGGTTCTCGGCCGACATTGCAGTAATGTTCGTGCTAGTTATAAATCATTCTTGCCGATAAAACAATTATTTGTAAACAAGACTTAAGGAAACATTCACGTGACATTGAGTTATATATATACTTGGCGTTATCGTTGTCGAACCGCCAAGGAGGAAGGAGGTTTGTATCAAATGTGAAATAAATTGTACTACATATTTGAATACGCAAATGATCAGCTATTCATGGCAAGCTGATGAGATACATAATGAATTAATATCTCTCAAAAGTCAAAACGCCAAGATCGCGAAATACATATTTAATGACGACCGGTTTCGGCGGACTGTGCCACCATCATCTGGTCATATTACATTTTCATATTCACAGAATAAGACAACTGCGATGGGGTAAAGCTGAAAATGTGTACGCAGATGGGAATCGAACTCGGGTTCCTCATTTCTAGGCAGTTGCGCTGACCCCTACATCACTGCGGACCCAGAGGTGTAAGGGTCACCGCAACAGGCTAGAAAGCAGGAAACCTGGGTTTCATTCCCGGCTGGGTACACATTTTCAGCTTTGCCCAAACGCTGTTCATGTCATATATTCTGTTAATATCAAAGAATAACAACTGCAGGTTCAGAAGTGACGTCTATTCTTTGAGACAGACAGCACATCTATATATATATATATATATATATATATATATATATATATATTAGATTTTATAAGTTGGTCATTTCATTTAAAAAATGGCAGTTATTATTTTATCTACATTTTTTAAATAATATGACCAAGTTATAAAAAATATAGGACCACGTGATGGTGACACAAAAAATGTTCAAATGTTTGTACAGCTTATGGGACTTAACTATGGGGTCATCAGTCCCTAAACTTACAAACTACTTATGAACTAGCTAATCCTAAGGACGGCACGAACGCCCGACCATAGTGGCCGTGCAGACTGTGACTGGAGCGTCTCAGTCCCCTCGGCCACCGCGGCCAGCAATGGTGACACAGTTCACCGAAACCGGTCGTCATTCAATAAATTATTAATGTTCGATCATGGCATTTCATGTTGAAGACTATAAAGCGTTATTGTTAAGTGAATCCATCAAGACTTCATCAGTAAGCTAGTTTCAACCTAGCCGAATATTCGGCTGATTTTTGGCCGAAACCGAAACTGCACCAGAAACCAATGTTTTGGGCGAAACCGAATATATGGTAGGTCTTCAGTACAAAACAATGATCGTAATAGATCCTCTGCCGATTAGCCGTTAAAACTGTCACACGAACGTATTTCCAATTAATAATCATCTCTTGAGACCGAACTGACGTTGAACATGGGGTGACAAGCAGTTAGCTGTTGGGGGTGTCACCGTATTTCCTTGCAACGAAAGCGTTCGCCCCAGAATCGGGTGGAACGGATAACGGGCGCCGGCCCCCTGATTGATGGCAGCACGTGCGTGTAGCTGCCCCTGCTACCACCCCCCTCCCCCCGCCCCCCAAGTGGGTAGCCGTGTCCCATGCCGATGCGACGCTGCCAGTAGCCGCTAATCCCGGCTGGTTGCGGATGAGCCGCGAGCCGGAGAATCGAGCCGGCTGGTAGCGTAATGGCAGTGCACGGTCCTCATACTCTCACTGGCCGGCAGCTACATTCGTCTTCTAAATCAGGCAACCGCAATTCATGACCTTGTTGGAGTCGAATTTTTATTTATTTATTTCTTGCGTCTCGTTTGTTTTTTTCACGGCACGTTCCTCAACCTCATCTGTTACGAACTGACTATTTTATGACATACACTTATCAAACAAAACCTTACAGTCGTCAACGTACTACGAGTGTAAAACCTTCCGGCCGACAGTAGCGTCAGATAAAGAGAAAGGACTGCCAGACACTCGAACAGTGCATTTAGTATTTGTGATCGTCTTTCAAGGAGACTACATGGTTATAGGATTTTGGAATTTCTTGATATTTTTGGTACGTGAAGTTCCGAACCAAAATAACAATCAGGCAAAGCCATTCGATGCAACTCTCAAAAATTCTCAAGAAAACGGATTTTAAAGTGTTGCAAGTACAGGTAACTACCAATAAGTGTCTGTCGGTGTACCACAGGTGGAGCTGGGCACCGTGGCTCAGCGCGCCCTGTCAGGATGCTAAACGTTCTCTCTCTCTCTCTCTCTATATATATATATATATATATATAAACCCTGAGCCAAGAACACCTCGATCAAACACGACCAACGACCGGAACTACCAATGGAGCATAAAAAAAAGAAAAAAAAGTGGTAGCGTTCCGGTCTACAACCGTAGGGTCGGTTGGTACTTTTTTTTAAATGCACGTATTTTTGTTTGTACATAATTACCTATATTTTACAAAAGATTGTTGATGATGCATACAATCAAAAAACATGTTTCTTTTTTTACAGTATTTGCTCCACTATTAGTTGACGAAGGTTGATTGTTCAGTAACTGAAGACCTACGACGCTGTTTTTTGGAAAGTTATCTCCGTAGCTACTAATGGCTTTCCAAGCAGCTAACCTATTCAACCTTCGTTTTAGTTGATGGCAAAGTTTATAGCTGGCCTACATACGCTTCAACTAAAACTGATACAACACGTGCAATTAGGGGAACCGAAAATGTTTTATATAACTGAATTCAAAACAACGAAGAAAAATATCTGTTACAGCGGGATTCGAACAACCAACTGTAGGCGTGGGAGGTCAGAACGCTACTATCTGAGCTACACCAACAGAGATTGCAAATGTGTTAATTACTGATACTCAAAAGTTCTTGCAAAACTTCAAAGTCGATTGCCTCGAGAATTGTTGAAGAGTTGCGTCGAATGCCTTTGTCTAACTGTTATTTTAGTTCTCAACTCCACGTATCCTAAATATAGAATAACTTCTAAAATTCGATACCCATGTGGTCTTGTTAGTGAAGAATTACTTCGAGTGATGTCAGATTGTTATGACCCAGAGGCACGGCACGGGTATGTCTGAAACTGCACAACTTGTCGTGTATTCTTGCTGTTCCGAAATGAGTGTCTTCAACGGGTAGCGAATCCAGAGTGAAACCACGTCCACATATGCAGGGCTTGGACGACCACCACTCATTACAGGTGTCGGACGTCGTAAGCTGAGCAGATTGCTAAAACAAGATAGGGGATGAACTGTGGCGGAATTAACCTCAGACAGCCATGTTAGGCAGAGTACTAAGGGCAGCCGACGATGCATGCATGTTCCAATCTTAAGACCATGACTACGCAACGACGACCGAAGTGAGCACGAGGCCATCGTCTCTGGACGTTGGATCCGTGACAGTGTGTTACACGGTAGCAATCCCGATATCTTCTTAATCCTGCCGATGGTAGTGTATTAACTGGTCGTCTTCAGGGGAAGTTTTAGAGACCTTTAATGCGGGATGGGGACAAACTGCCGTGGTGGCAGTTATGCTCTGGAAAATGTCCACATGAGAAGCCATGGCCCAGTGGAGCTCTCGCAAGCATTGTAGCCACCAATTAGTAACGTAAACTGCCTGCAGAACATGTACACCATGACTATCATGCTGCCAAACGACGTCATTTTTTCGACAATATAATGGGCCATGTCGGGAGAGTGATGGAGTGGTTCGATGAAGACCGTGATTGCCTGTTATTGATGTGCTGCCCTGCATCTTAGTAACTTCCAAGATATGAAACCGATCCAACACATCTAGGATTTCAAACTTCCTGGCAGATCAAAATTGTGTGCCGTAACCCCGGGCTCGAACCTGGGACCTTTGCCTTTCGCGGGCAAGCGTTCTACCGACTCAGCTATCCCGACACGACTCACGATGCCGCCTCACAACCCTACCTCCGCCAGTACCTCGCCTCCTGCTCTCCAAACTTCACAGATGCTCTACTGCGAAAGTTGCAAGACTAGCACTCCTGGAAGGATATGGTATGGACATGGCTTACCCACAGCCTAAGGGATGTTTCCAGAAGTTTCGAAAGCAGGAGGCGAGGTACTGGCGGAAGGAGGGTTATGAGGCGGGATCTTGAGTCGGTAGAGCTCTTGCCCGTGAAAGGTAAGGATCGCAGGTTCGAGTCCCGGTTCAAGCCACACCATTTTAATCTGCCAAAAAGTTTCATATCAGCGCACACTCCGCTGCAGAGTGAAAGTTTCATTCTGGAAATATCTAGGACTTGACTGAATACGGCATCAGAGCACATCTCCCCATGTCGGAAATTACAGCAGTCAGTTGCGTGTGTAGATGTGGTGCCAACTCCTACCAGCGATATACCAAGACTTCTTTGCTTCCGTTATGCACAATGTTCTGGAAGACTTGTGTATCTGATACATCACTTACGTGACACGGATGTCTTGTTGGGAAGTTGCATTGGCTTTAGGTGATTTGCACTCGGCGTATCATCCGTATGGCAATAGAATATGATAAAGGCCATAACATGCCAATCTGTTACATAAGCCGACGCATCTGAAGTACAGCTATAAAATAGATGGGTCACCTTGCCCTCAGAGATATGACACGTAACGTGAGCAAGTATAAAAATCATAAGGAAAAAGTAATCTGCGTTTATAAGAAGCGAGATAATTACTATAACAGTACACTGATGGCTGTTGAATATAGCTACTATCAGAACGACAGAACGAAACTTTAGTTAATGAGTACATTGACATAGCAAATGGCATGGCTAAATGTTCAAATGTTAGTAAAGCTTATGGGACTTAACTGCGGGGTCATCAGTTCTTAAACGTACAGACTCCTTATGATCTAACTTATACTAAGGGCAAAACAAGCATCCATGCTCGAGGAAGCATTGGAAGCTCCGACGCGGGAGATCGTACGATCCGCAACGTGGCGCCCAGACCGCCAGGCTACTTCCGCGGGGCAGGCATGGAATAGTAGGGCAAATATGGTGCAGATGCATTGTTTGCCAATACAACCACAACAGAGGGGTATTTTGGAGAGGCCAGATAAACGTTTAGTTGCTGAAGAGGGGCAGCAGGCTTTTCAGTAGTTACATGGGCAACGTTCTGGATGATTGACTGAGCTGGTCTTGTAACATTGGCTAATCTGGCTTTGCGACACGATTACCGCGAACGGCTGAAAGCAAGGGGAAACTAAAGCCGTTACTTTTCCAGAGGTCATGCAGCTCTACTGTATGAGTGTATGATTGTGGCATCCTCTCGGGTAAAATATTCCCGAGGTAAGTGTCCCCCATTCGGATTCCCGGGCGGGGACTACTCAGGAGGATATGATCACCAGGAAAGACAATACAGGCATTCTACGAATCGGAGCTTGGAGAGTTGGATCCCTGAATCGGGTAGGGAAGTTAGGAAATTTAAACAAAGAAGCGAATAGTTTGAAGTTAGATACATTGGCTGGAAATAGGAACAGGATTTCTGGTCAGGTGATTACAGGATTATATACACAAAATCAGTTGGGTGTATTACAGGAGTAGGTCTGATAACGAATAAGAAAATAGGAATGCGAATAAACTACTGTGAGCAACACAGTGATCGCATTATCAAGATAGATATGAAGCCAACACCGACTGCAATGGTACAGGTTTATATGCCAAATAGCTCTGCCGATGATGTGGAGATCGATGAAATATATGAGGAGGTAAAGAAAATTATTAATACAATTAAGGGAGCGGAAAACTAACTTGTGATGGGAGACTGGAATTCTGTAGTAGGAAAAGGACGGGAAGGAAAAATAGTAGGTGAATATGGACTGGGCAACAGGAACGAAAGAGGTAACCACCTGGTAGAATTTTGCAAATAATAAAATAATTTAATAATAACACACCTGGTTTAAGAATCACGCGACGACAGCTCACTGCCGAGAAGCGGTGCCCCGAGAGCAAGTGAGCGCTCCGTAGCTCACGGGCGAGTGCATGAGGTGGAACGGCCTGCCCTAGAAGTTTGTAGGTGTAATTGTGTAATTCTGAAGCACACTGAAGTACGAAACACACACCTATCTCACTCTTCTACGTCCATGTACCACCGGAAATATGCGTAGGACAATAATTTGTGCAAGGCATTTCTTTATTCCTGACATGTCAGAAATCGCGCTGTTAACCCCGAGTGTTCGAATTTTGCTTCACCCTATATACAGGGTGTTTCACTAAGTGTGTTTGCCTCTGTAACTTATGAAATAATAGGTGACGGGAAATTTTTATGCGGTAGGCCAACACAATGAATGTTACACTTTCTGCGGAGCTATTAACATAGTTTATTGTATCATTTTTCAAAGAGTTACAGCACAAAGATATAATTTCTTAAATGGAACAATAGTTTTTTTTTCTATCGTGCATTGGATTCGTTAAAACCAGCTGCGTCCAAATCAATTTAACCTACATTCCTATCACAGTTTCGGAGCTACAACCTTCAAAGTTTTAGGGGCAGATACCACACGCTGTACATAATACATGGCTGTGTGGTGGGGTTGGGGCGCCATGGTCCTCATTCATGGCCCGCAAGGTCGCCCAACTTAACACCAGTAGTTTTTCTTTTTGTTGGGATATCTAAAGGATCGTGTTTATGTCACTGAGTCCACATCCGAGATGATCTAAAACGGCCCATCGAGGACGCATCACGCTCCGTCACACCGGCGATCTTACATCTCGTTCGCAGATCCTTTCGACGTCGCATTGCATTATGCATTGAGGAACATGGAAACACATTTGAACATCTCACGTAAATCAACTTCCCACCGCCATAACATCCATCACCCACCACACAGCCATGTATTATGTACAGCGTGTGGTATCTGCGCCTGAAACTTTGAAGGGTTGTAGCTCCCAAACTAACAGTGATAGGAATGTAGTTTAAATTGATTTGGACGCAGCTGGTTTTAACGAATCCAACGCATGATAGACAAAACTATTGTTCCCTTTAAAAAATTTATCTTTGTGCTGTAACTCTTTGGAAAATGATACAATAAACTATGTTCATAGCTCCGCAGAAAGTGTGACATTTCTTGTGTTGACCTACTGCATTAAAACTTCCCGTCACCTATTATTTTATAAGTTACAGAGGCAAACACACTTAGTGAAACGCCCTGTATATAAGTGCCGTATTAAAAGTTCAGCTAGACATTGCTTTTATATATGAGTGACTTAACTACAACAAGGATGGTATAACTTTATCATTAGGCATTATAAATTCAACCATGTGTTCATAAAGGAAATTTTACCCCTCTTTTCCAACCCCTCACACGTGACTGTCGGTTCAGATTAGTGTGTCATCTAGGAAGGCAGCGTGACTTGAGCAAGATTGGAATTCCGATCTCGCTACAGTGAACGTCACACTCTCTCTTTAATTAAAAAACTTTCTGGTGCGCTGTCGCTTAATTCCTTTCCCTGCAATTAGCTTTTTCTGGTGCCAAAGGATGGAAAAAATTATATCGTCCCTTTGTCAGCAGTTTAAAACAAATTACCGGATGTTTGGCATTCCTCACCCATTGTTACTTGTTGTCGTTATTTTTTGCTTTCATGGATGCTTAATAAACGCTACTGAAAATTAGCTCAGGTTTCATCATATTATCAAACTCAAATGAATGATTTGTCGAACAGTGAACAATGGGTTACCGTATTGGGAAGTCGTTGAACATTAATGTTCCACCCTTGAAGTCAAAACATTACAACATGTGCAATTTCGTATATCCATGCTGAATTTCTTACAAATCCTGCAGCCCGATGAAAGTGGCAGCTACTTTGTGTATTCGAAGTGCCACACGGTCAGTATAGTACACTATCTAGGGGATGTCACAAAATCAAGTTGAATTTCATTAATCATTTACAACATTAAACGAAAACCATTGGATACACAGAAATAATGTTGCGAAAGAAAAATTAATAAACTTCAAGGAAATGCAGTTAAACTGAAATAAAATTATAATTCATCGCCTAAATTACGGAATGGACCACTGTACTTACTGTATACTGAAGATGAGAGGCATCCAAGTTTCAAATGAATATGGTCCATGATACAGTATTTTAATCGGCTGGTTGGTATTTGAATCCTCAACTGCTACGACACGATCTCGTCTGAGCAGCGGAGGATACTATTTACAGTTACACACTATTAATATAAGCACTATTTCAGTTACCATAGTTAATATTATAATATTGTGTAATATAACATATTACTATTCAGATGATAATTCTGACTCCAAAAAAAATTAAATGTATGTAAAGCTTATGAGACTTTACTATGAGGTCATCACTCCCTAAGCTTACAAACTACTTATGAAGTAACTTATACTAAAGAGAACACATATATCCATGCCCGAGGGAGGATTCGAACCTCCGACGCGGGAGGCGGCGCGATCCGCAACGTGGCGCTCCAAACCGCTCCGTCACTCCCCCGCGGCAGTTCAGACTCTAATCACATGTCTCCTCCTTCTCCATTTTCGCTTCCTTCCTTCCTCAATCAATTTTCTGCTGTCAAAAAATGTTTTATGTATTCAGGACACCGTGCAATTCTCTTACATCTCAGACTGAAACAATTTCGTCATCAAAACTAAGCCATGCAACAATGCGTACACCTCTAGAATATAATGAACACCTCAGATTAACTTCGATGAAACTTGGAACTCTCCTCTCGAAATTTGAGCTTAAACTGAATTTAATGAACAGGATGCTGTCATGCCCCCCTTCCCTTTCCCCTGTTTCCTCCCTTCCCATATAAATCCTTGTGGTAAAACTATCTTCGAGAACCATCAGTGGGACCGGACAGCTTAATACCAAGTGCCTCATTGCAGGGACGCTTTGGCAACCTCAGATATGGTGATGACTGATGAGGCTTTACATTAAATGCTGATTCATTGTGAGAAGGTCCAATTACATTATATTCGCATGTCCATACACATGCAATTCACGACGTTAACTGATGGTGGGCAATGAAATAATTAAACACCCACCCCGGGTTCGAAGCCGCGTCCTCCTGCTGACTAGTCAGTTGCGCATGACCACTACGCCACTGATACATAGAGGTCACCACGGCCGCGGAAGCTAACCATGCATGCCTCCCGTTAGAAGTAAATTCACAAATTACAACAGGGAACTGACGTATTACCCCTACGTATTAACACCCAGTACTCGTAACGTATCAAAATCAAACGTTTGAAAACTATGGGACTTCTGTGTTTATCAGTCTCTAGGCTCCTCAACTTAAACCAACTAACCAATGACAACCCACACACTAAAAGTATCGTGCAGTTCTCTAAACAAAATTCAGGCTCAGCCAAGTGAAAAAGGTACTTCTTTGCTATTTTTCTTAATGGAACAGCACTAAATTAATTGACGATCCCCATCTATGGACCTAAAATAAAATAATAACTTACATGTAGGCGACTCCATCCGGAATCTGGTGCAGAGCGATCACATTAATATTATTAAAATCTGGAAGAACCTGCTTTGGCTGCATTGAAATCTTTATTTTTTATATACAATACAGATCGATTTCGGTCAGTGTCTGACCATCCTCAGTGCATGAATCCAAGCCCTGTGGGCCCACAAAAACATGCACTTTGCAAATTAACACCAAGTAGGCAGTACATAAGTAGAATGTCAAACATAAACTCATGTTACGGCCTTTTTTTACGTACATTTCAATAACTGTCACCCTTTACTTTCCAGAGATAAAGGCTTTTTCTGTTAGCTTTTTATTAATTATTTCACAAATTATTGATGAAGTAGGGGAAGGAAGAAGGTTTAGGAAAGAAAGGATTGACAGTGGCTGCATTAGGGCATTGAAATTAAACGATAGCGACAAGTGAAAATGTGAGTCGGTCCGGGAATCGAGTCCGTGTGTCCCGCTTCGGGCCATGCGGTCCGCTTAAGCATTCGGCTACCCGTGCTTGCCTCCCGTCGGTCTCAAACTACCACAAGTCGCACGCTAATCCCATTAGGGATTGCCGTGCGAGGTCGAACGTATGACTTCATCTGCGTTCAATTAATTGAAGCTAACGCCGTCTCCGCGTGTAAATACTTATTATATTGGTGTGGTGTCAGACCTTTCGGACATGTCCGAAAGAAAAGAAACCAAATTAATATAATAAATTAGTTAGTTCTGTTTTGTATCTTAAAATTGTAAAGCTGTCTTGTGGTACAGATTCGATTTCGAAATATTGCTCACTCATACTGTTTTCAAGAACGTATACGTCATTATAAAACCATTTGGCAAACCCTAGCACCACTAAGATCGGATCTGTCACTTTTTAACAAATTTTTTTGTTTGTTTATTTATTTTTTATTATTTAATAAACTAGGAATTTCTTTATTAGGTTGCAACACCCTTTCCATAGTTATCACGAACATTATAACAGATGTAACAGATGCAAACACAACAAATAAAGTAATGAATATGAGGAATGCTATTATATTTTTATCATGAAACTAACACTTATACATCAGACTAGTATTAAGAAATCAGAAAGAACGTACAATACCAATCCACAAATACGAAAACAGAAAATGAAAGTAAAAATTACAATTGAGGTTTTCCGTCCATCTCACTTTCACTTTCAATTTCACTATTTGTGCATATGATGTTTTTGTAGAATGAGTGGAACAAACATACTTGGAACACCTGCAACAAACAATAGACAGTTTTTTCATCTTGTCCTTTACCCTTTTAGAGTTTTTAGTCTTCAAACAGATGTGACATCTTCCTCTTGAATAAAAGTCAACAGCTTGAACAGTTGCAGTAATTCTGATACTGACGAGACATTTTATTAGAACTGCGAGTAATGTAGAACTGCTCTAACAGCAAAGGAGATTTATTTCAAAACAATGGGAACGTAATACAGCGGTACCAACAGTCAGAAACTGCATTTGTTTCTGTCATACTGAGAAATACTTTAATGAAAAAAGTTGTCTGACCGATGTCTAAGGGGGGGGGGACAAAAACTGACCGCACTTAAATTAAATTTATTTATTTATATTTATTTATTGGTTTTTATGTTCCATAGGACCCAATTGAGGAGTGAGACTCCATGGTCATGGATCAAGTCAATACATTAATTGTTACACAACAATGGTAATAGAAAATTTTTAAGTAGTCCTTTGCACACGACAATCTTAATACAAAGTGAAAATAATCAATAAAGAAAAATGAATTAGCTTAATTGTTTAACTTTTCTAGGAGTTCCTCGACAGAATAAAAGGAGTGAGCCATGAGGTAACTGTTCAATTTAGATTTGAAAGCGTATGGATTAGTGGTAAGATTCTTTAGTCCTTGTGGCAGCTTATTGAAAATGGATGCCGCAGAATATTTTACCCTATTCTGCACAAGTGTTAAGGTGGTGTGATGCAAATGTTGTGTGATGACTTCTGTCTAGTATTCACCGAGTGAAAGCTACTAAATCGGTGGGAATAAGCTGATATTATTAACAACAAACGACATTAAAGAAAAAACGTATTGTGACGCCAGAGTCAAAATTCCCAGACTACTGAAAAGGGGTCGACATGACGTTCGCGAACTTACACCAGATATTGCTCGAACCGCCCGTTTTCGAGCCAGAAATATCATTTTTGCATCAGGCGAATTACCCCAGAAAACAATGCCTTACGTCATAAGTGAGTGAAAGTAAGCGTAATAGACTACTTTTCGTGTTGAAAAATCACTTATTTCAGATATTTTTGTAATTGTAAATATAGCAGAATTTAGTTTTGGAACAAGATTCTGAACATGGGCTTTCCATGACAGCTTACTGTCTATATGAACACCTAGAAATTTGAACTGTTCAGTCTCACTTATCACATGCCTGTTATGTGTAATCAGAATGTCAACATTCGTCAAATTATGCGTTAGAAATTGTAAAAACTGAGTATTCCTGTGATTTAACATCGACTTGTTTTCTACAAGCCATGAACTTATCTCTTGAACTGCATTATTTGATACTGTGTCAATATTACGAGCAACATCCTTCACTACCAAGCTGGTATCATCAGCAAACAAAAATATTTTACAGTCACCTGTTATACTCGAAGGCATATCATTTATATAAATAAGAAACAGCAATAGGCAGATTGAAATAATTCACAAAAATTATAACCCCGCGACAGCATATATTCTAGATATTTTTCTACAACAACCTAAATTCTTGCATCTTTACTCCAACAACTAGATATATTAAACAAATAATATAAATACCGAGGCAATTTTAACCCCCCCCCCTTGGCGGTGCTAGGGTTAACATGTAGCTTTCTTCTTTCCCCAGTCTGGTTCAGACGAGGGCGGAAGCTGCCTCTAGTGCCGGCCACAATATGTCCTTCATTAGCGGTGCGTAGTTTATTTGCTGACGCGCTGTAGCTGGCTCGGGCCTTTTTTGTTGGTGCAGTGGCAACACTGAGCCGCCCCAGCTTCCTGTCGCCTCGTTTTTACGCCGCCGCGCCGCCGCAGGCTAGCGACGCATTTAGGCGTTAGCGGGGAGTGTGCCGAGTTCACGCCTGCCACCCTTTGCCCGCTGACTGCTGTCTGCTGCCTGCCACAGAGGCGCCGCTTCCGCCCGCGGGTTTCAGCCTCACAATGTCACAACTCTGCCACCGTTGTGCACAGCGCATGGAACTAATATAGCGATGAGGGGAAATAGTGTGCCTTTGAGCAGTGATTACCTCGCCAGTGCGCGTCACCCCGGAGATGTCATTACAGCAAGTTTGTAAATTACTATAAATATGTATTTTTATTTTATTTTTCGTGTCCAGAACCCCATCCATTACACTCTAGTTTGAGTCCATGTAATAAATCTACGAGGCGCGTCCAGAAAGTAAGTTCCGTTTGGTAATAAAATGAAATTGTACACAGATACAGAAAAAAAATTTTACTGCACAAAATTCTACAACTCTTAAACTACTTTTCCACATAACTGTCGAAATGTTGCAGGCATTTGTGATTGCGTGGCGCCAGCCGCGTTGGCCGAGGAGACTGAGGCGCTCCAGTCATGGTCTGCACGGCCACTACGGTCGGGGGTTCGAATCCCCCCTCGGGTATGGATATTTGTGCCGTCCTTAGTAGTAGCTAGTTCGTAAGTAGTTTATAAGTTTAGGGACTGATGACCCCGTACTTAAATGCCATGAGCTATACAAACATTTGAAACACTTGAATTGATTGCGTGGCACTAGGTTTTGTATACCTTCTTCATAGAAATCTGCCGTCTGTGTTGTTCGGTAACAATTTCATGCAGCAGTGATCGTGAAATTTGGGGGAAGTCCATAGCGAGGGCACTAATTGTAAACCTACGGTTTTCCTGGACCTTGTCATCAATCGCGTGAACCAGTTCTTCTATAACCAAAGGTGGACGCCCACTTCGTTTTTCATCGTGCACATCACTACGCCCGCCATTGAACTGTCGGACCCATCTTCTCAGCATCGAATCACTCATCGCATTCGGTCCGTAAACATCGCAAATTTGCCGATAAATTTCACTTGGTTTCACTTTCCTCGCATTCAGAAACCGAATCACCGACCTGATTTCACACGCGGCGGGATTTTGAATCAACGCCGACATTTCAAACAAGCACAACAAAGCGTACGTAACTGACAGCGATCTCCAAATGGCGCACGTTCTTCTCCTTGATACACATCGTCTACAGCGCATGTGCGGAAATGCAACGCAGCGCTGCAGCGGAGATAAATTGAAACGAAACTTACTTTCTGGACGCGCCTTGTATATCAATAAATGTGAATGTCTGTTCGGTGTACGCTTATCACGTCCGAACGACAAGACGCAGAGACATAGATATTTGTACAGGTTTTAAGCACGGTTTTATAGCAATCTGATAGATATTTAGTAATTTGAAGAATACGACGCGAAATGCGGAACAATAATACTCTTTGAAAATTATATTTACTCTTTGAAAATGGTTTTATTGGTTGCATTGTTGCTTGAGGGTTGTTAATGACAAAAGGGCGGAGTATATTGGGATGGAAAGTTATCAGTGTATATAACATTCTACATGTGTGTGTGTTAATATTTCGCTCTGCAGCGAAAACTACAGAACGCAAACGAATGGTCTGTGTGTAATTATTGTCCAAAGTCTCCTGTTTACACCATAGCAGTTCCATGCCGATAACTATAACAGGGTGGAAGATATGATGGTTGAAAATCGTCAAATTATAAAAAAAAATCCGGACTGAAGACCAGCGATGACGTTTGCGACTGCATAGCAATAAGGTTACATACAGCGAAACGTGATGCCACAAACCATTTCTTTGGTCTATGCATGCTACAATGTCTTCAGCTCTTTCTCTGTAAGGCTACGCATACGAATAAGGAATACATCTCTCTAAAAAATCGATTTGACGACGTTTCGCGCATTACATCAAGTGATCGATCTGTGATATTATTACAATCATTAAACGTCGCAGGAATCGACTTACAGCCCTGATGTTAAAATGGTCAACTATACGTCGTTTGCTCAATGGTGGGCAACCCAAAAAATCTATACATTTACGCTCCAAACAATACTACAAATACAGTAGTTCACCGGAATGCCCTAAAATGGAATTAAAATGAATTTGGACATTACTCTCGCTGTACATGTTGAGATATTGCAGCACAGGCTACAAGGAATAATGTCTGTACTATTTATTGTAAATCATTAAGCATTCCATATAATTTAATTTCTTTTGTTTCAATGTTGATTAAAAATGTTTGTTACTAAAGAAGGTATTGTATTTCATTTCATCCTCCAAAACCAGTCTCATAGCACACTAGTGAAAGATAGCTTGTCTATCATAACTAACCAACACGAGAGCTAGTTGTAAATATTTCTTGCCCAGTAATCAGCCACACAGATGGCCTTGTTATTAGCTAGCTGTAAATCCAGGGGGTACAGCATGTACTGAGGTTTGGTCACGTCAGTAATTGGTCGTCCGTCTGGACATTCCCACAGTCGCACAGAGGTTCTCCGGCGAGGTTGCAATGTTCAAAATGTTCAAATGTTTGTTAAGCTTATGGGACTTAACTACGGGACTTATAAACTACTTATGAACAACCTTATTCTAAAGACGGCACAAATATCCATGCCCGAGGGGGAATTCGAACCCCCGACCGTAGTGGCCGTGCAGACCGTGACTGAAGCGCCTCAGTCTCCTCGACCACCGCGGCCGGCGTTGAGGTAGCCCCATCTGGAAAGGTTGAACGTGCAATTTGAGATCTCAGTACTAAGCATGTTGGGAGCCTTCGAGGTTGCAAAGGATTTCTCACCTCCAGCTGCAAGTTGTTCTTTCAGGGCCAAGATAGGGTTAGGTGCTGCCTCCTTCCATAGCTGAAGCCTCCTCTCTTCGACAGTGACGTCAATTGGCTCTGATGCCCAAAGGAAGCTCCTTCTTGAGCGAAGCCCCTAGGCTGTTGTTGGTGCCCATGTAGGGGGTGGCGATTATCTGTCAACTGTTTCTTCCTTTCCACCTCGGCAGCTACTTGCCGCCGTATGCTAGGAGGAGCTATCCCTATGATAGGGTAGATCTTCTCTGTCGGCGTGGGTCTCAAGCACCCCGATATGATGCGGGCTGCATCATTTACAGCCACGTCGATATGTTTCACGTGGGCCGAATTCTTCCACACAAAATGTTCAAGTGTTTGTTAAGCTTATGGGACTTAACTACGGGGTCATCAGTCCCTAAACTTACAAACTACTTATGAACTACTTACGAACTAGGACGGCACAAATATCCATGTCCAAGGGGGGATTCGAACCCCCGACCGTAGTGGCCGTGCTGACCGTGACTGGAGCGCCTCAGTCACCTCGGCCACCGCGGCCGGCTCTTCCACACAGGTGCGGCATATTCAGCTGCCGATAGACTAAGTGCCATGGCTGTTGTTCGAAGCACTTGTGGGTCGGCACCCCAGCTTGTGTTCGTCAGTTTCCGAATGATGCTGTTCCTAGTGCTGACCGGTTTCTTAGTGTCTAAACAGTGTTGTTTGAATGACAGAGTTCTATCCAGCTTCACTCCCAGGTATTTGCGAGCGTAGCAGTGCTCCAGTTCTTGGCCTTTCCAGCTTATATGGAGCTTTGTCTTAGATTCCTTATTGCTCAGATGAATAAATAACATAAGCATGAATTAAAATAAAGAACAATAGCCATCTGATGTGTTTTTCTGTCCACTGTAGGTTTTCCTGCTCTTTTATGATTTTTGCTACTATCTCGGAGAAATAATCAAAAATATAATAAATTCAAAATTAAAGTTTGATAGTATATATAAAAATTTAGATGTTTGTGCCTATATTTCACACTTCAGCCAAAACTACACATCACAAACGAATAGTGTTTGTATGCGGTACTAGGTATCAGTCTGCAATTGTGCACTATGGTTGTAGAGGGTTCATAAGGGGGTAGAAGATATGGAAGTTGAAAGTTACCCACTTCTATAAAATTCTACGCGTGGGTATCAATATCTTGCTCTTCAGCAAAAACTAGACAATTATCACAAAAGATCTCTCTGTATTCTAGTACAAAGTCTCCCGTTGTACACCATAGCAGTTTCGTGTCGATAGCTATATGAGGGTGGAAGATATAGTGGTTGAAAGTCGTCAGCTTATAGAAAATTCGGACTGAAGACCAGCGATGACTTTTGACACTACAATAGCAAAGAGGTTATATACAGCGAAACGTGAAGCACATTCTTTAGTTGTTTTTCTGCAACAAGCGTACGAATAAAAAAAAGTGCAAATTGCAGTTTGAAAAGTAAAACTAACAAGAAAAATGCCAAAGCATAAGAAAGAAATTTCGCGTTCTTGGTCCGTTTCTAAAAGACAGAAAACTACGCTGAAAAGTGAATCTACAGACAATATAAAAATTGATTTTACACTGTAGGCATCTGCGATTTTTCCATATTTCATCTTTAAGGGGGTGAAATAGCGCACAAACGTTTTTTAAATACTTTGGTATTACGGCAATTTTAAGCAAGAAATACAAAACTTCGCATTTAGATTATTGATTGTATTCTTAAAAACACATGTTTCGATATTTTTGGAAATTCAACCGCTAAGCGGTTGGTAGTAAGGTAAAATATTTTAAGCGTGCTACTAAGACTATATTGATGATACATTGCGTAAATTTGGATTTGGAACCATGGTTAGAATGTAAAAGTATGTGTTTAGGGATGTTTTGAATTCTGTCATGAATGGTGCAATAGGGGGTGGAAATATGAATATACTTGATTAGGAAAGTATTTTTAAAGCTCAGTCTAGGAAAATTTATATTTATAAGCTGAAACAACGAATGCAGACCATCCGGTCTACGCAAGCGAAGCAGCGGGAGTTGAGCTAGTAATAACATAATACTTATTATTTTGGTGTGGTGTCTGTTCTTTCGGACATGTCCGAAAGAACAGACACCACACCAGCTGCGCAGCCAATTGCATTTCCAAATTAATGATAAAGGAGAGGGCATGAACGATAGGGGCGCTACAGCCATAGCGTGCGACATGTGGGAATTTGAGACGGCCAGGAGGCGAGCACGGGTGGCCAAGTGGTTAAGGCGACCACTGGCCCAAAGCGGGATACCCGGGTTCGATTCCCGGTCCGGCTCACATTTTCACTTGTCGCCATTCTTTCATTTCAATGTCCTAAAGCAGCCACTGTCAATCCTTTCCCATTTCCTAATCCTTCTTCCTTCCTCTCCTTTATCATTAATTTGCAAATAATATATTACTTAATTTTTAATAAAAATATAAAATTAAATGAGATAAGTATTGAAATAAACGGGACGACATGACACTGTTGGGGTAATTGAAGCCTTTATTCAAAAGTATTCACCAGAGACCTATCTCACTGCCAAGGATTCCCTGTTCGCAGATTTCCTGTGGTCGTAACAAGAGACAGTCCACCACTGTCTCCTTGGGTTGGTCGTCTGAGATAAAGAGCTTCCCTTTGGGATGCTTTCATAGCGGGCCAAGCTGATGGAGGTAACAGAGCGACATGTCCTGGCTGTAGGGCGGATGCTCAAGCTGCTCCCACTTGAACTTGTCAGTATACTTTGTGTAACCCCGGAGAGGTGTGCACGCGCGTTGTCATGGAGCAGAATCGGTCACTCCGTGGGCAGCCCAAGCCGTTTGTTCTTGATGGACTTGCGTATGCTGCAGAGTGTCTCACAGTACACGTCACGCTTTTGGTTATTCCGCCTGGAGGAATTTGATGAGTATCATACCTGAACGGCGAAAAAAACGATGAGCAGTACCTTCCCTGGTGACGACACTACAGTGGCGTCTTTCCATGTCGCACTACATTATCCCAAATCGATATATTTAAATTTCACCCAGTTTTATAGGTAAGATATTTCGTACCTTTTTTTTCAACACACCTCCTATACAGGGTGTCGCATTTATCTTGCAAAACGACTTTCACCGATATCAATGTAAGGTGGGGGCTGATGAATGTAATTATTTTGAAACATTCTAAAACGAAAGCATATGTAACTGTTTACACAAACTTAGGTGTTATTAAATGGACACCCTTATCATTTCATTAGCAATATGTAAAATCACAAATCACATAAACAATGGCGTCGACTGCATCGTAATACGCCAATTACATCGCGAAATATTGCGAAGCGAATTGACGCTTGGAATACGCGAAACGCGCGGCTAGCACACGTCCTTACACTAAGGTGAGAACCCCGTGCTGCTCAGGACGTGCGCTAGCCGCGTGTTTCGCGTATTCCAAGCGTCAACTACGCTTCGCAATATTTCGCGATGTAATTAGCGTATTGCAATGCAATCAACGCCATTGTTTATGTGATTTCTCATATATTGCTGAAGAAATAATATAGGGTGTCCATTTAAAAATATATAACTTTCTGTTAAAGTTTCTTTTTAGAATGTTTCAGAATATTTACATTCATTAATCTCTGCGTTACACTGATACCGGTGAGAGTCGTTTTAGAATTGCTGTGGTTTCATTCATCAACATAAATGGAACCCCCGTATAAAAACTGCAGTAGAAAATATTTTCATACATTTAATTTTATATTATTTATAGTTTAATTATCTATTCGTAGAAATATTTGCAAAAATTCTCCGAGTTTTACGACGGTGCGATTTTCATAAGGCTCTTTTTTACGTTTTTCATAAATTTAGTGGCTGCGTTCGGTAACAGCGAAGCGAGTCCTTATAATTATCAATCATAATTTTTAATTATTATTTATATGTCTTTTTTTTCTTTATATAAAGGTAATTTCCTGCGAAATATTCAATCCTTGAATATATAGCAACCTCATAGCATTGTACGAACCTTCGCTGAATGATTTCCAGTGAAAGACTTTTCGGGAGAGCCATATGAAGAACTAGCTGAAAACCCGGTGTTTCCCGGGTATTTATTTACTTATTCCTGCCTTGAGTTAGTACTTTTCGTGTTGGCTACTTTTATCTCTAAAAATCTACGTTTCTCCAGGGTACTATGAATATTTCGTGTTTCTTTATTTTTGTTTTACTGCATAATTCATTTAAAATGAAATCGTAGTGGCTCATACAGGATCAAGCCGCCTAAGACGCTGCAGCCAATGACGTCGCCCTTATAGTAGGGCACCATTATCGCCATCATGAAGACATCTGTGGTATTTGTACACACGTTTCGCTTGAATCTACAACGAAATTCGCCCTTTAGTTTCGTTTCCAAACAGCTCAGTGGTTTTGACGTGGTATTTGCTGATCTGCTGATCAATGTGTCGTTCAGTGATGTAATATTGTCCCTCCTTTCGGTGGTATATTTGTACATTGTGTTCGGAAAGTGCTGCGAACAGAGTAATAAAGACTTACCAAATATCAAGCAAAATGCTGTACCTATTTACGGCTCTCACGTTCATGACGTAATATCTCCTGAATTATGTGTCCTCCAAAAGGTGCTCCAGTCACGGTCTGCACGGCCACTTCGAATCCCCCCTTGGGCATGGATATTTGTGCCGTCCATATTATTAGCTAGTTCATAAGTTTGACCCCGTAGTTAAGTCTCATAAGCTATACTAACATTTGAACATTTTTGTCCTCCAAAAACATTATTTTCTAGGTTCATACAGTGGATTATACGTAGTAAATTACAAACTCACGCTTATTAGGGCGAATTTCCATGCATTTCTCTATCTTTGACGTCATAGCACCTAAGCTATACGTCGTAATACGTTATTATTTCGAAGGTACATCCAGTGGTGTACATGTAAAAGATCTGCAAAATACATCGCACCTAGAGGTAATAGCAAGGACGTTATTAATCGAAACGTATGCGTGAATGTAATTGTTTATAACTCGATTTCTCATGAACCGTGTGTCGTACTATGATAAAATTTCGAACGTACGTTCACTAGTATGTTTGTAGAATATCTGTAACATTTATAGCGAATACAAATTATAGTGTACAAGTAAAAAATTGTAACGTCGTGCCAAATGCCATAATTATACTCCATGAACGCCTGAAAAGTAAGCGACATCCTTTTTTCCTTTCATCACTTTGCTGGGGTTGTCAGCGAGTCAAAGTTTCCTAAAGCTTTGAAATTACGTTTAAAGTTCATTACAAATCGCTAAGTGCTCTCCTTAAATAGTGGACTGATAAAAAGTCACACTATCACGTGGCGCAATACGGGGAAGTTTTCATTGTTTATGGCGTCATATCTCCTGAACTATCGACCCTATCGCAAAATTATTTCTTACCTGACTTCTAACTATATATTCCTGGCAAATTCCAGCTTCATAGGTGAAGTAGTTTTCGAGACTTCGTGTTTAGTCATTGAGTGAATGAATGAATGTCATTTCGCTTTTATATAGATATAGAATATACCTTTGGACGTTTGTACCAATCTTCAGAGTTAAAATGTAGAAAAAAAAGGGTAATCGAAAAATTACTTTTTAAAAATCTGATCAACATTTACTGGAGAATTTTTCAGGTCCAACCCAAAATAGCCGAGATAGGGCATACTGCAGCCCTCCAGGGGCATTCACTTATACCGCCAGACTGAGGTTGTGATTTCTAGCTGCCAGTCAAATTAGCCTGTAAAATTTGCTGCCGATCGGCTGAACCGTACGACCTTGACAAATCTTTGAAACGGTGCGACATGTGTGAAAAACGTAAGGGAGCAAGGCTGTAGAGAAAGTTCCCTTCCTCAAATCAGTTTATTAAGTTTTCGTCTCAGTTGAATGGCTAATGCATCATTTGCAATTACATTTCGAGCTGCCAAAAGGCCACTACCATCGGCCTACTTTTAATCTTACTAACTGAAGTGGACCAAAAATGGTGCAGGAATTTCGTTATGCGGATTGAGGCTGAACAGCATGTGGGGGTGGGGGAGAGTGGAACCAGGAATCGCAGGGTGAAAACGTTCTGACGAACAGGGCCGTCTATATAAAAATGACATTATTATATGAAAGAGCCATGATCCCGAGTTATTTTTCATATATAGATAACTGTCTTTGGAAGGCTATATTCCCATCCTGGGATCTACATTTAACGTGCGCCACATAACATAGGAAATGAAGTTTTTCGTCATCACTCTTACTGACTATGTCATTTTCTTTATAATTCCTCTGTAACGTGCCGTATTTTAAATACAGATCCAATGATGACAGTGTAGCCTAAACCAGTTATCTAAATTAAAATAATATACAAATTGTGATCTTGGCTGTAGTTTAATACCATAATTCTACAGATCATATCGTTACCAAATTAAAATGACAGACTTCTAAATATGAAATTCTGTTCATTTGTAACCGCATCAATTGAGAATACCTGGACGACTTTGGCTAATTGTTTGCCGTTGTCGAAGCACGAGAAAGATGATATGGGTGGAAAAATAGAAAAATGGTCGGTGAATGGAAGAATTCAAGGAAAAACCTCTATGCGATTTTTGTGTGAACATAAACCCATAACTGACAATTCTAGCTACGGACATGCGCAATTTCGTAATACTCCAGTAAAAGCTTTCCGGAAAAATTTTCAGAGTATTACAAAGGAAAATTGGAATATTTAAACAAAATGTTCAAATGTTCGTAAAGTTATGGGACCTAACTACAGTGGTCATCGGTCCCTAATATTACAAACTACCTAAACCAAGTTATCCCGACGGAGGACTCGAACCTTCGACGGCCAAAGGCCGCACGCACCGTAGCAAGTCAGGTTAGTGTGCACGGCTATGCGCCGCGGCTACATTTAACCCTTTAATGGATAGTGTAGCTGATCAGCTACATACATAATTTTCCCATTATCTCTCAAACTGATCAACAGTTTACCAAAAATTCCTTTTTAGCAGCTTGTATACATATACAAGAAACACGTCCCAAAAATTGTGTGACGCGGAGTGGCTCTGAATCACTTCCATAGTTAGCTGCATTGAGTTACTCGTGGCGTGTGCGTTTGTATACTTTAGTACACTCCTTTGCCATTTAAAAGTAGTCAATCCCATACTACCGTTGCTTAACAGTTACTTTATCAACACATCAGCGGCACAATAATGACATTTACTGCATCGGGTACATCAAGGAAGCTCTATATAGCTGACCAGCTATAAGTGATTTGTTGCTAGTACTGCATAACAATTTCGAGGCAAAATTTTCTAATGTTATTCTCAGTATATAGTCACTACATATTAATCATGCTAGTTTTTATAGCTTCAAAAAAAATTCATGCTTTGAAGGGTTAAACGATCGGCATATATTGTAATATTTGTATAACACAATGACAGAACCCCATTCACATTTTGTGCAGAAACTTTTAAGAGAAAACATACATTTAAATATTTCAGAAGCATCTTTAGCGAGCAAAACAGAAATCAAATTCAAAGAAAGGCTACAATCGTACTTGCTTCCCCGGCAGTAGAAGAAGTTCGAGAAGTTTCAAACTCAAAATCTATCAGATTAATCAATTCGAGTGCTCTATATGAATCTGAAATATTTATATTGTACAAAACGGAAGCGAAAAAAGCGAGAGTCTCTGAGGCAAAGATATTGAGGAAAATATTTGGCCAGTTAGAGGAACGCAGAATATTAAAAACCCGCCGGCCGCGGTGCCCGAGGAGACTGAGGCGCTCCAGTCACGGTCTGCACGGCCACTACGGTCGGGGGTTCGAATCCCCCCTCGGGCATGGATACTTGTGCCGTCCTTAGTCTTAGTTAGTTCATAAGTAGTTTGTAAGTTTAGTGACTGATGACCCCGTAGTTAAGTCCCATAGACTTTACAAACATTTGAACATTTATTAAAAGACCAGAAATTTATAAACCTAGGCACGCAGACTTACTGTCTGAAGTGCTAAACAGATGATTGCTGTGGGTAGGACTCCTAACGAGGCGAAACAAGAAGCACTATCGCGAGTTGCGAAGCACATAGGGAAGTGCACAGGGGGCTTTTATCAAACAGTTGACGTTTAACGCTTGCTGACGTGTTGCATATGATCATGATGATTATTGTGATGCTGGTGAGGAATAAAGTACGATCTACATCATAGACGCATTACAGCGTTCATGCCGATCGCTTCTCGAAACAGTGCTAACGATCCCGTACCCTGAAAAGAAGTCTAGTAAAATGAACCTGTGGGAGCAGTTCGTAGCGCCCACGCCATTTTAATAAAAAGAATTCCTTTGAAATGAGCGTCTGCCAGAGACCTAACTCATTAGAGGCTCGTAATAACAACATATTCTACCGCTTTTGCGTTCTCTCATCAAAAGATCAAAGCAGTGCACTATATTGCGAACTATATCTGTATTCCAGTGATTTACACCGCATTTTATACCCAATTATGCAGTGATGATATTGACAATTTTATCTAGGTTATTAGTTGCGAGCATGCATAAACAAGTGATTTTATACTGTAATCGAACATCACTGTTTCTGTTAATGGTATTCCTGGGAACACGTAATATGTAGTTGAACATTCAAATCCATTTTCTGTTTACTTGGAAAAAAGAAATTTTATCGGTATATTGTGAATATCATATATACGATAGAGCCCTCATTTATTTCTACAGTAAAATATATATATTATGGACAATGCAAATACCCATGCCCGAGGGAAGACTCGAATCTCCAACGGCGAGCAACCGCGCGCTCCACAGCAAGGCGCCTTAGAACGCTCGGCTGTAGCCTGTCATGTCATTATGCATGTGACACGCAAAGAGTTTCATGGGAAGCTTTCAGACAGTGGGAACCTATTCAGGTGACCGGAGGGAAAGTTTTATATGTATCTTTTGTGGTCCCGACTACAGTGTAAGGAAACTTATTTTCCAAAGCCTACACAAAGACGATTCGATAAATATAATGTCACTGAAATTTCTCACATTTACAAGAGGAACCTGACGTTTTAACAACACTTTCTTTTCGATGTAGTTACTTAATGGGTCAATGCACTTATTCTAATCGTTCCAATGTATTCCTATGCAATTCGTGAAACGTGATGTTGGACTATCTTTAATCCACTGACCGAGAATACCGTAAGGTTTCCAGCCTACCCACTATTTTCAAACAAAACATTTGTTTAGATGTTTGTGATACTACGAGCGATATGTTCAGCGGATTTATCAATATACACATATAAAAACTGAATGTGGTACGTGTGTCCGTATATTTTACTTTGTAGTCAAAATTATTCACTGCAGACCAATGGCGGTTATACATGAGAGTAGCCTTTAGGTTCGCAGTGTGCACTATAGTCTTTTGGTCGTACTGTGTGGCGGTGGGTGAGTGGGGCGAACAAAAATCCGTAGAATGTGGAGCAATACGATTATCAACAGATGCTCAGAGATAAAAAGACTCAAAGGTAAAAAGAATCAAAGATAAAACACTGGGAAACACAGACATACATTAACTGAGCATTAGCGTCACGGTTTTCATAATACATAGTACAATCTCCACATTATCTTTGAGCTCACTGCAATACACAGACTGTGGACATAAGTCAATGTATGTCTATGACGAAAAGTTCGTAAGTCATAGGTTACTTTGGCTTAGCGGAAGGAATCGCGTTACTAATTTTAGATTCAGCTCCATGTGAATTCTTTCTATATCTTAATATATACAAAAATTCAGGTGTCTGTGCCTATATTTCATTATGCACCAACTAATCGCAAACTAATAGGTTACTTTGGTTTAGCGGAAAGAATCGCGTTACTAACTTTAGATTCAGATCCATGTGAATTCTTTCAATATCTTAATATATACAAAAATTCAGGTGTCTGTGCCTATATTTCATTATGCACCAACTAATCGCAAACTAATAGTGTTTGTATGTGGTTGTAGGTATCAGTCTCCTATTGTGCACTAAGGTGGTAGGGGGTTGATAACGATAAGGGGGTGGATGATATGGAAATTGAAAGTTACCGACCTATATAAAATTCTACGTGTGGGTGTCAATATTTTTCTCTTCAGCAGAAGCTACGTAATGGAGACAAACGATCTCTCTAAATTATTGTAGTACCAAGTCTCCCGTTGTCCACTATAGCACTTCAGTGTCGATAGCTATAACAGGATGGAAGATATAGTGGTTCAAATTCAGCTTATATAAAATTTGGACAAGACTAGCGATGTCTTTTGACACTATAATACAAAGTGGTTATATACAGCCAAGGAGTTTAGCGTGATGCACATTCTTCAGTTGTTTTTCTGTAACAAGTTTACCAATAAACAAAAATAAGTGCATATTGTAGTTTGAAAAGTAAAACTACCAAGAAAGATGCCAAAGCGTCAGAGAGAAATTTCGCATTGTCGATCCGTTCCTAAAAGACAGGAAACGGCGATGAATAGTGAATCTATAGATGAAAGAAATTTGACATTTGTAGACGTTGTTTATCTTACACTACAGCATCAGCGACTTTTCAGTATTCCGATCCCTAAGAGGGTGAAATAGGGAATGGACGGTTTGTTGAAAATACGTTGCTGTTCAGGCAATTTTGAAGCAAGAAAAACTAAACATCGAATTTTTGATTGTAATTTTAAAAACTCGAGTTTAGATATTTTTGTAAATTGAACCATTAAGCGGGCGAAATTAGGGATAATCTTTTAAGTGTGCAACTAAGACTATTTTGATGTAAGAAATGCGAAAATTTGGGTTTGGAACCACGGATAGAATAAAAACAAAAAGTGTTTCGGAATCTGTCATCAATGGTGCAATAGGGGATGGCAATTTATATCAAAATACGTGATTAGGAAAGCATTTTTAAGGCTAAATCTATGAAAATTTATGTTTAGAAGTTGAAACAACCAATGCATACTATCCAGTCCACGCGTTCGAAGCTGCGGGAATTAAGCTAGTTATCTATAATTTTCATTACCTTTTTCCGCAAATGATATTACCATCATCTAGCATTTATAAATATCAAATACGATACTGACAGTATTATTTGCCGAAACCGTCAGCTATGTAAAAAAGGTGGTGAAGGAGGCTTCGGGTTTAATGTCCCGTCGACAGCTTGGTCATTAGAGAAGTAGCTCAGGCTCAGAATTTTGGTTAAGGATCGGGAAGGAAATAGGCCGTGCCCTTTCAAAAGAACCATCCCGGCATTTGCCTGGAGTGATTTAAGGAAATCACAAAAAACCTACATCTGGTTGGCCGCAGGTGGATTTGAACCACCGTCCTCCCGAATGCGAGTCCAGTGAGTTACCACTGCGCCACCTTGTTCGGTCTATATAAAAGATAATTAGCAGTTCCATACATAATATTTTATTCGATTGGCCCTGTAGTGACAGCAGTAACCGGTAACAAACCCCGATACTACAAAGAATATATTTCCCATTTCAGAAATGCTACATAATGTTTAAATGTTTGTAATTATATTGGGACCAAGTTGTTGACTTACTATTTAAAATAAGTTAAAATAAACCAAGGACAAAACGCTCACGCACACACAGACACACACACACACACACACCCTGCGGGGTTCCTTTTCATAATTTCAACCTGCACAATTTTAAACATTAGTGTCAATGTTGTGGTATTGTGGTCGGGATGTAGTAACTACAACCACCGTTACCGGCAGAGGCAATTTTGCGTGTGTCTGTTAAACCAGTGTCTGTTTTTTCGTTGCCGTCTACTTGTTGTTGTAACCCTCAGCCATCCTAGCGACTATTTTATGCTGACTTTGTGTTTCTGTGTTCGGTTTTCGAGGTTCACATTCGCCGATTTATATATTTTATGTTATGTTTCCAATCGCCGTTTTATCTGCATTTCATGTCTTACTGGCTCCGTCTATGTGTATGTTACATTGTTCTCCTCGGAAATGTAAACCTCTCGGCTGTAGAGCAGTGCCGATACCGCTGCATTGCCCCGGTGGTGTTTTAAAAATTCAGTAAAGAAAAAAAAAGTCAATTACATTCCTGACAACCGCACTGAAGCTTGATGCCAGTTTAACAGCATCCAGTAATTACAGTGGGCCGTTATGCATTATCTTCCTATTTAAATTGTGGTGGTACTTTGTCTTTTCATAGCCACAGTTGCTGGTGGGAAAGACCACTAGCCACTTTCAATTAATATTTCATATGATTACTAGAAGTACCTCGCATCCACACAGTGACAAAAAAAATCGTAAAACTTCATCTGGTTAGAAATATCGTCAGTGCTAAGCAATGTAGCAGTTAATTTGGCACCATCCTTGTAGTGATTTAGGTACTCCCCCATCTCCTCAAATGTTTTTTCAGTGTTCATATTTGACTATTGGGGATAATAATAAGTTCCATTGTACATGATGGTGAATTACCCTGTTGAAACGTTCTGATTTCCCAGCAATAAAACGTTCTGTATTTTATGAAAAAGTTGTCATTCTTCGCATCCATCGGAAAAGTAACTAAATATCCACAGATATGAGTTATGTGACAAACAGTTCGATTAAGATCCCATAAGGAAGTGTAGAACTCAAAGCTGAAGAGCAGCCTGGCTTCATTCCAAATGGTGCACATGGCAGGGATGAGAGAGCACGTGTCACAAATCGATTGACATGCAGGCAGCGGACAATAGGAGCTCCGTCGTGAGGCCCCCTTCTCCAGATACTTTTCCCCGCCACCCCTCCAAACCTCCCTCTGCACCCTCTGCCTCCCTACCCCCCTCCCCTCTCGCGATCTCCTCTCTACCCGTGATGTGAAACACAGCATCGTAGGATTTCCAAATTACGGGAATGCTCTACATATATGACCAGATTAGTTATTTTCGGTGCATATTTACGCAGTGTAATAGGATTAAAAAATCATCAAATTTGATGTTTTACAAAAGAAGATGAGGACTACACATAAATAATAAATCTACTAAGACACTTACCCTGCAATGTATCGATGATGAATAAATAGATTGAAGTGAGGTATTCCCGAAATTGTGGAGGCCAGTGCCGAAAATTTTATGACGTAATCAGGAATATTTTACTATTCGTAACTGCCAGGCTACATTACCCTCTTTCTTTCTTTATTTGGATGTGGCCCCGTTGCTAGTTCCATGAATGAATGTTGAGCCATGAGCGTCTATAGGCGTCCGTTAGTACGAGTGTTGCCAACGCAGACTTTCCTGCACGGACTAACCTCTCCATTATGTCCCATAATTTACCGAAAGGGATTTATTTCGGGCGAACTGGATAGTAAAATCTTTCTCTGGAATTCTCCAGAATATTCTTCATACTAATCGAGGACAATAACTTGTGGCCTCGTTACATAGTGCACTTTCATAAAAAATTATCATTGTACATGAGTATATAGTCCTCAAATTTTATTTATTTATGTCCTTATTTAAACTGACCAGATTAGGGTCTTAAGGGCCGACCGCGGTGGCCGAGCGGTCTGCGGAGCGTCAGTCACGGTCTGCACGGCCACTAAGGTCGGGGGTTCCAATCCCACCTTGGACATGGATATTTGTGCCGTCCTTAGCTAGTTCATAAGTAGTTTGTAGGTTTAGGGACTGATGACCTCGTAGTTAGGTCCCATAAGCTCTACAAACATTTGAACATTTGAATTTGGTCTTAAGGCCCTCTCTTATAACTGACCAGGAAACAACACATACGGGAAACATTACCAGAATTCATAGTAATAATAATAATAAACATTAATACTAATAAAAACAATTTGTATTCCTTGCTGTCCGCATTAGACTTTTGTGAGATGTAGTGGCCATTTGGATGCACTTGGAAGTAATGTAACTATCTTGACCATATATGAAAGTTTATTAAAGCTTTATGCGTTAACAAATAACTAACAATAATCTTATACTCACCAAAGCAGTGTTAAAAATTTCCCCGTAAAACAATTTGTGTCACAGCCACATTTCATATATAAAAGAGACTATCTCTCAATACAAAGGTCAAGTGCCGCGGCGGAGCGGTCGAGCGCATTGAGGCGCTATGATACGATGCGCGAGGCCGTTCCCCGTCGGCAGTTCGAATCCCCCTGTCGGGCATGGATGTTTCTGCCGTCTTTAGTATAAGCTAGTTCATAAGTAGTTTGTAAGTTTACGGGCTGATGACCCCGCAGTTAAGTCCCATAAGCTTTACAAACATTTGAACATTTCGAAGGTCAAGTGCATACTTTCTTCTGCCTGACCGTCCATTAAGTATATGGAGCCTCGGCCAGATGGCATTACTATCGTTTTGCTCCTCTCTCTCTCTCTCCCCCCCCCCCCTTTTTTCCTGGTAACTTTAGAATACTTTATCCAATTTTAAATTGCTGAGTGCTGTACAAAAATGTTTTTTGTAGCATTATACAATACTAAATAAGTGCTACACAAAACATTTTACTGCTACATTATAGTTTTGCTTCCTTCAGGCCAGATAGTATTAAGTAAAACACTGGAGAGAAACACCAAAATCACAATCTCTTTGCAGACGTCAGGTGAGTAAACGGGGCAGGGGATGGAGATGCGGAAAATGAATGGGAATGGCATACATTCAGTGCTTTGAATGAAGAGCAACCACCAAGCACTGCACAGCACACAAAGATCACTCATCTGTTGTTCCTAAAACTCACAAGATTGCATTGTGCTCCACTTTTATTACAAAGATCTCTATAAAAAATTACAATCTTCGTTTATATTGTCATTATATAGAGGAATAGTGATGAAGTTATGGTTGGGGGGGAGTGGATGAGGCGGAGAAAGAAAGGGGTTGTTTCTTGGAGCACATGAATTAAGAGTGTAGTTTACAGAGAATAAAGTAAAAACATCGAATTACAAATGTTGGGTTAGTATTTATAGTACAGTGCATTAAAGTAGTTTCAAATTTATATAAAACTGATTACTATTCGTAAGAATAGCTATGTCAGGAAGTGCTGTGCATAGTATTACAGTTTTAGGAGTACTGATATGTCCTTGACATAAAATCTTACATTAGTTAAAATCTCCTCTATTTCAACTTCCATAGATGCATTGCACATGTTAGCTCTCTATTATAAATCATCAGATTATACAATTTTAAGAATTTCACTGATCAGAACCGTCAAAATTAAGCCTCTTAAAATAAAAGACAAATTTCATTATAAGTTAATGGTACATACATTGAGTATACATAAGTTCAGCACATCTGAAACCATGTGTAGTATAGTGTGATGCAAGAAGATTAAAGAAAGAGGGGAAGATTAAAATGACAGTGGTTTTCAGGAGCAAAGAAGATATTAATGAAAACTTCTGCTGACAAAAGGAAGGGAAAATTTTCGGGGAGGAGGAATTGATGAAATTGGGCTGGTATATGAAATAGATGGCTCTTGCAGCTGAAGCTTCACCCTTTGCTGTATTTGGAATAGATATTTTCTTACAATAAGGAATACAAGTGTATTCTAAGCCACAGTTACTTCTCAAAAATGGAAATTTTTTTAATACTTCACGTGTAATGCACAATCAGTTTCGATGCACTATGGCATCATTTTCAAGTGCTCCACAGTAAAGAAATGTTTTATAAAAGTACAAAGTAAAGGCAAAAAGTAAGATACATTACAATTTTGGAAATGGTCAAAAAAGTGTTACAACATTGGTCTTGTATGTATCATTTTGGCCAGATGCTGTTTTAGGATCAAGTTGTACAGAAGCCTGTGGTTGAGAGAGAGATGGTCAGTACAATTCAACCTAAAAATAAAATAAATTGTGTACTATCTTTCTTTCTATTATTTAATTGGTAATGCACAGTTACATTTTTTAAAAAAATACCTGCCTGGATAAGAGTGAAAAATTTAAAATTACCTAGAAGTCAGATTGTTCCAATCAAAGAAAATAGTCAAGCAACTTTCGTTACATTGATAGTGCTGTGTAAGGAGCTCCATATGTCTATCTGTAATTAAGTACAAAGTACTATTTAAAATGCTGAGAGTAACTAATATATCTCATTTTAGCACGTGAATTTACTTTCATACCTGAGCTAGCTGAACATACATTCAACAGTCGTAACAGAGCAAAAAACCACACTGTGTTTAGCTCATGAGTAATATCTTTCATTGGTAACAGTTAGTAGAAGACTGACCAGATAATTTGCAGCTCTTTTATGTTTAGAGGAAAATTGATCCAGAGACTGGATCCTGACACAGAAAATGATTTAGAAAATGAAGTAGTGTTATGGGATGGTACGGAAGAGGTTTATTTTGGTGAGAGCTAGTATTTCTGCTCTGTTATTCAGATAATAGCCGAGCGAGGTGGCGCAATGGTAACGCACTGGACTCGCATTCGGAAAGATGGTGGTTCAAATTCACCTCCGACCATCCAGATTTAGGTTTTCCGTGATTTTCCTAAATCACTCCAGGAAAATGTCGGGATGGTCCCTTTGAAAGAGCACGACCGATTTTCTTCCACATCCTTACCCAAAAATTCCAAGCGTAAGCTCCGTCTCGAATGACCACGCTGTCGACGGGACGTTAAACTCCAAGCTTCAGATAATAGTGTAAAAGCTGTAGCTAAGTAAGAAGGTGTGCAATGATTGAAACAATGATACAGCAGACATAGGCTATGATAGTTTCGACGTTTATCTGTACGTAAACCAGACACTGTTTTGTATACAGGAGTGATATGGTGGCAAAGAAACTATGTCACAGATGTATTGCACGCAGGCACTTAACGACAGTTCCAGCCTGTATGAGTAGTTCTACGAAAGCCCTTGTTGAATGGCCACACGGTAGTCATTTATGGAGAGTATTTGGGTCCCAAGGAGTTCCTTTTTGAGCTGGAAAGGAAATATTTTTTAATCTTTTAGTGAATGAAGTGACGCAACACCTTCTTACAGACTGTGGTTACATTTTCAGTCCAATCCAAGTGAAGGTTTATATGTTACGCCCACGTTCTTTGCAGATTGAGGGAGAGTTGTTTCTGTGCCGTTTAATGATGGCAGAGATTCCCTGTACTGAGGAGTAATGAGCCTATTACGAAAAATTTTAGTTGCTTATAAATGACTTGCTATTGCTCTTCCAGGAATCTGCCATAACCATTTTCAGTGACTAATCGTTTCAGATGGGGGAGCCAGCACTTTCCACGCCAAAACAGCCCACACCATCATTGAGGCTACACGTGGTTACAAAGTGCCTTGTGGACAACCTAGCACTACAGCTTGGGAGGGTATTCGCACTCTCGAACTCTACCATCAAACCGTCAGTGCAACGACAATCAATTTTCTCCATACGTATTTAGTTGTATTGAATACAAAATATTTGAAATGGCTGATAAATAAAATAGGAATTATTTTATAAATAAAAACAGTTCATTACTGTATAAAAATTTCTTAATTTTCTCATCACATCATGAAGTGGCGACATTTTGCACGGCGTGCGACAGTCTTTTCATCCTTTAGCAGTACTTTTTTTTTTATCTTGTATTTCACTTTAGCATTACCGTTGTTTCTCACGGATATACAACCAGCGCAGCACTATCAGATGCATTTGTGTAGTTTCTTTTGCCTGAGTGTATAATGACTTTAGTTTTCTAAACATTAAAATTTTTCCTACTCAACCCTTTGATTCCCAGTGTTGTTCCTCGACAACGTAGGCCTATTACAAGGTGATTTTTACCGTATTTTGTGTATCAAAGTCGCATTCTTGTTGATGAACAACATGCTTCTAGTATGACATTTTGCCGCTTTGTGAGGCGTGCTTCCACTTCTGACTCGTTATCCATTTTGGAAGTTGTGTTACGTTGCCGTCTGTATGTGGCTGTGAGTGTGAGCGTGAGTGTGGTTCATGTTATTTTAATTCAGCTGTGAAATGTATTGTCTTTGGTGCTGCCGCTAGTGGCGTGTCCCCACAATGAACGTGATAGAAGACGCCATTTGCAGGGAAACAGTGCGAAAACATGGTTCGTTCGTGTGCTGCTTTTAATTATAACAGTAAGAATGTAAGCAAATACGAGGACGTAAACAATATTACATTTCACATGTTATTCAATATTTGTCTACCGTATTGTATTTTAATATAGAAATAATAAATAATGAGCGTTTGCTTTTGTTTAGGTTTCCTCTTTCAAATGATTCTCCAAAACTAAGGAAAGTACTTTGTTGCATGTCAAGTACTCCATTGTATTTGCATATGAATTACTAAAAACACTAACATGATTAACGTACTAAGAACTAGTCATATGATAGGTATTTAGATTTTTAATCATACATGTAAGTAGGATGCAGGGATAGGTGCAATAATTGCTTTTAGACACTGAACAGGTGGTAATTGTACTTCGTAAATGGTCAAATATTTGATCCAATGTATTCAATGTATCAGCCACTTTTAAGAGGTGCTATCTCTAATAAAAAGTAGTGTCCGAATGAAATGCCTATTTAAAGTTATATGGGTTATTAAAATTATTCATACCCAAATTCGAGCAAGTTGAAAGAAAAAATCTATGTAATATGGAAAGGACTGAAGACGAAAATTTTGCTATACAAAAATAAGCTTGCAAAACGTACAGAGTAGTCGGCAAAAAGTAAACAGGACGCGACAGAAAATTACTCGAATTAAATAATAATAGCACAATATGCTACTTTACAAGTTTCATTGATGCAAATAACTGATGCAAAAACGCTCTACTTTGTCAGAAAAGCTTTATTCTTCTGACAGTGTTAACTATGTACAAAATAGCATCCCAAGTAATAAACTACCTTGATACAAACGCCTCTTTTGTGTTGGAATACATGACATAACAAAACTTTAGTTTAATCAAAAATTTTAAAACAACATATTTTGATGGATAGTGCAGTGTGTTAATACAGAAAACATTGAATTTTAATTATTCCAAAGCTGAATTCATAATGCGTGAATGAAAGGGTGAACACTTTTTCATTTATAAGTTAAAATTTCGTATTAAGTATTATCGTAATAAAAGAAAAAATCGCACTGACGTGTTTTACGGCCCACTTTATATTTGTAGTTTTTGCACACATTTTGGACCAAAATAATAATCTAAATAATAAAAAATTAATTAATAAGAAGTCTGAAACCCATTTAGGAAAAAAAAATTAGGTATTGGCGGGTTCCAAACCAATGACCTTAAGGCTCATAGTCCAACGCATTGCGCACTACGCTACAGTTAACAGCTGGGAGTTGTGTTGTATAATCTTATTCTATTGATAGCTTTTGTTAACTGATGCTAATATGGCATTTGTAGACACTAGATTATCAATTAGCGTACGAAGAACGAGTGTTTTTGTTAATTCTTCAGTGCGCCATTGCTTTGAAATGACAACGTGTAAGTTACAATAAGTAAATCATAAAATACGCAATGCAAGATGGCGTATGCCACAGAGAGTTCTGGGCGAGGAATGTCACGTGACATCTGCGAACGTCTGGTTTTCGTTTATTCAACGGAGGGTGTTAAAACTCAGTTATTTTTGCAAATATCTCTCAAACGATACGAGATCTGAAAAAAACATAAGGTAACGCAGTTGCAGAGGAATTTTTTCTCTACAAATTCGTTTACTGAATTTTCGCGTCAGATGAACGGTTTATTTACAATTAAAATTACATTACAAACAGCTTTTTTTGGTATTACGTATTTCTTGTCCAAAAAATTTAAAACAGCGAGGTTCTGGTAGCCAACAATTATGTCTGTAAAATTTGGTGCCGATCGGTCGAACGGTTCGACCTAAAACGTGGGAACACGTTACAGCCAGACAGACATCGTCAAATCGCCGTTATTTTTTGCAAATATCTCTGCAACGATGCAAGATATGAAAAAAACATAGCGAAGTTGTAGAGAATTCACCCCTCTACCCATTAGGCTATTTAATTTTCGTGTCAGGTGAACGGTTCGTTTGCAATTACAATTATATTAAACACGGCTTTTTTTGGTATTACTAGCGTATTTTTGTCCGAAAAATTTGAAAGAGGGAGTCTCCTGTCTCTGGCGGCATAAAATTATGTCTGAAAAATTTGGTGCTGATCGGTTGAACGGTTTGTCTTAAAAACAGGGAACACGTTACGGACAGACAGAAAGACATCCGTTATTTTTGCAAATATCTCTGAAACGATACGAGATATGAAAAAACATAAGAGAGCAAAGTTCTAGAGAATATTCTCCTCTAGAAATTCGGTTATTCAATTTTCGTGTCAGATGAATGATTAAGCCGTTATTTTAATTTAAATTTCGAGCTGTCAAAAGATGATAGCAAAGGCACACTTTTAGTGTTACTACCGTAACCTAAAGTGGGCCAAAATGAAATCGAAACATGCTATTTTGATGAATGTTTGTGAAAGACGGAAAAGAAGGGGATGGATTATGAGGAAATGTTCAAAATGTTTAAATATTTGTTAAGCTTATGGGACTTAACTGCGGGGTCATCAGTTCCTAAACTTACAATCTACTTATGAACTAGCTAACACTAAAGACGGCACAATAATCCACGCCCGAGGGGGGATTCGAACCCCCGACCGTAGTGGCCGTGCAAACCGTGACTGACGCACCTCAGTCCCCTCGGCCACCGCGGCCGGCGATGGATTATGAGGAGGAATCAAGACAGATAACCTATTATTGTATTTGCTTAGCCGGGCAAATAATATCGTTCTAAAAATGTAAACCTAATACTTACATGGAGCCAACACAAATGAAGATTTTTTTCTGTACATTGTATTTACAGCTAAATGATCCAAGTAAAATGTTTTCGAGATTGTTGCAGAATTATTCCACATCTGAACCCATTTCGTTTATTCATTTTTTTTTACTTCTCCTACTGTTACGACGTTAGCGGATTTCTGCAAGGACACAAGTCTACTGGACAGTTTCGCGCAGTTTCTGGGCCGCCATCCTAAACGTCCATTCGGCCCGCGGCCGCCGGAGTGTGTCTCGCGAGGCGGCTTGTTGTAGCCACAGCGGCCACCGCCGGGGCCGCCAGAGCCCGGAGATTTAATTAGCCAAGTTGGCGGCCCTGATTCCCCACAGGCCCCCCTAATAGCCGCCGCCTTATGCGTAAAGTGCGCGGCGGCGGCGGCGGCGGCGGCGGCGGCCGTTTCCAGCTTAGCGCTCGCCCGCTACTCTGAGCCTCTGCCGGCGGTGGTGCGCACGGACACCGCCAGGAGCGCTGCTGTCGCTGGTACACTACTGCTCGGTTTCTGTAAAACTACACTTACCGTGCCGTTAGCTACCGGCATGTAATAATTTAACATGCCGGATAACTTCCTTGGGTTTCCCGTAGCTGATTTCAACGACCGTTAGTTAACTATGAGGTAACTACCCCTGTCGATGCTAATAGTTCGTCTCAACAGATCATACATGCCACTACTAACGAAACTACATTTACATCTACACGGGATACGCTGCAAATCACATTTAAGTGCCTGGCAGAGGGTTCATCGAACCACAATTGTACTATTTATCTCCCATTCCATTCTCGAATAGCGCGCAGGAAGAAAGAACACCAGAATCTCTCCGTTCGAGCTCTGATTTCTCGTATTTCATTCTGATGATCATTTCTACGTATGTAAGTGGGAGTCAACAATATATTATCGCATTCGGAGGAGAAAGTTGGTGATTGGAGTTTCGTAAGTAGTCCACGCCGCAGAGATAACCGCCATTGTTGTAATGATTCCCATCCCAGATCCTGTATCATTCCCATGACGCTGTATCCCCTGTATCGTGACAATACGAAACGAACTGCCCTTCTTTGGACTCTTTCGATGTCCTCCGTCAAAGCCACCTGATAAGGATCCTACACTGGGCAGCAATACTCCAAAAATGGAAGGACAAGCGTCCTGTATGCAGTTTCTTTAGTACTTCTGTTGCATGTTTAAAGGATTCTGCCAATAAAACGCAGTCTCTCGTTCGCCTTTCCGACGACATTATCTACGTGTTCTTTCAAATTTAAGTCTGAAGTAATAGTAATTCCTAGGTATTTTGTGGAGTTTACAGCCTTTATCTTGTAAATAAAGTTTAACAGACTTCTTTTCGTACTCATGTGGACGACGTCACACTTCTCATTATTTAGAGTTACTTGATAATTTTTACGCCATACTGATATCTTATTCAGACCGTTCTGCAGTTGGTTTTGATCTTCAGATGATTTTACTAGACGGTAAAAGACGGCGTCATCTGCAAACAACCTAAGAGAGCTACTTAGATTTTCCCCTACATCGTTTATGTATATAAGGAACAGCGGAGGACCAATAACACTACCCTGTGGGACGCCCGATATCACCTCTGTTTTAGTCGATGCCTTACCATCGATTACTACGAACTGTGTCCTCTCTGACAGGAAATCCCCAATCCAATCGCAAAGTTGGGGCGATATATCATAACCACGCAATACCATAACTCGCAATTACTCGAGTTTTATCGATTATTAAGTGAAAATCGAAGATACATAATAGTTTGTATAACTGTCATGAGTTTTCTGCTTCTGTTTTGAAACGCAATGGGCGACCACAGAGGAAAAAGTTTACTCTATTTGTGAAAAATTAACGACCTAATTTTAGACACATGATCGGTTATAGAAAATAAAAAGAAAGATGGCCAGACTATTTTGGAAAAGCAACACGCTTTGGAAGATGTCACAAAACTGTAGAGTTCCTTAAATCAGGAGCGAGAACGGTAATGCAGAACAAAGAGTTGCACTCTGTGTTGAAAAGAAAAGACAGGACAAACAACAAAGATAGGATTAGTGATAACAATTATATATATTATTTCTGTTGTCAAGATCTCTTTTTTATGAATTAAAGTTTTCCTCTGCACGTTGCTCTGTCAATGTGACAGTACTTTTTACACTACCAGCTGATCAATTTACGTCCACCCATCTACCTACCCGAGCTTCATGTTAAAACACTAATCACTTGAAACATGATCTATCGTAATTGCAATTGCACGGTAGAACACTATTGCAAATGAAATTATGTTTATGGCTAACTGAAATCTTTATTGTGAGAGTATGGTTATGTGATTCGGAATGTGATAAAATTTTACATCCAGATCAGCGATCGCGAGAGATAATGTTAGCCGCTGTTGCTCAGTGTCAAGGCAGATGCAGCTAATGCATACGTCACCAACATTATCTCTCGCGACCGCCAATCGTGATGTAAAATTTTACTTGGGATGTTGTTTACCGCGTTTTTCCGTTTAGTATGCCCCCGACAGTGACGTCATTGGTCTGATTTTTTTGTTTTTGTCTGAAACGCATATGAAACTCGCTCTCATATAGATCAAATGGTTGTGTTCTAACACGAAAAATGCGTCGTGGTCTTCCAACGTCGCCGAGTACAGCTAAGTTTTCCTTTTCTGAAGACCTGTCCGTAGCGTCAATAGAAGAAGAAGACGGCGATGATGGCGTCGAAAGAATTTCCATTCTTCAGCTTGAAAACATCTAAAATTGTCCAAAAATAAAACGGAAGCATTATAGGTCCCCTACTCTTCCTCGTGTTTATAAACGATTTAGTAGTCAATCTGAATAGCTCCCTTAGACTGTTCGCGGATGATGCTGTCGTTTATCGGTTAGTGAAGTCAACAGAGGATCAAAAGCAACTGCAAATCGATTTAGACAAAATTTCTACTTGGTGCGAAAATTGGAAATTGACACTAAATAAAGAAAAGTGTGAAGTAATACACATGACTACTAAAAGAAATCCACTGAACTTCAATTACGCGATAAATCAGTCAAACATTAAGGTCGTAAATTCTACCAAATACCTAGGAGTTACAATTACGAACAACTTTGACTGGAGAGAACACATAGAAAATATTGTGGGGAAGGCGAATCAAAGGTTACGTTTCATTGGCAGAACGCTTCGAAGATGCACCAGCTCCACCAAAGAGACTGCCTACATCACACTTGTGCGTCCTCTCCTGGAGTAATGTTGCCCCTTGTGGGACCCTCACCAGGTGGGACTGACGGATGATATTGAGAAGGTTCAGAGAAGGGCAGCTGGTTTTGTTTTATCACGTTACGGGGGGGGGGGGGGGGGGAAAGCGACACGGAAATGTTGAACGAATTGGAGTGGAAATCCTTAAAAGAAAGACGTTATTCATTGCGGCGTGATCTGTTTGCGAAGTTTCAATCACCGACTTTTACTTATGAACGGGACAATTTGCTACGGTCATAAGCCCCCTAGACTATTTAAACTAACTTAAGTATAACACACATACCCATGCCCAAAGGAGGTCTCGAACCTCCGACGGCAAGCAACTGCGCGCTCCGCAGTGAGGAATGTTACAGCGCTTGGCCACTGCAGCGTGGCATGTACTTCCATCGCAGAATAAGTCCCTGAAGGAGTAAAGCAAATGTTCATCGAGAATCAGTCACTATATTGGTGTAATTGGTTCTTTTTTTAATTACATAGCTTTGACTGGAAACTGTTTTAATTGACATCGAATAAAATTTATTGCTGAATGAAGCAGCTCCACTACGCATACAGAACTGTTACACTTATGTAGTACCTAGTTCTCGATCTACTTTTCCGATTGAAGATACTTCAGCAATACGTATTGGTAAATAAATAGTATAGATTTGAAAACTTCCGACAATATCCGGTTTAATGTACGCGAAGTGGATCCAATCGTGCCACCTATAGCTTTCTATTCCATACAGGTGTCATTTGCCTAGTGCAGTTGACCGAAAACCAGGACGTGACAGTTGTGATTTATTTAATTAATGGAAGTGGAGCGAGATTCGTTTACCAATAACATTTATTGGTTGTCGTTTCCTGTGAAAGCTGCGTATTGGCCGTATTACATAATTAACATTTTATTATTCGCCAGTAATTTCAATAATGCCGGTTGTGTGACAGGAAGGACGCAGCTTTATTACCCGTATAAAAGGTACTACTGAGCGGCTGTTTTCAACTCCCTTCGTTAATGGCCCCGTTGCAAACATAAATACTTCAGGAAGGATGAAGTAACACATAGACAACAATTTAATCGCACGATAATGCTTGTAACATTTTTGCAGTTAGGACGAAACTGTTGTGTCCTATGGTACGGACACTTCTTTGGTTTGAGTATCCTCTCCATTCTTTCCTGTGCATGCATCTCTATTTTTGTGTATGTTCTGCAACTTTCTGCGTTGAAACCTCCTTACTTTTCTCAAACATTTCGTTCAAACAGTATACTGCTGCATACCAAAATGCGTCGCACTAAAGAGGTATGCATTTGTAACAAGTATTACACTAGATTTTCAACGGAGGTGCGCATCTGGGGCGCCTTTAGCGCTACCTGGAACAGACGGATGAATAGCATCGTCCACTTCTGCGGTTTATAAGGTTAAGAAGCTTCAGTACATATAGTTGAAAACAGCGAGCGTCTGGAGAGCACTTTTAGGTACCTGGGAAAAAATCCGAAGAAGTTCTGGTCGTCTGTAACGTGTACTAATGACAAAACACAATCAATATGTAAAGCAAATGTTCATAGTAAGCTAATTTGGTGTTCGATATATTCTAATGTTGCAGCACCCAAGCAGGACATTCATCCCCAACATTTCACACATAAATCATAGGGCGTGTGGCCACCAAGCACGCGTCATACCCTTGCCACCAGTGCGCTAGAAATCACCTCTGCTTGAAGGCTCACTTGTGCGCACTTGGAACGAATGACTTTCCTGCAATGGACCTTTTCCAATGAACTGACAATTGCTAGTTTGTTCAAACAACTAACGGGTATCCTGCCGGGTGACGTAGTCGACAACCGCCGGTATTTCGTCAGGAGCACACCCTGCCATTCACTGCCTTGAGAATGGCAGGGTGTCCTCCTGTCGAAATACCGGCGGTTGTCGACTACGTCACCCGGCAGCATACCCGTTAGTTGTTTGAACATTCATTACGCCGGGAAAAGTTAAGGTTTCAAATGGCTAGTCTATCCACGGATGTTCATCAGGCCGTGATTTGAAGGGTAGCTTATCTTTGGGGAAGGTGGTATCTTTGAAGAAAGTAGCGCGAAGGTGGAAAGAGATGAGAGTTGTTATTGGAAAGCCTGGTTTCAGTCTGGACATGTAAGACATGATGCCCTTCTTATTTGGTTTAAAAATCTTGGGTAGTATATATAATTTTATTTTTTATTAGGTAAAGATCAAGATGTGAATAATTTTCGTTTTAATACTTCGTCGTATTTATAAGGAATAACAAAAATATTGTTAAGGTACGTTAAAGATAAACTTTTTATTAAGCGCGCTTCATTCTTGAATACGTTTTTCAAGCGAGTGACGATAAAAATTAATAAAAAATTGTTATTATATTTTGTTTTAGAATGTCAGACGATGATGTGGTTTGTTACATCTAAGATTTTTTTTTTTTTTTTTTGTAAAATAAAGGCTTCGCTACATTCTGTCATTATTTCTATTTCACAATAAAATAAATAAAAAATTATCATTTCGGATATTTAGTTAACGGAAGTATACTAAGTGATAGTTAGCAGGGCATAGACAAGCCTTTTTTTTCAGTAATTGATGTAACAGGCTTGTATGAGTGCCACCTTTCAACTTCGGCGAAACTGGCTGCGCGTGTTTTTATGTTATAAACAAAAGAGAACAAAGTACAACATAAAGCGGGAACGGAAGAAATAGTTTGGTTTTCAGATATATATGCGATGCATAGGTGTTTGTGGGATTTTAACAATGAAAATTTCAGGAATACGCAGCGACGTGTTCTTGCTCTTGAAGCAATTGTCCGTGAATTAAATATTGATGGGTTAATGATCAGTGAATTGCAGACTAAATACATACAATTCGAAATACCTATACAAACGAACTATGCAATTATGGATTCCGGAACACGGTACAGGTAGTGTAGAGACGAATAACAAGAAAGGTAATGTAATTTGTAATTTCAGCTCTTGCAACAATGCTTCGCATATGTACGGTATCTTATTTCTTTATTGCATTACTAATTCCGTTTAAAAGGAACGTGAATTACTCTGGTGACATTCTAAGTTGATTAAAATAACTTCTAGGGTCTTCAACCAAAATTTCTTTCAGTAGTGTCGCTGAGCAATCGAACTAACGTCATTGGTTGTCTTTTTTCTTTTTTTTTAATATTGTCACGAATCCAAGCAAGTTTCTTATTCTTTTTGTGTTTAGTGTTATGCAGCGACTTCACAAAAAGAAGCAATAGCTCCGCCACAACTCTTACAGCTACCATAACATTCATTCTACGGTGACTACGGCACTCACAAAGCAACGAAACTGAAGTGCATAGTATTGGAGCCGTGTCTACAGACATACACGAAACCAATTCATTTCACGCAACGAGTGTCTCATCCTGGTGTCTGGTGTCGTCGTGTATACTAACCTTAACAGCTACTCTGTAACTCTTTTTCAAGTGCCTGACAGAGGGGTCATCGAATGGCTTTGAGACATCTTCTGTACTGGTCCCTTCTCGAATAGTGAATGGGAAAATAGATATCACCACAAAGAATAACGATCTTTTTATAATGATTTCCATCACGATTCGTGCATTATTTCCGTGACTATCTCTCGCCTCTAGCGCGACAATACAAAACGGGCTGCACTTCTTTGAACTTTCCCTATGTGCTCCGTCAGCCCCACCTGCTGAGAATTAAAGAATGCATACCAATAGTCCAAATGAGGGGGGGGGGGAAATATGTAGTGTAGGCAGACTCTTCAGTGTAACTGATACATGCTGTAAGTATTCTACCAATTAAAGGCAACTTTTTGGTTGCTTTTCCTATTACTTTTCCATGTTCTTGACAATTCACATTGTTCGTGAAGGTAATTTTAGTTTAATTTACGTCCCTTGAAATTGTCTGGTTCATCGCGTATGTAAAGTTCAACGGATTTCTTGAAGAACTGATATGAACAACAGACAATTTCATTTTTAGGGTCATTTACCAATTTTTACAACATATCGATATCTAAGTCGTGTTACAGTTAGTGTTGATTCTCTGGTGACTTCACTAAACGATAAAACACAGTCAGACTAAGAGAGTTGATAAGATTATCTCCTGAATCGTATATGACGATAATACGCAAGGGAACGCCAGTTTTACTTTTCTTTAAGTCAATGACTTTCCTTTAATTACTACAAATTGTGTCTTTTCTGACAGGAAATAGTACAATATTCGATAAGCAATTGTGTGGTACGGTGTCAAAAAGCCTTCCGAAAAATTAGAAAAAAATAACATCTGTGGTATCCTTTGTCAATGGCACTAATTACTGCGTGTAAGTGAATATCTAGCTATGTTTCATAACAACGACATCTTTTGAACCCGTGTTGACTTTAGGTAAGCAGATCGTTTTCTTTGTGTTCATAATGTTTTAGAAAGTATATGTTCCAAAATCCCATTACAAATTGGTCACAGAAATGGGCCTGTATTCTTATCGATACTGTTATCGTCTTTCTTGAATACTACAGTGATCTGTGCAACTTTCCTGTCTTCCAGTACGGATCTTTTCTGAGCGGCAATATTTGATTGATACGTAAGGAGGGCCGGCCGCGGTGGCCGAGGGGACTGAGGCACTCTAGTCGCGGTCTGCACGGCCACTACGGTCGGGGGTTCGAATCCCCCCTCGGGCATGGATATTTGTGCCGTCCTAGTTCGTAAGTAGTTCATAAGTAGTTTGTAAGTTTAGGGATTGATGACCCCGTAGTTAAGTCCCATAAGCTATACAAACATTTGAAGACGTAAGGAGGTATTGCATCATCATGTATTTACCACGTCTTCTTTGCGTTGAAATTTAGGAAAGCTGAGTTTAGGAGGTCTGCTTTAACAGCACTGTCATCAATAGCATTACCATTCCTGAGGAACAGTGAGGGTACTGACTGATGTTTGGCGCTCATTGTACTTCACGTATAAACAGAATTTCATTGGATTTTCCATCAATAACGAGACAGGGTTTCGCTGTGGAGACTATTGTGGCTTCTCGCATGAAAGCGCGCACAAAATTTTGAGTTTGTGTAAAAGATCGCCGATTTTGAGAACTTTGTGTTCCTGTAAATTTGGCTTGTCATTTTCGTAATTCGGGTAACAATTTTCTGACCTATTTATATACCTCCGCTTTTGGTAGTTTATTTAGTACGAATCTCTCTGTTACTTTCGATATTCCTTTTCGTATCCAACCAAAATTTTGTAGCAACCACATTTGAATTTGCCAAGAAACATAATATGAAAATCTGTAGCTTACACGGTCAGATAGCTAAGTTTCAGCATCCAGATAATGCAGATATCACTGGGTTGGATGATGTACGTAAATTCATAGTAGGTCACTGTCAAAGTACTTTTGTAGAGAACTGCTGTGTATAACCACTGTATAATAGGAATTTGTGGAAAATGTTGATCAGTGTGAGATATACCGAGAAAAGGAAGTCTCTAGCTGGTAGCTACACTATGCATAAGGGTTTAAACTTCGGTTGATACGTAACGTTCTCTCAAAATACAGCGTTCCTGTTACCTCAGAGAAGGTTATAATGCCGCCGTATTGAAAGAGCTAGCTTTAGTTAATCACGCAGAAACAGGAGCCTCCACTGGTGTTCAGAACTGTAAACGAGGGGCCCAGTGGTGGCCATTGAGATATCTCTGAGTGTTGAATGTAGGGAGAAGACGGCGTCTCAGAGCAAACGATGGCGTAGGGCAGAAACGTCCAGAACAACTCTTTGCGTTTACTTAATAAATGGCAGAGACGGGGAGAAATACGAGAACACTGCCGCTGCCCTCCCTGCCTTCTCCGTCTGATGGCACTTAATTGCTACTCTTTCCACATTCAAATATTTTTCTTGAAGAAATTACAGACAGTAACGTGGCTATTTGTGTACCGTCAATATCTTCACTCTTTCATTGCTTCATAGCTATTAATGAGAAATGAATAACATGTATTACAGGTACCCGTGAATGATATGCATTCTAGCCCTCTTATTGTTTCCCTTTTTGAGACCATTATCGAACAGACAATGAAGAAGTCTGATATCATGTGACTATTCTGGTTTTTGTAAAGACCCTCTGTAATACATTTTTAATACATTATCCTTACTCAATTCTTTCAACATTTTCAACCCTCCAACGTAACAATAAAAATCATTCACTAGCGTTTTCTTCCCATTTACTGATGATCCCACAGTATCCCAACATTTACCGTTGCTTATTACTCAAACGATAAAGGAAAGCAAAAGAGTAATAAACTTCAATGTCGTCCGGACGCTGTAGTTTTATTGCACGAACACCGCCAATGTGGTAGGCCATAAACTATTTTCCTTTCATAATTTTTCTAACGTAGGCGGGCAATTATAGGTTTCATAATAATTCGAAATTATGTGAAAAAAAAAAGTCGCTGAGAACTCTTATTCTTAAATAGTGGACGAGTGAGTGGTTACTCACGCGTTGTATGATGCGGAAGTGTTCTGAAAGCATGTTTACATAATATCTCTTGAAGTATGTGTGCCGGCCGCGGTGGCCGAGGGGACTGAGGCGCTCCAGTCACGGTCTGCACGGCCCTACGGTTGGGGGTTCGAATCACCCCTCGGACATGGATATTTGTGCTGTCCTTGCTTAGTTTGTAAGTTTATGGACTGATGACCCCGTAGTTAGCCTACTTTTTAAATAGGAAGGTCGCGGTGGTGTAGCCGAGCGGTCTAAAGCGTCTCGATGCGGAGCGCGCGGTTGCTCGCCGTGGAGGTTCGAGTCCTCCCTGGGGAATGGGTGTGTGTGTTATCCTTAGGTTAGTTTACTTAGGTTTAAGTAGTTTGTAAGCTACGTACTGATTACCACGCAGTTTGGTCCGATAGAATTACAAACATTTGAACATTTGACACCGTAGTTAAGTCCTATAAGCTACACAAACATTTGATTTTGAAGTAAGTGTCGTGCTTAGTTTTTAGGCCCACTACAATTGTTTATGATAAACCGTACGTGTCCCAAGTTTGGTCCAAATCGATTTGGGGTAAGATATGGTACTGTGGCAGACATTCTACGGGTCAGAGCATGGAATGTTCTAATCCTTAATCGCGTAGGCAAGCTAGAAAATTTGAAAAGAGAAATGGATAAGTTATAGTTAGATGTGGTAGGAATCAGTGACGTTAGGTGGCAGGATGAACAGGATTTCTCGTCAGGTGAGTACAGGGTTATAAATACAAAATCAGTTGGTGGTAACGCATGAGTAGGTCTGATAATGAATAAGAAAATAGGAATGCGGGTAAGTTACTATGAACAGCACAGTAAACGCATTATCGTAGCAAAGATAGACACGAAGCCAACACCGACTACAGTAGTGTAAGTTTATATGCCAACTAGCACGGCCGGTGATGAGGATATCGAAGAAATGTATGAGAAGGTAAAATAATTCATTCAGAAAGTTAAGGGAAACGAAAACTTGATTGTGATGGGGGACTGGAACTCGGTCGTAGGAAAGGGAAGAGAAGGAAATATGGTAGGTGAATATGGACTGGGAAAAAGGAATTAAAGAGGAGATCGCTTGGTATAATTTTGAGCAGAGCACAATTTAATGATTAACAACACTTGAAAGAAGGCTGTATACGTGGAAAAGACCAGGAGACACTGGAAGGTACCAGATTGACTTTATAATGGTAAGGAACACATTTATAAACCAGGTTTCAAACTGTAAGACATACCCAGGGGCAGATATATATTGGTTATGAACTGCAGATTAAAACTTAAGAGACTGCAGAAAGGTAGAAAGGTTAGGAGATGGAACCTGGACAAATTGAAGGAACTAGAGGTGACTGAGAGTTTCAGAGAGAACATTAGGCAAGGACTGGCTGAAACGGGGGAAAGTAATACAGTAGAAGAAGAATCCGTACCTCTCAGAGATAGGGTAGTGAAGGCAGCAGAGGATCATATAGGCAGAAGGACAAGGCCTAGCAGAAATCCCTGGATAACACAGGATATGCAGAACTTAATTGATGAGAGGAGAAAATATAAAAACTCAGCAAGTAAAGCAGGAAAAAGGGAGTACAAACGTCTGAAAAATGAGATTGACAGGAAGTGCAGACTGGTTAAGCAGGAGTGGCTAGGGGACAAATGCAGAACTGTAGAAGAATGCATAATTAGAGGAAAGATAGATACTGCCTACAGGAAAATAAAAGAGATATTTGGAGACAAGAAAAGCAGTTGTATGAATATCAAGAACTCAGACAGAAAACCAGTACTAAGCAAAGAGGGGAAAGCTGAACTGTGGAAGGAATCTATAGAGTGCCTATACAAAGGAAATTGACATGAAGGCAGTATTCTAGAAATGGAAGATGAAGTGTAGGAAGCTGAGATAGGAGATATGATACTGAGAGAAGAATTTGACAGAGCGCTGAAGGATTTGAGTCGAAACAAGGCCCCTGGAGTAGATGATATTCCGTCTGAACTGCTGATATCGTTAGGAGAAAAAATTGTTCCACCTGGTATGCAAGATGTATGAGACAGGGGAAATACCATCCGACTTCAAGAAGAATATCGTAATTCCAATTCCAAAGAAAGCAAGAGCAGACAAGTGTGAAAATTACAGAACTATCAGTTTAGTAAGTCATGACTGCAAAATACTAACACGAATTATTTACAGACGAATGGAAAAACTGGTGGAATTCGACCTCGGGGAAGATCAGTTTGTATTTAGGAGAAATGTAGGAACACGGGAGGCAATACATTACGACTTATCTTAGATGATAGGCTAAGGAAAGGCAAACCTATGTTTTTAGCGTTTGTCGATTTGGAGAAATCTTTTGACAATGTCGACTGGAAGACACTCTCCAAAATTCTGAAAGTAGCAGGGTTAAAATATAGGGAGCGAGGAGTTATATTCAACCTATACAAAAACCAGACAGCAGTTATTAGAGTCGAAGGGCAAGAAAGGCACGCAGAGGTTGGGATGGGAGTAAGACAGGGATGTAGCCTTTCCGCAATGTTGTTCAATAAGTACATTGAACAGGCAGTAAAGGAATAGAAGGAGAAATTTGGAGAGGGCATTAAAGTGCAGGGACAAGAAATAAAAACATTGCGGTTTGCCGATGACATAGTAAGTCTGTCAGAAACCGCAAAAGATCTGGAAGAGCAATTGAATGAAATGGACAGCGTGTTGAAAGGAAGATATAAGATGAACATTAACAAGAGTAAAACGAAAGTAATGGTATGCAGTGTCAGGAAATCAGGCGATGCTGAAGGAATTAGATTAGGTAATGAGACAATAAAAGTAGTAGTATTTGGGTAGCTAGATAACTTATGATGGCCGAAATAGAGAAGATATAAAATGCATATTGGCTATGGGAAGAAAAGCATTTCTAAAGAAGCGAAACTTGTTAACATCCAATATTAATTTAAATGTTAGAAAGTCCTTTCTGAAAGCATTTATCTGGAGTGTAGCATTGTATGGGAGTGAAACGTGGACGATATGGAGAAAAAGATAATAGAATCGTTCGAAATGTGGTGCTACAGAAGAATGATGAAAATTGTATTGGTAGATCACGTAACAAATGAGGAGGTGCTTAATCGAATTGGGGAGGAAAGGAGTTTCTGGCGTATCCTAAGAGAAATGATAGATTGGTAGGAAACATTCTGAGACATCAAGGAATCGTCAACTTAGCATTAGGAGGAAGTGTGTGGGGTAAAAATTGTAGAGGGGGACCGAGGGACGAATTTAGTAAGCAGATTCTAAAGGATGTAGGTTGCCGAACGTATTCTGAGATGAAGAGACTTGCACAGGATAGGGTAGCGTGGAGAACTGCATCAAACGAGTCTGCAGACTGAGGACCACAACAACAACAACAGAAAAAGCCAAAACTAGCGGACGAACTAAAAAGAGCGACCTACTTTTCGGGTGAGCTGCGAACTGAAAGGAGAGCTACCGGTCGCGAACTAAAATATGCGCGATAGGTTGCGAACTAAAATATGCGCGATAGGTCGCGAACAAAATTAAAAATAACGCGTATGCCTTCTGCTGATGAAAGCCATTTAGAGGTTAGCGTCTGCCTGCTAGATTACATAGTTCAGTGTTACAACATTTGTGCTTTGAAGTATTCTGCACTCTGCAATATCTGACTAATGAATTCCATAATGCCAAATATACAGAGATAACTCTAAACGTAAACGCGAGAAATTATCGACAAACTGTTTCTTTTGGTTTGCGCGATATCGTTAGTGGCTCAAGCAACAAGCGCATGAAGCAGCTAGGTTGGGGATCTTCTCCCTGTACCTGCATCAACAGCCGTCACTGGGAGCGAACGAACTAAAAGAACGAACTAGTTCGCGGCAGAGCGTACGCGAAATATTATGAGGCAGTTGCGACCAGACGTCCACTTCGAGCGCCTCGCACTTGTTCCAGGTGGACGCTACTACCGGTGGTGTGGATGCGCTGGTCTTAGCGGCGCGCTTCGTCCACACCGTCTACCATTTACGGCCGGCCCGGAATTGCCGCCAGTAGGTGCTGCTGATGGCTTATTCTGATGTTGGCGCTGCTGAAATTGCCCATACGCCATGAGGAGCGCCCCAAGTTCGTGTCTCCCCGGGTTGTCGATGCGGGGCCGCCTTCGGAGCGAGCTCCTCAGAAAGGCGGTCCGCCACACCCGCGGCCGAGCCATTCGTTGTAGATGGGGCCGCCGAACGAGCACGCACGTCCGGACTGCGATCCGCCATACCCTTCGCTACAGCACCTCTGACGGTGTCCGGACACTTGCCACGCCCACATTTGCCACACTTTTACCTTCTTCGAAGGGCCGGGTACCACTGTCTCCTCCTCCTCCTCCTCCTTCTCCGCACCCCCCCCCCCCCCCCCCCCCGTCTCCACCGCCACCCGTTCGGACTTCTGCACACTGGTCGCTTCCGCATTTCATGGTCAGTATGGAAGTTATTACAATGGCCAAAGTCAGGCCTTTGGCCTATTACAATGGTTACACGATAATACGGTGTGTATGTGCTGACGCCGAAAATAGAATCATTGCAAGGAAAAGATGCTTTCGAAGAACGGAGACGTATTGAACGTAGAGAACATCTGTGAGGACCATCTAACGATGCGACCTTTATTAGTTGTAAAAATAAAAAGTGTGTATCAGATCTCAGTATCCTTAATAATGATGAAACTAGTTGGTCCCAGTTCGGTTCACTAGCGTGGCAGTGAAATTTGACTCAACGAAGCAAATACATTAAACATCACTCAAATGATCCTCCTGCAACCAGAATTCATAGTTCCATCCACCACTTTTCAGTTTGCAATTTCCTATTTAAGTAAGAGCCCCCATAGTTTACATGTTAAGAGAATTTTTTTCTACCTTCTAATATTATGGTCATACCATCAAAGATTGTGAGTTCTAAAATTATATCCTGTAACTTCAGAGACGCAACTAGCTTTTAAAAATCTCATTTTTGTTATTTTGATAAGGTACACTTTAGGTTTTAAGAAGAATCTAAACTTCTGAAATGCCCCTAAAAGAGACGCCCTAAAACAGATCTGCTCCTAAGGTTCACAAGTTCGGCAGCTATAGCGTTGAAATAATTATATCTCCAAACTTAGACAAGGATAGAAATAAATTTACAGTAGACGCATATCTCATGAAGTACATTTAGTTGTAGTCCTTAAAAAATAAAGTTTCTCTTATTGATTATCTTTAATCAGGCCAGTAACAGCTATTGAAACAAGGAAAGGAGCTTACTGTTCAAAAATAAGTGTTGTTGTTGTTGTTATTGTTGTGGTCTTCAGTTCGCAGACTGGTTTGATGCAGCTCTCCACGCTACCCTGTCCTGTGCAAGGCTCTTCATCTGAGATAACGTTTGGCAACCTACATCCTTTTAAATCTGCTTACTGTCTCCCTCTACGGTTTTTACCTCACAAACTTCCTTGTAATGCTAAATATTAGACGTACTTTTCTTATCCATTAGAAACGTTTTGAAAATATATTTGATCGTTTCGTCTGCAACATCACTTATTTGATAGAATTATTTGTTTTGCATCACCAAGGGTATCTAGTTATATGTTATGTTTGCAGCAGTTCTCATTTCGAATTGTGGAATATTTACTTCGTCTTCTTTGGTGACAGAATTTCAGGAAACTGCATTTAATATCTCAACTTTAGTGTCACTGTCATCAGTAATATTACCGTCGCTATCGTGCAATGAAGGCATTCACTTAGTCTTTCCGCAGGTGTAGATAACATAGGACAGGATCTACTTGGATTTTCCGCCACATTTCTACAAAGAGTTTCGTTGTGAAAACTATTAAATGAATATCGCATTGAAGGCCGCGCTAAATTTCGTGCTTCAGTAAAACGTCGGCAAATCTGCGGATTTTGCATTCGTCTAAATTTTCTGCAAAAGCTTTCTGTTCTATTTTTTGTACCACAAGGGACCAGTTTAGTCTCTCATTAATTTATTTGGTAGGAATTCCTCCAGTGCTGTTGATACTATTTCGTTGAATGTAAACCACATATGGTCTTCACTTACACAGTTAATTTAGAATAACTGGAGACTGTCTCCTAGTAAGATGACAACCCAATATTTTCTTTTTATTTTTTTATTTTTTTAATAGATGTATTTAGCGTTTAGTTTTGGTAAATATCTTTTTTACGGATATGAGCTTGATACAACTTTGTGTTCACTTATGCCTGAATCCGTCTTCATCTCAGGAGTATTTGTGACTAAGAGCTCAAGTGTTCGAAACCATTTACAATTTGAATGGGATCGTGAACTAATTGTCCAAAATAAGTTAAAAATAATAGAACAATTTCGGAAGATGCATCTGCCACCCTATCTGAAGGTGTAGTTCTGTCAACATACGGATGGTAGATTTAAGTCACTGCCAACTATAATTATATGAGTAGCGTACCTATTTGTAATAAGACTCAAGTTTTCTATGAACTGTTCGGCGGCTGCATCATGAGAGTGCGGGGGTCAGTAAACGAAGTTAGTTATTAATTTATTCCGGTTGTCGAGTACAACATCTGCTCATACTAAAGCACAGGTACTATCGACTTCAGTTTCGCTTGTGAGCTAGTACATAAATTACATTACGATTTCCATTTGTGCTTTTTGTTTCTTTTATAGTGCAGATCATAGGAGTTATGGCTTCTTCCTTATAAAACTGGAGTGCTTCCTCTGATACTCAGTAGATACCAAAGCTAAACAATGTAGAACAACAGTCTACGTTACAAGCATAACAGTCTATATTCCTTCATTTCCTAATTTCAAACATAGTGCTCTTATCTCTATTTTGTAAATGTATTTTCTGTCATTGTTTTGAACATTGTCCCAATACAGTTTATTAACTGATGTTTCGCCGCAAGAGAGTAAAGTTATGAAGTGCATCGTTCTTCTTTCCACTCTATTTTTTAAAGCAGTTGAAGCAATTATATATGTGCAAATACAGTGATCAACGTGAATGACCAGCGAACATTCGCATTATCTTTATGTTCGTGTTCCTTCCATAGCGATGGAATGTTTCTATCACAATCAGTAAGTGTGCAAGAAAGCTACCGTATAGACGGAGGAAGAATGGAACTATATTTGTGATGGAAGAACTAATTATACACTGAAATATACGACGGTATTGCTTTGGTTTCCCAATAGTTATAAATATTAAGATTTCGGGATGTTGGAAAGAAGTTGTACATTTCGGCGAGATGTGGAAGAAAAAGATCTCTTCCGTAAGGACTGTATCAAGTAAGATCGGAGACGGAGGTTTGGAAGCAAACATCCGGGGAAGGGCGTCCCTTGCCTGAGGGACCGCTAATCCGACTACCTGGCGAAGGGTCAGGCGTGGCAAAAGTCCGGCGTGGCAAGTGTCCGGCATCCCCTCTGACCTCCGGACGCATTCACGACATTTCTCGACCGTGCCGGAGCGACGACAATGATTTGCCGTTGATCATTTCCTGATTTTATATGGATATTTAGAATAATGTGTGTGGATATATTGTATTTCAGTTGCAATCTTGGAGAGCCGCCCTAACTCAGCCAAGAACGTCGTTTCCGGTTTCCGAGCATCATCATCATTAGAGACTGATTATGCCTTTCAGCGTTCAGTCTGGAGCATAGTAACTCTAATAATATTCCTACTTGATCACCTATTCAATGCTAACATTGATGCCTCGACTGATGTTATGCCTTTTATTTCAAAATCATTCTTCACCGAATCTAAGCACTTTCTTCTTGCTCTACCTCGACTCCTCTTACCCTTAGATCCCAGGTACCTCCTATTTGGCACTCAATCTTTTTAAATCTCTTTCCCACAGACATTACTTTGGTTTTGGAGATGCTGATCTTCATACCATAATCCTCCGATCGAGCTCTGAAATATTACTTTTCAACCTTTCAATCGAATCGGTCTTTACAACTAAGTCATCCGCACATGCGAGACTGCTTATTTTGTTTTCGCCTATTTTAATCCCGCCCTACTAGTCTACTGTTTTCAACATATGATCCATGAATAGTATGAACAACAGTGGTGACAGGTTACCCCTGAAACTGCCTTGAACCATGAGCTTAATTTGCCATCTACTCTAACTGCTGCCTGACAGTCTACGTAAAGCCCTTTAATTGCCTGCAGAAGTTTGCCTCCTACACCATAATCTTGAAGAACTGACAGTAGCTTCCTCCTAGGAACACAGTCATAAGCCTTTTACATATCTATGAAACATAGATACAATTCCCTGTTCGATAGCACTTTTCCATTACCTGCCGTAAGCTAAAGATCTGGTCCTGACAGCCTCTAAGAGGCCTATACCCACACTGATTTTCATCTAACTTGTCCTCAATTAATACTCGCACTCTCCTTTCAACAATACCTGAGAATATTTTGCCTACAACGCTAATTAAAGAGGTACCTCGATAGTTGTTGCAACCTTTTCTGTTTCCATGTTTGAAAATTGGCGTGATTAACCGCTTTCTTCCAGTCAGATGGAATCTGTCCTGATTCCCACGCTTTCTCAGTTATCCTGTGTAACCATTTGAGACCACACAGTTCACTGTATTTGACGAGTTCCGGCTGAATTTCGTCCACCCCAGCCGCTTTATTGCACTGTAATCTACTGACCATTTTCTCCACCATTTTCCGAGCAGATTAGAAAAATCCATAATACCTGTATTCCATTCGCTAGGTCCAAACGTTAGCCAGCCGGCTGCGGAACCCAACAGCCTGACAAAACTCCCCTTTCACTTGGAAACAATCAGCTTGCCCCTTGATCGGTAATGTCACACATGGTTAACAAACTTTCTCAAAGGAAAATAAATAGTTACTTTAAGAAGAAGTGCCTGCTGCGATTCGAAATCCAGGACTTACGAACTGATACGAATTTTATAACGGTAAGTGATATCTTCGGAAGTGTAGGTTACGCAGCACGTTTGGCAGAAACATACAGAATAAAGTGTAGCAGTATTCTAGCTGTGGTTTGTCATTTCTCGGCGACGTAATCGAAATTTCCATCATGCATTCAGGTTCTACACTGGTGACAAAACTCTTCCTAACACATCGGTACTATAAACAATATCAGGTACACTTTCTTCTATTCGGGCGTCTACCTGCTGCTCGTATTCTCAGTGGTAAGAAGACATTAACTACATCAGAAACAAAACCTTTTTTTTTTTTTTTTTTAAAACTTATGGGACTTAACTACGGGGTTAGGGGTTATCAGTCCCTAAACTTACAAGCTACTTATGAACTACTTACGAACTAGGACGGCACAAATATCCATGCCCGAGGGGGGATTCGAACCCCCGACCGTAGTGGCCGTGCAGACCGTGACTGAAGCGCCTCAGTCTCCTCGGCCACCGCGGCCGGCTCCGAAACCAAACCCGCCACTCCTTCTGCATAATCAGGTTCCTAATTAACGGTTACAAAGGCGAGTGGAAGCCAGCCAGCGGCAGCACCGTCTGCAGCCACTCAGAGGCGGTACACGTCCACCGTTCTAGGCGGGCTTCTCTCACTGTTTACCGAAGCCAGTCTGCTCCTTCTGCTGCTACAGTCATTCTCTTTCTGTTTTCGTGCAGAGTGTGGTTCTGTTGTTGTACTGTTACCCTTGAAAACAGTTTTGCGTCCGCCTCAAAAAGTTATTCCATACTAAGGGCTGGTTTGTCAATGTCTCGTTAAGTTCCAGTTAAGATTTTAACTCGTCGTTACCGGAGAATTGCGTTTGTCAATGTTATGAGTTAACCTGACGTTAAATGACCTCTAACTAGCCGTTAATTTATCGAGTAGAATTCTGCTCGTTACACGGCTAACGACCGGTTAAGTGAGAATGTGTATGAAAATGGCAGGATTACAAAACGCTAAAATCCAGCAATATATTACGTGATAAAAACCAATTTATCGAACAAAATAACAGAATCACTAGCTAAATGTATGAAAAACTTTTGTGGAAAGCACCATAACTGGAAAATTTTATCGTCATGTTAATCGCCCCTTCCATGTCAGCAGCGATGAGTTTAATATATTGCAGTTACGTAATATAACCTTAAAATTATTGTTATGAAATAAAAATTGAAGCTTACGGGTAACGGCTAGTTAAGTGAGAATCGGTATGATGAAAATGGCTGGAATATGAGATTTGGTTGACAATGAAGAGAATGTCAAACCAACAAGCTGAAAGGATTCCTTCCAATGCTCATTGGTTTCCACGAAAATCGAGATTAGCAAGACGCTAGACTATCGCACAGACTACCTGGGTTCAAATCTAATTTACAACTTTTTTCTTATACACTTGACCGACGATTTGTTGTGCATAATTATATACTTTCATAGTCACTCTTATGTTAATGTTAGAGTAATTGGTCAAGTAATTATATGTTATGTTAATTGCTCAATATGTTATGTATTGCACGACGATTAGTTTATTTAATTCGTTATTTCGAAGCATACTTTTACGGCGACTGAAAGATCGGTAAACCGCCTATAGTTGTCACCTACAACATTTGTGCGGCCGTTGCTAGCTGCGTTTAGTCCCCGGCCCAACTGTTTTGTACCGTCGAATGCAGTGTGTGCCCACTTGACGCGTCCCAGCGGATTATTATGCTGCGGCCAGGTGGCTAGTCATTCGTAGCGTATCGTTCACATGTAACTGTAATTACCTAATATAACTTTGCCTTTGCAATAAGAATTGATAAAATGGGAAAAGGAATATAATTATACAGAATCAATCGTTGGACAAATGTTACAAAAAAATTCCAACCAGGATTTGAACTCGGGTCCTCTGCGTGACATTCGAGAGCTTTGCTAATTACACCACGCGGCCTGACGTACTTCCGCTGCCTTAGTACAGGTATAACTGTTACGCACTGGACTTTGATCTAGATTTTCGTGGAAATCAAGACGCACTGGAACAAATTCTTTTAGCTTGGTGGCCTGGAGGAGTTCCCGCACAACATACCTGCGACAAATTCGTTTGTACCATTCTTGGTGTTCCCCTTGTCAGTCCTAAGTGTCCTTATATTTTTCTGTTAAGTCCGCAAGACACAAGCACTCACTTCTTGTAAAATACGAGCTTCTTTAACGTTTGTTACGGTCTGATAACCTCTCCCCTGCCAGTCAGATATGGCGAACAGCTGTTCATTCAGACGGCAATTTCATTTGTTATATTGCCAAATAGTCAGAATATATCATACCTTCTCGTTTTCTGCGGGTTAGCAAACGAGAGGTGTATCTGACAATGACAATGACAAACTGGACGGTAAGTCATCTTCTCGTTAACTAACAAGAAGATTAACGAGAGATGGACGAACCGGCCCTAAGTCAACTATACGGAGGAAAAACAGAAGAGCTTACCGCATGTCGGATTTTAATTTCTCCATGGGATAAGGGAATGAATTTTTCATTATTCAGCACAGGTACTGTGCAGCATCAAACTAAGTAACCTATTGCGACAATGTTTGAAGAATTTTCGTGAGGCATATTCGTATTACATAGACTTTGTGCGTGATTCATAATAGCTTATATAAGGTAGTATACGAAATGTAGACACGGCATCAAATATTTATACGAAACTATCTGAAAACTCGGCATTGCCCGGGTATTTATTTATTCCTGTAATTTTTCAGGTATATATTTATTTGTATAAGGGCTGTATGTCTGCAAAATCTCTTGGGAATACAGTTACTAGTAAAGAAGTAATAGCTTAAAACTTGGTGCCTAATGGGGCGGTTTTCCTTTAACGTTACTGTTTATGTGCTCATTTCTCGTGAACTACGAGTCGTACTGTGATACAATTTAGAATGTACACTCAACTATATGCATGTATTCTGTCTCAAAAATTTACTGTGTCTACAATTTGTAGTGCAGAAATTATAATTGTAACGTCATACCGAATGCCGTAGGTTTACACCATAAACAGGGGAAAAGTATCAATAAAATTCTTCTGGGTATGATACCGCGTCGTCATTTTGTAAACTTTGCCGACGTTTCGGCCACTGTTGCAGGCGGCCTTCATCAGGGTCTGTGTCTGACTGCTGACTGTACGATCGCTTGGTGTTTATATACCAGCGGATGAAGGAGAGGAAGGGGGCGTAGGTTATCCTTTATTGGTGGTTATATTATTGCACGCCATTGGTGGAAAGGGGCGTTGCTGATGGGTGTTTTAATGGCTGGTTTTTCACATGATTGGATGTTGTATTCTTCTCCCTTATTGGTCAAAAAGGACGTTTCCTATTGGCTTTTGCATTAGAACTTGCTATTGGTGGAATGGACCTGGGAGAACGGACAGCGGTTGCGGCGTGCCGCTGTTGACGTCGCCTGGCGCAGACGGTGGCGGGCCGGTGCTCTGCGTGTTCGCGGCCGCTGTGGTCTCCGGGGCGCCTGCTCGAGTCATTCCGCGCGCGGTGCCGTCACGTAGCGTTGCAATGCTGGCAGCCAAGACGCCGGCAGCCTGTAGCCATCCTCCCTGTTCATATTGGCGGGACGCTTCGCTATTTCTATAGCCTCTCTAATCTTCCTCCTCGTTGAGAATGGTTGCTTTGCCAGCACGCTGGCCTCACGAACGATATCTATTTTCCGCACTGATTGTGGTGCTCAGAAACCGCTGACTTTGTGTGCTGTCCAAGCCGTATGTACCTTTCATGTTCCGAAATCCTCGTGCAGATTGCTCGTCCGGTCTCTCCTATGTAGACCAGCCCACACTCGCAGCTTATTTCATAAACGCCGGCATTACTCAGATTGTCAACCGCGTCCTTAGTTGAACCTAGGAAATCCTTAGATTTATTGGTGCTGCGGAAGACTGGCTTGATGCTGGCCCGACGAAGAACCTTGCCCACACGTTCAGTGACGCCCTGCACGTAAGGTAATAGGGCGATGCTTTGTGCTTCCTGCTGTTCCCCTCTATTGTTTTCATTCCTCCTGGACATTGTTTTATTTATTTCGCCCAGTCCATAGCCATTAGCCACAAAGGTGGATCTGAGGTGCCGTAGTCCCGCCTGTGGATGATCGGCATCGCTGATCCTGTGGGCCCTCCTTGTTAAAGTTTGAGGGGCGGACTTCTTCTGCATGGGGTGGTGGTGGGAGGAGGCGTGGAGTTACCTTCCTGTGCTGGTAACCTTTCTGTACACCCTGTGGCCGAGTTTACCATCAGACTTTCGGTAGACTTCAACGTCGAGGAAAGGCAGCACCCCATTCTTCTCTACTTCTATAGTGAAATGTATTTTGCTGTGCTGCCGATTGAGATGTTCGAGGAATTTCTGTAGCTCCTCTTCCCCATGTGGCCAGATGACGAAGGTGTCATCAACGTATCGCAGCCAGCATGATGGGCGTAGTGGCGCTGACTGGAGAGCCGTTTCTTCAAAAGCTTCAAAAAATGTTCAAATGTTTGTTAAGCTTATGGGACTTAACTACGGGGTCATCAGTCCCTAAACTTACAAACTACTTATGAACTACTTACGAACTAGGACGGCACAAATATCCATGCCCGAGGGGGGATTCGAACCCCCGACCGTAGTGGCCGTGCTGACCGTGACTGGAGCGCCTCAGTCACCTCGGCCACCGCGGCCGGCTTCAAAAGCTTGCATGAAGATGTCTGCTGCAATCGGCGAAAGAGGGGAGCCCATAGCTACACCGTCTGTTTGTTCATAAAATTCTCCTTTCCACTTGAAGTAGGTGGTCGTCAAGCAGTGGCGTACTAAGTCACAGGTGTCAGGTGCTAAGCGCTCTTCTAATATGTTAATTGTGTCTGACACTGGTACGTTAGTGAATAACGATGTTACATCGAAACTAACCATCAGATCCGTGACTGATACAGTCTTCTCTTTTAAAAATGACACGAAATGGGTCGAATCCTTGACGTATGACTCTGTTTGGCTCACCAGATGTCGGAGCTTTGGTACCAGCTCTTTTGCCAGCTTGTATGTGGGTGAATTAATGCTGGCCACTATAGGACGCAAAGGGAAATCCTCTTTATGAACCTTCGGTACCCCATACATCCTCGGTGCCTGCGGAACTTGTGGGATGAGTCTTCTGGCTGTGTCAAAGGTCATCCTGGTTTGCTTCAGCAGCGCCTGCGTCGATCAGGTTGTCTTAGCCGTCGGGTCACCCTTAGGTTTCTTGTATATGGGATCGCCAAGAAGATTTTCCATTCGTTTATTGTAATCTGGTGTATCCATGATGACAGTGGCGTTGCCTTTGTCTGCCTATATCACTACTAAGGATTCTTCTTCAACTCCACTATGGCCTGGCGTTCCTCCCTGCTAATGTTTTGTTTTGGTGGCTTCGCTTGACACAGGATTCGTACCGTTTCTTGTTGGATCTTCTCTGCCTCGATATGTGGCAGGTGACGCACCGACGTCTCAACTGATTCAATGGCTGCGATACATTGATGACACCTTCGTCATCTGGCCACATGGGGAAGAGGAGCTACAGAACTTCCTCGAACATCTCAATCGGCAGCACAGCAAAATACATTTCACTATAGAAGTAGAGAAGAATGGGGTGCTGCCTTTCCTCGACGTTGAAGTCTACCGAAAGTCTGATGGTAAACTCGGCCACAGGGTGTACAGAAAGGCTACCAGCACAGGAAGGTAACTCCACGCCTCCTCCCACCATCACCCCATGCAGAAGAAGTCCGCCCTTCAAACTTTAACAAGGAGGGCCCACAGGATCAGCGATGCCGATCATCTACAGGCGGGACTACGACACCTCAGATCCACCTTTGTGGCTAATGGCTATGGACTGGGCGAAATAAATAAAACAATGTACAGGAGGAATGAAAACAATAGAGGGGAACAGCAGCAAGCACAAAGCATCGCCCTATTACCTTACGTGCAGGGCGTCACTGAACGTGTGGGCAAGGTTCTTCGTCGGGCAGGCATCAAGCCAGTCTTCGGCAGCACCAATAAATCTAAGGATTTGCTAGGTTCAAATAAGGACGCGGTTGACAATCTGAGTAATGCCGGCGTTTATGAAATAAGCTGCGAGTGTGGGCTGGTCTACATAGGAGAGACCGGACGAGCAATCTGAACGAGGATTTCGGAACATGAAAGGTACATACGGCTTGGACAGCACACAAAGTCAGCGGTTTCTGAGCACCACAATCAGTGCGGAAAACAGATATCGTTCGTGAGGCCAGCGTGCTGGCAAAGCAACCATTCTCAACGAGGAGGAAGATTAGAGAGGCTATAGAAATAGCTAAGCGTCCCGCCAATATGAACAGGGAGGATGGCTGCCGGCGTCTTGGCTGCCAGCATTGCAACGCTACGTGACGGCACCGCGCGCGGAATGACTCGCGCAGGCGCCCCGGAGACCACAGCGGCCGCGAACACGCAGAGCACCGGCCCGCCACCGTCTGCGCCAGGCGACGTCAACAGCGGCACGCCGCAACCGCTGTCCGTTCTCCCAGGTCCATTCCACCAATAGCAAGTTCTAATGCAAAAGCCAATAGGAAACGTCGTTTTTGACCAATAAGGGAGAAGAATACAACATCCAATCATGTGAAAAACCAGCCATTAAAACACCCATCAGCAACGCCCCTTTCCACCAATGGCGTGCAACAATATAACCACCAATAAAGGATAACCTACGCCCCTTCCTCTCCTTCATCCGCCGGTATATAAACACCAAGCGATCGTACAGTCAGCAGTCAGACACAGACCCTGATGAAGGCCGCCTGCAACAGAGGCCAAAACGTCGGCAAAGTTTACAAAATGACGACGCGGTATCATACCCAGAAGAATTTTATTGATAGTGACAACTGCCGCGGAAGCCTACGTTTGCCGCGGAAAAGTAGTAAGCGAGGAACTTTATTCCTTTCAATATTTTGATATGGTTATCAACGAGAAAGAGTTTAAAAAAGGATTGAAATTATGTTTAATGTTTTTTGGAAGTGGCTAAGTACTCTCATTCTCATATAGCGTATTTATATAGTCTCGCTGCATTATGTGGCAATTTGTTTTTGCGATTCGTATTGTTTATGACGCCATAACTTGTGAACCATGTGTCGTATGTGATTCTTAGCCATGCAGCAATTGTTACCTCACGGTAAGGATTGTGTGTACCAAATTTAGTTGAATCTTTCCAGTGGGTTAGGAGAAAATGAGCAACATTGACGCTAAATGCAATAGTTTTTCACGCATCTCATCGTTTAAGACGTCATGTCTCGTGAACTACGTATAGTACGTGATTCTTACACTTATGGAGACCGTCGTCATGGATTGAAGCTTACGTGTACAAAATTTCATAAATATTTGAACAAAACTGTAGATTTGTACACATACATACAAACTCACAAACCCACAAACAAACATACGGACACTCTGCTTTATATATAAAGATTGACAATAGAATGATCTTATTTTTATTGCTGAAATTCAGAGCTTTGTATCTGTCTGGTGACACGCTTAATTCCGTCCCTGCACAGCGGGAATTTACCGGTCTTGTATACAACCATACTTCACAAATGGTTCAATATACGCAGCAGATCGTTTCTTCCACATTGTGTCTCACTGAGTCACAAACAATGTGCAAAAAAGACTAGACTTTTGTCACGGAGAAATGGAACGTTCCGGTCGGAGGTTCGAGTACTCACTTTAGCTTGGGTTTGTGTGTGTGTGTGTGTGTGTGTGCTTCGTCAGTGTAAGTATGCGGAATAATCAACATAGCAGTTTGGTTCAAAAAGTTTACAATCATTTTTGCCACATAGGAGAGAGTCCTCCGCCAAAGTCAGAGGGTCGGTGGAATGAGACGTGTAAACACGTCGAGAGCATCTGACGGAAGGACCAAATGCGCGCGTGAACGCCACCAGAGCAACTTGGTGACAGTAACAGCGGCGAGCGTAAAGAGTTCTAAGGTAATCAAGAATTACGGCCGCTGTTCTTTCGGTTTAGTAGGGTAGAATCCACCCCCATGAACCACAGACATTGCCGAGGTGGGGTGGCTTGCGTGACTCAACGGTACAGATAGCCGTACCGTAGGTGCAGCCACAGCGGAGGGGTATCTGTGGAGAGGACAGACAAACGTGTGGTTCCTGAAGAGGGGCAGCAGCCTTTTCAGTAGGTACAAGGGCAGCAGTCTGGATGATTGATGAGCTGGCCTTGTGACAACAGCTAATGTGACTTTGCCACAAAGCTACTGCGAACGGATGAAAGCAAGGGGAAACTACAGTCGTTCCTTTTCCCGAGGAAATACAGCTCTACTGTATGAAAACATGATGATGGCATGATCTCGGGTAAAATATTCCGGAGGTAAAATAGTCCCCGATTCGGATCTCCTGGCGGGGACTACTCAGGAGGATGTTGTCATCAGGAAAGACAATACTGGCATTCTACGGATCGGAGCATGAAATGTTAGATCCCTTAATAGGCTAGGAAAATTAGAAAATTTAAAAAGGGAAATGGACAGGTTGAAGTTAGATATAGTGGGGATTAGTGACGTTTGGTGGCAGGATGAACAGGATTTCTGGTCAGGTGAGCACAGGATTATAAATACAAAATAACTTGGGGTATCACAGGAGTAGGACAGATAATGAATAAGAAAATAGGAATCCTGGTAAACTACTATGAGCAGTACAGTGAAGATGTCGATGTCAAGATAGATACGAAGCCAACACCTACAACAGTACTACAGGTTTATATGCCAACTAGCTCTGCGGATGATGAGGAGATTGAAGAAATGTATGAGGAGTTAAAGGAAATTATTCAGACAGTTGAGGGAGAGGAAAACTTAATTGTGATGGGAGACTGGAATTCGGTAGCAGGAAAAGTAAGAGAAGGAAAAATAGTAGGTGAATATAGATTGGGCAGAAGGAATGAAAGAGGAAGTCGCCTGGTAGAAATTTGCACGGAAGATAATTTAATCATAAGAAACACCTGGTTTAAGAATCACAAAAGAAAGTTGTATACGTGGAAGAGACCAGGAGACACCGGAAGGTATCAGATAGATTTTATAATGGTAAGTCACAGATTTCGGAACCAAGTCTTAAACTGTAAGACATACACAGGACCCGATATAGACTCTGACCATAACTTATTTGCCATGAAACTGAAAAAAACTGCAAAAAGGTAGAAAAGTAAAGAAATGGGACTTGGATAAATTGAAGGAACCTGAAGTTCTTAAGAATTTCAGAGGGAGCTTTAGGCAACAATTGACAGAAACGGAGGAAATAAACAGTAGAAGAGGAATGGGTAGCATTAAGAGATGAAATAGTGAAGGCAGCAGAGGACAAAATAAATAGAAAGCCAAGGCCTACAAAAAATCCTTAGATATCACAGGAAATACTAAAGTTAATTGATGAAAGGAGAAAATATAGAAATGCAGTAAATGAAACAGGCAAAATGGAGTACAGACGACTAAGAAATGAGATTGACAGGAAGTGCAAAATGGCTAAGCAGGAGTGGCTAGAAGCCAAATGCAAATCCGTAGAAGAATTCATAAGAAGGGGAAAAGTATACTGCCTACAGGAAAATAAAAGAGACATTTGGGGACAAGAGAAACAGCTCTACGAATATCAAGATCTTAGTTGGAAAACCAGTTCTCAGCAAAGAAGGGAAAGCTGAAAGGTGGAAGGAGTACATAGAGCAGCTCTACAAAGGAAATGAACTTAGAGACGATGTTGTAGGAAGGGAAGAGGAAGTAGATCAAGATGAAATAGGAGATATTATACTGAGAGATGAATTTGACAGAGCTCTGAGAGACCTAGGTCGGAACAAGGCTCCGAGAGTAGATGACATTCCCTCAGAGCTACTAAAGTCTCTGGGAGAGCCAGCCACGACGAAACTATTTCACCTGGTGAGTAAGAAGTATGAGACAGGCGAAATACCCTCAGACTTTAAGAAAAACTGGAATAATTCCCATTCCAAGGAAAGCAGGAGCAGACAGGTGTGAAAATTACAGAACCATCACTTTGATAAGTCATGGTTGCAAAATTTTAATACGAATTATCTACAGGAGAAGGGAAATCCTGGTAGAAGCTGACCTCGGGGAAGATCAGTTTAGATTCAGGAGGAACGTAGGAAACCGGGAGTCAATACTCACATTACGACTTATCCTAGAAAGATTAAGGAAAGGCAAACCTACAGTTTTAGCTTTTGTAGATTTGGAGAAAGCTTTTGACAATATTGACTGGAATACACTCTTTCAAATTCTGAAGTCAGCAGGGGTAAAATACAGGGAGAGGAGAATTATTTACAACTTGTACAAAAGCCAGGCCGCAGTTATTCGACTCGAAGGGCATGAAAGGGAAGCATTAGTTGGGAAGGGAGTAAGACAGGGTTGTAGCCTTTCTCCGTTGTTATTCAAATTGTACATCGAGCAGGTGGTGAAGGAAAGCAAGGAAAAATTTGGAATAGGGATTAAAGTTCAGGGTGAAGAAATAAAAACATTACGTTTTGTTGATGACATTGTAATTCTGTCAGAGACAGCAAAGGACCTGGAAGAGCAGTTAAATGGAATGGGCAGTGTGTTGAAGAGAGCGTATAAAATGAGCATTAAGAAGAGCAAAACAAAGATAATGGAATGCAGTCTTAGAAAATCAGGCGATGCTGAAGGAATTAGATTAGGAAATGAAGGTGAAGGTGGTAGATGTGTTTTGCTACTTAGGTAGTAAAATGACAAATGACGATCGCAGTGCATAGGATGTAAAATGCAGAATGGCAATGGGAAGAAAAGCATTTTTGAAAAAGAGAAATTTGCTAACATCGAACATTAATTTAAGTGTAAGGAAGTCTTTTCTGAAGGCATTTGTGTAGAGTGTTGCTTTGTACGGAGTGAAAAATGGACGATAAACAGTGCGGACAGGAAGAGGATAGAGGCTTTTGAAATGTAGTGCTACAGAAGAATGCTGAAGGTTAGGTGGGTAGATCGCATAACTAATGAAGAGGTACTGAACAGAATTGGCGAGAAAAGGAATTTTTGGCATACCTTGACTAAAAGAAGGGATCGCTTGGTAGGACACATTCTCAGACATCGGGGAATCGTAAATTTAGCATTGGCGGGAAGTGTGTGGGGTAAAAATCGCAGAGGGAGACCAAGAGACGCATATAGTAAGCAGATTCAAAAGGATGTGGGTTGCCGTTCCTACGAGGATATGAAGAGGCTCGCTCAGGATAGATTAGGGTGGAGAGCTGCATCAAACCAGATTGAAGACCATAACTACAACAGGATAGAATACGTGATCGATGGTAGCTTCGATATGTACGTTCACTATAAAACTAAGCGGAACTATCAGGACACTTGTGGTATTGTTAATCCATTGTTTGATGCGTTTCTCATAATACGGTAGAGACATTGCGACACTTGGTCAGTAAATAGTAAGTAGCGTGTAGCAAATATAACGTCCGAATGTAACGATGCTAGGAAGCTATGATGAAGTTTGTTTCACCTTTAATTTGTATATATGATATGTATTCTTCACGAAAAACATAACTGTTACATGGCTAACGTCTCAATGATATATAACGAATTTGAACTTCCCCTTTCTTGGCCTCAGAAATAGGCAAGCGTATTATTTACTTAATATTTATTTAAACTTACCTCAAATCTGTATATAAAGCCATACGATTTGTTGTGTTCGTAACACAAAAACAAGCGTGTTCAAATCAGTTCATGTGTTTTGGCAGTTCTCAGGCGAGAATTCCAAGTTTTTCACTACGTCGTAGGGTGAAAGATCTTCAAGGAAAGATACTACAGTTAAAAATATAAATAATATAAGTTCGTATTTAATGTAAGTAATCTCCTTATATTATACTAAAGCGTGGTATATTAAATGATATTGTTATATCTTTATGATAAACGTTATATCTGTTATAGAAGAAAATGTTTAGATAATACTATTTGTTGCTGACATGAAATTCTACGTTAAAATATAAAAACAAACAATCTAAGGTAGCAAATTATTATTTTTTTATTTAATGAATAACGCAAATCAGTTTAAACATCGTTGTTAATCAAAAAATCTAAGGGATCAAAATATTACTGTATTTCTTTATTGTTTTAAACAAATTTTTTTTGACTGATAACCGTCGCTGTTTAGTCCCTTCCAAAATCCAATCAACAATTATTTTTTATTTAATGAATAACGCAAATCATCGTATGTTGACATACTGTAATTGATCAAATGATACAGACTGTCATTTGTCACAGTGTATATAAGCTGATGCGCAGGCAGTGCAAGGGGTGGTATTCTGTTACGAGATAGTAGTCTGTTATGAGTTGACTGTTGTTGTTGGCAGAAGTAAGTTTTGAGTTTTTGACAGTTGTGGGTTGTAAGTTACAGTTTGGAATTTTAAGTTGTAAAGTGGCCAGAATTGAGTTTTTTATAATAAGAAGATTATTTTTCGATGTGAGATTGAAGAGAATAAATCTGAAAATGCTATATTTTCGTAATTTTTGGAACATGAAACAAAATTTCAAAGAATTTTAAAGTGAACACTAAACAGTAAGGTTTCAAGGACAACACGAAGACTTTAGAAAAAATAACTACCACAAAAAACGACTTTATCTTTGATGAATGAATAATTTACTAAATTTTCTCATGTTGAACTTATTAGCTGGACAGTAGTAGTTTTGTTGCATGCCACGAAAGCTACTTGACCTTTAGCTTCTTTACAGATATACATAGTTGGGTTATTTTAGTCTACAACACGGACATATGAAAATTTGCGCCTCGGTCTGGATTGGAACCGGGTTTCCTGCTCATTAGTCTAATCCTGGCATCAGCCAGACACACCTGCTTCGCATACCTGCATGGATTACTGAAGTAAAACCCCTCCGAGCCAAATTTCCATGTGTCCTCCGACCTTTTTATTCCGTGGTTCGCAGCTAACGCTGTATTACCGCCAGAGTCCACGCCTCGTAGGTACAAGCACTGAAATAAAAACCAAATGTTCTAATGGTTGTAAAACTGTTGGTTCAAACTGCTATGGTCATCAGTCCCTAGACTTACAAATTAATGATCTTGTACGGCACAACAAACACATACATGTCCAAGGAAGGACTCGAACCTCCAACGGTAGCACCTGCCGAGTCCGTAGCATGATGCCTTGGACCACGCGAATGCTGCCCCCCCCCCCCCCCCCCCGCTGACCACTGAAATAAACATCAATTCGAAACAACTAATAATTGCGTCGTCTGAATCTGGGTCGGATTGGTACTAGCTTGAATAGTTCGTGCAGGCGTGTGTGCTTGGTTGGTGCAAGGGTTAGCACAACAGGAGTGCTTCATACCAGGTTCGAGTCCCGACCGTGGAAAAATTTTAATATATTCATGTTGTTCGTTTAGACCTACCAGCTACTCAAATGTTCAAATATTTGTAGAACATATGGGACTTAACTACGGGGTCATCAGTCCCTAAGCTTACAAACTACTTATGAACTAGCTAAGACTAAGGACGGCACAAATATCCATGCCCGAGGGGGGATTCTAACCCCCGACCGTAGTGGCCGTGCATACCGTGACTGGAGCACCTCAGTCCCCTCAGCCACCGCGGCCGGCTGTGATTCTTCATCCTATTGACTGCATAAGAAATAATATGCAATATCCGTTAAAAACAAAAGTCTGTGTTGGAAATAATATTTAAGTTTTGACTGTCTCATGGTAAGGTGTATTCATTTTCATAAGGCCCTGCCGTACGTTCATAACCATAAAAGTTAATATTCAATATTATTGTAGATGCAGCAACATGTTGTCTTTGTTGTTGTGGTTTTCAGTTCGTAGACTGGTTTGATACAGCTCTCCACGCTACCCTGTCCTGGGCAATCTCATCCTTTTGAATCTGCTTACTATATTCGTCCCTCGGTCTGCCTCTACGATTTTTACCCCACACGCTTCATTCTAATGCTAGGTTAACAATTCCTTGATGTCTCAGAATGTGTCCATACAATCTGTCCCTTCTCTTAGGAAATGCCAGAAACATCTTTTCTCCTCGATTCGTTTAAGCACCTCCTCATTAATTACGTTATCTACCCATCTAATTTTCATCATTCGTCTGTAACACCACATTCCAATAGCTTCTATCATCTTTTTATCTGAAATCTTTATCGTCCACGTTTCACTCCCATACAATGCTACACTCCAGACAAATGCTTTCAGGGAGGATTTCCTAACATTTAAATTAATATTGGATGTTAACAGGTTTGGCTTCTTTAGAAATACTTTTCTTCCCATAGCCATTCTGCATTTTATATCTTCTTTACTTCGGCCATCAGAAGTTATCTTGCTACCCATATAACAAAATTCATCTACTACTTTTATTGTCTCATTACCTAATCTAATTCCTTTAGCATCGCCTGATTTTCTGACATTGTATCCCATTACCTTCATTTTTACTCTTTTTAATGTTCATCTTATATCTTCCTTTCAAGACACTGTCCACATTCGGCGGCAATGAGATAGATAGCGAGAAAACGATGTTGGTATCTCTGTAAGAGACATCAACCCAATTTGACCCATCACCATGAAAGTTGGTAGATATATGTAATTTTTCACTGATTGGGATGGTAGCGGCAGGAACTGGTGAACAGAGAAATAGGGATGAAGGAGATGAAACAATGAATAAATAACGTAGGTAATCTACTGTACGCCACACGTGCCATCATTTATATAAGGTTGAGGAGATGAGGAGGTGGGCAGAGGAGTAACAAGAAGAGGAGTAGCAGGTGGACTGATTAATTATTAATGGATGGTGTTATGACGGAAGGTAGAGGAAGCACAGAGATAGAAGGGAGGGAGTAAAGTGAGATTGTCAAAATAATTACCTGTACAACGCCGGGTTTCCAGCTAGTTAACTGATAAGCACCTATTGTCTCTCAGATACAGATGGCTGACTAACCACTAACATAGGAAATGAAGTGTGAGGAAGATAGACCCTTAGTTATACATCATAGCATTCGATTATTTGTACGGTATTACACACGTACACACGCACGCACACACACACACACACACACACACACACACACACACACACACACACACACAAAGACACCATGTATGGAGAGAGAGACAGCATTGTACATGGTGAAAATACGAGGGATATTTATCCAATTTTAATCATAGCTTTGAAATTAGTTTCATAATACGTTTCTGGAGCTGAAATGTCAGTTTTGCAAGTACGCAGTTTTTTCTGTTGCTCCTATAGCAGTGAATTAGCGTTGCAGGTTAGATTGCACAGTGCAGCTCGACTGTAGTCATGTTCCTGCAAGGAATGAAAAATTTATTATATAATTTCGTGTTTGAACTGTTGATAAAAAATTTAGGAATCTTTCCATAAGATTAACCTGCCATTCGCTCACTCATCTGGCACTGAATGACAAACAGTAATTGAAATCGCACCCGCACTTCTCTTAACTTTTAAGACAGCAGAATTCCGCACGTATTGGTGTAAGGTTTGTACCACAAGCGTCATTGACAAATAGGAATGTCCTTTCTCAGAGAAAAGGAGAAGATCTAAAGTAGATTGGTCACTGTGCACCTGTCTAAGAATTAATTCCTTTGCAGCCATCACAATGCTCTTTATCTGAGGATTTATCCAGAGACTTGGAAGAAACCACACTAGGTGTCAATGTTGCTATTGTCGATCTCACTAATTATCAAAAGTTGTATATGGTTGACATCATTCAATCCGGGTGCGCGATGTAATATCTTGTAATGGAATCTGCAGAAACAGAGTAGCCCAGATCGTTAGTTTCAAATTGCTTTATTTAGACAGCTTAAGGCAATTCTAAGTTGCTACCTTCAAGTCTATTAACATTACCATACTATATGGTAATATTTTGTCACATTTACGTTCTGCTCTTGAATCTGGGTATGTCGAATAAAAAAATTCTTACATTATAAAATATGTTGTACCCATATCGCAAGCCCATCGTTCAGACAGAATTATTTTCTATCTATATAAATAATCTGATGGACACAGTAACTTGTAATTTGCGGCTGTTTGCTGATGATGCTGTGGTGTATGGGAGGGTGTCGTCTGTAATTGACTGCAATAGCATACAGGATGACTTAGACAAAATCTCTAGTTGGTGCGAAGAATTGCAGTTAGCTCTCAATGTAGAAAAATGTAAGGTGATGCGCATGACTAGGAAAAACAATTCCATAATGTTCAAATACAGCATTACTAGTGAACTTCTTGATGCAGTCGCGTCGTTCAAATATCTAGGCGTAAAGTTGCACAGCGATATGAAATGGAACGAACATGTAAGGAAAGTTGTAAGGCGGACAGCCGACTTCGTTTCATTGTGATAATTTTGGGAAGATGTACTCCGTCTGTAAAGGAGACCGCGTATAAAAAGCTTGTTCAGTCACGTCTTCAGTATTGCTCAAGTGTTTGGGACCCGTAGCAGATCAGTATAAAGGAATAAATAGAAGCAGTTCAGAGGCTACGTTTGTTACTGGTAGGTTCGACCAATGTGCGAGTGTCACAGAAATGCTCCGGGCATGCTGGTGAAAAGACGACGTGCTGTTGAGGAACTTTAGAGCGCAGGAATTTGAAGCTGAGTGTAGTACGATCTTCGTGTCGCCTACTTACGTTTCGCGTAGTGATCAAAAAGACAAAATAAAAGAGATTAGGTCCCGTACGGAGGCCTATAGGCATTCTTTTTTCCTCGTTCTATTTGAGGGTGGAATAAGAGAGGAAATGCCTAATAGTGCTGTAGTGTACCCTCCGCCACGCACCTTACGGTGGATTGCTTAGTATGTATGTAGCCTTAGATATTGAAACTTGATATTCTGCTTGACGCAACTACTGAATTTTAAATCACCGAAATGATGTTATGCTGAGATGAGCTAAGACATATGCCGACTGTCAAACAACCACTGTGCTTTAACACTGGCTTATGGACCAGGAGTAAACCTCGTTGGCAATTCCACTCTGCGTTTACGACTGTTTATCCTCATAAGCCCGCGAGAGATGATTCCAAATTCAGCATTGGCCTCTGGGAGCTGCCGACGCGACGCCGCAGAAGCGAGACGACGGGCTGTTCGGGGTTACGGCCCGCGTTCTAAAGTGCGCCCGTCTTTTTATGGCCTACACTCGCACGACTGCACTTGCAAGTTCTACAGGTTCCAGTGCTTCGCTCAGCACGTACTGTACAGTTACCAGGGAATTTTGAAGAGCATTAATAAATTTGACGTGCTGGAATCCCTTTCCTGCATTTTGGCCCACTTTAGGTTACGGTAGTAACACTAAAATTGGGCCTTTGCGATCGTCTTTTGACAGCTCGAAATTTAAATGAAAATATCGGCTTAACTATTCATCTGAAACGAAAATTGAATAACCGAATTTGTATAGGAGAAAATTCTCTACAACTTTGCTCTTTTATGTTGTTTTCATATCTCGTAGCGTTTCAAAGATATTTGCAAAAATAACGGCGATTTTGGGATGTCTGTCTGTCTGCCTGTCAGTAACGTGTTCCCTGTTTTTAAGACGAATTGTTCAACCGATCAGCACCAAATTTTACAGACATGATTGTAGGCCGCCAGAGACCAGAACCTCCCTTTTTCAAATTTTTCGGACAAAAAACACGGCAGTAAAAGCAAAAACATCCGTTTGTAATATAATTGTAATTGCAAACGAACCATTCATCTGACACGAAAATTGAATAACCGAATTTGTATAGGAGAAAATTCTCTACAACTTTGCTCTGTTATGTTGTTTTCATATCTCGTAGCGTTTCAAAGATATCTGCAAAAATAACGGCGATTTTGGGATGTCTGTCTGTCTGCCTGTCAGTAACGTGTTCCCTGTTTTTAAGACGAACTGTTCAACCGATCAGCACCAAATTTTACAGACATGATTGTAGGATGCCAGAGACCAGAACCTCCATTCTTCAAATTTTTCGGACAAAAAACACGGTAGTAAAAGAAAAAGCATCCAAATGTAATATAATTGTAATTGCAAACGAACCATTCATCTGACACGAAAATTGAGTAACCTAATTGGTAGAGGAGAAAATTCTCTACAACTTATCTCCCTTATATATATGTAAATATTTTTCATATCTCGTATCGTTTGAGACATATTTGCAAAAATAACGAGATTTGACACCCTCCATTGAATTAACGAAAACCAGCCGTTCAGAGATGTCACGTGACATTCCTCGCGTATTTGATGATTTTCTTATTGCAACTTACACGTTGTCATTTCAAAGCAACGGCACACTGAGGAATTAACAAAAACGCATCGTTCTTCGTACGATAAATGATAATCTTAAGTCTACAAATGCCATATTAACATCAGTTAACAACGGCCATCAGTAGTATAAGATTAAAGAGCTTTTTTTAATTTATAGCCGTATCGTAGTGGGCAAGGTGCTGGACTGTGATGCAAAAGGTCGGTGGTTCGAAACACGCCACTACCTAATTTTTTTTCCTAAAAGTGTTTCAGACACTCTTATTAATTAATTAATTAATTATTTAGAGTATTATTTTGGTCCAAAATGTTTGCAAAACTTATGAAACTACAAATCTAAAGTGGGCCGTAAAACACGTCAGTGCGATTTTTATTGTAGTAACCGCCTCTAGTCGTTGGGACAGCATACATAGCAAGTTGGGAGTCCTTGTAATCACAACTGTATCAGGTGTACGTACATTGATCCTTGGATACCAATACAGAGCTACGAAATTCTGAGAAGGTGTCGATTTAAAATGTATATGTTTATGAACTTGCATAATTTACAGAAAATAATTGCACAAAAAATAATTATTTTAGAATATAGCAGAACATTTATTTTCTGTAATGAGAGCCGTTTTCGAAACTAATGACTATCATCAGTCCATCCAATCATCATAAACTTCTCAGTACAAAATTAACAATTTTTTTTTAAGAAATGTGTAGGAATCTCCATTTGACTCTTGCCTCGACTTTCTTAGACGACTATTTTTAAGATGCTGTCATTTTCAAAGTTTCAATGTCCATCGGTGGAGTCTAAATGTAGGGAATAAATCATCGAATGATCGTCGGTTGAAGAATACGAAATAGAGCCATTATCACTTTGTCAACGAGTGATCACGAAGGTCCCAACAATTCTGTATTTACATGTTTTGTTGCCATAATGGTATTAAGTGAAATCGTATTTGGTAACATAAGCAAAAATGTTTTATATCCTGACACGCTGATGTTCCCAGCATCCAGCTATAATGACGCAAGACCAATGGTTGATAGGTGGCTCTTGATTAGTTAATAATACGTAGGATCTATAATGACATCTGTAAGGCGCCTCACTGCGGAGCGCGCGGTTGCTCGCCGTCGGAGGTTCGAGTCGTTCCTGGGGCATGTGTGTGTGTGTGTGTGTGTGTGTGTGTGTGTGTGTGTGTGTGTCCTTAAGGACAGTTTACCTTAGGTTAAGTAGTTTGTAAGCTACGGACTAATGACCACGCAGTTTGGTCCGATAGATTTACAAACATTTGAACATTTATGTTGACATCCTAGGTCTGTCCAAACCAATAATAAAGAATTTCTGAAGCGATCTCATGCAAAGTGAGCTTCTTCTGTAGTCTGTCTAAAATATTTTGATTGGTAACTTTCAGTACTACGTTTAAGTGTGATATTTATGCAGGTTCCCACCGTTGTCGCCCAGTCACCAGGTTCACTTACCAAATAGGTGTGTCATACACTAAAATAAGTCAACAGTGTACTTTAAATAGAAAAAAATATTGCGGCCAGAAATGCTAAGTATGACAATCCCTACTGTGTAAGGAGAATCTCTTTTTGTTGCTAAACATTATGTTATATGTCTATAAAAATAATAAACATTTGCTGCATGTATGTAACAGTAACACTTGAAAACAGCTCGATCGATTTTGCTGACCTTTATTCTTATTGTTTTCTTAATTATCAGTACAAGATCTGTATAAGAGAAACGTTTTGCAAAATCTATCGGAAGATTCGAAAAAAAATCCATAAGTATTTTTGAATGAACTCAACTCACGGTTCAGAAAATGAAGAGGGATTTTTTTTCTTTTGGTCATAATGATGTTAAAAAATTTCAGAGGAAAAATCCGGATGGTTGAAAAGGAGAATCGGAAAAATCACAATTTTCGTATGGACTATCTAAACTGACGGTAGGAAGGACATACTTGATCGACCGATCACCATCAAATTTCACACATTTCTTTATCTTTTCATCGAGAAGGTTTTAGAAACCCACAGTCTGGTGCAATGGCGAAGTATACTTTGCAATAGAATTCGACCCATTTGGCCTATCAATAGATTTTATCAGCTTTTCTGCGATCACGATGAAACTTGGAATTTATTTGTATACTTTCATCGTGAACTTTTTACCCTCTGTAACACGCTGTATGGTGCATGGCGCAGGGTAGTTTGCAATGTGCTCCGACTTCGTTTGATCATTCACGATGAAACTTCGAAGGCGTTCTTAGGGGGGAGAGGGGAAGAGCAGATAGAGAAAAGGGGGGCTATGTGGAGAGAGAGGGGCAAGAGAGGACAGGAAAAGAAACGGCGAAAATGGAGAAGAGGATCTAAAAGGATTTGAATAAATACATAACGTAGGAATTGTTACTGCGTATTACGCATGTCATTGTTTATGTTTGAAGGAGGGAGAAGCAGATCTACAGAAAAATAATGTATGGGAGGAGAAGGAGGAGATGAAGGCGGACGTAGAGATGGGGTAGGAGGAGATGGATACAGGGAGGCGGAGCAGATGACGGAGAATTGAGGAGAAAGAAGGATACTGAGACGGGGGTGTGAGGAGATTTTGGGGTATATCCTGGTCTCATATACATTTCGAAGTATTGCCGGGTGCATAGAAATAAATATCACATTTAATTAAAAGCCAGTCTAGATCGACATTTATTTGAAGGTAACCGGTTTCGGCCATTTAAATGGTCATCCTAAGACCACTAAAACCATAGAGTTGTCCACCCGTTGGGGTGAGTGGAAGCTGCCTGAATGATAGGTGTAGTCATCTATCAGTCAGGCAGCTGCTACTGTCTGCAACCGGTGGACAACTCTACGGTTGTAGTTGTCTGTGGATGGCAACTTAAGTAGCCGAATCCGCTCACCTTCAAATAAAAGACTGCGATAAAGACTGATCTTTAAATGATTTCTGTCTTTCAGTTCGCTGATGATCAACCGTGTTTTTAAAAATAAAAATCACATTTATACGGGTTGTATAAGGTAAATAATAAAAGATTATGAAATGGATGACCAACACTGTAAGTAAAAATGAAGTGAACAACACACAAGAAAGTTAATACGTTACTTACAATGTTTGTCTAAGGATTGTTCAGCTATATAACATGTCCGTAACATTATTATCATTTAATCAAAATATCCACGGGTGTACTGCCGGTCTATACTGTCCTACGGCAGTACACCCGTCGATATTTTGATGATCAAATACGCCGGGAGAAACTCAAGAATCACATTGTTATAATTTGTTTCGAAAATATGTTCTAAATCCAGAATTAATGTTGCTGCAATGCAGATTTTTTATCTGCAACATACTGTTTGTTGGCGATCTTCCGTAACATTGGAAGCTTCTTGATTGTCTCAATAGTCTCGACTGCTAGAGTCTAGCTCCAGATCTAAACATCTCTGAACTTGCACAGTAAATTTCAGAGATTCTTAGGTCTGATGATGGCGGATGCCGAAACGTCGTAAGCAATATATATAATTTTAGCGATCTAGACGGTTTTATGGTTTTCATCTTGAGGTTTGAAATGCTCTTAAATCTCCGTCTTTGCTTACAAATAAATTTGCTTTATAGGTAAGGTCCGCGTTGAGCAAACACAAATGTTTTTAGTTTCTCCCATACATGTTTCGCTGCCGTTGCAGCATCATCCGTGGGATGTTTAATTCACACTGTCTGTCAAATTAACAATGAAATGAATGTACAAAAAGTAACAATAATTTCATTGTTAATTTGACAGACAGTAGGAATTAAACATCCCACTGATGCTGCTGCAACGCCAGCGAAACATGTATGGGAGAAACTAAAAACATTTGTGTTTGCTCAAGGCGGACCTTACCTATAAATCAAATTTAGATTTTATTGTTACTGAAAAATGAAGATCGCATACTCGTTTAGGAAATTATTTTCATTTACAAAAAAATAGAATGTAAGTGTTAGCAAATATTCATAGAATATATGACTTCAACTGCTATTGGGCAAAGCTGAAAATGTGTACCCAGCCGGGATTCGAACCCGGGTCTCCTGCTTTCTAGGCAGTTGCGCTGACCCCTACACCACTGGGGACACAGTGATCACCGCACCTGCAAGGACTACTCATGCACGCCTCCCGTCAGATACAAATTCCCAGCTTCTCCCTGCCCATAGTACTCAAACTCGTAGTTTAACTAATTCCCGTAAGAGTAAGGGCTTCAAACTTGCCCACCCCTCCCCACTAACGATAGGATCATTGCCCGTCACCGGCATATTATATATATACATGTGGCGTCTGTTCGGAAAGAACAGACGTCACATTCTGATCCTGCAGCTGTTATTATTTAATATTCATAGAATATATGACTTCAACTGCTATTGGGCAAAGCTGAAAATGTGTACCCAGCCGGGATTCGAACCCGGGTCTCCTGCTTTCTAGGCAGTTGCGCTGACCCCTACACCACTGGGGACACAGTGATCACCGCACCTGCAAGGACTACTCATGCACGCCTCCCGTCAGATACAAATTCCCAGCTTCTCCCTGCCCATAGTACTCAAACTCGTAGTTTAACTAATTCCCGTAAGAGTAAGGGCTTCAAACTTGCCCACCCCTCCCCACTAACGATAGGATCATTGCCCGTCACCGGCATATTATATATATACATGTGGCGTCTGTTCGGAAAGAACAGACGTCACATTCTGATCCTGCAGCTGTTATTATTTAATATTCATAGAATATATGACTTCAACTGCTATTGGGCAAAGCTGAAAATGTGTACCCAGCCGGGATTCGAACCCGGGTCTCCTGCTTTCTAGGCAGTTGCGCTGACCCCTACACCACTGGGGACACAGTGATCACCGCACCTGCAAGGACTACTCATGCACGCCTCCCGTCAGATACAAATTCCCAGCTTCTCCCTGCCCATAGTACTCAAACTCGTAGTTTAACTAATTCCCGTAAGAGTAAGGGCTTCAAACTTGCCCACCCCTCCCCACTAACGATAGGATCATTGCCCGTCACCGGCATATTATATATATACATGTGGCGTCTGTTCGGAAAGAACAGACGTCACATTCTGATCCTGCAGCTGTTATTATTTAATATTCATAGAATATATGACTTCAACTGCTATTGGGCAAAGCTGAAAATGTGTACCCAGCCGGGATTCGAACCCGGGTCTCCTGCTTTCTAGGCAGTTGCGCTGACCCCTACACCACTGGGGACACAGTGATCACCGCACCTGCAAGGACTACTCATGCACGCCTCCCGTCAGATACAAATTCCCAGCTTCTCCCTGCCCATAGTACTCAAACTCGTAGTTTAACTAATTCCCGTAAGAGTAAGGGCTTCAAACTTGCCCACCCCTCCCCACTAACGATAGGATCATTGCCCGTCACCGGCATATTATATATAGGCAGAAAGCCTAGAAAGCAGGAGACCCGGGTTCGAATCCCGGATGGGTACACATTTTCAGCTTTGCCCAATAGCAGTTGAAGTCATATATTCTATGAATATTAAATAATAACAGCTGCAGGATCAGAATGTGACGTCTGGTCTTTCCGAACAGACGCCACATGTATATATATAAGTGTTAGCAGTCGCCACGGCTATGCTCCGATGCGCAAGGCCGTTCCCCGTCGGGGGTTCGACTCCCCCGTCGGGCTTATATGTATGTGTTGTCTGTAGTGTAAGGTAGTTCATAAGTAGTTTGTAAGTTTAGGGACTGATGACCTCGCAGTTAAGTCTCATATTCTTAACAAACATTTTAAAATTTATTAGCAATGGCCGTGGCCAGTCCATGGAGTTGTTAGCGGCATGGCGGTGATAGACCCTCTGCGGTGAGAGGATGCCTCGCTGAGTGATTGTTTTAGGGAAAGATAACCAAATTCATACCCCCCTGCCGTCATTTGAATGCCTTTTTTGTAACACTGATACCCATTACTCACATCCTAATGTTGTGAGGTACAGTCAAAATATCACGAAGTCAAGAGGCCTATCATCTTGAAGTTAATCTGTACCTCAGTTATATCGAACTTGGTGAAAAGACGTGTTTCATTTACTGCAAGTCGCAATATAAATTATTCAAATACTACCCTCAGTAGCTGGCGTTGCCTAGGTATTTATTTATTCTGATCTATCGGCCCACATCCACTCCTCATCGCCCCTCGGTCGACCCAACCCCTACTCCCGTCTCTGTCCTCTGACCAATTCAATCTTTCTCAGGCCATGTTCTCTCTTACCCCCACTCTCCGTCCCCTCTATCTACCTGCATCTCATTCTGTTCCTCTCACACCACCATCTCTTCCTCCTCTATACATAACCCTGTCTCCTTCCTGCCTGTTATAAGCGATGGTATATGCCACAATAATGTAATTATTACAATCTTCCATTGGTCCATCGCCTCAACCCCACCATCCCCTCCCTGTTCCCCTGCTCCTGCCACCAGTCAACCATTCCCCTGCCATACTCCTCTCCTCCTCTCGTCAAATATCACCCCTTCATGAAGCCCGTTTTCCCACTCTTGACCCACTTTCTCTGTGTTCCTCTCCTCCTCGGCCTCTGTATCTCTTTCTCCTTCTGTCGATCAACATTAAATATATCTGACAGCTTTCAAGCTCATCGGTTTCCAAATTTTAGAATGGTACGATGTCTTTCAAAATATGAAAACTCTTCTCAACGGAAACCCACGCGCTAATCGGTCAAACGATGTCATTTTGTGTTGTAAAATACTTTTCTTCATGCACCGCACAAAATATGACATACGTTGTGGTCATCCTTTGGTTTAGAAGATACTGTGCAAGAATCGAATCAAATGTAGACTGGTGTCCCATATTGGAACTAAATTGTCCTCATCCAAACAACATGTGGAATATGACCTCTTTTTATAGGTCATATGGATAAAGTATGAAAAATGAAATAAACTGCAGATTTGTATCAAATACAAGCAAACAAACAAACGGATGGAGCAAGTTTTTCTTCTTCTTCTTTATATATAAGGCAGGGTATCCGCGTGCTAGTGTGTTTGTTTATGTTTACGTATGGCACACAAACCTACAGTTTTGTTACACTCTTTATGAAATTTTGGCCACTTGACCTTCAAAACATGTGGATGGTCGCCATAAGTGCAGAGAGATCGTATAACAAATAGTTCGCGAGATATAACGTCATAAATGTTAAGATGCGCGAAAAGCAGCTGCATCACGTGACAACGTTTCACAATTGCTGTAAAAATTGTGTAACAATTGCTGTAAGGATAATACATATAACACGTGGTTCAGGAGATATAACGTCATAAACGATAGGAGTTGTAAAAAAAAAACTGCCACATAATGTGACACAAGACTATATAAATAAACTGTATGAGGATGAGAGTACTTAGCGACTTGAAAATTTTTAAGCAAAATTTGAAACCTTTATTAAACTATTCTTCTCTGACAACCTCATCAAAATGACTCTTGGAGTAAAACTACTGCAGTCGATATGACGTTACAATTTCTAATTTCTACACTACAAATTGTACTCGCAGACAGTATATACACATACACAGATGAATGTACCTACGAAATGTATAACAGTATGACACGTATTTTATCATATATGATGGCATAAACAGTAACGTTCATGAAAAACTGCCCCATCACGCATCAGGTATTACTCTACTACTTCTTTACTATTAAATTTATTCGCAACAGATTTAACAGACCTACAGCACTTATACAGATGAATATATAGCTAAAAATTATATAATTGTACAGCACTTAATTCAATAAATATATCATATATCCTATGGTGGGTAAAACTGTCACATTATACAACACGTATTAATAGATTTCTCATTTACTATTAAGACACACCTGTAGTCTAGTCAGCTTCAGGAAATTCCTGAAAGCTGACAGAACTGTTGACGACCTTGAAATGTGAAACGTATACCGCTGCCGGCCGCGGTGGCCGAGGGACTGAGGCGCTCCAGTCACGGTCTGCACGGCCAATACGGTCGGGGGTTCGAATCCCCCCCCTCGGGCATGGATATTTGTGTCGTCCTTAGTCTTAGATAGTTCATAAGCAGTTTGTAAGCTTAAGTCCCATAAGTTCTACAAACATTTGATTTGGAATACCGCTGCAGGCAAAAATAAACAGGTGCAAGGAAAGGAAGAGAATGTAACAGTGAACATCCAATGAGCACTCGTTCTTTCGGACTGATTTGTCTTTTAACTTCACGAACGCAGTTTCCAGTGATATTTACATTATCTATTACGATTAATGAATCACAGGGCAAAGTATTAAATACTGTTTATTGTTAGGTTTTGAATTAAATGAATGTATGAATGTTACATATGATTTGTATTTTGATTTGTTTGGATACTGTACTTAAAACTTTGTACTTTATGGAAGACAGCCTTATTCCTTATATTTTCTTCCCTAAATATAAGATGTTTTTAGAAAAAATGGAGATGAAGAGAGAGAAGGTATTTACCCGGAAAAAGGCAGGTTTTCAACTATTTTATATAAATTATAACAGCACAACTGGAGTAAAATGTTTTTCTTGATGACGAAAAAAAATATTTTATTCCAGTTGTGCTGTTATTATTTATATAAAACAGTTGAAAACCTGCCGTTTCCCGGGTATTTATTTATTTATTTATCCCTTCTCTCTCTCCATCTCCATTTTTTCCTAAAATCATGTTATATTTATGGAAGAAAATATAAGAAATAAGGCTGTCTTGCTCAACTGGAATAAAATGAACTAAATGATATACCCGAGTTATTTACTAAGCAAGGTGATGGCTTGTGTAAATTTGTAACAAAACCAAGGAAAAGATTGAATTCGATTGTAATAATAACTCCATGTGGCCCTGTGGCTTGGTGAAAATCTTTCAGCTGGATGCCATTTCGGCAACTGGAATGTTCCGAACTTAACCCAGTTAACCAACTAGAAAAAGGAGACCTGCAGTTAAACGAAGAATTCGAATCACGTGTCGTTAGTGATGACTCTTTACATCGTTGAGAGGTGAAGGCTAGGTTAAAACCGAGAATGACAGAAATCCACGAGCCGAGTGCATTTCGGACGTATCGTTGTGCTGTCTAACGCTTTACCGCAGGCCCTGGTGTGAAGTCCAAACTCAGCATATTTATTGGATACTTACGCAACATATTCTGCCCAGTAATAGAGATAAGAAGTGTGCTGTCTCTTAGGTTGGACCAAATCACAAACAATGTGCAAAATTATTTGATTAAGTATTCTTACTAGGTATTCGTACATAGTATATAAAATATATGTCAAGTGATACAGGTATAAGGGCATTGAAAAGGATGGATTGCGAAGTTTAACAGTAAGATAATTCTGGAAACAGAAATAATTGTGCTTGATCATTTATAATCAACGATGAAAGTGGCGGGCGAGAGGTGGGTATTTGGCAGAAGATAATTTACAATATAGGATGCTGTGCATCATAACTACGTCCAGCAATCAGTACAACATTTTAACCGTTTCGTAAACAATTCTGGACAATTCCTAAACTGCTTCCACAGTTATCGTGTTATGGTAGATTTGGACTTTCTCCACGATGTCCTTTTGTGGTCCCTGTGAGGTAAAATGTAAAATTCAATACGTGCTCTATGTACTCTGTCATTATATTATTTTCCATAAGGTTAAGAAGTGTGCTTAAGAAGTAGAAGGACTGTGAAAGTGGCGTACGTGCTTGAGTGTTCCGGGCTGGTATATTAAGCCCATTTGCGTGGGATGTTGCAGGGGCTTAGCTCAACTGCCTAGAAGTCAGGAGGTCCTGAGTACTTCTGTCTGAGGCACAAATGTTAATATGTCTATATTGTATGACTTTTAAAACTTATCAGAACCTAAGAAGTCCCCGTTAAAAATATCATCTTACATTTGTTATGCAACGAAATCTCAATTTTTTAATAGGTATTTTTTCCCGAGAAATCTTCCAGACTGTTTGACATAGATATGGGAACAGAAAATGCGCCGCAGGGAGTATCCGAGTGGTCTAAGGCGCCTCGCTGCGGAGCGCGCGGTTGCTCGCCGTCGGGGGTTCGAGTCCTGCCTTGGGCATGGATGTACGTTTGTTGTCCTTAGGTTAGTTTACCTCAGTTTAAGTAGTTTGTAAGCTACGGACTGATGACCACGCAGTTTGCTCCTAGAGATTTACAAACATTTAAACATTTCAACAGAAAATGTACCAATGTTATCAATCTGTTTAATTTTGTAAGTATCTTCTGGATGAAAGTACTGCGTTATGTCGTATTACATTGTTACTTTTGTATAATTCATGATTGTAATTCTTAACAAACTTTTCTGATGATGTATAATATCCGAAACCAGTGAAAGTTATAAATACAATTAACAGCTGATGATTGACAATACACATTTTAAAGTATATTACAGCTTTAAACACACACCTCAGTAAAAATTTGAACATTATTTTTAGTTGCAAAATGGCCCTTTCAAACAGTCACTCCGAATTGATATAGTTATGAAAAACTCTCCATAAATTTGGTCTGTGAGCTCTTTTCCAGTAGTGGCGTTGTTTGTAAAGGTGTGTGCTTCTGCTTTGTTAGTTGAGCTCACACATACTATTTTAGTTGCAGTGTTTGTATTTATTGCTATACTTCTCTATAAACTATATATATATATATATATATATATATATATATATATATATATATATATATATATATATATATATATATACACGGTATGTCAGTAGAGATCAGTAGAATATTAAGGATAAGTACTGTTTATCCTTCTTTCTCTAGTTTCACCACCAGTGTGGGATGTAGAAAGGAATGCATCAGGTGTTGTGATGGAATGGTCGCAAAATAAGTGAATCACACGACCATTCCGTCACAAAAGCTGATGCATTCCTTTCTACATTCCACACAGGTGGTGAAACAAGTCGCATCACACAGGAACACCAGCAGAAGATAACACTTCCTCTTAGTTAATGACCATCCACTGCCATCCAATCCCCGATTACCCCCAACCACCAATAATAATGAATGGACTTTACATAAGTAAATTATAAGTTAGATAAGCGCATGATGGTAAACAAAACATGCTCGAAACGCGCTGTGCTATGTTAAACAGTAACAAATAAAGTGAGTGGTAGCAGAAATACCAATATTTATGTGTAATATCTGCAAATAAGGTAGTTCATGGGGCATATAACCAGACATGTGTGGTTCGATCGTAAGATAAAATCGAGCCAAACATATACATCAGAACCGTACACAGTCCAATACGTAGGTTCTCACAGAGTGTAGTCACACTTGCTGTAATCTTAGCTATGCGGTGCAGGATAAACAGTAAATTCACAAGGTGGAGGATCTGTTGGAGACAAAGTGTCTGTTTCAGGACGCAGAGCGACCACATAATGCAGGATTTGCCGAAAACCACAGAGAATACAGTGAACGCCATAACCGCCTTCGGTATTTGCAACGGTCGTTATGTTAGCGCAGAGAGTGGCAGAGGCGTAGTACTATCACGACTGTAGGGTGTTACGTTCCAAGAAGTACGAATACCGCCAAGCACGTGATGTGGACAACAGAAATACTGAAGCAGTCAGACGTCATCTACTGAAATGTCTGCAGTATTCTTGTGCTGTCCTGGACGCCAGCAATCCTTGCACGACTGGTCGCATGCACTCGCAAGGTTAGTGGCCTCTACATACACTGCTGCGACCGGCAAAACAAGCAGTTCAACAACGGCTGGCCTCATTTTGCCTTATCTAACAGCAGAAAAGCACTTTACCCACGTACTTGTCTCGGAATCGCCCCGAGCCATCTACTGCCATCAACAGTATAACCTGAAGTGTGCCACATTCTCTCTCTCTCTCTCTCTCTCTCTCTCTCTCTCTCTCTCTCTCTCTCTCTCTCTCTCTCTCTCTCTCTCTTATACGGGGTACGACCAGTTGAATTTTAAGGGCAGGTAGTTCCAGAAACGTGACAGCATCAGTACTGTACCGAGTGAAGACGCCAAGGAGCAGGACTTCTGCTAGCCAGACTCACAATCCTGCATGAGATTGTGGCTGATAAATACCTATAAGATAATGAAAAATATCTGTTAGTAAATAAGTTCTCGGGTTTCGAGGCGCGTCAGGTGGTCAGATTTCTAAGATCTTTGGCCAAGCTCTCCTCGTGGTAATTTTTTCAGCAATCAGTCATAAAAATATATTTTTTTATTTGTTTGCAAATCTAGATTTCGATCACTGTGTGGTCATTATCAATGCTTAAAACCAATTAAAAAACTTAAAACATCTCGACCTCCATGTTGGAGGTTGCATTCGTACTGACGCAGCTGTTACGAATGCAACCTCCAACATGGAGGTCGAGATGTTTTAAGTATTTTTAATTGGCTCTAAGCATTGATAATGACCTCACAGTGGTCGAAATCTAGATTTGCAAACAAATAAAAATATATATTTTTTTACGGCTGATTGCTGAAAGAATTACCACAAATCAAATACAGTGGTGGAGCACCAATTCCAACATGGAATCAAGCCTGATAAGCTTTCCTTGGTCATTGTCAAGTCGTAACTGATCCCTACGTCGTCTCCGCCTTGCTGTTATAAAGCAGCTTGTAACACTCCCTTGACTAACTGGTTAATTAATCCTGAGACAGATTAACGTTGAAATGACCCGTGTGTTGTCTACAATAAAACTTGGACAAGGCTATCTTTACAACAACAACAAACAAAAATATTGTGCAGACGAAAACCAATAAGTGAGGGAAAGCTGCCACAACGAACTACCACAACAGATAGCCCGTTCCTCTTACTCTACCGATTACTAATTGAACTGATTTAATTTCGGAACAATCATAATCGCACACATAATTATAGAAAGTAAGATAAAATGAAACCGTACAAATAAAAAAAAAATAAAAAAAAATAACACGGCCGCCTGCCCAATACAGCACCCAGAGTGATTTGTAATTGACAACGGCAATTATGAATGGGTAATCACACACCTTAGTGTTGCACAACATAAGGTTGGCAAACGCTTTTACAATTGAATAACTTTTACGAAAAATATTCAAATCTTTGTATAGCTTATGGGACCTAACTATGCCGGCCGCGGTGGCCGAGGGGACTGAGGCGCTTCAGTCATGGTCTGTACGGCCACTACGGTCGGGGGTTCGAATCCCCCCTCGGGCATGGATATTTGTGACGTCCTTAGTATTAGTTAGTTCATAAGTAGTTTGTAAGTTTAGGGACTGATGACCCCGTAGTTAAGTCCCTTAAGCTATACAAACATTTGATTTGAACTTAACTACGAGGTCATCAGTCCCTAACTTACAAACTACTTATGAAGTAACTAATACTAAGGACGGCACAAATATCCATGCCCGAAGGGGGATTCGAACCCCCGGACCGTAGTGGCCGTGCAAACCGTGACTGACGCGCCTCAGTCACTGCGGCCGGCTACGAAAAATGATGCTTCTGTTTTATCAGTTTAAAAGAGAAAATAAAGTATGTAATAATTTTGAAATGAACTGGTTTAGCTCGGAAACAGTATTGGATCGGAGACCAACGTTACATTCAATTATTAACGTCCCTTCACAAACACTCACCTGCATGAGAATTAGACAGTGGGCTGCAAAACACTTGATGGGCAGAATAGTTAATATGAGGATTAGCAAGAAATACTCAGAATAACTTGCAACTACATTATAACTGACAACGCCGAAATAGGAACCAACATAGCAAATCAACTTTACACATAAAATTTAAACCAATGACATATAAAATAGTAATAAACCAATTATTTCAGAATTAAGATCTTTTTTGTGTTTAGTTACTTAGCTAACCAGCTTTGTTCTGTTTTACAAGAAAACAGTCCTCTCATTCCACAAATTTAATATGTTGAAATTAACTTTAAGTTTAAACTTTGGTTATTTAAAATTGTTCGTTATAGCTTGGCACTGAATTTAATATTCTATTCACTTTCAACGACAGTCGGGTAATTTCTGGGAATGATAGGACCCTACTTCTTAACAATGTCTTAGGACAATGACGTGATAGAAGTTCTTTCAATTTTAGGTTATTATTAGAAAAAAATAGTTTCTCACGCACAAAACTGGGTAACGCCTTACAAAATGTCTTTGTGTGGTCGGAAATTATTGGAGAAGTCTTACACTGTTGATGAGCAGGATGCGCCGACTCCGACAATGCTGCAGCTCGCAATATAGGCACAGATCCAATTCAGTGAGCAATTTGAGGGCAGAATCGTGACTTACACAGATGAACTGCCGCGTTCCCCCGCTCACATTGGAAATATTTGCGCTAATTATGGAACTCTGCCAACAAGGCCTTGAAATTGCAAAGAGCGTGGCGCTGTACGCTCCCGCACACTGCTAGCGTCTGAACTGTTTTAACGACAGATCTGCCTCTGAATCCACGGCTACTATTCCTGCTCCTGTTCTGTTGCTCCAACGACCACATACCACACGCACCAAAGATGTTTCCTACCTTCCCTATCGGCGGTTACCCACATGCATAGATAATAACTTACATAAATTCGCATAAGCAAACTAAAAAATACTACAATATACATCAGTTATGATAACAAGCTTCAACAAAACATATATACATTGAAAATTTAATACATTTTGAAATACACATCTGGATGCTAACGTCACATGCTGAAGTCACCGGAGTTCCTCGATATATTATATGGTAATAATGTTAAAATTTTCAGGGCTATTATGCGGTGGTCTTGTGGATTTGTTAATAAAACCCAATGTTTAGTCCTAATTTGCGGAGGACATTCTTAAGGGGGGATCGTTGCTCTTTTCAACGTTTGTTGCACGCCATAGCTCGTTACGTGTGTATCGGACGTTCGAAAGAGCAACGTTCTCCCCTTAGAATCTCCTCCGCGGATGAGGACGAAACGTCATGTTTTATTGACAAATTCACAAGACCACGGCGTAATAGCTCGGAAAATATTAGGATTTCTGGCCATGAAAGTTTACATTTTGCAATATATGGTAATGTTTACGTGTAGTGACCGCCGCGTCCGCTTTATCCACGCAATGACTGGTTCCTTGGCTGTGCTGAATTGCAATCCGACGATCTTATTAAGAATATTCTCCGACGTTTTGAGTTCTATGACTTCTTTTATGACGATATCCATAAACTCTTTAGTTTTTGCAGTGACAGATGTTTCGTGACACCGACTGATTTTTCCTGGTACCAAAGACGTAAGTACCACTCGTGTACCGTTCGGAGCGTGCGTTCTGTTTGTACATTCGGCGTTATTTCACCGTGTATTCTGTCTGTCCGCCGCAATAGCAGTTAGAATCACATGATATCTTGCAAACTCCTGGTTTTCTGAGCACAGGGTCGTCTCTTACATGCCTCAACCGCTGTTGTATTTCTGATGGGAGCCTGAACACGGACACAACGTTGTGTCTCTTCAGGACCTGGTTACTCCTGTCCTGGTTACTCCTGTCCTGGTTACTCCTGTCCTGGTTACTCCTGTCCTGGTTACTCCTGTCCTGGTTACTCCTGTCCTGGTTACTCCTGTCCTGGTTACTCCTGTCCTGTCCTGTATTTCTATTGCTTTTATCGTCACAAATGGCTGCGGAAATACGTAAATTCTCGTGATAGACTTGCAGAGTCTGACTTGGGCATGATGAACTAGGGTGTTCAAGACGCCGCGTTTTTGTACTGAGCGGTGGTGGTGCTGGCTGAGGGAATGCAGATGACGATATGTCTGGGCTTCCTATACACACTGTGGCTGGGTTAACCATCAGTGTTCGGGTAGACGATGACATTGAGAACGCCTACAAGATTTTAATTTGTTGAAAATAGTGGTGTCGAAATATATATGAGTAAGGAATACTATGAGCATCATTAGCTGTTTGATATCTTACGAAACTTTGCATCCAGAAATGTTTAAATACACAAGGATGAAATTTTTATAATACGTATAATTTGATGTAAAATGTAATAAAGGTTAAATTCAATGATTTTGGATTTTTTATACAAAATGTAAACTTTGGACTAAACGCTCCAAAAAAAAGTAGGTACGTTATCTGATGATCAGATGTGAGTTAGGATATCGCGATTACATTCTCTGTAAAGAAAATGATTACGATGTCCTAATTTGATATGAAGGAAGATGAAGGTAAGGAATGACCTAAGCTGCACTAGGGCATTGAAGTAACTCTATGGCGAAAGCTAAACCTTTGAGCTTTGCCGGTATTCGTAAGTGACGTTCCTGCCGCTTCGGGCCAGCGGACGTTTTTTTTTTATTTTTTAAGTGGTTCGACACTTTGCACTCGTGGGATCGGGTTTTGCTACATCTGAACGCTGAGTACTTAGTATTACAGAGGACGGCTAATCCTCTGACCGAGCGCCCTGAGCCAACACCACATATTGACAAGGCCTCACAACAGCCCGTGCTAAGTCACACTGACCAGGCAGCGGCCGCCAGCTAAATGGCTGGCCGCTGGGCCACAGCCTACTGTCTCGTAGCGGCCAGCCAGTAAGGTGGCGGCCGCGGCCTGGTCTCTAGGTGGTATTGGCTGAGCAGCTGAGCCAGCCGAGAAATACATACACCACCACACAGCCTGCCTGTGCATCAAGTCATTTACATAGGTAAAAAATAATTATGTTCCTGTCGCACTTCCTTGGGACTCTCCTGACGATAACCTAATTTCTGATGAACGCTTCCCTTCGAGGACAACGTATTGGGTTCTATTGCCTAAGTAGTCATCTTCATATTTGGGTATCTAGTCCATATGCCAATATCTTCGTTGTCTGCTGTGCGGCACCGTGTCGAACGCCTTTCGAAAATCGAGTAATATGCATGTTTCCTGTTGCCCTTCGTCCAAAGCATGCAGAATGTCGTGACAGAAAAGGGCAAGCTGGATTTCACACTACCAATGCTCTCTAAAGACGAGCTGATGCATGGACATAAACTTTTCCGTCTCATGGCAGTTCACTACATCAGAATTGAGAATGTGTTCAAGAATTCCACAGAAAAATGATGTTTATAATATTCGTCTGTAATTATGTGGGTCCGTTCTTTTGCCTCTCTTATTGACGTGAGTCTCCTGCGTTTTGTAATCGCTTGGAACTTTGCGCTGGATCAAAAGTTCGTCATAAATACAAGCTATGTCTGGTTCTATGTAAAACCGGATCGGTATCCCGTCTGGAACTGGCGACTTGTTTGCTTTCAACTCGCTCAGCTGTTTCTCCACACCGACTATGGCTATTATTATGTTCTCCATTTGGGAGACAGTGCGTGAATGATTTCTTAAACGTTAATTTTAAACTTTTACCTTCATTTTGCTGTCATCTATCACCACCCCAGAATAATCTAAGCGTACTGATTGTACATAGGAGCAGAATTTTTTTGATTCTCGGCAAGATCTTTTGCTAAGGTATGACGATAGAAGTTACTGTATGTGTTGTCCATTGATCTTTTTATAGATGCACGAATCTCTACTAAATTTAGCGTGATTTTATTTGCTTGACCTTTTTTCGAACGAAGAGTGCAATTGCTTTTGCTTTCTCAGAATCTTTCGAATATTATTATAATTAGTCCCCTTCGTTAATATTCAGCAGCTGTTGAAAACCTATAAACACGGCCATACCGACCGTAGTATTGATGATATTGAGAAATTAAAACTGGCAGCACAATAAAACAATAACGTTCAGTCACAATTATGGCTGTTGGTGAATATATAAATATTTTGAATCACAATTCGACCAGCTATTGTCCAAAAATCCACGACAATACGGACCTTCATCGATTAATTACTGATGTTTAATTGCATAATTTTATTTTACTAGTCGAACGTTCGAAAGCGGGAATGAATTTTGGCGATGTTTGATTCTTTCATTCCTTATACGCTATACACTAAATACCGAATTTGAAGTTTCTGTGTCTGCTAGAAATAAAATATAATTCTTGTGACTGGTGAGTAAGTGTCAAAATTAACAAATTTCGACTGGCCATAGTTCGTACCAGAAGAAATAAAATAGTATAATTTGGAAATAAATCTAGTTATTTTGCATCATGTTGGTCACTGAAAATTCAGGCTTTAACTTCATTCTTCTAACATCATTACAGCGGCGTCGAAAGTGCCGTGAACGATTACGAGTAAAGAAAGGCTGTAAGCTCGACTTGGCGCACATACATAAATTGTATGTGGTGTCTGTTCTGTCGGTCATGCGTGGAAATATTGTTTCACCTCGTGTGGAAATGCGAAATGACGAGCATAATAGAGCATGGACGATAGGGGCGCTACAACTGTGAGATGGATTTGAATCTCGGCCTAGCTCAAATTTTCTTTGGCTCCTTTGAAATATTTCAATCCCCTAGTGCTGCTAAAGTTATTCCTTACCTTCATCTTCCATCTGCCTTCCTCTTACAATATGTATAAAATGAAGAGTCTTAAATTATATATATGTTGAACACCGATTTACGGTAGGAAAGAAGTTACAATTTCGATACAATGTAAGTACGAATGTTGTTAGTTACAGTTTCGATAAAATCCAAGTACGAATGTTGTTAGTGATTCGAAAGGGGGGTTTTAGAGGGCACTAAGGCAGGTGCACGTTCGTTTTAGAGGCGGTAGTTGGGTTTTACGTTCCGCTCCCGAGATAGCCGAGGGCATCCAAGCAACTCTGTAGCTGCCTCGGGATTCGCTTCTACGAGAGAAGCAGTACAGCTTCCACTAACACTGATCTCAGCACCAGTTTCCTGTGGGTATTTGGCAGTTGCGCACCTCGATGTTCCACTAACGTTTGTCAGCAAGTCGTATGATGACCTTCTGTTCAAGTTGCAGGAACAGCGGCTACGGGGTACGCTATCCTACTTTGATGTCAGGACCGACGTTGCGGTGGATTGCCCACAGTTTGCCACCTCCAAGGTGACACAGGGATCTGTCTTAGGATCGCTAATGTGCACGGTAATGATCCTCGTTCAGCTTGCTCAGTGTGCCGATGACACGGCATTGCGCAGCAGAACCATGAAAACACACTCACAACGCAGTTGATGCATACTAGGAGACCGGAATGTCAAGTAGCATCTCATATATCTTTCAGGCCCTGCACGCACAAATGAGTGGTTATGCTTTTGCTAGGACCCACATCACACAGTCGTGGATGGTCTGTGGTAATGTGCTCAATGCATTTTAGTTGCATATTCTACACTGTGTGACACCAGAAATCGGCAAAATCGGCGAACTTCCAGTGCACTTACAATGGCGGCAAGAAAGACTTGTTGCCGTTGATATCCTTGTTTTCACATGTAAAGTTATCATATCTGACAGCCAGTTGATTTTACATGATCCTCTGATACTATTATGTCATTTCTTTCAAAGTCATGTTACTGTAAGATGGTGCAGATCATAAAAATTTGCAGTGAAGGCCAAAAACAGCCAATTGTGTGGGTACAAAATTTTTTTAAAAATAAATTAATTTTATTTTTTGTAATGAATTACCGTAAGTATTTTGTAACTTAAACGCCCCTGTCTATATTAATGTCACATCACCTACAACCTTGTGTCTGAAAGGGTTATTCAACGGTGCGAAGATGTGTTTCTGATCGCCACTCGGCGAAAAATCCCAGCTGCCCTGCCGCCTGTCATCGCAGGTGGCCAACGACCCGCTGCCCCAGCGTCAGCATGGATCACTTGGGTCTCTCAGGACCATGACGTAAATCACAGCGAACTCCATCCACTGCTGAGTCCTCCTTCCACACTCATAGGCGTAACTATACACCGCGATGTTCCGTGTCGTTTTCCATTATATCGTCTGGAGGAACGCTGCCAAGCAACATCTTAAGGCGACAGTTTCGTTGCTGAATCAAACTCGTCGCTTTGCGCTGCTTCTGACCAGGCATTTTCAAGCCGGACCCCTCCGTCACATGTCCCGTTTTTGGAGGACCACTTCAGGATGATTGCCCGACACTTCTGCCCAAAACCACGGAAGTCCCAAAACAGACTGTTCGCAGGGCCAGATAATTCAACGCTCCGTAGCCATGAGTTAGCCACATCTTCTCGCTACTTAAGCAACCAAAATCGGAAAGGCATGAAAAGGGAATCTTAAAAAATCCGAAAATGATGTTGACATAACCAATATTATTATAATCAGACATAATGTGAATTAGGAGAGAAAATGGAATAAATGTTGTGATACGGAATACAAATGTATTCCCAGCCACACATGCTTGTTGAAATTTTTTTCCCTCTTTTAATACTTCACATGTAATGCACAACCAGTGTCATTCTCAAGTGCTCCACAATAAGGAACATTTATAAAAGTACAGAGTTAAGACAGTGATATAAAATAAGATACAGTACAATTATGAAAATGGTCAGAAGAACGTTATAAAATACGCTCCTGTAGGTACCATTGTGGCCAACACTTGGTTTTCGACCAAGGCGTGCAGTAGCCTGTGCTTTAGAGTGGTCAGTCCTATTCAACCTAAAAATAAAAAATAAAAAATTGTGTCTTATTTGTCGTAATATTCAACTGACAATGCGTCTTTATTAATATTCTAAAAATTTTCCCACACTTTTTAATTATATTTATAAAACTGAATAAAAGTCAGAAATTAAAACTACCTTGTAGTAACAATGTTTCTACTAGGTAATTTTAATTTTTGACTTGTTACTACTAGGTAATTTTAATTTTTTGGTTTCATTCAGATTTATAAACATAAATCAAAAAAGTGTGGAAAAATTTTAGAATATGAATAACGATGCATTACAATTTGAGTATTGTTGTTGTTGTTGTGGTCTTCAGTCCAGAGACTGGTTTTATGCAGCTCTCCACCCTACTCTATCCTGAGCAAGCCTTTTCATCTCCTCATAAGAACGACAACCCACATCCACTTGAATCTGCTTACTATACGCGTCTCTTGGTCTCCCTCTGCGATTTTTACCCCACACACTTCCCTCCAACGCTAAATTCACAATTCCTTGATGTCTAAGAATGTGTCCTACCAATCTATCCCTTCTTTTAGTCAAGGTATGCCAGAAATTTCTTTTCTCCCAAATTCGGTTCAGTACCTCCTCATTAGTTACGCGATCCACCCACCTAATCTTCAGCATTTTCTGTAGCACCACATTTCAAAAGCCTCAATCCTCTTCCTTTCCGCACTGTTTATCGTCCATGTTTCACTCCCATACAAGGCAACACTCCATACAAATGCCTTCAGAAAGGACTTCCTTAGGCTTAAATCAATATTCGATGTTAACAAATTTCTCTTTTTCAAAAACGCCTTTCTACCCATTGCCATTCTGCATTTTATATCATCTGTACTGCGACCATCATTTGTTATTTTACTGCCCAAGTAACAAAACTCATCTACCTCCTTTATTGTTTCGTTTCCCAATCTAATTCCTTCAGCATCACCCGATTTTCTTACACTGCACTCCATTACCCTTGTTTTACTCTTGTTAATGTTCATCTTATATGCACCTTTCAGCACACTGTCCATTCCGTTCAATTGCTCTTCCAGGTCCTTTGCTGTATCTGACAGAATTACTATGTCGTCGGCAAAACGCAATGTTTTTAATTCTTCACCCTGAACTTTAATTCCTTCTCCAAATTTCTCCTTGCTTTCCTTTATAGCTTGCTCAATGTACAAATTGAACAACATTGGGGAAAGGCTACAACCCTGTCTTACTCCCTTTCCAACCAATGCATCCCTTTCATGCCCTTCAACCCTTTGAGTAATAGGAGGAAGAATAATATACAATTTTCCATTTTATATCTTTGGCTTTAATAGGACGGACCACTCTAAGGGTAGTTTATGCTGCCGCCTCACAGCTAGCAGCTCGCTGCTCGTCGGCAACCTCGTTGCATTCACGCAACAGGCACCTCGCTGCTCGCTGCTCGCTGCTCCCCATGTATATTCTCCTCCAGCTGTTACAATAGAGCTGACTTCACAACTGCAGTGGCGTGAAGCGTGGAACATGCTCTCCACATTGTCTGGTGACTGTGACAGTGGTATGTTCGCTACAAAAATTTTGTTATTGGAAAGGAGAAGGAAGATGAAGTAGGGAGTGCATCCTTTGAATGCTGAATGTCCTCACTACGGATACTTTCACAAGTACTACCAACTGCTCAAATAATATCCAGATCGATTTTTCAGACATAATAATTATCTGCTTCAGATCTTCGCGCATTGTTGCCTGTACTGAAACTACCTCTAACGATGGGCACGAGAGTTCCACGCGCGAGCGCGAAACACAAACCTGTTTGATATCATCGCCTGGCGACGATCGTAGCGAGGTGCGAGCAGCGAGCTGCGATGATGCACGCTATATGGGCTGGTAAGACTGTTGGTTTGATTCATAGTCGCCGAGCCATGTCGGCGAACAACGAGCAGCGAGGTGACAACATAAACGTACCCTAAAGCACAGCTTGGTCGAAAAACACCTGCTGGCCACAATAATACCTACAGGATCGTATTTCATAACGTTATTCTGACCATGAATGAAATAAATCACAATTTGCAATGTTATGTCTTCACTGTATTAGGTTTAGATGAAATACCATCTGTATTGAACACTGTAATTCGTCAAAAATATATATAATTGTATACAAGCCGAGGCTGGGCTCCTGACGACAATAAATTGTGTCTCGATACCTCATGGTCTGTTCTACCTGATGCGGTAATACAGTATTGTGGCTGCGAGCATTATAGAATAAATAGGCTGTGGTATAGGAAAGAGACAGCGTGGCGAATGGAGATTTGTGTGTGGCGGGAGACGTGCAGGGAAGAGTCCTCTGCAGTCGGACTGATTACTGTGTCGTCGGTGGCGGAGGGGTCAACGCGTCTGCCTAGTAAGCAGGAGATCTCGGGTTCGAATCCCGGCCGGGCACAAATTTTCATTCGACACAGTTTGGTTTTTCATCTAAACCTGATACAATGAAGCCATAACATCGCAAATTGCGATTTATTTCATTCATTTGAACGCTGTGATTCGTCAAAAATATACATAGTTCTTCTGACCATTTTCATAATTGTAATGTATCTTATTTTATATTTCGATCTTTGTGTCTTTATAAATCTTCCTTATTGTGGAGCACTGGTTGTGCATTTCATGTGAAGTATCTTCGAAAAGATCCTACCTTTCTACAACGCGTTCGTCTCCAAGGACTGCGTTTAACAGCATCTGCTCGCGAGCCACGGATAGATGTGTGTGGACCCCCGTTGATCTTGGCAGCCAGAGACGTCAATATCGTTCTTAATTTTTGCATCAGCTGCAAATAGTTAAATGCCTATTTTGTGCGCCACTGGAATTCTAAATCCGTGTAACGAATATTAGAACGTACCCAATTTGTAAGAGCTTAACATATGTCGCCAATAAGGATTTTATGTTCAACTGTTCTTTAAGGAGATTTAGATTCTCAGCTCTGCCAGTGTTTGGAAGACAAGTAAAATTAATGCGATTTGTGAACAAGTTGTGTGTGGAAGCATAGATTTTTGAATGCATATGATCATTACAATCAGTAGACTTGCAGTATGTAGCATTTCTTGTTATTACACGAAAACTGTAGGCTTTACAAGATTTTCAAGACATTCGACAACATTACTCGAAAAGTGGATTACGTTAAATGAATGTAAACTATTGCTACAGGGGTCATTTATTTGGGCGGAGTGTGTCTTGGTTGTTTTGCATATAGTGCTTCCGACGTGCACGTTTTCCGAGTATATGGAGGGCTCTGTGGTTACTAAGTTGCTTAAATGGGAAGAGGATGTTTGCAAAACTATCCATCACTACCTTTCAATGTTCCTGCATGTGGGTGACTAATCCTGGTTATGGCCCTCTTGGCTTACATTATTTCGAATAGCCTTTGCTATAGTATACGGAGAAGAAAACTTGGACGGCCGCGGTGGCCGAGGAGACTAAGGCGCTCCAGTCACGGTCTGCACGGCCACTAGGGTCGGGGGTTCGAATCCCCCCTCGGGCATGGATATTTGTGCCGTCCTAGTTCTTAAGTAGTTCATAAGTAGTTTGTAAGTTTAGGGACTGATGACCCCGTAGTTAAGTCCCATAGACTATACAAACATTTGAACATTTAGAAGAAAACTTGTTTGCCTGGTGTGATGATATGACACTTTTTCATTTGGGATTAGTATTGAAATAAATGATTAATACTGATATTAGGATACTGATTATCAGTTTGTGACTTCACGGAAGCAATGCCCGTGGAGATGCGTAGTTAGTACGAGTAATGGTGCTGTGTGGAAAGATAAAGGAATGGCAGTGGACCAAGGGAAGCAGTTCGTGCAGTTGCCAGGTATCGGGGTAAACCGATCAGCAGGTCAGGTTTGTCCAAATAGGCGGAAACCATGGAAAGGCCTACGATTTGTGCTCAGAATTAATGAGGGTTTTTAGCTGAGCATTTATTTTGTGCCTGGAGGACATCTGTCAATTCCACATTCCAGTAATTCAGTATAAAATAAAATAATGTATAAAATTGTTTACTGTTGACATTTAAGACATCTCGATGTCGGAATAATAACGCACATTTCATGATTCTAAAAATAACTTCAGTATCTCAAAAATTACAAATGTTTATGACTACTATATCAAAATATAGAGAAACAAGTGGAAAATAACAAGCTGCGAATGCGTCATGCAATTTCAACAAACTCTTGTTTAGATGATATCTTATTGTCTCTAGCTATCATCTTGAAAGCGCCACAGATGTATATATTTATTTAATGACTGATTTCAACTAATATAAATTTATAATGTAAATATGAACAGATCATCATACTCTCCACAGTAACACTGAAAATGCAAGCAGCATGTTTAATTTGGTGTGTCGATTTATTTTACAATTTGCCAGAATCTTACACATGAGCGGTCAAGCTGTTTTGTCTATTCATTGATTTAAGACTTTAAGTAATACTATTTACCATTCCTTTTTTGTATTTAAATAATATTATATTAGTAAGGAAGCGGTTTCAGATGGTCAGTTTTTACTTAAAGAAGTATCTCATTTTAAGATTATACAGTTTTGGAAAGGATGGCAATCTGCGAATGAGGAAGAGGCCAAGGTACAGAACTAGTAGGGACTGTATGACTGATAAGGAGAAGGGTGCGAGAGAAAGAGGAACTCCATGTCTAGTCTTGGCAGGAGAAGGCCCATCCTGGATGATAGCAGTGATTCTATCGGGTAACTGTAAAGATTTGTAAAGCAAATGGTCCCAAATTTAGAATTTGAACTGTATAAATTATATTGAGTGCTCGCGAAATATACATGGTTTCATAAATTATGAATACTTAATTGATCGCAGACAATACATTTTATTCTATTTATGATTAACAATTCATGTGACCACTTCCAATAAGGGCCCAATTTCATTCAATAAACCTTATTCAATTGCAGTATCCCTGTTAGTTTGCATATATCATTTGCGAACGTTAGAGTAAAACCCCTTTTATTAATGAACCAGTTACTTTATGCAATATTTCTTTATTGTTTCGTAAACTGCAGCCTATGCATACATTGTTTTAGCTACAAGATCACAAGTGAAACATAATATTTGGAACTAAGATAGTTGCTGGGACATGAAAGCAGACATATACGGTCAGACCCTAAGATAACGTCCAGCCAAACTTATGAAGCAGAACCGTACATAGTCTAGTACGCATGTTCTTATTGTGTATACTGACACTTGTTTTAATTTTAACTGTGATACATACAGTGCAGAATAAAGCGTAAAGTCTTAAGGTACCTTACTCATAAGTGAAGTTTTAAGCGCAAAAATCTAGAGCCTGATTTCAACAATACCTCTTTTCAGTTATCGTTACTATTGGCTTTCCCCTCAAGAGATTTTGTTTCTTCAATTCTAATTCGAAAAAAAAAAAAAAAATTCAAATGTTTGTAATGCTATGAGACCAAACTACGTTGGTCATCAATCCATAGTCTTACAAGTTACTGCAACTGTGTTAAACTAACCTATGGACAACGTACACATTCATGCCGGAGGGAGGATTCGAACCTCCGACGCGGAAGGCCGCACGATCCGTAACGTGGCGCTCCACACCGTTCGGCTACTCCTGCGCGGATTCTAATTTGAATTTGAAACAGTACGCCCATCATTAGTTTATGGGAACTGTATGGATTCAGTATCATGCAGTACAATACTCTTTGTCTATTCATTAAAGTTTTGCATAGTGCAATTCGAAGGAAGGAAGATTAGTGTTTAACGCTAGTGCAATTCATTCCGAATTTAATAAATTAACTTTGTATTGTTCATTGCATCCCCATTAGATTTCTATCTGATTATGCTGAAGCGATAGCTCCTTACTTAACAGCCATAAACAACCCCTCTCTTAAAGAAGGATCTGTACGAAAAGGCAGTAGGAGTAATCCATTATCCTATAGGCCTATTTCATTTAGTTCAATTTGCAGCAGGGTTTTGGAACATATCCTGCATTCAAATATGGATTATCTCGGACAGAATGATCTATTGGCCCAAGGTCAACATGGATTTTGAAAATATCGTTCTTCCGAAACACAACTATCTCTCTACTCACACGCAGTGATGTGTGCTATCGACAAATTGATTCCATACTCCTTTATCTCCAGAAGGCTTTTGACACCGTACCTCACACACAGCTTTTAATCAAATTGCGTGGTTACGGTATATCGCCCCAAATTTGGGACTGGATAGAGGATTTCCTCTCAGAGAGGAGACAGTTCGCAGTAGTCGATCGTAAGCCATCGACTAAAACAGAGGTGATATCGGGCGTTCCACAGGGTAGTGTTATTGGTCCACTGCTGTTCCTTATTTACATAAACGATTTAGGGGAAAAACTAAGTAGCTCTCTTAGGTTGTTTGCAGATGACTCCGTCGTTTACCGTCTAGTAAAATTATCTGAAGATCAAAACCAACTGCAGAACAAACTGAATAAGATATCAGTATTGTGTAAAAATTGGCAATTGACTGTAAATAATGAGAAGTGTGAAGTCGTCCACATGAGTACGAAAAGAAATCCGTCAAATTTTGTTTACATGATAAATCAATCAAATGTGAAGGTCGTAAACTCCACAAAATACGCAGGAATTACAATTACTTCTGACTTAAACTGGAAAGAACACGTAGATGATGTTGTGGGAAACGCGAACCAGAGACTGCGTTTTATTGGCAGAACCCTTAAAAGATGCAGCAGGACTACTAAAGAAACTGCATACACTACGCTTGTCCGTCCGTTTATGGAGTATTGCTGTCCAGTGTGTGATACTTATCAGGTGGGTTTGACGGAGGACATCGAAAGAGTCCAAAGAAAGGCAGCTCGTTTCTTATTGTCACGATACAGGGGAGACAGCGTTATGGAAATGATACAGGATCTGGGCTGGGAATCGTTACAACAACGGCGATTATCGCTGCGGCGTGGGCTACTTACGAAACTACAGTTGCCAACATTCTCCTCCGATTGCGAAAATATATTGTTGACTCCCACGTACATAGAATTGATCATCAGAATACAATACGAGAAATCAGAGCCCGAACGGAGAGATTCAGATGAACCCTCTGGTAGGCACTTAAATGTGATTTGCAATCCCATGTAGATGTCGATGTAGAAGCAATTTTTATCATCAAAAATTTCTCTTTCTGAAGTCATATAATAGGTTTTAGGTAAAGTACTGGTTCACATATTTTACGATGTTATCTATTGTTTTTGTATTCTGAGAAGCCAGATACACGACCCCAGTAACGGCCAGGCGTCGGCACGCCTCAGCTTAGGTTGCTGGTAAACTTGTCGCAGCTACTTGAAGAGCGTTTCAAGTTTTTCGTTGAGCTCGTTAGTGGACGGAAGCCGGCAGTCTGACAGAGGGGACAAAACAGCGTGGCGCGCCATTACCGGCCATCCGCCGCTCGGAGCTGCGTCTAAAAGCCCGCGCTCCCTGGAGGGGCTCTTTGCCGGTTGCCGCCTCGTCCGCAGGTGTCGGCGTGTTCTCCAAAACCTCCACCCGCCCACGTACAGCTGCAGCGAGATTTTCAACTGGACCCGCCATTACTTTTATTAAAGAGTGAAGCTAACAGATGTTACTGTCAACATGTAACTTACGAATAAAAACATACGGGGTTTGTTCAGATAACTTACGAGCATGCTGCCGGATGACGACGTCGACAACCGCTGATATTTCGGCAGGAGGAGACAGTGCTATTCTCGAGGCACATGTGCAAGCGTATTTAATACCTCGGTTTGCAAAGGGTAAACAACATATTGGTCAGACAATCAGGACTGTGGAAGACTGGTATATTGGGTTGTACAAAAAGAAGGAACAGATTCCAAAGATAAAACAACAATTCCAATGTTCCTCGGCAGACAACAGTGCAAAAGTTTGAACATGAAACAGATTTCCTGAGGACTGTCTGCGGTGTCATATCTCTTAACAAAGTCTATGGGATTTCCTGTCCATGGAGAAAACTGTAACTAACCTCTCAAAAACTGGTTGAAAACTGGTTATTTCCTCAATTTGAAGGGGATTCATATGGCTTCATCTTCATGCAAGATGGTTCACCGCCTCATTTCTGTACCAACATCAAACATTATTTGAATTCAATATTCAAATGTTTGTATAGCATTTGGGACTTAACTACGGGGTCATTTGAATGACACCATTCCAGGGTGTTGGGTTGGATGACAAACAGCAGAAGATGATCAACCATGGTCTCACACGTTTCTGGGCCTCAAAAGAGGTCCGTAAAACAGTTTCTAATCCCGCTGTTGCCTGACACATTCGAAAGTCTGCTGGAACAAATTGTTGAGGCTGTGAATTTGATAACGAGAAAGCAGCTGCTTCATGGGTGGCAAGAAATGACCAACTGTTTCAATATTTGTAATGTAATACATAGTGCTCAAATTGAATGTATAAAAATTTGACAACTCTTTCCACGAACGTTGGAATTGTGTTTCTATAGTTTCTATAGTTTCATAGTTTGAAAGAAAGGATTTTTTTAAATCTGTTCCTCCTTTTTGGAATCTGTTCCTTGATTTTGAATAGTCCTGTAAATAAAACTAATAACTCTTCTTTATATACGATGGTCACTCCAAGAGAAATGCACACTATCTTTTTTAAATACAGTTTTCATTCTGAATGTTTGAAAGTTTTACAGTGTGTAGATACATCCATCCCGCTTGTTTTTAAACTTAGTTCAACTTCTTTCCGTGAGTGGCGCCGTCACAGTATGTCTTCAAGATGGCTGCTATACTTGTCGTTCGTCAGAAGCAACGTGCTGTCATTGAATTCCTGTGCTGTGAAAACGAGACAGTGGGAAACATCCACAAGAGGTTGAAAATGTGTATGGAGATGCTGCTGTCGATCACGGTACAGTTAGTCGGTGGGCAGGCAGGTTACCTGATGAAAGCGGGCTCGGCAATATAGAGGATTGTCCTCGCAGAGGCAGGCCTCGTAATGCTCACTCCAGACAAGGTGCGTAAGGCTGTTGAGAGGAATTAGGATTATGTGGAGAAATAAAACTATTGTACCAAAAGGATATATCTACACACTGTACAACTTTCAAACATATAAAATAAAATCTGTATTTAAAACAAAGTTGTGTGCATTTCTTTTGGAGCAACCCTCGTATAAAGCAGAGTTGTCTTTGTGTTCTTCTGTACGTATTGCATACAAAACAACAGTTTTGTTCCAATCTTAATGAAATTCTAAAACATGACCTCCAAACCAAGAGAATGGTTTCCGTAAGTGTAAGAATGACGTACAACAAATAGTTCACGAGATAGGACGTCACAAACAACGAGATGCGTGAAAACTGCTGCATCAAGCGACAATGTTCCACATTTCCTCCTAAACCACTGGACCAATTTCAACCAAATTGATTACACGTATCCCTTACCATGAGCTAACGATTGCCGTCGGGATAAGAACCACATACCGCACATTGTTGTGGATGTATAATGTCACATACAGTAGCAGCATACAATAACCGCCATAGCATGCAACGAAAATTTTCGTATACTGTATGAGACTAAGAGTACGTAGCGACTTGCAACAAACTTTAAATATAATTTCCCACCTTTATTTTTTTCCCCGTTGCAACTACATCAGAATGGTGAAAAGAAAAAAAGTTTCTCACTTACTACTTTTCCGCTGCTTATTGAGTAAAGCTATTGAATTTGATATGAAATTTTGCAGACATACACATGTACCTTCGAAACTGTATCACAGTACGACACTTAGTTCATGAGATATCAAGACATAAACATTAACGTTCGTGTAAAACCGCCCCATGAAGCATCACTTGTCAATCTATTACTTGTTTATTGCTAACCGTTTTCGCATCAGATTTTACCGACATACAGGACTTGTACAAATTAATATAGACCCGCAAAAGACTTCTATAAAGCTACAAAGAAACGAGAAAATGAAACAGTGTACATCAAGTGACTGCAGTTTCCACTGAGAATTGCTCTTTCTATTACGATAAATAAATCAGAGGGCAGTCTATTAGATACTGCGAATTGGATTTTTCGTTTCCATGTTTGTCAAACGGACAACTTCGTCTCTTGTTCAGGGTTAGGCTCACCGAAGAATCTATCATATTAGATCCTAAACAACCTACAGGAAATAATGTTTATTGTTAAGTTTTGATTTAATGTATCGTGAAACAAACAGTGCAACCTCGCGGGGATAGCCCCACCAGATACAAGACGGTAAGTTTCCGCTAATATAGAGAGACGCAATGTAGAACAAAACGCTGGTCACCCGCTACATGGACACCAAACTCCCCCAACCAGACTGGAATCCAGGAAGAGTTTCATGAAAACTACTGTCAACTGTAGTATATCAACTTCAACGGAACGACAAAACCTGTGGACGACCGGAAATGCTGATATCGCAACATGGATTCTACCTCTCGAGGCCCTCCCCCCAGGCAGAAATCTGCAGTGGGAAACTTGGAAGAAGTCAATCAACAGACTAAGAAGTGGGGTGGGTAGAACAAAGGACGACATGGCCAGATGGAACTACCTCGGGGATGAATCAACTCTCTGCCAATTTGGATCCGAACAAACCAGCAAGCAGCTGTACAGCTGTCCACAGTGCCCAGTATCCTGCACGCTGGAGGACCTATTGCAGGCCTCGTCTGATTATACTTAGTGGTTTTGTAATTTGTTTATGTATAATCTCTTTTGTTTTCTATCATAGTTGTACTTTTGTCTTTGACCTTGTGACCTTTTGACGCTTTTGCCACGAATTAATAAGTTACTAGATTCCTTTGTTTGGATACTGCACTTAAAATTTTGTACATTTTACAAGGTGGCCTCCTTTCTCACGTATTGTCCCATAAATATAACATGTTTTTAGAAAAGAGGATGTTGACAGAGAACCTATATAAGAGAAGTACTAACACAAGGCTTGAATGAATAAATAAATAAATACCCGGACAACGCCGGATTTTCAGCTAGTGATAAATTACAATCACGTCATATTCCATGAACAGTTTCACAAGCTTTGCCTTTCTGTACATACTAAATTTCTTGCCAGTAAAAGCAGTACATTAAAACACTGCACTTGCTTAAGTATGCAGAGACTGCGACTCCCAGACTTAATGAGAAAGGTCGAGTTCCCACTGAGGCTGCTGTACGTCATACACGGCTGTAGTGCCCTGTTTAGGTGTCCGACTGATAACAAAACGTATCAATCATCATACACATTTCGTATGCGACAGCATTTTACTTACAGCTTTCTCAAAATCTGACACAAACTAAATAGACGTTTTAGCTGCTGGAAACAATCTGCACTGTTTTACCGGAATACATATGAAATGCCAACTGTGTGAAGTAAGCATTTTCATTCTCACTGTACATTAAAAAAAAAAAAAAAAAAAAAAAAAAAAAAAAAAAAAAAAAAAAAAAAAAAATAGCCTTAAAACAGTCAAAAGGCGTCATCTCCTGCGGCACTACTTACTGAACTGTTTGCAAAGAGACGTTCCCATTCTGGGAATTACACAAAAACAACGAATTCGCTTCCTGTGAGTTTTTTGTTCACCAAAATGAAAGCTTATACAACTGTTCACCTAATGTGGTCTGCAGCGTACCTTATTGCGACATGTTCTATGTTATTTTTTTTAATAACTGAAGATAGTGATACATTAATTACCTCACTGAAACAATTTTTTTTGTGTCGGTTTAGCACTGAAGATGGCTACACAGTAACTTCAATATAGATCTTAAATCAACAAATTAATTCCGACTAATTGATGCATTTTTTACAACTTGAAAATGCAGTCGGTGGTTTCGCAATAAATAGGGGTGATTTTCAATTTATGTACTTTGTGATTCAATATACAACGGAAGGTATCGTACAATGTAAAATGTCGTGGTCTTTGAGATGATGGCAATATATTAGGAAATATGGCGTGATGTGCGGTTGTTAGGAAAGTCGTCGACACGACTTTACTTACCAACAGCCTAACTATGATGACAATGTCATGTGTACAATGTCCTTAGTGTAAGTGAGAGTAATTAATTTGTAAGGCTAGGAAACGATGATCACAGGGGTTTCATCCAATAGGTTTACAAATGTTTGAATATTTGAAATTGTTCTGTTTCGTGATGGAAAGCAAATGGTAACTGACAGCATCGTCAGCAAATAATCGAAAAGTGCAGGTAACCATGTATCACAATGCATTTGAAAGACTAACAACATCAGTAGTCGTATTATGTTCATTATAACAGACGCGAAGTTATTATTACTACCTAGCAGGATTCGCAGTATGTTCGATCTAATTAAGTTGAAATGTTCAAATGTTTGTAGAGCTATGGGACCACACTACTGTGGGCATCGTTCCCTAGACTTAAAAACTACTTAAACCTATCCAAAGAACATCAGACACATGGTTTTGAGATACAGCAAGTTTAAAGTTCCACGGAAATATGAAAATGCTTAATACAAAATAGAAGCCTTGTTTCTACCGCAAAAACCTTCTTAATACTTGCTAAGCTTTTAATGATATAGTCAACTCTCGTTATGCTACATAATATTAATTTTAGATTGATAATAATTAAAATGTAGTCGACAGTGGCTTATGACTAGGTCTCCCGGAAAATAATTTAAAATATAAAATATGACTGTAGGATTTATTTTAAATACTCTTACGCAGCAAGTAGTATGCATACCTTTTACACATTAATACATACACGACAGATAAATAAGATATATAAATTACTTTTCATTGACACAGTTACATCTAGAAAGTTCCTCTACCATATCATTGATCATGTTGTATCTATCACAAGATCGAAAGAAATCTTTATTTGCTTCAGGTGTGTATGACACACATAACATCATCAGTTCCTTTTTCTTTTTCCTTGGGTGCTAATGTGGATCTATCTTAAGAACCCTTTCCTCTTGGTACGAATATCCTCTGACATGAAAGCTATGTCCGAATAACAGAGCTTTTCACTTAGCTTCTATCTTCTTATGTCACTGCAATTGCCTGCTTCATTTGCTATTGTAAATTCATCACTCTTCACGCATGTTTCTGTAAGCCATGGACCCTGAAGAAAGCTTCCTTGCAAATCATGACTTCCATTCCACATACCTTCACGTTAAAAGAAAATGTAACAGTCCTGGCTGATGTTTTCTTGGAAGTCTTTATTTGATAGATTTTAAATAAATTATGCCAAATGTATCAAAATGAAATTAATTTACAACGTATTAGACCAGCTGTGTTTAAATACTAAACAAAACTCTGCTTTTCAGTGCCATTATTATGCTGCTCACCATGTAAGTATTCTGTGCATTAATGTTTCCCATGTCCCAAAAGGAATGGAAAATAATTTCTTCTTCCTCAAGTAGTTTTGTGCAGCATTTGAACTATTACGGGGACTTCCGATGGTGTCTGTCTGAACAATCTTGTCAGTTTTTGAAGACTTATACTGCTAACCAGCATTTCTACACTTTTCTACGCTGATCAATATTTAGGTTTCTTTTCCGTGAAGGCTTTGGATTCTTGGGTGATTCTCCATTTACTCTAATTATTTCAAGCTGTAATACGAGCAGCTCGTCTAAAAATTTGCATGAGCTATTTGCATGAGCCATAGTCATAAGCCACAGAAAACATAAAATATCGCCAAATGACGGTAATGAAATATTTTTAAACGCCTTTAGCCTTCAAAAGTACATTATTGCATCATAAAACAGTCATTTATCACATATGGTGTCTATGAAAAGCGTTGGCAAAGTTGAGACAAGCAAAGGCACAAATCACAGGTCATTTGTCACCAGAAATAAATGGTTTTGTAAACTTACTGAAACATCATCTGAGCTGCAAATGTTGGTCGATGGATGCCAAGATTTATCACTGTCCATATACAAAGGGTAATGCTCTTCATTCCACTACTGTCTGCCACAAATATTCGTTGAAGCTCAGAAGACGCTTCAGATGTCCCTGGGCCATCTGCCACTTTGCCGTGGTTTACGACTATGTATCTTCTGAAACTACCACGAGATGGCATAGCACGAACTGCACTCCAACATAGCCTGCCTTCTGTTCCAGTAACTTTTTCAACAGAATATGAAGAAGGCATTGTTAGGAACGCCCTGCATGACACTCAAGTTCGAGGAAGTTTTGACTTTTGACTATATCGCTCCGAGGCCATCATTTTGGTTATATCTGAGAAATTTCACAGTCATGTGCTTCCGTTCAATAAGCTTATATTGCTAAAGAGATGTTACATAAGAAATCTATTTAGCGTAGACTTTCCCGACGAAGACTTAGCGTAGACATTCTTGGGTCTCTTGTCGGATAACGCGTCATCTTAACACTATTTCAGCCGACCATCTGGTTGCCATCTTCACGTGAGTAAGCGAGTCGGTGGTTTCGGCGTGCCCACCCGAAGATGGCAGCCACTTCAACTGCTGAAATATCGTGTCAAGATGACGACTTTATCCAGCTGAAGACCGGAAAATAATCTCAATAAATGGCGTAATTCAGTCCTGCAATCACGGTAAAATGCAATAAAAGATGAATGCTGAAGCATCGTCCGCTAGAGTATCATGACATGTTACAAACACCGTCGTCACAGACATTTGTGTGCCGAAGTGCAGTGTCAGTACAGTACCCGGTGTACCTCAGGCCTTAATTAATTTTTGAATGCTGACTTTAATACACCGATTCCACGTAAGCGGAACAAAGGTGCAATAAAAAGAACAAGAAAGGAAATTCAGATTTCAAGTAGTTCTCTGCCTTTGTTTGACTTCTTCTATTGCGGCTCCAAATTAATTTACTGTCGGGAGGATAAAATAAAAGCTTTTGATTAGTTCACTGAATCTATATTGTACGAAACATTGTCCAAGTTGAGAGATGGCCACAACGGTTATACAGAGAGCTAAAGTGTCATTATTACTCTGCTAACAGTTTCTAATAATTAGTGGCTTGAAAAAGTTATATGCTACCAAGTACGACCTGACTCGCTATAGGTTTTAAGTACTCTCGTATCGAAAAAAAAAAAGAAAAAAATCTTCTTTTAGTCATAAATCAAACTTATTCACTTGACGCAGAGTGCTTAACCCTTTCATAACCGAATTAATTGAAATATCGTATACCACTATAACAGTTTACTATTTTCGAAATGCGGAGTCAACGCCATGTTTCTAAATTTCGATTGTTATTTATAGTTTTACAATTATTTCAAGTGGGACGTATATGCCCCACTTCATTCAAGGAGGAGCAGTTTTAGGAAAACTGTATTCTTTTACATCTACATCTACATACATACTCCGCAATCCGCCATAAGCTGCGTGGGGGAGGGTACACTGTACCATTACTAGGCATTTGCTTTGCAATTCCAGTCCCAAATAGAACGCGGAAAAAAAGAATGCCTATATGCATCCGTACGAGCTCTAATTTCTCTTATCTTGTCGTTTTGACCACTACGCGAAATATAAGTAGGCGGCAACAAGATAGTACTACAAACAGCTTCATATTCCGGCCCTCTAAGTTTCCTCAACAGAAATTCACGAAAAGAACGTCGTCTTTCTTTCAGCAATCCCAAATTGAGTTCCCGGAGCATTTACGTGACACTCGCGCATGGGTCCGACCTACCTGCTCGCCTCTAAACTGCTTCTATGTCTTCTTTTAAACTGATCTGCTGCGGGTGCCAAACACTTGAGCAATACTCAAGACGTGGTCGTACAAGCGTTTTATACGCGATCTCCTTTACAGATGAAGTACATCTTCCCAAAATTCTCCCAATAAACCGACGTTGGCTGTCCAACTTACTTACAACTGCCCTTACGTGTTCCTTACGTTTTCATATCGTTCTGCAATGTTACGCTTAGGTATTTGAACGAAGCGACTGCATCAAGAAGCTCACTACTAATGCTGTATTCTAACGTTATGGTATTGTTTTTCCTACTCATACTTACCACCTTACATTTTTCCACATTGAGAGCCAGTTGCCATTCTTCGCACCAGCTAGAAACTTTGTCTAAGTCATCCTGTATGCTATTACTGTTAAAGACGACACCCTCCCATACACGACAGCATTATCAGCAAACAATCCGCAAATTACATGTTACTCTGTCCATCAGATCATTTATATAGATAGAAAATAATAGCGGTCCTATCACACTCTCCTGGGGCACGCCTGACGATACACTCGTCTCTGATGAACACTCGCCGTCGAGAACAACGTACTGCGTTCTATTACTTAGGAAGTCTTCCAGCCAGTCACAAATCTGTGAAATTATTCCATAAGTTTGTATCTCCGTTAGCGTCTGCAGTATGGTAGCGCGTCAAATGCCTTTTTGAAGTCGAGAAAAAGACAATCTGCCTGTTCCCCTTGGCCAAATATGAGTTGTACGGCGTGGTGTGAGATATCCATATTAATAACATCTTCAGTTAAACACATGCATTGATAATAGCCAGTTACTGGCCGAAATCATGCTTTGCTAATAAAGATTTTTAAAAAAGATCGACTGTTAGCTGAAAATCTCAGAGTATTGGAAACATTTCACAGTCGTGGAGCGCAAACAATGGAAAGTTACCTGAGTTGTAATTCTCTCATTTACATATCTCGAAAACCTTTCCTTATAATAATCTGTACAGTATTACAATTTCAGCTTCTACGGCCTTTGGAACTCCAGGGGCTCTTTGGTAAATGTTTGTTTGTTCCTTGGTCAGTCCTGCCAACTGAAGGATGCGCTCGCGTTGTATCGATCAGCAGTTAACGCGTTCATGCTGCAATAATAAACGGATATAATGACTAGCGAAAGTGTATTATAAAGACGCTGATGTTCGAACAGAAAGATTTCATTAGCTGAGTGGTTGGAGATTGTTCTTCATGTTCCTATTCACTGGCTTCCATTAACATCAGCCGTGGACACATTAATACAGAACTGATTACCCATTAAAAGTTATTTTAAGAATTTGAATGACTGTCCAAATATATTAACAATTTTTACTGAGGAAGATCCAGAAAAGGAATGTGTTTCTGAGGCCAACGTAATTTTTAAACATAGGTTCTTCAATTGTTCAGTCTCGAAAATCCGTAAAACCTGCATCGTGGAATGCTATAAAGTAATGAGAGATGTATGTAATAAGATACAACAAAGAATTAAAAACTTTATTGAACAGTTTAATTGTATTCATGGGAAAATGCTTGAGATATACATTGTCTCTTTGCAACAAAGGTATTGATTATAAGAAGAGGCTTTGAAACAAAACTTGTGTTTGGCCAGAATTCGAGCATAGGATCTCTTGTTTACTGGGCAGACGCTTTAAAGCGCTCAATTGACACAGCCTTACAGATAATGCGACTAAACGGACTTCCTTAAGGCACGTTTCCCTTCACAACTTTGCCTAAAATTTTTATTCAACGCCTCTCCTTATATTCAATACCTATGATATAACGAGACAATGTTGTCTGAAGGAAATGTATTATTGTTGCTATTTATATAACCTCGGCCTGAGGAACAAGGCGGAATCGTTCCCATTCGCTTTCTTTGCTGGGGTGCTGTTCCAGTAGAGGAGAGCCATGGCAGTTTCACAGGGAACATTGAGGCAGAATTAAAGTATGTGATGTGGAGGGGGGTGCTGAAGACAGTCCGTGTTGTCGCTTTGTCCGTGACGCTAAAGGGTCTGCCTAGTAAGCTTCAGGTCGTCGGTTCGAATCCTGGCCACAGCAGAAATTTTAATTCAACACCTGTCCTTATAATCAATACCTTTCAATCTACGAATTCAAAATATTTGAACTTTTCCACCGTGTCATAACATTGAAATATATTTATCGCAAAGCATAGGACGATTGTAGTGTTCCCTTCCCATTTGATTCCACTTGCTCGCAGCCTATACTGGATTATTAGAAGGGATCTGGCGTATTAATGCGTCCGCATTGAAACTGTCAATTGCCTATTGCGGACATATATACGGTTATTTATATGGTGTCTTAATTTCGGAAAAAAATAAGTTACAATTGATATCTGGCTAGTAGCTTGAACTTCTTGTGATCATACAAACTAATGAGGCTATTGATCTGTAGTAGAAGTGAGTAGTTTAATGTGGCCTGCTTAAATTCTGCAGAAAGTTTTGGTGAAAATGGAAATTGTCTGGTTATTTAGTACAATGTTTGGGGAAGTTCACATATGTTTATTAATTTTTAATATTTAAATGTAGCTCATTTTTTCCCGTCCTGTATATGGATGTACTGTGTTACCTTGAAGCTGTGCACAGCTAGTAACAGTATATGAAATAGCTCCGTTCAGTAATTCGAAACTGTCCACCAGAATTGTGCGCTCGATTAATGACTTAACAACTAAAAATTTCAAAGAAAGTCTACAGCAGTTAGACTGGGATGAGGTTTACAAGGAACCTGATGTTAATTTAAAATATAATTTACTTCACGATACATTTGTAAGGGTATTTGATAACTATTTCCCCAAGAAATTAGTAAAATTTAATTCTAAGAAACCATGCGAAAAACCATGGCTTACTAAAGGAATAAAAATATCGTGTAACCGAAAAAGGGAACTATATCTAAGACATTATTGATAGATCTGAAGCATTGAATTAAAATTTGTGGTGCGGCCGGGAATCGAACCCGGACCTCCATGCTTACTAGGCAGACGTCTTAACTATATCTGTCCGCAAGAAAGAGTAATGACCCAGAAACAATAAAATATTATAAAAGCTACTGTGCTACATTAAGAAAAGTTATTAAAAAATCAAGAAGCATGTGCATCATGTCTGAGGTTAGCTCCTCTGATAATAAAATTAAAACAATTTGGAATATTATTAAAAGGGAGACAGGGCAGCCAAGAGCAGAGGAAGAGGGTATTACCATCAAAACAAATGAAAACTTTATTAACAAAAAGTCAGAAGTTGAAAACATTTTTAATGATTACTTTTTAAATGTTGTGGAGAAAATAGGATCTAAATGTTCATTAGAAGGAGCAAGGCAATTAATGGAAGAGGCCATACCCACACAATTTGATACAATTGAAATTCCATCCACCTCACCTTCAGAAAATTAGGAAAATAATAAACTCTCTCAAGAGTAAACGGAATTGATGGCATTTCCAGCAGGGTATTAAAAACTTGTTCCCAGGAGATAAGTAGGATTCTCAGTCATATTTGTAATAGCTCATTAAAGCAGGGTATTTTCCCAGATAGACTGAAATATGCTATCGTTAAACCTTTGCAGAAAAAAGGGGATACATACGATGTCAACAACTACCGGCCCATCTCACTTCTGACAGTTTTATCAAAGATTTTTGAAAAAGTTATGTATTCTCGAGTTGCTTCACATATTAGTATAAATAAAGTTCTAACAAAATGTCAGTTTGGTTTTCAAAAAAGCTTTTCAACTGAAAATGCTATATATACCTTCACTGATGAAATATTAAATGCTTTGAATAACCGGACATCGCCAGTAGGGATTTTTTGTGATCTTTCAAAGGCTTTTGATTGTGTAAATCATGGGATTCTTCTAGGTAAGCTTAAGTATTGTGATATGAGTGGGACAGTGCACAAATGGTTTAAATCATACTTAACTGGAAGAGTGCAGAAAGTTGAAATAAGCAGTTCACATGATGTAGATGAGACAATTAATTCTTATAACTGGGGAGTTATCAAAAATGGGGTCCCACAAGGTTCGGTCTTGGGTCCTTTGCTGTTCTTGTTATATATTAATGACTTGCCATTCTACATACACGAAGATGCTAAGCTAGTACTTTTTGCTGATGATACAAGTATAGCTATCACACCTGACAAACAGTAATTAACTGATGAAATTGTAAATGATATCTTCCAGAAAGTCATTAAGTGGTTCTCTACAAATGGACTCTCATTAAACTTTGATAAAACCCAGTATATACAATTTCATACAGTAAATGGCATGACACCATTAATAAATTTAGACTTTGAACATAAATCTGTAGCTAAGGTAGAATATTCAAAATTTTTAGGTGTTTGCATTGACGAGAGACTGAATTGGAAGAAACATGTTGAAGATCTCCTGAAACGTCTGAGTTCAGCTACTTATGCTATCAGAGTCATTGCAAAATTTGTTGATATAAATCTCAGTAAATTAGCTTACTACGCCTATTTTTATTCACTGCTTTCATAAGGGATCATATTCTGGGGCAATTCAACATTGAGTAAAAAAGTATTCATTGCACAAAAGCGTGTAATCAGAATAATTGCTGGAGCCCACCCAAGAGCATCCTGCAGACATTCATTTAGGGATCTAGGGATACTCACTGTAGCTTCACAATATATATATTAACTCATGAAATTTGTTATTAACAATCCGACCCAATTCAAAAGTAATAGCAGTGTGCATAGCTACAACACTAGGAGAAAGGATGATATTCACTATTCAAGGTTAAATCTAACTTTGGCTTAAAAAGGGGTGAATTATGCTGCCACAAAAGTCTTTGGTCACTTACCAAGTAGCATCAAAAGTCTGACAGATAGCCAACTAGTATTTAAAAAGAAATTAAAGGAATTTCTCAATGGCAACTCCTTTTACAATGTAGATGAATTTTTAGATAAAACTTAAAAAAAAAAAATAAAAAAAATAAAAAAAAAAAAATTCTTAAAATATAGATTGTCAAGTATAGACAAAATTTAGTAAACTGACACGTTCCACATCATTACGAAATGTCGTATACCTGATCTAAGGAACAAGTATTAATCTAATCGAATCTAATCTGTGACCTTGTTTTAGCAGCTAATCTGCAAATGTTGAATTTTCTTTTCGCCTTCTGTGGTGTTAGGATCTTTTATTTCTCTGGTTTTACTAATTTATTTTCCGGTGGAAATTGGGGAAGGTTTTTGAAGTGTAAATTCTTCTGTTTCATTTAGTTTGTTGGTCGATTCTAACTGTACGTGATATGTGGTGAAAGTCGAGGTCTTTAATATTATATGCTGTATGAATTTCCCAATTTCTCTTGCTGTGAGCTACTCTCTGAAGTGGGAGTTCCTTTTAGCCAGGGACAGCTGCATTGAAGCAGGAGGCTTCTTACAAGGGGCAAGTGTGGAAAACTGGCCACAATAATACTAATACTGCTTGTACGTTATTCGGGGAAAGCGTGCTCAATGTGATGCCGCAGCGTTGTTTTCGATTGCCACCCTGTGATGGATGAGGTGGCGAAAAAGACGTGCTGGTCAGTGCGTGGGAGGGGGAACGCTCTTAGCTTTGTTTCCCGGCCTACCTGCTTTTCCTGGGCATTCCGGAGGCAACTACTACCCACAGGGGTATGCCAACGTCGCGTCACACTCTAACATATACAGTCACGTCGGCAAGGTTCATTTCTGAATACGGTATTAGATGAGTGCGAAGAGTATCGTTTATATAGTAGTTTGTAAGTTTAGGGACTGATGACCCCGTAGTTAAGTCCCATAAACTACACAAACATTTGAACATTTGCAATAACTACAGTATTTAACATACTAAAGCAGCCACCACAACTGTAGCTGAAGGAAAAACATCACAGACTCGCAATAAAACGGAAAAAGAAATCAAACCGTTTTCAACAAAGAAGAACCAAATTCTACAATTGTTACTACAACTGAACCACAAACGGCAAGAATCTTCAAGACTTTGTTTTCTTAAGATAATAAAGTAATGACACTCAAACGAATATGCACGTATCAGAAAGACGAGTGAAGCCTAAAATTGTGCGAATCATTATATTGCACGACGAATTGATACGCGTCAAGAAACTCGCCATAGTAAGAACACACCATAATAGAAATTTATATTTATTTTATGTTTATATTCTACTTACTTTCACTGGAATAAGCTGCAAAATGATACATATTCGTAAGTATTTGTTCGTTACGAAGTTGTCCATTACAACTCTGAATCAGTTAAATTCAGCTTTTTCCACATTAATATCCGTGTTATGAATATTTCTTAATATTTTACTAATGCTTGTAACGCTAAAACTATACTAACTATTTCGCTAATTACGCACACAAATAATTATAAACAAACTTCACTCCTACGGAGGCTCGCCTATCGCCAGGAGCGTTAGTGTAGTTGCAACGGTCAGTTGGTAACAACTTTCACAGCAGTGAGTGTCGCGACTGTGTATGTTACACTGTGGTGGCGTCGATGGCAGACAACTGCCGCAAGTCGCTAGCGCCCACTGAAGGGTGTTTTCAAAGAAGCAGTCTCTCTGGTGCAACATAGTTTTGGAAGACTAATGGTCTACAGCTATCTCCAAAATTCACATAGCTGGTCAGCACGACAATGTTTTACTGAGTGAATAATGCCAGGGCCATTTCCATGAATTCACTTCAGAGTGAGCTGGGCGTCTTGAGCTGTTTTGGCGCAAGGCAGTAAAATTTTTAACGTTTTAGTGCCTTTGGCTCATCACAGTGCTGTGGACCGCATGTACCGTGGGGTTCGACGCCCTAGTGACGGTAAGGCCGTAAAACATTTTAGGATGGCAGGTCTGTCGATTAGTCTACGATGTCGAGGGGGCGTGACAGGAAGAAGCGGCCTGGAGCGGCTCCATTTGTGTGTGGAGTCTCTTTGTCAAGCTATTTGTAAACTTTGTTTGCAAGATAAATCAATCAAAAGTGAAGGCCGTAAACTCCACAAAATACCTAGGAATTACTCTTACTTCAGACTTAAACTGGAAAGAACACGTAGATAACGTCGTGGGAAAGGCGAACCAGAGACTGCGTTTTATTGGCAGAACCATTAAAACATGCAACAGAACTACAAAAGAAACTGCATACACTACGATTATCCGTCCATTTTTGGAGTATTGCTGCCCAGTGTGGGATCCTTATCAGGTGGGTTTGACGGAGAACATCGAAAGAGTCCAGAGAAGGGCAGCTCGTTTCGTATTGTCACGATACAGGGGAGACAGCGTTACGGAAATGATACAGGATCTGGGATGGAAATTATTCCAACAACGGTGCTTATCGCTACGGCGTGGGCTACTTACGAAACTCCAATCGCTAACATTCTCCTCCGAATGCAAAAATATATTCTTGACTCCCACTTACATGGGTAGAAATGACCATCAGAATAAAATACGAGAAATCAGAGCTAACGGAGAGATTCAGGTGTTCTTTCTTCCCGCGCGCTATTCGAGAATGGAATGGAAGATAAATAGTATAATGGTGTTTCGATGAACCCTCTGCCAGGCACTTAAATGTGATTTGCCGAGTATCCCATGTAGATGTAGATGAAACAAACTGCTATAGCCATCAGTCCATAGACTTACAAACTACTTAAACCAACTTATACTAAGGACAACACACACACACAAAATATAAATATGCTTCAGGAAGGACTCGAACCTCCGATGGCGACCAACCGCACACTCCGCAGCAAGGCGCCTTATAACACTCGGCCACTCCAACGCGGTTTGGAGATTTTTACTAGTTGTGAAGTCAGCTACACAACTTCCATTTGTCTCCTTGTCTATACGAGACACAAAGTAGGTAGGCCGTTGTCTACCTATTTTTTTCCTGTCAGGGGACACGTGAGCAGCCGGTCGCGGTGGCCAAGCGGTCTGCGGCGCGCCAGTCACCGTCTGCACGGCCACTACGGTTGGGGTTTCGAACCCCCCCTCAGGCATGGATATTTTTGCCGTCCTTAGTAATAGCTAGCTCACAAGTAGTTTGTAAGTTTAGGGACTCTAATGACCCCGTAGTTCCTAATAGCTAGCTCACAAGTAGTTTGTAAGTTTAGGGACTCTAATGACCCCGTAGTTAAGTTCCATAAGCCCTACAAACATTTGAACATTCTGAACACGTGAGCACCATATTGGTGCATTATTTACGCTTAAGTAACTTTGTGCTGAATCCTAGACAAACCGGTGAAATTTCTTGCAACTTTTTATACCGACATAACAAAGGCAGATGTCTGGGTAAATGTCATTTCTAGATAGAGAAATGATGCGAAAGATCGCTTTTTTGCAAGTTCATTATTGCACAAATAGTTTCGGCATTCCAGCTGCCATCTCCAGATGCATCTACAAATATACAAGGACGAATGTAACAACTGCATACAAAATTTTACAAAAGATCTTATTTGCCTAATATTATAAACACATCACATACATAAAATTACTATTTTAAAAAGTAAGTTGAAACAGGCCCTTTTTAAATGACAGCACACACCATAAGCAACCACAAGTTTATAGTAATTTTGTGTTTGTGTATAATATTAGGCAAATTAGATCTTTTGTAAAATGTTGTATGCAGTTGTTACAGTGTATATTTGCAGAGGCTCTGGAGATGGCAGCTAGACTGCTGAAACTAGTTATGCAATAATATGGAAAATTGCAAAAAAAGTTTTCTTTGGCATCATTTCTCTATCAAAGTAGATTGCGCCCTGGAGACCTGCAAACTATACGAATGTCATTTCTGCGTAACAGAACTGATATAGTTCCTGTCAGCTTCTGTATGCAGACTGCCGTTTGCCTTCACTTCTCCACGAGGTTCATCAGATGCCGAAATGTGGAGAAAGTGAAGCGAGCACATCGCTAGGGACATTTAGGACTTGTTATTGGGGAACGTTTTCACGAATAGGTGACATAGGGTTGCTTCCTGAAGATTCTGATTTATTGTGGACACTGGTTTTTTGGGACGATTTTATTTCTGGTTATCATCTCTTTTTAGGAATAGCCAATCGTTTTATATTCAGATTTGTAAGCGTTTACGATAGATTGATAAAGGATTGTTTGCTCGGAATAAATCTGTTCATAGTAGAGTTACGTCTCAATTATCTTAACATCCCCTCTCTGTATTTTGGAAGGTTTTTCTTTCGGTATATTTAATAAATAGTGTATCAACAATAGATAAGCAACAGAGGAAGTTCAGTTGATCTAACAGCGCACTGGTACTATACATACAGGTTACAGAATAGACCATAAATGCTACACCGCGTCGTACTAAAAGTAACGTTAGTTCTGAAATTTATTCTCACGTAGACATCAGTAAATCGTCGGGACGTCGAACAGTGATCCATAAATCAAAGTCGAACACTATCAATCCTGGAAAACAGTGTTAAGAATCGTGTGCAACCTCTCCGACACTTTCCTTGCGAGAAATTAAACATTTGACCGTGTCGCAGCTTCTTGCTGTTCTAGCGTGTTAGGACATGTTCACTGTGTTGGCAAATATTGTCCACACAGTTACACACAATTACAATTCTTCATTAGATAAAACATTAAGATTGCTTTTCTTAACAAATCTTGGACATTTGTCATTCCTGTTACTTCCATTAACGATCAAAACCCTGACATAAGAAAGGACTAGTACTAAAGTCTTTAGTTTCTTTGTATCTCTTCACTGGTATCCAGGAATATTAATAAAAACACGGAAGTTACAAAGTATGTTGAAATACTTGTTGTTAAATAAGGGAAAATTACGAACTGGTTGTGATAAAATTGTGGAGGGATATTAAGCGATATTCTACTCACTCGTGGACGGGCGTGTGTGTTGTCCTTAGGTTAGTTTAAGTAATTTCTAAGCTTAGGGACAGATAACCACAGTAGTGAAGTCCCACCGATTTTCGAACATTTGATTGTTTCGTTATTAACAATGCTATAAGGGAAGCTTGAGAAAATATAAAGGGCACAGGTCGTGATGCGGCTGTTATTTATTGACGCGTTTCGACCTGCAATTTTTTATAATCATTAATTAGCATAGTTTTACAAAAAGAGAATTATTACAAAATAAATAAATCAATAAAATGCCCCAGATCTGAATGTCTTTAGCGTTTTATGTTATCTTAAACAAGAGGTGCGGATTGTTGTTACCAAATAAGACTTTTCAATAGAACTGTTAAGTTCATGTTAGGTGTATATGGTTTCATGTTTAACTCTTGTACCGCTTTGCAGTAGCCGAGCGGTGTAAGGCGCCTCGCTGCGGAAGGGGCGGTTCGTCGTCGTCGACGGTTCAAGTCTACCCTGGGGCATGGGTGTGTGTGATGTACTTAGGTTAGTTTACCTAGGTTTAAGTAATTTGTAAGCTACGGACTGATGACCACGCAGTTTGGTCCGATATATTTACAAACATTTGAACATTTTTAAACAATTGTTTAAACTTGTGTTCTATCAATGCAAGCGTTCAGAGAAACTTTAATCTTTCCTGAGTCTGCTAATGCAACGTAGGCTTTTTTATCCAACTTTAATTCACTTTGAGACATACATGGTTTTGTCTGAACATCACTTTTGTATGCCTACTAATGTAACGTAGGCATTTTTATGACGACAGCCTTAGGGCCATTGCATTTTATATTGACTGACTTGGTTCACTAGTTCGTGACTATTTCTATGCCGACCTATCTTCTGACGTCTCACCGTCATTAGTACATGCCTCTAAGAACTTTAATCTTTTATGAGACTACTACTGGAACGTAGGCATTTTTAAATCCAGTTTTAATCCACTACATGACAATTTCACATGATTTAATCTGAATATCACTCTCCTCCTATTAATGTAACGTAGGCATTTTTATTATGACAGTCCTAGGATCATTGCATTCTATGTTATCTGACGTACTTCACTAGTTTGTGCCGATTTGAATGCCGCCCTCCCATCCTTGTCATGGCATTGGTCACCATTATAGATTTATGCCTTTAATTTCAGTAGTTACTTTTAATAACATTTCGTACCACATTTTCAAGTGGTAGCGTTCTGGCCTCACAACCATAGGGTCGGTGGTTCGAGTCCTGCAGGAACATGTTTATATTTTTAATTTCGTCGTTGTTTTCGAATACCTACATAATTTCAATGTCTAACGGTAATTTTTATAAAAAATGCACATATTTTTGTTTATTCTTAATTTTCTTTTTTTTATTAAAATATTGATGGATCCATAAAAAAACATACGTTACATATTTTTACATTATCGGCTCCACCTTTAGTGGACGACGGTAGTCTTTTATTGTTAAGTTTGTGAGAGCTATTTTTCCGTTATTTTCGAATTGTTACCTAAAACATTTAGCGATCTCGAATTCCATGTGTTGTGTCAGTTTTTATGTGTATGTAGACGAGCTGAACACCTTGTCGTCGCCTAAAACGTGGTTGAGTAGATCAGCTGCTTCGCAAGCCATTAGTAGCTATGGAGAAGACTTAGCAAGAACAGCGTCATAGCCCTTCGCAAACTTAACAATCAAGACTACCGACATCAACTGTTAAAACTATATCGTGTGTTTTTTGATTGAAAGCATCATTATTTTATAAAACATAGAAAATTACGAATAAAGGAAAATACGTGCATGTTTCATAAAAATTACAATTAGATATTAAAATTGTGTAGGTATTCGAACACGACGAAAAAAAAATAAATAAAAAAGTAAACCAGTTACTGCAAGATTCGAACCACCGACTCTATGCTTGTGAGGCTAGAACGCTACCACCTATGCTACACATATGGGACAAATTGTTTTAAATACTGGTACTTACAGATACCTGAAAAACGTCGAAGTTGATTTCCTCGAGAATTTTTCAGAGTCGCGTCGAATGGCTTTGGCTGATTGTTGTTTGTGTTCTGAACTTCATGTACCAAAAATATAAAGAAATTCTAACATCCGATACCCATGTTGTCTCCTTGTTAGTGCTAATTCTTCAAAAAGGATGGGCAATGTGTAATAACTAGCGAAACCGGTTGTCTTTTTTAAAAAAGGAAACAGCTGCAGCGGACCCTTCTATCAATAATGTAATTAAACAGTTATTTGGATTATCCGTGCATAAAACGTAACTTTTGTATAAAACACTTTTTTCGTTTCATGATAAATGGCGCTGTAATAGGCAAAACTAAAAGTGTGGAAATTGATGAAAAACGGCAATGCCTCAAACAAATACAGATCAGGAAAATCAGAGTACAGTTTTTCATGTTTCTGTCAATGCTATGTCGTGACATGTCCCAGAATCAAATGAAACACAAACTGTGATCATGCTGTCAGTCCACAGTCACACAGTTTGTTGTATTTCAATGATTCTGACAATACCCACCCTACGTAATTGTTCCCTGATGTAAACGATTGCAGAGAGAGAAAGAGAGTAGATATTTCCTGGTAATGTGAGACCCACAGAAATGCTGAAGAAGCTCGTCACTTTATCACGAAACGAAAAAAAAATGTTTCATACTCTGAAAGTGAGATAGTAGTGATAGCCCAAGTTAGACACCCAGCATACGGCGCCGTGATTACCATAAAATAACGTTCTGTAATAATACATTGAAGAGACTTCGTATTCAAATGTCGTCACACCCTGTATTATCAAACACACTGCTAATAATTCAGCGCCATTCACTGTTATTTCGCAAAGCTTGCCAGCCGTGGCAACTCCGATTTTAACCGACAACAGACTGACGGTGGCAGAGTCCACATCTTAGCGGACAAGCAAGAGAGTTTGTTATGTTTATATTCTGAGGGGGGAATAAGTTCTGGATTTCACTTCTTGCGTTTGAGGTTTGTTGGGTTGGGTTAAAAAAGTTAAATCATTCAACCAAAATATCATATACATTAGAACGTCGATTATCTGAAGTAATTGGAGGACTTAGATGTTCGGAAAGCCGATTATTATTTGCCAATAATAATTACTGTATAGTAAACGTATTTATACAGTATTTGGAGATGCGGGATCCTTGACACTGCGCCGAGCGGCACGCCGCAACACTTGGAAGTCTCAGCTGTTGCTGCGAACACCTTTGAATCTGCCGCTACTTCTGCTGCTACACCGACTGAAGTGTCCCGATTGTTGTACACAGCGACTGGCGGCTTGGCCGTTTAGTAGTGCCACAGGGAGGCGCCCTGTGTAGTGAAGGCCCCATTAGAAGCAATGGTCCGACACCCGGTGGCCCAGTGTGGCTACTGTGGGAAACTTGGTTTGAGGAAAGGAAAAAAAAAAATCGATGCTCTACTGTAAGTTACGTCGGCCACGGACGCCGAAGGGCCCAGGCCCAGGCGCTTTGCCCCACCAAGCCCTGTGATAGCTAAGACACTGGTGACATCCCGTCCCCTTGTCGGACACCTGTTTCGATCTTGAATGGTTTCTACAACATACCCATAAATTTAACCCGTGATGTAGTGGCAGTGATGATTTCCTTGATTAAATTTTTAGTCTTTTTTTTTCTATCCCAAATTTTTCTGCTTATCAAGGTTGTTCTGTGGACTGAATCGTACGATTTCTTAAAGGCAACGAATACAATCACTAGATTAATCGCTGTGAGTGCGCGCAACTGTATTCTCGCCGCATGATTTCCCTTTCCGGAATCCTGCCTCGTATTCACCAAATTTTTCTATTATCCCCCAGGCCTGTTTAGTAGGGTCTTGAATGATTAACGTTTGTTTTTTCTCCTTTCTTGTGCTTTGGATTAATTAGTGGTCCATTCCCTTGAGATGCTCCCTGTCTGCCAAATCTCTTCAAACAGCGCTCTAGCTTAGCTACTAACAAGGGAACCTTCCCATCGCATATTTAGTTATAAGTTGGCGCAGTGGATAGGCCGTGAAAAACTCAACAGAGATCAATTGAGAAAACAGGAAGAAGTTGTGTGGAACTATAAAAAAATAAGCAAAACATAAAAACTGAGCAGTCCATGTGAAAGATAAATAAAGCAGAGCATACAGTGAGCACAGGAGTGCCACAGTCCTGTGGCTAGCGTGTGGAACTGCAGAACAAATGGTCTGTGGTTTGAGCCATCCCACAAGCGAATTTTTTTTTCAGACTGTGAAACTGTTGCATTCATTTGTTGCAGTTTATGTGACAAACTCTTATGTTTTCACCACTTTTTTGGGAGTGATTATCACATCCATAAGAAAATCTAAATCGGGTAAGGTAGAATCTCTTTGCCCATTCACCAAATGTACAAGTTAGGTGGGCCGCCAAGAGGTTCCTGTCATATGACGCACGTACCGTCATAAGTGTCGTGCAGAATACATCAGACGTGTTTTCCTGTTGAGGAAGCGGTTGACCTATCACCTTGCGATCAAATGTTTTAGGTTGCCATTGGAGAGGCAGATCATAATTTTGCGGAAATAAAGGGGTCAAGGCTTGTACCAAGAACCTCTCGATCCACCGCTCCCCACGCTACTCACAGGACCACAGCACTCCTAGACTGAGAACGTGTTCGACGTTGCCTGTCTTTCGCATGGACCTTTTCAGTTTTTATATTTTGCTTATTTTCTCATAGTAGCATACAACATCTTCCAGTTTTCTCGATTGATCTGTGTTCAGTTTTCCACGGCCTATCCACTGTGCCAACTTATAACTAAATCAGCCGGCCGCGGTGGCCGAGGGGACTGAAGCGCTCCAGTCACGGTCTGCACGGCCACTACGGTCGGGGGTTCGAATTCCCCCTCGGGCATGGATATTTGTGCCGTCCTAGTTCGTAAGTAGTTCATCTACATCTAAATGGGATACTCTGCAAAACACATTGAAGTACCTGGCAGAGGGTTCATCGAACCACAATTATACTATTTATCTCCCATTCCATTTTTGAATAGCGCGCGGGAAGAAAGAACACCTGAATCTCTCTGTTCGAGCTCTGATTTCTCGTATTTTATTCTGATGATCATTTCTACCTATGTAAGTGGGAGTCAACAATATATTTTCGCATTCGGAGGAGAATGTTGGCGATTGGAGTTTCGCAAGTAGCCCACGCCGCAGCGATTGTTGTAATGATTCCCACCCCAGATCCTGTATCATTTCCGTAACGCTGTCTCCCCTGTATCGTGACAATACGAAACGAGCTGCCCTTCTTTGGACTCTTTCGATGTCCTCCGTCAAACCCACCTGATAAGGATGCCACACTGGGCTGCAATACTCCAAAAATGGACGGACAAGCACAGTGTATGCAGTTTCTTTAGTAGTTATGTTGCATCTTTTAAGGGTTCTGCCAATAAAACGCAGTCTCTGGTTCGCCTTTCCCACGATATTATCTACGTGTTCTTTCCAGTTTAGGTCTGAAGTAATAGTAATTCCTAGGTATTTTGTGGAGTTTACGGCCTTCAAATTTGATTGATTTATGTTGTAAACAATGTTTAACGGATTTCTTTTCGTACTTATGTGGACGACTTCACACTTCTCATTATTTAGAGTCAATTGCCAATTTTTACACCATACTGATATCTTATTCAGACCGATCTGCAGTTGGTTTTGATCTTCAGATGATTTAACTAGACGGTAAATGACGGCGTCATCTGCAAACAACCTAAGAGAGCTACTTAGATTTTCCCCTAAATCGTTTATGTAAATAAGGAATAGCAATAACAGTACCCTGTGGAACGCCCGATATCATCTCTGTTTTAGTCGATGCCTTACCATCGATTACTACGAACTGTGTCCTCTCTGACAAGAAATCCCCTATCCAATCTCAAATTTGGGGCGATATACCATAACCACGCAATTTGATTAAAAGCCGTTTGTGAGGTACGGTGTCAAAAGCTTTCTGGAAATCAAGAAATACGGAATCGATTTGTGAACCCTTGTCGATAGCACCCATCACTTCGTGTGAATAAAGAGCTAGTTGTGTTTCGCATGAACGATATTTTCTAAATCCGTGTTGACCTTGGGTCAATAGATCATTCTGTTCTAGATAATTCATAATATTTGAATACAGGATATGTTCTAAAACCCTGCTGCAAATTGACGTCAATGAAATAGGCCTGTAGTTTAGTGGGTTACTCCTACTGCCTTTCTTGTATATAGGTGTGACCTGTGCAACTTTCCAATCTTTTGGTACAGATCCTTCTATGAGAGAGCGGTTGTATATGACTGTTAGGTAAGGAGCTATCGCTTCAGCATAATCAGATAGAAATCTAATGGGTATTCAATCCGGACCAGAAGACTTGTTCTTGTTAAGTGATTTTAGTTGCTGCACTACTCCGATGATATCTACTTCTACGTTACTCATTACGGCATCTGTTCGTAATTCGAAATCTGGAATATTGGCTTCGTCTTCTTTGGTGAATGAGTTTCTAAAAGCTAAGTTTAGTAACTCTGCTTTAGTAGCGCTGTCATCGGCAGGATCGCCATTACTATCACGTAGTGAAGGTACTGTTTGTGATTTGCCCCGAGTATATGTAACATATGACCAAAACCTCTTTGGGTTTTCAGTCAAATTAAGAGAAAGAGTTTCGTTGTGATAAATATTGTAGGCATCTCGCATTGAAATCCTCGCTAAATTTCTAGCTTCTGAGTACGATCGCAAATCCTGGGGATTTCGTGTTCGTTTAAATTTAGTATGCCTTTTCCTTTGCTTTTGCAACAGTGTCCTGACCTGTTTTGTGTACCAAGGGGGATCGCCTCCTTCTTTTATTAATTTATTTGGTATAAAACTGTCAATTGCTATCGATACCACTTCTTTGAATTTGAGCCACATCTGGTCTACACCTACGTTTAGTGTTAGAAACGAGTGGAAGCTGTCTTTCAAGAAGCAATGTATTTTGTTTCCATCTGCTTTCCTGAACAAATATACTTTGCGTTTATTTTTGGTAACTTTGGGACTTTAGATATTCAATTTCGCTACGACAGCTCTGTGTTCACTAATACCTGTATCCGTTTTGATGCTCGTTATGAGCTCAGGATTATTTGTTGCTAAGAGATCAAGTGTGTTTTCACATACATTTACAATTCTAGTTGGCTCATGAACTAATTGTTCGAAGTAATTCTCAGAGAATGCGTTCAGTACAATTTCACACGATGTTTTATGCCTACCTGCTGATTTGAAAATATAATTTCGCCAACAGATCGAGGGTAAATTAAAATCACCACCTACTATTATCGTGTGAGTCGGGTACGTTTTTGTTATTAGACTCAGGTTTTCTTTGAACCTTTCTGCTATTGTATCGTCAGAGTCGGGAGGCCGGTAAAAGGAACCGATTATTAACTTTTTACGATTTTCGGGCACAACCTCTACCCATAATAGCTCGCAGGAACTATCAACTTCAACTTCGCTACATGAAATACTACTTTTGACGGCGACAAACACGCCCCCACCTATTTTGTTTAATCTATCCTTTCTGAACACCGATAGATCTTTTGCAAATACTTCTTCTGAACTTATTTCCGGCTTGAGCCAACTTTCGCTGCCTATAATGATATGTGTTTCGGTGCTTTCTATTAACGCTTGCAGTTCTCGTACTTTCCCGACACAGCTACGACAATTTACAACTGTTATACCGATAGTTTCCGGATCTATATTTCTCCTGTCATCCACCTGCACCCTTTGATATTGCCCATTTTCTATTTCACCGAAGCTCTTTATTCTAAAAAACAGCCCAGTCCACGCCACACAGCCCCCGCTACCCGTGTAGCCGCTTCCTGCGTGTAGTGGACTCCTGACCTATTCAGCGGAACCTGGAAACCCACGACCCGATGGCGCAAGTCGAGGAATCTGCAGCCTACACGGTCGCAGAACCGTCTGAGCCTCTGATTCAGACCCTCCACTCGGCTCTGTACCAGAGGTCCACAGTCGGTCCTGTCAACTATGCTGCAGATGGTGAGCTCTGCTTTCATCTTGCAAGCAAGACTGGCAGTCTTTACCACTTCAGTTAGCCGCTCGAAACCTGAGAGGATCTCTTCAGATCCGAAACGACACACATCATTGGTACCGACGTGAGCCACCACCTGCAGTTGGCTGCACCCCGTACCCTTAATGGCATCCGGGAGGACCCGTTCCACATCTGGAATGACCCCACCCGGTATGCACACGGAGTGCACGTTGGCCTACTTCCCCTCCTTGGCAGCCATCTCTCTAAGGGGCTCCATCACCCGCCTAACGTTGGAGCTCCCAACTACAAGTAAACCCACCCTCTGTGAAAGCCCGGATCTTGCAGTCTGGGTGGTGATAGGGTGAGAGACACCATCCGACTCAGGAACGTCGTCTTGAGCAGACAGCGCCTCAAACCTGTTCGCAAGACGAACCGGGGAGGCCTCACGATCGGTCCCCCGGAATGTCTTGCGCCTCCTGCCACGCACTGGAGCAACCTCCCACGCAACCACGGGTGGGATGTCTGCCTCACTGCTAGCAGTTTCAGGGCATGTCGCTGCCGCAGGCCGATCGGTGGATATGACGGGGGTCCGTTCGGTCCCCGCTGCCGGCCAACAACAACGACGCCCATCGATCGAAGTAGATCATAAGTAGTTTGTAGGTTTAGGGACTGATGACCCCGTAGTTAAGTCCCATAGAATGTACAAACATTTGAACATTTTATAACTAAATCAGAGGGGTGGGGGTGAGGGGTGGGAAAGGCGCCGCAGTGAAGTAGCTGAGCGGTGTAAAGCGTTTCGCTGCGGAGCGCGCGGTTGCTCTCCGTGGAGGTACGAGTCCTCCCTGGGGCATGCGTGTGTGTGTGTGTTGTCCTTAGGTTAGTTTACCTAGGTTTAAGTAGTTTGTAAGCTACGGACTGATGACCACGCAGTTTGGTCCGATAGATTTACAAACATTTGAACATTTTGGTGGGGAAGGTGTGATGGGGAGGTTACCTTGAGTGTTCTCCGGCATATTTAAATATCTCTGCAGCTATTGAATCTTCACCTATGTCTTATTGTTCTTCAGTCCTGATATTATTCCCCAGATTTCTTCTGCGCCATATTTTAGTTCATTGTTGTAACACGAATTTAGCAGCACTGTCAGTTATGTGCTATGCTATAATACTAAGCAGAGCAGACTCCTGCACTGGTAAAGTTCAAAATTACTATATACGTTGTTTTCGTAGTGCACGTTGGGTCAGATGAGACCAAAGCTGCGTTCAAGTTTCCTGTTAAAACGCCATGAGCAGGTTTGGAGATCAGTTTAATCGAACAGGGTAACGACAGACATCTCCGTTTCAAAGATAAGAACGACCACTGCTGTGCTGGCTACATTGATGAGAATATTAAAGTTAAGACGGAGTTCACGTCACGGGTTCCCACAGAGTAGGTTGAGCCCAATGCCGACAAATGATTTGCTGGATACAGCACGTGAAGGAAAAATATTAGGATTGATGATGAAATGAATATTTTCGGTGAAAAAAGATTTCAAATGTTTGTGAATATAAGGGGCTTAACTGCTGTGGTTATCAGTTTCTTGTATTACAACCTACTTAATGTAACCTATGCTAAGGACAAAACACACACACGCACACACACACACACACACACACACACACACACACACACACACACACACACACTCATACACACACATGCCCGATGGAGGACTTGAGCCTCCGACGGCGAGAAACCGCGAGCTCCTCTGCAAGGCGCTTTAGAGTGCTCGGCCACACCACAGCGGCCATTTCAATGAGGTACAAGAAATGTAGCGACTTAAAGTGGTGGGAAATTATTTTAACATTATCGCCTGCAAATTAAATGACACTCGTTCAGGTAATTCCTTCCTCTTCCGCAGCTATTACCAACACGTTCACATATTTTGACTATCATTACATAAACAATTGTATTTATTTTGTGTGTGTGTGTGTTTGACTCCAAGTCTCCAATATGTAAGACAGTGCTACTTCACTGATGATTAGTGAAGGTAAACACAACAACCAAAGCAATTGATGTTTTATGAAAAGGGATCGTCAAATGAGAACGTATGAAATGTCTTGACAATCAAATTTGAAATGTGAATATGGCGCTTTAGGATACCGTAGTGTAGGGACGCGAAAGACGACCCCACCCCGCAACAAAAATATTTAAGGCTGTGCCCACAGCAGTTCAGGTGATGCTTACCGTCAAGGGCCGGCGGAAAGGGAAAGTATCACCCGCTCAAAGAATCCATATGGCGCCCCCTATAACCTATTGGTATTACTGACTATAAATGTGCTATGCTACCTTACAGATAGCTGCTTTTAAAGGATAACTCCTTGAGCTCTATAACTATAAAACTGAGTAAGATGTTAACTTTTGTCAGTTAAATACACAGAGTAAGTTTTGGTTAACGATATACGAAACAATTATTTACACATGAGCATGCAGAATATTCTACGTCACTGATTAGAAATTTAGAGAACGATTCAAGAAACAATGATCTATGTAAAATTAAGATTGATGATGCGATACAGCATTTATTTACACATATATACATAAGCAACCTTGTTAACTGCGAAAGAGAATACATATATGAACGAAAGAACATACAAATATATTTTGTAACAGCATGGTACAAAGATTTCGTAATAAATAATACATAATATAACCAGTAATATAATTTTATATGTTTATACACTTTTAATGCAAATTCTCCTTTGAGTTGTTTACAAAGCTAACTTAACTTTTCGTGCCTTTTTCTCTCAAAAGTGTTTAATTATAGTTGGTTAATACACATCTAACGAGTAAAAGTCTTATCGCTTTGGTACATATATCAAGCATCAGTGTTGGGTATAGAATTTAATTGTTGCTACTTACATCAATGGGAAAAGAACTTTCTTTGTTCCTGAAGTTCATCGCCCCTCTGAGAGGCCGCCACCCTACCCACCCCAGCCTGCTAAGACGCTACGTGTGTAAACACCTCTTCCCTATTAAACGCAATGAAACGAAAATACATTACGTAATGTAGGTTTACTTACGTGTACTGTGTTGTTATCTTCTGGAATATTTGTTAATTTCTTGCTGGTTTCTTCATTCTCTGGTTCTACGTTTTCATTTCCATTATTGTCTGTTTCAGAAGTACGAAAGACTTTTTTTAATGATGCTGCCTGTTTCTCATTTTCAGCCGCTAATTGTACTCTTCTTTTTCTGTATACATTTCCACAAGGCTTCTTTCTTTTCCGACATGTTGATGAAGAACGAATTAACGCAACGATTCTTCAACTAAGTGTCGAAATTCAGGAGACAGAAGAAGAACACGCATACCATGAAACCTGCACTACATGTACATGACTTCTGATTTATAATTTTCTTTCATGAGACATTTGACAGTACAGACAGTACTAATTTCTTTTTGGTTGCCGATAACTCAATATTGTCTGTGTGTATTGTTAGAGCGGTCGACATAGCTTTGTCACAAGGAGTGCGTCGGCACCGTGGCGGTTGTAATTGTCAGAGCGTGTTGTTGTTGTTGCTCAAAACTCCCAACTCTCAACAATAGCCTTTAGCTTTATCAGCGGAGATTTTTTTATAGACAAATAAGGTGAAGGGATTTCCTTTATAGGAGATTCAAGAAGAAACCGGGGTTATATAAAGAGTGAGGCCTATGGCATGAGGTAGTAACCAAAGTTGCTACACAATTTATGAAAAAGTTAATTTTTAGTTCACTGTTTACAATAATATAAATTTAGCGAAGATTTTGGCGCCCTGGGCGGTCGCCCGGCTCGCCCGGCCCTTCCGCCGGTCCTGCTTACCGTCCTTTTCGAAGTCCGATACTCATCGAATTCCTCGGGCACGAAGAAAAGAAACGTTAACAGTGATGTGTATTGTGAGACACCCCGTAGCCTAAACAAATCCATAGAGAGCAAACGGCCTGGGTTGCTCATGGAGGGGCTCACGTGATTGTGCTCGATGATAAGGCGCGTCCTCATGTCACCATGGCCTGTTTTGGCCAAGTTCAAGTGGGAACAACCGGCGCATCCGCCCTACAGCCCAGACATCTCACCACCCTGTAACTTCCATTCGTCTCTACGGGAAAAATAAGAATAAAACTCAAAGGGAAACGCTTTAACTCAGACGACTGACTGAAGGATACAGTAGAGGACTGTCTCTTGTCACAGCCACAGGAATTCCAGGAACAGGGAATCCTTCGGCTCGTTAAACAGTGGGATAGCTGTGCTCAGGCTTCTGGTGACTGCTTTTGGATAAAGCCTTCAGTTATACCCACAGTGTCGTTTCCTAGCTTTGCAAAGGAAGCTTAGGGTCATTAGAGAGGGAGCTAACGCTCGGAGTTTTGGTTAAGGACGGGGAAGGAAATCGGCTCTGCCCTTTGAAAGGAACCATCCCGGAATTTGCCTGGAGTGATTTACGGAAATCACGGAAAACCTAAATATGGATGGCCGGGGGTGGATTTGAACCACCGCCCTCCTGAATACGAGTACAGTGCGTTACCACTGCGCCTCCTCGCTCCGTCGTAGCATTGCATTTGAACATCCCTCGTAATAACGTCGAGATTATGAACATAGTACCAGAATTAGTTCACTGCGAGTACTATATTACAAAAATGTTCATTATTATTTAAATCAAAGACTAACGAAGGCACAGTGTCTATGTTGTACTGCAGGTCAGATTCAGACCATTAAGAGGTTTCTTAGTTGAGAAACACACCAGAAACGTCGTGTGTGAAGCAGTGAATGGACTACGACTAGTCACAATTATTTCTATTAACTTCCAAATCCTTTTTTTAACGTATAAAAGAGCCGTCGTTGCACACTCTAACTACCCAGCAGATATGACTTTATACGCTAGAAGCCTTACATTTTAACTCAGTTTTCCACCTGCTTTGACTTCGTGCAGGGAAGGGAAGCAGTTTCCTAGAACGGAGGCCCTGCGGCCAGAGAGGCAACGGCTCCTCGTCAGGTGATCCCTGCATGGAGGAGGCTCTGCTAATCGCCCGTCCGTTGTGTACACAGCCATAAATAACCAAACGTTATCGGACGCCTCAGAAAGCTCGCTGATCATCACTTAACGCTAGCTGAAATATAACACGCGCAAATTTACGCAGTGCCGAAACACTTAGTGGCGTTGCATTTTGAATACGTGCAGAGTAAATGGTGAATGTAGAAAAGATAATCCTCTTGGTTGTTCTAAGTTTCTCTTCTGAACAAATATCTAAGGAAACATATGGTATTTATTACTTACAGAAACGAAACCATGCATTGTATATAACGGAGAATTATTTTTGGTTTAATTTTTCTGAGAAGCTATTAAGTATCTTCATATGACTTCACAAGAACGTTATAAGTGTTTTTTTTCACAATCACGCCATTAGTTTTGCAATAATGGCCTTCTTTCTGGAATGACATCAAAATGAATGTTTTATAATAGCCGGCCGCGGTGGCCGAGGTGACTGAGGCGCTCCAGTCACGGTCTGCACGGCCACTACGGTCGGAGGTTCGAATCCCCCCTCGGGCATGGATATTTGTGCCGTCCTAGTTCGTAAGTAGTTCATAAGTAGTTTGTAAGTTTAGGGACTGATGACCCCGTAGTTAAGTCCCATAAGCTTAACAAACATTTGAACATTTGTTTTATAATAAATTTTAATCTTATGAATCACTATCATTAAAACAACATTTAAGATGAAATATGTACATAATCAATGTTCACAAATTGAAGAAACTGCAAGAACCCAACTACGAGAAAGTATCGTGTGTATGAAACTCAACTTTGAAGCTGTATCCAACCACTTTGCAATCGACTCTACAAGCTAAAATTGATCTGAAATGAGAGCACGTGATTAAAGGAATAAAATATGGCATTGTACACGAATACTTACAGACAAGAATAAAAAGGTAAGCTGCCGTTCTCGTTCTTCTGGAAGGACGTCAGCGCTATCTTGGTTAACACGGTGCAGTACCCCTTCTTCTTAATTAGTCTTCAATCCTGAGGTTGATATGCAGCAGGGCGCCATTCCACTCGTCTGTGTGCCTTCCTCTTCATTTCCACGTATGTATTGCATCCAACGTCTTACGCCATCTGTTATATGTGTGACATCCCAGGTCGCTCCCGGCTATTTTCCCGCAATAGCTCTTTCTGTTATTGTTCCTATTATCTTGTTGTGTCTTACAGTGTGAACTACTATTTTATCTCTTCTTGTCTGGATGTTCCACCACAGAGATCTGGATTCCTGTACTTACCTGAGCACCTCTTCATTTGTTACTCTCTCCAGCTGATCATCATCATTCGGTAGCACCACATCTCCATGGCTTCTTGTTGTCTTCTTCTTTACCCACTGTTCAGGTTTTACATCCACACTCCAAACAAAAGCTTTCATGATACGTTTCCTTATTTTCAGACTGATATTATTGCTGGCACGGAAATTCTTTCTCAAATTAAATGCAATGTTGGTCTGCTGTATTTTGCTCACAATTCTACCCGGCTTCTACCATCCCTTGTAAATTTGCTTCCTAAATATGTAAATTCCTCTATCACTACTAGCTTCTCTATTCCAATTCCTATACGGGTATGAAGCCAGGTACGAAATTGGACGTTGGCCGATATTTCGGCACGAGACCATTCTGCCATATTCAAGGCGAAACTTCAGTGAGGAAGCAATGTGCAACGATCTTTAAAACCTCGGTTTTCAATGAGTAAACAGGAAAGGCAACACACACCGGGCAAGCAAGCACACAGCGCCGACATGACCAAAGATGAACACGGTCAAAATATCGATAATAAACATCAGTTCTCAACGGATGAGGTCGGATTAGTTTTGTACCTCTGTTTTTTTACAAGTGAGAGAACTGGATCCCATGCGGAATTGAAGCAAAACCTTCCATCCCTATTCATAAGGTTGTCTGCTAGTTTTATTTCTATCACTTCCTTGATAACACAGTCCCAGTAGCTGGAAGAGCATGCCAAAATTTGTTTTTTTTTGTATTCCATAGTGTGACCTGCGACAAGACAGTGTTCAGCCACAGTAGATTTGTTTGACTGTTGTAAACGTGTGTGACGTTTATGCTCAATACAACGGTCCTCAACAATTTTAATAGTTTGACCAACATATGACATACCACAGCAGCATAATGTGGTGTATTTAAAAGTCATTTTCACTGGACGCCGATATCCAGCAAATAGTGTGCTGCTTTATTGAATTCAGGCGCTAAAGCTCGAGCATGTGCAAAGTAACAGTTGCTAGTGGTATAGGGTGGTTAATTATTTGTTGATTTACTTTCTCTCTTTTTGGTGCTTTTATGTGTACTCTGTGTATTGGTAGTAATTTGCTAGTCCTGTTTTCCAAAATTTTTTCTTGCATAAGGTGTGCCTCAGAATGTATTGTTTGGTGAATCTGCATCTTGGGTGACAATTTTCTCGTTGTTCTTGGGAACTGTATTCGTTAGCTGTTAGGTGCTGTGCCTGCCTGCGGAAGGCTGAGCTGGGCTGGCGTTGTCGACGGTGGCTGCTTGCTGGCGACAAGTTAATGGGGACAGTTTGCGAGGCGGGACCTATCTGTTGGTAGCTTCATATTATTTCCCGTACTGCATATAATCACTATAGTCCTTTTCTTGTTTATTGACATGCCGTACTCATTAAATAATGCCCTTTCGATTGTTCTGAGGCCTTTCTTAAAATCCAGTTTTGTCTCCATGACCGAAGCAGTATCATTTGCGTACCGCAGCATATCTATCCTGTTCCCATTAATTTTGATGCATACGTCAATACTTTCGCGAACTTGGTCTATAGCTACCTGGATGTATGCATCTAATATATAAAGAAGAGTGTCCGTATATTGTACGTGTTGCATACAAATCTACAGTTTTGTTCCAATACTTATGAAATTTTGTACACGTAAGCTTCAATCCATGAGGACGGTTGCCGTAAGTGTAAGAATCACATACGATATATAGTTCACGAGATATGACGTCATAAACAATGAGATGCGCGAAAAACCGCTGCATTTTGCCACAATGCTGCTCATTTTCTCCTAAACCATTGGACCGATTTCAACCAAATTTGGTGACACATTCCTTACCAAGAGGTAACAATTGCTGCATGGTTAAGAATCACATACGGCACATGGTTCAAAAGATATTACGTCATAACCAATAGAAATCGCAAAAAAATGCCATATAATGCGGCGAGATTTTCGAAATACACTGTCTGATAATGACAGTACTTAGCGACTTGCAACAAACTTTAAACATAATTTCATACCATTATTAAACTTTTTTCTCCCTGGCAACCATAGTAAAATGATGAAAGGAAAAAAGTTTCTCGCTTACTACTTTTCCGCTGTTTATGTAGTAAAACTACGGCTCTCGGTATGACGTTACAATTTATAATTTGAGCACCACAAATTGTAGCGACAGGAAATTTTACAGACAGTATACACATATATAGTTGAATGTAGCTTCTAAATTGTATCACATTCCGACATGTAGTTCATGATATATGAGCAGGAAACAGTAACGTTCATGGAAAATTGCTCCATTCGGCTGGAAGCGAAAGCAGTTTAGTTCCATAGAGGTACAAGGAAAGTAACAGAATCAAACAGAGTACACCCAACGAATACCCATTATATCCCACAAATCTATCTTCAAGACACTGCAGTTTCCATTGGAACTTGAATTTTCTATTGCGATTAATAAATTACAGGGCAATCTATTAAATACTTTGGAATGGATTTGGCATCCTCATGTCAGGAGCGGGCTCACCAAAGAATTTATTCGTATTAGAGCCTGGAAGATATACATATGTCGCGTGTGTGTGTTATACGGAGAGGGAATGGTTATTGCATTAGGAAAAAAGAAATCTTAAAAGTTTTTTTTACTTCAAAATTTTCAATGTTTGTTAAGGTTATGGGACTAAACTGTGGGGTCATCAGTCCCTAAACTTATACACAACTTATGAAGTACCTTATACCAAAGACGGCAAAAGCATCCATGCCCGAGGAGGGGGGGGGGGGGAATTCGAACCTCGACGGGGAACAGCCTCGCGCATCTGAACATAGCTCCTAAATGCGCTCGGCCACTCCGCCGCGGCTTCAACATTTCACAAGAAATATATAAATAGAGAAAAAGTTCTTAGCTGATTTACTTCAAACTTTTACATATTACTCTAATGAAGAAGACAGAAAATTAAAGAAAGTTTCACATGCAGCCTGGCAGATATTTAACATCCCGGGCAACGCCGGGTTTTCAGCTAGTTTAATATACGTGGAGAGGGAGCACTTCTTAGTCCCATGTCTTTTCTATTGTTTGCTTCTTGTTCTTGATTAAAATTTCTAATCACTGCCATCTCATTCTTATAAAGGCTGAGTACAGCACGGATGTCTTTGTACTTAATGCCAGATGTGGTGAGCACTCTGAACATCTCTTGCAGATGACAAAAATATCTTTTCCAGGTCTTACAAATGCATAATTATTGTTCTATTTAAATGTATTCGCTTTTCGATAAGGAGTGCTGGAAACGCTTCTGTTGTTCCCAATCCCTTTCTGAATCCAAACTGATCTCCACTCTACATCTCCTCCACCCTTTCTCCAATTCTCCTCAGAATTATTTTGATGAGAATTTTTTATGCGTGAGATATGAGGCTTCTGTATCTACCGCCTTCTTCGGTTGAGAAACAATGATGTGTTTTTCGAAGTCTGTCGGTACCTCTCCTCTGTTATAGTTGATCAGTTTAAGCAGCTACATTTTCATGCTGTCACCGGCATCTTCCTTTTTGTTCAGAAAGGATGCCATTAATTCCCGCTGTTTTGTTGTTTCCCGAGTCTCTGACAGCTTTGTGAAACTCTTCCTGCAGAATTTCGTCACCTTTGTCATCTTCTTTCTTTCCTATTATATCCTCTGAAAGAGATGTTACGTGCTACAACTCCTCAATGTATTCTTTCCATCTCGTCACTATGTCTTCAACAAACGGAAATTTTCCTTTTTGTCTTCTATTGCACCAGAGTTCGTTGTTTTGCTTTTGTTATAAAACTTGTTTGCTGTTGTGTATGCATCAGTTCATCCACTTTCCATATTTTTTTCCACTTCCCTCCATATTTCTACAAAATTTCTTCTATCACTTTAATATCTTCTCTGTTGATTAAATTCCTTAGTCTTCCATATTCAGTTCTTCCTTGTCCGTCAGTTGCGTTTTTGTATAGTCTCCAGTTTTGTACAAGTTGAATAACATCAGCTGTAATCCATCTACTTTTGTTTTTGAGTTTAGTTTTCCAAACTATTTTTTCTGTTCCTCTGTATATACAAATTTTAATTTGTTTGCAATCTTCATTTACTCCACCAGGTTGAAAATTTTATAGCTAGGTAATCTGGTTTTCATGCATAGTGCTTCGCCATTTCCTCTGGCTTCAGATTTTGAATCTCTCATTTTAGTTTTACTATCTTCTACAGTAATTTGAGTCTGAATGAACTATTCATCATGAGAAGCTTTTGGTCACTACTCGTGTCTGCAAATGGATAGCTGCTACAATTATTCACCTGGTTTTTAAAAAGTGGTTTGACTAGAACGTAATCTATTATCTGTTTAAGTCTCCTGGCACCTTCTTGTGTCACTGAAAACTAATAACGCCGCACAGGGCGTCGCATTTATCTTGAGCACCCAAAATATCTCTGGAACAACAACAACTATTGAAAAACAACTTTTACCGGTATCAGTGTAACGCAGGGGCTCATAGATGTCAATATTTTGAAACATTCTAAAACGAAGGCATCTGTGTTTTTTAACATAAACTTACGTATTTTTTTAATGGACACCATATATCTAGCAATCTACAACGTAGCAAATCACATAAACAATGGAGTTGCTTACATCATAATATGCCAATTACATCCCGAGATATTGCGCAGCGACGTTGACGCTTCAAGTACGCGAAAGGCGCTGCTAGCGCACGTCCTTACCAGCATGGGGTTCTCGCCTTGGTCTCAGGACGTGGGCTAGTCGCGCGTTTCGCGTATTTCAAGCGTCATCTTCGCATCGCAATATCTCGGGATGTAATTGGAATATTGCGATGCAATCAACTCCATTTTTATGTGATTTGTCATGCTATACTTTGATGAAACAATACAGTGTGTCCATTTAAAAACACATAAGTTTGTGTTAAGAAACACATATGCATCAGTTTTAGAATGTTTCAAAATATTGACATTCATGAGCCCGTGCCTTACGTTGATTCCGGTGAAATTCGTTTTGTAGCAGTTATATTTTGCGTGGTCAAGATCAATGGGATAGCCTGTATATAATTTAGGTATGCGCTGAAGCTGTTTTCGCTGTTTTCCGTATTCAATAAGCAGCAGGTGCATATCGTCATTGCATGTGGAAACTGTACTGCAGTTATGGGTAGATGAAAACGGAATTTCCAAGCGGATCGATGCGTATAATCTCGCCGAGGAATATTTTTTACGAGGGGAATCCAAAGAGCAAGGAGAGCTCTTTTCACTTCTCTCCTTCGGATAATTAGCAGCTTGGGTCGGACTAGTGATTTATTCATCCGTCATCTCAAGAGAGCGTTCCGTTGAAAATAACGAAGGAAAAAAGAACAGGCGCCAGATGTTGCATAAATTGGAAACTAGTAGAGATACGTCATGGTGCATCGGGAAGAGGAAAACGTTTTTAATAGCATAATCGTTCTGTCAAATGACTGTAAAAAACCCAGAAAGATTAATGCCACTTACTAAGCGTGATGCGTATCAGCGTATAAGAGATTAAACATACGGTTTTAGCAATGTGCGCATAGTGAAAGACCACAGTGGTAAAAAGTAATTGTATGAGGACAACATGAAGTTAAAGGAACTGCGAAGAGACAAAAATGAGTAAAAGAAACAAATAAAAGAAATAAAAAAGTTGCTTTCGTAGGTGAAGTCTTATTTAATTCATAAATTTTGGCTTAGAAACAAAATTACACAACGATAAGTTTTCACATAAGGGTAGTTTTGTATCCTCTAAACACTTATAAAAGACCTCTTATCGTGACGAAAGAAGATTTCTGAGGTACATACATTATTTTCATTCATGTTCCTCTCCATAATTCGGCTTCACTGCGGATAATTATTTCAGTCGAAGTCAAGGAAAGAGCGAAATATTCTATCATTTTGTAGAGGAACATTCTAACTAAACTCCATTGTTCTGATGCCCCCAACAACTCCGATCTTTAATAATGATTTTGAGAGACTCTAGTAGACTTTTGTACAATGATGAGGTGCTTTGAGTTTTTTCAATCGGTATATTTAACAATGCTGTTAATTCAATGTAATTCCTTTCTTTTCAATCACCACTTGAAAACCCTATGCGTCGGCGGACAGCGAGTTCACCACTGTGTACCTGTGGAAGTCGATAACGTTTCTGTCTCACATCCCGCGGATATCAATATAAATTTGAAAAATTAGTAAATCACGGAATAATGTAGATAGAGAGGTAAAAATTAATCGACACTCCTGGTTGGAATGACATGGGGGTTTTATTAGAACAAAAAAAAAAAAAAAAGGGTTGCTAGACGCGTGAAAGATATGTTGCGCGCCTCGTTTGGTGATGACCGTGTACTCAGCCGCCACTTTCGTCATGCTTGGCCTCCCAGTTCCCCAGACATAATCCGTGCGATTATTGGCTTTGGGTTACCTGAAGTCGCAAGTGTATCGTGATTGACCGACATCTCTAGGGATGCTGAAAGACAACATACGACGCCAATGCCTCACCATAACTCCGGACATGCTTTACAGTGCTGTTCACAACATTATTCCTCGACTACAGCTGTTGTTGAGGAATGATGGTGAACATTTTTAGGATTTCCTGTAAATAACATCATTTCCGCTTTGTCTTAATTTGTTATGCTAATTGTTGCTTTTCTGAGCAGAGGAAACGCCACTTGACGGACATTTCTTAACTTTAATTTTTTTTTTTTGTTCTAATAAAACCCCATGTCATTCCAAGCATGTCTGTCAATTTTTACCAATCTACATTATTCAGTGATTTATTAAGTTCTCAAATTTAACTGATTTTTTGATCACCCGGCATATATATATGTATATACCAGCTTCAGTTCCCGGCGTTGGCCGAATGTATGCCCGTTTGCTCCAAATCAGACTAAGCTTATACAACATATTGGATGTCCGTGAACTATATCACATGCTGCAAGGATGTGTCACTGTATTTAGGCCTTCCACCAAAACGACAAGTGTTAAATTCTCTGTTTCAGTACAAAGATATGTATGGTGTGATACTGATTCTTCCACCGATTTCAGCAAGTTACGTAACCGGAGGGCGTCACTTATCATTGTACTTCTAAACTACTGAATTTTAATCTGCTAAGCGACTGATTTATCAGTCACCTTCTCCTCTCTTTATGCTTTTCTTCAACTACTTTGAGTATTACTGTTTTCCTATAGCCTTTCTTCCCTTATTTATCGTTACTCTTTTACTATAAGCCACATCCATAGATACTTTGGTAGCAGCTGATTGTTATTCATTCCATAATCTTTGCACTTAGCGTTGATTCCACTAGTAGCATGTATATTTATTAAGCAACAGGAAAAATATGTAAGTGTTAATGTTATCCCATTATATGAACTTATCTTTATTCAATCTATTTGGTTCGAAACTGCTTCATACTTCTGTAATCGACTTTTATACGTTCTACAGCCTTATTGTATACCAATGCACTTGTTTGTCTGTATAGAGACCAGAAGAAGGGCACTCAAGCGCCCGAAACCGGTCGTTAAAGTCAAAAATAAATAACTACAAGCAACTGGTTGCTGCATTTCATTAATTTATTACCGGAGGGAGTTAGTTATCTTTTGTCCAAAATGATGATATCTTTGCGTAACAATTTCCTTCGACTTATTTCACGTGCGCGTGGTGGTGGTTGCGTATTGTGAAACTGTGAGCTGTCGTTAAGAGTGGCTTCTCCGTCAGTACTAAGCGATAGTACCAACATTGCCACAAATAATAATCGCAAATCACATACGTAAGGCACGAATCTGTGTCGCGAGTCGCTTCTTACGCTGTCCTATAAGCCTTCCGTAATGAATACTGAAATTGTGCGTACTGTTCGTGCTGATTCGGCTTAATTGATAGTCGCATTTGAGCAATCAGCAGCCCTAGATTAATTTCGATAGATCGCCATTACAGTCGTCGCCGTCAAACAGGCCTCATCACGCACCCTCCCCCTGCTCAGGCTGAGCAAAGCAACGGATAATAGAGCGGCGAGCGCAACGCTTCCACATCAAACGCTGCTCTGTTTGCGAGATAAGCCGTTGCCCGCGCTGCCTAATAATGTGCAACTCTCCAACCGCAGCTGCGGGGAACGCCGCAGATGACAAGCTTTCGACGTAGCGGTCTCGGTCGGGCTTCTCTGTGTGCAATATGAAACAGTTTCTCTAATTGCGCGTGCTATGGCAGCTATCTGAAATATGCTGAACTGACGTGGCAGAAGAGTTCCGTGCCCTTTGATCAAACACGGACTGAATTATTGACTTTACATACAGTTAGTTGAACTAACGACATTGTTGCAATCTCTGTATGTAACAACCGTATCAAACCAAGGACATGAGAAGATAGTTTCGTGAAACTATAATGAGTTACCCAAAACAAACTAAGATTATTTTTAAAAGCTATATATTCTCGAATTCCTTGTGTTAGAAAAAATAAAACGGGAGTTCATGAAAACGGACCCCATTGAGTTACCTCCAGACAACATGTCACTGACACGACTGCAGATGATTATAATTCTCATCAGCGGTAGTAGTAAACAGCTACATCTACATGGACTACTGTGAAAATCACATTCAAGTGCCTGGAAGAGGGTTCATAGAACCACAGTTATACTATTTTATCTCCCATTCCAATCTCGAATAGCGCGCGGGAAGAAAGAACACCTGAATCTTTCCGTTCGAGCTCTGATTTCTCGTATTTTATTCTGATGGTAATTTATACCTATGTAAGTGGGAGAATGTTGACGATTGGAGTTTCGTAAGTAGCCCACACTGCAGTGATAAGCGACGTTGTTGTAATGATTCCCATTCCAGATCCTGCATCATTTCCGTAACGCTGTCTCCCCTGTATCGTGACAATACGAAACGACCTGCCCTACTTTGGACTCTTTCGTTGTCCTCCGTCAAACCCACCTGATACGGATCCCGCACTGGGTAGCAATACTCGAAAAAAGGAAGGATAAGCGTAGTGTATGCAATTTATTTAGTAGTTCTGTAGTTCTGTTGCATCTTTTAAGGATTCTGTCAGTAAAACGTAGTCTCTAGTTCGCCTTCCCTACAACATTATCTACGTGTTCTTTCCAATTTAAGTCTGAAGTAATAGTAATTGCTAGTTATTTTGTGGAGTTTATGGCCTTCACTTTTGATTGATTTATCTTGTAAACAAAGTTTAACAGATTTGTTTTTGTACTCATGAGGACAACTTCACACTTCTCATTGTTTAAAGTCAATTGGCAATTTTTACATCATAGTGATATCAGAAGAATGGCAAAAGTGTACTGCAAGATGTTCTGCAAATCAGTGAAGATAAGACGGAATACATGGTCCTGAGTAAGGCAGCAAGTGACGATAACCCGCTCACAGTGGACAGTTTCTATTTCAAGAGAACAAGTACTTGCAAATGCTTTGTATTCTTCAAATTGTAGTGCCAAGATCGGAAATTAATAATCTACTGAATGATGACCGGTTTCGGTGAACTGTGTCACCATCATCTGGTCAAATGTATTTTATGAGCTGGTCATCTTATTTAAAAAAAGAAATGGATATCAAATAATAAGTGCATCATAGCACTCAGTCACCATATAAAAAATACACAAGTTAAAACATGACAGCCAGTATCTTGCAAGCTGTCAATTCTTAACTTGTGTATTTTTGTATGGTAACTAAGTTCCATGTCGCACTTATTATTTTATATCCATTTCTTTTTTTTTTTTTAAATAAGATGACCAGCTTATAAAATATATATGACCAAATGATGGTGACGCAGTTCACCGAAACCGGTTGACAATCAATAAATTATTAATTCCTGATCTTGGTATTTCATTTTGAATACAAAACTATCATATCCCCACCTAAACCGGCAATGTCAGCTAATGTTCACTTTCATATACCTTGGTAGCCTTTTCAGTGATCAGAACCACAACTGATATAAATGCAAAAAATTGTGGTGGCAGTAAAGCATACTTTAGCCTTCAGGATGAGCTGAAAAAAAAAGAAGATCGCTGTCCAGAAGATTTGTGATCACGATTTATCAAAATATGTACGGATGTGAAACCCACACCATTAGGAGAACAGATGAACAAAAACTACATGTTTTTGAATAGAAAATTTTACGAAAAATCTTTGGCCCTGTGATGAACACACAAACAAGAGAATGGGAAATTCGGAACAGCAAGGAATTAGCTGAGCCTTAGGCACAGACTGACATTATACAAATGATAAAAAAGGAGAAGGCTGAAATGGGCTTGACATGTAGCCAAGATGAGTTTCTGGGAGCTGTAGCTGGAAGGAGGGGCCGGGGGCGTGCCCGGACAAGGACAACATCGACAAGGATACTGAGGACATGGGACTATGAGCAGGCAAATGGTGGCAGGGGCGATGGAGACGAAGTGTAGAGCAGGCATATGGGCACGGACAAGTAGTAAACTAAGTATTTCAAATTATTTTAAAGGCAGCCTTACTCCCTTCAAAATACTCTCCATTACAACTATATTTGTCCCACTGATGCTTCCACTGTTCGACACATATTTCTTGTCATCTATAGAAATAGCTGACTACTCCTCCGTCATTTCCTACTGACCTTCACTGTTATCCAGCCGATGTCCATTCATGCCCCTTTCCATGCGTGATAATAAGAATTTATAACATCTGACTGAAATTCTGGATCAGTTTCAAGCCGTTGTTACAAAACACATGTTTCGACCGGTCAGTGTCGGACGTCCAGAACGAGGTCTGTCATCAATCGACCTCTTGCGATTTTTAAATCGAGCACATCCCCCGTATGCTTGAGTTTTAATCATGGAATCACCCTGGTAATCTATCAATAAAACCATAAAAAGAGTATTTTTACCTAGCAGAAAAAAAATTCACAGCTACAGGTTGTTAACTTTAACTTGCCGTCATAACAAACTGTGGCAGTAAAACACTTCAAATGTACATAATAACACACGCTGAACCGGCAACGCGTCGCAGAAGAAATGCGTACTACAGAAATTTCGGTCAAGAAAATTCCACTTTTGTAACTTTTTTTTTTCTTTTGTATATCGGGGCATTATACACCAAAACGGAGATCAGCTGAGAAATCTAGGTTCTAAAGTATTGTCAGCGCCAAAAGGAACTATAACGATTAGGCGCCTTTTGTGGAGACAACAACATTACTGCAACCGATATAGTGGTAACAGAAAGTTTCTGCAGTAGGGTTTCAGAATGTGTAGTGAGCAGGCAGTGCAACGCAACAACAAAACAACAGACTGGAACCTTTAGTATCGAGAGCCATAAGAAGGTTGTAAGCCGGACAGACACGGAGCGAAGTGACTGATGGTATTGGAGTGATCCAAATTTCCAGAACATGGACGTGATTTTAGACAAAAGGAGCCGTTAAAAAGAAGGCATGGTCAAGCAAGAACTGACCGCAGTTACCAGCCGGTCGAGGCAGGAGGCTGTATGCAACTCAGCTGCAACGCGCCCTCCATGCAACAACAGGGCGTGCTATATGAACGAACAGACAGTCCGATATCGCCTTCGGGAATGTTGCCTTTACGCTCAGAGGCCTGTGGTGTGTGTCTCATTAAAGCCACGACACCGCTGAGCCCACAGGAAATGGGCGGAGGAATGATAGGATTGGAAATGTTCAAATGTTAGTAAAGTTATGGGACCTAACTGGAGGAGTAACCGGTTCTCAACTTTACAAACTACTTAAACAAACAAACCGTAAGAACAACATACACACCCATGCAGGATTGGAGTCGTAACGATTGACGTCGGGTTCTGTTCAGAGATGAGTCAAGATTTTGTGTTCAGCCGTACTATCGTAGTTCCCTCATCTGGAGAGATGGGTGGAACTCTGAACAACCCTGCTCAGGAGCAGGATTCATCACCATACCATGTTGGTGGATGAATGGTGTCAGCAGGAGCCATTACTGGCGGACGTACGAACTTCTATGTCCAGAAACGCGCAAGTCCAGAGGTATAGAGTCGCGACCCCTCGATCTCTTCTTGTGTCCTACGCTGGTGCCATTTGAGATTGATTCCTTCTGGTCACCACAGAGATCCTCTGGTATACAACAGGCTTAAAGTTTAGGCAGGTAAACGAATGGAGAGACCAGTTTGGTCACCGGACTTAAATCCGATTGATCAGGTCTGGGATGCACTTGGCAGACGCATTGCAACCAGACTAGCACCTCCCACAACGGTCGCCAAGCTGGATATTGCACTCGTGGAAGATTGGTCAAATATACCTCAGGAGCTGATCGATAAACATACTCTCCATGTCACGCAGGTGTGCAACTGTACTGGCCGTCAGAGGGAATCGAGAATGACTTTTTTCACTATTATGGTAGCCCCATGGTGCTTCGATGTAAGTAAATGCCATGTAAAACTTAAGTAAAGAGGCGTGACAGCATAATATCGTACTGTAACACACACAAATAGTAACCAATACTTGAATGAAATACGTTACCATGTGTATATTGCCTGATCTCCTGAGTTTAATCAGCCTACATGTTGACCACATCTACTCGGCAAATCACATTTAAGTGCCTGGCAGTGGGTTCATTAACCAATTTCATAACATTTTTCCACCGTTCCATTCTCTAATAGAGCACGGGAAGAAAGAACACCTACATCGTTCCGTTTTAGATATGATTTCTCTTGTGATTCTTCAGGTTCTCCCGGCGTATTTGATGATCAAAATATCCACGGGTGTACTGCCGGTCTATAGTGTCCAACGGGCACGTTGGACACTATAGACCGGCAGTACACCCGTGGATATTTTGATCATGATTTCTCTTATTTTATTGGGATGGTCATATCTCCCTATGTATGTGGGTGCTAGCAAAATATTTTCACATTGAGAAGTAAAAGTCGGTGATTGAAATTTCGTAAACAGATCACGCCGCAATGATAGCGTCTTTCTTTTAATGATTTCCACCCCAATTCGTGCAACATTTCAGTGACGCTTTCCTCCCGGCAACGCGATAAAACAAAACGAGCTGCCCTTCTCTGAACCTTCTCAATATCTTCCGTCAGTCCCACCTGGTGATGGTCCCACACTGGACAACTGTAGGAGAGGACGCACAGGTGTGTTGTAGGCAGTCTCTTTGGTGGAGCTGTTGCAGCTTCGAAGCGTTCTGCCAATGAAACGTAACCTTTGGTTCGCCTTCCCCACAATATTTCCTATGTGTTGTCTCCAGTCTAAGTTGTTCGTAATTGTAACTTCTAGGTATTTGGTAGAATTTACGACCTTAAGGTTCGACTGATTTATCGCGTAATTGAAAATCAGCGAATTTCTTTTAGTGGTCGTGTGTATTACTTCACACTTTTCTTTATTTAGCCTTAGTTGCCAATTTTCGCACCATGTCGAAGTTTTGTCTAAATCGCTTTGCAGTTGCTTTTGATCCTCTGTTGACTTCACTAACCGATAAACGACAGCATCATCCGCGAACAGTCTAGGGGAGCTATTCAGATTGTCTCCTAAATCGTTTATAAACACAAGGAAGAGTAGGGGACCTATAACGATGTCCTAGGGAACGCCAGATATCACTTCTGTTTTACTGGATGACTTACCGTCAATTACTACGAACTGTGTCCTTTCCGCTAGAAAATCGTGAATCTAATCGCACAATTGCGGCGATATTCCATAAGCATTACGTCGTAAACATCGACGAAATAACTGACGTATTACGTTAACAGCATAAATTCAGTTAATGTGGTGTGTTCAATACAGTTGTTAAATTTTTCCTACATTACAGAACCCAAGGAATTGTATTTGTACATTTTTACATTTATATTGCCCACTATATATTTTTATGAAATTAATTTTTTACTCTTAAATACTCCACTGTGTTAAGGATTGTACCAGAGAGTTTAACTTTTCTGCCAGCAGAATTCTGCTTCCCTATTAGCACGCTGCTTTTGCATCCGCTGACGCCGCGGGAAGAACATAATCTCACGGTTGGCTAACTTTTAATGAACCGGGCCAGGAAGCGACGATTAATATGGACAGACTTCCTTGAGTCTGGTTACGATAAGAACCTTGAGTTTAATGAATCACCTTCTAGAAGTTTTTTTTGTACTTTTCTTTTTACCCAATTAACGTGCCTCATTGTTATGTTTATAAATATAACCTGTCCTTTGTGTTCCGATGTTTCTGTTTACAGCAGTACGTTTCTTGAAGCAATTTCGCTGAAATTTTAGTGCAGGATTCTCACTTCAGAAATAAGAATTAATAGTTTGATATCGACATTAGTACGTAAATGATAGAAGGGAGTGTGGTAACCACTTTAACTCTTCTCGAATCTATATTTATAGACTTACTTGGATTACATTCTGCTGCTTGGTAAAGTATTCTAAGTGCCGATCAGTAAGTCTTGTTTCATGAAATAATCTGTCAAAATATGTCTCATCAAAAAACATCTTAGCTGTACCGTCTGTACGCATCGATCTCTCGTCTTCAATAATTTTTTATTTTGGCGAATGCATTGAAACTCGTCAATCCAAACTGAATCGTCTAGAACAGCTGTCATAAGCGTGCCAAAGGACACACATTGATATCCATTAATAATTATTCCTTTTGTATTCAAGCTTAGTTCACGATTTATTTTCAGTAACAATTCAATATGTGCAGCTAAGTCGTAACGCGACGTTATTTGATTGTATATTTGATCATTTCCTTCATGTTGATAGTTGTTTTTGTAATTTATGTATAGAATGACGTGTATATTTAATTATTTCCCTTGCTTCTGTTACTAGAGAAAAAATTAAATCTGTTTCTATGTAAATACGCCACTTTATACTTGTTTATGTTGAGGCTCAACTGCCATTCGCTACACCATTCATGAATACGCTACAGATTCTCGTACGTTACGTTACCCGTTGCCAATGTTGTTACTTATCGATAAACTAGAGCACCATTTGCAAAAAGCCTCATCGAACTTCCGATGCCATATACGATACTGTCCTTCAAAGTAGTCACCAGTGTTGTATAGAACCCATAGCGCCGTGGCGGTGGCCGAGCACATTGAGGCGCTATGCTCCGATGCACGAGGCCATACCCGGTCAGAGGTTCTAATACTGCTTTGGACATGGGTGTTTGTGTTGCCTTTTGTAGAAGTTAGTTTATGGGTAGTTTGTAAGTTTAGGAACTGCTGAGCCCGCAGTTAAGTCTCATAAGCTTAACAAACATTTGAACATTTTAAAACCCTTTGCCAGCGATGTGGAATGCGTAGTATACTGTTAGAAGAGCCTCTTCTGTTGATGGTGGGAATGGAACAGTCTACTGCCTGTCGAAACTCTGAAATATTTCCGAAGCGAATGACACGAAGTAGTTCCTTCTTCTTCAGCATAAAATCCAGTTTTGCACTTCATCTTCAGAGGCTCTAGGACGACCTGCCTGATGCATGTATGCCACAGTTTGCAGACCTTGGTTGAATGCTTTTACGCAACGCCTCTTCTACAACTACGTATATACCCTGCAATCCACCGTATAGTGCATGGCGGAGAGTACACTCTACCACTACTAGGCATTTCCATTCCTATTCAACAGCCAAATAGAACGAGGGAAAGAGAATGTATATGCTTTCGAACGAGCCATAATTTCTCTTATCTTCTCTTAGTAAGGATTACTCGAAATGTAAGTGGGCGGCAGGAAGATTGTTCTACACTCAGCTTCAAATTCCGGCCCTCTAATTTACCTCAACAGAATTTCCCGAAAAGAACGTCTTCTTTCCTCCAGCGATCCCCATTTGAGTTCCCGGAGTATTTACGTGACACTCACGCATTGTCGAACGAAACTAGGTGCTCGTCTTTGAACTGATTCTTTGTCAGCCTTTAAACCTGCTGCGGTTCCCAAACACTTGAGGAACACTCAAGAAGTAAAAGCGATTTATACGTGGTTTCCTTTACAGGTGAAATACATCTTCCCAAAGTTGTTCTAATAAACCGAAGTACACCTTACTCACAACTGTCCTTACGTATTCGTTCCGTTTCATATCGCTCTGCAGTGCTACGCCTAGATATGTCAACATTGGTGACCTTGATGACACTGTCGTGCTGTACGACCTCTGGCACATTCAATCTTGATCCAACTCCGTTGTTTCTGTTTCAAAAACATATTGACACCTTTATATTAGACCGCTCGCTCACAAGTGACTGTTTCCTTCGATGGTGCGCACGCCGGTGATTTGGGAGGGACGAGTGCATTTGTTCGGAGGTAATGTAGGGATGTCAACAACATGTGCTATCAGCGGCAATAGTAGATTCCATTGCATAGTTTCTCCAGAGCAGTGTTGCCACTATTTAAATTCCAATCCTCGCATATTGTGGAAAGTCACTGTCGTAGAACGCTTCACTGTGGCACACATGAGATCACTTAAACGTCTGAATTCTCTCCTTTGAGATTGACATGCTCTTTTCTATAAGAAACGCCACAATTCAGTCACATAGTTGGTCTTATATTTCACATTTTCGCACACTGTTCATCAGGCGACAGTGTGGAGCGGTATAGAACGCCTTGCGGATGTAAAGAAACGCATCTGATTGAGATCCTGTATCTGCAGCCCTTTGGATCTTGTGGATGAGTAACGAGAGTTGTGCTTAACATGAGACCTATAAAGAATATTTCGGGTCTCCAAAGATGTCGTAATACTCTTACATAATATGTGCCCCAAAAATTCTGCAGCTGACTGATGTCAGTTTTGCGCATCTAATCAATGACCCTTCTTCCTAATGACCCGCGCTTTTTTTCAAATCTTTAGGAACGTTTCGTTCTTCCAGCTGCTTTCGGTACATGGCTGCTGGAAGAGGGGCAAGTTTCTTCGCATACTCGGCGTAAAATCGAACTGGTACTCCATCTTGATTAGCCGGCTTTTCTCTGTTGAGCGATTTCAATTGCTTTTTTATCCAACTGACACGTATTTCAATATCTGCCACTTTGTCGTTCGTGCGATAGTTTTGTGGGTGTCATCGGAAGCTAGGTGTCAAACCAAACGAAACTGACTACACAGCGATTCCCTGTACTCTTCAAAATGTTCAAATGTTTGTAAATCTATCGGACTAAACTGCGTGGTTATTAGTCCATAGCCTACAAATCTTTAGGAACGTTTCGTTCTTCCAGCTGCTTTCGGTACATGGCTGCTGGAAGAGGGGCAAGTTTCTTCGCATACTCCGCGTAAAATCGAACTGGTACTCCATCTTGATTAGCCGGCTTTTCTCTGTTGAGCGATTTCAATTGCTTTGGTAATTGTAAATTTGTGGGGTAAAAATCGCAGAGGGAGACCAAGAGACGCGTATAGTAAGCAGATTCAAGTGGATGTGGGTTGCCGTTCTTATGAGGAAATGAAAAGGCTTGCTCAGGATAGAGTAGGGTGGAGAGCTGCATCAAACCAGTCTCCGGACTGAAGACCATAACAACAACAACAGCCTACAAACTACTTAAACTAAGGTAAACTGACCTAAGGACAACACCCATGCCCGAGGGGGAACCCCGACGGCGAACGGCCGCGCACGCCTCACCAAGGCGCCCCAGTACGCACGGCTAATCCGCCGCGGCCCCTGTACCATGGAAGTTCACGGAGAGGCCGGGCATTTAAATCCAGACACCTTATTGCACGATACAGGGGGATAGAAAAATCATCATGTATGGTACACGGAAAATTGGTGCAAAGTTCTCTACACAGACGAGTATCGCATCTATGATAGCAGGGGAGGATCGTAAACAACTTTGTGTGTGGGGAGGGGGGGGGCGTACCTGCAAGTGGTGCATGCTATATACCGTCAGTCGAGCACATCAAAGTGATTGATCGATGTTTTGGTTGGCCATGAGTCACAAGATAACTGCTTCAAAGCTAACATCCTTCAATCCATCCTTGAACCGCATGACAAGCATTTCGGAGATGAATTTTACTTTATGTTCGACAACAGTCGTGTTCACGGGGCAGGTGGAAGTATTGCGGGACTGATTTGCCCAGCATGAATCAATAATTAAACATGCTTGGGAGAGATCGAAAAGAGTCTTATGAGCACGTCCGTACCTGTCATAAAATGTGCCAGGGTTAAGCGGTATTGCCATGAAAGAATGGGATATGACAGGCCAGCAGTGGTTAAATGTACTTGCAGGCCACTTGCTATGCACGGTGCAGGCGTGAATTCATGCAGGGAATCGTCGAACTCATAACTGATTGAGCTTACTACTCAATGGGCTTATCTGTATTAAAGCGAATTTAGATTTTGTTTAAATTGAAACGAATTGCTTTAGAATAGAATACCACAGAACATTTGTTTGGTTGAGTGATACATTTTTTTTTGTATTGTGTGTATGTGTGTGTGTGTGTGTGTGTGTGTGTCAAATGCATGGTATTGTCTCTGCCTGGAACATTGTTTTGATGATTGTAGAGAATTCCCAGTAATTTCCATTGTCCAAAGGTTTTCAGTGCATACAAGTTCGTTATGGAGTCATAAGCACAGTTTTCGTAATCATTACATCTATAAACAGAATGAGTACCTTATCCATGTGCAAGAACATTCCACATCAGTCACTGAAGTGTCGAGGTTGACGGCCCCTGCGTTTCTATAGTGTTAGATAGAGGTCTAACCATATGGGTGTCGGATTATAGAATTTCTTTATGGTACGTGAAGTTCAAAACTTAAAAAAAAAAAAAAAAAAAAAAAAAAAAAAAAAAAAAAAAAAAAAAAAAAAAAAAAAAAAGAATCAGCCAAAGCCATTCGACGCAGGTCTCAAAAACTTTCGAGAAAATCGAATTCAATGTTTCCAAAAGTACACGTAAGTACTAAGTACCAATAATTAAAACAGTTGACGCATCTGTACCTGCAAGTCTGGTGGTAGCATTCTAGTCTTCCACCCCCAGGGTTAGTGGTTCGAATGCTGTCATGATAATTTTGCTTTTAGTTTTTCTGTTGTGTTCGAAACTTACAAAGTATTTGACGAAAAGTGCACGTGTGTTTGTTTATTCGTAATTTTATATATTTTATGGAAGGTTGTTGATAATAATAGACAATAAAAAAACGTAAGGTACATTTTCTTACGGAATGGCTTGACGACGGTGGTCTTTGATCGTTCGGTATGCGAAGAGCTACGGCATTGTATCTGGACAATCATCTCCCTAGACACTAATAGCTTTCCACGAAGCTACCATATTCAACCATCGTTTTACGGGACGACAAGGTTTTCAACTCGTCTACATACACATAAAAAAAATAAGAATAAAAAATAAAAAATAAATAAAAAAAAAAAACTTGACACAACACGTGGAATTAGAGATCCGAAAATGCTTTATATAACTGAATGCGGAAAAAAGGCATATGTTCCAGTGGGATTCGAACCTCCGACTGTGTGGTTGTGACGACAGTACGCCATCACCTGAGCTAAATCGACATGTGCAACAACTGTTCAATTACTGGTATTTGCGTGCACTTCGCAAAATTTCAAAGTCGATTTTCTCAATAATTTTTGAGATTTTCGTCGAATGGCTTTGGCTGATTATTATTTACGTTCTGACCTTCACGTACCATAAACATAAAGAAATTCTAAAATCCGATCCTTATGTGGTCTCCTTGTAAGTACAGTTGTTTCATTGTTTCTATCCTGAGCTTAGGTGTAAGATGTTTGTATCCATGTAGCACTAATACTACTATTACAACCGCTGTCAATTAGAATTTTGTACTGATCGGGATTCTAGAGAGTGTTCGCTGGAGCAACTTATTCCGTACTCGCGACGAGAAGTAATGTCGCCCAGTGCACGAATTCGGCGTCGGCGGGTTGTGCCTTTCGTGTTCACGTCTCGTTCTGCTCGGGGCTCGGATATACAGCTCCGATAACAAATCCTTCCGTGCCTTTTAAAGTGGAAGGTCCGTTCTCTTTGTCCCGGAATCAATATCCACATCGCTACTTGGCACGTCAGCGCGCGTTCTACGGTCGAGAGCGCTCGCCAGGCGCCCGCATAACTCCGTGACCTCCGTGGCCTCTGAAACGCCTCTGTCGACACTGTGCGCTGCCACCAGCTGTTGGCGGAAATGAACTGTAGCTCAGGGGGAAAGGGTAAAATGGTATACACTGCCTGTTTATTCACTGAGACGTAGCTGAACAAGAGAACAAGTGAGTCATTTTCGTCCCCTATATAAAAGTTAAGTAAATATGTTTAGATATCCTGCACATTAATAAATAGTACTGAATCTCTGCAGGGTGTTTCCGTAAAAAACTGCAAACGTGTATAACATAGAGGACACTCCAGTAAAAATTTCCATGTATAGAATCTGTGGAAGGAGAAGCTGGAAGAAGAAGGTAATAGGAATACAATCACATTACATTTAAATTAGTTAACGGAAAATACCGTATTTGACACCATGAACTGCACTCTATCCTACACAATGTGCTGAAACTTATAGATATCAGCCTCAATGCAAGCATGACGTCGCCGAACAATATTCTGACGCAACCTGACAAAGGTCCCTGCTGTATTTCGAATAACACCACGAGGACGTACAATTCATGCAAATAATTCTATCTTCGTATGCACTGGTGTCTCATACACAACTGACTTTAGACATCCACATAGGAAATAAAAAGGAGGACTCCCGTTTATAAGAAAGGAAAGAGAACTGACCCACACAATTACTGGCCAATATCGTTGACATAAGTTACATGTAAAATTTTGGAGCATATTCTCAGTTCGAATATAGTAAATTTCCTTGAAACGGAAAAGCTTCTTTCTATGAATCATCACGGGTTTAGAAAACATCGTTCATGTGAAACTGAGCTTGCCTTTTCTCACATGACATCTTGCGAGCCATGGATGAAGGGCAACAGGCGGATTGTGTTTTTCTCGACTTCAAAAAGGCATTCGACGCGATGCCACACTGCAGACTGCTAATGAAGATACGAGCTTATGGAATAGGTTCACTGATTTGTGACTGGCTGGAAGAGTTCCTAAGTAATAGAACGCAGTATTTTGTTCTCGACGGCGAGTGTTCATCAGAGGCGAGTGTATCGTCAGGCGTGCTACAGGGGAGTGTGATAGGACCGCAACTATTTTGTATCTATATAAGTGATCTGATGGACAGAGTAAGTTGTAATTTGCGGCTGTTTTCCAATGATGCTGTGGAGGGTGTCGTATTTAACTGACTGTAATAGCATACAGGATGATTTAGACAAAATTTCTAGTTGGTGCGAAGACTGGCAGCTAGCTCTCAATGTAGAAAAATGTAAGGTGGTGCGCATGAGTAGGAAAAACAATCCCATAATGTTCGAATACAGCATTAGTAGTGAGCTTCTTGATGCTGTCGCGTCGTTCAAATATCTAGGCGTAACATTACAGAGCGATATGAAATGGAACGAACATGTAAGAACATTGTAAGGCGGACAGCCGACTTCGGTTTATTTGGAGAATTTTGGAAAGATGTACTTCATCTGTACAGGAGGCCGCGTATAAAACGCTCGTACGACCACGTTTTGAGTATTGCTCAAGTGTTTGGAACCCGCAGCAGATCAGTTTAAAGGAAGACATAGAAGCAGTTCAGAGGCGAGCAGCTAGTTTTGTTACTGGTAGGTTCGAACAATGCGCGTGTGTCACGGAAATGCTCTCCGAGAACTCAAATAGGGATCGCTGGAGGAAAGACAACGTTCTTTTCGTGAATTTCTGTTGAGGAAATTGCCGGCCGCGGTGGCCGAAGGGACTGAGGCGCTTCAGTCACGGTCTGCACGGCCACTACGGTTGGGGGTTAGAATCCCCCTCGGGCATGGATATTTATGCCGTCCTTAGTTGTAGGTAGTTCATAAGTAGTTTGTAAGTTTAGGGACTGATGACCCCGTAGTTAAGTCCCTTAAGCTTAACAAACATTTTAACATTTTGTTGATGAAATTGAAGCTGAGTGTAGTACGATCTTGCTGTCGCCTACTTACATTTCGCGTAGTGATCACAAAGACAAGATAAGAGAAATTAGGGCTCGTACAGGGGCATATAGGCATTCTTTTTTTCCTCGTTCTATTTGGGAGTGGAATAGGAAAGGAAATGTTCGTAGTGGTACAGTGTACCCTGTGCCTCGCACCTTACGGTGGATTGCGGAGTATGTATGTAGATGTTAATGTAGATCAGGTGTCCTCGGAAGCACAGCATTGAGATCATTGCGGACGTCCACACTGAAGTCAGGGGTCATGTTGTATCCATATCCTCTCACTAACAGCCAACGATACGTTCTTCAACATCTCATGCAGAGAAAAACCTCAAGTACAGATGGCTATTGAGACGGCCAGGTTGCTGATACGGCTTCATAGGCTGCTGCTTCTTGTTCGGATGTTATTTGTAAATTATCCTGAAAACAGCAATACAACACAAAGCGTTACGCAACTTTACTACCATACCTATAAACCGGCTAACTGACCCCAGTCTCCCAATCTCATATTGTTCAGTTGGGCATTTCTGAATATATCCGTGTACAGTACTTATGCAGCAAATACTTTGCATCTATTATTGGTATATACCACCAGGACCTTATCCTCCTACTTTTCTTCGCGATGTCTTAAAAAAAAGTTGTCCTGTCTTGTAAGATAGTACCTCTTGCATGCAAACTCCTGAAATCGTAAGGGGTGGTATATAACGAGTATTCAGGATAATGGAAACAGCAGGAACTTAACTGTTTATTATTTCAGAAGGAATCACAAGAGCTGCGCGGCAACAGCCGAGCGGTTCTAGGCGTCTTGTAAAGGACTGCGAGGCTACTCCCGCCTTAGGTTCGAGTCCTCCTTCAGACATGTGTGTGTGTGTGTGTGTGTGTGTGTGTGTGTGTGTGTGCGATGTTGTTAAGATAGGTTAAGTACTTTGTAAGCCTACGGACTAAGGAACACTAATGACCACATTTGAATCATCATACGAGGGTAAGTCACGTAAGTCGCATACAGGTAGACACGCCAGTACTGTGAGCTTCAAATTTTCCTACCATTACGACACATCCGTTATGTGGGTTGCAGCAGTTTAAGGAAGCAAATTATAGGTCGAGAGCGTCACTTATATGATGTAAACGCTACCACAAAAGTTCCAAGCACCAAGCTTTTAAAGCCTTAGTGAACAAAGGAACTCGTGTTTCAATTTACAGGTGGAGTCAGCTGAAAATTAAAGCAATTATCAGGATTGTAAACGCAGTACTGGCGTCTACACGTGTTTGCGGCTTATTTACTTACTAACCCTCGTATTTTATCCAAAATCCTAATGTTTGTGATGCTTATGGGTCTTAACAGCGGAGTCATCAGTCCCTAAACTTACAAACTACTTATGAAGTAACTTATACTAAAGACAGCACAAACATCAATGCCCGAGGTGGAATTTGAACCCCCGACGGGGAACGACCTCGCGCAATGTAGCTTTGCGCCTCATCGCGCGTGGCCACTTCGTCGCGGCGTATTTTATCCCACTGTGACAGAATGGTCATTGTCTTCATTCAAGAAATGTTTCTACTTGCTTGCGTCAGCATGGGCGTTTCCAACCTCTTATTCAACGGTTAATTTTTTTTCTTCGGGGCTCAAAAAAAAAAAAAAAAAAAAAAAAGGATATCGCATTCGGGAGAGATCTAAACTGTAACCGTCTCTAATGACAGCGCCGTCGACGGGACGTTAAGCCTTAAGCTTCCTTCCTTCTTTTCTAAACTGTAAGGGGAAAAAGGTAGGAGCTTACCAGAGCAAGCAACAAGGGCATTGTCTTCCAGCAGAATGATGCCGTATCGACTATGTCTTTTAGACAGGCCCTATGTTTCTCTATGCCATTTTAATACTTTTAGAATCGAGAAGGAAGAAATTCTTGCAGCAAACTTGCTTCACTCAAAGATGTTAACGTATGGTTACAGTAATCGTTCTGTAGGCAAATTCAAACATTTTCTATAAGGGCAATGACCGTCTTGCACGGCAGTAGAAGTTTTTTGCATGAGAATATCGCTAGATTAGGTAGTAGCAAATTTCCTACAAGTGTCCTAGCCTATAGTTACATTACTGCTCCTTGAATCTTTTCTTTTTAGCACTACAGTTCTGCCATGGTCGTTTTCTGTAGTTTCAGACCAGACTCTTCACACGTTCTACAGTTTCCAAAGGTTATTATGTAGAACAGTGTTTTTTAACCTTTCGGTTGCGACCCTTAGGGGGAGTCGCAACGACTTGCTTGTGGGGTCACCGTCACCCGAGGAAGTACTTGTACCATTAAAAAACCACGTCAGTTCGATAATACAAAAATATAGGCCTAATAAAAGAGAAATTTACTTCTTGTTAAAATTATATAACTGCTTGTTTTACATCAATTCTAAATTGAACAGAACGTAGTTAGTTTTTTTATTGTACAGTGTGTTATCGATGAATACGTGCAATGTCTGAAAACCGTTTTCAGGTGCCAGTAGTTTCATAAATATACAAGATGCCATAATTAATTCTAAGAAATTAAATAAAATGTACTTCTTTAAAATTTGCCAATAAAGTGGGAACGTTCTTAATCAGCACAATTCGCTTCTCAATCTTGCCTAAGTTCGAAACACATGTTATGCAAAATACACATTTATGTCGGAAACCATGTAAAAATGTCTTCCATTCCGAAAAATAAACAATAAAAACAGTGTCCAACAATTTACAAGAAAGCTGTATCAACAGAAAGAACATTACAGTCGTTGCCTATGAGATAACGAACATTTTTTAGAGTTCGTGTTGGGGAAGATTCAGAGGGGTTGCCAGAATATTTTTAATTGGAAGGGGGTCGCATATTGGAACAGGTTAAAAGTCACTGCAATATAGCAACATGAGGCGTTAATGGCCTACTAGATCCATCTCCAGATGAATTTCCTTATATTTACGTAAAAGTCTAATTACATCCTGCACTTCATCACTGACACGAGCAATGATTTTCGAAGTCGTCGTTAATGGTCATGCACACACAAACGAAAACTGAAACATAACCATTAACCTGTGACCTTCCATAAACAGTGAACATGTCGTACAGAGCACTGAGTATACCTTGCTTTGCTCTGACTATAGTTTGTGTCACATTATTGAATTTGTGTCCTGCTTGTGTTACACAGTTCACAGATGAAATCTGCTTAAATGCTGTCGTTATTGTGTGGGTATTTGATCTGATGACGGTTTCGTTTAAGCTGATATTAGAGGACTGTTTTAAATGAATGTTTTAATGATACATGTATGCAGAACCTAACTTTCGTTTTCTTCTGTTCCAGGTGAGTACCCCGTGTTGAATGCCTCTGCGCCATGCAAGTCTTACCTGGTGAGTTGTACTCAGTTTGTCTTCTCGTTACACGACGATTTCCAAAGTCCTACATCTCGAAACAGGACAGAAAACTGTACCAGATTTTTGAGTATACAAGAGCTTTGCAGTCAAATGTGAATTTTTAAAAGCAACTTTCTTAAAACATACGGAACATTCTGCTTATATTGATATTTACATTCGGCTCTGAGGATATCCCATTTTGTGTATAGTAAAATGGAAAAGTTGGTACGGTATATCTGCAGTAAATAGTCTGTAGATGGAGGTGGAGCCTGGAAGATTCCAGGGCGAGAGGTAAGTAGTTGTATGTTGTGGGTAATTAAGAATCGCTGTCCCCGGTTTCCAGGGATTATGCAAGAGGCTTACATTGTGATAACGAACTCATGTTCAGAAATTAACCCTTTACGCATATATGGGCTGGAGGAAAAGTAACGACAACTGTTATTCTGCTCGGAGGTGACATTTTAGACAGAGATGCTTACCGTTACACAATTTCATTGTAATTGCCCCCATTATTTATGATGTTTTGCCGAATGTCTGGAATGCGTTGTATACCATCTGTGAGTCTATAATTGATGAAATCGCGTATTGCCCCCCTATGGCGTAGAAAAGTGTTTATCAAGCTGTGGGTAGCAACCTCCTGGGGGGTTGCAAAGTTTTGATCGGGAGGGGGGTAAGGGGAGGGGTTGGTAGCAGGGTTAGCCAGTAGCAGCAAGAAAAGTATGTTTCGTGATACAAGATGTACCTATGCCACTTTTGATTTCTGATGTTGGGTCGACTGAAACGGGTAACAAAGAACCCATTTTTCCACCTCATGATGAATTGTTAATTAAGCGACTTAACAGGGTTTGTGCAATACTGCTACAGTTATTTCCAGTGGTGGCAATCTACTTGTATGACTGTCAGTTGTTCAAATACTGTTATGTCAGAAAAATAAAAAATATAACTAACATAATATATTTTCAGTCGATACATAACAATACCTATTTATTATTGGGTCATAGTATTTTGCTGCCGGTAACGAATTTTCACTACGGAATTGTTTTTAATGAACTAATATCAATACCTTTTTTATTAGTGAATCATAGTATTTTGCTGCTAATTAAGGATTTTCAGTATCATTTCGAAGAAATCAAATGTTCACCCTTTAAATGTTAAGAAGTGGTGCATCTAACATTAGAACACGTCACGTCATATTATGAATTGTGGTTTATTATTCATGACAACAAAACCATACATGAAATACGTTTAGCCATAAAGTCCTTTTTACAGTTTTTATTTGTTTCCGCTACTGCAACTCTCGCCAGATGTGAATTGCAGCGCAGATATTAGATACATATCAGAAAGAAAATTAAATACTTTGCCTTTGGAATTACTGACATAGTTTTATTACAGGCGTGGGGGCCACCGGGCATTTTTACTCGGAAAGGGGGTCGCGCATGATCTAGCGGATACACGTACTCATAATGATATTTATCGAACTTGAGATATATCGACCGAGGTCTTCTGGTTGCTACTGTTATGGAAAATAAGAGCATCGACAAAAGGCTACAGATTACTATGTTACAATCAATTCCAAATGAAAGTTATGACTTTACATCACTCCTCATACTTGTCTTCTCAACACACACTGTTGAAAAAGATGCAAATGTTTGTAAAGCTTATGGGACTCAACTGCGAGTCATCAGTCCCTAAACTTACAAACTACTTATGAACTAACTTACACTAAAGACAGCACAAACATCCAAGCGCGAGGTGGGATTCTAACCCCCGATGGTGAACGGCCTCGCACATCGTAGCATAGCGCCCCAATGCGCTTGACCACTCTGCTGCGGCCTGTTTATCCCACTGTGACAGAATGTTCAGTATATTCATTCAAGAATTGTTTGTACTGGCTTGCGGCAGCATGGGAATGTCCAAGCTTACACGTCTTCATCAACGGTTAATTTTTTTCTTCGGGGCTCCAAAAATATATCGCATGCGGGAGAGATCTAAACAGTATGGGAAAAGAAAGGTAGGATATTCCCAGAGCAAGCAACATGTGAAAGGGCATTGTCTTGCAGCAGAATGATGCCGTGTCGTCTACGCTACCGACGTTTCACTAAGAAACATCTTTCAACAAGCCATATGTTTCCCTACGCCATTTTAATGCTTTTAGAATCGAGTAATTCTGCAACAAACTTGCTTCGCTAGAAGATGTTAACATATGGGGACAGTCATCGTTCCGCAGGCAAATGCAAACATTTTATATAAGGGCAATGGCCGTCTTGCACCATAGTAGAAGTTTGCACATGGGGATATCTCTAGATTAGGTAGTAGCAAATTTCCCACACTTTACAAATACAACTATAATAATGTTTTGCATATTCCAAACAATGAAATAATTCATAAAATATGTTTGAAATTTTTCTCGTAGATATCCAGTTTAGATAACGGTCGTGCATTTATTTCTGTCAGGATAAGTTTGATATAAGTAAACACTCCCTTGATAATTGTTATTCTATTAGCTAACTATTAAGTATCATGCTCTGCAACTGTAGCTAGACGAGTAAAGGTAAATATATTATTGTGAACTGCAAATAAGGAATGAGACGTTGGTAACAGAACAAATGTTTATTATGTACGAAAAATAGTGATATTCCTGGGAGAAAATTTGACACAAAAAATCAAACATCTTCTCACAAAAATATTAAACCAGTCAAACGCTTGAATTTCGAAAATATAAATTCATTCGTTCCTTTCTCACCTCTTATTAGTTACATATTAAACTAGTCAATCGCTTGAATTTCAGAACTATAAACTGATTTCTTCCTTTCTCACTTCTTATTAGTTACATGAAATAGAGGTTAAATTTTTCTTCCCGTCCTGGTAACTTTGTGTGATTATGTTTGCAAATGATGTTGAATGAGGGCAATCACGTGGGATTGGTATCAGCTAATTGCGTGAGAATTCAAATGTTTTGTGATTGAATTACTTATATTGAGCGGACAAGGGTACCTACGAGAACCTGTGAACCATTGAGAGGGAACAGTATTATTTATTTATTTCCTGGTTGTACAAGACACAGATCCAGTCATTAGTGTCGTTCAGACTTCTAATTTTAACATCTTGCTAAAGATTTTCTACCATGTTCTTAATACTGTCAATATAATCACGTGAGGCTGCCGTGAAGGGACGTAAAAGTTGGCTGTAATTGACATGTTCTGTCAACGCTAAATGTACATTGTTAATTTATGACCGATACGGAAACACCGCCGATGATACACTGGCCATATTATGGACTTTGACTGAATTGTATAGCAATAAATAAGACATTTCTGTATGATTTTACACCTTGCTACGAGTATCAGAGCTCGTAAAACTTTATTACTCCCTTTACTGCATGTTTTATTACTTAATTTGAAGACTTTATGGTCATTATGTCGACATGAATAAGCACTTTTCACAAATTGCACAAAAACATGTCTAGCCATAATTACCTTAAAGATGTAGGTACGTTTCACTTACAATGCGGTTTTCACTTTGCTTAGATGACAATGAATACATCAACGTTTGTACGATTTCCACTACCTGTCTTCTCAGAATCCTTTTCCATTCTTATGCGTAAGTTGTTAACGCGTTTAACGTCAACGTATACACAGAAAATAAGGGAAAAATCTGGTAACATTTACTAACGTCCTATAACATATGTATAGCTTCCCTATTCGTAATGTCGTGTTACATCGCTAGAGCTACAGCTAATAACAGTTTTGTAAGAATAATGACCGAAAATGTTAACCATGTTTTTAAAATCAGAAAATAGCGTATTGTCCAAGTCTGTCAGAATGCACGCTGGAAAAGAATCGATACAGTTGTTAAACCAGGGGTATTTGTCACATGTCAGTCGTATCTACACATACTATGAGTCCCATTTGACTAACGCACACGACCCCACACCATTACAGATCCTCTACCAGCTAGAGAAGTCCCTAGGCGTCATGAAGGGTAAATGGATTCATGGGGTTGTCTCCATCCCTTACACGTCCAGACGCTCGATACAATTGGAAATGAGCCTGTCAGACCAGCCACATGTTTCCAAACAGTCCAATGTCTGTTTTGATAGGCCCAGGCGAGGCGATAAATATTGTGTCGTACAGACAGCAAGGGTACACGAGTGAGGCTTCAGCTCTGAAAGTCCATGTCTGTGATGTTTCGTTGAATGTTTTGGACGCCGATACTTTTCGATGGCCAAGCACTGAAATTCCCAACAATTTGCGGAATGGTTGCAATTATCACATTGAACGATTCCCTTCAGTTTGTGTAGGTACAGTTCTTTCAGTATATTTTTCCTGTGGCAGCTGCGTAAGAGATTTGGGGTTTTACTGGATATCCTATATTCACGATGCAATTGTGAAATGGTGGTACAGGAAAATCTCAAGTGCATCACTACTTGGGAGATGCTGTGTCCCATCTTGTGTACACCATCCACAGAACCAATTACCAACTCACTTACATCGTGAGAACCTGGCATGAAGTAGCAGGACAGACAAAAATATACAAACTGGAAACCTCCATAAGAGCCCCGTCACACGCTCAGCAGTGCGGGGAGAGAGGGTTTAAGCAGTTCCGTAATATGTCCCATGATAGCATTGAGGTCTGAAACAGCACTTTAAAAGTGGCCAGAGCAGGCGGCAGGTGGCAGCTGTCCCCAACACCACCTCCCCTCAGACGCCGGCACACCGGACACGTCCATGGCCTCGTGGCAGGTGGAACGAGCTCTCCCCTCAGCCTCTCCTCCACGCTACCCTCTGATGTGCGAGAGCACATATACAGAGAAGAAACCCCCTAAACCACTGTCCTATGCTCCCCTCATAGATCCGTAAGATGCCACCAGATGTCAGACGCTTCCCTGGCTTAGAACCGGTAGATGACACTAGAGGCGCTTCTGAGGGTGCCTCTCGCACAACAGAGAGTAGCGTGGAGGGGAGGCTGTGGGGAGAGCTTGTGCCACCTTTAATGTGGCCACAGCTGTAGCCAGCATGCTGGCGTGTGAGGGGAAGTGGTGGTGGTGGGTTCAGCCGCTACCTGCCGCCTGCTGTGACTTGACCTCAGCCCATCATGGGACATCATACAGAACTGCTCTGGCCCTCCCTCCCCGCATCCCTGAGCGTGTGACCGGGCCCTTATGGATGTTTCCCGTCTATATATTTTTGTATGTGGCGAGAGGCACCCTCAGAAGTGCCTCTTGTGTGGTCTACCGGTACTAAGCCGGGGAACTGCCTGACATCTGCTACCATTTTATGGAACTATGACCAGAGCGTAGGACAGTGGTTTATGGAGGGTTTCTTCTCTGTATAAGTACTCTGTGGTAGCAGTAAGCCATATAACGCCAGCACCAGACACCTGTTTTGTTATAGGTGTGTCGTACCACATTTTACGTATCTCTTTTGTTTGGATAAACATGTCTATACCAGGTTCTTTGGGTCTTTAATACACATCAAAGCCCCTACCAGTCTTGTCACATCATGCCCTGTTCTGTTACGAAACACATGAGGCACATATGTTACAATGCACTCCTATTATAACAGATGGGAAACTGTAATTTAATCCTTGAAACGCCATGCTGTTTTGTGGCTTTATAAACATAATCTACTCCTAAATATTTCGCTTCATAATAGAAAGTAGGAGACGAGGTACTAGCACAAGTAAAGGATGGACCGTGAAGCGTACCGCAATAGGTCCGAAGGCACAGCGCTTGTCTACAGATGGCAAAGGTCCCAGGCTCGAATCCCAGTTCTGGAACACGATTTTAATCTGCCAGGAAGTTTCATATCACATCAAGTCTAACATGCCATGACACGTTGAGAAAGGTACCGTATCAATCTAAGGACAATGTGTAGTAATGAAGCACATGAGATTATTTTATGAAGCTAAACATGATATTATACTCCATGATGCTTATAAAAATTCATCGTGAATAAGGGGTATATGTAATAAAAACAATATTTGTTTTCTTCGTCACAGTTCCGCTATTTAGAAGTTCCTAAATAGTTTCTGACTTGTTCCTCCATTTTCAAACCATATGTCTACAAAAAGAAAGTTACAAGCATTAAGTTACACTGTTCACATTAAAAACCATAAACCATAAACCGCTATTTAGAAGTTCCTAAATAGTTTCTGACTTGTTCCTCCATTTTCAAACCATATGCCTACAAAAAGAGAGTTACAAGCATTAAGTTACACTGTTCACATTAAAAACCATAAACCAGCAGTTGGTATTGATGTTAGAAAACTCACATTTGCAGGTTGGAATAAGGTAAACCTGCAGATGTGATTTTTCTAGCATAAATTCCAACTGCTGGTTCATGGTTTTTTAATGTGAACAGTTGAACTTAATGCTCGTAACTCTCTTTTTGTAGGCATATTGTTTAAAATGGACGAACAAGTCCGAATCTAGTTACCAACTTCTAAATAGCTTTCTTTTTGTAGGCATATGGTTTGAAAATGGACGAACAAGTCCGAAACTAGTTACCAACTTCTAAATACCGCAACTGTGACGAAAAAAGAGAAATAAATGGTTTTCAGTCCATGATACAATGAAATAAAATATAGATCGCATCATTTTTAATGAAATAATAGTACATTCAACGAGAATTTCAACCAAGTATGATAAAATTGGAGCAGTGAGATATAATAAATATTCCTACATATCGGTAGACGCGCGCTCCGACCGCTATATGATTTCCACGTTAGTTGTTCCTTGCAGTCGACAGAGAGCGAGATCTTACTGTTTTAATTAAAATCTTCTAGTATCCATCTTTCATGGTTCCATTGGGAAATCGCAAATAACTCAATTGCCTTGTATGACAACCGCCATACAAAGGTCAGATACCGCTTATAACAGTACGTACTTACATTTGTGTACCTATATCTTATTAGTGCGAATTACGAATATCTCTTCATCATATATGGTTCAACCTGTGCTAAATATAGTTAGATTTAAACATAAAATATTTTCCGTTTCAAAAATTATGAGGTGAGGGGGACGATATCGAAATACATCAGAATGTTCAAGGATGTGATTTAACAGTAGCAACAATGAAATTCATGTTTCAAAATTTTCGACTTTCTTGAAGTCTCCTACTTTTTCGACGATATATCCTCGGATAACAACTGCTTTTTCTTTGAGAGAATTTTCAAAACTTCAAAGGCGGTATGAGAATGTATAAAAATACACTCCCGGCCATTAAAATTGCTACACCACGAAGATGGCGTGCTTCAGACGCGAAATTTTACCGACAGGAATAAGGTGTTGTGATCTGCAAATGATTACATTTTCAGACCATCCATACAAGGTTGGCGCCTGGGGGACTGATGACCGCCGGCCGTGGTGGCCGAGGGGACTGAGGTGCTCCAGTCACGGTCTGCACGGCCACTGCGGTCGGGTGTTCTAATCCCCCCTCGGGCATGGATATTTGTGCCGTCCTAGTTCGTAAGTAGTTCATAAGTAGTTTGTAAGTATAGGGACTGATGACCCCGTAGTTAAGTCCCATAGACTATACAAACATTTGAACATTTTTGACTGATGACCTCCATAGTTTTGTCCCCCTAAAACATCCAAACAAAACAAGGTTGGCGCCTGTGGCGACCCCTACAACGTGCTGACATGAGAATAGTTTCCAACCAATTTTTCATACAGAAACGGCAGTTGACCGGCGTTGTATGGAGAGACGTTGTTGTGATGCCTCGTGTAAGGAGGAGAAATGCGTATCAGCACGTTGCCGACTTTGATAAAGGTCGGATTGTAACCCATCGCAGTTGCGGTTTATCGTATCAGGACATTGCTGCTCGCGTTGGTCGCGATCCAATGACTGTTAGCAGAATATGGAATCGGTGGATTCAGGAGGGCAATACGGAACGCCGTGCTGCACCCCAACATCCTCGTATCACTATCAGTCGAGATGACAGGCATCTTATCCGCATGGCTGTAACGGATTGTGCAGCCACGTCTCGATCCCCGAGTCAATAGATGGTGACGTTTGCAAGAGAACAACCACCTGCACGAGCAGTTCGACGACGTTTGCAGCAGCATGGATAATCAGCAACCGTGGTTGCGATTACCCTTGACGCTGCATCACAGACAGGATCGCCTGCGATGGGGTACGCAACGACAAACCTGGGTGCACGAATGGCCAAATGTTATTTTTTCGGATGAAACCAGGTTCTGTTTACAGCATCATGATGGTCGAATCCATGTTTGGCGACATCGCGGTGAACGCACATTGGAAGCGTGTATTCGTCATCGCCATACTGGCGTATCAGTCGGCGTGATGATATGGGGTACCATTGGTTACACGTGTCGGTCACCTTTTGTTCGCATCGACGACACTTTGAACAGTGGCTGTTACATTTCAGATGTGTTAGGACCCGTGGGGCTACCCTTCATTCGATCCCTGCGAAACCCTACATTTCACCAGGATAATGCACGATCGCATGTTGCACGTCCTGTACGGGACTTTCTGGATACGGAAGGTGTTCGACTGCTGCCCTGGCCAGCACATTCTCCAGATCTCTCACCAATCCAAAACGTCTGGTCAATGGTGGCCGAGCCACTGGCTCGTTACAATACGCGAGTTACTACTCTTGATGAACTGTGGCATCGTGTTGAAGCTGCATGGGCATCTGTACCTGTACACGTCATCCAAGCTCTGCCGAGGCGTATCAAGGCCGTTATTACGGCCAGAGGTGATTGTTCTGGGCACTGATTTCTCAGGATCTATGCACCCAAATTGAAAATGTAATATCATATCAGTTCTAGTAACGTGAATATCCGTTTATCTGCATTTCTTCTTCATGTAGCAATTTTGAAGGCCAGCGGTGTATATTTGTCATTTTTTTTACCTAGACTACAACATATTGGAGTGTATTGTAATCGACGAATGGCACTTGGGTTGTGTTGCGTGAGACTGAAGAACAAACAGAAACCCACGACCGCAAATCGCCGATCTACCCAAAGAAGAAAATAAAAATAAACATAAAAAATGGAAAAATCAGTTAAGGAAATTACATTAAAAGGATTGATAGCGTCGTTAACTACCATGTAGGATGCCCGGGTTGGATTCTCAGTATGCAAATAGCCCAAAAGGCGTGAAATTAAAAAAAAAAAATAATAATAATAAAAAGTTTTTCACTGTGGCGATTAACAACATCACACAAGCATCTCACTTCACTTTTTGTTGATATATCACACCATTTTTTGCAGTATTACGCTATGTCTAGCAAAGTAACATACAGTATAAAGTCAAATGGTATAACATACCGCTTTTCCTCACCGCCCCCGGTATGGTCGTGCGGTCTGAGGTGCCACGTCACAGGTGCTTCGCAAGATATTATAGAACAAGCCATATCTCTCATGTCATGCAAAAGTGATGTTTCTTCTCCACTTATATATGTTTGGCCAGGAGTTGGACCACTATTTGTTCTACGGCAGCTGTAATTTCTCTCTGGTATCGAAAAGAAGAAAAGTTTCGTTATATAGTTTCCTTTACAGCGTTGCACCGTTAATGGCTAGCATTGTACACGGTGTTTATTAATGAATGTCGGGGTATTAACGCTTTATAATATTTATTATATTAATCTTACAGTTATAAATAATTTGTCAAATGAAAGAGCAACTCAAACAGATTTATTTGGCACGAGTGCGCATGTGCAGCGCGCAATATTACTGCCGCAAACCGCTAGACAGCGGTAGTAGCAAATGTGGCGATTACTGAACGAAAAGTGTTTTGTGTTTTTCATTTTGCAAGGACCGAATATTTTGTCACTGTGCAACGTGCGTTCTGGCTGAAGTTCGGTTGTGATCTTCCAAGTGATAATAACGTTCGTAGATGGTATCATCATTTTCAAAATACCGGCTTCCTCTATAAAGTGAAGGGCACAGAACGACCAAGGGTTAGTGAAGAGACTGTTGAGCGAGTCAGAGAATTGGTCACTCGTAGGCCAAAGAAATCAGTCCGGAAGACTAGTCGTGAATTACAAGTTCCTGTGTCGACTGTTTGGAAAGTTTTAAGAAAATGTGTATAGCTACGTCATTGCCGTTTACAGATATTTCAGGCTCTAAACCTGACAGACCATAGATTACGTGCCAACTTCGCAAATGGCGTGTTGTTTCATGACGATGACGATTCTCTGGATCTACATCTACATGGGATACTCTGCAAATCACGTGGGTTCATCGATCCACCGTTATATTATTTATCTCCCATTCCATTCTCTAATAGCGCACGGGGCGAAAGAACACCTGAATCTCTCCGTTCGAGCTCTGATTTCTCGTATTTTATTATGAAGATCATTTCTAACTACGTAAGTGGGAGTCAACAATATATTTTCGCATTCGGATGAGAATGTTGGCGATTGGAGTTTCATAAGAAGCCCACGCCGCAGCGATAAGCGCCGTTGTTGCAATGATTGCCATCCCAGATCCTGTATCATTTCCGTAACGGTGTCTCCCCTGTATCCTGACAATACGAAACGAGCTGCCCTTCTTTGGACTCTTTTTATGTCCTGCGTCAAACCCACCTGATAAGGATGCCACAGTAGACAGCAGTACTCCAAAAATTGTCGGACAAGCGTAGTGTTTGCAGTATCTTTAGTAGTTCTGCACCTTTTAAGGGTTCTGCCAATAAAACGCAGTCTCTGGTTAGCCTTTCCCACGATATTATCTACGCGTTCTTTCCAATATAAGTCTGAAGTAATAGTAATTCCTAGATATTTAGTTTACTGCCTTCACTTTTGATTGGTTTGTCTTGTAAACAAAGTTTAACGGATTTCTTTTCCTACTCATGTGAACAACTTTACACTTCTCATTATTTAGAGTCAATTACCAAATTTTACACCATAGTCATATCTTATTCAGATCGTCCTGCATTTGATTTTGATCTTCAGATGATTTTACTAGACCGTAAATTACGGTGTCATCTGCAAACAACCTAATATGTAAAATCGATAAGCGGGTCAAAGTACACTGTCCAGTCACTCGTTGATCATTCCTGGGCAGGTGTTGAGAAGCTCCTGAGAGAGCTAAATACGAAAAAATCTGCTGGTCCGGATGGAATATCAGTTCGGTTTTATAAAGACTATTCTGCGGCGTTGGCCACCTACTTAGCTTGCATTTATAGCGAATCTTTAATTCAGCGCAAAGTTCCTAGTGATTGGAAAAAAGTGCAGGTGACTCCCGTGTATAAGAAAGGAAAGAGAACTGACCCATACAATTACAGTCCAATATCGTTGACATCGGTTTCATGTAGAATTTTGGAGCATATTCTCAGTTCCAATATAGTAAATTTCCTTGAAACAGAAAAGCTTCTTTCCATGAATCAGCTCGGGTTTAGAAAACACCGTTCATGTGGATCTCAGCTTGCCCTTTTCTCACATGACATCTTGCGAGCCATGGATGAAGGGCAACAAGGGGATTGTGTTTTTCTCGACTTCAAAAAGGCATTCGACGCGGTGCCACACTGCAGAATGCTAACGAAGATACGAGCTTATGGGATAGGTTCACAGATTTGTGACTGGCTGGAAGACTTTCTAAGTAATAGAACGCAGTATGTTGTTCAGAGACGAGTGTATCATCAGGCGTGCCCCAGGGGAGTGTGGTAGGACCGCTATTATTTTCTATCTATATAAATAATCTGATGGACAGAGTAAGTTGTAATTTGCGGCTGTTTGCTGATGATGCTGTGGTGTATGGGAGTGTGTCGTCTGTAACTGACTGTAATAGCATACAGGATGACTTAGACAAAATTTCTAGTTGGTGCGAAGAAAGGCAGCTAGCTCTCAATGTAGAAAAATGTAAGGTGATGCGCATGAGTAGAAAAAACAATCCCATAATGTTCGAATACAGCATTAGTAGTGAGCCTCTTGATGCTGTCGCGTCGTTCAAATATCTAGGCATAACATTACAGAGCGATATGAAATGGAACGAGCATGTAAGGACAGTTGTAAGGCGGACAGCCGACTTCGGTTTATTGGGGGAATTTTGGGAAGATGTACTTCACCTGTAAAGGAGACCGCGTATAAAACGCTTGTACGACTACGTCTTGAGTATTGCTCAAGTGTTTGGGACCCGCAGCAGATCAGTTTAAAGGAAGACATAGAGGCGGTTCAGAGACGAGCAGCTAGATTTGTTACCGGTAGGTTCGACCAATGCGCGAGTGTCACTGAAATGCTCCGGCAACTCAATTGGTGATCGCTGGAAGAAAGACATACAAACATTGCTACCATAATTAATAAGATTAAAATTTTGTAACATTTAGTGCATTGGCATGGTCAATGTTTGCAGTTAACTTCATACTGTTTGATTATCAAATGCTATTAATTACCAATATTTCTATCGGGCGGTAATCCCACACACCACGGCCAAGACACGACTCCCTTCCCCAGCGTTTGAATACCGTGCTCTCCCTGCTCCCAAAATTGTATCCTTCCGCGAATCCTAACGCCTCATCTTTAAAATACAATTTACATTCCAAAATATTATACATTTGAATATCACAGAATTAAATCCCTTGACCATCTCCCTACAAATGTTGTTTATATTTAACAAACAAATATATATTTAAAATACTAAAAAACGGTTGAGACTGAAACTCTTTGCTCAGATAGCCATTAAGCGTGGCTTCTCACTGTTGAGATATACTGCCGCCGTCGAGATGTAGTTACACAATTAATATTTAATTTATCATGGACTTTTATGTAAATATATCCAGTTCTTGTTCACAAATACATATAATTGATTATATATAAATCATCTGCTAAGTATCTAGTATTTTTAGTGGGCTATGAAATATTTAAGTGAAAGTCTACAACATAAAGAACGTTACTAAGAATAATATTAAATATAATAATATAAACTTTATATTATAAATGTAATGTGCGTTGCTGGTTCATATTTTGTGTTTCTGTGGCGGAATCTATATTTTGACAGAAACGAAAAGCGGAACAAGAGGGTAAAATAAAGTTTGTTGAAAGACTACGGAAATAACGTGGCACGTCTGTTAAGATATGTAGCGTGGTGCAATGCCGCCCATTTGCTTCTTAAGCTGTTACTGATAAACACTAGTATCAATAGTATTAAATATGAGTCTTATAATATTATTATTATTATAGGACTGAAATTTGTCGGGTTTTTATCTGTAAGGGATATTGAAATTGTAATTACAGCGTTTGATTCTCCAAGGTCTCCCGAATACATTCGTATACTTGCCGTATTATCATTCCCTGATTTTATATGGATTTTTAGAATAATGGGTGTGGCTGTATTGTATTTCATATGAATTCTGGGTTAGCCGCACTCGATCATTGAAGAGTGTTGCTTCCGGTTTCCGACCACATTAGGAAAAACCTGGCTACCTGCTGTATCCAATTGACTAGGTACAAACTGGTAGTCGGCCGGCTGGGGAACCGAACAGCTTGGCAAAACCCGCCTTTCACATGGAAACAACCAGCTTCCACCTGTATCTGTAATATCACAACTGTTTGCATTGCTCTTACATTTGACATATCATTTATAATTGTTCGTTTAATATAATAAATATTATAAGGCGTTAAAACCCCAATATTCCTATATAAACAACCTGTATTCCTAAGCTTACGATAGTGTGGCCGACTGTAGAAGAGGATAGACTGTTCAAAAAAAAAAAAATGTTCAAATGTTTAAGCTTAAGGGACTTAACTACGGGGTCACCAGTCCCTAAACTTACAAACTATTTATGAACTACCTACAACTAAGGACGGCACAAATATCCATGCCCGAGGCGGGATTCGAACCCCCGACCACAGTGGCCGTGCAGACCGTGACTGAAGCGCTTCAGTCCGCTCGGCCACCGCGGCCGGCAGGATAGACTGTACTAAATACGTCATAAGAATTAAAAAGAAATTTCGTCAGGTCTATGTCGAGCCTGTCAGAATTATACATGTACACTCCATGATGTTGCGAGGCTACTGTAGAATAAAGCCAGCTAAAACAGCGCCAGTAAAACGTAAGAGGAGAGGCAGGAGAGACGCGCTGGAGCAGACCGCGCGGACATCACACATTTATGGGCAGGCGTTTGGGTAAACACGCGAATGAATTCACGTGTATGTGGACTTAGGCGTCGGTAGCGAAAGCGACCGGCGGCGCGTCGCGTGACATTTGCAGCGCATCAGCAGCCGGTTCTGCGTGTTTCCACAGCGACGCGTCGCGGCGGTCGGCCGTGACAAAAGCACAGGCAGGGGCGGGCGCGAGGGACAGCAGGCGCTGCAAACATGTATGGAGCGCGCGCGTTACCGACCACGCCGCTTCTCTTTTGTACTGAAGACGACAACTGAATGAATTTGAAACATTCAGTGTAAGGAAGAGAAGAAAAGCGACTCTTTTCACATAGCTGGTGATATGTAATGCCAGATTTTTATTAATTTTTTATTTTTATTTATTTACTTTTTGTCCTTAATATCAGACGTGCTTATGACAGTTCAAATTTTCAAATATTTGTGTACGTGTTGGCCCAAACGACTGTGTGGACTATCAAATTTTTACTCAAAAAAAAAAAAAAAAAAAAAAAAAAAAAAAAAAAAAAAAAAAAAAATTGTCTTAAAATTACACAAAGTTATGGAACAGCAAGAGTAACATAAGTTGGATCACAGAAATCAAGGAAGACATGATGAAACTGCAGATAACGATGGAAGATTTGAAAAACAAGACAGACACACTCAAGATACTTCAGGACAAACACGTCACACTACCAATAAAAATTAACAAACAGAGACTGGGAAGGGTGATTTCGGATGAGGAGAGATGGCCCCATCTGAAAGAATGAAAAAGTATTGGGCCAAGAAAAAAAAATAACAGAAGAACCTAATTCATAATATTTATGTTGACCATAAAAGTAATAAATAAAAAAGTAATAAATAAATTAACCACTGTATTATTAAATTGTCATGTTTATTTTTGAACTAAATTGTGTTAATGCATAATTGTAATAACCTTTGTAATATTGACTAAAGTGGTCCAATGAAGGCCATAAAATAAATAAATAAATAAAATTACACAAAATGTTCTTCTCTTCATACTACCCTGAAGATTTGCCTGCAACTAATTAGCCTTCTCTTTATTCACTGCACCACAGAGCACGTATTGAAGGAATGATCGGTCACTCGATTATGCGGACCTCAGTTATAGGGATTCATAATTATACGGATTGTCAACCGCGAGTAAATATCTTTGTTGTCTGGTCTGAGCATGTACAACATTACCCGCTGGAACTTTTTAAGCTGCGGTGGAGTAGCCGAGCGTTCTAAGGCGTCCCACTGCAGAGCTCGCGGTTGCTCGCCGCCACAGAGTAACATATACAGAGAAGAAACCCCTCCCCCCAAAACCACTGTCCTACGCTCCGCTCGTAGTTCCATAAGATGCCAGCAGATGTCAGGCGGTTACCCGGCTTAGTACTGGTATACCACTCTAGAGGCGCTTCTGAGGGTGCCTCTCGTAGATCAAAGGGAAGCGCGGAGGGGAGGCTGAGGGGAGAGCTCGCGCCGCAATCCACGCGGCCACGGCTGTGTCCGGCGTGCGGGCGTTTGAGGGGAGGTGGTGAAGGGGACAGCCGCTACCTGTCACCTGCTCTGGCCAGTTTTAAAGGGATGATTCTGACCGCAGCGCCATCATCTACATCTACATACATACTCCGCAATTCACTGTAAGGTGCGTGGCGGAGGGTACACTGTACCACTACTAGGCATTTCCTTTCCTATTCCATTCCCAAATTGAACGAGGAAAAAAAGAATGCCTATATGCCTCCGTACGAGCATTAATTTCCCTTATCTTGTCTTTGTGATCTTTACGCGAAATGTAAGTAGGCGTCAGCAAGATCGTACTACACTCAGCTTCAAATTCCGGCCCTCTAAATTTACTTAACAGAAATTCACGAAAAGAACGTCGTCTTTCTTCCAGCGTTCCCCAATTGAGTTGCCGGAGCATTTCCGTGACACTCGCGCATTGGTCAAACCTACCGGTAACAAATCTAGCTGCTCGCCTCTGAACCGCCTCTATGTCTTCCTTCAAACCGATCTGCTGCGGGTCCCAAATACTTGAGCAATACTCAAGACGTGGTCGTACAAGCGTTTTATACGCGGTCTCCTTTACAGGTGAAGTACATCTTCCCAAAATTCTCCCAATAAAGCGAAGTCGGCTGTCTGCCTTACAACTGTCCTTACATGCTCGTTCCATTTCATATCGCTCTGCAATGTTACGCCTAGATATTTGAACGACGCGACAGCATCAAGAAGCTCACTACTGATGCTGTATTCGAACATTATAGGATTGTTTTTTCTACTCATGCGCATCACCTTACATTTTTCTACATTGAGAGCTAGCTGCCATTCTTCGCACCAACTAGAAATTTTGTCTAAGTCAACCTGTATGCTATTACAGTCAGTTACAGACGACACCCTCCCATACACCACAGCATCATCAGCAAACAGCCGCAAATTACAACTTACTCTGTCCATCAGATCATTTATGTAGATAGAAAATAATAGCGGTCCTATCACACTCCCCTGGGGCACGCCTGACGATACACTCGTCTCTGATGAACACTCGCCGTCGAGAACAACGTACTGCGTTCTATTACTTAGGAAGTCTTCCAGCCAGTCACAAATCTGTGAACCTATTCCATAAGCTCGTATCTTCGTTAGCAGTCTGCAGTGTGGCACCGTGTCGAACGCCTTTTTGAAGTCGAGAAAAACACAATCCGCCTGTTGCCCTTCGTCCATGGCTCGCAAGATGTCTTGTGAGAAAAGGGCAAGCTGAGTTTCACATGAACGATGTTTCCTAAACCCGTGCTGATTCATGGAAAGAAGCTTTTCCGTTTCAAGGAAATTTACTATATTCGAACTGAGAATATGCTCCAAAATTCTACATGAAACCGATGTCAACGATATTGGCCTGTAATTGTATGGGTCAGTTCTCTTTCCTTTCTTATACACGGGAGTCACCTGCGCTTTTTTCCAATCACTAGGAACTTTGCGCTGAATTAGAGATTCGCTGTAAATGCAAGCTAAGTAGGGGGCCAATGCCGCAGAATAGTCTTTGTAAAACCGAACTGGTATTCCATCCGGACCAGCAGACTTTTTCGTATTTAGCTCTCTCAGCTGCTTCTCTACACCGGAAATACCTATTGCTATGTCCCCCATTTCGGAATTAGTACGTTGATCAAATGATGGTATATTTGTGCGGTCCTCCTGCGTGAAAGATTTCTTAAAGGTTAAATTTAGAACTTCAGCTTTCCGTTTGCTTTCTTCTATTACTGCCCCGGAACGATCAACTAGTGACTGGACAGTGGGCTTTGACCCGCTTATCGATTTTACGTAGGATCAGAATTTTTTCGGGTTCTCGGAAAGATCTTTTGCTAAGGTATGGCTGTGATAATTATTGTATGCTTCACGCATCGATCTTTTTATAGACGCACGAATCTCTACTAACTTTTGCCTGTCATCATTTGCGTGTTCTTTTTTTAATCGAGAGTGCAACAGCCTTTGCTTTCTCAGCAGCTTTCTAACATTATTATTATACCACGGTGGATCTTTTCCATCCTTAATCGTCTTTACTGGCACATATTTCTCTAACCCTTCATTAACAATGCATTTAAATTTAGTCCACAATTCCTCTACATCCATAGTCGCAGAATTAAACGATGCCCATTCAGTTTCTAAGTGCGATCGTAACCTTTGCTTGTCGGCTTTTCCCAACAAAAACACGCTCCTAGCCTTCTTGACTGGTTTATGAACTTTGGTGACCATCGACGCTATGACGATATCATGATCACTAATTCCTGTCTCTACACAGACATCGTTAATAAGGTCATCTTACGGAACTGCTTCAGCACCCCCCGCCCCGCACCCCTGAGCGTGGGACAGGGCCCTTACGGAGGTTTCCCGTCTGTATATATTTGTCTGTGTCGCCGCCTCTCTGCGGAGCGCGCGTTTGCTCGCCGTCGGAGGTTCGAGTCCTCCCTGGGTCATGGGTGTCTGTGTTTGTGCTTAGGTAAATCTACCTTAGTTTAAGTAGTTTGTAAGCTACGGACTGATGACCACGCAGTATGGTCCGAGAGATTTAAAAACATTTGAACATTTTTTGAAATTTTTAATGGACTTACGAAACCCACGTCACCCTCGGTAGCGTTTCTTACAATTAAATGTCAATCAATGACACAGTGGCTGCAAAAGCAGTCACAATTTATTGTCTACTGATTAAAGCTATTCAGTAGCGATGTTTAGATGGAGTATGGCCGGGTGATTAACTGAGAGTAGTATTTAAATTTAGTGATCGTTGGTTCGACCCTGGTATGCGTTAATATTTTTTCTCTCAGTTTCCTGTATGTAACAGATTCTTATTCTTACTTGTCACAAATGTTTATTCATTTTTTTCGAATATGTCGGGACTTCCGAGGTCTTGGTAACGCAAGAACCTAACAATAGAACATAAATAATAATTCATCACTTGTCATAAATACATCCTCTTTATTTCTCAAAATAATGTGATAATATTGAACTGAAAGGGAACAGCCACTGTCATGTCTAAATCAGAAATTCGAGCAGCAAATTACCAGATGCCGTATTCAAACCATCCAGCAAAACCATATCTGGCCCTGACATGTACACACGATAGCGAAAAACGGTTCCGTGTTTCTGAAGTTGGGTCGCATGTAGAAGAAGCAACTATTACTGTCTGAGTTAGGCATTGTTGTCTGCGGTGTTACTCTGTTGTACATATCCGTAGTTCCTAATATTTCCTCTTCTTGCGATGAGTGTGCGTAATTGCTGCAGTCAGGATCAACATTAAACATGTCAATGCGTACGAGGTTTTCAGTTACGTTTACAAACTACATTAAAGCGATTCTTTATTTCCGCCCCCCTCCCCAGAATCATATAAATTCTACCATATGTATTTATATTACTGAAATGGTGTCGCGCAAAACTGTAAGGTATAAAAGAGTGTCGCCATGAAGGAAAATTTGGAAAGCACTGCCCTAGACTTACAAACTACTTCAACTAACTAACGCTAAGGACAAAACACAAACACGCCCGCGCACACACACACACACACACACACACACACACACACAAACACATTCCCGAGGGAGAGCTCGTACATCAGAGGGGAACTGCCGCCCAGTCAGTAGCTTCACGCACACACACACACCCATGCCCCATGGAGGACTCGAACCTCCACGGCGAGCAACCGCACGCTCCGCAGCGTGACGCTTCAGACCGCTCGGCTACTCCACCGCGGCCAAATGTAATGTAATGACGCTATGAGCACTTCTTTAACACTGCGAAACGAATCTTTTATACTAAAAGCTGTTTGATTACCAATTAGGAGAGGTGGTAGTATGCCTAAAACAACAGCAAAATCTGTACTAATAAAAAAAGGCACACCATAAAATCTGAAAGCAAATCTGCGATACTGTTAAAGCGCTCTTACCTTTTAAATTATGCATTTTAGAGAGTACATTTTCTAGCCTGTTTCACTTTTTTTCCTCCCTACTGGTCCTAAAATATGGACGTTCAAGAGCTTGTAGTAGAAGAGATTTGTTTAAAAGTACTCATAGTGACTCAGACCATAAGTTTCTGCTTGCAGTAGTGCATTGTGAGTAGGTACTGGTGAAGATTTCTACTTAATATGGAGAAAACTGTCGGTCATAAAATGTATATAGCAATTCTATACACGTCGTATTAGTGTGAGATAAGCTTTGACTTTGAGAGCAGAGCAATAGATTAGAAACGATATCAGTTCTGACAAAAAAGAAGTTGATTCACTATTGGATTTAAAAAAAAAAAAAAAAAAAAAAAAAAAAAAAAAAAAAAAAAAAATGTTTGTAAAGCTTATGGAACTTAACTACGGGGTCATCAGTCCCTAAACTTACAAACTACTTACGAACTAGGACGGCACAAATATCCATGCCCGAGGGGGGATTCGAACCCCCGACCGCAGTGGCCGTGCAGACCGTGACTGAAGCGCCTCAGTCTTCTCGGCCACCGCGGCCGGCTATTGGATTTCACTGTGTATGTAATGGATATTCGTTGAAAATGAATATGGATATTAAATTTAGTTTGTATCAAGTCTATAAGGTCGGGATGTAAATTGTTTACTAGGTTTAGAAATTAAAAGTGACTTTAAAATCTATAATCTTGCAGGAAAAGAGAGCAGCCGTGGACTGGAGTGTGAAAATATGTAGCTCACTCAGCTAAAGAAGCTGTGTGTTAATGTGCTGCAAACTTTGTGTTGTGGTACTTGGTCCATCATCAGTGGTTAGTACGCTCCATCGATTTCGTTTCCGACACTTCGCGTCACTTACGATGATGACTTCAGTGTACATTGATTGGTCGCATCTAGTTTGTATTTAAGGGATGGATCTTTTTTCAAAATAAAACAGCTTCCCATAGTCCTAAATTTACATTTACACTTTGCAAATTAGAGATAGTGTGGGGCTTTACCTGTGCGCCCGTACCTGTTATTTATATTCCGCGCAATCACACTGCGGCACGACTTCTTCCGAATTACAATATGTTTCCTTAGAGAATTCCACACTTCATGCTTTTCATTTCACTCCCTTTCCTGAAATAATGTACACACGAATAATTTGTTTTTTGGTGTTCACGACAGTCAATACCAGCAATGTTGCTTATTAGGATTAACACTTAGCAATTTCCTTAGTGCCCTTTAGGCTACGGAACAAGACTTTGAATATCCTGACCATTAATTATCTTTGTAAAATATATACCAGGCATCGGAAGAATCTTTAAAAAAAACTGTTCAAATGTTTGTATTGTCTATGGGACTTAACTACGGGGTCATCAGTCCCTAAACTTACAAACTACTTATGAACTACTTACGAACTAGGACAGCACAAATATCCATGCCCGAGGGGGCATTCGAACCCCCGACCGTAGTAGTCGTGCAGACAGTGACTGGAGCGCCTTAGGTTCGGCGCACACTTGACGCAGCAGAGGCAGAGGAGAGGCAGAGGCGAGGCCTCCGTCCGTCTGTAACGCGTGCTTTCCAATGGGCCAGCGCACACTTAACGCAGCCGAGGCGGAGGGCAGGCGTTTCCTCGGTCACGCCTCTGTCCGGTTGTCCGAGGCGCACAGTTTTCCCGAGCCTCTGTTCCACCTCTGTCGCAAAGTGAAATGTCAAGTCATCGGATATGCTTCGAAAAAAATTGTTTTATGTAGACGAATATAAGCTTCATCCTTCTCTGTATTTAGTTTCTTTGTAACACTTTTACTTTGTGCGTAAAAAAATTAAAAATACTATTTTTCGATTTGTGCGTGTTTTGCGCTAACGCAGCTTCCACAATCGATTTTGCAGAAACTACTAACTAGAAAAAAAATATTTTTCTCTATCATATAGGCAAAAGCCACCGCATGACGTTGTGGAGGGTTTCTTTTCGTTATTGTACCTAGTTATTATTATAATAAAAAATAAATTACAACGCCGCGCATATTTTGAAGAGTTTGGAGTTAAAAAAAGTAGTCGCTGGCTAGTTTGCGTTTGGTGCGTTTTACACCATACATTACTGCAAACGAAATGTAGCTAACATATCGAAATTGTTTTTAACGGTGGAATGAGAGCTATATCTCTGTCGATTCTGGAGAAAATACGTGAGATACACGTTGGACGCGCCGGGCCGGCAGCTACGCGGCACACGCACGGCTGTTGCCGCCTGCTGTGCCGAGTGCGGAGCTGCCTCGTGTCTCCCTTCTTCGTACGCTGCCAAAGCTGGAAACGAACAACTTACTGAAACAGAAAGACACCGAGATTCATAAACCGAAGATGCTGATTGTGTATGTTTACGGGCTAGAGTCCCTGGATTCAGTAAACTTTGTGGCAAGCATGAAAGCACTATATAAGCTAAAATTTCCGTTACTACTGAATAAGTTCGGCGAAACCAGAAGGGACGTACAACGAACTTTTTAAACTATCAGGGACCGTCTTCAATTTCTTGAAACACAATGTCCACCCCTTCGTGGAGCTTCAGCTCACTGCTAAACCATAGATGATGCTAGGAACGTCTCTCGTCAGTATTTCTCAACCTGAATTCTATACTACTTTCAGAAATTCAACATTTGCAAAAGTATTAGCATTAGCTTCACTAATTACTAACAAATATAATAGCTGCTGAAGGTAATTATCATAAGAAATGTTGACAGGTACAAAATAGGAATGCAATGTAATAAAATGCTGCATGTACACGCACAGCTGCCGTCATAGAAGAAGAAAAAAGCAAACGTCAGTATCTTAGTACTCAGGAGCATGGAAGAGCTACGAATAAAGACCTAAGTAAGGAATCACTTTGCGTGCAAATGCAGTTAAACAAGGCAACTATGATTTGCAAAATTTTTCATGTCGACATATCTTTCAATTTAAGACATATGAAAAACATAGCAGGTGTCACCGAGAAGAAATGTTTCAGATCGTATATACTGTGCCACAATCATGATTAAATATGTCAGTTGTATAAAGGTTCTTTCAATTATTGAATTTGCTGTGACACTTGTTTCACTGAATTATAAAAGAAATGAAAGAAAAATAAATCTGACTTTAATTAAATTCCTAAAACATATCCCTAATTTTTCTTTAGCGGGTATGATGTGTCACACTATTTTTCTTCTCTGTTAAGTCCTTCTTACTCAGCATGTGACTCTCTTTGAACTGTCGTCTGTTTAGTCGGAATCGCTCAAGAGCTTAAAATGAGCTTCCATGGACCAGAGAAGTTCAGCATGTATTCTTCACTTTTGCCTTTGCTCAACAGATCTTTAACTGCTCTTATACTCCATCAGAACACACACACACAAATTAAATTAACTGAGTTTTGAAGGAGATTCAGGAATTAAATCAGATTGCATGGAGAGGTTTGCAGTGGACATGCAGCACGTGCTGTTGCAAGCTGCGCTGCCTCCTCTGCCTGCGCTGCGTCAAGTGTGCGCCGGGCCTTAATCTCCTCGGCCACCGCGGCCAGCGGAAGAATCTTTGAAGCTACATTTGTACAGTAATAAGGATGGTGACTAAGAAGTAATCAAAGACACTTTCAGACAAAATTAAAAATTACTTTGTGACATTAGCTGCCCATGTAAGTTCTGTCTCCATTCTCTATTTTTATTTACAGATTTTAAGATTAGTAATCTTAACTCTGAGGATACACACCGTGTGCCACATTTAATTTGTCCAGTTCTCTCTCACCTGTCGGCAATCGAAATGTGGAGGGGAATTAGCGCAAAGAGTCCGTCACATAGTACTCCACTACCGAATGTCCCAGGCTCAGTGTACTTCCGAGGAATAATATGCTTTCCTAAAAGAACTCCTGGGATGCACGAGGCAATGACGAAGTGGTTATCAACTGTTTACTGTAAATGGGACTTGGGTACGTCGGTAAACAAAAGGCACTTGACAAATTTGACTATTACGCTATTACTGATAGATAAGAATGATTAATCAGTGAATGTTGATACGTTTAGCAATTCCTTCATTACTTTAAATTTAATTGCACTGCCTTAGCCACATTACTGTACTCATTTTTAACAGGGATGTGTTGGTTGCCAAGTATACACAAATACTCAGACCCACAGGCTAGCTCAAATAAAATAAAAAGTAAATAACTATTCCTAATAATACAACTGTATGTTAGACCCTTCCATATCTATCGGCCATCAACTGGAAAACCAGCAATCACTGACGACTATAAAAATGTGTAATTATTGACATTTAAATGAGTATTATCGCGATGTCCTCTAATGTATGTGAAATAGCTTATTGAATCTTCTGTGTCTGAAATCTGGTTTGTTACAACTGTTAATAAACGTGACCGTGAATGTTGCCTACTGCAGTTAAATATATCTTAAATTCTAACATATAAAATAGACTATAATCTCATAATATTTCCAGTTGCATTTGACTGACAATTTAAAAAATACAGGAAGTCATACGTAAATTTTCACCATCAAAGTGTTGCGGAAATACCTGCATAGTTAAGACGCTATGCTATTAATGTAGCGGTCAATCCCTTCGAAGATTAGAGTTCCGATTCCTCCCTCGGCCACTGCGTGTGTGTGTGTGTATGTGTGTGTGTGTGTGTGTTTGTGCTTACCTCAAGGCAGGTTGTAAATCTTCTGACTGATGACCTTAGGTTTACAAACATTTGAACATTTTATTAATCTTATTGTACCTCATCAACTGTATGTATTAGTACGATATAATTTCGAAGATATGTATAGTGGTAGGTGGGTATCCTACCTGCAAATGTCTCTCGAATGCAGTTAGTGGGTAGAAAAAATAAACTGTAACGTCATATCAAAATCAGTTGTATTACTGCAGTAAGAGCGAAAAAGTTTCACAGTTTTGTTGGAGTTGGAATCGAGAAAAGTTTTCTAGATGTTTGAAATCGTGTTTAATTTTTTTTTTTTTTTTGCAGGTCAGTACTCACATTCTTAAATAAGGCTGGATTAAGTCTAGTTACTCACACGTTGCTTTATGCGAAAATTTTGCATGTCTCTCGTTGTTTATGTAATCTCTTCCATTCTGTAATGCAGGTGGTTTCTATTGATGCAGCGATTTTTTACTGATGTTAAAGAATAGATATACGAAACGATTTAAACCGGTCCATTATATAAGAATATGTGCAACACTTCCACATTGTGTGTGTGGAGTGGCCGAGCGGTCTAAAGCGTCTCGCTGCGGAGCGCGCCGTTACTGGCCGTGGAGGTTCGAGTCCTGCCTGGGGCATAGGTGTGTGTGTTGTGCTCAGGTTAGTTTACCTTAGAGTAAGTAGTTTGTAAGCTACGGACTGATGACCACGCAGTTTGGGCCGATAGACTTACAAACATTTGAACATTTTTGAATTCCATTATTTATGATTCATATATCATGAACCGTGTACCACACCTAACTCGGACCCCGTCAGGACACTCTGACATCGGGATGCATAAATGAGGTAAAACATGTGGTCAAAATTATTTCTCTTGAGAACGCTATTACATTGAACTTGTTGTGGCGTAGGTAAATGGTAAACCGTAATTTTTCACCTTGTTTAGTATGTCGTTTGTCCTTTTACATATCTATAATATTGATTGTAAGTCAGTTTTTTTGTTAAAGTGGGGCTGTAAAACTGATCCCACAGTCCCATATTGAAATCGATATCGCAGTCCACTTGGCTGACATCAGCGAAAATAATCCCTGTAGACTGGCGGTGTGTTTGTCAATGTGTTTTTAAAGCTATCGGTCGTCAGTCCCTTGACTTACATTCCACTTTAACTTATGCTAAGGACAACACATACACCCATGCCCGAGGGACGATTCTAACCTCATACGGGTAGTAGCCTCGCACTGCACAGGAAGGCGCCGTTTAGCGTTCTGCCACTCGCGCGTGTCAAGGAAAACATTCGCATAATTAAAACATTAGGCATTTGCGTTCAAGATTTTCAGTTTTCTTGGGAAAGTAAACCCACATTAATTGAACTAAGTTCTCAAAAGCATTTGGAAAAGTCTCGGCCAAATTGACTCTTATCAGGATGTTGGGACAAGAAGATTCATATTGATGATGGCTTCGATATATCTGGACGGATGAGAACCCTACCTTAAGGAGACCTGGACGTGAATGGTGCACATTAGTCTTTATCTACAATGCGGAGGAAGTTGCGCTGTTGAACCAACACTGACATTAAGCTGTAATACGAAATTTATTGAAATATCTGTTATAGTTTAAGAATTACAATATTTTGCCTAATAATGTTTTTACAAAACACGTTCGGATTCTGTAACCTTTTCTGGTGCATCGTCAGTCTAACAGCATTTAGACTGTAGCAGTTTTCTGTCAACACTCGTAGGAGCACACTATGCCTCTTGTTTTGTAGTTTGGAGTTTACCTGAGGAAGTAGAAAAACCCTTATTTCACTTCATTACTATTTTGTCTAAAATTACCGTTAAAATTATATACAGAATGAGCAACGTAGATCATTTCTGCAATGTATTAGACATAATAAAAAGATAGTGTCCTATTCTTTAATTGGGAGAAATCTGGTAAACCATTATGAAGATATATGTACCTACTGTTCTGAAAACCTAGTTTCGAGAAAATGAAAAAAGAATGTTCATAGTGTTTTAGAAGTGCACCTCGGTTGCACTGTGGTAGTGTGCCAGACTACAAATCCAAAGGTCTCTGGTCCGATTCCCGCCAGATCCTAGGATTTTTATCTGTCACTTTCCACTTCTTTCACCTCTGGCAGTATTGCTCACGTGAAAAATACCGAGTAGCACCGTGGTTCGGAACCCACGTTAAACTGTAGTTCCCCCCTATAACTGGCTGGGTAAGTCAGTTCGAAGGTCGGAGGAAGGCAACGGCATACCACCTCCAAACAGGAAAAAATGTTCAAATGTTTGTTAAGCTTATGGGACTTAACTACGGGGTCATCAGTCCCTACCTCCAAACAGGACCATGCCTAGTAAAGCACTGTGGTGTTCAAACTAATCTTCGGATTGTTGACTGCTTTACCTTTTACCTTTAACTTTTGCCTCTTTCAGAACGTACCAGTGGCATAATCTTGGTGGCCAGCTGCGTCTTTATCCTCTGCAGACTTTTTCAGGGGTCTTTTCCTCACTCTGGACTCTTTAATGGTGGCTTGTGCAGCCCTTTCAGCTTTAATCAGTCGCTGACGGTCTATGGCAGTCAGAGCAGCTGTCGTAGTATTTCCTGGTTGGATGGCTAATTTGTCCATTACTTTGTCTTGCCATTTACACCATCATTGAAACAGATAACAACATCCATTACGCCTATTTTGAGTACTTTCCATCCAACGAACACTGTTTTCGGTATTCGTTGCCACACGCAGGTGTTGTAACTCTCATTAGGATTTTGTGTGTGGCCATGTGGACATTTGCTAAGTAATTTTTGATCTGCAAGGTCCTTGTATATTGGCTTTATTATTTCTATGGAGTGTTTATGGCGATATTCCTTGCATGAAGCATCAGCGCGGCCAGTGCGCAGACGTTTGTTCAAGGAGCGCTTAAGACTATAATAACTATTTAAAAGTAAATAAACCGTACATTTATGGAAGCGGGAGAAATTTGTCTTTCATATGGAGGAATTTTTTTTTCTTTTTTTTTTCTTTTTCGATTTTCCAGTCTTTTTCATGTCCAGGACGCCTTAACTGTCGTTGGTTTATACACCTGTAACGATTGTTATCTCATAGTAAGGAATATGTGTTGTGAGTGTGACTGAAATCGGCCCAGGAGTTAAGCAGGAGGTATGGAACACACACAGACACACACACACACACACACACACACACAGACAGAGAAAATGGTCCATACATAAATTTCTATATGCGTTAATTTAGCAGTCTCTTTAAACTGAAAAGAAAAACCTTTGCCGCAAGAGGAAAGTGTGGTCAAGAAGAGTCACCTGGTTTCACTTTCCTGGAAAAATCAAGGTAAACAGGTGTCTCGTCTCATCTCTGTAGCTCTTGCGAAGTGGAGAGTGATCCTGCCTGCCCAGGGCAAAGCCGGAAAGAGGCTTGCCGAAGGGCGGTGGGGGAAGAGGAGGGGGGAGGGAAGGAGGAGAGGGAAGAGAAGGGGAGAAGGAGGGCAGAGGTCGGAGTGCTGCGCGGGACACCCAAGTGCGCAAAGTGGATTCCCGCGGCGCAGATTTCCGCCGCTGCAAACGGACTGCTGGGGGCGCATTAGGGGCACGCCTTGTTTATTTACGTGGGAGCCGCGTCGGCTGCGCGTCAACACCGGCGCACAGTGTTTAACTTCCGCAGTCGCCGCCAGGTGTCCCGGCTGGCGTACCAGCGCCCTGCTATGGCGGGTACGTCACGTTGGTACAGTGGCGGCGAGACATGTTTCGTTTTGGGTGTAATATTCGGTAAGCGTGCGTGGGTACATTTTAACAGAAAGCTCCCATACCATCAGTAAATTTGTTACAAGTAAATGTACAAGCAAACTGATAAAGTTACAGCTGAGCGGTCTGCGGCGTGCCAGTCACGGTCTGCACGTCCGCTGCGGTTGGGTGTTGTTCTTGTTGTTTTTTAAGCTTACGGGACTTAACTGCGGCGTCAACAGTCCCTAAACTTACAAAGTACTTATGAATGACCTTATACAAAAGATGATACAAACATCCATGCCCGAGGGGGGCATTCGAACCCCCGACCGTAGCAGCCGTGCAGACTGTGACTAGCGCGCCGCAGACCGCATGGCCACTGCGGCCGGCAGTCGGGGTTTCGAATCCCCCCCTCGGGTATAGATGTTTGTGCCGTCTTTAGTGTAAGCTAGTTCATAAGTAGTTTGTAGGTTTAGGGATTGATAACTCCGTAGTTAAGTCTCAAAAACTCTACAAACATTTGAATTTTTGAAAGTTACAGTCCCTGCATTCTGAGGTGAAACTTTTAGAGTTCCATTGATCATATATTCTTCATTACAAATTTGTAATAATATTGGATTATTCTTCTTTGGTGAAGAAATTTCGGAAACTTGTGTTTAGTAATTGAGCTTTAGTAACACTACCGTCAGCAGCAAAAAAAAAAAAAAAAAAAAAAAAAAAATGTTGAAATGTTTGTAAAGCTTATGGGATTTAACTATGGGGTCATGAGTCCCTAAACTTACAAATTACTTATGAACTACTTACGAACTAGGACGGCACAAATATCCATGCCCGAGGGGGGATTCGAACCCCCGACCGTAGTGGTCGTGCAGACCGTGACTGGAGCGCCTCAGTCTCCTCGGCCACCGCGGCCGACCCGTCAGCAGTGTCACCATTTCTATCACGTACTGAAACTATTCTTTGTACTTTACTTGTGGTATAAATTACGTATAAACAAAATCAAATTGGCTTTTCTGCCAAATGTAGACACCTATTATAAGCATCTTGAAGTCCTTAAATTTCGAGCTTCGCCGTACTATCGTCAGTCTGGAGGATTGTGTGTTATTAAATTTTTTTCTTTGTTTTTGCAGTTTTGTATACCAAGGAAAATCTGCTCCGTATTTTTTAATTTATTTGGCAAAAATCTATAGATTGCTGTCCTTCCTATGACTTCAGATTTAAGTCACATTTGGTGTATACTACCATTTCCAATTGTAAAGGGGTGGAAATTATCTGGAACGCATAATTCTAAGTTTTCTCTACTTTTACGATTATGAATATACATAGTATTCATCTCTTTTTACTGGATTTGGGACTTCGGATGTTCAATCTCGCTGCGACAACCCTGTGTCCACTATTCCCTGTATTCATATGCCCTCATAATTATTGTTGTTTAGTATGGCTTGGCATCCATTTACTGTTCTAGATTACTCATGAACTAATCCAAATAATTCCCGGAGAATGTGTTGAGCACAATTTTGACTGTTATATCTGTGTGCCTCCGGCTTTAAATATTTGTTTTCGCCAACATATAGGGGGTAAATTGAAATAATCGCAAGTTATTCTTTAAAAAAAAAAAAAGTTCAAATGTTTGTAACGCTATGAGATCAAATTTCAGTGGTAATCAGTCCCTAGACTTACAAACTATTTTAACTTATGTTAAGACGAACACACACACACACACACACACAATCATACAGACATGCTCGAGGGAAGACTAGAACTTACGACGGGGAACGGCCGCGCTTTCCGCATCAAGGTGCCCTAACGTACACGGCTACATGTACATGTTTAAAATTAGAAAAAAGTTTTGTTTGAACTTTTCTGCAATTGTTTTACTTAGCCCACAGGTAGGTAGAAGCAATCAGTAATTAATAGGATTCTCAGGTAAGATCTATACCCATACTAGCTAGGAAGAACTATTAACTTCAGTTTCATTACATGATAGATTTTTCTTGACGGTGACAAACGACACCAATTGATTTATTAATTCCGTCCTTTTTGAACATAATGAGATCATTAGGAAATACTTGGGCTGAACTTGACCCCGACTTGAGCCAACTTTCACAACGTAACGCATTCTGCTGCTGTGGTTTTTATTAACGTTTGAATTCTTTTACATATCTAACACAGATACCACAATTTATGAACGTTTCACCGATAGTTCCTAGACCTATCCTCGTTCTGTGTTGTACCAACTCCAGCTAAAGGAGCCGTTTTTGTGTTTTCCTGAAAATCTCTACCCTAATGATCGCCTTGTCCACAACACAGCCCCCACCATCTATGTAGCCGCCTCCTGTGTATAGTGAATTCTGACCTATATATTGGAATTTGTAGAATTTCATTTTATTTTTTGGATCCAGATCCCCGAAACCCTATTACACCAGTCGAGGAAACTGCAGCCTACAAGACGACAAAACTGACTGAGCCTACGATGCAAACCATCCACTCGGCTGTGTACCACAGGAACGCTGTCACTCGTTTCGACTATACTGCAGGTGCACAGGTCTGCCTTCATGTCAGAAGGAAGACTGGTAGCTGTTACTTGGGTTAGCCGCTGAAAGCAAATTATGATTTGCCTGCTGGAGGCGTGCATTTGATTATACATTCAAATCCGAGAGAAGAGACACTGTATCTATAATCGTATGCATCTCTCCGACAGGCAAATGACTATTCTGTCTGTAAGCACAAATGTGTATGCTCCCTTGCGGGAATACAATTACAGCTGCGAGCAAGAGTAAGTAATGTACAGGGGGCGTTCTGGTGTCCGGTTTTGAATGCACGACCGTTACAAAATTATTTACTTCACCTTTGAATTTATTTAAATGCCGTATAATAGCTGATATGTATAATATTTATAATGCGTAATTTTACGGCTGTCAAAGAATGACTTCTGTTTTTTCGGACATGTCAGACAGAATAGAAAACATATTAATTTTCCTTAGAATGAGCATTCATTATTGAATATGAAGGGAATTTTGTGTGTGTATGTGTGTGTGTGTGTGTGTGTGTGTGTGTGTGTGTGTTTGTTCGAACGATAGGTAGACTACCGTGCTCATTTCCCTTTCCAACCAAGTAATTAAATCCAGATTTTTAAAGTAATTTTGAATGTAAATTTTACGATGTTTCCCTTTACTGTCAATAAATTCATCATCATCATTATCATCAGAGGCTGATTGTGCCTTTCAGCGTTCGGTTTGCACACAGTGCCTCTAACAAAATTCCTCCATGAGCCCATATTCTATGCTAACATTGATTCCTCGTCTGATGTTAAGCCATATCCTTCGAAATCCTTCTTGATCGAATCTAAGTACTTTCTCCTTGAGAAAGTCTAGACTTTTCTTACCCACTACTGCGGAACCTATGAGTCTCTTAGGTATCCTTCCTTCTCCCATGCGTGTAACATGACCCCACCATCTCAGTCTGTTGGCCCTGTTTCATCTCTAGTGTTCATTCCCGGTTTTTCTTTGATTGCCTCATTCTGAACATGCTCCTGCCATTGTTCCCATATATTGGTAACTGTAATCATGTTTCCTAATTTCATACATGTAACCTCGACTTTATTAATAATAATAAGGTAACCTGCATCCACCCAGTTTTCACTCCCATACGATACAGTTGATTGACAGATAGAGCGGCGCACTGTTAGGCTTGGTACTTACTTCCTTCTTGCAGAAGAGAGTAGATCTTAGCTGAGCACTCGCGGCACTCTTTGCTACACGTTGATTCCAGTTGTTTCACTATGTTGCCATCCTGTGACAAAATACAGCATAAGTACTAGAAAATATCCGCCCGTCCTTTGTTCCTTGTATTTGGCACTCAATCTGTTTGAATCTCTTTCCCACAGACATTACATTCGTTTTAGAGATGCTTATCGTAATGTGGTAACCCTTAAACCTTTGATACAGCTCTGAAACATGAGATTGTAACCTTTCAGTCGAATCTAACGCCACAACTAAATCATCTGCGTATGCGAGACCGCATATTTTCTTGAACAACAGTGGTGACAGGTTACAGCCTCGTCTTACCCCTTAGGTTAGTTTAATTGGTTTGCCATAGGGACTGATAACCACAACACTTAAGCCCGATAGATTTACAAACATTAGAACATTAGAAACTTTGCTTCAGTTTCGTTATTTATATAGCTTTTTTATTTTATTTGTTTATTTATTTATTTTTTATCGCAGTGTACTAACATGTTTCAGCCAAATAGTATTCTATGTGTTATAGCTGCACCAGTCTTCTGCTGCACTTGATGCAACAACTTTAACTCTTGAAAGAATCACTTTATGAAGATTGATATAGGTGTTTCTCCTTGAATGGTAGCTGAAGTTAAATGTCATACACTCAGTCGTTATTGTATTAATGTGTGAGCCTTCTACTACTTCTGTTCGTTTTCCTTTCTTGCATCTTAATGAGATATTAACGCAAGAACAGGTTTAAGTATTCTACTTCCAAGGGACCACATGGGTATCGGATTTTAGAATTTCTTTAAATTTATGGTACGTGACGTTCAGAACTTAAATAACAACCAGCCACAGCCATTCGACGCAACTCTCCAAAACTTTCGGGTAATCGACTTTAAGGTTTCGCAAAGTATACGTGCGGATTAAGTACCAATAAGTAAACTGGTAGCCGCATCTGTTCGTGTAGCTCGTGTGGTAGCGTTCTGACCTTCCAACCCTGGGGTCGATGTTTCGAATGATCTCATGGCAGACTTTTTAAAAAAATTTTCCATTGTGTTCGAACACTTTCACAATTTTAATATCGAATGGTAATTTTTACGAAAATTGCATGTGTTTTTATTTATTCGTAATTTTCTACATTTTGTGAAAGGCTGTTAATAATGATAGTGAATTGAAAAGCGCAAGATAATTTTTTTACAGTATTAGGTGCACTATTAGTTGACGACGGTAGTCTTTGATTTTTCTGTTTGTGAAGAGGTACGGCACTGTATTTGGAAAGTCATCTCCCTAGCTACCCTACTCATCCATCGTTTTAGTGGCAAGGATTTCAACTAGTCTACATACACATAAAAAGAAACAGACACCAGTGGAATTAGAGATCCCAAAACCGCAGTGAGATTCGAACCTACGACTCTATGGCTATGCTGCCAGTACGCCACCACTTGTGCTAAACCGACAGATGCTGCGACCGTTTTTGCACTTTGCAAAATCTCAGCCGTTTTTTTAAGAATTTTTGAGAGTTGTGTCGAATAGCATTGGCTGATTGTTATTGAAGTTCTGAACTTCACGTACAATAAATATAAAAGAAATTCTGAAGTCCTATACCAATGTGGTCTCCTTGTTAGTGAAATTCCATCTGTTAGAACTGTGTGCGCGCGCGTTTGTGTATGCTTGTGTGAACGCGCGCCCGTTTCGGAGAAAGGGTGCCTTAGACCGCTCGGTCATTCCATCGCGGCACGCAAAGTTTACAAAAGTGGCTGCACGAAAAGCCTACTTCTGTGACAGTAACCACTTAACATCGATTATAATTTATAACGATGCTGATGTTCGTGCAGATGGTTGTTGTCTTGCAAAGTCCCTATCTGTTGACTTTGGGATGGATACGTGGCTGCACGCTCAATTACAGCCATGCGGATAAGATGCTTGTCATGTCGACTGCTAGTGATACGAGGCCGTTTGGATCTAGCACGGCGTTCCGTATTGTCCTCCTAAACCCACCGATTCCATAATCTGCTAACAGTGAATGGATCGCGACCAACGCAAGCAGCAATGTCGCTATACGATAAACAGGAATCGCGATAGGTTTGATTTTATTTTCTCAGGGAAGCCAAAAGAGTCTTGGTCCAACCCACCACTGCCGCACCGAAACTAAGTATATTGTGCAGTATCGCTCCCTGTATATCTGGTAAAGCCAACCAATGCCCTTGAACAGTGCAAGGAGTCCTATTACCAATTCTAGATTAGACACAATTTCTTCGGGTCTGGTTGTCCCAAATGTTCTGTGCCTTTTACTCTCCAATGCAATGCATTCGAAGATTAGATGTGATGCAGTTTCAATCACCGTCATCACAGATCCTCTTCTGTTATTCCCATTGTATGTAGGTGTTTTTTGAAATTCCCATGATCTGTCAGCAAATATTTATTTATTTTATTTACCCTTCTTGCGAACCAGCTGCCTTTGGGTATATAGCTGGCCGTGATTACAAAATCTATGTGATACATTTATGCGACTATGATACATTATTTTCTTTATACATTTACAGTAATTAGATAAATAATACAAAGAAAAGCGTAAAAACTTATCATAAGGAAAATAGAAAGGCAACTTAAAAACATCAACTATTTTAAGAAGAGAATAATAGAAGATAGGAAAGATTGCTTTGAGTGACAGTCTGAAGAATAAGAGAGGAAAGTCCAGGGTGGGAGGCCTCGGAATTTACTTCGAGATCTGCCATCCTGGAGTTTTCTCATTTTGAGACTCTTATGATTGGCTATATCTGTAGGTTATATTTCGCAAGTATTTATACGTCCTCTGTGTCGGAGCTGTCATCTGTGGTGTAATCTGTACTGTTTGTGCTTTCAGTGTCAGATTCATCGTAAGTGTTTTGTCTTCTGTTGTGGGCGTTTCGTGTTGCATTACGTCTTACGTTCTGTGTGTACTCGTGTTTTTTTTTTTTTTTTTTTTTTTTTTTTTTTTTTGTAGTGAGACTTCGTCCGTCAGCCTGTTCATTATGTCCCATCCGTTCTTATCTCGTATTAGTTCGTTTAGGTCTTTAGTCGTGTCAAACATAGTGTGAGTGTGTATTTTGTAGAGCTGACAGTGTATGACAGTGTGTTCTGGGGTCCCAATTTCTCCACACGTACAGCATGGATTGTCACTGAGACCAACACGTGTGAGGTGTGTGGGGTAGGGGCCGTGTCCCGTTAGGAAGTGGATCATACCCCGGCTGGGATTGATATGACCCATTCGAAGACGTTCCCTTATATTCGTGAAAAAGTCATAGACACGTCTTCCTTTCTCGCAGTTTTCCCATTCCCTTTGCCATGTGTCCATTTTCCATTTAATTAGTTGCCTCCGTTCTGTTATCTCTTGTCCAACAAGTTCGTGGACCTTGTCGTATTTCCCCGCCTTCAGCCAGTACATAGCAGCTCTTAGTCGTATGGTAAGGTCTATTGGTGGTATCCCCAGTACCACGATGAGTGCTTCATCTGAGGTAGTGCTGAAGGCTCCAGTTAGCCTTAATAGGACACTTCTTTGACCTTTCCTAACAGTGGCAATGTTGGTCTGTAGTGCCAGACGCTGTGCCCATGAACTGGCCGCGAAGCAGATTACTGACTCGAAGAGGGCTATGTGGTATGTACGTAGTGTTTGTGTAGGTAGTCTGTACGTTGTGGTGTTTAGCCTGGCAAGTTTTTGAGTCATCTTGGTGGCCCTGTCGGTCGTCAGTCGTATATGTACATTAAAGGTCAAGCGTTCGTCCAGTTGGACACCAAGATAACGTGTATTGTGTTTTCTGCGTATTTTGATGTTGTTGTGTTTTATTGTTGGGTCCCTGATTAGGGTTCCTTTTAGTAATATGTAGACTGTCTTATGTGCTGCCATCTGTAATTTGTTCTGTGTGCACCATTGTCCTATAGTTGCCAGGACATGTGTTGCCTTGTGTTCTAATTGCATTCTCGAGTCAGCTGTAACCAAAACAAGTAGGTCATCTGCATTCGCGACAGTGCCTTTGACCAACTCCTGTTGCCCCAGTAGGTTCAGGAGTGGTTCAAAGGTTATGTCCCAGAAGACGGGTCCACAGATCGATCCCTGGGAGCACCCTTTGGTGATTTGCTTTACTACCTTTTGAGAGTCCTTACGCTATTCAACTGCCCTATTTTTGCAGTAGTCTAAAATACTGTTATAAAGGGCCTTAGGTACCCTTAGCTCCCGTAGTCTTGTGAACAGTGCCGGCCACGAAAGATTATCAAAGGCGCCAGCAATATCCACAAGAATGGCCAAAGCGTATTTGAGTGTTGTTGAGTGGACCATATCAGTTGCCGCATGTAGGGCGTCATCAATTGACTTGCCTCGTCTGAAACCATACTGCGTAGGATTAATTCCTAGTAGCTCCCTGTGCGACTGTATACGTTCGTACAAGAGACGTTCCTGGATCTTAGCCAGGTTGTTAATTAGACAAATTGGCCTATAGGATTTGGGGTTCAGTGGGTCCTTGTCAGGTGCTTTTTTAATGATCACTGCATTTGCCAGTTTCCAGGGAGCAGGTACCCGTCCCAGCCGTAAGGCGTCATTTAATAAGTTGGTCATGAAGGGTATGATCTGTGGTGCGGCCATTTTGATGGTTTCCGAGTAAACTCCATCAGGGCCTGGTGCTTTCCTATTTTTTAGTTTGGAGATTGCAATGGCAACCTCTTCATGTGCAAAAGGAATTGTGACGGCATTGTTGTCATATTCAGTGTTGGTGTTGTGTCTGAGTGTTGTGTGGAACGCATCATCATCTGTGTTGGTGTCGTCAGGTAGGAGTTTGTTTAGCAGATATTCTGCTGAACTTCTCCATCCCTCGGTGTTTGTGCCGTCTTCACGTTTCAGTGTCGATAGAACAAAAGGTGTTTTGATGCGCTCCGTGCAAATTTTAAAAGGTTCTCCCCATATGTTTGTTTGTATCTGTTGTTTTATGTGTGTGTTCCAGTGTTGTTGTCTGGTCTGCAAGAGTGCGTCTTCGTAAGTCTTTTGGCTGTCAAATAGAGTTGTTGCCAGTATCGTTTTTCTTGTTCGGTTTTAGCCCTTTGGTACCATGTTCTCTTACGTCTTGAGTCCTGTCTTAGTGCAGTTAGTCTGTTGTTCCAAGGGGATCTATTTTTGTTCAGTTTTGCAGTCGGTACGGAGGAATTTTGCGCTGTCTGTAATATGGTCGTCAGAGCATGAGCTCTTAGGTCCACTGATCCCATTAATTCATTTATATGAGCGTCCTCTATTATATGTTGTAATTTGCTTCTATCCGCTTTGTTAAAACACAGTCGTCGTTGTGTCTCGTCGATGTGTGTACGTGTAGATGTTATGTGTATTATGATAGGATTGTGGTCGCTATGGATGGCACCGTCAAGTACCCGCCACCCCGTCACTAGTGGAAGGGTTTTGGAGTTGACAACTGTAATGTCTATACGACTACTAGTTCCACCTCGTCCTCTGTAAGTAGGCGGTTGGTTGGGTGAGTTAGCCACGAATAGGTTATTGAGGTCAAGGTGTTGGTTGACCATTTCCCCTTTGACATTAGTTGTGTTAGAGAACCAACGAGTGGACCAGGCGTTTATGTCCGTGGCAATGATTAAGTGCCTGTTATTAGTAATATTGAATAGGCAGTCTATGTAGTGTAGATAGGGCTCAATGTCGTGCGAATATTGCGCATACATTGAGGCAACTACCCACTTAGTCCTTCCTATGATTATTTCCACAGTGACAAGGTGCGTGGTACAGAGGTGAGATATCTGTGTGATGGTGTATTGCGGATTAGTGACGATTATGGCTGCTTTAGCGTCCGTATGGTGAATGGTTGTGTATTTGTGAGGCATTCCTGTAATTTTGCCGTTTCTTAGGTGTGGTTCCTGGAGGCACACAATGTCCACTTCCTGTTCCTCTATTAACCTGGTTAGTTCCATACAGGCGAGTGTAATACCTTGTGCATTTAGTTGTAGAATTTTCATGGGTAGTGGGTCCAAACCATGTATCTGGGACCCTCAAGTGTAGGATCTAGGTACACTCTCCCGTATGCCCTAGCCATGTCTCGGTAGGCTTCCTCCAGGTTGAAGCTTTCGCCTCTCCTGGAGCAAGCCTTTCTAAGGATGTCACAGAGTCCAAGTCCGTCTGTGGGGAGATTGAGTGCCTTCAAGACTAGTCTGTCAGTTTTCTCTGCTATTGGGTAGCAGACATTGGCTCCTTTAGGGAGCATTTGTCTTGTCACTTGTCTTAGGGCTGCCTGAAAGTTATGTGGATTTTCCAGTCTTGATAGTTTTGCATTTTCCTCCATTGTCCGGCAGTCAAGTTCATATTCAGCTCGTCGTCGTTTGTCAAGGTCTAATTCTATTACTAAGTTTGTAGGTTGTGTGGTATTAGAGTCAGATACAGTGGTGTCAACCTTGTCAGTATGGGTTATGTCGTTGTGAGTAATTTCTGTATTATTTGTAGTTGTTGGTGCCTCCAGGTTTGGTTGTGTGTTGGTGTATTGGTGTGTATTTGTGTTGTTTTGTGTAGGTGTATATTTACCACTTGAGTCAATGACACCCCCCGACACAAAGGCGATCGGTCTTATTTTGTGTTTACATTTGTCTACGTTATATATTTTTGCTGTGGAAGCGTTTAGAGTGAAGTTTTTTTTAGTGATTGTTATTTCTTTAGGGGTACTATTTATTTCATCCTCCTGTATGTTCTCATCTGTTATTTCTAGGCCTTCCTTTATTTCCACTACTCTTTTGGCTACTTTGTTTAGGTTGACTGCGAAAAGATCCTTTGTTTTTATGTAATCTATGTTACTGTCTGTGTGTAGTGTTGGTTCTGGTTTTTTGGTGTTGAGGCTTTTAGATTTTTCATCCTCCTTAATGTCTACTTCAAGGATCTCGATACCATTTTCTATTTCTTCTACTTGCTTAGCTAGGATTTTTAGGTTGGCAGTGATCCTATCCTTAGGTATATTGTGGCTTTGGGTGTTGTAAGTTATATTTGTTTGAGTTTCCATGTCGGCTGTTTGTTTATCCTCACGTGGTGTTAGTTCATTACTACCTAAATCTACATCTAGTTCATTATTAACAAAACCTATATCTACAGTGTTAGTAAGAGTTAGATCTATTTCTAATTCTTCTATTCTATACATTAGGTTAATTTGTGCAATCATACTATCAAGAAAGCATCTTTTGATTATTCTGGCGTCTTCATGGTTTATGGCCCCGCGCCTACTCAGGTCCTCGACGTATTCTGCAGCGTACAGGAACTGTTGTTGTGCGACGTCTGAGGCGACCAGGGACGGGATGCAGCCGAGGTCCAGTTCACCGACCGGCGGTGGAATGAAGCCCATCTGCCGCCGCCACGCGATGGCGCGCTGCCATGAGCGTGCCCTGGTCGACGGTGACTTCTTTCTCTGTTGAGGGGGGTGGTGTTGTTGAGGTTGTGGGTTGTAGTGGCTTCCTGGTAACTCTTGTTGTTGGTTATAATCCATAATCGGTGTAAATTTATTATCTTGTCCAAGAGGTGCTTATGTGTTACACAGTCTGGTCCCCCTTTGTGGCTACATGTTCGTTTGCGGTACATGCACGGAATGCATGCGACTTCGTCATTTTGACAGTCAGCTTTAACGTGTCCTGGTTTGGCACATCTGTAGCACACAGGTTCTTTTAGCTTGCATTGCTTTGTTGAGTGGCCCAGATCTTGACATGTATAACATCTTGATTAGCGAAGTCTTTAACTTTTAGGGATTCAAAATCAATATATACTCGTTCGGCCTTGACAAAAATGCACCATATTCTGGGGCTAACTTCAAGTACATTGTTGGCCTTATTGCTTGTTTTCCGTCCGGTTTTGAATTTAAGACATGCCTCTTTGTTAAATTCGTCCTTGGGGATGTGGTCTCTGAGATTTATTTCGTATAGTTGCTCCTTAAATTCTTCATCCTTAAGGTTTGTTGGAACCTGATGGATTATAAGCATTGGTCTCCTCTTTCTAGTTTCCTCGCATTGTATGTTTCGAAGGGTGACGGTCTTCTCAGCAACCTTAGCAGCGTCAGCCTTAGTAGCCGTTTCCACGATTACAGTGTTGGTCGTTGATCTGATTCCCTTGATTTTGACCCTGTCTTCTTTTGGATTGATTGTTCTGGTTATTTCGGCCATCACCTCTTTAGTCGATTTTTTATCTGTTGCCTTGAAAAACAGGACGTTTCCCTGTTTTTCTTTAGCCCTCTGTATTCTAGTTTCGATGGCCGACGACTGCCTCGGTGTTTGCGACGGGGCTGCTGCATACATTGCATACGTGGGTGTCTGACTGGTCGTCCTGATTATCTTGTTTTCTTCTTTTAATATTCGTAGCTCTGCCTCCAGCTTGGCAACTTCTTCCTCTTCTGTGATTTTTCCTTGTAATTTTTGAATTTCGTCCTGTAGTTTTCCATTCTGAACTTTTAAACTGATAATGTCCAAATCCTTCGAATCCAGGTCGCCGATCAGTTTGTTGTTTTGCTCCTTCAGTATGTCGATTTGACCCTCCAGTCTGGCAAGTTGCAGGCTTTCGGCTGAGTCCAAATCGTGTCTTGATATTTGCACATTGGCGATTTCAAGGGCCTTATTGAGTCTTTTGTTCTCGTTTCTCAATTCAATGATTTGTCCTTCAAGTTTTGATTCACGGAGGGCAGCCTGTATATGGTATTTTTTGACGTGTGGAATGACACTGGTGCTTAACTTTCTAATTTTTAGCTCCTCTGTCTTTGATGTAGGCGTCAACATCCGCAAGTTTGTCCTCGCACACACTTGTTTCGCTTTTGACGGAATCAAAGGAGTCTCTTCTTGTACTAAGCCTTTTGGAGCTTGGTGTCGACTCCATGTTGGACGCAAGACCGTACCGCCTCCGGCTGCGTCGTCCGCCGCTGACCGCAGCCGGGCAGCGACTGAGGCGATAGGCCGCGCGGCGCCGCGCCTACCCCGCGGCACTCGCCACGCGATGACAGCGCTGCAGTTGCGTAGCAACACGACACGCCCGTCCTCTGGCGGCTGAGCCGCGATGCCTCGCACCCAGCAACGACGCGCCGCGCACTGGCCCACTTAGCGGACTTAGCAGTTCTCAGTCTATTGCGTTACTGTAGTGTAACACCAAAAGTAATTGTTCGATATGTCCAAAGTCACTATGGAACGTAGCGTTCACTATGACCTTACAGTTAACCGTATTGGTTCATTTGTGCCACTTTCCAACTTTAAGAAAAGGCCTAACATATGTTCATACACTAACACTATACCAATGTTTACTTGTTATTATCGGTTTTGTGCCCATGTAATGAAAACAGTTATGCCTAAAATACTCTGTTCTACCTCACTATGTGCTTCACACGCTATGTTTACTACAGAAATTATCCTTGTAATATATCACTGCTAATAAAGTATTATAGTACAGCTCTGGAGAAAGGTCACTTATTCCTATGTAAAACGTTCACCTTAAAACGTCACACGAGTGTCTTTCCTTTGGAATAAAAGTACAAGAAACCAGTTTTTAGCGGTAACATATGGTACAGCAGTCTGCAACGGTCTGCCGCGTACCTGCGCCAAACACTTTTCACACGGTTTTACAGCTGGATTCCGAACCTTTCGATTCCGAACCAAATCCAACCATGAGTCTCATTCTTCTCCTGTTCTGGCCCAGGATTGCAGAGCTTCTTTTAAATCATGGCTTTGGAATCAATTACCTTGCCATGATTTTGTTGACAGATTTTGGTCCAATATTCTACGTGCTGTCTTCTGAGCCAGTTACGTAGCTTCAGTTTGCTCATTGTCTTGGTGATTGTCAGGACAGGTGCCGATCCAATAAATGGAGTCTCTGCCCCCATCCTGGCTAATCTGTCGGCATGTTCGTTGCCACTGATCCCCCAGTGGCCAGGGACCCACAATAGGTTTACTCTATTGCTTTCCCCTAGCTCCACCAGAACCCTGTGACATTCTGCAACAATTTTAGACCTTGTTGCAGGAGCTGCCAGTGATCTCAGGGCTGCCTGGCTGTCTGAATAGATATAGATGCCACGATCTTTGTAGCACCTACGCAAATTCTCCTCCACACACGCCCTGATGGCAGTGATTTCAGCCTGGAATACTGAGGCCAGTTTCCCTACAGAGATGACGCCCTCCACTCTTGGCTGCACCCCGTATACCCCGGCGCCGACACCTTGGTCTGATTTTGACCCGTCATTGAACCAGACAATATCCCCCGTACGGTGTCGAACCATTTCCTCCCACTGCTCCCTACTTCCAATTGTTATATTGAAAGGATTGTTGTAGCAGTATGGGGTTATAATATAATCGGCTGGCATTTCCCCCAACCTTTCCTATATTTACCTCACTCACTATTTTAGTGTGTGATTCTGGATATCCCTAAGAGTTCCAGTTTATGCCAGTTTTGAGGCATCAGCCGCTGCCTCCATCTTGACACAAAGGTGTAATGGGGGCATATCCAACATGGTTTCCACCCCAGGAGTTGGTGTGCTGCTAATTCCGCCGGTTATGGCTAAGCAGGCTAATCTCTGCACCTTACCAAGCTCCTTAGCAGCAACCTGCTGCTCTACCTTCTTCCACCACACGACCGCCCCATAGGTGATCCTGGGTCTAATCACCGTGGTGTATATCCAGTGCATACCCTTGGGGCTCAGGCCCCAATTTTTGCCACAAGCTCTCCTGGTGCTTACCAAAGTACCTTTTGCCTTGGAGCAAAATCGCGATAGGTTACAATCGGACCTTTATCAAAGTCGGAAACGTGATGTAAGCATTTTTCCTCATTACGCGAGGCATCAGAACAACGTTTCACAAGGCAACCCCGGTCAACTGCTGTCTGTGTATGAGTAATCGACTGGAAACTTTCTACATGTCAGCACGTTGTAGGAGTCGTCAACGGCGCCAATCTTGTGTGAATGCTCTAAAAAGCTAATCATTAGCTTATCACAGCATCTTCTTACTGTCAGTTTAATTTCGCGCCTGCTGCACCTCATCTTCGTGGTGTAGCATTTTAATGGCCAGGAGTGTATTTTCCGCAATCAAGAATGATGGCACTGTGTCTGAAGACAGCGTAGAGTAATAAATTCGATTGTGTGGGTGGTGCGACCACGGCCCGCAGTGTCGTTACACACCGTGGATTTCTGCAGCCACGGGCAGGGGTAGCGGTGTGGACGCGAGGAGTCGGGCCAGCGTGCACCCTGCCCGTTGTGGGACGTGCCCCGCCTTCCGCCGTCGCCCCCGGCGGCAGAAGACGGTTGGCCGGCCGGCGGTCGTGCCCGGAATGCCGGCGCCTCTGGCAGACGGCGGCCACAGCCACCGCCACCGCCCAATATCCGCTCCAGCGCCGACGCCGACACCGCCCAAAGCCGCCAACAGCCGCGCACCTGCTACTCTGCTACTGCTACGTGCGCCGCCACGCGGATTACCACATCACAACTGGATTAACCCACACCTCCCTGTATCCACGTTTTTTTTTAAAGTTATAACAGCTGTGCCGCCCACAGTGCTGCGAAGAGCAGGTGTAATTGTAGCAGCGGTAGCTGGTGGCGAGGGAGAAAGGCACTGCAGATTGGGAAAAGCACCGGAGATAACATGTTCAAATCCAGAATGAAACTTTCACTCTGCAGCGGAGTGTGCGCTGATATGAAACTTCCTGGCAGATTAAAATTGTGTGCCGCAACCGGGACTCGAACCTGGGACCTTTGCCTTGCGCGGTCAAGCGCACTACCGACTGTGCTATACCGACACGACTCACGATGCCGCCTCACAACTTTACTTCTGCCAGTACCTCACCTCCTACTTTCCAAACTTCACAGAAGCTCTCCTGCGAACCATGCAAGACTAGCACCCCTGGAAGAAAGGATATGGTAAAGTTCTGAGGCGGCAGCGTGAGTCGTGTCGTGCGTGTCGTGCCCGCGAAAGGCAAAGGTCCCAGGTTCGAGTCCTGTTCCGACACACAATTTTAATCTGCCAGGAAGTTTCATATCAGCGCACACTCCGCTGCAGAGTGAAAGTTTCATTCTTGAAACATCCCTTAGGCTGTGGCTGAGCCATGTCTCACCCGTATCATTTCTTCCAGGAGTGCTAGTCTTGCATGGTTCGCAGGAGAGCTTCTGTGAAGTTTGGAAAGTAGGAGGCGAGGTACTGGCGGAAGTAAAGGTTTGAGGCGGCATCGTGAGTCGTGTCGGGATAGCACAGTCAGTAGTCCGCTTGCCCCGAAAGGCAGAGGTCCCAGGTTCGAGTCCCGGTTCCGGCACACAATTTTAATCTGCCAGGAAGTTTCACATGTTCAAATGTTTGTGAAGCTTAAGGGACCTAACTGCGGGGTCATCAGTCCCTAAACTTATAAACTACTTATGAACTACCTTACACTAAGGACGGCACAAATATCCATGCCCGAGGGGGGATTCGAACCCCCGACCGTAGTGGCCGTGCAGACCGTGACTGAAGCGCTTCAATCCCCTCGGCCACCGCGGCCGGCGGACCGGAGATAGCCAAGGCAAATTTTCATTGGAGGTAATGTCACACGCATCCCCATGTGAAGTGCATCCGAGTGTTACCACAAATGCGGTATATAACCGCTGATTCATGCCTCAGCATTTAATCAAGGAGACTATCGATTTGTTGTAATTACCTTGTAATGCTGCTTTCGTATGAAAATGGGTGTTGCACATTAGTAGATATGTCATGAAAAACTAGTTTGATGGTATTAAAACCAAATAGAAGCGCCTTTGTAGCATCAGCTCTGGCTAGTGACCACGTAGTGTCCGATAACCTTTTCAAAATTGGAATTTTAGTGCTATATTTTTCAGTGCTTTCAAAAGAAGGCCCCATCGATAGGCAGAAGTGGAAAAAATGTATAGAGGCTTTCAAGGAAAGCAAAGAAAATGTGTGCTTCTGTACAACATTCTGCATCACACTTCACGAACAAATTTAGCAAATATGAAAAACAGGGAGTATATTCAGCATACTTATTTATATCTTTAATTCGTGTTTCTAAGCCGGTATACCTGCCACTCATATTACAGGCATTGTCATAGCTTTGCCCACGCCAATCTTTGATATTAGTGGCATTCTCTGCTAAAAAAGATAGTAAGCTAAGGCAGAGTTGTTCAAAAGTATGACCCTCCATATCAAAAACTTTACAAATCTTTCCACCGGTCCGGATGGTAGGAAGTAGCGCACTATCAAAGTCAGTTGATCTACGTGAGATATATCAGGAGTAGAATCCAGTGAGACTGAATAGTATTTGAATCTCTTAATTTCGCAAATAATATGATCCAGTATGGCTGATGCAATTAGATGGATAAATTCCACGCACGTTGTTTTTGACAAATATGACGAATGTCCCTTTCCTTTATTTGCATGAATACGTATATGTTGCGACAGAAACACATCAGACTTGGCTAGTAACTCTAATAACCTTAAATAATTTCCATTATGGGGTGAACCAACAATTTCATCACTACCTCGCTCAACTAAAAAAACTAACTGCAACAATTCGTTCTAAAAGTGTTCGCCAATACTTTCGTTCGCTCTCAATTTGGCTTACAAGTTAAGAATCGACATCCTTGTTTTTGTCGAACTAACAGGGAAATTATCGCTAAAGTTGAGGTTGGGGACAGCAAATGAAATTTTACGAGGTAGTGAAATATTTTTAAATGAAATTAGTGAGAAATTTTGACAAGGAAGGGACAATTTAAACAAAATTACTGGATTCTGCCATCAAATGGTAGCGGTCGTGACTTCGGTAGCAAATACAACACCAGAAAGCAACATTACAAAAGAAGTCGGCGAAATGTAAATTTGACGTTATTGAGAGCTGGTACTAATATTCCGGTCATATTCTGCAGTGATTCTAGCTGAGATGACTGGAATATTACTTCGATAAATTGATGCTGGGAATGTGCATTTCGTTTATTATTGTTCTGTGACCGTGTTGAAAATTAATCATGATTGTCGTCATAAATTTCGAAATTATCGGACTTCATAAACATCGCGAAGTTTTTTCTGCAAGCATTAAAATGTAATAAACCATTCATAGACACGAAATAAGTGAAAGTTGCACAGAGAATGTTCCAGTACAATCGCGAAACAAATCGCAACAATACCCGAGCATTAATTTATGAAGTACTGGATCTCCTGAAAATAAATAACTTTAATATTAGTGAGAATGGAGAACGGATTGTTAGTAAGTGAGATATTTCAAATTAACTGTGGGGGTTTATTGAAAATTAATTAAAAAAGGACTAAGCTCACACATTAATTAGGCAAACTCCTGTAACACGTCCTAATATATAGAGGCGTAGACAGTTAGTGACGAACAGTTCCACTCTCTCTCTTCAGCTTGTTGCAAAAAAGTTGAACGTGATAAATATCGAGTGTTTATCGATACGTTGGCGCCGGCCGCGGTGGCCGAGGGGACTGTGGCGCGCCATTCACACTCTGCACGGCCACTGCGGTCGGGGGTTCGAATCCCCCGTCGGGCATGGATAGTTGTGCCGTCCTAGTTAGTAAGTAGTTGATAAGTAGCTTGTAAGTTTAGAGACTGATGACCCCGTAGTTAAGTCCCATAAGCTTAACAAACATTTGAACATTTTTTTGATACGCTGGCAGAGACAGGGCGGAAGTCAGCGACAAGCGTTGCACAAGTTACTTTGATAAGAAAAAAATCATTAATGTATTACCACAACCTGACATCTTATTCAGGTTGTTTTATAGGAGGCGATCTTTAATGTAGTGGTTTTGAATACTTTTATGAAATCTTTATTTGCCATTTGATCGCTTATTGATTTTATATCGGTGACTAGTTTCGACTCGCTAAAGAGTCATTATCAAATCATAATTGTCCAGTCATGGTAAGACATATGTTTCAAATGAACCAACATCATAGTGGCAAGCTATAAATGGTATGCACATCATTAATCAAATGTGCCTTTGGGTCATGTTGTTCAAGACCCTGTGCTATACTGTCCCAGTGTAAGTGTGTAAGTTCTTGCTGTGATGACACACTGCCTGGACATGTGGTACAGAATAGCACAGGGTCTTGAACAACATGACCCAAAGACATGTGAAACATATGTCTTACCATGCCTGGACAATTAAGATTAGATAATGAGTAACTAATCGAAACTAATCATCAGTGTAAAATCAATAAGTGATCTATGGCAAATAAAGGTCTCATAAAGGTGTTCATAAATATGGATTTGTTGTTGGAATACAGCAGTCCTTCTCACATTCGCAAATTTCATCTCATATAGTAGGCCAGTCGTTCCGCAGTTTCATTTTCGTTTCATTTTCTAATACAACGTTTCATTTTCTAATACCACGTGCAAGAAATAAAAACCAATTTTTTTCGTTTTCGAATGATTTAGTTTGTGAAGCTGATGTTGGTGTTGTTGTAATCTTCAGTCCGCAGACTGATTCGATGCATCTCTCCACGCTACGCTGTCCTGTGCAAGCCTCTTCATCTGAGGATATGAACGGCAACCTACATCTTTTTCAATCTGCTTACTGCATTCGTCCCTCAGTCTACGATTTTTACCCCCACACACTTCCTTCTAATGTCCAGTTGACAATTCCTGGATGTCTTATAATGCGGCGCACCATCCTATCCCTTCTCTTACAAGAAAAGTACATGGGCTCGAACAAATATATCTGTATGCACGTTTGGTTACCGGATCTCTACGTACATCTCAATGAGCTGGTGGGTATCGTTTTTATACAAAACTCTGCAATCATGCTCCAGATAGCACTGTAGATGTAACTGTAGACGCCATACGTAATGCAGATATCTTAACTATAACTTATGTAACAATCATCGTACATCTTCTCTAGCGTATTGTCATCAAAAGCCGTGATGATAGTTGCAACTTTAACCTTCTTCCCGAAAGACTGTTGGTATTCACTGCCACTGCTTCCATCGCCCTTCCCGCACTTACCGTCGCACTACCGCTTGTAGTGAGTTGTTCGTCGATATCATTCCTATTATCATCATCATGTGTTAGTGTTACAACAGTATTTAACTTACGCTCATATTTCTGTACCATAAAAGATACGAGAAAACATGCGAATGATTTATCTTCTACACTAATACCATCTTCAAGAAGAAGTGTTCTTCGTTAACTTCATCTCAATTAATCGCAATACATTAGCAGGATTGATTACCAATCGTCACCCCAAGTGACGCTTCACCACCCAAATAACGTCACAAATCTCAACTTCGGAGGCACACTGCATCTTCCATACTGGCGAACCGACAGTTCAAAGTTCATTGTGACATGGCACACGGAGAGGCTTATAACGGACGACTGCAGAATTTTGCAGATGCGGGAGTATCAGTACTGCAATAAGGGACCTTTACATTATCTCTCATACGATTTTGGTGTATATGTTTTTGTTCGAGCCCAAGTACTTTCCTTGTCAGAGAAGATTGCCAGAAACTCCTTTTCTCCCTAATTCTGTAGAGCACTACCTGCTTAGTTACAAGTTTCCTATCTAATCATCATTCGTCTGTACCACCACATTTCGATACCTGGTATCACTTTTTTGTCTGAACTACCACGTTTGACTCCCATACAATGCTACACACCACACAAATGCTTTCAGAAAGGACTTCCCAACATTTAGACCTAAACTAATAATTGATGTCAAGAAATTTCGCTTCTTCAGAAACGCTTTTCTCCCCATATCCATTCTGCATTTTATATCTTCTTTACTTCGGCCATCAGAAGTTATCTTGCTACCCAAATAACAAAACTGATGTACTACTTTTATCGCCTCATTGCCTAATCTAATTCCTTCAGCATCGCCTGATTTTGGAGACTATTTTATCATAAAGATCGTGTGTCGCTATGGTTTCAATGCTAATAAAATCGCATTTGGAAGAGAAAGAAATTTCGGAAGCAGATACCCATTTTAAGATGTGCCTCATCGAAAAGACCGAGCGAAATACCGCACTAGCAAAAGGCATTCGGGACGACGGTGGTTCAAATTCACCTCCGGCCATCCAGATTTAGATTTTCCGTGATTTCCTACGTCACTCCAGGCGAATGCTGGAGTGGTTGCTATGAAAGGGCACGGCCGATTTCCTTCTTACCCTTCTTAGCAATTAGTTCACTCAGACCTTTTGCTAATTTTACAGCTAAAATTAAGCATGTTTATAAATGTAAACTCTTATCTGGATACCTCCTACCAGAATTAAGCTTTTATTTCGTACTGTGACCGACTTTGAAACTTGTAATATTGATGAACAAATTCTTGAAAATGGCAAAAAAAAAAAAAAAAAAAAAAAAAAAATCGTCAGAAAATTACCGGAATTTCCATTTTTCACACATTCGTTGAATAGTTGCAGGTACCTTCACAATTTTATATTATAACTCTATTCTTTTTCTTTCTAATGACACCAAATTAAAATTGTAGATACCATTGTTGTTCAACACACTTGCCGTAATCCTTGAAGCCTCTACTATGTTCTAAAAGAAGTTACTCATTAAATTCGTTGTATGGTATTTGTTTAATTATTGACAACTAGATGTTTTGTAAACTTCACTTACATCTCAAACTTATTTTATACTTATTTTAATTTTAAATATGTCTGCAACACGATAAAAATGGTAAAACCTGTTGTTAATTTCTAAATTTTTATACTGATGGCAGTGTAAATCTTCTGTAAGGCGTTATTCGTGATAGTTAAAAAAGTATTTACTTTACAGTGGGTAATAATATACACTAATAAAGAAATGCATGAATGCACGTTCGAGCGTGTGCTGAACGACCTGTATTGTGATCACGTCTTTAAACATGGGTATTTCTCTTTCGATTTCGCCATAAATTAACTGATGTTGTGTTCAATGTATCGAATTTTGGTAATCTACAGTCCACTGCAAAATATTAAATTATTGAATTATCTGACGTAATTTAATGTCCTTTAGACGTTACTGTTAACAAGGTTCTGGTAATTACTTAATGTAAGCTGTTGTTATAGACGCCGGGACAAAATCTGATGGCGCGGCACGTTGCTATGGCAGAGAGCGACGTGTCAGTTCTCCCTGCGGCTCGCTCATCACTCGTCACTCGTCACTCGCTGTATTTCCACCACTGCTGTGTCACAGATGTGTACAGTGGAAGCAATGCAAACACAGTTAGCTGTTTCTAATTAGATGTTACTGAAAGGGGAACTGAGGCCTGCTTTGGCATCAGTAGAGGAAATTAAAAAGTATGGTACGATGGAGCACGTAATGAGTCTTCAGTAAATGCTCACCGATTCGCGACTGGCGGAAACGTCGTTTCTGGGCTACAAAGGTCACCACTGAGCGCACAAAGAGTATTAACGCAACTCAAAGGTAGTTGTACAATGTGCTGGATGATGAGCTTCCAATGGCGCTCTCTAAGTATGAAGAATGTCACAGTAACGCTGCTGAGCAGGGCGTGTTACTTTGTGGGAAAAGATGTAATCTCTGAATAATACAATGTTTCTCCGATGTGATAGGAGGTTGTGTCAAACAGATCTTCGTCACGTAAGGATGCACAAAATCCTTTCTATGTAGTGCTCGTGCTCTCAGCACGCAATTACATTGCTACCTATTCAGCTGGTCATGAAAAGAGCGATCAAGGAAGGGTTGCCAATAAAGTAGTATTAAAAGTTTACTTACCGTATAAAGGTAAACAGTCAACAATCCGAATTTGTTCAAATGTTTGTATAGCTTATGGGACTTAACTACGGGGTCATCAGTCCCTAAACTTACAAACTACTTATGAACTAGCTAATCCTAAGGACGGCACAAATATCCATGCCCGAGGGGGGATTTGAACCCCCGACCGTAGTGCCCGTGCAGACCGTGACTGGAGCGCCTCAGTCCCCTCGGCCACCGCGGCCGGAAAACAATCCGAAGATTGATTTGAACACCACAGTGCTTTGCTAGGTATGGTCCTGTTTGGAGGTGGCATGCCGTTGCCTTCCTACAACCTTCGAACTGACTTACCCAGCCGTTATTATGGGAATTCCAGTTTAACGTGGGTTTCGAACCACAGTGCTACTCGATATTTTTCACATGAGCAATACTGCCATAGGTGAAAGAAGTGGAAAGTGACTGATAAAAATCCTAGGACCTGGCGGGGATCGAACCCGCGACCATTGCATGCATAGTCTGGCACTCTACCACTGTGCTACCGAGCCGCATGCTTACTGCAAAACAAAGGCAAAAGAACGTTAACATCAGTTTGCTGTAAAGTTCTTGAACATATTCTCAGTTTGACGCGGCAGAATAGCCATGCGCACTGTCGCCCTGCAGCAGTGTGCGCGGCCGTTCGCCGTCGGAGGTTGGAGTCCTCCCTCGGACATGAGTGTTCGTGTTGTCCTTAGCATAAGTTACTTTAAGTTAGTGTAAATAGTTTGTAAGCGTAGGGACTAATGACCAACGTAGTTAACTCCCTTAGATTTACAAACATTTGATTTGATTTATTTTCAGGTCTTATACAGTACATTTCTTACAGACGGAAAAGCTTCTGTGCATGCATCAGCACTACAGAATGCAATAGTAGGTACGACCTTGAAGATAGAACGCTGTACGTTGTTTATCACAGACTAGGGTATGGTCAGAGGTACCCCGGGGAAGTGTGATAGGACCGTTATTATTTTATATCTATATAAATGATCTGACGGACAGAGTGAGTTGCAATGTGCGGCTGTTTGCTGATGATGCTGTGGTGTACAAGAGGGTATCGTCAATGAATGACTGTAGAAGGATGCAGGATGTCTTCGACCAAATATCTGCGTGGTGTGAGGAATGGCATCTAAATGTAGTAAAATGTAAGGTGATGCACATGAGTAGGAGAAACTATCCCGTTACTTTCGAATACAGCATTAGTAGTTTGTTGCTTGACAGAGTTGTGTAATGCTATTTCTAGTAATTCTTCTGCAAACGGGTAGTCAAAAGTTCTTTTACTTTTCGCATTACCTTACATTTCATTATTACTTCAGTAAATAGGACCATTGCGACTTTTAAAATTCGTTATTCAAGACCAGTTTAAAAAACATTGTTTTTTGAAGAGCTATCTGGTTAACTCATCAAAAAAAACGATGTGTTACAAAACTGGTTAATGCTCATCCCTCAACATCAATATCCTGGCTCTTAGAGCCATTTTTAGGGAATTTGTTGCTCGTAACTTGCGATCGTCTTTAATGAGAGCGCTAACAGGGACCGAGTCATCCCTGTACCTCCTATGGAGACAGCCTACGGAGGACATACTGATATTGCCGGCCTCAGGGTATTTGAGGGTCACTTGCTACTTCCTGTATCAAGCTTTAATAAGCTGTAGACTCTCCTGCGTTTCGTTACAGCGCTCCTTCTCTGGAGTAGAATGCCAGACTACAAATCCATAGCTGGCGTGTTCGATCCCGTCTCAGATCATTATCTGCCATCTTTGATAACGATGTTGACGTGAAAATGCTGATTTACACCGTGTTTCGGAATCTAAAGTATACGTCCTCCTATAAATGATTGGGTAAGTAAGTTCAAAGTTGGGAGGGAGCCAACAGCATACCACCGCCAAACAGGACCACGCCCCTGTGGTGATTAAATCAATTGTCGCTTTACCTTTGTATATTGAAAAGGTTCTGTAACAGTGCTTTGTGGCCTACCAGAAGACATTCTCCGGCGAGAATGGGAATTTGTGTAGTGCTTGGCAGAAACTCATCAGATCATTACACAGATGCGAAAGTTATGATATTCCGTATGCACCTAATTTATTCATTGTTCTACATTGCGTAATCCTACTGAACGCCTTCCGAAAGTCTCACACGATCTTTGCTTTCAGAACTCATGTTCATATGCGCTAACGTTTTATGTGGGTGAGACGTCTGGACAATAACTGGTACCCACCCAGGGCAACAACTGAACACTGTGTATCGATAATGTTTGTGTACTGCTTGGCAGAAACTCATAAGACCCATTACACAGATGCGAAAGTTATGATATTCCGTATGCACCTAATTTATTCATTATAGTACATTGCGTAATCGGTACTGAACGCCTTCCGAAAGTCTCGGAACACAGCATCCACGTGGGCATCGTGGGTGAATAGAAGGAAGCAGATGTCACACGATCTTTGCATTCAGAACTCAAGTTCATATCCCCTAACGTTTTATGTGTGTGACACGTCTGGGCAATAACTGGTACCCACCCAGGGCAACAACTGAACACTGTGTATCGATAATGTTCAGGATCTCGCGTTATTTAGTTAAAAGAGAATTGCACGGATATCTCGAACAGAAAGCACAACTAATGGAATTAACAAATCACAGTAGTAGCGCCTACTGTCAAAATTTCAAGCTATGTAAACCATAGATGGACTTGTTGCACACCCAAGACTATCCTGTACCATCACTACAGGAGCAGACCGCGTTCGACAAATTGGTATCCAATCGAATACGTTTTTCTCTATGGCTCCACGAAAGTCTACCACGGCAACGAACGTCATAATGTACGGAAGTCATCTCACAAATCGACGTGTTCCAGGGCTTGTTTCTAGTGTTGTTATTGGATGCTGCACTGTTAACGTAGCTGATGCGTCAAAGTAAACTTGTAAATCTACATCTTTATCTGCGTCTGAGTGATTACTCTGCAAATCACAATGAAATACCTGACAGTGGGATCATCGAACCACTTTCATAATATTCACCTACCATTCCGTCTCTTATTTGTTTGATTATTGTATCTACCTATGTAGACGGAAGTCGACAATGTAATATGGAATTCGAAGGAGTAAGTCGGTGACTGACATTTCGAAAGAAGAGGTCATCATGTCGACAAATGTTGTTTTAATGATTCCCAATCCAACTCCTGCGTCATTTACGCGACTTCTCTCTCTCCTGCATAACGTTAACTCAAAGTGAACTACCTCGTTCACACTCTTCCCATAACCACCGTGCGTACTCTTTGACACTCGAGATATATAGATTCTTGCAAGGATGGGGCCACCAAGGTGCACTTGCCACTGTATAAAAACTACATTTATTTTATCTAACAAATTATACATCGTTATTGCCTGAGAGGCCGCTATACAACAGATTGCAGAACGCGTTGAGAAATACTATTGGTTTATTAACCAAAATACGAGGCGCGCCCAGAAAGTAAGTTCCGTTTGGTAATAAAACGAAATCGTACACAGATACAGATAATTTTATTGCATAAAATTCTACAACTCTTAAACTACTTTTCCACATAACTGTCGAAATTTTGTAGGCACTTGTCATAGCGTGCCACAAGTTTCTGCATGCATCCTTCACAGAAGGTTGCCGCCAGTGTATTCAACCATGTGGTAACAGCTCTTTATCATCGTTGAAGTGTTGACCACCAAGGACAGAATTTAGGTGTAAGAAGAGATGAAAGTCGCTAGGAGAGAGGTCCGAGCTGTATGGAGGATGATCAAACAGGTCCCATTGAAATTTCCGTAAGAATTGTTTGGTCACATTTGGTTTGTGAGGTCAGGCATTATCGTGAAAAAAAATCTTTTGACAGTAATCCTCTTCTTACGCCTAAAATCTGTCCTTGGTGGACAACACTTCAACGATGATGACGAATTGAAAGAACATGTTACCACATGGTTGAATACACAGGCGGCAACATTCTATGAAAAAGGCACACAAAACCTTGTGCCATGCTATGACAATTGCCTACAAAATTTCGAAAGCTATGTAGAAAGTAGTTGTAGATTTTTGTACAATCAATATTTTTACTGTATCTGTACCCGTTCTGGACGCGCCTGGTATATGATTCTATTTGGTAATTGTCATTACGTTTACTCCGTATTTTTCCAATTCGTTGTGCGGCTGAGAACCTTGAGCTGATGTGCTGATTTGTGTCCTTACAGATGAGTCCAAAAATAATATCATTAATCCAGAACGACACTTCATCTCTGCAGCAGAGCATGCAGTGATATAAAACTTCTTGCCAGATTAGAAGTGTACGCTGCACTGAGATTCTAGCTTGGGACCTTAGCCTTTTGCCGGAGAATGCTCTACAGATTAAACTACTCTTCCTCTATTTAACAGCTTTACTTCTGCCAGTACCTCGTCCCGTACGTACCCAAGTTCACGAAAGTTCTCGAGCAAATTTTGCGGAACTGGTGCTCTTGGATAAAAGGAAACTGAAAAATGAAAGGTCTCGTCGCAGTCCTCTCAGATTTAGCGGTATGATGTGCCAGTTGGGAGCCGAGGTTGTGGAAGAGCTGGGCTAGGTTCCGCGAAAAACTTTTTCATCACAGATTAGTACAACTCTTTTATTATAACATCCAATATACATGTAACGGCATTCCTTGATAGTCATAAAGTTACGTATTTTAATAAATGCAGTCCCTTTTCAATTACAAATACTATAAAAGATGTATGTACTCACCAGGTTAAATTTGTTATATAGGAATTTAAACATCAAGCAAATCAATCTGCTTCTTTTAAGTGAATTCCATACCCAAACAGTGTTGAAGTTACAACCGTCCTCTATTTCGTGTTACAACATAACATCAATACAAGTAAATTTATCGACAACAACTACAACCCTTTGTATCAAATTCGCTTCCTAATTCCAGCATCATGAAATCTCCCACCTCAACAAGTCATTGAAGTTTGTAACGGTAATTTCCAAAGAATCTGTTGTGTCTACGGAAGTATTGTCCGTAGAGTCGCGCAATTAGTATAAGTAATGGTATTGTGTGGAAAGGTAAAGGACTGGCAGTGCAGCGCAGCAATCCAGCGCTTAGGGCAGCTTCCAAACAGGCCAGGTATCGGGTTAAACCGAGCAGTAGGTAAGTGTTGGCCCAAATCGGTGGAAATAGGGTACGTACCCTTGCATTGTACTCAAAACTAATGAGGGCTGTTAGCCGATTAACTGGAAACGGGGTCTGGGTGAATCTGCAGTTCCACATTCCAGTAATTCAAAATCAAAAATAAAACAATCTTCCTCTTCAGTTTTTACCCCACACACTTCCCTCCAAGGCTAAATGTACAATTCCTTAATGTCTAAAAATGTGTCCTACCAATCAATCCCTTCTTTTAGTCAAGGTATGCCAGAAATTCCTCTTCTCCCCAATTCTGTTCAGTACCTCCACATTAGTTACGCGATCCACCCACATAATCTTCAACATTCTTCTGTAGCACCACATTTCAAAATTCTCTTCCTCTCCGCACTGTTTATCGTCTACGTTTCACTTCCATACAAGGCAACAATCCACACAAATGCCTTCAGTAAGGACTTCATTAGGCTTAAATCAATATTCGATGTTAACAAATTTCTCTTTTTCAAGAACGCTTTCTACCAATTACCATTCTGCATTTTATATCCTCTATACTGCGACCACAATTTATTACTTTACATCCCAGGTAACAAAACTCTTCTACCTCGTTTATTGTTTTGTTACCTAATCTAATTCCTTCAGAATCGCCTGATTTTCTTAGACAGCACTCCATTACCCTAGTACTGCTCTTGTTAATGTTCATATTATATGCACCTCTCAGCACACTGTCCATTCCGTTCAACTGCTCTTCCAGGTCCTTTGCTGTCTCTGACAGAATTACTATGTCGTCGGCAAAAACCAATATTTTTAATTCTTCACCCTGAACTTTAATTCCTTCTCCAAATTACTCCTTACTTTCTCTTATAGCTTGCTCAATGTACAAATTGAATAACATTGAAGAAAGGCTACAACACTGTCTTACTCCCCAACCACTGCATCCTTTTCATGTCCTTCAAATCTGACAACCGTTGTCTGGTTTTTGTACAAGTTGTAAATTACCTTTTATTCCGGCTTACTTCCGAAACTGAAAGATTTTATTCCAATCAACATTGCCAAAAGCCTTCTCCAAATCTACAAATTCTCGATATGTAGGTTTGCTCTTAATCTACCTTCTTGGATAAGGCGTGTTCCTACATTTCTCCTGAACCCAAACTGATCTTCCCCGAGGTCGGCTTATACCATCTTTTCCATCCGTCTGTAAATAATTCGTGTTAATATTTTGCAACGACCATTACTTATTAAACAGATGGTTCTGTAGTTTTCACACCTGTCTGCGCCTGCTTTCTTTGGAACGGAGATTTTTCTAATGATCCTATCCTCCTGAGTAGTTCCCGCCCGGAGATCCGAATAAGGGGGGGGGGGGGGGGGGCTGTTTTACCTCCGGAATATTTTACCCGAGAGGATGCCATCATCAAATGTTCATACAGTAGAGCTTCATGTCCTCGGGAAAAGTAACGGCTGTAGTTTCCCCTTGCTTTCAGCCGTTCGAAGTAACTGTGTGGCAAAGCAACATTAGCTGATGTGAGAAGTCCAGATCAGTCCATTATCCAGACTGTTGCCCCTTTAATACTGAAAAGGCTGCTGCCCCTCTTCAGCAACCCCACGTTTGTCTGGCCTCTCCACAGATATATCTCCGCTGTGGTTGCACCTAAGGTAGGGCTATCTGTATCGTTGAGGCACGCAAGCCACCCCACCTCGGCAATGTCTGTGGTTCATGGGAGTGGTGAAAGCGGTTAAGAGAAGTAAATATACTGTACAGCACTTAATCTTTATACCACGGATGGTAGCAAAAATGTACAACCCATCTCACTGCTGTACAAATAAGATGGATTAGAAAATGGAAAAGGTACCTGTTACAGCCGCTAGGCGGAAGTGGACGGCACGAAGCTGTTCGCCCCGCACAGAGGCCGGGACTCCGGAGCGAGAACTTTACGAGAACTGGAACGGAAGAGAGCCAAGGATTCTTGTACCTCTGAGTACTTCAGCAGTCGCACACGTGATCAATCGTGGGTATCGGCTATTGGCTTCACGGTAGTAGTATCAGCACGGACGCCTGAAGAATGGCTGGATTTTCGAATCAGCAGTCAGTACTGGTTCTGATCGGCTCTTTCCTGCAAGATAGACAGGCTAGGTCACTTTATCACGTCAGATGTCACAGTGGAAGAACACTTGTAAAAGTTAGGCGATTTTTGGAAATAAAATCTTTGAATTATTTCCCTAACTGGCCGGTCATCCTGTACAAAGAGTATTCTGCGGCATTGGGCTTTTACTTAGCATGCATTTATCGCGAATCTTTAATTCAGCGCAAAGTTTCCAGTGATTGGAAAAAAGCACAGGTGGCTCCCGTTTATACGAAGGGAAAGAGAACTGACCCAGATAATTACAGTCCAATATCGTTGACATCAGTTTCCTGAAGAATTTTGGAACATAGTAACTTTCCTTAGGACGGAAAAGCTTCTTTCTACGATCCAGCAAGTGTTCGGAAAACATCGTTCATGTGAAACTCGGCTTGCCCTTTTCTCACATAACTTCTTGCGAGCCGTGGATGAAGGGCAACAGACGGATTGTGTTTTTCTCGACTTCAAAAAGGTGTATGACGCGGTGCCACACTGCAGACTGCTAAAGAAGATACGAGATTATGGAATAGGTTCATAGATTTGTGACTTGCTGGAAGACTTCCTAAGTAGTAGAACGCAGTACGTTGTTCTCGACGGCGAGTGTTCATCAGAGTCGAGTGTATCGTCAGGCGTGCCCCAGGGGAGTGTGATACGACCGCTATTATTTTCTATCTATATAAATGATCTGATGGACAAAGTAAGTTGCAATTTGCGGCTTTTTGCTGATGATGCTGTGGTGTTTGGGAGAGTGTCGTCTTTAACTGACTGTAATAGCATACAGGATGACTTAGACAAAATTTCTAGTTGGTGCGAAAAATGGCAGCTAGCTCTCAATGTAATAAAAAAATGTGAGGTGATGCGCATGAGTAGGAAAAACAATCCCAAAATATTGGAATAAGGCATTAGTAGTGAGCCTCTTGATGGAGTCGCATCGTTCAAATATCTAGGTGTAACATTGCAGTCATATATGAAATGGAACGAACATGTAAGGACGGTTGTGAGTAAGGCGGAAAGCCGACTTCTTTTTATTGGGAGAATTTTCGGAAGCGCATACTTCATCTGTAAAGGAGACCGCTTATAAAACGCTTGTAGGACCATGTCTTGAGTATTACTCAAGTGTTTGAGACCCACAGCAGATCAGTTTAATGGAAGACATAGAAGCAGTTGAGAGGCGACATGCTTGGTATCTTAGTGGTAGGCTCGACCATTGCGCGAGTGTCACGGAAATGCTCCGGCAACTCAATTGGGGATCGCTGGAGGATAGACGACGTTCTTTTCGTGAATTTCTGTTGAGGAAATTTAGAGGGCCGGAATTTGAAGCTAAGTGTAGTACGATCTTGCTGCCGCCTACTTACATTTCGCGTAGTGATCACAAAGACAAGATAAATTAGGGCTCGTACGGAGGCATATAGGCATACTTTTTTCCTTCGTTCTATTTGGAATAGGAAAGAAAATGCCTATTAGTGGTACAGTGTACCCTCCGCCACGCACGGTGGATTGCGAAGTATGTATGTAGATGTATAATACTTAATGTCAGATCTTGGTTTAAAAACGTTAAGGAGTTGTATTATTTTTAAATACTTTAATTAACTGCAGCATGGTCTTCGGCAGTAACCGTCTGGTGAATGAAACAAACGTCCGCATTCGTGTAATATGTTTGCTTTGTTTCTCAGACAGCAACAGGTTATGTCACTGAAAGGAGGGTAGCAGAAGCAATCTACGAACGCTCTGCGAATTCTTTTGTTTGTTCCGTCCTCTCCTCCATTTCCTCTTAGATTCACTCATTTGGAATAATTGCCAGTTCCAGTCCGACGTTTTCTTCTAGTTCTGTTATTTCAGAGACGACCAGTAGTCGCTCCATAACGTCACAACAAGTTCTCATTTCTTTAGCAGCCTTTCTTTTCCGAAACCTTGCATTTGAAACGAGCCGCGCACCTGCAAGCTGCTTTCTTCTCCACCTGACCCTGTGCATCACCTTTTGCTGTGAAGCTATTAATTTCCGATATTTTTAAAATTAAGAATCATTTGTTACTTATTTTAACATAAACACTTTAAACCTGTCTGAGGTTAATTTTATATTACGAAACAATTCCTCGACTTTTTAGTACAAAATTACTGGATGCACAGTATTACTTTCACAACTAGCTTATATGCCCGTGATTCGTTACGGTTTTTTTTTTTTTTTTTTTTTTTTTTTTTTTTTTTTTTTTTTAGGTTAGCAAAAACAGAATCATTGTTGGATTTCTCTGTCAATACTCAGTTCTCCTGCCAAGATGTCAAATTTAATTACAAGCCATTGTCGAAATCAAAGAATGTTCATAAAGGTTTTCATACAAAAAGTGAGATCAATTTAATTCTGTACTCCGGAACGATGTAAATCAATGTTAGTTGTGTATATAAAATTAAGACTGCGGTGTGTAATTGTCTGTTTGGCGTGTCTTCTAAAATCACTTCTATCGTTGAGATGAGAAATAGTAATAACAATAACAACAGCGCCATGTATTGGTTGTATGGTGTGGTACTAATCTTTTTATCTCTCACAGTATTAGAATGTTGCAGTGTTGCACTGGGGACAATGTAGTTATGCAGTGCTCCATATTATCGAAAAGTCGACGAATACTAGAAGAGTTCACGTCTGTTTAAATAAGACGTCATGGTGCTGTCAATGTGCGATAAAGTAAGTCAGGGTAATCGTTGAAGAAATGAAGTCAGCTGATCGTCTGTTTATATGTGGTATTTCCAGTAAATTGTCTTGAATGTGTTAGCGGAATCCGTCACTCTTTCAGCTAATACATGTCCCCACGTCCAGCAGTGATTACTTCATAAAGCACGTAGTTGAAATCGATCTTGTGTAATAGAACTATATATTCAGAAGTCGGATTATAACTGAAAGTATAGTAGTCTCTGAGAAAGAAGACTTCTTTCTCTATCTTAATGTAGTCCTCTCCAAAAGTAAGTAATTACAAATTTTAATCACAATATTTAACCGGACAATTGTGAAAGAAGGGAGGTTTCTGATGAGTTTGTCGCTCGCGTGTGTACATTATCTCTAGTGGCAGGCACAGAGCAGAAATATCTCTGGAGTGAACATTCAGATGCTCAGAACAGATTTTGTGTACTCAACATTAAGGTGGAAATGTCACATGATATTGGGGAAAATCTACTAATCGCTGACTTTATCTTGGTCCCTTTCGGTTAAGACGCTATGTGTAAATGGCCCTTTTAGCGAAGCTTCCTAAACTTATTGTTGCTTCTGTGACGTATTTATTTATTTATTATTTCATGTTACATGGTTGCTCTGTGAAAATGAGGTGGGGCTTCTTTGCAGTCAATGCGGTACAAACAGTGATCTCTACACAAACTGGGTTTATAAATCTGGTTTTGAGCATAGAATTAAGCGTGCCTACACATCCAGGTGTTTTCCACACGTTTTCGCATTGTCCACCATGTTTAAATTTGCCATACGTATTTCCAACAGTTATCACATGATAAAGCATTGTTGCTTACCCTGTTGATTTGAAATTTACGCCATACACGATGTAATAGGCTAATGTGGCAACGTAATTGAAACGTAATTTCTTCTAGTTTTCTTGTAATAATTATTAGCAGCCATATTTGAATATGAGAAGAAACGGAATAATATCTATGGCTAGCACGTTCAGACAGCTGAAGTTCGACATCCAGTTAATACAGAGATCAGTGGGTAGAAACCAATCGTAAGAGCAAATAAATGTGTGGAAAGAGTGGATTTGTTTCAATATCACTTGGTAATCCCATCTTAATGTTGAGAAGAGGCACAAAATCCAATGCTCACTCCATAGATATTTCTACTGTATGTATAATTTAGTGGTTATACCCGTCGGAAGATGCACTTCTTTTCTTTCCATGATATTGCAAAGCATATGGGATACAGCAATGAAGAAAAAAAGGTGTGTCCTACCTCGACTAAACTTTACTTGCAGTGGCAGCGGTTTAGTTTGCTATCGTTGGCAACGTACTATTCGCTTTAGGAGGATAATTAATTTACTGACCAGCTCAGCATAAATTTTTTATTTCATCGTAAACATAAAGAATTATTCCCCTTATTATACGCGACTGATTTTTGAAAAAGCATTCAACGGCCGTTGCCAACATCAGTTCACAATGCCACCGCCATAAGTAAAAGTGTACCCCTTCTAGTAGTGTATTACACCATAGTTATGAGAAAGGAAAAAACGCAGTCACGCCATAATTAGTTATTTGGTGTACTATGAAACTAACGTCGCCTCACTTTTTCCTTTCCTATACTATTGCATTTTCGAGGCATTCCTAATCAGAACGTACTCAAAATGTAATGAGAGTACACCGAAATCAGAAAGGGAACTACATAGAGCAAATTATAGCATCGATAGATGCGAAGAAATGTCATTACGATTTAAATTCATATGGTATCTGCAGAAAAAAGCACTTTTGCTTTTCTTTCCATGGCACTGCAAGGCATGCGGGATAGAGCTAGTAAAAAAAATATTTGTGTGTGTCGTAACTGGGTTAAATTATACTTGCAGTGGCAGCGGTTTGGTATGTTAACGTTGGCAACGAAATATTCGCTTTAGGAAGATCATTAATTAACTGATCGAAAGAACATTAATTACTTATTTCTTTATCAACACTAAGAATTATTCCCCTCATTGTACGTGACTGGTTCTTCAAAAAGGATTCAACAGCCGTTACCAATCTCAATACACTACACCGCTGCCGTTGTTTCAGTGTATTACACTTTAGTCACGTGACTAAACAACGCAGCATCGCCATCCATTAGGTATTTTCTATACTATGTCAGTAACAGCGCCTCTTTCGGGTCTTTGCTATACAACGCTGCATTTCATGCATAGCATACACCAGAAACTACAAATTACGATATATTTCCTTTCCCTGATCCGATTTTGATTAAATAAAGCTTATACGTTGCCCCAAGGTACTCTCAGTTGACCTATGAAACCCCATGAAGGTTCGTGTAGTACTCTTGAAGATTTGCTGTTTCACACCATACTTACAAGCATGTCATACACATAAAATTTCAAATTACGATATGTTTCCTTCCTTTGATCCGATTTTGATGAAACTAAGCCTATGTTACTTTACAAACAATTCTCAATTTACCTGTGGAAACCCATGAAAGTTCGTGTAGTACTTTTCGAGATTACCCTCAACAAATAGACATACACGATGGTTTTTATCAAATGATTAAAGTATGATATCTATATTTTCTGTGACCCGATTTTAATTATTGAAGTCTATGTAACCGCACGATGTTCTAAAGTTACGTCTGTCACCCCCAGGATAATTCGTCACGTAGTTTCGGAGATATACGTGATGAAAAAGTCAGACAGACATGACGCTTGTAGATAAAAAATTGAAATTACGATATTCTTTTTTTCCTTGATCCGACTTTTATGAAACCAAGTCTATATATTGTCTAGTTACGATCAAGTTACCTGTGAAAACCCCATGCAAATTCGTGAAGTAGTTTTGGAGATAAGAGGTTTTTCATAGTTGGATAAACAGACACGAAGGTTACTGAAAACACTTAAAATTACGATATCTTTCATCTTCCGCGATCCGATTTTTATAAAATTATTCCTATATGTTGACCGAAACGTTTCTCTTGTTTCCTGTGGAAACCGCATGAAGATTCGTCCAGTAGTTTTGAAGATTGAATGGAACAGCGACAGGCCTACATTTAGATTTATTATTATTATAGATAATAAATTGTGAGTTAAAAGTTATCTTGGTTCTAATTGTCTCTAAATATGTTGCAGGTACGGTACTTTGGTGAAGATTTCATCTCTTGCTTGTTCCATTGTCCAAATAAGGTATGTTCTTCCAAGGATTTAACATTTTATTATGAACTTATTTACTTTTTCTATATCTGGATATACCTACTCATTTATCCTGTTGTGAAGTAATATAAAATTGTAGTTTGGATATTAGTCATTACGACGGATCTCAGTCAAATGAAAATCTTTATCGCTTCACAATAGGCAGCCGCCGTACTTGCAACATACAGGTTTAATTCAATGATAATGTTATATACCATCAGGGATGATGCAGGAGGGGGCTATATCAGTTTTAGGGAAGGGGTCGTAGTCCAGCAACCGCATCAAGATGTGAAGATGAACTAAAGTTCTGCCTTAACCTCGCTCTGAGCTAAGAGACGCGGCTTCTGAACCCTTGCGATAACCTATACATTTTCCCATGATTACTCCGTAATACCCTGAGATGATGTTCCCTATTGACGTAATAGCAATTGCCCACGTAACTTGATGTGCGGCAGTATCCTCAGTGTACGGAAGGATGACTCGGATTTACCTGAAAAGGTTTAAAATGCTGCAACTCTTAAAACACTTGCTAAAAATGGTCGCCAAGACTTAATGCAGTCATCGAATAATCACGTGTTGTTCGTTCTCACATCTGCGGCATCATTGGATTAAGTGGCGGAGGCAGCAATAGCACTGTTCGACAATGGTGATATGGAGATATGTTTTTCCGAAGGATTTCCAAGTGAGAATTTTAAATCTGCAATCAGAAATTCGCTATCAGCCACAGTATTTTAGTTATGCGAAGATAAAAGTCTAATGTAACTGATAATTTAATTTGGAAAAATTTACTGCAATTAATTAAGTATGAATACCACAAGTAAAAAATTGTAGCGACTTGAAAATAGTTGCAATGATGTTGGGAAAGCAACAAGGCTACACGAAATATGGATATTTTCTATATGAGTGGGACAGACAGAAATTCCCAGTATAAAAGAAAGCTTTGGCCTCAAATGAGTTGGAAAGAGGGGAAAAATTATAAAATGAGAAATTGGTAGCCAGTGAAGATGTTCTTCTACCACCTCTTCACATCAAGCTAGGTCATGAATCAATATGGACAAGGGTTTAGGTACCTATCGAAAAAGTTCCCATGACTCTCTGCAGCAAGAATAAAGGAAGGGATGTTGGTGGGTTCCCAAATTAGAGACCTTCAAAAACACCCACATTCTGATGAATGTCTTTCACCCAAAGAAAAAAATGAATGGATCTCTTTTAAGAATGTTACCGAAAATATTCTGGGAAGAAAAAGAGCTGACAACTATGAACAATTGATTCAAGAAATGATAAATGCATTTAGAAATTTAGATGTAACATGTCATTAAAAGGGCATTTCCTAGCCACACATCTAAACTATTTTCCTGATAGCTATAGCGATGTTTCCTATGAACACGGTGAAAGGTTCCATCACTGTTCTTGGAACAGTGTTATGAAGGGAAATAGATGGCTGCAATGCTTGCCGACTACTGCTGGAACATCATTAGAAACGACACCATTCTTCACAGGGGAAAGAAATAAAATCGTAATTCATCGCTTTTTATTATTCAAAGCAGAGACATATAAATAGAACAGTGCCTATAACTTGAGAGCTGTGCATGACACGGAAAAACTAATTACAGATTTAAATTTAGGAGGAGTGTTTCCATATGAATTACGTGTGAAACCCCCAGAAAATTCTCTTTTATTTTATCTTATTTTTATTTTTTGTAGAGCTGTGTAGTTATTAATGAGTTTGTAAAACTTTGTTTCCTTTTGGAAGGCAGAGAACTGGTATAATATTTTACATAAAAACTTCATTATAAAATATTATTATATATTATTATAAAAAGTGTAAATCGGTTTTCGCGAACTAGACTGATATTTTTATATTACAGCAACAGTTGTAATCATGAAATTCTCTTGAGTCTCGACGTGTGTCTCGTACTTGAGTTCTCACATGTCTCCCTGCATAATTCTCACACTCCATTCCACAATAAGAAATGAAATTAGATGAGATCATGTTGATGTGCTGGCTTCGAAGACGAACTTCCTGTTTCCTATCAACTTTTCTGAGAATGTCTGTTCAGGCTATCGCAAAACCACAGTCCAAATCTCCGTTTTCTTTTAACTACGTCCAGATCATATACTCTTAGCAAAAAAAGTGTCGGTAAAATTACGTTTCTACTCGGTCGTTTCCTGATTAGTGTGTTGACGAAATTGATAAATGTTTTAGCATTCTCCATCATCCCTGATTGTGTGTGAAATCATCACAGGAACATCATGTCGGTATTCCGGTTGACAATGGTTCATTTATCGTAGCTCCCGTTTTTATTTCTTACTCTACTGACATTCTCATTTTGTCATTGGTGGTAGTGAGCGGTGTTGTGAGCACTAGAAAATGGAGCGTGGAAAATCGCGACATTTCCGACATATTGTACATATTTTTAAAATGGGTGACAGCATAGAACGTATCAGGGCACATATGCGTCGTGCATAAAGCAGGCAACAAAGTTTCATCTGAAACTATACGAGAAGAGTAGATAATGTATTGGGACAGGAAGCAAAGCCTGCTGCCAGAGTATTTTCCACAATAATTTAAATACTGTATGATCAAAAAGTCAGTATAAATTGAAAAACTTAATAAATCACTGAATAATGTGGATAGAGAGGTAAAAATTAACAGACATCCTTGGAATGACATGGGGTTTTATGCAGGATGGCGTTCCACCCCATATTGCTAAACGCGTGAAAGATCTCGTTTGCTGATGATCGTGTGCTCAGCCTCCACTTTCGTCATGCTTGGCCTCCCAAGTCCCAAGACCCCAGTCCGTGCGGTTACTGACTTTGGGGTTACCTGAAGTCGCGAGTGCATCGTGATCTACCGTCATCTCTAGGGATGCTGAAAGACAACATCCGACGCCAATGCCTCACCATAAATCCAGACATGCTTTACAGTGCTATTCAAAACATTATTCCTCGACTACAGATATTGTTGAGAAATGTTGGTGAAAATATTGAGCACTTCCTGTAAAGAACATCATCTTTGCTTTGTCTATTTTGTTATGCTAATTATTGCTTTTCTGATCAGATGAAGCGCCATCTGTTGGACTTTTTGGAACTTTCCTTTCTTTCTTTCATTCCTAACAGAACCCCATGTCAATCCAAGTATGTGTGTCAATTTTTACCTATCTACATTATTTCGTGATTTATTGAGTTTTCAAATTTATACTGACTTCTTGATCACCCGGACCAGCACGATACGAATATTATCTCTGTGGGATAGTGCACTGTGCAGTCACTATTGTTATCGTAATCTAGATTCGTGACCTGCCAGCTCTGTAGCAATTGAGAGAACATTATTGAGAACAGGAACAATTCCTAGTTCTGTAACTGGTACGGTGAAGCTCAGTGTTAGCTCTGGCTGCGTCATGGGATCTAGTTATCTAGGTTAAGTCAGTGTAGTACTATAGTACGATAAATTACTGCTACTTTTGAACATTAACAACACAGATTTTCAACATTACTGTGAGATATTTCATTTCTAATCTTTGTTTTGTTTTTGTTTGTTTGTATAGCTTATGGGACTTAACTACGTGGCCATCAGTCCCTAAATTTACAAACTACTTATGAACTAACTAAGACTAAGGACGGCACAAATATCCATGCCGAGAGGGGATTCGAACCTCCAACCATAGTGGCCGTGCAGACCGTGACTGGAGCGCCTCAGTCCCCTCGGCCACCGCGGCCGGCCATTTCTAATCCATAGTAATTTTAATTTTCTAGACGACAACCGATTCATTTCTCTTTTGCTTTAATTTTTAATAAAATGTCCTCTTTTTTTTGAAATCTTACTGTTTACTCCTGACATTTTACTCTAATGTATGCCATTTATACACCCTTGCTTACGCAGTTATTCCATCTGTCTCAGCCGATGTAGCGTCGAAACATAGTGATGATCAAATTTAAAGCCACTGATCGTCAGAAAGCAGGAATCGACTCCGCTCTTTCCCTTTAAAGAACTGCTTTCTCCGAGAACATGGAAGCTGAGAGAGTGAAAGAAATTCTGATCAGCTACGTGGATGTACAACAGTGACACTGTGCATGCATGCGGCACATTGACGTTCTGTGGTGGTCGTTGTAAAATCGCAGTGAGAAGCAGATGAACTTTATAGATGTCCAGATCAGTTGAGGTTCTGTGCAACATCCTCTTAACAGGAGCTATCTTCCTCCATTAACTTTAATATGCGAAGTTAGGAATGTTTGAGTGGCCATAAAATTCGTATCTATCATCAACAGCAGTTTTAGCGCCATTTACAGTTTAGTGGTTTAGATAGAACACGAAGGGGATAATTGGAAAGGTCGTCAAAACGCCTTAACCGTTTGCGTAGCTTCTCCCACCGAAGTTTCTTTACAGATAAATTCCAATGAAATTAGGTAATGGATCGAAACATTTAGAATAGCTTCAGAGGAAGCGTTTATAGTCCCCTTTAACTAGAGAGAAATAGAGTAAGAGAGAGAGAGAGAGAGAGAGAGAGAGAGAGAGAGAGAGAGAGAGAGAGAGAGAGAGAATGAGTCAGAGAAGTTATTCACCCAGTTACGGAATTAAAGTAAACAGTCTATTATACAAAATAGAGTTTAATGCGCCGTCATCACCGAAGTGAGTAGAGATGGAAGTCAAGTATGTAGAATGAAAAATTAAGAATTTCGTGATTGGTTGCAACGTACATTTCCTCCATCTCAAGATTGATGTGTAGTCCGCATGGCAACACAGATTCCACAAAGGAAACTTGCGTCAATATTTTCCTTTTCACAATGTAATAGGCAAATAACAGTTTCTTTTCTTGACTTGCATTCTTACTAATCAAAATTTCAACTTTAAAAGGAATAGCGCTCCGTTTTCCACCACAGAATCATTCAAATGTAATATCTTTGTAAAGCTATGGGATCAAAGTGCAATGGTCATAAGTCACTAGATATACAAACGACTTTAATTCACGCTAAGAACGAGACACTCACCCATGCCCAAGGGATGACTCGAACCTCCAATGGGAAGTTGTCTCGCCAGCAACGTGCTACTCCCACACGGTGAATACATTCATGTGAAAAATATCTCAATTATAAATAACAATTTTATTCGTGTATCGCATACATGATGAAAGGGAGAAATTTCCGGTTGCAGAAAAATCACTACAGCGTAAGAAGAAACGGTGAGTGCCACGTCTATAGTCCGCGTCATGTAGGAAGGTGGCCCAGTTTTCAGCCGTTCTGTGCTTCCACTTCCATTTCCGCACTGGCAGCCAATAATGTAGCCTCTTCGGCTGGCCTCAAGCACAGAGTAACATATACCGAGGAGCAGCCCTCCCTAAACCACTGTCCTACCCTCCCCTCGTAGTTCCGTAAGATGCTAACAGGAGTCAGGCGGATAACTGGCTTAGGGTGCCTCTCGCACGTCAGAAGGTAGCGTGGAGGAGAGGCTGAGGGGAGAGCTTGTGCCACCGGCCACGAGGCCACGGCTGTGTCCAGCGTGCTGGCATTTGAGGAGAAGTGGTGGTGGGGAGAGCTGCTACCTGCCACCTGCTCTGGCCAGTTTAAAGAGGTGCTTCTGACCGCAGCGCCCTCATGGGACATCTTACGGAACTGCTGGAAACCCTCCCTCCCCGCACCCCTGAGCGTAGGACCGGGCCCTTAAGGAGGTTTCCTGTCTGTATATATTTGTCTGTGCCTCAAGTTACACAATGTTTCTCCCGCAGGCTCAGCTGGTGGCGCTCTGCCGCAGCTCCTACCTTCCACACTTGCCATATAGCACTCCACCACTATGTTCGAAAACTCGTTCTTACGTGACGCCAACAATAGTGTTGGTATGGAAGTCCATTTGCAGTGTTGGCATTGATGTACATACACGTATCGTAAAATTCGTAGACCTGTGGATTCCGTTACTAGAAATATGTGTTTTTGAAATGTACAGCGACCTCTGCACGACACGTCAGTGACTACACCACCCTGCGCTTCCTCTGCCACTGTGCTGCTGCTGCCATTACCACTACTGGTGTGGATCCTAGTACGATGTCCACGACTCTAGTTGTGGAACTGCTTTGCAGAAACTGTTAAGATGAAGCACACTGCGCCTATCCAGAGCCGTGCGAAATGGCTGGGCGTCATGCAACGGATTGGGCGGTCATTCATGCAAGATGTTCTAGTCCTCCATCAGGCATGCGTGCGCGTCTGTGAGTGTGTGTGTGTGTGTGTGTGTGTGTGTGTGTGTGTGTGTGTGTGTATGTGCGTTTGTTTGAGTTTGTTGTCCTTAGTGTAAGTAGTTTGTAAGTTTAGAAATTGATAAGCATACAAGTTTGCTCCATTAGCTTTACAACATTTGAAATACATAACGTTGTTTGCTAACAGGTGCTGTTCTCGCCTGTCAGGTGATTGATCTGATAATCAGACAAGGTCCACCGTCTTGTAAAGACTTCACAGGTAACGTTCTACACCGATGTATAACTGGTACCAACAGGTGAAAATAAATACATAGCCGCGGCGGATTACCCGTGCGTACTGGAGCGCCGTGCTGCGTCGCGCCTGGAAACCGTCGGGGGTTCGAGACCCCCCTCGGACGTGGGTGTGTCGTTCTTAAGTTAGTTTACCTTAGTTTAACACTTTGAGTGCCAGCCATATATGCGAACCGACTTCCTCCAGTGCCAGGCCATTTTCTTAGTCTCCTTCCCCCAGTGCCGGCCATTTTACAGTATTTGGTCCTGTTGGTACAGATTCAGGAATAATCATTACTAAATTTTTCTTGGTCTGGAATAAACCTTATTATTTCCTCTTCAAATACTTGACCCTTACATTTCCCTTCTTTGTAAACATTCATCACAACAATCAAAACAAGAAACGTTGTTTTCGGGTAGGTAAAAAATTTTTTTTCGTATTATAAACTATTTATTAATAAACATGGCAATGTTTACCTACTTACTTACAAATATCATGAATATTAAACTATCAGCAAACGGCTTTTAGTGCAAATAGTTCTTTTTTGAGTGGTATAGCTGGAAGCAGGGCTGGACACAAAACCCCACTTTGCATACTGCACACTGGAATGAAGTACCTTCTGGCGACTCCTGCTTCTTTCTTGCCACTCTCTGAGCACACTCTACAAGTCTTTTGTGCCTTCTTCCCTGGTGGAATGGGTATTCTTTCCACAAAATGTGTTCCATCCAGTGGTGAAAGCGCAGCACCACTTGTACCAGGCTGAAAGTCGACGGCACGTGGTGATGATAATGTCTTTGCGTACCGCAATAATAAACTGGCTGGTAGAAATGTTTTTCTTTGTCACCCGAGTGTCTCGGCGTCGCTCAAAGGCCTGCTGCTTGACATGTTGCGTCTAACGCTCGCCCTGATGTCTCACAGTCAACTGACACAAACCCTTGTTTCGTAATGTGAACAGTTTTGTGGCGCCTCCTAGTGGCAGAGATGTCTACTACAAGGGTTTGCCTCCCTTCTGATAACTGCCGTACGGATAATGATGCGCGCGAAAGCTAGAATTCGTTTGAGAACAGCCGTCCGTAATATTACGGGCGGGGCAGTTCTCGCAAAGCAAAGACACAGAGAACGTAATATTACGGGCGCGGCAGTCTTCGAACAAACGACAGCAACGTAATATTACGGGCATGGCACTCTGTGTTACGTAGTTTGTAAGCTACGGACTAATGACCACGCACAGTCCGATAGAACATTTGAACATATTGAGAAATACGTAATTTGAACATAGAGATCTCATATAAATTCAATTTATCCCTATCAGTCACAGATAGCTAATATAGTTATGGAGAAAAGCAGATGTAAGAATATTATGTATAAAAGATAATAAATGTTGAATAGTAGTAAGAAGTATTAGTCTCATTGCAAGAATACAATTGTGAAACATATAAAAATCAGATAGTGACTGTTTCATGTTTACTTTATTTTATTTTTATTTATTTATTTATTTTTGAAATCTTGATTATTCTACAAAATTTTGTTAATTCGCGCAGTACACAACGCCTGCTTTAACAAAGCGCTCTAACAGCTGTTGTGCATCGATGTGTGAAACACAAATCTTGTGATAAACTAACCTTGCATAAATAATCAAAAAACTGTGATAACTGTCGTGCGTGTTACCTACATTATTTGTGTATATTTCGTCGTTACATCGACGTGTATACATTTTTCGTATATTTTTGTCTGTTAAAATTTTATCGTAATATTGTTACCGTCAATCGATTGATTACTAATCAATATGTTCGAAAACCTCTAATTATGTAATAAATTATTTATTTAGTCAACAAAAGTCACTCAGCAAGTTACCGCAACATTTGATCTTTCATTATGAAATTTAGGCAACAGATGTAAGTAAAATAATGCAGAACTTCAAATAAATATGTTCATATTGACTTAAATTACAAAACTGCTGTAACTGATATTGTACTTAAGACATCGAGATATTTCGATGAATTAAGACAGAACTTTATATACTAGTCAGAAAAATGCAACCACAGTGTAGATATTAAAGCTAATAATAATTATGTTACGTTCCTCGAGAAAAGTTATCATAAAGGTAATGAATTTATAAATGGTAATTTTGACGCTACGCAAAAATAAAGGTTGCCAACCACCTGAAAAGGAACAGCTTATATTCCTGAATACTTGGTAATACCGAAAATGTTTTGAAATTATAAATTTTTATTTGTAAGAAAAGATATCCTTTGTGATAAAAGATTTCCATTGTTTATATTTTCTACAAACGACATTGCCAACAAAATAAGGGAACAATACAGTGATTTCTCGGCAGAATATCTATGTATTTTGTATGCAGAACAGTGGAAATGCGTACGTATTGAACTTCAAAAATTTGAAAGTATTATCATCTGCCAACTTTTTTACGGTAACGTATACTTTCTGTACTAAGATCACTGTATGTGATTCATAATTAAGGATGAAGGGAGATTGCTGTTACACGATCCACGTCAAGTTCAGGTTTCGTTTCAAACTAACAAACTTATTCCACTGAGGTGAGAACGACAGATTACTAACTTCTTAATTCTTTGTTGGAAGGGAACACATCCAGAAAATCAGGCGCAGGAGTCTTGTGTAGACGACCTGTCGATAGTTTCAGGAGGTCTCAAAGGAAAACAGAATTTCCTTATCTTACTTGTCTACTAATAAAAAGTTACTCAGACTAACTATCAGCTAACAGCGCCTTCTGGCTACGCCGTACGTATCACGAGCAGAACAAATAGTGGAACTGACTAAGGACAAGTTGGCAAAACTTTACTAAAGCCAAAAATTGGAAAACTATTTACTCTCGGAATATTACATAAGCCACATATTCGTACCATGGGTCTCATTACATTCAAGACAGTGCTCACTGTACATAGTAATATTTTGATTTTGAGTTTTTCCGCGAGGTAAATTGCCTTTTTGGATGAAAAACATTTGTTTGGCCACAACGAAATACAGTACTTAACTAACTGGTGAACAGCCCCTCCCTTACCGCCACCTCGATCCTCACCATGAATTTTTCATTTTCCGATTGACATATTTTATTACCAACTAACCGACTCTCGTAGACCATATCCCCTCCTCACCCCCTCTCTGCATCCACCTCTTCTCCCCTCATCTCTCTGTTCGTTTCCACATTTCCCTCTCTCGGTAAAGCCATGTACCACACAAACAGTTATGTACCCCGTGATCTTCCTCTTGGTTTAAAGGTCATGTGTGTTAAAATTCATAAAGATTGGAGCAAAACTATGCATTTAGTAAAATTCCGTATGTTAAGTACCCTCCACCATGCACCGAACGAAACAGACAGTGACAATCCTCTTATTTGTAAGGTAGAATGTGCTAAATTTCATCAATATCGGAATAAAACTATAGATTTTTATGCAATAGAAACACAGGGTCACAATAAAAAACGCATATTCTTGTTTTCAAATATGCCAGTTTTATTTCATACAACCCTTGTTTTGAGAATAATGAAAACAACACCAACAACAACAAAAAGTATCTGTGAAATCGGTTGAGCCGTTCTCAAGTTATGACGCGACCAAGGTATTTAGGGATCCATTTTTATGTTGCAAATTACCCTTCCCCACGCACCGTGGTAGACGGTGACCTTCATCTTGTTTTGAATGTCAAGCGTGAGAAATTTCCTGAAGATTTGAATGAAACTGTAGATTTAGTGAGACTCTAGGAGAAGTATGCTCCGCCATGCACCTATCACAAAATACGTTCTTAGCTGACGATTTCTACTTATAAACTACATTCTTGCCAAATTTCAGCTTCATAGGTGAAGTTGTTTTCAAGATTTCGTGTTTAGTTAGTGAGTGAGTGAGTGTACTTTCGTTTTTATATATAGAGAGATTAAAGAAACAGATTGCTTAATTTTGCATGCAAGAGAATTAAGGGGGACTTGCAGACAAAAATAATAATATGCAAATCTGTAATGCTAATGTTTATTTGATACAGGGTCATGCCTGATGCGACACTTGCACGGAACCTGCAGCGAAATCGAAACTGTTGTGAGCGGCAGACTTCTTTTCGTTTCATCATTTTGTGTGTGTGTTTGGGGGGCGGGGGGGGGGGGGGGGTCAGTTACATAAAACTCCATAAACGTCCGGAACTACATGCAAACTTAGTTACAGGTCCCTTACTACTTCCATTTTCCAATAATTGACGCATAAATCGGGGTATTCTCACGCGGTGGCCTCTCATTATTTATGACGCATATCTCCTCCGCTATGTGTCCTGCTGTTTTGGTTTTGGGTCAGGAACCTTCGTGGGCATACAGTGAACAGTTCACCAAAGTTTTATTGCAATCGGATGAATGGTTTATCAACACATAGAGTGCATACAGACAAAGATTCATTTATACATATATAGATAAAGTAGAAAACAAGTCATGACCCGGTTGTCGCAAATTGTATAATATCTATTATTTAATCCCACTTGCCTATAAGTTCCACATGAAATTAACAACGGAACTGATAACTACGATCGTAGAGCTTCTATGGCGATGCTACAAATATCTTTCGATATTAAGTCTACTAAACTTCGTTTCGAATATATGCCTCTATTACTACTTCCTTCTCGACTTATAGGTATGGTAAACAAGCATCATTTATCCAGTCACTGTTCTCAGCAATAACTAATAAGACAAACATAGCATTTTAAATCCAAGTGAATTGATCCCATGTAAAGCATTCAAATGTCAATGTAAGAAAGTCAACCACTTTAGCATTTCATTAATATTCAATACAACCATGATCACCGTCTGACCCAAAGCAGACAGTCCTCTATAACACAAAATTAAGCACCAATGTACGTGGGACTCGCTCGCCCATAAGAACAAGGCGCTGAGTGTTTCCTTGTGAGAAGTCAAGAAGCAGTATCATGATACATCGGAAGAGAGAGTTGAACGAGAACTGGTCACTAGATGCCACTTAACAGATCCACAAACTTCACCCTTTTATAGTTTAGTTGCATTTATATTTATCTGCATGCACCACGAAGAAGTGAGTAATCTAGAAGGAGTTTCTGAAACATGTGGAGAATTTTTATACCATATATAGGAAATCATTTTAAGGATAGCAATATGAGATCGCTGTCGCATATTTATGACGGTAGATGACCTTAAGAAGTTATCAGTCCGCCTGGTGATAACCGGTGGTACGTAGTCGAAGTTTGGACGTCTGGCTTCATTTGTTTCCTTTGGCACCCGGGCCGTAAATGAGAAATCTGTACTTATTCGGTGCTGTATTTTAGCGGTCGCTTATGTACTTCGTTAGATACTTCGCTTATGTACTTACAGCACATTACGATAGTAATGCACTTTGCCCATTAGTTTCACTGGCTCGCAGCAAAAATCAAATTCAAATGTCTGTAAATCTATCGGACCAAACTGCGTGGTCATCAGTCCGTAGCTTACAAACTACTTAATCCTAGGTAGACTAACCTAAGGACAACGCACACTGCCATGCCCCAGGGAGGACTCGAACCTCCACGGCGAGCAACCGCGCCCTCCGCAGCGAGACGCTTTAGACCGCTCGGCTACTCCACCGCGGCAGTCTCGCAGCCTATACGGCATTTCCTCAAGGGACCAAGTGTATTAATCTATCTCCATTTAAATGGTCAGTAGCCTCTTGTGGGCACATTTACAATTGAATGGGTGTGTTGAAAAAGGTACACATTCCAAAAACATAAACTTTCGGCAAATAAAAAAAACTGTTTTGTGAGGAAAGTAGTTACATTTAAGTGTAGCAAACACACTGCACATGGTACCTATATATAAATATTTGTTATGTACCATGTAACTGCGTAAATATGTTCAGGAATATGTACCTTTATCAACTCAAAGTTCTTAAATGCACAAACGTTATCCGTATTTAAAAAATAATCAAGTTAAATTATTCAGTCTTTGTAAAAAGGCAAAAAAATGAATTTCAAAACTGTTGGCTACATATATTTACAAAAAAAAATTATATTTTCCGATTAAATGTTTTTCATTGATTTACTTTTCGTGGTAGACAGTCGTCAATCTTCTTATTCTAGTGGAGCAGCAGATGGAAGAAAAGCCTTGTTGAAAAACATAAAAAATATTCTTTTTTTTTATTTTTACAGTCATTAGTATTTATAGTTTTATTTAGTAGTATGCGATACATAGCCCATAAATATTATTTTAAAACATGTTTTAGTTACTCTTACCTTGTAGGTGGATCAGTTAGTCATCAACATTATTTTCATTAACGTCTCTTGTACCTCTGCCTGGACAAGAATCTTTCATAAAAATAAATAAATAAAAAAAAAAAAAAACAAGGTCGATGCTCTTCTGGGCTGTAGTGTATAACCTTTTGGAGATCCTGCAGTTTCCCTTTCTTTATGGAAACCTTTCCCGTTGGATAGGCGTTGGTGTCAGGAATATAGGTGTATATTTCAACAAACCCTTTTGCATCACTTTTGAAGACGATACTAGTGCGGCTTTGAGTTGGAACATATTCCAGGAACATGTCCCTTCTTCAAGTCACTCGTATCTATTGTTGGCAAGCATATTTGAAGTAGAGGAAAATGTTCTTTTTATGCTCAATTGATGTAGATACATTCAAAGAATAAATTGGCTGTATTAGTTTAATTTGTGAAATTTGTGGAAAGAACAGTCACAATTCAATAATTCAAGCGTTTCGGTGTTTGGTGAATACTGTAATGTGTGCTCCCAACATTTGAATACGGAGAGCTTGAAACAGAAGAACTGATGCTCTCTTACTTTAGAGATCAAACTGTCACATGGCTGTTACAGAGCCAATCTACTAATGTTCAAAAAGTAAAATACAATTCTGACATCCATCCAGTATGCTCTGTCTTGGAGGTTATCATTCGATATTGCAATAGTGCACACCGTTTACTGTACTGCAGTGGCGTGGTGGAAGTCTGTGTCCATTCTCATGATACGCTGTACTTACCTGAGAGCTGTATGTTGTCCGAATATCCCCAATAAGTCTCGTCGATTGCGGTACGTGGTGGTCCATTAAGACCTCAATGTGAGCATTATCAGCCGAACGACCCACTTTACGGTATGTCGATACAATCAATATCGTACACAGATTTTCTCATGGGTTTGCCGCCTTAATTTCCCTAAGATAAATACAAATATGCAAGGCGATGCTTAGAGGTATGTACGGATGCGGATTCATGGATAAAACCGTGAGCGTTGCGGATATCAGAGGGTAATATGCGGATAATGGGCAACGTATTTGCCCAGTATGTATGTTGTAATGTTAGTTGAAAACTAAAAGTAGAGTCAGGCGACAATTAAAAGACTTTTGCTATTTGAGGAACAACGTTTAGTAAAGTAGATTACTTCATTTGCATCTTTCAGCAGTGTCACTTAAATTGAGACGCCTTGAGAACTCATTTATCGATCGAATACTTGAGAAAGAGAAGATTAACACCAAAATATTCGTATATTTACTCGACGCAGGTATATCTGCACATTTATAAATACAGGTTACATAAAGCAATACACAGTCAGTATACGGTTTTCGTGATAATGATGTTAACAACGTACCATCTCGCCACTATCACTAACAACAGGCAGCCTCAAAGTGAGGGAAGTAGTTTATCCCGTGTTCTCCCAGTAACGCACCGCCCTGTGTCTTCATATATTGAAATTCATGTTACTATTGAGATAAAATATAAGAATGCTCAGATGCCTACGTCATCCATAATGAAGTTATATGTATGACAATTAAAGAACAAAATTAGTAACAACAAACCATGGTTGTATTATACAGTACATTTCCCTATTGCTAACCAAAGTGACTAAACAAGATTGCGAAAATTATTTCCTTTTTCCAAGTGGTCTGTGAAGACGGATGTAAACATGTAACTCTTTATCTTCAACCATTGTTGATTTGAAATATGACGCGTTTTATGAGGTGCTGCCAATCCGATTTAAGTCCTTTTTTCATACAAATCCAAAGGTATAGGACAGTACAAGGGTCCAAAGACCGGAGTGATCAATTTATTGGGTAATAGAAGAACAATTAACTGATGACCCACTATGTGTGGTACGACTCTCAGATACGAAGGACTGGAACGTAGTTAGCTGAATGCCAATAAATGATGCCCATGTACTTCCCAGAGCGCAACTGAATTCGTGTACAAGTAAAAATGTAGCTGACGAAAGAAGGGTGCATTGATCCAAACTATAATCTTGTAAGCCCTTGGATATATTACTACCATCCTTAGGGTAAGTAGAACATTTTATCTTCATACGTTTCCCACATATTGTCTGTAATCTACCAATAACCATACTTTTCATCAAGCGCTTATCTTCCTTGTTAATTCATGAATGTAATAAAGACAGCATAACCATACTTTCGTCTTCGTCGCAACCTAATCCCTTATGTCTTCTCTTGATGGCTTCTAAAGGTAATATGCGATGGAGGCAGTAAAACATTTTTACAATATCTCACAAGACCACGTCCTATAACTTTATCGAACACTATTTCACGTGAAATGGTCGCCTTCTTTCCTCTAAATGGCTCCAGCGATAAAACATAAAATGCTTTATGGACGAACAGTTCAAGAAAAGCAATCCATATCGGCCAATCTGTGGCACTGTCATAGTACAGCGAATTACTTGGTTGCAGTGACGAATTCGTTGAGACCGCCTGGCAAACCAATAGACATCAAACGTGAAAAAAAAAAAAAAAAAGTTCAAATATTTGTAAATCTATCGGATTCGTCATTAGTCTGTAGCTTACAAACTACTTAACCTAAGGACAACACAAACACCCATGCCCAAGGGGAAAATAGAATCCCCGACGGCAAACGGCCGCGCGCAACCCAGCAAGGCTCCCCAGTATGCACAGCTAATTCGCCGCGACAATTTTAATCTCCTTGAGTAGTCATTCCTAATAATAGCTTAATCACTCATTCTGAAGTCCCCAAATATTCTAATGGCTGGGTATCTAGACCGTGTATTTAGTAAGTTTCTGCTACAGGAAGTATAGAATGTGCGAATACGAGTACCTTGTTTCGTGGCATGGATACGGCAACCACAATTTTCTAGCTAACTGGTACATAACAAAAAGGCGTTCGACGCGGTGCCACACCGCAGACTGCTAATGATAATACCAGCTTATGGAATAGGTTCACAGATTTGTGACTGGTTGGAAGACTTCCTAAGTAATAGAACGCAGTACGTTGTTCTCGACGGCGAGTGTTCATCAGAGACGAGTGTATCGTCAGGGGAGTGTGATAGGACCGCTATTATTTTGTATCTACATAAATGATCTGATGGACAGAGTAACTTGTAATTTGCGGATGTTTGCTGATGATGCTGTGGTGTATGGGAGGGTGTCGTCTGTAACTGACTGTAATAGCATACAGGATGACTTAGACAAAATTTCTAGTTGGTGCGAAGAATGGCAGCTTGCTCTCAATGTAGAAAAATATAACGTGATGCGCATGAGTAGAAAAAGCAATCCCATAATATTCGAATACAGCATTAGTAGTGAGCTTCTTGATGCTGTCGCGTCGTTCAAATATCTAGGCGTAACATTGAAGAGCGATATGAAATGGAACGAGCATGTAAGGACAGTTGTGAGTAAGGCGGACAGCCGACTTCGGTTTATTGGGAGAATTTAGGGAAGATGTACTTCACCTGTAAAGGAGACCGCGTATTAAACGCTTGTACGACCACGTCTTGAGTATTGATCAAGTGTTTGGGACCCGTAGCAGATCAGTTTAAAGGAAGACATAGAGGCGGTTCAGAGGCGAGCAGCTAGATTTGTTACCGGTAGGTTCGACCAATGCGCGAGTGTCACGGAAATGCTCCGGCAAGTCAATTGGCGATCGCTGGAAGAAAGACGACGTTCTTTTCGGGAATTTCTGTTAAGTAAATTTAGAGGGCCTGAATTTGAAGCTGAGTGTAGTACGATCTTGCTGCCGCGTACTTACATTTCACGTAAAGATCACAAATACAAGATAAGAGAAATTAGGGCTCGTACGGAGGCATATAGGCATTCTTTTTTCCCTCGTTCAATTTGGTAGTGGAATACGGAAGGAAATGCCTAGTAGTGGTACAGTGTACCCTCCGCCACGCACCTTACGGTGAATTGCGGAGTATGTATGTAGATGTGGATAACATATGCAATCGACACTGTTGTAGTACTTTAACAATGCTGTTTGATACGACAAAACATCTGTGTCCTCCAATAAGTCCAATGCTTTTCCTCGCTTTCCCAGGCCTGTCCTAAGAACCGTTGATCATCCGGAGTAACTAAATATTGATAACTGACTGATCTAGACCTATAATATCAGCGAATGCGGCTTTGGAAAACCGTTACTACGTATATAAGGGAAAACTAGCCATTAATTTTCCTGAGTGCTTATACCTTTACTGTATGACTAAATGACGATGGAGTGTTCTTCGGTGCAGTATTCCAAAGGTATTATATTATGCCTGCATTCAGATCTTTGGGCGAGACTGCTCAGGAGGGTGCCATCAGGAGAAACAAAACTCCATATCTATAGGTTGGAGAGTGGAATGTTAGAGCCTTTAATCAGGGTAGGTTAATGGATTTCAAGAGGGAAAGGTTTAAGTTTTAGCAGGGATTAATGATGTTCGGTAATGGGATAAACAGTTAAGTACAGAGTTATAAATACAAAATCAAATTGGAATAAACAGGAATGCGGGTAATCTACCATGAAGACACTGTGAACCCATTATTATAGTCACGTCATTCACCGTGCCTACACCACACCTTCTAGCTTATATGTGAACTAGGTATGCCGAATACGAGGAAAGGACATTGCAGTTTAACGTCACGTCGACACCGTGATTCCGCGCGGCAGTAGCCGTGCGCTCAAAGGCGTCTTGCTGTGGAGTGCACTGCCGCTTCCCGTCGTAGGTTCGAGTTCTCCATCGGGCATGAGATTGTGTGTGTTGTTCTTACCAAAAGTTAATTTAAGTAGTTTTCAAATTTAGGCACCGATGTACACTGCAGTTAGGTCCCGTAGCTTTACTAATGTCGAAAAAAAGTTCAAATGTTTATAAAACTAAAGGACTTAACTGCAGCGGTTATGTCCCTAGGCTTATTAACTACTTTAACTTCTGCTGAGGACTTCACACACACACACACACACACACACACACACACACACACACACACACACACACATGCACGAGAAAGGACTCGAACCTCTCGGACGGCGAGCAACCACGTGCTCCACAGCAAGACGCCTTAGAGCGCTCGGTCACACCACCGCGGTATTCGATTCGACACCGTGGTCATTACAGGCAGGTCACACGTTCGGAAAGGTTCTGTCAGGGATCGGAATGAAATAGGCCGTGCCCTTTGGAAGGAACCAACCCGGAATTTGAGTGGAGTGATTTAGGGAGATCACTGAAAACGTAAATCAGAGTAACTGGAGGCAGATTTGAACGGCCATCCTCCTGAATGCGAGTCCCGTTTGATACCACTACGCCACCTCGCTAGTTGCTTATGAGGAGACTCAAAATGAATGAAGAAAAGGGGTTAGATGTGTGCATATAGAAATATTACAACGTTCTACCATAGAAACCGGTTATCGATCTGCTTATTCTATTAATACACATCCCTCGCACGAAAATCACTTGTTATTTTCTATCATAACACCCGGAAAACCATGGATGGAGGACGACAGGTAGATTCGACATCCTGGATATCCCGAATGCTGAATGTTAATGTTCAGTTATATGAGCAAACCAAATATTTGTTGCATAATAGAACTCAGAACTCGGCGACGAATAGTTATAAAAGGAGTGAAAAAGTGTGACAGAACCATTTTTTGTTCTCAATATAGTTAAATGACCAGATAGAGTCCAAATAAAAAATGTTCTTATGTTTGTTAAGCTTATGAGACTTAAAGGCGTGCTGTTGATTTTGTGCGGAGGTTCGTGAACTTAAAATGGAACCCATGGAAGGAAAGCCTTATTCGTTTCGCAATGCACTATTGAGAAAATTTAGAAAACTTTTATTTTAGGCTGAATGCAGAGCATTTTATTACCGGAACAATTCATTTTTGTAAGGATGACAAAGATTAGAAAATTATTGTTCGCACGAAAGCTTGTAGGCAGTGGTTTCTTCCTAACTAGACCACTATTTGTATGGTCACACTATGCAATGTGTCATACATTAGATGGTAAAGTATGTGTATGAAGTTGTAAATGTAGGGCGACGAGTCATTTCAAATGTAGACCGTGTTAATGTTATCAGCAATTTCAAAGCCAATACATGAAATAGGTTACTTAGGATTACACCTAGTACGTTATCACTGTAGGAAGAACAAGTTCCCAGACGAGCCCTTTTGAACTATGGACAGTTTTCGTGAGATACAAAACATCGTAGAGATGCTTGGACGCAGTTTTTCGAAGTAAATAAGTTCAGTTGATGAACGCTGCCTACCTACTGTGGCTCTTTGGTGCCGAAGGAAAATGTAACAGACGCGGAGCTAGCTGAGAGACAAGTCGGCGGGTTGTGTCGACCCAGCCAGTAATCGCTTTCATACAATCCGTGTGTCATCTGTACGTCGATAAGAAAGCAGAAGCCTGTTCTTCACTTGCCGCTAATTGGGACGAGGCAGAAGAACACCTGGAATGGATCTAAATTGATGCTTTATGTGGAATGAGGCTCTCTCCACTGTCGACTGTAGGACTTGTATAAGATCTTGTGATGGTCGTCGAAGAGTGTCGAGCGATGATGAAGTGTTGCAATTATCAGGCGTGCAATTCTATAGGCGAAGCAGGGATACGTGTTAATTACGGTGTGGCTATATCGTCGTTTCAAAGCTGTACAGAATCGGAAAAGAGCCCTCCAACAGTACTGAGAACATTTCAGCGATGGGTTTGTCTTGGAAGATAACGAGGCATTAGCATATTGCTTATCCACGACACTGAAATTGGCGGGTATCACGGACTGTGGAATCTACACGCAACTGCACTTCCCTAGGACAAGTAGGAAACATCGTCTTACGACTCCTCATTGGACAGAATGCACGTTTTCAAGAGGAGAGCCGCTGATGTATATTACAGATTTAAGACTTGATACATAGCTTCAGCTGCAATGTATTGAACGCATTGTGGAGAATATGCAAAAAAGGATCAAGGTATATCACTTGGTTCATAAACCCTTCAATATTTTGTGGACAATCGACCATATGTTGGCATGCACAAAATTGTTTTTGAAATGTCTTGGTCGCACTGTACGTTATTTTATCATTACGCGTTTCGATACATTTTTTAAACGATGGTAACTAAAATACATCTTATTGGAGATGACTAACTAAAATATAAACTTCATTTCATTTCATTTGGGCCTGCAGCATTGTATATGTCTTTTAAGGTCATATTGTTAATCTAAGTAATGCCAAAATACTGCTTTACTTTATAGATGTTAAAAACTGTTTATTATTATAGCAATAGGCCCATTTAGGCACTCTGGCTATCATCAGGCTATACCCATATGTCATCTTGGAGGTATAATTTATTATAGAAACTGCATATAATTACATAATAATGATCTTTAGATGGTATATATATTTTATTTGAGCTTTCAGGTATTAGTTCGTTACTGTTATTCTGTCAGTTTGACATATCCTCCAGCGATGCATTAGCATATTGTTTATTCGTGACACATATCAGCGGGTATCTCGAACTGCGGAATCTACACACAATATAGAGCATCGCTGGAGGATATGTCAAACTGACAGAATAACAGTAACGAACTAATACCTGATAAGCATCAAATGAAATACATATACCATCTAAAGAGCATTTATTCTGCAATTATATGCAGTTTCTATAATAAATTATACCTCCACGATGCCATATGGATATAGCCTGATGATGGCCAGAGTGCCGAAATAGGCCTATTGCTATAATAATAAACAGTTTTTAACATCTATAAAGTAAAGCAGTATTTTGGCATTACTTAGATTAACAAAATATAAACTGTCATGAGAATCTAGATGAACACCTTCACTAGACATCCACGATGGTCCTTTATATTTTAATTAGTTATTCTTCAATAAAATGTAATTTAATTGCCATCATTTAAAAAAAATGTTTATCTGATGATGATGTATCGGAACGCGTAATGATAAAATAAAATATAGTGCAACCAAGACATTTCAAAAACAATTTTATGCGGATCAAGGTATGTTACAGCGCATCACGTGAGACATAGAGTAATTACTTACACTGTTACTTACTTCACAGCCGTGAAAACCTGCCCTTTATTATACATATTTTTACGTTAATGAAGATTATGCCAACATATACTGGTGATGAAAAGCTTTCGCGTTTTCAGCGGGGTCTGTTTCACTTTCCGGTGAACAGATATGCGGGTGCTGTGTCACATTGGCAGTAGCGCGCTATTTCAACACAGCCACCCGGCTGGAGAGCAGAGAGCTTTTCATCAAAGCTTATTGTTTTGCTTTAATTTCACACTGGCGAGTTTATTTTTTAATTTCATCAAGACACATCCTTCCATGTCACGCTCATCTTGAATTTAAGGCTACCTAATCTATGCATCACATAGACCGCTTTTTTGTTTACAGTGTAGTGCACTTAATTACTCATGCACATCATCTTTCTGTATAATAGCACTGACTAGTCACAAAGGGTAGTGAAGTTTACACACCAAATGCAATTTTCCCTCTATATCTCCCCTTTAAAAACCAGAGGTTAAGACGAGCAGAGTACTCACAGCTGAAGATAAATCTAAACTCTAGATGATGCGAATACATGGAAGTGTGGCATCCTCCAAATTACTTGTATCTAAAATTTTGCTTCAGGAAACAAAGATAACGCATCATTTTCATAAACCTTACAAAAGCACTGTGAATGTTGACTGTTACCTCATTTATATGGAGATGATGAGAGCGAGAAATCTCCGTAGTGCAGTTCTCAGAACCAAGATATCACTTGTGTCACAAAGACACATAGGCTCCCGTTTAACTTTCGCCTAGCCAAGAAAATATTCTTACATGAGATGTTGTATCTCACAAGATATATACCCCGATACCGTAACAGAATTAAAAACAAAATTATACCTACTCCCTTACAGCCCACATCGTTTGTTAACGGGAGTATTGAACTTCTATAGCATCCCAGTTTAGATATATACTAAAAATGAAGCATCTAGCGGTGGAGCTCCTAAGGAGTATAACTCCTAAACATAAAGTTTTCACGGAAGGTAGTCTAGTTTTGTTAGTGGACTGTATTCATTATTTCTAATTGAAATTCGTCGAATTTGAAGCGTCAAAAATCCGTTTTCAAGCTAAAAGATGCGTGAATTGATACACATCGGTAGCAAACTTTATCTGACAACGGCGTTGATCAGAGTGCTGATTATGCCATTAAGAAAACTTCAGAAAAAGAACCGAAATGGTAGTAACGATTTTCGTTGGGTATGTCGTAGTGTTACTGTTAACAACGTTGTATTCAGTGACTTCCTGCTGTCACTGATATCATACATCCTTATCGAACAAAATTTTCATCAACTCCAACATATATCACTGTACAAATATTGGAACATTACAGGTAGTTTAGACAAAACTTACGGCAAATCCAAAAATTTTCTCTACACTGTCAGTCAAAAGGGGTGTATAATAATGGAAATATGCTTCACGGGTTGAGATGTAGGCCTATGTAATGTTCCCTTGTCGACTACGAAGTGGAGTCATTTTCACAATTAAAAATAAAAATAATAATAATACTAAAAATAAAAAGCTTCACTAAGTAATGAATATTAACGATTTAATATATTAATCAGTGAAAGAAATTGTAAGTTAACATTTGTTTTACGCACTTAATCATATTTAAGATAAACATAAATTTCAAAATTACAACTTTAACGATGGAAGAAAAAAAGATAAACCGACAAAGAAAGTAGTAAGCAGCGGGTATGTAAAAGTCGCTGAAAATTTAGCAATCAGTTTGCTTACTCAATTGTAACTGATACTCGTTTACACCCTAATCGTAAAACTTTCTCCAGATTTTACTATGGCCCAACCAGGCGAGATATTTCAAGTTATGAAATGCTCTTATACATCATCTTTTGCTAGTACATACTCGAATAATATGTTGTGGGCTACCCTGTTGTTTTCAGTTGGTATCTCCTCTATGTAAGTGATGCGGTGGGCAGAAAGATGTACTGCATGTGATACTACGTGTGGCATATGAAATTCATCAATATTTCTGGGGCTCGAATTAAAATCAAGAGGAAAGTTGTAAATTTCTTCTGGACTTTTTTAAAAAGAATTCCCTATATTATTTATTATGGAATCAATAACATGAAAAACACACAAAAATGGCGTTAGTTGCATACAATCTGTCAATTACTTTCGGAGAAAATGTGAAGCGCCGTTGGGGTTTGAATACATGACGCGCGCAGCTAGCGGGTCCGGAAACTCAGCCGTGAACGTCGCTTGATTATCGAGACGCCCTACCTGTGCGCTTCATTTATTTCAAACCTTACCGTTGCTTCACAATTTCTCCGAATGTAATTGACGAATTCGTACGTAACCAACGCCATTCTTTTTATGATGTATCTTAGTATTGATTACACAAGAAATAATGAAACAAAACTGCCATTTTGTTTCATTGCTCTGCTGTCTCATTATGTCAACTTGATAAAGAATCATTTTCGCTTTAATAAAATTTGAATTGATTCACTTGAGAATGGCCAGAAAACACTGTGTGGTAGGTGTTTCAGACTGTAAAAGCAATTAGAGATGGCGAAGGTGTACATTTGAATTTTTTATTCCACCTGTTATCAGTCACTCTCCTACTTCCCCCTTCCTTGGGTGTTATGGAGTCCGAGTGGAATGCAATAATATTTCTTTGTGTGTTGGTAACATGGGCACTATTTTAATATTTGGTTGTGGCTTCGTAGTAAGTGGCGCAAAGGACTGCCTGGCAGCAAATGTTTTGTTTCAGTATTGAAGTAGACAGTCGATTTAGTCAAGCCAGGAGATCCCGAAGGCGGTGGAGTAACGGACACCAGGTGTGCAGCCAATCAGGGCGCTCCACCCTCGCGAATTTGAAGAGGGGACGGTTGACCCTAGTGGCGCCTAGCGGGAGAGAGAGGTCGGTCCCTGACCTGATGGAATGCCGACGTGAGGAAAGCTGCTCGCTGGTGTCCCGATTTTGGTAACGATTTTGTGACAATCTTCAGCAATGTTTGACATGGTTGTTAGGGGACATAATCAATAGGCATCAATTTTAGACTTTTTTTCTTTTTGTGATTGGGGGAGGGGGCATTTCAGGTGATAGATCGAGATGATGTGTGCTTTGACGTGGGTCAAACTTTCTACTGTCAGCTATTTATTGAATTATCATGGGAATATTAGTTCGTTGAACGGGTTTTTGAAGTTGTTTCTGGTACATATTCATTTTTGAGGGGTTTTAATGAGATTTATTAAGATGTTCTTTGTAATTAGGACTTCGCGCGCGCTGCGCGGGATTATCCGAGCGGTCTGGAGCGCCGCGTTGTGGATCGCGTGGTCTCCCGCGTCGGAGGTTAGAATCATCCCGCGGCATGGCCCCCACAAGGGTGGGGCAGGGTGGACCCATGGGTCCAGGGCCCGGTGCTGGAGGGGGCCCGAGCCCAGCCCTAAGTGATTACTGAAATTAAATCAAACTAGAAAAACCATGTTAAATATTTTTCATCCAACGAAATTTTAGAAGATTCTACAGGCAGTTGTAGTAGATATTTAAGACAAACCTCTTATCTTAAACGATTAATTCGATTGATGCTCTCAGTTATAAGATGACCAGTGTATTGTGCAACGTCTAGAAGAGTTCTACTTTAAACAGAGTCCAAAATATCTAGATTAAAACGTAGAAGGACCACAGGGCGTACATAAATGCCCTTAGCCTTCAGGCCGCTCTACCTGCTGGGCGTATATCAGTACCCGTAGCCGTCTGGGCCATCTCACTGCCGGGCATACATGAATGCCCGTAGCCGCAAAAAGGGTTAAATGATTTATTTCAGAAAATGTAAAGATATTTCGTATTTATTGTCATTAATAATTATTTTATTATTGTTTAGATGGTTAATAATAATAATGTAGGTAAATTCTTATTTGAATTTGATAAAATTTATTTTTAATCTATACCGTACAAAAATAAGTGACACCATGTTATCGATACATAATATTGCTTACATTTTCAATGTTTCAGTTTCACATGATATAAAAATAGGTGACAAATGTTGTTTTCACAGGATTCCTTAATTATTCCTAAATTACACTTTTTTCTGTAACAAATATGTACTGCTTTACTAGGCTACTCACGTGCTTACTTAGATATGAACCACATGTAGATTTTTCTACATATGAAGCAAATGCCATTAATTTTGTTCTTGTTGCACAATCCAACTTGGCAAGTTTTCGTATCGTTCCTTTCGATAGTCCTTCCTCTCTGTCAGCAGTCAAAATAGATGGTTTCTGGAGTTGCTGAGGGCGAGAACTTTTGACTGGTACCACCAAACAAACTTGCAATAGCCACTATAGGCAACAATGTGTGAAACTGATCATTGTTGGCTAACAAAAGCGCCAAATAAATCGGATCAATTACATAGTCGTGAGAAGCGGTTAATTGACCATTATCGGGAACAAATAACAAAAGTGTTAAAATCTTATAAATTTGCAGTTACATATCAAAGTTATTAATGTAACTTAAAAAACTATTAAAAGTCAGAAAATCACACGAACATAGTGTTTTAAACTCAAAAGATATTCCCATCTTAAAATGAAATCTGGTCATTTGACTCCTTCTGGGCGTTCTAGTGTTAACGAAAATAAACCGCCAATTGAGTAGCCTATTATCAAAGATGGACATTGTCGTTTGCCAGAAACTGAGATAAACGTCATTATTTATTGCAAAACCTATAGCTAATATATTTACAAGCTGATTTGACATTATATACTTTAATGCTCGAGGATTTATACTTGGATGTGGCTAATATCAGTTTGATTCCTCAAGCATTTTCAAATTGAAAATACAGATGTCTGTCTTTGAAAACAAACCGTGTAGGTGTCCGCTTTTGATGGGAACACGCTTTCAGATGTCCATTTTTGATACACAGAGATCCGCCTACTGTTGACAAGAATCTTTTATAGGTGTATAATCTGGGAAATTATAGGAACATCGACATAGAGTGGAAACGACTACATTCTGAACTCTATTACATATTGGAAAAATAAAGAACTACAATAATTATAATAATATTTTTATTGTTATGTACAAAATGAAATGTTACGGCACTGAATGACTAAAATTGTTAGCATAAGGTCTGTTGAAACTGTCGCCAGATTTTTCCGTAAACATCCTTACGTCATTTCTGACATCGAATTTCTTTCCAACAAGTGATAATTTCGTACAACACACCTTACAATAGAACAGTGTATTTTACAAGCTTTTCTATCAAATGTTTATTTTCCATTTTTCAGGTTGTCTCAACCGCTTCATAGCTTTCCACTGGACACTGGTGATATTTTATGTTCCATTTTACTCGCTTTAAGATGATTATTAGTAATAATATTATAAAGAACTACTGAAAAACTTTAAGTGCGGGATAATACGTTTTATTACCTGGCACATACTGTCGCCATGTCTGATTTTCGAGGTCATGTGATCATTTACTGTGTTCCCATTGGTGTACACTGCTTCATTCAACAAATGTCTGAATTTGATATCAAGCTCCTGTGTAGGTGTCCGCTTTTGATGTGAAAAGTCAAATTTAACGAGTGATTTATCACATTTACGTCAGTTGGAAAAAAACGGATTTCAGCAATGAAAAGAGCGGACTAAATTTCGACCATTAGGTCAGATGTCCAGGTTTGATATTAGGCTACTCAATTTATTCTACAGCTTCAGTTCGTATTATCCAACATGAAAAGGCTTGCTCTGGATTGAGCAGGGCAGAGAGCTGCATCAGTCTCTGTACAGAAGTCCACAAGAATAAGAACAGCATTTCAGGCCACGAAAGCCTATGTTTTACAATTCCGTTTGTGAGACCCTGCTGCCTGTGGGCAGTGCGACGCGGTGTTCTGCGGCAGTGGTCGCAGTCATCTGGAGTTGCGAGCGGAGCGTCGTGTGCGCCGCGGGCTGGCCTACATCAGGGGCAAGGCGGCCGCGAGGCGAGGCAAGGCTAGGCAAGGCAACGCAAGGCAAGCCAGGGCAAGGCAGGCAGGGCACGTGCGGGTAACGACGGCGGCTATCTGGCGGAGGCATCGCAGCCGCTCGTTAAGCCGCGTCGCGCTCACTTAATGGCTGCGCACGGCACACGGCCTGCGGTTCTTAGCGCCCCTCTGCCCACACTCCACGTAAATTCACAGCCAGCCAGCTTCCTTTCATAGCAGAAGACGTAAAAGAAACTGCTGTCGCCTGACACACCTCTTTTAGGGAAACACGTAAGATACTAGTAATGAGAGAGAACGCTAATGAAGATCATGCTGTGTCTGGGGGTCGTTGCTGTTGTGGTCTTCAGATCCCAGACTGGTTTCATGCTGCTCTCCACCCTACCCTGTCCTGTGCATGTATCTAAATCTGCGAATGAGAACCTGCTTGCTGAATTCGTCCCTCGGTCTGCCTCTACGATTTTTACCCCCCAAATACTTCCTGCTAAAACCTGTATCTTTACAAAACATCCGAATGTTTGTTCAAATGTTCAAATGTTTGTATAGCTTGTCGGACTTAACTACGGGGTCATCAGTCCCTAAACTTACAAACTACTTATGAACTAGCTAACACCATGGACGGCACAAATATCCACGCCCGAGGGGGGATTCGAACCCCCGACCGTAGTGGCCGTGCAGACCGTGACTGGAGCGTCTCAATCCCCTCGGCCACCGCGGCCGGCTGTATCTTTACACAGCGAGGCCAGTTTAAAGGGTCACATACACTCTTTTTTGGTTCAGTAACAGACGCATAGAGTCCTTGAGATTGGTAGAATAATAGATTGCGGACGCAGTTCAACTGGAGGATGTATTGCAGGATAAGGATAATCTAGTGGAGCAATTAAAAAATACAGTTGAAAAAATCAGATGTATAACGTGATAAATAACAGTATAACTGCACAGAGTAGTAATTTAAGGAAACAAATAACAAAACAAAATCAAGAATTGAGAAAGGAGAATCAGGAATATAAAATGGGATATTCAACACATGAAAGTTCATATATAAGAAGTTATTGTGAGAATTGATAACCTGATTACCCAGATTGACAAAGATGTGAACAAGGTGAAAGAAACAATACAAGCGCTACAACAAGGTCAGCAGGAATTAGGCACTGAAGGAGATAAAGTCCAATTGGACATAGTGAAAGTGGACAAAATGGTTGAACGTTTCACGAAAAATGTGACACGTACCACTATACAAACTAGGGAGGAACAGGATATTCAATATTAAGCAACAAAAGTAGCATTAAAGAGGTATGATCAGCGGATCAGAAAGAATGAAACAAACACTAAGTATCAGCTGGAGCCATGATGGAATGGCTGAGCACATTGGGACGCTATGCTCCGATGTGTGAGGCCCTTCCTCGTCGAGGCTTCGAATCCTCCCTCAGGCATGGATGTTTGTGTCTTTAATATAAGTTAGTTTATAAGTAGTTTGTAAGTTTAGGGACTGATGACGCCCAGCTAAGTCCCATAAGCTTAAAAACATTTTAATATTTGATCAGTTGGAAACAGTAAGGACAGAGGAGATTTAAATGAACGAAGAGTAGATAGAAACAGACTACTTGTAGTGAAACTACTGAGAGCTCAAGTAAAAACTCAGTACAGGAAGAGCCACAAGTAAAGAAGGTACAGCGAGAGCAAATCTCTGAGGTAACTCCTGCGGAAACTTCAAAGACGAGACATGCCACAGAATCAAATTAAATTTATAGAGAATGGAGAAGCATACAGTCAGCCTGTTGTTGTTGTTCTGATCTTCAGTCAGCAGACTGGTTTGATGCAGCTCTCCACGCCACCTTGTCCTGTGAAAGCCTCTTCATCTCAGAACACGTTCTGTAACCTACATCCTATTGAATCTGCTTACTATATTCGTCCCTTGGTCTTACTCTACGATTTTTACCCCAGACACTTCCATCTAATACAAATTTGACTATTTTTTCATTTCTCAGAATGTGCCCTTCCAATATATCCCTTCTCTTTGTCAGGACATGCAAGAAAATCCTTTTCTTCTCAATTCTGTTAAACACCTCTTCATTAGTTGTGTGATCTACCCATCTAATCATCATTCGTCTCTAGTACCACATTTCAAACGCTTCTATCATATTTATGTCTGAAATCCTTATCATCCACGTTTCGCTCCCATACAATGCTACACTCCAGACAAATGCTTTCACAAAGGATTTCCTAATGTTAAACTAATATTGGATGTCAACAAACTTTGCTGCATCAGAATCGCTTTTCTTCCATTAGCCATTACAAAAGTCCGGAACAAACACATATTCGAAATTTATAGAAAACCAACCACTACCAATGTTATCATAAATGCACATTCCTGTCATCCAAAATCCCACAAAATCGCTTTCTTCCACACCATGCTTAACAGAATAATGAACTTACTACTAGAATTCGAAGCCATTCAGAAACAAATACACACCATAGAATACATAGCCCAACAAAACAATGATCACCCTGAAATTACATCGAAATCATATCAGCAGAAAACACAGTTAAAAATATCAAAGGTACACAGAGAGATAACATTAACAAAAGACACCCCAACAGAGAAAAAGCGGCCTTCCTCCCTACAACATACCTAGGAAATGTATCAGACAAAATTAATAAAATATTCAAACACACAAACGTTAGATTTGCCTACCAAAATAAGCACTCTATGAACCACAAAATTTTTAAAAGGGACAGACACTAATATACAATAATCCGGGTATCTACAAAATTACATGTAACACCTGTCAAAAATCATATATAGGCCAAACAGGAAGAAATTTCAACACTAGATGTAAAGAACACACAAGAGACATCGAAAATAATCCCTCTACATTCTATTAACATCTGATCACGGAAAAATACGACGTAAAAGCTATAAAGAAAGCCTTAAAAATTTTACACATAATACAAAAAGGGCAAAAAATGAATAGTCTCGACGAATCGAACTATATTCACACATACACGACAACCAGATCGATATGCTAAATGAGCAACCCGAACTAAAACATAAAAAATAAATAGAAAATTATATTTAGATTATAAAAAGACAAGAGGATAAACACCAAAGACTCATAACATCCAAATCCATAGTAAAACTCCACGTACAAAGCCAATAAATAAACGAAAGGTAAATTACTGTTAAATATGTAAACTTATAATATCGTTGAAATACTGCCACTACAGTCTATACTAGCCTGGCACTACAAAAATTGATAAAAAATCGATTAATATAACCAGTGCTGCTGCACACAAATAGATAAGCAGCAATAGATAAGCAGCTTTTAAAATCAGTTGGACAACGAATATATGACAACAATGTTATAAGTACTGTAAGTAAATATTGTAAAATTGTACGTCCGGTAATTATAAGAATATGTGTAACAACCCCTCTGCATTACTCGTTGTATTTACAGAAGACATGAAGATGGCCTAAGGCCGAAATAAACTTATTGTGAGATAATAAACGTTCTAAAGCGGTGTAAAAATAATTTATAATTATTGTGTTATTAACCATGTCCCTCAAAGACATACTCTACACTGCGTGTCCCAGAGGACGGTATGACAAATGTCTCAATGTACTTGGAAAATATGTAGAAAAGTAAAGATATGTCTCATCTCTAATGTCTAATTCTATTTTTCCTTTAATTCGCAACTCTGATCACAGTCGACAGGGGAAACTTGTTTTCCAACTCTCCCTCGTAATTCTTCGCTCGCTTCAGAGTTTGCCAGAATGTTTCCAGTCAACATTGTCAAAAGTCTTCTCCAGATCTACGAAAGCTAAAATCGTCGGTTTGTCTTTTCTTAACCTTTCTTCTGATGTAAGTCGTGATGTATTCCTACATTTCTCCTGAAATCCACCAGTAACTCATTATAATCATGAACTCCAAATATTCAAACATCTTGACCATTGGAAATTATTACAATAAATTCAGTGGCGAAGTTTCACTGAGATTCGAATCCGGATTCCCCGCTGGAGGCCATCGACCGCCTTAACCTCTAAGACTATCCGTTCTGCCCAAATTCTCAACTAAGCGCAAGATACGATTATACTGCCCGCTGCCCAGCTGTAAATGTATTCCTGTAAGGGAGTGATCGTATTTATGTATCCTCACAGACATTGTCATTTGCTTATTGGAGGCATGCATACGATTACTCGTATATTATTTCGGCCATGTCCGTATTAATGCCTTCAACAGGCAAATGAGAATTTTTGGGCGGATATTCAAATGTTTGTAGATGAAACTGCTATGGTCATTGGTTCCTTAAAAACTGCTAAATCTAACGCTAAGGACAACAACCTCACACTCTTGCCTGATCGAAGACTCGAACCTCCGGCGGGAGCGGCCGCGCAATCTGTAGCATTGTCCCTTAGACCATGCGGCCATTCCCTCGCGATCTATATGGATTCACAGGTAGCACCGAACTTTTGGGGCAATAGAGTTAAAGTAGCTAGTAAGACGATGTAATGAATTAACCATTTATAATTATATGACCTAATACATCGAGATTTTTATCCTTATATAAAGTTCTATGTACTGACTTGGCTGAAAATCCTAAGAAATTTTGGTCTCATGTCAAAGCGATAGGTGGATCAAAACAAATGTCCAGACACTCTGTGACGAAAATGGCATTGAAACGGAGGATGACATTCTAAAGGCTAAATTACTATATGTCTTTTTCCAAATCTCTTTCACAGAGGTAGATTGCACTCTCTCTAGATTGCACTCTCTCTAGATTGCCGCACAGTTTACAAAATGGAAGATATCGAAATAATTTAGATAGAGATAGAAAAACAATTAAAATCGCTCAAAAGAGGAATGGGCGCAGGACCTTAGTTGAAGTGACAAAAATGGTTGGAATGTTGAGAACAATTCGAAAAACTCAATTACCAATCAATTAAATAATTAACTTCATTTAACTTAAAGTTGTGCAATCGGCAGAATTGCTGAAGTTCGTCACCCACTTGAGTTTAAACCGATGTATGACATCAGAACGATAGAGCTGCAGATACAGGAGAAAGGTGGACAGCCGACTTCGGTTTATTGGGAGAATGTTAGGAAGATGTACTTCATCTGTAAAGGAGACCGCATAAAAAACGCTTGTACGACCACGTCTTCAGTATTGCTCAAGTGTTTGGGACCCGCAGCAGATCACTTTAAGGGAAGACATAGAAGCAGTTCAGAGGCGAGCAGCTAGGTTTGTTACTGGTAGGTTCGACCAATGCGCGAGTGTCACGGAAATGCTCCGGGAACTCAATTGGGGATCGCTGGAGGAAATACGACATTCTTTTCGTGCTGTCGAGGAAATTTAGAAGGCCGGAATTTGAAGCTGAGTGTAGTACGATCTTCCTGCCGCCTACTTACATTTCGCATAGTGATTACATAAGCAAGATAAGAGAAATTAGGGCTCGTACGGAGGCATTCTATTTTTCCTTGTACTGTTTGGGAGTGGAATAAGAAAGGACGTGCCTAGTAGTGGTGCAGTGTACCCTCCACCACACACCTTACGGTGGGTTTGGGGAGAATGTATGTAGATTTATATGTAGAAATTGGCAGAATGTGCAGCTTAAGGGTGAAAGTAGGCAGCCATAGGCTAAACTTCATTATTTATGGATTTTTAGCTTTATTTTTTGAATCTGAACGTGTATCCGCCTTATAGCTTTATCTTTTATGCGAAAGTCATCCATGATCCATAATCTTAGTTCATGTTTGTAACTACTGAACATTATAATGTCTTTGTAACTGCGATGTAGCATCTGCGCTACAGCAGCTCCTTTGACTGCTGAGGTGAGTAGTAGAGAGTGAGCTGTTGAGCAGAAGAGTCGATTGTGGGCTAGGCTAGCTGACAGACGTATGGCAACTGTGTTGGGTACTAAGGTTGAGTTGGTCAGCAATGATTGTACTGAGTTTGATTTATTTCACTCTATATTTATGAATACAAACGTTTTATATTGGACAGTGGATTCTGTATCAAGAAGAAGAGAATATTTGTAAGGAACGGAATTGTACAAAACCATTGTATAATATTGAAGACTCAACAAAGATATACTTCTTTAATTCAATAAAAAAAGTTTATTAATTTTTCTTATTTCAGCTCAACCTCGTCCCTCATTCTCCTGATTGTGGCATTTTTGATTTTATTGTATGTTATGTGTTGAGTTTTGAGAAAAAGATTTCCTTTTAAATGTAAATGTTCACGAACCAGTAAAGTAATCCTTACATGCCACTGAGTCTGACTGTCAGAAATAATGTTCACACAAGTACAGATTGTTTTACTTACAGGGCCTAATTTGCGCACAAATGATTAGAGGAACGCCTTGATTTAAATAGAAAGACTTAATAAGAATAGTAAACTTTCACTTAACAAACCTTCATCAAGCTTTCACTTTCACTTAATAAACATACAACAAGAAGCTTTCAAGGGGATTGTCAGAGTTGTCAAAAGGATACCGACAGGATAGGAATAAATATACACGCTGCCCAGGAGGGAATTTACGCTAGTAATCTGATAAGACAGGCGGTATTTGGTACACTACTACTAACAAATTACACTCTGGCTTGACAATTTACAACAAAAATGCGACAATGCAATAACGAATAACCAATTTTGAAAGTAATTATATAAAATGGTAGTTATTCTCTATCTCAATATGATGCGTGGAGGTTCATATCTTGTACGTAACACGACGACGTCCTATAGCTCGGCTGTCTCTCGGTATTCTATGCCTTAGTCCCTGCGTCACAGTAATTACGGAGACTCTCGCTTGGCTAATCCTATTGCTCCGTAAATAGCGACTGCTAATTCGGGGCTGTTGTCTTCTGGATTGGGCTCTAGGGAGAGTAGTCGGTGGCGTAATTGCAGGAAATGTGACTGCCGCACCGGCCGCGAGGGAGTCGCGCGGCTCCCCGTCTTCTCGAAAGGCCTCCGTTAACGCCAGCGCCAGCGGCGGCGGCCCGTGGAAACAGAACAGGTGGCGCGTGCCAGGATATGATGCGCAGGGTGGCGGGCGGTCCTTCCTCAGTAGACTTGCGCATAATAGTTCTCGATCGGGAGCGCTCACTTTAATTCGCGGCCGTGGCTAGTTCGTTCTTTTAGTTCGTCCGCTTCCAGTGATGGCTGAGCGGCGTGGTCTGCGCGTGCAGGTGGAGGGAGAAGTTCCCCCATCTAGCTGCTTCATTCGCTTGCTGCTTGAGCCGCTAACGATATCACGCAAACCAAAAGAAACAGTTTGAGGATAATTTCTCGCGTTTATGTTTAGAGTTATCTCTATATCTTGGCATTATGGAATTTATCAGTCAGATATTGCAGAGTGCAGAATGCTTCAAAACAGAAATTTTGTAGCACTGAACTATGTAATCTAGCAGGCAGACGCTCACCTAGAAGTTCTCTCATCAGCAGCTCTTTTTCGTTCGTCCGCTCTTTTTCGTTCGTCCGCTCTTTCTAGTTCGTCCGCTCTTTCTAGTTCGCCCGCTCTTTCTAGTTCGTCCGCTCCTCTTAGTTCGTCCGCTCTTCTTAGTTCGTCCACCCTTCTTAGTTCGTCCGCCCTTCTTAGTTCGTCCGCCCTTCTTAGTTCGTCCGCACTTTTTAGTTCGTCCGCACTTTTTAATTCGTCCGCTCTTTTTGGCTTTTGCTACCGCTACTAAAAGAGCTCTTTCTTTTGTTATGGCAGATGGTTTATATAATGCTTCAGTGTTGCCCGAGCGTGTGCTGTTACCCGTATTTTTGGGCAATTAGACATCAAATACTTAAAAAAATAAACCAGTTATTTACACGAATGGGTGATACAATGGTATTCAACTACTGTGCATACAGATTACTCGTAGTAAATATTATTTAGATACTGCTGAATACCTTAGAAAAGAAAATTTGTGCCAGTGAAGTATGAAACTACAGCAGAGGTGCATCTCAGCTGGAAATGACGGTAACTGGCAGAAGGAAATCACGCGATTCTGCGCGCTCTCACGTCATCTCGCTGTTCCCTGTCAGTCTTCGGAAAAGGAGCGGAAGAACTAAGAGGCGAGGGAGCTGCGAACTAGTTCGCGTAGTTCGCCTGTGGGAGCGCTCTTTCGAACTAGCTCGTTCGCAAACTACACAAGACTATTCCTGAGAGGTGGTCACTTCGCATAGAATTCGTTGGATCCCTAGCCGCGTCCATTGAGCTTCCAACCTCAAGAAACTGGCAGCCTGCCAACTGCTGAGAAAGGCGGTGACCAAGTTCTACACTCCGAAGGCAAAAAGCGGACAATTCCTTCGTTTCTCAGAGCTTTCTCATCCTCCCCAAGAGCCAACCGACACGAGGAAGCGAGCTGTGTCAAGGCTCCTCCTTTACGAAGCATTTCAGATATCCAGGGTCTTTCATTGTGGAGAACCTGCTAAGTTCTTTCAGGATTATTGTATCAGGGATCATATTCTGAAATATTGTGTAATCCCACTCTTGACGGCATATGCAGGATGTGTGCATAATGTTGTCTCTGAAAACGTAACATGTCGTGTACCAAAGCTAACACGGCTATGCCGTTGTTAGATTAGATTAATACTTGTTCCATAGATCATATATACAACATTTCGTAATGATGTAAAACGTGTCAATTTAGTAATTGTTGTCTACACTTGACAATCAGTATTTTAAGGATTTTTTATTACATTTTTTGTTGTTTTTTATTTATTTTTTGTTTTTTAAGTTTTATTTAAAAATTCATCTACACTGTAGAAGGAGTTGCCATTCAGAAATTCCTTTAATTTCTTTTTAAATACTAGTTGGCTATCTGTCAGACTTTTGATGCTACTTGGTAAGTGACCGAAGCTTTTTGTGGCAGCACAATTGACTCCTCTCTCTGCCAAAGTTATATTTAACATTGAATAGTGAATATCACTCTTTCTCCTAGTGTAGTAACTATGCACACTGCTATTACTTTTGAATTGGGTCGTATTGTTAATAACAAATTTCATAAGTGAATATATATATATATATATATATATATATATATATATATATATATATATATATATATATATATATTGTGAAGCTACAGTGAAGATCCCTAGATCCCTAAATAAATGTCTGGAGGATGGTCTTCGTTGGGCTCTAGCAATAATTCTGATTACACGCTTTTGTGCAATTAATAGTTTTTTCTCAATGTTGAATTACCCCAGAATATGATCCCATATGAAAGCTATGAATGAAAATAGGCGTAGTAAGCTAATTTACTGAAATGTATATCACCAAATTTTGCAATGACTCTGATAGCATAAGTAGCTGAATTCAAACGTTTCAGGAGATCTTCAATATGTTTCTTCCAATCCACTCCCTCATCAATGCAAACACCTAAAAATTTTGAATACTCTACCTCAACTAAAGATTTATGTTCTAAGTCTAAATTTATTAATGGTGTCATGCCATTCTCTGTATGAAACTTTATATACTGGGTTTTATCAAAGTTTAATGAAAGTGCATTTGAAGAAAACCACATAATAACGTTCTGAAAGGTATCATTTACAATTTCATCAGTTAATTCCTTCCTGTCAGGTGTGATAGCTATATTTGTAATAGCAAAAACTACTAGCTTAGCATCTTCGTGAATGTGGAATGGCAAGTCATTAATATATATTAGGAAACAGCGAAGGACCCAAGACCAAACCTTGTGGGACCCCATTTTTGATAACTGCCCAGTTAGAGGAATTACTGATTTCATCTGTATCATGTGAACTGCTTATTTCAACTCTCTGCACTCTTCCAGTTAAGTATGATTTAAGCCATTTGTGCACTGTCCCACACATAACACAATACTTAAGCCTATCTAGAAGAATCCCATTATTTACTCAATCAAAAGCACAACCTAAAGAACTAAGTGTTCTGAAGTTAATTACAGCTTAGAAAATCAACAGTTGTTATTTTAATAAAGATGCTTTTAGAATAAATTACAACATAGGAACCACAACTATTTATTCACACTAAAAAAATAATGTCCTTCCTTAAATGTGACTATAAGACTGAACTTTACCCCCCCCCCCCCAATTTAGACGATCACACAGATTCACTGGTACAACTTAGCAGTGTCAAAGAGAATATGTTAATCCTAAACGATTTAGGACGGCATATGAGACCGAACTCCAAGGTACATAAAGCGAAAGATATTAGTCAGTACCTCTCTTTTGTTCAGCCTGAAAATCATTCCCAACCTCGCCTGCTCCCTTCTTACTTATCTGTAAAATTTAGAAGGTGAGGTTTAACAGCTTTAAGATAATTGCAAAATGACATAGCGACCATAGCTATTTATTTTTTATCTCAATGCTACCGGTTAATTTACCTGAAGCATGATGAGTGTGCTATAATTTTTTTTAACCAAAGATAACAAACATGCTTTCATTGAATCTCATTGTGCAAAGATTATAGTGCTTACAGTTATGCTATGTCTGTGACCATCTTTTGTCTTCATTGGGATCTATGATTGATGTAAATAATGGGATTGTTACTTTTATCAACACGTGCTATACTGTAAAGGCTACAATAACGACCTAGCTGGTGCTCACATCCTAGATTATTACCTTCAAGACCCCCTCTTCAAATTATCAATTACATTGCATTGCAGAGGACTGGGAAATTTTGTAACTGAACTAGCTGAAAACCCAGCGTTCCTCGGATAGTATTTATTTAAGACTTGAATTATTGATATTTTCTTATGATTCTCTCTGTTTCTCTCTGACCATTTTTAACTAAAAATACGTTACTTAAAACACGTTATATTTACGGGAGAATATTTAAGAAATAAGGCTGTCTTACATAATACAAAAGATTGTAAGTGCAGTATCGAAATAAAGATATGTAGTAATCAAGATACAAATGATATGTAACAATCATACTTTCAAAACTTGATTATAAACACTGCCTCTGGTTTCTTGTCCAGGAGCTAGTATGAATATATTCTTTGACGAACTCATCCTTGATAAAGCGACATCAAGTTGTCCATGTGTGAAACATGGAGAACTGAAATCCACTCCGCAGTATTTAATAGACTTCCCTGTGATTTATTAATCGTAATAGAAAATGCAAGTCTCCCTGGAAACTAGTCTCTAGTAGTTAAAGTTTGTAGAAGTCTATTGCTTTCGGTTGCAGCCGTGTTTGCTTCACAGTTCAAAGTTGTCAATAGCACCGACATCTTTCAGCAATTTACTTGAGTTGACTAGAATACATAAGTTTCTAAGCCGTAAATAAGAAATGTATTACCATGTGGTACGTGATGGGAAAGGTTTTTACCAATATCATTAGATATGAGCTCATATTTATTGAAATATAAGTTGCAGAATTGTACAATCTAGCAGGCATGTATTAATTTGTATCAGTGCTGTATGTCCGTAAAATCCATTGCGAATACAGATAGAAGTAAAAAGGTAATATATTAAAACCTGATGCGTGATGGGGCGGTTTTCCTTGAAATTTACTGCATATGTCCTTATATCTGATGAGCTATGTGTAGTGCTGTGATACAATTTCGAAAGTACATTCAACTGTATGTGTCGATACTGTCCGTAAAATTTCATGCGAGTCGAATTTGTAGTATCAGGCTTGATTCCATGCTGGAATTTGTGATCCACGACTGTGTTTAACTTGTGGAAATTTTTCTCAGCAATCAGTCGTAAAATATTTATTTGTTTATTTGCAACCTCCAACATGAAAGTCGAGATGATTTAAGTATTTTAATTGTTTTTAAGCACGGGTAATGACCACAGAGAGGTCGAAATTGAGAACTGCAAATAAATAAATATTTAACGACTGATTGCTGAGAAAAATTTCCACAATTTATGGTGATGAAATTATAACTTGTAACGTCATACCAAATGCCTTAGTTTTCCTCCGTGTTAAGCGCAATAAAAGAAAACGAGAAACTTCCTTCAGTTCATTATTTTGGTGTGGTTACCAGCGAGAAAAAAAGTTAAATAAAAGTTTAAAATTTTATTTGTTGCAAGTCGCTAAGTACTGTCATTCTCATGTAGTGTATTTACATATTCTCATCGCATTATGCGACAGTTCCTTATAACTCCTATTACGACGTTATATCTCCTGAAACATATGTCGTACAGCAATTGTTACTTCACGGTAAGAAATTTGTGTACCAAATTTTGTTGAATTCGATCGAGTTCTTTAGGAGGAAATGTGCAGCACTGTCGCATGATGGAGTACTTTTTAGGGCATATTACTGTTTATAACGTCGTATCTCGTGAACTATGTGTAGCACGTGATTCTTACACTTACGACCATCCTCATGGATTGAAGCTTGCGTGAGCAAAATTGCATAAAGATTGGAACAAAACTTTAGATTTGTATGCAATACGCACACACAAACATACGGAAATCCGTCATAATTGAAACAGTGTTGGCGATGATAATGTATCTGAAAACATGAGTTAACGCTTGTTCAAGAAATTACATTTGTCTTTCTTTTTCACAATCAAGAGGTCAAACAAATTACCATGTATCTAATACACACTGCGTTAAAGCAGTCATCATTCTGCATTTTCCAGCAAAAATGTTGGCATGCGAAAATATTAACGTTCTTTTAACAGCGAACATTCTAAATCCCTTTTCCCCACTCCATCCATATGGTAGGCATCTCCCTCCCAGTTTACAAAACTAAGTCTCTCTCCCACTGTTTCCGTTTTAGCCAGCTGCCTATTTCTACTGACTGTGTCTACAACTTTCATTTATTTACCTCAATCTTTGCAGAACGACATATTGACCATAGCTGTTTATTAATTCTCAATGCTACCGGTTTCGGTTATTTACAATTGTCAAGCGTTAGCAGAGATTAGTTAATACAATGGTAAATAACCGAAACCGGTAGCATTGAGAATTATTAAACAGCTATGGTCAACATGTCGTTCTGCAATTATCTGAAAGCTGTTATGCCCAATCTATTCACCTTTATACCTCAATCTTCTTTAGGACTGTCTTCATCTGTGCCACATTCAGTACCTGGCTGCCTTCTCTTTCTCCTATTCTCGCATTGCTACTGTTTCTTTCTCATAGCCTTCTGACCGCTCTTTAATTATCACTGTCTAATATCTACGCATATCTTTCCTTACGCAATGAAGCTTTAATACGCGTGAATAAGAGATAGTGGTAAGTGGATAAAAATTCCATTGTTAAAGTTGGCCAATTTGGGAAATCGGCCCCACATATGATATTATGCTTCAAATGTGTAGGAAATTGCTAAGTCGTCTCTCATTATCAAACATAGTCGGTAATTTGCTTCCCAGTTTAATCGAAGATGGTTTTTGATGGAACTCCTTGTTACGTCATGTCCCTTGAATTATGTATAATAGACTTTTGCAGGTAAATTCAATGGTGCATATGGATACTGATTTAAAAATAGTGAACAGAGTTGTGGTTCACTATGTTTCTCACACTCATATCTGGATAAATAAACGTCGGTATTTGCATGGAGACAATTAAACTGCCTAATCACTTAAACTTTGCATAATCACAGTTTCTACTGTAATACTTACTGCTTTCATTGTGTTTTTATTTTAACCTATGTTTGTGCCTTGAAATGAGCATTTCATGAAAGAATTTTAAGTATGTAATACTGGTCAGTAACTATATGAAGCATTAAGGATGGGATTTATGTTTCCTTATAATGAATGTGCTAGCTAGCGAGCAACTGACAGAGTGTACCAGGATAACAGTTTGTTAATACAGATGATCATGGGATCGAAGTTTTACGAATTAATTTGCTCACTGCAGCAGTCACGTAAAACTGCTGATGTTAACATACGTCGACAGTCAATAAGTTCCGTGAGTTACCAACACGGACCCACATGCACTCCTTCTAAAATATTCCCTGTTCGCCGTTATGGACGTTTGCCAACGTTGGTACAACTGCTGGAAGCAACGCGGTTGGCAAGCAAGTCCAGAATGGGTTTTCTTTGGGGCCGTCATCACGAACAAATCATGCGCTCACGTAGGAGTGTTTTAAGGCGATTTTTTTATTTTTATTTATTTATTTATTTATTTATTTTTATTCCCATGGCGCGGAACAGGTTAGTAAGCAGGGTGTGGCAAACAATCACCTCTTGCAGTGCAGGTTCCTCTCGAACAAGGACAGACCAATGTGCAGGATTGTTGTCGTGTACCAACAGCCAGTTCTTTTTACACCACTGCCCTGTTAGCTTTCGACGAATTGCACTGCGTAAACGGCCAAGGCTCTATTTGTAACGGGCTTAGTTTACCGTTTCAATGTCATGGAGGAATTCAATGTGAACGATTCCATTTGAATAAATAATAATAATAATAGGGAGATACGGTACTGCGAGAAGAATTTGACAGAGCTCTGAAAGATTTGAATCGAAACAAGCCCATGGAATAGATTATATTCGTCTGAACTGCTGATATCGTTAGGAGAGCCATTCATGAAGAAATTGTTCCACCTGGTATGCAGGATGTATGAGACAGAGGAAATACCCTCCGACTTCAAGAAGAATATTGTAATTCCAATTCCAAAGAAAACAAGTGCAGACAAAGGTGAAAATTACAGAACTATCAGTTTAATAAGTCATGGTTACATAATACTAACTCGAATTATTTACAGACGAAAGGAAAAACTTGTGCAATCCAACCTTGTTAAATATCAGTTTGCATTTAGGAGGCAATACATTACGACTTATCTTAAAAGATAGGCCAAGGATAGGCAAACCTACGTTTTTAGCATTTGTAGATTTGGAGAATGCTTTTGACAATGTCTACTGGAAGAAACTCGTTGAAATTCTGAAGGTAACAGGGGTGAAATATAGGGAGCAAAGAGTTATATTCAACCTCTATAGAAACCAGACAGCGGTTATTAGAGTCGAAGAGCATTAAAAGGACGCAAATGTTGGGAAGGAAGTAAAACACGGTTGTAGCCTCTCCCCAATGTTGTTCAGTCTGCACATGGATCAAGCAACGAGAAATTTGGAGAGGGAATTAAACTTCAGGGACGAAAATAAAAGCTTTGCGGTTTGCCGATAATATAGTAATTCTGTCGGCAAAGGATCCGGATAGCAATTGAATGGTATGGACAGTGTCTTGAAAAGAGGGTATAAGATGAACATCAAATGTTCAAATGTTTGTAAAGCTTATGGGACTTGACTGCGGGGTCATCAGTCCCTAAACTTACAAACTACTTATGAACTAGCTAATACTAAAGACGGCATAAACATCCATGCCTGAGGGTGGATTCGGACCCCAGACGGGGAACGGTCACGCGCCTCAGTGTGCTTGGCCGCTCCGCCGCGGCTAACATGAACATCAAAAAGAGTAAAACAAGGATAATGGAATGTAGCGTCAGAAAGTCAGACGATGCTGAAGGAATTAGATTAGGTAATTAGACAATAAAAGCAGTGGATGAGATTTGTTATTTGTGTGGTTAGATAACTTCCGATGGCCGAAGTAAATAAGACATAAAATGCAGAATGGCTATGGAAAGAAAAGCTTTTCTGAATAAGCGAAATTTATTGCCATCCAATATTAGTTTAAATCTTGTGAAGTTCATTCTGAAAACATTTGCCTGGGGTGTAGCATTGTATGGGAGTGAAACGTGGACGATAAGGAGTTCAGACAAAAAGATGATAGAAGCTTGTGACATGTGGTGATACAGGCGAAAGATGAAAATTAGATGGGTAGATCACGTAACTAATGAGGAGGTGCCTGGCCGAATAGGGGAGAAAAGGAGTTTATGGCATATCCTGACTAAGAGAAGGGATAGACTAGTGGGACACATTCTAAGACATCAAGGAATCTTCAACGTACCATTAGAGGGAAGTGTGAGGTAAAAATCTAGAGACCGAAGGGACGAATACAGTAAGCAGATTCAAAAGGATGTCGGTTGTCGAACTTATTCTCAGATGAACAGACTTGCACAGAACAGGGTAGCGTGGAGAGCTGTATCAAACCAGTCTGCGGACTGAAAACCAGTACAACACAATAATAATAATAATAATAATAATAATAACATAAACCATGTGGTCAGTGCCAGACGTTATTGACTGTACCATTTATTAATTAGTTAGATCATTTCTTGCCGTCAGATTGAAAGATATTGACCGTATTAACTATGTGAACATCGTCGTTGTGATTTACACACGCGATATTCACTGTCCCTGTTTAGCAGTTTAACAATTGCAGAGTCAGTCAGACAGGCAAACATGCGAAGAAATGGGTTATTGTATTTGCAGCTGCTAATATGGCTGGGAATAAGCTATTACGAGCTTACACACGGATTAAAAAAAAGTTACTTTCTTCAGTTGGCTCAAGCTTCCAGTGCTACAGCACGAAGTAGTAACACCAATAATTCACCTATTCACAGCCTGTGTTTCCTGGGGCTCCGTGAATGCGGCTGTAGACCCTATTTGCTATATAAAACGGCTGCGTCTTATCTAGGTGTACCAGCCACACCTGCTGCAATGCCTCCAAATGTTTTTCTTTAGGTAAATGCAGACGGGAACAATGAACGCACAAACGACACATTCATTTTAACTAAACGAAAGTTTATTTCTCCTAATAACTACCAGTCCTGATTTTAGACTAAGCCCTGACTTGTTTAAGGCTGCCACACAAATAAATGGAAACTTAACTGAATAGTCCGACAGTCGCTGAATAAAATTAAAGGCCGTCAACAATCCTGAAAATTTCTAAGTTCCACTGTCGTAAAATTGGGTCCACGAAACACCTCTGAAAATTATTGTAATTCCCACAGACACAAAATATAGTTAAAGTCCACGAAGCTCCACAGAACAATGTTTCAACGTTCCACACTCGAACACATCACTAAGAATTTACAAGTCTTCAAGCGATTCCCCAGTCGCCCATCGTGACGCACACGTCTTGTCTATCTGACCAACACTACAGAAAGCCCTCACTAACCAAAATGGCCGCCTTAAACACCCTCGCTGGCTTACTCGAAGTCAAATCAGTGTCTTATCTCCAAAAAAAATCTATTTTACATATAATATGAATGAAACAAATACATGTGATGATATTATTTAACAGAAATTTCCGGGTGAAACAGAATATGGTATCAAAAACACTGTACATATCTTAAATTTCACATAATTAACAGATGAAACGGTTATGATATTTGATATTTAAAACACAGATTATTAACTGAACTATTAATATTACTTCATTAGCTATTTACTTAAGTCTACTTTGTGGTACTGCCGCTAAGCTACAGTTATTATTATTGTTGATTTATTTAAAATCCAGGTTTTATATCTGGGTACCAAGTTTTTGGCTTGAAGTAAAACGCGTAACATCAGACAAGGCATCAATGTTAGCATCAAATAGGGGATCGTGGAGGAATTTTATTAGAGGTACTATGCTCCAGACTGTACTCTGAAAGGCATAATCAGTCTCTAATGATGATGATTATGATGATTTAAAATTACTGAAATATGCAAAAAACCAAAATGCATCTCAATAGCACTCACTTAGATCTATCAATTGATACCTTGTATGTAATAGCTTTAAAATGAACCTAGGTACTCCTTAGTACCATATATGGCTTAATAGGTATTAACTTTTATGTAGTTTATTGCAAAATTCTTCAAAGCCAAACGGGGCTTCTCCCGCTGCCCACCGTTGGGTCCAAAACCGGCTGGATTTCTGTCACTTGTCTATGCACACAGCGAGCGGCCAGACGCTCGTTTTCCAGATGAGAGGTGCCGCTATCTGTTGACTGACCCCTGAACTACGACGTCTCAGGAGCTGTCAAATCACTCAGAACCGGTAGGGTACTTGTCAATATCCTGTCAATATTTCCGTGCGTGTGCGCGATCACAGAATTGCAAAGTGTCCCCTTACACTATACAGTTTCTTGGTGACATATGAACATTTGTTCTGAACCCGGATTCTAGCCTCGATATACTGCATGTGTCTATTTCTGATGGATAAAGCAGCGACTAAATTGTTAAACACGTAAACTGCATATTGTAATTCAAACTACAGCAGGTTCTGCGACTAACATTACATGTCTCTTCCTTTATGGGACTGACAGATGCAGTAATAGGTAAATGTGGATTGTTTGTGGCATGTGGGAGTTTGGGTCAGAGAGGGAGGCGTGCAAGAACATAGTAAGGTTTAGGGCGAACGATCATGAGAGGCGGGAAATACGGGTTCGAGTACAGGTTAGACACAAATTTACGTATGTTGTCAACAAATTTTCAGCTTTAAAGTATAATGATATTCTTCTCGTCATCTTGACACAATATTTCAATAAATCAATTGGTTTCAGGTAAATGCCGAATACGCCGACTCGGGGAAACTGAGGGTTACACAGAAAAGGCAACCACTTTATACAACACTGACGGACCAGTGTGCATGCGCGAAACCGAAGCTGCTCACCGGAGAAAAATATCGCCGAAAACGATGGGTCGAAAGAAGTACTAGTCAAAAGAAACTGCAGGTCGAAATGAAGACCTTTTTTTTTTTTTTTTTTTTTTTTTTTTTTTTTTTTTTTTTTTTTAATATAGGGTCGCAACTTTCATCGTACAAAGAATTTTCCATCGATTCTTTAAGACCACATTCCCAATAGCAGGAGGCAGGAGCAATCATTTGTGTCTGATTGTATAACATTTTGTGATCGTCATTACATTAAGCAACAGCTGACTTTTCTGGTTGAAGTAAACGAGTATGACGGTTATGTTCCACACACCGATCCTAAATAGTGCAAATCAATGTATGTCTTACCACAATGACATGAATTTCTGTTTACAGGAGGCTTCATCAGAAACACATCATTCTTGAATGACGCAAGGAGGGCCCTAGTCTTTGGTGGTGGCGGCACAAAAACACTTCTGGTATCTTCTTAAAATTGTTGATATTTTCGAGGATATATAATTGGCTAAAGGCAAAAAGGCAATATATTTGTATTTGCCTCTAACGGTTAACCTGGGGTTCCAAACTGAATGGATTGACAAGTTTGTTGAGCAATGTAGTCATCCTGTTTAAAAGTAAACTTGAGGTGCTCCATTTCATTCAAATGTTCTGCATAACTGATTGCTTTAGCTCTTTCGCGTATCGCAATTTAGAATACTTATCTGTTGGCGTTTGGTAATTAGTTCAGTGATTTTGTCTAAAATGTTCACAAGAACTTCCTGGCATAAGGTATGTATGGAATCTAGTCTGGAGCTTTCGACAGAAGATCAAAAGCACATTAAGATGTTTGTACTTTGTTCAGGACTACGTCAGTTGCCCTACTTCGCTACTGAAGTTGGAAGCACTACGGTGGCCAAATTGTTCTTTACTTATGCCGCAACCAATTGCTTTGTACACAATAATTTTTCATCGAACTGAAGAAACTGCACATTGCTGTCACCAGTTAATATTACGAAGGTGGATATTTAGTATCCGGTTACCTACTTTGAACATTATGATTCTAATTTTTCTCTATCGAGACAGAAGTAAAAACATTAAAAAATAATTTATAGAAATAATGAAATAACACAATAAAGTAAATTGGCTTGCACTGATTTTTTCAATTTAGTCCAGCGAACTGTGTGTGAAACTAGTCTACTAGAAAATTAGAATGGATTGAAAGTTAAGTAGCATTAACGATACCCCTTGAGAGTTATTACGACGATGGAAGCTTCTGCATCTACTTCACATTCTAAATTTACGGTGAGAAGCAGAATGGACTGAGCGACCAGTGCTTAATTTTCCCTGTTAGCAGGCTGCAGACTTTCTACTTGCTTGACGTCAGCCTCCATCGCAACGTGTAATCTCGTAAGCTTTTAGTTAATGCATGCTAAGTGCTCCCAGCTTCCGCGATAATCTGCTCTAAACGTTCTATCTCTTGTCTCTCTCTACAAAATTTATTTCCTTCGCCTCTCCTTCCACTTTCGCCATTGTTCCACTACCTGTTCTTTCGCCTGACATGGCTTGCTCGCATAATTTAGTTACGTATTCTGTTCAGAACCTCAATATTCCGCCCTCTTTACTAATTAACTTTCAACGTACAGTGTTGACTACTTTTAACAGTACATTTTACGTATGAACAAACTTCAGTTTTCGTACACTTCTATGATACAAAATGTACACGTCCTGAAAGGTTTTCCGTACTTTTTCATCCATACGTGATTTCAACATTCTTTATTTTGCAGAAGACATTCTGAGATCCTGCGATTCAACGGTGTGTATTGCTTCGAATATCTTATACTGTATTACTTCTTATATAGAATGAGTCAGTAACTTTTGTCTCCAAGAAAAAATCGGAAAGTATGATACGAGCTGAAAATTTTGTGTTACAAACGTTGCATGGGATGACAGAGCCAGAATATGAATATTTTTTTTTTTTTTTTTTTTTTTTTTTTTTTTTTTTTTTTTTTTTTTTTTTTTACTGGTATGCTGTAGTTTGATTCTTACTTTTTTCTAGAAGCTATCGAGACGAGTCCATTGATGTGTAAAGGTCATTGAAGATTGACGAAGGTCAAAAAAGTAGCATGAAAGTGGGATGGGGAAAATTTGATTTTAATTGTGCTGATGCAAAAAACCGCAAAAAAGCATCAATGTAAATCAAATCGTGATTTCAACTTTCGTATGACTAGCGCAAAATTTTGAAATCGAGAAACAGCATGTTCCACAACTGATCGAAGTGCTTCCGGGGTCAGGTCAGAATGAGTTGCGTAGCGTGTGCCTTCAGTGCAGCTAAGTTCGCAGTCGGAAGGCTGAACGCAACATCTTTCAGACAGCCACACAGCCGGAAGTCACACGGATCAAGATCAGGTGATCGGGTCTGCTAAACTATAGGAAAACGGCAGCTTATAATTCTAGCATTATCGAAATGGCAGCTGCTTAACTGGATTTTCAATGTGCGGCGGTTCGCTATCTTACATAAAGGTGATCCCATTCACGCTGGCGGAGATCTGGAGTGAACGACGTGGTTGCCCAAAAGACACTCGCAGCGCTTATCAGTGTCGGTATACGTAACAGGAGCAGAAGCAACTGTCTCTTAAAAAAATATTGCTCTAATGCCGTAAACTGGCACCAGCCGCGGCGGAGCGGCCGAGCACGTCAGGGCGCTATGCTACGATGCGCGAGGCCGTTCTCCGTCTGGGGTTCGAATACTCCCTCGGGCATGGATATTTGTGCAGTCTTTAGTATAAGCTAGTTCAAAGTACTTTGTAAGTTTATGGACTCATGCACCCGTAGTTAAGTCCCATAAGCTCTACAAATAATTGAACATTTTTGAACTAGCGCCATTTACTGACCGTTTCAGGATGAAGCGGTATTGGTTGATTTGCGTGTGGATTTTCTGTTGCTTATATTCGACATTTATGTGTATTGACATATACTGTCAGAAGGAAATGTGATTCGTCTGACCACATAATCTTCCACGGCCCCTCATTGTCCACTTCTGTTCCAGCAACAAATTCTGAAGCGAGCCGGCCGCGGTGGCCGAGGAGACTGAGGCGCTCCAGTCACGGTCTGCACGGCCACTACGGTCGGGAGTTCGAATCCCCCCTCGGGCATGGATATTTGTACCGTCCTTAGTCTTAGCTAGTTAATAAGTAGTTTGTAAGCTTGGGGACTGATGACCCCGCAGTTAAGTCCCGTAAGTTCTACAAACATTTGAACATTTCTTTTTTCTGAAGCGAAACTCTCTTACTGGTAGGTGAACAGGAAGCAACTCGTGCATGTGGGTAGTTGTGCATGGATAACAAAGAAGAACATTTCGTAGGATTTTACACACAGGTTTGTCCAATTTTCGACCAATTCTCCTTGTATCACACCTTCACCAAGGAACTTCTCCTGCTTTGTTGATGTCGAATCAATTCGTTTCTTCCGTTTAGCAGGTTTCACACCAATTCTTTTTGAATTTCTGAATGATTTTCTCCAGACCCACACCAATCATCACACCAATGCTTTTTTTCAACCCTTAATTGTCCTTAATTTCTGCAGTGCAACTTGTGCATAATTGTAAAACAGCTTCACAAGTTGAGCTCGACCTGCATTGAGACGGTTACGGGGAACGTCTCCCATGTGAAATGAGGACCAGCCGTGTACCCGGCCTCTTACACCAACTTCAGTGGGTCGTGGGTATGACACGTATATCAACTTACGTTCTCTGAGACATAGAGCGCCATCTACTGATCAGTTTTCAAACTTCTTTTTTATAGACTTCAAAATGAAATGACGAGATTGCACATTAATAATTTACTCTATGATGACCGGTTTCGGTGAACTGTGTCACCATCATCTGGTTTTATATATATTTTACATGCTGGTCATATTATTAAAAAAAAGGATGTAGAATAATTAGTGCAACATAGCACTTAGTCACTATGTAAAAAGTGCTATGTTGAACTTTTTTTAATATGACCAGTTTGTAATATATATATATATATATATATATATATATATATATATATATATATATATATATATATATATATATATGACCAGATGATGGTGACACAGTTCATCGAAACCTGTCGTCATTGAATAAATAATTAATGCGCTTTCTTGGCATTTCATTGTGGAGATTATAAAACTATCAGACCGCATCCAAAACCGACAATGTCAGGTAATCTGTGTATTTTTCTTCTTTCATACGTTTCCCACCTTCCTCAATAATATTCCGTTGCAATTTGACGTCATTCTGATCAGTGGTCGTACTTTTATAGCGTTTTAAAAGGTTAATTATAATTATTCTGTATAGCAAACCACAGCAAAGCGTAGCCGGGTAAAGCTAGTGTTGCAGTAAAGTCACACTGAGATGTGTTTTACACCAATGTATGCGTTATTGTACTCGTTGATCAGTTATTAGCAGAACATATAGCGTACTCATCGGTACGAATAATTCAGTCCGCCGCAGATATACCTCGTAAGCGGTACCAAGTGCGTACTCTCCATGCACACGTCGGTTTACGATTACGTAACGAAGCCCTGTAGTAACATGCAGAATAGCCTGAAGTCTTATCACGACTAAATTACTGTAATAGTAACTTGTTAGTAACTACAGGTATATGTTCATAGCAAAAGATAATTCATACATAATAGATGGCAGGCCGTGAGAAATTGCCACGTGATCTAAGGCAGCATGCTACGGACTGAGTGGCCGCTCCCGCCAGAGGTTTGAGTCCTCCCTCCAGCATGTATTGTCCTTAGTGTTAAGTTGCGGTAACTAGTTTGTAAGTCCACGGATTGATGAGCAGAGCAGTTTGATACAATAGCTTTAAAGACATTTTAATAGATGATGCGGAAGAATTACCACGTTTGTATAGTAGTAAATGAGATAGTGATGCAATAACAGTAATGGTAATATCGTTTATTCATACCAGCGGTTCTACCGGCCGTTCATTTCGACTTGTCAGTTCTGCTTTTCTTTTTTTTTCGTCACGGTGCTCGGTTATGACTCGGAATTCTTCATAGCCAGCAGAACGCGGCGGGAATCCCACATTTAGTGCCTTTATTGTGCTGGCATTCCTCTTTCTTTAATATTTCATCCAGGGCATGAAGATATTTCATACATCATAAATAGATTTGCCAACATAATGCTGCTTTTATTTTGAAGAAAAAAGAAAAAAAAAAGGAATCATAATGCAGCTATGTTGGAATTCAGTACCGTGATATTAGTCCTCATTCTTCGTAAGGAAATGTTTATCGACTGACATATTCAGTTTTTAAAATTACGAGAGCGACAACGCGAACTGTTTATTACTTCATTTGTTTTAAGATAACTGCTAAAATTAACTAACTGGGATAGTATTTCCTTTTCGTTATGTCAGTAAGAGTGTCACTGCAATGGAAATATTCACGTGTTTCTTGAAAATATATCTTTTAATGAGACTTCCAGTATATCATTAGCTGGCTGTACAAAGATGTTGCACTGCATCTCCAGTGACATGTAGTCGGAGGGTTCATTATCTGACGGGGTGGGGGAGGGGGTTGTGATTTTACTTTTTCTCCTTCTGTGCCAGAATCTTTCAAAGTATGACGTATGGTGTTACTCAACTCCTGTAAGTGGCAAAAACATATTAGGGCCGAGATAAATTAATAAATCTATAACTTATCCTACGTAGGCTGCATTTCTGGTACGTGAAGTCCTATTTTGTCGTCGAACCTCAGTTCAGCGCGTAACCTTTATACGAAAATAAAACAAGAACCACGTCTTTGCATCTGCCTAATTTACTCTTCTTCAGGATTGATCCACAATTACAGCAGCATAGGTTAATCTTTTGAATATGAGTACAAAACATAGTCCTTTATCGTACTTTGTGAAAGAGACAGCAGATTTCTTTTCTACTACAAAGTCTGAAAGGCAACGAACGTACTACAAAAATGGCTGACAGCCTTGTACTTACAACTTGTTTGGTTGCCAAGGTCTTCCAACTACCGAGCTGGTCAGTTTGAAGCAGTTGTAAACCATTAAAGCTTTTAGATACAAAAATAAAGTGCTTCTGTTTAAATTCAGTAGAATAATGTCAACATGAACTGTAAAATGTACGGGTGCGTTTAATACCTTTTTTCAAATGTGTACGTGAAAATATGAAACATAATCTGACCAGGAGGGTATACTTTCGCAGTATTTTTAATTTCGCTTTTTAATGAGTACTTCACTTAAATCTGACTTTCACTCAATTTCTATTATATCTATTTATTTAGGAATTTTAAGAAATATTCCTAATATACAGTAGTGGTTTAAAATGCGTTGTGTTACATTTTGAATTACGCGGCACTGGTTAATTTATTTCCGACTATGTTTCTATTATAGGGTCATTTCTAGGATAATTATTGGATGATTATGTGTTGCAGGATTATGGTTTCAATAAAGTATTAATAGAAGTTATGGGGCATTTAAAAAAAATTGAAAAAGCAAATGTTTGTTAAGCTTATGGGACTCAACTGCGAGTCATCAGTCCCTAAACTTAGAAACTACTTATACCAAAGACACCACAAACATCCATGCCCGAGGGAGGATTCAAACCCCCGACGGGGAACGGCCTCGCCTATCGCAACATTGCGCCTAAATGCACTCAGCCACTCCGCCGAGGGGAAAATTTGATGCTAGCTAGTATAACATATATTATTTCGTTAATGTCATTTTGAATGTTCCATTCACAAAATAATTATTGTGATATAATGCACAATTTGGGTGGAATCTTTATTTTTCTGATAAGCTCTGAGAAACGTGTGATCTGAGTGACATTCAGTTTTCCAATAAGCTTACGTTTCTAACCATAATTCATTCATCTGCTTTCGATTAGTACTAAAGGATGTTGGCTTCAGAAATAGTCGCCAGGCGTGCTTACAGTCTAGTGTCCTTCCCTTTCAAACGGGGCAGAAGTGACGCCACCAGTAGCCGGGCGCCACGCACCTGTTCTCCTGTTTTTAGTGTCTGCAAGGCGCATCCTGCCGGCCAGAGCTAATCAGTGTCCAGAAATAAGACTGCTTTCACGGCCCCCATTACAGAGACTGTTCAGATGACAAACAAATACCCCGCCAGCCCAGTCCCATGCATCACTTCGGCGAAAGAAGTCCACCTGGTGGCCTCGTTTGCTAAGTGCTCAGGGTGGGGCAAAGACGGAGCTTCTGCCTTGCGTATTCAAACATGCAGCGTGATTATCACATCATAGCAAGTAAAATATGTGCGAGATGTTGTATCCATACAGGTCATGTTTGCAAATGATGTGAGCGCTATATAGTAGCAAGGGAGCGCAAAAAAAGTACGCGGGACACAGCTAACCGCATAAGCTGCCCACACCAATGTCTCCGGTCGAGCTTACACTACTTGACCGAATTCTAGGTAGGGGTGAAATCAAAAGACGTTACCCGCACTTCTACCCGTACGCGACTAAAGCCGTAACACGCTTCTGACTCTTCATGAGACTGTCTGGAATCACGCATAGTGAGACACCAATGGTTGTAATAAGGAAGATGGTTGGCTAGGTTTTTAAAGGGACTAAACTACAATGGTCATCAATCCTAATTAGGAAGACTGAACCCAATGTGTTATCATTGGAGGAACGTGAGAGCATAAACATCAAAGTCTACAATAAAATCGTATCGGCTTTAAATGGCAACCACAAATGATTTTAAAATTCTTGAATATCCGTCTCCAGATCGCTTTTATTTTCTAAAACATGACCGGTTTCGGGACAGCTGCGCATCTTCAGATCAAATTTTGAAGTTACAGAGTAACCTGTGTGTAGAGTGGGCAGCTGTCCCGAAACCGGTCATGTTTTAGAAAATAAAAGCGATCTGGAGACGGATATTCAAGAATTTTATTCGTATAACGATCGGAGAAACTCATTGAAGACCAACAGGTCTTGCTTTGATATACAAATTATTTTGATACTTTCCATGTAAAAAGTGCTACAATAATTCGTTTCCAGTGTGAAATGACTCGTTTAAACACAACTAATATCGGCAGTAACACTGTTTTTGAATGAAGCAACTGTGTACTCCGGCAGATTGAAAGTTTCATTCTGTATACACTATTTATTTGTTCCACAAAAAGATTAATTTTCACATAATTGTGACATAAAGTCACGGAGGAGGCAGGTGACCATGATTAATAATAAACAAAGTCTGCAATAAGCTGCATAGGTCGCTGTATTAATAAAAGTCATAAAGTAGTTACAATTTGACTTTATTTGACACGTTTCGGCCTGGGCCAACATCAGAATCCAGTATACATTAATTGCAAGTACGTCAGTGTAAATCGTTATATGTTCTTTTCGTAACATCAAGGAGTCTGCTCCCTGATGTTACGAAAAGAACATATAACGATTTATACTGACGCACTTGCAATTAATGTATACTGGATTCTGATGATGCCCCAGGTCGAAACGTGTCAAATAAAATGAAATTGTAACCACTTTATGGCTTTTATCAATACAGCGACCTGTGCAGCTCATTGCAGACTTCAATTATTTAAGATTTATTTTGTTGTAAAGTAGCTTTCTGCTTCTTAGGCCATCATCAGTCAAGTTAATACTGCAGATTATCCACATGACACTAACTGCTGTGTTTCGAGTACAAAGATTTTACAAAGATATGTGTCAGTCATTGGCTATGAAACCTCTAAGCATTTTATAACAAGCAGAGACACCCTACCAATTAAATCAAAATTCTAACTAAGAAAGGACTATAAATTAATTTTGAACAAATAAGCAGAAACAAACGTATGGCCCAGTGAGTGTACCAGTAAGTACAATTGCATATTAAATTGACATATATACAAAAGAAACTAGGAGGGGAACAGGTGAGTGAGGAAAACATAAAAAATGAAATGTGTGTGGGGGGAGGGGTTAATTACATATGATTGGTGTATGTGAATATGGAATAAAGGAGCATATTAAGTTATATAGCCTACTAGCTTAAACCTGCGGCTCCGCTCGCGTGTTCGTTGACTGTGACAGATAATACGTGAAACGTCAAATCGATATTTTTAAAGAGATGTATTAAAAGAAATTTCTTTTTTACTGCTTTATTTATTTATATTTCCTTATTCGTGTGCTTATCCTTACCGAGAAAGAGCTGAAGACATTGTAGCACGCATAGACCAAAGATATGGTCTGTGACATCACGTTTCGCTGTATGTAACCTCCTTGCTATAGAGTCGCAAACGTCATCGCTGGCCTTCAAGCGATATTTTTAATATAATTTGAAGGCTTTCAACCACCATATCTTCCACCTCCTTATAGCCGTCGGCATGGAATTGCTATGATGTACAACGGGAAACTTCTGATAACAATTACACACAGACATTCGTTTCCGTTCTGTAGTTTTCGCTGCAGAGCGAAACATTAATACACACACACGTAGATTTTTATATACTCCGATAACTTTCCATCACAATATACTTCACCCTTTTTTCATTATCAACCCTGAAGCAACAATGCAGCCAATAAAACCAGTTTCAAAGAGTAATTATAATTTTCAAAGAGTAATTATTGTTCCGCATTTCGCGTAATAGTCTTCAAATTATTAATATCTATCAGATCGCTATAAAACCTTCCTCTGGTATAAATTAGTAACTGTACAAATATTTAAGTCTCTGCGTCTTGTCGTTCGGATGTGATAAGCGTACACCGAACATATTCACATTAATATGTATAGATAAATAGCTATCTGATCGCCATAAAACCGTGCCTAAAACATTCCCCGGGTAGACATTAGTAACTGTACAAATTTTTAGCTCTTTATGTCTTGTGGTTCAGACGTGATAAACGTACACCGAACAAACATTCACATGTTTATAACCAACGATATTGTTACAAACAAAATTAAGCAAATAATATTTAATAAAAACGTCTTTGGATCAACAGATCTGTAAATTACACCAAAGTAATTACAACAAACAGCGTGACCTAAACAGTAACCAAATATATATATATATATATATATATATATATATATATATATATATATATATATATATATATATATATGAAAGTAAGTAATTACAACTTGTACAGTCAATATAACATTGCCATATTAATGTATTTTCATGTAAAACACAATTTGTTCTGTGTAATAGGTGGTTTAGAAAATGGGCAAAGCCCGAAACTAGTCGTCAGCATTTCAAATAAAAGCAGCTTTGGTTCATATATAAAAAATGTCTTTTCTACAATATTTAAGAGCTGCAAAACGCGACAAATCAAAAACATTCAACAAGAATGTTGGCAGGATTATACGTAATAGCTGTTACTTTAATAAAGGAGAATACTGAAAGTGGGTTTGATCGTTGAGTTCAGATCAGTCTCTTTTACCTATAATATGATCCAATATGGTGGCGTATGTTTCGAGTAAGCAGACACCGGATTCCTCGACTATCAGTTCAGTTCGTTGGAGGGGAGACGAAGCAGTCGGCGTCGCGGGAAAGGTCAGGAAGCTGTTCGGGAATACTGGGCTATTTCCGCCGGAGCAGCCAGTAAATCTCCTGACTGGCGCAGACTCCGGAGATGACACAGGTATTGCTCTGGCAGGCGGCTGCAGCGAGCGGGCCTGGGCGCCACGCCGCCCCATTCAGCCTCTGAATGGCCGCCTCTGACACTTCCAGATAGAGGGAGGCGACACTGCAATCAGCGCCGTCGCCGTTACTCTACTGTGGTAAGAATCCCAACTAAATAATTATCTCGAAACTAGCTCCCAGCTAATTCCATGTCGATAGATACTATTGGCCCACTTTAGCTTACTGTAGTAACACTAAAAGTGGGCCTTTGCGATCGTTTTTTGACAGCTCGAAATTTAAATGACAATAACGGCTTAACCATTCATCTGACACGAAAATTAAATAACCGAATTTGTAGAGGAGAAAATCCTCTACAACTTTGCTCCGTTATGTTTTTTTTTTCATATCTCGTATCGTTTCAGAGATATTTGATTTGATGATTGATTTGATTTTTCCAGGGAAGCCAAAGCAGTCTTGGTCCAACCTGCCACTGCCTGCACAGATACTAAGTTTATTGTGCGATATCGCCCCCTGTATATCTAGTAAAGCCAACCAATGCCCTTGAACAGTGCAAGCAGTCCCTTTACCAGTTCTTTATTAGACACAATTTCTTCGGGTCTGGTTGTCCCAAATGTTCTGTGCCTTTTACTCTCCAATGCAATGCATTCGAAGATTAAATGTGATGCAGTTTCATCACAGTCATCACAGATCCTACATTTAGGGTCCTCTTCTGTTATTCCCATTGTACGTAGGTGTTTTTTGAAATTCCCATGTCCTGTCAGCAATCCAACCATGAGTCTAATCTCTCTCCTGTTCAGACCCAGGATTGCAGAGCTTCTTTTAAAACATGGCTTTGGCATCATTACCTTGCCATATTTTTGTTGATGGACTTTGGTCCAATATTCTACGTGCTGTTTTTTAGCCAGTTACGTAGCTCCAATTTGATCATTGCCTTGGTGATTGTCAGGACAGGTTCCGGTCCAATAAACGGAGTCTGCTCCCATCCTGGCTAATCTGTCGGCATGTTCGTTGCCACTGATCCCCGAGTGGCCAGGGACCCACAATAGGTTTACTCTATTGCTTTCCCCTAGCTCCACCAGAACTCTGTGATATTCTGCAACAATTTTAGACATTGTTGCAGGAGCTGCCAGTGATCTTATGGCTGCCTGGCTGTCTGAATAGATATAGATGCTACGATCTTTGTAGCATCAACGCAAATTCTCCTCCACACGCGCCCTGATGGCAGTGATTTCGGTCTGTAATACTGAGGCCAGTTTCCCTAGAGAGATGACGCCCTCCAGGCTTGGCTGCACCCCGTACACCCCGGCTCTCAGAGATATTTGCAAAAATAACGGCGATTTTGGGATGTTTGTCTGTCTGTCTGTCAGTAACGTGTCCCCACTTTTTAAGACGAACCGTTCAACCGATCAACACCAAATTTTACAGACATAATTGTAGGCCGACAGAGACCAGAACCTCCCTTCTTCAAAATTTTCGGACAAAAAATACGGTAGTAATAAAAAATTCCGGTTGTAATATAATTGTAATTGCAAACGAACCGTTCATCTGACATGCAAATTGAATAATCTAATTGGTAGAGGGGAAAAATTCTCTACAACCTCGCTCTATTATGTTTGTTTTTCATATCTTACATCGTAGCAGAGATATTTGCAAAATTAACGGCGGTTTGACGATGTCTGTCTGGCTGTAACGTGTTCTCACTTTTCAGGTCGAACCGTTCAACCGATCGGCACCAAATTTTACAGACATAATTTTTCGCTACCAAAGACCAGAACCTCGCTTTTTGAAATATTTCGGACAAGAAATACGATAGTAATACCAAAAAAAAGGTCGATTTTAATTGCATATAAACCGTTCATCTGACGCTAAAATTGAATTACCGAATTTGTAGAAGGGAAGATTCTCTACAGCTTTGTACCGTTATGTTTTTTCATATCTCGTATCGTTTGAGAGATATTTGCAAAAGTAACAGAGTTTTGACACCCTCCACTGAATTAACGCATAACCAGCCGTTCGCAGATGTCACGTGACATTCATCGTTCACAACTCTCTCTGGCATAAGCCATGTTGCATTGCGTATTTGATGATTTTCTTATTTAACTAACACGTTTTCATTTCAAAGCAATGGCGCACTGAAGAATTAACGAAAACACGTCGTTCTTCGTACGAAAAATTGTAATCTAGTGTCTAAAAATGCCACATTACCATCAGTAAAGAAATGCCATCAATGGTACGAAAATTAAGGGCGAACTTCGTATCTGTTCGCCTTAGTGTAGTAGGCAGCGTGTTGAACTGGGATGCACATGGTCCGTGATTCGGGACCCGTCACTACCAACACATTTTTCTCCTTTTTTTCCTAAAACGGTTACGTGTTGGATGCATAGATATTATCACAATAGTAGAGCCGTAATCATACCACTATAATTTTTTATTATTTACATTATTATTTTTGACCGAAATGTTTGCAAAAAATTATGAAACTACAAATTTAAAGTGGGCCGTAAAACACGTCATTGCGATTTTTTTTTTCAAAAGCAACCTATCCAAGCATCGGTGGAGTAGCCGAGCAGTCTAAAGCACCTTGCTGCGGAGCGCGCGGTTGCTTGCCGTGGAGGTTCGAGTCCTCCCTGGGGCATGGGTGTGTGTGTTTGTTCGTAGGTTAGTTTACCTAGGTTTAAGTAGTTAATAAGCTACGGACTGATGACCACGCAGTTCGGTCCGATAGATTTACAGACATTTGAACATTTGAACAACCTATGCAAAAGTATCTGTCTTAATATATATTGACCTTAAAACCCGGAATCTAATTCAAGAGACCCTCACTAAAACCAAATCCAAAGTCAAAGTTATGGGAGAATTATCACAGCCTCTTGAAATCAAAACCGGCGTCCGGCAAGGCCATGGTGTCTCACCCATCCTGTTCAATGCAATCTTAGAGAGACTTATTCGTATATGGGAAGGAGAGGTCAAGGAGTTCAACGAGGCAGAAATAAAGAAAAGATAACCCACAAAAAGTGTCTCGCTTTTGCAGACGACATCGCCATACTCTCGAAAAGCAGAACGGAATCACGAGATAAAAATTTTCAAATGTCTGTAAATTATCGGACCAAACTGCGTGGTCATCAGTCCGTAGCTTACAAAGTACTTAAATCTAGGTAAACTAACCTAAGGACAACACACACATACCCATTCCCCAGGGAGGACTCGAACCTCCACGGCGAGCAACCGCGCGCTCCGCAGCGAGGCGCTTTAGTCCATGAGATAGCCGTGAAAACCGGTCTATAAATTTCTTATGAGAAAATCATCAGATAAACATTTGTTTTTTGTTTGTATAGTCCATGAGACTTAACTACGGGGTCATCAGTCCCTAAACTTACAAACTACTTATGAACTACTTACGAACTAGGACGGTACAAATATCCATGCCCGAAGGGGGATTCGAATTCCCGACCGTAGTGGCCGTGCAGACCGTGACTGAAGCGCCTCTGTCCCCTCGGCCACCGCGGCCGGCTATCAGATAAACTCCAACTAAAAACAAAGCACAGAAAAATTCTACAAGTCTGTGAGTTAAATGTTTAGGAAAAGTCATGCAAAGATCTTGGGTAAACACAAAAGCAAACGAAGAAAGAGTCTCAAAATTACAGAGAGCCTATAAACTCACCTGGTCCCACTACAATAAAAAATGTATTTCCACGGCCGCAAAACTATGACACTACAACACAGTAGTCTTACCAAAAGCTCTCTGTGCATCAGAAACTACGAGCACCAAAGCAATGCCAAAAATCAAGGACATTGAAGATGGAAAAGGAAAATTCTGAGAAAAATCCACGGTGCAATTTTTAGAGAAAATATCTAGCAAAAAGGGCCCTAAGGACTATACAGACACTCTGAAACAATCACGACACATATCAGAAAACGCAGAGCAAAATGTTTCATGCATATCGCCAGAATGAATGACACCAGCTTAACTGAAAAAATATTAAACTAAAACAAAATTCTACATCGAAACTGGGCACATCTTGGTACAAAGAAACCACAGAAGACCTGAAAACATTGAACATCTCTATATAAGACATACAACACCGCAAAACCTGCAGGGAAAATATCAGAAACGAAAAAGTTGATTTTAAGTCACAATACAAAAACAACAGACGACAATGGTCATACGAACAAAAGAAGGCACAAAGTGAAAGAATGAAAGGTTTTTGGGAAGAAGAAAATAAGAAAATAGATGGGAATCAAAGCTAGATTTTTGTGTTCTTTGTGTCCTTAAGGGGAATGTACGCAAATAATAAGGTGTTTGTGCCTACATTTCACTCTGCAGCCAAACTGACATTGCAAACGAATAGTGTTTGTATGTAGTAGTAGGTATTAGTCTCCCACTGAGAACTATGTTGGTAGAGGGTTCATAACGATTAAGGAATGGAAGACAGGAGAGTTGAAAGGTATCGACCTATATTAAATTATACGTGTGGGTGTCAATATTTTGCTCTTCATCAAAAACTACGCAATGGAGACGAACGATCTCTCTGCCTTATTGCAGTACAAAGTCTCCCGTTCTACACCGTAGCAGTTCAGTGTCGATTGCTGTAAGAGGATGGAAGATGTAGTGGTTGAAAGTCGTCAGCTTATATACAATTCAGACTGAAGACCAGTGATGGTTTTTGATACTATAAAAGCAAAGAGGTTATAGACAGCGAAACGTAATGCACATTCTCCGTTTGCTTTTCTGCAACAAGCGTACTAATAAAGAAAAATAAGTTCGTATTGCAGTTTGAAAAGTAAAACTACCAAGAAAAATGCCAAAGCGTAAATAAAGAAATTTCGCGTTCTCGATCCGTTTCTAAAAGACAGAAAACTGCACTGAAAAGTGAATCTACAGAGGATAGATACTTGAAATTTGTAGACGTTGTTTATCTTACACTGTAGGCATCAACGAAATTTCGTAATTCCCATCCCTAAGGAGGATGAAATAAGGGATGAACGGTTTTTTTGAAAATACGTAGCTATTAACACATTTTTGAAGCAAGCAATACGGAACACCTGATTTAGATTTTTTATTGGAATTTTAAAAACACGTATTTCGATGTTTTTGGAAATACAACCAATAAGCGGGTGAAATAAGGGAAAATATTTTAAGAGTGCTACTAAGACTATTTTTATGCTAGGAATGCGATAATTTTGATTTATAACTGAGGTTATAATTTAAGAAAAGTGCGTTTCGGGATGTTTTGAATTCTTCCATCAATGGTGCAATAGGGGGTAGCAAGGTGTATCAAAATACTTGATTAGGAAAGCATTTTAAAAGCTAAATCTATGAAAATTTATAAGTAAAAACAACCCATACAGAGCATCCAGTCTACGCGTGAGAAGCAGCAGGATTACTGCTGCTTATGTGCATGTGTACATGTGTATGTGGGCATGTATGTATGTTCCACATCTTCTCCTAAATTACAGGACCGATTTCAGCCACACTAGGTACTCTTCTTCCTTACTATAAGGCAATAATTTCTTTCGGGGTAAGAACCACCTACGACACATAAGTAATGATATATTACTTCATAAACTATGACAGTCTTGAAAATCGGCCGCATTGTGCGATAATATTCAACATCTGCTCCCAAAAAATGGACCGATTTCAATAAAAATCTGGTACAAATATTCTTTAAGGTTAGGAATCATTTGCTATGGTTCCACAAACCACCTACAATACATAGTTCACACGATATTATGTCATAAACAATAAAAAATGACCCATCTCGGGGTGGTGATAGCGTGAAGTTTTACGTCAACTATTTGACAATGAGAGCACTTAGCGGCTTGCAATAAACTTTCAACATAATTTCAAACATTTATGTAGCTTTATCTCTCTTTTTCCGCTGTTCATGGAGTAAACTAGGTATTTCCGTATGTACTCACAATTTATAATATCTACACTACAAATTGTACTCGCAGGAAATTTTACAAATAGTAGACACACATACAGCTGAGTATACTTTCGAAATTGTATCACGGTACGATACGTAGTTCATGAGATATAAAGGCATAAACATTAACTTTCTTGGAAAACCGCCCCATGAGGCATCATGTTTTAATCTATTACTTCACAGAGGATTACTTCGCAGCGGATTTTTACCGACATACAGCGCTTACACAAATTAATATATACCTGCAAAATTATAAATTTTACAACGTATACTTCAAAAAACACGAGATCATATATACTGGGAAGGGTAAAAACCAGTTACATCATGCATCACGTATTAATACATTTATGTATTTACCGCTAAGACATTCCTGTATTCCAGTCAGCTTAAGGAAATCCCTGAAAACTGACTGCTCTTGACAATTTTCAACTTTGAAGCGCACACGACTTCAGGTAAAATCAATAGACTTCTACAGAGCTACAAGAAAAGGAAGAACATTAAACAGTGTACATCCAACGAATACCCATTATTTACGACAGATTTAGCTTTTATCTTCAATAGACGACAGCTTCCAGTGAACTTGAATTTTCTATAAAGATTAAAAAATCACAGGGCAGTCTATTCAATACTGTGGAGTGGATTTGTCATGCCCATGTTTCTCACAAGGACAACTGTATGTCATTTGATTAGGGGTGGTCTCACCAAGGAAATTATTCATATTCTTTCCTGGACAAATCACAAGAAATATGTATTGTTTATAGTAAAGTTGTGAATTGAATAAATGTATGAATGTTACATATTAGTTGTATTTTGATTACCATCTTTATTTGTTTGGATTCTGTACTTAAAATTTTGTATATAATGTAAGTCAGCATTATTTCTCAAATATTCTCTTGTAAATATAAGATGTTAGCAGAAAAAACGAATTGGACAGATAGATCAGGGATAAGAGAAGCCCTAAATCAAGGCTTGAATAAATAAATAAATACCCGGCCAACACCGGGTTTTCATCTAATTGTAAGATAACAGCACCAGACACAAAGTGAAATTTTCTTCATTTACACACGAATTAGTAAAGCCACAGTATCGGACAAAAACAGTGTTGTTGCAATTTCTTTTAATATGTTTAACAACTCCGCGATTCACGATCCTGGTGCATCTTCAGGTTGCGGTATCTTCAACTGCGGAAGCTGCATTACTTCATGATTAAAACTATCTAAAAATTTGACATAGAAGCGTGTTATCGCATTTATCTTTTAGCAAATTGACATAAGACTCATCCACTTCACTGCCATCATTTTAGATGATTTTCATCGTGATCATTTCAGCTTCCGCAGTTTAAGATACGGTAAACTGAAGACCCATGACTGTTAAACAAATTTAAAAAATGCAACATTTAAATATGTTACCTAGGTTTCGATGTTGCAAAGGACACTTTCTTCAGTCAATATGAGATAAAGAGTTAAAATTAGAGGTCAGCTCATAAAAGAAATTCAAATTACAGTATATCTGCCGTGGACCTAAAACAGGAATTGCAGCACACTCAGTAATGGCTGTATGTAATCGCTACAATGGCCAAAAGTCAGTTAATAAATGCAACTAAGGACGATGTTTACAATGACACCAGTGGCAGCATGGAACAACACATTCGTAATTATCTCGCAAACGGGTCGTTTGCAGACCCATGTATACTGGGACAAATGTTTGTAAAGTTATCCGACCTAACTAACGTGGTCATCTGTGGATAAACTTACAAACTACTTAAACTAGCTTATCCTAGGAACAACACAAACACCCAGACACCCATGCCCGTGGGAGTACTCTGGTCTCCGACGACGAACGGCCGCGGACGCACGTACTGCAGCAATGTGCTTTAGTGCGCAAGGCTATTCCGCCGCTGTTTACTGAGACAATTTTGCTTCTATTTATCGTGTACCTTCGACCATGATGCAAGCTTGCGTCATCCTTTTTGACACGCCTAGTATATACAGGGTGTATCACTAAGTGTGTCTGCCTCTGTAACTTATAATAGGAGACGGGAAATTTTAATGCGGTAGGTCAACACAAGAAATGTTACACTTTCTGCGGACCTATGAACATAGTTTATTGTATCATTTTCCAAAGAGTTACACCACAAAGATATAATTTTTTAAATGGAACAATAGTTTTTTTCTATCGTTCATTCGATTCGATTAAACCAGCTGCGTCCAAATCGATTTAAACCACATTCCTATCACTTAGTTTGGGAGCTACAACCCTTCAAAGTACCGAACGCGGAGGCTGAGATAGCGTAGCTAACTGGCCGAGTAGATATCCCCTGGGGCACGGCCCACTGTCTCATGTCCACCAGCCAGTAGGCTACGCTGTCGTAGCCTCCGCCCCCTAAACTTTGAAGGGTTGTAGCTCCCAAACTAACAGTGATAGGAATGTAGTTTAAATTGATTTGGACGCAGCTGGTTTAAACGAATCGAATGAACGATAGAAAAAACTATTGTTCCATTTAAAAAAATTTATATATATGTGTGTGTGTGTGTGTGTGTGTGTTTGTGTAACTAACAATTTTAACGCCTAGGCTACGTTTGGCAGCCACTTGGCCAAGGTACTATTAACACTGAGGTTAGTACTCTGAGTAAGAACGGGAACAGGTGCCAATATACGTCGGCAAACACTTAGAAAATACAACGAATGTACATGAAATTCCGTCGCTACAGGCGCCATAAATTTGTCGTAAATACGTAATGCCGCTAGTACGGGCAACACCACTTAACCAAAATATCATTTAGTATGGTTGTTTCACTCTATATCAACAAGTTCTAGCCAGGTACAGCTCAATGCCAGTTGCTTTTCCCTATGTTTATTAATGTTTTTAATGTAACAGGTTACTGGATACAATTTACCCATATTTGCGTTATGGAAATATTGATTAAGTGGGGCACCCGAGAAATAATTAAATCACGAAATAGGAGGAATAAAACAAAAGAAATAAAACAAACATTTGCAACATTGAAACAATTGATAGCTACAATAAAGAACTTCTGGTAATAAGCGGGGGGATACGATCCATGTATAAAAAATAACAAGAAATCAGTTATATGATAGTAGATAAGGTACGTTAAACGACCTGACCATGCCGGCCGCGGTGGCCGGGGAGACTGAGGCGCTCCAGTCACGGTCTGCACGGCCACTACGGTCGGGGGTTCGAATCCCCCCTCGAGCATGGATATTTGTGCCGTCCTAGTTCATAAGAAGTTTGTAAGTTTAGGGACTGATGACCCCGTAGTTAAGTCCCATAGACCTTACAAACATTTTTGATCTGACCATGACGTTGCAGTTAACAATGAATGCGAGCACGTCGGTTCTTGGCGAACTATCAGGATACACGTATACACCCCAATTCGTACTATGTGATGGAAGGCAAGCTATTTTATGACACGGATGTCTTAAAATAGCGACGAGGAGTTCGGAGACTTACGGCCGATACACAAATCCGGTACCATTAAAATCACAATTCTGAACCAGCAATCACTATCCGTATAAACTGTGTAATTACGACAAGCCTCGCGCATGATGAGACAAGACGTATACTCCCAATGCTCGGTTGAAACACAAGAGACTAGACTCCAAGTCATGTGTTCAAAACAGCCCCAACCGCCGAGAACTGGCGGCCAGCTCCACGCTGCCGATCAGACCGCGCTGCTCGCAAAATATGTAGTTATGTAGTTACTGCCCTATCAGATAAGGCGGCACCTCTAGCGGGGACCACGGAAGGTACCGAACAAGAGCGCCGCAAGAGAGAGAGATGTGGAGGAAAACCGAAACGTGGCCGATGCAATATCCAGTAGCGTTTCGAAGTGGGCACCCTGATACAAATTGTCACATTTGTTACGGCGTTTAGTAACTACGGTGCAGTAAGTACTCTTAAGATGTAAAACATCCCAACCCCTCTCCGTACTTCCCTTGGGGACCAATAGTCCACACTAAATGTCGGGGGATTTAATCCCTTTATCATAGACACGTTGATCACCTTCTACGACCACTAGTGGCGTACCGGGGGCACACATAATGCCACCCCAAAACATCAAGAAACCACCACCTCGCTGGACGGTGTCTCTAACGAGGAGACCACATGGGTATCGGATTTTAGAATTTCCTTAAATTTATAGTACGTCAAGTTCAGAACTTAAATTACAATCAGCCAAAGCCATTCAACACAACTCTGAAAAATTCCCGAGAAAATTCACTTGGAAATTTTTGCAAAGTACGCGTAAGTACCAATAATTAAATGAGTTTATCCATCTCTCGGCGTAGCTGTGTTAGTAGCGTTCTGACTTCACAACCATTGAGTAGGTGGTTCGAATCCCACTATAACAGATTTTTTATTAATAGTAGTATTATTTTCTACGTTTTCGAATTTACTCATATTAAAAATTTTGAGATCTCCAATTCCACGCGTTGTGTTACGTATTGTTTATGATACGTAGACGACCTGAAACCTTGTCGTCACGTAAAACTATGGTTGAGTAAATTAGCTCGTTGGAAACCCATTAGTATGGAGATGACTTTCCGAAAACAGTGTCGTAGTTCTTCTCAAACTGAATAAAGACAACCGTCGTCAACTAATTGCCAAGTCAGTACTGTAAAATATGTCACTTATGGTTTTTGGTTAAAATCATAGTTATTAAGAACCTTGTATAAAATGTAGCTGGCCGCGGTGGCCGAGGGGACTGAGGCGCTACAGTCACGGTCTGCACGGCGACTACGGTCGGAGGTTCGAATACCCCCTCGGGTATCGATATTTGTGCCGTCCTTAGGATAAGCTAGTTGATAAGTAGTTTGTAAGTTTAGGAACTGATTACCCGTAGTTAAGTCGCATAAGCTATAAAAACATTTGAATATTTCATTTTATAAAATCTAGAAAATTACGAACAAACAAAAATACGTGCTCTTTTTCTTAAAAAGTACCATTAGATTAAAAAAATATCTCTCACGACGGGATTCGAAACACGCACCTTAATATTTCAAGGCCAGAACGTTATCACCTAAGCTAAATGACACATACTACAAATCATTTAATGATTGGTACTTTACTTCCAAACCTTAAGAGTCGATGTTCTGCATAATATGTAAGAGTTACGTTGAATGGTTTTGGTTGATTGTTATTTGAGTTCTGAACTTTTTGTACAACAAATATATTAAAAAAAAAAATCTAAGATCCGATACCCATGTGGTCTTCTTGTTCGGGTTGACCAAGCTGACTCCAAAAACGTCTCCGACGATTTTCTGATAGAAGACAGATGCGAGTCTTGCCCATGAAATACACTTGATGGAAATTCTGATATCGTCGTGCCCATTTGTATCGTGCTACATGGTGTCCAGGTGTCGAAGTTCACCATAGACCATGGGAGAGAAGTTACATGTCACGAAGCCTTTTACGTGCAGTTTCAATCGAAACTCGACTTTTTTTCAGCATGCTGGCGTCCCTCTGAGGGTTCCTCCGCGTTGAACTTCGTAAGCAGCGGTCTCATCAGCTATTAAATTTCATTGCTATATATATATATATATATATATATATATATATATATATATATATATATATATATATATATAAAGTCAGAAAGCGATGATAAATTTTTGACTGCTATGCAGAATTAAAGTCCATATACGTCCGGAAATATCTCAGAGGCCAGCCCGGTGGATTCTGCTGCTATCACCTATCGATTCACTCAGTTTCACTGCATTCGCGACAGACGTCTGCCAAAAAGATTGAACTGCCGTCGACTCATCCTCGTCCACTTCTGGCAGCCACTTATATACAATCCGTGACGTTATTCCAGTTAAACGTCACCTAACGAGCTTTATTGATTCTCGCAGTAGTGTTCAAAACATTTTAAACAATGATTGAAATGTTGATACTTTCGGCCATCGCACAATGAATATTTAAGCAATTATTTATGTGAAGTGTTTTTCAGGTAGATTTTCCAGTCCTCTTTTTAACGCACTGTTCAGAATTACTGTGCTCGTAAATTTAAACAAAATACCGTCGATAAACAAATTAATTTACTTCAGACAAGGACAAAATATTAAAATAAACAAAAATAATATATTCTAAATAGATCATAATGAGATTTACGATACCTGCAATCACTGCTTCGCTGTTTGTGTATCTGTCTTGTATTAATTGTTATTAACAAATCATTATTAAAAGTGTATTATTGTACGCAATATAAAAGTTACAAATGATATAGTTATACCAAACGTTGCGTATCAATGAGACCTTTCATTTGAGCCCTCGCTCGTTTCAGTTCTTCAATTAGTTTAGCTTCTGGCTTTTTTCAAGTGAATAAATATTAGTTTTCTGAATAACTCTTGATATAAAATTAATATAAATGAATTCATCATTTGATTCGCTCTGTTCTCCTGTTTCATTCGCTTCTCTGTGCTAGTCTCTAATAGTTTCACCGTAGTATCTAAAAAATAAAGACAATGTCGTTTTTCGGCGGGGTCATCAGTCCATAAACTTACAAACTACTTAGGAACTAATACTAAAGACAACACAAACAGCCATGCCCGTGGGAGGATTCGAACCTCCGACGAGGGATGCAGTGCGATCCGTAACGTGGCGCTCTAGACCCCTCGGCTACTCCCGCGCGGCCATATATATACATACTTGGTGTATCAAAAAGGGAAGGCGCAAACGTACATGGTCGAAAGTACGAGATAATATAAGCAAAAATGTCTCAGTTATCAGCTGCGGAATAGCCGTGCGCACTAAAGCGCCTCGCTGCGGTGCGCGCAGCCGTTCCCCTTCGGGGATTCGAATCCCCCTTGGGTATAGATATTTGTGCTGTCTTTAGTAAAATTTAGTTCATATGTAGTTTTTAAGTAGAGAGACTGATGGCCCCGCAGTTAAGTCTCATAATTTTAACAATCATTTGAACATTTTGTAGAAAACGAAAGGAAATAGTTACGATTCACCAAAACTATTACTTCAGATATTGAGATAAGTTTCAAATCCAGAGGTAATATAATTATTTTGTCCTAAATGATGACAATTCATTTAACTAATTGGAACTTGACAAACTATTTAAAACATTTGAATGTGCAGGAAAGCAACAGTTCAATGTTGAAACACTGGAGGTATACACATAGGTTAACAGAGATCACCGGTCTTTACCTACGTATTTATACCTTTTTCTAACGATTTCAAACCGATTACACCACCATAACGTAAGAATCTTTCGCTCCAGTTGTTACTCGCAAAACCTGTATCACGGGAACGATTTCCAGAGCCATATATTTTCCCGGATTTTACGCTCTTTTACGACCACGTGTACACAGAATGGGGTTGCCTGTTCTGGGTAAATGTACAGCACCACTGCCGAAGATGTCGTCTGCAGCTCAAAGCACACGGGAGAGGCCGGTGCAGCTCCCTAACGACCACGGCTACAAAAGGGGTGGGGAATATTCACCTGGCTTCTGGGCGACGCGGGCCGTGGGCGCTGGGACAGAACCAGACAAAGGGCTATTTAGCATCAGCTGTGCAGAAAAACGCCGACAAGAGACGCGCTCTGAACTCGCTCGTTACCGTACCACGAAAGGAAACGGCACTGAAACATACCCACTAATGAGCTGTCGTTACGTCGTTGAATACTTGGAACTACTGCCTTGGGTTTCTATAATGTGTTTCAAAGGCTTATTTTGAAATAAAATTTCAAGAGAAATAATGTCGAGCCACCTGCACTATAATTGTTGCCGTGCGTTATCTGAGCTTAACTACAAATGCATACATGTCCCGAATTAAAATAGCAATTAGATATATCCCCGTATATATCGTATTCCGTACCGAAGATGAGACTCTGGTCAGCGTAAAACTATGCGAACGGTCCCTTCGGGGCAACTATCAAAGCAGGTAGTGTGTTCTGAGCAGTCACTAAGTAGCGCTCTTAGGTTATTTGCAGATGACGCCGTCATTTACCGTCTAGTGAAATCAACTGAAAATGAAAACCAGTTGCAGAACGATCTAAATAAGATATCACTATGGTGTAAAAATTAGCATTTGACTCTAAATAATGAGAAGTGTGAAGTCGTTCACATGAGTACGAAAAGAAATCCGTTAAATTTGTTTACAAGATAAATCAATCAGACGTGAAGGCCGTGAACTCCACAAAATATCTAGGAATTGCTATTACTTCACACTTAAACTGGAAATAACACGTAGATAATGTCGTGGGAAAGGCGAACCAGAGACTGCGATTTATTGGCAGAACCCTTGAAAGATGAAACAGAACTACTAAAGAGACTGCATACACAATGCTTGTCCGTCCTGTTTTGGAGTATTGCTGCCCAGTGTGGGATTCTTATTAGGTGAGTTTGACGGAGGACATGGAAAGAGTTCAAAGAATGGCAGCTCGTTTTGTCACGATATAGATTAGACAGCGTCACGAAATGATACAGGACCTGGAATGGGAATCATTAAAACAACGGCGCTTATCGCTGCGGCGTGGGCTACTTACGAAACTCCAATCACCAACATTCTCCTCTGAATGCGAAAATATATTGTTGACTACCACCTACATCGGTAGATATGATCATCAGAATAAAATACGAGAAATCAGAGCTCGAACGGAGAGATTCAGATGTTCTTTCTTCTCACGCGCATGGAATGGGAGATGAATAATATAATGGTGGTTCGATGAACCCTCTGCCACGCACTTAAATGTGATTTGCAGAGTATCCCATGTAGATGTAGATCCCCGATCAGTGTGTACGACCAGTCTTTGCACGAATGTCCTGGATTAAGTTCTAAACCTCTCCGCAGTGTCTCATGGAGTGAAGGCATGGGACACTGTTGATGGAGATCGTTCGTCGGATGGGGTACGTTAAGCTCGGTGGCCCCCTTGGTGCTCTTCCAGAGGAGTAGGCTAAGTGCCTACACCAGGTTTCACCCTCTCCAATCATCTCCAAGACGACACTACATACACCCGCACCCAATAAAGTCACCTATAATTAACACAAGACAATTCAGCACACAGTTCTCAAACTTCGCTAAGGAAAGCTGCCTGCGGGCGCGAAGGATACGGGAAACCTTTTCAATTAGGCGGCTGTACCTGCCCATCGGGGTCTCCCAGTCATTCATGCCATACCACTTCACTTAGGGTGTACGATATCACAGACGGTGCAGTGTGGTAAACAGAAGACGCCAAGCAGACTCTCTACGGAGTAGTGTTATGGTTAATCTGTATTTAGGGCCGGTTTGTCAATGTCTCGTTATGTTCCAGTTAAAATTTTAACTTGTCGTTAGCAGAGTATTGAGTTTGTCAATACTTCGTTACGAGTTAACCTTACGTTAAAAGTCTTCAAACTGACCGTTAAGTTAACGAGTATAATTCTGCTCGTTACACGGCTAACGGCCAGTTAAGTTAGAATCTGTATGAAAATGACAGGATTACAAAGCGCTAAAATACCGCAATGTATTCACGTGATAAAGAACAATTTAGCGAACAAAATAACAGAAGCATTAGCGTGGAAAGCAGCTTTATTTCTCGCCCCCATCCATGCCAGTATCGATTAGACGAGTTTGTTATATTGCAGGTACATAGCATAACCTTAAAATTATTGTTGCGATATCAAAATACAAACTTACGTAATGACTAGTTAAGTGAGAATCGGTATGATGAAAATGGGTAGAATAAGAGATTTGCTTGACAATGAAGAGGATCTCAATATTTTGGATGATCTAGCGGTCAAGTCCCCAATAAGGCGTCCTAGACGTATTTATGTTCGTCCAAATCATTTTGAATGTTGGGATGATGCAGAATTTGTTACGCTATTTCGCCTTGGGAAGGCCACTGTCGAAACGCTTCATCTGAAGAGTCTAACAGATATGTATTTTGTAAGAGTTTTGTCGTAATAGTTAACAATACAATACTTATGTCTGCAAACTTATTAATTCAGTATTTACTTATGCTTGTTGCGCCTAGTGTAAGACCTAAAATGTGATTTCTTCCTCTGATCTACAGGAACAGTGCACTTTCGCCTACGTACAAGTTATTGTTTGCACTAAGGTACTATGCACTTGTCTGTATGTTCATTATCATAGGGGACTTCCTCGGATCTGCAAATGTCTGCTTGGAAAGCTGTTCGGGAGGTGACATTGACAACGGTACCTCTCAGTCCAATTTGTCCTTATATTTCTCTATTAAGGACAAAAGACTCTCACACTCACTTCTTTAAAATTCCTTCCAAATAATAACTGTCTCTTCCCTACAGCTGTTTATTCAGATGGCACTTTCATTTGTTTCTATTGCCAACATAGACGAAATACATCGTATTTTCTCGTTTTCTCCAGGTTAGCAACCGAGATGTGTATCTGCAATGACAAACGCAGTGCACTTAACGAATACATTTAACTGAACGTTAATGGCATCTTCTCGTTAACTGACGAGAAGGTTAATGAGAGATGGATGAACAGGCCCTTACTAGTTAATGTTACTGTTAAAAGTCTTTATGCTTAAGTGCGGTGGAACTGCATGTTATATGTTACGTATATGTGAGTCATGCCAGTAAGTTCTGTAAATTCCTAGAAGATGTAAATACGACGTTTCTAGCTAAGCTTCAGAAAACGATCTGTAGTCCGCGTACGGAGATTCACAACATCAACTGATGAATTTACGAACGTGTGAGATGGCCGCAGGTTGCTTGTCAGATCTGCTTTCTAGCCGCTCGCTGATTACAACGTCTCAAGATGTCTGAAACATTCGTAAATGTTTAGATGAGAGTTTTGTAAAGTCTTTTCTTCGTTAATTCTCACCTTGATTATGTATACAGAGTCGCGAAGAAGTCTTCTTCTTTCTTGTTGTTATTATTATTCTACGAGAAGAGAAACGCGTAACGCGAATTTGTCTTTGAGTATTATCTTTTATTGCATTTACTTCCTTTTAACTGATACAAATCAAATATCAACTTTCCTGTACATGTATCGGAAAACTAGCCTCATTCCGTCACCAAAAGAAAATCGAGACCGAGCGAGTCAACAAATTCAGAATAATTATATACTCTTCGAATAATCATATAATCTCTTTGACATAATAATCTCTGTTACAGTACAATAGCAGAACTGTAGTTTGATAGATACTTTCGAAGCACTGTATTTTAGCGTACAGTCGCAGTACTGTACTTTGATAGATGATTTCGGAGCACTGTATTTTAACAATCCATGGTTTTTCCAAAATTCCACGACAGTAGGACATGGGAAGAATGAAATCAGGATGGCCTCTAGTCGATGTATCTCGATGGCTTAATGCGGTCGTTCTATTGTTTCTGTGGCGGTAGTTTATGGAGACCGAATCTATATGGCGAAAAGCAGATCGCGGCCTTTTAAGTAACTGTAGGTGTAATTCAATACTGGCGTATTGACGCACTGCAACTGACATCATACCTTGTAGCTTCAACTGAAAGAGATTTGTCGATGCAAACAGGGTACAGACGGCTTCAGTAGACCGTCCCTTATCGCCATAGACCTGTTGTATGACTAGCCCTGATGCGTTTGCACAGAAGGGAGCGTATTGAGTCGGACAGTAGAACTATTTCTTTTCACAGATGACTCCCGACACGGCTCGGAGAGGCATTCATGACTCAGTAGTATGTGAACGTGGAACACGATTTCAGTATCCAGACATTGTGGATAGAGACCAATATTCCACCCTGATGAACCACGGATACTGCTGAGGTGGGGTAGCTTGTGTGACATAACAATACAGATAGCCGTACCCTAATTGCCACCACAATGGAGGGGTACCTGTGGAGAGGTCAGAGAAACGTGTGTGTATTGAAGAGCGACAACAATTCTTTCAGTAGTTACAAGGGCAACAGTTTGACCGAGTTGGCGCTTTAACACCACCTTTAATGGCTTTACAACATAGTTACTGCGACCAGCTGAAAGGAAGGGGAAGCCAGTCATTGATTTTTCCGAGGACATGAAGCTCTAATGTATAAATATATCATCGCGGCGTCTTCTTGTGTAAAATATTCCGGAAGTAACTTAGTTCCCCATTCGGTTCTCCGGGCGGGGCCTACTCAGGAGGATGTCGTCATCAAGAAAAACAAAACAGGCATTCTACAGATCGAAGTATGGAATGTTCTATCAGTTAATCGTTTAGGTAAGTTAGAAAAATTGAAAATAGAAATGGATGGGGATTAGTGAAGTTCGGTGGTAGGATGAACAGGATTTCTTGTCTTGTGAGTACAGGGTTAAAAATACAAAACACAGGAATAGGTTTATAATGAATAAGAAAGTTACTATGAATAGCACAGGGAACGCATTATTGTAGCAAAGATAGACACGAAGCCAACACCGACCACAGTAGTACAAGTTTATATGTCAACTAGTTTTGTCGATGATGAGAAGATCGGGGAAATGTATAAAGAGATAAAAGAAATTATTCGTGCAGTTAAAGGAGAGGAAAACTTGTTTGTGATGGGCGACTGGAATTCGGTAGTATGAAAGGGATGAGAAGGAAATGTATTAGGTGGATATGGAGGAAAAGGAATGAAAGAGGAGATCTCCTGGTAGGATTATGTCCAGAGCACAATGTAATAACCATGGAAGAAGGTTACATACCTGCAAGAGACCAGGAGACAATGGGAGATACCAAATTGACTTCATAATGGTAGGCAGAGGTTTATAAAATAGGTTTTAAACTGTAATACATATCCCGGGGCAATACAGATCTGACCATAACGTATTTGTGACGAACTGTAGATTAAGAGACTGCAAAGAAGTAGAATGTTAAGGAGATGTAATCTGAAAAAATCGAAAAAAACCAGAGGTGGTTGAGAGTTTCGAGGGAAAATTAGGCAAGATATGTCTGAAACGGAAGAAAGAAATACAGCAGTGGTAGTAGAATGACTATCACGGAGAGATTGAGTAGTGTGGGCCGCATAGGATCATATAGTCAGAAGGACAAGGCCTAATGGATATCCTTGAATAACACGCGTGACACTGATGAAAGGAGAAAAGATAAAAATGCAGCATTTGAAGCAGCCATAAGGAAATACAGATGACTGAAAAATGAGGTTTACAGAAAGAGCAGACTGGCTAAGCAGGAGTAGCTATAGAATAAATGCAAGACTGTAGAAGAATGTATAACTAGGGGAAATATAGATACCGCCAACAGGAAAATCAAGCAGGTAAGAAGAAAAGAAGTGGTCTGTATATCAAGAATATCAAGGGTTGCAGTAGTGGGAAGGGAGTAAGACAGGGTTGTAGCTTCTCTCCAATGTTGTTCAATCTGCACATTGAGCATGATGTGAAAGAATACAAGGAGAAATTTAAAGAAGGAATTTAAGCTCAGGGAGAAGAAATTAAACCTTTATGGTTTGCTGATGACGTAGTAATTGTGTCAGGCACACCTAATGACCTAGAAGAGCAGTTAAACGAAATGGACCATGTCTTGAATGGAAGGATAAGTTGGTCTTTAACAAGGATAAGGCTAATGGAATATAGTGTCAGAAAATCAGGCAATGCTGAAGGAATTAGATTGAGTAATGACAAAAGTAGGAGATGAGTTTTGTTATTTGGGTAGCAAGATAACTTCCGATGACCGAAGTTAAGATAATGTAAAATGCAGAATGGCTATGGGAAGAAAAGCGTTTCTGAAGAAGTAAAAGTTTTTGACTTACGATATTAATGTAAATGCTAGAAAATCCTTTCTGAAATCGTCTGGAATTGAACATGTATGGGAGTGGCATATTCTAAGAGAAGGGATAGGTTAGTGGGGCACATTCTGGGACATCTAGGAATCGCCAACTTAAAAACCGAAGAGGGAGACCGAGGGACGAGTACAGTAGGAGGATTCAAAAGGAAGTTGGTTGCCGTTCTTATTCTCAGATGAAGATGCTTGCACAGGAAATGATAGAGTGAAGGGCTGCATCAAACCAGTCTGCCGACTGAAGACCACAACAATATCTAGGAAGATAACTGATAGTGTTGGCTGGGTTTCTATTGACTATACGATCATCTCTTAAATAATTGTTGGGCGAATCTGCCAAATATCGTGATAAGATCTTGGGACCTCAGGTCTGGTTGTTGGGAGGTGTTGGACGAAACGTCGTACTGATGGATGCTAATGGTCAACCTCATTGACCAAGAATGATTCATGTTATCTTGGAGGATATTGAACACGTGGTATAGCCTGCTCGGTCTTCCATATTGAATCCAATAGAGCATCTAGGGATGCATCACATCTAACAACCACTCTCCAAGGCTCGCGCTCCGTTCTGCAGGAAGAGAGGGCGTTATTGTCTCATCAGGAGATTGATGACATTATTTGTAGCACGCACCGTAATTGTCCGGGCTGTATTGTTGCCAAAGGTGCGAGCACAAGTACTGACCATATTAACCATTTTTCCGAATGTATGTGCCATTCATAAAGAAAAAAAAAACGAAGAAAACTTTTTCGTCTGTTTATATGCATGCTGCAGTTGTTTCTGTTTTTGTTCTTTCTAATAACACCTTTATACTGATTTCTGCAAAATAAACACAACTTTGTAATATTGAAGTTTGTTTCTTCTAGTTTAGGCATTATTATTTATGTACACACATTCTAATCTGAAAAAATTGAACTGATAATTCATATTAGCAATAAGTTAATTTTTAAGACGGCAAATGGTAATTCTATTGGCCATTCCGGTATCTAAAAGGGATTTCACAGGCCTCAAAAAAAAAAAAAAATTTCCGCTGACCTGAAACGAAGAAATTCAACTGACCCGTTAACAAATTAAGGTGTGTACAAGTGAAGCGCATATTGCGCAACAAAATGGCCCTAAAAGTATACAACTAGGCCTTTTATTTCAGAGCGGAAATTGTGAGAACCTGTTGTGCAGCACAGCATTACAACTTCAGGTGACTGTAAGTTGGTGGAAAACATTAGTGGGGGGGGGGGGGGAGCAAGTAGTTGTAGTAATAGTAAAGTAGTACAGGAAAATGTACAACAAATAACAGAAGCTATTGTGCCACATATCTGAGGAAAGTTGTCGATCCTGTGTATTGTCTACAGCACGACGTCGCACTGTTTATGTCAGTCCTACTTCACGCAGACACTTTCGAAAATTAACTAGTACGGTAAGTGTTTGAAGGATACACTGGAATCCTTTTTAAGAAAAACTGTCTTCTGAATAACGTTTACATCGATTTCCTAAACAGTTTCAAGTATGAAATAAGAGGACTCTTCGAATGAGGCCTCTGCCTATGTCTTTCAGCTTTCTCCTTCATCTAAGCCAGTTGATTTTAGAAATAAATTCAATTTGATTACGGATTCTGGTACTGTGATCTCTAATGTTGTTTCTAGTAGCCAGAACTCCTGGAATGCGAGCATAATATTGGAGAAACGTAGTGCACAATATGCAGTACTTCTGTTAGCGTAGTTATCTCTCAACAGCTAACATTCTCATTGAACTTACATTGATGAAGAGTTCTCATTGAAGCATTATAAAAACGCCACACCGCAGAAAACTGGTAATAGTTACGCAAATAACATCGTGAATATTCTTCTTTAACGCATTACACAAATGCTTCATCTCTGAAAGTTTTATGTTTCATTATGAGGGACCTTAAAATAAATTGTGTGTAATGTAATATACCTCCTCCATTTCAATAATTTATGGGAAAGTAGTCGATAAGAACTGGAACATTTGTTCCTTCTATCTTGGTACCCCCATCGTATAAGTCACTGCGAAGCCTAAGGTCGCACGGACAGAGATGAAGGCAAATTTACTGAATTGTTTAGCGGGTGTTTAAGTGATTTATTGCCTGAAATATCATCAGCTGCTACCACATATGCCGACAAGATCTTCGTTGTTAACCCGGGGGCATGTCAATGTTACGCATGATCCGTCTGATTAATTATGCAGTCCGTCATTTGCATGACATATTGCGATATCGGCATAAGCGCCCGACCGTATGCCTAGATAAATGTCATCGAGAAGAGTTTAGGAACAAATAGGACATTGAGTGGCACAGAACAAAATACGGGGGAAGCACTAAACCATATTTTCCTATGATGCGACAACGTTTAACGATTAAACTTCCAACATCTTCGAATTTTACAGCTATGTTAATAGGTCATGGGAAACTGAGAGGCTACTAATTCAAAATACTTCAAAATAATTGAAGACGGAACGTGCACATGTAATACTGCTGTCCATACTATTGACCACGTGCTTTTTGACTGCTGCAATTTATTGAAAGAGAGAAACCATCACAGGAAATAAATAGCTGCCAAAGGAGGAGGATGGCCCGTCAGTAAATATGACGTAGTACATAAATTCACTACAGACTTTTACAATTTTTGTAATTCAATAAGATATCCCGATGTTTTTGTTTGTTCCTTTATAAACCCTGTCAACTTATGTACTGTACTTGTGTTTGCAAAAATATCTGATTTAACCGCCTGAATCTAACCATCAAACATCTAACATTACTATGTGATGGGGCATGTTAAATAATAAAAAATAATAAAAAAAATTTAAAAAAATGTGTCGTAGTAGTGTCTCTGTAAAGAACAAGAGTGACAGTTCTGAAATGTGAGCTGAAAGTTTCTTGGTAACATCTGACAGGAGCGTGCTTCTTCGATTCTTACTCAGAAGTCGTTCGTTGTTGAATGAAAGCTTAAAACATTTGTACCCGTTCTCCATCAGAAAATAACAGCATACCAAGAGTCAGTTGTATATTAGAACCTCAGTACTGTGTATATTCCACAGTATTGGTATAACAAACACAAAATAGTGTTTTTTTATTTGTAATTATTAAGTTGTTTGTGACGAAAGAATTGATTAACATAATATCAAAATACAGACATGAGAAGTTATTTAGGCATTTTATAAAGAGGGTGTACAAAATTCTACATTATCGTAACTTATGATGGTGTAACAGAACAGTCATTCTGTAACCTAACGTTGAAATCATCCGTGTGTGGACGATCGTCAACAGTGCGTCATGCAACATTGTAATTAATATACAGCCCGTATTCCTAATTGATGCATCGTTTAAGCATCACGGAGGACGAAAATGGTCACATTTTTACTGTACTGAGTCCAGGTGATGGTTAACACACACAAACACACACACACATACACACACACACACACACAAATAAAAAAAATAAAATAAAAAAAAATAAAAAAAATAAAAGGATAGCAAGAAGTAACGTCATCTCCGACTGTATTTGTAGTTGGCATCAACAGCTTCTTTCGATGTGAAAAGCGCGCCAGGGAAGAACGTGAATAGTACCAGTTGGTAATTCAGTTGAAGAAGAAGGCGTCTCTGACAACGATTCACAGCTCTGTTACCATAATATTAGGTGTGGGAGGAGTAGCTCAGGAGGACCAGGCATATAATCAAAAAATAAAAATAAAATAAAAAATTTTAAGACAATTTCAAGTTAATGAAGTTCAAAATTTAATCGACAGATATTTGGAAACTGATTTAAATGAACAGATTAAACTAGCTCTAAACAAAATATTGTTATGAAAACAGCTCCATTAAAGTTGGCTGGAATTTTAGTAATTATAATGTTATTAAAGAAGTTATAATAGTTTCTTCAGCATTGTCTAAATTAGTCTAGTTTTAACAAATGAAAGAAAAAATCATTTGTGGACGCAGTTGTGGTGTCGCACAAGTACAAAGTGCGCGCCACTTACTTTCGCCGCGCGCCGCCATGCACGCAGGCGCGGCGTTCTCACGACGACAGCCACGAGCGCCCTCTGGTACAACGCCGCTCGTGGCCACCACTGAAGGACATCGGCCACTTCGGACTGAGATAGCAACGAGTTAGGACCCTCGTAATCAGATAGGCACCAGTGAAGACTTTGCTATTGTACAGGCACTAGGCAGGGCCTCTAACAACTATGTATCAACATTCTGCAGTACTATGTAAAAGTTTTGTTACATTCTGTGCAATATATCTCTTTCTAATTTACTCGAGTGTTTATAGTTTCTGGCTGCTCCCCTCCGTACCTGCACCAGCGTGTCGGTCTCATTCCACTCGGCCCCCGACACCTACGACGAGGCTGGGACACAAAAGCGGCGACGAAGTTGGGACACAAAAGCAGTATTGTGTATATTATTTTAAAATTCTACAGTCTTAAACTGATCTGAAAACAGCAGACACTAAAGCAGTCGTAACATGAATGCGCTCAAAATGATCTGAGGCGACAGCAAGCCTGCATGCAGGGTAGCGTCTGAAATGTTTGGACTTACACCAAATACAATCGAAATTTTCTGGTTTGTCAATGATACTCGTACCTAATTATGGCTGCGCATCAAGTAAAACGTGTAAATCTAACGTATAAAAATGAATGTTTGTGTGATGATGTTTCATGCACGGCCATACCATTCAACCGATTGCGACGAAACTTAGTTAATAAACTGCTTGCACTTTCGCGATGGTCATAGCCACCGTTAAATAACTGTATGACATATAAGAGATATGACGTAATAACCAATCAAATGCGCGGGAAAGTGCTACGTCATGCGACGTATGCTTCTAAACCACTGTTCCGATTTCAGCCAAATTTGGTACACATATACCTTCCACGAAATAACAATCAACGTAGGAGGTAAGAACTGCTTACTACATTTAGTTCAGGAGATATAACATCATAAACAATTATATGGTTGAAAACCTGTGGCATCATGCGATATGCGAATTAGGACATTTTATTCATCCATAAATCTTCATGACATTTTGGACACTTGAACTTCAAAACAAGAGGAAGTTCACTGTCACATAAACTTTTGGATGGTGCATGACGAAGGATACTTTACATATGGTCTTCTTCAGATTCTACAGTTTTATTCCGATCCTGATCAAATTTTAAAACATGATTGAACAATTCAGATTATCTGTGCAGTATTAATATAGTCTGATTATCTGCAATCATTTCAATGAATTAACGTGACTAAACAGTTCATTTTCATATTTCGGGGAAGTTTTCGAATGAAATAAAATTTCTGAAAATTCAAGCAGCACTCTCTGGAAGTTACATTTTTCATGCTAATAAACATTTAGACATAAATATTGTTCACACCATGTGAATTTTAAGTAAGCAATTTAAAATAAAAAATCTAATATATAAAAAGTAGTGTTTGTTTGTCTTTTTGTTCGTGTTGTATGCACGGCCATACCGTACATCCGATTGCGATACAACTTTGTCACATCACTGCTTGCACTCGCGCGTAGGTTATACGCATACTAAAATTAACTTTGTACTGTGCATGGCTGAGGGTGCTTTACAAATAGTTAATTCCTGTCATACGTCTACACGACGAAATGGCTGGACGGGTATGAATGAAATTTGGAACAGAGGTTGCTTATATGCTGATTAATACATGAGATACCTAACGTAAGGTACAGTATGGTGCGTGGCGGAGGGTACCTTTCAATGGGTCCATACGTTTGTTTATCTTCACGCCGAAACAGCTCAGCTGGACTGATCTGAATGAAATATGGGATGAAGATAGCTTATACTCCAAATTAATACATGAACTACTTTTCGTAAGCCTCCATAGGTGCATGGCAAGTGGTACATTGCAACAAACATCCAAATAGTTTGACTGGTCCCCCCAATAAAGTCAGCTCATTTGTTTTCATTTATAATCTGTAAGGCAGTGAATTTTGCATTGCGGAAGGTGTCTTGCGACTTTGAACAGTCACCATGTTCAAATGTTCAAATGTTTGTATAGTTTATGGGACTTAACTACGGGGTCATCAGTCCCTAAACTTACAAACTACTTATGAACTACTTACGAACTACCACGGCACAAATATCCATGCCCGAGGGGGGATTCGAACCCCCGACCGTAGTGGCCGTGCAGACCATGACTGGAGCGCCTCAGTCTCCTCGGCCACCGCGGCCGGCACAGTCACCATGAAACGTGGTGTATACATGTATGTTTTCATATATAGGAGGGAGAGGAGTAGGTGGAGGAGGAGACGGACAGAGAGAGGGTAAAAGAGGAGACGGACAGAGAGAAGGGATTGAGGAGATGAACAGAGAAATAGAGACGGGGGAGAAGCAAAGAAAGGGGAAGGAGTGATGGATTAAGTTCAAAGTGGAATAAATAAGTAGCCGGGCAACGCCGGGTTTTCAGCAAGTAAATTGATAAAGAAAGCAGAGGAAAATCCTCGTATCAAATGTTTCAAATGTTTGTATAGACTATGCGACTTAACTACGGGGCCATCAGTCCCTAAACTTACAAACTACTTACGAACTACTTACGAACTAGGACGGCACAAATATCCATGCCCGAGGGGGGATTCGAACCCCCGACCGTAGTGGCCGTGCAGACCGTGACTGGAGCGCATCAGTCTCCTCGGCCACCGCGGCCGGCTAATCCTCGTATCTTCATGAGGTTTCAACTCCTGTATTTGTGGTAAACATTATTACGTATTTCAGAAAAACAATTAACTAAAGTTGAACTTAGGTCACCCAATGATAGGCTTTAGCTAATAAGCGTACATTGTCTCGAACCACAGTCTCATATCTTGGTATACAAAGGAAGTTTTAGTAGTAATATGGCTGTGCCAGGGCTATTTCAAATAACAAAGGAATTTTCTCAACGTCCCAATACTGACGGGAGTCCCGAGATGGAGTTCGCCTAGACAGAGAGGGACGGTGATTGAGGGGCAGGGCAGACATAATTGCAGGAGTCGCAAATTTATGGGCTGCCACATCCATGGGTTCCCGAGGTTGACGGGGAGTCGAAATTCATCGCTGCCTTTATTTGACTTTACGTAAAGGATGTCTGGTTTCTCCGTTATCCCCAACTGTAATCACCTGAGCAGAAATCCAATTCATCCTGTCACCGAGCTTCATTAATCTTCACCATATTTAACCTCAAACTATCCATTTCTAAAGCTGCATCTACATAATAATGCAAATCACATTTAAGTGTCTGGCAGAGGGTTCATTAACCACTTTTCTCTACCGTTCTATTCTCTAATAGCACGCGGGAAGAAAGAATACCTAAATCGTTCCTTTTCGACCTGATTTCTCTTATTTTATTGGGATGGTCATGTCTCCCTATGCAGGCGGTTGCTAATAAATATTTACACATTCAGAAGTGAAAGTCGGTGACTGAAATTTCGCAAATAGATCTCGCCGCAACGAATAACATCGTTCCTTTAACGATTTCCATCTCAAATCGTGCAACATTTCCGTGAAGCTTTCGCCCCTGTAACGTGATAAAACGAGCCGCCCGTTGAAAATTCTCAATGCCTTCCGTCGGTCCCACCTGGTGAGGGTCCCACAAGAGGCAACAGTACTTCAGGAGAGGACGCACAAGTGTGATGTAGCCAGTCTCTTTGGTGGAGCTGGTGCATCTTCGAGGCCTTCTGCCAATGAAACGTAACCTTTGGTTCGCCTTTCCCACAGTATTTTCTGTGTGTTCTCTCCAGTATTAGTTATTCGTAATTGTAACTCCTAGGTATTTTCAGTAGTCATGTGTATTACTTCACACTTTTCATTATTATTTAGAGTCAACTGCCAATTTTTGCACCATGTAGAAATTTTGTTCGAATTGCTTTGAAGTTGCTTTTGATCCTCTGTTGACTTTACTAACCCATAAATGACAGCATCGTCGGCGAACAGTCTAAGATAGCTAATAAGATTATAAACACAATGAAGATAGGGGAGGCATAACGCTTCCCTGGGGAACGCCAGATAGCACTTCTGTTTTACTTGAGGACTTACAGTCAATTACTACGAACTGTGTCCTTTCTGAAAGGAAATCTCGAATCCAGCCGCACAATTGGGACGATATTCCATGACCACGCAATTTCATTAGAAGCCGTTTCTGAGGTACAGTGTCAAAAGCCTTCCGAAAATCCATATATATGGAATCGATTTGAGATCCCTTGTCGAAGGCACTTATACTTCATGTGAATAAAGGACAAGCTGTGTTTCGCAAGAGAGATACTTTCTGAATTCGTCGTTCTCGTCGAGGTAGTTGATAATGCTCGAAGAAAGTATATGTTCCAAAATCCTACTGCAAATCGACGTCAGTGAGATGGGCATGTAATTTTGGGGATCACTCCTATTGCCTTTCATGAAAATTTGAGTGACCTGATGAACTTTCCAGTCTTTCGGTACGGATTTTTCGCTGAGTGATCTGTTGTATATGATAGTTATGTACGAAGCTATTGCATCAGCATACTCTGACAGGAATCTAGTTGGTATACAATCTGGCCCGGAAGATTTTTAGTTAAGTGACTTAAGTTGTTTTACTACTACAGGAGCATCTACTTCTAAATTTCGCATGGTGGCAGCTGTTCTTAGTTCGAATTCTGCAGTATTCACTTTGTCCTTCTTCTTTAATTTTTGTGAAAGGCATTCGGAAATCTGTGTTTAGCAATTCTGCTTTAGCAGTACTGTCATCGGTAGTATTACCATTGCTATCGCGTTGCGAAGGTATTCTTTGTGTTTTGCCGCTAGTGTACTTCACATATGACCAGAGTTTCTTTGGATTTTCTGCCTGATTACGAGACAGAATTTCGTTGTGGTAACTACTGTAGGCTTCTCGCATTGAAGTCCGCGCTAGATATCGAGTTTCAGTAAAAGATTGCCAGTCTTGGGGATTCTGTGTCTGTTTAATCTTTGCATGCGCTTTTCTTTGTTTCTGAACAGTGATCTGTTTTGCGTACCACGGGGGTTAGCCCCCTCTTTTATTAATTTATTTGCTATAAATCTCTCGTTTGCTACTGATATTATGTCTTTGCAAGTAAGCCACAACTGATCTAAACTCGCATTTTTAGATTTGAAAGACTGGAGACTATCACTCAGGAAAGATTGAAGCGAATTTTTATCTGCTCTTTTGAATATATATTTTTTCGTTTATTTTTGGTGCATTTGGCAATTTCTCTTTACAAATTTTTTAACTTATCTACCTGATTAAAGAACAGAACACTTCTCGCCCCGATACGATCAATTTGGGGTAACGCAGGAACAGGTCTGATGATTAATAACGTCGGGTAAATTACTGTGTACAGCAAAAAATCAAACACAGACACAATAACAGTAGTACAAGTTTGTAGGCCAACTATCTGTCCCGATAATGAGGAGATCGATGAAATATATGACATAAAAGAAAAGTAATTAGTCAACATTTAAGGGAGAGGAAAACTTGGCTGTGATTGGGGAATTAAACTCGGTATTACGGAAAGAAAAGGAAGAAGGTGAATTTAAGCTGGAGAAAAGGACTGGAAGAGCCTACTCGCCTGGTAGATTTTCTTCAGAGCACAATTTAATCACCTCAAATACTTGGCTTAATCATCTTGAAAGAAGGTTGTATAGATGGAAGAGGCCACTAGAATGTGGAAGATCCCACATTGACTTCATAATGGCAAGACACAGGCTTTTAAACCAGGTTTTAAATTGTAAGACCTCAATGGACAGATGAGACTGTAGACAAAAACGTAAGATACTTCAAAATTGTGCAAAAGTTAGGGGATGTAAATTCGTCAAGTTGAAGGAAAAAGAGAATGTTGAGTGTTTCAGAGAGAGCATTATGCAAGTTGTCGGAAACGGGTCAAAGCAATACAATGGAAGAAGAATGAGTAGCTTTCAAATATAACGTAGTCAAGAACGCAAAGATCATATAAGCAAAAGGCCAAGGCTTAATAGAAAACTCTGGATGACATAGGGGCTTCTGAATTTATGAGAAGAAAAAAGAAAGAAAAATGCATACAGTGAAGCAGGCAGAAGGGAGTACTGGATAACCACGAGGAACGGAGATACCGCCTACAGGAAAATAAAACTTTTTAAAGGAATTCACCGCCATTTGACTGAAACATTCCACGACCAGGTTTTGGCCTTAGGCCACTATCAATTGTTGTGCATAACATAATTAAATACATCATTAAAATATTAAGGGCAATATAAATTACAGATGTCGGGTACGTTACAAGTAGCATGAGTTGGTTGTTACTCTTCAGACAGGTTTTTTCTAAGTCATTGTCATGGCAATAAAATCGTAAGGACAAGTTGATAAGTCCATGACATTAATATAAAATAGATACCACATTTGTACCCGCATGTTTGTTTAAAATATTTATACACAATACGTGTTCGTTGCAACGTCATAAAAGCAACTGGTTGGTATATGGAATGGGTATGCCAAGGATTATTACAAAGACAATTACAAAGGTATCCCACTATATTTGTGTTTGGAGTGGTATGTCTGGCAGTAAGGTGATGAACAGATGGATTATCTTTGGAGGATTGGTGCAGTGTTATTATATTATATAACGTTGTAAGTCATGTTACCACACTACAATCCCACAAATTGGGAATATATATAAGTTATGAGGCATTTATCACTCTAAAAGATAAAACATTGTCTAGATATTAAATAAACATGACACTACATTGCCACAAATCACGTCAGCACTGTACAAATGTTCCAAATAGGAAAACGGGAAGGGGGGGCAGCTTCTAGGATATATACAAGATTAGGACTTCAAGGTAACATTAAATAAACCACAAATGCATTTGGTTTGGATGTCTATTTGTGTGGAATGAAGAAAAAGAAGAGAAACCTAAAGGGTGGAGAAATATATAGAGTACCTATAAAATGGAAATGCAATATTGCAGAAATGGATAAGGAAGTAGATTAAGATATAGGAGATACATTACTGTGAGAAGATTTGACAGAGCACTGAAAGATTTGAGGAGGTTTGGAGAGCCAGTCATAATGAAATTGTTCCACCTAATGTGCAAGATGTGTGAGACAGGGGAAATACCCTCAGACATTAAGAAGAATATAGCAATTTATGTTACAAAGAAAGGCCTGCAGACAAATGTGAAAATTACAGAGCTACCAGTTTAATGAGTAATATTTGCGTAACTCTAAAACGAAATATTTTGAGAAGAATGGAAAAAGTGGTGGACCTCGTCGCCAGACCTCGGCGACGATCAGTTGGGACTTAGGAGCAATATAGGAGCACGTGAGGTATGCACACATTACGACTTCCCTCAGAAGACGTTTAAGGAAACGGGAACCTACGATTTTAGCTTTAGTAGTTCTGGAGAAAGCTTTTGACAACGTTTATAGGAATACACTCTTCCAAATTCTGTTACAGGTGTACAATGTAGGGAACGGAAATTATATCCTACTCGTACAAAAGCCAGGCTGCAATTATGAGTCGAATGGCACAAACGTGTCGTAGTGATTCGGAAGGTTTTAAAGAGGATTGTAGTCCTTTCCGAAGGTGATTCAATCTATATGTTGAGCAATCAGTGAAATAATGCTAAAAGAAATTCGGAGAATTTTAGGGTGACAAAATAAAAACTTTGCAGTTTACCGATGACATTGTAATTGTGGCAGATATAAACAAAGGACCTGGAACAGTAATTGAACGGAATGGCCAGTGTCTTCAAAGAAGGATATAAAATGAACATTGAGAAGGTGGCCTGCTCAGTCGACGTTTGTGCGACTCACCGCGTTCATCGTCACCAGCTGCCAACATGGTGCTGGCCATCTGAAGATGGTCTACGTTGACTGAAACCGGTCATGAAATAAAAATAACAATTCTGCGATCTGTCTGTTTTAATTTTAATTTTAACCATTGTTTTAAGATCGCTAAAATTAATTGTAAAATTGAACAATTGTAATGAAGACTCCTAATATGCAATTATGATTCCACTGAAACACTGTAAAATAGAGGCATAAATTTTGCAGTATAAATTTACTCTTTAAGCAAATAAAATTCCTTTTATGCGAGCCAGGACCTAAGGGACGAGCATCTGATATATACAGGGTGTTTCACTAAGTGTGTTTGCCTCTGTAACTTACAAAATAATAGGTGACGGGAAATTTTAATGCGGTAGGTCAACACAAGAAGTGTTACACTTTCTACGGAGCTCTGATCACAGTTTACTGTATCATTTTCCAAAGAGTTACAGCACAAAGATATAATTTTTTTAATGGATCAATAGTTTCTTCTATCGTACATTGGATTCGTTTGAACCAGCTGCGTCCAAATCACTGTTAGTTTGGGAGCTACAACCCTTCAAAGTTTAGGGGGCGGAGGCTACGACAGCGTAGCTGACTGGCTGGTGGTCTTGAGACAGTGGGCCGTGCCCCAGGGGATAGCCACTCGGCCAGTGAGCTACGCTATTGCAGCCTCCGCCCCCGGAACTTTGAAGGGTTGTAGCTCCCAAACTAACAGTGATAGGAATGTAGTTTATATTGATTTGGACGCAGCGGGTTTAAACGAATCCAACACACAATAGAAAAAACTATTATATATATATATATATATATATATATATATATATATATATATATATATATATATATATATATATATATATATATTTCTTGTGTTGACCTACCACATTAAAATTTCCCGTCGCCTATAATTTTATAAGTTACAGAGGCAAACACACTTAGTGAAACACCCTGTATATATTAAAACTGCATAGCTTAAAAGTACTCCAAAATCGCTCATGTTATTAGTTCTCCAGAGGGGCTAAACAGAGGTGTTAGTCATAAGAGATCGACAGCAGCCTATCTTATAACACATACACACACACACACACACACACACACACTGGAGGATTTAGAATTACACTTCGGAGCAGGAGCGGGAAAAGGAATATTGCAGAGTCACTCGGCTCCAGAAGCTAGTGCAACACACAAGCATCAAACGTTTTCTTTACGGTGTAGTAACTGTACGAACAGAGTCGTGCAGCTTTCTCACTGAGAGTGTTCACAAAATCCGGTTTCCAGATGTAAGTCGCTCGTAAGCTGTTAGAGGCACATCTGGCAACGTGAAACGATCGTTTTCCGCTGCGGTAGCCGCGGTGGCGTTTGGAAGCGGCCGTCCTCTGAAGAGACAGATAACAGCTTTCCGGTTTCGGTGCGGCAGAATTTTCTTATCCTCCACCAGAGCGAACGCGCGGGCTATTACCACTGGTCTAGGAAAGCCCAGGCTATACAATCACGCCGCTACTCGGCCGACCACTGCGGCCGTTTCTGACGGTGGTCAGTCCGATCTCTCTCTGGCACACCACAGTGTAACACAGGCAATCGCGAACACAGTAGAGGAAGAAGTGGAAGCTTTTAACTGCAGAAGCGATGCTGGTGCTCCAAGCGGCATGTAACCAGTAACAGAAGAATCGCCTGATACAGTCGAATAAATTCCTGTTTTGTAATGCTGTTACTGTCATATCTTCTAGTCACATGTAGTCATATCATCCATTACTAACACCAAAATGTCCTAGACAACTAAAATGTCTTTTTGCTAATGACAGTCCAACGCTAAGGTTCGCCAGTAGAAGAGACGTTATCGTTCAGATACAAAAATTCTACAACTACAATTTCCTGTGCGCCAATATTAGTTTGACTATTTAAATCTAAATTATCAATAGCCTTATACACTACTGCTCGACTTCTTCGTGTTCTTCTACAGCGCGGCATCTCCAAGGAGCAAGGACTTGACGACAGCGGCGAGACGACGACGTCACTTCTCAACGGCGCAGAGACTAAGTCCGAGAAGAGCTGTTAAATCGTACGCGCGCACAGTAGCTATAGGCGCGCGTACTTCAGAGCGTCCGCTTATATAGCGACCGCTAAGCGATAAGCGGTTGCGTAACTTGTTTTCAACTGCTACTTCAAGGCCAGCGCCTCAGCGCAAGTTCCCTATGCGGGCTGCATAAGCAATAGGCGTAATGCAGACTACATTACTTACATCAATACTTCACACATATACCCCCCCCCTTTAAAACCCCCCACACATTGAGGTTAATAAAATCAAATTGTTGCATCCTTGAGCCCCCGGTTCTCGATGTACGGGACAGCGGTTCTCGGCTGACGCTACAGTTCACTCTGCGTGGTGTGATGAAGGGGGGTCACAAATAATTAACACATATTAATATTCGCATACATTTATTCAATTGCTATAATAGTGGGTTACATCACCAATGATTTTTATGCTAGAACAGCATCCAATTCCTTTATACCAAATGGCTACAGATTCCATTTCATTAATTCGGCGAATATTCCTCGTCCTTATAAGAAAAGGCATGTTTGATGTCATATAAGATTTGCCATAATCCTTATTCACATCCTGATATACATTGTAAGTACGGTACGTAATTTCATCACGAGAGTTAGTACTCTCGAGTCCAGCAAGTGCTTTCACAGTAGCACCATTACAACGTAATACAGCAATAGTTAACCAGCCATTACCAGGTTGTGGATTTACTTCCTTAGATAATATTGCAAAATTCACAATACACCCACGAAACACTGATGGACCTTTAAGAATTTCCTGTGCGCCAATATTAGTTTGACTAAATCTAAATGGCTGGTTAACTATTGCTGTATTACGTTGTAATGGTGCTACTGTGAAAGCACTTGCTGGACTCGAAAGTACTAACTCTCGTTATGTAATTACGTACCGTACTTACAATGTATATCAGGATGTGAATAAGGATTATGGCAAATCTTATATGACATCAAACATGCCTTTTCTTATAAGGACGAGGAATATTCGCCGAATTAATGAAATAGAATCTGTAGCCATTGGATTTGGATGCTGTTCTAGCATTAAAAAATCATTGGTGATGTAACCCACTATTATAGCAATTGAATAAATGTATGTGAATATTAATATGTGTTAATTATTTGTTATTATTTCCCCCTTCATCACACCGCGCAGAGTGAACTGTAGCATCAGCCGAGAACCGCTGTCCCGTACATCGAGAACCGGGGGCTCAAGGATGCAACAATTTGATTTTATTAACTTCAATGTGTGGGGGGTTTTAAAGGGGGGGGGGGGGGTATATGTGTGAAGTATTGATGTAAGTAATGTAGTCTGCATTACGCCTATTGCTTATGCAGCCCGCATAGGGAACTTGCGCTGAGGCGCTGGCCTTGAAGTAGCAGTTGAAAACAAGTTACGCAACCGCTTATCGCTTAGCGGTCGCTATATAAGCGGACGCTCTGAAGTACGCGCGCCTATAGCTACTGTGCGCGCGTACGATTTAACAGCTCTTCTCGGACTTAGTCTCTGCGCCGTTGAGAAGTGACGTCGTCGTCTCGCCGCTGTCGTCAAGTCCTTGCTCCTTGGAGATGCCGCGCTGCAGAAGAACACGAAGAAGTCGAGCAGTAGTGTATAAGGCTATTTCTAAGGAAATTCTACAACTCTTAAACTACTTTTTCACACAACTGCCGAAATTTTGAAGGCACTTGTCATAGCGTGCCACATGTTTTTGCATGCATCCTTCAGAGAAGTTTGCCGCCTGTGTATTCAACCATTTGGTAACAGCTCTTTATCATCGTTGAAGTGTTGACCACCAAGGACAGATTTTAGGTGTAAGAAGAGATGAAAGTCGCTAGGAGAGAGGTCCGATCTGTATGGAGGATGATCAAACAGGTCCCATTGAAAATTTCGTAAGAATTGTTTGGTCACATTCGGTGCGTGAGGTCAGGCATTATCGGGAAAAATAAATCCTTTCACAGTAATCCTCTTCTTACACCTAAAATCTGTCCTTGGTAGACAACAATTCAGCGATGATGACGAGCTGAAAGAACATGTTACCACATGGTTGAATACACAGGCGGCAACATCCTATGAAAAAGGCACACAAAACCTTGTTCCATGCTATGACAATTGCCTACAAAATTTCGGAAGCTATGTAGAAAAGTAGTTTAACAGTTGTAGATTTTTGTACAGTCAATATTTTTTCTGTATCTGTACCCGTTCGTTTTATATAACCAAACGGAACTTACTTTCTGGACGCGCCTCGTACATACTCCGCAAGTCACCGTAAGGTGCGTGGCGGAGGGTACACTGTACCACTACTAGGCATTTCCTATCCTATTCTATTCCCAAATAGAACGAGGGAAAAAAAGAATACCTATATGCCTCCGTACGAGCCCTAATTTCTCTTATCTTGTCATTGTGATCACAACGCGACATGTAATTAGGTGGCAGCAAGATCGTACTATACTCAACTTCAAATTCGGGCCCTCTAAATTTCTTCAACATAAATTCACGGAAGGAACGTCGTCTTTCCTCCAGCGATCCCCAGTTGAGTTGCCGGAGCATTTCCGTGACACTCGCGCATTGGTCGAACCTACCAGTAACAAACCTAGCTGCTCGCCTTTCAACTGCTTCTATGTTTTCCTTTAAACTGATCTGCTGCTGGTCCCAAATACTTGAGAAATACTCAAGACGTGGTCGTACAGGCGTTTTATACGCGGTTTCCTTTACAGATGATGTACATCTTTTCAAAATAAATTAAAAATGAATTACAATCTAATGTGCTAAAGTTCAATAGCAAAGTGTATTAAGGACGGGAAAGACGACATCGTGGTTTAAAACTAACACTCGAAAAATGCCGAGAAGGCAAAAGCAGTCGCACTCTGAGTTCAAACAAGGTCAAGCAAATCAAATCAGGCAAAAGGTAGTGGAGATTCGCACGTCTATAAAACGAGCGATGCGCGTAGCATATATTAAATACCAGCGTCGTAACTTAGTAGAAGAACTTGCCGAGAACCGGAAAACATTTTGGTCCGATGTAAAAGTGGATCAAACGCCTCCAGCCAGCCACTCATTGATCATTCATATGGCGCTGATACAAGACAGCAAAACTATGGTCGAAGATTAAAATTTAAAATGTAATAAATCATTCACGCAGGAGGACCGTGCAAACATACCTTCATTTGACTGTCGCACCAACTCTCAAATGGAGGTCACAGTAATAGACATAGCAGGTGTAGCACAGCAACTGAGAGAGTTGAAACCAAACATCTCGTCAGGTCCACATCGTGTACTATTCCGGTGATACAAAGACTTCTCTGCGGCTTTGTCCCATTACTTAGCGTACATTTATTGCGAGTCTTTAATCCAGCGCAAAGTTCCAAGGGACTGGAAAATGGCGCACGTGACGTGTTTAAGAAAGGCAAAAGAACGAGCCCTCAAAACCACTTACCTTTATCATTAGCAATAGTTTGGTGTATAATTCTTGAACATATTCTCAATTCTAATAATTATGGTAAATTTCCTTGAGACAGAAAAGCTTCTGACCATGCATCAGCACGGCTATAGGAAGCATTGATTGTGTGAAAGCTTGCCTTTTTCTCTCATGACACGTTGCGAGCTATGGATGAAAGGCAACAGGGGGACTACATGTTTATCGATTTTTGAAAGGCATTTGACGCGGTACCGCACAGCAGACTGCTAACGAAGGTACGAGTGTATGGAATAGATACCTAAATACGCGAGTGGCTCGAAGCCTACTTAAGTAATAAAACCCAATACATTGTTCTCGGCAGCGAGTGTTCATCAGAGACTATCGTCAGCGGTGCCCCAGGAAAGTGTGATAGGTCTGCTATTATTTTCTATGTAAATGATCTGACGGACATATTGAGTTGCAATCTGCGGCTGTTTGCTGATGATGCTGTGATGTAATGGATGGTGTAGTGATTGTATCACTGTAACAGGATGAAGGATGACTTGGACCAAATTTCTAGGTGCTGTGAGGAGGGGCAGCTAGCTCTAAAGGTAGAAAAATGTAAGGTGGTGCAGATTCGTAAGAGCAACCATCCCGAAATGTTCGATTACAGCATTACTAGTGTGCTGCTTGACAGAGTCGCTTCAATTAAATATCTAAGCGTCACTTTGGACAGCGATATGAAGTGGAACGAGAATATGACAGTCGTGGAGATCTCCAATGGTCGACTTCGCCTTATTGGGAGAATTCTGGGAATGTGTCATTCGTCTGTAAAGGAGACCGCACTGGTGCGACTCCGTCTTATTGCTCAAATGTTTGGGATCCCCACAAGATTGGATTAAAGGAGGGCGTAGTGGCAGTTCAGAGGTGGGCGGCGAGGTTTGTATCTGGTAGATTCGATGCACGATGCGCGAGGTTTACCGAAATGCTTCTGGAACTCAAATGGGAGTCGCTGGAGGAAAGGCGACGTTCTTTTCGAGAAACACTGTTGAAGAAATTTAGAGGGCATTAACTGAAGCGGATTGCTGAACGATTCTTCTGGCACCAACCCACATTTTGGCTAAACACCACAAAGATCAGGGAGATTAGGGCTCTTTCAGATGTATACGAAGATTCGTTTTTCCGTCGTTTTGTATGGGAATGGAACAGGAAAGCAAGTAATTAGTACTGGTACTGGGTACCCTCCATAACACGTCTTTGGGTGGACTGCGGAGTAGGTTTGTAGATGTAGATGATTATCACTATATTCACGAAATCTGTGCGTACTTTCACGTTCCACCAGTTTTTAAGCAATTTCTAATACTTTAACATAGTGTTTTTTTTTTTTTTTTTTTTTTTTGAGGGGGGGGGGGGGGTTGGGGTTTCACCGTTACAACATGAAGTAGGCCTGCTTGTACCATACAATAACTACGGGTCCAGTCCAGTAATACAAAACCGTACGCTCAAGTGAAATTTATTTAATATTAAAATGACGGATTTCCTAGTGTAACTTTGATTATCAATTAAATGGTTCATGAATTGTTTTTAATACCGTGAGTTAACAATGAATACGCCACGCGTAAAGCAAGAAAACTGTTTTCATGAACCAATCGCTAGGTGAAAGAACATGATACAGTAAGTAATTATGAAAAATTCAAAAAAAAAGTCTACTTCTTTACAAATTGTCTATACAGTGGAATATTTCTTAAAGAGCATAATTCGCTTCTGATACATGTCTGAAATGCGAAACTCTGATTAAGCAAAATACCGTATATTTTTCTGTCGGAAATCTTATAAAAATCTTATTCCGAAAAAATGGAGAAAAAGAAGTTCGTCGAATAATTTAAAAGAAAGCTGTATCAAAAGAAAGAAGTCTAAATTTGTTTCCTTTGAGATGTAGTTTTTTACGGTTCGTGAGGAGGGGTTCGACAGAATTTTTTTCTTGGATGAGATACGCATATTCGAAAAGACTGACAAGCACTTTTTTAACATATCCAAAACGTGTCATGATTTTCACATTCGTGATGACAGCAGGTGCTACATAACCATACCAACACCCTCTTCGACTTGAGCTTGCTTGTACGCAATGTGTATACGTAGCATCATTCATTTTGCCAACTTAGCAGCAGGTGTATCTTCAAGAATGTGACCTGCTAATATTAAGTTTCCATGAGGACATATTATTTATTTGTAGCCAAGCGTTCATTTTTCCAAACTAGTAGTTTACCTCCAAAATATGTCGGTATATAGGTCTACATTTTTGTGAAATTGAAGTACGCTTTATTAAAATAGTTGATTAACTGCTCTCGCAAACGTTCTGACATTACTTTTACACAGCAGTGATTTAAGCTGATAGTGGTCAAGCTATTGCGATACTCATTAAGGGCCGACGATTCGAAGTGAGTGAAATGCTTAAGATTCTTTCATGCAGAAAACTATAACTAACCAGCGTAAATGAACAGTATTTTTTCGTAACACAAGTCTGTTTTTTCTCAGCATTCTTTGTATATCGGAAATGAGGGATTTCCGGATTGAATTTTTTCTGGCTGCAACAATTCAGTGTGCGAGAAAAGCCCCGAAAAACTATGGCATTTTCAATATGCTGCTGCACTCCAAATACACATACAATACACAATCGTGTTTATACATACCGGCCGTAAGACAGCGCTGCAGTTGAGAGATTGCAGAAACCTCTGAGTTTAGTGACTCTTGCGTGAGAACTTTAGACACACGCCATAACCGATCTGCTTCAGTACTCCTCTCCCACCGGAAGGAGGCAACAACGTGCGCTCCTTGTTTTCAAAGAGTCAAAGTTTCAGATCCAGCAGCGACCATCGATCCTTGCACGGGTCAGTAGGTACCTGAGAGGTAACTGCGTAGTGGAAAGATAAAAAAAATTCCGCGGGAAGAGAGCAACACAGAAATAGTAGGAATGACATGGGTGGGAAATGCAGGGAATAAAAGGTGGAAGGGCTGCAGAAAAATTGTGAGGAAGTCGAAAAACAAATCGTATTCGGGTGGACTGACTTGCCTTAAAGAAGGCTTAAATCAGCCTTTTCTTGGAATTAAAAGCAAGCGCGATACACAGAGAATGCAATTGAAAATTCCACAATTTAACACTAATTTGAGAGCAGATACGTGTGAAATAATGCACTGCAAGCTTCTTTGAAGGGAACAGAAAAAATTACAGAAGAGGAAATTGGGAGAATGAAATATTAGAAATGAAGTAGTTCTAGAAGACTTGAGATAATACAGAAGAAATAAATAACATTGTATCGGAGTTTCTAATATCAGTGGTGGAATCGTTAAGTTGTTAAAATCCTTTGTTTCACGACACGACCGGTTTCGCAATTTACAATTTTAATCTCATGTGTTTTATGTTAAATCATTAAAAAGGTTTTTTAAGATACTGGGCGGAGCTAATTCCGTCTTAGTTGAGTCCAGGCTTCTTTTAAAATTCATACAAGACCTTAAAAATATTTGCTCAAAATGGAAACGTGCATAATTAAAAATTGGTGGCGGGATCACATATCTCCAATGAAAATGGTCCCTGGGGACACTTCAGGTGACCAGGCGGATACCGTCGTCAACAGAGTGCTTCCCAGATCCACTCCATTGCAGATATGTGTTGTCATCACCAATTTTTAATAGTGGATGATTGCACCTTCCGTAGATATTTTATGAATTTTTAAAGAGGTCTCGATTTATATGTCAGAGAATGAGCTCCATCCGCTATCAGATTTTCTTAATGATTTGACGTAAATCACCTGAGGATGTAATGTTGAATTGTGAAACTTGTATTTTCTTTCAATACAGGATTTTAACAATCGCAGTGGACTGTTGTTTGAAATAACAAATCATTCGTGGTTGCCCTATGTATTAAGTCTCAGTATTCTTCGTCTTCTTTTGTTGGTCAAGTGTGCACAATTACGTTAAGATCGGAATACAACAGTATGAATGAGACGAAGTTCTGTAGTATAAAATACTTTGCCAGACACCTTATGAAATTAACTTAGACATGGAGTTTCGACTTGTTTTGAATGTCACTTGTGTAAAATTTCATCAACAGCGCTATAAAACTATGGATTTGTATCTGTCGTACACAATCACAAAATTTCTATACAGCAGAAAGATAGGGTGAAAAGTACCTACTGCAGTTTTTGTGAACACTCATTAATATTGTGGTGCTTCAAAGGAGTAGCGGCGTGCGCCTTTTCCTTCTTTCTGCTGAAGTTCCCAACGAGTTACCCATGGCAGGTTGCCTTTTGAGGGGACAAGGCGTCTGATATTAGATTTCATTTCGCGATTTTTCTACTGTGCCTGTTTTTCTCTTCTTTTTCTTTTAACTCACCCGTATATTAAACCGAACAAAACGAAATTATTCAAATCAGTGAACCCATTTCTCAGAGACTAATGAACAGATATTTTTCCTTTATTGTACTTTCCAAGCTCCACAAGAAGACAGGCCGGCAGCGGCTTAGTATTTAGCTGTTCGCCCGACAGATTTTTACAATGAACAATTAGACGTAAAATACACATGGAGGTGAAATGAGCGATGTAAAAATTATAATGCAGACAAATGGAGAATTTTAAAATCAACGAGAAATGGATTTTAAAATAATGTTCAGAAACTGTTAAAGGCCACGGTGGCAGTTAAACGCACATAGAACGAAGAACACGTGACACTGTGTAACAATTGAGACACAAACACAATGGCAACACTTATTCTGATGCGAAGGCGTTTGCAACTATTTAAAAACACTAGTATTGCCTGTGGTCGAAAATCGACCAATTGTGTTTACAGTGGTCACTGGGGGTAAAATTTTACGTATAATGTCGGCGGCCTCGCGTGATTATGTTGGCAACATCAAGAACACGATAGAAAATCTTTGCCCATTTGTTCGAACCACATAGAATGACATGAAGTAAACAAATAATGCCGTTCCTGCTTTATGGTTGACAGGTTCTTGAATATACTCTAGTCCGCTCAGTAAAAATAATTGCCCTCGTAAAGCGAAGATTCCATGAGAAAACATCAGCGTTGTCGACCGGATGGCTAAAATGAAGACTCACAGGGTTCTCACTATTCAGCATCTATTGCCAACATTACCATAGGAGGCCGCTGGGATATTTGGTAAAATTTAACCGGCACTGGGAGGTATGAAACAATGGCACAATAACAACAAATAAAAACGGAAGTATATACTTAGCATGCTATTTTCGAATTATATAACTTTCATTAGCCTAATATTTGAAGTGGAACTACAATTTCGGTGTTCATATAGTTATACAACGCCAAGAAATAATGTTATTTCGAAACTGCGATATTCAGAATTCCAGAGCAGATCACATGTCGACTTCGTAGTTCCACCCGTGCACCGCTCCGTGCCTCTCCCGGCGCATCACCATTTATATCGGCATTATCGACTTCTTATTTCCACCCGAACAGTGCTAGATGTCCTTTAACTACTCTTAATCACCGCGAAAATGAAGCATTTGAACGGCACAAGAAAGTGAGTTGTGGGCACTCCATGTTTCGATATTCACTTATTTTAATACTGCAGATTGGACGAGGCGAATAGCGAATAAGTGAGCCGATTGTTGGAGAAAGTAGAACTTGATCGAAGCTGTAGATACGAAAATTTCTACTTCCTTTACCACTTTTAATGGCTAAATGCACACATAATATTTATATTCGTGAAATCTACGACAAACAATATTTCGAATTATGTAACTTTCATTGACCTTCTTGTACGAATAAATTAGTAATCTGTACCACAATTTTGGAGTTAGCGTATTTATATAATGATGTTCTACCGAAGGACTGCACAACACACGAAGCGCTGTCACTGATGATATTGAGCTGAGGGGGCCGCACATTGAGGGGAGAGGGAGACGCGGTAGGGGATGGGATGAGATGGGAGCGCAAACACTAAGGGGAGAGGCGGAGGATGCCAAGTGGGGGTAGCGAGCGAGGGAGGTGGGGGAGATGAGGCTTTATGTCTATGGGGAAAAGAGCGGTAACAAGCAGAAGTTACCCTGGGAAAAGACGTGGAGTGTGTGGAGATGAAGCAAGGATGCAGTGCTGTAGGCGAGGAAGAAGTCTCGGATCAGTGAGGTGAGGATATTCCCTAGGTTGCAGGAGTCTGTTTTCTGAGTAATGTACAGAGTTCGGGGATGCTATAGGATATAGTGTCTGCATGGGGGAAGGGAGTCGGATGCAGTAAGTGAGGCGGAGGGAGTGGCAAACAAGGATTTCGAGAGATTGCTGGGGAGGTGGAAACCCATACAGGACGCATGAAGGAGTGGTTTTTGTAGAGGGTGGTGAAAGGGTAGAGGCCCCACGTCCGGAGAGAGAGGAAGCTTCAGCATTTCTAGGAGGCAGAGGGCCTTCTGACGAACGGTTTTCAGGTGTGGGGGTGTGGAATCATGGAGGTGGAAGGAGCGGGTAGTAGGACGCATGAAAATGGCCTGGGATTTGTCAGAATTGATGGACAAGAGCCACTGTTTACACCAGTTGGTGAATTCAGAGGTGGAAGAAGGTGTTGGAGGGGGCAAAGGCGAACAAGGCAGTGTCATCAGACTGTTGAAGGTGGCGGGTGGAGAATGGGGTTGGGGCATGTCTGCCGAGTAATGAACAAGAGGGGCAGGCTGATGACAGCAACCTCATACGCTGCTCTTCAGCTCTGCATATGAGTTGTCAGGGGGTAATAGTTCTTTTAAAGCAGGAGAAAATAAATGTTGAAATAGGAAAATTAAAAACAATGAAATGAAGGCTTTAAAACGCAAATAATCATGGAGACAAAGAAAAATCTTTCCACAGTTAACGGACGGTGACGGGAACAGAGAGTTGATAAAAAACATGGCAGCAGATTGTTCTGCCTATGCTCCAGTTGCTGAAGTACAGAAGTCTTAAAATCACACTCAAAACTTGATACTGACACAAAACTTTAGCTCTATGCGCTTTTAAAAGTAATGTTCTGAGACCGAGACCGCACGGAAAAGAGGGGAAGGAAGGGGGCCACAGATGGGTGGGAAGGAAGGGTGTGGTGGTGTGGGGAAGGAAAAGGTAAGATCTCTAAGGGAAGGTAAGGGAGATATAAGTGGTGGTGGGAGGGTGGGAGGGGGGAGGGTGCCAGATAATGCATGGGAAGGGGAGAATTAGGGCTGATAGGATAAGTAAATATCAGGACGAAGGGCGTCATCTGAGAAGGGGAGGTGGCGAAATTTTCTAGGCAGAGAATGTGCAGAGTGTGAAGGTGTTGGAAAGGATGTGTCAGAGACCCAGGTTCAGGAAGAGCAGAGAGAGAGCAAATGGTGACGGAATTCTCTTTTGAGGGTGGTGTACAGGATGTGGATATGTTCAAGGAACTTTAGGAAAAGGAATGAGATCATAGAGGATCCATGTGGGGCATGGGAGGTGGATGCGGTAAGTGAGGCAGAGGACATGGAATTGAAGCATTTGGAAGGATTTCTAGTAATGAGGGAGGTAATTTTTTTTACTTTTTTTAATTGTTATATCATTCAATGGTTGGGGCGAGATAGCTGCACCTCTTCAATATACAGAAATTATACGTGTGACAAAGTAAAAAAAATACTAATTAATTACAAAAGGAGACCATACAAGTGGCGGCAAAATGGAAGATGAACATAGTTTAAATGGAGTGATAGGTGCAGTATTACATAAAATCGCAAGGCAACAAACATGGAGAAGCAGTACCGCGAAGCACTGAGTCACATGGACAGTTAAAAGACACAGGTATCGGCTGCCGGATCGCCGTTTATAGTTACATTAAAAAGTAATGACATAAAACTCTGATGGAGACACAGACGATGCATATGCAGATGATGATGAACGTGACAGGTGTAGACACGAAAGGAGCAAAAGGGCGAGGAAGAGGGGGAAGGGGGAAGGGAGTGACAGGTGTAGATACGAAAGGAGCAAAAGGGTGGGAAGTGCGGGAAGGGGGGAGGGAGTGGAGGGGAATGGATGAGGAGGGGTCACAGGGCTAGGGGAAGGGAATGGGCTGGATATTCCCAGAAGCAGTAAGGAGCGTGAGGTGCGATTCCAGAGGGACTGCAAGAGGAGGGGATAAGGAAGGATGGGAGCGGGGCCTTCTAGGTGGGATCAAGGGCCGAGTAGCGGGGAGGAGGAGAAGGGGGAGGATCAGAGCTCGTACGAGGGATAATGTCGGTGTGGTGGGCATCATCAGGGAAGAGGGTGTGGAAATTACCACGGGGAAGGCTGAGGAGGGAGGACAAGTGGATTTCAGAGAGGATACATTGGTAATGGCGTGGCAATGGTCCAGGCTTGGTAATGAGAGGATGGACAATTTTGGTGAGGGGGATCCAGTTTACGGTAAACGGAGATGAAGGTACTCAATGAAGTGGAAAATGTGGGGGTAGGTGATGTTATAAAGGAGACGCATGGGGGTAGAAAGGGATACACAAGGCGAGGCGGAATGCGTGACATTCCAGGATCTCTTGTAGAAGGATGGAGAGGCAGAGATCCAAGCAGGATGGAAGACGCAGAGGATGGGGCTGATGCGGGATTTGTAGGTATAGAGGGTGGTGGAAGGCTTCAGGGCCCAGGTCCGGCGAAGGCGGAAGTGGGCTTGTTCTTGGATGGTGCATAGGTGGAGGATCCAGGAGAGGGTGTGAACTATGGTTAGTACTTTAGGGTGGCAGTGAGGCGGATGGGACGGTAGTGGAGGTTGGGGTAGAAATCACGGGGGTGGAAGGAACGGGTGTTGTGACCTACAATGATTTGGTAGGATTAATAGTTAGGAGCCACTGGTTGCACCAAGTGGTGAAAAGGTATTCTCGGAGAAGGCGGTTGGAACGAGCGAGAGTGGCAGTTTAGGCAAGGAAAGCTGTGTCATCAACATTGAGGTAATGAACAGCTATACATTTTATATTTAAAGATTTTATTGCTTTTAATTGAGGTGTGGGGACATAAAAGAAATGCCGTCTCCAGGAGTTTTGACATTACCTGCTTCAAACGTGCCGCAAGCAGGGCAAGAGGCGTTGCGGATGTGAGGACGGCCGGACGCAGGCGCGGAAATCGTAGCTGGGCCGTGAATGGAGCCGGCGGAGCGTCCAATTGGCGGCGAGCCACTGGCGGCGATGGCCACGGCTAGCTGTGCGCGCGTAATCGGGTTTAGTGGGCCCCACCAGCCGCCAGCTGCTAGCTGCAGCAGGACGACTCCGCTAATGAATACCGGCGCACGGGCAGCGGCACAGCGGCAGAGGCACACAGGTGCGGATTACGACGCGGCGCCAGCGCCGGCGGGCGAGGCAGCCGGGAGGCAAGTAGCGCCACTTCACGGCGCTTACAAGGCAATTACGGAGTGGTGTGTCACTCGCCGATTTTCCTGAAATTTGGATATTTTATAATACTTGAAAAACTGACGGACACATAATTAGATCCTCTCTGGTAATCAGCCAAGTGATAGCGCCGTCTTGTCGCAACGTTTCGATAAGCTTTCGGCGAAGTAACGGAATGTTATACGCTGAACATCTTATAAAGTCGCTTTCATCTGGTATACATCTACATGGGATACTCTGCAAATCACATTAAGTGCCTGTCAGAGGGTTCATCGAACCACAATTACACTATTTATCTCCCATTCCATTCTCGAATAGCGCGCGGAAAGAATGTACAATTGAATCTCTCTGTTCGAGCTGTGATTTCTCGTATTTTATTCTGATGATCATGTAAGTGGGAGTCACCAATATATTTTCGCATTAGGAGTAGAATGTTGGCGATTGGAATTTAGTAAGTAGCCCACGCCGCAGCGATAAACACCGTTTAATGTTCAAATCTTTGTTAAGCTTATGGGACTTAACTACGGGGTCATCAGTACCTAAACTTACAAACTAATTATCATCTACCTTATATAGCCGACCGCGGTGGCCGAGGAGACTAAGGCGCTCCAGTCACAGTCTGCACGGCCACTACGGTCGGGGGTTCGAATCCCCCCTCGGGCATGGATATTTATGCCGTCCTAGCTCGTAAGTAGTTCATATGTAGTTTGTAAGTTTAGGGACTGATGACCCCGTAGTTAAGTCCCATAGACTATACAAACATTTGAACTACCTTATACTAAAGACGGTACAAATATACATGCCCGAAGGGGGATTTGAACCCCAACCGTAGTGGCCGTGCAAACCGTGACTGAAGCGCCTCAGTCCCCTCGGCCACCGCGGCCGGCTTGTAATGATTCCCATCCCAGATCCTGTATCATTTCCATTACACAGTCTCCCCTGTATCGTGACAATACGAAACGAGCTGCTCTTCTTTTTATTCTTTCGATGTCCTCCGTCAAACACACCTGGTAAGGATCCCACACTGGGCAGCAATACTCCAAAAATGGACGAACAAGCGTAGTTTCTTTTGTAGTTCTGTTGCGTGATTTAAGGGTTCTGCCAATAAAACGCAGACTGTGGTTCGCCTTTCCCACGATATAATCTACGTGTTATTTCCAATTTAAGTCTGAAGTAATAGTAATTCCTAGGTATTTTGGTGGAGTTTACGGCCTTCACTTTTGATTGATTTATCTTGTAAACAAAGTTTAACGGATTTCTTTTCGTATTCATGTGGACGACTTCACAATTCTCATTATTTAGAGTCAATTGCCAATTTTTACACCATACTGATATCTTATTCAGATCGTTCTGCGGTTGTTTTTGATCATCAGATGATTTTACTAGACGGTAAATGACGGCGTCATCTGCAAACAACCTAAGAGAGCTACTTAGATTTTCCCCTAAATCGTTCATGTAAATAAACATTATTACAGCGAACAATCGCTATAGTAAGCCAACCAGAGCCACCAAAAACTTCAGTACTTTTAACACTGAAATCAAATCGAGCTCCAACAAATGTAATAGGACCATGTAACACCTCTTCTTGTGCAGTAGTAGTCAATCCATCAGATCCAGGTGTAAAATCCACAGTATCAACTGCTTTATACACAGGTAACACACTACGACGTCTCCTGTAATAACGGCGTGGCATCGTGATTCAATGCTGTTGCTCGTGCGGCTGCCTCAAGCCAAGTGAGCACGATGCCTGGCACAGCCAACGCCCTTCCGCCTGGCGCGCATGATAACTAGAACGCCACATCCGGTCTGTTTGATTTTTCAGCGCCGCCGCTCTCGTTAAAACTAGAGAGCGGCGGCGGCGCTTCCGTTCACAAGACTTGACGCACACAGGACCAAAACACTAGCACTCTGCGGACAGCGACTATATACGATGTGCGGCGTACAACATCCCGTCACTTCGGCAGTTGATGATAAGCACGAAGCTTATCGAAACGTCGCGACAAGACGCCATCACTCGGCTGATTACCCAAGAAGATTTCATTAATGGAATACGCCGAGAAATTCTACAGTCGCATATAAAGGGCACATTTTATATGAGTAGAAGTAAAACAATTGCTAGCCACAATCTGGCAGCGTTAAATTATTAAAACTAGGAATCTAACGGGTTTTGTCAACCATATCCTAGTTTCAATGATTTGACGCTGCCAGATTGTGGCTAGCAATTGTTTTACTTCTACTCGTACGACGTGATTAAGACTTTCTGACGATGCCCCACAAGGATGAAATGGGTAAAATACTTAAAAAAAGTTGCAACCAGGGAGGTCTTTTAGTGCTAAACGTTGTTTTATATTTCGGTATGAAATGGTCTTGGTTGCCCAAAAGCGATGTTTCATTTATTTATACTTGACGCGTTTCGCCTCTCCTGAGATTCATCAGACGTGGAAAGAGGGGAAATTTACAAAATTGTTTAAAAATCGGGAGTTAACTAGAATTTTTTAATTCTTTCCTAAGCAAGAAATATTAGAAACAGGGAAGGTGCAGACTGGTAAAACTGCAGGTCACACAACACATTCACGTTTTGGCCTGGGGGAATGAAGACTGAACTAAAAAGTACTGCTAAAGAGCACAGTTTAACGAATGAAGTTACTTATCACTGATGTAGCAGAGCGTCAGATTACTAAGTTCAATAAAACTGAACCTTTCCAACAGATGTGGTAACTATTCCTCAAGAATGGGGGGCAACGAAGACAATGTTAAAACGTAGGAAAGAATTTACATACTTTTAGTTCAATCCTGTGTTTTTAAACAAATTGGTAAATTTTCCACCTTTGAACGTCGGACGATGCCCAGAAGAGGCAAAATGTGTCATGCATAAATAAATCAAACATCGCTTTTGTGCAGCCAAGACAGTTTTTACCAAAATAGCGCCACAATAATTTAGAGTGGAGTGATATTAGTTATTTTTATATTTTTTCAAAGCGTAAAAAACACACATATATAAGGAGTGAAGCTGCACCTCCAAAATGAAGGCTAAAAAGGAAAAATTGTGGTAACTTAAAGAATACTGATGAAATTAAAATGATTTTTGTCATGAAAGTATGTTTTTATAGACTAAAATCGGCGTAGGTATAGTGGGGAATGAATATTAGGCCCACTACCCCGAAAGAGATCAATATGTTTGATACAAAGTTTTCATTTAATCCAAGTAGAATCTATTAATACTTCAAAAGGAAGAGTATTAAAAAATTATTTAATGTCAGTAAGGGGAGCAACTCGTTAAATTATTTAATAAGGAAAACATAAAATGTAACAAATATTCAAATGTTTGTAGATCTATCGGACCAGACTGCGTGGTCATTAGTCCGTAGCTTACAAACTACTTAAACCTAGGTAAACTAACGTAAGGACAAACACACACACCCATGCCCCAGGGAGGACATAAAATGTATTCCACGCCATAGTTGCTTGTTAAAATGATGTTTTAATGACCTCACATTTCATGCACAACTAGTTTCGACGCACTTCGCCGTCATTCTCAAGAGGTCAACAGTGCTGAAATCAACCACGAAAAGGAAGTTTTTAAAAATTGGAGATTGGGAAAGGAATATAAAATAGGATGTATTAGATGTTAGAAAATTATTTGTATCCACTTTTATGTTCCTCTATTAACCTTTTATTTTTATAAATCTTCCTTATAGTGGTTGATTTTATCAATGCTGAGATCTTGAGAATGACGGCATAGTAAGTCGAGACTAGTTCTGCATTAAATTTGATGTTATTAAAATATTTTTTAACAAGCAATTGTGGATTGGAATAGATTTTATGTTTTTCTTATTAAATAAACTAACCAGTTCCACTGCTTACTGACATTATCTCAGATTATAATAGTAGTTACAAAACCCTTACTTTGCCGCGCTCGTTTGATACTTGTGAATCTGTATATTTTAACTGTTTCATCTCTTCAATATACTGACTTTTATAGTCGTTGAATCCGAATCTGAAATCAGATTCTCAAATTTCAATACGGCTGATTTACAGTTCAAGGTACATAAATACTCTGCAAGTCACACTGGAGTGCATCGGAGAGTGTTAATCGAACGCTTTTATGATATTTCCGTATATTTCCAGTCTCTCAGCTAGCGGGAGAAACACCTAAATATTTCCATTTTAGATATGATTTCCCTTACTTTATTTTCATGTTTATGTAAGTGGTAGTAAAAACTGTATGTAAGTGGTAGTAAAAAATATGTTCCCATTCGGAAACTTGGTGAAAGAAATTTCGCAAACAAATCCCCCTCCCCAATGAATGACGCCTGACCTTTTATTGATTTCCATCACAACTCGTGCATCAATTCTATGACACTCTCTCCCCTATACACGATAATACAAAACAAGCTGCCCTTCTCTGAACTGTCTCTAAATCGTCCGTCAGTCCCATTTGGTGTGGATCCTACAGTGCACAGCAATATGCCAAAATAGGACGCAAAAATATAGTGTAGGCAGTTTATTTAGTAGATCTGTTGCACCTTCTTTCTGCCAATGAAATGTAGCCTCTGGTTCGCCTTCCCGACAATATTTTCCATCTTTTCTTTCCAATTTAAGTTGATCGAAATTGTTATTCCTAGGTATTTAATTGAGTTGTCGGTCTGTAGATTTGACTGATATGTAGTGTAAAAGAAGTGTAACGGTTTACTTTTACTGGTCATAAGGATGACCTTACACTTATTATTAGGGGTCAATAGCCAATTTTTCACCATGCAGGTACCTTACCTAACCCAGCATGTTGTTGTTTTTGTTGTTGTGGTCTTCAGTCCGGAGACTGGTTTGATGCAGCTCTCCACAATACCCTATCCTGAGCAAGCCTCTTCATCTCCACATAAGAACGGCAACCTACATCTGTCTGAATCTGCTTACTGTATCCATCTCTTGGTCTTCCTCTGCGGTTTTTACCACACACATTTCGCTCCAACGCTAAATTCACAATTCCTTGATGTCTAAAAATGTGTCCTATCAATCTATCCCTTCTTTTAGTCAAGGTATGCCAGAAACTTCTTTTCTCACCAATTCTGTTCAGTACCTCTTCATTAATTACGCGATCCACCCAGCTAATCTTCAGCATTCTTCTGTAGCGCCACATCAATAATGGATGTTAACAAATTTCTCTTTTTCAAGAACGCTTTTCTATCCAATGCCATTCTGCGTTTTATATCCTCTGCACTGCGACCATCATTTGTTCTTTTACTGCCCAAGTAACAAAACTCATCTACCTCCTTTATTGCTTCGTTACGTAATCTGATTCCTTCAACATCACCTGATTTTCTTAGACTGCACTCCATTACCCTAGTTTTGCTCTTGTTAATGTTCATCTTATATACATCTTTCAGCACACTGTCCATTCCGTTCAATGCTCTTCTAGGTCCTTTGCTGTATCTGATACAATTACTATGTCGTCGGCAAAACGAAATGTTTTTAATTCTTCCCCCTGAACTTTTATCCCTTCACCAAATTTCACCTTGCTTTCCTTTATAGCTTGCTCAATGTACAAATTGAATAACATTGGAGAAAGCCTACAACCTTGTCTTACTCCCTTTCCAACCACTGCGTCCCTTTTATGCCCTTCAAATCTGACAACCGCTGTCTGGTTTTTGTACAAGTTGTAAATAACCTTTCATTCCCTATATTTTACTCCTACTTGCTTCAGAACTTAAAAGCAGCATAACGGACGAAAACTCGTAAAAAAGCGCTTGAATGGACATTAACGCAACTTGCATCTCAAAATATTGTACAATCTACTTTTGAATTAATAGCGAACAGAACACGTTAGAAATGTTTATTGGTTTTAACCGCTGGCGTTAGCGTTGCCTGTCACGTAGCCCGCGGAGGTCGCACTGCCACACGAAAATAGAATTACCACGACAATTCATAACTCATGGAATAGCCGAAGAAAATAGCTTCCATTACTTCTACGTACGTGTACTGACACACGAAAACTGTGAGATGCAAGGCGACTCACCATAATCCAGCAGCGAGGTTTTTTTTTTTTTTTTTTTTTTTTTTTTTTTTTTTTTTTTTTTTTTGGCTCGCTGTTCTGCAACAACCATGTTCCATGCTGAGAATCTGATTTCAGATTCGGATTCAGCGACTTTAAATACCCGTATCTTAAATAGATCAAATAATTCAAAAAATTTGTTTTATACGTTGTTTCATGGGTAGTATCAAACGATCGTGGCAATAGAAGAGTTGTTTATCCTTCAAATCTTTATGGAAAGGTACTTACATAAGAACAATCGTTAAAATCGCTTCACTAATCTGTAAGTAACAGCAATTTTTCCATTGATGCGCTCAGATTGGAGGGACCGGTTCATCCCTCAAATATGTTTTACCGCTTATTAAAAGAAAAATGTCCCCTAGTTTTCACGTATTGTAATATATCCAAATTTCAGTAAAATCGGAGAGTGACACATCAACAGGTTTACTTGTTATTCCAGTACACTAATATCTCAAATAGCGTTTTAAGCTTTGGCAAATCTAAAAACTCGAACATGGCTATTATCAGCAAATGGACAAAGCTTCAGTTTAATAACTAATCAGCCAATCGCAATCAGCTATAGGAACATTTTTTATTGATTTTCGCAGTTTCCGACACCTTATTCAGAAGGAAATAAAATAAACTGAATAATCACACTGTGTCACAAATGTCGTGAACTAAAGTACTCAGGTCGTGGAATGAAATGTATTACAACAACCCTTCACTTTATTGATATGACATCTTCTGAAGAAGACTCTCATAGTGGTGTCGAAACCTTGGTAAAGATCAATGCAAATTAGTCTAGAATAGTAATCAGTCTCTGACCGCATTAAATTTATTTTAGTGCCACTTTAGACCATCTTCAGCCTGTACAACAAATGTTATAGATTTAGAAGGAGTTCCGAAACTAAGATGTAATAAACAGGCAACAAATGTACAATAAATGGGGAATTAAACCTGTAGTTGGTGGCGGCTGTGGTGGTGGGTGGTACAGCCTTCATAATAACATCTTAAAGTACTGCTCAATAGAGTGGCACAAACACTGCTTATATACAGGACGTCCTTCGCACCATAACTGCCTTACATCAGTACAAACCAATGACAACGACAGTTAACGTGTTGTGGACCTTATTTATAAATAACTTCGTACTTGATAGATCCATCATATAAGGCACAAATCTTCTGTTAAGGGTCAGGTGCTGTCTACATAACTCTAAAGGGAATCTTGTTATTGGGAAGCCAAGATTGCTTCTCTATTTACCCCATTAACCGTATTTGACAGCTTGCTGTCATCATCAGACCTATATAGGAAAAAGGAGAGGATCTATAAACATATCTGCCTCTTTACTATACATTAACGCTACAAATCATATCTTTCAAGATTTTATTTTGGATATCTACAGATTTGTGGAACTGTGGTAAATTTATTTATACCCGTGAAACTGTGTAGCTCTGTATATACGGCGTTATGATGGTTTGTCAAGTCTTAAAATTCCACGATCATGTAATAAAAACCATTCATGGGCCCCACAACATATCCGGCCGGGAGGGGGGGGGGGGGGGGACTTCCTACAAACAACATGTTCCATGTAGCGAATGTTCCATGTAGCGAAATCAGCAAAAGAAGGTTATGACAAACCGTGCCTGCTTCCCGCAAACAACTATGGAGGGGTTCCGTCATGATCATCTTCATCGCAGTATTCAATTGTTTCTATCATTACACTTACTGGTCAGATAACGAATCATCAATGTTTTGGTAAGGTGTGAGTTAACGGCCGTTAAATATTTAATAAAAAGCATCTTGACCCATCAGCCGTTTATTAAGTCCTTGAAAAGCGTCTTGTATGTATCGTAGACCATCATTATAGATAAACTACACAAAGGTACAGAATAAAAGTAATTAATGTACACATTGAAAAAGAGATAGAAAGTAGGAAGGAAAATTGTACACAATAGGATGGAAAAGTGGAAGTAGCATGACTACTTTAAAAAGTGTTATAAATATTTAAGAGGGATTAAAACTGATTAGTCAAATACATGAGATGGAATAAACCAGGGCGATAACAGCACAAGCCCATTTCATCAAAAATAAAATTATCATACTGGATTATCAGACAAGCAAACATAAAAGACAAGAATAGACTGAATAATGAGTGCACTATGCTAATTGCATGAGTCAAAGACCATTCGAACCTATGATGTCGAAATTTGATACCATGATTTCGTAGTTATTCTAAATGGGTGTACAGTATCGTTGGTTGAATATCTTTGGTTACAGCTTAAGTAAACAAAGATACAAATTGCAGTCATCAACAAGTTGTGAAGGTGTGTGTGTGTGTGTGTGTGTGTGTGTGTGTGTGTGAAAAGTTTACAACAACAATTAAATAGTCATGCAATTAACAAACTTTATCACAGATTCCAACATTAGATGCTATCCACACCATTATGTCGTGTTACAAGTGACAAATCGATGGTGATGGTCCACTGAACAAGATCGAAGATTAGATAAGCAACCTTACTCCCACTTTTGTGCAGATTCAGTCGTATTTCTAAGAGGAAAAATAAAACTACCTATATATTAAATACTGAATTTTGTCATGTGCTCCATAATAAATAAATATTTTGTCTATGATAGGTGTTCACACTACTTTTGCTACAGGTTGAATTCCGTCTAATCGTCACAGAACAACAGTTTTATCATCGAGTGATACATCCAATTATGTAATAGTTTATTCATTTTTAAAGGCAAAAACTGATTAAAAGTGTATAGAAATAACATTTGTCAGTTCTAGCACACCCCTTCAAATACACACTGGCTATCATCATGTATCACATGTTTCTAGCAGACTCTCAGTATCTTCCGCTCTTCGAAAAATCAGACGTAATAGAACGAAAAACTCTGCAGATGAGGTACTTTTAGGGTATTCCTATAGTTCATTTACGGTACGATGTTGATGTTCGGTCTATTTGGTTATCGATTTCGGTAGAACGAAACATAACAAAACACAGTACACAACAGCACATAATGTCAGCTTAGGCTTCCACAGCCATTGACAGAGTCAATAAAATTCTTCAGAAAAGTTGCGAAGTGCAGTTACCAACAAGTTTTGAAGAAATTGGTATATATATGAAAAGTTTACAACAATAATTGTCAAAACATGAAATTCTCTATTAAATCACCATTACAAATGGCCTTCCTCAATGCCTTGTGCTTACCAGTAGGTCTGCCCAGATATCTGAGGAATTTCATTTGAAACAGTGACAGAAGAATGAAATATTTTGCGTTTTGTCCGAACAGTCAAATACCTTGAAGAATCTTACTCACACTGGCATTAAATTGTTAAAATTATAATTTCAGAAAAAAATTCAGTTTTTTGATATTATGTTTCAAGTGAAATCTCGAAGTTGCCTTGGTATTATTTTTTTCCAATTTTTCTGTCTCCACTTTCATCCTCCCCGCCCTCCTTTCCTACTCCCTGGCACTCTTTGGTCTCCTCTTTAAGGCCAACTTCTCCTTTACACTGTCCACAAAATGTGTAAGTTGTGGTCTTGAGTTCACTCAAAAATTGAACACAACAAAGTACTTTAAATTTTTAGTGAAAGGTAACATTTTTTGGACAAATTTCTCAGTTCTGTATGTTAAAGAACTGCTAAGAATATTTTCAAAGACACCATATTGTATATAACAGAAGAAACACAATAAAAATCAGCATAATTCCACCGATCACAATCTCATTCATGCATCTGCCTTTATGTGATAGCTCCACATGAAACAGCTCTGTATACATGTTCCCAGATATTACTTACAGAACACAAACTGCATTAAGAGTATATAACTTTTTGTGCGTTCACGAAAAGAATGTCTGGGCGAACTTTTCAGTGTTTCCACACTTATCTGGCTCATTGATGGAATGGGGGACTGATGACCTCCGCAGTTTTGTCCCCCTAAAACATCAAACCAACCAACCAACCAACGAAAAGAATGCAGTTGATTTTCATTCATGTACAGTTTACATGCAGTGAAAAAACATTTGGAGCCTTACACTAGAAGAAAAACGTCCACTTTTTAGATGCAGAACACATGCAGAGAATATTGCCACGTACTGCCAGCAGTATTACTTTTCAGAAAGCGGGTCTCTGAATTTCCCTAATAAGTTGAGGAGAGAAAGTTGGGCCCAAGTTGTTTCGCAAAGAAAGGATACTCTAATGAACTTTCCGTTTCGCTTCCTCGTCTAACTCATTACGAATTGCGACGCAAACTTCGCAGAGTATCTACCAGTAACCCAGTTTGCTTAGTGCTGCGTCGCGCGATGCAGTTCTACATTTCTTTGTGATTCCTAATGTTAAGTCTCACATATTTCCGTATTACTCGTGCATTTAGCACTCACTACAGTAAGACTAAAGTGTGAATTATAAATATGTCAAGTGTCAAATGTTTCTAGAGCTTATGGGACTTAACGTCGGGGTCATCAGTCCCTAAACTTACAAACTACTTATGAACTAACTAATACTAAGGACGGCACAAATATCCATTCCCGAGGGGGGATTCGAACCCTCGACCGTAGTGGCCGTGCAGACCGTGACTGGAGCGCCTCAGTCCCCTCGGCCACCGCGGCCGGACTTATAAATATGTAATCCTCATAGCCGTTTCAGGGATTTCAATTAAATTCAACGTCGAAGTTGAAATTTTTGCCGGTCCAGGACTCCAATCCGGATTTTCAGTTTTGGATCATCGGTTACCTTAGCCGTTATGTTATCCAGACACGCACGTCAGTCACCCAAAACTCTCAACTTAGCGCACACCACTGTTGTAGTTCCCCGATGCCCATCCTGCCATTAATCTACTGGCTTGCAGCTTTACCTCAATTCCTGCAAGATACCGAACTCAATTGTGCAACATCACTGAAATTGTAAATTACCTGTTTACGGCCAGCATGCGAATTTATATCAGGTGGATTCACATATACGATACTTTAAATTTTTCTTGACAGATGACATTATCTCCACTTGCATGAAACCGAACTTCATTAAGTTGCTCATTGAATCAATATTCCACGTCAAATCCAGGACAGAATTAAAAAGTCGATAAACAGGCATGAAAATTAAGTAAGGTAATGCAATGTGTTACTTGCTTGTAACCTCTTACTGAATAATGGTCGATTATTGGCAGGTAACATACACAATTTAGTTATTCATACCACATGAAGTACCCAAACAAAGCGTTTTCAATGAAAATTTTCAATTATTCACTACAGTCTATGTCCTCCGTTTAGCCACATCACGCATGTATGGACATGTTTTCTATATTATGTTATAGAGACCAGCCTCCTCTTACATTTTGAACTGGTATGCGACGTCAGCCTAATTAATCTCTAATGTGTTTCTTGTTCATTTTCTCCCAACATGAATAGCTTGTAAGTGTTAGCAGACATTTTATGTCGGAACACTGTTATTGTGTTGACAAATCTTGTTATTCGAACGTACGCTGTGTCTTTTCTTCTCAGATCTCTTATTTGCTTTGCTCTACTGACGAACACATGGGAAACGGAGCAACTCGAACATTTAACTTGTGTTAACAAGAATTAGGCTTTCAAAGCTCATAGCCCCAAACTTATGGATATTTAATGAGGTATCCATAGGTCACATTAAATATGACAGTGCACACCATCCATGTCTCAATTTTCGATCCAAAGGAACCACAGCGCAGAATATTTATCTAAAAGATATCATTGTGCTGCTACTTTACAGTTTTCGTATAATTTTGTTGATCCATTTCGACTAAATAACCTTCATCAGATATATTACATCCTTGGCAATGTCACGCTGCGTATATAACAACGTGGTGTCAGACTTATTGTTATATAAGCAGCGTGAAATTGCCAAAGTTGTCATATGAACACTGTCTGATGTTGGATATTTAGCCGAAATTGATCTATAACATTACAATAAAAAACTAAAACGTAGCAGCATATATATATATATATATATATATATATATATATATATATATATATATATATCGTGTCTCAGTTATTTATTGCTTTAATATAATTAAAATTAATATTAAAAAAGGCAATTGAACGCAAAATGAAATGTAGCTCTACCTCGTTATCAGATACTTCGTCATATTAAGATTCTTAAGATTATGATTATAGTGAGATTCATGTAACGTGTATTATGTCCATTCTTTCGCGCATGTCTTAAAGAATATACAACATTAATTGACGCGGCAACCACGTCTGTATGAAATTCCTCTAACAAAATCGTAACTGTGTCAAAATCGCCAATCACAACTCTACCTGTAATCGTTAGTAATTAGTCAGTCTATAACGAATGCTGCTTTTGATCACGTTATATCACTAATACGGCTATATTCGTCAATAAAAGTGTCCTGTTTGTATTTGAATGTAACAATTTTAGATGTGAGTTCAGCAAGCTCTAAAATAATCGTTTAATATCAATGGGACTTTATCTACCATTCATAACTACTGTTTCACCATTCATTGGGAGGATTCAACACCGTTAACTCTTGTTTAATAAAGAGGAATTGATTGCAGAATTTCAAAATGAGTAATAAGCATATCCTCGAGAACCGGTAATAAAATATTTCTCTTTATGGTTTAAAAATACATGGAAAAAAGCATATGAGAACGTTCGTCAGATGTTACTCAAAGGACTGCGCAACTAAATATCGTTCCAGACAATATTTGTACAGCCATGACGATTCACAGTTGGAGAGTAGAATGTAAAAGTCATGGACAGACCAATACTCAGACCTCACTGTGGCTACTGTTATAAATACGAAGAAACTGGGTAAATATTTGCAGATCACCAATATGCCTGCGCACGCTGCCGAGATCCACACATGCAACATTCTGCGTTTCGTTAATTATAAACTAATGGATATCTGTGATATAGCGAAAACTAGACAGTGAACAGTCAGCAAAGAAACAGCTTATCACCAGTAAGCACGATATCTGTATTTTAAGCAAATATTAAGAACAACATTATTTTACAACTGAAGGACTCTGTAGATTTGATTTACAATTAAAGACACAAATGAAAATTCGTGCCCACCAAAGAAACAATCGAATGATTTGTGAAATACTTTTCAGGTTTGCAGATAATTTTTGCTCCAATCACAGCTACAGAAACGAAGTGGACATTTAAAATTCGTTCTCACTAATATAAATACCATGTATTTTTTATCTAGCTTAACTGCAATTGTGCTGCTGCGGTCTCGTAAAATTAATTATCCGTTCGAGGGGTTTAAAACACGTCAATATCTCCGAATATATTTACCTCCGATATATTAATCACACATCACACTCTTGACTGTAATTACTGGTTTCCGCGCAAGATCATCGAAAGAAATCAACAGATGAATTTTTCACAAAATAATGAATTAGTTCGAGACCTTTGGAAACGATTCCTCTTTTGGATTTAATAAAAACCTATGAACATAAGTAACATTTAAGAACTACACATTTGAGGAAGCTTAACGTTAATCACTGACCTTTCCAAGAAGAGAAATGCTACGATATTTTCTACGGTGTTGTTGGTGTTAGTGGGTAATACAGTGAAGTGTTCCAGCGCGTATTGCGTCAGCTGCAGCGAGAGGCAGACTGGGGTCAATGGTAGTGCACTCAGGCCGACAACTGACTCTGAAAGCACCGCGTTTGCTCGGCTTTTTTCTGGACAACGTGAAAAATGTCCTTTTGTTGTCACTCTGGCGTAGTTGATGAGGTATACACGAGTTTTGCATTCACACCTTGGAAGTAAAATAGCACGGTAAACATATCATTTTTATTTACGGCAGTTCATTTTACGATTATCGTCATTTTATTTAGTTGGTATTAGTGTGAAGTATTTTTACCATAATATCGCAATGTTTTGTTTCTTCGCGATAGTTATTTTATACGTGTTGCTAGTTTCTCTAACATTTACTTTATTTTGTAATTATTTTAGTACAAATTAAAAAAAAATGCGCACACACACACACACACACACACACACACACATATATATATATATATATATATATATATATATATATATATATATATATATATATATTTAAGACTTTAAGTGTTCTTAACGTGTTGACCGAACTAAGCATTGGGCAAAGTTACAGGACTGCAGGACAATTCTTTCAACTTATTTGTGACACTACGGTAAAAGAGACGTCGGGTTGAACGCTTATGACCTTCATTTTCAAACGCTGCACTCGGCATAGTTGCAGATATTCCGGACGGGACAACACTACGGTTTCCCCCATTTACTGGGACGTGAAAACGTTGCTTTTTGCTATTCGTATGCCTGTTTGAAAGGTTTCGCATAAGCGGCAGCATCTATGCACACTACAGATTCTGACTTCGTCAGTTTCTCATTAAACGGAGAGCTCTTTGTTACTGTGTGGAGCGGGCGGGAAATGAAGAGCTATTCTTGGACGGAAAGGTAAGACATACACTGTGCTTACGAGGTGGCGTATGGAGGTGCTAACGCTGCTCAACGTCAGTACGTTCGGCAGTTTGCGAATCGTCTAGTGCCAGATCCACGCCTATTTTCTGCCATCCACAAGTCTTCAAGAAAGAAAGGTTCACTGAAGTTATCCACTAGCACATTCTCGTAATCGCTCATATGACTTAAAGGTCTACTTAGAAAACCAGATATATTTCATGTTGAAGTTGTGAAGGCCTAATGGATGCGCTCGTAAACGAAGCTTGGATACACCAGGTTTTAAAGACGAAGTTTTAGCAACGCTGGAAAGTTCGCAATGAGTTGCATGAGAAATGGGTGTAAGCTATTACACATTTTGGTGTGGGTGGTACGAAGGATAAGGCCCTTAAGACAGATTATTTTACTCGTCGAATCATTCTGACAGTCGTTTATGCAAAAGTGTGTCATTTAACCGAAATATTTTGAACTGTGCACTTTTTACGTTGAAGCATCCTTTACAAGAAAGGGTATGTTTAACAGACACAATCAGCACGTGTGGACATGCCGCTTTTGTTCGTAATCACTAAGATCGCTTCACTGTGAACATTTCGGCTGGCTTGGTAGACGATAATCTGGCCGGCCCAAACATGTTCCCTCCCCGGAAGGCAAACATCTATGTAACCTTTATACAAGAAACACTGCCAGTGTTATTGTAACATGTTCTACTCAATAAGCGGCAACCTATGTGATAACAACGCGATGGTGAATCTGTGCACTATGCACATGCAGTGCGAATGCATTTGGATGAAAGCTTTGGTGAGTCCCGGATCGGTGGGTCGGTGGCATAGCCTGCACGTTTTCCCCGAGTTGATGCATATTCATTTCTTTTTCTGGGGAAATTTGAAATATGTTGTCCACTGATGATAGGGCAAAATATGGCAGCCTCCGATGCAATATCCACTTGCGAGAAGTTTCTGAAAGAGTGCGACATCCACTGCAAAGTCAATGGACGGTGTGCATTAAAGCAGGAGGGCGTACTTGGTGTCAAATATACGTAGTAAGACTTCAGCAGGACTTCTGATTTACCCTAAAGCTACAAATGCATTGAAGATACGTCATGCAGCTCGCTACTGTCACATTTCCTATGGCAAGTTGTGTGCCTACCCTCTTGGCGGCGTGCGACGCCATTCAACGACGCATAGCGCCGTACGCTAAGGAATGCGGGCTCGTCATGACTCACTCTACCAGCCTTCTCATTATCTACATTCATTTAATATACACGCTGTATTCCAATTTTATACATTTAATTCAAGTTTTTATTATTTTTCTCCGAAATAATGGCAACACTGTTAAAACTGGGAGGTAAACCTTAAGTTGCTTCGACAGACCAGACGTCGTTTGTCTGTTCACGTCTTCTAGATTATCTGCATTGATCAGTGGCAGCTGATGCTTGAGATGACTGGGGGTTCGCGTCTTTCAGTGCCGGATCCTGAAAGTGGCGCCACCCTCCACTCCCCACCCCGCTCGGCACGTTGATGTTTCGGCGCCCCTCCCCCCCCTTTCGGCGTAAAAAGAGACAATTTGGCGCACCTTTTTTCCAGTGGCGTCGAGGGAAATCGCACCGTTCCCTCCCCCCTCCTTATTTAGATATGTTTCAATTCAGAATGTTTTACCTCGGTTTGTTTGTGCTTGCTTCAACGCGAGCTTTTCTTCCAATCTTAAAGCTGAGAAATTTCTTTCTCAAATGCATTGAACGTTGTTCATTTTCCTTTGTTAATAAACACCAAGAACATATGAACATGCACATGAACACTAAAACACAGTACCTAATTACACTGTTAAGTGACTGTAACCAAATGAATCAGTTACGATGAAGACAAACTACCTCCGCGTCACGTGACATTGAAAGCAGCACCTCCTAACGTCACGCATTTGCAAAGGCTGCCCTCTCACACATCATTCCAAACAGTTAAATATTTGTTACAACGAAGACTATAAATGTCATTTACCCTGAAAATCTCGACATATTTGCAAAAACGTCCACAGATATATAGTAAGAAACAATACAAAAGTCATTGTTGTTCCCGTATTGTTAAAAAGAATTGGTCTAAAAAAATGCTTGCATTTGGTCTCGAACCCAATACCTTTACTACCACAACGCGATACCGCTAAGAACACGGCTATTCTTGTTAGGAGGTGAGTAGTGACTTCATTATTATTATCCATGATAAGGTATTCTGAAGGCTTTTAGAGTTGATGCGCCTTTAATTTATAAATATAAAATATTTTACCAAGTATGACATGTTTCTGCTGAATCTTCAATGCGATATATACAGGGTGAGTCACCTAACATTACCGTTGGATATATTTCGTAATTCACATGAAAAATACTGACGAACCGATTCCACAGACCGAACGTGTGGAGAGGGGCTAGTGTAATTGGTTAATACAAACCATAAAAAATGCACGGAAGTGTGTTTTTTAACACAAACCTACGTTTTTTAAATGGAACCCCGTTAGTTTTGTTAGCACATCTGAACATATAAACAAATACGTAATCAGTGCCGTTTGTTGCATTGTAAATTGTTAATTGCATCCGGAGATATTGCAACATGAAGTTGACGCTTTAGTACCACTCCTCCGCTGTGTATCGGAGAGCACCGAATTAAGTAGGGATCCAAAGGGAACGGTGATGTACCTTAGGTACAGAAGAGACTAGAACAGCACATTACGTCCACATGCTAACACCTTTATTGGTCTTTTTCACTGACGCACATGTACATTACCATGAGGGGTGAGCTACACGTACACACGTGGTTTCCGTTTTCACTTACGGAGTGGAATAGAGTGTGTCCCGACAAGTCAGGCCAATAGATGTTCAAAGTGGTGGCCATCATTTGCTGCACACAATTACATTTTCTGGCATAATGAATGTCGTACACGCCGCAGTACATCTGGTGTAATGTCGCCGCAGGCTGCCATAATACGTTGTTTCATATCCTCTGGGACTGTAGGCACATCACGGTACACTTCCCCCTTTAACGTACCCCACAGAAAGAAGTCCAGAGGTGTAAGATCAGGAGAACGGGCTGGCCAATTTAAACGTCCTCCACGTCCTGTGGAACGCCCGTCGAACATCCTGTCAAGGGTCAGCCTAGTGTTAATTGCGGAATATGCAGGTGCAACATCATGCTGATACGTCGACGCGTTTCCAGTGGGACATTTTCGAGCGACGTTGGCAGATCATTCTGTAGAAACGCGATGTATGTAACAGCTGTTTGGGCCCCTGCAATGAAGTGAGGACCAATGAAGTAGTCGCCAATGATTCCGCACCATACTTTTACAGTCCACGGTCGCTGTCACTCTACCTGTCAAAGCAGGCGAGGATTGTCCACGGACCAGTAATGCATGTTCCGTAGATTCAATGCCCTGTATTTTGTGAAACCCACTTCATCGGTAAACAGGTAGAACTGCAACACATTCTCTGTTAATGCCCACTGACAGAATTGCACTCGATGATTAAAGTCATCACCATTTAATTGCTGATATAGCGACACATGAAACGGGTGAAAGCGGTGACGATGCAGTACGCACATGACACTACTTTGACTTAGTCCACCGGTTCTCGCAATGTCCCGTGTACTCCTGTGTGGATTCACGGCAACAGCAGCTAACACACCAACTGCACCCGCTTCTCCTGTGACGGGCCTGTTAAGGACCCGTTTGCGTGCTACGACCATACCTCTTGCATACAGTTGGCGGTAGATGTTTTGAAATGTGCGGCGCGTTGGATGCTCTCTGTCTGGGTACTGTTCTGCATACACCCTGCAGGCTTCAGCAGCATTTTGTCGACACTCGCCATAGATGAGTATCATCTCCGCCTTTTCAGAGTTCGAATACACCATGGTCACAGTTCCTACACACTACACTATCACAGACGTCTGGTAACACAGCGTACTACAGTTAGTCTGCGTGCAAAGACGAATGAAGAATAACAATAGCAGCATGTGCTACATGTGGACACTGCGACAGCTAGACCAAACCACAACAGTGCACTACAGCCACACTCGTAAACACGGCAGTCATCGTAAACATGTCCCTGCAGATGCTGCTCGCCGACCGTGGCCCGTGTTTGTTACAACGCGCAACTGAACGTCGGAGGTTTCAAGCGTCACCTTTAGGTTACAATATCTCCGGATGTAATTAACATTTTACAATGTAACAAACGGCACTGATTACGTATTTGTTTATATGTTCAAAATGTGCTAACAAAACTAACTGGGATCCAATTAAAAAACGTAGGTTTCCGTTAAAAAACATACTTCCGTGAATTTTTTATGGTTAGTATTAACCAATTACACTAGCCCTCTCCTTAGGTTCTGTCTGTGGAATCGGTTCGTCAGTATTTGATGTGGTTTACGAAAATATATCCAGCGGTAATGTTAGGTGACTCACGCTCCCTCTCTCTCTCTCTCTCTCTCTCTCTCTCTCTCTCTCTCTCTCTCGTTGGAGAATTTGCGACTGAGCAAGGTGAGATGCGTAGTAGGTCCGTTGTCTTCATTCGGGACTATTTGTGCGTAGCCGCCAGAGCTCGAGTAGCCAGGAGCTGGTGTGTCTACCAGCTTCACCGCCAATTTTAAAAGCGGCGTTCCCCCTCGCACCTCCCTGCCGCGGGAGCAAAAATGTTCAAATGTTTGTTCTTAAGGGACTTTACTGCGGGGTCATCAGTCCCTATACTTACAAACTACTTATGAACTACGTTATACTAAAGACGACACAAACATCCATGCCCGAGGTGGGATTCGAACCTCCAACCGTAAAGGCCGTGAAGACTGTGATTGGCGCTCCGCAGACCGCTCAGCCACCGCGGGACCACCCTTATTCTGCCTGTATGGGAAAGGGGGGGGGTGTGTTCAGAAAAGCATTTGAACCTCTTTCGCGCATGCGCATTGCAACGCTGCGGCCACTGTCGCCTATATGAAACGGCCGCGCTAGGACTCGTATATGTGCTGTCTCCGCAACGTAAAACGTTTCTCATGCGATAAAAATACTGTGGATGAGCATATTACATGATCCGACAGAAGAACGAAACTAAGAACGATAGTTTAAAAACCCTTTTTACTTTAAGAAAATTCATCTTAACGATGGTATAGGATCAGCAACTGGGAATATTTAGTAAAAATATTTATTTTGTCCGTCGCAGTTGCGCAACTTTGAGTCAGTGACTAGTTTCGGAGTCTAAAGTCCATTATCAAAACATTATCCTTTTTTAAAACCGAGATAATCGAATGCATGTTACAAATGGCTGTTAAAATCTTGTACATAATTCTCTGTCGATACATATCACTGGATACATTAAAATTTAAAGTAGCAGTCAAAACTTGTGATATTTTCTTCTTTCTTTCTTCGTTTCGGCCATCTAAGGACCACGCACCAATTTGAATGTTTCTTCCTTTGTTCTTCTTTCTTTTTCCTCCAGTATTCTTTCATTATTTCACTATGCATCCTTTTTCTCTCCTTAGACCACTTTACTCCTGTCTTCGTCTCCTCCTGCCTTAGAATCCTTCCATTTGTAACACTTTTTTCTTAAAAGTTTCTCTTTCTGTTCTGTATTTTTCACTTATATTGTTTCTTTCCAAATCTTTCCTAACTTCTTGAATCCATGCTATTGTTCACTTCTTGTCCCAGAGATATTTAAAAATCTCTTTGCATTTCATTCGGTATAAATGTCCAAAAAATAGCTGTCGCCTCTTCCGTAGTGTTTCGGTTATGTTTTCTATGTTGCGATAAACTTCTGCATTACTTCTTAGTTTTCATACCTCTGTATTTCTTAGAGGACCAAGTATTTTTTGAATGATTTTTATTTCTAGGACTTCAAGTTTATGTAATTTGTAATTCAGTACTAAACATTCACTTGCATAAAGACATTCTGGCTTTACTATTGTGTTGTAGTGCTGTATTTCCAGATTTTTAGACAGAGACCTTTTGTTGTAAATGTTCCTGGTTATACCATATGCTCTCTCCATTTTATGTACTCTTTCTTCTACAGCAAATTTTTCTAAGCCATTTTCCTGAATCACTTCTTTCAAATATTTAAATTTATTTACCCTCTTTATCGGCCCAATATCTGTTAGTAGGATTTCTGGAGCATTTTTTATGTCATAAATTTTGTTTTCTCTACAGAAATTCTTAAACCTGCTTTGCTGGCTATTTCTTCATAGAGATTGATTTGGATAGCTGCATTTGTTAGGTTTCCAGAAAGAATGGCAAAATCATCCGCAAATGCTAGACGGTGAATTTCAATACCTTTGTGTTTAGTCCCAAAGATATGATCACCTTTCATGATAAGTCTGTCTGGCTGTTTTAACCTTGTGTGCAGAATGCCTCTCCCTTTATTCGAACCTCCTTGGCGTATTTGTTCACTCCATTTACAGCGTATTTGGTCGCTAGGCGAGTAGCGATTGAATAAGCTGATTGATGGAGAATCTAGAAAAAAATCGAGCTAGAAGCGTACGTTGTTGTTCTCAAATTATGATATTTCCGGTAGATTGTCCAAATATTTTCTGTCATACAGACATAGCCCTGAGAATTTCGAACGGAACAAAGAAAAGATCAGCCAAATCGGTGAAGACATTCTCGAGTGATGCGGTTTCATATATGCAGCAAATAATATTTATTAATATAGAAGAAGATTGGGAACACAGGAAGAACAAGTCGTGACCTGGAACTGAAAGACGATAGCTTATGATCTTTTATTGATTTTATATATTTTATTTATGTACTTTTTTTTTTTTCTCGTGAGCTTTCGTCCGGGAGTTGACTGAACCGGTGAAGGCATAGGACGCGCCGACACTTGAACTGACTCTCTTTCGAATCTGCTGAAGCTTCCGGCATTCACTGATACGCGTACACAGCGTAGGTATTTACAATATCTGCTGAACATTCCCTCCGCACAGACATCGCGAGCACTGACAGCACCGGCAAGGGTCTGGCCGGGCGCCATGCTCCCCGGATCTGGGGGGGGGGGGGGGGGGGAAGGTGGCGCTGCCGGCGGAAGGGCGCCTCCACTGTGCGTCTAATCCCCTCCCCTCCTACCCCCCCCTACCTGCCACGGCCCAGTAAACATCCGACCTAAGTCTCCGCCCCCTGCTTTTACCCTCGACAGCTGCCGGGATTGAAGCACCACCGCGCCTACGCAAGTCCGTCCTCCAGCGTCTTTATGAACAATCAATACTGCCAATCTATCTTCTAATCTAGCGCCAAAAGTCTGATACTACACGGAATTATGTATTAAGCAAATTGGTACAGTCGTTATGCTGTGGATTAATCGAGACTCCAATCTCTTGCTTCAAATTGGGATACGAGTATACCCTGCACCTCCGAATAACTTTTAATGAAGTTATTTGATGTCAGTAACACGATCTCTTCCTCTGTTCACTCTCCTCGACTGTCGTTGTGTGTTCCTTGTCCCCTGTTCTGTCTGGAAGGATTACTTCAGTGAGAAACTTCAAATGATTTGTTTGACTTCCCTGATTTCTTTTCCCTCCCACCTTACGTCTGTGTGCTGAGTGTACAAACGTAATAACGTCGGTGGAACGTTATAAGCCGGGATCATTCTGTTCTCAACCGTTATTTCCCATTCAGGTTCTCCCTGCTACCTCCATCTTACATCTGCTGCTCTTCATAATTCTAGTATGTTTTATTCATCATTCTCTAAATCTTTCAGTGGATCTACAAACACTGTAAATGAAATCGTAGGCTTCCGCGGCAGTTGCACTATCAATTAAATCCTTCCGGTTATGACACCGCGTCGTCATTTTCTAAACTGTACCGACGTTTCGGCCACTGCTGCAGGTGGCCTTATTCAGCGTCTGTGTCTGTGTCAGACACACACCCTGATGAAGGCCGCCTGCAACAGTAGCCGAAACGTCGGTACAGAGTGTAAAATGACGACGCGATGTCATATCCGGAAGAATTTTATTGATAAATACTGTAAAGCCTGCTTTTTCTTAAACTCTCTTCTAAACTACGATTAGAGTCAGCTTTGCCTCGCCTGTTCCTACATTCCTCTTACCATCTCTGAGATAGGCTACTACTTAGTTTCTCCATGGGCCTCTAAATATTTCGCTTCATTCATTGTTTTTAGTTTCTCCCAAACATGTTTCACTGGCTTTGCAGCATCATCAGTGGGATTTTTATCTTATACTGTCTTAATATCACATGTAGTTGAGTTTGTGGTTCTTTAAGTCACAAAACATCGCTGTGTATTTTTGACAGTTTGTTATTTTGGAGAATTGCGGTGTTTTCACGTTGTGAGCGAACACGGTGGCACTTTCAATTCACTCAGTGTTTATGATTTTTTTTTCATAACATAAACATTGAGTGAAGTGAAAGTGTCACAGTACTTGTTCACAAAGTCAGAACACCGCAAATTCACCAAAATGACAAACTGTCAAAAATACACAGAGATGTTTTGTGAGTTAAAGAACCTCAAACACAACTACATGTGATATTAAGACAGTATAAAATAAATATCCCACTCATGAAGCTGCAACGCCAGCGAAACATATTTGGGAGAAACTAAAAGCAATTGTGTTTGCTGAAGGCGGACCATTCCTAAAAAGCAAATTTATTTGTAAGCAAACACGGAGATTGAAGAGCTTTTCAAACCTCAAGATGAATATATTCATTAGTTTTCAAACACGAATTATTAAAGTAATAGCTCTTCAACATTCAGAAGCCGTTTCACCTTTTGTCTAATTGAAATTATTAAGTTTTTTTTTTTTTTTTCAAGTTTTAATGCACTTCGTCTTTCAACACCAGGTGAATATTTCGGTCACGACTTGTTCTTCCAGTGTTCCCAATCTTCTTCTATATTAATAAAAATGATTTGCCGTATGTATGAAAGCGCGTCTTCTGAGAATGACCTCACTGATATGGCTGATCTTTTCTTTGTTCTGTTCGAAATTCTCAGGACTAGGTTTGCATGACAGAAAATATCTGGAAAATCTACCGGAAACATTATAATTTGAGAAAAACTGAAAGTAGCTCGGATTTTTCTAGATTCTCCAACAATCAGCTTGTTCATTCGCTTCTCGCCTAGCGACCAAATACGCTGTAAATTGATTGAACAAATACGCCAAGGAGGTTCGAATAAAGGGAGATGGTATTATATACACAAAGTTAAAACAGCCATACAGTCTTAACATGAAAGGTGATTATATCTTTGACCCGTTGCAAAGATAGATGTAAGGTCATGGTATTTTTGTATAAATTCAGAAAATGTTAGTAATTCTATTTTCTTAACTGCTTGGTTATCAATCCCTAGGTTAAAAACTACTTAAACTAAGTTAAACTAACCTAAGGACAACGAACACATCCATGCCAGAGGGAGGATTCGAAGCTCCGACGCGGAAGGCCTCGCGATCCGCAACGTGGCGTTCCACACCGCTCGGCTACTCACGCGCGACAGTTGTTGAGAGATAAATATGTTACTTATACTTGAAATCGTGTGTCTCTTACGAAATCACAATTAATTCTCCATGAGCTTCAATTTCTCAATATTTGTCGTGTCATGTCGTTAGTTGAACGGTATGTGCACTATGATCAGAAAACACAAGGAACAATGTAGCTTGCGTTGGATGACGGTATACTGTGCTCGTTGGCCTACACTGCTCGCATTAGCATTAGAGTACGCTCTCGTATACAGGTGAGAGCTCTTGTACGCGTCGTAGCACTTTAATTGCTGAATTAAAACTGCCACTGCCTCAGAAAAGTTAAAGCTAGCATATTCCAATATGCAATTAACCTACAACCATTGGCATATCCACACTGCTGCAAAGTACCATGGTTTCGCAGCTATAAAAAGTGCCACTAGCGTCATTTCATTTTATTGCAGTCTGGTGTTATGACTTTCAATTAAAACAGCTTGCACAGCTACACGACTTTCAATTAGCAACCAAGATTTTGAGGTAGATTCTGTGGCTTGTTCGAACTTCATGGCCCTTTCTGTCTTGTTATCTCTGTTTACTACGGCCACATGTCAAATACTTCCGGAGTTACAAACTAACCGAAGTTATATCTATATCCGCCACCTAATGAAATTAATAAATTGTAACATGTCAATAGCAGATATGACGGCAATAATATCAATTGAGAGTAAAGGTAGTTTCTGTTTCACGTTGAAACTTCTTTTCATGTGTTATGAGAAGAAAAACGCTTTCCGTCAACAGTCGACATTTGCTCCTGACAGAGAGGATGCAGGCAATTTTCTAAGTCTTCACATATTTTATTCAAAAATGACTTAGCGAAAGACTTTGTTCCCTCAGCACGTCTCTGTCAAAGAATTAAGTATTTAACTTCTATTTAAATTCTCAATTTTACTTCGAGGTCATAGTGGAATTTCCTTTAATTGCGTTTTTACGGTTGTCGCTGTTGTCTTCAGTCCAGAGACTGGTTTGATGCCACTATCTACGCTTTTTATGCTGAAAAAGGGTCTAGATCGAAGAAGGTTAATTTATTTAACCGATTTCGACCTTACTGTAGGTCTGTCTTAGGTCTCTCTGGTGCAAGGCATTTCTTAATAAGAACGGCAGCCTACATAATTTTGAGCCTGTTACTGTTGTCTTCTCTCTCTCCCTCTAAGCTTTTTATGCCACAAATTTCCTTTAGTGATAAATTGACGGTTCCTTGGTGTCTCAGAATGTGTCCCACCAATCGACTCCTTCTTTAAATAAAATATGCTACAGATTTCGTTTCTTCATAATGCTCTTCGGTATCGCCTCATTAGTTCAAAATGTTCAAATGTTTGTAATGTCTATGGGACTTAACTACGGGGTCATCAGTCCCTAAACTTACAAACTACTTATGAACTACTTACGAACTAGGACGGCACAAATATCCATGCCCGAGGGGGGATTCGAACCCCCGACCGTAGCGGCCGTGCGGACCGAGACTGGAGCGCCTTAGTCCCCTCGGCCACCGCGGCCGGCGCCTCATTAGTTCCTTTATTTTCCTGTTCCGTAGTATAATTGCTTCAGTCTTGCCTGATTTTCTTAGACTATATTCCATTACTCTTGTTAAAGTTAATATTATAATAGCCTTTCAACATACTGTACATTCCTTCAATAGATTTTCTAGTTCCTTTGCTGCATGCAATAGAATTACAATATCATTGGAAAACTACAAACTTTTTATTTCTTCCCACTGAACTTTAATTCATTCTCCAAAGTTTTCTACATTCTTTCACAGATTACACAATGTACAGATTGAATGATATTCGGCAAAGGCTACAACCCTGTCTTAATTTACTCTCAACCATTGTGTCCCTTTCATGCCCTTCTAGTATTTGGATGTCTGGTCACTGTAGAAGGTTAATGTAAATTTTCGTAACAATTTGAAAGAGTCTATTGTAGTCAACATCGTCACTAGCTTTATACAAATCTACAAATACTAAAACAGTCTTCGGCGACGCAGGCTTCTATGATTCTTTTCATTCGTGTCATAATTTTGCAACCATGACTTATTAAATTGACTGTTTTGATATTTTCACATTTGTCTGACGTGCTTTCTTCATCTTGCAAACACGGTGCAACATGTTCTTCGTGCCTGGCTCTGCCAATGCTCTCAGATGTCCATATGCTCCAGTGGTCTTGTTTCGACTCAAATCTGTCAGTGGTTTGTCAAATTCCTCCCGTAGTATCGTACATCCTACCTTTTCAACATCCGATTTATCTTCCCGTTCTAAAATACTGCTGTCACGTTTATATTCCTTGAAGAGGTCCTTCCACCTTTCAGTTCCTTGGTTCATACTGGCCTTCGATCTGAGCTCTTCATATTCATGCAGCTGCGTTTTCTTCGGCAAAACGTCTATTTTATGTATCATTTTTCATAGTAGAACAGTATTGTACGGACTTGCATATTTTGTCTTCTAGCCACTCATGACTAGCCCCTTGACCCGGCAACACCATTGTTCGACCTTCTTACTTCCTTTTTCCTGCTTCACTTTCTGCATTTTTATTTTTCCTCCCACCATTAGTTCACTTTATTTGTATCCGATTTCTATTAGGCCTTGTCCGTCTACTTGCAGCCTTCCTTTCTTTCTCACTACCCATTCTTCTATTCAACAGTGGGGAGTCAAATTATTATGCTTATAAATTGGACACTGTTTTTAATTGTGCAAGTTCGCCAATTTGTTATGAACATAAATCTGAACTATTTTTAATTTTACATTTCTGTGAACTTTTTGAGCTGTTTCAAAGTACAAAAATAGGTAAAACACAAAATTTTACAGAAAATTACGCAGATGAACCAAGTTTTCAGTATTTGGTATGTGGTACTATAGATGCGATCAAATCTTTAATCCGTCTTGGCATAAACATAGTACATTTCTTCGATACATTTTCCAATCCAGAGGTCCTGTGCCAGGCTCTGACGAGTTTTCCCAGTATCCTGATTTTGTTTCTTCAGTCCTTGTCAGATATTTTCGATGGTGTCCATATCCGTGGAGTTTCCTTGTAAGTCCAAAACTTGAATTCCAGACGCATTTAAGTATTTGACCTTTTGAAGAGTCGTGCATCAAGATGTAACTGTCGTTGGGGAACCATTCCTTCACTCCCAGAAGAAGTCGGTTGTTCAGTGCTGATCTATACTGATCTTGACGCAATGTCCCTTTCACAGTACTCTCTACAAACACAATAAATTCTTACTTTGTGAAACAGGTAAAACATAAAATTTACGATCCTGCTAAACATATACTTTCACCTTATTATTATTATTATAGGATTAATTAATATAAAGATTAATTAGTAATAACATCTTGTCGTATTTCTGTTATCCTCCGCCAAGTCTCTTTATCCAGCGCTTCTTTCTTGTCGATGCTGCGATGTTCCATCACTCCATTTATCTGGTCTGTCCAAGAGCGTCGTGGTCTTCCGCGCTTACGCCTGCCGGTTGGTTTCCATTCGTAAACTTTCTTAGGCCACCGATCATCTGGCATTCTCATCATATGTCCGTACCATTTCAGTGATTTTCTTTCAATTGTGTCTATCACTGTATCATTTGCCTTCATTCTAGCTCTTACTTCATCATTAGTTTTTCTTTCGATTCTTGATATTCTGGCACTCCTACGCAAATAGTCCATTTCCACAGCTAGTAGTCTTCTTTTGAGATCCGCATTTAATATCCATAGTTCTGATCCATAGCATAGCACTGATTCAACCATTATCTTACCTAACCTTTTCTTATTATTGTTGGAAATATTCTTACCCCCCAAAAAGAATTCAAACACCCTAACACCTATCTGCTTTCCTTTATTCTGTATTTTACTTCTGTGTGGCCCAATCCATTTTTATCAATATGTGCCCCGAGATATTTAAATTTCTCTACCTGTATCATTACTGCTTCGTCATTGATGTTTACTTCAAATTTAGCATCACTATTTACCACCAGATACTCTTTTTTTTGTTAGACTCATTTGTAGCCCTCAGTTGTTGTATTCGTGATGTAATCGTCGTATCATGAACTCAAGGGCATAATCATCTTGTGCTATAATGGCTTGATCGTCAGCAAAACTTAATGAAAATATCTGTACATTGTTGACTGTGATTCCCATTCCTCTGCAGCTGTTCTTCTACATATAAATTGAATAAGATGGGTGACATGCTGCAACCTTACTTTCACCTTTAATTCTTATTTCATGACACATACTATTAAATGTCAGACCGATATGTGGCGCCGCAAAGAGTGGAGTCCGCATTTTGTTTGGAATAAAACGCTGGAATGAAATGCGTCACAGGAAGGGACACAGAGATTTTCATAAAAAATGTAACTGTAGAAGTTATATAGCCACGAAAAGAAGAATGCGGAATACAAAAAAAAAAACTATATACTTATTGTTTGTTGGAAAGAAAGTTGAGTTTTAGATATCAACTCCACTGTAAGCTTCCTGTGTTTACGTACAATAAGTCCCGCTTACGTAGCATCCACTTCGCACAGTGTAAGCAATATCAAATTTTATTCCTAGTCCTCCGCGAGGTAGTCGGGTGTATTATAAACACACTTCAAAAAAATGCGGAAGTACCATGACGATTCCCTTCGAGCTGTAATTATATTTTTGTGTCAGATGCCTTCTATGTGCACCTGTAGTGCGGTTAGTTAATGTTTGTTAAGCTTAAGGGACTTAATTGCAGGGTCATCATTCAAACTACTTATGAACTATCTTATACTAAAGACGACACAAACAATCATGCCCGAGAGGGGATTCAAACCCCCGGCCATAGCGGCCGTGCAGACTGTGACTGGCACGCCGCAGACCACTCGTCCACTGCGGCAGGCCCGGTTAGTTAAAAGTAGCGAGTGAGTTGGTGCATTGTTAAGTAACTACAGTCACGTTCTCTGAGCTGCGGCAGTTGAAACCAGCATCCAAACAGATTTCTCCGTGGTTACATTGCCTATGAGAATTCCGAAATTTTTTAACGTAATAATAAAAAGTAGTTTGATTTCCTTCCCCATTCTTCCTGAACCCGAGCTAATGCTTCGTAGCTAATTTTCACGTCATTACTTTGTCAACGCACATGGAGAGGCGTGTTTCTACATAGTTTCCTGAGACAAAGAAGATAAACCTTGACGTCTAAAGCGTCAATAACTGAAAAAAGTGTCTAATGAAGAAATCTGAGGACGTTTCACCCTGCCTTAGATTATTAAAACGAAAAGTATGGTTTTTCATAAGTAAGATCTACCCACTAATTTGACAATTTGTACCCTCGATTTGAAAGATTACACTCAAGTAAAATTTAATTTTTGTACTTCACCTATGTTCATTTAAATCACTGAAATTGGTGTAAGTTAAGAAAAACTATCCAAGAACGAAATTAGTTATAAATGTCTAAAATTGCAACTGAGTAGTTTTCATTAATCATTTATACTACTGAAACTGACCAATAGGAAAGAAGGATGATTCAGGTTTAACGTCTCGTCGACAAAATCAAATGTTCAAATGTTTTAAAATCTATGGGACTAGCTACTCTGGTCATCAGTACCTAGGCTTACAAACTACTTATGCTAAGGACAACAAATACACCCATGTCCGAGGGAGGACTTTAACCTCAGACGGCGAGCAGCGGCGCGCTACGCAACTAGGCGCCTCAGAACGCTCGGTCACTCCATCGCGTCTCTCGTTGAATTCATGGTCATTGGAGCAGCCCTGTCTTTTTGAAAGAATCTTTTCTAACATTTGCCTGGATAAATGTAGCGAAACTATAGAAAGCCTAAAACAGGATACATGGAGGAGAGTTTGAACCACCGTCCTACAGAATGAGAATGCAGTGTGTGCCTCGCCAGATTAATTGAATTGTTAATTTTTATTTTTTAACTGTGATGGTGTACAGTTGCTTTATTCAACAAGGCGCACTAATTTCGAGTCCAATAAATGTGTAATAATAGCGTCCTGACCGCAGAGAGTTTTATTACAATTGTTAATTGCAGTTCCTCTTGGTTTGATACCTAGAAATGAACTAGCCAATTATACAGTACCGTTCAGTAATTAAACAAAAAACCCTCTGGTGACCTGACGTTCGTGGCTAGTTGCTGGCGTTGCGTGCACGCTACCTACCCACAGAAACAAACCCAAATTCTTCACTCAGCGGTCTTAGACAGTAATTTCAAAACAAGCGATTTAAATTTCTTGGAAAGACAAAATACAGCTGGACAACTGTTAGATCTTTTAACACATTGACAGAAATTTTAATCCTTAAAAGGAAGTATGTGTCTGAGAGACAGGTATCAATATTTATCTAGTTATTGGCAATACTGTTTGCGCTATATGCGGGAGTGCCTATGTAGGTTCATACAATTTCATTGTTAATGGTGTGATGTGATCAGCTGTCGACGGTGACTGTTATACGTGGAGTAATTATTGTTTTTTGTACTACCGCAGTGCCTGCGAGACACATGTTTCCAGAACAGTTAGTTTCGTGGCGTGTATTTCCAAGATCGATTACTGGTGAGTAAAACTAGATCCTGCTGTTCAGTATTAGTATAGTGAACAGGTGCATTTTCAAATTCTGCTTTAAAAGCACAGTAAAAGTATCACCAGATACAGATACGTCAAGAAATTGACTATAAGTCTAATGAGACCCCATGTTCAGAACAGGCTGCAATTTGAGGGGGAATTTGAGTACAATAATTAAAAATCTCCTTGTAAGAGACTCACAGGTAAAGAAAGAAGAACAAGAGATGGCGAAGAGTGACGAGCTAGAAAGATAGAGGAAATTGAGTGTTTGTCCTTATCAGAAAACCAGGAACACTGCATACAAAAGTCTGAACTGCGAAAGACCATTATGTCTGGAATGTTCAAGAAAAAACGTGCGTTCAGAGCTTAATCAATCCATTGGTAAAAGTGTTTGTAAATTTGAACTTTATCCCTATTCTTTGCTCACAAAATTTGTACAGTTCCTTGATAACAGTATGCATGAAGTAATAAATAATGGAATTGTTACTTGATATTGGTGTTCAATGAGTTACTGTTGAAGGTTTTAATTTTACTAACAGATTTATGTATCAATTTACGAGCAAAGCAATTGATTTTTTTTACAACTATGTGCACCAGAAACACACACACACACACACACACACACACACACACACACATATATATATATATATATATATATATATATATATATATAAGTCGTGTTTCGTGTTAGTTACACAATTTATAACTAAAGAACGTCTGAACCGATTTTGCTCAAAATTGGTGGGGAGGTAGCTTAGAATCAGGATACGGTTATAGGATACTTCTTGTCCATTAAATTATAAGATTTTGAGAAAAACTGATGGTACGCTTCCAGCTCGGATCAGTCTAAAGATTCTCCATCACTCAGCTTATTCATTCGCTACTCGCCTAACGACCAGATACGTTGCAGCGGAACGACCAAATACGCCAAGGAGGTTAGAATAAAGGGCGTTATCTATGCTGAGAACAGGCATTGTTTGAAGCCAGAGAGCAACTGGAAAATTTCAGAGTTAGAGAAGAACTGAAAGTGGGTGGAATCGCGTAGTAATAATGACCCTTGACCATTATAGTGCAAAATCTAATATCGGTCGGCGTTTGCTCAACGCAATCCTACTGCGTTATCGTAGAGGCAATGAGACAGCAACGACAATCACAGGAAAGTACAAAGGAGAGGATGTTCTGATTCCAAGAATACCTCTGATTTAAACCGACTTGCCGTTTCTTTTTAATCGTGACCAGTTTCCTGTTCGCCCCAGTCGTTGGACGTTTGAGGAATAAATCTTGAATCGTCATGTTTTTTTCCATGGGCAGTTGTACGTGGCGTGTTCGACAGTTGGTAAACCATCTGCACTGTTCGTTTTCTCCCCGGACGGAAAAACATCGACTAAGGTAAGGGGAAGGAAGCGATGGGGGAAATAGAAGAGGGAGGAAGGGATAGACATAGGGAGAGGAAGAGACTAGCTTATACACTCAGAAGCAAAAGTATTCGGATACTGGAAAGTTTCACAATGAGTACTCGAGAAACACAGACTATGAAACCCAATCATATTTATTAGCAATGTATATGCGTAACAACATTAATTACGAAAGAATTATTGCATTATTCCGTTTCCAAAACATAAACAACAAAAAAATTAACAACAAAAATGAAACAACCTGCACACTCTGCTGCTACAAAAGTATTCGGACACTGTCCAATAAATGTTCAAAAGTTGTACGACGAAAACATCAATACCTTGTGGGCCCACGTTTCATATTCAGTAACTCGTCCAATCTACTAGGCATGCTTTCCACTAGTTTTTTCGTGAAATCTGGGCCTATATTTGCCCATTCTTGACGCAGTTTTTCTTTCAAGGTCTCCTTCGTATAGATGGAGGGTCCGTTTCAATTTATCCCATAAATGTTCGATTGGGTTAAGGTCTGGTGATTGGGGAGGGGGATGCAATACTTTCGGGCAAATGAAGAGCAACTACATTTGTACAATATGCGCGATATGCTTGAGATCAGTATCCTGATAAAAATGAAAGTTGTTCGCAATACCTAGATGCCGTGCACTCTGCTTCAATTGTCGTCGCAGTGTATTCAAATACGCCTCCTTGTTCATCGTATCATCACAATTTTCAAATGTTTGTTAAGCTTAAGGGACTTAACTACGGGGTCATCAGTCCCTAAACTACTTATGAACTACCTACAACTAAGGACGGCACAAATATCCATGCCCGAGGGGGGATTCGAACCCCCGACCGTAGTGGCCGTGCGAGTGCGACTGTTAATTGAGGACAAGTTAGATGAAAATCAGTGTGGGTTTAGCCCTCTTAGAGGCTGTCAGGACCAGATCTTTAGCTTACGGCAAGTAATGGAAAAGTGCTATGAGAGGTACAGGGAATTGTATCTATGTTTTATAGATCTGGAAAAGGCTTATGACCGTGTTCCTAGGAGGAAGCTACTGTCAGTTCTTCAAGATTATGGTGTAGGAGGCAAACTTCTGCAGGCAATTAAAGGGCTTTATGTAGACTGTCAGGCAGCAGTTAGAGCAGATAGCAAATTAAGCTCATGGTTCAGGGTAGTTTCAGGGATAAGACAAGGCTGTAATCTGTCACCACTGTTGTTCATACCATTCATGGATCATATGTTGAAAACAGTAGATTGGCAGGGCGGGATTAAAGTAGATGAAAACAAAATAAGCAGTCTCGCATATGCGGATGACTTAGTTGTAATGGCCGATTCGATTGAAAGGTTGCAAAGTAATATCTCAGGGCTCGATCAGAAGTGCAAGGATTACGGTATGAAGATCGGTATATCCAAAACGAAATTAATGTCTGTGGGAAAGAGATGCAAACAGATTGAGTGCCAAACAGGAGGAACAAAGTTAGAACAGGTAGACAGTTTCAAGTACCTGGGATGTATTTTCTTCAAATGTTCAAATGTTTGTTACGCATATGGGACTTAACTACGGGGTCATCAGTCCCTAAACTTACAAACTACTTATGAACTAGCTAATACTACGGACGGCACAAATATCCATGCCCGAGGGGGGATTCGAACCCCCGACCGTAGTGGCCGTGCAGACCGTGACTGGAGCGCGTGACTGGAGTCCCCTCTGCCACCGCAGCCGGCATGTATTTTCTCACAGGATGGCAACATAGCGAAAGAACTGGAATCGAGGTGCAGCAAAGCTAATGCAGTGAGTGCTCAGCTAAGATCTACTGTCCATAATGAGGAAATGAAAGAAAAGCTGGGAATGAACACCATAGATGAAGCAGTTAGAGCGAACAGACTGAGACGGTGGGGTCATGTTACACGCATGGGAGAAGCAAGGATGACTAAGAGACTCATGAGGTCGGCAGCGGAGGGTAAGAGGAGTCGAGGTAGACCAAGAAGAAAGTACTTAGATTCGGTGCAGAATGATTTTGAAGTAAAAGGCATAACATCAGACGAGGCATCAATGTTAGCATTGAATAGGGGATCATGGAGGAATTTTATTAGAGGTACTATGCTCCAGACTGAACGCTGAAAGGCATAATCAGTCTCTAATGTAGATGACGATAATACGTGCTGTCCGAATACTTTTGCGACTGAGTGTACGTGCAATATACATTAGCTACTGCCAAGCGTTGCCGGGTTTGATAGTTAAGTAATAAAAACGTCTCTTCGACCCACTTCCTGCGGACGCGAGTGCACTGCAGCAGCCATAGCGCCCTCTCGCTCGCCGCCTGCTTGGAGGATCCGTGCACCAGAGGCGGTAACAGCCAGCTGAGTGGGGCGGCCAGCCAGGGCTGTGTCGTAAACAGCGGCAAGTGGCGGCTGTGCGCTAGTCCGCCATGACGGACGGGCCAGCGCCGGCAACGTGACGGCGCGGAGCGCTCAGCCGCTGCACCGGCGCTTGAGGCCCCCCCTCCACCACCCCACCACTAGCGCCTCACGCCGTGCCCTATCTCCGTGCCTCCATCAGCGCGCTCACCTCCAGTAGAGCCTGAGAGCCGAGGCGCTGCATCCACTGACAAACGACCCTCAATGTTCTGCACCTAACCCATCCGTCTCTTTTACGTGCACGACGAGTTAAAAGTCGGTACTCTCTTATTTAAGAAACTCCGCTGGAATTGTAAAACATTAATATACCAGTGAAGTGTGGATGACTTGTCTATCTTTTACAGTATCTAACTAACATAGGCATCTTCTTGAAATCGCCTCTCAGAAATGGCACTCGTGCGCCTCGGTTGCACAGTGGTAAATGCCAGACTACAAATCCCAAGGTCGCGGGTTCGATCCCCACCGAGTCCCGAGATTTTTATCTGTCACTTTCCACTTCTTTTACGTCTGGTAGTATTGCTCATGTGAAAAATATTGAGTAGCACCGTGGTTCGGAACCCACGTTAAACTGTAGGTCCCCTATAACTGGCTGGGTAAGTCAGTGCGAAGGTTGGAGGAAGGCAACGGCATACCACCTCCAAACGGGACCATGCCTAGTAAAGCACTGTGGTGTTCAAACCAATCTTCGGATTGTTGACTGCTTTACCTTTTTAAATGGCTCTCAGATCCTTAACCCTTTAGTGACCAAATTATTTCCAGAAGTCGTAGACTTTTTATGAATAGTATAATGGGCTAAGAAGCCATACAAAAAATCATAGCTTAAATCTTGAAAGTGAGAGTTTATCCTACAGTATAAAAAAGTGAGAACTATTGTTCCCACCGAACTGGACTTTTTTTAAAAAAATGTATACACTTGATTTTTTTTAGTACAAAAAGCATATGAAACATTTGATTCACTTGTATTCATTAAGGTGACGTACTATGGAACTTAAAGAAGCACGGTGCTACACACAAAGGTACACGACTGTTGCTAGACACTATTGTCCTATTTTCTTTATTTTTGGTGCTACATTGGCGGAAACATCCGTTCGTAGTACCTTTTTGTTAGAAAATGAGTTGCAACTTTCGCCAGACGAACTTCATCTGGAACTGCAGACACGCCTGTTTTTGGTGTCTGAAAATGAACGGGTTTCGCTCTTTGCTCACGACTTGAGCAGCCGAAGATGAGCTGCCTTCCAAATGCAATCTAAATGTTAGCAGGTCTGCTTCTGTAACTTCACATAATGTAACTGCCAAATATACAAGATGGAAAAATAGTTTGTGCCACAATTTCCATGAACGACGACCTATACCGTTGTCGAAGCTGATCAAATTGACCTACCTGTCCCATTATTTTATTGTACTGTACGACAGCCAATGGACATAATACTTCAGCTTCCATCTTTTGTTCAAACTCTGCGAAGTATTTGGTGACTCAAAATCATCATCAGAGTCAGCATGGACATCTGAATCTTCTACATTTTCTAGTAAAGTGTACAAAATTCTCAAAAGCTCTTCCGACATGAATCCAGGCATTCTAAACAATAAGAAACAAACAATAACTGCAATGCCGATTGCACAGCCATACACACTGCACTTCACACACGTTCAGTGGGAAACATAGTTCCCACTACTAATATATATGTAATTTTCATATGTATCTAGCAAATATACACGAATACTATCTCCCCCATAAATATAAAAATAGACATATATATAACACAAGTCACTTCACAGACAAAAGTAAAGCACACTATACAAAAAAAAAAAAAAAAAAAAAAAAAAAGTGCCGGCCGCGGTGGCCGAGGGGACTGAGGCGCTTCAGTCACGGTCTGCATGGCCACTACGGTCGGGGGTTCGAATCCCCCCTCGGGCATGGAGACTTTTCCCGTCCTTAGTATAAGGTAGTTCATAAGTAGTGTGTAAGTTTAGGGACTGATGACCCCGACGTTAAGTCCCATAAGCTTAACAGACATTTGAACATTGAACATTTTGAAAATATGTTGTTTGATGTAGCAGATAACATCAGCATTTTCTGACAAATTCATTCCAGTACAACAGTGTTTTTCAACTTTTGGGTCGCGACCCCCCAAGTGAGTTGCAAAGTCCTGTTCCGAGGGTCGCTGCCGCAGGAGTATTTACTCGCAACACAAAACAATGAGCCAGGAGCATGCCTGAATACGAAGTGTTCACAAATGCAAAAACATATGCCTAAGTCAAGTGAAATTTTATTTTGTATTAAAATACCGCGATTCCTTGTTGAGCATCAATTCTCAGTTACACAAAACAAATACTGTTTTATAATAAGTACACCGCCTGAACAATGAATAAAGTAAAGGTCTGAAAACCGTTTCCAGTTGCCAGGCTGTAGCTAAATTTACAATATACAAAACGTAATTTTGAGAAATTATCTGTACAGTGGGATAGGTTTCAAAAATTACAGTACCAGTCGCCCTTTTTTTTTCTGTGGAGTTACTTATTGGACTATGACTGGTTTCGAGCTGCCTAGCAGCTCATTATCATATGGTACATACAGTACATTTAAGCACTGAAATTAAGTAACAGTCTGAGGTACAACATGTAATGATTTGGCGAGGTTGAATGCACAGCCCTATTGCTAAGTTGCGTGTGGTTCACCAGCCTTACGGTATCATTACGAAAATAAATATGAATCCCTTCTTTAAATTAGGCAATTATCGATACAAAAACACTTGCTCTCAATCTTAGACAGTTTATTATCACAAGGGATAGCTGGGATTCCTAAACCTAATAAACAAGAATTCGGAGGATTCAATGTTCAATATAGTAATTTAATTATAAAAAATGACGGTGCACAAATTCAGGAATGAATTATGATATAAAAGTAATGAATCTCTAACAAGAATGGCACAACCTCTATTATGAAAAATGTTTGATCTGATGACGTGCTAATTTCTCTAAAGGAAGTTAAACATCGCTTTCCAACTCCGCAGAGAATACAACCAGAAACTCGAGAACTAAGCCAACTAGTGTAAGGTACATTTATCTTTAACTGCAATGTGCGTATATCACCAATTTCCAATACTGCTCTGAGAAAACGAACGGTGGCTGGCCACCGTGGATGGATCGGTTGGACGAGAAGCTGAAGCTGTGTGACGGTGACTACACAGTGAACGAACTCCTAAGTTGAAGTAACTCAAGTATCAAAATGGAACAGTAGGTTCTCGCAAACTCCTTGCCTCATTGGCCAGAAGCACAAGAGAAGCCCAATTGTACGCTTGTAAATTAGTGCTTCGAAATGCAAATACAATGCACTGAAGGAATAATTTTGTTCCCGTGCTCACAGGGAAACAATTGCCAATACTGCGAGCAATGCGCTCTGCACTTGCAACAAATCGTGAGCTCAGTCACTGGACGCTTTGCCAGCAACTGCCCACCCGGGGTCTGATAACCGGAGTAGTCAAGTCCCATAGATTTATAAACATTTGAACATCCGGACTTGAAGCTCGGATTTTGTTAAGGATTTCAAAGGAAATCTTGCGTGTCCATTGGGAGTAGCCATTCCGAAATTTGGCTGAAGAACCTTAAGTAATACACGGAAAACGTAACTCTCGATGGACGTAGGCGGGTTACAATGTCTCTCCTCCAGAATGTGAGTCCAGTGTGTTACCATTGCGTTCGGTAGAGCACTTTCGGTGAACATGTCCTCAGACCTGCTGAGTCTTTGAGAGCGTCATTTCACGTCTGTGAAAGATATATCAGTGCCATTACCCCTAAAATTCACGAAAATTATATTAGTTTTCATTATAAATAATGCAGGTAATGATAATTGGGAATATCACCATTAAGTTTCATAGATACTAGCGCGATTTTTTTTCTGAAGAATGGAACTGAGGCAGGCAGAGAAAGTTATGTTGAAGAATTAAACAAAGCCAAACAAATAATTGCAGGATGCAAGCAAAAATCATGAGACATTGGAAATCGGTTACTAAGTTTTTTTAAAGCCACTGTAAAACCTTTCTGCGGTGGTATTAGCTGTCTTTGAAAGGGAGAGAAGAAGGTGATTTGGGCAGTTCAGGAATGCTTCTAGTGAATCTTATTGATTTCTTGGGCAGATGTTAGCAATATTTTGAAGAATTGTTCAACGTAGATAAAAGTACGCACAGAGATGTTTCACATTCAGGTGTTCAGTGGGATAATGATGATGATGACAGTACTATTACTCTTGGGGAAATGGAGAGATTCAAAGCCTGATCAGAGATGTGAGAGTTTCTGTATGAAGATTAGCACCTCCAAAACGACAGTAATGTCGTAAGTTGAGATTCAGTATCATATAGAACGTACAAATTTGGAACGATGTGTTTTCTCAGTGGTTATGAACATTCAAATTTTCAAATGTTTGTAAACCTATGGGACTTAACTACTGTGGTTAACAGCCCTTAGGCTTCACTTAAACTAAGCCAAAGGCAACTCTCTCTCTCTCTTTGGATTCGGTCAGGAATGATTTTGATATATCAGGATTATCATCAAACGAGGTATCAATGTTAATGTCGAAAGGGAATGGTGGAGGAGTTTCATGAGGGAGACTATGTTCCAGTTTGAACGCTGAATGGTATAATAAGCAATTTCTTTACTTTGGGGCCCACAGTGTGGAAAAATTGTAATTGACGTTTATACCTTGATGAAGAATGGAAAAACAAGTAATAGCTTACTTCCGGGAAGATTAGTTTGGTTCTAACACAATGTAAGGAACACTCAGTACAATGACGCCCTTATCCTTTTTTAAATTCTTGCTTTTCCACACAAGTGTACAACCTTTTGTTCCCATTGGGCCCACTGGACCTATATCGACTCTCTTTCTTAACTGACATTTGCCAATTACTGTGCCCACTAAAAGTAGCAAAAATAAAAATTATACAAATTCTTGTTACAAGACATTCTGTACATATATGGAATAAACAGTGCATAGTGCTCGGATATGATGTACTTGCATCATCGAATTTAATTGGACCATATTACACAGAACCTATTAATTACAATCTTTTGAGGCAACTACTGCCATCCGTAATACCAGTATTTGATGGTTTTCGATATATCATCGTTCGCTTCTATAGGATCTACATTAATAAACAGTAATGATTCACTTCCCTTGTTACTGGCGTCTTTAAGTTTCTCACCATTTAACTGGCAGTAATGATGCTCTATCAGCATTCCTAGTAAGGTAAGAATCCGATCTTGAAAGATGGTGCAACATGGTAGCCATATTTTTTTATCAAATTATTCAGTGGATTTAAAGGGACAAAAGGAAGCAATTTACAGAAAGTGGATTTCCACATATTTCCGAGTTTTAACACAGTGTCTTTGTTCACAAGATGTGTCTCCATGACGTCAGTCTCCTTCGGTCACTTTTAGCCGGAAAGATTTAGCAGAAATCTGATAGCATCGTCGTCAGAAGCAGATCGCCAATCCCGGTTTCTTCTACTATCAGCATCCTTCACATCGAAAGAAAATCGAGCTGTCGCGTGGAAAGATATTGTTACGAATTTCAAATCTAAGTATAAAAACGTTCCCTTTCATCATTTATCTACATCTACATCCATACTCCACAAGCCACCCGACGGTGTGTGGCGGAGGGTACCTTGAGTACCACTATCGGTTCTCCCTCCTATTCCAGTCTCGTATTGTTCGCGGAAAGAAAGATTGTAGGTATGTCTCTGTGTGGGTGCCAATTTCTCTGATTTCATCCTCATGATCTCTTCACGAGATATGCGTAGGAGGGAGCAGCTTACTGCTTGACTCCTCGGTAAAGGTATGTTCTCCAAACTTCGATAAAAGCTTGTACCGAGCAACAGAGCGGCTTTCTTACACAGTTTTCAACTGGAGTTTATCAATCATCTACGTAACGCTTTCAAAATTACTAAATGATCCTGTAACGAAGCGCGCTGCTCTCCGTTGGATCTTTTCTACTTCCTCTATCAACCCAAACTGGTACGGATCCCACACCGGTGAGCAGTATTCAAGCAGTGGGATCAAAAATGTTCAAATGTTTGTATAGTCTATGGGACTTAACTACGGTGTCATCAGTTCCTAAACTTACAAACTACTTATGAACTACTTACGAACTAGGACGGCACAAATATCCGTGCCCGAGGGGGGATTCGAACCCCCGACCGTAGTGGCCGTGCAGACCGTGACTGGAGCGCCTCAGTGGTCGAACAAGTGTACTGTATCTGCTATGCATGGTTGCGGATGATTTGTTAGATTGTTTTCCGAAGTCTCAGTCGCAATTTTGACAAAGTACAACTATTCAGGTGGGATCGGAGTACTTTATCCTTATATTTAGTAACATTCATCAATTAAAAAACCGGATCGTCTGTGAAAAGAAATATCTATATATATAAATGAATGTTTGTATAAACTCGAAAACGGCTGGAGCAATTTTGATGACAACATTATACAATATTCAGATAAGCCCTGAGAGTGTACCTTTGATGTTTGGTAGCGATCGGATCAAGATTTTTATTGATTTGAGAATTTTAAATTTTACTGATTACGGGAGTAATGCGGCAGCGTGTGCAACATACGGACCGTGCGGGTTGCTTATCGTCCAGGCGTCAAGTCTCCGTCGGCGTAATGTGCTGATGTTCGCAACGAACAATTATGTTACTGACGGGGCAGGGATACGTACAAGAAACTGTCACCCGACTATACACTTTTTTTTCCATGGAAATGTAAAGCATGTGAAAGCAGAGTGCGTCTTGCATACAAACCTGCAGTTTTGTTCCAATCATTATGAAATTTTGTACAAGTAAGCTTCAATCTATGAGGACTGTCGCCGTAAGTGTAAGAATCACGAGATATGATGTCATAAACAATGATATGCGCGAAAAACAGTTCATTTCCTCCTAAACCACTGGACCGATTTAAACCAAATTTGGTACACACATTCCTTACCGTGAGGTAACAATTGCTGATGTGTTAATAATCACACAGGACACACGGTTAAGAAGATATAACGTCATAAACAATTGCAGTTGCCACATAATGCAGCGAAACTTTATAAATACACTACATCAGAATGAGAATACTTAGCTACTTGCAACAAACTTTACACATAATTTCAAACCTTTATTAAACTTGTTCTCGTTGACAACCGTAGCAAAATGATGGAAGGAAAGAAGTTTCTCGCTTACTACTTTTCCGCTGTTTGTGGAGTAAAACTACGGCATTCGGTATGACGTTACAATTTATAATTTGTACACTACAATTTCTAGCCGCAGGAAATTTGACAGACAGTATACACGCATGTACTTGAGTTTACCTTCTAAATTGCATCACAGTACGACACTTAGTGCATGAGATATGAGCACATTAACAGTAACGTTCATGGAAACCGCTCCATCACGCAGCAAGTTTTAAGCTATCATTTCTTTACTACTAATTGTATTCCCAAGAAATTTTACAGACACACAGCACATATACAAATGAATATATACATGAAAAATTGTATAATTGTACAACATATAATTCAATAAATATGTCATTTGTAGTTTAACTACTATCTTTCTTTGTTTGGATACTGCTCTGATAATTTTGTACATTATGCAAGACAGCCTTATTTCTTATATATTCTGCGATAAATATAACATGATTTTAGAACAAAAAGGAGTTGGGAGAGAGAGAGAGAGAGAAGGGATAGGAGAAGTACTAACTCAAGGCAGGAATGAATAAATAAATACCCGGGCAACACCGGGTTTTCAACTAGTAATTTATAAAGATCCCTAAGAGCGAAAAGTAAATCAATTATTTTATATATGTTATATAAATTACGATGCCAATTATACAATAATTCCCTTACTTCATACAGTACAATTCAAATAAGCCCATTCAGTTTCCTTTACATATTAATACGTTAATATATCATTAAAATCTCTCTACAATCGTACGAAAACTAGAAGTTACACTAGCATCAGCCAGCCAGCTAACTACTCTTATTAGATAAAAGTTGTTTTTATTTACGGTGCATTATAATGCGCGTTTTTTACTACTTTAGGATCAGCTATATCTTTCCAGTGGTAGAAGAAATGTCCCAGAAATCTGAGATACATTATCACAATTCATATTCACCATAAACCTGCTGTAGTACCGTCATGAGTCTAGGTGGCTCAAACATATAATAAGGGATCTGAGCTCCAACGTCGAATATGTATTCAGGTTTCATTTCAAGAGACCACGAAATTGGTTTAGAGTAAGGCATGTGTAAAATATCAGTTTTTAACGATCAGTGTCAATAGACTGTAACAAATTAATACAACCGGAGTTCATTAAATAAATTTTAGTAGATATCTGGCATGAAAACAGGAACTGTGAAAGCCGAAAACCAATACAGAAATTTCTATCAATTTACGAAAAGAGCTAGAAGATTTCAAGGGAAACAAAGAGCCTTATTCCCGTCTTCGTTATCTATGTGACTGCATGGGAGGTCATGTCATTTACTTAACATGCATTTCTCACTTGTATGAGGAAAACATTTTTTTAAATTAACAAATCAGTGGAGACAAAGTTTTCTGATGCAAGACCTTGCTTTTATTAATTTATTTACTTTTGCATTACTGAAGTAAACTTCAGTTCATTTTGTACGATGCTAAGTACTTTTTAGTTATCTTTTTATTTTTGAGATTTATTACAACATGACTTCACTAAGCTTATACTAATTACGTCTTAAAGCAATTTACATACATAAATGAATAATTAATACTTTGTAATTTTACGTTAGTTATCGTATATAGCTGAAAATATACCTTGTCGCACTGTGGTGCGATGAAATACTTCGAGTTTATGATATACTAAAAATTAGACCGACAATACTTGTTTTCAAGTATAATATTGTGTGTGTGTGTGTGTGTGTGTGTATTCGTATTTTAATTGCCTGTTTTTGTATGTTGGAGTGTTGGGTGTCCGTCTCGATTTTGACTTTATTCTCCACAGAATTTTGATTATCTCTGATTCATTTTTGTATCTGTGTTCTCGAAGTGGAATTTTGTTCAGTCTTCACACTGTGTATTGATCTTGATTGTCGTGGTGATAGAGAATTTTTATTCATTGTTGTTTAATACACATCAATATAAGCCCACTGCAGATGCTGCACCTGAAGTGAGAATTGTGTGGGTAACAAAAAGAATTAATACAGTGTTTGGTTGAAAACAGACCCATTCAATTAATAAATAATTATTTGTTAAGCAAATGTTTTAACCCCAAAATTATAAAACTGTAATGTGAGAGGTAGATTACAAAGTATACTTGAAATGTGTAAATCTTGATATGTAGCTACTCAGCTAAGTTCCAAAAGAGAAAACTGCGATACCACAAACCGTTATAAACCTCTCTATTTCTGGCTACGGGCCATATTGTGATATCTCGACCTTTCTTATTTTGCATAACGCAATACAGATCGTAACAATACATTTTGTATTTATATTGTGTACATGATAATATATTCCATGATAAGAAAAACTTGCATAGGTATACGTTTTGTAAATGGTAAGGCTACACATCTTTCCTCACTCAGCCGTTAAGCATCCTAGGCTCTTTTCATACATCAGAGTAAGCGAACACCTTCTCGAAACAAAGACGTGTCTTCGCGAAGTGAAATTTAGTATTTGATGAACGCAGGAGTATAAATGGAAGCGGTGGAAGTTGTACTTCTCTTGATTCGCGAACAATGGAGACAAAGATCTCTTCATAAGGAAATCGCAGAGAGGAAAAGGCCGTCAGCAGATGACATAAAAGGGAAGGCGAGTTTGCAGAGGAGAAACTTAGTTAAGCGATTTCTGAAGTGAGGCGTCGTGAGTTTCTTCCTGGAGAACAGAGGGAAATAAACTTCGGTCACCGGTCGCCACTTCTGCAGGCGCGCGTAAAACAGATGATGCTCTCTGTTTCATGCTGCGTGTTACGGGGCTGCCACGCATATATACACTTGAAACAGCAGTGACTGAATATCTCATTTTGTATTCGAAATTATGTCAAATGTTGGTCATGTCTTTGCTAGTGTATGTTGTTAAGTACAGTACATTGTAATTGACGGAAAGTCATCGAGTAGAACTGAAGAGATATGTGGCGTTCCCCAGGGAAGTGTTACAGGACCCCTACTGTTCCTTATTTTTATAAACGATTTAGGAGACAATCTGAGTAGCTCTGTAAGACTGATCGCGGATGATGCTGTCACTTACCGGTTAGTAAAGTCACCAGAAGATCAAAATCAACGACAAAACTATTTAGATAAGATATCAGCATGGTGCAAAAATGGCAATTGACCCTTAATAATTATAAGTATGAAGTCAGCCACATACCACTAAATGAAGCCAGTTTAACTTCACTTACGCGATGTATCAGTCAAACCTGCAGTCCATAAATTCAAGTAAATACCTAGGAGTAACAATTAAAAACCACTTAAACTGGAAAGAACACATAGAAAATATTGTAGGCGAAGCGAACCAAAGACAACGTTTCGTTGGCAGAACACTTAGAAGATGCAACAGTTCTACTAAATAAACTGCCTACACCACACTTGTCCTTTTTTGGAGTATTGATACGCATAGTGGGATCCCCTCCAAGTGGTATTGACAGACGATTTAGAGAAAGTTCAGAGAAGGGCAGCTCGTTTTGTGTTTTCGCGTGGTAGGGGAGAGAGTGTCACGGAAATTGTGCAAGAGTTAGTGTGTAAATCATTAAAAGAAAGGCGTTACTCGTTGCGGCGAGATGTATCTGAGAAATTTCTTTCACCGACTTTCTCTTCCGAATGTTAACAGATTTTGTTAGCACCCACCTACATCGGAAGACATGATCATCATAATAAAATAACAGAAATCAGTTGCAAAACGGAAAGATTTATGTGCCCCTTTATCCGGGAGCTATCAGAGAATGGAACTGTAGAGAAACATCGTAAGAGCCGTTCGATGAACCCTCTACCATTTACTTCAATGTGACTTTGAGTATTTATGTAGACCTAGATTTAGAAGTACTGTCTCCTACAAGAGGGTCTGTCTTCATAAAGTGAAATAAATCGTCAACGGAACTTCTTACATAGAACAAAACAAATGACTGCAGCAAATATAAAGTAGTACACCCCTCTAGAATTATCCAATTCACTGAAGACTTTTTTTTTTTTTTTTTTTTTCAAAACTGCGTACGGCGTCCATGAAATGATTACATTCACAGCTCATTAAGTGGTACTGAGGTACCAGGTATCGCACCATGCTGAAACATGGGGCAACCTCAACGAGCGGCAATGCAGGCGTTGAATGTGGCATCGACTCGATAATGCAGTTGGCGACCACTGTCTTGGGATGCATTACCCACTGCTTGCTTGACCTTTTTATCCGAATGGCATTGCAGGCCAGATCATCCTTCTCTTCGGCTCCGCAGTAACAGTGGAACCACAGTGTACCACAAACAGTCGCGAATGTAGGGAAAAACTGCAGCTGCAGCGATACTAGCGCTCCAAGTGGCCAGTTGAGAGTAACAGAGGAATGGCGGGATACAAAATGAGCACTCGCTGTTTTTCATGCTGTTACTTTCATATCTCCTAGTCACTAAACGTTGTTGCGAACTTTCTAGTACAATAACACCATTAAGTAATATCACTGGTTCTGTTAACGACAGTCTATAATAACAAATTCAGAGTGCAGTGTAATTCATAAAGATTCGCAATAGCTGAGTCGTAATCATATCATCCGAAAACTTTTTGAAAGCAGAAAGCAACTGTAATGTGATACGCTCTAGTATACGCATCTAGTATTATGATTATATACATGTGCTCGGTGCGTACAGTCACAATGTAAGAGTTTTGTTTCAGCAGATTTCGGACATGGTAATATTTTCTGAACTACAAGCGATTTTTACATTATAGGAGACTAGTTTCTACATCGCCTTATAAACGGTCTTTTCCAATTTTCCTTTCTTCCGTGCATTTCGTGTATCTGTCCATTTTTTTTCAGCTGCTTCTCAGGTATCAAACTAAATATCTTCACGAATGTGGCCTTCTAATATTAACAGTTTTTATATGGACACGTTATTTATTTGCAGGTACACATTCACTTTATCAAACTATTAGTTAACCGTCAAAATACGTTGGTATACATCATCAATGACCCTTTTATTTCTTCTATTCAGAAAACAAATTGTCTTTACATGCATTGGTTACTTTTAAGTTTCGGTTCTATCATATTTTGTAATCTACAAGTATATTACATGTATGCATAAAACAGTTTTACAGCATACTTCATCTAGGGTTGTTATGGCTATGCTTAGTGCTATTTACTTCCGCGTGAAAAGCTTTTTTATTTGAGTTTGTAGATTTGTGTATATATTTGTTCACAAGTAAACTAATGTTTTATATGTGAAACTTGTTTAAACCTTGTAAACGAAGGCTTCCGCGGCCGTTGTCATTGTTGATGAAACTATTCTGGGTATTGGACCGCATCGTCAATATATAAAATGTTTCACCGTTTCGGGCACTATTGCAAGCGGCCTTCTTCCGGGTGTGACGATTGTTTAAGGCTTGTGTGTGTGTGTGTGTGTGTGTCAACGTACGAAACTAAGCAGGCTTTACTGAAATAGTTGATTAACTGCTATTAGAAGCATTCAGATACTACCTTTAAACAGCTGTAATATTATGAAATAGCATTTTAGTATTTGTGATTCCGTTTAAGAGCAGAAGTTCGGACGTGAATGAACTGTTAAAGATTTACTTCTATGCCTAAACGTGTAACCAAACCACCGTAAATGAATACTTGTAATCGTAATATTAGTCTCTTACTTCTGGGCCCCCTTTGCAAATCAGAAATTTTCTAAGTATATTCTTGATAGTTGCTTCAATTTATATCGCCACAGAAGCTCCTAAATACGAAGATATTTTGATTGTGCTGCTTCACTCCAAATACACATTCATTACTCAAACCTTTCGCGGTATGTTTATACGACTCTGCCGCTTGGCAGCGCTGCAGTCGCGAAGTTGCAGAAATTCACTGGGAGTTTCGCGACTCTTAAGCCCCTTTTACACGATCCACTTTCTTACGAAAATCGGCTACTCGAAACGTTGACGGCTTTTCTGCCGTCGTGTAAATCAGCAGCCAACCACGGCGCGAGTGCGACTATGACGTCAATAATCTTTCGTTTGTGCAGAGTGTGGAGTTCTAAATTTTCGAGTACGGTGAACACTGCGCATGCCCAGAAGCAGCGGCTGCATTGCTCAACACAATACCACTTTAAAAACAACTAAGGCACGTAGTAAGTAGTATAGTATGGTATAAAAATCTACTGCCATTTTACTTAACGTTTTCCATCGAAATAATACAAAGCATGTCGACGGTGGATTACTTTTTATTTTTTGTAGAAATGGATTGCAAGAAAGGAAGCGTTAAGGCTCTTATTTCGGCTTATGAAGAGGAGAGAGCCCTCGTAGATACAGACCATCATTTATATCAAAATAAGGTAAATTTTAAACGCCTCTAGTATTACTTGCGATTTTTATGTGTTACGGTGATTGCAGATACTCATTGAAAACATCATATATTTTCTAGAATGCACGGAATGAAATGTTCAATGTAGTGGCAAACAAAGTGTCAGCTGTTTGCCCGAAAGTTACAACTGAAGATTGGAAAACTAAATTTGGCACTTTTTCTGCGCGGAGTTAATCAAAATTCGCCAGAGAGAAAAGAGTGGGTCTTCTGCAGCAGATGTTTACCATCCTAAAATGTGGTGGTTTGAACAACTTGTGGAAACACGACTTGTTCATTCGTAGGAAGTTCCTAAATGCATCTGGGTCTTCAGGTCGCAATTCGTTCACGAGCATTCCACATATCCCCCTTCCGCCTCGTCTTTGCAACCACGATCGCATCCAAACGCTTCTCTTCGTGCCTCTGCGCGCTTTCTTTTTGCCTTCCTGCAATTACTACCATTGCTGCGTCCAGTACCACAAGATTTTCATCCTTTTCGCTGTGTTGGATAAGAGGTTGAGATTAAAATGCAAATCTGCGTACTCGGTATTACGACGACAGCCACAGCGCTAAGACCGCACAGCAGACAGCACACTCACACACACATATTTCGAAGCTAAGGTATAAACGCAAACGATCACGCAAAAGAAATGAAACACGGAACCACCAGGGGCGCTGCAGTCGACACACTCGGTTCGAGTAGTCAATAGAGACAAGAAAGTCGCTCGTGTAAAAGAGGCTGTATGTTAGACTCTGGTGGAACGGTGTCACGCATCGTACTCTATCATGGGCGACAGTAAATTCCGGTGTGGGTTACCGTCGCGACGTCCACTCCTCCGCCCACATTTGTGCAGAAACATGACAAGCAGCAATGGTGTCTAGAACGAAGTCACGTGGGTCAGCAAGGAATACAGTGTGTTAGGACAAATAGAGAAAACTGTCTGAATTTTGATTCGTCGCAAACAGACGAAGCGACAGTACAGGGACTACAATCGCAAAAGTCACACAGTGCCGACTCAAAGCCTTTCGGTTTGGAGTGTGTCCAGGGAACTGTGACCAGTTTGTATTGTGGGAGTAACATCGATCGTGCGACACTTAACTGTACTTCTCCTGTACGATGCAACAGACGCAATTTACTAGCAAGACAATTAACGACCACATGTTGCTGCACAAACACAGGCCTCGTTTGTGTCACATGCTGTCCAGCATTTTGCCCTGGTCAGCAGATTACCATTTTCGTCGCCAATTGAAAATATGTGGCAAATGACGAAACAATGCGTACAATGCTATCACCCAAACTCCAAACGGGATCTTTAGAACGAGGTGAATGTAGCCTGGCTATACCACAGGCTGCCATTCGCGTTTTGTTCGCGCCTATGTTATCTCGCATGGAAGAAGTTTCAAGTGTCCACGGTGGACGATGTGCGTACTAGGAAACAGGCTACGCCGAGGTGGAAATGTTTATAATTTCTTGAGGATATTCTAATGAACATGGGGCTAATGACAAACACACACACACAAGCTTTAAACAACCGTGACACCCAGAAGAAGGCCGCTTGCAATAGTGGCCGAAACGTCGGTGAAACATTTGATAGATTGAGGATGCGGTACAACACCCAGAAGAGTGTTCATCAACAACGGCCGCGGAAGCCTTCGTTTACATGGTTTAAACAGGTTTCACACACAAAACATTAGATTACTTGTGAACAAATACATACACACACCTACAAACTCAAATAAAAAAGCTTTTCACACGGAAGCACTAGGCATACTCATAACAACCCTAGATGAAGTATTTGCTGTAAAACTGTTTTATGCATACATGTCATATACTTGTATATTACAAACTATGATAGAAGCCAAACTTAAAAGTAACCTGTGCATGTACAGACTATTTTTTATTTTTTATTATTCTTTCCATTTTTATTTTTATTTTTTTAGAAGAAATAAAAGGATCACTGATGATGCTGCAACTGCAGTGATGCATGTTTGCGTAAGAGGGAAAATCAGAGAGATTTACCCAAGGTATACCATTACAGGGTACAAAAAGAAATATTTTTTTAAGGTAACATGAACAAGAAGAGTTTTAACGTTTCCACACAATGCCTATAACAACACTTTCTTAGGACTAAACCGCGAAATGCCGACAGTATGACTATCAGGAGACAAAAGGAAGAAAAAGTAAAAGATAAAAATTCAAGCGATATCGAAGGAATTAGATTTGGTAATGATACAATAAAAATAGTAGATGAGTTTTATTTAGCTAGCAAAATAACTTCTGATGGACTAAGTAAATAAGGTATAAAATGCAGAATGACAATACGGAAAAAAAGCGTTTCTGAAGAAGCGAAATTTGTTCAAATGTTCAAATGTTTGTTGAGCTTATGGGACTTAAAATTTGAATTAACAGCAACACATTTTTGAAAATCAATTTTTTCGTCTTCTATTTTACCCCCATATTGGTTGAATTAAAAAAAAATGCCGAAACACGTGTATTTTAAACTCGAACCTGAAGTTATGTAGTTCTAGCTTCCAAACTTCCTAAATAGTAACGTATTTTCAAAAAAACGTTTCCTCGTCTATTTCATCTCCTTACGGACGGAATATCGAAAAATCGCTTCTTACATGACGCCTGCAGAGTAAGATCGACACAAATATCAAGTTTCTATCTTCAGTGGTTTGGGCTGGGTGATGATGAGTCAGTCAATCAGTCAGTCAGTCGGGACATTGCCTTTTATAAATAGAGATGAAGAGTCTCTCTCTGTCCGTCTCCTCCCTCCCCTTTCCGCCTGTTTCTCCTCCACCTACTCCTATCCCTCCTTCATATGAAAACATACATGTATGCACCACGTTTCATGGTGACTGGTCAAACGGTGTCAAAGTCGCAAAACACCTTCCGCAATGCAAAATTCACTGGCTTACAGATTATAAAAGAAAACATATATTATGAGCTGACTTTAATGGGGACCAGTCAAACAATTTGGATGTTTGTAGCAACGTACCCCCCGCCATGCACCTACAGAGGCTTACGAAAGGTAGCCGATGTATTAATTTGAGGTATAAGCTATCTTCATTCCACATTTTATTCAAATCCGTCGAGCTGTTTCGACGTGAAGAGAAACAAACGTATTAACCCATTGTATGGTACCGTCTGCCACGCATCATACTGTGGCTTACGAAACGTACCCCATGTATATAATCAGGGTATAAGCTACTTCTGTTTCAAATTTCATTCATATCCGTCCGTAAGAAACGAAGTAACTAACTATAAAGCAACCTAAGCCAGGGACCATATAAAGTTAATTTTAGTATGCCTATAACCTTCGCACAAGTGCAACCAATCATCTGACAAAGTTTTATCGCAATCGAATGTATGGTATGACCGTGCATAAAACACGAACAAAAAGACATACAAACACATTATTTTTCTTACATTAGATTTCTTACTTTAAATTGGTAACATAAAATTCACATGGTGTGAACAATAGTTATGTTTTAAATGTGTCTTTGATGTTTATCCCCATGAAAATGTAACGTAAATTCCCGAGAGAGCTGCTAGAAGTTTCAGAAGTTTTATTTCTTTCGAAACTTCCCAGAAATCTGAAAATTAACTGTTTAGTCACGTTAATTAATCGAAATGATTGTAGGTAAACTCAATATATAATACTGCACCGATAAACTGAATTGCTCAACCATATTTATGAATTTCATCAGAATCGGAACACAACTGTAGAATCTGACAAAGTCCGTACGTAAAGTATCCTCCGTGACGCACCACCCAAAATTTTATGTGACAGTGAACTTCCTTTTCTTTTGAAGATCAAGTGTCCAAATGTCATGAAGATTTTAGAATGAATAAAGTGTCTTTATTCGCATGTCGCATAATGCCACAGGTTTTCAACCATATAATTGTTTATGACGTCTTATCTCCTGAACTATATGTCGTAAGCAGTTCTTAGTCCTACGTCAATTGTTATTTCGTGGAAGGAAATCGGTTGAAATCGGTACAGTCGTTTAGAAGCAGACGTCGTATGATGCAGCACTCTTCTGTGCGTTTCATTGTTTATTACGTCATATCTCCTGAACTATTTGTCGTACAGTAATTTGATAGTGGCTATGACCAACGCGCAAAGTGCAAGTAATATATCGACAAAGTTTGATCACAATCGGTTGAACGGTATGGCCGCGCATAAAATACGATCACACAAACATTCATTTTTATATATTAGACTAGATGAACCTGTGAACTTCATATCACTTACCTCTTAATATAAACCATATTAATTAAAATCATATGTACTTTAGACCCAGTAGCTTTATAAAGGCATCATCAAATGAAGTATCGGCTCGATAGTGGGCGGAAAGAGTGGGCAAATCACACACACATGTCTAGGATAATGTTCGTGTCACATTCGTGCAAGTTCAGGGAAGGTTTAAACTGTGATAAAACATGGAAAAATGGCGAGGAAAATTTAGATTTAAAACATATAAAATAAATACTTTGTTGTTGTGTTGGGTGCGTTCAGAAATATACTTTGAAAGAGTAAAGTTCGCTTTACACGATCTGAACTCAAATATGAACTGTCAAAGATAAAAATGAATTGCTGTTCTTTAGTCTCACTAAAAAGCGAGAACGGCTGAACCGATTTGGCTATATATCATTGCATAAACCACTGAATCTATTGTGATGAAATCTGCTGTGGAGATAGCTTGAGCGCTGAAGTATCGGATAAGATACTTTAGAAATTGTGTAATTCAAGATATTTTTTTAATTGAAGTATTTGGTTATATATCATTACATAAGCCACTGAATCTATTGCGATGAAATCTGGTGTGGAGATAGTTTGAGCGCTGAGACTTTTTTATGTGAAGTATATAAAGTGATATATCTGACAATAGTTACTCTCTGATAAAGATATTTGCTCTTTGACTTATTAACTATTTTTCCCTTTTGTAAAAAGTGAATAAAACGACAAAACAACAGACGTACCTATTAGTTTTCCACAAATTTTCCTATTTTCTAGCCAACTATTCCAAACTTTTACGTCACTCAAACCTTTCTCTTGCTTTGATAGCCGAATTTGCAAAATTTTATCGCAAACAGATGAATGGCAGTGATATTTCACAGAAAAATCTCTTTCAATTTTTTCTGAATTTTCCAATTTTCCGGGAAATTTTCCCAAATTTTTATATCATAAGAACGTTACTCATGCTTTGAACGTCAACTATGCAAAATATTATCGCAATCGGAGGAATGATATTGATATCCCATTGAAAAACGCACTTTTAGTTTTTTGTTTCAAATTTTCTAATTTTCCGGTAGATTTTCTAAAAACTTTATTTCATACAAACCTTGTCCTGTCAAGCTCTACTCAAGTGGTACTCTTACAACCGTGTAGCAATTGATTTTTATTCGTAGAAAAAAATCGCTTCGGTTTATCCTAAATTTTCCTATTTTCCAATCGACTTTTCCAAACTTTTATTTGATGCTAACCTTCCACTTGCTTTCAACATGAAGTATTCAAAATTTTATCGCAATTGGACGAACGGTATTGATAGCTCTCTGGAAAAAGCTGTTTCAATTTTTCTCGATTTTCCTCTTTTCCGGACAACTGTTCCATATTTTATCACCGTTTAAACCTTCTCTGGACTTACACGAATATTTCAAGACTAAAATAGACAAATCGGTTCAACAATTCTCACGTTTTAGCGAGACTAACGAACAGCAATTTATCTTCTATATCTATAAATGTGAATGTCTGTTCGGTGTACGTTTATCACGTCTGAACCACAAGACATAAAGAACTAAAAATTTGTACAGTTACTAATATCTACCCGGAGAAAGGCTTTAGGCACGGTTTTATGGCGATCAGATAGCTATTTATCTATATATATATTAATGTGAATGTCTGTTCGGTGTACGCTTATCACGTCCGAACGTCAAGATGCAGAGACTTAAATATTTGTACAGTTACTAATTTATTCGTAAAGGAAGGTTTTAGGCACGGTTTTTAGCGATTTGATAGATATTTAGTAATTTGAAGAATATAAAGCGAAATGTGGAACAATAATTACTCTTTGAAATTGGTTTTATTGGTTCCATTGTTGCTTGAGGGTTGATAATGATAAAAGGGTGGAGTATATTGGGATTGAAAGTTATCGGTGTATATAAAATTTTACGTGTGTGTGTTAATATTTCGCTCTGCAGCGAAAACTACAGAACGTATATGAATGGTCTGTGTGTAATTGTTGCCCGAAATCTCCCGTTGTACACCATAGCAGTTTCATGCCGATAGATATAAGGGGGTGGAAGATATGGTGGTTGAAAGTCGTCAAATTATAAAAAAATTCGGACTGAAAGCCAGCGATGACGTTTGCGACTATTTAGCAAGGAGGTTACATACAGCGAAACGTGCTGCCACAGACCATATCTTTGGTCTATGCGTGCTACCAAGGAGATTAGAATAAAGGGAGGTGGTATTATCTATGCCTAGCACATATGTCAGTTGAAGCCTGTCCACCATCTTGGTCAGTTCCGGAATGCTATTTCTCCGTTAAAACTATGCGTTAAGGCGACCCTCTTGCTGTTAATGCATTGAACTCAACATTCATGGCAAAGTATGTACTTTCAAACAACATAATTTATTGATTGATTAAACAGTAATAAATACTCATTATAATACATTTCAAAACTTCATTTTTAACGGCTAATTTGCACTCTTTTAACACGTTGTACATCACGACAAAACCGTTGGACGTTTTATTCCGGTTTTAAGTGATATAAAACATTAGCTGTAGATTACGAACACTTCCCCAAAACTGACCAATATGGCGGAGGCAGGCTTCACTTTTTCAGGGCATCTCCCAATGTCTTCAGCTCTTTCTCTGTAAGGATAAGAATACGAATAAGGAACTGTAAGAATAAATAAATAAAACAGTAAAAAAGAAATTTATTTTAATACATCTCTTTAAAAAAATCGATTTGACGGTTCACGCACTATCTATCATAATTAACCAACACGCGAGCGGAGCCGCGGGTATGTTTCACTGTGTTTGCCTCTGTAACTTATAAAATAATAGGTGACGGGAAATTTTAATGCGGTAGGTCAACACAAGAAATGTTACACTTTCTGCGGCCCACCGTCTCATGACCACCAGCCAGTGAGCTACGCTGTCGTAGCCTCCGCCCCCTAAAATTTGAAGGGTTGTAGCTCCCAAACTAACAGTGATAGGAATGTAGTTTAAATTGATTTGGACGCAGCTGGTTTCAACGATTCCAATGCGCGATAGAAAAAAACTATTGTTCCATTTAAAAAATTATATCTTTGTGCTGTAACTCTGTAAAATGATACAATAAACTATGTTCATAGGTCCGCAGAAAGTGTAACATTTCTTGTGTTGTCCTACCGCATTAAAATTTCCCGTCACCTATTATTTTATAAGTTACAGAAGCAAACACACTTAGTGAAATACCCTATATATGGCTTCCTGTTCGAACATACATACTATCGTTGCTGACTTTTACCCTATAAATCAGAAGAAGAAGCGCCCTGGCAAACCCGACGTCCCCGGCGCCAGCTAACTGCCTGGTCGGTCGGAACTATCTTGTGCTTCCGCCCCACGTCTACCAACTCGGTAATTTCCTGCGGGCGATAGCGGTGCCTCCCGCTGCAGCAGCGCTGCCCACCCGGGAGAGCTCTGCCTCTGCCAAGTAGTGGCGCGCCTGGAGGTCCATTCACCCGCATTCCCTCAAGGCGCAGACGTTCGCTGAACTGCGAAAGCCACGTCGCACAGTTCCTGTAATTGCACTTCAGAATACAGTTCCGGTAGTTCCATTCAGACGCTAGAGTCAGCTACGAAACTCTACAGTGACGGTAGCTCCAACTAAACGGTCGCTGTTAGGAGCACAATAGCAACAGTTACCACAGCTAACTACCGTTTTATTCCAATCCTGATGAACTTTTACGCATCTGATCTTACAAAAAAGGCAGTATCTACAGTCTACATTAAATATCGTACGGTGGATGACGAATGCTGCCTTACTGCAGACTTCCACGCCCTAGTGTAAAGACATTACTTGCTGCACAAGATGCATCAATGTACGCCATTTATATCAGTTATTGGCAACACCGCTCATAAGAACATAATTTTTCTGTTTAAATAATTGATGAATTGTAACTTTAGCGTATTGTGTAAATGAGGTTTGTACTGGTCTACAACAATTGAAGGCCATAATAATAATAATAATAAATAATTGAGCAACCCAAAAATGTGACTGATGTGACGTCATAGATCACTTGAACAGACTTCAATAGGCGTTTCTGTGACAACTCGTTTGCATTGGATTATACTGTATGCGATTACCTGCGGTTTGGAAACGTCTACCTAAACGAAAAAAAAAAAAAAAAAAAAAATAAATAAAAAATAATTAAAAAAAAAAAACATTTTCATTCTCCACTCCGAAGAGTGGAGCGGGCTGTTTGAGATCCGGCCCATAAAGAGTCGCGGTTCTATTCAGCCAATTATCAGACCAGCTGATAGTGGGGCAAAGGGGTATCCCAATTGGGATTATGTGGGAGGGGCATACCAGTTCCGACATACGCCTTACAACCAAGGAAAACCTCCCGAAAACCTTGGTCGGAACTGGGGGATTGGGACCAATTTAATTTATCTCTGGGACGTTGCCCCAGACTACAAATGGATTATCGGGAGAGCACGAGTGCACTCACGACAATCAAGGACGCCCGAGTTACTATCGTAAACTCGTAGAGACCAGATCGACCAACAGTGGACAAGCTTTCACCATAGAGGAACCGCACCCGTGAGGAACTGCGTCCGCGCCGGCCGCGGTGGCCGAGGGGACTGAGGCGCTTCAGTCACGGTCTGCACGGCCACTACGGTCGGGGGTTCGAATCCCCCTTCGGGCATGGATATTTGTGCCGTCCTAGTTCGTAAGTAGTTCATAAGTAGTTTGTAAGTTTAGGGACTGATGACCTCGTAGTTAAGTCCCATAAGCTTTACAAACATTTGAACATTTGAACTGCGTCCGCGTACCTAAACGAAAACAATGGATATATTTAACCATGAGGTATTGATGAGTGCATTTTGTGGCCTGATGATTTCCTTTTACAAGTAAGCAACTGCGAGGTCGTGATCTATTAGTGTGTGTCGGAATGTCGTTTGGTGTCTCCTCATTGAGAGGAGGAAGAGCGGTAACATTTATGTATAGTTCTTGATGTATACATCTGACATTTCTTCCAATTACAGTTAAGGCTTGTGTATTAGAAGTGATGAGGGAGAATCAGTGTCATCTGATACGCACCGTTCTCGGTGGAGACATATTGATTTCCGGAATAGCGGTAGAGCGCAGTTCATCAGTATCATGCGCGAAACAGTCAACCTCCAACGACCGCATTCCTTTCATGCACAAATATTTATTAAGTATCACATATGGGCATTAAATACGATGTGTACAGATTTGTGTTATGTTACATTCTCCATTATGAACACAAAAATAATGTAGGTAATTCCTCATAAGGTATTTTCAGCATCTATATCGCACTACGGAAATCGTTTCAAATCGTTTTCGTCTTTAAATAGTAAGATGGCTAAGGCCATAAGACGGAATTCAATTCTTTTCGCGCCAACATCGTAGCTCGGTTCATACAAAGAGATCAGTTATTTCTCGTTTGGCTAGAAACAAATGCTCTTCTATCTCCGACGTTTAGTGTGAACATAAAGCGTCGCTTTGTTTCCCGTTACAAACAGAATAATTTTAAAGCGGAATTTTACCCGTTCGTTAGACTGACCCAAAATTAATCTAGTCTGATATTCAGTCTATCAGTATTTAATATAAGGGACAGTGAAGCTCGAATTGAAACAGCGTTGCTATATGTCAGTAGTAGCGAGCAGCAGAGCGTGACATAGCTTTTGGAGACCCGGTTATTCTCCATGTTCTATTGTCGTTGTTAATACGTATTGATTAACTGAACATCGCAATAGTCGAGACCGCTCTATCGAATGGGACTGTTAGAATTCTCTTCAGAATTTATTTTGTTTGTAAAGGGATAGGCAGCTTTTCATTATTTTGACTCCAGCTACACTTATAAAAAAACATCAAAATTTCAGTCCAAACACAAGAGCGATATCTCGCCTGCAGAGGCACCTGGATTATGTGTACACAAAATCAGATAACACATAAATGTTTTTTCATTGCGAATAACCCAAGGTTGTTGACGGAGGCTTATTTCTGCCACGGATAACGCCGCATTGAGGAACTGGTGAAGATTTTATCGTCACTGCGATTATTAATTATATTTAAAAACGCGAGACGACATATATTTCAGAAGCTCTTTGTGTGACTTGGCTCAGTTAAAAACACTTGTTTGCCACACAGCAAACTGCCGAAACATCTCTCTGAAAGATACACGGGTAATTTTTTCCCAAATTTTTCCGTAATTTTACTTGCTTTCCGTATCAAATGACTGCTAGTCTTCACAAGTGAAAACTAAGATAGCAAAATACTTATTTCTTGTTTGACCACCGGTTTTGGTGTATCAAATTTTACAAGTTGATGACATGTCAAAAATATGCCAGAAATAACGAAATAATAAAATAAATAATATTTAAATGGATCAAGAGACAGTAACCTTACATTATTTAAAAATGTAGATAAAATAGAACGTGCAACGTAGCACTTAGTATAATATACAAATTTATATGTTAAAACATCAACAGCTTGCAAGAGACTGACAGCTTGGAGGATTGTTGCATAGATATTGGCGCATGGTGGCAGCATCATAAGAGAATACTGTTTGGAAGCTAGTTACACAGAAGTAATTTTTTTACATAATATTACGACAAAGAGTGCATAGTGGGGAACAATTTTTAGTTATATAATGACACAATTTTTATGAACAAATAAAATAGTTATAATCTTCTGGGCACGCTGCGTCGTATATGTCATTTATGTCGTATATGTCATTTAAAAAAAAAAGTATATATACAGCTATATAAGAGCTATGACAACAACAGTACTTTTACATATGTAAACAAGAACCTATACATATAAGAGAAGCAGCGATCTTACAAGGTATACCTTTTGATGGCATTCACGCCGAAACAGGCCTGTCGTATTAAATAATTTATTAAAAAGCAGCGTCTTTGGTATTAATAATTTACATCTACATGACATCCATACTCCGCAAGCCACCCGACGGTGTGTGGCGGAGGGTACCTTGAGTACCACTATCGATTTTCCCTCCTATTCCAGTCACGTATTGTTCGCGGAAAGAAGGATTGTCGGTAAACCTCTGAGTGGGCTCTAATCTGATTCTATCCTCACGATCTCTTCGCGAGATATACGTAGGAGGGAGCAATATACTTCTAGACTCCTCAGTAAAGGTAATTTCTCGAAACTTCGACAAAAGCGACAGAGCGTCTCTCCTGCAGAGTCTTCCCCTGGAGTTTAGCGATCATCTCCGTAACGCTTTCACGATAACCAAATGATCCTGTAACGAAGCGCGCAGCTCTCCGTTGGATGTTCTCCACTTACTCTATCAATCCCACCTGGTAGGATCCCACACCGGTGAGCAGTATTCAAGCTGTGGGCGAACAAGTGTACTGTAACCTACTTCCTTTGTTTTCGGACTGCATTTCCTTATAATTCTCCCAATGAATCTAAGTCTGGCATCTGCTTTACCGACGAATGATTTTATATGGTCGTTCCATTTTAAATCCCTCCTGATGACTACTCCCAGATAATTTATGGAATTAATTGTTTCCAGTTGCTGACCTGCCATAGTGTAGCTAAATGATAAAGTATCTTTCTTTCTGTGTATACGCAGCACATTACACTTGTTTACATTGAGCTTTAATTTCCATTCCCTGCACCATGCGCAATTCGATGCAGATCCTCCTGCATCTCAATACAATGTCTCTAAATAAAATATTACAATATTATCAGTTATTTCAATAAAAACAACCTGTCATGTAGTTCTGTTCTACATTAGACCCACATTCTATCGGTGCGTGAAATTACGATTATATATATATATATATATATATATATATATATATATATATATAGAGAGAGAGAGAGAGAGAGAGAGAGAGAGAGAGACATAATGTCAAGTCTGTATTTCTGTTCGTTTCCACCTTTCTCTCTCACGGCAAAATTTTCTGCAATGTACTGTCATGTATCACACAAACATTTATGTACCCAGTGACCTTCCTCTTGGTTTAAAGGTCATGTTTGCAAACATCCATGAAGACCGGAGCGAATCTATGCATTTTGTAAAATTCCGCATGTACCCTCCGTCATGCACCGAACGAAATTTTATACAGACAGACACATTGTTCTTTTTTTTTTAAGGTAGAGTATGCAAAATTTCATAAATATCGGAACAAAACTACAGATTTCAATGCATAGAAACGCAGGGTCACATTGAAAAACGCACTTTGTTGCTCTCAAATATCCCATTTCTATTTCATACAACTCTTGTTCTGACAATAACAAAAACAACAACAAAAAATCTGTGAAATCGGTCGAGCCGTTCTCAAGTTATGGCGCGACCAAGGTGTTTAGGAATGCATTTTATGTTGCAAAGTACCCTCTCCCATACATCGTATGAAATTTAAGGTATACGGTGACCTTCCTCTTGTTCTGAAGTTCGAGCGTGCGAAATTTCGTGAAGATCGGAATGAAACTGTAGATTTCGTGATTCTGTAGGAGAAGTATGCTCCGCCATGCATCTATCACAAAACGCTTTCTCAGCTGACGTTTCTACCTGTAAACTACATTCCTTCCACATGTCAGCTTCATAGGTGAAGTAGTTTTCGTGATTTAGTGTTCAGTCAGTGAGTGAGTGAGCGTCATTTCTCTTTTACATAGATAGAGATTAATAAAACAGATTGCTTAATTTCGGATTCAAGAGAATTATGGGAGACTTGGAGACGACAATAAATAGTAACATGCAAATTTGTAATGCTAACTTTATTTGATACAAAGTCATGCCTGATGCGACTGTTTTACGGCATCTACAGCGAAAATGTTGTGAGCGGTGGACTTCTTTTCGTTTCATCATTTTGTTGCAGGTCCCTAACTACTCCTATTTTCCAATAATTGGCGCATAAATCTGGATATTCTCCCGCGGTGGCCGCTCATTATTTATGACGTCGTACCTCCTGAGCTATGTGTCGTACTCTTTTGTTTATGGTTCACGAACCTTCGTGGGCGTACGGTGAACAGTTCACCGAAGTTTCATTGCAATCGAATGAATGGTTTATGAACCCATAGAGGACATACAAACATTCACTTATATATATATATATATATATATATATATATATATATATATATATATATATATATATGCCTAGATTGACCTAGATATCATCCAAGGTCTAGGTGCAATGTAACTCGAAGTCTAGGTTTGATTTAGTTATCTACAACCAATGTGATGTTGAACTGGAATTTATGCATACAAGCACCACTAGTTGCATTAATTGACTGCATTCATCAATAACACTAAACATACATTCATTGAAGAATAAGCATAAATGTTTAATAAGAGGAGATGCTTCTCATAATGCAGGAAACCTCCGAATATGATAACCTCCAGATGACATCACATACGAAGAAAAGAAGCCCGTGAAAGTCAACAGGAAAAAGAGATACTGATTCTACTGCAAATTTCCTTTACAAAAAACAACAATCCAAATTAAAAATTGTTATCCCCAAAGTAGTATCCCTTAGTATAAATTTTGTGTAATCATAAAATTAGCACCCTAATTCATCCCAAATAATAAATTAATAAATTTATGTGAAGTGTAACTTTTGCACTATCTTAAAACTAAAATAAATTTAAACATAACATTCTAATCGCTAAAGGCTTAAAAACCCTCATACACCTCCCTCAGGGAGAGCATAATAAATAAATAAATAAATAAATAAAGTAAATAAAACAACATTCAGGCTTTAATTATTTGGAATTGCCAAGTTCCAAGTTGTAATTTTGACTTCAATTCTATGTTGCAAATGTGACTCAATGTCTACGTTGACCTACATATGAACAAATTCAAGGTGTAATGTACTCGATGTCAAATTTTAGAATTTTAGTTTAGCTAACTAAAACTTCCAAGATCTAGATAATGTCAAATCACCGCATTGCGATGATATGTTAAAATTCAAACTACATTTCTTTCTTCCAACATGGCAAGTTCTTTATCTGTTTCGATACAGCCTAAGTTATAATTCGCGGAATGTAATGATTACTTCAAGAATTTAGGGAAATAGAGGGCAATTCTCTGGCGTTTTAACCTAGATGGCGCTGACGTCCTACCAGAATGGACGAGAACGGCAGCTTACTTTGTTATTATTGTCTGTAAGAGTAATTCGTGGACATTTTCATATCTTATTTCTTCCAATTGCCTGCTCGCATTGCAGATCAATTTTAGCTTGTATTGTCGAAGTGGTTGGACACAGCTCCAAAGTTGAGGTTCATACAGAAGATACTGAAGAGTTGCCGGTAGTTGCGTTCATATTTCTTGAACCTTGTTCAATTTTTGAAACATTTACAGGTATATATTTCATGATAATTGTTGTTTCAACAATAAAGATTCACCAGATTAAAATTATAAAAAATCGGTTTAACGCCATTCCAGAAAGAAGGGCAGTACTCCAAAACTAATGGCGTGATTGTGAAAAAAATCACTTATAACGCTCTTGTGCAGTCATTTGAAGGTAATTAATAGCTTCTCAGAAAAAAAATTAAACCAAAAATAATTCCACGCTATGTGGGCTAAATAGGCAACGAGGTTTCAGTTTTCTTGTTTTCTTTAACGACGGTATTTTCAGAAGCATAGTTTAAGCACGGTAATTTCCAACACGCTAATAAAAATATGATTGCCATCGCTGCTCGTGCTAAGTGCTTTTTGATTGATGCGGTCTTGCGTGCTCCATCCTTACCTATTAGTAGAGAGATTAGTTGATCCCTACATGAAAATAGATCACATGCAACGCGGCATAAACGGATAAAAATTACCGTATTTGTTCACATGCCAACCTTCCATTTGTGACTTATTACTGCATTGACGGCTATTTCTCTGTTTTGTTCTTCTTCTTTCATGGGTTCACTGCCGACAATGATAGTGATCCTTCCTTATAACGCTATTAAAAGCAAATAGTGAAGCTGCTAAAATTTACACTGAAACAAACATTTTATTAACGTGATGTTCACATCATATATGCGATATGAACGGACAGAATTTCAGCACAACTACAAAAAGTAATTAGTAACGAATAACGCGACTATATATAAGCTCAATGATCGATATCTGCAGATAGATATGGCGGTTCTCTTGCGTACAGAATGAACAAAAGGAAATGCATTGGCGGAGCCAAAATATGAACTGCGGCGATTCATGTGAAGAGCTTTCCGACATGAGTACTAATGCACGACCGCCTCTCCTGGTTTCCTGACCATATTGGTTGCTCCCCACTAGCAGACTGGAAAACCATTACTTGATCACATGATTCCCGACTTACGTTTGAGGAATATTTACAGAAAAATGGAAAACCTGTTAGAAGTCGACCGCGAAAAACGTCGGATGATCTTAGCAGGTTCGTTAAAGTAAGACAAACGTACATATACAGTTTTTGTAGACTTGAAGAGAGTTCTTGACAGTGTTAACGGGGTTGCACTCTTTGAAATTTTTGCGAGAGAGGAAAGTTAGCCGGCCGCGGTGGCCGAGGGGACTGAGGCGCTCCAGTCACGGTCTGCACGGCGACAACGGTCGGGGTTTCGAATCCCCCCTCGGGCATGGATATTTGTGCCGTCCTTAGTATAAGGTAGTAGGTAAGTAGTTTGTAATTTTAGGGACTGATGACCCCGTAGTTAAGTCCCATAAGCTATACAAACAAACAACTGTGGTAACATTCACTAACAGTGGTATATTGTCTGTGCATTCGTATTTTGGGAAAAGGTCTACAAATATTGCGTAGTGCCGAACTGTAAAAATAAATCTATAAAAATCTTGAAAATATGATTTTGCATGTTTCAAGCAATGATAAAGGCATAAAATGTAGTTTATTCTCCCTCGTAGAGATCCTAATCAGATAGCGGTCACTTGGTGCGTTTAATTTTAGGAGGATTACTTTGATGTAAGTAAACACTCCGTACAACAATTATTATTATATTAGTTCACAACCGGTATTAAGAATCATGCTCTGCAGCCGCAAAGGTGTATAGTATTATTGTGTACACATCAGTGAACTGATGTTTACATTTGTGAAACAGGTGTTCACGATATATTTGTATTTTAAGTCGTTTACAAAGGTAGTTGGTGAAAGTACAAATTTCATTATGGTTGTCTTTTCAAGATTTACTTCGGTGAGGCAGTGTTTCGGTATATGATAAGGACATCAACAATTTGTCTCAAAAACGCCTTTTTTTAGCGCCCGCCTCGGTTGCACAGTGGTAGAGTGGCAGACTACAAATCCAAAGGTCGCGGGTTCGATCCCCACCAGGTCCTAGGATTTTTATTTGTCACTTTCCACTTCTTTCACCTCTGGCAGTATTGCTCATGTGAAAAATACTGAGTAGCACCGTGGTTCTGAACCCACGTTAAACTGTAGGTCCCCCTATAACTGGCTGGGTAAGTCAGTTCGAAGGTCGGAGGAAGGCAACGGCATACCACCTCCAAAGAGGACCATGCCTAGTAAAGCACTGTGGTGTTCAAACCAATCTTCGGATTGTTGACTGCTTTTTTTTTTTTTTTTTTTACCTTTACTGAAACCAACTGGATTTGAACACGGAATGCAAAATTTGTGAATGATACTGGAACCGCATCGCTACCAAGCTTATGTGGAACTGATTAAGTCTATTCGAAACTTCAACATTTTTTCTTGGAATATTTTAATTTTGGCACGTAAGCCAAGATAGTTATCCTTTTAATTTTATTCTTCTTTAGCCTAACAAGTTCCGATTTAACTTGACAAATTTCTTTGTAACCAAACAGCACGAGAAAAATGCATAGTAATTTGTGGAAAGTGGCTAGCGCGCAAGATTAAATTGCGTATACACATGAATTAATCGGAATCGGAAATGTAACTACGTAGTAGCGCACTTACCGTGTAATTTTGCAGTGGCTTTTATAACAGAGTTAATTTAAATGTGAAATGCATTTGGTAGAAAAACGAAGACTTAATCTAAGACGCAATCCATATTTACACACGTTTATGGTGTGTAATAATTTGTATCTTTGGACTAGAGTCAGTCTGTTGGCATAAACAAATATACGTATATCTTACTTTAAATGCAACTTTCACCTTTCTTACTTACGGTACGTAAAAATCTGGATTGTTGTCGAGAAACTAAGATACCTTAAGCGCATCAACTTTCGGAAGGTTTTTTCACTATCAGACTTCACATAATTTTCTCCCTTCTTACAAAAAAGTCAAAAATGCGTTTTCCATCACAAGTAACTTAATTGTGCACAGAAAAAGTCAGGAAAAATTTAGTAACCTTCGCTAACACTGCTCTAACACGCATATGGCTTCTTCTTCCTCGCGTTGTGTGAAATCACCAAAGCTTAAGCCAATAACAGAGCGTTTTTGATCACGTGACCTAAACTGGAAATTTAATTATATTCAAGCTATAATTTCAAAATAATAATAAATGTTTTGTAAGAACAACGATGGAAAATTCTATTTGAACATTACAATCATCCAGATTGAAAAGAATTCGAACCCAATTTTAAACATAGCATAATAGCCTACTATATATGCCACATTCCAGATTTGGTAACCCATTTCAATGTGTAAGTAGGAAAAGGGGAACAAAATATTATGTTCTCATTAGACTGATGTATTTTCTCGGTACGTCTATGTTAGCAAGAATACTTTTGCTTACTGTCCCATTCATTTCATACCAGACTGAGCTACAGTAAAGCGTAGCCAGGTTTACCTAGTTAACATGAAATTTTCGAATGTTGGTAAGGTAACAAAATTAGAAGAAGTAAGGATGGTGAAATTAATAAAATATTTCGAAATGAAACATAAATCATGTCTTCCGTAAGACCTATGATTGTAAAATCGCTCCTACACAGATATTAAATGCCAAATGAGTAATTAACCCTTTAACTATAGTGAACTTCTACAGACGTTCATTGTAATCGGACCTTGTAGAAGGTAGACTGCTGTAAAAGCTAGGGAAAAGAAGTCCCCTCTGATGAACTTCCGTCTCTAATGACCACTCTGTCGACGGGACGTTAAACGTTAATCTTACTTCTTGTTTTCGCGTGAACTGGTGCAGTCCTCTGGAGGGAAAGACTTTCCAAGGCAATTTCAAAAACAGTCCACCTCTGCAAGGCCATATTATTGTGGTATTTTAAGGAGTCAGCAGTTGTTACAGAGCTAAACGTCGCTCTCTGCGTGACATTCAAGCAAAAGCCGATAAACAACTGCATCGGGTGACTATTTGATAAATACAGGACCTATTTTAAGGTGTTAATATCACTTCTCACTCTAAAACAAAATGAAAATGATCGCTTTCCAGTGAGTGACATCTTTCCAAGATTTCAACGTATTGTAACAATTACATATCGATAATTGTTGTCCGCGGTGGGCGTCAGACTAGAACTACGAACAAACTATACCAACTGCGAGATACTATACAGTAATCCCATCTCACGCACTGGTGACTGTGATGGTCTATTCCTTAAAATTTCTTCAAAATATTTCGTCGGAAATTCTCCGTTACTTTATAAACCACAGATGTAGATTATGAATCAGTTGTAAAATAAGATATCGCTTCACATACTCGAACACACAGTTTACACATTATATAAACTGATAATGAGTCCATAAAGTCGTAAATAAATCGTGTAATAAACTTCAAAAATATAGTTCAGCACTGTATTTAAAAGTTGTGTGTCTTAATGGCTGAAATGACTCTCTTCGACACAGTGACACTTGAAGTAAAATTTTCAGTTTCATTTCTCTTCACACAAATCAGTATAATAAAATATAAACAGTTTCAGGACATTCTCAAGATACTAAATGAAACTACTTGTGATATAAATAACTATCAAAACTTTTATAATAATACTAATAATTCGTTTTTTGTATTTTTGTTTTGTTTTTTTGTTTATTCGATTATGACGGTTGGCAACGGCGTCCCTTAACAAGATCTTCTGTAGCTGTCGATCCGCGACGTTTGATGGCACCGGCAGAAAAGATTTTCTCTTGGCTTGTACCGTTGTCAACTTATATGAAACATAAGAGCACAACACATACAGTTTGAAGAATCACGTAATAAGATTCATTAACATTAAAATCATTAACAACAACATAAATAAACATGATTTTATCTGCAAAACAGAGCTGATGTTGTAGCACTACAGCGTGAAAGATTTTCTGACGTGTCTCAAGGGAGTGTTACGATGTCGTTGCTTTTTAAAACATATTCATAAATGACCTTTGTATAACATCAGAATTTCTATGACGCTTTTTGTGGATGATACAGTAGTGTTCGAGGAGTTGCAACGCTGAAATCATTAGCGAAATGAAGGAGGATCTGTAATGTATCGACGCATGGTGCAGGGATGGCAATTGAATCTCGACATAATCCAGTGTAAGGTACATCGTTTACAAGATATATTCTTTATTATATTCCGCGATAGCAGTTCCAAAAACGTGAATCCGTTGCTTCCAAAAGATACCTGGGAGCACGCGTAAAGAGAGATTTGAAATAAAATACCCGGGAAATCCATTGGAACTATTCTCAGGACGCGTACTCTGTCAATAAAGGGAACAAAAGGTTACAAAACATTCCGCCGAAGCTTGAATATTCCTCATTAGTGTGGGATCCGTACGAGACACCCTTGGTAAAAGACATTGAAAAAATCAAATGGAGTGCAGCTTGCTTTGTTTGAGACACATTAATAAAGCTCCTTCTATACTGGAAGTTAGACCTTCTAAGATTACCCATGATGCACCGGTCACGCTGGGCGCGTACTGTGTTGACGCGTCCACTTGCACAAGATGCACGCATACGATCGCTTGTAGACAGAATAGGACGGATCCTGTTCTTACGGGTATGGAAGTGCTTCGCGCATCCGCAGACGACCGAGTGGGGAACCCAGCTGACGAGCGGAGCCAAGTCGTGAATTTCTTTGAAAGATGTGTACTTGTCGCCTGCTCAGAGGAACCCTTTTGTTCGACAGGCTGTCTCAAGAGTAATCGTAAATATTTTAGGAGGTGGTACGACAGACGAGTTACCTTATAAATCTCATATAACATGTGTGCAGATTTTATTGGTATAGCTGTTAATGTGAAAGCCAACAAATTTATAGAAATGTAAATGAAGATTGATTTTGCCATCGGTTCTTGGTAGTTCAACATCATACTGACTTCAAGGTTCAATTTTAAATATTTTAGTTAACCGGTTTTCAGCTTACAGTGTCATCTTATACTTCAACGTAAGTCGAAAACCGGTTACTTAAATGAAAGTCAATATGATGATCTACCAAGAACCGACGAAAAATTCAGTCTAAATATTCAAATTTGCATGTGCTTTCAGTTTGTTTGGGTTACATGCTAAGAGCTTTACCTCTATACAATTGCAGTTGGAGACACGTTATATGGCATTTTAATTGCAATTCGTCTTTATTACCATGTCTTAAAATATTTGCCATTTTTCCTAAAATATGCTGTAGTTAACAGCAAAAATATTTGGTTTTTTGTGAGCATTAAGCTTTATCACAGTAAAAGGTATATGTATAGACAGACTTTCACATATATATATATATATATATATATATATATATATATATATATATATATATATATATGTGTGTGTGTGTGTGTGTGTGTGTGTGTGTGTGTGAGCGACGTCGTGACGAATGTACTGTACGAAAACAAATACAGTTTTATAGTGGCAGTCTAAGCGACAAAGAAGTGATCTTAACTCGGCGATTCATTTGCTCTGACAACAAACAAAGTAGACAAAGGAGTAGCCGAGCGATCTGGACCGCCACGTTAACCCTAGCTTAGTAACATCCGTCAAAATGACGGCGACGTTCACATTGTCAGTGAGCTGTGACGTTTTGAGAAACAGTTGATGAACAGGTGTACACGGGTAGAGTGTTGGTTTGGAATCACACTCGCCGAATTGACGGGTGTTACTTACCAAACACCCCTGAAGTACGGATGTTAGTAGCGAGCGTAAAAATCAGATGTTAGAACGCCTACCGTGTAACGCTTTTCGTAGTTCGATAATCTATCGCAAGGAGCACTGCAGGTGACTACTACTTTCTTGTGCGTGTCGCACGTCTCCTATAGAAAGGGCTTAAGTGCGAAAGCGCACAGAGACGATCGGGATACTCCAGGTACAGACGCTGTAAAAGTGTCCTTACGTATGGCGGTTCGTGCTCCTGTCGTATTTGCGGGAGCGTACATTTTTTTCCAAAAGTGAACTACATGTGTGTCACGAAACGAGCATAACATTAACGAGAATAGGGCCCACAAGGAGACTTAACGTCTGCCGTTATTACCGCGAAACATACGTGACTGGAATAGTAGGAACACGGGGGCCCTCCCACACACTTCGTTAAGTGGCTTTCTGAGTACAGATGTAGACGCTAGTTTCTTGTAGTACTTTGTAGATTTTTCAGTTAGTTGCACTTCCATAGACCGTAGAAACATAATTTTTGGAGATTCATCGTAAAGATGGTGCAGGATCAGCAACTGGTAATATTTTGAAAACAAATTATTTTTCCGTCACAGTTGCACTATTTTGGAGTTACTGACTAGTTTCGGACTCAGTAGCCCATTTTCAAACCGTTGGCCTTTTTCCAACTGTAATAATACAATGCATGAAGCAAATGGCTGATAAAATCTTGTACATTATCCACTGTTAATACAACTCACTAATTACATTAAAATTTAATATCGCGTAAAGGGGTGATGCATCCACAGCCCTCCAGTACACTTTGGAGGGCTGAGTCCGAAACTAGTCACAAACCCCAAAATAGTGTAACTGTGACGGGAAAATAAATTGTTTTCATAATTTTGGAGATTTTTCAAACGACATCAGGGCGCTTGTTGAGTCATATGGAAAATTCAGTTGATGAGCATTAGTTCAGTTCTCAGTGAATAACAAAGTCACATGAGAGAATGAAAGAGACGGCATGAGGCAGCGCTGCAGAAAATAGAGAGATGTGAATAGCGAAATTCTTTAAATTTGTGGCGAATTTGTTGACTAGAGCGATAACACTGTAGAATACCCGGATACTGTAGAAATAAATTCTGCAGATATAACTGTTAAATATTTTACAGTAATTATTTGATTATTTTATTTCAGTTCAAAACATTGAATCACGCAAGTAACCAAATAATACATTCGAGTATATGATAGAAAATTTAACAGCTTCTGGCAACATTTTATAATACGCTGTGGATCTGAATTATTGACGTTGTTTCTGTTTTTTGAGCGAAAATACATATTTGTACACGCTTGATTTCTCTTCAGAAGGAGTTATTGTCTCAACCGTTAATATGCGCAGACATGAAAAGAATGACTGTCAAACCGTGACACGGTGCCAACCCATAAAGGTGGATTTTTTTCTCACATAAATATCGTTTGAAATTCGTGGACTGAAAATCCGACAATGAAAGTTCGTTGCTTTCATACGAACGCAAAGAACAGAACAAAACGCACACTCAGAAACATCAACACATATGTAGGCAGTACATGGTACTGAGAGTCTCCTTTGTACGTGTTTGGCATGAAAGGCACGCGCCACATATTGATTACAAACTCCCGGTAAGGCATTGAAAACAAATTCGTATCTATAACGCAAAGAGATGACTGGTTGCGCGCATTATACTCCATGCTATTGAATATATGTTACACCGTGCGGAATAAATTTGATACTGTTGAGTGTACTTCTTCTCGAAACGGTTACTTTTCGCATATTTGCTTCTAAAGCATGGAAGAATTGCAATTCATCTCATCATTATCATCAGCGTTTGAGGTTATTACAGCTGTAAATGACTGGTGTACTTAATATATGACTGGAGAGAAAGCAGTCCCTTCGTAGAATTTTAAGTAGCACTTTTCGTAGTCTTCTCATTCTGTCATTTTCATGGGTCCCGCGCCTCAGTCGGCGAAAACGTAACGCTTACAGGATCACTTTAGTGTAGTATTCCTGCCAAAGAAAGGAACAGTTATCTTTAAATTGGTGTCATATTCTAGGGATACGCTCCCCCTGTGCTGTTAATAATTAAAGCCTCTAATTTTACACTAGGATTTGACCTGTGTTCTAGTAGTAGAGTAAATCTCTTCCTGTTTAGAATCTAGCTTCTGCTTTACGTTTGGAATAAAAATCACCACCCCCATGAACCACAGACATTGCCGAGGTGGGGTGGCTTGCGTGCCTCAACGATGCAGAGAGCCGTACCGTAGGTTCAACCACAGCGGAGGGGTATCTGCGGAGAGGCCAGACAAACGTGTGGTTCCTGAAGAGGGACAGCAGCCTTTTCAGTAGTTACAGGGGCAACAGTCTGGATGATTGACTGAGCTGGCCTTGTAACATCAGCTAATGTGGCTTTGCCACACAGCTACTGCGAACGGCTGAAAGCAAGGGGAAACTACAGCCGTTACCTTTCCCGAGGACATGCAGCTCTACTGTATGAACATATTATGATGGCATCCTCTCGGGTAAAATATTCCGGAGGTAAAATAGTCCCCCATTCGGATCTCCGGGCGGGGAATACTCAGGACGAGGTGATCATCAGGAAAGACAATACTGGCATTCTACGGGTCGGAGCGTGGAATGTTAGATCCCTTAATCGAGTAGGAAAATTAGAAAATTTAAAAAGGGAACTGCATAGGTTGAAGTTAGATGTAGTGGGGATTAGTGAAGTTCGGTGGCAGGATGAACAGGATTTCTGGTCAGGTGAGTACAGGATTATAAATACAAAATCAGTTGGGGGTATCACAGGAGTAGGACTAATAATGAACAAGAAAATAGCAATGCGGGTAAACTACTATCATTGTCAAGATAGATACGAAGCCAACACCAACAACAATAGTACAGGTTTATATGCCAACTAGCTCTGCCGATGATGAGGAGATCGAAGAAATATATGATGAGCTAAAGGAAATTATCCAGACAGTTAAGGGAGATGAAAACTTAATTGTGATGGGAGACTGGAATTCGGTAGTAGGAAAAGGAAGAGAAGGAAAAATAGTAGGTGAATATGGACTGGGCAGAAGGAATGAAAGAGGAAGTCGCCTGGTAGAATTTTGCACGGAACATGATTTAATCGTAACAAACACGTGGTTTAAGAATCACAAAAGAAGGTTGTATACGTGGAAGAGACCAGGAGACACCGGAAGGTATCAGATATATTTTATAATGGTAAGACATAGATTCCGGAACCAGGTTATAAACTGTAAGGCATACCCAGGGGCAGATATAGACTCTGACCATAACTTGTTAGTCATGAACTGTAGGCTGAAACTGAAGAAACTACAAAAAGGTAGGAAAATAAGGAGATGGGACCTGGATACGTTGAAAGAAAGTGAGGTTCTGAAGAATTTCAGAGGGAGATTTAGGCAACAATTGACAGAAACAGGGGGAAATAAAACAGTAGAAGAGGAATGGGTAGCATTGAGAGATGAAATAGTGAAGGCAGCAGAGGACAAAATAGGTAGAATGGCAAGACCTACAAAAAATCCTTGGATATCACAGGAAATACTAAATTTAATTGATGAAAGGAGAAAATATAAAAATGCAGTAAATGAAACAGGCAAAATGGAGTACAGATGTCTAAAAATGAGATTGACAGGAAGTGCAAAATGGCTAAGCAGGAGTGGCTAGAAGCCAAATGCAAATCTGTAGAAGAGTGTATAAGAAGGGGAAAAGTGGATACCGCCTACAGGAAAATAAAAGAGACATATGGGGACAAGAAAAGCAACTCTACGAATATCAAGAACTCCGATGGGAAGCCAGTTCTCAGCAAAGAAGGGAAAGCTGAAAGGTGGAAAGAGTACATAGAGCAGCTCTACAAAGAAATGAACTTAGAGACGATGTTGTAGGAAGGGAAGAGGAAGTGGATCAAGATGAAATAGGAGATACCATACTGAGAGATGAATTTGACAAAACCTTGAAAGACCTAGGTCGGAACAAGGCCCCAGGAGTAGATGACATACCCTCAGAGCTATTAAAGTCTCTGGGAGAGCCAGCCATGACAAGACTATTTGAACTGGTGTGTAGGATGTATGAGACAGGCGAAATGCCCTCAGACTTTAAGAAAAATGTAATAATCCCCATTCCAAAGAAAGCAGGCGCAGACAGGTGTGAAAATTACAGAACCATCAGTTTGATAAGTCATGGTTGCAAAATTTTGACTCGAATTATCTACAGGAGAATGGAAAAGCTGGTAGAAGCTGACCTCGGGGAAGATCAGTTTGGATTCAGGAGGAACATAGGAACCCGGGAGGCAGTACTCACTTTACGGCTTATCTTAGAAGATAGATTAAGGAAAGGGAAACCTACATTTTTAGCTTTTGTAGATTTGGAGAAAGCATTTGACAATGTTGACTGGAATACACTCTTTCAAATTCTGAAGTCAGCAGGGGTAAAATATAGGGAAAGGAGAGTTATTTACAACTTGTACAAAAGCCAGACCGCAGTTATTAGACTCGAAGAGCATGAAAGGGAAGCATCAGTTGGGAAGGGAGTAAGACAGGGTTGTAGCCTTTCTCCGATGTTATTCAATTTGTACATCGAGCAGGCGGTGAAGGAAAGCAAGGAAAAATTTGGAATAGGGATTAAAGTTCAGGGGGAAGAAATAAAAACATTGCGTTTTGCTGATGACATTGTAATTCTGTCAGAGACAGCAAAGGACCTGGAAGAGCAGTTGAATGGAATCGTCAGTGTGTTGAAGCTATCGTATAAAATGAACATTAACAAGAGTAAAAAAAAATAATGGAATGCGGTCTTAGAAAATCAGGCGATGCTGAAGGAATTAGATTAGGTAACGAAACGTTGAAGGTGGTAGATGAGTTTTGTTACTTGGGTAGTAAAATAACATGTGATGGTCGCAGTACAGAGGATATAAAATGCAGAATGGCAATGGGAAGAAAAGCATTTTTGAAAAAGAGAAATTTGCTAACATCGAATATTAATTTAAGTGTAAGGAAATCTTTTCTGAAGGCATTTGTGTGGAGTGTTGCCTTGTACGGGAGTGAAACTTGGACGATAAGCAGTGTGGACAGGAAAAGAATAGAGGCTTTTGAAATGTGGTGCTACAGAAGAATGCTGAAGATTAGGTGGGTAGATCGCATAACTAATGAAGAGGTACTGAACAGAATTGGTGAGAAAAGGAATTTTTGGCATACCCTGACTAAAAGAAGGGATCGCTTGGTAGGACACATTCTTAGACATCGGGGAATCGTAAATTTAGCATTGGAGGGAAGTGTGTGGGGTAAAAATCGCAGAGGGAGACCAAGAGACGCGTATAGTAAGCAGATTCAAATGTTTGTGGATTGCCGTTCTTATGAGGAGATGAAAAGGCTTGCTCAGGATAGAGTGGGGTGGAGAGCTGCATCAAACCAGTCTCCGGACTGAAGACCATAACAACAACAACAACAAAAATCACCAAAAGTGGCAGCCAATGACTTCCGACATCAGAATTTATTCACTCTGTGCCAACGTCATTTTGAATGATGGCACAGGTATAGACAGACAATGAGCGAAGATGTTTGCCCTTGGAATGGCAAAATGTCACTAAAAGGCGAAAGAATCTGCAATGATCCACAACTTCACGAAGTAGGAGCCGATGGAAACCACTTAGGTACATGTATTAAAACGATTGCATAGAAAGTCATTTTGTTTGTTATGAAACGACAGGACTTAAGTTTCACTGCAGATTTATTGCAAAATCTATAGGACAAGTTTCCTACTTTTATAGAATTCAGAATTGTGTTCACATAAACTTGTACGTCCGCAGATGAGAAGATGGTTGGTAGCCCTGCTTACCGAAGCCCATCTTCATAACTAAATATACTCCAGTCTTCGCTAAGAAGTTGTCTTCTGTAAATTGAATACTGGAGGAATTATAGTTATATTTAACAGCACAAAATGAGAAATAATTTCAACAGACACTTCAAGACATAATATTATGACTATAAATAGTGTACGTAATCATATATGAAACAAATGTCAGCTGGTAAAAACGAGACTTGTCATAATTAGCAGCAGCCTAGCATAGAGACTCCCAAATAGACCGCGGTGGAGTAGCCGATCGGTCTAAGGCGTCTCACTGCGGAGCGCGCGGTTGCTCGCCGTCGAGGTTCGAGTCCTTCCTGGGGCATGGGTGTGTGTGTTTGTCCTTAGGTTAGTTTACCTAGGTTTAAGTAGCTTGTAAGCTACGGACTGATGACCCGCAGTTTGGTCCGATAGATTTACAAACATTTGAACTCCCAAATAGAATGTGTGCCTAATGTTTGCAAAATGTATCGTGAATGGTGTTAGCAGTAAAGACGTAATAAATCAAAACCTCATGCATGATGACGTGGTTTTTCATTAACCAAATTGTTTATCACTTCATACTTCATAAACTATACGTCGAACTGTGGTATAACATCGAAGGAACATTCAGTGGTATGTATGTGTACGTCTGTGAATTGTCTAGCGTATAAATTTTACGGTGTATAAGTAATAAGTTGTAAGGTCATGCCAAATACAGTAAATATACATCGTGAACATGGTAACAGTTGTAAGTGACAAACTTTTTTCCTTTCATCAGTTTGTTGGGGTTGTCAGTGAAAAAAAATTTCGTAAAGATTGGAAATTATGTTTACAATTTATTGCAAGCCGCTAACTCCTCTCCTTATATAATAGTTGACTAATAAAATCACGCTATCACACGCCGCAAGATGAGACAGATATTCTTTATGACGCGATATCGTATGAACTATGTATCCTACGTATTTTTTGCAACCACAGCAAATGATTCCTGACTCTAAAAGAACATTTTTACCAAATTTGGTTGAACTCTGTCCATTAGTTTAGGAACAGATATAGAATATTATCGTATGATGCTGCCGTTTTTCACGACTGTCATTGGTTATGACGTCATATCTCCTTACGAATGTTGCCTGATAGTAAGGACCATGTGTACCAAGTCTGATTGAAATCGGTCTAGTAATTTAGGATGAGATGTGGAACATACACACACACACACACACACACACACACACACTCGTACAGCCCATTTTATGAGATGTAAGATGACAGCCACCTTTTGATATTGGCTAATGTTGTTTACAACCTAACTACTGACGAAACGTCTGCTAACTCACATAAGCTGCGGATTTTTTTGAATCCACTTGTAATTTAGTTGGTAAATGAAAAGATTGACATTACGGAAAAGATAATGCTGCAAAAAATACATTTGGCTGAATAAATTTACCGTATAAAATCTCTTATGTGCATGTGTTAAAACGGTTGCATAGAAAGTCATTTTGTTTGTTCTGAAACGAATGGACTTGCGGTAAAAGCCTTAAGTTTTACTGCTGATTTATCTCCGAAAATACCGTCTTGATTCTTCTTGAACTTTAACCATTGGTAATACCTCCAGCCATTATAGGCGTTGAAGATGTTTGCGTACAATAATGCTCAAACAAAAATCACTTGATTTTTTTTTCATAAAGCACGTGATGTGGCGGAAGTAATAACGGAACCACATTTTAACCGTTAGTAAGCGTTATTTTCTTGAAGAGCGGCAACGATAATCTCACTTAACATAGTTAAGTGGGAACATTTGTTTTACATCATAACCTTTTCAGTGCTGTCTATCTTAATATTCTTGAACATTATCGAGGTTTCAATTTCCCTCCAAGTGTTACGAAGTGATAGCTGTAGAGCCATTATTAGCACGTGCATCGTGTGTGACGCACGTCATAAGCTATACTCTTAGAAAATGGGAAAAAAGAACACCATGAATTCGTCGACCCGGCAGAAGGAATTTTGTTGACGTATTTTTAAGGATGCATACAACACACGATGACACAAAATTCCATACGCACAAGAGTGCAGTCACCAGATCGTGCACAATGTCGACGGCAGTACCGTATATATCCTCTTTTTGCAGCAATGCAAGCTACAGTTCTCACATGAGGACGATCGTAGAGGTGCCGAATGCAGTCTTACGGAGTGGCGTGCGACGTATTTTCCACCTGTTGTCTAGGATGGACCAGGTTTCGTGCTGGTCATGCAGTCCGCGCAACGTGACGCATCATCCGGTCACAGACATGCTCAATGATGGACAGATATGGCGCTCAAGCTGGCCAGGATGGTTGACGCACACCTTGAAGAGCACGTTTGGTGTTACGGGATACATGTGGACATGCTTTGTCCCGTTGGAAACGCATATCACCTTCTTGATGCCTGAACGGTAGCAAGACGGGTTGAACTTTGGATAAACTGTACCCTGCAGTGTTCAATGTTCTACATCTACATCTACATACATACTCCGCAAGGTGCGTGGCGGAGGGTACACTGTACCACTACTAGGCATTTCCTTTCCCATTCCACTCCCAAATAGAACGAGGAAAAAAAGAATGCCGACATGCCACCGTACGAGCCCTAATTTCTCTTATCTTTGTGATCACTACGCGAAATGTAAGTAGCCGGCAGCAAGATCGTACTACACTCAGCTTCAATTTCAAGCCCTCTAAATTTCCTCAACATAAATTCACGAAAAGAACGTCTTCTTTCCTCCAGTGATCAATTTCAAGCCCTCTAAATTTCCTCAACATAAATTCACGAAAAGAACGTCTTCTTTCCTCCAGTGATCCCCAATTGATTTCACGGAGCATTTCCGTGACACTCGCGCACCGGTCGAACCTACCAGTAACGAACCTAGCTGCTCGCCTCTAAACTGCTTCTAGGTCTTCCTTTAAAATGATCTGCTGCAGGTCCCAAACACTTGAGCAATACTCAAGACGTGGTCTTACAAGCGTTCTATACGCGGTCTTCTTTACAGATGAAGTACATCCTCCCAAAATTCTCCCCCGCCTTACTCACAACTATCCTTAAATTTCATATCGCTCTGCAATGTTACGCCCAGATATTTGAACGACGCGACTGCACTAAAAATAAAGCTGTATTCGAAGATTATGGGATTGTTTGTCCTACTCATGCGCATGACCTTACATTTTTCTACATTGAGAGCTAGCTGTCATTCTTCGCAGCAACTACAAATTTTGTCTAAGTGATCCTGTATGCTATTAGTCAGTTAAAGACGTCACCCTCCCATAGACCACACCATCATCAGAAAACAGCCGCAAATTGCAAGTTAATGTTCAAATGTTTGTTAAGCTTAAGGGACTAAACTACGGGGTTCAAAATGTTCAAATGTTTGCTAAGCTTATGGGACTTAACTACGGGGTCATCAGTCCCTAAACTTACAAACTACTTATGAACTACCTACAACTAAGGACGGCACAAATATCCATGCCCGAGGGGGGATTCGAACCCCCGACCGCAGCGGCCGTACAGACCGTGACTGAAGCGCATCAGTCTCCTCGGCCACGGCGGCCGGCTGCAAGTTTCTCTGTCCAACAGATCATTAAATAGATGGAAAATAATAGCGGTCCTATCACACACCCCTGGGGCACGCCTGACGATACACTCGTCTCTGATGAACACTCGCTGTCGAGAACAACGTACTGCGTTTTATTACTTGGGATGTTTTCTAGCTAGTTACAAAACTTTGAACTTATTTCGTAAGCTCGTATCTTCGTTAGCAGTCTGCAGTCTGCAGTGTGGCAAACGCCTTTTTGAAGTGGAAAAAAACACTATCCACCTGTTACCCTTCATCTGTGGCTCGCATGATGTCATGTGAGAAAGGGGCAAGCTGAATTTCACATGAGCAATGTTTTCTAAACCCGTGCTGGTTCATTGAAAGAGGCCTCTCAAGGAAATTTACTGTATTCGAACTGAGAATATACTCCAAAATTCTACAGGAAACTGATGTCAACGATATTAGCCTGTAATTATGTGGGTCAGTTCATTTATCTTTCTTATAAACGGAAGACACCTGCGCTATTTTTTCCAAACACTAGGAACTTTGTACTTAAGTAAAGATTCGCGATAAATGCAAGCTAAGTGAGGCACCAATGCCGCAGAGTACTCTTTGTAAAAGCGAACTGGTATTCATCCGGACTAGCAGACGTTTTCGTATTTAGCTCTCTCAGCTGCTTCTCTACACCGGAAATACCTATTACTTGGCGATCACGAGACGAGAACGGTCAGTGTAGGTTATGGCCCCCCGCACGATGATGGATGAACATGTGTGCCTTTAGGACGTTTTCAGGTCATTCCCCAACATCCTTCACCCTGCCTTAAGTGGTGGGCGTGATAGGTGTTTATGGGCGGACGAATGGAGACGTGTCGTCTTCAGTCATGGGTCGCTTCTGCATAGTCGCCGTACGCGTGCTTGGCGTCGTGTAGAAGAGCGTGAAAATGTGGAGTGTATACGACAGAGGCACATAGGGCCGACACCCGGTATCGTGATGTGGGGAGCCACATCTTAACCTGCCGTACTCCTCTGGTTATCGTCGATGGAACATTGAACACTGCACAGTATATTGAAACCATCATTCTACCTGTGTTGCTACCGTTCATGCACCATAAAGGCGGCAACAGGAAAATGCACATCTACATGTATCCTGTACCACCCAACTCGCTCTTCAATTTGTACATCAACTACCCTGGCCAGCAAAATTCACAGAGCTGACCCTCATTGAGCACATTTTGTACCGGATGAAACGTCATCTGGCGGCGTCTGCACGACTGGCACAAAATCTGACCTAACTGATGCGCCAGGTTTAAATTGCATGGCGGGACATTCCGTAAGGCTAAATTCGGCACCCCTACGATCGTTTCCAGGGGAGAATTGCAATTTTCAAAAGGAGGACACGGTACTAGCGTCAACATTGCGCACGCTCTGATGACTGAAGTGCGTATGGCTGTTTCTGAATAATCGTGTTGCGCACTTCCTCCAGAATGAGTCAATGAAATTTCCTTCACCTGGATCGAAGAAGTCATGAATTATTTCTTCATTTTCAAGGACTTTATTTGCAATGGTATAGAAATGTATAAAATCTGAATTTATTACGTATCCAGTTTCAATGGCTCAGATGCACTCAGCCAATACTTTCATTAATGAACTTAATAGGAAGGCAGGAATCAACTGTAATTTTATCTTAAAATTTAAAACACATTGACATCATACAGTGTTTTACTAGTGCTGTTAGTCACTAAATTATTTTCCGTACAGTCAGAATATGAGAATTTAGTTTCCTATAATTCTAGGAAGTGGTGTAGATCACTTCAAAAGCTAAGCCCGAATAGAGGTGTCTAAGGAGTAAATAACCACAGAAAAGTCACTTCCACAAGTGCTAGACACAACCCTTTTTCTAAAATGCAGACAATTACCTTATTTTGTCGAAAGAGAAACACGTGACTAAAAAATACTTTTTCTCTTTTATTAAAGCTATCAGGGACTGGGTAGCGAACCAATCCCTCCCCCACCCCCAACCCTCTGGGCCACCCTTTGCTTTGCTCCCAGCACAGAGTAACACACAGAGAAGAAACCCCGTCTTAACCACTGTCATACGCTGTCCTCGTAGTTCCGTAAGATGCCAGCAGATGTCAAGCGGTTCCCTGGCTTAGTACCGTTATACCACACTAGAGGCGCTACTGAGGGTGTCTCTCGCACATCAGAGGGTTGCGTCGAGGGGAGGCTGAGGGGAGCGCTCGTGCCGCCTGCCACGGCTGTGTCCGGCGTGCCGGCGTTTGAGGGAAGTGGTGGTGAGGGCAGCCGCTATCTGCCGTCTGCTCTGGCCAGTTTAAAGGGCTTCTTCTGACCTCGGCGCCATCATGGGAGATCTTACAGAACTGCGGTAACCTCCCCCGCCCCGCACCCCTGAGCGTGTGACCCGACCGTTACGGAGGTTTCCGGCTGTATCTTTTTGTGTGCTCCCAGGCATGGGTGCCTTTGCTTGTTGGGGTACTTGCGCCAGTACAGCATTAGTTTCGCCACATACACACGACCGCCTTGTAACCGCAATGAGAGTTCTGCACTTGTCAAAACAATTACGGAATCAATCGAGGTATCTAGGTTCTGAAGTTTTGTCATCGGCAGAGTGAAATAAAATAGTTCGACGTATTTTTGTCAGTTCTAAGGAATGCAGATAATATTATGAGAAACGAGATAGTGGTGATAACAGAAAGCTGCTGCACAGGGTGTTGGTGTTTAATTCTGTTGGGTTGGGATAGTGTAGTGAAGAAGCAATGCGAAAACAACGTTATTTACCCTAAGCTATGGAATAGAGAGCCAAAGGGAAATTGGGCAGACACAGAGGGAGGTAGCTTCAGCTATTGGAGTGCCCCAAAGTGTAATTTCCAGGACCCGGACAATAGGACAACAGGAACCGTTAAAAGAAGTCAAGGCCAAGATCGTCCATGGGTAACATCAGCAAGAGATGGACGTTATCTCCGGTACAATCACGTCGAATCAGAAGGCAGAATGCAACACAGCTGTAAACATACCCTCCAGGAAGCAATAGGACGGGCAATATCAACACAAGCAGTCCGAAATCGCCTTCAGGAATATCCACTCTACTCACGGAGGTCAAAGGTCTGTGTCCCATTAAAACCACACCGTTTTGCCCGCAGAAAGAGAGCGGAGGAACATCAGGTTTGGAGTAGCAACGAATGGCACTGGGTTCTGTTCACATAGCCGCGGCGGAGTGGCCGAGCGCATTGGGCGCTATGCTCCGATGCGAGGGACTGCTCCCCACCGGGGGTTCAAATCCTCCCTCGGACTTGCATGTTTGTGCTGTATTTAGTGTAAGGTAGTTTACACATAGTTTGTAAGTTTAGGGACTGATGACCCCGCAATTAAGTCATATAAGTTTAACAAACATTCGAATATTTTTTTCTGATCACACATGAGTAAAGATATTGTGTTCAATTCTTCGTTTGTGTGGCCATAATGTCCGTAGTTGCTTTCATAATTATGAATAGCAGTGATTTTACATCTTTGCAACTACAATAAAAATGCGATTTTTTCACACCAGACGCGTTTCGTTTTATTGAATGTAAAACATCTTCAGTGGTCTGTAATAATAGAAATCTACAGTTTGTTTTGTGTTTAGATCCAAAACAGTTCTTAAATGGACCCTGAAAAGTAGGCCTAATGTTTGGTACTTACGGAAATTTTGTCTTGTTTTCGCTTCACATCATGGAATGCCGGTCTGTTTAATGCAATACCGCCACTATGAAGCGTACACTTTAGAAATTTTCTCGAACATTAACAAACTTTAATGGGCGAACGGCGAAGATATTATAGTTTAATTAGATGTCATCTTTGGTTATTTGAATAAAAGGGTAACCAACTTTAGAAACTTTTGCAATAACTTACGTGAATTTTCTTGGTGGAATATCTTGAAGGTAAAGACTTTATAAAATTATTTATGACTCCTGGCTCTTGTGCACATGGACCTAAGTCTTAAGTGAAACTAAAATCCCCTTTAAATGTGAGGACTTCTTAGAGAGGAAGAACATAATAATATTTTTCGTGTGTTAGTGGGCGGTACATCGGAAACGAAGTCTATCCACGGTTAAACAAAGTTTGTAGGCCTGCCATAAACAACTTGTAAGCTGTTATAAAGAGCCGGCCGCGGTGGCCGAGGAGACTGAGGCGCTCCAGTCACGGTCTGCACGGCTACTACGGTCGGGGGTTCGAATCCCCCCTCGGGCATGGATATTTGTGCCGTCCTTAGTCTTAGTTAGTTCATAAGTAGTTTGTAAGTTTAGGGACTGATAACCCCGTAGTTAAGTCCCATAAGCTATACAAACATTTGAACATTTGATTTTGTTATAAAGAAAAAACGTAATTATAAAAAAAAAAAAAACAGAATTAACAGTTTTTCAGGCAGCCTCTTGCCCAATTAAAGACATGTGTTCTCTGTCCTATTACAGGCGCTAAGTCAGTTTATACGTAATTTGTAATCACCATACGCTTAACAAAAAAAAAAAAAAAAAAAAAAAAAAAAAAAAAAAAAAAAAAAAAAAAAAAAAAAAAAAAAAAACTTAGAATCGTTTTCTCAAGAACGAAATGCAGATGTACCTTGTACGTCTTACCTATCAAGGTACGTGGTATTTTACGCTGTGTTCGTTCCTGTAGCTGAATGAGTAAATCGTACAACGTGCCGAGACAAAGCGACGCGTCCGTCGTTTCCAGCGTTCCCCGCCGTGAGTGTGTTCCCACTTAGGTAGGAGGAGTGCGCGCAGCTGGTGGCGCGCCACAGCGCGGTCGCGGCTCGTGACGCAGCCAGCTGAGAGGCCAGGTTCCCTGCCCGCGGCCGCTGCCGCGGTCGCGATTTAATTAAACAATGGCCGAGACGAGCCCCGCGCAGCGCGCAATTAACCGTCTCCTAATAGCCGCGCATACCTCCTCCTCTCGAGGGCCCCACCGCCGCTAAGTGGATGGAATGAACGCTGCTCTTCCGCAGTACAAGCTTCTGGAGGGCCCTTCCCGACAACCAACTGCCCTACCTCATGCCTTACCCCTGTAAGCGTGCTTCTTCTGCATTATAGCTACTCGAGAGGCTGGTCTTCTTGCGTGACACTTGTTGCTGACTACTTCACAGACGTGTTGAATCCATAACTAAACGTTCCTTTTATTAATCACATCCATAATGGATGTGAGGTCGCGGTTGTATACTTATTTTGTCAAGTAGGCTCAAACCACAGAGATCGTGTAAAAACACTAAATTATGACGCGTTTCAAGGGCCAAGCCCTCATCATCAGATAAACTATACAAAAATCTTAAAATCTGAGACAATAAAAATGTAAAACGTAAGACAGAACCACTGAATTTAATATTATAAGACAGCTTGCTAAAGTGAATGGTTACCAGGAAAACGTAGTGGATAACTTAATACGAAAGAAACAGCGTGCGAAATCTAATGTAAATGGCACGGATAATGGTTCCGTATTTTGGTAATCTATCTCAGAAAGTGGCCAACATACTTTTTAAAGTAGAAGCTGCTTTTAAAACTAATAATACGTTACATCATAAATTACGGAATAACTTAAACCAAGAGACTGATAAATATGACAAAGCAGGGGTTTATAAGATACAGTGTAGTAGTTGCAATTCCAACTACATTGGTCAGACCGGTAGATCGTTTAAAGTTAGGTACAAGGAACATATGGACGCCTTCCGACTTAATATCTTTGACAAGTCCGCTGTATCTACGCATATTCACGAAACTAGCTATCCTTTAAAGCGGATTGAAGATTTTGCATAGACAGGATAAGGGAAAAAAGTTAGATCTGCTACAACAGCTGGAGATTATAATACATAAACCTAAAAGCGACGTTTCATTAAATGAACAAGTTCAAAGCAATACATACAACTTTTTCAATAACTTTGTGGACCTAATATAACGAAAGGCGATTATTTTTAAATTTCAACCTCTGTCTTTGTTTCCATGTTCATACCTGCGCCCCACTCGTATTCCTGACTCCGTGCATTTCACTAGTGTTATGCGCCGCCAGTCCCGGGGTTTGTTTTGGTTCTTGACGAAGCACAATTCGAAGGACCTTCCTGCGGAGACACGGTTACAAGGGAAGTAACCACGTTTTCTTTCATTACGTTTTAGATTTTTATTGTCTCATGTTTTAAGATTTAAGATTGTTTAGTTTATCTGACGATGAGGGCTTGACCCTTGAAACGCGTCATAATTTAGTGCTTTTACACGATCTCTGTGGTTGACCCTACTTGACAAAATAAACGTTCCTTTTGTTGACTATTATACTGACGTGAATGCAAAATAGAAACTTTGCTAAAAGTTCAGTATGGGACTAGAAGAGATAGAGGAACTTGAGAAGCAACTTTAGCACTGAGGCTAATTTTGGAAAAATCATTAAGGTTGAGACACTTTCAAAGCCTTTGCGGATTTAGAAAAGGCGTTTGATAACGTGAAATGGGAATTTTTGTTTAATATTTTGAAAGAATCACAGCTGAAATATAAGGATAGAATAGGGATGAAACATCTGTAATCAAGTGTGAAAAGTATGCAAAGGAAGCAAGAATAGAAAAAGGAGTAAGACAAGGACTCTCACTTTCGCCTATTTTATTCAATGCAGATATTCAAATAGGATTGAATGAAGTTAGAGCGAACAATGAAGATGAGTTAAGGTCTATGCTCAGTGAAATGAAATCAACGCTTAGCAAGTATGGAATGAAGATCAACAGAAGAAAAATTAAAATTTAGCTGTAAACAAGTACTGAACCCATGTAAGTGATATGTTCGATGGAGAACGTCAATGAATTTACACACATGGGTACCAAGATCACTTCAGATGCTAAATCTAAACGAGACATTCAAAGTGCGGTATATTATAGCAAACAAAAATTGCCTTCAATAAGAAACGTAAACTTCTCACATCCAACAACATGAATATCGTTTTGAGGAAGAAGTTGTTGAAGACTCTCGTATGTTGTATGGAAGTTAATCTTGGATCATCGGAAAACCGGAACATCGAAAGACAGAGGCGATCGAGATGTGGTGTTACCATAGAATGTTGAAGATCCAAGTAACAAACGAACAGGTTTTGCAAAGAAATGGTGAGGCGTTGGCTCTGAGGAGAACTCTACGAAATGGCGTAATATCTGGATTGGTCATGTCTTGAGGCATGAGGGATTGTAAAAATTATATTGGAGGGATTGGTGGAGGGAGAGAATTTTAGAGGAAGACTCAGACTGGAGTATACGAGACATGTGATGGACGACATGAACATTAATAGCTACAAGGACATTGAAGAAATGACAAGTAACAGGACACTATGGAGAAATGCTGCAAACCAACCTACGGGTTGATAACCAAAGAGGAAGATACCGACTTGAGAATGTTTTGTCATGCTGTAGAAACCTAATTTCAAAAGGATACATAATGTGATACAAATCAGTTCTAATATTTTATCAAGCCCCTTGTAACACTATACATTTTCCCCTCTCCATTTATTCCACCATTTGTTGCTGTATTATTACTTACTCAATAATTTATTTACTTTGACTTTCAATGTACTTATTATTTACTTGTATTTTAATGCGAAGTTGTTTCTGTTCATTTATCTTTGGTGTAGTAATTTGCATGTCTTCTGTTGGAATTTGTGAAACAATTTATTTTTCTGTAAAAAAAAGTGTATCTGATATTGTAAGAAAATGTGAAATCAATTATTCTGACAACTGTGTATCATAAACTATGCTGTTTCATCCTATGGAAATGTTGAAGTTATGTATAAGAGGTGGAGTATTGTACTCTGTAACGGAGAAGTGACTGGAGTTTGCTAAAAGGTACTGATTTGGCGGGAGTATGTACTGGAAGCTGTGTGTGAGCTAGCGGGCTCAGACTCTCGTTGATGGTCCATGTTAACCTAACTGCGAAGAGCAGTGGGTTTTGGAAGCTAGTTTAACCTTCTCTGAATAAAAGTAACATCTTATGAAGGTGTGTGGCCATCCAATGGCAGTCGCTAGGTTCATTGAGCTCATAATGCAAATACATTATCCTCAAGAAGAGGATTGAGTTCGTTGCCACACTGGGCACAGGGAATGTTAACCCCAATTGGCTTGGACACCAAATTTTGAATTAGCCACCGACAATACTGCTAGTAATGTATCCTACTATTATTGTCTTTATGTTGAAGCCCATTTTGGTCCTTGTTTGCTTTATAAATATTTAAATTAGTTGCTTTTCGATAAGGTTCTAATTGAGAAAACACTTTATTTTTCGTTTTTATATGCCCATACATGTTTTCCTACAATTGTAGCATCTTCAGTGGGTCCTTTTTATTCATTTAAAGCGAATAACAGAAAATATTTTTAGTTTTTACAGTTATTAGAAATTCAACCTGTTAATTATAAATATGTACAAGAAATTCATATGTGTATATAAACCTTGCTTAACATGTTGTATTTGTTGGTTTTCTGTGGGTCTTTGCTTACAACTTGTCATCTGCAACCATATGGCACTTATATACAAAATTGTTTGTAGTTGAATTATTTGATCTGCTTTATTGTTTTGTTTTAAGGTTAGGTCAATTACTTAATTTTATGTAAATGACCTCTCTCTCTCTCTCTCTCTCTCTCTGTGTGTGTGTGTGTGTGTGTGTGTGTGTGTGTGTGTTATGGGTTAGTGTTTTCTGCCAGTTCTTTGAGTGCAGAGAATATAGTTGCACTGCAGAGAGCTGAGTATTCATTTATTATTTCTTTTCCTTCAACCATGGCTTTCTGAAATTGGTAGTTTTCTTCAATTATTAATTTTTGTGCGGATTGTTCAGCAGCCTAGTGCAAGTGTTTTTATTGACGCCACTTCAGCGACTTGCATGTCGTTTTGATTTTACTACAGTTTCAAATATTATGTTTTCTATGTGAATGCGGAATATATGTGCTAGTAGTCCACTGATGGGTGATCCAATGGAGAGACCTCCTTTCAAAAGTTTAAATGTTTGTATAGCTTATGGGACTTAACTACGGGGTCACCAGTCCCTAAACTTACAAACTACTTATGAACTAGCTAACACTAAGGACGGCACAAATATCCGGGCCCTAGGGGGAATTCGAACCCCCGACCGTAGTGGCCGTGGAGACCGTGACTAGAGCGCCTCAGTCCCCTCGGCCACCGCGGCCGGCAGACCTCCTTTTTGTGAGTAGAACCGTAATTTTTTCTGTGATTAGTTTTAGAATTACATACCAAAACAACAATCTAACAAACCACAAACCACAAATGACCAATTATCCTTTTCCAACAAGAAAGTAATATTCTGGAATACACAAAAAACAATAGAGTAATCACAGAAAGTGAATACGTAATCTAATGACATGAAATGAACAGTAACTAATGCAGGCCTTACAAGACAATTGGTTGCAGAAGAAATCAGAAATTTAATAAAGGAAAACAGAAGCAACATACAAATAGGAACAAAAACAGATGAAGGAAAAACATCCAATGAAAGAAGGAAAAAACTTACAGACAATGGGGCTGTCTTAATGAAAGCAAACAAGGGCACACTACGGTTGGGGGTTCGAATCCCCCCTCGGGCATGGATATTTGTGCCGTCCTAGTTCGTAAGTAGTTCATAAGTAGTTTGTATGTTTAGGGACTGATGACCCCGTAGTTAAGTCCCATAAGCTTAACAACAACAAAAAAAAAAAAAAAAAGAACCAAGGGCAATACAGTGATAATAATAAAGCAAAAAGGATATAAAAATAAAACCGTAAAATTTCTGGAAGACAACAATATAACACAGTTAACAAGTGACCCAACACAACGATACCAGAAAAGTACACTAACACTGCTGAAAACCATCCAACACATCTTCACTCAACAAAAATTGAAATGGTTAAAACAAAAAATCCTAAGGCACCTTACTAAAAGTATACGGAGAAAATACGCCAATTCGCCCAGTTATTAATTTCAGAAGTGCACCCACATACTATCGGCCATAAAAATGTAAACATACCTACAGAAGCATTATATACACACAAACAACAAAAGCATACACAACACTGAAGAACTAGCACAAAAATAAAATAAAATATCAACGTACAGCCACTGTCACATCATTAAATTCACATCTACATACATGAGCATCACCACCACAGAAACTATCACCATCATTCAATAACAACATCAGAAAGGCTTTCCAAATTCCCATATATAAAAGAAAAAAAGGATTGTCAAACTAATAGCAGAATAAAACTATTTTACATTCACAGTTCTATTCACAAAAAGGTCTCCCCATGGCATCACCCATCATGGGGTCCTATAAAATATATTCCTCAATCACATAGAAAACGTATTATTTGAAACCATTGTAAAAACAAAACATTACTAGGTAATATACTGGTACCATTATGTAGATAACATCCTATGTATCATAGACAAGACACCAAGCTGCATCCATGAACTACACAATGTCATAAATACTGTCCATCCAAATATAAAATTCACAATTGAAACAGAAAATAATAAAATGCTAAATTTCTTAGACCTCACCATATGCCGACACAACAATGAACATGAGTTCTCTATATTCAGAAAGGTTACCAACACGAGTACAACCCTTCACAAGGATACAAATCATCTGACTGTACACAAAGTGGACAGTTTACAATACGTGCTGCACAGACTGAACAAAAACCTAGTCAATGATGATTACAACAATGAGTTACAAACCATCAAGCAAATTCCTGTGGAGAATGGTTATGACTAAAACATTATTTTTTTATTTTATTTTATTTGTTTTTTCTGTTCCATAGGACCCACTTCAGGAGTAAGACTCCATGGTCATGGAACAAGTCAATACATTAATTGTTACACAATAATGGTAATAGAAAAATTTTAAGTAGTCCTTTGCACACGACAATCTTAAGACAAAGTGAAAAGAACCAATAAAGAAAAAATTAATTAGCTTAATTGTTTAACTTTTCTAGGAGTTCTTCGACAGAATAAAAGGAGTGAGCCACGAGGTAACTCTTCAATTTAGATTTGAAAGCATGTGGATTAGTGCTAAGATTCTTAAGTTCTTGTGGCAGCTTATTGAAAATGGATGCCGCAGAATACTGCACCCCTTTCTGCACAAGTGTTAAGGTGGTGTGGTGCAAATGTAGATTAGACATCTGTCTAGTATTCACCGAGTGAAAGCTACTAACTCGTGGGAATAAGCTGATATTATTAACAACAAACGACATTAAAGAAAAAACGTATTGTGACGCCAGAGTCAAAATTCCCAGACTACTGAAAAGGGGTCGACATGACGTTCGCGAACTTACACCAGATATTGCTCGAACCGCCCGAATACTGAATCACAAATTTAAATTAAAATAGAGCGGACACATAACGCACAAAACCAAAGAGATCACCGTCAACAGCCTGACAACGACACACCAAATAACAACACATACACAAACAAACAAAATAGATACACACAGGGCACACATGCAGAGAACACATGCACAAACAGATATGAGCTCATAATACCTGCAATAACAAACAAATGGAACACTCTCAAGTACAACAACAAAACAACCCATAGAATAGGCAATATACTCAAAGAAACAAAGATTAAAAATAGCCTACAGAAGTCAACTCAATACAGAGGAAAGTAAGAACAAATAACCTAAACACAACAGATCTGGTATCTACCGACATGTCGGGACTGCAAATCAATTTACATTGGACAAATATGCAGAAACTTTAACACAAGATATACAGGACACAGAAGAGCACTGAAAGGTAACAGTTGTCACTCTACATTTGCAGAACATTTTATGGACATGAAACACAGTCCAGCAGATATAAACAAAGATCTAAAAATCCTCAAACCCAACAACAGCCACTCACAAAAATTATTAATTGTAGAAAACTCCAAAATACCGAAAGCCATGGTTGAAGGAAAACAAATAATAAATGAATACACAGTTCTCTGCAAGGCAAATATATGCTCTGCATTCAAAGAACTGGCAGAAAACACCAATCTATAACACACACACTCAGATATATGCCATTCAAATAAAATTAAGTAGTGGACCTAACCTAAAAACAACACAAGAAAGCAAATAAAATATTTCAACAACAAACAGTGTTGTATATAAGTGCCACATGGTTGCAGATGGTAAGCTGTAAGCAAAGCCCCACAGGAAGTATGTAAGAAAATATATACATATATGAAATTCTTGTTCATGTTTATAATTGACAGGACCAACTTGTAATAATAACAAAAACTGAAAATATTTTCTGCTGCTCAGTTTTAAGCAATAAAAAGGGCCCAATTAGGATGCTACAACTGAAGTGAAACATGCATGGGCATAAACACACACACACACACACACACACACACACACACACACACACACACAAAACGGTGTTTTGCTCAAGGCAGATCCATATACAAAAGTAACTATGTTAAATATCTTATTACTGTACTACGTGCATGAATCAGCAATGTTGTTCTGGCATTTCAGTAATGTTTTCTTGACTGAAAGAAGTGTCTAGAAAATTGCCTCTTCCACATCATATTTCCAAGCAAGGCCTTTCCTGGCGATAAAATTTCCAAGACTCCACAATTTTTTTTAATTTTTTTTTTATTTGCTTAAATAATGACATTAATTTTGTGTACTAAAGGTTAGCACAGAGTGCAAATCTTGTCAGTTATAAAATGGTTATTCGTATCATTATTTCTTGTGCAGTTGAAATCTGTACAGTATCAGGGAAGTTAGTTACAAATGTTTAATTCATAGCTTTGTGAAGTATTAAAGTGACTTACTCGCTCCCATGTATAAAGTTAAAGGTATTATCAATTGTTTTGCCTAACTGTCATGTACAGTTTAATTCAATATCATTCAGAACAATTTTTTACACATTTTATAGATTTCAAAAGACTTTTTAATACCAAAAATATAAGAACCGTAATATTGTTTCTCTCACATGACCTCTAGGGTAAGACATGTAAATGGTGTGGCAAAGCAGTTGCCACTTTCATATTTTTTGGTTCATAAAGTTCTTTATTAAAGCGTTTGGGAATTCTAAAGTAAATGTACAATCTGAGAGTGCATATTTTTGTCGCACTTATATGAAAAAGAAGCAGTGTCCCTCTATATTGAAAATGATTAGCATTCTATAGGAAGAAAAGACTCAAAATATTTATTTTTTGTGTAAGAATTTTAAATTAAAGCGCAGTTTCCTTGCCCTTATTCTTTACAAGAATGTTCAGATTAGATTCAAGCCATATGAAAGTGATATTTTACTATTCATCCAAGGTGGTAATGTTTTGCTGCTTCTAAATTACATGACAGTCAGGGTTTCTGTGTAGTGTAGGCATATGAGTTAACGTTTCATTCAAAATACTCTTTACTGTAAGGAACCTCATTATTCAAAAGTTTAGTTAACGAACAGTACTACTTTGTATCAGATTTTTTAAAAAATATTTACCACATAACAACCTGTTTCTACCTCAAATTGTTGTAATAGCATGAATACCTAGTCTAAGCCTACAATATTAGCTGCATACTTTCCAGTTACCGTATAAGCTTAGTATTTATTCCAATATTCAGGGTACGAACGTTGTCATTTCTAGTTACAGTTAGTTTAGCGTACAGCTTAGACTGATCATGGTAGCATTATTCCGAAGACTTTCCCTGTCGAAACTAAATCTTCAGGTACGAAGTTAACTAGCGATACATTGTCTATTAGAACTCACGGTGTGATCGAACAAATCCTGCGGGGGTGCATTAACATTGCAGTGGTGTTCGGTGGTACATTTGACTTTCATTACTGCGTGTTGTGAAGGCCTGTGAGCCGCATAATATCCGCCGCAGTGTTATACACTGCGGTGATTAATGAATGCTCGGGTGGCCCTAATTTAAAGAGCTGAGATGCGGGATGATATGTTTGATTATAAAGATCCATTTGTCAATCCTCAAATAGTTTGAAAGCTGCATGATTACAGATCCACAAATCTGCGTAACACTGTCCGTAACGCACCCATAACTTTGGAACCAGGTGAATAACGCAGCATGTACGGCTGTACAACAGGCCGCCATCCTCACCTTCACTCCTGCTGTCATTCATGAAACAAGCTGTCAGCGTCTAAGGTGGTCTCTAGTACACCGGCTGAAGCGAGGTGACCGAAAAACTAAACATTTCTACACAACATACTAATGATCATGCTATGTGAATATAAACTTCCTGTCTCTAGTTTTCTGTTTATCTTCTTCAATAAATTTAAGTTTCAATAGTAAATGAGACTTTGAATGTTTGTAAATCTATGGGACTCAACTGCTTGGTTAGTAGTGCATAGCTTACAAACTACTTAAACTAACCTAAGGACAACACACACATATGCCCGAGGGAGGATTCGAACCTCAGACGACACTGCATTTGGTTGATGTGTAATTAAACTTAATAGTGTGCAATATTTTAAAGAACTTGCAGGGGTAAGAATTCACTGCGTAGACGTGTCTGAGGTTGATTTTATTGCATAGTTATCGAAAATTTATTTAAAATTAAAAGCTAAATTATATCTCGTTTCGCGCTCTAAATATGGCCTTTATATATCCAAACTAGCTTAATTCCCGCTGTTTCACACGCGTAGACTGGATGGTCTGCATTGGTCGGTTCTACTTGTAAATATAATTTTTCATAGATTTAGGTTTAAAAATTCTTTCACAATAAAGTATTTTGATACAATTTGCCACACCTTCAATGCACAATTGATGGCAGAATTCAAAACATCCCGAAACACTTTTTTTTTAGCTTTAACCTTGGTTACAAATCGAAATTTTGGCATTTCTAGCATCAAAATAGTCTGAGTAGCACCCTTAAAAGACTTTCGTTTATGTCACCCACTTAATAATCGAAAAACGTGTTTTTAAAATTCCAATCAAAAATATAAATTCGAAGGTTTGTATTTCTTGCTTCAAAATTGCCTTTCATCCCCTATTTCACCCCTTTAGAGATGGGAATATCGAAAAATCGCTGATACCTACAGTGGAAGATGAACATCGTCTACAAATATTAGTTTCTACCGTCTGCAGATTCACGTTTAAGCGTCTTTTAGGAACGGATCGAGAACGCGAAATTTCTTTCTTAACCTTTGGCATTTTTCTTGGTAGTTTTACTTTTCAAAATGCAATATGCATTTATTTTTCTTCATTCGTACTCTTGTTGCAGAAAAACAACTCAGGAATGTGCATCATGTTTTGCGGTATCTGACACTATAGTGTCAAATGTCATCTCTGGTCTACAGTCCGAATTTTATATAAGCTGACAACTTTCAACCACTACATCTTCCAACCTCTTATAGCTATCGACACCGAACTACTATGGTGTACAAGTGGAGACTTTGTACTATAACAGCACAGAGAGTTAGTTCGTCTCCATTGTTTAGTTTTTTTTTCTGAAGACAAAATATTGAGATTCACCTGTAGTATTTTATATGAGTCGGTAACTTCCAACTCCTCTATCTTCCACTCCATTATCATTATCAACTCTCCACTAACATAGTGCACAATGGGAGATAGGTGCCTACTGCCACATGCAAACATTATTTGTTTGCGATGTGTAGTTTTGGCTAAAGAGTGAAATATAGGCACAAACACCTCAATTTTTTTTATGTATGTTACGATAACTGATACACATATTGTGCACATTCTGTACTTGTGGACTTGGCGGCTCTTATGAAATACTTATCATTCCATTTTAAAATAAGTATTTGGTGATTAACTTCATTTTTCCACGTCGGCAGTCCGATACCTTAAAGAATTTATATCTGTTATTCGTCATACACGTAAATAAATGTGCCGAAGTATCGTTATATTAAACAGTGAACATTAAAATTAAAGTACTTATTTAGAATATTAATTACACAAGGAGTTCAACAAATCTTATATAGCCTACTTCGATACATACTGTGTCATAGACGTGTGAGAAATAAGAATCATTTCCGTGCGTAGACAATGGGAGTAGTAAAAGGAGACAGATGCTTTCAATTCGACAAGTTTGATGTTACCCTCTCTGTCGCGCATTAAAATCTTCAGTAATACCATGTGAATATTGGATATTGAGGCGTTACTAACATTTGTCTACCGAGCTCATGCTGTGGTAGAAATGACTCAGGAAATAGTATTCCAGTGACGTACATGTTTGAGTGGTTTATTTGCAGAATGACAATTGTGACAGACAATTACAATGCCACAACGGCTTATTTGATGGTTTTGTCTGGAGTAAAAGCAACACATCTTAGTAAAAAAGTAAATAACTCTATTTTTTGGCTTTCCTATTTCACTTCCATTTCTGTAAGACTACATTTCTGGTTACTTACCATCGCTACCTGAAAATTTGAAGAAAATTCCTAGTTTTAATTAATTTTTAACAGCAACGACGAGGGAAAGAGGTATTAGAGAGGGACGAGAAAGATTATCAGGAGGGAGTAGGAGGTGCCTTGTGGAAGAAAAGGAGACTGCAAAGAAAAAGGGGCTGGATTGAGGGATCAGAAGCACGAGCGGAAGGAGTTAGGTAGTTGGGGAGGTGGTCATGGAAGGGATGGAGAGTATAAGGGCATGATGTACAAAACGACTGCTTCTCAAGGGGAATTATGCAACGTATGGTCCAGATTCGATGAAGCTATCAGTAATTTTTTTATGCCGAAGAAGGACGAACAAGAAATTTAGAATAGCCACTGGCTTTCAAGTAAATTATTATGTAAGATACCTGTTTTTTTCTTTCATTTCACAGAGGCACAACAACGCAAAGCTGTATATTTCATTCATGGAGTATCTTCCCGGAACGTCTATGTTTGTAAAAATTCTTCCGCTTACTTTTCCACAAACTCAAATTTCATTTCAAACTGAACCACGAAAAAGCGTGGCCTCGTTCAACTAGTAGGGGAGACCAGGGTACGTTGGCCATAGGGGCAGGATGGCCCAGTCTAATTAGTTCATACAGTAGTCGCTAGATCGTCTCAGGAATCAAACCGAAAGTAGGTAGAACTGTCCCTCTCCTTATACAGGGCCAGTATCGCAAGTGGCGAAGTTTTGGACAAACTGTAGTCCTTAATTGTTTTTGTACTTGTTTCAGAAAAATTCTACTGGTCGGTCAAGGTGTGTTATTTAACTTTTGCTTGCTTTAGCCGCAACGGGATGAGTAGTACAATAAGACGTCGTAGTTTATTATTTAAGTATGGCATTGCTTCAGTGAATTTTCAATAGAACAGAATTTACTGAAAAGATGGCGATGGGGCAGGATGGCCCAGAGAGGACGGGGCACGATGGCCAGCCGAGACAACCTGTCACGTCTTATAGGAGCTGTTTGTTACTTGTTACTTTTAATGGTAATAACGCTTATAATTCTTCGAGTTTATTATTAGCATGATTGTCGAAGTTAAACATATTTTGATACGTTTCAGAGATCAAATGATCGTCACTTTCATGCGAAAAAAAAGCGTCGAATAAAAGACAACCAGTAAATTTTATATTAGTATGAAACAGTTATCTGAGAGGTCAGAATCTCGTTCATTTCTCGTTCAACTTATTTTCCAACCCCCTCCCCCCGTCGGGTATTCCTAGGAATTTGTCCGATATCTCCTTCACCGTTAATAGATATCTCAATTCATCTAATGGAAGAAAAATCATGTTGAGTAACAAAGATTTCTTTATGGTGAGCAGAATCTTATACAGGTCAGACGTAATTGATGTTTTGTGTTTCTGTAGTTTATGGGACTTAACTACGGGGTCATCAGTCCCTAAACTTACAAACTACTTATGAACTAACTAAGACTAAGGACGGCACAAATATCCATGCCCGAGGGGGGATTCGAACCCCCGACCGTAGTGACCGCGCAGACCGTGACTCCGTGACTGGAGCTCCTCAGTCCCCTCGGCCACTGCGGCCGGCCGTAATTGATATTCAGAAAGAAATAAATGTAGTCTAACGCACCGCTATCCGAGATGGAGAGGTGTACCGCCCCGGTTCAACTCCGCTCGGCGGATTAAAGAAAAGGTTCAAAGTGTCGGCCTGCCTGGTTGTGCTTTTTAGGCGGTTTTTCACATCCCCCTAGGTGAATAGCGGACTAGCCCCCAAGTCTCTCCTCAGTTACACGATTCTCAAATATTTTCGTAACACTTTACACTTTCACACATATAACACTACACGCAGACATTTGGGGTACACATTTCCTCCCAGGGGGCATAGGGTGACGGCAGAAAGGGCATCCAGCCACCCTGTAAACATTAACACTCAAAATACGGATTTAACAAAGCCGACCTTGCATGTACGGGACCATGGCCAAAAGCAAGAAGAAGAAGAAATAAATAAAGAATTGGGTGATGCGCCAGTCCTCGGATTGAGATTTGTAAAATCAGACAGGACGGAAGAGATGGTGACGGCTAAGAGAAGGGGCCATGGGTTCCCCACTGATGGCCGGTCAGCAACAGGTGGTAGCGCAGAGGGAGCGCCTCTTTGCGAGACAGAGCGACCTCTCGTAGGGAGGGAGTTTCTCAGAAGTTGGTGGCGCGAACTGCAGCAGAGGAGCGGAGGAAACCCGCTTCAGTGGGAGTGACAACACAATAAAGCGAGGCACCGCAGTGGCAGGGGAGCTCTCTCTAGGGCAGCAGGTTCCCATAATGGTTCTAATGCCTTAGCAAAATACACTGTGCGTTACATGAAGCTGCGTTGTAAAATGAAGCAGAAGCTTTAGTTACAGTGTGCAGATCGATGATCGCTCTGTAAGCAGAGTCACCATATGTGATATTATCACGGAGTTTCCGTGATGATGTTATATACCGGATGCTGATTTTAACTTGGAACAATAAACATTCTATGAAAAAACGGTTCCAGATGGAAAATTAATATTTTCAAATGGATCGGTCCTAGACATCTGATGCCAATTTTTTGTTTTTGAAGTTTGAATCCCCTATCGTATATTAAATTTGGACGCTATGCCAAAATGACACAGTTCTATCTGAGACTCATGAAGTTCCAATTTTCCTGTTTTTGCAATTAACCCCTTCAGACCTGATTTTTTTCTCTGTCAAGGAAATTGTTTTTAATGCTGTAATGCTCTTAGGTTAAATTTCCAGTGATTTTAGAAGTAAGATTTATGCAATTATATGCACCCATTTTCATTCTACAACACTGCGTGTTTAAGGACTAAATTAATTAATTTTGCAGTGTCAACTGTTCTACTAAATAAACCAATCGTTCAATAACTACATCGCAGAATAACAACTACCACTTTCAGTTATACAGTGGCATACAAGTAACCCACAATTTCCGTGCTCTTTGACGTTCGCAAACTGCTGCGCAGTGCTACACCCGCTTCTTAATATTTCTATAGTGATCTTCGTCAGGTGGCAGTAATTGTGCATGATGAAATGATTGAAGACTCAGGTGTCGTATACATATTCTTTCCATTGAGAAAAACTCTTCTAAATCATCTTAGACACCGTAGAAGTTATCTACACATTTGCAGCCAGAGAGTCAGAAAGGGTTAATTAACTATTCATTTCATTTTAGATACATTAATTTTACAGATTTATTTGCTTGAATATTACAACTTATACGTTTTGACATACAAAGTTTTGGAAATTAAGATACTTGTAATGGAATTTCCCGTTCATACTGAGGTTGAACTTCGAGTGTCTTCACACTATTTGGATGACTGATTTCGGGGAATACTTCGAAGTTAATTGTGAAGGAAATTAATATCGGTGTTTCTTCCGTCAAACCGTCGTAATTCTCGCTAGATTACAGCATCTATAATTACGAATACGAAAAACATTTTCAGTTTATCACTTCGTAATTTTGACATAGTGTCCGAATCTGCAACAGATAAAATGGGTGTGTTACTGTTTAAAAATAGAGGCAGGCAGATTTCCCCTTAGAAAACACAAAGATTTCAACTACAATATTTTTCTTTCATGTGGTATTTATCTGGTAGATATGTAGCGGTTCCACATTAAACCAAATAGCTTGTATCAGGGAGAGTCAAAAGAAAACGAGACCTGTGGTATAAAGCTGGTAACCTGTTTATTACTTCAAAAGTAATAGACATAATTTATGTTTGTAGCATTCCAGATATAGATTCGGAGGTCTCTCGTATGTAATGCCATATTGTTAATACGACCCTTCAAGAAGTGCCAGTGTCTTCACCAGCATCACGATCTAGGACAGCTTGTCTTTTGCTGCCAATATCTTTTTCCCTGCTGCGATGAGTTTGTGTAGAAAGTTTTGAGTGGTAAGAAATTTGAGAACTGTTGTCACCTCTCTTTCGCGTGGTGCTCTTCTTGTCATTCTGTCAGTGTCCCTTCGTATTCCCTGCAAAACTGATGAAGTTCGTCCTTCTCGTACCGGTGTTCTAGCGTGCATTCTTCCATTTGGTGGTGGAGGCGGCGGCTGTTGCGTTGAAGATTCAGTCACCACGAGTTTCACTTTGCTGTTTGCTGCAGAAGGTTCTCTCTGAGACTTCGTTTGATTGGATGGAGCTGTTCGAAATCTATTGAGCGTTTTTTGAAACTCACTGCAGCCTTTACAAGAAGCTGCATGCGAACGTTGGCATCCCGTACATTTTGGGTGGGGAACATTGAGGGAGTTTGCATTCTGTACTGAGGTGCATATCGTCACATTCGACGCAGCGTGCGGGAAGCTAGCAATAGTTGGTTGTATGGGTCCACCGTTTGCATCTTTTGCATTAGGATGGTTCGTTACGTGAACGGTAGTCCTTGAAATACTCCTCCCTGCGAGATTTGAATTTGTCATACACGCAGATGGTGGAGAAATGGAAATAAAAAATGTTTAGCGCCTGAAAATTATGTTCCGCGATATAATGAAAATAAATAATAAATGGAAATGAAATTACGGCGCTGAAATTACAACAGGGAGAAATATTGCAACATGGGTTACGCCGAACATTTGCAACATGAATCTAGTACCTAAAGAATTGAATAATCTGAAAAAGAATTTCTTTTTTAAAAAAAAACCTTGTCAGAGAATATTAATTTATGTCGGCGCACCCTATACTGTTTCAGGTTGGTATTCAGCTCACCACGAACGTGTACACAAAAATTAACTATATGATTGCACATTGACAATACCGATTTATCGTATCACCGCGGCTAACCAAATGAAAGAAATTGAAAATTAATAAACCGGCAGAAATCAGAAGGACGCTTTTGTGGAACACACAATTCTGAAAACTGTTTGTTGAAGTGTCGTAGAATCGTGCGTTGTCCAACAATTAGTTTTATGTAGGCCGTGTATTGGCGGGTGTTGGTATCTGAAAAAGAGATTTGCACATTTAATATTTTAATATTATAAGGTAGGAATGAGCTGGCTATTAATGATCAAATGCATGGTTACGAGATAATTATCTGTATTCTGAAATGGTGGAGTATTCACATCACTGACTTAACAAAGATCCAAGTGAGATTAAATGATCAATTAAAATCATACAATTTTTTTCTTCCTTTACAGTGCATAAAGTTCATTTGTGCATATCTGTACACTTAAAATATTTCTTTGAAAAAAAAAAATCTTCTTATAAATTTATCTAAACACAGGAATGTTCGTTGAAAGACAACTGTTAAATTATGAAACCGGGTTCATCAGATAATAAATATTTTCTGGGCGGTCCTCGTAACATTACATCCCCCACCCTTACTTTCGGCGATAGCACGTAACGAACCCCATATATTGTGTCCGATTTGTCCCCTTTTGGTAAGGTCACAGCATATACAGGTAGTGGATGTAGTTTCCCTTGCTTCTTCTGTTTGAATTGGTGTACATCCTTGACGGTGTAACCTTGGTCTTCAAGATCTTGTCGCACCTCTTCCTCTGTGAGTGTCAATGGTAAATGTTTGAGTACCTTTATGTCTTTCTACATCTACATCTACATGGGATACTCTGCAAATCACATTTAAGTGCCTGGCAGAGGGTCCATGGAACCACAATTATACTCTTTATCTCCCATTCCATTCTCGAATAGCGCGCGGGAAGAAAGAACACCAGAATCTCCCCGTTCGAGCTCTGATTTCTGGTATTTTATTCTGATGATCATTTCTACCTATGTAAGTGGGAGTCAACAATATATTTTCGCTTTCGGAGGAGAATGTTGGCGATTCGCAAGTAGCCCACGCCGCAGCGATAAGCGCCGTTGTTGTAATGATTCCCATCCCAGATCCTGTATCATTTCCGTAACGCTGTCTCCCCTGTAGCGTGACAATACGAAACGAGCTGCCCTTCTTTGGACTCTTTCGATGTCGTCCGTCAAACCCACCTCATAAGGATCCCACACTGGGCTGCAATACTCCAAAAATGGACGGACAAACGTAGTGTATGCAGTTTCTTTTGTAGTTCTGTTGCATGTTTTAAGGGTTCTGCCAATAAAACGCAGTCTCTGGTTCGCCTTTCCCACGATATTATCTACGTGTTCTTTCCAATTTAAGTCTGACGTAATAGTAATTCCTAGGTATTTTGTGGAGTTTACGGCCTTCACATTTGATTGATTTATCTTGTAAACAAAGTTTAACGGATTTACTTTCGAAACTCATGTGGACGACTTCACACTTCTCATTATTTAGAGTCAATTGCCAATTTCTACACCGTACTGATATCTTATTCAGATCGTTTTGCAGTTGGTTTTGATCTTCAGATGATTTTACTAGACGGTAAATGACGGCGTCATCTGCAAACAACCTGAGAGAGCTACTTAGATTTTGCCCTAAATCGTTTAAGTAAATAAGGAACAGCAGAGGACCAATAACAGTACCCTGTGGAACGCCCGATATCACCTCTGTTTTAGTCGATGCCTTACCATCGATTACTACGAACTGTGTACTCTCTGACAGGGAATCCTCTATCCAATTGCAAATTTGGGGCGATATACCATAACCACCCAATTTCATTAAAAGCCGTTTGATTGTATGCTGATAAGTGTAGAATAGTAGCTGGCGTTTTTGACAGAACTTAAAAACTTTGCGGTAATTCTCTACTGCAGGCCCCTACAACTGGAGCACTCAGTGCTTGCGCGCCCCGGTGCTTTCCCCCACCACTCCTGCCTCGCCGTGTCGCAGCACGTGTGTGACACAGACAACGCTCGCTCTCGCGTCTTCTTGGATGCGCTGAATATCCGTTCTGAACCTTATCAAATACGACGCTGTTAATCTATCTTGCGAATGTTTAGCATGAGAATAAAAGTTTCGGATTTAAATGTAACATTTTTTAATGCTTAATAGAAAGATTTTTTAAGCCTGATGGGAAACCGCAATGCTTAATATAACACTGTATCGTAAATATAAAAGTGCTGTCAGTACGAAAATAAACAGTCCGTAACACGCGAGGGGATTGAACGAACAGACAGAAGGGACCTGATTACTAAATTAAAAGCCCTACTGTCACGATCAGAGGAAACACAAAAATATACCTTTTTTTTTTTTATTGTACTTATAGCCACATCCGGGAGTATACAGTTATTACATAAAAATTTCTAAGATAGGTTTGAAGAAATAAAACTGCACTCAAAAGTTTTTATGAAGCCTGTTTCTGTGCACGCAGAGATGCCCCATCAAGTATTCAAATTGACCTGACAGAACTACAGTACAATCAATTTCGACAAACCACTATTACCATTAGTGATTTAAATTCCTTTATATATAGCACCAGCTGCTCCCCGCGGTGTTACCCGCGGTTCAATAGTCAGACATTAATGTGCCAAGAAAGGGCATAAATAACTACATGACTGCGATATTGTTAGCACGAAATATATAATTGTCTTGGAACGGATGGAGAGCCAAAAATCTATCGCAATACGTCCCTGTAAACGACGTTTCGAGACTTCTTGTTCTCCCAGTATACATAGAGATTTCTAGGACTCGATACACGGGAGCAGCCTACGTAGAGCTGTCCGTGCGAGAAACATGGAGTGGCCAGATGAATACCCGCCACTTTTAATGTTTGTCCTTGACTCTTGTTGATAGTAATCGAGAAGGCTACTTTCAATGGGAACTGTAACCATTTAAACTGGAATGGCAAGTTTGTTGGGATGATGGGAAGTCGTGGTATTAATACAGTCTCTCCCTTGGCTCCACCGGTGATGATGGTGGCCTGCACGATATGCCTTCTCAGGTCCGTGATGCGTAACCTGGTGCCATTGCATAATCGTGGTGCATCCAAGTTACGCATCAATAAAACAGGCACACCCACCTTCAGCTCCAACTTGTGGGATGGCACCCCTGACAGCTCTTATGAGTTTAGGAACTCTACAGGGTATGAAGTTGCGTCATCTGTTGTCATCACTGTATCGATTGACATGTAAGTAGTCACCTCACCAGGTACTTGAGCAATAATTTTGTTATTGATGTTTCTCACCGATTCATTCTTAGGTGCCAAGATAACTCTTTCACATAACCATTCCTCATTGCTCAAGTTGTCATGTAAACTTGGAAAAACCTCATTAATTAGGTTATGTTCCGAGCTTACAACAGTGCAGAAGTGGTTTTCAAATTTTATTAGGCCTTCCGCGTCCGTTGCGATGCGGCCCTCACCGATGTCGAGGAGGTATTGAGCAAAGAGCCCAGATTCTTGATCGTTGTAGAGTTGGACCCTCATATTAGTTTTCAGCTGTAATCTTTCTACGTGTGCCCACAGAGGCGAGGATTTGAGGCACGCATTGATCTCGTCTGCCACAGTGCCTCGCTCTATGACCGGCAGCGTCTGTCGGAAGTCGCCTGCGAGCAAGACAACGACTCCACCCATCAACATTCCGTTACCACGGATGTCTTGCAAGCTTCGGTTGAGCGCCTCCATCGCACGCTTGTGTGACATCGAGCACTCATCCCACACAATTAATTTGCACTGCTGCAACAGAGCGACGCGACCACTGGTTTTGCTTATATTGCAAGTGGGCGTTTCCTCACTCACAAGGTTCAAAGGAAACTTGAATACCGAGTGAGCAGTTCTTCCTCCACTGAGCAAGGTCGCGGCTATACCAGAGGACGCAACAGCTAGCGCGACATTCCTGTCCTTGCGCAACTGGGCCAGCAGCAAATTCAACAGGAATGTCTTGCCAGTGCCCCCAGGTGCGTCCAAGAAAAGGAGACCACCTTTTCCGTTCTCCACGCGTCTCAAAATTGTATTGAAAACATGCCTTTGCTCTGGTAATAGCAGGGGCTCAGTTTGGGCAACTTGGGCCTCCAAGTCTGTCACGTCGTAACTGAGTTCCCTGAGCAAATCAGTGGACAACTCTCCTGATCGTTGTGGGGTGGGCATGTTGAAATCAGACAGCCTTTTCCCCACCATCGAGAAAACTTTATCCTCAATAAGCTTAAGAGATTCGTTAAAATATATTTCATCGCTGGCCTGTGCTGTCCCTTGGTACTGATGCTCGATGTCTTCAGAAAACGCTCTTTTATATTTATTCCAAAGTGCCATAGGGTTCGAGAGTCCACAGGTGCTCAGCATTATAGAAAAGAGCTCCCTCAACTTCGCTGATGACCGTCACAATACAGCGTCCTCTATTGTAGCGTCCCAATGGCCATCATCTTCCAAAAGTCCCATCGCCTCACATGCTTCCTGGAACGTGGCTTTTACTTGTCCGTCGACTGTTTTCAGGGCCTGAAAACTGACGGGTCAGAAGCAAACGTACGCAATAACACTCAAAATGTGTTACATGCACTGTGTAAATTCTGCCCAGAGCATCTGACGCCTTCACATTTGGCCATCCTTCGACCAGGGTGCCCTGCACTCGTCGTTTCCATTCCTTATGTCACGTGTTCCATGTGTTATATTTTGGCACATCGGTGTACAGCAATGTTCTGGCAAAATCGTCGGTCTGGCACAGACGGAAAAATGCGGTGAGGGTGGTAGTGGGCGGAGTCGCTATTCGATCGCGCAAATTGGACTCCGTAAAGTACACACGCTCGCCATTGGGAAGGTGCACCGCCAGGTGTGTCACTGTCGGATGCCTCTCATGAAGCGGCAAGCCCAATATCCGCCATGCAGCTTCGTTGCTGCTGATATATCGACCGGCTCTATACATCTGCACCTCGTCTCTTGGATCAATATTAGCATAGCCCTGCTGTTGCACAATAAATATCGCTTGGTCACTGCCTTTGTTTATGTATTTGCAAATGTATTTAACTGCCTTAACCGAGTTACAGTGCTCCACATTAATGTGAGCATTAAATATTTTGCAAAGGAGCGGTGAGTATGGAACGATCCAGCTGTTGTCCAGTACGACTTCTTGTGCCATACCTCTCAGTTTCATTGTGAGTGTATGTCCCCCATCCTCGGGCGCTCTACGTCTGTACAATGGATATCCATTTTCGCTCGTTTGGGTCTCTTTTAACAGTGGTCCAGGATACTTTTTGCTGCATTTTCTGTCCTTCATGCATGGAGACATAGGGTTCAGCATTCCGCAAGGACCGTGGAGTAGGCTTCTTGTGACCGTGTCATATAGCTGCTTGTCCACATTGGGGTCAGGTAGCTCTGCTGATATCAGTGCATCGATTTGGTTCGGACGAAATTTCTGTTTTAACCATAGCAGCAAGTGCACATGCGGCAAGCCGCGCTTTTGCCACTCAATGGAATACAGGAAGCACTGTACTTCCCCAAAAACTTGCCCTTTCGTAAGGAGGGCAACCAACTTTTGTACTTTAATCTTAAAAAGACGCGCTACAATATCATGGCGATCTGTCGGTTTCTGCCCGACCATCAGTTCTTCCCTGATTTCGGCCCAGGCAGGGTTGCACGTAAAGGTGATCCGGCCGACCATAGTTCCGGACATAGGAGAACGCGTCCTGAGTGTATTCGTGAAGATACCTCGGACTATTGACAAATGATGACGGGAGAATGACCATCTGACCTAAGTCGCTCGGATTTACATTGGCATCGTTCGCAATTGCGTCTTGGAGAAGGACGTAATTATCTGCACGCAGCTTTCTTTGGTTTAGCGCTATGAACCTTAGACGCTCACTTTCCATCTTCACGTACATGTCTACCAAAAATTGCGACAAAAGTGCCTTGCAACGTAACGGCAAGTTGAAGTCGTGTTCGCGGACCATGAGGTGAAATGCATAGAAATCCTTACACGTAACTTTTTTGTTTGGTTTCGGTTGCCCAGTCGCAGGATTCATTTGAGGAATGCCGAAGTGATATCCTTCTTGCCCTTTCCAAAACATAATGGGATACTGTAGAGCATCATAGTAGCGGTGCGTGTCCGCAATCCTGGTGACAGAGTCGTCTTGCTTGCACAGGACAATGTCCCTGGGGACAGTATGGTCAGCACCTGTGACCACAGCCGCGACCTCGGCCACGGTCGGTGCGTTGTAGCGCCGTGCGTGCTGCCCGCTTGGCACACGATCTGCATGAATCACCAGCTTGCAGCTATCGTCGGGCATGTTCTCCAGAGGTGTTTTAAACTCGTGCACCAATACGTTGTGATCATGCAGAACTTTCTGAATTTTCTGTACAGTCGCGCGTTCAACTCCATGAAAATTTGACACCGTGTGTCAGTCTCTCTCTCGTCGTCCCCTATAAAGTAAATTTGCAAAAATTTAGCTTCACCATTGGACGGAGGTATAAGGGACCCGATTTTATGGTTCACTTGACCCTGCACCGTGAAGGTCGGTGAAAACCCAGGCATAGCTAGAATTCTATCTGCCCCAAAGGATGTCATGTGAAAACATGCATTATATTTTCTTATACGATTTAGGAACTGCTGTGACTCGTCGGTGTCTCCAGAAAATAATCGATTTAAAGGATCCGCCGGCTCTTCTAAAGTAGGTACGGATACCTTGCCTCCAGAGCAACACATTCCCGCCGTTTCCTCCTTCCATTTAAGTGCCCCACAAAAAGTGCATGCCTTGTTCATACGGCCAATTTTGATGAGTGTGTGGTTACTGTAATCCAAAGTTGGATCATACTTGAAAGCACAATTTTTTAAGAAACCCCAGGTATTCATCCGACGTTGAACTTGTCGTTGTGCAGCAGCATGTCGGCGTGCGTCTGCTGCTTCGGCTGTCTCAGAAACACGCAGAGACGCACTGTGTTCACCGTTCTGCTGACGCCGATCATCAGCTTGCGCAGCGGTTTCAGCCGCTCCAACTACTGCCTGCCGCTCCGCCTGCCTAATTTTCCGCTCTTCAGCATCTGTAGGCGATTGTTGCTGTCTAGCTACCTTCATAGCTCGAGCGCGTTTAGAGCTCCGAGATAGATTTGACTTGCGTTTGCTAGGCATTAGAAACTTAAATAGTAATACCTAAAGTGAGGAACTGGTGTCGTAAAATAACAAAATCAAGTAAGTAACTACAACAACAACAATACAGTAACAACAAACAAATGCCAAGTAAAGAAACAAAATAAACAGCAAACCTAACGGAGAAAAGTAACGAAATAAAACAGAAATCTAACGGAGAAACGAACTGTTGAGACCCTACAAATGCAAAGCGAACCAACAAAAGAAACAACAAATGTAACGAATAAAGAAACTATCCTGATCCTATAAATACGAACTAAACGAATGAAAGAAACAATAAATATAACAGGGAAACAAACCAACGAAGTCTTACAAACCAACGAAATCACCAGAGAAAGATTGAATCAGTGAAATTGAACCAGCAAAGTCACGTCAATGCACTAAAAGCAAACGTTCGAATGCTATGAATAATCGAAATCACCAAAGAAACTATCATTCATTGAAATCCAAAGAGAACACAATTTTAAAGAATTACGATAACATCACAATATTCGAACATCTAAAGTTGAAGATAACAGCCCAATACACGTCATCGAAAACCAAGGAGAAAACAATATTTAAGAACCTGGATAATATCACAATTGAATACACATTATACGTCGTGATAAATATTTTCTTGAGTGTTATACTGCGTGCCATCTGCTGAGTGCATTTGCTACTACTTTCGTTGTAGTTGGCCGTAACACACAACGTTTCATATGTTAACTGCAGCGTACCGCCTGCCATCTGTTGAGTGCATTTACTACTTTCGTTGCAGTTTACGTACGCTATTTATACGTGGCAGTTCGCGCTTTGTATACGAAATAGGGTTTGGTATCTAGATCCCATTCTACACAAAACGTCAATGTTTTTCTTGCCATGGTACTTAGAGCATATTTTAATTAAAGTCTTCAATTTATATACATACTTCCTTCATTTGTTACAACAAATGAAAATGAATGCGGCATAAACGCCAACATTCAGATTTCTTGTGTATGTAATTATATGTCATTTAAGCCGTTTTGGCAGTATCCCAGAATGTTTTTGTATAATCGAAAGTAAAAAAGATAAGAATAACAAAGAAAAAAAATTTCACTACAGCAGGACAAGAACCATTGTCCATAATAACCGAAGTTTATAACATGACGCGTTAACGCTCACGGCTAAATATGACACACACGACATAGCACCTCTGTTGTAGTATTAGAACCTTCTTACAACCGTTACGTATTTCTATGGATATATTTTAAATTAATAACTTGTAATAAATATTTTGAAAAGTAGCCTATGTCCTAAACCAAGACATAAGAAATCTCTATATGAAATTTCATCTAAATCAGTGCTGTAGTTTTAGCGTGATGCGGTAACAAACATAGACACTTTCGCATTTGTAATATGTATAGGATTTCATGAAGAAGAATTCGCCGCGGCGGAGCGGCCGAGAGCATTGAGGCAGTTCCCCGTCGGGGGTTCGGATCCCCCCTCGGGCATGGATGTTTGTGTCGTCTTTAGTATAAGGTAGTTCATAAACCTTACAGTGAAATAAGTTCATAAGTAGTTTGTAAGTTTAGGATCTGATGACCCCGCCTTAACAAACATTTGAACAAGAATTCCTGAGGATTCATGTCCTTGCCCTAAAATGTGTTGCAATGTTCTGAGAAACGTTCATTTGTGAACAAATGTTTCCGGTTATGAATATCAACGAAATAAAAACAAGATCAAGTTTAATGAATTGTTGCAAGCTGTATTTCCAATTGTAACTGCCAAAACTATTGTACCTAATATGAGATAATTAGTTTCTTCAATGCGATGCCAAAGATCAACAAAGATTGTTGAAAATTTGCATAAACAAAAATTGACATCACTATTATTGCTTTTAATAATTGACAAACAACACGACTCCGCCTCGCTCCGTGCGTCGCCAACAGTCCCCCTGCCACCTGTGCGCTGACAGCGCTGTGCCTGGCTCCCACTACCACCGACTGCTGCAGCAGAGCACCGGTGCTTTTCCCGAAGCATGCCAGTATTCGCGAAGCACCCGAGTTGGAGAAGTCTGCTCTACTGTGTCTATGTAAAATTTGACTACATATCGTGTATATGCGGCTCGTAATCCCCCGGAAATTCGTTCTTTCAGCTCTCGGCACAGTTTGTCATGGTTGTTACAACGATAGATCACAGTCGGTGGAGTTTCGGAAGCTCTTGTTCAAAATGTTCAAATGTTTGTAGAACTTATGGGAATTAACTACGGGGCATCAGTCCCTAAGCTTACAAACTACTTGTGAACTAACTAAGGGCCGCGGTGGAGTAGCCGAGCGGTCTAAAGCGTCTCGCTGCGGAGCGCGCGGTTGCTCACCGTGGAGGTTCGAGTCCTCCCTGGGGCATGGGTGTGTGTGTTTGTCCGTAGGTTAGTTTACCTAGGTTTAAGTAGTTTGTAAGCTACGGACTGATGACCACGTAGTTTGGTCCGATAGATTTACAGACATTTGAACATTTTTGAACTAACTAAGACTAAGGACGGCACAAATATCCTTGCCCCAGGGGGGGATTCGAACCCCCGACCGTAGTGGTCGTGCAGACCGTGACTGGAGCGCCTCAGTCCCCTCGGCCACCGCGGCCGGCTTATTATTGAAGAACGACATGTTGACCATAGCTGTTTATTATTTCTCAATGCTACCGGTTTCGGTTATTTACCATTGTCAAGCGTTAGCAGAGATTAGCTAATTGCTTAACATGTCGAAATACAAAAATACAAAATTGTTCAAATGTTCAAATGTTTGTAAAGTCTATGGGACTTAACTACGGGGCTATCAGTCCCTAAACTTACAAACTACTTATGAACTACTTACGAACTAGGACGGCACAAATATCCATGCCCGAGGGGGGATTCGAACCCCCGACCGTAGTGGCCGTGCGGACCGTGACTGGAGCGCCGTAGTCCCCTCGGCCACCGCGGCCGGCTACAAAATTGTAACACTACAGAGTCTGTAACAGTCAGCCACTGTGATAATATCAATAACTAGAGCAATGACGACGAATAGCCGCGGTGGAGTAGCCGAGCGGTCTAAAGCATCTCGCTGCGGAGCGCGCGGTTGCTCGCCGTGGAGGTTCGAGTCCTCCCTGGGGCATGGGTGTGTGTGTTGTCCTTAGGTTAGTTTACCTAGGTTTAAGTAGTTTGTAAGCTACGGACTGATGACCACGCAGTTTGGTCCGATAGATTTACAAACATTTGAACATTTGACGACGAATACTTGTGTTATAATTTTGTATTTCGACATGTTAAGCTATTAGCTAAGCTCTGCTAACGCTTGACAATGGTAAATAACCGAAACCGGTAGCAATGAGAAATAATAAACAGCTATGGTCAAAATGTTGTTCTGCAATTATTTGAAAGCTGTTATGCCCTAACTATTCACCTTTCTAGGCTGGTTGATTGTTTGCTGCAGCTTAGCGACCATTTCTTCCGCAGAATTTTCGTCCGTTTCACTTGTTGATATCCTTCTCCGTCAATGAAGTCAGTAGGAACCAGGGGTGCCGTGTTGTCACATTCCATGTTGGCAACTTGTTGCAGCGATCTTTCCTCGTTGTCGTTGGGGTCAGCAGAAGATTAGTCATGTGAGTCGTCGTCTGTCTCTTCCAATATCCATTGTTGAATGCTCCGTACTTCTTCTAGTAATTGTTTTCGCTGACGTCGTCGCTCAGCGTGTTTCTCTTCGGGGTGTTTCTGCTGTAAGTCCTTGCTTGGTAATGTCACTTTGTGATTCTGCCTGCGATAGCCAATGCAATGTCCATTCCGGAAGCCATGTCGTTGTGCAAAGGGAGGCCTGCAATACGTCTTTAGCGTGCCCAAAGCCTATTATCACACTACAAAATTGCAGTACACTACCACAATGCCTTAGTAAGACGAAAGCTAACGCTATTCAATAACGTACGTAAATCCCTTACGTAATCCCCGACGTAAACACGTTACTATGGCCGATCGTATCAGACTGACGTGATGGGTTGGATGTAACATTGAGCTGACCGACCAGTAAAAGAGGGAAATTTGGGTTCGAGTCCTGGTCAGGCACAAATTTTCCTGTGCCATCGTTTGGTAGTAGGGGAGAGCAGTAGACAGTCAAACAAAAATTACCCTTTTGTTTCGTATAAACTACTACTAATAAAACAAATATTCTTTATTTACTTGAAAGAACAATACTTTATCAATATTTTGGAACAAAAGAGTAATAATTTTGCTACTAATTAGTAAGTGAAATACCAATTTGTTTTAAAAAAAAACCGCAAATTTTCACTGTGTACCGTGTATAGTACACAGTGAAACAGCTGCTATTTTTTATATTTATTACTTGCTGAGTGACTTATAAAACATAAATATTTTTGTTAAAAACAAGTACAAACATTAACATATACTACATTATGTTCAGTGAATATTAAGCCCACCAAAATTGATTGGAAAACGAATATACCGGAGTTTCTTAGTAGCCGTAGGCAACGCAGCTGGCAAAATCATTGCAATGTCCTTATGTGAAACAGAAACTGGGAATACAAAACCAGTATTTTTTAATTAATAATATTTTTTATTTTATTTGTTTATTTATTATTATTATTATTATTATTATTATTATTATTATTATTATTATTATTATTATTATTATTATTTATTTTTGCTTTTCCGAAGGTATGAGACTTCATACCGAGTACCGTACTACATCCTACTGACTTCAAGACTTTAGCTACAAAATATACATTGTTTTGAAATTTCACCAAAATGTAGTCATGAATCATAACGTTCCGTTTGAAGTTACAATGATCTCCGTTTCACTGGATGGCTTTCATCTTTGTCACTTTCTTCATCACTTCAAGCTTCTTCAAGCTGTTTTACATACACACCGTTTTTTTTTTTTTTAAATTATTGTTGACTCTTCATACGTTTTTCTCCTTTTCTTCCAGCTCCGTTCTTTTTCTCAAAGTCTTTTCTTCAACAGCTGCTCGCTCTGGTGTTGATGTATACTTCTACGTTTGGAAAATCCACTTTTTTTTTTTTTTTTTTTTTTTTTTTTTTTTGGGGGGGGGGAGGTGCTTTGGGCAAAGCACTAAACTCTTTTGGCGAGATGTATGTTTTGCTGTTGTTACTGCAACTGGCTTCCACAACATCTTCCATAGTACTCTCCAAAGTGTTAGGAGGAGTCATACATCCAACTGAGGCCAATGGTTCTGTTTCACTGTGTACCACATACAAGTGTTTCACTGTGTACCAAAGTCACCATAAATTAAAACGTTGGTCACAACTCTTAACCTACTTATCTACCAAATCTACAACTGATCAATATATAGCTAAAGATGTGTATCCTATGACCAAACAAAACCTTTATTTTAGCTGTATGTTATATCGAAAATATTTAACTTGCAAACAGACGTTAACTGTAACTTCTAACCACCGAAAACTAATAATAACGTATAGAAACAAGAATAATCAACCAAACTGTCCACCATTACAGTACAATATGTATCTTATCATAATAAACATATAGGGATACCAACAAGTAGAAAAAATTACTAAAAACGATTTATATGGAATGTTTCACTGAGTACCGTGTTTCACCATGTAATACTCTCCCCTACATGTTTTGTACCTGCTACTAACCGATAACTTCCATTGGCTGAAGATAAACAAATGTCACTTTCACGTAGCAAAGTTACAATTACAAAATTATTAAGTTCAACAAATTACCAGTGTGTCATAGGTTGTGTGTATCTTGTAGAATCTGCTTCGCTTGTAAAGTTCTTCATATACCCGAAATTCTGGTTAAGGTTGCGTGCCGGGTGCTATCTTACAGACCTACAACACTTGAAGTGAACTCAAAACACAGTTCGCACTTTTCATAAAACTGTATTAAAAAAACATTACATTGTTGCTATTAATCCACATACTGTAATAGTGACTGACCAAAGTCAGACTTAACAATGACGCCCCGAGTCTCTCTGCTCGGATCCTTCCATACTATTTTGACGTGTAGACAACAATACAAACTATTGTTAGAAACAGGAAGTTGTACATTTATTATCCACAAAAGATTTGAAAAAGATATTTTTCATATTGCTAAGTAAAGCATAAAATGTTTGTTCGTTTAGATACGATCATTTTGAAAATAATTGCTACGTTAAAGCAATATATGCTATTATATGTATACGTACAACAGAATTCATAAAGACGTTAATAACGTAAGAATTATGTTATGAATACAATTCCTAACATATATGGTAAATTATTGCCAGTATTACATTAATTCATCAGATGTCATTTTATGTCCATGTATTGCGTTTGATGTAAATCTAATATCATTTAATATGCTTTCTATTACAATGTATTATTGCTATATGTGCTTACTTTATATTTCGGAATATGCAATAACTTTGCTTCCTACCTATAAATGAACATTAACGGAGCAGCTATTAGTTATTATGGTGACTTTACAATCTGGTAATATTCTTAAATCAAAGTTATCTGATATCTGTAGTTCAGCATAGGGCTAATACACAGGGATTTTCTTATAAGAGTTAAATACTGTATTAGAGTGTTGTCAACATGCAAATGTACATCTTTAGGTGTTTCCCTAAGTGGCCTGTTACGTCTCATACCGCTCTCTCATAGAAGGATCTGTACCAAAAGATTGGAAAGTTGCACAGGTCACACGCATATTCAAGAAAGGCAGTAGGAGTAACCCACTAACCTACAGGCCTATTTCATTGACGTCAATTTGCAGCAGGGTTTTGGAACAGATCCTGTATTCAAATATTATTAATTATCTCTAACAGACCGATCTATTCAAATGTTCAAATGTTTGTATAGTCTATGGGACTTAACTACGGGGTCATCAGTCCCTAAACTTACAAACTACTTATGAACTACTTACGAACTAGGACGGCACAAATATCCATGCTCGAGGGGGGATTTGAACCCCCGACCGCAGTGTCCGTGCAGACCGTGACTGGAGCGCCTCAGTCCCCTCGGCCACCGCGGCCGGCACCGATCTATTGATCTAAGGTCAATACGGATATAGAAAATATCGTTCATGCGAAACACAACTAGCAATTTATTAACGCGAATGATGGTTGCAATCGACAAGGGTTCGCAAATCGATATCGTATTTCTTGTTTCCCAGAAGGCTTTCTTCATCGTACCTCATAAACGGCTTTTAATCAAATTGCGTGATTATGGTATATCGCCCCAAATTTGCGATTGGATAGAGGATTCCCTGTCAGAGAGTACACAGTTTGTAGCAATCGATGGAAAGGCATCGACTAAAACAGAGGTAATATCGGGCGTTCCACAGGGTTGTGCTACTGGTCCCCTGCTGTTCCTTATTTACATAAACGATTTAGGGGAAAATCTAAGTAGCTCTCTTAGGTTCTTTGCAGATGACGCCGTCATTTACCGTGTAATATTATCATCTGAAGCTCAAAACCAACTACAGAACGATCTGAATATCAGTATGGTGTAAAAATTGGCAATTGACTCTAAATAATGAGAAGTGTGAAGTAGCCCATATGAGTTTCGAAAGGAAATCCGTTAAACTTTGTTTACAAGATAAATCAATCAAACGTGAAGGCCGTAAACTCCACAAAATACCTAGAAATTACTATTACTTCAGACTTAAATTAGAAAGAACACGTGGGAAAGGCGAACCAGAGACTGCGTTTTTTTGGCAGAACCCTTAAAACATGCAACAGAACTACAAAAGAAACTGCATACGCTACCCTTGTCTGTCCATTTTTGGAGTATTGCTGACCAGTGTAGGATCCTTATCAGGTGGGTTTCACGGAGGACATCGAAAGAGTACAAAGAAGGGCAGCTCGTTTCGTATTGTTACGATACAGGGGAGACAGCGTTACGGAAATGATACAAGATCTGGGAAGGGAATCATTACAACAATGGCGCTTATCGCTGCGGCGTGGGCTACTAACGAAGGGCCAACATTCTCCTCAGAATGTGATAATATATTGTCGACTCACATACTTAGAAATGATCATCAGAATGAAATACGACAAATCAGAGCGCGAACGGAGAGATTCAGGTGTTCTTCCCGCGCGATATTCGAGAACGGAATGGGAGATAAATAGTATAATAGTGGTTCGATGAACCCTCTGCCTGCACTTAAATGTGATTTGCAGAGTATCCCATGTAGATGTAGATGTATACCACAGACACAGCGGAACTGGAGGAAATTGACTTTCAGAAATAAATTTCAATCCCATGACACACTGCTAGGCTATACCGCGACGCTGCAGCTAAGCCCCTCGAACTGAAACTCCGGCAGGAAGCTAGCCTTGGCCGAAATTGGTTTTATGATAATTCATTCAGCGCGGCAGTTCGTCAGAGGGGCTCAATCTGCCCGCCCACAACGCGGCCGCTCTTTGATGTGTGGCGCCGCCTCCCGCGCATGCGCACACCGCGCCGTTATGGCCAATTTGCTTTGAGACCGCAGGCACAGCGAATGCGCCGCTGTTGCCCGCTGCTGCGCAAATGGGCTTACTTTCTTTCCGAGCCACAGCTCCCGCGCTTTGCCTCGCCTACTTACCGTCAGCTTCAAAGCTAATGCCGTGCCTGTTGCGCGCAAACTGCGAACGCAGTGCCCGCGCAAACGGCTAGAGAAGGTCATCGCGACGTTGATAGAGTCACCAAATTGCCTCGCTCGGCCGCTGCCTTTGCGTTCGTAGAATTACGCGCTGTCTCAGGTGCTCGGCGTGTTTATTAATCAGTTAAAAGGTACACGCCCTTGTCGTATGCCCAAGTTTACAACTAGGCGGAATAGCTAATAAAGCTTATAAAGATAGTAAAATTCTTCCTATTCCATGTTAGCGTGGTGTGGTACAGCAACCGTGTTATGTCGAATTCTTGAATAAAAGAATGTCTTCGATGCAATTTTTTTAAAACTAGTATTGCCTGTGGTCGAAAATCGAACAATTGTTTTTACAATGGACACAGGGGGTAAAATTTTACGTGTCATGTCGGCGGCCTCGTGTGAATATGTTGCCGGCCGCGGTGGCCGAGGGGACTGAGGCGCTCCAGTCACTGTCTGCACGGCCACTACGGTCGGGGGGTTCGAATCCCCCTCGGGCATGCATATTTGTGCCGTCCTTAGTGTTAGCTAGTTCATAAGTAGTTTCCAAGTTTAGGGACTGATGACCCCGTATTTAAGTCCCTTAAGCTATACAAACATTTGAACATTTATTGTGATTATGTTGGCAACATCAACAACACGATAGGAAATCTTTGCCCATTTGTTCGAACCAAATAGAATGACTCGATTAGTGTATCGTACAGACCATGAAGTAAACAAATAATGCTGTTCCTGCTTTATGGTTGACAGGTTCTTGTATGTACCCTCGTCCGCTCAGTAAAAATAATTGCCCACGTAAAGCGAAGATTCCATGAGAAAACGTCAGCGTTGTCAAGCGATTGGCTAAAATGAAGACTCACAAGGATTCTCACTATTCAGCATCTGTTGCCAACATTATCACAGGAGGCCGCTGGGATATTTGGTAAAATTTAACCGGCACTGGGAGGTATGAAACGGTATATTTTACGTGGTAAGGAAAATGCCTGACACAATAACAACAAATAAAAACGGCAGTATATACTTCTCATGCCATTTTCGAATTATATATCTTTCATTAGTCTAATATTTGAAATGGAACTACAATTTCGGTGTTCGTATATTTATACAACGGCCAGGAAATATTGTTATTTCCATACTGCGATATTCAGAATTCCAGAGCTGACAACATGTCGACTTCGTAGTTCCACCCGTGCACCGCTTCATGCCTCTCCTGGCGCATCATCATTTATATCGGCATTCATATGAAAACATCCATTTTCTTTAACCACTCTTAATCACTGCGAAAATGAAGCATTTGAACGATACAAGAAAGGGAGTTGGGAGCACTCCATGTTTCGATATTCACTTATTTTAATACGTTATTTTAATACTGCAGATGCCCTGCATTACAGCGTCTTTGGTCGAGGCGAATAGCCAATCAGTGAGCTGGTTGTTGGAGAATGTAGATAGGAAAATTTCTACTTCCTTTTACCAAAATGCACACATAATATTTATATTCATGAAATCTACGACAAACAATCTATCGAATTATGTAACTTTCATTGGCCTTCTTGTACGAATAAATTAGTAATCTGTACCACAATTTTAGTGTTAGCGTATTCGTGAAATCTACGACAAACAATCTTTCGAATTATGTAACTTTCATTGGCCTTCTTGTACGAGTAAATTAGTAATCTGTACCACAATTTTCGTGTTAGCGTATTTATATAATGGTGTCGCTTTTTGCCCGGTTAGGGCATCGTCACATATTTGACAAAGAAGAAAAATGAACCAGAAGTTACGATATTTACATGACAATATTTCAAAAATATTTAGAAAAACTTTTAGCCACAAAATTAAGGAATTGTGATAATGTACGGTACTGATGTTTTACCTAATCTGTGATAGACGGTGTTTACATTAAATGCAGCCATAGGATATCTTACACAGGCATAATATGTCATCCCTTGATCTTCGGTAACGTTGACCGTTAAAAACAATTGATACAATGTTAAACAAAATGGCTATTTAAATAATTCATATTCCGAGATTTACATTGTTTGATGTCCCTTACCATGGAGTAGGTCTTCGTTTATACGATGTAAGATACCTGTCAGCCTACTATTCGTCACAAAGGTACATTTGTTAATCACGTAACTATCAATAAAAGATTTTGTTATGTTGTGAATTAAATTCAACACTAAATAGTAAGTTTGCGGTACTCAATATGTATAAAAAATCTGATCATTAATCACAAATTTAATGTGAAGTATGTTCCAAAACATATAAAATCTCTATATAACGGCTAGGAAGAGGAGTGGTTTGCTGGTATGTGGTAGCATTCTAATTATGAACGAGGATTGTTATATTTGGTTATGGAATTTTTGGATGTATGACGAACGCTCAATATATGTGTGTTTCAACTCAAAGCAAGTTCTGCATTTGTCTACAGTTATTTAATCAATTGCACAGGCAATTTCTGTTAAGTACAAAGGTAGCCTACTAGATTGCCTCATCTGGAATTAAGAACCTGCATATTACACACACGGGAATTTATCTAAATTGATCGTAAAATGTTTGTTACATTAGACACAGAACAGCTAGCAATTCCAGATTGGATAGTGGATTATCAGTTCATAAAGAGATACTCAATTCCGTGACTATCTCTCTTACGTAAAAAATAAATTCAAGTTGCACAGCTTCACACAATTGCAGATCATGAATCGAGTATCAACGACCTACATTGACGCCACAACGTCTAGCCTGTGGTAGTGAGAAACAAATAGACTGTTCTCTTCCAGAATTTTTTTGCAGCATCTTATCAGAACATAACCAGAGAGTTACTTTCAACTGATTTATTATCTCAACGACATGCTTCGGTATTGGTACTGGTACTGCCTATCAAGGGATGAGATATTATTGCCTCTGTAAGATATCCTATTGCTGCATTTAATCTAATCACCGTGCATCACAGAGTACGTAAAACATTAGTACCGTACATTATCACAACTCCTGATTACCGATTTCGGCATTGTTTTGGGCTAAAAAGTTTTTAAAAATATTTTTGAAATATTGTCATGTAAATATTGTAAGTAAAATGTAAACTTTCACGGCTGGAATGGTCAAAATTACTAAAAATTTCCGGGCTGTTATGTCGTGGTCTAGTGGATTTATTATTAAAACCCAACGTTTCGTCCCCGACTGCGGAGAACATTCTCAAGGGGGATCATGGCACTTTTGGATGTCCGATTCACACCCTGGCTTTCTACTGACTGAAGCCAAATTCCGTTTACGAGAGCACGCGCGCAGTGGTGTGACGTCAGATGTTTTTGACTTGCGCGCGCAATTCGTCGTTGCCGATTGCCTCCGTCCGTTAATATCATCCCATGGTGGAAGACTGTTACATTTCTTCTTCAAAATCGGAATCCAGATATCATAGAGTTTCACGCCCTCCTCCATCCTACTGAAATTATTGGGGTGTTTTACAATTTATATAGCCTCTCTGTACAGTCTTTCGTGGTATCCATTTGTGGCTGCTAAAACCTGAGTCTTATGAAATTGAATAAGGTGGTCCCCTGGTTGAAAAACATGTTCAGCAACAGCTGATCTGTCAATTCTCCCCTTCTACATTTCCCCTTGTGCTCATCTAGTCGTTTTTTGACTGTTCTGTTTGTGGTACCCACGTATAGGTCCCCACAGCTACTCAGAACCCTATAAATTCCTGCTTTTTCCAGCGGTTTGCGGGCATGCTTTGCCGATTTCTGGTGATCGTGTATCTTCCGAGTAGGTTTGTAAATAACGGCAACATTCCGTTTCGTCAAAAGTTTACCGGTGTGGTCGGAGACGACTTTAATAAAAAGTAGGAAGACTTTAGATTTCACAGGAACCCTTTCATCGTTTTCAACTCTACGTGTCGGTCTCAAAGCTCTCCTAATCTCTGTAGACGAATAGCCATTCTTAAGTATAGCATTACTCAGGTGTTTCAATTCCGCGTCGAATAATTCCGGTTCGCAGATGTTCCTTGCTCTGTCCGCCAACGTCTTTATAATGCCCCGCTTTTGCTGTGGGTGGTGGTATGAATCCCGGTGAAAATAACGATCTGTGTGTGTGTGTGTGGGCTTCCGATAAACTATATGGCCCAATCTGCCATTCCCCTTTTTGAAAACTGACACGTCAAGAAAATTCAGTTTTCCGTCTACCTCCTTCTCCATGGTAAACTGGATTCTAGAATTAATCCCGTTGAGGTGTTGAAGAAAACGATCCAGTTCTTCTCTACCATGCCTCCACACAACAAACGTATCGTCTACATAGCGAAACCAAATAGTAGGTTTTTTGTTTGCTGTTTTCAATGCCTGTTCCTCGAATTTTTCTATGTAGAAATTAACTATAACCGGGCTTAAAGGGCTCCCCATACCTACACCATCTGTCTACTCATAAAAATCATCGTTCCATTTGAAATAAGTGGTCGTGAGGCAATATTTGAACAGAGTTCAAAGTTCTACTTTGCTTTTCTTCTTTATCAGATATCTGAAGATGCCCAAACCAGGCGACACGCGTCATTTAAATAAAACTTTTTGTAACCAAGACATTCTCTTACTCAAGAATTCAAGCTTATAAAGATAACTGCGGAAACTGCGTGCCATTTACACGCGTTTGTCTGGCGACACCGCTAGCAATGCAATCTGTTAGTTCGATTTGTAGGGAATAGTTGCCTTGACGTCTGTGATTATATATTTTATTTCTCTGCGTACCAAAATTATTTTTTAAGGTTTACATTTCTAGCGGAATTCAAAGTATTATGTTATAGCTTGTTATAAACCATAGAGCAGAAGAAACTAAAGCAGTTGTCTCTGTCGCGAACTGTGCAACGCCATGACGCTTCATGATGTCAGGCGAAAATGTAAAAAAACTACTTTTAAAATTTTCTTAACAAACTGTTATCGATCTGTGAAAACAAATCAGATTTTGGACAACTGTCATTTCCCACCACTGAAGATGTTTTATATATTGAATGAAACGAAACACGTCTGATGAAAATCGATCGCAGTTTTCGTAGTTGCGTAGACGGACATATAATACCTTTCCATGAGCAGTTCTGCAGTAGAACGGAAGGCATTGCATCAAGCCAAATACTGGAAATGTCAACGAAAATGTAAGACTTTATTTCATATTTCTGTCGGACCCTGTGTTCATAACATATAATTTTGTTTCAATACCAACAGCTGAAGGTATAGTGCTGTTGTTTCTAAGGCCTGTTCAACGCCTTAAATGAAGGGATTCAAGTAAAACTTGCTTTTGTTGTGTTAATACTCTTGCAGTACTTGCAGAAATTTTCAGCAATATTATTTATTTATTGGCAGATCTAGATTTCGACCACTGTGTGGTCATTATTAATGCTTAAATAAACCCTTAAAATCAGTACGAACGTAACCTCCACCATGGAGGTTGAGATGTTTTAAGTATTTTAATAGTTTTTAAGCAGTGATAATGACCACACAGTGGTCGAAATCTAGATCTGCCAATAAATAAATAATATTTACGACTGATCGCTGAAAATATCTACAAGTCAAATACAGTCGTTGGGCACACGATCCACCATTTAATCAAACCTGACACTAAGCACTATTTTTCAAAAAGAAAAAAAGGAAGAAAGCTACACAATTAACAAATTACATCTACCCAAGGCTTTCGAGGAAGAGTGGGTCCGACCCCTCACACCGCCTTCCTTTGAAAGGAAATACGTAGTTTAGTCCAAAACTGTTTCTTTTCTTTCCCCAAGAAAATGATCTGAAGATGATAGTTTTGTAGTATGACAAAGTATTAAAGCGAGTCAGTGCGGAAGCTTTATTTGGCGACTTAGGAATCACTTAACTACTATCGACCACCTCTCAGATCGGTACGGTTTTTCGTGTCGAAATATTTCACACGCCCCTGCATAGAGAATTGGGCTCTTCCATGTACGTTCCTACTGGCTGACGAGCTACACGTGCCACCATTCTTGCATTGTTGCTGCTTTTTGTTTCGTATTCATTAGCCCTGAGAGCTCTCACAGACGTACCATTTTGTTAGCGTGTCATGGTTTTACTAAACGTTACTGTTTCTTTATGGCGGTTATGGCGGCGAAATCTGAACCTTCTACGGAACGTATTTTAAGCGAGACAGATATGGATGTGAAAGAACGCTTTGGTGTATCCACCGATAAAGAATTTGATTTGCGGTGACCGAGGCCGTTTCCCGTCGGGGATTAGGATCCCCCCTCGGGCATGGCTGTTTTGCAGTCTTTAGTATAATTTAGTTCATAAGTAGTTACTGAGTTAGGGACTGATGACCCCGCAGTTAAATCCCATAAGCTTCACAAATATTTTTAAAGAATTTGATGACAGCGATAATGGCTCTGATTTTGAGATATTTAGTGATCATGATACTAATTCAGAGCGTGAAGTGTATGCGGGTGCAAACAGACTAATTACTTTTTTCTTTATATCGGAGAAGTAAAATTTGACGAAGTTTATCCCTTCACTGACTTATGGTATGTTGTAGTCGCTCTACATTGAAACAATGAATCGTAAAGTGAAAGCTTACTTCGCGTACAGTTTATCGTCAGGGAATTGTGATTTTTCTATTTAATTATGTTTCGAATCTGTAATATAACCTCTCTGATGATAATCGGTGGGAGAGTAGGGAGCTGACTATTTTGATAAATAAAAAATAGAAATATACAGCAAATTTAGCAGTTTTTTTTAATTTTTAATTTTTTTAATTTTTTGCCTTTTATATATATTGTGTTCTTAAAAAAAGTCAAGTTTTAATATAGTCTACTCCAAACAAGTCCAGTCAACAATAGGGAGTCATGAAAATATATATTCCGCAAACCACTGGTTTCATATATATGAAAGGAAAAGGCGATCTTAGAGACCCCTCCATAGTAATTATGTTTCTGTCAATGTCCGCAGTAGTTAAGGGCTAGAAAAAATTAAAAAGCCTGCACATAACAGGCGTTGCCTCTCCTCTCCCATTACGAACTATCATGTAGGAGCTCTGCAAATAATTATACCACGGAAGTGCAAAAATCCGATCTCTGAGAAACTGTAAGTGTTCTACATCTACATACATACTCCACAATCCACCGGAAGGTGCGTAGCGGAGGGTACACTTTACTTCTCAGTTTTAGACATCTAGTAAGGTCATAATAAAGACAATTATTAGTGAGTCATGAAAGTCATGAATATATGGTAAAATAACTATGTTCTTCTGCAAGGTACATCCCTATGAAGGAAATGTTGGAGCCTGCACCAGTCTGTGTCTTATTTCGTTAATGAAATACTTACCTCATGAAAGATATATCTTGTGATGGTGAAGATATATTTTTTTCACGCCAAGAATACTTCGATCTCTGCTAACTTTATCAGATCAACTATGTAGTCGTCAGTATGTTTGTTACTTACTTTTGAATTCTTAGATACTGGCTCACTATAATGCAGCTTGGTATTTATTCATCATCAAGACCTAATGTCTAGTGACACCTTACGTATCTTTTAACGTTTGGCATACATAATGTTGACAGAAAATGCACCAATGTATTCAGTCTGTTTTATTTTACTTTTTTGATGTTGGATAATATCCGGAACCAGTAAAGTCGTAGATGTAATAAACTGCTGATGGTTGACAATATGCATTTTTAAAGTATATTACGGCTGTTAACACACATCTCAGTAAAAACTTGAACTTATAAAAGAACTATACATTCTCAGTAGAGTCAGTATTGTAGAAAAGTCTGTAGTGTGGGTAAGCGTTAGTGATGGTCTAGACATGTGGCAGTTTTTAACCTAATCGATACAGCTTCACCCAGAGATTATTAAACCTGCTTTCGAAAACGACATCGTGTTCTGATTGCGTTTTATTTTCAATTAAAATCTGCTGAGAATTAGTGAAGTATTGATTTTGGTACTGAGTTTGCAAAATATCTACTTACTTGGAAATTGTCTTCAATAACCCAAACGTGTAGTTCTGGTTTTTGTTCATAACAGTGTCTAATAAGTGAATCTACATCTACATGGTAACTCTGAAAATCACATTTCAAAATGTTCAAATGTCTGTAATTCTATCGCACCAAACTGCGTGGTCATCAGTCGGTAGCTTACAAACAACTTAAACCTAGGTAAACTAACCTACGAACAAACACACACATCCATGCCCCAGGGAGGATTCGAACCTCCACGGGTGAGCAACCGCGTGCTCCGCAGCGAGACGCTTTAGACCGCTTGGCTACTCCACCGCGGCAAATCACATTTAAGTGCCTGGCAGAGGGTTCATCGAACCACCATTATACTAATTATTTCCCATTCCATTCTCGAATAGCGCGCGGGAAGATAGAACATCTGAATCTCCCCGTTCGAGCTCTGATTTCTGGTATTTTATTCTGATGATCATTTCTACCTATGTAAGTGGAAGTCAACAATATATTTTCGCATTCGGAGGAGAATGTTGGCGATTTGAGTTTCGCAAGTAGCCCACGGCGCAGCGATAAGCGCCGTTGTTGTAATGATTCCCATCCAGGATCCTGTATCATTTCCGTAACGCTGTCTCCCCTGTATCGTGGCAGTACGGAACGACCTGCCCTTCTTTGGACTCTTTCGATGTCCTCCGTCAAACCCACCTGATATGGATCCCACACTGGGTAGCAACACTCCAAAAATGGACGGACAAGCGAAGTGTATGCAGTTTCTTTTGTAGTTCTGTTGCATGTTTTAAGGGTTCTGCCAATAAAACGCAGTCTCTGGTTCGTCTTTCCCACGACATTATCTACGTGTTCATTCCAGTTTAAGTCAAAGTACTAGTAATTCCTAGGTATTTTGTGGAGTTACGGTCTTTACTTTTGATTGACTTATCTTGTAAACAAAGATTAACGGATTTCTTTTCGTACTCAAATCCGTGGCTGCTGTAAATCGCAGAATTTTATGCTGTCGACACTTTCCCGGGAAAAAAGTACTAACTTCTCTGTGTGAGGTTTCTACAGCATACTATTGGATTTCTACGTCTACTGGAAACTGAATTCGTGCGAGTAACTGAGTTTCGATGGAACAAGTACAGAATTACTTGGATGGACAAGGCACATCTCAGTCGCTCGTTTAGATCGCCTTACGTCAGGCATTATCGGGAAATGCAACGGAATGCCGAGTTTTGTGTGGCAATCAGCTTACTATTACAACTGTGGAAATATTACGGTTTGTAACACTTCTAACAGTCTGCAGCGTTCGTTACTCTCGAGAAAGAAGGAAAAGAGAGGGATGAAGGGGGTCGATGAGGGAGAAGGAGTGGGAAGAGAAGTAGGGAAGTGTCGACATGTGCGTGGAAACTCAAGCAGTAGCAGCAGCAGTTTGCTTTCGCGGACTGAAAGGGTACGCGCCGGTGGAACGGCGGCACACATCCGCCCAGAAATTTCCGACACGCTCCGTCTCCCGGCGCGAGGTGCGTCAGGCCGCTAACTCGAAAGAATCGAACAGATGAACGGCATTAGGGAGGGGTACACAGGAAATCGAGCCCCTCGAGGAAGCTTATTCAAGGTGGAGACGTGCTCCGCCCTCTCAAGCAGGCGGTACGTCAGGGGGAAAAGTCGAGAGCCTAGTCGCCCAGAAACTTGTGCCGCTGTGCGGATACCTCACATGATGAGCAAGTGTAATGGGCTGGTGAATCAGCAAAAATGAAAGGTGTTCAAATGCACGTTTTGCATATGCTAATTATGTAACTTTATACAAGATACCGTTGAAAGCCACGAAATAAAAACAGAGCAACTGTAATTGATGTAATTTCAAAGGAAAAACGTGAAATTAATAAGGTTCCTTCATACGAAATACTTAATGAGAAGCATCACTCAGCACAGGGAGCTCATATAGGAAGCACTTTTTCATCCAAATCACGCTCTCAGCTTGAGCTTTATTTAAATTTTCCTATTATTACAGTTTTGGGTGTTGCTTTTATGTCGGCACGAATTTACTTCAAAGGAAACGGCACCTTTGTACTATTAACTAGTATTTATTAAAACAAATAAATAATGAAATATCCTGGCAGATTAAAATTGTGAAATCTGCAAGGAAGTTTCATATCAGCGCACACTCTGCTGCAGAGTGGAAGTTTCATTCTGAAAACAAATACTCTACAAGAATTGTAGACTCACAAATATTAAAATTACAGACACTGAGTGATACCCAAAAATTCTAAAAATCGGACCGTAAATAAGCGTAGTCTGAGTTTCTAGTCCTGAGGCACTGCAGAAGACTGAAGCAACGAGAGGACACTCTTCGACGTAGTCATCTGCTCTCTCTGCCGACAGGATTGGCTATCAGATGACAGCCTTCGTACGTGTGCTTCCTATAACGGGAATACAGGAACTGTTGGTAGCCAACTGCGGTGCTCCCGCAGCCGCAACTTCTACACATATATTTACATACATACTCTGCAATCCACCGGAAGGTGCGTGGTAGAGGGTACACTGTACCACTACTAGGCATTTCCTCTCCTATTACACTCCCAAATAGAACGAGGAAAAAGACAATGCCTATATGCCTCCGTACGAGCCCTAATTTCCTTTATCTTGTCTTTGTGATCAATACGCGAAACGTAAGTAGGCGGCAGGAAGATCGTACTACACTCAGATTCAAATACTGGCCCTCTAAATTTCCTCTACAGAAATTCATGAAAATAACGTCGTCTTTCCTCTAGCGATCACCAATTGAGTTCCCGGAACATTTCCGGGACACACGCACATAGGTCAAAATTACCAGTAACGAACCTAGCTGCTCGCCTCTGAACTACTTCTATGTCTGCCTTTAAACTGGTCTGCTGAGGGATCCAAATACTTCAGCAATACTCAAGACGTGGTCGTACAAGCGTTTTAGACGTGCTTTCCTTTGTACACAAAGTTCATCTTCCCAAAATTCTCCCAATAAACCAATCTTTTATTGTTCGTTCGATACTTCCATCCGCTACTTGTTCCACCCGTAAGCTGTTTCTCACACAACAAAAATAATGCTACAGCATTTCTTTACTCATTGAAAAGTCCGCGAAGAGATTTCAGAAGGAATCGATATAGGATTTTTTACAAACTAATTTCAGTATCTAGCTTTGCTCACACCATCTAATTAAATACACCGAAGAGCCAGTACATTATCTGTGTGTCCATCTTTGGCAAACAATGGAGAAGCCACTTGGCATACAACCAATGAGGTTTTGGTAGCTCGCTAGAGTGAGTCGACATCACATTTCCACAAACTGTTCACCTAATTCGCGTAAAGTCTGGGAAGGGCGGGAGAATATGAACCGTTAAGTCACGTTCAATAACGTCTCAGCTGTGTTGGATCTTGTTTTGATCTGGCGAGTATGGGAAGGGGCCTAGGGAGAGGCATATCGTCGCCGGCTTTTTCATGTCCCTCAGCGCAGTTGTTACGGGGCTATTCCCCTATTCTCTAACAGATCAAAAATATGTTTAACCTGTGCTTGCTTGTCATCTGTCAGGCCAATGTTTGCCGGTACCACCGTGTAATCGCCTGACTGCCTTGCACCGTGCCCCGTCATTTCGTAACTTGCTCTTAAGAGATTATATCAGTCTCATTCGTTTAACATTTGATTTTTCAACTTTCCGGTCACACTTACCAGTCAGGTCGTTTCTGTCAGCTACGTGTTTCGAATTTACTTAGTTCATAAACGGTGCTAGCTATGTACGCGATCATGAAAAGAGATAATACATCGTTTACCGATCCAGTATGAAGATGCTCCACGAACTGAAAGGAGTACTTGAAAAATAAAATGTTATTAACTGCAACAGAGACACTCGTGTTTTTCTTTCAATGAAATTATTATTCGATGTCAATAGATTTTGCCGCGGTGGAATGGCCGAGTGCTCTGCGGCACCTTGCTGCGGAGCGGTGATTGCTTCCAGTCGGAAGTTAGAGTCCTCCCGCGGCATGGGTGTATGTGTTGTCCTTAGTTAGTTCAAATTAAGTAGTTTGTAAGCCTAGGAGTTGATGATTTCAGTAGTTAAGTCCCATGCATTTTCTTTCCTTTGCAACAGTTTTCTCGTCATCAAAATTTCTTTTCTTTCCAGGGTAAATCTGATTATACAATTTATCTACTTCGGTCGTCGTAAGTTATTTTCCTACCCAAATAGCAAAACTTATTTACTACTTTTACTGTCTCTTTCCCTGATGCCGGCCGCGGTGGCCGAGGTGACTGAGGCGCTCCAGTCACGGTCAGCACGGCCACTACGGTCGGGAGTTCGAATCCCCCCTCGGGCATGGATATTTGTGCCGTCCTAGTTCGTAAGTGGTTCATAAGTAGTTTGTAAGTTTAGGGACTGATGACCCCGTAGTTAAGTCCCATAAGCTTAACAAACATTTGATTTTCTTTGCCTGATCAAATTTCATGAGCATCGTGTGATTTTGTGTAGTCTCTATCATACTTCTTTTGCTCTTCTGAATCTTTATCTAATACCTTTCTTTCAAATTAATGTCCATCCCACTCAGTTGCTTTTCAAGGTCCTTTGTTGTCTCTGAGAGAATTACGGTGTTACAGGCAGGCCACAACGACCGCAAAGTTTTTATTTCTTCTCTCTGTACTTTAATTCCTTTTAGAATGTGTATGGGAGAACAGTCTCCGACGATGCGAGCGACCGTAGTGCCGTGACGTGTAATCCTTGTTGTGTGCTTCCGTTATTTTCTTTCCTTTTCTTTTTTCTTTTCTTGTGGGACCACAATGTTGAGTTTCTAGGTCTCTGGACTTACATTCTACTCAAACTACTTTACGTTAAAGACAACACACTCCCATGCCCGAGTGAATACTTGAACGTCTTTCGAGAGCGCCAAAGAAAACCTGCGAGGCCATCCCCGCTGGTGTGCTCGTTGTGATTATATATAGGCCATATTTTCAAAACCTATTCATACACAGAGTAGTTTCTTCTTATATCTACTTATCAAGATTATGCAGCTTATCCAACTGGTTGAATGAAGTAGAAAAATTAAATTTAATAATTTATTTGGATGATAAAAAGGGATGATAGAGATTATGACATGTGAAAAAAACTTGACATATATTAGTTCGTGGTATATACACGTATAACAGAAAAAAGAAGAAGAAAAATGGAAATAAGTACTGAGATTTCTTGAAATGTTCAAATTTTCTAAACATGTTGGACAAAACTGCTATGGTCGTTATTCCCTAGACTTATAAACAAACTATATTGCACTAAGGACAATACATACACGCATGCCCGAGGGAGGACTCGAACCTCCGGTGGGAGTAACCACCCAGTCCGTTGCATGATTCCAATCCTGCGGGCACAGATTTTTGTTGAAGGTTTCTCCACTGTCTGTTTCTTCACTTGCTGCCCTAGGTTATGGTGCTCCACCTCGTAGCTTAAGATGCGTCGAAAGTTTAAGAATAATTGGTTATTATTTTGGTGTTGATTTTTATTCTTTTATATTGATTTTATTGAGTTTCTGGATTTGTTGTTTAATAATTACTGCAAGAAGATCGATTTACCTTTTTTCTTATCATTCTGTTGTTTTTCTTTTTACTATTATTAATTGTATGTTTTGTTCTTTTTCTAGTTTAAATTTTTTCTTTATATATATATATATATATATATATATATATATATATATATATATATAGTCAACAATCCGAAGATTGGTTTGAATACCACAGTGCTTTACTAGGCATGATCCTGTTTGCAGGTGGTATGCCGTTACCTTCCTCCGACCTTTGAACTGACTTACCCAGCCAGTTATAGGGGGACCTACAGTTTAACGTGGGTTCCGAACCACGGCATATATTTGAATCAAGATTGGTTCCTACTTTGTTTTTGATTTTGGGCTGGGGTTATCAACCTGCACGTTTACAGGCTGGTAATTATTTAATTTTTTATACTTTAGTTGCTAGATTACCTTTATTGTTGGTTTTATTTAGGATTGATGATGTATTTAATACTGCCAGTGTCTAAGATATGTTCAGTTGTTCGACTACTTAGACTAGCACCAATGATAACAGACACTCCCATACCTGAGAGAGTTCTCGAACTTCCGACGGTGAACAACCGCTCGCTCATCAGCAAAGCGCCTTGCAAAACATTTGGAGAAAGTATCGGCCCATGCTGCCGATGCTGAAGCCATCTGTTTTCCTTCACCTCATTAGTCACCGTAATATGAGGCATATGCGGGTTTTCGTAACTCTGACCACCCCGCGCACGCCACAGAGGCAGCACGTCACAGCGCAGTCACGTTGTTGCCGCCAGCCGCCGCATCTCGCGGGCAGGCTGTGTGGCTGGGACGTGTTGCCCGCCGCCCTGCCATACCTCCGTGGTCTGCATTTCAGATGCGTCGTGCCGCAGACAGCGCTGGAGCTGCCTGTTGACTCTGCAGACGGGCCCGCCGCTGTTTCGCGGTGCTCCGTCAAGCCGGCCTATTTGCACAGCGGAAGAGTTTCCCTAACTGCTCCTTCCCTGCCCACGTGCATTTGCATGCGCCCCTTGCTCTGCGGTCGTTTAACCAAATCATTCTTGCTGCATGCCATCCCAATACGCGCGGACCTGTTACACTCCTCCTAGCGTCTCGAATTTTGTGTGGGTTAGGTTACTTACACGACTACCGTAACAGGTAAATAACGCGCAACTGTCTCGCAAATACTGCATTACATTACGATGTCCCATGATGGGCTATACTCCTTTCATACCCAAAGTTGTAGGTGAAGTGACATTAATATAGAGAGACGACATAAACGTTTTCTGAGTATTGTACCGCGTCATGATATAAGGCTATTACTTAAATAACCGACGTTTCGGCCAACGTTACAGTGGCCTTCACCTGGGTATACTGATGTGAGCTGGTTGTTACTACACTTTATATTACTTTCATTTAGACATTATGTCATAATTTTAAAAAATATGCGATGTTATTGGTGAATTTTTGGCGGAAGAATGGAACTTTGATAGGATGCTGAGGTGGAAGGAGTGGGGGTTAGACGTTGCTTCTTGCATAGCGAGACATATTGGTGTTTATCGGCGAATGGGGTGAGGGCTTCCGTTTCTCTCCTGCTGGCCGTGGGTCGCGCGGCGGCAGTTGCTTACTGCCGCGGTAGAGTAGCCGAGAGGTCTAAAGCGTCTCTCTGCGGAGCGCGCGGTTGCTCGCCGTGGAGGTTCGAGTCCTCCTTGAGGCATGGGTGTGTGTGTTCGTCCTTAGGTTACTGCCGGCCGCGGTGGCCGAGGTGACTAAGGCGCTCCAGTCACGGTCAGCACGGCCACTACGGTCGGGGTTTCGAATCCCCCCTCGGGCATGGATATTTGTGCCGTCCTAGTTCGTAAGTAGTTCATAAGTAGCTTGTAAGTTCAGGGACTGATGGCCCCGTAGTCGAGTCCCTTAAGCTTAACAAACAGTTGAACAGTTGCTTACTAGTGACGCTCGCGTGTTATGTTGTCAGTGCGGCCTATTTCGCTGTGATGGCTGGTTGCCAAGAGGGGGCAAGCCTGAGTCCATCTTCTCTATTCATGTTATTACGGTGTTTTACAATTTCGATGGCTTCCCTTATCTTGCGTTTAACCATCCTAGGTTGCTTGGCGAGTATTCTGGCATCGACAAATTTTATATTTTTGTTGAAATCCTGCTGGTGTTCGGCTACTGCAGATTTATTCTGTTGGCCTAATCGAATGTAGCGTTAATGTTTGCGTATGCGTGTTGCCACTGCCCTCCCTGTCTCACCTATGTATACTATCCCACACTCGCATTCTCCCTTGTATACTCCTGATGCGTTTAGTGCCTCTATGTTGTCCTTTGTGGAACCAAGTACATCCTTGATCTTGTGACTACTACAGAAGAAAGGCTAGACTCCAACCCGGCGAAGATTTTTAGCAATCCGATCTGTGACGTTTTTTACATACGGTAAGCGTGCTACTGGCTGCTTTTTATTGACTTCCTGCCTACTGCTGTTTCTTTTATTTGTGTCCATGGCGGTGTGAATCACTCTATGGTTGTAGCCATTTGCCAGAAATGTTGTTTCTAGTTTGTTGAGCTCAGCTGTTTTGTTGTCTTCGTCACTTAGTCGCTGCGCGCGAATCGTCAGTGAGCGGATAACAGAGTTCTTCTGTGCTGGATGGTGGTTTGATTGGGCGTGCAAATACCTGCCCGTATGTGTAGGCTTCCGATATACCCTGGTACCAAGTGTGCCTTGCCTAGTTCTATAAACTTCCACATCTAGGAATGGAGTAGCGCCATCCTTCTCGATCTCTAATGTAAATTGGGTCTTCTTGTGCAATTTGTTCAGATGTTCATGAAACCTGTGTAGCTCCATCTCACCGTGGGGCCATATTGCGAACGTATCGTCCACGTATCTGAACCAGAATCTTCGGCGTAAAGGGGCGGAACAAAGTGCCGTTGCTTCGAAGGCCTCCATGAATATTTCGGCTGCCAACGGGGATAAGGGAGACCCCATTGCTACGCCGTCTGTTTGCTCGTAGTATCTTTCTTGCCACTTGTAGTAAGTCGAAGATAATCACAACTGAACCAGGTCGCATATATCTGGCGGAATATGTTCTTGTAGGATGCCAACAGTTTCGTCTACTGGCACATTGGTGAATAATGACCTTACGTCGAAGCTGACCATGATGTGAGTGGGTAAAATTGTTTCTTCCTTAATGAAAACTTTTATGTCATCTGACTCTGGCCGCGGTAGCCTACGTAATTATAGAGAGAAACGTTTAATGTACATTAAGGTACATTAATTCATTACAAGCAAAGAAAATAAAAGAAAATAAATTTATTTTCAAAAATTTTGTTCCCACGCAATTGTCTGTTTGGGCCTTCAGTACAAATTTTTATGATCTGCACCATTTACAGTAACATACGTTTGAAAGAAATGAGATGAAAACATCGCAGGATCGTATAAAATCAACTGGCTGTCAGATACGATAGCTTCAAATGTCAAAACAAGGATATCAACACCTTGTCAACAAACCTTTCTTGCTGCCATTGTAACTGTACTGGAAGTTTGCCCACTGCTGGTGCCACTGAGTGTAAAAACATGGAACTAAAACACAACGCGGACGTTACCGCAGTCCATCCATGATTGTGTGATGGAGACCCGCGAAATTCCTATCGCGAACCACAAAGAAATAAAGCGAGCGAAATCAGAACCGCACAATTGTGCGTGCGGGGCCTGAAAGGGATACACCATACAATTCATAAGTAAATCTTTATAAATAACAATAAAAAGCTGTGCGTTTGTCTCGCTAAAACTCGGAAATGGTTTGCTCGATTTCAATACTTTCTTTTGCAAATTATTTATGAAAGAGGGTAGGGAAGGAAAGAACTGACAGTGGCTGTATTAGGGCATTGAAATTAATATTGGTAACAATTGAAAATGTGAGCCGTGCTGGGCATCGAACCCTGATATCCCTCCAAGCCAGCGGCCGCCTTAACCACTTGGCTACCCGTGCTCGCCTCCCGTGCTACCCAATCCTCGAAAAGTCGCTCGCTATGGCCATAGCGCCCCTACCGTCCGTGCCCTCTTACAGTCACGGATACCCGTGCGAGTCCTACGTGTCACCACATCAGCGGTGAAGCCGTCTTTGGGTGTAATTACATATTATATTGGAAAGAAGAGACACCACACCAACTTAATAACTTTATTTCTGTTATCGTAACGGTTTGTTTACAGAAAAAGAAAAAAACTTGGGAAAACCGAAAGGATCAGCTACAAAAATGAAAGGAAATCTTAAATTCGACATCTGTAATACTCTCGAAATACAACCAAACATACACAACTGTTTTGGGTGCTTTAGACATAGCAAGAAAAAGAGGAACACTTGTACTTATTTAATTCATCTTAATATTATTATTTCACACCACATATAGTGTTCAAGGAACATCCACTAATAAACGAATACATTACTAGATTACGGCAGCATTGTCTAAACTATAGATAAAGTCACATTATTGAGAATGGTGCTGTAGTGAATTGAAACTAGTCATGTAAAGTAAAAAAAAAATCGCTCTCGCACTCCTATTTGACAACAATGTCGATTGAAGAACTAAACCTTCATATTCACATAATGCACAACAGGATCAGTTCAAGTTGCTTTCGATGGATGGCCTTCTTTGTACCCAAATTTGCTTAATCCTTCTACAGTGGCCGGCCGCGGTGGCCGAGGGGACTGAGGCGCTCCAGTCACGGTCTGCACGGCCACTACGGTCGGGGGTTCGAATCCCCCCTCGGGCATGGATATTTGTGCCGTCCTTAGTATAAGGTAGTAAATAAGTAGTTTGTAAGTTTAGGGACTGATGACCCCGTAGTTAAGTCCCATAAGCTGTACCAACATTTGAACAATTTTTTGAACTTCTACAGTGTAGTCTCTTTCTTTCATCAGGCCACGGTATTCACTTCGATTTCTAATTTCCATATCAAAATATCTTTTGTTTGCATTTTTTTTTCAATCTATAACGTCTGCCTGTGTTATATCGGCCTCTTACCGAAAATTTAAGTCATCGTTTTCTCATGTCACCTGTATGCTTTCTACTCTACTCTTTCTTTGTTCTCAGCCTATTAGTTCCTTTATCATAAATTTTGGGGCTTAATACTTTCCCAATAACCTTTCTATTGAATTTATTTGTTGTTCCTGCTCCATAAGTACATTCAGATTTGATTATAGTGCTGTAATCTATAAGTTCATTAACTTTTGAAAGTGAATGTCTATCACAAATATGCAGTTTCCATTTTTTGACAGTGAATCTATTTCAAGCTATATCCAGATCGGTTTTTATGATTGCCTCCAAGTATTTTAAATGAAAAACCCTATTTATTTCTCCATATTTCGTGTTGAAAACGGCGATTTTTGTTTGTTGCATGTAATACATACCGTTGTTTCGACTAATATTCATAGTATTACTTTTTCCTCATCTTAACCATTTCAATTTGTTTGAGAGCACTGGTAATAATCCTAGTTGAAATCGATAGGTCATCTTCAAAAGCTAGACAGCATTCTGCAACATTATTTCTGCCTAACGTCATTGATTGATCTATATTTTGACTCGACTTTTGCTCTGGCCATTCTGTAATTACCTTTCCCAAACCAAGTTTAGACAGTAATGGGCAGAGTCCGTCTACCTGCGTAACACCAGTTTTTATATCAAATGAGTCACAAACTTCTTCCGTGAATTTACCTTTGGATCTAGTTTCGGATAAAATTTCTTTCAACAACGTTACAGTCCGCGCGGGAGTAACCGAGTGGTCTGGAGCGCCATGTTGCGGTCGCGCGACCTCCCGCGTCGGAGGTTCAAATCCTTCCTCGGGCATGGATTTTTGTGTCGTCTTTAGTATAAATTAGTTCGTAAGTAGTTTGTAAGTTTAGGGACTGATGACGCCGCAGTTAAGTCCCATGAGCTTTACAAACATTTGGACATTAAAAAACGTTAGAATTTTAGTATCTTGTCCTTGTTCGTTGGCCTTTCTAAAATCCACAAATTTAGATACTACAAAAATTTGGCGCCAAAGGACTACTTTTAAATACAGAATTTCTTCCGGACTGGGTAGTTTGGTCTAAAGCCCACTTTTTATTAAACAGTTTTGGGTTCTAACTGTTCTTGGGTTACATCAAGTAAACGCAGTGAAATTATTGACTGTGGGATCTTGAGAAGAGGGATTCCTCAGATGATGTTCAGATGTTTGTAGAGCTTATGGGAATTAACTGCGGGGTCGTCCCTATGGATTCCTCAGCGATTATTAACAACGTAGACGATGGAACGAATAAATACCCAGGCAACGCCGGGTTTCCACCCAGTACAAAATATTTTCTACTCAATGAGGTCGTCTGACATTGAAACCGTATGCGTAATATGTAATTTGAAGATAGTCTGGATTGAAGGAGGGAATTTTATGTATTAGTCGTTTGGCTTTCGTGACGCATTTTCAGATAATTTCCAGGTCGAAATTTTATATTACACGCTGCAATTTAGCACAGAGTTCTCTTGTTTTGACGCCAATGTGAAAACATACAGTTAATTATTATCTGAAGATATTAAACAAAGACGAAAGATATAAAATAAAAATTTATATTACTATGAAAACTATCTTAGAATTTGAGATTTAAGCGCCCATCTCTTTCAGTGATATAAATGAGCTCATAATTTACATCATGGAACTCTTGCGCGACCTAACGAATACATTAAATCATCGCTCGTACGACAGTAATGAGTAATGATGAGATACGTTTGAAGTTCAATAAATATGTAGATCCTGTGATGCTCAATTTCGCTTCTTTGTCGTTTTAATTTAGACCCCGTATTGCGAGACAGCTATTCCATGACCGTTCTCCTGATTGCTATGGCTAGGGATATTTAAACCACTTTATGCAGTATCTTCGTAATTAATAGAACGGGAGAAATGAGCTTCTGTGTCGTGCACGGTATGATTATAAGCCTTGTAGCTATATTGACGTAGTGTCGTTTTGCAAGGTCAGTCACATGTACCAAAAAGCTGTTAAACAGCGAAAACGGCAAACGTCGGAATTTATTAAAGCATGTAACATATAACTAATAAAATGAGCACCTTTACCCATGCGTTTTGGATTAAAATGAGAAATAACAGAATTACACAAGATCGCTGTCGTCGAAATTTCAAGAGCGGTATAGTAGAAAGGTAACGACGTAATGTATCTGAAGCAAGTACAGCAAAACAATAGCACTTCCACAGATAATACGCAAAATGTGTTAGATCGTTCAAAGAAACACTCTAGTGACGCAATTATCACTGATCACAAACGAACACTGCACGTCACAAGATGCAAGTTAGGTCGTTGATCAAAAACATTATATATCATAATCATATATACGTGAATGATGTGAAACCTCAAAGTGAAACAATCTCTGTTTCCGGTGCCAATTTACGCTTTATCCTTCACCGCATTTCATCACAGCTAATAGTGAAGCAAGTGTAACATACGCGGTAAGAACCTGCGTGTTGGGCTATGTACGGTTCTGATTTAGACGTTTGGCTCGATGTTATCTTAGGGTCGAACTGTACGTCTGCTTTCATGCCCCAGCAACTACCTTAGTTGTAGATATTATCTTTTATCTATGATCCCGTAGTTAAAAACACTCTATGCATAGGCTGTAGTTTGTAAAACAAAACAGAAATGTTACATAAATAACAGGTTCATCAATAAAAAGACTTTTATTCTAACTTTTGCAAATGGTGTACCCAGAGACTTAGTTGAATAAGGTTGATGCAATCAAATTGTTTCCTTCTTGGAAGTCGCCAAATGCATTTTTAATCATAAATAGTATAAGATGGTAAAACAGTTGCATTTTCTGCGGTAAGAAATTGATAGCACTTTTCCTCAACTAAGTAATCATTATTTTAAGAAACACATAAACTCTGTACATTTCGCGTGCACTCAACATGAGATTGTCAACACATCAAATTAGTTGAAATTTCTCGGACTCCATTTCTACACTCGTAAGTTCTTGTGTAAAAATATAAATACATAAGGTACATGTACAATATAATGCCCGGTTCCTAATAAGGCCCACCCTCATTTTCTAGTATAGAAAGTTTGAAAACGGTGCTAAATGTCGTTGGTAATGATACTTTGTGACAACTAGTGGAAAAGGCAACAACTACTTCCGCACCCGCTCTCGTGCGGGCCATTTTACTTTCAGTTGTGCTACGGCGCTCAACGAAGGAGGGCCGGCTTCTTATTTTCACGGTACGTTTCATCTAATGCATTCGCATCAGTCATGAAGCATTTGTAAATATGTATATGTGTACAGAAAATTGTGCCGTGGGATAATCATTAAAAAAAGTAGTTTCTTTTTATACAATAAACACACGCGCGTTTTAAACGGGTTGTTCCCAATAAGGCCCATCATAGAAAATGTAATGATTAGACTTATGATCCTATTACGATGAGGAAACGTACTGCTCTCAGAACAATGTTGGTTGCTGATTAAATTTAATAATCTTAAAAAAGTTAATAATCATTAAGTAAGTTACCAACAGTACTGTATGAAGCGTTGGTAAAAAATGTAAATATAAAATTCTAAGATCATCTCATTCCACTTATGTCGAAAATAACATTACATTACAACTCTTGCAGCGTATTCCAATAGTTTTCCTGCTGCTTACGTTTCTCATAATGTTAATATGAACTAGATGTGGCTACGGGCCATATTAGGAACAGGGTCTCTTAACAAGGCCCACTTACAGGGGTTAAAGTGATGATATTAATTACATACACGTTCCATTTTAATTTATTTTTGAACTGAATATAGTTGTAGGATGTTGCACGTACGATCTCGGAATATTCCACTTACACACACTGCATACGAAATTTCTAAACGTTAGGTGCGCCACATTTGGTTCACGTACCTTATCAGCTGCACCGGTGTACACTTGTTCTCTCCAGATTTAGTCACGAGAAGCGACCATTTACTGCAGAAATCTTAACGCACTGCCAGATCGAATCACTCCTGTCATGCATGAGGGCCCTTCTACTGCCAGGTCTAGATAGTCATGGAGTTGCTTTTTCGCGTACATGCTTCGCTCCTCTCCTCCCTCTCAATCTCAAACTCCCCACCAGTTCTGTCCTTCGGCCGCTTCCTGATTGGCCGATCCCTACCCCTTGTAAAATCGTATACCTCTTCACATGAGATATTTCCTTACTAATGCAACATCATTTAAATAAAAAGGGAGTTTGATTAGTATTACATAAAGTCTGAATTAAATAAATACACAAACCAGCTTCCTCATGCTACACAACATTTACGTCAATTATCGGCAAATTAGACAATAAATTGACACACTAAGTTAAACGAAAGATAAATCCTGCTGCTTGCATTTTGAGTTTTACTGTGCAGAATACGATGATCTGTTTATATTTCCATTATCGATTGACATCCGTTAAAATCAAATGACGCTTTCAAGTTGATTGTTAGAGAAAGTAAGCTATAATCTAAACCAAAGGGTTTCAAAAGTTAGTTAATTTAAGTTTGATTTTTCTATAGTGATCAGAATTTGTAATTTTTAAAATATTTAAATTAGTTTTAGAATCTTGAGATATGCGTAACTATTCCGACATCGTAGATGCCTTTGATGTTGATAGTAAACTGTTTTATAGGTTAATTTATTTTATTTCGAATTACTGGAGTGCGGAACTCAGAAATGTCCTTCATACTTTCTTACAAAACGCTCGGCGAACAGCCCTCATTAATGATTTTGTATGTGTCTGGAGACTGAGTCATATAATTTTTAAAAAAAAAAGAAATGACCGCCATTTCACTGATAATTATACATTTATCGTCACAACCAGGTTCCATCCGTAGGCCATTCTCAAGTGATAAAAGTTGTCATGATAATAAAAGCAATGAAAACATTTGGAGTTCAGTCCATGTGAGAAGCATGAAATGGGTAACACATTTATCCTCGCATGTTACTTTAAAATAATAACATATGTATGTAGAATGAAACTTTCACTCTGCAACGGAGTGTGCGCTGATATGAAACTTCCTGGCAGATTAAAAGTGTGTGCCGGAACCGGGACTCGAACCTGGGACCTTTTCCTTTCGCGGGCAAGTGCACTACCGACTGTGCTATCCCGACACGACTCACGATGCCGCCTCACAACTTTACTTCCGCCAGTACCTCGCCTCCTACTTTCCAAACTTCACAGAAGTTCTCTTGCAAACACGCAAGACTAGCAGTCCTGGAAGAAAGGATATGGTGGAGACATGGCTTAGCCACAGCCTAAGGCATGTTTCCAGAATGAAACTTTCACTCTGCAGCGGAGTGTGCGCTGATATGAAACTTCCTGGCAGATTAAAATTGTGTGCCGGAACCGGGACTCGAACCTGGGACCTTTGCCTTTCGCGGGCAAGCGCACAGTCGGTAGTGCGCTTGCCCGCGAAAGGCAAAGGTCCCAGGTTCGAGTCCCGGTTCCGGCACACAATTTTAACCTGCCAGGAAGTTTCAACATATGTATGTGTTTGCCATAAGATCAGTTGCCTTTGTTATCTTATGGAAAACACATACCTGTGTTATTATTTTAAAGTAAGAGACAAATGTGTTACTCATTTTATGCTTCTGACGTGGAGTCGACTCCAAATGCTTTTATTGCTTTTATTATCATGGCCACGACATAGTAAAACCTGTCTGACAACTTTTATCACTTGAGAATGGCCAATGGTTGAAATCTGGATGTGACAATAAATATATAATTATTTCAAAAAGAGGTCAATTCCTAGAAATAAATAAAAAAAAGCCTTCATTAAGATTGAGAACAAAGCAGCACCAGTGTTTCCTCGATTTCCGCCGATTTCGATATACCCCCGAACGGCTGCTCGGTTTAACCTGCCACTACCTAGTCTATCTGGCAGCTGCTACAACCTCTTGCCACTGCCCACAGACAGTTTCTTACTTTTCCACACAATACCATTACTTATACTAATTGCGCGACTATGCGGACATTACTTAAGTAAAGTCAAACCCGACAGCTCGAGAAGTGGGACACAACAACTGTACCGTCGCTTCAGGGACGTATACCAAGAAAAGAACTACCGGTACACTCAAATTCGACATAATTGTAACATGCAGGGTGAAGAAAAATTTGCGCACTCGGACTTCGTATTGCAATTCCCCACGCGCTAGCAATGCAAAAGTTTCTGTCACAAGATTTCATCCTGCGTATATTGCCTTCAATAAACTGACGATACAGACGCAATCTGTGAACAATGGCAATCAAATGTACGTTAATGCCCTTTTTCATTACATAGTAGCACTGCTGTGTAGTTGGTGAAGTAGATACAATTTCGGGTTAGCGTAGAGTTCCTACTCTGCGCCGTGGCGTATTTATTTCATTTACGGTATTAATTTCGTTCTGCCGTGTTATACTGTGGTAAGATTCTTAAGCAACACATATCCTATATTTATATAGTTCATGGTATTGTAAAGATGAACGTAACAAACCCATTTCCAGACAAGTAAGAAACAGATATTTCAAAGTAGGGACTTATTTAGAATAGAAAATAACTATAAAAATACCGAAAGGGTGCGAAAACGTAATCACAGTATATACACATACTTCCCAGCGCGTTTCCTAACATTCCAGCTATGTCTCACAAAATTTCGTCCTACATATTTCCGGCAGTAAATAGACGGCGGATACTGAGATTGGTGTGTTTCATAATTACGCAATTCCACCAACAAACTTCTATGGGATGTAGAAGGCGTCTTGAACAAAATGAGCATGCAAACCCATTCCCGGAAACGTTATACAGCGACGCTAGAGATCGTTGAAGTTGCTGGAGGGGATGTTTAGCGGCAGGCGCTGGTGCCTGTAACTTGACCGCTCCGCAGCGTCGTTGAATGCGGTCTCCGGACTAGGGTTTCCATTTTCATTTTATTCCTCAAGGCACCTTCTATATCCCCTAGGAGTTCGTTGGTGTAATTGTGTGATTCTGAAATACAGAGACGACTGAAACCACACTCATCTCATGCTTCGACGTGCACGGAAATAATGCGCCGAACGAAATTTTGTGAGACACTTTTTCTAGCTATTATGTTTCAAATCGCGCATTGGAAATATTGTTTCACTAAGTTTTCTTGTTATACTGACTATTACGTGTTTGCGTGCAACGCAGTGAAAGTTTCTGCCGGCCGCGGTGGCGGAGGGGACTGAGGCGCTCCAGTCACGGTCTGCACGGCCACTACGGTCGGGGGTTCGAATCCCCCCTCGGGCATGGATATTTGTGCCGTCCTTAATCTTAGGTAGTTCATAAGTAGTTTGTAAGCTTAGGGACTGATGACCCCGTAGTTAAGTCCCATAAGTGCTACAAACATTTTAAGTGAAAGTTTCTGCTTGTTTTTAATACGGAAGATATACACCCATCCTCGGCGTTGATCGTTGATGCAATACCTTCATGGATATGCATCAATGGAAGTCCATTTAACATTTTGGCGCCGCGGAGGATTACCGTGCGCTCTGGGGAGCCGTGCTGCGGTGCGCGCGGCCGTTCGCCGTCGAGGATTCGATTCCCCCCTCCTGCATGGGTGTTTGTGTTGTCCTTAGGTTAGTTTACCTTAGTTTAAGTAGTTTGTAAGCTACGGACTGATGACCACGCACTTGAGACCGATAGATTTACAAAAATTTGAACATTTTGGCGCCGTGCTACAATTATTGGGTCTGTGGGACTGCACACTTATATTATTGTTATTGTACATGTTGTCAGGAAGGCGGTTCAAATATTAGTGATGAAATGGACAATATCTATAGTCTTGGCCGCAAATTTATTAACAGTAATTACTCAATTGTATTTTGTTCATGATCGATATAGCATTTCATTTTGAACTTGTTTCATTTTATATTATGTTGTATGTTTTTAAATGCCCACCAGATGACACAACAGCCTCAATCCAGGTATAAAGGTTTTGAAACAGACAGATTTATGCAGCATCGTAGTTCGTGTATTCTAAGGACGGACCGAATATTCGGTTTCTGTTACGGCCAGTTTCGGCCCAAATAATGGGCCGCAGTTTTGGTTTCAGCCAGAAATCAGCGGAATCTTCGGCTTGATCGAAATTAGCTTTCTTGAATTTACTAATGAAGTCCGGTCACGTTCTGGATGGATTCAGTCAACAATAACGCTTTACCTCAGTTGACGATGCGCCGTTTAACTGCTAGGAGTGTTTCCACACGCGTAAAAATTATAGGTATTTTGTTGTTAAGAACAATATTAGGCAGTCGTATCCAATAGTGACATTCTTATATGATGTTCGTAAAAATTTAATTTATTCAGTATTGTACTTAATGGAACGGCTTACCGTATTGTTGTGCGGTAATGGTTTATTAATGAGTTTCCTTAAAAGCGAGCAGTTTCTTTTAATAATTAATATGGGCTTTGGGAAACGTTGATCATGTGACAGAGACCTTTTCCTGTTCAGTTTGCTTAAATTTATACTGACAACATTCGTATTGTTAGTCGGAACTCTGAATTGTATTTCGAACTACTTTCTGCAGCACTGACTGAAGCTGGAGATATGTAAAGCTGTTTGTCGATTGCAAAAACGGAAGTTAAGATGGCAACATAAAGTAAGCCCTCTCAACAACAAAACCGTCAAGGCTACTTATGGAAGCAAACAAATGATTACTTTATGCGTGTTTTGTAGTATGGTAGTCATGTTCAGGTTCTTACATTTCGTTGTATCTATTTTGTATGTTTGTTGACCTAAAGACTAAAGACTATCTTCCTACAAAAAGGTATGCAAGACTGTAGAATTTCTGGTAGTTATTCAGTAGTCTCGTGTAATTCTAGGCGAACGGGACTGAGATCTACATGGTATACTTTGGATATCACATTTAAGTGCCTGGCACAGGGTTTATCGAACCACCTTTATACTATTTATCTCCCATTCCATTCTCGAATAGCGCGTGGGAAGAAAGAACACCTGAATCTCTCCGTTCGAACCCAGATTTCTCGTATTTTATTCTGATGATCTGTTCTACCTATGTAAGTGGAAATCAACAATATATTTTGGCATTCGGAGGCGAATGTTGGCGATTGGAGTTTAGTAAGTAGCCCACGCCGCAGCGATAAGCTCCGTTGTAATGATTCTCATCCCAGATCCTGTATCATTTTCGTAACGGTGTCTCCCCTGTATCGTGACAATACAAAACGAGCTGCCCTGCTTTGGACTCTTTCCATGTCCTCCGTCAAATCCACATTATAAGGAACTCATACTTGGCAGCAATACTCCAAAAAACAGGGACAATCGTAGTCTATGGAGTTTCTTTAGTAGTTCTGTTGGATCTTTTAAGGGTTCTGCGAATAAAACGCAGTCTCTGGTTTGCTTATTCCACGACATTATATACGTTTTCTTTCCAGTGTAAGTCTGAAATAATAGTAATTCCTAGGTATTTTGTGGAGTTTACGTCGAAATATCGAAGTGTACATGCGGTTCAAATGTTTGTGACGCTTAAGGGACTTAACCACGGGTATTCAGTCCCTAAAGTTACAAACTACGTATGAAGTACCTTATACTAAAGGCTACACAAACATCCATGCCCGAGGGGGAATTCGAACCCGCGACGGAGAACGGCTCAATGCGCTTGGCCACTCCGCCGCGGCTGTACGTGTGGAAAAGAAGAAAATCGACATTGAAAAAAAATACAAGTGTAAGAAAAATGTGACATTTTTTTAAAAAGAAAAAGTTCTTAAATAGTCATTTAAATTGGCAGCCTAAAGGTTTTAAAGTCTTTTCAGTGCTTAATTCGCGTTATAACGGTGGAGTGCCTTTATCTATGAAGATAGATTATACCCGGAGTTATTTCGTATTATGACGTCCGTATTTATTGGGAAACTCATAATTTCGAGAGTCGAAATATCAACAACCCACCACATCGAGTTCAGTTTACTTATTGTCTAACTTCCCGTAATTGTTCTTTTTGGGGTACCATATGTCACAACGACGAGTAAAGAAACCAATTTGGAAGTACTTTAATAAAAGTACCGTCGACTTGACTAAACCGTTCATCTCCAATGTCTACGCATTCCTGATTAGGGTTACACACTCTCAAGAAAGCTTAGTATAGGGAGGGGATCTTGAAAAACGTCGAAAAACCCTAGTCGTTTGTGATGTTACGTAAATATACAGAAATTTTAACTGAATTACGCAAGTTTCGGTCGACTCCACTTTTAGTTTCGGCCGTAAATCATTTTTTGGTCGGACTCTAGTATATTCGTCTGTGGAGAGAAGAAAAAGTGCGTCCACCGTCGTGACGTTCAGTTCTCTGAGGGTTCGGTGACTGCAGCGCATGCGCTCTGGGTCGGCGTTTTTGCAACAGTAGCCACATATGTCGGAGGGAGTCACCTTGAGTGAATTGCGGCACAGGTTTTGCGGGCTGGAAGGTCACGCCGGCAGCAGAGCACGCGAAGTGTAATCACGCGCTTCAAGTCGAGCGGCCTGGAAACGCCATTAGCCGGGCGTCGAAGCGGGCCGCCAGCACGGCAGGCCGCGTCACGCGACGAGAACAGCGGCTGAAGGCGGCTTCCTGCGAGCAAGGAAGACCACACGTCAGGGCTGCGTGTCACTTAGGTGCCGACTCTGAACACAGTAATGGGCCAGACATGCCAGGCGCTGGCGATTCTATTCGTAATTGAAGACCATTTCTTTTCAGGGAATTGCTTTATATCGTGACCGAATAAACCGACTACTACTCCACTGCTGTTGTGCTGTAGCATTACAGCATAGGGTTTGTACCGAGCGAGATGGCGCTGACTGATATCCTATTCGGTGGGAAGGCGCTTCTGATTCGCGCCAGGTCATTCGGATTTAGATTGTCCGCGATTTCTCTAAATCACTCATGACTGATTTCAATATAGTAACATGATTGAAACTTCTAATCATGCAGTGAAGGCTTTCACGACCGGCTGAAATGATTGCTGTTGAATCTTCCGGCTTATGTGGTAGTGGTCGAAGAAACGTATCTGCTCATGAGCTGCGCTGGACATCGTCAGAGGTGCTACTGGTAGCGGTGAGTCTTGCCGATTGACGCGTCGGGAGTCGGAGAGCGGTATAAATACTGTCCAAAAGGGGCGTGGTCAAGTGTTCACGTGCGCAGCAGAGATAAGCCTTGTCGAAGATAAAACATAACTTTCGATAGTCGATGGTCAAAGATAAAAGCGTAACTACCTACTTTGAAGAGCCACAGTCCATATGAATAGAAAGGAATAATCAATGAAACTTAATGACATATGGACCGTGACATATGGACCAGTAATGAAGGGTACACACACGGAAAAAGGGACTCATCGACATATTAGAAATTTTTCAGGGGAATAATTGAAACACTGAATTCCATGTGTATGAAACACATTTTTCGTGTATATTCTGTACTGTAGTCTCTGCCTTCACGATTCGTTGCCCATCGACGATCTGCAGTATTTGCTCAGTGAAGACTCCAGAGGCTTCTATACCACACTTCTTAGACCACAAAATGGCTCCACAGCCTTACTCAATACACTGTTGTGTTTTATATGAAAATCACAGCCTTCTGAAGCTATATTTCTAGGTTCAAACGCAAGATTGTGTAAGAAGCCCAACTACCTGAGAATCTGAAATCTTGTTACATTCTCAGCATTAAACACTGCTGCAACTTCCAAATCAGAAATATTCACTATCAAATTGGAAACTCAGTCTTGGACATCTCTTCCAGACAATGGTATTGAGACTTTCATTAGCGTACTTTGAAAAGTGGTCATGGCGCATTACGCTACTTAAGGTTTTAACTTTTTTATACCATTTGTCGTTCGAATTTCAAGAAAATAAATTGGGATAATAATCTCAATTATATTTACTATCAAATAAGCAAGTAAATATTTGTGATTTTTTCATTATTTCTGCCACTGTCTCCCCTTAAACTCAGGACAACACACACACACACACACACACACACACACACACACACACACACCCTTGTCCAATGGAGGACTCGAACATCCGGCGGGACCGGCCACGCAATCCGTTGCACGCCGACATAGACCTTTTGGAAAAAATATTCAGTTACGTAGTTAGACGCAAAGAACAACAAAACATCTACACATAAGTATAAGCAAGTGAGGAAAGGGTGGACACCAAACAACTATATCCAGCGTCACGCACGAAGGTGGCCCAGTTTTCAGGCGTTCTACGCATCCCCCTCCATTACCGCATTGGTTGCCAGTAATATTCATTTTCTAGGCGCGTGGTTGGTCGCGAATTACGCAATATTTCTCCCGCAGGCTCCAGTGTTGGCACTCGGCCGTATCTCCTCCCTCCACGCTTCCCGTATCGCCCCACCTCTACCTGATGCCAACTATGCTAAAATCTGTTTATAATAAAATGTAAACTTTGACGGCTGGAATGGTCAAAATTACTAAAAATTTCCGGACTATTATGCCGTGGTGTTGTCGATTTATTCTGGAAACCCAACATTTCGTCCCCGACTGCGGAGGACATTTTCAAGGGGGATCGTGGCACTTTTGAATGTCCGATGCACACCCTGGTTCTCTACTGACTGAAGTCAAACTTCTTTTACGAGGACTCGCGCGCAGAGGTGTGACGTCAGATGTTTTTGACATGCGCGCGCAATTCGTCATTGCCGATTGCCGTCGTCCGTTAATATCGTCCCATTACGAAAGACTTTTACTTTTCTTCTTCAAAACCGGAATCCAGATTTCATTTAGATTCACGCCCTCCTCTATCCTGTTGAAATTATTGGGGTGTTTTACCATTTCTATAGCCTCTCTGTACAGTCTTTCGTGGTATACATTTGTGGCTGCTAAAACGTGAGTCTTATCAAATTGAATAAGGTGGTCCCCTGGTTGGTAAACATGTTCGGTAACAGCTGATCTGTCAATCTCTCCCCTTCTACAGTTCCCCTTGTGCTCATCTAGTTGTTTTTTGACTGTTCTTTTTGTGATACCCACGTATACGTCTCCACAGCTACACGGAATCACATAAATTCCTCCTTTTTCCAGCGGTTTGCGAGCATCCTTTGCCGATTTCAGGTGGTACTGAATCTTCCGAGTAGGTTTGTAAATAACGGCAACGTTCCGTTTCATCATAATTTTACCGATGCGGTCGGTGACGTACTTAATAAAAGGCAAGAAGACTTTAGATTTCACAGGAACGCTTTCATCGTTTTCAACTCTACGTGTCGGTCTCAAAGCTCTCCTTATCTCTGTAGACATACAGCCATTCTTAATTAAAGCATTACTAGGTGTTTCAATTCCACGTCGAGTAATTCCGATTCGGAAATGTTCTTTTCTCTCTCCGCCTAATGTCTTTATAATGTCCCGATTTTGCTGTGGGTGGTGGTTTGAATCCCGGTGCAGATAACGGTCTGTATGTGAGGACTATCGATAAACTGTATTGCCCAATCTGCCATTCCCCTTTTTGAAAACTGACACGTCAAGAAAATTCAGTTTTCCGTCTGCCTCCTTCTCCATGGTAAACTGGATTCTAGAATTAATCCCGTCGAGGTGTTGAAGAAAACGATCTAGTTCCTCTCTACCATGCCACACGACAAACGTATCGTCTACATAGCGAAACTAAATAGCAGGGTTTTTGTTTGCTGTTTTCAATGCCTGTTCCTCGAATTTTTCCCCAATAATTTCAATAGGATGGAGGAGGGCGTGAAACTAAATGAAATCTTGATTGGTGACGATTCTCCTGTGTTATTTCTGGATTCCGGTTTTGAAGAAGAATTGTAAAAGTCTTCCACCATGGGACGATACTAACGGACGACGACAATTGCCAATGACGAATTGCGCGCGCATGTCAAAAAACATCTGACGTCACACCTCTGCGCGCGAGCCCTCGTAAACGGAGTCTGGCTTCAGTCAGTAGCGAGACAGGGTGTGCATCGGACATTCAAAAGTGCTGCGATCCCCCTTGAAAATGTCCTCCGCAGTCGGAGACGAAACGTTGGGTTTCCATAATAAATCCACAAGACCACGGCATAATAGCCCGGAGATGTTTAGTAATTTTTAATCTGTTTATTGTTGTGGTACAGTAGCGCACTAGTAAAGTGAGATAGTTGAGGCGACTGGCGCGGTGTGACGCACGGTGTTGGTTGTCGGGTGCCGGCAGGTGGTGCAGTACCTGATCGTGGTGACGTGCTACGCGAGCGTGTACACGCTGGTGCTGATGTCGCTGGACCGCTACCTGGCCGTGGTGCACCCCGTGTCGTCGATGGGGCTGCGCACGCAGCGCCACGCGCTGTCCGCCATCGCCGTCACCTGGGTCGTCATCCTGGCCGCGTGCGCGCCCGTCTACACCAGCCACGGCGTCGTCGGCTACGACTTCGAGAAGGCCCACCACACCGCCTGCGTCTTCCTGGAGGCCACGCACAACAAGCCCGCCTTCCAGGTACGGACGCCTGCTGAGTTCCTACTGCCACCGATCGACGCCGCCTTAACCCTTTGAGGCCTAGTGGCTTCATTTGCGTCCACCTAAGCTTTTATTGTTTTACAGCTGACTTGACACAGTGGTTTCAACTATGGTCACCCAAGGTATCGAATTTTAGAATTTCTTTATATTTATGGCACCTGAAGTTCAAAACTGAAATGACAATCACCCAAAGCCATTCGACACAACTCTTAAAAATTCTCGAAAATACGATTTAGAAGTTTGAAAGTAAACATAAGTATCAATCAGTCGGTAGAGCGCTTGCCCGCGAAAGGCAAAGGTCCCAGGTTCGAGTCCCGGTTCCGGCACACAATTTTAATCTGCCAGGAAGTTTCATATCAGCGCACACTCCGCTGCAGAGTGAAAGTTTCATTCTGGAAACATCCCTTAGGCTGTGGCTAAGCCATGTCTCCACCATATCCTTTCTTCCAGGAGTGCTAGTCTTGCGTGTTTGCAAGAGAGCTTCTGTGAAGTTTGGAAAGTAGGAGGCGAGGTACTGGCGGAAGTAAAGTTGTGAGGCGGCATCGTGAGTCGTGTCGGGGTAGCTCAGTCGGTAGAGCGCTTGCCCGCGAAAGGCAAAGGTCCCAGGTTCGAGTCCCGGTTCCGGCACACAATTTTAATCTGCCAGGAAGTTTCATAAGTATCAATAATTAAAACAGTTCCAACATCTGCGGGTGTAGTTCAGGTGGTAGTTATGGCCTCCCAACCATAGAATCGGTGTTTAGAATCACGCTGTGGCAAAATTTTTTCGTTGTTTTCGAATTCAGTTACATAAAACATTTTGGGAGATCTAATTCCACGTGTTGTGTCAGTTTTTGTTTATGTGTATGTAGACGAGCTGAAAACCTTGGCCGGTCGCGGTGGCCGAGCGGTCTGCGGCGCGCCAATCACAGTCTGCACGGCCGCTACGGTACAGTACGAGGTAGTTCATAAGTAGTTTTTAAGTTTAGGGACTGATGACCCCGCAGTTATGTCCCTTAAGCTTAACGAACATTTGAATTTTGAACACCTTGTCGTCACCTGAAACGATAGTTGAGTAGGTTAGCTTCTTGGCAAGCCATTACTAGCTATGGAGCTGACTTTCGAAACACAGAAATCAAATAACGCCGTCGTCAACTAATAATGAAGCCAGTACTATAAAAAATGTAGCTTATGTGTTTTTGATTTCAAAACATCATTATCACCTTTTACAAAACATAAAAATTGTGCCTAAACGAAAATATGTGCATTTTTCGTAAAAATTACCATTACTTATTAAAATTGTGCAAGTATTGGAACACACGAAAAAGAATAAAAGTCTGAAGCAAAACACATGTCGCAGCATGGGCCTCCAAAACGTTGTGCGTACTGTAGTACGAAAAAGGCCCCTTATAGATCCAGATGACTTATGTTTGTAGGCTTATGTTTGTCATCTGACAGGAAATGTTTCATTATTTTCCGTAAGTAGTTATTTTCAGGCTATTCATAGTATGTTGTGTGTTTTCATATGTATTGTGAGCATTGTCATTATTTGCCACAGTGGTTTTATTTGAAGCTACCCTCTAATTTGTAATTAAATGTTCAAAAAGTTCATTTCCTTATAGTGTACATGTACTATTTCAATCAGATTCCACATGAAACTCAGTAGTTTTATGTTCTGTGGCTCAAAAGGTTAAGAGGAAGCCTGGCCTCTGTGTTGTGACGTCAAACAGAGTAGGCCGCGACCGCGTAGCTAACTGGCTGGCCGCTGCGGCTCGAACTTCTCTCTCATAATGGGCGGCTAGCCACGATCGCGGCCTCTGTGTGACGTCAGTGCTCGGACCCTCTGGCGGTGCTATACGAATACAGCTGAAGCGCCCGGCAAAGTCTAACGCCATGCTAATTCTCCTAATTCAACAGATGGCATCCACATTTTCAAATTACGGTGTATACTCATTGTTTCTAATAAGGGTTATCCCCAAAGTACAGTCTGTGATTGAGAGTTAAATCTGGTACCTTAGCTTCATTTAACCTGCTGGTAAAAGGAAGGAGATACATTCGTGAATTATTAAGGACGAGTGCTCACGACAGTCCTCAAGCCCTACTCTTGTAGTTGGAGTAGGTGTACCAAATATTCGCTACCAGTTGGTACCCGCTACACAGGGCTTGCAGGATAATGGAAGGAATGGGCCAGTGCAACGAAGTGTCTTTGACTGTTTTCCTCTCTCATTGAGACAATGTGTATTGAAGAACATCCCTAAATTATTATAAGGAACAAGTAACCAAAATGTTGTACTACGACTTAAAATTTTGTAAAGGTACCTCTGTTTTCCTTTAAAATAATGAGAGACTAATAAATACACGATGTCAAAGTCTCAGCTATAATTATAAGTGGTCAAAATACACAAAATGGTTCTGTCATCAATAAATGATCGATTGGTAGTGCTGCCGATATGCTGGCTATGTCGCTAATCTTTTACTACAGGTCACACTTCAAGTGCAGTATCACTTTAGTGATGCTTTTTGGATCTGTCCATCGTCGATATGTATCTGTTTCGTGACAACAGCCACATATATGCATATGAGTGTTAACAAACAACTTCTTCAAAATCCATGTATCTGCATACGAGGGATGTCGTCACAAAACAGATGCAAATCTGATGATGGACAGGTCCGAAACGCGTCATTGAGTCATACTGTAATTGAGGTGTGATTTGTAATAAAATAGATTGGAGCCGCGCGGGAGAAGCCGAGCGGTCTGGAGCGTACGTCGCTGATCGCGCGGCCTCCCGCTTTGAAGGTGCGAATCCTCCCTCGGGCATGGATGCTTGTGTGGTCTTCAGTATAAGTTGTTTGTAACTACTTTGTAAGTTTAGGGACTGATATCCCCGCAATTAAGTCCTATAAGCTTCAAAAACGTTTGAACATTTTTAGAGAAATTGGAGACCTAGCCACCTTATCGGCAGCACTGACAATTAATTTCATCATTCTCGCATGTCTCTTCGACAACTTAATGTCGCATTTTCCATAAATAAATGATGGTGGATTCCACTATATCTTGAAACAAATTTAAACACTGACCTGGCGAAAATGACGTCTGACTGTCCCTATAACTTCCCAGAATTTTAAAACAAGAGCTGCCCATAAATTAACAAGGCTGGAAGCATAATCACCAGCTTAACAACACGACATAGCACAACCATCAATAATATCAAATAGCGCCTAAAGATAGAGATTCTGCTGGTTTACCAATGCCAGATTTAATTGAAAGAGTGAGAAACCATGTGGCATCTGAAGCATCAGATGTTGTGCCACTCGTTCCCATTGCCTGCAGTGAGTCGAATAAAATACTACATGAAGGTTTATTTGTTATAATTTCGTTTATTCAAGTTTAAAATCCACCTTCAAAAGCTAAACCAATACGTGCTCTTCCATTTGCTCGTACATTATCTAGGTGAGCAGTACATGAACAAAGATAGGTGGTATCAGGTATTCACTCTCAGAATATTTTCCACATTAACTCAAAGTAGCATAGATGTAGCTCCAATTTGTCCTATCGAAACGAAGTAATATGTATTTAGAATTTAATAGGTGTGCTTGAGTCCAGCGGCTCGTAGGTATTGTATTTAAACAATTGCGAGATATGAATATTTGCGTTGTGGCTGCGATTCGAACCTGGGACTTCCTGCGTACAAGGTAATTGCTCTAACAAAGGAATCATCAAAAGTGTAAGTAACGGACTTTGATGGGTCTCGGATATGTTGTAAAGGGACTTACCCTGAGTATGAGGCTATCTACTTTTTAGCGACAGGCCTTGGCTTTCGAAAAAATTGATTTTGAACTTTACTGCGCAATGAAAGACGCGTAACGTTAACCACGTTCCGAGGAAATGAATCTCCAGCTGAGACGCCGGAGGTACCGTGTTGGGTTCCTCACATTTTCTCCGGTTTCTGTATTCAATTTTATTTTTAATCAGAATAGTCTGACATTTTATTTTACATAATATCAACAAACAGTGTACATTGTGTGAGATTAGTAAGTAATATTCTGTTTTGTCGTAGTAATTTCATCTTTGAGTCATTATAGCAATATCTTACTCGTTATCACCCAAATCGCTTACTATACCACAGCAGAAAACGGGATGATATTTGCCGTAAAATGAACGGAAACAAGCACAAAGCACATTTCATAACAAATACTGTCTTGCAGGCGCACGGAGTTTTTAAGAGCGATACCAGAAATAATTCATTTATATTGACAAAGAGGTTTCTTTCATCCGTTAACTTTGATGCGAACCATGCTATTTGATTATCCCCGAAAAAGCAGGTTCCCTGAATCGATGCAAAATTAATGAGTGTGGTTTTACGACGAATATCATCCGGATTTCTGTTGTGGCACAGCAAGCGATGCAGGCGATAACGAGTAATAATGACATGGAAACTACATTATTAAGGCAAAATTGAATATTTCTTACTAATTTCATACAATGTACACTGTTTGTTGATATTCTGTAAAATAAAATAGAAAAAGTCGTCTACTCGTATTAAAAAAAAAAAAAGAAAAAAAAAGTACTCAAGCACTCAGAGAACACGAACACGGTACCTCCAACGTGCTAGCTGGAAACCTTAACCGCTGCGCCACGCTCACTTGGTTGGTACGCGGCTAACGTTACGCTAACGTTCAAAATCTTTTTTTCCCGAAAAACAAAGTCCGTCGTTAAAAAAGCGGATATCCTCATACGGTATGTCCCTCTACAGCATAGCCGAGACCGATCAACATCCGTTATATACACTTCTGATGCACGTATCTCACCCAACCCAAACCCTTACATCCACCAATGTATGCCAAGGAGCAGATGATGTATTCACGCCAGGGGTCCGGTACTCGAGACCATCTGCTATGAAATAAGCATCAATCCTCAATGTTCTCATGTTCGAATGCCAGCTCCATAAGTTCATATTTTATGATTACAACACTTACGAGCATCTGAGACTAAAAAACTCCTGTTAAAATACACAGTTGTAGCATCAGATAACGACTTCTTTCGGACTCGTCCGAAGGAAGATACGCCGCAATTGGTAACTGTGATACACCTTCTCATCCTATTCGATATCGTACTATTTTTTTACGGCAATATTTTTTATTTTTGTAGTACACCAAGGTAAAGAGACGGAGTTTACATAATTTCCGAAACTTTCTTTCCGAACAACTACAAAAACTGCTCGAATCTGCGTTCCGCTACTTCAATGCAGACCACACAACGATGCATGGATGAGAGTCGCGCCATTTAAAATTTCCATGGAAAAGTGGGTATTGTATTAGAGGTTCCTGTATTTGAAGCGACCAATTTTTCATCTTCGTAAGTAATTCGTAAACAAATTTAGTTTCCCAGAGGAAAAAATCAAGTAGACGCTGCGACGGTTGTAAATGAAGCCGACCTATGAAAGCTATGGCATGCGGGAATAAGTAGCAATGGAAAGTTTCCTTTTTATGACGCACTCTACCAGCTCTCACATTTTCTGCATTCTCTTAAGATAACCTTCTATTTCTCAGTGAGAATATTAATTTTACATACATAGCTATATCACACACCCATCAGCTTTTAAAGTTCTTCCATTTCCCTTTTTTCGTTATTTGGATTATCATCAATTTCAGCAAAACCCATTAGTATGAGAGTTATTTACATTACATAATGTATTATAATCAGAATACTTAAATATGGACTCTGTATTGCGACCCTCATGTCTAATGTTGGAACTCATGCTCGTAGATATTCATTACTGTTAGTCCATTATCGAATGTTCTCGAAGAATACAAACAAAATTTAGTTGAAACGCAGCGTAAAGTGCTTATATTTTTAATATTAATCGCACGAGATGTTTAACTCTGACTGCTGAGAAACATTAATCATAACATAAAAATATTCGTTAATATATATTTCTTATTCAAAAATGTTCAAATGTTTGTATAGCTTATGGGACTTAACTACGCGGTCATCAGTCCCTATACTTACAAACTACTTATGAACTAGCTAATCCTTAGGACGGCACAAATATCCATCCCCGAGGGGCGGGATTCGAACCCCCGGCCGTGGTGGCCGTGCAGACCGTGACTGAAGCGCCTCAGTCCCCTCGGCCACCGCGGCCGGCTCTTATTCATTACTGCATCCCTTAACGACACCTTAAAAACTCAAAAACTTCTACTTCACTGTCTAAAAAGAAAAAAAAAATAGAAAGAACGTGTTTTCGGTAAGTGTAGCATCACCGTCATGTTATGTAGGTACGTATCATACAGGATATCCCTTATTATAGTCTGCCGTCGTACCAGATTCAGGTTAAAGCTCTATAATTTAAAATAGAATACTCCCCTTCCAAATTCATTATGGCTAGTGGCTTCAAGAATCTTCGTGAAGATTACCTATAATCATCACTCGATGCACACTTCTATATAAATCCTTCAATTCTTCTCTTAGATTTCAATACTACTCACCATGAACAGTGATCCTCTCTCTCTGAAAAAAATCCACATTCACGAAAACAAGGATTTTTCTAGTAGTTTTTCACGTCTCCATCAATCGACTGCCACTTTTTCCCCCACTTACATCATACTGCTTCCTTAAATCGTAGAATTGAAACATAATCGATCCGTCGTGACAGGACTTATTAATCACCTAAGGCGCACACACTACTCACAGAATTTTAATTCACTGTTAACGAATACGACATAGAGAGTGATTCTCATTGCACTGCCAATGGAACGATTCCTATTATGTCAAAGTTGAGTGTAATTATACTTTAACGAACAGGAAATGAAATACACAATTTCCTATATTTTTTTTGCAATTAATGTGCTAATCTTTCTCCAAATATCAGCAGTCTGTCCTAAAAATATTTGGCGGCCACTTTGTGCTATGTATGCACGCTGATCCTTGGTGGAATTTACGGTGAATTTTCATCCATATTTGAGCGCCGTTCATTGATCCTTTGTAACTAATTTAATCGCGCAGTACTGAGCCGTGATGGAGAGTACAGAAATTTCCGTTGAGGTTGTTTGTCATTCACACCGCACGGATATAGAATTGCCATGAAGGATTAATTGACGAAAACGTCGAGTGTAAAAACATTAATTGGAAGTAAATTAACCATCATCATTAGACGCCACTGACACGTATCGGATTACGATTGGCGCTCTCATTTGAAATTTCTATCAGTTCGTTACGCTGCACTGATTATATTAACATTGTTCCTTTCTTTAAACCTAATAATGTTGTGAATACTCTGTGGCATTTACACTCTTAATATACATCTTCTTTTTAGACTCAAATATATACACATTACAGTTATCATAGTAGTCAACAGATGAAGATCACTACGGAATCTATTTATAGAGCTCCTGCTGAATCTGTCCCGCTGCTGTGAACCGCTGTATTGTAGGCACATCTGACTGCAAATTTCAAAGCAAATGTTTTGTTAGATAATGATGAACAAAGTGTTGTGGGAATAATAATCGCTAATTCTGTGTCTGTATATCTGTGACTTTTATTCATCCGTGCGTATTACAAGTAGTATGTACCAAGAAAGTACTATTCACATTATATATACGCTGTAAAACCGCAATTATGCCTTATTGGTTATTTAATTATAACTTATTAGTTGACCCGTGCGAATAATTCGCATTCTATCCTGATCAGGAACAGATTGTTGTATTGCAACGAACTGTTTTAGTATTTTTAATGTAACAGAAACTGCTATGAAATAAACTTCTGTTGTTCATGTTATCTAAAAAAGGTAAAAAATTATTACCGGTACATAATGGATGGCAATGATGATTTTGTCCAATTATCGACTTTCCGCTCGTTTTAACATCTAGTTGACCCGTGCGAATAATTCCAACTCTATCCTGTTCAGTCACAGATAGGTAAGATGGTAATGGAGAAAAGGTAAATGCAAGTACATATGTATAAAAGATGATAAACTTTGAATGGTAGTGACAAATGAGTCTTATTCAAAGAAAATTTATATAATGAAATACAGTATGATTAATTGAGAAACATATAAAAAATCTGGTACTGCCTTTTTTATGTTTATTTTTTTGTTTTGAAACTTCTTTATTTTACAGAAGTCCTGAGATTTCTCGAACTGTGAGACAAACGGTTCAAACAGTTTGTCATGTTCAAGCCCAGCCCTAAGCATAGCCACTATTGAAATTTAAAATCATTGTCACTCCTGTCTCCGTTAAAACTAATTAAATTAAAAGTTAAATACATCATTATAAGTTATAATAGTAAGCGGTACTTACCTGTGATGATGAACGTTGAGGTAATTAAGTTCATTTGCGCAGTACACAACGCTTGCTTGAAGAAAGTGAACAGTTTCAACAGCTGTCGTGCGTCGACATGTGAAACAGAAGACTCGTGATAAACTACGCTTCCGTAATGAATATAAACAACTGCAAGTGCTGTCGTGCCTGTTGGTTAAATTATTTGTGTATTTTCCATAGTTACTTGACGTGTATTACCGAAATCCTGTGATAAACTATGCTTCCATCAAACAACTGCAAGGGCCGCCGTTGATGTTAATTAAACAGATTGTCAATATAGATGGCACCATCTACAATGCTTTTATATCGACCACGCAAACTAAGTTGATACTCGCCGCGATGGTTGATGGGAACACCGTAAATACATGTCCCATTCACGATCATTCGCCTGGTGTCAACTTGTACGAACAGTACAATTTTTTCAAATAAAAAGTTTTTGTGAAAACAATAACTTTAATAGGGTATTTTTCGTCATTAGTGGAGAACGAAACCTTGAACATGATACCTCAATCATTTATTTTGGATAAGTAATAGGGGAGATATGGCGTACCCAGAAAAGAACACCGATGAGAAATAAAATATATGATTACTGCTCTATACCGTTATCGAAGTTTACTGGTGACCAGAAAATGTATACAGCGTGTTTAATGGAATATCGAATACCTTGAGAGATGGTAGTACTCATCCAAACATGGAAAATAAGTAAAATAATCGTGGGTGTGGAAAAGCATGATTTCTGAGATAATTACATCAGTAAAGGAAAGTCTACGAGACGCTTGGTTGCGGATATTAGCATACTTGCCGACGGATTGTAATGTAACATTTTACATTACCTGTTATCTGGATCGACTCCAGAGCATAAAATAATTTATCTTCTTTAAAGTTTATTTATCTTGTCTACAGTGTATTATGAAGCAATATGTAACTTCTGTGGTCTTGAAGAATATTAACTTCCATTTATTTATTTTATTTTATTTTATTATTATTATTATTATATATATTTTTTGTAGTCAGTGGGTTAAGGCAGATGTATAAGATTAAGTTTCATGCTGTTTCTGTCGGATATGTTGTAGTTCTGGGGTAATAAACCACAATATTATTTATTTCTAAACTATAATAATTATAATTATTGTTTCAATAATATAATATTATAATAATTATTGTTTCATTCACTAGTTTGACCACTGACAACTTCAAGATATATGGGACGAAATGTTTGAACTCTGCTGAAGCTACAAAGCTATAACTTCTGGAGTAGTGGTACCGAATATCAGGACCTCTAACAAGAAGCGAGTAGTAATCTTTTGTTAACTACATGCCTAGTAGTGGTACAGTGTACCCTCCGCCACGCACTTTACTGTGGATTGCGGAGTATATATAAAGATGTATATGTAATATTTCGCTACAACCTAGCAAGTAATGGGACACCAAAGAGTTCGTTGTTGTGCGGATACACGGTCACAAGCATTCAGGAAATCTCCAGAGCCGGCCGCGGTGGCCGAGGGGACTGAGGCGCTCCAGTCACGGTCTGCACGGTCACTACGGTCGGGGGTTCGAATCCCCCCTCGGGCATGGATATTTGTGCCGTCCTTAGTCTTAGCTAGTTCATAAGTAGCTTGTAAGTTTAGGGACTGATGACCCCGTAGTTAAGTCCCATAGACTATACAAACATTTGAACATTTTTTTGAAATCTCCAGAACCAGTAACAACTCAAGATTAATAAGGTCCTTGGAGCTACTACAAAGGTTAAATGGGTGCATTTTCTGGCCTTTATCATTAATGTATTATCTAACTTGTTGTGGGATATGTCATGTCAGCTACGATTACATTCCTGCCTTCTTTACTTCCCGTACTGCATTTCCTTTGTCTCTCCCCTCCTTTTCTATGCTCACTCCTTCTCCTCCCCACCGCGGGACTGATAACCGCAAGTAGTTTAATACCCCTATACCAACAAAACAATCCAACCCAACCCAACCCGATAACATATCTGGTTATGCATGATGGCGGCAGCACACTTCCATGACGGTGTGAGCGAACATGTAACTCTGACATTCCATCAGTGTTGCATTGGTCGGCAGGTCCCAAATCTTCTCGTTCTCCTAGACCTTTCGTTATGGGAACACTTGAATGAGCTATCAAACCCAAATGAACTATCAAACCCATGATAACTTTGGTTCTGATACAGTTATTGGGTCAGATGAAGACAACTTCAGGCGGTGTGACGTGTGAGCAGGAAGAATAAGCCTGGCAATCCGTGTGACGTCAGAAATCTACATCTACATATATACTCTGCAAATCACTTTTAAGTGCCTGGCAGAGGGTTCATTAACAACTTTCATAACTTTCTCTACCGCTCCATTCTGGAATATCCCGCAGGAAGAAAGAACACCTACGTCGTTCCGTTTTCGATCTGATGTCTGTTATGTTATTGGGATGGTTATGTCTTCCTATTTAGGTGGGTGCTAGCAAAATATTTTCGCATTCAGGAGTAAAAGTCGCTGATTGAAATTTTGCAGATAGATCTCGCCACAACGAGTAACGTCTTTCTTTTAATGATTTCCACCTCAAATCGTGCAACATTTCCGTTACGCTCCCCCCCCCCCCCCCGTAACGTGATAAAAACAAAACGAGATGCCCTTCTCTGAACCTTCCCAATGTCTCACGTCAGTCCCACCTGGTGAGGGTCCCACACTGGGCAACAGTACTCCAGGAGAGGACGCACAAGTGTGATGTAGACAGTCTCTTTGGTAGAGCTGGTACATCTTCAAAGCGTTCTACCAATGAAACAAACTTTCGTTCGCCTTCCCCACAATATTATCTATCTGTTCTTTCTAGTCTAATTTGTTCGTAATTTATCCACTTCAGCAAATGTTCAGGTTATAAATTAATAAAATGCAGCAACCAGTTGCTTGGGTGCAACTGGTTGCAACATTTTATTAAACTATTGTTCGTAATTGTACTCCCAGGTATATTCTAGAATTTACGACGTTAAGATTTGACTGATTTATTGCGTAATTGAAGTTCAGCGGATTTCTTTTTGTAGTCACGTGTATTAGTTCACCCTTTTCTGTATTTAGTGTCAATTGTCAATTTTCGCACTATGTAAAATTATTGTCTAAATCGCTTTTCAGTTGATTTTGATCCTCTGTTTATTCACTAATTGATAAACGACAGCATCATCTGCGAACTATTCAGATTGTCTCCTAAATCGTTTGTAAGTACAACGAAGAGTAGGGGACCTATAACGCTTACCTGGGGAACGCCAGATAGCGCTTCTGTTCCGTCAATTACTACGAACTGTGTCTTTTTGGTAGGAAATCGTGAATCCAATCTCATAATTGGGACGATACTCCAGAAGCCCGCAATTTCATTAGAAGCCGCTTGTGAGGTACAGTGTCAAAAGCATTGCAGAAATCCAGAAATATGGAATCGATTTGAGATCCTTGGCCATGGCACTTATAACTTCGTTGGAATAAAGGGCCACCTGTGTTTCGCAAGAGTGATACGAGAGCTGTTTCGCAATGTTGACTAGGTAAACAGGGCTGTGAATACGAAGCTTGAGGAGTCAAGTCAGCAATAGCGCTCTTGACGACAATATTTACTCGAGTCTTCCGACAGAACGCGTAGTGCAGTGGTTAAAATTGCAGATCGCTGTGCTTGCGGTTACCAGTTCAAATCCTGTTAAGGGCAGAATTATTTATTTAAGTAAGTGGTCCTGACAGTTGGGATACCAGTTACTTTGGAAAAAGTTGGGCATCTGGGACATATCCTGGAGTCGTGGCCACCTTTGTGCTCAGACGGCAAAGACTACCAAATCCACCGGTTAGTCCCTCAACCGTTAGGGGTAAAACCCAGTGGGGCCCTGGGCAAGTAAGGCTAGGAATCTTCTTCCCAGGTACTTCAATATCATGCTGGGAACAATCATTGCAAAATGCCTCGGACCTTTGGAGGTGATGGAGTCCCACCTCTAATTGACAGACAAGGGACTCCTCAGATACGACTTGGCAAACGATCTGGAATGAGATGGGGAGCTATTAATATCATTTGGGATTACAATGGGAAGAAGGTAGAGCTGGCGGAGGCTTCAAGTAAGATGGGGTTAGATGTTTTAGCTGTTAGTGGCGTTAGACTAAGGGGAGAGAAAGAGGAGTTAAAGTAGGAAGAGCACAATGGGTTGTAGGATTTTACATCAGGAAAGCAATCGAACCCAGCATAATTGCAATAAGGTATGTAAATGAACGAGTGATGTGGATAGATTTGGCCATCTCCAGTAAGAAAATTAGGATTGTGGCAGTGTATTCACCCTGTGAAGGGACAGATCAAGATGAGATGGACATATTTTACGACGCACTTAGTGATGTAGTTGTTAGAGTGAAGGATAAGGATACTGTTTTACTCATGGGTGATTTCAATGCCAGGATAGGAAATCGAACAGAAGGTTATGAAAATGTTATGGGTAGGTTTGGAGAGGATATGGAGGCCAACAGGAATGGAAAACAGCTCTTGGATTTCTGTTCCAGGATGGGTTTAGTTATCACAAACTCCTTCTTTAAGCATAAGGACATTCACCGCTATACGAGGAAAGGAAGGGGAACCAGATCTATCATTGACTATATAACATCAGACCAGGAATTCAGGAAGACAGTCAAGGACACATGTGTTTTCAGGGGGTTCTTTGATGATACTGATCATTATTTAATCTGCAGTGAAATTGGTTTTGTGAGGCCAAGAGAGCAGAAAGTCAGGTCCATGTGTAGAAGGATAAGAGTGGAGAAGCTTCAGGACAAGGAAATTAGGCACAAATACATAACTATGATCTCGGAAAGGTACCAGTTAGTTGAATGTAATGATCTACAGTCACTGGAAGAGGAATGGTCAAGGTAAAGGGACACACTACTGGAGCCGGCCGCGGTGGCCGAGGTGACTGAGGCGCTCCAGTCACGGTCAGCACGGCCACTACGGTCGGGGGTTCGAATCTCCCCTCGGGCATGGATATTTGTGCCGTCTTTAGTCTTAGCTAGTTCATAAGTAGTTTGTAAGCTTAGGGACTGATAACCCCGTAGTTAAGTCCCATAAGTTGTACAAACATTTGAACATTTGAACACTACTGGAAGCAGATAGAGAATGTCTTGGAACAATAGTGTGTAAAGGTAGGAAGAAGCAGACAGCCTAGTGGAATGACACAGTCAAGGCAGTCTGTAAAAAGAAAAAGAAGACATATCAAAAACGGTTCCATACTAGAAATCAGGCAGACAGAGAAAGTTATGTTGAAGAAAGAAACAAAGCCAAACGGATAATTGCAGAATCCAAGCAGAAATCAAGGGGAAGAGTTTGGAAACAAGCTAGAATCTCTGGGCAAAGCCGCGCGAAAAACATTTTGGAGCATAATTAGCAATCTTCGAAAGGGAGGGAAGAAGGAATTAACAAGTGTTTTGGACAGGTCAGGAAAGCTGCTAGTCAATCCTGTGGATGCCTTGGGCAGATGGAGGGAATATTTTAAAGAATTCCTCAATGTAGGTGAAACGTTCAATGATGTATCAGATTTTCAGGTAGAATGGGATAGGAACGACGATGGAAACAGGATCTCATTTAAGGAAGTGGAGAAAATGGTCAGTAGATTACAGCGCAATAAAGCGGCTGGGGTGGATGAAATTAATCCGGAAGTCGTCAAATACAGTGGAATATCTGGTCTCAAATGGTTACAGAGAGTAATTGAAAAGGCGTGGGAATCGGGACAGGTTCCGTCAGACTGGACGAAAGCGGTAATCACGCCAATTTTCAAACATGGATACAGAAAAGATTGCAACAACTATCGAGGTATCTCTTTACTTAGCGTTGTAGGCAAAATTTTCTCAGGTATTGTTGAAAGGAGACTGCGAGTATTAATTGAGGACAAGTTAGATGAAAATCATTGTGGGTTTAGGCCTCTTAGAGGTTGTCAGGACCAAGAAGAAAGTACTTAGATTCGGCCAGAATGATTTTGAAGTAAAAGGCATAACATCAGACAAGGCGTCAATGTTAGCACTGAATAGGGGATAATGGAGGAATTTTATTAGAGGTACTATGCTCCAGACTGAACGGTGAAAGATATAATCAGTCTCTAATGATGATGATGACTATTTTTACAATATTCTACGTGTTTTTTATGTTTGATGTAAGTTCCAGAAAATCCTTTCTATTTATAAATAGTGGAGCACTCCATGCAGGAGTCAGTCTGTACTGAGTGTAAGTGTTGTGCTCTGTTAACGAACAGCCTTCGAATTACGGACGACCTGCAGTTTTCAACGTGACAATATGGTGAGTACATGAAAAACGTTTTTTTTTCTTTTTTTTTTTTTTGGGGGGGGGGGGATCTGTTTCTTTTTGTGCTATGCGGTTATGCGGTGAAGGTGCCATGTGTTTGGTGTGTAACTGAGAAGAACTATGTATAAAAAAGTAAATTACAGCATAATTATTACCTGTGCCACGCAAATGAGTGTGGGAAATATGAAGGAGAAAAACGAGACGCCTTAGTATCTTAATGGAACGTTCTGATATGGAGGTCAGTCGGTGTAGCGAAGCGTCTGTCCGTCTGAGCTACAGAATAGCTCTACATATAGCCAAGAAAATTAGACCATTTACAGGGGTGACTTTGCGAAAGAGTGATAGTGATGGACGGTGAAGAAATGTGTCCACATTTGGTAGAAGACTTTGAAAAAGTGAGTTTGTCTTCGAAAACTGTTGTGCGACGAATTCGGGACATGACTGCAGATACGCAAGAAGAACTAAGTGTTCCATCGCGTAAGATTATACATCATTCTTTAGCTGTCGATGAGAGTACTGACATATCGGATACTGTACAGTTACCCATTTTCATTCGGAGCGTCATTGACAGGAATTTTTAGATTTGGTCCCCCCTCAAGGGCACCATCACTGTGTTGGAAATTTTCAAAGGCGTTGAAAAAAGCTGTTGAAAACGTTTGGCTGACTTGGAATAAGCTTGTTTCTGTCGCAACAGATGGGGCTCCGTCTGTGGAAGGAGTTAATGCAGGATTAATAGCATGAATGAAAGAACATATCAAACATGTTTCCGGTACACCACAGGAGCGCAATGCCGTCCACTGCATACTTCATTTAGAGAATCTACGCGCAAAATATAATTATGAAAATTAGAAATGTTTTGGATACGGTGGTACAAGTCACAAATTCCACCCAATCACGAGGAATGAAAAATAGACAATTTAAATGTTTTCATGAAGAATGTGGTACAAAGTATTGTCATCTTCGTTATTCTTCTAATGTGCGCTGCTTGAGCAGGGACAAGGTGAAATAGCTCTATTGCAAGAAGAAACCTAGGTTTGTCACTTAATATTCCTTGCTGGTTTAAGAGGCCACTTAAACAATTTCAGTATCTCACTCCAAGGAAAAGGCTTCCTCATATAAATTACAGAATTAAATCTTTCAGTATAGCACTGAATCAAATGCGTATTTTGCGAAGCCATCGAAGGTGCTTATTACTGATCTTACTATCTTTCAAAAATATCTGCAAATTCTGGAAGATCTTCGTAACCAATTTTAATCCAGGTTTGAAAATGTACAAATACTGTCTACTTTCTTCCAGTTTTCATTGGATGTTAGCAATGTTCCTACTAAGTTTCAAATGTAACTGTTAAATTTACAGTGTGCCGAGTTATTGAAGAAGAAATATACGCACAATTAAAGCTTGGCAGATTTGTATAATAATATTCCTCAAAACAGATTTCCGTGTCTGTATGACCTTTCTTCACGGATATTGTGTATGTTCAGTTTGACGTATGTATGTGAACAATTCTCTTCTATTAATACCGGAAATCCTTGTCATATCTCAACCTAATATGCAGTCTTCAATAAAAAAAATACCACAAACTTTGCATCCTAACAACGAAAAACTAACTAAGAAAAAACGAATCGGAAACTATTGGAAAGTGTCTACCTAATTGTACTCAGCAGCTTTACATGATAGAGAAAATTGATGGTAGTGTTTGTTTATTGATTTCAGTACAATATATACGGCTGAGGCCCCAGCATCCATATATCCAATGTAAAAAATCCATTAAATTCTCTTTATAACAGTGCTATCCTTACACTGAATTACACCTACATTATAATGTTCTCAGGGTATATAGACGAAGTACAATTGTCTGTAATCTGTGCATACTAGTTAATTAAAACAGTATGTTTTAAAATTAGGATATCGTAGTCCTCACCGTATTGTTCACACCAGATCTGATCCCTGTCTTTCCTAAATTGCTGCACTCCACACGCTGCATGCTCTTCCTCCGCGGCAGCAGTACAGAGCGCATGACGTCACAGGGTCTACTCTCCTTCCTTGTGAGCAGGTACGAGGCCAACGAGAAAGACAGGCCGCGGCGCGCACGTCATGTCTCGTAATCAAGGTACTCCTGAGCCGGCGCGATCGCTAGCTGACTGGCTGGCTGCTATGAGGCAGTGGGCTGTGCCGCAGCGGACGGCCAATCAGCTAGCGATCGCGCCTGCTCAGGACTAGCTTGATTACGTGACATGACGTGCGCGCTGCGGCCTGCCTTTCTCGTTGGCTTCGGAGCAGGCAGAGCTGACGTCACACCGGCTCTACGAGTCCTCCCCTGTAACAGTATATGAACGGAAATTACAACATATGTTCAGTATGTTCTCGTGACTCATCAATGTACTGAATCTGTAATACGACATATTACCCGCCGCATATCTAGTGTATTGTGCACTATAGGTCGTCATTTGCAATTCTTCAGATCAGGAAGAATCCAGTTACATACCTATAGGCACATACTTCAAATATCCACACAACTAGAAGTCACTGAAAGGCTATGTATTTTAAAAGTGCCAGAGACGATGTGGTCGTCACAGAGGGCTCCTCGAAGGACATATTTCGCCTGCAAAGCGACATGAGGTTTTGCTCTATTTTGTATGAAGATAGTGGTGTGATCATCCGTCCTTGAAAGCCTGAATCACTTACTAAACAAGAAGGTCTTTATAACATGCAGCTGTTACTGACCGAGAATAAAGGAACTCGTGAAACCACAGAACAGAGCCACATACGCTGAGTGCAGTGGATGTTCCTGTACAATGCGTGGGGGTCTAAAAGCCCACATGCGACAGTCCTTACCTTACCTCACCTGTCTAAAGAATACGCCCTGCCCACATTTCAGCAAATTCAAAGCGTGCAAAGGAGACGAAAGGCTAAGTCACTGCCTGGTAACCTATCCTGGAAATGTATTTGGTGCACATTATGAATGTTGTCGGGATACGTCTAAAATGTGGCGCAAAAATCTTTTGAACTGTTTACCAGGGAGAGACAATTACCTTGAAACTCGACTATTGGCTGCAGAATTTCATGCAAGTACTGCACGGTCGGCTACACCTACGGCAACGGCATCAACAACCGCCGTATGATTCGGATGCCTCGTTCTCTCTGATGCACCACTTAATTCACCTGCTTCTTCAAACTCCATCATATCCAGTAGTCCATTTATTGCCATTGGGACTCTTCGCAGCTGACAGCAATATTTCCGGAATACAGCGCTGTTGTTCCTACCGTTCTCATAAAATAACCTTACCAACAGTGTACGAGGTTTCTTTTAGATAGACTTTACAGTGCGTCTCGAAAAATTCAAACTTCCTTTCCATTTATAGTAACAATACTTTACATAGTGATGTCAAACAAGTAAAAATTAACTTTCTGAGTGCTTGCAGCTTCACAATTTCGCCAGGTGCAAGAATTGGAATTATAATTTCTTCATCATAAACTACGAGGACACCGATTACTCAACATAACCACGAAGTTCCAGCATCTTGCGATGTATACAGCCCGCACTGCAGCACTCGGAACACCGTTTCTATGTAACCATCCGGTTTAGTTTATATTAGATTAGTTGTTAGTTCCATAGATTCGTGTTGAGGTCATCCTCAAACATTTCGAACATGTATTTTTTGTTTTGTTTTATAAGCTAATAGTATAATAATACTAAAACATGTAAGTACATTTTTTACAAGCTGATAATATTTGGTTCTATTTAAAACATCGTCAGTGGAGTAGAAGGAGTTGCCCACTAGGAAATGTTTTTAAAAAAATGTTCAAATGTTTGTAGACCTATCGGACCAAACTGCGTGGTCATCAGTTATCAGACATAGGAGACATAATAATAAAAAAGCTTGCATACTTTGCTTACTTTCATTCCATAAGGTCATATGGTATAATATTTTGTGGTTACTTTACAAGTCAAACAAAAGTTTATAGAGTCCAACAGCATGTAATACGTATTATTTGTGGTGTAAATTCACAGACATCCTGCAGAGGCCTCTTCAAAGAACTGGGTATATTAACTACTGCTCTCAGTATATTTATTCCTTAATGAAATTTGTCACAAATAATATATCCTCTTTCCCAACAAACAGCTCTTTTTATTCCTACAATACTAGGAACAAAAGTGATCTACACAAGAACTTAAAAGCACTTTAGTTCAAAAAGGGAAAATATATTTTCAATAATTTACCAGCAACCAAAAAGAATTTAGCGACAAATGAAAATCAGTTTAAGAGGAGACTAAAAGACTTCCTCCGCGGTGGAGTAGCCGAGCGGTCTAAAGCGTCTCGCTGCGGAGCGCGCGGTTGCTCGCCGTGGAGGTTCGAGTCCTCCCTCGGGCATGGGTGTGTGTGTTCTCCTTAAGTTAGTTTACCTAGGTTTAAGTAGTTTTTAAGCTACGGACTGATGACCACGCAGTTTGGTCCGATAGGTCTACAAACATTTGAACATTTTTTTTTTTTTTTAAAGACTTCCTAGTGGGCAACTCCTTCTACTCCACTGACGATGTTTTAAATAGAACCAAATATTATCAGCTTGTAAAAATTGTACTTACATGTTTTAGTATTATTATACTATTAGCTTATAAAACAAAACAAAAAATACATGTTCGAAATGCTTGAGGATGACCTCAACACGAATCTATGGAACTAACAACTAATCTGCAAATACAGATTGTGCAGTTCTGTGGTGTGCTCCTCCCAACTGAATTTTCTATCTAGCTGAAATCCCAGGAATTAAATACTGTCAACCTCTTCTATCTGATCTTCTTACTTTATGCATATACTGGATGGAAATCTCTTACATGTTTTGAATTGCAGGAGTCTTTTCAAAGTTGAATGTGAATGATTTTAAACCATTTATTAATGTCGATGATGTTGGTAATTACCTTAATCACAGGAATTTTAACACTGTTGATACAAACTGTAATAATATAATGACATCACTGAATTACGTAAAACTCCCTACTAAGGTATTCATTTCTTCTAAATTTGTCTATCTGTGTCAAAAGCCTCCTGTATTACAACGTGATGTTACGCACGGAAAGGACACAAACACTGTTCTTTTTGATATAGTGTTATTCTAAAGATGGTTTAATGCGATTCCGAGCATTCTGGTTTGACAGACTGTTCGTATACTTTCTACTCAATATAGACAACAAGTTTCATTAACATGTATTGTTACCTGTTCATCTACATCTAAGGCGTCAAACCCTTTCCGGAAATCAAGAAATACACAATCAATTAGAGATCCCTTTTCGATAGCACTCGTCACTTTTTGTGAGTAAAGACCTAGATGTATTTCGCATGATCGATATTTCCTAAATCCGTGTTGACGTTGGGTCAATAGATCATTATGTTCGAGATAATTCATGACATTTGAATACAGGATATGTTCCAAACACCCTGCTGCAAATTGACGTCATTGAAACAGGCCTGTAGTTTACGGGTTACTCCTACTGCCTTCCTTGAATATAGGTGTGACCTGTCCTACTTTCCAGTCTTTTGGTACAGAACCTTCTTTGAGCGAGCGGTTGTATATGTCTGTCAAGCAAGGAGCTATCGCTTCAGGATACTCGAATAGAAAACTAATAGTAATGGGTACACAGTCCGGACCAGAAGACGTGTTCTTGTTAAGTGATGTAAGTTGCTTCACAACTCCGAGGATATCTCCTTCGCCGGTTCTTCAGTTATCTACGCAGTCGGAAAACTGAGCTACAACAGTGTTCTACTTTTATCGGCAATAGTACTGTGTAATAGACAGCCTCCATAAATTACGCTTTTTCGTTTTATTAACTTGTATTTCCGGTGGAAACAACACGTGCAGCAGGAAAATACGCCTCACGGATTTAGCCCGCTGCCGGTAACAGCTGTGACAGTTGGTAGCTCGGCTCTGGAATAAGTCGCCCTTTTTTTATATACAGCACGCCCCGGACGCGTGTGAGTGAGGTATATTTGCAACCCCCCCCCCACCTCCCACCCTCGACAAACTGCGCGGTGTCATGGCAGCGCGAGCAGGTGTGGGGTGACATACTGCGGTTGACAGCTGGAGGCGAGATAATCTCTGCTCCTACATCACGGCAGTGCAGCGAGGTACGGGCCGTTGGCCGCTGTGTCACTTGTTGTCACAATAGCGATAAGGACACTGATTTTTCCCAGCTTTTCATTCACCATTCTCTAAAACATTTTACGACGCAATACAGCGCGTTTTCTGAAGATTTAGACAAAGCTGAAGGAAGTAACTTTAACTGTCATTTAATGCCACATGTGGAAAAGAAAAAAAAACCGCTCACAGTAAGCGTCTTCATTTCTTACAAATTTAATTGAATTTTACTAGTGCACTGATACGCGTGACAGCCTAAGCTAAGATTCCTACTTTATGCTGCAGTCAGAAAAATTTCTTTCGTAACTTACGAGAACCTGCTGTCACCGTCCACGGGACCAACAGAATGACGTATTCCCAAGTGAGATGACATGGACTGTCATTGACAATTATATTGAGACAGAATGTTACAAAGAAATGTGGACTATGAATGAGCTCTAATGCGAACGTGGTAGGTGAGATGTTTCAGATGCAGATGAAATCTGCTTACAGATTTGTTCTTGCATGTTTCAAGTCGTTACGGGATTATTTGATAGACTGACGTTCTATGGGTGTATTTCTGAGAGTAATAATTTCGTAAATCTTTATTACAACACCAATTTTGCGTCTTTTTTCATAGACCTGATGTATGGATTCCAGTTATTTTTCAGTTTTCTCTTCATTTACTTTTTACACTCTATCATTCATCATTCGGTGCTCCTCCTTCGTTTAATCAAAATATCAATTCGTGAACAATGTGACTTTACGGAAATAATGCCCATAGAGTCGTGCAATTATTATAAGTATTGGTAATCTGAGTAATGATGGACTGGCAGTGGACAGGAGCAAGCAAACGATAAATGAGTAGGCTGATGTTAGACATTGTGGGGATTAGTGCAGGAAGCACAGAATTTCTTGTTAGATGAGTACAGGGCCATAAATACAGAATCAAATGAGGAGACCGCAGGAGTAGGTTTAATAATGCATAGTTGGTACGTTACCCAGAAGAGCCTGGACGATATGCGATATTTACGCGAAATGTAAGTTGGACCATTACAATTATTCTGCTGTATGCTTAAAAAATTCGGAACTTCTACGTATCCTCAACAACGTTTCCCTCCAGCGATTCCCACTTGAGTTCCCAAAGCATCTCTGCAACACACGAAATGATCTGACCTGCCAGTAAACAAACCCACCAGCGTGGCACTGAGCTGCTTCTAAGTCTTCCTTTAAATTTATTTGGGGATTTCAAACGCTTCAGTGGTCTCGCTAGTGTTTGATACTCGGTCTCCTTTACAACTGAAACACAACTTTCGAAAAGTACTGTCTATAAACGGAAATTGACCAAACACCTTCCCCATGGTTGACTTTACACACTCGTTCCGTTTCATATCGCTCTGGAACGCTGCGCCTAGGTACGAAAATTCAATCGACGCAACTGTGTCAAGCCACTGACTACTTATGCTGCATTAGAATTTATACTAGAGCGTTGAGTTTCCTACTCATCTGCAGCATGTTTAATTTTTCTGCATCTAGAGCTAACTACCAATCCTCACATCAACTAGAAATAGACAATGATGTGAGGATTTTTAGCTAGCTCTACGTTATTGTCTACAAACACACACACACACACACACACACACACACACACACACACACACATATATATATATATATATATATATATATATATATATATATATATATATGAATCCTAAATAAATGTTAAAAATTGACAGAAAAATAAAAACTACTTCATAATTAGGAAAGTAGATGAAAAATTTCGCCACTACTATTTTGCACTTCTGAGAAGACATTTAAACCTTCACCATTTCCAAATCAACAGTTTAATTGCATTTACTGAAGTTTACATGGAGGTGAACTAAGTTTTAGTTTGATTCATTCATTGTGATGTCCTTTGGTCAGTGCAGTATATCCATAGAATACCTGTACCACATTTCGTCTTTGTCACCAATTCTAATACAAATAAATCTTAACAACATATTCAGGTTTTGTTTATACCGCCATCCTTTGTAGCACTTCATGACTCCAGTCATGAAACTATCTGACGGATTGCGCGTTCGTTCCCGCTGGAGGTTGGAGTCCTCTCTTTAATATAAGGTAATTCAAGCAGTGTGCAAGTCTGGGGACCGATGACCTTATCAGTTTACTACCTTAGTTACACATTAAAAAACCGTGAACAACACCCAGGACGTTAACGGTTTCACCTGAATTAAGCTAGAGGTACTGAATGTATGGTGACTAGTCCTCTCTTATAAGGTGTTTTATATCATTAGAGCTTAGTGGCCGCAGGGGAGCTGTCGAGGGCACGAAGAAGCCTTGCTGAGGAGTGTGCGGCTGCCCCCTGAGGTTGGAATACCCCGTCGGGCGTGGGTGAGTGCGTTGCACTTCACATACGTCAGTTTAAATAGTTTGTACGCCTAAAGACTGATGACCGCTGTAGTTTGGTCCCATAACTTTACAAACATTTGAATTTTTGGAACTTATGGCGTGAGGTCCCATAAAAGGCTAAAATCGACGTCACTGCATCCATCTATGGTATTCAGTACCAAAATGTAGTGATTTAATACTATAAAGATGCTGAATATGCAGCTGTATCCGGCTGAATGTACGGTTTCTTGGTTCATTTACAACATAACAGCGACCCGACCCGGCTTCGGACGGGTTGCATGAACTACAACGTGGTTTGCTGGCGAGCCGCGAAGACATTCAGAGTACAACATTGTATAGAAGGTTATTATTACAGTGGCTAGCAGCCCTGCCAGGAATGTCGGCTATAAGGATTATTGCCTATGCTCCATATTGAAGCGGCACTTTTAGTGGCATAAAATAGCAAATATGGGAGACGTGGCGCGTTTTTATAAGTAATTTCCGTTTTGTTGTAGACACTACGCGCACATACCGCAACCAGCGCGTGCGTCGTACACCGACTTGCCTCGGGAAGAACTGTGCTCTGTTTCAGCGCTGTAGTTAACCTCCTGTACAGATCTGTTCTGTGCTTTCAAAATGTTTAAGACTATCAACTCGCCCGCCGTATGTGAGGTTCGCTCAGTGATATGGTTTTTGTCACAAAGGAACCTGTCTGCTGCAGATATTCATCGACAGATTTGCTAATTGTACTGTGATACTGTTACGAGTAAAGGCAAAGTGCTTAAGTGGGAACGAGAATTCAAAGATGGCCGTGAGAGCGTCCATGATGAGGATCGCTCCGGTCGCCCATCTTGTATTACAGACGATTTGGGAGGTTTTAGCTGAAGCGAGGATTCGTGAGAACAGGAGCTTTACGATAACAGGCCTCTCAAACGAATATTCTGACATGGGAATATCAGTGAAGTTTTGGTTGTCGTAATAGGCGGAAAGATTGTATGAAGAGGGTATTTTAAAATTGTTTGAGAGGCATGATAAGTGTATGAACAAACTATGGCGAAAAATACATTACAGTATGTACGTTCTGAAAATAAATTTTGTTTTTTGAAATAACCTCCCATTGTGCACTTCTGTTAAAACGGAACTTACCTTAAATGATATATGAGGATAATTGGTGTATTTGGGTGATTTAATAATATCAAAGGCATGCTGAGGTGGCACACAGAAATGAAAACTATGGAAAAAAACCGCATGATCAACTACCGTTGTTTATGTTAAGCACACCTCAAGTCAGGCTTAGTCAGGATATTATTTATTCTCATTGGAGGAGGGACCATTTCCCAATTCAAAACAGTATTCAAACTGTTTGAAGCTTTGTTGTGTAATACTGCCTTTTACTACTAACAGGTTGTATGAACACAATTACATTAATTACGACGTGCAATTCCTCTAAAATTCCTAATCCTGATACTCATAATCACACGTTTATCAGTGATATGCAGGATCGGTGGTACCAATTATCGGCACAGGTTAATATGTCGTTCAATAGTGAAGGTATCTGCTGATTGCTACGGGATAGCAAAACGTGAATGTAGGTATGTAATTACAAGTCTTTCCTCTTAATAAGAGATTTAAAAATATGTTAGACGCTGCTCTGCTTTAAAGTAACCCTGTGGTCAGTTGTCTAGAGAATGACACAGTGTAGGACGACCTATTAGATTCTGAAGTTGGGCCTGCTGCTGAATGTAGACAAATAAGAGAGTTTATATTGTTTCAGTTGAAAACGTAAACTCTCGCATTCGCGGCGAGCCCGTTTGGAAATGCCAGAGTATCGACCACTAAGCGACTGTCAGATGTGTTACAACTGTCAAGCCATTTCAACGTGTAAACGTGGAACACAGATTGCACTGTGAGCGATTAAAAGAGATAAAAAGTAAAAACTCCAAGTTTATGGACATGGGTCTGGGAGGAGGAGAGGTTCTGGTTGATGGGGCAGGTGACAAACCCACATCGTTATCTTCGCCACTGAGAGTGCGATGCGCAGTGGAGTCTTATAACCGCAATTCTTTCTCGTGAACTATTTATGGTGTTTTGTTGCAGTTTCTGCCTAGCCTCTTACAATATTTGTTTCCGTAAATGACTATGTTTATTTTAACAAAGTTAATATACGGAGATAGATTTCGACAATGTTGACTGGAATACATTTTTTCAGATTCTGAAGGTAGCAGGGATAAAATATAGGGAGCGAAGAGGTATATTCAACTTACAGAAACCAGACAGCAATTATTAGAGTCGAAGAACATAAAAGGGTCTCAGTGGTTGGGAAAGGTGTAAGACAAGGTTGTAGCCTTTTCCCAATGTTGTTCAATCTGTACATTGGCCAAGCTGTGAAGGAATGCTAGGAGAAATTTGGAGAGGTAATTAAAGTCCAGGGAGAGGGAATTAAAACCTTTAGATTTGTTGTCAACATAGTAATTCTGTAAGGGACAGCAAAAGACCTGGCAGGACGATTAAACGAAATGGATAGTGTCTTGAAAGGTTCAAATGTTTGATAAGCTTACGGGACTTAACTGCGGTGTCATCAGTTCCTAAACTTACAAAATACTTATAAACTAACTTAAAGGCAGGACAAACATCCATACTCGAGGGGGGACTCGAACCCCCGACGGAGAACGACCTCGCGCATCGGAACATAGCGCCTCAATGCGCACGGTCACTCATCCGCGGCTATCTTCAAAGGAAGGTATATGATGAACATTAAGAAGAGTAAAACAGGGGTTATAGAATGTTGTGTCAGAAAATCAGGCGATGCTGAAGGAATTAGATTGGGTAATGAGACAATAAAAGTAGTAGATCAGTTGTGTTATTTGGGTAGCAAGATAACTTTTGATGGTCTAAGTAAAGAAGATATAAACTGCAGAATGGCTACGGGACGGAAAGCTTTTCTGAAGAAGCGAAATTTGTTGACATACAATATTAGTTAGGTTGTCCTTTCTGAAAGTATTTGTCTGGAGTGGCGCTTTGTATGGGAGTGCAACATGGACGATAAGGAGTTCACATAAGAAGATGATCGAAATGTGGTACTACAGACGAATGATGAAGATAGTTGGGTAGATCACGTAACTAATGAGGAGGTGCTCAAAAGAATTGGGGGAAAGGAGTTTCTGGCATATCCTGAATAAGAGAAGGGATAGGTTGGTAGGACACATTCTCAGACATCAAGGAATCATCAACTTGCCATTAAAAGGGGGTATATGTGGGGTGAAAATCGTAGAGGAAGACGGAGGGATGAATACAGTAAGCAGATTCAAAAGAATGTATGTTGCCGAGCGTATTCTCAGATGAAGAGACTTGCACAGGACAGGGTGGAAGGTGGAGGGCTGCATCAAACCAGTCCGCGGGCTGTAGACGACAACAAGAACATACTATCAACCGGACCTGCTTCCCATGGATAAGTTTTTTTCTAACTTTGAGCATAGTAATTCAGATCCCGCAAATTTTTATTTGAAATTCAGTATCTATTAACTTTCCACAACATAAACTCGTTGCTGAAACTGGAAGTGTTAAACCTAGAGAATGAGTAGGATTCGATATGTTCCAGATAATATCGTTCTTTCAATAATTTTCAACTAATTTTTATTTTTGATAATTACAGCGCCATCTAACGTGAAAAATTTGTTTGATGAAAATTAATATGTTTTTCACGGAGATTCCACATCTGCAATAAGAAATAGGGATACCTATTTGAGATATGAAATTCATTCCGTCCCCTCCCCCTCCCTCTGGTCTCTGCGGTTGGTGCAGGGGTCGAGCCTTATGTAAAAGACTCCCTTAATTCCCACTGCTTCGCAAGCGTAATGTGGATGGTGTGCATTGGTTATTTCTACGTTTTCATAGATTTAGCTTTAAAAATGCTTTCCTAATCAAGTATTTTGATACAACTTGTCACCTCCTATTGCACCATTGATGGCAAAATTCAAAACATCGCGAAACATACTTTTATTTTTAATTTCTAACCATGGTTCCAAATCCAAATTTTCTATCATCAAAGATTTTTCCCTTATTTCACCCGCTTAATAGTTTAATTTCCGAAAATATCGAAAGACGTGTTTTTAAAATTCCAATCAAGAATCTAAATCCGAAGATTTGTATTTCTTGCTTCAAAATTGCCTGAACAGCATCGTATTTTCAAACACCGTTCATCTCCTATTTCACTCCCTTAGGGATGGAAATATCGAAAAATCGCTTATGCCTACAGTGAAAGACAAACAAATTTCAAGTTTTTATCGCCTGTAAATTCACTTTTCAGCACCGTATTCTGTGTTTTAGATACGGATCAAGAACGCGAAAATTCTTTCTTACGCTTTGGCATCTTTCTTGGTAGTTTTAATTTTCTTGTACTACAACAACATAGAGTGATGGTTCTCCTCCATTGTGCAGTTTTTGCTGAAGAGCAAAATATTGACACCCACATGTCGAAATTTATATAAACTGTAACTTTCAACCCCCATATCATCCACCCCGCCGCGGTGGAGTAGCCGAGCGGTCTAAAGCGTCTCGCTGCGGAGCGCGCGGTTGCTCGCCGTGGAGGTTCGAGTCCTCCCTGGGGCATGGGTGTGTGTGTTGTCCTTAGGTTAGTTTAGTTTAAGTAGTTTGTAAGATACCGACTGATGACCACGCAGTTTGGTCCGATAGAATTGCAAACATTTGAACTTTTTTTTTCATCCACCCCATTATCCTTACCAATCCTCCACCACCATAGTGCACAATTAGAGACTGATACCAACTACCACATACAAACACTATTTGTTTGCGATTACCGGGCGAAGTGGTGCAGTGGTAACACACTGGACTCGCATTCGGAAGGACGGTGGTTCAAATCCACCTCCAGCCATCCAAATTTAGGTTTTCCGTGATTTCCCTACATCACTCTAAGCAAATACCGGGATGGTTCCTTTGAAAAGGCACGGCCGATTTCCTCCCACCATCCCAAAATGTTCAAATGTTTGTAGAACTTATGGGACTTAACTACAGGGTCATCAGTCCCTAAGCTTACAAAGTACTTCTGAACTACCTAAGACTAAGGACGGCACAAATATCCATGCCCGAGGGGGATTCGAACCCCCGGCCGTAGTTGTCGTGCAGACCGTGACTAGAGCGCATCAGTCCTCTCGGCCACCGCGGCCGGCCCACCATCCCTCCCCAAAAATCCGAGCGTAAGCTCCAACTCAAATGACCACGCTGTCGACGGGACGTTAAACCCTAGTTTTACTTCCTGTTTGCTATGTGTAGTTTTGGCTGCAGAGTGAAATATAGCCAAAAACACTTCAATCTTTATATACATGGAGTTACAAAAAGGTACGGCCAAACTTTCAGGAAACATTCCTCACACACAAGGAAAGAAAATATGTTATGTGGACATGTGTCCGGAAACGCTTAATTTCCATGTTAGAGCCATTTTATTACTACTCTTCAAATCACATTAATCATGGCATGGAAACACACAGCAACAGAACGTACCAGCGTGACTTCAAACACCTTGTTACAGAAAATGTTCAAAATGTCCTCCGTTAGCGAGGATACATGCATCCACCCTCCGTTGCATGGAATCCCTGATGCAGTCCTGGAGAATGGCGTATTGTATCACAGTCCTCCACGATACGAGCACGAAGAGTCTCTATATTTGGTACCGGGGTTGCGTAGACAAGAGCTTCAAATGCCCCCATAAATGAAAGTCAAGAGAGTTGAGGTCAGGAGAGCGTGGAGGCCATGGAATTGGTCCGCCTCTACCAATCCATCGGTCACCGAATCTGTTTTTGACAAGCGCACGAACACGTCGACTGAAATGTGCAGGAGCTCCATCGTGCATGAACCACATGTTGTGTCGTACTTGTAAAGGCACATGTTCTAGAAGCAAGGGTAGAGTATCCCGTATGAAATCATGATAACGTGCTCCAGTGAACGTAGGTGCAAGGACATGAGACCCAGTCAAGACATCACCAACGATTCCTGCCCAAACGTTCACAGGAAATCTGTGTTGATGTCGTGATTGCGCAATTGCGTGCGGATTCTCGTCAGCCCAAACATGTTGATTGTGAACTTTTACAATTTGATCACGTTGGAATGAAGCCTCATCCGTAAATACTAAAATGAGCTCTAACATGGAAATCAAGCGTTTCCGGACTCATATCCACATAACATATTTTCTTTCTTTGCGTGCGAGGGATGTTTCCTGAAAGTTTGGCCATACCTTTTTGTAACACCCTGTATATTAAGATATCCCTCTTCGAGGTTAACAGCTTTTATTAAATTCGATTTCAGTTTTTCCAAATATTCCGAAAAACAGTGTTAAGTGCTATATACTGTATATTTCCTTATTTCGGTACAATAATTTTCACTCCCATGAACCACAGACATTGCCGAGGTGGGGTGGCTTGCGTGCCTCAACGATACAGATAGCCGTACCGTAGGTGCAACCACAGCGGAGGGGTATCTGTGGAGAGGCCAGACAAACGTGTGGTTCCTGAAGAGGAGCAGCAGCCTTTTCAGTAGTTACAGGGGCAACAGTCTGGATGATTGACTGAGCTGGCCTTGTAACATTAGCTAATGTGGCTTTGCCACACAGCTACTGCGAACGGCTGAAAGCAAGGGGAAACTACAGCCGTTACCTTTCCCGAGGACATGCAGCTCTACTGTATGAACATATGATGATGGCATCCTCTCGGGTAAAATATTCCGGAGGTAAAACAGTCCCCCATTCGGATCTCCGGGCGGGGACTAGTCAGGAGGAGGTGATCATCAGGAAAGACAATACTGGCATTCTACGGGTCGGAGCGTGGAATGTTAGATCCTTTAATCGAGTAGGAAAATTAGAAAATTTAAAAAGGGAAATGCATAGGTTGAAGTTAGATACAGTGGGGATTAGTGAAGTTCGGTGGCAGGATGAACAGGATTTCTGGTCAGGTGAGTACAGGATTATAAATAAAAAATCAATTGGGGGTATCACAGGAGTAGGATTGATAATGAATAAGAAAATAGGAATGCGGGTAAACGACTATGACCAGCACAGTGATCGCATTATCATTGTCAAGATAGATATGAAGCCAACACCGACAACAGTAGTACAGGTTTTATGCCAACAAGCTCTGCCGATGATGAGGAGCTAAAGGAAATTATTCAGACAATTAAGGGAGAGGAAAACTTAATTGTTATGGGAGACTGGAATTCGGTAGTAGGACAAGGAAGGGAAGGGAAGATAGTAGGTGAATATGGTCTGGGCAAAAGGAATGAAAGAGGAAGCCGCCTGGTAGAATTTAGCACGGAACATAATTTAGTTATAACAAACACCTGGTTCAAGAATCACAAAAGAAGGTTGTATACGTGGAAGAGACCAGGAGACACCGGAAGGTATCAGATAGATTTTATAATGGTAAGACATAGATTCCTGAACCAGGTTTTAAACTGTAAAACATACCCAGGGGCAGATATAGACTCTGACCATAACTTGTTGGTTATGAACTGTAGGCTGAAACTAAAGAAACTACAAAAAGGTAGGAAAATCAGGAGATGGGACCTGGATAAATTAAAGGAACGTGAGGTTCTTAAGAATTTCATAGGGAGCTTTAGGCAACAATTGACAGAAACAGGGGAAAATAAAACAGTAGAAGAGGAATGGGTAAAATTGAGAGATAAAATAGTGAAGATATCAGAGGACAAAATAGGTAGGAAGGCAAGACCTACAAAAAATCCTTGGATATCACAGGAGATACTAAATTTAATCGACGAAAGGAAAAAATATAAAAATGCAGTAAATGAAATAGGCAAAATGGAGTACAGCCGACTAAGAAATGAGATTGACAGGAAGTGCAAAATGGCTAAGCAGGAGTGGCTAGAAGGCAAATGCAAGGATGTAGAAGAATGGATAAATAGGGGAAAAATATATAGAGCCTACAGGAAAATAAAAGAAACATTTGGAGATAAGAGAAACAGATCTATGAATATCAAGGACACTGATGGAAAACCAGTTCTCAGCAAAGAAGGGAAAGCTGAAAGGTGGAAAGAGTATATAGAGGGGCTCTACGAAGGAAATGAACTTAGAGACAATATTGTAGGAAGGGAGGAGGATGTAGATGAAGATGAAATAGGAGATACTGTATTGAGAGAAGAATTTGACAGAGCCCTGAAAGACCTAAGTCGAAACAAGGCCCCTGGAGTAGAAGATATTCCCTCAGAGCTACTGAAGTCTCTGGGAGAACCAGCCATGACAAACCTGTTTCACCTGGTGCGTAAGATGTATGAGACAGGAGAAGTACCCTCATACTTTAAGAAAAATGTTATAATCCCCATTCCAAAGAAAGCAGGTGCAGACAGGTGTGAAAACTACAGAACCATCAGTCTAATAAGTCATGGTTGCAAAATATTAACACGAATTATATACAGAAGAATGGAAAAGGTGGTAGAAGCCGACCTCGGGAAAGATCAGTTTGGGTTCAGGAGAAATGTAGGTACACGGGAGGCAATACTCACGTTACGGCTTATCCTAGAAGATAGATTAAGAAAAGGCAAACCTACATTTCTAGCTTTTGTAGATTTGGAGAAGGCTTTTGAATGTTGATTGGAATAAACTCTTTCAAGTTCTGAAGCAAGCAGGAGTAAAATACAGGGAACGTAAGGTTATTTATAACTTGTACAAAAACCAGACAGCGGTTGTCAGAGTTGAAGGGCATGAAAGGGATGCAGTGGTTGGAAAGGGAGTAAGACAGGGTTGTAGTCTTTCTCCATTGTTATTCAATTTGTACATTGAATAAGCTATAAAGGAAAGCAAGGAGAAATTCGGAGAAGGAATGAAAGTTCAGGGTGAAGAATTAAAAACATTGCGTTTTGCCGACGACATTGTAATAATCTCAGAGACAGCAAAAGACCTGGAAGAGCAGTTGAAGGGAATGGACAGTGTGCTGAAAGGTACATATAAGATGAACATTAACAAGAGCAAAACTAGGGTAACGGAGTGCAGTGTAAGGAAATCAGGTGATGCTGAAGGAATTAGATTGGGAAACGAAGCAATAAAGGAGGTAGATGAGTTTTGTTATTTGGGCAGTTAAATAACAAATGATTGTCGCAGTACAGAGGATATAAAATGCAGAATGGCAATGGGTAGGAAAGCGTTCTTGAAAAAGAGAAATTTGTTAACATCGAATATTGATTTAAGCCTAAGGAAGTCCTTTCTGAAGGCATTTGTATGGAGTGTTGCCTTGTGTGGGAGTGAGACATGGACGATAAACAGTGCGGACAGGAAGAGGATTGAGGCTTTTGAAATATGGTGCTACAGAAGAATGCTGAAGATTAGGTGGGTGGATCGCGTAACTAATGAGGAGGTATTGAAGAGAATTGGAGAGAAAAGAAATTTCTGGCATACATAAAACAAGGGATAGATTGGTAGGACACATTGTTAGACATCAAGGAATTGTGAATTTAGCATTGGAGGGAAGTGTGTGGGGTAAAAATCGCAGAGGAAGACCAAGAGATGGATACAGTAAGCAGATTCAGACAGATGTAGGTTGCCGTTCTTATGTGGAGATGAAGAGGCTTGCTCAGGATAGGGTATTGTGGAGAGCTGCATCAAACCAGTCTCCGGACTGAAGACCACAACAACAACAACAAATTTTAGCTGTATATTTCCTGAGTATGGAAGACTAATTTTAGAGTTTATCTTCTATTTAATAGAAAAATACGTTGGATATTTGCTAAAACGGCGTGTTTATCATCTACATAACCGAGAGGGCCGAATAAACAAGCATAAGACTAGTTAATGTTTCGTAGGGACGAATTCAATTGTTGTATAGCCGCCCCCGACGTCCGGACTGCAACTGACATTCAGCGCGTAAAACGCTTGCAGTCGCCATAAATGAGATACGCGAATGACACGGACACTAATGTCGTTCGCAGTGAATAACGGCCAGCAGATTTATTCCATGCATAATAATCTGCAGCCAATATTTATGAGGTCGAGCAGACGCGCCGTCCGTATGTCAGTCTACGTATGCCGGTGGGTGTAAACGCTGAAAATCATGAAAACGTTCTCCACACAATACTACTGCCACAGTATGGCTGTCAGCTATGATCAGGCGTGGCCAGGGTATTCGCGTAGTACATCGAATGTGGCGGTGTAAAAAAGACGCTTATAACGAGACGCCAATCAGCTTCACACAATTCGCCCTTCCCCTCCCCCTCCCAGAGAACGTCACTGAAATTAACATCGTCACGCTGTCACGCCGAGACCTGATTCCATGGGAATCGGCAGAATTAATTACAGCTTTTTAGCGTCGAGAGGTTTAACGAACAGTTTTTCCGATACGTGATAATGAGCTATCCGCAAACCGCATGGACTTTGCGACGCAGCATACCGTGAGAAAACCAGTCTCTCGCCATTTTAGAACATTCACGGATATGAGCCTATGTAATATATCGCTTTTAGTCTGTATGTTATACATTTAAAGGGAGAGGATGGTGTATGGGACGAGGTGACGTATTCACCACGTGGCTGACATTCGAGATGACGGCAGATCACGTCTCCATCGCGCCGTACAGTTTTCGTGGTTCTCCTAAACCGCATAACACAAAAATGAGTGCATTTGCTGTTCGATGTTGACTTGGTCAAATTCCCTCACCATCTTTTCCCAACCTGTTTGTATTTGCTTCGTCGTTGACGCGACGTTGAACGGTTCACTTGGTCGGCGATAAGGTAGGTATGTCAACGTGTGCTATCAGGGACAATAGTAGATTCTACTGCATAGTGTCTCCACAGCAGTGTTGTCACTATTTAAGTTCCTTCCCTCGTATATATATATATATATATATATATATATATATATATATATATATATATATATTTCACTCTGCTCTGAATGGACTTACAAATAAAATTGAGTATACTTCTTAAAATACTATGTTAATCACTTCCACAATGTAGCCATTGAAATTAATTAGGATTTGTAAAAATAAGAATAGGTACGAGAATTTAGTGCTCATGAAAAATGTATGAATCGTATGTTGCATTTATAGTTAAACACCGTAAATTCAATGTCATAGAATATTTTGTTCAAATTAATGGAAACTAAAACTGCAACCTTGTGTAAAAGTATAACTGAAAGATAAATGGAAGCGCAAATTTAGTATATAGAGCTTGGAAACTAGTGTTGGAGAAATATCCCAGTGATTTTGGTCCATTATAGTCACGAACGGGCAAAATACAGGGTTATCAGTCCTCAGCACAACCGCCTATGCGGCGTGCGACTTGCCGGCGATGGCAGCTGTGGTACACGCTTAACGTGCCGCCTGATGACCGCACAAAATTTAATAAGGGTTTGCGGGCAAGTTATTTCTGACATACATAACATAAACACTTAGAAAGAAAAGTTTATTACTAACCAGTATTATACCAGGAGGTGCTGGTACTGCCTCCCTTCGTTGTTCATGCATTTCTGACAGCTGCTGAGGACGTTGCTCATCATATTATGAAGATCCCTCTCAGAAATTGCAGTGATTTCATGACGAATGTTTGTTTTTAGTGCATCTAAAGTATGGGAATATGTACTATTTCTCTTTTAATGTTCCCCGAAGATAAAAATCGCACAGGGTTAAAAAGGTAGAACAAGGGTGCCAAATGTTCTTAGTGGTAATTCTTTCGCAGAACACATTACCAACTTCCCGTAATGTTAAGTTGCTGAAATGTTATGAAAGCACGTAAATTCTCAGTTAATTTGGAAAAAATAATAATAAAATGCCGCAATATGTTTTCAAGGCTCGCGGGAGGAGCCGAGCGGTCTGGAGCGCCACGGCCACCCGTGTAGGAGGTTCGTATCCTCCCCTGGGCATGGACGTTTGTGTTGTCCTTAGTATAAGTAGTTTGTAAGTTTAGAGACTGATAACCCCAGAGATAAGTGCCATAAGCTTTACAAACATTTGAACATTGTTTTATGTTCTCAAGATAGATGTCACTATTACTGTTTCCTGAAAAAATATAAGGCCTATTATTCTGTCGCCGCAAACAATGCACCATACTCCTATTTTTTGATAGTGCAGGGGCTGCTCGTAAAGACCTGTTTTAAGCCAGTGCGATTTTTATCTGTGGGGAGCCTTAAAAGAGAATGTGTACAAATCAAATCTCCACACTTTAGATGAACTAAAAACAAACATGCGTCATGAAATCACTGCAATTTCTGCGAGGGAACTTGTCAGAAACGCCTGAACAAGGAAGGGCGGCATTTCGAGCGCCTCCTTGTGTGATACAGGTGAGTAATAAAACCTTTTCTGTCTGTGTTGTGTACGTCAGAAATAACTTGCCCACCAACCCGTATTAAATTTTGTACGGACGCCAGGCGGACCGCTAAGCGGGCACCGCAGCACCCGTCGCCTGCCAATTGCACGCTGAAAAGGCGGTTGCACTGAGGAGTGATCACCCTGTATGTCGTTACTTGGAAGCTTTCCCAACACTCTCGTATCAGAGCAGCTGCACCTGCTGTATAGCCACACATACAAATGATTGCACAACTAGTTACGACAATTGCATCATATTACTTCAGAGCTACAGAATAGCCGAATTTACAGATAATTGCACAACTGTACACAATATTCATCCCTCTCAGTGTTAATCTAACAAAAATAGAAATTTTAGATTTAAGTCTGAATTCATGGAAAATGGAACGCAAAGTGATTTGGGGATTGTATTTTACTGATTTCATGTATTATCAACAAAAAACGAAATGTGTTTTCAGAAAGTATAAAAATGTTGTACATTAAGTGTCTCACAGGTTGGTATTAAATCTTTGTTTTAGTCTCCATATCCCCTCCAAATTTACCCGCAATCATATCGAAGGCAATAAAAAAAATGTACAGCATTTAAAAGAAAACAAACACTGAAAATACGTGTAGTAATCTCATGGTAGTCTGGGAGGTGGGTGTTCCTAGAAATCAAAGTATAATGGGTGTTGCAAGCTAAGGGTTAACTGTTGGGTGCTGTTGAATGAATACATCTATACTTATATTTTAGTTACTAAGCAAGAGAATGAAACTGTGCCAGTTTTATCCCCTTGCTTAATAACTAATATGTTGTAGTACTAACCCAGTAACTTAGTTCTAAGAGGCTCTTAATCTACAATATATATACATTTTTTATTACTTTATCGGAACAAATTTTGTTTTTGTAGTTAATTTGTTAAGTCAATAGGATATAATAATAAACACACTTCTTATAGGTTTTTACATCGATTCAGAGTTCAATATAAAATTTCTATTTTTGTATCATTAATATTGTAGAGGCTGAATATCATCTACAGTTGTGAAGTTCATAGTAATTACGGCTATTCTGTAGCTCTGACGTTCTGAGTTACATCTACATAAATACTCTGCAAGTCATGTTAAAGTGCATGGGAGAGGGTTCGTCGAACCGCTTTTATCATATTTTTGTACAGCTCCATTATCTAACAGCTCGCGGGGAAAATGAAACACCGAAACCTAATGTCGTGACTAATTGTGCAATCGTATGTACGTGTGACTATACAGCAGGTGCACGTGCCCTGACATTAGATTAGATTAGATTAGATTAATACTTGTTCCATAGATCATGAATACGACACTTCGTAATGATGTGGAACGGGTCAGTTAAATGAAGTGTGTCTATACATAATATTACATGACACTCAATATTTGAATTTTTTTAAATATTATTATTATTATTATTATTATTACTTTTTTGCATACGATAGGGTATGGAAATCCCGTTTCCCTGCAATGTGTCGCCACCATCAGTTGTTCCGGTTAATGATAAAGTACGGACTTTTCACACACACCTTTCCCCCCACTTCCTTTCCCTTCTTACCTTACCCCACACAAACCTGTTGATGACAAAATGATCTCTTGCCCAAATCTTGTGTCAGTTTGACACTGTCATTCGGTCATTCACCTGTGAGTTGTTTCGTCAAATACAAACCTTCTTCTTCCGTATTTAAATCCGTTATGTTCGTTGGCAGATTTCACATTTATTCATCTGCGGATCTCTTGTTTACACTCTGGCAGTTAAAACTGCAACGCACAAATATTTCTGCGGTAACAAACGACCAGGTTGGGGGAGAGTGTTATTTTAGTTTTTGTTGCAAATTTCGTGTAATTGCGTGCTCTGGCTACAACCGCACGGTATCATCACACCGGAATACCGCGAAAACATGCGCCGCCATCAGCCCCGGGTTATTATTGGCGATATCGGCAGCGGTGATGGCGGCAGTGGTTACGGCGGCGGCGGAGCATTTCATGGCCGCGATTCGTCAGGGCTCTCCCAAATTACCTCACCGACTGCCTGCGTTGCGCACTGTTTACATGAAATCCACTACTAATCGCATAATGTTCGCGCTGCCGATCACATAACACGGCAGTGGCGTAACTAGGACTTGGCTTGGGGGGGGAGGGGGCACAGATCTGCCTGACGACCAAAATTTTAGTCAGTTTTCAGACTACCATCTACCACTCCCGTTCAAGAAACTAATTCACTCCCATCCAATGAAAGCTTATGGTAAAACTCCCCAAGTTTTTCAATCTTTACCTTTACGAGATTGCTGTTATACGATTTCTTCTCTGTCTCTTTCTCTCTCTGTCTCTTTCTTTTTTTCGGGTTCTGGTGGGGGGGGGTTCTATCCCCCTATTCCCCCCTCCCACCATAGATACGCCAATGTGACACGGTAGTGCGTTTCCGTAACGTTAGTAATTATAGCAAATAATGTTCGCCATTTACATTTATCACTTAACACGTTCTCTGTTCGTTGTGGCCGGCCGCGGTGGCCGAAGAGACTGAGGCGCTCCAGTCACGGTCTGCACGGCCACTACGGTCGGAGGTTCGAATCTCCCCTCGGGCATGGATATTTGTGCCGTCCTAGTTCGTAAGTAGTTTGTAAGTTTAGGGACTGATGACCCCGAAGTCAAGTTCCGTAAACTATACAAACATTTGATTTGTTCGTTGTGCACATAACACTCCAGCTACTTCCATGATATTACTGAGCCTTAGACTACCTGACTACTGCCGCGCGACCCACACACTTCCAAGCACTCTTTCGGCGCTTATAGCGTTCTTGTCATACAATGTATAATGACTGTTTGAAACTTTCATGTCTATTTCTACTGGCTAACCTCGTTCTGAAAATCTGAGTTCGACGGAGCTTACCTTTTAAATATATTAATGCGTTGCGCTGATACCTTTTCTAAAGAATTGTTTGAACTGTTGTTCAAAAATATATATGTGGTATTTGATTTTGATTTGATTGATTTTTTTCCAGTGAAGCAAAAATAGTCTTGGTCCAACCCGCAACTGCACGCACCGAAACTAAGTTTATTGTGCGGTATCGCTCCCTGTATATCTAGTGAAGCCAACCAAAGGAGTCCCTTTACCAGTTCTTTATTAGACACAATTTCTTCGGGTCTGGTTGTCCCAAATATTCTGTGCCTTTTATTCTCCAATGCAATGCATTCGAAGATTAAATGGGATGCAGTTTCATCACCGTCATCACAGATCCTACATTTACGATCCTCTTCAGTTATTCCCATTGTACGTAGGTATTTTTTGAAATTCCCATGGCCTGTCAGCAATCCAACTATAAGTCTAATCTCTCTCCTGTTCAGACCCAGGATTGCAGAGCTTCTTTTAAAACATGGCTTTGGCATCATTACCTTGCCATGTTTTTGTTGATGGACTTTGGTTCAATATTCTACGTGCTGTCTTCTGAGCCAGTTACGTAGCTCCAATTTGATCATTGCCCTGGTGATTGTGAGGACAGGTTCCGGTCCAATAAATGGAGTCCCTGCCCCCATCCTGACTAATCTGTCGGCATGTTCGTTGCCACTGATCCCCAAGTGGCCAGGGCCCCACAATAGGTTTACTCTATTGCTTTTCCCTAGCTCCACCAAACCCCTGTGACATTCTGCAACAATTTTAGACCTTGTTGCAGGAGCTCCCAGTGATCTCAGGGCTGCCTGGCTGCCTGGCTGAATATATATAGATGCTATGATCTTTGTAGCATCTACGCAAATTCTCCTCCACACACACCCTGATGGCAGTGATTTCGGCCTGGAATACTGGGGCCAGTTTTCCTAGTCTTGGCTGCATCCCATATACCCCGGCCCCAACACCTTGTTCGGATTTTTATATGTGGTATACTGTTATTATATATTTTTGAGCCCCCATAAATGTTTAATTAACCCTAAAATTATTAGTGCATCTATCCTTGTGTTCTTTAAACGGTTTTCATGCATAAAAATAACCAATGAAATACCTTGCGGATACATGTGACCATAATTTAATTTCTGTGGCTAGATTGGTTTTACTGTAGCTAATCATAGCGTTGCATATAAACATTTGAAGGCGACGTTAAACACGACACATTAGTCCGTAGTTACTCAGCACCTCGTCATAAAATTCGCTTTTCGCCAGTCACGGAGTTTCGACAGCGGAACGCAGTTTAATTTAAAGGAATACACTAGGTGCTCTTTTACACTTCAATATCCTTCTAATGTGAATACTGTCACTGAACTTCGATAACGAGGATTTCATAAGAATAGTTAGTAACCGTATTTCACTGTTTCCTGAAACTCCAACACTTACCAATTTCTTCTTCTTAATTTGACAAACTTCAACCTTAAACTCATTCAGAAAATAAAATAACTTTGTCAATCCAAAATTACTTACACAAATTACATTTTACTAAAATAATACATACTCTGTGGTTCTTTCACTACCAAAAACTGCAACGAAATTGCAAAACTCTCCTTTTACCTTATTTTATAGCTGTAACATATAATATCACACAGTATGTTTGCGTCCCTGCGGATAAGACGATTTCACTATTCAATATCTTAACCTTAAGTGTTGTGTCTGCAACCACTGCGGATCAGACGACCAATCTTTATGACATTCAAAACTGGAGTGTTCGTCTCTGGCCAAAGAATCACCTCCACGAGACGAGCCAGTGATATTAGTACACATCTCTATATTCTTGGTGCATAGTAATAACTTACTACCAACTTAATTATTTTTGTACCAAAGACATGCAGACGTTTTCCATGTTTAAAAAAGAAAAGAAGCGCCTTACTAAGTTTGCGAAAGTGAAATAGTTGTGTTTTATACCTTTTATCTGAATTTGTTCCCATCCAGTAACACCTTTCTACCACGGAAGGAATGATGTGGAAGACGCTTCTGTAACAACACTCTTACTGTCACATTATCGGTTATTCCCAAAGTCACGTATACATTCATCAGTTTCCTGGAGGTAGCCCATGTTAATAATTTTGGATGTTGTAATAAAAGGCCTAATAAATGGCCCATTAGCAATGGCAATTATCTTCCCAGTCCGCCTAAATCCACATACAAGCTAATAACTGTACAAACTGAAATGTATGTAACCTAATTTATCACAGTTTTTTTGTGTTAATCACTTCCTCGTTATCTCCGTTCTACCCCGTAATGCTGTCTCTGTTTTCCATTTTTAAAATACATTTCACGCTTCTCATATTTGTGAGTGCGGGGCACAACAAAAGTAAATGAGCACGGTAATGAAATATGCGAAATGTATACGGTTTAAAAAACACCGACAAGAAAAATTGGTTATTACAGTCGTAGCGTAGCATTACATTGAACATATTTATGTCGTCTGCATTGTACACTTCTCCTAATTTGAATGGAAACCGTAACCTAATGATATTCATTACAGGATGTTTATTTTTATTTCTGCAGCACGTCTAGTTAATTATTTTACAACTTTTTTTCAATTATTTCTGTAATGAAACAAACATTTGCTCATATAATTATGATGCAGTAAATTAGTCACTTCTCATTTTTACGGTTATGCGGAGTTTTGTGCTGTGTGTGGAATGTCTCACAAACTGAGAGAGAATGACAAAGGGATACAGACAGAGCGAGAGAGAGAGGAGATGGCACAGCTCAAGTAATTCTGAATGTCTATGGAGGAATTTCAGTTATATTATTTACTCTACGAGGGATTTAATGCTTTGTCAGTTCCTCAAAATGGAATTTTCACTTTTCTATGAGGTGCAGACAGTGCCTGAAGAATCGAAGTGTAGTAGAGAGGCATTGGATGGTTGGATCATGGCATAAGGTAATAAAATAATCTAATTGGCACAGATGGGAAGATCACTGTCCGCGAAAGGTACGGATCCCAATCCAATATATGACTGTTAACTGATGGAAGTTATACGGATTATTTGATCTCTTTCCAATATTTTCATCCCCACTATCATCTTAAATACGCATTCCTTTAGAATTCCACCTCCAGTGAATATTTTGACAGTTATTTAAATCGAAGTTCATTCTTGAAGTCGCCATACGAGCTGTCGTGAGTTTCACGTACCTGTCATTAATAGTACAACAGCAATCGAACCTATGTTGTCAGAATTCCTTCAGAATCATTTTACTGTGTCAAGAAAAAGCATATTACAAACCATTTTTGTTGCTTTTAAATATTTTCTGGTCGCTATCAGTCTCAGTAACTCAGCTACCATGTAGGGAAGTGTATGCTGTGTCGAATTCATCATCATCATAATCGGTACGGAAGTAGCCCACATGTTGTCAAAATAAATAGTTATACAGAAGGCGGACGAACAACCCCATTTGGAGTCTCCCGACCAATAATGCAAGATCAATTCACTTCACTTTTATACCCGGAACAAATTGAGAAAATTTTCAACATACAATTTCGGAATTAGAAATGTGGCCTAAGATAAAATAAATAACGTTGATAGTTTATTCTTATTTGCAAGAGGGCGTATCTGTGGCTACGAAAGAACAACAACAGCTCTGTGATGTAGATATCTTAAACGTATCCTCTAGTTCAGTCGCTAAGTTCTTCCTCTAATTGCTGATGCTATATTTGGACATTAAACACGACCTATCAGCTGTCAAAATCTTGTTTTTGTCCTTGAATTGTCTGAAATACCACTAGAGGATCAATGGAGGTGTTTCTGAGAACGCTGCGGCGGATTAACCGTGCACATTGGGGCGCCTTGCTACTGTGCGCGTGGCCGTTCACCGTCGGGGGGGGGGGGGGGGGGTGGGGGGGGGGGAGCGGCCGCGGTGGCGAGGGGACTGAGGCGCTCCAGTCACGGTCTGCACGGCCACTGCGGTCGGAGGTTCGAATCCCCCTCGGGCATGGATATTTGTGCCGTCCTAGTTCGTAAGTAGTTTGTAAATTTAGGGACTGATGACCCCGTAGTTAAGTCCCATAAGCAATACAAACATTGGAACATTGGAACCGTCGGGGGTTCAAGGAGACCCCCTCCCCTTCCCACTCGGGCATGATTGTTTGTGTTGTCCTTAGGTTAGTTTACCTTAGTTTAAGTAGTTTGTAATCTACGGACTTATAACCACGCAGTTGAGTCCGATAGATTTACAAACATTTGAACATTTTTTGGCATCGTGGGTCCGACGCCTCCCTTCTCGTTCCTTTGAGAGTAAATATGTAGTGTATTCAAATATTACTTTTTTTGCCCAATAAAATGATTTGAAGACAATAGTTTTGTAGCAGGTCAAAGATTTTAAGCGAGTCAGTGCGGATGCTTTGGCTTCTTACGAATCACAAAGTAGTCGTAGAAAATATTAAAAAGCCTGCATACTAACAGCTGTTGCCTGTACTCTCCCATTACCAACTATCATATAGGAGCTCTGCAAATAACTACACTAAGGAAGTATAAAATCCGATCCCTAAGAAACTGTAAGTATTCTCAGTTTTAGACATCTCAGAACAACGATATTCTCTAAGAGATCACGACAGACAAATGGCTGTACCGGTAATCTGCGACGCTGCATATTTAACTATTCACTAATGTTGGTAACCATCAGTAGAGGGATAAAATATCATCTCAACTGGGGGAAACAAATTATGCTGTTTCGTACTACTCGCTCTTTGATTAGGATAACCTTTAGATGTAAGTAACCGCAGTGTGTGTATGGTTTTGCGAACATGTAAAGCTCAGGAGTTAAGTTGGTGGTAAAGATTAAATTTGATTGTGTTAGTACGTTGTCCTCAAAAGAGCGATTTTTTTCGAATTTTGAAGCGGTCTAAAAAAAATTATGAGCTTAAGGTTTGAACATCCCTTTCAGACTTAACCCTCGGGCGGCAGCGCCAATTATTATAACTTCAGCAGCAGCGCGGTGCAGATTTGCTACCACTGTGTATTCCGAGTTACAAACCTATTATATGGCTACTAAGTGGTCGAAAGGACAAAAATAGTTTAATGTACAGGTAGAAATATCACATTTGATCATATCTGAATTAGTATATCAAAAAAATGTTTGTTAAGCTTATCGGACTTAACTACGGGGTCATCAGTCCCTAAACTTACAAACTACTTATAAACTACTTACGAACTAGGACGGCACAAATATCCGTGCCCGAGGGGGGATTCGAACCCCCGACCGTAGTGGCCGTGCTGACCGTGACTGGAGCGCCTTAGTCACCTCGGCCACCGCGGCCGGCATTAGTATATCCATTACCTTCCGTATATAAATATAACAAGTGTAAATTATTCAGAAAGTGGACAATAATCATGTATAACAGATCCAAAAGTACTATAATTTCCTCTTTCGTAACTTTCCTGTAGTTCCTGTCTCTTGAGTAATTAGTGTCAGCTTTTTTCTGTGTTACGTGGAACTTAGTACACATAATTACATCAATCATATTATCATCCATCATGAATGAGACAACTTGCGTCTCTGACCTCACGCCCCTTGCGTTCCTTTTTTAACCAGGGAAGATTTTTATGATATTCTTTTTCAGTGTTTTGGAGTTCTGCTTGTATGGCGTTTTACTCCACAGAGTGGTATCGTCTTGAGTATCAAATTCATTACGTCTGAAATCTTGTTCGGGATAGGAACTATGATTTACATTTGAATAATAGTATCCTGTTCATGACCAGTTGACGAATCTGGAAAAAAATCACTAAGATCTGCATTACTTGTCGAAGGAAGTTTATTTTCTCAAAATGTTCAAATGTTTGTTAAGCTTAAGAGGCTTAACTACGGGGTCATCAGTCCCTAAACTGACAAACTACTTATGAACTACCTACAACTAAGGACGGCACAAATATCCATGCCCTAGGGGGATTCGAACCCCCGACCGTAGTGGTCGTGCAGACCGTGACTGAAGCGCCTCAGTCTCCTCGGCCACCGCGGCCGGCTTTATTTCCTCATCTGTTAGACCCATACTACGTCTACTAGACCTGAAGATTAAATTATGTAGTTGAATAACACTCACGTTTGCATTGTGTAAGATTAAAATGGGTTAAAAATGAAATTGACGAAAACTGCAGTATGGCTAACCAGGAGAAACTAGAGGACAATTTATATAGCGTTAAACTTTCATTTACGAAATAAATTTTAATTTTTGAGCATTCTAATATGTATGGTATAATTAACGCTATAAATATTTACTAGAAACTGCCACAAATCCATTTGCAATGAAAACTAGATGTAAAACAAAACAATTCAAATCTACTTACATGACAGGCAGAGCGGTTCAAATCTGCTACCAGGGCTTCACTCCCTAACAAAACATTTTTGGATGGATACTTCCGTGCACTATAAACTCAGAACCTATACTAACATCACTGTTAAGGCTTAACTGAGGAGTAGCTGAAGCGGAAATACGGCATCTCCATTATTGCGACAACAGTGAGCATTTAAAGAAAAGTGGTAGCATATCTGCACCAGCGGTGACGCTCGAGGGTTAAGGTTGATGTTCATTTGACATTAATATAGAGAGGGACGTTTAAGATACAAAATACATCCAGTAATTCATTACAACAACAACAAAAAAAATTACTTTAAAAATTTTGTACCCACACAATTGTCTGTTTTGGGCGTTCACTGCAAATTTTTAAGATTTGTACAATCATACAGTAATATTCCTTTGAAATAAATGACATAATAACATTACAGGACCATATTAAACCAACTTGCTGTCAGATATGCCAGCTTCAGAGGTCGAAACAAGTATATCAACACCTTGTCAACAAGTCTTTCTTGTCGCCATTGTAAGTGTAGTGGAAGTTTGCCGACTGCTGGTACCACACAGTGGAGAAACATGCAACTAAAACACGTTGCGCACCTTAACACAGTCCATCAATGATTGCGTGATGCAGGCACGAACTTTGTAGCGTGAGTCACAAAAAAATAAAAGCTAGCAAAACCAGAACCGTTCAATTGTGCATGCATAGCCTGGAAGGAATATAGAAATTATTGGAGTAACTTATAGAAAATGATGAACTGTAATATGGATACCGTGGTAAATCCAACCTCTCCCTGAATAACCTGCAAAATGCAGTAATATTAAAGAACAATATAACGATTAATTATGGAACTAGCTAGGGACATTCGATTCAAGGGATTGATTTGAGGACATAACAGTTTACACAGAGGATTACCACATGTATAGTTTTATTTATTAAAAGATTTGAAAACAATAATCTCTCAGGGCCGATTTGACTGGGCATGGACACGACTCAGATATGAACGGGGAAGGGGAGTAATTTCCTATCTCACCCACATTAACGTGATATGGGCGTCAGGTGACGGATCGGTTTCGGTGCGATGTGGCTGTGAGGTGGCGGTGGTGGTCACTTGCGGCATATCAAACGAACTACGTGCAAAGGCGTCAGAGCCTCGCGTCTGCCATGGCGGCAGCTGCCTGCATCTCTTGTCCCTTATTCGGTGTTCTCTCACCAAGTCCTTGCTCGCTCTCCAGCTACAGACTCTCCTCGAATTTTTCGTCTCTTTGGCTCTGTTATTGGTGGGTTGGTTTTGCAATGTCGTCCAATAGCTGTTCGCAGAATTCACGACCACGCCTTTCAGTCTGTGGCGGATATTTTTCGTGGGCGGGTATGAGGCGAACTAGCGTGGTTTCCGCGTTTCAAGCGTGTTGCCTTCATCTTCTTCGTTTTTGAAAAAAAAAAAAAAAATAAATAAATAAATAAAAGAAAAGAAAAAGAAATAGTTCTTTGTGGCAGCTGTATGTGTTAGGCCTGTCTGGTATGTCATTTATCGGGGTCTTGGGTCTTTCTCACTGACCAGAGACATTGTTTTGGTGGAACCACTTTATCTGTACTACAAGCCTGGCTATCCACCACTGACGCAAGTGTGCACACCAGGGATTTGCTTCTCATCAAAAAAATGTTCAAATGTTTGTAGAGTTATGGGACTTAACTATGGGGTCGTCAGTCCCTAAACTTACAATCTACTCATAAACTACCTTATACTAAAGACGACACAAACATCCATGCCCGAGGGGGTATTCGAACCCCCGACCGTGCAGACCGTGACTGGCACGCTGCAGACCACTCGGCGACTGTGGATGGTTGCTTTTCTTCTTCCCGCCTGCAGAGGTCCACGGATTATCTGCGATGCCGTAGTGTTTATTGGAAACGACTCCTCTGGTATCTACAGATACAGGCTTTCTCTAAACGCGCGCTATTGTGCCCATTTAGTTGTAGGGGTCTCTCTTCCCTGCGTCCGTTGTCGCCATTTATCTGCACGCTCCTAAAGTCCGGCTGGTTTCACCGTGTACTTTCTTAGGAGAAAGCCACGGCAATTCGCCCCCTACAGCGGGAGAATACGGGGCAGCGGCCGATGGCGAAGGTGAAAGTTGAGGGTGTCTCCTGCTGGCTCTGTCTCGTTCTACAGGCAAGCGGGTCGCTCCAGACTGGATGCCGCCTTGGCGTGCGCTAATGCCTCCATCAGCAAAGTCGCTGAACAAAAGCGTGCCTGAGCGAAGTATTACAATATACAGGAACCGAAACAAATAACAGAAAACTTCTTTCCTGAAGAAAAACAGTTCACGCATAACACACAGGAAAGAACCAGTGTAATATTAATTCTGACAACTCTTGTTCTTACACATAAACCAGAGCGTATTTTTGTAAGTAGTCCATACAGATTTAAGTTTCATTGCGATTTTGATGAAATTTTACATTTTTCGCAATCAAAAGAAAATGAAGGCCATTGTCTACCTAAGATTTTCCACTGTCCATAACGGAGGGTGCTTTACAACAGATTTCGACACAGTGTACACATTTATTCCCTTCTTGAGAAATATTTTGACACAGCCACGGCGGAGCGGCCGAGCACATCGACGCGCTATATTCCGATGCGTGAGGCCGTTCCCCGTCGAGGCTTCGCATCCCCCCTCGGGCATGGATATTTGTGTCGTCTTTAGTATCAGGTGGTTCATAAGTAGTTTGTAAGTTTAGGGACTGATGACTCCACAGTTAAGTCCCTTAAGCTTAACAAACATTTGAACTTTTGACACATTACAAAACAAGAAAAACATTGCTGCCATTATAAATTTACCATAATGGCTGAAAGTACCTTACAACACACTTCGACACCATCTGACTAATAATCTTGATAGTTGGAAAAGTACATTTGTTACCATGCATAGTGCTTTTATATTCGGCAAGACACGGTATGGCGCAGATCATTGGTACTTTGCGATTAATTTTGAATCATGTCGCTGATGATCATGTGTTTATGAGGTGAAGGAGGATGTACGCAGATAGAAGAGGAAGAAATAGACAGAGAGGAAAGAGAGCAGGTGGTGGAACAGAGTGCAGAGGTAGGAGGGAATTTCCTAACAATAGAATGTAACGAATAAGTATCTTGTTGAAGCTGGGTTTCAGCTAAATTAATATATTAACGGGACTGCATTCAGAAGCCTCCATATTGTCTTTCGCAATTTACAGTCCTCAGTTGCCCATTCCATTTGTACCTTCTGCTGCCTCTTAATCGCGAAATTCATTTTTTTTAAGCCTTGTCACCATTGACACCGTTGTGTGCACAACCTAGGGGTTTATCACGCAGAGAGACCAGGTTTGAGGTCCGCTTCTCGATCGGTTCAGGCATTTTCTCCGATCGGTTACAACACATCGACACGCAAGTCGCCGAAGTGGTGTCACCTAAAACGGTTCGCACCAGGCAGACCGAACAAGCTCCTAGTTGCTGTCTAACTACCAATAATACCAAACTAATACAATCATCAGTAGTTTCCCATGTCGTTATACTTGACCAGTTAATTCTGAATAATATTTCATAATACAACGCTTCCAGAGTTTTCTTCTTCTAATTACCTTTCCTTTTATACTGTGCTCCAGACATATTTCAGCAAATGAGGCGCTATGCTAAGATGCACGAGGCCGTTCTCCGTCCGGGGTTTGAATCCCCCATCGGGCATGGATGTTCTTGCCTTCTTTAGAATAAGCTAGTTCATAAGTAGTTTGTAAGTTCGGGAACTGATGACCCTACAGTTAAGTCCCTTATGCATTACAAACGTTTGATTTTTTTAATAGCTGCAGGATTATAGTGCTATTGCTGTTTTGATTAGAGGTTATAGAACTTTCATCATTTAATTTTGAACTCATTACGTGAAAAATCGCGTAGTCTGGATTCGGGTGCAGGGTCGGCTTTGTTAAATCGGGGTTTGGCTTGTTAATATTTACGGGGTGGGCGGACGTCCTTCCTTTCGCCACCCCATGCCCTCTCGGTTGAAATGTGTAACGCAAATGGCCCTCGTATAGTGTTATATGTTTGAAAGTCTTAGGATATATTTGCGAATCGGTTAACTGAGGCGGGACTTGGGTAATAGCCCGGTATTCACCTAGGGGGATGTGAAAAACCGCCTAAAATCTTCGTACAGGCTGGCCGGCACTCCGACCCCCTTCGTTAATCCGCCGGACGGATACGAACAGAGGCCGGTACGCCTCCTCGTGTCGGAAGGCAGTGCATTAGACCACACGGATAACCGAGCAGGCATAAATAATCTGGTAATAAATATTCCGTTAAACAGAATGTTTTAGCATATTCAGATGAGTTTAGATATTATTTGACGTGAATTGGTGGCAGCTAGCACTATAAAAAGTGACGGAGTTCACCTCACAATTTTTCGGCGTACTCGGCGACTGTAACAGATGGTTCAGCTGTAATAGAATACATTTTGATAGGTAAAGCACCGTCATATGATGGATTTGGACTAGTTGCACGATCGACGTTCGTGCAGTTGACGTGGATTGAAAGTTACTGTATGTCGCCACTTGATGATTCGGAAAAAATTGAAATCAAATGAATATGAAACGCGATGGCGGGTGCTAAGCATTAATCCATAATTAAAAAGGACTGATTCCAATGATAGTTTGCAAATTCACAACAATGGCTATACGAAATACCAGTTGGCAGTAATGGCGTCCGAACCCATTGCATGATGTAAGCTGTGTAGAATATTACGCCACTTCATGGTTTCTCAAACACCCACTGGTTAACTCCAATCGTTTTAATAATTTCCATAGATTCCCTTACTATATTCACCTGAAGAAAACAGAATGGATACAGAGACGTCTGACTCGGACGGAGGATAAAATCAGTCAGAAGAAATCAAACACTTATCTCTCTTGTCAAATAAATAAATATGTAAATAAAATACAATGAAATTGAAAAAATAAACGAAGGTTGATACGGGAACGTAGAACACAAAAGCGCTCAGAGATTAAAAAATTTTCGGTTCACCACTTCACCGTATCGTTTCAGAATCAGAGTGTCTCTGGTATTCCTTGTAGACAATCCACCAGATTTCGGAAAGGTAAGTGGCGTTAACACCTATAATACTAGTGAAAAACATTACCTAGATATCCAAATAGGCATTTTGCGGCAGTCAGTCGTTATTTTTGTAAGAAACTATTTTGCAGATCTAGAATTAGGCAAGTGACTTGCCACTATCAATGCTAAAATAACAAGAAATAACCGTCAGTAACCATCATTGACGGTATGTAATACTTTTTCACCGTTTACTTTGGTTTGGTTTAGTGGGAGAGGTCGGTTGAACATGTGGCGCCCTCTATATTTCACATGCACGTTATATTTTTTACAATTTGCTACGACTTGCAAAATAGAACAATATACAACAATGACTGTTTATGACTTGTTTATTGAAAACACAATAAAATAGTTAATACATAGCGAAATATTGCCATATTAATACATCTCTCCTACGGCCTGCCCACTTTAACTGGCAATAGTATTGCATCCAAACTAAACTGTGCAAAAGTATTACATACCGTCAATGATGGTTAAATAATGCACACGCATAGCACACTAATATAAAAATGTATACATATACAGAGTGTCCCAGCTATCTTGTCCACCCAAAATATCTCTGGAACAATAACAGCTATTGGAAAACGACTTTCACTGGTATCAATGTACGGCTGGGGCCCATGAATGTACATATTTGGGAACATTCTAAAACTAAAGCAAATGTGTTTTTTTTAACACAAACTTATGTTTTTTTAAATGACACCCTATATTTCTTTCTTCAGCTATCCATAGCATGACAACATAAACAATGGCGTTGATTGCATCGCAATATTCAAATTACATCCCGAGATATTGCGACGCGAAGCTGACGCTTGAAAAATGCGCTGCTAGCGCACGTCCTGAGGGTCAGGCGTGAACCCCATGCTGCCCGTAATCGCGATGTGATTGACATGCGTAATCGCACTTCCATACTTACCAAGAAGTCCGAAACGAATAATACGATCTGCTGCCATCCTGCATTAAAGTCGTACATTCCAGCAGGTATTTATCCCATAGGCTAGGGGTAATGCGGTTCTGTAACATATCTGTGTACCGCAACGTTACTCAAAAAGTTAACTTAGCTTATCGTTAACCGTTACTGAAAAGGTAATGCCGTTCAGCGTTAAAACTTTACTTTACTGTAGATCTAGCGCAAGTGACAGTGAATCATTCACCCATAATAGTAAAATTCATGTTGATGGATTTAGTGAAACGAGCAAGTGAACAAAAGGTTTTACCGTTGTTTAGTAAACATTTTTTGATTTGGGAAGTTCAGGTAAGATATAGAACATGAATGTAAACATGTTTAACCAATTAGTTTTATTATCATATAATTATCAATGTTATGTTTATCTAATGCGTTACATGACAAATTGTTTCAAACAAATGTTTCTTAACATCACTGGGTAAAATGGCCCTTTGTAGAAACTTGCACCGTGATACCAGCACTACATACTAAAGATAGCGTTCACATATAATGATCAAAGTGATAACCATTGGCTCGCATACATAGGGTCACTCTGCGGATGAAGGATGCCCTCCTACTTTGTGCTACTGTTTCCTCTTTGATGGCTATACAAGCATCAATAATGGATTGCTTCATGACCTGTGGTGTTGTTGGTTCAAGTTCGTAAACAGCATCCTTCACTGCTCCACAAAGAAAAAATCACAAACAAGGCGCAGTGGTAACTGTGGCTGTAGCGGGAACTATGTTGGACACGTGTCTACGTAGAGCTAGGCCCTGGATGAACGAGTGCGCGAAAGGCACAATGGGTCATTTAACTCATTCGATAAACCTTATTTTGGGTGTGCAGAATAAATAAGATAACCTGACTGGTGTATACCAGTGTATACTGGTGTATACTGGTTGATATTGTGTACATAGACACATAAAGCGTGCAAGATGGAAACCATTATGTGCTTATGAGAGTTGATGGCAGCAGACCGTATTATTCGTTTCGGACCTCTTGATGAGTATGGAAGTGCGATTACGCATGTCAATCACATCGCGATTACGGGCAGCATGGGGTTCACGCCTGAGCCTCAGAACGTGCGCTAGCAGCGTATTTCGGGTTTAGCAAGCGTCAACTTCTCGTCGCAATATATCGGGATGTAATTGGAGTATTGCGATGCAATCAACGCCATTGTTTATGTGATATGTCATACTATGGATTGCTGAAGAAAAAATATAGGGTGTCAATTTAAAACAAACATAAGTTTTTGTTAAAAAGCACATTTGCTTTCGTTTTAGAATGTTTCCAAATATGTACATTCATGGGCCCCAGCCGTACATTGAAACGGGTGAATGTCGTTTTCCAATAGCTGTTATTGTTCCAGAGATATTTTGGGTGGACAAGATAGCTGGGACATCCTGTATATATGGTTCATTCTAATTTGACAATGTTGTATTTTAGTACTGTATTTTTACTGACGGTTACTTCATGTTATCATACCAGTGATACAACAGCAAGTCTCTTGTCGAAATCTAGATCTTCAAATAAAGCATTTTTTTTTTCAAAAGTAACGACTGAAGGCTGCAAACGCCCATTTGGGTATCAAATATAGTCGTGGGAGCAAAAGAGAAAAATCATTAATATAGAGGTCTAATAGAAAATAAATTTATGTTCAAAAATTTCCAGAAATTTAGTACCCACAAGATTGTGAGGATTGGGCGTTCATTACAATTTTCTATTATCTGCCCAATCTTACTGTAACATGCCTTCATATGATACTAGCGAAAACAGTTTCTATCTTTTGACTAACACAAGTACACAACACGTTTATTACATTGTGTACGCCAGTTAAACCGCTTGTTCGACAATATCTTGCAGGTTTTAAGTCATCAATGACAGGCCAATGGTCAAATTTGTCCACACGGTTGTCTGTGCAAGGTGAACCGGTGTTATCGAGCTGTATTTACGTCTTCTTCATCTTCAGTACGCTCTTCGTCAATGAATGGCATTCCATTTGGTGGTGAGACCAGGTACTCTCCACAGCCATCCAGAATTCAAGAAGATCCTTTATGTATTTTCGTCGTACTTCATTAGCTTTACTGTCATGGTTGTACTGAAGCCATGAATTCACACATGACACGTCCATCATTTTCCAGCATTTTGAAAGAAATGTTTCTCCAAAATCTTCACTCGAAGAGGATGGTCAAGACGAACATTCGCACAAGTTTTCAGCATTCTTCTTTGCAGTTGGGAGCCATGTGGAATCGAGGGCATTGTCATCACTGCTTAACTCCTCTAGGTCTGAGGAATTGAGTAAAACATCGGTTGCAGAATCACTCAGAGGAGCTGAAATTGCACCAGTAATTTTATATTTTCGTTCATGATAATTACCAGATTGGGTGATACTTTGAAAGAAATGACATAATACCATCACAGGATCATATAAAATCAACTAGCTGTCAGATATGATAGCTTCACATCTGAAAACAAATGACTATATGAACACCTTGTCAACAAGTCTTTATCATAAAAATCTGACATTAGACCCAACACGCACCATTTTACATATGCTAATGTCTCAGATTATACCTCCAATAACTAAAAAATAATAATAAATTAAGAGATATATAATGAGAGGGTTTCCTTTTCCCCGCTATTATGAAAATAAAACGTTGTATTTTTATATTATTTCGGAATGTAAAAAATAATTATCAATGAATGTCAGAGAAAAAAAATTAAGAACATTACTTTCAATTTTTTTTTAAAGACAGAGGACAGTAAGCACTCTTGCCTTGTACTTCGTAGCGATAGCATCTTGCAGACGAGAGGTGTACTTCATTATTTTTATGTGGCCGCTGTTACTTTGAATTTTGAACATTCAGGTAAATATATGTGTTGTGCGCAGATCTTACATTTCTATATAAACCCCACCTCTCACTGAAATTCGCACTTATGAATTGTTATTATTAATTTTGCCTTTTTCTCCCTCGACCCATGATGCTTTCTTTCAGCTTTATTGCATCGTCGCAACAATGGATGGCACTGTTTTTAATTAATGTTGAATGGTGATATTTCGTTTTTAAATTTATTCCATACTAATATAATTTACCGGCAAAAGAATCTGCAATCGATTTTCTTGTAAATATTTTGGAAGTTCGATGTGTTTGACTTAGTTAATGTTCGTATCCGAATTTTATCATGTCACGTATCTTACTTTACGGTCTGCTACACGAGTCGTAGTTTGATATTGACGAACTGTCATCCACTGTTTGGCGAGTGCTTATCATATTATGAAAATTTCATTTACAGCCAAATTTCAACCACCGATGGATCTCTTGTTAAAGGTAACGGTTCGTTAATTCTTTTTGTAATGTTCTGCCCGCACAATACTCCACCGTTAATTAGCTTGCAATTTCATTTAAATGCAAGTAAAAATTTTCCAATTTTTTCCAGTAATTTTCTCATTGGGATATTTCAAAGCTTCTAATTTCAAACCTCTTCCTTATGTAATTGATAGCCAGGCTGGAACATAGATATTTACGTAAAATGATCTGTCTGCAGTAGATCTATGTTATTAAAAAGAACGAATCGAAATTTAGATAACAACAATATAGAAAAACCTTCGGACGTTTTCTTTCTTGCCTCCATTGAATGTGTACTGAATGTTTGGCGACTGTTTGTGCCTCCCAGGTTAGAAGCGTGGAACTAAAATACGTTGCGCACGTTACCATAGTCCATCCACGATTGTCTGATGCAGGCCTGAACATCATAGCGTGAATTACAGAGCAATAATTCTAGCAAAACTAGACCCGCGCAACTGTGCTTGCAGGGCCTGAAAGGGATAATGCAATCTGATGATTACCTTGATTGCCCATTATTTGTCTGTGGTTCGTTGTTGTGGTCTTCAGTCCGGAGACTGGTTTGATGCAGCTCTCCACAATACCCTATCCTGAGGAATCCTCTTCATCTCCGCATAAGAACGGCAACCTACATCTGTCTGAATCTGCTTACTGTATCCATCTCTTGGTTTTCCTCTGCGGTTTTTGCCCCAAACACTTGCCTCCAACGCTAAATTTACAATTCCTTGATGTCTAAGAATGTGTCCTACCAATCTATCCCTATCAAGGTATGCCAGAAATTTCTTTTCTCCCCAATTCTGTTCAGTACCTCCTCATTAGTTACGCGATCCACCCACCTAATCTTTAGCATTCTTCTGTAGCACCACATTTCAAAAGCCTCAATCCTCTTCCTGTCCGCTGGCCGTGGTGGACTGAGACGCTGCAGTCACGGTCTGCACGGCAACTGCGGTCGGGGTTTCGAATCCCCCCTCGGACATGGATATTTGTGCCGTCCTTAGAATTATTTAGTTAGTTCATACGTGGTTTGTAAGTTTAGGGACTGATGACTCCGTAGTTAAGTCCCATAAGCTATACAAACATTTGAACCTCTTCCTGTCCGCACTGTTTTATCGTCCATGTTTCACTCCCATTCAAGGCAACACTCCACACAAATGCCTTCAGAAAGGACGTCCTTGAGCTTAAATCAATATTCGATGTTAAAAAAGTTTCTCTTTTTCAAGAACGCTTTTCTACCCATTGCCATCCTGCATTTTATATCCTCTGTACTGCGAAAAACATTTGTTATTTTACTGCCCAAGTAACAAAACTCATCTACCTCCTTTATTGCTTCGTTACCTAATCTAATTCTTTCAGCATCATCTGATTTACTTAGACTGCACTCCATTACCCTAGTTTTGCTCTTGTTAATGTTCATCTTATATACACCTTCCAGCACACTATTCATACTGTGGTTCGTAATGAAGCTCAATGACGAGGAAAAAAAATGATTTTGATTGTTTGCCCAATAACATGAAATATCTTTCGGGCAGCAAAGTCGAGCACGTGGTCGCCAGGGTTTCCTTCTCGTGCTCGGGGCGCGCCAGCCGTCAGTGGTGGCTGCTCCTAGGAGGGCGACCGACCCGCGGTGCGCAGCGTGCCCGCTGTCCCTTGGACGGCGACCGACCCGCGGTGCGCTCGGCGAGCCCGCCCGCCAGCCGCGGCTGTTGACGACCGCGGGCAGGCGGCGCGGTGGGCTGGTTGTCACGCGCCCGCGCCCGCGTCCGCGGCTGTATTGACGCGGCGGCTGACGGCGCCACAATGGAGCGGCGCGCCGCCGCCAGCTGGCATTGTGAGGACGCCCAGGGCCCCTCCGCCGCTGCCGAGCCCCCTACCGGCGACCGTCCACCACAAACATGCTAAGCAGCCCCACACTAGCGGCAGGGAGGAACAGTACCGACCAATCCCTGCAAGTCGAGTCTGATGGAACTGAGGTACCAACAGCCGTAACTATAATGAAATACTTATTCTATTACAACCAGTTTCGGCATTCCACTATGCCATCTTCAGGTCCCTACATCGTAGCATGATATCCAAAAGTAGCGATACTAAAACTGGATACGTGGACTTCGTCTCTTAGTTGGAAACAACAACAGCAACTCAACTCAACGAATGGCAAAGCGTTATTTTTTCGGATGGATCCAGGTTCTATGTAAACGAAGGCTTCCGCGGCCGTTGTCATTGTTAATAAAACTCTTCTGGGTATTAGACCGCATCGTCAATATATCAAATATTTCACCGACGTTTCGGCCGCTATTGCAAGCAACAATAAAATAAGAGATGTCCTAGGCTCGATGAAGGACAAAACTGACGAGTTGCACACTGCTGGAGTCTACGAAATCGGCCGTGAGTGCGGCCAGGTGTACATTGGAGAAACTGGGCGGCCGATTAACACAAGGATAGCCGAGCACGAGAGGTACATTCGGCTGGGACAGCATACAAATTCGGCAGTATCTCAACACCGGGAAGAGTGCGGCAAACAGATATGTTTTCAGGAAGTCGCTGTACTGACAAAACAATCCTACACTTTGAAGGGGAAAATCAGGGAAGCAATAGAAATAGCTAAGCGACCCGGAAATATGAACAGAGAAGACGGATATAGATTTCCCGCGTCTTGGTTGCCAGCAGTAGCAGCGCTTCGCGACGACACGGCGCGTAGTGCAGTCCATAGGGGCCCGCCCGGAGACAACAGCGGCCGCGCGTACACAGAGGAAACAGCACGCTCTAGCAGGCACTAGGCGTCACTGCTACGTCACTGTTACCAGCGCTCCTCATTCGCCAGTTTTAACCAATGGCAAACATTCATATAAACACCAATCCTGGACTTCCTTTTCCACCAATAGGAAGAAATAAAGCAAACACCAATCATAAGAGCCCTGAAACCACGAATGATAACTGCCAACATTTAATATTTAAGACACCAGCTTTCCCTCATCCAGCCGTAAACATAACACCCAGAAGATGGCCGCTTGCAATAGCGGCCGAAACGACGGTGAAATATTTGATATATTGACGATGCGGTCTAATACCCAGAAGAGTTTTATTAACGATCCAGGTTCTGTTTACAGCGTCATGACAGTCCCATCCGTGTTTGGCAATATCGCGATGAACGCACATTGGAAGCGTGTATTCGTCATCGCCACACTGGTTTATCACCCGGCGTGATGGTATGTGGTGCCATTGGTTACACGTCACGGTCATTTCTTGTTCGCATCGACAGCATTCTGAACAGTGGCCGTTACATTTCAATATTTTGAAGAATTTTTAACGAATAGACCATCACAGTTTGATTTATCTTGACAGTTCAGTTGAAATTCACGTTCCTCTTTCGTACCTTCTTTTGTCTTTAGGCCATTAAAATTGCAACACCAAGAAGAAATACAGATGGTAAAAGGGTATTCATTGCACAAACATATTATGACATTGACATGTGATTACATTTTCACACAATTTGGCATATAGATCCTGAGAAATCAGAACCCAGAACAACCACCTCTGGCCGTAATAACGGCCTTGATACGCCTGGGCATTGAGTCAAGTAGAACTTCGATGGCTTGTACAGGTACAGATGCCCATGCAGCTTCAACACGATACCACAGTTCAAGAGTAGTGACTGGCTTATTGTGATGAGCCAGTTGCTCTGCCACCATTGACCAGACGTCAATGCTGAAATGTAGGGTTTAGCAGGGATCGAATGAAGGGTAGAGCCACGGGTCCTACTACATCTGAAATGTAACGGCCACTGTTCAGAATGCCTTCGATGCGAACAAGAAATGACCGACACGTGTAACCAGTGGCACCCCATACCATCACGCCGGGTGATTCGCCAGCATGGCGATGACGAATACACGTTTCCAATGTGCGTTCATCGCGATGTTGCCAAACATAAATGGGACCGTCATGACGCTGTAAACAGAACCTGCATCCATCCGAAAAAAATAACGCTTTGCCATTCGTTGAGTTGAGTTGCTGTTGTTGTTTCCAACTATGAGACTAAATCCACGAATCCAGTTTAGTACCCCTACTTTTGGATATCATGCTCTGATGTACGGACCTGAAGATGGCATAGTGAAATGACGAAATTGGTTGTAATAGAGTAAATACTTCATTATACTTACGGCTCTTGGTACCTCAGTTCCTTCAGACTCTTGACCAACCGCTGTCCCGTTTCCACCACCGATGGTGGATTCGATAAGACCTGGAAGTCGAGGTCGCAAGTTCAGTTCCCTGAGTGAAACTCAAGTATTAAGGGAAAACAATTGTCGCCGCGCGGGAGTAGCCGAGCGGCTTGGAGCGCCACGTTCTGGATCGCGCGGCTTCCTGCGTCGGAGGGTCGAATCCTCCCTTTGGACATGGATGTGTGTGTTGTCCTTAGGTTAGTTTAACTTAGTTTAAGTAGTCTGTAAGTCTACGGGCTGATGGCCAACGTAGTTTGGTCCCATAAGATTTACAAACATTTCAACATTTTTTGAAAACAAGTGTCAAAAATTTATACAAACGGTCATGAATGAAAACGGGCCTATTCAAGGCAGGGCCACATTGAAGACATGTCATACATCAATTGACATATGTCCACTGTCCAGCTAACAAATTTGCTGAACGCATGAATGGTCACAGATGGACTGTTCGCCTGGGGGACACCCAATATCCTGTAACGGAGAATGCCCTCCAGCGTAATTCCAGAGACCTCGGCACGTGATACACTACACGCGCCACTTGGATACTGCCACCAATCCCCCAGATGTACGGAGATGGGAACTTGCCCTCGAACATATCCTCTCCTCCCACCACCTTGCTGGCCTGAATATACGCTAAACTCTCCCCCTCCTCCATCCTCAACTCACTTATCCATTATTCATTTCTCACCCCCCCCCCCTTTTCCTAACTTTCCTCTCGTATATATACATAAGCGTCTGTATGCGCGCGCGCTCGCGCGCGCGCGCGCGCGCGCGTGTGTGTGTGTGTGTATGTGTGTGTGTGCGTGTGCGCGCGCATTTCTCTATGTACTTCCATTTTTCCCTGTTAATTAACAAAATGTTTTAGATAACCCCCCTCCTCCACCCCCTCCCATCATTTGGTTCACTCATCTTCTCTCTTCTGCGTGGCACGGCTTAGTACCAATATACAGTACCTCTGACTTCCACAATCTTTTATGATCCTCATGACCTAGGTCGTGAAATACATTCCCCTTCTATTCCCATTCCTACTTTCTTCCCTTCTCTCCTACCTGTTCCGAAAGCTTGCCCTTATTTTTTTCTTTGTTTTCCCTTTCTTTTGGTGACTATCGACGGTACAGCGTCGGTGGAGAATTTCGATCATTACCCGAAAATTATCAGAATGATTGAAAGATGTATGAGACAGGGAAAATACCCCCAGACTTCAAGAAAAATATACTGATTCCAATTCCGAAGAAAGCTAGAGAAGACAAATGTGAAAATTACAGAACTCTCAGTTTAACAAAATGGCTATGGTTACAAAATACTGACACGAATTATTTAAAGATGAATGGAGAAACTGGTGGAATTCGACCTTGTGTAGGATCAGTTTGGATTTAGGCGAAATCTAGGAACATGCGGGACAATACTCACAATACAACCTATCTTAGATTAAGGAAACGGAAAAATACGTTTTTAGCATTTTTAGATCTGGAGAAAGCTTTTGACAATGTTGACTGGAATATAAGTTTTCAGATTCTGAAGGTAGCAGGGGTAAAATATAGGAAGCGAAGAGCTATATTCAACTTGTACAAGAACGACACAGCAGTTATTACAGTCGAAGTATGTGACCTTCCTATCGATGCTTACCAGTACGAATTGGGCAATACATAACTCAGGGTAGTAAAAGGTTATGATTCGTTGCCTCTGTTCATTGGGGTGAGCTATGCATGTCAGCTTCTATGCCCTAAATAGCTACCTAATCTGTTTAAACCTGATCAATAACTAATCTGTAGTTTAGCTAGTCTAACAATCAGCAGATGGTGATGCGAATAATATATATTCAAATACATAAATTATGGCTATGAATAACCAACAAAATGGATTCTGAGATAATGTTTAGAAGAGATTTACTCACGAGGTAATTTTTATATAAACGCAGTTTATTACTCTCTTTAGACCTGAAAATGTTGAGGCGGTCCTACTTTATACATCTGTAAAGAACTGAACATTTCCCCAACTATTGCTTATGAGAGCCACAATAAGTATCACACTCACTTGAGACTCTAAAAGTTCCAAATTATCATTTGTAAATTAGTGAAGTACATCGAACATTGCAGATCCAAATTAATCCGCGATTAATTACAGTATTTGATAAAAATCACAGTTTGTCATCACATGAGTACACGACTGCTGAATTATCACAGTTCCACAGCCCTACTACCGTGCATAGTTTATCACTTTTCACCATAGACTAAGTTCTGCAGTCACAGTCCCGTAATTTTCTAAGTCCACACATGCCTCTCTCTTCAAATCACAATTTCGTAACGCGGCTTCAAACCGCCCAGTCACAACCTCTTACCACCACGACCAAGTTAAGAGTCCATTTCCAAGCGTTCGGAAGCCGTGCTCTATCTGCTCCCAAAATTGTATCCTTCCGCTCATCCTAACACGTCATCTATAAAACATAATTTCCCATCGATAATATTATACATTTGAATATCGCAGAATTAAATGATTTCTCCACTTTCCTACAAATGTTGTTTACATTTAACAAACAAATACATATTTAACATATTAATATCTATACAGACTGAAACTCTTCGCTCAGGTAAATATTAAGCGTGATATCTCACTATTCAAATACACTGCCGCCTTTGAAATATAGATATACAATTAATATTTAATTTATCATGGCTTTTTATGCAAATATATTCAGTTTTTGTCCACAAATACATATAATTATTTATAAATTATCTGCTGCATATTTACTATTTTAAATCGGCCATGAGATACGTAAGTGGCAGTCTACAACTTCAAAAGAATGTTACTAAGAATAATATTAAATATAATAAAATCATATATAATTAGGTAAGTGGCATATCATGCCTGTGGTGAGCAATCAAAATTTATGTAAAACACATCAACTTCAGCCAAAATCGCTAGTTTTGACTCTTTTTTTTCTTTTTTTTTACCGGTTTCCATGAACTACGTTATCATAAACAAACAAAAAATATACATTTTCCCGTATTTTCAATAAAATAAAGAGTTGCTTGTGGAAATGAAATATAAGAAAAAGATCATTGTCAAACGATTAAAATTTACAAGTGGATCGTCATCTGTATTGCACTTTTAAAAGTTGTGTGTGTTTTGCCACAAGTAACAAGGAGTCTCCTTGTTACTTCTGGCAAGAACACGCACAAATTTTAAATGTGCAATACAGATGACAATCCACTTTGGTGATGCAAATTTTAATCGTTTGACAATCTTCTTTTTCTCATACTTCATTTTCACAAGTAACTATTTTATTGAAAATAGAGAACATTGTTCATTTTTTTCTGAAGATGATCACATAGTTCATCGAAACCGGTAAAAGAACCAACAAATAAACTAGCGATCTTGGCTGACTCCATCCGGAATCTGGAGCAGAGCGACCACATTAAAATTATTAAAATTGGCTGCATTGAAATCTTTATTTTTTATATGCAATACAGATCGATTTCGGAAGTGTCTGACCATCCTCAGTCCATGAATCCAAGCCCGTTGGGCCCACGAAAACGTGCACTTTGCATATTAACATCAAGTAGACAGTCCCTGCCTACTTGATGTTAATATGCAAAGTGTGTTATATAAATGTAATGCGCTTTGCTGGGTTCATGTTTTGTGTTTCTGCGATGTTCTGACACAAGAATGTTACTACGTCAACGAAAAGCAGAACAAGAGAATAAAGGAAAGTTTATTGAAAGAATACGGAAATAACGTGGTGTGTCTTTTAATATAGTAAGCGTGGTTCAATGCTGCCCATTTGCTTCTTAAACTGTTACTGAGACACACTTCGTATCAATAATTGTAAATATAAGTGTTATTATTATTACAGTACTGAAATTTATCTGTTTTTTTTTTATCTGTAAGAGATATTGAAATTGTAATTATGGCGTTTGATTGTCCCACGTCACCTGAATACATACTTATAATTATATTCCCTGATTTTATATGGATTGTTACCATAATGTGTGTGGCTTTATTGTATTTCACTTGCAATCTGGAATAGCCGCCCTCGCTCACCCAAGATCGCCGTTTCCGTTTTCAGAGCAGATTAGGGCAGGGTTTACCTAACGACCTATATTCCATTCACTAGGTCCAAAATGTTAGCCGGCCGGCTGGGGAAACCAGTAGTCTGACCAAATCCGCCTTTCACATAGAAACAATCAGGTTCCCCCTGTATCTGTAATGGCACAAGGACACGAAAGGTTCGCAGTGGTTAGGAAGGGAGTAAGACAGGTTTGCAGCCTTTCTCCAATGTTATTCAATCTGTACATTGAGCAAGCTGCGAAGGAATGCAAGGAGAAATTTGGAAAGGGAATTAAAGTCTAAGTAGAGGGAATAAAAACCTTGCGGTTTGCTGACGACATAGTCATTCTGTCAGAGAAAATAAAAAACCTGCAAGAGCAGTTAAACGAAATTGAGAGGGTCTTGAAAGGAGGTATCAGGTGAAAATTAACAAGACCTGGGTGATAAAATAAACTGTCAGAAAATCAGGCGATGCTGAAGGAGTTAGATTAGGTAACGAGACAATAAAAGTAGTAGATGAGTTTTGTTAGTTGGGTAGCAAGATAACTTATGATGACCGAAGTAAAAGAGATATGAAATGCAGAATGGCTACAGGAAGAAAAGCGTTTCTGAAGTAGAGAAATTTCTTGAAATCCAATATTAGTTTAAATGTTAGGAAGTCGTGTCTGAAAGCATTTGACTGGAGTGTAGCATTGTATGGGAGTGAAACGTGGACGATAAGAAGTTTACACAAACAAGATGATAGAAGCTTTCGAAATGTGGTGCTACAGGCGAATGATGAAGAATAGTTGGGTAGATCTCGTAACTAATGAGGAGGTGCTCAACGAATTGAGAAGAAAAATGAGTTTCTGGTATATCCTGACTACGAGAAGTGGTAGTTTGGTGGGACACTTACTAAGTTCTCAAGGTATCGTCAACATGGCATTGGTGGAAAGTGTGTGGGGTAGAAATTGTAAAGGGAGACCGAGGGACGAATACAGTAAGCTGACTCAAAAGGATTTAGGTTGCGCTCTCATTTTCAAATGAAGAGGCTTGCACAGGACAGGGTAGCGTGGAGAGCTGCATCAGACTTGTATGTGGACTGAAGAGCACAACAATGATTGAAACTGGTGCAGTGTTACCCTCTCCTTCTAATCGATTATTTGACTGAGTATAGACCATTGAGATCTTTAAACATTATAATAAGGCTATTGTTTCTGCAGGAAAATTACTGCCAAATCAAATTGGGATGTTGTACAATAAAATGAAAACGGATACTCACTACACCCTGAATGTATCCTGTTATTAAAATAAGCAAGATCTCGGGCAGTTGAGATCTCCAAATGTAAAAAAGTCCTGTTTGTTTTCTGAGAAAGATCTCGGGCAGTTGAGATCTGCATATGCAAGTTAAAACGCTCACTGCTGCTCTCCATTACTTTATGAGTGGCCACAGTACATGTGCAACGGAAATTTATCTAACTTCTCACTCCTTAAGAGAGCAGTCAACGTTTTAATGAACACAAAATCAACATTAAAAATAAATGAATAGATAATTAAACATGGCATGCGGAGCATGAAATCATAAAGCAGAGGTTTGATACTTTAATCATAATCTATTTAGTCAAGTAAACAAGCAACTAAGTGTGGGGAGACCAAATTAAGCACACACCTTGTACAAAAGTGAATTAAATCATACAATTACTGCCCATAGTGAAATTGTTTCTGCCCTTTATGAATATGGACTTAATGTGGGAGGAAATTAGCAAATACACAATGGGTAGCTGAAAGCATATGTTTCATTCACACACACGCGCATAATGCTTGGCAGTTCATTACTCTGCTGGAACATGTGAAAGCAGCAGTAAAACGAAGCATTGGTGGCATCTTGATGAGATGACAGGTGTCTTCATTACAATTTCAATTATACTGTGGACTTAACGAACTCATGTGTGGGAAGGCAGTGGCATACTATTCTTAAGTACCATGGTGTGTACGAACATTGTGCATTACATACAATTTACAAAGCAAATTAATTGAGCACATGCGAGAATTCGTATAGAAGGAAGTTAGTATTAATAAAACCATGGCTGAAGGCCAAAGTAATGACTGTTATGAAAGCACGTGATGCAATCAGACATACAAGAGAGGAAAAACAGAATCAAACAAGAAAATCTAAGAAATATTTAGCATCCTCACGGATACAGATGTGATGTGAAAGTGTTAGTCAAAAACAGCAAGCAAATTCAAACGCACTAAATTTACCCAAAGGCTGAAGGCCACACACGTGTATTCGAACTTGAGCAAACCTGGACATAAAATCATCACTGGAATGAAAATGCAAGTAATAAATTTACACTGAATTTATTCGAGTTCTGTAAATTAAGAAAAGCTTCACCTTGCATAGCGAAATAATTACTCAGGAGAACTATCACTGGAAAAACCAAGACTGCCTGGTCACAAAGAAAGTAAAATCCTAACAGCATGCCTTTCCGTTAGCACGATTCGATGAAGTACTTACTTCCAAGGCTAGAGCAAGTTGAAGACTGAACAATAAACCTCCCCCCGCCCTACATCGGATGTACAGCACGTTCAGAGACTAGTGTTTACCAATCCTTGCTACATGCCCAAGAAAATTCCCTCTACAACCGCTCCCAGAAAGGTCTCCTGTCACACCTTTCGTCCAAGATTAGCTCGGTACCACAGTAACAACACGTCCACCTCGTCACCTTGCCAAGTAAGCTTGTCTCTGGCCAGCCAGCAGACGCCAGTGCAGACGACAAACGAAGCCATGCGTTCTTCACTACAGCAAAAAGAGTCCTAAAGCGGGAGTCGGCGACTGTAATCTATTGCGCGACAGTCAGTCAATATTAAAAGGAACCTTCCACATTCACATGAATATATAAGTACGAACACATGGGTGGAAACTTATATAAATATGGGGCAAACATACATAAACATGGGGCATTGATCATTGATAAAAAATAGTAAAATAATTAACACACAGATAGATAACACTAATGGTGCAGGAACACTTTAGGTTAATGAATAAATCAAAATGGAACACTACGACACAATCAGTGGACGTGCTTCAACCCACTAAGCTACTAAAATTTCTATTTATTAAAACAAAGCAAAAATGAGTGTTTTATTATTTAAGTACTATCGTGTTTACAATTAATTTGTTTGTAGGTTTCAAATACGGTTAACAGCCAAATTTGACAATATTTATTTAATTATCGATTAAGATTACCAAATGGAAAAGGAGAAACACTGATTATTCTATATCAGACATGTCAAAGGGATGTCGACATACACTACTTAAAAACAAAAGAACTTTACACACAACGATGAGTAATTAAATTATGCTCCACTGAATAGCAAAATATATCCTATGCAAAGTACATCTGTTAAATAGTTGATTGACTGTGAGAAGTTATTCAACAAACTGGAGGACTTAACTATAATCGCGAAAATGCCTGCTTATCGTCACAGTAGCGTTTACTGAACGATATCAAAGTGAGGAATCTGGTCATAAAAATCGTTTTTAAAAGTTTTAAAAGTTTAAGGGACTTAGCTGCTGGGTCGTGTTCTCAAACTTACAAAACTACTTATGAACTAGCTTATACTAGCTTATACTAAATACGGCACAAACATCCATGCGCGTGTGGGGATTCGAGCCCCCGACAGGAAACGGCCTCGCGCATCGTAGCATACCGTCTCAATGCACTCGGCCGCTTTACCGCGGCAATCTGGTCATAACCATCGCAAACTGAATTAAGAGAAAAATCATTAATGAAATTCATGCGTTAAGAAACATTAGTAAACCAGCCACCATAATGCATTACATAACACATTACAATAAATACGTTAGCCAATGTCGAAAACAAACACTAGTTTTAATTTCGCTATCTACTGCCAAAATAATTTAACTTTAGTTTCTTCCGTTTGGTAGTGAATCAGTAATAGCTTTTTCTCTCGCTCAAACTGAGGCGCAATATAAAGTTTCCAATCATTTATATTTCTCTAAAAATAAAAGCAATAACAGTAAACAATTTACTGAATTATTTTTTAGTTGCTCAAGGTCACTGAGGTTCATTTTCACGGAAGAGGATCTGCCCCTGTCCATGTACCACGACTTAGGACAAAGTTCATTTTGCAGTTATTATTGCTGCGGTGGAGTCACCGAGCGCTGTAAGGCGCCTTAATATAGAGCACACGGGTGTTCGTCGTCGGAGGTTCGAGTCCTCCCTCGGATACGGATGTCGGTTTTTAGCATACTTTAAAGTAAATTGTAACCCTACGGACTGAAAACCGCAACAGTTAAGTGCCTAAATTTACAAACATTTGAACATTTTCGGTTATTATTATGAAAAAAATATTTGCACATGTAACTGGATAATACCTCAGAAATTAGCTAATGGTGAAAATAAAACAGTCTTGCAGTTCGTCGTCGTTGTTGTTGTAGCGATATCTTGGATGTCTAAGACAATGCCACAAATAATTATTTCCATGTCACAGAAGGTTGTCTGCACAGAACACGCCTAACTGTGCCTATAGATCCGTACCCGTATGTACCCTGTAGAATTGCATAATTAAGCAGAACCTGAAGTAAGATAGAATTACATAATCATATTGAATTACAATTTCAGTTTACAAACTTTATGTTCAAAACGTTCAAATGTTTGTACAGTCTATGGGACTTAACTACGGGGTCATCAGTCCCAAAACTTACAAACTACTTATGAACTAAGACTAAGGACGGCACAAATATCCATGCCCGAGGGGGTATTCGAACCCCCTACCGTAGTGGCCGTGCAGACCGTGACTGGAGCGCCTCAGTCCCCGCTGCTACTGCGGCCGGCTACAAACTTTATGTTCAAATGTTCAAATGTTTGTAAATCTATCGGACCAAACTGCGTGGTCATCAGTCCGTAGCTTACAAACTACTTAAACCTAGGTAAACTAACATAAGGACAAACACACACACCCATGCTCCAGGAAGGACTCGAACCTCCACGGTGAGCAACCGCGCGCTCCGCAGCGAGGTGCTTTAGACCGCTTGGCTACTCCACCGCGGCATAAACTTTATACGCAACAATATTTACAACATACAAAGTTGAAATATTGGATAAAATGGAAAACACGCCTGTATTATCTCATTGAAAGTGTTAAAATGCATGTTAAAACTGTAATCACAAGACTCAAACACTTTTGGACACGATGTCGTACATTGTTGTTCACGTCTCTCAGAGCAGCTACAGAATTGCACGATTAGCCGTTTCTGATTGATGACGTAATTGCTTTCGTGCGCACAGTTTGGTGTTGTACATTACCTTCTTCACAAAACTCCACAAACATACTTCAAATGCTGTTAAAACATAAAAGCAACTTTAGTGCTTTTGTGATTTTATGGTGAACACATACCTATTTTATTATGTTAAATTAAGATGTGGGGACAAATGTGCCACCCATTTTATTACTCCGACATGGATTTAACTCCGAATATTTTATTGTTTTTATTATTATGACCATGACCTAAAGAAGAATATCTGACAACTTTTATCATAGCACTTGAAAATGGCCTAAGGCCGAAACCAGGTTGTCATAATAATAATAAAAAAAAGAAAAAAAATTTTAAAAAATTAGTAAAAAACTTTCAGTGAAAAAGAATAAGGACAAAAAAGGTCCTCAAATATGTTCGGAGGTGGGTGGATTTCAGTTTGAACACTTGTTGTAGTACTTACCGTAACTGTAATTTTATTGAATCTAACATTCCTGATAAAATATACGTCTTTCTTCATCAAAGTGTATACACATTTTTGAACTCTCGTACATTAGCTGCTAATGACTCTTCATGTTCAACCGGAAGGCCACGGAAAATCGGTGTCGAGAGGTACAGAGTTCGACCTTAGTTCCTGCAAAATAAAGTTTTATAAAACAAGGCAACAACTGAAGTGGAATCAATCAAACACCACGGTGCATGACCGTTCCTTACAGATTACAGAAGTGTTCGTAGATATCTGTTTTGTAATTTCTACCGCCATAAGGTAACGGTAGGTTGTCGTTATTGCTTAAGTGGTAATATGTGCTGTTACAATCCATTACAGGACAACTAAATACCGCACAGAAAAGCAAAATAATTGCACGTGTACTCTTCGGTCGTTTCCAAATGCTACACAAAGGGTTAATATTACAGAAAACAGTCCAGATCGCAAAAATTAACAGTTTTTATTTACCGGTTTCGACCTGATGTAGGTCATTTTCGAAATAACAAGTAGCTCATGTGGCCAGTGCTGCACTCGGCAGGGCTGGGCTGTCCTACAGTTACCTGCTGGCAGCAGAACAGCCAGAACAGCCCAGCCCAGCCGAGTGCAGCACTGGCCACAAGGGCTACTTGTTATTTCGAAGATGACCTACATCAGGTCGAAACCGGTAAATGGAAACTCTTAATTTTTGCGATCTAGACTGTTTTTTTGTAATATTAATCATACCAAATAGATCGCTGTTTCTCTCTTCTGACAATGTTGTCAAAATTAATGACTACACAAAGCAGATGGAACCTCGTGGACTACAGGACGAGGAGTAGGTCAGTAGGGCTGCAGGGCGACGTCCCTGGAGCGTGTTGCTGGCATCGCGTGTCGCAGGCCGAGGGCCCACTGTGCCAAGAGTGCCGAGCCGGACGCGGCGATGGCGATCGATGTGCCCTCTGGCGGAGGAGGTAGGAGGCGGAGGATGGGCCCCGGAGACACCGCCACGCCGCGCCGTCCTTCTACCTAGAAAGCCTCTCCCGTCGTGGCTGCTTCTCATCTGCACATTACGACAACAACTCCCTTCCGAGGCACGCCGCTTGCTAGCGGTAGAGCGCTCCCCACACTCAGAGGGAGAAAGAGAGAGAGAGAGAGAGAGAGAGAGAGAGAGAGAGAGAGAGAGAGAGAGAGAGACAGGTAGAGAGAGAGCGAGGGCGAGAGAGAGAGTGGGAAAGAGAGTGAGTGGAGGAGAGGGCGAGAGAGAGACCCCAAAGCTCCTCACACTAGCCTTCGTACAGTCCGTGGCCTCGTATTTCTTTATTCTAATTTTATCTTTATTCATCTATCCGCTCAATCAATCCATCTCCTCCTCCCCCTCTCTCTGTTGGCATCTCCTTCACCCCCAGCTTTATAATTTTGAGAACTGACTGTCTTAAATGTAGCAACCATAACAGTTTATTTACTGTAATTGGAAACAAGCTGCAACGAAAGGTGGTTTGTTATAAATAAACTTTATCCAGTTTTCGACACCATCTAAGGTTGTTTTCAACAGTATAAAATTTTTGACTCGCATGACTCGTAAAAAAATTAGAGTAGATTTATCTCAAGTACTATAAAAAATTATGCCAAGTGATTTCTATAAAAGTTACAACAATGTCACTAGCCGCTTTGGGCTGCCGTATTGCTTGCTGTTAGGAGCATCTTAGCCATGCCGAAACCGGTCAATAAATGAAGATAAAGTGATCTTGGCCAACCTATGCATTTATGTAAATTTTGAAGCACAATATTACCGACTAGTAGGCCGCGGTGGCCGAGGGGACTGAGGCGCTCCAGTATTCATATGATAATCTCAGTTTATACTTCGTTTCTTGTAATTTGTGATATTCTTACGTTTGATAATGATGACAACGAAACTAGTTACATTATTTAATAAAAGATTCTTCTATTTCTTGTGACTATGGCTTAACCAATATATTTGTAGTACATAATAAAATATCAATTTCAGTCACTCTACTAGACAATATTGTTAAATGTAAGAAGTTAAACTAGTCATGTCACATTTAAAACTATGGAGTAATTCCTGCACAAGCACAGAGTGAGCTTCGCTTACTAACATGCCTAGGCAGAATAGTGACATGCAACTACGCTAAATGTCGCCAAGATTGCAAACGAGTGCGCATATAGTCGTGTTATCAAAAATGCATCTGCTGATGAAGGTAAGAAAAATGTTAAAGATGCATGTGCTGATAAAAAAGGAGCAAAAATGTACAAAATATTGACAGAGATGTAAGGGGTAAAACATGAGAAAGCTGATAAAACTATAGTTAGTTACGAGGGTCATCTCGTGATGCGAAACGTAAACATTGACGAAACCACACGAAACGGGGGGAGGGGTTGTTACAGCAAAACATCGCTGATCACGGCCCAGAAAAGATTACTACTATCTGAGGATGACAGAAATCGTGCAGTAACCAATGTGCACTATCAGAAAGTTTGAAACCTTCTAGGTACTTGCGAGCTGAAGTTGGTCATTAAGAATATTGCCATCATTAATAGCAAAATGTTTAAAAATATTGAAGCTCTTACCACAAATCTAATTTCCTCCTTATAACCTCCTTGTATAATATTATAGTGTCGAGTTTTTTTTCTAAAAATATTTACAATCTTCCGTTGTTGACCTTATAGCGTTGCTCGTCTCAAAGGTTGGTCAAGATTTGGTGATTTTAAGATTTGCCGCAAGTCGGATTAATTTCCACTATACGCGTCCAGCGGACCTTGCAGCCGGATTTAGGTTGGAAACACAGGGATAAAATTTTATTATTGGCGCACGTTACGTCACGTCGTAGCAAAAGCAGTTGGCATTACGAACACGACTAACAAGTAAAGCAACCTACAATAATTTATATTTGTTTAAATTACGTAAAAGGGGTTGGCGAGCAACACTCTAACAATCTACCTACTTATTCCCTGTTAAATATTTTTCCTTTTAAACTGAAGTTACTATTTTCATATATTTGTAGATAAATTTCGCCTATCATTATGTTTTCATTAAACTTTTAATGTTGAGATAAAATTACTTTATATTCATAAACTGTTCATTTTCTATTTGATTGTTATTACTGTTTTACCAGAATTCTCGGGAGTCTTCATGGCTCGCACAGTGTCGCCCAACAATGATATGAACCTACAATTACTAAACTAAAGAATTACTGAAAAATAATCATTTATAAAAAAATGAAAAATGAATATTTTCTTGGAATTCTGAATTTTAGTATTTTATTAGAATAAATTACACTAAATTTTGCTCACTACAACACTTACACAACCGAGAGCAGCCGACAAAACTGCCTCCGATCTCATCCACGGTCAAACAAAAAGAACAAAAAATTTTCATCGTTCATCGTTCTCACTCCTTGCCAGGAAAAGATAGTAGACTGGGAAGACAAAGGTCAGAGATTAGAAACGAGAACGTTAGCGGAACAAAGAGTAACACCACTGTCTATGGCTTGCGTATGTAATCGGCAATGTAATATTATAAACTGTAGCCATGTTCCAGATCTATTTATAATTAACTAATCTCAAGTCATTTGAAATCAAAGTTTCAAACTACTCCGCCATATTATTTTAAATTGTACTACGGGCAACACACACACACACACACACACACACACACACACACACACACACACACACACATGCCGGAGGAACGATTCAAGCTGCAACGAGAGAGGCCTCGCGGTTCATAACGTGGCGCCCCACACAACGCTGCCATACCTGCGCAACCTTTCCAATGCGGCTTTCAAGTCTTGCTGAGTAAAATGCGCCGCTTGCAAACGACAATATTGGATATGGTGTGGATTAGTCAGGGGAAAGTGGCAACATACGAGAGAGAGAGAGAGAGTCTTGAATATAACACACTGTTTGATGATCACACAGACACAGACACAGACCAAAATAACTTAGTACAAATATATATTACCAAGGAACTTTACAAAGATATAACAACGTCCAGAGACACTTATAATTAAGAATACACATATCCGTCTCCACCGCCTGGGTGTGCACATTGTCCTCTCAGAACTCAGAGACCAATTCTGGTTATCACGTACCCAACAAACTGTAAAGGAAATCGTTTACAGATGTCTTCCACGTAAGCTTGCAAAGAATCAGCCATGTCAGCAAGTAGAAATTCCACTTCCTGCCGACAAATTACTTGCCACTTTCCCGTGACTAATCCACGACATATGCTTCTTAAGTTCAGCTGTTATCAGAAAAGCGTAAAAGAGTTCTCCGTGTAAAAACAAAATTCCATGTGTCACATCCACGGAGATGTATGCTGTATTTATACTATGGTTACTTCACTTTGGCCCAGAGTCGGTACAGTAGTTCGCTCCTAAAGGAACTCACGGAGTCCATCGGAAGCGAGGAGGGCGAAGTAGAGGAGGAGAGGGTGCGAAGGAGAAGGGGTGGTTGACCCAGTGGCTCCCCTGACGCTGCGTGCCCCCGGGGGAGCCCTGAGCGTGGGGGTGTGGCAGCATCCCGACACCCTGCGTGCTACCGCCTCACACCACCCTCGCTGGCATCGACCAGGCGCCCGAGCCTACGGTGCTGTTACCCGGCTTACCCCGCTAGGCGGGTGATGTCTCCGTCTCCCACGGGATTTGAACTGGATGCGAGCAGTTCTGCAGGAGGCGCCAGCGTAGGGACGGCAAAGTGGCGCGCTTCGTCTGCCCTAGGTCTCACGTAACTGATCCGGATCCCGCTGAAGACGCATCTGCCTTCGGTGTCAGCAGCAACGTCTTTACGCCTGTTCATTTGGGGAATAATTTAGTGGGAATACTGTTGTGTGACTCCTACCTTGTTCAGGCTGCATTCAAATGTTGTAAAACTGACAGCACAATATGGACATTTGTATACGTACTATTTAATTGTGTTACCTATGTGCGGTATGCAACCTCTAAACACAAGATTTCTGACATCACAAACACACATACTTCCAGAAGAGTCGAATATAGTAAGCAGATTAAGATCGATTGAGGAAATGAAGAGGCTTGCTCAGGATAGAGTAGGTTGGAGAGCTGCACCAAACCAGTCTCCGGACATGAACAACACAACATTTAAGGAAAGTTAATTGTGTCACGTATCCCTTCTGTCATTGAAGTCAAAAACATGCTACCACCATTTTTATTTAAAAAAAATAAGTTACCCATACGATTGGAAGTGGACGACATAAATGTTTCAGATATATCGTTACTCAGGAAGACCTCATGGAAGGCATTAAGGACGTCAATGCACTAACCGTTTCTTTGCGGCATTATTTGCTATACAATTCGTAGTATAAAGCTACATTTCAGACTACAGTAATCAGCAGGACGATGTTCTTTACTAGTTCGTCTCGAAAGACGTCGATTTTCATCCTATGACGACAGATGTACTGATAACTGGTTCAACGTCCACCAACGTCTGGCGACCGAGCAGCCAGGGCGTCATATGTGCCTACACCTAACAGAGAATCATAACTTGCAGGTTTTCACGGCCGGCGTCCTCATTAATTAAAACTTCCGGGCTAAAATGCCGTGGTCTATCTGTAAAACTTCCTTCTCCCAACGTTTCGTTGCCTATGTGGGCAACATCTTCAGGGATGAGTCGACGAGTCGCTGCTAGCCATTGGAGGTCCTGCTTATATAGAGCCTATAGAGGGCACCACCACTTGTCACGAGCTGCCGACTATGAAGTTTCACCGGTGCTCTCGATTACAGGTAATCAATTGTCGCATTGTTGGTGCAATTCCTATTGCAATTATTGTGGTGTTTCTGGATCTCTATACTGCTGAGCGCGCACCTAATCCCAGTCGGCGGTTCGAGTCCTCGCCCGGGGTCGAAGTGTGTGTGTTGTCTTTAGCATACGTTAATTTAAGTAGTTTGGGACTGATGACAACTGCAGTTTGGTCCCGCCTTTACAAACGTTTGAACATTTGAACAGAATGTCTACAACCCCAGGTGTGATATGAACGTATGAACCAAACAGTTACCATCCCACGCAGATCTATTCGTGCTCCCCATAGCTGAATTAGCATCTTTGAAACAGGTCAAAGTGTAGCCTTACGAGTGGTGGAATGGTCCTTTCGGAGAACTGCCTTACAAATTGGATGTGCTGCGTCAGTTATGCATGTTGCTGATTGCAATGTTGAGGTGAACTTCCTCAGACTAGACGTCCAAACAACACATACATGGTGGTCCTAAAATATACTTAAATAATGAAACGGTCAATAGAGTGGATCGAGATAAGCAGATATCCTATAGGAATGTGAGGCATTGTGCCGGTAGAGAGCGTTGAAGGGTATGCTGTACATGAGCGCTTCGCTAGATGGATTCATTATTTCTCGCACGAATCTCGAGCAGCACGTATCTTTTCACCAGCGCAGAGCTGGTCGGGATGCATTTCATGTTTGGAGCTGCACAAGGAAATGTACTGTCTGTTAAAATGATGCACTTGGAACGATTTCCGGATAGGCATCGGTCGGATCGTCGAATATTCCAGTGTCTTCACCGGGAGTTACGCTCGAGTGTATCATTTCATGCTTCGAGACGTGGAGCTGGAAATGGAAGTGGAAGAAAGAATATTAGACACCGTAGAAGTTAGAGCGCTGTAGGTCGTGCATTTGTTGTGAGTCATCAAAATATTTCGTTAACTTTGCATTTATCGAGAGTACAAACACTAACACCTGACGATTATCTTCCATGTCTCAACTCTCCTCGTTGATACCTACAGCATACTGCAGCCAGTCGCACCTTCCCTGCTGATGTTCTACTTACTGATGAGGCTACCTTCACGCGATAGGATGTCTTTCACATCCATAATTCTCAGCTGTGGGCTTATACACGGCAAAATAGCACATGCCTACCAAGAACAGTTTTCTTTTAATGTTTGGCCAGGCATTGTGAACAATAACTTAGTAGGGCCGTATATTATCCCTAGTCGTTCAACTGACCGTACATACAAAATACTCCTACAGGGGTCTTACCTGAACTTTAGGAAGATGTACTACTAGCCGTTGACAGACGAATGTTGTTATAACACGATGGAGCCTCAGTGCACATCAGTCGAAACGTCAGGTACCACCTGCACGCCACGATCAGCAGTAGAAAGGACAGGACGGGGCGGACCAGTTCCCCGATTTAACGTAATTGGATTTAGTTTAGGCATCATTGTCAAAGAAGAAAAACAGAGATCTATTTGGTATGATTAATATTACAAAAAACAGCGTTGATCTAAAAATTAACAGTTTTCAGTGACCGGTTTCGACCTGATGTAGGCCATCTTTGGAACAAAATGCAGCCCATGTGCCCAGTGCTGGACTCGGCTGGGCTGGGCTGACCTCTCTGATAATTTACTCTGATGAATGTACCGTCACTCTGAATCTTATACCGCTGTTTGTCGTCGCTCTGTCGAGCACGTCTAGTAAACTAACAATGAATCATATTTTCGTCTTTACTTCCCTTTACAGTTTCCTTTATTTCATACTTCTGTACACTCGAGCGATGTAATATGTCATCACCGACCACACATACCTACAGGAAATCTGCTTATTTCGTACCTACACGAAATCTGCTTATTTCGATCCCCTCTACCTGCTGCTTAATTTTTTACATATTATTAGGACCACACTGTTCGTCTACCAAGAACGTCGCATTCTAAGGACAACAGTGGCAGACTGTGTTGTGACCTCGTCGCTTTCCGCCATTAGTTGAGTATTCGTCCTGGTCTGGTTGTCAGGAAAGGTACTGGTGCAGGAATCGATGTCAACTGAAACCAATATTCAGATTAATAACGCAAGTTTTATTGACTGAAAATTATAATACTCAACTTTAGAACATATGTCTGTTTCTCTCTCTTCTCGCGTCGTCATCCGTATGATGCTAGCTGTGTTGTGACCTAGTTAAAGTCCGTTGCTGTAATCTGACTACTGCCCTATTTCTGAATGTGTAGCTAACTAGTAACTGTCAGGCTGTCCAGACGTATGTCGGCCTAGATATAGCCGCTTGCAGAGGCTCGCGCATCTTCGGTTACTCCCTCCAGGATGCACGGCGCCGGTTTGCGATGGGCTGTCTGTCGATCGCTGCCTTCTCCACGATCGTTCTCTTACGTCTGGCGTGTGGCGCTTACTGTACGCCACAACAGACTGTACATTTATCACAGCAAAAATAATATCGTATGGAATCTCACAAGTACTAGCAAGAACTTTTCCCAGCGTGTTACTGTGTGACTGAAGGTTTTCACCTAGAGCCCATCTTCCACTCACGCCCCACAGCATCATCGCGAATTTCTCGGCTGCTGCCGTGACAGCATCAGTTCGAACGGGGGCCGTGGTCTTCAGTGACGAAAGCAGATGTCGGCTGTATGCAAGCAATGGTTAGTTTTCTCATACGACTTAGTCCTGGCTAGCACTGTCTCGTAGAGTGCAATTGTTCAAAACACACTAGCCCCGGCTCGTAGTGTGAGGTGCGATACGCTACACTCGTTCACCTTTGGTGTTTACAGAGAGATCGCAGGCGAACACTCGGTACGTATAGAATTTTGTGAAGACCCATTGTTTCGTCTTTCCTGCAACAGGACGGCGATGTGTTGATGGAAGGCGATAATGACCGCTCACAAACCGCGCGTGAAACTCAGCGTGCTCTGGAAGACGTTCAACAATATACCTGGCAAGGGTGAATAGATGGGGCATAACAGCTTTCAGATAATTGCAGAACGACATGTTGTCCATAGCTGTTTATTAATTCTCAATGCTGCCAGTTTCGGTTATGTAACGTTGTCAAGCGTTAGCAGAGATTATTCCGACATGTTAAGCTATTAGCTAATCTCTGCGAACGCTTGACAATGGTACATAACCGAAACCGGTAGCATTGAGAATTAATAAAAAGGTATGGTCAACATGTCGTTCTGCAATTATCCCTGGCAAGCACGATCTCCAGACCTTTCTGTAATTGATGTAGATAAAGCCCGTTTTACATGACGAAGTTTCTTGTCTCAGTTGATTACTCGGCGGAGAGTCCGAGCGCAGTGAGGCGCTATTCTACGATGCGAAAGGCCGTTCCATGTCAGTGGTTCCAATCTCCCCTCAGAAATTGATGTTTGTGCTGTCTTTAGTGTAAGGTACATCTATATCTACATACATACTCCGCAACCCACCGTAAGATGCGTGGTGGAAAGTACACTGTACCATTACCACGCATTTCCTTTCATAATCCCAAATAGGACGAGGAAGAAAATAATGCATATATGCCTCCGTATGAGCCCTAATTTCTCTTGTGATCACTACGCGAAATATAAGTAAGCGGTAGCAAGATCTTACTACACTCAGCTTCAAATTCCGGACCTCTAAATTTCCTCAAACGAAATTCTCGAAAATAACGTCGTCTTTCCTCTAGCGATCCCTAATTGAGTTGCCGGAGCATTTCCGTCACACTCGCGCATTGGTTGAATCTACCAGTAACAAACCTAGCTGCTCGCCTCTGAACTGCTTCTATGTCTTCCTGTAAACTGATCTGTTGCGGGTCCCAAACACTTGAGCCATACTCAAGTCGTGGTCGTACAAGCGTTTTATACGCGGTCTCCTTTACAGATGAAATGCATCTTCCCAAAATTCTCCCAATAAACCGAAGTCGGCTGTCCGCCTTACTCACAACTGTCCTTACATGTTCGTTACATTTCATATCGCTTTGCAATGTTACGCCTAGATATTTGAACGACGCGACAGCATCAATAAACTCATTATTAATGCTGTATTCCAACATTATGGGATTGTTTTCCTACTCGTGCGCATCACCTTACATTTTTCGACATTGAGAGCTACTTGCCATTCTTCACACCAACTAGAAATTTTGTGTAAGTCATTCTGTATGCTATTACAGACTGTTAAAGACAACACCCTCCCATACACCACAACATCATCAGCAAACAGCCGCAAATAACAATTTACTCTTTCCATCAGATCATTTATATAGATAGAAAATAATAGCCATCCTATCAACTCCCCTGGGGCACGCCTGACCATACACTCGTCTCTGATGAACACTCGCCGTCGAGAACAACGTACTGCGTTCTATTACGTAGCCAGTCTCAAATCTGTGTACCTTGTAGGTAATTAATAAGTAGTTTGCAAGTGTAGGGACTGATGACCCCGGAGTTAAGTCCCATAAGCTTCACAAACATTTTTTGTGTCTACTGGGGCACCCCTGGCGTGCTATTCCTGTACTGAGTCTCGCCTTTCTCGAGCAGTTGTTTTCGTTCAGACGTAAAGACCGAAACTGTAGAGTTGTCTGCTATTCTAACCTCCTCGGCTATGTAGTTTCGTATCTGAACGAAGAAGTGAGATTATGAGGGACTTTTTACGTAAGGCAGACCAAGGATAATTGACTTTATTAATGACGAAAGGATAATTCATAGTTGATGTTCTCGTCAAATGCCATGCATCAAGTTTTAAACACAATTGCGAACCTAAATAATAGGAAGAGGGTCGTTCAAACTTTTGAAAACATACACTTTTTTGCTGAAGAAAATTTATACTGGAAAACACATGAAATAATATCGAAAATGCAGCAGAAAGCGACTACTTACTTTTCATATTTTGTTTTCTTGCTAACGGTTAAAATAACATCGAAAATAATTTTCTTGTCTAATAATTCTAACTCTTCTGTTGATACAATTCTCTGTAAAACACGTTTATATATTTATGCTCGCTTTTTCCTCGCAAAACGAAAATTTTTTTTCTGCTTGCAGTTATTTCGTCTCTTTTATAGGAAAAAGCTACGACGAAAACAGAAAGCAAAGAACAGAATAAAGTTATCGAAGAAGCGAAAGCATTTATGTAATACGAATGCGCTCGACCAGAATGTTAGCAGACACCACTACTGTTCTTTGCTTCTGCGGACGCGCATTCGGCAGCACACTCGAAAAGTTAGAACTCCACACTCGGTACAATCTGTATATCGTTGTCGTCATATCGTTGGCTGCTGATTTACACGCAAGCACGAAAGGCGCACACACTTGGGCTACAAAGCCGTCATCAGGTTAACTGCATTCGTGTAACACAAAAGTCGTGAGATAATATAAACGACACAAGGTACGATATTTACAAAAATTTTGATTATACATACTTCCTGTAATGTGGGTTTCCATATATGATCATTGTCATGCCACCAATACGGTACAGTTATAATAAATTGCTGTAGCTAGTTATAATAAATTGCAGTAGCTGTCATTTGCTGGTGCATGTCAATGATATTTTATGGTTACAATAGCCGGCCGCGGTGGCCGAGGTGACTGAGGCGCTCCAGTCACGGTCAGCACAGCCACTACGATCGGGGGTTCGAATCCCCCCTCGGGCATGGATATTTGTGCCGCCCTAGTTCGTAAGTAGTTCATAAGTAGTTTGTAAGTTTAGGGACTGATGACCCCGTAGTTAAGTCCCATAAGCTTTACAAACATTTGACATTTGGTTACAATACCTTGCTTGTATTTATACCAACGATATATTTAACAGGTCAAAGTGTGTGTTAAATTTTGTCTCTGATTGTGATAGGCAACGATATTGCATACCTCCAATGGTTTGTTTACCAACGATATACGAAAGAGACAGCGTGGCGAATGGAGATTTGTGTGTGGCGGGAGACGTGCAGGGAAGAGTCCTCTGCAGTTGGACTGGTCACTGTGGCCTCGGTGGCGGAGTGGTCAACCCGTCTGCCTAGTAAGCAGGAGATCTCGGGTTCGAATCCCGGCCGGTAACAAATTTTCATTCGCCACAGTTTGGTATTCCATCTAAACCAAATACAGTGATGCCATAACATCGCAAATTGCGATTTATTTCATACGAAAATTTCTTTCACGATCTAAAAACTGAACATCACACAGTAGACGATCTTCAAAGTGCTACTGAGGTGTTACATATTACACCTGAAGGACCAACAATGAACGTCTTGGAGAAATTGGAGATACGTTTACACCTCGAAAAAGTACGACTTCTCGTAATTAATGAACAAACAAATGTAAAACATAAAAGTTCCCTCGAAAATTTTATTGAAATAATCAAAGCGGATCTAGGTTGATAACAACACATCCAGTGATAAATTTTAACGCATATTACACCAAAGAACACCTTATAAATTATTTTCGTATATCGTTGGTAAACAAACCACAGGAGGCATGCAATACCGTTGCCTATCATAATCAGAGACAAAATTTAATACATACTGTGACCTGTTTAATATATCTTGGTATAAATATAAGCAAGGTATTGTAACCATAAAATATCGTTGACATACACCAGCAAATGACAGCTACTGCAATTTATTATAACTAGCTACAGCATTTTATTATAACTGTACCGTATTGGTGGCATGACCACGATCTTATATGGAAACCACATTACAGGAAGTATGTATGATCAGAATTTATGTAAATATCATACCCTGTGACTTTTATATTTTCTCACGACTTTTGTATTACACGATTGCACCTGATGATGGCATTCTAGCCGAAATGGCCATTGTTAAATAAATATAAAATATTATGCAGCTATTTCGAATCACTGAAAATTATAATTTTCTCTATGATCCCAACACATACATCGTAAGAGCGATGGTTGAAACGCTACTAGATATGCGGTGGAAACTAACAGACTTTATGGAGTACACCAGCATGAAGTATTTATTACCGACAGTTAATGTCTCAGGCTGGTATTTTGGCCTTGTTACTACTGCCAGTGTGTAGGACTATCACTTAGACAAATTGTCCCTGGCCCTAACTACCCAGAGAAGACGAGGCAGATACTGACGCAGCAAAATGTAACGTGAAGTCGAGTGCGTCGTTGCAGGCCCTTACAGACAATGCTCCGCAGAGAGAGCTGGAAGCCATCTATGAACAATAGGAGTAACGTGAGACCCCGCCGGCAGCGAAGCGCAACCTCACCCTCAGCCACGCAGCTACCAGGGCGCTAGGCAGCCGGCGCTATCAGCTCTCAGAGACGGCACCGCCGCTGCCACGTAACAAGAGACGAGTGACGTCAATTGAAATGTGTATCTGGAGACGTCAAGGCAACTCCTTAAGGCTTGCGTTGCGTTACATACAAGGCTAACATCGAGACATCTATTTACCGGGAGTTCTCATCCGTCTGTAGCGGGTACTTGCAGATGGAATTACGAAATCATACAAGTATGAAAAATTGAAAATGATTTCCGCTCGTAAAAAAGAAAAAAAGGAAAAACAAAAAAACTGTGAACATGGCTGGTTAAAAGCAACCGTAATCCAGTTATTTTTAACAATTATATATATCAGCCAACAGGTAGCGTATTTTTAAGGTACTTGACCTAGGTTTCGTTGTCGCTAGGGACAACTTCATCAGAAGAATAAAAAACAGTTACATGAAACACATGAGGTCAAAAATATTACGAGCAGAATTGCTCAAGTCGATTACAATTTTAAAAAACTAGCATTTTTGCCACGCCTCGTATACAGTTCCTTCATGCCCTTTACACCACACTGATTTTATTTGCATGGCAAAAATGTTAGAGTTTTTTTTATTATTATTAAAATCGACTTGAGCAGTTCTGCTCGTAATATTTTTGACGTCATGTGTTTCATGTAACTGTTTTTTATTCTTCTGATGAATTTGTCCCTATTGACAACGAAACCTAGGTCAAGTACCTTAAAACTACGCAAGCGGCTGGCTGATATATGAAATGGTTAAAAATAAAAATAAAAAATTAAGGTCAAACATAATGGCGAAGTTATCAAGTAGCATTTCTAGGTTTTCAGTAATAGTTTTCAATGTAGCAATTTAACAGGATGTTCCAAATTTTATTTGACGCGAGGATGACTCGGGGTCACTATTTCTCCGGAAGCAGACCGTGTCACACATTGAAATTCCAAATGGCCGTAGCATGTTTCTGTTTTGTTAGATGTAAACCTTCAGCTAAAAGGAGAATGGAACAGCTTTAGCGGATAAATGAGTTCACCTAATGACAATTTTTATTATTATTATTAGCGAATGTCCCTATGGGAGAACGATATGCAGGTTATTTATCAATATTTCTTAAGGTTCTTCTTATTTTCCCTGCCGCGCCGCAGTGGAGTAGCCGAGCGGTCTAAAGCGTTTCGCTGCGGAGCGCGAGGTTGCTCGCCGTGGAGGTTCGAGTCCTCCCTGCGGCATGGGTGTGTGTGTTGTCCTTAGGTTACTTTATCTTAGTTTAAGTAGTTTGTAAGCTACGGACTGATGACCAGGCAGTTTGGACCGATTGATTTACAAACATTTGAACATTTTGAGCATTCCCAATATTTCATCATTTTCTCCTTAAAGGCCTTATTTCTTTCTTCGGTCCACTTCGATCGGTATGGTTTTGCTTCCGTCTCTGAAGTGAACTTCCACTTGTAAATTTTTCTTCTGAATGTATCCCTGTCTGATGTGTCTGTTACGTCAATTTTTGCAAATTGTCAAATCCTTCTTAACTTCAGTTACCCAGGGTATTGTTGCTTTAAGTGATGTCACATAGTCCAGTAGACGTTTAGTTAACATATTTCCAGGTAATCTGTGTAGGTGTCCATAAAATTCCATTCGTCTCTTTCTGATGCTAGTTTCGATATTTCATAGTTTCCGGTTGTGTCGATTGTAGTCTATCCATCTTGTGTGTATCGTGGTATCAGAATTTTCCTAATAATTGTTCTCTCTACTTTCTTAATTTCTTGTAACTCTAGTTTTCTATTCGATGAGAGCTTTCCACTTGCATATGTGACTGTAGGTTTGATAACTGTGTTGTAGTGTCTGATCTTAGTTCCTTTTGACGGGCATTTTTTGTTATATGTTTTGAACAAGTCCGAATGCTTTCTTGATTTTCCGTAATTGGTTGCTTTGTGCTATTTTCTCGACTCCTGTTGGTTCTATAACTTCGCCTAGATACTTAAAGTGTTTGACTCTGCTGATTTATTTATCTATTTATTTTTTATTTTCAAACCGATTAATTTCATTTGCGACATCCAAGCAAGTTTCGAGAAATATTTCAGAACCTTTAAAGACATACATTGTTTATTGCCGTCTGACATTTAAGAGCTATTAACTCCTGGAAAACTGGCTATATATATTCAAAAAACTTACGGTTATGCTGCCAGGATACGTCATCGACCACCGCGGTAGTCGAGGTGGTCACCTGGCAGCATTGAAGACTCAGTACTCCGAGAAACGTTGCGGCTATATATAGTTAGATCCTGTCAGCTTCAGATATTAACAGAAGAAATATTTTGTGTATGTAGTTCTGGGCGACTTTCAGATAACTGAAAAAATTACTTTTTGGAAATCACAGCTGTATCGGAAATATTTCTTAATGACTATCGATGTCGGCCCAAATCAGGCAATCTTCGTGTCTCCTGAACAGAAGAACAATAAATACGTACCGTGTGAACATGCACTGTGTGTTTTTAAATTCAGTATATATATTTTCCATACATGTTTATGAGAAAGTGCATTTCAGTATCGCTAGTCATAAAACATTCTGGCTTAGCTGTTGTATAATAGGTGATTATTACGCCACGCTAGACGTAACGAAATACCAAAGATGCTACATCAGATCATATCAGCAATACAGAGGTTTAAATATTGGCGACAAAGAGTTAAAAATTCAAATTGAAAATTATTATATTAATGCCTGTAAACCCGGCGTTGCCCGAAAGTTTATTTACCATAGACTCTCGTAGTCCAAACCCCCTCGCACCCACTCTCTCTCTCTCTCTGCATCCACTTCTTTCTCTCCCATCTCTCAGTTCTTTTGCACCTTTATCTCTCTCGGCATTCTGCAAGGTACCCTCTGTCTTGTACCACACAAACATGTATGTTCACAGTGATCTTCCTCTTGATGTAAAGGTCGTGTATCCCAAATTCATAAAGATTGGAACGAAACTATGCATTTTGTAAAATTTCGTAAGTTAAGTACACTCTGTAAGAAAATTGCCTGTTGGAGATCGTCAAAAATTTCAAAATTCAGAATGCGTAGTAATATACTCTTAGTAATAATAATTTCGTTGTTGAATGTTGCAGCAAATCACAACTAATGGGTCACAACAACACTTTCGCAGTGAAAGTTAAAATTCTGAATAAATAAAAAATGATATTAATTGACTTGAAACAGTCACTGTGGTAATTAATTAAGCTTGGCCCTATCTGACTTAGCATTGACTACAGCCTCCAACTAGCACCTCTTACGATTCACGAACAGCCCAACTTCACTAATAAATGTGTCAGAATTCATGTAGTGGTGATGGCGTGTTCGTGTTATAATCAAAATCGTAATGGCAGATAGACTCTGATTGCAATGATAATAGCTCAGTACAGGAAATCTCCGTGGTGCAATGAGCTTCACAAATACTACAGTCATTGTTCCTAATAATTTTGATAATATTGTTTAAAGCATTCAAGTTCCTTATAAAACCTTACGTGAACTATTTTTGATTAATTGGTTCCAGGGCCTGGGTAGCGTACGCATGTAACTGGCTGAGCAGAGTCTGGCATTTTATGTATTTCATAAAAATTACTTTCGTCAAGTCTGGTAAAACTACTATAATACTTTGAATGCTGTTAGCCTAGTTACTTTCTATATAAATGAAACCAACTGTACTTTACGTGCAATCTCTCTAGCAAGGTTAAATTTTTGGCTTAATAATTGGTTACGTAACTTAGAACAGCACTGCACTTTAATTACTAGTCTCTGTGGTTGTAGCACGTTTAGCAATTCTATAACTCGTCTAGCAATTTCTTTATAAATGATCGTTGTTAGTCAATGTACAGGTTTGCCTAATCAACATAATCTAATAATGGTGATAATGGGGTGATTACAACTACTTACAAAATTAAGACTGGTTTCAAAATAATTCATATATAATTGAACCAAAATTCTGATTGAGTTGGCACTACATATACATGCATACAAAATAAAATGTTACAAAAGTACTCATCTGTTTTCGTCGTCTTCGTCGTGAAGTCCATACAAGACAGATATGATTACAATAGATACTCTTGCTGCTGGTTCAAAATATTTTTATCGACAACTCTTTGTTCAGCTCGTCTGGCTGCAATCTACATGCATTGATATCACCTCAATACACCGTAATTACAACAACGATCACACTCGGTGACAATAGACTTGATAACCAAACAATTACTTTTCTTGCACACATGAAAAACCATTACACTGTTCACTTTCGAGTATAAATAAACGTGTTTCGCACTTCGTTCAATACATTAAACAGTACGTCTCTCAAGCTTATTGCAATTGCATTAAACTCGCGCCACACTGCGCCTACCGTGCCTCTGCAACATCAACAAAACATTTATGTGTTTACTATAGCGAGTCCGCTCCGAGACTGCTTCAGCAGCGCGACACTCACAGTTACTGCTTCTGTACCAAAGACAGTCTTTATAACAGGTTCAACATTTTCTCAGGCGCATTGCCAACTTACAGCATAAGAATGTCCGTGCATTCATGCGGGTTTACACATATAGTACATGTTTACACTAAATGATCAATATAGGAAATGTCGTTACATAAGAAATATATCTAGCATACAAGAAATGAAAAATACATGAAATAAACAAATTTAAGACAATATATACATTACGTTAAATCAAACTGTAAGATACAGAGACAGGTGTACTCTTACAACTCCACCATGCACCGAACGACATTTTATACAGCCAGTGAAATTTCTCATGTTTTTAAGGTAGAGTGTGCAAAATTTCATCAATATCGGAACAAAACTATATATTTATATGCAATAAAAACGCAGGGACACATTGAAAAATACACTTTGTTGTTCTCAAATATTCCAATTTTATTTTATACTTCCCTTGTTCCGAGAATAACGAAAAAAAAAAAATAAATAAAAAAAAAATAAAAAAAAAGGATATGTGAAATCATTCGAGCCATTCGCAAGTTATGGCGCAACCAAGGTATTTAGGGATCCATTTTTAAGTTGCAAAATACCCTCCCCCATGCACCGTATGAAACTTAAGGTAGACGATGACTTCCTCTTGTTTCTAAGGTCAAGCGTTTGAAATTTCATGAATATCAAATTGACTCTGTAGATTTCGCGAGTCTGCAGGAGAAGTATGCTGCGCCGTGCACCTATCACATAATACTTTCTTGGCTGACGTTTTCTACCTATAAACTACATTACTGCCAAATTTCAGCTTCATTGGCGAAGTAGTTTTCGTGTTTCAGTCAGTGAGTGAGTGAGTGAGTGTCCTTTCGCTTTTATATAGATAGAGATTAAGAAAACAGATTGCTTAATTTTGGATGCAAGAGACTTACGGGAGACTTGCAGACAAAATAAACAGTAATACTAACTTTATTTGATACAAGGTCAAGCCTGATGCGATAGTTTTACGGCATCTACAGCGAAGCTGTTGTGAGCGGTAGACGTCTTTTCGTTTCATCGTTTTGGGGGGTTGGGGAGGGGAGGGGGTCAGTTACAAAAGTTTGATAATCGTCCGAAGTTACATGCAAACTTTGTTGCAGATCCCTGGCTACTCCCATTTTCCAATAATTGACGCATAAATCTAGATACGCTCACGCAGTGGCCTCTCATTATTTATGACGTCATATCTCTAGAGCTGTGTGTCGTGCTCTTTTGTTTTAGTGTCAGGAACCTTCGTGGGGGTACGGTGAACAGTTTACCAAAGGTTCATTGCTCATTGCAATCGAATGTATGGTTTATGAACACATAGAGAACATACAGATAATCATTCATTTTTGTATATACAGACTAGCTGAAAACCGACGTTATCTGGATATTTATTTATTTATTCTTGTCTTGAATTAGTACTCCTATCCCTTCTCTCTATGTTCGTCTCTAAGGCTGTCTTGCATAATGTACAAAATTATAAGTGCAGTATCCAAACAAAGAAAGGTATAAATTAAATTATGAATGATATTTTCGCATGAACTTATATTTACTGAGTTATATTTTGTACAACTGTATAATTTTTCATGTATATATTCATTTGCATAAGTGCTGTATGTCTGTAAAATCTGTTGGGAATACAGTCAGTAGTACAGATGTAATAGAATAAAACTTGGTGCGTGATGCGTGATTGTTCATGAACATTACTGTTTGTGTGCTCATATCTCATGAACTACGCTTCGTACTGCGATACAATTTGAAGGTACATTCAGTTATATGTGTGTATACTGTCTCTAAAATTTCTTGCGGCTATAATTCGTAGTACAGAAATTATAAATTGTAACGTCATACCGAATGACGTAGTTTTACTCCATGAATAGCGGAAAAGTGGTAAGCGAGATTTTTTTTCATAATTTTGCTATGGTTGTCAGCGAGAAATAGTTCCATAAAGTTTGAAATTATGTTTTAAATTTGTTGCAAGTCGCTAAGTAATCTGGTTCTCATATACTGTATTCATAATGTCTCGTCGCATTATATGGCAGTTTCTTGCAACTCTTATTGCTTATGACATATCTCCTGAACCATGTGTAGTATGTGGTTCTTAGTATTACAGAATTGCTACCTCACGGTAAGGAAGATGTGTGCCAAATATGATTCTTAACCCTTCCAATGCTAAGTAAAGAAAAAAGAGTTTGATTGGGTGATAGGCTGTTGCATGTATCCCTGTCCGGTCAGTAAAATAATTATCGTCGGAAAGCGCATATTTGGTTACGCCGCCGGAGACTTGACGCCAGGAGGATAAGCAACCCGCACAATCATTATGTTGCACACGCTACCGCATTATGACAATAATCAGTAAATATATTCAAATCAATAAAAATCTTGATCCGATCGCTAACATACTTCACAGGTACACCCTCTGGGCTAATGTTAATACTGTATAATGATGACATCAAATTCTCTCCAGCCGTTTTCGAGTTTGTAGAGGGCATACAGACAAACATTCATTTTTATAGATATAGATAATATTATACACACTTTTTTCTTTGAGTCATGTACCAATCGAAACCAACTTTGACAACTTTTCAGAGACTTTTGCAATACCCATTATATTCAATCATATGTACACAACAACAGATGACTGTAGGTATACAACAGTACTTACGCTATTTTGAATACAAAAGAGAACATTTAAAAAAGGCCAACAGTACGTATATTATTTTACACCAAAAGAGAGAATAAATGGAAATATACCATCAATATGTTACCAATGTCTGAATATGTTAGTGCAAAAGTCATACATTAATAAAATAAGCACGTAACAAATAATGACGAATAGAGACACCAAGTATATATATCTATAATGATAGCACAAATGTAAATATTTGTGACATATCTGTCATTTTGTTTCCTTACCTGCTCCAAAGGTATATGACAAAAGAAAAAAAAACTGTCTATAATGTTGTAATATAATAGATTAATTTTCAATTTAAATTCTAAACAGTCACATTGTCCGCCTGCAATTAAGTTTGACATGTCTGACGTAGGATCTTGGGGCTATTAACTGATTATGTTCATTCCTGTATGTTTAAAGTTGTGGAACAATCACTTTATTTTTATAAACAAGTATGGAAGAGCTAAGCTAAAAAGTCTTATGATTAACACTAACAATGTATGAGTAATACATATTTTTGAAGCACTTTCTCATAAACAAGTATAGAAAATATATTCAGTATATAATGTACTAAATTTAAACAAAAGTGCATGTACACGTATTTATTCTTCTTCAGTAAAGGAGACCCTAAGATAAGCTGATTTAGGTCGAGATCGTTAGTCATTAATAAATATTACCAGTACAGTTGTGTATTTTCAACAAGCAATTTTTAACCAGACCAGGAATTTATCACAGTACATCGAAATAGTTATAAGCTCCTCGCTTGCTAAGTAAGAGTTGCAAATGTTTATCTTATTTCGGGAAACAGTGTTGTATTGTGTGTCAGACATGATTCAATAATTTTTCCTCCAAGACCCGCAAGTTATTCAATAAATTGTCAGCACAGCATGAAGTCAGATCCCTACATAAGAACACGGAAAACAGCGGAGCTGGTGGACCAGACAAACTAGAATATTACATACACATAAACCCGCCACAAAAAGAAAACAAAAAAACAATCTAATGGTGATAAAATAAAAATGTTTATTGCCATTTGCATAATTTTTTATTAGCAACAGTGTCTCGTGTTATATTAATTACTGCCTAATTAGCATAATTATTATCAGTCGAATGTGTTTAAATGATGTTATATAAATGAGGTTATATAAAGAACTCTTCAGACTTCTTCCATTTTTCCGGGTACAAACTTTTTGTCTTAACCCTACCATCGAAACTAAGCACGAGCCTTCACTGACTTGAATGATTTTAGGGACATCACATGTATCTAATTGTGGTTGTCTGGATGTAGGCTTCTGCCGCCATCTTCCCGATTAGGTATTCAGTGCGTTACCACTGCGCCAACTCGCTCGATACGTCAATTGAGTCAAAGTAAATGAGCTTATGTGCCTCGGAGTGAGAAATATTGTTGCTGTAGTTGTTTCTACGACTGAAAAATTACTGTAACTATGGTGCAAAGTGGGCAAATTTCATCCATAATTATCATCTGAAGCTATATTTTGACAAACAGACCTCATGTAAAGCCTGTTGGTCTGCAGCACTATGTAATAATAATTTTACTTCACATAATCCTGCCACTGTAGTAAACAAATGAGTAGTGTTCATGTTAACGAATAGATACGAACAACTACGAAATTGTACGAAGTGAATACGAGGTTTTGGCAGTGCATGTGTCTAGTCAGTAGCGATACGAGACAATTTGTCACGCAGCGAACATGCTCACGAAATTTCTCTTAAATTTTAATGTTGGATTAAAAGCGTTGTTTCTCTATTACGATACCGTCAAGGACAAATGCAGAGTAATTAGTTTTTAGAAGAATACCAACCTGCAACACATTAGTATATTTTCAGGAATCGTGCTTTGCGCATCGAGAGCTTCAGTGACGTACCTATAGCTCTGAGATGAAGGGGATCCAACACTACCCTTAAGAAAGTAAACTATTTTTTTCTGTTACATCAGTCACTCTGTAACAAGGTATTGCTGTTAATCCCAGTAAATCAATCAACTGTCAATTAAAAATCCTACAAATTCGTTGGCACCCGTGTTTCTTGCAAGTAAAGTGAAGCTACAGACAAACATTAACAAACAACTTTCAACAAAACAATCGGACGTACTTATTATGATATTTATCTGTGACGAAAATAACGAAGCTTAAATTGTATGTCACCAGCAGTTGTCACATTATTCCACGTTTTAAAGTAGTATTTTAAATATTGGAATTTACCTATGTCTGGGTGTCATAAGATCTTGTAATTTAAAAGTCATAATTTTTACAGACGAATTATTGCTGAAGATGCTTCAGCTGTGGTGGTACATTTGTTAAAGAATGAGGTTTTAGTAGTGTAAGCGGCGTTTTATGTATATAAGGTGTTCCGCTTAGCCTTTTACATATTACTGCTAACTCATGCTCAAGTTCTTCTGAATGTAATTGTATAATCAGTCACGATTAACACTCATTAGAGTAAGGCCAGAAAGGCTCATTTCCCATTTCATTTATTATCTATTGTCTTGACCTCTTTATAGTGGAAAGATCAGACGTCAAATGTAATGCTGCAGCTGTTCTTAATATATATTATGACTGCCTAGTAAGCGGGAGGTGCCGGCCGCGGGACAAACTGCCGTACGTCCATGTTGCATCAGCGGCTGAGAATAAAATCGTGCTGTTGAAATCTGTATTAAGGGTTGCAGCATCATTCAGCGACATGTCGGAACAACATACACCGTGTCGTGAATTAATCACGACAGAGTGGCAACATTCGAGAGAGAGAGAGAGAGAGAGAGAGAGAGAGAGAGAGAGAGAGAGAGAGAGTCTCCAATACCACCGGCCGCGGTGGCCGAGGGGACTGAGGTGCTCCAGTCACGGTCTGCACGGCCATTACGATCAGGGGTTCGAATACCCCCTCGAGCATGGATATTTGTGCCGCCTTAGTCTCAGGTAGTTCATAAGTAGTTTGTAAGCTTAGGGACTGATGACCCCGTAGTTAAGTCCCATAAGTTCTACAAACATTTGAACATTTTTCTCCAAAACCTTTTAACAAACTGTTTCTTTATCATACAGATACAATTAGCTTAGTACAATGATATAATAACAAGGAACAGTACAGAGATATATCAAGGTCCAGAGACACTAGTATCAGTCCTTCACATGCCGCAAAAAATGTTCAAATGTTTGTATAGTCTATGGGACCTAACTATGAGGTCAACAGTCCCTAAACTTACAAAGTACTTATGAACTACTTACGAACTAGGACGGCACAAATATCCATGCCCGAGGGGGGATGCGAACCCCCGACCGTAGTGGCCGTGCAGACCGTGACTGGAGCGCCTTAGTCTCCTCGGCTACCGTGGCCGGCTCACATGCCGCATGTCACATATTTCAGTGAGGAACACATGAGGAGAGGGCCTGTTGCGAGCAATGGAATTCAGTGGTCGAATCAGGTTATATGAAACTTTCGATCGATTATGATGATGACGACGACATTTACCATCTAATAAAATCATCACGGAAACACTACCAACTACAAAATGATCTAGACAAAAGTGTGAAAAGTGGCGATTGACCACACATAAACCCAAAATATGTAACTTGTACTCATTTTTTTCAAATGTGACAATTTAATAGTTAAACAGGAACATATCCTGTTACAACTATTGTTTGTTTCATCATCCCTCCATAGACTGTTTCTAGCTAACCATGCCTACGATTTGTGGGACAGGATTTCAAAATGCGGGTATTGGCAGAGACTCGTGTGGTTTTTGATATTTTTATGTAACCTAAGGGGGGGTGTCCTGACCCCCTGACCCCCTGCCTCATATACGTCCATGAGTACGTTACAGGTAGGAGGAATTCCTAAGTGCTGACTCAAAAGTCTCATTTCCCAGATGTGATGTTTAGGCTTGTAAATCTGTACGTTTCATATGCCACTGTGCCATCTTCTAAGAATTCTTAGGTAAACTTGCAGGAGACTTTGTACAGGAAGAGGATCTTGCAACAGCGCCTCGCTGGCGAGGCAGATCGAAACCGTTTCACTAGAATATAACAGCAGAGAGAGATAGGTGTAGCATGATAAATTGCTTTCCTTTGATAATTAGGTGCCTTAATTTAATCATGCTCGCTGAACGCCACAAAGACTACATTGATGGCCTCAGGCGCCGTTCGTCGTACTAGAGGGAACTAAGAGGCTGGAGTAATTACACAACTACTTATTGTCTTCGACGACAACCCTGAAATACACCATTCCAGACGTGCTGTGTTCTGCTTTATGTTTTTCTTTTCGTAAGTAACGTTATACAGAATCGCCTTAACATAAAGTATTCACAGTCAGTATGATGTGTTGACAGCCTGAAACAATATATGTTGCAATAAAAGAGAGGTCGTATCTTAAAGCACAATACAAAGAAGAACTATAGCTCCTATACAATTTCTTAAATGTTTTTAGTATCAAAAGCATATATATATAAAGTAAGCAAATTGATGAGAAAAAATCTGATTCTACGAAAGCGCGAAGGATATAGGAAACTATATGACTGTGTATTCTGTATAAGGAGGTACGTATGGTATATCAGTCACTACAAGTATTATTCTTGGTGAAGTTTAAGCAAATATTAAAAGTAACTTTAAATTAAGAAGAGTAATCAATGCTGCATTTACTATACGTTAACTCTGTGAACTAGTAACATCAGATCTCACCTCTTGTACACTGTCTATATATAAAACTAGCAACGCGCCACGGCTTTTCGCGAATAGTATGGGACATACGCGATGTTCCACAGACGACTTTTGATCTCTTTGCGAAGCGTGTCTCTCACAGTCCAGTGGTAACCGAACTTCCATCTTACCGAAACTTCCGTTCTTCTACTCAACCACCGTCTGTTGGCATCTGAAAAACGTATGTGTTTTATATAGGATGTCATGTTTTAACTGTTAGCCTATTAAGTCTGAATGACGATGGACTGATGACTAACGTAGATTGGTCCCATAGAATTACAAACATTTGAACATTTTGACACGCCCTGTTCGTTTTGCTTTGCTTGAGGTAAGCAAAGAAGTACAGAGACTGCTGGCCTCTCTGGCGGACGAAGTACTGTACAGCGACGTATCGTCCGTGGCAACTTGTGTGGACCGTATCGCGTTGTGCCGAACAGCGACGCCACAAGTTCTCTTAATGTAGAAGTCTGCAACACCGCCTCGAGACATTTGAGAGTCTTCTTCAGCAGTCTGCGTCTGGACAGCGATTAATGGGATGGTTTCCATCTGTTCTCTCTACTCTCTAAATTTTCTAACAGTCTGGCAGTCGACTCTGCTAGCAGAAAGTTATTCTGTTTACGCCTTCGGTTTATTGTAGATTGCCTAGATTTCAACATGTCACTTTTTTCCATTTGGTGAATTTGCTTATATGACGTCTTGCTACTTGTGGGTAGCATTATTTTATTCTAGGATGAGTAAGTGTTCCTTTGTAACATTTAGGAGCATTACTCTTTTAGCGGCTGATGAGTATTTTACGTTTGGTTACTATATGGATTATAATATTAGGATTTGTTGTCTCCGTGTCTGCCTGTGTCCATGAATGTTCTAGCCTTTCCCCCAAATACACTAAAAAAAAGTCAACAATAAAGTGATGAATTCGGGTGGCCCAATATTACTACAGTTCGGTACACATGTATACCATTGACGTGTGAGTAAAGGATTAGATACACAGGGTGTGATGTTGATATAAACCATCTGCAGTGGGTCAGATTGTGGAACAAGACGGTTACGTACAATTTAAATCACCTGTGATGCTTCTTCGACGCGTTAGGCAGTCTTTTCACTAACTGAATGCATCTGACAAAGGATGCATCGTTGGACTGCGTGAATCAATGAGTACGTTACAATTAATTCGGGTCGAATAAGATGCATAACCCAGAGGTTATGGTTCGCTAAAAAATACTGGATTCCTAGACAACTGTGAATTGCTAGACAACGTCTTAACGGCTTGTACATGCCGAATTGAGGTCCTACTGCCCCATGCATTAGTAGCTATTGAAATAGTAACACACCTTATATGTTTGGAGTGGAAACGTGCCCAGGAGGCATAGGCAGAATACGAATGGTGTTGTTCAGTAATGAGTCGCGCTCATCCATAAATTCCGATAAGCATTGTGTTTGTTTGGTGTCGTCAAGTACTGAGGGTACTTCCAGCCTATATCTTAAAGAGAGACATGCAGGCGTATCCAGGCCTTATGATAAGGAGAGCCATAGTATATTCGTTAAGGTGATCTTTAGTCGTGCTTCAGGAGACAAACTCCGGTCGGAACACCATCCTGTTGACACCCATACACAACTCATGTGTCTATGAACAGCCTGAAGTTTGTTGTCGTCCTGTCGCCAGCAAGAATATCTAGATGTTGTAAATCTAAAATTGAAGTTCTTCTATTTCCTGTGTAATAATGATATATTTGCAAGAGTTTGGGATCCATTACAGGAACCTTCCTCAGCAATATGGAGGAATCCTCCTGTAACTGATCCGAAACCTTGCAAATGTACCATCATAACGCAGACAATAGAAGACTTTTAATTTTAACAACAACGACAGCGAAAACTATGTTTTTACATAAATACAACAACTAACATCAGCAGAATTTGAAAACCAAGAAAATGAAGATGGTGAATTACCTTGACTTTTTCAACAATTGCAGGGACGAGGAAATCGCCCCAAAATTCTTGGAAATACGTTCTTCTATCTGGACTAGCAAAGCAACAGATATTATGAAGCCCACTAGCATGGTTCTATTAAGAGAGATAATTCAGCATATTCGGAAGAGTCTTGTTTACAGCGATATTAATCTGATGCAAACACACTATTGGCTAGCATCGAACTTATCAGCTTCACATTGGGAGAAAGTTGATGACATCACCTACAGGCAAACTACCACTGTGCCAGATAAGGTAAACGATGGTTAGAAACAGTATTCTATGGAATCAGCTCCAAGAACTGTTGTCAATCTCTCTTCACACGTAATGTTTGTAGAGCTTATGAGACTTAACTACGGGGTCATCAGTCCCTAAACTCACAAACTACTTATGAACTAGCTAATACTAAGGACGGCACAAATATCCATTCCCGAGGGAGGGATTCGAACCCCCGACAGTAGTGACCGTGCAGACCTTGACTGGCGAGGAGGGACTAAACCTCGCTAAAACACCGAGTTGACTGCCGTGTGGAGATAGAGAGTGTTGAAGCATCCGCATGTCACTTAACCGCAAGATAAAGCAGAAGTAGTGAGACAAGAAACTTTCAGATTACTTCTACTTCAGGCTCCTTGAAACGAACATCTCATTTGGTCATCAGTCCCTAATCTTAGGAACTACTTAAAGTAACTTACGCTAAGGACAACACACACACACACACGCACACACACACATACACACACACACACATACATAAATTCCTGAGGGGGGACTCGAACTTCCAACGGCGAGCAGCGGCGCGCTCCGCAGGAAGTCGCCTTAGAGCATTCGGCCTCAACAGCGCTGCTACCAGTAAGATCCCCGAACATTTTCATCATTGAGCACGTATGAGATGACAATGGAAGGGGCCTCCGTGTAGTAACCCGAGGGATATGGTGGGACAGCTACGGCGCCTGTCGATGAGCTTGCCTTAGGGGAGGATCCAGTTGGGCACCATTCCAGGTCATTCCGGAACAATGAAGCCAGGAAGGGGAGTGGCACTCTAGTGACCTGGTACCAAGTCTCGTATCTTTCATCCGATATCACAGTTTTCACCGCGCGGGAATGGCCTAACTGAGGAGTGCGCGGCCTTTTCCTTTCGGAGATTAGAGTCGTCCCTCTGCCGTACATGTGTGTGTGTGTTGTCCTTAGCATCAGGTTGTTTAAATAGTTTCTAATTTTAGGGACAGAGACCACTGCAAGTAGGTCTCATAGCTTAATTATATATATATATATATATATATATATATATATATATATATATATATATATATATATATATATATATAAGTCATATTATCTTTCATGTTATGTTGTTTCATCAGTTCCAACCATTCGTTCTGGAGAAATCCACATTTTATTTATCAGTGTATGTAATATCTCGAAATCGGTAATGGTTCTGTTAACGTTCATATACAGCTGGACGCGGATTATTTCAAATATCGTCGTAAGTAAATGGTTTATGAAAATTTTGAAAATTCTAGAACACTCGTAGGTAAATATGTAGTTCTTTCTTGTGTGCTAGCCACGGCACATTGCGGTCTTTTTGGCTGACTGTCACCCCGTTTCCATGGGCTCCCAAAACCGGATTTCGTAAACCGATTTCCCAATTCCGCTTTCGGTTGAACATGTAAACACTCCAAAATCTATTCTGGAATCCGCTTCTCTAAATCGGTTTTCCAGTTCCACAATCGATTTTCGTGCTCATGTAAACGCAGCCGTTTTTTAAGCGTTCTTGGCTTGTCAGATTGTGTGTTTTCTTGTTAAGAATTTTCGGCACATTTGGACAGAGTGACATTTTCTACCGTGAAATAAAAGTATAAATATTAGAATGAGAATGAATATGTGTATTTAAGTAAAGACAAATAGCGACTGTGCTGACTAAATCAGGAACTGAATCAGCTGTTTTTCAACCGCCATGGGGTAGGAAATCCGATTCAGGCTGTTACATGTAAACACGACAGCGGAAATCGGTTTACGAAAATCGGTTTTCGTCTTCCGGAAGATGTGTTGCATGTAAACGAAGTGAATGTCACCTTGGTATGACTTTTGCCTCGGTGGTGGTGGCGCCGTCAAGCGGAGAGTGGGTTTGGATGACGACGGGTGGGCAGTCGGGGTGGGCGTGCGCTGTCTGATGTGTGTGTCTGTCTGTGTCTGGGCGAGCTGTCATTCCGGTTTGAAGACCGGTGCCTGCTCGGACTTTAGGGCACGGTGAGATGCGTCTACGTATTGAGAGTATCAAGAATGAACAGCAAATATCCTGGATGGAGATCGTTAGACAACTGCGGTCTTATGGAATTGTTTAACTTGAATGATATTATATGCTGACGCATGGATGCTAGCAGTTATACGGTACATTGAAACAAGCGTCCTTTAAAAAAAAAAGGCTGTGTTAAGTGTTCGATGCCCTATGAACGTAAGTGATGTTAAGTAAAGGCTAGTCTACACGACGACACTAGGTTGCGACACTCGTTGCATGAAATGAATTGCGCGCAACTGGTTTCGTGTGTGTCTGTAGACACGGCGCCAATACTATGCACTTCAGTGTCGTTGTTTTGTGACTGCCGTAGTCGCCGTAGAATGAAAGTTTTGGTACCTGTAACAGTTGTGGCGGAGCTTTGCCTCTCTGTGTGAATCACTGCAGAAGACTAAACATAAAAAGAATAAAATAAACGTGCTTGGGTTTGTGACTGGATTAAAAAAAATTACGTCAGCTCGGTTGCTTAGCGACCTTGCTGAAAGGAATTGTAATAGCAGGCCCTAGAAGCTATTTTAATCAACTTAGAGTGTCACCAGAGAAGTTTACGTTCCTTCTAAAAGGAGTTAGTAATGTAATAAAGATACAAGATTTATGGGTGAAGCATTGTTACCAGAACTGAAATAACAAATTGCATTACGTTTCTTGTCAAGTAGATATTTTTCTCTACAGTACCTGTACCGTGTTCCCAAATGCCGCCCGCGGTGGCCGAGGGGACTGAGGCGCTCCAGTCTCGGTCTGCACGGCCACTACGGTCGGGGGTTCGAATCCCCCATCGGGCATGGATATTTGTGCCGTCCTTAGTCTTAGCTAGTTCATAAGTAGTTTGTAAGCTTAAGGACTGACGACCCGGAGTTAAATCCCTTAAGTTCTACAAACATTTGAACATTTTTGTTCCCAAATCGACAATTTCTATAGTTCGTTTGTATAGGTATTTCGAATTGAATTTATTTTAGTCTGCAATTCACTAATCGTCAACCCATCAATATTTAATTCACGAATAATTGCTTCAAGAACACTAACACGCCGCTGCTTATTCTTGAAATTGTCATCGTTAAAATCGAACAAACACCTATACACCTCAGATATGTTCAAAAACAGAATTATTTTTTCCGTTCCCCCCTTTATGTTCTGTTTTGTTCTGTATTGGTTGTAACCTAACCTAAAAACACGCGCAATCAGTTTCGCCAAAGTTGGAAGGTGCCGAAACTGTTTAGTTTCGCAAACGAGTTGCGCGAACGCCTGCCGCGCATGCGCACTCACCAATAGCGCAGTTTCATAAAACGTAGTGTAGTCGTGTAAATTAGCCTTTAAACCTTTCAGTTGAGCTGAAAATGAATTTATAATTGTCCGTTATATAGTACGTTTTGCTGCCACTGATGATTGTAGTTTGTGTACTGAACAATATGTGGTTTAAGTGGTATTGCCGGTCTGACTATTACTCATGGAAACACGGTATTGGTGTTTGTTTTTTTTTTTTTTTCATGGAGACAAGGATTCTTCAAAAACAGGCTGTTGTTCAGTCAATGCATCTTTCTGTAGACTGGAGATGTTACCGGTAGGCGAACATATGTCTAGCTGGCCCGTTGTCTAATTCATCTGAGGATGTTGCTTATTTAGATATTAAATAACGTGGAACTGTTATGCTTCTAGTTAAATGTGTTGTTGCCAAGGAACTATATTCACTGATGCGTGCTTGCATCGATTGTGATAAGCTTGACTATGTGTTCATGTATAAGGGAAACTTTAAGGTGGAAGTATTGTTCGTCGAATTAATTTACTGCAATATATATATACTGGGTAGAATCTTATCTGACAAGGAAAGTACATGGGCTCAAAAAGACATATCTGTATGAACGTTTGGTTACAGGATCTCTACGTACACCTCAATGTGCTGGTGGGTGTCGTTTTTCTGCAAAGCTCTGCAACCATGCTCTAGATAGCACTGTAGATGTAATTGTAGACGCCATACGTAATGCAGATGTCTTAACTATAACTTATGTAATAATCATCGTACATGTTCTCTAGCGAATTGTCATAAAAAGCCGTGATGATAGTTGAAACTTTAACCTTCTTCCCGAAAGACTGTTGGTATTCACTGCCACTGCTTCCATCGCCTCTTCCTGCACTTACCATAGCACTACCGCTTGCAATGAGTTGTTCGTTATTATAATCCCTATTATCATTATTATGAGTTTGTAACAACAGTATCTGACTTATGCTCAAGTTTCTGTACCATAAAAGATACGAGAAAGCATGCAAATGATTCATCTTCTACACTAATACCATCTTCACGAAGAAGGGTTCTTCGTAACTTCATCTCAACTAATCGCAATACATTACCAGGATTGATTACAATCGGCGCCCCATCTGACGCTTCACCACACAGATAACATCATAAAACGCAACTGCACCGTCCCTACTGGCGAACCGACAGGTCAAAGTGCAATGCGGCAGAGGCCTCTAACGGACGACTGCAGAGTTTTCCAGATGCGGGAGTATCACTAGTGCAATAAGGGATCTTTACATTATCTCTCATACGATTTTGGTGTATATGTGTTTGTTCGAGCCGAAGTACTTTCCTTGTGAGTAGTAAGAGTTAACAGGCCTTTTAATTTACGACTCAAGGGTAGAAGTTCAGTGAGCTGTGAAATATGTGCTCTGGGGCTGTGGCCATGTTTCCATTTCGTTGTAAGGAAAAAAATTAAGGGAACATTATTTGGTACAAGATATTGTGATCTGTTCGATAGAAGGTGTCATGAACTTGCGTTTTCAAACTATTACATGAGAAACTGATATTAGTTGGTTGCGGATGTACCAGTCCATGTTCTGTCAGAGTTCATATAGCCACTGAAAAATTCATGTATATATTTATATATAGCTGTATGTAACGGATGTACTTATATACATAGATGAAACAAATAATTCCTCTAACTGGGGAGTTATCCAAAAAATGGGGTCCCACTAAGTTCGGTCTTAGGTCATTTGCTGTTCGTAATATATATTAATGACTTGCCATTCTACATTCACAAATTTGCTAAGCTAGTACTTTTTACTGAAGATACAAGTATAACTATCACACCCGACAAACAGGAATTAACTAATGAAATTGTAAATGATATCTTTCAGAAAGTTATTAAGCAGTTTCATACAGTAAATGGCATGACACCATTAATAAATTTAGACTTTGAACATAAATCTGTAGCCAAGGTAGAATATTCAAAACTTTTAGATGTTTGCATTGACGAGGGACTGAATTGGAAGAAACATATTGAAGAACTCCTGAAACGTTTGAGTTCAGCTACTTATGTTATCAGAGTCATTGCAAAATTTAGTGATATACCTCTCAGTAAATTAGCCTACTACGCCTATTTTCATTCACTGCTTTCATATAGAATAATATTCTGGGGCAATTCAACATTGAGTAAAAAAGTATTCATTGCACAAAAGCGTGTAATCAGAATAATTGCTGGAGCCCACCCAAGAGCATCCTGCATACATTTATTTACGGATCTAGGGATCTTCACTGAAGCTTCACAACATATATATTCACTCATAAAATTTGTTATTAACATTCCGACCCAATTCAAAAGTAATAGCAGTGTGCATAGCTACAACACTAGCAGAAAGGATGATATTCACTATTCAAGGTTAAATCTAACTTTGGCTCAGAAAGGGGTGAGTTACGCTGCCACAAAAGTCTTTGGTCACTTAACAAGTAGCATCAAAAGTCTGACATATAGCCAACTAGTATTTAAAAAGAAATTAAATAAATTTCTGAATGGCAACTCCTTCTACAATTTAGATGAATCTTTAGATAAAACTTTAAAAAATTAAATTAAATTAAAAAATACAACAAAAATGTAATAAAAATCCTTAAGATATTGATTGCCATATGTAGACAACATTTACTAAAGTGATACGTTACACTTCATTAAGAAATGTATATATGATCTATGGAACAAGTATTAATCTAATCTAATCTAATCTAATTTCATATTTGGTCTAATGAACTATTGTTTTTTTTCTTTATGTTGTAGGAGGCGATCCAATTATTGTAGAAAGATGTATAAAAGCCAAGATCGCTGATCATCAATTTTTATTTAAGACGACCGGTTTCGCTGAACTATGTCAGCATCATCTGATCCAATAAAATCATTTTACAAGGCCATAATCTTGTAATGTCAATCACGTTGCTATATAACAATTTACAGTGCATAGGTACACTATGTCATTATAATAAAACATAATTATCATAGGTGCCCTATGTCATTATAATAAAACATAATTATCACAGTGAGTGATAATTATGTTTTATTATAATGACATAGTGCTACAATGCACTGTAAATTATGTTATATAACAACTGACTCACATTACAAGTTTATGGCCTTGTAAAATGATTTTATTTGACCAGATGATGCTGACATAGTTCAGCGAAACCAGTCGTCTTAAATAAAAATTGATGATCAGCGATCTTGGCTTTTTTACATCTTTCTACAATATTGTTTTTATAGATGGTCATATGTTTTGGTCTTTCAATAAAATTGTTAAAAGTCAAATGCATCCTTTCTGATTAAAATTCAAAAGTTCGAATGTTTGTTAAGCTTAAGGAACTTAACTACGGGGTCATCAGTCCCTTAACTTACAAACTACTTATGAACTAACTAATCCTAAAGACGGCACAAATATCCGTGCCCGAGGGGGGATTCGAACCCCCGACCCTAGTGGCCGTGAAGACCGTGACTGGAGCGCCTCAGTCCCCTCGGCCGGTCTTTTCTGATTCCCAGTGCTTCCTTGTACCATCAAAATCGTATACTTAAAGATGATTTGTTAATCAACGAAGTCCACTTGCCTTTACCTACTCCTCTGCTATAGCAAAAGAAAAAGTAATAACTTGGTTTCAGTACGGATAAAACCGTTCCTATAAACTTAGTTCTCCACTTCAGTAAAAAGGTCCCGACTTCTCTGGCACTCAGTACGTAGAAGGTGGTCCCTCAGTTACAGTCAGCAGAGCGCAGGATAACGGACATCGAAGTATCGGGAGGTGTCGTCGCCTCTCCAGTGCTCGCAGTAAGCGAGAGAGAGAGAGAGAGAGAGAGAGAGAGAGAAGGGTTGGGGTGGGGGGGGGGGGGGGGGAGCGCCAGCCGGAATGTGCCGGACGAGTCGCCTATCGAATCACTCTCGCCACTAGCCGAGACGCTCAATTTACCCCCGCGTGCACCGCGCGTTCGGCACACCCCCTTGTACAGTCGCGTGCCGGCGCACGGGACCGCGGCTGCCCCCTCGGCGCGTCGGTTGGCCGTCGAACCGCCACCGCGGGCAGCGACTGTACCTCAGATAGCGGCCGGCTATTTCCGCCCGCCGAATTGGAAACGCTGCACCCTTCGTCTGGCCGTGAACCAATCTACAGCCCTCGCGGCGCCTTTAGCGACCTAAATTTCGCCCTTCCGCGAGCTAAGATAAAACACTGCTGCCTTTCCGTGACACTATCGAAAATGTGTGAGGACATGGGGTGACCACTCGACCAGGCGTGTCATTCCTCTGCTGATAAGGCTCAAAAAAGTTTAATGCGCCCTTCTCGGTGGCAGTAAGCGATTACCGTGCAGATGAAGCGTCGACTGGAAACGTCATGAACAGTTTCCGTCGTCATGGACACACAGATGTACCGCCACAAGGAGCAAGTAGTGGCACGGACATTTAAATCTTATTTTAGGACATTATGCGGTTTAAAATTTATAAACACTGCGAGGGTTCTGTTTTTCTGTTTTCAGTTATTCATTTTTTTTTTCTTAGAGAAATGAAATGGTTTCGCTGGCCGCGGTGGCCGAGGGGACTGAGGCGCTCCAGTCACGGTCTGCACGGCCACTACGGTCGGGGGTTCGAATCCCCCCTCGGGCATGGATATTTTTGCCGTCTTTAGTATAAGGTAGTTTATAAGAAGTTTGTAAGTTTAGGGACTGATGACCCCGTAGTTAAGTCCGATAAGCTGTACCTTTTGAAATGGTTTTCTTTCAATTTTCAGGAAGAAGATGCTTATTCATTTCTTAATTTACACTACTATATAAACATAGTTGTTAATTAACACTGCTGCGAAAAATGTTAGAAAATATTTCATATTTTTGGAAACATTTTCGTTTCACTATGTTTGGGTCAACAGCACTCTTATTTAAATTTATGAATAAAGAACAGTCTAGAGTGCAATAATTTATTTCATTCAACTAGTTTCAGTCTTGTTTAGACCATCTTCAGGAATTTTGACTCCATCGATGTCGTGGAGAATAGAAAATGTTTGCCTGAAGCGCTACCAAAGGAAAACAAGAACAACATGTCACTGAACTTCTCCTAAGCCTCTGGACTGATTTGGATGCGAAAATGTTCAATTGTTTGTAAATCTATCGAACTCAAATGCTAGGTTATTAGTCCGTAGCTTACAAACTACTTAAACTAAGGCAAAATAGCTTAAGAGCAACAAAAACACCCATGCCCGACGGGGGACTCGAACCCCCGACGGTGAACGAGCGCGCGCACCGCAGCACGGCGCTCCAGTACGCACGGCTGATCCGCCGCGGCGTTTTTGTGCCAGCGTGCGTGTGTGTGTGGGTGTGTGTGTAAGAGAGAGAGAGAGAGAGAGAGAGAGAGAGAGAATTATTTCCTGGTTAGTATAGATTCATAATTGAGGCTGGAAGGTGCCGCTGAAAAATCGAAAGAATTGGAATTGGTAATTTTGGTAACTTCGGACTAGATTCGTATTTTACGCACTGCCTTACCATTCATCTGATTGAAGTCATTATTTTTACCCTTAACTTTCAAAACAAATCGTACGTTTTTCGGCGAATATCCTGATTGAAGGTCTCTCGGGCATGCGAACTGTCCACCTCAGATCAGTTTCGATGTTTGCTTCACTTTTCACTAGAGTTCCACTGGAATATCGCTGGAACTCATAGAAGAGAAATTTGGGCCTTTCTTCATAAAGGTATTTCATTTCATGATGGAGATTACTGTGAAGAGACTGATGATGTGCCTATGGGGCAGTCCCCTGTGATTGCCAACATGTACTGGGAAGAAATTGAGGACAAAGCATTAGACACAGCGCCACTGAAACCAACAGTTTTCTCGAGATATTTCGGCGACACGTTCGTTTGTTAAAATACGACCAGACACAATATTACTTGTTGAGTGCATTGATATTATCACAATAGTGGAGACGTAATCGTACAGTCCATAAGTATTTTTATTTACATTCTTATTATTTTTATCCAGAGTGTATGCAACAAGTCATAACTAAAGGAAATCCTAAAGAGGGCCATTAAAACACTCCAATGCAGTTTTTTACGAACGGCATTGCCGCAGAGTGAAGGTGACGAAGGCTCTAGAAGACTCGCGAGGTAGTAGAATTTATCTTCCCTGCACCAAAGTAAATGACGGACAGTAACAACAAAAGTAACAGGATTAAAATTTGTACCGTATCCATTTTGGAAGTGTGGAACCTGCGAATGTGAGGATTGAAGGAATCAGGAAATATAGCAACCAGTCGCCTTTCAGGCGGTATACGTTTTTATAGGTTGTTCAGAACATTGTGGAACTCGTTTGGCTATGGTGAGATAAAAAATTATGTATGGACTTTTTGTTTGACACTGAATTACGATATTATCATGTTTAAATCGTATTCTGAAATATGTTAATATGGTAAATTAGTGCCGAAGATAAAGCTCACACATTATTTTCTATCTCACCACAATCAAACAAATTCCTCAATGTAAACCTCATGATGATGAACTGCCAGGCAGTTCAAAACCGGCCGTGGTGAATAAATACGTGAGAAAAGCGACTGATTTCTGTATTTCCTGATTGCTTTAAGAACAGGATAGGCAAAAGCGCAGTGTTCAAGGAAGTACTTGCTGCGTCGCATAGTCTCTACGTTTACATACAACACATCTTCCGGAAGACGAAAACCGATTTTCGTGAATCGTTTTTCTCTGTCGTGTTTACATGGCATAGCCTGAATCGGATTGCCTAGCTCACTTAACATGGCGGCTGGAAAACGCGCCAGCCGCGGTGGCCGAGGGGACTGAGGCGCTCCAGTCACGGTCTGCACGGCCACTACGGTCGGGGGTTCGAATTCTCCCTCGGGCATGGATATTTGTGCCGTCATAAGTAGTTTGTAAGCTTAGGGACTGATGACCCCGTAGTTAAGTCCCATAAGTTCTACAAACATTTGAACATTTTTTTTTTTTTTTTTTTTGGAAAACAGCTGACTTAGTTCGTTATTTAGTCTGCACAATCGCTATTTTTCTTTATTTAAATACACAGATTTATGCACAGATTTTTGTTCACTCTAATATTTATACTTTTATTTCACATTGGAAAATATCACTCTTTCCATAAATGCCGAAAACACAATCTGACAAGCCAAGAACGCTTCAAAAACGGTTGCGTTGGCATGGGCACAAAAATCGATTGTGGAATGGGAAAACCGCTTTAGAGATGCGGATTTCCAGAATCGATTTTGGAGTGTTTACATGACCAACCAAAAGCGGAATTGGGAAATCGGTTTACGAAATCCGGTTTTGGAAGCCCATGTAAACGGGGTGAGAGTAAGATACATGCCGATAGTGATCTTTTACGCCTAATCCGCCACAGGAAATATCGAGAAATACTTGACTTACTGTACAACGCAGTGCCAGTTTATAGAACACCTGGGAGGTGTGTTAGGCAGTGTGGGCTACCCCTCTCGGCCGCAGGCGGCGGCGTTTACGGGCAGGAAGCGCTCGGACACGTGCTGCCTGGCCGGCCATACGTTTCCATCAGGTTTAATCTGCCGCCCCACGACGGCCCCGGCCCGGCCCGGTCCGGCCCCCCTAATCCTGACTTATTAGGGGACTACCCCGCGCTTTCGCCGCCGACTAATCCGGTTCTGCGTGGCCGGGTGCCGGCCACTGCCTTACGTGTAATGCCGCCTCGTTTCGTGTAAACAGCACCCCCAGTGCCTCATCTTCCAACTACCACACACTCGTAATTACCATGTAATAAACGTCCAGTTAACCTTTAATTGGTGTTCAACTTGGCTGGTAATTATTTGAGCCACGTCGTTGTTTTACATTTGAGTTCACTCAAATATAACTAAGCTCAGAAGAAATTAAGTAATCTCTAAACCTACGACCAGGGGGTGAGAAGAGGAGGAATACGTTACGTGTTCATCTACATCTACATCTACATGGGATACTCTGCAAATCACATTTAAGTGCCTGGCAGAGGGTTAATCGAACCACCATTATACTATTTATCTGCCATTCCATTCTCGAATAGCGAGCGGGAAGAAAGAACAGCTGGATCTCTCTGTTCGAGCTCTGATTTCTCTTATTTTATTCTGATGATCATTTCTAGCTATGTAAGTGGGAGTCAACAATATATTTTCGCATTCGGAGAAGAATGTTGGCGACTGGGGTTTCGTAAGTAGCCCACGCCGCAGCGATAAACGCCGTTGTCGTAATGATTCCCATCCCAGATCCGGTATCATTTCCGTAACGGTGTCTCCCCTGTATCGTGACAATACGAAACGAGCTGCCCTTCTTTGGACTCTTTCGATGTCCGTCAAACCCACCTGATAAGGATCCCACACTGGGCAGAAATACTCCAAAAATGGACGGACAAGCGTAGTGTATGCAGTTTCTTTTGTAGTTCTGTCGCATCTTTTAAGGGTTCTGACAATCAAACACAGTCTCTGGTTCGCCTGCACAACTGAAAGGAGTTTTCAGACCTGTGTATAGTTCCATATATGAACGGCACATAGCCACAGTGGATGCACATTGTGCAATTCAACCCTGTGACGATAGTTGCTGGCTTTTGAGAAGTTCACTCTGCTATATTTGGCTTACAGCATTAAAAATCCTAATTTCATTGCTAGGTACCATATTGCTATTTTTAGATGCCTTAGTTAAGAAAAAGTTGTGGCATACTTCGTGTTCTTAAAAGAATTTGGTAGTGGCTGATTGCTGTATTCACAGCGTGAGAAGTTATTTTTCAGTTACGTATCTGATGGCATATTTCACTTTCACAATCGATTTTTAACGTTAGCTGTTTCAGTCAACCCTGTATGATTTTTTGATGCTATGAAAAATCTAAATATTGGAGAATACAGCATTAAAGCAGAGAGGTAAAGTGTGAAACTCTTCCGAATTTAATGTTTGTACAAAAGTTTCACAATCGTAGAATATATTGAGAAAGTGCCAAAAAATAGTTTCTGACGATAAATTCCGTTCATATGCTGCTCTTATAACGAAAAGAATCTACATGTTATAGCACGGTTTCGTTATAGCACGTTGGTATGAAAGGTGTTCATGGGCGCCCAGTATTCATTGGGCAGTACTCTGCACTGTACACTGGTACTGACCGCCTGACGTTCAAATATTTTGTAAATCTATGGGACTTAATTACTTAAACTAAGTTAAACTAACCTAAGAACAAAACATACACCGATGCCCGAGGTGGGACTCGAACCCCCGACGGCGAACGGCCACGCGCACCGCAGCACAGCGCCTCAGTGCGCACGGCTATTTCGCCGCGGCACTGACCGTCTGAGAAGTGATATTGGAGGTTTGCGCAGTAAATTGAAGGAGGCTACCGGGCTCTGGAAACATCGACGGTCACTCAGTTATATACTGCACGCTGTAATGGCGGCATTGTGCAACAAACTGCATTTCAATACCGATGGAAATGCCGGCCGCGTTGGCCGAGCGGTCTGTGGCGCGCCAGTCACAGTCTGCATGGCCGCTACAGTCGGGTGGTTCGAATCCCCCCCTCGGGCATGGGTATTTGTGTCGCCTTTAGTGTAAGGTAGTTCATAAGTACCTAAATTTGAAAATCTGAACCGAGAGAAATTCAATTCCTTTCAACCAGAGGCGGCTGGTGCTTCAGATAACTGGGGGGATCACTTCTTTTAGTGCCGTATCTACAATTGTTTCTAACTGGAGCCGGAGCGATAGTAGCACCCCCTCCTAATCTTACACATGCGCTAAGGCTGCTCTCCCCTCTTTTCAAACAGTTAAGAATTTGTTACAACTAAGAGTACAAATGTCATTTACCCTCAAAATCGCGACTCATTCGCAAACATTTCCAACGATATGTGGAAAGTAACAATCCAAAAGCCCTTGTTGTTCCCGTATCTGTTAAAAATGAGGTTGGATTAAAAAAAATGCCTCCAGTCAGATTTGAACCCATTACGATGCCGCAAACCACACGACTACTCTTGCTAGATAGAGTAGTGCTTTATTGTTATTCATGGTGGGATCACCTGTTCAAATGTTTGTAGAGCTTATGGGACTTAACTGCGGGGTCATCAGTCCCTAAACTTACAAACTAGTTATGAACTAGCTAACACTAAGGACGGCACAAATAACCCCCGACCGTAGTGGCCGTGCAGACTGTGACTGGCGCGCCGCAGACAGCTCGGCCACTGCGGCCGGCGGGGTTCTCCTGAAAACTTTTACAGTTGATGCGTCTTTAATTGGTACTTATAAGATATTTTACCTAAAATGATGTGTTTTTGATAAATCTTCAATGCGCCAAAGTGCATTGCTTTCATGGAGGATTGGCGCTGGCGCAAGACGAGGTGCGCAGTATCTACTTTGTCTTGCTCTGAGACCATTCGTCCATAAACATCAGAGTTCACGTAGAGAGGAACTGTTGTCTCTACCAGCTCCAATGCCAATGTTAAAAGCGCTGTTTAAACTTTAATTGGGATGTTCACAGCACCCCAGTTGCAATAATGTATTGGTATTTAGTGAACCATGTTGGCCATACTGTTGAGTGGCTTCTTACCTTCATTCAAAGGGATGTAGATTGTTGCGAAACCATTGCTCGTGTATTTAAAAGTATGCAACACTACACACAACGAGTTTTAAATAATGGGGTGCTGATAACACCCTACCTACCTAGTAGTGCGAATTTCTGTATTGAGAAGTGCACATCATAATGGCACATAAGGAGGAGCAAAAACGTCTTAGAAGGGTGTTGGATGAAGTTTTTAATGTAAATGACGACTGCGATATTCATAAATTTGATGACATTGAAGAAGGACAGTGCAAAGAAAGCGATCATGCAACTATAAGTGAACAACCCGACGACAGTGTTGGTGAAGATACGGCATCCTCCTTTTCAACAACACTGGAGAGGTTGCTCTGTTGCAAGTATAACCAATTTGTGTTTAAGCCACGTGAAAAACATCTGCAGTACATATGTCAGTTCAGAAACTTCAGTAATAGTGAAAATGCTCAGTGCTGAAATGTGATTTTTCTCTAGACTTTTGACATGAATAATTCAGCAATAGAAATGTCTGTTGCTTCGTCTGTTAATATTACTTTACTGGTTGCGTAGATTTTCACGGCTTAAAACTATATAATTTTTAAATGGTTAAAACTTTTTTTATTAATTTGAAAAATAGTATGTACGAGGCGCGTCCAGAAAGTAAGTTCCGTTTGGTTATATAAAACGAACGGGTACAGATACAGAAAAGATATTGATTGTACAAAAATCTACAACTGAAACTACTTTTCTACATAGCTTCCGAAATTTTGTAGGCAATTGTCATAGCATGGCACAAGGTTTTGTGTGACTTTTTCATAGAATGTTGCCGCCTGTGTATTCAACCATGTGGTAACATGTTCTTTCAGCTCGTCATCATCGTTGAAGTGTTGTCCACCAACGACAGATTTTAGATGTAAGATGAGGATTACTGTCAAAAGATTTTTTTTTTTCACGATAATGCCTGACCTCACACACCGAATGTGACCAAACAATTCTCACGGAAATTTCAATGGGACCTGTTTGATCATCATACAGCTCGGACCTCTCTCCTACCGACTTTCATCTCTTCTTACACATAAAATCTGTCCTTGGTGGTCAACACATCAACGGTGATAAAGAGCTGTTACCATATAGTTGAATACACAGGCGGCAACCTACTGGGAAGGATGCATGCAAAAACTTGTGGCACGTTATGGCAAGTTATGTGGAAAACTAGTTTAAGAGTTGTAGAATTTTGTGCAAGAAAAATTTCTTCTGTACCTGTGTACAATTTCATTTTATTACCAACGGAACTTACTTTCTGGACGCGCCTCGTATATGAACATAAGTAACCATTCTACATTTGTTTTTGATGTATCAGTTACGGATAATTATTCGTGTATCTTAGTGATTAAAATGAAATACTAAATGGAATGTTTATTGTAAAATTAAGAAATATAACGAAAAAGTAGAGTCTTTAGTATCATATTTATGATTGGTGCTGTGAACACCCACGCACCTAGTTACGTTATGAATGTTCACGTCCCCAGTAAAAGGTTAAAACTACTGCTTCCGCACGCCCCTCTCTGCCGCGAGAGCGTCCACAGCTGCCTCCAGGGCAGTGGTCAGAAAATTATTTGAACCTCAGCCGCGCATGCGCATTGCAACGCTGCGGCCACCGCTACCTGTGTGAAGCGGCCACGCAACCACTCGTTACCTGCTGTCTCCGCGACGTAAAACGTTTCTCATGCGTAAAAATACTTTGAATGTTTGTATAAAATGATCCGTTAGAGGTATGTAACGACGAGTGATAGTTGACAAAAACATTTAATTTTGAAATTTTGAACAATGATGCTATTGTCAGCGACCGTTACAACGTCAAAGGATAAAAATGCAGCCCCGGTCGGAAAATTAAAATTATTTAACCTGTTTTCCGCAATAACTACGATTGCCTTCAACAGAAATTAGAAATTAAAACAAATCACATAATAAAAGTTACAACCTCTGATTTATAATTTTTATTATGTGAATTGTTTTAATTTATAAGTTATGATGAAGGCAATCATAGTTACTGCCGAAACCAGGTAAAATAATTTTAATTTTGCTACAGATGGCTACATTTTTATCCTTTGGCTTTTTATGTTATTTATTTATACACTTTTCTTCACAACGAGCATTTTCCGGGGGTTCACTGAACCAGTTCACACATAGGACGCGCCGCAACTGCTTTCAAGAATCTTTTTCAAACATCTGTAAGCAATGAGTGACAGAAATGAGGGCCGTGGTGGAATGGACGAGCGCTCTAAGGCGCCTTTCTGCGGAGCGTGCGATTGCTTGCCTTCCGAGGTTCGAGTCCTCCCTCGGCAATGGGGCTGTGTGTTGTCCTTAATTTCGTTTAAGTAGTCTGTAAGTCCAGAGACTGAAAACTACAGTAGTTAAGTCCCATTGATTTTCAAACACATGAACGTTTGAACAAATATCAGGAAGCAGACTGGGGGATGCATATTTGTCATACGGTATATCAACAAGTGAAATTAGTTTAGGAAGTGTCAGATACCTAACTGCCCACAATGGTAGGCAGAACTGAAGATAATACTATCATGACAGAAACCAAAAAAAAATTTAGTGTATGTGTGGTATTACAACGAAACGACACCAGAAGCCTGAGCACAACAATCCCACTGTTTAACGATGCGAAGGATTCCCTGTTCCCAGAATTCCTGTGGCTGTGACAAGAGACAGTCCTCTACTGTGTGATGTTGTTCATTTCATAATGTTTGATGTTTTTATAATAATTATACTTCAAAAGTGAATACAATTTCAGGCAACGAGTTGCATAAAAATCGTTTGTATACATAAACCTTGACCAAGGTTTCGGCAAAAGTAATTTTGCCTTCTTCAGAAGAATTTTCTCACAAAATATAATAAACCAATCATATGGATAATAATTAGATACATAAAAGTTTATAAAATAAGTAAGAAATTAAAATTACCGTATTTTATGAGACTGTACTTACATTTAGCTCACATTAAAATTATTGTTAAATAAAATTAAATGACCGAATGTGGCTAACTGCATGTCATTGAATAAAATGTAAAATTTAAAACTAATTTCTGCAATATAATATATTGGAGCACGGCCACACGCAGGATGAGTGAGCACTGCGTAGTGGTAGAGGGCCTGCCACGGTGGCCGAGGGGACTGAGGCGCTCCAGTCCCGGTCTGCATGGCCACTACGGTCGGGGGTTCGAATCCCCCCTCGGGCATGGATACTTGTGACGTCTTTAGTATTAGGTAGTTGTAAAGTAGTTTGTAAGTTTAGGGACTGATGACCCCGTAGTTAAGTCCCATAAGCTTAACAAACGTTTGAACATTTTTGAACTCGTGGAGGCGTGGGAACACTAGTGACGTGCGCCCGCACTAGGTGGCGCCAAGAGGGCTGACGGGCGTGCGCGCAGTCACGGACGCGGACGCCAAAGAATTTGACAAGAAGAAAACTATGTGCGTGTAACACTGACAGAAAAGAGATGTAAAGAAAGATAGGAAAGCAAATGAGGAGCATCGTTTCAAATCGTGTAAGTCCACCCTTGGACAACAGTGAGCTTGATACATTTTTTTTATAGTTTACATAGCGATTTCCCATTCTGTGAAATCGGAATGTAACAAGTCGGATTCATCAACAGCGTAAATTGCGTCTTTAAATTATCTGTTGTTTCAAATCGTATTCAGTCCACTGCAGCGTGTGTTTCAAATCATATTCTGTCCAGCGTGATGAAGTATTGTCACTTTGTTGGCTACGCTGACAGCTGGCGCGCTATTTTCAACAATGCCATGCATTCAATAATCACAGTTATATTGTGAACTTTGTGTAATAGAGTAGTTTTTCGATTACGGAGGCAGAAGTTGCTTTTGGTGATAATTCAACGGGAAGCAGAAAGAGGGGAAAGAAATCCAAACATGCCATTCAACTAAAATCTGAGGCAGTTAATGTTATTCCATAAATAAATAAAAATACTTATATATTTACCACAGTAGTCGTTTTTTTATATTTTACAAATTATTGGATTAGAGCATATTAAGTCCAACCATTTTCTTTATTTTAATTTTTCACGTATCTAGAAGTACACCTGAAATAAAACAACTGCAAAATTTTAAAATTTGTGAAATATTCCTCAGTGTTTTGCTTATCCTGTAAAATTTAGTTTTTTGGACATAAGACGATTTAAAACGATGTTCCTCAGATGAGACTTAACGTGCAATGAAATCTGGAGATGAGTCATGTGTTTTGCACGACATATATATACGTGGATACACGAAAGAATTAAAAACAGAAATTTTAGAATATATACAGCGGCCAGACGTATGGTGCGTGAAACACTAAGAATAAATAGCACTTAGCTGGTGGGAGGGAAGGGGATAAACATCATGAATCACACATTAGAAAACTTTAAACAAGAGCATTATCAGATATCTAACGACAACAACGCCGTGCGGGAGCAAGTATTGTATTAACATTATAATTTTCAAATGAATTGCCAAGATAACACATTAATAATTTATTCAATGACGACCGGTTTCGGTGAACTGTGTCACCATCATCTGGTCACATATATATTTTACTAGCTGGCTATCTTGTAAAAAAATGGGTATAAAATAATAAGTGCAAACATTGCACTTAGTCGCTATACAAAAAATACACAAGTTAAAAATTTTGTAATTTTGTAAATGAGGCTCTTGTGAAACACAGCTTGCCCTTTATTCACATGAAGTGATAAGCGCCATCGACAAGGGATCTCAAATAGATCCAATATTTCTCGATTTCCGGAATGCTTTTGACACTGTTCCTCAAAAGCGGGTTCTAATGAACTTGCGTGCTTGTGCAATATCGCCCCAATTGTGTGATTGGATTCAAGATTTGCCGGCCGCAGAGGCCGAGCGGTCTGCGGCATGCCAGTCACGGTCTGCACGGCCGCTGCGGTCGGCAGTTCGAATCAAAATGTTCAAATGTTTGTTAAGTTTATGGGACTTAACTACGGGGTCATCAGTCCCTAAACTTACAAACTACTTACGAACTAGGACGGCACAAATATCCATGCCCGAGGGGGGATTCGAACCCCCGACCGTAGTGGCCGTGCTGACCGTGACTGGAGCGCCTCAGTCACCTCGGCCACCACGGCCGGCAGTTCGAATCCCCCCCTCGGGTCTACATGTTTGTGCCGTCTTTAGTATAAGATAGTTCATAAGTAATTTGTAAGCTATACAAACATCAGAACATTTTTTGATTTGCGATTTTCTATCAGAAAGGACACAGTTCGTAGTAATTGACGGTAAGTCATCGTGTGAAACAGAAGTGATATCTTTCTATTGCACATTGGGTGCATCTACATAGATACTCTGAAAATCACATTTAACTGCCTGGCAGAGGGTTCGTTAACCACTTGCGTAACCTTTTTCTACCGTTCCATTCTCGAAAAAGCGCGCAGGAAGAAAGAACACCTACGTCGTTTCGTTTTCGATCTGATTTCTCTTATTTTATTGGGATGGTCATGTCTCTCTATTTAGGTGGGTGCTAGCAAAATATTTTCACATTCAGAAATAAAAGTCGGTGATTCAAATTTCGCAAATAGAACTCTCCGCAACGATTAACGTCGTTCTTTTAATGAAAAAGATTCAAATGTTTGTACAGCTTATGGGAGTTAACTACGGGATCATCAGTCCCTAAACTTAGAAACTACTAATGAACTACCTAATCCTAAGGACGGCACAAATATCCACGCCCGAGGGGGATTCGAACCCCCGACCGTAGTGGCCGTGCAGACCGTGACTGGAGCGCCTCAGTCCCCTCGGCCACCGCGGCCGGCTCTTTTAATGATTTCCACCTCAAATCGTGCAACATTTTCGTGACGCTTCCCTCTGTAAAGTGATAAAACAAATCGAGTTGCCCTTCTCTGAATCTTCCCAACGTCTCACGTCAGTCCCTCCTGGTGAAGGTGCCACACTGGGCAATTGTACTCCAGGAGAGGATGTAGGCAGTCTCTTTGGTGGAGCTGTTGCATCTTCGAAGCTTTGGTTCGCCTTCCCCACCAGATGTTCTATGTGTTCTCACACCGTCACCTCACACACCAAAGGTATTGAACATAAGACGAAGCATTGAATTAAAATTCATGACGTAGCCGAGATTAGATCCCTGGTCCTCCTGCATACTAGCTAATACTTTACCCGCTCAGCTAACATAGCCCACCGGATAATGCCGTTATAGTCAGGCCCAGTGGTTAAACTGGGTACCGCGGCAGCTGTACTCACTAAAAAAAAAAAAAAAAAAAAAAAAAAAAAAACCTGTATAGAAATACTCTTGTTTTGAAGGAATATTTATTTACATGGAGTCATGCGGGATGGCATCTCCGGTCGGGCCGGGCTGGGAAACAGGGGGAAAACTTTTTTCCGATTTTCACGCTGTGAAAATTGTTGCCAATATATATGAACAACACACATTGTTTTATCAACTTATTTTTTACTTACATGTTTTCCACTGCTTGTGAAAATAGAAAATGCCTGATTTCCATTCCGCGTGAGTTTTCTAACGCTTCTTACTGATATTTTGAAGAAAGCATACGGTTAAAAGAACTGATTTTTTGACATGTGGCAGTACAGCATCTTAGATTTCTAATAAAACATTAAACTTTTCTTAATGCGTAAGAGTCGTTTTAAAATGAAACTTTTTCTTAATGAAATGTGAACGTACCTCCTTCAGAAAGTTCCACAGCAGGTGACGTCGACAATTATCTTGTAGTAAAGTCATCTGAAGATCAAAAGCATATGCAGAACGATCTAACTAAGATATCAGTACGGTGTAAAAATTGGCAATTGACTCTAAATAATGAGAAGTGTGAAGTCGTCCACAAGAGTACGAAAAGAAATCCGTTGAACTTTGTTTACAAGGTAAACCAATGGAATGTAAAAACCATAAACTCCACTAAATACCTAGGAATTACTACTACGTCAGACTTAAACTGGAAAGAACACGTAGATAAAGTCGAAAGGGGAACCGGAGACCGCGTTTTATTAGCAGAACGGTTAAAATATGGAACAGAACTGAAACGAGACTGTCATTTCGTTTCATTGCTCTGGTGTCTCATTATGTCAACTTAATGAATGAAATTGGAATTGATTCACTTGGGAATGGCATGCAACAGTTTGTGGCAGGTGTTGAAAACTGAAATAGCAATTGTAGAAACAGAGATGGCGAAGGTGTACATTTTATATCTTTGCTGTTATAAGTCACTCTCCTCCTTTCCCCATCCTTGTGTACTATGGAGTGGGAGTGGAGTGTATTAATATTTCTTTCGGTGTTGGTAACATGGGCAATATTGTAATCTTTGGTTGTGGCTATGTAGTTGTGGCAAGGACTGCCTTGCAGCAAAGGTTTTGTTTGAGGGTTGAAGTAGAGGGTCGATCTGGTCAAGCCAAGGGTTGCGAAGGCGGTGGAGTAACGGACTCTCGGTGTCCAGCCAATCGGGGCGCTCCGCCCACGCGAATTTGAAGAGGGGACGGTTGGCCTGGGTGGCGCCTAGGGAGAAAAAGAGATCGGTTCCTGGCCCGGCGGAGTGCGGACGTGAGGAGAGCTGCTCGCTGGTGTCGCGGAGGTTTTGGTAACGATTTGGTGAGAATATTCAGCAATGTTGCTCATGGCGACGCTTTCACCACCGGTTGTTAGGGGACGCAATCAATAGGTGCCAATTTTAACATTTTTGGTGACTTCAAGTGATAGAATCAGACCGAGATGGTGTGTGCTTTGTCATGCATTAAAGTTGCTGCTAAGTCGGTTATTGGTTACATTATCATGGGGAGTATCAGTTCGTTGAACGTGTTTTGTATTTGTTCCCGGTACATATTCATTTTGAGGGTCACTATTCAAATTTGCAGTGATTTTCCTTCTAACTAGGACTTTGCGCGCGAGATGGTTAAATTGTAGTTTGTGAGACCAGTTGGTGCAATGGTAGTCTTTTATTAGTTATAATTTGTTTCTCGTGTGTTTTGCATAAATATGTAGGATTAATCTCTGAATAATGACGGTTTCCTTTGTGCTATGTGATCAGGGCGTACGTTGTGCCACGTGGTGGTCAGTACATAGTAAGTCTGGTAACAGAGGGTCTGTTGCAATTGCTTACCCTGCTCATGCAATAGTGTTATAGTAATTATTCAGCGTGGTGGTAATTATTTTAAATTAAATTTCAGTAGCTTGGTTTTTGTGTGGGGGCCACACTGATCACGTATGTTCACCACTTAGACGGGCATTGTAATGTTTGTGATCCCCTGTCATGTTCCAGCAATGATCAGAAGGTCGGTAATGCAAATCCCATTCACGGGTAATATTTTGTATCCTTTCACACCACTTTGCTGCCCCTGGCGCGCAACGGCCGGGTGGATTCAAATTTAATGGCTCACGCAGTAATTCTTCTTTGCATGCCTTGTGTGAATGTGGTGAATCATAGCGGGTAATCAGAGGCAACTCCTTGCTTCCGTATCCTTGCGAGTGACGATATTAACCTGTCCTTTTTGGAAACTTGCTAGGAGGCCCATTCAGATGATAGCAACAAAAGGTTGCACTTAAATTCTTTTTCATACTAAAAATTAGCATTTATATTAATGTCACATAGTGTTTATCTTAAAGAATTAGTGGTTAAATAAATAACGATTTTATTCCACATGCGTGTCGAAGCAATTTCTAAATGTTCATATGACCCTATTCAGCACTAATAATTCCATTCTTAACGTCTTTCCTGTGACCTGCAATGGTGCACTGAAGCATAAATAACAAAGTAACTTATCCGTTCCAATTGAGTACGTATATTGGTTCCGATTAATTAGGTCAGATGCGTTTGTAATGTTATCGTTGCGCGGGTCAATCTTATGACTCTTCAATTTCATTTAAGTTGATGGGGGTGCTTATTTCGCACGTGGCAGGAACCCATATATGCACTCAAACTGGATAAAGCCTGCGTAGGCAAGTCATTGCACACACAAACGTGTGGGAGTCATATTGCATCGCAAGAGCTTGCAGTAGGCACCTTCAGTGTACAAGTTATCGGGCACAGACAGAATGGTAAAATGCACAGTCCAGACACGAGGATATATAATATAAAAATTAAAAACGGTGACGGGTACGTTACAGAACTATTAAAGAGACTGCATACACTACGCTTTTCCGTCCTCATTTGGAGCATTGCTGCCCAGTGTGGGATCCTTATCAGGTGGGTTTACGGAGGACATCGAAAGAATCCAAAGAAGTTCAGCTCGTCTGTATTGTCACGATACAGGGGAGACAGCGTTACGGAAATGATACAGGATCTGGGATGATAATCATTACAACAAAGGCGCTTATCGCTGCGGCGTGGTCTACTTACGAAACTCCAATCACCAACATTCTTCTCCGAATGCGAAAATATATTGTTGACTCCCACCTACATATGTAGAAATGATCGTCAGAATAAAATAAGAAGTCAGAGCTCGATCGGAGAGATTCAAATGTTCTTTCTTCCCGCACGATATTCGAGAATGGAATGGGAGATAAATAGTATAATTATATTTTTTTTTGACGAATGAAGGAAATAAATCGCAATTTGCGATGTTATGGATTCACTGTATTCGGTTTAGATGGAATACCAAACTGTGGCGAATGAAAATTTGTGCCCAGCCGGGATTCGAACCCGGGATCTCCTACTTACTAGGGAGACGCTTTGACCACTCCGCCACCGAGGACACAGTGATCCGCCCGACTGCAGAGGACTCTTCCCTGCACGTCTCCCGCCACACACAAATCTCCATTGCGATTTATTTCATTCATTTGAACGCTGTAATTCGTCAAATGTATACAAGCCGAGGCTGGGCTCCTGACGATAATTAATTGTGTCTCGATACCTCATGGTCTGTTCTCCCTGATGCGGAAATACAGTATTGTAGCTGCGAGCATTATAGTATAAATAGGAAAAAGACAGCGTGACGAATGGAGATTTGTGTGTGGCGGTAGACGTGAAGAGAAGAGTCCTCTGCAGTCGGGCTGGTCACTGTGTCTTCGGTGGCGGAGTGGTCAACGCGTCTGCCTAATAAGCAGGAGATCCCGGGTTCGAATCCCGGCCGGGCACAAATATTCATTCACCACAGTTTGGTATTCCATCTAAACCGAATACAGTGAGGCCATAACATAGCAAATTGCGATTTATTTCAAATAGTATTATGGTGGTTCGATGAACCCTCTGCCAGGCACTTAAATATGATTTGCAGAATATCCCATGTAGATGAAGAAATTGCCCGGGTGTCTTATGTGGAGTCATTACATTCAAATTAAGGCCGGCCGCGGTGGCCGAGGGGACTGAGGCGCTCCAGTCACGGTCTTCGAGGCCGTTACGGTCGGGGGTTCGAATCCCCCCTCGAGCATGGATATTTGTGCCGTCCTTAGTTGTAAGTAGTTCATAAGTAGTTTGTAAGTTTAGGGACTGATGACTCAGTAGTTAAGTTCCATAGACTCTACAAACATTTGAACATTTTTTTTTTTTTTCAAATTAAGAAAATCATTTTCAAACAGTGTAATCGACGAAACTCCCTCCTCAGCTGCCCAAGCCAGTTGGGCGCTCCGTTTGAGGTTGCATGACCCCCAGCGCTAGGCGCTGAGCGCCACTGGCCGACACGCAAACAGCTCCCAAGTTTAATGGCGGAAGACGCCGCCCGGCTGTGTAATTACACGGGGCGCAGCCCTAAGCCGCGCCCAAAACAAATACAGCTGTGCAGAATCTCCGTTTCATTGCCGCCGCATTAAAATGGTCGGAAGTCCCGCTTTATCTCAATCGAATCTCTTAGCGGCGCGCGCTCTTTTAACGTTGTTTCTGCTGAAGGACCAATTACCGAAAAGTATTTACAGAACCCTCCCCGTCGTTTAGCAATTTCGCCTTAAGAGTTTACAGGAGGTCTCACAAAGACCCCGGAAAAACGACGCTGGTTCATAAAGGAAATTGAATAAACTGAAGTGATGAGGGGGGGGAGGGGGGCGGGAATCCGGACAGCAGAGGCAGTCGGTGGCAGTAAGTACAGAGAATGGGGGAGGGGGAGAAGGATTAAGCTATTGACAGAGACGTAGCGGCCTGCTTTGTGATTCGACTGAGAGCGTGGTAGTAGCTCTGTGCTGCCACTCAGAGCGACGGAAGAAACGAATTACGATGACAGTAGCAGCAGGGCGGATGTAAAGGAGGGGAGGCGACGGAGACAAAAGAGTGACGAAACGAGCTGCTGGCTGATTGAAGGGAGTGAGGGGCTGTGTCGAAGCGGGGATGTACCAGACAGAATGGTGGGGGGAGGGGAGTATTTTTGTTTACTACCTAGCACGGTCGCCTCCACTTTCGTTCTCCACAGAATACTGCAGCAGGTTTTTCGAGTCACAGAATCCGTGTCCCACAGCAGATGCCCCCATTGGGAGATTGGACAGATTGTGGCAAACGTGTGCATGGCGTGTTTTGGGGTGGTCAATAGCTTTTGGAAATTAATGAATTCAAATGTTCAAATGCTTCAAGAGTTTGTAAAGCTTATGGGACTTAACTGCGGGGTATCAGTCCCTAACCTTACAAACTACTTATGAACTAACTTATATTAAAGACAACACAAACATCCATGCCCGAGGGAGGATTCGAACCTCTGACGCGGGACGCCGCGCGATACGGAGGTACATGGTCTACTTACGAAACTCCAATCACCAACAGTCTCCTCCGAATGCGAAAATATATTGTTGACTCCCACTTACATAGGTAGAAATGATCATCACAATAAAATACGAGAAATCACAGAAATACGGAGAGATTCACATGTTCCTTCTTCCCGCGCGCTATTTGAGAGTGGAATGGGAGATGAATAGTATAGAGGGGTTCGATGAACCCTCTGCCAGGCACTTCAGTGTGTTTTGCAGAGTATCCCATGTAGATGGCGCTCCAGACCACTCGGCTACTCCCCGCGACGTAAATTAATGGTTGACCCCTAAACAAACACTTTCATTTTTATAATGTTCCCTAATTATTACATCCATATTACACATAGACCAGATAGCATAAGTGAGTACTGAAAAAATTCTATGGAATCGACTTCAAATCTGTATCGAAATTTCAAATTAATGTATGAGACTTGAGATTTGGAACGAAGGACTGCAGTATTTACACTTATTTATGACAGAGACATTTAAACGATGTACTCACAGGCCAACAGTCTGTTTATTACTTTTATGGTTTGTATTTATTTTAGTATACAACTAGTTTCGGCGAAAGTATCCCGCCATTCTCAGATAGAGAACCTCAACAAAAATTCTTATAATAAATCATTCATATTGAATTTATAAATTTCCATTCTTTTTGCAAACATAGTTGTTTAAGTTTGCTGTTTCTGAAGAAATGGAAATTTAGGAATGCAATGTTAATAACTTCATACAAAATTTTTTATTTGAAGCATAGTTACTTGAGGATAGCGAAATAATTTCGCCGAAACGTGTTGTACAATATAAATAAACACAGACCATATAAGTAAAAGCGACTGTTAGGCTTTGAGTACATTGCTCATATATATATATATATATATATATATATATATATATATATATATATATATATATATATATATGAAAGGAAGCTTGGAGTTTAACGTCCCATCGACATAAATAGTCTATCAGTTTCACTCCTTACTGACAATGTCTCTGATAGTTCTTCAGTGAATGCTATGAAATTTCGACACGAATTTTAAATGGAATATGCGTATATTTTAATACAGGGTCAGGACTATTTTGAAAAATACAAATTGAATTTAAATAAAGTTGTAGTAAAAGTTTTTCACTTCGAAGATGGACGTCCGTCTACATAAAGCTGTAACCCCTACACCACGCCCGGGGGCCGGATGGACTGTAACTTTGAAATCTTAAATAGGAACCCGTATTTTTTTATTGCAGATTTGGATTCTTCGTGTCAAAATGTGCAACTTTTATAAGAAACTTTTCTTTCTTTTCATTTTAAATGTGCTGTAAATCGTAAGAAAAGAAAATTGTTGAAAACCGGAAATATCGCAAGTAAATATACGTTAGATTAGACAAACGAAAGTACAGTTCTTGATATTTTTGATAGTGCTACCATGTGCGACCTCAAACAACGGAATGAAGCTCAGACTGTGATCATGCTCTCAGTCTACCGTTAGACTGATCACTGTAGACTACTTCAGTGAATAGGACTGTCAACATCGCTACGTATTTTATCTACGATCTTAACAATTGCAGAGCCAGTAGACATTATTATCTCGTAGTCTAATAGAAAGAGCTTGTCAAAGGTACGCTCATGTGTTCCATGATAGCAATGTTGCTTCTGAAACGATTATTCGCGGTACTTTTCTACTATTTACTGAAACGGGAAGTGTTAAATCGAGAGAAATACTCAATTGTATATTTGGGTGAAATATGATTCACACAGATCGAGACATAAAGCGTTTGGGTAAAAAGAAGGAGGGGCAGTAGGTCATCCACAGCTACATCGACACTAACATGAGTAATCTATCTTCTATATATAAAAGAAACTATTGATATGGAGACTATTCTTTTCAGACACGTCAATATTACATGATGTATAGTAATCAGACTTATCCGTAAGAACATGAATGTAAGTAGTCGACCATCTTTTATAATAGGTATGTACCACACGTATTATAAGAAGTTAATCAACTACGCCGCGGTTAAGTAGCCGAGCGGTCTAAAAGGTGCCTCGCAGGTTCGAGTCCTCACAGGAGCATGGGTGTGTGTGTTGTCGTTAGGTTAGTTTAGCTCCGTTTAAGTAGTTTGTAAGCTACGGACTAATGACCACGCAGTTTGGTCCTATAGATTTAACAGACATAATCAACTACTTTCATTTGTGTGGTTTCAAATCTGTTCGATTACCTACATCTAGTAATCTTGACAACATTGACGTTAACTACGTCAACCATGACTCAAACTAATAAACATCATTTACACAACACTCCTTTAATAGGTGTAAATATAGTAGTCAGAAGCTGCGAAAATGGCTCTTTGGTTAAAGATATCACGTTAAGTAGGAAGAGCATTCGTATCCGGTGACAAGTAATGTTTTCTCCTATCATTCCTTTTATAACTGATACTGGAGCGAGGTGGCACAGTGCTAAGACACTGGGCTCGCATTCGGGAGGGCACTAGTTCAAATCCACCTCCGCGCATCTATAGATTTTCCGTGATGCCCTGCCACATCTTTTTCAAAAATTCGAGCGTAAGTTCCGTCTCTAAAGACCACGCTGTGGACGGAACGTTAACCGTAAGCTTCGTTCCTCATTCCCTGGATCCTACAACTTCTTTAATGTTACTTGGCGCAAATATTGGACGATTTTTTCTACATCTACATCTACATGGGATACTCTGCAAATCACATTTAAGTTCCTGGCAGAGGGTTCATCGAACCACCATTATACTTTTTTTCTCCCATTCCATTCTCGAATAGCGCGCGGGAAGAAAAAACACCAGAATCTCTCCGTTCAAGCTCTGATTTCTCGTATTTTATTCTGATTATCATCTCCACCTATGTAAGTGGGAGTCAAAAATATATATTCGGATTCGGAGGAGAATGTTGGCGATTGGTTTCGTAAGTAACGCACGCCGCAACGATAAGCGCCGTTGTAATGATTCCCATGCCAGATCCTGTATCATTTCCGTAACGCTGTCTCCCCTGTATTGTCACAATACGAAACGAGCTGCCCTTCTCTGGACTCTTTCGATGTCCTCCGTCAAACCCACCTGATAAGGATCCCACACTGGGCAGCAATACTCCAAACACGGACGGACAAGCGTAGAGTATGTAGTTTTTTTTTTTTTTTTGTAGTTCTGTTGCATGTTTTAAGGGTTCTGTCAATAAAACGCAGTCTCTGGTTCGCCTTTCCCACGACTTCATCTACGTGTTCTTTCCAATTTATGTCTTAAGTAATAGTAATTCCTAGGTATTTTGTGGTTTTTACGGCCTTCAATTTAGATTGGTTTATCTTGTAAACAAAGTTTAACGGATTTTTTTTTTTCGTACTCATGTGGACGACTTCACACTTCTCATTATGTAGAGTCAATTGCCAATTTTTACACCATACTGATATCTTATTAAGATCGTTCTGCAGTTGGTTTTGATCTTCAGATGATTTTACTAGATGGGCATCGCCTGCAAACAACCTAGGAGAGCTACTTAGATTTTTCCCCTAAATCGTTTATGTACATAAGGAACAGCAGAGGACCAATAACACTACCCTGTAGAACACCAGATATCACCTCTGTTTTAGTCGATGCCTTACTATGGATTACTACGTACTGTGTCCAACTACATCTCGAATTCTAAGGTCATTGGGGTTTATATTCGTTGTTGTCATAAAGATGTACCTGTTTGAGGTTGGAAAGTGAGGCGTGGCTTATTTGGAATGCTGAATTGCGGTAAAAGTATTCGCTCCCCAATCATTTTAGGCAGTAGCCTTCAATGCTATTTACTATTCGCTAAGTGTAAGGTCAATTTTCTCGAAATCTAAGAGATAGTGAACCGAAATGTCTTACATTACACCACTTTTGTTTACTAACAAGCGACCTGTCAAAGATGAACCGAATTGGTTGACCGTGTATAGGGCCCTTCCTCTATCCTCACAGAGTTAAAGTGGCTGAATCTACCTCGTCCCGATACTAATATAAACATTCTGACAGATGAATATTGGAAAAGTATAACAGCTTACTTCTTTGCAAAAAAAAAAAAAAAAAAAAAAAAAAAAAAAAAAAAAAAAAAAAAAAAAAAAAAGTGATGATACAGGCTTTTAGCTTAGTAACCTCTTTGATACGTTTTGGTCGATCGAGAGTTATCGTTGGCATGCGGCGATAGCTGCTGGGCGACAATGCTTATGCGGAATGTTTTTTGTTTGTTGGCCTGTGTGCGGTAGTCTCCCGCCGACCGCAGAGCGAGGGAGTAGCATGTTGACAGTGCGTCCGTAACGTGCGTTTAGCGGTGACTAAATTTTTTGCCCTTGTCGTTCATATGTTCAAATGTTTATGGGACTTAACTACGGGGTCATCAGTCCCTAAACTTACAAACTACTTATGAACTACTTACGAACTAGGACGGCACAAATATCCATGCCCGAGGGGGGATTCGAACCCCCGACCGTAGTGGCCGTGCAGGCCGTGACTGTAGCGCCTCAGTCCCCTCGGCCACCGCGGCTGGCCCTTCAGTCGCATCGCATATAAGTTTCGGTTGCAGTTGCGTATTGAAATGTTTCAGTGTGGACTTGTAGACATTTATCGTGGTGGCACGCGGTTATTTAATCAGTGTATTTAAAGGAAGAGTTTTTAACATATGTCGTTCCATAATAAAGGAAGTTAACAAAGTTTATTGTTATGGATCATCCTAGTAATTGTCCGCATCCCATACCGTCAAATCATTGGAACAATTATTAAATGATTAAGCAGCAAATAGAATATAACGGCAACTTCACCCATCGAGGATTAGGTGGATGCAGCTGTGACGTTACAAATTACTCAACTGATGTTGTCTCCTGTTTCCAGCACTATGGACATTAAAAACGAAACTGCCCACAGTAAGGCCACCATCGGCGTTACCTCCGCCCAGAGTGTCAGTAGCAGTTGACACTTGTCCTCGGTGTTTCCTCTCCCTGGAGACGCGGCGCCCAGTGGCCTGCCTCGCCTCTCGGCCTTGCTGTTGCCCTTGCCTGCCGCCCGCGGCGATCGTCCCCCTGGGCCAGCGCTAAGTTGCCGCCGTCAGCCGCGCCCCGCTGCCTCGGCTGCTCCCTGGGCTGAAAACTAGGCCCGCCCTGCCAGTGTCTCTGGCTGCTGCCCCGCTATTCCATTAACCCACACCCTCTGGGCACGGCCGCGTCCGTGGCAGGCAGCAGTTGGGAGGACTGCGAGACGCTACAGGCTCTGCTGCAGTTGAAACAGCAGCACAACACTTACACGAGGGACATTTTTAGAAGTACGAACCACTTTCTACTGTGAAACAACCCCGTTTAATTTCATTAAAAACACTATATAAACCGAAATTCAAGTTTTTTATTATAACTTTTTCCAAGGTGGAGTTCCCTTAATTTTCACTCATCTCAAATTCTCGCACAAGATTATCCCTGCGAAGTGTTAACATTGTTAACCTTCCGCTGTAACCTTTGGGAGGGAGAGGGGGTGGTTGTTGTGGTTTTCAGTCCGCTGACTTGTTTGATGCAACTCTCCACGCTACGCTGTACTGTGCAAGTCTCTTCATCTGACAATAAGTTTGGCAACCTACAGCCTTTTGAATCTGCTTCCTGTATTCGTCCCTCGGTCTCCCTCTGCGATTTTTACCCCAGACACTTCCCACTAATGCTGTTGACGATTGCTTGACGTCTCAGAATGTGTCCCAACACTTCTGTTAAGTCTTATTGAATCCATCATTTGTGGTGGAAACGGGACAGCGGCTGGTCAAGAGTCTGAAGGAAGTGAGATACCAACAGCCGTATGTATAATAAAATATATATTGTATCACAACTAGTTTCGGCATTCCAGTATGCCATCTTCAGGTCCCTACATCGGAGCATAATATCCATAAGTAGGGATAGCAAAACTGAATTCGTGGACCTCTGTCTGTTAGTGGGAACCAACAACAACACAGTTGTGGAATGCCGAAACTGGTTGTTATACAATAAATATTTTATTATACATACGGCTGTTGGCATCTCAGTTCGTTCAAACCCTTCTCTTAGTCAGGATATGCTAGAAACTCCTTTTCTCACGAATTAGGTTAAGCACCTCCTCATTAGTTACGTGATCTCCCCATCTAATTTTCATTATTCGTCTGTAGCACCACATTTCAAAAGCTTCTATTATCTTTTTGTCTGAAATCCTTATCGTCCATGTTTCACTCCCATACAATGCAACACTCCAGACAAATGCTTTCACAAAGGACTTACTAACATTTAAATTAATATTGGTGGCAGAGACTTTCAGAGGGAGCATTAGGCAAGGATTGGCTGAAACGGGGGAAAATAATACAGTAGAAGAAGAAAGGGTAGCTCTGAGAGATAGGGTAGTGAAGGCCGCAGAGGATCATATAGATAGAATGACAACGCCTAATAGAAATCCATGGATAACACACGATAAACTGGACTTAATTGACGAGACGAGAAAATATAAAAATACAACAAGTGAAGCAGGCAAAAGGGACTACAAACGTCTGAAAAATATGATTGACAGGAAGTGCACACTGGCTAAGCAGGAGTGGCTATAGGACTGATTCAGAAAAATGGATTAATTTATAACTAGGGGAAAAAATAAAAAAGATATTCGGATACTAGAAAAGCAGCTGTATGAACATCAAGAACTCTGACGAAAAACCAGTACTAAGCAAAAAGGGGAAGGCTGAACTGTTGAGGGAATATATAGAGAACCTATACCATGTAAATAAACTTGAAGACAGTATTCTAGAAATGGAAGACGAAGTGGAGGAAGATGAGTTAGAAGATATGATAGTGCGAGAAGAATTTGACAGACCGCTGAAGGATTCAAGTCGAAACGAGGCCCCTGGCGTAGATGATATTCCGTCTGAACTACTGATATCGTTAGGAGAGCCAGTCATGAAAAAAACTTCCACCTGGTATGCAAGATGTATGAGACACGTAACATACCCTCCAACTTAGAGATGAATATTGTAATTCCAATTCCAAAGAAAGGAAGAGCACACAAATATGAAAATTACAGAACTATCAGTATAATAAGTCATAGTTGGAAAATAATAACACGATTTATTTACAAATGGAAAAGCTTGTAGAATCCGACCTAGGAGAAGATCAGTTTGGATTTAGGAGAAATGTAGGAACACGGGAGGCAATACATTCTCTTCTTCTTAGATCTTAGAAGATAGGCTAAGGAAAGGCAAACCTACGTTTTTAGCATTTTTTTGATTTGGAGAAAACTTTTGACAATGGTGACTGGTATGCACACTTTCCAATTCAGAAGTTCGCAGGTGTAAAATATAGGGAGTGAAGAGTTGTATTCAACGTATACAAAAACCAGACAGTAATTATTAGGGTCGAAGGGCAACAAGTGGACGCAGAGGTTGGGAAGGGAGTAGAACAGGGTTGTAGCCTTTCCCCAGTGTTGTTCAATCTGTACATTGAGCAAGCAGCGAAGGAATGCAAAGAGAAATTTGGAGGGGGAATTAACATTCAGGGAGAAGAAATAAAAACTTTGCAGTTTGCCAATGACATAGTTATTTTGTCAGAGACTGTAAAGGATTTGGAAGAGCAATTACATGGAATGGACAGCTATAGGAGGAACATTAACAAGAGTAAAACGAGGTTAATGGAATGGAAAGTCAGAAAATTTGGCGATGTTGAAGGAACTGGGTTAGGTAATGAGACAATAAAAGTAGTAGATTTGTTATTTGGGTCGCAAAGTAACTTCTGATGGCCGAAGTAGAGAAGATATAAATTGCAGAATGGCTATGGGAGGAAAAGCGTTTCTAAAGAAGCAAAACTTGTTAACATCCAATACTAATTTGTTGGAAGTCCTTTCTGAAAGCATTTGTCTGGAGTATAGCAGTGTATGGGAGTGAAACATGGACGATAAGGAGTTTAGACAAAATATGATACAAGCTTTTGAAATGTGGTGCTACAGACGAATGATGAAGATTAGATGGGTAGATCACGTAACTAATGAGGAGGTGCTCAACAGAATCGGGGAGAAAAGGAGTTTCTGGCATATCCTAACTAAGAGAACAGATAGGTTGGTGGGACACATTCTGAGACATCAAGAAATTGTCAACTTAGCATTAAAAGGAAGTGTGTGGGGTAAAAATCGTACAGGTAGACCGAGGGATGAATACAGTAAGCAGATTCAAAAGGATGTAGGTTGCTGAACGTATTGTCAGGTGAAGAGGCTTGCACAGGATAGGGTAGCGTGGAGAGCTGCATCAAACCAGTCTGCGAACTGAAGACCAGAACAACAAACTCTTTAAACTATTATTTTAATGTCTCTATCACATTTTCATTATCTCTTTCTATTATTATCACGGCTTGCCTTGGTAGTTTGTTCTGAGTTTATTTTCTTTGCCTATACTGATTGCGAGTCACTATAGCCCAGAAGAAACACAGCATCCATTTAGCATCCAGAAATGTTTCGTGACATCCCTCGCCCGAACCCTTGCCCAAAACTATCTTTGCACACGTCATCTTGTTATCTGTAATTGATGATTTTCTTATTATAACTGAAGCGTGGTCATTTCAAAGCAAAGGGGGACTGAAAAAGTATTATAAACACGTCGTTCTTAGTACAATGAATTAATGAATAATTTAATGTCTAAAATGGCATATTAACAGTTAACACCTCCATGGTACGAGAATTATGGATTACTCTCGCAACTGTTGGCCGTAGCATAATGGGTGATGTATTAGCTTGTGATGTACGAAAAATGTGGACGGTGGTTGGAAACTGGCTGAGTGTGGTGGCACAGCGCGCTCGGTCAGAAGGTGGCCGGCATGGTAGCTCAGCGTGCTGGGTCAGTGGGCTCTACGCCCTCTGTAACCGATCAAACTGAAGAACCAATGAAACGAGAGAGAAGAAAAAGGGCTCAACGCCATAAGTAATAATAAAATTCTCAGCGAATAACTGAAAATGAACATGAACAGACGACCGCAAAGCATCTATCTACCAGAAGAACTAAGAGATATAAATAAAAAAATAATAGCCTGGTAATTTTTATAACCTGCTTGCTTGATACAAAGGTATTCGCACACACCTGTTAATTGAACGGAACTATATTCTGCAAGATTCATCAAAGTTAAAAGCGCTTTCTCTGAAGAGTGCATTTGTTCTATTTTCTTAACATGCCATGACATACATAACAACGAATTGCAAACATAGACTTTTTTATCACATGTACATGAATTTGGGTGATACTGTTATAATGTCTGTTGTAAAAGACATTATGATACTAGTAACTTTGTATATAGTTTAAGTACTAGAGTTGAGTGGAATTCAATATTATCACACTTATTTTGTTTGTGACGGTGTGAAAGAGAAATCTGCTCTTTATTTTGGCGCAGAACTGATATGAACAATGTCATAGCTGAACAACAGAAAAGATAACTGAATCTACATTAAAAGCGTCCATAGCAACCATGACAAACATTTTAGTAGACGCAATGATTCTAAGTAATTAATTTCACCATATTCCATAAATAGTGAATACTTTATAAAAAAAATATTCATGGTAATTTGTTGCAATTTCTACACTTCCATTCCGTTTAATTAAAGTATGGCCGTTTAACAGAACTCTAGGATTTCATTTATATACAAAACTTTTAATTAGCAGGTTGTTTAGAATATTAATTATTACAGTATCCTCGCAGTTTATGTGCATATTCTTCAGAAGACCATTGCTCAATTTATTGTTACGTATTTAACATTATGTTCACGAAATAGAACAAACGTTCATTTTAGTAGGAGGACTCTTACATTTGCACAACTCGAAATGTTGCAGAACATAGTTCTATGTAATTAATAAGACTGCCTAAACTCTCTTAGGAGCCAAGGCAAATAAAAATTGTAGGTAAGAGTTTCGAACTACTGACCATGTACATCGCAATCCATCGCGCTGCCCACTACACCACGGCGAATAAAAGAGAAACCGTTCCTTAATTATTGCATTTTTACATACTATATTATAATTTTTAAGACTAAGAAAGAAGTGTTTTTGTTAATTCCTCAGTGCGGCATTGCTTTGAAATAACAGCGCGTGAGCTATAATAAGAAAATCATAAAGTCCGGAAAGCAAGATGGTGTATGCCAGAGTCCTGGGCGAAGAATGTCACGTGACATTTCGGAACGACTGGTTTACGTAAAATCAAAGGTCGGTGTGGAATCGCCGTTATTTTTTGAAATATCTCTGTACCGGTGCAAGTTAAGGAAAAAAATACCAAGAAAGCCAGATTGTAGACAATTTTGTCCTCCAAAATTTCGTCTATTCAATTTCAGTGTCAGATAAATGATTAAACCGTTATTTTTATTTAAATTACCGCCCACTTTAAGTGTTACTACTGTAACCTAAAGTAGAAGAAAAAAACATTAAATACGATTCAAAAAGAGGAAAGTAACGTAACTTATAAATTTTGATATATGGTATGCGAAAAACATTGTATTTTAACAATTGAAAATCCGATTGTGATGACAATGATAGAGGATAGATTACATCTCACCGTAAAGACGTTCGCTGAACCAATGACAGGCACGTAAAATAGTAAATCACATTCACACAACTTAAAATTTTGACCTTGATCTTCATCAGAAAAAGTAACACGTTCACCCATACCTCAGACAACTATGCACACACGACCACCATCTCCGGCAGCACCAGCGCTGTATTGTGTGGATTTATGATTATGATTCTTTTCCTAATGAAGGTCGTGTTCGAAACGTTTTCTGAATGTAACTGTCTAATTTACTTGTATGAGAGCGGCTCAGAGATCATCTTTATGGTGAGTCGTTACCTATCTTCTGTTATTGAAAAATATTTTGTTTTATTGGAATAAATTATATTTTTGCATTATTGACTAGTTAATGTACTATATTGAACAACTAAATCGTACTTGTAGTCATATAATAAAGCTCTCATACGAGAACAGTGACTGGCTGAGATAGAATTTTTCTTGAGTAGGCCTGAATTTATTTTACACGGATATTATTGGCAATTTATCATTTGTAAACAAGAACATCAGTGTAATATGTTTGTGTAATTTAAATATATATGAGTAAATGAGAAAGTTTAACGCCAAGAACAAATGTAACACTTTCACAAATTAATAATTTTAATTGGTGTTATGGACTATAATAATATATTGAAAAAGAAGATTACCTGCAGTGCATTAATTTGCATCGTAAATAAGAGGTTACTAGTTTCTTTGTGTTTGATGTTAAATGAGTGAATGTGTTTTGTGTGCGCGCGCGCGCGCGCGTGTGTGTGTGTGTGTGTGTGTGTGTGTGTGTGTGTGTGTTCGAGAAAGAGATAGACAGACCAACACACAGAGACATATAGAAGGGGAATTGAACTTCGCACGAAACAAACGGGAAATCGGAGAGAGAGAGAGAGAGAGAGAGAGAGAGAGAGAGAGAGAGAGAGAGAGAGAGAGAGAGACAGCGAGACGTATTGAAAATGAAAGCAGTGGTGGGACGGGAGTATTTTTTTGTTCAGCTGTACATGACCATTTCGCAGGTGAATATTAATTGGGATTGCGTATGTTTCCTACTGTTCAAACAATGAAACGTATCATATCTACTCAAACGTAATTTCTAGAACATGTTATTAACGGATTGAGCAAAAATTGAAGAATGAAAGTACAAAAAAGCAGAAATATAGACTACTCTGCACATCCCCAAACCTATGAATATTAACACTGACCTTCACTTTGCGTTTCATTATTTTGGGAGAAAATAAAGTGATGGAACCACTATTTTGGAAACTAAAATCTATTTTTAGATCTTTTGATTATGATACAGCTAGCGTTAACTCCCGATCTCACGTTAATTCACTCTCCCTTCTCAGTCCATCGCGATCTACCCTACACTCTGTTAATTCCACTGTTACTTTATGCAGCTCAATCCTCTTCACGTATCTCCTGAACAATGTCTCCTGCAGTGACATAATTTTTAGATACATAGAGTGGAGTATTAAGAAACTATCTGCGAAGTGTATTGCGAGTAGAGTTGGTGGTAAAAACGTAATAATTTACGTATGCTTAACGGAGCTGTTTTCCATGCATTTCATTGTTTATGACGTCATATATACTGAAGTGTGTGTCGTTGTATTCACTGGTGTATGTACATACTGCATGCAAAATATGTCGCGAACAGAAGTAGTAGTAGTAAAGACGCAATTAATCGAAATCTCCTGCCTGGTACTGTGTGGTACTGTGATGTAAGTTTGAAGGTACATTCAGTGGTACGTATGCTGTCTGTTCCGTATACGAAATTAGTAGTATAGAAGTAATAGAGTGTATGCGGCAGTTTTACTGTTTGAACAGCGTAAGAAAAGGGAGCGATACATTTTACTCACTTCATGATTTTAAATCACTCCGAATGCTTACTTCCACATAATATATGAAATTAATTGATCCCAGTTGCTGCCCTGCTATAGTGTAGCTGAATGATACAGGGTCTTTCTTTCTATGCATTCGCAGCACATTACACTTGTCTACATTGAGATTCAATTGCCAGTTCCTGCACTATGTGTCAATTCGATGCAGATACTCCTGCAGTTCAATACAATTTTCCATTATTACAACCTCTCTATATACTACAGCATCATCTGAAAAAGCCTCAGTGAACTTCCGATGTTATCCGCAAGGTCATTTATATAAATTGTGAACAGCAACGGTTCCATGACACTCCCCTGTGGCACACCTGACATCACTCAAACTTCGGAAGACTTCTCTCCATTGAAAATGATATTCTGAATTCCATTATCGAGGAACTCGTCAATCCAATCACACAATTGATCTGATAGACCATATGTTCTTACTTTGTTCATTAAACGTCTGTGAGGAACTGTATCAAACGCCTTGCTGAATTCAAGAAACACAGCATCTACCTGAGAACCCGTGTGTATGGCCCTCAGTCTCGTGGACGAAGCGCGAGCTGGGTTTCACACGATCGGCTTTTATCGAAAACCCAAGCTGATTCCTACAGAGCAGATGTCTAGTCTTCAAAAATGTCATTATACTCGAACATAATACATGTTCTAAAATTCTATAACTGACCGACGTAAGAGATACAGGCCTATAGTTCTGCACATCTGTTCGACGTCCCTTCTTGAAAACGGGTATTACCTTCACCATATTGCAATATTTCGGAATGCTACGCTCTTCTAGAGAGCTACGGTATACCACTGCAAGAAGGGGGCACGTTCCTTCGCGTACTCTGTGTAAAAGGAACTGGTATCCCATCAGGTCCTGCGGCCTTTCCTCTTTTGAGCGATTTTAATTTTTTTTCTATCTTATATAGTTGTTTCCAATAAACATATGTACACTATATATGTACGACAGTTGTTACGTGTGTGTGTGTGTGTGTGTGTGTGTGTGTGTGTGTAGATCGCACGGTTGTCACTATATTTCTTATGTCATAGCTATGTCTATTGTCATAAGCAGTAATCTTATTCCATCCCTTCTAATTTCTCCCTGATTTGTTATATTATAGCAACTTCAATTTGACAATCATTACTATAAGGTTGTAAACAATTACCATTAAAGTGTAATAATTATATGGCTTTATGACCCTCTGGTCAATGATCAACTATTTTGATCCACTCCTGATTTACCATGGCAAGCTATGTGTAATTTTTTTTTTTTTTTTTTCATTTTGTTTCCTTATCAGACGCGATGTATAGATCATCTGTTAGCTGGTTAATTCCTATACAATGTATTCAAACTTGGCACCATTTATTTTTTTCTAAGCATCAAATATACACTGTATATGTTCGACAATTGTTATGATGTTCGTCATTACCTTTATTTTCTGTGAGCTTGTATGTATATGAAGGGCACACGGTAATAACGATCTAAGTCCAGTTTGGAGGATCCTGAGAAAAATAAAATTTCAAACTTTGAAGTCTGTTATCTGGTTACAGATTTAATTACTTTGTAGATTCTTTCCCCTGAAATTGTTGTCTACTTTATTTGTTATATCACTGAATAATAACCAGTTACAGTAGTACAGCACAACAATGGAAAATCAGAGCCAAACAACAATAAACAAAATGTCCAAGGTAAAAACTATCTAAGTCATTTCATAAATGAATTTAAAAGCTTATGAACTACTTTTTTTGTGACTATTATTACCATTGCACCACGTTTACACATGACACACAGGATATATTCAATAAAGTAATCTTACATTAACAAGAGCAAAACAAAAATAATGGAATGCGGTCTTAGAAAATCAGGCTATGCTGAAGGAATTAGATTATGTAATGAAACAATGAAGGTGGTAGATGAGTTTTGTTACTTGGGTAGTAAAATAACATGCAATGGTCGCAGTACAAAGGATATAAAATGCAGAATGGCAATGGGAAGAAAAGCATTTTTGAAAAAGAGAAATTTGCTAACATCGAATATTAATTTAAGTGTAAGGAAGTCTTTTCTGAAGGCATTTGTGTGGAGTGTTGCCTTGTTTCATTCTGTGAAATCGGAATGTAACAATTCGGATTCACCAACAGCGTAAATTGCGTCTTTAAAGTATCTGTTGTTTCAAATCGTGTTCAGTCCACTGTAGCGTGTGTTTCAAATCATATTGTGTCCAGCGTGATGAAGTATTGTCAATTTGTTGGCTATGCTGACAGCTGGCGCGCTATTTTCAACAATGCCGTACATTCAGTAATCACAGTTATATTGTGAACTTTGTATAATAGAGTAGTTTTTCGATTACGGAGGCAGAGATTGCTTTTGGTGATAATTCAACGGGAAGCAGAAGAGGGGAAAGAAATCCAAACATGCCATTCAACTTAAATCTGAGCCAGTTAATGTTATTCCAGAAATAAAAAAAAATAAATACATATTTGCCACGGAAGTCGTTTTTTACTTGTATATTTTACAAATTATTGGATTAAAGCATATTAAAGCCAACCATTTTCTTTAAATTTGAAGAACTCAGTAGGTAATTTATTTTAATTTTACACGTACCTAGAAGTACACCTGAAATAAAACAACTGCAAAATTTTAAAATTTGTGAAATGTTCCTCAGGTTATAAGTAATCAGTTTTTTGTTTATCCTGTAAAATTTAGTTTTTTGGACATAATACGATTTAAAACGATGTTCCTCAGATGAGACTTAACGTGCAATGAAATCTGGAGATGCTTTGCACGAGATATATACACGTGGATACTCGAAAGAATTAAAGATAGAAATTTTAGAATATATACAGCGGCCAGACGTATGATGCGTGAAACACTAAGAATGCATAGCAGTAGCTCGTGGGAGGGAAGGGGATAAACATCATGCATCACACATTAGAAAACTTTTAAACAAGAGCACTATCAGAATTCTAACAACAACACCGTGCGGGAGCAAGTATTGTATTAACATTATAATTTTCAAAATGAAATGCCAAGATCACACATTAATAATACATTCAATGACGACCGGTTTCGGTGAACTAGTCACCATCATCTGGTCACATATATATATTTACTAGCTGGTAGTCTTGTTAAAAATGAGTATAAAATAATAAATGCAACATTGCACTTAGTCACTATATAAAAATACACAAGTTAAAAACTTGACAGCTTACAAAGTTTTGTAATTTGTAACATGAGGCTCTTGTGAAACACAGCTTGCCCTTTATTCACATGAAGTGATAAGCGCCATCGACAAGGGATCTTAAATAGATTCCATATTTCTCGATTTCCGGAAGGCTTTTGACACTGTACCTCACAACCAGCTTCTAATGAACTTGCGTGCTTGCGGAATATCGTCCCATTTGTGTGATTGGATTCACGATTTGCCGGCCGCTGAGGCCAAGCGGTTTGCGGCATGCCAGTCACGGTCTGCACGGCCGCTGCGGTCGGCAGTTCGAGTCCCCCCTCGGGTCTGGATGTTTGTGCCGTCTTTAGTATAAGCTAGTTCATAAGTAGTTTGTAAGTTTAGGGACTGATGACGCCGTAGTTAAGTCCCATAAGCTCTACAAACATATGAACATTTTTTGATTCTTTGATTCGCAATTTCCTATAAGAAAGGATACAGTTCTTAGTAACTGACGGTAAGTCATCGTGTAAAACAGAAGTGATATCTCTCGATTGCACATTGGGTACATCTACATAGATACTCTGCAAATCGCATTTAAGTGCCTAGAAGAAGGTTCATTAACCACTTGCATAACCTTTCTCTACCGTTACATTCTTGAAAAGTGCGCAGGAAGAAAGAACACCTACGTCGTTCCGTTTTCGATCTGATTTCTCTTATTTTATTGGGATGGTCATGTCTTCCTAGGCAGGTGGGTGATAGCAAAACATTTTCACATTCAGAAGTAAAAGTCGGTGATTGAAATTTCGCAAATAGAACTCGCCGCAACGAATAACGTCCTCCTGCTTACTAGCTAATACTTTACCCGCTCAGCTAACATAGCCAGACAGATAATGCTGCTATAGTCAGGCCCAATGGTTGAACTGGGAACCGCGGTAGTTGTACCCACTCAAAAATAAATTAACCGTGGGTGAAAATACTCTTGATTTGAAGTAATATTTATTTACATGGAGAGATGCGTGGATGGCATCTCCGGTCATGCCGGGCTGGGAAATAGGAGGAAAACGTTTTTACGATTTTCACGCTGTGAAAACTGTTGCCAATATGAACAACACACATTGTTTCATCAAGTTATTTTTCCTTACATTTTTTTCATTGCTTGTGAAAATAGAGAATGCCTAATTTCCATTCCGCGTGAGTTTTTAGTTTCCTAACGCTTCTTACTGTTATTTAGAAGAATGCATACGGTTAAAAGATCTGATTTTTTTTATCTTAGCTTTCCAATAAAACATTAAACTTTCCTTAATGCTTAACAGTCGTTTTAAAATGAAACTCTTAGTGAACAATGTGAACGTAACTCATTTAGAAAGTTCCATAGCAGATGACGCCGTCATTTATCGTGTAGTAAAGTCACTTGAAGATCAAAATCAAATGCAGAACGATCTAACTAAGATATCAGTATGTTGTAAAAATTGACAATTGACCCTAACTAATGAGAAGTGTGAAGTCGTCCACAAGAGTACGAAAAGAAACCCGTTAAACTTTGTTTACAAGGTAAATCAATGGAATGTGAAAGCCGTAAACTCCACTAAATACCTAGGAATTACTATTACTTCAGGCGTAAACTGGAAAGAACACGTAGATAATGTCGTAGGAAAGGCGAAACATTGACTGCGTTTTATTGGCAGAACGGTTACAAGATGCAACAGAACAACTAAAGAGATTCATACACTACGCTTTTCCGTCCTCATTTGGAGTATTGCTGCCCAGTGTGGGATCCTTATCAGGTGGGTTTGACGGAGGACATCGAAAGAGTCCAAAGAAAGGCAGCTCGTTTTATATTGCCACGATACATGGGAGACATCGTCACGGAAATGATACAGGATCTGGGATGGGAATCATTACAACACTGTGGCGTGGTCTACTTACGAAACTCCAATGACCAACATTCAAATGTTTGTATAGTATGTGGGACTTAACTACGGGGTCATCAGTCCCTAAACTTATGAACTACTTACGAACTAGGACGGCACAAATATCCATGCCCGAGGGGGGATTCGAACCCCCGACCGTAAGTGGCCGTGCAGCCCGTGACTGGAGCGCCTCAGTCTCGTCTGCCACCGCGGCCGGCTGATCACCAGAATAAAATAAGAGAAAACAGAGATCGAACGGAGAAATTCAGATGTTATTTCTCCCCGCACGCTATTCGAGAATGGAATGGGAGATAGATAGTATAAAGGTGGTTCGATGAACCCTTTGCCAGGCACTTAAATGTGATTTGCAGAGTATCCCATGTAGATGAAGAAATCGCCCTGTGTGTCTATGTGGAGACGACAGCACATTACATTCAAATTAAGAAAATCATTTTCAAACAGTGTAATCGGCGAAACTCCCTGTTGAGCAGCCCTAGCCAGTTGGGCCCACCGTGAGGCCATAACATCGCAAATTGCGATTTATTTCAAATGGTATAATGCTGGTTCGATAAACCCTCTGCCAGGCGCTTAAATCTGATTTTCAGAGTGTCCCATGTAGATGAAGAAATTGTCCTGTGTGTCTTATGTGGAGACATGTGTATTGGACAAACTCCCTCTTCAGCAGCCCTAGCCAGTTGGGCCAACCGTTTGAGGTTGCATGACCCCCGCGCTAGGCGCTGAGCGCCACTGGCCGACACGCAAACAGCTCCCAAGTTTAATGGCAGAAGACGCTGCCCGGCTGTGTAATTACACGGGGCGCAGAGCTAAGCCCCGCCCAAAACAAATACAGCTGTGCAGAATCTCCGTTTCATTGCCGCCGCATTAAAATGGTCGGAAGTCCCGCTTTATCTCAATCGAATCTCTTAGCGGCGCGCGCTCTTTTAACGTTGTTTCTGCTGAAGGACCAATTACCGAAAAGTATTTACAGAACCCTCCCCGTCGTTTAGCAATTTCGCCTTAAGAGTTTACAGGAGGTCTCACAAAGACCCCGGAAAAACGACGCTGGTTCATAAAGGAAATTGAATAAACTGAAGTGATGAGGGGGGGGGAGGGGGCGGGAATCCGGACGGCAGAGGCAGTCGGTGGCAGTCAGTACAGAGAATGGGGGAGGGGGAGAAGGATTAAGCTATTGACAGAGACGTAGCGGCCTGCTTTGTGATTCGACTGAGAGCGTGGTAGTAGCTCTGTGCTGCCGCTCAGAGCGGCGGAAGAAACGAATTACGATGACAGTAGCAGCAGGGCGGATGTAAAGGAGGGGAGGCGACGGAGACAAAAGAGTGACGAAACGAGCTGCTGGCTGATTGAAGGGGGTGAGGGGCTGTGTCGAAGCGGGGATGTACCAGACAGAATGGTGGGGGGAGGGGAGTATTTTTGTTTACTACCTAGCACGGTCGCCTCCACTTTCGTTCTCCACAGAATACTGCAGCAGGTTTTTCGAGTCACAGAATCCGTGTCCCACAGCAGATGCCCCCATTGGGAGATTGGACAGATTGTGGCAAACGTGTGCATGGCGTGTTTTGGGGTGGTCAATAGCTTTTGGAAATTAATGAATTCAAATGTTCAAATGCTTCAAGAGTTTGTAAAGCTTATGGGACTTAACTGCGGGGTATCAGTCCCTAACCTTACAAACTACTTATGAACTAACTTATATTAAAGACAACACAAACATCCATGCCCGAGGGAGGATGTGTGAACCTCTGACGCGGGACGCCGAGCGATCCGGAACATGGTCTACTGCCTGCCGCGGTGGCCGAGGGGACTGAGGCGCTCCAGTCACGGTCTGCACGGGCACTACTGTCGGGGTTCGAATCCCCCCTCGGACATGGATATTTGTGCCGTCCTAAGTGTAAGTTAGTTCGTAAGTAATTTGTAAGTTTAGGGACTGATGACCCCGTAGTGAAGTCCCATAAGCTACACAAACAATTGAAGTCCCATAAGCTACACAAAAAATTGAATTGAACATTGTCTACTTACGAAACTCCAGTCACCAAAATTCTCCTCCGAATGCGAGAATATATTGTTGACTCCCACCTACATAGGTAGAAATGATCACAGAAATACGGTGAGATTCACATGTTCCTTCTTCCCGCGCGCTATTCGTGAGTGGAATGGGAGATGAATAGTATAAAGGTGGCACTTAATTGTGTTTTGCAGAGTATCCCATGTAGATGTAGATGGCGCTCCAGACCACTCGGCTACTTCCCGCGGCGGAAATTAATGATTTACCATTAAACAAACACTTTTATTTTTTTAATGTTCCCCAAATTTTACATCCATATTACACATAGACCAGATAGGGTTCCAGTAATTACCACAAATAATTGTGTGGAATTGAATGCAACTCAGTGTCAAAAAAAAAAAAAAATGAATCTGCGAGACCTGAGATTTGGAATAAAGAAATACAGTAGTTAAAATTATGATGGAGACATGTAAACAATGTACTACAGGCCAACAGTCGGTTTATTACTTTAATGGTTTCTATTTATTTTAATGTACAACTAGTTTCGGTGAAAGTATCCCGCTATTCTCAGATAGCTACACCTCAACAAAAATTCTGATAATAAATCATTCATATTGAAGTTATAAATTTCCATTCCCTTGGAAAACTTATTGTAAACACAGTTGTTGTTTAAGTTTACTCTATCTGAAGAAATGGAAATTTAGGTATTCAATGTGAATTATAAAATATAAAATTTTTTAGTTGAGGCACAGGTACTTGAAAATAGCGACATAGTTTCGCCGAAACGTGTTGTACAATATAAATATATACAGACCGTATAAGTAAAAAAAAAAGCGACTGTTGGCATTTGAGTACATTGCTGAGATATATATCATAAATGAACACGTATTTTATTATTATTATTATTATTATTATTATTATTATTATTGCAGATTTGGATTCTCCGTTTCAAAATGTGCAACTTTTATACCAAGCTTTTCTTTCTTTTTCATGTTAAATATGCTGTAAAAGGTAAGATAAGAAAATTGTTGAAAACCGGAAATATCTCAAATAAATACACATTAGATTAGACAAACGAAAGTACCGTTTTTGATATTTTTGATAGTGCTACCATGTGCGACCTCCCACAATGGAATGAAGCTCATACTGTGATCATTCTCTCAGTCTATCGTCAGACTTCGTTGTAGACTACTTCAGTGAATAGGACTGTCAACATCGCTACGCATTTTTCCCCGATCTTAACGATTGCAGAGCCAGTAGACATTATTTTCTCGTACTTTAATAGAAGGAACTTGTCAAAGGTGTGTTCATGTGTTCCCTGATAGAAATGTTCCTTCTGAAACGACTGTTCGCGGTACTTTTCTACTATTTACTGAAACGGAAAGTCTTAAATACTTCATTGTATATTTGTGTGAAATGTTATTCACACACACACACACACACACGTACATAAGCTAGTAGAACGAGACAGAAAGCGTTTGGGTGAAAAGAAGGAGGGGCCGTAGGACATCCACAGGTTCATCGACACTCACATCAATAATCTATCTTTTATAAATAAAAGTATCTATTGATGGAGTCTGTTCTTTTCAGACACGTCAATATTACATTGTAATCAGTCTTATCCGTAACCACAAGAATGTAAGTAGTTGACTATCCTTATATAACAGGTACGTACCACATGTATTATAAGAAGGTAATCAACTACTTTCATTTATGTGGTTTCAAATCTGTTCGATTACCCACATCCAGTAATCTGGACAACAATGACGTATGATGATGGACCAACCGCATTGCTTAACTATGTCAACGATTAATGACTCATCAGTACAACTTTATGCAGAACTCCTTTAATAGGTGTAAATATAGCAGTCACAAGATACGAAAATGGCTCTGTGGTTAATGACATCACGATAAGTAGGAAGAGTATTCGTTTCCGGCGACAAGTAATGTTTTCCCCTATCATCCTGCTTATAACGGATTCTGGATCCTACACCGGACGAGGTGGCGCAGTGCTAAGACACTGGGCTCGCATTCAGGAGGACGCTGGTTCAAATCCACCTCCGGGCATCTAGATTTTGGTTTTGTCACATCATTTTCCAAAAATCCCAGCGTAAGCTAGGTCTTTAAAGACCATGTTGTGGACGGGACGTTAACCGAAATCTTCCATCCTCATTCCCTGGATTTTACAACTTTTTTAAATCTTACTTGGCGCAAATGTTGGACGATTTTTTCCAACAACTTCTCGATTTCTAAGGTCATTGGGGTTTATATTCTTTGTTGTCATAAAGATGTACCTGTTTGAGATGGGAAAATGTAACCTTTGCGCATGCATAAAGTGAGGCGTAGGTTATTTGGAATGCTGAATTGCAATAAAAGTATTCGCTCCCCAATCATTTTAGGCAGCAGCTGTCAATGCTATTTTCTATTCGCTAAGTGTAAGGTCCATTTTCTCGAAATCTAGGAAATAGTGAACCAAAATATCTCACAGTACACCACTTTTGTTTACTAACAAGCGGCCTGTCAAAGATGAACCGAATTGGTTGACCGTGTATAGGGTCCTTCCTCTATCCTCCCAGAGTTAGAGTGGCTGAATCTACCTCGTCTCGATACCAATATAAACATTCTGACAGATGAATATTGGAAAAGTATAACAGCTTACCTCTTTACAAAAAAAAGAAAAAAAAGTGAGGATACAGGCTTTTAGCTTAGTAACCTCTTTGGTACGTTTTGGTCGGCCGAGAGTTATCGTTGGCATGCGGCGATAGCTGCTGGGCGACAATTTTAATGTGGAATGCTTTTTGTTTGTTGGCCGGTGTGCGGTAGTCTCCCGCCGACCGCAGAGCGAGGGAGTAGCATGTTGACAGTGCGTCCGTAACCTGCGATAACCTCGCTGTTGAGCGCCCTAAAACACCACCGTAACCTGCGTTTAGCGGTGACTAAAGTTTTTGCCCTTGTCGTTCAAATGTTCAAATGTTTGTAGAACTTATGGGACTTAACTACGGGGTCATCAGTCCCTAAACTTACAAACTACTTATGAACTACTTACGAACTAGGACGGCACAAATATCCATGCCCGAGGGGGGATTCGAACCCCCTACCGTAGTGGCCGTGCAGGCCGTGACTGTAGCGCCTCAGTCCCCTCGGCCACCGCGGCTGGCCCTTCAGTCGTATCGCATATGAGTTTCGGTTGCAGTTGTGTATTGAAATGTTTCAGTGTGGACTTGTAGACATTTATCGTGGTGGCACGCGATTATTTAATCAGTGTATTTAAAGGAAGAGTTTTTAACATATGTCGTTCCATAATAAAGGAAGTTAACAAAGTTTATTGTTATGGATCATCCTAGTAATTGTCCGCATCCCATACCGTCAAATCATTGGAACAATTATAAATGATTAAGCAGCAAATAGAATATAACGGCAACTTCACCCATCGAGGATTAGGTGGATGCAGCTGTGACGTTACAAATTACTCAACTGATGTTGTCTCCTGTTTCCAGCACTATGGACATTAAAAACGAAGCTGCCCACAGTAAGACCACCATCGGCGTTACCTCCGCCCAGAGTGTCAGCAGCAGTTGACACTTGTCCTCGGTGTTTCCTCTCCCTGGAGCCGCGGCGCCCAGTGGCCTGCCTCGCCTCTCGGCCTTGCTGTTGCCCTTGCCTGCCGCCCGCGGCGATCGTCCCCCTGGGCCAGCGCTAAGTTGCCGCCGTCAGCCGCGCCCCGCTGCCTCGGCTGCTCCCTGGGCTGAAAACTAGGCCCGCCCTGCCAGTGTCTCTGGCTGCTGACCCGCTATTCCATTAACCCACACCCTCTGGGCACGGCCGCGTCCGTGGCAGGCAGCAGTTGGGAGGACTGCGAGACGCTACAGGCTCTGGTGCAGTTGAAACAGCAGCACAACACTTACACGAGGGACAGTTTTAGAAGTACGAACCGCTTTCTACTGTGAAACAACCCCGTTTAATTTCATTAAAAACACTATATAAACCGAAATTCAAGTTTTTTATTATAACTTTTTCCAAGGTGGAGTTTCCTTTAATTTTCACTCATCTCAAATTCTCGCACAAGATTATCCCTGCGAAGTGTTAACATTGTTAACCTTCCGCTGTAACCTTTGGGAGGGAGAGGGGGTGGTTGTTGTGGTTTTCAGTCCGCTGACTTGTTTGATGCAACTCTCCACGCTACGCTGTACTGTGCAAGTCTCTTCATCTGACAATAAGTTTGGCAACCTACAGCCTTTTGAATCTGCTTCCTGTATTCGTCCCTCGGTCTCCCTCTACGATTTTTACCCCAGACACTTCCCACTAATGCTGTTGACGATTGCTTGACGTCTCAGAATGTGTCCCAACACTTCTGTTAAGTCTTATTGAATCCATCATTGGTGGTGGAAACGGGACAGCGGCTGGTCAAGAGTTTGAAGGAAGTGAGATACCAACAGCCGTATGTATAATAAAATATATATTGTATCACAACTAGTTTCGGCATTCCAGTATGCCATCTTCAGGTCCCTACATCGGAGCATAATATCCATAAGTAGGTATAGCAAAACTGAATTCGTGGACCTCTGTCTGTTAGTGGGAACCAACAACAACACAGTTGTGGAATGCCGAAACTGGTTGTTATACAATAAATATTTTATTATACATACGGCTGTTGGCATCTCAGTTCGTTCAAACCCTTCTCTTAGTCAGGATATGCTAGAAACTCCTTTTCTCACGAATTAGGTTAAGCACCTCCTCATTAGTTACGTGATCTCCCCATCTAATTTTCATTATTCGTCTGTAGCACCACATTTCAAAAGCTTCTATTATCTTTTTGTCTGAAATCCTTATCGTCCATGTTTCACTCGCATACAATGCAACACTCCAGACAAATGCTTTCACAAAGGACTTACAAACATTTAAATTAATATTGGTGGCAGAGACTTTCAGAGGGAGCATTAGGCAAGGATTGGCTGAAACGGGGGTAAGTAATACAGTAGAAGAAGAATGGGTAGCTCTGAGAGATAGGGTAGTGAAGGCCGCAGAGGATCATATAGATAGAATGACAACGCCTAATAGAAATCCATGGATAACACACGATAAACTGGACTTAATTGACGAGACGAGAAAATATAAAAATGCAACAAGTGAAGCAGGCAAAAGGGACTACAAACGTCTGAAAAATATGATTGACAGGAAGTGCACACTGGCTAAGCAGGAGTGGCTATAGGACTGATTCAGAAAAATGGATTAATTTATAACTAGGGGAAAAAATAAAAAAGATATTCGGATACTAGAAAAGCAGCTGTATGAACATCAAGAACTCTGACGAAAAACCAGTACTAAGCAAAGAGGGGAAGGCTGAACTGTTGAGGGAATATATAGAGAACCTATACCATGTAAATTAACTTGAAGACAGTATTCTAGAAATGGAAGACGAAGTGGAGGAAGATGAGTTAGAAGATATGATACTGCGAGAAGAATTTGACAGACCACTGAAGGATTCAAGTCGAAACGAGGCCCCTGGCGTAGATGATATTCCGTCTGAACTACTGATATCGTTAGGAAAGCCAGTCATGAAAAAAACTTCCACCTGGTATGCAAGATGTATGAGACACGTAACATACCCTCCAACTTAGAGATGAATATTGTAATTCCAATTCCAAAGAAAGGAAGAGCACACAAATATGAAAATTACAGAACTATCAGTATAATAAATCATAGTTGCAAAATAATAACACGATTTATTTACAAATGGAAAAGCTTGTAGAATCCGACCTAGGAGAAGATCAGTTTGGATTTAGGAGAAATGTAGGAACACGGGAGGCAATACATTCTCTTCTTCTTAGATCTTAGAAGATAGGCTAAGGAAAGGCAAACCTACGTTTTTAGCATTTTTTTGATTTGGAGAAAACTTTTGACAATGGTGACTGGTATGCACACTTTCCAATTCAGAAGTTCGCAGGTGTAAAATATAGGGAGTGAAGAGTTGTATTCAACGTATACAAAAACCAGACAGTAATTATTAGGGTCGAAGGGCAACAAGTGGACGCAGAGGTTGGGAAGGGAGTAGAACAGGGTTGTAGCCTTTCCCCAGTGTTGTTCAATCTGTACATTGAGCAAGCAGCGAAGGAATGCAAAGAGAAATTTGGAGGGGGAATTAACATTCAGGGAGAAGAAATAAAAACTTTGCAGTTTGCCAATGACATAGTTATTTTGTCAGAGACTGTAAAGGATTTGGAAGAGCAATTACATGGAATGGACAGCTATAGGAGGAACATTAACAAGAGTAAAACGAAGTTAATGGAATGGAATGTCAGAAAATTAGGCGATGTTGAAGGAACTGGGTTAGGTAATGAGACAATAAAAGTATTAGATTAGTTATTTGGGTAGCAAAGTAACTTCTGATGGCCGAAGTAGAGAAGATATAAATTGCAGAATGGCTATGGGAGGAAAAGCGTTTCTAAAGAAGCAAAACTTGTTAACATCCAATACTAATTTGTTGGAAGTCCTTTCTGAAAGCATTTGTCTGGAGTATAGCAGTGTGTGGGAGTGAAACATGGACGATAAGGAGTTTAGACATAAGATGATACAAGCTTTTGAAATGTGGTGCTACAGACTAATGATGAAGATTAGATGGGTAGATCACGTAACTAATGAGGAGGTGCTCAACAGAATCGGGGAGAAAAGGAGTTTCTGGCATATCCTAACTAAGAGAACAGATAGGTTGGTGGGACACATTCTGAGACATCAAGAAATTGTCAACTTAGCATTAAAAGGAAGTGTGTGGGGTAAAAATCGTACAGGTAGACCGAGGGATGAATACAGTAAGCAGATTCAAAAGGATGTAGGTTGCTGAACGTATTGTCAGGTGAAGAGGCTTGCACAGGATAGGGTAGCGTGGAGAGCTGCATCAAACCAGTCTGCGAACTGAAGACCAGAACAACAAACTCTTTAAACTATTATTTTAATGTCTCTATCACATTTTCATTATCTCTTTCTATTATTATCACGGCTTGCCTTGGTAGTTTGTTCTGAGTTTATTTTCTTTGCCTATACTGATTGCGAGTCACTATAGCCCAGAAGAAACACAGCATCCATTTAGCATCCAGAAATGTTTCGTGACATCCCTCGCCCGAACCCTTGCCCAAAACTATCTTTGCACACGTCATCTTGTTATCTGTAATTGATGATTTTCTTATTATAACTGAAGCGTGGTCATTTCAAAGCAAAGGGGGACTGAAAAAGTATTATAAACACGTCGTTCTTAGTACAATGAATTAATGAATAATTTAATGTCTAAAATGGCATATTAACAGTTAACACCTCCATGGTACGAGAATTATGGATTACTCTCGCAACTGTTGGCCGTAGCATAATGGGTGATGTATTAGCTTGTGATGTACGAAAAATGTGGACGGTGGTTGGAAACTGGCTGAGTGTGGTGGCACAGCGCGCTCGGTCAGAAGGTGGCCGGCATGGTAGCTCAGCGTGCTGGGTCAGGGGGCTCGACGCCCTCTGTAACCGATCAAACCGAAGAACCAATGAAACGAGAGAGAAGAAAAAGGGCTCAACGCCATAAGTAATAATAAAATTCTCAGCGAATAACTGAAAATGAACATGAACAGACGACCGCAAAGCATCTATCTACCAGAAGAACTAAGAGATATAAATAAAAAAATAATAGCCTGGTAATTTTTATAACCTGCTTGCTTGATACAAAGGTATTCGCACACACCTGTTAATTGAACGGAACTATATTCTGCAAGATTCAGAGTGCTTCAAAGTTAAAAGCGCTTTCTCTGAAGAGTGCATTTGTTCTATTTTCTTAACATGCCATGACATACATAACAACGAATTGCAAACATAGACTTTTTTATCACATGTACATGAATTTGGGTGATACTGTTATAATGTCTGTTGTAAAAGACATTATGATACTAGTAACTTTGTATATAGTTTAAGTACTAGAGTTGAGTGGAATTCAATATTATCACACTTATTTTGTTTGTGACGGTGTGAAAGAGAAATCTGCTCTTTACTTTGGCGCAGAACTGATATGAACAAAGTCATAGCTGAACAACAGAAAAGATAACTGAATCTACATTAAAAGCGTCCATAGCAACCATGACAAACATTTCAGTAGACGCAATGATTCTAAGTAATTAATTTCAACATATTCCATAAATAGTGAATACTTTATAAAAAAAATATGCATGGTAATTTGTTGCAATTTCTACACTTCCATTCCGTTTAATTAAAGTATGGCCGTTTAACAGAACTCTAGGATTTCATTTATATACAAAACTTTTAATTAGCAGGTTGTTTAGAATATTAATTATTACAGTATCCTCGCAGTTTATGTGCATATTCTTCAGAAGACCATTGCTCAATTTATTGTTACGTATTTAACAGTATGTTCACGAAATAGAACAAACGTTCATTTTAGTAGGAGGACTCTTACATTTGCACAACTCGAAATGTTGCAGAACATAGTTCTATGTAATTAATAAGACTGCCTAAACTCTCTTAGGAGCCAAGGCAAAAAAAATTGTAGGTAAGAGTTTCGAACTACTGACCATGTACATCGCAATCCATCGCGCTGCCCACTACACCACGGCGAATAAAAGAGAAACCGTTCCTTAATTATTGCATTTTTACATACTATATTATAATTTTTAAGACTAAGAACGAAGTGTTTTTGTTAATTCCTCAGTGCGGCATTGCTTTGAAATAACAGTGCGTGAGCTATAATAAGAAAATCATAAAGTCCGGAAAGCAAGATGGTGTATGCCAGAGTCCTGGGCGAAGAATGTCACGTGACATTTCGGAACGACTGGTTTACGTAAAATCAAAGGTCGGTGTGGAATCGCCGTTATTTTTTGAAATATCTCTGTACCGGTGCAAGTTAAGGAAAAAAATACCAAGAAAGCCAGATTGTAGACAATTTTGTCCTCCAAAATTTCGTCTATTCAATTTCAGTGTCAGATAAATGATTAAGCCGTTATTTTTATTTAAATTACTGCCCACTTTAAGTGTTACTACTGTAACCTAAAGTAGAAGAAAAAAACATTAAATACGATTCAAAAAGAGGAAAGTAACGTAACTTATAAATTTTGATATATGGTATGCGAAAAACATTGTATTTTAACAATTGAAAATCCGATTGTGATGACAATGATAGAGGATAGATTACATCTCACCGTAAAAACGTTCGCTGAACCAATGACAGGCACGTAAAATAGTAAATCACATTCACACAACTTAAAATTTTGACCTTGATCTTCATCAGAAAAAGTAACACGTTCACCCATACCTCAGACAACTATGCACACACGACCACCATCTCCAGCAGCACCAGCGCTGTATTGTGTGGATTTATGATTATGATTCTTTTCCTAATGAAGGTCGTGTTCGAAACGTTTTCTGAATGTAACTGTCTATTTTACTTGTATGAGAGCGGCTCAGAGATCATCTTTATGGTGAGTCGTTACCTATCTTCTGTTATTGAAAAATATTTTGTTTTATTGGAATAAAATATATTTTTGCATTATTGACCAGTTAATGTACTATATTGAACAACTAAATCGTACTTGTAGTCATATAATAAAGCTCTCATACGAGAACAGTGACTGGCTGAGATAAAATTTTTCTTGAGTAGGCATGAATTTATTTTACACGGATATTATTGGCAATTTATCATTTGTAAACAAGAACATCAGTGTAATATGTTTGTGTAATTTAAATATATATGAGTAAATGAGAAAGTTTAACGCCAAGAACAAATGTAACACTTTCACAAATTAATAATTTTAATTGGTGTTATGGACTATAATAATATATTGAAAAAGAAGATTACCTGTAGTGCATTAATTTGCATCGTAAATAAGAGGTTACTAGTTTCTTTGTGTTTGATGTTAAATGAGTGAATGTGTTTTGTGCGCGCGCGCGCGTGTGTGTGTGTGTGTGTGTGTGTGTGTGTTCGAGAAAGAGATAGACAGACCAACACACAGAGACATATAGAAGGGGAGTTGAACTTCGCACGAAACAAACGGGAAATCGGAGAGAGAGTGAGAGAGAGAGAGAGAGAGAGAGAGACAGCGAGACGTATTGAAAATGAAAGCAGTGGTGGGACGGGAGTATTTTTTTGTTCAGCTGTACATGACCATTTCGCAGGTGAATATTAATTGGGATTGCGTATGTTTCCTACTGTTCAAACAATGAAACGTATCATATCTACTCAAACGTAATTTCTAGAACATGTTATTAACGGATTGAGCAAAAATTGAAGAATGAAAGTACAAAAAAGCAGAAATATAGACTACTCTGCACATCCCCAAACCTATGAATATTAACACTGACCTTCACTTTGCGTTTCATTATTTTGGGAGAAAATAAAGTGATGGAACCACTATTTTGGAAACTAAAATCTATTTTTAGATCTTTTGATTATGATACAGCTAGCGTTAACTCCCGATCTCACGTTAATTCACTCTCCCTTCTCAGTCCATCGCGATCTACCCTACACTCTGTTAATTCCACTGTTACTTTATGCAGCTCAATCCTCTTCACGTATCTCCTGAACAATGTCTCCTGCAGTGACATAATTTTTAGATACATAGAGTGGAGTATTAAGAAACTATCTGCGAAGTGTATTGCGAGTAGAGTTGGTGGTAAAAACGTAATAATTTACGTATGCTTAACGGAGCTGTTTTCCATGCATTTCATTGTTTATGACGTCATATATACTGAAGTGTGTGTCGTTGTATTCACTGGTGTATGTACATACTGCATGCAAAATATGTCGCGAACAGAAGTAGTAGTAGTAAAGACGCAATTAATCGAAATCTCCTGTCTGGTACTGTGTGGTACTGTGATGTAAGTTTGAAGGTACATTCAGTGGTACGTATGCTGTCTGTTCCGTATACGAAATTAGTAGTATAGAAGTAATAGAGTGTATGCGGCAGTTTTACTGTTTGAACAGCGTAAGAAAAGGGAGCGATACATTTTACTCACTTCATGATTTTAAATCACTCCGAATGCTTACTTCCACATAATATATGAAATTAATTGATCCCAGTTGCTGCCCTGCTATAGTGTAGCTGAATGATACAGGGTCTTTCTTTCTATGCATTCGCAGCACATTACACTTGTCTACATTGAGATTCAATTGCCAGTTCCTGCACTATGTGTCAATTCGATGCAGATACTCCTGCAGTTCAATACAATTTTCCATTATTACAACCTCTCTATATACTACAGCATGATCTGAAAAAGCCTCAGTGAACTTCCGATGTTATCCGCAAGGTCATTTATATAAATTGTGAACAGCAACGGTTCCATGACACTCCCCTGTGGCACACCTGACATCACTCAAACTTCGGAAGACTTCTCTCCATTGAAAATGATATTCTGAATTCCATTATCGAGGAACTCGTCAATCCAATCACACAATTGATCTGATAGACCATATGTTCTTACTTTGTTCATTAAACGTCTGTGAGGAACTGTATCAAACGCCTTGCTGAATTCAAGAAACACAGCATCTACCTGAGAACCCGTGTGTATGGCCCTCAGTCTCGTGGACGAAGCGCGAGCTGGGTTTCACACGATCGGCTTTTATCGAAAACCCAAGCTGATTCCTACAGAGCAGATGTCTAGTCTTCAAAAATGTCATTATACTCGAACATAATACATGTTCTAAAATTCTATAACTGACCGACGTAAGAGATACAGGCCTATAGTTCTGCACATCTGTTCGACGTCCCTTCTTGAAAACGGGTATTACCTTCACCATATTGCAATCTTTCGGAATGCTACGCTCTTCTAGAGAGCTACGGTATACCACTGCAAGAAGGGGGCACGTTCCTTCGCGTACTCTGTGTAAAAGGAACTGGTATCCCATCAGGTCCTGCGGCCTTTCCTCTCTTGAGCGATTTTAATTTTTTTCTATCTTATATAGTTGTTTCCAATAAACATATGTACACTATATATGTACGACAGTTGTTACGTGTGTGTGTGTGTGTGTGTGTGTGTGTGTGTGTGTGTGTGTAGATCGCACGGTTGTCACTATATTTCTTATGTCATAGCTATGTCTATTGTCATAAGCAGTAATCTTATTCCATCCCTTCTAATTTCTCCCTGATTTGTTATATTATAGCAACTTCAATTTGACAATCATTACTACAAGGTTGTAAACAATTACCATTAAAGTGTAATAATTATATGGCTTTATGACCCTCTGGTCAATGATCAACTATTTTGATCCACTCCTGATTTACCATGGCAAGCTATGTGTAAATTTTTTTTTTTTTTTCATTTTGTTTCCTTATCAGACACGATGTATAGATCATCTGTTAGCTGGTTAATTCCTATACAATGTATTCAAACTTGGCACCATTTATTTTTTTCTAAGCATCAAATATACACTGTATATGTTCGACAATTGTTATGATGTTCGTCATTACCTTTATTTTCTGTGAGCTTGTATGTATATGAAGGGCACACGGTAATAACGATCTAAGTCCAGTTTGGAGGATCCTGAGAAAAATAAAATTTCAAACTTTGAAGTCTGTTATCTGGTTACAGATTTAATTACTTTGTAGATTCTTTCCCCTGAAATTGTTGTCTACTTTATTTGTTATATCACTGAATAATAACCAGTTACAGTAGTACAGCACAACAATGGAAAATCAGAGCCAAACAACAATAAACAAAATTTCCAAGGTAAAAACTATCTAAGTCATTTCATAAATGAATTTAAAAGCTTATGAACTACTTTTTTTGTGACTATTATTACCATTGCACCACGTTTACACATGACACACAGGATATATTCAATAAAGTAATCTTACATTAACAAGAGCAAAACAAAAATAATGGAATGCGGTCTTAGAAAATCAGGCTATGCTGAAGGAATTAGATTATGTAATGAAACAATGAAGGTGGTAGATGAGTTTTGTTACTTGGGTAGTAAAATAACATGCGATGGTCGCAGTACAAAGGATATAAAATGCAGAATGGCAATGGGAAGAAAAGCATTTTTGAAAAAGAGAAATTTGCTAACATCGAATATTAATGTAAGTGTAAGGAAGTATTTTCTGAAGGTATTTGTGTGGAGTGTTGCCTTGTTTCATTCTGTGAAATCGGAATGTAACAATTCGGATTCACCAACAGCGTAAATTGCGTCTTTAAAGTATCTGTTGTTTCAAATCGTGTTCAGTCCACTGTAGCGTGTGTTTCAAATCATATTGTGTCCAGCGTGATGAAGTATTGTCAATTTGTTGGCTATGCTGACAGCTGGCGCGCTATTTTCAACAATGCCGTACATTCAGTAATCACAGTTATATTGTGAACTTTGTATAATAGAGTAGTTTTTCGATTACGGAGGCAGAGATTGCTTTTGGTGATAATTCAACGGGAAGCAGAAGAGGGGAAAGAAATCCAAACATGCCATTCAACTTAAATCTGAGCCAGTTAATGTTATTCCAGAAATAAAAAAAAAATAAATACATATTTGCCACGGAAGTCGTTTTTTACTTGTATATTTTACAAATTATTGGATTAAAGCATATTAAAGCCAACCATTTTCTTTAAATTTGAAGAACTCAGTAGGTAATTTATTTTAATTTTACACGTACCTAGAAGTACACCTGAAATAAAACAACTGCAAAATTTTAAAATTTGTGAAATGTTCCTCAGGTTATAAGTAATCAGTTTTTTGTTTATCCTGTAAAATTTAGTTTTTTGGACATAATACGATTTAAAACGATGTTCCTCAGATGAGACTTAACGTGCAATGAAATCTGGAGATGCTTTGCACGAGATATATACACGTGGATACTCGAAAGAATTAAAGATAGAAATTTTAGAATATATACAGCGGCCAGACGTATGATGCGTGAAACACTAAGAATGCATAGCAGTAGCTCGTGGGAGGGAAGGGGATAAACATCATGCATCACACATTAGAAAACTTTTAAACAAGAGCACTATCAGAATTCTAACAACAACACCGTGCGGGAGCAAGTATTGTATTAACATTATAATTTTCAAAATGAAATGCCAAGATCACACATTAATAATACATTCAATGACGACCGGTTTCGGTGAACTAGTCACCATCATCTGGTCACATATATATATTTACTAGCTGGTAGTCTTGTTAAAAATGGGTATAAAATAATAAATGCAACATTGCACTTAGTCACTATATAAAAATACACAAGTTAAAAACTTGACAGCTTACAAAGTTTTGTAATTTGTAACATGAGGCTCTTGTGAAACACAGCTTGCCCTTTATTCACATGAAGTGATAAGCGCCATCGACAAGGGATCTTAAATAGATTCCATATTTCTCGATTTCCGGAAGGCTTTTGACACTGTACCTCACAACCAGCTTCTAATGAACTTGCGTGCTTGCGGAATATCGTCCCATTTGTGTGATTGGATTCACGATTTGCCGGCCGCTGAGGCCAAGCGGTTTGCGGCATGCCAGTCACGGTCTGCACGGCCGCTGCGGTCGGCAGTTCGAATCCCCCCTCGGGTCTGGATGTTTGTGCCGTCTTTAGTATAAGCTAGTTCATAAGTAGTTTGTAAGTTTAGGGACTGATGACGCCGTAGTTAAGTCCCATAAGCTCTACAAACATATGAACATTTTTTGATTCTTTGATTCGCAATTTCCTATAAGAAAGGATACAGTTCTTAGTAACTGACGGTAAGTCATCGTGTAAAACAGAAGTGATATCTCTCGATTGCACATTGGGTACATCTACATAGATACTCTGCAAATCGCATTTAAGTGCCTAGAAGAAGGTTCATTAACCACTTGCATAACCTTTCTCTACCGTTACATTCTTGAAAAGTGCGCAGGAAGAAAGAACACCTACGTCGTTCCGTTTTCGATCTGATTTCTCTTATTTTATTGGGATGGTCATGTCTTCCTAGGCAGGTGGGTGATAGCAAAACATTTTCACATTCAGAAGTAAAAGTCGGTGATTGAAATTTCGCAAATAGAACTCGCCGCAACGAATAACGTCCTCCTGCTTACTAGCTAATACTTTACCCGCTCAGCTAACATAGCCAGACAGATAATGCTGCTATAGTCAGGCCCAATGGTTGAACTGGGAACCGCGGTAGTTGTACCCACTCAAAAATAAATTAACCGTGGGTGAAAATACTCTTGATTTGAAGTAATATTTATTTACATGGAGAGATGCATGGATGGCATCTCCGGTCATGCCGGGCTGGGAAATAGGAGGAAAACGTTTTTACGATTTTCACGCTGTGAAAACTGTTGCCAATATGAACAACACACATTGTTTCATCAAGTTATTTTTCCTTACATTTTTTTCATTGCTTGTGAAAATAGAGAATGCCTAATTTCCATTCCGCGTGAGTTTTTAGTTTCCTAACGCTTCTTACTGTTATTTTGAAGAATGCATACGGTTAAAAGATCTGATTTTTTTTATCTTAGCTTTCCAATAAAACATTAAACTTTCCTTAATGCTTAACAGTCGTTTTAAAATGAAACTCTTGGTGAACAATGTGAACGTAACTCATTTAGAAAGTTCCATAGCAGATGACGCCGTCATTTATCGTGTAGTAAAGTCACTTGAAGATCAAAATCAAATGCAGAACGATCTAAGATATCAGTATGGTGTAAAAATTGACAATTGACTCTAACTAATGAGAAGTGTGAAGTCGTCCACAAGAGTACGAAAAGAAACCCGTTAAACTTTGTTTACAAGGTAAATCAATGGAATGTGAAAGCCGTAAACTCCACTAAATACCTAGGAATTACTATTACTTCAGGCGTAAACTGGAAAGAACACGTAGATAATGTCGTAGGAAAGGCGAAACATTGACTGCGTTTTATTGGCAGAACGGTTACAAGATGCAACAGAACAACTAAAGAGATTCATACACTACGCTTTTCCGTCCTCATTTGGAGTATTGCTGCCCAGCGTGGGATCCTTATCAGGTGGGTTTGACGGAGGACATAGAAGAGTCCAAAGAAAGGCAGCTCGTTTTATATTGCCACGATACAGGGGAGACATCGTCACGGAAATGATACAGGATCTGGGATGGGAATCATTACAACACTGCGGCGTGGTCTACTTACGAAACTCCAATGACCAACATTCAAATGTTTGTATAGTATGTGGGACTTAACTACGGGGTCATCAGTCCCTAAACTTATGAACTACTTACGAACTAGGACGGCACAAATATCCATGCCCGAGGGGGGATTCGAACCCCCGACCGTAAGTGGCCGTGCAGCCCGTGACTGGAGCGCGCAGTCTCGTCGGCCACTGCGGCCGGCTGATCACCAGAATAAAATAAGAGAAATCAGAGATCGAACGGAGAAATTCAGATGTTCTTTCTCCCCGCACCCTATTCGAGAATGGAATGGGAGATAGATAGTATAAAGGTGGTTCGATGAACCCTCTGCCAGGCACTTAAATGTGATTTGCAGAGTATCCCATGTAGATGAAGAAATCGCCCTGTGTGTCTATGTGGAGACGACAGCACATTACATTCAAATTAAGAAAATCATTTTCAAACAGTGTAATCGGCGAAACTCCCTCTTGAGCAGCCCTAGCCAGTTGGGCCCACCGTGAGGCCATAACATCGCAAATTGCGATTTATTTCAAATAGTATAATGCTGGTTCGATAAACCCTCTGCCAGGCGCTTAAATCTGATTTTCAGAGTATCCCATGTAGATGAAGAAATTGTCCTGTGTGTCTTATGTGGAGACATGTGTATTGGACAAACTCCCTCTTCAGCAGCCCTAGCCAGTTGGGCCAACCGTTTGAGGTTGCATGACCCCCGCGCTAGGCGCTGAGCGCCACTGGCCGACACGCAAATAGCTCCCAAGTTTAATGGCGGAAGACGCTGCCCGGCTGTGTAATTACACGGGGCGCAGAGCTAAGCCCCGCCCAAAACAAATACAGCTGTGCAGAATCTCCGTTTCATTGCCGCCGCATTAAAATGGTCGGAAGTCCCGCTTTATCTCAATCGAATCTCTTAGCGGCGCGCGCTCTTTTAACGTTGTTTCTGCTGAAGGACCAATTACCGAAAAGTATTTACAGAACCCTCCCTGTCGTTTAGCAATTTCGCCTTAAGAGTTTACAGGAGGTCTCACAAAGACCCCGGAAAAACGACGCTGGTTCATAAAGGAAATTGAATAAACTGAAGTGATGAGGGGGGGGAGGGGGGCGGGAATCCGGACGGCAGAGGCAGTCGGTGGCAGTCAGTACAGAGAATGGGGGAGGGGGAGAAGGATTAAGCTATTGACAGAGACATAGCGGCCTGCTTTGTGATTCGACTGAGAGCGTGGTAGTAGCTCTGTGCTGCCGCTCAGAGCGACGGAAGAAACGAATTACAATGACAGTAGCAGCAGGACGGATGTAAAGGAGGGGAGGCGACGGAGACAAAAGAGTGACGAAACGAGCTGCTGGCTGATTGAAGGGGGTGAGGGGCTGTGTCGAAGCGGGGATGTACCAGACAGAATGGTGGGGGGAGGGGAGTATTTTTGTTTACTACCTAGCACGGTCGCCTCCACTTTCGTTCTCCACAGAATACTGCAGCAGGTTTTTCGAGTCACAGAATCCGTGTCCCACAGCAGATGCCCCCATTGGGAGATTGGACAGATTGTGGCAAACGTGTGCATGGCGTGTTTTGGGGTGGTCAATAGCTTTTGGAAATTAATGAATTCAAATGTTCAAATGCTTCAAGAGTTTGTAAAGCTTATGGGACTTAACTGCGAGGTATCAGTCCCTAACCTTACAAACTACTTATGAACTAACTTATATTAAAGACAACACAAACATCCATGCCCGAGGGAGGATGCGAACCTCTGACGCGGGACGCCGAGCGATCCGGAACATGGTCTACTGCCGGCCGCGGTGGCCGAGGGGACTGAGGCACTCCAGTCACAGTCTGCACGGGCACTACTGTCGGGGTTCGAATCCCCCCTCGGACATGGATATTTGTGCCGTCCTAAGTGTAAGTTAGTTCGTAAGTAATTTGTAAGTTTAGGGACTGATGACCCCGTAGTGAAGTCCCATAAGCTACACAAACAATTGAAGTCCCATAAGCTACACAAAAAGTTGAATTGAACATTGTCTACTTACGAAACTCCAGTCACTAAAACTCTCCTCCGAATGCGAGAATATATTGTTGACTCCCACCTACATAGGTAGAAATGATCACAGAAATACGGTGAGATTCACATGTTCCTTCTTCCCGCGCGCTATTCGTGAGTGGAATGGGAGATGAATAGTATAAAGGTGGCACTTAATTGTGTTTTGCAGAGTATCCCATGTAGATGTAGATGGCGCTCCAGACCACTCGGCTACTTCCCGTGGTGGAAATTAATGATTTACCTTTAAACAAACACTTTTATTTTTTTAATGTTCCCCAAATTTTACATCCATATTACACATAGACCAGATAGCATTCCAGTAAGTACCACAAATAATTGTGTGGAATTGAATGCAACTCAGTGTCAAAAAAAAAAAATGAATCTGCGAGACCTGAGATTTGGAATAAAGAAATACAGTAGTTAAAATTATGATGGAGACATGTAAACAATGTACTACAGGCCAACAGTCGGTTTATTACTTTAATGGTTTCCATTTATTTTAATGTACAACTAGTTTCGGTGAAAGTATCCCGCTATTCTCAGATAGCTACACCTCAACAAAAATTCTGATAATAAATCATTCATACTGAAGTTATAAATTTCCATTCCCTTGGAAAACTTATTGCAAACATAGTTGTTGTTTAAGTTTACTCTATCTGAAGAAATAGAAATTTAGGTATTCAATGTGAATTATAAAATATAAAATTTTTTAGTTGAGGCACAGGTACTTGAAAATAGCGACATAGTTTCGCCGAAACGTGTTGTACAATATAAATATATACAGACCGTATAAGTAAAAAAAAAAAAAAAAAGCGACTGTTGGCGTTTGAGTACATTGCTGAGATATATATCATAAATGAAAGGAACCTTAGAGTTTAACGTCCCGTCGACATAAATAATCTATCAGTTGCACTCCTCACTGACAATATTTCTGATATTATACTATTTAGAAAAATGCGAATTTTCTTAACCGAAATATCTATGATAGTTCTTCAGCGAATGCTTTGAAATTTTGACATGAATTTGAACTGGAATATGCGTATATTTCAATACAAGGTCAGACATTTAAGACTCATTTTACGATTATTTTAAGAAATACAAATCGAATTTAAATAAAGTTGTAGTGAAAGTTTTTCACCTCGAAGATAGACGTCCGTTTACATGAAGCTCGAACTCCTGCACTAGACCCGGGGGCGGGATGGAGTATAACTTTGAAGTCTTAAATAGGAACACGTATTTTATTATTATTATTATTATTGCAGATTTGGATTCTCCGTGTCAAAATGTGCAACTTTTATACCAAGCTTTTCTTTCTTTTTCATGTTAAATATGCTGTAAAAGGTAAGATAAGAAAATTGTTGAAAACCGGAAATATCTCAAATAAATACACATTAGATTAGACAAACGAAAGTACCGTTTTTGATATTTTTGATAGTGCTACCATGTGCGACCTCCCACAATGGAATGAAGCTCATACTGTGATCATTCTCTCAGTCTATCGTCAGACTTCGTTGTAGACTACTTCAGCGAATAGGACTGTCAACATCGCTACGCATTTTTCCCCGATCTTAATGATTGCAGAGCCAGTAGACATTATTTTCTCGTACTTTAATAGAAGGAACTTGTCAAAGGTGTGTTCATGTGTTCCCTGATAGAAATGTTCCTTCTGAAACGACTGTTCGCGGTACTTTTCTACTATTTACTGAAACGGAAAGTCTTAAATACTTCATTGTATATTTGTGTGAAATGTTATTCACACACACACACACACACGTACATAAGCTACTAGAACGAGACAGAAAGCGTTTGGGTGAAAAAAAGGAGGGGCCGTAGGACATCCACAGGTTCATCGACACTCACATCAATAATCTATCTTTTATAAATAAAAGTATCTATTGATGGAGTCTGTTCTTTTCAGACACGTCAATATTACATGATGTATTGTAATCAGTCTTATCCGTAACCACAAGAATGTAAGTAGTTGACTATCCTTATATAACAGGTACGTACCACATGTATTATAAGAAGGTAATCAACTACTTTCATTTATGTGGTTTCAAATCTGTTCGATTACCCACATCCAGTAATCTGGACAACAATGACGTATGATGATGGACCAACCGCATTGCTTAACTATGTCAACCATTAATGACTCATCAGTACAACTTTATGCAGAACTCCTTTAATAGGTGTAAATATAGCAGTCACAAGATACGAAAATGGCCCTGTGGTTAATGACATCACGATAAGTAGGAAGAGTATTCGTTTTCGGCGACAAGTAATGTTTTCCCCTATCATCCCGCTTATAACGGATTCTGGATCCTACACCGGACGAGGTGGCGCAGTGCTAAGACACTGGGCTCGCATTCAGGAGGACGCTGGTTCAAATCCACCTCCGGGCATCTAGATTTTGGTTTTGTCACATCATTTTCCAAAAATCCCAGCGTAAGCTAGGTCTTTAAAGACCATGTTGTGGACGGGACGTTAACCGAAATCTTCCATCCTCATTCCCTGGATTTTACAACTTTTTAAAATCTTACTTGGCGCAAATGTTGGACGATTTTTTCCAACAACTTCTCGATTTCTAAGGTCATTGGGGTTTATATTCTTTGTTGTCATAAAGATGTACCTGTTTGAGATGGGAGAATGTAACCTTTGCGCATGCATAAAGTGAGGCGTGGGTTATTTGGAATGCTGAATTGCAATAAAAGTATTCGCTCCCCAATCATTTTAGGCAGCAGCTGTCAATGCTATTTTCTATTCGCTAAGTGTAAGGTCCATTTTCTCGAAATCTAGGAAATAGTGAACCAAAATATCTTACAGTACACCACTTTTGTTTACTAACAAGCGGCCTGTCAAAGATGAACCGAATTGGTTGACCGTGTATAGGGTCCTTCCTCTATCCTCCCAGAGTTAGAGTGGCTGAATCTACCTCGTCTCGATACCAATATAAACATTCTGACAGATGAATATTGGAAAAGTATAACAGCTTACCTCTTTACAAAAAAAAAAAAAGAAAAAAAAATGTGAGGATACAGGCTTTTAGCTTAGTAACCTCTTTGGTACGTTTTGGTCGACCGAGAGTTATCGAGAGTAATCGTTGGCATGCGGCGATAGCTGCTGGGCGACAATGCTAATGTGGAATGCTTTTTGTTTGTTGGCCGGTGTGCGGTAGTCTCCCGCCGACCGCAGAGCGAGGGAGTAGCATGTTGACAGTGCGTCCGTAACCTGCGATAACCTCGCTGTTGAGCGCCCTAAAACACCACCGTAACCTGCGTTTAGCGGTGACTAAAGTTTTTGCCCTTGTCGTTCAAAAGTTCAAATGTTTGTAGAACTTATGGAACTTAACTACGGGGTCATCAGTCCCTAAACTTACAAACTACTTATGAACTACTTTCGAACTAGGACGGCACAAATATCCATGCCCGAGGGGGGATTCGAACCCCCTACCGTAGTGTAGTGGCCGTGCAGGCCGTGACTGTAGCGCCTCAGTCCCCTCGGCCATCGCGGCTGGCCCTTCAGTCGTATCGCATATGAGTTTCGGTTGCGGTTGTGTATTGAAATGTTTCAGTGTGGACTTGTAGACATTTATCGTGGTGGCACGCGGTTATTTAATCAGTGTATTTAAAGGAAGAGTTTTTAACATATGTCGTTCCATAATAAAGGAAGTTAACAAAGTTTATTGTTATGGATCATCCTAGTAATTGTCTGCATCCCATACCGTCAAATCATTGGAACAATTATTAAATGATTAAGCAGCAAATAGAATATAACGGCAACCTCACCCATCGAGGATTAGGTGGATGCAGCTGTGACGTTACAAATTACTCAACTGATGTTGTCTCCTGTTTCCAGCACTATGGACATTAAAAACGAAGCTGCCCACAGTAAGGCCACCATCGGCGTTACCTCCGCACAGAGTGTCAGTAGCAGCAGTTGACACTTGTCCTCGGTGTTTCCTCTCCCTGGAGACGCGGCGCCCAGTGGCCTGCCTCGCCTCTCGGCCTTGCTGTTGCCCTTGCCTGCCGCCCGCGGCGATCGTCCCCCTGGGCCAGCGCTAAGTTGCCGCCGTCAGCCGCGCCCCGCTGCCTCGGCTGCTCCCTGGGCTGAAAACTAGGCCCGCCCTGCCAGTGTCTCTGGCTGCTGACCCGCTATTCCATTAACCCACACCCTCTGGGCACGGCCGCGTCCGTGGCAGGCAGCAGTTGGGAGGACTGCGAGACGCTACAGGCTCTGCTGCAGTTGAAACAGCAGCACAACACTTACACGAGGGACAGTTTTAGAAGTACGAACCGCTTTCTACTGTGAAACAACCCCGTTTAATTTCATTAAAAACACTATATAAACCGAAATTCAAGTTTTTTATTATAACTTTTTCCAAGGTGGAGTTTCCTTAATTTTCACTCATCTCAAATTCTCGCACAAGATTATCCCTGCGAAGTGTTAACATTGTTAACCTTCCGCTGTAACCTTTGGGAGGGAGAGGGGGTGGTTGTTGTGGTTTTCAGTCCGCTGACTTGTTTGATGCAACTCTCCACGCTACGCTGTACTGTGCAAGTCTCTTCATCTGACAATAAGTTTGGCAACCTACAGCCTTTTGAATCTGCTTCCTGTATTCGTCCCTCGGTCTCCCTCTACGATTTTTACCCCAGACACTTCCCACTAATGCTGTTGACGATTGCTTGACGTCTCAGAATGTGTCCCAACACTTCTGTTAAGTCTTATTGAATCCAACATTGGTGGTGGAAACGGGACAGCGGCTGGTCAAGAGTCTGAAGGAAGTGAGATACCAACAGCCGTATGTATAATAAAATATATATTGTATCACAACTAGTTTCGGCATTCCAGTATGCCATCTTCAGGTCCCTACATCGGAGCATAATATCCATAAGTAGGGATAGCAAAACTGAATTCGTGGACCTCTGTCTGTTAGTGGGAACCAACAACAACACAGTTGTGGAATGCCGAAACTGGTTGTTATACAATAAATATTTTATTATACATACGGCTGTTGGCATCTCAGTTCGTTCAAACTCTTCTCTTGGTCAGGATATGCTAGAAACTCCTTTTCTCACGAATTAGGTTAAGCACCTCCTCATTAGTTACGTGATCTACCCATCTAATTTTCATTATTCGTCTGTAGCACCACATTTCAAAAGCTTCTATTATCTTTTTGTCTGAAATCCTTATCGTCCATGTTTCACTCCCATACAATGCAACACTCCAGACAAATGCTTTCACAAAGGACTTACTAACATTTAAATTAATATTGGGGCATGGACTTTCAGAGGGAGCATTAGGCAAGGATTGGCTGAAACGGGGGAAAGTAATACAGTAGAAGAAGAATGGGTAGCTCTGAGAGATAGGGTAGTGAAGGCCGCAGAGGATCATATAGATAGAATGACAACGCCTAATAGAAATCCATGGATAACACTAGAGATGGGCAAAACCGATCTTTTCAGAGATCGGATCAGAAATAGTCATTCACTGGGATGAACTAGTTCTTTTTCATCGTTCACCGACTCACCAACTGATATAAAACGTAAAACGATGTCACATTACTTTTTTGTCACTATACCTTTATCTGATTTAGCCATATTGTGAAAGAAGAAAGAAGAGTAATAATTTTATTGTAAGTCCTTAGTAGTTTCGAGAATTAAAATTTGTAGTTACACCTACATTAAAATTTAAAAATGTTATAACAGAATTTAAATATTTTTGAAGGTGAAATAATTGGAAAAAGAAAAAATATATTATTTTTATATTCGTATACTTTCATTCAAAAAATATAATATTTTGCAGAATAAAATGATACTAGTTCCATACTTATACAGTGAGTAGTCTGCGAGTTTAAGCGAGTAGAATGAAACGTGATAGCGCGAGAGGTCCATGTAGGACGTGGCAACTGCCGCAGGAAAATACCCATGCGCACTAATGCCGCGTGCTATGTGAGCAACAAAGGCGAGCGACAGCGCGCGATATTCAGCGACGCGACACGGCAGCTACAAGCAGCGACATTCGGCGTCACGGCTGGGTGTCTTACGTGAGCGCGACAGATGCTCGCTACAAGATGGCCGCTAGAACCCATCACTTGTTATCTAAAAACTAAAGTCTGGCACCCATAAACAGTAATATAATGATAGCTCCACAGTAAGCAATAAAGTTTTATTTAATTTCGAAAATAAGGCGTCAAAAGAGTAATGTCCATTAAATTTACAAAGCGAGGAATGTTCGTGGACTATTTCATTCCTAACTTCAAGTACGAAAAAAAAAAAGACTGTGAAAATCTCCAGCCAAATTCTTAGAAAATACGACGACGAGTACAGATACTTTCGACTGTGTCGTCAACGAGTTTTTCTTTTGTGAGTACAAACCATCTACAATTGATTAAGTTTGAAGAGAGTCTTAGCTAAAGAAATAATTAGGTAAATAACTGTGCTGATGCTCTTACAGTCGGCGTAGTACAGGGGTAGCGTTCTGGGCTCCTATATTCTAAGTTTTGCAGTTGCTGGTAAGATTTCCATTCCACCTTCTATTTTTAGTTCCTGTAACTACAACCCTTTCACCTGTAATTTGTGCAAAGTTTTATATATTCTCTATACAGAGCAATGCGAATTGTTTTTTTTAAGTGCTTCTCAATATAGTTTATCTTTAATTGCAAACACACACATCCTACTGTACCAAACACATTAAATTCGTAATGAAACATTACAGCAAGATATTTTACTCAGAAACGTAATTATAGACATTTCGTTTGACATCCTAGTGTTCTCTCTCTTTTCGAAAAGAAGTTTGTTGTTACTGTCAAAGATTTGATACCAGCAGCAAAAATTTCAAATGGACACATTCCCAAAACTGAATGGTTTCAGATACAGAAAACATTAATGCACATTGTTGTTTTCTTTGTTATTCGATTATATAGTCATTGTTTTCAACATGCCAAAATAATGTAGATGCATGAAAGACGCATAATTTGTTACAGGACACTCGTTTATCAAGTGAGGAAACTGTGTGATATGGGCTTACAAAATTTAAGCAACAGAATGCACATTGCACAAGACCTTGTCTCTATTGCTCCCTTCATGCAAACTACAAGTGTTCGAGAAAAATGGAGTAGGATCTTTTTCGTAGAAATTTTATATAGTTTAATTTTGTACTGTAACGCGTTTTTGCTACCGACTGCAGATTTCATGTTATTAAGAAAAAACATGTAACATTAAATAAATACGTTTCATCTCGAGTACTATTCGAAATAGGAATATGACGATTTCTGTTGCTTCAGATTATCGTTTCTGTAAGTGATCTGCAAGCTTTATCAGAACACAGGAGTCGAGAGAACAGAGAAATGCGCGGAGTCGCTTTGTTCGGCACCACGCGGTTCGCCAGAGGAGTGGGGGGAATAATGAGCAGCGCGCCACACGGGCGGCTCCGCAAGCGAGCGGAGTCGGGAGAGTGGTGGGGAGAGGTGAACCGGTGAACCAGCTAACTCACCGACTCAGTTGGCGGTCGGATCGCCTCGATCGCCGGAGTCGTGCGGAGCAGCGAGCTAGCGGTAGTCGGGAGCCGCGCGCTCACTGAACCGCGGAGCTTGCGCGACTCACCGATTCTCGACTTGCTGGAGGAAGGCGCTGCACGTGTTTAGGCGCTCATTTTTTGCGTTTTATACTTGCACATGGTCTATAGCACATGTTTTTTTGTAGCTTAGGAAACTTCTGAAGCATGTGGCAAGGGGTTTAGGAAACTTCTGAAGATTGTGGCAAGGGGATCTTATGCAGCACATTGCTGTCACCAGAGGGACTTTTCGTATCAGATGAACTACCACTCTTTTTTTTGGATTCATCCATCACTCACTCCTTAGAAGGATCTGGCTCTTTGAATCAATTCAGGAGCAGATTGCCCATCTCTAGATAACACACGATAAACTGGACTTAATTGACGAGACGAGAAAATATAAAAATGCAACAAGTGAAGCAGGCAAAAGGGACTACAAACGTCTGAAAAATATGATTGACAGGAAGTGCACACTGGCTAAGCAGGAGTGGCTATAGGACTGATTCAGAAAAATGGATTAATTTATAACTAGGGGAAAAAATAAAAAAGATATTCGGATACTAGAAAAGCAGCTGTATGAACATCAAGAACTCTGACGAAAAACCAGTACTAAGCAAAGAGGGGAAGGCTGAACTGTTGAGGGAATATATAGAGAACCTATACCATGTAAATTAACTTGAAGACAGTATTCTAGAAATGGAAGACGAAGTGGAGGAAGATGAGTTAGAAGATATGATACTGCGAGAAGAATTTGACAGACCGCTGAAGGATTCAAGTCGAAACGAGGCCCCTGGCGTAGATGATATTCCGTCTGAACTACTGATATCGTTAGGAGAGCCAGTCATGAAAAAAACTTCCACCTGGTATGCAAGATGTATGAGACACGTAACATACCCTCCAACTTAGAGATGAATATTGTAATTCCAATTCCAAAGAAAGGAAGAGCACACAAATATGAAAATTACAGAACTATCAGTATAATAAGTCATAGTTGCAAAATAATAACACGATTTATTTACAAATGGAAAAGCTTGTAGAATCCGACCTAGGAGAAGATCAGTTTGGATTAAGGAGAAATGTAGGAACACGGGAGGCAATACATTACCACTAATCTTAGAAGATAGGCTAAGGAAAGGCAAACCTACGTTTTTAGCATTTTTTTGATTTGGAGAAAACTTTTGACAATGGTGACTGGTATGCACACTTTCCAATTCAGAGGTTCGCAGGTGTAAAATATAGGGAGTGAAGAGTTGTATTCAACGTATACAAAAACCAGACAGTAATTATTAGGGTCGAAGGGCAACAAGTGGACGCAGAGGTTGGGAAGGGAGTAAAACAGGGTTGTAGCCTTTCCCCAGTGTTGTTCAATCTGTACATTGAGCAAGCAGCGAAGGAATGCAAAGAGAAGTTGGAGGGGGAATTAACATTCAGGGAGAAGAAATAAAACTTTGCAGTTTGCCAATGACATAGTTATTTTGTCAGAGACTGTAAAGGATTCGGAAGAGCAATTACATGGAATGGACAGCTATAGGAGGAACATTAACAAGAGTAAAACGAGGTTAATGGAATGGAATGTCAGAAAATTAGGCGATGTTGAAGGAACTGGGTTAGGTAATGAGACAATAAAAGTAGTAGATTTGTTATTTGGGTAGCAAAGTAACTTCTGATGGCCGAAGTAGAGAAGATATAAATTGCAGAATGGCTATGGGAGGAAAAGCGTTTCTAAAGAAGCAAAACTTGTTAACATCCAATACTAATTTGTTGGAAGTCCTTTCTGAAAGCATTTGTCTGGAGTATAGCAGTGTGTGGGAGTGAAACATGGACGATAAGGAGTTTAGACAAAAGATGATACAAGCTTTTGAAATGTGGTGCTACAGACTAATGGTGAAGATTAGATGGGTAGATCACGTAACTAATGAGGAGGTGCTCAACAGAATCGGGGAGAAAAGGAGTTTCTGGCATATCCTAACTAAGAGAACAGATAGGTTGGTGGGACACATTCTGAGACATCAAGAAATTGTCAACTTAGCATTAAAAGGAAGTGTGTGGGGTAAAAATCGTACAGGTAGACCGAGGGATGAATACAGTAAGCAGATTCAAAAGGATGTATGTTGCTGAACGTATTGTCAGGTGAAGAGGCTTGCACAGGATAGTGTAGGGTGGAGAGCTGCATCAAACCAGTCTGCGAACTGAAGACCAGAACAACAAACTCTTTAAACTATTATTTTAATGTCTCTATCACATTTTCATTATCTCTTTCTATTATTATCACGGCTTGCCTTGGTAGTTTGTTCTGAGTTTATTTTCTTTGCCTATACTGATTGCGAGTCACTATAGCCCAGAAGAAACACAGCATCCATTTAGCATCCAGAAATGTTTCGTGACATCCCTCGCCCGAACCCTTGCCCAAAACTATCTTTGCACACGTCATCTTGTTATCTGTAATTGATGATTTTCTTATTATAACTGAAGCGTGGTCATTTCAAAGCAAAGGGGGACTGAAAAAGTATTATAAACACGTCGTTCTTAGTACAATGAATTAATGAATAATTTAATGTCTAAAATGGCATATTAACAGTTAACACCTCCATGGTACGAGAATTATGGATTACTCTCGCAACTGTTGGCCGTAGCATAATGGGTGATGTATTAGCTTGTGATGTACGAAAAATGTGGACGGTGGTTCGAAACTGGCTGAGTGTGGTGGCACAGCGCGCTCGGTCAGAAGGTGGCCGGCATGGTAGCTCAGCGTGCTGGGTCAGTGGGCTCGACGCCCTCTGTAACCGATCAAACCGAAGAACCAATGAAACGAGAGAGAAGAAAAAGGGCTCAACGCCATAAGTAATAATAAAATTTTCAGCGAATAACTGAAAATGAACATGAACAGACGACCGCAAAGCATCTATCTACCAGAAGAACTAAGAGATATAAATAAAAAAATAATAGCCTGGTAATTTTTATAACCTGCTTGCTTGATACAAAGGTATTCGCACACACCTGTTAATTGAACGGAACTATATTCTGCAAGATTCAGAGTGCTTCAAAGTTAAAAGCGCTTTCTCTGAAGAGTGCATTTGTTCTATTTTCTTAACATGCCATGACATACATAACAACGAATTGCAAACATAGACTTTTTTATCACATGTACATGAATTTGGGTGATACTGTTATAATGTCTGTTGTAAATGACATTATGATACTAGTAACTTTGTATATAGTTTAAGTACTAGAGTTGAGTGGAATTCAATATTATCACACTTATTTTGTTTGTGACGGTGTGAAAGAGAAATCTGCTCTTTACTTTGGCGCAGAACTGATATGAACAAAGTCATAGCTGAACAACAGAAAAGATAACTGAATCTACATTAAAAGCGTCCATAGCAACCATGACAAACATTTCAGTAGACGCAATGATTCTAAGTAATTAATTTCAACATATTCCATAAATAGTGAATACTTTATAAAAAAAATATTCATGGTAATTTGTTGCAATTTCTACACTTCCATTCCGTTTAATTAAAGTATGGCCGTTTAACAGAACTCTAGGATTTCATTTATATACAAAACTTTTAATTAGCAGGTTGTTTAGAATATTAATTATTACAGTATCCTCGCAGTTTATGTGCATATTCTTCAGAAGACCATTGCTCAATTTATTGTTACGTATTTAACAGTATGTTCACGAAATAGAACAAACGTTCATTTTAGTAGGAGGACTCTTACATTTGCACAACTCGAAATGTTGCAGAACATAGTTCTATGTAATTAATAAGACTGCCTAAACTCTCTTAGGAGCCAAGGCAAAAAAAATTGTAGGTAAGAGTTTCGAACTACTGACCATGTACATCGCAATCCATCGCGCTGCCCACTACACCACGGCGAATAAAAGAGAAACCGTTCCTTAATTATTGCATTTTTACATACTATATTATAATTTTTAAGACTAAGAACGAAGTGTTTTTGTTAATTCCTCAGTGCGGCATTGCTTTGAAATAACAGTGCGTGAGCTATAATAAGAAAATCATAAAGTCCGGAAAGCAAGATGGTGTATGCCAGAGTCCTGGGCGAAGAATGTCACGTGACATTTCGGAACGACTGGTTTACGTAAAATCAAAGGTCGGTGTGGAATCGCCGTTATTTTTTGAAATATCTCTGTACCGGTGCAAGTTAAGGAAAAAAATACCAAGAAAGCCAGATTGTAGACAATTTTGTCCTCCAAAATTTCGTCTATTCAATTTCAGTGTCAGATAAATGATTAAGCCGTTATTTTTATTTAAATTACCGCCCACTTTAAGTGTTACTACTGTAACCTAAAGTAGAAGAAAAAAACATTAAATACGATTCAAAAAGAGGAAAGTAACGTAACTTATACATTTTGATATATGGTATGCGAAAAACATTGTATTTTAACAATTGAAAATCCGATTGTGATGACAATGATAGAGGATAGATTACATCTCACCGTAAAAACGTTCGCTGAACCAATGACAGGCACGTAAAATAGTAAATCACATTCACACAACTTAAAATTTTGACCTTGATCTTCATCAGAAAAAGTAACACGTTCACCCATACCTCAGACAACTATGCACACACGACCACCATCTCCGGCAGCACCAGCGCTGTATTGTGTGGATTTATGATTATGATTCTTTTCCTAATGAAGGTCGTGTTCGAAACGTTTTCTGAATGTAACTGTCTATTTTACTTGTATGAGAGCGGCTCAGAGATCATCTTTATGGTGAGTCGTTACCTATCTTCTGTTATTGAAAAATATTTTGTTTTATTGGAATAAAATATATTTTTGCATTATTGACCAGTTAATGTACTATATTGAACAACTAAATCGTACTTGTAGTCATATAATAAAGCTCTCATACGAGAACAGTGACTGGCTGAGAAAAAAATTTTTCTTGAGTAGGCATGAATTTATTTTACACGGATATTATTGGCAATTTATCATTTGTAAACAAGAACATAAGTGTAATATGTTTGTGTAATTTAAATATATATGAGTAAATGAGAAAGTTTAACGCCAAGAACAAATGTAACACTTTCACAAATTAATAATTTTAATTGGTGTTATGGACTATAATAATATATTGAAAAAGAAGATTACCTGTAGTGCATTAATTTGCATCGTAAATAAGAGGTTACTAGTTTCTTTGTGTTTGATGTTAAATGAGTGAATGTGTTTTGTGCGCGCGCGCGCGTGTTTGTGTGTGTGTGTGTGTGTTTGTGTGTGTGTGTGTGTGTGTGTGTGTGTGTGTGTGTGTGTTCGAGAAAGAGATAGACAGACCAACACACAGAGACATATAGAAGGGGAGTTGAACTTCGCACGAAACAAACGGGAAATCGGAGAGAGAGTGAGAGAGAGAGAGAGAGAGAGAGAGAGAGAGAGAGAGAGACAGCGAGACGTATTGAAAATGAAAGCAGTGGTGGGACGGGAGTATTTTTTTGTTCAGCTGTACATGACCATTTCGCAGGTGAATATTAATTGGGATTGCGTATGTTTCCTACTGTTCAAACAATGAAACGTATCATATCTACTCAAACGTAATTTCTAGAACATGTTATTAACGGATTGAGCAAAAATTGAAGAATGAAAGTACAAAAAAGCAGAAATATAGACTACTCTGCACATCCCCAAACCTATGAATATTAACACTGACCTTCACTTTGCGTTTCATTATTTTGGGAGAAAATAAAGTGATGGAACCACTATTCTGGAAACTAAAATCTATTTTTAGATCTTTTGATTATGATACAGCTAGCGTTAACTCCCGATCTCACGTTAATTCACTCTCCCTTCTCAGTCCATCGCGATCTACCCTACACTCTGTTAATTCCACTGTTACTTTATGCAGCTCAATCCTCTTCACGTATCTCCTGAACAATGTCTCCTGCAGTGACATAATTTTTAGATACATAGAGTGGAGTATTAAGAAACTATCTGCGAAGTGTATTGCGAGTAGAGTTGGTGGTAAAAACGTAATAATTTACGTATGCTTAACGGAGCTGTTTTCCATGCATTTCATTGTTTATGACGTCATATATACTGAAGTGTGTGTCGTTGTATTCACTGGTGTATGTACATACTGCATGCAAAATATGTCGCGAACAGAAGTAGTAGTAGTAAAGACGCAATTAATCGAAATCTCCTGTCTGGTACTGTGTGGTACTGTGATGTAAGTTTGAAGGTACATTCAGTGGTACGTATGCTGTCTGTTCCGTATACGAAATTAGTAGTATAGAAGTAATAGAGTGTATGCGGCAGTTTTACTGTTTGAACAGCGTAAGAAAAGGGAGCGATACATTTTACTCACTTCATGATTTTAAATCACTCCGAATGCTTACTTCCACATAATATATGAAATTAATTGATCCCAGTTGCTGCCCTGCTATAGTGTAGCTGAATGATACAGGGTCTTTCTTTCTATGCATTCGCAGCACATTACACTTGTCTACATTGAGATTCAATTGCCAGTTCCTGCACTATGTGTCAATTCGATGCAGATACTCCTGCAGTTCAATACAATTTTCCATTATTACAACCTCTCTATATACTACAGCATCATCTGAAAAAGCCTCAGTGAACTTCCGATGTTATCCGCAAGGTCATTTATATAAATTGTGAACAGCAACGGTTCCATGACACTCCCCTGTGGCACACCTGACATCACTCAAACTTCGGAAGACTTCTCTCCATTGAAAATGATATTCTGAATTCCATTATCGAGGAACTCGTCAATCCAATCACACAATTGATCTGATAGACCATATGTTCTTACTTTGTTCATTAAACGTCTGTGAGGAACTGTATCAAACGCCTTGCTGAATTCAAGAAACACAGCATCTACCTGAGAACCCGTGTGTATGGCCCTCAGTCTCGTGGACGAAGCGCGAGCTGGGTTTCACACGATCGGCTTTTATCGAAAACCCAAGCTGATTCCTACAGAGCAGATGTCTAGTTTTCAAAAATGTCATTATACTCGAACATAATACATGTTCTAAAATTCTATAACTGACCGACGTAAGAGATACAGGCCTATAGTTCTGCACATCTGTTCGACGTCCCTTCTTGAAAACGGGTATTACCTTCACCATATTGCAATCTTTCGGAATGCTACGCTCTTCTAGAGAGCTACGGTATACCACTGCAAGAAGGGGGCACGTTCCTTCGCGTACTCTGTGTAAAAGGAACTGGTATCCCATCAGGTCCTGCGGCCTTTCCTCTTTTGAGCGATTTTAATTTTTTTCTATCTTATATAGTTGTTTCCAATAAACATATGTACACTATATATGTACGACAGTTGTTACGTGTGTGTGTGTGTGTGTGTGTGTGTGTGTGTGTGTGTGTGTAGATCGCACGGTTGTCACTATATTTCTTATGTCATAGGCTATGTCTATTGTCATAAGCAGTAATCTTATTCCATCCCTTCTAATTTCTCCCTGATTTGTTACATTATAGCAACTTCAATTTGACAATCATTACTACAAGGTTGTAAATAATTACCATTAAAGTGTAATAATTATATGGCTTTCTGACCCTCTGGTCAATGATCAACTATTTTGATCCACTCCTGATTTACCATGGCAAGCTATGTGTAATTTTTTTTTTTTTTTTTTCATTTTGTTACCTTATTAGACACGATGTATAGATCATCTGTTAGCTGGTTAATTCCTATACAATGTATTCAAACTTGGCGCCATTTAGTTTTTTCTAAGCATCAAATATACACTGTATATGTTCGACAATTGTTATGATGTTCATCATTACCTTTATTTTCTGTGAGCTTGTATGTATATGAAGGGCACACGGTAATAACGATCTAAGTCCAGTTTGGAGGATCCTGAGAAAATTAAATTTCAAACTTTGAAGTCTGTTATCTGGTTACAGATTTAATTACTTTGTAGATTCTTTCCCCTGAAATTGTTGTCTACTTTATTTGTTATATCACTGAATAATAACCAGTTACAGTAGTACAGCACAACAATGGAAAATCAGAGCCATACAACAATAAACAAAATTTCCAAGGTAAAAACTATCTAAGTCATTTCATAAATGAATTTAAAAGCTTATGAACTACTTTTTTGTGACTATTATTACCATTGCACCACGTTTACACATGACACACAGGATATATTCAATAAAGTAATCTTACATTAACAAGAGCAAAACAAAAATAATGGAATGCGGTCTTAGAAAATCAGGCGATGCTGAAGGAATTAGATTATGTAATGAAACAATGAAGGTGGTAGATGAGTTTTGTTACTTGGGTAGTAAAATAACATGCGATGGTCGCAGTACAAAGGATATAAAATGCAGAATGGCAATGGGAAGAAAAGCATTTTTGAAAAAGAGAAATTTGCTAACATCGAATATTAATTTAAGTGTAAGGAAGTCTTTTCTGAAGGCATTTGTGTGGAGTGTTGCCTTGTACGGGAGTGAAACATGGACGATAAGCAGTGCGGACAGGAAGAGAATAGAGGCTTTTGAAATGTGGTGCTACAGAAGAATGCTGAAGATTAGGTGGGTAGATCACATAACTAATGAAGAGGTACTGAACAGAATTGGTGAGAAAAGGAATTTTTGGCATACCCTGACTAAAAGAAGGGATCGCTTGGTAGGACACATTCTTAGACATCGGGGAATCGTAAATTTAGCATTGGAGGGAAGTGTGTGGGGTAAAAATCGCAGAGGGAGACCAAGAGACGCGTATAGTAAGCAAATTCAAAAGGATGTGGGTTGCCGTACTCATGAGGAGATGAAAAGGCTTCCTCAGGATAGAGTAGGGTGGAGAGCTGCATCAAACCAGTCTCTGGACTGAAGACCATAACAACATAACATCATCTTTACCTAATAATAGGTCTACTTGCGATAATTAGTAAGACATTGAAAAAAGTTAATACAAGAAAACACAGACTTTACATAATACAATTATTATCAAAATGCCTACAATATCTGAAATGATTTTAAAAGCATACAAAAAATTGTAACGGCTTAATTATAGTGAGAAAGTTTTTCTAAATTATTTACCTTTATATATAGCACACAAGTTATCTAATAATGCAAAAGAGTAACAAATTAATGCTGGTATTTAAATAGGGAAAATATAAGTCCAGAGTTATAATGTCTGTAAAATAATGAAACGCTATCTCATTCACCTTCATCATTAGTTTCTCCGAATGGTAATGAACTGAAATATTGTTGAGCTTCTGGACCACAAAATTGCTTCAAAATTTGCAGATCGTCATATTTCGCTTTAGGGATGCCAAGAAGCTGTAGGTGACTGTGTGAAGGAAGGGGCTTCTCTTTTAGTTCTTTAAGTTGAGGAGCATCAGTGATGCACCACAGTATGACTGTCGCAGGTGGGCCAGTTTATCATTCTGCGTCACGAGGAACTGTGAGATAGTTCTTTGAACAAAAGGACATTTCTTCTTGTAACTTTTATTCAGAAATTGCTCCCACTGAAATAAAAAATCTTTCTTACAGTTCACGACAGCAAAGGGTTCCGGAAGTCGTCTTGAAGTTTCAATAACTTGACGCCAGTCATTTGGCGTTTCGCATACTGCCTTTGTATTTACTAGGGCCATGTTTTTGTCACATTCAAGATAGGAATGACTCCTCACTGGAAAAGTTATATGGATGCGGTCAAATCTTCCTTTAGCATGCACCAAGAAATGGCAGAAACGAAACACACTGTAGTTCTTGTTCTGTCCTGAACAAGAATCGCAGAATACACTGAGTTCACGTACACTGCTGGGTATGACTTCGGTACAGTAATGCCATAACATAGAACAAACTTCGTCTGAACCTTTGTTTGAAATGGTTTGATCATAGGTATAGAATACGGACTTTCCTGTGGCAAGGCAATGTATATTAAATGAGTGAAATGATAGCTGCCGTCGGTAGTAAAGCTCACTCAAGATATTGGGAAGTGGGAGATTTTTCTGATAATCCATCGTAATTGCAACTCTGTTTCCGATTTTTCTACACATCCGCCGTTCATTCCTCATTATTTCATAAAACCTGTCAGACTTTTTTTGTGTACTTCATTTTCAGCAGATAAGCATTTTCTTTTCTTAATCAGGTCATGTAGACACCTCATCGGGACTGCTAGCTATCTGTGAATCAACTTCAGCAACATCAGCTTGAAATTTTTCGCATATGCTGCAGGTATCAGTCCTTGGGTAGCCAAAACTTATGTCACATTTTATCACAAAAATTATACGATATTGTTCATAGGATATTGGGTTGTCTGGGAATTTGTTTAAGTACATCTGGTGTAACTTCTTGGCGTTAAGTTCTTCAGATAAGTAGAGCTTCTTACTGTCATGCAAGCTGTAATGAGCAGTACGCCCTTTTAGCGATAGTATATGTTCATGAACTTTGGCTATTGTTTCACCCTTAAGTTTGTGTGGCCTATTACCATGTTTACCCCAGGTCTCGCGTGCTTTCCCTGTAGTGGCCAGGGAACGTTTCAAAGTGATGAGACGTCGATTTGTAATGCCATGAATTGACTGAAGTGTTGCATGACAGACTGTTATTTCAACTACCTTACCACCCGAACTTTGTAACTGTAGGAGAAATCACGAAATTGTGCTTCATCAGAATTCTTTCTTGGTCTCCTGCGCAATATAGGCTTCACAGTGATTAGACCACATAAATGTGCATTTTGTCATAAGATTCCATTTCATTAAACTGCTTAATCAATGTATTTCTTTCTGTGTTAGTTGTATTTACAAAGCATTTCATACGTGAACACTCACAGTCGTCACCGGTAAAGTGACTCATAGCTCGAATGCGTTTTGAATCATCTGTAACTCGCCCATGAACCTTCCTCTTCTTTGAACAGGTTCTTCACTACTGCTTGACATTGCGAAATTTTTCGAACACTGACTCAACACACAGCTATAGCACAACTGACTGTGCACTAACAAGACTGTGTTTATAACAATGAAATGCAATAATGGATCATTAATGCCAGCATCTGTGGACCCTGATCGTTCTTCCAAAGGAACAATGTGACTTTGATCATTCTTCCAAAGTATACAAAAACTTTGAGACTGAATTACATGGACACCGATCAATTCTCCAAACTCAAAGTTTCACAGGCTGAAAGTTCTTCATTTCTACTACAAGATGGCAGTGCAAGCTAAAATTCGATCTGAGATGGACTTTGATAGTTTTTCCCGTGCACCCTTCATATCATTTGTCAATTGCTGTTAATTTGTTTATAATATTTTAGCTCTGCCACCTGACGATTTGTTCTTTTAATCAACTATTTTGACCCACCCATGATTTGTATTATGACACGACATGTGGCATTTATTCATTTCACGTACACTGCTGGGTATGACTTCGGTACAGTAATGCCATAACATAGAACAAACTTCGTCTGAACCTTTGTTTGAAATGGTTTGATCATAGGTATAGAATACGGACTTTCCTGTGGCAAGGCAATGTATATTAAATGAGTGAAATGATAGCTGCCGTCGGTAGTAAAGCTCACTCAAGATATTGGGAAGTGGGAGATTTTTCTGATAATCCATCGTAATTGCAACTCTGTTTCCGATTTTTCTACACATCCGCCGTTCATTCCTCATTATTTCATAAAACCTGTCAGACTTTTTTTGTGTACTTCATTTTCAGCAGATAAGCATTTTCTTTTCTTAATCAGGTCATGTAGACACCTCATCGGGACTGCTAGCTATCTGTGAATCAACTTCAGCAACATCAGCTTGAAATTTTTCGCATATGCTGCAGGTATCAGTCCTTGGGTAGCCAAAACTTATGTCACATTTTATCACAAAAATTATACGATATTGTTCATAGGATATTGGGTTGTCTGGGAATTTGTTTAAGTACATCTGGTGTAACTTCTTGGCGTTAAGTTCTTCAGATAAGTAGAGCTTCTTACTGTCATGCAAGCTGTAATGAGCAGTACGCCCTTTTAGCGATAGTATATGTTCATGAACTTTGGCTATTGTTTCACCCTTAAGTTTGTGTGGCCTATTACCATGTTTACCCCAGGTCTCGCGTGCTTTCCCTGTAGTGGCCAGGGAACGTTTCAAAGTGATGAGACGTCGATTTGTAATGCCATGAATTGACTGAAGTGTTGCATGACAGACTGTTATTTCAACTACCTTACCACCCGAACTTTGTAACTGTAGGAGAAATCACGAAATTGTGCTTCATCAGAATTCTTTCTTGGTCTCCTGCGCAATATAGGCTTCACAGTGATTAGACCACATAAATGTGCATTTTGTCATAAGATTCCATTTCATTAAACTGCTTAATCAATGTATTTCTTTCTGTGTTAGTTGTATTTACAAAGCATTTCATACGTGAACACTCACAGTCGTCACCGGTAAAGTGACTCATAGCTCGAATGCGTTTTGAATCATCTGTAACTCGCCCATGAACCTTCCTCTTCTTTGAACAGGTTCTTCACTACTGCTTGACATTGCGAAATTTTTCGAACACTGACTCAACACACAGCTATAGCACAACTGACTGTGCACTAACAAGACTGTGTTTATAACAATGAAATGCAATAATGGATCATTAATGCCAGCATCTGTGGACCCTGATCGTTCTTCCAAAGGAACAATGTGACTTTGATCATTCTTCCAAAGTATACAAAAACTTTGAGACTGAATTACATGGACACCGATCAATTCTCCAAACTCAAAGTTTCACAGGCTGAAAGTTCTTCATTTCTACTACAAGATGGCAGTGCAAGCTAAAATTCGATCTGAGATGGACTTTGATAGTTTTTCCCGTGCACCCTTCATATCATTTGTCAATTGCTGTTAATTTGTTTATAATATTTTAGCTCTGCCACCTGACGATTTGTTCTTTTAATCAACTATTTTGACCCACCCATGATTTGTATTATGACACGACATGTGGCATTTATTCATTTCACGTACACTGCTGGGTATGACTTCGGTACAGTAATGCCATAACATAGAACAAACTTCGTCTGAACCTTTGTTTGAAATGGTTTGATCATAGGTATAGAATACGGACTTTCCTGTGGCAAGGCAATGTATATTAAATGAGTGAAATGATAGCTGCCGTCGGTAGTAAAGCTCACTCAAGATATTGGGAAGTGGGAGATTTTTCTGATAATCCATCGTAATTGCAACTCTGTTTCCGATTTTTCTACACATCCGCCGTTCATTCCTCATTATTTCATAAAACCTGTCAGACTTTTTTTGTGTACTTCATTTTCAGCAGATAAGCATTTTCTTTTCTTAATCAGGTCATGTAGACACCTCATCGGGACTGCTAGCTATCTGTGAATCAACTTCAGCAACATCAGCTTGAAATTTTTCGCATATGCTGCAGGTATCAGTCCTTGGGTAGCCAAAACTTATGTCACATTTTATCACAAAAATTATACGATATTGTTCATAGGATATTGGGTTGTCTGGGAATTTGTTTAAGTACATCTGGTGTAACTTCTTGGCGTTAAGTTCTTCAGATAAGTAGAGCTTCTTACTGTCATGCAAGCTGTAATGAGCAGTACGCCCTTTTAGCGATAGTATATGTTCATGAACTTTGGCTATTGTTTCACCCTTAAGTTTGTGTGGCCTATTACCATGTTTACCCCAGGTCTCGCGTGCTTTCCCTGTAGTGGCCAGGGAACGTTTCAAAGTGATGAGACGTCGATTTGTAATGCCATGAATTGACTGAAGTGTTGCATGACAGACTGTTATTTCAACTACCTTACCACCCGAACTTTGTAACTGTAGGAGAAATCACGAAATTGTGCTTCATCAGAATTCTTTCTTGGTCTCCTGCGCAATATAGGCTTCACAGTGATTAGACCACATAAATGTGCATTTTGTCATAAGATTCCATTTCATTAAACTGCTTAATCAATGTATTTCTTTCTGTGTTAGTTGTATTTACAAAGCATTTCATACGTGAACACTCACAGTCGTCACCGGTAAAGTGACTCATAGCTCGAATGCGTTTTGAATCATCTGTAACTCGCCCATGAACCTTCCTCTTCTTTGAACAGGTTCTTCACTACTGCTTGACATTGCGAAATTTTTCGAACACTGACTCAACACACAGCTATAGCACAACTGACTGTGCACTAACAAGACTGTGTTTATAACAATGAAATGCAATAATGGATCATTAATGCCAGCATCTGTGGACCCTGATCGTTCTTCCAAAGGAACAATGTGACTTTGATCATTCTTCCAAAGTATACAAAAACTTTGAGACTGAATTACATGGACACCGATCAATTCTCCAAACTCAAAGTTTCACAGGCTGAAAGTTCTTCATTTCTACTACAAGATGGCAGTGCAAGCTAAAATTCGATCTGAGATGGACTTTGATAGTTTTTCCCGTGCACCCTTCATATCATTTGTCAATTGCTGTTAATTTGTTTATAATATTTTAGCTCTGCCACCTGACGATTTGTTCTTTTAATCAACTATTTTGACCCACCCATGATTTGTATTATGACACGACATGTGGCATTTATTCATTTCACGTACACTGCTGGGTATGACTTCGGTACAGTAATGCCATAACATAGAACAAACTTCGTCTGAACCTTTGTTTGAAATGGTTTGATCATAGGTATAGAATACGGACTTTCCTGTGGCAAGGCAATGTATATTAAATGAGTGAAATGATAGCTGCCGTCGGTAGTAAAGCTCACTCAAGATATTGGGAAGTGGGAGATTTTTCTGATAATCCATCGTAATTGCAACTCTGTTTCCGATTTTTCTACACATCCGCCGTTCATTCCTCATTATTTCATAAAACCTGTCAGACTTTTTTTGTGTACTTCATTTTCAGCAGATAAGCATTTTCTTTTCTTAATCAGGTCATGTAGACACCTCATCGGGACTGCTAGCTATCTGTGAATCAACTTCAGCAACATCAGCTTGAAATTTTTCGCATATGCTGCAGGTATCAGTCCTTGGGTAGCCAAAACTTATGTCACATTTTATCACAAAAATTATACGATATTGTTCATAGGATATTGGGTTGTCTGGGAATTTGTTTAAGTACATCTGGTGTAACTTCTTGGCGTTAAGTTCTTCAGATAAGTAGAGCTTCTTACTGTCATGCAAGCTGTAATGAGCAGTACGCCCTTTTAGCGATAGTATATGTTCATGAACTTTGGCTATTGTTTCACCCTTAAGTTTGTGTGGCCTATTACCATGTTTACCCCAGGTCTCGCGTGCTTTCCCTGTAGTGGCCAGGGAACGTTTCAAAGTGATGAGACGTCGATTTGTAATGCCATGAATTGACTGAAGTGTTGCATGACAGACTGTTATTTCAACTACCTTACCACCCGAACTTTGTAACTGTAGGAGAAATCACGAAATTGTGCTTCATCAGAATTCTTTCTTGGTCTCCTGCGCAATATAGGCTTCACAGTGATTAGACCACATAAATGTGCATTTTGTCATAAGATTCCATTTCATTAAACTGCTTAATCAATGTATTTCTTTCTGTGTTAGTTGTATTTACAAAGCATTTCATACGTGAACACTCACAGTCGTCACCGGTAAAGTGACTCATAGCTCGAATGCGTTTTGAATCATCTGTAACTCGCCCATGAACCTTCCTCTTCTTTGAACAGGTTCTTCACTACTGCTTGACATTGCGAAATTTTTCGAACACTGACTCAACACACAGCTATAGCACAACTGACTGTGCACTAACAAGACTGTGTTTATAACAATGAAATGCAATAATGGATCATTAATGCCAGCATCTGTGGACCCTGATCGTTCTTCCAAAGGAACAATGTGACTTTGATCATTCTTCCAAAGTATACAAAAACTTTGAGACTGAATTACATGGACACCGATCAATTCTCCAAACTCAAAGTTTCACAGGCTGAAAGTTCTTCATTTCTACTACAAGATGGCAGTGCAAGCTAAAATTCGATCTGAGATGGACTTTGATAGTTTTTCCCGTGCACCCTTCATATCATTTGTCAATTGCTGTTAATTTGTTTATAATATTTTAGCTCTGCCACCTGACGATTTGTTCTTTTAATCAACTATTTTGACCCACCCATGATTTGTATTATGACACGACATGTGGCATTTATTCATTTCACGTACACTGCTGGGTATGACTTCGGTACAGTAATGCCATAACATAGAACAAACTTCGTCTGAACCTTTGTTTGAAATGGTTTGATCATAGGTATAGAATACGGACTTTCCTGTGGCAAGGCAATGTATATTAAATGAGTGAAATGATAGCTGCCGTCGGTAGTAAAGCTCACTCAAGATATTGGGAAGTGGGAGATTTTTCTGATAATCCATCGTAATTGCAACTCTGTTTCCGATTTTTCTACACATCCGCCGTTCATTCCTCATTATTTCATAAAACCTGTCAGACTTTTTTTGTGTACTTCATTTTCAGCAGATAAGCATTTTCTTTTCTTAATCAGGTCATGTAGACACCTCATCGGGACTGCTAGCTATCTGTGAATCAACTTCAGCAACATCAGCTTGAAATTTTTCGCATATGCTGCAGGTATCAGTCCTTGGGTAGCCAAAACTTATGTCACATTTTATCACAAAAATTATACGATATTGTTCATAGGATATTGGGTTGTCTGGGAATTTGTTTAAGTACATCTGGTGTAACTTCTTGGCGTTAAGTTCTTCAGATAAGTAGAGCTTCTTACTGTCATGCAAGCTGTAATGAGCAGTACGCCCTTTTAGCGATAGTATATGTTCATGAACTTTGGCTATTGTTTCACCCTTAAGTTTGTGTGGCCTATTACCATGTTTACCCCAGGTCTCGCGTGCTTTCCCTGTAGTGGCCAGGGAACGTTTCAAAGTGATGAGACGTCGATTTGTAATGCCATGAATTGACTGAAGTGTTGCATGACAGACTGTTATTTCAACTACCTTACCACCCGAACTTTGTAACTGTAGGAGAAATCACGAAATTGTGCTTCATCAGAATTCTTTCTTGGTCTCCTGCGCAATATAGGCTTCACAGTGATTAGACCACATAAATGTGCATTTTGTCATAAGATTCCATTTCATTAAACTGCTTAATCAATGTATTTCTTTCTGTGTTAGTTGTATTTACAAAGCATTTCATACGTGAACACTCACAGTCGTCACCGGTAAAGTGACTCATAGCTCGAATGCGTTTTGAATCATCTGTAACTCGCCCATGAACCTTCCTCTTCTTTGAACAGGTTCTTCACTACTGCTTGACATTGCGAAATTTTTCGAACACTGACTCAACACACAGCTATAGCACAACTGACTGTGCACTAACAAGACTGTGTTTATAACAATGAAATGCAATAATGGATCATTAATGCCAGCATCTGTGGACCCTGATCGTTCTTCCAAAGGAACAATGTGACTTTGATCATTCTTCCAAAGTATACAAAAACTTTGAGACTGAATTACATGGACACCGATCAATTCTCCAAACTCAAAGTTTCACAGGCTGAAAGTTCTTCATTTCTACTACAAGATGGCAGTGCAAGCTAAAATTCGATCTGAGATGGACTTTGATAGTTTTTCCCGTGCACCCTTCATATCATTTGTCAATTGCTGTTAATTTGTTTATAATATTTTAGCTCTGCCACCTGACGATTTGTTCTTTTAATCAACTATTTTGACCCACCCATGATTTGTATTATGACACGACATGTGGCATTTATTCATTTTATTACCCCATAGCACATGGTGTAAAAAGCATTTGTAAAAAGTATTAGTTTTGGTTTTTGTATTGCTAAATTTCAATTTTACCTAGTGTAATTTCACTTGCCACGGCGCCACTAGGCACACTATGTTTAAGAAAGGCACGCCATCTGCTGACCAAAATCTGTGAACATGTATTGTACCTTTACTGTGCCCTCAGACTGCTCCTTGATGTTAGAAAAAGAACATGTAACCATTTATACCGACGCACATTATGTATATTGGGTACGTGTGCTGAATTTTATCCTACTAAAATAATTTGCATATTGTTTTTGCAATATATTATCCAATTATTATTTCCCTTTGACAGATTCTGATGATGATCCAGGTCGAAACGCGTCAAACAAAGTCATATTGCAACCACTTCATCACTTTTAAAAATACAGCGACCTATGCAGCTTATTGCAGACTACATTTATTATTAATCCTGGTTGTCTGCCTCCTCCGTGACTTTATGTCACAATTATTTGTTTTTTCTATCCCTCTGTTAATTATTTCGGTATCTGCCAGTTTGTAATCTGTGCGGCAATCTAGAGAAGGAACTACAGTGCAATCTTCCTCGATGAAACAGCTTTGGAAAAAGACATTTAGTAATTCGGCCTTTAGAGGCTGTGTATAACTACATTTTTTATTTGTCTTTGAAGCTGCCACTTAACATGACAAGCTAGTTCTCCTCTTTTAGATATTTCTCTCTGACCAGTACATCTATACTGTAAGGTAACCCTTAAGGTAAGCCTTACATTATAACGAGGAATGAGCTTCATTTTGAACATATTATTCGTTTGAACCTGTTTATAGTGAATATGTAGTAATTAACTTCTTATGTGACTTAATTAATTATCGAGATGCACAATGTATGTAGATAACTTAATTGTGAACATTTTATGTCATTTATTTATTATCTGGATTGTAATTGTTTATGTATATATTATTTTATTTTATTTGTACTTTGTATTTTTCTATATGACTGTGATTACTTGTTATGTTTAATTTGTCAATGTAAAGTATTTCTCTGTGAACAGTTATCGATATGACTTTATCGTATAGCAGCGCTCGCCTTTGGGAGAGCAGGCAATCAGCAGTATCTGCCGCCCCGTGACGTAGATCAGACGTTCGTACGCAGTCCACGGACAATATAAGTAATAAAGTTAAAACAAAATGAAAGTTCTAATTTGTTATAAGTGCAACGATATGAAAGTTTATGTGAAACCTATGAACATAAGTGAGGTAAGAATTGATTTTAATGAAACGTTTATTCGTTCGTTCTGCTGAGGCAGAAATTCGTTACGTGTTCGGTAACCGTCCCAGACGTCCGAAACGCGGTAGCGTCATCGCGGACGCTAACGGTCGCGATTAATTATGCGATTCGCGAAGCATCACGGCGAACTGCTAGCAAGCTGCCAAAGGAGGAGCCACCATCAAAATGATTTCTGTATGAATTTATGTATCATTTATATGACTGCAGACTACCACGTCGCTGTACTGATAAATAAAATAAGTTAAATGCTATTGGTTGTAATTTACTGTGAAAGCATGTTTAAATTTTGTTTAAATACAGGAACATTAGACAGTACTTTTGCTACCTTATTTGAACAACTAATTAACCACTCATAATTAATGACAATCCTCAATAATGCATGAATAACATTACAACACAATCTTACAATCTAGTGAGTATCATTAATTGTTAGAGACTATGATTATCTCTCAATTTTATCTAAAAATGATAGTAGAAGATAACAGACAGTGGAATTAATGAATAATGAATAAATTTTCTATTTCGTTTTGCACTGAGTTCAACAATAATAGCTACCGCCACATCTATCCTATAAAGAACCAAACTCGTACTAATGTCGTATGCATAGCATTAAGACTGATTTACTTAAATTTCCTATTTGCTTGAGTGAATTAATTTTATAAGATACTGACTTTACTGGTTGGACTGCACCCACTTGCCAATCACTTGATGTTAAAAATCCTACTATTCATAATTTTCTAAATTATCGGCACCATTAGCGAACTAATTGAGTTGTACGCATTCCACAGACGGAGTAAGTTAATGTCTGCTATCAGTGTGTGCACAGTGTCTGTAGGAGATTTTGTAAGGAAGGGAAAGTTGAGTGATCTTTTGAAACGTTTGTCAGATAGGGCCATAGTATTTATTAATTACACTAATTGTCTTGCTTAATATTTTCAAAATTTAACTGCACCACTTGCACTAATCACGAGTTTAACGTAACCAACCACGAAATTAAGATCAGGTTTGTTATGTTGCTCAAACATTACAACAACAGCCACCACAGTTAATACTTAAAGCAAAATTTATTTTTTTACCTCCACTCACACTTTTCTTCAATAAAATAAACACCTTTCACCCAATATCCCCAACAAATATTTTCTTTCCTTACAATACATTATACAGAACTTTGGAAGCCGAGACTGCGATGGCTTGCAGAGTTCCAGAGCCCGAAATCGCCCTTCAGTGGTGCGCCGATAAAGTGTTCTCTGGAAGGCAACCGAGGTGATATTGTTTCCCGGAAGGGCAGATTTTGCTACTTCCTCCGCCCCCGCCGCATCTACTCTGCTTCCGCGAAGAGAAAACACGCCTCACCTCGTTACGTCCGCCGCTGCTTCTCGGAGTAGGCGGAGCCCTGGATCACGAAACCTGTGGGATGCTCGGCAGGAGCTGCTTCTGCGTAACGGGAGAAGCGGCGTAGTGCGGCCAGGATTGGAACCGCGACGCAAAGGTCAGGCAGCAACTACAGCGTACACTTCGACTGAACCAGTGTAATCACTAATCTGATATTTGCAACTGTTCCGTACATTCAGTATGCCAGATATAATAAATCACTTCAAACGTTTGTAAACCCATTGGACCAAACTGCTATGGCCATCTGTCCATAGACTTACAAACTACGTAACTTACACTCACACACCATGTCCGATGGAGGACTCTGACCTCCAACGGGAATAACCGGCAAGGCCGAAGCATGACGCCTTAAAGCACGCGGCTATTCCGTGCGGTAATAAATTTGTTCCAGCTAGACAATAAATGTACTAGATGAATTTTGTTATTTGGGTAGCAAGATAACCTCTGATGGCCGAAGTAAAGAATATATAAAATGCAGAATGGCTATGGCTATGGCCGTTTCTAAAGAAGCGAAACTTGTCAACATCCAATATTAATTTAAATGTTTACTTTCTGAAAGCATTTGTCTGGAGTGTAGCATTGTATGGGAGTGAAACGTGGACGATAAGGAATTAAGATAAAAAGGCTTTTGAAATGTCGTGCTACAGACGAATGATGAAAATTAGATTGGTAGATCAGGTAACTAATGAGGAGGTGCTCAACCGAATCGGAAAGAAAAGGAGTTTGTGGCATATCCTGACTAAGAGAAGGGATAGATTGGTTGGACACATTCTGAGCCGGCCGCGGTGGCCGAGGGGACTGAGGCGCTTCAGTCACGGTCTGCACGGCCACTACGGTCGGGGTTTCGAATCCCCCCATGGGCATGGATATTTGTGCCGCCCTAGTTCGTAAGTAGTTCATAAGTAGTTTGTAAGTTTAGGGACTGATGACCACGTAGTTAAGTCCCATAAGCTGTACAAACGTTTGAAACATTTTTGACACATTCTGAGACATCAAGGAATGGTCAACTTAGCATTAGAAGGAAGTGTCTGGGGTACAAAACGTGGAGGGAGACTAAGGGACGAATACAGTAAGCAGATTCAAAAGGATGTAGGTTGCCGAACTTATTCTCAGATGATGAGACTTGCACAGGACAGCGTAGCGTGGAGAGATGCATCGAACCAGTCTGCGGACTGAAGATTACAACAACAACAAGTATTTCAGTGTGCCTCATCAGGTGTTACATTTAAGCGCTTTTTGTGATTATACTGATTGCAATTAAAGACAATTTTTCCCTTTTTCTTTTTCATTTAGAAAGTATCCTAGGTTCTCAGGATTGTACATTTTGTGTAGATTAGAAACTACGCTTTTTTCCTAAAATTCCTATGTAATTTACTTACAATTCTTTACATCCTACAGAATTTTAGGTCTAAGTGGGTAAGATTAGTGTCGATTTGTGAAGTAAGGTTACACAACACTAGGCACATTCATTGTTCCGATAATTGCGTTTGTAACTCTGAAGGAACCAGTGATTGTAGAGAGTTTCATAAAAAGCATTAGGCAAGGATTGACTTATACGGAAGAAAGTAATACAGTAGAAGTAGAAAGATTAGCTTTGAGAGATAAAGCAGTGAAGGCGGCATATGATCATATGGGTAGAAGAACAAGACCTAATAGATACCGTTGGACAACTCAGTAGTTAACTGATGGAAGGAGAAAATGTAAATCACTGCAGGTGAACCAGACAAATGAGAGTGCAGATTTCTAACGTATGAGTTTGATAGAAAAGTGCAAAGTGCCCAGCCAGGAGTAGCTAGAGAACAAATGCAAGTGCGCAGAAAAATGTATAACAAAAGGAAATACCTACCCTAAAGAAAAAATTTGGAGACGTTTGGAGACAAGAAAGACAGCGGTGGAATGGCCGATGGCTCTAAGGCTCCTTGCCGCTGAGCGCGCGGTTGCTTGCCGTCGGAGATTCGAGTCCTACTTGGGGCTTAGGTATATGTATTGTCCTTAGTTTAAGTAGTTTGTAAGTCTAGGGACTGATGACCATAGCAGTTTAGTCCGATAGGTTTACAAATATTTGAACATTTGAGAAAAGGAAAGCAGCTGCATGAGTATCGAAAGCTTACAAGGTAAACCAGTACTAAGCTAATAAGGGAGAACTGACAGGCGAAAGTACACATAGAGAGGGGTTCAACAAAGAAAATCAACTTTGAAAGAGGAAAGAGGAAGTAGATGGAGATACGATACTGAGAGAAGAATTTGACAGAGCACTGAAAGATTTGCGTCAAATCAAGGTCTCAGGGGTAGACGACATTTCCTCCCTCTGAACTGTTGATGTCGTTAAGAAGTCTTGCACCTTGTGTTCAAGATGTATCAGACAGGGGAAATGCCCTTAGACCCGAAGAATAATATAATAAACCCAATTCCAAAGAATGCAAGTGCAGAGAAGTGTGAAAATTACAGAACTATTAGTTTAATAAATCATGGTTTCAAAACTCTACCACGAGTTAGTTAATGACGATGGAAGATTATAGAATATGACCTTGGGGAATATCATTCTGGATTATGGAGCAATGTGGAAACATGTGATACAATACACACAATACACACATTTTACAAGGTAGGTTAAGATTAGGCAAACCTACGGATTTAACATTTGTCGATTTGGAGAAATCAATACAGATTTTCGAATTCTGTAGGTAACAGGGGTCAATTATATGGAAAGAAGAATTATGTACAACTTGTACAAAATCCAGACTGGATTTATAGTAATCGGAAGGCATGAAAGGTACGCAGTGGTTGGGGAGGGAGTAAGACAGGGTTCTAACATTTCACCAATGTTATTGAATCTGTATATTGAGCAAGCTGTGAAAGAAAGCGAGGAGACATTTGGACACGGAATTAAAGTTCAGGAAGAATAAATGAAATCTTTGCGGTTTTCCGACCACATTTTAATTCTGTCAGTTACAGGTAATGGAATAAAGGGCAGTTTCTTGAATGCAGGTTATAAGATGAACATGACCAAGAACAAAACGCAGGCGATGCCGAACGTATTGAATTAGATGATGAGGTAATAATAGTAGTTGATGAGTTTTGTTATTTGGGAAGCAAAATAACGTCTTATGATCGAAGTAATGATTGTATAAAATGGCGATGAGAAGAAAAGTATTTGTGAAGAGGAAAAATATTTTGGCATCGTATATAGATTCGAATGTTAGGAAGTGTTTTCTGAAAGTATTTGTCTGGACTATAGCACGGCACTTGAGTGAAACTTGGATGATAAGAACTTAAGAGAGAAATATTACAGAAGCTATAAAATGTGATGTTGCATAGGAATTCAGAACAGTAGGTGGGTAGATCGCGTAACTAATGATGAGGTACTAATCTGAATTGGGAAGAAAAGAAATAGCTGGCATCTTGAATAATACAAGGTATCTATTGTTTGGAAAGATTCTGAGACATCGTGGAGGTAAGTGGGTGTGTATGGAGTAAAAATCGTAGAGGGAGACCCAGAGATGATTTCAGTAAGCAGGTTCTAAAGGATGCAATTTGGCGTTATTATTCAGAGGTGAAGAGTTTTGCGCAGAACAGGGTAGCGTGGAGAGCTGCATCAAATTAATCTTTTGATTGAAGATCACAAAATCTCACCTTACTTTTTGCTAATAGGAACATGTCTTCCACTTAACAGAGATATCACAGTCATTGTGTCTGCTAAACTGTTTTTCTCGTAGATTATTGCTGGCATGGTATTTTATTTATTTATGTATGTGTGTGTGTGTGTGTGTGTGTGTGTGTGTGTGTGTGATTAGTGGAAATGGGCAGGACCACTGTATTAGTAGTGTGTGGATAACTTTAATATTTGACTCTGACAGAAGCCGTAGCTAACCTTTCGGTGATCACTGTTTAAAACTAGCTTAGTAAGACAGAATGCCCTCTCAGAACATATTTTAAGCTTTCCCCATAGATTTAATCCATTGTTCACCGACAGGTAAATTTCCTCGAATCCTCATCTTATATTCCTGGACGGCAAATGCCATCTGGGATAAGGAAGATGTGCTGGTAACGATTTCTGAGTCGTCCGCAAATAGACAGCGCAGTGACATTGTTACAAATTATCATATGTGTGCAAACTCTAACAGGAAATGTTCAGTATCATAAGGATTAGAATGATATCGACGTATGGACCCAGACAGGTGCCATGTCATGGACTCGCACTCGTGCTCCTACAGCCAAGTGAGTGAGTTTGAACAGAGCCAAACTGTGGAATTACGACGGATGGGATCTTCCATTCAGATAATTACTAAACATACTGGGCTTGCTGCTTCAGTTGTACTACGATGCAATGGTCTCTTGAACATTCTCCCAACCGTAGACGAGTTTCTGAACGTCCGAAGAGCAGATTCTCTCAAATCGTTGTATTGTAAGGTTGCAAATGACAGATCGTTCAGCTGCCACAGCACATATAAGAGAGAGCCTGTGAGCGAGAAACCTTCAGCAGGAACTGTTGCCAACCTGATACTCGCAGTGGGAATACGGGCACATACACATGTCACGGTATCGGCATGTACGGGTGGAATCGTTTTGTTAGAGACTCACTTGAATCACAGTCTAACATACCAGTCTCTACACTCGAGCGAATTTTTGTTACGCACCGCGACAGCAACGCGACAAGCGGCCAGCAGGGGACACGGCTGAATTGGCGGTAGTTCTTACGTTGTACGTCGGGTTACTCGTAGCTTGTATACGTTTTCGTGATGCTTTCTGGAACGGGGAACGCTTTTAGCGCAATAAAATGAAGCAACAACCAGAAAAAATACGTCGTTTGCCTCTTTTCATATTTCCTAAGGACACAGAGAGGTATGTAACAATCATTGCCGGCCGCGGTGGCCGCGGGGACTGAGGCGCTTCAGTCACGGTCTGCAAGGCCACTACGGTCGAGGGTTCGAATCCCCCCTCGGGCATGGATATTTGTGCCGTCCTTAGTCTTAGTTAGTTCATAAGTAGTTTGTAAGTTTAGGGACATGACCCCGTAGTTAAGTCCCATAGACTATACAAACATTGCTACTATGTACTGCATTCTGGATGTCCAAAGCTAAAACAGACCTAAGATATAAAGTAATATTCTGAAGAATATGCTACAAAACTCTGAAACCTTATATTTTAGTAAAAAAATTGAAAATTCGGAAAAAAAGGAGGCAAACAAATACCTTATACTGATAGAAAATATTAACACCAAACCCAAATCTGGGTGTCAGTGGTCATACTTTTCCTGTTTCTTTTTTTTTTTTTTTTTTTTTTTTTTTTTTTTTTTTTTTTTTTACTTTCGGATATACGCACGTAAACCTAAGAAGGACAGTACCTAAACTTTAAACTATAAAAAAATTTATACGTATTTCAACTATTTGTTGGAAGCATCTCGTTCAAAATGTTCAAATGTTTGTATATCTTCTGGGACTTAACTACGGGGTTATCAGTCCCTAAACTTACAAACTACTTATGAACTAGCTAACACTACGGACGGCACAAATATCCATGCCCGAGGGGATATTCGAACCCCCGACCGTAGTGGCCGTGCAGAACGTGACTGACGCGCCTCAGTCCCATCGGCCACCGCGGCCAGAAAGCATCTCGTCCGACACAGAATAAGGAAGACGGAAGTCGTAATTTTAGTAAAAACTAAAACATAAAAGGAAATGAAAAGAAATTGTGTGTCATTCGCGTTTACTTTGGAGCTACACGGTACGCTTCTTAGGCTTATATTACTTCCGTTTCGATCGGGAAAGTTGCAAAAATATTCGGAGGCACCTGTTTCTGCATTAGTAGGTTCTAGCTTTCATCGTTTCATTAATCTGTTTTAGTTCCATTAATGTTTATTTATGCGTCATCCGTTTCGGATCCCTTGCCCACCGCTTGGAGCGCTAGTGTCGTCTTAGCTGTCAGGCGGTAGCAGATTTTACATCAGTGAGTGTCGCGACTGGTGTGTTAGACTGTGGGTCGGACTCTTACGCGCAAGATGTATACTTGTTTCGCGCTGCCTCGTTGGTGCTGTCGCTTCAAACACACTGCCTCCACCACAGGCCTTACGATCTGGGTTGCGATAAGCTGTTATTGTTTGTTGTCTTTGGTGTTTGTGGAGGGAATGCTGCCCAGCTCTCGGTTCGTGCAGAATGTTGTTAAGACCCGTTCTTTTGCCATTCTTGATACAGGGAGGTGATGTTTTGTATTAACTGAAAGAGGCTTGCCAAACACTGTGCGTAAAAGTCAACGTGCAATGGAAGAAGTGCAGTAACTTTCCTCCTGGACAGCACGAGTCTTATCCACTCGAGCACGTATGATATATGAGAGAGGACATGTAACATGTGGGACTCGTCACGCCACAACTCTTAGAGAACTACGATAACCGGTCGAGCAAGCGTGAAATAAGGATCCGAAAACTGTATATGCCATATGTACGATGGAATGAGTACCAGAACCGTCTCGAGGCTACACCACTTACTAATGATACATATGTTTCAATGAAATAAATCGCAATTTGCGATCATTTATGGCTACACTGTACTAGGTTTAGTAATACGAATGTACGGTGAATGAAAATTTGTTACCGGCCGGGATTCGAACCCGCGATCTCCAGCTTATTGGGCAGACGCATTGACCACTCCGCCACCGAGGACACCGTGAGCAACGCGACTGCAGATGACTCTTCCCTGCACCCCTCCCGCCACACCCAAATCTCCATTCGCCACGCAGAATTAAGAGGCTGTGGTAATAGGAAAGAGACGGTAATAGGAAAGAGACAGTGTGGTGAATGGACATTTGGGTGTGGCGGGAAACGTACAGGGTAGAGTCCTCTGCAATCGGATTGGTTACTGTGTCCTCGGTGGCGGAGTGGTCAACGCGTCCGCCTAGTGAGCAGGAGATCCAGGGTTCGAATCCCGGCCGGGCATAAATTTTCATTCGCCGCACATTGGTATTGCATCTAAACGTAGTACAGTGAAGCCATAAGTGATGGCAAATTGCGATTGATTAAAAACGAACGCTGTAACGTCGTCAAAAATATATAATTATATATGTCTCAGACTGTATCGAGACCTAATACCTCAGTACAGTCTGACCTATCTATCTGTAAACATAGTTATTTGATATAATCCATACATACTGTTTCAACAACAAAACCTTGAGATATTTCGAGAACTACAAGATGGTGTACTAATTATTATTTTCGATGTTGTTTTGCATTTCTCATACATTTATTTCACTCTTATGACGAAGACAGAAAGAATGATAAACGACACACTTTAGTAAAAGATTTAAAAATAATAAATAAATAAATAAATAAATAAAAGTTATTGTCCAGAAAGTATTTCTCAACTTCACATCAAGAAAATATATTGAAGGGGGAGAGGCTGGAAACAAATGTCCTTCAATCGTTTATCATTTCTTTAGATCAGTATCTCCATCGCTTAGGAACAGTGACAGAACTATTTCTCCTGAACAACAGAAAGGTGTCTAAGAAACGGAACGATATTTGATAGCTTTCCTCGGATCAAGACAATTGTAACTCGTCCGTTATTTATGAATATCCAGTTCCGTTTTCAAGGAATAAATAGGTAAACATGAAAATTTTTAGGATTTTGCAGTTCTCGCCATCTGTTTTAATGTTAATATCTTGATACAGTATTCTATAACCACATTTTTATATCCATTGCACTCGTGCCCCAGATGAGAGCCCGCATTGATGTTATTTTATGAGGATATACTGAAAAAAATCCTTGTAAATTTGTAGCTCACACCCAAACTTCAGATGTGAGACATTCATATCGGTACCAAAGATTGCATATCGATAAAGTATCAGCAAAAACTAGGATATTATTCGTAATATGTGCTGTCGTCCAGGAGAACATGGATAAACTATAATAATGAGTAACACGTTACATGCGGAGTAATGATCTACCAATAAGCCCACAGGAGCTCAATGTAATTTCCTTTCACAGTTACGCTTTTTCTATACTCCGTAGGCCAGGTGTTATTATTATAGTTTGTCCTGGACGATAGCACGAATTAGAGTTTTGGTTGATACTCTATCGACATACAACGTCTGGTACGGATATGACTGTCTGAATGTTTGGGTGTCATTATGTTGAAAGCATTGCTGTTGTACACACTGCACGCTTTGGTAAGAAAGACTAAGACACTTCAGCTTTCTCTAACCTGTAACTTGTGAGGTATGCAAATATAATCTTCCCACAAAACGATAAACGTAATTGTAAGGTCATTTCATCTTCTTATTCTCTATAATCAAACACAATGAAAAATGCATTTATCGCATTACAAAAAAGGCTAAAATGTGCTGGCAGAGTCAGAGATGAAAGGAGAATTAGCTGGTTGAGTTTTCTTCCAGTTGCAAAATTTTTCAATGAGACAATTTTGGCATATTTTTCCACGTCCAAAATAACACGATTTAAATTGTGATGTATAAAATGACACATGGCATCTTGTCATCAAAAATAGGATTTCTTATGTCGTGCAAATAACATTATTTTATACGAAGTAATTTATTATCGCCGTCTTTACCATTGTTTCAATATATTTACTTAGAAGCTTGCTGCAGTTAACGTTTAAAGTATGAACTGATAATTACAGAACACTCTCAATTTTCAAGTCCATCATTATCTAGACTTCCAGCAAGTCTCAGAAAGTCCTGTATTTAGCCGAAAAAATAAACTAGAATAGCTTCATAACAGTAAATACACTCCTGGCCATTAAAATTGCTATACCACGAGGTTGACGTGCAACAGACGCGAAATTTAACCGACAGGAAGAAGATGCTCTGATATGCAAATGATTAGCTTTTCAGAGCATTCCCACAAAGTTGGCTCCGGTGGCTCTACTTACAACGTGCTGACATGAGGAAAGTTTCCAACCGATTTCTTACACAAAAATAGCAGATGAGGGTGAAACGTTGTTGTGATGCCTCGTGAGAGGAGGAGAAATGCGTACCATCACGTTTGATGGCGGATGACGGATTGTAGCCTATCGAGATTGCGGTTTATCGTATCGCGACGTTGTTGCTCGCATTGGTCGTGATCCTATGACTGTTAGGAGAATAAGGAATTGGTGGATTCAGGAGGGCAATACGGAACGTCGTGCTGGATCCCAACAGCCTCGTACCACTAGCAGTCGAGATGAGAGGCATCTTATCAGCATAGCTGTAACGGATCGTGCAGCCACGTCTCGATCCCTGAGTCAAAAGATGGGGACGTTTGGAAGACAAAAACCATCTGCACGAACAGTTCGACGACGTCTGCAGCAGCATGGACTATCAGCTCGGAGAACATGACTGCGTTTACCCTTGACGCTGCATCACAGATAGGAGTGCCTGCAATGGTGTACACAACGACGAACCTAGGTGCACAAATGGCAAAACGTCATTTTTTCGGATGAATCTAGGTTCTGTTTACAGCATCATGATGGTCACATCCGTGTTTGGCGATATCGCGGTGAACGCACACTGGGAGCGCGTATTCGTCATCGCCATACTGGCGTATGACTTGTGGCTGGGTGGCGACATGGTTTGGTTTGTGACTGGGGCGACAGTTGTGTTGACTTCGTTTTATATTAGGGTGACTTTTAAGCTGTAGATTACGTCTTAATTTCCTCCATTGTATTGGATGTATAGGTTCAAAATTCTATTTGTCACCTCAGTATGAAAATTAAGTTGGTAGACCTGGTACTTCTTCGCAGTTAATAAAATTGATCTTTGTTGAATTTTTCACTGTAAATATTGATTCAGGATTTTATTTAAATCTTAAAGACGTTTCTTTAATGTTTCACCATGAAAATCCGGTTCTCAGGGCTGATATTTAAAAAACCAAAGAATAAAAATTCGAATCATTGAGTCCCGGTAGATAATTTGACGCCCATCACAAAGATAATGTTTCTGCTTGATCCTTCTCATTTATAGAATTATTCTTTAGGAAATTTCACCATAAGTTTCTCCTGACCACTGCTGTTAGTTATATTCCTTCACTTTTAAAATATGCTGGGTCAACATTAGGGAACTAAATACTCGAATAACGTTTAAGAATTTTTTAAACTTCATAGATTCTCTATGCTGAAATCAATAGTTACATTCACTACACTTTCACAGTATACGCACTTTATAAGTTCACAATTCGTTATTATTTTCGTCAAAGTTTGATTGTATTAATCTCTCTGGAATGTTCATCAGTTTATTACGGGAGGCAGAAGTTTCTAATTCTTCCGTCCTAGCCTACCCCGATCAAAGTTCAAAGATAATGTTCGTTTTCGCGTATGATCACGATATGAAAGTTTATATTAAAGTTTAAATACGTTTTCGGTTTTTTTCCTATCTTGGAATTTAACCGCTTAAGGCACTGAGAGCTCGTTACATAGAGAGCTAAACACATAGAGAGAGAGTAACTCAACTGCGGGTACTATTTATAATAGTAATCTGACAAATGATCTCTGATATATGAGATGTTTTGACCTAAGTATTTCCTGGATACTATTACACTGAATTACGCTGATATAATTTGAATTTACTAAAAATTTTGAAAAATAAGAAGGTTCTGCCTCTTAACAAATTATTAAAATTACGTAACGATGAAAAAGGTCGGAATACCGAGATTCTAATGCTATGGTCGCGATGTGGTGTTACAGACCCGGCGTGATGGTATGGGGTGCCATTGGGTACACGTCTCGGTCACCTACTGTTCGCAACGACTGCACTTTGAACAGTGGCAGTTACATTTCAGATGTGTTACGACTCGTTGCTGTGCCCTTCATTCGAACCTTGCGAAGCCCTACATTTAAGCAGAATAATGCACGACCGCATGTTGCAGGTCCTGTACGGGCCTTTCTGGATACGGAAAACGTTTGACTGCTGCTCTAGCCAGCACATTCTCCAGATCTCTCACCAGCTGAAAACGTCTGGTCAATGGTGGCCGAGCAACTGGCTCGTGACAATACGCCTGTCACTACTCTTGATGAACTGTGGTATCGTGTTGAAGCTGCGTGGGCATCTGTACCTGTTCACGCCATCCAAGCTCTGTTTGACTCAATGCCCAGGCGTATCAAGGTCGGTATTACGGCCAGAGGTGGTTGTTCTGGGTACTGATTTCTATGGATCTACGCAACCACATTGCGTGATAATGTAATCACATGTCAATTCTAGTACAATGTTTCATAAAATGCATTTTTTAAAACCACGGCTGTTGACACTCGCCTCACCAAAGCATTCTAGTACAATATATTTGTGCAATGAATACCAGTTTATCATCTGCATTTCTTCTTGGTGTAGCAATTTTAATGGTCAGAAGCGTAATTATTCGTTAATATGTAAGAAAATTGCCTGTTGGAGGTCGTCAAATAATCTCAAAATTTAGAATGCGTAATAATATACTCTAGTAATAATAATTTCGTTATTGAATATTGCAGCAAATCACAACTAATGGGTCGCAACAACACTTTCGCAATGAAAGTTAAAATTTTGAATAAATAAAAAAAATGATGTTAATTAACTTAAAACAGTCACTGTAGTAATTAATTAAGCTTGGCCCTATCTGACTTAGCATTGACTACAGCCTCCAACTAGCACCTCTTACGATTCACGAACAGCACAACTTCACTAATAAATGTGTCAGAATTCGTGTAGTGGTGATGGCGTGTTCCTGTTATAATCAAAATCGTAATAGCTGATAGACTCTGATTGCAATGATAATAGCTGAGTACTGTGAAACTGCGTGGTGCAATGAGCTTCACAAATACTACAGTTAAAGTTCCCAATCATTTTAATAATATTGTTTAAAGCATTCAACTTCCTTATAGAATTTTACGTAAACTATTTTTTTTTTTTTTTTTTTTTTTTTTTTTTTTTTTTTTTTTTTTTTTGTTCCAGTGCCTGGGTAGCGTACGCGTGTAACTGGCTGAGCAGAGTTTGGCATTTAACGTATTTCATAAAAAAATTACTTCAGTCAAGTCTGGTTAATCAACTATAATACTTTGACTACTATTAGCCTGGTTACTTTCTACATAATTGAAACCAACTTTACTTTACTTGCAAACTCTCTTGCACTTTAATTACTAGTCTCTGTGGTTGTAACACGTTTAGCAATCTTTTAACTGGTCTAGCAATTTCTTTAAAACTGATCGTAATTACTTTGAAAATGATTGAACTTGTTAGTCAATGTACAGGCTTGCATACATAATCTAATAATGTTGATAATGGGGTGACTACAACTACTTACAAAATTAAGACTGGTTTCAAAATAAGTCATGCATAATTGAACCAAAGTTCTGATTGGGTTGACACTTCATTTACATGCATACAAAATAAAATGTTACAAAAGTACTCATCTGCTTTCGTCGTCTTGTCGTGAAGTCCAAACAAGACAGATATGATTACAATAGGTACTCTTACTACAACAACGATCACACTTGGTGACAATAGACTTGATACCAAACAATTACTTTTCTTGCACACATGAAAAAAAGATTACACTGATCGAGTATAAATAAACTTATTTCGCACTTCCTTCAATACATTAAACAGTACGCCTCTCAGGCTTATTACGATTGCTTTAAACTCGCGCCACACTGCGCCTACCGTGCCTCTGCACCATCAACAAAAACATTTACGTGTTTACTATAGCGAGTCCGCTCCGCGACTGCATTTATGTCTTTACTTTGGCGAGTCCGCACCGCGACTGCTTCAGCAGCGCGACACTCACAGCTACTACTTCTGTGCCAAAGACAGTCTTTACAACAGGTTCAACATTTTCTCTGACGCATTGCTAACTTACAGCATAAGAATGTCCTTGCATTCATGCGGGTTTACACTAAATGATTCAATATAGAAAATGACGTTACATAAGAAATATATCTAGCACACAACAAATGAAAAATACATGAAATAAACAAATTTAAGACAATATACACATCACGTTAAGTAAGATACAGCGACAGGTGTACTCTTACAAATATTTCGGTTTTATATGTTTATTTAATTTCATGAAAATTGGGAATCGATTCGTATAAGTTTAAAGTGAGGAAGAAATAAAATAAGTTATTTGCACTTGTTTAGCTCCGCGTAAAAGCGTAAGGGTTTGCGGGAACTGACAGATATTACTGACCCCATATTTTCCATAGGCAGCAGGTATTTGACGTTTGGTTTCTCTTGGCGGACACGAGAAGGAATGAGGAGATATTATAATAAGGGAAGAAGTGAACCCAATTCAAACAGCGAACTGTAGAAAACCCTCCCTCCCCCCCCCCCCCCCCTACGGAGAAATGGCGACTTTTCTCTTGGCAAAAGTAAAGTCTCTTGGGGCATTGTCGTTTGTCTGGCGAATTCGCAGAAAGCAGTTGGAGGGGGACCCTTTTCTACAAACAGCCATACTTTCTACCGGTCTCAAAGCAACTGAAATATCCAGTCCTTCTGCGTCCCCCAGCTGCCAGTTAAAGGCGCCACGGGCGTGGGCCACGACACAAGTGTTGTCGTGAGAATGTCTCCATTGTCCCAAGAAAAGAGTACTTCCAGGAACTCGAGGACACTAGCCTGCTTCAATATCTTTACGTGAGAAACGTCACAAAGGACCAAAGAAGTGAATTCATTACGTTCGTCCACAGCCTAGGATTTTGAGATCAGTATAGTCTGGCAGTCACCGAAATCGGAAACTGACTCTTGTGCAGTGCACGATGAGCTGAAAATTAAAAAGCTTGCCCTGGGACAAAGCTATACAAACGGTTTAGACTTGTTGAAAATTTTTTAACTCGAAATCCCGGGCTGCGCAGGTGATGGTATCATCTACATCAGTTCCGTGGCAGTGTTCAGACTAATAATGATGCTCTTCTGTCTACTGCAAATGAGAAAAAAAAATCGGTATTCTTGACTGCCAAAGGCGTTTCGCATTTTTGTGTACAAGGCATCTTTAGTGGCATGAAATACACATCAACTTCTTCATAACGATTTTCTTCACATTTTGGATTTTTGTATGGACATTGGAAGTCTCTGGTCCATTCTACTTCGCAATGGGATACTGGCATATAAGTCTTATTTTCATTTTCAATTTTTAAAGACCTTGGGCAACATGTGTAGCAGTACTAGTGCGGTTTTTCAGTTTTCATGCTGTACATTTCTCCCCTTCGAAGTCTTGTTATGATTTCAGACAGTCAAAAGCAATAATTGAAACTTCCTGGCAGATTAAAATTGTGTGCCGGAAGCGGGACTCGAACCGGGGATATTTGCCTTTCGCGGGCAAGCGCTCAACCTACTGAGCTATCCCGACATGACTCACGATGCGAACGGCGACCACAGAGCTACCCCGACACTACTCACGGTGCCGCCCCACAACTTCAGTTCTGCCAGTACCTCGCCTGCTACTTTCCAAACTTCTCAGAAGTTCTCCTGCGAAACTTGCAAGACTAGAACTCCTGGAAGAAAAGATATGGTGGAGACATGGCTTAGCCACAGATGCGCTCGAGACGCCGAGCTGTAAGCACGTCCTGTCTAACCGCTCCGTCGTAGCATTCGCAGCGCTTGTTTACTAGTTGTTTCTCGTGGTTCTCCGTGTTCTTCTTAGCGTCTACACGCATCGTATTTTTGTGAGTGTTCTTTGTTTTTCGTGACTAGCGGCTTGGCCGCTTCAAACACGAAAATGTCTGCTTCAGTTAGTGCAGCTGCAGTTTCAGTTCCAACAGCTCCGCGCAAGCATACAGTTTGTTTCGAATTTGAAAAAGATTCCCGGAAGGTTCAACCCAGCTCCTTTGAAATCCACGATTGGCTTGACAGTGAGTTTGGAATAACGTCGGACCAGTGCTATTACGCGTACTACGACCTGACTTTGTACTGCTTTTTTGTAAAGTTTTTCAACCCGTTAAATGTAGACAAAGTCCTGCACAAAACCAGAGGAACAGCACAATTTCGTCATCGTGACGGATCAGTGAGTAAAGTTATCGTCAGTCATGCTGGTGTCGAATACAAGCAAGTTCGGGTGTTCAATTTGCCTCCCGAAGTTGATGACTGTTATCTAAAAGCCGTGCTCGCAACATACGGTGACATTAAGCAAATTAGACATCAGAAGTGGTCGGCGCAACACAAGCTTCAGTGTTATAACGGCATTCGATCGGTCGACATGCATATCAAGGTTAATATTCCGTCATATATTATGGTATGCGGCTATAAAGCTCATGTGATGTACAAGGATCAAGTAGGGACATGTTTCATTTGCAATGAGAGTGGGCACCAACGTGGTGATTGCCCTAGGCGTGTCACCGTGTTGAAACCGACTCCCCAACAAAGAAGAAAGTTAACAATGGCAGATCTTTTCAAGACTCCGGAAAGAGTTGTCGACGAACAACAACAGCCGGGTACGTCAGCGAGTGAACAACCCGATGGTAACAAGGATCCTTTCCCTCCCTTGCCACAGAAACAGGTGGAAGTGAGTGAAATACAGAACCTCTTCGCAGTGTCATCGGTTGGCACTAAAAGACGCCGAGCTTTTGCCGACAGCAGCGAAGAGGAGGAACACGAGGAGCAATCTCCTGCAACAGGAGATGTTTCTGAGGCAGAACATAAGTGGAAGACACTGCCGCCGGGACTCAAACCCCGACCACTCCAGCAGTGACAGCAGCAGAAGCGGGCGCGGACTTGTGTTTACAGCACGCGGCTGAGGAGCCGCAGCCGCGCACGCCAGGGCAGGAGTTGGACACAGCGGCGCACGCGGAAGTACAGCAGGGGCCGCCGGGCCACGACCTCGCCGAGGAAGCCGGTGCCAGCCGTAACGTAAACACTGCCGAGCCCCACGAGGAAAACACGCCGCTTGTGTTGTCAGCAAGCAGTGTACAAACATGCAGCGCAGAAACAAACAGCCGTGACGAGGAAGACAATTATGACAACAACGTAACCACTGCCAAACTCCAACAGGAAACCAAACGCCATACAGAGCCGGCGAGTTTACAAATGTGTGTTACGGAGCCGCACAGCAACACTTCGGCTCCGGGACTTGGGGATCCGAATACGCAGCCGTCAGTACGAGAACAGTTACTGATGTCCGACGACTCCCTGGAACCACCCACTCCGCCATCTGTTATGGCCGTCAAGACAAACAGACGACGCCAAACCAAGGTGAAACAATCTCTCGGCGCCTCGTAAGAAAACTAAAAATACGGGAGATCCTGTCTCAGGAGCCGCCGCTGCAGCGGCACAGTCTGTCGGTGCGATGGATACGTCTCCACCACCTGTGACCTCCAATGACGCAGACTCAAGCTTATAAGTTTCTAACGTTGAATATAAATAAAATCAGGTCTGATTTAAAAGTAGCTCTGTTAAAACAGTTTATATATGCGTCCCAGGCCGACATAGTTCTTTTGCAAGAAGTGTATCTGTTCAACCTATACATCGCTGGTTTTAAGACTATTGCAAACACAGCCAACACGGAAGGCACAGGCACTGCCATTCTCTCCCGTGAGGGAATTCCTGTCCACAGCGTCGAGACTGTGACGTCGGGCAGAGGCATAGCTTGTCAAATTTTTGACGTTGTTCTTATCAATATTTATGCCCCATCCGGTACATCCAACAGGACTGAAAGCGCCAAGTTTTTTAAGGAGGAGATAATTTATTTGCTACGCCGTAACCCATCTCAGTTAATCGTTAGTGGTGATTTTAACTGTATACTCAATAAAAAAGATCAATCCCCGAATTTTAATTTTTGCAAGGAACTGTATGACTTGATCCACAATATGAAGATGAAGGGTGCGTGGGAATTGAAGTAACCCACCTTGGTAAAATTCACCTACTTCACTTCAACTTCCTGTAGGCGCCTGGACCGAATGTACGTAACCGACAATATTTGCCATCGCTTTCTTGACGTCGACGTGATTCCGGCCAGCTTTTCGGATCACTGTGCCCTCTCGGTTAAAATTAATCTCGACAAACAGCCGTGCCACCGTTTCAAAAATCCATGGAGCCTCAATGTTTCCCTACTTATGGATGATGAATTGGAAGACCTCATCCGAGCGACGTGGACAGTCTGTCTGCAACAGTGCAGTAGATATCCCAGCAAGATAGCATGGTGGGCCTCTGTAGTGAAAAGGAAGATGCAACGAACTCTGAAAAACTATGGATGGCAAAAAGCCCAGGACACCAGGCGGACTATTGACTTTTACGAGACGGTCTTGCGTGAGTTGTACTCGAAAGTGTCTTCTGGTAACAAGTACCTACAGGACATCAAAAAAGTGAAGGCCAAACTAATAAGCATCAAGCGTCAACAACTTGCCGGCTTGAAGATCAGAGCGAAAACCACTTCGATTAAGGCCGACGAAGTCACATCGTTGTACCACCTGCTTAAACACCGTCAAAATCGCAAGCGGGCTTTTATAAACGAACTTAAAACGGCTGATGGGACTCTTCTTTGCCAGCAGAGAGACATACTGCACGCCACTCACCGATACTTCAGTGACATCTACTCGCGATCAGATAACCGCCGATGAGATCGTCCAGACGATAACTCCTGTCATCACGCACATTGAAAACTGTGCGATCGTGGAAGATTTTGAGGCGGATGACATCCTGGACCTGATTAAGCGTTCACCATCTCACAAATCTCCCGGGCCCGACGGGCTCCCGAAGGAGTTTTATGTGCGCTTCTGGCCAATCATAGGACAAATCTTTACGGAAGTTGTGAATGAAGTGATGCGGGGTTATGAAATTCCGTCACAACTAAAGGAAGGCAGGACAGTTTTGATACCAAAGTCGCACAACCGTCAAAGTCTGGACAATTATCGTCCTATAACTTTATTAAACTTTGACTACAAAACGTTCGCTCGTTCGCTAGGGCGCTCAACAGCCGATTAACACCTGTGATAAAAAACATCATCAAGAAGCATCAGTCCTGTGTGCCTGGCCGGTCAATCATGACACACGTCTCCGAATATAGAGATATTATATCTATCGTGTCGGTGAACAACTTGAAACTGGCACTCCTGTTTCTTGACTTTTGTAAAGCCTTCGACCGGGTAAGACACGACTATTTGATAGCTGTCTTATCACAATGTGGGCTGGCCACAGTAATAAATGTTGTGAAAAACTTGATAATAGGAATCACAACGACGATCAGCGTGAATGGACAGCTGACGCAGCCCATTGAGATTCAACGAGGGATTCCGCAGGGGAGCCCCCTCTCCATGATGTTATTCGTCCTGTCGCTGGAGCCGTTATTACGCTCAATTGACGACCGACTGACTGGACTGACGTTAGCAGGAACATCCATCGCAGTTCGTGCTTACGCCGATGATGTCGGGGTCTTAATACGAAATGAAGATGAGATTACGACTCTCAAGGGAATAATTGACGACTACTGTAGTGCTTCAGGTGCAAAAATCAACGAAAATAAATGCACCCTAGTAAACATCCAAGGATTCGATTCAGTCAATGTCTCGTGGACGAAAGTAGAAGACAATCACAAGACCCTCGGGTTAATTATTGATAAATGCCCACTTGCGATGTGTGCCAAAAACTGGCATCAGGTCATAGGTGCCATGCAAGGAGCAGTTTTTGAAAACGGTTGGAGATCCTTAGATCTTATCCAACGCATTCGTCTCCTCGACACTTTCGTCTTCAGCAGAGCCTATTATATAGCACAAATATTTCCAGTCCCGAGGTTACAGGCGCTGCACGTAGCGAATGTCTCCAGAAAATTCATCTGGAAGGGTCACTTGTTTACAGTGAAATACAGTGTGATGACCTCTCCCGGACAGGCAGGAGGGCTTCAAGTACCCGACTTCGAGAAGAAGTGCACCGCCTTGTACATGAAGAGGACCGCCACTATGTTGAAGCAGGAACCTCACAGTGTCACGAGTTGGCTCTTCAAAATTCTGCGACCAGTCGACACTCGACCTCCGATTGATGTGGGGAAACTTAATTCAAATTTGGAACATATCCGGCGATTTTATCTCGAAATGAGCTACGTGGGAGACCACATTTTAAACCGCACATTTCTAGCGACGAAATATCTCCTCGAAAAAATGAGTCAGACACCAACTCGTAATCCAGTGGAACTAAAGTACCCAGGAGTAGAATTGAAAACGGTGTGGAATAACATCAGCCTCCCGATTCATACATCCGAAGTGGCATCGACGTGGTTTAAGGTAGTTAACAACGTCCTGGCCACAAATGAAAGGTTACACCGCATTGGATTAAGTGTGACTGATAAATGCACCCGCCACAGATTCACGTGCGGCGGCCATCTCACTAACTGGAGATGGGTGCAGCAACGGCTGGGACTGTTAACACGCAGTGCGGCTGCAAGTTATTCCCCTGACATACTCCTCTGGCCGGACAGAAAATTTTTCCCAGCAACCAAAAACAACACCATTATGTGGATGTTAGGGCATTACGTAGCTTACGTCAGCTACACCAGCGAGGACAATCTGATTAGCTTTGAAGCCTATATGAAGACAGCGCAGTGGCACACTAAAAAATACCCTAATGTGAAAAATTTCTTCGGCAACATGTTAGACATCATATTTGAGAAACAAGGAGTAGGTTAAATTTCAACCACGGAGAATGCACTCCCCAGTATCAAGGAATTTACTTAAGTTTTTTGTTCAACACAGAAGATGATAAGACAAATTGTAAAACTTACCTTTTATTTTTTTTCTGTGTGTGTAAGTATTCTACAGTTGAATAAACAAATAAAAAATTTATGAAAAAGTAAAATGACAAAAAATAAAAAAAAGTAAATAAAAAGTTAAATGAAATTGAAATAGATACCTAAATGTAACACCTACCTTTAGAAACGGATCCACCTGACAAAATCCTCTGTTTTCCTTTCCCTTGGGATACAATTTAGTTTAGCATAGGGTCAAAGTGGCGGTGGCATTAGATTTTTTTTTCTAGCTTTAAATTTTAGTTTTTGGGATATTTAGTAAGACGCCAAAAAAAGTGGTCTAAAGCACCTACTTAGTAAGTAGGAAGTCCCAGGTTCGAATCCCGGCCAAAGCATAAATTTTAATTCAATGCCTCTCCTTATGTTTAGTACCTTTGTTATAATGAGACAGTGTTGTCAAAAGGGACTGTATTATTTGTTCATAAAAACAAAAAAACAACCAAACAAACAAAAAAGCCACAGTCTAAGGGATGTTTCCAGAATGGAAATTTCACTCTGGTAGAGTGCTTGCCCGCGAAAGGCAAAGGTCCCAGGTTAGAGTCCCGGTTCCGTCTCACAATTTTAATCTGCCAGGAGATTTCATATCAGCGCACACTCCGCTGCAGAGTGAAAGTTTCATTCTGAAAAGCAAGAAGTACTTGTATTACGCAACTAAGGACATAATAATTACATATCTTAAAGTTTCAGACTATTTTAAAGTTCTACTCTCCGATATCACGTGGGAAGTTTCGATCGAAAACTAATCTCTCTTATTCTGTTATGAGCATTTCTCCATATGTTTAGATTACCAACAAAATATTTTCGTAATCTAAGGAGAGGGCCATTGATTGAATTTTTATAAAGCTATCTGACTGCAAGGAACCTCACCTTGGACCTAATGATTTCCACCCCAACTCACCATCGCTACCCCCTCCCACAGTGGTTGCGTGATAATTCAAAACGAGCTCATTTCATGTAGAGGTTACACGTCAATCAATCATGCTATTTTTAGAATTCGATAACCCGCTCAAGCTTTTTCTAAACCATTTTCCTGTATAGTTTCACAAAGTTATTGCACCATTTAATCCGTCCAATGCGGTCTTTATAATTAAAGTGGTTCACACTTGTAATAGCTGTGTATTTAGTTTTTGCGTCAGTTCACAGTCATAGAACCACATATAGGCCTATACCTTGTGAAAAAAATTTTAATATTGCAACTGATGTTCCGATGATCTTACCAGATGGAAAGTGAAGCATATTTTGCAATCAGCCTGATAGCGCTGTCCTGGTTATTCCCACCATCCAATGGTGACCCACGCACACTGTTGTCTCAGTTATCATGTACCCCGCACACGTATATGCAAAAAGGGTTGGCTCGTCACTGCTGTCCACAGTATTAGTCCTCATGGCAATACTCTGGTAATGTCTCGTTCTAGTTTGTTTGTAGTTCCAGTCAGGTCCTTCAGTCAAACAGTCAACAAATTGTAATGTTCAAACGACTTAGGGTCAACAAGGTTGACAGAAGTCTTCTCATGAAAAGCCTTCACCAAAAAACTCAGAACCCCAACGAGTGCTGTAAATGTGTGAAATGGCATCATCTCCTGAATTCCAGGTTCTTTAATTGTTCGGTTTGTGTGTTGGTTCACGCACGGAATGTGCTATATTGTCTTTAGATCAGCACAGACTAAGGCATGCTGACAATATAATCAAGACATGAGTGTGAAACAGCAAGACAGGCGCAGAGGGGTGCCGAAAGAAGGCTTGAATATGATTATAAAGACTGTGAAGGAATGTTTAAATCTTGTTTCTCCGTTTCCTGTAATTTCACTTTTTACTTCTTTCAGGAACATTAAAACAGGTACTGGTGAACCTAGAAGTATGAAATACTTAGACTTAGTCAGATGGGTTTCTTTTACATGCTGAAACAATAATTTTAATTATTTAATTCACAAAAACTTATCGGTTATAATCTAGTAAAAGTGACGGGAAAAATTAAATTTAAAAATAAAGGGAATTTTCTCTGTAAGAAAGAACTTTGACAATAAACTGTTATTTTAGTATTGTTATAAAATGTCAATGCAAATACAGTAAAAATTTTATTCCTCTATCTCCAGTAGTTGGTGAGACAATGTTCCCTATAGTAGGCATATTTTAACATTGCAGGTATAGGCGGTTCCGTATCCCATTAAGTATCCAAGTAACAATTTTATTAATGCCTCATTAGAACAGAATGAAAGGATGTATTATCAGGCTCTTAGAAGGATCAGTACTAGGCCCATTATTATTCTTGGTGTGTAAAAGTTCTCTCCCACTGCTAATGCCTTGTCTCAAGAAAGTATACCGGCATTTGCCTGGAGAGATTTATGGAATTCACAAAAAAACTTTAATCTGGATGGTCGGAGATGGATTTGAAGAACCGTCCTCCTGAAAGGTGTTTGCTTGAAACAGTGGTGTTTGAGGAATCACAGGGCCACATCGTGGAGGGTGTTTGTCAGACTGCGGCGTTGGTTGCAGTAGATGCGCCTGCCCTCTGGCGACCCCTGGTCTGGTCCTGGCTTCCGCCCAGTCCACCTGCAGCCGGCGGTTGTCTTTTGTCGCCGCCGCCGTTCTCTGCAGGCCTCGCATTGTGCGCACTCCCGCCCATTGTCAGCCAGATTCGCTCCTGGTTTCGCGCCCGGGGATCGATCCGCAGCCCCGGAGTCACCAGAGACTCGGCAGTGTCTCATTCGCACAAGGTCACCTAAAGGCAGCCCCTTTGTTTCCGAGCAGCCTCTGTAATCCCGGGCGAGGCCTCTTCGCAGCCTGCCTCGGTGGCCGTTCCTGCACTCCGTCCGCAGCGGCGGCAGCGCGACCGAAGCGGCTTTCGCACTCGTGGAAATAAGGGGTAGCAAGGATGTTGCCCGTCTGGTTGCATCCAAACTGAGGGCCACAGCACGCTCTGAGGAGTGTGGCGCGTTTGCTATTTAACGAAGTGGTTTCTTAAGGAAAGGACTGGGTTTCTACCGCTGCAGTCCAGCGAGCACAGAATAACGTAGAGCCGCCTTACAGTGACACTCAAATGAAGCTGGGCAAAGAGCGCGACACCCAACCAACATGGCGGCCAACCTTCAGATGTCAGACAGATCGGTACCAAATGTTGCATATCGATAATCAACCGTATCTTCATTATAATTCTTGCCATGTGCTGCCTTCCAGGAGAACGTCTGTAAACGGGAAATAAGTTATGTAACACCTATCCTACGGAGCACAGTAAAAGCGTATCTGAACTACCGCGGAGTAGTTGAGAGAGCAAATGTTTATCGTTACGAGAGTCTTTGGTTCAAACCGTGGTAACTTGAATAGTTTTTATTTTATTTTATTTTATTTTATTTATTTATTTATTTATTTATTTTTTTTTTTTTTTCAAACGTACACCGAGTCTTACATGAGACGACATGTTTCTGAAATGCAATAGTAAAAGGACCGGATTTTATAGCACTGTGTTATCGGCAGTTTGCTTCTGCTGCTTTTTATTTGAAAGTAGCAAACCTGTAGAGTATATTCGTAGAAGAAAGCACATGCAAGCACATGATAGTTTATTTAGTTCGCTGTCTGTTAATTCCTTCATTATATATATATATTTTAATGTGTTCCTTTTTCACAGTCTAGTTTTGCCATAAATAATTACAAATTTCAGTTAGAGATAGCAAATCGTACTATTATATAAAACTAAGCACATTTTCCATTTGTTTGTCCTTTTAACCTTTTATAACTCGAGGAGTACTGAACGTATAGTCATGAGGTTTTTTTCAGTTTCTTCTTTATAATCCTGCGATAAACGTAGGCTGTATTTAATGTCAATAGGAACTTGTGAAACAACTAAAATAAGAATAATAACGTATAATCGTTTACCCCTACTTAAGTCAGCTCTGGACCCTAAACTATAAGAGCTAGACCAGTGTACATACTATAGAATTGCAGAACTCACAATAAATAAATAAATAAATAAATAAAATACGCGAGATCACGTGTGTTACTTTTACGAGTGAATCACATTTATCGTATATGTCTTCTAAAGCGCTGGCGCCAAATGGCTTAAGACTACAGATATAGTGCTTGTGGGAGATCTATACAAGTTCGACATATGATCACGCTGCCTTTAAAAAGTCGTCCTGAGTTCCATAATTCTATACTATATACTTTGGCGAATATTTCATAGTTTACGCTACATAGGCCACGGAAGTGCGTAAGTGTTAAACCATTCTAAGTTATTTTTATTTAAATTATTTCACCTTTTCGTATTGACATTTAACATAAACTACATTGATCCAAGAATTATAATGAAGAAAATTGAAACTAATCGCATCACGATACGTTCTGCAGTTCTCGAGTTAAGGAACTTTAAATTTATCTGTGTAAAGTAGGGGCGGGTTCAGCTAGTTAGTAATAAAATAAATAAAAAGTATTAAGTCACAGTTGTTTAATACCGAAAATTGTATACCTCATTAAAAATGTTTATCGAAATTGGTCACAAAGTACAAGGTGAGTGGGCAACAGAATCAATTCTCGCTGGTCGGCAAGCTCGGCGAAAGTAACGAGTAAAATTTGAAAGGTTCCACCGCTTCTATTCTGTCCACATTTGTGAAAAACCTGGGAGAGCTATAGAAAAGTTGAATCTTCCTGGCAGATTAAAATTGTGTGCCGGAACTGGGACTCGAACCTGGGACCCTTGCCTTTCGCGGGCAAGTACTCTACCGACTGAGATATCCCGATACGACTCACGATGCCTTCTCCGAGCGCTATTGTAATTATGCATCTCGTTGCGTTGCTTATATGCAGATCTACAGATATGTTGATTATTTGCCAATGATGCTGCCGTTATCACATGGTGTACTGTTACACTTATTGCCAGAAGATTTTTATAGGTGAGAGATTGTTGATGTCTGAATTGCTCTTGTATTCCTTCTTTTGTAGTGAGTGGATGACACCCATGGTGCAATGTTAAGGAAATCGTTCTGCTATCCAAATTTCTTTAGAGCCATGTGTAATGGAGCTTGACTGCGTGACTTGCATATTTCCGCATTTCAAGAAAACCCTTAGCTTCTCCAAACGCCTTTTACTGTTTTTGTTCTTTGAGTACTTTTTTGGCTATTTCTTTGAAAATGGGAGGATCTCATTTCTTAGATTTCATTTCACTGGAGTTACTAAATTCTTTTTGCCATATTCGAAAATGTTCAAATGTTTGTTAAGCTTATGGGACTAAACTGCGGGGTCATCAGTCCCAAAACTTACAAACTACATTATACTAAAGACGTCAGAAACATCCATGACCAGAGGAGGATTCGAACCCCCGACGGGGAACGGCCTCACGTATCTCTGCATAGCGTCTCAATGCGGTCGTGCACTCCTCCGCGTTGGTTTCTGCAATATTTTCAGTATAGTTACTACGGATTGTACTGTAGAATTTCAACGAGTAAGCTACACAGGACAGTCAACAACCATGCAAACCGCAAAGTAACGAGTTAAAACAACGATTGTTAACGGCGTTAAAGCATAGAGTATATATTGTGTATGGTCATCGAAGCGTTAATTGACTCCAATACGATAAATCCCACATGCTTTTTTCTGAGTAGTAGATAGATCACCAATATATAATATTAATACTGCTCTGAAACAGATCTTTTCGGTAATGCTCTATAGGGTATCGTATCAAGTCCTTATTTGCCGCAATCGCCAACGCCGCCGTGAATCGGGATTCCTCAGATATTATTTCGTTTTAACGACATCAGAATGGCCTCTCAGTATTTCTAGACGACTCGTTGGCAGGCTAGGAGTGAGGGTACGGGTGATATTGGCCAATGGATATGAACTGACGGAAAGTGGGGTTACTTCCTCAAGTGAATCACTTTAATGGTCTGTTAAGATCACAGGCAAGTAGGATCTTGTATACGGCTTTTCAGAGCATCTTCTACTTACCAGCCAGCCTGCTGTAAAATTTCATGTGATCAGTCAATTTATTTATGCTGTTTGCAGTTATGGGCACTACAAAACATATATGCTCGTCATACTGAAATTTATACGCTATTCCTGGAACGACGGACAGATAATGCTCTACAGTAGGTGTATCATGTGGATACTTCTTCGCTGTGTCATTGGTATAAAAGATTCAGGTACAACCCCACTTTTCGTTTCGCTCGAAAGATGGTCTTCTCTTAGACATTCTTCGTTTGACGAGTCGAACCTTGATGTATTTCTTCCTTAACATATTTTTAGAAATACTTTTCTTCCCTTTGGGAAAACAGTGCCGTTATGAATTTTTTTATGCACAAAACAGTCTAGGAAAGGAAATGCCTAGTAGTGGTACAATGTACCAACCGCCACGCACCTTACGGTGGATTGCGGAATGTGTATGTAGATGTATATGTAGATGCATGTAAATGTAGAATTTGTTGTTTTATTTTCAAACAATTTCGACTCAATATAGGATATCTTCAGAATGTTGCTCCGCTCCATACGATCTCGTGGCAACATCCTGAAGATGACCCAATATTGGATCGAAACTAGTTGATAACAGAACAACGAATTTTGGCTATGGACTGTTTCCTAAATTATTTCGTAACGTCTGTGGGTATTTTGTAGTGCTGTACTTACATATGCAGTATCTATGATTGATACTTATGGCTCATTGTCCTGTACATCGAACAAGTTATAATTTTGTTATTGCATAATATATCTTTCAGCAATTCAGTGACCATTAGGTGAATCAGCTTGTTCAAACACTTTCATGGACGGAAGGAAAGAAGGAAGGAAAGGAATCTTATGAATTTACGTCTTAGTGCCGCGCCGTAATGGCCGTGCTGTGTGTGTGTGTGTGTATGTGTGTGTGTGTGTGTGTGTGTGTGTGTGTGTGTGTGTTTTGCTCTTAGCATAAGTTATTTAAAGTAGTTTATATATCTATAGAACGACGATCTTAGCAGTTTGCTCCATTAGAAACATTTCAAACTTAGACAGCGTAGTCATTAGAGCTCAATCTTGCATTTTTTTAGAAGGCTAGTGAAGGAAATCGGGCGCACCGTTGAAACCATTTGGCTACAAGATTCAGGGAAGTTACGAAGAAAATAAATCTGGATGGCCGGATATAAATTTGAAGCTCCGACCTCACTAACTGTGTTATCCCTGCGACATCCTGCCTGGTGTACACATTGAATACACTTATATGTAGTTTACTGTCTCGTATTTCTTTAACATCAATAAGTTGGCAAACCTCTAAATATTGCTCTTACGTCTTAAACATACCGAAATTTGTATCTGCATAGCATGGTGATACGCTGGTTTTAACATATACCCACTGTGGTAACATACAGATGACTTACCGAAAGTTGAACTATCATTATACGATAGATCTTTAATACGAAGGTCTTTTTGATAGTAAGAACTGATTGATAACGGAGTAAGAGTAACTAAATTTATGAACGCAAATCTCATCACAAACTTCAGTGTACATGTTTTTTCATTTGTCAACGTAATCTTCAAGAACATTTAAAAATATCTGAAGTATGGGCACCAGTTTAAGCATTCCAGGATGAAAGAACTCTTTTGCATAACCGTAAACTACTGATGTTGAAACTTGGGGATATTTTTGATACAGCTCGACAATAATGAGTAACCTGATTTGGCGAATTTCTTCCTCATCTTCTCGTGTTAAGTCTTCATTCATGAGAGTTGGCCGTCCAGATCAAAATAGGCTTTCCAGTAGTGACGATCTATACCATACATTTCCATGTGTTGTCAGATAAGTAGTTTTTTTACATCGTTACTGTTGCTGTTTAGTTGTTATAACGTGTTATTCAAACTGTAATCTCACAATTTTATTCAAGTTATATATCATCCAGATAATGTCACATGCCGACATGTACTGCTGCGGACGCCTTCAATCTGAATAACGCATTCAAATGCTAAGTTGACTGTAAACCTCAATGCTACTAAATGACATGGCGTTATATTTCAGCCCTTCAGATAGCTATATGTAGCTAAAATCTAGAAAGGAATAAAAACACAGTAATGGGATTGTGACTGATCGTTGTATTGCGCGTTTTCCCTTGAGGATAACTGCACTCGCTGTGCACAACGGTTAAATATCGATTATGTAAATTCATACACCCAGTACCTTAACTGTGTTATTTAATGCCCAACTAACCTTACCAGCAGAAGTCGTTATCAAAATGACACTTGACGTAACGTCAGAAATGAACTTCAATCGAAAGGTCAAACATAATTTTAAAGTCGCCGTTATATTCCTTCATGCGTTAAAGTTTTCAAATGTTTGTTAAGCTTATGGGACTTAACTACGGGGTCATGAAACTACTTATGAACTACCTTATACTAAAGATGACACTAACAACCATGCCCTATGGGGGATTCGAACCCCCGACGGGTAACGGCCTCGCGCATCGGAGCATAGCGCCCAAATGCTCTTGGCCACTCCGCCGCGGCTCATGAGAGTACGTTGAACTAATGTTCTGCTTTCTCCTATGCATATCAAGTGAAAAGACCAGGAGGTCAACAAAGGACGAGCGAGATGACAAGAAAACAAATGACAGTGGTGCACAAAATTATCTCCGCTACACGTCGGGAGTTGCCTTTCTACATACAGATGTAAATGTAGAGGAATGCACATGAACTGTAAAAAGATTTCCTTAACTCCAAAAATAAAAACGATACTTTTATCTGAATACTTGATATACGAATTGAAATAGACTTAACACGCTAAGGTCTTATTGTGAATTCCTGTAACATGCATCTGGCGTACTGCCTTAGCTGGATTCACAGTCACTCAGCGCCGCATCTGTTGCATCTAACATGAGACTTCAGATATTATCTCACCCCTCGAAGGGAGTGTACGTGGCCGCCGTGGAGTAGCCGAGCGGTCTAAAGTGTCTTGCTGCGGAGCGCGCTGTTGGTCGCCGTGCAGGTTTGAGTCCTCCCTGGGGCATGGGTGTGTGTGTTTGTCCTTAGGTTAGGTTACCTAGGTTTAAGTAGTTTGTAAGCTACGGACTGATGACCACGCAGTTTGGTCCGATAGATATACAAACATTTGATTTTGAGTGTACGTGGGTAAAATGGGTTTAATCTACAAAACCATTCACAAGGTATATGTGTTTTTTAAAACTAAGAACCATCTCTAATTCCCTCCTCATCGTGAGGAAGTAGTATTGGCAAAATTAATATTAAAGATTTTCTAGACCTGTCGATTGTAACAAATTGTATTCTGATAAGAGATAGATGCAATAAGAATCAACTAAATAAAAAGAAACTAATTGCTTCAATGGGCACTTAGAAATTTGCTGGATCGTGAAGAGCATCGAACATAGGAGAAGGAAAATTCTTTCACGTTTTCGAGAAGATAAGGAGAAGTTGATCGGATTTTACTGTAATGTGCTAAAGGGAATAATCTCATGTCTCAAACTTTTGGCTTACTGATTTCAAGCCGGCGGAGGTGGCCGAGGTGACTGAGACGCTCCAGTCACGGTCAGCACGGTCACTACGGTCTAGGGTTAGAATCCCCCCTCGCGGATCGATATTTGTGCCGTCCTAGTTCGTAAGTAGTTCATAAGTAGTTTGTAAGTTTAGGGACTGATGACCCCGTAGTTAAGTACCATAAGCTTAACAAACATTTGAACATTTGAACAGATTTCAATTAAGATGCTGTATAAGACCTACCACCATACTGCACAGTATTGAAGTGGTGCAGTTGGAAAATACTGTTCTCCGAAATCCCAGTACATCTGCTATTTTTCAAAGCCTGGGATTCGATGTTATGTGTGAGGCAACATACTGATTACTGACAGTGCACGTAATCAAAAATAATTAATGTAACTTACAGCTTGTTACTTTCACATACTCCAAATGTCTTGGAAGATACGTGGCTGCACTGCCAGAGCTACAGTCCAAATGTGGTGTTTTCGAGCCACGCGGGAATGGTCGTATTGTCTGGGGCACCACGTTACGAATCGCACGACCGCTCGCATCGGAGTTTCGAGTCCTCCCTCGGGCATGGGTGTGTAGGTTGTGTCGTTAGCATTGTAAGGTCACTTGATAATGACCATACATCCACTGACTATTGCAGACAAGTATTATGTCTAAAATGTAAACATGTGTATTTGTTATGTGTGTTTGTCAACTTTTAAATTCATGTATTTTGTTTTTATATTTACATGTCCTTTATTTAAAATGTTTTGTGAAATGTGTATTTCCTGTGTTTCTATATTACGCAAAGGTTTTGTATGTGTGAAAACAAAAGAATGTGAAGAGCGTTCTCTAGTGCGGACAAAGACGTCGTAAAAATAACTGGACTCCCTAACGGCGCTGCTGTCGCGGGATAATTTGAACCTTCGACCGGCCGCCGTAATAGTGGCAAGCGTCAGATAAATAGTAGTGTTGTTAGGAGATAAATCGGGACTTATATAGCTACTGTGGTATGTGAAGTCAGTTGGTAGTCACTTCTGTACAGTTTGACTACCGCAGTATCCATGAAGCACGATACTGAAGAGCTCTCAGCGTTTTACTGCACAAATCGATTTAATAAAGGAATTAAAAGAACGAATACCGTCTTTCCTTTTATATGTATCAGAAATACAAGTAGCCCTACTACTTTGTGTTCAGAGACAGTTACTCGTACTTAAAGGCTGTCACTCAAGACAATGTAGGATTGAATGAAATAAATAACAGGCTTTTACAATACTGGTAGTTCTTAAAAACGAGCTACTTTAGGCAATACTGGTAGACAGGAAGTTAAAAAAGTTTCATATTATGTATGTGTAAAGGAACTATTGGGGGCACGAGATGAGTTGCCTCACTGCAGTTCGAATTTTTGTTTATGAAATTAATATTAGCAACATGTAACAGAAATTTATACGTCATCTGCTTTATATATGGGTATTAGAATTGAAAGGGATTTGTAGAGGTGTGTATAGTCCCATATATGAATGAGACATAGCCATACTGGATGAGCATTGCGAAATTGAACCCTTTGATGATAAATGCTTCAGTCAGACACAGACCCCGATGAAGGCCGCCTGCAACAGTGGCCGAAACGTCGGTGGAATTTATAAAATGACGACGCGGTTTCATACCCAGAAGAATATTATTGACACCTTTGATGACAGTTGCTGATTTTTAGCAGTTTTTAAGGTATTTGGCTTACAGCACTTAAAATGCTAATTTTCGTGCTAGATATCTTAATTTTAATCTTAGATGGACTTAGTTAACAAATATCAAGGTATACGTCGTGTTCTTAAAAGAATTTGGTAGTGGCTGGTTACTGTATTCATAAGGTAAGGCGCTATTTTACAGTAATGTTTCTGAAGGGATATTTCATTTTCATCGTCGATTAGGTGTTTCAGACAGCCCTATTTCATTTTTTTGATGCTGTAAAGTGTTGTGAAACTCTTCCAAAATTAAAGTTTGTACAAACGTTTCACTAGCATAGTATATACTAGTGCCAAAACTTCGTGTCCGTTCACATACTGTACTTATGACGCTTGGAAACTAAATGTCATAATTCGATTTCGATAGAAATCAGAAACGCTGTTGGTCGATTTCTACACCGAATGAGTAATATACACACACAACCGATGGTTTCTGTATATTCAAATACTCTGAACCTGTTTTGTAGCCCCCTTCAGCGGGCCGTTAGGCGTCGTTAACAGAGCATCGCTGGCCCATTTGTTTATTAAATGTAGCGGCCGCTGTGAAAATTGCGTAATGGTGGCGCGCGTAAACTAAGTTACCGGCTGCCTCATTTGCATGGCTGATGGCGCAGGTGGCGGCCGTGGCTCGCACTGCAGCCAACCTACCGACGTGATCCCCTGCTCTCCATTGTTCCGTTACGGCCGTTAGCAAACTCTTCTGTTTCTGCGTAATTTATATATCCTCTAAAGGTTACTCACAGGTCACTTTCTCTTCTCCGTCCGACACCCCCAATTATGGAACCAGTATTTGATGTATGTGATGCACGTGAATTTTGAAAGTAGGAGGCGAGGTACTGGCGGAAGTAAAGTTGCGGGGCGGGATCCTCAGTCGTGTCGGGCTAGCTCAGTCGGTAGAGCGCATGCCCGCTAAAGGCGAATGTCCCAGGTTCGAGTTCCGGTTCCGGTTCCGGCAGATAATTTTAATCTGCAAGGAAGTTTCACATCTGTATCTGTAGGACAGTTTCATGTGAGGTGGCGTTTACAATATATACTAGAAACAGTTAACAGTTCAAGAATAATTACATTAAAGTAAGTAAAACGATAAGGTGTGAAAATGAAAATAAGGAAGTTTTGTGATTGAATAAACGCATGTTTCTCACACAACACAAAATTAAAAAAAAATAAAGGCTTACTTGCGCCTGGAACGGGTGGCAGAGAAACAGTTGTTCTTTAGAAACGGGCGAGATTCCTAAAGGCTGGCCGTTCCCGCCGGATATACCAGCCTTTCTTCTTGTGTGTGTGTGTGTGTGTGTGTGTGTGTGTGTGGTGTTGACCTTGATGTATGTTTAAGTAGTTTGTAATTCTAGGGACTGATGACCAATAGGTTTTCAAACATTTGAACATTTGAGTCCAATATGGAAGTGGGAAAGTTAAAATTAACCAACTGAGATATACATTCTAACAGCGAACACAGACCGGGTTCCAATTTCCAACGGTGCGCAAACAAACTCCAAACCACAAACTCTGAGAGGTGTAGCGTTGGAGTCCTAGGCAGTCGAGTCCTAGCTGCATGCGCAGGTCGAATTCTGCACTCGATGATGTTTCCTGTGGGCAATCAGAGGGCGTCTGCACTACAGTCACACCCTAGCATTAGCTCCCAACACTTTCATTCCCACATTATGAAATCCGCTTTGGAAAATCCAATGCCTTAAATATGAAAGAATGTTCTTTAAAATTTGTGACCGAACAATTGTAATGTTTATCTCATGTTTTTATGAACAACACACATTTGTTTCAATTATATTGTTACTTCCGAAATTATTTTGTTGAGTTTTAACACTGTCAGCTTAATAATGCTAGCATGACCACGCCGGCAGCAGTAGCCGAGCAATCTGCGGCGCGCCAGTCACAGTCTGCACGGCCGCTACGGTCGGGGGTTCGAATCCCCCCTCGGGCATGGATGTTTGTGTCGTCTTTAGTATAAGCTAGTTCATAAGTAGTTTGTAAGTTTAGGGTGTGATGACGCAGTTACGTCCCTTATGCTCAACAAACAGAAAAAAACTGCATTACCACTGCACCAAAGACAATTCGATGCTGAAGGAAAACTAAACGAACCACATACACACTTACACCCAAGGCCGAACACAGACTGCAGCGTAACACGACTTACAGCCGCGATGGAATAGCCGTGCGCACTGAAGTGCCGTGCTACAGTCCCCTCAGGCATGGGTATATGTGTTATCCTGAGATTAGTTTAACTTAGTTTCAGTATGTCAACGAAGGCTTCCGTGGCCATTGTTATTGCTGATAAAACTCTTCTGGGTATTGGACGTAACACCCAGAAGATGGCCGCTTGCAATAGTGGCTGAAACGTCGGTGTAACATTTGATATATTGACGATGCGGTCCAATTAGTTAAAGTAGTTTGTAAGGTAGGGGCTAGTAACCAAGCAGTTAAGTCCCATAGATTTACAAACATCTGAACATATTTTTGAACATGACTTACAAGTCGGAGAGATTAATGCCTCTGAAGTTGATACATGCTCTACCAAGCAGCAAAACGTCGTTTTTCCTCAACAAAAACAACGCTATTTTGAGGATTGGTACTCGTGAAACTGTATAAAGCAGCTTTTAATACGGTGTCGTCTAGGAAATACACCGGGAATGAAAGGGTTAACAACTGAAATTACAAGCCACGCTTCCGTCATCCACTGTCTACCCACTTTGGCCACGAGCTCGAGAGAGGCGCTACGGCAGTGTTAGCAAAGGTATAGGCTGCCAGCAAGTGGAATAAAATGGACAGGGGGAACTACAATCGTAGTGTGCTACAAGACGAGAATTTAGATTGGCAGGGAAGCGTGCCTGAATAGCCTAATTAGTTAAGGCGACCGCTTGCCCGAAGTGGGAAATCCGGGTTCGAGTCCCAGTCCCGCACAAAATTTCATCTTTGCCATTGGATTTGTTTCGATGAACTGAAACAGTCGAAATGTTTAAATATTTTGTATTCTACATCTACATCTGCATAGATACTCTACAAATCACATTTAAGTGCCTGGCAGAGGGTTCATTAACCACTTTCATAACTTTTCTCTACCGTTCCATTCTCTAATAGCGCGCGGGAAGAAAGAACACCTAAATCGTTCCGTTTTCGATCTGATTTCTCTTATTTTATTGGGATGGTCATGTCTCCCTAAGTAGGTGGGTGCTGGCAAAATATTTTCACATTCAGAAATAAAAGTCGGTGATTGAAACTTCGCAAACAGATCACGCCGCAATGAATAACGTCTTTCTTTTAATGATCAAAAATGTTCAAATGTTTGTTAAGCTTATGGGACTTAACTACGGGGTCATCAGTCCTTAAACTTACAAACTACTTACGAACTACTTATGAACTAGGACGGCACAAATATCCATGCCCGAGGGGGGATTCGAACCCCCGACCGTAGTGGCCGTGCTGATCGTGACTGGAGCGCCTCAGTCACCTCGGCCACCGCGGTCGGCTCTTTTAATGATTTCCACCCCACTTCGTGCAACATTTCCGTGACGCTTTCCCCCCGTAACGTGATAAAAAAAACGAGCTGCCCTTCTATGAACCTTCTCAATGACTTCCGTCAGTCCCACCTGGTGAGGGTCTCACAAGGGCCAACAGTACTCCAGGTGAGGACCCACAAGTGTGATGTAGGCAGTCTCTTTGGTGGAGCTGGTGCATCTTCGAAGCGTTCTGCCAATGAAAAGTAACCTTTAGTTCGCCTTCCCCACAATATTTTCTATGTGTTCTCTCCAGTCAAAGTTGTTCGTAATTGTAACTCCTAGCCGGCCGCGGTGGCCGAGGGGACTGAGGCGCTCCAGTCACGGTCTGCACGGCCACTACGGTCGGGGGTTCGAATCCCCCCTCGGGCATGGATATTTGTGCCGTCCTTAGGGTAAGCTAGTTGATAAGTAGTTTGTAAGTTTAGGGACAGATGACCCCGTGGTTAAGTCCCATAAGCTATACAAACATTTGAACATTTTGTAACTCCTAGGTATTTGGTAGAATTTACGACCTTGAGGTTTGACTGATGATTTATCGCGTAATTGAAGTTCAGCGGATTTCTTTTAGTGGTCATGTGTATTACTTCACACTTTTCTTTATTTAGTGTCAATTGCCAATTTTCGCACCATGTAGAAATTTTGTCTAAATCGGTTTGCAGTTACTTTTGATACTCTGTTGACTTCACTAACCGAAAAACGACAGCATCATCCGCGAACAGTCTAAGGGAGCTATTCAGATTGTCTCCTAAATCGTTTATAAACACGAGGAAGAGAAGGGTACCTATATCGCTACCCTATGGAACGCCAGATATCACTTCTGTTTTACTCGAACTGTGTGCTTTCTGATAGGAAATTGTGAATCCAATCGCACAGTTGGAGAGATATTCCATAAGCACGCAATTTCATTAGAAGCCGCTTGTGGGGTACAGTGTCAGAAGCCTTTCGGCGCTCACTTTCTCACTTCTAAATCCTAGGGAAATGCTGTCCTCAGCTGAGTTGAGAACTGCTCCCGCAAATCTATTGTAATTTTTATATGTTGAAAGTATCCAACCAAGGCTTTTATCAAGTTTTTCTGAGAAAGGCGTCCAGGTACACACACACACACACACACACACACACACACACACGCACGCACGCATGCACACACACAGATATAAAGAAAGAGGGGGGCGGGATAGTGAAACGACCGATAAATCCTTAATTGTTGTACTTCTATGAAAATTTATATATTCACGATAAGAATTGTGCCCTTCCATTTCCTGCGAGCACTTCGAAAACTTTTTCAGGAAACAGTTACCAAGTGTAAGAATCGCAACACTTCGCAATGCTACTTCAGTCACCTTCATAAAAATTGCCGAGGAGACAATTTCCTCCGTAACTTTATTTCGGCCTGTCAGAGCAGTCGCTTGCGACCTGTTGTGCCACTTTGTGTGCACTCTCCTTTGTTCCGATATAGAAAGAAATTTCTCTGATGTGGAACGTACGTTACGGGGCAAGTTTCTCGTAAAACGTCGACCTTTTACCTTTGGACGAGTATTTTATTCGCCGCCTTGCGTGTACACAGAAACAACACCCTTTATCCTCTCCCTCTTTTCGCCCACTCCCCCAATCTTATCGCTTTATAGCGGGTAATAGTGCAATAAAACACAACATCGCTTTTTTCTTCTCCACTCTGATTGTGAGAATTCATGTTATAAAAATACTTGTAGAATTAAAATACTGGTTATTTTAAGAATAAAACAGAAATTAGCAGAAATACATGACTCAAAACTAAGCTGTCACTTTCTTCACTTCCTTTGCAGTTTCTTATATAACTCCATATTTGTTTGTTGCTCTCCATTTCTTTTGCTCATGTTGTTTCATATGTTTTCAAGAAGCTGAAAAACCAGCGTTCCCCAGGTATTTCTTTCTTTATTTACTTATTCCAGCCTTCAGTCAGTACTTCTCCTAACCCGTGCCTCTCTGTCCATCTACTCTTTTCTAAACACATGTTATATTTATGTGACAATGTATAAGAAATAAAGTTGTCTTTCATAACGTACAAAATTATAAGTGCAGTGTCATAATGACGAAAACTATTAACCAAAGTACAAATGATGTGCAACGTTCATACATTCATTTAATTAAAAGCTTGACTGTAAACAATATTTCTTGTTACCTGTCCGGGATTTAACATGAATAAATTCTTTGGAGAGCCCACCCCTGAGCAAGCGACATAAAATTGTCTGAGTGAGAAGCATGGAAACGTCAAATTTTAATACATTGCCCGGTGATTTATTAATAGTAATAGAAAATGCAAGTTCTCAAGTTCATTCTCTGTCTTCCCTTGCAGCTCTATAAAAGACTATTGCTGTCCCCTCCAGCTGTGTGCGCTTCACAGTTCAAAGTTGGTTAAAATTTATCAGCAGTACTACCATCTTTCAGGAATTTCATGACTGGATTACACGAGTGTCTTAGCAGCAAATACGTAAATGTATTAAAATGTGGTACATGATGTAAATGTTTTTACCTATCACAGTAAGATGTCATATTTATTGAATTACATGATTTACAATTTTATAATTTTGCAGATATATGTTAACTTGTATAAGTGCTACAGTTGGTGGAGTAAGTTGCGAGAGCAGTTAGTAGTAATGAAGTAATAGATTAAAATCTGCTACTTCACGGGGTGCTTTTCATGAACTTAACTATTTATGTCGTCATATCTCATTAACTACGTGTCGTACTGTGATACATCTTCGAAGGTACATTCAGTTGTACGTGTGTATACTGCGTGTAAAATTTCCGGCGAATTCAGTTCGTAGTGGAGAAATTATAAATTGTAACGTCATATCGAATTCCGTAGTTTTACTCCACGAACACCGGAATAGTAAGCGAGATACTTCTTTTCTTCCTTTCATCACTTTGATATGGTGTCAGCTAGGAAAAGTATAATAAGTATAATAAAAGTTTAAAATTATGTTTTAAGTTTGTTGCAAGTCGCCAAGTACTGTCATTGTAATATAGCGAATTTATAAAGTTACGTTGCATTATGTGGCACTTTCTTGCAACTCCTATTGTTTATGACGTTATATCTCCTAAATCATGTGTCGTATGTGGTTCTTACCCCTACAGCAATTGTTTCCTCGTGGTAAGGGATACATGTACGAAATTTCGTTGAAATCGGTTCACTAGTTTGCGAATAAATGTGCAACATTGTCACGTCATGCAGCAGTTTTTGCGCACCTCATTTTTTGTGACGTCATATCTCTTTGAAAACGTGTTCTGTCTCTTAAAATTATGGCGACTGTCCTATTGATTTGAATGTCATGTGTGCAAAATTTCATAAAGACTGGAACAAAACTATGGATTTGTATGCAACACACACACACACACACACACACACACACAGAAATACATAGACATTCTATATTTAAAGATTATTCTAATATTTTTGACGTTCTGTTAGTTTACAGTAAAGAAGTATTTTCCATTCTATTAAATTGAAACTGATATCCCAAGAGTGTACAAATAGTCGATGAACCAGTATTTAGTAACCATTTGTAGTTCTGGCACTGTTATAGCTAGAAAAAAAGGGTAAGCGTTTTGTGACCCCAGGACAATAACACAGTCTAACATATACAGTCACAACATTCCGACCGATTTTTGTTATACGCCAGGATAGGAGCGCTCCAAACGGGCCTGCCGTGGTGGCCGAGCGGTCTGCGGCGCGCCAGTCACTGTCTGTACGGCCACTATGGTCGGAGATTCGAATCCCCCCCCCCTTGGGCATGGGTGTTTGTGTCGTCTTTAGTGTAAGGTATTCATAAGTAGTTTGTAAGTTTAGGGACTGATGACCCCGTAGTTAAGTCCCTTAAGCTTAACAAATATTTGAACATTTGCTCCAAACGGCTGGAGAGGTACATGCCTGAGTACGATATCGGGTGAGTGTGAATAGTATTGTTTAAAATGATTTTAACACACTTCTTATGGCCGGGAAGGTACATAGGCCATAATAAACAAACAAAAAATAACTCCACATTTGTCTTTATTTGCTTTCCGAAGAAGTACTTTGCAGGGCAGTTTATTTAAGATTATCTTGAAATCTACGACATTTTAACCAAGAGTTTCATTCTATATTAACAACAAAAATGGCTAATAAACAACAGAAAATCTAACCTTCTCGAAAAAGGTCATCGGTTTTCTATTCAGAAACGTCAAGGTTTCTTCACTACAATTATACTGAAATCAATAAGTGTTACAGGTAAAAAATTTATATGGAATGCAATAACTACATTATTTAATGTACCAGATCAGCCACCACAGCTGTAATTCAAGGAAAATCCTCACAAACGTCACAATAAAACATCTAAAGCAAAAACACAGTTTCCAAACAAAGAAGAAACCAATTCCACAAATGCTGCTATATCTGAATCACAAATAGCAAGTATCTTCAAAATACTCGTTTTCTAAGCAAACGTAATAACACTCAAAAGTTTATGCGTGTATAAGAAAGAAAAATGAAGTGGAAACATGTTCGAATCATTAGACTCCAGATCGAATTTTTACACGTCAAAGAAAGTGCCTGTCAGACAGACAACAGAAATTAACGTTTGTCTGTTTATATTCTCTTACTTTCAGCGAAATAGACTGTAAAATACACAAAAATTCGTAAATATTTCCTCATGAATAAGTTCTCGTTTATCTCACTGAATCAGGAAAAACCGTCCGTTTTTACATTTATTTCACGATTATTTATATCTTTCTATATTTTACAAACGTTTGGAACGCAAAAATTACAGAAACTATTTGCTTAAATACATAGAAGAGTAGTTACAAGCAAACATTATTCATACGACGCGTTGCCACCACTAGGAGCGCTAGTCTCGTGCTTGGTAACAAATTTTACAGCAGTGAGTGTTGCGACTATGTGTTAGACTGAGATAAAAATTTACGTATGTTTTTCTTGACTGACAAAGAGATCATTAAGAAGAACTAATAGTGCTCTGTCACAGAGTTTCTGTAGTGGGTGATGCATTCGGCACCCCATCAAGCCCTTTTTCGCTCCTACCGCCTCATTGTCATACCGATTAAGGAATGTACGACCTCCCTTTGTAAATTTTTGGTTGCCCCTTCTACGCGTGCTTTAGTGAACGCGATATCACTTTCATTGTTACAAGTACTGTTACATAGAAAATATTTTTACAAAAACACGAAGTGAATAGAAAAGTAAATGAAAGAATTCTTGCAAACATTGACGCACCAAAAACTGAGATCAGTCAAATCAGTACCCTGCTTTAAGTTTCTGCGACTGTGTGGATTGAAATTTTGAAGGGAGGGCATTTCCTCGGAGAAAATAATTTATTGTCAACCTGTGAATTTAAGAAATATTTCTTCGTCCTTTGTCTACACATTCACGAAAATCTAGTTCTTTACCGACTGCAACACGTAATTGATCCTGATAAATCCTTTTCTTCGTTGTGTCTATGTACATCGCATCTCTATGCCCATCTTCTCGTTCCCGCCTACCTTTTTTCATCCCGCTCATGCTTTCCCCTCCATCAGTCCATTGCCAGTCTCCGCCCATCGCCTCCTTATCCTTTACACTCTCTACTCCTCCTTCTTCTTCTTTCCATCCTCTCCCCTGTCTCTCTCTCTCTCTCTCTCTCTCTCTCTCTCTCTCTCTGTCTCTCTCTCTCTCTCTCTCTCTCTCACACACACACACACACACACACACACACTTCTCTTTCCCTCCTTCCCTGCCTCCCCTCCCCCCCCCCTCTCTCTCTCTCTCTCTCACACACACACACACACTTCTCTTTCCCTCCTTCCCTGCCTCCCCCCTCTCTCTCTCTCTCTCTTTCTCTCTCTCTCTCTCTCTCTCTCTCTCTCTCTCTCTCTCTCTCTCTCTCTTCATTTCCTGCTGCGACCGTCATAGCTATTCCAAATGAGGAAATTAAAAAAACTAAGCATTTACTTCAAATTTAGTGCCAACGCTGGCAAGTGACAAGAAGTTACTCTGACAGAAAAGTAAGTGAAATAACGACGTGAATCAACAGCGTTATTTCCAAATATCGTTGCTGCGATGTCTCGATTTCCAGTGTTGACGTGATCACCAACCTAAGAGTTATGGCACTGTATGTGCCCAGTACGTATGTGTTGCTGAAAATGAAAAATTATACGTGCACATCCGTAGAACGCAATTCCACAAAACGTTGGTACTTTCTTGTGTCGTTTTTACCATGTCACCTAATCGGTGCGCGGATTAGTAGTCATTACCACTTCAACTTTCGATCTTAACGTAGTGAATTATTTTTGGGGATTTTAATGATTAATACACAAGGTAACATGATTTTTCATGTAAAACTCAGCTTACCCTTTTCTCTCATGACATCTTGCGTGTTATGGATAAAGGGCAAGAAGCAGACTGTATATTTCTCGATTTTGAAAAGGTGTTCAGATACATTGGCGCACTGGAGACTCCTAACGAACGTACGAACTTATGGAAGGTACGAACATGTCTGAGTGTCTCGAAGACTACTTAAGTAATAGAACGCAGTACATTGTACTCGATGGCGAGTGTTCATCAGAGACTATGGTATCTATGGTATCTATAAAAATGATCTGACTAACAGAATAAGTTGCAACCAGCGGCGTTTTGCTGATAATGATATAGTATACAGCACGGTGTCGTCATTGAATGACTGTAGTAGTATGAAGGACGAATTAGGCCAAAATTTCTAGGTGGTGTGAGGAATGGTAACTAGCTCTAAATGTAGAATAAGTGTAAGGTGATGTATATGTATAGAAGAAATAAGCCCGTAATGTTAGAATAAAGCATTAGTAGTGTGCTGCTTGACAGAGTCACGTCAACTAAATATCTAGGCGTAACATTGCACAGTTATAAGAAAAGGAATAAGCATATAAGGACAGTTATGGGGAAGAGAATTTTTGGAAGGTGTGATTCATCTGTGAAGGAGACCGCATATAAAACGCTGGTGCCTCCCTGTCTCGAGTATTGCTCAAGTGTTTGGGATCCACAGCCATATCGGTTTAAAGGAAGACGCAGAAGCAATTCAGAGACAGGCGGCTAAGTTTGTTATTGGAGGTTAGAAAAATGCGCGAGTGTTACTGAGATGCTTCGGGAACTGAAACCGGAGTCGCTGGAGGTAAGGCGACGTTCTTTTCGAGAAACACTGTCGAAAAATTTAGAAGGGCGGAATTTGAGACGAACTGCATTTGATCCTACTGCCTACATTTCACGTAAAGACCACAAAAGTAAGATCAGAGAGATTAGAGCTCTTACGGACTCATACAATTATTCGGTTTTCCCTCGTTCTCTGTGGATGTGAAGAGGAAAGCATTAACTAGTATTGGTACAAGGTAACCTCCGCCACGCACATTTTGGTAGAGTGGAGAGTATTTGTGTGGATGCAGAAAGCATATCCTTCCTTTTACCACTCTTTAAGATGGGTTACATGCAGAATTTTTCTTTTCTTATTGTGGGAATCTCTGAAATACCGCTTTCGACTGTAAACTGTAAACTTATATTGTACTAGATAAACCCTACTACGCTTCACTGCGCCTCAGTTTGCTGTGATATGATAAAGGGAAGTAGAAAACAAAATCTCGTGAATACAGTCACCGAGAAAATTGATTGTTTTCTCGGAAAATCAATAGCTGATTGAATTATTTTTGTCCGGTTTCTGCATAAAGTTACGACTAAGGGACAAGCGATGTCTAACAACGCTTGAGGAAACCGTTTACTACATTCTGTCAGTGTCTTCCGCACCCTGAGCCATTGCCCACTTTTTCCCCTCTACTTTCACAACCTTCTCCGGTTCCTCCGACTCCCATCCCTTCCCACACTTACCCTTCGCTTCCCACCCTTTACTTTCCCTCCCTTTCCTTCCTTCTATCTGCTGTTGCTTCTTTGTCTATCCAACGTCTCCTCCTGCTCCACTACTGTGTCTTTTCCCTCTTCTCCTCGACGTAGCTATTCGAAATCAAGAACTGAAAAATTAAGATCTTCAAATTCCGTGTTAACGTCGGAAAATTCTCACAGGGGTACTGATAAAAAAATGTAACGAAATAACAACACCAATCAACAACGTTATTTTCTTACTAAGATGTTGTGATCTCCGCTTCAGACAACATAACAGACAGAAGTAGTGGTAGTGCAGCTGCCTGCTATTGGTATGCTACTGTACATGACCCAGTTAAACGTCTGTCCCCGTAGTCTAGTGGATTCCGGGCGCGGTGGCTCTGCGCGCGCCCGGTCAGAGAGCCATATATCCTCTGTAATTAAAAAAAAACTGAGCCAAATACTCAACGAATAATCCAGAACGAACATGAACAAACGACCACAAACCCTTGATATACCTGGAAAAAAGTGGAAAGAGGGGAAGAATGTTAAATTTACTCCGACAAAAATAATGGTAAATTGAATTGTAATCATTTAATATTTATTGTTATTTCTGTAAACAAGGGATATCATTTGACAATTCCCCCTATGATTGCCAATACTGCTCCTATAGAATGTACATAATGGAAGTGTGCTACTACATAGTATGTGTCTCGTAATACGGGTTCGATTCCCCGCCCGTACGTAGATTTTGTATATTTGGGAACTGTTGTCATCTTGATCATCATCGTCGAAGCACAAGTTGCCCCAGTGTCGTCATCTAAAGACTTGCACCACGCAGGCGGAATACGATCCCATTTGGGGTCTAACGACCGAAAATGGCACACGGAATCATCAACCAGCTAAGCGTGAACGTTCATGACTGGCATTTCACGAAACAATCTGAGTTTCTTGCGTCATAACGTTCTTGATAACGTTCAGTTTTCGATATTCACTTATGAGGGGGGGTTGAGATTTCAATAGGCTATAGGCAGTGATCTCGCGTGAGAGAACAAGTACCATAAACGATATAAAAATAACCGCTTCTTTTGCCAATTTTAACAGCAAAGTATACAAAATTTTAGTTCTCTGTACCTTCCGAATTATATAAATTTCTTTGGTCTCCATGCATACTGCAATTACTATTAAAAATAGATGTTTCAGATTTGTTGTTCATATATTAATATAAAGACTCCTGTTTTTTAATTGTACTTTTGAAGGTTTCCGTATGATAGAGCTGTTGGGAGTATGTTGGTGGATGTACAGATCAGGTGTGCACTTAACACTTCGTCAACCCGTAAACGTCCTTGTATGTACAGTTGGGATTTGACTCAGTATTTAATTCTTGCTGGTTCTGCACGCTGCTGCTGTGATCCATTTCAGTCATGCCGGATCCAAACTATAACTCCTGTGGTAAAATTAGTGTGGAAAAATGTTCAACTCGCTCAGAATTATACTCCACACACATCTTTTCCGTTATAATCAGGTTTATTGCACAAAATGTTACAGCATCTACTTCCGAAAACTCATCGAAAAAACTGTCCGCCTCTATTTGTCCCCGATTCGCTTATAAAGTTTCCAACAATCAGAAGTTCGACTAAATCATTGTTAAAAGTAATACTAATAGAATTACAATGACAAAATATCAATTTACAGCGTTTCAATTTATAGAGTAGACTCTCTGTTTTATGACATTTCCTTACAATAATGATTCTTAACAAAGCAACTGGCTTTTTAAGTAACAAAATAGCTGTAAACATATTTTAAAACAATGTTTTCATTTTCGGTCTTAGTTAAATTTCCGCCGACCGCTGTGGCCGAGGGGACTGAGGCGCTCCAGACACGGTCTGCACGGCCACTACCGTCGGGGGTTCGAATCCCCCCTCGGGCGTGGATATTTGTGCCGTCCTTAGTCTTAGCTAGTTGATAAGTAGTTTGTAAGCTTAGGGACTGATGACCCCGTAGTTAAGTCCCCTAAGTTCTACAAACATTTGAACATTTGATTTGAATTAAATTTCCTAATGACTGAAATTCTTGATGCTAATATAAAATCAAATGTTCAAATACTTGTTAAGGTTAAGGGACTTAACTGCGGGGTCACCAGTTGCTAAAGTTACAAACTACCTTATACGAAAGACGAAACAGACATCCATGCCCGAAAGGATTCGAACCCCCGACCGTAGCCTCCGTGCAGACTGTGACTGGCGCGCCGCAGACCGCTCGGCCACTGCGGCCGGCGATGCTAATATAAATTCAGATTGGAAGGAAGGAAAGAATCTTAGGGTTTAACGCCCCGTCGACAGCGTGGTCATTAGAGACGGAACTCGCGCTCGGATTTTTGGGTAAGGATGGGGAAGGAAAGCGGCCGTGCCCTTTGAAAGGAACCATCCCAGCATTTGCCTGGAGTGTTTTAGGGAAATTACGGAAAACCTAAATCAGGATGGCCGGAGGTGGATTTGAACGACCATCCTTCCAAATACGTGTCCAGTGTGTTACCACTGCGCCACCTCGCTCGGTAATTCAGATTGTATACTACCAGTAAATTTGAAATACATGTCATACTAGATCGAAATTTTTTAATGAGTAAATACGAAACAGCACTTGCTAAAATTCTAACTTAACAGCATTAGAGAATAAACTGATTTACTTTGTCTATCTACTGCATTTGGAATCGAATATATCATTTTACTTTGGTATCTGGTTAGTCTAAAGAATATCCTATTGCTACAGTCTGTGTTGCAGCCCCACAGCCAGAGTCCTGTCGGCTCGCTACGCACAGTGTCCCTTCGCTGCTTCTCTGCTGCTTCGGGTGCCTCTGTTCCGCACTCTCAGAGAGCATCCCGGCCTCTTCGATTCGGCGTCATCCCCGATACCGAGTGTCTGCGGCGGCGCTCGGTTTGTGTGCGCAGAGACGGCCGTGGCCCTGAATAATAGATGCGGCCTATTGTGGCGCGCCGCAGCCCGCGGCGGCTTAGGCGACCAGCTTGTCGCTAAAACGAGCCACTCGACTGCTCGGGCGCAGGAGGCGCAGCTTTCCGCACTGCGGCGCTCATAGTTTCCTACTGCCACCCTCAAGCTGTAATCTCTCCGGTGTTTTTACAGTACCTGCGACGTCTCTCGTGAATAAATAACAGTTCCCTAACGATTTTACAAATTCTGAGGAACACGGGAGCGAGCTCTAAAGGAACGGTGATGTATAATATGTAGAAGAGCCAAGGGCGCTCATTGGTACAGGAAGGCAGAGAACAAAATTTATTAAAAAAGAGGTAAGGCACTGATGCAGTGTGGCGCCCCTTCTGTTCATTGTACGAGGGCGGTTTGATAAGTCTGCTAAATATAGAACAATAAATTTGTAAACGAACGCTTCCACGGCCGTTGTCATTGTTGATAAAACTCTTTCTGGGTATTGGACCGCATCGTCAGTATATCAAATATTTATCGACGTTTCGTCCACTATTGCAAGTGGCCTTCTTCTTCTGGATGAGGGGAAGCTGAGGTGTTAAATATTAAATGTATGATTGGTGGTTTCAGCCCTTTTTTTTATTGGTGTTTCCTTTATTTCTTCCTATTGGTGGAAAATGAAGTCCTGGATTGGTGTTTACATTAACGTTTGCCATGGTTGGGCCGGCCACAGTGACCCAGTGGTCTGCGGTGCGCCAGCCACAGTCTGCACGGCCGCTACGGTCAAGGGTTCGAATCCTCCTTCGGGCATGTATGTTTGTGTAGTCTTTCATAAGTAGTTTGTAACTTTAGGGACTGATAACCGCGCAGTTAAATCCCTTAAGGTTAACAAACATTTGAACATTTAAGTCATTGGTTGAAACTGGCGAATGAGGAGCGGGTGGTAGCAATGATGTAGCACTGATGCCAAGCGCCGGCTAGAGCGTGGTATTTGCTCTGTGAACGCGCGGCCGCTGTTGTCTCCGGTCGGGCCCCTATGGACTGCACTGCTACTGCGGGCAGCCAAGACGCCGGAAGTTTGATGAAGAATAATAAATTGTTTTAAAGGCGAAAACGTAATTTATTTCGGGACATAGTCGGAAAACTATACACTTGGTCCAGTGAGTTTCCAATTTTTTCAACCCACAAGCAAAGTAGGCTTTATCAAACTCTGCAAAAAAGTCTGTCACAGCGGCGGACATTAACTTACTTACTTACTAAAAGAAAATTTCTTTTCATAAAACCAAATTTTCAAGTCTGGGAATAATAAAAAGTCACTCGTAGCCAAGTCTGATGAATAGGGTGGGTGAGGAAACAAATCGAATCGAAAGTCGTGAACTTTTGCCATTGCGATAGCTGTGTGGAGCACTGCCGTAGTGAAACAAAACTTTCTTTCGTGCCAATCTTGGACGTTTTCAATTCCTGTTTCAAATGATCCATCACAGCAGCATAATAGGGCCCAGTTATGGTTCTGTCCTTTTCCAAATAATCTACCCGGATTATACTCTGGGAATCGTAAAAGACAGTGGCTGTCACCTTTCCAGCAGACAAAACAGTCTTTGGTGCCCTCTCCCCACTCTTAGTCCATTGTTTGGATTGTTTTTTGGTCTCTGGAGTGTAATGGTGGGACCAAGTTTCATATACAGTTATGAATCTGCACAAAAAGGTCCTGTGGACTTGCCCTTTATTCACATGAAGTGTTAAGTGCCATCGACAAGCGATCTCAAATCGATTCCATATTTCTGGATTTCCAGACGGCTTTTGACACTGTACCCCACAAGCGGCTTCTAATGAAATTGCGTGCTTATGGAATATCTCCCCAATTGTGCGATTGGATTCACGATTTCCTATCAGAAAGGACACAGTTCGTTGTAATTGACGGTAAGTAATCGAGTAAAATAAAGTGATATCTGGCGTTCCCCTACTCTTCCTTGTGTTTATGAACGATTTAGGAGACAATCTCAATAGCTCCCTTAGACTGGTCGCGGATAATGCTGTCGTTTATCGATTAGTGAAGTCAACAGAGGATCAAAAGCAACTGCAAAACGACTTAGACAAAATTTCTACATGGTGCGAAAATTGGCAATTGACACTAAATAAAGAGAAGTGTGAAGTAATACACATGACCACTAAAAGAAATCTGCTGAACATCAGTTACGCGAAAAATCAGTCAAACCTCAAGGTCTTAAATTCTACTAAATACATAGGAGTTACATTTACGTACAACTGTGACTGGAGAGAACACAGAAAATATTGTGGGGAAGGCGAACCAAAGGTTACGTTTCATTGGCAGAACGCTTCGAAGATGCACCAGCTCCACCAAAGAGACTGCCTACATCAGAGTTGTGTGTCCTCTCCTGGAGTACTGTTGCCCCTTGTGGGACCCTCAACAGGTGGGACTGACGGAAGACATTGAGAAGGTTCAGAGAAGGGCAGCTCGTTTTGTTTTATTACGTTACGGGGGGGGGGGGGGGAGCGTCACGGAAATGTTGCACGAATTGGGGTGGAAATCATTAAAAGAAAGACGTTATTCATTGCGGCGTGATTGTTTGCGAAGTTTCAATCACTGACTTTTACTTCTGAATGTGAAGATATTTTGCTAGCACCCACCTAATTAGGGAGACATGACCATCCCAATAAAATAAGAGAAATGAGATCGAAAACGGAACGATTTCGGTGTTCTTTCTTCAAAATGTTCAAATGTTTGTTAAGCTTAAGGGACTTAACTACGGGGTCATCAGTCCCTAAACTTACAAACTACTTATGAACTACCTACAACTAAGGACGGCACAAATATCCATGCCCGAGGGGGGATTTGAACCCCCGACCGTAGTGCCCGTGCAGATGTTCTTTCTTCCCGCGCACTGTTATAGAATGGAACGATAGAGAAAAATTATGAAATTTTTTAATGAACCCTCTGCCAGGCACTTAAATGTGATTTGCAGTGTGTCTATGTAGATGTAGATGTAGATTGCGCCTGAAAAGTGAGATTCTGAGGAGAAATGTTCTTTCGTTTCCGTGTTTGGTCCAATGAGAGCAGTCGCGGCACCCATCGGGCACATACCTTCTTCATGGACAGTTTTTCATGGAGGATGTAATGTACCCGTTCAGTGAAGATGACTACATTGTCAGCTATCTCGTGACCTTTTAATCTTCCATTACCATATCATGCACCTTATCGACGGTTTCCTGTGTGGTGACTACAACGGGCCGACCAGAACGTGCTCCGCGATCCTTGCTTCTCAGACCACTTTTAAAGTCATTGATCCAAAAGTAAATGGTCTTTAATGTTGGTGCAGAACCCATATGGACCTCATATAACTCGGATGTGACCTGTGAAGCTGTCCAACCCTTTAAATGAAAAAAAGTTTAATGGTCCGCACGAAATTCGTTTCTCTCCATCCTAAGGAACTACCTACGCAGTTACCATTTCAGCTGGCAGCCAACAATCAACGAATAACAACTACCATTCCAAACATGCTGTAATGTCCGTAGAAATATCAGGTTTACAACACGATGTAAGGTCCGAAAATTTACCCGCTCTTTCATAGAAATTTATCAGACATCATATTTGAAATACACAAAGCGTGCAACCAGAGCATCCCGAGACTCAAGTAACTCTACAGCCGCGTGTTGTTCTTCGTGGCGCACGCCAGACGTGCTTTCTGCCCAGCTACAGCACGCTCTGAAACGCCCTGCTACATCGCACGGAACATAACGTGCTGCTCACCGTGATTTACGACCGCTTGTTGGGGGCTCGCACGTAGATCAATGTGTTTGCATAGATGGATGTGCGTAAAATCGCACGGTATCTCTGTTGGCGATCGTAGAAAAAGTAAACTGTTGCTTTCCAATGTCACAGGTTACTTGCACTTGGCACGGAATACTCTTCCCGAAATTAATTTGCCAGTCTAGTTCATTTTCGGTAGTACTGTTTCAAGAGGTTTATTCCCGCGTACTTGCAGATTTCGTTTGTACTACTGTTTTAATAGTTTATTCTATCGTATTTGATAAATACCGTTGTGTTTAGTCTTCGTCTTTGACCGGTGTATTTCAAAACAAGTCAGAGACCGTTACTAAGCTCGTTATCAGTCAGTCCAGTGCCAGCTGCCACGAGTGCCGCAGCGTTAACAGCGCTAAGCTGCCGGACTCAGTTTTGTTGATTCGACAGTGTAGTTACCATTGACCACAGTTAAGTCAGCAGCCAGCCGCCTTCATTAGAATACTAGGCTCCTTTAAAGTTGTTAATTGCTGTTAATTGTATCGATAGGATGGATAGGATGTGTGCCTGCTGTGTGCGGACGCAGGAGGAGTTGTCCGCGGTTCGCGAACAGCTGAGCGTGCTGTTGGCTACGGTCAGCCGTCTTCAGGCTGCTGTCTCGGGGTGCAGCGATGGTGGGGAGTCTGGTGCGTCGAGTGGGACACCTCAGGTGTCTCACTCTTCGCTCCCTGTCCCTGCTACCGAGGCACCTTCAGGTGTACCGGACGTCGTCGAGCCGCCTTCTCCGCAAGGGGAGTGGCGGGTTGTACGGCGTTCGCGTCGCTCGAGGCGGAAGGCCAATGTGGAGGCTGGACGTCCGTCCGCGCCCGTTCGTCCTGTGAGTGAAAGTGTGGCCACTCCTTCAGCAGGGTCCGAGCAGGTGCACGGGGGGAGGGGATTATTAGTTATTGGGAGCTCCAATGTCAGGCGCGTGATGGAGCCCCTTAGGCAGATAGCGTCCAGATCTGGAAGGAATTCCAACGTGCACTCGGTGTGTTTGCCGGGGGGCCTCATCCGAGATGTGGAGGCGGCCTTGCCGGCGGCTATCGAGGGTGCGGGGTGCAGTCGACTGCAAGTCGTAGCTCACGTCGGCACCAATGACGCTTGTCGCTTGGGTTCTGAGGACATCCTCAGGTCCTACGAGCGGCTGGCGGAATTGGTGAAGGCTGCTGCCTTCGCACGCGGGGTCCAAGCAGAGCTGTCGATTTGCAGCATTGTTCCCAGGGTTGATCGGGGTCCTTTGGTTTGGAGCCGAGTGGAGGGTCTGAACCAGAGGCTTCGCCGACTCTGTGACAGTCATGGCTGCAGATTTCTGGATCTGCGTTATCGGGTGGGGAATTGTAGGGTGCCCCTAGACAGATCAGGGGTGCACTACACTAAGGAAGCGGCTACTCGGGTATCAGAGTACTTGTGGAGTGCACATGGGTTTTTTTTAGGCTAGGCGCTAACTCTGATGAGCACTCGCCTGTCAGCATTCAAACAGCGAATTCAGGCCACGTTCGGAACAAAAATTCGAACATAAAAATATTAGCCGCGAACTTACAGAGTATTAGAAACAAAGTTCCCGAATTTGCAGCGCTGCATGGAAGTTATTGTGCTCAGATAGTTTTAGGCACCGAAAGCTGGCTAAATGATGATGTGGAAAGTTCAGAAATATTTAGCGAAGCGTGGAATGTATATCGGAAAGATAGATCTGATACAACCGGAGGAGGAGTGTTCATCGCTGTGGACAAAGATATTGTTTCTACTGAGATCGAGGTTTAAAGTAATTGTGAAGTAATCTGGGCACGCATAACAGGTCTAAAAGAAGTAAAGTTAATAGTTGGTTGTTTTTACCGGCCCCCCAGTGCTGCTGTAGCAGTTTTAGAATCATTCAAGGAAAGTCTACACCAGGTAGTGCATAGGTATCCGGGCCATGCAATATTAGTCGGAGGTGACTTCAACCTTAAGAGTATAGATTGGGACCTCGCTAGTTACATTTCAGGCGGTACAGACAAGCAGTCTTGCGAGCTACTTTTGGACACATTCTCCGAAAACTGTCTTGAGCAGTTAAACCGGCAACCCACGCGCAATGGAAATATTCTAGACCTTATAGCCACAAACAGGCCTGACCTTATTAACGATGTCTGTGTAGAGACAGGAATTAGTGATCATGATATCATCATAGCGTCGATGGTGACCAAAGTTCATAAACCAGTCAAGAAGGCTAGGAGCGTGTTTTTGTTGGGAAAAGCCGACAAGCAAATGTTACGATCGCACTTAGAAAATGAATGGGCATCGTTTAATTCTGGGACTATGGATGTAGAGGACTTGTGTACTAAATTTAAATGCATTGTTAATGAAGGGTTAGAGAAATATGTGCCAGTAAAGACGATTAAGGATGGAAAAGATCCACCGTGGTATAATAATAATGTTAGAAAGCTGCTGAGAAAGCAAAGGCTGTTGCACTCTCGATTCAAAAAAGAACACGCAAATGATGACAGGCAAAAGTTAGTAGAGATTCGTGCGTCTATAAAAAGATCGATGCGTGAAGCATACAAAAATTATCACAGCCATACCTTAGCAAAAGATCTTTCCGATAACCCGAAAAAATTCTGGTCCTATGTAAAATCGATAAGCGGGTCAAAGCCCACTGTCCAGTCACTAGTTGATCATTCCGGGGCAGTAATAGAAGAAAGCAAACGGAAAGCTGAAGTTCTAAATTTAACCTTTAAGAAATCTTTCACGCAGGAGGACCGCACAAATATACCATCATTTGATCAACGTACTAATTCCGAAATGGGGGACATAACAATAGGTATTTCCGGTGTAGAGAAGCAGCTGAGAGAGCTAAATACGAAAACGTCTGCTGGTCCGGATGGAATACCAGTTCGGTTTTACAAAGACTATTCTGCGGCATTGGCCCCCTACTTAGCTTGCATTTATAGCGAGTCTTTAATTCAGCGCAAAGTTCCTAGTGATTGGAAAAAAGCGCAGGTGACTCCCGTGTATAAGAAAGGAAAGAGAACTGACCCATACAATTACAGGCCAATATCGTTGACATCAGTTTCATGTAGAATTTTGGAGCATATTCTCAGTTCGAACATAGTAAATTTCCTTGAAACGGAAAAGCTTCTTTCCATGAATCAGCACGGGTTTAGGAAACATCGTTCATGTGAAACTCAGCTTGCCCTTTTCTCACATGACATCTTGCGAGTCATGGACGAAGGGCAACAGGCGGATTGTGTTTTTCTCGACTTCAAAAAGGCGTTCGACACGGTGCCACACTGCAGACTGCTAACGAAGATACGAGCTTATGGAATAGGTTCACAGATTTGTGACTGGCTGGAAGACTTCCTAAGTAATAGAACGCAGTACGTTGTTCTCGACGGCGAGTGTTCATCAGAGACGAGTGTATCGTCAGGCGTGCCCCAGGGGAGTGTGATAGGACCGCTATTATTTTCTATCTATATAAATGATCTGATGGACAGAGTAAGTTGTAATTTGCGGCTGTTTGCTGATGATGCTGTGGTGTATGGGAGGGTGTCGTCTGTAACTGACTGTAATAGCATACAGGTTGACTTAGACAAAATTTCTAGTTGGTGCGAAGAATGGCAGCTAGCTCTCAATGTAGAAAAATGTAAGGTGATGCGCATGAGTAGAAAAAACAATCCTATAATGTTCGAATACAGCATCAGTAGTGAGCTTCTTGATGCGGTCGCGTCGTTCAAATATCTAGGCGTAACATTGCAGAGCGATATGAAATGGAACGAGCATGTAAGGACAGTTGTGAGTAAGGCGGACAGCAGACTTCGGTTTATTGGGAGAATTTTGGGAAGATGTACTTCACCTGTAAAGGAGACCGCGTATAAAACGCTTGTACGACCACGTCTTGAGTATTGCTCAAGTATTTGGGACCCGCAGCAGATCGGTTTGAAGGAAGACATAGAGGCGGTTCAGAGGCGAGCAGCTAGATTTGTTACCGGTAGGTTCGACCAATGCGCGAGTGTCACGGAAATGCTCCGGCAACTCAATTGGGGATCGCTGGAAGAAAGACGACGTTCTTTTCGTGAATTTCTGTTAAGTAAATTTAGAGGGCCGGAATTTGAAGCTGAGTGTAGTACGATCTTGCTGCCGCCTACTTACATTTCGCGTAAAGATCACAAAGACAAGATAAGAGAGATTAGGGCTCGTACGGAGGCATATAGGCATTCTTTTTTTCCTCGTTCAATTTGGGAGTGGAATAGGAAAGGAAATGCCTAGTAGTGGTACAGTGTACCCTCCGCCACGCACCTTACGGTGAATTGCGGAGTATGTATGTAGATGTAGATGTAGATTCCTTCGCAAGTAATACGTTGTGCCTCATATATTTAACTCGCACGGGACAACGCCTCTGCTCCACAATGTTTGCTGTGATAATTTTTGCTTTTAATAGTGTATGTTAACATTGTTCCTCGGGGAATTATCCGTGCGCACTCGAGTGTCATGCTGCGGTGCGTGCGGCCGATGGCCGTCGGGGATTGCAGTGCCACCAAGGGCATGGGTGTTTGTGTTGTCCTTAGGTTAGTTTAAGTAGTTTGTAAGCTACGGATTAATAGTCACGGTCGCGGCGGAGTGGCCGAGCGCATTGAAGCACTGTGCTGCGTCGGGGGTTCGAATCCCCTCACAGGCATGGATGTTTGTTCTGTCTTTAGTATAAGGTACTTCATAAGTAGTTTGTAAGTTTAGGGACTGATGACACCGCAATTAAGTCCCATAAGCTTTACAAACATTTTAATAATCACGCAGTTGAATAGGATAGACTTACAAACAATCTGGAAACTGTTCCTCCTTAACTGCGTCTGCTTTCGTAACCACACGCTAGCCATATTATCTTTTCACTGTGAAACTAGCTCTTCTGTACTGCACGGAATTAAAACTCCGAGTGATGTACGGTACTGTGTTAAAATGTATTGGTCAATGTGCCCTAGCACGAAAAACCCAACCAATTCTCTTTCAAGCGCTCGTTCTTGTTTGTAGTAAATAACGTCGATTACTGGATATTCTAATTCTATTAAACTCACAAAACAGTTCCATAAACTGTAATTAAATCGTTAAAAAATATCTGAGAGAGTGTAGATGCAGTCCTTTCGTTTAAAACTCTTTTCGACCTCAGCTCGTGACGGTAATCACCGCGTTAACCCGTCGTCATAAAAAATAATAATAACATCGAATATCGGATTTTATACATAACAAGAAATAACCAGAAACGCTAAGATAACTGAAAAGGAAAAATAAAAATTTTTCGGAAAATACATGGTCGCGAACTCAAAATATTTCTCATCGCTGCACGGTAACTTCCCACGCTACGAACTAAGCCATTTGTGGAAGCTCCAATTTATGATAGACTCTACCCATAAAACATGTTGTTACATGTTATTTAGTTACGACATAGCATTACAAACCCGCTCCTTTAATAAAATCGCGCTATACTGCAGCATAGAACGATATTTTCCACGGCACACAAATTAAAACTCTAACAATGTTGAATACGATAACCTTTAAAGTTGTCAATATGTAGTTTGCGGTAATTTGTTGTAGCAAATCATATATAAAAGACGCGTTTTCAAAAGTTCCTGACTTTAGTGACGCTTTAAAAACGATCTTATTCATATATCGTACCCTACACCGAAAGATACCAGGAAATACGTTCAGTTTGCAATATGACGGCTCAAGAGTTCCGCTTGTCACGTGAAAACCAAGCCGCATCTCATTGGCCACGATCCATTTCACGAAGCAGAAACCTAACACGCCAGATCCTTCGTTCCACGCTCTGCAGGGCAGTGGAACGTGGAACTCCATGCTGTGACGTCAGCAGTTCCTCTTCCACGAACACTTCCACGTCTCGTGAGAGGACGGCTTGACGGTTGAGTCTTAGCTACACGCTTCATGTATTTCAAACGACAACTTCGCATTTTCTCTGGATTAAAAGTCTTTCTTCGGTATTTATTGTAGTTCAAGAGATATTATCGATGGAAAAGTTGAGTGGAACACCATATATGTCTAATACATAACAATGAAGGTTTGTATGTTTGAACGTATTTTATAAGTTTGCCGTGCCGTTTATGGAATGCGATGACAATGTATCATATTCCTTGCTCTTTCGCGATGGTTATACGTATAATTATATCACTGTAGTACAATTAGTTAATGACTTGTGATGACAAAAAAAAGAGAGAAAAGCTGCTGCATCTCCTCAATCCTTAAGCACTGGACCGATTACCCACCCCGCCCCCCCCCCGTCCCGTCACCTGAAGGTGGTGCTGGAGTCATGTTTTATATTAAAGGATTTTCTCTTCGAGGTGAACAACTTTTATTACAAATTGATTATCCGATTTTTATTTTCCAAATATTCGGAAAAACAGTTTTAAGTTCCTCAATCTGTGAAAATACCAGTGGTTCTTTAATATTTTCCTATAATCTCGGAAAGATCTTGAGCGACATACTCCAAATGTCTCCATGATACTGTAATAAATATCAGTCTGTCACAGGCTATATATTTGTGTCTGTGTATGTGTGTGTGTGTGTGTGTGTGTGTAGAGTGCATCTGGTTGTGCGTAAGTATTGCATACAAGTCTACGGTTTTGCACATTTGACTTTCAAAACTAGAGGTAGGTCACTGGCTACTTAAAATTTAGTATGTTGCGTTGCGGAGGGTACTTTACGTACAAACTTCGACTGCATTCATCAGTTTATTCCCAAATCGAAAAAAAAAAAAAAGTTTGGCAAGCTTATAGGCCTTAATTGCGGTATCATAGTCCGTAAACGTACAAACTACTTATGAAGTACCTTATACTAAAGGCAGCACAAACATCCATACCCGAGGGGGGATTCGAACCCCCGACGGGAACGGCCTCGTGCATCGCAGCATAGCGCCTCAATGTGCTCGGCCGCTCCGCCGCGTGGAATAAATGTTGCATACACCCGGGCAACGCCGGGTATTCGGCTAGAAAAACATGTATAAGAGCTTTTCATTTAATTCTTTCATCTTTATAGTAGTGTAGCATTATAAACTGAATGGTCACACTAAATACAAGCTCAATTACAGAAATATATCAGTAATTTGAGAAAGGTTCTATCGAAGAAATAGAATAAAATAAAAATAAATACACTGGAAACATCGGGAAGAACTGGATCGATCGTAGCATATAATACAAAGATCTTTGTCCGAGGAAGCAACGTGTCATATGAGGTGCTGTTTTGCAAAAACTTAGAGTTTTAAAATGACACTGTCCTCTAAAATAAAATAAAATAAAATAAAATATACAAAAAAGGCGATCTTGGTATTATATTCTTAACAAATAAAGAAAACCATTGCCCGATTGTGATGAGTTAATACAGGCGCCTCGACTAGAGGTGTTGAATTGGGCTTGTAACTTCTTTTGTAGTTACCAATAAAAATGTTCCGCCTTTACCATAATGTCAACTGCACAACAAACTATGATACGTTCTCTACTGCCTCCATTCGTAGACAAAACTGTTTCCAATAGAGCAAGGACACACTTCAGATTGACTCTATCCAGAATGCATAACGAACTTCGTAAATGAACTGTTAGTTTTGTAAGGCATCAGACTTGATTAATGTACTGCCAGTTATCACCTTTCAGAATGAGGCACAATTTTCATAGCATTGCGAAACAAGCATTTGAATACGTCGAGTTTGATCTCGTTAATGTCGGCAGAAGCCTTGGGATGGTTGTCAGTATTTTGTGACTCTCGCTCTAAAATATCCCTAACAGTGCCCTTTCTGCTATTACTTCACAATCGCCAGCTGTGAGTTGCAGCGACTGCTCGACGCACACAATATGGCCTCTTTGATGCTCAAATGTTACCGAAGTTATTTAGCGCCAAAAGCGGAACTCGATATCGGAGTTAGCGGTCGTTCAATTTTGGACCGCTTCGTGTCACCATGCGGGCTGCTGTCTATCTAAAACATCGCCGTGTGCGGTTCGCGTGTCATAGTATAAAAGAATTACGACCGCGCCTGTATGTGCTTCCAGCATCACTATTCGCCACTTTGATACCGTTTCACAATCTCTGTGTTTTACTGAAATAGTAGCTAGAGTAGTTCAATGTGGGATAAGGACGGACATTATATTCAAGTATGCATACAAATGTTAATAACTATGTGAAAAGTCTTTAGCGTATCACGAAATATAGTACCTTTCGCTCCGTGGCGTAGTTTTGACTTAGATTTTTAATTCACATACCATAGAAGTAGTAAGAAAATTATAAAACTTTACATCCTTTAATACATTCCTTTTTGTAGCAATTATAAAACAAACTATTCATATTTCGTTCTTTTTCGTATTTAATATATTTGTATTGAATACGGTTCCAGAATAGGAGAGCATTTGTAAATATTTTGTTACTAGAGTTTCTTGACTATTGCTTCTCAGATAACTATTGCTCAATGACGATAAGTTTGCGCGCAGGTTCGTTGAAGCAAAACAAGGGAAATAGTAAGAGATAGCGTCGATCAAAACTTAAAGCAAAACAGCACAATGGCTAACAATAATGTCGCTATATAAAATACAAAAATTTGATTACAGCAATTTTAAATTGCACTATCAATCCACAGGATCTTAATACAGAACGTTTAAAGTTCTACTATTCTCGAACCAAATCCAATGATGTTACAAGATATAAGAAGAAATCAAAATGTTTGTTTGTATAGCTTATAGGTCTTAACTACGGAGTCATCAGTCCCTAAACTTGCAAACTACTTATGAACTAGCTAATCCTAAGGACGACACAAATATCCATGCCCGAGGGGGGATTCGAACCCCCGACCGTAGTGGCCGTGCAGAAAGTGACAGGAGCGCCTCAGTCCCCTCGGCCACCGCGGCCGGCTCAGAAGAAATCCAATGATATTACAAGATATCAGGCAAGAATTCATATTTTAAAAAATCAAAAGAATCAAAATCTCATAACAATACACCAGAAGTCGCGATGCTAAAATATTTACCCATAGAATTTCTAGACAGACTCACAACACTAGAACAATTTAAACACAACGATTGTATATGCAAGGGAGCGACCTCAATTGTTATTTTGTTGAAAAATATATATGCCGAGATCGCTTGTTTAATATTTTATTCAGATAAACGGTATCGACAAACGTGGTTGTCGTCTGCATATATCTACATTTTAAGAAATAGCACCATGTACAAACGGTGAATACATAGCGAGAACAAGTAAAGAAAAAATTTGTTGAGTGATTGTTTTTAAAAGGGACGAGCTATAGCATATGATTTTAAATTACGACACATATATACTTAAGACAGTACATTTAAAAAAATTATTTGACTTTTACAACGTAGACATGAAGCACCGCGCCATTTTAAAAATGCAGACATCTGAAGGTAACTACTAAGTTTGTCGAAACCGGTTCTGAAATAAAAAAATCAACAAGCGATCTTGGTTTGTATATATCTCAACAAAAATGTTTCAGGGACTACAAACTGACAAAATTAATTAAATGTAAGTCGCACCCTTAGTTAGCTTTTCCAGACGCTCTATTGCAACAAAATCTAGTATCGCTGTTCACGCTTAAACCTGTATACAACCGTATATTGTACTTTAAAAACTGAATGCTCAGCACATTAACTAATCAGCCAGTTAAAGAAGGAATACCAGTGGTTAGTATGAAATAGGCTGGGCGCCGTTAACCAGTTGTAGCAACGTGAAAGGGCAGAAAGATAATGTCACGCAATCCCTCAAATCGGCATAGCATCGAATCACTCGAGCTGCCTTAGGGGATACTAGTTTCGACCGAATCAAAAGACGATAAAGACTTGCACTTGCAGCAGCATATACGGCGAAATGGCGTTCGGAGCGAAATACAATTAATCAAGGCTGTTTAAATTTCTCAAAACCCTTATGGATTATGGCATGTGTAATATAACTATTACTTATTTCTTTCTCATTTATAATCCTGCTACTTTTTAATATAAAGAAGGACGTACATTTGTAGTTTAACATGTTAGATATTAGTTCTTTGATGTTACATAATATATTTGAAATAGATAAAGATAAGAACAAAAAATAAAAGCAAAAAGAAAATATGTATACACAAATGCTTACATTTGTTCCTACAATTGTAATATAACACATTAAAATTCGTGCAATTAACAGTAAATTAGACGTAGTGAAGAACATAGAAACATGATTAGTTACATGGCTGTTATACATATGTCGAAATTCAATGTATTCTGGAATCTGTTAATTGTAATTATGGGCTAAACCAATGTAATAGGAAAGAAAGGAATTGTATATAAAATGAGGGGGTTTTCTGTCCTTATGTACTGTGCTGGGCGTTGAGTACCTTGGAATGTCTCCTTCAAGCCACCTATCACCCAGCACAGTTTCCATGGTTTTGGTGATATTAGTGTATTTTCTTTATATGATTTTTTCTCTCGTGTGTCTCAGGTGTTAGTATCGTAATTAATTTAATGAAGGTCTGGTTTGGGTTGATGACATTGGGAGATTGCTCCCCAGTCAATGTTGAGTCTCATCGGTGTCACTTCCTTCATCTGTGAAGGTTTCATCGCCTTCTTCTTCGTCTGCTTGTTCCCAACTATACCTGTTCACTCTGCGGGGTATACGGACATGTTGACTGGAATACAGACCTTCAAATTCTGAAGTCATCAGTGGTAAAATTAATTTAATGAAGGTCTGGTTTGGGTTGATGACATTGGGAGATTGCTCCCCAGTCAATGTTGAGTCTCATCGGTGTCACATCCTTCATCTGTGAAGGTTTCATCGCCTTCTTCTTCGTCTGCTTGTTCCCAACTATACCTGTTCACTCTGCGGGGTATACGGACATGTTGACTGGAATACAGACCTTCAAATTCTGAAGTCATCAGTGGTAAAATATAGGGAACTGGTCCTCTGTCTTTTGTCGGCCTGTCCAAATAATATGGGCTACGCCTGCTGATCGGGCATTAAAGATCTCTACACTAAGGGTACACGCGTTTCAGATTCTCCTGCATTTCACAAGCATATCAATGTATCGTTATTTTGCAGCGGCATTCGGGAGCAGCCTCGTAGTAGAACCTCTAACGTCGTTCAACTGCAGATAGCATCAGCAAAATCAGTAAAGTGAAAACCATAAATGGTGCGTTTCTTGCGTTCCTTTTGCTGAGTCGGTTAAATTTATATTCACTTATAAATGCAGGCATGTAACTTTAAATATAAATAAGACGACACCAATAATTTGGAGTATATTGCCCAGTTAGTATTTTGCGCCAATTACAGTTAATAACTTTACGCAAACTTTGTGTTACGGATTCAATTAATTGGCGGAGCAATTTATTTTCTGGCACATTTATATTCTGAACACAAAATACGATTGACTTACATAAATTTAGTAGTAAGCTTATATTTAACTAAAGTCGAACGGTATTAAATTTTTAGTAAATATGTTCCGAGAGCTTTGTAATTCACAACCCCTGTCTAATACGGTAGCTAATCAACCATCACAGAATTAAAGTAGGGAAGAAGAATGAAAGCTATTGCTGTCGAAGTACATCGAAAGAATATTTCCTGACCACACTAAAATAATTAAAAGAAAAATAAAGGATTTTATTTCTTTTAATTATTTTAGTGTGGTCAGGAAATATTCTTTCGTTGTACTTCGACAGCAATATTTTTCATTCTGCTTCCCAACATTAATTCTACCGTAGTAGACAGGGGTTGTAAATTACAGGTTAAATCGTGAACATTGTTTGTTTAAATGTTACTGAAGCTGTGAGGTAAGTGGAGAATCTAAATGTGTAACTGTGTAAATCTGAAACACACTGACGTGTAGAACATACATCCATCTCAGTCTTCGACGTACATTTACTGTCGGAAAGTTCGCGAGCCGAAAGTTTGTGAGATAGATTTTATTATTTCTGGAATGTGAGGTTTCACGTTGCGAAGAAACTGGGTAAATTTCGCTTCACCCTATTTATATTAAGCTTAAAAAATGTAATACCGTTTGACTTTCGTTAATTATAAGCTTACAGCAGTTAATATAAACAGGGTGAAGCGAAATTCACCCAGCTGTTTCTCGGCGTGAAACCTCACATCCCAGAAATAAGAAAGTCTATCCCACAAACTTTCGGCTCGCGAACTTTCCGACAATAAATGAACGTCGAAGACTGAGATGGATGTATATTCTACACATCAGTGCGTTTCAGAATTACACTTACTCACAGCGTCAGTTATATTTAAACAAAGAATGCTCACGATTTAACCGTAATTCCCCAGTGGAGTAAATAGTCAACAGGAGTGCATCCGTAATAGCAGCTATCCCTGATTGTGGGTGCATGCTTCCTAAACTATGACAGTACGCAGTGTCATGAGCAATGCCATGTTCTATGATATGGTTTGTGTCTTGTTACACTACATGATATCATGGCTAATGTTTTATATCAAGTGGATAAGCTAATTCTTCTTTTTTACATCGTTATCCAGAACACGTTCTCATCTCGTAGTCCAGTCATGGGAGTGGTTGCCTTCTAGGGCATTCATACATCTGCTTCATTTTCATTGAATGGTATTGTTGTTGTTGTTGTGGCCTTCAGTCCGTAGACTGGTTTGATGCGGCTCTTCATGATACCCTGTCCTGAGCAAGTCTCTTCATCTGAGAATACGCTCGGCACCCTACATCCTTTTGAATATGCTTACTATATTCGTCCCTCGGTCTCCCTCTAGCCGGCAGCTGTGGCCGAGGGGACTGCAGCGCGCCAGTCACGGTCTTTACAGCCACTACGGTCGGGGGTTCGAACCCCCCCTCGGGCATGGATATTTGCGCCGTCCTTAGTATTAGCTACTTCATAAGTAGTTTGTAAGTTTATGGACTGATGACCCAGTAGTGAACTCCCATAAGCTCTACAAACATTCGAACATTCATTCGTCTCCCTCTACGATATTTATCCCACACGCTTTCTTCTAATGATAAGTGGACAATTCCTTGATGTCTCAGAATGTGTCCAACCAATCTACCCCTTCTCTTAGTGAGGATATGCCTGAACTCCTTTTATCCCCGAACCGGTTAAGCACCTTCTCATTAGTTACGTGATCTACCCATCTAATTTTTATCATTCATGTGTAGCACCACATTTCAAAAGCTTCTATCATCTTTTTTTCTGAACTCCTTATCGTCCACGTTTCACTCCCATACAATGCTACACTCCAGACAAATGCTTTCAGAAAGGACTTCCTAACATTTAAATTAATATTGGATATTAACAAGTTTCGCTTCTTTAGAAACGCTTTTCTTCCCATAGCCATTCTGCATTTTATATCTTCTTTACTTCGGCCATCAGAAGTAGTCTTGCTACCCAAATAACAAAATTCATCTACTGCTTTTATTGTCTCATTACCTAATATAATTACATTAGCATCGCCTGATTTTCTGACATTGCATTACAATACCTTCGTTTTACTCTTGTTAAAGTTCATGGTGTTGTATCTATAAAAATATATAATCTGAATGCATGTATGTTTGAAAACGTGTAACATCTCGCTGCCGGACCTGGTATTAGACGAAATAGCTCTAGTAATGGATAGGGTCTTAGGGAAACTGATATAACGCCACTGGCATAAAAAAATACATTACAATGACACAATGACTTTTACGATTATTTAAGAACAGAGAGCGAAAGGTTATAGTCTTGAATGGTCTCTCGTGTATCTATCTTTTTCGTGTTGCAAATTAAGTTTGTATCTCTGATTTCAGAATGGAATCTCGAATATTTTTAATTTCACTGGGTAAACTTTGGAAAGAAGTTGTCACGCTGTCCTGTGCAAAGCAACGCCTCCGACCACGGGCGAAGGAGTCGGCTATAGCACTCTGCAAATTTGCTCGGTCAGGGCGGGTGCTGCCTAAACAAGGATGGCTTTAATTACGGAGTCGCTCTACGTTGCCGGCAGAAAGTCAGACGCAACGTGGATGGGGGGGAGGGGGCAGATAGGGGAGTGTCGCCTTATGCATTCATCCCAGGCGCAGAACGAGACGAGAATGTAAACTCGGGGGTGCAAACAAAATGAAACTCGTAATAACTGCCAGAGATTTTAATATTTACAAATTACGCCCCACTGCCGCACTCAGACAAGATAAAAACCACTCGTAAACACCAGATACGATGGATATTGCACTTCAGTACGCAAACTGAGCAGAAATAACAGGATCTATGACGTAAAACCTTGTATTCCTAATTCATAGAGTAAATAACAGAGCGAATAAAATCTGGAAAACATTTGTCTGTTGCTCTGCACTCAAGAAACGGAGCTCACTGAAGTCCGTACTAATTTTAGGACTATGGTACCGAAACGAGATCTGGTGTCAATGAATCTCCGATTAAAATTTGGAACCCAATTGAAAATATATTGCTAAAAAATTAATACTCCAATCATTGCGACGTCGAATAATTTATAACACACAGCTCGGATCAATTAGGGAATCAGTTGGTATATTATAGCGTGTTTTTATCTATATATTAGTTACAATTGCCGTTTGTGTGTGATACTGCAAGATGTTTTGCTGTCTCTTTACTTGACGTTTACGTGGTGATTTCTTATAACTAGGCACCTTGGGGCTACCACAATAGTGAAATGTCATCCCCGTTGCCTCTAACATAGTGTATTATCATATCGGACGGCTAGTATAGTTTCATATCAGGTCTCAAGGGATATATGGCTATTCCGCCATGAATGCAATATCCAGCTCGGCAACCTTTGTAGAAGGTGCTGGTCTGGCTGCAATGCGTCTGCCAAGTGCATCTCAGACATGATCAAAGCCTGGCAAATCCATTCGTTCACTTCCCTCCGTTCAATCATGTTGTCCACCAGTGCAGCTCTGTGGGAACGAGCGCTATCGTCCGCCACAAGGAAACCAACTATGGCACCAGCGCAGGGCACAAAGAGAGGTCGAAGGTTCTCGTCTCTATACCTCTGAGCAGTCGAACCATTCTGAACGATAAACAGATCCGAATGTCCGCCAATACCGACAGCTGCCCACATTTTTCGGCCACTACCACGATATGGCGATGTTTATTGCACATAGGCAGGATTGTTGCATGTTCTCTTCAGATGAGGGAACGACGATTATCTGGCTAAACACATAATTTTTGACTCATTTTTGAAAAGAAGGCAGTGCCACATTGCAACTCCAATACCGTTCGTGGCGTGGTTTTAATGGAATGTAGACCATAGGCCTCCGTTCGTACAGGCCGCATATCCAAAGACAATTTCGGACTATTTGTGTTGATATAGCGAGTCCTGTTGCTGCCTGGGTGGGTGCATGCAGTTGAGTTGTATTCAGCCTCCTTTCTCGACGGTCTGTTAACCGGAGATAACGGTCATCTCTCGCTGACGTTACCGATGACGAGCTGGCCTTTTCTTCTTTTAACAGTTCCTGTTATCGGAAATTGCCTCCAGGTAGTGGAAATTACACTTCGAGACATTCCTACAGCTCACTCTGACACACTTCCAACATTCCTACGGCTCTCCTCGAAATAGCTTCGGGTAAGTCACGATCTTGCATTGCACTACCCGCTCACTACACTGTCTAAGCCAAACTGATTGTATAATTTGTTTGGTGGGGCAAACAAGTCAACACTAACCTGTCTGCAGCAACTTTCTGTTATTAACACTATCTCGATAGTAATGTTGTTGTCTCCATTCCGGAGAATCGACAGAAAGACGTCGAACCATTTTAGTTAATTCTGTCGACTGCGACCTTCCTATCGGTTCTCACCAATAATAATTGGGCAATACATAACTAAAGGTAGTAAAACTTTATAGCTTGTTGTCTCTGTTCATAGGGGTGAGTTATGTATGTCAGCTTCTATGCCCTAAACAGCTACTCAATCTGTTTAAACAGGGGCAATACTTAATCTGTAGATTAGCTAGTCTATCAATCTGCATATGATGACGTGAAAATATATCTAAACAAACATAAATTAAACCTCTGAATGACCAATGGATTCTAAGATAAAGAAGTGATTTACGCACAAAGTAATTCTTTACAAATGGAGTTTATTACTCTTATTAGACAAGAAACGCTGATGTGTTCCTACTTTATACATCGATAAATAACTGCATATATCCCCAATTATTGTTCATGAGAAGCGCTTTAAGTATCACACGAACTCGAGAGTAAGAGATCCAAATTATCAGCCATAGATTAGTGAAGTCCATCGAACAATGTATTTCCAAATTAATCCGCTATTAGAGTATTTGTTATAAAACACTGTTTGTCATCAGACGAATACACGGAATCTGAATTACCACAGTTCCACAGCCCTACTACAGTCCATAGTTTGTCACTTTTGACTAGAGACTAAGTTCTTCAGTCACAGTCTCGTAAATTTTCTAAGTCCACGCATGCCTATCTCTTCAATTCACGAGTTCGTAACGCGGCTTCAGACCGCCCAGCGTCACAACCTTTCACCACCACGTCCAAGTTACGAGTCCCTTCCATATATATAACAATACGAAACAACGGTTGCGATTGAAGCTGTTTGCTCAGATAGTCATTAAGAGTGGCGTCTCACTGTTCAAATATACTGGCGCCGTTGAAATATAGTTACACAATTAATATTTAATGCACCATGGCTTTTTATGCAAATATATTAGTTCTTGTTCACAAATACATATAATTGTTTATATATAAAATATTTGCTACACATCTACTATTTTTAGTCGGCCATGAAATAATTAAGTGGCAGTGTACAACAGAAAACGAACTTTACTAAGATTAATATTAAATATAATAAAATACATATATAAATGTAGTGCGCTTTGCTGGGTACATGTTTTGTGTTTCGGTGGTGGAATCTATGTTGTGACACAAGAATATTATTACCTCAATGAAAAGCAGAACAAGAGAGTAAAACACAGTTTATTGAAAGAATACGGAAATGTCCTGATACGTCTTTCAAGATAGGTAGCGTGATGCAATGCTTCCCATTTGCTTCTTAATCTGTTACAGATGAACACTATGTATCAATAATTGTAAATATAAAATATTAGTATTATAGTACTTAAATTTATCGGCTTTTTATCTGAAATGGATATTTAAATTGTAATTACGGCATTTGATTCTCCCAAGTCTCCTGAATCCATTCATATAATTATATTTGCCATATGATCATTTCCTGATTTATATGGATTTTTAGATTAATGTGTGTGGCTATATTGTATTTCAGTTGCAATCTGGGTTAACCGCCCTCGCTCATTAAAGAGAGTCACTTCCTGTTTGCGAGCACATCAGGGAAACCCTGACTACCTGTATTCCATGCACTAGGTCCAAACTGGTAGCCGGCCAGCTGGGGAACCCAACGACCTGGCAAAACCCGCCTTTCACATGGAAACAATCAGCTTCCCTCTTTATCTGTAATGTCACACGACAATAGTACTTCAGAACCTAGATATATTAGCTGATCCCCTAATTGTTATGAGCAGAGTAGTTAATATTGAAACGAAACAGGCACGTTTCTACGTTTTTGTCATGATTACAACGAATGACCAGTTGTGAGTTAGATTATGCTTAAAATAATTATTTTTAATCTAGTGTTCGTCACTGTAAATCGCATTTCTCTCGCCAAGTCCGTTTCTTTCGTCACTTATGGCTTCTTTCGTGCCAGTGATATGATCCAATGTTTGTAAATCTATGGGACCAAACTACTGTGGTCATCAGGCCCTAGGCTTACAAACTACTTAAACTAACATTTAACTAACCTCAGGACAACACACACACAACGATGCCCAAGGACGGACTCTGGCGGAAGTTCGTGTCAGTCTATCTGTTGTCTCATCTGTAAGTTGTGGTGTATGGAGTTAGCATTCTGAAGACTTCTAATAATGCTAAACTGTGACAATTCATTAAAACACCAAACACGGCGTGATGTACAAAGGGCATAAGATTGAAAATACAGCGCCACGGGGAGTGAGAAATATGACATTTTAATGCATTAATTTTTTAATGCAGCCAAGTACATTTAATTATCCACTACAGCTGTTCGCCTTCATGGCATTGTCAAGTGGTCTGCAAAGTGTAAATACGTTTTTTCACAAATATTTTTCTAAACGGAATATAGGACATTACCACGTTTTTAAAAGTATTACTTACATTTTATATCTTGTTACATATAGAACATGTACCTATATATGATATTATGCCGGTACATTTGTCAGAAAGTCGTTTACAATTAATTATTTCTTAAATGACTTTCCTGTTTGACAACAACTCATGTGATGCTACATGTTTCCAAAGATTTTACATTCTGAATTTAGTGGTGTCCTTGGTTATGATCTACTGTGTATCTCTGGTATCAAATGTTTATTTTTGAATTTTGTGATATCTTTGACTGTGAATATGCTTACAAAGATTTTGTATTCTCAATTTCGTGGTGGCTACGTTTATGAAGTACTCGTAGCGTCTCTGTCTCGTCTGTGAGGTATTGTATGCTGTTAGGAATGTTAACAATGTTGACTAGAATACACTCTTTCAAATTCTGAAGTCTTCAGGGGTAAAATATAGGGAACGGAATATTATTCACAACTTGCACAAATATCAGACAGTAGAATCGAATTGCCTGAAAGGGAAGAACTGGTTGGAAATGGAGTAAGACAGGTTTGTAGCCTTTCCCCAGTGTTATTCAATCTGTACCCAGATATTTGGAGAAGGAATTAAGGGTGAAGAAATAAAAGCAATGCGTTTTAAAGGTGACATTGTAGTTGTGACAGGGACAGCAAAGGTCGTGGAGGACCAGTTGAACGGAATGGACTGTGTGTTCAAAATTGCGTATAATGTGAATAATAATAAGAGCAGAACGACGGTAATGGAGTGCAGTCTAAGAACATCAGGCGATGCTGAAGGAATTAGATTAGGCAACGAAACAATAAAGGTGGTAGATGAGTTTTGTTACTTCGTCAGTAAAATAACATATAATGGTCACAGTACTGAGGATATAAAATGCAGATGGGCAATGGGAAGAAAAGCGTTTTTGAAAAAGAGAAATTTGTTGAGATCGGTCATTAATTAAAGCTGAAGGAATTCATTTGAATTGAGTGTTGCCGTGTATGGGAGTGAAATGGACGGTAAATAGTTCAGACAACAATATGATAGAGGCTACAGAAAATGCTGAATATTGTCTGGGAAACTAATGAGGAGGTACTGAAGGGAATTGGGAAGTAAAGAAATTTCTGGTATACATGGGCTAAAACAAAGGATCTATTGGTAAGACACATACTTAGACAGGCAGTAATCGCGCATTTGGTATTGGAGGGAAGTGTGAGGAGTAAAATCGCAGTGAGAGACCAAGAGGGAAACAGTAATTACATTCAAATGGATGTCGCTGGCCGTTCATATGAAGAGATGAAGACGCTTGCTCAGAATAGAGTACGGTGGAGAGCTGAATCAAACCAGTCTCCGAATTGAAGACCACAACAACGACATCGGGTTGAATGTAATAACTGTGAAGTAAAGTTTGCATTACTGTGGACGATTTAAAGTATTCAGTATGTACTTCAGTCTGCTTGTCTATTACGTGTTTTCATTAATAAATTTCATAAAAGTCATTCATTCCAATTTTGTCTCTAGTGAAGGTATTTATTAAATGTTGGATGAAATCTGTGCCGCCGGCCGCGGTGGCCGAGGAGACTGAGGCGCTCCAGTCACGGTCTGCACGGCCACTACGGTCGGGGGTTCGAATCCCCCTCGGGCATGGATATTTGTGCCGTCCTAGTTCGTAAGTAGTTCATAAGTAGTTTGTAAGTTTAGGGACTGATGACCCCGTAGTTAAGTCCCATAGACCATACAAACATTTGAACATTTTTTGAAATCTGTGCCGAACCTTAAAAACCCAGGTTAACTTACTCAGACCAGCGGTAGCCTTAACCAATTAGGCTCTCCAGGAACGCTTCGCATCCTTCTCAAATTCTCAACTTATCGCACACTACAATGATATATCCATGCCCAGTGCTTCCTCTTGCTCGCAGCTTTAAACTGTAGAAGTCGAGCGTATATATGCGTCCGCACTGAAACTGTATTATGCTTTTGTGGAGCATATATACAATTATCGTTAATGCTATATTTATTTCGCAAGTTTCAATAATTGTATACATGCCTCCCAACAGGCAATTGAAATTTTTTGTAAGGATGCACAAACATACTCTATCACTTGCGTAAATAAAATTGGGCTGGGAGCAAGTGGAAATAATGGGCATGGGACACAACCGTCACAGTGGGCGATAAGTTGAGAATTCGAGCAGAAGGGGAAGCAGGTCAAATAGCCTAATTGCTTAAAGCGGTTCGAATCCCGGTCCAAATTTTTAACTTCTCATTTGAAGTTATTTCATTTTCCCGCAACGGCCGTGACTTTTGAATATTTAGAAATTAAAAATTAAATTATTAACTTGGGAGATCTAGCAGGAACTGGGTAACCACTGTGGTACTTCCGTTGCAATTTCTCATAACAATGTATATTATCTTGTTATAAGTTTTATTAACTAATTTCTATTGTCACTTGGTACCATTGAGTCTAAATAATTCCACCGAAAGTACGATACCCACACGTAATCAAGGCTACAATGGAAAGGATTATTGAAGCTGCCGATACCATTTGTAAGGTTTACCAAGTTTATAACCGGAAACACCGGCAAAAAAGAAAAAAAAAGCGCTGGCGTGTTTTACGGACCACTTAAGAATTGCTTGTAGTCTTATGATTTCTTGCAAACATTTCGAACACAAAGCAATCGTAGTCACGGTTTGTAATGTTTGATCTTTGTTTTAGTGCAGAACAAAGTAACAAAAACAGGTGATACAAATCTACGTTAAAAGCGTCCATAGAAACCATGCCAAACACGAACATTTTACTAGACACATTGATTCTAATTAATGACTTTCTACATATTTCATTAATAGTGATTAACTGCTTTGAAAGAAAAAAAATTGTTGCAATGTATACATTTCCCTTACGTTTCATTATGAAACGACAGTTGCCACAGAAATCTAGGACTCTCTTTATACTACCAGTATCAGCAGGTTGTTTAAGAATATTCATTATCACAGTATCATCCCCGTTGTTGTGCAAATGCTTCAGAAGACCAGTGTTCAGTTCGTTGTTATGTATTTCACGGCATGTTCACGAAATAGAAGTAATGCACATTTTAGAGGGAGAAATCTTACACCTGCACAACTCTAAACATTGCTGAATATAGCTCTATTTAATAAATAAGAGTGCCAGAAACCGTGTTAGGAGCCAAGGCGAGAAAAAGGGTAGTGGCGGGCTTCGAACTACCAACCACATGGGTCAGAACGTAACGCATTACCCACTACACCACAGCGAACAACTACGACATGGTACCATCTTTCTCATACTGTTGATTGCAGTTTATAACAGCTGGAAAGGACATTTTAAGACACTAGATTATAATTCATCGTACTGTGAACTACGTTTTTTTGTTAGTTCTCCTCTGCGCCACTGTTTTGAACTGACAACGCGTACGTTATGGTAAGAAAATCTTAAAATACAGGTAGAAAGATAGCATATGCCAGAGAGGAATGTCACGTGAAATTTCCTAACGCCTGGTTTACGTAAAACCAAAAGACGGTGTCAAATCGGCATTACTTTTGAAAATACGTCTATAATGGAGCGAGTCACGAAATAAGCATAAGAAAGTTGTAGAATTTCTTCTCCTCTTCAAATTCGGTTACTCAATTTTCGTGTCTGATAAACCGTTTATTTGCAATTACAGTTACATTAGAAACGCCTTTTTCGTGTTACTAACAAATTTTTTGTTCGAAAAATTTGAAAAAAAAATTATGTTTTAGTGTCTGTCAACCAACAATCATGTTTGTAAAACATGATGTCGTTCGGTTGAAGGGTTCGACGTAAAAAGTATGAACACGTTACGGTCAGACAGACATCGTGCAATCGCCGTTATTTTTACAAATATCTCTGAAATGATACAAGCGGCCGAGCACATTGAGGGGCTATTCTGAGATGCGCGAGGCCGTTCCCCGTCGGGGGTCCGAATCCCCCCTCGGGCATGGATGTTTGTGCTGTCTTTACTATATGGTAGTTCATAAGTAGTGTGTAAGTTTAGGGACTGATGACCCCGCAGTTAAGCCCCATAAGCTTCACAAACATTTGAACAAGATATGAAAAAAAAATGAAAAAAAAAACACATAAGAGAGCAGAGTTGTAGGGAATTTTCTCCTCTACAAATTCATGTATTCCATTATCGTGTTAGTTGTACGGTTAACCCGTTACTTTCATTTACATTTCGAGCTGTCAAAAGGCGATCGCAAAGGCCCACTTTTAGTTGTTACCACCGCAACCTAAAGCGGGCCTAAAATAACGAAAAAGTGTTGTTCTCAGCGGCTGTAACTCCCAGGTTAAGATGGAGAGGAAAACAACGGTCACGACTGCAACCGCCCCCCTGGGCTGCGGGCGAGCAGCGCCGCCGCCCAAATAAATCCGTCCGGCTGTCGGGCCGGCGACAGCGCGGAACCTCGCTGTCAGCGAGCAGTCCGCCACAGCAAGTGGCCGAGCAGGGCACAGCCGAGGAAGGCCGAGGCAGGCTGGCGTAGCGATAAGCCCCCAATTAAAACTTTCCCCGCCGCGTCTGCTGTTTTGTTCCAGGCAGCCGCCGCGGCAGTAAGAACCGAAAAGGGCCATAGCTGTCCTCGTATTAAAGAACGCAGCCGTTATCTGCTTACTTTGTTGATACAACTTTAACCCTTACTCGGCAACACGCAGAAAAGTGCGAATAGCACCAACGGTACCATCCGCCTGGGAGACGCATTTCAGCAATTTGTAAACGCGTGTGAGACAAATACATACTTCATGGAAGCGTTGGCATTACCTGCTTAGGCCGTCGGCAAACGGAGCGTGTGTCTGAACGTGTGTGGTCAGCGTGCGGCTGAACGCTCGGAGACGGCGCGACTTGAGCATACGAGACGTGTGCCTCAACGAGCTACAGCGCGCTCCAGCGACAGTTGTCGGTGGTATCAGTTGCTGGAATCACACTGTTTACCAAATCAAAAGAGTGAAGTTCCTGTTTCACCTCTATTGAACCGCTTATTTCCGCGCTTGTGCCTATGTTCGTCCTGTATAAATAACAACTCAATCCTCAGGGTGCGCACTTATTTTTACAAAGCATCGAATATTATGGAGTACACTTCTAAGAAATTTATAGGAAAGCGTTTCGAGTCTATCAGCAAACGGAATAAAAAAAGAAAAAATATTTCATACGTGGAGCCTTGAACCAATAGCGTAACCTGTTTCAACTTCGTAGTCCACTACTTACCCCCTATGCTATGGCCAGTTATTTTTCCAATGTATCTTCACCTACGTTATTAGACGTGTCGTATATGCTACTGGGTGGTATGTCAGTTATTGACATCTAATTACAACAAATGATACAAAGAACTATTTGTGTTGATAGATCTTCAGTCCGTCTTGCTTTGAAACGGCAGATTACTGTAATACGGAAATTTTTTAATCATGTATAAGACGTTTACAGTCATTTATTCCAACAAATAGTACCATAATGGCCGGTTTCCGAAAGAGTCTCAATTTACTCAGTTACTTTTACTGGCTTTGAAATGTCATACATTCGTAAGACCGAAGTTATATACATAAAAACCACGAAATACGACGGCCAGCATGGCGTCTTCGTCTCTCTACCGAAAAGAGCCACGTGGTGTGACGTCTGGGGCGTTCTCCCACCTTACTGGTGATCGTTCAGACGCTCGTTGAAAATATCTGACATGCTTGATACTGCCCCACACGTTGGGAAAGCCTCGCCAACGTATGGTTCCCACGTTGTGACATCAGAAACTCGCCACGTTGGTCACACTCGTTCAGATACACGCTTCGTGTCCCGACGGCTTTATACCATAAACATCCGCCTGGGAGACGTAATTGACCAATTGTAAATGCATCGGAGACAAATACACACGTATTGCAGTGACGGCTCGTACAAAATGTGACCAGTGTGCTACAATATTACAAAAATAAACAGGAAACAAAATATACTAAAATAAAAAGCGTGAATGACAATGGAAATATCGGAGCTTAGCAATATCCCCACGACGTCATCTGCGTTCTACACAAGTGACCAATGAAACTGCTTGGCTGAAAAGCGCAGTTTCACTCGTATGTTGGCTATACATGTTGTTTGTGATTGAACTTTTATTTACAGAAATTAAAAATTTGGATTCAGAGGTATTTGAATACGAGCCTCACACAAGTAGGTTTGAGAGACAACGCGCAAGACGCCTGAGCCAGCGCGCTATGTGACTCTATATGCTAAAATTTTCGTCATAGACTATTCTTCCGCAACCGTTACACGCAGTGCGAAGAGAAATATTGATCTGGTGCTGCAGTCGGTCTCAGCACACAAGAGTCGCCAGGCCTGACGTCACGTCTGCGCATGCGCACTAGCGAACAGACGACTGCGCCGCCTCTCTGCGCACATACCAGCGCGGCTGAATCCCACTTCAGCACACGGAGCTGGTTTCCAGCTATCGCGGCGAGAGCGTTCCAAAATGCGTTTTCATCCCTATTACTAGCATTGTAATACGTGTTGGAAGGGAATTGGCATAATTTTATTGTGATATCTGGAACGCATTACAAGAGAAAGGATGTAATTTTACAGCGATTTCTCGCCGGCTTTCGAAGACAAATGGCATAATTTTAGTAATATATTTACAGTGTGCTGCAGCACATTAGCACATTATCGCCAGCCGCCACTGACGTATTGGAAGCTCTGGCTTTCTACTAGAGCGGGGCCGGCCATAAATTCTGCTCATGTGCGATGCTGCCGCACATGTGCAACTTCAGTGTCACGGCGTGCACTCCGCAGCCCTCTCCATGCAGGTAGTGCACGTTGTGCAACACCACATCGCATCCATAGCATTAGAATCACCATATTCAAACATTTTTCATCGTTTAGTAATTTTAATTATTTGTTAAGAGGCAGAAATTTCTCATTTTTCAAATATTTTTAGTACATTCAAATTATATTAGCGTCGAAGGGCATGAAAGGGAAGCATCAGTTGGGAAGGGAGTAAGACAGGGTTGTAGCCTTTCTCCGATGTTATTCAATTTGTACATCGAGCAGGCGGTGAAGGAAAGCAAGGAAAAATTTGGAATAGGGATTAAAGTTCAGGGGGAAGAAATAAAAAACATTGCGTTTTGCTGATGACATTGTAATTCTGTCAGAGACAGCAAAGGACCTGGAAGAGCAGTTGAATGGAATGGACAGTGTGTTGAAGAGAGCGTATAAAATGAACATTAACAAGAGCAAAACAAAAATAATGGAATGCGGTCTTCGAAAATCAGGCGATGCTGAAGGAATTAGATTAGGTAACGAAACAGTGAAGGTGGTAGATGAGTTTTGTTACTAGGGTAGTAAAATAACATGCGATGGTCGCAGTACAGAGGACATAAAATGCAGAATGGCATTTTTGAAAAAGAGAAATTTGCTAAAATCGAATACTAATTTCAGTGTAAGGAAGTCTTTTCTGAAAGCATTTGTTTGCAGTGTTGCCTTGTACGGGAGTGAAACATGGACGATAAGCAATGAGGACAGGAAGAGAATAGAGGCTTTTGAAATGCGATGTTACAGAAGAATGCTGAAGATTAGGTGGGTAGCTCACATAACAAATGAAGAGGTACTGAACGGAATTGGTGGGAAAAGGAATTTTTGGCATACTCTGATCGCTTGGTAGGACACATTCTTAGACATCGAGGAATCGTAAATTTAGCATTGGAGGGAAGTGTGTGAGGTAAAAAACGCAGAGGGAGACCAAGAGACGCGTATAGTAAGCAGATTCAAGTGGATGTGGGTTGCTGTTCTTATGAGGCGATGAAAAGGCTTGCTCAGGATAGAGTAGGGTGGAGAGCTGCATCAAACCAGTCTCCGGACTGAAGACCATAACAACAACAATTCAGAATAATAGAATCCAGGGAATAAGTAGGACAAAACACCTCGTATATCAGAGATCATTTTTCAGATTGTCATTATAAATAGTACCCGCAGTTCAGTTACTCGCTCTCTATGCGATTAGTTCTCTATGTGATACTTCTCTATGTGATTAGCCCTCTATGTGATTAGCTCTCTATGTGATTAGATTCCGCAGTGCTTAAATCTATATGTGCTTATCTGTCTTTGAGTTCAGATCTCTCAGTAATCAGTGCTTAGCTCTATCCGTGATTAGTTTCAAAATATCATACGGGGTTTATTTCCAAGATAGAAACGAATCTGATAAATTATTTATTTCTTAATATAAACTCAAGAAAAACAAGACAGGCATTCTACGGATCGGAGCGTGGAATGTTCTAACCCTTAATCGCGTGGGTAAATAAGAAAATCTGCAAAGAGAAATGGATAGGTTAAAGGTAGATATGGTAGGGATTAGTAAAGTTCAGTGGCAGGATGAACAGGATTTCTGGTCAGGTGAGTACAGGGTTATAAATACAAAATCAGATGCTGCTAACGCAGGAGTAGGTCTAATAATAAGAACGCATTATCGTAGTAAAGATAGACACGAAGCCAACACCGACCACAGCAGTGCAAGTTTATATACCAACTAGCACGTCCGATGATGATATCGAACAATTGTATGAGGAGATAAAAGAACAGGCAGTGAAGGAATGGAAGGAGAAATTTGGAGAGGGCAGGGAGAAGAGGTAGAAACATTGCGGTTTGCCGATGACATAGTAATTCTGGCAGAGACCGCAAAAGATCTGGAAGAGCAATTGAATGGTATGGACAGTGTCTTGATAGGAAGATATAATATGAACATTAACAAGAGTAAAACGAAGGTAATGGAATGCAATGTCAGAAAGTCAGACGATGCTGAAGGAATTAGATTAGGTAACGAGACAATAAAAGTAGTAGATGATTTTTGTTATTTGGGTAGCAAGATAACTTCGGATGGCCGATGTAAAGAAGATATAAAATGCAGAATGGCTATGGGAAGAAAAGCGTTTCTAAAGAAGCGAAACTTGTTAACATCCAATATCAATTTAAATGTTAGGAAGTCCTTTCTTAAAGCATTTGTCTGGAGTGTAGCATTGTATGGGAGTGAAACGTGGACGATTAGGAATTCAGATAAAAAGGTGATAGAAGCTTTTGAAATGTGGTGCTACAGACGAATGATGAAAATTAGATGGGTAGATCATGTAACTAATGAGGAGGTGCTTAACCGAATCGGGGATATAAGGAGTTTCTGGCATATACTGACTAAGAGAAGGGATAGATTGGTTGGACACATTCTGAGACATCAAGGAATTGTCAACTTAGCATTAGAAAGAAGCGTGTGGGGTGAAAATTGTAGAGGGAGACGGAGGGACGAATATAGTAAGCCGATTCAAAAGGATGTAGGTTGCCGAACGTATTCTCAGATGAAGAGACTTGCACAGGACAGGGTAGGGTGGAGAGCTGCACCAAACCAGTCTGCGGACTGAAGACCACAACAACAACAACAACAACAACATAATATATATATATATATATATATATATATATATATATATATATATATATATATATATATATAGTATTTTGTATCTATTTAAAATATAACTGTATACAGTAGTAAATTTAATAAGTAACCTGAAAAAAAAAGTTATTTTCAATGAAAGATGCGTTTTCCTTATTTTTGCCTCATGTAATAACACTAATTACATGTTTCTATGGCAAGGATGAGGAAGAATACTTTATTTATCATTGTAGATGATGGTACAGCAAACTTCTGATGCTTACAACTAAGCATAAAAACACTGCTGAAGAATTTTTTTACTTGAGAAAAACCGTATTCTTGCTGCTTTTCTTCTTGCCATTTCCTTAGATGCCGTACTGCTGAGATTTGTGACTCCCAAGCGACGATAAATATTCGGTACTGTATGTAGATTAATGGCACAGCTGCAGCTACTATTCTACAATTTTGGATGGCCGAACTCTGCAACGTACGACAAAGAAGGTGCTTCCTTTCGCTTTCGGAGTTGAGGATAACAAATATAAAGCCGTAACTTTCCTTCCCACTTTCTGCTAGAAAGACGCTCGCCGTCACTTTATTTTTATTTACTTGAGGCGTTTACAAATATCACCTAGAGCCCTAAAGCCGCCCAGTGTGTTCCATTTGTATCATGACGGAAGAAAGCCCGTGACATTCCTCACTGTCAGCAATCTGTTGCACCAGGTTTCCTTCTTCCACACAACTTACCGCCTCCTCTGAACCACCTATCCATCATCCCCGAACAATAATCCATATTGCCCATGTCAATTGAATACTTATGTCGCCCGTTCGCACGTACTGAAAAATCACACTGAAGAAAAAAAAAATCTCCATGTATAAAATTTTGTTGGTTTTTGTGTTTCATAATTTCAAGAAGTTCTTCACCGATTGAGCTCCAAATTTGTCAAAACGTTGCACTGTAACACACGAAGGTTTTTAGATTTGTATTTATTTAATATATTACACATAACCGACATATAAATGACATTTTTGAGATTTTTGGTAACAACTTTCCCAGTTGTAAGATTTATATAAATTCATATATGACATATATTTAAAAAATAAGTATGTAAAGACATGCGCTTACTCCATTAGCACGTTGTATCAATCCGTGAAAGCATTCGGTCAAGTACTTTCGGAGAAATACTATTTTGAACGTAACAGTAAACATGTTTCTAAGAGTTCTAAAACGAGATGCAGGAAGGGTAGGCAATGACGAAGAGGGGGGAAGGGAGATTGCAATCATTCCAAATGCCAACTTTTATAGTCCAGGCTTCAAAACTGGCTTAATAGCCGCATTTTTCAAAAATCTATCTCGAAACTGGTGTATGCAGTGTCCCTATATACTCAGTATTAGCAAGCGGAGTCGCTCACAGATTCGCTCACTAAGTCGGACGACTGGGAGGATGACCCTGCTACTCAACGAATTGATGTACGATGAATATCGTTTTCTTGAGTGCCAAATAATAGCCCCCTACCGTGTGATACTGGGTAACACAAACGTAAGGGATATATATAAATATATATAATTTAGTCACCCTTCGAGTTTTAAGCTAATGATTAAATTTTATCTAAGGCGGCGGGGAAGTTTGTTAATGTTGACAACGGAATGTTCGTTTCATGAGGATAATTAATTTACTCTCAGGACCAAAGTATATACAACAACCTGTCAGCTAGCGAGCAAGAAGAGACTAAATTATCTATTAAATTGTAAACACAAAAGAATGTTCCCCTCAGCGTATGTTATTGGTTGCTCGGTTAAATTTCACTTACGGTGTCAGCAGCGTAAATTAGTAATGTTGGCAACGAAATGTTCGGTTTAAAAGGAGGCCAATGAAACTTACATAATTCAAAAGGCGATTTGCCATAGATGCGTACAAAATGAAAGTCATGTGTATACGTAGCCATTAAGAGATCAAAAATAAGCAAATGTTTTCATATCTATAGTTCTGATCACTCTTTAAATTCTCTAACTGCCAAATAAGTGAGCGTCGAAAACTGAAATATTACCAACTTCTGCGTTGCTTACCGCTGAGGTGCTATGGTAAAAAAGCGACACTAAAGTAACAACTTTTCGTGGGAACGCATTTTAGGTACGTTCATGTTTAATGGATAATTTTCAGTAAGATCGATCATATTAGCAGAGGAAATCGAAACATTATAGAAACGAATTCTGAACAAAATGTTGTTAATGGGCGTTGTTATTTCATTAATTTTATATAACAGTAACTCTGTGATAGCTTCCAGCAGATAACACATAATTTGAAGGAGTTCCCTAATTTTTAATTTCTTCATTTCATATAGATACAACATGCGAAAGACGATACGGGCACAGAGATAGATGGAGGAGGAGATGGATGGAAGGAAAGGGAGTGATGAACTGAGGCCGGGGATTAGGTAGAGGGAGGATAAAGATGTAGATACTGGAGAAGCAGGAGATAGCGATTGGGAAACAGATGGAAGGAATATAGTAACAATAGCTATTTACTAAGGTGCATTATACATCACATGGTCCAGAGTCGGTAAACTGATCTGTTTGTTTGTGGAGAAAACGAACGACAAAAATGTAATCTATCTTATTGTTTTAAAATAATGTGTATCTATAAATGTGAAAATAATGTGAAACTATATTTTTTATAACTTTCACATAGCCACAGTAACCCAACGAACGATATTGATTCGACTGAAGCATTATCTCGATGAGTCTATGTTCGCATAAATTATGGTATTTCTTTTTCTATTTATTTCATAAGTGAGTAAATAAATAAATTCGATCCGCCTTACATTGGTCTCACTGAAAAATCATGATACACGTAACATTTAGTTTAATGCCAAGAAATTGTTATATCTTCGGCACACAGGGTCACTGATGTCGTATATTTACATATATTAGGTTAAAGAAGAACAACTTAAGAGCCGTCATCGGTAGTCTTTCCTGAAAAAAAAACCTTTTTCATTCAAATTATTGAGCCTAGTAATAAAAAAAAAAAATATAGATACACATTATTTTAAAACAATAAATAAAAACAGAATTTTCAAAATTCTAATATACGGTACGTATAGTATATAACTTAAAGCCGGCCGCGGTGGCCGAGGGGACTGAGCTTAACAAACATTTGAACATTTAATAAGGTCAGGCCTGTTCGTAGCTATAAGGTCAGAAATAATTCCATTACGTGTGCGTTGCCAGTTTAACCGCGCAAGAGTGTTTTCGGAAGCTCAAGTTGAAATTACTAATAACTACTGAACAAAATATGCGTACCATCTAACCATTACTAATCACACTCTTTGGCAATCAAAGAAATCGCTGAAATAATGTAGTCATAACGAAACTACCATTTGGTAACTGGGGGAGATACAATTAAATAAGGTGCAATAAAAGTGAGTGATTTGCCACATCTCAGCAATATACTGAGAAGTTTACCCAGTGACATGCACAGCAATTCTCAAAGGAAATATCTGTTGGATTTGGTTACACTTGATACATAACCGAAATGGTATCAAAGTAGTATTGTAAGATACCGTTGGGCGCCATTGAAGACCACGGCTCACACAAAACTTTGTCTGCCTTCACATATTTATACCAGTTCATGGTAGAAAGCGTCGGTAAATATTAGGAAGACTTCCGAAATATAGGAAGAACTAAGCATGTAAGAGTACACCTGTCGCTGTATCTTACAGTTTGATTTAACGTAATGTATATACTATCTTAAATTTGTTCATTTCCCGTATTTTCATTTCTTGTATGCTAGATATATTTCTTATGTAACGTCATTTCCTATATTGAATTATTTAGTGTAAACGTGTACTGTATGTGTAAACCCGCATGAATGCACGGACATTCTTATGCTGTAAGTTGGCAATGCGCCAGAGAAAATTTTGAACCTGTTGTAAAGACTGTCTTTGGTACAGAGGTAGTAGATGTGAGTGTCGCGCTGCTGAAGCAGTCGCGGAGCGGACTCGCCAAAGTAAACACATAAATGTTTTGTTGATGGTGCAGAGGCACGGTAGGCGCAGTGTGGCGCGAGTTTAATGCAATTACAATAAGCCTGAGAGGCGTAATGTTTAATGTAATGAAGGAAGTGCGTAACAAGTTTATTTATACTCGAAAGTGATTAGAGTAATGTTTTTTCATGTGTGCAAGAAAAGTAATTGGTTATCATGTCTATTGTCACCGATAGTGATCGTTGCTGTAATTAAGGAGATTAGAAAGTGTATCAGGGTGATATCAATGCATGGAGATTTCTGCCAGACGAGCTGAACAAAGAGTTGTCGATAAAAATATTTTGAACCAGCCATAAGAGTACCTATTGTAATCATATCTGTCTTGCATGGACTTCACGACGAAGACAACGAAAACAGATGAGTACTTTTGTAACATTTTATTTTGTATGCATGTAAATGTAGTGTCAACCCAACCAGAATTTTGGTTCAATTATATATGACTTATTTTGAAACCAGTCTTAATTTTGTAAGTAGGTGTAGTCACCCCATTATCACCATTATTAGATTATGTTGATTATGCAAGCCTGTACATTGACTAACAAGTTCAGTCATCTTTCAAAGTAATTATGATCAGTTTTAAAGAAATTGCTAGACGAGTTAAAGAATTGCTAAACGTGTTACATCCACAGAGACTAGTAATTAATGTACAGTGCTGTTCTAAGTTTTCATATCAATTATTATGACAAAGCTTTTAACTTGCAAGAGAATTTACACGTAAAGTAAAGTTGGTTTCATTTATGTAGAAAGTAACCAGGCTAACAGTAGTCAAGGTATTATAGTTGATTAACCAGACTTGACGAAAGTAATTTTTATGAAATACGTTAAATGCCAGACTCTGCTCAGCGTACGCTACACAGGCCCTGGAACCAATTAATAAAAAATAGTTCACGTAAAGTTTTATAAGGAAGTTGAATGCTTTAAACAATATTATCAAAATTATTGAGAACTTTGACTGTAGTATTTACAAAGCTCATTGCACCACGGACTTTCACAGTACTGAGCTATTATCATTGCAATCAGAGTCTATCAGCTATTACGATTTTGATTATAACACGGACACGCCATCACCACTACAGGAATTATGACACATTTATTAGTGAAGTTGTGCTGTTCGTGAATCGTAAGAGGTGCTGGTTGGAGGCTGTAGTCAATGCTAAGTCAGATAGGGCCAAGCTTAATTAATTACCACAGTGACTGTTTCAAGTTAATTAATATCAATTTTTATTTATTCAAAATTTTAGCTCTCAGTGCGAAAGTGTTGTTGCGACCCATCAGTTGTGATTTGCTGCAACATTCAATAACGAAATTATTACTACTACAGCATATCATTACGCATTCTGAATTTTGACATTTTTTGACGACCTCCAACAGGCCACCTTCTTACAAGCATAGAAAGACGGGAAAATCATTAACGAGCCTCAACTGCAGAAAGTTAGGTGACCGGTCTCATGAAGCAGGCGTCGTTTTCAATCTGGATGACATGCTTTTCCCTTCACAAGATTTTCTCCAGACAAAAACTATTCCCGTACCATATGAGCATTTCACGAATACTACTTAGACTACCTGGCCAACGACGTCACTGGCAGAGCCAAAATTATATAGGAAACATACCTAGAAAATTACGTATGTGAGTCATAAAGGTAACAATGTATCTACTCTTATAAAATGCATGTATCTTGAATTTGAAGTCCATAGGTATTTAGCCGATTCTTTTCTTTCTGTCTTAGCACTTGATTGCCACAATATAGTGGATCAGGTATGTTTTCTATATGAACCTGAGCTGATTATTAACTATAAGGACGCATCGCACTTTTCAAGCAGTAAGTACTTCATAGTTTGTACTTGTTATTTATTATTATTTTTTACGACAAATTGACTTTTATCGTCTTAACTGTTCTTACTGCACAGTGCGCAACCTAAAGTTAAAATGTTAGAGTGAAGTTTAAAAATTACTGTCAGAGTACCACAAACGCTTTAACAATACTAGTTACTGCTTACTTCTATACCAAGAACACGATTGAACAAACATAAAATAGTGCCACAATTAATGTCAGCCAAAGCGTTTTGACATGTAAGATAGTATCTCGACTCTTTAAATGCTCAGTCGTGGAGCTGTAAATGATTAAGTTTCTCATTGCTTAAAGAAGAATACCGTCATATAACACCAACGAACAAATAAGAAAATTTGAACATATCCTCACACGACTTACTTAGCAATGTAAATCACGTGACAAATAAGTTCAGAAACTGGTTGAGATTAATTATAAAAAATAGAAAGTGGCAACAGAAAGTAATGGAAAGGAAATTATGTAGAAGAATTTGAGGTCGTGAAGTGAATAAAAAAAATGGCAGACGTTTCAAGGAACTCACAAGTACCTACCTAAAGATGTTACAGAAACTAAATTAGATGAACTAAAAACAAAGCCATTCAGGTTGTTATAAGAAAAACAACTGTCCTAGGGATATTAAAATGCTTTAAACTATCGATTTCAGTACAAATTCAATAAAATAATGACCCAGCTAATGAATGAAAAAGAATTCGAACGTCTTCTCCGAAAAACTTGGAAGTGAAATATTATCCCAGTTAGTCTTTCGGGACTCGGCACGCGAAGTTGGCAGCCTACTTAAATACGTTTTCTGGCGTTTAACGAGGAATTATGAAGGTAATTTCCGGCAAGCGCTCAAAGCAGGACTATGCCAAGGACGATGCAGAGCAAACAATAGTTTTTGCAGAGTACACGGAAATTTATCAGGGAGGACAACAATCTTCCTAATTTTCTTTACGTTCTGCACCATCGACAATTTAGCTGGAGAAATTGGAGTGTTTTTAACTGGCCTTTGGTAGACATAATGTTCGGGTTCAAATGTATTATACTAACGCTAAATGATTTGATTTGTATGTAGTAAGAGATAAATCAGTGTAATGGTACAGCATAGTACATAACATATATAAAATTCCTTTGGATAGTAAAAAAATGCTAGAATTTTACAATACAGTCACACGGGTATGGATGTGCATTCTAAGGCGCCTTGCAGCGGACTGCGCGGCTGCTTCCCGTCGGAAGTTCGAGTCCCCCCGTCGGGTATGGGCTTGTGTATGGTGTTGTCCTTAGCATAATTTAGTTTAAGTAGGCCTACTGCAGTGGCCGAGCGGTCTGAGGCGCGCCAGTCACAGTCTGCACGGCCGCTACGGTCGGGAGTTCGAATCCCCCTCGGGAATGGATGTTTGTGTCGTCTGTAGTATAAAGTAGTTCGTAAGTAGCTTGTACGTTTAGGGACCGATGACCCCGCAGTTAAGTCCCTTAAGCTTAACAAACTTTTGATAGTTTAAGTAGGAGGTGATTAGCACTGTAGTTTGTTCCTACAACTTTACAAACACTTGAAATTTCTACAATACAGTACAAACAGCCTTATAGGTTCTGAGTGATATTGAGAGGTTAAGGTTGTTAGACGGTTCGCAAAAGAAAAATAGACTGTTCATTCATGTGACACTCCGTTCTGGAAGAGACATTAACCCTTAAAGTTACAATCTCTAAAAAGTATATGATGATTGTATAAGTAGTTCATCGCACCTAAGGATAGTATAAGGTTAATGATATACATTGCTCGTCACCAAAAATGTAACACCAGCTGGAGGTATCACAGCCAAATTTAATTGAAACATTGCACGCAGAACGAAGATCAAATGATTGAAAATACAGTCTTATGTGAAGTGACGAAGAAGATGCAATTAGCACTGATAGTTGGCTCAGTAGTGATAGGCGCATCGGCATTGAATCAGAGCTCTGGATGTGTTGCTGGAGGATAGTATTCACGCAATTGGTAAAGTTGATCCGGTGTAGCTGCAAGCCATGTATCCCGTGCCAACATGCCAATAGTTCTCGAGAGAACGTATGCCAATGCACCAATGCAGTATGATGGGCGAAAAAGTCCCGTATGGTGGCGCCTTACTGTCTTGCAATGGACACCGGCAAGCACCGCCTCCCGCCCCACTATAGGGAATGTCTCTTTTTTCTCGCCTCCTGGGTGGAGATATGTTCCAATTGCTCTTTTTTTACCATTTCACGATTATACTTTCCACCTGACCACTGGCCTACACCAATCCTTCATGGGCGAGCAGCCACTTTTCATCAGTATGTTTTTAAATATCTCTGAAAAGAGTTTACCAGTCATGAAAAATACCATTACTGAATGAATGGAAGAAATGCTGTATTGGGAAGTCATTATTGACGATCAAATAGAGATTGCTTGAATGAAACTGGAATCCAAACGGAAATTCTACTGTTACTTCTGTTTTACCAGACCGTAAACTTTAAAAGAGAACCTAGGAGTATATTTTGAAATGAAACGATTTTTGCGGATCTTTTCTTTTAAAAACTTGGAACAGTCACTAAACTCTTACTACGAGGAGTTGGAAAACAAGTTTCTCCTGTCGACCGTCGGCAGAGTTGTGTATGAAAGGAAAAAAAAATATCTACATAATTTCCAAGAACATTCAGACATTTGTCAAACCGATTTATAGGCTTCAAAAAGCAGTCCAGGTAACGTGGGGGGGGGGGGGGGGGGGGGGGTGAAAGGTTGCCGGCCGCGGTGGCCGAGGAGACTGAGGCGCTTCAGTCACGGTCTGTACGGCCACTACGGTCGGGGGTTCGAATCCCCCCTCGGGCATGGATATTTGTGCCGTCTTTAGTATAAGGTAGTTCACAAGTAGTTTGTAAGTTTAGGGACTGATGACCCCGTAGTTAAGTCCCATAAGCTTAACAAACATTTGAACATTTTTGTGAAGGATCAAATGGTGGTCCACCATTACACGCCCGAATCGAAGGCTGCACCCGTGGAAACATTCTTCATCACCTGTCCGAAAGAAGTTCAAAAGCACCGTTTACTGGGACGCCCAAATAGCTTTGTTGCTGGGCTTTTTTGAAGGATGCAACCATCAATGCTGCGCGGTATCGTGCCACTCTGTCGAAATTGAACTAAATAATTCGGAAAAAACGGCGTGTCTTCTTAGATCTGGCGTTTTGCTATTGGATGACAATGCGAAACCACACACGGCGACGGGAACGCAAAACGATATTGCAACTATTGTTTGGGATCGCCTACACCATCCGCCATACAGTCCTGATCTCGCACCAAGTGACTTCCACCTGTTTCCAGTTTTAAAGAAGACTCTCTGGGGAAGACGCTTTAGAAGCAGTGCTGAAGTCAAACAAGCCGATCAACGTTTCTTCCGTATGCAACGCCTTGATTTTTCCCTGGAAGGCTTTTTGAAGCTTATAAAACGGAATGAGAAGTGTCTCAATGTACTTGGAAATTGTGTAGAAAAATAAAGATACGTCTTATCTTTAATATCTCATTCTATTTTTCCCCCTTTCATACGCAACAGTCGCCAGGGGAGACTTATTTTCCATCTCCCCCTCGTAATTGGTTCAAAATGTTCACATGTTTGTACAGCTTATGGGACTTAACTACGGGGTCATCAGACCCTAAACTTACAAACTACTTATGAACTACTTACGAACTAGGACGGCACAAATATCTATGCCCGAGGGGGGATTCTACCCCCCGACCGTAGTGGCCGTGCAGACCATGACTGAAGCGCCTCAGTCTCCTCGGCCACCGCGGTCGGCTCTCGTAATTGGAATGTGCTGTTTATGTGAATGCTGAAATTTATTTTGAGCCTTCGACGTAGCAAGCAACAGGGAAATAAATGTTCCCATATCAAATTTGTAGATTGTGGCAGATGTCAAACCGATTTGTATAGTTCGTTTTATTGTTCTTGAAAGTAGACTAGGAACATCAGCAAATTTTTTTCTGAATTATGCATCAATTTTCATGAACCATTGTTACCAATTTTGATGACAGCGAAGCACAATAATTTCTGAAATAGAAGATCGTAACGGATACGACTGACGCCACAAAAAAAGGGAAAAAAAAAGTTCAAATGTTTGTATAGCTTTTGGGACCGAACTAAGGGGTCATCAGTCCCTAAACTTACAAACTACTTATGAACTATCTTATACTAAAGACGGCACAAACATCCACGCCCGAGGGGGGGGGGATTCGAACCCCCGACCGCAGCGGCCGTGCAGACCGTGACTGACACGCCGCAGACCGCTCAGCCACTGCGTCCGGCTGCTGTCTGATGCCGCAAAAAGAGTGCGAAAGCTAATTACAGCTTCTAAGCTTGTTGGTGATTATTATCACGTTTCCAAGAGAGTAGGCTTTAATGGAGCCTGGAAACAAGATTGCATACATCCGACCACCCCTTTGGCGTTTATCGGTTTCCGCCTAACCAGCAGCACGCGCAGGCAACATGCTAAAGCGGCAACGGCGTCCTTTCAGGGAAACCGCTGTTCCCCTTAACACCGTGAGACTGAACGCGTGATATCGCCGACGGCATAAACTGGAAGTTCTTTGCCGTCTGCGGTTCGCGGTATCCCTGTATTTGCTTTTATCCTTTGGGTAGCTACTCTGTCAACAAGGCAAAGGCTAGCTACATCACAGACTCGTCATATACTCTGCCGGCCATTTAATATGCAACACCTGCAAGGGTCAGACACATCACAGCAGCGTTGCGAGATAACGCATTGTATAAATATCAAAAGACTGATAATACACCCGCAAGTGAAGAGGGAGAAATCAGAAGCAACAGCTGCTACACTCCACGGCATTGAATCAAGGAGGCTCTGAATGCATTTCTGAAGTATAGCAGTCCTCGCTGCTTCTACAAACTACCAGAATTGGGGCGAGTGGTGTTTTACGGACCAGATGTTTCGCAAAAATCGACCTGGCGATTCATAAAAGGGAGGCCAAGGGAACAATGCTTTCCCTCCACACTCACGATTATCGGAGTCTGCTCTCGGTATTGAGACTTTGGAGTGGTATTGGATACAACTACCGCAACATCTCTAATGCAATCCCGTGAGCTGATTAATTGCCGGTGCACCACTAACAAGCTAGCGTTACATCTCTGAAGTTTTAGAGGCTGTTACGTCCAATCTTCACGATTATCAACGGCCCCATTTCAACGGGAAAGTTCGTGGGAACGCAGTGTGACAGTTGGCAGTACAGGCCTGCATCTGCCTTCTATGTTCGCTCGAACTGAATAGGCACTTAAAAGGTGTTGAAAGGTGTATAAGACTACGTCACATTGTCTTATTATCATACTTTTTAACGAAGTGTTATACTTTTCCAGCGAAACAAGTAATTATTAGTTTTCATTTCGAATAACTCGTTTCAGTTCAGCAAAGATCCTCAGTCGATTTTGTAGAATGTAAGCGTTAGCCGTGTGGTCTAACGCACCGCTTTCCGGGACGGGGAGGCGTACCGGCCCCGGTTCGAATCCGCCCAGAGGATTACCGGAAGGGGTCGAGGTGCCGGCCAGCCTGGATGTGGTTTTTAGGCAGTTTTCCACATCCCCCTAGTTGAATACCGTGCTGGTCCCAAAGTCCTGCCTCAGTTACACAATTCGCAAATATTTCGTAACACTTTACACTTTCACACAGACATCTCACACTACATACTCAGACATTTGGGGTACACATTTCCTCCTGCGGCGGGGAGGGGGTGGTTGTCATGGGGTTATGGCAAGAAGGGCATCCGGCAACCCTGTAAATATTAACACATGCCAAATCCGCGTTTAACACTGTGCCGATCTTGCATGTGCGGGACAAGGGCTAAAGAGATAGATAGAAGCGGTAAAATATCTGATTACTTTTTTTTTGTGAAACATTAGATTTTCAATAAACCATTTGTCTCTCATAATTCGTGACATTTGTTACCTCCAATTTGAGGTCACCAGGAGAGTGAAAGGGCTGGAGAAAATAAAAGTGCCCTGTAACATCATTTGCACAGGGAACAATAAATAGATATGGAGACGATCTCTGCAACTAAAATTAATTGATGTTCCTAAGAACAGAATACGTAAAGTTGGTAAAAACCTTTGCACCCAATTCCTTAATTATGGAAATTATTACAAAAATAGCATGACATACCTTATAATTAAACAATATATTCCTTAAGAGAAGGGCATTAAATTCCTTAAATTTCGCAGCCAACCTTTACACTTACAGTAATAGTACCAAGCTACATCACACACGTTAGGATTAACAACAGATGATTTTAAGAAAATAAAATAAAATTGCTTAAACCTCGCAGCCAGCTCTTAAGTTTTCAAAAGTATTACTAAGCTGCATGACACCTTACAATGAACAATAAATACTTTAATTAAAGGGGACACAAAATATCTTAAACTTCACAGTCGACTTTTACATTTACCAAATGTCAACAACACTATGCGAGACATTAAGTCGAGGTACAATAAATTACTGAATAACAGATAAGCCTGGAAGAATATTGACAGAGGGGCCCGAAAACAACGGGTTTATAATAAAGGCAGAAAGAGTTTCCAGACTAATACGGTCCTGGACAAGCGAGAAGTCCATAATACAACAGACAGTCTGAGCATAGAGCCCGAACGACACATTAATAAAATCTTATTCAATAGTATTGTGCCATGACATAAAAAACCCAACAGATGGTGAAATGGCATAACACATATTCAAGATGCTTAAAAGCTGGATAGCCGCAGAATGAGCTGACGGCCCAGAGTAGCAACCCATGAGCATGTGTCCCCACTTTGACAACGACGTTTTGTAGGTGTGGCTAAGTCATGGCAATCACTGTGCCCTTCTAGCGATGTGGTCAGCCAAATGTTCAAATGTTTGTTAAGCTTATGGGACTTAACTACGGGGTCATCAGTCCCTAAACTTACAAACTACTTATGAACTACCTACGAACTAGGACGGCACAAATAACCCCCGACCGTAGTGGCCGTGCTGCCCGTGACGGGAGCGCCTCAGTCCCCTCGGCCACCGCGGCCGGCCTGTGGTCAGTCCAAATGTCTATTGAACAGGAGACCTGCTTTAGAATGTCGTGTGTGACTAACTTTTAACACTTCCATGGGTGTAATTCTGTAACCACTGGCACCTAATGTCTTTAATCGATTCGTGTGTCTTAATTAAATTTAATCCACACATTTCTCTAAGAGACCACGAAGAACCAGCTGCACGAAGTTGTAATTTATATAATAATGCTTCACAATATCTACATTAATGTTTCAGAATTGCTGTGGATGGAGGGATCGATGAGACACTATCACCTAGTTTCCCTCTGCCCTTCTATCTCTGTGCCGATGTCTTACCTTAGAAGTTTGAATTAGCTGCTTTCTCAGATATTTATTCCAATATTCTGTTAGTTCATGTACTCCTACCTATTTCAGCTCTTCCTATATTCCCCACCTGTTCTTCCCCTGCCTACTTCTCCTCCTCTGCCTCCTCCTGCTTCGCCACCTCCACGTCCCCCTCCTTCTCCCCCGTCCTGTTTTTTCTTCCTTCCCCCTTCCACCCTATTCACCCATTCGTGTTCCTGTCTCTCCCGTTAGCCATCCTCACCTTCTGCCAATCTACTGCCCTCCCCCTCTCTCTTCCCTGACTTGTACATGAAAAATCAAATATATATATGTATCAATTTTCAAGGTTATCAGTTAAGCGGTATCGATGTGTGAAGTGAGATACCCTCTGGTATACATGGCAGAGTTCATGATGCAAGAAGTCGTGACCACTACCTTATCGATAGCTGGGCGAGACCATTCCTTTGTTTTGGGTAACAGCTACGTCAGTTGCAGGTTGCCTAGTGGTCGCGAGGCGCAGACGAGAGGCGACTGACAGATGAAGCATACGGCCCAGCAGGCAACGTACAGCTGAGTCGCACCCGCACCCCCTTCCCCACAAAAGAAAAAAAAGGAATGGACTCGCCTGCGCCACACACAAATACATACAGATGGGAAACCTTCGTAATGGCCCAGTCCTACGCTCAGGGATGCGGGGAGGGAGGGTTTCCAGCATTTCCGTAAGATGTCCCATGATGGCGTTGCGGTCAGAAGCAACCCTCTAAAACTGGCCAGAGCAGGCGGCAGGTAGCGGCTATCCCCACCACCACCTCCCCTCAAACGCCAGCAAGGCGGACACAGCCGTGGCCTCGTGGCAGGCGGCATGAGCTCTCCCCTCACCCTCCCCTCCACGCTACCCTCTGACGTGCACCCTAAGCCAGGGAACGGCCTGACACCTGCTAGCATCTTTCGGAACTACGAGTGCAGCGTAGGACAGTGGTTTAGTAGGGGGCTTCTCCTCTGTATATGTTACTCTGTGCCTGCGCATTGCTCAGTGACCGGCGGCCAGTGCACACGTGACCAGCAGCAGCTCTACATTGTACGGTAACTGGCTTCTTAATAGAAGCGACTTATTTACATTTCGTGTGTACTTTCTCTTGCAGCTCTTTATACTTTAGTGTGCTCGCATGTTTGTTTATTAAGAATCGCGTTTGTCAGCTCAGTTACTGAATTTTTTATTTATTAGCTCGCGTATATATTTTTCAGATTCGCCGTTAATAAACAGTTCAGCGTTAGGTCTATACTTTACAAAGCTCACTGTTTATCAAACTACTGAGTCCTCTGACGTACTTACTTGGAAGAAACAAAGGTTTTTAGAATGGCTAGGAACTGTGACTGCTGCGAACGGATGGAGGCAGAGTTGGTGACTCTTCGCTCGCAGCTTCAGGCGGCGTTGGCTTCGCTGGCAACGCTTGAGACTGCAGTGGGTGGGCGCCGCTGTTGTGGGCCGCTCGCGGGGGTACAGCAGACGCCCTGTGCGTCTGTTGTGCCCTCCGATTGGCCTGCGGCTGTGGCCAGCCCGCTCACTGCCCGCGAGGAGGTAGCCCCCCAATCCGTGGTGGATTGGGAGGTCCCCTCAGCGCATGTCAGGCGGCGTAAGACTTCCCGGGGGACCGAAGTGGAGGCCTCCCCGGTTAGCCTTGCCAACAGATTCGAGGCGCTGTCTGTGGCAGGGGATGTTCCTGATGCGGATGGTGTCGCTTGTCCTGTACTCGCCCCTCTGCCTTCAAGATCCAGGCACTCACAGAGGGTGGGTTTGTTGGTAGTTGGGAGCTCCAACGTTAGGCGGGTAATGGAGCCCCTTAGGAAAATGGCTACTAGGGAGGGGAAGAATTACAATGTGCACTCCGTGTGCATACCGGGGGGAGTCATTCCGGACGTGGAACGGCTCCTTCCGGATGCCATGAAGAGCACAGGGTGCAGCCAACTGCAGGTGGTGGCTCATGTTGGGACCAATGATGTGTGTCGCTTTGGATCGGAAGAGATCCTCTCTGGTTTTGAGCGGCTATCAGAAGTGGTTAAGACTGCCAGTCTTGCTTGCAAGATGAAAGCGGAGCTCACCATCTGCAGCATTGTCGACAGGACTGACTGCGGACCTTTGGTTCAGAGCCGAGTGGAGGGTCTGAATCAGAGGCTCAGACGGTTCTGCGACCGTGTCGGCTGCAGATTCCTCGACTTGCGCCAAAGGGTGGTGGGTTTTCGGGTTCCGCTAAATAGGTCAGGAGTCCACTACACTCAGGAAGCGGCTACACGGGTAGCGGGGGCTGTGTGGCGTGGACTGGGCGGTTTTTTTAGGTTAGATGGCCACGGGAATACACAAAATGGGTTTCAGTCTCAAAGGAGGCAGGTCAGACACGGGAAGAAAGTAGACATAAAAACCATTGGTGTAACAGTTGTAAATTGTCGTAGCTGTGTTGGGAAAATTCCAGAGCTCCAAGCGCTGATAGAAAGTACTGAGGCACAAATCGTTATAGGTTCTGAAAGCTGGCTGACGCCTGAGATAAATTCGGCCGAAATTTTTTCAAAGGGCCAAATGGTCTTCAGAAAGGATAGAATAAATAAAACAGGGGGTGGCGTGTTTATTGCTGTTACAAACGGTTTATCCTGCAACGAAATTGAGGCAGATACTTCCTGTGAATTGGTCTGGGTAGAGGTTATACCTGACCACCGAAATAAATTAATAATTGGATCTTTTTATCGGCCCCCTGACTCAGACGATGCGGTTGCAGAAATGTTCAAAGAAAGCATGAATCATATTTCAAATAGGTATCCGAAGCATACTGTTATAATCGGTGGCGACTTTAATTTACCCTCGATATGTTGGTATAATTACGTATTCAAAACCGGGGGCAAATATAAAACATCGTCCGAACTAGTTCTGAATGCTTTTTCTGAGAACTACTTCGAACAGTTAGTTCATGAACCCACTAGAATAGTACGTGGTTGCGAAAATACTCTTGATCTCCTAGCAACAAATAATCCCGAGATAGTAAAGAGCATCAAAACAGATACAGGGATTAGCGAACATCGAGTTGTAGTAGCGAGACTGAATATCGAAATTCCCAAATGCACCAAAAATAAACGGAAAATATATCTATTCAATAAAGCAGATAAAAATTCGCTTCACGCTTTCCTGAGTGATAGTCTCCAGTCCTTCAAAACTAAAAATGCGAGTGTAGATCAGTTGTGGCTTACATTCAAAGACATAATATCAGTAGCAATCGAGAGATTTATACCAAATAAATTAATAAAAGAGGGGGCTGACCCCCCGTGGTACACAAAACAGGTCAGATCACTGTTGCAGAAACAAAGGAAAACGCATGCAAAATTTAAAAAGACACAGAATCCGCAAGACTGGCAATCTTTTACTGAAACTCGCAACCTAGCGCGGACTTCAATGAGGGAATCTTATAGTTGTTTCCACAACGAAATCCTGTCTCGTAATCTTGCAGAAAATCCAAAGAAATTCTGGTCATATGTGAAGTACACTAGCGGCAAAACACAAACAATACCTTCACTACGCGATAGCAATGGTAATACTACCGACGACAGTACTGCTAAGGCAGAATTACTAAACACAGCTTTCCGAAATTCTTTCACCAAAGAAGACGAAGTGAACACTCCAGTATTCAATCCAAGAACAGCTGCCAGCATGCGAAACTTAGAAGTAGATGTTCCTGGAGTAGTAAAACAACTTAAGTCACTAAACAAAAATAAATCTTCCGGGCCAGATTGTATACCAACTAGATTCCTCTCAGAGTATGCTGATGAAATAGCTCCGTACTTAGCTATAATTTACAACCGATCACTCAGCGAAAGATCCGTACCCAAAGACTGGAAAGTTGCCCAAATTACTCCAATATTCAAGAAAGGCAATAGGAGTGATCCCCAAAATTACAGGCCTATCTCATTGACGTCGATTTGCAGTAGGATTTTGGAACATATACTTTGTTCGAATATTATGTACTACCTCGAAGAGAACGACCTATTAACCAATAGTTAGCACGGATTCAGAAAGTATCGCTCTTGCGAAACACAGCTTGCCCTTTATTCACATGAAGTGTTAAGTGCCATCGACAAGGGATCTCAAATCGATTCCATATTTCTGGATTTCCGGAAGGCTTTTGATACTGTACCCCACAAGCGGCTTCTAATGAAATTGCGTGCTTATGGAATATCTCCCCAATTGTGCGATTGGATTCACGATTTCCTATCAGAAAGGACACAGTTCGTTGTAATTGACGGTAAGTCATCGAGTAAAACAGAAGTGATATCTGGCGTTCCACAGGGAAGCGTTATTGGTCCCCTACTCTTCCTCGTGTTTATAAACGATTTAGGAGATAATCTGAATAGCTCCCTTAGACTGTTCGCGGATGATGCTGTCGTTTATCGGTTAGTGAAGTCAACAGAGGATCAAAAGCAACTGCAAAGCGATTTAGACAAAATTTCTACTTGGTGCGAAAATTGGCAATTGACACTAAATAAAGAAAAGTGTGAAGTAATACACATGACCACTAAAAGAAATCCGCTGAACTTCAATTACGCGATAAATCAGTCAAACCTTAAGGTCGTAAATTCTACCAAATACCTAGGAGTTACAATTACGAACAACTTTGACTGGAAGAGAACACATAGAAAATATTGTGGGGAAGGCGAACCAAAGGTTACGTTTCATTGGCAGAACGCTTAGACGATGCACCAGCTCCACCAAAGACACTGCCTACATCACACTTGTGCGTCCTCTCTTGGAGTACTGTTGCCCCTTGTGGGACCCTCACTAGGTGGGACTGACGGAAGATATTGAGAAGGTTCAGAGAAGGGCAGCTCGTTTTGTTTTATCACGTTACGGGGGGGAAAGCGTCACGGAAATGTTGCACGAATTGGGGTGGAAATCATTAAAAGAAAGACGTTATTCATTGCGGCGTGATCTGTTTGCGAAGTTTCAATCACCGACTTTTAGTTCTGAATGAGAAATTATTTTGCTAGCACCCACCTACTTAGGGAGACATGACCATCTCAATAAAATAAGAGAAATCAGATCGAAAACGGAACGATTTAGGTGTTCTTTCTTCCCGCGCGCTATTAGAGAATGGAACGGTAGAGAAAAGTTATGAAGGTGGTTAATGAACCCTCTGCCAGGCACTTAAATGTGATTTGCAGAGTATCGATGTAGATGATGATGTAGATGTAGATGTAGATTGCTCGAGAATGCGTTTCTGTGCATGGACCACGAATGCTTGCGCGAGCTCTGCAAAATATTCAAATGTTTGCCATCCTAAGAGGCCATACTTCTGTGGTTGTTTCTCCCTAGACTTACGAACTACCGATACCCAAGCGAGGACTCGAACCACCGAAGCGAGGGGCCGCACAATCTACATCTACATGAATACTCTGCAAATCACAATGAAGTGCATCGCAGAGGGTTCACGATCCAGAATGTGGTGCTCCAGACCACACGACTATTCTCGCGCGTCTATTCGTGGTACGAATTGTTCTCTTACTTTCAAAATGAGGTGTGCAAAAATACATCAAAATCGGAATAAAACTGTAGATTGTTGTTGAAGTCTGTTGTAAAGTATCCGGAGCCATGCATCGTACAAAAGCTCATGTAGACGGTGATGCATCTCTTGTTCTGGAGGTAAAATGTACAAGCTTTTATCGGAATATAAAATGTTCAAATGTTTGTATAGCTTATGGGATGTAACTACGGGGTCATCAGTTCCTAAACTTACAAACTACTTATGAACTAGCTACAACTAAGGACGGCACAAATATCCATGCCCGAGGGGGGATTCGAACCCCCGACCGTAGTGGCCGTGCAGACCGTGACTGGAGCGCCTTAGTCCCCTCGGCCACCGCGGCCGGCTTATCGGAATAGGTAGAAAAGTAAGAAAATGCATAAAACATTAAGACTATCTCTAAGTTATTAAAATTAGCTATTTCAATTATTAGGAATTTGCAGTGCTTCCTGGCCGGTCTAACTGTGAACCTAAACTATCCATGGACGCACTCAAACACAAAAAATTTCATGATAATTAGTCCAGCCGTTTAGAAGTTCCTTGGAAATGTCGCGTCCTGCCTTTTGGCTATACACTTTGTTGAGGTCAGATTTTCTTCGCGACACTTCACTAAAAATAGTAGCGTTCACAGCATAGTTAGAAAATGAATTTGGATAATAAGTCTCAGTTGTAATACATTTAGATAATGAGAGTAAGTTGAAATAAATTTTAGTATACCTACATAGGGAAAGTTCTTCCTCGTTCTGACCCATCAAGGGAAAGGCCACCAGAAGACATAAACTGCATTAAAAGCGTTTGAGGTCATTAATCGTGATACAAAACATTAATGTACGACATCACACACAGTGAGCAGAATATCATTGAGATGAGATGAATATACATTCTACACTCCTTTCCTTAATCTCTGTGCCCAGCACTTTCCAGGTACTTTGCCTGTTTCTTTCCACATTGTCCTGTTAAGTTTCTCTCATTAGGTACCTGAAAACCATTCGTTCCAATATTCAGTTAGTCCACGTACCCTTCCCTCCTCTGTCCCAGTCTGCCTGCCTCTGCCTCCTCCTTCTCCTCCTCTCTATACACCTTCCTCCCACATGCCTGCTTCATTACCTCACCCGCTGTCTACCAATCTCCTCCTGTTCCATCTCTGTTCATTCGCTCCTTCCGTTGTATGTGACAAATTACATTAGCACTCAAATCCATGCTGATGGGTCAAATGGTGTCGAAGTTTGGACTCAGATACCCCAAACATGCATCGACGAAATTTCGACAGTAATGTTATAACGAGATATTAGAGATAAAGATGGGGATAATGTCTTTAAACTTCGAGTCAGTTATTTGTTTTGAAGGTGAGTACGTAAATTTCTTTTCCTCTTCTTTTTTACCCTCAATCCTGTTAACAAGACACTTCGTTCCAATGTTGCTAATTGTGACAGAAAAAAGCACTGCACGTGAGGGGCCGTATTGCTTCGTACCTCGTCAGGGTATGAACACGAGAGTTTCTTTTCACTTGTCTTACATCTTCTTTCGCTGATGTTGTCCCCTGCACAGAAGCAGCACTCAGGTCGTAGATCCGTTGTTTCTTGATGTGAGGCTGACATAGTAGTGCAATGTGGGTAGGATTAAGTACAATGATTTTAAGAATGAAACTTTCACTCTGCAGCGGAGTGTGCGCTGATATGAAACTTCCTGGCAGATTAAAATTGTGTGCCGGAACCGGGACTCGAACCTGGGACCTTTGCCTTTCGCGGGCAAGCGCTCTACCAATGAGCTACCCCGACACGACTCACGATGCCGCCTCACAACTTTACTTCCGCCAGTACCTCGCCTCCTACTTTCCAAACTTCACAGAAGTTCTCCTGCGAAACTTGCAAGACTAGCACTCTTGGAAGAAAGGATATGGTGGAGACATGGCTTAGCCACAGCCTAGGGGATGTTTCCAGAATGAAACTTTCACTCTGCAGCGGAGTGTGCGCTGATATGAAACTTCCTGGCAGATTAAAATTGTGTGCCGGAACCGGGGCTCGAACCTGGGACCTTTGCCTTTCGCAGGCAAGCGCTCTACCACTGAGCTACCCCGACACGACTCACGATGCCGCCTCACAACTTTACTTCCGCCAGTACCTCGCCTCCTACTTTCCAAACTGTGGCTAAGCCATGTCTCCACCATATCCTTTCTTCCAGGAGTGCTAGTCTTGCAAGTTTCGCAGGAGAACTTCTGTGAAGTTTGGAAAGTAGGAGGCGAGGTACTGGCGGAAGTACAGTTGTGAGGCGGCATCGTGAGTCGTGTCGGGGTAGCTCATTGGTAGAGCGCTTGCCCGCGAAAGGCAAAGGTCCCAGGTTCGAGTCCCGGTTCCGGCACACAATTTTAATCTGCCAGGAAGTTTCATACAATGATTTTGTCACACGAAATCTCATGATGCCAGTGGTTTTTATTCTTTTATTCGTGATTTATTGTTCCTATACAGAATGCCGCAACTATACAATAGAAAGGTGAATAGATGGAGCATAACAGCTTTCAGATAATTGCAGAACGACATGTTAACCATAGCTGTTTATTTACCATTGTCAAGCGTTAGCAGAGATTAGCTAATAGCTTAATATGTCGAAATACAAAAGTACAAAATTATAACACAAGTAATCGTTGTCATTGCTCAAGTTATTATCACAGTGGCTGACTGCTATAGTCTATAGCAGTCAGTCACTGTGACAATAACTTGAGCAATGACAACGAATACTTGTGTTATAATTTTGTACTTTTGTATTTCGACATATTAAGCTATTAGCTAATCTCTGCTAACGCTTGACAATGGTAAATAACCGAAACCGGTAGCATTGAGAATTAATAAATAGCTATGGTCAACATGTCGTTCTGCAATTATACAATAGAAATTCATAAGCGTATAACAATCTTGTATTGCATGATACGTGATATACGCTCTCGATTGACATACATGAGGCGTTCAGCTCGAATGACTTAGCTATTAACCGTCTGACATCCCTAGCTCCACTGACTGCGGCAGAACTAGCAATCCGCGCCGGTGGCTACATTTTGGCGCCAACAGAACATTCTAGAGTGTTACGCCAGTCATTTTTCTATTAAACTAATATTTAAATAACTTTTTTAAAATAACAGAAACATAGCAAACCACAAGATAATTACATTCTATAATCAGACATATTTTAATTAATTGCGGTATACCAAATATTAATAAAAGTGCTGGAGGTTTTGGCGAACTACTTGTAAAAGCCAGTCAGATTTTACAAGGAAATATGGGCGTAGTTTTCCCACGAGATACCTGTTCACCGGACCATATGCTCCATGCTTTCCTAACAAAATATATATTATTTAATGCTTTTCCCAACATAGTAAAAGTATCTTACATCATAAAAATATGAAAGATCAAGTAAATCATTACAGATCAGCCCGGTCACAATGTTTCTCTTGTTATGAAGGTGAAGTGTGCCAAATTTCATCAAGTGAGGAATAAAACATTATATTGGTGTCGAAACAGTTAAGTACCCTCCGTCATGCACCGTGCGAATTATTATGTATTTCGTGTCGTTCCTATTTATTTGAATAACAAGTGTGCAAAATTTTATCGCGGTCGGACGAACGGTACGGCCGCGCATGAAATATGAATCTAATCATTTGCATAAAAATGAGGCGATGACGGCCATTGTGTGGGCACACGCCAAGCTCAAACTCTTCCGGGAATCAGAGAAACGCCGCGAGTATTTATGGCAATCCCCAGGGCACTACGGTATGATCGTGAGAATTACATAGTTTGGGTTTTGTGGGTTTCGTTTTTGGATAGTCGATGCAGTTGTGGTGACTGTTGTGAAAGCGTAATGGACTGCACAGCTGCCTAGCAAGCGAAAAATCAAATGTTTGTAAATTTGTGGGACTTAACTGCATTGGTTATTAGTCCTTAGGCTTACACATTACTTAAACTACGGTAAAATAATATTAGAAAACACACACACACACAAACCCCTCCGAAGGACAGCAACCGCTCATTCAGCAGCGAGGCGCCTTAGACCGCTCGGTTGCTCCAACGCGGCCCTAGTATGTTAAAATGTTTGTAGACCTTATGGGACTTAACTACGGAGTCACCAGTCCGTAAAATTTCAAACTACTCATGAACTAGCTAATACTAAGGACGGCACAAATATCCATGCGCGAGGGGGGGATTCGAACCCACGACCGTAGTGACCGTGCAGTCCGTGACTGGCGCGCCGCAGTCCCCTCGGCCACCGCGGCCGGTTCGGCCCTAGTAAGCGGCAGATTCCCGTTATCTCGGTAATTCGGTAATTCCGTGCCTACTGGCGCCTGAAGCCCGTAAAAGTATTTCTTCTCCTGAAAAAGCAGGAAATTAATGAAATGCGACTCGTTTTAATTGTTTCGTAAGAAAAGGGAATAACCAATTTCGCTTAGTTATTCATAACCACAGTTCATAAAAAGAAAATTTGTATAGCCTAGACATAAAAATAAACGTATGTGTTTTCAAAACAATAAGAAGAAGAGCGAAAAGAAGAACACTGAAGTGCAGGCATTTTCTGTGACAACGTCTGAAATCCAAACCCGACTTCACACACGGCGAACCGCAGCCGTTTATCACTAGTCAGTATCCCTGTGGGTTATATCTTCCGCAGGTGCAACAGTATTGCAGCTTTCCTTACGGTAAATGGCGCAGTTTCAAGATTCAACGATCGACATTCACGGAGACCTCATTCGCTCCAGTTTCAACACTGTAACTTATTAATGTGGCGCTTGAGTGCTTACAAGGCATAGAGCTTTCATATGGCCCGATTAACGCTGGCAGGCTTGGTACACGTGACCCGACGTTCTACTCGCCGACTAAGAGCTTCCATTGGCAACCCGGCTTCAGAATACGGTGCTCGGTAAACGAAGATTCAATAATTATCCAGCTCTACTCCCTCTTACGTGCTACACTGTTGTGTAATTACCGTGTCATGAAAGTGGCACGAACTACTGAAGTAATCTTATGTATTGCTGTAGTTGTAGACGTGCTGCTAAGAACGTGTACACTGAAGTTATTAGCAATCTGAAGATCAGCATGCATGCCCGAAACCGGTTATCACTTTAACACAAAATTAATTTAAAATTATTTGTACTACATTGCGTCATTAACCAACATTCGTATATTTCCGCAAGGTTCATCAGTTACATTATGCGTAATATAATATTAAAAATTACATGTTATGTTAGGATTTTAGTGATTCTGTTGCGGCAGTTTGAAAGGCTTGGCATCTGAAGTCAACGTCATTGTTTAAGAAAATCAGGGACTCCGATGGAAACGAAACCTGCTGTTTACGCCAGGGTCTCGACTGACATAGTTGCAGTAATTAACTCCAAAATTCTACATATGTCCTTCTGTGACACGTTAAACAAAAATTATAATGGAATGACACACGAATAACACCATATTCGGATTACTTAATACCTTGAAAGACTAGAGACTGGAATTTCACATTCTTAGGATATGTTAATTAGTATAAATATGTTCATTAGTACGAAGGTTGGAACTTACATAATGACAACATTGCTGTGGGATCACTATGCACTATTGCCGGACGCAGAGGCCGAGCGGTCTGCGGCGCGCCTGTCTGCACGGCCTCTACGGTCGGGGTTCGAATCCCCCCTCGGGCATGAATGTTTGTGGCGTCTTTAGTATAAGTTAGTTCATAGTTTAGGGACTGATGACTCCGCAGTTAAGTCCCTTAAGCTTAACAAACATTTACAATCACTAGTGTCACTGAGAGCACACGTTGCTTACATACCTACCTTACCTCCGAGCAAACGGACTCACGTCACCGGCGTGCGCACAATCACAGTCACTTCTGAACGAGCGGTATTAATGTAACAGTGTCATTTTATTTTCGAAACAGGCACAACGTGTCATCAAGGTCTTCAAGAGGCGTGTGGGGAATCGGCATTGCCGTACAGAACAGTGCCACTTTGCGTAAAATCCTTCAACGACGGTAGGCAAACTGTGGCAGACATGCATCGGGTAGGTTGTCCTAGTGTCTCTGAAGCAGTGGATAGTGTTGCCGCGTTAGTGGACAGTGATCGAGGGCAGATAATTCGTGAGCTCGCCCACGATACCGGATTAGCGCATACATCGCGAGCTGTGGCTGCTGTTTTCGGTCGATGCGTCTTAGAAGTACTTTACAACTCACCACACTCCCAGCACGTAAGCCGCTGTGATTTTAATTTGGTTCGGAAGATGAAAGAACCACTTTGTGGCATTCGCTGGAGAACTGTTCCAGGGAATCGACAGGCAGTAGACCGCTCCATTCGTACAATCAACAGAACAGGCTCTGTTAACGGTATACTACTCGTTCCACAACGATTGGAACTGGTTCTACACAACGCTGGTGACTGCTTTTAAGGACAGTAAAGGGTGCAAATATTAAATGCTTTTGTATTAGTTGTGAATAAAAAGTTGCCGCTATTTAAGTTGCATCTCTCGTAACAAGAAATAATTTTTAAAGAGTTTTTGAATTATATGAATGTATGAATGTTGCATATCACATTTATTTTGATTACATCCTTTCCTTCTTTTCATAATGCACTTATAATTTTGTACATTATGCGAAATGGCCTTAGTTATTTTATATTCTCCCGTAAATATAACATGGTTTAGAAAAAAAGAGGAGATGGACATAGAGAGAAGGAATAGGAGAAGTAATAAGGCTGGAATAAAAATAAATAAATGTCCGGGAAAAGTGTGGTTTACAGACGGAGTCAATAAATTCATCAGGGTGTGACGCGCATTGTGAATCTTCAAAACTCTTCGACCTTTCGTCCACGGTTGCAAGTGGCAAGACTCGATGATCCAATTTATTATAGTTGATTTAGTATGATTAACGTTAAGGGCAGTTTCCGCCAAACTCTGAGGTATTGATTACAAATATTTTGTCCATACGAGGTCTGTTCACATAATTCCGGAACTTTGTCCATAAATTCAGCGTTTACCTTTTTCTTATTCTTTATGGTGTACTTCCAAACAGTCTTTTCCCCATTTGGTACACTGCGCCAACACGGTTTTCACTTCCGGAAGCAAGTTCGCTACGCTTCCGGCTGCATCTACCGTTGCAGTGTGTCAACATATTCTGTTAAAGGAACATCTCGTTTTCATTTGCCCGATGCAAAAATTCTTCACAAATTGCAAGTCGGTGGTCTTTATTGTTCTGAATCATGAACCACGAAACGAAGTGGGAGACAACACGATCCGTTCCAAGATGCTGTGTGACGATATTAGGACATAATGCAACTCGTATACTAGATTGTTCTGTAACCTCTGGAACAGTCAGTATCCGGCTGCCACTCAAAATTTCGTTGACATTCATGACAGAAGTGTCTGTGATAGAATTTAAAGGGCGTTTTGAACTAGGGTCATCTTTATGCCCGGACATTTTTAAACCACGTGAAGCAGCCGTAACGGATTTTTGCATTATTTGGTGTGTCTCTGATAAGGCATTTATGAGTTTCAAGCAAAATGCAATGCAAACACGTTGCTCATCTTACTCCGCCCATCTCGAAATCTATAAACCGTGTGACACAAAGTTTTACTTGGTACAGTACGAAAATGACACGATAATGAAACTTCAGGTATATTGCCGGCGCGGCAATGGCCGTGCGCTCTATGGCGTCTTGCTGCGGAGTGGCATCTGCTCTCCGTCGGAGTTTCGAGTCCTCTCTTAGGCTAGGGTGCATGTGTTGCCCTTAGCATAAATTGGTTTAATTAGTTTATAAGTGTAGGTACTGAAGACCACTGCAGTTTTGTTCCATAGCTTTACAAATATCTGAATATTTTCCCTGTAATCCATATTCAAGACAGGGGTGTACAGAAATGCAGCCGCATTTCGCTGCAACACTAAATTGTCGGGAATTACGAAACTTTACGAAATTTTGAACAAGCCTCGTACATAAACAACGTGTCAAAGAAGAAGCGAATTAGATCAGTGGTTTAATCCGTTTTATGCGTGACACTTTGTTTTGCTTTTATATCCAAACATGTTTCGGCACTTATTGTGCCATCTTCTGCGGGGTTTTGCTTTTATTTTCTAGAATACGACTTACAAACTTTGGTTATACATTGATTTAGACAAGTCATTTGATTTGACAACTTTGTTAGATATATATTAGTCCTAATTTGCTTACAATACTTACATTAGGCCTAATATAACAAAGTTGTCAAATCAAATAACTTGTCCAAATCACTGTATAACCAAAGTCTGTAACTCGTATTCTAGAAAATAAAAGTGAAACCCCCCGGAAGATTGGACAATAAGTGCCGAAACCTGTTCGGGTATAAAAACGAAACAAGGTGCGTAGCACAAGGCGAATTTAACCACTAATCTAATACAGCAAGCACGAAAGAGATATAGTCCAGTCAAATTAGGGTTTCACCTCGGAATGAGAGGTAACAAGCTGAATATTTGCATAAACCTTTGTTTTGGCATTCTAAATGATGTGTCAAAAGTCTCATAAAATCTCGTGTCCGCGTCTTAAGTTATTAAAGGTCAAAGGTCACGAAAATCAGTTTTTCGCAAATATCTCGGTTCCTATGCGTTAAATGGTATTTGCATCCCAGATAAAAGTTGTAAAGCATGAAATTCTCTACAATTTTTGTTGTAAACATTTTTTGTGCAATTTATCGTTTTTTAGATAGAGCGCGGAGAGCGCACAGGTCACAGCGCTCAGACATATAAGACGTAATACGAGGTCAGCTGCGAATCACAGTCAATGGTACGTCGAATAAAACAATTATACTTGTAAATAAAATTTCATTATTTACGAATTAATACCCAATTTTAATAATACTTACATATTCCAAGTAATGACAATGTCATGAATTCCATACTTTAAGTATATTTAATTCTCTTCCAATGTATCGTAACTATATTTATGTAGAAAATAATTTTAGTATTTTTTCTCTTAAATATGTAAACTGTAGAATATTTCTAGTAATATTAAGTTTATACCTGGAAATATGGACCCTTACATCGCGTCATATGGAGCAAAGACGATACTTTCACCGTTGGTTTAGATAAATATATAAGGTATTTACAAACACATTATGGCTCAAGAATGGTTGTTATATTGGATGGATACTCAGACTGCAGTAGAAATACTAAAGCAATGGAACAACTAAGAAGAACTTTTGTTCTTTCAGAATCGTATGAAGTTTGCTTTGAGGAAACAATGAGAAAATTTTATCAAATCGATCTAATAAAAAAAAGCTAATTGACTTGCTTGTTGAGAAATTAAAACTTAATATCACTACAAAACAAGCCAGAGATTATGCTGATGTTTGTATAAACGAAGCAGGTATTGAAGAATCAGAGCACCGAAGGACTGCCGTCATCGTAGGAGTAGATATTGATTTGCTTTTTAATTGGACGTACTCAATTGCATAAAAAAAAAGTTGGTAAAGGCAATGTTAAAAAACAAATATACTCCTCCAAAAGATTTGAACATTATCCCCGTTTTAAAAAACGCATTTTACTTTTGCACGCAATGAGTGGCTGTGACACGACATCTGCGTTGTTTAAAAAAGGCAAAAACAAAAACTTTTGTTAAAATATTGAGAAACTTCCAGATTTGGATCAGCTAGCTCAAGTATTTCAACAAGAAATTTGCCCTGCGCAAACGTTATTTGAAAATGGAGTACTTATCTTGTTGGCAATATATAACGCTCCAAAATCTGAAGACAATATAGATCATCTTCGATACATGCAATTTGTTAAATCGACAAAACTTAATAAACCTGTGCAACTATCAAATCTGCCACCAACTTGTGCAGCAACTCATCAACATATCAATCGTGCTTACTACCAAGTACAAACGTGGTTAGAAAACTATATAGAACCCAAGGAATGGGGTTGGGTGCTGCAGAATGAACATTTGGATCCAATACTAATAATATTACCACCTGCACCAGACGAGCTCCTGAATACAATATTTTGCAAGGGCAAAAACGGGCCGGCCGCGATGGCCGAGGAGACTGAGGCGCTCCAGTCACGGTCTGCACGGCCACTACGGTCGGGGGTTCGAATCCCCCCTCGGGCATGGATAATTGTGCCGTCTTAGTTCGTAAGTAGTTCATAAGTAGTTTGTAAGTTTAGGAACTGATGACCCCGTAGTTACATCCCATAAGCTCTACAAACATTTGAACATTTTATATTCCGATAAAAGCTTGTACATTTTACCTCCAGAACAAGAGATGCATCACCGTCTACATGAGCTTTTGTACGATGCATGGCTCCGGATACTTTACAACAGACTTCAACAACAATCAACGGTCGGGGGTTATTTGTGCCGTCCTAGTTCGTAGGTAGTTCATAAGTAGTTTGTAAGTTTAGGAACTGATGACCCCGTAGTTAAGTCCATAAGCTGTACAAACATTTGAACATTTGGCAAAAACGGTTGTGGTTCGCGCTGCGGGTGCAGGAAATCAGGAATACAATGTTCTTTAGCTTGTGGCCAGTGTAATGGGCAAGCTTGCCTCAATGCGTCATCACACCAGTACGATCTCGATTAAGAAATTGCATATGACCTCGAAATCTTGGAAGGTTTAGAGACGACGATCGTCGATTACGAGGATGATGATAATGAAATGGACGTTTTCGAGCGACCGGATGAAGACGACGATGATGACCAAGAAGATGAAAATTGAGACCTACGTATGATAAATAACTGAAGTGAATACATAAATATTATTAAACAAATCATTTTGATTTATGTATAATATTATGAAATATTGAACATAATTCATAAAGAATGAAGGTTTGTTATTGTAATTGTTGTAATGATTTATTAACTTTAAACAACCTACCATTGACTGTGATTAGCGGTTGACCTCGTATTATGTCTTATATGTCTGAGCGCTGTGACCTGTGCGCTCTAAAAAAACGATGAATTGCACAAAAAAATGTTTAAAACAAAAATTGTAGAGAATTTCATGCTCTACAACTTTTATCTAGGATGCAAATACCATTTAACGCATAGGAACCGAGATATTTGCGAAAAACTGATTTTCGTGACCTTTGACCTTTAATAACTTAAGACGCGGACACGAGATTTTGTGAGACTTTTGACACATCATTTAGAATGCCAAAACAAAGATTTATGCAAATATTCAGCTTGTTACCTCTCATTCCGAGGTTGACGCTTTTTTTCGGCTTATTTGACTGGACTAACAGGAGTTGCAGCATCACAAGATGATCAACAAGCGAATTATTAAATAATCCTCCAAGGTGTGAGTTGCATTGTCACTCTTCGAAACTCTCCGACATTTCGTCCACTGTTGCAAGTGGTTTTATCTGGATCTATGTTTGACTGGCAGAGAGGCATATAACTCAATGTAAGTCGAGCTCCAGTTGCATTTATTGCAACTTTATTCAAGTCCACAAGATCGGTTTCGGCCAGGCCGCGGTTGAGTAGCCGAGCGGTCTAAAGCGTCTCGCTGCGGAGTGCGCGGTTGCTCGCCGTGGAGGTTCGAGTCCTCCCTGGGGCATGGGTGTGTGTGTTGGTCCGTAGGTTAGTTTACCTTGGTTTAAGTAGTTTGTAAGCTACGGACTGATGACCACGCAGTTTGGTCCGATAGATTTACAAACATTTGAACATTTGAACATTAAGGTTTCGGCCACTATGTTAGGTCATTTTCAAGTGTAACATGGTTATACCGTAGAGGGATCAACGTCAAGTGATCACTTGTTGTGAAGCATCCAGTCATGGAGAAACTGGTAGTGTGACATTTACCCAGAGGCGGGCCGCTATCAATAGTGGCCGAAACTGCTCAAAATGTTCAAATGTTTATAAAGCTTATGGGAATTAACTGCGGGGTCATCATTCCCTAAACTTACAAATTGCTTATGAACTAGCTTATATTAAAGACGGCACAAATATCCATGCCCGAGGAGAAATTTGAACCCTCGACCGCAGCGGTCGTGCAGACCGCGACTGGCTCGCCGCAGACCGCTAGGCCACTGCGGCCGGCCCGCATTGTTTTCTGCGGTTATTTCACGCAGTGTTGCTAGTCTGGCAGCGTACCAGGAATACATCACAAGCTGGTTCCATAATTGGGGGTGTCGGACGGAGAAGATAAAGGGACCTGTGAGTTACCTTTAGAGGATATTTAAATTACTTCTACATCTACATGGGATACTCTGCAAATCACATTTAAGTGTCTCGCAGAGGGTTCATCGAACCACCTTTATACTACTTATCTCCCATTCCATTCTCGAATAGCGCACTGAAAGAAAGAACACCTGAATCTCTTCGTTTTAGCTCTGATTTCTCGTATTTTATTCTGATGATCATTTCTACGTACGTAAGTGGGAGTCAACAACATATTTCCGCATTCGGAGGAGAAATGTTGGCCTCGCGCATTGTAGCATAGCGCCTCGATGCGCTCGGACTCTACGCTGCGGCTACTGGAACTGTGAACAGTTTTAAAGGCTCCCCGAAGAATTTTATTGATAGTGGTGACGTCGTCGAAATCACTATGCTTATATGAACCGAATTATCCGGCCGAGTCCCTCCCCTAGGGACTGATGACCCCGTAGTTAAGTCCCTTAAGCTTAACAAACATTTGAACATTTTGTCCCTCCCTGGTGAGAAATCAGTGACATACTATACAGAGTAATTTGACGTGATCTTGATCGTAAAGTTTTGCTGTGATCGTTACCATGTCATGAGCTGAAGCTTCCTTGTAAGAAATTGTCAACGTCACCCCCCCCCCCCATTTTTGGGGGGGGGGGGGAATGAAAATTCGGCCTTTTACGTTTTAATGTTTGTAAATGTATTGGACCAAACTGCGTGGTCATCAGTCCGTAGCTTACAAACTACTTAAACCTAGGTTAACTAACCTAAGGACAACACACACACCCATGCCCCAGGGAGGACTCGAACCTCCACGGCGAACAACCGCGCGCTCCGCAGCGAGACGCTTTAGACCGCTCGGCTACTCCACCGCGGCGTTTTACGTATCAGATATAGTAGCTACATGATGCGTGAGAAAACTTTACGCCGGCGTCCCACGAGCTGCTCATAAAAAAGTGCCGTGAAGAATGCCGGGAGTGCGGCAGCGTCTGGGCGAGCGTCGCATACTTGGCCGGCAGGTCTGCGGCGGCATTACTCCCGCAGCGCACAGTGGGGGCACAGGCCAGCCGCTCTCAACTTGCCGCCACAGGAAAAAGTGGCGCTCTTCTGCAGGACTTACGGGCCGGCGGAAGCCAGCCCCCAACTTGTTACGGCCGCCGTTATAAAGCCCGAAAACAAAGGGAGGCGCGCGGCGGCAGCTATGTGGAGCGCAGCGCTGCCGTCGTCAACGGCGGGGTAAAAGAGAAGGAGATGGGGGTAATGTCTGCAAAGTTCCAGAAAGTTAATTGTTTGAGGGTGTGTACGTTAAGTTTCTTTTTCCCTTCTTCCTATCCTCGATCCTGTTACCCATACCACTTCGTATAGTCCGTGCCGGATAAGGTGGACGGTGCGCAGACACGAATTTTCGTCCGATGCGCCGGGCGAGTTCATTCCTTCGTTCGGCTGGTTCCATACACACAAACATCGATTTTGGACGGCCGGTATTTTATCGGTGGAGCACCGCTTGCACACGCGTCGGAATTTTACCGATCGGCCGGCAGCGGTGGCCGAGGGGTCTGAGGTGCTCCAGTCACGTTCTGCACGGCCACTACGGTCGGAGGTTCGAATCCCCCTTCGGACATGGATATTTGTGCCGTCCTTAGGATAAGCTATTTGATAAGTAGTTGGTAAGTTTAGCGACTGATGAACCCGTAGTTAAGTCCCATAAGCTGTACAAACATTAAACATTTTACCGGTCGAACGAGCTAGTCGCTCGGCTGTCCTGGTCGAGTGAAGTTGATTCAAAACAGAAATCAATGAATTCCAAACGATTTTGCACAATATTATGACATATATTGCTGACCTGATACAAACAACTAATAAAGTACTGCATCACCCTGTACCATTTACGAAATTAGTTTTTTTTTTTTTTCTTACCTCACCATTGGTCCAGTTGGCGGGAAATTTGTCTCCTTGCATCTCTAGTCGCATTTCTGTCTTTAAACGTGTCCAAAGTTTTGTTTACCAAAGTGGTCGTGCTGATAGTAATGAAATAAGTGTTTCATCATTTATCTCGTAATCCATTGCCAACGTATACAATTGTATGTATGCTTCAAACAGGCAAGTTACGATTTCGGATATAGGAACAAGATCGATCCCTTGTGCGAATACAGATGAAATTACAAGACTGTGGACTAACGGAAGCTGGTAGTACGTGGTAAGTTGACGATTTAGGTAGCCAGACAAACGTGTGTGATTGCCGATGTCTCAGAGGGATAGCAGCCCTTTATATATATATTAATAACAGCCGACATTTGTCGGTAGGAGAGTGATCTTAAATGGTTAGAATGAAACACTTCTGAAAGAAGATTAGCCTAGATCACATTTAAAGCAAAATTACTTTATTTCACTACTAGTTTCGGCATTACTTGTTGCCATTATCAAGTGACAGGCAGTGTACTTTTTAATGTAGGCCTGTCACTTGATAATGGCAACAAGTATTGCCGAAACTAGTAGTGAAATAAAGTAATTTTGCTTTAAATGTGATGTAGGCTTCTCTTCTTTAATCACAAGAACATCATGGAATCAAGACGCATTCTACTCGAGGAACGAAGAAACAAAATCCCACAAAAAAGGGGGGGGGGGGGTTGCAATCCAAGTCTGAGAAAAACTTTTAAATTCGCCATTGAATTTAATTCAGATCCCTGAAAAAGACGAGAAGCAGAAAAATTTATTGTATACAGAACTCACTGCGGAATTAATATTATGCATTTTAATTAAATATCGTAAAGTCGCTGTATGGCGAGAAGCAACAGTACGAAATATGCAGGGACGACGGCCGGTAAAAAATGGTGAGTGTGCAAGCTGCCATTTGATTATGTGCGCCACTGTATTTTATTTATTTGTTTATTTATTTCTCATTTATAATCCTGATACATTTTAATATAAAGCAGGACGTGCATTTGTAGTTTTATATGTTTTAATTAGTTCATTGATGTTACATAATTTGAGTATTTGAGATAAATAGAGATAAGAAGAAGAAAAAAAAATAAAAGCAAAGTTGTTGCTACAATTATAATACAACAAATTACAATTCGTTCATTTTACAATAATTAGATGTAGTGGAGAACACAAAAACATGATTGGTTACATGGTTGTTATACACATGTCGAAATTCAATGTAATCTGAAATTTGTTAATTGTAATTATGGGCTACAAAATGTAATAGGAGAGAAAGAAATTACATCTAAAAATAAGGGGGTTTTCTGTTTAGCTGCAATGAACTGTGCTGGGCGTTGAGTACCTTGGAACTGTATGTCAGGCACCGGCCCGGCCACGGCGGTCTGCAGTGACAGTCTCCGGCAGCTGACCGCCTTTCTGCCGGTGCCGGTCCGTGGTTGGCCAGTGTGCAAGCTGCAGTGCCCCGTAATGAGCCACTGCTGGAATGTGGACGGCCGATATTTTATCGGCCGTCCAAAATCGGTGTGTCTGTGTGCAACCAGCCTTCGGAAGGGGAGGCCGCGTCAGTCCACTTCCTCCTGCCGGCCAGTGTGCTGGGTACTTCCTCTCCAGTGCTCGCTCACCTTCAGCCACTATCCACACCACTACCACTTTCCCCACTTGCCTAGCCGTATGCGCGTCTACCGGCCAATTTATCCTGCGAGCACTCTACCAATGTTTCTTATTTGTGACTGATGAAAGTACTGCACATGATGTGATGGGCCGAACTGCTTCATACCGCATCAGGGTAAGAAGACGAGAGTTTCTTTTCACTAACCTGATATTTTCTGTCGGTGCTGTTATCCCCTGAGCAGAAGCAGCTTTCAGATCATAGATCGTTGTTTCTTTATGTGAGGCTGATATAGTAAAGCTGCTTGCCTTTAACAATGATTATGTAACATGCAATGCCAGTGGCCTTCATACTTTTAACTGTTCCTATACAGAAAGCCACAACTGAATAACACAAATTTGTAATTATTCAATAATTTTGTATTACGATAGACACAATACACGCACGAGATTGAGATAGATGTTATCACTCTGACACCCTAGTTAGAATGACTGCGGTAGGAGTAACAAATGTTCAAATGTTTGTTAAGCTTATGGGACTTAACTACGGGGTCATCAGTCCCTAAACTTACAAACTACTTATGAACTACCTTATACTAAGGACGGCACAAATATCCATGCCCGAGGGGGGATTCGAACCCCCGACCGTAGTGGCCGTGCAGACCGTGACTGGAGCGCCTCAGTCCTCGCGGCCACCGCAGCCGGCGGTAGGAGTAACACTCCGTTCATGAGGCTCCATTTTGGTGCCAATACAAGATTCTAGAGCGTTACGTCTGTCATCTTTCTATTAAACTTGCGTTTAAGTAACTTTTTAAATAACAGAAACATAGCTAAACGCAAGATAATTACGTTGTTTAGACATACACATTTAAATTAATTGACGCCATTGACTCGTATACGGGACGGCAGTGGTTCGAATCCACCTCCATCCGTCCAGATTTAGGTTTTACGTGATTTCCCTAATTAACTTCAATGCCGGGATGGTTCCTTTCAAAGGGGACGGCCCTTCCCCAAAACTCCGAGCGTTGGCTCCGTCTCTAATGACCAAGCTGTCGACGGGATGTTAAACCCTTTCTTCCTACCTTTACATTAATAGCAGTATATTAAATATTAATAAAACTGCCGGAGGGTTTTGGTGGACTGAGGCTACTTGTAACAGCCAACCAGATTTTAGATGGAAATATGAATGGAGTCTTCCCTTGGGGTACTTCTTCAAAATGTTCAAACGTTTAAGCTAAAGGGACTTAACTGCGGGGTCATCAGTCCCTAAACTTACAAACTACTTATGAACTATGTTATAATAAACCCGACGGGGAGCGGCCTCGCGCATCGTAGCATAGCGCCTCAAAGCGCTCGGCCGCTCCGCCGCGGCGTGTACTTCCTCACCGGAAAACATGCACTATGCGTTGAACTGAATTGGTAGTGCTCCGAAAAGCTGGTTAGGCCGCATTTTTTTAATTCCTGGCCACACTACATATATATAGTGCGATGTCAGTGATGCGTTTCGGAATTACCATCATCAGATTTACATCTCGTTTCTGACACTTATGGAAATGCATGGTTTTAAAAGAGTTTACACATATTTGTGGACTATGCAGCTCTATGCTTTACTCATACCACATTATTAACCGCGTATTAACAGGTAAAAAGGATGTTTGTTAAAAACGCTACCCCCTTATATGTTGTATATTTCGAAAAGATTGTGGTATCTATGTTTTAGGGTGCTCGTACGATGACAATCGGCTTATATCTACAATGAATGTGTTTCATATGAGTGTCAGCTTTTTAGTTTTCTTCCTTCGAGGGCGTCATTAGTCTTCTGACTGATTTAATGAAGACCGCTTCTAATTCCTGTCCCAACCTCCGTATCTCACTGTATAATTTGTACTTGTCGTCCTCATTATTTTGTTTCTTATACTCCAGTCTCTTCTCGTATTGAGTTTTTCTGTCCTCTTCTGTTCCCTGAGCTTGATGTCCTAACGCACGCATTATTATCGTCTCTCTTCTTCGTGTCAACGTTTCACATACACTCCTCCCCTCAGAGTGAATCATGTCATTCTTAATCAGTCCACCCAATTTACAAACTCCTACTACCCTACCACATCGTTTTCGTTATCACCTCTCCCGTTTTCCGACAGGTCGTGATCAACTGCTGCACAGTACAATGGTTCACAGCTGACATATCAGAATTTTTTTTCTTTAGTACTTTTCTAACACTGGTAACCTTTTTTTGCCCACGAATCTCGTCTTTCCCTGTGTTACTATTTCATCCTTGAACGGAAAGCGAAATTTCACTTCCAAGGTAGCAAATTTCCTTCATTTCGTTTATTTCGCTGTCGCCAATTTTGGTTATGTTTCTCACTGCGTCTAAATTATTTCGTCTTCTAGGATGGATTATCAATAACCCGTGCTAAACATTCGGCACTTATTAAATTTCCCTAAGCCAATTCAGAATTCGTTTGAACACTTATGTCCTATCGTCTCTTATAATGACGGTAACATTCATTTCTCCAAGACTTTGAAGACATAAAAAATCTAACGTATTGTGAATTGCAAGCAGAAATACATTTTACTGTGTGACTACACAATTACAGGGGAATGACCGGAGGCAATTACTCCCGTAACCCTTTGAGAGCCTGCACGCGCAACTGTGCGTTTCTGGTTCTCCTCGCTTTATTTATTTGTGATTCACGCTAGCAAGTTCAGGTCTGCTTCACACAACCGTGGATGGACTGTGGTAACGTGCGCAACGTGTTTTAGCTCCATGTTTTTATACTGGGTGGCTTCAGCAGTCCGAAAACTGCCAGTATACTTATAATGGCGGCAAGAGCGACTTGTTGACAAGTTGTTGATTTCCTTGTCTTGTCATGTGAAGCTGTCATATATGACAACCGCTTGATTTTATACGATCCTGTGATGTTATTTATCATTTCTTTTAAAGGTATGTTACTGTAAGATGGTGTAAATCATAAAAATTTGCCGCGAAGCCGAATACAGAAAATTGTGTGGGTACAAAATTTCTTAAAATAAATTTATTTTCTTTTCAGTAATGAAGTACTATATATATCTTGTATCTTAAACGCAGCTCTCTATCTTAATGTTACATCAGCTACAACCTTGGGTCTGAAAGGGAAACTGTATCTGGAAGAAGGCATAAGGAAATATTTGAAATGCAACGACCACAAAAAAAGTTAATCGTGGCTCAAGCAAGTTCCAGATTGTGATTCACTGTACGAATGCTCAGGAAATGTAGTCCATCAGGAAATAAATCAGTTTACAAGCACTCGTTCTACCAATACGCCGCGGTGGAGTAGCCGAGCGGTCTAAATCGTCTCGCTGCGGAGCGCGTAGTTGCTCGCAGTGGAGGTTCGAGTCCTCCCTGGAGCATGGGTGTATGTGTGTTGTCCTTAGGTTAGTTTACCTAGGTTTAAGTAGTTTGTAAGCTACGGACTGATGACCACGCATTTTGGTCCGATAGATTTACAAACATTTGAACATTTTCTACCAATACTTGAATATTGTTCCTCAGTATAGCAGATAGAGTAGATCCGAAACAGATCACTACGCTTCGTTACAATTTAATTAGGCGGAAAGTATCAGGGAGATGACATGCAAAGTACAGGGCTGATGATCCAAGAAAAGTTGTCGGAATCACGGTTCGGGCATCTGTCTGTTCGAGAGCGTACTTTTGTAGAAGAATGAACTAATGTTTTGCTTCGTCCTGTGCATATCACGTAAAAATGACCAGGAGGTCAACAAAGTTCCAAAAAGGTAACAAGAAAACGACGAAATGACAACGGTGCACAAAATTCACTCCACCACATATCGTGAGCTGGCTTGCTATGTTTATATGTAAATGTAGAGGAATGTACATGAACTGTACAGAGATTCCTTTTACTACAGAAATAAAACGGATATTTTTATCTTGATATACGTATTGATATAGACTTAACAAGCTAAGGTGTAACTGTGAAACCCTCTGGCGTACTGAATTGTAAATATTTGTTCTGACTGCCAGCTGTAGCTACGAATCTGCGGACGGGTTTATTTATTGAAATTCTCCGTTAATATTGATTCATGTCGTCCAAACAGAAGCCATAACAAGTTTTTCTCAGTGACCCGAATATTTTAGATTTCCGATAACACGACATATACCAGCGCAGGCCGCGGTTTGTCCGTAAAAACGCCAGCAACCTCTGTTTTAGCGCCAGTGTGCGAGCAACAATTCGGGCAGGCAGTCGCGCTAGTCTACTTCGTGTTTTCGAAACGCTCGTGAAACTCCGCCGATAATGAAACGGAGCCGTTTTCCGGTTTTCCACAAGTATTTCGCTAGTTAATTTGGCCGTCGTTGTGGACAGTGTCCGATACGGACCGTAGATTACGACTCCATTCGACCGTCGTTAATAAGCCTCGCGCGGCAGCAAATTGGAGTAATTAGAGAGGGGCCGGCAACCGAAAGTGCGATAGGCGGCGCGCTACTGGCCGCTGCGCTGGCGTGATGGGCTGCCAGGCATTACACGCTCACACGCGCCAGTAGCCGGCGTCCAGTGGCGCCCTAGTTAGGCAACCCAGCAGCACGCGGCCCGAGTACTGGCTGCTGTTAACACTGCGCGCGGACCATCTGCCACCAACCGCCTGCTAGCGCCGACACGTCGCTTGTCTAGTTATTCCAGGCACGCAGTCAATTTGAATTGTGACCCGCTCAAACAAGTCACTCGCTATAATGCGCCGGGAAATACCAGTGTCAACTCCTGGCTGCACGTTTGCGAGTACGTACAAGAAGTAACTCAAAAACGTTTGTTAAGCTTATGGGACTTAACTACGGGGTCATCAGTCCCCAAACTTACAAACTACGTATCAACTACCTTATACTAAAGACGGCACAAATATCCATGCCCGAGTGGGGATTCGAACCCCCGATCGTACTGGCCGTGCAGACTGTGACTGGAGCGCCTCAGTCTCCTCGGCCACCGCGGCCGGCCAAGAAGTAACTGCAAATGACTGATACACAATTAAGTTTTCTGAAAATTGCCGAACATCTCAAAAATGTGAAGCGAGAATTTTGGATGCACATTAGCATAAGACGCGGTTGTTGCGTAACACATTTGACTATTGTCGAAATTATGTTCTTAACTGTGGAAATTTTGCTCAAATGACATCATCAGTCATCCTTCATCCCCAGAGAAAACCTAACAAAAAGTCGGAAATATTTATACAATATAATCGAAAATCGTCACATGAATCTTCTAAGGTAATTGACAAAAGTGGGTTACAAAATGTTGGATTTTTATTTATAAGAAAACTGGAAAACACTTATTACACTTGATTATAAGAGGTAATCTGTCTTATGCTGACTGCAATTAAGAGATTTATTTTACACCAGACGCGCTTCGTATTTCTTTTTTATTTTAAAAGCATCTTCTGTGGTCTGTAAATGATACAAAGGTTTGTACAGTTTGTTTTCGATAAATAGATTAAAAAAGTTTTTAAAAAACATTTTGCACGTTAGGCCTAAGTGTTTTTAACTTAATATTCGGTCTACTCACGGTGTTGATGTCTCTTCTTTACATGTTACTAGTGCTTCTCCGTCTTGTTGGCTGGAGTTCGTTTGTTCCTGGCGTGTGTTTGTCAGCTGTGTACAGCACTTTTCATGTGATTTTGTTCCGTTTCTTCCTTTTCATCCCAGCACATCACATCACTTCACTTTTTGAAATCTATACAGATTACATATCACCTGTTATAAGTGAAATGCCTGTTTATTTATCATTTCACTACAGTGTGGCTATGTTTTCGTCTGTTCACTTGTTTTCGTGTGGTCCGTATGGCCAACGTTATATACTTATAATAAATAAATACGACAATTCAACATGTGTGTGTGAGAGAGAGAGAGGAGAGAGAGAGAGAGAGAGAGAGAGAGAGAGAGAGAGAGAGAGAGAGATTAGGGAGGGAGAGAGAGAGAGAGAGAGAGAGAGAGAGAAACAGTTGAGATAGAAAGAGATATATTTAATTTCGTGAACTTATTATACTTTACATATTCTTACATAGTTATTCAAACAAATGGTCCTTCCAACATAATTCCAAAAATCTGCTTGTAGATAGTCACAAAATCATCTTTCCTCTCGTAATTATGATCTTAAATCAAAAGTATTATGGGATTGTGAGTAGTTTACCGCACTGAATGGCCGAGTGGTGCAAGACGTCATGCTACGAACTGGGCACCCGTTCCTGCCGGATGTTACAGTCCACCTTCAGGCATGGATGTCTGTCCATAATGCAAGTTAGCTTTAGTGTGTTAGTCTAGGGACTGTTGACCATAGTAGCTTGGTGCAACAGGTTTATAAACAGTTGAACAATTGATCTTAGTAGTTCGACAAATCGACGCTAAAGCTCAATAATGACATTGTCTTTATATTCCAAGACTCCTAAAGTCATCTAACCAAATATAATTACTGGCTGCTGACTCTCAATTATGGATTTCAGTTTTTGGATATGCTTACTTTCAAAACAGAAGATGGTAACTTTGGCCCAGTCGGATATCGAAAACCTATACTTACAGTTCGTTACTCCTGCCGTAATTCAAATCATCTTCCACGGTGGTAGCTTTCCCTTAGGAAGTATGGAACACTTGTCAGTATTGCTTGGGGAGAACACCGAATATATCACTTCTCCTCTGTTGAGAAATGGGTAATCGTCATCGATAACAGTTAGAAAGAGGCCAAGTGACATAAAGCAATCTCCTACGTCGTAAGATTTATAAAAGACTTTGCTCTACGAGTAAGTCTTTCCTCTGGCGTACTTCAGGTGCTAAGCAACTGTGTCCTGTGTCCTGAAAATGTGAGTTGATAACTAGATTATATTAACAATGAGCTTTCGGATGTGCTGATGTAGTGTTTATTTTGGACAAAACTTTTTTACGGTCTAATCAGCGATTTTTGCTGTAATGTGTGTTCGCTGCATGGAGTTCAACCAGAGGGTGAGCTATGGTTGCTTATTGCCGCTATTTATAGCCGAATAGAACCTTGTAAACGACGCCCTTTCATGCATTTGTTTATTACAGCTTTCGTAGACATTCTCTTAGGTTTTACAACTCTTGTCAGTTGACCAGGTTTTACGAAACTGTGTTCGGGACCGGAAGCGTGTATTTAGATTGAAAACTGCGTCCCTGTGTTTTAGCTTTCCTAGCGTCTGTTTTTCAATACACTCCTTAATTACGCTTTCCCAGAAACCTAACGTCTTCACCTTGATACCGGTCTCACTGCATTGCATCTGATGACTGTATCCAAGGCAGTGCTCTGCGACAGCTGCTTTGCTTAGTTGTTTTAGTCGCACGTGCTGCTAATGTTCGTTGCATCTCTCCGTAACTCTTCTTTGTCAAACGAACGACATGCCACATCTATATGGAATGCGATACAAACCGGCTTTTGGAGACTCCGGCAGTCTTTGCAAAGAAGAAAATGTTCAAAAGTCTGTAATTCTATGGGTCCAAACTACGTTGGTCATCAGTCCCTAGACTTACGAACCCCTTAAACTAAGTTAAACTAACCTAAGGACAACACACACATCAACGCACGAGGTATGATTCGAACCTCCGCCGCGGAAGGCCGCGCGATTCGTAACGTGGCGTTCCAGACCGCTGGACTACTCCCTCGGGGCTTTGAAAAGGAATCTTGTTGTCACAGTGGCATCGAAATGTTGTCCTGAGATTATAACTACGTTTCTGGGTACTTAACGTTCGAAAGGTAGCTAACGGATTTCTCCTACCCTTCCTCTGTCTCAACCGTTCTGGTTTTCGAATGATCCGCCTGTTTGTCAATCTGAAGATCCAAGCACTCATTTTTTCTGAATACGATTCGAAAATTACGGTCGCGATATTGCAAACGATGAGTTGCTTCTAGATCGTGAACGACACGATATTTTGTAGGTTCAAAATTTGTGTAGGATTGGGACGCGAATTGGCACCCCTTAACCATTAGACGATCAGGTGAAGCTTCCTTACTTGCCCAAATTCTCAACCTACCGCAGGCAACTACTGTAGTGCACCTATCCATTTCCCCACTCTGTCTCAGCTTTACCTGTACTTCTTCATGGCATATTGCGTTATTTGTGCAGATGCATTGAAATTCTCATCAACCTGCGAAGACGATTATACTACTTACGATGTCTCTTCTTGAAATTAAATTTCTTTACAAAATATTTCCAGTCAATATCTAGTTTTTAACTGTGTTATTCATAACTGTGATCCCAGTTAACGGTTTTGCGACGAAATCACATTCTACATACAATGATGTGTCAGGGATGCTGAAAGACGCCCGAGCTACGTGGATGCTGGAGAGGCGGCTGTGGCTTGGAGCGCAGCTGTGAGGCAAGTCTGCAATCCGCAAACGTTTTTCTTGGCTGCAGACGATGCGACAGAGCGTCGTGCCGCTCACATCGAATTCAGCCCATTCGACAGTTTGTTACCTCTTCTCTGCTGAGGTCTCAGGCCCGCCGTGCGCGACGCAGTTGTGACTGCCAGGTCAACGAGCACTTCCTCACAGGTGAAGACCGCACGCCAGTCTGTGGTAACGAGTGGATCCTACGCAGCACCTTGCGATGAGGGTTGACGGTATGCGGACGACTTCTGCTCATTCCGGATGCGCAGAAGACACTGCTGTTGTTGGAAGGCCTTGGCTGGCCCGCTACTGCCCGGATCTAAACCCTTTCAATCTCCGAGCGTCCAACCGTGGCCCCACCACACACTGGAACTGTAGTACTGAGTCATAAATTGCATATGGCTGCCCGTGTAGCACAGCTACCTCGTACAAGACAAGTTGACTGCGCCGGCCGCAGTGGCCGAGCGGTCTGCGGCGCGCCAGTCAGAGTCTGTACGGCTGCCACGGTCAGGGGTTCGCATCCTCCCTCGGGCATGTATGTTTTTATCGTCTTTAGTCGTCTTTAGTATCAGGTAGTTCATAAGTAGTTTGTAAGCCGGCCGCCGCAGTGGCCGAGGCGACTGAGGCGCTTCAGTCACGGTCTGCACGGCCACTACGGTCATGGTTTCGAATCCCCCCTCGGGCATGGATATTTGTGCTGTCCTAGTTCGTAAGTAGTTCATAGGTAGTTTGTAAGTTTAGGGACTGACGACCACGCAGTTAAGTCCCTTAAGCTTAACAAACATTGGAACATTTTTTACTTGACTGCCTCTTCTACATCGATTCTCCGCAAGCCACTCGACGGTGTGTGGCGGAGGGTACCTTGAATACCACTATCCGTTCTCCCTCCTGCTCCAGTCACATGTTGTTCCCGGAACGAAAGATTGTCGGTATGCCTCTGTATGGGAACTATTATCTCTGACTTTATCCTCGTGATCTTTTCGTGAGGTATACGTAGGAGGGAGCAATAAACTGCTAGACTCTTCGATAAATGTATGTTCTCGAAACTTCGAAAAAAGCCCGTACCGATCAACAGAGCGTCTGTACTGCAGAGTCTTTCATTGAAGTTTATCGATCATCTCCGTAACGCTTTCGCGATTACCAAATGATCCTGTAAAGAAGCGCGCTGATCTCCGTTGCATCTTCTCTACTTCCTCTATCAACCCCACCTGGTACGGATCTCACACCAGTGAGCAGTATTCAATGCATTTCCTTAGGATTTTTCCAATGAATCTCATTCTGGCTTTTACTTTACCGACGATTGATTTTATATCCTCGTTTCATTTTAAATATCTCCTAATGCCTATTCAATTTATGGAATTAAGTGCTACCAGTTGCTGACATGCTATAGCGTAGCTAAATGATAAAGGATCGTTCTTGTAGATTCACCACCATTCCCTGCACCATTCGTCAGTTCGATGCAGATCTTCATGCATTCATGCATTTCAATACAATTTTCCATTGTTACAACCTCTCTATGTACTACAGAATTGCCGGCCGCAGTGGCCGAGGGGACTGAGGCGCTTCAGTCACGGTCTGAACGGCCACTACGGTCGGGGGTTCGAATTCCCCCTCGGGCATGGATATTTGTGCCGTCCTAGTGCGTAAGTAGTTCATAAGTAGTTTGTAAGTTTAGGGACTGATGACCCCGTAGTTAAGTCCCATAAGCATTACAAACATTTGAACATTTGTACTACAGAATTGTTCACAAAAAGCCTTAGTGAACTTCCAGTGTTATCACAAGCTCATTTATATATATTGTGAATAGCAACAGACCCATGACACTCCACTGTGGCACTCTTACTTCGGAAGACTTCTCTCCATTGAAAATGACATGCTGCATCCTGTTATCTACGAACTCGTCAATCCAATCACACAATTGGTCTGATAGACCATATGCTCTTACTTCGTTCATTAAACGACTGCGGAGAACTGTATCAAACGCCTTGCGGGAGTCAATAAACACGGCATCTACCTGTAAACCCGTGTCTATAACCCTCTGGGTTACGTGGACGAATAGCGCGAACCGTGATTCACACGATCGCCGTTTGCAAAACCGACGTTAGTTCTGCACATCTGTTCACGCGTCCCTTCTTGAAAATGGGGATCACCTGCGTCATTTTCCAATCTTTTGAAACACGTTATACTCGACCGCGCAAATATGTTTTGCAAATTCGTCGCTTGGAATAACCCGTGCTAAAGATTGAGTTAGCGCTAGTGCGCTTCTCTCGAAAGCAGTTCATGGCAGTTCTATGTAACTACTATTTTGCTAAAAACGTCAGTAACTACTATATTGTACCTGAATAGAAGGCAACTCTAAGACGTTGCTAATTGTACCTAATTACTGGATTTTTTATCTTAAACATAATCAAATTTCACCTATTTTAAACTGTATGAGTGACAGTTTTTAAATTATTAACAGACTTAAACTTTAAGCAACCTTCTATATGCAACTGAATGACATGTAAATCCTTACTCCAGAGGTTCTACATTCTTAATGTGTTTTTCAAATTTTCTAAGCGACTATCTTATCATATAACCTTTTATTGCTTGATTATGATCCTATCGTCTAAAATATTTTGTACAATTTCAATCAAACTCTTTCCAAAATGTTCAAATGTTTGTTAAACAAACTACTCATGAACTACCTTATACTAGAGACGACACAAACATTCATGCCCGAGGGGGGGGGGGATTCGTACCCCCGACGGGGAGCGGCATCGCGCACCGGAGCATGGTGCCTCAATACCCTTGGCCACTTCGCCGCGTCAATCTGTTTCCTATGCTATCATTCACTGTTAAGTACTCCTGTAAATATAATTTGTACTTCACTGCAGGTCAAGTCGAAATAGTTGACTCTGTTTTCAGATTACTTTTACACTGATGTGATGCATCTTAAATAAGTATTGATTACATGTTTACCATACTACTGATCTGTACTACCTCTTATAACTTATATGTAAATAATTTTTTAAAATTCTCTCTACTTAATTGTATACTTACAACATTTTGCAACAGTAGATTTTAAGAGAAATGTAATTGTAAGACAGCTCTGTAATCATACGTTTATATGTTGTCAATTTTATCTATATATAAAATGTTTATTTCAAACATAACAATAAAAACCATATTTGGTAGAAACTTTAACTCAAAGATCAAACTAGCTACGTTTGTAAAGAACTGGTTCGCCTCCACATTGCTAAGAACGGGCAACGGCGAAGAACATACGAAGCTAATACTTCCAGTTTCTACGACGGCTAAGAAACCAGCAACCGTTGACAATGCTACTAAAGTAGCGAGTATACGACCCACTTTTCAAGTTGGTGGGTAACTCTGTGTTTGTTAATGGAAAAAATTAAGTTCATGGCAAGCGTTGTTCGAAATCCCGCTGACACGCCGTTTCGCGAACTCTTGCGCCCTCCTCGGCCCACATACTCCGCTAACTCTTGTTGCGCAAAGTTCTCATCAACAAGCCCGCTTTCAACGTGTACGGCTGCAAGCCATTGTCACAACTTTAGACCACAATTATCTCAGGCAGTCACGCTGCAGCAATGCTATGATTGTTTATGCTTCCCATCCACTGCATCATACATATGTATACTGCCGGCCCGGCACGAATGCATTCGAAATGTAAGCGTTTCCAGCCGACTACACTGGCCCCAATGGAATACAGCCGCAGTATTGTTTGATACTGTGACAGTTGTGCTGCCTTTCACTTGGAAACCACACAGTAGCTGTACACAAAATGTTTTGTGTCCATCTTCCGCAGCACGCTTAATCGTTTTTGGGAATGAAAACACCGTTTTCCTGCTGCAATTTCTTTGTTTCATTCAAACGCTGTTCTCCGTTCGTCATTTCATGTCATCATCATTGGATAAGTTTATCTAGAAATCACATTTTTGTTCCCAGATGCGGCATTGTCTAAGAATAAATAGTTTGCGTCGTTTTACTCAAAATAACGAAGTGGCTACTCACGGATTATATTTTTATTAGTGTTCCCCCCACTTGCTCATAGTAAAAAAAAAAATTAAAATTTAGTACACACTTCTTCACTTTTTGGTTGTGTTAAATTTATTCGTTTCGCAGCCTTGCAGCTGTATCATTTTTCGGGCAATCTTAACTTTGAGTAACCGCCTTAGGCGTGTATTTACGAAAAAGATGAGGTAAAGCTTCGTGTGTGTGTGTGTGTGTGAGAGAGAGAGAGAGAGAGAGAGAGAGAGAGAGAGAGAGAGAGAGAGAGAATTATTCCATTCTCTTCGTACACATACATACCTAATGCGCATAGTTAACATACACACCTTTAAGTTGGCAACACATGAAACACAAATTAATGTCAAGATGATTGTGATAAGTTTAATTACAACACGTACAAAAAGTGAATGAATGGACAGAAAATAGTACAACTTCGACCGGAGATAAAGTGGGAGGAACAACGAAGACGAAATTTGAAAGACTATAAACCGCGAGGGGCCACCTATTTGTTTCAAATGTAACGACATGAGGGTTTGAACGTTTCAAATAATACGTGTGCTTTGCAACTTGACGTATTTACTCATCGTTTCGAACAGTAACATCACACAAGCTGATTGTTACTTGCAATTCTTCGACAATCACCAGTGCAAATTTTAAACACACCATGTTCCATGCATCAGTCTGTTGTCTGCAACGATTACTGGCGTTCATCTATCACGGTGTGTGGTGTGCAGGGAAGGCAGAGGTGGAATCGGAACAAATGCAGTTCCATCCAGTTCCTGCCCCTTCCCCCACTGCCCCCCAAATCCCTAACCCCTTTCCGAAACTGCCCGTAAAAGTAGCGATGGCTGCTGCTGCTCGTGCGGGAAATTAGTTTGCACAGCACAGCACAGCACAGCGGTGTCGAGTTTCCGGTGCAGCGATCCCGTCCGCCGTTCTGCGCCCGCCGCGGGCAACAGTCGCTGTGGCATTCGGCGTGAAAAACCGTTTCTGTGGCCACTCCGATCCGACAGCAGTGTGATTTACGGAGGCGTACTGCAAGAGGGGCATCCACAATCAAAAACGTGGCCACCCGATCCTAAAATATCTCCGTCCCTCGTCAGTTTCGCGCTTCCCTTGTATTTATTTCAAATCATTAGCAATACTTTTACCTATGTATATCTTCTCCAGGTCTACCTGTATGTTGTAGAATATCGTACCATGTGTGTTCTAACATCGAACTACGAAATAATCCCGTAGTTATAGTCATATGCCTGTACCAAGACAAAAGGGGGATCAAAAGTTTCCTTTAGCAGTCCGTACAGAGTAGAATCGGTATGACAATTAGGCAAATTCGCCCTGGGGTTTGCGGAAGTAGCGAATATAGCACATATTTTTGGTGGGCGGATGACAAGATTAATGTAAAGATGAGTAATTATACCTACAACCCCACACCCCATGATGTTTTGTATCAGTTTTGCTACTCATATTCAGTGGATCATTCGCGATGAATCCCCTTTTACTTCACTGAGATCACGTTTCTGTTGTTAATATTACATCACAAAACTATTACAAAAAGATACAGCCAAACTTTCAGGAAACATTCCTCACACACAAAGAAAGAAAGTATGTTATGTGAATATGTGTCCCAAAACGCTTAATTTCCATGTTAGAGCTCATTTTAGTATTTCTCTTTAAATGTAAATTGAAATAATTCGTGCAGACAATTGTCAAAATACCCAACTGATTCGTTAGTATGTACTGTACTTCCTCGATGCAGCGCGTTTATAAACATTGCATTGACTGCAAAACCACGTTCGTGATGAACACTGACCAGTTGATGCTACGTACTGATTTGCTTGATGCAACTGTAGAGCAATGAGTCGCGTGTCAACATAAGCACTGAAGTCAACATTACCTTCCTTCAATTGGACCAACTGGCGCCGAATCGAGGAAGTACTGTACCTACTAACGAAACAATTGGGTATTTTGACAATTTTCTGCATGAATGATTTCAATTTACATTTAAACAGAAATGCTAAAATAAGCTCTAACATGGAAATTAAGCGTTTCCGGACACATATCCACGTAACATATTTTCTTTCTTGTGTGTGAGGAATGTTTCCTGAAAGTTTGGCCGTACCATTTTGTAACACCCAGTATATATCGTATTATAAAAAAGTCAGTACAAGTTTGAAAACTAAATAAATCACGGAATAGTGTAGATAGAGAGGTAAAAATTGCTTCATATGCTTGAAATGACATGAGGTTTTATTAGGAAGCAAAAGTTAAAAATGTCCAACGGATGGCGCTTCATCTGATCAGAAAAGCAGTAATTAGCATAACAAATTTAGACAAACCAAAGATGATGTTATATACAGAAAATGCTTAATATGTTAACCATCGTTCCTCAATAATAGCTGTATTCGAGGAATAATGTTGTGAACAGCACTGTAGAGCATGTCCGGAGTTATGATGCAGCATTATCAGTTCCGATCGGAAGATTCACTTGAACGTTAGTCTTGTTTAAACAGCACCGGTGCATACACTGTTACCGAAACAGTCAACACCAGATTAATCGAGGGTAAAACCTATGACCTACAAGGATTTTAGTAGCGAGAACCTGTTATCTGCTGCGACTCGCATTACTGTTTTTACTTCGTCATTTTTTTTCTAATAAAACCCCATGTCATTCCAAGCATGTGTGTCGATTTTTACCTCTCTATCTACATCATTCCGTGATTTATCAAGTTTTCAAATTTATACTGACTTTTTGATCACTCGGTATATAACTGACAAGAACTTCGCAACACTGATATCCCGGTCCCTTCACACAGGGATGTATTTCCATTACGACGATGCCTTCACGCATCATTCATTAAAATAATTAACATACCGTACTTGTTTTCCATAATCATTATATACGCCACTGAATTGGAGCAATGACCCCATCGACTCACTAGTTTGAAGATACCCGTTGTAAAACACCGTGCCCTCCTGCCTGAAGAAGTTCGAAACTGCCTGCTGCACATCCTTATCACTTATCTACGACCATTAACGCCAATTTTAAATGACCGATGAAATGATAATCGCATTGGGTGAGCCGGCCGCGGCGGCCGAGGGGACTGCGGCGCGCCAGTCACGGTTTGCCGGCCACTACGGTCGGGGGTTCGAATGCCTCCTCGGGCATTGATATTTGTGCCGTCCTTAGTAGTAGCTAGTTCATAAGTTGTTTGTAAGTTTAGGGACTGATGACCCCGTAGTTAAGACCCATAAGCTCTACAACCATTTTTTTCGCATTGGATGAGGACATAACTACCGAGTGTGCTCTCCACATTTTCCCCCACAAGTTTGCGTAGTAAGGGGGTCTTCTTAGCTGTAGAACGTGTTATGAAACAAGCATACACGACAAATACCTTCCGCAGATACCTCGTGGATGTGTAATCTGTAAGAGTAAATGCGAGCATACTTATATTTAAAAGGACATGGCATTGGCCCAACAAGTCGTTGGAAGCCTCCTGCAAAAATATGCAGCCATACTACATCTATAGGGTACACAAGTATTGTGCATAAACTCAATACCGGAATATATTCGGTGGTATATGTATCAGATAACCTAAAAGAGCAAATGATTCTCTGGTATTATCGAGAATGTTCTTCAAACCAATCGCGAACTATTGCGGTCTGAAGATACGACGCATTGTCAACGATACATATTCTCAATATCAGAACTCTTTATAAATCCAAATTGTTACATCCACTATATGGTTGAGAAGACGACTGAATATTATCTTTCCTGAAGTATTTGAGAATGCGGGCAAAAGTGAAATTGTACTAATGTTTGATGATATTTCTTTACCTCTTTACCTTTATGTCGTAACTTCAATAATTCAGGAAATGTTCCATTTATAAAACACTTGGTTGAACATATAACTTGAAACGTCACTAATCTCAGAGAAACAATGTTAATCAATTTAGTTGAGATATCGTTATAGCCACTACTTTTTATGGCGGATATTACCGTTACTAGTGTTGTGATGGTCATACTAATACTAATGCAGTTATTTGTAGTAATTGGTGCGAGATCGTCCACAGCAGTGCCTACTCTTTAGTTTGTTCTGTTGTCCAGTCTGCTGACTGGTTTGATGTAGCTCTCCACGATACTTTCTCATATGCGAGGCTCTTCATCTGTGAATACGAACGGCAACCTTCATCCTTTAGAACCTGCTTACGATATTCGTCTGTAGCTCTTCCTCAACGATTATTACCAGACACACTCGCTAATTTGACGATTCCTTGTTGGCTCAGAATGTGTCCCATCAACCTATCCCTTCTCTTGGTGAGGATATGACAGGAATTTTCTTCCCAATAATGAAGAGTCATCAATTGTATGTAGCACCACATTTGAAAAGCTTCCATCATCCTGTTGTCGAAAATCCTTAGTGTCCACGTTTCACACCATGTAATTCTACACTCCAGACATATGCTTCCAGAAAGGACTTCCTAACTTTTATATGATTATTGGATGTCAACAAATTTCGCTTCTTTAGAAACGCTTTTCTTCCCAAAGCCATTCTATTATATGTCTTCTTTACTTCAGCCATGAAAAGTTATTTTTCTACCCAAATAATAAAACTCGTCTACTACTTTTATTGTCTCAGTACCTAGTCCAATTCCTTCATCATTGTCTGATTTGCTTACACTACATTCCATTACCCTTGTTTTAATCATTCATCCCATAACAACATTTCAAGACACTGTCCATTCCGTTCAATTACTCTTGCACGTCCTTTGCTATCTCTGACTGAAATACTAGCTGTATGTTATCGGCAAACCATAAAAATTTTATTTCATCTCCCTGATCTTTAATTACTTCTCTAAATTTCTCCTTGCATTCCTTCACAGCTTGCTCAATGTACAGATTGATCAACACTGACGATAGGCTACAACCCTGCTTCTTTCATGCCTCCCGACTGTAATAACTGCTGTATGGTTTTTGTACAAGTTCAATATAACTCTTCACTTCATATGTTTTGCTCCTACTCTCTTCAGCATTTGAAATAGTGAAATCTGGTTCTGCTCAACAGCTTTCTCTTAAATTCTACAATGGGGTAATTTTAAAAAAAATGGAATTTAAACAGAAAGTGGAACATTTCACTTAGTCAAAATATAAAATACCCAAGTTATATTATCATATGCTTATAATAGACTTTTATGGTAATCTTGAAGAACACAGCAATAAACCTGTTTAGCTATTACAGTTATCTTTACGGGACGACGAAACTAGCGCGTCTCGTCTTGTGCAGGGCTAATTTCTGTTTTACGCCTCTTGCGGTATGGAGTCGTGCTTTATCGTGGAGCTGCAGCCCCTAGTTATTCTTTATTTATCTCGACAAAATTGCTGCCCCTTAAATATTCGTTATTCTGAGAAGACTGTTGGCGGCGTTTCTATATAGCCAATGAAATAATAAATGCGTCTTGGTCTTGTTTCATCATATTTGATAATAAATTAATAAACATAAACGTTATCGCATTATCGCGTCATCGCTCGCACGTTCAACCCGAAGGAAGGCCGCAGTAGTTCCTTTCTAACATTTCTATGCTTCTAGACTAACATCGGAATCGCATTAAGTTGTTTATAACCTTTAACAATCACTAAAAACAAAACCTTTTAATAAATGGCCGTTAATGTCAACAAATAATGTCTGTTCTTTCGGACATGTTCGTAAAGAACAAACACCATATAAATAATTGCCTTCTAATAAATCCTGACATTATTTACTTCGTAAATGTAGGAACACATTCTAAAAATTATATTGTTTCCGTCTGTGTATTACGCGTCCACTCCACTTCTCGTATGCTTCTGTAATATCTGACCTGAGCATTCATAAAGTGCTGCTGCAAAAGCCGTGGAATAGTGGTATGCAGAGATACAGGTAGTGGCACGTGTAAAAGAGCGGAACATTGACAGATCCGTCATTTGTACTCAGGTGGCCCAAGTGAAAATATTTACGACGTGAATATGTTTTCGTGACGGGAACTATACGACGTGAAGACAAAATTGTTTTGGAGACGAAAAGGTCATTCCGTTTCGGAAATCATTAGGGAAATTAATATTCTTAGGTCCACAGTGTCAAAAGTGTGCAGAGAATACAAAATTTCAGGCGTTTAAGAAGTTCAAAGTTTGTGTAACTAAGGGACCAAACTGCTCTGGTCATTGGGCACTTAAACTAACTTGTACAATGGACAACACACACACCCATGCCCGATTGACGACTCGAACCTCGGACGGGAGAGGCCACGCACTCCGTCACATGGTGGCCGAAAACCTCGCGGCTTTCAGGCATTAATTCTCTCTTGGCCTTCACTTAATCACCAAGAACAGCGTCATTTTCGTAGGGTTGTCAGCGACAGCAGACAAGCAGCACTGCCTGAAATGATGGACTATGGCACTATGGCAGAAGACGTCGCCTTCTACGCCTCTCCTTTCCTCGTGACCATATCGGCTGGAACCTAGAAGAGTGTAAAATCGTAGCGTAGTCAGTTGGGTCACGATTTCACTTGGTAAGCGAGAAGGATGTATTTTGGCTACAACTTCATTTGCAGCCAACCGTGGCCTTCATGATCCCTAAAAACGATGGAATGGGATCACAATGCTACTTGGTTTGAAACCAACAATTATTAACGCCTGCCTTGAAGAATATTCTGATGGTTCCTGCGGATGACTTGGACACACTGCTTTTAAATTGTAAGACGTATCGGGGCCAGACTCTGATCATAACTTATTGGTTATGTACTGTAAATTAAAAGTAAAGAAATTGGGAAAAGGTAAAAAATTAAGGAGGTACAACCTGCATAAATTGAACGTACCAGAGGTCGCTGAGAGTTTCAGAGAGAGCATAGGCAAGGATTGACCGAAAAGGAAGATAGTAACACTGTACAAGAAAATGGGTATCTCCGAGAGATCGGGTAATGAAGGCCGCAGGGGATCGTACAGGTAGAAGGTCAAGCACGAATACAAATCCTTTGATAACACGGGTTACTGAACTAAAATGATGAAGAAAGTGTGAGTGTTCACTAAGTGAAGTAGGCAAAAGTGAGTACAGATGGCTGAAAAATGAGGTTGAAAGCACGTCACCGTCCGAAATTAATCCCATCGAACACTTATTTACGTTATCGAGGTTTGTGCTCAAAGTTCCTGCACCGCCAACACTTTCGCATTTATGGAAGGGTACAGATGCAGCGTGGGTGAGCATTTGTACAGGACACTACCAACTACTTCATACCACATCTAGTTACTGCACTTGATCGGGAAAAAAGAATGACGCACTATGAGAAGGTAACCCATGAATTTTTTCTCCTCACTTTCTATTAAGCGTAACACTAGAATAACGAAACTGCCGTTACTTTGGCCCCCAGGGGCTCATGGGGTTTTTGTAAGTACGTGCTTGCCGAGCCTGTGGCCCTTTTACTTCTATCCATCGAGAAATGCATTTCCTTTGTGTTCCCCTCCTTTCCTATCGTCACTCCTTCACCTCCCCACTAGTGGGGACATAATCTTAGCAGGTTTCTCCTATTGTCCCAAACAAACAAATAAATCTTGGAATAGATCTTGAATCAGTACTCTTTCAGCCGCCGAGTATTAAAGGCGTGCCATTTTTTTCCTTACGAAACAAACCGTGTGTAAGTACACCGCTGTCAACGGTTCGTACTCTGCCCGTCATCTCCACACACCAGTGGTGACAGTCGGAAGATGATCTTACATGAACGAATCTGCCTATAATAAATATTTAATAACCATTTATCCAGCTTCGTAGCTTTAAAAATATGTTTACTTACTGTGATTTGGATTTACCATGCACATCTAAATACAGTAAAACAAGGATGTAGTACATGGATGCCCATGTAAAATATTGTAATTGGTGTTGTTGTGGTCTTCAGTCCGCAGACTGGTTTGATGCAGCTCTCCACGCTACCCTGTCCTGTGCAAGCCTCTTCATCGGAGAATACGTACGGCAAAGTACAACCTTTTGGATCTGCTTGCTGTATTCGTCCTTTGGTCTCCCTCTACGACTTTTACTCCACACATTTCATCCGAATGCTGACGATTCCTCAATGTCTCAGAATGTGTCCCATCAACCTATCCTTTCACTTACAAGGAGAGGACGCCTACTCGTCATCGCCGACTTTGTCCAAATTTTTGTACAAGTAGGGCGTGGTGGGATGTGAAAGTGCACCGAGTAGGAACTCCAGATGGTCAAGCGTTTAGGAAATAAGAGGAAGTTTGATGCGGATCTATCAACTGTCCCTGTGACGGTGTGTTTAGGAAGCGGTGTTTGGCTCAGCAGTAAAAGATCGGATTCCTATTGAGTAGGTCGCGTGTTCAGCTCCACCCGGCGGCAAATTCTTTCTGCTCCTTGTGGACGAATAGCGCGAGCCGGGTTTCACACGATCGCCTTTTTCGAAACCCATGCTGATTGCTACAGAGCAGATCTCTAGTCTCCAGAAAAATTATACTCGTGCTCCAAGATGCTACAACTGACCGACGTTAGAGATATAGTCTTATAGTTCTGCATATCAGTTCGACGTCCCTTCTTGAAAACTGGTATGACCTGCGCCATTTTCCAATCTTTTGTAACGCTACGATCTCCTGAGACCTACGGTACACCACTGCAAGTAGAGGGGCAAGTTCCTTGGCGTAGTCTGTGTAAGATCGAAATGGTATCCCATCAGGTCCTGCGGCCTTTCCTTTTTGAGCGATTTTAATTGCTTTTCTACCCCTCTGTCAATTATTTAGATAACTGCCATTTTGTCATTTGTGTGACAATCTAGAGAAGGAACTACAGTACAGTCTTCCTTTGTAAAACAGCTTTGGAAAAAAACATTTAATAATTCAGCCTTTAGAGTGTCATTCTCTGTTTCAATATCATTTTCGTCACAAGGTGTATGGACATTTTGTTTTGATCCACGTACCGGTTTGACATAAGACCAAAATTTCTTAGCATTTTCAGCCAAGTCAGTACATCGAACTTTACTGTAGAATTCGTTGAGCACCTCTCTCATAGACTTCCTCATATAAGAAAAAAAAGCGAGCATTGGATGAAATTCAGGACGAGAATCATTTAAAATGGGATTGTCGTTAACGCGTAGTTGTGGTGCATTGCCAAGGATAAAAAAAAAATTACCTTCTGGTCCTTTGACAACACCAAGTTTGCAAGATAATGTGCTTGTTTTAAATAATGACGTCCCTTGCCGATGTTGTGCACAAATAAATACAAAATAACATATATGATGTTGCGGTTAATTGTGAAGTCAATCTACATCTACATCTACAGCAATACTCTGTAAACCACTTTGAAGTGCATGGTAGAGGGTACGTCCGACTATACCAGTTATTAGGTTTCTTTTCCCACTCCATTCACGTTTTGAGCGTGGGAAGAATGATTGTTTAAATGACTCCGTGCGTGCTTGTCCTTACGATCCGTACTAGAACCATATGTGGGTGTACGCATTGCCAAGGAGCAGAAATAATTTGCCGCCATGTGGAATTAAACGTGCGACCTACTCAATACGAATCCGATATTTTACAGGTGAGCCAAACACGGGTTTCTTAAACACACCGTCACAGGGACAGTTGATAGGATGCATATGCTAATAGATCCGTATCAAACTGCCTTTTATTTCCTAAACGCTTGGCCATCTGGAGTTCCTACTCGGTGCACTTTCATATCTCACCATGCCCTACAGGTACCATAAATTTGGACGGAGTCTGCGATGACGAGTCCTCTCCTTGTAAGAGAAGGGATAGATTGGTGGGACACATGCTTCAACTAAGCATTGGAATGAACTGTGTGGAGTAAAAATCGTAGAGGGAGACCAATGGACGAATACAGCCAACAGATCCAAAAGGTTGTACTTTGCCGTACGTATTCTCAGATGAAGAGGGTTGCACAGGTCAGGGTAGCGTGGAGAGCTGTATCAAAGAAATCTTCGGACTGAAGACCACAACAATACAATGTAAAATGTTGTACATGGGCACCCATGTACTACATCATTGTTTTACTGTATTTAGATGTGTATGGTGATTCCAAATCACAGTAAGTAAAAATATTTTTAAAGTTACGAAGCTGGATAAATGGTCTTTAAATATTTATTATGGGCAGTTTCGTTCATGTAAGATCATCTTCAGACTGTCACCATTGTTGTGCGGAGATGACGGTCATAATACGAACCGTGTGTAAGGACATGGCACGACTTTGATAATCAGCGTCTGAAAGACTACTGATTCAAGATTTATTCAGACAAAGATTTATTTGTTTGTTTGGGACATGGGGAGTAACCTGCTAAGTTTATCAGTCCCACTTGTGGGGAGGGGAAGAAGTGAGGATAGGAAAGGAGGGGACATAAAGGAAATGCAGTCCACGAAGGATAGAAGGAAAAGGCATTGCTGGCCGCGGTGTCCGAGGAGACTGAGGCGCTGCAGTCACGGTCTGCACGGCCAACGGTCGGGGGTTCGAATCCCCCCTCGGGCATGGATATTTGTAGGTCCTAGTTCGTAAGTAGTTCATAAGTAGTTTGTAAGTTTAGGGACTGATGACCCCGTAATTAAGTCCCATAAGCTTGACAAACATTTGAACATTTTTTGAAAAGGCATTAGCTCGGGCCACAGGCTCGCCATGCACTTACTCACGAAAAAGCCCTGAGCCCATGGGGACCAACATTATGGCCGTTTCGTTATTCTAGTGTTACGCTCACTATAAAGTGAGGTGAAAAAAATTCATGGGTTACCTCCTCATAGTGCGTCATTCATCGTTTTTCCCGGTCAAGTGCAGTATGTAGATGTGGCATGAAGTAGTTGGTAGTGTCCTGTACAAATGCTGACCTACGCTACGTCTGTAGGTTTCCATAAAAGCAAAAGTGTTGGCGGTGCATTGCCAAGGAACAAAAAGGTATTTGCTGCCGGACGGAATCGAACTCGAGATCCCTTCAACAAAAATCCTATCTCTGACCGCTGAGTCAAACAATGCTTTCTGACTCTCCTGAGGCAGTCGGAAAGGTGCATATAGTGATAGATCCGTATCTAAATTCCTTTTATTTCCTAATCGCCTAGCCATGTGGAGTTCGCACATGGCGGACTTTCACATCTCACGACGCCATACATCTACCATACATTTGGGCGAATTCGGCGATGACGAGTAGGCGTCCCTTCATTGTTAGTCAGGATATGCCAGAAAATCTTTTTCTCCCCTATTTAGTTATATGATAAAATTATAATTAGTCACTCACACATTTCCAGGCGGAGGTTCGAGTTCTCCCTCGGTCATGGGTGTATGTGCTCTCCTTAGTGTAAATTACTCAACTACCTTGGAAGTCTGGAGTCTGATGACTAAAGCAATTTAGTCAAATAGGGTAGTCATCCATTAGAGTTCACACATTTCATCCTTCTTTGAGGAAATGTTCAAATGTTTGTAGAGTCTATGGGACTTAACTACGGGGTCATCAGTCCCTAAACTTACAAACTACTTATGAACTACTTACAACTAAGGACGGCACAAATATTCCTGCCCGAGAGGGGATTCGAACCCCCGATCGTAGTGGTCGTGCGGATCGTGACTGGAGCGCCTCAATACCCTCGGCCACCGCGGCCGGATTGAGGAAATGCATACTGTAAATCATCAGTTGTTTATTATTTTTCTAACTTCTACCGGTTTCGGTAATAAACTATATTCACGGAAGAGAACTAGACAGACTGATTAAACAGATGCATTATATGCCTCCTTATGCATACTGGCATGGATGTCACACAATAAAAATAAACAAGGCGTCACTAGGCATCAAGTCTTGATTAAAGACATAAAAGCAATGCCAGGCTGTTTGATGGTGAACCAAGGTCCATTACGAGAGAACCCAACACATCTATTGAACACATCATGCCAGTATGCATAAAGAGGCATATAATGCACCTGTTTAATCAGTCTGTCTAGTTCTCTTCCGTGAAGATGATTTATAACCGAAACCGGTAGAAGGAGATGGTTTACAGTATGCATTTCCTCAAATATCTTACGGCTGTTGAACCACATCTCAATAAAAATTTGAACATTTTTCATCTTTCTGCTTTGGAACTGACCCGTCGAATTCTGGATGGAAAATACTGCACAGTTCAATTCAGTTCCCCTTTTTTTAGATTTATATCTCTAAATGATTCGAATTCCGAATCCCAAATATACGGTTCCAATTTGATTTCGTCGATGAATGATTCGATACTGAACTCTTTACCAATAAATCACCTTGTGAACTAAACAGCACTCGCAGTAACACTACGCACTGTGCACGAACAGCACTGCCACTACAGGAACAGGTGCGGCAGCTCAGACAGGGTGGCACAGTAGTCTGCACTTACAAAGGGCCTGCGGTTGCCCGCGCTCCCCGGCCAGCCTCATAAAACCGCCGTGTAAACAGACGCCGCTGCGGAGCGGCACGGCGGCGGCGGTTTGAACTGCGGCCGCAGGTAACCTGACGCCGCGCGTTCTCTGTGCTGTTCACTGTAATGTTCTCTACTTTCGGGCGCATTTTTAGTAACAGAAAATAGCAAGCGGAGTTCTGTACTCATTCTCAACACGTTTCCGATATACAATGTGAACTTTCACGGCAGGCGTTGTCTTCAGGTAAAACTTCCGAACTGATAGACCGTGGTCCAGGTATAAAACTTCCTCCCAACGTTTCGTCTCCAACTGCGGGAGACATCTTCCAAGGTCCCAAGTTCGAGTCCCGGTTCCGGCACACAATTTTAATCTGCCAGGAAGTTTCATATGAGCACACACTCCGCTGCAAAGTTTCATTCTGGAAACACCCCTTAGGCTGTGGCTGCCGGCCGCGGTGGCCGAGGTGACTGAGGCGCTCCACTCACGGTCAGCACGGCCACTACGGTCGGGGGTTCGAATCCCCCCTCGGGCATGGATATTTGTTCCGTCCTAGGTCGCAAGTAGTTCGTAAGTAGTTTGTAAGTTTAGGGTATGATGACCCCGTAGTTAAGTCCCATAAGCTTAACAAACATTTTAACATTTTTTTGAGCTGTGGCTAAGCCATGTCTCCACCATATCCTTTCTTCCAGGAGTGCTGCATGGTTCGCAGGAGAGCTTCTGTGAAGTTTGGAAAATAGGAGGCGAGGTAGTGGCGGAAGTAAAGTTGTGGGGCGGCATCGTGAGTCGTATCGGGATAGTTCAGTCGGTAGTGCGCTTGCCCGCGAAAGGCAAGGTCCCAGTTTCGAGCCCCGGTTCCGGCACACAATTTTAATCTGCCAGGAAGTTTCATCTCAGTGCACACTCCGCTGCAGAGTGGAAGTTTCATTCTGGAAACATCCCTTAGGCTGTGGCTAAGCCATGTCTCCACCATATCCTTTCTTCCAGGAGTGCTTGTCATGCATGTTTCGCAGGATAGCTTCTGTGAAGTTTGGAAAGTAGGAGGCGAGGTACTGGCGGAAGTAAAGTTGTAAGGCGGCATCTTGAGTCGTGGCGGGATAGCACAGTCGGTAGTGCGCTTGCCCACGAAAGGCAAAGGTCCCAGGTTCGAGTCCCGGTTCCGGCACACAATCTTAATCTGCCAGGTTTCATATCAGTGCACACTCCGCTGCAGAGTGAAAGTTTCATTCTGGAAACATCCCTTAGGCTGTGGCTAAGCATGACTCCACCATATCCTTTCTTCCAGGACTGCTAGTCCAGCGTGGTTCGCAGGTTCTGTGAAGTTTGGAAAGTAGGAGGCGAGGTAGCGGCGGAAGTAAAGTTGTGAAGCGGCATCGTGAGTCGTGGCGGGATAGCACAGTCGGTAGTGCGCTTGCCTGCGAAAGGCAAAGGTCCCAGGTTCGAGTCCCGGTTCCGGCACACAATTTTAATCTGCCATGATGTTTCATCTTCCAGGGTCGTCCGGCAACTACCACTGTGGTCTGAGGCGCTCTCGCATTTATAGAGAACACATAGTTAACCTCACGTGACGTATGGTGGCGCCCTCTATAAATGCGAGAGCCCCTCAGACCACAGTGGCAGTCGCCGGAAGACCCTGGAAGATGTCTCCCGCAGTTGGAGTCGAAACGTCAGGAGGAAGTTTTATACCTGGACCACGGCCTATCAGCCAGGAGGTTTCACCTGAACACGTTTTCGACAGTTTTCTTGCAGTTTGTTTATATTTTTAAAATACTCGAATTTTCAAATGTTTGTAAAGCTTATGGGACTTAATTTAAATTCTCCATAAACTTTCAGTAACAGACCTGAAGACCATCCATCTCTCTCTGTAGCATTTATAATAATCTCATTCATGATCCTTCATAAATTAGTGAATTTGAGAATCTATTCTTTTTATTCTCGCCTATTGAAGGGAAATATCATAGATGGGTTCTTTAAGTAGGATGCATCTTGTGCAGTTTCTAACTGTATACAGGGTATTTCAGAAGTGATAGTAAACATTTTATGATGTGCTAGTATAAACCAACTGCAATAAAATGCCATACAACTCGTTTCCAATTTTTGTTAAGCACAGAGATGCAGCGAAGTTCAATGAATTTTCGGTTTCTCTATTGCTAAACGTGTTGCCATGGGAGAATTTAAGTAATGTCAGCAGTAGAGAAGTCATGCTATATGTAACACTGAAGTTTCAGTTGATGGTCAGGTCTACTGCGCTGTATTGACTAATCATGATGAATGTATTTACAAATGTTGAGTACATCGATGTGGTATTTCTCTTTAGATTTGTAATGGAAACGCTGCTACTGCTTGCAGCTGCTAACCGCAGACTACAAAATTAAATTTTTGTTCAAAATGTCCAAATGGTTGTAAATCTAAAGGACTTAACTACTTTGGTCATCAGTCCCTAGGCTTACAAACTACTTAAAGTAACTTATGCTAAGGATAACAAACACACGCCTGCCAGAGGGAAGACTCGAACCTCCGACGGCAAGCACCGGCGCGCTCCGCAGCAAGAAAGGTTAGAACGCTCGGCCACTCCAGCGTGGATCAACTTTTGTTCCTCTATTGTTAATACACTGTGTGACGCATCAATCATAATGCATCTGACCGCGTACATTAACATATTGTCGATGAAACAGAAAACATTATGCAGTTGTTAGCACACGTGAAATTTTAGCACGTATCGGTGTTCGACATAAATGAATACTGCGGACGTTACATATGCACGGTTAAAAAATGTTCAAACGTTGTAAGTCTATGGGAACTAACTATTGTAGACATTAGGCTTGCAAACTACTTAATCTATATCTATAAATGTGAATGTCTGTTCGGTGTATGTTTATCACGTCTGAACCACAAGACATAAAGAGCTAAAAATTTGTACAGTTACTAATGTCTACCTGCGGAAGGATTTGGGCACGGTTTTATAGCGATCTAACAGATATTTAGTAATTTGAAGAACATAACGAGAAATGCGAAAAAATAATTACCCTTTCAAAATGGTTTTATTGGTTGCATTGTTGCTTGAGGTTGATAATGATATGGAGTATATTGGGATGGAAAGTTATCGGTGTATATAAAATTCTACGCGCGCGCGTGTGTGTGTGTGTGTGTGTGTGTGTGTGTGTGTGTGTTAATAATTCACTCTGCAGCGAAAATTACAGAACGCAAACGAACGGTCTGTGTGTAATTGTTGTCCGAAGTCTCCCGTTGTACACCATAGCAGTTCCATGTCGATATCTATAAGGGGGGTGGTTGAAAGTCGTCAAATTATAAAAAATTCGGACTGAAGGCCAGCGATGAGGTTTGCGACTCTATAGCAAGGAGGTTACATACAGCAAAACGTGATGCCATAGACCATATCTTTGGTCTACGCGTGCTACAATGTCTTCAGCTCTTTCTCTATAATGATAGCCATACGAATAAGGAAATATAAGAAAAAGTCAATAAAGCAGTAAAAAAGAAATTACTTTTAATACATACTTTTATTTTTTATTTGAAATGTTGGTTAAAAATGTTGTATTTCATTTCATTCTTCAAAACCAGACTCATAGCACACTGCTGAAAGATAGCTTATGTATCATAATCAACCAATAAGAGAGTGGAGCCGCGGGTTTAAGCTAGTGTAACATAAAGAAAACATACACGGGCATGCCCAGCATCTTCACTGTCCCTGATATATTGTCTAGACCGCTCGGATTATTCCGCGCAGCTACACGCGTTCCATCCGTATCAGTTACAGTTCATTCACCACCTACAATCAGGAGATGAAGATAAACGATTGAAATTTTATCGTTGGATACTCGAAGATCGCCAAATAGTCGAATTTTTTTTTCCTCACTGAAACAGCTACTTTCACTCGTGAACATTCGTAATTCGCATCAGTCTGTATTAGCATGCTGTCGAGACACATTTGCAAGAACGCTTCTATCCAAATGTGTGGCGCTGTTTGATAGTCAATCGGGCTTGTTGTGTTGCCGCATCGTCTTAGAGAACCCCGTTATCTACAGATTCTTGAAACTTAGCTCCCAGAATTATTAGAAGAGATTGCTTTCGATACAAAAATGGATATTCTCTTTATGGATGATGGGGCTCTTGGTCATTCTAGTCGTCAGGCGAACATATGAACGTAACAATCCCCGAAAAATTAAATGCTAAGTAATGGCACTTTTTATGGCCAACAAGGTTCTAGGATATTACCTCTTTGGATATTTGTCCTTGGGGTTAAAGTCAAAATTAACAAAGAAAAGGCGAACACAAGAACGAAATTCCGCCATGATTATGAATAGTGAAACCAAAAATGTTGCAATGTTTGTAACTCTATGGTACTTACCTAGTATGGTTATCATTCTCCAGGCTTAAAAGCTAATTAAACTAACCTAAGAACATAAGCAAGAGATGACTCCAACCTCTGACGGGGAGCAACCACGCACTCCGCAAGACGCCTTAGAGCCTATGTCATAGTGAAGCCTTCTTGAAAGAACGCAAAGACGATCTCGGAGGTTGGTTGTGAAATTTTTGAATATCAATTTTGTTTACCTTTGCTTGATCTTGGTTTGGGTTACACACTATACATGGCATCATGTAGGAAGGCGCTTTCATGCATAGAGTCTGAGCGAGAGGGCAAGCGTAAAGTGGAGGAGCTACGGCCGAACGTCGACATTTCAGCTTGCGGGATTATCATTGCATAACTCGTGGCCAGCCACTCGCCTAGAATATTACTGGCTGCCAATGCGGTAATGGAGGGGGATGTGCAGAATGACTGAAAACTGGGGCGCCTTCCTATTTGATGCGTACTATAACATCTGTATCTTTGTACTCGTTGAAAATTGGACAAATGGTCTTTGGTTTTCCAAATTCGTCTGTAGTACCAGTTACTAAAATAGTTACTGTTCCTCATGCAATACCCCGTACATATCGACAGCGAGATGGCAGATTTTCTTAGTTCAAGGTACAAATTGACTTGTGTTTGGTCAAATAACTGCAGTCCTATTATTTTTCTTTGCCTACGTTTTCATCTGATATAAAAGGCGACGAATTTTTGTGTGCTTAGGTTTTTGGGGTAAATAAAAAAAAATGTTCAAATGTTTGAATAGTTTATGGGACTTAACTACGGGGTCATCAGTCCATAAACTTACAAACTACTTATGAACTAGCTAAGACTAAGGACGTCACAAATATCCATGCCCGAGGGGGGATTCGAACCACCGACCGTAGTAGCCGTGCAGACCGTGACTGGAGCGCCTCAGTCCCCTCGGCCACCGCGGCCGGCTGACGTAAATCAAATTGAGTCTATAAGATACATTAAAATTACGTTCGCTATAAAAAAATAAAAATAAAAGAAAAGCAACTTTGGTTGCTAGAACTAAGTTCGATTTTGAAAGACGTTCGTTAACAGTACACTCACTCTCATCATGTCATAGCATGGAGGGTGGTGTAATCCAGTAGCAACGTGTTGACCTGTTACGCAATCACTACGTTTACATGCAACACGTCTTCCAGAAGAACGAAAGCCGAATTTCGTAAACCGTTTGTCACTTTTGTTTGCATATTTAGCCTCAATCGTATTTCCTAGTCCACTTAATGTGGCGGCTAAAAAACAGCTGATTCAGTACCTGATTTAGTCAGCACAATCGCTATTTTTCTTTTCTTAAATACACAGATTCATACACACACTAATATTAATACTTTTATTGCGAAAAGTCAACAAAAGTTTCAGCCGACCAGTTGCATAACAATGGTTTACATGCATAAGCCTTGACCCAGGTTTCGGCAAAGGTAATTTTGCCTTCTTCAGAAGTATTATCTAATGAAATATAATACACAAATCTTGTGAATGATAGTAAAATACATAAATATTTATAAAATAAGTGAGGAATTAAAACTAAAGCATTAGATGAGAATGTACTTAGATTTAGCTCACATTAAAATAGTTGTTAAATAAAATGTGGCTAACTACATTTTATAGAATAAAAAGTAAAATTCAAAACATATCTACTACATAAAATTGTGGAGCACGGCCACACACCGGCCGAATGAGCACTGCGTACTGGTAGAGGCGTAGGAGCCCTAGTGACGTGCGCCCGCACTAGGTAGCGCCAAGAGGGCTGATGGGCGTGCGCGATGTCGCGGACGCGAAAGAATTTGAAAAGAAGAAAGCTATGTGTAATGTAATACTGACAGAAAACAGATAAGGCAAAGAAGTATGGGAAATAAGATGAGAAATAACGTGCAAAGAAACTGGAGCCACGTGCATGGCACAATATACAGGATGTCCCAGCTATCTTGTCCACCCAAAATATCTCTGGAACAATGACAGCTATTGGAAAACGACTTTCACCGGTATCAATGTACGGCTGGGGACCATGAATGTACATATTTGGCAACATTCTAAAAGGAAAGCAAATGTGTTTTTTAACACAAACTTATGTTTTTTTAAATGGACACCCTATATTTTTCTTCAACAATCCATAGCATGACAAATCACATAAACAATAGCGTTAATTGCATCGCAATATTCCAATTAAATCCAGAGATATTGCGACGGGAAGTTGACGCTTGAAATACGCGAAACGTGCGGCTAGCGCACGTCCTGAGGCTCAGGCGCGAACCCCATGCTGCCCGTAATCGCGATATGATTGACATACGTAATCGCACTTCCATACTTAACAAGAGGTACGAAACGAATAATACGGTCTGCTGCCATCCTGCATTAAAGTCGTACATTCCAGCAGGTATTTATCCCATAGGCTAGGGGTGATGCGGTTCAGTAACATATCTGTGTACCGCAACGTTAGTTAACTTCGCTTATCGTTAATCCGTTACTAAAAAGGTAATGCTGTTCAACGTTAAAACTTTACTTTACTGTAGATCTAGCGCAAGTGACAATGAATCATTCACTCATAATAGTAAAATTCATGTTTATGGTTTTAGTGAAACGAGCAAGTGGACTAAAGGTTTTACCGTTGTTTAGGTAAAATTGTTTTGATTTGAGAAGTTCAGTTAAGACATAGAAGATGAATGTGAACAGGTTTAACTAATTAGTTTTATTATCACATATTTATCATGTTTATCTAATGCGTTACATGACAAATTGTTTCAAACAAATGTTTCTGAACATGACTGGGTAAAATGGCCCTTCGTAGACACTTGCACTGCGATACCAGCACTACATACTAAAGATGGCGTTCACATCTCATGCTCAAAGTGATAACCATTGGCTTGCATACATAGGGTCACTCTGCGGATGAAGGATGCCCTTCTTCGTGGTACTGTTTTCTCTTTGATGGCTGTACAAGCATCAATAATGCGTTGCTTCATGTCCTCTGGTGTTGTTGGTCCATGTTGGTAAACGCATGTCAATTGATTACGGGCAGAATGGGTTTCACGAATGAACCTCATGACGTGCGCTAGCAGCGTATTTCGAGTTTTTCAAGCGTCAACTTCTCCTCGAAATATCTCGGTATGTAATTGGAATATTGCGATGCAATCAACGCAATTGTTTGTGATTTGTCATGCTATGGATTGCTGAACAAAAAAATATAGGGCGTCCAGTTAAAAAAAACATAAGTTTGTTATAAAAAGCACATTTGGTTTCGTTTTAGAATGTTTGCAAATATGTACATTGATGGGCCACAGCCGTACATTGATACCGATGGAAGTCGTTTTCCAATATCTGTTATTGTTCCAGAGATATTTTGGGTGGACAAGATAGCTGGGACACCCTCTATATACGTGCACACACACAAAAATTGAAGATGTATTCAGCGGCCAGGCATATTTATTTCACGTTAGAAAATTTCACTTTCTCCATATCTGCCGGAAATTCTTAACAAGAAACAGACAATCTGACAACCCAAAAACGCTTCATAAACGGTTGCCTTTACATGGTCACGAAAATCGACAGTGGAACTGGGAAACGGATTTACAGAAGTGAATTTCCAGAATCGATTTTGGAGTGTTTACATGACCAACCAAAAGCGGGATTCGGAAATTGGTTTACGAAACCCGGTTTCAAACGGGGTGATTGCCGCATTTACAAGCCCGAAAAAGTGAGACAATTTGGAGAGGCGTTCAAGTCAGTTCGGTGCCTCGTGCCGTCCTTTGTGTTGGGCTGTTATTGGGGCTGTGTGAGCCGCCGTCCAGATGGGCAGTCCGTGGCGACTTAGAGGCGGCTGCTGCTTGCTGCTGGTCCCTGGTGCCTGGCGCCTTGTCCCGGCTATCGGTCGGCTGCGGCCCGCCTTATCCGCTTAGCAGGGAGGGTCGCGGTGGATGAGCCGCAGTCCACAGGGCTGACAGCGCGCTATCAGGCACCCCTGTTAACACCACCGCCGCGCTGCTGGCGAGCGGAAGCGGTTGCCAATCCTGCCACTTCAGCGGCACTCTATAAGCTGGTTTCTTCCACACATCCCCCACTACAGCCACTGCATAGGGGCGCACTCGTTTCGGCAGTGACGACGGCGCCCTTACCCCGCACGGTCAAAACTTCTCCATTAGCTGAAATCTATTTCCGTTCTTCCTGTACCGCTACTGGCTTTCTTTTTCCCTTTATTGTATATTAAAGCCATCGATGATTGACAGGCTGGCAGCAATTTCAGTGCCGCTCTTCAGCCAATAGTACAAAAGAAATTAGACATGATTAATGAAAGCACGTTGTTGTTGTGTGCTTCAGTCCGGAGACTGGTCTGATGCACCTCTCCACAATACCCTACCCTGAGCAAGCCTCTTCAACTACACATAAGAACGGCAACCTACATCTGAATCTGCTTACTGTATCCGTCTCTTGGTCTTCCTCTGGGGTTTTTACCTCACACACTTCCCTCCAACGCCAAATTCACAATTCCTTGATGTCTAAGAATGTGTCCTACCAGTCGATCCCTTCTTTTAGTCAAGGTATGCCAGAAATTCCTTTTCTCCCCAAATCTGTTCAGTACCTCCTCATTAGTTACGCGATCCACCCACCTAATCTTCAGCATTCTTCTGTAGCGCCACATTTCAAAAGCCTCAATCCTCTTCCTGTTCGCAATGTTTATCGTCCATGTTTCACTCCCATACAAGGCAACACTCCACACAAATGGACTACCTTATGCTTAAATTAATATTCGATGAAAACACATACAAAAGGAAAAAATAATGCAGATTTTAAAACATTTCAAGGAGATGATATTGGAAAAATAACAATGAGAGCAGTAAAACACACAGTCTGAATTTAAAATGGCCACGGTGGTTAAAACATATATGCGCGGCGTTACAAGCTCATGGAGATTAAAACACACTCATGGAAGGGCACACGACGAAAACTGGAGCACACTCTTAATATATCATGGCAACTCGAATATTCAGCCCATTCGGCGATTGCTGACGCCTTAAAATTGGAACACAGAGTACAAACACTGGCACTGACACTTGAACACTGACGAAGTATTGATTAAAATCTGATGGCACAGGTTCCTCGCAGGGGATATGGATGGAAGGGCTGGCGCGGAAGGGAGGGATGGGAGGTGAGGGGAGAATGGGGGAATTGCGCAAGGACTCCCTGGAAAGGGGAGCGAGGGGAAAGTGGGGGGAGGAGGGGGGAGGGAGAGGGGCCATGCAAATACGGGGAAGGAGTAAGGTTGGTTGGACGGGTAAATGTCGGGACGGAGGGCGTCATCCCGGACGGGGAGGTGTCGGAAGTTACCCTCAGCTGTTTTTCAGTCGCCATATTAAGTGGGCTAGGAAATCCGATTCAGTCTATAACATGTAAACACGACAGCGAAAAACAGTTTACGATATTCAGTTTTAGTCTTCCGGAAGATGTGTTGCATGTAAACGCAGTGACTGTGAAGGTGAAGGGAGGGAGGTATACCAAGGTAATGGCGTGGTAGAGGCCCGGGATGCAGTAACAGATGGGATACAGTCGGGTGCCAGGAGTCAACTTTGCTGATTACATATCGGAGACAGAGGTGTTAGAAGAACTTGAGCAGGTGTGGGAAAGGAATAAAGTCATAAAGGATCCCCGTGGGGGAGGGGACACTAATGCGGTAAGCGCAGCATAGCATAGGACTACTAACTGCAGGGTAGCCATATTCGCTCATTCAGGGTTTACTTAAACTCCGGGATCACTTTCAATTATTTATTTCACAAAAACTAAACATTGGACAAATGTTATACATATTCCATTTTGAAGAGAAACTCCGAAAGATTTTCTACGAACTGTGCTGGCGATTTTGTGGCTGACTGTGTCACCTTCGTATTATGCCTTGCGTGGTGGTGACGCCATCGGGCGTAGAGAGGGTTTTGGTCGACGACTGGCGGCCAGTCTGTGTTGGGCGTGCGCGGAGTGACGTCTGTGTCTGTATGGGCGAACTGACGTTCCGGTTTGATGCCTGGCGCCTGCTCGGACTATAGGGCATGGTGAGATACGTCTACCAATGGAGAGTATGAGAAATTAACAGCCAATGTTGATATTATACGCTAACCCATGATACTGTTATACGGCACGTTAAAACATATGTACTTCATAAAGAAAAAATCTGTTAGAGATCCTGTGAACGTAAGTGATGTTACGTAAAACCGTTGAGTTGGGCTGAAAATGAATTTAGAATTGCCAGTTATATAGCACGTTTTGCTGACCCTGTTGATTGTAGTTTGTGTACTGAACATTAAGTGATGTAAGTGGTATTGCCAGTCTGTTAGTCATGGCAAAGCGATACACGGCATTTCTCTGGTTTACCCATGGTTACAAGGATCCGTGAAAAAAAACTGTTGTTCAATGAATCTTTCTGTAGACTGCCAAGGTGGCCGGTTGTCTAGTTTATCTGAGGGTGTAGCGTATTTACATATTAATTAACGTGGAAACATCATGCTTACGTTAAATGTAATGTTGCCAAGGAACTATGTCCATGGATTCATGCTTGCGTCGATTGTAATAAGGTAAACTATCTGGTCAAGTATAAGGAAAACCTTAAGGTGGAAGTAGTATTAGTCGAATTAATTTACTGTAGTATCTAAGAGCTGGGTAGAATCTTATCTGAGTAGTAGCGTTACGAGTGGCCTTTTAATTTACGTCTCAAGGGTAGAAGGTCAGTGAGCTATGAAGTACGTGGTCTGGAGCTATGGTCATGTTTCCATTGTGTAAAATAAGGCAACACTATTTGGTACCAGATAATGTGTTCTGTTCGACAAAAGGTCTCATGAACTCGCATTTTCAAACAATTTCGTGAGGAACTAATATTAGTTTTTTGCGGATTTACCAGCCCATGTCCTATCAGAGTTCATGCAGCTACTGAAATATTCATAAACACACACATATATATATATATATAAGATAGTTTTATAGATATGTTCTGGCATTCAATAAAATTGTTAACACCCATTCCATCCTTTCTGATGCCCAAGGCTTCCTTGTATTCTCAAAATCGTAGTGTTAAACGTGCTTGTTAAGCAACGGGGCACGGAACATTCGATATGCGGACTATGACGCAGCCGGCAGACGTCAGTACGGTAATCGGATTATTGACATACCCGTCCCAGGATGAATGTTCAAATGTTTGTAAAGCTTATGGGACTTAACTGTGGGGACATCAGTCCCTAAACTTATGAACTAACTTTTGTTGTTAATAATATCTGCTTATTCCCCCTCGATGAATACTAGACAGAAGTCGAATCTACATTTGCATCACACTACCTTGACACTTGTGCAGAAAGATGTACAGTATTCTGCAGCATCCATTTTCAATGCCACAAGAACTAGAGAATCTTAGCACTAATCCACACGCTGTCAAATCTAAATTGAAGAGTTACCTCATGGCTCACTCCTTTTATTCTGTCGATGAACTCCTTGAAAAGTTAAACAATTAAGCTAATTCATTTATTTATTTATTGATTCTTTTCACTTTGTCATAAGATTGAGTGCGTAGGACTACTTAAAAATTTTCCATTACTATCCTTGTGTAAAAATTCATGTATTGACTTGTTCCATGAACATGGAGTCTTACTCCTCAATAATTGGGTCCTATGCAATAGAAAGCCAAATTATTATTATGTTATTATACTAAAGACGGCACAAACATCCATGCCCGAGGGGGGATTTGAACAACCGACGGGGCCGTATTCTCTCCCGGATTTGTGCCACATCAAGTGGTGGAGGCGCTAAAAATTAGGCATCCACATTCTCATATAATTGTTTCAATTGACAACAAAAGACTCTGTCGTCGTCATTGAGCTTCTACACTAGCTCTAAATTCAATGGTTTCACAGACAGCTTTCGTCGCAGGACTTTCCACGCTGTCGAGTTCTCGGGATACACGATGCACTGATTTCTTTGGACTCGTTATGAATGTCTCTCGTACGCGCTCTACATTCACTTCACTCACACTTTGACGTCACTTCTATTTGCCGGGCACAAGTAATCCACCGTAACGAATTTGTTGTGCCAGTGGTAAATGGCCTTCCTTTTTGGTGGCTTCTTACCGCACTTGGTTCTAAACATCCTTTGAACAGCTGTACCGCACTTGCTTTTGTCCAATACACAAGAAAGCTGGCTACGCACATGAACTCGCCACGTTTGCGACTAGCGCCGATTATCGACAAATTACCAAATTACGCTGTAGCGATATACATGAAGATATGAAATAAATAAAACACTTATAGCGTTTCTCTTCAAAATTAAAGTGTTCTCAGACTTAATGTTCACCCTGTATTTTACTATGCAGGGGATGTCAGTAGTTGACATTTACAGCAGTCAAAGTCTAGTTTCACCATAATTTTACTTGATGCGCACACTGTGTGTGTCTAGAGTAAGAATTCCGAGAGTATCCTTTTAAAATTGGAAATTCTAGACATTTTATTTTAGAAAAATAATTATTTATTTATTTATTTATTTATTTGGAATAGGCGATGTGGATAGTAATTATGAGCCACGAAGTGTTCAAGGGACGAATGAGGTGAAAATTCTCTCCTAAATTTCGCGGTTTTTTACAAATGTAAATATAAAATGCGAGGAACACGGTAGTTTTTGTGTCTGAGTTTTTCATTAGTTAACGAATTGCAACCAGTATGATCACATTTATAAATTACCGTTAGAACCTGCAGTTGCCCAGATACGTATTTACTACAGTCTTCCTTTACTCCGTCTCCTTCTTCCCCCGTGCCCATACTCTTCTCTCCCACCTTCAGACCATCTCACCTGTGTCTGAAACGAATTATGGCCAGTAGTTTCGTTTAACACAGTTCAATCCAAGGAAACGACGTCAGCACAGAGCTCAAATGATATGTCTTGAACAATGTGTCTTGTAACAATATTATCTTGTAGCAACATTACAAAACTTAAAGGTGTTGCGTGTAGAAAAGACGTAATAAACTATAATCTGACGCGTGACTGGGCGGTAATTCAAGGGTTTCCTTTCAGGCTCTCTCGTGTGCTGCCGTCACAGTCTCGCCACAGTCATAACCTCGGCAGGCAATTGCACTCATACAGGTCTATCGCCCATGATACATTTCCTACACGCAACTATAAATTCCATTTAAACTTTTAAGGGGCAGTCCTCAGTCGCAAAGTACGAATATAATTGCAGCCAGGTTTCAATGCCGCTATGGGCACCTTCTTCAGACGACGATGATTATGTTAAAACTACATGTCAAGATCTAAAATAAAAAAAAAAAAAAAATAAAAAAAGCTATCTGTCGACGTTAGCAGCGGAGACACTGCAGCCCCTAGTAACTGCTCCGCCTGGCCACAGTTATTTACTTTTTAGGTATGACTATCTGATTGTCAGATTTTTTTGTATTTTTTAGATCTTGACACGTAGTTTTAACATATTCATCGTCATCTGAAGAAGGTGCCGATAGCGGCATTGAAACCTGGTTACGATTATTTTCGTACATTGCGACTGAGGGCTGCCCAATATAAGTTTAATTGTATTGTAACAGTCGCTGATTCACAGTCATTCACAAAACTATAAATTCCTATTCTTTAAGTGATTTTTAAACTGTGCTAGAAATGATAATAAGAAAATCATATTTATATCATCCGATTCAGAAGTATCTACGTTAATGTGAAAAATATAATTTAAAAAATAATAAATAGGCTATGTGTAGCCAACTATAGAATTTCCTGCCTCCAACATAATTCTCTCAATGAAGATCTGCAGAGACAACGTCTCCTACTAAATATTACTGGAACGACATTTATTTAATTAACACCATTTTCAGACTTCAAATTTAAAGATCAGTAAAAATTTTCAAGTAATGAGAGGACATACTTACATGTAGGTGGACAATCCAGTGATATTTGTCACATTTATTTTCACAACCATATTTCAGATTTCCTTGCTGTTATTCATCAAGATTAACTTCAGAATTTGTGAGATTCAACGCCCCAAAGCAAGGAGTAAATTCTTTGACGTCCTTTATCAATCCCCCGAGACTTTCTCGAGTATATTCTGAATCACGGTATGTCTGAAAAGGGTCTCTGCCACTCATAAGAGAATCACGTCATCTAACTAGGGGTGGCGAGGTTTGTAACTGATAGATTCGATCAGTGCGCGAGTGTTACCGTAATGATTCGGAAATTCAATTGGGAGTCGCAGGATGGAAGGCGACCTTCTTTTCTAGAAGCACGGTTGATGAAATTTAGAGGGCCAGAATTCTAAGCGGACTACAGAACCAAAAATTATTTAAATGTTCGTTAACCTTAAAGGACTTAACTGCTGGGTCATCAGTCCCTAAACTTACGAACTACTTATAAACTAACTTATACTAAAGACAACACAAACATTTATGCCCGAGGGAGGATTCGAACCTCCGCATCGGAGCATAGAACCTCAATGCACTCGGGGATTACAGAACAATTCTACCGCCGCCAACTTAAATTTCGCGTAAACACCTCAAGGATAAGATTAGAGAGATTAGGGCTCGTACGGGTGCACATACGTATTCGTTTCTCCCTCGTTCTATATGGGAGCGGAACAGGAAAGCTAGTAACTAGTAGTGGTACTGAGTAACCTTCGTCACGCACCTGTGGGTGGATTGCGGAGTGAGTATGAGATGTGGATGTAGGGTATCGCGCTTTTGAACTACATTGTAGACGCATCAAAATAATTGGTACACTGGGAGTAAGGAGGAGGGGGGGGGGAGGGATTAGGTGCGACCATCTCCTATCGTCTCAATGATGGGCAAATGTTTTGACAATTTGAAATCATTGACCAAATTGAACTTTCCATGTGTCGATTCGACGGGTGGTGTTTCAGGGAACCACATTTTAGCAGAGTCACAAGGAATAATTAAAAACCTCCAAGACAAATTATATATTCTGCATTTAAAAGACTGACTTTCTGTTGCACTCTCTTCCATGTACTGGAATAATACGAAACTAGCTGTCAAATCAAATGTTTGTAGAGCTTATGGGACTCAACTACGGAGTCATCAGTCCCTAAACTTACAAACTACTTATGAACTAGCTAATACTAATGACGGCACAAATATCCATGCCCGAGGGGGGATTCGAATCCCGACCGTAGTGGCCGTGCAGACCGTGATTGGCGCGCAGCAGTCCCCTCGGCCACCGCGCCCGGCTACTAGCTGTCCTACGATCTTTCTCCGTCAGTCCCACTTGGTGGGAATCCCATAATACCCCAAAACAAGACTTACACGTGTTGTATAGCTAGTTTCTTTAGTAGAACTTTTGCATCTTCTAAGTGTTCTGCCAACGAAACATAGCTTTTGTTTCGCCTTCTCTATAATATTTTCTTTGTGTTCTTTCCAACTTAAGTTGTTCGTAATAATATCGTGATTCCTAGGTTTTAGTTGAATTTACAGTCTTTATATTTATCAATGGAGTTTACCGAATTTCTATTAGTACTCATGAGGCTGACATCACCCTTTTCATTGTTTAGAGTCAATTGGCAATTTTTTCGACCAGACTGTTATCATATCATCATTTTGTAGCATCTTTTAATATTTTGGTGACTTTACTACCGATAAAAAACAGCATCATCCACGGACAGTCGAAGTGCTCACATTTTCTTCTCAATCGCGTGTAAGGATAAGGAACAGTAGGGGCCGTATAACACTTCCCTGGGGAACGCCAGGTATCACTTCTGTTTTGCTAAACGACTTTCCGTCAGTGACTACGTACTGTGCCCTTTCTGGCAGAAAATCGTGAATCCAATTACACAACTGTGGCGATATTCCATAAGCACGCAATTCTTATTGGAATATCCTTGCTTTGAGGGAATGTCAGTCAGTCTGGCCGTTCTATCAGGTCTATTTCCTTCTTTGTTTCAAACTAAAAGCCCTCATCCACAGATTTGTCGTCAAGTATCAGAATTCAGTTTCGTCTTGCTTTATTTATACTAAAACGCGATATCTAGATACCTTTTGTCCTTGCTGTGAATATTTATATAGTTTGTTTTACGATGTCTACGGTTTTAAAGAAGATACGCAGTTCTTTTAGGCCTTTCAACGTTCAGAGGATCAAACTCTTTCATTTGTTCTTTTAAATAGTTGCAGTGATTACGTCTGAGAAAGCTACGAGTGATCAATGAACATGAATTCCATTTTTTTCAACTTTTTTTGTCATTGCCCTAATTGTGCGAAGTATTCGCACGGGCCATCTAGTTATTTTAATTTCAATGAAACTAAGCATGTACCTGTGAAGTTTGGAATGACAAGCACGTTTGGAATGCTCCTTCGAGAAGAAATAGCTGCAGTTGCTCAAATGTTCGTAAAACTTATGGCACTTAACTGCGGGGTCATCAGTCCCTAAACGTACAAACTTCTTATGAACTAGCTTATACCAAACCCATACCCGAGGTGGGGATTGGAACCCCCGACGGGGAACGGCCTCAATGCGCTCGGCCGATCCGCCGCGGCCTGCAGTTGCTGAAGTATTGCATGGCCACCTCCCGATAGACAACATCCATATTGCGAATTTTGACATTGGTAATAAGAGAAGATTCAAGCATTATTTGAAAATTAACCGGTGTATAAATAATTCCTTATAAAGATCAACTAAATTACAAACGTTAAATAGGGGAAGTCAGGTAAGTTGACAAGGAGTCAAAGATGACGAAGTTTCAATTTCTCTGATGACTCTACAGATTGTGCAACGTACACTATAGTATTGCTTCCTTTGCTCGCTCTGCAGGCATATGTGTTGAAATAGAAACACTTCATCATTATGTTTTGTTGACACTAGAGGCTTAGTGCTGTTTTTGTAACAATGTTTTCTGTGGTTTAAATAAGCTTCATGCAAGTAATACTGCTGCATTAATAAATATGAGTTGATTCCTCTTAAACCTTGTGGATTTACTGATGTTTTAACAACGGTTTAATGAATTTACTGTGTAAGACTGTGCATGTATATGTATGGATGCAAAATGTCGACTGCGTATAAGATGACAAATTATGCAGTTCATAAGGAAGACATGGTGACAGAAATGAAGGAAGGAATCATCGTAATTAGGCAATGCAGCGTGTAAGAAATAGTAAGCCTGTTAAAGGCGCCGCTAGTAAGTTAAACTTCCCTGAAGCCACTTTAGGTCACTATGTAAAGAGAAAAAAAAAAAAAAAAAAAAAAAAAAAAAAAAAAAAAAAAAAAAAAACGACGCTGATGAAGTAGGAACTGTTCAGTGTACAGGCTTAAATTACAGGGCAAATGATAAATGTTAAGTTTGTGTCACTTTTGATAAGTAGATAAGCATCAACAAAAGTCGTTGTTTTCTAAATAAAATGTTCATTTCGTGATCTTATCCTACCTGTAGGGCAAGTTGACGAATAATACAATCACTAACAAAAACAGGTCTAGCTAAAAATTCTTCAGTCTTAAAAAACGTTTAAGAACTTTATTACAAAGTAGAGATACATTAAGTAACCGCTTTTCCATAAATTCTCTGATTTCAACGTAACGCCCAGAAAAAATATAAAATACCTTAATGTCGCTATCTTACCCGACTATCCACTACCATTGCAGAAGGATCATTAACAACTAACAAGTTTTTTGCTAGTATATTATGTGTGAAACTTGCTGTGCTTCAGTGACTGGGCGTGATTCAGCGCTCTGCCTCTTGACTCGCTATCGGTTCGGTATGCCGCTCGTCGTGCATGTTTCTGACAGCACAGAGGTCGGCACCAGTGCCTAGTGGGGGCACGCGGTGCTGCTTCCGAATCCCGATGTGCCAGCAGGCGACGTAGGTACCACAAAATGTTCAAATGTCTGCAAATAAATTGTACCAAACTCAAATGGTCAATAGTCCCTACACTTACAAAGTGCTTAAACTAACATATTCTAGGGACAATACACACACACACACACACACACACACACACACACGAGACAGACGGAGGAATCGAACCTCCGATGGGTAGTACACGCGCAGTCCGCAGCAAGGCGCATTAGAACGCATGGTCACTGTTGCGGGGCTGACACGAAACCTGTAGCGCTCTATGATTAATTTTCCTATTGCTATACGACAGCGGTAATGAGTTTTAGTCCGATGATGTATTCTACGCCGGCCGCAGTGGCCGAGCGGTCTGGGGCGTGCCAGTCACGGTCTGCACGGTCTCTGCGGTTGGGGGTTCGAATCCAAATGTTCAAATGTTTGTAGAGTCTATGGGACTTAACTACGGGGTCATCAGTCCCTAACTTACAAACTACTTATCAACTAGCTAATACTAAGGACGACACAAATATCCATGCCCGAGGGGGGATTCGAACCCCCGTCCGTAGTGGCCGTGCAGACCGTGACTGGAGCGCCTCAGTCCCCTCGGCCACCGCGGCCGGCAGGTTCGAATCCCCCCCTCGAGCATGGATGTTTGTGCCGTCTTTAGTATAAGTTAGTTCATAAGTAGTTTGTAAGTTTAGGGAATGATGACGCAGTAGTTAAGTCCCATAAACTCTACAAACAGTTGAACATTTGAATGTATTCTACAGGATTTTCTGCAACTGATAACGTTAACAATATTCTTTTCGGGACTGCTGTCGGATAGTTTCGTCAACTCGCCGAGTAATTGCAATCAACGCACTCACCTGAAGATGGCAGCCAGTTGGTCTGCCGATATCTTGTGTCTAGCTGACGACGGTATCTAGCAGCAGACCCAAAAAGAATATTATCAGTTATTACGCCGAAAAAGTCTATGCAAACACAACTGACTGTTTTATTTTTTATGTTGTTGCAGCGCTACGTCAGCTTCTGGTATGCCTCGATTACTCGGTTACGTTTCCTGTTCTAGTCGTGTATTATGTGCGGTAAGCTTCTGTGTGTTAGAGAATTCGGACTGAGTGGGAGAAAGAAAAGAAACCTTCTCATATAATATTGGCCTGGACGTTGACTCTCAGCACACTGCGGAATGCAGACAAAATGTATGAATACAAATTTTTAAAAAATGAATCAGAGACTTTTCAAAGTCACAAACAGTTCGTTTACAGACATTAAAAATATGCTTACATTTTGTAACTCACTGTCTTTAAAAAGTTTCATGGATATTACCTTCATTAATGGATAGTTTATGTGAATAAGTATTATCACATATTTTTACTCGAAATACGAAATGGTGTAAGATTTTAGCTGAATGTTTTTAGTTACTAGCATTTTTCGGTAAATTTTATGACGTGTATTAATATTTGTGTTTTTTGTCTTTTATTTGTTTTCTTGTAAGCGGGATGAATCCGTACTTATGAGGAATGTTTTGACATCTTTATGTGTCCATTAAAGGATTTGGACAGAATATTTATTAAACTTAAAACTGTCCAGATCTCAGATTTCTTGATTTATTTTGTTACTGGTTTCGGTCTTCAGACGAATACCACCACGATGACAGACTGTTGCGGTGTTTCTCGACCATTCAAATTTTAATTTTGACAATTAGTATAATGTCGTTATACTCAAGAATACTTTCAAAAATTATTGAATTTCTATTATATTTTTAGGCTAATCTGTGTTTGAATACTAGTATTTATACTGATCAGTTTTGGCAGGTCTGAAGCACAGTTGCGGTGGAGTTGCCGAGCGGTCTAAGGCGCCTCGCTGCGGAGCGCGCGGTTCGCCGTCTGAGGTTCGAATTCTCCCTATGGCATGGGTGTATGTGTTGTCCTTAGGTGCGGACGGCCGTAGTGGCCGAGCGGTCTGCGGCAAGCCAATCACAGCCAGCAAGGCCACTACGTCGGTGGTTCTAATCTCCCCTCGGGCATGGGTGTTTGTGTCGTACTTATTATAAGGTAATTCAAAAGTAGTTTGTAAGTTTAGGGACTGATAACCCATCAGTTAAGTCCCTTAAGCTTAAAAAACATTTGAACATACTGAAGCACACCCTCCTGTTTTGAATGGACGTCAACAGGAAGGTATCTGTGGGTCTACCCCTACTTATCAGTTACTGTGACCTGTTTTACAACGTAAGCACTCAGTCCGACATACCAGTAATTAATAGAATACTAAATAATATGCCTCATTACGTTTGTTCATACGTCATAAAGTGGTCTTCAGTCATGGATTATTTGATGTGCAACATTTCAACAAAGTCCGTCACGCAACATTATATGCAACATTTCATTTGATTGCACATCGACAATCCTTAAGACTTACATGTATCTTCGATGACAAAACTGCTGTCCTTGAATGCATATTAACATACGAAATTGGGATTTTTAAAATTTTATTTTTTAGACGTTTACTCAGTCCTATGGATTATGAAACGGCTGCTTTGTGTGACGTAAAAGGGTCTGTCAAATACGCTATGTTATACATACATCATACGTGTAAATACAGTGCCTGCTCTACAACCTGATTATGTTAATGTGAACTGCGTTACGTTATATAAACATGGATATATCTGCAGATAATGCGCTACTCCTTCACGTTGGTTTTTCAGGTGCTTCAGACTGACTTAAATGGTGAAATTAGTTAACAGTGCCATTAAAAACAAAGGAATTTACGTTCAAGCGTACCATGGACATTGTTTTCTTTTGTGAGACGATTTTGAAAATGTTTTTCAAAACTGTTTTCTCACTGTGAGCAGTCTGTTATCTAGATGATAGAGTATTCTGTTCAGTTCTATCCAAATTTTATATTAAATACTGCTGACTAATTCATCGGCAAATATTAAGAATCGGATTTTTTAAATTACCGCCTTATATGACCACTGTTGTCGCGATTGGTTTAATACTTCCAATGCTTTGCATCATGAATGATTTAAAACTTTCATTGTTTTATTAATTTCGCCTCTTGTGCTAAAACATTTAATAAGTTTTTCTTTTCTCCGTTTGTTTCAGGTAAAACCCAAGTTCCAGTACGAGTCCCCAGGTGAAGTACATTATCTTTACAACTTTTATTGTCAGTGTTATTTCTGTTGTTGTAGTTAAAACATACAAAAGGGAAAAGAAAGGCCATTCCCGATATACTTTCTAGTCTGTGAAGCCTTTAAGGTTGAGAAGTGAGATATGTGGACATTACTAAAGTTTCTATTTGAAAATTACTTTACACTACGAAAAGGAGGTTATCAACTTTTTATGCTTTACAATAGCTGGTACAATTACATTGGCTGGAAGTAAAAGCATCTACTAAAAAGAGACAAAAATAAAGACTGTAATATATCTTCGAGGAAGCAGTTATTTCGTTGTGTCGGTCTAGTGATGAGAACTCGTAATTGTTGACAATATTAAAGAACACTACGCTAGGGATTTTTAGTGTTTCCCGCTATGTGTAACACATAATAGCGCATGCTGTGTATTTCAGTTTCACAGTGTAGTCTGAGGTACGGATACAGACAGTGAAGTTGGTAAATGGCAAAGGTGTGAGATTCCACTTCCTATGTGATTCTGTTATTTGGATCAAGCTGTATCTTTATTTCTGTTAATATTTGTGAACTTGAATTGCTGAGTATCTTCAATCTTTTTACGTCCAAGGCTAAAATGAATTCCACATATGCACATTACAGTTACAAAACTGTTGGAGTTTTGCGTGCACCGATAGTGTTAAATATGTTGATCATATTAAATTTAAATGTTGCAATAATTTACCGTTCTTTGTACAGTTGCCGAAGAACTTTCTTCGATCGAAAGGTGCCGTTCATTAATTTCTGACTTGACATGCCGTAATGTGTAACCACTCAGGAATCGATATAAATGAACTAGTGATATGTTGAGTTGGTCAGATTTGCGGAAAGTGACGGTGCCAAAATTAGCTGCAACGTTGCTTTAATTGTGTACGTAACTCGTTTCTCTAAGGCAGTGTGAACATTATAACGTTGGTAAGACCAGTTCCTGGACCTCGCACACACTTTACTTCAAAGAGGGCCATCTACACGAGCTCCTCCTGCTGCGAGGTGATGCTCACCAGTGGGTATCCTTCTTGGATAACCGCCATTCTAAAGACCGAGACTGCAGTACTATAGGTCCTGCCTCAGACTTTTAGGATCACGTTTGTCCAGAGAGGAGGGAGTCTTAGATTCCTCCCTAACCCTCTTGCCACCTGTCTTTGACGTCGAGGGGGTCTGTGTATCCCCTTCGAGGCAGTTTCTTTTTGGAGGTCTTGGGTTCAAGCCCTTTTGGTTCCCTCCACTTATGCTTAGGAAGCCATTCTTTTCCTTCCTTTTGCTTCTGTTCCTTGAGAAGTTTCCTCCACTGAGCCCCAGACAAGGCCTTAATCCTAATCTGGTCCAGCTTCTCTGTTACAGTACCCACTTCTTGCTCAGGACTAGACCCTGATTCAGAAGTAGGAGTGCACTCCATCGGTCCTGATCCCGATGTCCGAGTATCTGAGGTCTCAGATTGCTCCTCAGATTCTTTTAAAATACTTTCTCTGTGTTCATCTTAGTCCCACGAGATTTGGGTATTTATATGGTCCACACCACGATAACCCCGCGCGGTGCAAGGCTACTTACTCAGGGAGGTCGCCCGGTATCCCTGAGGCTCCGTTCGAGACACATCCACCCATGTGCCACGCGTTCCTCGGCACGGATCGCATCCCACCTTGGGTTGGGAAAGGAATTGGGAAATGACTGGGAGAGGATATGGAAGACGGGACGTTGTGGGACACTCTTAGTCTGATCCATCAGCTGAGGCCTTTCCGGCAGTAGGTTCTCTACCTTCGGTATAGCCCTCTGCTTCACACGGATACCCAAGCCTCTCCAACCGCACAGACAGTACTTCGTCAAGGTGGTGTCCCCCGGAGAGGACAGTCTTAATACATACCTGGCACATTCAGGCTGCCGGCAGACTACTTCTTGTCCTTCAGAGGTCAGCAAAGTGTATATCGAATCAGAGAGCATTGACTGGGCAGAAAGCTTCATCAACTTGATGCAGTGATCCACTAGACTAGTTAATATCTAGAACGTTTCACCGACTGCCTAAGGTATTCCCTCAGATGTTTGGACTTCGTAAGTCGGGAATAATATTACTTCTCCAACGACCAATAATGAGTATTTAATTGTTTCTATTAGTTTCATGTGGTACTGATGCCGTGGATCTTTTCTTAAATTGTACTTTTGTACCTACGTCTCCTTACCAACACCTGCCGATCACTAAGAGTGTGTTACATATTGTATGACTGTACTGTAGTTGTACAGTCTGTAACTACACTGCATAAAACTGTCTATAGGTTGCAGAGCAAATGAGTAGTGCCAAACGTATCTGGTTATGTGAACCAAAGTCTTTGGTAAGCCACGTCCGAAAGGTGCCATTAGTGTCTTATTTACGTTTTGTGTATATAATCTAAAGCTGCGACGTGTGTTAGGCAGCCTCACCGTACATTGTCTTTTGAGGAGGCAGAGGTTGCAACTGCCGCAACATAGAGTTGGATACTACGTCAAAAAGGTTGTACAACTTCATATCCATATGTAAGAAAATATGAGTGTTATTGTTTGCTGTTTTCTTATGATCTATCCTTTATGTCAGAAAGAAAAATTGATTTAGTAATGATCTTTATGATCATTAGGTTTAAAGTTAGGATATGGGCTGAAGTCAGTATTAAGAAAGTGACGTTCACATTTTCGGTTAGATGGACATTGATGAGATTCTATTATAATATGATGTATTGTATATCTCCTTACAGGGTTCAGAAATTTGAGCTCTGCGTATGCTTATTGAATATTGTGAGACAACTACCAGAATTTTGCTACAATTCAGTTTGTTAACGGTAAGTCGAAACATATTCTGAGCCACTTGGACCCTATATTATTAAACGTAACATAGGCTTTGACTAAAACGTATAAGTAGAATTATTAGCATTGCATCGTCAACAAACGTTTTTAGATGATTGTTCAAGCAAAGTCGAGGGTAACAACTGGTAATTACATATATCTACCAGCTTTCATGATAATCGGTGAAATGGTACCAAATGACAACCTTAAAAATATATATATAATCTGCTTAGGGTATACTTATATGACGTGTAACTCAACTCATTTTCGACAGTTTAATGAAAAAAAAAAAAAATACAAACGTAGACTTCCGCGGCAGTTGTCACTATCAATAAAATTCTTCGGTGTATGACACCGCGTCGTCATTTTATAAACTGTACCGACGTTTCGGCCACTGTTGCCGGCGGCCTTCATCAACAGTGGCCGAAACGTCGGTACAGTTTATAAAATGACGACGCGGTGTCATACACCGAAGAATTTTATTGATAGAAAAAAAATGTTTCATAGAAAAGTTACGTAGTTTTCACGGAGAATCAAAATCTGCAATCAAATATAGGGTTTCCTATTTAAGCTTTCAAAATCACCCTACCTCCCGCCCAAGGGAGTGGTGCAGCTGGTCGACAATTATGTTATTGTTCATGGATTTTTTAATCCGATCTGTATTTTTCTATATAATCCTAAAAACATTTATAAGTGCCTCATTTTGTGTGTATCATAGATTGGACAAAGTGGTATGTAAAAACCCTCCACTATTATAATGCAGCGTTGTGTCAAAATTTCAAAGCATCTGTCTGAGATAATTGGTAACGGGAATCTTTAGCTTGACCTATTATACGAGTTTACTTCCCTCTTATATAACTCCATTAGAGCTCTAGAAGGCCACATTTTCACAGCTGCTCTTTTTTTTAAGAGACATTTATAGATGTAAATATACATTCGCGACCGCAGGCTCCGCGCTCTGTTGTCCGGGAGTATTAAACTCGTAACTCAGGCGGTAATCTTGACGGTCAACTCGCGCCGGGCAAACAGAGCTGGGCGTAACTTAACCGCCGCCGCTGATGCGGTGGGCGACCAGGCGCGATGCGATGCCGCTCCCTGTCGAAATATCCGGCGTACAAATGACAAACACGGCCATTTAGAGCAGCCATTACGCGGACGCACGACGAATAAAACCAGCGTATAAAAGATAATGAGGTGCAGCCCAGTTTTTGTGGACGCCATGGTTCTGGGAGTTTTGAACAGTGCGGTTTGCCGTAGCCTGGGGAAGTCCTCAAGGTTTCCTTAGTGTACGGTGCGCAATACATGGATACTAATGCTTGTTTGTATGTGTGTGTAATGTGAGGCCTATTGATTTGATGAAATAATGTAGGAAATGGAGGGAGTCTGTCACCCTAAAACCTGTAACAGTCTCCGGGGTTGTAATATTTTAGGTTGGTACTGCTGTATTATTTTTATTTTTTATTTTATTTAGTGAATTGTTGTCTTCTATATTGGCAATAGAAACTGCACAGTCTTTAATCTTTATTTAGCTTGATTCTGTAACTTATATTTTTGTGAATATCGAGAATGAAAATTCCTTTATCTCATGGGCTTCATTTTGCGGTGACACAACATAGTTGATAGTATTATCTTTTCCCGATTTGTTCTGTTAAATTGGAGCTTGTTACAAAGAAAGGTCTATACCAAAGTTTGTAATTGTTATAGTCTTTGCAATTTAGTCTTAATTTGGGATCCTTTTTACCTCCAAGATATCAATCTTACTTCTTCGACATGTACGGTTCCTTCAAGCAATAGAGATATTATTTACAGTTCACTTTTCTAAAAACATTCCACAGATGTTGTTAAGAGTTGTAACTATGAAATAATCTTGTAAAAAACTAATTCTGTATCTCTTGACTGCATGTTTTCGTAAATATAACTCTGTTCAGAATAATTACACTCGAAAAACACACGTATGATAATTAACAGTTCGGGAATTCAATTCCTCACGTTTATTGATTTTCTTCTAACAAAATCTCTCCTTCTGTTTACAGTTAGTATATATATTTATTTTACCTGAAATGATGTCTGTAATCCCAATATCAACTATTCTTGATAATATGACTGATAAAATTCTATTTCACAAAGTGCATACTGAAATCAATAGGCAGGCTTTCATACTATCTCTTATAGCCTTTCCTCGATCTAAACTTTATAGATATTAATATTACGAAGAGCGCTAAACTTAGAAACTTACAGAAAACTAAACGATGACTCGTAAAAAACTACACTCAAAGAGAGCTGAATTCACAGAGTGAGAGGAAACCACCTGCGGGTACTATTTACATTAATTTTCGGACGAAACATTGGTGTTAATTGAAGTGTTGTGACCGTCTTACCCTCTGTTTTTTATTACTCTGATTAAAGAGACTGTAACTTATTTAATTTCAAATTATCGAAAATAGACTAATTCTGCCTCGCAAAATAACAAAAATATTTACAAATGGGTAAGTGTTGCAGTCCTAAATGCTACGATGGCGATGTGTTATAACTCCAGCATATATTATTAATTATGATTCATCGAAATACACACCTTTTATGTCAACACTACAAACATGGAAAGACAGTTTCACTCTTTATTGTATTTTACAGAGTTTTTATGCTAAAACAGGAAAAGTTGATTTGATAAACGGAATAAATTATCTAGTCTCTTTTATTATTAGTGGAAAAACTTCCGGTTACTTCATGTTAAGTGTATTGACTTACCTCTTGGCAAAATGTAATGAAAGTAGTTGATTAACGCAAGCCGCGGCGGAGTGGCCGAGCGGGCTTGGGTGTCTCCCTGCGGAGCGCGCGGTTATTCGCCGTCGGAGGTTCAGTCCTCCCATGAGCATGGATGTGTGTGTTGTCCTCAGTTTAAGTAGTTTGTAGATCTAATGACCACTGCAGTTTGGCACAGTAGGTATACAAACATCTGAATATTTTGAGGCGGCCGCGGTGGGCGAGGGGAATGCGGCGCGCCACTCATGGTCTGCACGGCCACTACGGTCGGAGGCTCGAATCCCCCCTAGGGCATGGATATTTGTGCCGTCGTTAGTATTAGCTAGTTCATAAGTAGTTTGTAAGTTTAGGGACTGATGACCCCGTAGTTAAGTCCCATAGACTATACAAACATTTTTTCATCTGCATTTCTTCTTGGTGTAGCAGTTTTAATGGTAGTAGTGTAATAATTTGCAAGACTCATTTTGCAATTGAATTCCGGGTCATATAATCAAAAGGAAAACTCTCATTCAGTGGAGCACTACATAATCAGCCAATAATTACAAAAGCATTAAATTTAGAAGCGGAAATGTCAAACTGTGTAAGTGCCAAATCTAAAATTTGTCTGGAGAATCAAAATGTTATCTCTGTCTTTGTAAATAACTGTTCGTATCCAAAACATACAGATATTTTTCTGTTACCAGATAATTATGATTATGTGCTTTAAACTTATTACAGAAGAATAACAATGTTATACAGATAGAAATACAACACATTGCTTCCTGAAAAATAGATTTTCACTCATTCCAAACACTGAACGTAAGTGTAGACCAGATGTGGATCTCCAATTGAAAGAAATGGTATAGACATCAGTTTACAGTTTTATACAAAATAAAAAAAGAAACCTTGGTACACTAAACTGGTCGGGAGCTGTTGCAGTAACAACGGTAAAGGCAGCTGAATTTAAACGAACACAAAATCCCCAGGTTGGCCATCCTACACAAAACTACAATGCCTTCAATACTTCTCACACCGAAATTCTTTCTCGGAAGAGATTTTGATCATATGTTAAATATACTAGATGCAGAACACAAACAATAGCCTCACTACATGATAGTAATGGCGATCCTGCCGATGAAAGCACTACTAAAGCAGTAGAGTTACTAAACACAGCTTTTCGAAACTCATTCACCAAAGAAGACGAAACCAATATTCCATATTTCGAATTACAAGCAGAGGCCACAATTAGTATCGTTGAAGTAGATATCCTCGAAGTAGTGAAGCAAATCCCTTAACACCAACAAGTCTTCCGGTCCTGACCGTATACCTATTAGATTTCTATTTGATTATGCTGAACAATAGCTCCTTACTTAAAAGCCATATACAACGGCTCGCTCAAAGAAGGATCTGTACAAAAAGACTGGAAAGTTGCACAGGTCACACCTATATTCAAGAAAGGCAATAGGAGTAACCCACTAAACTACCGGCCTATTTCATTGACGTCAATTTGCAGCAGGGATTTGGAACATATCTTATATTCAAATATTACGATTTATCTCGAACAGAATGATCTATTGGCCCAAGGTCAACACGGATTTATAAAATATCGTTCATGCGAAACACAACTAAAGTCGAGCCAAAAACGATTATCCATGGTTCCGCCTATTAGGCTGGGAGACCGCCCAGATCGGAGATACGGAATGCAACCGTGTTGCCAAGTAGTTCGTACGCTGCCGGACAGTACAGCTAACGGTCACTATTGTGTGACAGAACTGGCAAAAGCGTACAGCGCAGCCGGACATGCGCATGCGCAGAGCAAGCCTTTGACTTACTCCGATGGTCTGTTGGCGCAGCCTGCGTTCGAAGCCCATTGGCGCAACCAACAGGGATCATCGTATTTCGGCTACACTATAGCTCTTTACTCACGCGAAGTGATGAGAGCTATCGACAAGGGATCTCAAATTGATTCCGTATTTCTTGATTTCCAGAAGGCTTTTGACACCGGATTTTAATCAATCTGCCTGGCAATGCTATATCGCTCAATTTGCAACTGGATAGGGGATTTCATGTCAGGGACTAATGACTAACGTAGTTAAGTCTCTTAAATTTACAAACATTTTCTTGTCAGAGAGGACACAGTTTGCAGTAATCGATGATAAGGTTTCGACTAAAACAGGGTAGTGTTATTGGTCCTCTGCTGTTCCTTATTTACGTAAACGATTTGGGAGAAAATCTAAGCAGCTCTCTTACGTTGTTTGCGATGACTCCGTCATTTACCGTCTAGTAAAGTCATCTGAAGATCAAAACCTACTGCAGAAACATCTAAATGAGTTATCACTATGGTATAAGAATTCGATACTGACTCTAAATAATGAGAAGTGTGAAGTCGTCAACATGAGTCCGAAAACAAATCGGTTAAACTTTGTTTACAAGGTAAATCAGTCAAAACACCGTAAATTCAAAGAAAAAAAATACTGTTACTTCAGACTAAAGCTGGAAAGAACACGTATATAATATCGTAGGAAAGGCGGTGTGGGCTACTTATGAAACTCCAATCGCCAACAATCTCCTCCGAATGCCAATATATCTAGTTGACTCCCACTTACATAGGTATAAATTATCATCAGAATAAAATACAAGAAATCAGTGCTCTAACGGAGAGATTCAGGTGTTCTTTCTTACCGCGCGGTATTCGAGAATGGAATGGGAGATAAATAGTATAAAGGTGGTTCGATGAACCCTCCGTCAGGCACTTAAATGTGATTTGCAAAGTATCCCATCTAAATATGGTACTTAAAGTTCAGAACACAAATAACAATCAGCGAAAGCCATTCGACGCAACTCTCAAAAATACTCAAGAAAATCTAGATTGAAATTTTGTAAGTACCTGCAAGTACCAATAATTAAAATATTGTAGCGTCTATCGGTGTAGCTCAGGTGGTAGCATTCTTGCCCTTCAACCATAGGGTTGCTGGTTCGAGTCCCGACGTGATAGAATTTTTTATTTTCATTGTGTTCGAATACTTGGACTATTTTAATATGAAAAAGTAATTTTACAAAAAAAAAAAAAAATTCCAGGTACTTTTTGTTATTCGTAATTTTCTATATTTTATGTAAGGTTGTTCATAACGGTGGTTTCATTAAAAAAACATAATTTACATTTTTTACACTATTGGCTTCACTATTAGTTGATGACGGTTGTCTTTTTTTGTTCAGCTTGTGAAGAGCTCCGACGCTGGAAAGTCATCTGCACAATTACTCATGGCTTTCCAAGCAGCTAACGTATTCAACCATCTTTTAGGTGACGACAAGGTGTTCAACTCGCCTACATAAACATTAATATAAAGTACACAACACGTAGAATTAGAGATCCCAAAATGTTTTATATAACTGAATTCGGAAACAATAAATGTCACATCGGGATTTGAACCATCGACTCTATGGATTTGAGGTCAGACCGCTTCCACCTGAGCTGCACCGACAGATGCTGCAATTTTTTCCTATTATTGTTACTGACAAGTACTTTGCAAAACTTCAAAGTCGATTTTCTCTAGAATTTTTGGAAGTTGCGTCGAATAGCTTTGGCTGATTGTTCTTTAAATTCTGAACTTTAGGTACCATAAATATAAAAAGTTTCTAAAATCCTATACTCATGTGGTCTCCTTGTTTGAGAATAAACGTCTTACTGGCCTTTCTTCCTTTCTACATTACCGAAAAATATGTCGGGCATTAAGACTTCAACTGGTCTTTCGCCTCATCAAAACTTGTGTGTTACCTCTTTAACTATTCTCGGTGCAATAGAAATTCATTAAAAAATAAATTTTGGACATATTTACGCACGGCATTCAGAACTGCAGAAGCGAGCGCAGCGTGCGCTATCTACCATAGAGCAATTACAGCTTAAAGTTTTTCCCCATTATTTAACACTTCGAACAAGTGAAGAAACGGGCAACAAAACACCTACACGCTATTCCTTTACACTCAAAGTTTGCCAGTATCTGTACGGAAAGGAAATAATTGCAAAAGCGGATTGTAATCTAAAACGTTCGCTTTGGAGAATGAAATACAACAGAGCAGACAAGGTAACGGTCGCCGCTACGTACCTCTCGGAATTGAATTTATTGGAAAGCGTTCGTTTCGAACCATATTTCCTGCGACAAGTGTTCACATCCCCTTTATTCTTTTTCCATTCTCGATTTGTTTGATGGGCCCATTCTATTCTAGTCCCTCCACGTCAGTTTCCAATTGTATTTGTATTCTTCAGCAAATCAATTTACAGCGTTTATTTCGCAACCTTTTTCACATCGTTGTTTCCTTTTTAAGGTCAATTTGTTTTTCCATATTTAAATTCGAAACCAAAAGACTTGTTATATATTCTCTGAAAGGAAACAGCTTTGCAGTCACAATATTGTCTCCAATACCAACTTCATAGCACGTTTACCTGAGAACATAGTTGATACAATACATTTTATTCAAAATGTTCAAATGTTCGTGAATCTGCTGTTGTCGTCTGTCCGTAGCCTTACATACTACTTAAACTAACTTACATTATGTGCAAACCCCCCCCCCCCCCATGCTTGATGGATGACTCGAACATCCGGCGTGAATAGCCGCTCAGTCCGTAACAAGACGCTTTAGACCTCAAGAACAATTACGCGCGGCACATTGTATTAGAGTTGTCACTGAAGTATGTATTACGTGGCCCATAAATAGTGCAAATTATTATCTAATATGAAACCAGTATCTCTAATTTTCATTCAAGTGAAATATCATTCTTTTAAATTTGAAAATTCATTCTGTTTGATTATAAACACTTTATTAATATAGTCAAATGCTACGCTACATATTGTTTTATTCCATGTTTTAATTTCACTTTTCATTAATTATTTATGTGTAACAAGAAACTTCAGAACTTTTCTAATGTCACAGCTGTTAGCATTCCGTTGGACTTATTATTTACTAGCTTAAACCCGCGGCTCCGCTCGCGTGTTGGTTGATTGTGATAGATAATGCGCGAAACGTCAAATCGATTTTTTTAAAAGAGATGTATTAAAAGAAATTTCTTTTTTACTGCTTTATTTATTTACTCTTATATTTCCTTATTCCTGTGCTTATCCTTACAGAGAAAGAGCTGAAGACACTGTAGCATTCATAGATCAAAGATATGGTTTGTGGCATCACATTTCGCTGTATGTAACCTCCTCGCTATAGAGTCGCAAACTTCATCGCTGGCCTTCAGTCCGAATTTTTTTAAATAATTTGACGACTTTCAACGACCATATCATCCACCCCCTTATAGCTATCGGCAGCCGGCCGCGGTGGCCGAGGGGACTGAGGCGCTCCAGTCACGGTCTGCACGGCCACTGCGGTCGGGGGTTCGAATCCCCCCTCGGGCATGGATATTTGTGCCGTTCTTAGGATTAGCTAGTTCATAAGTAGTTTGCAAGTTTAGGGACTGATGACCCAGTAGTTAAGTGCATAAGCTATACAAACAAACAGCAAACAGCTATCGGCATGGAACTGCTATGGTGTACAACGGGAGACTGCGGACAACAATTACACACAGACCATTCGTTTGCGTTCTGCAGTTTTCGCTGCAGAGCGAAATATTAACACACACACACACGTAGAATTTTATATTCACCGATAACTTTCCATCCCAATATACTCCTCCCTTTTATCATTATCAACCCTCAAGCAACAATGTAACCAATAAAACCATTTTCAAAGAGTAATTATTGTTCCGCATTTCGCGTTATGTTATTCAGATTACTAAATATCTATCAGATCGTTATAAAACCGTACCTGAAACCTTCCTCGGGTATAAATTAGTAAATGTGTAACTCTCTGCGTCTTGTCGTTCTGAAGTGATAAACGTACACCGAACAGACATTCATATTAGTATATAACATAAATAGCTATTCGATCGCAATAAAACCGTGCCTAAAGACTTCCCCGGGTAGACACAAGTTACTGTAAAAAATTTTAGCTCTTTATGTCTTGTGGTTCAGACGTGATAAACTTACACCGAACAGACATTCACATTTATAAATATAGATTACAATTACTCCACTCTTTACATTACAAACTACTATGTACTACAAAATATCCGAAAGATTGTCAAGATAACGACTATTGAAACTCCCTTATGTTGTTTCCCTTTAATATTGAATACTTGTAATTTTCGGCCTAAAATATTGCATATAAGTTCGCCATTATGTCTACCAGACAGTAATGTGCAGTTACTTTGGGTACTTGGTGGTTAATTTTGTAAAAACAAAACAAAACAAAAAAAAATAGTGCAAGCTATGCCACCCCCCCCCCCCCCCCCCGCGGGTGGAGTACACTGTAGTTCACGTCCCCGGCCTCGACCGTGTGTCGCTAGTGCCAGTGCCCCACTACACACGCCGCTGCGCACTGTGCGCGGGGCAGGGGCGCGGCAAAGGACGCCCGCGGGCGGCGGCGTGGGCTGGCCATCTGTTTAAGCTCCAGGTATTTTATATATTTTCACTTTTACACCATGATTCCGATTGCTTTTATACGAACTGTAATTCAGTTCATTTTTAACTTGCTTCTTTATCTTAGTCTGGCACTTGATAATGGTCTAACGGCCGTAACCGGTAGTATTTTGGTAAATTAATATAGTGTTAGATAGAAGAAAGTATCAGCTGTGTCAAAATTTTCATAATTAATTCAGTGACTGGTTTGGGTGCTTCAGTGGCGCTATCTTCAGGTCCCCGTTATGTAACTGTCACAACTGACACTGCATTTAAAAGGGGTGCCCGTTATCTCCGGTATCCGTGAATTGCTTAGTCCATGCTTGATATCTGTCACAAATTGACTAAGGAATTTACGGATACTGGAGAAAACGGCCACCCCTTTTCGATGCAGTGTCACTTGCGACAGTTATATTAATGGGGACCTGAAGATAGTGCTTGTAAAGCATCGAAACCGTTCGCTTAATTAATTAAAATATTTAAACATATCTGCTGGTACTTTCTTCGATGTAATATAATTTTTCAGCTGTAGTCCCAGTCCAATTATTATGGAGAGATTTAAAATTAATAATCCGTTAATGGTGAAACGAAATGAATTTTTAACCATATCTAGCAGCTATAAAAGTGCACCTAATTATTTATTTTAGAAATATCAGTCAATAACTATGACAATTTTCTTTTAATTTTACATAGCGCACGATATGAAGTTTTGTATAGACTGAGAATAAACAGTTCTTAATAGTTCCAGGATGTGACTCGTGCAGTTAATTCACGTTTTACACAGTCAGAGGCAGTTTGTCGGTATCATTTAGCTCCATGAGCGATTGCGATCCACACCTTCAAAGAAGAAGGAAGGAAGAAGCCGCGCGCTTTGGTTGCGGGGTCTAAGGCGTCATTCTAAGGACTGGGCGGACATCTTTGCCTAACATGGAAGTGTTATCCTTACTGAAAGTTAGTTTAAGTAGTTTGTAACTCTAGGGATTCATGACGATAGCAGTTTGCGTCAATAGTTTTACAAACATCTGACGATTAAAGTCCCCTCGATACCGTGGTCATTGGGGCGCACGCACGTATACTTCCTATCAGGCATGGGGAAGGAAATCGGCTTGCCGATTGAAAGTAACCGTGCCTGGAGCGATTTAAAAAAAAACCTAAATCAGATTTGCAGCGCTGTCCTCCGGAATACAAGTGCAGCGTAATGCCACTGTGACACCTCGCTTCGCCCGTTCGATGTCAACATCGACATCGCGCCTCAACTACATACACCCGTAAAATATACCTGCTGGTCTCCTTATGCCTGTCACCGAAACTAATGGATCCACGTGACTTTAGCAGGCGTGCGGGCTTTAACGCAGACGTATGCGCGGTCAGTTCCGTCAAATCAGTAAGTTTTAAAAAGGACACATTAGAGGCACGAGAGAATGTGTTACATCCATAGACCGGAGATAACATAGACAGTGCATGACGTCATTATACTGAAACCAACAACTAAGTCACTTTACTCGGGGCCGGGAGCCGTTTACGTAATTTCGAGCAATCTGAAGCTGTCAGCTGCAGTTTTCTAATTTATAGCAAAAGTCAAGAATAGACTTTACATAATACATCTAATAGGATTTCTGATCGTAATCCCATCACACGTTTAGCAACACAGGAAATGTTATTTGTCCGTAGTTCCTGATAATCATGCGAAGGTCGCTATTTTTACATCGACCTTCGTGGAATACATTGACAGTTGTAAGTGAATTCTGGTAAATCTTTTAGTTTGTAGCTTCGCAGCAATGGAGACGAGATATCAGTTTCACAGCAGCAAAAGTTATATTACGATTCGTCAACAATGCTTTTGAAATGTTTCGTTATTCTTTCGTAAGAACTAAAACTTGTTTGCATCCACGATGTCTGATTTTAAAACAATACAAGCACGTTTGTTTTGATCCTCATGCCACATACAGTATGCCAAAATGTAAAAAAGCAAAATTTTGGCTGTTTGCATTAAATAATAATGAGATGAGGAAATATTTGCGCTCGACAAGGACCGATTGTATGGGGTTAAAATCAAGAGTACTTGGTAAGCGTTTTTAGCTTTGTAGAAGGTTATTAAAAGCATATTTTCACCAAAAATAAATTAGCCTATTGCTGACATATAAATTTGGTCACGACCAGTGAAATAATGTTCCCATCGATAATCACATTCATAAAATGGAAAGAAGTTAAATATTTATAGTGCAACACAAACACTAAGGCTCCATAAGTCTGTAATTCGTAAAAAAAGAACTGAAAATAGTTTTCACCGGGGCAAACGTAAAATCGACAACGTCGCATTAATATTAGTAATTAGTACATGTGTAATAGGAATATGAGGTCTTTTATTGTTAAACTCAAAGATTGATTTCACCTGTAAATGAGAAAAATCTGGTGGTCAGGATGACAAAAACTCAGTCAGGTGAGTCGTGGCAATTTTAAATGTTGCTTTCAAAACATAACACGAGAGATACGGACAGGTGCAGTCTACGAGGCGTTTTATTTTATTTTATTTTTTAATAAGTTCCGTTTTGTTGTAGACTCTAATAGTTCGCTCGCATACCGCAACGAGAGCGTGCGTCGTGTACCGGCTCGATTCGGGAACAACTGTGTTCAGTTTCAGCTCTGTATCTAATCTGTACGGGTCTGTTCTGTGATTTCAAAATGTTTCAAACTATCAATTCGCCCATTACCAGCAAGGAACCAGTCTGCTGCAGAAATTCATCGACAGATTTGCGAAGTGGACGGTGATTCTATTATGAGTGAAAGCAAAGTGCGTAAGTGGGTACGAGAATTCAAAGAGGTCCGTGACAACGTCCATGATCAGGACCGCTCGGGTCGCCCTTATTCGAATACAGACGATTTGGTGGCCTCAGTTGAAGTGCGGATTCGTGAGAACACGCGTTCCACCTCCACCTCAAACAAAACCTCAGTGGCAACCGTTACAATGACGACGACGACGACGACGTGAAAATGGCAGTGTACTCTTAGTTATCGGAGAACGCGGCAAGCTTTTATGAAGAGAGTATTTTTAAATTGTTTGACAGGTATGACAAGTGTTTGAACAAACTTGGCAACTAGGTCAATAAATAGAGTCCTGTATGTACCGGGTGATCAAAAAGTCTGTATAAATTTGAAAACTTAATAAATCACGGAATAATGAAGATAGAGAGGTAAAAATTGATACACATGCTTGGAATGACATAGGGTTTTATTACAACAACAAAAAAGTATTGATAGACGCGTGAAAGATCTCTTTGGAGTTGATCGTGTGCTCAGCCGCCACTTTCGTCATGCTTGGCCTCCCAGGTCTCCAGACCCCAGTCCGTGCGATTATTAGCTTTGTGGTTACCTGAAATCGCAAGTGTATCGTGAGCGACCGACATCTCTAGGGATGCTGAAAGACAACATCTGATGCCAATGCATCACCAGAACTCCGGACATGCTTTACAGTGCTGTTCACATCTTTATTCCTCGACTACAGCTATTGTTGAGGAATGATGGTGAACATACTGAGCATTTCCTGTAAAGAACATCATCTTTGCTTTCTCTTACTTTGTTACGCTAAGTATTGCTTTTCTGATCAGATGAACCTCCATCTATCAAACATTTTTTGTTCTAATAAAACCCCATGTCATTCCAAGCATGTGTGTCAATTTGTACCTATCTACATTATTCCGTTATTTATTAAGTTTTCAAATTTATACTGACTTTTTGATCACCAGGTACTATCTGAAAATAAATTTACTTTTTGAAATAATATTTCGTTGTGTACTTATGTTCAGACGGAACTTACTTAAAAAACACGTCTCGTATATTACCTTTGGTCTAGCGTTGCATCCACCGTGGAAGATGCTGTGTTGGACGAAGTGTTCAGACAGTGCAACGGGTGTATGCACAATGGTCCACGGAAGGCCGCAGAACACGAAGAGATAAGACTAGCACCCCGTCAGACTAGTGTTGCAGGACTGATGTGCGTCCCCCTCGGCTACGGCGCTACAATGGAACAGTGTCAGGCATCGTACACCACCAGGGAATACAGTCCGTCCATATTTATTACGGCATGGGCTACGTGCTCGTCATCTGCGTCTACTTTTTACTAAGGTCCAGAAGCATGTTATGCAACAATGGTCTACGGAATGAGCTCATTGGCGACAGAAAAGCCACGACGAATCCATTATGATCGCTTTTTAGTTGGCTGCAAACAGGGTAGAGGCATCAAGGCAACAGCATTCACACAAGTCACATAGCGACTATTCAAGGCCTCATGTTGTGGTGTGCTACTGGGTACAACAAAAAAAAGTCGTAGTTGTTGCGTCGACAGGGCACAGCGACCTTTGCACGAGACCCCAGGCGCCAATTTTCATCAGGACAATGCACGACCACATGCTGCTGTACCAACTCGTTCCTTCTTAGTGCGACAGGAGTTCAGGCGTTTTCCCTCGCCTGTCAGATCACCAGATTTATCGGCAACTGAAAAGGAGTGCGATATCATGATACCATTATACATGAGATTTAGAACCAGGTAAGTGCAGCATGGATAGCTATATCACAGGACGCCATTCTCGCTTGAAACGAATCGATGACGTCATGCATGGCTTATCAAGGCACGTGGTGGACCCTGTGCCTACTAGCAACAGGACACGTACTGACTGATGCGATGATGTGACTGATTGCTAGATCATACATGTCCTGTGAATATTAACATGCCAACCCCATTCAAGAACTGTTTTATTTTTTTTATTTTTTATTTTTTTTATTTTTTATTTCCAAAATATCATTAAGCTTCTGGACTCTCAGAAATGTTGAGCAAGTGTTTAACAAACGTGTGCCTTTACATGCAATATCAACACGCTGCAAGGGGCCAATGTCGGCAATCATTTCACGTTAGCTCTATTGAGACCTACATTTCGTCAGTTATCTGTAGCATGTTTTCCGGCGTGTTATGTTATTCCATAAATAAAACAGTTAAATTTCCATGAACATTTTGTGAAGCAAGTTGGACAGTATCATGTCCATGTGAGTAAGAACATTGTCATGTAAATATGCTATTATACGAGGTGCGTCCAAAAAGTAAGTTCCGTTTCAATTTATCTCCGCGCTGCGATTGCAGTTCCGCACATGCGCTGTAGACGTTGTGTAACAAGGAGAAGAACGTGCGCCATTTGGAGATCGCTGTCAGTTACGTACGCTTTGTTGTGCTTGTTTGAAATGTCGGCGTTGATTGAAAATCCAGCCGCCTGTGAAATCAGGTCGGTTATTTGGTTTCTGAATGCGAGGAAAGTGAAATCAAGTCAAATTTATCGGTGATGTTGACGGACCAAATGCGATGAGTGATTCGATGGTGAGAAGATGGGTCCGACAGTTCAATGGCGGGAGTAGTGATGTGCACGATGAAGAACGAAGTGGACGTCCATCTTTGGTTACAGAAGAACTGGTTCACGCGATTGATGACAAGATCCAAGAAAACCGTAGGTTTACAATTAGTGCTCTCGCTATGGACTTCCCCCCCCCCCCAAATTTCACGATCACTGATGCATGAAATTGTTACCAAACAACTGAAATTCCGTAAACTTTGCTCACGTTTGGTACCAAAGATTCTCACTGAGCAACACAAAACACAACGGATGGATAGTGCGCTTGAGTTTTTGACCCGTTATGCTAAAAGTGGCGAAGAAATTCTGAGGAGGATAGTCACAGGAGATGAAAAGTGGGTTTCTTACGACACCTCTGAGAGTAAGCGGCAATCAATGGAATAGAGGCACACTTCATCTCCACCAAAGGTAAAGCCGAAGCAGATCATGACACCTCGGAAAATGATGTGCACAGTGTTCTGGGACTGGAAAGGCATCCTACTAATTGACTTCTTACCACGTGGTCAAACAATCAAAGCAGATGCTTATTGCGAGACACTTCGGAAATTGCGCCGTGCAATTGAGAATAAGCGCCGGGGACTGTTGCCAAAAGGTGTTATTTTGCTTCAAGACAACGCACAACCACACACTCCAAATGTGACGAAAAATCTCCTACAGGGATTTGGCTGGGACGTGTTTGACCATCCTCCGTACAGCCCTGACCTCGCTACTAGCGACTTTCATCTGTTCTTACATCTCAAGTCTTTCCTTGGCGGTCATCACTTCACCAATGACGACGAGCTGTAAGAAACTGATTCCAACTGGTTGAAGACACAGTCGACAGATCTCTATGAAAAAAGGTATACAAAACCTGGTGCCACGCTATGACAAATACCTGCAAAAATTTCGGCAGTTCTGTGGAAAAAGTAGTTTACGAGTTGTATAATTTTGTGCAATAAACATTTCTTCTGTATCTGTGTACAATTTCATTTTATTAGTAAACGGAACTTACTTACTGGGTGCGCCTCGTACATGCTATATAGTCAATAAGTTCCGAGACTTGACACCTGGAATATAGGCATCCACAAGTTTCTGTATACTGCACAAGCTGCCGCATTACAGGTGCCTGTCGTTACAGTTTCGGACAGTAAAGGAAACACAACGTTCCGTCTCTAGTTACTATCCGGTTGAGAAATGTCAGATCCTCGTCCGCATAACTAACGGTTTTGTAGCAACATGCCGGTTTACCAGCTTATTTGTTAATATTTGACTTCACTTTATTGGACCGAGTGGATAAAATAAATAGTGAGGATAAATGTTCAAATGTTTGTACACCTAAGTGACCAAACTGATAAGCTCATCGTTTCTAGACTTACAAACTATTTAAACGATCTTATGCGAATAACGCACGCACACACACACACACACACACACACACACACACACACACATACACACACACAAACGCATACACATGTCCGAGGGAGTACTCGAATCTCTGACCAGGTAAGTCCGCACAATGGTGAGGATATAAAGCCTTATACAATACACTACATTATTCTTCTCACACGTTAAACCGTTTTGTGTAATATCATCAAAACGGCAATTTTCTTCTATTCTGAAAATTATTCTAAATAGTACAATATCAATTGAAAATCATGTAAATAAAAGAGTATGAATGGTGTCAGTTATTCACTTATTTACATGTTGGTTTCATTGTAAATCTCACTTAAAATCCGGACACGGAAACAGTGTTTTGTTGTAGTAAAAAGTAGTTCTACAATACAATTTTGGACATGGGAAACGTTTGCACATTTTTGTACAATATTATACTTTGAAATAACAATTATACTTTGAAATAACAAGCTTCCTATCATTAACGGCTTTGTTACTTCTTTCTGCCCTTTGTTCCTCATGTTTTAGGGTGTATGTTTACTTTGTGATGTGATTATTGCATGTTTCTCACTTTTTTTCCTGTAGCAACAAATAAGGCTGCCATTACTATTCGATACGTGGATGCAGCTGACTGCTGTTTACTTGTTTTAGTGCGTGTTTGCTAACTGGATGGCGCGCGAATTTCGAGTGTTTACTGTTTGGGCGGTGTAAGTGCAATATGTTGTCAGAGGACGTAGGAGTGAAGCAATATAGCGGGCGCATATTTACGTTGCGCGCGCGCTCGCGCACTCGTGTGTGTGTGTGTGTGTGTGTGTGTGTGTGTAAGAGAGAGAGTGGAAAAACAGAGGGGGAAGAGAGTGCGGTTGTTATTTGTACATTTCTTCTATGGTACCAAACAGGGTTTTGTTGCAGAGTAAAATGTATTTATTGAGTGCACTTTTTCATGCGCTGTTCTAAGTGACAATTCATGTTGTTAACGTCTGGTATTGGCTTTGCTACTCTTCTGAATTGAATATATCTAGTGTTGTGATTCTCCGATATTAGGTGGACTGCAATAGTTGTTTGACAGCAGTTACTTTTTAATCACTTTTTCTGTCCAGTGCCTCTGGTCCTAACATTCAACTAACTCAACTACTTGGTTATTAGTCCGTAGACTACAAACTACTTAAACTGAAATAAACAGAATATATGACATCAACTGCGATTGGGCAAAGCTGAAAATGTGTACCCAGCCAGGATTCGAACCCGGGTCTCCTGCTTTCTAGGCAGTTGCACTGACCCCTACACCACTGGGGACACAGACATCACAGCACCTGCAAGGACTACCTAAGCACAACTCCCGTCAGACACAATTCCCAGCTTCACCCTGCCCACAGTACTCAAACTCGTAGTTATGAAACTAATTCCCGTAAGAGTAAGGACCAGAAACTTGCCCACCCCTCCCCACTAACGAAAGGGTCATTGCCCGTCACCGGCATATATATATATATGGCGTCTGTTCCAGAGAATAAACGCCACTTCTGTTCCTGCAGTTGTTATTATTTCATATTCAAACAATATATAACATGAATTGCGATTTCAAAGAATATATGACATGAACTGCGATTGGACAATCATCTTTTCCTTAGTGGGGAGGGGTGGGCAAGTTTGTGGCCCTTACTCTTACGGGAATTAGTTTCATAATTACGAGATTGAGTACTGTGGGCAGGATTAAGCTGGGAATTTGTATCTGACGGGATGCAGGCTTCGGTAATCCTTGCAGGTGCGGTGGTGACTGTGTTCCCAGTGGTGTAGGGGTCAGCGCAACTACCAAGAAAGCAGGAGACCCGGGTTCGAATCCCGGCTGGGTACACATTTTCAGCTTTGCCAATCGCAGTTGATGTCATATATTCTGTGAATATATAGTTTATTTCAGTTTAAGTAGTTGGTAATCTACGAAGTAATAACCAAGTAGTTGAGTCCGACAAATTTAAAAACGTTTTGACATTGGTAGTAATCGGTTATAAACTGTTCGTCTTGAAGTTAGGACCGAAAAAAAACTCGTATATGTTCTACAGTGAGCAGTAAGAGCTGCAACTTCTACCGTTAGTTTCACGACCTTGACTAACGGGTTTTATGCGTGGAACCACACCTACAAGTGAGAATAAAAGTGACCAATCATCCAGCATTGTTGGACAGCTGTCGCAGCACGTAAAAATTGTGTGACAGTTCTCCGAAACGACGAGCTTCTCGGAGGTTATAATTGGAGCCCTTTACAATGTGCTTAGTCGGCTGTAGGTAGCACATGTGCTTCTCCCCGGCATGGTAGAAGTTGACATGTTGGTTTGACACTGAGGCTTATGGCAATAAACGTTAAGGGATACACACGAATGACAGTCCGACAGCTGTATCACAATGCTCTTTGCTGTCGGACGACGATGGAACTCGTATTTGCCACCCGTCCCACACCTTTGTAGATGTTTGTTGGGTGGTTTGCTTCGGATAGCGGGACTAAACTGCTAAGGTTATCAGTCCCCCGGTGGGGAGAAAAAGAAGTGGGGATAGGAAAGGTTGGGAGTAGGAAAGGAAATGCAGTCCGGGAAGTAAAGAGGGGAGAAAGACTGCATTAGCTCGGGGCCCGTGCTCGTCACGCACGTACTCACGAAAGAACCGTGAGCCCCTGCGGGGTGTCTTGTTTGTGAGCAACAGATGCTCCCCATGGCCAATGATAAATACAGGCCTGTGAGCAATCTCCTGTGCTGTCACCAGATCCCAATAGCGTCATAATGAATTTTGCACGCTATATCGAAGAGCATCGCCATGTATCGACTAATTTCAGCGTAGCTACGCGAGTTAAATGTTGTTCTGATGTACAGAAGCCCACTATCGTCAGCGTTTATTAGTCATCACGATGTCATATCTGACGCTTGGGTATCTACTCAACAGACCGTTCACTCACCTGCGCAAAAAAAAAAAGAGAGAGAAAGAAAAAAAAAACTCAGTGACGTCACCGGCAAGTGCCACTGCAGAACAACACCGCCGCGTGAGAGAGCCTCAGTGTTTGATGCCACACAGAGCAAGCCGCGATCGCGTAGCGAAGTGGATGGCCGCCAGGTCAGAAGAGCCTACGGTCTTGTAGCGGCCAGCCAGCGAGCTACGCGATCGCTGCCTGCTCTGCGTGACGTCAGACGATTGCGCTGAGGCCTTCTCTGGCGGCTGTGTTGTTGTTGCGCAGAGGCGCGCTGCCTGCCGTGTGTTTGCGGAGCGGATGAGAGGCGGCTTAGCGCCTCGGCAGACGGCTGCGATTTCCGGGGCAACCTGACCTGCAGCCGCTCTGCTCGATGGCGGCCAATTCCATCTCCGGCGCCAACGGAAACGACGCCACACGCCAAACCCGGGAGGAGGCACGCTCTGAACCTGAGCATCACACCAATACAAGCACCCCTTGTCTTTATGGCGGACGGACGTGCATTAACTTAATTAATTCGTACGCATCTCATAATATCCTTTCTGAAATTTCCTTTTATTCTCGGAGAGTAAACCAGTTATATTTACTTTTGTACTAGTAACACGCCCCGCGTCGCATGGGTGCAATTTACTAATGATGAAAATGAAAAGTGTGCTTATCAAAAATTTATTAAGTACGATTGTTTAGACAGTGATATCTATTTATTCCCAGTGGCTTACCTCTTGCGATGTATATCAGTCAGTTCGTCAACTGACTAACAAGGGCCGGCCGCGGTGGCCGAGGGGACTGAGGTGCTCCAGTACGGTCTGCACCGCCACTGCGGTCGGGGGTTCGAATCCCCCCTCGGGCATGGATATTAGTGCCGTCTTTAGTATTAGCTAGTTCGTAAGTAGTTTCTAAGTTTAGGGACTGATGACCCCGTAGTTAAGTCCCATAAACTATACAAACATTTGAACTAACATTGAATTCATCCATATCAGTGCGCACACAGCGCAATCTGTGGCTGCTCTGTTCGGTCGATGGGACTGGGAAGTACTGTACATCCACCATACTCCCCGTACGTACTCCCCTTGTGACTTTGATTTGATTCCGCAGATTAAGGAACCATGTAATGGAGGGTATTCATAAACTAATATTCAAAGGAGGATCAAATTCGCTGACAATAAATTATTTATTCACTTCAAACATGAGCAAATGGGGAACCAATTTTGTTAAACAATAAAAATGCATCCCATTTCAGATTAACTTAAAGTAATTTGAACTGAACATCGTCGGAGGAGGGATTTACAATCAACAAGCACGATCCAAAGCGAAACTCACCCAACTCAGTGTGCTGATACAAAGCAGAAGCAGGCGCCGTTATTGTAGCCGAAATTCAGCGAACCAGGATGTACCACACAACACAAGGAAAATAGACTTCGTGGGTGGCTCTGGTCTGTCTTCCTTTACTGGAGATGGTGCGCGATAATAGTGGGATTCCGTTTAAAACAAACCGTGAGCATGCAGACGTACTGAAAAACACGACACGTGTCTGCTATATTACATATTCGCACTCCACTGACTCCACTGAAGGCGAAGTGCTTAAAGATAATGTTCCCACAAAAATGAACAGAATCATAGATTACGATGCAAGAATACACAATAGTAAGGCACTGGTATGTGAGGAATGGCGAGAACTCAAGTGACTAGCTATAAACCCTTGAAGTCGAAGTTCGGAACCACGTGGCTCCGAAAACCAGTAAAGAATACAAACACTTCAATTTCCGAAGAATAAAGAAAAATAGCTTCGGCATGCAACTCTTAGAAATGCGTAGGTTATCATAAGGAAGTTAAAGAAATACATACAACTGTAATATTATGTACAGGGGGTATGTAAACCATTCCTATATCATTTTCTTTCCTCCTCCATGTTGCCATGGATGACGCACAACAGTTTGCGTTTGTATCGCAATGACAGTGTACGCGAGGGTTGTAGTTACTTCCCGCTGCACTGTGTGAAGAGTAGAAACTCTAAAAGTTCAGCAACCTGACGTCTTCTATAGATGTCCCCCCGTAGATAAGCACGCAGGTCAGAGTTCTTGAAAGAGGCTGAAATTGCTGAACTATTGGTAGGAACTCATCTAGTTACTGAATAAAAGTGAAATGCTCGGGAATCGGGATTCCAACTGATTTATTTAAAGTCAGCAGAAAACCAGTAAACTGCATAATAACATCCACTTGATACGGATTGTTTTAAATGAAATTAAATATAAAGTCATTTCCCTTGCCTTCAGATGATTTAAGCAATGTATTATGACTGCCTACGTATGCATGTTACTTCACCGAGTGCGCGTACTGAAATCACATGTTACTCTTCCGAGTGCCTGTTCTGAAGTGTGGCGGCTCGATGCAATACTGCCTTCGTTCCGCAATTTGGCGCGCAAACATGGCTGCCATGCATCGTCCGTCTGAAATTAATTGTTTTGTTTATAGAATTAGCAATTATTAATATGTTTTACCTACGCAGGGCATAGCTTGAGGGGTTTTATGAACTGAGTTGGACATTGAATATATTATTAGTTTATTGAATATTAATAAAAATATGATAGCGTTTTGGCGCGTGACCGCCAGTGCTACAGACAATTGGCGTCCAGTGCCTGTCGCTCGGGGACTTCCCTAGAATTCTGGGAGATTTGGCAGTGCTCTTTCCCATGAGAACCCGACCTATCGTACCACCTGTCGTGGTTCTCACCAGCTTTTACCATCTGTCGCCTACTGGTCGTAACCGGCTGCACTGAAGCAATACTTCGAACTTAATATGATGGCTTTATTCATTCATTCATTTCCGTGTCCAGATCAAGTTTTATTTTTCCAATAGTTAGCCACCGCCACGACTTTGTCATTGGCTTGTAGCAGGTCACTGAAACTGAAGGGCTTCGGCAATAGTCGGCACGTAAGCAGATGTGCCTCGTCCTGAACCTCTCCGCATTCACAAAGAGCATCGTCATCGTTAGTCAGCAGGCCCCACCTGCGCAGATTAGTTTTACATCTGGGTACACCAGCCCTCATCCTGTTCAGTGTTCTCCAAACTGTATAGGGAAGCTTGTTTCCAGGTGTCATTTCCACTTTTGGTGTTATTGGCAGTCCGGTTTGTTCATTCTTCCATTTACAGACTCTGTTATCTTGCTGCGAACTGTCAAGGATCTTAGTTCTTGCGATGAAGCTGTTTCGAGATTTGAGCCTCCGAGCCTGAGTGACGTGCCTATTAAATGGATGTCGGTAATCATTCTCTTTCTTTGTTCTCTAAGCGTCTGCTGCCACCTTCCTTCTTATCCTGGGTGGGGCAATTCCAGCAAGGAGGTACATATTATCTGTTGGTGTGGGTCTGAGACAGCCTATGCCAGAAATATTACATACAGCCAGACGCGATTGGAAGCGTTTACACGGAAAAAATCAGAAAAATAGAATAAATTCAAAGTCGGAGTAAATCAGCTAAGAAATACGGCATGCAGTCCCTAGAAATACGTAGTATTTCCTAAGCAATCTGATAAAGGGGGGTCGTACAAGGCTGGAAGAGAATTTACTCACGGAGTTCGATTGCAAAGTACAGGTTTGGAAACGAAACAGCAATTTAAAATAGACGGAAAGGAAGGTTATGCAAGTGGTTAATGAACCCTCTGCCGGGCACTTAAATTTGAACTGCAGAGTATATATGTAGATGTAGATGTCGTTAACGTTGTGAACTGGGATTCAAACCGGACCTGTCGCTGTCAACATTTACGCCAGTCAAAAATTTCTGTTAATATTCCTGGCGATTTAATCCTCGTATGAAACGTTCGGGTCGGATCCGACCTGCCAGTTAGAAAAGTGCGCATGTCTCTTCTCCCCCGTTGCTGTACAACGATAGATTCCCCGATCCAGGGTAGGATCCGACCCATTGTTTATAGTATTGTCCCTCCTCGCTGGGTCGGATGTGACCCAGTGTTTATTATTGTGCTCCAGTTTTATATTGATTATTATGTATAATATTGTTATATTATATTGTTATATATTATTCTTCCAGAGTTCCTGACACGTGATATATAGTTTCCTGATATGTGATATAAAGTCCTGATATGAGATATATAATTGCCTGATGTGTTATACATAAGGTACGAATATTTGATATGTAACTTCCAGATCTGTGATGAATAAGTTTCTCAATTCATGAATTTTATGTGATATACGTTGCTAAGTCACTAAGTTTACGTGATATGAGATTTCTTCAGTCTCTAATCTAAGTATATGTTTAGAAATGGCTAGAATATAATACTGAAATAATTGTTTTTATTTTATTTCATTTGTTTTTCTTTTTTTATAATGTCTTACTTTTTATAATGTTTTACTATATTCGAAAAGACTGAAACATTTCTTTCAGGGTTTTTTTTTTTTTTTTTTTTTTTTGTGGTTTTAGGGCGCACAACTGCTAAGGTCATTAGCGTCCAGATAAGAACGGAGATTCGCTAGATCTCGAAAAAATTGGTAACTACCAGATATAGTATCAAAAGGAGGCTAAAAACGAAAGATAAAAACAATTAAAAGGGTTAAATATCTTTGATAGATTGGCCATGTTGTTAAAGCGCAAAATTCGAGCAGCTGCTCGTGTGTCATCAGCTAAAAATTCCTCCAGTATACGGAAAGTGAAGGGCTACAAGGAGATGATGAAAATTTGTACAAGACAGTAAAACATGTCGCACCGTCAGCAATTCACCGCAGGAGCACAGCGGTGCAGGGTCGGCGGTTAGCAAATGACGGTGGCTGAAACGGCAGTGACCGATCCACAACCGGGCCAGGATGACCTCCTCTCGCCGAGAGGGGCGTGAGGTGGTCCTCCAAGCGGTCGGGATCGGTTTTACAGTTCTCAATTTATTGTCGTGCAGTGAGAACCACGCACTGTGCCAGGACGACACGATACTCCGGCGAAGAGCCCGTTGAATATCGTCCGATGGGACGCAAAATTTCTTTCAGGTGCCTTAGTCATTCATTACTTTGAGTATATGTAATTGCGTAATTGCATGTTAAATAAACTATATTATATATAAAACTATGTGCATTATTGATTCCTGTACTCATAAATTTCAATTATGAGGCAAGGAGTCCGATACGACCCAATGTTTATATTTGTGTGGTCACCAGCAACGTTTATAGATTAACCCTGCTGTGTTCCTCGAAAAAGGTATACACATATGGTCTTTCGGGTCATAATGACCCAGTGTGGTATTTGAAGGGTATAATGAAAATAAACCGTTAAAAATTATTATTAGGGAGTTCAGGCTTATTTTTTCTCACTGTGCCCAACATTGTAACATGTCTTTTGAGGAGTCCTTGGCCTAATGCATATGACGTGAAGAAGTTGTCACATGTGACATTTTGTCCTTTTAGCTCATAAGTCAGATCCATGACAACCCTCATACCTTGATTTTTCTCAGGTGATTGTCCAGGTAATTTTCCTGTATAGATTTGTGCCTTCAAAACGTAAGAAGTGGCACTATCACACAATGTCCATATCTTTACCCATATTTTGATGGTTTGCTCGGTATATATTGTTTGAATCGACAACGTCCTCGAAAAGCCACAAGTTGCTCATCCACAGTTACATTTGTGCTAGGATTATATAGTGTTGAAAACATTTCCACCCACTTATCCCACAGAACTCTTATAGGTGCCAACTTGTCATTTACTCTTCGTGCTCTTCGATCAGACTTGTCATCGAAACGTAAGATACGTGAAATGCAACAGAACCGTTTCAGCGACTTTACGGCAAGGAAAAATGACTCTTTCCGTTTCTGGATCCCACAGACTCTTTGTTGATTCACCATATGATTTGTACACACCAGCCAGTAATAACAGGCCAATACAGGCCTGAAGTGTAATTTTATCTAATGCTTCCCAGCCATCTCCACAAACTCTTTGACACTCAATATTAGTCATTTCCACCACAATACTCTGAATATTATCATTCATCATATCAAGAAAAGATGATTTTATGTCACTTACTCTGGCGATAGCGGATCTTGTCAGACCAGGAGTCACGTTTATAATGTTTGCACTAGATGCTCTTCCAGTTTGCGGAAAAGGTTGTAAGCTCCATGTGATCTTTTTGTCTTTAGACTGAATGAATTGAACATTCATTGTCATTTGATATGTCGGCATCTGAAATGTCTTCTGATTCAGATGAAGGATGAATGTTGTCATCACTGGTGTGATTTTCATCTTCAGATATTGTATCCTCACTGTCAGATGCATTTACTAAAGCTTCCAATTGCTCAACAGAAAGAACTCTTTTCGTCATAATAGCTCCACAAACGTTACTGCGATAGATATATGAGCTGCACACAACAGATGAGAAAATGTAACTGTGAGTGATAATGTGGTACAATAATTTGAACTCAATCAGTGACTTCGATTGTTGAGTAGCCTTCACACATTTCAACAATAAAGAATCAGACGTTTACCTTGTCGTGAAACCCGTGTGTACACTTCACACATGACGATATAAAACTTGACTATGATATCTGTACGTTCTGTGAATTTTTAATTGCCCCGGGTCATATTGACCCGAAGAACACAACTGTAACAAATTAAGTTTTAGGAAGGGGGGAAAAGTATTGATTGTAATTTGATATTTGAAGTATTTATAATGTCTCGAAAAACAAAGTCTTCAAGTTTGAAGAAATAAGATATAAATATTAAAAAGCTAGGAAAGAACAAATTCCTTTTTGGGTCATAATGACCCGAAGATAACAGCAGAGTTTATGTCAGCGTTATACTGCATCTAAAACTATTACGCCGGCGCGCTCAGTGGGCAGTGGACCGTTTCCGCCACGTGGGCTCCATTTGGGCAGAGCACCCTCCGTTGGGCGGTAACAGGGCTGTCACCGCAGCGATCCGTCATGCCGGCCGCGACGTGCCTCGCATATTTCAGGCCAGTCGGTGGCGTGCCGCGCTGGAAGCCGTGTGCTCGTTATGGATGGCGACCGCTGGAATGCGTATTGACTGACCCAATAACTCGATACGGGCCGCCGCCTGCAGGTAGGCTTCGCTGCAGCGCAACCTGCCGCGGTCCGTCCACATAGTCGGCGAGTGCTGGGCAGTTCCTGGTACTGCCGCCATCCATACCGTTCACATACTACGTGAAATAAAAAAAACATTATCTGCGCGCTGAAATATGAGCCCTAGTTGCGCGAGATAAATTATAGCGTTTCTTGTTTAAGACGTACCTCAACTTTATTTAAGAGTAGAATTTCTTAGGGTTTCGTGATTACATTTTCATATGGCGCAGTATATATTTTCAGTAGATGACAAGTGTGTCGGTGTTACTAATATTGTCCTTGACAGGTAAGTATGCACTGCTCTACAAGCATTTTCATTTATGTTGTTACATTGAAACGATACTGTAGTATCATTCCATTAAATTCTTGTTTACTACAGTGTACGTTACTTTCATCTGATTATCATTTCGTAAAAGTGTGCTTGGCCTTTAGTGCCACTGTAATGGGGGATGTACTAGGTGGAGACAAGAATGCTTTATTATTTATTACGATTGTTATTGCAGGACAAATAAGTGAGCGCCGCTCACATAAGGAGCTTTGCTCCACATTACCCAACTCCTCTTATACCCTATGTGATTGTGTGTGTGAGGGTCTGTAAGTGTGCATGAAGCCGCGGCTGGGAAGGCAGAGATGCAGAACACTCGGTAGGTTTGCTAACTTTAGTTTTGGGGTGTGGCAGAGAGGTTTCCTTGGGGATGAGATGGTCAACTGGCCGCGACTTGCGAGTTCCTTCAGAATTCGGAGGTTGGCAGAAGGTCCTGTTAGATCACAAGCCAATGAGGGCGCGGCTACTCGCGAACTGGAACGGGGGGATCGGTTAGGACGGGGAGCGACCACGAGAGGGAGAACGTTTCCGGCTGTCGAACAGGAAGGATGTGAGTACGGTGGCCTCCGTGGTAAAGTATCAGGAACTGTGTTGGTTGTGTTAATTCTGTCTTTATTTCAGCGGGGAAATGATTTTGTATACTGGGAATGTTGTGCATAGCCACGTGGGTGCAGTATGAGAGAGTAAAGAATGTACGGTATGAATGTACGGTTGCGATCCTTGTCTTAATCCATTGGTGATACATTTAGTGAATGAATATTTTGTAGTTTTGGCTTTAAAATGATGATAGGGAGATGTACAGTGAATTTAATAAACTTGTGTAAATAGTTAAACATTTCGTCTCTAGTTGTTTTTATGAAATTCTGAGTCCCATTTATGCTTAATTAATGATTAAAAAAAAGAGAGTGAGAATATTTAATGGGGAATTGCGAGAATATAAATAGGGGAATTTCATCTAGTAAGGGAACTGCCACTGGTATGCTATCAATTGCTGCAGTCTTTTGTGTGTAAAAAGTCGTTATCCGTTGCCATACAATTTTATCAGGGCGATAACATCTGCTTTTAGCACCGTAAATAATCACTGAGCAGGGCGGCAACTGGTAGGAAGCGGAGGGTGGTTAACTTACAACATCAAGACAATCTGTGATAAACCTATTCACTACACGCATACGTGTAACATATAAAGCAGAGTGTCCGTAACTCTGTACGTGTTGCATACAAATCTTACAGTTTTGATCAAATCTATCTCAAATTTTATACAGGTAAGCTTAAATCCACGAGAACGGTCGCCGTAAGTGTAAGAATCACGTACGAAACATAGTTGACGAGATATGACGTCATAAACAATGAGATGCGCGAAAAACTGCTGCATTTTGAGACAATTCTGCTTATTTTCTCCTAAGCCATCGCATCGATTTCAACCAAATTTGGCACACACATTCCTTACCGTGAGGTAATAATTGTTACACGGTTAAGAATCACATACAGCACATGGTTCAAAACATATTTCGTCGTAACCCATAGAAATCGCAAGAAATGCCATATAATGCGGCGAGACTTTCGAAATACACTGTATGAGAATGACAGTTGCAACAAACATTAAACAGATTTTCAAACCTTTATTAAACTTCTCGCTGGCAACCATAGTAAAATGATGAAAGGAAAAAAGTTTCTCGCTTACTACTTTTCCGCTGTTTATGGAGTAAAACTACGGCTCTCGGTATGACGTTACAATTTATAGTTTGAACTATACAAATTGTAGCGAAAGGAAATTTTACAGTATAAACATACATAGTTGATTGTAGCTTCTAAATTGTATCACATTCCGACACGTAGTTCATGAGATATGAGCACATAAACAGTAACGTTCCGTTAACTACGGCACTCAGTATGACGTTACAATGTTTAATTTCTACACTACAAATTGTACCCGCAGGAAATTTTACAAACAGTGCACACTGATATAGTTGAGTATACCCTCTAAATTGTATCACAATATGACACATAGTTCATGAGATATGACCACATAAACACTATCGTTCATGGAAAAGAGATTTACAGTCATACAGCCCTTATTACAATTGAATATATACCTGAAAAATGGCAGGAATAAATAAATAAATAAATACCCGGGGAACGACGGATTTTCAGCTAAATAATGTCTCAAATCTCCACCAGTGTAAATGTTAACCCTCTAACAGTGTAAATTTTCTCGCGCCTCGCGGCATTTCATCGCTTAGTAATCTCAATAGTTCTGTGCTATTGGCAGCAAAAATATGTTCTGGGAAACAAGCTGAATTTTTTTTTAATTTTTTAATTCGATAGTTTCAAATACTTTACGAGAGGAGCAAATGCATGCACATTTCTTTTACTAAAATCACCTTTCCAAGTATTTGTTTCCTTTAGTAGTACAAAATCTTATTCCAGAAATTCTCCTTATAGGAACGACATTGTCAACAGGGAATACAATTCTTAGTTGTTGGTTGGTACGCACATGTGCACATAGGAACAATTTCACGATATTTTTCTCATTAATTGTTAGAGTCCTAAAAAAATGTTAAAATGTCAAGAGGCCATTGCGGCCATATAAAGGTCTCAGTACATTTGGTACGGCCTCCCGAATGTTGACTACTGGGGGCTAGAAGCGTCTCTCTGCGGAGCGCGCGGCTGCTCGCCGTGGAGGTTTGAGTCCTCTCTGCGGCATGGGTGTGTGGTTTCTCCTTAGGTTAGTTTACTGATGACCACGCGGTTTGGTCCGATAGATTTACAGACATTTGAACATTTGGAACTCAGCGATCGTCAAACGACACGTGCTTTGTTTTGTTTCGTTAAATATCTCCAGTAATAGTAGATTTTCGTCTGTTCATTACTTACAGCGGGATTCGGTACGTGAATACAACCTTTACCAGAATTTCCGCACAAAATAAAATGACCTCAAACGGCGAAAAGTGAAATACAAACGGCTTACAATTAATTCTATGCGACCATTGTTTTATTTATTTGTACACAAATACTATTGAGTCAGATAGATTGGATGATGAATCGTGGCCCAAGAACAACTACTGAGAACTTATTTGCAAATTCATCCACTTACCACTTTTAATGAAGATTACTTTGGTATCTAACGGGATACGACTTTTCAGTATCAAATGTAAATATGTCTTTCATCTTGTTATTATGAATAAGGATAGCCTTTTTTTTATTCACCTAAATTCTCATAGGATTAATCTGACGGTATACAGATAGTAGCAATAAAATACATAGCCGAGGTGGAATGGCAGAGCGCTCTGAGGAGCATTGGTGCGGAGCGCGCGCATTCTCCCCGTCGTGTGTAGGTATGTGTCTGTTTCAGACATCCCCTGGAACACTCTGTTACTAAGACCACATTTGTGTCAGATGCTAACGTCACCGTTAGTTAGAGAGTCATTATCGAATATTATCATTGATTTCCTTTCACCAATAATTTTTATACAAATCTCGCAACTTTCTTATATTTCTAACGTTGCTATATATTGAACAGCAGAAAGATTACAAACATGTCTATCCCCACTGTTAATCCAAACACTCCGTTCTTTGTCTTGAAGTTTTTTAAACCCTTTTCTCTCTTCCATAGTCTGTAAATCCTCGTTGTCCCCTGTAGCTTATACCTATTTTCCTTAGATTTGCATGATAGGCATACGTAGACGGCTCCATCTAGAGTCTGGTGCAGAGTGACCACATTAAAATTATTAAAATAATTGGAAAAACCAGCTTTGGCCGCATTGACACATTTTTTCATATTACACATCGATTTCAGTAAGTGTCTGACCATCTTCAGTGCTGGAGTCCAAGCCCGGTGGGTCCACAAAAACTTCCACTTTGCATGTACTTCCTATCTTATGTTAATATGCAAAGTGCAAGTATTTGTGGGTCCACAGGGCTTGGATTCTAGCACTGGAGATAATCAGGGTGTTCCAAAAAGGTACGGCCAAACTTTCAGGAAACATTCCTCACGTACAAAGAAAGAAAATATGTTATGTGGACATGTGTCCGGAAACGCTTAATTTCCATATTAGAGCTCATTTTAGTATTTATCTTTAAATGGAAGTTGAAATAATTCGTGCAGACAATTGTCAAAATACGTAATTGTTTCGTTAGTATGTACTGTACTTCCTCGATTCGCCGCCAGTTGGCCCAATTAAAGGAAGTTAATGTTGACTTCCGTACTTGTATTGACAGGCGACGGATTGCAACGTGACCAAATTGTAAATTTTCACAATGAACAAGTGTGGGCTGACAGGAATCGGCACGCAATTGTGCAATCACGTCATCAACACAGATTTTCTGTGAACGTTTGGGCAGGAACTGTTGGTGATGTCTTGATTGGGCCTCATGTTCTTCCACCTACGCTCACTGGAGCACGTTATCATGATTTCATACCTGTGTTGCTATAACATGTACCATTACAAGTACGACACAACATGTGGTTCATGCACGATGGAACTCCTGCACATTTAAGTCGACGTGTTCGTACGCTTCTCAGTAACAGATTCGGTGACCGATGGATTGGTAGAGGCGGACAAATTCCATGGCCTCCAAGCTCTCCTGACCTCAACCCTCTTGACTTTCATTTATGGGGGCATTTAAAGCTCCTGTCTACGCAACTGCGGTACCAAATGCAGAGACACGTGCTCGTATTGTGGACGGCTGTGATACAATGCGCCATTCTCCAGGACTGCATAAGCGCATCAGGGATTCCATGCGACGGAGGGTGGATGCATGTATCCTCGCTAACGGATGACATTTTGAACATTTCCTGTAACAAAGTGTTTGAAGTCACGCTGGTTCGTTCTGTTGCTGTGTGTTTCCATTCTATGATCAATGTGAGTTGAAGAGAAGTAATAAAATGAGCTCTAACATGAACATTAAGCGTTTCCGGACACATGTCCACATAACATATTTTCTTTCTCTGAGTGTGTGTGAGAGAGAGGAATGTTTCCTGAAAGTTTGGCCGTACATTTTTGTAACATAAAGATTCAATGCGGCCAAAGCTGGTTTTGCCAATTTTAATGATATAATTACGTCTAACTACTGCTTTTTACAAAGAATGCTAACTTCCCGAAAAAGTCTTGTGGTTCTGTCTCTAACGAGTACAGAACTAGAATGGTACATCTCACCACAACAATCATCTCATAAAACCTAGGATGTAGGAGAGTACGGTGATTGAGCTTATCCCATTGGTCTTTGTGGTGGGGACAGGGGTGATTTTGAGGGGAGACCTAGAACATAACCCGACAACCAATATGAATCAGACCTTGAATATAGGTAGGCATTGGTATAATGTGACATCTGCGTAACCCGATATCTATTCCTCTCACCATATTTTGTAAACTCCAGAAGTTTAGATAATTATCTGTACATTTAAGGGCAGTGTTAGTCTAGGCCCATATTTCGTTGTGTGAAAACTTTAGCCGGCCGCGGTGACCGAGGGGACTGAGGCACTCCAGTCACGGTCTGCACGGCCACTACGGTCGGGGGTTCGAATCCCCCCCCTCAGGCATGGATATTTGTGCCGTCCTTAGTATCAGCTAGTTCATAAGTAGTTTAGGGACTGATGACCCCGTAGTTAAGTCCCATAAGCTCTACAAACATTTTTTTAACGTTACCGAATTCTGCGGCGAAGACAAAAACTGACCTGAATTTCACCGACAGTCGTCCAATGTCTGTACGATGTGGTGATGAAATCAGTTGGATTGCATACCGATTGCAGAAGATCTAAGTCTTCGGCCGATGTCTGTGGTTCATGAACTCCACCGAAGTTGCCGCAAGTTGCGCAATATTTTTGGTCTCGTCAGTATCAGTCATTGGTCGTATGGAAGCGACGAAAACGGTAGTTTCCCAGCCTTCCTTCACGTATGTGTTGTTCTGAGATGCCTGCTACATTTATTGTTGTCACCCATTTTGACCCATATCGTATGCTGGATTCCACTTGGTCAAGATACCTTAGAGTATTCTGTTGATAGAGGATTAAAATATTGCTCATCAGTGATGTAACTTTTGAACAATGAAAATTGTATCGTAATTTGTAAAACGTCCATACAACAGGGACTTCGGGTTACATCAGTTCTTCTTGAACAGACTGAAAGTAAAAACTAATATAAATTATGTGTTGAGGGTGAAAGGAGAGAAAGAGAAGAATTCTGACTCAGAGTTTTAAATTTCGTGATTGACATATTTGCAAAGATTGGGAAGGGATAACATCGGACAAATATTAATATTGAAGCCGGCCGCGGTGTCCGAGGGGACTGAGACGCTCCAGTCACGGTCTGCACGGCCACTACGGTCGGGGGTTCGAATCCACCCTCGGGCATGGATATTTCTGCCGTCCTTAGTCTTAGTTAGTTCATAAGTAGTTTGTAAGTTTAGGGACTGATGACCCCGTAGTGAAGTCCATAGAACATTTGAACATTAAAATTGAAGCCTTTGGTTTTTGGTCTCATATTCCTATCGTGGTTTTGAACAAACGTATAATTACCCTGCAGAGGATGGGACTTTAATATTATTGAAGCAAAACAGCAACGGTTTACACAGAAAGAAATATTTAGCCGCAAACGCTCGAATTAATTAGCAAAATCTAGTCCTGATTATCTGATATTTGACTAGATACAAATTGGCTTCACTGAATCCACTGTCTCGTCTTTCATCTGAGAATGAAATACTTTTATGTCATCTGAATGGCCGCGGAAGCCTACATAATTATAAGTGTTCAGACATTTTCTCAATTTAGCACAACGTTGAGACCTTGCTTGTCATTTTTGCTGCTTACTCACTCGTTCAGCATAGTGTTGATTCGCAACAGGTTTATTCATGTCGTTCCACACACTTCAACTGTAGAATTAATTGCGCTATTAGCAGAGAAACAAAATATTTGAAATTTTCCGTTTTATGATTTAACAGACAACGAAATAACACTCCGCTAATTATGAATCATAATGAATTTTAGCTTCTCATAATTGCATCCGCATACACCATAGAATTTTCCATTAACAGAATTGACTGTTTGCGTAACGTATTACCTTGTATTTATAAATTGGTCCGGTGTTTCTGAAAGTTCAGAAACCACACCTGGGCTCGGCAGCTGTAGAAGCCATAGAAGAAGGAGGGAAATCACTAACGTGGTTTCCTAAGGGTCAATTGAATAATTCCATGGCGAAGCGTCAGAGAATTTGCCGGACCGGGGTCGAAGCCACGTTTACCGCTTTTAGCCATCGGTCGCTTTATCCTCTAAGTTATCCGGTGTACGACTCCCGTCTGCCCCAAATTTTCACAAGTCTCACGCTACGGAAATAACTTCCCTATCGTCCATAGTACTCCATGCTCGCCATACGGATGGCGTCTTCTAAGATATTTACAGCGCATTACGAGCCCAGGTGTCATGCCTGTTCTTTCGGACATATCCGAAAGAACAGACACTCCAAAAATATATACATGGATGTATTTTCACAATAGTGTTTGTAAAGAAATGGCCTTTTTCTACAGCAGATGAAGGGTTTTAATTTTTATAATTCACCCATACGAGTTTCACCTTTGTCACAAAGCATCATCAGTGGGTGTCAGCACTTGCTACGCCATATCAGTCTCTTTCTGGCAATCAGGTCGAAAAGTTTCACAATTTTCTGAAAAACTTCTCATTTTTCTAGTTCCATTGTTATCTGCTGCCATAAGTGTGAGCACTGTAGTTTATATAAAAATAAAATTGCTTCATTTGAAGTAGCAAAAGGCGTTTCCTTTACAAACACTATTGTGAAAATACATAGTATTCAGCTGCTCCTCAAATGGCCACGAGAAGCAACGTATATAAATGATGTTTACGGAAAGATGGCATCACGGTTTATATCTTCAACGCAGACGCGGAAAACTTGTTTCATTTAACGCGAGATTACTTTCTCCCCTTAGAAGGCATTATATTTTAAGATTGTAAATTCGGAGGCTAACAATGCTGAATGCGAATATCCTGAATGCATGTCCGTATTTTACGACCGAGACTTAAGGCAGCACGCAAAATTTTTTCTGATAGAATTAATTCAGGGTCGACATTAAACACAAAAAAAATATCGATTTCGCATACACTTAACACGGAAGGAATGAAGTTCTCCATTTGGAGGCTGTAGTGTCGATGTTGGTATGGTAATCAAGCAGAACCACTGTGCGAATTCAGTGAATCATGCCACCGACGCACCAGGTTACCCGCCTGTTAAAAATACTGAGTCCTGCTGGACGAAGAAGTCTGTGATTCTGCGCAGTGTACGATCCTCACGATGTGGCACTGGCAGAGGACATAGGTGTAGTCCAAATAAGGGCATCTAGTTTTGTATTATCGCGACACGGGGGAGAACGTGTAAGGGAAGTGATGCACAACTTGCGGTGGAAATTATTAAAAGAAAGGAGTTATTCGTTGCGGCGATATCTATTTGCGTAATTTATTTTACTAATTTTCTCTTCAGAATTCGAACATACGAGGCGCATCCAGAAAGTAAGTTCCGTTTGGTAATAAAATGAAATTGTACACAGATACAGAAAAAAATTTAATTGCACAAAATTCTACAACTCTGAAACTACTTTTCCACATAACTGCCGCAATTTTGCAGGCATTTGTCACAGCGTGGCACCAGGTTATTGTATACCTTCTTCATAGAAATCTGCCGCTTATGTCTTCAACCAGTTGCAAACATTGAAATATGGGGTAAGTCCATTGCGAGAGCACTAATTGTAAACCTACGGTTTTCCTGGATCTTGTCATCAATCGCGTGAACCAGTTCTTCTGTAACCAAAGGTCGACACCCACTTCGTTCTTCATCGTGCACATCACTACGCCCGCCATTGAACTGTCGGACCCATCTTCTCACCATCTTGTCACTCATCGCATTCGGTCCGTAAACATCGCAAATTTGCCGACAAATTTTACTTGGTTTCACTTTCCTCGCATTCAGAAACCGAATCACCGACCTGATTTCACAGGCGGCGGGATTTTCAATCAACGTCGGCATTTCATAGGAAGACATGATCATAATAATGAGATAAGGGAAATCGGATCGAAAACGGAAAGATTTAGGTGCTCCTTATCCCCACGCACTAATAGAGAAACTAACGGTTGTGAAATACTACGAAAGAGTTACGTAGGCTTCCGCGGCCAGAGTCAGATGACATAAAAGTTTTCTGGGTATGGTACCGCATCATGATGTAAGGCTATTACTTAAATAACCAACGTTTCGGCCAACGTTACAGTGGCTTTCATCTGGGTAACTAATGAAAGCCACTGTAACGTTGGTCGAAACGTTGGTTATTTAAGCAATAGCCTTACATCATGACGCGGTACCATACCCAGAAATCTTTTATGTCGTCAACTACGAAAGAGGTTCGATGAATGATCTGCCAGGCACTTAATTGTTTTACGACTTTTTGTGAACGATTCCATACATACCCATTGCACCACCACGATTCAAATTGCAATCATTACTGTAGAATATACAAAAGTCTATATCCTGTGAATATGAACGGCTCATATCTAGTCCTTCAATGTGTCCTGTTTTTCGGAGCGTGAGAGTGCGTATACATAAAAAAAAGCGACGCGACCAGAAGAGAAAGTGCAATGTAACTTCATGGACATTCATACTACCGTTGAGTACCTGAGTAACTAGAATCATGTATATTATTTCCCCTCGTTTTATTTATTTATTTTTTTTTTTTTGGGGGGGGGGGGGGCGGGGGTACGCCATATCTTCCGTATTGCGTATCCAAAATTAATGATTGAGGTATCGTTTTCAAAGTTTCGTTCTCCACTATTGACGAAAAATGCACAGATAGTTTAAAGTTATTGTTTACATGAAAACTATATTTTTAAAAACATTGTACTGTTCGTACATTCTGAGTTGATAGCCGATGAACGATCGTAAATGGGGCATGTATTTAAGATTGCTTCCGACAGCCATTGCGCCGAGTATCAAATTAGTTTGGGCGGCCGATATAAAAGAAATGTAGAAGGTGCTATCTGTTGACTCCGCGCGGGAGTAGCTGAGCGGTCTGGAGCGTCTCGTTGTAAATCACCCGGCCTCCCACGTCGGAGGTTCGAATCCTCCCTCGTGCATGGATGTTTGTGCTGTCTTTACTATATGTTAGTTCATAAGTGTAAGTTAAGGGACTGATGACCCCATAAGTTTAACAAACGTTTGAACATTTTTATCTACTGACAATCTGTTTAAGTGACATGAACGAACGCTCTTGGAGTTGTTTGGATTCATTATGCAAGCCAAAGGCCTTGTTTGATGCAACCATTTGATGCACACGATTTCCGTTACACAAGTCGATGTAACGACGAAAAATACACAATTTAATTTAGCAAAATCAAATGTTCAAATATTTGTTAAGCTTAAGAGACTTAACTGCGGGGTCATCATTTCCTAAACTTACAAACTACTTATCAGCTAACTTATACTAAAGACGACACAAACATTCATGCCCGAGGGGGGGATTCGAACCCCTGACCGTAGCGGCCGTACAGACTGTGACTGGCGCGCCACAGACCGCTCGGCCACCGCGGCAGGCTTTAATTTAGCACGACAGCTCTTTTAGTTATTTGGATTCTTTACGCAAGCGTGGTTTATCACGACATATCTGTTTCACACGTCGATTCAGAACAGCTGTTGGAATCGTTCACTTTGTTCAAGTAAGCGTTGTGTACCGCACAGGTAAGAACCGCTTACTATCGCTTACTATTATAACCTATAATAATTTAACTTTTAATTCCCCGTTTCTTAACAGTTTTATGCATATGTAGTTGTACCTGCCATTCCTCCATTAGTGTCTTACCTATCTTTGGCTGATCAGGAGAGTGTGCGAATTATTCGCACGCGTCAACTAGTTACAATTATTTGTCACTACACTTATATTTCGGTCTCCTAGAAAATTTAGTTTTTGCTTTCCGTCCTTGCTGTCAGCGCTGGTGGGATCTTTTTGTATGTGAACGGTGTCAGATATTGTGTTATCACTTTGAATGACATAACGACATTATCTGTAGATCTAAGAGAAAGTCAAAAAGTTTTAATTCTAAGTACGTATTTACAACATCTGGGAAGGGGAAAAGATACACCAGTTGATGTTCGTTTAGTTGAAGGAAGTACTTTGCTGTGTAAATACGTTCATAACTGACTGATAAGTATACTCGTTTGACAGGAATCATCCACACTTAAAAGCCTTCGTGAGCGACCAAAGGCGTGAAAATAGAATCTTAAGTGGTTAGGCTTATAGGACGAGTACTCTACCGTCTGACTAATTGTTTCGATGTATGAGAATGGTCCCCCAAATTGTAAATAGGCTTTTTAATTTGTTGTTCTTTTGTCAGGCTGGGAGGATGGATTGGGGACAGGGTTGATGGAGAATTGGCATAGAGGCTGGCCTGTAGCGACAGCATCCTCCAGAGGTTGAGAGAGGGGGAATGGATGGTGTCTCGCCAGGTGCAGACTAAAGCTTATTAATTTTGACAACATTGTCAGAGGAGAAAAACAGTGATCTATTTGGTATCATTAATATTACCAAAAAAAACAGTCTTGATCGCAGAAATTGACAGTTTCAATTAACCGGTTTCGACCTGATGTAGGTCATCTTCGGAATTACAAGTAGTCCATGTGGCCAGTGTTGTACTCGGCTGGGCTGGGCCGTCCTGGGCTGTTCTGTTGCCAGCAGGTAACTGTTGAACAGCCCAGGACAGCCCAGCCCAGCCGAGTCCAGCACTCTATCACATGATGTTTCTAATTACAGACCTTCAGTTTATTTTTACAATGGCCACCTTCACTCCATTGCCAATCTACGGGTAAGTCATTTTAACAAGTTTTAATGCTCCCCATTCCTAACGATTACTTTATTTTGTCAACTGACATAGGTGCAACCCTCCCCCCCCCCATCAACTACTCTTCCTCTATGATTTATTTTATGACTATAGACACAAATTTGTCACGTGTCTTTCTTTTTACCTTCAGGTTTTATCGAAAATACGGTGGTCAAAATCACGCGACTACATGTCCCACATTTTAACATCCATGTTTTTTATCCTGAAAGACAACCATTTGATTTTGGACTTGGACCCATGTATTTGGCCCTATTGAATTTTAACCAATTGACGGATGAAACCAACTAGAATGTTGGGACTCAGTAGCGAATTATGACGAGAGAATAAAAAGTTGTAAGTAATACCTTGTTCAATTCATGTATCGCGTTTATTAAGTTATTGGTCATGTAATTTTAATTATTGTTTTGTTATTTAACACAGTAACACCTGAAGATGCGTCTCTACTGACGCGAAACCGGTTGTGGACCTGTACATAAAAGGATCTCAATAAAAACAGCTGAAGCGGCTCCAGAATTTATTGATTGTTTCATAAGAGTACATTTCTATTTCAATTTCCAAAATAGTTTCTTTTATTATATAAAGTCATACAATCAATTTTTTAAAACAATTGATAAATTCATAAAAGAAAATCTATCACATGGGTTACTTGTAATTCCGAAGATGACCTACATCAGGTCGAAACCGGTAAATAGAAACTGTTAATTTCTGCGATCAAGACTGTTTTTTTGTAATATTAAGCAGACTATAGCATCTGCAACCAAGGAGCCAGGAAGGGGAGGCAAGGTTTCAGAAGAGCGTGTGGAGGGTTGAAGATGGGTGGGGCACTTTGTGCTGGGGTAGTAAGTGTGAGGAGAGAGGGTATGGTAGTGGGAGGAGTGACGCTCAAGGCGAGGGTGGTGGGGACAAGAGAGGCATCTATGAAAAAGATGGAACGTATCGGGATGGGCACAGAAGAACTACACTCATAGCAAAGAACACACAAACGAAACAGTGATGGTGTCGTTGAGGGCAGTCACACTGGTGGCTGCAGTGGCGGTGAGTTGCGGTAGTTACAACAGAGGGCGGTGGCGATTGCAGCGACTGCGGTGGTGGAAAATAGGGTGGGTGGTGGTAGGTACAGACTGCGATGCAGCGCAACCATCGAGCTTGGCGGCGACGATGAAGACACCTGCTTCTGCGGGAGATCCATTGGGGGCACGCCTTTACTGTGGGGGGAGGGGGCGGTGGTACTGAATGCAGGAGGATATCTGACAGAGAGCAGCAGGGAGCGGCGACAGTGGGAGGTCCTGGGCGCAGGCAGAGGTAGTGCCCGGTGGTGGTAGCTCCTAGCGACGGCGGGTCTGGTCTACGGAGGCTGGTTCAGGAGACTAGAAAGTGCCAGGCATCAAATACAGCGACGACCAGGGAAGCGATGGGTAGCGGCGACAGGTGTGGAACCAGGTCCAGGAAGCTAGCTGCAGTAACAGATTAGCCCTTACCGCTGGAGGATACATGTGTAGCGTCTTGCACTGGCAGCTTTAAAAATCTGCGGCTGCCTCCCAACTTGTGAGTTATGGTTAAACACCAAACGATCGTAATTTCTGAAAAAAGATTTGAAGAGCAGCGATCATTGTGAATATTTATTTATTTAACTTTTCCATGATAGGAAGGCGATCTCCTTACTTTGAAGTATTAAACTGCCAAGATCGTATTTATTTATTTTTCTGACAGGCAGAAAACCTTGTCTATCGAAACCGATCTTGAGAAAAATAAATTAATTAACTGCAATCTTGGCATTTTAAATGCTTCAATATTATATAGACTTCACATAGAAGAACGCCTAGATCGCATATTTTACTTCATACTTTATTAAGAGACTAGTTTCGACGACAAGTTGTCATTTTCAAACGTAAAATTAAAATTATAAAGCTGTATAAAAGCTTTCAAAGGAACATGCATCTGGTGTACACAGTACATAAAATACTCCACATGTGTGCTGGTTATTGGGGTACACAGGTGGAGTATTTTATGTACTATGTACACTACTTGAATGTTCCTTTGAAAGTATTTATACAGTTTTAAAATTTTAATTTTACGTTTGAAAATGACAACTTGTTGTCGAAACTAGTCACATAATAAAGTATGAAGTAAAATCTGCGATCTAGACGTTCTTATATTTGAAGTCTATATAACATTTACAGATTGCTCTCCATACGCGACTATGTCGACTGTTGTTTCAATATTAATTTATGATGTAATCCCAAGAGACCAAATAAAACATTCATATTTATTTGCGTTCTATTAGAGTACATGTAATAAAAATGGGGATATCTTTTAAAAAATGGATCTCATATCAATTTGACGTATTATATATCCAAATATAGCGCCTCCTGTTTTCACCCTTCTAGCTCGAAAATTTTTGTAGTTAGTATTTCTTTCGTTTGACGCTAATTTCTTGAAATATTTGGCCTGCTCACTATCAATGGACGACTGTATATGACTGTGTTTCTGGTCGTTAGTTAGTCACATTGAGGTGCCTGCATCCCGCATTAAATTGATGCATACCATTGCATATATGTAGAGTATGCTTATTTTCCAGTGAAGTGAGATGTGAAGCGTTCCCCCTCCATCACGCGGATCGTCTACGATCTTATTGATTTTCCTCTCATTTTGAAGTTCCGTGTACGTCACCCCTCCTCCTGAAACCCGAGCCTCTGCCATCGCGCTACCAACATATCCTTCCCTCCCTACACCTTCAAACTCTCCTCTTCCTATCCGAGGGTATCTTTCGCCACCTCCCCCTCCCGGATGATGCGTCCTGAAATGTATATATACCTGCTACCAGCAGTAATCCTTCTCCCTCCCCTCCTTTTTCGCTACCCCCTCTCTCCCTACACACTCTCGTGGAGTCCTTATACACTCCTTTTCCGCACCCCTCCCCCCTATCCCATTCCCTTAACCCCCCCCCTTCCTCCCAAGCCACCACTCCTTTTCCATTTGGGCCCTGCCCACTGCTCGCAGTTTTAATCAAGTATTACGTTCATATGTTCAGTGTTATTTTGTATCATCGCATTTTGATTCATGCAACCGCTGTGTGGTGTCGCACAAGTCTGAAGTGCGAGTCACGTACTTTCGCCGCGCGCCGCCATGCACGCACGGTGCGGCGTTCTTACGACGTCAGCCACGAGCGCCCTCCGCTGCAATTCCGCTCGTGGTCACCACTGGACTGCACCGGTCACTTGGGCATCAGATAGGCACCAGTTAAGACTTGGGATTAGGACAGGCACTAGGTCTCATCAGTAGGCAGGCCATTACCTAGATCAATTATGTCTCAGCAGAACACTTAGTTGGCAGTCATGAGCTTTGTAAAAGTTAAGTATATCCTATTTCTACGAAATATACAAATTGTTCTAATCTAGCTTAGTGTTTCTAGTTTCTGCTGTCCCACTGGCTGGTAACCTCAGACTCTGTACCCGCACAAGCGTGCATCCTATTTCCGTGTGTCGGTCTCTCTCTACTCGGCCACCGACACCGAGGACAACCGGCGGAAACGAGACACTAAACGCTGCACAGACAGTATTGTGTTCATGCCTTTTAAAACATTGTCGCCATTTGTGTCGCCGTCATAATTTAAGAGTAACTTACATCTATTTTAGCCATTGTGGCGACGTTTCATTCTGAATATACTCTGTGTTTGTGCTCCACGGTTAATTCATTCTTCCGTTTCCGCCCCATGTACATTTTAATCGCCATTTTATGTCACCATGTCAACTTATATTTTACTCCTGAACGAAGCTGGAAGATTTCTCACACACAAAGAAAGAAAATATGTTATGTGGACATGTGTGCGGAAACGCTTAATTTCCGTGTTAGATCTCATTTTAGTATTTCTCTTTAAATGTAAATTGAAAAAATTCGTGCAGAGAGTTGTCAAAATACCCCATTGTTTCGTTAGTATGTACTGAATCCGCACGCAGTTGGGAAATCACGTCATCAACACAGATTTTCTGTGAACGTTCGGGCAGGAATTGTTGGTGATGTCTTAATTCGACCCCATGTTCTTCCACCTACGCTCACTGGATCACGTTATCATGATTTCATACGGGATACTCTACCTGTGCTGCTAGAACATGTGCGTTTACAAATACGACACTACATGTCGTTCATGCACCAAGGAGCTCCTGCACATTTCAGTCGACGTGTTCGTACCCTTTTCAACAGCACAGACTCTTCGTGCTCGTATTTTGGACGGCTGTGATAAAATACGCTATTCTCCAGGGCTGCATCGGCGCACCAGGGATTCCATGCGATGGATGGTGGATGCATGTATCCTCGCTAACGGAGGACATTTTGAACATATCCTATAACACAGTGTTTGAAGTCACGATGGTACGTTGTGTTGTTGCGTGTTTACATTCCATTCCAATGTGATTTGAAGAGATGTAATAAAATGATCTCTAACATGGAAATTAAGTATTTCCGGACACATGTCCACATATTTTCTTTCTTTGGCCGTACCTTTTTGTAACACCATATACATAACCTCACTGTAATGGTGTGCTATGTGCGAAGGAAATGCATGACTATTGAGGTTGAACAGTCGCTAGCGAGCAAACTCTTAGGAACTTGCCGCACCTCAGTTGTAAAAGGCTTATCCAGGCAAGCAGGGCTCTGCCTGGGTGGAGGTATAGTTTCCTAGCTGCTCGTAGGAACAGGATGAAACGAGGAATTAATAGTGTCGGCTGCAGAGCAGTGCTGAGGCCGCTGCCAGCCTGCCACCTCTGCGGCTTTAAAAACAAATGGAAATAATAAAGGGTGTGGACCATATACGCCGAGTTTTGCTTTATACAATTGTAACAGGTGCGGGATATATGTAGTCATACGTGTCCCTGTTCACACTCTTATGAGCACTCATATCGTTGAAAGCAAGGCCATATTATTTTTTCCAGTATCGCGTTTCCCTGGTGTGAATTTCCGACATAGGCGCTGTCAGAACAGTGACGGCGCAGAGCCCCATTGTGTGAGCGCCTGTTGACGCCCGCAGAGGAACCGCGGGCTGCGGCGCCACCGGCTGCCCGCACCTTGCCTCGCTTTTGTTTGGCGGGCGTCCAATTAAAAACTTGGCCCGCGCGCCCCGGCGCCCGCCACTCTGTTATCGGGGCTGCGATGCTATCTGCCGCTGATTGGCGCATTCAGCCGGCGCGCTCGTGATGTTATCCGGCCCGGGGCTCGCCTCACCTTAACTCGCATTCATTTCCACGCCGCCGGCCAATCAGGCCTATTCTCCCGAACACGTTCAGATATACTCGTGATTGACTTCGGCAGCGTTGTAATTTCGTTTCCCAAGGACGGGCGAAACCGATCGCGGTTGGAATTTGATGAGGGCCATTCAAAACAACAGCGGTGTATAATTAGGAGAAGAGCTCTTGCGTAAACTCTTTCGCGACGGAAAGTGGGACAGTACTAATATTTCGTCGACACTTCTTGCTCAAAAGTCTCCATTATGTCAAAAAATGGATGTGTGTACGTTTATATGCTCCAAAAGAGCTGGATAAATTTTGATAAAATCATCAGAAAATCTTCAGAAACCCCCATCAGGGGCTCAGCGTTAATTTGCTGAGTACCGGCTTAGCGAACCCGGCGTCCCGAGCTGTGGACTGTGTCGCGCCAACACTCCGCCACACGGTAAGCTCTGTGGGTTCTTCAGCGACCATCGTACGGTGCGACGATGGAACATTGTACGTTCCAGAGCCCGGGGACCTTAATCGCCCGTGTCGCGAGGATAGTACAAACATGTATAGGTACGGCCAAACCTTCAGGAAACATTCCTGACACACAGAGAAAGAAAATCTGTTATGTGGACATGTGTCCGCAAATGCTTAATTTCCTTGTTAGAGATCATTTTAGTATTTCTCTTTAACTGAAACTGAAATAATTCGTGCACACAATTGTCAAAATACCCAATTGTTTCGTTAGTATGTACTAAATCCGAAATCACGTCATCAACACAGATTTTCTGTGAAAGTTTGGGAGGAACTGTTGGTGATGTCTTAATAGGGCCTCATGTTCTCCCACCTACGCTCACTGGAGCACGTTATCATGATTTGATACGGGATACTCTACCTATGCTGCTAGAACATGTGCCTTTACAAGTACGACACAACATGTGGTTCATGAATCATGGAGCTCGTGCACATTTCAGTCGACGTGTTTGTACGCTTCCCAACAACAGATTCGGTGACCGATGGATTAGTAAAGGCGGACCAATTCCATGGCCGCAACCCTCTTGACTTTCATTTATGGGGGCATTTGAAAGCTCTTGTCTACGCAACCCCGGTACCAAATGTAGAGACTCTTCGTGCTCGTACTGTGGATGGCTGTGATACAATACGCCATTCTCCAGGGCTGCATCAGCGCACCAGGAATTCCGTGCGAGGATGGATGCATGTATCCTCGCTAACGGAGGACGCTGGTGCATTCTGTTGCTGTATGTTTCCATTCCATGATTAATGTGATTTGAAGAGAAGTAATAAAATGAGCTCTAACATGGAAATTACGCGTTTCCGGTCAAATGTCCACATATTTTCTTTCTTTAATATATAACCTCAATCTCACGGCGTGCTATGTGCCGAGGAAATGTTTGTCTGTTGAGATAGAACAGTCGCTAGCGAGCAAACTCTCAGGAATTTACCGCACCTCAGTTGTAAAAGGCTTATCCAGGGAGGCAGGGCTCTGCCTGGACGGACGTATCGTTCCCTAGCTGCTCGTAGGATCAGGATAAAACGAGCAATTAATAGTGTGGGCGGAAGCAAAAAACTCCGTTTCTAAGAATGTAGATTTTGATGCTACAACATACGACATTAAGTCGTTCTCTTCCCTGGCTAAGCCATAGGATGAACGCAGGGTCTTCAATCGTTCTGAGCTGTACTAGCCGCAGTACCTTGTTTGCTACCGTACCGATCCACGAAGCCACACTTCTTCGTTGACCACCTCGCTGTATGTTGACGAGCTGTCTTTCTCAAAAATGAGAAGTGGTGCTTTTTTTATACAGACTGCATTCCTAGCCCAGACGACGGCATTATTGGCCTGCGACATGTTCGGTGATATTCCTGTGAGTGTCACGCCCAACAAGAAGCTCAATATGATCCAGGGTTTAATTTACCACCACGATTTATTGTCACAGACCGATGAAGAGTTGCGTACAAACGTGGAACACAGAGGTGTCCACATTGCCAGGCGTGTATATAGGGGATCAAAAGACATGCCACCGGTGCATTCATCCTGGCCTTCGAAGGTGATACACTGCCTGAGATGGTCTATGGCTAAACGTTGACCACTGTACGTCATAAAAGCTTAATTCTGGTTGGAGGTACCCAGATAAGAATTTACTGTGATAAAAAAAGGTTAATTATAGCAGTAAAATTACCAAAAGATCCGTCGGAACTACTGGCTACTCTTGGCCCAAATTGAGGATTTGATTCAAATTACTCTAATAACAGGACGTTAGCGATACAGTGGCTAATATACGTAGCAGCTCACACGAAATAACACACAGGCATTAATAAACAAGCCTACACAATTAAAGTTATTTCACAAAGATGGCTAAATAAAAACATTTATGGCGCAACGGAACTTAAATGTAAAATAATTGCATCTGAGCTTGTTCTCAGCACTGGTGAAAAACAATATTAAATAAAAGGGGGAAGGTGCTCGAAAACTACAATTTATAGGCAAGTCAAAATTATACTGAACTTAACTTGTTTATTCAGGTCGAACGCAAGCAAAATGGGGACCCGATTTTGTTAATACAATAAAAATGCATCCCATTTACATTAATACTGACGAAGCCCAGAATTAAATTAAACATAAATTATAGAGAACATAACGCTACTGGGAGGAGGATTTACAAACAACACTCACTCGCTCACACTCAAGCAATGCAACAGCGAAACTCACCAAAATCAGTGCTGAAACGAGGCAGAAGCAGGCGCCGCTATCGTAGGCGAGATTTAGAAAATCCGGAGGTACCATGCAACACAATATACAATAAAACTGCGAAGATGGCTCTGGTCTGTCGTGCCCGATTTGAGGTGGTGCGTGAGTATAGCAAAGTTAAGTTGCATTTAGATTAGACCGCGAGCAAACACGCTAACGGCGACACACGGCTACGTTACATGATCGCGTTCCATTGAAGTGAAGTGGTTAAAAATCGGATTCATTGCACAAAATCACGGCGGACTCTTAAGCTGCAACTTGAGAGTAAACTGTCTAGGCACTGGTTTTATGAGAAGTGGCGTGAATTCAGGTTAGTTGCAAACCCCGGAAGTCGGAGTTCGGACCCACGTGGTTCCGAAAACCGATAATAAATGTATAAATTCAATTTCCGAAAAATAAAGAATATTAACTACGGCATGCAACCCCTAGAACTGCGTAGAATTTTGTAAGGAAGCTACTCAATGCAGCAACATGCGATTGGGAGCGTTCACAGAGACGGAACAACTCTAGTCTCAAGACTCGGAAAAGTGAAATAATTACAAAATCGGAAAAATAAAAGCTACGGCATGCAACCCTTAGAAATACATAGAATTTGATAAGCAAACAATTGAAGGAGGTTGTACAATGCTCGGAGAGAATTACTGAGAAAGACTGGGCGCATACTACAATTTCGGAGAAGAAACAGCAAAATTAAAATGGGCGAGGAGAGGAGATCGCGAAATGTTAGTGGAAATCAGAACGATTCACGCGTAGTTACTTGCCTGATGGGCATAGAACAAACATAGTGGAAGCTGAACGCTTTGTTCTAAGAATCGACCACGTGGAACACATATCACGGAAGGAAACGATAAGAAAAAATTTACATGCACTGTACGAAAATGAACATATTGTTTGTTAGAAATCGGGCCCCACAAAGGTAAAGGGAATTTATACCGAGTTCGTACACCGCCACATAATCACAAAAGGTTTGAATAGACCAGGCCGTCATCAAACTGCTACTAGTAACGCATGCACCGCGTTTATCTGTTGGAAATCACTGGATTGAATAACTAGAACACATTTCCGCGCACCATCGGAAGGAATACTCCAAAAAATGAATCTAATTTCAAGAGTCTAAGTTAAACATGCTAGACAATGAATCGCGACCATCTTCGTAGGCACAAGAGAAGAACCAACCTCACAAAGATCCCAGCACAAAATGACGATCGAGCGGCCAGGAGCCACGGGAAGCTAACGGAAGCTGGAAAATCCAAGAAAGCAGCGGTGGTGGGGAGAAAAGGTCGTGAGACTCGACCTGGTCAAGGCTCGTCTTCGAGCTTGTAACCAAAGGGTGTAGAAACCTCTTTGGCCGCATTAGCTAACTATCGACTCTGAGCCAGAGAGAACTATGCAAAGCGAGCTATTACCACCCACATTCAGACAGCCATTAGATTCTCGCACATCCACTTAAAAGTAAAACAAGTACACATTCTCACAAGGACAATAATACATTATTAAAATAACATACCCTAGCAATATTAACTAACATTTCTGAAATAAAAATATTCTAAAACATGAAATAAAATTGCTAGTCCTCATGCCTTGAAAAGAGTCGGTTTCTAGTTTAAACAAAATGCTAATCTCGTGACATCAAATAAATTACAATTTTATAAAAAATATATGGAAGACGACAGACGGTCGTCTTTCACGGTGTGACATCAAACCGTAAGTCCCGCCCACATGAGGTGCTTCAGGTGCTGTAAATGCAGGTATATGTCTTCCCAGTGCACTTGCAGTCCCATGTGCAGGGAATGTGGGCATCCATCTCATCCAGACACTCTGTGCACCACACCTCCCGTCCGTGTGAACTTTCAGCAGCTATATCCACTTTGCTCTCTGAACTGTACAATTCTAGAAAGGGAAATAAATCGTGGAAATAAAGACCTTAGACCAGGTATCATGCAATGAGGCGAAAAGAAGTACGAGCGACTCAATCTGGTAAGCATGAACACCTCTTTCGCTGCTGTAAAGTTGTCCCCACACACTACAGGCATGACTCCAAACAAGGTATCGCCTGCTCCTGAGGCCATAAATCTTCCAATGCCCCCTTGTTGGGCGGGGCCGCTCCTCCATCTACTCCTTTAAAGCCTGTTGGCAACCATTGGGTCGCCAAACCCCAGCCGGATAAGCACCAGCTTCCTCTTGCACCTCTCGCTCGGAAGGGGTCACTCGGGACGCTCCCTTCCGGGAATTCTCAGAGTGCGACAAGGGATCCCTGCCAGTGGCTGAAGGATCTGTCAGCTGCTGGTCGAAGGGCTTCTGGATCTTCATCAGTCCCTGATGCCACTCCCAAGAAGCCCTCCCACCAAAGGGCTAACGAGAGGGGACGAAGAAGAAGGAAAAGGAAAAAAGAATCCTCAATGGCTCGAAATCAACGCTCGATTACATCTTTTGCCTCTGAAGACGAGACGGAGATCCTCGTTTCCTCCAAGGGTCTCGCCATAACAGGATGACGAGAAACAATGGTTATAGATATTGCAGATTCTGAGAAGTTGGCAGCAGGTGTCCCTGCGGAATTACCTGCTTAACCCTTACATTATGGCTATTCAGCTCGATGTAAGATAAATCTTGCAATGGAATTGGGGCGGTTTTTTCCACCATCTGGCTGAGCTGCAGCAGTTACTATGTCGCTTACCTGTGCTGTTTAGTTCTACAGGAAATTTGGTTCCCCTCGAGAGGACCCCTCCCTTCAAGACTATCGGGGCTATTTTAAAAACCATTCCGTCAATGAGAGAGTTTCCTTTGATGTCTGCATCTACATACTAGCCCCTGTCCCCAGTGCTGCTGTGCAATTTTCGCACAATTGTAGAGGCAGTAGCTGTCAAGCTCCGGGCAGTTCAAGATTTTACCATCTGCTCTGTCTGTCTTCCACCAGATGAGGTTGTCTCTCATGTGGACGTCACGGTCTTCGTCGCCCAACTTCCCCCATCCCTTCTTCTTCTGGGAGATTTTAACGCCCACCTCTGTGCAGTGGCTTACAGACCTCAGGCCAGATTAGAGATGTTGAGACTTTCTTGACAGAGCAGAACATCTGCCTCCTCAACACTGGCGCTCCTACACATTTCAGCAAATCACATTGGACGTATTCCGCCATAGGCTTTTCTATCTGCAACCTGATCCTTCTTTCACATGTCACTTCCAGGGTCGAGGTAGACCTGTGTGGCAGCGACAATTTTCCTATCTTCTTGTTGCTCCCACAGTGTCCACCAGCTAACCGCCTGCCTTGCTGGTCCCTCCATAGGGCTGACTGGCCAGCTTACACCTTGGCTGTTGTGATTTCCACTTCACTACAAGACTATATAGATTTGGCAGTCCTACTGCCATAGTTTTCGCCGCCGTGGCTGCTGTTTCGACTACCACTGGCTCCCGTCAGCGCAAGTAAGTGCCTTGATGGACGCTGGAGATCTCTGACGCAATCTGGGACCGTCCGCGAGCGCTAAAACGCCACCGACGCCACCCTTTTGTTGAACATTATCTTCAAATGTCTCCCCTTTCCGTGTGTTGTCGAAGGTTCGGCGCTTCATTGGACACCGCCCGACAGTGGGAATCTCCTGTCTCAATATTCAGGGTTGACTCTGAACTGACCCCAGCACTATTTCCGAACATATAGCAGAGCATTATGTGTGCCATTCTGTGACTGCAGCCTACAGTCCGAAATTTCACGCTCTTAAAGAATTGATTACACGCTGTCAGCTCTCATTTCGCATGAGCCACGAAGAAATATACAAAGCTCCGTTTAGTAAATGGAAGTTCGAAAGTGACCTCGCTGTGTGTGCTTATGCCTCCCCAGGATCAGATCGCATTCACAGTCTTTTCCTCCATCACCTACTTTTCGACCTGCTCAGTCGTCTGGGTTGAGGGTGTCCTCCCATCCCAGTGGTGGGATATCATCATCATCCCTGTGATTAGGCCTGGAGCAGATCCGCAGGTGGCTGATAGTTACCGCCCAATTAACCTCACCAATGTTCTATGCAAGCTCTTCAATGTATGGTGTATTGGAGGCTCTTATGGACCGGGGACTTTTGGCCTCACAACAAGGAGGGATCCGTCGGGGGTACTCCGCTGTCGACAATCTTGTGTTGCTGGAGACAGCCATCCATAAAGCTTTTACTCGCCGTGAACATTTGGTTGCCGTCTTCTTTGATCTCCGGAAGGCGTACGACAGCTCCTGGCACCGCTATATGCTATCTATGTTGTACGACTGGGACTTTTGGGGCCCACTTCCGATTTTTATACACAACTTCCTCTCACACCTCTCTTTTCGGGTGAGAATTGGTGCTTCGGTTAGTTCTCCCCATATTCAAGAGAACGGTGTCCTACAGGACTCTGTTGTCAGCGAACCGTTAATTTTAGTAGCTATAAATGGTCTTGTTGTTGCTATGGGGCCATAGGTTCGCAACTCCTTGTATGAAATGACTTCTGCATGTACTTTAGCTCCACCAGCATCGGTGAGGCTAAACAGCAGTTGCAGACAGATTTTTGGTAAGGTGCAGTCGTGGGCGTTTGCACACGGTTTTGAGTTTTCTGCCTCAAAAACCCGGGTAATGCGTATCTGTCAACGTCGGGCGGTACACCCAGAACCTGAACAGTATTTGGATAATGAAGTGCTATTTGTCGCAGGGATGCATAGTTTTTTGGACCTCTGATTACCGTCTCACTTTGGTACCGCATCTCTGGCAGCTTAAAGAAAAGTGCTGGCGACACCTAAACGTCCTACGTTGTCTTAGCCACATGTTTGGGGAGTTACATGTCCAATGCTCCTGCAGCTCTATAAGGCCCTCATTCAGTGCCGCCTTGACTATGGAAGCAATGTTTATGATCCGGCCGCCCATTTACCACTGCAGGCATTGAACCCATTTTTACAATGTGGTGTCCGTTTGAAGACAGGGGCTTTTTTTCACGAGCCCTGTGACAAGCCTCCTAGTCGAAGCTCCACCTGCAGTTCCGCCAGCATCACCTGCTAACTTCTTATGTTACCCATGTTCAGGCCTCGCACCTCTCACGAACCACCGCCGGTTCCTTTCTCCAGACGCTGCACTCCCTATCCCTCCACGACGGCCCAGGTCGGGTTACCCTTCTTTCGCCCCTCCATCCCATCCACTGTCAGCCACTTTCCAAATCCTTCCTTGGTCCATTTCACGTTTTCGTGCCTCGAAGGACTTAGTTTCCCCAATACATCTCTGTAACCAGTTCCTGCAGCTCCAAAGCCATTTACATGATGTTTCCCTAGCAGATGGTCGTGCTGGGTATGCGTATATTCATGAGGACCATGTTTAACAGCATTTTTTTTGCCGCGTGAGAGTCTATACAGCAGAGCTGGTCGCCATTCTAAGGGCTCTGAAAACCTCAAAGCCTGCCCCAGGGGGTTGTCATCTGTAGTAACTCCCTGAATGGCTTGCAGGCAATAGACCAGTGTTTCTCTCGCTACCCATTAGTGTGGTCGATCCAGGATACTGTCTACTCTCTCGGCAGTTCTGTCACTTTTGTGTGGACCCCAGGTCACATCAGCATGTCGATCGGTTGGCCAAGCACACCACTACAGCACCACCTCTGGAGACGTAACGGAATCGAAGTTGGCTTTGCACCCGATGATAGGTGAGGTTTGGAGCATTGAATGGGCTACCACTGGTGTGCAGAATAAGCTTCGCACAGTCACGCCATTCATTGCTCTGTGGAAATCTGCGGCCCATACGTCGAGAATCAGTTGTCCGCCGCCTCCGCATTGGGCATAGATGGCTGACCCACGGATATCTCCTTCGGCGTGAAGCCCCGCCTATCGGTGTGGAGCAGCGCTGACAGGACTGCATCTACTGATGGACAGTCAACTTTTAGCCCGCTTGCGGCAGTCTCTTAAGATACCAGACGCGCTACTTTTACTTTTAGGTGATAACGCCTCCACGGCTAGCTCAGTTTTAAGATTTATTCGTGCAGCTGGTTTTTACAATTTCATCTATTGGTGGGTGCTATAGCCTGATATCTCAGCACTTTTAAAGACACTTTAAGTCTGGATTTTTAGTGTGTGCATCATGGTTAGCTCATTCTGTATTATCTTTGTGATCAGCCAGCCATGGTATTCTGCTGTCCAGTTTTTAGCTTAGTTCTTGACTTGGTTTTTAAACTATGTGTCTTTCTTTTGTCTTGTCAGTGAACTGTTCATTGTTAGTCCTGTATTATCTTTGTGATCAGCCAGCCATGGTATTCTGCTGTCCAGTTTTTAGCTTAGTTCTTGACTTGGTTTTTAAACTATGTGTCTTTCTTTTGTCTTGTCAGTGAACTGTTCATTGTTAGTCCTGTATTATCTTTGTGATCAGCCAGCCATGGTATTCTGCTGTCCAGTTTTAGCTTAGTTCCTGACTTGGTTTTTAACCTATGTGTCTTTCTTTTGTTTTGTCAGCGAACTGTTCATTGTCAGTCTGTACCTTTTGTAAGTTTCCATTCTCGATGGTTTGATGATTTTTTTTTCCTTAGCTTTTGACGGTGAACGCTTATCTAGGAACAGGGGACTGATGACATATATGTTTATTCCCCTCAAAACAACAACAACAACAGAGAGTCTTCAGAAAGACGTAAAAGTGTACGTCTAGCATTTCGAACGCTACGCCCCCTCCCGCCAGCGGAGGAAAAGCCAGCCGCCATTGTACAGGTCAGATCACTGTAGCAGAAGCAAAGAAAAACGAATGCAAAATTTAAACAGACACATAATCCCCAAGACTGGCAATCTTTTACAGAAACTCGCAACCTAGCGCGGACTTCAATGCCAGAAGCTTATAAAAGTTTCCACAATGATATCCTGTCTCGTGATCTGGAAGAAAATCCGAAGAAATTCTGGTCATATGTGAAGTACGTTAGCGGCAGAACATAAACAATAACTTCACTACGCGATAGCAATGGTAATACTACCGACGACAGTACTGCTAAAGCAGAATTGCTAACACAGCTTTCCGAAATTCTTTCACCAAAGAAGACGAGTGAACACTCCAGAATTCGAACAAACAAAAAAACTGCTGGCAGCAAATGAAATTTAGATATTCCTGGAGTAGTAAAACAACTTAAGTCTAAAACAAATCTTCCCGACTAGATTTATACCAACTGGATTCATCTCAGAGTATGCTGATACAATAGCTCCAAACTTAGCTATCATATACAACCGATCACTCAGCGAAAGATCCGTACCCAAGACAGAAAAGTTGCTCAGGTTACTTCAATATCTAATAAAGGCAATAGGAGTGATCCCCAAAATTACAGGCCCATTGTGGAACATATACTTTGTTCGAACATTATGAAGTGCCTCGGAGAGAACGACCTATTAACAGATAGTCAATACGGATTCAGAAAGTATTGCTCCTGCCAAAAACAGCTTGCTCTTTATTCAAATGAAGTGATAAGTGCCATCGACAAAGGATCTCAAATCGATTCCACATTTCTGGATTTCCGGAAGGCTTTTGACACTATACATCACAAGCGGCTTGTAATGAAATTGCGTGCTTATGGAATATCACCCGAAATATGAGATTGGATTCGCTATTTCCTATCAGTAAGGACACAGTTTGTAGTAATTAACGGTAAGTCATCGAGTAAAACAGAAGTGATATCTGACGTTCCCCAGGGAAGAGTTGTATTTCCCCTACTTTTCCTTGTCTTTATAAACGATTTAGGAGACAATCTGAATAGCTCTCTTAGACTGTTGATGCTGTCGTTTGTTTGCTAGTGAAGTCAACAGTGGATCAAAAGCAACAGTAACGCAATTTAGACAAAATTTCTACTTAGTGTGAAAATTGGTAATTAACACTAAGTAAGTGTGTAGTAATACACATGACCACTAAAAGAAATCCGCTGAACTTCAATTACACGATAATTCATTGAAACCTTAAAGTCGTAAATTCTACCAAGGAGTTACAATTACGAACAACTTAGACTGGAGAGAACACGTAGAAAATATTGTGGGGAAGGCGAACCAAAGGTTACGTTTCATTGGCAGAACGCTTCGGAGATGCAACAGCTCCACCAAAGAGACTGATTACATTGTGCGTCCTCTTCTGGAGTACTGTTGCCCAGTGCGGGACCGTCACGGAAGACATTGAGAGGGTTCAGACAAGGGCAGCTCGTTTTGTTTTATCACGTTTCAAGGGGGAAAGGATCACGGTAATGTTGCACGATTTGAGGTGGAAATCATTAAAAGAACGACGTTATTCGTTGTGGCGAGATCTATTTGCGAAATTTCAATCACCGACTATTCCTCTGAATGTCAAAATATTTTCTTAGCACCCACATACAAGGGGGACATGATCATCCCCATAAAATTAGAAAATCAGATCGGAAACGGAACAATTTAGGTGTTCTTTCTTCCCGCGTGCATGTAGAAAATGAAACGGTAGAGAAAGGTTACGAAAGTGGTTAACTAACACTCTGTCAGGAACTTAAATGTTATTTGCAGAGTATCTATGTAGATATAGATTATAGTAAAGCCACTTGGAGCGATAGCGTCACTTCCGCAAACTTTCGTTACGAATATTTGCAGTGAGTAGCAGTAACTGTACAGTTCGTAGAAATTTTTTAATGATGATCACATCGTGCGATGACAACTGCATGCACATTGTTGTTTAAAACACAACAACGCTTTTATGGATGCACTGTTAATGAGCATGCAACACGCGTATGTGATGGTGGTTCAGTGGTAAAATCTGTTATAAATGTTTTCGGGTTCGCATCTGCTAACAAGCTGCATCTTTCTTTCTAAATGTTTCAAATGTTCAAATGTTTGTATAGTCTATGGGACTTAACTACGGGGTCATCAGTCCCTAAACTTACAAACTACTTATGAACTACTTACGAACTAGGACGGCACAAATATCCATGCCCGAGGGGGGATTCGAACCCCCGACCGTAGTGGCCGTGCAGACCGTGACTGGTGCGCCTTAGTCTCCTCGGCCACCGCGGCCGGCTCTTTCTTTCTCCCGTATCAATAGTTGTCTGTGCTGCATCGCTCATAAAAGATAATTAGATGAACATTAACATTCAGTGCAAAACCATTGCATTATTTAAGCATACTGTTAGTTTTCAGAGCATTGTAGGCTACTGTTGGGCAACCAAACAATTTCACATTGTTTTCCTTACTGAAAAACGAAATTTATTATAATAACTGTAAAGTGAGCATAAAAAAACTATATATCATCATGTCCAAGCGCTTTCATGGACATTTTCTTAACAGTTTCATAACACAGTTACAAACTCTGTATTGTGTGAATTAAAATCAGCAGAAACCTCTTTCCACACCTATACCTTGTAAGCCATAATAACTTCACCCTTTTTTTTATCCTTTTCAATTTCTCCTTATATCGCCCCACAGTAGATCATTTCGTTCTGGGAGAAGTTTTATATACCTCTTTATTCCCTTCCATCTTTATACCATGATAGGTTCGATAACAATGTGTATCATCAATATCTGCGGTCGAAGCGCAATAATCGTTTTGACAGCCAATTTTAGTAGTTTTGTCAACAGTGGCGTAACGATACCATCTGAGACCCGAGGCAAATTTATCTGGCGGGGGAGGGGGGTGGCCTCTCTCAAAGTAAAAAAAAATTGGCATTGTATAGCTTTTAAATTTTGTGACAACGTTATTCAATGAGTGGGAGTCGAACAACACTGAAAATTATATAATTTAAGTAAGATATGTAATCGACACTAAAGTAGCAAGTTATTTAGTCACTACGTCTTTCAGAACTCTATTTTAATGTTGTCATTATCATCACTATCCTTGCTATTTGCAGTTCTTATCACTTAGTCTACAGCCATTTCAAAAGCGCCATCTGCAATCACTGTACGTATTCGACACTTTAGTATGTGTTGGATTATGTTTTTCAGCCAGCACCCTTTAGCTAATAGGACAAAAACACATTAAGTCTCCCAACGGGTCTATCGTAAAATACCAACATTTTCCTTGTTTTATTCTACTTTATAGTATATGCAGCTATTTGGTTGTAATGTGCAATATATATCTATACTTTATTTTAGATAGAACTGTGAATTGTGAGATTTTGGAAGTCTTGACTAGAAACGTCCAACTTTACAGCTATATAGCTCGAAATATATTTGAGCAATTTTCACGAAATTTTAATGGATTATGATCACATGTATTCATAAAGTAAATGTCAAGTTACAGAATTTTTTAATCAGCCAAAAAGAAGATCTTGTGGTTTTTCTAAAGTAACATTTTCTCAGCCCGGGATAAGCATACAACAGTAAGAGTACGTTCGTTTTGAAGGTTTTCTTTCGTGGCTGTAAGAAGCTGCAACCAGCATGGGCATATAACGTGATAGAAATTTTGTAGAGAATAACATTTAAGACAGTTTTTCCCGTGTTCCATAGCGCTATTTACCGCGAACCAAGTTTCTCCAGGTAACCCTTTGAGCGTTGTAGACGGGAACTCCTTTCCCCACCTTTCCCCAGGTGCTGTGGAGGTCATCAGCCGTGGCACTGAGGTTTTCCGTCGGCGCTACAGACGGCATTAACCGTCAGGAGTTTCCGGTACCTGAGTGCTAAAGACGGCTGTAGCCGACCGTCGAGACTGGCTGAGCAGCAGGCTTAGCCGCCGGCAGCCGTCCGTGTATCCCCCCTTTTTTTCCTTTTCTTACAATACCTACTTTCTCTAACTAAAATTTACTTAAGTCGGTGCACTTTATAACAGAATAAATACTTGTATTAACTTTTGTTAACTAGGTTTCTCCTGTGTCCATCGCCTGTTGGGTAGGGGCCCCCCTTTGGGTCGGGGCCCGTGGCAGTTTGCCCACTCTGCCGCCATATTGCTACGAAACTGGTTGCCAAGCATCTTCTGTATTCACTCGGATCAACGTTGAACCAGCTTCGGCGGATCTAGGTTCAGCGTTATCGAATAGAGCCGAATCCTGGACAAAAGTTTAAATTCTGAATTGATCTCCAGTCAGGGACTTTCATACAATAGGCCCGAAAGCTTTTAAATGTAAGTTAAGTTGTGATATTAGTATGTAAATATGAATTACAAATGCCGAGGATAGTATAATATGGTACGCACTGTGTTTAATCAAGCTGTGCAGAACACAGTAACGAAATGGTCAAATGTTTGTAATTCTATGGGACAAAATCACGTTGGTTATCAGTCCCTAGACTTGCAAACTACTTATCCTAACCTAAGGCAACAAACGCGCGATCCGCAACATTGCCCTCCAGACACAGTAACGAATGAAGTACAAACACACGTCCTTTTTTATGGCTATAAAATATAAATTCCATCCGTGCGAAGCCTGGTGGGTTGCTATTTTCTTTAATAAATATCTTTCACAAATAACTGAACAGCACATAGTGTTTCATATCACGTACCTACACTGATGGTCATGCAAAATACAACAACGACCAGAGATATTCCAGCCCAATTTCCTTGGGAGATACGTTGTTGTATAAGATTCACATAATTGAAATTATAGCTCCATGCAAAGTGAGAAAGTTGTAGAAATAAATATTGAGTTTTGCTGCCATTGTAGCGCATAACCGCTGCTACACACCTCGGCACTGAATCAGAGAGGCTCTGTACGTTTTGTCAGGTTTAGGAGTCCACGATGCTTCCACGTTTTACCAGTGTTGATCTGATATAGCACTGTGTGGTGTACCCGGCCCTCGCATTGTAAGCAAATGGGTAGAGTCATTAAAACGAACCGCCCCAGGATTTGGCTGGAGTGATTTCAGTAAACGACGGAAAACCTTAATCTGGATAGCCAGAGATTGAATTTGAGCCACCATCCTCCAAATGCGAGTCCTGCGTGCTAAGTCAACAACACCTTTTATTTCCATACATAACAAATCTTATCATTTAAATGGCCGGAAAACTATTCCCCTGTCTGTCTTTAAAGATCTAATGAGAAACTGGATAGTATGGCACAGCCTGACATTCTCAGTGTAACTAACAGATACCAGGAAACATCATGAATTAATTAATGCCTAACAGCAAACTACTTAAAAATAAAACTATTCAAAATTTTACGAGTGTCAAGAAGCCTCAGCGGAGCGGCCGAGCGCATTGAGGCGCTGTGCTATGATGCGCGTGGCCGTTCCTCGTCGGGGGTTCGAATCCTCCCTCGGTCATGGATGTTTGTTCCGTCTTTAGTATAAGGTAGTTCAAAGAAGTTTGTAAGTTTAGGGACTGATGGCCCCGCAGTTAAGTCCCTTAAGCTCTACAAACATTTGAACAATTTTTTTTTTTTTTTGTGTGTGTGTCAAGAATCCGAATTTCAGTAATTTATCATACAACGTAGCTAGTACATTTAATAAGAATGAAAGACACCAAATCTGTAATATTTCACATTTATTGAGCTCTGACTGCTATTCTTCTTAGCAGATTATGAGATTGCGTAGGTGTGCTACAGTCATTATATAAATATCATTATCGTGGCACTACTCAGCTATCTGAAAATGTTCTAAGGTTAAAAACTGTTTTATCACAGAAAATATTTAGTAATACAGAACAGGTAGTTTTCATTTACGATTTAAATGTGTGTCATCTAAGGACCTCAACATGCTTAATGTCATGACAGTTTTAAACTGTTAGGTTTGTTACATGTATAACAAAAAACTATCTTTGATTGTAAATTAAGAAATTACTTACAAATAGAGATTCATGAATTTGGTGAACCCGGTATCATCACAGTGAGCGGTCATCCAACTTGAAGTACACTTGACATTCGGCCATTATCCTGCAGACTAGGTAGTCTGCACGTGTTCATGACGAAAACTGGTTGTAAAATCCATGGAAAGGTATCTTGTATGAGAGCGGCTGAAGTCACCAACAGATACAATCTGATGATAGAATCTCCGAAACGCGTCATTGAAGAATGATTTCTATGAAAATGTTTTGCGACCTATTCAGCATACCCGCAGCACTACCAATTATTCTAAGTATGGTAGCCTGCCTTTATCGCGACTTTATGTTGTCGCCTTTACAGTCTCTTATCTCATTCTGTCGTCCTCGCCAAACAGTTTGTCGCAATGTATGTTTTGATCACGAAAATTACAATTTGAGCCATTGTGCACATGATGGCAAGCAGCTGACACCATAATAACCATAATTGTGAGAACACAGCGTATTCATTTTCATTTCTCTACGTCTAGTAGTCACTCAACACAACAAAACGAGTGAAGCAAAACGCTTGTATACAAAAGGAATTATGAGTCCTCGTCTGACTGACAATCTCCTTCCCAAGATCTTCACTACCACGGTACTGAGGCGGTTGGACGCTTGTATCGCTGATACTCTGATATCTCTCCCTCTGCTGTATTGTAAGACGTTTGAATAGAGACGTTAAACGTCGTGTTTCATGAATGTTCCCATAGAAAGCACGTTTTTTACGACACTGAAATTTAAACAGGCTGAGCTGTATGACGTTCGAGTGACATAAAAACGAACGGCAGCATATAACGTTTTACGGGACGGTATTCTAATACGAAAACTGGTAGAGACATAAAACCTGCAGCTAAAATTGCTCGATGTAAACTATGACAAGGGCATAACTTTTGTATTTATTGCCGGTTGCGATAGTAGGTTTAGGAAATAAGCAAAAATCGTAAGTGAAAGAATAAAACTGGATACGACTTAAAATGTCTCAGGAGAAGAAATGTTGGTACCAACGGTGCGTTCATGGAAGTATTAAGCAATTACGACGGTTATCTTAGTGTGGAAAATAGTATTAGTAACTGTACGCCGATGGGATCTCGGAAATTGCATACATTTACTGTTACCTTCGTAGATGCCCAGATAGCAGTAGCCGATTATCAGTAGGATTAAACGTAACCCCTGAAGCGTGACGCTGCCTTATAAGTGACACCACCTGCAGCATGACACCTATTGCGCATGCCCCACCAGTGCTGTATCCATTGAGGCAGTAGAAAAAAAAAAAAAAAAACATTCTAAAAATGGCGTTAAATACTTGAAAGTATCACGACATAATAGGCTAAACCAATTTAGGCACAAGGAATTTTAATCGAGCTTTAATAATTAACCCTTTCAATCCCAGTGCTGTTCCTCGACGACAACGTATTAAAGACTGATTTATACCGTATTTTGTGTACCATTCCTTAAAGTGGCACTTTTGTTGGTGAACAAAGTGCTTCTAGTACAAAATTTTGCTTTTTGGTATGCCACTTCTGAGGCATTAATCTATCCGCTTTGGAGGTTGTGTTGCGTTGCCGTCTGAGAGTGTGAGCGTGAGTGTGGTTCATGTTCACCAGTGAAGTGTCTTGTCTTTGGTACTGTGGCGAAGATAAGCGAAGATAGCATTATTGATCCGACAACGTTAACTACTAACAAAACAACGTCCCAAGTAATAAAATACCTCAATACAAACGTCTGTGTAGTGCATAAAATACGTCACATAAAAAATAATGGTTCGATCAAAAACTTTAAAACACATATTTTGATTTTAACCCTTAATTACGATCATCCGTCTCTCAGATCGCTACGAATTTTTGTGTCAAAATATCGCAGAAATACAATTTGATGAATTTTATCCATTCACTGACTTATAGAATGTAGTAATCGCTTTACAATGAAAATACGAACGTTAACCGAAAGATGACTATGCGTAGAATTTATCGGAATTGAAATGGGATTTCTCCACCTAATTATGTTTCGAATCTGTAATATAATCTCTCTGATGATTGGCTGTGGTTGAGTAGAGGGCTAACTAATTGACGTTATTTTCGAAACACATAAAATAAAAATATACAGCACATTTCGCAGTATTTTATTTGTCGCCCTTTTATAAATACTGTGTTGCTAAAAAAATGCAAGTTACAATATAGTCTACTTGCAAGAAGTGTAATGAATAACCGGAAGTTATGAAACTATACATTTCGCAAACAACTGATACACGAGGTGCTTCCAGAAAGTAAGTTCCGTTTGGTAATAAAATACAGATACAGAAGAATTTTTATTGCACAAAATTCTACATCTCTTAAACTCCTTTTCCACATAACTGCCGCAATTTTGAAGGCACTTGTCGTAGCGTGCCACAAGTTTTTGCATGCATCTTTCACAGAAGGTTGTCGCCTGTGTATTCAACCATGTGGTAACAGCTCTTTATTATCGTTGAAGTGTTGACCGCCAAGGACAGATTTTAGGTGTAAGAAGAGATGAAAGTCGCTATGAGAGAGGTCCGAGCTGTATGGAGGATGATCAAACAGGTCCCATTGAAATTTCCGTAAAAATTGTTTGGTCACATTCGGTGTGTCAGGTCAGGCATTATCGTGGAAAAAAAATCTTTTGACAGTAATCCTCTTCTTACACCTAAAATCTGTCCTTGGTGGACAACACTTCAAAGATGATGACGAGCTGAAAGAACATGTTACCATATGGTTGAATACACAGGCGGCAACATTCTATGAGAAAGGCACACAAAACCTTGTGCCATGCTATGACAATTGCCTACAAAATTTCGGAAGCTATGTAAAAAAGTAGTTTAACGGTTGTAGATTTTTGTACAATCAACATTTTTTTTTCTGTATCTGTACCCGTTCGTTTGATATAACCAATCGGAACTTACTTTCTGGACGCGCCTCGTATAAGAAATAAAAATAAGTCTGAGAGACCTCTCCATAGTATTTGTGATCCTGTCAGTGTCCGTAGTAGCTAAGGGTTGAGTGCATTGTATTACTACAGGAAAGACTGAATTTTAATTTTTCCAAAGCTGGATTCATAATGTGGGAATGAAAGGGTTAATTGCTTACAAGACTTTTTTGACACTGAGAATTCTTAAAGTATGACTGAATACCCATTGCATCAGAAGACAATAGAAATCGCCTTTCTTATTATAATCATCTCTCAAAATTCACAGAACTTCGCTTCAATGATCCCAGTTATTGCGCACAAGTTTCGAAATTCGACACGCATACCAAGACAAAAAGATTCGTATAATTGTAATCCACGAAAATAATGTAATGTAAACATTTTCGAGATGAGGATAATGAATGTATGACACTGCCATCTCGCGGCCGTCCTTTACATCGTCAGAACTGAGAAATTGATTAAGAAAGCGCGGAGGCATTTGCCGTGGCACAAGATGGGCGGGTGGTGAGGATAGACCGTCGCACACGCTTGAGGGGTTAAATGTTTGAAGAATTACTTGGTGAATATGGTAAATGGAGTCTGAAAGTTAATACTGAAAAACCAAAGTACCTAAGGTAAAGGAGAGGATATTGGAAAGAAAGAATATGAATATCTAGGAATTGTATTTGATGAAGAAGAAAGGGATGCGAAGGACATAAGGAAGAAGGTAGAACAAGGGAGGAATACGACAGACCTTAAATAACAGAACAACTTATATATTCACACAAAGAAGAATATATAATAAAACCAGTCACAACATAGGGTCAGAGTGAGGGTAATAAATAAAAATACAGAACCGGAACTACTTGTTGGAGAGATGTCATAGGCAACAAGATGCTGTATCTTCACATTATTTGGTCACATGTTACATAAACATTGAGTGAAGTGAAATGACTCAGTGCCTGTCCACAACGCGAAAACAGCGCATATTCACCGAAATGACAAACTGTCAAAAATTATCAATGACGTTTTGTGAGTTGAAGAACCACAAACATAACAACATGTGGTATTAAGACAATACTTTTGTGTCACGCTTCCGCCGGTTGGGAGGTGTCGGTAGCCGAGTGGAGAGAGACCGTAACAGGAATAAAGGATGCACGTGTGTGCAGGTACGGAGGTGACGAGCCAGTGGGACAGCAGAAACTAGAAACACTAGAATAAATTAGAAAGAGGTATGTATTTCATGGAGTCTTGGTAATACTTAACTTTTACATAGTTCTTGACTGCAGAATGCTGATACATAGATTAGATATAGGCCTGCCTACTGAGGATTTCTAGTGCCTATCCGATAGCCAAGTCTTAACTGCTGCCTATCTGATTCCCAAGTGTTAACTGGTTCCTATCTCAGTCTCAAGTGTTAACTGGTTCCTATCTCAGTTCCAAGTGAACGTTGCAGTCCAGTGGTGGCCACGAGCAGAGTTGCAGCAGAGGGCGCTCGTGGCTGACGTCGTAAGAACGCCGCGCCGTGCCTGCATGGCGGCGCGCGGCGAAAGTAGGTGGCGCACACTTTATACTTGTGCGACACCACAAATACGAATGAAAACATCCCACAGATTATGCTGCAACGCCAGCGAAACATGTATGGGAAAAATAAAAAACATTTGTGTTTGCTCAATGCGTACCTTACCTATAAAACAAATTTATTTTGTAAGCAAACACGGAGATTTAAGAACTTTTCAAACCTCAAGGTTAGCCAATCGATTGAATGAAACTAATGAGCAAGAGACACTACGATAGTAGTGTAGGATATAAGTTGGGAGTTTGTGCCAGGCTAGGTGAATGCCAGGACAGTACCTGAATCAGAGGTGGCCACCGTGTCCAGGTATGTTAGTGCATAGCAAGCGGAAGACCCCTGTACAATTCTCAATGCGGGCACAAATTTTCAGCTGCCTGAATATAATTCAGCAAACACATTAAATATCTAAAACGTTTGTGACATTCTTGACTGCATCTAGTAATTAACATCAGACTAACTAGAGGCGAACTATTTTTACTTATTTGTGTGCTGACCAGTGTTGAATTATAATAAATTCGCGCTAGTAAAAAGTTGATACTTAACTCTCTCCAGTCGTTGATTTGTTAGAATGGATTGGATGTGTGACTGCTGTGTACGTACGCAGGAGGAGCTGACCGCTGTTCGCGAACAGCGTCTTCAGGCTGCTGCCTCGGACTGTTGCGGCAGCTGGGAGTCAGATGCACCTCAGGTGTTACACGATTCACCCACGGTCCCTGCCACCGGGATATCTTCGCGTGTACCAGACGTGGCTGACCCACCCGCTCCTCAAGGGGTGTGGCAGGTTCAACAGCGTTCGCCTCGCTCGAGGTGGAAGGTCAATGCGGAGGCTGGCGGTGCGGCATCGCCCGTTCTGCCTGTGAGTGGACATGTGGCTGCTCCTTCAGCAGGGTCCGAGCAGGCACATGGGGGGGGGGGGGGTTATTAGTGATTGGGAGCTCCAATGTTAGGCAGGTGATGGAGCCCCTTAGGGAAATAGCGGAAAGGTCGGGGAAGAAGGCCAGTGTGCACTGTTTGCTGGTGGGTGGGTAGAGGGGGGGGGGGGGGGGGTAGGGATCGTATTCAAGATGTGGACAACGCCCTTCCAGTCTTTTTAAATAAAGTAACTATCCGACGAAAGGTCCGGGCAACTGGATGATGTCTTCCAGGATAAGGATCAAAATGCATATCACAAGCCCGTTGGGTCATTTTGATCACAATAGTCATACATAAATACCATTTAGACCTTTTCTGCAATTGGTAAACGGTCCATTTTAACACAAATAATGAATCAGGAAGCAAATTCCGTCCACTCTGGTTGAAATGTTACGCGATACTACGTATTTAATCAAGCCAGAAAAGTTTTGTTCCTTGTTCCTTGTCGTTTGATGGTTATTTCGTGAGATAATTGGCCCGGCCACTATCAATGGGCCACCCTAAGTATGTAGTTTGTGTTTTTTTTTTTTTTTTTTTTTTTTTGCAGAGGGCGTCGAGGCCTCTGACCGGGCGCGATGAACCACGGCGCCCGGCCCACTTCAGCTACACTGACACTTGCTATAATAGATTTAATTATTGCTACTCAAGTGAACGATACATAATTAAATTAATATTTTTTTATCAATCAGCCACACTTGTCGCCGTGTTTCCCTCCTCCTCGAAATATTTTATCCGTGGAAATGTTTTTCGCTCGTCTTTCGTTTCTTCCGCTGTGTCGAGAGGACGGAACCGTGATCATTCTCTCTGTTGTTTCAGCTTATTAAGCATGGGCATGTACGCAGACTGCTTTGTGATGTAAGTGTGAGTGCTGTTAAATTTTACTTTAATATATACCCTCTTTTGTTAAGAGCCATGCCTCTACCCTGTTTTGATTTAATAATGTCCCATCCTTCCTTAATTATTCATTTTCTGTATGATTTTCAGCTCCTCCATATTCCGTGGTAACATGGTGTTCAGACGCCGCTTCGTGTATTGCTTTGATTAGATCCCTATCAACTACTTTAAATCATTACCTTTCCTCCTTTTAGAACCTGCATTCGTATAAACAGTTTCGCGAAGTCCTATAGATGTTTTTCCATTTGCGTAATCAAACTGTACTACACGGTCCGTCAACAATGACTTACGAGGCGAACAGTCTAAACATTATTTTACTGCGGAAAGTATCATAAAGTTTATCTAAACCATTCAACAGCTTAACAGTTTCAGCTGCTGTGATCAACATTTATAGAAAGAAGCTAAAAAATTTACTGAGGCGCTTCAGTCACCGTCTGTACGGCCACTACGATCGGGGGTTCCAATCCCCCCTCGGGCATGGATATTTGTGCCGTCCTTAGTCTTAGTTAGTTCATAAGTAGTTTGTAAGTTTAGGGACTGATGACCCCGTAGTTAAGTCCCATAGACTATACAAACACAAACAAACAAACAAACAAACAAAAACAAAAGTTACAATGGATACTTTCCGTACGTTTTCTCTGTGACGTTATTTTTGTGTGTTGCCTCAACCTCAATCTGTATTCCGCCATTTCATCTATTTAATCATTTCGTGTATTAATTTCATCCACCCTTGTCAGAAGTACTTAATCAGATTTTTTACAAACCAATTTCTATGATAGAAATTTTAACTAAAACCCTTAATCATTTAACCGCGGAGATTAACATTAATGCGTACAGGCAACAACACAAAAGTAATGTTACATACTTGCCAAACTTCAAAGTCAATAATCTGGAGAATTTTTGAGAATTGCGTCGAATGGCTTTGGCTGATTGTTATTTAAATTGTGAACTTCACGTATAACAAATATAAAAAAAATGTGGTGTCGCACAAGTCTAAAGTGCGCGCCACCCACTTTCGCCGCGCGCCGCCATGCAGGCACGGCGCGGCGTTCTTACGACGTCAGCCACGAGCGCCCTCTGCTGCTATCCCGCTCGTGGCCACCACTGAACGACCTCGTTCACTTGTGACTGAGATAGGAACCAGTTAACACTTCGGAATCAGATTGGCACCAGTGAAGACTTGGCTATCGGATAGGCACTAGGAATCATCATTAGGCAGGCCTCTATCGAATCTATGTATCAGCATGCTGCAGTCAAGAACTATGTAAAAGTTAAGTATTACTAAGTCTCTATGAAATATATATCTCGCTCTAATTTACTCTAGTGTTTCTAGTTTCTGCTGTCCCACTGGCTGGTCACCTCCAACTTGCACAAGCGTGCATCCTTTATTCCTGTGTCGGTCTTTCTACTCGGCCACCGACACCTACGACGGAAACGAGACACAAAAGCGGCGACGAGGCTGGGACACAAAAATAGTATAAAATCCCCTACCCATGTGGTCTTTTAGTCTAATAAATCAGAATTTCATCCCGATTGAATGCGTTGAGTCTTAAAGGATTTTTTTTGTTTTTCGTAGAAATGCGCAATGACTAAAAGGAGTCTTGACAAGCATTGTACCTGATGTCCGCAGCGCGGCGGCGGTGCTCACTGCAGACGCCGCACCTCGTGCACCTGTGTGCGCCTCGCCGCTGTTCCCAGCGCCCGCTGCCGGCTAATTCCATTGCTGCCGTGCCCCGCTCGCCTCTCTGATGCAAATAGCCGCGCCTGCTCGCCGTGTCGCCCATTGTGCGGCTCTGCCGAGAGGGACAGCGAATAAAAGCGACGCCGTCGCCGGCTGCAGCGGCCCAAATAAATCGCTGTCCACCGCTATGTACCAAGCCTGAAAACAACACAGGCCTGCACCAGAGTCGTCATGTGGGGGCGTCATTCGTTCCGTGAATGGACGTGACACGTAAAATAACGACACCCATCCTACTGAGTTCTCTGCGCAATCCCATGGGTTTTAGTACATTCACATCGTACTCATAAACACACGTAAAGAACTGTGGCTGAGGATTAGTTATTTGCAATTCTGTAATATCCATCACAGCTTCCGCCGCCTCCAGCTACATTTACTGGGCACCTCCAATCAAGTCATACCAAATAGTGACTTCGTTCGCTAACCAACAAATCTATTTTTTTCATATTCACAGAATATAGGACATCAACTGCCAACGGGCAAAGCTGAAAATGTGTACCCTACCGGGATTCGAACCAAGGTCTCCTACTTTATAGGCAGTTCCGCTGATCACTACGCCACTGGGGACACGATGATCAAATGTTCAAATGTTTGTAAATCTATCGGACCAAACTGCGTGGTTATCAGTCTCTAGCTTACAAACTACTTAAACTAAGGTAAACTAAACTAAGGACAAACACACACACACACACACACACACATATGCCCCAAGGAGGACTCGAACCTCCGACGGCGAGCAACCGCGCGCTCCGCACCGAGGCACCTTAGACCGCTCGGCTACTCCACCATTGGGGTCACAGTGATCACCGCACCTGCAAGGACTACCTAAGCACGCCTCCCGCCGGTGACAAGCAACGATACTTTCGTTAGTGGGAAGGGGTGGGCAAGTTTAGGGCCATTACTCTTAAGGTAATTAGTTTCAAAACTACGACTTTGAATAGTGTGCGTGGATAAATATGGGAATTTGTATTCCATCATCTTTCGGGAGTGCACCCGGGACAGCGACAATTCTTCGTCCGATATTTGGGCTGCAAACCTTACAGCCATCTTCAAGGCGAGTCCAAGACTTGGACTCGCCTTGAAGATGGCTGTAAGGTTTGCAGCCGAAATATCGGACGAAGAAATGTCGCTGTCCTGGGTGCACTCCCGAAAGATGATGGAATATTATGGCCGCCGGGAAAACTGCCAGAATCGTTTATATATCTGAGCTAGTAAAAGCATACTAATAACGATGTGGGGATAAGGTATGCTTTAATGCCTTAATACTTCTTACACAACAGCTTAATGTACGTTCCGTAAACGTAATTAAATAACTTTTATTACACTTACCAATAATGAAGGATAAGCAACAAATCACCGTAAAGAGGCTCTCTGAGCTGCTGACAGAAACAAAAATAGATAATGTCATTCACACAACTTAAATTTTCGGCCATGACCTTCGTCAGAAAAAGAAAAAGAAACACATTTCACACAATCACCCAGACAACTATACTCACACAACTATCATGTCCGGGCAACACGATACAAACATCTAGACTGCGAGTGAGGTGGGGAGTGGAGGGGGAAGAATGCTGGGTAACGATAGGGATGGAAAGTTCCGCACTACATGATGAAGGCTCCGATAGGCGGGAATTTGAATTGCGGCAATGATTACAGTGAAGGTTATGGGCAGGAAAGGACAGAAGGGAGGTGTAGGGGAGTGTAGGAGAGAGTGGGGGGGGGGGATTTGAAATGATAACAAGAAAAAATAAAAATAGCAAAAAATAAAAGAAAAATAACGTTAGTAAAGAAAGGAAAAATAAATTTAGGAAAAAATAAAGTTAGGAAAGAAAGGAAAAAATAAAGTTAGTAAAAAAGAAAGGAAAAAAAATAAGTTTAGGAAAAAAGGAAAGTTAGGAATAAATAAAGTTATGGAAAAAAAGAACTGAAAAATATGTAAAAATAAAAGTAATAAATTAAGGGGATACTGTAAGTGGTGATACATAGTTGTAAGCGAGACATGGATACAGGATAATTGGCGGGGAAGGAAGGGAGGGACAATCTATACTGTAACTGGTGTTACACAATTGTAAGGAAGACATGGATACAGGATAATTGGTGGGAAAGGAATGGAGGGAGGAGATGTTAGGCATAGGGTGCAGGCATGGGAATTAATTTTAGGTTGAGGCCAGGATGGTTGTGAAACTGTAGAATGTTTTGATGGAACAACTCCCATCTGCGCAGTTGGAAGAGCTGGTGGTGGAGGGGAGGATACAGATGGCTCGGGTAGTGAAACAGCCATTGAAATCCAGAGTGCTGTGTTCAGATGCATGCTGTACAACAGAGTGGTCTATCTAGTTTTTGACACAGTTTGGCGGTGGCCATTCATTCTGACGGACACTTACTTACAGTTTTCAAATTTTGGCGCGGTATTTGCCGCCCCTAAAATCTATCAAGCCTATTCAGCCTAATGGTAAATTCGCCACTAATCCGAATAATAACAATAATAAATTAAAAAATTCCCACGATTTGAAATTTATTGGGTACAGACGTTACTGCTAAATCAATGTTTTGTATTTTAGTCCTACATGCGCTACGTCGACCATATGGCGAGAAGGCACAACGAGAACTGTGCAGGGAGGACGGCCGGTAAAAATCGGAGCGTGTGCAAGCTCCAAGTAGATGTGCGCCTTTGCAGTGACAGTCGCCGGCAGCTGACCGGCTTTTTGCCGGTGGCGGTCCGTGGTCGACCAGTGCGCAAGCTACAATGCCCGTCAATGGTTCACTGCTGGAATATGGACGGCCGCGATTTTACCGGGATAGCTGAGTGATGGAACGCTTGCCCGTGAAAGGCAAAGGTCTCAGTTCAAGTCCAGGTTCCGGCACATAATTTTAAACGCCAGGAAGTTTCAAATATATTTCTTGTCCACAAAGAGCCTTGTTTACAGCCGAATACAATAAAATGATGGATAGCAATACCAGTATTTTTGTATGTAATGTAAATTCATTGTAAATTAGGAAAGATTCTGCCACTACTCATTCCCAAACACGCCCAATTACGACACGCTTCTCGCAACGCCATCCCAATTAAGCAATTAAGCTGTGAATGCTCTCTTGCTACAGTGTCTTGCATGCTCCCTGGTGAGCTGCCCATACTGACGTCAAGCCTGCCCGGATGCCTTAAGCTGGGAGAACGGACGTTCAACTGACCACTTCGGCATTAACACTCCCCTGATCACGCTGTTGTATTTCCAACAACGCTTGGCTAATTTTGAAAGGCTCTCACTAGTGGTCAGCTTCTCCACCCCTACAACTAGTCGTCTCTCGATGAACCTCCGCCAGTACATGCCTGGTTCCTGCAGTGATTACAATGCGTCATCTCCCTGGCTCAAATTTGTCTCCGGTTACGTTGAACTGCTTTCTACATAAAAGAGTAACTCTTTACAGTTTTCTTACTGTATAAACACACATCAATAATTCCATCACTATGATTTTAGAGGTTCATGACTCTTTTCATAAAAACATTGAAATTATATATAAGTTATGTAAATGCCGATGACGGGCAATGATCCTTTCTTCAGTGCTGAGGTACTCCTAGGCCCTTACTCTTACGGAAATTAGTTTACAACAACTACGAGTTTGAGCTCTTGTGGGCCAGGTGAAGTTGAGAATTTGTATCTAACGGGAGGCGTACTTCAGTAATTCCGTGCAGGTGTGGTGATCGCTGTCTACCGTGGTTTAGATGACAGCCAAACAGCCGAAACAAGTTCAAATGTTCAAATGTTTGTTAAGCTTATGGGACTTAACTACGGGGTCATCAGTCCCTAAACTTACAAACTACTTATGAACTACTTACGAACTAGGACGGCACAAATATCCATGCCCGAGGGGGGATTCGAACCCCCGACCGTAGCCCGAAACAAATTAACCTCGCGAAGACGAACTTTGAAATCATCAGTAAGGAGAGAGAAAACGGAGAAAATTCCATTACTCCTCATTTCATATGATATAAGTAGTTATGTTTCATATTGCAGAAGAGATATTAAGTCAGAGGAGAAATGGAGAAATATTATTATAATTTTTTTTCTCCATTTGTATCCTTAAATTAAAAAAAAAAAAAAAAAAAAAAAAAAAAAAAAAAAAAAAAACGCTTACATGGCAGTGCAGCAAGAAATCGCTGTTGTCTTCATCAATCAAGAAACAGAGGAGGAATTTTTCGTTTATTCAACAATTGAAGAAAAGTATTTAATTTACCATGGAAGAAGAGAAAATCAATAAATATGTATAAAAAGGCGCCGAAGAAGGCGACGATTGGAGAGCGAAAGGAGGGTTTGTGAGGGACGTAGGAGACCCCCCTCCCAAAAAAAAGGGGGCCTAAAAAGCAGGGGACCCGGGTTCGAGTCTAGGCTGTGTACATTTTTCAACCCATTCACAGTTAATGTCATACATGAAAAAAAATTAAGTTATCATTATTGCTTATAAAAACAGGAATTAGAAAACTGTATGTCAGTAACTTGAACATTCTCATATTTGGTAACACGTCCTGTTGGACTGATGGACGCCTGTATTCGTCGTGGCGTACTGTCCTCTTGATGATCAAGGGGCTGTTGGTCCAGATGGTTTCACTCTTAAAAAGGCGCTGCGGCGGAGCAGCCCAGCGCATTGAAGCGCTATACTCCGATGCGCGATTCCGTTCCCCGTCGAGGGTTCGAATCGCCCCTCGGACATGGATGTTTGTGTCGTCTTTAGTATAAGGTAGTTCATAAGTAGTTCGTAAGTTTAGGGACTGATTACCCCGCAGTTAATTCCCTTAAACATTCCCTTTGAACATTTTAAGAGGCGATTCGATGTAGATTCCTAAGATTGGATGGCGGGTCGTCTCGTCCGATAACAACCTTTTTCCATGTATCCTAGGCATGTTCGATAGGGATCAGGTCTGAACAACATGTTGACCAATCTAATCTTGCGATATCATCATGAAGGAACCATTCACTAGTTGTACACGATGAGCGCAACAGTTGTCACCCAAATGTTGCCTATATAGGAGAATCATTGGTTAATGTCATCCGTGTACCATATAGCCGTTCTGTTGCCTTCTGCCGCAATGGAGTAGCCGAGCGGTCTAAAGCGTCTCGCAACGGAGCGCGCGGTTGCTCGCCGTGGAGGTTCGAGTCCTCCCTGTGGCATGGGTGTGTGTATTGTCCTTAGGTTAGTTTACCTAGGTTTAAGTAGTTTGTAAGCTACGGACTGATGACCACGTAGTTTGGTCCGATAGATTTACAAACATTTGTTGCCTTTTACGACTAGAAGTGGAGGACGATGGCCCGAAATAATGCCACCCCAAGACATCAGAGAACCACCATGTCGCTGCACTCGCTGTTTCTCAAGACATTCAGGCTGACCAGGCTGCTGCCAAAATCATCTCCGACGATGGTCCGGTTGAAGGCAGAAGCGAGTCTCATTTGTGAATAGCACATGATGCCAATACTGACGACACCATTCATCAAGTTTTTAGGCCCCCCTGTAGCACGCTGCATTGTGTCCATTTTTCACAGCTGGACATCGCCATGGGCTTCAGCAGTGAATTTTCATAAATTAATGAGAAAGTAAGTAAAATTTTTACCTGTTCCAAGCCGTGTCGTCCAAGTGATGTAGTTTCGAAACTTGACGATGTGAACTTCATTCGTGGATTTCTACAACACCTTAAATCAGGAACTGAAAAATTACAAACAATATATTCACGGCCACGAGACTGCACTGACTAACCGCAGAAGAAATATTGGCGTCTATCTGTAATACGATTCAGATTGGATTAAAATATGATGGATGTTAGATGTTCAAGAGTGATTGTCAAACGATGAAACGGAAACCACTTTCTAAGAGCGCCCATAAGTTATCACAGTTTTGACTAAACTTCAGAAGCGCTCCTGATGGAGGTTCGAGTTCTCCTTTGGGCAAATGTGTGGTGTGTGTGTGTGTGTGCGTGTGTGTGTGTGCGCGTGTGTGTGTGTGTGTGTGTGTGTGTGTGTGTGTGTGTGTGTGTGTTGGCTTAGTGTAAGTTAAAGCTGTTTGTAAGTCTAGGAACTAATTGCCATAGCAGTTTGATCCAGTAGATTTACAAAGAAATGAACAATATGCAAGTTTGAAACAGTGCACTAGCTTCGACACGGCAGCTGAACATTTTATACGTCACTGCTGAAAAAGTAATGCGAACAATTGTGAAATGGTATCTGTACAAACGGCGTGGATGAAGGTGGTCAGCACACTGAGGAACCTTATTAAACAAATATTATCCCTACTTACGCAAAATAAAATCTGTTTTTTTCCAATGTTTTATTCTTCTCTTTGACTAATCCTTGCAAATGTGTTGACAACGTTTCATTGTCCTGCGATAACTCGTTTTTCTCTCTGAAGCAATGGAAATTTAATTATAACCAAACTATTCACACCTACAATGGAAATAGTAGATGAGTTTTCTTATTTGGTTAGAAAGATAACTTCTGATGGTCGAAGTAAAGAAGATACAAAATGCACAATGGCTATATAAGTGTTTCTGAAGAAGCGAAATTTGTTTACATCCAATATTAGTTTAAATGTTACGGAATCTTTCAGAAAACATTTGTCTGGGGTGTAGCATTGTATGGGAGTCAAACGTGGACGATAAGGAGTACAGAGAAAAAGATGATAGAAACTTTCAATATTTGATGCTACAGACGAATAATGGAAATCAGATGGATAGATCATGTAACTAATGAGATGCTCAGCAGCAATGGGGATAAAAGGAGTTTCTGGCATACCATGACAAATAGAAGGGATAGGTTGGTGGGACACATTCTGAGAAAGCAAGGAATCGTCAACTTAGCAATAGAAGGAAGTGTGTGGGGTAAAAATCGTAGAGGGAGACCGAGGGACGAATACAGTAAGCATACTCAAAAGGATGTAGGTTACCGAACGTATTTTCAGATGAAGCGTATGTAGCGTGGAGAGCTGCATCAAACCAGTCTGCGGACTGAAGACCACAACAACAACAACTTCACACCTTGACAGCACGCTAATAAATTGTAACCAGTGAGGTAAAAATTGTAAGATATCCGTCAAACTTATCATATTTTTAAACATGAGAAAATTATAAATTTTAAATTCTGCTCAGCGATGGTATTAGCTGACAGACACTGCTTGCTATCGTACTGCAAAAGTGAATGACTCATGAGTGGCGAAGCAGTTCCCTTTCATTATTATGCTTCTTCCATTCACTTCCCGGCTCGAATTTATTTAAAAGAGACCAAGCAGAGCACAGATCTCAGCTTTACGCAAATTCGGAACATCTCCGGTTCTCTGAGCCTATTTATTTTTTAGTCGCCAAAGAAATGACTGTTTGAGTGGTATCATATTTCTTGAGTTTTTGGTCCTAATGAGATACAAACATAAAGTAAAATCGCAATTCAATTAAATCCTTGCAAATAATTGGACAGGCAATTTCTTTTGCTGCTTCCTCCCGAAACCTCATCTCCCTCTCCCTCCCTCTCTCCCTCCCTCTCTCTCTCTCTCTCTCTCTCTCTCTCTCTCTCTCTCTCTCTCTCTCTCTCTCTCTCTCTCTGTGTGTGTGTGTGTGTCCCATCTGCCGGTCTCCCACTCCAACTTGTGTCTTCTATTTTTGCATTCAGTAGGAGAGCATGTAAGAAAAAATCGTTTTCAACTGTAAACATCGTCGCAGTGAAGAGACGGAAATTCTTTCGCTATCATTTTTCCCTACTGCCACAGACAAGAATACTTCTTGTGATAACACACACGAATTACAGACAGTTGTTCCGCACTAAGCGACACTAATTTCAAGCTGTATAGTACACATCTCTTTCAAATTGACTATATACCTTATACAACACGACAGTAAACGTCCACTGTGAATAAAAGTACTACTAAAACAAGCTCGCGTAGGATAAAAGCAATCTCATCTCCGTAACGTTTACTTCGGAAGTATCTATGACCTTCTTACTGCTTACATAAGATGGTATATCTTCTTTCTACGTCACGACACTGTTGCCGCCTTTTTCCCGCATTGTCTTTGATATTAATTTCACGTAACCGTTGCATAACAGAATAATCTGCAAATTTGGTAGCTTATTCACTCACTACTATCGTAGTGCCTGTGCCCAATTTCAAACATTGCTCGCGGTATTTCCCCGATTCCCACAATAGGTCGGACCTGGTGTGCGTCGCCACTGAAGAGATGATTGCTGGCCGACTTTGCCTTGACTCAGCGATTTTTAACAAGAAAAGATTTCGTAACTGTTATATAACCCCAAGTAAAACAAACACGAGTTTCAATAAACGTATTATTATTCAAGCTGACGTGTTTTGGGAGGATTGATGCCTTTCATTTTTCTTCACCCCCCCCCATCCCCCCCGTCACTCCTGTATCTCTTTCTCTCCAGGGGAAGCTGCAGCAGGGTCTGGTAGGGGACGTGGGTTGCAGCCCGATACCCTCCCTCCTCCCTGGATATGATAATACTTCAAAAATATGATAATGAGTAAAAATGGGTGCAGGTCGTTTTATGGATTGAAGGTCAACCCCATGGTCTCTACCAATCACCCTTCTTCTAGAGGAAGACTTAGAATTCTCCCAAACTAGCGTATCAGCTGAATCTCAATTTAAGACAGCCATTTGGCGGAAAACTGATACACTAGTAATACTGATGTCATGTAGCAGCTAATCAAATACATAGCTCTAGGTTCTAAAAGGTTTCACTGGCTTTAGTTCTCGATAATTTTCCCGTTTTACTAGTAAAGGTGAAAAACTACTCAAATGGTTTTTCAGGTGTCAGAACTGACACCCATATTGATGTGCACAATTGGATCAGGCTGCCTGGGAGTACAAGAGATGGGCGAATCAAGACAGAAAAGCATTCAGAAGAGCCGCGCGGTCTAAGGCAGCGTGCTACAAATTGGGCGGTCGTTGCCGGCGGAGGCTCGACTCCTACCTCGGCTATGAGTGTGTGTGTCTTGTCATTAGTGTAAGTCAGTATAAGTAATTTGTAAGTCTAGGGACTGATGGCCATAGTAGTTTGGTCCAAAACGTTTACAAACATTTTAACAATCCATTCAAAAGAAAACTTTATTTACTTCAGTCGACAGATGACGTATTAATTATTTCCAATCAAAATCTTAATGTAATTTCACCTAGTAAACTTTTAAAAGAATATTAAATTGAGTGTTAACACTGATAAACATATTTAAACCATTTATTTTGAAGTAAGTGTAAAATATAGTCCTTACTACCTTTCGGTAAGTAGTGGGAAAATCTTATCATAAGTGACAATAATGAAGGCCAAACCGTTTCCATTGAAGTAAACCTTAAATTCTCATGGCAATTCTGTTGAATCAGTTACTTGAACAGCGAATAGATAAATACTGATTGACAAAAGATTATGTCGCGTTGGAGTGACCGAACGCTGTAAGGCGCCTTGTTGTGGAGCGCGCGGTTTCTCGACGCCGGATGTTCGAGTTCTCCCTCAGGCGTGGGTCTGGGTGATGTCGTTAACGTAAGGTACTTTAAGTAGTCTGTAAGCCTAGTAACTGATAATCGTAGCACTTACGTCCCTTAGAGTTACAAACATTTCAACATTTTTAATTGAAAATCACCTCACTGAACTTTAAACAAGCATTTGATTACCAACACATTTCATGTCTAAGTGGAAAAAAAAATCTTTAAAAAATTAACAGAATCAGATTTAAATGTAATAATATTCAGTACAACAGAATACAAAAAATTTAAAGATAAAAGAGCAAATTAAGTATTCTCTATATATAAAATCTCGTGTCACCGTTTTTGTGTTCATACTTCTCCGAAAGGGCTCGACCAATTTTTGTGAAATTTTGTATGTGTATTTGGTAAGTATGAGAATAGATCGTACAGTATATTTCATTCCATTAGATGATTAGGGTGTCCCTATCCTGCGGGTTTTTTTTTTTCTTTTTTTTTTTTTTTTTTTTTTTGTATTTTTCGAGTTGGCGAGGTTGGAACCCGGGAGAATTTTATTGAATATTATCGCCGCGGGACTCTGCATTTTTACAACACAAATGTCGACCCATCTGATTTCGGGAATTCAGCCATCTAAAATTAACTCCTTTTAATATTTCGACCTTATAACGTGCAGCGCTCGCTCCGACCTTCTAAGTTCGCGCCCCGCGTCTTTGCGCATGCGCCACAGATAACACTCGACAGAGAGATCGATTGACGACAGTTATTTGAGATTTCATTCTGCAACTGGTTTATATCACAACCTGGTGGATTTATAAGAAATTGTTTTGTGATTGTAAAAACAAATACATTACGGGTACACCGCTTTAAACCAGTAAGTAAACATTTTTGTCTATTTGTGTACGTGTATTACATTGAATATTGCCAGCAAGATGCAAGAGGACCAATTTGAGCCGTCGTACGAATTATATAAGAAATATGCGAAGTAGTAGAGCATAAAGAACAGACGATGAAATCAAACAAGGTAACGAAAATGTGCGAATACACATGTGGCAATTCGCGAACTGAACGAAATAAACAAGGACAATCAGAACGAAGACAACCGCGCTGTTTCGTAGTTAACACACGCAGAACAAATGGCCGGTAATATTGCTTCCGAGTTTCAACCTACCCTGTCTATGCAATGGCACACGATTGATCGCTAAAAAATTTATGAAACTCGTTATCGGGACCATCATTGTGAATGGCAAATTCCGAGCGGAAAGTGTTTTGTTGCCCGAATTCAAATGATTGTCACATTCGTGGCAAATTAATTCAAACGTTTTCAGTTACCTATTCGACCGGCATTCGCAATGACAATGAATTGCAAGGCCAAACGATGCCGGTTTGCGGTTTAGATTTAGGCACACCATATTTTCACACGAATTATACGTGGCATGTGCCCACTTGGGCAAACCATCGACCATATTTGTGTTGCCTAAATATGGATTGACAACAAAATATGTTACACTCAATTTCTCTTTGAAATTAATATTGAGTTTGAACTGCAAAAAATACAAAGAATATGTCCGTTACGTTGATGAAATACATTGTATTGACAAAAATGAATGTTTGGTGTGACCTTTTTTTTTTTTTCATGTAAATTTTCTGGTTTCTTTTCTCTCTCTCTTTTTTTATTATTATTTTTCTCCGGAAAGAAACTTTCACTCTGCAGCGAGGCGAGGTACTGGCGGAAGTAAAGTTGTGAGGCGGCATCGTGAGTCGTGTCGGGATAGCACAGTCGGTAGTGCGCTTGCCCGCGAAAGGCATAGGACCCAGGTTCGAGTCCCGGTTCCGGCACACAATTTTAATCTGCCAGGAAGTTTCATTATTTTTTTAATCGTCGTCTGTAGCGCTTCATTCCTCTTTCTGTAATAGATCCTATCCTCACACAGCTGCAATGCATACTTTTTTTCTTTTAATTGACAACCAAAAAGTTCTTTAGAAATGAAGGGTGTAAACGGTATAAACCGCCAAAATTATAAAAATAGTACATTTCTGTGTCCTTGATTAAAAAAGTCTTATGAAATATTGTTGTATCATGTACTTAATTTTTGTATTCATAAAACCCAATATTTGTGGGACCGATGATAGGCGTGTTTCTGTTTAAATTGTGGAACCGCGTGGCCTATCAGCGCTGTAAGCACGCGCCTGGGCGTGCGAGAGAGAGCATATGTAAAATATCTGCAAAATACGTCGCGAACAGAGATAGTAGGAAAGACGCAATAAATCAAAACTTCATGCCTGATGAGGCGGTTTTTCATGATTCAAATTGTTTATGACTCCATTTCTCATGAACTGCGTTTCGTACTATGACAAAATTTTGGACGTACGTTCAGTGGTATGTGTGTATACTGTCTGTAAGTGTTCTTACGAATACAATTAATAGTGTACGAGTAATAAATTGTAGCGTCAGGCCAAATTCAGTACTTTTACTGCATGAACGCCGAAAAAGTAGTAAGCAACAAACTTTTTTCCTTTCATCGTTTTGCTGGGGTTGTCAGCGAGAAAAAATTTCCTAAAGGATTCAAATTTTGTTTATAGTTTGTTACAAGTCGCTAAGTGCTCTCCTTCTCAAATAGTGGACTGAGAAAGACCGCTATAACGTGCCGCAAGACGGTGAAGTTTTTATTGTTTATGACGTCATATCTCCTGAACTATCGGCCCTATCGCAAAATCCTTTCTTAGCTGACGTCTTCTACCTATAAACTACATTCCTGCCAAATTCATAGGTGAAGTAGTTTTTGAGATTTCGTGTTTAGTGAGTGAGTGAGTAGTGACTGAATGTCCTTTCGCTTTTATATAAATAGAGATAACCGTAACAAAAATTAAATTCACTTTATTTTCCTTTCATACAGCACTAACGAAAATGAAACCCAAATTACTTTCTTTCCTCTACGAATTCCATTCGATCCTACACATGCTTCATGACAGCGATCACTGTTTCCTTGCACTCGTTCACACACATTTGCCTTATGGTATTGGCAGCATTGAAAATCCTCTGAGTGAATTGACGCACATTATTAACTTCCTTAGCATGAAAAAATTCTTTCATTGGCACTAGAAGTAAAATTTCTGTGGATTTAAATCAGGGCTGTGTGCTGGCCATCAACGTGTACCCGAACGCCCGATTCATTGTCCTGGAAATTGTCTATCCAAAAATCTGCGTACTCTGTGACCAATGTGGGGTGGAGCACGATTGAGGAGGAACCATATGTAATGACGAGTGCGTAACGGAATGTCATCTAACAACTTTGGTAGCAATGTTTCCTCTAAAAACGATAGGTAATAGTTACCAGTCGAACATGCAAAGTGTAACATAAGGTCCAATAATGTAATCACCGAGCACACACACCCACACATTTACGGAAAATCGTCCCTGAAAACATTTGGCCACTACATGGCGAGGATTGTGTACACTACACGTGCCCATGTTATGGAAATTAGTTATTCCGTCGCGAGTGAAACACACTTCATCTGTGACGAATGTTTCCTTGGTTATTGCAGTAACTATCGTCATTTTAACTATAATTCAATGATGAAGAGATGTAAACCGAGAACGAACCTTTCAAGGACTACATACAAAGTCTGTATCAACAAGAGTAGGATGAGGAATAATTTTATTTGTCACATACTGTGTAACAAAAACCACACTGAGAATTCACGTCGAGGAGAGAAGTCTTCTTCTACCAACGCTTGTACGCATTGAATATGGTACAGCCGGAGACGCTCCTGTTTCAAAATGCAACGGGCGACAGTGTGCGAACTCACTTGGCGGGAGATGCTTCTAGTACTCTCAGTAGGATCCTCCTGGATACGGTCCACAATTCTCCCCTTCCGCACAGGGCAGTAAATTGGCAATTTTTCTACTTCTAAGGCAATTAAATACGTACGCGCAAGTTTTATTGTCATGATGTAACAGTAAGGAAGTAAATGCATAATAATTGCGTACAAATAGGGAATTACAATGACTTAAACAGTTGGTGAATAGCTGCAAATGTCTCACGTGCAGGAAATCGTCATTGTTGGAAGCGTTCTCGATATATTCGTACAGTTGCCCTGACAATACCTTTCGTCTCACCATAAATTAAATGGAAAATCGCGTAGTTCAGCAACAGTAAATCTCCTTTCGATCCTATCAGTTAACACAGTTGCAATAACGCGTGTACAGATTAATAGACGACTGTCGTCGCTCGGTGTATTACAATGACGCACCCACTAAGGCCTACCCACGCCTAATAAAAATTTGTTATGTCCTTAAGCAATTGAGTTTAGGCTCCATACAACTGGGTAAATTTTCAGAGTGCTTCAAGGTCAGCAAGGGCTTCGAGTTTGTCGTCGGCATCTCGTGCATCTGGTCACATGATTTCCATCGAGCCAGAGCAACAGCGCATACAGAGTAAGCATGAGTGATGGCGTGTCACCGCGGCCAAGTGGCCGAGCGGATTGAGATGCTATGTTCCGATGAGCGAGGCCGTTCCCCGTCGCGGGGGGTGGGGGCGAATGCCCCCTCGGGCACGGATGTTTGTGATGTCTTTAGTATAAGTTCGTTTATAAGTAGTTTGTAAATTTAGGGACTGATGACCACGTAGTTAAGTCCCATAAGCTTTACAAACATTTGAACATTTTTGAAAAAGAATACCATAAAAATATTCCCTGGTTGCAAAGGCAACGCAAGGGGCGTGAGGTCAGAGACACAAGCTCGCTCATTCTTGATAGATGATAATGATTGATGAGGTAATTGTGTGTACTAAGTTCCGCATAACACAGAAACAAGCTGACACTAATTACTCAAGAGACAGGAACTACAGGGAAATAACGAAAGAGGAAATGATAGTACTGCTGGGTCTATTACACATGATTATTGTCCACCTTCGGAATAATGTTACATTCGTTATAGTTGTACACCGAAGGTAATTGATATACTAATTCAGATATTAATAAATGTGATGTTTCTACCTGCACATTACACTATTTTTGTCATTACGATCACTTAGTTGGTATATACTAGGTTTGTAACTCGGAATACACAGTGGTAGCAAATCTGCACCGCGCTGCTGCAGAAGTCATAATAAATGGCGCTGTCGCCCGAGGGTTAACAAACATTTGATCACTTTTGCTGGCGTGTCACAGAGTAGTTCGCGATTGAGCAGCTGAATGGATGACCACTGTAGTCCAGGAATTAGGAAGAAGCGATTGTAGAAATTACAACCGAAAACAAAACATGCGAGCATATCGGAAATTACATTTGAAATAGGACTTGTATTTAATGAAAGTCCATCCAATTCTGGAAAAGCGAATTTTCATAAGTAAAAAAACTATAGCCCCTATCAAAATCTGTTTAAGCAGGAAACTATACGGCTCAAAATGGACTACCGATTCCTTATAATTATGTAAGTACTTACTGCTGTGTTAGATTTATATATATATATATATATATATATATATATATATATATATATATATATATATATATATATATATATAAAGCTGTTTTCAATCCTTAAATATCGTATGGTCTATTTGACTGGTTAACGTTCATATTTAGAAACTTGGTATTTACTTCAAGTATAGGTGAGAAACTCAAAAATATACTCCTTTTATAAATTAAAAAAATATTATTATTATTATTTTACTTCAGTTGTTATCCTTAGCTTATTTTCTGTGTAAGGAGTTGTACTACCGTGCTAGTCAACATTCAACAATTTTTACGATTTTGTTAATTGTAAGGATCAAAAAGTGACTTAGAAATTGTTGCATTATTATGGAGAGTGATTTTTCACTAATAAAACTATTCCTATGTTATGAGAATTACGTTTAAAAACGAAAATCCAACGTTTTTCATTAATTAAATGAAATTTTTTATCCTGCTAGCATCCTGGAAACGAGGAATGGTTTTACTTAATAAGGAAAAAAATGTTGTTGTTGTGGTCTTCAGTCCGGAGACTGGTTTGATGCAGCTCTCCACAATACCTTATCCTGAGCAAGCCTCTTCATCTCCACATAAGAACGGCAACCTACATCTGCCTGAATCTGCTTACTGTATCCATCTCTTGGTCTTCCTCGGCGATTTTTCCCCACACGCTTCCCTCCAACGCTAAATTCACAATTCCTTGATGTCTAAGAAAGTGTCCTACCAATCTATCCCTTCTTTTAGTCAAGGCATACCAGAAATTTCTTTTCTCCCCAATTCTGTTCAGTACCTCCTCATTAATTACGCGATCTACCCACCTGATCTTCAGCATTCTTCTGTAGCACCATATTTCAAAAGCCTCAATCCTCTTCCTGTCCGCACTGTTTATCGTCCATGTCTTACTCCCATACAAGGCATCACTCCACACAAATGCCTTCAGAAAGGACTTCCTTAGGCTTAAATCAATATTCGAGGTTAACAAATTTCTCTTTTTCAAGAACGCTTTTCTACCCATTGCCATTCTGTATTTTATATCCTCTGTACTGCGACCATCATTTGTTATTTTACTGCCCAAGTAACAAAACTCATCAACCTCCTTTATTGCTTCGTTACCCAATCTAATTCCTTCAGCATCACCTGATTTTCTTACACTGCACTCCATTACCCTAGTTTCGCTCTTGTTAATGTTCATCTTATATGCACCTATCAGCACACTGTCCATTCCGTTCAATTGCTCTTCCAGGTCTTTTGCTGTATCTGACAGAATTACTATGTCGTCAGCAAAACGCAATGTTTTTAATTCTTCATCCTTCTCCAAATTTCCCCTTGCTTTCCTTTATAGCTTGCTCAATGTACAAATTGAATAACAATGGAGGAAGACTACAACCCTGTCTTACTCCCTTTCCAACCACTGCATCCCTTTCATGCCCTTCAACTCTGACAACTGCTGTCTGGTTTTTGTACAAGTTGTAAATACCCTTACGCTCCCTATATTTTACTCCTGCTTGCTTCAGAACTTAAAAGAGTTTATTCCAATAAACATTGCCAAAAGCCTTCTCCAAATCTACAAAAGCTAGAAATGTAGGTTTGCCTTTTCTTAATCTATCTTGTAGGATAAGCCGTAAAGTGAGTATTGCCTCCCGTGTTCCTACATTTCTCCTGAACCCAAACTGATCTTCCCCGAGGTCGGCTTCTACCAGCTTTTACATCCTTCTGTATATAATTCGTGTTAATATTTTGCAACCATGACTTATTAAACTGATGGTACTGTAGTTTTCACACTTGTCTGCACCTGCTTTCTTTGGAATGAGGATTATAATATTTTTCTTAAAGTCTGAGGGTACTTCACCTGTCTCATACATCTTACACACCAGATGAAACAATTTTGTCATGACTGGTTCTACCAGAGACTTCAGTAGCTCTGAGGAAATATGCCGGCCGCGGTGGCCGAGGAGACTGAGGCGCTTCAGTCACGGTCTGCACGGCCACTACGGTCGGGGGTTCGAATCCCCCCTCGGGCATGGATATTTGTGCCGTCTTTAGTATAAGGTAGTTCATAAGTAGTTTGTAAGTTTAGGGACTGATGACCCCGTAGTTAATTCCCTTAAGCTTAACAAACATTTGAACAACATCTGAGGAAATATCATCTACTCCAGGGGCCTTGTTTCGACTTAGATCTTTCAGGGCTCTGTCAAATTCTTCTCTCAGTATAGTATCTCCTATTTCATCTTCATCTACAGCCTCTTCCCTTCCTACAGTATTGTCTGTAAGTTCATTTCCCTCTATATACTCTTTCCACCTTTCAGCTTTCCCTTCTTTGCTGAGAACTGGTTTTCCATCAGTGTCCTTGATATTCATAGAGCTGTTTTTCTTATCTCCAAATGTTTCTTTTATTTTCCTGTAGGCTGTATCTATTTTCCCCCATTTATATATTCTTCTACATCCTTGCATTTGCCTTCTAGCCACTCCTGCTTAGCCATTTTGCATTTCCTGTCAATCTCATTTCTTAGTCGTCTGTACTCCATTTTGCCTGTCTCATTTACTGCATTTTTATATTTTCTCCTTTCATCGATTAAATTTAGTAATTCCTGTGATATCCAAGGATTTTTTGTAGGTCTATTTTGTCCTCTGCTACCTTCACTATTTCATCTCTCAATTTTACCCTTTCCTCCTCTACTGTTTTATTTGCCCCCGTTTCTGTCAATTGTTGCCTAAAGCTCCCTCTGAAATTCTTAAGAACCTCAGGTTCCTTGAATTTATCCAGATCCCATCTCCTTATTTTCCTACCTTTTTGTAGTTTCTTTAGTTTCAGCCTACAGTTCATAACCAACAAGTCATGGGCAGAGCCTATATCTGCCCCTGGGTATTTCTTACACTGTAAAACCTGGTTCCGAAATCTATGTCTTACCATTATAAAATCTGTCTGGTATCTCCCGGTGTCTCCTGGTCTCTTCCACGTATACAACCTTCTTTTGTGATTCTTGAACCAGGTGTTTGTTATAACTAAATTATGTTCTGTGCAAAATTCTACCAGACGGCTTCCTCTTTCATTCCCTTTGCCCAGACCATATTCACCTACTATCTTCCCTTCCCTTCCTCGTTCTACTACCGAATTCCAATCTCCCATAACAATTAAGTTTTCCTCTCCCTTAATTGACTGAATAATTTCCTTTAGCTCCTCATATATTTCTTCGATTTCCTCATCATCGGCAGAGCTAGTTGGCATATAAACCTGTACTACTGTTGTCGGTGTTGGCTTCGTATTTATCTTGACAATGATAATGCGATCACTGTGCTGGTCATAGTAGTTTACCCGCATTCCTATTTTCTTTCATCAATCCTACCCCTGTGATACCCCCAATTGATTTTGTATTTATAATCCTGTACTCACCTGACCAGAAATCCTGTTCATCCTGCCACCGAACTTCACTAATCCCCACTATATCTAACTGAAACCTATTCATTTCCCTTTTTAAATTTTCTAATATTCCTACTCGATTAAGGGATCTAACATTCCACGCTCCGACCTGTAGAATGCCAGTATTGTCTTTCCTGAAGATCACATCCTCCTGAGTAGTCCCCGCCCGGAGATCCGAATGGGGGACTATTTTACCTCCGGAATATTTTACCCGAGAGGATGCCATCATAATATGTTCATACAGTAGAGCTGCATGTCCTCGGGAAAGGTAACGGCTGTAGTTTCCCCTTGCTTTCAGCCGTTCGCAGTAGCTGTGTGGCAAAGCCACATTAGCTGATGTTACAAGGCCAGCTCAGGAAATAATCCAGACTGTTGCCCCTTTAACTACTGAAAAGGCTGCTGCCCCTCTTCAGGAACCACACGTTTGTCTGGCTTCTCCACAGATACCCCTCCGCTTTGGTTGCACCTACGGTATGGCTACCTGTATCGTTGAGGCACGCAAGCCACCCCACCTCGGCAATATCTGTGGTTCATGGGAGTGGAAGGAAAAAAAAATATAGCAGGCTTATGTAACATCTTAGTGGAAAGTATTTGAAGGAGGTTGATATGTTGATATTCAATACTTATATTTTCAAGAGTATACCTAGTATATGTTTTACTGCTTTTTTTTCTTTTTTTTTTTTCTTTTTTAGTGTTACTAGCGAAATTATAATGTACAGCGTACACGTCAGAGGGGACAGCAACAACGATAAGAGAAGTACACTTAATTGAAGGAAACAGATCCTGCGCTAAAAATCAAAGTTATGAAAACAACAATAAACACAGGACTTAAAAAGAAGTTAGATTACAACGTTTTCCAGGTTGTTTCGCTTGTAATGTCATGAAACTACGCCAGAGTAAGTAAAACCGGATTTTCACACATGGCCAAAGCTGACGTATGAAAGATTATGCAAGCGCGTTTATAATCAAGGGCTTTTGTTCAGACTGCGTTTCCACAGCGATCGCGCGCCGGTACGCCCTCTTTGACGCTGACTCACAACTGGCTCCAATGCTTCACTTTATTATTCACCTGACGAAACTATCAAAACAATGAATCATATCCTAATTTGTTCTTGCAATTTTAAGCATTGAATACTAACCTCCTTCAAACTCATTTCTTTCAAATGTAAATTACTCCCATTGATTCTCTTAAAGAAAAAAGGACTTCTTGTCTCCAGAAGCTTGTAGACAACATACACAATATATATATATATATATATATATATATATATATATATATATATATATATATATATATATATATATATGGTAACATAATTAATTCAGATATTTGTTGTAATTGTAAATACAGTACCATATTTTGCTGCCTCAACTCTTTACTTCAGATTTACACAGCGTTTACTTTCAGAGAAGCACCATCGGGCTACCATAATACTGAAAAAGTCATTCTCGTTACCATCTAATGCGGTGTGTGATCACCTCGGAGGGCTAGTACAGTTCCTGGGGTATATTTGGCCAATCTTCCGTGACTGCTATATCCAGCTCTGAAACCGTTGTGGGAGGTGTTGGTCAGGCTGCAATTCGCTTGACAGGTGCGTTCCAGACATGCTCTGTCGGATTGAATTCCGGTGAACAAGCTGACAATTCCATTCGTCCAATACCCTCAGCTTCTAGTATGATGTCGACCAATGTCGCGCTGTTGGGACGACCAAAGAAAGGAATCGATTTCTATATGCACCAGCTTAGGACACAACGATAGGTCGAAGAATCTCTTCTCTATACCGCTGTGTAGTCAAAGCGCCATTCTGAATGACACAGAGGTCCGTACGTCCGCCAATACTTCTGCCCATACCATTCACCTACGTTTATGATATGGTGACGTTTCCTGTACGAAAGCAAGACTGTTCCGAGTTCCACGTACTCTTCAGATGGGGAAAGACGATTGTTCGTCTGTACACGAAATCTTTACTCATTGGAGAACAGAACCCAATCCTGATGTTTCTCCTCCTAATTTCTGTGGGCTAAACGGTGTCGTGTTTTTAATGGGTCACGTGCGTAGAGGCCACATTCCTGAAGGCGATTTCGGACTGTTTGTGTTGATACTGGGCGTCTTGTTGCTGCGTAGATGGTGCGTTGCAGCTGAGTTGCATTCAGCCTGGCTGTTAACCAGAGAAAACGATCATATCTTGCTTATATTATCTGTAGCCGATCTTGACCTGGCCTTTTTTAACGGTTCTTGTTGTCTGAAATCGCGTCTAGGTCTCGATTAGCAGACTTTGGAATAGCAATAACTGCAGTCACCTCTGTCAATCCCGCTTCCAACATTCCTATGGCTATTCATGCCATAGTTTCGAGTAAGTGACGTTGTTGTTGCATTGCACTACTTGATCACTGCACTCCCTGAACCCAACTGCTTGGTTAATTCCTCTGCAGCAACTTTCTGTTATTAACACTATCAAACTTGCTGTAATGTCGTAGTCTCCACTACGTAGAGCCAACAGAAAGACATCGAACCATTTTAGTTCATTTTGCCGACGACAATACTACAGAACATAGATATCTCAACTGGTACCGTAATTGTTTTCACCAGTGTAGATACATGTTTAAAAACTTCTCCACATAAAAGTGCAAAATTTTAGAAGTCATTATTTGATACTGGGTTGTACGGCATTATAACATCAAAGGTTAAAATTGCAGCCCTCGGTCGCAAAGTAACGATTATTTAACCTGGTTTCGACAATAACTAGGATTGCTTTCATCAGAAATTATAAATGAAAATAAGTCACATACTAAAAGTTACAACTCAGCCGTAAAATTAAGTCACAAAAAATAGAAAGAGCTAGCCACTATGGGTTGCACGCCTTTACGAAGGAATCAGACTGGCGTGTGCTAAGTGGAGTTTTTCAAATGTTTGTATAGTTTATGGGACTTAACTACGGGGTTATCAGTCCCTAAACTTACAAATTACTTATGAACTAGCTAATCCTAATGACAGCACAAATATCCATGATCGAGGGGGGATTCGAACCCCCGACCGTAGTGGCCGTGCAGACCGTGACTGGAGCACCTCAGTCCCCTCGGCCACCGCGGCCGGCAAGTGAAGTTGTTAACAGGTTACCTCAGTAGTGCCATCTAGTAGCCGCAATTACAACTAGGCTATTGTATAGAGAGAAACAGTATTAAGAAAACAATTGCTTCAAAAAGCTTTGTTTAACATGAGAGATGGCTGAGGTGTCATTTTGGCAATACAGTGTTAGTAGAGAGAATTAACGAGTAACAAAATTGTAATAAGCGAAACAGTTAAAAATTGGTTTTTGGAATACAAATTTTTGGATCAAGTCGGAAGAAATCTGTTGGACACTGCATGAAGTATAACATGAACGACCGAGTTGCGGCTGAATATCATTAAGAAAACTTCTAATACGGAGTTGTAACTGTTTATTTAGAATAATCCCGTCATCACGAGAAAAATGTTTAAGTATTTGCAACTCCTCGAACACGTCTAATCTGTGGCCTTTCTTTTCAGTATGCAAAAAGTGCATACTGAAAAGAAAGGCCACAGCTCACGTCAGTCTGATGCCTCCGTGCAGGCGTGCAACCAATAGTTGATAGCTCTTTCTAGAAAAAAAAAAAAAAAATTTAAAAATAAATTTTGTGACGTAAGCTTTACAGCTGAGTTATGTGACTTGTTTTAGTTTATAATTTCTGATGAAGACAATCCTAGTTATTGTCGAAACCAGGTTAAATAATTTTAATTTTGCCACCGAGGGTTGCATTTTTATCCTTTGACGTTGTAACGATCGCTGACAATAGTAGTTATGGTTAAAATTTTACGGTACTACAACTCTTTATGAAGAAAATTATTATAAAGCATTGCTCTGTGTCAGTCTCCTGAGAAGATCCAATCAATTTTATTTTCTTTTAAAAAGCTACGTCAAATGTAATCAGTATGTTTTAAAGAAATTCTTTTCTGACTTCTCGCAGCCTATTTTGCAGTATGTAGGTATTTTGGGAATACGAACCATAATTTACCATAGCGCATCCTTTTAAATCTCTTCAACTATTAAAATAATTTGCGATATTCATAACACATATCTGTATCTGTCCAATTTTTTTTATTTTTTTATTTTATTTTTTTTTTTTTTTTTTGCGATATTTATAACACTTACCTGTATCTGTCCAACACCTTGGTCGGAGGTATAAAGATTTAAGTAATTAGGAAAAATTGCTTCTTTTTCTTGCTTTGCAAATTTTTAGGTCACGTTCGCCATTTAGGATGTAGATTCATAGAACAAATATTTAAAATTTAATTTGCTGCAAGTTTATCATTAGCCTATATAAAACACACTTACTTCAGCCAAGATCGCTTATTTATTTGTTGGTTTTTTCTTACCGGTTTCGATTATGTCATAATCTTCAGAAACAATTTTTTTATATAACAATTTCCTTCCAATTTTCAATAAAATAAAAAGTTACTTGTGAAAATGAAATATAAGAATATTGTCAAACGATTAAAATTTGCATCACCAAATGGTTTGACAATGTTCTTATATTTCATTTTCACAACTAAGTTATTATTTTATTGAAGATAGGAGGTAATTCTTAAATAAAAAAATGATATAGTTCATCGAATCGGTAAGAAAAAACCAACAAATAAATTAGCGATCTTGGCTGAAGTGTGTTTTACATAAATTTTGATCGCTTTCCATAGGCCACTTAACTATAGCCTGTTACAGTTTGGTTGGATTACATAGCGGTCAGCCAGTGAGCTACGCGTACGTGAGGCGTGAAGCGGCAGTACTCGTGTCCCTCTGCAGACGGTGTTGGCCGGCGGCGAGTTCAATTAGTTCTGCCGCGTGGGAATGGCCGCGCGTTGGAAGTGCCTGTGAGGACGCTGCCACCCAAGGGCGTGTGTGTGTGTGTGTGTGTGTGTGTGTGTGTGTGTGTGTGTGTTGTCCTTAGCAGAGGTCAGTTTAAGTACTTTGTAGGTCTAGGGACCAACGACCTCAGCAATTTCGTCCCTTGGATTCACAAACATTCAAACATTTCATTTGAATTAATTCCTCGCTTTAACCAGTTAGGCCTAGTCAGTAACCCACAAGCGGCCAGGCGCAATTGGTTGCTAACCTCAAATAAAATAAACAAGAATAATACGTGGGACAAGTCGCCTGAAGACCATTAAGCCCCTTTTCCACGATCGACGATCTTGTTTCAGATGACTACTCAAGCCGAGTGTGTCTACTGCAGTGCCCCTCGCGTGTATTACCGTACTGAGTCTCGCCTGTTTGGAGTGGTCGTTTTCGTTTAGACGATAGCACCGAAATTGTAAGCTGTCTGCTGCTTAGTTTCGTATCTGAATGACGAAGTGAGGATATAGGGCAGATTTTACGCGGGAGCGGAAAATGATATTGAGTTTACTGATGACTAAAAGGTAACATATATTTGATATTCTCATCTAATATAATGTGGTAAATTTTGTACTCAATTTATGACCTAAAAATACAAAACCATAACCACAAATATCAAAACTTATACATTTCCTAACTAAAGAAACTTTATTCTTGCACTTACATAAAATAAATCCGAAAATTAAGTAAAAAACCTGTTTACTTCAGTTTTCGTATCTTTTTTCTTGCTAATGGTCATATTACATAGCAAATCATTTTCTCTTCCAATCATTCTGATCTTTCAGTATTAAAATAATGTTCGTTAAAAACGTATATATTCGTATTTATGCATAGTTCAAGCTTTTTCCTCTAAAACGATAAACTTTGTTTAAAAGATAAATCAATGAAAAGTAAAGGCCGTAAACTCCACTAAATATTAGTACAGACTGCAAAGAACAGGTAGATAATGTCGTTGGAAAGGTGAACAAGAGACTGCGTTTTATCGGCAAAACCCTTAAAAGATGCAACAGAACTACTAAAGAGACTCCATACCCTACGCTTGTCCGTCCCTTTTTGGAGTGTTGCTGCCCAGTGTGGTATCATTATCAAGTGGGTTTGTCGGAGTACATCGAAAGAGACCAAAGAAGGGCAGCTCGTTTTGTATTGTCACGATACAGGGGGACAGCGTTACGGAAATAATACAGTATCTGGGATGGGAATCGTTACAACAACGGCGCTTATCGCTGCGGCATGGGCTACTTACGAAACTCCAATCGCCAACATTCTCCTCATCATCATCATTTTCCATCTCCAGTTTCCCGGGTGTGGCAACAAGCGCTCTCCATCTCATCCGATCTTGATATAACATTAGATCTTGGACATCATCCCAGTTAAAACCGTTCTTCTCTATATCTTATTGAATCCATCATCGGTGGTGGAAACGGGACAGCGGCTGGTCAAGAGTCTGAAGGAACTGAGGTACCAACAGCGGTAAGTATAGTGAAATATTTTTTCCTATTACAGCCAGTTTCGGCATTTCACTATGCCATCTTCAGGTCCCTACATCGGAGCATGATATCAACGAATCCAGTTTAGTATCCCTACTTTTGGATATTATGCTCCGATGTAGGGATCTGAATATGGAATAGTGAAATGCCGAAACTGGTAGTAATAGAATAAATATTACTTACGGCTGTTGGTAACTCAGTTCCTTCAGTTCTTCTCTATGTCAGATTTAACTGGCTCTATGCATCGTCTCCTTGGCCTTCCTCTTGGTCTTCTTCCTCCCACTTCCATTTTGAAGTATTTTTAGCTCTTCTTGTGCTATCCATTCTCATTACATGGCCATACCACTGCAGTCTTCGTTTCCCCAAGATGTTCGCAATAGGGGCCCTGATACCAGTTGTTTCCCTGTTTACCTCATTTCTGATCTTGTCTCTCCTGGTACTTTGATTCATAGTCCTGATCAGTGGCGTAACTATGGGGGGGGGGGAGGGAATAGAAACCCCCCCCCCAAAAACCCGAAAAAAAAGGAAAAGGAAAGAGAGAGAGAGAGAGATAAGAAATCGTATAACAGCAATCTGGTAAAGGTAAAGATTGAAAACTTGGGGTGTTTTACCATAATCGTTCATTGGATAGGAGTGAATTAGTTTGTTCAACGGGAGTGGTAGATGGTAGTCTGTCTGGAAACTGACTAAAATTTTGCCCGTCAAGCAGATCTATTCCCCCCCCCCCCCAAAGCCAAGTCCTAGTTACGCTACTGCTCGTGAGGTACATAATTTGTTCCATTCTGGTGACAACCCAGAAACAGCTAAATAATCTATGGCCAAGCAGACCGACTAACAATCTAAAAACTCACTAAACTTGTCAGTATAGAGCAATTAAATTTTATTATTAATAACTATTCACACGGCGAATAGATTTTAACTATTCGAATCGAAATCATTCTACAAGAGACCCGAAAATGCAACAGTCTACCAAAATAACTAAGAGCAGTACTTCACCAAGCTCAAATTACATCCCACCTTTAAAGCGACCAGCTAGGTGCATTAATAATGGAAAATAATTAGGTCAGGCCGCGTCAAGCTAAACGCGGCTCCGAGAACATGATTGCCAACCAAAACGGTTGCTGCTAATTAGGTTCGTGACGGAGGATACGGGTCACTAATTAACAAGCGGCGGTTTGCGCCACTTTGACGCCAAGTTGAAAGCCACTCAGATTAACTGCCGACATGGAATCAAACCCACGTGGTATAAAATGGGGGGAGGGGGGAGGCACGCAGGAAGAGGACAGAAACGGCTAGTCGTCCGCCCACAGGTCAGCCGTTCGAAGAAACGGGGGGTCAGCTTCATACTCCGCTACACGGTCTACGTGTTTGGAAATAGCCAGAATGAAATGGAAAACGCGGGAAGTTTGACTCAATCGTGCGAAAGGCTGTGCCCTCCCCCCCTCCTCCCCTTCACAGGTTCCCTCTCCTGGCGCCTTGGCGACTGTGTGAACCAACCCCTCAACACGCCGTACTGGAGAGTTGAGGCTAATGGTCCATCGTAACTGGAGGCACTCATTTACAGGGCGCAGAAATGTCTCTACAGACTAAGTTATAATTGGGCGTGGTGACAGGTGGGTGCGACCTTTAGTGGGGAATGCCCTCAGCTGCCACACACGAGTGTCAACAAGAGAAAAGTGAAGAACAAAATATAAATCCTTCTGAGTAATAAAGCTATTTAGGGAATAATCAAAAAATGAAAATAAAGAAAATAATAAGAAATAACAAAGCAAATTATGCCATATCTGTTGACTTCTATATTTTCTCTCTGAAAGAAAAATTTGTAAATATTTGTAAACGTATAGTATCCTGGGGTATTGACAGATGCTGTAACTGGCTACAGTTCGTAAATCAAATGTAAAACATCACCTAATAAATAGTCAGTTGAAGCACTTACAACCTCTAAATACCGTACGTATTGTACACTTTATACGTGAAATTTGTAAAATTTTATTTACGTAAATTTATTTATGTAGCACTTGGATACATACTGATATAGGAAAATGTTTTTGCAGAAACACCTGACGATGGCATATAATGCCGAAAGATACCTTGTAAATAATTAATTACAGTGTTTTGGACTATCGTTTCGCATTATGTCTTTTTTAATTATTATTTTTTTTAATTTTATTTCTTTATTTTATTTATTTACGTATTTATTTTATTTTATTGAGAAAAATTGTTCCACGCTATTAAAAACGACCGAATAGAACGGTATTAAAATTGATATAAACTGATATGATTTGCACAACGAATATGTCAGATCATCATCATCATCATCATTAGAGACTGATTATGTCTTTCAGTGTTCAGCCTGGAGCATAGTACCTCTAATAAAATTCCTCCATGATCCCCTATTCAACGCTAACATTGATGCCTCGTCTTATGTTATGCCTTTTACTTCAAAATCATTCTGCACCGAATGTAAGTACTTTCTTCTTGGACTACCTCGATTCCTCTTACCCTCCGCTACCGAGCTCATGAGTCTCTTAGGTAACCTCGCTTCCCCCATGCGTGTAACATGTCCCCACCATCTCACTCTGTTCGCTCTAACTACTTCATCTATGGTGTTCATTCCCAGTTTTTCCTTGATTTCCTCATTATGGACACCCTCCTGCAATTGTTCCCATCTATAAGTGCCTGCAATCATTCTTGCTACTTTCACATCTGTAACCTCTACCTTATGAATAAGGTAACCTGTATCCACCCAACTTTCACTCCCATATAACAAAGTTGGTCGAAAGCTAGAGCTAACTTAGTCTTGGCACTGACTTCCTTCTTGCAGAAGAGAGTGGATCTTAGCTGAGCACTCACTGCACTAGCTTTGCTGCACCTCGATTCCAGTTCTTTCGGTATGTTGCCATCCTGTGAGAAAATACATACCAGGTACTTGAAACTGTCTACCTGGTCTAACTTTGTTCCTCCTATTTGGCACTCAATCTGTTTAAATCTCTTTCCCACAGACATTATTTTCGTTTTGGAGATGCTGATTTGCATATCATAATCCTTGCACCTCTGATCGAGCTCTGAAATATTAGTTTGCAACCTTTCAATCGAATCTGCCATTACAACTAAGTCATCCGCATATGCGAGACTGCTTATTTTGTTTTCACTTACTTTAATTCCGCCCTGCCAGTCTACTGTTTTCAACATATGATCCGTGAATAGTATGAACAACAGTGGTGACAGGTTACAGCCTTGTCTTACCCCTGAAATTACCCTGAACGATGAGCTTAATTTGCCATTTACTCTAACTGTTGCCTGATAGTCTACGTAAAGCCCTCTAATTGCCTGCAGAAGTTTGCCTCCTATACCACAATCTTGTAGAACTGACAGTAGCTTCCTCCTAGGCACACGGTCATAAGCCTTTTCCAGATCTATGAAACATAGATACAATTCCGTGTCCCACTCATAGCACTTTTCCATTACCTGCCGTAAGCTAAAGATCTGGTGTTGACAGCCTCTAGGAGGCCTAAACCCACACTGATTTTCATCTAACTTGTCCTCAATTAATACTCGCACTCTCCTTTCAACAATACCTGAGAATATTTTGCCTACAACGCTAATTAAAGAAATACTTCGATAGTTGTAGCAATCTTTTCTGTTTACATGCTTGAAAATTGGCGTGATTCCGTCCAGTCAGACGGAACCTGTCCCGATTCCCACGCCTTTTCTACTATTCTGTGTAACCATTTGAGACCTGATATTCCACTGTATTTCACGAGTTCCGGCTTAATTTCATCCACCCCAGCCGCTTTATTGCACTGTAATCTATTGACCATTTTCTCCACTTCCTCAAATGAGATCCTGTTTCCATCGTTGTTCCTCTCCCATTCTACCTGAAAATTTGTTACATCATTGAAGGTTTCACCTACATTGAGCAATTGTTCAAAATATTCCCTTCATCTGCCCAAGGCATCCACAGGATTGACTTTCCTCGCCTGTGCAAAACACTTATTAATTCCTTCTTCCCTCCCTTTCGAAGATTGCTAATTACACTCCAAAGTGGTTTCCCCGCGGCTTGGTCCAGAGATTCTAGCTTGTTTCCAAAGTCTTCCCATGATTTCTGCTCGGATTCTGCAATTATCCGTTTGGCTTCGTTTCTTTCTTCAACGTAATTTTCTCTGTCTGCCTGATTTCTATTATGGAACCATTTTTTATATGCCTTCTTTTTCTTTTTACAGGCTGCTTTGACTGTGTCATTCCACCAGGCTGTCTGCTTCTTCCTACCTTTACACACTACTGTTCCAAGACATTGTCTAGCTGCTCCCAGTAGTGTGTCCCTGTACCTTGACCATTTCCTCTTCCACTGACTGTAAATCATTACATTCGACTAACTGGTACCTTTCCGAGATCATTGTTATGTATTTGTGCCTAATTTTCTTGTCTTGAAGCTTCTCGACTCTTATCCTTCTACACATGGACCTGACTTTCTGCTCTTTTGGCCTCACAAAACCAATTTCACTGCAGATTAAATAATGATCAGTATCATCAACGAATCCCCTGAAAACACGTATGTCCTTGACTGTCTTTCTGAATTCCTGGTCTGTTATTATATAGTCAATGATAGAGCTGGTTCCCCATCCTTTCCACGTATAGCGGTGAATGTCCTTGTGCTTTATTTATTGTGAGATTACCGCCCAATAGAAATACTGGTAATTAATAGCATTTGATAATTAAACAGTATGAAGTTCACTGCAAACATTGACCATGCCAATGCACTAAATGTTACACAATTTTAATCTTATTAATTATGGTAGCAATGTATGTACACAGTTGGGTGACAACATTTATAGTTAGGCCATAGGTAGAAATTCTCCACGTTGAGATTTGCTGTGTCCTTGTAGCTGACGGGAGGCCAGCGAGCAGGCCGATGTTGGTGGCTTGTTCCAACTTAGGATTTTACAGTTCGTTTCCGGTGAGGGGAGAGAGGGACAATGGCGAGTGCCAGGTACAGTGCAGTGCACAAATATTGTAATACTACTGGCATTTGAAGTAATACGATGCAGTTAGGAACCTTTAAGGCCCTCATTACAAAATAGCCTGTTGATAAATAAACAATACATTAGCTGATATAGTTACATCTAACGTAATATGTTTAATTGACAATGAAAAGTAATAAATTATCAACGAAGACAAGACAGTTACACAACTAGCATGGCAATGTTTGTTTATAAAAATAATATATTAACTATTTTTCATTTTATTTTCAATCAATCTTTTGTATTTTACCTTGAAATATTCAGTTAAATCAGTTATCTGTGATATAAGAAATTGCACGATTATGATAAACAGTACAAAGGATGTTTATACTAATATAAAAACGTAAGAAAATATTTGTTTAATGTGTAGTGTAATTATTTTGATTTTAAGTAAAGTTTTAAAAATGTATTGGCTGAGCGCTGTACGTTGGCAAATCGGTTACAACAGCTTACATGGGGAAGTTGATGACGTAGGGGAAAAAACCCCGGCAGTTGAGTTTTGGCGCGCGCGCACGCGAGGGCAGGAAGTGAGGACTCCAGAGAGCACGTGGTGTGGCTGGCCTGGCGGGGTCGCTCTGCCTCAGTCGGCATGTGGATCTCGAGGTGGTGACTTGAGATTTGTGTGTGGCAGTCACCACATGTGGTTGCTCGTCGTAGACTGCACCAAGTTAAATCGAGTGCTACTGTGTGTTTGTGAATATTTAGCCGGTGCAACAAGGTGTGCATAGCATTGAATTAAAGTGACTGTGATTTGTTAATGTAACACGTGTCATCGCATAGGCATGAACATAAACGGTTTTTGAGACAGCCACGTGGTGTGAAAACAATTCGCGACAAATATTCATTTTGTCTGGGGGCTCAAACAGCCACAGGGTTCTGAGATTGTGTAATAAACAACATAAAGTGAACTTTCACGTGTTTTCGAAATTAGTAGTTAGTACACCCTTTTCTCTCATGAACTTGATTTTATTATGAATTTGTCTTGTTAATCATATGCAGGGAAGGAAAGCTGCGAACGTGTGATATCATCCCCTAGAATCGAGTCAAACATTCGCAATCGCAGTTCCAATGTTTTTGCATGTTTAGGAATTTGGTTCGCAGCTGGTGGTTATGAGTTATAAAAGTTAAACTTTCTCTAATTTTAAACTCTCACCCCGACCTTCACCCTCGCATTATGTATTTATTTTATTTTATTTAGAAAAATTGTTCCACGCTAGTAAAAACGACCGAATAGAAGGGTATTAAAATTGATATAAACTGAAAGGTTTGCGCAACGAATATGTCAGAAATAATTTGAAACTAGTCTTGACGACGAGGTTCATATTTTTGCTAGAAGCGGCTTGAGGCAATGTCAGGCGCCCACTCAGCCAGCGTTGAAGCAGCAGGAGACACATTCCCGACGCGAGGGGCAGAGGCTGGTAAGTCAGCGAGCCCAGCGTCCCCCTGCGCTGCCCCGTGGACGGTTCATTCACCCCCAGAGCGGCTGCTGACACGCCCCCCCCCCCCCCCCCCCCCGTTTCATTTTCCGCAGCTGTCGTCACCGTGACAGAGCGACTTCCGCGCCGCTGAAGCTCCACTTTCGCCTCCGGTTGCGTCAACCGGAGAGACACTTTTATTGCACAACCGACGCAGTCACCTGTTCACATTTCGCTTCTGCGCCATAAATTTAGTGGTTCCTAGAAACCACCTCACCGTGTGGTAGTGATTGGAGTGTCTGTTGCAGTGAACAAATTGAAACGCCAATTTAAATAGTATTTCTCCGTTTTTCTGGAGGAAGAAAACTGCATACTGCCTTATACCACTGGGAGTTTTCTTAACGAAACCTGACTATATTCTGCTTTTATTGAAAGATAAGTAATTACTGTAAATGATTTCGATTTTAAAGTTTTTAAGTCGCAGTCGAAGTCCAACTCAACAGAGCACAGTCAATTTATAACCAAATTAGCCGGCCGAGGTGGCCGAGGGGACTGAGGCGCTACAGTCACGGTCTGCACGGCCACTACGGTCGGGGTTCGAATCCCCCATCGGGCATGGATATTTGTGCCGTCCTTAGTGTTAGCTAGTTCGTAAGTAGTCTGTAAGTCCTAGTTCGTAAGTACTTCATAAGTAGTTTGTAAGTTTAGGGACTGATGACCCCGTAGTTAAGTCCCATAAGCTATACAAACATTTGAACATTTGATTTAACCAAATTACAAAGAGTAAATGTAACACTCGCCACTAAGCACCACTGCTGAGTAAAAACTAGAAATATTAGGTTGTCAGAACTGAACTAAACCCGAACTTTCTCTAATAATGACATGAGATTATTTACACGCTTAATCGAAATCTTGCTGTATCGTACGTGTGATGTGTAACTTCTAGTGCTTACCTCAATGTACTCGATGCTGCTTGATTATCTGTCTTATCGCTCCAGCACACGAAACGAGAACTTACTATAATTTCTCCCCTCTCTGTTGTACGCACACAGTCTCCTAATAAAGTGTCTCTGAAAACTTAGATAGCGAGTAATGTTTCACGGGTATTCCGAGAAAAACTTTAAACAGTTGCACTTATTTTGATGTTTTAGTATAGGGCCGTGGAGTTACACTATTATTACTGTGAAGGAAAGATTCGTTTACTTCAAGACTGACTTCAAACTACTACACTTTTACTCTTCAGCTCTGATAACTAATGCAAATTACTGATAGCGTGTAGTAGTAGTGAAGACATATGAACGCTTGTTTTATGACACTCAGACTAACTACAGATCTTACGGACATCAAACATTTCAGAAAATAAACAACTTCCATAGACGTATCTTACTTCTAAATCACACATTTCACTCGAGCGGGTATAGAAGCAGCAAGGTACTCTTATGTGTTTATATTTCATAAGAATTTTTTGAAATGTCTAGGTCGCACTGTTTTTATTTTATCATTACGCCTTTCGATACATCATCATCTGATCTGTAGCAAAAAATAAATTACATTTCTAATGTTTACAGTTCTTAATCATAAAATTCATATGAAGCATAAATACATTATATGAATATATACTTACAACTTTTTTTTAAAAAAACGATGGTAATTAAAATACATCTTATTGGAGATGACTAACTAAAATATGAACCACTATCGTGGAAATCTAGTCAAAGTGTGTCGACTAGAATCTAATACCAAACTGTGGTGAGAAGGGGGGAACACTGTGATCGGTAAATTGGGTCCAACAGCCCCCAGATGAAGCAAGATTAAACTTAAATATTATTTGAATGAATTTATGTAACATCATCTTGCGCCCTCTGCACTGTCAACTGACATATAAACTACGAAAAACATGGCTACAAGATGGGTTGAGTCAAAAGAAAATATCAGATAACTTATTAAAACAGATTACTGGAACTGGGCGAACAAAAAATCAATACAACCAACTGACAATATTATATATAATGTGCCAATGGGCCATAATACATGCTTATACTCAGGTATTGCTCTACATATCATTTAATTAAGATAAGGAAGTAGGAAAGAGTAGGAAGTAGGAAGATGAGAGAAAGGGGGGGGGCAATCAAGATGCTTCATATGAATTTTATGATTAAGAACTGTAAACATCCGAAATGTAATTTATTTTTTTGCCACAGATCTGATGATGGTCTCGAAACGCGTAATGATAAAATAAAAACAGTACGACCAAGACATTTAAAAAATTCTTATGTATACCAACGTATGGTCGCTGCCCACATAAATGAAAGGTTTCATGAACCAAGTGATAAATGTTTATATTTGAGAGCGTCCAAAACTCTATCCATTAGGTACCTCTCATTTCCCATTGAATTTTTGTGGGTTACTGGCAGAGTGCTCGTCTCTGCACGCTCTAGTTATCTCTCACTCAGAATGCTTCACATGCAACTAAAAAACTAGTGTGAAACAAATATCACGTTATTTCTAATCCAAAGCTGTGAGATTTGATATTTAATACCTTAGTCATCACATCAACTGAATCCTGAAAATAAGCTAGAAACCTTTCAAGACTGGGACTTCCCATAGACTAGGGTATTGCCAGGTTTCCAGGCCTTTTATAGTCTTGTGTAGCTTTTAGTTTCGTTCTATGTAAGTCGCTTTATTTTCTCTCCAGAGATCATCACTTTCTCTATTCAATATCAATCATTTTATTTTCCTCCAAAATTCCTCTGGGTTGATTTCAACTTTACAATTGTCCTGCTTCCTTTCATGATCCATATTTAGATTTTTCCAGTTCCTCTATTTCCATTTCACTTCACTTTGAAAGAAAAGTCAATAGTCATCATTTTACAGACTTTTATTCTTTAACTCATGTATTGATCAAAACTTCAGAAGATCCCTTTATCTTCGTTTCGTTAAGTAGCAAATATTTTAAGCAATTTCTGGTCTTGAACCTTAGATTTTCCGGTACCTCTACTTGACCCGCTTCTAACATTGATTCTGCCAGTAGAGCAAATTATTCCACAAGATATAGACTATTAAAAATGTCGTATTAGTGGACTGAATGTTTGACGATTAAGTATTTTGAAACGTTTCGTAAATTTTGGATTTAGTATTGTGACAGCAGCCGCAGACAGACATATTTATTGAATCGCATTGTTAATTACACTTTAAAAGAAAAAAAAATGTGACAGTTACAGAACAGTTCGGTCAGTAACTTAAGTGGCTGTTACCGTGTTTTCGCATCACACTGCAAATAATATTTGAGACGTGTTCGCCATCTGCCTGTTTGCTATCGTTAGTCGTAATCTGATTAAGCGACCTTTACCTCGCCTGTGATGAAACATTCATAACAGCGTCAGAGGCTAGGGAACAGCTAAGTTGTCTTCACGGGGAAGACCATCGTGCACTTAACGCCCGTGCTCAAAGAATACTTTCAACGGAATAATTCAGTATCACAAAAGCTGGATTACAGCTCCAAAGGATCAAAGACATTAGCATTTAAGAGGATTTCGGGCTTCCCTACATTTTTTGTGTTTTGTTTCTCTTTCATATGTAAGACAAAGACTGGCTGAAACGGTCTTTTCTTTTGAATTTTGGCTCTTTTCATTTTAAGCTATGATTTTATACTGCGATTTTTTTTAACTAATGATTGATCGCGTGTCACAAATTTAATGAACAGAAAGGAAAGTTCAAAGACAGTAAATATAGAATCATGAAAGGATTGATCCATATGCATAGTAGCGTGACTGGAGACATAAATAATGAATTCTCCAAGGGTATCATAAATGTGAGGAGACAATTTTTATTATTATTATTATTTTTATTTTATTTTTTACCTCACGTCTGACTGACGCAAGTAGGAAATTACGTTAAAGGTTCTATGTGTTTAATTCAAAGAGTAGCCTCACTTCTCTTTCTCTCTTTACAACGGTGTTGCGAAAGAATTTTTTCGTAAAACGAATCGATAGCAAGAAAATGCCCTGAAGGTATATGGCAACCCGTGCATTTCAAGAAGGTATATACTATAAACATACAAAACGCATACAAAGTGGAAATAGAAATCGTATTTTTACACTGCTTAATTTGCTATGTTCAGAAAAAAAGCATATTGGAGAACGAGCATGAAGAAAAGTTTCGTGACACTAAAAGCTCTTTCAGCAGTTCCAGTCCCGTAGAAAGTGGGTTTATTCTTTACCTGATATGGGTTCATGTCAGAAAGAGATAGTCTACTTCATAGTAACACTCCCTCATTACTGAATAAAGTCTGATGAGCTTAAAGAAGTAGGACTTTGAGAATGGCAAATACTGTTTAGTGCTTTAAAAGTATTCAAGGGATTACTGAAAAATCATATATCGGCATTACTGTTTGTAGGACGTGGTAAACATTAGCTAACTAATAGAAAACTCACTTGTGGCAAATAAAATACTGTATAAAATGTCCATTGTAGTTTCATAGTAATCTTTCGGTTGCTTCAACTTCTAACTATACAGTAATAGATAACCTAAGTATACAGCATGTATAAAAAAGGATGGCGGAAACTTACACGGCTGACACTACAATAGAAGCGAGATAATTACAAATGTATGGTTCCAAACCGCCAATGACGTTATTGTGGCCGGCCGCGGTGGCCGAGGTGACTGAAGCGCTCCAGTCACGGTCAGCACGGCCACTGCGGTCGGGGGTTCGAATCCCCCCTCGGGCATGGATATTTGTGCCGTCCTAGTTCGTAAGTAGTTCATAAGTAGTTTATAAGTTTAGGGACTGATGACCCCGTAGTTAAGTCCCATAAGCTTAATAAAAAAATAACGTTATTGTTAACATCGTCCTAATTAGTACGGATCAACGAAGGTACCTCGAGGCGGCTGTCTAGGTCGGTGTACGGAACTGCCGTCGGGTATTAGTGTGGCACTCTCCGCAGCCGGCGCGCCTCTCCGCCTTCTGCGTTGTTGTGGTGCACGAGGACAGCGGCCCAGCTTTCCTTCCTGGCGAACATGGCGGGCGGGTAAGGCCGGATTGTGACTGCTTCGCAATTCTATCGTCATCATCCTCCGTCACCGTTCTCTCGGATGTACTGGCTTCTTGTGAAAATACTTGCGATGTGTCGCCCGGCAGTTCCTCGGCCCAAACGTGTAGTTGTGAATCTGCCTCTTCCACCTATCTAGTTACTGTTGACGTACTCCCAGACACCACCCCCTTTTCCTTTCGGGTGCGTACCGTAAGTTAATGTTATCTTTAGAATTGATAGGTGATCCTATGCCTAGTTCTGCTACCCCGTGATTTACAACCCCTGTGTGTTTGTGTTGGTGTTTGTTTGTTTGTCTTTCGGAATTGTAACCGGTCCCCAGTGGTTGCCTTCGACGTCTTTCGTTTGTCCGTGTCTTTTATGTTTGGTGTCACCTCACCGGTGTTATTTACTTAATTCCTTACCCTCGTATTGTAGGGTAAATTACCAATCCATTTATTGAATGTGAATGATTTCACGAATTGCTAAGTGCTACTGGGGGAATTCTTACTGATTATTTTCTCTCACAGTCTTTCCTTTCGTTGACGAATGTATTTTTGGGCAAGTTAAATTTTAATCATTGTCCCTACCTCCCGGACTGAAGTTTCGGAGTGGGGAAAGGGCCACATACACCATGTGTCCTTGGCAGTTCCTATGTTAGTTGCAGTGATCTTAACCTGTTAACGATTTGTACTACTGTGAATACTTTTCTTAGCACGTTCTATGACTTTCTTATAAACGATAATTTGCACCTAGATTTAATTTTATCAATTCTATTGGCACTTTGATTGGGCTAGTTCTGATTAAGTGCCCGTATCTCACGAATCCGATTGGTGCTTGTTGTTTAGCCTGTTTAACTGAGGACACAAGTTAATTGATTGCTTGTTATACAAAGGCATCAATAATTTAGGCTTGATTCACGTTAGTCCGTCCGTTAAGTTGGCAATACAGTTATATGATGGTCTAAGTTGTCATTTTCACCGTTCCATTACTTGTTGTTCATCAGCTAAAGTCACACTTGCACGGGTTGTTTGTATTTGTTAATAACGTGTTACCTTATATAGTAAGGAGCTTTGTTCAAAGGTTAAGATCGTGACCTGGTAATCCTAAGTGCCGGCTCTGTTACTGACGCATTGAACCATTAAATTCAAATCAGTACACTTGTGTTAAGCGTCCGCCCTAAAAGCAAAGATATTTTAACGTTACCTGGCACATTAAAGTGTTTTGATCATTTGATACTGAATTCCGTGAGTTACCAAAGAGTTTCATCTCTCTGAAACTGTTACTTGAAAATTGTTATTTGTGTCATCTGTTCAATTAAATGTCTTGAAGTAATGTTAGTTACTTAGATGAGTTACTTGATACTTATACATGTCCATTGGTAAATTATGCTCCGATATTACTACATCACGATTCCTGGGAAGTAAACTAGTTAAGCCTCTGCACGGGTCGTTTGTATTTATTAGTAACGTGTTACGTTATCTACTAAGGAGAACTGTCTAAAGATTAAGATTGTGACCTGGTAATCCTAAGTGCCAGCTCCGTTACTGATGTATTAAACCTTGACATTCAAATTAATATTCTGGTGTCCGCCATAAATCAAAGTTATATTAGCATTACCTGGCACATTAAAATGTTCTGATTATTTGATACTGAATTTCATGTGTCAGCATAGTAAAGACTTTCATCTCTGTGAAACTACCTGAAATTTGTTATTTGTGTCATCTGTTCAGTTAAATGTCTTTAAGTCAGTTTAGTTACTTAAATGAGTTACATGATATTGATATATGTTCATTGACTGTATTTTTGGATGTTTTAATGAGTGAATAAATCGCCTTTTTAATTGTTATTTCTCTGTTACCACGATCTATCTTCCGTTTTATTCGTTCCGTGGGATCCGTGGGATTCGTTCCGTGGGATCATTACTGAGTCATCCAGTAAAAGATTCGTCTTGGACACATAGTCTCCACGTGATAGAAGAACCGTAGCAATCCCTTTATCGGCCGGAAGGCTAACCAAATCCTTCTCTCAAAGACTGGATGACCGCCCTCCCACTACGTTTAATTCTGTCAATGGTTCGTTGGAACCATACATTCGTCGCTAGCTCGCAAAAGGCTTGTTTGCGGACCCATGTCTACCGGGTCGGTTTTGCTTCTATTACCGTGTACTGTCAACCATGTAAATTGACACCATGCATGCATAACATGTATTGGAAATATTTATAAAGATCCAAATTGGGTGGGAATCAGTGGCGAATCCAGAAAAAATGTTCAAATGTTTGTGAATCTATCGGACTCGGCTCCCACCAGGGGGCACACGGTTCTTTCGTGAGTACGTGTGTGGCGAGCACTGGTCCCCGAGCTAATGCAGTCTTCCTTCCTCCTCTACTTCCCGGACTGCATTTCCTTTCCTCCTCCCCTCCTTTCCTATCCTCACTCCTTCCCCTCCCCATCAGGTGACTGATAACCTAAGTTCTTGCAAAAAAATTGTCCAACAGCCGTTCACGTTATAATTTTATTTAGGCGACTAGTTTCGGTACATCAGTTGTACCATCTTCAGGCCCCAATAGTGAATATTTGAATAAGCTCCTCCAATTCATAAGGTTGGACCTCAAGTAGCATCCGTTTTACCAACCTCCAGTATGTGTCAACGCTGCAACCATTAACTACCAACTCTTTCGTGATAGTTAGTGGTTGCAGCGTTGACACATACTGGAGTTTGGTAAAACGGATGCTACTTGAGGTCCAACCTTATGAATTGGAGGAGCTTATTCAAATATTCACTATTGGGGCCTGAAGATGGTACAACTGATGTACCGAAACTAGTCGCCTAAATAAAATTATAACGTGAACAGCTGTTGGAAATTTTTTTGCAAGAACTGAACTGACCAGCCGACGTCTCACTTCTGTCCACAAGAAAGGATACACATAAACTTGATAACCTAAGTAGTTTAGTCCCCCTAACCCAACCAAACAACGCAACGCCGGACTTAAGTGCGTGGTTATAGCCCGTAGCTTACAAACTACTTAAACTAAGGTAATCTAACCTACGGACAACACAAACACCCATGCCCGAGGGGGGATTCGAACCCCCGACGGTGAAAGGGCCGCGCGCACCGCAGCACAGTGCCGCAGTACGCACAGCTAATCCGCCGTGTCGGCGAATCCAGGAATTTCCTCAGGAGGGGGGGGGGGGGAGGTAAGGACCGAGTGTCTTCGTGCCACAAACTGCAACTGATTTATATAAGAAAGGAGCACTATCGAATTTTGTGTAACATTATATTAAGAAGACTTCTTTGTTTTGTCTTCCATCACTTTTTGCTTCTTATTTATTGATTGAAGAAAAGGTTAAGAAGTAGCAAGTGTAGTAATGGTCGAGGGGAGGGGGCGGGTGGCAAAAGCTCTGCACACGATTGTACCATCGACTGCATCCCTGCACACCGCTGTGCCATCGCTGTCGTCACCTCAGTGAATGCTCCCGGTAGCCACTCCGACTGCTGCAGCGAACGGCCGTGAAATGGATTTCTGTGGTGCGTCGGCATTACTCGTAACTCACATTTCATAGATGCTGTGTTAGATAACGTGGACCGCGGATGGGGAGCAGTTTCCGGAGGCTATTCAATAAATCTATGCAACCAAATCCGCGGTGCTTCTGCAGCGGTGGTCGAAGCGCACTTTGCGTGATTAATGCCTGCGTCAGAGAGAGAAATACTGCTCGACGAGCAGTTGATTTCGAGAGAATGCTAAACAGAGAACACTGGCTCTTTCAATCTGCTTCGTGCTTCCAGTTTCAACCATTATGGCTGGATGCATACTCTTGTTTGATATGTGCGTAATGAAAGTGATACTGAAAAGAGTTACCCTTTATATTTGTATCTACATTTCTCATTAGTTTACTTCACTGCACTGACTTGAGCGTAATAAAAGGAATAGAGGAGAAAGCGTCTGCTTGACACCTACTTTTCGAACATAAATTCCTACTGTCGGTGAGTGGTTATGCGATTTACAGACGGCAGCGCTGACAGCCTGTCTGCTGAAATGAGTACAAAGCCACGTGTAATCGTACCGTATCTACGACGGCTAAATTCCTTGGTAAGCTCGACGTTGGCCTTTGGACAATTTTTTGGTCGCGATGCATGGTAGTCCTACATCTACATATAGGGTGTTACAAAAAGGTACGACCAAAGTTTCAGGAAACATTCCTCACACACAAAGAAAGAAAATATGTTATGTGGGCATGTGTGCGGAAACGCTTAATTTCCATGTGGAGCTCATTTTATTACTTATCTGCAAATCACATTAATCATGGAATGGAAACACGCAGCAGCAGAACGTACCAGCGTGACTTAAAACATTTTGTTACAGGAAATGTTCAGAATTTCCTCCGTTAGCGAGGATACGTGCAACCACTCTCCGCCGCATGGAATCCCTGATGCGCTGATGCAGCCCTGCAGAATGGCGTTTTGTATCACAGCCGTCCACAATAGGAGCACGAAGAGTCTTTACATTTGGTACCGATGTTGCGTAGACAAGAGCTTTCAAATGCCCCCATAAATGAAAGTCAAGAGGGTTGAGGTCAGGAGATCGTGGAGGCCATGGAATTGGTCCGCCTCTACCAATCCATCTGTCACCGAATCTGTTGTTGGTAAGCGTACGCACACGTCAACTGAAATGTGCAGGAGCTCCATCGTGCATGAACCACATGTTGTGTCGTACTTGTAAAGGCACATGTTCTAGCAGCACAGGTAGAGTATCCCGTATGAAATCATGATAAAGTGCTCCAGTGAGCGTAGGTGGAAGAACATGTGAACACAAGCACTAAAGTCAACATTACCTTCCTTCAATTGGGCCAACTGGCGGTGAATCGAGGAAGTACAGAACGTACTAACGAAACAATTGGATATTTTGACAATTGTCTGCACGAATTATTTCAATTTACACTTAAAGATAACTACTAAAATGAGCTCTAACATGTAAATTAAGCGTTTCCGGAAACATGTCCAAATAACATATTTTCTTTCTTTGTGTGTGAGGAATGTTTCCTGAAAGTTTGGCCGTACCTTTTTGTAACACACTGTAAATACTCCGGAATCAAACGTCAAGTGTGTAGCGGAGGGTACACTGTACTAGGCATTTCAATTCCTATTCCACTCCCAAATAGAACGAGGAGAAAAAAGTATGGCTATAAGCCTCCGTACTAGCCCTAATTTCTCTTATCTCATCTTAACGATCATCACGCGAAATGTAAGTTGGCGGTAGGATGATCGTTCTGCAGTGGTCTTCAAATTCCGGCCCTGTAAATTTCCTCAGCAAAATTTCTCGAAACGAACGTCATATTTTCTCAATTGATCCTCATTTGAGTCCCCGGAGCATTTCTGTGACACTAGCGCATTGATCTAACCTACCAGTAACAAACCTAGCTGCTCGCCTCTGAACTGCTTCTGTGTCTTCCTTTAAACTGATCTGCTGCGGGTCCCAAACAGTTGAGCAACATTCATCACAAGCCTGTTATACTCGGTCTTCTTTACAGATGAAGTACATCTTCCCAAAATTCTCCCAGTTAACCAAAGTCGGCCTTACTGACATCATTCGACCGGGCTTGTAGTTCTGTGTTTAGAGTTCCGTCGAAAACTGGGTGAATGGTCAGAATCTAAAATTGAGTAAGGATTAAGGATTTTCCTGGAGCGAAGTAGACAATACCGGATGACCAGAAGAAGCAATGAACCGCCATTTTCCACAATGCGACTTCATTGGAAAAAACCATTGCGCCTATTTGAACAACTGATCTCCTAAATGCCAGTCTCGTGCGCCCTACATTGCTCGATGAGTGGCACTGCATCTTTTGCTTAGAATAAGGAAAGTCACTAGCTAATACGACATGTGACATTGACTAAGGTGATGCGGAAAAAAGAGGAGGGATGAAACAAAATTTACAATTAGTTTCATGAGTTACTGAATTTGTTCCTAATTAAGAGTGACTAAACGGCCCAGGTATAGAAAAAAACATGTGTTTAATGAGAAACAAGAATCGTCACATACAGTGTTTAGCTGAATTTAAACCGAGAGACGGACATGAGAAGCAGACTAGTCACAGGGTCACGACTCGTAACCTTTCTGCATGTTAGATCCACCTTCAAACTCAATTAATTCCGAACTTCATTAATTACACCTGAATCCAATAAAGTCCTAGAAGTTTAGAGTGGGAGTGGAAAGCTACAAACAAAACCTGGACTGTGCAATTTCACAAAGCAATAAGGACGACGGATATTGCCGTTAGGAATGGATAGTGTTAATTAATACACAGTCTAATGAGTGTTACAGCAGATGTGTTGCAAATTACAAACAAAGAAAAATTACACGAAGCGAAATGTAGCGTCAAAGAATTCGAAAGTAAAGTTCTACGTACTTACCTGGCTCAAAATCCTAAGAAATGTTGGTCTTGTGTCAAAGCGGTAGGTGGATCAAAACAAAATGCCGAGACGGTCTGTGACGAAAATGGCACTGAAACAGAGGATGACGCTCTAAAGCAGGTATGGCTAACATTACCGCCCCGCTCCCCGCGACCGGGGTACACTGTAGTTCACCGCCCCGGCCGCGACCGTGTGTCCCTATAACCGGGCCGCTGAAACATTGCACTTGACGTTTCGCGTTACGGCGAGTTAAGTTGGCTACACTGCTTTAGCGACGTTGCAACACTAGCCTCTTTACACACAGCAGACGAAACGGGTTTTAGTTGCATCTCGTAAATGTAAGCTATTCAGCAATAAAAGTGCATATAATAATTCGTTCTTGAGCAGCAATTAATTAACGGCATATTAAAGAAGACCAGAGCACAACAATGCACACGCTTTCAATAACGGAGCAAAGCAATATAGAAAATAAGCATTGGATCACGACAGATACGAAATAAACAATAATCAGGATAGTAACTTCTCACTCTACGTTTTATAATCAATGATTTTCACTCACTAATTTACGGCGACAATGGTACAATTACATCCAGCTCGCCATCTTCACTGTTGTCGTCGTTGGCAAAATCGTCGTCATCACCAAGACATCATTAACTGTTCATGATCCCTTCCATTGTTTGCGCTGCCCGAATCAGTTTTTCGACGTGCTCGACCCCATTTTCTTTTTTTCTAAGATGCAACATCGACATTGGCAACAGCTTTTCCACCTCTGTTATTGTAAAAGACTTATTGTTCCTTAACTAATTCTTCACGTCACTCCATACCAATTTTATAAGGTTAAAACGATAGTGAAATGGGGGCATATTTATTTCATTGTGACGCTGCTCCTTTGCGATTTAGTCTACTGCATATGTGGGTGTAACAGGTTTATTTTGTTTCACGACATTGACATATCTGTAGCAATATTTCTTTCTTGTAACCAATGTACCATAACTTCTTTCCGATCGTTTGAAGCGAGAATGAACTTCCTGCTCAGAGCATATACTTTGAAGTTTTTATTCATTCGAAATTGAGAACTTAGAAAACGTCACTAGAGAAAAGTCTTATCGGTGACATTATCCAATTACTTGAACTCGGAAAGTCAAGTTAAACCACTCACAGTAAAAAAAAATCGCAGCGAGAAAAGCACACACAACATAAATACGCGATAAACACGATACACAACTTTGTTTACGGTAGAACTGAACAAAGCCGGCAACGCGGGAACGTTGACGTCACGGCACGTGATCACTGGAAGTGTTCATTGCGCTGTGATTGGATCGTTCGTAGCAACTAGCGCCTCGCGCTTCTTGCTCTTCACTTGTTATTTGTAAAAGTCAAGTGCAAAGTTTCAGCGGCCCGGGTATATACTCCGTTCACCGAAACGAGAGACGGACTGTAAACACACCTAGGCGCATGACCAGAGGTGGACAAATCAGAGGTGCTAGCTCAGTGTCGCCTCATCCGGTTCAGTTGTAAGGATGCTGTGTGGCCGCGGTGGAATAGCCGATCGGTCTAAAGCGTCTCGCTGCGGAGCGCGCGGTTGGTCGCCGTGGAGGTTCGAGTCCTCCCTGGGGCACGGGTGTGTGTGTTGTCCTTAGTTTAGTTTACCTAAGTTTAAGTAGTTTGTAAGTTATGGACTGATGACCACACTGTTTGGTCCGGTAGATTTACAAACATTTCAACTTTTTTTGATGTTGTGTGTGTTGTTGTATGGCGGTGATATTAGATGGTGACTGTAAAATTCACCTTGAAGGACCAGTTGAATAGTGGTGGAAGCATTAGTGTTTGTAATAACATTCAGCATTCATAGTTTCTGTCTCTCTTTTCCTCTCTCATTAGTGTCACGTAAGATAACCTCATTTTGTCATCCTCTGAAGCGAATAAGGAACAAATCATTAGTTTTTCAGAGAAACTGTGATTCTTAGCGTGTATAAAAAGGAGCAATTTGAATGATGGAGATTCTTATTAAAACAGCTGCATCTACCAGCACTGTTTCAAAAATTCAAATGTTTGTAAACCTATTGGACCAAACTGCTGTGGTCATGTGACACAACCGCGACTAATCGAACAGTTATGGGCCACTAAAGGTGGCACCCGTGCTAGTCTAAGGACAAGACTTGGACCGAAACTCCCCAAAGACTTATCGAAACACGAAATAAATTATGGAAAGCGATAACTATGCTTGAAATAGGTGTAGCTTATAGGAGTAAAAGAAGTCTGATTGCTATGAAACAAAATTAACTTAGGTAATCTTGCAATACTATTGTTGTGCAATTAAAGATTATTAACAAAATGTTTCATTAATAATAATTTATACACGGTCGCCAGCCTAATGAGACATAAGAATACCAAGCAATGATAAATTAAGAAGCTTGGTGAAGAATAAATAAAGGGTGGAAGAAACTTTGTCACCAGTTTCATAAGAGATAAAAAATACCAATCACAAAAATAATAGAGATTTAAATGAAAGCAGTAATTACTTAAATTATTGTAACGGTAAGACTCACCTCATCAGTTACTTTCTGTTACTATAGAATATAGCGTGGAATGCAGTATTGCAGTGCAAGTGGCACTCAGAAACAAAGTTACTGAAAGGCTTATAATTAGTGGTAAAAAATAAATAAAAATCTACTGATGTTATCGTCAGTGCTATTCCTAATGTTCTGTGTAAATAAGTGAGAAATTGGTTATGATTATGACCTATAATCAAAAATTTTACTAAAAGAACACTGACCAGTATGTATCACTTTGTTGAAAATAATGAAATCTTTCTCCCTACCATGAAATTAATGATTCTGTGACAGTTAACTATTATTTAAGAAACACTTTGCTGAATAGGTTCATCAATTAAATCTGCTAGCCTGGAATCTAGAATGAGGTTACTCAAACTGTACTGACATTTTATAGGAACATGGAAGTTCGTGTCTGAACTATTTCAATTATATGAAATGATTAAAATTAGTTATGTGGCAAAACAGTAACTTATTCCTACCAATACTATTGTGCAAGAGCAATGAAAGTTGCAGCACTGTATATTGTACTAAGAAGATTCTCCAAAAAATTTACATTATTAAAATTGATTGCTGCTTTTAGAAAAAAAAAAATTGGATGACTCGGTTCTTTACAGGAGAGGACCCCTATTAGGTTATGTGACTTGGGATAAATTAGGGTTACGTACACACTACTTTAAACAGAAATGTAACCTCTATTGAAAAAACATTCAAAAAAGAAGTTAAATCTCTCAACGACCAGTTTATAAACAGTAACAATAAATATTGTGACCTGATATTAATGCGGAGTAGTGGCGAGGTGGCGGCGCAGCGTATACAGCTCAGATTTCATCTTTACGCTGTTTGTGAGCCGACATTGTAACAGCGGTTTCCAGTAGCTTCCATCTAGCTCCATATGCAGTCAGTATAAGTGTTACCATTGCATCAGCACGTTCACCGAGGCCATTGTATGTAGATTGGTCTTCTGCCTCAAGTGAAACAAATATTTGGGCAGAATACAGTAGCACAAGTCTGCCACTACGTCTTGCTGCTGTGCCCTCAGGTTCACTACTGCTGTGAGCTCCCACCACAGACTGACTGCTGTGAATGCCAACCTTCGACTCACTACTCTGTCTCCGTCAGCTGCGCGCCAACACCACCTTTTCATTTACAACGGAATTCCGTTCACATTAAAATCACTACACCTTTTACTAATCATGCTGGTCGTGAGATATTACAAAATTACATAGTATTGACATACATAAAACGATACAAAAATAAAATTGACATTACCGAAACAATTAAAATTACAAAAATATTATGCAAACATAAACATGATATAGATATTCATAAAACATACAAAGCACATGAAGTACAGACATCACATACCATACAATAGTGGAATCGACTGTAACATGAATGAAATTTATTATTTAACATAGCATTAAAAATTGAAATATTATTATCAAAAAATGGTTAAAATTGGGCAATGGCGTTATAGTCATCATTCCCTAGACTTACGAACTACTTAAACTCATTTATACTGAGGGCAACACACACACAAGAGCATGCTATTAGACTCTAAACTCCTGCTGGGAACGGCATTTTTCAGATTATTAATAGAAATTATTTTCAACTATATTCGGCTTTTAATATCAGCGCTCTATGCCAAGATTCGTGACGACCTTGAATCTGAAACATTGAGAAAGCGCCCGCGTTTTGCCCACCCCTTATCACGTGCCTCGGTGTGTTTCAGTCCTTTTCTCGTTTCGGTGAACGGAGTGTAGTGTCGGCAACGGAGCGAGAGAGAGAGAGCTGCGGAAATAGTGAGACCGCAGAGCACTGCTCTGCGCTGGACTGTCCCGCGGTCAGATCCAACGCAAACGAAGTAACAGAGGAAGCGCAGCTCTGTTATGTGGTCGAAGAACGGCAAAACAAGCAAACCATTTACTGTTTAGGTTACAGTGTTTGTAAGTCACAATCACTACACGAAGCTTTAGAAAATATGCAAAACACCAATCGAAAGAAAACTTGTGACCAAAATTGCCGCGGCTTTCTCGTAAGGAAAGTACACGGCGAAATCAGCCTGACTTTAGGAACGTCCACATAAATGGCGACAGCGGACGCAGGGCAGGGAAAGGCCCTATCTGCAGATACCAGAGGAGTCGTTTCCAAAAAACAGCGATGGCATCGCAGATAAACCGTGGATAAACCGTGGACCCCTGCAGACGGGAAGAAGACAAGCAAACCCCTGCGGTGCACATGCGCGTGAATGGGAGAGAGGCTGGCCTGTAGTATAGATAAAGTGGTCCCACCAAAACAGTGTTTCTGGCCAGACAGGATAACACACACAGCGGCCACAGAGAGCTGTTCTCTTAGAACCGAGAAGGAATGCAGAAGATAAGGACAAGACGCTTGAAACGTCGGAAAGAGGCCATTTTGCGTGGTCGTGAAAACAGCGCTCAGCTATTGGATGACATTGCAAAACCAATATATATGTACTTTGGAGGGTGGGGAGGAAGGAGGGGAAAAGGAAGGTCACACTCCTTCACAGAAACTGAGACTTTCACATCGTTGTTGTTGTTTGTTGTGGTCTCCAGTCCGCAGACTGGTTTGATGCAGCTCTCCACGCTACCCTGCCCTGTGCAAGTCTCTTCATCTGAGAATACGTTCGGCAACCTACATCCTTTTGAATCTGCTTACTATATTCGTCCCTCGGTCTCCCTTTACGATTTTTACCCCACATGCTTCCTTCTAATGCTAAGTTGACAATTCCTTGATGTCTCAGAATGTGTCCAACCAATGTATCCATTTTCTTAGTCAGTATATGCCAGAAACTCCTCATTAGTTACGTTTTCATCATTCGTCTGTAGCACCACATTTCAAAAGATACTATCATCTTTTTACCTGAACTCCTTATCGTCCACGTTTCCCTCCCATACAATGCTAAACTCCAGACAAATGCTTTCAGAACGGACTTCCTAATATTTAAATTAATATTGGATCTTAACAAGTTTTGCTTCTTTAGAAACGCTTTTCTTCCCATAGCCATTCTGCATTTTATATCTTCTTCACTTCGGCCATCAGAAGTTATCTTGCTACCCAAATAACAAAATTTATCTACTACTTTTATTGCCTCGTTACCTAATCTAATGCCTTCAGCATCGCCTGATTTTCTGACATTGCATTCCATTACCTTCGTTTTGTTAATGTTCATCTTATATCTTCCTTTCAAGGCACTGTCCACCCCAATCAATTGCTCTTCCAGATATTTTGCAGTCGCTGACAGAATTCCTATGTCATCACCAATGTTCATACAGTAGAGATGCACGTCCTCGGGAGAAGTAACGACCGTAGTTTCCCCTTGATTTCAGACGTTCGCAGTAACTGCATGGCAAAGCCATGTTAGCTGATGTCAATCATCCAGACTGTTGCCCGTGTAACTACTGAAAAGGCTGCTGCCCCTCTTCAGGAACCACACGTTTGTCTGGCCTCTCCACAGATACCCCTCCACTGTGGTTGCACCTATGGTAGGTCTATCTGCTTCGTTGAGGCACGCAAGCCACCCCACCTCGGCAATGTCTGTGGTTCATGGGGGTGGACTTACACATCTTCACATCTGCATGCCGATTCTGGAAAAATACGGGATTCTCCAGGAGAAAGTGAGTGTGGTTTGTGTACAGTATGGCTGAGAGCCCGCTAAAACTGCATAGCTGTATCATTCCGGCCCAGTGGGCCATAGGAATTTTGATCTCTGTTAGGCATTTCTTGCATTAGTCCTAGAAATGGCATAGATATATGAAACAAGTCAGTTGCACTGCAGTTTTGCGTATACGTTAAACCTTGCCGGCCCCTATAATTCTGAAAGCCATTTCGGTTGTCAAATAAAGAAATACCACTTCCAACCGTACCGTCTTTAGCGCACACCTGACGCTCTGGTCAACAGCAATGGTTTCTAATTTCACAGCTTTGCTGAATATGATGTCTGAAAGAATATTAAGGCGAGGAAACTAACAAACCGTTCTAAGAATAGGAAAAGGGGTGGAGAGAACATAGCGTTGCCGTAGAAAGGTAGTAGCATCATTGTAGCTGGGACACGGTAAATCATATAATTTTCTATTTTTCTTTATTATTTATTTATTTACTGGGTAAGCAGTTCTCGTAACGAAATACTTCACCGTTGAAATGCAATTGTTATGAAAGTTTGATAAAGACATTTTTAAGAAATTGATGAACATTCACATTCTGTAACAGTATTGTGCTGTGGAATATAACGATTGAAATGTGTGTGCACCATTCGAGTGTCTTTACTATACGTATCGAACTTGAACTAAGTGTAAAACGGAGCCTCCCTCATACTCTATAAATTTTTTCAGGGACCGCATCATCCAAGAGACATTTCGAGTCATAAAATTCTATGTAACGACACTCCCGAGGATAATGAGGAAAACCTTAGACCCTGCTGTACGTTGCTGATTCGTATTTGGTTGCAGCTGCCCATAATACTCCGCAGCGAAATATCATCACTGAATATTTACTCCTCGATCGGCATTCAAGATAAATAAGCACAAGCTATTTGCTGCCTTCGTAGAGCAAATAACAATCGTGCGGTGAATTACAGATAACAGAGCGATTGTATGTGGCCACATCGAATTAATTCTGTCAGTGTTTGTTGTTGATGAATGACTCAATTTTCAGATGCAAAATATCATTATTTTATAGAAATCTCCGCTAGTGCTACTGGGGATATTCCTATAGGCTTGCTCTTGTAAGAACTAAATATTAGTCACGTTCGTTCACTATCAAGCTAAGAAAATTTTAGACTAGGGATGCCGCCAATGATTCGTAATTTGTAAATATGTCTGATTATCTTATATACGCAATGCGTAATCTCTTTCTATGCTCAAATGTTGAAATGTTTGTAAATCTATCGGACCAAACTGCGTGGTCATTAGTCCGTAGCTTACAAACTACTTAATGTAAACTATTCTAAGGACAAACACACTCACCCATGCCCCAGGGAGGACTCTAACCTCCGACGGCGAGCAACCGTGCACTCCGCAGCAAGGCGCCTTAGACCGCTCGGCTACTCCACCCCGGCCTTTCTTTGCTCCCACTCTCTCTTGCTTCATCTCCTCTTATCTCTCTTCATCACCTCGCCCTCCATCTCCCTGACCTTTTTCTATCTCTTCCTTCTCTCCTCCTCCTTTCAGTTACTGCGCTACTGAAACTAAGGCTTCTCTAGTTCTTTTGCGTACTGAATTCCGTCACTATGCAGCGCGAGTCAACAAATGTCGAGATTCCGGTACGGATTGGTAGTTCTAAGAGCTACAGCAGTAAAATCCGAACCTAACTGCATAAATAACTAGAGTTGTAGCAAATCGTGTGTATTCGGACTGAGTAACGAACACAGTGTCTGATGCGAAATACTTAAACATTACTCATGAGTACCTTTCTTTACTCGCCTTTAGCGTACCGTTAATTCATACATACATTTCGTTATTCGCATCTACCGTATCGATACGAACTCTGTAACGAAAACCAATACGGAGAATACATATATTCTGTGATACTCTTTGTCATGAGTAATTTATATAGATATCCGTGACGAACTTTAAGTTCATATTCCATAGTTCTACGATTTTTAGATGGTTATTTTTATTTTTAAACAATTTGTATTAAATTGCTTAGCCCTGTTTGCAGGTTAATGTATGATGATCTGACGTCCGCTTTTAATGCAAATACACGTTTTGTTGTATTTCTTACATGTAAAGGTTTCCGTGTAATGATTAATTATCTGCTTTTGATCTTGTCTACTATAAACAAGTCTTGTAAAAAGTTTCCATCAACACATTATCATTCCTGACGAACTCTGTAACGAAAACCAATACAGAGAATGCATAAATTCCGTGATACTGTTTATCATGAGATGAGATAGATTTCCGTGACGATTTTATATGGTTATTGCAAATAGTACTCAAAGTTATCATCAACACATTATCATTCCTGACGGTTCTATCTTAACTGTTAATATTACCTAATAAAGTACAATAGTCCCACTGCTCGCAAATATAGAGCTACTACTATGTTCGGTCACAGTGGCATGAATATACGGATTGATTCTGACATTCCAAGCCTCTAAGTAAAGTGCGGGAACAGTACTTAAAATGGAGGTCGCGGGTGGACCTCGCTAATTTTGATCAATGTGTATTACAATTGCCACGGTCTAAGGCACCTGACTGCGGAGCACGCGCGGTTGCTCGCCGTCGGAGGTTCGAGTCCTCCCTGGGGCATATGTGTGTGTGTGTGTGTGTGTGTGTGTGTGTGTGTGTGTGTGTGTGTGCGTTGTCCTTAGCTTACCTTAGTTTAAGTAGTTGTAAGCTGCGGACTGATGACCATGCAGTTTGGTACGATAGATTTACAAACGTCTGAGCATTTTTGTTTTACAATTTTTTGAGTCACGAGGGAAACGGACTGTACGGATCCTTTCCTCAGCAGTATAACAGTTTCAAAAATCTGACTTACAATCTGAGATGTTAAATTAGTATTAACAGTAACAGTTAAAATTTTTTCGCGATGTAAAGACAGTGTACCGGCCGTATCTCTGGGTGGCTCTGGTACAAGTAACGATACGTATGTAACGAATACTGTTTCTTTTAGAAACGGATACATAAGGATAAGGATCTTTTCATTACCTTCACAGTTATAACATAAGCTTTTTGCCTGTATTGAGTTACAGCAACGACACAAAATCCAATCGTCCGTCACCTAGTTTCATACCAGGAAAAATAAAATATCGCAATCATTGCCAGAACTCACTGCGAGAACAGAAACGAAAGTGAACGTTGTAACAGTGTACCATTTTTTCAATCGGATTTAAACGCAGACAGGCATACTGCTGTTTGAAAAATGCTTCCTTTTTTCTTTCTGTATGTTTGTTACAGTATTGTATAAAAATCTATAGTAAATCGATCAAATATTGTTATATCTTTTTCGGAAGGATATAAAGCCTATGTCCATTCGAACGTTTATTGTTTTTGTGGTCTTCAGTCCAAACTAGTTTTATGCAGCCCTATTCTATCCTGTGCAAACCACTTCATCTATGAATAAGAACTGTAACCTACCCACCAATGCTAAATTGACGATTCCTTCCATGTCTCAGAATGTGTACACAGATCGAAACACTCTTTAATCGAGATATGCGAGAAATTTCTTTTCTCCCCAATTCTGTTCAGTACCTTCTCATCAGTTATACGATCTACCTATCTTCCGCATTCTTCTGTTGAGTTAAATTTCAAAAGCTTCTATTATTTTTCTGTATGAACTCATTATGGTTCACATTTTTCTCCTGTACAAATCTGCACACCAGACAGATGCCTTCAGAAAAGTCTTTCTAACCCTTAAATTAATATTTTATGTGAACAGATTTCTCTTTTCTTCAGAAATGTTTTTCTTCCTATAGCCATTCTGTTTTTACATGATCTCTCGGTTATTATAAGATTTTTGCTTCCCAGATAACAAAACTCACCTACTACTTTTATGAACTCGTTACCTAATCTAATGGCTTCAGCATCGCCTAATTGTCGTAGACTACATCCCCTTATCCTTGCTTTGCTTTTGTTGATATTCATCATTCAAGACATTGCCGATTACGTTCAATTGCTCTTCCTGTTTCAATGTTAATAACAAAAGTTCATAGGTTTTATTTTTTCTCCCTGAACTTTAATTCCTTCTCCTCACTTCTCCTTGCTTTTCTCTACAGCTTGTTTAACGAACGGTTTATGGAAATGCTACAACCAAACCTTAACTACCTTCCCAACCACAGCGTGCCTTTCATGCCCTTTGATAGATAACTTCTGTCTGATATTTGTATAACCTTTTGTATATAACTTTCCGTCCCCTATATTTTACTCCTTCTACCTTCAAAAGTCGATAAGAGTGTATTGAAACCAACATTGTCATAGTAACATACAAAAATTTGCAGTAAATCTGTAAAGAAAGGAAGGGAGATTAGGATTTAAGCTTCCAGTAAATCCGTGTAGAGCTTCTACAGTTATTCAGGAACAACTTTACCCTGTATCTCTATGTACGGCAGAATTAGAGCATTATGTAAAAATTTGAATTATATCGGGCAATACGTTTTTGAGACTTATGGTAACAATACGGTATAATAATAAGACTTGTCGTTGAATAAATAGTTCAGATTACTTACCCGCATAGCGTCAAAACGTAATTAGACCGTTCTTTGTATTAGGTTTCATAACCGGGTAGTTCGTGAGCTGAAATTGTTTCCTACCCAGGAGCGGAAAATTCTTTAGTTCACTCTGAATGGACTTCAGTTAACTATCTGCAGTTCGTGAAATACGTCGTACAGCAATTGCGTTTTCGTAGCTCACAGATCCTATTTCGTCGGCGTGATGAGGTGTAACGACATGACCGTGATGCTATCGACAGCAATGTCATTTCGACGCCAACTTAATTCCAAGTTATCGATTTCTGAATATTTAGCCTTAGCTGCCAGTCAGTCCAGTAAAAGACAATTTCCACACCATCTAATTGCGTTCCGACACAATATTCGCGCCGAAATACGTCGTTACTGGCAACTGCGAGTCCTTCCCGAGGATCTGACTACCGCCAGCACTGCGTATTTCGCGAGGATACAGGCTATCTATAACAACCGCTGTCTATTGCGGAGGGGAGTGCACGCCCACATGTAGAGCGGTCTGGAAGCTGGCAAACTGGTGTTAGGGGAAACGTTTTACGTCTGAAATTAGTATCACTTCACCGTCCGCGGTGGGCGAGGGGACTGCGGCGCGCCAGTCACGGTCTGCACCGCCACTACGGTCGGGGGTTGAATCCCCTCTCGGGCATGGATATTTGTGCCGTCTTTAGAATTAGCTAGTTAATAAGTAATTTGTAAGTTTAGGGCCTGGTGACCCCGTAGTTAAGTCCCATAAGCTCTACAAACATTTGAACATTTTAGTATCACTTCCTGTGGTGAATCCAGGTTTTAGATCATAGAAATATGTTTTGTCCTCCATGCCGTCACTAAATGACAACATTACAATATAAAAATTGACTAACCTCTTGTTTTTCTTTCCTCAGCTGTACGTTTACTGATTTTTCATAGTTTCATCTAACTTCTATAACGGCATGTCATTATTTCAGATGATTTTTCCGTGTATTTCACGAATATATTTTATCACAGATTATGCATTTGGCATTCGATTCGTTAATGTTAACGAAGTAATTTACGTTCTTTGGGGCCCGCAGTGTAATATATGCTGTCTTTAATTTTTACACCTGGATGTCAATCGGTGTCAGTTAGCTTCTTACGTTATTTCGATTTTGACAGCTTCCATGTTTACATGCAATATCGCAAATACACTGTCAACCAAGCTGTCAAGATCGAAATAACGTAAGAAGCTGACACAGACACAAACGAGGCACCAACCGACATCTAGGTGAAAAATGAAGACAGCAGTGACACATATGATATTCCATGTAAAGTAAGAACTAAGAAATTGTAAACCACTTCCATCTATAGTTACAATACATATATGTATATTCAGACCATTCATATGTATTTACAGAGCACCTGTTGATGGCTAAAGGCCGAAATGAGCTTATTGTGTTTATAAATAATAACAGCAAGTATAAAGCAATATTGTTGGTGTATCATTATAATAATGTTAACGAAGTAGTTACAAATAAGACTTGTTTTTGGTTTCATTATTGCACTCGTAACTAATAGAAGAGCAAGTAGATGAAGATGACAAGGGAGATGATATTCTGCAAGAAGAATTTGACAGAGCTCTAAACGACCTACGAGACAACAAAGTGACGGTCATTGATGACATACCTACAGACTAATAAAGAATGCTGGTGACAGCGTGAAAAAATTGCTGCTTAAACTTATTAGGATCATCTATAACACAGGAGAATTACCGACAGACTTCCAAAAATGCATCATTGTTCCTATACCAAAGAAGGCAGCAGCTACAAAAGCCTAATATCACATGCATAAAAAAATCTCATTAAAATTCTGTGAAGATTTGAAAAGAAGATGAAAGATATGCTAAATGAACAGCAGTTTGGATTCCGAAGGGGATTGGGAACAAGAGAAGCGATTCTAGCACTGAGACTACGTATCGAAAAGCAATTACAGAAAAATTAACTTATATTGCCTTTATAAACCTGGAAAAGGCATTTGATAGTATTATCTGGCAAGAGATATTCAGAGTCCTGAGGAAAAGTGGAATGAAATACAAACACATCCGTGTGATAGTCTTTATAAGGATGAGGTGGCAGTGATTAGGAACTGTCACCAGGATCATGAAGCAAATATCAGAAAAGGGATAAGACAAGGATGTGCTCTCCCTCCTACTGTAATCAACGCCTACATCCAGGAAGCTATAAACCAAGTTAGTGAAACTACAGAGGTGGGCATCAATATTAATTGGCAGAGGATAGACATGCTACGCTATGTAGACGATATTGCTATATTCACAGAGACAAAATAAAACCTAGAAGAAGTCCTCAGAACAATGGAAAGGATTCTCTACAACCTGTATGGTATGAGAATAAACAAGACAAAGACCAAGTAATGGTATGCAGTACAGAAGCAGAATATGTACCTCCAAAAATACTAATTGGAAGAGAGGAGCTGGAAGTGATAGAGAAATTTACTTACTTGGGAAGCAAGATCACATGGGATACTAGAAACCGGAAAGAAATTGTGAGCAGAATTCAAAAGGTCAAAATTGCATACTGTCTGAGGAAGAACTTATCAGCAGGAACATCAGTATAGATATAAGAAAACGTATAATGAAAGCTTTTGTTTGTACTGTGGCTCTATGTGAAACTTGGACAATAGGAAGAGAGGAGAGAAGATGGCTAAAGGCCCTGGAGATGTGTTATAGAAGGATGATGAAGATCAGCTGGAAAGAGAGAATGACAAATGAAGAGGTGCTTAGAATAGTACAGGAAAACAGATCCCTGTGGAGGCACATCCACAAGACGAGACAAACTTATAGGGCATATCCTAAGACACAACAACGATATTGGAACAATAGCAGGAGGAGCTATTGAGGGAATAAACTGACGGGGTCGAATATCATACATGCAACAGATCATGATGTTGGATGTAACAATTATGTGGAAATGAAGAGGAAGGTAGACAGAAGAGAGGAACGACGCTCTGCTGCAAACCAACCTCCGGGCTGAACACTGAAGAAGAAGAAGAGCTAATGTTATACAACAAAAATGTTGACTAAAACATTATACAGTATAGTAATATTATTCAAGAAGACTAACAAGCGAGAAAAGTCTAGCCTTTCATGGCGATGGATACTAATCATTGCATAATAATTCAATGAATGCAACAATCGGGACGGGCACGTGTTGACTTGGAGTGGACGTGCTGGTTCAATAAGCAAGCACTTCGAAAATCTCGACGTTGTTGAAGGTTCCGATAAATTTCTGATACACAATTGCGGAGCCCGAATGCGGAAGCAGATATATGCGGAACACCCACAATTGCGAAAGTGGAGGGTCTTTCAAAAATGTTCAAATGTTTGTATAGCTTATGGGACTTAACTACGGTGTCATCGGTCCCTAAACTTACAAACTACTTATGAACTAGCTAACACTAAGGACGGCACAAATATCCATGCCCGAGGGTGGATTCGAACCCCCGACCGTAGTGGCCGTGACTGGAGCGCCTCAGTCCCCTCGGCCACTGGAAGGTCTTTCGCATCAGTTCTAACTATCCATTTCATAATGACTGACTCTCACTCATATTATGGTTACAGCGCGTGAAAACGGTGTTTTACTGTACCTTACCAGAATCGTGAAAATACCATTTATTTGGTGTATGACTACATTATTTTTAAATTTTATTCTGATGATCATTTCTACATATGTAAGTGGGAGTCAACAATATATTTTCGCATTCGGAGGACAATGTTAGCAATTGTAGTTTCGTAAGTAGCCCACGCCACAGCGATAAGCTCCGTTGTTGTAATGATTCCCATCACAGATCCTGTATCATTTCCGTAACGCTGTCTACCCTGTATCGTGACAATACGAAACGAGCTGCTCTTCTTTGGACTCCTCCGTCAAACCCACCTGATAAGGATCCCACACTGGGCAGCAATACTCCAAAAAGGACGGACAAGCATAGTGTATGCAGCCACTTTAGTAGTTCTGTTGCATCTTTTAAGGGTTCTGCCAATAAAACGCAGTGTTTGATTCGCCTTTCCCTCGACATTATCTACGTGTTCTTTCCAATTTAAATCAGAAGTAATTGTATTTCCTAGGTGTTTTTTGGAGATTACGGCCTTCACATTTGATTGATTTATCATATAAACAAAATTTAACGGATTTCTTTTCGTACTCATGTGGACGACTTCACACTTCTCATTCTTTAGAGTCAATTGCCAACTTTTTCACCATACTGATATCTTATTCAAATCGTTCTTCAGTTGGTTTTGATCTTCAGATGATTTTAACAGACGGTAAATGACAGCATCATCTACAAACAACCTAAGAGAGCTACTTAGATTTTCCCCTAACAATAACACTACCCTGTGGAACGCCCGATATCACCTCTGTTTTTGTCGATGCCTTTCCATCGATTACTACGTATTGTGTCCTCTCTGACAGGAAATCCCCTATCCAGTCTGCATTCTGACAGGTCATCCCGAACATCGCTCATCACTGGTTGACACACGTCCTTGCTGAAACATTCCTACCCACTTGCTACTGTATGGCATGGTAGTTCGTTATTCCCAAGGGCTTCCCCTAATTCACTGCGACATTCCATCGCATTTCTCCCTCGGAGGACGGCTGTTTATGTAAGCTCTCTTCTCAACACGGGATGTTTCCATCCTGCATGACACTCACCAACTGACTGATTTCACAGTCCTCACTGCCATACTACCAGGTATTCCGGAGCCATCTATTGCGCATAATTGTTACGGACCGAATTTAAAATGTTGTCATAATTACGAATGCCACGTAAAGTATTAAGTTCGACACAACAAGACAAATAACACACTCAGTGTCTTTGTCCTGAAATACCAGCTCTAATGACCATGATGGGAAGTTCAACCCTAATCATTCTTTCTTCTTACTTTGTCCTGAACCTGAGAGCCGTCAAATTACTGTATACATGCAACTCAATAACAGAAAATCCGAAAGAAATAAGTGCGAACAACCCGATGATTAAACATGAATATAACCCTCGGTATCTTGGATTAAAGCTTAATTGGGCTCTAACGTATAATACCTACAAGGAAGATACAAAACAAAACTGAAATCTAGAAATTCCACCTTTTCGTAACTATCTGGAACTTCCGGAGCATATGATGCATGTAATTTGGGAACTTCAGCCTTCTCACTCGGATATAGCGCGCATCTCTAAAGGGCAGTAGTTCACAAATATGAAAAATCGATAAGCAGATAAGAGAAGCAATGTGGATATCGTACTCTTAAAAATATCCCAAAGATTGGCTACCCATACAGACTAACATAGCACGACTTAAAACCACAAGAACCTATTAGTATTCAGAGAATGTAGTAAAATGTTGTTGAACACAAGAATACCACTTATAATCACAACCATATCTATGGCAAACAGTTGAAGAGGTGTCATCCTATGAATTAGGAAGGAATTCAGTGGCGGACTAAGGCTGTTGGAGGCCCGAGGTGGCGGCGAAACGAAAGGAGGCCCTCCGTTCACTTGGAGATACATGTATTACTATAAAAAAGAACTGGAAGCCCCTTCCAAGACGAGAGGCACGGGACAGACTGAAAAAAAAAAATAGCTTTCGAGATTTGGAGACCCCAGCAGAACGAGATGCCAGGCACGCTCAAAAATAGAAAAAAAAAAAAAAAACTGAAGGGTTGGAGAAGGTTATGGAGCAGAAGCACAATGGAAAACGAAAGTATCGTTGGTGACCAAAAGAAGAGATAGTAAAGTTCAAATTTTTACTGAGATGTGTGTTAACAGCCGTAACGTACTTTGAAAAATGCATATTCTGTTAGCTGTTTATTGTATTTAGAACTATGCCGGTTTCGTACATTATCCATCATCAGAAAAGTAAAATTAAACAGCTTGATTACATTGGAGTACTTAGCGACTTGCAAAAAACTTTGAACATAATTACAATTTTTTACGAAACCTTTTCTCGCTGACAACCCCAATAAAATGATGAAAGAGAATAGTTTATAGCTCACAACTTTTCCGATATTCATACGGCGTTTGGCATGACTTTACAACTTATTACTTCGACATTGTAAATTTTATTCGTAAGACAATTCACAGGCAGTGGACATACATTCCACTGAATGTTTTCTTTGATACTATATCACAGTTCGGCATATAGTCCATGAGATATGAAATCATAAATAATTTGGTTAATGAAAAACAGTACCATCACGCATGAGGTTTCGATTTATTGGATGTTTACTGCTAAAACCATTCACGACATATTTTGCAGACATTAGCCACATATACCACTGAATGTACCTTCAAATTTACAAGCTACTGCGATATATATTTCAGAAGATATGACGTCATAAACAATGAAATTTCCGAATAACTGCTACATCATGCGCTATTCTTCCACATTTCCTTTAAAGTAATGGACCCATTTTAACTAAACTTAGTACACAAATTGCTTACTATCAGACGACGATCACTGTGTGGATATAACAGCCTACGACATATATTTCAGGAGATATGACGTCGTAAGCAATGAGTCACAAAAATTTCCCATCACAAGTATCAATAAATATTATTTATAGTCAAGTTTTAAATTAAATTAATGTTATACGTCATTTGTATTTTATTACTATTTTGATTTCTTTGGATACTGCTCTTAAAAGTTTGTACATTATGCATATTTCTTTGTTTTATTGGTGCATAATTTCTGTTTTCATGAGTACATGAATATGAAATATTTTTGAGCTTTTATTTTCGTTTCTAAGACCGGAAACATGCACATACAGGGTGTCCCACTCAATTCTTTTACCCCAGATTGTAACTACAAGAGATATTGAAAAATGACTTTCACGGTCATGAGCGTACGGCAGGGACTTATGAAAGTAGGTACTTTGAGACACTCTAAAACGTAAATAAGAATTATTATCAACGTAAACGTATGTGTGTTTTTTTTAATGGATACCCCATATTAATTCTTAAGCAATCGATAGAATGAAAAATCACAACCGTGAGTCTCGCTTGAGTCTCGGGGCGTATTCATGTGATTTTTCATTGTATCGATTGCTTAAGAAATAATATGGGGTACCCTTTTAAGAAAACGTAAGTCCGTGTTGAAAATATTTCTTTACGTTTTGGACTGTCTCATAGTACCTACTACGATAACCCCTGCCGTACGCTCATGACCGTGGAAGCCCTTTTTTCAATATCTCTTATAGTTCCAGGGATATCTGTAGTGAAAGAGTTGAGTGGCACCCCCTGTATACCCAGGTGTTCAGAAGTATCCTCTGGCAGTCAGATAAGTGTGATTTTGAGAGTACCTACGCATAGGTAGGCGTAGAATTCAAAGCTGTGTAAATGTTTTATTGGGTGGTAGTTGCCCTTTTTCCGTTCACAGCTTAAAATAATTGACAGCTGTACGCTGTACTTCTACGGCTGGGGAGATCCGATTGTTCCCAAAAAAAGCTCGGGGCCCAAATTCGCTGATATATTAGCGTAATTGGCGGCGCGCTACAAGGACCGAATGAATGCTGTCGAAAAACAAGTCTCTGGGCCTCTAATTCCCAGCTACATTGACGTCCCTTAAAACCCTCGATTTTAAACGAAAATTTATTTGCCATGTAATTTAAATCTCTTTGTTTTGAATGAAACAAACGAGAGAAAACCAAATTTAATGTTTTAGAAACCGTTTTTCAGCTGTTACGCCATCATCAAGTATACACTAATGAGATACAGCAATGGAGTTTGGAAGTTTTCCTTTCAATCCTAAGTTGCTGTATAGTTAATATATTTACAGTAATTTTGAAACAAGACGAGAGTAACAGTTATTGAACATTGATGAAATATGGCACAAGATATATTTATCATAAGAAAATAAATGGGAGAATCGAAATTAGCTGAACAATTTAGCTTATGCTTAACACGTCAAACATTTGGAACCTAGAAGGGTTAGAATAAACCGAGTGAACATCGGTGAATACATAGGTTAAAATTTTAAATGGTTGAATTAATCTATAGCTACTTGCCTAAATGTTAAATATTACTAACAAAATAATAAATCAGAATTGATCTCAGACAAGAAGCCTGAAAGTAATTAGGCTATGGATCTGTAGTAGGGACATGAGACAAGTGAGTAGAACGTGGCCTGGTTAGATTCTGCAGACAGACGTGGCGAGTATAGAAACTGTGTCTGGTCATTTAGTACAAGGTTTGGGGAAGTTGACATATGTTTATTTATTTCATATGTGTAGTTAATTTGTTCCCCCTTTCTGAATACGGTACAGGGCATCATGTGTTACCTTGCAGCTGCGGCCTTCTTTTAGGAGGTGGTCTGCAAATGAATATTTTTTCTTACGTTTGCAAATTTTCTGGTGTTCTTTCGATCAGTACATACTGTCATGCTTGTCTGAGCAATGTAAAATTTGCCGCAGTTGCAAGTAATTTTGTATATCCCACTGTTTTCCAAGGCTGAAAGGTTGTCTGCTCCATTGGGAAGAAAGTGACCAATGGTATTGTGTACATAAAAGGATGTCCTGAAATTTTTAGATTTAAGTTCTCTAGCCACATGCACGGAAACGTTTCTTAACTGTGGGATTGCCAACCATTTGGTGGGGTCTTGCGGTGCTGAGGTGTTAAGACAAGGGGAAAGTAGAGAAATGATATATATATATTTTTTCTGTTTCTTGTGCATTATGGACTCTACCTAGGTAGGAGGGAAGCAATTGTTTGCTACTATTTATTTGATAGTATTTAATTCAGTTTGAAATTTTTCTTAATATTATCGTATGGTTCTCAGCCACTATATAAACTATTGTTACTACAGTACACATTATATGCGTTCAGAGCCAGGTCCATTGCTTTAAGCCATATAAGTCGTGCTTAATTTATATTGTGAAGACCAGCCAACCCCTCAGTGGAAGAACGCAGGGGCCAGTAGTCTATTGGTCCGTAGTTTGGCTGTCTGCTCCGCGATCACACGACTGATCTAGTGTCACTCCCCATTTGTAATTCCAATAGCTGCATCCACCTACCCTTGTGCGAAAACGATTCATCAGAGTCCACTCCCTGCAAGGGAGGTTCATGCCACCGACCTTAGTGGAAGGACTGGGAATGAGATGTTTGTTTCACCCTTCAAAGATGTCCCATGATGCTGCCCAGGTGCTGTTGGACGAGAAATCCTCTGCTTTCAACTGGAAAGCTAAGCCTAGAGGTGGCTTTCTGGACTGGCTGAAGTTTTGTGGGAGATACTGCGTGATGGAAAGTTGCGGGATAGGTAATATTCTATTATACTATCTGATGAGTGCTTCTTGGCGACGAATCTCTGCGGGAGGTATGTGGTACAGAACGGGGAGCCACGAAAGAGGTTTAGCCAATAGGGTACCACTAATTATCCTCATGGGTCTGTTAAGCTGAACGTCAACCTCTCGCACGTGGGCACTGTTCAGCCTCACAGGAGCACAATGCTCAGCCAATAAGTAGACCAGGGACAGCAGTAGTATGTAGGACTTGTGCGTTTACTCCCCAGGATGAACCAGCAGTTTGTTGCAAAATGTTAGTTCTGGTCATAACTTTGTCAGATGTTTTTTGAAGGTGGCTTTTAAAAGTAAGAGAGTGATCCAATATTACTCCCAGATATTTTGGGTTGTTATTATGTTTGAGAGTTTCCCCGCCGAGATAGATGTTAATTCTCTGGTTTATTATTCAAATGGAAATTTTTGAGTACTCATGGGGACAAATAATAAGCGGTGGATCATAGAGTGCACTGCTGCTTATTTGTGACTAACTGCATGTTGTGAAGAGGTAGGTATTACAAGGGGTGTGGTGGAAAGTTTCCTACAAATCCTGAAGGTATGGGAATGATTCCTGGTATCTATCTATGTCTAAATAGTATATTGAGTAACCTCAAAAACCATAGTTAACTTCGTACATTTGTAAGCCGAATTTAACTGTTTAAGGAACGTTTGAAGGTGCCTGATAGTACCTGCCAATAAGGACAGCACATCAGCAACGTACTTAAACCAGTATCCAACCTACGAAGAGAGTGGATTGCTTTCCAAGGACTGTTTCTCCAAATTTTGTATGTTAAAATGTTTTTCTACACTGATGATTTTTTAGCTACTTTTTATTCTACATTCGCTCTATTTTCTTGGCTAAACAACAAATTCTGTGAATTTCTAGCATGTTGGTACCAACTTCCACGAAACTAGACAATGTCAAATAAACCAATCATTCCGTAACTTTGGTTGCCGTAACATAATTCAGAATTCAGATCCGCACAGAATTACGAAGGAAGGAAGTGGGGAAGGAAGGAAGCTTAGGGGTTAACGTCCCGTCGACAGCTTGGTTATTAGAGACAGAGATAACGCTCGGTGTTCTTGGTAAGGATGGGGAGGGAAAGCGGCCGTGCCCTTTGAAAGGAACCATCCCGGCATTTGCCTGGAGTGATTTAGGAAAATTACGGAAATACCTAAATCTGGATGGCTGGAGGTGGATTTGAACCACCATCTTCCTGAATGCGAGTCCAGTGCGTTACGACTGCGTACCTCGCTCGGTCACAGAATTTCGAACTAAGGCACTAACAGAACTGAACTGATCAGTGGTTAATCCAGTGGAGTGGCTACAGATACAGAGCTGCCGCATTCCCCAGAGCTGCAACTGTTCCACATTAAAAAAATAAAAGAAAAAATGTTTTAGTCGTAAACTTATTATAGATTACTACAAACTGTGTCCTCTCTATCACGACATCACCCATCCAGTCGCAAATTTGGGTCGATATGCCATAGCCATGCAATTTGATTAAAAGCCGTGAGGTACTGTGTCGAAAGCCTTCTGGAAATCAAGAAATACGGAAAAGATTTACGAACCCTTGTCGACATCAGTCATCACTTCGTGCGAGTTTAACTAGTTGTGTTTCTACCAGCTATGTCAGATACCAAGACAATGCTTAATGGCCCCTGTCAGGCCCAACAAAAGATGAAAATTGTTATGGTTTTAATTTTAGGACGGTGCCAGTATCCGAAGTAGCTGAGCTATGGTTCAGACGACTACCAGCTGTAGTCACGGCAGACGTAAACTCATGGGCAGTAGCGAACAGCGACGATAAGCAAAGTGGCTGTCAGAGTAAGTCAGAATGAGAAATACGCGATCAATACAGTAGGCAGAACAGTGGGGCCGTTTCAGGACAGTGACTAACGGATGCCGCGATCGGTACCAAAATTGAATAACTCGCGGATGTAAGGAAGGACGAATGTGATCGCACGTCGTGCATCAAGACGCGAAGGGAGGGGTGCAAATAGGAGGGCCGTTGTGGTTCGGAGTAATCGGAAGCGGTGTGAGGTGGCAAAGAGAGGATAAAAGCGCCGATCAGCGGGAAATCGATGCGGGGTCAGCGGACGGCGTCGCCGGTTGCTATGCATCGGCTCCCCAGGAATTGTAGCCGCCCCGCTGCCGGGGCGCGGCCGACAAGAAAAGTGGCTGCAATATATCTGGGGCCGTCCCTCCGGTTTCCGCTTCCGTACGTTTCAATCGAGGAAGCGAACGTCGTCGCCGCGGGGTCGCCGCGGTCCGCCGACCCGCCGCCCACAAAGGCCGGCGCTGCAGGTGGCGCGCTGGTCGCGCGGCAACCCTCTGCAAGGCGCGCTCCTGAAGATGACGCCCACCGCACAGAAACGTTTTACATTCTCTACTGTCCTGCGGCAGTTTGATAACGCCTTAGTCCTTTCGCTGCTGACGTGGTTGGCAGACAGCATACAGTGCTCCAGTGAAAGAAGACATCACGATAGCTGTCAAATCAACTGTAGGAAATACGGTTTTGTTAAACATGTTCAGACATAAAGCAAGCCCTTAGTTAGGAAAGGTTGTCGATATTGGAACCCATTTTTTTTTTTTCGCCATGCCTACATTATCTCTCTAATAAAATAAAAATTCAGTAAAAAAAGGTAAATGTTGTATACTTTAATCTGCTGGTATTATACTTGAATAAACACAAAGCGTAAATTGATATTATTTAAAAATTAAAAATGTGTTAACTGTCCAAATTATGAAACCGGTTGCCTAACTTGGACCTTCAGTCTCTTAAATTGAACCATATGGTAAAACAATGACTAAAAGGGAAACAAGACTCGTAATCTATACACATAAAAGAAAGCCGCGTTAGTTACACTATTTATAACTGAAGAAGATCTGAACCGATTTGGCTCAAATTGGTGGGGAGGTAGCTTAGAAGCAGCATACGGACACAGGATAGTTTTTGACTCGTTTGACCGCGTATTATATCAGAATTTGAGAAAACCTAAGGTACGCTTGCAGCTGGGATCAAATTCTCGATTCTCCAACAATTATATTATTCATTCGCTACTCGCCTAGCGACCAAATACGCTGTAAGAAAACGAAGAAATACGCCGTGGAGGTTAGAATAAAGGTAGATGGCATTGGGTACTCAAGGTTAAAACCTTCAGATAGATTTAAGATGAAACGTTGATTCTTTACAAGCCCCTTTGTACTATTCTTATCTCCTTGATTTTATCGGTGGTGATCATATCTTTGGAGCATTTCAAAGATAGAATTGATGTTATTTCGTGGTATTTTACAAAGAAATGGTTTATTTTTTTAGAACAATGCCTCCATTGAGTCGGCGTAATATCGGTTGGCGCACTTACAATGCAATCTTACTACGCGATCGTAGTCAATGAGACCGACTAAGTTCGTACACAGCGCTTGGAGGTAAATCGAAAAGAAATTCTGGAGCGCGATCCGTTGTGACTCTGAAAAAAAAAGGGTACAGTCGATTTCGACTCCCTCGGTTGGAGTTGGGTCGTCGACACGGCCACGCGTGGTAATCATAATTGAACGTTTGGGGCACAGATACAATCCAGCAGTCGATTATGTAGCGGATGGATTAGTTGGCTTCGGAACAAACTGTCGCCATCTAATATTTCATTGGCTATCTCAAGCTTTGCCACGATTGGTCGGCTTCATTCCCACTATCCAACAGCTGTTGCCAACATAGCTATACCACACATGTGTCGAGGATTGTAAAATTTTACCGGTATATAGCAATGTTGTTAATCGTGTTGCAGTTAAATTCTTAATAAGACAAGAAATGAACGCAACGCAAAGACTTTCGAAACGTTGTATTGCCATCCAACTTATTTTATCTCAATTACTTGTTTTATTTCATATAGAATTTCTATAATTAAAGTATGATCATAATACAATTACTTCACATCTAATTCAGAAACTATTAAGAAGATACACATCTGTTATAAAAACATTTCTTTACTGCTCGCTGCGAGAACAATATGCTAAGCAGCTGTAAGCATGTGCGGTTTTGTTTTTTTCATCCCAGTCATTTTTAACATAAAACAGGGTTTGCCAGTATTAACAAAAAGTAAATGTTTCATCCATTGCAGCAACTGTTTTATAGGTTGAGAAAGAAAACAGCCGCCAGTTCCAAGGTTGCAGATTTATTTACAACCGGTGTGCAACAATTATTGCCCTTCTTCAGGTGTCTGTACAGGAAAGAGTTAAGAATAATATAGAAATACATATATTACATAAAATTCGCAGTAGAATCACAGGATTAAAGGAGCAAGAAGTGCACTGTATATACAGCTTTCTCGATAAGTGACGAAATGCGAAATATTAAGACGCTATTCTGCTGTATTTTGATAAAATAAGGAACTGTACAAAGCATTTAGTTCATATAAACGAAGAACTTTAAGGTAATTACATCAATTGTGCCCTACAGGTGTAAACAGAGCATTTTGTAATGTTCAGTGTGATTACAAAATGCTCTGAGTAAATATATAGGGCAAAATTTATGTAAGTACCTAATATTCTTCGTTTATATGAACTAAATGCTTTGTACAGTTCCTTATTTTATCAAAATGCAGCCGAATAGCGTCTTAATATTTCGCATTTTGCCACTTATCGAGAAAGCTTTATATACAGTGCACTTTTTGTTCCTTCAATCCTGTCATTCTACTGCAAATTTCATATAATATTTGTATTTCTATATTATTCTTAACGCTTTTCTGTACAGATACCTAAAGAGGGTCAAGAATTGCTCCAAACCGGTTCCAAATAAATCTGCTGTTGGCTGTTTACTTGTCCAGCCCGTTAAGAAAAAGCTTCATTTCAACATCTGGCCATTGATGTTCCTTCTGGATGACGGAGAGGAATCTGTGGATTCCGTTTCATAAATGAATAAAGCCACTTTTTACCCGCCATTTTCTTTTCTCTGTTGAAAGAATGAGGTGGTTCATATTTCTCTACTATGTCGAGTGCAAATTTACGAACATCTTTGATTGTGAATCCGAAAAACGTCTCTTCATATAAAAGAAGGTGGTCTGCGACAATTTTTTCCATCTCAGTCAAAAAGAGTTGATTGTCTTCGGAATAACTGAATTTCATTTCAGAACGTGTTTTTACCATCAGCATACCTCTTTATTGTAGCTTTTGGTACGCGATATATACCAGTACACTCGTTAAGTCCGTGGTCACCATTTCTGGATGCTGCCCCAGCGATTTTCACTTCATCTTCTGACCATTTACCGTACATTCCCCTTATTGACATTTTGTAAATCTAGAAAGATTACCATACTTATTACTTATTTTTAATTACTTTGTCACGTAAAAAACCTAAAAATCTAATATGTATCTATTACCTAATTTAAATGACCTTCAGTATTATTTGTTATGATTCACCTCTAAATTCGACCGCCCAAATTAGGAAACTGGCATTGGTCCAGCTTCGACGCCATATAAATAAAGATAACGTTGCAGGAACACACAACGCTAAACTCTAGTTTCACGATTGAATTAATAGCTAATGAACGACGCTTATGAACTATAGTGCTGATGATTTTATTACTTTTACAACAGAGGAAAGCTTATGATCTGTAGCAGAAAACTTGAAGTGACATCGAAGAAAACCCAATAATGGAAACAGTTCTCACTTGAATTACTATTTTCGACTGTCAGTTGAGCCACGTGACCACGAGAATATTTCTCACCAGTTGAGCGAACTTAACACGTAGGTGGTCCAACTTAGGCAACGGTCCATCTTTGGCAATTCTCCCTTAATATTAGCGATGCTGCGGAATTCTAATAACAGAAGCAGAAGCGAAAAATTTAATTGAAACTCAAGTTTCGTGGAAACGGAATCGGAAGTGGGTGCAGAAAAGGAAATGTGTAATTAAGAAAAAAAAAACCCTAGTTATCAAACACTATAACTTCATTAAAACGCTTCAGTATTTGTCAGTGGCAGATCATATTTCAAAATATTCAAATGTTTGGAACTCTAAGGGACTTAACTGCGTTGGGCTGACACACTATTTAAACCAACTTGAACTTATGCTAAGGACAACACAAACATCCATGCCCGAGGGAGGACTAGAACCTCCTACGGCGAGCAACCGCGTGCTCCGCAGCAAGGCGCCTTAGAACGCTTGGCCACTCCATCGCTGTAGTCTGTATTTAACAAAAAGAAATTTTGCCTCTTTTTTATCCTGCAACCTATTATAATCTTCTTCGTACATGGAGCCATTTCCACTGAATAACTGTTCACTGGCTACGCTACTGGAAGCTGACAAATACTGGCGAGCTAGTACCAATAGTTAGTAGTGATACTTGTTTGATTTCCACCACATTAGCAGATCATCTTTTTATTTCCGTTTCCTGATCCAGTAGGTTTGTTTGTCTTTTTCATTAGTCGTAAATCTGTGTTCTTGACCTAGATTCATATTGTAACATGAGTTCTAATGTTCGTGATGGTGTTTGAAACTGAGGAGTGATTACTGTGATTAGGGTACATATTCCGGATTTTAAAATTCAAATCGGCGCCTTTTGGAGCTAGTCGATATACGTTCATCTTAAAATGACTTTGAATCTTTGGCTTTCGTTATCATCAAATTAAGCATTTGGGATTCAACATGTTATGCGATGATGCCATTAAAATGTAAAGTTTCATTCTATGGCACAGACACATTGTTAACTGCTGGCAGCAACGAGAAAATGAACATTATGTATCGACGTATACCAGCGTGAAGTGACCTGAAATAAGGAAGGGTGACCTCTTTAAAACATTATTTTCTTGTGATTATCTAATATATAAAGCACAGTGTCCGTATGTCTGTACGTGTTGCATTAAAAATTACAGTTTTGTTCCAATCTTTATGAAATTTTTTACACGTAAGCTTCAATCCATGAGGACGGTCGCCGTAAGTGTAAGAATCGCATACGATATATAGTTCACGAGATATGACGTCATAAACATTGAGATGCGTGAAAAACTGCTGCATTTAGCGACAATGCTACGCACTTTCTCCTAAACCATTGGACCGATTTGAACCAAATTTGGTACACACATTCCTTACCATGAGGTAACAATTGCTCCATGGTTAAGAATCACATACGGCACATGGTTCAAAATATATTACGTCGTTACCAATAGAAATCGCAAAAAAAAGTGTCATATAATGCGGCGACACTTTCGAAATACACTGTATGAGAATGACAGTACTTAGCGACTTCCAACAAACTTTAAACATAATTTCAAACCTTTATTAAACTTTTTCTCGCTAGCAAGCATAGTAAACTGATGAAAGGAAAAACGTTTCTCACTAACTACTTTTCCGCTGTTTATGGAGTAAAACTACGGCTCTCGGTACGACGTTACAATTCATAATTGGAACACTACAAATTGTAGCGACAGGAAATTTTAGAGACAGTATACACATATATAGTTGAATGTAACTTTTAAATTATATCACAGTACGATACGTAGTTCATGAGATATGAGCACATAAGCGGTAACGTTCCGCTGTTCATGGACTAAAACTACGGCATTCGGTATAACGTTACAATTTCTAATTTCTACACTACACATTGTAGACGTAGGAAATTTTACAGACAGTATACACGCATATAGTGGAGTGTACCTTCTAAATTGTATCTCAGTACGACACGTAGTTCATGAGATATGAGCGCTTAAACAGTAATATTCATGGAAAACCGCCCCATCACGCACCAAGTTTTAATGTATTACTTCTTTACTAGGGGAGACCGGGGCACGTTTTCCACCATTTTACATTTTTATTTTTGTACTTCTTATTTTTATCGATTTTGCGGTAAACAGCGGATCATTATATTTCCTACACCTTTATTTACAGCCTTGTACAGATATTTTTGAAAATATTAAATATCATTCTTAGTAGCAAACGGTTTTGTCTGACCATGTTGCGTTGGAAAATTTGCCCGGTTTGCGGGGCAAGTTTTCCAGCTTACTTAAAACGTTCAGGGGCAAATATTCCAATTATACTTTCAATGTTAAAACAGAGATAATTATCTTGATTTCACTGAATACGTATTTTTATCATGAATTTACAATACATTACAAAATAGGATAGTAAAAATAGCGACATTAAATAGAAACAAATGCTATTTAATGGGTTTACAAAATATGTGACTTAAATATTTTACAAATTCAGACATTTTTAACAATACTTACTGATTGTCTGAATCACAATGTAAGCAAACAAAAGATGCAACATTCCCTTTCATACAGTCTCCATGCGCCCATTTGTTGCATTTCGTGCACTGTACCCACTTTCATTTGCTTTAGACTTGGCGTAAGACTCAAAGCAATAAGGAATGTGTGCCTCATATGCACTCGGAAAACGTGCCCCGTCGCCATATTCGGAACTATAACACTACGTCCATGATTAACAGTGTAAGCTATTTACAAAACAAATGCACAGTTACGTGAAGAAAGAAACCCGCTTTTAGTGTGTGCAATGTCAAAATAATAAGTTTAACGCTAGAATGTTTATTTTAAGTTTCAATAAAAACGTGAAAGTTTACTCACATTTGCAAAAATGACAAAAATAGCCTTGCCGACGTAGTGACTGCTGGTACAACACTGAAACTTTCGTAAATGAAGCGTGCTTTGTTGCTACTTCCTACAGTATCGCCGGTGGTAACAACTAGCAGTTTGTTTCGAAAATAAACGGATTTGGAAAACTTGCCCCTATGGAAAATGTGCCCCCGTCTCCCGTACTAATTGTATTCACAACAGATTTTAGAGACATGCAGCACCTATACAAAGTGAATATATACCTGAAAACTGGCAGGAATAAATAAATAAATAAATAAATACCCGGGCAACGCCGGGTTTTCAGCTAGTTAGAAATAAAACTGCTTAGCACCAGTAGTGCTCGGAATCACTCTATAATATTCCAACTATAAAAATTGACTAGCCTCTTGCTTTTTTTTTTTTCCTACACTGGAAGTTTGATATTTTTCGATATTTTTGTGTCAGTTCTCAAAATTTTGGATGATTTTTCAGTGTAGTGATCGTGTGCCCTTTTCACGAATATATTTTCTCACAGATTCTGCATTTGGCACTCGTTTCTTTGATGTAAACAAACTAGTTACAAATAAGACTTTTTGTATCATTATTGCACTCGTAACTAACATTATGCCACAAAACTATTGATTAAATCACTGTACAGTATACTAATATTATACAAGAACAGAATCTAGACTGACAAGCGAGAAAATTCTAACCTTGTACGGCGATGGACAGAGGTCATTGCGTACTAATCCAATAAACTCAACAACTCGTGTTGACTTCAGCCGACGTCTTGGCCCAATAAGCAAGCAAGCGCTTCGAAAATCTCGATATTGTTAAAAGTTGCTATAAATTTGTGATACTCAATTGCGGAACCCAATGCCAGCAGATGTGAAAATATGCGCAACACCTGCAGTTGCGGAAGTGGAAAGTCTCTCGCATCAGTTTCAACTATTCATTTGATAATTATTGACGCTTACTTATATTATGATTACAGCGCAAGGAAAACGATATTTAACTGTACCTTGTAAGAATCGGGGCAATTTCGTTTATTTGAATATGACATTTTATTTTAAAAGCAGGCAGTATTCACGATAATAATGGCGAGAAGGCCAATTTTCTTCTAATTTTAATTTTAATTTTTATTTTTTTTTATTATTTTGTCATTATCAACTTTGAGGAATCATGTAACTCGAACAGTAATCAGAGGATAAATTTACTTTGCACAGACCGAACGTGCACCATTTCTATATCACCGGTAGATTTCAGTTATTTTATGATTAGTCGTTTCACCGCTATAGTGTTAAACACAAGACGATATGAAAGCCCTTACTGTTGTAGCTATTGAGATGCAGGAATAAAAAAAGACCAGTTGTAAAATAAGTACTTTAGTTTTTTTACATCGTATGTCACTACTAATGAATACTCCCCGTGATTTTCAGTTAAGAGATTGTAATGTAATTTCGAGAGTAGGTGCAATATAATTAGGCTGTGATGGACCATAGTCGCGATATTAGCGCGCTGCCACTGTTGTTACAAGCGAAGAATTAGGCAGCTTCGTCGTACATTGCAATACAGCCGCGTTTAATCGTTGCGAGGAGAAAACATGAGGTACTCCACAGCATCGCATATATTGCAGTTATTTACCAACTCTTAACTGACAAACACGTTAAGTATCTGTCAATAAAATTTTTCTGATCGTTGGACCGGTATATTAAAACCCGTCGTCATTACTGCCACTATTGCAAGCTACCTTCTTCTCGGTGTTGCGCTTACAGCCAAAATGTGGACTAATATATTGACGATGCGGTCAACGCTCAGAATAATTTTAGTGACGGTAACAACGACCACGAAAGCATTCGTTTACGGTCAGTAACCATTATTAAAGACCTACAATGTTGAAAGCTATTAGGGGGGCTAATCAGACACACCACTTAACTTTGGAGTGGAAGAGCTGGGAAGTAACAACGAATATCATACTTCTAAAACACAATTTCCACCTGATAAAAAATATGAATTGGACCAGATTTTTTTAAATTCATTGGATTACAATACTCTTGCGAACAAAGCACGTATCCAAATTTACCAGTTACTTTAATTAAACAATAGTAACTATAATGAAGGACTCAAGACGGAAGCAACATATAGTCAGTAGAAACGAAATGAACAATTGGGGGGATCCAAGTAGTTGAAATACCACGATACGTTCACTTAATAACAACCCTGGCCCAAAAAATTTTAAAGTTTAAGGTAAGTTTAACCTTGCCTAGAGATGAAACCAGTGTATTAAACAGTTTACAAGAATCACATACTCTTCCCAACGTTACAATGAGTTTCTCATGCGCATGAGTCGTATCATTACATAAACGGCTCCTACGAACAAGCCTATCATGCAAATTTACGCCTTATTGTATGCAAGGAATAAATAGGAAGACTAATGTGACATTACATTAGCACTGTCAAGTAATGTGGTAACGCTGGCTACACACAAGATAGCAGGGAAGCAGTTAAAACACGAGAAAGAAACCAAATACACATAATAAGAATTATCAAAACGGTTAAGATCTCCAGCAAGTTACAATATATATTCAATAATAATTGCAGCATAGTCTGCCCCTAGTCGATATTCGACATCCATAATGAAACTTTCACTATGCAGCCGAGTATGCGCTGATAAGGAACTTTCTGGCAGATTAATATTGTGTGCCAAAACTGGGATTCGAACCTGGGACCGTTGACTTTCGCGGGCAAGCGCCGTACCGTCTGAGCTATCTTGGCGCGCTTCTCGGTCCGTCCTCAAAACTAACCAACGAAAGGCAAAGGTCCCATGTCTGATACCCGGTTCCGGAACACAATTTTAATCTGCCAGGAAGTTTCGACATTCGATATAATTGTTAACTCCTAAGGTCCAATTTATAGACCATGTATCCAATAAGATTAATAAATTTATCCTACATTTAACAATAATCTCAACCAGTATTACAACCTAGATCACAAAAACAGATTCAGATTGTAAATATCTGCAGCCAGTTACAATCCATTCGGAATATTATAGTTAGCCTACCGCAAAACGACATTGAGCATAATAACGTAGCAAGAAAAGTCACTCAGAATCGTGAAATACCAAGCACACCAGAAACTGAAAATAACCAGTAGCAATAAAGCGCAGCCGTAGTACAATGCCGGACAAATAAGGGCGATTATGGAATGGGAGAGGGGTATTTGGATTGAAAGCTGCTACCTCCCTACGTAGCGTGTGTACTTGCAGCCCCGGCAGTTCGTGACGTCGTGTCGCAACGCCGCTAAGAACAACAAGCGAGAGTAATGGCACACGAAAAACGGTGTTTTACTGTACCTTGTAAGAATCGTGGCAATATCGTTTATTTGAATATGACATTTTATTTTAAAAGTGCAGTAGCCGGCCGCGGTGGCCGTGGGGACTGAGGCGCTCCAGTCACGGTCAGCACGGCCACTACGGTCGGGGTTTCGAATCCCCCTCTCGGGCATGGATATTTGTGTCGTCCTTAGTATAAGGTACTTCGTAAGTAGTTTGTAAGTTTAGGGACTGATGACCACGTAGTTAAGTCCCATAAGCTTAAAAAAACATATAAACATTTAGTTGGCAGTATTCACAGTGGCGAGAAAGCATCTTTTAGACTCACTTTTTTTTAATTATTTTGTCAGTGTCAACTTTGAGGAATCATGTAACTCGAACCATAATCAGAAGATAAATTTACTGTGCACAGTCCGAACGCGCACCATTTCTATATCACCGGCAGATTTTAGTTATTTTCTGATTAGTCGTTTCATCGCCATAGTGTTAAACACAATACGCTATGACTGCCCTTACTGTTGTAGCTATTGAGATGCAGAAAACGCAGGTGTAAAATCAGTACTTCGATTCTTTACATTATATGTCACTACTAATGAATACTCTCCGTGATTTTCACTTAAGAGCTTGTAAAGTAATTACGTGAGTAGGTGCAATATAATTGAGGCTGTGGTGGACCACAGTTGTGATATTAGCGCGCTGCCACTGTTGTAAGTTACTGACACTGTTGTGAGTTACTAGCCACCCAATGGCGACACTAATCACAATTGTAACAGAAATAATCAAGATAGAACAATAAACTGCCCCTCACAGATCTTCACAACACAAACCGTACGTGGGAAGTAAAAAACGAGAAGAGAGAGGAAAATAATGCTTCCCTAGAATACGCCCACACCGTGGGGTAGCTACGGTAGCGTGAACAGTCACAGGGCAGAAGATACCGCTGGACCACTTTGATGCTCAAAGAGGCCAACAACAATACACAGACAGCGAAAAACACTGCCATTACGTCTAAGAACAGCGTCACGGTATATTTAAGTGCCAATCCGTGAAAGTAAATCTACCTAAATATTAAGAGGAGCAAACTAGCTGTCCGGCTTCCGATACAACATCCCAATAAACACCACGCGGTGTCTTTTAAGAACTTCCAGCACTCGCGACTCAGTCAAGCGCCAACAATAGAAGATAGAAAACCAGCGGTATAACCGCATTCGTGCATAATGAAGGTTCTACTGCAGCCCACAAGCTTCCTGGCCACATCACGCCAAACCTCGCACCGCCCCTGCGCACCACGCGCCATCAAAGATTCCGGAGCACTGACTATCGATAAAGTTACCGACGGCGCAGCCGAAACTACACTATTGGCCATTAATATTGCTACACCGAGACGAAATGCAGAAGTTAAAAGGGTATTCATTGCACAAATATATTATACTAGAACTGACATGTGATTACATTTTCACGCACTTTAGATGCATAGATCCTGAGAAATCAGTAGACAGAGCAACCAACTCTGGCCGTAATAACGGCCTTGATATGCCTGGGAATTGTCAAACAGAGCTTGGATGACGTGTACAGGTACAGATGCCCATGCAGCTTCAACACGATACCACAGTTCATCAAGAGTAGTGACTGGCGTATTGTGACGAGCCAAGTTGCTCGGCCACCATTGACCACACATTTTCAAGTGGTGAGAGATCTAGACAATGTGCTGGCCAGGGCAGCAGACGAACATTTTCCGTATCCAGAAAGGCCCGTACAGGACCTGCAACATGCGGTCGTGCATTGTCCTGCTGAAATGTAGTGTTTCGCAGGGGTCGTAGCACATCTGAAATGTAGCGGCCACTGTTCAAAGTACCATCGATGCGAACAAGAAGTGATCGAGACGTGTAACCAATGGCACCCCATACCATCACGCCGGGCGATACTCCAGTATGTCGATGAAGAATACACGATTCCAATGTGCGTTCACCTCGATGTCGCCAAACACGGATGCGACAATCATGACGCTGCAAACAGAACCTGGATTCATCCGAAAAATGACGTTTTGCGTGCACCGAGGTTCGTCGGTCCCTACACCATCGCAGGCGCTCCTCTCTATGATGCAGCAGCCCAAGAAAGGAAGATGAAAGTAGCAGAAATGAGGATACTGAGGAGTAACAAGAAAGGAGAGAATTAGAAATGAGGAAGGTGGGACCCATTGGGAAAAAGATACGAGTAGACTAAGATGGTATGGAATTTGCAGAGAAAAGGGAAAGAATATATCGGAAACAAAGTTGAAGATATAAAGATTGAAGGAGGGAGAAGGAGAGGAAGACCGAAGATGAGGTTGAAGGATAAGATAGCGGGGCACCTAAGGGAGAAAGGATAGAAGAAGGAAGAAGCAGTGAATAATTATGGAGGAGAAGGATCCAGAAGAGCAACGCCGACCCTACTTGACGTGAGACAAGGCTACGATAAAGAAGAAGAAGATGCTTAAAATGTTGATTTTCAAGGAGTGGAATGGTACTCCATATTGGCCATTTTAGGGTCTATCAAGTGACAGTAAAAAGGATGCTGACAGTATTGGGTGCTCCCGGATGCAGTGACATCAGCAGCCTTGCTAGCAGACGGCACAGTGGATGTCGAGGCACGTCACGTAGCTGTGCGACTGCGCCAGTAGACCGGTTTATACCTTTGCCGGGTCACGTGCGTTTATAAAGGGTCGGGGTTAAGGGCAAAGGGTGCCCACGTGTGACCTCGCGGCTTCGCGAAGCGGTATGATGTCTGACACTCCTCACAAGACTGATTCACAGAAGTGATCAAAGGAAACATCAACAGAGAGAACACTGCGCACATCTCATTACCTGTAATTACTAATTTTCCCTCCGTTATAAGCGACAGATGGTGCTAATTAAGATTGTTCGTACGGTACATGAAATTATGTTGTCCTTAAACTGTCTAACGCAATGCATGTTCGGGGTTTAGAACTGACTCGTGGTTTTCCTCGGCTGTGGCAGACTAATGGCGGTAGATCGAGGAGGAGGGGGGGGGGGGGGGGCTGGGAGGGAACGGGCTGCCCCAGCGGAAGCCTAAGGGATGTTTCCAAAATGAAACTTTCATGTCTCCACCATATCCTTTCTTCCAGGAGTGCTGGTCTTGCAAGTTTCGCAGGAGAACTTCTGTGAAGTTTCGAAAGTAGGAGGCGAGATACTGGCGGAAGTAAAGTTGTGAGGCGGAATCGTGAGTCGTGTCGGGATAGCACAGTCGTAGTGCGCTTGCCGGCGAAAGGCAAAGGTCTCAGGTTCGAGTTTCGGTTCCGGCACACAATTTTAAGCTGCCAGGAAGTTTCAGTGCCAAACTGTGTTTATTAAATAAGACGTACTCTATAGTTCGAGGCCCCGATACGCAGAAGTAATGAATATAAAGAAAGAAATATGTATGGTATCTGAATTATTTTAATGACTGATGCTCGAAGGCTTCCCCGTGGTAGGCAGTAATACTTCCCCGAATTGCCTAATTGGTGAGCGGAGTAGGTTGTGAAGCTGAGTAGTTGTTGTTGTAGTAGTTGTTGTTGTTTTTCAAGATTTTTATTTAATGCCAATAATAAAAAAGCTTGATCCCATTAAAGTAAAATGGGCTTCAGTGTAAATTACCCGCCGCGGCGGAGTGGCCAAGCGCATTTGAAGTGCTATGATCCGATGTGAGAGGCCGCTTCCCGTCTGTGTTTAGAATCCACCCTCGGGTATCGATGTTTGTGCTGTTTTCAGTGTAAGTTAGTTCATAAGTAGTTTGTAAACTTAGGGGCTGATGACCCCGCAGTCAAGTCCTATAAGCTTAACAAACATTTGAACATTTGATTTTTTCGCATATTATCCTGTGAATATGAGCAGCGAAACTGATACAAACTATCATGGGGTAATTAATTAAAATTACTTATCTTTGCATTAGTCTTGCTCCCCCCCCCCCACCCGTCTCGAAAATGTTTGCCATACTCGTCATGCCCATACGTAAGCAAATAAAAAAGAAATTAAAAAAGTTGCCTACTCTCCATTCGCCGAATCGAGAGAGAACGGGTATATAATGTCGCACACAAGGCCGCCCTACAGAAGCGTAGGTCAACGGAAGGCGAGTTTTCCCAACAGCAAGGCTCTTAGCGTGTATAAATTATAAATAACGAGAATAATATCTGTAGTTAAAGACTAAATTGCCCACTCATTCTTTCCTGCTGACTGTTACACAACCGAATGTAGAAAGATTTGAAGAAAAAATTGAACCAACAAAACTACTCTTATACGCTACTAAGTGAACTATCTTCCTAAGCTTCCACAATTTCAGAGACAAGTACTTTCACTTCAATCTGTTTTGTGGTTTTATTCCATGTTGTGACGTAATTCTTAATCTGTGCCCTGAAAAATTTTATTCGTCCAGTTCACAGTGCAATGTCCGCATGTCTACAAACGTACTCCTTATGTTTCCGGATGACAGCCGTCAGTCTTCGTGTGAATATATCATGCACATTTCTTTCTTGTTATATATATATATATATATATGTTGTTATGGTCTTCAGTCCGGAGACTGGTTTGATGCAGCTCTCCACCCTACTCTATCCTGAGCAAGCCTTTTCATCTCCTTATAAGAACGGCAACACACATCCACTTGAATCTGCTTACTATACGCATCTCTTGGTCTCCCTCTGCGATTTTTACCCCACACACTTCCCTCCAATGCTAAATTTACGATTCCCCGATGTCTAAGAATGTGTCCTACCAAGCGATCCCTTCTTTTAGTCAAGGTATGCCAAAAATTCCCTTTCTCACCAATTCTGTTCAGTACCTCTTCATTAGTTATGCGATCTACCCAGCTAATCTTCAGCATTCTTCTGTAGCACCACATTTCAAAAGCCTCTATTCTCTTCCTGTCCCCACTGCTTATCGTCCATGTTTCACTCCCGTACACTCCACACAAATGCCTTCAGAAAAGACTTCCTTACCCTTAAGTTAATATTCGATGTTAGCAAATTTCTCTTTTTCAAAAATGCTTTTCTGCCCATTGCCATTCTGCATTTTATATCCTCTGTACTGCGACCATCGCATGTTATTTTACTACCCAAGTAACAAAACTCATCTACCACCTTCAATGTTTCGTCACCTAATCTAATTCCATCAGCATCGCCTGATTTTCTAAGACCGCATTCCATTATTTTTGTTTTGCTCTTGTTAATGTTCATTTTATATGCACTCTTCAACACGCTGTCCATTCCATTCAACTGCTCTTCCAGGTCCTTTGCTGTCTCTGACAGAATTACAATGTCATCGGCAAAACGCAATGTTTTTATTTCTTCCCCCTGAACTTTAATCCCTATTCCAAATTTTTCCTTGCTTTCCTTCACCGCCTGCTCGATGTACAAATTGAATAGCATCGGAGAAAGGCTACAACCCTGTCTTACTCCCTTCCTAACTGATGCTTCCCTTTCATGCCCTTCGAGTCTAATAACTGCGGTCTGGCTTTTGTACAAGTTGTAAATAACTCTCCTTTCCCTGTATTTTACCCCTGCTGACTTCAGAATTTGGAAGAGTGTATTCCAGTCAACATTGTCAAACGCTTTCTCCAAATCTACAAAAGCTAAAAATGTAGCTTTGCCTTTCCTTAATCTATCTTCTAAGATAAGACGTAAAGTGAGTATTGCCTCCCGGGTTCCTACTTTCCTCCTGAATCCAAACTGATCTTCCCCGAGGTCAGCTTCTACCAGCTTTTCCATTCTCCTGTAGATAATTCGTGTTAAAATTTTGCAACCATGACTTATCAAACTGATGGTTCTGTAATTTTCACACCTGTCTGCGCCTGATTTCTTTGGAATGGGGATTATTACATTTTTCTTAAAGTCTGAGGGCATTTCGCCTGTCTCATACATCCTACACACCAGTTCAAATAATCTTGTCATGGCTGGCTCTCCCAGAGACTTTAGTAGCTCTGAGGGTATATCTATTCCTGGGGCCTTGTTCCTACCTAGGTCTTTCAGGGCTCTGTCAAATTCATCTCTCAGTATACTATCTCCTATTTCATCTTGATCTACTTCCTCTTCCCTTCCTACAACATCGTTTCTAAGTTCCTTTGTAGAGCTGCTCTATGTACTCTTTCCACCTTTCAGCTTTCCCTTCTTTGCTGAGAACTGGTTTCCCATCTGAGTTCTTGATATTCGTAGAGTTGCTTTTCTTGTCCCCAAATGTCTCTTTTATTTTCCTGTAGGCGGTATCTACTTTTCCCCTTGCTATACATTCTTCTACAGATTTGCATTTGGCTTCTAGCCACTCCTGCTTAGCCAGTTTGCACTTCCTGTCAGTCTCATTTTTTAGTCGTCTGTACTCCATTTTGCCTGTTTCATTTACTGCATTTTTATATTTTTTCCTTTCATCAGTTAACTGTAGTATTTCCTGTGATATCCATGTATTTTTTGTAGGTCTTGCCTTTCTACCTATTTTGTCCTCCGCTGCCTTCACTATTTCATCTCTCAATGCTACCCATTCCTCTTCTACTGTTTTATTTCCCCCTGTTTCTGTCAATTGTTGCCTAAATATCCCTCTGAAATTCTCCAGAACTTCACTTTCCTTCAATTTATCTACGTCCCATCTCCTTATTTTCGTACCTTTCTGCAGTTTTTTCAGCTTCAGCCTACAGTTCATGACTAACAAGTTATGGTCAGAGTCTATATCTGCCCCTGGGTATGTCCTGCAGTTTATAACCTGGTTCCGGTACCTATGTCTTACCATTATAAAATCTATCTGATACCTTCCGGTGTCTCCTGGTCTCTTCCATGTATACAACCTTCTTTTGTGATTCTTAAACCACGTGTTTGTTACGATTAAATCATGTTCCGTGCAAAATTCTACCAGGCGACTTCCTCTTTCATTCCTCCTGCCCAGTCCATATTCACCTACTATTTTTCCTTCTCTTCCTTTTCCTACTACCGAATTCCAGTCTCCCATCACAATTAAGTTTTCCTCTCCCTTAATTGTCTGAATAATTTCCTTTAGCTCCTCATATATTTCTTCGATCTCCTCATCATCGGCAGAGCTGGTTGGCATATAAACCTGTACTACTGTTGTCGGTGTTGGCTTCGTATCTATCTTGACAATGATAATGCGATCACTGTGCTGCTCATAGTAGTTTACCCGCATTCCTATTTTCTTATTCATTATCAGTCCTACTTATATATATATATATATATATATATATATATATATATATATATATATATATATAATTTTCTTTTTTGTCGCAAGCCAGTCTTGAATATTACGATTCGCCAGGTTACGCTATGTGGGAAAGTTGACGTTAATTTTCGTAACAGAGAGTAAAAGAACACTATTGTCGGCAACTCTATATTCCGAAGCTCGGCATCATGGCGCAGGGTTGGGGGTGCGAAAGGGTGAGGCTCATTTGTATTTCCTCTGAGGCGTTTAGTCCGCCACTCCTAAGAGCAATCTTAGTGAAACTTTGGATCCGTGATACTTGACTTCATTGAATTACAAATATAGTAGAAAAACTTTATTGGTGATTTTTTATTTTTCTTGTTTTACGTACTATGATTTATATTGTAATCACTTATTATGTTTAATTAAGACCAATTTGTCGAAGTTATGCTAAGAATGAAACAACCTTTTAAAAATAGCGTATTTGATCTTAACATTGCCCATTTTTTGTTTGTTTCATATGTTAGTTGCACGACTAGTGATACTAACAGTATTATTGTAACGGTATTATCGTATCTTTTGTGTCCTTGGATCACGGAAGCAATGACCTTGCCCCTGAAAGTTTGCTCCACCTCCTCAACAATTAACAACCTTTAGCAGTCGAATTACAAATGCTAGTGAAAGTCTTACCGTTGACCATCGTCACATCGGAAGGGAGGAAATAACTTCACAACTGGGGAGAAAAGTGACTGTAAGACTACTTCGCCTAGTGTAAGAACAAACCCGTCGAGTATCGTGGAATAAAAAGTTCTCGGGATTCCTACTACGTCAAGTAGTTAAACCTCCACGAGATTTCGGCCAAGTCAAGTGGTATACTACTTGAAAAAAAGCCAAGCAGTGCTTCGCCGAAAGCTCTTGCAGTTTTAACTACTTGGCGCGGTTGGAAACCCGAGAACTCCTATATTGTACTCTTTATAGTATTTTTGACGCATTCATGAAGCAGAAACACAGCTAAAAAAGCGATACCAACGGACTTCCAAAGGCGATACCAAAGGTGACGGGCCTTGCGTTGAGGTCTCTGGGGATGACGGATAAACCGAAGGCGCAATACTTACCCACAAATTAATCGTAACAGCTTTACTCTCCTAATTACCTGTGATAATGTTTTCGAAATTCTTGTTGCGTATAGCACGTAAATAAATTTCGTTGTAATAAGCCTGTTTTCTATAGTTAGCGGCATATGCATGTAAGTGGGGCGTATTTTGTGACATATTAAGACAGAAGTTGGTACTGAAGTGTGTTAAGCTGTATCCATTTTGGCTTTCCCTATTTCTTAAATATCAGGTTACTCCTCCGTAAAACTATTGTTAAGGGATGGGTCGCCGTAATATAGCATTTCCTTGAAGTAAAACAAGCGTACAATATATTATGTTTGTATGTTTAGACTTGGGGGATATTAAATGTTGAGACGTCAGTTTCATATCAGACATGAGTTGGTATTTATGCCATGGGGGCGTTGTTTTTCTATTACTGACCACAAGAAATGAGCCGAAGAATACATGATACCGTCACCTGGTTTGGAGAGCGGTGGGTTTTTCTGGAACGTAAATCCTGCTTTATACGCTTACAGAAGGCGTGCACTAGCCGTGCATTACCTGAACCTAGATATATGCGCCAAGAATGTCATCCTGAATGTGAATATACGGCGTCTTCTGACCGCAAAACCACGAGAACTACGATACATTTCCTTGCATCAGGGCAGAAACAGACTCTTTTAATTTCTGTATACAGTGTAGCAATATGGTACAATACCGACATTTCTCTGACCGATATTAGAAAGACTGAGAGGAACTTCTCAGTAAGTTTGGTAAAGATATTAACTTACTGGTAACGAGACAAAGGTGAAGGCAACGAGAAATAGCGGTAATGGCAGTTTTGTCCTGTCTGTAATCCGTACCGAAGAGCGAGAACAAAGTGAAACATTCTTACTGTTCGGTAGTTACGTTCACGTTACATCTGTTTTCGATTTATGGATCGCGTGTGGGAGTCATAGTCACAGGAGGGAGTACTAGGACAAATAAAAACAAATTAGGGGTTGAGTAACACAAAAACCCGTAGGCCTAAGTGAAATGTATTCGATGTTAACGTTACGGAGTTCCTCATGTAACATTATGAATTGAACAGACAGTTCTACATATAGTGTGTTAATAGTTAATCAGCGCAAAGTCTGCAAACTATTTTCAGGAACAAATCGATTGGTAAAAGAACATTATACAATAAGTAATTTTGAAAAATTAAAAAAAAAAGGATCTACTTTACAAATTGTCTATACAGTGGGACATTTCGTAACGAGCATATTTCGTTTCTCAGTGTACGTTGAAATGTGAAACATTCGTTAAGCAAAATATATTTTTCTGTCGGAAATCACGTTACAATAGGATAATGTCTTCCATTCCGAAAAATATGCAGAAAAGTGCGCCCAAGAAGTTGAAAGATGAAGCAAAAGAATGGTTACATTTCAGAATGAAACTTTGCAATAGAGTGTGCATTGAATCTTCCTGTCAGATTAAAATTGTGCGCCGGAACCGGGATTCGAACCAACGATGTTTACTTTTCGTGGGAAAGCTTTCTACCGACTGAGCTGTCCCGGCACGCTTCACGATTCGTTCTGACAACTTTACTTCCGCCAGTACCTCGCCTCCTACTTTCCAAACTTCACAGAAGATCTCCTACAAATGTTAAATTTCTTTCCTTTCAGGTAACGTAGTTTTGTTACGATGAGGGGGGGTAAAGGATGGCTAGAATATTTTCATTTGGAAGGGAATCTCCATAACATTTTTACTTGGAAGGGGACCGAATATTCTAAAACTTTGAATCACACTGTGATACATGCCCGAACGTGGTCTCTCATAAACAGTAGGTGTACATGGACTAATGCGGCAGAAGTTCTATTGTTACGAATTACCATTAATTTATATTGGGAGTCCATCAAGGAAACTGTTAGCACACCAGGTGGTGAAATTCTCACAAGGTGCTGCAGGTTTGTGATTATGTTTACGTAGTTGTGAAAGGCAAAGAAAGAAGTGTATCGAAAAGTACAGTGCAACATACAATGCCAGAAGAACAAATTGATACACTTGAAGAGACGATGTCTCTTTCGAGTCGATGACGGCATATGACACCTGGGGGATAGCTGATATACTGGTAATGGTTTCAACGCCGTCAACCAACAGGCAGTGTAGCCACTTGTATGTACTCTATAGTACAGAATTCGTACAAACGTAAGGCTCAGTGCGATATCAGCGTGTGCAGCAAACAGGTGCCATTCCACGGGGAAGCACTCTCGTTCTTCCTACAACCAAGTGAGCGAGTTTCAAAGACGCCAAATTGTGGCCTTCCGATTGGCAGGTGACAATGTCGAAGAATTGTCACACAAGTTGCACGTGCAGCGTATACTGACCAACGATGTTGGCTGCACTGGTCACATGGACATTCTTACACCCGTAGAGGACGTTCTGGACGTCCATGCAGCGAAGACATCAGCCGAGATGATCGTAGTGTAAGAGCAGCAGTGGCAGATCGTACAGCTACCACAAAAAGAGAGCGTTGTCAGCAGAGAAATGTCAACACGAACCGTTGCCAACCGATTACTAGCATGTGGGACTATGGGCACGCACACCTCTAGCCCACCTTACACCCTCTCAACATCGACGTTCACATCTCTATATGAGCAGTATAAATGCGTTATTGGAACAATCTCCGGAACAACAAACAGGCCTGTGTAACTATAATAAAAGTCTCTGCGGTGTTGGCTTCACTTTTGTCTATAGTCTACCTTGTAAACTATGGCACCAATATATGGTTATTGTAACGCAATAAATTCTACCTTATCCATACGTCGTACCTTTGGTTTTATACTTTTTTTTTTTTTTTTTTTTTTTTTTTTTTTTTTTTTTTTTTTTTTTTTTTTTTTTTTGCACCTACAGTGAAATTGGTTTTGTTTCCTTTCTTCCTCGCGTAATTCCCCTTGCAGAGAAATCATGTAGTGCAGTTGTGGCTCCATGCGTAGCCCTGAAACCAAATTTGATACATATCTTCCTTACGTGAGCTAACAATTGCAGCAGGAGTGAGAACAATACATGACACACGGTTCAGGAGATATGTCATAAACAGTAGGAGTTGCAAGAAACTGCCAAATAATGCGACGGGGTTTTATAAATACACTATATGAGAAGGACAGTACTTAGCGACTTGAAACAAACTTTAAACATGATTTCAAACCTTTATTAAACTTCTTCTTGCTGATTACCACTTGAAAATGATGAAGTGAAAAATTTTTTTCGCTTAAGACGTTTTCGCTGTTCATGGATTAAAACTACGGCATTCGGTATGACGTTGCAGTTTATAATTTTTACACTACAATTTGTAATCGCAGGATATCTTACAGCTGAAATTGTAACGCCGTACGACACGTAATTCATGAGATATAAGGACAATAACAGTGACGTTTATGGAAAACCGCCAAATCACGCATCAGGTTTTAATTTATTACTTCTTTACAACTAACTCTGTTCGCAACGGATTTGACAGACGTACAGCACTTATACAAATGAATATATAACTGCAAAATTAAATTCTACAACATATAATTCAATAAGTATGAGATCATGTATACTGCGATGGGTAAAAACCTGTCACATCATGCAACACGTATTCCAGTCCGCTTGAAGAAATTCCTGGAAAGCTGACAGGAGAGTTGACAACTTTGACATCTGAAGCGCACACCGATTCACGCGATGGCGATAGACTTCTATAGGATTATAAGGAATGGAATAGAATAAAACAGAGAACATCCAACGAATACCCATTACTTACGACAGATCTGGCTTTTAACTTCAAGAGACTGAGCTTTCCAGTGAGACTTGCATTTCTATTACTATTACAGGGCAATCTCTTCCATACTGAGGAGTGGGTTTGTCATGTCCATGTTTCTCACAAGGACAACTTTATGTCACTTGCTCAGGGGTAGCTTCACCAAAGAAATTATTCATATTAGATCCTGGACAAGTCACAAGAGATATTATTTATAGTAAAGTTGTGAATTAAATTAATGTAAAAATATTATATATCATTTGTTTCTTCCTTTGTTTGGATACTGTTCTTAAAATGTTGTGTCTCATTTCTTACATTTTCTCTGATAATAAAAAAATGTTTTTTAGGAGATGCATAGAGAGAGAAGGGACAGGGGAAGTACTAACTCAAGGTTGGAATAAAGCCGGCTGCGGTGGTCGAGCTGACAGCGGCGCGCCAGTCACGGTCTGCACGGCCACTGCGGTCGGGGGTTCGAATCCCCCCTCGGGCATGGATATTTGTGCCGTCCTTAGTATTAGTTAGTTCATAAGTAGTTTGTAAGCTTAGGGACTGATGACCCCGTAGTTAAGTCCCATAAGATCTACAAACTTTTTTTTTTTTTTTTTTTTTTTTTTTTTTTTTTTTTTTTTTTTTTTTTTTTTTTGCTGGAATAAATGAATAACTACACCGTCAACGTCGGGTTCTCAGCTAGTAACTGATTCGTGCGACTCGTCAGCTGACAACTCATGCAGATCTAAGTGAACAGGTCGCAGGCGCGGAATAATGCATCTTAAGACATCGTCGAATGGATGCCAGAATAAGTGCTTGCTTGGCCGCTCGTGGTGGTAACACAACGTATAATGTTGGTGTTTCAGCACATACCTGTTACCTCGTTAACTCTTCGGCGATTGATCTGTAAATGGAATCATTTGACGCACTCCATATGCGCTGTTCAGGAGGTGGTATGCAGGAAGGGCATAAAACGCCACTTCCCTAGGGGAATTTATTATAATACATTAGAGTTCGGCGCGGTGGAGTAGCGGAGCGGTCTAAAGCGTCTCGCTGCGGAACGCGCGGTTGCTCGCCCTGGAGGTTCGAGTCCTCCCTGGGGCATGGGTGTGTGTGTTTGTCCTTAGGTTAGTTTACCTAGGTGTAAGTAGTTTGTAAGCTACGGACTGATGACCACGCAGTTTGGTCCGAAAGATTTACAAACATTTGAACATTAGAGCTCACAGTGTGATAAGCAGCAGAATTACGTGCTTAAAAACCTTGGACATCCACTTTACCCCACAATATTCAACCCCCCTCTAACAACATTTGGGAGTGACAAACCCATTCAACGTGATCTCAGCACTTTACAGTGTTGCACTACTTGAATTTTTGTTCTTATTTACAGATTAAAAGTACTAGAGACCGTTCGAAATTATTCGACGCAATTTGAACGTAACCCAAAGCAACGAACGCTGAACCCCGATTGGCCAACTATAGGCCTATACAGAATCCAAATTAATTTTTTGTAAGTTCGTGTTACATTCAAGCTGCGATTTCCTTGGAATGTAAAAGTGCAAATGTAATACCTTTCGATTTATGCAGACGTGTTGGACAAGCGTTCTCCAAGGTTTGACGGAAGTATAATTAATTTAATTATTAAAACTTGTCGTGATAAGAAACTTCAAAATTATATGAGCAGTATAAATGCGTTATTGGAACAATCTCTGGAACAACAAACAGGCCTATGTAACTATAATAAAAGTCTCTGCGGTGTTGGATTCACTTTTGTCTATAGTCTACCTTGTAAACCAGCTCCCTTGACAGAGTAAAATTTATTTATTCGATCCATTTTAGCGCACTTCGTCCTCAGTGGCAGGTTTACTAATAGGCTGAGTAGTCTGAAGTCTACGACGGCAGTTTTTAGGGGCGGCAAATTTAGGGCCAATATTTTTAATCTGTAAGTAAGGGTAATAAAAGAAATTCAGTTACGTTTACCAAATGTACATTATTGTTTAACACTATAATGGTCGCTGAGGATCTCACAGATACATATTCGGAATATGCAACTAAACATTATATATTTAAAATTCATGAAATAAATGGTCAGTCGCTACTATTGAAATTCTTGCAAATTATTCCCTCGTTTTGTTTACATATTCACTGCAAAACTTGAGGTTAATTGAACCTAACAGAACTATGTTGACCCTGTTGTATCTCACAGATACAACGCGACTTCCGATTTTCCTACAAGTGACACGACCGTAGCATTGTAAGAAGTATTAAGATATACTTAACCCCCTCATCATTAGCAGTATATGTCTGTGCTTTAATTAGTTCAGAAATATACTCAAAAACTATTTCTTGCGCAATCCAAACCAAATAGTTGGGTCGGAGAAATCAACTGGCAAGTGACGCTTCGTTCCTCTAATCCACACTCATACAAATTACCGAAGAAAGAAGATAGTGCGCAAAACATAATGCTAAAATTTCACTGACGAAAGATTGTAATTAGTATGATTGTGAAATAGGATATCGACTTGTAGAGGTCGGTAGGGGCAGCAAATTTTGAATAGCCTGCTGGCGGCAAATGTGAAAGTCCGCCACTGTTCGTCCTTCCTTATCAGCTCCCGTAATGCCAGGCATTATCGGCCGCCATCTTGGTTTGAATTTACATTCTGTTTTAATATTAGTATTATCACCCGTATGGATTTAATTTAAGTGTAAGAAAGTGTCAGTGACAGGTGAAATTCACTTTATCAATTTCGATTTTGATTTAGATTTCAATTTTAATTCATTTTTGTGCCATACTGGCTAGATCTTCACAGAATCAGACTGGTAAAAATGCAGCATTAGTGCTGTGACCTGCAGGAACTAATTATTTGTGGATGATTCCTGTGTGCTGCAACACTTCCTCCCACACGACCAAATAACAGAAGGCTGAAGGACAAGGAAACAACACAACGATGGAGCAATACGGTTTCTCTCCCCTTTGTTAATAAGTTAACGGGTCAGATTGGGAAGATTTTAAGAAAACTTACCATCAGACCGGTTTTCAAACCAACAAAGAAGATTTTCCAACCCCTCGGATCTGTAAAAGATAAACGTTCTCTTGTATCAGCAAGTGGGGTTTATAAAATTCCATGCTCCTGTGGTAAAGTCTACATCGGAACAACTAAAAAAAGTGTAAACACACGTCTAAAGCAGCACAAAAGTCTATGCCGACTTGGAGAAACTGAAAAATCTGCTGTGGCGAAACCCTGCTTACAGTCGGAAAATCGTATAGTAAATTTCTCTAAGAAATTCGTCTAATTCGTCTTCCATGACGAATTACTCTCCACGGTTGTATAGAGAAGCGACTGAAATATATAAACGTAATGATAATTTCAATCGAAAAGAAGAGACTGTGAAACTTAACGATATATATGGAATGTGGCTCTGCAGAATCGATGACTGTTTTTATCTTTGACGTGGTTCGATAGTACAGCTTTATCTTTGACAAGAGTCATTTCTGCTTATTACGTGGATCTTAGTCACGCCCCGTTTTAAACAGTATTTAAGAAGCTCTCAGACCCCCAACCCGTCCGTCCTACCAGTTCTGATCCCCCCCTGCCCTGTAGATAAAGGGCCCCCTCACCCCCCTCCCCTTCCCCTCCCCCGCTTGGCTACCCCCTCCCTACGGCTCCTCCCTACCGCCTCCTTCCCCGCCGTTTTTCCTCTCCCCCGCAATTCCCTCCCCCCCTTTCTCGGGGTCCTGGACCGACAGTTTTAACAGTGCTACGTCAAGTGTTGTGTGCTGTGCTCCAGTGAAGTGTATGTTTTTTAACTGCGTCCACCACAATCAGACAAGCGTCGCACCTTGTGTTTTAATTAGTGTCTCCCTGTATTCGCCGTCCTGTGTTATTGTCGTCCTAAGTTGTTTTTAGGTCACCGTGGCTCAGCATTTTTAACTAACTAAATGTGGTTTTAATCATCTGTCTATTGTAATGTACTCCAAACTGTCGCCTTGTCTATGTTATTGTATCTCCGTTGTTTTATCTCCTGTTATGTATTAATTGTCAACTCATATATGTCTTTTAATTACTCTCGGCTGAAGAGCAGCCTATAGCGCTGCTGCCAGCCTGCGAGTGTACTTGTATAAAACACAATAAAGGAAAAAAAACCGTCAGTCAGCAAGACTCAACAAACGGACAACCTCCGAAGAAGTCCGACGCAGTATCGGACGAAACTTTAGAAGCAGCAAGATTCCAAGAACACGGCCTTACAAGCCAGAAGATATAATACCTACAATGTCAACCTGTCGTGAAAGCCTTCACTTTACAATTTACGTGTCGGCGGTTGCTGTTAAAGTATTACTAACAATAAGAGATAAAATTTTTCACAATCCTCGAACCGCTACAGAAAAGCAATTGTAGAAAACACATCACACTTCGTTAAGGCTAGTCTACACGACGGCACTAGGTTGCGACACTCGTTGCATGAAATGAATTGCGCGCAACTGGTTTCTTGTGTGTCTATAGACACGGCGCCAATACTATACACTTCAGTTTCGTTGTTTAGTGAGTGCCGTAGTCACCGTAGAATGGAAGTTTTGGTAGCTGTAAGATTTGTGACGGAGCTATTGCTCCTCTGTGTGAAGTCGATGCATAAGACTAAACATAAAAAGATAAGACACGTGTTTGGGTTCGTGACTGGATTAAAAAAAAGACGTCAGCTCGGTTGGTTAGCGATCTTGTTGAAAGAAATTGCAATTGAAGACCCTAGAAGCTATTTTAATCAACTTAGAATGTCACCAGAGCACGTTACGTTCCTTTCAAACATAGTCATGCAATAAAGAAACAAGATACTGTTATGCGTGAAGCATTGCTACCAGTACTGAAATTACAAATTGCATTATGTTTCTTGTAAAGTAGATATTCGTGTCTATAGTACTCGTACCGTGTTCCCAAATCCACAATTACCATAGTTCGTTTCTGTAGGTATTTGGAATTGAATGTATTTTAGAATGCAATTCACTAATCGCCAACCCATCAATATTTAATTCACGAATAATTGCTTCAAGAGCACTAACACGCCTCTGCTTAGTCCTGAATTTTCATCGCTAAAATCGCACAAACACCTATGCGTCGCATATGTATGTTTAAAAACCGAATTATTTCTCCCGGCCCCCTTTATGTTGTGTTTTGTTCTGTAATGGTTATAACCTAACCTAGAAAAACGCGCAATCAGTTTCGCCAAAGTTGGAAGGAGCCGAAACTGTTTAGTTTCGCCAACGAGTTGCGCGAACGCGAGACGCGCATGCGCACTGGGCAGTACCGCAGTTTCATGAAACGTAGTGTCGTCGTGTAAACTAGCCTTTATGGTACGTAGAACTTATGACACGAGAGATTCGAAAGGCAGTGTGGAGACGTTATTTGTAGATGGTGCTGGTAACGACAGCATCATCTACATCTACATACATACTTCGCAATTCACCGTAAGGTGCGTGGGGAGGGAACACTGTACCACTCCCAAATTGAACGTGGAAAAAATGAATGCCTATACGCCTCCGTACGAGCCCTAATTTCTCTTATCTTGTCTTTGTGATCTTTACGCGAAATGTAAGTAGGCGGTAGCAAGATTGTACTACACTCAGCTTCAAATTACGGCCCTCTAAATTTACTTAAGAGAAATTCACGAAAAGAACGTCGTCTTTCTTCCAGCGATCCCCAATTGAGTTGCCGGAGCATTTCCGTGATACTCGCGCATTGGTCGAATCTACCGGTAACAAATCTAGCTACTCGCCTCTGAACCGCCTCTATGTCTTCCTTTAAACTGATCTGCTGCGGGTCCCAAACACTTGAGCAATACTCAAGACGTGGTCGTATAAGCGTTTTATAGACGGTCTCATTTACAGGTGAAGTACATCTTCCAAAAATTCTCCCAATAAACCGATGTCGGCTGTCCGCCTTACTCACAACTGTCCTTACATGCTCGTTCCATTTCTCGTTGCTCTGCAATGTTTCACCTAGATATTTGAACGACGCGACAGCATCAAGAAACTCACTACTAATGCTGTATTCGAACATTATGGGATTGCTTTTTCTACACATGCGCATCACCTTACATTTTTCTACATTCAGAACTAGCTGCCATTCTTCGCACCAACTAGAAATTTTGTCTAAGTCACCGTGTATGCTATTACAGTCAGTTACAGATGACACCCTCCCATACACCACACCATCATCAGCAAACAGCCGCAAATTACAACTTACTCTTTCCATCAGATCATTCATATAGATAGAAAATAATGAACACTCGCCGTCGAGAACAACGTACTGCGTTCTATTACTTAGGAAGCCTTCCAGCCAGTCACAAATCTGTGAACCTATTCCGTAAGCTCGTATCTTCGTTAGCAGTCTGCAGTGTGGCACCGCGTCGAATGCCTTTTTGAAGTCGAGAAAAACACAATCCGCCTGATGCCCTTCATCCGTGGCTCGCAAGATGTCATGTGAGAAAAGGGCGACCTGATTTTCACATGAACGATGTTTCCTAAACCCGTGCTGATTCATGGAAAGAAGCTTTTCCGTTTCAAGGAAATTTACTATATTCGAATTGAGAATATGCTCTAAAATTCTACATGAAACTGATGTCAACAATATTGGCCTGTAATTGTGTGGGTCAGTTCTCTTTCCTTTCTTATAAACGGGAGTCACCTGCGCTTTTTTTCCAATCACTAGGAACTTTGCGCTGAATTAAAGATTCGCGATAAATGCAAGCTAAGTAGGGGGCCAACACCGCAGAATAGTCTTTGTAAAACCGAACTGGTATTCCATCCGGACCAGCAGACTTTTTCGTATTTAGCTCCCTCAGCTGCTTCTCTGCACCGGAAATACCTATTGCTATGTCCCCCATTTCGGAATTAGTACGTTGATCAAATGATGGTAGATTTGTGCGGTCCTCCTGCGTGAAAGATTTCTTAAAGGTTAAATTTAAAACTTCAGCTTTCCGTTTGCTTTCTTCTATTACTGCCCCGGAATGATCTACGAGTGACTGGACAGTGGGCTTTGACCCGCCGTAACAAGTAACTATACGTGTGGTAAGGTAAACATACGATTACACTTGCTCTTGTTACTGTCACAGCTCTAGGCGCCACGGCCACGCGGTCACCGGCTGCTCAACTGCCGTAATGAGGAAGCAGCTGCGTCCCTCGGCGACAGCTGCGCAGACACACCTGTGGCCGCGCTGCTCTCCGGCAAGGGCGTGGCATCCCTCCCCCCCCCCCCTCCCCCGTCCCGAGCTCTACCGCCACGTAGCTGACGTATCGAGCGCTTGTCACTTCTCCATATTTTAACCTTATTTTCCCTTTCCGAGTAAGGTAAAAAGGTAAAAGGTAAAGCAGCAAACAATCCGAAGATTGGTTTGATCACCACAGTGCTTTACTAGGCATGGTCCTGTTTAGAGGTGGTATGCCGTTGCCTTCCTCCGACCTTCGAACTGACTTTCCCAGCCAGTTATAGGGGGACCTACAGATTAACGTGGGTTCCGAACCACGGTGCTACTCGGTATTTTTCACGTGAGCAATACTGCCAGAGGTGAAAGAAGTGAAAAGTGACAGAAATCCTTGGACCTGGCGGGGATCGAACCCACGACTTTTGGATTTGTAGTCTGGCACTCTACCACTGTGCAACCGAGGCACACCCGAGTAAGTCATTAATGAGACCCTACGGGCAACACCGTCTGAAAAGAAGGCCTCTTGCGCTGCGGTGTCACGTCACACGGAGTAGGTCGCGATCGCGTGGCCTACTGGCTTGTCGAAGGGGCACAGCCAACGCCTTCTAAATACAAGGCCTCACCAAGCCCCCACAATAGCGTACGCGGTGGACTGCGAACAGCGGACACATTGAAGGGCGCCTCGGCGGCCATTGTGGTGGCAAACTTCGCGCAAACTTCCTTTGATTAGAGAGTATTCATTTGATATTCACATAATATATGACATCAACTGCGATTGGGCAAAGCTGAAAATGTGTACCCAGCCGGGATTCGGACCCGGGTCTCCTGATTTCTAGGCAGTTGCGCTGACCCCTACACCACTGGGGACACAGTGATCACCGCACCTACAAGGACTACCTAAGCACGCCTCCCGTCAGATACAAATTCCTAGCTTCGCCCTGCCCACAGTACTCAAACTCGTAGTTATGAAACTAATTCCCGTAAGAGTAAGGGCTTCAAACTTATGGGAATTAGTTTCATAACTACGAGTTTGAGTACTGTGGGCAGGGCGAAGCTGGGAATTTGTATCTGACGGGAGGCATGCTTAGGTAGTCCTTGCAGGGGCGGTGATCACTGTGTCCCCAGTGGTGTAGGGGTCATCATCGCAACTGCCTAGAAATCAGGAGACCCGGGTTCGAGTCCCGGCTGGATACACATTTTCAGCTATGCCCAATCGCAGTTGATGTCATATATTCTGTCAATATTAAATAATAAGAACTGCAGGATCAGATGTGACGTCAGTTCTTTCGGAATAAACGCCACATGTATATGTATTCATTTGAGTTAAGTCGCGAAGACTATGTCTAATTGAAATACATAACTACAAAACAGCTTCAGACTCCTTGAATATACAGCAACTATCGATGTGTGTAAATGTATTACACATACGGTGTAGAAATTGGCCAACAGCATTTCCTCTTTCTAACGAAACCGAACTATAACACGTAGTTTTTTACCGTTCTAAGTTCAGCATGTGAACGGAATTTATCGTTAGACACGGTTTTTCGGCAGTTTCGCAGTATATTCCATGATTGTGAAACTTTTGTACAAACATTAATTTCGGAAGAGTTTCACAGTTTGCTTTAGTGCTGTATTCTCCAATCTTTAGATATTCCATAGCATCAAAAAATCAAACAGGCCTGCCTGAAGCAGCTAATGTTAAAGATCTACTGTGAAAATGAAATATCCCATCAGATACATAACTGAAAAATAGTTTCTTACCTCGTGAATACAGCAACCACCCACTACCAAATTCTTTTAAGAACACGAAGTATGCCATAACGTTTCCTTAACTAATGCATCTAATATCAATAAAATTCTTCTGGGTATGAAACCGCGTCGTCATTTTATGTGTCAGACACAGACCCTGATGAAGGCCGCCTGCAACAGCGGCCGAAACGTCGGTGGAATTTATAAAATGACGACGCGGTTTCATACCCAGAAGAATTTTATTGATAGTGACAACAGCCGCGGAAGCCTACGTTTGCATTTAATGCATCTAACATTAGCACTAGAGTATCTATCAAGATTATTTGCATTTTTAATTCTGTAAGCCAAATACCTTACAGTAACGTGAACTGCTCAAAAGTCAGCAACCATCATCATAGGGTTCAGATTCACAATGTGAATTGAGTGTGGTTATTTGTCATTCATATATGGAAGTATACACAGTTCTGCAAACTCCTTTCAGTTGTTGTACCTACATGCAAAGCAGATTACCTTTAAATTCTGCGTTACACGTAGCTAATATTAATTTTTGCAGAACGACATGTTGACCATAGCTGTCTATTAATTCTCAATGCTACCGGTTTCGGTTATTTAGCATTGTCAAGCGTTAGCAGACAATGGTAAATAACCGAAACCGGTAGCATTGAGAATTAATAAACAGCTATGGTCAACATGTCGTTCTGCAATTATCAGAAAGCTGTTATGCCCCATCTATTCACATTTATAAATAATATTAATTTCATAAACAAAAATTCGAACAGGAGTGAGGCAACTAATTTCGTGACCCTAATACTTATTTTACACAATCATCAAATTAAACTTTTTGAACTTCCTGTCCAGCAGTACTGCCTAAAATAGCTCCTTTTTAAGAGCTACCAGTATTATAATAGCCCGTTATTTATTTCATTCAATCCTATATCGTCTTCACTAACAGTCTGTTAAGCAAGAGTATCTATAATAGTAGGGATACTTGTATTCCTGATAAATATAAATGGGAATACAGTATTCGATCTCTTTATGCATTTCTTAAATTGATTTATGTTTTTAAACACTGAGCAGCTCTTCACCATCATGCTTCATGTACTCTGCAGTAGCCAAACAGTACAGACGTGACTATAAATTGTCTATACATACCGCAGTAGCTATTTAATACACGATTTACCTGCTAACAACACTCGTATTTATCTGACGCCTGCCACTACCATGGCGGCCGCGACAGCAGCGCCGTCAGGGAGTCTAGTTATTTTTACAAGGTCTTTGGGAATCACATCAATCCCGTGTCACGTCGCACAGATAGGCCGCCATCGAAAGCTCACTGGGTGGCGCTACGAGCAGCGGGCTGTGTCTCCGCGGCCAGCCACTCAGCTAGCGGTATGACATGGCAAGGACTTGTTGTGAGGCTCGCCGTGGAGGTTCGAATCCTCCATGGGGCATATGTATGTGTGTTGTCCTTATGTTACTTTACCTAGGTTTAAGTAGTTTCTGATGACCACGCAGTTTGGTCATATAGATTTACAAACATTTGAACATTTTGAATCTTGTTGTGAGGCCTGGTACCTTCAGACGGTGTTGCTGCGGCACCCGAACCATCCTGTCGTTACATACCATTTTTAAACTTGTAATAGATTCATAATAAATATATTGTCCATGAGACGGATTTTCGTCTCGAATATGTCAAAGACGTTAAATCTGAAGCATTTATTTTATTTTATTTTATTTGTTATTTATTTTTATTTTTTATTTATTTATTTATTTATTTATTTATTTATTTTGGCCTCTCATCCTCCAAATGTTCAAAATGTTCAAATGTTTGTAAAGCTTATGGGACTTAACTACGGGGTCATCAGTCCCTAAACTTACAAACTACTTATGAACTACTTACGAACTAGGACGGCACAAATATCCATGCCCGAGGGGGGATTCGAACCCCCGACCGTAGTGGCCGTGCAGACCGTGACTAAAGCGCCTCAGTCTCCTCGGCCACCGCGGCCGGCTCTCATCCTCCCTTCGAGCCCATCCTTGCGCTCTCGCCGGCCGCGGTGGCCGAGGGGACTGAGGCGCTTTAGTCGCGGTCTGCACGGCCACTACGGTCGGGGGTTCGAATCCCCCCTCGGGCATGGATATTTGTGCCGTCCTTAGTTGTAGGTAGTTCATAAGTAGTTTGTAAGTTTAGGGACTGATGACCCCGTAGTTAAGTCCCATAAGCTTAACAAACATTATTCTTGCGCTCTCCAGCAATGCCTTGTTTGGCGAGATTCACAACTGTTGTTTTTTTTAAATTATCATTCATGTTATGCTTTCTTCATCAGTGTATACGTTAGAACATTTTCATCCTTTGTCAATTCTAGTTTTCTTGCTGCTGGGCAGTTCTTTCGTGATTTACTCCTTTGTCTGTTTAGATTTTTGGCATACAGTATAAGGAGTTCATTCAACATGTGCTTTGTACAATATTAGTGAATTTTCGAACAGAGTTTAAAATACTTATGTGATATCAATCTAATACATTCACATATAAAATCGATTGGAGCTAAAAAGAGCCCCTGGTGAGATTCTCAGCAGGGTTTTTTACTTCCAGTGGAGGCAATTTAGGGAGTTTTCTTTCTGTCCTTTCAAATACAACTTTCAACATATTCGCATATTGTTTTCTGTGATTACTATATTTTTTGATTGTGTTGTATTCACATAACATGTATGCCTTGAAGTCTATTATGTTGTCGGTAGCCGGCCGCGGTGGCCGAGGGGACTGAGGCCGTCCAGTCACGGTCTGCACGACCCACTACGGTCGGGTGTTACCAAAAGTAAACGAAAAGTATATTTGTTCAGGAAAGCAGATAAAAATAAAGTACATTGCTTCTTGAAAGACAGATTCCACTCGTTTCTAACAATAAACGTAGGTGGCTCAAATTTAAAGATTTGTTCAGGTACAGATGCCCATGCAGCTTCATCACGATACCACAACTGGCGTATTATGACAAGCCAGTTGCTCGGCCACCATTTCCCAGACGTTTTCAGTTGGTGAGAAATATGGAAAATGTGCTGGCCAGGGCAGCAGTCGAATATTTTCCGTATCCAGGAAGGCCCGTACAGGACCTGCAACATGCGCTCGTGCATTATCCTGATGAAATGTAGGGATTCGCAGGGATCGAATGGTGGGTAGAGCCACGGGTTGTAACACATCTTAAACGTAACGGCACTGTTCAAAGTGCCGTCGATGCGAACAAGAGGTGACCGAGACGTGTAACCAATGGCACCCCGCCGGCCGCGGTGGCCGAGGGGACTGAGGCGCTCCAGCCACGGTCTGCGCGGCCACTACGGTCGGGGGTTCGAATCCCCCTTCGGGCATGGATATTTGTGCCGTCCTAGTTCGTAAGTAGTTCATAAGTAGTTTGTAAGTTTAGGGACTGATGACCCCTTAGTTAAGTCCCATAGACTATACAAACATTTGATTTGAATGGCACCCCATACCATCACGCCGGGTGATACGCCAGTATGGCGAAGACAAATACACGCTTCCAATGTGCGTTCACCTCGATGTCGACAAACACGGACGCCACCATCATGAAGCTGTAAACAAAACCTTGATTCATCCGAAAAATGACGTTTTGCCATGCGTGCACCCAGGTTCGTCGTTGCGTACACCAAGGAGGTTAGAATACAGGGAGACACCCTTATGCTGAAAAAGTGTAACCTGCCTCAGCCATATTGCTAAGTTTTGGAGAAGTGTTCGTATTGTAGAGTTAATTTTATTTGTCACTTAAAACAGAAATAACCCCTTCGACGGTTTTGCCTTGATGTACAACGTGTTAAACGAGTGCAAATTAGCCGTTAAGAATTAAGTTTTCAAATATAATATGCTGAGTATTTATTACTATTTATTCGAGAAAGTATATTGTTTGAAAGTACATACTTCGCAATGACTGTAGGTCTAGTGCATTAACAGAAAGAGGGTCGACTTAACGCTTAGTTTTAGCGGAGTAATATCAATCCAGCACTGACCAAGATGGCGGACAGGCTTCAACTGACGTATGTGCTCTGCATAGTTAATACCACCTCCCTTTATTGTAACCTCCTTGACGTACACCATCGCAGGCGCTCCTGTCTGTGATGTAGCGTCAAGGGCAACAGTAGCCATGGTCTCCGAGATGATGGTCCATGCTGCTGCAAACGTCGTCGAACTGTTCGTGCAGATGGTTCTTGTCTTGCAAACGTCCCCATCTGTTGACTCAGGGATCGAGACGTGGCCGCACGATCCGTTACAGCCATGCGGATAAGATGCCAGTCATTTCGACTGCTTGTGATACGGGGCTGTTGGGATCCAGCACGACATTCCGTATTGCCCTCCTGAACTCACCGATACCATATTCTGCTTTCATTGGATCGCGACCAACGCGAGCAGCAATATCGCGATACGAAAAGCCGCAATCGCGATAGGCTGCAATCCGACCTTTATCAAAGTCAGAAACGCGATGGAACGCATTTCTCCTCCTTACACGAGGCATCACAACATTTCACCAAGAAACGCCGGTCAACTGCTGTTTGTGTATGAGAAATGGGTGGGAAACTTTCCTCCTGTCAGCACGTTGTACGTGTCGCCACCGGTTCCAACCTTGTATGAATGCTCTGAAAAACCGAATCATTTGCATGTCACAGCATCTTCTTCCTTTCGGTTAAATTTCGCGTCTGTAGCACGTCATCTTCGTGGTGTAGCAGTTTTAATGGCCTGGAGTGTCATTAACAGTTTGGCCTTTGAGCGAGGTGACGGCATTTCGTTTTCTTCTTGGATACGATATACCATCTAAGAAGGCATTGGGTGGGGTCCTGTTGATGCTCGGTAGTTTTTGTCTAACCTAAGACAATATGTCTCTCACCTTGTTACACAGCAGTCTGTGTCCTTCGATATCTAGCGTATTACATATTACACACATCGGGAAATCAATCAATCGAATACCATAATGTTTCGAGTTTGTCGCAGTTTTCCTGTTAACAGCAAAATATCAAGTCACTTTGTCGTATGATGACGGGTGTAGGCTGTTAATATTTTCCCAGGTTGCATTCCTGGCACAGAGTGAGTATTTTTGCTCTGTACTAATTCGGGTCGTGTCCTTCGTCAGATTATGATAAAGATCCTTCACTTTTAAGATTTCCTTCTCATGTATCCTTGCCTGTAAGTAACTTCATTCACGTATAAAGTGTTACAGAGGATAAAGTCCATTGGGAATGTGTTGGACACTTACAGGTGGGTTACGTTCGACAGAAGCTATTTCATTTAACAGATCTGAAGTGTGTATGTATTATAAAGGTACAAAACTTGTGCTTTACTGCTGATATCGGTGAGGTATAATCCTCCACAATTCGTAGGGAGCATCAGAGTCCCATATGTCACTTTGAAGATTCGTTCACGACTTAAGAAGTGTCGTAATGCAGATGTGATGCATTGGGTCACAACTGCAGGTAGTGGCAATACTTGTGCTACGTAATTAACCTTGGAAGTAATGTAGATATTTGCCATCACTACTTCAGAAGTTCCTCCAGTCTCTTTATACTATCTCCTTGCACAGTGGCACGTATTTTGTTGAGCAGTTTCCTATAAATCGTAGGAACTGTGTATATTGGTTTTGAAATCAATGCCTAAACATTTTATGGTTTATAGATTGCGTAATCATCCTTGTGAATGTGCAACGATTCCATGGACAATGTTAAATATCTCAAATTTTGTTCTATTTAGTATTGTTTCAGGTGCCCGTTATTCTCTACAACTTGGCTCTCTTATGTTATTTTCATACCTCACATCGTTTCAGAGATATTTGCAGAAATAACGTCGATTTGACAATGTCTGTCTGTAATGTGTTCCCACGTTTTAGGCCGCACCATTCAACCAATCGGCACCAAATTATACTGATATAACTGTTTTTCAAATATTTGAGACAAAAAATAGATTAGGAACAATAGAAAAAAGGCGGTTTGTGATGGCTTTTAGACAGCAGAAAATGTAATCAAATAACGCCTTAACCGTCCACATAAGACGGAAAACAAATAAACGTATTTGTAGAGGAAAACATTCGCAACAGCCTTGCTCCGTTATGTTACATCCAAAACTTGCGTCGTTTCACAAATAGTAGAATAAATAACGGCGATTTGACCCCTTTACTTGATTTTACGTGAAAGAGACGTTTCGAAATCAGTCACGTGACATCCCTTGGCCAAAACTCCCTCTGGCATAAGCCATATTGCTTTCCGTGTTTCATGATTTTCTTATTAAAACTCACGACTTGTCATTTGAAAGCTATGATGCACTGAAGAATTAACGAAAGTACGTCGTTCTCAGTACAATAAATTATAATCTAGTGTCTAAAAATTCCATATTGGCAGTCAACAGCTGGCATCAACCGTACGAGAAAAATGAAGTAATTTCGTAGCTATTCGCTGTAGTGTAGTGGGCAGTGCATTAGGTTGTGATGCACAGGTTCCAAACGCTCCACTACTAATTTTATTTCGCTATGGCTCTTAAAAGGATTTCGGGCACTCTTATCAATTGAATACAGCTATCTTCTACAATATTTAGTGCTTTGCACGTGTAAGAGTGCTTCGTCTAAAATGAGTTCTGAAGCTTATGCACATAAACTAGGTTGATTAACAATGAGCATTTTAAACGACGTGATGATATTAGTAGTTTCATATATAAATGAAGTCCTAGATTTCAGTGGTAGCTGTCGTTCCTTAATGAAAAGGAAGGGAAGTGAATACATTGAAACAAATTACGTTACCTCTACTTTTTTCTAAGCAATATTCACCATTTATGGAAATTGTTGAAAGTCATTAATTAGAATCAGGGCCTATTTGGCATGGTTGCTATGGACGTTTCATTATTTTCGACCGAAATGTCTGCAAAAAATCATAAAACAACAGGCAAATATATAGTGGGTAAAATAGAAGCAATAATGTTTAGACTTGTATGCCAGCTCCTACGGCAAGAATATTTTACATTTTACGTTTCGGTCGTCTGAACCATCTCAGTTGTCCAAAACAAAGGCAAAGGCGCTTTCGTCTTTCCCGCTGACAAAATTACTCCTGCTGTTTAGCTGCAATCAATTTGGTACGGCGTCGTGTTTAACACGATAACTATTTGTTTGTAATTCTAACGGACTCAATTGCTGTGTTATTTGTCCGTAGCTTACAGACTACTTAAACTAAGGTAAACTAACCTAAGAATAAGACAAACACCCATGCCGGAGAGGGGACTTGAACCCCCGACGGCGAACGGTCGCACGCACAGCGCCCAGTGCGCACGGGGCCCCAGGGCGCACGGCTAATCCGCCGCGGCAAAACGGTAACTACAAGATCTCTTGTGATACTGGAAGTGTCATTCAATAACACTACTTTACCTAAAGTAAGGATTGCTCGTTCGACGAAGGAGCCTGCTAAATTAAGGCCCTAACATTTTCTGATCCTAGCGTCTCGTAATGTGAAATTGCGTGCCGTCCTCGAGGCGTTAAGGGCTTGTTATCTTCATTTTTCTTCCTTTGTACTTACGTAAACACGATGTACAGTGGTTATGGCTTTCATTCCTTATTTCTCTACAGGTCACACCTATATTCAAGAAAGTCAGCAGGAGTAACCCACTAAAGTACAGGCCTATTTCATTGACGTCAATTTGCAGCAGGCTTTTGGAACATATCCTGTGTTCAAATATTATGAATTATATCGAACAGAACGATCTATTGACCCAAGGTCAACACGGATTAAAAAAATATCGTTCATGCGAAACACAACTAGCTCTTTACTCACACGAAGTGATGAGTGCTATAAACAAGGGATCTCAAATTGATTCCGTATTTCTTGATTTCCAGAAGGCTTTTGACACCATACCTCACAAAAGGCTAGTAATCAAATTATGTGGTTATTGTATATCGCCCCAAATTTGCGACTGGATAGGAGATTTCCTGTCAGAGAGGACACAGTTTGTAGTAATCGATGGTAAGGCATCGACTAAAACAGAGTTGATATCGGGCGTTCCACAGGGTAGTGTTATTGGTCCTCTGATGTTTCTTATTTACATAAACGATTTGGGAGAAACTCTAAGACGCTCTCTTAGGTTGATTGCAGTTACAATAGAAATCAATCAAAAGTGAATGCTGTAAAGTCCACAACATTCCTAGGAATTACTATTACTTCAGCCTTAAACTGAAAAGAACTTGTAGATAATGTCGTGGGAAAGGCGAACCAGAGACTTCGATTTATTGGCAGAAAAAGCAACAGAACTACTAAAGAGACTGCATACACTACGCTTGTCCGTCCTTTTTTGGAGTATTGCTACCCAGTGTGGAATCCTTATCAGGTGGTTTTGACATTGTGGGTTGTCACAATGCAGGGGAGACAGAGTTACGGAAATGATACAGGATCTGTGATGGGAATCATTACAACAACGGCGCTTATCGCTGCGGCTTGGGCTACTTACGAAACTCCAATCGCCAACATTCTCTTCCGAATGCGAAAATATTTTGTTGACTCCCACTTACACAGGTAGAAATTATCATCAGAATAAAATACGAGAAACCAGAGCTCGAACGGAGAGATTCAGGTGTTCTTTCTTCCAGCGAGCTATTTGAGAATGGAATGGGAGATAAAATAGTATAACGATGGCTCGATGAACTCTCTGCCAGGCACTTAAATGTGATTTGCATAGTATCCGATGTAGATGTAGATGAAAACTCGGCGATGCCCAGGTATTTACCTAGTTACTAAATCAAGTAATTAGGTAGTCTGGATCGCAATTAATTTTATTCCATTGGTAACCGGTTTCGGTCCCTTACATAACCATAATCAGACCACAACTGTAATCATACACAATATATTAACAGGCCTTTAGAGGCCCACTGGGTACTGACCGGCCGCCGTGTCATCCTCCGCATGACGGCATCAACGGATGCGCTTGGGAGAGGGACGTGGTCATCGCCACGAGTATATTATTAGAGGGATAAATTATTTCTAATTATATATTTTTGACGGCGTTACAGCGATCAATGAATGAAATAAATCGCAAATTGCGATCAGTTATGGTTTCACTGTACTAGGTTCGATGAAGTACCAAAGTGCGGCCAATGAAAATATGTCCCCAGCCGGGACTCTAACCCGCTATCGCCTGCTTACTAGGCAGACGCGTTGCCCACTCCACAACAGAGGACGCAGCGACTATCCCCACTACAGAGGACTCCTTCCTGCACGTCTCCCGCCACCCCCAAATCTCCATTCTCCATGCCCTCTCTTTCCTATTACGAGCCTATTTTGGCCAGAGACATGCAGGGAAGAGTCCTCTGCAGTCGGGCTGGTCACTGTGTCCTGGGTGGCGGAGTGGTCAACGCTGCCTAGTACGCAAGAAAATCCGGTTCGAATCCCGGTCGGGTATAAATTTTCATTCGCCGCACTTTGATTTTCCATCTAAACGTAGTACAGTGAAGCCATAACTGATCGCAAATTACGATTTATTTCAATTATTTCTAAATTGAGTATTTAAAACAATAAAAAGTACCTGTAATGTTGGCCACCGATTTTTTTTCAGCTGGAGCTGCTGATGACTGCTGTTGACTGCTGTAGATGTAGGTGCAGTCATCCTTTAAATACTGTAAGCTCCCCCCTCCGATTTAAATGTTGGTCAGTCGGGTGCAAGATCTAATGGCTGGTATACAACAATGGATTTCAATATGCAATAAAATAAATTATTGTATAAAAAGGACGGACAAGTGTAGTGTATGGAGTCTCTTTAGTAGTTCTGTTGCATCTTTTAAGGGTTCTGCCTAAAAAAACGCAGTGTCTTGTTCGCCTTTCCCACGACATTATCTATGTGTTCTTTCCAATTTAAGTCTGAAGGAATAGTAATTCCTAGGTATTTTGTGGAGTTTACGGCCTTCACTTTTGATTGATTTATCTCGTAAATGAGGTTTATCGGATTTCTTTTCCAACTCATGTGGACAACTTCACACTTGTCATTATCTAGAGTCAATTGCCAATTTTTACATCACAGTGATATCTTATTCAGATCATTCTGCAGTTGGTTTTGATCTTCAGGTGATTTTACTAGACGGTAAATTAAGGCATCATCTGCAAACAACCTAAAAGAGCTTCTTAGATTTTGTCCCAAATCGTTTATGTAAATAAGGAACAGCAGAGGACCAATAACAGTGCCCTGTGGAACGCCCAATATCACTTCTGTTTTAGTTGATGCCTTACCATCGATTACCACGAACTGTGTCCTCTCTGTCAGGGAATCCCCTATCCATTCACAAATTTGGGGCGATATACCATAACCACGCATTTTGATTAAAAGCCGTTTGTGAGGCACGGTGTCAAAGGCCTTCTGGAAATCAAGAAATACGGAATCAATTTGCAAACCCTTGTCGATAGCACCTATCACTTCGTGTGAATAAAGAGCTAGTTGTGTTTCGCATGAACGATATTTTCTAAATCCGTGTTGACCTTGGGTCAATAGATCGTTCTGTTCGAGATAATTCATAATATTTGTACACAGGATATGTTCCAAAACACTGCTTCAAATTGACGTCAATGAAATAGGCCTGTAGTTTAGTGGGTTACTCCAAAAATGCTCAAATGTTTGTTAAGCTTATGGGACTTAACTACGGGGTCATCAGTCCCTAAACGTACAAACTACTTATCAACTACCTTATACTAAAGACGGCACAAATATCCATGCCCGAGGGGGGATTCGAACCCCCGACCGTAGTGGCCGTGCAGACCATGACTGGAGCGCCTCAGTCTCCTCGGCCACCGCGGCCGCGCCTCAGTCCCCTCGGCCACCGCGGCCGGCTATGATTCGCTCCGAGTATATTTAACATATGATAATAAGCTAGTAATAATAATAAGAAAGACACTGTTGTGATATATTACCATGGTGTATTTTGCACAGAGTTCAGTGGGCGTGTCAGACGTTGCCGTTGTACTGAACGGAGACCTCTACTTCTCCTGCGCTGGCATATCAAAATAATAGGAAATCTTATCCGTGCCGGGCAATTAGGAAATTGCAGGGGCTTCAATGTAATGGATGTTGGCCCTCGTGCCAACTGCACGGTTTCGGGCGAAAAGCGAGAGGCGCGTTTCGCAGAAGCGACGGCGATTGCAAGGAGCCCCTGGGGACAGGTAGGTGCCCGCGGGTTTGCCGTGGCCCCGCGCCAGCATTCGCCGTGTCGCCAGCGCCGTATGGATTTGCTCTCGCATTTCAGTGCGCGCCCCGGCGGCGTGTTTGCGCCAGGCTCGGGTTACCGGACAGACCTTGGCACCGCCGGCGGCGGCGGCAGCAGCAGCACAAGTGGCTCCGTTTTGTCGCCCGCTTTCAAAGCACACTGTCAGCTGTGTGCCGGCTTATCGACCGCAGTTTGGTGTAAAGGTTTTAGAGGCAGAAGGAAACTATGAGGCATGTCCACAAAGTAAGTTCCGTCTGGTTATATAAAACAAACGTGTACAGATACAGAAAAAAATATTTATTGTACAAAAATATACAACTATTAAACTACGTTTCTACATAGCTTCCGAAATTTTGTAGGCATTTGTCATAGCCATGCAGAAGTTTTTGTATGCATTATCCGTAGAAGGTTGCCTCCTGTGTGTTCAACCATGTCGTAACATGTGAGGAGCAACTTTTCAAAACGCATTATGTCCACTGGTGGACAAAATTGAGTTTGATATGAAATCCGGCATTCTGTTACTCGCTTTATACACTCCTGCAATCAGATTGTGTCAAAACGCATTTTAACACCTTAAAAAAGAGCGTTGAAAAGTATCAGATGCAACAAATAGCATTTTGTCCTCTGTTGTGACTGAATCAAACTGCATGAAGTCCAACAGTTGCCTCTATTCTGTTTTATTAAGCTATGTTGACTGCACTGTAAGACAAGTGGACTAAATAGAAACCATTTAACTGGCCAACAATGACCAGTAAGTATTTATTTTCATTATCACAGCATTGTTGTGTATAAACATTTATCATTCTGTCTGTAAGACTTACAGACAGTAAAAACGTTGTTGTGCTAGGATGCAGAATATTATAGCGAGTGAATATGTGACTGCTGCAGAGCGGATCAATCGTGGACCGAGAAAACGAATGAAGACAAAATCAGTAATTCAAGCAATTGTTTTATGGTTATTCAAAGACTCTCCTATGCATGTAATTGATGTACTTCTCTGCTTTCCAGGTCGAGAACATTGCCTCCCGACAGAGTATTTGGATGAGTAGAAAATAAAGTTCATAAAATTTCAGAAATATTGAAACCAAACATGTACCAGAATGTTAAGGGTGAGAAACAAGGTACGGAAAGATTCGGAAATATTTGATTTCAAGGAAATAAGTACAATTTTCACGCCTGTGGTGGGATCAGTGATCTGAAAAGGATCCATTTGAACAAATATATGGTAGGTGAAAGCGTAACTGATGTGAAACTCAAAACACTCATCACCATTCAGATGATCCTTCAAAGCGCTTTTTGCCTTTAGGTAAACGTGAATACAGCTTTAACAAAGTATCAGATATCTCCAAAGTGTCATCACTGATGAGGATGAAACAAGAAAAGAAAGACGGCGTGGAAACAACTGGTGAGAAAATGAAATACTTGAATCTTTCACTCAGACTATCAGACGTATTGCCCAAGATACTGTTTTTTTTTTTTTTTTTTTTTTTTTTTAGAAGAGAAGCCTTTTCTTGAAAAAATAGTCAACTTTTTTATTGTAAATGAAGCACATTTTCGGTTTCGTTCCTACTTTTGGTGTTAAAATTTTTCATTGAATGCTAAAAATTGTATTTTCAAACAATAAATAGTATTTTTTACCAGTTCTATGTGACTGAACACTAATTAAAAAGCATTATGTCCAAAATAGTTTGCATCAAAAGGCAGATTGTCCAGTAGAACCCAACAAAACGCATTTTGTCCATCACTAAAGTGCTCATAGCTTGGAAGTATAAAAAGCAATTTCCTTGTATTAAAGACCTTTTGATCAACAGCCATACCCCAGTATGTGGGGTAAAATTCGGAAAAATTTATCGAAAATTTGTTGCGGTATACGTTTCTTGCTTCTCCAGAAAAATTTACTTTAGGGGACATAATGCGTTTTGAAAAGTAGCTCCTCATGTTCTTTCAGCTCTTCATCATCGCTGAAGTGTTGACCACCATGGACAGGTTTTAGGTGTAAGAAGAAAGTCGCTAGGAGCGAGACTGTACGGAGGATTATCAAACACGTCCCAGTGAAATTCCCGTAAGAGTTGTTTGGTCACATTCGCCTTGTGAGGTCGGGCGGCAACGTGAAGGGAAGAAGACTCCTTTCATCTCTTCTTACACCTAAAATCTGTCCTTGGTGGTCAACACTTCAACGGTGATGAGCTGAAAGAACATGTTTGACACAAGGTTGAATACACAGGCGGCAACCTTTTATGAAGAAGGCACACAAATCCCACGCTACGACACGTGCCTACAAAATTTCGGAAGTTATGTAGAAAAGTAGTTGAACAGTTGCAGATTTTTATACAATAAATATTTTTCTGTATCTGTTCACGGCTGCTTTATATAATCAAATGGAATTTACTTTGTGGACATAGCTCGTATAATGGCCGTCACAAAAATGTGGTCTCGAGATCCTCTCGCTGCCTCACAGCGTTGACGGTTTGTGATTATTTCAGATGTCAGTAAAAATTCAGAAAAAGAAATACGAGGCATCTCTATCAGGGCCATTGAGACCCATCACCGAGCCCGGGGCAGCAAGCAAGATCGGGCCCAACTGAAAATACAGCAGTCAATTCTTTTTAAATAACGTTTTACGTTGTTTTTAATCGTTTATTTCCGATTGTCACAAATTCGCATCATACTATTGTAACCTTTATATGTGAAAGAAAAAGTATGTTCGAGACCCAGTGTTGACTGAAGCAGATTCTACACGAACGGGTCCTGTGGGTATGACGTGTGCTGCCATTAACTGATCGTTGACTGTACTTTTCTTTCCACTTCATCGCCCCAGACTTGTGTTTATACTCCATAACTTCATATACTTCAGGAAGTTGTACAGTGTACATAAATTTTCAGAATACATTCACAATAAATGTTCAAAATGTCACTCTATACAATTTTCTTAACACCGCGCTATGGTTTTCCGCTTTAACACGAATTCACGTGTACTATTGCATTAATAAAATCAGATTACTTAACACAATCATACAAAAAGGAAGTTTTGGGTCTAACGTCCGCATTTGCCTGGAGTGATTTAGGGAAATCACGGAAACCTAAATCAGGATGGCCGCAGGTGGATTTGAACCACCATTCCCCAGAATGCGTGTCCTGTGCGTTACCACTGCGCCACCTCGCTCGGTCACATTCATGCAGTTTTAGTTAACTTTATTAGCATAATTTTACAAAATTAAATTCGCTACAACTTCTGTGGAAACTTAGTTTTACATGTAGAATAAAACATTAAAATAGTTTCATATCCAGGTTCAAGCGAAATTCCCGCACTCAGGTTTCGCAGCGTGATTTCTCACATTCCAGCAATAAAAAATATCTCACAAAAGTTCGTCCTGTGCATATTTCCGGCACTAAATTGATGTCGAAGATTGAGATGCGTGTGTGTTCCATACGTCAGTATGTTTCAGAATTACAGAATTACACCAATAAACTTCTAGGACATGTAGAATGCGTCTTGAGGAATAAAATAAGCATAGAAACCCATGCCCGGAAAGCGATTCAACGACGGTACGGAGAGTCGAAGTTACGGTCACCGGCGCCTGCCGCTAGATAGCCCCCCCCCCCCCCCCCCCCCCAGCAATTACGACGTTCTGTTGCGACGTTCTGTTACCGAGCACGGGTTTCTATGGTCATTTTGTTCCTCGAGACAGCTTCTACATATCCTAGAAGTTAGTTGGTGTAATTGTTTACTTATGAAAAACGCTGACATACAGGGTGTTTCACTAAGTGTGTTTGCCTCTGTAACTCCGCTCGTGGCCACCACTGAACGACATCGTTCACTTGGGACTGAGATAGGAACCAGTTAACACTTCGGAATCAGATAGGCAGCAGTAAGGACTTGGCTATCGGATAGGCACCACGAATCATCACTAGGCAGGCCTCTAATCTATGTATCAGTATCTTGCAGTCAAGAACTATGTAAAAGGTAAGTATTTCTAAGTCTCTATGAAATACATACCTCGTTCTAATTTACTCTAGTGTTTCTAGTTTCTGCTGTCCCACTGGCTGCTCACCTTCGTACCTGCACAAGCGAGCATCCTTTATTCCTGTGTCGGTACTTTTCTACTCGGCCACCGACACCTACGACGGAAACGAGACACAAAAGCGGCGACGAGGCTGGGACACAAAACATAGTTTATTGTATCATTTTCCAAAGAGTTACAGCACAAATATATAATTTTTTAAATGGAACAATAGTTTTTTCTATCGTGCTTTAGATTCATTGAAACCAGCTGCGTCCAAATCAATTTAAACTACATTCCTATCACTGTTAGTTTTCGGAGCTACAACCATTCAAAGTTTAGGGGGCGGAGGCTACGACAGCGTAGCTAACTGGCTGGTGGTCATGAGACAGTGGGTCGTGCCCCATGGGATAGCCACTCGGCCTGTCAGCTACGCTATCGCATCCTCCACCCCCGGAACTTTGAAGGGCTGTAGCTCCCAAACTAACAGTGATAGGAATGTAGTTTAAAATGATTTGGACGCAGCTGGTTTAAACGAATCCAATACACGATAGAAAAAAACTATTGTTCCATTTAAAAAATTATATCTTTGTGCTATAACTCATTGGAAAATGATACAATAAACTATGTTCATAGCTCCGCAGAAAGTGTAACATTTCTTGTGTTGACCTACCGCATTAAAATTTCCCGTCACGTATTATTTTATAAGTTACAGAGGCAAACACAGTGAAACACCCTGTATGTAGCACACACCCATCTCAGCCTTCGACGTCCATCAGTGCCGGAAGTATGCGTAGGACGAAATCTTGTGACAGCCATTTCTTTTTATTGTTGGCATGTAAGGAATCGCGCTGCGAAGCCCGAGTGCGCTAATTTATAGAGAGAACTAAAGAAGTTCTTCCACGAATTAATCGTTACAATAATGTTATCAAACTCCAAGCCTTGGAACAGATTAGATATTTAATAAATAACAGTATGAAATATTTGGAGATAAGAACGTAGTAAAATGTTATCACTGTACTTCACGCACCAGTTATCAATAATTATATATATATATATATATATATATATATATATATATATATATATATATATATATATATATAGTCAAACGACATGTTTCGGGACTACATTATCTCATTATCAATTTCTGTAAAACAAGGAGACGTAGAATAATAAGGACGCTATATACAAACGACTGTACCCACAAATATTCAAATGAAACTAACGTACCTACCATAAAACTTATCTGCTGCTAGAAAGCATCGTTAAACACAATAGCTCTGTATGTACATTGTCAAACATACAGCATTGCGCAGTACCACATCTTTCACTTATGGCAGCAAGTTGTGCACTAACGGACAGCTGATATAACTTCAAAGATTGTCCATATGTTTAACCGCTGTCATTGGTGGCCAGAGATATTCTAGTCAAGATACCTAACATTATTCATAAAGTCAGTCTTTAAATTCAAGGATTATTTTAAACGGAAAAAATACGCTCTAAATTTTTCAGTGAAGTTAAAAGCACGAAGTCAATATTTAATACATGCATACACATCACTATTCCTCAAGGAGGAGGTTGCTAAAATGTGCCCAGTAATGGTCTTTAGAGAGGTCTGTCTTTTCGTTCAGCATGCTGCTGGAATCATCTCTCAACGCACAAAAGATCTCAATAATAACCAACCCTTGTCGTTATAGTGCATGACTTTCAAGCTATCATTTATGGAGCCCACCGAATGTCGTTCAATTTTCATGTGTTTTGCCACTGTAGATGAGCTTTTCCCTCTATTACTGTGATCTTTAAACCGCACCTTAAAATTCCTTCCCGTTTGTCCTGCATACTTCGTTTCACAATCATTACACTATGTGGTATACCCCGCTTTCCCCATCCAGCTCTCATCTGTATAAAAATTTGTGCGAATTATCTTCAATGATGTGTGTGCATGTATTAAATATTGACTTCGTGCTTTTAACTTCACTGAAAAATTTAGAGCATATTTCCGTTTGAAAAAGGACCTTTAATTTAGTGACAGACTTTATGAATAAACGTTAGGTATAAGAATATCTCTTTGAAGTTAGATCAACTGTCCGTTAGTGCACAACTTGCTGCCATCAGTGAAACATGTGGTACTGCGCAATGCTGTATTTTTGACAATGTACATACACAGCTATTGTGTTTAACGGTGCTTCCTAGCAGCAGAAAAGTTTTATGGTAGATAGGTTAGTTTCATTATAATATTTCCGGGTACAGTCGTTTGTATATAGTGTCATTATTCTAAGTTTCCTTGTTTTACAGAACTTGATGATGGGATAATGCCGTCCCGAAACATGTCGTGTTGACATAATATATAATTATTGATAACTGGTGCGTGAAGTGCAGTAATAATCGTGAAACATTTGTGTGATGGCGTCTAAACAGATGTAGTAAAACATATAGTTCGTTTTACTCTCGGCGCTATAGTTTCACAACGGTCATACAAACACTTAATCATGGCGAGGTTTCTGCGGTTTTTAATCAATAGACAACGGCTACACTGGAACTGTCAGTCGTGGGCAGATTAGTGATAGAACAGGAATAAAACAAAACTAGGCCTTGTCCTACTTCTGTGCCTCACAAATACGGCCTCTCTAAACCGCTGCATAGGAGCGACGGCATGTTCGATAAATTCCTTGAATGTTGCCCGCCGGTATTACCCTGACTGAATCCTGAGAGGTCTAATCCAACTTACGGCAAAACCACATGGACTAGTCGTCAGCCATACTCGTATTTCATATGCATTCGGCTGCCATCTCGTCTATCAGGCGTCGTAACACAATATGAGCTGTAATAAGACGCAAATTTGGACATTCCATGAAATTTACGATCGGTCGTCATGTTACGGCACCGTAGAATCTGGTGAATGTGGGCGCTTCGCAGTAAGCTGCCGTCCCGTGAAAATTAATTCCCACTGACAGGGAATGAGTATTCCTACTCCTGGAATAGACACGATCAGCATTTCATGATTAACTGCCGAGTAGTTATAACTATTTAGAGCATCCCAAATTACATATGGTGAATACTTCAAATGACAAGTCAATTAACGTATCATTGGCTTCACGGCCACGAGGTTTTTGTTAAAGGAAAAAACAGAAGTGGAGTATTTAAACATGTTTATTGGATAATCAGTTTCATGAACTGCAGAATATAGAGCATTTATAGCCTGAGGTGATACCATTCACTACACACAGTAGCATGTGGTGGGGCAGCGGATTTCAGGAGAAAAACAGCAGAATTTATTTTTAACCGAAACAACTTAAATCCATCGCTTCACAGACGAGATGACTAGGGTGCATCGTTGCCATGGCGCCTGATCCTGATGTCTCTGACTTGAATCTTGTGATAAACTTTCTGCAACATTGCCATCCTAAAAAATGAAACGGAGCTGATGGTATGACCCCAAGTCTTGTAACAATGTGTCGGAGAGTAATGCATAAATGTCTCTTCTTTGGGATTCAATTTGATACTTTTGTATATCAGTCAGTTTTCACTAATATCATTTGCATTATAGGTGAAAGTAACTAAGATATATTCTTCTTTCTAATACTTATCAGTGTCGACAGTAATAAGCACGACTCTCTACATAAAATGCATTGTTACAGTTACCTAAGGGAAAATCAATATTTATAAAAGACACATTTTGCACAGGAGGAGCCGTATTTATAAAAGACATTTTGCACTGTGAAAGTGCCAATGAGCACAAATATAGTTAAAATTTCATGATCAGATGACTACAACTAGCCCTCAACCTGCAATAGTATAGGAATGTACTGTTATTTCACATAAATAATCTGAACCGATGAAAATGTAGTCTGGTCCCTTAAATCAAAACCAACGAACCCAGTTAAATAATCCAACTTTTCTTCCTATAAAGTTAAGGCATACTCGTGTCCACAATATTTCGAAAATGGCCATGTTCGACCTCCAAGGTTTTCTACATTGTCAAGAGTCCTAGCTGTCCGTTTTCTCGTTATCCATTGCGATCAGACCTGCTGGAGTGTTTTTTCTTATGGTTATCGAAGTTGGATGACAGACGTCTTCGAATAACAATGTTGTGGCTAGTTTTCGTATGGGTTTATGAGGCCAGGTATTCTATGTTACCTGTTAATTACAATGTTGTGTTTGTGCCATGCCACTGTGAATAATTAAGGAAACGTATGTAACGATTTATGATGATAGAGACACTTATGTAATGTATTCACAAGCCAAAAGTCCCCTTTTTGGTCTGTATTTGTTTGCAGTTTAGCTAGTTTCGGCGAAACGATGTCGCCATTCACAAGTACCTGTACCTCAAATAAATATTTGTCATAAATCACTCCTATTAAATTTCTAAATTAAGACTAATTCAGAAACAGTAATCTAAATGTCAGTAACCTGACTGTCAAAATTTAGGTTAATGTTATTGAATTAGTCTATTTTTGGAAATTCAATATGATTTATTACAAATTTTTAAGGGAAGTAAAGGCACTTGAGAATGGCGACATAGTTTCTCCGAAACTAGTTGTGCTGTACAAATAAATACAGACCAAAAAAAAAAAAAAAAAAAAAAAAAAAAAAAAAAAAAAAAAAAAAAAAAAAAAAAAAAAAAAAAAAGAAACAAACAAAGCGAATTTTGGGTTGTGAGTACGATACATAAGTGTCTCAATCACAAAAGTCAGTTGCACTCGTTACCAACAAAATTTCGGATATAACAAGTGTACGTAATGGTGTTGCTGATCTTTGATGTCAGCATACAGTTGTAATGCGACGGACTGAAAACGGTGATTAGTAGTACAGCATTCTCTCCCCACGGATAAGGAATCTTGTAGTGAAATTTAGAGTCAGTACCCACGAGTCATCTGCAGTACTACTACCCTTGTTATGTTTCAGTGGTACTGAACTACACACACAGCTCCTCCCGCATAATACTTATTACCAACAAATGAAATACCCAGCTCTCAATTGTTGGAGGCCTCCGAATCTCGGCCCTATTCCAACAGGATAACTCACGACCATACGTCGCAGATTATGAAGATTCCCTCGTCGCCCATCGAATGTCGCCTTAACCTCTCTGTTCACCAAATCTCTTGCCCACCAACAACGTCTGGTTGATGATTACAGTCTGCCGAGGTACCCCAAGTGTTCGAACATCCGATTGCCTTCAGAAAAATTTGGAAGAAGATTGATCTGCTAAGCGTACCCCAAAAACTCATGTAGACCCTATTTGATTAAAAAACAAGGCACTTAGCAGCGGTTATAGCCAGCAATGGTGACAACAGTCAATAATGATATCATTATCTTCCACACTTCACGTGGGCTATATTTCAGTCATATGATCTTCGTGCAACGTGCTATCTCTCGAATAAATTTGGCTGTGATTTGTAGCGTGGGACAGATCTCAAACCTGGCCCCATGTAACCAAAGGATGAAGGAAGGGCTGAGCCGCTTTTTATTTACTCGCACATAATTGATGGACAGTTTACACACAATTTATTTAGTCTGCAATACACAGATAATAAGATAGAATTTGCAGATTATATTAATAAAAAATTAAACAATCCAACGCCATAAGGGCAAATTGTGAGGTCAAGTTAACACAATTCAACACCTAATCATTTAAACAATCAACACGCCTGATTGGCTCTCTTAAAATATTCTTGCAATTCTAAAAAAAAAAAAAACAGCAACGCCTGAAGGGCGACCTTAAAACAATGCATTTAATATAAACCTTATACCTTAAGGGCTGGTGTTTAATAGGTGAACCTCGAAATAAGAACCTATATTTAAACCAAAAAAAAAATTCAGCCAAGATATAAAACAAATCTTAAAAAAAAATTCCTATTCGAAATAACTGTCTTGTAGCAGGCCTCAGACTTCAAGGAGATTTAACTTTAATACATGCCACTACTTAGCGTCATTTTCCGTAGCCTTCAGACATCACCACGGCCGGCCGCGGTGGCCGAGGGGACTGAGGCGCTTCAGTCACGGTCTGCACGGCCACTACGGTCGGGGGTTCGAATCCCCCCTCGGGCATGGATATTTGTGCCGTCCTTAGTCTTAGCTAGTTCGTAAGTAGTCTGTAAGTTTAGGGACTGATGACCCCGTAGTTAAGTCCCATAAGCTTTACAAACATTTGAACATTTGAACATCACCACGTTAGTAACAACAGCTTGTTCCCTAACCACGAGTTGCGAGTAGATGTAGACAGCATGAGAGCAAAACATAACATTACAACTTGATCTGCAGGAGTGGGATTGAGCCATCACTCTGTTCAAGAACGGCAACGAGGCAATTCAATTACATCGCTATCAACCGAGACCGTTGACCAAGCAGAAGAATTCCTAATCAGGCTAACGCCCAGTAAAACTGTCAAACTCACAATGGCATAAAATGCTGGTTCCACTGTCTCAGAAGACGCGTTGGTAGCTAGTTCAAAACTCAATGTGTGGCCTCACACTGACAGTCATCGCCACAGCCTTGGGAACACATCAAGGCAGCTCGGCCAGTCGTTCCATTGCTCGGTATGGCTGCAACCAACACGGCGCGCAGCGCAGCCGACACTGACTACTACCCAGACAGCGAAGAAAAAAAATGTTCAAATGTTTGTAAATCTGTCGGACCAAACTGCGTGGTCATCAGTCCGTAGCTTACAAACTACTTCAACCTAGGTAAACTAACCTAAGGACAACACACACACCCATGCCCCAGGGAGGACTCGAACCTCCACGGCGAGCAACCGCGCGCTCCGCAGCGAGACGTCTTAGACCGCTCGGCTACTCCACCGCGGCACAGCGAAGAAACTTACACATCCAGTTCACTCCCCATTCCGCGCGTAGCGCCCCTCTCGTCTCCAACACACGCCTCCTAGCCACGCCCTCCATAGACCCTTCCACTTGTCTCACTAGGCTCTCTGCCAAAGACAATGAGTCGATCGAAACTCGCCGATCGCTGATGGAGATCATCGATCCGGATCAGTCTCCGTGCCTTCTTGAATCAGCAGTATGTATTTCCTAGTTTACTGCTGTTTGTTTAATGGCGGGAGTATGGTGTGTTTTTCCATCCGCAAATTGCGTTCACTGGCTACGCGACAGTTGCGTGAAAGAAAACAGCGAGGCTGGCGCGGTGGGAGGCGGCGGCGCTGACCGCGAGGTGGAGGTCGCGACGTGACGCGTCCGTTGCCATGGCAACCACTCCCACGCGGCGCGCCGGCCTCGGCCTCCGCGCCGCTCACCAGGCACTCCGCTGACCTCCAGGCCACGCCACTTTGCCGCACCTGCTGCTGGTGCCGCAGCCCAGAATAAAAGAAAACACTGATCTCTATTTCTGTCCACGAGTGAACAAGATCAGCGGTATGGTTCTCGATTTGATGGTTGGTCAAATATCTATCCAGCAACATGTAGGTTTTTGTGGTTCGAGTGGACTGCATAAAGCAAATGGATATATAGATTTTATTAAACTATATGCTGTGGAGAGCATTTGGACGTCTATTTCGTATGCTGGTCTTCTGTTTCCTGGGCAGTGATAGTATTTCGCCGTGGAGACTTGCGCATAATAGTTCGTGATCGGGAGCGTTCAGTTTAGTTCGCGGCACTGCTGCGAATTAATTTGTTCTTTTAGTTCGTCGGCTCGCAGTGACGGCTGAGCGGCGTGGTCTGCGCATGTAGGTGGAGGGAGAAGTTCCCCCACCTAGCTGATTCATGCGCTTGCTGCTTGAGCCGCTAACGATATCACGCAAACCAAAAGAAACAGTTTGTGGATAATTTCTCGCGTTTAAGTTGAGAGTTATCTCTATATCTTGACATTATGGAATTTATTAGTCAGATATTGCAGAGTGCAGAATAATTCAAATCAGAAATTTTGTAGCACTGAACTATGTAATCTAGCAGGCAGACACTAACGTCGAAATGGCTCTCATCAGCTGAAGGCAAACGCGTGGTTTTTAATTCTGTTCGCGATCTATCGCGTATATTTTAGTTCGTGACCTATCGCGCATATTTTAGTTCGCGACTTATGTCGCATATTTTAGTTTGCAACCTATTGCGACCGGTAGATCTCCTTTAATTTCGCAGCTCTGCCGCGAAGTAGGTCGCTCTTTTTAGTTCGGCCGCTCGTTTTGGCTTTTTCTACCGCTACTAAGACTACAGCTGAGCTGCATCTCACCTCAAAAGACGGCAACTGGCAGAAGGGAATCACGCAAGTCTGCGCGTTCTCGGGCCCTCTCGCCTGTTACCCGTCAGTCTTCGGGAAACGAACGGACAACTAAGAGGCGAGGGATCTGCGAACTAGTTCGCGTACTTCGCGTGCGGGAGCGCTCTTCCGAACTAGTTCGTTCGCGAACTACACAAGACTAGTGGAGAAGGATCGCGTCGTACACTCTACAGCAAAATACTGTACACCAGTTTGGCTCCGATGTGCGCGCATAAATAAAGTAGATCAACACTTACATACTGACTATCAGTGCTATCAAACATTTGCCCATCTGATCTCCGTCTAAAGGCTGCTCTTTACAAACTTCGGCAGCAAACTTCCAAAAACGACTCAACCCTATCCACGACGAGTTACATTAACTGCCCAGGAAACGCCACAAATCCAGAAGAACGGCTTATAAAATAGGAGTCATAATGCTCTCCACAGGATTCAACCAGGGCGCAAGTAGAATCGTGTATGGCAAGCTACGAGAACACGGAACCATGAACTTACAGACGATCCAAGACTGCTAGTTCCTGGCTTTCATCAACCAACGGAGGTCTGTGTGCAGCTGAATGAATATCGGACTGAAGGATGTATGTGCGCATATAACATGCACAAATGGGGCTTTTCCAGTGATAGTATGTGTAACTATGGTGATATACAAACAATGAGCCCCGTCGTGAATGAGTGTCCTATTAGATGTTCAGAACCTACAAGAAGCACCCGACGAAGAACTCTGCTGGACTGTTATTGAACATCTGTATGTAGACTGAGCCATTTCATATTTATTTCTACATCTACATACATACTCCGCAATCCACCGTAAGGTGCGTGGTGGAGGGTACACTGTACCACTACTAGGTATTTCCTTTCCTATTCCACTCCCAAATAGATCGAGGAAAATAAATGAATGCCTATATGTCTCCGTACGAGCCCTAATTTCTCTTATCTACGCGAAATTTAAGTAGGCGGCAGGAAGATCGTACTACACTCAGTTTCAAATTCCGACCCTGTAAATTTCCTCAACAGAAATTCACGAAAACAACACTCGCGCATTGATCGAACTTACCAGTAGCAAACCTAGCTGCTCGCCTCTGAACTGCATCTACGTCTTCCTTTAAACTGATCTGCTGCGGGTCCAAAACACTTGAGGAATACTCAAGATATCTTAAAAGCGTTTTCTATGCTGTCTCCTTTACACATTAAGTACATCTTTCCAAAATTCTCCCAATAAACCGAAGTAGGCTGTCCGCCTTATTCACAACTGTCCTTACATGTTCGTTCCATTTCATATCGCACTGCAATGATACGCCTAGATATTTGAACGACGCGACTGAATCAAGAAGCTCACTACTAATGCTATATTCTAACATTACGGCATTGTTTTTTCTACTCATGCGCATGACCTTACATTTTTCTACATTGAGATCTAGCTGCCATTCTACGCACCAACTAGAAATTTTGTCTACGTCATCCTGTATGCTATTACAGTCAATTAAAGACTACACTCTCCCATACACTACAGAATCATGTGCAAATAGCCCTAAATTAAAAGTTATCTGTACATCAGATCATTTATATAGATAGAAAATAATAGCGGTCCTATCACACTCCCCTAGGACACTCAGGGGCAGTAGGCATTGCGTGGCATATACAAGTTTGGGTCGGTCAGGGAGGTGTGCCTGGTAGCTTAGTTGTTAACGCGACCGATCGCGAAAAGCTTAAATCCGGGTTCGAGTAGTGGTCCTCGGCCAATTTCCATGTCACCATTAAGTCGCACAGCTGATTCTGATTCCCGTTCGTAATTGCGAATACATTTCCTGTATTCAAATATATTGATTCTTGAATTACGGCATTGTCAGTAAATTATGAGCTATACATTATGAATGACATACCCAAGATAACTGCGAGATATTCTGCAAATTTATTGGTTTACGAAACGGTTTTCTGCTGTTACGACATCATCAGATAAACTTTACAGCTTTAAGTTTCAAATATCTTAAGTTGGTAGATATATAACTATCAAGGGAAATTATTGCTTTGGTTTATAACTAACCTGAGGGAATTATTATAATTTAAGTTATGGTGTAAGTTCCTTACTGATAAAATATATGACAATATAATAAATTATAACATTATCCTAAAAATATAAATTGAAATAACATAAATTATCTGAAAAAATTACCAAAAATTATCTTATAGTACACAGATCCAATGTCTGGAAACATGAAAACGTTGTGAATATTTGCTAAACTTTTGACCGGTTAAATTAAATTAGAAAAAAAATTATATTAATCAGGTTCAAAGTCTGCAACATGGAAGCGTGTGACAAAGTTGAAAGAAACATCTCAAGATATATGTTAAAATTTGTAACTGGTGAAATTACTAGTAACCACAGTTTCATTTAACCATTTAAAAGTTTTAACATATATTTACAGATGTTTCATTCAACTTTGTCACACGCTTCCATGTTGCAGACATTGAACCTGTTTAATATAATTTTTTCTAGCTTAATTTAATCAATCAAAAATTTATCATATATTCATAACGTTTCCATGTTTCCAGGCATTGGAACTGTTTAAGATAAGATAATTTTTTGGTCAACTTTCTCAGCTAATTTCTATTATTTCAATTTTTATTTCTTGCGATTATGTCATAATTTATTGTATTGTCAAATATTTTATCAGACAGTAACTTATACTACAACTTGAATTATAATAATTCTCTAAGGTTAGTTACAAACCAAAGCACTATTCTCCCTTGATAGTTATATATCTACCAACTGAAGCTCTTTGAAACGTACATTCCACTATGTAAGTCCCGCACCAAGAGAGACGTTTACTACAATTGTCACAAGCATTGGTGCGGCTCCTCTAAATACAAAGTGCAGTGTCCGCGTTTACTAAAGGTACCGACATAAATGTGCTTCAGACATGCAAATAAATGACACTGCGGTCATTGCAGCTGCAAATTGAATACAAAAAATGTATTCACAATTATGAATATGACTCAGCCTCAGCTGTACGAATTACAAATGAAAATTAGTCTTGGACCTCGACTCGAATCTGCATGACTCCATGCTTGTCTGAAACACAAATCGTTCGGTTCCAGAGTAAACACGAAAATTGCACATCGTATTTAACTTACTTGGTTTTAGCTTAGCTGAAGGCCAGAGAGTTGAATAGATAAACAACTGTTTGAGAAGTGCCAGAATTAGCCGGTTGTATCACTGTGGAAATTTCGTTTGTAAATTGGGAACGCCGTCAGCAGGTTCCATTAAACTTGCGGTGGTAGTTAACGTTCTCTGGAGGTACAGTTACCGAGGAAGGCCATAGTCGCAGGGTTAATCGAATTTGAACTTTGCTCGCGAGTTCAGCAAATTAATAACAACACCCGTAGTGCTACTGGAGTTTCGTGGGTGTCTGATTACTGCACGCGAAATGCTGGAAAAGAAATCTAACATGAATTTTGTTTTCAAGTTGAAAACGATTTTATCTGACGTGCGCAACTTATTTCCAGTTCCAAAAGCTAATTTTATCTTTTTAGAGAAGAGTCATGTAAATACCATTCTACGACTCTGCAATTTATTGGTATTACCAGTTTTGCGAACATGCTTGTATGTCGCTTACTGGGAACACTCTAAATTTCGAGGCTCTGTTAGGAAGAATTAAAAGAACTGGTACTGAAGAGAGTTATTACTAAGTCTTTTATTTGGTAACCGTAAGTGAACTACATTGTGATTATTGAACCTGACAGAAATACCGTTTCTAAAACACCATTTCATAAGATAAATTCTGTCGTGGTAAAAATGGAACAATGTGACGAGCCTACATAGAACAGTGCTTACAATGCGTGGGACAACCCATTCTTGCATAATCTTCAAGATTCTGGGTCTCAGAGAAAATAGGAGAATGAGGATAGGGAACAATTAGAAAAAAAAAGCTGCATTAACAGTCACTGGCAAATTGCAGAGTATTGCCGAAATACTGAGAAACAGGAACAAGGAGTCGTTTCAAGATAGTCGTAAGCGATTCCACAAAAGATTATTTCCAAAGTTCAAAAACCTGCTTTCACTGCGGAATCTGAAAAAAAAACAGCAACCTGCAAGATATTTCTCATATACGTGTGTTAATCATTAAAAATGATACGGTAGCTTGTGCCCTGTAGTGACCCTCGACGGTGTATTGACGCAGACCAATGCGATAGTACGCATCCGTAACCGGCTACTTGGAAATTATAATTTCACTAGCTAAATTCCCGCTGCTTCGCACGCGTAGACTGGATGGTATGCATTGGTTTTTTTTTACTTATAAATATAAATTTTTATAGATTTAGCTTTAAAAATTCCCTTATCAAGTATTTTGATACAACTTGCCTCTCCCTATTGCACCATTCTTGGAAGAATTCAAAATATCCCGAAACGCATTTGTTTTAATTATAAACATGCTTCCAAACCCAAATTTTCACATTTCTAGCATCAAAATAGTCTTAGTAGCAACCTTAAAACATTTTCCCTTATTTCACTCGGTTAATGGTTCAATTTATACAAATCTCGAAACACGTGTTTTCAAAATTCCAATCAAGAATCTAAATTCGAGGTTTTGTATTTCTTCTTCAAAATTGCCTTAATAGCAACGTATCTTCTAAAAATCGTTCATCCCATATTTCACCCCCCTTAGGGACGGGAATGTCGATTAATCGCTGATGCCTACAGTGTAAGATAAACAACATTTACAAATTTCAAGTTTCTATCGTCTGTAGATTCACTTCTCAGCGCCGTTTTCTGTATTTTAGAAACGGATCGAGAACGCGAAATTTCTATCTTACGCTTTGATATCATTCTTGGTAGTTTTGCTTTTCAAACTGCAATATGCACTTATTTTTCTTTATTCGTACGTTTGCTGCAGAAAAACAACTGAAGAATGTGCATCACGTTCCTCTGTGTATAACCTCTTTGCTATTATAGTGTCAAAAGTCATCGCTTGCCTTCAGTGCGAAATTTATATAAGTCGACGCCCTTCAACTACTATATCATCCACCCTCTTACAGCTATCGACACGGAACTGCTAATCCAGTTGGCAGTATTTTGATCCTAAGCACTACAGTTGTCTTTCCAGAGTTTTTGTTGAGATCATTGGTGTATTGCCAGTGTAGTTAATGCTCAGTTAATGTATGTCTGTGTTTCTCAGTGTTTTATCTTGGAGCGTCTGTTTATCGTTGTATTGCTCCAAATTTTACGGATTTTTGTTCGCCACACTCACCCACCGCCACACATCGTGACAAAACACCATAGTGCTCACCGCGAACCTAAAGGCTACTCTCATGCATAACCACCATTGGTCCGCAGTGAATTATTTTGGCTACCAAGTGAAATATACGGACACGCGTCCCGCGTTCCATTTTGATATATGTATTTTGATTTAGTGCACGCACTGGTAGGTGCGCCACAAGATATGATCGTCACAAAATCATTACTCTGTATTCTTGTATAAGATACATTTTTAAGTTGGTGAGTATTTTGAACAATTTTGATTTACTCGTTGCTAAGCCATATGTTAACTTCAAATATATTGACTTCCGTAACATAACGATGTTCACAAATCTTGAGTAGCTGACATTTGATCGAAACACAAGGTATTACTGTTACCAGTCACTTTCTTTTATTGTACCCAAAACGCGTTTCGAGGGTTTAAGCCCCCATCATCAGGTGGAATAACATTAAGTTGTGTACATGTATGTTAGGTTGACCTGTTGCACTATCTACAAGAGAAAATACAAAACATTACATTTGTACAACTGTTCAAATGAAGTTAAATGTAAACATTTACAATATCACAGTCCCTTGCATTGTCTTAACTTATGTGCAATAAATCATAGCCACCATCTTCGTTTACTTTATGATTTAGTACACATAAATGAGTTTAAGACAAGCAAGGGACCTGTGGCCACTGGAGGTGTGATATTATAACTGTTTACATTTAACTTCATTTGAACAGTTGTACAAAGTTACATTCTGATGTAGTGTTCTGTATTTTCTCTTGTAGACAGTGTAACAGGTCGACCTACCTATACGTACTCAGCTTAATGTTATTCCAACGTTTAGTCTGATATCTTCGCTGTTTATTTCCTTGTTGTTAAATCAGAGCACTCTATAACCGTTTATTCAGTCGAGTGGAATCTCCAATTTAAAGTTGAAAAATAATTCTTTGGCATACGCCAATTCTAAAGATACAGTTCCATAATAAAGATTTACACATATAATTCTGTATCCACATACACACACATGTATTCTCACTTTAATTCAGATGATCGATATTCGTGATATTAAGTCCTAGATCTGTTATTGGAAAAATATTTCTGTCCTACCTCACAGAATTCTTCTGTTATACCGTATTTATCCATCCGCAAACTAGACACAGTAGTTGCTATATCGATTCTTTGTTGTACTGTCTGATACGATTCTTTAACTTTCGAATACCGTTATAGCCTTTTGTTTTCACTTTCATCATACGTAAGTACTGTCAATCAATATATAGATATTACGAACTGAACTGGATAATCTCAAACAGGAGAAAATAGCTAACAATAGTGGAAATATTCTTTTATGAACAAACGTTCATCTTCGTTATAAGTACTCCTTGCTAATAACACTCCTTCTACTTTGCCCTGACTTTAAGTTTAATATTCCTAGAATTACTAACTTTGAATTCCCGTTGAAATTCTAACTTACAAAACCGAATATTTACAAAAATAGTAAACAAAAATTAACGAGCGGTTATATCCCCAGAATGTGTGAGAAACTAACTTATACATTACTCCTAGACTCATTTATTTGGGTTTGTTATTCTTCAAGAAATAATATGAAAGACTGACTTCTAAAAGTATACCGATAACCCACTGTTACTTAAGCCTTCATTAAAGTCACCAATCACTGTAGAAAGTATTTAAACTCCAGCGGTGTAACAATGAGATGTTAGAATCGACATTTGTTAAAGGAAGAAACGTATAAGGTTTCGATATAAGAAGGATCTTACCAGAGTCATTAAGAGATTAAAGTAACGCAGTGCCTTCTGCAAAATACGTGTTTAATCTAAGTGAATATGAAGTTACACAAAGTAAACTTAATAAACTATTTTATATGTATATACAGTAACGGTGCGCCCAGTGTTCTATGCCAAGTGTTCCCTACACTAAGTAGGGAGACGCAAGTAAGCGTAATATTTACCAACTGGCATAGCACCACGTGACTTTATAAGAGTTTATATAAAAATGCAGTTTTTTGTACTGTGTACGTGTTCACTTGCTTTACTGTGCAAATATAAAAACCAACTATGTCCCCAATGGCAACATAGCTTGTTGGAAAATATGATGAAGGAGTCATTATTGAGAGTGCGCTCACCAGCAGTGCTTATCCAGATAGAAAAGAAACGTTGATTATGCGTAGCGCTAATCTCACGAATAGGTGTGCCAGATACTTTTGCCAATTCACCAATTAAAATCGATGACATTGCTTTTAGTTATGTTTGCGATTGAAGGAGAAAGGAAAGGCTTATACATTCTAGACATAGTATGGATTGGCTCTACTAGCACAGCAACAGTTACACTGACTATCGATGCAAATTAATGCTTTTGGTGTTCATTTAACTCAATCTGTTTCGTTGACTTTTTGACTTTAAATTTGCATTCTCACCGGTCGTAATGCTAATTGAAGTCATTCTATATATATATATATATATGTGTGTGTGTGTGTGTGTGTGTGTGTTTACTAATGACATTCTAGCCCTAACGGCTTTAAAGGCAGCACAATTTAGAACTTCCTATTTTGCCTTCTGTGAACTTCTAGAACACGATTTATTTGTGGATTTACGAAGATATTTCTTCTTCGCGGTTGGTTCCCATGTTTGCGCTCATTTTTCCTTTTGTTTCTGGCACGTAACCTGTACATGTTTACGTCTGATAGTTCGTTTTTGAGACAACGTACCATCTATTGCAAGAGTGAACAAAACGTGCAAAGGAGGACCTGAATTGCGGTGTTTATGATGCAGTTCCTTCATTCAAAAAAACAGGGTGGCGACAGTTCAACTGCTTTATAAATTAGACGTTTAACATAGGATGATATGGTGATGGTATGTGTCCTAGTACACAGGGTGACAACCACTAGAGTCTGAATGTCAACGAACCAGTCTGAGAGACCTACGCCAACTCGCCTTTGACAAGCGGGACTATCTGTATCCATAATCCCTCGATGATCCCTTTTGTGGACAGTATGCCCCGACGAGTACAAACGGGCGTCAGTGCAAGAGGACGTGTAACCAGGTATTGGATGGATGGATGGATGTTTAGGGTTTAACGTCCCGTCGACAGCTTGGCCATTAGGGACGGAGCTAACGCTCGGAGTTTTTGGGTGAGGATGAGGAAGGAAATCGGCCGTGCCCTTTGAAAGGAACCATCCCGGCATATGCCTGGAGTGATTTAGGGAAATCACGGAAAACCTAAATCTGGATGGCCGGAGGTGGATTTGAACCACCATCCTCCCGAATGCGAGTCCAGTGCGTTACCACTGCGTCACCTCGCTCGGTAACCAGGTATTAGCAGTACTGGTGTATGCTGCATCCTGGAACGAAATTTCAGAATGTCTAGGTTATTGTCATGCAATCTGTCAATTTCTGTTTTCATTAGCAGTAGGGAGATGTTATATTTTGCCTTCGTATATGTCTACACCGTTTTTATGTAAGAGGTCATTAAACCCTATTACAGAGGTGATGGAACAAGTTTTTGATAGGTGTAATGATCACTAGGAAGGGAAGAGGAATAAATGAATATGGGATAGGAGATACTATGAGTTTGACAGAGCACTGAAAGACCGAAACCGAAGCAAAGCCCCTGGAGTAGACGCATTCCCTCAGAGCTGCTGGAATGCCTGGGAGAGCCAGCCATGAAAAAACTACATCACATGATGTGGTGGATGTGTGAGACAGGCGAAATTCCTTCAGACTATAATAAAAATGATTGGGTAGTACTGCTATGAAGCTGGTTAAGTCGCAAATTCCTTATTATAGGTCACACTTCATGTACAACGTTCGCTCAAAAATGACGCGTTTCGGCTTTACCATCATCAGATTAACCTCTCTTCCGTGCCATGTGCACACGTGAACAGATGTAAGATGTTGTTTAATATGCTTGTCTGCTTTTGTATGTATATTAAACAACATCTTACATCTGTTCACGTGTGCACATGGCACGGAAGAGACGCTAATCTGATTATGGTAAAGCCGCAACGCGTCATTTTATTTTCGAGGGCAAGCTATACATGAAGTGTGACCCATAATAAAGAAATTACGACCTAACCAGCTTCACAGAAGTACTACCCAATCATTTCATCATGGTCGCCTGCCTCCTCAATGTCTATGTCGCATTTACAATATAAGAGAAATGTAATTACCCCCATTCCAAAGAAAGAAAGGAAAAAAAAACAGAGGCAGACAGGTGTGAAAATTACAGAACCGTCAGTTTAATAAGTCATGGCTGTGAAACCTACACACGAATTATTTACACAAGAATGGAAAATTCTGGTAGAAGCGCACCTCAGGGAAGATCATATTTTTGCAACGACTTTTGTCTCGTCGTATAACATCCTGTGTCCTTCTGAGAGACAGTGTTTAGCCACCGCGGATATTTCAGGCTGCATCAATCACGTATGACGGTGATGTTTAACACAACTGTCACTAACGGTACAAATAGTCTGAACAATATATGTTTCGCCGCACGCACACAGTATTTTATAAACTCGAGGCTTCCTTAGGCCTAAATCATCTTTAACAGAGCTAAGAATTACTCTAGTCTTAGCCGGCAGACGAAAAATACACCAGATTTTGTGTTTCTTTAACTTCCTATCTTGGCAGACACGTTACCAGAAAAGTATCAGAACTGAGTCTTCAGCTGGTTCAGGTGGTGGACCGAACTCAAAAAGCCGGTCGAATCTGCCTGTCCGTATAGCCATTTTGGTTGAACACATTCTTGAGTTGTTTTAAAGGAACATAGGTGTATTTTTCGTCCGCCGGCTATGACTAGAACACTTCTTGGCACTGTTAAAGGTGATTTAGGCCTAAGGAAGCTTGACGTTTATGCTGAGTGAGTGCGAGAAAATATATATTGGCCAGACTATTCGTACCGTCAATGACAGATGTGTTGAACATCATCGTCATACGCGATTGATGCAGCCTGAAAAATCCGTGGTGGCTGAACACAGTCTCTCAGAAGGACACAGGATGTTAAACGACGTGGCACAAGTCGTCGCAAATACTTCACGTTACTGGGAGTGTGTTTTGAAAGAAGCCATTGAAATCAGAATAACAGATAACACAGTTAACCGAGATAGTGGTTATTTACTGAGTAAATCATGGAATCGTGTGTTGTCAGACCAAAAGAATTTTTGACCTTACCCACCATTGGAAGCGCTGCAATTTCTCTTACGCCAGAGGTCAGCAGCTACGAGTAAACGCACGCGCTCTGTGCTTGGCGCATGCGCCTTCGTACTTCCGTTGCGTATACAGGGTGTTACAAAAAGGTAAGGCCAAACTTTCAGGAAACATTCCTCACTCACAAAGAAAGAAAATATGTTATGTGGACATGTGTCCGGAAACGCTTAATTTCCATGTTAGAGCTCATTTTAGTATTTCTCTTTAAATGTAAATTTAAATAATTCGTGCAGACTGTCAAAATAGCAAACTATTTCGTTAGTATCCGCACGCAATTGTGCAATCAAGTAATCAACACAGATTTTCTGTGAACGTTTGGGCAGGAATTGGTGATGTCTTGATTGGGCCTCATGTTCTTCCCCCTACGCTCACTGGAGTACGTTATCATGATTTCATACGGGATACTCTACCTGTGCTGCTAGAACATGTGCCTTTACAAATACGACACAACATGTGGTTCATGCACGATGGAGCTCCTGCACATTTCAGACGACGTGTTAGTACGCTTCTCAACAACAGATACTGTGACCGATGGATTGGTAGAGGCGGACCAGTTCCATGGCATCCACGTTCTCCTAACCTCAACCCCCTTGACTTTCATTTATGGGGGCATTTGAAAGCTCTCGTCTACGAAATCCTGGTACCAAATGTAAAGACTCTTCGTGCTCGTATTGTGAACGTCTGTGATACAATACGCCATTCTCCAGGGCTGCATCAGCGCATCAGGGATTCCATGCGACGGAGGATGGATGCACGTATCCTCGTTAACGGAGGACATTTTGAACATTTCCTGTAACAATGAGCTTGAAGTCACGCTGGTACGTTCTGTTGCTGTGTGTTTCCATTCCATGATTAATGTGATTTGAGGAGAAGTAATAGAATGAGCTCTAACGTGGAAATTAAGCGTTTCCGGACACATGTCCACATACCATATTTTCTTTCTTTGTGTGCGAGAATTGTTTGTTGAAAGTTTGGCCGTAACTTTTTGTATCACCCTGTATAGAGCCAGCCGTTACATTCAAGTCACGGCGAGGGCGAATTAGCTTCCTCACCTGATGATGGCGGCCAGTTGGGCCGGAGAAACATTGTGTACAGATGTCAGTATGACCCAGCTGGAGACCCGAGAAGAGTTTCATTAGTCAATACGACGGTAAAGTCAACATAGCCACAAGAATAAGTAAGCAGATCCAATGGATGCAGATTTCCGTTCTTATGAGGATATGAAGAGGCTTGCTCAGGATGGAGTAGGGTGGAGATCTGTATCAAACCAGTCTCCGGAGTGAAGACCACAACAACTCCATCAATTCAATGAAGGCTGTCACGACCGGATGTCATAGTTGCTGGTAGAACTTGCGGGTTATAAGGCCGTGGTCCATAAAACTTTTCAGTTTCACCTAACGTTTCGTCCAGAGCTGCGCCGGATACCTTCAGAGGTCTTCTTACTTGCTTTGAGTCTTGCCGGCAACGCAAGTAAGAAGACCTCTGAAGATGTCGGGCGCAGCTCTGGACGAAACGTTAGGTGAAACTGAAACGTTTTATGGACCACGGCCTTATAACCCACAAATTCTCCAACAATGTTTTCGAAAATAACAAATATAGATCAGAGAAAATTTTTATTCAGACGCTCTTCCATGTTGTATGCAGCGTGATTTAATGACGTGCGAATGCAGTACATGAAATGTGATGTAGTGTGCAGTGCTACGATTGTAAATTAACATTTTCTGACAGAACTTAATTTTTGTTAACAGGTGGAAACATTGGCTCTAGAACCCAAGTATTTTCCGAACTAGTAAGGTACTGCCTAGTGTGGGGGCGCAGTCAGCAAACCGCTTACACGACTGGGAAGGCAGGCCTAAGCCCACAGAGGCCAGCAGGCGCGCCCTGCGGACGGCGGAGGACTAAGAGCCCTTTAACGAGCGAGCCCTATTCGTGACCGGCCCAGTCTCCTGGGTCTCCCCAACCCCCTCCCCTTGTTCCGCGGTGCCGTAGAGGAAGGCGGCTCTTAAAGCTCCTCCCATTTTTCTTCGTTTAGTCGACTACCGAGACGCGTTGCAAAAGGACAAAGAAGACGTTTACCTTTCATTCCTCCTTTCCCTCAGAGAGCCTCTTTGCAACGTATCGCTACTCTCGTTTTCATCACGTCACACTTTGAAATTACCGCGTATATGGCGCCCGTGAGTACGTTGCACGTATCGTGTCTCTCGTGCATTAACTATCCTACTCACAGTTTATTACTGTGCTGAGATCTCGACACACGAAATTCTGTCAACGCATTCTTAACCTATTGTTATAATATGCAAGACGACCAAATTTTTATTTTCAGTGACAGCGAGACATCTAACAATGGCATCACTGTGTCCACGGAACTCATTTTTATGGGAGCAGCAGTCCATTTTGGGTTCGCATCTCGCTGTAAACAGCATCGTAAATAATCGCGAAATTCTATAAGTTGCACTAACCTGGCACACTCCCTCCAAGTAGATAGTTCCAGTGCGTTGAAAGTAAAGCTGACATTCTTCATCGAGTACCTTTTGTCTTAAATGTATGCCACCATAACTGATTCAAGTGTAAAGGCTTAGCTAGGCTATTCGCTGAAGTATTCGAAATTTCGATAGGGATGCCGTTGTTGTTATTGTGGTCTTCAGTCCGGAGACTGGTTTGATGCACCTTCCCTTCGGCTCTGTCCTGAGCAAGCCTCTTCATCTCTTCATAAGAACGGCAACCCTATCCATCTGAATCTGATTACTATAATCGTCTCTCTGTCTCCCTCTGCGATTTTTCCCCGCACACTTATCTGCAATACTGAATTTACGATTCCTCGATGTCTAAGAATGTGTCGTACCAATCGATCCCTTCTTTTAGTCAAGGTATGCCAAAAATTCCTTTTCTTCCCAATTCTGTTCAGTACCTCTTCATTAGTTATGCGATCTACCCACCTAATCTTCAGCATTCTTCTGTAGCACCGCATTTCAAAAGCCTCTATCTTCTTCGACTATTTAGCGACCAAGTTTCACTTCCGTACAAGGCAACAGTCCACACAAGTGCCTTAAGAAGAGATGTTAGCAAAATTCTTTCTTTCAAAAACGATTTTTTTCCATTGCCATTCATCATTTTATATCGTCTGTACTGCGACAATCATATGTTATTTCACTGCCTAACTACTCATCGTTTATTATTGTGCTGAGATCTCATGATGCGAAATTATGGTCAACGCAGCCGTTGTAACCGAACGGCAATACTGTGCAAGTCACCCAAAAATTTAATTTTAGTGGTAACTAAACATCACTGTGTCCAAATAACCAATATTCAGAGGAGCAGCAGTCCATATTCTTTCTTTTTTTTCGCAGCTCGATCTAAACGGCATCGTAAATGATCGTGAAATTCTGTATGTTGTACTAAACCTTGTTCAAATGTTTGTATAGTCTATGGGACTTAACTACGGGGTCATCAGTCCCTAAACTTACAAACTACTTATCAACTACCTTATACTAAGGACGGCACAAATATCCATGCCCGAGGGGGGATTCGAACCCGCGACCGTAGTGGCCGTGCAGACCATGACTGGAGCGCCTCAGTCCCCTCGGCCACCGCGGCCGGCGTACTAAACCTGGCATCTTCTTTTTCAACCCAGCGCGTTAAAAGTATAACTGAGATTCTTCATCGAGTACTTTTTGTTTGAAATGTATTGCCACCATAGCTGATTCTTGTACTCAGGATTAGCTAGACGCCGCAGCAGAGTGGCCGAGCGCATTGAGGCGCTATGCTCCGATGCGCGAAGACGTTCCCCGTCGGGGGGTGCGAATCCCCCCTCGGGCATGGATGTTAGTGTCGTCTGTAGTATAAGGTGGATCATAAGTAGTTTGTAAGTTTAGGGACTGATGACCCCGTAGCTAAGTCCCATAAACTCTATAAACATTTGAACATCTACTTTAATTACGAATTTATTGTTAGTTTAATAAGAAAATCATAATCTTGAAGTCATGTGGTCACAAAGATCAGTGATCTATCGAAAAGTTCCGGTTGACGCCATGAAATGTTTTCTGCTCTTACAAGGGGAACACCAAGTATGGTATCAACGGAATTTGATGGGTCGTAGGTATATTGTGAGGGAATTTCTCCAGACCATCATGCTAAAAGAATTTGATTTCGATTTTCTTAGAAATCAAGGCCCATTGGAATAAATCCTTTTAGGTTGATGGAGAAATTCCTTCACAACATAACTGCGACCCATCAAAATCCGTTGGTACCATACTTGGTGTTCCCCTTGTGAGTGTTTTAAATATATGGTCTGGAAATCATTTAGTTTAATTTTTGCTGGTCATGTTCTTTTAGTTAAAACTTATTTTGACTAAAATGCCATTTTAAACTGTACCTGTTGTTGCCTCAATACAGATCAGTTTCGTCCGATCCGAGGCTACTTTGATTTTTGAAAGCAATTGACTTTTCATAATCCCTTTGAGGCATTCACAGCTACCATAGTGGTTCCGAACACATACAGTCCTCGCTATACTTCACACCATAGGCACTCCTTCACGCCGCGGCAGAGCGGCCGAGCGCATTGAGGCGCTACGCTTCGATGCGCGAGGACGTTCCCCGTCGAGGGTTGTCTGTGACGTCTTTAGTATAAGGTAGTTCATAAGCAGTTTGTAAGTTCAGGGACTGATGACCCCGCAGTTACGTGCCATAAGATTTACAGTCACTTGAACATTTGCACTCCCCCACTTCGGACGTTGCTCGTCTATCACGACGTGGACGAGCGGTTAGATTTCCATAATAGCACTGTTATGCCATTGCATGAAGATGTATGAAAAGATAATTTTGGAGAGATTCAAGAAGCAGATAGAACCATAATTAAGACAGGAAGAGCCATGATTTCGATCTCGAAGGTAAACAATATATGCCGTATTTACAGCCAAACAGGTTATAGAAACGAAATGAGAATTTGGGAAGAGAGTTGAATTCATATACATCACTCAAAACAATTAGGGGATCGGGTGAGATATCGTACACAATATACTTATGATTTGGGTTATATCTGTTCAAATGTTCAAATGTTTGTAATTCTATCGGACCAAACTGCGTGGTCATCAGTCCGTAGCTTACAAATTACTTAAACCTAGGTAAACTAAGGGAGGACTCGAACCTCCACGGCGAGCAACCGTGCGCTCCGCAGCGAGACGCTTTAGACCGCTCAGCTACTCCACCGCGACATTTTATATCTGTTATTTGTGTTTCGTACATTACGACATTTTGCTGTCTCAGCTCTTCACATATCGTGTTTACTTTTAACGAGGCACCATGGGGCAACCATAACAGTGACAAATATATTCTCGTTGTCTTTTAATATGGTGTGTGATCACTTCGGACGGCCAATACAGTTGAAAACGTGCGTGATATGTACAACAAGCGGTTATCAATCAGCTCTTGAGGGATATTTCGCCAATCTTCCATGAGTGCAAAATCCAGTTCTGCAGCCGTTGTTCGAGCTGCAGGTCTGGCTGTAATTCGTCTGCTGAGTGCATTCCAGACAAGCTCAATCGGGTTTAAGTCTGGTGAACAAATTCGCCACTCTATTCGTTCAATTCTCTCAGCTTCAAGCATATTCTCCACCACTGCAGCTCTGCGGGGCAAGGGTTATCGTCCACCAGAAGGAACGCATCTCCTGCTGCACAAGTGTTGAGCACAAAGAAAAGGTCGAAGCATCTCGCGTCTACACCTCTGAGCAGTCAAAGCGACATTCTGAACGGCATAGCGGTCCGTACGTTCATCGATACTGACTCCTACCCACCGATTCGTCCACCACCATGATATGGCATATAAGCAGGATTGTACCACGTTGTATCCAGATGAGGAAATATGATTACTGTATATGTGACACGGAATCGCGATAGAGGCAGGCGACGTACTTAGAATAATTGGTAGTACTGCGTGTGTGCTAAATAGATCGCAAAACATTTTCAATATAAATTATTTTTTTGTGGCGCTTTTCGGTGATTATATATGAGAGCGGCTGAAGTGGCCAACAGATACAACTCTGATGATGGAATCACTGAAACACGTCACTAAAGAATAATTTACATTGAAAATGTTTTGCGATCTATTCAGCACACACGCAGTACTACCAATTAAACGATGATTGTCCGGCTAAACACATAATCTTGACCCATCTGTGAACAGAACCCGGTGCCATTCGTTGCGAATCCAATCCTGATGCTCGTCCGCCCATTTTATTCGGGTTTTAACGGGACACACACCATAGGCCTCTCTGCGTAGAGGCCACATTTCCGAAGGTGATGCCGGACTGTTCATTTTACGAGTCCTGTTGCTGCCTGCAGCGTGCGTTGCAGCTGGCACCAAAACCTTAAGAGTTCAGACATTCAGATCGGGACTAAACGTTGTATATCGATAGAGTATCAACTGAAACTTCTATATAATTCGTGCTGTGTGCTGCCGTCCAGGAGAACGTGCGTAAACGGGAAATTATATGTAACACCTAACCTCCGGAGTAGACGAAAAACATAACTATGAGAGCTTATCACGTTGTGCTACCGTGGGCCAGTTGGTTGAGCGTTAGTTCATCGAATAGAGAATCGTAAGTTCCAACCCTGCCTAGAGGCTTTTTTTTCCTTTTTAACTGCAGTACGTTGAAAATTGTTAAAAGAGAATGTTTATAACGTTCCACGCGTTCATTTCCCAAAAATAGCAACGGCAGCAGTAGCGTACAGACTGGACAGACACGTCAGCCCCACTTGATAGTGTGGGCAAACACACGGCACTCTAGCCACAACACGCACATCTGCTGAACGGAGGTGCTACCTATCTAGCAGTTATTTATTATTATTACAGACGTCGCTTCTGATCCTGCAGCTGTTATTGTTTCATATTCACAGAATATATGACATCAACTGCGAATGGGCAAACCTGAAAACGTGTACCCATCCGGGATTCAAACCCGGGTCTCCTGCTTTCTAGGCAGTTGCGCTGACCGCTACACCACTGGGGACACAGTGATCACCGCACCTGCAAGGATTACCTAAGCACGCCTCCCGTCAGACACAAATTCCCAGCTTCACCCTGCTCGTAGTTATGAAACTAATTTCCGTAAGGGCCACAAACTTTCCCACCCCTACCCACTAACGAAAGGATCATCGCCGGTCACCGGCATTCTTTGAATATGAAACAATAACAGCTGCAGGATCAGAAGTGACGTCTGTTCTTTCGTAACAGACGCCACATGTATATATATAATATGCCGGTGACGGGCAATGATCCTTTCGTTAGTGGGGAGGGGTGGGCAAGTTTGTGGCCCTTACTCTTACGGGAATTAGTTTCATAACTACGAGTTTTAGTACTGTGGGCAGGGTGAAGCTGGGAATTTGTATCTGACGGGAGGCGTGCTTAGGTAGTCCTTGCAGGTGCGGTGATCACTGTGTCCCCAGTGGTGTATGGGTCAGCACAACTGCCTAGCAAGCAGGAGACCCGGGTTCGAATTCCGGTCGGGTACACAATTTCAACTTTGTCCTTTCGCAGTTGATGTCACATAGTCTGTGAATATGAGAATATTTTTGTTGGATTGAGAATCACTGGAAGTATATAGTATATAGTGGGCACCAGTGAGACTCTCAATTAGTTCCTCGCCTTTAACGTTTATCCATTTTTACCAGGGACCCATGTTACATGTTTCGTAAAACTTATGTGTTCATATGAGGATTAAGAATATTTTATAAACTTTACCAAATTTTCAAATGTTCGTAAATCTATAGGACTTAACTTCTCCGGTTATCAGTCGCTAGGCGTACACACTACTTAAACCAATTAATCTAACTTAAGGAGAAACACACACACATTCCCGAGGAAGGACTCGAACGTCCGACGGCGAGCTACCGCGCTCTCCGCAGCAAGTCGCCCTAGAACGCTTAGCCTCTCCACCGCGGCTTTACCAAAGCTGGTAATTTTAAAGCTGGTAATGTTGAAAATGAAATGTTTTCTTCTTCTGTAAGTCGTCAGATAGGCCAACTGGCAAGAAAATTCCAAGACAGCGAAAATCTTTACTTTGCGAGATCCACGCCGCTTCACACGCTTTCGGCAGCTGAGAAGTTTGCGCCCTGACTTAACTTCCCAAAAATTTCCCATTTTTTATTGATGTAGTGGCTAAGAGGCTGCAGTTTCCCCCTGTGCCGTCAACGAGTTATAAATCTTTGGGTTACGTTTCAGCACATGGGATAGGCTAATGTCTTCTATTTGCTCCACTCCTTTCAGTTTGCCAGAAAGGCACCCATTTGTCACATTTGCTACATTCAATTTGGTAGAATCTAGCACAAACATTCTTGCTTTAGTAACAGTCAGCGGTGGGATGAAGAAAATTCTTTTTATTTATATATTTATTATTTATTTTTATTATTTGAAAATATAATAATACCGGTCTACTGGTTCCGTGTGGTACCATAGTATTAATAGAAGGTCATTTTTGCTCAACAGTGAAGAAGGGAAGAATACTTCAAAAGACCAAAAAATTTTTAATACAGTAACAACAGAAATTTACGAAGAATCATACTACTGGAGAGTCACTAGCAAGCGTTAAGAGGTACTGAAATATCTTTCCTGTGAGCACAGCGGCTCCTCATTACATTCCTACGCAGAGTAAAATACTGACGCTATCTAGCTACAGAAGACAATTCATAACTTCAGGACTTTAAAAAAGTCGAATATAATAAGACAACATGACAAAGGAATAAATGATTATCGCAGATGCATTGTGAGCCAGTTAATAAAACATGAATAGGTATAGCAAAAGTAAATGAAAAAGCTAATATTTACTCGGAAAGTGAACTGAAGACTATAAAGGCAACGAACGATGCAGAGTAACAAATAGCAACCGAGAAATAAATTACTATGGACCGAGTTTTAAATTAAAGGTTAGTTGATAATTTTCATTAAACGTTGTTGTAGTCCTGTTTGAAGAATAACAATAGCGAACGCACGTTAACTCGTAACGAAGATTTAACAAACATACAAACTTTCATGACGAAAGAATACTTTCCGCAAGTCACTACAACTAGAGCTAAAAGAGGAACACGATTCATACATTAATGTCAGAAAACTAAGTTTCATAGACAAACTTCGGACAAGATTATGACTTCTATATTTGCACTTATTGACATAAAAAACGCGTGAGGTAGGCGGACATAAAAAACGACTGCGGTAGGCGATATTGACTGGGGCTGTTGAAGCCTGACTCACAGATCAGTTTCCGTGACAGCTGGGGATATGTAATGGTTTCCACACTTTAAACAAGCCATCTCGCTGCTATAATGAACAATTTGAGACTTGATATTTCCCGACAAGCCGCAGCGTTCTATACAATATCGAGTTGGTTTCAACAATCGCGGGATATGTGAATCACCAGGCACAACGGATCCGTAAGAATAGACGAATCTGCACCAACAATAAGTGACAGTTGTTTAAAATATGACAGTTTCTTAAATAACATTAAAGCTGTCATAGAAAACGACTGTTGTTGTCTTTGAAGAAATATGCAAAACGACTAATCACCCAGTACCCGCATGTGCGGATATACTGTATAAACACCGATAGTGTTTTTTTTTATAAATATAGCCCATAAATGAGAAAATATTGTTCTCCATAAAATATTACTTACTCAGTGTTTTGTTTATGAGAGACTGTTACTATTTACACAGTGCGTTATAAACGAGCAGTTTGATGTCTGATTAAAATAAAATAATACTTTAAAAGTTACCGTGTATCACACAGTTTGAAAACAAGAGAAAACTCTGACGAAACTAGAAGGAAAGTTAATCGAAAATTAAATGACTAACAAACGAAATAAATCGTGATAAAGTTATTCTTCTTATATGTTCATGAGACGTCATTAGATCGCTGGACGAGGGAAAGCTCAAGAATTTGACGGAATCATGATGACAGTATCTTATTTATCAGTTGCCATTGTTACACGTGACCTGCACCCTGCAACCCGAGATATCCCTGGGAGATGGACTGAAAAATGACAAAGTAAAATAAATTTCGGTGTAGTTGTACATTTACCTGAAGATACAGGGGCCACCGGCATCGCCAAAATATTGCGTCTGGACGACTTAATGAACTGGTTGGAAACTCTAGAAGAATACCACGAATACACAGTACCTCCCTCAATTTCCTCTATAAATAAAGAGATCGTCACGTGAACAACAGAGCTCCCTCGACTCATAAAAGTCGGTTTTGGCCAAAATAAAAGTTGGGTGAGTTCAATGAATGTTGAAACAAAAGTACAGTTTCTTTAACAAAGTGTTCTGACTCTTTGCGGGAATCTATGGTACACAGTGTGACTACTTCCAAAGTGACAACTGCATTTAAGGAGTTGAGTCTGAGAATCGTAAGACCGCTGATAAAATCATTTTAATTCCTTATATGACGAGGACACTTGCAGCAACAGTTCTCAAAAGCGAAGTTCAATGCTTGAAGAAGTTGTGCGTCGCAGACACGCAACTTCCGTCTTTCCCATTTTCAGTAGGTCATATAACATTGGTGGAACCTCGACAAAAGTTACTGATATTTTCGCAACTTTCTGAAGGGTGAGGTAACATTTAAGAGTGCGGTCATCTTTTGGACCACTTGGTAATTGGGGCCTTTATGGAAAGTTTAATATACGTGCTAGTCTAGCAGACCGTGCGTGTTCCATGCCCATCAGACAAGTAACTATGCGGCTATCCTTCTGATTCCCACTAATATTTCGCGATCTTCTCTCCCCGTCTATTTTAATATTGATGTTTCTTCTTCGACTTGTAGTGCGAACACTGTCTGTGTCTGTAATTCTCTCTGAGCCTTATACAACCTCCTCCAATAGCTGAACTGGGTAATGAGTAGCGTAGAAGAAGGTGATGTGACATAAGAAAAGAATAAATATACACCCGGACGACGCCGAGAACATGAGCTAGTAGTTGTATACATGCCTTCACAGACGAGTAAAATTTCACTGTGGATGCACAAAAATCATCAGAGCCCTAGCGAATGCAGATATAGCTGCAAGAAAGAGCGGTAATCCACGGGTAACACAACAACAATAGCGCGACTTAAGTTTGGAATTGATGCAGGATGCGAAGTATGTTTCAAACTTCACTACGATAACTTCTAGGGAAGTCATCCAGCAGAAATTTAAGATGAACAATTCGATGGTTAATAGTTACGGAAAACGTATGACAATTATACTTTTATTGTTCATTCAATATTAAGAATAATCATGGTTTTAATATTCAAAATAATGCAATACTTTTTCTAAAACCAAGTTTATTCTGCAAGTAATATAAGAACAGAAATTAAATTCATAACAGTTTAGTCGAAGCAGAGATAGCCACCTCTTGCGTTGAGCACAAAATCCGGGTTATAGTGTACTTTGTTCCGGTCATGCATAAGCTGTTCAAACGTGTGTAAAGTCCTATGGGACGAAATTCCTATGATCATCGGTTCCTAGTCTTACACGGTACTTAAACTAACTTCTTCTAAGGACAACACACACACAGCACACACACACACACACACACACACACACACACACACACACACACCATGCTCGAGTGAGGACACGAACCTCCGACGGGAGCGACCGCGCGCAGCGCAACATGACGCTACAGAATGCACGGCCACTCCTGCGCAGTCCTCCACATTAGCTATGTCTTGTGACTATCACGGAGATCAGTCACGCATCCATGTTAATTAACCGTACAAAAACTAATGTATCTGACTGGTCTTGATATATATGTCAGTTTCACTTGCCTGCCAAATGATGTGCACCGCAACTGTGGCGAAGCGTGTAAGAATATTAAACAAAACAATAATTGTGATTTCTTAAAGTACGGATTCCCAATTTTTTTTCTTGGTCATCGGTCCGTAGGTGTACAAACTAGGTAAATTCAATAACACTAACCACATCATACACTTACCAAAACCCAAGGGAGGACTCAAGCCTCCGACGGGATAGGCCACGCAATCCTTGTCATGGCGCCTCACACCACGCAGCCATTCCCAAGCCATTCTCCTTCATTCATTAAAAAGGCAAATCAGTCAACAATCCACAGATTGCTTTGAACACCATAGTGCTTTATTAAGCATTGTCGTGTTTGGAGGTGGTATACTGTTGCCTTCCTCCGACCTTCGAACTAACTTACGCAACCAGTTTAACGTGGGTTCTAAACCACAGTGCAACTCAGTATTTTTACATCAACAACATTGATGATGGGAAAGAAGTGAAAAGAACAGATAAAGAATTCAAGAACTGAGCTGGAATCGAACCTGCGAACTTTGGATTCACAGTTTGGTACTCTATACTATGCTACCGAATCGCACTTTTACGACATATTATTTCTTCATTGCGTGTGCTAGTTTACTGTCACTTCAAAACTCAAATCTGCATCGTTAGAGTAACAAGTACAACCGAAATTATTCTATTAATTACACAGGTATCTTGGAACATTAATCATCTCCGCATTTATTGTATCCAATGTGTATACGTGGACAGTAAAAAAATAAATTCCCTGACTTCCGTGTAAATAGCTAAATTTTTCCCCGCTTTCATTCGGGGTTAAATGAAAATGTTTTCCCGTTGAACTGCGCTTTTTCTGTTGTACTCGAATGGAGCAGTAAAACTTACTCATTATTTAAAAGGTTAATGTGTTGTAAAGCGGCGTACAAATTCTCGTGTTGAAATGCACTTACAATGCCGTTGTATTTTCTTTCGTGACGCTTAGATATTTAGTAACAGCGCGACAATTTATGGGGAGTAAGAAAGGACCAGTTGCAAACAGCCTGTGAGAATGTTGTTTTCACTTCTATTTCGTAGATGTAATTTGAGTGTATTTCAGTTTTCTCATGACGACACATCTGTTGTAATTTATGAGAAGGTCGTTTATCATTTACATTGTTTTGTAAAATACTTTGCAGTTTTGTACGAATAGGTTGACATTTTCGTGTAGGCCTATGTTGTTAGGCTATAATCCAGTACAACAGCTTTAACCGCTTGTCATATATATATATTTGCTGTTTTCTTCGATTGTGTCACGATTTTAGAGTACGTTGTTGCGCATGAACCCAATGCAGCGACAAAGGCATGAGCATAACAAATAACTATTGGGCCCGGTGGTCTCAGGGTAAAGTGCTTCACTGAAGACCCCAGGGTCGCGGTTTCGAAATCCGATTGGATTGCGGATCCAGTCTTTGTTTTAACCCAGCCTTCCTCTTTCAACGAAGGTCCACTTTACTCAGTTGGAAAATTGGGGTACGTTAGGGACACGCAAGTCGCCGATGTGGCGTCCAATTTAAAGACTTGCACCAGGCCAATAAGCCACACGAAATTATTAACAGATAAACTCCTGATTGGCTGTCTTCAATTCCGCAATTTCCATGATATTCTTTACGGATAATTATACTCTTTACCATCGTTATTGTATAATTTGTAACCTATCTAATTTAATAACTAAACTAACCTTGAAGATTAGCCTTTTTAACGTCTGTTACCCGTTAACATATACCACAACATAATGCGCCAGTATAAGTTTAAATAATTGCTTAAATGGCTGGTCTTCAGAGCCCTAAATTTCCTTAGTAGCTGGATTGCAAAGCGTTGATTTGAATGGGAGTCAGACGGTTTGTGTTTTAAGAAATCCATAGCACATTGTCATTATTTACGTTATTCTCATAGCATAAAAGACAATTTCCTTTGGAAGTATAGCAGCTTTTACCCGAGACTTGATAGAAACGTGAACAAATGAAACATTATCCTCACGACAACAGTTTGTTTTGAAGTATTCCATACTCTTCGTCCTGACGTCTTTGATACATACTGCGCTCGGCAGACGCTTGTAGGTTATGTGCAAGGTGTTTTGTTTTAAAATGCGCCTTTTCGTCGCAACTAAAGATTTATTTCCGTGTTATCCTCTTGTTTATGTTTTACTAGCTGAAAACGTAACGTTGCCCGCGTAATTATTTACTCATTCCTGCCTTGAGTTAGTAATTCTCCTATCACTTCTCTCTCTGTCCATATACTTTTTTCTAAAAACTTGCAATATTTATCGGAGAATATATAATAAATAAAGCTGTCTTCCAGAATGTACTTAATTATAACTGAAGTACAAAATTATAAATGCAGTATCGAAACAAAATATAGTAATCAAAATACAAATTACATATAAAATTCGTAAGCTCTCATATTTATTGAGTTATTTGTTGTAAAATTGTATAATTTTTCAAGTGTATATTCAATTGCATAAGTGCTGAATGTCTGCAAAATCTGATGCATTATTTGGCAGTTTCTTGCAACTCCTATTGTTTATGACGTTATATCTCCTGAACCATGTGTCGTATGTGTTTTTTACTCTACAGCAGTTACTATGTCGTGTAAGGAAGGGTGTGCACCAAATTTGGTTGAAATCGGTCCAGCGGTTTAGGAGAAAATGAGCAGCATTGTTGTGTAATGCAGCAGTTTTGCTCATTGTTTATGACATCATATCTCGTGAACTATGTGTTGTACGTTATTATTACACTTACGTCAACCGTCCTCGTGGATTGAAGCTTACGTGTAAAAACTTTCATGAAGATTGGAGCAAAACCGTTGATTTGTATGCAATACGTATACACATATGCACAAACATACGGACACTCTGCTTTATATATAAATATTGCTACAGTGTTATTCTGCAGTAGCGGCCTAAAGTAAAGTTCTTAGCACCCAAAATTTATCTTAAACCCGCGGCTCCGCTCGCGTGTTGGTTGATTATGATAGATAAGCTATCATTCAGTAGTGTGCTATGAGAATGGTTTTGAAGGATGAAATGAAATACAATATCTTATTTATAAACAAACATTTTAATCAACATTCAAATAAAAAATAAAATTATATGAAGTACTTATTGATTTACAATAGCACTCGTTTCACTGAATCCAATCACGAAATTCAACAATAACGATTGTAATAATATCACAGATCGATCAGTTGATGTAATGTGCGAAACGTCAAATCGATTTTTTAAAGAGATATATTAAAAGAAAATTCTTTTTTACTGCTTTATTCATTTATTCTCATATATCCTTATTCGTATGCTTATCCTTACAGAGAAAGAGCTGAAGACATTGTCGCACGCATAGACCAAAGATATGGTCTGCGGCATCACGTTTCGCTGTATGTAACCTCCTTGCTATAGAGTCGGAAACGTCATCTATGGCCTTCAGTCCGAATTTTTTTATAATTTGACAACTTTCAACCACCATAGCTTGCTCCCCTTATAGTTATCGGCATAAAACTGATATGGTGGACAACGGGAGACTTCGGACAACAATTACACACAGACCACTCGTTTGTGTTCTGGACTTTTCGCTGCAGAGCAAAATATTAACACATGCACACGTAGAAGTTTATATATACCGATAACTTTGCATCCGAATATACTCCATCCTTTTATCATTTTCAAAGAGTGAACAGGATTTCTGGTCAGGTGAGTACAGGATTATAAATACAAAATCAGTTGGGGGTATCACAGGAGTAGGGCTTATAATGAATAAGAAAATAGGAATGCGGGTAAACTACTATAAGCAGCACAGTGATCGCATTATCATTGTCAAGATAGATACGAAGCCAACACCGACAACAGTAGTACAGGTTTATATGCCAACTAGCTCTGCCGATGATGAGGAGATAGAAGAAATATATGAGGAGCTAAAGGAAATTATTCAGACAGTGAAGGGAGAGGAAAACTTAATTGTGATGGGAGACTGGAATTCGGTAGTAGGAAAAGGAAGAGAAGGAAAAATAGTAGGTGAATATGGACTGGGCAGGAGGAATGAAAGAGGAAGTCGCCTGGTAGAATTTTGCACGGAACATGATTTAATTGTAACAAACACGTGGTTTAAGAATCACAAAAGAAGGTTGTATACGTGGAAGAGACCAGGGGACACCGGAAGGTATCAGATAGATTTTATAATGGTAAGACATAGATTCCGGAATCAGGTTATAAACTGCAAGACATACCCAGGGGCAGATATAGACTCTGACCATAACTTGTTAGTCATGAACTGTAGGCTGAAGCTGAAAAAACTGCAGAAAGGTAGGAAAATAAGGAGATGGGACTTAGATAAATTGAAGGAACGTGAAGTTCTGGAGAATTTCAGAGGGAGATTTAGGCAACAATTGACAAAAACAGGGGGAAATAAAACAGTAGAAGAGGAATGGATAGCATTGAGAGATGAAATAGTGAAGGCAGCAAGGGACAAAATAAGTAGAAAGGCAAGACCTACAAAAAATCCTTGAATATCACAGGAAATACTAAATTTAATTGATGAAAGGAGAAAATATAAAAATGCAGTTAATGAAACAGGCAAAATGGAGTACAGTCGACTAAAAAATGAGATTGACAGGAAGTGCAAAATGGCTAAGTAGGAGTGGCTAGAAGCCAAATGCAAATCTGTAGAAGAATGTATAACAAGGGGAAAAGTAGATACCGCCTACAGGAAAATAAAAGAGACATTTGGGGACACGAAAAGCAATGCTACGAATATCAAGAACTCAGATGGGAAACCAGTTCTCAGCAAAGAAGGGAAAGCTGAAAGGTGGAAAGAGTACATAGAGTAGCTCTACAAAGGAAATGAACTTGGAGACGATGTTGTAGGAAGGGAAGAGGAAGTAGATCAAGATGAAATAGGAGATACTATACTGAGAGATGAATTTGACAAAGCCTTGAAAGATCTAGGTCGGAACAAGGCCCCAGGAGTAGATGACATACCCTCAGAGCTACTAAAGGCTCTGGGAGAGCCAGCCATGACAAGACTATTTGAACTGGTGTGTGGGATGTATGAGACAAGCGAAATGCCCTCAGACTAAGAAAAATGTAATAATCCCCATTCCAAAGAAATCAGGCGCAGACAGGTGTGAAAATTACAGAACCATCAGTTTGATAAGTCATGGTTACAAAATATTAACACGAATTATCTACAGGAGAATGGAAATGCTGGTAGAAGCTGACCTCGGGGAAGATCAGTTTGGATTCAGGAGGAACATAGGAACCCGGGAGGCAATACTCACTTTACGTCTTATCTTAGAAGATAGATTAAGGTAAGGCACACCTACATTTTTAGCTTTTGTAGATTTGGAGAAAGCATTTGACAATGTTGACTGGAATACACTCTCTCAAATTCTGAAGTCAGCAGGGGTAAAATACAGGGAAAGGAGAGTTATTTACAACTTGTAAACAAGGCAGACCGCAGTTATTAGAACTCGAAGGGCATGAAAGGGAAGCATCAGTTGGGAAGGGAGTAAGACAGGGTTGTAGCCTTTCTCCGATGTTATTCAATTTGTACATCGAGCAGGCGATGAAGGAAAGCAAGGAAAAATTTGGAATATTGATTAAAGTTCAGGGGGAAGAAATAAAAACATCGCGTTTTGCTGATGACATTGTAATTCTGTCAGAGACAGCAAAGGACCTGGAAGAGCAGTTGAATGGAATGGACTGTGTGTTGAAGAGAGCGTATAAAATGAACATTAATAAGAGCAAAACAAAAATAATGGAATGTGGTCTTAGAAAATCAGGCGATGCTGAAGGAATTAGATTAGGTAACGAAACAATGAAGGTGGTAGATGAGTTTTGTTACTTGGGTAGTGAAATAACATGCGATGGTTGCAGTACAGAGGATATAAAATGCAGAATGGCAATGGGAAGAAAAGCATTTTTGAAAAAGAGAAACTTGCTAATTTAAGTGTAAAGAAGTCTTTTCTGAAGGCATTTGTGTGGAGTGTTGCCTTGTATGGGAGTGAAACATGGACGATAAGCAGTGCGGACAGGAAGAGAATAGAGGCTTTTGAAATGTAGTGCTACAGAAGAATGCTGAAGATTAGGTGGGTAGATCGCATAACTAATGAAGAGGTACTGAACAGAATTGGTGAGAAAAGGAATTTTTGGCATACCCTGACTAAAAGAAGGGATCGCTTGGTAGGACACATTCTTAGACATCGGGGAATCGTGAATTTAGCATTGGAGGGAAGTGTGTGGGGTAAAAATCGCAGAGGGAGACCAAGAGACGCGTATAGTAAGCAGATTCAAGTGGATGTGGGTTGCCGTTCTTATGAGGAGATGAAAGGCTTGCTCAGGATAGAGTAGGGTGAAGAGCTGCATCAAACCAGTCTCCGGACTGAAGACCATAACAACAACAAATATAATTTTCAAAGAGTAATTATTCCTCCGCATTTCGCGTTATATTCTTCAAATTACTGAATATCTATCAGATCTCTATGAAACCTTCCTCTAAAACCTTCCTCAGGTATAAATTAGTAACTGTATAAATATTTAAGTCTCTGCGTCTTGTCGTTCGGACGTGATAAGTGTACACCGAACAGACATTCACATTAATATATATATATATATATATATATATATATAGATTAATAGCTATCCGATCGCCATAAAACCGTGCTTAAAGCCTTCCCCGGATAGACATTAGTAACTGTACAAATTTTTAGCTCTTTATGTCTTGTGGTTCATACGTGATAAACGTACACCGAACAGACATTCGCATTTATAGATATAGATAACTGATAGACAATAAAAATCACAGAGCTTCTCCCAGAGCTTCTGGTGCGTATCCAAATGAAAGTTAGATGGTATCATAGTACCGGCACATTTCCGTTGGTAATGAACCGATAACTGCAGCATGCCGCCGGCAGGTGGGGCGGTCCAGCTGCGACGCTCCCACGCCGGCGGTGTCGACTCGCCGCACACGTGTCCGCCGCTCGATGGCCTGCAAATGAAGCGCTCCTGGTGATTGCCTGTGACGTCATTAGCACCACCGACCGCCGAACGCCGGCCCTCGCCACGCGCGACACTGGCCAACCCTCACTTTATTCCCCACTGAGATTGCCACGCCACGCTGAGGATCACCACACATACATGTTGCTGGCGAAACCGTGGTGCCGCGGTGGAGTAGCCGAGCGGTCTAAAGCGTCTCGCTGTTGGAGGTCTAAAGCGTCTCGCCGTGGAGGTTCGATTCCTCCCTGGGGCGTGGGTGAGTGTGTTGTCCTTAGGTTAGTTTACCTAGGTTTAAGTAGTTTGTAAGCTACGGACTGATGACCACGCAGTTTGGTCCGATAGATTTACAAACATTTGAACATTTTTTTTGAAACCGTGGTAGACCACACTGGTTGGCCCGTCGTCAGAAGCAGTGCACACACGTCCATTAGTAGATATCAGAATACGGTTTCTAGATTTACATCTACATGGGATACTCTGCAAATCACATTTAAGTGCCTGGTAGAGGGGTGATCGAACCACCTTTATACTATTCATCTACCATTCCATTCTCGTATAGCGCGCAGGGAAGAATGAACACCTTTTCTCGAGCTCTGAATTCTAGTATTTTATTCCGATGATCAGTTTGGTTTTCAAAAACGCTTTTCAACTGGAAATGCTATATATACCTTCACTGGTAAAATATTAAATGCTTTGAATAACCGGACATCACCAGTTGGAATTTTTTGTGATCTCTCAAAGGCTTTTGATTGTGCAAATCATTGTATTCTTCTAGATAAAAAGGTAAAGCAGTCAACAATCCGAAGATTGGTTTGAACACCACAGTGCTTTACTAGGCATGGTCCTGTTTGGAGGTCGTATGCCGTTACCTTCCTCCGACCTTCGAACTGACTTACCGAGCCAGTTATGGGGGGAACCTACAGTTTAACGTGAATTTCGAAGCACAGTGCTACTCGGTATTTTTCACATGAGCAATACTGACACAGATGAAAGAAGTGGAAAGTGACAAATAAAAATCCAAGGACCTGGCGGGTATGAGTGGGACAGTGCGCAAATGGTTTAAATCATACTTAACTGGAAGAATGCAGAAAGTTGAAATAAGCAGTTCACATGATATAGGGGAAACAATTAATTCCTGTAACTGGGGTGTTATCAAAAATGGGGTCCCACAAGGTTCGGTCTTGGGTCCTCTGATGTTTTTAATATATATTAATGACTTGCCATTCTACATACATGAAGTTAGTACTTTTCGCTGATGATACAAGTATAGCTATCACACCTGACAAACAGCAATTAACTGATGAAATTGTAAATTATATCTTCCAGAAAGTTATTAAGTGGTTCTCCACAAATGTACTCTCATTAAACTTTGATAAAGCCCAGTACATACAGTTTCATACAGTAAATGGCATGACACCATTAATAAACATAGACTTTGAACATAAATCTGTAGCTAAGGTAGAATATTCAGAATTTTTAAGTGTTTGCATTGACGAGGGACCGAATTGGAAGAAACATATTTAAGATATCCTGAAACGTTTGAGTTCAGCTACTAATGCTATCAGAGTCATGGCAAAATTTGGTGATATACTTCTCAGTAAATTAGCTTACTACGCCTATTTTCATTCACTGCTTTCATATGGGATCATATTCTGGGGCAATTCAACATTGAGTGAAAAAGTATTCATTGCACAAAAGCGTGTAATCAGAATAATTGCTGGAGCCCAGTCAAGAGCATCCTGCAGACATTTCTATGTACCTCACTGTAGCTTCACAATATATATATTCACTCATGAAATTTGTAATTTACAATCCGACCCAATTCAAAAGTAATAGCGTGTGCATAGCTGCAACACTAGGACAAAAGAATGATATTCACTAATTATGGTTAAATCTAACTTTGGCACAGAAAGGCGTGAATTATGCTGCCACAAAAGTCTTTGGTCACTTACCAAGCAGCATCAAAAGTCTGACAGATAGCCAACTAGTATTTAAAAAGAAATTAAAAGAATTTCTGAATGGCAACTCCTTCTACAATGTAGATGAATTTTTAGATAAAACTAAAAAAAATAAGAAAGTGAAATGAAATAAAAATAAAAAAATTCTTAAAATATTGATTGTCAATTATAGACAACATTACGAAATTTCGTATATTTGATCTATGTAATAAGTATTCATCTAATCTAATCATTTCTACTTATGTGGGTGGGAGTCAACAATATATTTTTCATTCGGAGGAGAATGTTGGTGATGGGAGTTTCTTAAGCAGCCCACGCCGCAGCGATAAGCGCCGTTGTTGTAATGATTCCCATCCCAGATCCTGCATCATTTCCGTAACGCTGTCTCCCCTGTATCGTGACAATACGAAACGATCTGCCCTTCTTTGGACTCTTTCGATGGCTTCCGTCGAACCCACGTGATAAGGATCCCACACTGGACAGCAATACTCCAAATGAGGACGGACAAGCGTAGTGTATGCAGTGTCTTTAGAAGTTCTGTTGCATCGTTCAAGTATTTTGCCAATAAAACGCAGTCTCTGGTTCGCCTTTCCTACATCATTATCTACACGTTCTTTCCACTGTAAGTCTTATGTAATAGTAATTCCCAGGTATTTATGGGAGTTTATTGCCTTCACATTTGATTGATTTATCTTGTAAACAAAGTCTGCCGGCCACGGTGGCCGAGCGTTCTGCGGCGCGTCTGCACGGTCACTACGGTCGGGGGTTCTAATCCCCCCCTCGGGCATGGATATTTGTGCCGTCCATAGTATTAGGTAGTTCATAAGTAGTTTGTAAGTTTAGTGACTGATGACCCCGTAGTTAAGTCCCTAAAGCTCTGCAAACGTTTGAACATGAAACGAAGTTTAACGGATTTCTTTTCGTACTCATGTAGACGACTTGACACTTCTAATTATTTAGAGTCAATTGCCGATTTTTACACCACAGTGATATCTTATTTAGATCGTTCTGCAGTTGGGTTTGATCTTCATATGACTTTACTAGACGATACATGTGGGGTCATCTGCAAACAACCTAGGAGAGCTGATATTTTCTCCCAGATCGTTCATGTAGATAAGAAACAAAAGATAACCAATAACGCTACCTTGTGAAAATCCGGGTATCACCTTTGTTTTAGTCGATGCCTTACCATCGATTACTACGAACTGTGTCCTCTCTGACAGGAAATCCCCTATCCAATCGCAAATTTGGGGCGATATACCATAACCAAGCAATTTGATTAAAAGCCGTTTGTGAGGTACGGTGTCAAAAGCCTTCTGGAAATCTAGAAATACGAATCAATCTGATATCCTTTATCGGTAGCACACACCTTTTCCTGTGAGTAGGGAGCTTGTTATGTTTCACATGAACGATATTTTGTAATCCCTGTTGAACTTGGGTCTATAGATCATTATGTTCGAGATAATTCAAAATACTTGAATACAGAATATGTTCCAAAACCCTGCTGCAAATAGACGTCAATGAAATAGGCCTGTAGTTTAGTCGGTTACTCCTTCTGCCTTTCTTTCCTTCAACACTAGAAATATTACTCAACGTCGTGGCCACCAGTCATACTTTCTAGTATGAACCTTGGCAGGTCTAGTGGTTGAAACGGTTGCTGGTCGGGCCGGGTAGAGAAAAAAGGGGGAAATCACTTTTCTGATTTTCAAGCTGTAAAAGCTGTTGACGGACCACTCCACAATGTTTTATCAACTTATCTTTTTCTTGCATGTTTTCCATTGCTTGTGACAATCGAAAATGCTTAATTTTCATTCTGCGTGAGTTTTTAGTTTCATAACGCTTCTCACTCTAATTTGAAGAAAGCGTAAGGTTTAAAGATCTGGTTTTTTGACACGTGGTAATAGAGTATCGTAGCTTTCTAGTAAAACATTAACCCCTTCTTCATTCGTAACATTTTTAAAATGATCCTCTCTGACAAGTATGTGTACTTAATTTATTCAAAATGTTCAATAGCGGGTTGCTTACTGTTCGATGCATGTTAGACCATACATTACAGCGAGTGAAGAGAACTAAAAATACAGAAAGTTTTTTGAAACGGTTGTCGCAATGAACCTTTCTCGTTTAAAGAGTAAATTATTTGCGTATTAATATCCATCTCATCATCACTCTCTTCCTGTTCGTCCCATTCCCTCCCCCCTCTACATCGATTTCCTCTATCTCCTCTTAGAACTATATCTAACCTAAAGCCATGTTAACTGTTCAAAATCTTATATCTCCGAAAGTTCTTGACCGAATATTTTAACACAACATTGATACGAAAAATCGCAAAAGTAGTATACATGTAGGTGTTATACAAGATATGCAAGGTATATACACCTAATAACCTTCCTGTATTACAATGCAATGTTGTGTCAAAATTCAAAGCAATCAAGCAAGAACGTTCGGAGATTAACGATTATACACAAAGCAACACTCTTGAAAAATATGAACCGCCGGGCCTGAACCTTGGAGTTATACCGAGGGATCAAAAAGTCAGTAAAAATTTGAAAACTTAGTAAAGCACAGAATAATGTAGACAGAGAGGTAAAAATTGACCCACATGCTTGGAATGACATGGGGTTTGATTAGAACAAAAAAAATATCAAATTAAGACAAAGCAAAGATGATGTTCTTTGCAGTAAATGCGCAATATGTTCACTATCATTCCTCAACAATAGCTGTAGTTACGGAATAATGTTGTAAACAGCACTGCAAAGCACACCGTCTTTTTCGACGTTCGAGGACAGATACTCATCGAATTGCTCGAGCAAGGTAAATCCATTGACAGTGGCGTGTACTCAGGGCTGGCTCTAGGGGGTGCGGGCCGTGCCGTCGCCCTGGGCGGAAGATTTCTGGGGGCGGCAAATTCCTGAATTTTCATATAGTTCTGATAGTTTAAATTAAACAAGACAATGAAAAGTGGAAGTGTCGTGTATAAATGCAGAAATGTGAAAACAAGTTGGAGATACAAGCTTTTACAGATTGATACACACTGATACTGACAACAGTGATATTGTGTTATCCTACAAGCAAAATAAACGTGAACGTTTACTACGCAGAAGCTTGAGCCAATGTTTTCGACAGAATTCGGACGCTTCCGCGCCGCGGTGGAGTAGCCGAGCGGTAGCCGGCCGCGGTGGCCGAGGAGACTGAGGCGCTCCAGTCACGGTCTGCACGGCCACTACGGTCGCGGGTTCGAATCCCCCCTCGGGCATGGATATTTGTGTTGTCCTTAGTCTCAGCTAGTTCATAAGTAGTTTGTAAGCTTAGGGACTGATGACCCCGTAGTTAAGTCCCATAAGTTCTACAAACATTTAAAAAAACAACAGGGCGCCGTGGCTCAGCGCGCCCTGTCAGAGGGCTGAACGTTCTCTGTAACAAAAAAGCTGAGCCAAATGATCAACGAACGACCAAGTACGAACAATAAAAACGACCGCAGACCATAGATCTACATGAAAAAAAAAAAATTAAAAAAAAAAAAGTGGTCTAAAGCACCTCGCTGCGGAGCGCGCGGTTGCTCGCCGTAGACGTTCGAGTCCTCCCTAGGGCATGGATGTGTGTAGTAGATTAGTTTACCTATGTTTAAGTAGTTTGTAAGCTACGGACTGATGACCACGCAGTTTGGTCCGATAGATTAACAAACATTTAACCTTTTTTTTTTTTTTTTTTTTTTTTTTTTTTTTTTTTTTTTTTTTTTTTGAACGCTTCCGCGTGACGTCACTGTCGATCGTGAGAAGCGGTAGGACGAGGCGTATTCTTGCGTTCCACTATGGCACTGTTCCACTGTTCCGTTTAACATTAATTTAAGACAGGTGCGATATAAGCACAAACACAACAGTACAGAATGCTACTATCTGTAAATATTGTTAGAGTGTGTAACGAAAGAATTTCCTCATTTGTAATAGATAAATATTAACTAAATACCTATTACATGATATAAAATGGAAGAGCTTTTAGAAAAAAATCACAATATTTCATTGTAAATTAGACGTTGCTGTACTCAGTAAAAATGTTATTTGATTTGATATAAAATGACTTGTCGATTTCCTGTTGATGGAGCCAAAGTCCTTGACTTATATTGTTTTCTGTTACTTTCGCTCTGAAACATGTTCCACTCGTCACATGTAGAACATCAACTGGTTGTTGGCTTGCACCCATAACGGTATCGTGCAGTAAGTAAAACATGATTATACTTTTTCAGTTATTTGGATAGCGTAGATTTGCTGTAGAGTATACCGACATTTGTTTTGTCTAGTGATGAAATAGGTTGACATTAATGTCATGTGCCTGTTCAAACTCATTGTTGGAGACTTCACGTACTACACTACCTTCTTTTACTGTTTCCTGAAATAATTTTCATTCAGTTAATTGGTGGTATCGGTATTGTCAGTAGCAGCAGTAGATTATATCGCTTATATTTATGTTTTTACGTCCCGATACTAGTTCAGTGCGCAGTGAACAGGCGTCCTATTGTTTCTTTATCTAATTATAAGCTGCGACGAGTATGTGCCGCGTGTGTAGAGAATCGTCTCTATATCAAGTGCTTTCGCGGAACTTGTGAATTACACAGCAGTTACTCGGTAAAATGCTTCACCTCTACTCAAGGAACCACAAAAAGTGAACAGATTTTAGTTTTATGCTCTGCCGCTAACCTAAATTAATCTTGATGGGCACATTAATTTTGGGGTTATGACTTAAAATGTAAATGGCACACTGACGCTGCTATGATCTTACAGACATTTTCACGTCAAAGAGTCGCATGAGTGTAATATGTGAAAATAAGACATCTATGAGTAAAGCTGACGAAATCGAAAAAGGGGGGAGAGGGGCCGCTTGAAATTTTTGCACGTGGCGGCAAAATTCCTGGGGGGAGGGGGCGCTTGAAATTTTTGCACGTAGCGGCAAAATCCCTGGGGGGGGGGGAGGGGGGGCGCTTGAAATTTTTGCACGTAGCGGCAAAATCCCTGGGGGAGGAGGGGGGGCGCTTGAAATTTTTGCACATGGCGGCAAAATCCCTGGGGGGGAGGGGGGGCGCTTGAAATTTTTGCACGTAGCGGCAAAATCCCTGGGGGAGGAGGGGGGGCGCTTGAAATTTTTGCACATGGCGGCAAAATCCCTGGGGGGGGGGGAGGGGGGGCGCTTGAAATTTTTGCACGTGGCGGCAAAATCCCTGGGGACGGCCCTGCGTGTACTGTGAGACACTATGCAGTCTACGAAAGTCCATCGAGAGCAAACGGCCTGGGCTGCTCACAAAGGGACTGAATCTTCGCCATGGCAACACATCACACGTCTCCAGTTTACACAAAGAGTACTGGCCAAGTTCAAGTGGGAGCAGCTTGAGCATCCGCCCAACAGCCCGAACTTGTCGCCCTGTGACTTCCACCTGTTTCGTGGAAGAAACACAAAGGGGAAGCGCTTCGCTTTAACTCGAACGACGAACAGAAGAACACTGGAGAGGACACGGGAATTCTGGGAACAGGGAATCCTTCGGTTCGTTAAACAGTGGGATAACTGTGCTAAAGTTCTGGTGATTACTTTTGAATAAAGGCTTCAGTTATAGTCACGGTGTCAATTTGTACCTTTTCATTTGAACTCCCATCGTGCATAATGAATTTGGGACCTTGTGGGTCCACCATCAAATAAAAATATCAGTACACATTTGCTGGTGCACTTGAAAAATGAATATCTTGATCACTCTTAATTTTAGTAATTTGCTCATGTCTCAGGCGTTTCGACTGTCGTCATTTCCAAAGGCTACAAAAAGACACTGTGTGAGTATTCCATCACACATTTTGTTATTACGTCGTAAATAAGAACGCACAAATAGCATTATACTTGCCAAAACCTACGCTGCAATATGATTCCCCATTTAAAACACTTAATGTTACTGCTACATTGCCTTAAAACAAATCTCTCCTAGTATCTTTCAATAAGCTGATCCTTATGTTCCTATTGTGTAGCCTGGACGTTAGTTTTGCGTTTTGTGAATCACCTGCAAAAGTTATTACTGAAACAGTTGGAGTCAACAGTGAAAAACTCAGTGAATAACCAACGAAGGACATTATTAGCTATTTCTAGTGCTATACGTTTGCATTACATTTTTGTATCACACCTCACTTCGCTCAAGGCTCACATTTTCTACACACTTTAAATGTAAATTTAAACATGCGAACATGTTTATCACTACCCATCCATTTACTTAGAACCTCTCACAGCGTTTATGTTATTGCCACGTGAGTTCTTTTTTAGTCTGTCAATTTATTTATTTCATTCCTCACCAATAGAAAGAGTTAGCGCAATTGTAAGTAAATGGACTATCGTTAGACTACAGTGAAGTGAAAATCCGAATTGATATTTAAATATAGATCATCCGTGTCCGACAAAATCGGTTAAGGCAAACGCCAGAACAGTTTCTATGACAAGAAAACGGCCGAATGCCTTACTCACCCTACCACAATCCTGAGCTTGTCATCCGTCTCTAAGGAGCTCACTGTCGTCGGACGTTGCATGGACTGCTTCGAAATCAATGTCCGATTTTCGAAGTTACGAATCATTTCTACATTCAACTTACAATTATGAATGATGGAACAATACTTTTTCTCCAATTATTTCAGTACTATTTTTGATGAGCTCTTTTTGAAATTTGAGAATTACAAGATTTTTTACATCCTTTCATCAGTTAACCATTCGAGCTTTCAGACATTTTCATGCCACAAAACAGATTGCATGACATGTAATTGGTAAACAAATAAAGTCAGTCATTTTATACATTTTTTCCAACTATGTAACGTGGATCTCTTCAATACACAAGAGGTACGAATGATCAAGCCTAAAGTCACAAATTATTTCGTGCATTATTAAAAATCTATATCTACAAATGTGAATGACTGTTCGGTGTACGTTTATCACGTCTGAACGACAAGACGCAGAGACTTAAATATTTGTACAGTTACTGATTTATACCTGAGGAAGGTTTTAGGCACGGTTTTATAGCGATCTGATATAGATATTTAGTAAATTGAAGAATATAACGCGAAATGTGGAACAATAATTACTCTTTGAAAATTATATTTACTCTTTGAAAATGGTTTCATTGGTTGCATTGTTGCTTGAGGGTTGATAATGATAAAATGGTGGAGTGTATTGGGATGGAAATTTGTCGATGTATATAAAATTCTACGTTTGTGTTTTGTGTGTGTGTGTGTGTGTGTGTGTGTGTGTGTGTGTGTGTGTGAGTTAATATTTCGCTCTGCAGCGAAAACTACAGAACACAAACGAATGGTCTGTGTGTAATTATTGTCCGAAGTCTCACGTTGTACACCATAGCAGTTCCATGCCGATAGCTATAAGTGGGGTGGAAGGTATGGTGGTTGAAACTCATCAAATTATTAAAAAAAAAATCGGACTGAAAGCCAGCGATGACGTTTGCGACTATAGCAAGGAGGTTACATACAGCGAAACATGATGCCACATCTTTGATCTATGCGTGCTACAATGTCCTCAGCTCTTTCTCTGTAAGGATAAGCATACGAATAAGGAAATATAAGAATAAATAAATTTTCGGTTTCGCTATGATCACTTCCGTTACATCCCTACAAATTTACGTTACAAAAATTATCAGGCAGCGTACGCAGATCTTCGATACAGAAACTCGGTACAAACGTGCAGTAGTATTACGGGTGACATGATCGGCTATATTGTGGAAATCATTAAGCACTGGTTTCCAGTTTCCAGCTGGTGCATTCCGAGCCGGTACGGTGAGTGTGGAATTCCACGCAGCGGAACACGTTTTCAGTAACAAATCCGGTCATTTATTGCGAATTACTCTGTCGGCACGCTTTTGCTAATAGGACGACGCTAACAATGCGCACCTAATACTCATTAAATCCAGGATTATACGTCCAGTTTATAGCGGCACGCCGTTTCACTCCGCCATAATGGAAATATTCAATTTTACAGCGTTTTGGTGCCCAAAATACAGCTCTTCCCGCTACCGCGATCACAGATAGCATTTCTGCTTTTCATTTTTTTTTATTTCTCGTCCGACAGAAAACACGATTTGTAGGCACTACAAACAATTTAGAGCTGTTATTTTATTCGTTAAATTGACAGTAGAATTTACTCACCAGCTGTGCTAATGCATATTGGTGTATCACACAATTTACAAACTCCAGTTCGCAGATTGATATTAAATGGGTAGGAAAATTTGAATATCATTTTACTTGAAACTATGTGAGGTAGAAATTGCGTATCATTAGTTGTAAAGCAATAAAACTAAAACAAAAATACGGTATTACCTTCTAAAACAATGATTAAAGCTTTTACAAGATGTGACAGGGTTGCGATATCAAACAGTGATCCAGGAATGTAGAATAAGGATCTTTATTTTCGTCTCGGATGACAGACTTTGGTCCGCTGACTCAGTGGTGACCATGTTCAGATCCGCAGCGAAACATCGGAGAAACCAGATACCAGCGTGATCATGATATATAAGCTATCTTTCAGTAGTGTGCTATGAGCCTGGTTTTGAAGGATGAAATTAAATACAATACCGTCTTTATAAACAAACATTTTAACCAACATTCAAATTAAAAAATAAAATTACGTGATTAATCATTCAACGTCCGCCATTGCTGTCCTCTTGCCCCTCATTTGTGAAAGTCGTATCTCGCGCTGTTATTCATTTTCGTTTGCTCTTGATGTTTTAATACGTTTCGCTCCAACAGTGTTTCTTCATAATGAAGATTTCCTATTCCGAGACATGTCTGAATGTGATCTATTAAAAATAGATGTACTGTTGTAATATGTGTAAAGTAACGCAATGCACATTTAAATACGAAGTTTAAATAACAATTAAATTAATGTAATTAATTTCACTCATTTTTCAGGAAAAGTTGCTGATAAAGCGGAACTGAAAATATTCCTATCATATTGCAGAAGTCTATGCACTTACCGTTTATCAGGAAAGTAAGTAGTGTAGATCAAATCACATGCAAAAATGCACTCGTTTCGAAGAATCCAATCACGAAATTCAACAACAATGATTGTAATAATATCACCGATCGATCAGTTGATGTAATACACGTAACGTCAAATCGATTTTTTTAAAGAGATGTATTAAAAGAAATTTCTTTTTTACTGCTTTATTTATTTATTCTTATTTTTCTTTATTCGTATGCTTATCCTTACAGAGAAAGAGCTGAAGACATTGTAGCACGCACAGACCAAAGATATGGTCTGTGGCATCACGTTTCGTTGTATGTAACCTCCTTGCTATAGAGTCGGAAACGTCATCACTGGCGTTCATTCCGATCTTTTTTTACAACTTGACGACTTTCAACCACCATATCTTCCACCCCCTTATAGCCATCGGCATGGAACTGCTATGGTGTACAACGGAAGCCTTCGGACAACAATTACACACGGACCATTCGTTTTCGTTCTGTAGTTTTCGCTGCAGAGCGAAATATTAACACACACACACACGTAGAATTTTATATACACCGATAACTTTCCATCCCAATATACTCTGCGCTTTAATCATTATCAACCCACAAGCAACAATGCAACCAATAAAGCCATTTTCAAACAGTAAATATAATTTTCATAGAGTAATTATTGTTCCGCATTTCGCGTCATATTCTTGAAACTACTAAATATCTATCAGATCGCTACAAAACCGAGGCCTAAAACATTACTCAGGTATAAATTAGTAACTTTACAAATATTTAAGTCTCTGCGTCTTGTCGTTCGGACGTGTTATGCGTACACCGAACAGACATTCACATTAATATATATAGATTAATAGCTATCCGATCGCCATAAACCGTGCTTAAAGCCTTCCCCGGGTAGACATTAGTAACTGTACAAATTTGTAGCTCTTTATGTCTTGTGGTTCAGGCATGATAAACGTACACCGAATAGACATTGACATTTATAGATATAGATTATGTTTTTCTGCGTGTCGCCTAGCTATGAAATGGGACATAGTAGTCTAGTCCCCCTAAAAGCCCCCATACCAACCAACCAACCAACTAATAATGGGTTTCGGGTTTCAGTCGCACACACGTAAAGTCGGAGTCGTTTTATTGGTCACGAAGCTGGCCGGTTTGTTTCCGTAACGTCAGTGACTGTGAGGTACGTCGTCCGGCCACGGGCAGTGGCTGCGCTGCCTCTTGGAGAGTCCTGGCCGCCCGCCCTCCCTGGGATGATTCACGACCGCCGTAAAGGTGTTGTCCAGCGCGGCGCGGCGGCACCTGGCCAGACAAATGTGCGCGCCTCCAGCTCCAGCCGCGGTCCCCTGGAAGCTCGACCCCTGGAGTCCAGTAACTCCTCCATTTGTCCGCCGGCCTGCTTCCAGACTGCAGCATCAGTCTCAGGCTCACCGCAATTTACCACCTCACTTCCGCATACGAGGCACAAAAATATTCTCCAGCAATCTCTCCTCGTGGGAACAGCATCACTGGAGAATCACCACTGTGCAAGCAAGTCGTGGATCTTCCTATACACTGGGTATATGCAAACACAAATTCGTAAATGGATTAAAAACCTGTGCAGGCTCCGACACACACATTAGATTAATGTGGCTGATTTAAAGATAATCGAAATGAGCCATCTGAAATAGGGGCTCTTATATTGTATCCTTGTGGCTCAATTGTGCTTAAATAAATCTACACACATTACATCCGGAGAAACTGCGAAGCGAAGTTGACGTTTTAAATACATGAGGTGCGCTACTAGCGCGTCTCCGAGGCTCAAGCGAGGCTCACGGTTGAGTCTCGGACACCGGCTAGCAGCGCGCCTCATGTATTTAAAACGTCAACTTCGCTTCGCACTTTCTCCGGATGTAATTCACACATCGCGATGCAGCCAACGCCATTCTTTTTTTTATTTTCATCCTACCTATTGCTTAAGAAATAATATGGGGTATTCATTAAAAAAACATACGTTTTGTGTTGAAAATAATATTTCTTCACGTTTTAGAGTGTATCATAGTACCTACTTTCATAAGCCTCTGCCGTACGTTCATGACCGTAAAAGTCGTTCTTCAATATCTCTTGTACTTTCAGAGATATCTGAGGAGAAACAGTTGAATGGGACACCCTGTACATATGAGGGTGAAGTTTCACGCGAATTTCATTTTTTATGACGCTCACGTCATAATTGAGGAAACATATGTCTTGTGGTTGTTAAACTCACACCGATTCTTCTCTGCTGGTAAGCAATATGTATAACATGTGTCATTGGAATAGTATCAACTATTACGGAGATGTCGAAGATAAACACACAGCCGCAACTGAAGTCATTGCAAATAGTCTTCTAGTTAGTACACATTAATTTGAAATTACCTCGCATTTAGTTCACACTTCACTGACTTTACAGTAAACATCGTCCTAGTTAGTAGAAATTAATTTGAATTTTAGGATTTAAAATTACGCTTTATATTGTTAAAATTCCATTTTCAAATGTTTGTTAAGATTGTGGAACTTAACTCCGGGGTCATCAGTCACTAAACTTACAAACTACTTATAAACTAACTTACACTAAAGACAGCACAAACATCAGTGTCCGAGGGAGGATTCGAACCCCCGACAGCGAACGCAGCGGAGCATAGCGTCTCAATGCACTGGGCCACTCCGACACGGCTTTATTTAGTTCACATTTCACGTATGGCTTACCTGTTACAGTGGGTGTTCGAAGTGTCTTTCTTGGATCTGGATGCAATACTGTGCTCGTCTCTGCATTGAATTTCGAACTGTGTCGAAAAACCCCTGAAGGATTTCGGAATTCTTGACAAACGTGTTATTCAATCGTGTTAATGGGTGTGCTGTTACTTCGTTTTTTGGTGACCCAAGAAACAAAATTCCAATGGATTTTGATCAGGTAATCTTGTAGGCGAAGCTACAGGAGCAGCGCGGGAGTAGCCGAGCGGTCTCTAGCGCCACGTTACGGATCGCGCGGCCTCCCGCGTCGGAGGTTCGAGTCCTCCCTCAGGCATCGATGTGTGTGTTGTCCTTAGGTTAGTTTAACTTAGTTTAAGTAGATTGTAAAACTAGGGACTGTTGACCAACGTAGTTTGATTCCATAGATTACAAACATTTGAACATTGGAACACAGGTCCACCTCGACCTATCCATCTCTGCGCGTTTCATGCAATCTTACAGCAACAGCAAAATGTGGCGCAGCTGCATCTAACTAAGTATCACGATGTTAACAATAATAAATATAGAGGAAATAAACTTGAAGAGGATATTCTAGAAATGAAAGACGAAGTAGAGAAATATGAGATAGGAGGTACAGTACTGCGAGAAGAATTTTAAAGAGCGCGGACGGATTTCTGTCGAAACAAGGTCGCTGGAGTACATGATATTATGTCTGAACTGTTGATATCATTAAGAGAGCCAGTCATGAAAAATTGTTCCACCTGGTGTGCAAGATGTATGAGACAGGGGAAATACCCTCTGACTCCAAGAAGAACATAGTAATTCCAATTACAACGAAAGAAAGTGCAGACAAATGCAAAAATTACAGAACTCTCAGTTTAATAAGTCATGGGTACAAAATACTAACACGAATTATTTACAGACGAATGGAAAAAAAATTATGGAATCCAACCTTGGGGAAGATGAGTTTGGAATAGGTAAAATATAGGAACACGGAAGGCAATACTCACATTACGACTTATCTTATAAGATAGTCTAAGGAAATACAAACCTACGTTTGTAGTGTTTTTAGATTTGGAGAAAGCTTTTGACAATGTCGACTGGAATACACTCCGTCAAATTCTGAAGGTATCAGCGGTAAAATATAGGGAGGGAAGATTTATATTCAACCCATACAAAAATCAGACAGCATTTATTAGCGTTGAAGGGCAAGAAACGGAAGTAGAGGTTGAGAAGGGAGTAAGACAGGCTTGTAGCCTTTCCCCAATGTTGTTCAATCTGTACATTGAGGAAGCACTGAGGGAATGCAAGGAGAAAATTGGGGAGGGAATTAAAGTTCAGGGAGAAGAAATAAAAACTTTGCGGTTGCCGATGACATATTAATTCTGTCAGAGACTGCAAAGGATCTGGAGGAGCAATTGAATAATATGAACAGTGACTTGAAAGGAAGATAAAAGATGAACATTAACAACATTAAAACGAGTGTAATGGAAAGGTATTTCAGAAAATCAGGCGATGCTGAAGGAATTCGATTAGGTAATGGAACAATAAAAGTAGTAGATGAGTTTTGTTATTTGGGCAGCAAGATAACTTCTGATGAGCGAAGTTAAAAAGATATAAAATGCAGAATGGCTAAGGGAATAAAAGCGTTTCTAAAGAAGCGAAACTTTTTAACATCCAATATTAATGTAAATGTTAGGAAGTCCTTTCTGAAAGCATTTGTCTGGAGTGTAGCATTGTTTTGGTGTGAAACGTGGACGATAAGGTGTTCAGACAAAAAGATTATAGTAGCTTTTGAAATGTGATGCAACAGACGAATGATGAAGATTACATGGGTAGATCACGTGAATAATGAGGAGATGCTTCAAATGTTCAGTTGTTTGTAAATCTATCGGACCAAACTGCGTGATCATCAGTAGCTTACAAACTACTTAAACCTAAGTAAACTAACCTAAGAACAACACACACACCCATGCCCCAGGGAGGACTCGAACCTCCACAGCCAGCAACCGCGCGCTCCGCATCGAGACGCTTTAGACCGCTCGGCTACTCCACCGCGGCAGGAAATGCTTAACCGAATTGGGAAGAAAAGAAGTTTCTGGCATATCCTAAGAGAAGGTATAGATTGGTAGGACACATTGCCGGCCGCGGTGGCCGAGGTGACTGAGGCGCTCCAGTCACGGTCAGCACGGCCACTACGGTCGGGGGTTCGAATCCCCCCTCGGGCATGGATATTTGTGCCGTCCTAATTTGTAAGTAGTTCAGGGACTGATGACCCCGTAGTTAAGTCCCATAAGCTTAACAAACATTGAACATTTTTTTTTTTTTTTTTAGCACACATCGTGAGACGTCAAGGAATTGTCAACTTAGCATTAGAAGGAAGTGTGTGGGGTATAAATCGTAGAGGGAGACCGAGGGGCAAATACAGTAAGCAGATTCAAAAGGATTCAGGTTGCTGAACTATTCTCAGATGAATTGACTTGCACAGGACAGGGTAGCGTGTAGAGCTGCATCATATGTGCGGCGCGGAACATGAGTTGCGCATGGGCAGTTCTGTATTATATCACCGCGCCACGCCCTAGTATTACAGCCATTGACCCCCGAAAAGAAGATATAAATTACAATAATAATTATGAAATTTCAAATAAATATTCCCTTACCCCATGACCTGTAAACAAAAAACACGAAAGAAAGTGTGCAACATGGCCTCCAGTGAAAAATCAATAATTTTAAAAAATGGCTCCCTGGCATGGAGTTTAATTTCGCATATAATAAGGAAGGGACCCACTGGGGTACAGTGAGGGCTTAAGACAGTGTAATAATGAGTAGGGAGTAAACGCAGGATTTGGCTGCGGCCCTTCCTTCCATTATATTCGAGCAGGAAACGAGTTTGTCAAAGTGAAGCTAAGACGCGCAGCCCGAAAGTCGTCCCGGAGGCTAATGCGCTGTGATGGTGATACGGTTTCCGCAAAGTTATTGCGGGGCTGATAAATTGCGCGTCAGCCGCGGGAGGCGGCAGAGGGGCCTGATGCGGCGCGACGGCCTAAGCAGCGGCCGACAGCTCCATTACGGGGGGCGGGGGGCGGAGCCCGCCGGCCCACAGCCCGCGCCCCGGGGGCGGGGGGCGGCAGCCGTGTCATTAACAGCGGTACGAGTTATTACTGCTACACTTCCGGCAGTTTCCGCGTTGTGGTTTCCGTCATTTCCGTATTACGCACATCTCGACGACAGAACTAGTCGTCTTCCCTTAATGACGCAAGTTGCTGTGCTTTGTGTTCCCACTGTGTGGCTTGCCTCCTGTTCTGCTTTCCTTTTCGTGGTAGGCAGCGTCGACGCAGCTGCCGCAACGTGTGGCAGCTATAGCCCCATTCACACGATCGACTTTCTTGTTTCACAAGGAGACCACATGGCTATCGGATTTTAGAATTTCTGTATATTTATGGTACGTTTACAACTTAAATAACAAACAGCCAAAGCCATTCGACGCGACCCTAAAAAATTAAAAGCCTTATAGCATGTGGCGTTGAAGCTCAGATGGTAGCGTTCTGGAAGTCACATCCGAATCCCACTGTGTATCATACAGGGTGTTTCACTAAGTGTGTTTGCCTCTGGAACTTATAAAACAATAGGTGACGGGAAATTTTAATGCGGTACGTCAACACAAGAAATGTTACACATTCTGCGGAGCTATGAACATACTTTATTGTATCACTTTCCAAAGAGTTACAGCACAAAAATATAATTTTTTAAATGGAACAATAGTTTTTTCTATCATGAATTGGATTCGTTGAAACCAGGTGCGTCCAAATCAATTTAAACTACATTCCTATCACTGTTAGTTTGGGAGCTACAATCCTTCAAAGTTTCAGGGGCAGACATCACACACTGTACATAATACATGGCTGTGTGGTGGGTGATGGATGTTATGGCGGTGGAAAGTTGATTTACATGAGATGTTCAGATGTGTGTCCATGTTCCTCAAGGCATAATGCAATGCACCGTCGGAAGGATCTAAACAACAGGTTTGCAGGAAGATGGTTGAGGCGCCATGGTCTTCATTCATGGCCCACAAGGTCGCCCGATTTAACACCAGTAGATTTCTTTTTGTGGGGATTTCTAAAGGATCGTGTTTATGTCACTGAGCCCACATCCCCAGATGATCTGAAACGGCGCATCGAGGACGCATGTCGCTCTGTCACACCGGCGATGTTACATCTCGTCCGCAGATCCTTTCGACCGCGCATTGCATTATGCATTGAGGAAAATGGACACACATTTGAACATCTCATGTAAATCAACTTCCCACCGCCATAACATCCATCACCCACCACACAGCCATGTATTATGTACAGCGTGTGGTATCTGCCCCCTAAACTTTGAAGGGTTGTAGCTCGCAAACTAACAGTGATAGGAATGTAGTTTAAATTGATTTGGACGCAGCTGGTTTCAACGAATCCAATGCACGATAGAAAAACCTATTGTTCCATTTAAAAAAATTATATCTTACTGCTGTAACTCTTTGGAAAATGATACAATAAACTATATTCATAGCTCCGCAGAAAGTGTAACATTTCTTGTGTTGACCTACCGCATTAAAATTTCCCGTCACCTATTATTTTATAAGTTACAGAGGCAAAACACACTTAGTAAAACACCCTATATATATATATATATATATATGGCATTTTTTTGCGATTTCTATTGGTTATGACGTAATATCTTTTGAACCATGTACCGTATGTGATTCTTACCCATGCAGCAATTTTTACCTCACGGTAAGGAATGTGTGTACCAAATTTGGTTGAAATCGGTCCAATGGTTTAGGAGAAAACGAGCAGCATTGTCGCGAAATGCAGCAGTTTTTCGCGCATCTCATTATTTATGTCGTCATATCTCGTGAACTATTTATCGTATGTCATTCTTACACTTACGGCGACCGTCCTCATGGATTGAAGCTTACGTGTACAAAATTTCATAAAGATTGGAACAAAATTGTAGATTTGTATGCAACACGTACAAATATACGGACACTATGCTTTATATATTAGATAAACATAAGCTTTGGTACGCTTTCCCTACAATATTTTCTTTGTTTTCTTTCTAATGCAAGTTGTTCTTAATTGCTATTCCTAGACATTTAGCTGAATTTACAGCCGGTAGTTTTGACTGATTTATCGTGTGAATGAAGTTTAAAGGATTTCATTTAGTGGTCATATGCATGACTTCACACTTCTCATTATTAAGGGTCGATTGCTATTTGTTGCACCGTCCTCACATCTCATCTAAATCATTTTACTGTTGCTTTTGATATTCTGGTGACTTTACTAACCGATAAATGACAGCATCATCCGCGAACAATCTAAGAGATCTACTCAGATTGTTTCCTAAATCAAATCAAATGTTCAAATGTTTGTTAAGCTTAAGGGACTTGACTGCTGTGTCATCACTCCCACAACATATATTTGGAATACTTTTACAATCAAGCAATATGGAAATATGTACTTCAAAAATTACTAATCAAATTTTTACATAGAAGTGACACCATGTTATAGCCGCAGCCATGCACTGTAATAATTGATTAAATGTATTTATACATGATTAGTTACAGGTACGTGGTCAGATGCAATAAAGTCTGCCTCAGTTGATGACACGAATGCCTACAACTACAGTATACCACTATGAGTTTAAGCTTAACTGTGGATCCTACTTACGTGTTGGGAACAAGTACTACTCGTATTTTTAGATAAACCTTTACCAAATCCTTTCCTGCTGCGACAGGAAACTATTATAGAAGAGATAGGTGTTGGGTTGAAGCAAACGAGCAAAAATCATCCCTCACGCTAAATATTGCGGTACTAATCACATCGTTCAAGCTCATCTTGATTTCCTTGAACACCTGCAGCAATGTATAACCAATCACATCACTTTCTTCGAACGATGTATATGTTGAGTGCAATTGCCGCGTCCACGAAATGCGCAGTCTCAAAAATTGTCTACGTACATGGACTGGACGATAATGCCTCTGATGTTTTATGATAAAACTAATGACTTCTTAAGTAAAACATTGCATAACTTTATCTTCAAAATGTTCAAATGTTTGTCAAGCTTAAAGGACTTAACTGCGGGCTCATCAGTCCATAAACGTACAAACTACTTATGAACTACCTTATACTAAAGACAGCAAAACATCCATGCCCGAGGGGGATTGGAACCCTCGACGGGGAACGGCCTCGCGCATCGTAGCATAGCGCCTCAGTGCGCTCTGCCGCTCCGCTGCGGCTTTCCTAAATCGTTTATAAAAGTAAGGAACAGCAGGGGCCCTGTAACACTTCCGTGGGGAACGACAGATGTCACTTATATTCTTCTCGATGACTTTCCGTAAATTGCCATGTACTACGTCCTTTCTAACAGGAAATCAGGAATCCAGTCGTACAACTGTGGCGATGTTCCATAAGCACGCAGTTTGATTAGAAAATAACTTGTGAGGTAGAGTGTCAAAAGCCATTTTGAAATTTAAAAATACGAAATCTCTTTGATATCCCTTGTCGGTAACAAGCATTACATTATATGAGTAAAGAGCTAGGTGTGTGTCACGAAAACTGTTGACTATGGGTCAATAGGTCTTCTTTAGCAGAACTGTCATCTGTAGCATCACGTAGTGAACGTATTGCTCGTATTTTACCGCTAGTATACTTGACATACGACCAGAATTTCTTAGGATACTCTACCAATTTACGTGACTGGGTTTCGTTGAGCAAATTATTACAACTTTCTCGCAGTGAAATTCGAGCTAAATTTCGAGTTTCTATAAAATTTAACATAAATTTAGAATGCTTTTTTCTAAGCTTTTGCAAGAGTGGTGTTACCTGTTTTGTGTGCCATGGCGGATCATACCCCGCTTTTGTTAATTTGTTGGACAACATTCACATCTTTCTAATAATTAGTAAAACGGTATCAAAGTCAGTTGTAAGGTACCTTCATGTTTTGATGACCAAGTGCGCAAGACTTACTCGAGATACGAATAAAAATGTAGGCGCGTGTTTAGCTAACGTACCCTCATCATATACACCATAAGAAATTTTATGTAGACAGAAACCTTTCTCTTGATCTGATAGTCAAGTGTGTAGAATTTCATCAAGATCGGAATAAAACTATGGATTTGCATCAATAGCAAACCAAACTCACAATGGACAGACTTCGTTACATATAAGAAAGACAATACTAAAGATATTTACTTCAATTTTCGTCTTCAAGCATTAATTCTACCATTCATAAATGGAGTGGCAGTGTGGCCCTTCTACTTCCTACGCTGCTGCTGCCAAACACTTGTGTGTGACGGGTTGCCTGACGATGGGATAATAGGCGTCGGATTTTACATTTTTTGTTTTTTCGATTTTCATCTGTTTCTTTGGTTTTTCCCTATTATTTTTTTACCATCCCTTCATTACACCTAAGGATCGACCAATTAGCCGCTTTCAGTTTTGGCCAAAATATTGATTTCGGGCGCAGTTGAGGTTCGGCCAAAATCTACCGAAACTAGGTATCTTGAACTAACTGATGTAGTCGGATCGGGATAGAATTCAGTCAACATTAACGCCTTACCTCAGTTAACGGTGTGCTGTTTAACTGATAGGATTCTCCCCTCCCGCGTAAAAGTTGTGCGTATTTTGTTGTTAAGCACAATATAAGGGAATCGTATTATAGTGGTATTCTTAGACAAAGTTTTTTTTTTTTTGCAGTTTAACTCATTCAGTATTGTACGTAATGGAAAGGGTTATCATATTGTGCGTTTCCTTGAAAGAGAGAAGTTTTTTGATAAGTAATATAGATTTAGGAAACATTGATCATGTGGTATATGGCTTTTCCTTTTCAGTATGCGTAAATTTATACTGATAACAATCAGACTATTAGTTGGAACTCTGCCCTTATTTTTCGATATACTTTCTGGAGTACTGATTGAATCTGATTTACTTACTTAAAATCATAGGCATCAAGTGTTTATGACTGCCAAAAAGGAGATATGTAAAGTTTGTCGATTGCAAAAACGTAAATGAATATGACAATAGAACGCTAGCGCTCTCAAGACTTTTTTTTAAGAGGCTGATTATGGAAGCAAACAAATTTTTTCTTTCTGCGTATTTTGTATTGTGGTAGCAATGTTCAGGCTCTGACATTTCGTAGTATCTAGTTGGTATGTCTGTTGTACCTAAAGACCATGCAGGACTGTGGAATTTTTTGTGGTAGTTATAGAGTTCCGTTAATTCTAAGTGAACGGGATCGGTGCCACCTCTAACTATCGAAATTTATGCGCGATAGAGAAGTAAATCGAACTTGAAAAACGTAGCCTACATGTGTCAGAAAATATGAACTTTCATTTAACAAAGTGTTTAAATAGACGATTTACATTGGCAGCCTAAAGGTATTAAAGTATTTCAACTATTTACTTCCGACATAACGGTGGAGTTCCTTTCTCGGTGAATACGGAATGTACCCACAGTTTTTGTTTTATTATGACTCTCAGATTTATGGGAATATCATAACTGTGAGATTCGAAATATCGAGATTGTACTGTATCGAGTTCAGTTTACTTCTTCTCTAACTTACTTCAATTTTTTTAGACAGAAAATGTCATGATGAAGAGAATAGTATCTAGTTTGGAAGTACTTTAATAAAACTAAGCCTGTTCGCCTCTCATGTCGTATTCTACAGACTCCTGGTTAGGCTTACACACACTAGGCTTAATACAGGGAACGGATCTACCGAAATGTGCAAAAAATAGTGACTTGTGGTGTAATGTAAATTTACCTGAAATTTGAACTTCATTACGCAAGTTTCGATTACAGTTTCGGTTTCCGACAAAACTAGAAGAGGAACCGAAAATTCGGTTACGGTTACGGTTTCGGTTTTGGACAAAACTAGAAGAGGAGCTGAATATTCGATTACGGTTTCGGTTTCCGACAAAACTAGAAGAGGAGCCGAGTATTCGATTACGGTTTCGGTTTCGGACAATGTTCGATTACGGTTTCGGTTTCGGACAAAACCAGAAGAGGAGACGAATATTCGATTACGGTTTCGGTTTCGGTCGGAACTCATGTTTGCGTCGGACTCTAATTACACCGAACAAAACGAAACAAAACTATCGGCCAAACTATTTCTGAGTTATAGCGCAACTAACGCACAGATGTAGTTTATATAGAAAGATGGTTAGTTACGTTACGAACGTAACTTTCGGAACCCACAAAATACGCGGGAAGCAGTTGAGAGCGCAGAGTTGTGCGGTGCTGTGTTGCTGCTCGCGGCTGGCTGGCGGATTGAAACAAGCAACGGTCGGACAACAGCTGCGGCCGTGGGGTGGGGGAGGCGCTCGCAGACAGCGCGAGCAAACGGCCGGCACACTCGTCTGCTTTGTTTGCCCGACACTCCAGCCGCCTGCGCCGACGCTCACACACACACACACACACACACACAGAGAGAGAGAGAGAGAGAGAGAGAGAGAGAGAGAGAGAGAGAGAGGGCGTTGCGGATTAGACTGCTCTCGCCACGCTGACAAGACATTGCGGCCTCGTACGAAGTACACTCCCATCGCCTATTGCAGTTATTTACCCTGTGGCTCCGCTGAAAAAAAAACCCTAGCGTAAGCTATTCGAAAGGAGCGGAGGTATTTAAACAGCTTTCACGTAAATGCGGTAGCTACCGCTTTTAAAATTTACGTAACATGGCAAAGTATGCAAATGTTAGAAAGTAGTACTTGATTATAGAATAAATACTATACATGAATAATCAATATATATATATTAGCTGAAAACCCGGCGTTGCCCGAATATTTATTTATTTATTCCTGGCATTTTTCAGGTATATATTCATCTATATGTGTGTAAATTCTCTTGGGAATACAATTAATAGTAAAGAAGTAATATATTAAAACTTGGTGCGTGTAGGGACGGTTTTCAATTAACGTTACTGTTTATGTGCTCATATCTCATGAACTATGTGTCGTACTGTGACACAATTTAGACGGTACAATCAACTATATGCGTGTATACCGTCTGTAAAATTTCTTGCGGCTACAATTTGTAGTGTATAAATTTATAATTGTAACGTCATACTGAATGCATTAGTTTCAGTCCATGAACAGCAGGACGTTACTGTTTATGTGCTCATATCTTATGAACTACGTGTCGGAATGTGATACAATTTAGAAGCTACATTCAACTATATATGGGTATACTGTATGTAGAATTTTCTGTCGCTACAATTTGTAGTTTACTAATTATAAACTGTAACGTCATACCGAGAGCCGTAGTTTTAGTCCATAAACAGCGGAAAAGTAGTAAACGAGATTTTTTTTCCTTTCATTTTACTATGGTTGCCAGCGAGAAAAAGTTTAATAAAGGTTTGAAATTATGTTTTAAGTTTGTTGCAAGTCGCTAAGTACTGTCATTCTCATACAGAGTATTTCGAAAGTCTCGTCACATTATATGGCATTTTTGCGATTTCTATTGGTTATGATGTAATATCTTTTGAACCAAGTGCCGTATGTGATTCGTAACCATGCACCAATTGTTACCACACGGTAAGGAATGTGTGTACCAAATTTGGTTGAAATCGGTCCAATGGTTTATGAGAAAATGAGCAGCACATTCGCAAAATGCAGCAATTTTTCGCGTAGCTCATTGTTTATGAGGCCATATCGCATGAACTATATATCGTATGTGATTCTTACACTTACGGCGACCATCCTCATGGATTGAAGCTTACTTGTACGAAATTGTAGATTTGTATGCAACACGTACAAATATACGGACACTCTTCAACGTGGGACGCGTGTCCGTGTATTTGACTTGGTAGCCAAAATTATTTACTGTAGACCAATGGCGACCATGCATGAGATAGCCTTTTAGCTTCACAGTGTGCACTATGGTGTTTTGGTCGCGGTGTGTAGCGGTGGGTGAGTGTGGCGAACATTAATCCGTAAAATGTGGAGCAATACCATGATCAACAGATGCTCAAACATAAAAAGACTCAAAGATAAAACACTGGGAAACACAGATTTATGTCAACTGAGCATTAACTACACTGGCAATATGCCAATGGCCGCCCGCGGTGGCAGAGGGGACTCCGGCGCGTCAGTCACGGTCTGCACGGCCACTACAGTCGGGGGTTCAAATCCCCCGTAGTTAAGTCCCATAAGCTATATAAACATTTGAAACATGATCCCATTATAAACACTGGAAAGACAATTATAGTGCTTACGATCAAAATACTGACAATTGGATTAGCAGTTCCGTATTGATAGCTATAAGAAAGTGGATGATAATAGTAGCTGAAAGTCGCACTGAAGACCAGCGATGACTTTTGACATTATAATAGCAAAGAGGTTATATACAGCGGAACGCGATGCACATTCTTAAGTTGTTTTTCTGCAGCAAGCGTACGAAAAAAGAAAAATAAATGCATACTGCAGTTTGAAAAGTAAAACTACCACGAAAGATGCCAAAGCGTAAGAAAGAAATTTCGTGTTCACGATCCATTTCTAAAAGATTGAAAATGACACAGAAAAGTGAATCAACAGACGATAGAAACTTGAAATTTGTAGATGTTGTTTATCTCACACTGTAGGCATCAGACATTGCGATGTTCCCATCCCTAAGGAACTGAACTAGGGGATGAACGGTTTTTTTGAAAATACGTTGCTATTAAGGCAATTTTAAAGCAAGAAATACGAAACTTCGGATTTAGATTTTTGGTTGGAATTTTAAAAACTCTGTTTTCGATATTTTTGGAAATTCAAACATTAAGCGGGTGTAATTAGGGGAAGTCTTTTAACCGTGCTACTAAGACTATTTTGATGCTAGAAATGTGAAAATTTGGGTTTGAAACCATGGTTATAATTTTAATTGGAATTTTAAAGTAGTGGTAAGTTGTATGAAAGGTGTGGTGTCGCACAAGTACAAAGTGCGCGCCACCTACTTTCGCCGCGCGCCGCCATGCACGCACGGCGCGGTGTTCTTACGACGTCAGCCACGAGCGCCCTCTGCTACAACTCCGCTCGTGGCCACCACTGAACGACATCGTTCATTTGGGACTGAGATAGGCACCAGTGAAGACTTGGCTATCAGATAGGCACCGCCGGCCGCGGTGGCCGAGGTGACTGAGGCGCTCCAGTCACGGTCAGCACGGCCACTAGGGTCGGGGGTTCGAATCCCCCCTCGGGCATGGATATTTGTGCCGTCCTAGTTCGTAAGTAGTTCATAAGTAGTTTGTAAGTTTAGGGACTGATGACCCCGTCGTTAAGTCCCATAAATTTAACAAACATTTGAACATTTGATAGGCACTAGGCAGGCTCTCTAACTCAACTATGTATCAGCATTCTGCAGTACAGAACTATGTTAAAGTTAAGTATTGTATAAATTCTGTGCAATATATATCTCGTTCTAATTTACTCTAGTGTTTCTAGTTTCTGCTGTCCCACTGGCTGCTCCCCTCCGTACCTGCTCCAGCGTGCTATCTTTATTCCTGTGTCGGTCTCATTCCACTCGGCCACCGACACCTACGACGGAAACGAGACACAAAAGCGGCGACGAGGCTGGGACACAAAAAAGTACTTGATTAGGAAAGCATTTTTAAAGCTAAATCTATGAAAATTTATATTTAGAAGTAGAAACAACCAATGCAGACCATCCAGTCTACGCGTGCGAAGCAGCGGGAATTTAGCTAGTTAATCACAAAATCGGAGTAGCAGCTACTGTCTGAAATTAGTAAAGGCACTATACTTTCGTGACCTTATATCATTTTAGGCTGAACTACGATTATAATAAGTCTTCAATGCAAACGACGTTGAAGAAATACCGATGAACGAGATTCACGACTGTTACCCCTACATTAATTACCGTGTACCATATGTAATTCAGAAATATATAGCGGGATATTTAGTTATCTATCAGAAACAAAACGTAAATTACTAACAAACTACGCGTGCACACACTTTTTTCAACGTGTACGCGTCAGTTCAGATATTCTGATTTGGGTAACGACATGTTTGATACGTCTGCTTTCGGTGACGGTTTTCTGGCGGAGACTAATATTGAAATTTTGCATGACCAATGTAGTTTCGAAGCAAAGATGACCTCTATGAGCTTCTGAATGGCTTTAGTAGCCAGCAGGCTATCTGTAGGTAGACTCGGCGAGAGAATCTTGTGTGAAGCGAATGCAGTTTGCCAGTTAGTCTGGTAGCTTACACAGTCACAACGTATGTTATATTTCCGTTTGATTATTTTGGATGGAAGAAAGCGTGCCTTTTGTTGGAGACAACTGTATCGCTAGTTGAGAACACGTACTTCTTTTTGGAAAAAAAGTTCTTACGTTTAGTATTTGTTATTATAGTAATGTATGATCGTTATTGTAGTAGGTGCTTGGCGTTTCCTCATTAATGAAGTTGGTTATCAGTAATTCCAATTTTTTAAAACCTGAAGACACTTACTAGTTCTCCACTCCTTCTGTTATTTTTAAGGGTAATTAGGTAAAATTATTGTCATGTGCAGATGCCAGACTAATGTGACAAATCTGTTTTGACAATATGAAATATGATACATAAATGAAATTTACAGACGTTTTCAATTAAACCACAAATGGAGTCTACAAGTATTGAGGATTCTACAAATCACTTCGTAGAGTAGAAGAAGAGTCGTGTGACAATTGGTTAGAAAAGTTAGACACACATGCTTTTCTAGTTTGGTAGCTTTCATGATATATTTTGATGCTGGTAGAGAAATGGTAAATGAAATATTGATAGTAATAACTTTGGTCCATTACCAAAAGCCTAATATTAATTCTTCGTTTCCTTCTTTTCAGGTAAGTCCCCAAGCATAGTCGACAAGACGGACAGCTCCAATATCGGAAAATGATCGACACTCAGCTTCTATCAGGTATTGTTAATGGAACATTACCCGTCACTGATGCAGCTATTCATATGACAGCTGTATAGCCACGAATGGCATCTATAAACCATTAACAAAGAGAAACTTTTGTGATCTCTGCTTAAACTCGGTGGTTCACGAAGAATATTTGTAGAAATGGCACCCGCTCCCTTCTCGTCCCTCCCTCCTTCCTTCCTTCTCTTCCATCCCATCCTCAGTACTGAAGAAAATCTCGACTTCACACAAGAGGTATCTTCTATGTCTTTTAACTGAAATATTGTAGTCATGAACACTTTTTGAGGTGATAACAAGCAGGTAACGCATGTTCAAACGAAGTACAATGTATATCCACAAGATGTTAAAGAAATTATTTCAAGCGACGGGTACAATGTAAACACAAACCGACATTCTATCGGTCAATGCTATCATACTACCTCCGTCCTAAGGTCTGTGTCATCAATAGACCCATGGATTCCAAAAGAGCGGTAAGCCAGTTGCACATCAGACACCCATCGGTGTTCTCGGGAGACACTGGACGGGAGCCAAATAAATGGCTGAATGGATTGGACAGAGTCACCAAATATAATAGGTGGGATCACATTATGTGCATGGCAAACGTATATTTCTACCTGGAAGGGACGGGCCAGCAGTGGTTTGAAAATATGACAAGGTCGATAGCTGGAAAAATTCCAGACAGAATTTAAGAAGACGTTTGGAGACCACCAGCGGCAAGATTGTGTATCAGAAGAGGAATTGAAGAACGGGACCCAGTGACATGGTGAGTCAACACAGTCGTACATACAGAGCATTTTGGCCCTTAGTTAACCCGGATATGACATAGGCCGACAAAGTTCCACACCTAATGAAGGGCATTGCAGAAGACATGAATCAAGTACTTCTGTTAAAAGACGTTTCGATGACACTAGAGTTTATCCAAATTAAATGAATGACTAAATTAATGTAGCATATCCCATCATCGTACAAAATCAAAATATGCAAGGAGAAGGAAAGAAAGGGGATAAAAACTTAAAGGGTGGTAGATAACTGACAATATCTAAGACTTTGTGGGACAATCTTTAGCCAGTGGCATTAGTGATTTACAGGTACTCAAAGGTAATATCGACCTTAGTAAGTGTTGCCACATTCAGCAACCCTGAAGAAAACCATGCAGCCCCAGTAAACATAAACACCTCTAACATCTCCTAAAGCTATTGCGAAGACTGCCACCAGTGTAGCTCTCTGCAGAAGTACTATTGCTAGGATGAATACTTTTCTCAGTTTCAAGCGAGCATGCTATCGGCACTCAATTGCGTAAGAGACCGTAACTTAATCGCCCTCGTAGCAAAAACGAGACAAATAAATGGAAAGAGTGACGTCTAGCGTGATTTCAGCAGAACCGCGAGCACTCCAGATAAAAGTCATCAGAGCACCAGACAATTGCGGCATTGCGTGCTCGAAAGGCACGAAAGGCAGTCTTCGCCGTGATTGCGAGAACAGCGTCGGACACGAAACAGTCGTGGCCGTGGGCAAGTGATGCGCCACACGGTAGCATACAGCGCAGGCGCAAGTGGGAGTCCCGTCTCGCAAGGTAATGAGACACTGCTTCACCTGAGCGAACGGGTTCACGCTTTAGCAATCCGACCCTAAAGAATCTCGGTAGGTGGGGAAACACTAGCAAAAGCGGATTTGCAGGCAGACTTTAGGAGCAAAACAGGTGTGCATGCCGCTCGCTGTGCGTGACTGGCACCGACGGAATTTTTGTAGTCACGCAGAGCAAATCAAAACGCTTATATAATGAAGAGGAAATATATACTGCATTTTCTTCTTGCTTATAACACGCACCTACGACTCCAGGACTGTTTCAAGTGCGTTGTTTACTACCTTTCGATACCAGGAATTTATTTGGAATTGTGAATTGGTTTTCTCAGAATTCAAATGTTCAAATGTTTGTAAACCTAAGTGACTTAACTATGTTGGCCATCAGTTTCTAGGCTTACAAACTGCTAACTAAAGTAACTTATGCTAAGAACACCACCAAAACCTATGCCAGAAGAAGAACTCGAAGCTCCAAAGGCAAGCAACAGCACGCTCCGCAGTAAGACGCCTTAGAGCGCTCGGCCACTCCAAAAAAAAAATGTTTGTAGAGCTTATGGGACTTTTCTACGGGGTCATCAACCCTAAACTTACAAACTACTTATGAACTAGCTAACACTAAGGACGGCACAAATATCCTTGCCCGAGGGGGGATTCGAACCCCCAACCGTAGTGGACGTGCAGACCGTGACTGACGCGCCGCAGTCCCCTCGGCCACCGCGGCCTGCGAATTAATACCAGAAGGCTGGTATGCCGCAGAAACAACAGTAATCAGAGGAAGAACGAAAATCAAGGAAATGGAAAAGCAAGAGAGCAAAATTCTAATGAAAATCTATGGGCCAGTTCAGAGTCTGGGGATCTGGATAAAGAGACCGACAAAAGAACTGTACAAACAGACAGAGGCAATTACAGACAACATCAGAAAAAAGGGCAATGTTCTATGGCCACATTTATAGGATGAATGAATTTTTAACATTGTGATGAGTAGTACGATAAAAACCAACTGGGCAAAGGAAACCATGGAAGACCTCAAGAAACTAAATATCTATACAAAAGAAATAATAAACAGAGAAAAATTCAGAGAAAAAAAAAATCAGGAAACAGAAATTAGAAGAAACACAAAAAGAGAAGAAACCAGGAAAGAAGTGGTTAGAACAGAGGAAGAAGAAACAAAGTGAATATAAGAGAGGTTTTTGGGAAGAGAAAAGAAAGAACCAAAACCAGTGCCATGAAAAATGATTGTGTTTAAACGCCCTCCTAAATGGGGAATTAACAATAATAATATGTGTGTATAATGAAAATAGATATTCTCTAATGTTAATATGTTATCACAAAAACTTAACTACCGATTTTTTATATTAATTATTCGAGTAGGACAATCAAACTTATGTAATTGGAAAGTTGCTTTGCCATCGATGTGAAGGAAACATAATTTATGAGTGTCAAGAGTAAAGAGTGTTAAAAGGAGTTAGATATTTTCATATATATAACCCTTTTGCTACCATAACGACTGCAATAATAATAACACAGCCACGTGAGAATGGCCCCGTGATTTGAGGCGCTGTGCTACGGACTTCGCGGCTGCTCCCCGTCCGAGGTTGGAGTCTTCCCTTGAGCGTGTTTATCTGAGTTGTCCTTATCTCCTTACCACAAATTAGTGTGAGTATTTTGTATAGCAATGATGACGTCAGTAGTTTGGTCCATTACGTTAACAAACATTTCTGATTAATTCGTGAACATCGCAGTGATACCAACTACTCATCTGTGAGCCTGTCAGTTGTTATTGTTGAAATTACAACCGCAAGTAACAACATTTCGTGATACTGTATTCTAGAGATATTCCTTTCTAAATGGCTCATTTGCAGTAACACACGATTCCCTGGCAACTACAATTATACCACTTGTTACATCGATTATATTAGCTGTGTAAACCAAAACATGGCACCAACGAAATCTGTAAATGACGTTGGTTATTGGCGTAGATATTTCGCTCAGGTCTCTGTAGGAGTAATTGCGTGGTCTTTTGCCACCGATTCCACACAACTTGAAGAAGGTTCCCAGTTTTCTTTTCTCCATTTTGACTAGCTATGAGCTACGACGGGGGAAAGTGGAATTGGCCCGAAAGAGAGAGCGAGGGAGAGGAGATGGGCAGGGAGAGAAGAATGGGAAGTAGGTGGTCGGAATTTAGCAAATGCTTTTCCGAAGCGCAATTGTACGTCGCATGCTGCAGAGTTGATAAATCGTCAGATGTTTATATGGAAAACTAACAAACGAAATACTTAGTTACTCTAATGACTTCACATTTAATAACGATTTTCTGATAATAAAATTTTGTGACTTTTCTTAATTGGGAAAGTAAATGAAACTAGTGTAGCGAACATAAACTCCAAATCAGTACCCTACTTTACGTTCCTTTGACGGTGTGGAACTAAACAGCAACGGTGAAGCGTGTCTTTATTAGCTACATTGTATCATTACTAGTGAATAAGGGGACAAAAGAAAGCAACTTTCAATTTCCCTCAATTACAAAAGTACACACTTTTGCTTATGCAAACGTTCCAGCCACTTAACAGAACCGACATGAGCTCTTATTTATTCTCAGGTGATGAAAGAGAAAGGAAGGAAGATTAGGCTTTAACTTCTCGTCGACATCCTGTTCATTAGAGACGGAGCGTCGCGGCTGAGTAGCCGAGCGCATTGAGGCGCTATGCTCTGATGCGTGAGGCCGTTCCCCGTCGGGGGTTCGAATCCCACCTCGAGCATGGCTGTTTGTGCTGTCTTTAGTATAAGTTAGTTATAAGTATTTTGTAAGTTCAGGGACTGATGACTCCGCAGTTAAATTCCAGAAGCTTAACAAACATTTGAACAATAGACGGAGGAAACGCTTGGATAATACACGCAGCTCTGGCAATTATAATGCCAGCAACTGCTACGTCAATGATTTTAGCTGTTATAAACTAAAACATTGCAGCAACGAAATCTGTAAGTGACATTGGTTATTTGCGTCATTACTTCGCTCAGTTCTTTGTAGTAGTAGTTCCGTGGTCGTTTTGACACCGTTACCACACGAAGTAAGTTCCTGTTTCAGTGATGAAGAAGGATATCGGCCGAGGTCTTTGAAAGGAAACATCCTCGCATTTGCCTAGAGTGATTTAGGGAAATCACGGAAAATCTAAATCTGGGTTGCCGGAGGTGACTTTGAACTGCCGTCCTCCCGAATGTGAGGTCAGTGTGTCGGCCCTCTCGTGTGCAGGTTGTAATACTCTGCCCCTTCCACTTTGTATAAATGTAACGAACGGTACACATATCATAAGTAAATATGCAAATGGGAACAGATTTAAAGTCTGGAGACTGGAAGGTATAAATAATTATGTTCGATGTCGAGAATAGTTGAAGTTGTGGAAATTTTGTAACCTTGAAAGTTTCCTGGGCTAGGAATTTGATTCTCACTTCAAACGAAGATACGGATTTTATAACAGGTTGGTAATGGTATTCTTTATTTACCTTTACATGTTACGAAACCAAAGTGATCATTCTTTACATCAAGATCTTTGACATAGTCTAGCATGTTAACAAACACAACCTTACACAATCGTGACGAAAACTAGAGTGAACGCAGACAACTTGTCAATATTTTTGTCATAGAATGTACAAAACTAGACGTAGTATCTCTGAGATTTTCACATACTAGTTACATATAATTAGTCAAGTCACACTTAAAACTTTAAGATTGAAATTGACATAGAAATATATAAAAACGTAAACATTGAAGTGAAAATTGTATGTTGAAAACGTGAATTGAAATTTTATGATTGTTTTGAATCTAGTAGTGCGTTTTCGAATATTAAATAAAAGTGGAGATATTTAAATTAGTATATGAAAAGTTTTCAAATGACAATTGAAGCGGCATCACTCCATCTAAGTAGTGTGATAAAAGTCTCAACTTTCTTTTATGGTATTATTATGGTATTCTTTTATGGTATTTTATGGTATTTTCTTACATATTTTTATATCAACAATACATTTATGTTATCTGAGCAACATTCTGAAATAGATTACATGTTGAAACAAGTTGTATTTAAAATTTGTGACCATACACAGACAAACTTAGATTGCACATGTATCCCAAAAAGTGTTAATAGGTCCAGAAAACTGGAAATTTGTTGGTTTATAATAAGGTAGCGTATACTTCAGTCAATATAGACGTCATATGTGGCGTTGTAAGGTGATCGTCATTATGTTATAAAATATGTTTGTCAGATTAATAATTTGGTGTCGTACTGTGTTTATCCGGGAGGAGCAGCTTTACCGATTAATCCATGGATACGATTCGACAGTTTGTCATATAATACGATCGAATTTCTATTCGTAAACTGTTGGGACATATTAATAAAATTGACTCATTTCACAAACTCAACATCGATTTGGAGTAGCTTTACTTGATAGAAAATAGAATTAGATACATATGATGCATCTGCTAATCTTACATTAGATTTAGCATTAAATTGTTCTTAAAAGTGACAATAGTAATATGACAGTAGTAACATCAACAGGTTGAATGACAAGAATATGAAACACTGGTCGATATGGCTCTTTTGCTATTCCTCAAGCGTGAATGGAACATCTGGTGTGAAGGAATGGTACAAATAGTGAACTTCAAACTACCGTCACTTACGTTGGTAATTTGGAAGCTACCTTAGTTGCTATATCGCATCATTCTTGAATATTAGACGATTTCACGTTTACTTCCTTCCACGTACAACATCGATTTTGGAATGGAGTCGAATAATTTAAGTCACTTGTACATTATGCGCGAATTGCTACTAATACTAAGTTTCTCAGCTATCATTGTCATTTTATTAAAAAGCTATCGCAAATTGCTTATGCCGTGTTAAGGCTTAACGCAGCCATTTTCGATACAATTGAAACAAATCGCACTGACGTGTTTTACGGCCCACTTTTGACTTGTAGTTTTATAAGTTTTTGCAAACTTTTTGGACCAAAATAATAATTTAAATAATAATAAATTAATTAATAAGAGTGTCTGAAACCGTTTTAGGAAAAAATGTTTTGGTATTGGCGGGTTTCAAACCACCGACCTGTCTCGTCACAGTCAAGCACCTTGCCCACAACGCTTTTTTTTTTTTTTTTCCATCTGTTAGATCTTTGGTTCGCGGTCGTTCGTTTAGTTTGTTCGTGGTTGTTCGATGAATGGTTGGCTCAGCTTTTTTATTACTTAGGGCGTTTAGCCCCATGACCGGGCGCGCTGAGCCACGGCGCCCGGCACGCTACGGCTATAAATCAAAAAAGGATTTCTTTAATCTCATACTATTGGTGGTCGTTGTTAAGTGATGTTAATATGGCATTTGTAGACGGTAGATTATCATTTATCGTACGAAGAACGATGTGGGTTTGTTAATTCCTCAGTGTGCCGTTGCTTTCAAATGACAACGTGTAATTTACAATAAGAAAATCATCAAATACACGAGGAATGTCACGTGACATCTCCGAACGGCTGGTTTTCGTTAATTCAATGAAGGGTGTCAAATCTCCGTTATTTTTGCACATTTGTCTCAAACGATACGAGATACGAAAAAAACATAAGGGAGCTAATTTGTAGAGAATTTTCTCCTCTACAAATTCGGTTATTCAATTTTCGTGTCAGATGAATAGTTAAGCCGTTACTTTCATTTAAATTTCGAGCTGTCAAAAGACGATCGCAAAGGCCCACTTTCAAGGTTACTACCGTAACCTTAAGTGGCCCAAACTCAGATACTGAAAATCCTCCGTTTCCGGAAGAGAAAGGGATATCCCAGCTTGAGTTATATTCAATAGAAGCATTTTACATGCAATTTTGTAGTAACCGCCTTGCATTCTGTAGACATTTGATCGCTTTAAGAAAAGAACGACAATACATGAACGACCAGTGTTACGATCTTAGATTCTGTGTCACGGGGTACGCGTGTTGTGAATGTATTGGTAGCCACCTACAGATGAAACTGTAGCGGAACATGTGCTGCCCCTCACAGCTATTTCTCAGAGACACACATTCCTTGGACGTTGGGAGCAAGTCGTGCGTAGCGCCGAGAATTGTGGAGGCAATAACTGTTGACGAAGATTCATCTCCCGAATTACGTCTGTCAGAAACGAGAGAAACGCATTTAGAACCGCCTCAAGAAGGCGGAGAGGAATGTTGCTACGGAAAAAATCGAGATCTCGCGTAATTCAGCGGGGCATCGTTTGTCAAAGTCAGGGAGGAAGGAAGTCTAACTTGTGCAGTCCTCGTGTCCGAGTAACGACCGAGACGTTCGCAGGCCAATCCATTACGGAGCCGCCATTACCGTAAATCGCCACTGAGCAGTGACCCAGCAGTTTGCTCGGTCGCATTGAAGCCTCGAGACCAGGCCGGAAGAGCAGCGGGCAGCCGTATCGTATTATCTTAATGGACGCGACAAATTTATTCTGGTGACTACTGGAATGTAGCCAACTACGCTTCTAATATGGTTTAATTCCGTATTGCCATATAAGAAGTTAGAATATTATTTTAAACGGAACTGATTGCCCTTTGGCACACGGTGCTGAGAGTGACAATTAAGTCTATAACACGACATTTGTGTATAATAATCGCCAGTTTTAAATATTACGACTGTGGGGTCATTAATCTCCGTATTCCACTATTTACTCTCACAAGGAAAGTACATGGGCTCGAACAGACATCTGCATGAACGTTTGCTTGCGGGATCTCAATGTGCTGATGGGTGTCGTTTTTCTGCAAAACTCTGTGATCATGCTCTAGATAGCACTGTAGATGTAATTGTAGACGCCATACGTAATTCAGATATCTTAACTATAACTTATGTAATAATCATCGTACATGTCTTCAAAAGCCGTGATGATAGTTGCAACTTTCTTCTCGGAAGACTTGGTATTCATTGCCACTGCTTCCATTGCATCTTCCCGCACTTACCGTAGCACTACTGCTTGCAATGAGTTGTTCGTCATTATCATCCCTGTTATCATCATTATGTGTTAGTGTTACAACATTATCTAACTTATGCTGATATTTCTGTACCATAACAGATACGAGAAGGCATGCGAATGATTCATCTTCTACACTAATACCACCTTCACGAAGGAGCAGGATTGATTACCAGTCGCCGCCCCTCCCGACGCTTCGCCACACAAATAACATCACAAAACGCATCATTGGAGGCACACTGCACCGTCCCTACTGGCGAACCGACAGGTCAAAGTGCAATGTGGCAAGGCACACGCAGAGGCCTCTAACGGACGACTGCAGAGTTTTGCAGATGCGGGAGTATAGCTAGAGCAATATGGGATATTTGCATTATCTCTCATACGATTTTGATGTATATGTGTTTGTTCGAGCCCAAGTACTTTCCTTGTCAGACCATGGACGTTAACAAAACATGTTCTAGACAGGCAGACTGCATTTCGAAATGGTCATGAGCATTAATTCTTCTCGTCATCAGTTGTTCGATTATATTTTAGTGGGATTTTTGCTGCGTAACGTCTACAAGGAAAATCTGAGGCACTCTCATCATGACACAATTCGAAATCTAAATCTGAACTGAATGCTAGAAAAGAGGTTGCCTGGAAACAGGAATACTGAAGCACATGCACAAATTCCAAGTTTGTATTATTTATAGACGACCAATTTGGTTAAAATTACATGAATAAATAATATAATAAATCAAATACTGAAACATGTTTGAAATAAGTGCACGACGTTACGTTGACAGTTGTAGTAATTTTTCTTTTTACTTTTACACAACCTAACGTGTCAAGGTACTCAGTTTTACGGGTTGACTTATTAAGATTAACAGATGAGTACGTATTATGGAATTGATCGACATCTACAGGCATAAGATCAGATGATAGCAACGCAGTATTGTTAAAACCTGTCGTATATCGATAATAGAAGGCGATACTACGTTTGGAAATATATTTCTGCATTCTTAATGCGTTAGATTGCCCCCAAAACTCTCCAATATAGGAGAGCCCTGGCAATTTCATACGCATTTCACAGGGAACACTGAGGTAGAATTAAAGTATGTGGTGTGGAGGGAGACGTGCTATAAGACAGTCCGTGTAGTCCCTTTGGCTGCAACGCTATGTTAGCTCAGTGGTATGCCGGGCGCTGTGGCTCAGCGCGCCCAGTTAGGGGGCTCAACGCCCTCTGTATAAAACAAAGCTGAGCCAATAACACTTCGAACATCAATGAACAAATACGATCAGCGTCCGCAATGAACAGAACTACCCATTGAGAAAAAAAGGGTCTAATCCGCCTACCTAGTAAGTAGGAGGTCCCGGGTCCGAATCTCGGCCACAGAACAAATTTCAATTCAATGGCTCACCTTACATTTAAAACCTTCGGTATAAAGAGGCAATGTGGTCTCAAGGAAATGTATTACTTGTTGATATTAACATTTTTGATGAAGATAAAGTAAGGAGAGAACGTCCTGGTCCCCTCTTCTTGGGGGACCTCTGAATATCTCAAAAGTTACCTTTTTTTTAGTAATGTATCTAAGTAGACAGTGGGCCTCATTTTGTTTTGCAGCCCAGGGTCTCCCATAGCGGTAGTCCGCCATATGTGTTACCGAGTCCTTTCGTTGATTATCTTCTCGTTTCAAGACCATTTCCATCTGCACGGTTCAATAACTTCGCGTATGAAAAAAAAATCAGGGTCAAATTCCTGAAAAGAAGTCTTACTGTTCACAATAAAAAGGATAACAAAAAATGGTAGTAATACGGAGGGTCTCTTCTCCATCGACATCTGCATCCACACCCCGGAAGTCTCCTCACGGTGGGTGCCTAAGTGTACTTTGCGTGCCATTGTCACTTGCTTCTATTCCAGTCACGTATGATTCGCGTGAAAACTGACTGCCGATTTGCTTCCAATTGGGCAATATTCTAATTTTTATCCTTGTAGTCGCTTCCCGACATGTACGTAGGGCGAATCAATATATTGGTTAGACCTTCTTGAAACGCAAGCTCTATGAACTCTGACAAAATCCCGGAACTCAATAGGGAATGTCTCCATTGCAGCGTCTACCATTGGCGTTTGCAAATCGTCTTCGCGAGGCTGAAGCTCTTACTAAAATGGCCCGCAACAAAGCGAGCAGCTCTCCATTTGACATTTTCCATGTCTTCTGGTCCGGACTGTATACCCATCAGATTTATATCTGATTATGCTGAAGAGACAGCTCCTTACTTAACAGCCATATACAACCTTTCGCTCAAAGAAGGATCTGTGCCCAGGTCACACCTAGATTCAAGAAAGGCAGTAGGAATAACCCACTGAACTACAGGCCAATTTCATTGACGTCCATTTGCACCATGGTTTTGGAACATATCCTGTATTCAAATATTATGAATGATCTCGAACAGAACGATCTGTTGACCTAAGGTCAACACGGATTTAGATAATATCGTTCATACGAAACACAGCTAGCTCTCTACTCACACGAAGTGATGAGTGCTATCGACAAGGGTTCGCAAATAGATTCCGTATTTCTTGATTTTCAGAAGGCTTTTGACACAGTACCTAACAAACGGCTTTTAATCAAACTGCATGGTTATGGTATATCGCTCCAAATTTGCGATTGTATAGGGGATTTCCTGTCAGAGAGGACACAGTTGGCAGTAATCGATGGTAAGGCATCTAATAAAACAGAAGTGATATCGTACGTTCCACAGGGTACTGTTATTGGTCCTCTGCTGTTCCTTATTTACATAAAAGATTTAGGGGAAAATCTAAGTAGCTCTCTTAGGTTGTTTGCAGATGACGCCGGCATTAACCGTCTAGCAAAATCACCTGAAGATCAAAACCAACTGCAGAACGATCTGAATAAGATTGTAAAAATTGTCGTCCACATGAGTACGAAAAGAAAACCATTAAACTTTGTTTACAAGGTATTTTGCTCCACAAAATACCTAGGAATTACACATACTTCAGACTTAAACTGGAAAGGCGAAACGGAGACTGCGTTTTATTGGCAGAAACATTAAAAGATGAAACATAACTACAAAAGAAACTGCATACATTACGGTTTTCCAACGATTTTTGCAGTATTGCAGCCCACTGTGGGTTTGACGGAGGACATCGAAAGAGTCCAAAGAAGGGCAGCCCGTTTTGTATTGTCACGATACAGGGGAGATAGCGATACGGAAATGATAATGGATCTGGTATGGGAATCATTACAATAACGGAGCATAACGCTGCGGCGTGGGCTACTTAAGAAACAACAGTCGCCAACATTCTCCTCCGATTGCGAAAATATATTGTTGACTCCCACTTACATGGATAAAAATTATCATCAGAACAAACTGGAAATCAGAGCTAGAACGGATAGATTCAGGTGTCCCTTCTTCCCTCGCGCTATTCGAGAATGGAATGGGAGATAAATAGTATAACGGTGGTTCGATGAACCCTCTGCCAGGCAATTAAATGTGATTTGCAGAGTATCCCATGTTAACCCTACCTGATACGGATCCCACACTGATGAGCAAAACTAAAGCGCTTTGTTGACGGACTACAGTTCCTCAGGATTCTTCCAATGAATATCACTTTTGTTATCTGCCTCACGCACGATTGATTTCATACGGCGTTCCATTTCCAGTCGCCGCTTATGTCTACTCCCAGATACGTTTCGGAAGTAACTGCTTCCAGTCTTTGCCCTGCTATTACGTGGTTATGTAATAAATGATTTTTCTGTCTGTGCAAATGCAGCATTTTACATTTGCCATTCCCTGCACCATGCGTAAATATGCTGTATCTCCCCCGGATTTTCGTTACCCCTTTTCCAGTTTTCCGATTTCTCGATAAACTCCATCAAAATACGCAAAAAATCTCTCTCTCTCTCACACACACACACACACACACACACACATATATATATATATATATATATATATATATATATATATATATATATATATTATATACCATGGTGCGGAAGTCAAGAAACACTGCATCTTCCTAGGATCCTGCATCTGCTGCTCACTGAATCTCGTGGATGAATAGCGCGAGTTGTGTTTCACATGATCGCTGCTTTCGGAAACCATGCTGATTTCTACAAAGGGGACTCCCGGTCTCCAGGAATGACATAATATTCGAACATAAAATGCCTTCCAAAACTTTGTAGCTGACCGAGATCAGGGATTTAGGCCTATAGGTTTAGGAATCTGATCGATGACCCTTCTTGTAAACGGGATTGACCGTCGCTTCTTTCCAATCCTTCGCTCGCCTAGACATTTTCGCTACACTGCTGCTGGAAGCCGGGCAAGTTCGTTCGCATACTCCGCATAAAATTGAGTTGTTATCCCATCAGATCCAGAGGACTCTCCTCCGTCGAGCGATTCCAATTGCTTTTCTATCCTTCTGACATTTCAATATCTTCCTTGGTTCAGACGAGGAGCTACAGTGCAATCTTCTCCGTGAAACAGCTTCTGAAAAAGATTGCAATGCTTTTCTAGCCCTCTGACACGTATTTCAATATTTGTAATTTTGACGTTTGTGCGATGTTTTTAGAGGAGGAAATACATTTTATTCTTCCTCTACGAAACAGATTTCGTAAAAGGCGCTCCATCGTTCTACCCTAGTAACATTGCAAATCGTTAAACACAGTACATAACGTAATCCTTCTTAATGTTCACCTTTACAGGGGTTCATTTTTATGCACTACCGCAGCTAAGACCGCAGATGGAAGAACTGTTGGAACGAGAGGGCCGGCCGCGGTGGCCGAGGGGACTGAGGCGCTCCAATCACGGTCTGCACGGCCACTACGGTCGGGGGTTCTAATCCCCCCCCCTCGGGCATGGATATTTGTGCCGTCCTAGTTCGTAAGTAGTTCATAAGTAGTTTGTAAGTTTAGGGACTGCCGACCCCGTAGTTAAGTCCCATAAGCTTAACAAACATTTGAACATTTGATTTTTTGGAACGAGAGGATATTTACTGACTCAACTGTCCTGTACGGTTTTTTTTTTTTTTTTTTTCGATTTAAATTCTATCGTGTACGTTATGTGAAGCTTTGGGAGGACGTTTTCTGCCACGGCAGCATGCTGCAATGGCCACACAGAACTTATCAGCCGCGCTAGTGGAGCACTGGAACATCGTAACATCGTACCGTACCACGAAAACTTGTTACAAACTTCGTGGCCACGTTTCAGGACATGGATTAGTGTCCATAGTGGCCAACGCCCTTTTGATATCCGCATCCAAAGCACCATCGTAGCTTGCAGTGGTTCAATGAAATTACTAACTTTAAAAAAAGTGCCAGAATTAAATTAGAAAAGAACAAGATGTGGTAACAGAAATGTATTCAAATTGAATTAATAGGAGGATCAAAAACAACAGAAATATGGAGGACAATTGGTAGTATGAAGAAAACACCAGTAAACAAAGCAGTAGACAAGCTGATTCCTTTGAAGGAATGGAAAAAGCATTGCACTGATCTTTTAACTGAAGATATGCCCTATTATACAAAAGAGAATGAATATAAGACGGTAGTAAATTATTGTAATATAACTGTTTGAATAAAGTGAAAGAAGCATTAACTAATGGTCGATCACCAGGTCCTGGAAATGTTCCTGTCGATATATTGGAGGAAATAGTGGAGACCACTATATGAGAAAACTAATAACATACCTAATCAAAAATTGTTGCCAAAGAACTGCAATTCCATCAGAATGGAATGCTACGTATTTTTAAGGAAGGGAACATAAAAGGCAATGATTGCTATAGAGATATCCGTGTGAGCTATACAGTGCGCCGCTTATTTGGTAAAGTAATGTTTGAAATATAAAGCAAAATGTTGGTCATACTGGGGACGACCAAAGTAGAACCAGGCAGAACAGACTATATACTAAGAACTGTAATGATAACCTGTTTATTTTAAAACTAATAAATTTATAGTAGTGGGGAAGGAGCTACATATTGCCTTTAGCAGATTTAGCAAAAGCTTATTACACAGTACCTAGAACTAAACTATGGGAAGCTCTGTAAGATAAAGATCAACTTTTACAAACTTTTATTATGTACAAAGACAAAACAGTAGGGATTAAAAAAAAGGATCACAGTTATCAGAAGCTGTTAATGTTACGAAATGCCTGATTGTGTTTCCCTGTACACCACTGTCCCATGAGTGTTGCCCATCTACAGGGGCCGCTTCATGGCCGATATAGCATCAGAAGTCGCCATGTTTGCGACTAGCGCTATCGACAAATTACCAAACTACGCTGTGGCAATATACATAAAAAAGAGCACTAGGAACCCATTCTAATGAAATTGTAGTGCCACTGGTAAATGACCTTCCTTGTTTGTAATTATGTATTTCTGTGGTAATAGAAAAGAGACAGCGTAGCGAATGGAGATTTGGGTGTGGCGGGAGACGTGTAGGAAAGAATCCTCTGCAGTCGGGCTGGTCACTGTGTCTTCGGTGGCGGAGTGGTCAACGCGTCTGCCTAGTAGGTAGGACATCGTGGGTTCGAACCCGGCCGGGCACAAAATTTCTTTCGCCGCACTTTGGTATTCCATCTAAATTTAGTTCAGTGAAGCCATAACTGATCGCTAATTGCGATTTATTTCATTCCTTGTTTGTCGTTTCTTACCGTACTTGGTTCTAAACATCTGTCGAACAGTTGCAGTGCACTTGCTTTTGTCGAACTCCAACACACAGAAACCTCGATCCACTCCTGAACTCGCCATGTTTGCGACTAGCGCTGACTATTCCAGGACTTCTTAAAACGGAAATCAACGTGTAATAAAAAGACGTTCAATCATACGTAAGTATGATTCTTTTACCTTAATTGGCACATGTAGAAAATATTAATTAGTTTTAAAAAATTCGGCATCAATTTTGTCATTTTCCGTCCGATTTCAAATGGAATAGCACATGCGTGGTGCCTTCCATTGGGTAAGCTGCAGTGAAGTTCCATCCGGCCGTATCACGTACCGCCATAGTTCCAGTGTCCATCCTGGGCGACTGGCGACAAATGGAAGCAGTTGTTCCGATGAAGCTGTGTTAATAGTAGCATGCGTTTGCGTCGCCAGTTCCTGCTCTCCATCTAACTTACATTCCTCTGGATTACTCACTGGCAGACGTGTCTGGTTCGTCATGTGCTGAATGGAGCCGCCACAGGGCGGCCGGTAGATTGTCCATTGTGGACTGTCAAGCACCGAACACCATACCCTGTTCGACGAAGTCAGCTGACAACGGCGCTATGTTACGTACGTTCGTGGAAAACCAAGTCTCACAAGGCCGTCTGCACGAATGCAGCTCTGACAGGGAGAGGGTGGTACACGCACGTTTCTCACCAGTGCCACACTGTCCTATGTCATTTGTTAAGTCAGTGTGTGCTGAAGTAGTTCTCATCACGTACAGTCCAAGTTCCATTGACACACGTTACCTGTCAGCTGCAAATCACACAGAATGTTCCTTTCCTCCAGAACTTTTCCACACCAGTGCATTAACATCATTCCGTCGACAGTTCACTTCTGGGAATGTACCGTATGTTCAAATAGTCATTAATAAATCACGGAATAATTTAGATAGAGAAATAAAAATTTACACACATGCTTGGAATGACATGGGGTTTTATTATAACAGGGAAATAAGTATTGCTAGACGAGTGAAAGATCTCATGCGCGCGTCGTTTGGTGAATGACCGTGTTCTCAGCCGCCACTTGCGTCATGCTTGGCCTCCCAGGTCCCCAGATCTCAGTCCGTGCGATTATTAGCTTTGGGGTTACCTGAAGTCGCAAGTTTATTGTGATCGACTGACGTCTCTAGGGATGCTGAAAGACATCCGACGCCAATGCCTCACCATAACTGCGGACATGCTTTACAGTGCTGTTCACAACATTATTCCTCGACTACAGCTATTGTTGAGGAATGATGGTGAACATATTAAGCATCTCCTGTAAAGAACATCATCTTTGCTTTGACTTAATTTGTTATGCTAATTATTGCTTTTCTGATCAGATGAAGCGCCACCTGTCGAACATTTTTTTTTAACTTTTTACTTTTTTTCTAATAAAACCCTATGTCATTCCAAGAACGTGTGTTAATTTTTACCGCTCGATCTATATTATTCCGTGATATATTAAGTTTTCAAATTTATATTGACTTTTTTATCACCCGGTATATAGTGAATTGTAAGGATGGCTATAAGACTTTAATTCTCAATACTAATCCAGTAGGTGGAACCAGATAATTATGAAGAGCAGAGAAAACTATGCGAGTTAAACCAGCTAGAAATTCAATAAATATCTGTCGCAGAAGTCTTTTTGAATTGAAGTCGCAAGGGTCGCAAGGGTGTAGCTGGGTGCTGCTACCAACAGTTCAGTGTGTGGCAGGGAACTATCGGTATTTTGGTCTAAGGCTAGCCGAATCGCAACTACGGAGTGTATCAAACAATCTCTATCTATATAAAAGCGAAAGGACACTTATTCAGACACACTCATTCACTCACTCACTGAACACGAAATCTCGAAGACTACTTCATCTTCACGAAACTTTGCACGCTTGACCTTCAAAAGTAAGGTCACCGTCTACCTAAAGTTTGATACGGTGCGTGGGGGAGAGTATCTTGCAAGATAAAAACGGATCCCTTAGTATGTTGGTCGCGCTATAACTTTTTTTTTCTCAGAACACAGGTTGTATGAAATATAACTGGAAAATTTAATAAATACAAAGTGCTTTTTTCAATGTGACTATGTGTTTCTATTGCGTACAAATCTATAGTATTGTTCCGATATTTATGAAATTTTGCGCACTTCACCACAAAACAAGAGGAATATCACTGTCTCTATAACATTTCGTTCGGTGCACGGTGGAGGGTACTTAACATACGAACTTTGACAAAATGAATACGTTTTCTCAGATCTTGATGAATTTTTGCACGCACGGCACTTATACCAAGAGGAAGGTCACAAGATACATACATGTTCGTATAGTGCATGACAAACGGTGCCTTGCGAAATACATTGCCGAGAAATGGAAAGGTGGAAACGAACAGAGACATGGGAAAGAAAGATGAATTCAGGTAGTGGCGGGAAGGGGAGATGTAGAATTAATAAATACCCGGGCGACGCCAGATTTACGTCTAGTTACCAAATAATTTCGAAAGAAGCGTTCCCCAGCAAGGTTCCAAAGGATGTCTTTAGCAAATAAATTTTGATTTTGAGGATGTATAAAAACATTTATCTATTTTATTTTACTCTTGTTGTAACACCAATTATCAATGTTTTGACACTACCTGACATCGCAGGTTTTGAAGGCGATCTGATAGTTCGATATTCTTCAAAAGTGAAATGCGAAAATCGCGAAATACTAAGTTATTTAATGACTAGCGCTTTCAGAGGTCTGTGCCACCATCTTCTGGTCATATCAAATTATAAGTTGGTCATCTTATTTAAAAAATCGAGATTAAATAATAGGTGCAAAACAGCACTTAGTCTATATAAAAATACGTAAATTAAAACATCACAGCTTGTAAGATTCTAAAGAAGTAATCGCAATCTTGGCGTTTCACTTTTGAAGAATATTATCAATGTTTTATTTAAAAATCATCTCTACTCAATGCGGTGAGGTACATTCACATCCTCAATGTGTCAACACACTGAAGTAAAGTCCTAGACGCCTATTAACAAATTTCAGACTTGTCGTCTGATGCTTCCTCTCTTCAACACGTCAGACTCCCGACTCCTCGCCGTCGATAATGGAATCACCAGGCCAAAAGGTGGCTCTGATGGTGTACATTAGCCGCATAATAACTTCGCCTGCCATCGACAGTGATTGATTGCAGTACAAGAGCGCCATTACCTAACGGAATCCACGTGCTCCCTCTCATTCTCCACCAGCAAGAAAAATACCCAGGTGTAAAATGAATTTAAAGTTTGATGTACAACACATAACCACTCGTCTTCAACGGGAATTACTAATTATCAGAATAAATGTTGTGTCAGAAGCAAAGGAGCCGCGCGGGAATGGCCACGTGGTCTGAGGCGAAAAGCCACGGATTACACGCCGATACAGTCGTACGTTGGAGTCCTCTCTCGGGCATACATGTGTTCTCTCCTTAGCATATGGTAGTTCAAGTTGTTTGTAAGTCTAGGGACTTATCTTTACAAACGGTCACTTACGTTTACAATTATTGTAAGGTTTTTATACATTTCATGTAGTTTTCAAAAAAATGAAGTTTATACACCAATAAAGTGCAAGTTCACAACCATAACATTCATAGGTCTAATTTCAGACAAAATAACCAAACTCTTCCAAAACACAGATATCAGGGTCATCTTTGTCACCAACAACAATTTAAAACAGTAGCTCATATACGATATCACAGAACAAAAATAAAAACATGAAAAAATCTGGAATTTATAAAATTACTTGCAGCCTGTGTAATAAATACTACAGTGGTCAAACAGGCAGAAACTTATAAACGCATTTTAAAGAGGACATTGACTGTTTCAGTCTTGACAAAAGCAACAAATCAGCGCGTAAATGAAACAGGGCACAGCTTTACGATAGAAAACGATCTTAAAGTATTGCATACTCTGGAAAAGAGCTGGAGATTTTTTTTCTTTTTTTTTTTTTTTTTAGATATGGAAATCTTTATCCACGTGAAAAACCTGAGTAATGGAATACTGATCGAAATGACAGATTTCAAGGATTCTCATTCCTCCAGTAACTTCACTCCCTTACTTTTAAAGTAACATTTAAATTAAATGAGATATACACTGCCCAGTGCTCATGTAATTACTTATGAAGTAAATCTTCAATAGTGCACCTGGATTAGCGAACACAAATATGACACACCACATCATACACCTCATCAATTATATAGCAGCAAGATCAACAGAATACATTTGAAGCGACTCTCGACGCTAAATATCGATATATCGATAGACTAATCGATGCAAACGTTGTTCTGATTGCCATCTTGTTTACCGTGTCAGCATTGTGATGTCAGTGAAATCGCGTGGAAAAGTGTTGCATTGTGGCGCTAGCAAACCCTGAAATGTAATTTGCTAAACAGTTGCGATGCAGTGGATAACAAGACAGGCGACAGTCTTCCATGAGGAGGGTATTCAAAAACTGGTATAACGTTATGACAAGTGTCTCAATATTGACGGAAATTTTGTAAAAAAGAAAACAGTAGATTAAGGTGCAGGCTTTCATGTAAAAATCAAGTTATTGAGATGTCTTAGCAAGTTTTTTTATTTATTTCAAAACCGTACTTACTTAAAAAAAAAAAACAAAAAAAAACACGCCTCATATTATCCCTTTCATGCACGAATTACCATCCAGAGAATGAGTAAAATTTCTGATACATTATTTGGTAAATTAAGACCTATCTATTGCAAATTTCTTCATAATTTATCCAAAAAAAAGTGTTTCATAGACCAATAAGGAGGACAGTGAGTACGAAACCTGCTACTTTTTATTTGGAACGTCTATTAATGATATCAAAGAATACAAGAAGAGTGTACACTATTTCGTGGTTTTTTTTTTTTTTTCGTAAAATAAAATTGTTTTAGGCACTCAGGGCACACAGCAAGTGCTTTCTGTCGAAAGTCCCGATCATGACGCCTCATGGCATTGGGATCACCTGAGTTGGCTGGCCAGAGTTATGCCCCATCGAAGCGTAATTCGTTGGGTACAAAATTCCAGACTTCATTTCCATTTTTTTTTTTTTAGATGTAGAAGCAACAATGTGTTTTCATCTGTGAAGGCCTGCCTCTACTCTTTATTGTAATCTCTACTTTCCATTAATTTGTTAGCCCAATGACTGACACTGCCGTCTAGGAGACATTCTAACACTCATTATTAGTCCTCATATGAGGTACCTGTGCTTTCGCAGTCACCTCAGATGTAACAAATGATATTTTGAGGACGCGAGCATGAGAGGACTATTTTCCAACTGCTTCAATATTTCAACGCTTCATTCGACTTAATAATTTCCTTTACGAGATTGTCTTAGGTCTGCCACCAGTTTCGTGCCTTTCTGTAGTATATTCAAATACGCATATCGATTTGCTATCTAGGGAACCGAAATATGACTATCACTTTTTACATGTTTTCATTTGGTACCACTGGACCTATAATCTATACTGGTTGCTGTCGGTGCACAAGCATAAAACACGTCCTTATACACTACTAACGGAACTGATGTCGTCCTCTCTCTCTTTCGACGCAAGAGCATTCCATTAGTCACGAAATTACACTTCGGTGCTCACAGTAATTCCACTGCAGAGAAAAGAGAGACAGAGATTTCGCAATCCTTCGTAGGTGTAGCGGCACATACATATACGTAACGCATTAATTAGTTAGGCAACTTCGCGAACTAGGGGCTTGCGAAATTGAATTCTGATAAGCTTGGACATGGGAAATTAAAAAAAAAAAAAAAAAAAAAAAAAAAAAAAAAAAAAAAAAACTCGTGGATCAATTTAAACTGGTGACAGAAACCGAATGTAAATTTAGCAGGCGGTGTGGATTTCGTGCACGTGTTGCACGCGGGAAGTAACAAATGGAACAACTGAATCTCTGATGAGCAAGCCATCGTTTCCGAGTCCAGATATTCGATTGAAAAACGCTACCACAGGCTTCTCGCTGTATTTCGAGTGGCGGGCTTCATAGTATATGATTCCTGACTGATTTTTAATATTCTTAATCAAAATACGTTATTAGGAAACAGAAGTACTAAGTTTAATCAGTAATTCACGTGTTACATGTTTGAGAAACTGCTAAATTCTGGCCACTCACTATGCATTCAAATAAAAAAAATTAAAAATATTATCAGGTATCAGTCTAAAAATCTACCACTCTTACAACTAGCGTTAGTTCCCGGATGCGTATTTCTTTCCATTCTAATCTCCTTTCCTTCCACTCTACGTCATTCCATATCTATCTCCCCCTCTATCCGACTTCCGCCTGACTCTGTCCATTTCACTTACGTTTTCATGCAGCTCAATCCTTATGACGTCATTTCTACTAACAATGTGTTCTGCAATTACTTAATACTGAAGGGCATTAGAGTGAAGTATTAGGAAACTGTCTGCAAAATGTGTTGCGAATAGATCTCGTAGCAACGTTATAATACAACACTATGCTTGATATGGCGGTTCTTCACAAATTTCACAGTTTATAATCTCATATCTCCTGAACTACGTCGTACTATGCCGCAGGTACATTCAGTGATGTCTGACTATACTGTCAGGCGTCGCATTTATAGTAATGAAGCAAGCTTTTAACTGCATCGCAAAGCGAACTAACACAATTTGCGAGGACGGAGGATGAGAGAATCCACATGCAACGATCGAAATCCATAGATTATGACTTCACATACACGCACTATTTGTCGTAGGTGCTTTTGACCTCCACAGTGGTTGTTTCCCAATATTAAAGAATCTTTGTACAATGTTTCGTTAAAATGGGTCCATTACATTAGGAGAAGTGTTGGAACATAGCCGTATGTTGTGACAGTATTTCGCGATTTTTATTGTTGGTCGTAACTACTGATGGGAATGTGTCTTCAGTACTTCTTATCCCCAAAGCCATGTTGTACGATAGCAAACTATACGTATGTCATGTTTGGTTGGTTTTGGTGTAATACGTTAGGAGGAGATGTTGTACATACTGCGATTTTACTTCCGTCTATGCGTTGAACTAACTAATCTCAATTGGCCAAACACTACACACACGTATTGGGATATGTACAACTCTGTTAAAAATAAGACGCGACGTAGTCTTTTCTTTGGTTCGAACCATACATTTCTGTTTACATGCCCAGCAACTTACTAAACTGTCCGACAGGCCCACTGGGTACTGACCAGCCTCATTGATGCGTTTGAGCATTTGTGCTAGCGTAGGGTGCTACGCATAAAATGGACCGAAGGAAGAACAAATGTGTCCTTTATTGAACAACTCGATATCTCCAGACGCCTTTATTTTCGAGTCACCGAAAATATTCTCCAGCTCGTTGGTCATATTGTGAGATGGGATGAAGAAAATAATCTTGCAGGGAAAGATCGAAGGCACGAGACCAATAGGAGACCAGCGAGCAGAAGGATAGATCAACTCAAGATGATCTCCGGTCTATCTCTCAGCAGGCACTACGAGAAGCTGGCAACATTGCGGGCTGGAGACTCTTGGTTTATGGATTCACGACGCTCAGCAATGAGCTCAACGACTTACGATGATGAAATAAATAGAGAAGCCAGCCTTCATTAACTTGACGGCTCATACTGCACAATATTTGTGTAACGTTACTGACAAAATAAAGAAACATTCATTAAATAGTTATACGAACATAAGGACAAGATGGGCATACCATGTTGTTTGCAACTGCTGTGTTACTGTGGATGATACAATGATCTGACTACATTTCGAAAATCAATTGATGAAGCAATTGCAATAATGCCTTAAATAAATAAATACGATTATGTTGCTTTCAGGATGATAGCATGGGGCAATAAGCTATCATGTAAGACATAGTTGATTGAAATCGCATGACACACTAAAACTTCGTGCATCTTTCAGCTGAGTTATTAATAAAATCAATGCGGCAATCACATGTACGGAATTAAAAACAATTGCATAATTTTTCTTCAAGACTGCTGTTTACGCACCTCGTAGATATTTTACTGTTCACGCTGAACGTTTTGCAAATTCAGAGGTTTGTAGGTGACTGAACCTTATAAAAACTTTTTATACTTTTTGTATTTGAAACCTGATCTGTAATTCGATTGAATGGCGAACACTTGTTCCTTTCATCTTACAGATCTGATGATGGCAGATGCCGAAACGTCGTAATGAATAAATATAATTTTAGCGACCTAGACAGTGTTTATTATTATTGTTTTATTCGACGGTGTACTTACTAGATGCGTGATGAAACTTCTCTGTGTCGTGACAACTCATCCATTGGCCAGAAAGTTTTCAGTTACGCATTTTCCATCTATAACAGTGTGAATATAATATTTCATCAGTTCCAATTAATTCTCCGTGGTGCATTGTATTCATTTTTGAAAACATATCTATAAATGCTTTTTCCATCTATAATAGTGTGAATATAATATTTCACCAGTTCCCATTAATTCTCCTTGGTGCATTGTATTCATTTTTGAAAACATATCTATAAATTCAGAGGCTCAATACCTATATTCATAGAGCTGCGTTGCTTTATCGCGTCCAATTTATATAAAAGCTTTACCGCGTCATAATGTCAAGAGTCCAAAAAGGCCATTGTATCTGTGGTCGAAACACTGTTCGTTTCAGTAACAGCCATCTTTACGATATGACGCGATAAAGAACCCACAAAACGTATCGACTATGTCATCTATGATAATGTTGAATGCCACTGTACAATACTGTCATCAATTCCGAAAGACCGCTATAGACAACGCAGCAGAAACAGTAACTATGCATTTCTTTATGGTAAAGATGAAAAACGAATAATTTTAAAGTCAATAGATTTTCCGAAAATTGAAAGTAAACTATTGAAAAAATAAATTATTGATATTCGCCCCAACAGTTACCAAAGAACAGAAAACCCATATGAAGTCTAGTGACATAGGTGATAAAATATAACAATAAAACAGGTTACAATGAAATGACGAAAATTGATGAGATAACTCCTAGTGTAATGTTAGATCTAACTTTTCCCTTTTTTTTCCCTTGCGAAGGGCAGAAACTCGACGCGCGGCATGCCAACAATATATTTCGTTGGAAGTCCTCTGTGGGAGTACTGACCAATTATGCCTTTATAGCCGTTAAAAAGTGTGAAAAACTTTTCTGGGTCTTGCTCTTGTGCACATCCTGACTTCTCGATTATTTGCCACAAACGTTTATTAGGATTCATATTAGGAGGTCTTGATCGCCAAATCCTCCCCGTTGGATCTGTCCAGCATGTTCTTTAAACCAACAGCAAAAATTTGTAGTCCGGTGACATGGCGCATTGTCATCCATGAACATCCCGTTTCTAATCAATGACCTGTTGAGTTGCTGAGAGAACCCAGTGCATTCCATGTAAAAACAGCCCACAGCTTTACGATGGCACCACAGTATCTTGTTGACAACTTGTGGCCACGGCTTCGTGCAGTCTGTACCACACTCGGACCCTACCACCAGCTGTTAGCAAATGAAATGGGAACACATCTGACCAGCAGTCTAGGTTCAATACGATACAGTCAAGGTCGCAAGAGACGCTGCAGGCCACGCCGTGCTGTTAGCAGAGGCCCTCGAGCCATTAGTCTGCTGATGTAGCCCATTACCGCCAAACAGCCCTGGAGGATCGTCCATCCGATGCCCCACATGGGTGTCTGCGGGTAATCCACGCAGCGCTGCCTGTCCGATAGCAGTGACAACTGCACGCAAACGCCGCTTGCCTCAGCCATCAAGTTCAGGCGGTCGGCCACAGCGGTGTACTTGGGGAGAGGCAACACCTGAAATTTAATATTCTCGGCGTACTCTTAACGCTATGGATCTCGGGAAATCGAATTCTCTAGCGATTTATGAAATCGAATGCCTCGCGCGACTAGCGCCAACTACCATTTCGTGTTACAAGTCTGTTAAGTCGTTTAGAATTGCCATAGCTGGATTTCATAGATTGCAACAGGTTGCTTATTATTGTTTTGCGTTGTATCAATTCCAACATCAAAGGAAGTAAATTTCAGAACTATCAGTTCAATAAGTCAAAATTGCAAAATTCTATCTCGATAACTAGAATTATTTACCGACGAATGGAAAACCTGACAGGTTCCGACCTCGAGGAACACCAGTTTTGATTTAGGATAAATTTGGGTAAACGCGAAGCAATACTTAAATTACAACTTATCCTAGAACATAGATTAAAGGGAGCCTAACTCACATGTTTAGTTTTGTAGATTTAGAGAAAGCTTTTGATAATTTTAAGTGTAATACACTGAACGTAGTAGCGGTAAAAATTAGGGACCGAAAAGTTATATACAGCTTGTAAAAAAACTACACAGTAGTAGTAACAGTCGAAGGGCATGAAAGGGGCGCAGTGATTTGGAAGGGTTTTACCCTTTCACCAATGTTATTTATTCTCTACATCGAGCGAGCTGTCAAGGAATGCAAGGGGATATTTGAAGAAGGTATTAAATTTCCAGAAGAAGAAATAAAAACTTTGCTGTTTGCTGATAACACTGTGAGTCTGAGATACCAAAGGACTTGAAATATCAATTAAACGGAATAGCTAGTGTCTTGAAAGGATAAGATAATCATTAACAATCACAAAACAAAGGTAATGGAGTGTAGTGTAATAAAACCTGTCGAAGCTGAAGGAATTACATTAGATAACGGGAAAATAAAAATATAAGATGAGTTTATCAAATTCAAATGTTTGTAGAGCTTATGGGACTTAACTACGGGGTTATCAGTCCCTAAACTTATGAACTACTTATGAACTAGCTAATACTAAGGACGGCACAATATCCATGCCCGAGGGGAAATTTGAGCCCCCGACGGTATGGCCTTGCAGACCGTGACTGGCGTGCCTCAGTCCCCTCGGTCACTGCGGCCGGCGATGAATTTATCTATTTGGTAGGAAACTTCTGATGGGCGAAGAAGATATAAAACGCAAAATGGCTATGGAAACAGAAGAATCTATATTTGTTCACATCAAAAATTAAAAAATTAATTCAAATGTTACAAAGTTGTCTCTGAAAGCATTTGTCTGGAGTGCAGCACTGTACGGGAATGACACGTGGACGACAAGTTCTGACAGAAAGATGATAGAAGCATTTGAAATATGGTGCTATAGACGAATGGTGAATATTTGGGAAAGGGGGGGGGCGATATTGGCTAAGAGAAGGGATCATTTGTTGGGACACATTCTGAGACATTATGGAATAGTCAATTTAGAATTGTCGGGTAAAATTGGTAGATGGAGACAATTACGAATACTGTTAACAGGACGAACATACTCCACAAGTCCCTTCCTCAACAGCCTCATTTACCATTAAATCACGTTTCCCACATCTCCTCGAGCACATAGAACGCCTGTGCCTTTCCTATGTGGTTCGTAATCCTAACACCGTCTCATATCTCAAATCTAGGAGAATCTTCGACTGCTACAATGTCTCTATCACTGTGTCACAATTTCCCGCCATGTCCAATTATCTGAATCATTTCTCAACGGAATTTCAGGAGCCTTCCGCTACCTCACCTTGAACTCATCCAGCCATAGCCCTCACTCGAATTAGCTTCATCCACATTGCCTTCGTCCCACTCACCCTTGTTTCTGTGCTGGAAGGTATACTGTTTGGCAGCACACTACAAAATATATCACATCACTTGGAAAAGTACAAGTTCCGATACACACTCGGGAAGTTGAAAACCAACAAAATCTTCAAAATCGGACGTGGAAACAATAATGTTCTCAATGTTCAAATGTTTGTATATCTATGGGACTCAACAGCTTGGTTATTAGTCCCTAGCTTGCAAACTACTTACTCTAAGGTAAAGTAAACTATGGACAACACAAACACCCATGCCGGAGGGGGGAATCGAACCCCCGACGGCAGTCACCGCGCGCTCCGCAACACGGCGCTCCAGTACGCGCGGCTAATCCGCCGCGGCAATCAATAATCAGATTTCCGGAAGATACAGCGAAATCCATTGGCGGACCAAGATGTGTGTTCTAGCGTAGCAGGGTCCAGGTCCACGAAAAGGAAACGGGGCAATCCGAGTGCGTAGCGGCAGCCGGTAGTGATGAGGAGTTCTGATAACGGTACTCAATGCGATACGGCTGTGGTAACGTCGAAGTTGCATGTTCTGAGCACTAGTCGGAAGACGATAATATTGGGTTATCGAAACTGGTCAAATAATAGTTTCATAACGTTAACGGCCAAATGTGTTTTCTTCATAAAATTAATATTACTGCCGTTGTCCCAAATCATCTTTTTGAAGAAGAGCATTCAGAGACAGTAACACAGCTGCATATCGAATATATAAAAGGAAACTACTAAACTTACAATCTTTAAGAATATGTGGATGTTCCTTTTGTCGAAATAAAAATGCAGTAGCTACATAAAAGGATATGCCAACGCTTTACGCTTTTGACAAAGCACACACATGCAAATATCGGCACTGTAGTGAACTGACACTACTTCTGGCAGTCGTTAAAGCCTGTAGTTAGTCGGAAAACGTCGAGATCTTCCGAGGCCGGCAATCGTATATCTTGTAACTCGACCTGGAAGAAATTTAATCAACACTTGAATCAATTACTTACATTTTAAGTTTTTTTTTCCTATTCGTTTTGTTACATGTTTTTTATTATTCTCATTTATTTTACACTAAAATCAACAATACCTGCACAGTTACTATAATTAGTAGTGAATATGTAAACATTGTATATGACGATGTTAATTGAATATGCACGACCTGTTTCAGTTTTGAAGTAATGTGTCTAAATTTTGTGGCAATAAGTTGATCACGGTCTGCACGGCCACTACGGTCGGGGGTTCGAATCCCCCCTCGGGCATGGATATTTGTGCCGTCCTTAGTATAAGGTAGTTCGTAAGTAGTTTGTAAGTGTAGGGACTGATGACCCCGTAGTTAAGTCACATAAGCTTAACAAACATTTGAACAATAAGCTGATTTGAATTAAGCGTTCTCGTCGACATGATTCCGGTCGTATATATCTGACCACCACAAACAACCATCTGCATATTGTGTTCTAACATCGTGTCACATCTGCCATCCGAAAATGTTAATCGACTCCTGTGTTTAGACTAGATGCAGTTGAACAATGGGATTATCTGTCAAACGTAAGCTATCGTCAACAGCCGAACCGCTGCGTTTTTAGTGACGCCTTGACTGCTAATGAATGCACCGTTATGTGTTCAGCTATGTACTGTGGTTGTGCACTATTCCGGACGGCTATCGTAGGTACGTATCACCTCGACGCAGGGAAAGGGCTCATCCATGCAACGTTTTGGAAGAAAACAGCGGTGCCATTCCTGCCTCTTGCTGTAGCGTGCTTTGAGATGTCACCTCAGGCCACGAATGGCAGTGACTGAATCATGGACATGCGACACTCTCACGTGTTATCTCTCTTACGACAGTATAGCTATGCAGTTATTTAACAGGGCAATGTGTGTGACATTCAGGTACTCCTGTGGCTATCAATATCCTCATATTCTATTTGGATAATCACCTTAGTCGTCAAGTCTTACCCAGTCCCAGTGTCCAAGTCAACAGAGACGAGTCACAACATAGTGCGGCAAATTACTTCAGGAAAGGACACCCTTGCAAACACGATCAGTACAAGCAATCCACTCCTGAGTGGGTGCCGTGGCTTACTGGCATGATAACTCTATATTTGTCTGGATTTCTGTGAGTAAAATAACATATTTTCTCTCTCCGCAGTATTTCATTTCGTTTCCTACTCTCCTGATTGTCAAGCAGTGTACACGTATGCAGTCTGTTCAAGGAGTTCGCTAGCAGACGGCAAACAAAAATTGTCACTCATAGTAAAATGTAGGTGTATAACAGTGTGAGTTGTGTATAAGTGGCGTATAAGTTGATGTGTAAGTCCGTACACCTTCACTATTCCAATTATTCCAACTCTGAATAAGTTTGAGATTCAACTAATGCAGAAATAACTTGATTTGGAGGTAAGAAACCTGTCTAGCAATGTTCGGAGCTTATTTTCATCATGAGTCGAAGATCCTTCAAGATTATTCGCTAGAAATCAGAAGAGGTGAAACTGTAAGGGAACAAGATTGAGTGAGTGAGTTGTGTGCAGTATGAAATCCCAATCAAACTCCGGTATAGTATTTTTCATTTTAGTCTATTAGAATCAGGGTGGACGAATTGGTGCAACAGCATCACTCAATGCAGCCTTTTTGGTCGCTGTTCTCGGATTGCAAGGTGCCTCAGTTGTTGATCAAAATCAGCAGTAGTAATGGTTTCATCTCCCGGAAGAAATTGGTAATACACGTCACAGTCTTTGTTCCACCAGTTGCTTATATAATTTGCGTGCAAGTTTTGTTTGGGTTTCACTATTAACTTCCTTTCGTTCCGCTTAGCATAATGACACGGGCTAAGAATTGTCGGTGTTTTTCTCGATCTAACTGGTAAAGAAGAAGCACAGGTGCATATGTGGTTGACTTTTCAGATTTTTTTTAAGCATACGATACCCTCTTACCCCAACTTGAACCTTCTCCATTGCATAAAAACGTCGCACGACGATGGATAGATCGTATTTCACCATATTTGCCGTGTTTTCGGTATTCTGACGTGGATTATTTTGTATTAATATGTGGGTAAATCTATATCAAATGCCAAACGTCTTCCTGAAGGTGTGGAGATCTTCCTTAAAAAGAGAAACCCTTGCTTTTCTTGCCATCTTCTGTCCGCTGACATTATCACCATTCGGTCTCTGATGACTATGACGTTAAATCATAATATTCCATTTCCTTTATCTCTATACACAGCTCCTACGTTTCGTCTACCTTCACTATTGTCACGTCTCAGTTGATCCCCAGAAGAGAATGTTAGAAATGTTCCTGTGTCTTCAATCGGCTTTTTGTTTTGTAACGACTAAATCTCCACACTCTATCTCCAAATGATAAAATGACATGATTTTAATCCCAAATAGTAATATTCAACTACAAATTAAAAATATCAACAGATAATACAATTTCTTGAGACAACATTGTCTCGTTATACCAAAGCTATTAAACATAAGGAGAGGCATTGAAATTTATGCTGTGGCCGGGATTCATCTACATCTACATTGGATACCTTGCAAAACACATTTGCCTGGCAGAGGGTTCATCGAACCACCATTATACTCTTTATCTCCCATTCCATTCTCGAATAGCGAATGTGAAATTCATATCAAATTGCCAGGGCTCTCCTATATAAAACATAACCTTACGAACAAAATTTCAAAAAGCAAAACGAAGACGTACGCAGTTACTTAAGAAGCTATTATACTTCATCCCCTGATTACTGTACCACAAAAACACCAGAACTACGACAAAAATTTCTAAAATCAGCTTCAAAGTTGAGGTACCCTCAAGGACGTAAATGGTGACAATTACGGGTGCTAGTCTTTCGAGCACATTTCGGTGAGCAGCCTTTGGAAGCCAACGACAGTCTCGTCAGACGCGACGGTCCGGAACGGCAGCATTGGCCACGGAGAGCCTCGCGCTGCGCTGCGCGGAAACCACTGGCGGCAGTGGCAGCGGCGGGCGTAATTTGTAGTTGGCCATCAACGGAGAAGCCATTGCGGCCCTCTGGCAGATCCTCCCCTTGCATGTTCCCCGGGCTCCGGGCTGACGCATGCCTCGCAGTGCGCATCTAAAGTGGCTGCTACTGCCGCGGCCGACCGTAGCTGCGTAGCCGACCTGCAAAGAGAACGTCCCACCGTCTCTGTGCAGCACCGCGGCAGTTTATTCCGCGACACAGTGTTCTCAGCAGAAGCCATCACTGAACAAAGTACTCTGACACAGATAATAACCATACAACGTACTCATACACAAGGTTTTTGCTATCTGCCTGGGACAGTGATCGGCATTGTCTCAGAAACAAATTACGTAATGTGAGTGTCCGAGTTCCGACAAAGATTTTCCGAAAGTCTCCTTCAAATACTGGACGAATATAGAGTATCGCTGTCAAATGAAATTTCAAATGTTTGTAAATCTGAGGCACTAAACTGCTTTGGTTTTCAGTCCCTAAGCTTACACACTACTTAATCAAAGTTGACTTATACTAAAGATTTTGTGTCTCGTCGCCGCCGGTTGTCCTAGGTGTCGGTGGCCGAGTAGAGAGAGACCAACAGAGGGAAATAGGATGCACGCGTGTGCGGTTATAGAGTCTGAGGTGACCATCCAGTGGGACAGCAGAAACTAGAAACACTAAGCTAGATTGGTATAAGATGTATATTTCGTAGAAACATTAACTTTTACAAGTTTCATGACTGCAGACTAGTGTAATGCTGAGACATAGCTTAACTAGGTAGAGGCCTGCCTACTGATGAGAGACTGTTCTAGTGCCTATCCTATCGCCAAGTGGCCGATGCAGTTCAGTGGTGGCCACGAGTGGGATTGCAGCAGAGGACGCTAGTGGTTGACGTAAGAACGCCGCGCCGTGCTTGCATGGCGGCGCGTGGCGAAAGTACGTGGCGCGCACTTCTGACTTGTGCGACACCACAAAAGACAACACACACATACATTCCCGAGCGAGGACTCGAACATCCGACGTGAACAACCTGGCGCTCCACAGCTAGGCGCCTTACAGCGCTCGGTCACTCCATCGCGACTCCAAGCTGTACCAATTGGGAGATGTACCAATTGGAAAGTATTCTACAGCCCGTCCAGCTCTCGTAATTAACGAATTAAAAGCGTAATGATAAGTGTTAATGAGAATCGATTCAAAACGTCACGAGAGTTTGCACTTGAGTAGTTTCTCATGACACATACCTGTACCGTGCTTTATACACTGGTCAAAACAATTAGGGAATTAGTTGAGATATCTAGGTTCTGAACCACTGTCGGTTCTATATAGAGGTGACGGCAACCGAGATAGAAGTAATAACAGAAAGTTTCTGCGGAGGGGCTTATTTTTGGCTTGTGTTTACCAGACGCATTAGACAAGCAGTTTGGTTCAGACAGTGTAGTGAGCATGTAGTCCAATGCAACAACAACGTTACTTACCCAAAGCCATGGCAAGCTATACAGGATCTGGACAACATTTCAAAGAACAGTAACCCTTAAGGGAGGGCAAGGCTACGTTCGTACACGGATTGCATCAACAAGAAGAAATGACCGTTATCTCCTCTTAGAGGAGGCTGAGTGCAACTCAGCTGCAACGCACCCTTTAGGCAGAAAAAAAAATCTTTTCGCTTTCCACTCAGAGGCGTGGAGCGGGCTGTTCGAAGCCGTTCGCGATTCTATTCAGCCAATTATCAGACAAGCTAATAGTGGCAAAGGGGGATCCCCAATGTGAAAGAGTGGAGATCAGCATGGGTTTCGGAAAAGGCGATCGTGTGAAACCCAGCTCGCGCTATTCGTCCACGGGACTCAGAGAGCCATAGACAAGGGTTCTCAGGTTGATGCTGTGTTTCTTGACTTCCGCAAGGCGTTCGATACATGCGATTGTATTCTAGGCGTATTACATTAATGAAGTCTTCTCGGGTAATCAGCCGAGTGATGGCGTCGTCTTGTCACAACGTTTATGGCGAAGATGATGAGCACAAAGCTCGTCGAAACGTTGCGACAAGACGACGCCATCACTCAGCTGATTACCCGAGAAGACTTCATTAGCATTCGATACAGTTCCCCACAGACGTTTAATGAACAAAGTAAGAGCATATGGTCTATCAAACAAATTGTGTGATTGGATTGAGGAGTTCCTAGATAACAGAGTGCAGCATGTCATACTCAATGGAGAGTGATGTCAGGTGTGCCACAGGGGAGTGTCGTGGGTCCGTTGCTGTTCACGATATATATATATATATATATATATATATATATATATATATATATATATATATATATATATATATATATGATGATGCTGCAGTATATAGAAAGGTTGTAACAATGGAAAATTGTATTGAAATGCAGGAGGATCTGCATGGAATTGACGCATGGTGCAGGGAATGGCAATTGAACCTCAATGTCTACAAGTGTATCGTGCTGCAAATACACTATAGCAGGCCAGTAACTGTCAGCAGTTAATTCCATAAATTATCTTGGAGTAGGCATTGGGAGTGATTTAAAATGGAACGACCATATAAAATCAACAGTCGGTAATGCAGATGCCAGACTTAGATTCATTGGAAGAATCCTAAAGAATTGCAGTCCGAAAACAAAGGAAGTAGGTAACTGTACACTTGTTCGTCCAGAGCTTGAATACTGCTCACCTGTGTGGGATCCGTACCAGGTGGGATTGATAGAGGAAGTAGAAACCATCCAACGGAGAGCAGCGCGCTTTCGTTACAGTATCATTTGGTAATCGAGAAAGCGTTACGGGGATGATCGATAAACTCCAGTGGAAGACTCTGCAGGAGAGACGCTCTGTCGCTCGGTATGGGCTTTTGTCTAAGTTTCGAGAACATACCTTTACCGAGGAGTCTAGCAGTGTATTGCTCCTTCCTACGTATATCTCGCGAAAAGATCATGGAGATAAAATCAGAGAGTCCACACGGAGGCAATCTATCTTTCGGCGAACAATATGTGACTGGAATAGGAGGGAGAACCGATAGTGTTACTCAAGGTACCTTCCGCCACACACGATCGGGTGGCTTGTGGAGTATATATGTAGATGTAGAGTGGGAGGGGCTTACCAGTTACGACTAAAGCCTTACAACCAAGGAAACCCCACGAAAACCTTGGTCGGACCCGGGGTATTGAAATCAATTTAATTTATCTCTGGGACGTTGCCCCAGGCTAAAAATGGATAAGTGGGGTAGCACGAGTACACTCACGTCAATCAAAGATCGGACGCCCGGGTTACTCTTATAACCTCCTAGAGATCAGCTAGCCCAACAGTGGACAAGCGTCTCCCTAGAGAAACTGCAGCCGGGAGCGCGGTATTGTCTGCGTCGTAAAGTTCAAGGCAGCCACACGATGCGCAATATCAATACAAACAGTCCGAAATCACCTTCTAGAATGTGACCTCTACGAACGGTGGCCTATGGTGTGTGTCCCATAACATCACATTACTATTTAGCCTGCAGAAAGCGGGCCGAGGAACATCAGAGTTCTATCCACTGATGAGTCAAGATTTTGTGGTCAGCCAGACGATCGTCGTTCCCCCAAAGAGCTGCACTAGTGGACAACATTCTGGAAGCTGAGGGATTTGAACGTATTCAGTGGGCAGCTTGTTCACTGGACTTAAACCCGGTTGATCATCTCTTGGATGCACTTGGCAAACCCATCGTAGCCAGACCAGCGCGTCCCACAACGGTTCATCTACATCTACATCTACATAGATACTCTGCAAATCACATTCAAGTTCCTGGCAGAGGATTCATTAACCACTTTCATAACTTTTCTCTACCGTACCATTCTCTAATAGCGCGCGGGAAGAAAGACCGCCTAAATCGTTCCGTTTTCGATCTGATTTCTCTTACTTTATTGGGATGGTCATGTCTCCCTAAATAGGTGGGTGCTAGCAAAATATTTTCACATTCAGAAGTGAAAGTCGATTATTGAAACTTCGCAAACAGATCTCGCCGCAATGAATAACGTCTTTCTTTTCATGATTTCCACCCCAATTCGTGCAACATTTCCGTGACGCTCCCCCCCCCCTCCCCCCGTAACGTGACAAAACAAAACGAGCTGCCCTTCTCTGAACCTTCTCAATGCTTTCATTCAGCAGTCCCACCTGGTGAGGGTCCCACAAGGGGCAACAGCACTCCAGGAGAGGACGCACAAGTGTGATGTAGGCAGTCTCTTTGGTGGAGCTGGTGATCTTCGAAGCGTTCTGCCAGTGAAACGTAACCTTTGGTTCGCCTTCCCCACAATATTTTCTGTGTGTTCCCTCCAGTCAAAGTTGTTCGTAATTGTAACTCCTAGGTATTTGGTAGACTTTGCGACCTTAAGGTTTGATTGATTTATCGCGTAATTGAAGTTCAGCGGATTTCTTTTAGTGGTCATGTGTATTACTTCACACTTCTCTTTATTTAGTGTCAATTGCCAATTTTCGCACCAAGTAGAAATTTTGTCAAAATCCCTTTGCAGTTGCTTTTGATCCTCTGTTGACTTCACTAACCGATAAACGACAGCATCATCCGCGAACAGTCTAAGGGAGCTATTCAGATTATCTCCTAAATCGTTTATAAACACGAGGAAGAGTAGTGGACCTATAACGCTTCCCTGTGGAACGCCAGGTATCACTTCTGTTTTACTCGATGACTTACCGTCAATTGCAACGAACTGTGTCCTTTCTGATAGGAAATCTGAACCCAATCGCACAATTGGGGAGATATTCCATAAGCACGCAATTTCATTAGAAGCCGCTTGTGGGGTACAGTGTCAAAAGCCTTCCGGAAATCCAGAAATGTGGAATCGATTTGAGATCCCTTGTCAATGGCACTTAACACTTCATGTGAATAAAGGGCAAGCTGTGTTTTGCAAGAGCGATACTTTCTGAATCCGTGTTGACTATTGGTTAATAGGTCGTTCTCTTCGAGGTAGTTCATAATATTCGAACAAAGTATATGTTCCAAAATCCTACTGCAAACTGACTTCAATGAGATTGGCCTGTAATTTTGGGGATCACTCCTATTGCCTTTCTTGAATATTGGAGTAACTAGGGCAACTTTCCAATCTTTGGGTACGGATCTTTCGCTGAGTGATCGGTTGTAAATTATAGCTAAGTACGGAGCTATTGCATCAGCATACTCTGAGAGGGTACCAGAGCTGAGTACTGCACTCATGGAACAGTAGCCAAATATCGTTCATCAGCTGATCGATAACCTGCTACTGTCCATGACACGCAGGTGTGCAACTGTAATGCCGTCCGAGGTGATCACACTCCATATTAGAGGGCAAAGAGAATGACTCGTCAATTTTATGGTAGGCCCATGGTGCCTCGCGCAAAGTAAACGCCTCCTAAATTTCAAATAAAAAGTGAAACAGCAAAATACTGTAATGCATTACACACAAATTACAATTATAGAAAACATCTGAATGAAAGACCTCACCATTATGTATATTGTGTATGATATCTCACCTGATGCCCTAACTGTTTTGAGCAGTGTTTATTGACTTGTGATTCTCTTTAGAGTTATTAACTGGTTCACCTCTACGAGATGAAGCAGTAATTAAAAATAATAACAATAAGAAGAAATTATTATTTTTAATCATTTGTACGAAGCTCCTTTCTGCATCGCTGAATTTTTCTTCAGATAGCGGTTTTACTTCCCGAAATGGAATTATCGAAATTTCTAAGTAATCTACTACTAAGAAAGCATATTTCATGACGCTTGCAGTCATTCCAGTCACATTTCTTAATTATGATTTTTTTAGATTTGGAAGCAGATGACATCCAAATTATGCTGTATCTGATGAATGTATTGGAAATATATGTTTTACTTGACTTCCCAATGTCGAAGCATACGCAATCTTATGGCGCAGCAAGGTTTTTTCATGCTCCGCAAACTTATGTGGTATTAACACCTTCTTTTTATCAAGCCTTTATCCGTTGTCACTGTGGGCAGGTGGTTAACTATGAATTTGGCATGATCAATTTTAAGGAATGCCCGTATGTCTTTCTGTCCTTTAGGTACTGATTTCGTGTAGTCTACACTACACAGATGAGAAAGCATATGACAATTAATGAAGGAGATATTACAAATAAAGAAAAAAGCGATCAAAGTCAAAAAAATTGTTGCAGCTTTATGTATTCCATGTGTAATTTGTTTAGTTAGCCGCAATAGAAAGCCAGCCTGGTGAACTGAAAAATGAAACTAATTTTCGGTCGGTAACGAGAAGCATTTGTCAAATTACCTGCAATTTCAAACACTTAGAGCGATGAAAGGTGGACAAAGACAGATAGGCTGGCGTTGCTTAGTCTTTCAGTGCCGTTATGTCGATTCACAAATGACATGTACTACTCAACAGGCACAGAAAGTACATAGAATGGTGTGTCCTACACCTATACCTCGTGTAGAACACGTTTCCTGCCACCGAAAACCTCCAGGTAATAGTTAATTTACCCACATAATGAGCCCCACAGGAGCCGTAGAGCGCTCTCGTACTATAATTAGCACAAGTACCAGTCGAGTGGGTTCACTGTTAATTAAGAGCGCGCAGTCTCTCCGAGGCTTGTTGAGTGAAGTTCTCTTGCCGCTAGTCGGCACTTGACTCGGTCCGTTTTGTTTCATTTTCGTGTTGGTGTGCCTTACTTCAACAGGCTTCTCTCAGATAGCCCATTTAGTGCTTTATGTTCGTAAATAAATCTTAACTGAGTTACGAGGGATAATTTTTATAGTGTTTTTTAATTTATTCTTGCAGATTACGGTTTCCATTTGTTAATTAACGCGTGTCTCTTCGTCATCCATGATACCGAAGAGCACTACAACTTGCTTTTGCTCACACATGAGGTCCCAGTAGTTTAGTTTTATTGTGCGATGGTGATCACGTAATCAAGTCATTTATATCTCTTTTTGTCCTAAATTGGGAAGAGAGATATGTGTGTCCTTATAAATGTATGCAGTGCCAGTATGTACGTACATAATAAAATCATTTCTATTATTTTGACGCTTATAGACTTATTTAAAAATATTAAAAACTAAAAATAAAATTTTATAAATTATTTATTGCATTATAATAGCTCAACACAGTTCTATAAATGACTGTTTTGGAACTGCTTGATTTGTAAGAAAGTTTTGTACTTTGTGGGTTTCACAGGTGTAGCACGCCACAGAGCTGAATGGTAAGAACCTCGATTTTTCTAAATACACTCATGTTCTTTGACTGTTTACCTTTAGGCTTTGTTTTTGTGATATTAAAATCAATATTTAGTGGAATCTAATTGGAAATCCCGACGTTCGCCTGGTATTTATTTTTTCCAAATATCTGCTAGTCTGTTTCCTCCTCATTTATCTCTTTCTTCTTCCTCCCTCTGTTCATCTCATCTTCCCTCCTCTCTTCATACGTTTCCCCCTTCCCCACATTATCCACCTCCTTATCCTCATCCCCACCTTTTCTGCCGCCTCCTCTTTTCGCCCTCACCTCTTTATTCTTCTCTTCCTCGTCTTCCTCCCCTCAGAATCTGTGTCCTTCAACTCTCCTGATGTGAAGAGTGGTACGTCTAAACCACAGTGAAAGTCATTCTGTATTTATCCCAATCTTGCATCAATCCCCGAGCTCCTTCCACCTCTCTCTGCTCTCTCTGTTTACCTGTTCTTGTTCCTCTCTCTCTGCCCATCTCATGGTCCCCCTCACTCTGGTAATCTCCTGCTCGAACTTCTTAATCACCTTCTTCCCGTCTCCCTATCAGTATTCTCCTATCTGCATTACCTTTTCCATCTCTCCTTATCATTCCATCTGCACCTCCTCCTCCTCTATCTGTTCGTTTCATTCTCTCCCTCTGTCGTACTATCTCCTCCTCTTATTTGTGAAAAATTATACATACCTGACAACTTTCATGATGATTCATCAAGGGTTATAGATATCTGCTATAAATGAACGTCAACTGTGCACCGTACGATGACTTGCAAAGTATAATCATGTTCTCCATTAGAAGATGCTGATCATAGTGTGACATTTATGGATGTTAGACCCCAACCAACTGGGGTCGTGTTCAGCCTGCCTGAAGTTATTTAGCTGACGGCACTTCGGCCACTTACGTGTCAATGATTACGAAGAGGACACAAGACCCAGTCGTAGACCAGTGACAATCTCCGACCAGACCGGTAATATAATCTGAACCACTGCGTGGCAACCTACCACGCTGTCGACTACGAGGTGAACTCTCCATGAGAGTCATTTATGCTCGAGCATGGAAACAAAGATTGTATGTTTTTCACTTTCTCCCAATTTCCCGGCTTTCCTTTGTAAATATCCCGACTTTTTCCTGGAAAATCTTCCAGGTCCATAAAGAAAAAGGTAAAAAAAACTGAATGACGCTTATCTGTCGCTAGAATAGTGAGTTACGGTCGAAAAGCTCTCTCATATTTTTCTTTTCTCATTTCTAAGCAACTTTTCAAATTTTTCTTTCCCAAAAAATGCTTACTCCGACTATTATGAATATTAAAAACAGAAAAAAAGTGCCGAATCGGTCAAGCCGTTCTCAAATGATGCATTTATCGACGAAGACCACTCAATGTCTATTTATATGTATTAGGATCTTATAATAGTTTTTTATATATAACAATACTACTATTATACTAAAACCATTATTTTGCATACTTCACCTTTTCATTTCGGTTGTTCAGTGGTAGATCTTGTTTTAATAGCTCGCCTGCCTTTAAATAATAATGGAAGTAATAGAACGACGGATTCTTGGGTGTCTTGGAACCAGTAATACGACACGTTTCATTATATACACATTTATTTTTCATTCTTGGAAGCTTACATAATGCTTGAAGTATAATTGACCGAAGTAAGACTACATGTTAACAGTCTAAAGTAACACTTACTTCACAACTCATAGAGACATACTGAATTCGTTCGCGCCAATTCGCATGTATTAATACATATTATATTTTCGAGAACATTCTAGAACACGGAAGTTACAATGTTTTATATTAAATAATTTGTTCATGAAACATAAATAAATCTTGCTTTACGTAAAGATACACAAAATTATGACAAATGTAATATTAAGTTTTTCGTATCAAAACAAAACAAAAGATCGTAAGTAAATAACAATTAGAGCAGTATTAATATATGTTTACATTATTTAAAATGGTTAAATTATGTAATTTTACGGTCAGAAAGGTATTAAATTACGCTCAATATATTACAGAAGACCAGGTAGTGGCGTTATAAAATGCTTATATAATATAAATATGGAATATTAGGGCACAATACCACGACCAATTATGGTATCGTACTTTGCATTAATCCAAACAAACGAGTCTTTCCAGGCTAAATACATTACAATCTTTAGAATTGAAAACGAACATCCTTCGGTATAATTTCTATTTGCAGAATGAAAACACTTTCTCCTTTAGTTGTTCCATTAATTACAATCCCCATAATAATAATTGACCACAGACGTGTGATTTTCATGGGAGAATGTTACTTAACCTTCTCGTATCAACATTCCGTTTTAAGAAGACGGAACTCGGTTAATAAGTAGTTGCTTGCACCCCATATTTTATAACATGTTCACGTATTACAAGTGAGCTCTCCTTAGGAACCAATCGGCGGCTTCGTATGCTGACGCTGCACGCGCTGCCTCGATACCGAATAGTGAGTGCAGAGGGGCGTGGCAGGAGCGCGCATCTGCGTATTTTCCTGCATTATTCCACCTAGCCTTCACACAACAAATTTAATAATTCTAAAGATATTTATGTGAACCGATCCAAAAACAAGATGTTCCATTGCCTACTTCAACCGCTTAATGCTCGATTTCTGTATTTTTTTCTAATTTATTTGTTACTTTCGAAAATAGCTTGAAATATGACAAAGACCGTAGGCTATCTTCATACCAATTTTCATCTATACCAGTTCAGAAGCTTTCCTTCAAAACATATCGTATCGAGGTAATTTCGTATCACAATACTGGTTTTTTATCCTTTGCTTTCATGTTTTTTTACCTTCACAAAGGTCAGTCTAACAGAATAGGGTCAGTCCTTGCAGTAGGAAACATCAATGCATTTGTACTATATAATTTAGAAACCACCCCAATGAACCACAAAGCAAGAGAGAAGGATGAACGAGGTTAAAGTCCCATCGACTGAGCTCACATTCGTATTTCTGGATACCGACCGAGACCTTTCAAGTGAACCACCACGTCATTTTTGATTTACGGAAATCACGGGAAACCTTAACCTGGATGGCAGAAGATCGATTTCATCCACTATCCTCCCAAATGGAGTCCAGTGTGCAAACCACTGCTTCATCTCGTCCAGTCTTGAACCACAGGCATTGTCAAGGCGGGTTGGATGACGTGCCTCAACGATACAGACATGTGGTTCCTGAAGAGGGACAGCAGCCTTTTCAGTAGTTACTGGGGCAACAGTCTGCGTTATTTACTGAGCTGTCCGAGTAAAATCAGCTCAAATGTTCAAATGTTTTTAAGCACTTATGGGACTTAACTACGGGATCACCAGTCCCTAAGCTTACAAACTACTTAAGAACTAGCTAAGACTAAGGTCGGCACAAATATCCATGCCCGAGGGGGGATTCGAACCCCCGACCGTAGTGGCCGTGCAGACCGTGACTGGAGCGCCTTAGTCCCCTCGGCCACCGCGGCCGGCTAAAATCAGCTAACGTGTCTTTGCCGAACACTACTTACTGCAGACAACTGAAAGCGAGAGAAAAGTAGTCCTTACTGCTCCCGGGAAAATGCAGCTGTTCTTGACGAATACATGAAGATGACGCTGTCTTGGGTAAGATAAAACAGTCCCCCATTTAGATGTCAGAGCGGGCATTACTCAGGAGTACGTCGTCATCCCAGGAGAAACATATATGTATCCAGAACAGCTAGCCTAGACGATGGCTAAAGAAGGAAGAATCATTATTGGCATGATATTAAATAATTTCATCCTGTCTCTAAAGCCAAAGTAGATAGGAATAACTCCATTAGGAATAGATTATAGAATATTAATATTTTGGGCAAACAGTCGATCCCAGTTTCTCAGTGATATATTTTCAATGTCTATCAAGATCTTCCATCACTGATGATTTTAATAATAAAACTGTGGGATGAATAGAGCAAGATTTTAGCATTACACTTTTTCAGAAAGCTATGGAATCTATTGTGTGTGAGAGAGAGAGAGTAGAATTGATGTCAAGAGGTGCAGGAGCTTCAATAGTTTTCCTTGTACTTTTGTAGGCGTTTGAGGTTATGCCATGGCAATATTTCTATTGAAAGTTGTATGTTTTAATCTATACTCGCAATTTACTTTATTTAAGATACTGCCTAATTGCTCCGATACAGCTTCACAGACACACCTACTTTGAAAGGGAGCTTTTGACTACCTATCAGGTTATGACCTGAGGATGGTACTGTGTGCCGGAGCTATTAGCCACGATACTAAATTAAATAGAAATGCTACTTCAAATTAAAACATATACTTATCATATTGCTCGCTGTTTTAAGCTAAAGTATGACGACAATATGTCACATTTTAGTAAATTACTTACGTGTTTGTAGCTGGTTGGCTTAAAACGTAGTTTACAAGCTGTCTTCTTGATTGTTCACTTCTGTATGAAGTTTATCATTACTTACCGAGCTTCGTGGATTATATTTGTAACCATGTAATTACAAAATTTAAAATTTTCTAGCCGTTTTAGAAGTATGAAAAAAGTGAGGTTATATAACACACAGTTGTAAACAATTCCGTTCTAAAACTGGACTTTTTTTCTGTGCACCACCAGCGAAAATGAACACGAGGTACCACTAAACGAAAGGCAAATCTGCGTTTATAGCTTTTGTAGATTTGGAAAGAGGATTTATTATGTTGACAGGAATACCCGTCTTATAATTCAGCACGTAGCAACGGTAAAATACGGTAACAAAACTGTATATATGACCTACAGCAGCTATAACTGTCGAAGTGCATGAGAGGGAAGCAATGATTAGGAACGCATGAAGAAAGGCTTGTCGATTTCCCCCAGTATTATTTAACCTGTAGACTGTGCAAACTGTGAAGAAAAGCTTGAAGAAATTTTGGAATGAACATTAAAGTTCAGGGAGGAAATATGAAAACTATTCGAATACGATTATGTATCCACTTTCAGTCACAGCTAATGGTTTATATCATATCATTTCTGACAGCGTGCATTTGTCTTTGCGAGCATTGTCCGTTTTTGCCTCTACATCCGTTTATGCAGCTACAACAATGTGATAACTAAGGGATCAGTTGGGACTATCATATCATACTGCATACATAAAAATAGAGTTTATGACTTAATTGAACTTGGTATAGAGTTTATTCTAAAGGCCATTCGCGGTTATTATCTAAATAAGCTTTTATACCAGAGATAATTTAAGAAATGTGGAGGACTATAAGGCATAATTTTGACAAGTGACGTATGTGTATTCCTACTGTAAAACTCTATCTGCCCGATGACTCGACAAAATTCATGATATTATTATAAGAGAAACAACAGGTACTGCAACGCAAAGTTTTAATCACAAGTCTTAACACTACCGACCTCATCTCAGAACTTTCTTGGTAACGGGAAGGCATGACAAAAACATTCCTAAGTAAGTGTAGCAGTAAGACATAATTTCTTCTTCTCATTCATTCAAAATGAAAAGCGAGACGCAAGGTTTTACGTTTATGATCTCGTGCAGGACAGGGTCTTTAAAAAAGAAATTCTGTGTCTGTTGGAGACAGGTGGGGGAACTGTGCCTATTTAAGAATTCACAGAAGCTTGGAAAACTTTTAATTAAGTTTTCCGTCGGACAATTTCAAGCAAGCTCCTGTCCAAAAGAGGTTCAGTGTCATAAGCATGTCATTCTCTCGCTCGGGCAAAAAGCTTGTTGTTAGCTTAGCAAGTAGTTTACAGTTTTAGAGAAAATTCTTGTCGTAATGGCGTGTATGAATGTGTTAGTGAATCGATTTTTCTTAAATGAAGACCCGTTTCGTATCAGAAATGCCAGTGTAGAATAGAAGCAATCATAACAGTTATGTTTAGTAAAGACAGAAATCGTAAGAAAACATCGATGCGCGTTTTTACAATGATGTATGATGAAGTAGATGTTGTTTTATTAAATGCTGATATCCCAACGGTTTTTGATGACAAGCATAATTTGTTAATTTAAATGTTTATTTGTTGACTAGTCATGGTTCAAGTGAACATATAAACTTAAAAGACACAGTATACTTTTAAATGTGATTTTGATGACTACTAAAAGTTGAAGTGGACATGTGAATTGAAGAGATATACTGTATCGAGAATTACAGTTTAATACGGATGATGGTTGTGGTCGAAAGACATTAAATTATACGCTTCAAAAAAGTAAAAACATAAATAACGAAGATAAGCAGTTTACGCATTCTATCTCTGACTTCTGTACATTTTGTTTTTGTATGTTGTACTTATCTCTTTGTGCCGTATTTTCGATGAAGGATATTGCAGATCATTCAATAGTAGCCAATAGAGTAGAAAACCGATAAAAACACTCACATGCTAGCAGGCAACGGGCTTTAATACGTCACGCAGGTTCTTTCCAGTTATGACCCAACTAGCGGTCTATTTAATTGGTCGTATACGAATGACTAGTTATAACCCAACGCAATGTCAGCTACGGTGGATATGGCGTAAGGCGCTCGTCTGGAAATCGCAGTGCCGCAGGTTAGAAACCCGATCGCACGTTGGATATTTTGTCTGCGTTTTAACCAATTTTTCACCTCTCAACGATACGAGGAGAAGCCAGAAACGACACGTGGTTCGGATTCAAAGTTAAGCTGTAGGTCCCCTTTCTCCGGTTGGATAACTGGGATAGACTAGCGACACGCAAGTCACCGAAGTAGCGTCCAATTGAAAGACTTGCACCAGGCCAATGAGCCACACGAAATAATTATTAATACCCAAAACAATGTTTAGCAGACCCAATTAAAAGCAACAAATGCATTTTTTTAAAAGACGTGAATAAATTAAAAAAGTAAAATCAGGGTTTGTAGTTCATTGACTCTCACTTTCCTGCTGATAAACAATAACGGAAGTGAAAACTATTTTCCATCACTGAACTCACAACGCCACAAAATAATTACACAATTTAACTCATTCTCATATGTTCTTGTTACTATTATAATTGCCACTATAACTGCTGTCTTCAAAGTTCTATGCGTTTCTTGCGTCCCCCATTTCGTCACTGAGTCTTTGTAACTGCAAATGAAATTCTAATGAATTAACAGACATCAAATGTTGTCTTAAATCATACTTTGACTGCGTAATTTATATTTCATTAATCGTGTACACTTGTAGCCTCTGCAAATGTCAGTTATGCTTTGATTGCGGCGTTTTTAATATGTATTCATGTTGCCAGTTGTCGAATTTGATCGTGTTTAGAGATTAACGAAAATCATTTTTTTAGTGTAATTGGAATTTATTAATGTGCAAATTCTATGGATCCTATCTGAACCATGCATATTTGTATAATAAGAGAAGTATGTAGTCGACGCTGTTAAAAACGAAGTAATTAAGGTACTTGAGTTGTCTGATATCAGCAGTAGATGATCGCAAAATTATTTTTTCAGGATAATATGTGAAATAGCAACGCTAAGAGATAATGAATTTCCTTCATTGCGAAATACGGATTTCTGCTGGTGACAAAACGGTCGACCTCTTAGTTCCCCAATTCTGCCTCTAGATGGCTGTGTGCGAGACTTGTACTATTCGCGGCGTATCGTCGTCTGATACATTTGGATGTGAAAACATCCACTTCCTCAAACTACTCTTAACAGTTGCACATCTATGGCAAAGCCCCATTCAAATTACATAACTTTCGTTGTCCTGATGTATAACAAATATTAAAATCGGTACTTTTCTTTTTGTGTCCGCGTATTTATACAGGGTGTTACAAAAAGGTACGGCCAAACTTTCAGGAAACATTCCTCATACAAAGAAAGAAAATATGTTATGTGGACATGTTTCCGGAAACGCTTAATTTCCATGTTAGAGCTCATTTTATTACTTCTCTTCAAATCACATTAATCATGGAATGGAAACTTAGCAAGAGAACGTACCAGCGTGACTTCAAACACTTTGTTACAGGAAATGTTCAGAATGTCCTCCGTTAACGAGGATACATGCATCCACCCTCCGTCGCATTTGTATCACAGCCGTCCACAATACGAGCACGAAGAGTTTCTACATTTGGTACCGGGGTTGCGTAGACAAGAGCTCTTAAATGCCCCCATAAATGAAAGTCAAGAGGGTTGAGGTCAGGAGAGCGTGGAGGCCATGGAATTGGTCCACCTCTACCAATCCATCGGTCACCGAATCTTTGTTGAGCAGCGTACGAACACCTCGTCTGAAATGCGCACGAGCTCCATCCTGCATGAACCACATGTTATGTCGTACTTGTAAAGGCACATGTTCTAGTAGCACAGGTAGAGTATCCCGTATGAAATAATGATAACGTGCTACAGTGAGCGTAGGTGGAAGAACATGAGGCCCAATCAAGACATCACCAACAATTCCTGCCCAAAAGTTCACAGAAAATTTGTGTTGATGACGTGATTGCACAATCTGGTTCTGTGGATACTGTTGAGCCCCTGGTTACCAGCGAAGCAGATAACAGTTCCAAGACTGTGATGTATTCTTCTAATTCGTATAAGGACCAGACGACAGTAATACTGTCAGTGGCTTCATTATTTAACTATACGCTGGAATCATTATAATACGTTTTAACATCTCTCATGGCTCATACAGAAAAAAATTATCCTGCAGGCCTATTTAAGTTAGGAATTTCTATCATTCTTGTATATAACTACAATAATTTGTTAGGTAAATACGAGAGCATATTACGTTTTCCGTCTTTGCCACGAAGAAGGGTATTGGTTTGCTTCAACCCAACACGTATCCCTTTTATAATAGTTTCCTGTCGCAGAGGAAAGGATTTGGTAAAGGTTTATCCAAAAAATACGACTAGTACTTGTTCCCAACACGTAAGTAAGATTCATAGTTAAGCTTAAACTCATAGTGGTATACTGTAGTTGTAGGCATTCGTGTCATTAACTAAGGCAGACTTTATTACATCTGACCATGTACCTGTAACTAAGCATGTATGAATACATTTAATCTATTATTAACAGGGCATGGCTGCGGCTCTAACATAGTATCACTTCTATCTAAAAATTTTATTTCTAATATTTCAAGTACATATTTCCTTGTTGTAAAATTGCTTGATTGTAAAAATATTACAAAATTCATGTTGTGTAACTTGTATCTCTATATCAATAGGTCAATAAATCCACAATAGTATTCTGGATTTTAAGTATTCATACACAGTTTTTGAGTTTTCATGTGGATTACTGCTCTGAAGGTGTCATTCGACTGGCATCGCCGTAATTTCATAAAAAATTTAAATTTTGTAAATTTATGGAATTTAACTACTCTGGTTATCAGTCCCTAGGCTCACAAATTACCTAAACTACCCTAAGGACAAAAACAAACACAAACACACACACACACACACACACACACACACACACACACAACACACACACACACACACACACACGAAACATCCGCGAGGTAGGACTCGAACCTCCCAGGGCGAGCAACCGCGCGCTCCGCAAAGAGGCGCCTTAGACCGCTCGGCAACTCCAACGCGGCTTAACTTCGTATATGGTATCTGGCCTCTCCGATATTTGTGGCATGACAGGTCAATTATCGATCCATTGTAGATGCGCAGCATCATCGAACTCTTCTATACGCCACTACTAACGATCAGGGGCAGGGACCCTTCCTGAATAGTGTGTGGATAAGTTGATAATTTGTGTCTGGTGGGAGATAACACTGAATTCTTACCTCTTCCCACCTTACCTACCCGCACGATACACGTGCTAGGGGTGACCGTGCAGTTGCCATAAACCCCTGTGCCATGATGACATAAAGGTCGGTATACTATTCCATTAAACAGGAGTTCCGGGCTCGAATGCGAGTACGACACAAATACAACCTTTCCTATTGGTGTAATTCATAGTATCCTGGCTACTAATACCCTAAACTCTTTTTCCCTTAATAAAAGTCGAACGCCGCAATCTAGTGTTTGGAGACCACTAAGGTGTGCTCACGGTGCTATCCATACACTATCCAGCTCCATCGTGAAATGCCTGCAACAGATTTGTGACACGGATTTCTGCATTTTCGGCTCGCCAATATGAACGGCGGGACGTTTAACTCTCACCTGCCTTCCTTCATTCAATTGTAACCGACACCCGTTATCATCTAGTGCACATTTTTGCCTTAAGCCCCGTGCTATTCCATGTATATTTGACTCTATACCAACATTATTCCGGGATTGTTACATTTTAGAATAGAAATAGACTTATGTGATTCCCTACATTTAAATCAAACAGCTTATAAAGACAATAGCGGAAACTCCGTTGCATTTACATGCGTTCGTTAGGCGACATAGAGCGTGTATGGAGAGAGAGTCGTCATAAGTGATACCTCTTCTGATAAGCTGAGAGCCCTGGACGCCATATTTTTACCAGACCCGGTGAGCTTTACATGTGTGTGAATAGCTACAGTGTTTCTGTGCTTTTGTTTTAAAAGCTTCTAACACTGATTTCACTGTACATTTACGTAAGGGTTGTTTTATGTAGGTAGTGCTCCAGTTTTGCTCGTCTTTTGTCGGTTCTATTTACGTAAATTAACGCGTTCGTTGATCGTTGACGATAACCTTAGAACTTGGCGGCAATTTTTAAGATGATATTTTGATTTGAAGTGATTTACTGAGTGTAATTAATAATCGTAATCATTAAGCGCAATCAAGAGAAATGGCTCGTTGTTCCTCTTCCTCTGTTGCCTGTAAAAGCCGAAGATTGCTTGTGTTTGCAAGGAATGAGGAAGTAGGGAAAAGTATGTGAAAATTAACCGAGAAAGCGGGAACCGTAAAGACTTGCAGGGCAAGAAAGGTATTGACGAAATTCAGTGGTGCAGTGGTTGCGTACTGAATTCATGATGTGAAGGATGCTAGTTTGAGTCCGATTAGCGGAAAATTTTTATCAACAGAATTTGCTAGCTTTCTGTTAGTTCATGGTTCTGGTTTTTGATATGTCGTGTTACAAGGTATGTTTTAACATTGCTACGGCACCTCTCCTCGGCTGTGTCTTGTTGGATATTCACAATCCTATAATTGGTTACGGGATGTGACGTGATAAGGAGAGGAGGGCGGGACTATTGACTCTCTGTAGATATTCAGTTATATATTTTGAGTGTGTATCTGTTGTTTCACTAGAGATAAAATCGGAATTTTCCGATTTTCTGTGATATTCTGTCCCTAGAAGCATCTACAGCACGACGTTTTTGATGTTTCCCAGTGTACGAAAATAAGATCGACAGCACACTTAAAATGCGTTATATCGGGACGGAAAGCGATAATATTTTACTAACTTCAGCGAAATTCTGAAATATCATTATTTTCATTTAGATACAAGCCTACATATCTAGCTTTTGTAGATTTGGAGAAGGCTTTGGACAATGTTGATTGGAATAAACTCTTTCAAGTTCTGAAGTAAGCAGGAGTAAAATATAGGGAACGCAAAGTTATTTACAGCTTGTACAAAAACCAGACAGCGGTTGTCAGAGTTAAAGGCCATGAAAGGGATGCAGTGGTTGGAAAGGGTGTAAGACAGGGTTGTAGCATTTCTCCAATGTAATTCAATTTGTACATTGAACAAGCTATAAAGGAAAGTTAGGAGAAATTTGAAGGAATTAAAGTTCAGGGTGAAGGAATTAAAAACATTGCGTTTTGCCGACGACATAGTAATTCTTTCAGAGACAGCAAAGGACGTGGAAAAACAGTTGAACGGAATGGATAGAGTGCTGAAAGGTGCATATAAGAGGAACATTAACAAGAGCAAAACTAGGGTAATGGAGTGCAGTCTAAGAAAATCAGGTGATGCTGAAGAAATTACATTAGGTAACGAAACAATAAAGGAGGTAGATAAGTTTTGTTATTCGGGTAGTAAAATAACAAATGATGGTCGCAGTACGGAGGATATAAAATGCAGAATGGCAATGGGTAGAAAAGCGTTCTTGAAAAAGAGAAATTTGTTAACATCGAATATTGATTTAAGTCTAAGGAAGTCCTTTCTGAAGGCATTTGTGTGGAGTGTTGCCTTGTATGGGAGTGAAACATGGACGATAAACAGGAAGAGGATAGTGGCTTTTGAAATGTGATGCTACAGAAGAATGCTGAAGATCAGGTGGGTGGATAGTGTAACGAATGAGGAGGTACTGAACAGAATTGGGGAGAAAAGAAATTTCTGGCATACCTTGACTAAAAGAAGGGATAGATTGGTAGGACACATTCTTAGACATCAAGGAATTGTGAATTTTGCGTCGGAGGGAAGTGTGTGGGGGTAAAAACCGCAGAGGAAGACCAAGAAATGGATACAGTAAGAAGATTCAGACAGATGTAGGTTGCCGTACTTTATGATGAGGCTTGCTCAGGATAGGGTATTGTGGATAGCTGCATCAAACCACACAACAACAATAGCAGCATAACGTGGAGGATCTCTCTTTCTTATTAACCCTAGAACGGTCGGCCGAAAAATAGTTTCAGGAACGGTCGGGCTGGGTCCATGGGACCCAATAACTAAAATGCTTATAACATGTGCCAAACAGTGTATTGGCATCAAATGACGAGTTTTTATATTGTTTAGGTCCTACTAAATGCTGTAGGAACATTGTATCAATGTTCTGAATTTCGCAATTACTCTAAAAAAAGTATAAAACATACTTATTTGTAGTAATAAATGTAAGCACACTGGAAGTACAAGTAAATTAGATTGAAATACAAATATAAATGAAAATAATTTGTAGAACTGAGAATCAGACTATTTGAATATTTGTTATATAAATCGATGTTGTGAATATAATGAATAGTTTGTGCGATATCGTCCTCTAAAATCGTCACTTTTCGTAACAGCCAACACAAACTATTTCTGCGTTCACCAAGAATAACTATATTTTGCAAATTTTGCAGAAGTAATTAGTTTTAGCCGCGGTGGTGTAGCCGAGCGGTCTAAAGCGTCTCGCTGCGGAGCGCTCGGTTGCTCGCCGTGGAGGTTCGAGACCTCCCTGGGGCATGGGTGTATGTGCTTGTCCTTAGGTTAGTGTACCTAGGTTTAAGTAGTTTGTAAGCTACGGACTGATGACCCGCAGTTTGTTCCGATAAATTTACAAACATTTTGAATTAGTTTTGCTGTCCTTGCACTTATAGCATCTTCCCCTTCATCCCCACCTATTTCACTATTGCTGCCACGATTATTGTTTATTTAGAAGTCTGGGTCTGCGTCAGAATCGTCAATTTCATTCATCTCATCGTATAAAATGTTGCAAATTTCACAGCATGAAACACTTTCTCTTGAAATTTTATATTTTAAATTATTGACAATGTTAATGTGGTGCTAGGAAATCAGAAATAGTCTACAAAGTTATTGAAACTGGATGAAGCACAAAATAAAAATCCGCTCGGACTGGTAGGAATTAATAACGTTAGCGGTCGGGTTGGGTGTGACAGACCCGCCCGCTTTTTGAAGAACTGCCGAACAATGTCTAAACAGTTTAAAACCTTATTCATGATGTTAACGCTTTCTCTTGCATGTTTCAGGAAGCTAACAGAGCGCTCGAGTCAGATCAGCGACTATAAGCATATAAATTCATTGAAATAGAAACTAGTGGGTCTCACAGACCCAGCCCGACCGTTCTAGGGTTAATTAACTGCCAACTGTCGAAATTACCAGAAAATCATAAAATATGGTATTAACATTCGACATTCATAGAAATTGTTTCACGAGAATTATTTGCTTACTAATTTATCAGGCCTGTATGAATGTAAATGAATGGCATTTCTTTAACCACAGCACAGCAGTGAATAGTAAGCTAGAAGATGTGCTTCGATGTCATTGGTGGAAGTTATGGCTTATTTCAGTCGTTAAGTGGCTACATTTCTGCCGGGATCGCTATGTAAACGACCGTACCGCGCGCAGTCTGGTAAAAACATGGCGGCCACAGGCTCGCTAAAGTGACACCGCTAGCAGTGCCTTTTGTTATTTCGACTTGTTTAGCCTGCTATACTATGCACGCCTTTACGTCTGTGACTGCGTATTTTATTTTGGCTGCGTACCAAAATTACTTTCCAAGACTTACATCTGTTTCACTATCTATCTTAGTTGTTAATTCATTTAAGGTTTAGGGCTAAAGATACTAAAACGGTCGGTTTTGTACAGTTTACTTCGATGGAATTCGAACTGAAACTAACACAGATAGACCGTGTCTATACATGTACGCAATTTCAGTGAGCAATTAGGCTTATTTGTGAGTTACTTTCCGAAGCTTAAGAATAGTGTTTTTATTTGTCGTAATGAGCAATCATTTTTCTTATTTACAAATGTTTTAATTAGAACTGTAAAATATTTCTTTGGCAACAAGTAAAATAACTATTACACACGGGTAATTCTGATGAGCAAGCAGACCATCATGCGTCCAAATCAGTAAGTTTTTTCAAAGAAACACTGACCAATTTTATAAGCCGGCCGCGGTGGCCGAGGTGACTGAGGCGCTCCAGTCACGGTCAGCACGGCCACTACGGTCGGGGGTTCGAATCCCCCCTCGGGCATGGATATTTGTGCCGTCCTAGTTCGTAAGTAGTTCATAAGTAGTTTGTAAGTTTAGGGACTGATGACCCCGTAGTTAAGTCTCATAAGCTTAACAAACATTTGAACATTTGAACCAATTTTATATGACATATACTAAGCACAAAGATCAGGGAGAAGCCTTTTTCTTTGAGTCATATCTCCTCATCTGTTTACAGAAGTACGGAACTTCATGCAAATTGTCATTGTATGATGCCAGAGCCATTTTACATTCCTCATGTTCCGACCCACAGTATGCCCAGCCAACAATATACTTCCTCTCATTTGTTTCAATATCATTGATTGTGATGTAAGCATACAGAATAAATTGAAAATCAAAGCAAGACTTATTAGTCTCCAGGGTGTTTCTGCAAACGTTATATGAATAAAATTCTTGAATATCAGTCTCCAGATCGCTTTTATTTTCTAAAACTTGACCGGTTTCGGGACAGCTGCCCATCTTCAGGTCAAATTTTGAAGTTACAGAGTAACCTGTCCTGTGATGAACGAATGTTCATAGTCGTTACGACTGTGAACATTCGTTCATCACAAGACAGATTACTCTGTAACTTCAAAATTTGATCTGAAGATGGGTAGCTGTCCCGAAACCGGTCATGTTTTAGAAAATAAAAGCGATCTGGAGACGGCTATTCAAGAATTTTAAATTTAAAATGTCTTCATCAGACATTCCACTCACAGGCGCATTGAAAAGCAATTTTTCAGTTCATTTAATTTTACTGTGATCGCTACTCCATATATTTCACAGTTACTGTACTGACCATAGTTGTCGTCATTGCAGTGTGAAATTTACAAGCACTAGGAGTTACATTGTTACTTCGTTTCCTTCTGATAACAGAAAAGATATTTTCAATTCAATCCTGAATTAACCTTTTGCTGAACAGGACACGAAAACCAAACTTCTTAATTCTTTTCACAGCAACATAATGGATGTGACATTAAGTATCCTTTGATGTTCGTAGTTGTTGCATCCGTATGTAGCACATATATTCGCTCTTTCAACCATTTTCTAGTTTTATGAAGTAAGCCGCCCAATCAAGTCTGTCGGCTGTTCACTCCGAGCTGTAGTTCACAACTCACGCCGTTAGGCGGTGCTAGCTGTCGCAGGTTTCAGGGAAGATTTTCCGCTATTATCTACATAAGATATTTGCTTACATCATGTAATAGAGCGCCATGGAAATGTGCTTTAAACACATGCATTACAATTACAATACTTTTTCACGTCTATAGCCTGGTAGCGACTCGATACCGCCACCAAGTCTAACTTGCATCCCGTGTAATGAAAGTAAACAACACGTTTTAGAAAAGACAAACATTTCTAAGGAACGTTAATATCGTGAACTATTTTTCCTTTTACTTGAGTGTTACAGTCACTGTCCAGAATATTACAGTTCCATAAGGGACACGTGTAACTTCTCAAGACAGATCTCCCACCGTACGTTCCCCAACCATCTCATAAACGGGCCGTGCGACATCTCAAAATACCACTCTATGAAAAATGAACAAATCCAAATTTTTACAAAAATTCGTTTTTTTTCTGTTGAGGACCATATCACTATCTGGCAAAAAAAAGTCGTACCACAGATAACTTGAAAACGTGTAGTTTCTCCCCGCTCTTAAGAGATACTGTAAATAACTGGTAGTGCTCCGTTCTCGATAATACGCAACAGTCACACACGCAGAGTTTCCCAGGAGAAAAAATAGCACGCGACAGAGTCCTGTCTCTGCTGCGGAGCATGCCTGCCTTACTTTAGGAACTCCTGAGCCAGGGGCTGCCCTAAATGGCCGTTTAACTGTAAGAAATGTGCATTTTATGAAACAAAGTTTGTTTCTGATCGATAACAGATGGAAAGAAAACGCATACAAAGTTTTTACGGCGGTACACAGTTAAAACTTTCTTATCCTCTGCGTTTCACATGCATCTGAAGTAAGGAACATTCGTACTCGTTTTATTACCATCTCTAGCATTGTGACGTGCAGGTCTTGAGTAATGGTTCTCTTCTACTTACGTTACAACAAAGTTTCGATATCGCAGTACGCATAAGACACAAATGCAGTCAGCGGGAAGTACTCAAAGAAATATGTAGTGGCACTGGAAGTTGTAAGTATTAACTGGATGCTGGATCGGCAAAGAATGGTATAAAACTAATTGGAGAGTCTACTTAATTAAGGAAATGTGCTCTTACTAAATTTATGTACTACATTCACAATATGCTTAAGACTTTGTGTGTGTTTACAACCAACTACTTCGCCTTTTGTAGCTTTCGGTATGAGAGAATAAGTTCCACAGACTGTTACTAAAACTCTGTACTACAGTATCAATGTACTCCCGGTTTAGTCTGTGATTGCTTACAATAAACTGGTTAGGGACAGAAGTAATTGGATAGAGAGAGAGAGAGAGAGAGAGAGAGAGAGAAAATAGCAGGGAAGAAGAGTGGGACAGACAGGAGACACTGTTTGTATAACAAAGAAAAGGAGACGGTAGGAGAGGGACACACATGGCCTTTGCCAGTGAAATGGAGATGCACTTCATGAAAATTCTTCCAGACGACAGACTGGATGAAAGAATTTAGCATATAGTATGTGAAGAGAGTCTGTGTATGTTCGCATGCAAAAAGTTTTTGCAGGAAGGCAAAAATGAAGACTGAAGCTGCTAGTTCTTTTCTGTCAGAGTCTTTTACACAATAACAAATTTGTTTATTATGTGCTTCGAGAGGAGCAGTTTTGCGCTGGTGCGAATTTTATTGAATATTGGAATTTGAGTATGCTCGGTGCAGCATTAACCTATTTTGAGTTTAGAATTTTTCAAAATGATGCCAGTTCGAGATTCAAATGAAGTAATCCAAGGGCAAACACTAATGATACGTAAAACTGAAAAATCTTGAAACGATCTTAGCGACTTCATCAGTTTTTTCCACAATAAACTAATGAAGATTCAGAAATACCTAGACTGTATCTTTACATATAAAAATGAATGCTTATCCACTTATTAAGGGGGTAAATTTAAAACGGCTTACCTATTTGGCGTTTTTGTTGTTGTTGTTGTTGTGTTCGTAATTCTCAGTACGAGGTTTATAAGAAATGAAACTTTGCGATATCTTGTGAAAAATTGGAAAATTTTAGAAAAACTTTCTCTGTATTTTTCGATGTAGCCGTCTATTTCTCTTACATACAGATATATACTTTAGTTCCGATTTTGATCAAATTTTGAACACTTGATCTTCAAAATAATTTTATCACATTGTCTACATAAACATTCGTATGGTGCAAGACGGTGGATTACTTATCGATATCTTTTCCCCGACCTTGATGAATTTTTTCACACTTCACCTTTAAAACAAAAGGAAAGTCAAGCGTTACATAAATTCTGTATGCTGCTTGCCAAAGGGTACCTTGCAGAAAACTGTGACTCTGTCCCACGGATAACTGCTAAATTCGAGGTATGTGAGGTTTCTTACGTAGGGGAGGGAGACGGGAGGGGGCGATGAAACGAGGACACCGAAGGGAGGAGCGGGCGTGGAAGAAATGATCCAAGAGAGGGGGTTGAACAAAGGCATGGAAGAGGGAAAGAGAGAGGAGCGGAGGGGAGATAGACTACTAGAGTAGAAAATAAATAAATAAATACCTTGGTTTTCAGCCAGTACTTTTTAAAAATCAGTGTACAGGTTTTCTATTATGACTGACTTCAAGAAATGGCTATGGTTTCGTTATCTTTCTCGCAGTTAATTCCAATTACTATGACAGAGAATTTAGACCAGAGATCGGCAACACGTCGATCGCGATCTACCGATAGATAGCGAGTGCTTTTGTGTTAGATCGCGTGCGGAAGAAAAATTGTTGACTAAAATTAACAATTGTTTATGTTGCCAGTAAAAATGCGCGCTCGTTCAATACAGATTTGTTTCATGTATTAACAATCGTGTTGATGTGGTAGCAACAGCTTTTTTGAACCCCAAATCGTTCATTCAGATGCTACCTGTACGCCACTCGTTGCTACACTATTTCATTCATCTTTGTTCAGTCTGTAGTATTGTTGCGGTACCTATCTGGATAAAGCAGTGTATTTCGTGCCGTTCAATAGGATTATATTATATTATTTGCTACTATTACGGTGAACTACGAATGTATGCATTTTCATAGTTCGTGAACCTGATATTTTGTAAGATATTCTAACTTTACTTTCTACCAAGAACTGGAACTTAAAAATTAATTGTCTCTAAAAAATATGGCATTACCCAAAACTGCTAGTCTATAATTCCTCAAGAGAAATATACTGAATTAATAATGTTGCACTTCCAATAAAGGCCTTGTTTCTTCTACTTACCTGTACAAATCATTGTTTTCAAATGTCAGTTTTATAACAAGTAACCAATGAACAAGGTTACTCTCCAAAACTTGAACTCCTGTATTCGAATAAGTGTATACACCAAATATCAGGAACATGATTAAGAGAAAATGTAAAGTGTCATATTAAATGTAAGATAATATTTGCAAAAAATATGAAATAAAATATTTTTTTTATGTTTTGATGAAATAGTATGATATAAAAGTTCTTTTGTCAAATATATTTGTTTTGGCAGCATTAAAAATTAAAATTGTATGAATTACCGTACTTTAAAAGAAGTATATCACTTTCATACGGTAATATGAGATAGTAGATCGGCAAGGCTTTGTCCGTTGTTATCGGTGAATCTTCCGGGACTGTTTTACTTCTGTAAAATGAAACGAACTCGCATTCAGTCACAAAAGTTGTGTTTTACTTGTACACAATGCATTTCGAGCCTTGATGGCTCATCATCAGGTGCCTCTATGATTCTTTTCACATATTTAAACACCTGCGCCTGTAAAAAGCCGGTGTTTTTGAATAAGTTGGCTATTTTTGTGATGCTATGCCTAAACAGGGAATAGTTGTAAAGATTTGTGTTTTATTTGTGGTTTTACTCATTGTGTTTTTGTTAGTGATGTTAGCTTGTATTTATCTTCATTATTTGTCGATAGATTTTTCTGAGTAAACATTATTATATGCAATTCTTCTTTTAGTGCTTCAGGTACAGAGGTACTGTGTATTGTGACGTTAGTATAAGATGACTTCCTGTAAATGTAAAAATTATATTTTTGTTGCTCATTTGTGTTTTCTATGTCTATGAAATTTTGTTTGTTTCATGTTCAAAATATATGTTTGACTCCCACTTACATAGGTAGAAATGATCATCAGAATAAAATACGAAAAATGAGAGTTAGAACGGAGAGATTAAGGAATTCTTTCGTCCCGCGCGATATTCGAGAATGGAATGGGAGATAAATAGTATAAAGGTGGTTCGATGAACCCTCTGCCAGGCACTTAAATATGATTTTCAGAATATCGCACGTAGATGTAGAATTGTGAATTTTATTTTTTCTGTGAAGTGAACTAAATAAAGTAAGAGGTTCTTCATCTTTAGTGACATCAAATAAGAATAGGGTGTCGTTGACATACCTCATGTAATACACATTCTTTTCCGTGAGTTTATTTTTTTCCTCTCAATATTTTATTTTCTAGGTTGTTGATGAATATATCAGCTAGAAAGCTTGACATGCACTTACCCATTACTATTGGCAGATTGTATTATTAAATGTGATAGTACCAGTTGAGCGTTGGTAGGCTAATATGTGAGCCTGTTTTTACAGATTTTCCACCCTTGTTTGATCTTGACAGGTACAGGTCTTTACATATGTATAAAGAATCATAGAGGCACCTACTAATGAGCCCTCAGGGCTCGAAATGCATTGCATACAAATAAAAAAATATTTTCTTCTGACTGAAGGCTAATTCGTTTCATTTTACATTAAAGATGTCTTTTATTCTGAATACATTGTTTCCTCATAAAAAATCTCAACAAAAATTGAAAGCCCAAATATTTACTTCTCTGATTTTAGAAGAAACTGGAAAAATTTTATGTATGGTATATCGGCCTATAATTGGAATATTTTACAGATTATGAATTGTCGGAAACTTTGTAATATCCTACCCATTGGCAGAGTAAAACCATGTTCCTTAAAAGACTACCATCCTGTACCGAGCAGCAGGAGGAGAGGGGTCTCCTTCATACCCCTTTTTCAAATGTTCAAATGTTCGTAGAGTCTATGGGACTTAACTACGGGGTCATCAGTCCCTAAACTTACAAACTACTTATGAACTACTTACAACTAAGGACGGCACAAATATCCATGCCCGAGGGGGGACTCGAACCCCCGACCGTAGTGGCCATGCAGACCGTGACTGGAGCGGCTCAGTCTCCTCGGCCACCGCGGCCGGCAATACCCCTTTTTACCAATGATACGAACTAGTATATCAATTCATTTGAAGCAGACTGAGTTCCACCCCAGGTTTCTTTTCAACAAAAACAAAGACTGGAAGTTCGGGAGAGAGGAAAGAGAATAGAGAGGGGCGGAGGAAATACAGAGAGTGGATGAGGGACAGAGAGAGAGATCTAGGCGAGGACAAAGGAGGAACAGACATTGAGAGGTAATAGGGGATAAGAAGAGAGCTCGGAAGTCGGGAGGAGGGGCTATACGTTTATTTACTGTACATATTTGGCAATTGTCAGGGTCACTAGCACCTGTTAAATATTTGCGAATTAAATTAGCTGTTTTGTTACGTGTATTTAGGGTGCAACACAATGACTGCTGTTTCTTTTTTCGCATCCGTGTCCCTTATGTTGGACTTGTTAGAGAAGGCTAATAACAAGGCATTTTAGCCTGCTCGATAAATTGAGTTTAATTAATTTCGACAGGATGTAAATTGTGTTATATGGATTTCTGTAGCGTAGGAGTATGAGCAGTAATGGCTCAGATGACTGTGCAAATAGACTGGGTCCGTAATGTGGGAGCTGTCAGAGAGTCGCGCGCCACGAATGGTGACGACTCGAGCCTGGTGGGAATAAAAAGTCGCAAGCCTAGGAGACGCCGAAGGGCATCTTCAGACGCCTAACTGGAAAGGTTTCCCCTCAGGCACCTACCCTTCCATTCGTTGGTATGGAAGTTGTGTGTTCAGCTGTCTTTGTTGACTACAGGTGACTAATGAATGTATGTGTATTGTAACGTCGTGTTTGTGCTAGAGATGATGTGAGGAGAATATGAAAGCGTGTGGGTTAATCGGGATTCGTTCCCGACGAACTGAATTCGGCTCACAGTCGCTTATATTCCCGAGGCAAAACTTATTTAGAGCTTATAATATAAGAAAATCTGGCGATTCTGAAAGAATTGGTAGAAAAGCGTTTCTGTAAAAGACAACTTTATTAACATCGAATATTAATTTAAGATAAAGGAAGTCTTTTCTGGAGGAACTTGACTGGAGTATTGCCTTGTACGGAAATAAAAAGTAGACTGTAGTTGAGAAAGGAAGAAGATGGACGCTTTTGAAATGTGGTGCTACAGAAGAATACTCAAGGTTAGGCGGATAGATCGCGTAAGTAATCAGGATGTACTGAACAGAATTGGGGAGAAAAGGAATTTGTGGCATACCTTCAGTAAAAGAAGGGATCGATTATTTAGGACACATTCTTACAAGGAGACCACATGGGTCTTAGAATTTATTTATATTTATGGTACGTGAAGTTCAAAACTTGAATAACAATCCGCCAAAACCATTCAACGAAACTCTAAAAAATTGTCGAGAAAATCTACTTTGAAGTTTTGCAAAGTACACGTAAGTACTGTTGCAGCCAAGGCCATGAAACCACTAGCAGTGGTCCTTGATGTGATTGTCAGGATGGCAACAGTTGCGCTGCCGAAAGATTGAGAGAGAGAGCCAGTCATTGTTATGCACTATTATTCGACCCTCATACAGTCAGGCTCTCCACCGTGTCTTGGAGGCGATGGGCCCCAGCCCTCGATGGCCTGTAGTAGGCATGCGAGATGTTTGCCGTTAGCGTCCACCCGCTCACTGCACTGCAGTGACCCCTAGTTTTTTTATTTTTTATTTTTTTATTTGTTTTTTCTGTTCCATAGGACCCACTTGAGGAGTAAGACTCCATGGTCATGGAACAAGTCAATACATTGTTACACAAGAATGATAATAGAAAAATTTTAAGTAGTCCTTTGCACACGACAATCTTAAGACAAAGTGAAAAGAATCAATAAAGAAAAAATGAATTAGCTTAATTGTTTAACTTTTCTAGGAGCTCCTCGACAGAATAAAAGGAGTGAGCCACGAGGTAACTCTTCAATTTAGATTTGAAAGCATGTGGATTAGTGCTAAGATTCTTTAGTTCTTGTGGCACCCCTTTCTGCACAAGTGTTAAGGTGGTGTGGTGCAAATGTAGATTAGACATCTGTCTAGTATTCACCGAGTGAAAGCTACTAACTCGTGGGAATAAGCTGATATTATTAACAGCAAAAGACATTAAAGAAAAAACGTATTGTGACGCCAGAGTCAAAATTCCCAGACTACTGAAAAGGGGTCGACATGACGTTCGCGAACTTACACCAGATATTGCTCGAACCGCCCGTTTTTGAGCCAGAAATATCCTTTTTGCATCAGGCGAGTTACCCCAAAAAACAATGCCGTACGTCATAAGTGAGTGAAAGTAAGCGAAATAGACTACTTTTCGTGTTGAAAAATCACTTATCTCAGATATTGTTCTAATGGTAAATATAGCAGAATTTAGTTTTGGAACAAGATCTTGAACATGGGCTTTCCATGACAGCTTACTGTCTATATGAACACCTAGAAATTTCAACTGTTCAGTCTCACTTATGACATGCCCATTATGTGTAATCATAATGTCAGATTTCGTCAAATTATGTGTTAGAAATTGTAAAAACTGAGTTTTACTGTGATTTAACATCAACTTGTTTTCTATTAGCCATGAACTTATCTCTTTAACTGCATTATTTGATACTGTGTCAATATTACGAGCAACATCCTTCACTACCAAGCTGGTATCATCAGCAAACAAAAATATTTTACAATCACCTGTTATACTCGAAGGCATATCATTTATATAAATAAGAAACAGCAATGGTCCCAAAACAGACCCCTGGGGCACCCCATACTTAATTGTGCCCCATTGGGATTGCACGTCATAGCCATTTTCTACACTGCGGAGAATTACCTTCTGTTGTCTATTATCAAAGTAAGAGGTGAACCAGTTGTGGGCTACTCCCCGTATTCCATAATGTTCCAACTTCTGCAACAATATTTTGTGATCAACACAATCAAACGCTTTTGTTAAATCAAAGAAGACGCCTAATGTCCGTAGCCTCTTATTTAACCCATCAAGTGCCTCACAGAGAAACGAAAATATAGCGTTTTCAGTCGATAAACCACTTCTAAAACCAAACTGTACGTTTGACAGGAAATTATGTGAACTGAAATGATCAATTAATCTTGAATATACAGCCTTTTCAATAACTTTGGAAAAAACCGACGGCATAGAACTAGGTCTATAGTTGTCTACATTATCCCTTTCTCCTTTTTTATAAAGCGGTTTCACTACTGAGTACTTTAACCTGTTAGGAAACTGAAGATTCTGAAAGGAAATATTACAAATATGGCTTAGTACTGGGCTAACATAGGGAGAACAGTACTTTAGAATTCTGCTAGATACCCCATCATATCCACAAGAGTCCTTAGTCTTTAGTGATTTATTTATTGACTCAATCTCACCTATGGAAGTATCATGAAGGATCATTTCAGGTAACAGCCTCGGAAACGCATTTTCTAAAAACGTTATATGTTTACCTGTAGAAACTAGATTTTGTTTAGTTCCCCTACTATATTCAGAAAGTGATTATTGAATATTGCACATATATCTAACTTGTCAGTAACAGAAACATTCCTACTACGCACTGACGTTATATCTTCTACCTGCTGCTCCTGACCAGACACTTCCTTCACGACTAACCAGATAGTTTTAATTTTATCCCGAGAGTTTGCTATTCTTTTTGCATACCACATACTTTTTTGCATTCTTAATGACTTTTTTCAGAACCTTACAGTACTGTTTGTAATGAGCTACTGCATCTTCATTCTGACTGCTTCTAACATTTTGATACAACTCCCGCTTACTTCTACATGATACTCTTATCCACTTTGTCAGCCACCCTGGCTGTCTGTTACTGAAAGTACCCTGTTTTGAGCGTTCTAGCAGAAAGCAACTTTCAAACAGCATAATAAATGTGTTCAGAAAATCATTATATTTATCATCTGCATTTTCAGCACTATAAACATCCTGCCATTCTTGTTCCTTAATTAGGCTTAAAAAGGTCTCAATTGCAACTGGATTAACTTTTCTGAGTAGTTGATATTTATGTTTAACATTTGTTTGAGAACAAATACTTTTTAGAATTAAAAGTTGGGCATCGTGGTCTGATAGGCCATTTACTATTCTGCTGACAGAGTGCCCCTCTAATAATGAAGAATGAACAAAAATATTGTCAATGGTAGAACTGCTATTTCCTTGCACTCTCGTTGTAAAAAATACTGTTTGCATCATGTTATAGGAATTAAATAGATCTAACAGCTGACTTTTCCTTGAGCTATCACCTACACAATTAATGTTGAAATCTCCACACACAATTAAATTTTTATACTTCCTATACAGTGAACCCAGAACCAATTCCAGCTTGGGCAGAAACATTTTAAAATCTGAGTCCGGGGATCTATAAATAACAACTATTACTAGTTTAGTTCCATTAACATTAACAACTCCTGCACAACATTCAAATATCTGTTCTGTGCAGTGTTTAGAAAAATCGATTGACTCCGATGAAAAATCGTTTTTTACATACATGGCCACTCCCCCACACTGCAAGGAACTCCTAGAGTAGAAGGCAGCTAACCTGTATCCTGGCAAAGGAAGTCTCTTAATTGTCACACCACTTAAAAAGTGCTCTGAAATTCCAATAATGTCAGAATCAGTATCAATAAGCATTTCATTAACTTTATCTCTGATACCCTGTATATTTTGATGAAAACCCCCTAGTTCTTGGAGCCGTGTAGTCGATAGCCGAGTTGTTCGCCGCTTGTGTCCGTCCAGTGCCGGATATGAAGTACTGACCACCCAGCCAGTGGGTATGACCTACTAGTCCCGCGTCGGAGCCCAAGTTGCGTAGGACCATTATCTACTGCAGCTGGATGGTCGGGTACGGACTTGTGCTCGCTGTCCATGCTCCAGACCGACTCCGTCACTAGCGTCGGTTCATTCACTATTTATACAAAAAAAAAAAAAAAAAAAAAAAAAAAAAAAAAAAAAAAAAAAAAAGATCATTGCTGACCGCTGACCGGTCCAGGATAGCAACGGTCGGCTGTAATTGTCAGCAATAAGGTTACTTCACTGTGCCACCCTCTCTCTCGCACACGCACAACGCGCTTCGCCACACAGCTTTCTTGACGCCGGTACTTGCTGCCTCAGCACTGTCTACTCAGCTGCCTATTCTGCAAGACTGTGTCTCCAGCCACTTGCGAGTGTTTACCAAATGTCGTCACGCCGGTGACCACACACTTTGTTACGAGACTCACCGCCCCTCTCTCTCTCTCTCTCTGAGGGTGGTCTGGTCTAACAAAATACCTGTGACCCATCAAAACCCGATTGTACCATACTTGGTTTTCCACTTGTTAGTCTCAGTTATATCTGCTATCTGTGCACATGGGGTCATGTTTGTTGGAAGTGTGTGGATGAGATCATTGTTCAGGTTTTTTTTTCTGATATTCTAACAGGTAAGCCAGCTGTTCGACGCGCTGAGTTACCATTGTACGCTGGTGCCTGGCGCCTGCCATCAGTGGCTGTCGTTCCCACCTCGCGCAGGCATCGCTCCTGTACTTCGCACAGGCGCCCTATCCGTGCTGTTTGCAGATGAGGCCACCCTGTCACTGCGGCAATAGATTACCGCGTACGACGGCACAGCGACAGCGAGCATCACTCACGTAATTCCGCCCTGTGATCATCTGTTTACCCCGTCCATCGAAAGCCATCTTTCGTATGCGCGACACCTCGCCCAAACGATTTCTTGCACCTCACACGCTACGTACACACGCGGTGACAAATTGTCTGCCTGTCCCACCATATCTCACCCTGTCTGCTATCTCCGCTCATCGACCTTCCCACCACCTCCTAACCGCACTCACCGTAGTCCCTCTTTCGACGTCTCCCTCTCCCACACGGTGTTTTTCGTTTACACTTTTTCTTTTTCTGCGCAACGACTAGCCTTATGTTCGGAGAAAATTTATAACGTCTCGACGATGAAAAAAAATCACCAGAAAATGACGAATTGTTTATTCAAATATTTTTGTAACCAGAGTGAAAGCAGCTCGTAATACAGCACAACAAACTTTTACTCTTCCCTTTATAGTCAGAATGATCAGAACTAACGCAAAATGCTTCCCCCGGAATCTAATGTTTATATCATTTAACATGGTGGCCGTCGGATTATGCACGGTAGGAAAACTCTGCCTAGACAATGTAGAATTTGATAAATTTATCTGCGGTACCTTCTTTATCTATAACTGGCTTAAACCCACGACTCCGCTCGCGTGTAGGTTGATTATGATAGATAAACTATCTTTCAGTATTGTGCTATGAGTCTGGTTTTGAAGGATGAAATGAAATACGATACCTACGTTAGGAACAAACGTTTTTAATCAACATTCAAATTAAAAAATAAAATGATGTGAAGTGATTAATGATTTACAATAAATAATACATACGTTATTCCTTATAGCCTTCGTTGCAATATCTCAACACGTATGGTGAGAGTAATGTCCAAATTCATTTTAATTTCATTTTAGGGAATTCTGGTAAACTACTTTATTTGTAGTATTGTTTGGAGCGTAAATGAATAGATTTTTTTGGGTTGCCCACCCTTGAGCAAGCGACGTATAATTGACCATGTGAAAAACATGAGGGCTGTAAATGGATTACTGCGACGTTTAATGATTGTAATAATATCACAGATCGATCACCTCATGTAATGCGCTAAACATTCAATCGATTTTTTAAAGAGATGTATTAAAAGAAATTTATTTTTATTGCTTTATTTATTTATTTATTCTTATATTTCCTTATTCGTATGCTTATCCTTACACAGAAAGAGCTGAAGACATTGTAGCACGCATAGACCAAAGATATGGTCTGTGGCATCACGTTTCGCTGTATGTAACCTCCTTGTTATAGACCCGCAAACGTCATCGCTGGCCTTCAGTCCGAATTATATTATGATTTGACGACTTCCAACCACCATATCATCCACCCCATTATAGCTATCGGCATGGAACTGCTATTGTGTACAACGGGAGACTTCGGACAACAATTACACACAGACCATTCATTTGTTTTCACTGCAGAGGGAAATATTAACACACACACACACACACACGTAGAATTTTATATACACAGATAACTTTCCATCCCAATATACTCCACCCTTTTATCATTATCAACCCTCAAGCAACAATGCAACCAATAAAACCATTTTCAGAGAGTAAATATAATTTTCAAATAGTAATTATTGTTCCGCATTTCGCGTTATATTCTACAAATTTAGATCGCTATAAAACCGTGCCTAAAACCTTCCTCGGGTACAAATTAGTAACTGTAGAAATATTTCAGTCTCTGCGTCTTGTCGTTCGAACGTGATAAGCGTACCCAGAAAAGACATCCACATTAATATATATATATATATATATATATATATATATATATATATATATATATATATATATATATAGCTATCCGTTCGCCATAAAACTGTGTCTAAAGTGTCTAAAGCCTTCCCCAGGTAGACATAGTAACTGAACAAACTTTTAGCTCTTTATGTCTTCTGGTTCACATGTGATAAACGTACACCAAACAGACATCCATATAAGGAAAAAAAAGAAAAAACATAAAAAGTGACTGAAGGTGGATCAGTTTTCGGCAGAGTCCACGCAGGATGAGGTGGACGGTGAATAGAGACGAGGTTTCGTCTGAAGCGCCGGGCGAGTTAATTTCTTCTTTCTGAAGGGGAGGCCGCGTTAGTCCATTCCCGCCTACGGGCCAGTGAGCTGGGCACTTCCCCTCCAGCGTTCGCTCACTGGTCTGGCCGCTACCCCCGCTACTACCTCTCTCCCCACAATTGCCCAGTCGTCTGCGCATCCACTGGCCAAGTTATCCTGCGCGAACTATACCTATTGAATTCCCCTGCGTACTATACACCTGTGATTTTAGGAAGACATACAGAGTGTGTTGTATGGTAATGTAGTGGCCGTAAATACTTGGGCACCAGATTCATTAAATTCTTGTTTAGGGAAGGCAGGCAGTGTTGGCAGGGGTGTGGAGTCCAGGGTAATAGGATGCGCGCCGGCAGCGCGTCGGCTGTCGCCGTCGTTTCCCGGCAACGAGTGCGGTGGTCAGCGGCGGCGCCGTCCGGCGGCAATTACTGCCAATTGAGCGCGCTGATTGCCGCCCGACAATTACGCCCAATCACCGTCTCGTTAACGCTGCCCGAGCGCGACTCGTCGCGCCACGACAGGGGCCGGGCCCGCGCTGACCCGCCGACCAGTGGCAGAGCCGCTACGCACTTAACACCGGGGGCAGCCTGCCTGCATCCACCGTCCGTACGCTAATGAACTAGCGGCGTCGCTGCCCTGCTGACGGCGATACCGTGGCGCTGGTCACAGCCGCAGCCACACCTCTGGATACTTGCATCCGTACCGCGGTGGAGTAGCCGAGCGGTCAAAGCGCCTCGCTGTGGAGCGCGCGGTTGCTCACCGTGGAGGTTCGAGTCCTCCCTGGGGCATGGGTGTGTGTGTGTTGTCCTTAGGTTAGTTTACCTAGGCTTAGGCTTAACTAGTTTGTAAGCTACGGACTGATGACCACGCAGTTTGGTCCAATAGATTTACAGACATTTGAACATTTCAACTTGCATCCGTGTCGCCATTCAGTGGCGGCTGGTGCTTCAGATGACTGGCGGCTCACTACATTGAGTGACAGATCTTGATAAGTAGCGCCCTCCCCCCTCCCCCAGTCGGCGTCAAAAGAGATAATCTGGCGCTCCTCTGCGAGTGCCGCTGGGGCAAAAAGCACCCCCGTTTGCCTCCCCCCTAGACACATTTTCGTTAAAAGATCTGCAGAATGTCTTATTCGGCTCTTTTGCTTCAACTCGAGCTGAGGCGTCGGTCTAACAAGCTTCTGTATGTCACACTTTTCTTCCAAGCTTAAAGCTCAGTAATTGCTTTCTAAAAGATGATGAGCGTTGTTCATTTTCCTTTGATAATAAACACCAAGAACATATTATCGAGTTGAAATGGAAGCAGGCTTGACTTCGAAAGCAGGGTTGTCAATTGAACACAGCACTTATACTGGAAACAGGTTTATTGCGAACTGAAACGTACACGCAGCACTGACTGCCTCTCGGGCAGAGTGCTATGCCATTTATACAGAGACAGAATTTACCAGATATAAGAAGAATAGTTAACATAAGAAACATGTAGAAATTACAAGTGAACATAAGAAACATGTAGAACATTCTGAAAATAATCAATAAAGAGAAATAATTTTTGCTGGTGAACGGGACTGAATCGGCGACCTTCAGCACCACAGTCGGTGAGGCTGTCCACTGCGCCACGCAAGCAGTCTGTTAACTTGGGATCTTGCGGCAATATGAATATGCACATGAACACTAATGCGTTACGACGAGGACACACACTACCAGCGGGTCACATGACACTGTAAGCACTCCCTCCTAACCTTACGCATCCGTAAGGGCTGCTCTCTTCCACCTCTTTTCGTATAGTCACATATATGAAACAACGAAGAATATAAATGACATGTACCCTCAAAATCGCGACACATTTGCAAAAACGTGCAAAGATATGTGGCAAATATCAATATAAAAGACACTGTTGTTCCCGTATCTGTTAAAGAGAAGATTTGCTTTAAAAAAATGCTTGCAGTCGGTTTCGAAGCCACTACCTGCGTGAAAGATTTCTTAAAGGTTAAATTTAGAACTTCAGCTTTCCGTTTGCTTTATTCTATTACTGCCGTGGAATTATCAACGAGTGACTGGATAGTCGGCTTTGACCCGCTTATCGACTTTACATAGGACCAGAATATTTTCGGGTTCTCGGAAACATCTTTTTCTAAAGTATGGGTGTGGTAATTATTGTATGCTTCGCGCATTGAACCTGTGGGACACATATCACGCGCCACCACTATACGCATTCCTAGTGAAGGTAAAAAAAAAAATGCCAATGACTCCGGTTTACAAGAAAGGTAAAAGAAGTGACCCACATAATTACAGGTCAATATCGATGACATCACTTTCCAGTACAATTTTGGAGAGTATTCTGAGCTGAACTACAGTACATTTTCTTGAGACGGATAAGCTTCTTTCTATGAACGGGTTTAGGAAACATGAGTCAGTTTAAAACTCAGCTTGTCCTTTCCTCATATGACATGTTTGAGTCATGGATGAAGTGCAATAGGCAGCGTTTTTCTCGATTTCTAAAAGGCATTTGACGCGGTGCAGCATTGCAGACTGCTAACGAAGATACGAGCTTGTGGAATAGTTTCACAGATTTGAGACTGGCTGGAAGACTTCCTAAATAATATAACGCAGTACGTTGTTCTCGACGGCGAGTGTTCATCAGGGACGAGTGTATTGTCAAGCATGCCCTAGGGGAGTGTGATAGGACCGCTATTATTTTCTATCTATATAAATTATCTGATGAACAGAGTAGCTTGTAATTTGCGACTGTTTTTGATGACGTTGTGGCATATGCGAGGGTTTCGTCTTTAATGGAGTGTAATAGCATACAGAATGACTTAAAAAATTTCTAGTTAGTGTGAAGAATGACAGCTTGCTCTAAATGTAGAAAATGTAAGGTGATGCGTATGAGTAGGAAGAAGAATCCCGTAATGTACGAATACAACATTAGTAGCGAGCGTCTTAGTGCAGTAGCGTCGTTCAAATATCTAGTTGTAACATTACAGAGCGATATGAAATGAAACGAACATGTAAGGACAGTTGTGAGTAAGACGGACAAACGACTTCCCTTTATTGGGAGAATTTTGGGAAGATGCACTTCGTGTGTACAGGAGACCGCGTATAAAACGCTTGTACGACCACTTCTTGAGTATTACTAAAGTGTTTGGGACCCGCAGTAGATCAGTTTAAAGGAAGACTTGGAAGCTGTTTAGAGGCGAGCAGCCGGCCGCGGTGGCCGAGGGGACTGAGGCGCTCCAGTCACGGTCTGCACGGCCACTACACTCCGGGTGCGAATCCCCCCTCGAGCATGGATATTTGTGGCGTCCTTAGTATTACCTAGTCCGTAAGTAGTTTGTAAGTTTAGGGACTAATGACCCCGTAGTTAAGTCCCATAAGCTATACAAAGATTTGAAACATTTAGAGGCGAGCAGCTAGGCTCGCTACTGGTTGGTTCGACCAATGCGCGAGTGTCACAGAAATGCTCTGGGAACTCAAATGGGAATCGCTGGAGGAAGACAACGTTCTTTTCGAGAAATGCTATTGAGAAAATTTTGAGGGCCGGAATTTGAAGCTGACTGTTAACTATCTTCGGTGACCTACTTAAAACTCGCGTAAAGATCACTAAGACAAGAGAAATTAGGGCTCGTACAGAGGCATATAGACATTTTTTCCCGTCGTTATATTTTGTGTGCCTCGGTTGCACAGTGGTAGCGTGCAAGACTACAAATCCAAAGGTGGCGCGTTCGATCCTCGCCAGGTTCTAGTATTTTTATCTGTTACTTTCCACTTCTTTCACCTCTGGCAGTATTGCTCATGTGAAAAATACCGTGGTTCGGAACCCACGTTAAACTGTAGGTCCCCGTATAACTGGCTGTTCGAAGGTCGGAAGAAGGCAACGGCATACCACCATGCCTAGTAAAGCACTGTAGTGTTCAAATCAATCTTCGGATTGTTGACTGCTTTACCTTTTTTATATTTGGTAGTGGAACGGGGAAGACAATTCCTACTAGTGGTACAGTGTACCGTCTGCCACGCACCTTACGGTGGATTGCGGAGTGTATATGTAGATGTTATCTCAGATATACAGCCCGGCGAGGCAGTACCCTGAAAGCAACTCAACTGCATCGCACCCTACAGGCAGCAAAAGAATCACCACAAAGAGTCTGAGATCGCCTTGGGGAATGTGGCCTCTACGCGTGGAGGCCTATGGTGCGTGTCCCGTTAACACTACTACACCGTTTAACCGGCAGAAACTGGGCGGAGGAACATCAGGATTGGAGTCTTGACGAATGGCACCGGGTTCTGCTCACAGATGTGTCAAGATTTTGTGTTTAGGCGGACAATCGTTGTTCCCTCATATGGAAAGAACACGGAAATCGTAACAATCCTGCTTATGTTCAGGAAACATCACGGTGGGACGAATACATGCACTTGGCAGACGCATTGCAGCCAGACCAGCACCTCCCTCGGAGATTGAACTCAAGGAAGAATGGCCAAATATCCCACAAGAGCTATCGATAACCTCACATTGTACATGCCACGCAGAGGTGCAACTACACTCGCCGTCGAAGGTCATTACACACCGTGTTAGAGGGCAAGGAAAATCACTTTCTCACTATTATGGTAGCTCCATGGTGCGTCACTCTAAGTAAACGTCAATGGGAAAGCAAAATATCGTACTGTATCACACGCAGATTACAATTGTGACCAATTTCTGAATAAATTACGTTACCATATTTCTGTTTTTAGGATATCTTATCTGATCCCCAAATTGTTCTGAGCAGTGTAGTTGGTAAGCAGCTTCATTCGATTTAAGAGGCTGGATTTACTCCTCCTATTTTCATGCTTGAAAACTGAAACGTATATGTTTAAATAATATAAAATAAAATTATTTCATACACTGTGTCAGTTGTGTTTGTGTATGTGAACGCACTTGTGTCTCGACTGACAGTACACCGTGAAATAAAAGTTGCGCAAAATATCTGTCTTTTCGTGAAAATAAATATTGTGATTAATTAGCATGTCATTGACGGATAGCGATATCTATGGTCATGTTAAAGCGCTCAATTAGCCTGTATGTCAGTCTGAATGAATGATTATTTCATTTGACAGAATGTCATGTACAGATATGACAAACAGTGCAATTACATGAACTGATGATCGTGAAATACGTTAATTATTGAGAGTAAAAATCAAAGCCGTGCGGAATAGCTACATGGTCTAAGGTATAATGCTACGAACTTGGCGGCCGTTCCAGATGGAGTATTGAGTTGTCCTTCGGGCATGTGTGTGTGTGTGTGTGTGTGTGTGTGTGTGTGTGTGTGTGTGTGTGTGTTGTCCTTTGTGTAAATTATTTTATGTAGCTTGTAAGTGTAGTTTGTTTCAATAGGTTTACAAAAATTTATAAAGATCAAAGGTATGATTACAAGTGTAAAAACTAAATTAGTACAGATTCTAGTGCGACTTCAGGAATTATTGTAGTGTATCAATACACGTGCTGAGATCAAGACTTAATTTCATTAACAAACCAATTTTTTGTGTTGGAATCAAATGATGTAATTACTTTCAGTGTTTGGTGCGCTTTCCACTGTCGAAAAGAAATGAAATATAAAAGACATTTTGAACTTGTAGTGTCAGTGATGTCTGTCGTTTTTCATAAGCAAATGCGTATTTCTTTAATAGCTCCAATGTCGTATTTGCACGCAAATGGAATTCGTACGAATTTCGTGTGTAGTGTGAAACATTGAATCTGTGCAGGACTAAGTATCGAAACTTGTGTGATTTTAAACGTCCATAGGTACACAACTGAAAATAAACGAGAATAAGTCACTCGGTGACGTCCAATTGTAGTGGGGAATCATCGGATCACTGTAATCCATATCCGAAATCTGAGAAACAGCTGATACTTGTCCATTTCGTATGACGTTGAGGAAACAGATCCACCTAAGTTATTTCAATTTTAGCGACTTTTTGCTGACTGTGAAAATCAGAAAAATGCCTACAGCAGCGAAGCACCAGCTGTTCGTTCGTGATGTTCTACGCGTAGCCCCGATGATAAATTTCCATTATCACTACGTTTTGTGCAGGAGAGAGAATAAGTGATTTCTGGTGATTACTGCCATCAAGTGCGAGCATTTCGGCCAGCATGTGATTGTCACGTCAGAGATCTCAGTAGACGTGTGCAATTTTCCGGGCTAAATACATCTACATTAAAAAGGAAACAATTTCGGAAAACTTACTTCACGATGGGCCTCGTACCTGTAGAGTAGAAGAAATTATTTTCAAAGCACTGAAAATTAACAAGTGCTAATAGCTCGTAATGTTCAAATTCAAATGTTCAAATGTTTGTAAAGTCTATGGGACTTAACTACGGGGTCATCAGTCCCTAAACTTACAAACTACGTATGAACTACTTACGAACCAGGACGGCACAAATATCCACGCCCGAGGGGGGATTCGAACCCCCGACCGTAGTGGCCGTGCAGACCGTGACTGGAGCGCCTCAGTCTCCTCGGCCACCGCGGCCGGCCAGCTCGTAATGTATGTATTTTTCCTTGGCCCGTCCTATCTCTTCCAAAAACATCTAAACCAAAGATCCTGTAGCAGAAGATATGTGTTTCACAGTATCTAAGATGAAATATTAATCATAGCACTTCAGAACTATAATTCACTAGTTTCTTCCTGGTTTTGGTGTAAGAAACTTGTCCAATTTTTTATGTTATTTTTGCACGCTCTGTGTGTTAACGTTACCACGACGCTGAATATCAATTACGTTTTTCCCTTTCCACTGGAAAAATCACCACCTCAGAATGAAGGCTTTCACAACCGGATGCAATGTTTGTGGTAAATCTTTCGAAATGTCATGTTGTGGTTCTCGAGACTATTTAGTTCCTTACGTTTCGCCCAGAACTGTAATGAACATCCTCCGAGACGTTGCTGCTCCGTTCGAACGATCAGAACCTTATATGCCGATTTAGCACCGGGAAATACAACCCTGGGAAATTCGTCAGTGACAGCACTAAAACAGCAGCTTTTCAGCTGATATAATGCAGTTGTTATATTATAGGTTGAGTGGTTGTTTGTTTGGAAGAGGGGGATCAAATTGCCCCCAAGAAAGTCGAATGATTAAGTATAGGAAAGGAAGAGAAAGGAAAGGAAATGAAATCCAGAAAGGAAAAAGCAGAAAGAAAGACTGCATTAGCTCGGGACCCATGCTCGCCACCTACGTACTCCCAAAACAACCGTGAGCTCCCTGCGCGTAACTGTACACAGCGACATTTAGTGTAAACAGTACACAGTAACAGTCGTGTGGAAGAAATCTTTGGTTTATGGCGAGAATTTCTGAATTGTGGTTCATCTATAAGGGAGAGAACAACAGTGCGACCCATTCTTTAAACCTGTTCAAGTGTTTGGGATTACCATCAGATAAGGGATTGCGTAGGAGCAATTCTGAAGCGAGCAGCTTTTTTACTGATAGCTTCGACCTGCATGCGAGTATTTATATCAGGAACTTAAGAAATAATCCCTCCACTAGAAGAACTACAGAGGAAATTTAAAATACAAACGTTGGAAGCTGATTGCAGAACGATTGTATTGCCGCTGAAGACATCAAAAACATGATAATAGAAATTATCGTTCTTATGCAGCGAACTTATAGAAGCTAGTTTGAAAAACACAAAAGGCAGAGTACGAAATGTTCAAATGTTTGTATAGTCTATGGGACTTAACTACGGGGTCATCAGTCCCTAAACTTACAAACTACTTATGAACTAGCTAAGACTAACGACGGCACAAATATCCATGCCCGAGGGGGGATTCGAACCCCCGACGGTAGTGGCCGTGCAGACCGTGACTGGAGCGCCTCAGTCTCCTCGGCCACCGCGGCCGGCGCAGAGTACGCGTGGGTAAATTGGAGTCAGATGAATTCGAAATAAAAAGCGGCCTTAAGCATGGAGATGCCCTATCGCCGCCACTTTTTAATTTAGCCCTAGAAGATATTGTGCGAATGGCAGCAGATAATTCATAAGGTGTGGAGTTATATGGAAATATGAAGATATTATGGTATGCGGATGATCTAAACATCATTATCGATAGGAAAAAATCTGTGACAGCAAATGCGGATGCGTTTATCAAGGCTAGTGAAGTCATAGGTCTGAGGATAAGTGAAGACAAAATTAATACTTGGTTACTACTAGAATTCCAACAGCAGTAGATCTGGATATGTTAAGCGTTGGTCACATGTAGTTTGAAAAAGTCAACTCGTTTAAGTAATTAGGTCTGGAGATTACATCGAGAAATGTAATTGAATAAGAGCAGAGGAAGAGATAACGTGTTGGAAATGCTTGCTACTTCTCACTGGATAGGTTACTCTCATCACGGTTATTGTCTAGAAATGTAAAGATCAGAATATACAAAACTATTTTTCTTCAAGTTGTACTGTATAAGTGTGCAACTTCGTCTCTCACTTCGCAAACTGAAAAACTGTTTAGAGCATCTGAAAACAAAATTTTGAGGCAAATTTTCGGAGCAAAAAGGACAACATTAGCGGGGAGTGGCGAAAACTGCATAATGAAGAGGTTCACGAACCCTATTCAAGCCCTAACGTAATCAGTGTTATTGAATCACGTAGGCTGCGATGGGCGGGTCACGCAGCCCAAATGGATGAATGCGGGGCAGTGCGGAGAGTGTTGGTGGGGCAGGTACAGGTGAAACGGCGTATGGGGAGACCGAGGCGCGGATGGGAGGACAAAATGTTCAAATGTTTGTAAATCTATCGGACCAAACTGTGAAGTCATCAGTCCGTAGCTTACAAACTACTTAAACCTAGGTATACTAACCTACGGACAAACACACACACCAATGCCCCAGGACTCGAACCTCCACGGCGAGCAACCGCGCGCTCCGCAGCGAGGCACCTTACACCGCTCGGCTACACCACCGCGGCATGGGAGGACAATGTGAAGGCCTATTTGAGGAGCCTACCAACTGAAGGCGACTGGAAAGAAGACAGGGACAGATGGCGAAAACATGTTGCTGCGGTAATGGACTGATGTTTTGCCTTGCGTTTGTTAATGTTATAGGACTTAATTGCGGGCCGGCCGCCGTGGCCGAGGCGACTGAGGCGCTCCAGTCACGGTCTGCACGGCCACTACAGTCAGGGGTTCGAATCCCCCCTCGGGCATGGATATTTGTGCCGTCCTAGTTCGTAAGTAGTTCATAAGTAGTTTGTAAGTTTAGGGACTGATGACCCCGTAGTTAAGTCCCATAAGCTTAACAAACATTTGAACATTTGAACAAATTCGTCAATTAACATTCGGAGATAAGCGTATTTTAACGATCATATGCATACGACGGATTAGATTTAAAAAAATTCTAGTAACATTTTCTATTTCTATGTCCAGTTTTGATGAAATGAAACGTATACGTTGCCTTTAATTAATGCTAAAATTTCCTGTGAAAAATCAGTAGAAAACAGTCAAGTAGATTTTGTAGATCAGTGTGTTCAAACAAGTCAACAATCGGTTGTACAGTCTTATTACACATGTCAGCCCCTCTCCAGTCACGTAATGTTTCGTATCTTGCTAGCAGTCCTTGAATAGACTTCCAACTGTCCTCTCCATGAGCAGCACAGTAGGACTGCCTTCGCTGTGTGGCTTTAGTGGGGCCGGGTCGTTCTCGCTAGTGGCTAGGCGGCAGTGCTCGCTGAACGACCGGCTGTCACTCGACCACGCCGCTGCGGTCAGCCACGGCGGTTCAGCCCATAGACCAAAGATAACACAAACTGCGTGTGACGTCATTGTACTGAAACCAACATCTAAGTCACGTGACGCGGCGCAGGAAGCCGTTTTCATTATTACGAGCAAAGTGAACTGTAGCTGAAAGTTGCAATTCTTATCCTTTGTACTGGAAAGTAAACTTCCTTTGACAATAAAATGTCTTGTCGTATTCTTATTAGACTTTTATTGTACAATTAGCGTTATCGCTCCATAATTTCCAGCCGGCCGCGGACAACAAACATTTGAACATTTTCAACATAATTTCCAATATTATTGCGACGTCTACAGTTTTTATACGTGCCTAGATGAAACCTATTGACAGGGTTTTGTATTTTTTTTTTTTCTTTACGAGCAACAGAACTGTAATTTTTAACGAATGATTGTTTTTCTCGTACTTTGAGTCTTTTAGTTTGGTGATTTCACGGGTGTAGAACACGAAATATCAGTTTGACAACAAGCAATAGTTTTCTTACCATTCCTCAATAATATGTTGCCGGCCGCGGTGGCCGAGGGGACTGCGGCGCTTCAGTCACGGTCTGCACGGCCTCTACGGTCGGGGGTTCGAATCCCCCCTCGGGCATGGATATTTGTGCCATCCTTAGTTGTAGCTAGTTCATAATTAGTTTGTAAGTTTAGGGACTGATAACCCCGCAGTTAAGTCCCATAAGCTCCACAAACATTTTTGAATATGTTCAAATGTATGTATAGCTTATAATATATGTTACGCTTTTATAAGAAATGAAATCGGTTGTTATCCATTATATTCGATTTTGACGCAATACAAGCGTTTATAGTTTATGACATTTTTACATAGAGATATGCTATACAGTGAACGTAGCAAAATATTGGTCTATATACATTAAATAACAATTCAGTTAGGAAATCATATCTGCACTAACGAGAACTGGTTTTATAGGTATTATGACTACATCAGCTTTAGCCTTGTGTAACGTTATTAAAAGTAGACCTGCACCAGAAAAGACACTTGCGTACATATAAACTCAGTTAAGATCAGCTGAAATAATCTTTCCATCGATAATCACATTCGCCGGTTCAAAAAAAGTAAAAGATGCATCATGTAACACAAATACTGAGTGTCTGTAATTCTGTTACTTGTTAAAAGACTGACAATACTTTTTCACCTTTGCATGTGTAACAGTATCGTGGGGAAATTACTACAAACGGGTAACATAATAGATGTAGTCGTATTGTTAAAATCAATTCAAGATTTTACCTGCAAATGAGAAAAACTGTTGTTCATAATGACGAAAACTCAGTCACGTGACTCGGGGCAATTTATATGTTGGTTTCAAACCACAACACGGCAGAGATAGGGAAACGCGGAGTCTATGATATCTTTGGTCTATGGTTCAGCCACTTCTGCAAACTTCACACTGGCCGACTTTGCCGCGCGGCTACGTCAGGGTGGAGGCAAGCAGCTCACGTGTCGCACAGTAGAAGCAGTACCCTTGCTGGAATGGTGAGCCGCGAATAATGTTAACGTATCTCAGAACATTTTCCGGTAAAGTGCAGCGATTTCGTATTCGAGGCTCGATCTGACATACAGTTTCAATTCGCTATTAAGTTTCAAATCAGTTTACATTCCGCTGCACACTGAAAATAATTTTAGCCGTTTTAATTGTTTTTGTTACTTCGTACTACCTGATCCTTACAGTGATAAATCATTCTTTTTTTAGAATGAAAGTGTATATTCTCCTGCATAACTCCTCGGTTGCACAGTGGTAGAGTGCCAGACTACAAATCCAAAGGTCCCGGGTTCGATCCCCGCCAGGTCCTGGGATTTTTATCTGTCACTTTCCACTTCTTTCACCTCTGGCAGTGTTGCTCATGTGAAAAATACCAAGTAGCACCGTGGTTCGGAACCCACGTTAAACTGTAGGTCCCCCTATAACTGGCTGGGTAAGTCAGTTCGAAAGTCGGAGGAAGGCAACGGCATACCACCTCCAAACAGGACCATGCCTAGTAAAGCACTGTGGTGTTCAAACCAATCTTCGGATTGTTGACTGCTTTACCTTAACTTTCGATCGCTAGCAAAAGTTCCAATCAAACGTCTAAGGCCGCGTCCAACGTGAGCGACAAAAACTAGCGACATCGCGGACACCCAGCTACACCACATTGTAGCTACAAGCGGCGACATTCGGCGGCATGGCCGTGTGTACTAGAGAGCGCGTCAGCTTCTCGCTACAAGAAGCCGCTAGAACCGAGCAGCTGTTTCTAAAGTTTGGCAATCATAAGCCGTAGAATAGTGATAGCTCCAGAGTAAGGGAATGAAGTTTTATTTGCTTTTGGGAAATAGGTGTAAAAAGAGTACTCTGCGTTTTATTTACAAAGCGAGGAATTTTCGTGGACTGTTTCATTCATAACTTCAAATACGAAAATAGACTGAAGATCACCACCCATATTCTTTGTAAATACGACGATAAATAGATATACATTTGACTAAATCTTCAATGCATTTTTCTTTCTATAAATCATCAACAACTGAATAAGTACGTATTGGAAGAAGATGGTAAATTTAATTAGGAATAGATTCGCATTTATTCATCGGAGCGTAAGGGTAGCGACCTGGGCCACTAAATCGTAATTTTTGTGGTCGCTGGTTCGCTTCCCGTTATGACCACATTAAAATTATTAAAATAGGGAGAACCAGCTTTGGCCGCATTGATACCTTTATTTTTTATTACTGATAAAAACAATAAAAATGAAGGTTATAATGCGGCCAAAGCTGGTTTTCCCTATTTGAATAATTTTAATGTGGTCGCTCTGCACCAGACTCCATATGGAGTCGTCTACATATATAATTATGACTTATTATCAGGAAATAAACCGCTCAACAAACTTAATTCGCCCACATCATACTGGGATCCAAGGATCTGTATTACAATGAGTACGCTGTTCAAAATTTATTGAAATCCGGTTATATCATTTTCCGATACTGCCTACATTTGTTTTAAGAGAACTGAATGATTCAGCTGCGGTGGAGTGGCCTTTCGCTCTATAGCGTATTGCTCCGGTTGCTCTCTCGGAGATTCGAGTCATTCCTCTGGTATGTGTGTTATTCTCAGCATGTTGGTTTAAATTACTTTCAGTAAAGCATACGGACTGACAACCGCAACAGTTAAGTCACTTAGATTTACAAATATTTGAATTTTTGAAACATTCCTACTGTTTGCAGTCAGACTTTTAAAGCCGCGCGGGAGTAGCCGAGCGGTCTGGAGCGGCACGTTGCGGAATACGCGGCCTCTCATGTTGGAGGTTCGAATCCTTCGTCGGGCATGGATGTTTCTGTTGTCTTTAGTATAAGTTAGTTCATAAGTAACTTGTAAGTTTAGCGACTGATGACCCCGCAGTTAAGTCCCATAAGCTTTTTAAACATTTGAACAGACTTTTAAAAGGTCGATTTGTGATGAACATATAGCACTAATTTGTGTTGAGTGTGGTCAGTGACAATACAAACAGTAAAAATATCCCATAGAGTCATCACTTCATTATAATATACTTATGTCCCGTTTCATTTTCATGTAGTTTTGCACTAATATACTATAATAGTAAATAATTTTGTAAACATACAATGCCAAAACAACCTGAAAAAATCAAATAATCCACCATATTATCCGTTCAATTCCAGGCGAATTTTAACTATATACGCGTAACAAAAAAGTAAATAAATAAACAAAAAATAAAATACAATAAATACTTCAAAGGGAAGCGCTAAATCTCGGACGACGAACTGAAGAACAGAGTTAAGGACTGGCTTTCTTCACAGCCAATGGAATTCTGGAAACAGGGAATGCTTCGGCACGTTAGTGGGATGATTATGCTCTTTGTATAAAGACTTCAATTATACCCACAGTGTCGTTTCGTACCATTTGAACACCCTTAATATATAGTTACCTCCCCTGCACAAAAGAAATTGCAATGCAGATATTAATTACCTTTCAAAGATACCACCTCCAAAAAGGACCATGCCTAGTAAAGCACTGTGGCTTTCAATCTTCGACTGTTGACTGCTTCACCTTGGTCTAGAGAAACCCAATGTGAGACGCAGGGCTATTCAAATCAAGCGTGAGGTGCGAGGGTTAAAGAGTCACTGTTTCGGAACACTGCAATTGTCTGCCACTACCACAGGTAAGTTTCAAATTTGGGTCAAAGGTATTAACAACTCTGTAAGTGTGCAACAGGCTAGCACTCCGCGATGGCGCCCCTGGGCTCAGCGACGCTTCATACTACCGAAGTGTCGTCGTCTGCGAAAGAAATGTCAGAGTTCAGAATTTTGCGTGGGGGTGTGACTTTTCAGAAATTTCAACGCAATTTTACCCAACACCAACGTAGGCGTATTATACGATGGCAAGGTCACACCCCCTCGTACTGACATCCCATCCGTTTGATACCACTGCGAGGGACATAACAGCGACGTTCAGCATTCAGATAGGCCGTTTCTTAGAGTGGTCGAGGAAAACATTTCAGATTCATCGCAATCTGGAATCGACACCAAAAGGGCTCAGGGTTGGCATAAAGGGCTTTGATGAAACGACCCCTTTCCTTGGAGGTGTTCATTCCGATACGTTTTGGTATCGAAAAGTACAGTAAGCAATGCAGTGAGCAAAAGGACAACACTGCTGGCGCCTGGTGGACAATTCAACACTTCTGTGAGAACACTGTCGGGTTGTCACTCCACTGGACATTATCTGACCTCTTGGACTGTAGCGTAAGTATAATTGTTGTCTGGTACTCGGGGTGGAATTACTAGAGACCATAACTCTTCACAAAAATCTGGACGAGATTCAAAGTAGGAAATGGTGTTTTCGATTTTTCAGCCCTTCAATTTCGCTCCGTTTTATCGCCTGATCACAGGGAGCTGCAAAAACTGTTGTTAGGGATCTTCCCCCCCCCCTCTCCCTCCGCCGCGGTTTGGGCATTACCTTCGGTGCTACCCGTAGAACTTTGTTCAGCATTTTTATCTCAGAAATTTCTACAACCAATCATCTGAGCAGTGATTAATTCCTGATGTGGCGCTTGAAGGCAGGCAACTCCTTCAATACAACTGTAGTTCATTTGCATAAACGTAAGGTGCCAGAATAGAAGTCGAGTATTATTTGTCTTAAATGTGAAATTAATACTTCGTAACACAATTAAACTATCACTTTTTAGAACACCATAACTGTGTCCTATTAAGAAGCACAAATTTCAACTTCTCTGCAAAGTTATGTGGAAGCGTTGCTCCTTGTGACGTCACGCTCACGCTCGTCAACGCTAATTGAAAAACATTTTATCATTACGAGGAAAATACCAGAGCTCAGTACGTTGTGTCAGGTGTAAAGTGAGTTGCTACATTGGCAGTATAATCCAAAGCCATTTTTAACGATGACAAATGTCTGCACACACCCCTCATACATTTGACGCTTTCTGTTGATACTTTTGCTGTTGAAAACGATGTGCATATTGCGTAGATCTACGATTTTAGATGATTAATTTTGTTTTTAAACACTTTGGATTACACTTCTTGGCCCTGTTTGCAGATTAATCGTCGATGATTTGACGTCCGCTTTTAACGCAAACAAATGTTTTATTGTTTTCGTACCTGCATAGGTTTCAGTTTAATGGTCACTTATGTTTTTTGATTTTCTCTAGGTTAAATAAGTTTTGTAAAATGTACTGAAAAGTTATGATCAACACATTTTCATTCATGACGGTATTATGTTAACTGTTAATATCCTTGCAGATGGTGTGCTACTAGCATGATCGGTCACACTGACATTCGTCACGAAATGTTCCGACTGATTCTGACGTTCCAAGCCTCTATATAAAGTGGAGGATCAGTACTTAAAATGGAGGTCGTGGGTATGTTTCCTTAATTTCGTTCAATTTGTATGATACTTTTATTTTAATCACGTGGGAAATGGACTGAACTATCCTTTCCTCAGTAGTATAATTGCCTCAAAAAGCAGGCACACAGAATCTACGTGGCAAAATTTAAACGTTAAAGTAATATTAACGGTAACATCAAAATTTGTTTCACGATTCCAAAGTCAGTGTAGCGCCCGAATTTCTACATCTACATTCATACTCCGCAAATGACAGACGGTTCGTTAATCACTTTCATAACCTTTCTCTACCGTTCCATTCTCTAACAGCACGCGGAAAGAAAGAACATATAAATCGTTCAGTTTTCGATCTGATTTTTCTTATTTTATTGGGATGGTCATGTCTCCATATGCAGGTGGGTGCTAGCAAAATATTTTCACATACAGAAGTAAAAGTCGGTGATTGAAATTTCGCAAATAGATCTCGCCGCAACGAATAACATCGTACAACATTTCCGTGACGCTTTCCCCCCTGTAATGTGATAAAACAAAACGAGCTGTCCTTCTCTGACCCTTCTCAATGTCCTCCGTCAGTCCCACCTGGTGAGGGTCCCACAAGGGGCAACAGTACTCCAGGAGAGGACGCACAAGTGTGATGTATGCAGTCTCTTTGGTGGAGCTGTTGCGTCTTCGAAGCGTTCTGCCAATGAAACGTGACCTATAGTTCGCCTTTCCCACAATATTTTCTGTGTTCTCTCCAGCTAAGTTGTTCGTAATTGTAACCCCTAGGTATTTGGTAGAATTTACGACATTAAGGTTGGACTGATTTATGGTGTAATTGAAGTTCAGCGAATTTCTTTCTTTTAGTGGTCACTTCACACTTTTCATTATTTAGTGTTAATTGCTAATTTTCGCACCACGTAGAAAATTTGTCTAAATCGCTTTGCAGTTGCTTTTGATCCTCTGTTGACTTCACTAACCGATAAACGACAGCATCATCCGCGAACAATCTAAGGGAGCTATTCAGATTGTCTCCTAAATCTATATCTATAAATTTGATTGTCTGTTCGGTGTACGCTTATCACGTCCGAACGGCAAGACGTAGAGACTTAAATATTTGTACAGTTACTAATTTATACCTGAGGAAGGTTTTAGGCACGGTTTTATAGCGATCTGATAGATATTTAGTAATTTGAAGAATATAACGCGAAATGCATAACAATAATTACTCTTTGAAAATTATATTTATTCTTTGAAAATGGTTTTATTGGTTGCATTGTTGCCTGAGGGTTGATAAAGAAAAAAGGTGGAGTATATTGGGATGGAAAGTTATCGGTGTATATAAAATTCTACGCGTGTGTGTGTGTGTGTGTGTATGTTAATATTTCGCTCTGCAGCAAAAAGTCCAGAACGCAAACGAATAGTCTGTGTGTAATTGTTGTCCAAAGTATCGCGTTGTACACCATACTATTTGGCCATGATAACTTGACGATTTTGTTGGTGCTGCCACAAACGGAGAAAATCGACACCAGTTGAAAGTTATTCTTTTATTTACATGCGCTGCCAACCTTACAATGGTCCTTGACACGAAGAATCAATGTACACATTGTTAGGGTAACGGTTCCAGCACTGCAGCAATCAGCCGATGCTGCCTTCCGTTCGTGCAAGACAAACTCGCAGCAGCCACCGCGCGAATCGTCACGTTATTGCGGCCAAATAGTAGCAGTTCCATGTCTATAGCTATAAGGGGGTGGAAGATATGGTGGTTGAAAGTCGTCAAATTATAAAAAAAATTCGGACTGTAGGCCAGCGATGACGTTTGCGACTCTATAGCAAGGAGGTTACATACAGCGAAACGTGATGCCACAGACCATATCTTTGGTCTATGCGCGCTACAATGTCTTCAGCTCTTTCTCTGTAAGGATAAGCATACGAATAACGAAATATACGAATAAATAAATAAAACAATAAAAAATAAATTTCTTTTAATACATATCTTTAAAAAAGTCGATTTGACGTTTCGCGCATTACATCAGAGGATCGAGCTGTGATATTACTACAGTCATTATTGTTGAATGCCATCTCATCTTCAAAACCAGTCTCATAGCACACTACTGAAAGATAGCTTATCTATCATAACCAACCAACACGCGAGCGGAGCCGCGGGTTTAAGCTAGTAGTTTATAATCACATGGAAGAGTAGGGGACCTATATCGCGTCCCTGGGGAGCGCCAGATATCACTTACCGTACGAGTAACGATAGGTATGTAACCAGTACTGTTTTAGTAACGGATACATACGGATACGAATCTTTTCGTTACTGTCACAGCTCTAGTGGCTACCTGTAATAACGCAGGACCCAGTCCCGTTGGCGACAATTGTTTTCTCCATCTATTATTCCTGTGTAACATGTACAGTTACTCCAAAAAGTATTCGTCTAATAGATGATTGTATGTTTAAGGGTGTCTAAAGAGTGGAAAACTGGCAGATTGAAATAAAGCAGGGACAAGGACGTCTTTATTAATCAGTGAAAATGAGAATACAATAAAGAAACACAGATTGCTATTTAAATAAACATGATTAAGCATTCGGAAGTATATACAGGCAATGTAAGACACAAAATAAGTATTCGTCTACAGAACTGAAAATCACACTTTGAACATAGAATGTTACTGTTAGTACTTAGTAGGGCCTCCTTTCCTGTTTATAATCGCTTGCATTCTTCTTGGCATGGATTTCACCAGAGATACTGTTGTTTGCACTGTAATTTTTCGCCATTCCTCTTGTAGAGCGTTCTGTAGATCATTTCTACTGAATATCTGACGATTCCTGAAGTTTTTGTCGAGTAAATGCCACAAATTATCTATAGAATTAATGTCTGGGGATTGCGGGGGTGTCTGCATCCAGTGGGGCGTGTTATACAACAGCCACAGCTTTGTGTCTGGAGCAGTATGTTTTGGATCATTATCTTGTGTGAAAATATAATCCCCATTAAGACCCGTATGATTCACACTACTGGATAGATGTGTTTTCAGGGTATTTATGTAGATCTTGTGGTCCATAATGCCACCAATAAAACATAAATCCCCCACACCATTTGTACTCATGCACCCCCGCACAAGTACTGAACCTCCTCCATGTTTAACTGAGACTGTCATATTTCTCTCTTCAAGTTCCCAATTCTTTTTTCTTCACACCATTTTCTTCGCCCATTGGGCTTAAACAGCTCAAATCGACTCTCGTCCGTAAATACAACGTTCTTCCAGAAATCAAACCCATCTGATTTATGTTCTCTTGCAAATGCAAGTCGCTTTCTTCTGTTGATTTTACTGATGTATGGTTCTCTACGGGCTGTTCGGCCTCCATACACAGCTTCATTAAGCGTATTTCTTACAGTATGTGCTGAAACAGATCTTCTTGTAGGCATATGAAAAGCAGCACCAAGTTGTGAAGCGCTCAGTTTCGGATTTTTGATGACCTCGTAGAAGCTGTCATTTCTCCATCTTGGACAGATCTGCAAGACGACCACTTCGTGCTTTGTTTTCTTACTTTTTGCTCTGATTAAACCTGTATACAATGCTCTTCACTGTACTGGTAGGTCTACCGACTGTTTCTCCGATTTCTTGAAAACATTTTCCTCGTCGAAACAACCTGACGCAGATTTCTCTCTCTTCCTTTGTAGTCGACCTCGGTGGCCGAGGGGACTGAGGCGCTTCAGTCACGGTCTGCACAGCCACTACGGTTGGGGGTTCGAATCCCCCCTCGGGCATGGATATTTGTGCCGTCCTTAGAATTAGTTAGTTCATAAGTAGTTTGTAAGTTTAGGGACTGATGACCCCGTTGTTAAGTCTCATAAGCTGTAAAAACATTCTTCTTTTCTTCCTTTTTAGTTTCGCAACGTTTTCTACCCATATTACGTAAGTATCACTCAACGGCTTTTAGACCGGAGAGACAGCTATTCGCTGTGCTGGATGGAATACAACTGCATAACGAACGCGAGAGGGGCGTGTATCAGAGCAGCCCAATACCACACATATTGCTTACTAGACGAATACTTGTCTGACGTCCATTGAGGCGTGATTTTAAATAGTGTGTATTTGTTAACAAATTCAGCGACATATGAAGCATAAATAGCGTTTTATTTCCAAATGGAGAAATCGACCAATTTAAGGAAATAGTTATTATTCATTTCGCAGCTATGTTTCTTTGACTTCGCGCATTATAAAGTAGGTGGGCCATATAAGGCCATAGTCCCCAAAAAGGCCACCCCCCTTTATTTCAGCAACTTCCATTCAAATCCGTCGGATTGCAGCACCTACATGTCCGGAAACGACGTCATAGTATCAAATGAAAACAAGAAGCACCATACTTTCCGTTATTCAGCTGCAGAAGTGTATCTTTCGTTTTGGAGGTTTTCGTTGAGCTACGGAAGTAAGTTTTTGCTAAGCTCTGGAGTAAATAATTTTTGTGGCTGCTTTATAAACTGGTGATTTTTTGAAGCATATTTCTTGTAGATTTGAAACCTTTCAGGGATTCTGAGAAGAGCTTGTTAGGAATTGTAGAAATATTCACGGGATGGGCAGAAAACGGTGTGTAGACCAATAAGGCCACGCAGGCCTTATTAGGGCGAGGGTGATTGGGGGCTCTCTCATACCTGTTTATCTTATCATTACTATCTTCCAAGCAACACAACCGTTGCCCTCTAACCAATGGATAGGTCTGTGTTCAAATCCGTTTAGTCATTTTGGGATGACGAAGTCTTTAGATACTGGGAAAATAACCCTGCCAGAAGAATAACGAAAATATCATTCGGAAAACTTCTCAAAAGTGGCCAAGAGCTTGAACACCAAGCAAAGTACCTGATGGGTTCCGGAGCACAGATCTACCCTGAACGTCATTCCTCCTGAACTTTTTGCTCCCAGTGAAATCACTGAGAAACAAATGCCGGAACTTATACGGACCTCCGACGTGAACGATTTCATGACAAGGGTAGTGGCTAATGATGACTCCATAGACGTGATGAAAACGGTACCGTTCTGGCTGGCACATCTGAGATGCAAGCTATGCCTTCAATGGAACCTGGTGAAACCGATATAGCTGATGAAGTGAAAGTGAACAAACCGATCTCACAAGTTAAATGTGAGAAGCCTCCTGAAACAGAACTCTCAGGTCACCTTTCAGCATCTGCTGGTAGATCCTTCACCGACATCTTAAAAACCCAAAAAATGAAGAAGATTCGCACTCAGAGAAGAAAAAGTTTGAATGACGTAGAGAACAATTTAAGCCGTAGTTTATTCCAAGAGAAACCTCAAACATCAACACGGGGACAACACAACACGACATCAAAAACTTTGAAGAAAAGCTCTCAAGTAGCCCCCAGATCCTCAAAACCCGATGTGTGTTCTTCTTGGTATTGTTTTATCTGCCCTAAGGACTAGGTATAAGATATGATTCGCTGTTCACTCTGTGGACTATGCGTTCATTAGCTTTGTGCCAGGTTCGACAAGGGAGACACTGTTGAAAAATATTTTTATCCCAACTGTGAAATATAATAATTAGTTTCTGTCAGAATTTTTCTGTATTGCTTTTTCATGTAATACGTAATAAAAGTTTTTTGGAAGTATATTCAGCATTTCACAGACCTAAACCCCTCCTTTTTTAGATGTGGCCATGTTGGGGTACATGGGGTGGCGTTATTAGGAACCTCGTGTATCCCAATAAGGCCATCTGTTATGTTTTTTAAATTTCAGTTTAGCACATACTTCCACTGCTTTGAATGATCAGAAAATTTATTTCTTAGTAGCTCAAGGGCTATTCCTAGGAAATGTTAAGTTTCAAGTTAATCGGCTGACTAGTTTGGCAGTAAAAAATTGTCAAACCTTAAGGTGGCCTTATTTGGCGCACCTAGTTTATGCGCCACGGTCGGACGAATACTTTGTGGAGTCACTGTAAATGGTGTTTGTTTTCTTGCTGTGCAGATGCCGTAATAGGCTTTGCGGCTGTAATAGAGGACAGCAGCCTCATGCGCGTCGTGCGCGGCTGCTCGGCGTGAGTTCGCCGGCCGGCAGGTGTTGTAATCCTATACTAGGCGGGAGAGGCGGTGCCCCTGGGCTTGTTCAAGTCGTGAATAGCGCGGCCTCGTTAGCCGCTGCGAGTTGGCCGTCTGCGCCGACGTGGCGGTTCCAGCCCCCGCCTGCTGGCTAACACACGGTTCTCCAACGCAACACGGTCGCAGGGGACCGACACCACTCTACAGGCGAGTCTACACGACACTAGGTTGCGAAACTCGTTGCACGAAATGAATTGCACGCAACTGGTTTCGTGTATGTCTGCAGACACGTCACCGAAACTATACCCTTCAGTTTCGTTGTTTTGGAGTGCCGCAGTCGTCGTAAAATGAAAGTTTTTACATCTGTAAGAGTTGCAGCGGAGCTATTACTGCTCTGTGTGAAGCCACTTCATAAGACTAAACATAAAAAGACTAAGAAACGTATTTCGGTTGTTAAATGGAAGGCGTCAGTTTGGTTGATCTCCGGCCTTGCTGAAGGAGATTGTGGTTGAAGACCCTACAAATTATTTTAATTATCTTAAAATGTCACCAGAGCATTTTACGTTGTTTTATTTTCAGATATAGTAATGCAATAAGGAAACAAGATACTCTTATGCGTATAGCATTGTCACCAGAACTGAAATTAAAAATTACATTACGTTTCTCGTCAAGTGGGGATTCATATTCGTCTCTACAGACCCTGCATCGTGTTCCGAAATCCACAATCGCTTAACCAGGAAAAAGTGAACAATATTTTTAAAAGTAATTACATAGAAAAAGGTGGATGTAAAACCCTGTCACTTTTTAAATAAATATTTACAAAGAATTGTAAATGTAATAGCTGTCACGTTTTAAACAAATAATGTTAAATAAAAGAATTCAGCTTAACTGATTTGTGTAGGCTTTTCTTCTGAGTACAATTTTCCTTAAAAAAGTCTAAGTTCAAACCACGTGATCTTGGTCTTGTTATCTTGCGCTGATCATCATCCAAATGTTTTACTAGATTGCATTTTGCACAGTTCCTTTGTACAGGTATTTTGAATTGAATGTATTTTAGCCGGCCAATTAGCTACCGTTCACCCATCAATATTTAATTCACGAATGATTGCTTCAAGAGCACCAACACGCCACTACTTATTGCAGAAAGCTTTTGAAAGCTCATAAACAACTATGTATCACATATATGTCCAAATACCGAACAATTTCTTCCGTTCCCCACTTCATTTTGTGGTTTGGTTATCACCTAAGCTAAAAACTCGCGCAAACAGTTTCGCAAAAGTTGGGAGGAGCCGAAACTGTGTTAGTTTCGCCAACGGGTTGCGCGTACGCTTACCGCGCAAGCGCACTGGCCAGAAGTGCAGTTTCACGAAACTTAGTGTCGTCATGTAAACTAGCTTTAAGTTACACAAGGCACAGGCTGCCTCGCAAGTCGCTGCACTGGCCCTACCGGCGTGGCTCCCACCGCTTGTTTTAAATCAGCATTTTTTCATCCCATGGATCGCGACACCCTGGGGGTTCGCAAAGTCTTGGTCAGGGGGTCGCGGTCTCTGGAGGATGCAGTAGCAGCTTGTTCGATGACAAACCTACGTTTCAAAATTACTAAAAATTTCCGGGCTGTCATGCCGTGGTCTAGTGGATTTATTATTAAAACCCAACGTTTCGTCCCCGAATGCGGAGGACATTCTCAAGGGGGATCCTGGCACTTTTTGATGTCCGATTCACACCCTGGCTCGCTACTGGTTGAAGCCAAATTCCGTTTACGAGGGCTCGCGTGCAGTGGTGTGGCGTCAGATGTTTTTGACATGCGCGCGCAATTCGTCGTTGCCGATTGCCTCCGTCCGTTAATATCGTGCCATGGTGGAAGACTGTTACATTTCTTCTTCAAAACCGGAATCCAGATATCATTTAGTTTCACGCCCTCCTCCATCCTATTGAAATTATTAGGGTGTTTTACAATTTCTATAGTCTCTCTGTACAGTCTTTCGTGGTATCCATTTGAGGCTGCTAAAACCTGAGTCTTATCAAATTGAATAAGGTGATCCCCTGATTGAAAAACATGTTCAGCAACAGCTGATCTGCCAGTCTCTTCCCTTCTTCAGTTCCTCTTGTTCTCATCTAGTCGTTTGTTCTTTTTGTGGTACCCACGTATACGTCCCTATGGCTGCACGGAATCCTATAAATTCCTGCTTTATCCAGCGGTTTGCGAGCATCCTTTGCCGATTTCAGGTGATCCTGTATCTTCCGAGTAGGTTTGTAAATAACGGCAACATTCCGTTACGTCAAAATTTTACCGATGCGGTCGGTGGCGTCCTTAATAAAAGGTGGGAAGACTTTAGATTTCACAGGAACCGTTTCATCGTTTTCAACTCTACGTGTCGGTCTCAAGCCTCTCCTTGTCTCTGTAGACGAATACTCATTCTTAAGTAAAGCATTACTTAGGTGCTTCAATTCTGCGTCGAGTAATTCCGGTTCGCAGATGTTTCTTGCTCTATCCGCCAACGTCTTTATAATGCCCCGCTTTTGCTGTGGCTGGTAGTTTGAATCCCAGAGCAGATAACGGTATGTGTGTGTGGGCTTCCGATAAACTGTATGGCCCAATCTGCCATTCACCGTTTTGAAAACTGACACGTCAAGAAAATTCAGTTTTCCGTCTACCGTCTAAATTCACTAGACCACGGCATAACAGCCCGGAGATTTTTAGTAATTTTGACCATTCCGGCCGTGAAGGTTTATATTTTACAATAAAACCTACGTTTCGTGACGTTCAGCTAGATGGCAGTAGTGACGACACACGGAAGTCTCTAGGCTGGTGTCAACCCAAAATGTTTTCTGGCCCATGCTCAACAATTGTAATGAACAAAGAATTGTCAAAGGTGTTCACACGCCTTTAAATACACAAATAAATTGCGTAACGCACGTCATAACCAGTGGAGGTGTTCTGAATAACGTTAATGGAGCTGACGATAACGCAAAGTCGGCTAAATGTGCCGAAACACGGTGCACTCCGTACAAATGTTGTAACCCTGACTGAAAACATCACATTTTCAGCCGATGGTTTCTGTATTCATGTTCTGGGCGAAGCTGCAATTTAATTACAAAAACATTTTGTAAGTGCCAAAAGGCACACAAACTGGAAGAAGAAATAGTCTTAGACTCAGTAATGTTGTTACCATTATAAAAATGTTCGAATGTTTGTAAGTCTATTAGACTCTGCTGCGTGGTTATTAGTCCGTACCTTCCAAACTACTTTAACTAAGATAGACTAACCTAAGGACAACACAAACATCCATACCTGAGGGGAGACTCGAACCCCCGACGGCGAATAGCCAGGCGCACCGCAGCTTGGCGCCCCAGTACGCACGCCTAATCCGCCGCGTCGTTACCGTTATCCAGAAGTGCGAAATAACCGCAGTATCGCCCGTTGCGGAATGGCGCGTATATCATAGTGTTTACAAAGATGGATGTGCGTAAAATTACACGGTATCTCAGCAATCGGTGGAAAAAAAGAAATGCTTTTTTATGCTTGCATGTGGCTTTGCAAATACTCTTACAGATATGTATTTTTTTCCTTCAACAAGCACAGATACGGTACATTTATCTGAAAGAGGTTGAGGATAACGAAGTTTACGACAATATCTTTTGGCAAAAATTCATTAAAAAAATTGTCAACGGTAAAATAAAAATTTGCACTGGCTCCAATCGTCTTGCTCGTATAATCCCATTTTCCACGTTGTACATATTCTGTATATTCGGAGATAATAGGTTCCGTCCGATCCATTTTACTTGTTATACACACGGGCCAACGACTCAACTCGACAATGTTCGTTGTGGTAATTTTTGCTTTTACTATTCTACGTACAAGTGTTCCTCCTACACTGCATCTGCTCCCGTAACCACGCGCTAGCCATGTTCACTTTGTACTGTGAAACTCCACTATTGTACTGTACTGTACTGACCTGCAACGTAATTCAAACACCGTTGGGAAAACCGAGCGACGTAGGTTACTCTCTTATATATTATTTGTTCCTGCGGTCTAGAAGGAAAAAGTCAAATTCTCTCGTGAACAAAGTTCGTTCTTGTTTCTAATAAATAACGTCGTATATCGAATATTACAATTGTATTAAATTAACAAATAAGTTACATAAACTGTAATTAAACCAAGTCGTTAAAAATATCTGGGGGAGTGTAGATGCAGTCCTTTTATTTACATTTTCCTCCACAGCTCGTGACGCTAACCACCACGCTAATACGTCGTCTTAAAAAGTAATAACAACGAATTTCCGATATTATATTTAAATTAGCAAGAAAGAACCAGAAACGTCAAGGAAAAAAAAATATTTCGGAAGTGCACAGACGTGAATCTGATCCGCATGCAATCTTTGCGCCAGAGCCTACGACTTTACCAACTACACTGTTACCCTCGGTAGTAAACTGCTTTGCTTTCACGTTTACTAAGTTTATTTATGCATGAAATAGCATCAGAAATACGCTACTTTGATAGAATGCGTTATACCATAGTAAAAGAACGTCCTTCTTTCATATTATACAAATTATAACACAGACACGCGTCACATACGAGAACCTTTAAAGGTATGAAAATGTTGTTTCCGGTAATTTATTGTAACAAATCATATCTAAAAGGACGCCTTTCCAAAAGTTCTTCAATATTCTGACGTTCTAAAAATAATTTTATTCATACATTTTATTCATACGTAGTACGCTACAACGAATGAAGGAACGAAATACAAAGTTCCGTTTGCAATATGGCGGCTCAAAAGTTCTGCTCGTTACGTGAAAACCAGGCCGCTTCTCATCGGCCCCGTTCCACTCCACAAAGCAAAAGTCTATCATGCTAAATCCTTCATTCCACGCTTCTCAGGGTAGTAAAAACGTGGTATTCCACGCCGGGGCGTCACCACTTTCTCCTCCACGTGCGTTTCCACGTCCCGTGAGTGAACGGCTTTAGAGCGAACGGCTTTTCACGCACGGCGTAATGGCAATTGGACTGAAAAAACAATTTCGTTCCAATTCAGATTATGTCTGCACGATCACGATGGTCGAATTAAAATCTGGAAATACCGTAGCGAGAGATTTCTAAATTCTGGAAAGTTAAATTGAAACTATAATGCCGCGGTGGAATATCCGATCAGTCTAAGGCGCCTCGCTGCGGAGGTTCGAGTCCTGGATGTATGTGTCTGTCCTTAGGTTAGTTTACCTTGGGTTAAGTAGTTTGTAAGCTACGGACTGGTGACCACGCAATTTGGTCCGATAGATTTACAAACATTTGAACATTTCTTTGAAACTATAACCATAGTCTAACATATACAGTCACGACACTCCCACAGATTTTTGTTAGACGCTGCGATAGCAGCGCTCCAATCGGCCGGCAAGCTACGTTTCTGAATACGATAGTTGATGAGTGCGAATAGTATCGTTTAGATTGGCTTCAGCATACTTTTTACATTAGGGAACGTATGTAGTGCCTTATAAATAGATAATAATTTTAAAATAGCTCCCCATTTGTCTTTCTTAGGTTTCATAAGATCCATGATAAGGTACGAAACGGTGTATTACAGGACAGTTAATTTACAATCATCCTGTAACATACAGGCATTAAATGAGTAATTTCATTTTCTATTAAAAATAAAAATGTCTCGGAAACACCAGGAGACATACCCTTTAGCAGAGAGACGTCAATTTCTACGCAGGAACGTTAAGTATTCTTCATTACAATTCCAGTAAAATCGGTGAGGGTGGAACGTAGGAAACGTATATAGAAAGCAATAAATACGGTATTTAACATACCAAATCAACCATCACAGCTGTAGCTGAAGGAAAAACGTCACAGAGATTGCAATATAATGATAAAAGCAACCAAAATGTTTTACAACAAAGAAGAACCCAATTCCACAATTGTTGCTACATCTGAACCACAAACGGCAAGAATAATCAAAATATTGGTTTTTTTTAAAAGCTAAAGTAATTACACTTAAAAGAATATGCACGTATAAGAAAGACGAGTGACGTGTAAAAATGTGAATTGATACACGTCAAAAACTGGCTGCCATAGTAAGAACAGACCATAATAGACATTTATTATACCATTATGTTTATATGCAACTTACTTTCAGCGGAACAAGATGCAAATATACACATACTCGTAAGTACCTTTTCATGACAGAGTTGTTCTTTATTCCAATGAATCATTTAAATGAGGCTGTTTTATAATTAATTTCCGTATTATGTTTGTCTCTCGATATTTTAATAATGCTTGTAACGCAAAAATTGTAGTAAGTATTTCGTTAATTATGTACAAAAGCGATTATAAACAAACATCACTACTTCGGCAGCTTACCCACCGCTAGGAGTGCTAGTGTCGCAGCAGCTGTCATTCGGTAACAACTTTCACAGCAGTGAGTGTCGTGACTGTATATGTTAGACTGTGCAATAACTACACGGAAAATATGAAAATACCTACTATTTCGTCAGTGAGCAAAGCAGAATTTGTAAGTTTGTAACCATAGCAACAAAACTTATGCTAATCCGAAAAGAATAATTGATGGGTCATGTATCAGTTTACACTCATTGAGGTTTTACAGTGGCGAGAGCCAATGACAACAAGACAACCTCATGCAGAGAACAATTTGAATGCAGATGTCAGGCCGCGGTGGAGTAGCCGAGCGGTCTAAAGCATCTCGCCGCGGAGCGCACGGTTGCTGCCGTGGAGGTTCGAGTCCTCCCTGGGACATGGGTGTGTGTTTTTGTCCTTAGGCTAGTTTACCTAGGTTTAAGTAGTTTGTAAGCTACGGAATGATGACCACGCAGTTTGGTCCGATAATTTTGAAAAACATTTGAACATTTGGAGATGTCAGAAGCGAAGCTCACAGGTGGCCCCCTAAATGCCGGACCAGCTATACTTGGCCCTTCTCCAGTACAGGTCGGCTGGACTGGACGCTGCGACCGCGTCCCTGACCAAGTTGCGTCTTCCCCTGGCGTCTCCCGAATTCTCGTAAGCCCGATAAGCAAAGTTCGCGTTGCGCAAGTTCTCTCAGGGATCAAAGTAAATTCCGAACGGTGGATTTCACTGTGAAATTCCAACTTGGGTAATCTCCGTGATCGGTGGCCTGTGCACGGCCAATGCCTAAAATCTTCGCAGTCAGTTGAAAAAGTCGCACTGAAGTGTTTTACGGTTCACTTTAGATTTGTAGTATTGTAAGTTTTTGGAAACATTTTGGACCAAAATGATAATCTAAATAATAAAAAAATTAATTAATAAGGATGTCTGAAACCCTTTTTAAAAAAATTTAGTGAGTGGTGGGTTCCAAACCACCGCCCTTCAACGTCATAGTTCAACGCCTTGCCCACTACGCTACCGCTATCAATCAAAAGATGAGTCCTTTAACCTCATACTATTTATGGCAGTTGTTAATTGATGCTAATATGGCATTTGTAGATACTAGGTTACCATTTGTCGTACGAAGAACGATGTGTTTTTGTTAATTCTTCAGTGCACCATTGCTTTAAAATGACAACGTGTAAGTTACAATAAGAAAATCATCAAATACGCAACGCAAGATGCCGTATGCCAGAGAGACTTCTGGGCGAGGAATGTCACGTGACATTTCCGAACGGCTGGTAATTCAATGGAGGGTGTCAAATCTCAGTTATTTTTTTTTTTTCAAATATGTCTCAAACGATACGATATATGAAAAAAAAACATAAGGGAACTAAGTTGTAGAGAATTTTTTCCTCTACCAATTAGGTTATTCAATTTTCGTGTCAGATGAACGGTTCGTTTGCAATTACAATTATATTACAAACGGCGTTTTTTGGTAATACTGCCGTATTTTTTGTCCTAAAAATTTGAAAAAGGGAGGTTCTGGTCTCTGACGGCCTACAATCATGTCTGTAAAATTTTGGTGCTGATCGGTTGAACAGTTCGTCTTAAAAACAGGGAACACGTTACGGACAGACAGACAGGCAGACATACATCCTAAAATCGCCGATTTTTTTTTTTTTTTTTTTTTTTTCAAATATCTTTGAAACGCGACGAGATATGAAAAAAACGTAACAGAGCAAAGTTGTAGAGAATTTTCTCCTCTACAAATTCGGTTATTCAATTTTTGTCTCAAATGAATAGTTAAGCCGTTATTTTCATTTAAATTTCGAGCTGTCAAAAGACGATCGCAAAGGCCTACTTTTAGTGTTACTATCGTAACCTAAAGTGGGCCAAAATACACCCACTTCCTTTCAGAGTCACAGAAGCAAAACCGCAAGCTACGATAAATTTTCAAGTCCCTGAAGTCGGGTGGCTAGAACGCCGGTGCGATGCCAAATGATAATACAAGGACATAGATAGCCGCTACGATCCCGAATGAGAACTCGTCCATAAAGATCCCCAAGGTGATCCCGAATGGGAACTCCGTCGTTAGAATCGCTGGTGCGACTCAGAAAGCCCTCAGTTAAAAATATAACTCTCGTCTTGCCCTTTCAGCCCACATTGAATCGTCAAGATAAATCTAATCTGTCATTCAGGCATAGGCCATTGTCTTACACCGTCAACAGCCTGTAATTAACATTCCATATACTCGTTCCATGAATGTAGAACTACTTCTGCATCTGAAAATGCGGAAGAACACAAAGTTTGTCTCCCCATTCACATATGAAAGCCTATAAAATTCTTCCGTTTTCGCTTTATGTGACCGAAGCCTCCATCTGATTCTCCTCCCGAAGTGTCCAGGACTTTTTCTCCTCAATTCGTGAAAAATGTCGTCAATTTACTTGTTAAAACGGTACTTTCATACCGTAGAAATGATCAGTAAAGAAACGCGTCCCAATAAAAGAGCAAAGTTTCTGAAGTCATTTTATTCAATGTGTACAATGGACAAATTGTGAAGAAAAGCAAGCAGAAATTTCTAGAAATAATTAAACCCCAGGGAGAAGAAAAAGAAGTTTTGTGGTTTGACGATGATATTGAAATTCTGTCAGAGACAACAAAAGTGCGGAAGAGGCGATTGAACGGAATGGGCATGAACGGAATGAACATTAACAAGAGCAATACTATGGTAATGATGTATTGACAAAAACTATTATCAGTTTTACATAGAAGAAAATAATATACATTACAATACAAAGACAATATTAAGACATTCCTGCAGTATACTGTGGCTCAGTTTCTTCCTCTTTATCTATTTTTCTTTGATCTCCTTGGTAGAATTTCTTGCAGAATGTCAGCATAACGGATATGAGCCATATCCATACTTTTCAGTATCTTTGCGATATATATGTCGTCCTTTGTCTCCAACAAGCTTAACACATTAACTTTCTTTGACACACCAGAATTTAAGAACATCGCTACCTCGCTGCATCGTGACTTAATATATGGAGTTTCTTTACTATAGCATGTTCAGTGAGATTATTCATACATGCTTACAGTTCCGATGTAGTCTCGTAAATATAGTATGTAATATAATAACGCTTAGGAAGATGGAACGAAAAATGCACGTGGGAACAGCTACAGCACTTCACAAAAAATTTAATAACTCCAAATCCGATCGCCAAATTTGCATGAAATAAACGGCAATTTGTAGCTAAATAATTGGAGTATTGAATAAAACAAAAAACATACAATCGAGTTTTAGAGCTGTTCGCGACTGGATCTGTAAATTTACACGACATTCTAATGATGGGTCTTATCCGAAACTAATTAAAAAATTAAGTTATTGGTTTGGTAACTTTCGCTTTTTATTCAGTGACTAATACGGATATTGGACAACATTCTTATTAATTTACAGGGTGGTCTCATTATACTTGCCTGACTACAACATTCAATTGCACTTTATAGTGTCACAATGTTGTCAAACCCTCTACCTGCACGTTTATAAATGCAAAAATGAAATTATAGAATGTTCCTCGCAATATTTCACAGTTACCTGAGACCTGTGTCATTCAATTTTTTTCCTCTCACAATTTCCTGTTCGATTTTTATGAGTCTTACCTATTACGGTGTTAGGTCGCCTCCCACTGATCTGTTCAAATGTTCAAATGTTTGTTAAGCTTATGGGACTCGACTACGGGGTCATCAGTCCCTAAACTTACAAACTACTTAAGAACTACCTTATACTAAAGACGTCACAAATATCCATGCCCGAGGGGGGATTCGAACCCCCGACCGTAGTGGCCTTGCAGACCGTGACTGAAGCGCCTCAGTCCCCTCGGCCACCGCGGCCGGCCCACTGATCTGTTGCACGACTTCATTGCGAGCGCAAACAACCCGACGCATATTACTATGACAATACAATCCCCATCGTACGGAATTTTAATTCGTTATATTTTAGTTGAATCGATGAATATTGAAGGGGCAAGAGTCCATTGACGCCAAATCTCAGTAAAACGAACAATACTATCGATTTCCGAAAATATTGGAAAATTGTTCAATTTGGCGGTACGTATCTGTGGAGCCAGTATCCAGATGAAAAAAAACATACTTTTAACTGAAGTTATCTTTTTTAGAGACGTTTTATAGTTTTCAGACTGTACCCTTTTAACGAGCTACGAAGATATCTGTTTTCTTTGGTTTTCCGGTGAATTGTGGAAAAAGAAAGATGTTCATGACAAACCGACATAGTTACCGTGAAATGAAACGTTTATTATCTGAAAAGACATTTTTAGTATGAGAGATCCCTCATGACAAATAAAAAACATTCAAGAAACAACGCCTTTGTGTAATCACTGTAGTCAATGGATCTAATAATAATAATAATAATAATATGGTTTTCTGTTCCATAGGACCCAATTTAGGAGTGAGATTCCATGGTCATGGAACAAACTAATACATGAATTTTTACACAAGAATGGTAATAGAAAATTTTTAAGTAGTCCTATGCACACGACAATCTAAAGACAAAGTGAAAAGAATCAATAAAGGAAAAAATTGAATTAAATTCATTGTTTAACTTTCCTAGGAGTTCCTCGACAGAATAAAAGGAGTAAGCCATGACGTAACTCTTCAATTTAGATTTGAAAGCGTCCTGGTTAGTACTAAGATTCTTCATTTCTTGTGGCAGCTTATTGAAAAAGGATGCTGCAGAATACTGTACACTTTTCTGCACAAGTGTCAAGGTGGTCTTCTGTCTAGTATTCACCGAGTGAAAGCTACTAACTGGTGGGAACAAGCTAATATTAACGACATTAAAGAAAAACGTATTGTGACGCCAGTGTCAAAATTCCCAGACTACTGAAAAGGGATCGATATGAAGTTCGTGAATCTACACCAGATATTGCTCGAACCGCCCGTTTTTGAGCCAGAAATATCCATTTTGCATCAAGCGAGTTAACCCAAAAAATAATGCCGTACGTCATAAGTGAGTGAAACTAAGCGTAATAGACTACTTTTTGTGTTGAAAAATCATTTATTTCAGATATTGTTCTAATGGTAAATATTGCAGAATTTAGTTTTGGAACAAGATCCTGAACATGGGCTTTCCACGACAGCTTACTGTCTATCTGAATACCTAGAAATTTGAACTGTTCAGTCTCACTTATCATATGCCGTTATGTCTAATCAATATGTCAGCTTTCGTCAAATTACGTGTTAGAAATTGAAAAATCTGAGTTTTACTGTGATTTAAAATCAACTTGTTTTCGACAAGCAACGAACATATCTCTTGAACTGCATTATTTGATAATGTGTCAATATTATGAGCAACATCCTTCACTACCAAGCTGGTATCATCAGCAGACAAAAATAGTTTATAGTCACCTGTTATACTCGAAGGCATATCATTTATATAAATCAAAAACAGCAACGGTCCCAAAACAAACTCCTGGCACCCCACACTTAATTGTGCCCCATTGCGATTGTACGTCGTAGCCATTTTCTACACTGCGGAAAATTACTTTCTGTTGTCTATTATTAAAGTAAGAGGTGAACCAGTTGCGAGCTACTCCTCATATTCCATAATGTTCCAATTTCTGTAACAATATTTGGTGATCAACACAATCAAACGCTTTTGTTAAATCAAAGAAGACGCCTAACATCCGTAACCTCTTATTTAAGCCGTCAAGTGCCTCACAGATAAACGAAAATATAGCATTTTCAGTCGTTAAACCACATCTAAAACCAAACTGCACGTTTGACAATAAATTATGTGAACTGAAATGATCAATTAATCTTGAATATACACCCTTTTCAATAACTTTAGAAAAAATCGATGGCATAGAGATAGGTCTATAGTTGTCTACATTATCCCTTTCTCCTTTTTTATAAAGTGGTTTCATTACTGAGACTTCAATGTCAGGAAACTGATCATTCTGAAAGGAAAAATTACAAATATGGCTTAGTACTGGGCTAACATATGGAGAACAGTACAATTCTGCTAGATACCCTATCATATCCACAAGAGTCCTTAGTCTTTAGTGATTTAGTTATTGACTCAATCTCCCGTATGGAAGTACCATGAAGGACCATTTCAGGTAACAGCCTCGGAAAGGCATTTTCTAAAAATGTTATATGATTACCTGTAGAAACCAGGGTTTTGTTTAGTTCCCCTACTATATTCAGAAAGTGATTATTGAATATTGCACATATATCTAACTTATCAGTAACAGAAACATTTCTACTAATGACATTTTTCAGAACCTTGCGGTACTGTTTGTAATGAGCTACTGCATCTTCATTCTGACTGCTGCCTGAAGTAAACCAACAGAAAGCGATTTCCTCACACTCCCCTGCATACTTCTGGGACGTAATCCGTAATTATATTCACATTTTTTTAATCTCCACCAAATTTAGTTAGTAGTATCGCGACTTCTCCAGTGGGGTATCCTGCACCGGTAGGTACACGAACGATAATGTCACTGATAACCGTCTTATTGACTCTGAATTTATGGATTCGCAAGGTTTAACACTTTGAGTTTGACCTATACACTTAAAATCTGTGTGTGTGTTGTATGATGTTGAACCTATTATTAAATCAGACAACAAATTGTTCATTAACACAGTAATTTGGTTTAATTATGGCCCTGATATGGATGTATATATTGTTAAATAAGAAACAGTGCATTAAACTGATTATGTGCGCAACGGATTTTTGAACAAAACAACTATGGCAAGTAACCACATGAAACAGACACTGACTATACTCAAAAATTTTGACTGCGATAATGATATTAAAAAAAACAGAAACCACTTTCTTAATGTTTGACTGCAAGAATTTTATGCAGATCAGTACCTGATTATTGAAATTTAGTATCATAATCAATTAACTGTAGAGTTGCATGACAATCATTTACTATGGCACAAATAACGAAATCTGTTCAACAAGATTATCAAAATCAATACTGCAATTTAAATCCACAAATAACTAATTATCAAATGAAGGAAGTAGGTTAATCTTCTAACTACGTAAATGAAACAGGAAAGAAAGGTCAACTTTGTTACTTATTATTAGTAATCACCATTACATTACCTACATAATACAACTTTTTCCTAATGACATCAAATGCAATGACCTTCATTCCAGTGGTGATAGTAATAAAAAATATATATATATATATATATATATATATATATATATATATATATATATATATATATATATATATATATATATTCCAAATACAATCAAATAACTTGCTGGCACAGCAGCCTCTGCTCTACATCGGAGCCATACACACAACTCAACAGCTCTCTAAGCGAGCTGAACTACAAGTGCTTCTCTCTCTCTCTGCGCGAGCTAGAATGCTATGCGATACATAATCTTTGCCAAAGATGAAACTTCACAGAGTTAAGTACACATATCGATACACACTGAAGAAGCAATATTATACCTTTTCTTGCAATCAAGTTATTCGACACAAAACAGGAGGCACAATATTAGACATTTTCTTACAAAATTTTCTTATGGACACGTTTCACACTAAATAAGAAAATCACAGCTTCATGATCAGATTTCGGGTTTTCCGCGCCTCCACAGATGGCGGAGTTGCTGGAATACGGTACGCACCAACTAGAGACAATGGAAGCCTGCAGAAACATGCAATGAGCGCCAGGGATGTCATGAGCTGGCACTCTGCCAGGCGAGAGCGCCGTCTCTTGCATGTAAAAGGGCCATCGTCCGGATAGTGGCCTCTTAACCCGCCAACCTCGGAAACTCCTATTTGTCAGTGGCCGCTACGCCTCTAGAAACTGGCGGGCAGCGGCCCTTGCAGCATGAAACGACGCCGCTGCCCATTTAGAACGTGGAAATTCAAACAAATGAAAATAGAATAAACATTTACTACTGACTTTTGAACACATTCAACTGTAGACACGTTTCCCGTGGCTAGGAATACGATTCCAGAGCGCTGTTTCTCACCAACCGGCACCGTTACGTTACCTACTGCTATTTTAGACGCTACAATCAGAGTCCTCTAGCGGTAGGGGGCTGCAACTTGCGTCAAATGTTCAAATGTTTGTTAAGCTTAAGGGACTTAAGTGCGAGGGTCATCAGTCCCTAAACTTACAAACTGCTTATGAACTATAATTACGTCAAATGACATACGTGGTTGATACGTTCGCAATGCGGCCCCACGGTGAGATGGAGCTACACAAACAAATTACACAAGAAGATCCAATTTACATTAGAGATCGAGAAGGATGGCGCTTTTTCATTCCTACATGTGGAAGTTTATAGAACAAGGCAAGGCACACTTGGGGACAGGGTGTATCGGAAGCCTACACATACGTCCAATCAAACCACCACCCAGCAAAGAAGAACTCTGTTATCCGCTCACTGACGATTCGCGCGTAACGCCTAAGTGATGAAGACAACAAAACAGTTGAGCTCAACAAACTACAAACAACACTTCTGGCCAATGGCTACAACCATAGAGTGATTCACACCGCCATGGATATGAATAAAAGAAACAGCAGTAGGCAGGAAATCAATAAAAAAACAGCCAGCAGCACGATTACCGTATGTAGAAAACGTCACAGATCAGATTGCTAAACATCTTCGCCGGGTTGGTGTCCAGCCTTTCTTCTATGTAGTCACAAGATCCAGGATGTATTTGGTTCCACAAAGTACAAGATAGAGCCACTACATGCATCAGTATACAAGGTGGAATGCGAGTGTGGGGAAGTATACATAGGTGAGACAGTGAGGGTAGTGGCAACGCGCATACGCGAACATGAACGCTACATTCGATTAGGCCAACACAATAAATCTGCAGTAGCCGGACACCAGCAAGATTGCAACAAAAAGATAAAATTTAACGATGCCAGAATAATCGCCAAGCAATCAGGGATGGTTAAACGCAAGATAAAGGAAGTCATCCAAATTGTAGAACACCCTAACAACATGAACAGAGAAGATGAACTCAGGCTTGCCCCCTCTTGGCTACCATCACAGTGAAATAGGCCGCACTGACAACACAACACGCGAGCGTCACTAGTAAGCAACTGCCGCCGTGCGGCCCACAGCCAGCAAGAGAGAACACGGAAGCCCTCACCTCATTCGCCGATGAACACCAATCATGTCTCGCTATGCAATAAGAAATAGGCAACGGCTAACCCCCACTCCCTCCACCTCAGCATCCTATCACAATAAAGTTTCCATTCTTCCGCCAAAAATCCACCAATAACATCGCTGATTTAAAAAAAAAATGATGACGTAATGTCTAATTGAAGGCAAATATAAAGTATAGTAACATCTAGCTCACATCAGTATACCAAGATGAAGGCCACTGTAATGTTGGCCGAAAAGTCGGTTATTAAAGTAATAGCCTTCTTACATCATGACGCGATACAACACCCAGAAAACTTTTATGTCATCTGCTTATGAACTACCTTATTCCAAAGACGACACAAACATCCATGCCCGAGGGGCGAATTGGAACCCCCGACCGCAGAGGCCGTGCAGACAGTGACTGGCGCGCCGCAGACCGCTCGGCCACTGCGGCTGGCCAACTTGTGTCAACGAAGTGGGAAAGTCGACCGAGCAACAGCGAGACTTGTAATAAGCTCTACCGATATTACGAACAAAATAAAAATTATGAGTAGATACTTTTAACACCGTTTCGTATATTATAAGAAGAAAAACACTGCCGTAGAAGAAAGTTAGTACACTTGAAAATAGGTCCATTTTTATACGATGACGGCAGATGCCACCTGGGGGTACTAGTTGTACTGACAATAGTTTCAGCGTCGTCCACCAACAGATAGCGTTGTGGCAGCTGCCAGAACGCCGTTAGTAAGTACCCTTCATTAGGAAATTTATAAAGCCGTGAGGGTCAGTGTGATACCAACGTGTGATAGAAACAGGCGCCATGCTACAGACATGCGCTTCTGCTGCCAATAGCCAGCTAACCGTGTTTGAAAGAGGTCATATTTTGGCTTTCCGCTTGGCGAGATGCTTCTCACTGGTTGGTCGTGCTGCTTTAGTTGCGCAATGATGCTAGCTAGTTGCCGTAGATGAGCTTCTGGCCGTCCACGCAGCACACACGTCCGTGATAGTCGTAATGTAACAAATCGTACAGACAGTTATAACGGTTACTAGTTATTTAAGTAATTACAGTTCATTCTATCGATACCCATCTTTTCAACATGGCGATGTATGGGGGTTCTGCTCGCTGCAAAATTATTCACCTGGGGCGTCGTGGTAGAAATAAATACTCGTAGGTACAATATTTCACTTATTAATTAATTTGCAATTAAACTGTTTCTTTTTCTTAATCCACTAAAACATTACAACTTCGTAACGTACACAATGCAACAGAACATAGCTGGTAGTACTTTCATTTTAAAACGCAGACTGACATAGCTTCCAGAGCACTTTAGAACCGGCAAAACTGTAACTCCCCCACGCAAGGCGGCGAGGCAAACATATAACATCGACAATAATGACATGACATTAGGTATTGTTCATAACAATTGAATAAACTAATTTACAATTACCAAACACACAAGTAAAACATCTCAAAATAATAACAACATAAAATGAAAACTATACATACAATAATGTTAGATGGCACGTATCTTTTTAAGTAGAAATCTCTGATCTTTCAGTTTAACGACAAACAGCAATGTTAAATGTCAATTAATTTGTTAATGAGTACATCATACATGTTCCTAACATATATTGAACTATCAAATATCTTGGCCATTCTCAAAATGAGTTCAAACTCGGGTCAATCAATATATACAAAGAATTACAATGTTCAAATCTTGACTATTATATTAATTAAACAATTGGCTGGTCTACACAACTTGTTTATGAGCCTAACATATATACAATGCTATTTATTTTCATTTCTTTTTGTTTTTTACAAAAGTTTTTACAATTCGTCTGTTTAAGTCTTGAAATAACATACAATGACGAAACTGTTGTTCATAGAACTGTCCGGAGAGAAAATATATGAATCTCTTAATTAATGAAATCTATCACTTGTTAACTAATCACAGTATCACCGAGACACTGTCCTACACTGATTTCTAGGCTGGCTATTTCGTTTGTAACTAACTTCACACACAACATATATCACTATTAAACCACACGATTCCGGGTTCGACGGAGACGGTATCGTACGATAACACTGAGATGAGAGGGCCAGCAGTATCATCACACAGCACAGATGACGTGGTTTGGAAGCCCAGAAGCACCAACATGAATTGAATTGGTGCCAACCGCTTGCTAACAGAGGGACAGTGGCTGGCGGCTGGTGCCTCATGTGACTGCGGGTTCACTTCTTTGATGGAGGCGTCCCCCTCCCCTCCCCCGCCCCAACACCAACGCTTGTCGCGTAGTTGCTCCGATGCCCCCCCCCCCTCCGCCACCAACGCTCGACGGCCAAAGAGACAATAATTTGGCACACCTCTGTGAGTGGCGCTGCGAGAGAGAGCCATGGTTTGCCACCCCCTTTTTTTTAAATATATTTTCGGTATAAGATCTGCTGAATGTCTTACCTCGTACGCGCTTGCTGCAACTAAAGCTGAGGCGTTGGCCTACCAAGGTTTTTTCACACTTCTCTTCGAACCTTAAACCTGTGTGTTTTTAAAAGGTACTGAACGTTGTTCATTTCTCTTTCATGATAAACATCAAGAACAAATGATTGTGCATATGAACAGTAAAACGCAGTAACTGATTACAGTGTTAAGTGACTGTAACGAAATGAATGTGTTAGGATGAAACGATAAGCTACCTTTGGGTCACATGACACTGTAAGCAGCACCCCCTCCTAACCTTACGCATGCGCAAAGACAGCTCTCCCCACTTCTTTTCAAACCGTTAAACATTTGATACAACGAAGAGTATAAACATTATTTACCCTCAAAATCGCGGCACATTTGCAAAAACGTCCAAAGATATGTGGCAAGTAACAATACAAAAGCCATTATTGTTCCCGTATCTGTTAAAAACAAGATTGGGTTTAAAAGAAACTGCTTGCAGGCGATCTCCAACCCGTTATATTTGGCGGCGTAGCGTGATGACATGACCCATACGGCTATTCTTGCTAGGTGAACAGTAGTGACTTCGTTAGTATTCGTGATAGGATGTTCTGAAGGCTTTTACAGCTGATGCGTCTTTAATTTATAGTTATACTAGCTGAAAACTCGGCGTTGCCCGGGAATTTATTTATTTATTCGAGCCTTGTTAGAACTTTTCCTATCAACTCTCTCTCTGTCCATCTCCTTTTTTCTAAAAACATGTTAAATTTATCAGAGAATATATAAGAAATAAGAAATCACACGTAAAAATGCACTCGTTTTGAAGAATCCAATCACGAAATTCAACAATAATGATTGTAATAATATCGCAAATCGATCACTTAATGTAATGCGCGAAACGTCAAATCTATTTTTTTCAAGAGATGTATTAAGAGATTTTTCCACCATCCAGCACAGAAGAACTCTGTTATCCGCTCACTGACGATTCGCGCGCAACGACTAAGTGATGAAGACAACAAAACAGCTGAGCTCAACAAACAACAAACAACATTTCTGGCCAATGGCTACAACCATAGAGTGATCCACACCGCCATGGACACAAATAAAAGAAACATCAGTAGGCAGGAAGTCAACAAAAAGCAGCCAGCAGCACGCTTACCGTATGTAAAAAACGTCACAGATCGGATTGCTAAACATCTTCGCCGGGTTGGAGTCCAGCCTTTCTTCTACAGCAGTCGCAAGATCAAGGATGCACTTGGTTCCACAAAGGACAACATAGAGGCACTACACGCATCAGGAGTATACAAGGTGGAATGCGAGTGTGGGGAAGTGTACATAGGTGAGACAGGGAGGGCAGTGGCAACACGCATACGCGAACATGAACGCTACATTCGATTAGGCCAACACAATAAATCTGCAGTAGCCGAACACCAGCAAGATTGCAGTAGGAAGATAAAATTTAACGATGCCAGAATACTCGCCAAGCAATCAGGGATGGTCAAACGCAAGATAAGGGAAGCCATCGAAATTGTTAAACACCCCAACAACATGAATAGAGAAGATGGACTCAGGCTTGCCCCTCTTGGCTACCGGCCATCACAGCGAAATAGGCCGCACTGACATCACAACACGCGAGCGTCACCAGTAAGCTACTGCCGCCGCGCGGCCCACGGCCAGCAGGAGAGAAACGGAAGCCCTCACCCCATTCGCCGATGAACACCAATCATGTCTCGCTATGCAAGAAGCAACGGCTTACCCCCATCCCTTCCACCTCAGCATCCTATCAAAATAAAGTTCCTTCTTCCGCAATACATTCACCAATAACATCGCTTATTTTTAAAAAATTATGACGTAATGTCTAAATGAAAGTAATATAAAGTGTAGTAACAACCAGCTCACACCAGTTACCCAGATGAAGGCCACTGTAATGTTGGCCGAAACGTTGGTTATTTAAGTAATAGCCTTGCATCATGACGCGGTACCATACCCAGAAAACTTTTATGTCTACTTACAAACTAGCTAATACTAAGGGCGGCACAAATATCCATGCCCGAGGGGGGATTCGAACCCCCGACCGTAGTGGACGTGCAGACGGTTACTGGAGCGCCTCAGTCCCCTCGGTCATCGCGGCCGCTTTATATTTTCCTTGTCATTTCCGGTATTTGGCCTCATGAACTGCCTTCTGTTATGCTGCCTAACTGCTCATGAAAACTGCGATCATGTATACAGGGTGAATCACCTAACACTTGCACCACAAATATTGCGGAAACAGAAAGTGCGATTGATGTGCGGTTTTCACAGAATGGATTGGAAGTTAGGAGCTCGTGTTTTAGGCAACAAACGGATTGTAATATTACTTAGAAAGTGTTTCTATCATGCACTGGAATTTTTGACACCAGCTGTATATAAAGAATTTTGAATGACTTTTTATCACGTTTAGTTTTGCAGCTACAACCCTTCAAAGTTTCGGGGGCGGAGGCTGCGATAGCGTAGCTGACTGACCGAGTGGCTAGCCCCTGGGGCGCAGCCCACAGTCTCATGACCACCAGCCAGTCAGCAACGTTGTCGTAACCTCCACCACAAAAACTTTGAATGGTTGTAGCTACCAAACTAAACGTGATAAAAACGTCATAAAACGTGATAAAAATGTCATTAAAAATTCTTTGTACACGGCTGATGTCAAAAATTTAAGTGCGTAATAGAAACAACCATTTTTCCATTTCAAAAATTGTATGTTTGCATAAAAATACACTTTCTAGTTATTAGGTTATAACCTACGTCATGTATTGTGTTATTTTCAATTCGAATTCTATACAAGTAAACTGCATATGAAGAGTATTATTTGTCCATCTACGCAAAAAATGCGATCGTTTAAACCATACGCGTTTCGTTTCACTGAATTTGAAACATCTTCAGTGGTTTGAAACGAGAGCGATCTACATTTTTTTTTCATAGATCGAAAACAGTTAGTTAGAAACTTGTCAAATGTTGAATTTTTGACTTACGGAAATTTTTTCTTATGTTTTCGCCTGACATTCTGCATCTATGTGCAGACTGCAACACACTACCGGTATTTTTTTCCTCTGTAGAACAGTGTTGTTTCTGAAGAGATTTCATACCGGAATTTAAATAAATGCAAATGTTTGTAAATCTATGGAACTTAACTGCTTTGGTTATTAGTCTCTAGGCTCACAAACTACTTAAACTAAGTTAAAGTATCCTAAGGAAAAAACATACACACACACACACACACACACACACACACACACACACACACACATGCCCCAGGGAGGACTCGAGCCTCCGACGGCGGCAACCGCTCACTCTGTAGCGAGGCGCCTTAGACCACTCGGTTACTCCACCGCGACGGTATTGTCTCTGGTCACTGTTCCAAAGATTACCTTTCTCCACTCCTCTCTTTATTTTAAACATGTTTACCTCCTCCATAAACTGTTGTGCCATGTGTAATATTATCGCCTTGTATGATCTTAGCTGTGACAAATTTAGTAATATGTAGTAATATTCCTGGATGAAATGCCATATTCAGCCTTGAGTTGGGCGATAAATGAAATGGATGCTTTGAAATTGACCGAGCCGACTATTTTAGCCCCTTCGTACCCACATCCGCAGATGCCAAGAGTGAACTGTACGTCCTTGCACCACCAGACTGCGGCAGTCTGTTTCCTTTGAACTGAACACCTGGTCCTCATTTCCTAGACACACAATTTAGAATTAATTTGCAGTCTGACTACTTTTGATGCACTTCATTAGTTTACTATAGCAATTGAATCCCCGATTGTAATAGTCCTCATAAATCTCTAGTATGCAGTCATCATTTTGGCGAGGGTTCCTACTCACTGTGACGTGACTGTTCCTGTTGTTCTGAAGATGGAAGTCGTGTACTGCTTGAGGAGCCTCTTTCAAGTCCTGGTTCATCCTGCCCTTCATATTTCGTATATCTATCCAGCGTAACGTCGTGCATTTATCTGTCGTTGCCATTATATTTCTGAATTTTTTGTTATGTAATATATCCACGAACTCACCGATGTCATTTTCATATTCAGCACGTCGCAACATGCTCCCTAATATGTGGACCATATGTGTAGAATTAATTCTGTTCATATCAAGTTAGATAGTAACTTGCGAACACTCAAAGAGATAAATATGTACTGCGGCTATACCACTCACAAGTGCGGCGTTTTTCCTGAAAATGACGCACACCACTGTTTAATTTATGATTGCTTGTCATTCGAAGCACGGGTTAGAACGGTTCCGAGCTTTCGAGGTCAGAGGTGTCCCTTGTTAATTAACTAAAGTCCTGCTGTGTTCCAAGTGACCTGGTGAATCAATATCTCTAGACAACAATAAAACTGACCAGCGATCACACTGTTACATGACGTATTCAACGCTACAGACTTATACAGGGTGTTTTACTAAGTGTGTTTGCCTCTGTAACTTATAAAATAATAGGTGACGGGAAATTTTAATGCGGTAGGTCAACACAAGAAATGTTGCACTTTCTGCGGAGCTATGAACATAGTTTATTGTTAGAGTTACAGCACAAAGATATAATTTTTTAAAAGGAACAATAGTTTTTTCTATCGTGCATTGGAATCGTTGAAACCAGCTGTGTCCAAATCAATTTAAACTACATTCCTATCACTGTTAGTTTGGGAGCTACAACCCTTCAAAGTTTCAGGGACAGATACCACACACTGTACATAATGCATGGCTGTGTGGTGAGTGATGGATGTTATGGCGGTGGAAAGTTGATTTACATGAGATGTTCAAATGTGTGTCCATGTTCCTCAATGCATAATGCAAAGCGCCGTAAAGGATCTGCGGATGAGATGTAACATCGCCGGTGTGACGGAGCGACAGGCATCCTCCATGCGCCATTTTAGATCATCTGTGGATGTTGGGCTCAGTGACATAAACACGATCCTTTAGATATCCTCACAAAAAGAAATCTACTGGTGTTAAATCGGGCGACCTTGCGGGACATGAATGAGGACCATGACGCCCCAACCATCTTCCTGCAAACCTGTTGTTTAGTTCTTCCACAACAGCACGTGCAGAATGGACTGGGTGACCACCGTGCTGCATCCACATATGGACTCTCGTGTGTAGGCACACATGTTCAAGGAGACCACCCAAACTGTCGGCTCTAAAAGCGCGATATAACTCACCTGTCAGTGTACTTGGGAAGTAGTGTGGACCGATGATTTCATCCCCGAGGATTCCACACCACACGTTAATATCACCTACGTTGACGGTCGACAGTTAGTACACACTGAGGATTGTCTGCGGCCCAGTAGTACATGTTTCGGCGATTCACTGCACCATAATTTGTGAACGTGGACGCATCAGAGAACATTACACTTTGTAATGTCTCCAGCGTGAAATTACGCATGGCCCACTCACAGAATGTCACTCTTGCAAGGAAATCGTTCCCATGCAGCTCCTTGGTCAGTGACAGGCGGTACGGGTGAAGCTTATGGCCGTGTACTATACGCCACACAGATGTGAGACTGACACCAGCGACTGCAGCAACGGCTCGTAAGCTGACATGAGCATCGTGGTGTAGTGCAGCTAAAACAAACACCTCCGTTTCCTCACTTCTTGCAGGTCTTCGTCTGTTACTGCGGTGCATTACCAAGCTGCCTGTTTCCCGAAGTCGTTGTTCGGCACGTAAGAACGTAATGGCTGCCGGGGCTCTTCGCCTAGGATATCTCACGGCATACGCCGTGGCTGCTTCAGTGGCATCGTGTCGGCACTCGCCGAGCATCAGCAACATGTCAACGTACTCGTTGTTCATGTATACCATCGTCATCCGATGTCAGTAACAGTGGTATATTGAGCCCCGGTTGTTTGTGTGGCTCCAACTGTCGGGTATACGGCCGTGTGCGGCGACAGTCGGCAGTCTAACATCGCATCGAGGAAGCTTCTCGCTCCGTGACACCGGCGACGTTACAACTCGGCCGCACCACATTTAGAAGGGGCATTGCATTATGCGCAGCGTTTGTGGTATCTGCCTCTGAAACTTTGAAGGGTTGTAGCTCCCAAACTAACAGTGATAGGAATGTAGTTTAAATTGATTTGGACGCAGCTGGTTTCAACGAATCCAATGCAGGATAGAAAAAACTACTGTTCCATTTTACAATTATATCTTTGTGCTGTAACCCTACTTAAACCAACTTACACTAAGACAACACACACACACACACACACACACACACACACACACACACACACACACACACACACACGCCTCACTCATGCCCGAGGGAGGACTCGAACCTCCGATGCCAAGCGACTGCGCGCTCCACAGCAGTGCGCTTTAGACCGCTCGGCCACTCCACCGCGGCTATGTGATTAACTACCTAACGTATTGAAACAGATCAGGTACCAGCTACCAATTTCGTAAAAAATTTTATTAGTATATATTTCGGGACTATATTTGCCATTACGCAATCTCATATGTAAGCTTCATATGTAGCTCCGCAGAAAGTATATCATTTCTTGTGCTTACCTACCGCATTAAAATTTCCCGTCACCTATTATTTTATAAGTTACAGAAGTAAACACAGTGAAACACCCTGTATGTCACGATGAAAACAGTGGCAAATCCTGTAACTAATAGACTCACATTAAAGTAATAAAAAATTACAATTTTACGGTATTGCTCGAGGTCGAAGTAATGCAATCCCGTCATGTAATTAATATTTGGAGTCTAATTTGTATCTGAATTTTCTTTCATTACGCAGAAGCGTGGCTCCAGAGAGCCACAGGCAGCTGCTTTCGCCCCGGAAAGTAAAACGGCCCCCCGGTTTCATCAGCGACCTCCTTTTCGCCGGCACTCGGGAGAAGCCTTCTCATCGAGGTCGCACAGTAGTTGGCGAAACGCCGCCATTACGCACTTCTGCGCTGCCAAAAGTTTGCCAACTACTTGGATGGCTGCTCGCTACTCGCCGTATCCATCGCCCTCGAGGGCCTTACGTTCCGTAAAACAAGGGCCGCCTGAGAGCAGGCAGAGGCACGCTGGAAAAACAGACAAAAAGCACGCGAATGGCCATCACAGTTTTCTAGTTTCCGCAGAATGAAGGCATGACTACATCCCACGGGTTTAACGTGTTGGTGGTGCAGTATCGCTTTTCGGCTCCTGCCTGGAATAAAAATGCCAACATCGCAATAGAATAAAAGTAGATCCGACTGTTTTTAAAAGGAATGGGTGATGAAGTCCTCACTATCAGATACAGGTATGTTTGCAGTTGAAGACCTAACATTCTAAATGTGCTAAGGGCCAAAAATAAAGTTATGAGATATAGCAAAAAACTGTATTTTTATCGTACAAAATTAATACACACATTTTATAGTATTATACCATTTGTTAACATCCAGTTAATACAAACTATACAACAAATCACGAGAAAATTGCATTGAATTGGCGAGAGGAAGAAAATAAAAAACGTGAAAGCAGAAGGTGTCTGACACATTGCGTTATTCAGACTAAACGGGCTAAGTCCAACAGAGGTATCAAGCTGTATTTTTTAGCCGACAATCGTGGAACACGTGGCAATACTGAAAGTTGTGTATGAATGAAATCGTCCACAGTTTTGCCTTTCCTCAGGATGTTTACTATTCCATGTGACGTGATTTCAATTTGTGCAGCAGAACTGATGTGTAGCTTCGTTGTGTTGATAACATTATCAGCAACAGCCTGGAACTCAATAAAGTCCTTTTCATTCATTCTGAGTGATTTGAATGGGAGAGAAGGGCGTGTTGAAGTAATTAATTCTTGTAAATCAACAGGTACGTAGAATTTAACTACCTTCTTTCACTTTTCTATTAAGGCAAACTTTCTGTCACAAGAGAGGAAACTGTGGCCTGAAACCGGATACTTATGCACTAAACAATCAAATAGATCACAAGCCACTGCGAACATGTACATATATATAGAGGTTCACGGTTTTTATTTTGCCCACAGATGGTGTCACTCCAAATCACAAGTTTCTTTTTGTTGCCAGTTACACTGACAGTACCTTTAGTGGAAGTCAGGACGTGGAACAGACATGATTCTATGCTGTTAGCTCCTCGAGACCCAGCCCCTTACGCGATAAATACATTATTGCTCACTGTTGCCATGAGCATGAACACTGAAGCTGATTATCGAGCACATTTAGAACGAATAAGGCTGTGCACGTAACAACAATGCTATCTGTCGGTGACTGTAAGACCCTCTTACATTTGTCATATGACTAAGCGCTTTTAGTATAATACACTTGCGTTGATGTAGCACTTTAAGAGCGAAAAAAACTCAATTTGGAAAAAATGGTACTTAGCACATTTAGAATGTTAGGTCTTCAATTGAAGAAGATCGTAACTGAATTTCTTTACATAACACCGTAAGAAACTCTGTAAGTGAGGCTCCGAAGCATCATCTGTGATTCAAAAGGGCAGAATGCAGTAGCAGAATCTAGGGAACTTCCGCTGAGAAAATGAACGAGACGCGTCCAGAAAGTAAGTTCCGTTTGGTAATAAAATGAAATTGTACACAGAAACAGAAGAAATTTTTATTGCACAAAATTCTACAACTCTGAAACTACTTTTGCACATAACTGCCGAAATTTTGCAGGCATTTGTATACCTTCTTCATAGAAATCTGCCGCCTGTGTCTTCAACCAGTTGTAAAATGTTCAAATGTTTGTACAGCTTATGGGACCCAACTACGGGGTCATCAGTCCCTAAACTTACAAACTACCTACGAACTAGCTAAGACTAAGGACGGCGCAAATATCCATGCCCAAAGGGGAATGCGAACCCCCGACCGTAGTGGCCGTGCAGACCGTGACTGAAGCGCCTCAGTCCCCGCGGCCACCGCGGCCGGCCAACCAGTTGGAAACAGTTTCTTTCAGCTCGTCGTCATTAGTGAGGTGATGAGCACTAATTGTAAACCTACGGTTTTCCTGTATCTTGTCATCAATCGCGTGAACCAGTTCTTCCGTAACCAAAGGTAGACGGCCACTTCGTTCTCCATAAAAAAAGAAAAAAAAAGTTTGTAATTCTTAGGGGACTTAACTACGGGGTCATCAGTCCCTAAACTTACAAACTACTTATGAACTACTTACGAACTAGGACGGCACAAATATCCATGCCCGAGGGGGGATTCTAACCCCCGACCGTAGTTGCCGTGCAAACCGTGACTGAAGCGCCTCAGTCTCCTCGGCCACCGCGGCCGGCCGTTCTCCATCGTGCACATCACTACGCCCGTCATTGAACTGTCGGACCCATATTCTCACCATAGAATCACTCATCGCATTTGGTCGGTAAACATCGCAAATTTGCCGATAAATTTCACTTGCTTTCGCTTTCCTCGCATTCAGAAACCGAATCACCGACCTGATTTCACAGGCGGCGGGATTTTCAATCAACGCCGACATTTCAAATAAGCACAACAATGCGTACGTAACTGACAGCGATCTCCAAATGGCGCACGTTCTTCTCCTTGATACACATCGTCTACAAGCGCATGTGTGGAACTGCAATCGCAGTGCTGCAGCGGAGATAAATTGAAACGGAACTTACTTTCTGGACGCGCCTCACATAAGGGGTAGTGTTGTCGAGGGCCAACTTATGTATACGCAACGCTGGCTCACTTAAGCATTTTGATCAGAGCGCTTCTATCCCATTAAGGCGCCTTATTATGCTGTTTCCTCCGACGGTGACGATGATATTCTGCTCAGGGAGCCCATTTACGCGGGAGGGGGGATGCCCCTTCACTGTCTTTCACGGGAAAGGAAAAAAATGTATATTCGTACAGGTGACTCCATCAGCAACCAGGTGCAGAGCGGTCACACGAATAAAATCATGAGGAATGCAGGGAACAGCTTTGGTCACATGACAGACATCTTTATAGATTTTATTTCTGCAAGTCGATTTCGGTCACACAAAAGGTTATGGTGATTTACCCAACGGATATCTCGTAACTACACCGTCGGTGTAGTGCTCACTGTGATTTTATCTGATTGGCATACCGAATTTGGACTGTAAGGCCTTAGAACGGAATCGGTCTTTATTAGACTTGTGCATAATAGTTCGCGATCGGGTGCGCTCAGCCGTGAACTAGTTCGTTCTTTTAGTTCGTCCGCTCCCAATGACGGCTGAGCGGCGTGGTTGCGCATGCAGGTGGAGGGAGAAGTTTCCCCATCTAGCTGCTTCATGCGATTGCTGCTTGAGCCGCGAACGATATCACGCAAACCAAAAGAAACAGTTTGTGAATAATTTCTCGCGTTTAAGTTCAGAGTTATCTATATCTTGGCATTTTGGAATTTATTAGTCAGATATTGCAGAGAGCAGAATACTTCAAAGCAGAAATTTTGTAGCATTGAACTATGTAATCTAGCAGGCAGACGCTAACCTCGAAATGGCTCTCATCAGCAGAAGAAAAACACACGATTTTTAATTCTGTTCGCGACCTATCGCGCATATTTTAGTTCGCGACCTATCGCGCATATTTTAGTTCGCGAGCGGTAGCTCTCCATTTAGTTTGCAGCTCGGCCGAGAAGTAGGTCGCCCTTTTTAGTTCGTCCGCTCGTTTTGGCTTTTGCTACCGCTACTAAAACTACAGCTGAGCTGCATCTCAGCTCGAAATGACGGCAACTGGCAGAAGGGAATCACGCGATTCTGCGCAGCTCTCGCGTCCTCTTGCTGTTACCCGTCAGTCTTCGGAAAAGGAGCTGACGAACTAAGAGGCGAGGGATCTGCGAACTAGTTCGCGTAGTTCGCCTGTGGGAGCGCTCTTACGAACTAGTTCGTTCGCGAACTACACAAGACTAGTCTTTATACTTCAATAAAGATGCCGTTTTCACTGTTAATGTATGATTACATAATGATAATTGTTTCATCTATAAATTTTTTATTTATAGTGTAAGTTTTTATAAGGTAAAGCGAAAACTTATTTAAGTTTATTTTATAAAAACCTACACTATAAATAAGAACCCCCCATTTACACGTAGGAAGAATCCATTACAGAGAACCTTTGCTCAGATACGGCGAGTATGGACTAACTTCCGGTGTTAGTAGACCGTAACATGTCTCCCAACAACTGTAAATGTTACCATATTCTTTCCAAAAAACTGTAAATTGATTTCTCATTTTGCACTCAGTGAATTTACTTATTTGAAATACAACGTGTGAAAATTTTGGTGTTGTTTGGTATTGTCAAGAGTGATATATAAGTGAAGTAGAAGATGTGGTGTACAATCAATCAACTTCAGCTCCAGCCAAAAATCAAAGAAGTAGTTGATGGATAATGATACCTTTTTAACAGGAAATAACCGTAAAAGTTTTAGAGTCAGTATGATATTTTATCAAGTAATTTAACTCATAACAAGTCAGGAACATATTTTATCGATGTTGAGTTCTGCAGTCTGTTTCTCAGTTCTACATCTACATCTACATAGATACTCTGCAAATCACATTCAAGTGCCAGGCAGAAGGTTCATTAACCACTTTCATAACTTTTCTCTGCCATCCCATTCTCTAATAGCGCGCGGGGAGAAAGAACACCTAAATCGTTCCGTTTTCGACCTGATTTCTCTTATTTTATTGGGATGGTCATGCCATTTCATTCATTTACTCAATTATACCAATTATTTCTTCTTTCTTAAATGCAGCATACGCCTTAACGAGCTTGTATGGTATTTAGTAGGATGATATCAAAAATAATTTTTCCGCTAATAGCCGCAGTAGAGTGGCCGAGCGCTGTAAGCAGCCTTGCTGCACGGAGCGCACAGATGCTCGCCGTCGGAAATTCGAGTCCTTGTGTTGTCCTTAGCAAAATCTAGTTTAAGTAGTCCCTTAGATTTACAAACATTTGAACATTTACATTTTTCCACTAATAATATACATCACAGAACTAGATTTTTATCGCTAGGACAGTAAGCAACAACTTTATAAATTCTTACTGAGAACTCCCTTCTCATGACTGATCTCCCATCCAGTTGTCTTAGGTAACTTGGATAATATCCCGATCCCTTGGTATATTCCTTCTACGAAAACATGCCTTTTTCCATCGTGGTAACTCCAAAGAAAGGACTGACAGTGACTGTTAATTTATCAACGAATTCCTGCGTTTTATATTTGATACCTAGATTTGTGACGAAAAACAAATTCCTATTAGTCTCCCGATATATCTGATATATCTAATGTGATATCAAATCCCGGTGTAATTTTCGCGCCGGCTGCGGTGGCCGAGGTGACTGAGGCGCTCCAGTCACGGTCAGCACGGCCACTGCGGTCGGGGGTTCGAATCCCCCCTAGGGCATGGATATTTGTGCCGTCCTAGTTCGTAAGTAGTTCATAAGTAGTTTGTAAGTTTAGGGACTGATGACCCCGTAGTTAAGTCCCATAAGCTTAACAAACATTTGAACATTTGTAATTTTCGCGTATAAGAGTAACATGGCCCTTCACAGAGTGTTTTCGGTCTCCTTCGTCAGTCTGTCAAGATGAGTCAACAGTAGGTGCGGGGATGTGTTTTTAACGGTTTACGTACCACACATGTTTCAAGAGGTAAGAATTCACTCATTAAAAGCAAACACTGTCTCAAACATTCTTTAAGAACACACACTCCTCTTCGCTTTGCAAGGTTTCTTCTTCTATTTTGCAGAGATAATAGATCGAAGTGACGAATTAATGTTACTTTCGCAGTGAAACAAGATAAGTTTGGTGACCATTAAATAACAAGTTCAGTTTGCCTCTTTTCTCTGAGGTTCCAAAAACAGAATTTACAGTCACCTCAAACGTAAATGTCACCGCCATTCACCGTTGGAATTTTAGTTAGACAGACATGTTCATTTGTTTTGAAATTCAAGTGTGCGAATTTTCGTCAGGATCTGAATAAAATCGTAGATTTAGACGATGTTAGTTGGAACATTACTCTCCACCTTCCATCACACAAAATTTTACGTAGAAAAGTACATTCCTCTTGTTTTTGAGATCAAATGTGCAAATGTTCATCGGAATCGGATGAACAGTACGGCAGAGCATAAAATCCGCAAAAAGCAAACATGACGCGGCAATTTTCGACGTCTCTCCATGTTTATGACGTCATACTTCCAAAACTGTAAGTTGTACAATGAAATAGTGCTTAGGTTCAGTCATTGCCATAAATGAATACAGTTTACATGCTATTTTGCGAATGCTTTTAGTAGCAAAGAAGTAATAAATTTTGAATGTCATTTATAAAGTGGCAGTTTTTCACGCACCTCAGAGCTCATGAAGGCATATCTCCTGAACTAGGTATCATACAGTGAGATAATTATGCCTATAACCTTCACGAAAGTGCGAGATATATGTTGTGAAAGTTTCATCACGAAATGGCAGTCCATGACCCGTTTATCTAATATATGAAAGTGAATATTTGTTTGTTATATGTATGTTTCGTCGTACTTTATGCATTACACATTCAGAAAATGGTTGGTTAGAGTTGTAACGCTACATGTGCCTCCAAGTACCATAAGTTTCTTATTTTTCGATATTTTATAATTATTTTCATATTTGCATATTTTGTTGAAATTTTTCGTAAATATTAATATATTAATCGCTGTCATATGGACTTAATATTCTTTGAAGATTGACTAGTGTATGTAAACCTCTGTGCAAAGAATACAAGGAGAATGATACCGATCTACTTTTCTCATCTAAAAAGACAAGAGATGCGTCTCCAGTTTTTCTTCTTGTTCTAACATTGAGACAAAAATGTTCAAATGTTTGTTAAGCTTATGGGACTTAACTACGGGGTCATCAGTCCCTAAACTTACAAACTACTTATCTACTACCTTATACTAAGGACGGCACAAATATCCATGCCCGAGGGGGTATTCGAACCCCCGACCGTAGTGGCCGTGCCACCGCGGCCGGCATTGAGACAGTAAAGTCGTAAATGAATTGAGCTCTGTAATTATTGCAAAATTTCCAGGATAGAAATTACTGCAGATGTTTGAGAATGAACTATGTAAGTGATGTAAGTTTTATATAGATATGCTAATTTTTAATTCATTTATAAGCTCTGCAGTTTAACCGAACTTCGAATGTGTTCTCATGGAGTAGAAAACTGATTCCTTTTCCTTCTCACGTGTCATAAACTGCGATACAATTTATTTCTCAGGACAACGTAATCCGCCTTTACATCTAATTACGAAACTAATTGTTGGAGATGTGATCAGAAAAGCAATCATTTTCATTCCATTCTTTTACTAAATAATTGTACTGAATACGACCCTGAGATTTTGTGCCGACTTATTAAATTAGAGATTTAACAATTTGAGCTAGCTGTGGACTTTGTTAGTAAATCAGTGATAGTAAATGATAACTTCAACACATACGTTTACGGCGGTTTTCCACCTACGTCCACTTGACAATGGCAGAGGAGGTCTCTGTCGAAAGTTCGTGGGCAGAAAACCACATAACACTATCTGAGAAAATTTTATTAATTAAAAAAATAGTTAATTTCTTAGTGCGTAGCTTGCCTTTTCTTTAACCGTGCCGCGTTATTCCATTCTTTTAAAAACAGGGATTTTTAGGCACCTACATGACTCACGTAAATGCTATGACACCAATTTGAAATATTTCTCACTTCAATCTTTAAAGCACTGTCAGTGATAGCTTTCATAAATATGATCTGGCTTTTACAGTTATTTCATTCAAATTAATATTTATTTCACTTTTCAAAATTAAAATCGCGGAACAGTTTCATTTGCAGGAGCTATTCCATTTGAAGGATATTTGCATACATATTATTTAAATAAAAGTCATCTATAAAATTTTAACAAATGGATTTCATGTAACTGTTTTTTTATTCTTCTGATGAAGTTGTCCCTAGCGACAACGAAACCTAGATAAAGTACCTTAAAACTACGCAACCGGTTGGCTGTTATATAAAATTGTTAACAATATGTTTAAGAGTTTATCATCTTTCGGATTTGGATTTTGTCTTACCAAGTAGTCACAGACTTATGTAGTACAATTTTTCCACTTACATAAGAGGAAAGATAATTGTGCGACGTGAGAACAACAACAGAGCCCAATTAGAAAGATGATTAACATTAATAACTACGTATTAACTTTAGAAAAATAGACATGGAAGTGTTTATAATATATAAATGCTACTGCTATAAACAAAAGTTAAATTTCTAGAATCCATTGATGATGTCCTGAAATAAAAGAAAGGAAGAAACGCGTCTGGTTAAAATAAGTAAACTGCAGTAAAAAGCGCCGTTTTTATTTCCAAAAACCGAATAATTGGTCCCTTTCTCAGGAAGATGGTCATGCTAACAAATATGGTAAAAATGAATAGTGTTCTGACATTAATTTAAGAAACGAAAAACTATAGTGAAGCTACAGCGCACAGAATATCTGCGACGAGAATGTTACGTATATCACGTTAATTGGGAAAACTTATTTTACTTTCTTGACTGTTATGCGCCACGCCCGTCGCAATAAGAAACAGATAATATTCCTCTGCCTGTGTCCCCAGAGCGCATAATCCGATGTAACAATTTCCTGCGAAACGTCGAGTTACGCAAGAGGAATATCATACCTGTCGCCGTCTGCAGACGTTCGTGGGCTCATTGTGTCCCAGAATAGCCCCCTCCCTCTGTAGCCCGGCTATTTCCTCCCCCGGCAAACCGTTTCTTTTTCCGTCCTCACAGGGGCAACTCCAGGAAGGCCCTCCGCTTTCAATCTGCTTTCGGGGGATCGCCGTCCAGCCCCCGCAACTCTGCACTGCGTCTGATCAGTTCCAGAACTATGTCTGTCCCCCTGCACTGCTCGAACCCCTGACAGAAAGCGCAGCTTACCAGTCGTCAGCTGGACTAAAAATTATCGCGTTGCTAATGCTGTGTGTTATTGTCCTAGGGTTACCATATGTTCATCACTAAAAAAGAGGACAGTTCATATAAAAAAAAGGAGGATTCATCGTAGTGCAATTTACAACATTATTAATTAACCATGTAAAACTACTACAAACTAAAACAGTAACCCTGTGTGGTTGTTGGAAAACGAAATATTACGAACCTTGACAGTTTATTCCTCATCACTACTATCAATTGTCTCATTCTTGTCTTATTCACTTTTGAACCTACTATATTTGCTGGACGACGAAATCTCTCTCAAGAGCTCTTTGTTTTTTTAATAAGTACTGAGAAAAACTCAGGTATTTCAAATGTTTGAAATTGTACTGTACATACAGTATAATTACAATATATTTTAAATATATTTCTGTCTTTTGTACACTGTGTGTTCACAAGAGAAAACACACGTTCTGTGTCGGCATTATGACTAGTTATAGAAAAAAAGGAAGACTACAATTTACAGCAGTTCAGAAAAGCTAACAACACTAGATGACCGATTTAAATATGCACACCACACTTCAGCTGCTGGTATGTTCTGTTTCCTTTGATAATCTTTCAAATATTTTATAAAATTACAAAGAGGCCGGCCGTGGTGGCCCAGCTGACTGAGGCGCGCCAGTCACGGTCTACAGAGCCACTACGGTCTGGGGTTCGAATCCCCCCTCGGGCATGGATATTTGTGCCGTCCTTAGGTAGTTCATAAGTAGTTTGTAAGTTTAGGGACTGATGACCCCGTAGTTAAGTCCCATAAGCTCTACAAACATTTGATTTGAAATTACAAAGTTGATCGGAGCACAAGGTATCATTAATTCTTACATTTGTTTCATCATTCTCTTGAATGATTTGTATTTCTCCAGGAGCACATATTTAACACTGACTTTCTCTTCGACATTATGTTATATTTAAGTTCGTAATTTATTTTGAAGCAAAACGCTACCTACGATCTCGAACATACAATACAGCTTTAACCTAAACAACAAAGTATGTCAAATGTAACGTAATGCAGAAAACAGAATGCACTAGTTCAATACAGGATAAACAACCGAGTTCTTTCGCAGAGAACATCCGAGTCGTCTGCAACTGTCCGACCCATGCGGACTGCGAAATTGTGAACAGCAATTTCATTCTGTGTATGCGCGTGATAATTGCGAATAATTTGGAACTGCAGTGCGAATCAACATGTTGTCGCCAATGACACAAAAATTAATTTTCTTTCTCGGAACCCAAAAAAGAGGACATTTTGTATAATTTTATAAATTCTGGCCGGACACATTTTTTTGTCTCAAAAAGAGAACATGTCCGGGAAAAAGAGGACGTGTGGTAACCCTATATTGTCCGCAACGAAAATTGTCGTATTCGCCCTAAATATACTTGAGGAGTAATTACTTCATCATATCTACATCTATATATTTTGCCCGCAATCCACCGAAAGTGCGTGGCGAAGGGTACGCTACACCACTACTATTGTCCATTTCATAATGATTGACCCCTGACATTGAACCCATATTCTGGTCACATCGCACGACGAACATCGATGTTTTATACCTCGACGGAATCGTTCAAATGTCTACTTTTATTTGCTGTATGAATATTACATTTATTTGAAAAAGTGACAACATACCCGTTAATATTTAATAGAAAGCGTGCTTTTGCTGGCCTTTTTCGGTGAATATAAAATTTAAGGATGCATAGAAATCAGACCATAATTAGGAAAAAGCTTTCCTTTGCACAGTTTAAATATCGAAGTTTGCTCTATCTACAGACGGAGTTTCGTTATTTTCTGATTAGTTATTTCTTCGCTATAATATAAAACGCAAGCTACGATAAAGCGTACCGTATTATTCAGTTAAGATTTTGTTAAGCAACTTCGTTAGTGGCTGCAGTATATGCGACGCTATGGTGGAGCGTAGTTGCCACACCAGCGCGCCACCACTGTTGCAATGTGACAGAAGCGCCTATTCAACTGCGAAGAACGGCAACACAGCACACGAGCAAGTAGAGCATAGGAACGAAAAAGCAAATAAATTAATTATGTGATATTAGCGTTGTGAAAGGCATTTACACTTTTCGTCTTGTTAATATGTATCATCATTAGGCGAACTGCAGCATTCTACGCCTACCATTATTACGACAAAACGAGTAATCTCAAAATAACGAATCTCCGCCTGTATATAGAATAAGGTTGGATCTTTAAAAAGTGGAAAGGAAAACATTCTAAAAATTACGGGCTGATTTATGTGCATCCTTCAAGTCGATATTTGCCGATAAAAACCAGTAAAAGCACGCTTTCCTTTAAATATTACCGATTATATCGTCCCTTTTCAAATAAAATGTAACATTCATACACCAAATGAAACACATTTCGACGATTCCGACGAGGTATAAAACATCGATGTTCGTCGTGCGATGTGACCACAATATCAGGGGTCAATCATTGTGAAATGGACAACAGGTATTTCCTTTCCTATTCCATTCCCAAAAAGATCGAGAGAAGAAAAGAATGTCTATACGCCTCTGTACGAGTCCTAACTCCTCTTATATTGTGATCTTTACACGAAATGTACGTAGGAGGCAGGGGGATCGTTCTACACTCAGCTTCAAATTCCGGTCCTCAAAATTTCCTCAACAGAATTTTTCGGAAAGAACATCGTCTTTCCTCCAGCGATTCCAATTTGAGTTCGAGGAGAATATCTGTGACACTCGGGCATTGGTCGAACCTACCAGTAACGATCCTAGCTGCTCGCCTCTGAACTGCTTCTATGTCTTCCTTTAAACTGATCTGCTGCGGTTCTCCAACACTTGAGCAATACTCAAGACGTGGTCGCACAAGCGTTTTATACGCGGTCTCCTTTACAGGTGAAGTACATCTTCCCAAAATTCTCCCAATAAACCGAAGTCGGCTGTCCGCCTTCCACTACATATAGCTCTGCACAGTTACACCTAGATATTTTAACGACGCGACTGCATCAAGACGCTCACTACTAATGCTTTATTCCAACATTATGGGATTGTTTTTCCTACTCCTGTCCATCACCTTAAATTTTTCTATATTTAGAGCTAGCTGTCATTCTTCACACCAAATATAAATTTTATCTAAGTTACCCTGTATGCCATTATAGTCAATTAAAGACGACATCCGTCCATACACCACAACATCATCAGCAAACAGAATCAAATTACTCTGTCCATCAAATAATTTATGAAGATAGAAAATAATAGCGGTCCTATAACACTCCCTGCAATATGCACGCCTGAAGATATCCTCGTCTCTGATGAAAAGTCGCCGTCGAGAACAACGTACAGCGTTCTATTACTTAGGAAGTCTTCCAGCCAGTCAGAGATCTGTGAACCTATTCCATATGCTCGTTTCTTTGTTAGCAGTCTGCAATGAGGCACTGCGTCAAACGCCATTTTGAAAGCCAGAAAACATAATCTGCCTGTTGCCCTTCATCCATGGCTCACAAGATGTCATGTGAGAAAAGTGCAAGCTTTCACTGACCGATGTTTCTTAAACCAGTGCTGGTTAATAGAAAGAATTTTTCCATCTCATACTCGAGCTGAGAATGTGCTCTAAAATTCTGGGAAACTAATGTCAACGGTATCGTGCAGTAATTATGTGTGTCAGTTCTTTTACCTTTCTTATAAACTGGAGTCACCTGCGGTTTTTTTTTTTTAATCACTAGGAACTTTGCGCTGAATTAAATATTCGCGATAAATGTAATCTAAACGCAAAACGGAAAAGACAAAAACAACCATACAGTATTACGTCTTCCTCGGTATCTATCCTAGAGGTAGAACGCTGTCCACTACTCCTAGGTTTTAATTTCAAGCATCGTAGTCGTCTGGTTAATTTAAGAATAATAGCTGTGTTGTTAAAATCCTCACCAAGTTTTAATCTCCATTCATGTAAAAGGTATTGTCCAGTGAATTCAGATGAATATTTTTGTATGGAACTCATGGTTAGTTGGGGCGATCTGGATTCAATTTACACATGTTTCCAGCCACGATCGCATGTTAAACGTCATTTTCTGACCTCCTGTATATCTTGATGTTCCATCTCATGTAGGCCCTAGTTTCTCCCTCTTATCACGAATATCTCTGTGCAATTGCAGGCAACATCGAGATGTACAGGAGATCAGGAGATGACGTCTAAGACACGTAGAAACTGGTCATCCGAATGAATACAACGCGACCTTGGCTCGATATATCTATAGAATATGTTTGATTTTTATCAGTAGCCTATCAAAAGTACCGTACCACTATTTGGTGCAATTTCGTATTAAGTAGGGATACTAAAAAACTAAAAGCTTCAATACCTTCTATGAATCCAGAATAGGAGGCGAGGTACTGGCGGAAGTAAAGTTGTGAGGCGGCATCGTGAGTCGTGTCGGGATAGCACAGACGGTAGTGCGCTTGCCCGCGAAAGGCAAAGGTCCCAGGTTCGAGTCCCGGTTCCGGCAAACAATTTTAATCTGCCAGGAAGTTTCATATCAGCGCACACTCCGCTGCAGAGTGAAGTTTCATTCTGGAAACATCCCTTAGGCTGTGGCTAAGCCATGTCTCCACCATATCCTTTCTTCCAGGAGTGCTAGTCTTGCGTGTTTGCAGGAGAGCTTCTGTGAAGTTTGGAAAGTAGGAGGCGAGGTACTGGCGGAAGTAAAGTTGTGAGGCGGCATCGTGAGTCGTGTCGGGATAGCACAGACGGTAGTGCGCTTGCCCGCGAAAGGCAAAGGTCCCAGGTTCGAGTCCCGGTTCCGGCACACAATTTTAATCTGCCAGGAAGTTTCATATCAGCGCACACTCCGCTGCAGAGTGAAGTTTCATTCTGGAAACATCCCTTAGGCTGTGGCTAAGCCATGTCTCCACCATATCCTTTCTTCCAGGAGTGCTAGTCTTGCGTGTTTGCAGGAGAGCTTCTGTGAAGTTTGGAAAGTAGGAGGCGAGGTACTGGCGGAAGTAAAGTTGTGAGGCGGCATCGTGAGTCGTGTCGGGATAGCACAGAAGGTAGTGCGCTTGCCCGCGAAAGGCAAAGGTCCCATGTTCGAGTCCCGGTTCCGGCACACAATTTTAATCTGCCAGGAAGTTTCACCTTCTATGAATTTCCACAATATTCATTAGTTCTAAATAAATACAACCTGCAATACATTTAATTTAAATATTGAGACTGTTGGATAGTATGAGTTAAGTATTATCCCGGTCAGTTATGGAACAATCATTATGTAATTATTTAACTCATACCTTCCAACAGCTTAAATATTTAAATTCAATGCAATATAAGATGTATTTTATTAGTTATTAAATAAACTGATATTATTTAAAATTTTCCGACAACTTGCGCCTTTTAGCTGCTCTTATTAAGAAGTTCTATCATATTATGACAAATGAAAATATTGATAGGCTACCGGGAATCTCATCCGACCCTCCTGCGTTTCGCGAGAGGTCGCTTTAACCTCTTTTTAATTTTTAGGGTAGATCGGTTCTTTGCGGTCGTTCGTATTTGTTCTGGGTTGTTGGTCGAGTTCTTGGCTCACTTTTGGGTTTTAATTGCAGAGGGCGTCGAGCCCCCTGATCGAACGCGCTGCAATGAAGTGGGCATTTTCCGTACGGACATTTCACGAATGCACCGTGTATTTAAGGGAATCCGATAAAACATCACATCTGTGACATCTCTGCAATTGCAAAAAAAAAAAAAAAAAAAAAAAAAAAAAAAAAAAAAAAATATCTGCAAGAACGGGACCAACGACGACTGAAGGGAATCGCTCAACGTGACAGAAGTGCAGCCTTCCCGCAGCTTGATGCGGATTTCAGTGGTGGGCCATGAAGCATGCGAACTACGCAGCGAAACGTCATCCATATGGGCTTTCTTAGCCGAAGGCCTACTCGTGTACATTAATAGATGATCCATAGATCATGAATACGACACTTCGTAATAATGTGGAACGTGACAGATTAATGAAGGATGCATCACAAAATATTACATGACACTATTTATTTTCCAGCCAAGACCGTGTTATTTATTTATGGATCACCGGATTCGACGTTCACAAACTTCTTCTTCTGATCTATAAGTATAAAGCTTGTCCAAAAGAACTTGTTTATCAAACATAATAACAAAAATATTTTTCTTCTATATACCAAAAATGAAATCTATGGGTATATACCTACTATATTTAGCCATGTCATATCTTATATGGTTTTACCTATATCCTTTCATTACATTTGTTATGGAGTAGTTGTATAGAAACATTGATGGTTATGTTGGAGCTACAGTATACATGTCCACACTGTTTGCAGAAGAGTGACAAAGTAAATGGTACATAAAGAACTGATGAACTGATATGCAGAACGACAGAGATATTGCATCTGCACATTTAAGTCCATAATAAAATTTAGTCTTTGCCCTGTTGGGTTGTCGTACACAGTTACTAACCGAAGGCTACGGGGTTGTCCATATATATATATATATATATATATATATATATATATATATATATATATATATATATATATATATAACAACTTTTGTGGCAGGATACGTTACCCCTTTCTGCGCCAAACTCAAATTTAGCCCTACGTAGTAAAGATCGTCCTTTTTCCTGATGTTATAGCTCTGCACACTGCTAATACTTTTGAACTGTGTTGTATTATTAACAACAAATTTCATAAGTTAATGTGTATACTGTGAAGTTACTGTGAGGATACCTAAATCGTTAAATGGGTGTCTGCAGGATGAACGTGGGTGGGCTCCAGCAATTATTCAGATTACACGCTTTTGCGCAATGAATACTTTTTTGCTCAATGATGAATTACCCCAGAAAATGATGCCATACTTAAGCAGTGAATGAAAATAGGCATAGTAAGCTAATTTACTGAGAATCTTATCGCCAAAATTTGCAATAAGCCTAACGGCATAGCTGAACTCAAACGTTTCAGCGGACTGTCTATGTGTTGCCTCCAGTTTAATCTCTCATCAATGCACACACCTAAAAACATCGAAAATTCTACCTTAGTTACAGACTTCTGTTCAATTTGTTACTGGAGTTGTGCCATTTACTGTGTTTTATCAACATTTAATGAGAGTCCATTTGGAGAGAACCACTTAATAAATTTGTGAAAAACATTATGTACGATTACATAATTTAGTTCTTGTTTTTTGGATGTGATTAATATATTTGTATCATCAGCAAACAGAACCAACTTTGCACCTTCATCAGTGTAGAATGGCAAGTGATTTATGTATATCAAGAACAGTGAAGGAATGCTCAATACAAAGCTCTACGTCTCGCCTGGGCCCGTCAACACTGCTATTGGATTGTTCATGACTAAAACATGTTGCCTGGTGTGACGAGTCTGGTTCGCAATGGTATCAAACGCATGAACATGTACAGTCATGGAGTCCGTCATGAATCCAGCAGGAGACTGTTCAAGCTAGCAGAGACTCTGACATGGTGTGGAGCGTATGCAGTTGGCGTCAAAAGGGACCCCTGATATGTCTGCAAACGATTCTGACAGGTGAGACGTAGTAAGCAGCCTAGCTGCTGATCTTCTTTCGTTAACGTCCACTGCGCATTCCGTCGGTCTCGGGCAATTTCAGCAGGACAATGCGATACTCCACACGTACAGAATTGCTGCAGAGTTGCTCCAGGAACACTCTTCTGAGGTTACTCACCTTCGCTGGCCACATAACTCTCTAGACATAAACATTGCTGAGCGTATCTGTGATACCTTGAACGTGCTGTTCACAAGAGGTCTCCACCCCATCGTATTCCTATTGATTTATGGACAGCCCTGCAAGATGTATAGTGTCCATCCCCTCCAGCACTACTTCAGATGTTAGTAGATTAAATGCCTCGTAATGTTGCAGCACTTCTTCATTCTCGCGGGGGACGGGGATACACGATATTAAGCAGGTATACTAGTTCCTTTGGCTCTGGAGGCAAGTAGTTAATCAATTACATTGAAAATCCATAGATTGCGGATCCTCTAGCTGCAACTGTTAGTATAGAGTCTCACTAGGAGACAACATGGGTATCAGATTTAAGAATTTTTTGATATTTATGGTATGATACGTTCAGGACACAAATAACAATCAGCCAAAGCCGTTCGACGCAACTGTCAAAAATTCTCGAGAAAACGACTTTGAAGTTTTGCAAGTAAGCGTAAGTACCAACTCTTACATACGTTCGAGCATCTGTCAGTGCAGCTAAGGTGGTAGCGTTCTGGTGGTTCAAATCCTGTATGACTTTTTTTTTCGAATACATACACAATTTTAATACCTAGTGGTAATTTAAGTGCACGAATTTTTGTTTATTCGTAATTTTCTGTATTTCATAGAAGGATGTTAAGAATGATGGATTCAATCAAAAAAACAAAGTCACATTTTATACAGTGTTGGCTTCACTAATAGTTCACGGCGGTAGTCTTTAACTGTTCAGTATGTAAAGAGCTGCTACACTGTTTTTCGAAACTCATCACATCGCTACTAATGGATTTCCAAGGAGCTAACCTACTCAACCGTCTTTTTATGTGACAAGTTTTCAGCTCATCTACATACGGATAAGCAAACCTGACACAAGTGGAATTAGAGATCCCAAAATGTTTTATGTAAATCAATTACAAAAAAAAACAGAAATATCTGTCAGAGATTCGAAAAACAGACTCTAAGGTTGTGAAGCCAGAACGCTACAATTCTAAACTGCAATTATTTTAATTCCTGTTAATTACTTATACTTTGCAAACTTTCAAAGTCGATTTTCTCGAGAATTTGTGACAGTTGCGAGGAATTACTTTGGCTGAGTGTTATTTAAGTTCTGGACTTCAGTTACCATAAAAAGATCGTAACCAAACTCGTGCCAGTCCTATACTGTAAATGTCGGCATTATGTGTTTTCGGTAAATTGTGCCATTTGACATAGCTCGAAATTTTTTTTACTCGGGACATTGACAATTGCGTGGACGAAGATTTTCTTCAGTAATTTGCGATGAATAATGAACTTGATTTTGCTTTCATCTACATCTACATCTACATCTACATAGATACTCTGCAAATCACATTAAAGTGCTGGCAGAAGTTTTATTAGCCACTTTCATAACTTTTCTCTACCGTTCCATTCTCTAATAGCGCGCGGGAAGAAAGAGCACCTAAATCGTTCCGTTTTCGATCTGATTTCTCTTATTTTATTGGGATGGTCATGTCTCCCTAAGTAGGTGGGTGCTAACAAAATATTTTCACATTCAGAACTAAAAGTCGGTGATTGAAACTTCGCAAACAGATCACGCCGCAATGAATAATGATTTCCACCCCAAATTCGTGCAACATTTCAGTGAAGCTTCCCCCCCCCCCCCCCCCGTAACGTGATAGAATAAAACGAGCTGCCCTTCTCTGAACCTTCTCAATGTCTTCCGTCAATCCCACAAGGGGCAATAGTACTCCAGGAGAGGACGCACAAGTGTGATGTAGCCAGTCTCTTTGGTGGAGCTAGTGAATCTTCGAAGCGTTCTGCCGATGAAACGTAACCTTTGGTTCGCCTTCCCCACAATATTTTCTATGTGTTCTCTCCAGTCAAAGTTGTTCGTAATTGTAACTCCTAGGTATTTTGTAGAATCTACGACCTTAAGGTTTGACTGATTTTCGCGTAATTGAAGTTCAGCGGATTCCTTTTAGTGGCCATTCACACTTTTCTTTATTTAATGTCAATTGCCAATTTTCGCACCATGCAGAAATTTTTCTTTCATTGTTTACGTTATTCTCACTTGGCAGTCGACGGAAAGAAAAGCTTCGATGGAGGAGTAAAGACGGACTGCAGTCTCACGAGTGCTATAAGCGAGTCGGCAGTCGCCTCAATGGCGCGTATTTCCTCAGACATTTTTGCACGTTGATTAATATCGAACTACCGAAAGACGCCGCATTCTTTCCGGGAATTCTCATTTCCGAATGGGGCTTTCTTTCCCATTAGCGATGGCCGCCGTTTCCCTCTCGCTAATTAAATTTGTCAGGGCAGGGTGGGAAAGGAAATCAGGCCCCCGGCTGCCAGATATTGCCTCCACCAGCTAGCGGCGGGCCCTCAGAACCTTCCAGAAGAGCGCAACGCCGCTCCTGGGGCGAGCCAGCCAAATTGAACGTCGCACCCTCCCCCTTTCCCCCGCCCCATGCTGAGAGGAGCATGAACTGCATGGCAGCTCTCGCTCATGCCTTACCTCACACGTACGGCGCAGCAGTGGCGTAGCCTTCGTAATACATCTTTTGTTCCGTTAGGAATCACTTTTAAAATCTCCCGAGTAACATTTACACATTCCAGTAAACGCCTCTAAAGTATTTAATTTCAATCTTTGAAAACTGTGTATTATAAAATCGAAGTGGAATTTCTTCTCTATTAAATGTCTGCAATCGTCTAGAATTTCTTGACATATTCATACATCTCACAGAGTGGCTGACACGCTGGTTGAAGCTCGTCCGGCATTTCATCAGTTGTCAATTCATTGAGAATAACCACACTATTGTTTGTCTGTGTGGAAAGTGACTACTTTATTTGCTGAAACACTTATTTTCCTCTGTACATTGTGTACAAAAACAAAACGTGTCTTAATTTGCTAATTTTTCAGTTGGAGGAAATGAAGTGACAAAACACTATACAGGGTGTTACAAAAAGGTAAGGTACGGCCAAACTTTCAGGAAAAATTCCTCACACACAAAGAAAGAAAATATGTTATGTGGACATGTGTCCGGAAACGCTTAATTTCCATGATACAGCTCATTTTATTACTTTTCTTTAAATCACATTAATCATGGAATGGAAACACACAGCAACAGACGTACCAGAGTGACTTCAAACACTTTGTTACAGGAAATGTTCAAAATGTCCTCCGTTAGCGAGGATACATGCATCCTCCCTCCGTCGCATGGAATCCCTGATGCGCTGATGCAGCCCTGGAGAATGGCGTATTGTATCACAGCCGTCCACAATACGACCACGAAGAGTCCCTACGTTTGTTACCGGGGTTGAGCAGACAAGAGCTTTCATATGCCCCCATAAATGAAGTCAAGAGCTGTGAGGTCAGGAGAACGTGGAGGCCATGGAATTGGTCCGCCTCCACCAATCCATCGGTCACAGAATCTGTTGTTGGGAAGCCTACGAACACGTCGACTGCAATATTCAGGAGCTCCATCGTGCGTGAACCACATGTTGTGTCGTACTTGTAAAGGCACATGTTCTAGCAGCACAGGTAGAGTATCACGTATGAAATCACGATAACCATCTCCAATGAGCGTAGCTGGGAGAACATGAGGCCCAATCAAGACATCACCAACAATTCCTGCCAAAACGTTTACTGACGTGATTGCACAATTGCGTGCGGATTCTCGTCAACCCACACATGTTGATTGTGAAAATTTATAATTTGATCACGTTGAAATGCATGAATTATTTCAATTTACATTTAAAGAGAAATACTAAAATGAGCTCTAACATGGAAATTAAGCGTTTTCGGACACATGTCCACCTAACACATTTTCTTTCTTTGTGTGTGAGGAATATTACCTTTTTGTAACACCCAGTATATTACTTATTACAATGAGTTTAAGGCCGTGTGGTAATTTTACTTTCTCTTCAAAGAAGAGCAGGGAAGCAGTAAGCTTTACAATAATAGAGGGAATATTTTTACGACTACAACCAGCTACATCCACACAACTCACTATAAAGTATGTACAGCTCAAATGATGATGATGCGTCTTTTCTCCAGCCGTGGTGGAGTGGCTAAAGGCTCTAAGGCGCCTTGCTGCGGGACGCGCCGCTCATCGCCGTCGGATATCTTCATCCACATCTACATGGATACTCTGCAAGTCCCTTTGAAGTCCATGGCAGAGGGTTTATCGAACTGCTTTTGTGATAGTTCTCTACAGTTCCATTCTCTAATAGCTCGCGGGAAAAAGGAACAGCGAAAACTTTCCGTTTTCGATCTGATATATCTTATTTTATTATTATGATCATATCTGCCTCTGTAGGTGGGTACAAACAAAATTTGTTCGCATTCGGAAGAGAAAGTTGATGAAATTTCGCAAATAGATCTCGCTGCGACGAATAACTCCTTTCTTTTAATGATTTACACCCTAACTCGTGCATGCCGCGGTGAAGTAGCCGAGCGGTCTAAAACGTCTCGCTGCGGGGCGCGCTGTTGCTCGCCGTGGAGGTTCGAGTTCTCCCTGGGGCATGGGTGTGTGTTGTCCTTATGTTAGTTTACCTAGGTTTAAGTAGTTTGTAAGCTACGGACTGATGACCACGCAGTTTGGTTCGATAGATTTACAAACATTTGAACATTTGAACCCAACTCGTGCATCATTTCCTTGACACTCTCTCTCCTATATCGCGATAATACGAAACGAGCTGCCCTTCTCTGAACTTCCTCTACATCGCCTGTCAATCCCACTTGCTTTGAATCCCACAGTGGACAGAAACTTTCCAAAAGAAGACGCACAAGTGTAGTGTAGTCAGTTTCCTTAGTAGAACTGTTGCATCTTCTAAGTGTCCAGCCAATGAAACGTAGTTTTTGATTCGCCTTCCCTACAATATTTACTATTTGTTATTTTTATTCCCATGTATTTAGTTGAATTTACGGCCTGTAGATTTTTAATGATTTTTCTTGTAACTGTAGTTAAACTGACTTCTTTTAGGGGTCATATGGATGACACTTGTCATTATTAAGGGTCAATTGCCAATTTTTACACCATGGAGACATCATATCCAAATCATTTTGCAACTGCTTTTGATCTTCTGGTGACTTACGTAACCTATAAATGACAGCATTATTCACCGTCTAGGAGAGCTAGTCAGATTGTCTCCTAAATCGTTTATAAAATAATAACAGTGGGGGCTCTATAACGCTTCCCTGGAGAACGCCAGATATGACTTCTGCTCTCCTCGATGACTTACCGTCAGTAACGACGTACTGTGTCCTTTCTGCCAGGAAATAACGAATCCAATCACACAACTGTGATGATGTTCCATACAAACGTAATTGGATTAGAAGACGCTTGTGAGGTACAGCTTCGAAAGCCTCCAGGAAATCTAGAAAAACGGAATCTGTTTGATAGATATGGCGAAAGCATTCATCATAGCATGTGAGTAAAGAATCGAAAGAATCGCAAGAATGATACCTTCTGAATCCGTATTGGCTGTGGGTCAATAGGTCGTTCTCGTCGCGGTAGTTCATAACATTTGAAGAAAGTATATGTTCTAAAATCCTACTGCAAACCGACGTCAATGATATAGGCCTATAATTTTGCGGATGACTCCTATTATCTTTCTTGAATATTGGAGTGACTCGGGCAACTTTCCAGTCTTTGGGTACGGATCTGTCGCTGAGAGATTTGTAGTACACAATAATTTATAATTGGGCTACTGCATCAGCATACTCGGAAAGGAACCTAGCTGGTATACAAACGGGACCGGGAGACTTACTTTTGTTAATTGATTTCAGTTGCTTTGATACTCCAGGGGTATCTACTTGCAAATCGTGCATGCTGGCAGCTGTTCTTGGTACGAATTCTGGAGTATTTGCTACGTCTTGTTTGGTGAAGGAATTTCGGAAAGCTGGGTTAAGAAATTCTGCTTTAGCAGAACTGTCATAGGTAGGATTCCCATTACTATCGTATGCTAAAGGTATTGATTGTGTTTTCCCGCTAGTATACTTTACATATGACACGAATTTCTTACGATTACCAAATTTAGTGACACGGTTTCGTTGTGGTAAGTACTGTAAGCTTCTCGCACTGAAATTCGAGCTAAATGTCTAGTTTCTCTGAAAGATTGCCAGTCTTGGGGCCTTTGTGTCCGTTATTTCCTTGCTTTTTCAAAAGCTATTTAACCCATTTTGTGTAGCATGGCGGTCAGCTCCCTTGTTTGTTAATTTTTTTTGGTATAAATTCGTCAATTGTTGTCAAATAGGTGTGTGTGTGTGTTGCGCTTAGCGTAAGTTCATTTAAGCAGTTTGTAAGCCTAGGTACTTATGTCGAAATTAGGTAATTCCCTTAGGTTTACAAACATTTCATCTTTTTTCCAAATTAATCCCAACCGTTGTGACTACGTAGACTTTCTTTTGTGTCCCAGCCTCTTCGCCGCTTTTGTGTCTCGTTTCCGTCGTAGGTGTCGGTGGCCGAGTGGAATGAGACCGACACAGGAATAAAGATAGCACGCTGGTGCAGGTACGGAGGGAAGCAGCCGGAAACTTGAAACACTAGAGTAAATTAGAACGAGATATATATTGCACAGAATTTATACAATACTTAACTTTTACATTGCTCAGTACTGCAGATACATAGTTGAGCTAGAGGCCTGCCCAGTACTGCTTCCTACTGCCTATACGATAGCCAAGTCTTCACTGGTGCCTATCTGATAACGAAGTGTTAACTGGTTCCTATCTCAGTCCCAAGTGAACGATGTCGTTCAGTGGTGGCCACGAGCGTAGTTGCAGCAGAGGGCGCTCGTGCATGCATGGCGGCGCGCGGCGAAAGTAGGTGGCGCGCACTTTGGACGTGTGCGACACCACACTTTCCCGGCGTAATGATTCATAATATTCTTCTCGGGTTTCCTGTCGGATCAATACATCATCTGGTCACAGTATTTCGGCAGTCCACGTGGCCGCCATCCTCAGGTGACAGTGCTGGTACACCGACTCGCCGAGACTGAGTACAAGCCACGAGCGTATAAGTTCATGGTATCGCATAGCATTTCGCCAGTGGGGGCGGTATTTGCTTCGTGATACATTACTCGTGTTAATATGGACCGTTTACCAATTTGAAAAGAAGTCGATATGGTATTTATGTATGGCTATTGTGATCAAAATGCCCATCGGGCCAGTGCTATGTATGTTGATTGTTATCCTGGAAGACATCATCCAAGTGTCCGGACCTTTCGTCGGATAGTTACGTTATTTAAAGAGACAGGAAGTGTTCAGCCACAAGTGAAACGTCAACCACGACCTGCAAAAAATGATGCCCAAGTAAGTGTTTTAGCTGCAGTTGCGGCTAATTCACACATCAGTAGAAGACAAATTGAACTACAATCGGGAATCTCAAAAACGTCGGTGTTGAGAAATCTACATCAACATAAATTTCACCCGTACCAAATTTCTATGCACCAGGATTTGCATGGCGAAGACTTTAAATGTCGTGTACAGTTTTGCCATTAGGCACAAAGTAAATTACGACACGATAACAAATTTTTTTCACGCGTTCTGTTTAATGACGAAGCGTCATTCACAAACAGACAGAACGTAAACCGGCATAATATGCACTATTTGGGAACGGAAAATCCACGACGGCTGCGACAAGAGGAACATCAGCGATCTTGGCGGGTTAATGTATGGTGCTGCATTATGGGCGGAAGGATAATTGGCCCCTACTTATCGATGGCAATCTAAATGGTGAAATGTATGCTGATTTCTTACGTAATGTTCTACCGATTTCTACAAGATGTTTCGCTGCATGACAGAATGGCGATGTACTTTCAACATGATGGATGTCCGGCACTTGCCTCGCGTACAGTTGGAGCGGTCTTAAATGGAATGTTTAATGACAGGTGGATTGGTCGTACAAGTACCACTTCATGGCCCGCACGTTCACCGGATCTAACATCACCAGATTTGTTTCTGTGGGAACATTGAAGGATATTTGCTATCGTGATTCACCGACATCGGCTCAAAACATACGTCAGCGCATTGTCAATGCATGTGAGAATATTACTGAAGGCGAACTACTCGCTGTTGAGAGGAATTTCCTTACCCGTATTGCCAAATGCATTGAAGGATATCATAATGTAGAAAGGTATAAAAAAGCCAAGATCGCTGCTCAACAATTTTTATTTACGACGACCGGTTTCGCTGAACTATGTCAGCATCATCTGGTCAAATAAAATATTTTACAAGGCCATAATCTTTTAATGTCAATCAGTTGTTATATAAAACAATTTACAGTGCATAGGTGCACTATGTCATTATAATAAAACATAATTATCACAGTGAGTGACAATAGCAAACTGATCAGTTGTTATATAACAATTTACAGTGCATAGGTGCACTATGTCATCATAATAAAACATAGTGCACCTATGCACTGTAAATTGTTTTATATAACAACTGATTGGCATTAAAAGATTATGGCCTTGTAAAATATTTTATTTGACCAGATGATGCTGACATAGTTCAGCGAAACCGGTCGTCGTAAATAAAAATTGTTGAGCAGCGATCTTGGCTTTTTTATATCTTTCTACATTATTATAATTGGATCGCCTCCTGGAACGTAAACCAACTGAAGGATATCATTTTGAGCATTTATTGAAGTCATGAGGTAATTACTGGTAATCACGCAGTAACAGCATGCGTTCTAATAATGTATGATAATTTCAAGCTATAAAAGTTTTGTTCTTTGTAGTTTTTTCGTTTGATGCATATTTCGTGAGATATTTGGCCCGGTAGCTATCAATGGACCACCGTGTATACGGAATAAAGTAATTAAACGAAAGATAATTGAATCTCTGTAAAGGAAACCCACCATAGTCAGCAGGAGGCCTAAACTGTTCAGTAGTCGCAAACACAGACACTCAGCATTCCGTAGGGATACTGCTGTCAAGGAAATAAACAGAGGTAAATTAGCATCTCATTAAATGGAAAAGAAGAGTTAATTTGCGGCAGAAACGCTTGCAAACTTTTCTTGCTATGGTGTTTAGCATAAAGACAAGTTTGTCCAAGCCAGGGTTTTGGAGGGCAATATCTGCGGGCTTATTACTAAGAACTTTCCTTTGTTTTAGGGAGAGACACGCTAAAAGGAATTGCTGCGGGCGTTTACTCTACAAGCGCAAGAAGTCTAATTTCACAGGGGCGCTACACAATTTATTACGAACACCTGAAACCTAGCGCTGGAGTGTGGTAGAATTAAATTAAGCGTAAATTACGTTACTAAGAGTCACATACCATATATATCTGAGTCTTTCACTGAATAGCGCTCCATTGTTCCATGCCCACAGGGCTGATAATGGCACACATGCAAAATTAATGTTTGTAATTGGAGAAGGTGCGCCTCGGTAGCATAGTGGTAGAGTGCCAGACTACAATCCCCGCCAGGTCCTTGGATTTTTATCTGTCACTTTCCACTTCTTTCACCTCTGGCAGTATTTCTCACGTGAAAAATACCGAGTAGCACCGTGGTTCGGAACCCACGTTAAACTGTAGGTCCCCCTATAACTGGCTGGGTAAGTCAGTTCGAAGGTCGGAGGAAGGCAAAGGCATACCACCTCCAAACAGGACCATGCCTAGTAAAGCACTGTGGTGTTCAAACCAATCTTCGGATTGATAAGTGCTTTACCTTTTTTAATTACAGAAGATCAAACACATTATCGCAGAGAATATTGTTTGACGGTCCAATTTCAGACAGAGTATAATTACAGTGTTATAGTAAAATCCCTCAGGTTTACCGCTACACGAGCGTAAGTTTCCACGGCGGTAGGCATTAGCGTTAAAATCTTTTCTGATGCATGACCAGGGAGCTCAAAGATAATCTGGAGGCAGCAATGAAGTCGTGACGCACGACGCCATATTTTTGAACGTATATCTTTCAGAGACTCCCCAGTTTTCAGTATTGTGCTATGTGCTTACAAAGGATTTAACATTCTGAAATTTCTGATTGTTTGTTTTCGTAGCTTTCGTGTAAACTAACTCATCTATACCGACCGCTAACTATTCTGAAAATTTGATTACTACTAAATAGTTGACTCATGTAATAAAACAGTATGTCTGCAACGAAACAGTAGAAAAAGAAGTGCGTTATGTAAATCGCATACTTTATATTTTTATTCAGAAACAGTGTTTCAACCACATTACAAATATTCCAATGAAACTAACCTACCTACCATAAAACGTATTTGCTGCTAGGAAGCATCGTTTAACACAATACCTGTATATGTACATTGTCAAAAATAAAACTTTGCGCAGTACCGCATGTTTCTCTTATGGCAGCAAGTTGTGCACTAACGGTCAGCTGATCTAACTTCAAAGATTGTCCATATGTTTAACCGCTGTCATTGGTGGCCAAAGATATTCTAATCAAGATACCTAACATTATTCATAAAATCAGTCATTAAATTAAAGAATACGCTACAAATTTTTCAGTGAAGTTAAAAGCACAAAGTCAATATTTAATGCATGTCCACACATCAGTGTTTGTCAAGGAGGAGGTTGCTAATGCTAAAATGTGCCCAGTAATGGTTTTGAGATCTGTCTTTTCGTTGAGCATGCTGCTGGAGTCCTCTCTCAACGCACAAAAGATATCAATTTCAGAGAAACATGTGGTACTGCGCAAAGTTTTAGTTTTGACAATGTACATACGCAGCTATTGTATTTGACGATGCTTCCTAGCAGCAGATAAGTTTTATGGTAGGTAGGTTAGTTTCATTTGAATATTGTTGGTACAGTCGTTTGTATACAGTGCCCTTATTATTCTACGTTTCCTTGTTTTACAGAACTTGATAATGGGATAATGTCGTCCCGAAACATGTCATGTTGACATATATATTTTATTATTGACAACTGGTGCGTGAAGTATAGTAATAATATTGTGAAACAGTTGAGTGATGGCGTCTAAAAAAAGGTGTAAAAACAACAGATATAAGCACGACTTTCCATACAGCGTGCATATTCAATGAACTCAACGGAAATCACTATAAACAAGAGGCAAATATAGAACTGTAAACAGGAATTCTGAATAAAAATATAACACACCTATTAGTGTGGACTCTAATTCCTTTTCTTTGACTTCTCAACAAACATAAGTGACATAAACTTCAACAATTTATATTTATTGAAGTGATCAATCGATCATTTTCAGAGCACGTAAAGATCAAAGCAGCAAGACGTAATATCTCGGACACGGACGCTTTTGTTCAGTGACTTTGCCGATGGAAGCATTCGCGCACTACACCGCAGACCTTTCCCGTTCATGTCTGAATCGCCCCTGCGAGAGAGATTACTGTTTTTCAAATCTTGTAATAAAACTAAATTTCATGTGGTAATCAATTGTTCAGTCTTTCGGTTCTCAAATCAGTTCCACGAATCAAATTTCCCTGCTAGTCTAGTTCCATAATTTTTCATGGTGATTTTATTTTATTTTACTTCAATGTGGGGGAGTTATTCAGGGAGAGGTTTGATTTACCACAACCTATACGTACGGGATTGCCAACTTAACAATAAAAGAGCGTCACCATTTTTATAGACCCAGAGCACTACAGTTGTCTATCCAGTATTAATATTTGAGATCACTGCGCGTGATCCTGTTATGTTGCCAACGTTGGAGTCTCTGTCGTCGCATTCATCACGGCTATTTAACACAGATTGTTTCATTCCGTACGGTGGACGATGTATTCTATTTTGTAAATAACATTACGTCATGTTGTGTTGAAAATCTTGTTGCTATCTCCACAGATTCCAACGTACTAAAGATATTCACGAATAAATCACCATCCCGTGCGAGGCCATAATAAATAATGAATAATGAAATATACCAGCTGAAAAATTCTCCTATCAGCTCACAAAACAGACAGACATATTCCTGTTCAAGAAACTGCGATTAAAAGCTCACTCATTCCGCCTAAATCACCACAATTTTTTTTTTTATTTATTTATTTATTTTTTTTTTTTTTTGCGTTTGAACATTTTCTCGCTCTTTTAACATTTTCTTTTTTTCCCTATAGCCCTTTTCCCGCACATGCAGGGTCGGCGTTGGTTATTGGGATTTGGCGTGTTAATATTGACGGGGTGGCCGGATGCCCTTCCTGTCACCACCGTCTTCCCCCCGGCAGGAAATGTGTACCCCAAATGTCTGTGTATAGTGTTACACATGGGAATGTTTAGTTATGAAATGTTGGCGAATCGTGTAACTGAGGCGGGACTTGGGGACCAGCCCGATATTCACCTATGGGGGTGTGAAAATCCGCCTAAAACCCACATCCAGGCTCGGCGGCACTCCGACCCCTTCCGATAATCCACCGGGCGGATTCGAACCGGGGCCGGTACGCTTCCCAGACACAGGAAACGGTGCGTTAGACCACACGTCTAACCGAACGGATTTTCGCTCTTTTAACACTGAACATGTTAAATCCTTGTAGCCTTTATCTCATTGTAACGCGGTTTTCGTACAAAGCTTCCCTGTTTTACCGCCATGATCTTCATATATTTTCCTCCGTCTCCTTTTTCCCGTAGTGGTACTCTCTCCTGTCTCTCTTTCTTCGTTGGCAACGGCGTGATGAATAACGGGAGGCAAAGGCAGCCAATCAGGAGTCGCGTTCTATATCCGCACATGTTCAGTTTGTAAAAATTTCTTTGGCAATATAAATTGGTACCAGAGTGCTAATAAAACCATACCAGACGCTAGATGGGTGTAACAGTTTATTTTACGTAATGTAAATTGACCGTATTTATCCACTCGTAGTTTTTATTTCTCGTCAATTACAAGAGATTTTTCAGCCAAACTACCACTGTTCCACCTGACTCGGTGAGCTTCATAGATAGGGGAATTAATATTTACACTCAATAAAGATTAATGCCAAGCCCATAAACCACAGACATTGCCGAGGTTGGAGAGGCTTTCGTGACTGAACGACGCAGATAGCCGCAACCACAGCGGTCGGGTATCTATGGAAAGGCCTGACAAACATGTGGCTCCTGACGAAGAGCAGAACCCATTTCAGTAGTTGCAGCGGCAGCAGTCTGTCTGCCTGTCTAATGTGGCCTTGTGACATCAGCTAACGAGCCTTTGCCATACAGTTACTGCGAATGGCTGACAGCAAGGGGAACCTACAGGTGTTACTTTTGCAAAGGACATGCAGCTCTGCTGTTTTGTGGATTAATTATGGTGGAGTCCGGTTGGGTAAAATATTCCAGATGTAAAGTAGTCACTCATTCGCATATCCAGGCGAGGACTACTCAGGTGGATGTCATCTGGGAAGACAGGATAGGTATCGTAAGAATTGGAGAGTGGAATGTACTATGTCTTTGATAGTGAAAGTAAGACAGAAAATATGAAAAGCGAAATAGATTGGTCGAAGTTATGTATAGTGGGGATTAGTGAATTTTGGTGATCAGGTGATCACAGGCTCATTAATGCAAAGTCATTCAGCTTTAACGTAGTAATCGTTCTAATACAGAATAAACATTTTAGTAGTCGGATAAGCTTCTATGTGAAAGCATTATCGATGCGGACACCAATTTCAAATCTGAAGGCTGTAAGTTCAAAATGTTCAAATGTTTGTTAAGCTTATGGGACTTAACTACGGGGTCATCAGTCCCTAAACTTACAAACTACTTATGAACTACCTTATACTAAAGACGGCACAAATATCCATGCCCGAGGGGGGATTCGAACCCCCGACCGTAGTGGCCGTGCAGACCGTGACTGAAACGCCTCAGTCTCCTCGGCCACCGCGGCCGGCGCTGTAAGTTCAACTATATATTTAGCAATTACAGATACGAAATTGGAATCATCACATAAAAATGTTGTGTTTCATTGCTGGAACTCCTGAAAGATGGAATAGATTTGCGAAAGAAAGTGCAGCCTCTTGATCGTCTGAGTACTGCTGCGCGATACGGAATCGTTTCCAGGTGTAATAGACGGAAGACAACGAAAACGTTTAAATAAGAGCATATAGTTCTGCTTTATTCCTTGCAGTAATATCATTTCATGAACATCTAAACACCAACGTTTTCATCTGAATATTTCTTAAATATTTTGTTGAGACCCCACTTTTATACGGAGAAATAAAGAAATCAAATTTCGATAGTGCAGCGGTGGAGCAATGCAGATTACTGATGTAGATGCACAAGCAGATGATTGAGTACAAATATGTCAACTGCGACGGAAATATTTTTTGTATGACAATACTGCTCCTTGTAATAACATGTAGACGTAGATGTAGACTTTTTGATATGAGGGCTAATATGCCATATAAGAGAGGAACCTTTATATAAAAGTTGTAACGGTGCTACTCCTTATACTTCACTGAATATTTGGCTTGTACCATATTGTATTATGAATAAGGTAACCAGTATCCACCCAACTTTCACTCCCATACAACAAAGTGGGAAAAAGATAGAGCGGTGCACCGCTAACTTAATCTTGGTACTTACTTCCTTCTTGCAGAAGAAAGTAGATCTTAGCGTAAAAAAATATAGTGAAGTACCTTTGTCAATCAGAATAGACTTCTACAGTGTAGCTTGTCAAAATTACACTGCCGTATTTTACTAATATGTGATATTATGCCGCATTACACGATAGACCTGAGGCGAGAGCCGCAGTACCACTCGAAAACGGTTCTACAAATAAAGGCTCGTTGCTGGAAGTGGACTGGGCAGCAATAAAAGCGTGAATCTATTTGGCAGCCACTCTGTGAAACTTCAGAAAAATTATCGTACAAACATCGGCCGAAGGACCCGAGACAGAAGCCAACAGACAAAGTGTCAACAAACGACTACAAAGCCTTAAAAATTATACAAGTCAAATTGTTTAAACATCATGAAACAATTCTTTATAAGAAACTTACGATATAAATACACAATTTACTTTGTAAATACGTATGATTATCTAAAAGTATGGGCCACTTTAACCACTCATGAACACAACACGTTAGAATTCTGTAAGAATTACTATTTGAAATGTTGAGTTGAAATGTTTGTAAATCTATCCGACTCAACTGTTCGCTTATTAGCCCGTAGCTCACAAACCACTTAAACTAAGGTAAACTAACCTAAGGACAACACCGACACCCATGCCCGACAGGGGGACTCGAACCCCGACGGCGAACGGCCACGCGCACTGCAGCACAGCGCCCCAGCGCGCACGGGTAATTCGCCGCGGCTAATGTTGAGTTCGAAGACACGTCTCTCATTTCTGTAAAAGATGAATGTAGATTGTACAGTTCGCGCCGTTCCTGTCTAATTTGCATCCAGCGTGAGATATACCGGGTGATCAAAAAGTCAGTATAAATTTTAAAACTTAATAAATCACGGAATAATGTAGGTAAAAATTGACACACATGGTTGGAATGACATGGAGTTTTTATAAACAAAAAAGTGTCCGACAGATGGCGCTTCATCTGATCAGAAACGCAATACTTAGCATAACAAATAAAGGCAAAGCAAAGTTGATGTTCTTTACAGGAAATGCTCAATATGTTCACCATCATTCCTCAACAATAGCTGTAATCGAGGATTAATGTTGTGAACAGCACTATAAAGCATGTTCGGAGTTATGGTGAGGTATTAGCGTCGGGTGTTGTCTTTCAGCATCCTTAGAGGTGTCGGTCGATCACCACTTGCGACTTCAGGTAACCACAAAGCCAATAATCGCACGGACTGAGGTCTGGAGACCTGGGAGGCCAAGCATGACGAAATTGGCGGCTGAGCACACGATCATCACCAAACGACGCGCGCAAGAGATCTTTTGATCACCCGGTATGTGTGTGTGAGTGTGTGTGAGAGAGAGAAAAAAATGTTCAAATGTTTGTACAGCTTGTGGGACTTAACTACAGGGTCATCAGTCCCTAAACTTACAAACTACTTACGAACTAGGACGGCACAAATATCCATGCCCGAGGGGGGATTCGAACCCCCGACCGTAGTGGCCGTGCAGACCGTTACTAAAGCGCCTCAGTCCCCTCAGCCACGGCGGCCGGCTGAGAGAGAGAGAGAAAGAGAGAGAGAGAGAGATGTAAAGAGTAGCCTGGTAGTCATTGAGGGTCGAGGAGGAGGAGAGGGCGGGGCGAAATGAGGACTGTAAACACCTCCGCAACCATAGGACGATGTTATTGTTTCGCCAAATAATGGCGAAGTTAGATCACTGTTGGTGTTACGTGATGAAGGTTGTTATAATGTACAGAAGCCGTGCTGAAAAAGCAGCGTATTGGTTTAGTAGTCACGTTTTTCACAACCGGGTTCCAAGCTTTTATGAAAACTCGTGAAACGTTAGTTTAAAGGTGCATGACGTGGAACATTTGTTCGTCATCTCTTTCACGTTTTCACATAAATGACATGCACTCACAGTCATTTCTCTATTATTCACGTTCTTTTCGCAATAAAACAAATTACTCACGCGCACCATGCGTTTTGACTCGTATGAACTGCGCACAAATATGGCGCTGGTAGTATTACAACAGCAGCTCTGTCCTATCGCCCGAGTCCGTTTACCTCTCTGCTCACTGAACCCACCCACGTATATTCATTTACAAGTCCTCGGTGTGGGGAATAGTAATTGCATGCATTGCTTTCCATAATAATGCATGAGGTTATCCAGTTCTTGTTCTGACCCACTCGAAAGCGACATGATTTAAATGATAATTCTTGTGGCAACACTACACTTAGGCAGCCATTGAAGTGTTCATTCCTGTTCCGAAAGTTGCCGTATTTCACACTTCCGCCTAACTGACGAATAGAATGGCATTTAATGCAGCAGGTATGATTGTATGTATGTTAACGTGGAGTCTGTGTGGCGATACGAATGAGACAGTGCGCACCGGTTCATTTCAACCTGCTGGATTGTTTTGCCTGTGATGCGTCTCGAGTAGCGTTCAGTTCAGTCTTTTTTTCTGTGCTTCGAGTACGCATTAATTAATGCGGGATTATGAGTGTAAATAAACATTTAGAGTACTCTAATTGAAGTGAACCTTTTATATTATTATATGTAGACTACGATCGTGCATGAGAACATTATTCTTTAACAATAATAATTCGAATTATATTCATAAGGCAGATTGTTCGTGTTACAACACTGGCATTTTATTTAACATAGACGCGTTTTTGTAATTAAAATCGTAGACTGTAAGTCAGATTGTACTTTAAGAAGGGTTCTATTTCAGAAATCACACATTGAAAAAGACTGTGTCACTCCATTTTAAATCTTACGCAGTAAATACACCGCTAATAACAATTAGGGGATCAGGTGAGATATCGTACACAATATACATATGATTTTATTAAGATTTTTGTGTAATTCAGTATGATATTTTTCTGTCTCGACTCTTTACTGGAGTTTTACATGGCGTTTTCTTTAAACGATGCACCGTGGCTACCATACTAATGAAAAAGTCATTCTTGTTGCCGTCAACTATGACGTATGATCACCTCGAATGGCCAGTACAGTTGCAGAACTGCATGGCACGGACAGATCTTGAAGGTTATTTGGCCATTCTTCCATGACGTGCTGGTCTGGCTGCAATGCGTCTCCCAAGGGCATCCCAGACATGCTCAGTTGGGTTGAAGTCTGGTGAACAAGTTGGCCACTCCATTATTTCCTGTCACTCAGCTTCAAGCGTATTGTCCACCGCTGCATCTCTGTGGGGACAAGCGTTATCTTCCACCAGAACGAACCCATCACCTACGACACCAGCGTAGGATCTCATCTCTATACCTCTGAAAGGTCAAAGCGCCATTCTGAACGACATGGAAGTCCGTACGTCCACCAATACTGACTCCTGCCCACGCCATTCTCCACCACCATGCTTCTTGCACGTAAGCAGGAGTGTTCTGAGTTCGACATTGTTACCTGATGAGCGAACGCCGATATTCAGCCTCAACATAAAATCTTGACTCATTTGTGAACACTAACCGGCGTCATTCGTTACCACCCCAATCCTGCTCTGCCTGGTTTCTGCGGGCTAAGTGGTGCCGTGATTTTAATGTGACACACACCCATAGGCAGGGTACGTAGAGGGCACATTCCTGAAGGCGATTTCGGACTGTTTGCTGCCTGCGGGGTGCGTTGCAGCTGAGTTGCAATCAGCCTCCTGTCTCGGCGGACCGGCCGCGGTGGCCGAGGTGACTGAGGCGCTCCAGTCACGGTCAGCACGGCCACTTCCGTCGGGGGTTCGAATCCCCCCTCGGGCATGGATATTGGTGTCGTCTTTAGTATAAGGTAGTTCTTAAGTAGTTTGTAAGTTTAGGGACTGATGACCCCGTAGTTAAGTCCCATAAGCTTAACATTTAAACATTTTGAACGAAATTCGCTATTGGCAGAAATATTGATAATATTATCATCACTGTAATTCGTCACCACACAGTAATTTAACAGATGCCTAAGCGAGGCAATGACGACAACAGTGTAGGTTAATATCTCGTTGTTTTCATTCTCCCTGGAGCGGGAATACAGATTAAGCTGCGAGTGCTAAGGAATGAATGCAGTTGACTCATATGTGCAGTCAGTGTGGCATATGGAAGTTTGGGTCGGTCTTGGAGTCGTGTTCGGGTGGCCTAGTGGTTAAGGCGACCGCTCGCGAAAAGCGGGAAACCCGGGTTCGAGTTCCGGCACGGCACAAATTTGCATATGTCACTATTTGGTAGAACATCTATACCTTATATGGTGACGCTAAAAGAATTTCGCCATTGCGAGAAAATATATATATAATAACGGAGATCATCTCTTGCTGTTGTTCCCGTGGACGACCGTGGCCGTGCCATTTAACGGTTCCTGTTGTCTGAAATCGTGTCCAGGTCATGGAAAGTAGGCTTTAGGACACTCTGTCTGTCCCACTTGTAACTTCCCTATGGCTCTCCATGCCATAGGTTCGGGTAATTAACTGCAAGTAAATTATTTAGTGAGTTTGTGTGTAACATAAAAAACTTCAAGCAAAGGCAAATGAACAAAATTTCACTGATTCCTCCGTCGGTTATTGGTAGAATATCACCGTATTGAATTAAAAGCACAATTTTATGTATGTTCTACTCATGTATTTTACGTAGTTCACCAGAATTTGGCTTAAAAAGTCATCTTCATATTTTTCCTAACCGTGAGAGCCAGAGGGGAGTGGGCCAGGCTATCCCCCTTGTCCTCAACTATGGGTGCCCATGTCAGGAATTCAAAGTGCCCAACGTTTGCATAGCGTAGATCGTTGAGCTACAATGGAACAAACATCATTTCCATAATTATCAATATGTGTAGCGATGTCCCTCATTTAGAACGTCGAAATGAATAGCTCTGCCCCCAAAAAAGTCCTGATTGTAATCAATAATTTCATTCCTCTATAGACTACTCACGTCATATTTTATAGTCTAGTTAATATGCAGTAGATAGTCGCGCCAACTTGTAACATTTTTACTTAACTTTAGACGGAGTAGCTATTATGGGATTTCGAAACAGCGAGTTCCTAACATCATCCCATTCAGTAAATTTGTATTTTAAATAACGCCAATAGCAAATAAATAAAAATTAGAAACACACAACTTTAACTACTTCCAAAACCACTACATTCTAATTTAGAGTCAGGACGATCCCCCCAGCGCCTCACGATTCTTTCGTGAGTACGTGCGTGACGAGCACGGGGCCCCGAGCTAATGCAGTCTTCCTTCCTTCTTTACTTCCCGAACTGCACTTCCTATCCTATTTACTTTCCCCCTTCACTCCTTTCCTACACTCACTTCTTCCTCTCCCCACTGGGGGACTGATAACTTTAGCAGTTTAGTCCCCATATCCCAAACAAACAATCCAATCCAATCCAGAGACGAAGCATAATGGAATTCTGTACGATCACCAAATCCTTTTTAAAAAAGTTGTCTAATCAAATAGTTCAGTATCGAAAACGTAACTATACGAAACCAAATCAATCATTAAATACTGCAGAAAGCTCACCAAAACGTAAATATTACAGTAAATAAACAAATTTATACCACGCCCTCCAAGCAAAACTTCAGCATATTTAACCACGAACCTACGGCATATCAAAAATCTCACAATAAAACAAAATCGCAGATTATTCGAACGAAATAAATGTTTTTACAAATAATCAGTTATAAATATCGATGTTTCCGACGGATGAATGCAAACGAAATCAAACCTGCTATGCCCCATTGCCTACACATTAAAGTTATACTTATCAGTGGCAAGAAATACATTACTTCAACATTTCGTCTATTGTTGTTGTCGTCGTCTTCAGTCGGCAGACTGGTTTGATGCAGCTCTCCATGCTACTGTCCTGTTCAAGCCCCTTCATCTGCGAATAAGAACGACAACCTGCATCCTTTTGAATCTACTTACTGTATTCGTCCCTCGGTCTCCTACGATATTTACCCCACACACTTCTTTCTAATGCTAAGATAACGATACTTCGATGTTTCACAATGTCTCCCATCAACCTATTCTTCTCTTAGGATATGCCAGAACTCCTCCCAAATTCGGTTAAGAACCTCCTCGTTAGTTACCCATCTAATCTTCATCATTCGTCTGTAGCACCACATTTCAAAAGCTTCTATAATCTTTTTGCCTGTGTGGTGTCGCACAAGTCTGAAGTGCGCGCCACGTACTTTCACCGCCCGCCGCCATGCAATCACGGCGCGGCGTTCTTACGTCAGCCACGAGCGCCCTCTGCTGCAACTCCGCTCGTGGCAACCACTGAGCTGCATCGGGCACTTGGGATTAGGACAGGCACTAGGACGCATCAGTAGCCAGGCCTCTACCTGGATAAACTATGTATCAGCATTCTGCAGTCAAGAACTATGTAAAAGGTAAGTATTACCATGTTTCTATGAAATACATATCATGTTCTAATCTAGCTTAGTGTTTCTAGTTTCTGCTGCCCCACTGGGCCGCGGTGGAGTAGCCGAGCGGTCTAACGCGCCTCGCTGAGGAGCGCGCGGTTGCTCGCCGTGGAGGTTCGAGTCCTCCCTGGGGCATGGGTGTGTGTGTTTGTCCTTAGTTTAGTTTACCTAGGTTTAAGTAGTTTGTAAGCTACGGACTGATGACCACGCAGTTTGGTCCGATAGAATTACAAACATTTGAACATTTGTCCCACTGGCTGGTCACCTCCGTACCCGCACCCGCGTGCATCCTATTTTCCTGTGTCGGTCTCTCTCTGCTCGGCCAGCGACACCCAGGACAACCGACGGAAACGAGACCCAAACATCTGAATTCCTGATCGTCTATGTTTCTCTCTCATGCAATGCTGCACTCCAGACAAATGCTTTCAGAAAGGACTTGCTAACATTTAAGTTAATATTGGATGTCAACAAATTTCGATTCTTCAGAAACGTTTTTCTTCCAATAGCCACCTTGGAGTTTCGATTTTCTTCACTTCGGCTATCAGAACTTATTTTGTTGCCAAAGTAACAAACCTTATCTACTGCTTTTAGTGTCTTCTTACATAAACTAATTCCTTCAGCACCGCCAGGTTTTATGACACAATATTCCATTACCCTTGTTTTACTCTTGTTAACCTTCATCTTATACCCTCCCTTCTACGCTCCCTATATTTCACCCGGATACCTTCAGAATATGGAAGAGCGTATTGCAGTCAAACTTGTAAAATGATTTCTACAGATCTAAAAATTCTAAAAACGTATATTTGCCGTTCCCTAACCTAACTTCTAAGAGAAGTCGTAATGTGTTCTTACTTTTCTGCTAAACACAAATTGATCTTCGTCATGGTCGGATTCCACCAGTTTTTCCACTCGTCTGTAAGTAATTCGTGTTAGTATTTTGCATCCATGATTTATGAATCTGCTGCAACGCTCACGTTTTGTCTGTACTTGCTTTCTTTGTGATTGGAATTATTATATTCTTCTCGTAGTTAAACAACCCAGAACGAACATGCATAAACGACCGCAAAGCATCGATATACCTGAAGAGGAAAAGTTAAAAATAAAATATAAAAATAAAAAAACCGTAACTTGTAGGTTTTTTTTTTCCATCTTAGGTCCCAAAAAGTTTTCGCGCACTCTTATTACTTGAACACAACTATTTTCTGTAAGATTTTGAGTTGTTCAAAGGTAACAACTTTTTTTTGTGCATTTGTTCTATTTTGTGAACATGCCAGGAAATACATACCAATGGCCGCGGTGGAGTCGCCGAGCCGGCCGCGGTGGCCGAGGGGACTAAGGCGCTTCAGTCACGGTCTGCACGGCCACTTCGGTCGGGGGTTCGAATCCCCCATCGGGCATGGATATTTGTGCCGTCCTAGTGCGTATGTAGTTCATAAGTAGTTTGTAAGTTTAGGGACTAATGACCCCGTAGTTAAGTCCCATAGACTATACAAACATTTGAAACATTTTGGAGTCGCCGAGTGGTCTAAAGCGCCTCGCTGCGGAGCGCGAGGTTGCTCGCAGTGGAGGTTCGAGTCCTCCCTGGGAATGGGTGTGTGTGTTGTCCTCGGGTTAGTTTACCTAGGTTTAAGTAGCTGGTAAGCTACGGACTGAACTACAGACAACGTAATACTATCTACGTTAAAAGCGTCCATAGCAACCGTGCCAAAGACAAACATTTTAGTAGACGCATTGAATCTAATTAATGACTTTCAACATGTTCCATAAATAGTTAATAATTGCGTAGAAAAAATGAAACAAGGTAATTTGTTGAATTATACACTTCCCTTCCGTTTCATTAAGGAAAGACAGTTGCCACAGAAATCTAGGAGTTTATTTGTATATGAAACTACCAGCATCAGCCCGTTGTTTAGAATATTCATTATTACAGTATCCCCCCAGTATATTTGCATATGCTTCAGAAGACCACTGTTCAATTCATTGTTACGTATTTCACGCCATGTTCACGAAGAAGAACAAACGCATATTTCAGAGGGAGCTCTCTTACTTTAAATATTGGAAAGCATAGCTCTATTTAATTAATGACAGTGGTCGTTTAGGATCCATGGTGGAAAAAAAAGATGTTTGTAGTTTTTTTACTCGTCTTGTACTGTTGATGCCAGATGTTAACTGCTAATGTGTCATTTTTAGACTCTGGATTGTAAAATCAAGTGACGGTGTCAAATCGCTGTTATTTTTGCAAAGATCTCTGTAAGGGTGCGAGTTATGAAAAAGACATGAGAGAGGAAAGTTGTACGAAATTTTCTTCTCTAAAAATTGGTTTCTTCAATTTTCGTGTCATATGAACAGTTTATTTGCAATTAAATTTCCTGCTATAAAATATGACATCACAAATGGCCTTTTTTAGTGTTACTAACCTATTTTTTGTCCGAGATATTTGAAAAAGGGAGGTTCTCGTCACTAGTAGCTAACAATTATGTTTGTAAAATTTCGTGTTGATTGGTTGAACGGTTCGACCTAACAAGTGGAAACACGTTAAAGATATCGTCGAATCCAGTTTTTCATTTATTTATTTATTTTTTTTTTTTTTCACACACACAAGTGAACAAAGCTGTAAAAGTGTAGATAATTTTCTCCTGTATAAATTCTTTTATTTAAATTTCGCGTGATACATGGAGCTTAGCATAAAATAACCGCAACGTCAATCTATCAAATGTTCCACCGACGTTTCCGCCACTATTGCAAGCGGCCTTCTTCTGGATATCAATGCGTACCCAGAAGAGTTTTATCAACAATGACAACGGCCGCGGAAGCCTTAGTTTACATGTAACATAAGAGTTCCATATGGAGAGCTCAGGAAAATTGACCGACACTCCACCTGGAGAAAGTTTATTTTTATTTACTTTTTTTTATTGGGAGGGGGCAACAGATTTAGCAGGAGTGTTGTAGAGAATCTGAAATAAATTACTTGGAAACCTGCCCACAGAAAATTAGTTATTAGTTATGACAAAGAAGCGTTGTGTGAGGATACAGGGTTTTAGGTTAGTAACCTCTTTGGTACGTTTTGGTCGAATGATAGTTATCGTTGGTGTGCAGCGAGAGCTGCTGGCAAAAATGCTTAGGTTGGAATGTTCTTTGTTTGTTGGCCGGTGTGCGGCAGTCTCCCGCCGACCGCAGAGCAAGGCAGTAGCTTGCTGACAGTGTGTCCGTAACCCGCGTTTAGCGGTGGCTAAAGTTTTGCCCATCAGTCGTCTCGCATATGAGTTTCGGTTGTAATTGCGTATTGTTTCAGTGTGGACTTTTTAATAATTGTCGTTCCGTAATGAAGGAAGTTAACAAAGTTTATTGTTATGGATCAACCTAGTAATTGTCCGCATCCCATACCGTCAAATCATTGGAACAATTATTAAATGATTAAGCATAAAATAGAATGTAACGGCAACTTCGCCCATCGAGGATTACCTGGACGCAGCTGTGACGTTACAGTTGGAGTAATTCTGCAGGAACTTCTAAACAAGATAAGTACCTAATACATTAATTTCTGGCTTTGACCCTTAGACTATTGTGGATCTAACACTTTCCGGTGACAATTACACTTTAACAAGTAAATGCACAGAAAGGGTCTCGCCTGCTACGACCCCTGAGATGGGAGCAGGCTCAGTTGATTTCTTGCTAAATGAAGTCAGCGAAACGGCGAAGCTGGCAGCTTTGCGAGCAGTTTCTAGTGCTGCAGGCTAAACAGTGGCACGAGCACGGAGGGTCAGAGGGCTACCTGGGGAGTTGTTGTGCAGCAGCCCCGCGCCCCGTGTGGCCGGCTGGGACTGCCCTTGTAAATGTGGCCTCCCCTCCCCTCCCCTCCTACGCCTAATTAGCGGCGCTGGCCGCCTGCAGAGCGCTCTGCCGGCCGCCTAATGGAATTCCCGCCGCCCGTCTCTCCTTGATGGCAGCAAACACGCAATTAACCGACGACTCTCAAGGAGCGCGCCGCCAGAGGCTCAGCAGCGCCGCCAGCGGCGAACGGCAGAACCAGCGGCCGGCAGCCGCGCTACACCCACTGGAGCCGCTGTCCAGCCTCATACCAGCGGCGGCTCCTGTATAGGTCTGCAGGTTTGCGCTACCTCCAGGAATAATAATATTGTTAAACTCCGTTTGCTGTTTAGAAATTCTATGCAGGGGGAGAAGTAGCGCTGCATTTAATCCCTTTTGAAACGCCCGGGCTGCTTCGCGGCGACCGCTCCCGAGTGGACCGAACTTCGCTGACAGCGGATGGGTTTGCAGCCGGCCTGCAAACGCCAACTAGGGTGTCTCAGGAAGTGTGTGGGGGGGAACGCTTGGCAACAGTGTTCCCCTATAGGCGCCTTGAGTCACAGACAAATATATACAGACGGGAAACGTCCGTAAGGGCCCGGTCCTACGCTCAGGGGTGCGGGATGGGAGGTTTTACAGCAGTGCCGTAAGATGTCCCATGATGGCTCTGCGGTCAGAAGCATCCCTTTAAACTGGCCAGAGCAGGGGGCAGGTATCGGCTGCCCCCACCACCACCTCCCCTCACGCGCCGCACGCCGTACACAGCCGTGGCCTCGTGGCAGGCGGCACGAGCTCTCCCCTCAGCCTCCCCTCCACGCTACTCTCTGACGTGCGAGAGGCACCCTAAGCTAGGGAACCGCCTGACACCTGCTAGCATCTTACGGAACTACGAGGGGAGCGTAGGACAGTGGTTTAAGGGGGGGCTGCTCTTCTGTATATGTTACTCTGTGCTTCAGTGTATACACATCGCGACCGAGCCACCCTGTCAGCCGCAGAAACAGAGTCCCAACTCTCCCGAAGACAACTGGAGTCGTCCGCCGTTCGAACGAAGTGGGCTTTTCGCGCCTTCTTAAGCAGTTCACATGTAGCTGCAAGTGAAGTAACTGCGTTGTGTCCGTTCTTCAGCGTGTTTTATAGTGCATTTGAGGCTCAAGTGAACAGGTGAAATAATGAATCAGGTAATTTCCTTGCTTTCTGAACGCTTCAATTTACGCAAGTTTGAATACGAATTAGAAATCATGAGCCTAGTTAGACCGATTCCTAGTTTGACAATTTCACAGACAGTTAAAACGAAAAGTCGTCAATTCAACATAAAATTTAACTCGGAAACTCGGAACTGTACAGCAAGTATGAATGTGTGGCTGCGTTGTGAAAAACGCCTTATTTTGTTTTCCTTGTTTATTAATTGGAGGAGAGTTTCCTGGACTAAACAAGGAGTCATTGACATTCGACACCTTCACGATAAAATAAGGGAACACGGACTTTTTTCTGTCCATGTCAATAATGTTTTGAATCTGGCAGGTCTAGGCAATGTAAATATAGCCTCTTAATTAGTCAGGGATACAGAAAGTCTGTGCCATTACACACTCAAAAGGTTACAGATAATAGGTACACACTAAATCTAATAATTAATAGTATCCGTTCCAGTGGTTCTTCGGAACTTGCCTGCAGAGGACACGATGAGACTGAATCATCTTCCAATCCTGGCGTTTTTCGCCTTGATTAATTTTAGTGCAGAATTAGATTCATTATTAAATCGCATTTGGAAAAGGCAACAGTTTTTAAAAGCACCTCCAAATGATCCAGAATGAACTCCTCCGATGCATGCTTCAAGCCTGCCAAGAGGAAATCAGGAACGAAATGAAGCGTGCCGAGTTTCTGGTTGTAATAGCTGACGGCACCAGCGATGTAGTCTGAGCTTTCCACATGGTTGTAGTATATAGGTGCATTATTAATGGAAGACCAGTTGAAAGATTTTGGGATTTTATAGCACAAGAAAAGCATGATGCCCAGACTCTGGCAACGCATCATAGAACAGTTAAGTAACCATTTACAGATTTGTCCACACAAATTAATAGCCCATTAGTCATGAGTAATTCGTCACGTGAGGTGCAGGCTCTTGTGAAGCAAAAGTTTTCCAATGCTTCATACATTCATTGCTATGTCCATCAATTAAATCTCATTATGCTTAATGCCACTTCTATTAATAAAGATATGCAATTATTTTTCGCCAAAATTGACTTTACAGCTTTGCAGTTTTTTATTCATCTACATCTAAGATATCTTGGCTCAATAGCGCTTTTTCGGAACGCGTTGAGCTGCCATATTGGAGAGGTGGCAGCTGGTGAAAAAAGTGCACTACCATCTTTTCTGGTCACCAGCCGCCACTGCCTCATACCCCAGGCCACCGGCCAGAAAGCAAGCGCCGTTGAAAACCTAGAAAGGCTTTATTTTTATTTTTTTTAATTTTTTTTTTTTAATTCTTGATATATAAGAGCGTAATGAAAGGCTTTTTGTTTGAAATGCCTAAGAAACCCATTATTTATTTTCATTTATTTAGCTTATTTAGCTTGATCAGATTGGAGTCATCAGGCCGTCTCTTACACCGTAAAATGTTCAAATGTTTGTAAATCTATGGGACTTACTGCTTGGTTATTAGTCCCTAGGCTTACAAACAAACATACATTAAGTTAATCTAACCTAAGGACACCACACATACATATACACGATGAAAGGACGTAGCCAAAGGGTGAGGGGGGTCTTGGGGGTTCGGACCCCCCCCCCCTAACAGCTAAGCGATAAAATACTACTCAAACGTATGCTGAGGACAACACACACAGCCATGCTCGATGGTGGACTCGAACCTCCGAAGGGACTAAATGGAATAAGACACGACCTAGCTGCTGTTATCAGTTATACGACGAAAAAGAGTATGCAGTACCGACAGTCAACAAAGTCATCTATAGATTTTAATTATCTCTACATCTATAACAGCATCGGCTATTGCCGAGTCCTTTACCCATTGTCCATTGTTGGCCTTACTCCATTATTGCTGTGTTAAGCACTACAGTTCTTACTTGCAGTGGAATATAATGTAACTGCTGTCATTTATTTCTTTTGTGCTGTTAAGATAGTTTCCAACTATGGATAACTTAATAACAAGAAACGAGAGAAAAACCGACTTTCATTTGTCCACTTGCGTTATGGTAAGTTAAAATACGTACTATTATAATAGCTTATTTATCTTTTTACAGCAGTATTATGTTAGTAGTGGAGTCGTTATTTGGAGTGCCAATATTCTAGTATATCATAAAGCACCACTCTCAGTACATGTAATACTTTCTAAAGTTAGGTTTGAGAATAATATTTTATCTATAGGACGGATACGTTGCAATGACAACAACAGTAAAAGAACCAAGAATCTTGGAAATAAATGGGCATTAACCGATTATAGACTTACGCTCCCTAAATCAATATGCTAGGTATTTATGCTGATGTAAAACCTAATGCAAATTTTGGAAATACCAATCTGCAGTCGTGGCTTACAGGAAGCGAGCTTGGTGGCATGCAACCGTATCGTTGCCTGTGTTCAAATACAAAGAAACATTTCTCATTCTGATAATCTGACTTTGTTTGGAATAACAACTAAAGGTTCTGCTGGCGTATATTGAAATAATTTTTAAGAAATATTTTCCTCAATTTTGTATATAAAATACTGTAGTATTTGTACGAAGGTCTAACAAACGCAAACTATCTACATAAAATATAAATATGTTTAATTTGGCGGCCACAGTGGCCGAGCGGTCTGCGACGCGCCAGTCACAGTCTCCACGGCCGCTACGGTCGGAGATTCCAATGCCCCCTCGGGTATGGATGTTTGTGCTTTCTTTAGTATTAGATAGTTCATAAGTGAGCCCCCAGTTAAGTTCAAATGTTTGTTAAGCTTATGGGACTTAACTACTGGGTCATCAGTCCCTAAACTTACAAACTACTTACGAACTAGGAAGGCACAAATATCCATGCCCGAGGGGGGATTCGAACCCCCGACCGTAGTGGCCGTGCTGACCGTGACTGGAGCGCCTCAGTCACCTCGGCCACCGCGGCCGGCCCCAGTTAAGCCCCTTAAGCTTAACAAACATTTGAACAAACATTGTTAAATTTGTTTTTAGAATAAATGAAAACATGAGCGTTTCTAAATTTCTCTAACAAATCGGACCCCCGCCCCCTTTGCAATATCCTGGCTACGTTATTGAGCCGCGGGAGGACTCGAACCTCCACGGCGAACGGCCGCCCGCGCCGCAGCACGGCGCCTCAGTGAGCACGGCAATTCCGCCGCGGGTCTTGCATCGTAGCACGGTTCTACAGATACAGTACTTTTTTAAATCAGAGTTACCGGTGTATAACAGTGATTTCAAGTGATAACTATTAATAAGGTACTAATAACCTAATTTATGCAGACGGATCATGTAAAGGCATGTTTACGTTGGGACTTGTGTCGACAAATGTATGAGCGACATGCAGTCGCGCAGCCAGCATACCTCCCCCCCCCCCCCCCCCACACACACCCCGATAAGCGAGATTATAGTATGTCACGTTGTGTAAATTATTTTATAAAGCCCGCCTCCTTCAAGCTGTCCAAAAGTACTCATTTTTCACCCCCCGCCAGAAATGACAATGACGTAGTTTGCGTCTTGACCCCCCCCCCCCCCGATCCCCCACCTCTGGCCTACTGCATTTACTAATAGTAAAGGGTTCTTATCATTCGCTATCAGAAATATAAGAAGCTGTTTAATTAACATGAGATTATGTCTAATAACTGAACTATAACAACACTATTGTGGAATGAAATTTTCACTCTGCAGCGAAGTGTGCGCTGATATGAAACTTCCTGGCAGATTAAAATTGTGTGCCGGAACCGGGACTCGAACCTGGGACCTTTGCCTTTCGCGGGCAAGCGCACTACCGACTGTGCTATCCCGACACGACTCACGATGCCGGCTCACAACTTCACTTCCGCCAGTACCTCGCCTCCTACTTTCCAAATTTCACAGAATCTCTCCTGCGAACCACGCAAGACTAGCACTCCCGGAAGGCAAAGGTCTCAGGTTCGAGTCCCGGTTCCGGCAGACAATTTTAATCTGCCAGGAAGTTTCAACACTATTGTAGTTCGTAGTTTCTGGCGGACTTCATAAGTTTCCACTCGGTGGCCTGCTAAGCAGCACGTCACCGCATGTGAACAATCGGCTCGTAATTTCAGCATAGTAGTATCAATAGCGGCAGCATCGAAGCTGGTCGCGGCGGCATTAAAATCGCTCACTGTTACAGCACGATACGTCCTCAGTGGCGGCATCACGTTGGCGACCCACTGTCACGTTAACTTGAGCTTCGCAAATTATAGTTTCGTTGTGATTTATTACATGTGTACTATTTCAAATTTCATTTCCGGCATGTTTTTAATAAAAAGAATTAAAAAAAATTGGGCGCTGCGCCCCCTCCCACGCCTGTGGTTGTGCCACTGGCGACATGTATAAACAAGTTCGGGACATTTATCGCGAGTTGTGTGAGCTGACAAGTAGTAAAAAAATGTTCAAATGTTTGTATAGTCTATGGGACTTAACTACGGGGTTATCAGTCCCTAAACTTACAAACTACTTATGAACTAACTAAGACTAAGGACGGCACAAATATCCATGCACGAAGGGGGATTTGAACCCCCAACCGTAGTGGCCGTGCAGACCGTGACTGAAGCGCCTCAGTCCCCGCGGCCACCGCGGCCGGCAACAAGTAGTGACCTCACACATTTCATGATCGCGCGTTTACACCAGTTGATTGGTGTCAGCTCGCGATGGCTTCCCACGACGATGTCAAATATTCTACATTTTTATGTGGCGGTGCACTTTCTCTTTTGGATGTTAAAAGGAAAAAAAAGACTGAGGTAACGCAGAAGGTGGCAACGATACTTCCTTCGCAAACCTGCTATTCACGGAGCGTACGTAATGCTTGTTCAAGAATTAACTCCAGAAATCCGCACCTATTTCCAAAATAATGTTAAGGTAATTATGAAAGATTGCTGTACATTGCTGTCACTCTTGGATATTCTCGTATCTCGAACCAACATGCAATTACCAGAGAATCAATTGATAATGATACTGCGATTTTTGTCCGCTGGGGATTCCTTTTCCATGTTAATGTACTTGCGTAAAATTAGCTCAATTTGAAATATTAGTTTTCTGGTTTCTGAGGCCATTGTACAAGTTTTATACCAAGAAGTGAAGGAAGAATGCAATTTATTGAATTTGTAATAAGTATATATACCGGTAATGCACTAAAATTTCTTTATTTCATTAATTGCTAGGAAGCTGTCAAATATACCTTGCAATATAATTTTTTTCAAATGCTGATAAAAAGAAATACTTTTTAGAGCTTTACAATGACTGACATCCATTATTACAAATTACAGCATTGGGTTGCTAATTTAATGTGTGTTAGTGAATGTGGCAATTAATTAGAGAGTCCCCGCTTCAAGCTGCTAATTAAAAATGTTAATTCGTCAGGGATACCACCTGTAAGATCTAAATAATAGCCGCGTAATGTCATATTGTGGTCACGCCGGTTAACAACGACAAATCCTTTTCACCACTATGGCGTGTGACCCCTCCCACACAATTACTTAATATTCAGTTCAAGATTGCTAGCTCAATGTAGTTTGAAATGTCCCTTTGGATGGTGCCCTCCTTAGGTCGTGTACTCAACGATATGCGGATTGCTGTGTGTGATGCTGAAAAGAATGGCTTAATAAGGAGTTGGTTCTGTCTACTCGAAATGATGGTAGTTTTTACTAAGTCACGTGCGGTGTATTATATATGAACGGTAGTCAAGTATGAAGTCAGGTGCACAATCATCACTTCGCGGTATAGACCAATCAACTTTGCTGAGCACCTTTGTATGAAAACAAAATACTAATATTAACCTCTGTTACTAAACTTTTCCCAGTTGCGATATTTTAAGTATCGGAAAACTTTAGCCTGCACAAATTATCAAAATTCATCGAAAGTTTGCTTACACCACACTTCACTCGTAGCATTGATAGCTCTCAATTTATCACCACAAAATAATTAATTAAAACACTTTCACATCCTTTTATAGATCTGCAATCTACACCACAAAATACGTCTTACCTCAATTGAGGCCCTCCAGCGACTGGTGATCAACTCACGATTATTACTTGGTGCTTAAATTCTGTAACTAACACGCTAGTGGCTGATTTGTACTGACCAATCTGAATGTATTATCTATTTCTTAATGTCCATTAACGTGGCTTTCTGTGTGAACTATGTCGTTAATCCTATGGCAGGAGTCGCCAAGTGTTATGAAGTACTATAGTACAGCAATTAATTATCTTGGGTCGCCACCATATTTCTCCAAAATATGGAAATTTAAAATGTTACTGATCAGCTATGATATGATCATATTTTCAAACATATAATAAATATTCCTACTCGATTGCAATGTATCAGTTGTACCAAACAAACAAAAATGTACTTGACAAATTATTGGTAAACTGTGTAATTTAACTATTCTGTTTCCCCTCCAAAATAGTGACAAAGGAACTTTCTTAAATGAAAAACATCAGCTCAAAATCAATTTATTACAATTAAACATTCAGATGACATTTCCTATCATGTAAAACAAATAATGGTATTCACACAATCTTTTACAAATGTTAAAACATTGACACACAAAAAATGACTGGCTGAGTCAAAGGTCGGAGGTTTTGCAAACCAGAATGCTATTAGATTGGCTACACAGGGGCTTGAAATTATCGCTAGCCCTAAGCTCCCCAGAGTAAATAGGCAGGTCTTAAAAGAATAAATTAAGGGACAGAATCCAATAAGTCTGATTCATATAACCCCCCAGCAAGTGCGTCACCTTACCAACACAGATGATCATTGACGGCAGTGTCTCAGGCTCGCAGGCAGCAGGTGGTGGGAGCGGATGAGCTGAAATTTTTATCCGGCCGTAATTGCTGCGACCTGTTAAGCAGGGTCGACATGTAACTTAATACATCGTCAGTAGCATCGGCGTCGCTAGGTAGTTGCTGTGCGTTTCTATCACGCTAGTAGATAGTAGACTAATCAATATTTTGCATAGGTGACACGAAGGCCACTTGGCACAAATCGATCAGTCACTTACATAATAAGATCTGTAAGGAAAAAAAAAAAAAAAAAAAAAAAAAAAAAAAACCTCACACACACACAGTGCCAGATTCGCAAAGGCGCGAATGTTCAAATAGAGACTTCTAGCAAAACGAAAACTAAACTGTGGCCGCTCACAGCGTAACCACCGAACAATGTAACGTCCGTGAAGTAAACACAAGTTCTATAAGGTCCGAATCTTCGGAATCAAACACAAGTCTAACTAGAGGACCGTTTAAGACGATGTCCTCCCCGCGGATCTACACGGAGTATTGCGTGTCCCGAGGTCCGTACACTTCGGACGCTCAAACAGGAGTCTAGCGAGGTCCGTGCACTTCGGACGCTCTAACACGAGTCCTCGTACGTCCTCGCGCTCTGCCGCAGCTCACGGCAAGTGCCGGGCGGCCAAACCCACGCGCGAAAAGACGCACCAATATCTGCTGACGGCTAATAGTCAAACCAATCGGATGGCGTAGCGCCGTTGACAAATTGTTTAGCTGTCATACTAAAATACTCTGCCGAATCAGGACGTGTTCTCTGCGGCTGCCAAGAGGCTCCGCCCACGCCACCAAAGCTTCCCGCCGATTTCACCGTTCCCAGGGTGAGTGCCCTGCAAGGAATTTCAGCTTGCTCCTAGCTACAGTCACGCGGCCTAAAAATGTTGACGTTGTGCTATGTATACAGTCGCTGGAGCCAAACCCCTGGGGTGCCAGACGGGCAGAAAGCTTTCCTCTCAACCTAACCATTTCTCACACTAACTATGCTCAAACTCTGCTGCCTTCAAGGAAGTATTTTAGATAATGCCTAAGGGCAATACGTCTCCATAAACAGCCCGGGGCCCAGACCACTCTGCTATTGTTTGTATCCGGCAAATTCCTCTCATGCGAAACGGCCGAATGACTAAAAAGGCAGTCCCCGCTATCACCCACCGTAAACTGCGGTCCAGTATTGTGTAAAGCGTGTCCAACACACTCTAAGAAATTCTGCCAGGTATACTCCGCCCCCCGGACGTAGCGTGGCGCTGAGCAGGTGAAACCAGGGAGAGACCTCCAAGAGCGTCTCTACTCTGCGCGGCCTGACCGTACCCAACACGGAAAACCACATTTTAGCAGCCAAGCTGCGTCAATAAACATTAAAAACCCGAAATTTTCATATAAACATAGAATGTACCACAATCCCAGGAGCCCATAACGCCTGATGTGTCCCCAAAAAGTAAAGAAAGATCTACAGAGAAAAATGTTACATATTTCAATAATTAGGGTAAAGAGAAAGATACACAAGGTTAGTATGAAAAATAGACTAATTACAGCCCCCGTCTCACATCTGTTAGCCGTGGTGGAGTAGCCGAGCGGTCTAAAGCGTCTCGCTGCGGAGCGCGCGGTTGCTCGCCGTGGAGGTTCGAGTCCTTCCCGGGGGCATGGGTGTGTGTGTTTGACCTTAGGTTAGTTTACCAAGGTTTAAGTAGTTTGTAAGCTACGGACTGATGACCACGCAGTTTGGTCCGATAGATTTACAAATATGGGTGTGTGTGTTTTGTCCTTAGGTTAGTTTACCTAGGTTTAAGTAGTTTGTAAGCTACGGACTGATGACCACGCAGTTTGGTCCCATAGAGTTACAAACATTTGAACATGACACCTGTTAGTTGTGAAGTGTGCTATAATTACTGCAGTCTTGATTGTACTCATCGGTAACGCTGGAGTTATTAATCAATCTGTTACACAATGATAAACATTTGCATAAGAAACTGTAGCAGATCCCGCCACAGAAAAACAGCGAGGCCGCGCTCTCCGCACGCTTACCAGGAAGCGGCAACATATGAACGGTCGGCCTGGCATCTGTTGTAACCGCTACGGAAGAGCCTGCACACACGTGCCTTACAAAGCTGATACGGGCCGCTGACGGCTGCCCATACCGAAAATTAAATATATTAAAAATGTCTTAATTTCATTAAATAGAAAATTGTGGGGTAACGTCACAAAATTCCGAGGACACTTTCTGCACAAATAAAATATCCAGTAGCATTAATGTAGGGATGCAATCGTACGTATTAAATGAGTCGCATTGTATTTTGATCTAACCACTAACTCATTTTTAATAAGATGTTTGCATTGAAGATCGCTTTCTTCATTTAATTACATAAGCGGTTTCGGCGTGCCTTCTTCAGACCTCCGAGGTTTGGTTTCGAACCCCCTCTTGGGAATGAATGTTGAGTTTTGCCGCCCCACGTTTCCCACGTGCCTTGCGTCGGCCCTGATTCCTTGCATAATCTCTACACTTAGCGTTCAGTCTCCTGCTAGCATTTACATACATTAAGCGACAATACTATGTAAGTGTAAATTTTATCCCTTTATTGGAACATATCCCCATTCCAAAGAAATCAGGTGCAGACAAGTGTGAAAATTACACAACCATCAGTTTGATAAGTCGTGGTTGCAAAATTTTAACAGGAATTATCTACAGGAGAATGGAAAAGCTGGTAGAAGCTGACCTCGGGGAGGATCAGTTTGGATTCAGGAGGAACATAGGAACCCGGGAGGCAATACTTACCTTACGTCTTATCTTAGAAGATAGATTAAGGAAAGGCAAACCTACATTTTTAGCTTTTATAGATTTGGAGTTAGCGTTTGACAATGTGGACTGGACTACACACTTTCAAATTCTGAAGTCAGCAGGGGTAAAATACAGGGAAAGGAGAGTTATTTACAACTTGTACAAAAGCCAGACTGCAGTTATTAGACTCGAAGGGCATGAAAGGGAAGCATCAGTTGTACATTGAGCAGGCGGTGAAGGAAAGCAAGGAAAAATTTGGAATAGGGATTAAAGTTCAGGGTGAAGAAATAAAAACATTGCGTTTTGCTGATGTCATTGTAATTCTCTCAGAGACAGCAAAGGACCTGGAAGAGCAGCTGAATGGAATGGACAGTGTGTTGAAGAGAGCTTATAAAATGAACATTAACAAGATCAAAACAAAAATAATGGAATGCCGTCTTAGAAAATCAGGCGATGCTGAAGGAATTACATTAGGTAACGAAACAATGAAGGTGGTAGATGAGTTTTGTTACTTGGGTAGAAAATAACATGCGATGGTCGCAGTACAGAGGATATAAAATGCAGAATGGCAATGGGAAGAAAAGCATTTTTGAAAAAGAGAAATTTGCTAACATCGAATATTAAGTGTAAGGAAGTCTTTTCTGAAGGCATTTGTGTGGAGTGTTACCTTGTACGGGAGTGAAACATGGACGATAAGCAGTGCGGACAGGAAGAGAATAGTGGCTTTTGAAATGTGGTGCTACAGAAGAATGCTGAAGATTAGGTGGGTAGATCACATAACTAATGAAGAGGTACTGAACAAAATTGGTGAGAAAAGGAATTTTTGGCATACCCTGACTAAAAGAAGGGATCGCTTGGTAGGACACATTCTTAGACATCGAGGAATCGTAAATTTAGCATTGGAGGGAAGTGTGTGAGGTAAAAATCGCAGAGGGAGGCCAAGAGACGCGTATAGTAAGCAGATTCAAGTGGATGTGGGTTGTCGTTCTTATGAGGAGATGAAAAGGCTTGCTCAGGATAGAGTAGGGTGGAGAGCTGCATCAAACCCGTCTCCGGACTGAAGACCATAACGACAACATATTTTATTACAATTCTATTTGTTTCAAATCTGCATCATTCATTGTATTAGCTTTATAAACTTTCACACTCATGTCGAGTACTTTTATACTCACAATTTCAGATTTCCATAACCAACTTTTGTATTATATACTTTACTGTAATACCAAAGCACTTGTTTGCGTGTATAGAGACCAGAAGAAGAGCAATCAAATGCCCGAAACCGGTCGTCAAAAATAGAATTATCACATGAAACTGGTCGATGTATTTTATAATTAATAACCTGAACGGTTGCTGCTATGCATAAAATACTTCATACCTTTTTTAATTTGAATTTTGCAGTAATATATAAAGAAAAGTTTCTTGAAGTCCATAAAAATATAAATTTACATCACGTTCAGAAGAGATATTAAAATGTTACGAAGCCTTTGAAAAACGCCAAAGATGCTAAAATGGCTGTTATGTTAGTGATATGATAATAAGTATAGAAACTCTATGTGGCAAAACAACGCGTTACCGATACGTCCACCAGTCTATAGTACGGAAACGCTTGTGTGGCTGACGTACAAGATGGCTGTGTACACTGGCTGGCAGCCAACTGTTATTCGGCAGCACGTGCTCTCCTGTTAACGTCTAATGGTACACCGCGCATACCTCAGTGCTGCCCCGTGATACAGACGGTGCTCACACTAATGCTCCTAGTCCTCGACGATAGGGAGCTGCGTACGTAGCCTGTTAAATTAAGCTGCCACAGTAACCACCGTCGTTTACACGTCAACTACATGCTCCCGACGGATTGCTTTACCCATCTACATACTCTCCAACGCACCGCAGGGTGCTTGACCGAAGGTACATCGGAGCACTACTAGCCATTTTCTTTTCCGTTTCCCTATCAAACAGAAATAGGAGATAAGAATGCTTGTAATACCGTGCAAGTACTAATTTCTGCTCTCCTTGTGGATTTCACGTGAAATGCAAATTGCTGGCAGTGGAATAGTTCCGCTGTCAGCTTCAAATTCCGGCCCTCTAAATTTTTTCAACACAATTTCTGGGAAACAAGGTCATTCAACGATTACCATTGGTCCCGAAGCATTTCGGTAACACTCTCACATTGATCGAACCTACCAGTTACAACCCTAGTAGCACGAGTCTGAATTGCTTCTACGTCTTCCTTTAAACCGGATGCTGAGGAGATTTTGTGAAACATAAGAGAGGTTATGACAATGCAAGGGACCTGTGGCCACTGGAGGTATGATATTTTAGTTGTTTACATTTAACTTCATTTGAACAGTTGTACAAAGCTACATTCTGATGTAGTGTTCTGTATTTTCTCTTGTAGACAGTTCAACAAGGCAACCTATCCTATAAGTACACAGCTTAATGTTATTCCACCTGTTGATGTGAGTTTAAATCCTCGAAAGCGTTATGGTACAATAAAACAAAGTGACTGGTACCAGTAATACCTTGTGTTTCAATCAATTCGCATGTCGCCAGCGAGGACAAAGCGTTGGATTCTATCACTTACGAAGTCTTCAGGTCACATACAAGTGCATCTATTCCATATGTCCGTACTTTCGTTAGCAGCCTGCAGTGGACCACCGTGTCAAACGCCTTTCGAAACTTGAGAAATATGCATTCGGCCGGTTTCCCTTTGTCCGCGGCTCGGAAGATGCCATGCGAGAGTCTCAATGGAATTCTTTACATTTGAACTAAGAATATATTAAAGAATTTTCACCAAACATATTAATAATATTTGGTCTGTAGCTAGGCGGTCCGTTGTTTTACCTTTATTATATATACAGGCACAGTGTCATGCAGTATACGACACAATCCTTCCATATGCAAGTAAGAACTTTATTTTAAAGGAGGCTAATTTTTCAGAATAATTTGTTTTACATGAAGAATGCTACCAAACACAAAGAACACTAGAGGCATTGCACAGGTTGTGTGCTCACACTGAACAAAGTTGGCATTCAGGAGGAGAGCGACTGAAATCCGGCCAGTTCACATTTACGATTACCGAAATATCCGTAAATCAGTCCAGGCAAAATTCTGGTATGGTTCCTTTGAAAAGATCACGTCCGATTTCCTTCCCATTATCAAAATAATCCCGGTTCATTGTCTACCTCTAATGAGCACACTGTAGATGAGGCGTTAAATCCTGACTTCCTTCCTCCTCCTTTGCGGACAAAGGTGACAGAAAGAGTACCCTGTCATCCTTATGAAGAAACCATCTCGCTATTCACCCTACCGATGTCACTAAAGCCCTTAAAAACTTATTGACGACACGTACGTGAGACTTTGAATGCCCTTCCCACATTTCATCAAATGAAAACACAGAAATTGAAGTTATTTATTGTTTCACTTAATAGCCATGTCTTAAAAATAGCCACTTCTTGTAGAAAAGAAAATGTAATATTAATTTTATCTACATTTTCTTAATAGCTCTCATTTAAGTTATGTAACCTGAAACAGTAAATTTTAAATATTAGTGGCAGTAATGCGTGTGGAAATAGAAAACTGACATAGGGAGTTACTGGTGACGTAAGGGTCACCAAATCTGCTGCTTGCTCCTTCCATCATCTTCAGTAACTTCCTACAGCAAATGCAACATAGTTGAAATCCAATTCCGTAGAGTTATCGTCAATACCGTAGCATAACGGAGGATGTAGGGTAATGCTCCGCACAGTACATATTTGATGTGGCTATTCAGACACAGATCTAAGAATAAAAAGTTACGGCTGGAAGGTCAGTAATAGAGGACAGGTAGAACCTCATCATGAAGACGATCGCTGAGACACAGACAGTCACGTTTAATATATAATCACATTATGGTAATCATGTGTGCATCATTTATGTCTGAATGATTGCGCGAATGTCTGTGTATCTTTTTCTGTTGTAGGCTGCGGCCGAAAATTTAAGTTGTAAAATTTTAATAATGATCCTAAATTGCTGGAGATTGCTTGAATATTCAAAAGATTTTATCAGTAGATTAATTATTTTCAATTCACAACATGTTTCGGGCGTAGCCCATCATCTGGTGATCTGTCAATAAGATACATATAAAGCCAATTAAGTATATACACAAAATTATTTGCAATTTATAATTAACGTATAAAATATTTTTTATAGATTTACATAATTTGCAATTACATACCGATATTATATAAATTTAGATTTGATGTATTCAAATTTGTCATATAAAATACTGCTGTTATATATTGACAAGTAAGAATAAACATCAGTTTTTATTAAGACAATATTTATTTAAAATTAAGATTATATATATATATATAATTATTATGTGAGTAACATGGAAGTTAGAATAGAGGTTGGACAGTTGCCATATTTGCAAAAATGGAATCCTCAAAATTAATTACGGACAAATGTTGCTTCGAAACTTTGGAAAAACTGGTCTCTTGTGCTGCTAACTTGTGCGTTAAGCAGTTGATCCTTCAAGGTGTATCTATGCACAAAAATTTCTAAATCCTCCAAAACGTCTAAACATGTGCTTTTATTCTCATAATGAAGAATTTGCAAATTGTTTTCGATATTAAGAAGTTGATGATTTGGACGCAAATGGGTACTTAGTGCACTGCCATGACTGGGGTAACTATGTTCTCTGTATCGTATTTTAAATTCCCTTCCTGATTCCCCAATATAGAAATTGTCACATATCCCACATTTTATCTTGTATACTGCACCATAACAAAATTTGTTAACAGTTTTTCAACACTATGGCGGAGGAATTTTCCCAAATGATTACATGTGTTAGAACCTATTATGACATTATGTTTTCTAAATTCATTACTAATTTTTAATGATAACTGGCCTGCATAAGTCATAGCAGCGTATTTAACATCGCGGTTTTTCAGTTTTTATTGTTCTTTTTGCATTAGAGTGTGAAAGTATCCTTTTACCCATTTTCTTAATATCACATTCTTTGAAACCATTGGCTTTTCCTATTATCGTACGAATTTCACTATCAGTAGCCTCCTGATCAAGAGCAAATATTTTTATCCTGTGAACCATAGAGCGAAAAGATTCTTTCTTTTGTTGTGAATTGAAAATACATTATCTCTTGATAACATCTTTTGATTATTCAAGCAATCTCCAGCAATTTAGGATCATTATTAAAATTTTACAATTAAGACTGCATACCTCTACCAAGACTTTCAGTCTAAAATAATAATAAAAAAATTAAATTGTGTCAGTGTCTCTTCTGCGTGCCTGTCTGTGCAGTGAGTTGCTGCCTACTCTCTATTATTGATTCGGAGGCACAGATACCAATTCTGAAGTTCTTAATACGAGGCGCGTCCAGAAAGTAAGTTCCGTTTCAATTTATCTCCGCTGTAGCGCTGCGACTGCAGTTCCGCACATGCGCTGTAGACGAAGTGTATCAAGGAGAAGAACGTGCGCCATTTGGAGATCGCTGTCAGTTACGTACGCTTTGTTGTGCTTGTTTGAAATGTTGGCGTTGATTGAAAATCCCGCCGCCTGTGAAATCAGGTCGGTGATTCGGTTTCTGAATGCGAGGAAAGTGAAACCAAGTGAAATTTATCGGCAAATTTGCGATGTTTACAGACCAAATGCGATGAGTGATTCGATGGTGAGAAGATGGATCCGACAGTTCAATGGCGGGCGTAGTGTTGTGCACGATGAAGAACGAAGTGGGTGTCCACCTTTGGTTACAGAAGAACTGGTTCACGCGATCGATGACAAGATCCAGGACATCTCGAGACTTTCCTTGGCGACCATCACTGCACCAGTGACGACAAGCTGAAAGAAACTGTTTCAAAATGTTCAAATGATTGTACAGCTTATGGGACTTAATTATGGGGTCATCAGTCCCTAAAATTACAAACTATTTGTCAACTAGCTTATCCTAAAGACGCCACAAATATCCATGCCCGAGGGGGATTCGAACCCCCGACGGTAGTGGCCGTGCAGACCGTGACTGGAGCGCCTCAGTCCCCTCGGCCACCGCGGCCGGCGAAACTGTTTCCAACTGGTTGAAGACACAGGCGGCAGATTTCTATGAAGAAAGCATACAAAAACTGGTGCCACGCTATGACAAATGCCTGCAAAATTTTGGCTGTTACGTGGAAGAGTAGTTTAAGAGTTGTAGAATTTTGTGCAATAAAAATTTCTTCTGTATCTCTGTACAATTTCATTTTATTACCGAACGGAACTTACTTTCTGGACGCGCCTCGTATATGTCCCGTATTGTTTAACAACTTCATTCAATTTATATTTTGCTAACCGTTTTAAACTGCAATATGATATTCACATCTTTAGTCCCTGCTCGTATTCGGCACTAATAACTTGGGAAACTCGAGGCCTGTTTAACGGAGTGAAGCTCCGTGGCAGGTGCCTGTTGCGGGGCTGATTAAGCTGCTCTGTGAAATTAGCCGCCAACGTTTCTGGGAACCGCGAGGAGGCAAATCAAGATGATGAGACAGGTAACCCGATCTGGAATCTAACGTGATACTGCCGCGGGATAATTGTCTGCCAAACCACCCCACCCACTGTTCTCTCTCTCTCTCTCTCTCTCTCTCTCTCTCTCTCTCTCTCTCTCTCTGTAGCGGCAGGGAACCTCTGTGCCAGACCATCCATCACCCACGTCATGCTTTATTCAAACTCACTCACTGTTTTCCTGTTGCCGCTAATTATACTCATAATATGACCCTTAAAAGTTTCCTCAGTGCGGTGATCTACAAAGAATTCTCCGTGTGTTTGCTCTTCAAAACCCAAGAGCATGTAAACAGAATGATCAGGTACATAAAACTCCTTGGAGGCAATTTAAGGGGTGTTTCAGGAAGAAAATTAAATATTTCTGGAGTGGTAATATAGACAATTCGAAAAATAAATAAAAAACCAACGATAACATTTCTTCAATTTCTATTGAGTGCAGAGATACCGCTGTTATGATCGTCTTGTGATGGTGCAGACCTTCCTGAAGGTATGTAAATAAACGTAGGCCTAATTCAGGGGGGGGGGGTGTACATTTGACTCGCGCGCTTTGCTCGCGGCCAACGGGAAATACAGGCCTGAGCGCGCACATCATGCGACGTAAGCAAGGTAGTTCCAACCGGCGCGATCGCTAGCTCAGTGGCTGCCCGCTATGACGCAGTGGGCAGTGCCCCAGCGCCCGGCCAATCGGCTAGCGGTCGCGCCGGCTCGGAACTACCTTGCTTACGTAGCATGATGTGCGCGCTCAGGCCTGTATTTCTCGCCGGCCACGGCTTTGCTTCTGTGACGTCACCTGACAGCAAGCGCCGAGCAGTTGCCGCAGTACCCGTATGAAACGTGCAAGCAGGAAGTTGTGTTTCGCGCTCGCTAGTTTCGTGACCTGTTAAGTAGCTTTCTTGTATTAGGGAACAATTTTTCCATATATTCTTTCTGTAATTATGAGTAAGAATACTTCGGTTGTGCTGTTGCGGAGTGCAATAACAGTGGACGCAAGACGGAAGGCATTTTGTACCATCGGTTTCCAATAGACGAGGAACTTCAGCGCATATGGATTTCTCGCTGTAAACGGCTAGACGAGATAAATGTCAAAAATGCCAGAATTTGTTCCGAACATTTTTGTGAAGCCGATTACAAAAGAGACTTACAGAATGAATTGTAAGGATGCAGATCATCGATATTTTATTGATAAAATTGTATGAAAGTAGTATGCAGTTCAATGTTCATAGTAATTAAATGAGTAAAACAAAAGCATTTATGCGAAAATCGGCTGCTAAGTTTGCGTTCGGGACGGGTTATATCGTTGTTAATAATGGCTGAAGCTTTTCTTTTTCAGTCCTTTGTATGTTAGTACGCATATATATTAATCACAAGCGTGTTCCACCACTTAAAAGCAATGTTTTTCGTCAAATGATAAAAGAAAAGACGGAGAAAATGCTTTCACGGCGGCCTTATAATACAGCGACTTGCTGCCGAGTGACGTAATACAGCGCTAACCAATGACAGTGAAGAAGCCCAAACTGGCATACCTTTCTAGTCTACGTACCTTGGGCCTAATGTAATTCTCAAATGACAATATATCCAAAAGTCTGTACATTAGAGAATACTGTAACATGTAAAACAATTTCTGAAATTAAATTCAAACACTCACACATAAGATAGTGCAATAAGTGCCGAAAGACGATTGGAATTTAAAAATAAACCAAACAAGATGTCTTTCATAAGATGCTGTTAGTATGTCTGCAGCTACATAAATACTCCGACGAAGGAGAGTTCCCGAGCGATCTGGAGCGCTACGTTACGGATCGCGCGGCCTCCCGCGTCGGAGGTTCGAATCCTCCCTCGGACATGGATGTGTGTTTAATATTACAAAAACAGTCTGGATCGCATATTAGTCTTGATTGCACATCACAATATCTTCTTCCTGTCTTAAATTTCGCGTCTGTAGCACGTCATCTTCATGGTGAAGCAATTTTAATGGCCAAGAGTGTATTTCACCTGTTAACTGCAGTATGTTTCAGGAGAAATAGAAAATATGTTAGGAGATGGTAATAAACACGAACTACAATAAAAATGCCATGTAATGTGTGTTCAATTTTTATTGTGTACAGAGATACACCTCTTAGTATGTAATCCAAACAATATTAAAGCAAATGCAAATTTGAATATTCTGACATACTTTTGTCGGTTCTTGGTAAATCATCATATTGACTTTTAAATAAATAACCAGTTTTCGACTTACTTTATGGAATTTTTGTTGCAGTTTGTCCATAGTATCACTTCCTAAAATATTTACGACTGGTCTGGAGACAACCGGTATATATGTGAGTCGAACAACTACGTTCGTCTGAGCTACTGGCTCCGTTCGTCAGATTGGTTCCCCACTCGATCGTCTGCGCATGCGCGCAGCATTGTCATAAGTGTGAGAATAGGATCCATCATATTCCGTCTACTAGCGATCGTATGTGTGCATCTTGAGCAAGTGGATGCGTCTACACGGTACGCAGCCAGATTAACCGGTGCATCATGGGTAACCTTGTGAGCTCACTTCCCGTATATAGCGTGCTTAACAACATTCTGCATGTACCTAGCGCTGCTCAGCGTCCCCTCCACACAAACACCAGAGGTTAAAGAGAGTTGTAGCTTATAGCACACCATAAAGCTTGGGTTGTGAGACAGAACTTTACGTCGTTCGCGCAAAACACCATCACTTGCTTTCAGGCAGAAAGTGCTTATCTTCTTTCATCGCTGAAGACTTCGGCACACCGTTTCATTTTCTAAGTGATCGTCTGACGGCAAGACTAGAGCCACAGGATAGTGGCGGTCGCGCCTGCAGTCGTACTGCTAGTAACCGGCTGGCAACAGTTCCTGTGGACACGTTTGTGCTTACAAACCGTTTGTGCTGTGGTAACTGTATCACCTGGCAGTTTTGCTCTTACCGCGCGACGATGCTGGCCTCCGCTCTGATGGGTGGATGTACAAAATCGCGTCTACAGGTGGAAGAATGTTCACGCGAGCTTTGCAACCAGCATCGTTGCTCAACTGACGGACCCAACGAGCTTGAATTTCATAGACTGGCGATAGGTCCGCAATGATTGAGGCAAATTGGACTGGCGTCCGCCATGTTATGTGGGGTATCGGCTGATAGCTGCTATGCCACACCCACCAGAGAATTATACCTATTTATAGGATGTGCCTCAAGTTTCTTCGGACTTTATCGAAGCTGCGAATTGACGAGCCTGGTAGTATCTTCTCTAAAAAGGCACAGAACATTTGGGACAACCAGACCCGAAGAAATTGTGTCTAATAAAGAACTGGTTAAGGGACTCCATGCACTGTTCAAGGGCATTGGTTGGCTTTACTAGATATGCAGGAAGTGATACCGCACAATAAACTTAGTTTCGGTGCGGGCAGTGGCGGGTTGGACGAAAACAGTTTTGGCTTCCCTGACAAAAATCAATCAATCAATCTTTCCTAAAAATGCGGTAATGAAATATAACGAAACTTTCAGTAATACAGATGCAGTTTGAAGCATAACAGTAAGATGAGGTTTACTATTACAATGTAAATGCCATTGTGAAAATGTTGATTCTTATAATGCAAGTGGATGATCGAAAGTAGCTGCGAAACATACTGTGTATCGTAATTATTATGACAAATTTGCAAAAAAAGAAAGTTCAAATGTTTCTAGTGCTTATGGGACTTAACTACGGGTCATCAGTCCCTAAACTTACAAACTACTTATGAACTTTACCACTTGGTTCATAAAACCTTGCCGGCCGCGGTTGCCGAGGGGACTGAGGCGCTCCAGTCACGGTCTCCACGGCCACTACGGTTTGGGGTTCGAATCCCCCCTTGGGCATGGATATTTGTGCCGTCCTAGTTCGTAAGTAGTTCATAAGTAGTTTGTAAGTTTACGGACTGATGACCCCGTAGTTACGTCCCATAGACTGTACAAACATTTGAACATTTTTTTTTTTCATAAAACCTTCCATTTTTGTGGACAGCGACCATACGTTGGCATGCATTTTTTTTAATGTCTTGGTCGCACTGTTTTTATCATTACGCGTTTCGATACATCATCATCAGATCTGTGGCAAAAAATAAATTACATTTCGGATGTTTACAGTTCTTAATAATAAAATTCATATGAAGCACAATCACATTACAGTAAAATATACTTACAACTTTTTTATAAAAAATGTGATGGTAGTTAAAATGTATCTTATTGTAGATGACTAACTAAAAGCCGGCCGCGGTAGCCGAGGAGACTGAGGCGCTTCAGTCACGGCCTGCACGGCCACTACGGTCGGGAGTTCGAATCCCCCCTCGGGCATGGATATTTGTGCCGTCTTTAGTATAAGGTAGTTTGTAAGTTTAGGGACTGATGACCCCGTAGTTAAGTCCCATAAGCTTAACAAACATTTGCACATTTGACTAACTAAAATACGAACCACCATCGTGGATGTCTAGTCAAGGTGTGTCGATTAGAATCTCATGCCAAACAGTGGTGAGAAGGGGGGAACATCGTAATAGGTTAATTAGGTACAATAGCCGCCAGATGGCGCCGGGTTAAACTTAAATATTATTTGAATGAATTTGTGTAACATCTTGCGCCGTCTGCATTGTCAACTACGAAAAACATAGCTGCAAGATGTGTTGGTCAAAAACAGTGCGACCAAGACATTTCAAAACATTTTTATGCATACTTATGAACTAGCTTATACTAAAGACGGCACAAAAATCAAAGTCCGAAGGGGATTCGAACCCCCGACGGGGAACGGCCTCGCGCATCGTAGCATAGCCCCTTAATGCGCTCGGTCTTTTCGAAAATAGAATGAGAAGTGTTATGAAACTAAAACTCACGCAGAACGAAAATTAGACATTTTAGTTTTTCACAAACAATGGAAAAAAGAAGTTGATAGAACCATGTGGGGTGGTCGTATATACCGTCAGCAGTTTATACAGCGTGAAAATCAGAAAAGTGATTTTTCCCATTTTCTCGCCGGCCGTGGTGGTCGAGGAGACTGAGGCGCTCCAGTCACGGTCTGCACGGCCACTTCGGTCGGGGGTTCGAATCCCCTCTCAGGCATGGATATTTGTGCCGTCCTAGTTCGTAAGTAGTTCATAAGTAGTTTGTAAGTTTAGGGACTGATGACCCCGTAGTTAAGTCCCACAAGCTGTACAAACATTTAAAACATTTGAACATTTTTTTCCCATTTTCTCAGCCCGGCCGGGAGGCGGTACCCATCCCCACGCGGTTCAGTGTAACTAAATATTCCTTCAAATCGAAATTGGGTATTTTACCCATTCTCAATTTTTTTAGTGGGTATAGCTACCACTATCCCCGAGGTAGCTTCTTGTTTCATCGCATTAAATTCGACGCTTTCTGGGTCTTACCTATGCGTCTTTCACTGGGGATGCATGTGCATTAGTGCCGAGGAAATTGTAAATATCATCTTGGGCATACAAGAGCTTTTTTCTATTCCCCTTGAAGTCTGCCGCACAGCACTCGATATAACATGTCGACTACAGACTACTCGGTCATTTCCTTTCTCCTCCTACAAGACGTCATCTGTGCTGGCTGCTCGCTCAGTGAAGCGCTGTTATCGGCGCCGCTGGAAGCCGAGTGCCTTCGGGTCCCGCGATCGGGAGACATCGGCGGCGGTCGGCGGGCTGTTCGGCTGTTCAGCTGTTCAGCTCGCCCGTAAACAGCCGGCCGGCTCCCTGGGGCGGCCCTTCCGCGTTCCCGCGGCAGGCACAACGAGGGCGCTCTTGTTCCCAGTATCCTCAGAATCGCTGCGGCCGCGGGCGGAGCAATTTTACCAGCCACGCCGCGAAAGAGGACGAAATCCAATGTAGGCTTTATGAAAGAAGCAATCCGCCATTCGCGAGGAGATCCGCCGCCGCGCACAAAGCCGGCGCCGACGCCGGCGTCTGCCAGTCCCCCCCCCCCCTAGCATCTCCTACCCCCACCACCACCTCGGCGCTTCCCCCACCACCGCCGCCCGCCACTGTGCAGCGTTGCCGCTCCGCCGCCCGCGCCTCTTTCCGCCGTGTAATTGCATCGAATTGTGCCCGGCGGCCCTTCCCGACGACGCGATGAGTTTGATTCACAGCAGAAGCGGCTGTCAGTCAGCGGCCCATAAGCTCTGCATTACAGCTCCCGTTCTGCGCTTTTGCAGGGAATCAGCTCCTCCGAGCTGGTGGCCATCCGCAGGTATCTTAATGCAGATTGTGAGGCTTCTGCAAAATGGCTGCACAGACACTGCATTGTATTCAGGAATATTTCTCGTCTTCGATTCTACCTTCCATTACCAGATATTATAGGGTTACCAAACCACCCATTTTATCCGAGTTTAGACTGGATTTTAATGCTCTGTTTCAAACCCAATTGCAAATACATTAAACAGTAAAGAAATACTCTATTTCTTATTTTCTTTTTCATTCCATGTCACGTTTATTCCCTTTGTGGTTAAGTGTCATCTTTTAAAGTGGACATTATTTGGTAGAGCTAATACTCGTTTGGTATCATTTAAGTTGCTCAACTGGGGTGAATATTCAGAAATTTGGAAAATTTGCTGTACTTCCCTTTAATCACTGGTACGGTGGGGTTTAAGTGATGAAAGATACGTGGAAAGAGCTGTAGATAAAAATCAGTTGGCCTTCACCTAAATTCTGTCCCCTTCTCTAATACTTCCCTCGGCGATATTGCTACCACACTCGTGCCAATGTCGCGAGATTTAATCGCGTAGCACTGCACGTGAGGGCCGTAGAACTACCTGCATCGTCAGTGCGTGTAGTAAAATTTTCTGGTCACTAACCTGGCTTCTTCGTTATATCTGATGTCCCCGCGCAGAAGCAGCGCACAGGTCGTGGATCTTCTTCTCTTGAAGTAATGTGCTGTGGAAGCTTTGGAGCTGGAGACTAGGCTCGTAGTTAATATTTCAAAAAGTCGGGATGCCAATTGTTTCATAATTTATTGTTATGCCACGAAACAACAAACAAAACATATATCACACTGTTCCTTGTTATACACTTGTACAAACATTTCATTGGAACATAACTGTTAATCTTCCTAATTCCATACGTGCTGACCTGTCTTGCGGAACTCTCTCTCTCTCTCTCTCTCTCTCTCTCTCTCTCTCTCTGAACTCTCGCGTGGAACTGCTTGCTACCTTGCAGTGCCGTTCCCACGTCCTCTTACTTTTGGCGGGAAGCACCACTTCACAAACATAAACAAAACACACCATAATAAACTTTAATCTAAACATAATATTTACAATAAATTATATCAATTTCTATACATTAGCTTATCTAATTTTTATTACTAAAGAAAGATAGACGTGGTGGGCAGCCAATGAGAATGTTTCTGGATAGCATTGGCGCAATTTCTCTCAGTAATGCAGTATGCTACACCTTCTGTTATGTTTTCCCACCCATTCCTCTCGTGACGTGTCCTCCCTGCTACAAAATTTCTTAACACCTGGTACCTTATGGCCCAGAGCCAGCCATCTTACACTGGAAACAGTACACATGTGGGAAGGGTATTTCTCTTTAAAACATACGAGTACCTTGGACTAATGTAATCAATTTCTTGATGAGCTTTCACTGGCCCCTTTACTCACACAATCTATTTGCACTCGCACAAGTCGAAGGTAGATCAGGTATCGACAGTTGAGTGTAGCGAGCGTTGTAGACATGTTAACCGTAAGTAAGGAGACGCTTTTGTGATGCCCTAACTGGAAGGTAGTCTACTGCATGTACCGGCTGACTGTACGTATCCATCTACGTTTGTTGACTTTGGTTAACGTAATATATCAAGATAGTGTTTTTAGCTGAAAATGACTACATGCAACATTGCCTAATTAGTACGGGTTCGCGTCTACCTCGCCGGTCATATTGGATTGCAGTAATGATTGTAATCGGAGTCATCTACGAAGGCGGCCCAGTTTCCAGCCGTTCTGCGCATCCCCCTCCATTAGCGCAATGACAGCCAATAACGGCCATTCTGCAGGCGCGTGGCTGGCCGCGAGTTCCTACAGTGTTTCTCCCGTAGGCTGCAGGGTTGCCAGGTGTGGCGATTTTTCGCATTCTTGGCTACCTTTTTCTTATAATAGTAGCCATTCCAGCAGCCTGGCGACTGGCGATTAAATTTGGCAATTAAAGGAATTGGTTGGCGACTTAATGGCTATTTTAGTTTACTTCAAATACAACGAATGTAAAGCAATCACTCTTTAGACATTGCGTCAATGATACTGGGTAAACTTTCGTAGAATGCTGGGGAAATGTAATCAACCTACACAAGTTAGCACAAATGTTTTCGAGCATGATGGATGTGTGGGAGAGTGTCACAAACTCAAACTACAGACTGTTGAAGATAGACGTAAACTACGTAATGTACCCTACTTCGATGGTTCAAGAACAGGCTTTAAATGATATCTCTAAGTATACTAGAACACGGTATGTATGGCTCTCGCTGAGAAAATTAGGATAAGATTATATACATTACAGCATGCAAGGATGCATTAAAACAGTATTTTTTCCGCTTTCCGTACGACAACACAACAGAAATTCGTAACAACTGCTACTGTGAAGCGAGCCCTTTGCTACGCACTTCACATTGGTTAACAATGGTTTACGGAGTAATAATGTCGATGGAGAACACGCGGTGATTTCCCAGTCCTTCTCATGGTTGATTTTTCAGGTTGTAATGGCGCATTATTACGAATTAAAGTCCATCTCACCTCAAAGTATAAAATGCTTAGTGCATTATTATAAATTACCTCACTTCAAAATGTTGGAACGATTTTGCGTGCATTAAAGAAAGATTCAATAACTATATTAAACATCTGTAAATATTTGTTCAAGAAGATGAAAGTGATTGGTAATCGAACCTTTGCATGAGAACATCCCTTGTGTAAGTTTGATAGAATGATTCTTGAATAGTTTTGTTTGTAATTTTTATAAGTTATGAAATTAATAAACGTGATAGTTAAATATAAATGCATTTCAGGAGTCTCTCTATTATATTTACAATGTGACAATATTTTGACTGCCCTCATTGTCGGTTGGTGGTGTGTCTGGGTTCAGTTCTTGGATGGACTCAGATAAATATTTCTGTGCTGTATGAGTTTCCTTGGAAAGTTCAGTCTGTCTGTGAATGTGAGAGTTGCCATAGTTTCTGTTACTTTTTACTAAGTAAGCAGCTTACTCCCTAAATTTCAGGATTATTATTGTCGAGTAAAATGTCATAATTACCGTAGCATAATAATGTTAACAGATTGAAGGTCGCAATATTTGGCTATTTTTACTGATGAAAAGATAACTATCTTGGCATTTTATTGATGAAAAGATGGCGATATTTTGGCTACTTTTTGTTTGAAATTTGGCGACAGAAAAACGTGGCAACTCTGGTAGGCTGCACTGTTGGAGGTCAGCCCAATGGCAGAATAAGACAGTGTTTATAGCCCGCGTTTGTTCCGCGGCAGAGCAATCGCGGCGGTTTGGCAGCGCGCTGTTCCTCATAAGACAGCGTGGGCCCTGTTTATAGGCGCGGCTGCGGCTGCGGCGGCGGCCCCTCCGCTCTTCCGCTGCGGCGTCAAAATACCAGCGGCTGCATTTGCAAACCGCTTACACGGCGGCTAATGGGGCTGTTCGGTGCGCCATAAGTCTGGCCGCCAGGTGTGGACAGGGTGCTCAAGGTCACTGCGGCTGAAACACCTGCTGTGTGAGTGACGAGCGGAGCCTCCAAATAATCACAGCGGTTGCTCCAACCGCCGACTACAAACACGGAATAAATGGGGGATGGGAGCAGAGGGGGCGCAGCACCCCCAGGCCCCTCGTCTTGCAGGGCTCTCTTTTTGGGTCCTCGAAAGCTATTTTTATTAGACTGAACCGTGCCTCTCGTCCTGGGGGCCTCCAAACCTGAAAAGTAATATACGAATTGTAGATATATCTTCTGGGTTGTAAGGCCTCACAACCCAGAAGATATAATACCTAGAATGTCTACTGATCGTAAAAGCCTTCACTCTATCAATATACGGATTCCCAAGTGGCAGGAGGCCTCATTTTGTTTTGGCGCGGCCCATCGTCTCCCACAATAGTCCGCCACTGACTCGGCCGCAGCTCCTCCCCTTCACGCTTTCCCTATCGCTCCGCCTCTATGCCCGGAAACGTCTTCTTATATGACGCCAGCTATATATCGGTTCATAAAATGCTAACTTTGATGACTTTAACTAATAGTAAACCCATGCTTCATGAATATTACTGCTGAGCAACCAAGAAAGAACTCTCACAAGGATTAAAGAACCGATCAGCCTTTATTCATTATGTAACAGTCATTACAAATTATACAATTAGGTTGCCAGTCGTTATTAACTAATACCAACTATTACTATCCCAGATTCTCCAAGATACTGCTGGTGACATGTCAATATACATTAGAAGGCAGAGTGATAAACAAAGTCCAGTCTTGCACTGCTGTACAGTCTTTCACGCTTATATGTTAGAGATGAGGCCTTTTAAATCCAGTGGCAAAGACTGGATCATATAACAATGAAAATGGGTTTTTGACCACGTCTATTACGGAGTACGGCACTCCGTTTACAGTTCTTACAAAAATCATGATAAGGCTGTATCAAGAGGTTGAAAGGCTGAAATGGTATGTCGTATGTTTCCAGAAGCACTGTTTTTTTTTTCTTTTCTCTACATTGAAATAAGCAACTAGATGGTGTAGAAATGCGTAACGCATTACGCACTGCCTTTCCTCATTCCTATATGAAGAAATTTGAACAGTCGGCTCTGAACAAAGAAAATAACAACCTATGTCGTTGGTATCAGTTTGTAGATAATGCATTTGTGGTTTGCCCATATGGTAAACAAACTTTGGATGAATTCTTTGCTTACCTCAACAGTATAAATCCGAAAATTCAGTTCACCATGGAAATGTGAATATCTTTCTTAGATGTTTTAGTTACGAGTGTGACAGAAGGAAGTTTGGAACAAAAGGTCTTCCAAAAAATAATACATAATAACTCCAACCACCATCCACAACAAGAGAGGTGTTGATGGAGCCTAACGCATTTGCACACCAGAACACCTGAAAGCCGAATTATAACGTCTGAAGCAAGTTTTCCAGAAAAATTCCTGCTCGCGGAAAGAGGTTAACAGAATTTTGCGACCAAAGAACAGAAGGTGGAAGAACAAGGACGAAACACAACAATGTCTGATTAAAAAAACTAGCAGCAAGTACCCGGCTTTTCTCGGGTGTAAAATAAGGTTTTCTGTCGAAGTGTACAAAACCGTTTATTTCCATGTAATAAAAGGGTATATTTATTAGAGGTTGCAATCGAAGTCTGTAAGTAAAGTACTCTCCCCCATGCACCGAACGAAATTTTGTGTTGACAGTAACTTGACAGGTCAAGTGTACAAAATTTCATCAAGATCGGAGCAAAACTGTGGGTTTTGGCGATATCCATATGTACCCTTCACCATGAACTGAACGAAATTTTATGTAGACAGTGCCCTTCCTCTTGTTTTAAAGCTCGATTATGCAAAATTTCATCAAGATCAGTGCGAAGACATAGATATAAAAGAACACATTGAAAACGCACTTTCACCTTTTCTCAAATTTTCCGGTTGGTTTTCCAAAAAATGGAACGAAACCTGTTTAAGAACCTTCCCCATGTAACTGTGTACGGGTACCAAATTTCACGCTATTTGGTTGTCTGGATCTTGAGTTACAAGAGAACAGACAGACAGACAACAAGAGAAGTCACGGATCACGTCGGAAAGATTTGACAGAAACATAAGACCTGTTTTTAGACCAACAAGAAAAATAAGTGAAGCTCTCCGATCCGGATAAACGCCTTCCTCTATCGGTATGTGCCGGCCGCGTTGGCCGAGGGGACTGAGGCACTCCAGTCACAGTCTGCACGGCCACTACGGTCGGGGGTTGGAATCCCCCCTCGGGCATGGATATTTGTGCCGTCCTTAGCTAGTTCATAAGTAGTTTGTAAGCTTAGGAACTGATGACGCCGTAGTTAAGTCCCATAAGCTCTACAAACATTTGAATTTGAATATCGGTATGTGGCGTATATAAAATTCCGTGTACACGTGGTAAAGTTTGTATTGGAACCACAAAAAAGGAATGTTATTACACGACTAAAAGAACATAAAAGTGCCTCAACCTATCTTCTGCAGTAAGTCATAACGTCAGTAACGCCTAGATGTTTCTACATTTCTCTGAAACCGAATCTATTCTTTCCCAGATTCTGTATTTTGCTGTAAATAATTCGTGAAGGTTTCTAGCAACTGTCACATATCAAACTGATAGTTCGGTAATAGTTATGCCTGATAGCTCCTGTAGATTCACACACAAAAAGTGTTAGAAACTACTCGACAGTCTTTGTCTCCAGTGGTCGGTGCAGAATCAAAGCCTGTGAAGGAATATTACTGTGCATTTCGTTTTAGGAAAAGTAAGTAAATGTGTAGTCGGCCACGCAAACCAAGTCGGTTATATGTTTCTCATTATGCTAATGGGAAGCTCTGGGCGAAATCTCAGGGATGAGTAAAGAAGCACTCCATTAAGATAATTGCAGCGAAATACATGAGAACGTACACCGTTTGTCAGACTGTAATAGTGATGTGCTACTTAATTTTTTCTCTTAACTTTGTGTATCGTAAATATTATTCAGTTGTCTTTTTTTGTAAACTTTTATTTGTAAATGGAACATCCTTTTGTAGTTCTTGTGACTTATTTCTGTAATATTATGCAATTTCATGCAAACAGGAGAAGTTTAGCGAACAGAGAATCGTCTACCAGAGAGAGAATTTATAAATCGGTCTGTGCACATGCGTGTGACGTCAGAGAGCGTACATGCAGTAGAGAGACTGCAGAGAGAGACATTGTAGTAAGCGAAAGTGCGAGTTTGGTGCTCTAATGTAAATCGACCTCTGTAAACCAAAGCATTAATTGTGTGGTAATAAGAGCATGCCTATTGAGAGCAGCAGCAACAGGCTCCAGTAACACAAAGGTACTGTCCCACATATTGTTCGCAATATTGTATGGAGCAACTGAGGCATTGTCGAATGCAGTGAAGACAACATCTATAGGATCGTTCAACAGTCGTTCTCGTTTACTGGATATTGTGGGACATTACCCAGTGAACATAGTGGCTTCTAACTCTTACAGCAAAAAACAATAACCGGCAAACTTGTTAAAATCTTAGATTGCGCAAACAATCGGTAGCCAAGTTAGGCGGAAGCAGGTCAACGATGGTGTAGTAAACGCAGAGCCAGTCTCTCATGACGACATCAGTCGCTGCGTCTTCGAGTTCAAAGCCTGCAGTCAGCAGTCTGTCAAAAATTTTTCCTCTCAAATGTTTGTATAGCTTATGGGACTTAACTACAGGGTCATCAGTCCCTAACCTTACAAACTACTTAAGAAATAACTAATACTAAGGACGGCACAAATATCCATGCCCGAGGGGGGATTCGAACCCCCGACCATACTGGCCGTGCAGACCGTGACTGGAGCGCCTCAGTCCCCTCGGCCACCGTGGCCGGCCAGCAATCTGTGGACTGCGATAGAAGACAAGAGAAGCGAGAGGGTAGTATATTCGTTAGCTTTTAAACGTGTCATAACTACACCTAACTGTTTCGCAAGAGTGAACTGCCAAGTGATAGCGTTTAAGATGCTTGGCAAGTGAACGCTACACTCACACGTGGCACACACTCGGTCCGTACGAACCAACCCACACGTCATAGCTTCAGCCGATTCCTGTGTATATACTCCCGCTTTTAGAAGTTCTGGTCACTTGGCTTTGGGATAGATGACGCTCAGGAGAGCAGTCGTCTATCCACAGATCTGTATTCAGCTTTGAGATAAAGCAGTACAGGCTAGTAGCGATTAGTACCAGCTAGGAGATTGAGTCCGGGAACTACTATTGTCCATGATTGACTCCTGACTTTGGACTCATTTTCTAGTCACATCGCAAAACGAATTTCGATGTTCTATACCTCGCCGGAATCGTTGACATGCCTACTTTCATTTGGTGTATGAATATTACATTTTATTTTATACTGTGATATTTAAGAGAAAGCGTGATATTTCTGACTTTTTCTGGCGATTGACAACAGGATGTTAACAGAAATCAGATCGTAATTAGGAGAAAGTTTTCTTTTGCACAGTTTAAGGATCCAACCATGTTCTATTTACATACGGAGTTTCTTTATTTTCTGATTAGTCGTTCTGTCCTAATAATGGCAGGCGTAGACTGCAGCAGTTCGTCTAATGATGATACGTATTAACAAGACGAATAGTGTAATTGCAAGCTGTGTCCTTGCCTTTCACAGCTGTTAAATTTTTATACTTATAAATCCACACCAAGCGCTAATATCACATAATTAATTCATTTGATTTTTCGTTCCTATGCGCTACGTCCTCGTGTGTGCTGTGTTGCCGTTCTTCACAGTTGAATAGGCGCTTGTGGCGCATTGCAACAGTGGTGGCGCGCTGGTGTGACAACTACGCTCCGCCAGAGCGTCGCATATACTGCAGCAACTAACACAGTTGCTTTACAAAATCTTAACCGACAAACACGGAGCCAATATATTAGTAATGACATCTGATGTCACCAACAAAAGTTCAAGTTTAACAGCAGTGCCCTCCTCGTCTCAATAGCTACAACAGTAAGCTTAATCGCAGCTTCTTGTGTTTTATATTATAGCTACGAAACGACTAATCAGAAAATAACGAAACTCCGTCTCTAAATAGAACACGATTCGATCTTTAAACTGTGCAAAGGAAAACTTTCTCCTAATTACGGTCTGATTCCTGTGTATCCTTAAAGTTGACATTAGCCGTAAAAAGCCAGAAAACGTCCGCTTTCTCTTAAATATTACCGCGTATGACGCCCCATTTTAAATAAAATGTAATATTCATAAACCAAATGAAAGTAGACATTTCAACGATTCCGGCGACGTATAAGACATCGATGTTCGTCTTGCGATGTGACCAGAATATGAGCTCAACGTTAGGGGTCAATCATTATGAAATGGACAATACATATCAAACTGATCCTCATTCAGGGAAGATGGTGAACTGAGTTACTACAACGCTGGTTGTTGCCTGAGGCCCACTCAGACTAAACTGGTTGTTTCCCTAAAGGCCAATGATCCTGTCGACGCGCTAGCACTTTGGTGTTAACCTGCTACCCGGTCCAAGAGTTCGTCTGTCACCACGGCATCCGGCTCCAGCGGTACCACGTATGGACCTACAAGCAGCTGCATAGACCGAATGTGGGACCGAGACTCCTTTCTTGCGGCCTCTTCTTCGACTCCCAGACGCAACGGCGCGGGTACAGCCCGTCCGAATGTGTCACGGCAACCGGCACATACATGACGCAGCGAGACAGCGAGCAGACGCGACCGAATACGAAGTCACCTGCTGATCTAGCTCCTGCCGATCTAGCGCCTAAACCATGTAGTCTTGTAACAGCGGAATAGACTTGTAAACTATAATCATGTTTACTATTGTCCTATTGACACTGTGCCTACGGAATATCTCCCCAATTGTACGATTTAATTGACGATTTCCTATCAGAAAGGACACAGTTCGCTGTAATTGGCGGTAAGTCATCGAGTAAAACAGAAGTGATATCTGGCGTTCCCCAGGGAAGCGTTATAGGTCCCCTACTCTTACAAACGATTTAGGAGACAATCTGAATAGCTCCCTTAGACTGATCGCGGATGATGCTGTCGTTTATCGGTTAGTGAAGTCAACAGAAGATAAAAAGCAACTGCAAAGCGATTTAGACAAACTTTCTACATGGTGCGAAAATTGGCAATTGACACTAAATACGCGGTGGCCGAGGTGACTGAGGCGCTCCAGTCATGGTCTGCACGGCCACTACGGTCGGGGTTCGAATCCCCCCTCGGGCATGGATATTTGTGCCGTCCTAGTTCGTAAGTAGTTCATAAGTAGTTTGTAAGTTTGGGGACTGATGACCCCGTTGTTAAGTCCCATAGACTATACAAACATTTGAACATTTTGACACTAAATAAAGAAAAGTGTGAAATAATACACATGACCACTAAAAGAAATTCGCTGAACTTCAATTACGCGATAAATCAGCCAAACCTTATCGTAAATTCTACCAAATACCTAGGAGTTACAATTACGAACAACTTAGACTGGAGAGCACACACAGAAAATATTGTGGGGAAGGCGAACCAAAGGTGACGTTTTATTGGCAGAACGCTTCGAAGATGCAACAGCTCCACCAAACAGATTGCCTATAACACACTTGTGCCTCCTCTCCTGGAGTACTTTTGCGCATTGTGGGCCGGCCGCGGAGGCCGAGGGGACTGAGGCGCTCCAGTCACGATCTGCACGGCCACTACGATCGGGGGTTCGAATCCCTCCTCGGGCATGGATATTTGTGCCGTCCTAGTTCGTTAGTAGTTCATAAGTAGTTTGTAAGTTTAGGGACTGATGACCCCGTAGTTAAGTCCCATAAACTATACAAACATTTGAACATTTTTGAGCCCATTGTGGGACTTTCACTAGGTGGGACTAGGTGAAGATATTGAGAAGGTTCAGCTCGTTTTATCACGTTACGGGGGGAAAGCGTCACAGAAATGTTGCACGAATTGGGGTGGAAATCATTAAAAGAAAGACGTTATTCATTGCGGCGTGATCTGTTTGCGAAGTTTCAATCACTGACTTTTAGTTCTGAATATGAAAATATTTTGCTAGCACCCACCTGCTTAGGTAGACATGACCATCCCAATAAAATAAGAGAAATCAGATCGAAAAAGGATCGATTTAGGTGTTCTTTCTTTCCGCGTGCTACTAGAGAATGGAACGGTAGAGATTAGTTAAATGTGGTTTGCAGAATATCTATGTATATGTAGATGTAGATGTCCTCTGGCGCTCCACTAGGTCTCTTCGCCTCATTCTGACATATATCTGGGAATCTACCGCTCGGTTCCAGTAGAACATTTACTTATAAATGTAGTGTGCGTGATTTAAAATTCTTACCATGATTATTATTCTCAGTCATTATTGCCTGTATAGAGTACAATTAATCCCATTCTTTCTAATTCAAGTTCTTCGAGTATCCGTTAGCTTCATTTCTTCTGGAAACCATTTTAATGACACCTCAGTAAATTAATTGTTCTGCTTAACAATAATACTCAGAAGCAAAGTTATTCTTACTAGTCAAATGAGAAGTAAGTGAAAGTTAATTAAACTGAATTAAAATACTCCTTTTATCAAAGTTCCAGGGGAGGTTTTTTTAATTGAAACTGACACTCACCATGTAATCATCGTAGCTTCTATGAAAGTAATGCCCTGGATTACGTATACACAATTGGCAATGTTGTTAAAGGTCTTGGAAACGAGCAGGAAAATTTTCAAATTTGCCTCTTTGCCTCACGCAATTTGAGACTACATTTGAAATATATGAAATATTTTAAAAGTGTAGTTATGTGGTATGTAAATTTGCAGAATACGTTTAACGTGGCACAAACTATAACATCAAGCAGGTGTTTTAAATCTGAACACGGCGCCTTGTATTGAATACTTACCCAACGTAGATAATATGACTCAATTTAAATAGATAAATATTGAGTTGTTCAACAGAGATAAAAAGGACATTGTCTTATTAGTTGGACCAAATCACACTGTATGTGCAAAATTTCATTAATATCAGTGAAGTAGTTTTGGAGGTTATCACAGACAAACATCGTGACACGGGATTTTTATATAATTTTAGCTATTTATTTACTCCAATTATCTGCTATCTCTGCCCCTCCTCCTTTTAATATAAATTATGGTACAAGTACACTGCAAAGGTGAGATGGCTTGCATACCGTAGGTTCGATCACAGCGGAGGGATATTTGCCGAGAGGCCAGACAAACGTGTGCTTTCTGAAGAGGGGCAGCAGCCTTTTCAATAATTCCACCAACAACAGTTTGGATGATTGACTGATGTGGCCTTGTACCATCAGCTACTACTGCTTTGTTATACAGCTGCTGAGAATGGCTGAAAGCAAGAGGGAACAAAAATCCTTGCTTTTCCCGAAGACATGCCGCTCTACTGTGGCATCATCTCGAGTAAAATATACAGGAGATAAAATAGTTCCCCAATCGGATTACCGGGCGGAGACTACTCAGGAAAATGTCGACTGTTAGATCCCTTAATCGGGTAGGTACGTTGGAATATAGTGTGGATTAGAAAAGTTCGGTGGAAAGAGGAACAGGATATCTGGTCAGGCGAATACAGAATAATAATTCGCGAGTTTTTTCATTTCTTGATAAACTAATATAATCAGCGGTAGGTCGATTTCCGATTTAAAAAAAAGTTACTACCTAAAAAATTAAAACTTCGTTATAGTCACAATGTTACGTACGGATCAATAAATTCAAATATTTTTACGTTTTTTTCCTAGAATTTTGTAATTGATAGAATAATTGTATTTAAAAATTTTGTATGATTCCGCAAATACTGTACGCTTATGCTATACAGACTAGACGTAGCAGAAAATTAATGAAGTTCATAACACAGAAAAGCTATATGAATAACAGTATTTGTTCTGCACGTTATGTTACAAAAGCTAACTCTTTTCGTGTTCCCGTAATTAGAATGTCATAACGAACGGAAAGTTTGTAACAGAAAAGCACAGTATTGTGAATTAATGCTAATAGCGTTACTAAATTAGTCTGTTAATTACTCAGTTATTACTTCAAAATTTCATAGGATTCAAACAGAATGGTACGTTTGATGATTCTGTTACCCAACTTAGAAAACATTGTATTCAGAGCGCTTCTTAGGAGGATGTTGTAAATAATTAGAAGTATCTTAATAATGAAGAACCTAACCGTGTAGGCTGGCTGAAGAAGTTTCTGTTCTTTAAGCTGCATTTTTTTACAGTGGACCTAAAGTGATTTGCTTCTTCTTAGCCTACTCAATAAAGTGGATTCTGGAACTTTCATACTGGGGTGTCCCAGAAGAAATGGTCAGTCTTCAGGGAAGTGAAAGGAACGATCATTCGAACCGAAAAGAAGCTATTAAGTACGTATCGTTTACTTGTTATGAGCACTTTTTAATTAGATGTTTCACAGTAACAAAACGGAATCAGTCCTGGTAGCTCTTAAGATATGTGCTTCAGAGACCATGTTTATGGTCATTTTTCTTCTTGTTTTGTAGCCAATTCCCCCCAAAATATGGAAAGTTAATAGTTTGCACTAGATGGTCTTTTTGTTGTTGTTTTTTTTTCTTAATATTGAAGGTGAGTCGTGCCCTCAGCTCTTAAGGTGTTTCACTTGATATGCCATGTTTTTTTGTTTGGAATAATCTTTCTTGCCGTAGCCATGAATATTAATCAATCGGACATCCTCTCTGTGTCACATTAATTGATTCCATGCTTTAAAAACAGTGTCAAATATAGAGACATGTTAACAAAGAACGCCCTCTTTTTATATATATAGAAGATTTCCGTTTGTTTGTAGTGATATACACTTTTAATCCAATCTTGATGGAATTTTGCACAGGTCAAAATCTACATAAAATTTTTCTAAGATTTATAAAGGAGGTAACTTACAACAGACTTCCACACCGTTACACCTATCAACATGAAAGTTGGTAGACGTATATAAATTTTCATAAACAGCGACAGAAGGTGACGGACTGAGAGAATAAGAAGGGAAATTGACAGAGAAGAAACATTATATGAACAGAGAGTAAGACGGAGAGAGAGAAGAGGAACGGACGAACAGATAGATGATTGGATAAATAACTACTTGGGGAAAGCTGGTTATCAGCAGATAGTTTCTATTTATGAGGTCGTGACAATGATAGTAACTCTGTTAACTATGTCAATCAGAGGGGCCGAGGTTACTGTTCTCCAGGAGGAAGCAAAGTAATTTCAAAGTTTCGTAACAGCGGACATATACAGAGCTTTGTGTCTGCCGGGCCGCTATTAACAGAACTGTGACACAAAAGCCTGGACTCCACCGACAACATGTAATTGTTCTTCTGCTCCCTAACTTTGTGTAAACACTGTGTTACGGCCAGGCCATAAAAGTAAACGACTTTCTGTATCTTAAAAAAAAACTCATTAAGTTTTCACCCAGAAACTTGTTTTCCTTCTTCTTCATTCCTATGATGTGCTCGTTTCTTACAGTCCTCTATTTAATAATCCTTCCTTTACTGAACAACGATTTCACTTGAAAATGTTCCCGGTGAATAGAGCTGTTTCCCTTTCTAGTCTACAGTTAATTATTTCTGGCATTCTAATTCTTTAATTCATTATTGTGATATTATGACTGTTTCTAAAATTTTAAATGTCTTCTTAAAAGTCACAATTCTTGCTTGACTTTTGTTTATTCTGTCTGATAATCTATAGCCATATTTACCGGTTTCTTTACATATTCCCAGCTCATAAACAAACATGTATCACGTTTTTCATGTGAATTTGACAGTTTCTGTCACATGTGTGAGATGACATATTTGCTCAGGAGCTGGGGGAAATATAAAAGAGCCGCGGCGGAATAGCCGAGCGCATTGAGGCGCTATGCTCCGATGTGCGAGCCCGTTCCCCGTCGAGGGCTCGAATCCTCCCTCGGGCATGAATGTTTGTGTTATCTTTAGTATAACGTAGTTTACAAGCGGCTTCTAAGTTTAGGCACTGATGATGAAAAGAAAAGTCAAAGTCAGCTTACGTTTGTCTGATTTTTATGATGATCAATGTCAGAGTTTCCACCATGTACAATCGAAAATATGGCATTTCAAAGTTTATTGTGAAGTTCATAACTTTGTCTCTACATTATATTTTTCCTTTAAATTGGAAAAAAAGTGTGGATTTTCGTTTAGTCGTAATAGCTTAGTTCATGAAAATAGCATCAACAGTCAAACTACACTAAGAAACTTAGTCTGCTCTTCTTGTTGATATAACGCATAACGCACTAAACGATGACAACAATCCAACATTTCTCACAATAACACTTGAAAAAAGGCTCTGTTTTCAATTAAAAAAAAAATTAAAAAAAAAAAAAAAAAAAAAAAAAAAAAAAAAAAAAAAAAAAACTGTGAACGTGGAACACGGAAGCAAAGGAGAGACTTGTTCGTTTTCTACGGACAAATTAGACACTTACTATTTTTTCGTTATACACGATAAATATTTTCAGCCTGCACTTCTTTACCTTACATTTCGGTCTTTGCATGAATATCATGCACAAACACTAAAAGACATCCGTTAAAATTCGTTTACATGACAAATCACTCAAATCTACAGGCCGTAAATTCAACTAAATACCTAAGAGTAACAATACCAAAAAACTTAAATTGGAAAAAGAACATAGAAAATATTGTAGGGAATGCAAACAAAGCCTACGTTTCTTTGGCAGAACACTTAGAAGATGCAACAGTCCCACTAAAGAAACTGCCTACATTACATTTGTGCACCCTATTTTGGAGTACTTCTGCGCATTGTGGGATCAACACCAGGTGGGAATGACAGACGATTTAGATTTTAGAGGAAGTTCAGAGAAGGGCAGCTCATTTTGTATTATAGGGGAGAGAGTGTCACGGAAATTTTACACGAGTTGGGGTGGAAATCGTTAAAACGAAGGTGTTATTCGCTGCGACGAGATCTGTTTGTGAAATTTCTTTCACTAACTTTCTCTTCCGAACGCGTACATATTTTGTTAGCACCCACCAATATAGGGAGGCATTATCATAATGATAAAATAAGATAAATCAGGCCGAAAACAAAGATTTAGGTGTTACTTTTTCTTGCGAGCTACTGGGGAATGGAACTGTAACAGACCGTCAATTGCAGGATATCCATGCGCGCGTCAGCATAGTTCTTTGGAAGAGCTATAAAATTATGTGATTTTTTTCGTTTTTTCTTTTCTTTTTTTTTGTGTTTCTATCGTGCACGACGATAATTAACGCAAACATGATGTTAGAGTTTTTACACCAGATTCAATTATATTAACAGAATATATGACATCAACAGTGCCAAAGTTATACAAATTAAATCGAAAGTTATAAATTAAAAAATCAAAAACAATCCTACTCATGTGATTCTTCAGTTTCTCCCGGCGTATTTGATAATCAAAATATTCACGGGTGTACTGCCGGTCTATAGTGTCCAACAGAATAAAGTTGGACACTATAGACCGGCAGTGCACCCGTGGATATTTTGAATCCTACTCATCTCTTATAGATTCCATGAATTCGTCACTGTAAAATCTTTCATAGTCATTTCTACTCCATAAAGCTCTCTGTTGGTCCATAAACGGCCGGCCGCGGTGGCCGATGTGACTGAGGCGCTTCAGTCACGGTCTGCACGGCCACTACGGTCGTGGGTTCGAATCCCCCGTCGGACATGGATATTTGTGCCGTCCTTAGTGTTAGCTAGTTCATAAGTAATTTGTAAGTTTAGGGACTGATGACCCCGTAGTTGAGTCCCATAAGCTCTGGAAACATTTGAACATTTTTTGGTCCAGCAAACCCATATAGATCTTACGTTGGGTCGAGCATTAAAGTGAATAGTTTTCAAAATGACAAGCCTAGATTGCACACTAACAATTTATTAAATGACGACCGGTTTCGGTGCACTGTGTCACCATCATCTTATCACATATAAGTTATAATCTGGTCATCTGTCAAAAATATAAAAGACATGCAAGAAATAACGTAAAAACATACGAAATAACATACATTTGGTATTAAGAGTAAATTATCCTACATTGTTAAAAAATTGGGTATAACAATGTACGATAAGTGCCTCTTAATCCCAAATGTATGTTATTTCTTATGTTTTTACATTATTTCTTGCATGTCTTTTATATTTTGGACAGATTACCAGATTATATAACATATATGTGACCAGATGATGGTGAGACGGTACACCGAAACCGGTCGTCATTTAATAAACTGTTGATGTGCGATCTTGGCTTGTCATTTTGAAAACTATAAAATGATGAGATCGCCTCCACACCCGACTGTCAGGTAATCTTAACATTAAAGTGAAAATAGTACTTGAAACAGAACTCCCTTGCTGAAAATTCTGGCGGCCTAGAGTCTTCAGACAGTAAGACAAGATGGTGTCTGGTGTATTTGACAACCTCCTTCATGTAGCGTAGGAGGCAGGCGTGTCGAGTGCAGCTAATCTGTTTGCAGAAGCAAGCAAACGAGATCTTTTGATGCTGCGACTTGTTTATCGTCGTTGCCAAGCAAACTCTGATTGCGAACTAGAGGCGCCAGGAATGGAGCGGAAAATTAGCGAGCCTAAGATGTGCACAGAATACGCCGCGTAAGCAGGCCGTGTCAGCCGGGAGAAATTCAGCCTCCGTCGCTTGCCACACGCACAACTCCAAAGGCGCACCTCACCGTTTGCCGAAGGGCTTATACTACTCTAGCCTTCGCATTAATCAGTTACTTTCCGCTGCTGTGAACGTGAGTAGCATATTCGAAGTTGTATAGGTCATCTGGTTTCGGAAGTAATTCTGTGTTACGATTTTCCGGTTTCTTTAATTCACCACTGAGTTCATTATCGCTGATGTTACCCCATAAATTTTTCCTAGCCTCGTCTTAGCCTTTTAAAGGACAGTAGTTACGGCACTTCCCAGTGTACTTTAAAACTACATTTTGTGTTGGTTTATATCAGTCGTTCCAAACATGTGTTCTTCATGAAAGTTTAAATATGGTCCGAAAAAAAGATATAAAATCTCAAACTTTTCTTTATTCGCAATTATTAATTCCTTGTTACGTGGTAGGTCAAGCACACGTTGTGGTCAAGATCATTCGGCAACTTCAATGGTACATACATGATCCTGCAGTTGTTATTGTTCATATTCACAGAATATATGACATCGACGGCGATTGGGCGAATCTGAAAATGGATTAGAACCCGGGTCTCCTGCTTTCTAGACAGTTGCGCTGACCCCACCCCACCCCCTTTTTTCTGGTACATCTATTGTTCGCGGTCGTTCATTCAGTTCGTTCGTGGTTGTTCGTTGAATTTTTGGCTCAGCTTTTTTATTACAGAGTGCGTTTAGCCCCCTGACCAGGTGCGCTGAGCCACGGCGCCCGGTACCCCTACACCACTGGGGACACAGCAGTCACCGCCCTTGCAAGGACTGCCTAAGTACGCCTACCGTTACATACAGGATGAAGCTGGGAATTTATATGTGACGGTAGGCGTACTTAGGCAGTCCTTGCAAGGAGATGGGCCGCTGTGTCCCCAGTGGTGTAGGGGTACCGGGCGCCGTGGCTCAGCGCACCTGGTCAGGGGGCTAAACGCCCTCTGTAATAAAAAAGCTGAGCCAAAAATTCAACGAACAACCACGAACGAACTGAAAGAACGACCGCGAATCATAGATCTACCAGATGAACGAAAAAAAAAGAGGGGTCAGCACAACTGCCTAGAAAGCAGGAAACCCGGGTTCGAATCCCGACTGGGTACACATTTTCAGCTTCGCCCAATCGCAGTCGATGTCATATATTCTATGAATATGAAACTTCAGTGGTGATGACAAGTGTGCAATATCGGTATGAGTTAAAATTTATTCATTTGCTACCTCTATTTTGAACACCAATTAAATTTTCAAAATGATCTCATAAAAACGCATTTTAATCCGAACTCTTAGGTAGTTTTGATGTAAAAAGGCAAAAATCATTCAATAACATTCCGGAAACTGCCTTCCGTCATCTTATGATTTCGTCCATGACTTATTTAGGTGAATAAGGGTTTCCTGCTTTTAAAAAAAGCTAGAAATTGATTGAAAGTAAATCATATTAACCTGGTATTACCAAACGTGACGTAAAAGATGAAAGCTCCAAAATCACAGTGATGCAAACCGCATTCCATTTTATATTAAAAGCTTCTATTACAGTAGTATTGTTAATACATTTTACGTTCGAGTTTAGCGAACACTCCAACAGGTTGTTGTAAACAACGGAGAAAATAGAAAACAAAATTTCGTAACACACACACACACACACACACACACACACACACACACACACACACACACAAACCTACGACGTTAATCATATAGTCGTTAACGCTGGAATACCACATCAATAGGGTACGTGTTCTGTTCGTCTTAGCAGAAACGATTATTGTTTATTTATTCATTTTTACTGTCACAGCGAGAGCATTTAACAAACTTGCATGCATGTATACAGGGCGTATAAAACAGAATGGCGTAAACTTACGCGGTTGAAAGCAAAAATTTCCCAGTAAAAATGGATCCGAAAATCAGCCGTTTGCGAGATAATTGCGAAAGTATGGTTCCAAGCTACCACTGACGTCATTGTAAACATCGTCCTAGTTAGTACAAATTAATTTAAAATTTAGATTTTACTATTACGTGTTACATTGTATTTAGTTCACATTTCACCTATGGGTTATCTGTTGTTGTTGTTTAGAGGGTGGGTTATCTGTTAGAAGAGGTGTTGGACGTGTCTTCCTTGCATCTGGATTCATCTGTGCTTGTCTCTGCAATGAATTTCAAAATGTTCAAATGTTTGTAAACCTATCGGACCGAACTGCGTGGTCATCAGACCGTAGCTTACAAACTACTTACACCTAGGTAAACTAACCTAAAGACAAACACACACACACACCCATGTCCCAGGAAGGACTCGAACCTCCAAGGCGAGCAACCGCGCGCTCCGCCGCGAGACGCTTTAGATCGCTCGGCCACTCCACCGCGGCAATGAATTTCGAATTCTTCCGAAAACCCTTGCATCATTTTGGAATTCTTGACAAGCATGTACAACTCTCCACCCCCAGTTATTCAACCGTGTTAACGGGTTTTTTGTATACTTAGTTTTTACGGTGACCCCAGACAGAAAAATCCAGAGGATTTCGATCAGGTGATCTTGGAGGCCAAGGTACAGATCCGTCTCGACCTGTCCATCTTTCGCCGTGTCTGCGCGTTATTGACGTCTCACAGCAGCAGCAAAATATGCCGGAGCTCCATCATGCCTTTACCACATACTCTGATGTTGCTGAAGGCGAACATCCTCAAGCAATCCTGGAAGATAGTAAAGTCTAAATTTCATATTAATGTGTATTAACTAGGACGATGTTTTACAATTGCGTCAGTGGTGGCGTGGAACCATACATTCGTAATTATCTCGCAAACTGGTCGTCTGTTGACCCATGTTTGCTGGTACATGTTTGCTAATATTTCGTGAATTTTCTGATGAGTAAGTTTGCGCTATCCTTTTTGATACACCCTTTATACATTCGACCACTGCGAAAACCATCTAAACAAACTGAATTATTTACTTGCTGGAGATAACGTTCCCGTTGGCGGTATTAGTAAATAGCGAACCGAGTTTGTAATGGGGCCGTTAGCTAATACCCGTACTGTGGCCTCAGCAGCTGAAATAGCTAAACTCTAAGCTTTGAGATGTCGTTGCTCTCGATAACTGTATCTGCACATAAGCTTACCGTTTTATCACGCAAACCACTCAGATTTGAATATCGTGATTAACCCGGTAATGGCACTCATAATGGGTTGTTCGGCCATTTATGCTACGAGGTAACTACTATCATCCGCAATCTGTATTATTTGTTAATGAAATGGGAGTAATATTACTGGCGATATTATGTGAGACTGCAGTATGGATTGGACTGTTATCGTAAAAGTGCACCAACGCTAAATTTGTACATTAATTAACAAATGGGCTTTTTTCCTTTTAGCTGGTTGTGACGATAAAGCCTAATGTCTAATCTGCTGCCCACTGATTACGTTCTTAATCAAAGGCTCCACTTAAAGACACTGCACCTAACTTCATACAGAAAAAAGTTGTTTGTGTGGCCATCATTCCTATATTGTAATATTGTATTTTCGGTGTGCTACCATACAATACTTTTTTGTTTTTTATGTTATTGCCTTAGTCACTTGATTAGGTTTGTTTAATACACAGGGACCTGAAGATTGCATAGTGGAATGCCGAAACTGGTTGTGATACAATAAATATTTTATGATACATGCGGCTGTTGGTATCTCACTTCCTTCATACTCAACAAAAGAACTCTTTCCACAGTGGCATTGTCTGTAAGAAAAGAAAACAAACACTCGCATAATTTTAGCAGTTGAAAGTTGCTTTCATAATTTTCAGTGTTCTTAAGAGAGTAAACTCACCTTTCTCCAATAGTGTGTTTAGATTTACATTTTTCCGTTTAATGCTTTATTTGATGAGAGAAACGATAACATCGTTGCACTAGAGATCCCCATGCTAGCGTCCATCTTGACTTCACAACGTAATGGGATTCAGCACGAATTTTCGTTGCTAAGTGGGCCTCAGGATTGCATAATGAAATGCCGCATTCGGCTGTCTAAATAAAGTGAGTCAATACAATCGGCTGAAATTCTTATAATCAATGTTCAGATTGAACAACTGAGCTTCCGAGCCCCTGTGACACTACGATGGATTTACGGAAACAATTTACTCTCGTCACTGAAGACAACGAAGGTACAGTTGACTTGCAATGGCTGAATGAAATTAAAAAGTGGCGAGCCTCATAGAAACGCCGAGCCGTTGCCACACTCCGCGGACCAGCAGCAGGATCATTATCGTAATGTTATTGGGTAAGCACTTACGGCTGCTGGTGTGCGTCGGTGACCTCATTACTTAACATCAGTGCCGGAGTCCGGTGTTTCGGCAGAATACGGACAAATGAAGCAAATATATTCACGTATATACAACCGAGCGGTTGGACATCCGCCTATTCCCAGAAGAACCTACGTATTTTATATCCAAAATCTTAGAGTCTGGATGGGCCATCTGCGGAATTACTTCCTCCGTTAGCGATCTCCAGGTCTAAATTATTTTGAGAATGGTATATTTATGATATACATGTTTATTATACATTTTTCAGAAGATGCCTACTGTATATATGACGAGGGTGCATGTACAATACTAATAGAATCAAATTTGGGTCACAAAACTATTAAGTCTTTTTCGATTCGTGTTTTGAATATTTTGTAAAGCTTCGTGTAGTGATTGTGACTTACAAACACTGTAACGTAAACAGTAAATGGTTTGCTTGTTTTGCCGTTCTTCGACCACATAACAGAGCTGCGGTTGCTCCGTTACTTAGTTTACGCTGAACCTGACCGCGGGACAGACCAGCGCAGAGCAGTGCTGTGCGGTCTCTCTCTTTCCGCAGCTCTCTCTCTCTCTCTCTCTCTCTCTCTCTCTCTCTCTCTCTCTCTCTCTCTCTCTCTCTCCGTTGCCGATACTAGCGACACACGGTGGTGGGAGGGGCGGTGAAGTGCAGTATACTCCGCCGGACAGAAATGTTGGCCATGCATGCCATAGAGCATCGCTGTAGGATATGTCAAACATAAATGTCAGAATAGCAGTTATAAATTAATAGCATGACAAGCATAAAATAGTATGATACCATCTAAAGATCAATTAGACTGCAATTATATGCAGTAAATGAAATAAAATTATACCTTCAAAACTAGGTTCCAAGAACATCTTTTAACTAAGAAAGGCGCTGCCAAAAATAATTAGGCCTTTTCCGAGCACCTCAAAAGAAGCAAACACATTCAGTCCTCCCTTGACAAATTACAAGTTCTTCACATCGCCCCCAAAGGAAAAAAACTCTCACTTCTTGAAGAATTAGAAATCACTAAGTTTGTAAAACGGTCCCCAGAACACAGTCTCAACGAACAACTCATCACAAAAAATCAAACTTTTTACGACATCATGTTATCCATCTTTTTCCAAAATGACCCCCCTTCTGACAATTCACAACATCTTTCTCCCGCCCCACCCTCAGGCCTCTAATAATTTCGTTTTCCTTCATTTATTATTGTTTCATACCAACATGTTTCATTTCACAAGATTCATTCCCGCACGTTACAAATATCTCTAGAATACCAAGCTACCGCTTGGCAAGCCTGTCATTCTCGCAGGCGTAACTCTGCCCATACCGCTCTGTTTAACGGTTGCATTTATGTTCCGCAGTTATTAAAATTACTACCAGTTGTAAACGTGGACCTGCCGCGACAGCGACTCCTCTGCTGCTATGGTGAGTTTTATCATATAAAAGCGTTCCATTAATCTCCATACCACACCCCTTTAGTCCCTAGTCATTAGTTCAAATAACCCTTACCTCTTTGCAGGCGCCCAATGACAACAATTGTTAAGATTCCTCCTACACAGCTATAGATAGCTCTGTGGCTCCATCTCCGCCCAAGTAAGTCTGACAGCGCGAAACGCGTCATTGGTCAATAAAATATCGCAACAGAGACTGAACATTTTAATTTTTCATCACTGTTGCTGCACCAGCCGCCACCACCACCATCATGGAATGTAATGAAATTATACCTTCCCGTTTCAATATGTACGTAAGTGTGGATTAATATGTCACGAAAAAAAAGTATCAAAATTGTATTTCTGTTTTACTCATTTTAACTTTAATTTTTATCCGTAGATAGCCCGATGATGGCCATAGCGCCAAAATAGGCCTATTGCTGTATTTATAAGCATTAAATAACATCTACCAAGTAAAGCAGCATTTAGGTATTATTTGTATTAACCTCTGGAATGATCTGAGCAGTTTATGGCAACAACCACCCATAATGTTGTGCTAAAGTGTCGTGACGCAAATCCTTTATCACCGCCATGTGTTTAAAATTACGAGCTCCGGGAATAAAAATGGCGAATGTGTCAGCTCGTACTTATAGGAGGCTCAGGAGCGGGTGCTGTGCGCCTGCGCTGAAATGCCTATCCTGGCCGTGTGGTCGGCTCAAAGACGTTGTAAAAATAACTAGACTCCCTGACGGCGCTGCTGTCGCGGGATAATTTGAACCTTCGCCCGGCCGCCATAGTAGTGGCAAGCGTCACATAAATAAGAGTGTTATTAGTAGGTAAATCGTGTATTAAATAGCTACTGCGGGATATATACGCAATTGATAGTCACGTCTGTATTGTTTGACTATCGCAGTGTACATGAAGCACGATGTTGAAGAGCTTCTCAGCGTTTAAATACAGAAATCAATTGAAAGAAATAAAAATATCCAATACTGTCTTCACATTTATATTTCTCGGGAATGCAAGTAGCCGTACTACTTGTGTTCAGAGATAGTTATTCTTGCTTAAAAGACTGTTAGTCAACACAATATAGGATTGAATGAAATAAATAACAGGCTTTTATAATACTGGTAGCTCTTAAAAAGGAGCAACTTTAGGTAGTACTGGTGAACAAGAAGTTCATATAGTTTCATTTTATGATTGTGTAAACAACTATTGGGGTCACGAAATTAGTTGCCTCACTGCAGTTCGAATTTTTGTTTATGAAATTAATATTAGCAACTTTTAACGCAGAATTTAAAGGTAATCTTATTTACATATAGGTATAACAACTGAAAGGGGTTTGCAGACCTGCGTATAGTTCCATACATGAACGGCACATAGCCACAGTGGATGCACATTGTGAAGTTCAACCGTGTGACGATAGTTGCTGACTTTTTAAGAGTTCACTCTGCAATAAGGTATTTGGCTTACAGCATTAAAAATGGTAGATATCCTATTGCTAATGTTAGATGTCTTAGTTAAGAAAAAGTTATGGCATACTTCGTTTTCTTAAAAGAATTTGGTAGTGGCTGATTGCTGTATTCACAACGTAAGAAACTATTTTTTAGTTATGTATCTGATGGCATGTTTCACTTTCACAATAAATTTTTTAACATTAGCTGTTTCAGTCAGTCCTGTTTGATTCTTTGAAGCTATGAAAAATCTTAATATTGGAGAATATAGCATTAAAGCAGAGACATAAAATGTGAAACTCTTCCGAAATTATTGTTTGTACAAAAGTTTCACAATCGTAGAAGATACTGAGAAAGTGCCAAAAAATCGTGGCTGACGATAAATTCCCTTCATATGCTGCTCTTAGAACGCAAAAAAACTACATGTTATAGTTCGGTTTCGTTAGGAAGATGAAACACTGTTGGCCATTTTCTACACTGTTATGTGAAATAAATTTACACACAACCGATAGTTGCTGTATATTCAAGGAGTCTGAAGCTGTTTTTTAGTTATATATTTCAATTAGACACATTTTTCGCGACTTAACTCAAATGAATACTCTCTCTAATCATGAGAATCTTACGCAGATTTAAAGTTGGCGCGGAAGTTTGCCACTACAATGGCTGCCGAGGCGCTCTTCAATTTGTCCGTTGTTCGCAGTCGGCCGCTTACGCGATTGTGGGGGCTTGGGTCGGCTGCGATGTGCTGCTCTCTGTGTGGTCAGCGGTGAGGTTCCCAGCTGCAGTTGATTTGTGAAGGCTCCGCAGCCCGCCCCACGCTGGCGTGGAGGCCTGGGCCTCAGAATGGCTCGTGGCCAGATTGATAGGTGTCTGTCGCCGGGCCGCAACAGGTGTGTGGCTAGGAGGGCCGCCTGGCGCTGGTGCAGGTCGATGCCGCGGCCGCGCAGCGCAGACGGCAGCAGGAGGCGCCATAATCCCATTACAACTTTCCCAGCGGCCAATCAGTGCGACGGCGGCGGCGGCGGCGGCGCCCTCCCCTCTAACAGGATTACCAGCCGTCACGTTACTCCCAGCTACCTGCAGCAAGCCTCCGGCCGTGCCGATACACGTGTCAGGCACGTGAGCTCAGTGCCGTATGTATGTGTGGCAGAAAGCGCGCAAACTACTACCTGGGATTTATACCTACAACCCTCCCAATACAGAGTGCCAGCATACACAGCCGCCAGCGAAGATTAGAGCTCTCGTTGTCTCGGTTAAAGATGATTTGAAGACCTGAAGTGTGAATTAAGTGCCTTTTTTCATAATTTTCAGGTAATGATTTAATTTATTTATTTTTAATCTTAAAATGTAAACAAATCAACGTCCACAACATCAAATGCAAATAGTGAACTAACAAGGAAAGTACTTAGGCTCGAACAAATATAAATACACAGAAATCGTGTGAGAGATAATGTGAAGCTTCCTTATTGCACTAGCGATACTCTCGCATCTGCAAAACTCTGCAGTCGCCCGTTAGAGGCATTTGCGTGTGTCATGTCGCATTTCACATTGAGCTGCCCGTACACCAGTAGTGACGGTACAATGTGCCTCTGAAGTTGCGTTTTGTGACGTTATTTGTGCAGTCGAGTCGGCGATTGGTAATCAATCCTTGTAATATAATGCGACTGGTTGAGATGAAGTTACGAAGAAACCTTCTTCGTGAAGATGATACTGGTGTAGAAGATGAATGATTCGCATGTTACCTGTATCTATTATAGTATTTCTAATGTATGCTCATATATCTACATTATAATAGGCACCAATATCATTTTCACGAAGAAGGGTTTTTCGGAATTTCATCTCATCCAATTGCAATACATTAGCAGGATTGATTACCATTCGCCGATCCATCTGACGCCTGAGTACACAAGTAACGTTACAAAACGCATCTTCAGAGGTACACCGCATCGTCACTACTGGTCCCGACTGGCGTACCAGCAGCTCAGTGTGCAGTGCGGCATGGCACATGCAGAGGCCCCCAATGGGCGACTGCAGAGTTTTGCAGATGCGGGAGTGTCACTAGTAAAATAAGGATACATGATCTCTCGCAAGATTTTGGTATATTTGTGTTTGTTCGGGCCCAAGTACTTTCCTTGTAAGTGCCATGTAATTAATATAGTAGTCTTACAAGTAGATCACGTGATTATCAGATTTTAAAATTTTATTATATTTATGGCATGTGAAGTTCAAAACTCAAACAACAATCAGTCAAAGCCATTTACGTTTTGCAAGTAAACGTAAGTACCAATCCTTAATGAATTCGAGTATCTGTCGTTGTAGCTCAGGTTGGTAGCGTTCTGGCTTTACAGCCTTAGGGTCGGTGGTTCGAGTCCTGTCGTAACAAATTTTTATTTATTTATTTATTTTCATTGTTTTCGAATGCATACACAACTTTAATATCTAATGGTAATTTTTACGAAAAGTGCATGTATATTTAGTTTATTCGTAATTTTATATGTTTTATACCAGGTTGTTAATAATGATGGATCCAAAAGAACAGACGTCACTTCTGATCTTGCTGTTGTTATTCTTTCATATTCATAGAATACAGGGAGAATTATCTAACACTTGCACCGCAAATATTGCGGAAACGGAAAGTGCGATTGATGTGCGGTTTTCGCAGAATGTATTGGTAGTCAAGGACTCGTGTTGTTAGCCAATAAACAGATTGTAAAAATACCTAGAAAGTATATTTTCTATGCAAACACACAATTTTTTAAATGGAACAATGATTGTTTCTATCATGCACTGGAATTTTAACACCAACAATGTACAAATAATTTTGAATGACATTTTTATCACGTTTAGTTTGGCAGCTACAATCATTCATAATTTTGGGAGCGGAGGTTAAGACAGCGTAGCTTACTGGCTGGTGGTCGTGAGACAGTGGGCCGTGCCCCAGGGGATAGCCACTCGGCCAGTCAGATACACTATCGTAGCCTCCGCCCCCGAAACTTTGAACGGTTCTGCCATGTCATTCAAAATTTTTTGTACACAGCTGGTGTCAAAAATTCCAGTGCAAGATAGAAAAAACTATTGTTCCATAAAAAAACTGCATTTTTGCATAAAAATACACTTTCCAAGTAATATTAAGTTCTGTTCGTTGGCCAAAAATACCAGCCCCTGACTACCAATCCATTCTGTGAAAAACGCACATCAGTCTCACTTTCCGTTTCCGCAATATCTGCGAGCAAGTGCCGGCCGCGGTGGCCGAGGGGACTGCGGCGCGCCAGTCACGGTCTGCACTGCCGCTACGGTCGGGGTTTGTGTCGTCTTTAGTATAGCTAGTTCATAAGTAGTTTCTAAGTTTAGGGACTAATGACCCCGCAGTTAAGTCCCTTAAGTTTAACAAACATTTGAACATTTTTGCGAGCAAGTGTTAGGTGATTCACCCTATATATGACATCAACTGCGAAAGGGCAAAGCTGAAAATGTGTACGCATCCGGATTCCGAAACCGGTTCGCCTGCTTTCTCGGCAGTTGCGCTGAGCACTACACCACTGGGGACACAGTGATCACCGCACCTGCAAGGACTACCTAAGCTCGCCTCCCGTCAGATGAAAATTCCCAGCCTTCCCCTGCCTACAATACTAAAACTCGTAGTTTTGAAACTAATTGATGTCATATATTCTGTGAATATGAAAGAATAACAACTTCCGAATCAGAAGTGACGTCTGTTCTTTCGGAACAGACGCCACATGTATACTGGGTGATCAAAAAGTCAGTATAAATATGAAAACTTAATAAATCACGGAATAATGTAGATAGACAGGTAAAAATTGACACACATGCTTGGAATGATATGGGGTTTTATTAGAACAAGAAAAAGTTCCGGAAGGAAAGGCATCATATTCGCGAAAAAAATTCTCACAGCTTTTCTGTGTATTCGAAATAAACAAAATTGGTACTGAAAAAGTACGAAAACGTTTGGATTGGCAGGTTACTTTTGGCTCGGACTTAACGTTAATTCATAGTGATACCACAGAAAAAAAAAGACGTTGCGGTGCTGAGAATGACTTGGTTGGCAGATGTAGAGCAGGGTTGGTTGGTCCTGGAAGTCGGGATTCCAGTTACTTTGGAATAAGGTTGAGAATCTCGGTCATATTCTTCGTGCTCAGACGGCGAAGACTACCAAATCCCCCAGTTAATCCCTTAACCGTTAGGGGTAAAACCCACTGGCTCCCTGGGAAAGTAAGGCTAGCAAACGTTAAAAAGTTTGTAAAGGGATCAAACTGCAGTGGTCATCAGTCCCTAGACTTACAAACTACTTAAGCTAAGGACAACACATCCACACAAACTTATGCCCGAGGGAAGTCTCGGACCTCCATTGGGGAGCAGCTGCGCATTCCGCGGCAAGGCGCCTTGAAGCGCACTGCCATTCCCGCACGACTAAAGCTAGCAACCTGCTTCCCAGATGCTTCGATCTGATGCTGGTAACAATCAATGTGCCTCGGACCTCGGGAGTCGTGGAGTGTCACCTATAATTGACAGACCAGGAATTTCTCAGACATATCTTGGCAAAAGATCTGAACTGAGATCGGAAGCTATTAATATGAATGGGGGCTCCTCTGACAAGAGGCTGCAAATCAGATGGGTTTAGCTAGTTTTGCCATTACTGACTTTCTGGCAATGTGAGAGAAAGAAGACGAAATGGGAGAATACAATGTCTATTTGTCGCTATTAGGTACATTTTGATGGTTGAAAGACGACCGTCTGTCGTCTTCTACATATTTTTATATGATTGTAATTTATTTGATGTCGCTAGATTAGCATTTTGTTAAAACTGGAGCCCCACTCTTTTCATGGCATGAGGAATAGCATTTTTTTATTTTATGTTTTAAAATATTAGTTTCTGAAACGTTAGTTAATATTGCTAGGATTCTGTTATTTTAATAATTTATTATTGTGGTTAAGAATAGCAATAAGTATGGCTTCTCCGCTACGCCACAGTCCCTGTGAGAATGTGTACTTGTCTTACTTTTAAGTGGATGTGCGAGAATCTAATGGCTGTCTGAATGTGGATGGTAATAGCTCGCTTTGCATGGTTCTCTCTGGCTCAGAGTCGATAGTTTGTCATTACCAACCCCTGCTGCTGATGCGACCAAAGAGGTTTCTACACCCTTTGGTTACAAGCTAGTCGACGAGCCTTCTCCAGGGCTAGTCTTGCAATCTTCTCTCCCCATCACCGCTGTACTAGAGGTTTTCCCAGTTTCCAGTAGCGCTTTCCCGCCTGGTGGCCGCTCGGACTTCACTTTGTGATCGGACTCCGGTGAGGTAAGATTGGTTCTGCTCTTGTGCTTGTGGACATGGCCGCGATTCGTTGTCTAGTGTGTTTAACTTAGACTGTTGAACTTGGATTCATTTTTTGGAATATTCCTTGCGATCGTGCACGGAAATGTGTTCTAGTTTCTCAATCCAGTGATTTCCAACCGTTATATACATGATGTATGTGTTACTAGTTGCAGTTTGATAACGGCGTGGTATATTCAGATCTTTTGTGATTATGTGGCGGTGTACGAACTCTGTGTAAATTCTCTCTAGCTTTGTGGGGCCCCATTTCTGACAGGCGATATGTTCATTTTTGTACAGTGCATGGAAAAATCTTTTTTATTGTTTCCTTCCATGAGTGACGTGTGTTCCACGTGGTTGGTTCTTAGAACGAAGCCTTCACTTTCCACTGTTTGTTCCATGCCCATCAGGCAAGTAACTATCCGTGTATCTTTCTGATTTTCACTAACATTTCACGATCTTCTCTCCCAGCCTATTTTTTTAATTTTGTTGTTTTTTCTCCGAACTTATAGTATACACTCAGTCTTTGTCAGTAATTCTCTCCGAGGCTTGTACAACTTCCTTCAATAGCTTGCTTATGAAATTCTATGTATTTCTAAGGCTTGCATGCCGTAGTTTTTATACTCACTTTTCTGTCTTTGTAATTATTTCACTTTTCCGGGTTTTGAGACCGAACTTCATCTGTCTCTGTAATCGCTCCCTATCGCGTGTAGCTGCATTTCATTCACTTCTTTATGTAGTTGTAAACATTTCTATGGGTTTCATGCTGTAGTTTTTATTTTTATTTTTTGGAAATTGAATTTATACATTTTTATCGGTTTTCGGAAGCACGTGGTTCCGAACTCCAACTTCAGGGGTCTGCAGTTAGTCACATGAATTTACGCCACTTCTCATGAAACCAGTGCCTAGATAGTTTACTCTCAAGTTTCAATGAATCCGATTTTAAACCACTTCACCCTCAGTGGAGTGCGATCATGTAACGTAGCCGTGTGTCGCCGTTAGCGTGTTTGCTCGCCGTCTAATCTAGATGCAACTTAACTTTGCTATACTCACGCACCGTCTCAAATCAGGCACGACAGAGCAGAGCAATCTTCGCAGTTTTATTGTATATTTTGTTGTGTGGTACCTACGGCTTTGCTGAATTTCGCCTACGATAGCGACGCCTGCTTCTGCCTCGTATCAGCACGCTGATTTTGGTGAGTTTCGCTGTTGCATTGAGTGTGTGTGAGCGAGCGAGTGAGTGAGTGTTGTGTAATTGACGTTCAATGCTGGGTATCGTCTGTGTAAGATAAGTACATTCTTTCAGTGGGATGCATTTCTATTGTATTAGAAAATTGGTTTCCCCATTTTGCTTGCGTTAGACCTGAATAAACAAGTTAAGTTCAGTATAATTTTGACTTTCCTATAAATTGTAGTTTTCGAGCACCTTCCCCCTCTTTATTTAATATTGTTTTTCACCAGTGCTGAGAACAAGCTCAGATGCAATTTTTTATGTTTAAGTTCCGTTGCGCCATAAATGTTTTGTTAGTCACCTTTATGAAATAACTTTAATTGTGGTGGTTTGTTTATTAATGTCTGTGTGTGATTTCGTATGAGCTGCTACGTATATTGGCCACTGTGTCATTAACTTTCTGTTATTCGAGTAATTTGAACCAAGTCAGTTCTCAATTTTGGCCAGGGAACAAAGTTTTGCAGCAGGGAGTAGTCGGTAGCTCACACGGATCTTTTGATAATTTTATTGCTAGAATTAAGCCTCTTTATAACAGTAAATTCTTGTCTGGCCACCTTCTACCAGAATTAAGCTTTTATTTCGTACAGTGGTCAACTTTTAAGGTAGAAATCAGAAAGTTACTATTTGGCTTTTCGAATGGGATAAAAAAATTCCGCATTGGTTTTGGAAATTAAACCACTAAAGAGGAGGGTGAAATAGCGAAAGACAAGTTTTATACAAATCATTAATTATGAAGGCATTTGTAAAGTTAAGCCACTAAAAAAATTGCATTAAAACAAAAACAAACAAACAAATCCTGTGCGGGCTATACAGTCTACATGAGCGAAGCAGCGGCCGCTACGCTGGTATGTAATGACGTCATTTGTATTCAGTACACGAACAAATATCATGTTCTGCCACTTCACTCTGAGTAACGTTCCACTGCCCATTGAAAGCCGATGTGCAATCCAAAAGCGGGACTCCACACTTACACCGACATACATATTGTGAAAGCCACCGCCGAGTCCACGACGGAAGGCATCTTTTACCACCAGTAGTCGTTTTCTTTCCTGCTTCGCTCGCAGATAGAGCGAGGAAAGAACTACTTTCTATATGCCTGCGTACGACCCCTAAACTCTCTTATCTTCTCGATCGTAATACGAAATGTATGTTGGCGCCAGCAGAGTCGTTCTGCAGTGAGCTTCAAGTGCCGATTCTCTAGATTTTCACAGTATTGTACCTTCCAGAGATTGCCAATTAAATTCACGAAGCATCTCCGTGACAATCGCTTGATCGAACCTACCGGAGACAACTTGCTTTTATGTCTTGCTTTAATAGGACCTGCTGTGTGTCCCAAACACTTGATTAGCAGTCGAGATTAAGAGGTCTGATTTACACATGAATGACAGTTTCCTACAATTCTCCCAATAAACCTAAGTCGACCATTCGTCCACTCTACCAAAGTCCGCACATGCTCGTTCCACGTCATATCGGTGTGTAACGATATGGGTGAATACTTATACATCGAAAATGTGTCAAGCAGTATCAGAAGATTACTGGGTGTTTTCCTACTCGCCGTATTAACTTAGATTTTCCTATGTTTAGAATTAGGTATCATTCAACACTCCAAATGAAAAATTTGCCTAAATCATGTTTTAACATTCTCCAGTCACTTGACGAAGTTATCTCCCCGTCCACCGTAGCAGCACCAATGAACAGCCCCCGATTGCTGCCCACCCTATTCGTCAAATCATCAAATACAGGGAAGAACATGTCCCAGCACACTTCTTTGGGCACTCCTAAAATGCCCTACTCTCTAATGGACGTTCGACGTTGAGGAATACGTACTGGGTTCTATTACTTAAGTAGTCAAAAATGTTCAAATGTTTGTTAAGCTTATGGGACTTAACTACGGGGTCGTCAGTCCCTAAACTTGCAAACTACTTATTAACTTGCTAATCCTAAGGACGGCACAAATATCCACGCCCGAGGGGGGGGGGGGATTCGAACCCCCGACCGTAGTGGCCGTGCAGACCGGAACTGGCTCGCTTCAGTCCCCTCGGCCACCGCGGCCGGCACTTAAGTAGTCGTCGAGCCACTCACGTATCTGCGAATTTATTAACTAAGTCCGTACCTTCTGTCCTGCATCGTCACAAACGCCCCTCGAAAATCTAGGAATAAAGAATCTGCCTGTGCGGTTGGATATCATGTAAGAAAAGAGCCATACGGGTCTCGCTCGAGCGATACTTTCTACACAAGTGCCGAATTGTGGACAGGAGCTTTCCAGTCTCGAGAAAATTTATTATACTAAACTGAGAATAATGTTCAAGAATGAAGAAAGCCGAAATTAAGCATATTAGACCGTGATTCTGGAGTTCCGTTATTCAGTCTTCCTTTATACAACAGTCATATGCGTGTTCGTTTCCAGTCGCTTGGAACTTTACACTAGGCAAGAGATTCGTAACAAATACGAACTACGTACTCCGCCCATGATGTGCAGTTCTCTCTATGAAACGAAATTTGGATTCTGTCCGGACCTGGTGACATATCTGGTTTCACCTCTTTCAGGCGCTTTTCTGCAGCATTTCATACGGGAGTCTGTGCGATTCTCAGTGGTGGTATATTTGTACGATCTGCCTACGATTTCTTAAACACGAAATTTAAATTAGTCAACTACCTTTTTGTAGTCTTCTATTGCCACGACAGTATGATTAACGAGTGACTGGATAGAAGCTTCTCACTCCCTTAGCGGTCTGATAAACGTTACCGCACTGCAAACTTTTAACGAAGGTACTAGGATATGAAATAGTTACCCAGATATGTGAATGGCTCGAAGACTGCTTAAGTAATAGAACCCAGTACGTTGTCCTTGATGGGGCATGTTCATCAGAGACTAGGATATCGTCAGGGGTGCCTCGGGGAAGTGTGGTAGGACTACTATTATTTTCTATCTATAGAAAAGATGTCACGAACCGAGTGAATTGCAGTCTGTGGCTGTTTGCTGATGATGCTCTGGTGTACTGGAAGGTGTGGTCATTGAATGACAGAAGTAGGATGCAGGGTGACTTCGAACAATTTCTAGACGGTTTGAGGAATGTCAGTTATCTTTAATAATTAAAAATATAAGATGATGCATACGAGTGCGAGAAACAATCCCGTAATATTCGAATTAGTAGTGTGCCGCTTGACAGTCGCCTCAATTTAATAATTAGGCGTACCGCTGCACAGCGACATGAAATGGAACGAGCGTATAAGGACAGTCGTGGGGAAGGCGTTTGGTAGACATCGGTTCGTTGGGAGAATTTTGAGAACATGTGATTCGTCTGTAAAGGAGAATGCACATAAAACGCTTGTAGGATCCCGGCCTGAATATATAGTTATATAGATGTAGAGCAGAATTGTCTCGGTTTCTCAGCAATGTCTCATTCCTGCGGTATGACGACAGTAGTTGTATGCTTCGTGAAAGGAGTATTTACGTACGCACAAATTTAAGGAAAATTTTGCAAAAAAAAATAATAATAATAATAATAAAATAAAAAATAAAATAAAATTTCAAATGTTTGTATAGTCTATGGGACTTAACTACGGGGTCATCAGTCCCTAAACTTACAAACTACTTATGAACTAGCTAACACTAAGGACGACACAAATATCCATGCCCGAGGGGGGATTCGAACCCCCGACCGTAGTGGCCGTGTAGACCGTGACTGGCGCGCCGCAGTCCCCTCGGCCACCGCAGTCGGCGAAAATGATGCCTGTCGTCATTTGCGCTATATTGTCCAAATGCAGCACTCTCCGTTTCCTCGACATTTACCGAATTTTGTTATTAAACCACGGTGTATCGATCCCGTCGTTAATCATTTAATCGGCGCGGTTTAGAGTCTTCTGCGGAGAGATTGATGCTATTATTCGAACGCAAATATTATTTTACGTTCACAGAGTTATTAAGTAATCTGTAGCTGGCGTGTTACAAATCAGTAAGCTTGAATGTATGAAACTTTAAGAATATTGAAACTTCCTGGCAGATTAAAATTGTGTGCCGGAACCGGGACTCGAAACACTTGTGTGTTTCCAAGAGAGCTTCTGTGAAGTTTGGAAAGTAGGAGGCGAGGTACTGGCGGAAGTAAAGTTGTGAGGCGGCAAAGTGAGTCGTGTCGGGATAGCACAGTCGGTAGTGCGCTTGCCCGCGAAAGGCAAAGGTCCCAGGTTCGAGTCCCGGTTCCGGCACACAATTTTAATCTGCCAGGAAGTTTCATATCAGCGCACACTCCGCTGCAGATTGAAAGTTTCATTCTTTAAGAATATTGCTCTTAAGGTTAAATGGTTGCAAAATGTGTTAATAACAGAAACACTTGATAAAAGAATCGAATCCTTATCATGTTGAACTTCATGCACAGGTCGTGCTATTAGAAGATTAGCGTTACGACTATTGGACAAATATTTTTGGTAACATTTTAATATCTTGCTTAGATCATATTTATTGCTCAATACGTAAAATAACAGTGGTAAGATTCTAATGGGTATGGAATATATCGCAAACACACAATACATAAATTTTGTAACAGAATGGTGAACCAGATCATTATGACCACCTTCATAACAGCCAGTATGTCCACCAGCGGCAGGGGTAAAAACTGAGAGACTCTCTGGAATAGAATGAATTCTTGGTAGCTATCTGTAGGGAGATGGCGTCACATCTGTAGTAACGAATCTACTAACTCCCGCCGCGCGGAAATGTCTGTGAGGTCTGAGACGCCACGTTATAAACCACGCGACTGCTCGCGTCGGAGGTTCGAATCCTCCCTCCGACAGAGCTGTCCTTAGTTTTAGCTTAAGTAATTCGTAAGTCTACGGACCGATTCGTAAGTCTACGGACCGATGAGCAGTTTGGTCCCTTAGGTTTACAAAAATGTGAACATTTTAAACGTAACTAAATTCCGGAAAGGGTTGTAATGAGCTCTGAAAACTCGATAGCTTACTTCCTAGGACGATAGAGCTCGGATCTGGCAAACTAGTGGTACAGTAAGTCAACTTTAACTCTCCACTATGTACCTTGAACCAATCCATCGCTCTCCTGGCCTTGTAGCATCACGCTTTATCTTGACGCATATTCCCACTTCCGTTGGGAAACATGATCGTTATGAAGAGGTGTAATGTGGGCTGCAACCACTGTACTATACACTGGCCGTCAAGACGTCTTGCTAAACTGGACCCATGGATGGGGACGTGAATGTTTTCTGGAGTCTCACGCCTCCGGTCCTATGGAACACAAAACCATATTATTATTATTATTATTATTATTATTATTATTATACGAAAATTGAAGCGCAGGCAGCTGTCTCCGTACCACAGTACATGTGTCAACGATCTGCTCCTCAACGTATCCACGCTCTGCTATCGACATGATGTAGATGCTATCGCGATTCATCAGGCCATGCAAGACACTTCCACTACGAAACATCCAGAGCTGATGGTAACGTGCGCGGTTCAGATATAGTTACGAATGTCTTGGTGTTATCATTCACTGCGTTTCCATGCAACACATCTTCCGTAAAACGTAAACAGATTTTCGTAAACAGTTTCTCGCTGTAGTGTTTACATGTCTCATCCTGAATCGGATTTCCTAGCCCACTTAATATGGCGGCTGAAAAACAGCCGATTCAGTTCCTGATTTAGTCAGCACAATCGCTATTTTTCTTTACTTAAATACACAGATTGATTCTGAATCTCATATTTATACTTTTATTATACGGTAGAAAATGACACTCTGTTCATATGTGCCGAAAATTCTTAAAAAGAAAACACAACATGACAAGCCAAGAATGCTTAAAAAAAACGGTTGCGTTTACATGGGCACGAAAATGGATTGTGGAACTGGAAAACCACTTTACAGAAGTGAATTTCAAGAATCGAGTTTGGAGTGTTTACATGACCAACCAAAAGCGGATTTGGGAAATTTTGGGAGCCCAAGTAAATGGGGTGATTGGTACCGCTCGGGCAAGAAGACGTGGCCCCTGCTTTCTCGACGTGGGCGCTGGGCGAGTAAATATGTTTTCTTTGGGAAGGGAGGGGGGGGGGGCGTCAGTTGCGTGTTGCTACTGGTCGCAGAGCGCCTATGGACAGACGAAACGCACGGCCCAACAGTCTAACATATACAGTCGCGACACTCACTGCTGTAAAAGTTGTTACCAACTGACAGCTGCAACGACACTAGTGCTCCTAGCGGTGGGAAAGTCACCACAGTTGTGCTGTTTGTTTGTAATTAATTTGTACGTAATTGACGAAATAGTACAATTTTTGCGTTACAAGCATTAGTAAAATATCAATAGACGTAAATTAATATGGAAAATGTAAAATCAGTCAATTTTACTGATTCAGTAGTATAAACAACTTCGTCTTGAACAAATACGAATATGTGTGTCGCCGTGGAGGTTCGAGTCCTCCCTGGGGCATGGGTGTGTGTGTTTGTCCCTAGGTTAGTTTACCTAGGTTTAAGTAGTATGTAAGCTATGGACTGATGACCACGCAGTTTGGTCCGACAGAATTACAAACATTTGAACATTTTGAATATGTGTGTATTTCAATCTTATTCCACTGAAAGTAAGTAGACTATAAACATAAGAAAATAATAAATTTCTATTATGGTCTTTTCTTACTATGACAGGCAATTTTTTGTTGTGTATAAATTCGGTGTGGAGTGTAATGATTCGCACAGATTTACATTTCATACGTCTTATGTTCAGTGTGAATGATTTAGCTTAAAAAGGCAAAGTTTTGATGATTCTTGCCATTAGTGGTTCAGCTGGAGCAACAATGGTGGAATTGCCTTCGTCTCTGTCGGAGTTTCATTGCTTTTGCCGTTTTACTGCCACGTTTGTGACGTGTTTCTTTCAGCTACAACTGTTGTAGCTAACTTGGTACGTTGCAAAGTGTAGTTATTGCATTGTATATACGTTTTCTACGTTCAAACTCACTGATTCGACTGGAATTATAGTGAAGAAACCTTAACGTTCGTTAGTAGAAAAGCGACGTCTTTCTGCCAAAGGAAGGGTCTTCTGGTGTTTCCTAGACATTTTTTAATTTTTAATAGGAAATTAAATTATTTAGCAGAAGCCGGTAGGTTACAAGATAGCAGTAAATAAACTATCCTGTAATGTACTGTTTCGTACCTTGCCAGGAACCTTAGGAAACTTAATTAAGACAAATGTAGAGCTGTTTCTAAGTTATTACCTATTTTAAGGTATTACATACGTTTCCTAATGTAAAAAGTATGTTAAAATCAAAATAAACGATACTAGTCACACTCTACCAATGTCGTATTCCGAAATGTAGCTTTCCGGCCGCTTGGAGCGTTTCTGTCGCAGCGTATAACAAAAATCTGTGGAAGTGTCGTGACTGTATATGTTAGACTGTGGTGCAACTGAGCCGGCCGCCCCTCCAAAACAAACGAATGGACTCCCCCTGCACACAACTCGAGAATGCGTTTCTGCGCACAGGTCTCGACTTCTTGAGCGAGCTCTGCATGCATGGATCGTCGGCTGCCGACGCCCATCGAGGAAGTATCTGATGTTACTTCCGGCACAGTTCGCCGCCTATTCTGCTCTGTCTGTCAGCCTACGACGTCCTGCATCTATTATGAGTGGTGACCGCCCAGCACCTCCCCTTTTGGATGTAGTTTCACCTTGGTGTCGTCCTTTATGACACTCACCACAGCAGTCTTCGACAGGTCGTGCAGTTTCCGAAATACTTGTGTCAAGCCTACGGGCGATCGTAAACTTCCCTCGGTAAAACTCAGATATCTCGCGCGCCCTATCCATTTTGCACAAGAGCAGCACATTCTAAGAGCAGCACATTCTAAGTCCGACTAGTAGTCATTGATCGTCAAGTGACGCAACTATCGTATGAACGGGTTTATATGGACACTGGTTAGGTGATGAAGGAAGACTAGCCGCGGTGGAGTAGCCGAGCGGTCTAAAGCGTCTCGCCGCGGAGCACGCGGTTGCTCGCCGTGGAGGTTCGAGACCTCCGTGGGGCATGGGTGTGTGTGTTGTCCTTAGGTTAGTGTACCTAGGTTTAAGTAGTTTGTAAGCTACGGACTGATGACCACGCAGTTTGGTCCGATAGATTTACGAACATTTGAACTAATGACGAGGTGCTTATTGGAACTGGCGAGTAACGGAATTTCTGGCATATCCTAAGAGAATGGATACGTTTAGTGTGACACATTCAGAGACATCAAGTAATCGTCAGCTTATCATTAGAAGGAAGTGTGTGCGGTCAAAATCGTGGAGACAGACCGAGGAACGAATACAGTAAGCAGATTCAAAAGGATGTAGGTTGCCGTCTTTTTTTTCTCTCCAGTAGAAGACGCTTGCACAGAACAGGGTATCGTGGAGAGTTGCATCAAACCAGTCTGTGGACTGGAGACCACATCAACACTTGTATGTCAAACATTTAAGTTCAGCCCATGTTCAATCGATGCTATTGCACATGTTACAAAAATGAAAGGTAATTGTTATGAATCTCTTATAGGATCCTTATTTGACATAGATCGCTTATTCATTTTACATTGATGACTAGTTTCGACTCGTTAAAGAGCAATTACCAAATCTTAATTGTCTAGACGTGATAATGACTCCTTAACGAGTCGAAACTAGTTATCAATGTAAAATCAATAAGCGATCTATGGCAAATAAAGATCTCACACGAGATTCATGAACATTACATTAAAGATCGCATCTTTTAAAACAGCCTGATTCAGATGTCAGGTAATTATAATATGTAAGGTAACTGCCTTCATATTTTAACATAATAGTAGTAATAAACATGCAAATGCGAAAATAGTGATGCACATTACATATTCCCTAGTATGTTGTATCCATTGAATAACGAAATTGAAACAATCTGCAATTACGATATTGTCTGAGTTGTTCATAAATGGAACATTACCTAATTTGTTATTAGGACATCTATTACTTCGTCTACATGTAAAATAAATCAATCAAGTCCGTTTATTTTTGTTGTGTTATCATTCAGCTTTCTGTGCTTTCTGATAAGTTGCAAAAATTTATAGTTCTGAATCGACACTTAATATCAACACCTTTCAATCTATGTAGATTTATTCTCAATTATTTAATTTATTCTGAAAAATGTACTGTTGTAAAAGATAGTGGTGTATAATGCACTTAAAAAGGAATTCATGAACAAATACATAGAAGAACAACAGTGACTGATAAACATATTTCTTTGAATAAACTTCTACATTTCTTGGATTCATTTCCATAAATAATTCACTTCGCATAATTTTGGACTCGAAAACTGTTGTTTAGCTTTATTATGTTCTTCTTCTTCTACGTGATCGGGACCGCACGTTGCTACAAGTTTCGTTCTTCATTGTTCCCTTCCCACTCCTGCTATTCGCCTTTACTCCTCATCTGTTGATGCTTCTTTCAGGTCTTTATTATGAAGCATAATATGCTCAGTATTCCTTCGTTTAATTTTTATGGCTTCTGTATCAGACAACAATCCATTATAAACAAAGGTTCATATACGCCATAGAGCCAGCACATATGTGATAAACGTCCTCACAATTGAATTTCAAGCTATCTCAAATCACACATGTACAGTGAAAAACCCACGGCAGACGTCAACGAACCCTGTAATAAACTGAAATTTTAAGAAATATCAATTTTATGTCCAGCCATTAGCTTTCACATATTAATCCCTTAAACCTGTTACTCTCAAAACACTCTGTCCACCCTAAATGTGACGCCAGACACTAGAAATATGACTGAACACTCCATTCCGACTTTAGTACTAACAACGTCATAAGATACACAACATAAAAAGTAATAGCACAGTAAATACTTGTCAGTGGTTAACACGTGTGCTATCATCTGGAAGTTATGCGGCTAGTCAGAGCTATGGACCTAGACATTCGTTCTCCATTCCGACTTTTATGTGCTGCTTATATTCTTACTCGCCCTCTTTTACCTTGAAATGAGTTTTTGTCTCCGAACAGAGCCGTAAAAACAACTTTCTGATATAAAAGGAAGACATTGATACTGGCTCGGAAACATCGGCTGCAATCTGACCGCACGTTTAGAAATCCGTAGCAAAATAACTCGGTGAAAACGCCCCTCTGAGACTCCAATAGCAGGACGGGAGCCGTCATCTCCCTGGGGCCATAAAGGAAGTTCTCTGGAGACGCCGGATAGCCCGAGTGAGGGGTCTGAGGAGGGAATTAAACGCGCCACGAGCTCGCGGCCCACATTCGTCTGCAAATTCCGTTTCCTGCCACGAGGCTCTTCCTCAGCGAGCAATGCGATTATAAAGAAAGGCAGCGTAATCTACTGGGAAAATTGCAGGAAGGTACTAGGAGTTATTCTTGCAAGTAATTACGAAGTGAAATTATACTGCCGGAAAAAAAAGCTAGTGTACCTGGAAAGACGAGATCGATTAAAATCGGATGACGGCATATGCCGTCTGGGGGATAGTTTATGCCCTGGTAATGGTTTTACAAGGAGATCACATGGGTATCGGATATTAGATTTTTTTTATATTTATAGTACGTGAAGTTCAGAACTCAAATAACAATCAGCCGCCGGACGCAGTGGCCAAGCGGTGTGCGTTGCGTCACTGTACGGCTGCTACTGTCGGGGGCTCGAATCCGCCTCGGGCATGGATATTTGTGCCGTCCTTAGTGTTAGCTAGTTCATAAGTAGTTTGTATGTTTAGGGACTGATGACCCCGTAGTTAAGTCCCATAAACAATACAAACGTTTGAACAATCAGCCGAAGCCATTTGACCCAACTCTCAAAAATTTGAAGATTTGCAAGTGCACGGAAGAACTATATATAAATCGGTTCAAGCATGTGACAGTGTAGCGCTGGAGATAGTGTTCTTTTCTCACAACTATAGACTCGGTGTTTCAAGTCTTGCCCTGTCAGTTTTTTTTTCCTCTCGTTGTGTTCGAATACCTCAACAATGTTAATATCTAACGGTAATATTTACGAAAAATGCAACAATATTTGTTTATTCGTAATTTTCTATATTTTATGAAAGGTTGTTAATCATTATGGTTTCAATAAAAAAACATAATTACAGAATATATAACATCAACTACGAATAGGCAACGCTGAAAACGTGTATCCAGTCGGGAATCGAACCCGGGTCTCCTGCTTTCTAGGCTGTTGCTCTGACCACTACACCACTTGCGACTCAGTGATCACCTCACCTGCAAGGACTACCTAAGCACGCCTCCCGTCAGATACAAATTCCCAGCTCCACCCTGCCCACAGAACTCAAAATGGTAGTTTTGAAACTGATTTCCGTAAGAGTAGCAGGGTAAAACTAGGAATTTGTGTCTGACGGGAGGTGTGCTTAGGTAGTCCTTGCAGGTGAGGTGATCACTGAGACCCAAGTGGTGAAGTGGTCAGAGCAACAGCCTAGAAAGCAGGAGACCCGGGTTCGATTCCCGGCTGGGTACACAGTTTCAGCTTTGCCCATTCGAAGTTGATGTCATATATTCTATAAATACGAAATAACAACAGCAGCAGGATCATGTCATGAGTGACGTTTGTTCTTTCGGAACAGACACAATATATATATATATATATATATATATATATATATATATATAGAGAGAGAGAGAGAGAGAGAGAGAGAGAGAGAGAGAGAGAGAAACATAATCTACATTTTTCAATTTTGCCTTCAGTACTAGCTGTTGACGCCTAGTCTTTGTTCAGTTTGTGAAGAGCAATGACGCTTAGCCATCGTTTTAGGTGACGACAAGGTGTTCAGCTCCTCTGCACACACATAAAAACTGACACAACAGGTTGTATTAGAGATCCCAAAATGTTTTTTATAAATGAATTCGAAAACGAAAAAATATCATTTCTTTGAAATTCGAAATACAGCTTTGCAACGATGCATTAAATTTGAGCTGGATTTTCTGTTGTTAATATTCATAACTGAAAACAGTTGTTCGCGGACGGACGTTGTTCAGAACATTGCAATGCATTTTAAGACAAGGACGTGAAAAAGGAATTGAAATCACTGTTGTAATGCCAGTAGCGGTCTGTCAAAATTGGATCGTACTGTAGTTTTATCAGTTCCATTTGGAGATATGATGGGACGTTCTCTGAGTGCACCGAAAAAGGCATCATAACAAATTTCGAGTGCTGGTTTAGTTATTTTATTTCTTCAAAACTATCTTTAAAATTTATACAATGTGTACTCCCTGATGTGGACTTAAGTACTTAATTTAAAGGATTTTGAGAGAGGGTAAATTTTCCTAATTTCCTTCTTGAAGCTGAGTTTTAGAAAGCAAAACCTGCAGTTTGGAACTTCCATTACGGTCACACATAGTACCCTGTAACTATTTATTTATGCCTTGTAAAGAACCCGTGATGTCTTTCTTGAATGCGAGGTCAGAGATACAAATGTTCAATGTTTGAAGATCTTATGAGACTTATCTACGGGGTCATCAGTCCCTAAACTTACAAACTACGTATGAACTAGCTTATACTAAAGACGGCGAAAACATCCATGCCCGAGGGGGATTCGAACCCCCGACGGGGAACGATCTCGCGCATCGTAGCATAGCGCCTCAATGCGCTCGGCCGCTCCGCCGCGGTCGGATAGTCGTCACAAGTTTCACTTCTCTGTTATCTACTACTGCAAATTTATTTTGACGTCTCTTTCTCAGGAGGTTAGTCCTGACTGTGTTCTCTTAGCTGTTCAGGAAATGGTTTTTCTATACATCATGGCTCTCACACGTGTTCTCTGTACCAGACATGAAACGGTCATCTTCTTTGCCTTATACAGCATGAATCTAAATTCACGCTCTTGGGCTTCGCAGCGCGATTCCTCACATGCTAGCATTAAAAAAATGTATCTCACAAAATTTCGTCCTGCGCATATTTCCGGCAGTAAGTGAACGACGAAGATGGGTGCGTGTCCCATACGTCAGTGTGTTTCAGAATTACACTACTACACCAACAAACTTCTAGGGGATGTGGGAGATGTCTTGAGGAACAAACTGCCCGGAAACGTCGTCCAATGACACTACGGAGCGTCGAAGTTGCTGGAGGGGATGTCTAGCGGCAGGAGCTGGTGCCTGTAAGTTGGACCCTCCGTAGCGTCGTTGAATGGCGTTTCCGGGCATTGGTTTCCATGCTCATTTTGTTCCACGAGACGCCTAATACATTCCTTACAAGTTTGTTGGTGTAATTATAAAACACAATAGCATATGGAACACACAGCCATCTCAGTCTTCGACGTCCATTTACTAGCGGAAATATGCGCAGGATGAAATTTTGTGCGAGACATTTTTCATTGTTGGCAGATGAGGGATCGCGCTGTGAAGTCCGAGTGCGCGAAATTAGATTCAACCTATATATATGCTATGGAAAGTACTACATTGTAGTAGGTATGTTCTATCTTTTGGTATATGTCTGCAACTTTTCATTTTTTTAATTTTTTTTTTTTTTTAATACGGTTATCTGAACACAAAACCTTAACTCATCTGCGAACAGACCCCTGCTCCATTCGTTACGGCTCCAATCCTGATGTGGAGGACCTTGTTCTTGCCTTCTTCTAACGGTTTCTGTTCTTTTTGTCTGAAATCGCGTACAGGTCCTGCAACTTACTTTGGGACACTCCAGTAGCTGCAGGCCCACTTCCAACCTTCCTATGGCTCTCCATGCAATAAATTCGGGTAAGCCACATTGTTGCCGTGCACTACCTGCTCAATACACTATCTTAATCCAACTGCTTGTGTAATTCGTTTGATAAACACAAGTCAAAACTAACCACCTCTGCAGCAGCATTCAATTATTACCACTATCTCGGTTGCAGTAATGCTGTTGTCTCCATTCCGTACAACCTACAGAGAGAGGTCGAACCCCTTTAGTTCACACTGCCGATGACAGTTCTTCAGAGCTTAAATTGCTCAACTGATCCCCTAATTGTCTCGACCAGTGATTGTTGCTTTCGGAAAATATGTTTATTTCCGCAGAGGAGATTTTCGGTCCTTAGAAATGCCATAATGCAGTGAAGGCTTTCACATTCGATTGAAATAGTTGCTGTTGAATCTTCCGGTTTGTATGGTCGTAGCCGAAGAAACATTTCTGCTCTTGACGTTTCGTCCAGATTTGCGCTGGATATCTTCATAGGTGCTTCTGGTAACGGTGAGTCTTGTCGACTAAAGAGTCGGGCGTCGGAGAGCGATTCAAATGCTGTCTAAAAGGGGCGTGGTCAAGTGTTTACGTGCGGAGCAGAGATAAGTCTTGTTAAAGATAAAACGATAACTATCGATAGTCGAAGGTTAAGGATAAAAGCCTAACTACCTACACTGAAGAGCCACTGTCCATGAAACTTAGAGACATATGTACAGTGACTCTTCAGAGTAGGTAATTAAGCTTTTATCCTCGACAATCGACTATCGGTAGTTATGGTTTTATCTTTGAGAGGGCTTATCTCTGCTGCGCACGTGAATACGTGACCACGCCCCTTTCAGACAGCATTTATACCGCTCTCCGACGCCCGACTGGTCATTCGACAAGACTCACCGTTACCAGAAGTACCTCTGAAAATATCTAACGCAACTCTGGACGAAACGTCAGGAGCAGAAATGTTTCTTCGACCACGACCATACAACCCGGAAGATTCTACAGCAACCAAATGTCAAAATATTATAAATGTGACGTAAAGTCGCTGAGGAGCCAGTCGACAATGAAGAAATGATTAGGTAGTACTGCTGTGAAGCTGGTTAGGTCGCAAATTCACACTTCATGTATAGCGTGCCCTCAAAAATGACGCATTTCGGCTTTACCATCATCAGTATGACCTATAATAAAGAATTTGCGACCTAACCAGCTTCACAGCAGCACTACCTAATCAAATGTCAAAATGCCCGAACATAGAACGAGTTCAAGATTCATTAACTTATGGACGTCAGAGGTACAGGCCTTTAGCTTTTCGCATCTGATCGAAGACGCTTCTTTAAAAGGGAAATGGCCAGTGCTTTATTCTGCAATCCTTAGCAATGCTTTCCTCTTCTAAGAGATCTTCGGTACACTGCTGCTAGCCGGCGGGAACTTTCTTCCCAAATCTGTGTAAATTCTAATTGATATATCATCACGCACAGTGCCCTTTCTCCTGTTAAGCGATTTCAGTTGCTTTTATATCCCACCGACATTTATTTGAATAACTGCTATTTTGTTGCCGATGTGAGGCTTTAGAGCACGGGTGGGCAAATGCGCTTACTTGGCATGGACCGACGCGTGTGCTTGCAGTGCTTGCCCGCAGGATTCCCCCTCCCTCCTACATACACACACACACTATCCGCTATAATGGGCTCGCGACAGGTCGAGCTTGCCTAGTTCACGGTCTTAGTGTTTCCGGTGATGAATTCTCACTGGCGTCCGTGGCAGGACAAAATTACAGGAAATAAAAGTGAATGAGTACGAGTTTATGTGCTTAAAATGTAAATACAGACCCCGGTGATATTAGATCCTGAATTTCTAACGACTTTACAAAGCAAATGAATGTCTTTAGCACAACTTTGCCGATATACTCATCAATTAATTGCCGATCGTTTTCACGCTGTTTGGAGTTTTTGCGGATAAAGCAACTTCGCCCACTTTTCGAATACTGCACCAAATACGAGAGTTGGTACTTAAATAGAGCAACACTGCTGTGGAGACTCTATGCAATGATATCTACTATTTTCGCAGATAGCAAAATTGTTGTAATACTTACCTTACCTTAGAGCAAATGGACGCGCCAGTCCCACGTCACCAGCGTGAGCGAGCCGGCCGCGGTGGCCAAGCGGTCTGCGACGCACCAGTCACGGTCTGCACGGCCACTACGGTCGGGGGTTCAAATCCCCCCTCGGGCATGGATATTCATGCCGTCCTTAGTGTTAAGTAGTTCATAAGTAGTTTGTAAGTCTAGGGACTGATGACCCCGAAGTCCCATAAGCTCTACAAACATTTCAACATTTTTGAACTTGTGAGCGAGCGGTCTAACGTAAAGATGACAGTATCTTTTCGAAACAGGAACAACAGAGTTGGATGAAGATTGAATTTTTCGAGCATCACCTATCAGCTTTTGAAGGCAGCGGCAACACTTTCTGCTCAACCCACCCATCATTTTGCACGACAATGCGCACGCGCTTACAGCGCAAGCTGTGTCTTCACTGTTCGATCTATGGGACTGGGAAGTACTTTACCATCCAACATACTCCCCGGAATGAGGTACTTGTGACTTTGATTTAATCCCGAAGATGAAGGATCCACTTCTTGACGTTCGCTTCACAACTTTTCCAGAGATTCGACAGGCATAGACCACTCTATTCGCACCATGAACAAAACAGGCTCTGCTAACGTTATAATATGCCTTCCATATCGCTGGCAACGCGTTCTACAGAACGCTGGTGACTTCTTTGAAGGACAGCAACAGATGCAAACATGTAACGCTTTTGTATCGGTTGTGAATAAATAGTTGCTACTATTTAAGTTCCAATCCTCGTATAAATCAAATAAATCCTGAACGAGAACAGTTTGATGAATTTATTTCAGTTTTACAAGTTTTGTTAGAAAACTTTCAAACTGGATTTATCGACTAACGCTTATTTTTAATTGATTTATCTTAATATTTGCTCATATATTCCTCACTTACTAATACAATTTGTAATTCCTTATCTAAAAATGAGAAGTTCCCGTTTTTTGTCTTAGAAACTTTTTCTACTTCTATAGCATTGTAATAAATTCCCTCCTATTGCAATTGAATTTCTCCGAAATCGTTTAATCTCTAAGATGAGGAAGTTTATTTTCTTTGTGATAAAACATACCAAACTGATTTATCATTATTGCAGTGAGTGTTCTAAGGACAGCTCCTGAAATTCAATTGGAGCTTCGTTATTTCACTGAAGTTGCATGCCCAGGAAGAGTTTTTTCACTGTAGAATGTACTGAAATATCAAAAATATAATTTGACTCACTGACAAGGATATTAAAACAAAAGGACTGCTTTGCAGTCTATTAACTGATATTGTGAAGAGATTGCTCGCGAAAGAGTACAGTGCAACGTAAATTCTTTTCAATTTATTTACGACCTATTCTCAAAAGCTAACATTTTGTTTGCATTCGATGTTTCTTCTGTAGACAATCGGATTGATATTAAGACCACAGTCCCTGAAATGGTATGTACGAGTTAAAGGTAAGCTAATGAGTCTTTAGTATTCATTGCAACGTTTGTACTATAATAATTACAAAGAAATGTACCGTGAAAAAAACTCTAAGGCCTGCTGTCGATCGCGTATTATCGGCAGTTGTCAGCCATGTTCGCGAGGAGGAGAATTGTCGGTACCAATGTATCGGCGGTCCGATAGATTGCACATGTGGAGGCGCTTCCCGAACAAGTTTTCTTGTCGGATGGTTGGTCGGGCTCGCCGCCCGGCATCCGACTCTACCACCACTCCACTCGACAAATTGTGCCGTGAGTAGCTCTACCCGACCAACTTCATGCGGCGATCGTCTGCTGTCTGCACAGCGAACACGCGGAAACAAAAATAGTTCGACAATCAGACACCAAAGAGGGAGGCGCTGCACTCACTGCTGGCATTTGGTCGGAACGTGTGTAGTTTGCTACGAATTTGTTTGGTTGTTTGGTCAGTTAGTTGGTCGGACGATAAAAAGGGAACGTGTGTAGCGGCTTTCAGAGCAGCGCGCATCTGCCCGCACGACCGACACTCCTGTAAGCAGTGGTCGCGTCCGGACTCATTGGTCAACTCACGTGCCCACCCCTGGTTTAGGGGAAGAACTATAGTGCGACCTTGCTCTCTCAAACAGCTTTGGAGAAACACGTTTAGTATTTCGGCCTTTGGTGTGTCTTTATCTGCTTTGACCCCATTACGGTCATAAAGGGTCTGGAAGCAAGAAGAGGAAGAATCTTGTTTAACGTCCTGTCGACGTGTGATCATTGGAGCAGCCGTCGGCACACGGAGCGTGTGTATGAACGTATGCGGTCAACGAGCCGAATCCAACGTGTGCTGAACGCTCGGAGACGGCGCGACTTGAGCATACGAGGCGTGTGCCTCAACGAGCTACACGCGACCGCAGCGCGCTCCAGCGACAGTTGTCGGCGGTATCGGTTGCTGCAATCACACTGTTTACCAAAAAAATGTTCAAATGTTTGTAAATCTATCGGACCAAATTGCGTGGTCATCAGTCCGTAGCTTACAAACTACTTTAACTAAGGTAAGGACAAACCCACACAGCCATGCCCCAAGGAGGACTCGAACCTCCGACGGCGAGCAACCGCGCACTCCGCAGCGAGGTGCCTCAGACCGCTCAGCTACTCCACCGCGGCCACTGTTTACCAAATCAAAAGAGTGGAATTCCTGCTTTACCTCAAATTGAATCGCTTATTTCCGCGCTTGTGCTAATGTTCGTTATGTTCTGTGATATAGGCCTAAATAAGTAACAACAAAATACCTATACTCTTATAAAAGTTGCATTTTATGTCAATAAGTGCAGCGAATAATAAAAGTTTCATGACGAACTGTGCGATATAAAATTACAATAGGCCTTCACAATACAAAGATTATTGCAAGAGTCTCGCTTTTTAGTAAATCTTAAAAGATCATGCTTCCACGGTCAATGTTATTATTCAGTACAAGAATGTTAAGAACGTGTAAAATGCAATACGCGAAACAATAAGTGCATATTTTACTCTAAGTGAGATGCAAACTGGCTTGTTCATAAAACGAACCCAACAAACCTACTCCTCTAAAATATTTATAGAAAAGTCTTTGATTCTATCAGAAAACAGAATAAAAGAAAAAACAATATTAGCTTGTGTGGATCCTTGAACCAATACCTCAACCTCTTATAACTTCGTAGTCCACGACTTAACCCCTTACGCTACACCCAGTCCCCCCCCCCCTTTTTTTTTTTTCTTCTTCGTCTTCAGGTAGATCTGTAGTTTGCGGTCGTTCGTTCAATTCATTCGTGGTTGTTCGTTGAATGTTTGGCTCAGTTTTTTTATTACAGAGGGCGTCTAGCCCCCTGACCGGGCGCGCTGAGCCACGGCGCCCGGCAATTGTATTACGAATGTATCCTCACCTACGATATTACAAGTGTCTTATATGACATGTAATTACAACAAATGATGTAAAGAACAATTCGTGTTGATAGATCTCCAGTCCGCCTTGCCTTGAAACGACACATTACTGTAATACGGATATTTTTTAACCACGTATAAGACATTTCCAGTCATTTATTTCAACAAATAGTACCTTAAAAGCCGGTCTCCGAAAGATTCACAATTAGTTACTTTTACTGGCTTTGAAATGTCATACATTCATGAGATCTAAGCTATATACATAACAACTACGAAATACGACGGCCAATATGGCGTCTTCGTCTCTCTACCGAAAAGAGCTGCACCCCCCCCCCCTCCCCGGATAGCCACGTGGTGTGACGCCAGGGGCGTTTTCCCACCTTATTGGTGATCGTTCAGACGCTCTTTGAGAATATCTGATACTGTCCCACACGTTGGAAAAGCCTCGCCAACGTGTGCTTCGCACGTTGTGACGTCAGAAACTCGCCACGTTGGCCACACTCGTTCAGATTCACGCTCCGTACGCCGACGGCTTTAGGCTCGGAGTTATTGGTTAAGGATGTGGAAGGGAATCAGCCGTTCCCTTGGAAAGGAACCATCCAGGCATTTGCCTGGAGTGACATAAGGAAATCTCGGAAAAGCTAAATATGGATGGCCGGAGGTAGATTTGAGCCACCATCCTACAGAATGCGAGTCCAGTGTGTTGTTACCACTGCGCCACCTCGTCCGGTGTCGACCCGTTTACAGATCTGATGTAGGACCAAACTTTTCTCCGACTTTCTGCCTGGTCGGCTCAAAGGTCTGTCAACACACTGCCCACCCCCCTTTCCCACCTCCTGTCGGAGATACAGCCGCCGTCTGCACCTGTGCACATCGATGTTCGTCAGCTCGGTAGCAGCCTCTGACCACAGAGTAATATACGAGGCGCGTCCAGAAAGTAAGTACCGTTTGGTTATATAACATGAACGGGTACAGTTACAGAAAAAATATTGATTGTGCAAAAATCTACAACTGTCAAACTACTTTTCTACATAGCTTTCGAAATTTTGTACAGAATTGTCATAGCATGGCACAAGGTTTTGTGTGCCTTTTTCATACAATGTTGCCGCCTGTGTATTCAATCATGTGGTAACATGTTCTTTCAGCTCATCATCATCGTTGAGGATTACTGTCAAAAGATTTTTTTTTCACGATAATGCCTGACCTCACACTCCGAATGTGACCAAACAATTCTTACGGAAATTTCAGTGGGACCTGTGTGATCATCCTCCATACAGCTCGGACCTTTCTCCTAGTGACTTTCATCTCTTCTTACATCTAAAGTCTGTCCTTGGTGGACAAAACTTCAACGATGATACAGAGCTGTTACCACATGCTTGAATACACAGGCAGCAACCTTCTGTGAAGGATGCATGAAAACTTGTGGCACGCTATGACAAGCGCCTATAAAATTTCGGCAGTTATATGGAAAAGTAGTTTAAGAGTTGTAGAATTTTGTGCAATAAAAATTTCTTCTGTATCTGTGTACAATTTCATTTTATTACCAAACGGAACTTACTTTCTGGACGCGCCTCGTATACAGAGAGGAAGCCCTCCCTACACCTCTGTGCTACGCTCCCCTCGTAGTTCTGTAAGATGCCAGCAGATGTCAGATGGTTCCTGGGATTCATACCGGTAGACCACACTACAGGCGCTTCTGAGGGTGCCTCTCGCACGTCAGAGGGTAGCGTCACAGTCAAATATCGTGGAGGGGTGCTGAGGGGAGAGCTCTTGGTGCCTGCCACGAGATCATGGCTGTCTCCGGTGTGCCGGCGTTTGGGGGGGAAGTGGTGGTGGGGACAGCCGTTACCTGTCGCCGGTCTGGTCAGTTTTAAGGGACTGTTCCACAGAGTAACATATACAGAGTGTGTGATGTCGTACATTACTATTTTGTATCACGATTAATGACCTCAAGAGCTTTTAATGCAGATTATGTCTTCTGGTGGCCTGCCGCTGGATGGGTCAGAACGAGGAAGAACTTTACCTATGTAGGTATACTAAAATTTATTTCAACTAACTCTCATTATGTAAATGTGTTCCAATGGACACTTATTATCCAAATTCATTTTCTAACTATGCTGTGAACGCTACTATTTTTAGTGAAATTTCGCGAATAAAATCCGACCTCAACAAAGCGTATAGCCAGAAGGCAGGACGCGACGTTTCCAAGAAACTTCTAAATGGCTGGACTAATTATCATGAAATTTTTTGTGTTTGAGTGCGTCCATTGATAGTTTGGGTTCACAATTACACGGGCCAGGCAACACTGCAAAATCCTAATACTTGAAATAGCTAATTTTAATAACTTAGAAATAGTCTTAATGTTTTATGCATTTTCTAACTTTTCTGCCTATTCCGATAAAAGCTTGTACATTTTACCTCCAGAACAAGAGAAACATCACCGTCTACATAAGCTTTTGTACGATGCATGGCTCTGGATACTTTACAGCAGACTTCAACAACAATCTACAGTTTTATTCCGATTTTGATGTAATTTTGCACCCCTCATTTTGAAAATAAGAGAACAATTCGTACCACGAATAGACGCCCGAGACTAGCTGTGTGGTCTGGAGCATCACATTCTGGATAGTGAACTCTCTGCGATGCACTTCATTGTGATTTGCAGAGTATTCATGTAGATGTAGATTGTGTGGCCCCTCGCTTCGGTGGTTCGAGTCCTCGCTTGGGTATACTTTGTAAGTCTAGGGACAAACAATGACAGAAGTATGGCCTCTTAGGATTGCAAACATTTGAACATTTTGTAGAGCTTGCGAAAGCAGTCGTGGCCCATGCACAGAAACGCATTCTCGAGCAATGCGCAGGCACAGAGTAACAGATACAGAGGAGAAGCCCCTCCTAAACCACTGTCCTACGCTCCCCTCGTAGTTCCGTAAGATGCTAGCAGGTGTCAGGCCGTTCCCTGGCTTAGGGTGCCTCTTGCACATCAGAGGGTAGCGTGGAGGGGAGGGTGAGGGGAGATCTCGTGCCGCCTGCCACGAGGCCACGGCTGTGTCCGGCTTGCTGGCGTTAGAGGGGAGGTGGTGGTGGGGGCAGCCGCTACCTGCCGCCTGCTGTGGCCAGTTTAAAGGGCTGCTTCTGACCTCAGCGTTATCATGGGACATCTTACGGAACTGCTGGAAACCCTCCCTCCCCGCACTCCTGAGCGCAGGACGGGGCCCTTACGGAGGTTTCCCGTCTGTATATATTTGTCTGTGCCCGTGTGTAGATTTTTTGTCTGTGGTCTGACAGAAGCGAGTCCCCGCGACGGCGGACCGCGCCCTGGTGTTTGCGCCCCCGCGCCCTCAGGGACGGCCGCCCCAGCTGCCGGCCAGACGGCGGAGGAGGGGGCGGCGATGACGCAGCCGGCCCGGCCCGGCCGCCGGTAAACAGCCTGTTTACGCCTACTTACGGCCGTAATCTGCCTCCGCATCGATCCAGATCGCAAACACCGCCGTCTGCTCCGCTGGGGCCGTGCGTCTCGCCGCTCGCCGCCAGTCAACACGTTATAATCGCGCCGCGCCGCCGCTGACAGAAGGCTCTGCCCGGGTCACCTGCCAAGGCCGCGTCCATTACAGCCGCGCTCGTTTTCTCTCTTTGGACCCAGAGAAACAGTAGACGGTAATTTTCAAGAACCCTTGGGCATCAAACCAACAGTTATGTAGGACGGCTGTTCAAATGATAAGGGACGCCACGACACTGTGGATATGTATACACTGCCGGCCATTAAAACTGCTACACCAAGAAGAAATGCAGATGATAAACGGGTATTCATTGTACAAATACATTATACTAGAACTGACATGTGATTACTTTTTCACGCAATTTGGGTGCATAGATCATGACAAATTGGTGCCCAGAACAACCACCTCTGGGCGTAATAACGGCCTTGATACTCCTGGGCACTGAGTCAAACAGAGCTTGGATAGCGTGTACAGGTACAGATGCCCATGCAGCTTCAACACGATACCACAATTCGTCAAGAGTAGTGACTGGCATAGTGTGACGAGCCAGTTGCTCGGCCACCATTGACCAGACGTTTTTCATTAGTGAGAGATCTGGAGAAAGTGCTGGCCAGGGCAGCAGTCTAACATAGTCGAACATTTTCCGTGTCCAGAAAGGCTCGTATAAGACAAGCAACATGCGGTCATGCATTGTCCTGCTGAAATGTAGGGTTTTGCAGGTATCGAATGAAGAGCCACGGATCGTAACACACCTGAAATGTAAGGGCCACTGTTGAAAGTGCCGTCGATGCGAACAGGTGACCGAGACGTGTAACCAATGGCACCCCATACCATCACGCCGGGTGAACGCCAGTATGGCGATGACGAATACACGCTTCCAATGTGCGTTCACCGCGATTTCACCAAACATGGATGCGACCATCATGATGCTGTAACCTGGATTCATTCGTGCACCCAGGTTCGTCGTTGCGTACACCATCGCATGTGCTTCTGTCTGTGATGCAGCGTCAAGGATAACTGAGCTGATAGTCCGTACTACTGCCAACGTCGTCGAGCTGTTCGTGCAGGTGGTTGCTGTATTACAAACGTCCCCATCTGTTTCAGAGATCGAGACGTGGCTGCACGATCCGTTACACCCATGCGGATAACATGCCTGTCATCTCGACTGCTAGTGATACGAGGCGTTGGGATCCAGCACGGTGTTCCGTATTGCCCTCCTGAACCCACAGATTCCATAATATGGTAACAGTGATTGGATCGCGACCAACGCGAGCAGCAGTGTCTCAATACGATAAACCGCAATAGCGATATGCTACAATCCGACCTTTATCAAAGTCGGAAACGTGATGGTACGCATTTCTCCTCCTTACACGAGGCATCACCACAACGTTTCACCAGGCAACGCCGGCTAACTGCTATTTGTAAATGGAAAATCGGTTGGAAACTTTCCTCATGTCAGTAGTTGTAGGTGTCGTCACCAGCGCCAACCTTTTGTGAATGCTCTGAAAAGCTAATAATTTACATCTTCTTCCTGTCGGTTAAATTTCGCGTCTGTAGCACGTCATCTTCGTGGTGTAGCAACTTTAATGGCCAGGAGTGTATTTTTAAAAACACAGTCTCGATCGCAAGAGAATTTTTATTTTTCTTAGACAACTGGTTTCAGTCTGTTTGTCAGACCATTTTCAGGCCGACTGCAATACAGTAATGTTACTGATATTAAGAAGGATGTACAGAAGATATTATGGCAATAAACAGTAAAATAATAACAATGTGAAAAGTTATACCCATGGCAGTCGATTATGGGTGGGTCAGGAACCGTCGGTCGTGGAAATCAAGTGTGTAATATTGCAGTAACGGTCGTGCTTACATATGGCCAACTCCGCCTCCCCCCTATATACGGCATTACATTATTGATATTCAATCATGTACTTATTAATAATTTTCTTGTTGTCTTACAGTCTACAGTTTTTAATTTACAAACGGGGATAAATATACAATAACATACAGTATTACTGTCTCTGTCACCAAAATGCCCAGCGAGAATCTTTAAATGCCCATATAGGGTAGCCAGCTATGGTGGTACAAAAAGGTACGGCCAAACTTTCAGGAAACTTTCCTCACACACAAAGAAAGAAAATATGTTATTTGGATATGTGTCCGGAAACGCTTTATTTCCGTGTTAGAGCTCATTTTAGAATTTCTCTTTAAACGTAAATTGAAATAATTCGTGCAGGCAATTGTCAAAATACTCAATTGTTCCGTTAGTATCTACTGCACTTCCTCGATTCACCGCCAGTTGGTCCAAATGAAGGAAGGTATTGTTGAATTCAGTCCTTGTGTTGACATGCGACTCATTTCTCTACAGTACTAGCATCAATCACATCAGTACGTAGCATAAACTGGTTAGAGTTCATCGCGAACGTCGTTTTGCAGTCAGTGCAATGTTTACATATGCGGTGAATCGAGGAAGTACAGTACATACTAACGAAACAATTCGGTATTTTTACAACTGTCTGCACGAAGTATTTCAATTTACATTTAAAGAGAAATACTAAAATGAGCTCTAACATGGAAATTAAGCGTTTCCGGACACATGTCCACATAACATATTTTCTTTCTTTGTGTGTGAGGAATGTTTCCTGAAAGTTTGGCAGTACCTTTTTGTAACAGCCTGTATATACAACCAAGTATTTTTAATCTTTATTCAAAACAATTTTCTCTAAATTGTTACCTGTCACAGCGAATGTAATAATCTTTATGTATATTTATCCACAAGAGTACGAACAGAAAACCCTGAACTTTATTTACAAGATAAATCAATCAAATGTGAAGGCCATAAATTTCACTGAACACGTAGGAATTACTATTACTTCAGACTTAATCTGGAAAGAACACGGAGATAATGTCACAGGAAAGGCGAACCAGAGACTGCGTTTTATTGGCAAAACCCTCAAAAGATACACAGAAATACTAAAGAGAGTGCGTACACCACTCTTGTTCCTCCTCATTTGGAGTATTGCTGCCCAGTGTGGGATCCGTATCAGGTGGGTTTGACGGAGGATATCGAAAGAATCCAAAGAAAGGACCGCCCGTTTTGTATTGCGACAATACAGGGGAGACAGCGTTACGGAAATGATACAGGATCTGGGGTGAGAATCGTTACAACAGCGGCAGTTATTACTGTAGCGTGGGCTACTTGCGAAACTTCAATCGCCAACATTCTCCTCCGAATGCGAAAATATATTGTTGACTCGCACTTACATAGGCAGAAAAGATCGTCAGCATAAAATACGAGAAATCAGAGCTCGAACGGAGAGATGCAGATTTTCTTTCTTCCCGCGCGCTATTCGAGAATGGAATAGGAGATCAACAGTATAATGGTGGTTCGATGAACGCTCTGCCGGACACTTAAATGTGATTTGTAGAGTATGTCGTGTAGATGTAGAATGGCTCCGGGGAATAATTGTGGGCAGGCACACGGTCAAATCCAATGATCGTAATCAAACGACATACTGACATACTCGGGTTTGGAGGCGATCTGATCGTTTTATAGTTTTCAAAATGAAAAGCCAAGATCGCACATTAATAATTTATTAAATGACGACCGGTTTCGGTGCACTGTGTCACCATCAACTGGTCACATATATGTTATAAGCTGGCCATCTTGTTAAAAAAATGGGTATAAAATAACAAGTGCAACATTGCACTCAGTCACTATATAAAAAATACACAAGTTAAAAACATGACAGTATTTTGTAAGCTGTCATGTTTTTAACTTGTGTATTTTTATATAGTGACTGAGTGCAATGTTGCACTTGTTATTTTATACCCATTTTTTTTTAACAAGATGACCAGCTTATAACATATATGTGACCAGATGATGGTGACACAGTGCACCGAAACCGGTCGCCATTAATAATTTATTAAATGTGCGATCTTGGCTTTTCATTTTGAAAACCATATAACTATAAACACCTCTAGAGCGTTACACTGTGTTTCTGGATATTCCTGTCCTATGAGTGTTGTTAAAAAAAATGTTCAAATGTTTGTTAAGCTTATGGGACTTAACTACGGGGTCATCAGTCCCTAAACTTACAAACTACTTATGAACTACTTACGAACTAGGACGGCACAAATATCCATGCCCGAGGGGGGATTCGAACCCCCGACTGTAGTGGCCGTGCTGACCGTGACTGGAGCGCCTCAGTCACCTCGGCCACCGCGGCCGGCAGTGTTGTTAAGTGAGTGTATTATGGTTTGCATTATATAACTCGCGCTTTCTTTTCTTTTGAATTATTGAAGACTGCTGTGAACCAACTTCTGCACCTCACAAAACTGCGTTACCTCCAAGAAGCTACGTGAGACAGTTTTGGCTGGTTGCAGCGCGCTCTCACTGGCGCTCGAGATCAAGTGGCGAGCTTGGCGGCACGGAAAGTCGCGTCGCCGTCCGCGGGCGTCCCCGGGGATAGAGTGTCAGTCCAGGGCCGGTGTCTGTGTGAGAGCGGCAGCGAAGACCGCGGTCCCCCAGGGCGGGCCGTCTGCCGCCGTGACGGCGGTTATTGGGGCTGTCTCCGGCACCGCCTCAAGTGTCCAAGCCAAGAGTCCTGCCCTGGAGGGCGCCGTCGCACCACGGCACTGTTCCTGCGCAAAGTGTAGCCACAGCACAGTGGCGGCCTCTGCAGGAGGCACCTGCCGCCGCAATGTTCAAATGTTTGTATAGCTTATGGAACTTAACTCTGGGGTCATCAGTCCGTAAACCTACAAATTATTTATGAACTAGCTAATACCAAGGACGGCACAAATATCCATGCCCGAGGGGGGGGATTCGAACCCCCGACCGTACTGGCCGTGCAGACCGTGACTGGAGCGCCTCAGTCCCCGCGGACACCGCGGCCGGCCCGCCGGAATGTTACCTCGCCAATATATTCAGACAGGCATCTCGCTATGATGACGTCTACTTCACTTAATATTGTCCAGTGTTGTCAGTCTTTATTCTCTTGTGAGTCGTTGATGTTATTCCATAATGTGCTTCGAGATGGGAAGTGTTTGTGATGGTTGTTTTGTTGTTGTTGTTGTTGTGGTCTTCACTCCGGAGACTTGTTTGATGCAGCTCTACATCCTACTCTATCCTGAGCAAGCCTCTTCATCTCCTCATAAGAACGGCACCAACATCCATTTGAATCTGTTCACTATATTCGTCTCTAGTTGTCGCTGTGTGATTTTATCCCCCACTGTTGTATTAAGCCAGCAAAAACACAGATATCGTGGAGCGGTGCAACCAACCAATTTTTTTTTTTTTTTCCTAATAACAGGCTTTTTGCCTGGTGAACAAAAAATTCAAACTTCTCTTCAAGTGCTAAACTTCTTGCACTAAACAAAGAAAACTTTACATTCTTCCGTAAAGTTAAAAACTTGTATAAACTGAAATTTGACTTCTTCTAAGTTCGTTTAACTTGACTAGTGCCGGCCGCGGTGGCCGAGGTGACTGAGGCGCTCCACTCACGGTCTGCACGGCCACTACGGTCGAGGGTTCGAATCCCCCCTCGGGCATGGATATTTGTGCCGTCCTTAGGATTAGCTAGTTCATAAGTAGTTTGTAAGTTTAGGGACTGATGACCCCGTAGTTAAGTCCCATAAGCTATACAAACATTTGAACATTTTTGAACTTCACTAGTTTGAACAAACAAATACTATTTACAAGTTCCTTATGCCGTATTACTGGTGGAGATACCCTCTTCTAGGGACAAATAAAGCTTAACTTTTCATGGTCCTTATCGGCGATGTTCCGTGGTCGGGACCCAAGGAGGCGGCAGTTCTCGTAGAGTCCCGCAGTAGGCCTAGCGTTGCTGTGACGAGGCTCCGCGCTATCCGACGTCTGGGGCGGCTCTTCCTTTCGGTCCGCGGTGGTCAGAAGACGACGCTTACCGCTACGGCGCGGCTATGTAACGTCGCAGTTGCGTGTAGCCCTCCGCGGCGGCTCGACTCTTCTCGCGCGCTGATTGGACATCGAGGATACTTGGATATTCCAGCGCTGCACGATTTGGTCCGCCGCGCCTACGTGGTATGATGCTCTCGAGGCTTCTGTCGGTACACTCATGATGCCCTCTATTGGAACGCACCAGGGACTTTGCTGTGGCGCGCCGTTTGAAACGTGTGTCGCTGTCGGCTCGGCGGCGAGCGGTGCGCTCTGCGCTGTTCGGGCTGCGCGTTGGTTCACGGCGCGCTGCTTCCGCGTTGTCGAGAGATGCGCGCCACGGGACAAACACTTCCCTCCAGTGCTAAATTTACGATTCCTTGATGTCTAACAACTTGTTGTACCAATCGATGCCTTCTTTTAGTCAAGATATTCCAGAAATTTCTTTTCTCCCCAATTACGTTCAGTACCTCCTCACTAGTTACTTAATCTAACCATCTAATCTTGAGCATTCTTCTGTAGCACCACATTTCAAAAGCTTCTATCCCCTTCCTGTCTGAACTATTTGTCCTCCTTGTTTCACTCCTGTACAGGGCAACACTCCACACAAATGCCTTCAGAGATGACTTCGTTACACTTAATATTAATATTACATGTTAGTAAATTACTCTTTTTTGTTCAAATGTTTGTATAGCTTATGGGACTTAACTACGGGTCATCAGTCCCTAAACTTACAAACTACTTATCAACTAGCTTATCCTAAGGACGGCACAAATATCCATGCCCGAGGAGGGATTCGAACCCCCGACCGTAGTGGCCGTGCAGACCGTGACTGGAGCGCCTCAGTCCCCTCGGCCACCGCGGCCGGCACTTTTTTTTTTTTTTTTTTTTTTTTAATCGTTTTTCTTTTCATTACCATTCTGCATTTTATATCCACTGTACTGCAACCATTTATTGTTATTTTACTGCCCAAGTAACAAAAATCATCTACCAACTTTATTGTTTCGTTTCCTAATCTAATTCCTTCAGCTTCCCTTGCATTCCATTGTCCTCCTTTCTCTCTTGCTAATGTTCATCGTATACGCTCCCTTCAAAACACTTAGCATCGTTCAACTCCTCTTGTAGGTCCAGTGTGCTGTCCCTGACAGTTATAATGTCAGGAGCAAAACGCAAATGTTTAAATTCTTTATCATGAAATTTAATCCCTTATCCAAATTTTTCCTTGCTTGCTTTCACAACTGTCTCAATGCACAGATTGAATAACATTCGAGAAAGACTACAACTCTGACTCCCTTCTCTACCAATGCTTGCCTTTCATGCCCTTCCACTCTAACAACTTCGGCCTGGCTTTTGTACAAATTTAGCGGGCTTTTTTCTATGACAATCACTTACCACGAACGGATAGAATAAAGTCCGCTAAATATGTGTATTACATGCGTGCTGTCTACAAAAACGCGGAAGAGCAACTGTACACCAAAAGAAACTATGACAACGCTACCATTACATAGCTATCACACGACCACAGAATACAAAAGAAGCACTAAATAAATGGAAAAAAGTGCCATTGAACGGAAGCGACTAGGCAGAGACAAAAACTAGCTTTGCATTAGCGAGTAATTTACCATTCGCTGCGTCGTTGGCTGCTGCGTCATGACTGAAATTCTATCAAAAACTGCTTCTTCAAATCTGGAACTGAACTGAATCAGCCAGAAACTTCTTAATAATCTTGATGAAGTGAAGATCCTCTAATTTTCGGAAATTTATGTGGCATGGTACACTAATTCAGCAAATTAGCCCATCGTCGGGCCTCCTCACTTTCGTCCGCAGAACATTAACTAGATATTGTGCACGGGGAAAAATGTCCCATGCTCACTGCTTGAAAGTGCCATAATTACACGTGAAGCCTGCAACACAACACTAGCCACCGTGCACTCGTTATTTTATGCAACAAGGCAAACCACAATGGACCGCTTAAATATTAACAGAAGCGGTCGTATATTGGCACTATACCCGGGCCTCTGAAACATTGCTCTTGACGTTTCGCGTTACGGCCAGTTAAGTTGGCTACACTGCTTTAGCGACGTTGCGACACTAGCCTCTATTCACACAGCAGACGAAACGGTTTCCAGTCGCATCTCGTAAATGTAAGCTATTGAGCAGTAAAAGGGCACATAATAATTCGTTCTTGAGCAGCAACCACAAAGCAGAAATTAATTAACGGCGTAGTAATGTAGACTAGAGCACAACAACGCACACGCTTTCAATAACGGAGCAAAGAAGTATAGAAAATTAGCATTAGAACATGACAGATACGAAATCAGTAATCAAGATAGTAACTTCTCTCTCTACGTTTTATAATCACAATGCATTTCACTCACCAACAATGGCGAGAATGGTGCAATTACATCCAGCTCCCCAAGTTGTCGTCACTGCAAAACTCGTCATCATCAGCAAGACAAATCATGAACTGTTCATGATTACTGATAATCCCTTCCACTGTCTGTGCTGCCCGAATCAGTTTTTCAAAGTGCTCGACCCTGTTTTTCCAAGGTGCAGCATCCATATTGGCAACAGCTCCACGCAACAGCCTTTCCACCTCTGTTATTGTGAAAGACTTATTACTCTTCCCCGTGTAATTCTTCGCGTGACTCCATACTAATTCTATAGCGTTAAAATGGCAGTGACATGGGGGCAGCCTTATTACATCCTGCTGCTTTGCGATTTCGTCTACTAAAAATGTGGGTGTAATAGGCTTATTTTGTTTCACGAGCGAATATAAAAGAAGTTTTGACATTGACATATCTGCAGGAATATTTCTTTCTTGTAGCCCTTGCACCACACTTTCTTTCCGATCGTTTTAAGCGAGAGCATATGCTTCGAAGTTTTTATTCACACGAAATTTAGAATTTACTCAGAAAAAGTCACTAGACAAACGTCATTTCGGTGACATTATCAAATTACTTGAACTGGGAAAATCAAGTTAAACCACTCGCAGTAAAACAAATCGCAGTGAATAAAGCACACACAACATAAACACGCGGTAAACACGATACACAGCTTTTGTTTACGGTAGAACTGAACGAAGCCGGCAACGCGGGAACATTGACGTCACGGCACGTGACCACTGGTAGTATTTAGTGCGCTGTGATTGGATCTTTCCTAGCGTCTAGCGCCTCGCGCTCTTCATTTTTTATTTTTAAACTTCAAGTGCAAAGTTTCAACGGCCCGGGTATAGCAGTCACCAACAAAAGACCCTTAGCAAGGAAGTGGCGTTCCGTAGCAAAGGTAAAATGTACATTTCTTTAATGTCTTTCCTGTTCTCTCGTAATTCTAACAGGAGTGCTGTTGCAAATGCCAGTAGCTCCTCCATGTCTCGCCTTGCCAATAAGGGTTAATTTTACAAGCCAGCTAGGAGTGTTTCGGAAGTTGACGCAATTTGTTTTGCTGTCTGTGTGTCGCATTCTCGCAGATAAAAGTGTAACGAGGAAAGGTGATTTATTGGGGCTGGTCCCTCGACCTGTGGCTAACCCATCCTCTTTCCATTGTTACTCTTGACAGCATTCCAACTCCGCCATCCGCTCGGAGGGACTGACGCAGGTAAAGCGCAGAATTTCCCAAGCGACCTCTTTCTAAATTAACACGGCCTGTTGCTCCCTCACCAATACCACTCAAAATAATGTCTGGTCTTTCGGCAGCCTAATAACGTATAGTGTTCTTAGTCGCAATGACAATTACAAGTACAGCAATAACTGACTCTAATTGGACCGCGTTATGCATCACAAGACCAAGCGCCGTTACTTTATATTTCTGATGTGAGTACAATTAGTGCTGTTTAGTAGTTATGTACAGTGAGATTTCACTACTGAGTGACAGTACACTAACCCTTCTTTGGTACAAAAAGTTGAGAAACATTCATAAATAAATATATTTTAAGAACATGTAATATTTAGGTTCCAGTATGTCTGTTATGACATATGGCGCTTAGACTAGTGATGCATAACACCGTCCAATTACCATGTGTGGGGTATCTAATTAATCAGAATAACGATGCAGTTCTATTTGTACACATTAAAATGGCACGTAAGGAGATCAGAAATTCTTGACTCCTTACTAGCTCCAAAACAATATCTTACATCATTTCACGTCCTGTCAACATTTCCATATCGCTATCTACATGAAATGGCGCAGGAGCCTCTCGCTCAATAAAGATACAGTCCTGCAGTGTGACAACTCTACGAAAGGACACGACAATCGGAGAATCCTCTTAATCAATGCCTGGGGCAGCCAAATAACCCAAAGGACCGCTACAGGCCGCCTGTCGCCCTACTTAAATAACAAGTGGGACGGCATTGAACATAGGGTAAGGTGCTACAATTTGCCGCGGTGGAGTAGCCGACCGGTCTAAAGCTTCTCGCTGCGGAGCGCGCGGTTGCCTGCCGTGGAGGTACGAGTCCTCCCTTGGGCATGGGTGTGTGTGTTTGTCCTTAGGTTAGTTTACCTAGGTTTAAGTAGTTTGTAAGCTACGGACTGGATGACCACGCAGTTTTGTCCGATATATTTACAAACATTTGAACATTTTTTGTTACAATTGCGATCATTTTGGACAAATGTTATTGAAACTGGAAATATACTGAGTAAAGAAATAATTTTAACTATGGCACTTATTCTTCGATGTTTAATGAATATGTAACACAAATATTAGACAATTACAAATGTTGGTATAAACACAAAACAAGGTTACAGAATCGATAGAAAATGTACCACACTAGGTATAATTGTGATCACTTCCTGGTACAGTTTTGATCACTGGAATATTCCACATAAAAAGCACTTTTCCCCTCGGACTCTAATGCATACATAGTGGTCCAAACATTGTATTTTTGGCAGAAATTGAAAGCACTTGCAAATAAGAAAATTTATAAGAGCGCATCAGACTCTGACCTCTTAACAGGAAAAATTTATATCTCCGTAGCACATAGTGGTGTATTCTTGGAAAAGACAGGAGGATCCGTAGGAACCTGCCACAGTACAACGCCAAATAAAGGCAAGTTCGCCGGCCGCGGTGGCCGAGGTGACTGAGGCGCTCCAGTCACGGTCAGCACGGCCACTACGGTCAGGGGTTCGAATCCCCCCTCGGGCATGGATATTTGTGCCGTCCTAGTTCGTAAGTAGTTCCTAAGTAGTTTGTAAGTTTAGGGACTGATGACCCCGTAGTTAAGTCCCATAAGCTTAAGAAACATTTGAACATTTTTTTTGAAAGGCAAGTTCTACCAACACTACGAGACTGACAAATGGCGCGAAACATTATGTTGATCGGAATTGTACCACCTAACCCTATAAAGAAAGTAGCTATTCCGCATGAGAGAGGGTCTATTCAATGAAGAAGTACACAACCTGACACTAAATCCCAGATATTACAGTAACTGTCACAAAGTGGAAACTACTATCTGCTAGTCTTGGAACCACCCCCAAGATCAGAAGTTGAGGGTCGGTGGGGCGCTTGAAGGTTAATCAGGTGTCCATAGGAACAGCATGCAAGCTTGCTGGCGCTCACATCACAACAGTAACCAACCATGTATCGCTTCAATGGAGCTCATTAACGCGTTTTGTAGCAAATTTATTTTATGATCGTTGTAGTAATGAGAACTGATATTAAATATGTAACCACTTCTAATACTTCGATGATGTAAAGAATTTTTGGGCAAAGCTAACTTAAAGACAAGCTTTTAAGAAGTTGAAATCAGTTATACACATTAAGCACACTAGACGAACTTTAAACTTCCCTTGCGAACACCAGATATAGCTTTTCTTTTACTCAATGACATTCCTTCAATCACTTTCCCACTGTGTCCTTTTTGAGAGGAAATCTCAAATCAACAAGAAAAACTACGTCATACTCGATAGACACTCAATCAGGTTAGAAGCAACTTGCGAGGAACAATATCAATAATTCCCTCACAAATCGGAAAATTGGAATAAATTTGCAATCAATTCGATTCAGGTTGGCTGTGTTACATATTTTTGAACTCTATATGTTCTTGTGAGTAAAAAATGTTGACATCTCTCGCCCCAAGGTTTTCGTGTGAGCAAATGGGACCTGTTATTACATATCTTTATAAGATCTTAAGTTTGTGTGGAGTGTTGCCTTGTACGGGAGTGAAACATGGACGATAAGCAGTGCGGACAGGAAGAGAATAGAGGCTTTTGAAATGTGGTGCTACAGAAGAATGCTGAAGATTAGGTGGGTAGATCGCGTAACTAATGAAGAGGTACTGAACAGAATTGGTGAGAAAAGGAATTTTTGGCATACCCTGACTAAAAGAAGGGATCGCTTGGTAGGACACATTCTTAGACATCGTAAATTTAGCATTGGAGGGAAGTGTGTGGGGTAAAAATCGCAGAGGGAGACCAAGAGACGCGTATAGTAAGCAGATTCAAATGGATGTGGGTTGCCGTTCTTATGAGGAGATAAAAAAGGCTTGCTCAGGATAGATTAGGGTGGAGAGCTGCATCAAACCAGTCTCCGGACTGAAGACCATAACAACAACAACAATCTTAAGTTTCAAAGGGGCGTAAAACATGCCAATCCTTACATTTCCCTGTCCTGTTTTGTTGTGGGTTTAATTCCCAGCAGTGGGTGTAAAGAAGTGCATTTGGCCAGCTTTCTCATTTAGAATATTTTACGATCCGCAACTTTGAAAGTTTTCTGGTGTTAAGTGAAAATCTTAAGCTTTGACTTGTTAATTGAAACTGAAACTAAGTGTATGTGTCTCTTAAAAAAGTTGCTCGTAAAGTGCGTACTAATTACGCTGGCGATACTGTTATATGGAAGCAAGTTAACAGCAAGTAGTTACGTTGCCTGTTGCCTGACAATAGACCTCAGTATAATGAAACACGAAACTTGGTTCATCAGTCTTGTCGTAACAGTGCTTCTAAATTAAATTTCTTTTGTGTTATATTCTTTTCTGATCGAAAGATAAATCTTTCGCTCAGTCACAGTGTCGCTTCACGTAATGCAATGCAAACAGTGCAACTGAATCTCAGCACAACAAAGATGAAATATTGACTTTTCATTAAAAGCAAGTATACATCACAAACGTTTTGCATCGGTATTGCGGAGATAAAATTTTTACTGATTTTGTGGCTTGCGAAAACTAAACTTATCTGACTTTAATATAAATGCATTTTGTATTACACTGGCCTGGCTAAGAATTACAACATTTTAAATGAAAACTTTCAGAAAATTAATTATATCTTTGTCTCAGTGCGTTTTAGTTGACAAAACAAAGCAGTTTACTGGTCGTGTGCAAAATAAACACTTTACTTAATCTTATATTGAAGGAGCTTGAAGAAAAATTTCTGCGCCTGAAGTTTTCTTGCTACGCTGAAAATTTCAGATGATTCGCCGTCGCTGCATCCTGTTAAATTCTGCTCGAAATGTACGCTAGCCAACAATTTGGACACAGCCACACTAAATCCTTCTGCTTATTAGAATTAGAATCTCATCTTTACAAGAATACTTCTTTGACTTATAATGAAACAGCTAAGAAAGCTCTTTTTTTTATCTAAAATGTAATTACTATTTGAACAACATATCTCTCTTCATGACTGACAAAAGTCCCAGCCCTTTTGTTACTCAGAAATGGTTAATGCCCATAAGAATTCCCTCCATACTCTGTTTTTTTTTCTCTTTTAGATTCATACATTAACACTGTAATTAATCCTTTCTTGAAAAGAATAAGTATCATTGATATTATTCAGACATTAACAACACTTCTGTGCTATTATGAATAAAGGAACTGAATCCCACAAAAGCACACTCGAGAGAAAATTATTTTCCTATCTTTGAAGTAATTCCAGTCTTTAAAAAGTAATTGAGTCGCCATTATGCACTGATAACAATCTCTTAGTACAATTCAAGAGAATCTTTCCAAAGCAAAGAGTTGTAAACACGCTTACTCGATTGTGTATAGTTAGTGGCAGCATGTATGACTAAAGCGGACGAACTGATTAACGTTTAAATACTGTCAATATCCTCGGTAATGACAGCGTACACAAGACATTTACTCACTTGCCGTAATAAAGTGAATCATAGACTGTAAAGTAACAGGGCTGTTACGGAACTACTCTTCCTAGGTAAATAGCCGTTAAAGAAATATGAGACAAGCATTAACTATGTAGCAATACACTTCTTGATGTTGTCTGTAGATGTTCAGACTGAAACCCGCGTAAGAAACAGGATGAACTTTAGCTTAATGGAATTTGGAATAAGCTGCAGGAATTAAATTTTTAAGGGGTGACGCCGAAGCAGAACATGAATGAATCCAGAATCAGGAGATAGCGGGAGTTATTGATGAGGTCAAGACATCACATAAAATATCAATACACAGGAAATTGACGAAAAGTTACCTTTTTCTGCAACAATAGCGGGGTGAGGTTGTGATGAGATGAAACTGTTAACATAGTGTGGACAGTTAAATGAATCAGAAAACTTTGCGCCGTAACGAGATGCTTCGCAAGATAAAGTTTCGTGCCCGTGTTTAAAAATAAATCACAATACGTGAACAAATAGAAAAAATATCGGACATTTAAGGTACTAAATATTGATTGCAGGCTCTGAAAAACAAAATTAGTATGAAGGGAAACGAAGAGTGGTTTTATTGCAATAAAAAACATTCTGGATCAGACAACGATTATGATTGCTGTGGGAAAAAAAAAAAAAAAAAAAAAAAAAAAAAAAAAAAAAAAAAAAAAGGAATGAAACGTCCGTTTAGTATCGCAGCGAAGATTTAAAGGCGAAGAGCACATCCTGTCTTTCTTTACGTCAGAGGGAAAGATTGATCAGACTTATACTTGGAAGCGACAACGGATACGCTGGTGACAAGCGTCGCTGATAATTTCTGCGACAATATTCAATGTAATCTTGCCACTAGAAGGAAGGGACACGGCAGGAGAAAGTGTAGGACGTCGATCAATAACTTCCATGTTCTTCGAAAGAACTAACTGTAGGGCAAAATTTTAATAAGGGAGGGAGGCGGGGAGTCAGAGAGTGAAATATCTAGAAGGAAATTGTGAGAAGAAAAATCAAGATAATAACGGAAGCCATGTACATGCCGCCCATGATATAAAGCGAATTCCCGAACTGAGCTCCAACCAAAAAAATGGTAAAAAACTAAACTTGTTGCATGGATTGAGGACGAATTGCAGCGGGATGAATCATTGGCTGTACTGGAGACTGAATTTGTATAATTAATGATTTACAGTGTTTTAAACCTCTAATTATGAGAAAGGTTAACTACATTTACGTGTTAATAACACTTTCGTCAATAATTGCTATTTGCCACACAAGATAAAACAACGATGCAGCTGCTCTAAAGTAGTTAATTAACAATGTAGGTAACATTTATAATCATGAAGACCTAATGAAATGGAACATTGGCTTTCTGCCAATACCGTCGGCACATAAACGCCTATCTATTACTCATTTATTGAAAACGGATGCATTAGCCACAAATATACATTTCATATTTACTTGTTAATTGTAATGCCACGGCATGGTAGTTAATTATTTCATACGCTCATCGTTCCCATATCCTCTTACTTTGTTCGCCGCGGTGGAGTGGCCGAGCGCTCTAAGGCGCTTTGCTGCGGAGCCCGAGGTTGCTCGCCTTCAGAGGTTGGAGTCCTCCTTTCAGCATGTGTGTGTGTAATTTGTCCTTAGCTTAAATTAGTTTAAGTAGTTTGTAAGTTTAGGGACTGATACTCGTAGCAGTCCAATAGGATCACTTTCGGTACAGTGCTGCTAGAAGCGGGTCAAGTTCCTTCGCATACTCCGCGTAAAATCGAATCGGTATCGCATCTACATCTACATGGGATACTCTGCAAATTACATTTAAGTGCCTGGCAGAGGGTTCATCGAACCACCGTTATACTATTTATCTCCTATTCCATTCTCAAATAGATCGCGGGTTGAAAGAACATCTGAATCTCCCCGTTCGACCTCTGATTTCTCGTAATTTATTCTGATGATAATTTCTACCTATGTAAGTGGGAGTCAACAATAAATTTTCGTCTTCGGAGGAGAATGTTGGCGATTGTAGTTTTGTAAGTAGCCCACTCCGCAGCGATAAGCGCAGTTGTTGTAATGATTCCCATCCCAGAACATGTATGACTTCCGTAACGCTGCTTCCCCTGTATCGTGACAATACAAAACGAGCTACCCTTCTTTGGAGTCTTTCGATGTCTTCCGCCAAACCCACTGATAAGGATCCCACACAGGGCAGCAATACTCCAGAAAAGGACAGATAAGTGTCTCTTTAGTAGTCCTGTTGCATCTTTTAAGTGTTCTGCCAATAAAACGTAGTCCCTGGTTCGCCTTTCCCACGACATTATCTACGTGTTCTTTCCAGTTTAAGTCTGAAGTAATAGTAAGTCCTAGGTATCTTGTGGAGTTTACGGCCTTAAAGTTTGATTGATTTATCTTGTAAACAAAGTTTAACGGATTTCTTTTTGTACACATGTGGACGACTTCACACTCCTCATTATTTAGTGTCAATTACTAGACGGTAAATGACGGCTTCATCTGCAAACAACCTAAGAGAGCTACTTAGATTTTCCCCTAAATCGTTTATGTAAACGAGGAACAGCAGAGGACCAATAACAGTACCCTGTGGAACGCCCGATATCATCTCTGTTTTAGTCAATGCCTTACCATCGATTACTACGACCTGCGTCCTCTCTGACAGGAAATCTGTTGTTGTTGTTGTTGTTGTGTTCTTCAGTCCGGAGACTGGTTTGATGCAGATTTCCAACCTAATGTATCCTGAGCAAGCCTCTTCATCTCCTCATCCATTTCAATTTGCTTACTATATTCATCTCTTGGTCTCCCTCTGCGATTTTTATCTCACACACTTCCCTCCAATGCTAGTTTCACAATTCCTTGATGTCTAAGAATGTGTCCTACTAATCGCTCCCTTCTTTTAGTCAAGGTATGACAGAAATTCCTTTTCTCCCCAATTCTGTTCAGTACCTCCTCATTAGTTACCCGATCCACCCACCAAATCTTCTGCAAATTACATTTAAGTGCCTGGCAGAGGGTTCATCGAACCACCGTTATACTATTTATCTCCTATTCCATTCTCAAATAGATCGCGGGTTGAAAGAACATCTGAATCTCCCCGTTCGACCTCTGATTTCTCGTAATTTATTCTGATGATAATTTCTACCTATGTAAGTGGGAGTCAACAATAAATTTTCGTCTTCGGAGGAGAATGTTGGCGATTGTAGTTTTGTAAGTAGCCCACTCCGCAGCGATAAGCGCAGTTGTTGTAATGATTCCCATCCCAGAACATGTATGACTTCCGTAACGCTGCTTCCCCTGTATCGTGACAATACAAAACGAGCTACCCTTCTTTGGAGTCTTTCGATGTCTTCCGCCAAACCCACTGATAAGGATCCCACACAGGGCAGCAATACTCCAGAAAAGGACAGATAAGTGTCTCTTTAGTAGTCCTGTTGCATCTTTTAAGTGTTCTGCCAATAAAACGTAGTCCCTGGTTCGCCTTTCCCACGACATTATCTACGTGTTCTTTCCAGTTTAAGTCTGAAGTAATAGTAAGTCCTAGGTATCTTGTGGAGTTTACGGCCTTAAAGTTTGATTGATTTATCTTGTAAACAAAGTTTAACGGATTTCTTTTTGTACACATGTGGACGACTTCACACTCCTCATTATTTAGTGTCAATTACTAGACGGTAAATGACGGCTTCATCTGCAAACAACCTAAGAGAGCTACTTAGATTTTCCCCTAAATCGTTTATGTAAACGAGGAACAGCAGAGGACCAATAACAGTACCCTGTGGAACGCCCGATATCATCTCTGTTTTAGTCAATGCCTTACCATCGATTACTACGACCTGCGTCCTCTCTGACAGGAAATCTGTTGTTGTTGTTGTTGTTGTGTTCTTCAGTCCGGAGACTGGTTTGATGCAGATTTCCAACCTAATGTATCCTGAGCAAGCCTCTTCATCTCCTCATCCATTTCAATTTGCTTACTATATTCATCTCTTGGTCTCCCTCTGCGATTTTTATCTCACACACTTCCCTCCAATGCTAGTTTCACAATTCCTTGATGTCTAAGAATGTGTCCTACTAATCGCTCCCTTCTTTTAGTCAAGGTATGACAGAAATTCCTTTTCTCCCCAATTCTGTTCAGTACCTCCTCATTAGTTACCCGATCCACCCACCAAATCTTCAGCATTCTTCTGTAAGACCAAATTTCAAAAGACTCTATCCTCTTCCTGTCCGCACTGTTTATCGTCCATGTTTTACTCCCATACAAGGCAACGCTCCACACAAATGCCTTCAGAAAGGACTTCCTTATGCTCAAATCAATATTCGATGTTAACAAATTTCTATTTTTTAAGAACGCTTTTCTTCTCATTGCCATTCTGCATTTTATATCTTCTGTACTGCGACCATCATTTGTTAATTTATTGCCCAAGTAACAAAACTCATCTACCTCCTTTATTGTTTCGTTACCTAATCTAATTCCTTCATCATTACCTGATTTTCTTAGACTGCACTCCATTAGCCTCGTTTTGCTCTTGTTAATGTTCATCTTATATGCGCCTTTCATCACACTGTCCATTCCGTTCAATTGCTCCTCCAGGTCCTTTGCTGTCTCTGACAGAATTACTGTGTCGTCGGCAAAACGCAATGTTTTTATTTCTTTACCCTGAACTTTTATTCCTTCAGCAAATGTCTCCTTGCTTTCCTTTATAGCATGCGCAATGTACAAATTGAACAACATTGGAGAAAGGCTACAACCCTGTCTTACAACCTTCTCAACCTCTGTAACTCTTTCATGCCCCTCAACTCTGATAACTGCTGTCTGGTTTTTGTACAAGTTGTAAATAACATCCCGTTCCATATATTTTACTCCTGCTGATTTGAAGATCTGAAAGAGTGTATTCCAATGAACATTATCAAAAGCTTTCTTCAAATCTACAAAAGCTAGAAATGTAGGTTTGCCTTTCCCCTATCCAGTCGTAATTTTGGGGCGATATACTGTAACCACGCAATTTGATTAAAAGCCGTTTGTGAAGTCCAGCGCCGGCCGCGGTGGCCGAGTGGACTGAGGCGCTCCAGTCACGGTCTGCACGGCCACTACGGTCGGGGTTCGAATCGCCCTCGGGCATGGATATTTGTGCCGTCCTTAGTCTTAGCTAAGTCCCCGTAGTTAAGTCCCATAAGTTCTACAAACATTTGAACATATTTGTAAGCTTAGGGACTGATGACCCCGTAGTTAAGTCCCATAAGTTCTACAAACATTTGAACATTTGAGGTCCAGCGACCCTTCATCTGTTGAACGATTTCAATTGCTTCTAGATCTCACTGACAATTATTTCAATACGTGCCATTTTGTCGTTCTTGCAATGTTTTAGATGAATCTTCCTCTGTGAAATAGCTTCTCGGCAGCTCTGTTTTCAACCTCACGAGGTTGTGTTTTACAAGCTTCCCACCGAGGAAGGTGACCCCAGCTCCGCTACCTCGCTGTCCAGTAGTTGGACACCAGAGCCACTGTTAAGCCGCCTGCCGCGCAGGAGCGTTGGCTCGGTGCGGCCTGCGCTGCCTCGGCTTCGGCCACCGGCGGGCTTGCCATTACGGCTTCGGGTGACGGACTAACGGCGCGGCGCAAGAGTCAAAGAACAGAGGCTCTGTCTGGTGGCTGGTGCTGGCCGCCGGCACCTGCGGCCGCCGCTTTGATCACCGGCGCCGTCTGATTAGGCACCGCACAGGCTTTGAGCAGCCTCTGCCGCACACACCTAACTCACTTCCGACACACCAGACGTCACTACTCCCGCCGCCCCACACAGACGTCGCCCTTCCTGACGCACCAATCACACCAGCCGCCGAAGCCACGCCTTCTGACGGTTCCCGCACGGCCGCTACAGAGTCTTCACAACCCCCCCCCCCCCCCAAAAAAAAATAAGCCATCCCATTCTTACCGTTTCACACGCAATGAACCTTTTGCATAATGTCACTCATTGATGAGGTCTTATTTACACATATCTCACCCGTCACACGAAGATATTGTTAACGGAATGCAGTTTAATTTCTTCGGCGTCAGAATAAGTTTTTTTTTTTTTTTTTTTTTTTTTTTTTTTTTTTTTTTTTTTTTTTTTTTTTTATGAAAAGGTACGGCCAAACTTACAGGAAACATTCCTCACACACAAAGAAAGGAAATATGTTATGTGTAAATGTGTCTGGAAACTCTTAATTTCCATGTTAGAGCTAATTTTATTACTTCTCTTCAAATCATATTAATCATGGAATGGAAACTCACAGCAACAGAGCGTAACAGCGTGACGTCAAACACTTTGTTACAGGAAATGTTCAAAATGTCCTCCGTTAGCGAGGGTACATGCAGCCACTCTCCGTCGCATGGAATCCCTGATGCGCTGATGCAGCCCTGGAGAATGGCGTATTGTATCACAGTCGTCCACAATACGAGCACGAAGAGTCTCTACATTTGGCACCGGGGTTGAGCAGACAAAAGATTTCAAATGCCCCCATAAATGAAAGACAAGAGGGTTGAGGTCAGGAGAGCGTGGAGGCCATGGAATTGGTCCGCCTCTACCAATCCATCGGTCACCGAAACTGTTGAGAAGCGTATGAACACGTCGACTGAAATGTGCAGGAGCTCCATCGTGCATGAACCACATGTTGTGTCGTACTTGTAAAGGCACATGTCCTAGCAGCACAGGTAGAGTATCCCGTTTGAAATCATGATAACGTGCTCCAGTGAGCGTAGGTGGAAGAACATGAGGCCCAATCAAGACATCACCAACAATTCCTGCCCAAACGTTCACAGAAAATCTGTGTTGATGACGCGATTGCACAATTGCGTGCGGATTCTCGTCAGCCCACTCAGGTTGATTGTGAAAATTTACATTTTGGTCACGTTGCAATGAAGCCTCATCCGTAATACTAAAAAGAGCTCTAACATGGAAATCAAGCGTTTCCAGATACATGTCCGCATAACATATTTTCTTCCTTTGTGTGTGAATAATGGTTCCTGAAAGTTTGGCCGTGCCTTTTTCTAACACCCTGTATAAAGCAGACTGTCCGTATGTTTGTGTGTGCGTATTGTATACAAATCCAGAGTTATCTTCCAATGTTTATGAAATTTTACAAACGTAAGCTTCAATCCATGACGATGGTCGCCGTAAGTGTTTAGGTAATTTTACTCTGGTGTAGCGTATCTCGAGCTACGTCTTCGGAAAGACGTCGCTGACTTGTAATTTAATCAAGTGGGGCATTTCAGACAGACGTAGCTGACACAGCGTCCAGCCGGGATGCGTAATACCAGGTGATCAAAAAGTCAGTTTAAATTAGAGAACTTAATAAATCACGGAATAATGTAAATAGAGAGGGAAAAATTGACACACATGCTTGGAATGACATGGGGTTATATTTCAAATGTCCGACAGATGACGCTTAATCTGATCAGAAAAGAAATGATTGACATAACAAATTAAGACAAAGCAAAGATGATGTTCTTTACAGGAAATGCTTAATATGTTCACCATCATTACTCAGCAACAGCTATAGTCGAGGTATAATATTGTGAACAGTATTGTAAAACATTGACGGAGTTATTGTGAGGATGTTGTCTTTCAGCATCCCTATAGATGGCGGTCGATCACGATACACTTGCAACTTCAGGTAACCCCAAAGTCAATAATCGCACGGACTGAGCTCTGGAGACCTGGGAGACCAAGCATGGCTGAAGTAGCGACTGAGCACACGATCATCAGCAAACGGCGCGCGAAAGAAAAAATGTTCAACTGTTTGTATATTCTATGGGACTTAACTACGGGGTCATCAGTTCTTAAACTTACAAATTACTTATGAACTACTTACGAACTAGGACGGCACAAATATCCATGCCCGAGGGAGGATTCGAACCCCCGACCGTGGTGGCCGTGCAGACCGTGACACTGGAGCGCCTCGGATCCCTCGGCCACCGCGGCCGGTGCGCTGAAGAGATCTTTCACGCGTCTAGCAACACTTTGGTTTTATTTTTTTTTATTTATTTTATTCCAATAAAACTCCCTATCATTCCAAGCATATGTGTCAACTTTTACATCTACATTATTCCGTGATTTATTAAGTTTTCCAATTTATACTGACGATTTGGTCACCCGGTGCGCATATGTCCAGCTACTGCTGAACATATAGCACAGTCTAACATATACAGTCGCGACACTCCCACAGATTTTTGTTATACACTACGACTGCAGCGCTCCAAGCGGCCGGTAAGCTACGTTTCTGAATACGGTATTGGGTGAGTGTGAATAGTATCGTTTATATCGATTTTTACAGACTTTTCACTCTAGGGAACGTATGTAGTGCCATAAAAATAGGTAGTCATTTAAAATTAGCTCCCCTTTTGTCTTTATTAGGTTTACTGATATCCCTGATGATGTACGAAACGGTACATTTCAGGAAAGTTTATTTACAATTATCTTGAAACCGATAGGCTTTTGCTGAATAATTATCATTTTCTATTAAAAATAAGAAATGGCTAAGAACAATGGAAGACCTGCCTTTGGCAAAAAGTCGTCGCTTTTCTACTCAGGAACATTATGGGTTCTTCACTATAATTTCAGTGAAATCGATGCGAGTTGAACGTAGGAAACGCATATATAATGCAATACCTACAGAATTTAACGTACTAAAGCAGCCACCACAGCTGTTGCTGAAGGAAAAACGTCAGTTACGTCACAGACCTGGCAAGATAACGGAAAAAGCAATCAGACAGTTTTCAACAAACAAGAACCCAATTCCACAATTGTTGCTACAACTGAACCACAAACGGCAAGAATCTTCAAGCCATTGTCTTCTTAAGTTGAAGTAATCACACTCAAACAAATATGCGCGTATGAGAAAGACGACTGATGCCTAAAAATGTTCGATTCATTAGACTACACACCGAATTGATACGCGTCAAGAAACTCTTGTCATAGTAAGAACACACCATAATAGAAATGTATGTTTCTCTTATGTTTATATTCTACTTTCTTTCAATGGAATAAGCCGCAAAATAACGCATATTCGTAAGTATTTGTTCATGACGAAGTTGTTCATTACACCTCTGAATCAGTTAAATTCGGCTGTTTTTACATCAATGTCCGTGTTATGTATATCTCTTAATATTTTACTAATGCTTGTTACGCATAAACTGTACCAACTATTTCGTTAGTTACGCACACAAACAATTATAAACAAACATCACTCCTACGGCAGCTTGCCCACCGCTAGGAGCGCTAGTGTCGTTGCATCTGTCAGTCGGTAACAACTTTCACAGTAGGGAGTGTCGCGACTGTATATGTTAGACTGTGCATATAGCGTCGCTACGTACCTCTGCTCCCGCATACGCATTACACAGCACCACAAACCACGTACTCTCTGCTGCGCAGCTCTATTACTGCGAGTCTGTGTGTTTATTGTGCAAAGTGTCTGCATAAACAATCCAGTGCTGTAGGTCTATTCTAAAATTGAATACGATTCTATTTTGAAATGAATGGCAAAGAATTCTTACGTTAGACAAATAGCTAGCCGTTTTTCAGGAGGTACCGATTTTCTGTAATTCCTATTCTGCTTTTTAATGTCACTGCTGATGAGTCAAAAAACTTCACTGAACTGCCTTCATTAAGTCTGAAATAAGTTTTAAACCTTTCCATCGCCAAGCTGTAAGTCTTGCATTAGGTGGTGGTATTCGCCATACGCTGTTCTTCTAACATTTATCGGATGATCCCAATTCGATTTATTTAACACTGAATACAACAACAGTTCATCATCACTGTCGCTACTTGAACTACAGTCCATATACGGCACATTGAAGACATCTGCGGCACACTGAACACCATTCCTGGTTTTTGCGTCCCAGCCTCGTCGCCGCTTTTGTGTCCCGTTCCGTCGTAGGTGTCGGTGGCCGAGTGGAATGAGACCGACACAGAAATAACGATAGCACGCTGGTGCAGGTACGGAGGGGAGCAGCCAGGAACTAGAAACACTAGAGTAAATTAGAACGAGATATATATTGCACTGAATTTATACAATACGTAACTTTTACAGAGATCAGTACTGCAGAATGCTGATACATAGTTGTTAGAGGCCTGCCTAGTGCCTGTAAGATAGCCAAGTCTTCACTGGTGCCTATCTGATTCTGAAGGTCCTAACTGGTTGCTATCTCAGTCCAAAGTGAACGATGTCGTTCACTGGTGGCCACGAGCGGAGTTCTAGCAGAGGGCGCTCGTGGCTGTCGTCGTAAGAACGCCGCGCCGTGCGTGCATGGCGGCGCGCGGCGAAAGTAGGTGGCGCGCACTTTGGACTTGTGCGACACCACACTGGTACTATCCACGAACAGTATTGAAGGATAGAAAACGCAGCTCTTAATAAGTAGCTTTCGGTTTGAAGGGTACGTATCTCTAGTCAGGATACAAGCTACGTACGTACTGCCACGTTTTCCGAAGTTGTAGCTCGAAATACGCTACGCTAGTGTGAAATGACATTTATGGTTACGTACAACACATTGTTCAGGAGATATGACGTCCTACACAATGAGATGCGTGAAAAAAATGCTGCATCAAACGACAATGTTGCAGATTTCCTCCTAAACCACTGGACCGATTTCAACCAAATTTCGTGCACATATTCCTTCCCGTGAAATAAAAATGCTGTGGGTGTAAGAACCACATACGGCACATAGTTCAGGAGATACAACGTCATAAACAAAATAGTTGCAAGAAACTGCCTCATAATACGACGTGACTTCTTGAAAGAAGTATGAGAATGATAGTACTTAGCGACTTGCAACGAACTTTAAACTTAATTTCAAACTTTTATTGGTTTTTTTGTCTCTGACAGCCACAGCAAAATTATGAAAAGAAAATGTTTCTCGCTTACTACTTTTGCGCTGTTCATGGACTAAAACTACGGTATTCGGTATGACGTTACAATTTATAATTTCTATGCTACAAATTGTATCCGCAGGAGATTTTATAGATAGTACCTTCGAAATTGTATCACAGTACGACACGCAGTTCATAAGATATGTTCAAATGTTTGTAAAGATTATGGGACTTAACTGCGGGGTCATCCATCCCTGAACTTACAAACTACTTACGAACTAACTTATATTAAAAACGACACAAACATCTATGCTCGAGGGAGGACTCGATCCTCAGACGCGGGAGGCCGCGCGATCCGCAACGTGGCGCTCCAGACCGCTCGGCTACTCCGGCGCGGCAGTTCATGAGATATGAGCACATAAACAGTAACGTTCATGGAAAACCGCCCTATCACGCACCAAGTTTTAATCTATTACTTCTTTACTGTTAACTGTATTTGCAACAGATTTTATAGACATGCAGCACATATACAAATGAATATACACCTGAAAAATTATACACTTGTACAACATATAACTCAATAAATCTCAGATCGTACGTATTTTGTGTGTCATTCTATTTTGATTACTTTTTTGTTTGGATGCTGCACGTATAATTTGTACATTATACAAGATAGCCTTTCTCCAATAAATACAATAAGGACGACGGAGAGAGAAGGGATGGGGGAAGTAGAAGCTCAAGCAGAAATAAATAAATAAATGTCCGGGAAACGTCGGGTTTTTATACACAAACAATGGAAATTCCAGGAAGGATTCAACAATATTTTCGTGAAAGGTAGGTTGCTTATTTACCTCATAGACGTCCGATGAGTCGCGGAAAGGTACAAATAACAGAAAACTTTATGGCTTTCGGCCTTTAAGAAGGACTGACCACAGCGGCGGTCATACCAGTGTGTGTCTGTATGTTTCCCTCAGACCGACGAAGGTCTTAGCGACCGATCCTGTTATTTGTGGCTTTCCGCAACTGATCGGACATCTCTGCGGCGAGTAAGCAGCCTAAATCAAAATCAAATGTAGAATTGTTTAATAAGGGGTTTTCAGCCAAGATCGCTTTCTTCTTTTAATTATATGACCGGTTTCGGCGTGCTAGATCTTGGCTGAAAACCTCTTATTAAACAATTCTAGATCGCTCCAACAATGTGCTATATTAGAAATTGTTGTTACAGCAGTGATGTAAAAAATTACAACAGGTCTGAAGATGGCGTCTAGAACGCTGAAACCGGTCATATGATTAAGAGAAGAAAGCAATATTGGCTGAAAATATGTCATTAAACAAAATCAAATGTTTGTAGAGCTTATGGAACTTAACTAAGGGGTCATCAATCCCTCAACTTACAAACTACTTACGAACTAACTAATACTAAGGACGGCACAAATATCCATGCCCGAGGGGGGATTCGAACCCCCGACCGCAGTGGCCGTGTAGACCGTGACTGGCACGCCGCAGACCACTCGGCCACCGCGGCCGCCAGTAAGCAGCCTAACATTCACACACACAATATATATATATATATATATATATACTTGTGTATGTTCCACATTTCCTCCTAAACTACCGGAGCGATTTCAACTGCCGGCCGCGGTGGCCGAGGGGACTGATGCGCTCCAGTCACGGTCTGCACGGCCACTACGGTCGGGGGTTCGAATCCCCCCTCGGGCATGGATATTTGTGCCGTCCTTAGTATTAGTTAGTTCGTAAGTAGATTGTAAGTTTAGGGACTGATGACCCCGTAGTTAAGTCCCATAAGCTATTCAAACATTTGAACAGCGTGATTTTATTCCTTAACTATTTGAGAATGAGAGCACTTAGTGACTAGCAATAAAACTTAAACATAATTTCAGATTTTTTCGAAACTTTTTTACGCTGACAACCCCAACAAAATGATGAAAGCAAAAACGCGTATCGCTTAATACTTTGCCGATGTTCATAATGTATATCTATGGCGCATGGTATGACATTAGAACTTAATACTAATACACTGTAAACTGTATTCGTGAGACTTTTCATAGACAGTAGACATACATACTACAGAATGTTCCTTCGATATTATATCACAGTTCAGCATACAGTTCATGAGATATGAAGTCATAAACAGTTTGATTCATGAAAAACCGCACCATCACGCATGAGGTTTCGATTTATCACGCCTTTACTACTAATATCATTCACGACATATTACGCATGTACCGTTGAATATACCTTAACAGTACGACACATTTTTTCAGGAGATATGACGTGCCGGCCGCGGTGGCCGAGGGGACTAAGGCGCTCCAGTCACGGTCTCCACGGCCACTACGGTCGGGGGTTCGAATCCCCCCTCGGGCATGGATATTTGTGCCGTCCTAGTTCGTAAGTAGTTCATAAGTAGTTTGTAAGTTTAGGGACTGATGACCCCGTAGTTAAGTCCCATAGACTACACAAACATTTGAACATTTGAGATATGACGTCATAAACAATGCAAATTTCCGAATAACTGCTACATCATGCGCTATTTTTTAAAATATCTTCCTGAAATAAATGGACCGATTTCAACTAAATTTGCAACACATGGTGAAGTAGAATCCATCCGTTTCGTTTCTTCGTTTCTAATATAAGGCTGGAAAATGTATATCCAGGCAGTGTTGGGTTTCGCAGCTGGTATTTACATAATTAGGAGCCTTGTACTTTCTTGTCCATATATCTATTTATCCCAATCCCCAGTTAGTCTCCTTTTTTCTATTCTTTCTGTCCACCTGCTCCTCAGCCACCTCCTCCTCCCCCGACCCCTTTCTAACCATTTCATGGTACCCATTATCCTCTATCACCCTCCGCCTATTCCTACAGTTATTCTTCCGTCTCCTCCTCCCTTGTATCAGTCTGTCGCTCAGTCATTCCTTCACCCCACCCTCTGCCAGTGTTTTTCTGTACCCCCTCCATGTTCGTCCCCCCCCCCTTCCCCCAATGAGCTTCACCGTTCTTTCATAAATACGTGTGTGGCGAGCACGGGATGACGAGCTACTGTTTCCTAGACCGTTGCATTTCCCTCCTTTTCCATCCTTACTCTTTCCACTCCCCACCAAAGGCCTGATTACCTCGACAGTTTGGTCCACCTGTCCTCAACAGCCTATCCATCCATCTCTGCCGCGGCGGATTAGCCGTGTCCACCGGGCCGCCGTGCTGCCGTGCGCGCGGCCGTTCGCCGTCGGGGGTTCGAGTCCCCCCCCCCCCCCCTCGGACATGGGTGTGGTGTGTTGTCCTTAGGTTAGCTTACCTTAGTTTAATAAGTTTGTAAGATACGGACTAATGACCACACTGTTGAGATTGACATACATTTGAACATCCATCTCTTTCGTCTTCTCCTCCCTCTCTCTCACTCCATGTCCTTCCCCCCCCCCTCGCCCCTCCTTTTGTCCATTGCCATCTGCTCTCTATGGCAATCTCCTCCTCTGTCTCTCACAATACATTTCCTTCTTTCTCTGTATATTAAGAAAATCATGTATCTCCCAACTTTGATGGTCACTGTTGAAACGATGTAGTCTACGAAAATAAGCATACAGGTCGCAAATTCTGATGTACCCTGTGCTATTCACTATTTAAAAATTTTCGGAAGTGGAGAACGAGTTTTTCTTTTCTTCGGGATGTCCTCTATCACACAGGTCCCTTTTTTCTATTCCAGACATCTTGTTCAAACGTTTGTAAATCTCTGCGACCAAAATGCTGTGGTCATGTCACTAGGTTTACAAACTACTTAAACTAAGCGAAGGACAACACACACAACCATATTCGATGGAGGACATCCAGCGGGAACAGCTTCTTTGTCCCTGACTCTCTCGGCTGTTTCCGCGCGGCCCAGACAGCTTGATGCAATATATTCGTTTCACTGGACAGAGTTGTTATACCAGACGACCACCTATAAGCTATTATTCTATCTCCCGCGGTTTTCTTTTTCTGGGTGAAAGGACCCTGACTGCTTGTATGCGATGTTGCATGATAATCGGTTAAGATAGTAACACATTAAATCGTTACAAAGATACATTCACAGTTGTAATGCTAGTTACGTTGCATTCAACATTGAAAAACTAAGATAAATTAGGGAAATTTTAAAAGAAGTTATAGAGAACGCAAAAAAAAAAAAAAAAAAAAAAAAAAAAATGGGAGTGCTGAGTAACAATGTTACTAATGGCAGATCAAACGCCATACATATTTCCACGTGCAAACACAGTTTAATGTCTCCATTCTAAAGCAAATTTCACGAATGGTGTAACGGGGATGGTCTATAGCCATTTACTTGCTCTTTCATATTTTTATTCTCCAAGATAACTTTTATTATTTTCGGAAGAGTATTACGTAATATGTGCAGTGAAATAAACATAGAGCATATGATCTGGTGAACAAGTATCCCGTGGGAAACCTCCGCTCATATTTCCGTCTAAAATATGATTGGCTCTTACTTGAACCCTCAGTCCGCGAAAACCCGCCAGTGATTTTATTAATATTTAATATATTGCAATTTATTTAAATATGTCTGATCTATTAAGTAATTATATGAAGCTATTTTAGTGTTATTTAAAAAAAATTTGAAATGTTGGATTAATAAAAATCAGAGATGCGTAATACTCTAGAATGTTCTTTTGGTGTCAGAATGATGCCACGGGCACGCAGTGTTACTCCTTCCGTAGTCAGTCGTCTAGGGGCATCATACGGATAACACCTATGTCATTAATGACAGTGCATATTTTTCTAAGTTTTTCTCAGCGATACTGCTCAAATACATATAGGAACTAACAGCAGGCTACCATATGCTGACATTCATCTTTATTTATTGGAAATGTTTTCGCTTGTGTGAGGCCTTCCTAGTTTTTAAGTATTGTGTAGCCGTATAGTAGAAACTGAGTTGCTCTTGTGGAAAGATGGTGATTCAATCCACCTCCGGCCATCCAGATTTAGATTTTCCGTGATTTCTCTAAATCCCTCCAGGAAGATGGCGGGGTGGTTCCTTTGAAAGGGCGTGGCCGATTTCCTTCCTTATACTTAACCAAACATTCGAGCGTAAGCTCTATTTCTAATTACCACGGTGTCCACGGGACGTTAAACCCTAAGCTTCCTTCCTTCCTACCTTCCAATGACAGCATCATCGGCAAACAATCTATGATAGCTGCTTACAGTGTCTCCTAAACCGTTTATAAAAATAAGGAAGAATAGGGGTCCCATAACACATCTCTGCGGAACGCCACATTTCACTTCTGTTCTGCTCGATGACTTACTGTCAATTACAATGTACTGTGTCCTCTCTGACGATATTGCATATACACGCAGTTCGATTAGAGGACGCTTACGAGGTACAGTGTCAAAAGCCCTACGGAAATGTAGAAAAATGGAAACTAAGTCGATAGCACAGATTACATCATGTGAGTAAAGGGCTACCTCACAAGAACGGTACTTTCTGAATCAGTGTTGACTATAGGTCAATAGTTCTTTCCGATTACAAACTTTTTGTGTCCGTTCTTACAGGGAATCACGAATACCTTGTCGCTAGCACTACACATCGTGATAGTAGAGTGCTAGCTGTGTTACGTATGATGTTCCAGAATGGTGGAACACTAAGGAAATACCAAAAGTACTGGCAAACCGTTCCAAGTAACTTCACGAAATTAATTTTCCAACAATTAGTCAATTCCTGTTACATGACAGTGTATTGTTGATGTCATACGGACGTCAGGCTCATATAGACGTGATTTGAATGCCGAAACATGTCTGTCGTAATGTTGTTGTTGTGGTCTTCTGTGCGGAGACTGGTTTGATGCAGCTCTCCGCAATACCCTATTCTGAGACAGCCTCTTCATCTCCGCATAAGAACGGCAACCTGCATCTGTCTGAATGTGCTTACTGTATCCATGTCTTGGTCTTCCTCTGCGGTTTTTACCCCACACACTTCCCTCCAACGCTAAATTCACAATTCCTTGATGTCTAAGAATGTGTCCTACGAATCTATCCCTTCTTTTATGTTCAGTACCTCCTCATTAGTACGTGATCCACCCACCTAATCTTCAGCATTCTTCGGTAGCACCACATTTCAAAGGCCTCTATCCTCTTACGTCCGCACTGTTAATCGTCCATGTTTCACTCCCATACAAGGCAACACTCCATACAAATGCCTTCAGGACGGACTTCCTTAGGCTTAAATCAATATTCGATATTAACAAATTTCTCTTTTTCAAGAACGCTTTTCTACCCATTGCCATTCTGCATTTTATATCCTCTGTACTGCGACCGCCGGCCGCGGTGGCCGAGGTGACTGAGGCGCTCCAGTCACGGTCAGCACGGCCACTACGGTCGGGGGTTCGAATCCCCCCTCGGGCATGGATATTTGTGCCGTCCTAGTTCGTAAGTAGTTCATAAGTAGTTTGTAAGTTTAGGGACTGATGACCCCGTAGTTAAGTCCCATAAACTTAACAAACATTTGAACTGCGACCATCATTTGTTATTTTACTGCCCAAGTAACAAATCATCCACCTCCTTTATTGCTTCGTTACCCGATCTAATTCCTTCTGCATCACCTGATTGTCTTAGACTGCACTCCATTGCCCTAGTTTTGCTCTTGTTAATGTTCATCTTATATGCGCCTTTCCATTCCGTTCAACTGCTCTTCCAGGTCCTTCGCCGTATCTGACAGAACTACTAAGTCGTCGGCAGAACGCAATATTTTTAATTCTTCCCCCTGAACTTTAATTCCTTCTCCAAATTTCTCCTTGCTTTCCTTTATAGCTTGCTCAATGTACAAATTGAATAATGTCGTAATAAAACTGATAATTTCACAGCACCTGTTGGACCTATTGTTAATAAGTTGTCATACAAGGATGCAATTACTGTGTGTGTGTGTGTGTGTGTGAGAGAGAGAGAGAGAGAGAGAGAGAGAGAGAGAGAGAGAGAGAGAGAGAGAGAGAGAGAGTATGTTGTCTGAGAGGTCTCGTTGCAACGAAATGTGGATATCGACTGTGTCGGCCACCGCGTGGAATTCCTGGCGCCACCACTCGACACTGCGGGCCACAATGGCAGTAATTCGGCGGCATAAATACGAGCGCCGGAATTAGCCCGCGCGGGTAAACGGTGGGCGGTCTCGCGCAAACAATCGCGCGGACAGGTGACGGCCACGCGTGCTGCCGCTGCTGCCGCCTGTTTACACGCGCGCGCCGACCCTCGCAGTTTGCAGATTCCGCGGCCGCTGTCGGCAGCCTCCCAGCCAGACACGCGCCGCCTGTAAGGCCGCGGCCTGCGTGGGCTCCACATTCTAGCGACAGCGCGCGACAGCTTCACGCGACAAAAGACGGCAACATGAGGTTCGTTCCTGCAGCTGCCAGACTGCTTGACGCGCATGCGCAACGCTGAAATTGTGTTCTAGCAGCGCCTTCTCCTGTTCTGGCAAAAAAAAAAAAAAAAAAACCCTCATTAACTCATTGAGAACATAGTCAAAAGTAGCTGTACTCGTCGTTGTACTTTCGAAGAATTTGGCCGGTGATATTCATAGTCTGTTTTCGTATTTGAAGTTCCGAATGAAATAGTACAAGAACATTCCTCGCTTTGTAAATGTAATGCACATCATTCATTTTACTCCTTATTTCATAAAGTTAATAAAACTTTATTGCCTTACTCTGGAGGTATCATTACTCTACGGTTTACGGATGGCAAACTTTAGGAACAGCTGATCGGTTCTAGCGGCCATGTTGTAGAGAGAAGTTGTGGCGCTCACGTCGGACACCCGACCATGTCGCCGAATGTACCCGCTTGTAGCAGCAGTGTCGAGTCGCTGGATGTTGCGCGCTGTTGCGAACTCAACATTCATGCTCAAGGAGGGATTCGAAACCAAATCTCGGAGGGAGTGGCTTCGGGAACTGTCGCCCTGCCGGCCGCCCCTGTTGAACAACTGGAGGGAGGAGGACCAATTTCTTCCTCGACACTGTCTTGACGTGTTTTTGAAAATTTTTGCTATCCGTTTCTGAATGATAGTCCGACGTTTTGGTTTTTTGTGCCATGAAACACTTGTCTCCACCTGCATGAACAACAATTAAACTCTGACCGGCACTTTTGTTTGACAATACTGCTAGCACATTATCACTTTGCCAACATTTATTTACTGTATAATACGTGTGTATCTATGTTTTATCTAAGTAAATTACTAGTCACTTTAATTCTGATGAAAACCTGAGAAAGTATGGTCTTTCAGCAACAATGACCTCTCGTCCGCGCAAAACAAAACGTTAATTTTGACACCTTCCAGACAGAACATTTGAGCATTTTTGTAAATTCCCAAGGCTTATTAAAATTAGCTAGATTTCTTCTATTAGGTTTCACTCCATTTTTGAGTTGGTGCCCAGCGACTGTTTTGTACAAATCTGTAGAGAATGCCACCAATCAGTCGCAATTTTTGTTTTTATTTTCCGGATCTACATAGATTTCGGACATAGTGTGGCTATTCTCAAAGTTTTGAGTTATGATTACACCTATACCGTCATGCTGAACGTAACAGTCAACGTGACGGTTTAAATTAAAGCACATATTAAAAGCTTTGAGATTGGCCACTCAGTGGCCGAGACCTAGGTAGATCTGAAAAGTAGAAACAAAAATTGCGATTGATTGCTGACACTTCCTACAGATTTGTTTAAATAAAATTCCACAAACTTTTTGTGTTAAAACGGGGAAGGGGGCGGCAATTTAGCAGCTCGCACGGGGCGGCACTTGGGCTTGCGCCGGCCTTGTCCTGTCATTTTACTCAGCAACGTAATTTACACGCATCTCGTTTGACGTCCCAGAGTTATCTCCCTCTCAGGGCTAACTTTGTTGATACTGCAAATGCACAAAGCACACAAATGCGAATAATTCTTCAAATCACGTTCATCGTGGTGTAAATGAAACTATAACTCAGAATAAAAATACAGAAAACTGATATATTAGAAAACGATTTAAAAATTTAACTTCATTCGTCTATAAAAGTCAAAAGAAAATTTACGAAATAGTTATTCAAAGAAAAATACTTTATTATATATGCAACTTCAATTTTATTTTCTGTTATTTCACGAGCAGTTGCAGTTTGATAAATTTCAGGGATTATTAGCTCCTAGAATCCTTGCGACAACCTTCATAATCTGTACAAGCAGTCAATTCTCAACGAAACTCGACACTCTGTATCGCGTGCGACAGCGACAAGATTCAAACAGGCTTGAATCTCAAACGTCGCTGGTTGTAGCGCGTGACACGCAGCGACAGGCAGCGCCACAGTCGGCGCACACGCTGGACACTCCCGTAGCAATACATGTGGCCGTCTTTTGTCGCGTAAAGCTGTCGCGCTATCGCTCGAATGTGTAGCCCACGCAGGCCGCGGCCTAACACTGCCTCGCTATGGCGCAAGCCGCGCTACAGGCGTAATCCGTGACGGCAGCGACCCGTGACAGTGTAACGTTCCGTAGGGCGCGTGGTTGAGCCGCACGCCAGCAGGCGCACGCCCAGGCCAACGAGAAAGACAGGCCGCGGCGCGCATGTCACGTCATGTGATCAACTGAGGCCTGAACTGGCACGATCGCTAGCTGATTGGCCGGCCACTGGGGCACAGCCCAAAGTTTCGTAGCGGCCAGCCACTCAGCTAGCGATCGCGCTGGCTCATGTCTCAGTTGATCATGTGCGTGCCGTGGCCTGTCTTTCTCGTTGGCCTCGGCGCACGGCGGCATTTTGGCAACCTCCGAGTTTGTACACCTTTGATATCTACATATTGCGTGAGAACGAAGTCTTTCTCAATGGCACTCATTAGTTAGTTTTCTTGCCACGTCAATTCGGGATAAAATCTCGTGGTTTCAACATAGTCTCTCTGAACCTACGCCCTTCACATTAACTACGTCCACTCCATCGCTTCCTTTCTATCCCATCACGCATCCTATGTCACTGTCAACAAAAACAACGCTCGTTTGTCTTTGCTGGGTGCCACAACACTTTCTTCAATCCTACCTCTCTCAATTCGCAACCTGGTGTAAGCAGTGGCTCCTGTCCGTCAATCCTGACAAATCCCAGACAATCGTCAAGGTCGTTCCACGAACCCACTACTTCTGCCTCCCTGATTTCTTACTCTTCATGACCGTCCCATCCGCCAAACTATCAAATACCTTGGCCTTGTTCGCTTCCTTTCCTGGTCTCCTCACCTCAAAACCGTTTTCCCAGGCCCTCTCCCACCTAAACATGCTGAAGCTTCTGGCCAGACGTGAGACCTCCACCATCCTCTATACCTACGGCTCCCTCATGCGCCCTGTCTTGTACAGTTTCCATCCCATGTGGGATCCTTGAACGCCACGTCCTCTGCCCCCATTACCACATCCGCCAGCCCTCCCCCAGCACATATGATCATATCCCCTTCCCTCACTTGCTACAGTTCCTAGAGCACCTCTGCATCCTGTACATCACTCCAAAAATAGATTCCTGCAACCCGTTGGTACATCCTCTCTTCATTGATCCTGGGCCTCTGCCTCACCTACACCACTGTATCCTTCCCTCCCTTAACCTCTACACGCTCCACATCCTTCTCCAGGGTACCTTCTACTCTCAGATGACGCCCTCCGTCCAGAATTCCCACCTACCAGCCCTAATCATCTCCTCCTCTGTTGTCTTAGATAGAACGCCTCTCTCCCCCATCTCTTCTGCTGCATAACCCCACTTAGCATTCTCCTCTTTCCTCCAACCCCTATCCCCAGTCTTTGCGCTCTCATCCCGCCCATAGCTCTCCTCATCTCATCCCCTGCTGCGCCTCCCTCCACCTCTCATTGTGCCCCCTTCCCACCAGTCAGAGTTTTATCTTCGTCAGTGACAGTGCTTCGTGTGTTGTGCAATGCTCAGTCAGTACATGTCTCTAGACTGTTGCAACCGCCGTCCCGCCAGAACAAGTGTTGCCATTGTACTTTAACTTGTGTCTCTGTTGTTACTCTGCGTCAACTGGTGGTCTCTCTACTTGTGTTTTACTGCCAACGTGTCCTTTTTTAATTTCTGAACATTGTTTTAGAATCGATGTCTCGTTGTTTTTAAACTTCCCCATTTGCCTCCACGTTTATTTTTACATTCATTAATTCATCTCCATGTCTATTTTATGTCTACTTGTTCATTGTAAAAATCTATCGGCCGAAGAGCGGTGTACTAAGCCGCTGACAGTCTATTTCCCACTTGGGGCTTGAAAAGTCGTCATCATCAAGAATAACTTCACTGCTGCTGTGGTAGTCTTATATGACCCATGGACGGCTTCTGATTGGTCAGTACTCTGACTTCCAGTCCAGAACAGACTTTTTGATCACCCGGTACATTTCAATGGACGGTTTAAAATTTCGTTTTTCAAGTCTCGAAGATAACAAGACTCTTTAAAATGTTCTCAACATACACGACCAGTATCATGATTGAGAGCATCTAATCGCTTACAAGCGTTTATCCACTTTAACCTTTCCTCTTTATCTCCCGAAAATCTGAAATATCGCATTCTTCTATCTGCCGTGGTTCGTACAGTACGCAACAGCACAACACGCCATCGTCACCAATAAACTATCACTTATCACTTATAACTACGTAATACATACACAAACTTTAAAGAGCCAGTGGGAAACCATTTCTGTGGAGATACACTCATAATAGCAACGCTATGGTCTCTCGGGAAAACTCTGCTGGTCTCCTGGTGACGTCAGTGGCGCGGCATACGACTGCGCATCCGGCCGGCGGTTGACCCCTACCGTCTATTCTAGTATCCGTGGGTTAGAGTCTTTGAAGAGGCCAACGACGTATGCCACATTGGCTTTCTGAGGCACCATTATGGCGGAGCTCTGGAAGCGTAGGTCGGTCTTGAAGTGCTGTGCCATTTCTCGCACCAGGCGCTGTAAGGCCAGCTAGCGGTCGAGCAACTGTGTGCTCTTTTGGTAGCGCCTGATTTCTCGGAGCGCTACGGTTCCGGGCCTGTAGCGGTGGGGCTTCTTGACGCTGTTCCTCGCCGCTTTGGTAGCGAGCAGTTTGCGTGGCGCCTTTCCGCCGGTGGCCTTGCGGGCCGTTTGCTTAGTGCGGGCATTTGATGCGGGCCGAAGCGAAGCTGGAAGCTACGTGACGCTGCGAGCAGTACGGTCTCACGGCGAAAACAGAAATCCGCCACTGATGATGCTTCACAAATAACGAGGCGAAACGCGAATGGCACAAAAGAAACGCCTTTCAATTATTTGCAACAGAAGGAAATATACAACCACTACGGTTTACAAACATTTGAACAATTGAGGGAGTGAGTGACACGTAGAATGCAAGGAAAAACTAAAATTCGAGAACTAACACTACTGAAATTTAACGTCATAATGCTGTCCTTCAGGTTCTGCAGACGAATTACGAGAAGCTACCATCACTGAATGTTTCATTTTTCACACGAATTGTTCACATTTGTTACAGGACAAGGACTTCTTATTGTTTTTCTTGTTTCCGCATAACAAAACTAATACGGTTTTTACATGACCCATGGATGGCTTCTGATTGGTCGGTATTCTGATTTCCAGTCCAGAACAGAATCGTTTTGAACACGTTGGTATACAGAACTAAAACTGCTTCCGACGAGGGCCACATGGAGTTCGCAATTAAGCACGTTCAGCACCTTTTCCGAAAGAACGGCTATGGTTCACGTGATGTGAAGATAGCGTTCTCCAAGAAACGTGAAAATTTTGAATAGTTTCGGGATGAATCATCGAATGTATTCTTTCTTTCTGTGACCGAGCGAGGTGGCGCAGTGGTAACGCACTGGACGGTGGTTCAAATCCACCTCCGGCCACCCAGATTTAGATTTTCCGTGATTTCCGTAAATCACTCCAGGGAAATGCCAGGATGGTTCCTTTCAAAGGGCATGGCCGATTTCCTTCCCCATCATTAGCCACAATTCCGAGCGTATGCTCCGTCTCTAATGACCACGCTGCCGACGCGACGTTAAACCCTATATATATATATATATATATATATATATATATATATATATATATATATATAAAGAGAAAACAAGAACAAAAAATAGACGTATTCGTAATATCCTCATTTTCGAAGTCATTTAAAAATTTTCAAATACAACAGCAACTGAAATTAAACACGACCATTCTTATTATTACATGAATATTCCATCTAATTGTAAAAGTGCATGCTTACATTTTCGTTTGATGGAGAGAAGAAATAAGTCATAAATTAAAATGTTTGTAATTCTATGGGACCGAACTACTTTGGTCATAAATCCCTAGACTTACAAACGACTTAAACTAATGAGATACGCGAACATGAACGCTTCATTCGATTAGACCAACACAATAAATCTGCAGTGGTCGAACACCAGCAAGATTGCAGCAAAAAGATAAAATATAACGATACCAGAATACTCGCCAAACAACCAGAGATGGATAAACGCAAGATAAGGGAAGTCATCGAAATTGTAAAACACCCTAATAACATGAACAGAGAAGATGGACTCAGGCTACCAGCCATCACAGCGATATAGGCCGCACTGACAACACAACACGCGAGCGTCACCAGTAAGCAAGTGCCGCCGCGCCGCTTACGGCCAGCAGGAGAGAGACGGAAGCCCTCACCTCATTCGCCGATGAACACCAATCATGTGTCGCTATGCAAGAAACAACAGGCAACAGCTAACCCCCACACCGTCCACCTCAGCATCCTATCATAATAAGGTTTCCATTCTTCCACCAATAACATCGCTGATTTTTAAAAAATTATGACAATGTCTAATTGAAAGTAAATATAAAGTATAGTAACAACCAGCTCACATCAGTATACCCAGACGAAGGCCACTGTAACGTTGGCCGAAACGTCGGTTATTAAAGTAATAGCCTTCTTACATCATGACGCGGTACATTTGATTTGATTTGATTTTTCCAGGGAAGCCAAAACAGTCTTGGACCAAACCGCCACTGCCCGCACCGAAACTAAGTTTATTGTGCGGTATCGCTCCCTGTGTATCTAGTAAAGCCAACCAATGCCCTCGAACAGTGCAAGGAGTCCCTTTACCAGTTCTTTATTAGACACAATTTCTTCGGGTCTGGTTGTCCCAAATATTCTGTGCCTTTTATTTTTCCATGCAATGAATTCGAAGATTAAATGTGATGCAGTTTCATCACCGTCATCACAGATCCTACATTTAGTGTCCTCTTCTGTTATTCCCATTGTACGTAGGTTTTTTTTGAAATTCCCATGAGTCTAATCTCTCTCCTGTTCAGACCCAGGATTGCAGAGCTTCTTTTAAAACATGGCTTTGGCATCATTACCTTGCCAAGTTTTTGTTGATGGACTTTGGTCCAATATTCTACGTGCTGTCTTCTGAGCCAGTTACGTAGCTCCAATTTGATCATTGCCTTGGTGATTGTCAGGACAGGTTCCGGTCCAATAAATGGAGACTCTGCCCATATCCTGGCTAATCTGTCGGCATGTTCGTTGCCGCTGATCCCCGAGTGGCCAGGGACCCACAATAGGTTTACTCTATTGCTTTCCCTAGCTCCACCAGAACCCTGTGACATTCTGCAACAATTTTAGACCTTGTTGTAGGAGCTGCCAGTGATCTCAGGGCTGCCTGGCTGTCTGAATAGATATAGATGCTACGATCTTTGTAGCAACTACGCAAATTCTCCTCCCACACACGCCCTGATGGCAGTGATTTCGGCCTGGAATACTGAGGCCAGTTTCCCTAGAGTGATGACGCCCTCCAGTCTTGGCTGCACCCCGTATACCCGGGCCCCAACTCCTTGGTCTGATTTCGACCCGTCAGTGAACCAGACAATATCCCCCGTACAGTGTCGAACTATTTTCTCCCACTGCTCCCTACTTCCAATTGTTATACTGAAAGGCTTGTTGAAGCAGTATGGGGTTATACTATAGTCGGCTGGCATTTCCCAAACCTTTCCTATATTTACCTCACTCACCATTTTAGTGTGTGATTCTGGATATCCCAAAGAGTTCCAGTTGTTGACAGATTTGAGTCTGTAGGCACCAGCTGCCGCCCCCATCTTGACCCAAAGGTGTAATGGGGGCATATCCAGCATGGTTTCCATCCCAGCAGTTGGTGTGCTGCTAATTCCGCGTTTCATGGCTAAGCAGGCTAGTCTCTGCACGTTTCCAAGCTCCTTAGCAGCAACCTGCTGTTCTACCTTCTTCCACCACACGACCGCCCCATAGGTGATCCTGAGTCTAATCACTGTGGTGTATATCCAGTGCATACCCTTGGGGCTCAGGCCACAATTTTTGCCACAAGCTCTCCTGGTACTTACTAAAGTGCCTTTTGCCTTGGAGCAAATATTCCTAATGTGAGGGGTCCATGTCAGTTTCTCATCTAGGGTAACCCCTAGATATTTTTACTGTCCCCTAAATGATAGCGCTTCATTGAAAAGCTTTAGATTCCAACTTGAATGTTGGATATCCTTCTTTGTGAACGGCACAACAACCGTCTTCTTAGGACTAACCCCCAGATCCTGTTTTCTGCACCAGTCTTGCACAATGTCCAAAGCACCTTGTGCCATATTCATCACTGTGTCAGCAAATTTGCCAACTATTACTATGACAAGATCATCTGCGTATCCTTGGCAAAAGTACTGACTAGAGTTTAATTCTACAATGAGATCATTCACCACTAGATTCCATAATAAAGGGGAAACAACTCCTTGCGGGCAACCCCTAGTGGTGTTGATTACCATTTTTTCATTCATCATGGTAGCTTCTACCTTTCTTCCACTGAGCATGGCCCTAGTCCACCTACATATTGTGGTCCCTAGGTCATGCACCTCTGCTGCCCTAACCATGGAATCGCAGGTCGTGTTGCTAAAACTCCCCTCGATGTGCAGGAAGATACAGAGGGCTATTTCCTGAAAGTGTAGTGCTTTCTCCACCTTCCCAACGAGTTGGTGGAGAGCTGTCTCAAATGATTTACCCGGCTGATATGCATGGTTTGAATGTAGAGGAGCCCTACTTAACCTCCTTTCTCCAACATGCACATTAACCAGCTTTTCCAATGTCTTAAGAATGAAGGAGGACAGACTGATTGGTCTCATATCCTTGGTATGATCAATTCTCCCTGGTTTAGGAATGAAGACAACCTGCACTGCCCTCCAGGCATTGGGAATGATTCCTGCTGTTAGGCTAACTCTGAATAACCTGCATAGGAATCTCATAAGATTTTATCCCGCTTGTTGCAGGAGAGCTGGAAAGATCCCATCGGGGACAGGTGACTTGAACGGTTGAAATGACGCGGTACAACACCCAGAAAACATTTATGTCATCTGCCTCTGGCCGCGGAAGCCTACGTAATTATGACTTAAACTAACTTACCTAAAGATAACACACACATCCATGCCCCAGAGAGGATTCGAACCTTCGACGCTGGAGGCTTAGTGGAGCTTCAGACCGCTCGACTACTTGCGCGCGGCGAAATAAGTTAGGAACAGTTGTACTGTCCGCCCTGAAACTCCTGACCAGAGGCGCTCAGCTGCGGAACTGCGCGACACACGCTGATCACGAGAGGGCGGTGTTACCGGGGCTCCATCTGTTCTCTGATGTACTCGGCGAGGAACGCCGATGGGCCACGTTCTGCGGCGCTCGTTTGTGGACAGTCATTTAAATGGTTTTGTCAAAGGCCGACCAATTTGCCACCCGCGAGACCTGGATGAAGCTTAAACAAAAACTATCTATTACAGATACCTTCCTTTCGGACATGTCCGAAAGAACACACAGCATTAGTCGACACTGGTAGCGGTAAATTTACGAGTTCCAAATATTTAAACAGCTCGACTATCACAGAGCGTTGATTTAAAATCAGTGCTGCACGGTGATTGGAACCGGAATATCCCGCACCTGGCCAGCGGTCTCCATAACCAATCAGGCTAGTCAGATATGCTTCCACGTCTGCCCAAATTGGCACCCTACGACTGTAGTGCCCCCTATTTCCTATGTGTCTATTTCCAATCTTTCGAAAAGACGAGACCCGATATACAGATAATCATATCCACAACTGACTCGCCGATACATCTCTCTCCGTTAAAATCACAGCTGGATAATATTATCGCGTGGTAAAACACATGTCATCGTGACTTTAACGAATGAATTTACTTTATCGGATGGTAGGCACGTACGTAACCTGTGTATGGCGACTGTGGTTAGCGACCGACAACCGCAGCGTTCACAAACAACTGTACTGAGAGCCTCGCGCATTTTCCATCTGCAGTGCTGCAATCGCTGTATTACGCTAATAGGGAACTTGATGGCCAGCAAACGCAGACTACGAGTAAAATAGATTGTGTTTTCAGTTAATCTCTATCGGGGGAGAATCAGTTCAAAAGCTGGCCGCGGTGGCTGAGGGGACTGAGGCGCTCCAGTCACGATCTGCACGGCCACTACGGTCGGGGGTTCGTATCCCCCCTCGGGCATGTATATTTGTGCCGTACGTATTCTTAGCTAGTTCATAAGCAGTTTGTAAGCTTAGAGACTGATGACCCCGTAGATAAGTCCCATAAGTTCTACAAACATTTGAACATCAGTTCAAAGATGTTCACAGTCACTGTGATTCTTGGTGCATTCTCATCAGAAGATTGGTTTTTGTTTATTTACCCTCTGCCAGGCACGTAAATGTGATTTGCAGAGTATCCCATGTAGATGTAGATATATATTTGCCTTAATTTTGGCTTTTAGCTAATCTGACAACTTTGTAGCCACTTGTAACATTACAGCTTATCGACAAGATTAATTATACGAGGGATATAACTTAAATAGTTGTCGAGACACTATGCCATGGATTCTACTATTGCCGTTGACAGCACACGTTGGGTAAAAGCCTGCAACGAAGATCGGCAAAATGTGTTAGACATGCATCGGGAATGTCGTCCTAGCGTCTCTGAAGTAGTAGTGCATATTGTTGCCGCGTTAGTGGACAGTGATCGACGCCAGTCGATTCGCGAGTTCGCCGAGAAACCTGAATAGCGCATATGACTGTGGTTCGTATCCTGAAAGAACGCCTGCACATGAGAAAAATTGCATCACGATGGGTCCCTCATCAACTGACGGGAATACAGAAATGGATGCATTACGGCACTGGTCAAATGCACTTGGAACGCTATGAGCGTGAAGGAGCGGCTTTCTTCCGCCGTATCGTACCAATGAATGACACATGGGCCACAAGGTACGAGCCAAAACTGAAATGCGAATCTAACGAATGGCGTCATTATGGGTCGCGATCAAAGTCTAAAGTGCGTCAGATCCCCAGCATGGTGAAAGTTATGGTGATTCTCGTGTACGACTGTGATGGTGTTACCGTAACGCATTACGTTCATCCGCGGCATACCGCCAGTGTTACTGTTCGTTCTTGGAGCATCACCTGCGACCAGCTTTGCAAATGAAGCGGCAACTCTCTTTGCGGAACCCACCCATCATTTTGTACGACAATGCACGGGCGCATACAGCGCAACCTGTGGCTGCTCTGTTCGGTTGGTGGGCTGGGAAGTACTGCACCATCCACCATACTCTCCGGACGTAAGTCATCGTGACTTTAATTTGGTTCCGAACATGTAGATACCATTTCGTGGCATTCGCTTCAGAACTGTTCCGGAGATTCGACAGGCAGTAGACCGCTCCATTCGCACCATCAACAGAACGGGCTCTACTAACGGTATACTACGCCTTCCACACCGCTGACAATGGGTTCTATACAACACTGGTGACTGCTTTGAAAGACAGTAACAGGTGCAAACATATAACGCTTTTGTATCGGTTGTGAATAGTTGCCGCTATTTAAGTTCCATCCCTCGTATTTTCGCTTTGCGTCGTGCCACGACTGACCTTTAATGTTTCATTACACTTTGACGTATTTAGTGCATATTAATAAATCGAATACTTTGACAAATTCAATCAGTACTTAAATGATACATCCAATCGTTATTATCCTAATGCACTTAATCTTGCGTAATCATAGGTATACTCACTGCAAATTTTGAATATTAAAAAACTTTTCATCTGTTGCTGAAGGTAAGTATTTCCATAAAAATGGCGCGATTTTGTGAAGAACTTCCCTTGCTATATTAGAAATTGAATTATTACTCCATACAACTGTGACACCTATCAGTAAAAAACAACTTCCGTCGCCATTAATTACTATTCCTCAGATTCCTTATACTGATGTTCGACAATCATCGAACGTGGCCTGTCACTCCAGAATTGCTGTCACTGTTACTGTAGGAATTAATCGGACTGCTGTGACTATTCCTAGAGGCTGGTCGACTTTATTGCACGAAATTAATACTGCAATCTTTTATATATCTGTCAACGTATCAAAATGTACCGTTAAACTGTGACGCCCCAGTCATTCGGTCTAGCATAATCCACGCTCGCAACTAGAATACAGCGCTTTTTATGCTGTGCGGTGCGCGATATTAAATGCACTACGCACTGTTTCACAGATTTAACGGACAACGTTTAGTGGAGTCCACGCGGTTCATCCCTCGTCCAGCCACACTATTAAAACCAGTCTAAATTAGCATCGCCTGCATCTCTATGACGCAAGATACATGTTGACATTTATCTCTGCACAAATCTCAATAGTTAATACGATCGGGACGATTGACTGATGATTTATTTTCATTTGGGTCTGAATACTTTTGTGACGTAAATTGAACATTACGTGCCCAACAATACAATATATATACCAAGAAAAAAATGTTGATGCCACTGTATCAGCATAATTTTGACGTCACGCCACAGTGGCATGCTGGGATAGATTGTGGTAGGCAAACCCGCATAACAAACAACCAGCAACGAACATCGATCTACATCGCAAATTGTTGTTTTCAAGTTTGAATTCATATTAAGAACGGTATATTTCATATTATGATCTATTTCGTAACGTTACTAATTTTTATTTTTACTTTTCATGTGATACTTTCCATTCAAATCTAGACAAATGAGTTTCAGAAAATTGGGAACAAGTAATAATCGATATAAAGAATCCATTTACTATACAGGAAAATAGTTATACATAAGAACAGTTGTGAAGACATGAAGAAAAATACAGTAATTAAATGAAAATCACTTCCACTTATGTGTATACATAAGTATTCAAAATAAACCTACATTTCACAACTTCAAACGTATTGACAATATAAATGTGATTTATCTACAATGAAACTTTCACTCTGCAGCAGAGTGTGCACTGCTATGAAACTTCCTGGCAGATTAAAATTGTGTGCCGGAGCCGGGACTCGAACATGGGATCTTCGCCTTTCGCGCTTGCCCGGCACACAATTTTAATCTGCCAGGAAGTTTCATGATTTATCTAAATATACAAGACCAGAACGTAGCCAGAAGTGTTACGACTCCGTCCCCAATTCCGTCAAAAACCCCAGGCCCAGGGTATCTCTGTAAAAAAATCTTCGATATGTCCCGGGAAATTGGTCTTATGAGATAACTTACCTTTTAGAACGAAAAATATGGAAATGGTGGAGTAATAGAAATATGCAAAGAGCTGTATAAAATCAGTTGACTCTTTAACTCACGGATGAACCAGCAAAATGAGAGCCTGGAAAGTCTTTTAACCTGCAAGCTGGACCGAGCCTATGAGACTTGGTGACAGGGTTCGATGACGCCACAGAGGCGTGTGCCGTCCGGGAGGCAAGGTGGCCCTCACGCCCCTGTGGCGTGAGCCGTGACGAACGTGTTTGCAGGTTAAAAGGAACACTCAGGCACAGAGTAACATATACAGAGGAGCAGCCCTCCCTAAACCACTGTCCTACGCTCTCCTAGTAGTTCCGTAAGATGCTAGCAGGCGGATCTCTGGCTTAGGGTGCCTCTCGCACGTCAGAGGGTAGCGTGGAGGGGAGGCAGAGGGGAGAGTTTGTGCCGCCTGCCATGAGGCCACGGCTGTGTCCAGCTTGCTGGCGTTTGAGGGGAGGTGGTGGTGGGGACGCCCGCTACCTACCACCTGCTCTGGCCAGTTTAAAGAGCTGCTTCTGACCACAGCGCCATCATGGGACATCTTACGGAACTGCTGGAAACCCTCCCTCCCCGCACCTCTAAGTGTAGGACCGGGCCCTTACGGAGGTTCCCCGTCTGTATATATTTGTCTGTGACTCTGGCCAGGCCCTGGGGAGACAGTTTTCTGTCACTGAGGCTGATTCGTCTGTGAGTTACAGTGTCAACTGATTTCATCCAGCTCTTCGAATATTCATCTTCATTACTCCGCCATTTGGATATTTTTCGTTCTAAAAGGTAGATTATCTCATAACACCAATTTCCCAGCAACATAACGAAGATTTTGTTCAGAGGTACGATGGACTTGGGCTGTTTGACGAAATTGGGGAGGGGGTCGAAACACCTCTGGCTACGTCCTGGTCTGAGGTATGTACAGCACATAGATCATGTCCGTCTATTCATTTAATGGGTATTTCCTAACGTCGAATAAATGAGTTCTTAGGGCACAGTCTGCGATCGACGTAAAAAGTTGTGAAAAATAAATAAAACGTATTTCTTCCATTAGCTGACAAATGCGCACTAATGGGGTTACTTTCCCTCCATAACTAAATAATAAACATACAATAATGTTTCTTTAACTAATACTTCCCAGAGGCGACATTTAGTCTTTCTCCTTGCTTTAGGGAGTACCATAATTACTATTACACACGTGTGGAATTATTTTGTTCATTATTGATAGTTTAGGGGACTTAACTACAGGGGCAACAGTCTCTAAACTTACAAATTACATATGAACTACCTTATACAAAATACATCACAGACATCCATGCCTGAGGGGGGAAATTCAAACCCACGGCAGGGAACGGTCTCGCGTTAGACCGCTCCGCAGCGGCATCAATACGTTTTCATTGAAGTTTTGAAAGGTAGGTTTGATTTGAATATAGTATATACAAATAAGTGGAAGTGATTATCTTTTCACGTATTTACATTTGTTTTTGTATATAATTATTTTCCTGTATAATAAATAGATTACTTACCTCGATTATTACTTGTTCCCAATTTTCTGAAACTCTCAGAAAGTATCCCATGAAAAATAAAAATAAAAATTAGTAACGTTACAAAATAGATCAGATTATGAAATATACCGTTCAAAATATGAATTGAAACAGGAAAACAACAATTTGCGAAATAGATAGAGGTTCGTTGCTGGTTGTTTGTTATGCGGGTTTGCCTACCATAATGCCATTATCTATCCTAGCGGCCTGCGCACGCCACTGTGGCGTGACGTCAAAATTATACTGATGTCGTGGTGTCAATTTTTTTCCTTGGTATATATGGCGTTGTTCGCACGTAATGTTCGATTTACGTTACAAAACAAGTCAGGCCCAAGTGAAAATAAATCACCAGTCAATCGTCCCGAACGTGTGAAAACACTGTAGCTCTCGAAATGCTTGTTCAGAACATTCCAATATTATTTAACTGCACCGGTAAATCACGCTGCTCACAGTTCATTCCTGCTAGTTTCTAACAACACCCGCAGGAAAACTCGCTAAAATAAAACAGGCACAAATTTCAGATCCAATTGGACAACAAAATATATACTAAAACACAAACTTTTCAAGTTTTCACGCAAAGAAGGACGACTTATTGTCTGTTCAAATCAAATGTTTGTAAAGTTGCGGGACCTAACTGCAGTGATCGTCGGTCCTTTGATTAACAAACTACTAAAATTATGCTAAAGCCACGCCACCACCCCCATTCCCAAGGGAGGTTTCGATGGGAAACAAACGCGCATTCCGCAGCAAGGATCCTCAGAGGACATCGCTATTAACCGTGTGGCTTATTCGTTGTATGTAGAGAGTCCGTTCTTTCTGACAGGTCCAAAAATTCAATGCCAGACATGAAAGCTTGTACAGCCTCTTATACGTTTTGAATTCACTCAACATTTTTTGTTGAAACAGTGCGTGAAAGTAATAATTACATTTACAAATTGACATGCGCTACTGAGCGCTACGTTGTCGAATACGTGAAGCAGTATTATCATTTACTGATATACTGGACGGTTATTGTTTGTATGACTATCTGTAGATTATCCAAATCACCTAGTACTACTTCAGGATAGAAATTACTGCCTTCATTGAAGATCCTTCTGCTGCTGAAGTAGCGATTGCCCTCTCTCCCATGTTCCGATCTTCTACATCTACATCTACATGGGATACTCTGCAAATCACATTTAAGTGCCTGGAAGAGGGTTCATCGAACCACCATTATACTATTTATCTCCCATTCCATTCTCGAATAGCGCGCGGGAGGAATGAACACCTGAATCTCTCCGTTCGAGCTCTCATTACTTGTATTTTATTCTGATGATCATTTCTATCTATCTAAGTGGGAGTCAACAATGTACTTTCGCTTTCGGATGAGAATGTTGGCGATTGGAGTTTCGTAAGTAGCCCACGCCGCAGCGATAAGCATCGTTGTTGCAATGATTCCCATCCCAGATCCTGTATCATTTTCGTAACGCTGTCTCCCCTGTATCGTGACAATACGAAACGAACTGCCCTTCTTTGGACTCTTTCGATGTCCTCCGTCAAACCCACCTGATAAGGATCCCACATTGGCCAGCAATACTCCAAAAAAGGACGGACAAGCGTAGTGTACGCAGTTTCTTTTGTAGTTCTGTTGCATGTTTTAAGGGTTCTGCCAATAAAACGCAGTCTCTGGTTCGCCTTTCCCACGACATTATCTACGTGTTCTTTCCAGTTTAAGTCTGAAGTAATACTAATTCCTAGGTATTTCGTGGAGTTTACGGCCTTCACTTTTGATTGATTTAGCTTGTAAACAAAGTTTAACGGATTTCTTTTCGTACTCATGTGGACGACTTCACACTTCTCATTATTTAGAGTCAATTGCCAATTTTACACCATATTTTATTCAAATCGTTCTGCAGTTGGTTTTGATCTTCAGATGATTTTACTGGACGGTAAATGACGGCGTCATCTGCAAACAACCTAAGAGAGCTACTTAGATTTTCCCCTAAATCGTTTATGTATATAACAATCAGCAGAGGACCAATAACACCACCCTGTGGAACGCCCGATATAACCTCTGTTTTAGTCGATGCCTTACTATCGATTACTACGAAATGTGTCCTCTCTGACAGGAAATCCCCCTATCCAATCGTAAATTTGGGGCGATATACCATAACCACGTAATTTGATTAAAAGCCGTTTGTGAGGTGTGGTGTCAAAAGCCTTCTGGAAATCAAGAAATACGGAATCGATTTGCGAACCTTTGTCGATAGCACCCATCACTTCGTGTGAATAAAGAACTAGTTGTGTTTCGCATGAACGATATTTTCTAAATCCGTGTTGACCGTGGGTCAATAGATCATTCTGTTAGAGATAATTCATAATATTTGAATACAGAATATGTTCCAAAACCCTGCTGCAAATTGACGTCAATGAAATAGGCCTATAGTTTAGTGGGTTACTCCTACTGCCTTTCCTGAATATAGGTGTGACCTGTGCAACTTTCCAATCTTTTAGTACAGCTCCTTCTTTGAGAGAGCGGTTGTATATGGCTGTTAAGGAAGGAGCTATCGTTTCACCATAATCAGATAGAAATCTAATGGGTATACAGTCCGTGTTAAGAGATTTTAGTTGCTTCACTACTCCGATGATATCTACTTCTACGTTACTCATTACAGTATCTGTTCGTAATTCGAAATCTGAAATACTGGTTTCGTCTTCTTTGGTGAATGAGTTTCTAAAAGCTATATTTAGTAACTTTGCTTTAGTAGCGCTGTCATCGGCAGGTTCGCCATTACTATCGCGTAGTGAGGGTATTGTTTGTGTTTTGCCCCTAGTATATTTAACATATGACCTAAATCTCTTTGGGTTTTCAGTCTAATTTCGAGACGTGACATGAGATTCGTACTCGCGCTCAGATTTCACGCTCTCTCATGGTCGATATATTACGCAGCGTACTTATCTGCAGATTTACTGTCAAAGCCCAGGGTTAATTCGACGCACTGCTATATAACGCCCGTCAGCTTCACACTGATGCGCGAAACGATATTAAACGTTAACGCAACGTCGGTAATTAAAGCCTCGGAGCTACCTAATTACTTTCCGAAAGTTTCCGAGAACCCACATCTAGGGTGGAAAATGAGCGCTGCTTACAGTCCATACCCTGATTCCAACTGTGACATAGCAACTTCCGTCGACGATCGATGATTCAGATATGGAAGGTCACAGAAAACAGCCACACTCAAATTTCCACGGAAACTTACGTAATTCCATAGCTTCGTTCTAACCTCTCCAAGTCTTCTTTGCTCTTCCAGTACCACCTGCCGCTAGATATTGGATTCACAATCTAACGTACGACTTCCGCCTATTTACACTCTGTGTGCTTGTTAAAATGCTTAGGAAGAACTACACGGAATTCCACACCCACACACTGGAATTTAATCTTACAGCATCTCAAAAGTTATGATCAAATAGGACCTCTTAACTTCACATCGTGCAGCAGTACCCCAAGGTCACGTTCCTCAACTGCGTGACCTGACGAAACACTTCCGATTGCACAAGGTTCACAAATCTTTCTTTGTCTTGGACGATGTTCCCGCTTATGCAAGGTCGGCTTTGTTAAATCCGTATTCCACTTGTTAATACTTCCTGTCGCCACCCCATGTGCCCCGAGAGGAAATGTGTACCCCAAATGTCTGCGTATAGTGTTATACGTGTGAAAGTGTAAAATGTTAGGAAATGTTGGCGAATCGTGTAAATGAGGCGGGATTTCGGTACCAGCCCGATATTCAAATAGGGGGATGTCATAAACGCCTAAAAACCAGATTCAGGCTGGCCGGCATTCCGAGCCCCTTCGTTAATCCGCCGGGCTGATTCGAACTGGGGACGGTACGCCTTCCCGTCTCGGAAAGCGGTGCGTTAGACCGCACGGCTAACCAATCGGGTCTGCACAAGGTTCACAAGTGATCTACTAAATGTATTTTTCATGTAGATCTTCTAACCAATAAATGGCTGTGAACGTTGTGTTTTCTTTATTGATAATTTAAAAAACAATGTTTATTTAACGATGGCATTTAATTGTGTTGATCCCAAATATTGTGGAGAGGTTTGAAAATCGTGAAATAAGGAAAGTACCGTAACTCAGTTTGTTCACCTCGTACGCCAGAAAGAGACAGCAGAAGTTAATTCTCTACACTCTTAAAATGGTTACGTTATGAGGGTTACAGTTAAGTTGGGGGATGGGAAGGGGGGAAGGTGACCCAGGGGTCTGTTCTGTAGCCTGCGTTGTTCCTTCTTTGTATAAAGATATGCCTAATTGTATAACAGCCGCGGCGATGTGGCCAAGCGCATTGTGGCGCTATGCTCCGATGCGCGAGGCCATTCCCCGTCGGGAGTTCGAATCCCCCCTCGGGCATGGATGTTTGTATCGTCTTTAGTATAAGGTATGAAACTTCCTGGCGGATTAAAATTGTGTGCCGGGACCGGGACTCGAACCTGGGACCTTTGCCTTTCGCGGGCAAGTGGTCTACCAATAATCTACCCCGACACGACTCACGGTCCCCCCAAAACCAATTTTGCCACCACCTCGCCTCCTACTTTCCAAACTCCTGCGATCCTTGCACGACTAACATTCCTGGAAGAAAGGATATGTTGGAGACATGGCTTAGCTACATTCTAAGGTATGTTTCGAGAATGAAACTTTCACTCTGCAGCGTAGTGTGCGCTGATATGAAACTTCCTGGCAAATTAAAATTGTGTGCCGGAACCGGTACTCGAACCTGGGACCTTTGCCTTTCGAGGGCAAGCGCTCTTGAAGTTGTGTAGGGGAACCGTGAGTCGTGTCGGAGTAGCTCAGTGGTAGAGCGCTTGCCCGCGAAAGGCAAAGGTCCCAGGTTCCATTGCCGGTTCCGGGACACAATTTTAATCTGCCAGGAAGTTTCATATCAGCGCGCACTCTGCTGCAGAGTGAAAGTTTCATTCTAGTATAAGATAGTTTATAAGTTGTTCCCTTAAGCGTATCAAACATTTGAAGTTGTATGGAATTCTGACACATTATTAAACACGTAATTAAACATATAATTCTAGGCCTGAGGAGAAGAAAGTCATGCTAAATCAGAGTAAGATAATTTTTTAAAACACAGAATGGCTATATGGTAAATGAGACAGTTCAGATTTTAAGGTCATCAAATAGTCGTATAGTTATCTGTCGTGAAAAGATGATGTTATTGTTCAAAACATAAATGCTTCAGTAAATCGGTTGTCCAGTACCACGATCAATTTTTGTGTCATGTCAACGTAATCGTTTTTCAAACGTGCTTGGGTTATCGGGTCTTCTTGTAGTTAAGAATTTGCAAATAATATGGAAAGAATGACTTTTTGTGCAGCCTAGAGAAGCGTAAATATTAGACAGAGCATGACACTATTTGAATAAAGAGAAACACTAATTCTGATCACTAAGTCAGGAACCGAAACAACTTATATCCTTCGCCAATTTCTGAAACTGTAGCCGCTATTTGTCCTCTCAAGAGTATGAACTAATACCTATGCTGTGAGCCAATATCACTGCTTTAACACAATACAATTCATTTCCAAGAATTTTACACAAGCTGGTTTCTGTAAGTTCTTAAGTACGTGACACATAAAAGCCTTTCAGTTAAGAGAGAAATAAATGTCTTTATGTTGGTATATCGCCCCAAATTGGCGAATGGATAGGGGATTTTCCGTCAGAGTGGACACAGGTCGTAGTAAACTATGGTAAGGCATCGACTAAAACAGAGGTGATATCGGGCTTTCCACCAGGTAGTGTTATTGGTCCTCTGCTGCTCTTTATTTACAATGTTTCAAATGTTTGTTAAGCTTATGGGACTTAACTACGGGGTCATCAGTCCCTAATCTTACAAACTACTTATCAACTAGCTAGGACTAAGGACGGCACAAATATCCATGCCCGAGGGAGGATTCGAACCCCCGACCGTAGTGGCCGTGCAGACCGTGACTGGAGCGCCTCAGTCCCCTCGGCTAGATAATAGATCCTTCTGTATATAATAGATTTGCTACCTCTTCGTATTCCGAGTTACAAACATAGTACATAGCTACAAAGTAATCCTATTTAAAAAATATAACAAATGTAACATTATTCCGAAAGTGGACAATAATCTTCACATATAGAATATTTAAGAAAATCTTAAATCAAAATACCAATAAAATGTAATTAAATGCCATAGTATTTGCTAATAACAAAACAGAATTATTATGATAATCGATACGCCTATATGCGAGAAAAATCGTACAGCCCATGAACAGAACAGAGTACGTTATTTACGTATTACATATTTCATCACATACCTACAGTGATTTTATTCAGAATCGAGGTTATCGGTGCCAACTACACAATTTTGACATACAGTTGTGGTATTCGAGTGACTGTTGCTCGTGTTCAAAATGTTCAAATGTTTGTTAAGCTTATGGGACTTAACTACGGGGTCATCAGTCCCTAATCTTACAAACTACTTATCAACTACCTTATACTAAGGACGGCACAAATATCCATCCCCGAGGGGGGATTCGAACCCCCGACCGTAGTGGCCGTGCAGACCGTGACTGGAGCGCCTCAGTCCCCTCGGCCACCGTTGCTCGTGTGTTTTCGATTTGTGTAATACATGAATGTGGAGGATTAATCTCGGAATTCTGGCCGTTTTCTTTGTGCAATGTGATCAGGCTGTACGTTGTGCAACGTGGTGGCCAGTACATAATAAGTCTGGTAACAGAAGGTCTGTTGTAATTTCTTACCCCGCTCATGCAATAGTATCACAGTAATTACGTACAATTTAGTGTTAACTGGCAGATTTTGGTAAATTTGTTAGGTTTGCTTTGTAATGATTGTGTGCTATGATGATAGGCCCACGGGTTAGTAATAATGTTGCCAGACGTGATGTATTGAAATAATCATACTCAAATTCCGTAGAAGTAAGAGTAGATTCAGCGTGGTGGTAATGATTTTAAATTAAATTTCAGTAACTTGGATTTTGTTTGGGGCCACGCTGATCGCATATGTTGACCACTTAAACGGGAATTGTAATATTTTGTGTTGTTGTTTAGAGGGGACTAAACTATTTGGTCATCTGTCCCTAATATTTAGTGACCCCCTGACATGTTCTCGTAGTAATCAATAGGTCGGTAATGCAAATCCCATTCTCTAGTGATATTTTGTGTCCGTTCATTCCACTTTCCTCAACCTGGCTCGCAACTGCCGCGCGGTTTCACATTATTTGGCATGCATAGTAATTCTTCCTTTGCATGCCTTGTGTGAATGTGATGAATCATAGCGGGGAAACTGAGAATAATCCTTGCTTCCATATCCTTGCGAGTGACGAGATGATTATTTTATTTATATAGTTTCTTTTTTCGAAACTTGCTGGAAGCCCATTCAGATGATGGAAACTAAAGTTGCATTTAAATTCTCTTTAATACTGAAAATTTGCATTTACATTAACGTGATATAGTATTTATTTTAAAGGATTTGTTAATAAATAATGATTTTATCCCACAAGCGTGGGGAAGCAATTTCTAAATGTTCATATGACCCTATTCAGCACTAGTAATCCCAGTCTTAAAGTCCTTGCTGTGGACTGCATTGAGGGACTGGGGCATAAATACCATATTGGATCCGATTAATGAGTTTAGATATGTTTGTAATGTTGTCCGTTGCGCGGGTCAATCTTAAGACTCTTAAATTTTATTATTGTTGTCGGGCGTGGTTATTTTGCACTTGGCGGGAACCCATATGCGTACTCAAACTGGATAAAGCCTGCGTAGACACGTCATTGAACATACAAACGTGTGGGAGCCATATTGCATTGCAATAGCTTGCGGTAGGCACCTTTAGTGCACAAGTTACCGGGCAAGTAAGCAGATAGAATGGTAAATACACAGTCAGACTCGAGGTTATCTGTATATATGAAAATAAATGTTTGTCTGTACGTCCTCTATTTGGTAATAAGCTATTCAGTCGATTGCAATGAAACTTTGGTGAACTGTTCACCACGAAGGTTCCTGAACCAAAAACAAAAGAGAACGACAAATAGATGAGGAGGTATGACGTCATAAATAACGAGAGTCCACCGCATGAGAATACCCAGATTTATGCGTCAATGATTGGAAAATGGAAGTAGTTAGTGACCTACAACAAAGTTTGCATGTAATTCCGGACGTTTACGACGCGTTTTGTAACTCAACCCCCCACACACAAAATGATGAAACAAAAAGAAGTCTACAACTCACAACAGTTTCTCTGCAGATGACGTAAAATTGACACCAGGCATGACCTTGTATCAAAGTTAGCATTACAGATTTGCATGTTACTATTTATTTTTGTCTGTAAGTCTCCTTTAATTCTCTTGAATCCAAAATTAAGCAATCTGTTTTCTTTCTATCTGTATAAAAGCGAAATCTCGAAATCTCGAAAACTACTTTACCTATGAAGCTGAAATTTGACAGGAATGTAGTTTATAGGTAGAAAACATCAGCCGAGAAATTAGTTTGTGATAGGTGCGTTGCTGAGCATACTTCTCCTACAGACTCACGAAATCTACAGTTTGCAATTCAAAAAAAGAAAGAAAGAAAACGAAAAAAGGGGGACAGTTCAGCTTAGTTACAGGAAAATCACACTGAGGTGGGGAGCTGGCTACTCGTTAATACGCCCATCCAGGTAAAACAAATGAGCTGACTCAACAGGAAGGGAAGGAATAAGGTGCCCAACGGTCAACGAGAACTACAGCTCTGGAACGAAATTACGTTGGTCATCAATCCCTAGTTTTACAAACTACTTAAACTAAATTAAACTAACCTAAGGACAACACACACATCCATGCCCGAGGGAGGATTCGAACCTCCAACTCGGAGGCCTCGCGATCCGTAACGTGGCGCTCCAGACCGCGCGACGTCTGTGTTGTCTTAAACATAGTCGCAAAACAGGGGTCGCACGTGGTCAGATCCGAAAAATACGGCAGGTTCATGCCAGTAGCCTCTGGATACCCCAGAGCCAGAATGCGGCCCCAAAGTGCTCCTCCACTGCATCAAACATTCTCCTTGTTCTGCGAGGTCGAGCTCCCGTCTTGCAACAACCGTACATTGCTGAAATCAGGGCCATTTTGGATAATGGGGATGAAATAAACTTCCAACACCTTCAAGTACCATTTGGTAGTCACAGAGCCATCAAAGAATACCTCACCGATTTTTCCGTGACTGGAAATGGCACAGCAAACAGACACCGGTTGAAGGGTGAAGAGATTATCCGATAGTGAAATGTCACGTAAAAATTTTGCTCTAAAAAAGTAAAGTCGTATGGCATGAGTGGCTGGAAGACCCCGAAGGGTAAGATCAGTCGCCTAAATGAAAAGGTTTTTCCCGTCCTTCGCGCACGTAGACGCCTTTCCGTCGCTAAATGTGAAAGTTGTATGCTGAAGTGTCTATGTTGTGTAGGTAACTGTAATGTGTGCGTGTGTATTGTAGTGTAGTGTTCGTGTTGGTGGGAGAAGAGAGATGATGAAAAGCACCAAGGGGGGACGCCGAGCTTAACGTCCCCATCCGACGGACGGATGACCATCAACAGTGTCCCATGCCCTCTCATTGCGAAGAGGCTAATCCAGAACATTGGTACAGAGACTGCTGATTAAGGATTTTTCACCACCACCCCTCTAGTCTCCTCTGTCGTAAGGCAAAGGGAAAAACTGTCAAAAATCGGTGACGTACTCGGGCGGTCACCAATCGAAGTACTGGCCACGGCGGACAGTGCTTAACCTCAGCAATCTGGTCAGAACCGCTGTATCCAGCGCGGCACGGCCGTTGATATTTCAAGTCTCACCCTTTCCCGCGGCCAAGAGTGCAGTTCGATCGTTCTAGCGCAAACCGTTCAGAAGTTAACAGAATTTTATTTCTTATAGTTCAATAATTGTAATCCTGTATGAATAATATAAAAGAGCCACGGTCATATAGTGTGTCACAGACAGTAAGATTTTAAAATAATAATAATAATAATAATAATAATAAACTTTACATTTCTTCTCATATACAATCTACATCTATATCTACATAGATACTCTGCTAATCACATTTAAGTGACTGGCAGAGGGTTCATTAACTGCTGTCATAGCTTTTCCCTACCGTTCCACGCGGAAAGAAAGAAGACATAAATCGTTCCGTTTTCTATCTGATTTTTCTTTTTTGAGTGGTCATGTCTTCCCGTGTAGGTGGGTGCTAGCAAAATATTTTCACATTCAGAAGTAAAAGTCGGTGATTGAAACTTTGCAAACAGATCACGCTGCAATGAATAACATCTTTCTTTTAATGATTTCCACCCCAATTCGTGCAACATTTCCGTGACGCTTTCCCCCGGCAACGTGATAAAACAAAACGAGCTGTCTTTCTCTGAACCTTCTCAATATCATCCGTGAGTCCACCTGATGAGGATCCCACAATGGGCAACAGTACTCCAGGAGAGGACGCACTAGTGTGATGTAGGCAGTCTCTCTGGTGGAGCTGGTGTATCTTCGGAGCGTTCTGCCAATGAAACGTAATCTTTGGTTCGCCTTCCCCAAAATATTTTCTATGTGTTTTCTCCAGTCCAGGTTGTTCGTAAGGTTTGTCTTATTTATCGCGTAATTGAAGTTCAGCAATGCATGCCATGGATCCGCAGTCATGAACAAATTAATCAGTATTGTATAACTTACATATTTTTTGGGGTGATATGGCAAGTTTTCGCATAACAAGACATACCTTATCGCACCAAAAATATGTAATACAATTCTGATTTGTTCATGAGTACGGATCCGAGATCGTTTGTGTCGAAACTATTTTATTTCACTTCATGACCAGTTTCAGATGAACTCGCTGCCCTCCTAAGATGCTCTCATTTCATAAAACTGAACACCACTGTCGTCATTGAGATGGGGCTGTGCTCAAGTTACAGTCCTCCTTTGATACTGGCGGTTCCGCTCTCGCCACATCTAGTTGCCTTTCCACTTCAGACAGGGCTCTCCCTGTACTCGTGATCAGATAGTATGTGATGCACGTATTCCAATATCTGCCATCCCACACAGCTTTGCCCGCCTGCATCTCTCGCTGGTGCCTCGCAAGATAGCGTATTTGGAAGGAATGGGCGCTGCACAAAAGCACACAGCAGTCAAAGGGATGCAAGATAAAGACGGCCGCGGTGCGTTTCGGGTTCGTGTCATATGACGTCATCTGGCGCCCGCCGCAGGGCGTGCAGTCGGCGGGCACGTCATTGAGATCGGCGACGGCGGCGCCACGCCGGCAGTAGCGGCGGCGCCGAGAACCAGTCGGCGCCTTCACTTCAGCCAGTGCACCCCCCACCCGCCCCTGCTGGCAGCGCCATTTGCATATTTGGATGGGAATCGAGCTCCGCCGTCTGGGGCGCCACTTGTGCCGGTTTCAATAACTGCGCCGCGGCGCTGGGCGGAGCGCGGGCGGCAGCTTTTCACTCGAAAAAGGAAAAAAAAAAAAAAAAAAAAGAAAACGCCCGGTGTGGGGGTGGAGGGGGCGGGGGTGGGCACCCTCAGCTGGCAGGTCTTCCGGATAGGCATTACAGGCGGTGGCGGCGCGCGCGGCTTTGCGAATTAACCGCAAGGCTAACCGCGCTCCACTGCCGTTATTCTGCAGCGCCAGTTCTGCACACACACACACACACACACACACACACACACACACCAACACACACTCATAATTCAGAGGGCGAGAGCACAAAATAGAGAAACGGGAATTTGGCCGCTTTATGCGGCCGTGAGAACTTCGCTCGCCGGCGGAAGGATTAAGCCACGTGGGCGGCTGAGATTCGTGTTGCGGCGGAACCTGCGTTGCTGTTGAGCAAGAGGAAAATGCGCGTTTAATGTCCCTTTCGGCTCCTACGTCATTAGAGATGGAAAGTGATGTAAATATCCCGTACTCTTTAAACCAGAGTTTTTCAAACTGTTTACTATTCAGTTGTCTCCATCGTCTCACTACTTCATCCAAAATTATGTTAAATAAATGAAATAAATCGCAATTTGCGATGTTATGGCTTCACTGTATTAGGTTTAGATGAAATACCAAACTCTGGCGAATTAAAATTTGTGCCCCGCCGGGATTTGAACCCGTGATCTACTGCTTACTAGGCAGACGTGTTGACCACTCCGCCACCGAGGACACAATGATCAACCCCACTGCAACGGACTGTTCCCTGCACGTCTCCCGCCACAAATTGCGATTTCTTTCATTCATTTGAACGCTGTAATTCGCCAAATATATATAATTGTATACAAGCCGAGACTGGGCTCCTGACGACAATTGTGTCTCGATACCTCATGGTCTGTTCTCCCTGATGCGGGAATACAGTATTGTGGCTGCGAGCGTTATAGAATAAATAGGCTGTGGTATAGGAAAGAAACAGCGTGGCGAGTGGAGATTTTTGTGGCGGGAGACGTGCAGGAAAGAGTCCTCTGCAGTCGGGTTGATCACTGTGGACTCGGTGGCGGAGTGGTCAACGCGTCTCCCTAGTAAGCAGGAGCTCCCGGGTTCGAATCCCGGCCGGGCACAAATTTCCATTCGCTACAGTTTGGTATTTCATCTAAACCTAATACAGTGGAGCCATAACATCGCAAATTGCGATTTATTTCATTCATTTAAAAACTGTAATTCGTCATATATATATATATATATGTGTGTGTGTGTGTGTGTGTGTGTGTGTGTGTGTGTTAAATAATATTGGCGACAGTCCATCCCCTTGTTAGACTCCAGTTTTTATTTCGAAGCTGTCTGACAGTGTACTGCGATGTCTGATGCTGGCAGAAGTATAGTTCAAAGTTTCCTTTATTATTGCACGTGTGGTAGCATCCAGTCCTCTGTCTTCCAACACATCAAGCAGTGTACCCCTGTCAACTGAATCGTAGGCCTTCTTGAAGTCCACAAAAGTCGCTGTTGTGTTTATCCCTTTCCTGTGTCTGTGTTCTATTATCCTATTGATACCAAGTATCTGTTGTGCACAGTTCATCCCTTTTCTAAAGCCACACTGGAACTCCCCTATTGTCGCCCCAGTTGTTCTTCAACTCTCTTCAGTAAGATTTTAGTACTCCGCGAAACAATTCCATGCTTTGTGTGAAAGCGTAAGGATTTTTTCTATCACAATTATTTGAGATTTGCAAGAATTTGTGCGCCTTGGTTGCACAGTGGTAGAGTGCCTGAGTACAAACCCGAAGGTCGCGCGTTCAATCCCCGCAAGGTCGTCGGATTTTTATCTGTCACTTTCCATTTCTTTCACCTCTGGCAATACTGCTCATATGAAAAATACCGAGTAACACCGTGGTTCGGAACTCACGTAAAACTGTAGCCTCCCCCCTCCTATAACTGACTGGGTAAGTCAGTTCGAAGTTCGCAGGAAGGCAATGGCATACCACCTCCAAAGAGGACCATGCCTAATGAAGCACTCTGGTGTTCAAACCAAACTTTGGATTGTTGACTGCTTTACCTTTTTTTAAAGAATTATTTATTTATCGTATGGCACACATCGTTAAATCTCATAATGTTATACAGAATTTAATTACAAAAAGACATTAAGACATTGAATATAATCAGATGCTTTCCTTGTTGCAGCTAGGAAATCGGTGAAGGGTCCCTTGCAGTCTCAGACTGGGCATTCTTCCACTGTGTGTTGGATCGTTTGCCTCTCAGGACCGCAGTCGCAGTTTGGCGTTGGCATCTTTTCCCATTTGAGGAGGGCGTCAGCTATTGTTCCATGGCCAGTACATATGCGGTTCTGTATTGCCCACACTTTGCGTGGTTGGTCGAAGCCAGGCGGTTTCTCTTTGGTCAAGAAGTTTTGGCATTTTGGTGGGCAGTGTCTTTGCCATTGTTGTTCCCAGAGACAGTGGACATCAAATTGTAGTTCGTCAGCTCTTTAGCGGAGAGTAATGCTGGTCTTCTTGATCTGAGTCTTCTGCGTTCCAAGTCAGCCACATCGTTGGGAATGGGGAGCTGGTGGTTGTTAGTTCATTACTCTCTCAGGGGGGGAATTTTTTGCCGTATCTCTGGTGGTGGAATATGGCCCAGTGTTGGCAGCCATAGAGTAGGTTGGATTGAATTGTGCCGCTGATAGTGCGCATGGTATCATTTAGCACCACATCGATTTTGTTTGTATATGGGCTATTAATCCATACAGGAGCGCAGTATTCTGCCAACGAGTTTACTAGCCCAAATGCTGATGTGCGAAGTTTGTTTGCCGTTGTTGTGCCACGCAATTGATGGAGGATATTATTTCTTGTTCTCAGTTTACCTGCAGTCTTTGTCAGATGCACTTTGTATGACAGCGTCCTGTCCAGTGCAATTACTGGATATTTGGGGCGGTTGTTGTGGTTAAGACGTTTACCTTCACAGATAACATTAAGCTCTCTTCTCGCTGAGTGGTTGCAGATGTGGAAACAAGATAATTCGGTCTTGGTTGGATTCTGCTGTATTCATTTAAGAAATAAATAATCTGATGGGCAGAGTAACTTGTAATATGTCTACATCTGCGGCTGTTTGCTGATGATAATGTGGTGTATGGGAGAAAAATGTGAGGTGATGCACATGAGTAGGAAAAAACAATCCCATAATGTTCGAATACAAAATTAGTAGTGAGCTTCTTGATGCAGTCGTGTCGTTCAAATATCTAGGCATAACATTGCAGAGCGATGTGAAATGGAACTAACATGTAAGGAGAGTTGTGAGTAAAGCGAACAGCCGACTTCGGTTTATTGGGAGAATTTTGGAAAGATCATCTGCAAAGAGGACCACGTACAAAACTCTTATACGACCACGTCTTGAGTATTGCTCAAGTGTTTAGGACTCGCAGCAGGTCAGTTTATAGGAAGAAATGGAAGCAGTTCAGAGACGAGCAGCTAGGTTCATTACTTGTAGGTTCTACCAACGCGCTAGTGTCATGGAAATGCTCCGGGAACTCAAATGGGATCGCTGGAAGAAAGACGAGCTTCTTTTCAAGAAATTCTGTTGATGAAATTTAGAGGGCCGGAATCTCAAGCTGAGTGTAGTACGATCTTGCTGCCGCCTACTTACATGTTGCGTAATGATCACAAAGACAAGGTAAGAGAAATTAGGACTCGTACAGCGGCATATCGGCATTCTTTGTTTCCTCGTTCTATTTGGGAGTGGAACAGGAAAGGAAATGCCTGGTAGTGGTAGAGTTTACCCTGCGCCACGCACCTTACGGTGGATTGCGGAGTATATACGAGTATGTGGATGTAGAAATATTTCAGTATAGCGATTTATTTCTTCCTTGTATGACGTGTAGAAAAGTATCGACCAAAATAGAGAATTATCTTTAACATCTTCCGTGTGTCCACCTCCATGACTGAATTACATCAAAACATATTGCAAGAAAACTTCATACTATTCATCGAATACTCCAGCCTCTCTGATGTCACAGCAGTATAAATGCTTATTCTATTTGACACCAAATTCCGAGTAATTCGCCAAGCCTCAAAGTAAGCAACTGGTCTTGGATTTTTGGTGTACACTAAAACATGAGTTTCAAATCTTACCTGCCGGCCGCGGTGGCCGAGGGGACTGAGGCGCTCCAGTCACGGTCTGCACGGCCACTAGGCTCGGGGGTTCGAATCCCCCCTCGGGCATGGATATTTGTGCCGTCCTTAGTATAAGGTAGTTGATAAGTAGTTTGTAAGTTTAGGGACTGATGACCCCGTAGTTAAGTCCTATAAGCTTAACAAACATTTGAAACATTTCAAATCTTACCAGATGAAGTTAAACTTATTCTTCTGCTTTTCTCAGGCAATTATTTACGGAAATCAGGGTTTCTGCAAACACCCCATCTCAATGCAGACCAAGATACTTGATTGCAACTGTCCAAAATTAACCAGATTTAACCTCGTGTTCAAATTAAAAGTCTTATCCTCCTCATTTAATTTTTTTTTCTTTTTTTTTTTTTTTTTTTTTTTTTTTTTCATTAAACGGGGAAAAAACTTCTAAAAATGACATTAAACACCTGTTTATCTGTGTGTAACTAAAATGAAATGTGCTTCTATAATACCTGATATAGAGAATTCATTCTCAAATGAAACTTCCTGGCAGATTAAAATTGTGTGACGGAACCGGGACTCGAACCTGGGACCTTTGCCTTTCGCGGGCAAGCGCACTACCGACTGTACTATCCCGACACGACTCACGATGCCGCCTCACAACTTTACTTCCACCAGTACATCGTCTCCTACTTTCCGAACTTCACAGAAGCTCTCCTGCAAACACGCAAGACTAGCACTCCTGGAAGAAAGGATATGGTGGAGACATGGCTTAGCCACAGCCTAAGGGATGTTTCCAGAATGAAACTTCACTCTGCAGCGGAGTGTGCGCTGATATGAAACTTCCTGGCAGATTAAAATTGTGTGCCGGAACCGGGACTACAACCTGGGACCTTTGCCTTTCGCGGGCAAGCGCACTACCGACTGTGCTATCCCGACACGACTCATGATGCCGCCTCACAACTTTACTTCCGCCAGTACCTCGTCTCCTACTTTCCGAACTTCACAGAAGCTCTCCTGCAAACACGCAAGACTAGCACTCCTGGAAGAAACGATATGGTGGAGACATGGCTTAGCCACAGCCTAAGGGATGTTTCCAGAATGAAACTTCACTCTGCAGCGGAGTGTGCGCTGATATGAAACTTCCTGGCAGATTAAAATTGTATGCCGGAACCGGGACTCGAACCTGGGACCTTTGCCTTTCGCGTGCAAGCGCACTACCGACTGTGCTATCCCGACACGACTCACGATGCCACCTCACAACTAGTCTTGCGTGTTTGCAGGAGAGCTTCTGTGAAGTTCGGAAAGTAGGAGACGAGGTACTGGCGGAAGTAAAGTTGTGAGGCGGCATCGTGTGTCGTGTCGGGATAGCACAGTCGGTAGTGCGCTTGCCCGCGAAAGGCAAAGGTACCAGGTTCGAGTCCCGGTTCCGGCACACAATTTTAATCTGCCAGGAAGTTTCATATGAGTGCACACTCCGCTGCAGAGTGAAGTTTCATTCTGGGAACATCCCTTAGGCTGTGGCTAAGCCATGTCTCCACCATATCCTTTCTTCCAGGAGTGCTAGTCTTGCGTGTTTGCAGGAGAGCTTCTGTGAAGGTCGGAAAGTAGGAGACGAGGTACTGGCGAATGTGAAGTTGTGAGGCGGCATTGTGAGTCGTGTCGGGATAGCACAGTCGGTAGTTCGCTTGCCCGCGAAAGGCAAAGGTCCCAGGTTCTAGTCCCGGTTCCGGCACACAGTTTTAATCTTCCAGGAAGTTTCATATCAGCGCACACTCCGCTGCAGAGTGAAGTTTCATTCTGCATTCTCAAATGGTTTGTATTGCTACAGTCTTGTTACTATTTTTTGTTATGCATCAACTTCTGTGTAATGTCAAAGTAGTAGACAAAATAAACATTTACGCTCATTATTACTGTTGATGTCTTGTGTGCTTAAATTGTGAAAGTACCTAACGTTGTTAATAATATTGTTATTTTATTTGTCAAATATAGTATATAGCTGCGATGTAAAATTTAATGCTTCGAGTTAATTCCAGTTTTTAAGGTATTTCTGGACTAAAACCTTTTGAGCATCCTTGCTATAAACTATCCCCGCATTCACATAACCCTGCTCGACGAACTGAAACTAGGCTCGCTGTCATCAATATTTTTTCAGCCGTGCGAGATGTATTTATAGTTTTATATCAACTACAATGGTCCTCCTGCCTTTTAAATAGTTAATCGAAGAAAGGCTGTTATCAGCTATACAAATGAGCCGAGAAAATATGTTCAAGATCACATTTGGGTACCTTTCAACACAATGGCTTAGGTAATGGGTAGACCTAGGGCGCCTACCCACCACCACTGATCCGCAAAATAATTAATGTAAAGAAAATAAGCACATAATTTGAATCATGCATGAAAGCACCGCCGTGATAAACATTGTTCCTTGTATTGGTGACGGGAGTGGGGAGCTACTAATATGAAGTTCACGCCAGTTTTATATAAAAAACGATATATTTTTATGATTTAATGTCGACAATAAAAATGCTTAATCTTATTAAAGTACTAGCTTATATGTCCGTGCTTCGCTACGGTTGTTAAAGAGGGACCTGTGTATAACATTGTTTTTTAGGGTTCCGGACCTAGGTCAGCAAAAACAGATTCCTTGTTGGAACGCTGTGTCAATAAATTCATTTCTCCTAGCCTAGATGTCAAATGTAAGTAGAGCTCATTGTCGAAAACAATGAAGTTTTTCATACAAAAAGTAAAATGAATTTAAGTCCGTACTCTGGGACGATATAAATTCAATGTTAGGGCCGGCCGCGGTGGCCGATGGGACTGAGGCGCTTCAGTCATGGTCTGCACGGCCACTGCGGTCGGGTGTTCGAATCCCCCCTCGGGCATGGATATTTGTGCCGTCCTTAGTTGTAGCTAGTTCATAAGTAGTTTGTAAGTTTAGGGACTGATGACCCCGTAGTTACATCCCATAAGTTCTACAAACATTTGAACATTTCAATGTTAGGTTGTCTTCATAAAATTAAGATTGCGGTGTCCAAATGTCTTGTTTGGCGTAAACTTCTGAAATCACTTCTATCATTGAGGTGAGAAATAGTGATAACAGCGCCATGTATTGGTTCTGTGGTGTAGTACTAAACTGTTTATCTCACAGTATGTCCATGTTGAATTATTAGTATTTTACAGTGTTGCATTGGGGACAATATAGTTATTCTGTATGCAGTGCTCCCTATTATCGAAAACTCGACCAATGCTGAAAGTCTGGTAATTAAATCAACAGAGTAGTTCATGTGTGTTTAAATAACACGTCATGGTGGTGTCATTGTGCGATAAAGTAAGTCTTGGTAATCGTTGAAGGAATGGCGTCAGCTGATCGTCTGTGTAGAACTTTCCATTAGATACAGTATTTCCAGTGAATTGTCTTGACTGTGTTAACACCATCGGCCACATGTCCCCACGTATTTAAGCACGAAGTTGAAATCGACCTTGTGTAATAGAACTATTTATTCAGAAACCGGATTATAACTCTAAGTACAGTTGTCTCTGCAAAATAAGACGTCTTTCTCCACCTTAATGTAGTCCGCACCAAAAGTAAGTAATTACAAATTTTGATCACAATATTGTACCGAACAGTTATGAAACAGACAGTTTTCTGATGGGTTTGTGGCTCTCGTGTGTATATTATCTCTAGTGTCAGGCACAGAGCATAAATATCTCTGGATTGAGCATTCAGATGCGCAGAATAGATTTTGTGTCCTCAACAGTAAGATCGAAATGTCTTGTGATATTGGGAAAAATCTACTGATCGCTGACTTTATCTTGTTCCATGTTGTGTTCGGTTAAGTCGGATGACTGTAAATGGCTCTTCTAGCGACGCTTCCTCAACTTTCTTGTTGCTTCTGTGACACATTTATTTAGATGTTATTTCATGTTATGTGGTTGCTCTGCGAAAAGGTGGGGCTTCTTCGCAGTCAATGCGGTACAAACCAATCGCAAGAGCAAATAAATGCGTGGGAAGAATGGATTTGTCTCAATATCACGTGGTAATTCAATTATTATGTTAAGACCCACAGAACGCAATGCTCACTCCATAGATATTTCTACCCTGTGTACCATTTAGTGATTATACTGTGGATATATCCGTCGAAAGATGCACTTCTTTTATTTCCATGATATTGCAAAGCTAGGAAGAAATTTTTTTTTTTTTTTTTTTTTTTTTTTTTTTTAATTTTACTTGCAGTGGCAGCGGTTTAGTTTGCTATTGTTGGAAACGAACTATTCGCTTTAGGAGGATGATTAAATTACTGACCAGAACGGCATAAATTAATTTCATCGTGAACATAAATAATTTCACCTCATTCTACGTGACTGGTTTTTGAAAAAGCATTCAACAGCCGTTGCCAATATCAGTACACAAGGCCGCCGCAGTCAGTAAAATTTTACCCCTTCTTGCAGTGTATTACACCATAGTTATGAGAACGAAAAAACGCAGGAACGCCATAATTAGTTATTTGGTGTACTATTTAACTAACGTTGCCTAACTTTGTCCTTTCTTGTACTATGGCGTTTGGAGTATTCCTCGACAGAACGCACTCAAAATGTAATGAGGATACAGAAAGGGAACTACATAAATTTGATTTTTCTTGCAAAAAATGAAAACATCGATAGTCGCGAAGGAACTTCGTTATGTTTTAAATTCAAATGATACCCGCGGAAAGAAGAACTTTTTTTCTTCCCATGGCATTGTGTGATATTCCTGGCTTGTGGCCACTTCATATTTCTGGCCGCTGGCCGTTTCTTTGCTAACATTGTACGTGTCTTAAACGCGGAAGAAGCAGTGCAGCATATGTTGGAATGTGGGGTGGGGAGCAGTAGCATATGGCGCAGTAGGTGCTGGTTCCCGTGGGAAAGCCCGCCTATGTTACTGGTGCTCTCCTCGCATTGGCTGCTGCATTTCATGTCACGTGATTTCTTTTTAAATTACTTTTGTTTATTATAAACTAAATATTAATTATTCAGAGCTGAGAATTTATTATAAATATCTCTCAAGGACAGGCTAGATTTGGACAGTTTAAAAAGTTTAAGTTGCCTTCTCTTATTGTAACAAGAGAAGAGCGATTTTGCAGAAGGCGCGCGACGGCCCTGTTTTGGCGCGAAATAGAGCGTCAGGTGCCCTATCGCAACGCGCCGCAGTTTCAGTCTCGAGCTGACCACTATACGCGCCGGACCGCGCCTGTCATGAGTAAAGATTTTTGTAATAGTGATAACAGTCGAGGTCTCAACATGAACTATGGGCAGCATAGGCCGTATCATATTAACAACAGTTGCTAATTTTTTATTATTTATTTAATAAATGGCATCCCTGACAATTAAAAATCTCGCGAGTCGCTTATTATGCTTCCATCATAAAGAACTTTAGCCTCACTTGTATGCTGTAGAAGAACCAACGACCTGTGTGCTGTCTTCTGCGCTGGGGACACAACTATAGAAGACAACAGGTTAGTCAGAACTCTATGCTTTCCGTAAAGTCTCGGAAAGCAAATACGACACCTCGTGCGTACTGTAGGGCGGTACAAACGCACACTGCTACGCAACAGCATCCGCAAGGATGTGGAGGTTTTTTGGGGACTTGTGGGAGGAAGCAGTGTTAACTTCTCCGTCCGCAAATAAAACCCCAGGATGCTTGTAATTGCAAGGCATGCAGGATACAGCTATTAAAAAATTATTTTTTGTGTCGTACCTGGGTTAAATTTTACTTGCAGTGGCAGCGGTTTAGTATATTCACGTTGGCAACGAAATATTCGCTTTGGGGGGGATCATTAATTTATTGATCGGAAGAACATTATTAATTTCATTATCAACATAATTATTCCCCTAATTGTACGTGACTGATTTTTCAAAAATGATTCTAACGCAGCATCGTCAGCTATTAATTATTTGGTATGCTATGTAACAGCTCCTCTATCGGATCTTTGCTATACTACGCTGCAATTCAAGCATAGCCTACACCAGAAACTACAAATTACGATATTTTTTCTTCCACCGATCCGATTTTGATGAAATGAAGCCTATGTTAGTATCCAAACTATTGTAAATTTACCTATGGAAAGCCATGAAAGTTCGTGTAGTACTTTTGGAGATTACCCTCAACAAAAAGACATAGCGTGCCGCGGTGGCCGAGGGGACTGAGGCGCTCCAGTCACGGTCTTCACGGCCACTACGGTCGGGGGTTCGAATCCCCCCTCGGGCATGTATATTTGTGCCGTCCTTAGTATAAGGTAGTTCATAAGTAGTTTGTAAGTTTAGGGACTGATGACCCCGTAGATAAGTCCCATAAGCTTAACAAACATTTGAAACATTTTTGAAAAAAGACATACGCGGTAGCTTTTAAACAAATGATTACATTATTATCTTTATTTTCTCTGATCCGATTTTAATTATTGAATCCTTTATGTAACCACACGATATGCTCAAGTTACATGTGAAAACCGAATGAAAATTCGTCAAATAGGTTAGGAGATAAACGTGTTCAAGAGACAGACATGACGGTAGTCGATAAAATATTTCAAATTACGATATTCTATTTTTCCGTGATCAGATTTTTATGAAACGAAGTTACGCTCAAGTTACCTGTGAAAACCCCATGCAAATTCGTGAAGTAGTTTTGGAGATAAGTGGTTTTTAATAGTTGAACTAACAGACTTGAAGGTTACTGAAAACGCTTAAAATTACGATATCTTTGGTTTCCGTGATCCGATTTTGATAAAATTATTTCTATATGTTGACCCAAACGTTTCTCTTGTTTCCTGTGAAAACCGCATGCAGATTCGTCCATTAGTTTTGAAGATTGAATTGAACAGCGATAGACCTACATTTACATATTTATTATTAGTATAGATTTGGAATTTTATAAGCTGATTTTAAAGCTGAACGGACACTCAAATTTCCCTTCCGTCTTATAAAATGTTCATGGATATTTTCTATTTATGAACCTACACTGCAGACAGTACAGCACCAATAGCATTCGTACAATGGAGGACGAATGCATTTTAGAATAGCTTATGTGGGAATTTGAAGCGCGTCCAATTACGTATCCATGCGACCTTCCTATTAGTACTCACCTATAAGAATTGGGCAATACATAACTCAGGGTAGTAAAAGCTTATGGCTCGTTGTCTCTGTTCATAGGGGAGAGTTATGTATGTCAGCTTCTATGCCCTAAACAGCTACACAATCTGTTTAAAAAAGATCAATACTTAAGCTGTAGTTTAGCCAGTCCGTCAATCTGCATATGATGACGTGAAAATGTATTTAACAAACATAAACCTCGGAATGACCAACAAAATGTATTATAAAGATAAAGAAATGATTCACTCCCGAAGTAATTCTTTATAAATGGAGTTTATTACTCTTATTAGACATGAAACGCGGAGGTGGTCCTACTTTATACATCAGCAAATAACTAAATATTTCCCCAACTATTGTTCTTGAGTATCACACTCGAGAGTAAAAGTTCTAAATTATCACTCGTAAGTTAGAGTAGTCCATCGAAATTTGCAGTTCCAAGTTAATCAGCGATGAAGGTATTTGTTATATATTACAATTTGTCATCACACGAGTACACGATTGCTGATTTATCACAGTTCCACAGACCTACTACCGTGCATAGTTTATCACTTTTCAAGCAAAATTCTGCAGTCACAGTCCACACATGCCTATCTCTTCAAATCACAAGTTCGTAACGCGGCTTCAGACCGCCCAGCTGCACAACCTTTCACCACCACGTCTAAGTTACGAATCCCTTCCCAAGCGTTCGAAAAGCGTGCTTTCCCTGCTCCCAAAATTGTATCCTTCCGAGCATCCTAATGCCTCATCTTTAAAATACAATTTCCCTTCCAAAATTTTATACATGTGAATAACACAGAATTAAATGCTTTGACCACTTCCCTAAAATGTTGTTTACATTTAACAAACAAATATATGTTTAACAATACTAAAAAACGGTTGAGACTAAAGCTTTTTGCTCAGATAGCCATTATGCATGGGGTCTCACTGTTCAAATATACTGCCGCCGTCGAAATATAGTTACACTATTAATATTTAATTTATCATGGCTTTTTATGTAAATATATTCAGTTCTTGTTCACAAATACATATAGTTGTTTATATATAAATTATCTGCTGCAGATCTACTATTTTTAGTCGGCCATGAAGTATTTAAGTGGCAGTCTACAACATAAAAAAATCGCTCTGACGTGTTTTACGGCCCACTTTAGATTTGTAGTTTTATACGTTTTTGCAAACATTTTGGACCAAAATAATAATCTAACTAATAACTAATTAATAAGAGTGTCTGAAACCATTTTACGAACAAATAAATTGGTAGTGACGGATTCCGAACCACAGACCTTCGGCATCATAGTCTAACGCCTTGCCCACTACGCTATGGCTATCAATCAGAAGATAAGTCCTATAATCTCATACTATTGATGCCCGTTGTTAACTGATGCTAATATGGCATTTGTAGACATTAGATTATCATTTATCGTACGAAGAACGATGTGTTTTTGTCAATTCTTCAGTGCGCCATTGCTTTGAAATGACAACGTGTAAGTTATAATAAGAAAATCATCAAATACGCGCAAGATGGCGTATGCAACAGACAATTCTGCGCGAGGAATGTCACGTGACATCTCCTAACGGCTGGTTTTCGTTAATTCAACGGAGGGTGTCAAATGTCCGTATTTTTGCAAATATGTCTCAAACGATACGAGATATGAAAAAAAAAATATATATATATATAAGGGAGATAAGTTGTAGAGAATTTTCTCCTCTACCAATTAGGTTATTCAATTTTCGTATCAGATGAACGGTTCGTTTGCAATTACAATTATATTACAAACGGTTTTTTAGGTATTACTACCGTATGTTTTGTCCGAAAAATTTGATAAAGGGAGGTTCTGGTATCTGGCGGCCTACAATCATGTCTGTAAAATTTGGTGCTGATCGGTTGAACGGTTCGTCTTAAAAACAGGGAACACGTTACGGACAGACAGACGAACGGACAGACATACAGACAGATATCCCAAAATCGCCGTTATTTTTGCAAATATCTTTGAAACGCTACGAGATATGAAAAAAAAAAAAACAACATAAGAGAGCAAAGTTGTAAGGAATTTTCTCCTCTACAAATTAGGTTATTCAATTTTCGTGTCAGATGAATACTTAAGCCGTTATTTTCATTTGCATCTGTCAAAAGACGATCGCAAAGGCCCACTTTTACTGTTACTACCGTAACCTAAAGTGGGCCAAAAAACGTTACTAAGAAGAACATTGAATATAATAAAATACATGTATAAATGTAATGCGCGTTGCTGGGTTCATGTTTTGTGATTCTGTAGTGGAATCTATGTTCTGACACAAGAACATTATTACCTCAACGAAAAGCAGAACAAGAGAGTAAAACAAAGTTTATTAAAAGAATACGGAAATTACGTGGTGTCTTTTAAGATAAGTAGCGTGGTACAATGCTGCCCATTTGCTTCTGAAACTGTTACTGATAAACACTACGTATTAATAATTGTAAATACAAGTCTTATAATATTATTATTATAGTACAGAAATTTGTCAGGTTTTATCTGTAAGGGATATTGAAATTGTAATTACAGCATTTGATTCTCCCTAGTGTCCTGAATCCATTAATATAATTGTATTTGCCGTATGATTATTCCCTAATTTTATATGGATTTTTAGAATAATGTGTGTGGCTATATTGTATTTCAGTTGCAATCTGGGTTAGCCGCCCTCGCTCATCAAAGACAGTCGCTTTCTGTTTCCGAGTAAATTAGGGAAACCGACTACCTGCTGAATGCCATTCACTAGGTACAAACTGGTAGCCGGCCGGCTGGGGAACACAACAGCCTGGTAAAACCCGCCTTTCACATGGAAACAATCAGCTTCCCCCCGTATCTGTAATATCACAAACAGACTGCGCGATTTTGGAGCCAGACAATCTGACACCTGTCGCTGGAGACAGCTGCAGTCCCTAATCCCTCGCACGTCCCGAGTGACGCAGCCTTTGTGTCTCGTGAGCCTGGATTTTCACGGCGACGAAGATAACGTTGGCAGGTTCATTTCGCGTGAGGACTGCACGAGGCTTTGGTGGCAACGTCTCGACCACTGCGTGGACAGAAAGCCAAGGAGGATGTAAGAGATCTACTATCCGGTGAATGGAACAATAAGGTGTTCAGTGCTACTCAGCAGTAGATTTTGATTTCGCAGGCTTCCACTTTCTTACGAATCGTCGTTATTTTTCTTATTTTGTCCTTTCCCATTTCATAGTGGAGTTTTGTTTCAGTTTATGAAGCTAATTTTTGTAGTACGTACTTCTCTTGAAATTATGCCCGCTCATGTGCGCGCTAAACCTGAGCGGCTTATTAATTTTTATTTGTGGTTTTATTTCCGTATAACGCCAGTGATAATCGGTTTGATTTTGAACGCTTCGAAGAAAGCAAAGGGAGCATTACTGTGCAGATCTGAGTGCAAGTGTTGTAAGTCTCAACTCAGTGAGGATGTGGTAGAAAAAGCATTCATGAAGGATGTGGATGGTCATTCTGGCCCTATACTTCATTTATGTTTTTGAGGTATTTATTGATAATTTTAGTGATGAATGGGAAGTGAACCCACAAATTAGTTAATAATGAAAGGGAATTTCGTAAAAAAAATTATTTGTACAAATGTCTAATTATAACAATTATATCAGAAGTCCAAAAAAATGTACCATCTCTTTTTAGCCCTTTACATTACATATTTTCAAAAACCAACAACAGAGTAATCATTCTGATGAAGTTTATTATTATTTTTGTAGTATTTATGAGATCAACATTGTCAATCGCAAAGTGTTATAAATTACTAACGATTACTTGCTGTAGCGCATGACTGACAAAAATGTTCAAATGTTTGTTAAGCTTATGGGACTTAACTACGGGGTCATCAGTCCCTAAACTTACAAACTACTTATGAACTACCTTATTCTAAGGACGACACAAATATCCATGCCCGAGATGGAATTCGAACCCCCGACCGTAGTGGCCGTGCAGACCGTGACTGAAGCGCCTCAGTCCCCTCGGCCACCGCTGCCGGCCATGACTGACAGAACGGAACAATATGTTTTTGACAAATGTAGGTAGGTAGATAATACGAAGCATATTTTCGTTGCAACACAAGACTCCATGATTTAACCTCTGACTGTGCCGATCTCGCTGCCAAGCTTACTCCAGGCACCTGTCTTATTATATTTTCAAAACGAGTCCGAACTTGTTGCCACGGCGGATTTTTGCACCACTTAGTTCCATCTTTACCAAAATATTATGATCTGGGTACCTGACTTTCCGACTGGTCGACTCTTTCTGGTAACATTGAATTGTCGGTCGTAGTTAGCAACTCATTTAGTAGAATATTGTCTTCATTGTCACTGCCATCGCTTCCATATTTCTACTGTGACTGCGTTCACTTCTCGCTGTCATCTCGCATAAAGTCGTCTTCACTGTCTGTTGTTTCCGCCAGCCAACAACATATATGTTCAGCTTGTTGTTTTTCTACATCTTCATTTACATTCATACTCCGAAAGCCACGCGATGGTGTGTGGCGGACCGTACCCTGAGTACCACTATCGGTTCTCCCTCTTATTCGAGTCACATATTCTTCGTGGAAAGAAAGATTGTCGTTATGCCTCTGTGTGGGCTCTAATCTCTCTGATTTTAAGCTCATGATCTCTTCGTGAGATATACGTAGAAGGGAGCAATATACTGCTAGACTCCTCGGTAAAGGTATGTTCTCGAAACTCCGACAAAAGCCCGTACCGAGATACAGAGCGTCTCTCCTGCAGAGTCATCCACCGGAGTTTATCGATCATCTCTGTAAGGCTTTCACGACTACCAAATGATCCTGTAACGAAGCGAGCTGCTCTCCGTTGGATCTTTTCTACTTCATCTATCAACTCCAACTGGTACGGAGTGAGCAGTATTCTAGCTGTGTGAGAACAAGTTTACTGTAACCCACTTCCTGCATTTCAATACAGTTTTCCATTGTTACAACCTATCTATACACTACAGCATCATCCGCAAAAAGCCTCACTGAACTTACGATGTTATCCGCAAGGTCATTTATATATATCGTGTACAGCAACGGACCCATGACACTCCCCTGTGGCACACCTGACATCACTCTTACTTCTGAAGACCTCTTTCCATTGACAGTGACATGCTGTATTTTGACTAAATAAATCTAAAAACACAAAATATTCACTAGAAGTAATAGTTCAAAAATGGCACAAAAATACTACGTGGCGGTTGCTTCGAGCAAAGCAAATGGGGCATTACGGGTGCAGATCTGAGTGCAAGTTTCGTAGGTATTAACCCAGCGAGGATGTGGTACAACTAGCATACATGATGTGGAGGGTCATTATGAGGATGAGCGCAACAATCTCAAGAACTGTTAATTTACTTCTAGGTCTTTAAAACATACCATAGTATGTTGCGTGATATATGTCATCTAGTGACGTCGCATGTCCACATTTGTAACGGACTTTTAGGGTATTTCCTAAAATTTGTGGCCTCTTTTGTCTTAAATTACTTGTGTCAGCGCCATCTGTGCCGCTTTGTGTTTTAAAACGTTAAAAAGACTCACTCTGTGTGTGATATTACGTTCCAATGCCAAAATGTATAATTTGATAGCCATTTATTTCCGTCATTGTAGATATCATAGAGTAGATATGTAAGCCTGCACCTGTGTCTTGCGCCGTTTCTCTTTCCATCGTCTTGCAGTCCTAATATTCTTTCTAAGTTCTTGAACATACTATACATTAGCAGAAAACCTGTCATTACAAGGGTATTCATTTATTTCAGTCCTCTTCCCGTCTCTGCCCGTCACCTCTTCTCCCCTGTCCTTTTTTTTTTTCGCCTCCTCCTCCTCCTCCGCTTCTCTCAATTCATCTCTCCTTTCCCTATGAAAAATTACATGTATCTGCGATTTTTTTTTTGCTGTCGGTAAAACGGTGTCGAAAATTATTGGAAGGTATCCTCTGCACTACAAGAAATTCTGTGTAGAGAGCGGTTCCTCTTGTTTGAAATCTGTAAAGTGTAAAATTACATCAGTATCTAAATGAAACTGTTGATCGTTGTCGACATCTGTTTAAGTGATGTGACAGTATTTGATTATACTGAAGACGGCAACTGACCTTATCTTCGGTTCTTACGTTAATCCAGTTAGAAAATCTAAAACTTTACTTATGTACTTACTATTAATAAACAAAATATAATTATCACAGTACTCGACGTATTATCAAAAGAAATGTTATTACAATACAAAAAATATTATGTATAACATTACTTTTCCATAAGTATAAACAATATAATATTTACGTTATATCACTCATAAAACTGTTTGTTACTGACATATTTTTCTGGCGGATGCATTTTCTTCAAGTATATCTGATTCTGTTTCAAGTAAGCGGTTTGACAAACCGTCCGCCATGCACTTGAATGTGACTTGCAGATTATTTATGTAGACTTTGGTTGAAATTCGACCAGTTCTGTTTGCAAAGAGTTAGTGAAAAAAATAACTATGTAATTGGAATTTATTGAGCACTGCAAAATTATAGGTTTTATGTGAATGCTATGAGAACTGCAAGCACTAACTGACTAAGCTCATTTTGTCTGTACCAATATACCACGTACAACAGGTTATAATATAGAGGCAAAACTTTTGGAGATTATTCAGTATCATCCCAAAAATTTGAAAGTAGCTTGTTAAGTTTTCTAAGTGAAATCCTGGGCAGTTGAGATCTGCAAATGCAAGTTAAAACGCTCACTGCTGCTCTATATTACTTTGTGAGTGACAACAGTGATTTGATTTGATTTTCTCAGGGAAGCCAAAACAGTCTTGGCCCAACCCGCCACTGCCCGCACCGAAACTAAGTTTATTGTGCGGTATCGCTCCCTGTATATCTAGTAAAGCCAACCAATGCCCTTGAACAGTGCAAGGAGTCCCTTTAGCAGTTCTTTATTAGACACAATTTCTTCAGGTCTGGTTGTACCAAATGTTCTGTGCCTTTTACTCTCCAATGCAATGCATTCGAGGATTAGATGTGATGCAGTTTCATCACCGTCATCACAGATCCTACATTTAGAGTCCTCTTCTGTTATTCCCATTGTACGTAGGTGTTTTTTGAAATTCCCATGGCCTGTCAGCAATCCAACCATGAGTCTAATCTCTCTCCTGTTCAGGCCCAGGATTGCAGAACTTCTTTTAAAACATGGCTTTGGCATCATTACCTTGCCATGTTTTTGTTGATAGACTTTGGTCCAATATTTTACGTGCTGTCTTCTGAGCCAGTTACGTAGCTCCTAGGTTTACTCTATTGCTTTCCCATAGCTCCACCAGAACCATGTGACATTCTGCAGCAATTTTAGACCTTGTTACAGGAGCTGCCAGTGATCTCAGGGCTGTCTGGCTGTCTGAATAGATATAGATGCTACGATCTTTGTAGCACCTACGCAAATTCTCCTCCACACATTCCCTGATGGCAGTGATTTCGGCCTGGAATACTGAGGCCAGTTTCCCTAGAGAGATGACGCCCTCCAGTCTTGGCTGCCCCAACGCCTTGGTCTGATTTTGACTCGTCAGTGAACCAGACAATATCCCCCGTACGGTGTCGAACTATTTTCTCCCACTGCTCCCTACTTCCAATTGTTATATTGAAAGGATTGTTGAAGCAGTATGGGTTATAATATAGTCGGCTGGCATTTCCCCAACCTCACTCACTATTTTAGTGTGTGATTCTGGATATCCCAAAGCCAGTTGTTGCCAGTTTTGTGTCTGTATGCACCAGCCGCTGCCTCCATCTTGACCCAAAGGTGTAACTGGGGCCTATCCAACATGATTTCCATCCCAGCAGTTGGTGTGCTGCTAATTCCGCCTGTTATGGCTAAGCAGGCTAATCTCTGCACCTTACCAACCTGCTGCTCTACCTTCTTCCACCACACGACCGCCCCATAGGTGATCCTGGGTCTAATCACTGTGGCGTATATCCAGTGCATACCCTTGGGGCTCAGGCCCCAATTTTTTCTACAAGCTCTCCTGGTACTCACAAGATTCCACAATAAAGGGGAAAGAACTCCTCCTTTCGGGCAACCCCTAGTGGTGTTGATTACCATTTTTTCATTCATCATGGTAGCCTCTACCTTTCTTCCACTGAGCATGGCCCTAGTCCACCTACATATAGTGGTCCCTAGGTCATGGACCTCTGCCGCCCTAACCATGGAATCGAAGGTCGTGTTGCCAAAAGCCCCCTCGATGTCCAGGAAGATACAGAGGGCTATTTTCTGAAAGTGTAGTGCTTTCTCCACCTTCCCAACGAGTTGGTGGAGAGCTGTCTCACATGATTTACCTGGCTGATATGCATGTTGGTTTGAATGTAGAGGAGCCCTACTTAACCTCCTTTCTCCAACATGCACATTAATCAGCTTTTCCAATGTCTTAAGAATGAAGGAGGACAGGCTGATTGGTCTCATATCCTTGGTATGATCAATTCTCCCTGGTTTTGGAATGAAGACAACCTTCACTGCCCTCCAGGCATTGGGAATGATTTCTGCTGCTAGGCTAGAGTGACAACAGTACTTGCACAACGGAAATTTATTTAACTCCTTAAGGAGCAGCCAACGTTTTAAAATCACAAAATTAATGTTAAAAAAAGGAATAGATAATTAAACATGGGATGGGCATCATGAAATTATAAAGCAAAGGTTTGATACTTTACAAGCATAATCTATTCAGAAAAATGAACAAGCAACTGAATGTAGGTAGACCAAATTAAGCACACACCTTGTACAAAAGTGAATTAAATCATATAATTACTGCATGTAATAAAATTGTTTCCGCCCTTTATGAATACGGAGGTTACGTGGGAGGAAAATTGCAAACACACAATGGGTAGCTGAACGCACATTCATTCAGTCACAGACACACGCATAATGCTTGCTACACATTACTCATGCGGCGAAACGAAGCATCGGCGGCGTTTTGACGAGATGGCGGGTGTCTTGAGGCACTAATTAAAAAAATTTCTATCCACCAAACCAACTCATATGTGGGGAGGTAGCGGCATACTAATCGTAACTATCACCTTGTGTGCGACCACGGTGAATTACATAGGATATACAAAAGAAATTAATTGAGAATAAAAAAGTAAGGCACGCGCAGGAATTCATATAGAAGAAAGCTAGTACCAGTGAAAGCATGGCTGAAGGCAGAAGTAAGGACCGCTACGAAAGCACGTGGTGTAATCGGTCATACCAGGACAGGAAAGACGGAATCAAACCAGAAAATTTGAGAAATATTTAGCATGCTCCCAGATACAGACACGACGCGAAAAAGTTAGTTAAAAACAGCAAGGAAATTCATACAGACTACGTTTACACGAAGGCTGAAGGCCACACACGTGTATTCTAAATTAAGAAAAAACCGGACACAAAATCATCACGGGAATGAGAATGCAAATACTAAATTTAAACTGAATTACTCGAGTTCTGTGAACGAAGAAACACTTCAACTCGCATGGCGAAAGAATTAATTACTCAAGGAAACTATCACTAATAAACCGAGACAGCCTGGTCACGAACAATGTAACCTTCTAACAGCATGCTATCCCCTCAGCATGATACGACGATGTACTTACTTCTACGGTCGCAGCAAGACAGCCACATGAGCCACGCCAAAAGCCTTCCCCTCCACACACGGGATGTAGAGCGCGCTAAAAGCGACCAGAGCTTGGTGTCTAACAACCCTCGCTACCTGGACAAGTTAATACCGTCTTATAGAGCTCCAGAGGTCTCTTTTGTCACCTCTTTCGACCATTATTATGTTGGTACTACACTAAGAACAGGCCACCTCGCCATCTTGCCAAGTAAGCTTGTCTCTGGCCACCCAGCAGACGGCAGTGCAGGCGACTTACGAAGCCATGCGTTCTAACTAAAGCAAAGGAGGCCTAAAGCGCGAGGCGGCGACTGCAAGCCATTGCGCGGAAGTCAGTCAATGTTAAAAGCCACCTTGCACATTCATATGAACACATAAGTTCAATCACACGGGTGGAAACATATATAAAAATGGGGCATTGATCATTAATGAAAAGAATAAAATAATTGACATACAAATAGACAATATTAATTGTGGAGAAACACTTAAGAGTAATGAATAACTCAAAATGGAACACTACCACACATGCAGTGGGCGTGTTTCAGTTTCTTTTTACACTCTTTACGGCTATGTACACACATATTTTTTATATTCGCAACATCGCTGAACATCACCGAAGTAAGAGTGGTGTTAGGGGTGCCATAGGGGTCGTTGCTGTTCACGATATACAGGGTGTTTCACTAAGTGTGTTTGCCTCTGTAACTTATAAAATAATAGGTGACGGGAAATTTTAATGCGGTAGATCAACACAATGTTACACTTTCTGCGGAGCTATGAACATTGTTTATTGTATCATATTCCAAAGAGTTAAAGCACAAAGATATAATTTTTTAAATGGAACAATAGTTTTTCTATCATGCATTGGATTAGTTGAAACCAGCTGCGTCCAAATCAATTTAAACTACATTCCTATCACTGCTAGTTTGGGAGCTACAACCCTTCAAAGTTTAGGGAGCGGAGGCTACGACAGCGTAGCTCACTGGCTGGTGATCACGAGACAGTGGGCCGTGCCCCAGGGGATAGCCACTCGGCCCCCGGAACTTTGAAGGGTTGTAGCTCCGAAACTAACAGTGATAGGAATGGAGTTTAAATTGATTTGGACGCAGCTCGTTTAAACGAATCCAATACACGATAGAAAAAACTATTGTTCCATTTAAAAAATTATATCTTTGTGGTGTAACTCTTTGGAAAATGATACAGTAAACTATGTTCGTAGCTCCGCAGAAAGTGTAACATTTCTTGTGTTGACCTAACGCATTAAAATTTTCCGTCACCTATTATTTTATAAGTTACAGAGACAAACACACTTAGTGAATCACCCTGTATATAAATGACCTTGCGGATAACATCGGAAGTTCACTGAGGCTTGTTGCGGATGATACTGTAGTATATAGAGAGGTTGTAACAATGGAAAATTGTATTGAAATGCAGGAGGATCTGCATCGAATTGACGCATGGTGCAGGGAATGAGAATTGAATCTCAATGTAGACAAGTGTAATGTGCTGCGAATACATAGAAAGAAAGATCCTATATCATTTAGCTACACTATAACAGGTCATAAACTGGAACCAGTTAATTCCATAAATTATCTGGGAGTAGGCATTAGGAGTGATTTAAAATGGAACGACAATATAAAATCAATCGTCGGTAAAGCAGATGTCAGACTTAGATTCATTGGAAGAATCCTAAGGAAATGCAGTCCGAAAACAAAGAAGGTAGGTTACAGTACACTTGTTCGCCCACAGCTTGAATACAGCTCACCGGTGTGGGATCCGTATCAGGTGGGGTTGATACAGGAACTAGAAAAGACCCAACGGAGAGCAGCGCGCTTTGTTACAGGATCTTTTGCTAATCGAGAAAGCGTTACGGAGATGATCGGTAAACTCCAGCGGAAGACTTTGCAGGAGAGACGCTCTGTCTCTCGGTGCGGGCTTTTGTCAAAGTTTCGAGAACATACCTTTACCGAGGAGTCTAGCAGTATACTGCTAACTCCTACGTATAACTCGCGAAGAGATCATGGAGATAAAATCAGAGAGTTTAGAGCCCACACAGAGGCATACCGACAATCTTTCTTTCCGCGAACAATACGTGACTGGATAGGAGGGAGAACCGATAGTGGTACTCAAGGTACCAAATGTTCAAAAAGTGTTCAAATGTTTGTAGAGCTTATGGGTCTTAATTACGGGGTCATCAGTCCATAAACTTACAAACTACTTATGAACTAGCTAACACTAAGGACGGCACAAATATCCATGCCCGAGGGGGATTCGAACCCCCGACCGTAGTGGCCGTGCAGACCGTGACTGACGCGCCTGTCTCCTCGGCCACCGCGGCCGGCACTCAAGGTACCCTCCGCCACACACCGTCGGGTGGCTTGCGGAGTATGGATGCAGGTGTAGATCTATGACAAACCACGTTTGGAGTACGCTTCATTGGCCTTCTTGTACCATTAATATTATAAATGTGTGCCCTCAGTTTGGTGTTAGCGTATTTATCTAGTGATGTAGAGAGCGGCAGTGTGGTGACGGAGCGCCCGCTCGGCCGTGTTGCAGATCAGCTTCTTCCTGACGTCGTACGTGCTGCCGCTGCTGCTGATCGTGAGCCTGTACCTGCGCATGCTGATGCGGCTGTGGCGCGCCGGCGCGCCCGGCGGACACCTATCGGCCGAGAGCCGGCGCGGCAAGAAGCGCGTCACGCGCATGGTCGTCGTCGTCGTCGCCATCTTCGCCGTCTGCTGGTGCCCCATACAGGTCAGCAGCAGCACGCCGCAACATTACGTTTACAAATGAGTAGCGGGCTCTTAACGCTTTATAATATTTATTATATCAAACAGTTATAAATGATATGGCAAACGAAATAGCAATTCAGTTTTGTTTGGCACCAGTGCGCATGCGCAGCACGCAGTGCTTCCGCCGCAAACCGCTAGACAGCGGTAGTGGCAAAGATGGCGACTACCACCGGTAACACCATAGACCAAAGATATCTATGGTCTATGGGTAACACGATGCTGGTTCGCTGCCAGGCCACATAGAGCGCTGCGAGCGTTGCGATTTTTCATCTCGCTTTCCTATTGGCTCATTTACGTTTTACAGTCCTCTATATTTGTTTTGTTTCGTATGTGGTGTTCTGTGCTGAGGTTCTATAGCAACGTCTTCCTAATTGCGATCTTCTGTGTGCATTTTCTTTTAATTCGCAGTGTAAATATATTGCTGTTATACTGCTTAATTTTTGTCCGAATCCGTAATATTAATGGTGTAATGATGATACATTATTTACTTTACATTTATTTCCATGTGATAACGCCACACGGCGAAAATCGCAGTACCGAGTTTTAGAAACAAACTATTTTACGCCCAAAAAGATTACCACGACATCATTTACGAAGTCTGGTCGACTGTAAACAACAGCCACAAGCAATTAATGTTAAATGTTCAAATGTTTGTAAATCTATCGGACAAAACTGCGTGGTCATCAGTCCATAGCTTACAAACTACTTAAACCTAGGTAAACTAACCTAAGGACAAACACACACACCCATACCCCAGGGAGGACTCGAACCTCCACGGCGAGCAACCGCGCGCTCCGCAGCGAGACGCTTTAGACCGCTCGGCTACTCCACCGCAATTAATGTTAGTTTTTTTATTTAAATTTCTCGTATATATTAGTTTGAGAGGTCTCAAAAACCTTTCTATGAGGTCCACCCTCAAAGAATAAATGAAAAAATATTGTCATCTAACACCAATATAACATTTTCTCATTCGTGTATTTAGAAGTAAACATGTGGATTTTCGCGCCAAATTTTTCGGATTGAAAGTTCACTGCCAGGCCACTAGCAGCGTTGCTGTCGTTCTGTGTTTCCGTGTGATAACATGGTCTTTGCACTTCTGATATTTTTGGTGTTCTGTGGCGACTACTGAACCCAGCGATCTCTATACTCTGTTGGCACGACAATCACTGTATTAATATTAATAATAGGCTGAAATTACGTTACCCTTACTTCTAGATGTGTAATAGGAAAACGAGAAATGGTTTTATTGTTAAAATAAACGCTTGATTTCACCTGTAAATGAGGAAAATTGTTGCTCATAATGACGAAAACTCAGTCACGTGAGTCGGGGTCATTTTAGATGTTGGTTTTAAATAACAACACAGCAGAGATAGGGACACGAGCAGTCTATGTTATCTTTGGTCTATGATCTGGATGTTGAACTACAGATAGCTGAGCGTGCCAGCCAAAGATCTTCACATTCTGTTTCTTGACTAATTATAACATGGCCGCTATGAAGTATTACAAGAAAACGAAAAGGATATATGTTTCGATTCCGTACTCTCGTGAGTCTGTTAGTTCATATATTGACGCAAATTTCAAATACAGAGGTAATCTAGCAATTATTTGTCACGTACTAACTGATGTAAATTCGTTTGACTAATTACAACATGGCGGACAATGCAAATTCGTGTGCAAAACACATGAATGTGCAGGCACGCTACAGTTCTATGCTCAGACACCAGAGTTATACATCCAGGTTATATAGAGATCACTGACTGAACCAAAAGCGTATTGTGTTTTGTAGTTTGCAAAGACCGATAGTGGCGGCGCTAGGCGTCGGCGACGTCGCCATTCGCTGACGGCCTTGCTCCTGTGGGGGCCTCGCAAAACAATGTTAAAATTTTAGTTTTTTTTTTTCTTTTTTGTATATTTGATGTTTAACGGCGCTTTCCAACTGCTAGGTTATGTAGCGACGACCTACATCTAGCTTACACTAGCATAACCAATGGACGAACATAACATCCGGCCGCGGTGGAGTAGCCGAGCGGTCTAAAGCGTCTCGTTGCGGAGCGCGCGGTTGCTCGCCGTGTAGGTTCGAGTCCTCCCTGGGGCATGTGTGTGTGTGTGTTTGTCCTTAGCTTAATTTACCTAGGTTTAAGTAGTTTGTAAGCTCAAATTCAAAATGTTCAAATGTTTGTAAAGTCTATGGGACTTAACTACGGGGTCATCAGTCCCTAAACTTACAAACTACTTATGAACTACTTACGAACTAGGACGGCACAAATATCCATGCCCGAGGGGGGATTCGAACCCCCGACCGTAGTGGCCGTGCAGACCGTGATTGCAGCGCGTTAGTCTCCTCGGCCACCGCGGCCTGCTAGTTTGTAAGCTACGGACTGATGACCACGCAGTTTGGTCCGATAGATTTACAAACATTTGAACATTTGAACATAACATCCGTACCCAAGGTGGGATTCGACCCCTGACGAGAACTATCTCGCTCCCCGTGGTATGACGCCTTAGTGCGCTCGCCCATTCCCGGTCGGCAGCTATTTAGTTGTCCGTATTTATTTCCGTATTAGTGCAGCAGTGATGCAATTTTTAGTGAAATACTTGCAAAACATTTCTTCAGTACATTTCGGAAGAAGTACATCCAAATGTTTATATAACAATCAGAATCTTGCTCAGTTCCAGTCAGTACAGCTTCGGTCGAGAGAAGCTTCACAAAGTTAAATTGATTAAGACTAAAAAAGCAGTGAGCCAAGAAAGACTAACTGCGTTGTCAGTACTGTCAATTGAAGCCGAAATAGCGGCTAGTATCAAGACGTGATCTTAAAAAAACTTTGTGGGACGAAAAGCTGAAAAGTTTCTCTAATTTGTGTTTGTTTATTGTAATTTTTTTCATTGCAATAATAATCGTATATTATACTAATAGAATTTTAGTATAATGATTATTGATGTATAATTAAGCTCATTTAACATTTTCTTCCTTACTGAAAAAGGTGAAAGGGGCCTCGCAAATATGAGTCCGCCGACGCCCAGGTTTAGTCTAGCGCCGCCACGAAGACCGAATCTGTTGTCGCTCTGCAACGTGCGTTCCGGCTGAAATTCGTTTGTCATCCTCAAAGAAGTGCTTTAGTTTGGCCTGTACGGGGAGGTCGGCGTACCGCCTAAAATTCAAACTCGCTATTAGCGTAGCGGCTAAAATTATTTCTTAAATCTGTAAAAAAAATAGACAACTGTTAATTGTCGAATGGATTTCGGAAAGTAAAATTGGAAAGTTTTGGGTCCGATCGAATGCAATCATAACCGTCGAAGCGTTAAAATTGCACTTTTGCACAATTCCAATAGAATCTGAGTGGTGGTCAAATGTTAGAATTAGCTAATGGAGAGTTCGAATAGTCTGAACCAAGAGAGAGGAAATGCTTCTTACCGATCCCAAAGCATTTAGGAACCTTGCTCCAAATAGATGAACCACTACATACCCAAGGTCTTTTGTATGAAATATCGTTGCCAATTCGTTGAAGGTAGCAAGTGCGAAATTCCGACAATTCTTTTAAGGGACAGTACATCGGAATAGTTTGACCTAATTTCCTTTGATTGTATAATGAAACACTGCACGAGTACGTGTGTTTTCATACTTAGTACGATATGTTTTGAGAACGACTCACAGTCAAGATAAAATATTTATTGTAAATATTATGATTACTTCACCGTCTTTTTCGCACTGTAGTCAGTTTATGAAATTTTGTGTCGTAGCACTAATAGGAGCCGGCCGCGGTGGCCGAGGGGACTAAGGCGCTCTAGTCACGGTCTCCACGGCCACTACGGTCGGGGGTTCGAATCCCCCCTCGGGCATGGATATTTGTGCCGTCCTAGTTCGTAAGTAGTTCATAAGTAGTTTGTAAGTTTAGGGACTGATTACCCCGTAGTTAAGTCCCATAGACTATACAAACATTACACTAATAGGAATTAAAATAGAATCGAATTTTAATCTCTTTGACCAATGCTTCTTCAACCGTCTGGGTGGGTACGTGTTCAACTGCTGGTAATGCTACCAGTTTCGCTTCTTACGGCGGTAAACGCCTTAATAGTTCCATGTAGTTCCATTGTCCGAACGATTTTCGTGTGATATAAGTCTACTTTTAATTCCCGGCAGCAACATGCACTGTTATTGCATTCTGGAACACCACTCCTGATTAGTTACGATAAGATGTCGTTGCGCAAATCTGATGGTATCCTCATCTTCAATAGAGCCTTGAATACAATAAAAATGAGTTTCAAATCTGTAACTTACAGCTACATTTTGTTAGTGTATTCATATGCATAAATCTTTACTTTCTAGATTTTCTAAAAATGTTCATTTGACTCATTTCGTGTGTTATGAGCAGATTACCGCCTAAAACTTTTTTCCGCCGAGCAGAGTACCGCCAAACTTTTTTTTCCAACTAAAGCACTGCCTCAAAGTGATAATAACATCCGGAGATGGTATCATCAGTTTCAAGATACTGGCTGGCTCTGTAAAGGGAAGAGCACAGGACAACCAAGAGTTAGTGAAGAGACTGTCGAGCGAGTGAGAGTCCTTCACTCATAGCCCAAAGAAATCAGTCCGAAGACTAGTCGTGAATTACAAGTTCCTCTGTCGACTGTTTGGAAAGTTTTAAGGACACGCGTAGAAGTACGTCCTTACCGTTTACGTTATTACAGGCTCTAAAGCTATGAGACCATGGATTACGTGCCAACTTCGCAAACGACATTTTTCTTGACGATGATGATTTTGTGGATCATCTTGTCTTCAGTGATGAATCGACCTTTCACCTTAGTCGACAAGTTAACACTCAGAATGTGTGCATCTGGGGCTTATAAAATCCTCACGAGATGGTACGAATGCAGTGAGATTCCCCTAAAGTGACGGTTTTCTGTGCCATTTTCCGGCGGAAAGTTCTTGGCCTTGCTTTTTCAGTGAACCTACTGTAACTGGCACTTCTTACCTTTATACACTAGAATAACGTCTCTTCCATCAGTTGCAATAAGATGAGCCAGGCAACTTCTATTTTCAGCAAGATAGTGCACCTCCTCACTGCAATACTGAAGTACCTAATTGGTTGAACGCCACTGATGATCCGCAAGGCCCAATTACAGGGCATACTTTGCATGGACTCCAGTTTACCCGATTTTTTTCTTTTGGGATTTATCGAGGATCGTGAGTACGTGCCTCCGCTACCAGCTGATCTTCCTGAATTAATAATCTTGATTGAATCAGTTGTTGCTACAGTCAATCAAGACACACTTATCAATGTTCGAAAAGAACTCGGCTGTAGACTTGATGTGTGGCATGTGACAAATGTTGCTCACATTGAACATTTATTAAGTTCTTGGTAAAACTAATTAAGTTGCGCTTTCATTTGACACAAACTATAAGTTTAATATAATAAATATTATAAAACGTTAAAACTCCGATATTCAATTATAAGCACCCAGTTTTACCTCTCCTTTTTTTAGTTCCAATTGATCCTAAGCAAGGTCATCCTCTAGGATCCAGAATATGCCCTAAAACAAGAATACACAGTAAATATATAAATGAGCATGCGGAATGCCCGCGAGGTCTAAGGCCCCACGCTTCAGACTGGACGGCCGTTCCTGTCAGACGTTCGAGTCCTCCCTCGGGCATGAGTGTGTGTGTGTGTGTGTGTGTGTGTGTGTGTGTGTGTGTGTGTGTGTGTGTGCGTGTGTGTGTGGTCCTTAGTGAAGTAGTTTGTCGTTCTAGCGTGTGTTGACCATACACTACCAGTCAAAAGTTTTCCATCACCTATCACAACTATGAATTTGTTGTTAAAACATAGATGTAGTTTTAAATAATCTACATAGCCCTGTTATGATACTAAAACAAGCTTAAACATGTAAAGACGGAACGACTCTGTTGTGTATTTCACCGGTTCTCCATATGGTAAGGTGCCGATGAGTAACCACAACAACATTGACGTGTCGTTAGACAAGACGTGTCCACTCGAATAGGCGTCATCCCTTCAGATGCCCGTGTAGCAAGCAGCTCACAGCTAGCAGAGCGTTTGTGTATCTGATAAGGTGCGTACCATATTCTACATCTACATCTACAGAGATACTCTGCAAATCACATTTAAGTGCCTGGCAGAGGGTTCATTAACCACCTTCATAACTTTTCTCTACCGTTCCATTCTCTAATAGCGCGCGGGAAGAAAGAACACCTAAATCGTTCCGTTTTCGATCTGATTTCTCTTATTTTATTGGGATGGTCATGTCTCCCTAAGTAGGTGGGTGCTAGCAAAATATTTTCACATTCAGAACTATTAGTCGGTGATTGAAACTTCGCAAACAGATCACGCCGCAATGAATAACGTCTTTCTTTTAATGATTTCCACCCCAATTCGTGCAACATTTCCGTGACGCTTTCACCCCCGTAACGTGATAAAACGAGCTGCCCTTCTCTAAACCTTCTCAATATCTTCCGTCAGTCCCACCTGGTAAGGGTCCCACAAGGGGCAACAGTACTCCAAGAGAGGACGCACAAGTGTGATGTAGGCAGTCTCTTTGGTGGAGCTGGTGCATCGTCTAAGCGTTCTGCCAATGAAACGTAACCATTGGTTCGCCTTCCCTACAATATTTTCTATGTGTTCTCTCCAGTCAACGTTGTTCGTAATTGTAACTCCTAAGTATTTGGTAGAATTTACGACCTTAAGGTTTGACTGATTTATCGCGTAATTGAAGTTCAGCGGATTTCTTTTAGTGGTCATGTGTATTACTTCACACTTTTCTTTATTTAGTGTCAATTGCCAATTTTCGCACCAAGTAGAAATTTTGTCTAAATCGCTTTGCAGTTGCTTTTGATCCTCTGTTGACTTCACTAACCGATAAACGACAGCATCATCCGCGAACAGTCTAAGGGAGCTATTCAGATTGTCTCCTAAATCGTTTATAAACACGAGGAAGAGTAGGGGATCCTTAACGCTTCCCTGTGGAACGCCAGATATCACTTCTGTTTTACTCGATGACTTACCGTCAATTACAACGAACTGTGTCCTTTCTGATAGGAAATCGTGAATCCAATCGTACAATTGCGGAGATATTCCATAAGCACGCAATTTCATTAGAAGCCGCTTGTGGGGTACAGTACCAAAAGCCTTCCGGAAATCCAGAAATATGGAATCGATTTGAGATCCCTTGTCGATGGCACTTAACACTTCATGTGAATAAAGGGCAAGCTGTGTTTCGCAAGAGCGATACTTTCTGAATCCGTGCTGACTATTGGTTAATAGGTCGTTCTCTTTGAGGTAGTACATAATATTCGAACAAAGTATATGTTCCAAAATCCTACTGCAAATCGACGTCAATGAGATAGGCCTGTAATTTTGGGGATCACTCCTATTGCCTTTCTTGAATATTGGAGTAATTTGGGCAACTTTCCAGTCTTTGGGTACGGATCTTTCGCTGAGTGATCGGTTGTAAATTATAGCTAAGTACGGAGCTATTGCATCAGCATACTCTGAGAGGAATCTAGTTGGTATACAATCTGGCCCGGAAGATTTATTTTTGTTTAGTGACTTAAGTTGTTTTACTACTCCAGGAACATCTACTTCTAAGTTTCGCATGCTGGCAGCTGTTCTTGGATTGAATACTGGAGTGTTCACTTCGTCTTCTTTGGTAAAAGAATTTCGGAAAGCTGTGTTTAGTAATTCTGTCTTAGCAGTACTGTCGTCGGTAGTATTACCATTGCTATCGCGTAGTGAAGGTATTGTTTGTGTTTTGCCGCTAGTGTACTTCACATATGACCAGAATTTCTTTGGATTTTCTGCAAGATTACGAGACAGGATTTCGTTGTGGAAACAACTATAAGATTCTCGCATTGAAGTCCGCGCTAGGTTGCGAGTTTCAGTAAAAGATTGCCAGTCTTGCGGATTCTGTGTCTTTTTAAATTTTGCATGCGTTTTTCTTTGTTTCTGCAACAGTGATCTGACCTGTTTTGTGTACCACGGGGGGTCAGCCCCCTCTTTTATTAATTTATTTGGTATAAATCTCTCGATTGCTACTGATATTATGTCTTTGAAAGTAAGCCACAACTGATCTACACTCTCATTTTTAGTTTTGAAGGACTGGAGACTATCACTCAGGAAAGCGTGAAGCGAATTTTTATCTGCTTTATTGAATAGATATATTTTTCGTTTATTTTTGGTGCATTTGGGAATTTCGATATTCAGTCTCGCTACTACAACTCGATGTTCGCTAATCCCTGTATCTGTTTTGATGCTCTTTACTATCTCGGGATTATTTGTTGCTAGGAGATCAAGAGTATTTTCGCAACCACGTACTATTCTAGTGGGTTCATGAACTAACTGTTCGAAGTAGTTCTCAGAAAAAGCATTCAGAACTAGTTCGGACGATGTTTTATATTTGCCCCCGGTTTTGAATACGTAATTATGCCAACATATCGAGGGTAAATTAAAGTCGCCACCGATTATAACAGTATGCTTCGGATACCTATTTGAAATATGATTCAAGCTTTCTTTGAACATTTCTGCAACCACATCGTCTGAGTCAGGGGGCCGATAAAAAGATCCAATTATTAATTTATTTCGGTGGTCAGGTATAACCTCTACCCAGACCAATTCACAGGAAGTATCTGCCTCAATTTCGTTGCAGGATAAACCGTTTGTAACAGCAATAAACACGCCACCCCCTGTTTTATTTATTCTATCCTTTCTGAAGACCATTTGGCCCTTTGAAAAAATTTCGGCCGAATTTATCTCAGGCGTCAGCCAGCTTTCAGAACCTATAACGATTTGTGCCTCAGTACTTTCTATCAGCGCTTGGAGCTCTGGAATTTTCCCAACACAGCTACGACAATTTACAACTGTTACACCAATGGTTTTTATGTCTACTTTCTTCCCGTGTCTGACCTGCCCCCTTTGAGACTGAAACCCATTTTGTGTATTCCCGAGGCCATCTAACCTAAAAAACCTCCAAAAGGGACGGAAGCAGGAGATTGGAATTGAGAAACGTTCTGTAATTGTAGCTCTGCATCACAAAGGCTATTCTAGTAGGACAATACCAACAAAAGACGGCACAGCCAAATCTACAGTGGTGTATATATTGCAGCGGTTCAAGTAAACCAGTGCCAATGCAAGTTATTTTGCGATCTGGAAGACCCTGTGTAACATCATAAATGGAAGATCAGTTCATAAGTGTACAGAGTAAGCGTCAGAGGACTCGCACGGCACCTGAAATTCGCGAGGAAGTCAATAATATGCGAGCTGCTCCAGTCTCTGTCTCAACAGTACAACGCCGTCTATGTGAACGAAGTTCAAAGGGGTGCATAAGGGCCAAAAACCCTTTATCACGGACACAAACTAAGGTGAAAAGGATGCAACAGGCACAGGACGTAAAAACTGGAGCGTGCAGTAATGGTCCAAGGAGGTATTCACGGATGAATCGAAGCTTAAAGTATTTGGGATCCATCGTTGACTCTTTGTTCTCTGACTTCGTGCAGAACCCATGGAGAGTCAGTGTGTGACACCTATGGTGAAGCATGGTGGAGGGTCGGTTATGGTGTGGGGATTTTTTTGCGGGTGATAAACTAAGTAATCTCGTGCGAATTAATGGAACATTAACGAAGGAAGGATATCAGAGGATACTGATCAACAATCTAAAAAATCTTCGATCCCACACACATTATAATTCATTAATATAATGAAACAATGTTCAAACTCGATGACAGAACACAAATAAAAAATGTAATAGTATAATCAGTGATACAAGTAATAAATGTAGCTAATAAAGACAATCGTTCTTAACATTCCAAGCTGCATCGACAATGACATGCTACGAAATGTCGGTAGCACGTGAATTTGTAAATATTCATTATACAAGAGAAATGGCATATTTTGGCAGATTGTTCTTGTCAATTCCATCAGATAATTAATCAGTCTATAGTCTGGGAGTTGAAATTCCGTGGTGTATTGCGGTATATGCTACTTTTGCTCTAGTTGAAAATGCAAGTTCGACAAAGAATGGTCGTTTTGCACAGCATCGGAAAAAATATAATATAAATAGAATAACCATGAAATTTATACCTGTGAGGTCGCACAAGTCCAAAGTGCGCGTCACCTACTTTCGCCGCGCGCCGCCATGCACTCACGGCGCGGCGTTCTTACGACGTCACGAGCGCCCTCTGCTGGAACTCCGCTCGTGGCCACCACTGAACGACATCGTTCACTTGGGACTGAAATAGGAACCAGTAAACACTTTAGAATCAGATAGGCACCAGTGAAGACTTGGCTATCGGACAGGCACTAGGCAGGCCTTTAGCTCAACTATGTATCAGCATTCTTCCGCACTGAACTATGTAAAAGTTAAGTATTGTATAAATTCTGTGCAATATATATCTCGTTCTAATTTACTCTAGTGTTTCTAGCTTCTGCTTTCCCACTGGCTGCTCACCTCCGTACCTGCACAAGCGTGCTACCTTTATTCCTGTGTCGGTCTTCCTGCTCGGCCACCGACACCTACGACGGAAACGAGACACAAAAGCGGCGACGAGGCTGGGACACAAAAATACCGATTTACTTCACGGACATTTTGTACAGACTTGTAGCAACCGTTTGCATCTTGTAGAATTGAAATTTTTCTCTTCACTATAAAAATATTCACTCACAAACCGAGAGTAAATTTGCCTCGTTTTCACAGCGCCGCATGTGCTCTCGACGAAGGTCACTTCTGAATCGACGTAACTCGACAGGTATCAAAAGTTGCGACCTCTGATTCTGTAATGAGATGCACCAATCCTTCCCCTACTCAACACACCCATCAAAATTTCGAGAGTCGAAAATTCATTTTTCGAGGTTTTGTCGTGTCCTACATAGGAAAGAGGGAAGAGGTAGCAAGGTCAGTCTGCATATCCCGAGCGAAAAGGAGTGATTGCAGAGAGACAGTACAGGCATCTACTAGAGATGCGGATTTCGGGACTCGAGAGAATACTTGTTTAGGAAACTTTATGGAACTCCTAGGTACCTTGCATTGAATTTATTGCATCCCATTCTAAGTCTACTACACTGGGGTTAGTTAAAAAAAAACAAGAAGTATAAATCGTTTGCCACAACAGAAGCCAGTAATTACGTTCCCTAGCAGCATCCCCTAGACAGACGCACTCCCCGCGAGAAACGACTGTCATGGAGCACCCCGAGGCCGATGGCGATAGTCACGGGCTGGCGCCCGACTCGTCTGGCTGAGAACTCCCCTCTTGATCCAAAAACCGGGGGTTTTAACGGCCGGTGTGGGCGCACCTCTTCTCCCCACTTTCCGACAGTTAACAATTTCCTATTGGCCGCTGCTTGGTTCAACCAATCTAAATTGTGGTTTGCCCTCTCTCTGATCCTCTAGCGAACCACGTTTCAGCCCTGTCCTTTCTGCCATTCCCCGGGTGGGGAGGTGGCTTGTTTTTGCACTAACAAAATCCATACTTGGTTGCAACATTGTTCAGCTGAAAGTAAAACGTCACGACGCTACCCAATATGGGCAACAACAACAATGTTTTACGTCAGTTGGCCACACCTTAGGCTCCGCTTTAGTCCACGCCTCAGGGGAACTGCTAACTAGCAGTTTTTCTTCTTTGCCCTCTCACTCTAGCCTCGTGGAACCACTGACGTTGCTGTTCCCAAGTGACTGGCATCAACTTTGCTACGTACATTAAAACGTGCCTGTTGGCCACCAAGTACTAATGTAACGTCTTACAACAGCGTCTAGACGCTATATGAAGTTACGCCCATCTTCTCCGAAAGGTAACCTCCACCCTGGGACGGTGGCCCATGGCATCAGCAGTTCGCTAGGAGATTTCATTAGTGTCTACATCTCGTAAGATATACGTGTCTGTTTTAGCCTGTTATCTGCAATGGTCTCTATTTCTCAGCCTGGAGTGCGTCTCTGTGGCTCACACAGCCTCTCAACAATTCCAACAGTAAAATCAATATATGACAGTTTTAGCCACGTTTTGGGGATTCCGTCTCACTGCGCGGCGCAGCAATTCCACATTACGAAGAGGTGTGGCATTCCAATGCCCCAATTAGTGCAAGACTAATGGATTGATGTCGGGAGAATGAGCAGGCCGCGTCGTCAGTCCCTAACGGCCTATACATCTGTTTGAGGATGGCTGACGTAAGTTATTGCTCTAGCAGCATGAGGATAATAAGGCTACAGTCCGCCACGCATGAATATTCGTTAGAGAACTGTACGTAGTAAATTACAGTCTATACGCACAAATGACCAATATGCAGAGTGAAGTGTTCTGTGTCATGTACACCACAACAAATGATTCTAACACGTTACCGAAAGCAAATAAACCATACGTCTCAGGATATGTTCTGCTGGTTGTCCGATGCTCTGTGGAATCCCCGGAGCTTTCCTTTATATTTAGGCACACCCTGTATATCGCTTATTTACGATGATCGGTTATTGCACATTTGTACAGACATTACATTGTACGAAGTATTCACATATATATAAAAATGAATGTTTGTCTGTATGTCCTCTATGTCTTCCTAAACCATTGATTTGATTGAAATGAAACTTTGATGAACTGTTAACCGTACGCCCACGAAGGTTTCTGAACCAAAAACAAAAGAGCACGACACACAGCTCAGGAGATATGACGTCATAAATAATGAAAGGCCACCGCGTGAGAATACGCAGATGTAAGGGTCAGTTATTGGAAAATGGGAGTAGTTAGGGACCTGCAACAAAGTTTGCATGTAATTTCGGATGTTTCTGAAGCGGTTTGTAACTGACCCCTCCTTCCCCCCCCACCCCCCCCCCTACACACACACAAAATTATGATACAACGAAAAGAAGTCTGCCGCTCACAACAGTTTCTCTATAGATGCCGTAAAACTGTGTCTTCAGGCATGGCTTGGAATGTTTAACAAGATTACTGCTGAATGTCTTCGCAACATATTTTTGCATATAGTATCGATATGTATCACTAAATGTCCCATCAAATTTATATCACTGTACGACACACACTTTAGGACATAACTATAAGTTATTAATTAAAATTAATTGCTCCATGTATGAAAGCGCATCATTTGAAAATCGCTTGACCGATTTTGCTGAGCTTTTCTTTGTTCCGTTCGTAATTCTCAGGACAAGGTTTACATTAAATATGTTTTTTTTAATCTACCAGAAAATAACAGAATTTGAGAAAAACTGAAATACACATGCAGCTCGGATCATTTTCTACATTCTCTAACAACCAGTTTATTCATTCGCTAGTCGCCTATCAACCAAATACGCTGTAACGGAGCGAACAAATACGCTAAGGAGTTTAGAATACAGGGTGATGGCATTATGCACACAAGTTTAAAACATATTTAATATGAAACGTTGTTTCTTTAGAAGACCTCCATATTATTCTTACCTTCATGGTGTTATCGGTGGTGATCATATGTTTGGGGCATTACAATTATAGAATTGACGAGAATTCGTGGTATTTTTGAGTGTTACAAACAAAATAAATGCAGATCGTGGTTTATTTTCTTAGAACAATGTCTCCATTGCGGCGTCGTAATATCGATCGGCGTTCGTGCAACGCAATGACGATTAATATAGCGCTAGGCCAGTCGATGAAAGTTTGTAGAATAAAACTTGAATCGCCGTATTTTTGCCATGAGCAGTTGTACGTGGCGTGTTCGAGAGTTGGTAAACCATATACACTGTTCGTTTTCTCTTCGGACGGAAAGACAAAGAATGTCGTTCAGCAACAAGCGTTACAATGAAAACATCACAAAGACTTTCGAAACATTGTGTTTCCATGCCACTTATTGTATTTCAATCAATTGTTTTGTTTCATATGGAATTTTTATCATTTAAGTATGATCGTGCTACAATTATTTTGTTTTCAATTAAAAAAAACTCTCAACAAGATATAAACATATTATAAAAAGTATTTCTAGTCTACTCGCTGCGAGAAAAACATGCTAACCTGTGCTGTAAAAACGTGCGATTTTGTTTTCCTTGTCCCAGTCATTTTCATCGTAAAAAAGGAAAGTTGTTTTTGGGAATGAAATGGATTTAAATACGGGAGATGATATAGACGCAGAGAGGAGGGGGGAGGAGATGGATATGGTGTGGGATGAGAGGGAGTGGTGAGAAGGTAGGGTGAGGAAGATATGGGGAAATAGATGATCGAGGAAGGGATTGATGTAGGGCGAAAAAGAGAGGAGATCCCATACACATTAGCTACTGCGAAGCATTGCCGGGTTCGCTAGTTATTAATAAATTTAACACATCAATTGGTTCTGTTAAGAAATTCATCACTGGATTAGGAGGTGTTAGACAAAAATATGTTCCTTACAGTCTTCTCAAACTTCACTTTACCAACAAACTTCTACGGCTGTTGTGATGTTATTCAACATGTGTTATGCTAAATATTGGATATCTTTTTGAGCCAAAGTAGATGACTTTACATCTTTTTTATGTCATTTCTAGTTTTTATTCCATAATCTATGCAGTTGTCGTGAAAAAATGTATAAATGTTTCACCATTTATTCTGTTACACTACTGATTGAGAGAATCGTTGGTAAGGAAGTTCGGCCTGAATATTGAGTAATTCAAAATGTCTTGAAACATTCACAGAGAACCAACAACTAGCTAAAGTACCTATCTTTACATAAAAGTTCGTGCAATGTTTTGTAATATACGCATACAAATAAAACCAGCATTCGTTGCCAGCAGTGTTCAATTCAGTTGTAGGCTGAAAGAAGAAAGTTAATGATTTGTAAGCAGCTATAGAAAAAAGTTTTTCGCCGTATTTACTGCAGGTTGAAGGATCTTCTTCATTTCAGCGCCACACTCACTGTGTTGTTACCAGGGATGGAGTGTTGAGGTATCAGAACAGTAAGAAGCGAATTTCTATTTTAATTTCATTTTCTATTACTATTAAAAAAAAGAGAAAAAATTATAATTATAATAATAATAATAGACAATTATTAATTAATGTTGTGAAGAAAAAAAGTTCATCTGTGGAACTAAAAGAAAAAAAGTGGAAGAGCAGTATCTTTGCTTTTTAATTAGCAGTCAGTCTTGTCTTGTCTTCTCGAGCAGTTAGAAGTGATGAGCTGCCTCGGATTTTCTGTGTAAACTTTCAATTGTGATGTAAACGTGTTTTAGAAAAATACAAATCCTTTTCAAGAGTGAAAAGTTTCGTCTTAGTTCATTACTTAGGCCTTAAAGTGAACCACATAATGACCCTGAGATGTGATGAAGCAATCAACAATAAGAAGACATTCAGAAAACTGTCGGTAATTTTTTTTTTTTTTTTTTTTTTTTTTTTTTTACATGAGTTTATTCTACGGTTTCCTGAAGTTTATTAATATTGACTGCAGTTCTTCTTTGCTAATTTTCATTACCAATTTTTAATATATATAATGATGTTTCACAATATAAAGATGTTTCACATCACCCTGCTACGTCGCCTTCTGGAACTTCCTTTTTTCTGATTACTATGTATAAGTATTATGTATCACCTTAAAAGTCGACCACTGTACAAAACAAGGGCTTTGTTTTATCGCTAAAATTAGAAAATAAGGGCCGTATGAACTACCGGTTACTTCATGCTACAAAAGCATGTTCCCTGGCACAAACTGAGAACTAACTCGTTTCAAATTACTTCAATAACAGTAAGTTAATACTACAGTGGTCAATATACATAGAAGCTCACACTTTATTACTCACAGACATTAATAAGCAAGCCACCACAATTAAATTTATCTTAGAAATGTGGCTAAGAAAACATTTATGGCGCAACGGAGTTTAGACATAAGAAAAATTGCACCTGAGCTTGTTCTCATCACTTGTTAAGAACAACATTAAATAAAAGAGGTAAGGTGCTCTAAAACTATAATTTATAGGCAACTTACGGATTATGCTGAACTTAAACGTGTTTATTCAGATAGAAAACAAGCAAAATGGGGAACCAGTTTTGTTAATACAATAAAAATGCATATCTTACATGGATTAATGCGGACGGTGCCCAGCCTAAATTATACATGATTTAACGCTAAGAGGGGGGGGGGGGTCAGGATTCACTAACAACACTCATTATCTCACACACACGCAATGCCACAGCGAAACTCACCAAATATACCTTGCGGAGACGAGGCGGAAGCAGGCGCCGTTATCGTAGGTGAAATTCAGCAAGTCGGAGGTAGCACAAAACACAATATACAAACACTTTGAAGCTGGCTCTGATCTGTCGTGCCTGTTTTGAGATGGTGCGTGTGTATAGCAAGTTAAATTACATCTGGATAGGAGCGCGAGTAAACACGCTAACGGCGACACACGGCTACGTTACATGAACACACTTCACTGAAGATTAAGTGGTTGAAAGTCGGACTCATTATACAAAATCACGGTATATTCTTAAGTCTCAGTCTGTTAGAAATCGATCTAGGTACTGGTTTTATATGAGAAGTGGCGTGAATTCAGGCAAACCCTGAAAGTCGGAACTCGAACCCACGTGGTCCCGAAAACCGATAAAATTGAATATATTCAGTTTCCGAAAAATAAAGAAAATTAACTACAGCATGCAACCCATAGAAATGCTTAGAATTATTTAAGGAAGCGAATGAAATACAGCTACACGCGATAGGGGGCAATTACAGAGATGGATGAAGTCCAGTCTCCAAAACTCGTAAAAGTGAAATAATTACAAAGTCGGAAAAATAAAATTATGAATTACAGCATGCAACCCATAGAAATGTTTAGAATTACATAAGGAAGCTATTAAAGGAGGTTGTACAAGGCTTAGAGAGAATTACTGACAAAGACAGAGTGCGTACTACAAGTCGGAGAAGAAACAGCAAAATTAAAATAAGAGGGGAGAGAAGATGGCAAAATGTTAGTGGAAATCAGAAGGATACTTGCATAGTTACTTGCCTGATGGGTATGGAACAAACAAGAGTGGAAGCTGAAGGCTTTGTTCTATGAACCAACCACGCAGAAAACATATCACTCACGGAAGGAAACGATGAGAAGATTTTTACATACACTGTACAAAAATGAACATATCATCTATTATAAATCGGGCCCCACAGAGCTAGAAAGTATTTACACAGAGTTCATACACCAGCACATGATCACAAAAGGTTTTAACATACCAGACCGTTATCAAACTGCAACTAGAATCACACACACCGCGTTTATCCATTGGAAATCATTGAATTGAAAAACGAGAACACATTTCCGCACACTATTGGAGAAAACATCCCAAACAGTGATTCACGAGTCACTATTCACGAGTTCATGAGTCCATGTTAAACGTGCTAGACAATGAAATGCTACCATCTCGTGGACGCAAGAGGAGAACCCAACCTTACCTCGCCAGACGCCCAGTATAGACAGAAGACCCAGCGGTCATGAGGCGGTAAACTGCTACCGGAAGTTGGAAACCCCAAGAAACAGCGGTGGTGGGGGCAGAGAGAGAGAGTAGACTCACACTGAGGGAAGGCTCACCGACTAGCTTGCAACCAAAGGGTGTGGAATCCTCTGTGGTAGCATGAGCAGCTATAGACTCCGAGCCAAACGATGCAAAGCGGGCTACTCCTACCCACATTCAGACAGCCATAGATTCTTGCACCCACTTAAAAGTAAAAGCAACTGCATATTCTCACAGGAACAGTGGCGTAGCAGAGAAGCCGTATTTACGCCACATCAATTAATGTAATAATAAATCATTAACCTAACAAAATAAGAAAAACCTAGCAATATTAACTAATATTTTAACACATGAAATAAAAATGCTATTCCTCAAGCCTTGAAAATAGTGGGGTTCAAGTTTTAACAAAATGATAATCTATCGACATTAAATAAATTATAAATTTACAGAAATATACAAAAAATATATGAAAGACGACAGACGGTCGTCTGTCAAACTTCATTACATAATTACGAAGACTCTCTTTAATTCCATTGCAATCTGGATTTATTACTGCTCCGGTGAAACTTCCAACTTTCCATAAAGCTATCGTATAAATCTCTACTTTATCGTACTGTCGTATCAACCAAAACAAGAATGATAATTCCTCTTAACATCAGAATCAGCAAGAGAGAGAGCTCAAACTATTCAAATGTTTGTAAACCTAGCCAACAGCTACGGTCACCAATCCCTAGATATGCAAACTACTTAAACTATCTTACATTTATGACAACACATGCACCCTAGCCCGACGGAGGACTCGACGCTCAGGCGAGAGGGGCCGCTCAGTCCGTAGCATGGCACCTTAGATCACACGGCTACTCCCGCGCGTTCATAGCACTGCGCGCAAACGATAAAGAATATCTCTGACACTGCGTGTGTGCAATCTTAATGTCACTTCACTCACATCCGAATGTTTTCCAATACACTTCTCCACTTCATTTGCCTCCTCAGGAGAGTAGCTGAGTAAATGAGTTTAATGAGGCTGAACTGCTGCCCTCAACGTTATCTTCTTTACGTTTAAATGACACGTTGAAAATTCAATTCAAATGTTTGTATAGCTTATGGGACTTAACTACGGGGTCATCAGTCCCTAAACTTACAAATTACTTATGAACTAACTAATACTAAGGACGGCACAAATATCCATGCCCGAGGGGGGATTCGAACCCCCGACCGTAGTGGCCGTGCAGACCGTGACTGGAGTGCGTCAGTCACCTCGGCCACCGCGGCCGGCCGTTGAAAATTAATATCTCTACAACTTACACTCGTTTGCTACAAAGTTTTAACAAAAGCCTCTCTTAACACGTTGTATTAGTCTCTTTTTCCTTTTATGGCTCTAGCTCTGTACGTGTTTGTAGATCACAAAGCTGAATTCTTTACAAAACAGGGTTATTACTTCGCCTTTCCATTCGGGCTTGGGTGAACGAGAAAAACCAGTAAAAAGATTACACCAAAGCCTTCAGCCTTGAGAATTACAATATCGAATGGTGTGTTGTTATGTGAAGAATATTTGATGTTAAATAGTGGAATATACCATTTATAATCATGAATTCTAACATGTATCTGTGATGATTTCCGGAAATCTTTAAATATGGACGCTATATGAGATCCATAGAGGATGTTGGAAGACAAACAAATTAACAGAACTGGGGGCTAACCCTCCGCGGTAACCAAAACAGTTTAGATCAGTCATGCAAAACAAAGAGTCCACAACGAAAACGTGTGTTATAATTTAGTAGAAAATCCTAAGATATTGTGTTCATATGTAAAGTATACTAATGGCATAACACAATCACTACCTTCACTGAACGATATCGATGGTGATGCTATTGATGACAGTGCCATTAAAGCAGAATTGCTAAACACAGTTTTCTGAAATTTCTCCATCAAACAAGACGAAGCAGATCCTCCAAATTCGAATCAAATACAGCTGCTAGCGTGCGTAATTAATAAGTAGTTGTCCCTGGAGCAAGTCTACTTTGTATACCAATTAGGTTCCTTTGAGAGTATGATGATACACACTTAGCTATCATATACAACCGCTTGCTCAGTGTAAGATCCGAACCCAAAGCCTAGAAAGTTGCACAGTCTCTCCAATATTTAAGAAAGGCAATAGAAGTGACCCGCAGAATTACGCGTCCATATGATTAACGTTGGTTTATTGCAAGATTTTAGAACCTATACGTTTTTCAAACATTATGAACGACTTCGGAGAGAACTAGGCCGAGAGGAATGGCCGCGTGGTCTACGACGTCATGCCGGAGGTACGAGTGCTCCCTCGGGCATGGGTGTGTGTTTGAGTGTTGTCCTTAGTGTAAGTTAGTTTCACGTAGTTGGTAAGTATACAGACCGAAGGCCATAGCAGTTTGAGCCAAAGCTTTCAAAAACATTTGAACATTTAATTTGAAGAGAACGACCTATTGATCTGCAGTCAACACGAATTCAGAAAGTATTCTTGAGAAACATACTCACATGAGGTGATCAGTGCTATCGATCTTAAATTGAGTCCATCTTTATAGATTTCCGGAAGGCATTTGACACTGTACCTTATAAGCGGCTTCTAATTAGAATGCTTGCTTATGAAATATAGTTTCAGTTTTGTTATTGAATTCCTGATTTACAATCATAATGGACACATCACACAGTAATTGACGGAAAGTTATGGAGTAAAACAGAAGTGATATCTGGCGTTCCCCAGGGAAGTTTTGTAGAGCCCCTACTTTTCAAAAATGTTTAAATGTTTGTAAATCTATCGGTCCAAACTGCCTGGTCATCAGTCAGTAGCTTACAAACTACTAAAAGTAAGGTAAACTAACTTAAGGACCACACAGACACCCTTGCCCCTGGGAGGACTTGAACCTCCGACGGCGAGCAACCGCGCGTTCCGCAGCGAGGCGCCTTAGACCGCTCGGCTACTCCACCGCGGGCCCCACTGTTCACTGTCTTTCTTAACGATTTAGCGATAATTTGAGCAGCTCTCTTATTTCGGGGATGATGCTGTCGATTATTGATTAGTAAAGTCACCAGAAGATCAAAGTAAATTGCGAAAAAATTTATATGAGGCAGATGCATGGTGTGAAAATTGGCAACTGACCCTAAATAAAGAAAACAATGAAATGATCAATATTAGCAGTAAAAGAAATCCGTTTATTTTCACGATAAATCAGTCAAAATTTATAGATCGTCTATTCAACTAAATACGTGGGAATTACAATTACCAACAACTTTAATTCCTGGAAATATATCGTTATCAAGGTGAACCAGCTACGTTTCATTGGCGGAACACTTAGAAGATGCAAGAGTTCTACAAAGAAACTACCTACACTTGCACATGTGTGCTTCACATAATGGGTTCCGCACCTGACTGATGAAAAATGCAGAGAAAGTTAACATAAAGGCAGCTTTGATTTGTATGATCATCATACTGGGGAGAAAGTATCACAGGAAACATTATAAGAAAGGTGTTATTTGTTACTGTGAGATCAATTTGCGAAATTTCTTTCACCAACTTTCTCCTCCGAATGCGAACATATCTTCTTATAACTCACCTACATAATAATAAAATAAAAGATGTCAGACGGAAAACGGAAAGCTTTCGGTGTTCCTTTACCCGAGCGTCATTAGATAATGGTAGTACGGCAGAGAAATATCATGAAAGCGGTTCGCTGCACCCTCTGCCATGCACTTACATGTGATTTTTGAGTAATTATGAAGATGTAAACGTAGATACGTATTATTTACTAAGCAAGTCGTTTAATATTGCGTGTTGGAGGATATTGTGGTACCAATATTATCAGTTTGCTGTCCTATTCCGTTAGTGCAACGAATAAAATAAAGATGACTATTCATTCAAGGCTTCTGCTTTGTCCTGATAAGACAGAACAAGAAATACAATATGTCAATTTATATTTATATTTCTGAATTATTGACTGCTGAAAACAGAGTGATTCATTGTTTAACTGAATCGATAATTCAATATCCAATATCTATTCAGTTAAACAATGTATCATTCTGTTTTCAACGGTCAATGTTACCCCAGATAAAGAGTTTACATATTATTGTCTCTGTAAAATACCCTAAGACCGCATTTTAATCTAAACACCCTCTATAACAGAGTAGATAAAACATTAGTACTGTGCATTATCACAATTCCTTATTACCCGTTTCATATTATTTTATAGCTAATTTTTTTTAAATTGAATTATTGTCATATAAATATTATGTTTCTGTTTCATTTTTCTTCTTTATAAGATATCCGAAGATGCCCTAACTAGGCGAAACGCGTCATTAAATAAAAAATATTTGCAATCAAGACATTCTTTTTTCAAGAATTCAATTTAACACGGTTGCTGTACTACACCATGTAAACATGGAAGTAATAATTTCTAACGCCATGCCAAATTCACTAGATACACATCATGAACATCGGAAAAGTAGTAACCGATAAACTTCTTTCCTTTCATCCTTATGCTGGGATGGTCAGTGAAAAACAGTTTCGTAAAGATATGAAATTATTTAGTGCACTTTATTGCAAGTCGCTAAGTACGCGCATTCTCAAATAGTTGACGAATAAAATCACGCATCACGCTCCGCAAGAGCGGGTAGATTTCAATGTTTACGACGTGATATAGAACGAACTATTTAAGGTAGGTTGTTTTTGATATCATAGCAAATTATTCCTGACCTTAAAGAATATTTGTACGAAATTCGGTTGCAAGCGGTCCAGTAGTTCAGGAGGAGATGTGGAACAAACATACACACATAAAGCCAGTTTCATAATATACACTACAGGCCATTAAAACTGCTACTCCAAGAAGAAATACAGGTGATAAACGGGTATTCAATGGACAAATATATTATACTAGAACTGAGTGATTATATTTTCACGCAATTTGGTTGCATAGATCTTGAGAAATCCGTACCTTTGGCCGTAATGACAGCCTTGATTCGCCTGGGCATTGAGTCAAACAGAGCTTGGATGGCGTATACAGGTACAGATGCCCATGCAGCTTCAACACGATACCACAGTTCATCAAGAGTAATGACTGGCGTATTGTAACGAGCTAGTTGCTCGACCTCTATTGATAGACGTTTTCAGTTGGTGAGAGATCTGGAGAATGTGCTGCACAGGCGAGCAGTCGAACATTGTTTCCGTGTCCAGAAAGGCCCGTACAGGATCTGCAACATGCGGTCGTGCATTATCCTGCTGAAGTGTAGTGTTTCGCAGGGATCGAATGAAGGGTAGAGCCTCGGGTCGCAACAAATCTGAAATGTAACGGCCATTGTTCAAAGTCGATTGGAAACTTTCCTCGTGTCAGCACGTTGTAGGTGTCGATACTGGCGCCAACCATGTGTGAATGCTCTGAAAAGCTAATCATTTGCATATCACAGCATCTTCTTCCTGTCGGTTAAATTTCGCGTCTGTAGCACATCATCTTCGTGGTGTAGCAGTTTTAATGGCCAGAAGTGTATATAAAACTGAATAAAAAAAATACAATTTTGAATAAGTTCCTCAAGTTTTTTTAATTCGTGAACCGGTTTTCGATTAAAAATAAACTTGTGGAACATACTCAAGATTGTGATTTTGAATTCAGTACAGTATTATGATGTTGCACCAAGAACCGACGGGAGAATCAGTAAAAATGTATAAAACTGCCCTAAATTGAGATAAACAGTAAAGTCTGAAGATGGCCTTATAAGCCGAAAACCGGTTCACGATTTAAAATAAACTTGTGGAACATACTGAAATTTGAGATTTTTAACTCAGTATGATGATGTTCCGCCGAGAACCGACGGAAGAAATAGTCAAAATATATAAAACGCATTGCTTTAATTTCATATAAAAACTAGATGTTCTGAAGTAGCACTTTACAGTGAAAAAACTTGTCTGAAACTAGAATCAGGTGTTCGAGATTTCTTTTCCTGGAAAGGGCTAGAATTCCGAGTACATGTAAACTGCAGGCCGAAAACAGAGATATGTGTGCAAACTCGGACGTCAGCGTCAGTTGTTGACAGAGTGAAGCCCTCAGAGCTGTGGAGAGAGCCGAGCTGTCAAATTCAGACAGTTTACGTTGGCATGACTGATGCGTCACCTGAAAGACGAAAGCAAACAAGCAACGCAGCGGACGACGTGCTGCGCGATGAATCACAGGTGCGACCCAGCGATATTCTTGTCACGGGAGGCACTTTTTCGCTACCCGGAGGTAAACGCTCTCTCCGTGCGCTAATAAGAAATTAAGTACGCCTTACGGCAGCCAGGAACGGGGAGCCTTTTAATAGTCTGCCCTTTAACATGGACGGCGATACTTTGTTTTTCTTACACTCCTTTGTGAAAGTTAAGTGCCTGACATTACAATGTCCTCTGAGTCTTCTTGGAAGCTTGTTCCCAAAAATGTAGCAATTAAGATTTTTTTTCCTTTTCTCTCTTTTACTTCCTCGCGAATTTATCGTGGTAGCAAGAAGAGAACATCAGACAGTTTTTCTTGTCGGTAACAGTGTCTAGGAGCCTTGCACTTGTATAATGATGTCTTGCTGTCGTCGAAAGAAAAAGAAGTAAGTTGTTTCTTATATTGCCACGAACGCGTAAAGTCCCACTACAAGTTACGTCTGCCTGTGAACCCTGATCTCAAGAACTATTATGCTGATTACTATACCGCTTTCACTAACTTAGAGACTGATTCACGAGGAATATTTGTAGATACAATTTATTAATCTTTCGTTCAAATTAGTTGAACTTGTGATTTTTGACCATTAAGTCCTGTCTTCTGAGAATTTCCCTGGTGTGCTTAGCTTACCTGTTTATGTTAGGCTTTTACTTACGTTCAAGTATTTGTTAAGCTTAAGGGACTTAACTGCGGTCTAAAGCGTCTCGCTGCGGAGCGCGCGGTTGCTCCCCGTGGAGGTTCGAGTCCTCCCTGGGGCATGGGTGTGTGTGTTTGTCCTTAGGTTAGTTTACTTAGGTTTAAGTAGTTTGTAAGCTACGGACTGATGACCACACAGTTTGGTCCGATAGATTTACAAACATTTGAATTTGAAACTTAACTCCGGGGTCATCCGTCCCTAAACTTACAAACTACTTATGAACTAACATACACTAAAGACAGCACAAACATCCATGCCCGAGGGAGGATTCGGACCTCCGACGTGGGAGGCTGCGCGATCCGTAACGTGGGGCTCCAGACCGCTCGGCTACTCCCGCGCGGCTAGGCTTATACCACTAGCTACATGGGTATCACTAAGAGTCTACGGCATTGTCTGTCAAAGTAGATCCTATGCGTAACTCGATTTCATCCCTGTTATTGCTTGTACTTGTGTAATATAATAAATTAAGTTCAAATGTCTGTAAATCTATCGGACCAAACTGCGTGTTCATCAGTCCGTAGCTTACAAACTACTTAAACCTAGGTAAACTAACCTACGGACAAACACACACACACACACACACACATGCCACAGGGAGGACTCGAACCTCTACGGCGAGCAACCGTGCGCTCCGCAGCGAGATGCTTTAGACCGAATGAATTAAGTGGCTAGATTGCCGCTCATATGGTGGGAACCGATAGATCCTCGATGACAGTATAACGGTTGCAGCTGTTATTGTATAACATCAATACGCAACCTTTTCAATGTCATGCAGGATGAATCGGTTCCTACCACATCATCGGCTATCAGGCTCTTGATTTCATTGTGTTACACAAGTACAAGCAACAACATGGACGAAATCGAGCTGTGCATCACATCAACACATTTCAACTCCCTTAAGGGACTTTTACCATCAGGTATCATGGCCCTTGAAAGTGTGTAATAACAAAACCAGTATTTAAAATGAAAGTGAAAGAAATATTTTAAATGAAGTTGCGTCGCCTATATTAAATATCAGTCCGTAAAATGCGGTATCAGACTGTATCACTTGTGGAATGGTCAGTTTGGCTGTCTCTGTGTCTGAATCGTGATTGTTACCATAGTTAATTAGAACAGACTGACGTCAAATCCTATAACAAATGTTTCCAGTTGCGAATAAATTTCTTTCTTTCTTCCACTTGTTACGGTAGACGGTAACACAATATCTCTACAACAGAATGATGATTCACAGAATGTGAGTGATGTTATCACAAAAGATGTGTTATAATCGACTTCCCTTACAAAAGGATGGAAAGGCTGATAGATGCTGACCTCGGGGAAGATCAATTTGGATCAGGAGAAATGTAGGAATACGGGAGGCAATACCCACCTTACAACGTATCTTAGAAGATACATTAAGGAATGGTAAACCAACATTTCTAGCTTTTGTAGATTTGGAGAAAAATTTTGACAATGTTCACTGGAATACACTCTTTCAAATTCTGAAATCAGCAGCGGTAAAATAGAGGGAACGGAAGGTTATTTAAAACTTGTACATTAACCAAACAGCTGTTATTAGAGTTGAAGGGCATAAACAGGATGCAGTGGTTGGGAAGGAAGTATGATAGGATTGTAGCCTTTCCTCAGTGTTATTCAATTTGTCCATTGAGCAATCTGTGAAGGAAAGAAAAGAGAAACCTGGAGAAGGAATTAGAGTTCAGGATGAAGAATTAAAAAAGATGCCTTTTGATGAGACAGCAAAGGACCTTGAAGAACAGTTGAACGGAATGGACAGTGTGTTGAAAGGAGCGTATAAGATGAACAGTAACAATAGCAAAACAAGGGTAATGGAATCCAGAGTTAGAAAATCAGGAATCATGCTGAAGGAATTACATTAGGTAACGAAGCAATAAAGGTGGTGGATGCATTTTGTTACTTGGGCAGTAAAATAACATATGAAGGTCTTAGTACACAGGATATAAAATGCAGAATGGGAATTGGAAGAAAAGTGTTTTTGAAAAAGAGATATTTGTTAAAATCGGATATTAATTTAAGTGTAAGTAAGTCCATTTAGAAGGAGTGTTACCTCGTACGGGAGTGAAACTAGGACGATAAACAGTTTAGACAGGAAGCGAATGGATGCTTTTGAAATATGGTGCTACAGAAGAATGCTGAAGATTAGGTGGGTGGATTACGTAACTAATGAAGAGGTACTGAATAGGATTGGGAAGAAAAGAATTTTTGGCTCACCTTGACTGAAAGAAGGAATCGATTGCTACGAAACATTCTTAAACAGAAGGAATCGTAAATTTAGCTTTGGAAGAAAGTGTGTGTCGGGGAAAATCGCAGAGAGAGACGAATATAGTAAGCAGATTCAGATGGATGTGGGTTGCCGTTCTTATGAGGAGATGAAACTCGCTCAGGATGGAGTAGGGTGGAGAGCAGTCTCTGGACTGAAAAACCACAATAACAACAACCTCGCTTACTTTAATAAAAAGAAAATGTCAAAGTCACGAGTCACATAAAATCGTTGTTGCACCATTTCTATTAAATGTTTTTAAAAATTGGTCCTGCTAAGAAGTTAGATGTTAAATACAAACGACTAGTCTGTGGAGCACAGAAGCACTACGAACTATGAATCATTAAAATATGAAATATGCACACACTGATTTGCAAAGCTACGAGTAAGATATACATCTACTCAGGCGGAAACACACATGTCTCCTCTCTGTTCAAGAAATAATCAATTCGAAATTACACATTACCTATTCCTAGAGGGAATTAATAACAATTTTGAAAGGATAGGTTGCTACTCACCACATTTTTGATGATTCGCAGAAAGGCATACATAAAACATTACATGTATACTTAGCTTTCTGCCTTCTTCAGATATAGAAACGCATTCTCTCTCTCTCTCTCTCTCTCTCTCTCTCTCTCTCTCTCTCTCTCTCTCTCTCTCCTCTCTCTCTCTCTCTATGCCGGCCGCTGTGGCCGAGCGTTATGCGGCACGCCAGTCACAGTCTACACGGCCACTACGGTCGGGGGTTTGAATCCCCCCTCGGGCATGGATATTTGTGCCGACCTTGGTATTAGCTAGTTCATAAGTAGTTTGACCCCGTATTTTTTAAGTCCCATGAGCTCTACAAACATTTCAACATTTCTCCCTCTCTCTCTCTCTCTCTCTCATACACACACACACACACACACACACACACACACACACACACACACATAAACACGATTGCTGTTACCAGCCACTGTGGCCAGACTGTGGGACTGTCCCATGCAAGAGCAACAAATAGTGGTGGGGGTGAGGAGGCAGCATGGAGAATGGAGGGGATGGATGAAAGGTGTGATTGGGAAGTACGCCAGCACTCTCTGACTGACAGGAAGGAAGGGATGTGGAGGGAAGGAACGGGTAGTGGGATGGAAGAAATACTTGAGGCTAATGTGTGGGCAAAGAAGAGGATGGGAGGGTGATCTAGGCAGGAAGTAACGAAGTTTTAAGCCGGGTGATTACGGTAACATAGGATATATTGCAGGAAGAGTTCTCACCTGTGTTACACAGCCTATGCCATACGGATCTTCCCCACAAACACCAGCTCTTGTGAAGTTCGCCCAGGCATAAACCCTGGCTATTTCCTGCCCCCCCCCCCCCCCCGCACCATCCTCCCCTCCCCTTCCCTGTGTGTGTGTGTGTGTGTGTGTGTGAGAGAGAGAGAGAGAGAGAGAGAGAGAGAGAGAGAGAGAGAGAGAGAGAGAGAGAGAGAGAGAGAGTATGTACTTCTATATCTGAAGAAGACCGTAACAGTCGAAAGTTAAGTAAACTACTAATCTCTTATGTGTGTCTTTCTGCGAAACATGTCTGCAGTGAGTAAAGACCTACCCTTTCGAAAGTGTTTTTGATGACTTGAAAATTGAGAAGATAATTTCTAGCGATGTGCAGGGCTGTGGTATAAAGAACATAAGCTTCAGTGAACAATGAGGTGCAATACTGTGTTACTAAAATATTCATGTAGAACAAATAGTTCATTGTTATTTAACTCGATTTTCCATCACCCTTATCTGACATTGTTGGGATGAAAATAGTCCATTTTATGATATAGAAGACGGAGATATTTTTTTTAAGTATTGGCTCTATTCAAAGAGAAATCGGTACTGCATTAAGAAATTAGAATCATTTTAACTTAAGTTCCTGATCACAAGATCTTTTGTGAATGCCACCTCACATTCCAATAATGAACAAAGTAAAGAGTTTCCTATCTCTGCAGTAATCCTTACAAAAATTGTCAACATATAATTCAGATCTTAATGAAAATTTCCATTTGCTTCCAATACAAAAGCATTTTCGCCTTCCGTAACTCCATCTTTTTTTTTTTTTTTTTTTTTCCTTCCGTAACTCCATCTTTTTTTAAATCCTTCCACAAACAAACTCACTGCAACTGCAGCATATTATTCATTATTCATCTCTCTCTATTGTCACTTACTAACGACTACCACTTCACATTCTAAGGTAGTTAGTTTACAGTGTTGACACATTGTAATTTGTTACTTCAGATCATTTGTTCTTGGTTTCGAGGCTCGCTGCCGGCTGCAGTGGCCGAGCAGTCTGCGGCGTGCCAGTCACGGTCTGCACGGTCACTGCGGTCAGGGGTTCGAATCCCCCTCGGGCATGGTTGTTTGTACGGTCTTTAGTATAAGCTAGTTCATAAGTAGTTTGTAGGTTTAGGGGCTAATGACCCTGTAGTTAAGTCCCATAAGCTCTACAAACATTTAAACATTTTCCAGGCTCGCTATTTAAACCCACTTGTCATTCCAAGTTACCTTTAATTCTAGGCTATATATATACAAATCTACGCGCTGCAGCATTGTAAGTGTGCCAGTGGTGGAGTATAAACCTACAGAGTATTCCGACCAGTTCACTGAGTTAAAGCCAGTCAGCATGCCCTTGACACTTGGCAGCTTATGATGGTAGTCACTGCAGACCCCCTTCCTTCTTATTCTAGCTACAAGTAAGACTAATCTACTCTCTACACTACATCACGTCATGATCGGTGATCGTGTCATGATCGGTGATTGTCATACCTACCCCAGATCCAGGGAACAGACTATTACAGCCAGTAAATACAACCAATCTGTCCCCCATAGGAATGTTTCGACATGGCAGTCCTAGTTGGTTTTTGGTGCACATCATGGTAGGTTCTATCTCAATATGTCTGTCAAAATGTTTTAGAAAATAACATCAGCTAACTCAATGACGACACTGAAGGTTTGTTCTGAGCGTAATAATCGTACATATGTTCAGTAGATGGATGGATAGTTCAGAGGTAATGTCTTCGAAAGAGGGACACTCATAGATGTGTGTTCATGTGTACCACCTAAGACTCCACAGCCACACAGTGTGGCCTGTTTCCCGATTCGACAAAGATGTGCCATGTAGATTTCAGGAAGTGCAGAAGACCTCTCTCGGGTTTGAAGACTTGTTAACCTTTCTGCGATATCTGGGAGAAAAAGTTGGGTCCACTGTCCGGTTTCCCCGTGTGTTCACGCATCCTGGTAGTTCCAATCCCCTTCTCTTGGTCGCAGATGTACTTTCGCATCATAATCCAAAGATCCATTACACCCTGTCTTGCCTGTTTTTCTTCACCCATATCCTGGCTGTTTGCTCTCTGATCTTAATGTCTAGAGCTCTTCCTGGAGTAGTTCTGTAGACACCAACACAGCGGGGCAGAACGCTCTGCTCATGGCCATGGTAGGCAACACACTCGTGCGTGTGCGGACCCAGACTCGATATCTGTAGCCCACTATAGACGCCAGTATACAGTAATGATACAACTTCATGAGGTCGGGTGGTAGGTGAAACCTCCGATGCACGATCCCCGCCAAGTTATACATCGCCAAGAGTGATCTTTCAGTTACAGCGTATAGGTATGCTGTGTAATTCCATTTCTCATTAATTATTATCCATAGGTATGGGCTTCCTTTCGTCTGATAATGGGTACCTCATTAATTTTCATAGTGGGATTCCTAATTAGTTGTCCTTTCAGTATTAAACAGAATTGTTGAGCACTATTTCTAACGTCGTTCTGGTGCACCAGGTTGACAGTACATTCATTGCGGTTTCAACTCTTTGTTTTAGATCTTTGCGGCTCCAGCCGCCAACCAGCAGGAGGAGGTCATCAGCCTAGGCTACCGCATCCTGTATGTCATCACAGTTCTTGAAGTTTTCCAAGTGTGGCACGATACTGAGGTCCCAAAAGAGGACAGAGCCCTGAAGGCACCCTTACGCTGGGGAATGATAACCACATCTCCAGGTCTTAAAAGTAGCTCCTCAGATACCCCAGGGCACTCTGTCTCCCATAGGTAGAAGAAGAGTGACGATCGTCCTAGGTTATCAATGGTACCACTGATGTACAGCCAGTCTGTTAGCCAGCAGTCTCTCTCTAGTAACTTTCCCGGGATATCAAGCAGGCAGATCGGCCTATAGGACATCGCCAGAGGTGGATCCTGATCGGCTCCTTTCTTGATGACGACAATTTTTCCTTTTTTTCCTGATCTTTGGTAACTTTCCACTTCTGAGGCATCGATTGAACAGTTTAGTTGGTTGGGGTACCAAGCTGGGAGGCGAGAAGTTATAACACTTCAGACGTGATCCCATCGGGTCCTGGGGCTTTGCCCTTATTCAGAGTTCTGATTTTCCTGGCAAACGTCTCCTGAGAAAAAGTGTAAACTGTTGTTCTCGTAGTCCAGGAAGTCCCCTTTGTATCTCATTGTCAAAGGGCTGCTCATCATTATGGGGGAGGGTATGGAGCAGGACCTCGGCACTTTCCTGCCAGAACTTTGTCAACCTTTTCCCAACCTTGTCGCTGTAGAGGACTATTGGGGATATAATTTTTTCTCTATCTCGTAGGGGACATGCAAGGGGTCCAAGGTTAGCTGAGTTTATCATAGACGTCCTAGCTGCGAATCGTGGTAGCTCGCAACTCTTACTCTTGATCGAATGGCTCCTCTAATTCCCAGTCTCAGGTGTGCCAGTGTTGTCGCTCTTACCAGCCACAGAACGCTGGTAATACCTCCTCGCCCGTCTGACACACTGCCGCAGTTGTTCGACGAACCATGGTGAGGGAGAGGCGGCCGCTGTGGCCCGCCTCCTTATCGGTGCTGCGGTCTTTACCACGTACACCAGCGCACCCCCTACTTGTTCAGCCGTAACGTCGAAAAAAATGTTTAATGTTTAAATGTTTGTAAATCTATGGTCCTCAACTGCTAGGTTAGTAGTCCGTAGCTTACGAACTACTTACACTAAAGTAAACTAACCTAAGGACAACCCAAGAGAGGGGATTCGAACCCCCGACGGCGAATGGCCGCGCGCACTGCGGCACGGCGCCCCAGTACGCACGGCCAATCCGCCGTCGCCGTGACGTCGTCATCCATTTCCTCCGACAATGGAGGCATGTCACATTCCCTGGCAGGACTACCCAGTTTGTTTTATTATAATTTAATTGCAATCACAACCAGTGAATATGATTTGCTTCAGTGATGGAGCCTATTTTAATTTAGATGAGTTTGTCAATATGTAAAATCGGCGCGTTTTGAGGGCGGAGAATCCGCATTTCGGGATGGGGAAATCTCTACACCCTCGACGGATGAGTGGTGTTCATTGTCCGGTCACAGAATAATCTGTGCGATATTCCTTGAGGGCATGGTGACAGCCGAATGGTACGTGAAGGTGGTGAAAAATGATTTGATCCCCATTATCCAAAATGATCCAGATTTGGAGAGGATGTAGTTAATGCAAAACGCAGCTAGTCTCCGTCCAAGCATGAGAGTGTTTGATGTCCTGGAGGGGCACTTTGGGGGCCGCATTCTGGCTCTGGGGTACCCAGAGCACACTGACATCGTGTGAACAAATAACCCCAAAACTAATGCCGAGCTCAGCTGTTCAGAAGGTCATCGACAGCATCGATGTGCCGCCACTCAGCAAATCATGTCGAACATTGTAGTGTAACTATGTATGTTCACTAACATCAAACATCACAGAGATTGTAATTTCAACTTGTACAAAACTGTTTTATTTTGAAATAAGTCCTGAAATGAGAGCCCAGCTAGTCTGTTCCTCCTATAGTTCCAAATTTTCCTTTCTTGGCATCAGACTGTTCGTATCCAAAGTTTTTCAGTGCAAATTCAATGGGAGAAGTCTTGATATTATAATTAATTAACTGGTTAAACTGAATAAAAATAGTTCCACTGTATATACTCAAACAAGGAACAAGATTTATTATACTTCACTTCAGTACAACAGAAGATTTTCCAACAGATTTCACAAGGAATAAAGATTTCATGCAAGACAAAAATGAAACTTTATCTATCAGCTAAGACTAGTTCCAATGATGATGACTTAGTTAAATATAAGGAATACTGTAAAATATTAAAAAAAAAGTAATTCAGACATCTAAACAAATGCACTATGAGAAAAAGATAGCAAAATCAGTCAACAAAATGAAAGCAATATGGGACATAGTGAAAGAGGAGTCTGGTAGAAACAGAAAGGAACAGGAGCAGATAGCATTAAAAGTAGATCATACATTAGTAACGCTGGGCATAGTGTGGTAAATCTATTTAACAAGTACTTTATATATGTACTGATAGTGTGGGATTGTCAGGGTCAGTAAATAATGCCCTTGAACATTGGAAACTAGCATTTACAAATAACTTCAGGAACATGAATATGTCACTCACTTCACCCCAAGAAATAACTTGCATAATAAAATCTTTAAAAACAAACCATTCTAGTGGTTGCGACAAAATATCAACAAAGATAATTAAAGGATATCCTTGTGAATTTAGCACAATTTTAAGTTATTTGTGTAACCAGTCTATTATAACTGGAACATTTCCTTATTGGTTAAAATATGCCAATATTAAACCTCTATTCAAGAAAGGGGATACAGAAATACCATCAACCTACAGACCGATTCACTTTTACCAGTATTCTAGAAAAGGTAATACACAAATAGCTTCTCAACCACCTAACCACAAATGACATATTGTCTAGAACACAGTTTGGATTTCTGAAAGGTTTCGATATCGAGAAGGCTATTTAAACCTACAGTGTGTGAACCATAACATCCTTTTAAGTAAATTAGAATTCTGTGGTGTCACGGGAATTGCTACAAAAGGTTCAAGTCGTACCTTCCTAACAGGAAACAAAGAGTGTCAGTGCAAGGGTCTTGTGAATTATGCCAACAGTCATCATTAGATTGGGAAGAAATTACATGTGGTGTTCCACAAGGATCCATGTTAGGCCCAATGCTTTTTCTTGTGTACATTAATGACCTCTCATTAGTTACATTGCCAAAAACAGAGTTCGTTTTGTTTGCAGATGATACAATTATTGCAATAAATAGCATGTCGAGCTTAGTTTTAGAAAGGTCTGCTAATGATATTTTCATTAACATTAATAAATGGTTTAAAGTTAACTCATTGACATTAAACTTTGAAAAGACTCACTACATGCAGTTCAGAACATGTAAGAGATTCCCATCCAGTAAACATATAAAGTACGAAGAAGAGCAGATAGAAGAGGTTGACAGTATAAAATTCCTGAGATTACAACTTGATAATAAATTCAGGTGGGAGGAGAACACCACAGAACTGCAGAAATTACTTAAAAAATCTGTATTTGCAATATGTTTCGTATCAGACATAGGAGACATCAAAATAAAAAAGCTTGCATACTTTGCTTACTTTCATTCCATAATGTCATATGTTATAATATTTTGCGGTAACTCTTCAAGTCAAGCAAAAGTTTTCAGAGTCCAAAAGCGTGTAATACGAATTATTTGTGGTGTAAATTCACGGACATCTTGCAGAAACCTCTTCAAAGAACTAGGTATACTAACTACTGCCTCTCAGTATATTCATTCCTTAAGAAATTTGTCATAAACAATATATTCCTTTTTCCAACAAACAGCTCAGTCCATACCTACAATATTAGGAACATCAATGGTCTACACAAGGACTTCAAAGCACTTACTTTAGTTCAAAAATGGAACACACATTTTCAATAATTAACCAACAACCTTAAAAAAATTTAGCTACAAATGAAGGTCAATTTAAGAGGAGCCTAAAAAACTTTCTACTGGCTAACTCATTCCACTCCACTGACGAATTCTTAAACAGAACCAAATGATGCATGTATCTGTATTCATACTATTAGTATTATCATATTATCAGCTTGTAAAAAGTGTTTGTACCTCTATTAGTAATAATATATTATCAACTTGTGAAAAAATTTAGATATATTGACATTTTCGAAATCCACGAGGATCACCTCAACACGGATCTATAGAACGAACGAACTAATCTAATCTAGACATAACATTACATAACCAGGTACAATTCTAGATCTCTCCCACCCAATACATTACAACAAAAACAATGACAAAAACTTTTTTTCTACATTGCACAGAGTTCATGGACATAACATCTCTATCGATCTTCTTTTATGCAGTTCTTCATGAGCAGTTCTTCATATCTTTGCCCACAGCAAGAGACTACCCAGATGTCCACCTGGGAAAACAAAAATCCGAGGCAGAACTTGCTAACAAAATATATTTGGTCGTCTTGTGTCGGTAAAGAGGAATATAGTGTAAACTGTTACACTACAACATGTCATAACTTCTATCCGAATATCTGTAGTAACGTTTACATACTGAATTAAATGTGCAAATTTATGATAAAGGAGAGGAAGGAAGAAGGATTAGGAAGGAAAGGATTGACAGTGGCTGCTTTAGGGCATTGAAATGAAGCAATGGCGACAAGTGAAAATGTGAGTCGGACCGAGAATCGAACCCGGGTCTCGCGCTTTGGGCCAGCGATCGCCTTATCCACTTGGCCACCCGTGCTCGCATCCTGGCCGTCTCACATGTCGCATGCTATGGCTATAGCGCCCCTATCGTTCATGCCCTCTCACACTCGCCATTTCGGATTTCCGTGCGAGGTCGAACATACGACCGCATCTGCGCTGAAGTAATTGAAGCCGACGACGTCGTCGCGTCTAAATATTATTTTGGTGTGGTGTCTGTTCTTTCGGACATGTCCGAAAGAACAGACACCACACCAAAATAATATGAATGAAATGTGGGCATGCACTATTGTATTTGTGTCATATAGTCCAATAACTGACACTGTATGTGTGTGTTGCGTGTGCCTGACAGGTGATCCTGGTGCTGAAGACGGTCGGCATGTACGACATCACGACGGCGAAAGTGATGCTGCAGATCGTGTCGCACGTGCTGGCCTACATGAACTCGTGCGTGAACCCCATCCTGTACGCCTTCCTGTCGGACAACTTCCGGAAGGCGTTCCGGAAGGTGATCTACTGCGGGCCGGCCGGCGGCGGCGCGCAGCGGGGGCGGAGCATGGGGCAGCGCGGGCGGCCGGACGGCGCCGCCGTGGGGGCGGGGGCGGCCGCGGGGGCGGACGGCGGCGCGCCGCTGCGCCCCCTGCACGCGCACACCGCCAACGGCACCAAGACGACGCGCGCAGACGCTTCCACCGACGACCTGCTCTGAGCGGCTCCGCGCACCAGGTCAGCCTCCTGGCTCTTTCCCTACTACCTAGCACTGCCATGCTTTCCTTTGTCTCTGTGCACCAGTCCAGTCTGTCGGCTCTGTCCCTACTACCTAGCACTACCACGCTTTACATTGTTTCTGTGCACCAGGTCAGCCACTTGGCACTTTCCCTACTACCTAGCAGTACCACGCTTTCCATTGTCTCTGTGCGTCAGGTCAGCCACTTGGCTCTTTCCCTACTACCTATCACTGTCATGCTTTCCATTGTCTCTGTGAACAAGGCTAGTCTCTCAGCTCTTTCCCTACTACCTACCTCTACCATGCTTTCCATTGTCTCTGTGCACAAGGGCAGCCACTTCGCTCTTTCCCTACTACCTACCTCTACCATGCTTCCCATTGTCTCTGCGCGTCAGGTCAGCCACTTGGCTCTTTCCCTACCTATCACTGCCATGATTTCTATTGCCTCTGAGCTCCAGGCTAGTCTCTTGGCTCTTTCCCAACTACCTAGCACTACCACACTTTCCACTGTTTCTGTGCACCAGGTCATCCTCCTGGCTCTTGTCCTACGACCTATCACTGCCATGCTTTCCATTGTCGCTGTACACCAGGTCAGCCTCTTGGCTCTTTCCCTACTACCTAGCACTGCCGTGCTTTTCTGTGCACCAGGCTATTCTCTCGGCTCTTTCCCTACTACCTATCTCCACCATGATTTCCATTGTCTCTGTGCACCAGGTCAGCCACGTGGCTCTTTCCCTATTACCTATCACTGCCATGCTTTCCATTGTCTCTGTGCACCAGGGTAGTCTCTCTGCTCTTTCCCTACTACCTATCTCCACCATGATTTCCATTGTCTCTGTGCACCAGGTCAGCCACGTGGCTCTTTCCCTATTACTTATCAGTGCCATGCTTTCCATTGTCTCTGTGCACCAGGGTAGTCTCTCAGCTCTTTCCCTACTAGCACTACCACGCTTTCCATTGTTTCTGTGCACGAGATCAGCTACTTGGCTCTTTCCCTACTACCTAGCAGTATGACACTTTCAATTGTTTCTTTGCACCAGGTCAGCCACTTGGCTCTTTTCCTACGACCTAGCAGTACCACACTTTCCATTGTTTCTGAGCGCCAGGTCAGCCTTCTGGCTCTTTCCCTACTACCTAGCAGTACCACGCTTTCCATTGTGTCTGTGACCAGGTCAGCCACTTGGCTCTTTTCCTACGACCTAGCAGTACCACACTTTCCATTGTTTCTGAGCGCCAGGTCAGCCTTCTGGCTCTTTCCCTACTACCTAGCAGTACCACGCTTTCCATTGTGTCTGTGACCAGGTCAGCCACTTGGTTCTTTCCCTACTACCTAGCAGTACCACACTTTCCATTGTTTCTGAGCGCCAGGTCAGCCTTCTGGCTCTTTCCCTACTACCTAGCAGTACCACGCTTTCCATTGTGTCTGTGACCAGGTCAGCCACTTGGCTCTTTCCCTACTACCTAGCAGTACCACACTTTCCATTGTTTCTGTGCAGCAGGTCAGCCACTTGGCCACTACCTAGCACTACCAAGCATTCCATTGTCACTGCATGTGGTTTGTGTGGTTTGTTCTCCTTAAATAGTAGACAGTGTCGGCTCACTCCTAAAATGATTGGGACCGAGCGAGTTGGCGCAGTGGTAACACACTGCACTCGTATTCGGTAGGATGGTGGTTCATATCCAACTCTGGCCATCCAAATTTTCTGTGATTTCTAACAAATCTCTCCAGGCAAATGTCGGGTTGGTTCCTTTAAAAGGGCATGGTCGATTTCCTTTCTCCATTCTCACCCAAATATCCGAGCGTGAGCTCCATCTTTAATGAACACGCTGTCGATTGGACGTTAAACCCTGAGATTCTTTCCTTCCTTTAAAATAATTGAAAGAAAGTAGGAACTGAGGTATCAGTGTGCTCATGGACGTCGGGAAAACCGGAGTAATCGAACATGAGGTTTTCGGGCAGGTCGAATATATCGGCAAAATGGTCAACAAAATGCTGTGCCTTACTGGCGTTGTCGGGAAGAGGAAGGTTATTATGGAGAAGAGGGTATGTGGGGACTGAGTGACTGCCAGTAAGGCGGTGGAAGGCCTTCCAATATTTGGAGGAGTTGATGGGGAGTGTGGCATTAAGACGGATGCAGGTGTGTCACAAATCCCGGCGTTTCTTCATGGTCAAGGGGTTTCTGATGTTTCGTTGTAGTTGCCGGTGGCGTAGGAGTGTGTCCCGATCATGGGTCCGCAGGAAGGAATGATACAGAGGACAGGATTCTCGGAGCAGGAGGACAGCCTGTGGGGGCGGAAGGCTGACGGTGAGGATGGATGGCTTTGGTGGGGATATGGGCTTCAACGGCGTCATCAACAGTCTGGTGCAGGAAGGAGGCATGGTCGATATCATTGGGGGTAAGAAGAGAAAGGGGGTGGCTAGCAACCGAGGTGTTAATGGAACGACGGTAGGCATCCCAGTCGGGTTGCAGGGGTTAAAGGTGAAGAGTACGGGGTCGTGGTCACTGCGAATGAGGTCAAGGACTTCCGCCTGCAGGCGTCCCAGTAGGTTAGGAGAGACAAGGACTACATCGGGAGTGGTATTGCTTTCGGGGCGCATAGAACTCGGGAGGGGAACAGAGTCGCCCCGAAGCATGGGTAGGAACTGATGCCACCGTCGAAGTTTGGTGGCAGTGTGGGAATGAAGGTTAAGGTCGGCGGCAATCAGACAGGTCGTGATGGAGTTGTCTATGTATGTAAGGATGAGTTGTTCAGCGGGATTATTGATGGGGGTTGTGGCCGGACAGGGTGGTGGCGCACTCCGCCTCGAGTGAGGGGGGGGGTATCAGTGTGGTGAAGGGTGTAAGGAGCGGTCGAGATGGAATGACGAGTTGGAGGAAGGTTTCGTTTAGGAGGAAGGCATCCACACGGTGTTGGGAGAGGGTGTGCATAAAGAGGTTGGTGGGGAGGGAGCGGATATTCTGGTAAAGAAATCGGTGGGGCGGGCCTGACATAACGGGTACTACGGAGGGGAGAGGGAAGGGAGGGGACGACGGGAAAGAGGTTAAGGGAAGTTAAACGAGGGTGGCGCCGTGGGAGAAGGTGAAGTGGGAGTTGTTGTGGGAAAGTGTGGCAATTGTTTGCAATTGCCACACGGAGCAGGCAGCGAGGACGATCTGTTGGAGGGAGTGAGGACGCTGGAATGGCTGAATATTTTGGATGACTGTGGTGTTGTAGCAGATGACGTCCATCCACTGTGGGGGGGGGGGCAAGCAGGGAATGTTTGGGATGCATGGGATGGTCAATGGGGGGAACTGTCAGTTTGGGGGAGGTGGTTTGAGGGCGAGCGATCCTGACATTTATAGGAGTAGGTGGGGTGGGGGCCACCACAGGTGTTGGAGATGGGGGGAGAGGAAAGATTGGGGCATTGCTTGAGGAAATGCGACTGTTTGCAATAGGGACAGGTGGGTGGGTTTCTACACTTCTCTGTAAGTTGTCATTGTAGGTGAGGGATTCGCCACACTTATATGACTGAGGAGAGGAGCGTGAGGGATCCACCTGTAGCCACCCCCTCAGTGAGGAGATGGTTGATAGAGGTGGGGCCTTCATTGAAGACCCGCATGAGGTAGATGGGGCCATGGTCATTATGAATCCGCTTGGCGGATCGGACATGGAGGTCAGGGATGGCTTGGAGGTGGGCCAACACCTCACCCTCCATGATCACCAGGCTAAGCTTGGTGATAACGGCGGTGAGGGTGGGTGGGCGGTGGGCCGCTTGTGGCTGGGACAGAGATGAGGTGGCAGAGGTGGTGTAAGGTGTAAGGCGAGCATGCTCCCCGAACGTAATCCGGGGAGTGTGCTGGAGAAGGTCAGTATGAAAGGTGAAAGGTGGGGGAGTGGGTTTTAATGAGGATGGAGTCCTTCTGAGGAATGAGTTGGAAGGGAGGTGCTTAGGGGAAGTATTTGTAGATTTTGCGGGACAGGTGGCAGTTGTCAGGGGCAGGGCGGGAAAGGACGTAGGTAAAGAGCTGGGGGGCCGAGGCGACAAAGGTTTCGGATGGGGAAATTGGGGAGGTGTCCAAGGTCAGGCTGGGGAGGAGAGGAGCAGAGGCCGTAGTGGAGGGGGCTTTTTCTGAAGTGCTGGGAAGGGGATCCGCACTGGTGCGTTTTACTTGTTTCTTCTGTACTGTGTAGGTGGGAATGTACTGGGGAATGGATTGGAGAGGAATATTGTGGGGAACTGAAAGGCCAGACATTTGACGGTTTGGGTTGGATGGAGCTGGGGACTTTGTTACAGTGATTCTCTCTCTCTCTCATTACAGCTCCTTTTATACACGATTTTAATGCACAGTCACTGACGTTTTGCTGTCCAGAGCCATCTATAGGACATTTTTTGAACTTTTGTTTTCCTCTTGGTTCTTATCATTGCAAGCATGTGTGCCATTTTTACCTGTCTATCTACATTATTCCATTATTTATTAAGTTTTCAAATTTATACTGACTTTTTGATCACCTGGTGTGTAACGTTAATTGAACGCTTATTGCCTGCCTGTTATTGGACTCCACTGTAAATAAAATTTCAGCTTGTACGAAGTGCCGTGAACTAATGTGTCTTCTGGTGGTTCGCAGGTGCGGGTCGGGCCGTCGGCCAGGTACCGGGTGCTGGGTCGCCGCTACTAGCTCCCGCCTGCCCCCCGCAGCCTCGGCCGCCGCCCGCGCATGCGCACTCCAGCGCCGCACTGCCAGCCTCGCCGTCTGCCGTCTCCCCAGGCTCACACACGGCGCGGCCCCCTCACGTTTCCCTGACAACGCCCTTAACCCGAAGTTGGTCCGTAACGCCGCATTTCTGGGTCCAGAACAGGTCCAATTCGAAAATTACAACGTAATATTCCCCCTTCTTATTCCACTTACCGGAGCTATGGATTACTTCCTCACGTGTGATAAATATGCCGTAAACATTGTACACATATAATGGTGAGCTTCACTAAACAGCTGCAACTGACAAACGTATCCACAATCGCGAAACAAGTGTATCTTTCAACCTTGATAGCAAACGAATACGTCAGCGATCATCATTGGCAGTATTAAGAAAACCGTCGCATTGCTAGAACTGTCTTTATTTCACGTTTTTTCCGCAATGGACATTGTCAGATCTAAAAGCCTCTCAACTTGCGAAGCAAAGTTCAATGTCAGTAACAAAATCTGTACCTACGAGCCTACCGGGAACTGGTATTGTACGTGACAATGAATTTTGCTTCACAAGTACAGAAATATTTAGATCTCATGACACCAGATGTCGAGCCGACGTAAAATGAAGACATTATTAGCGATCTGCACGGTTTTATTCATATCAACAATTAGGTGTACTGTGAGATTCGCCGCTTTAAGTTAAAAAAGAAATAATAAAATTTCCATCGAGTAAAGTCTCAATGTGTAAGTTTTTCTTTATTTCACTTTCCTTACAAGCTCATCCAAAGTTGACAGGCCAAATGAGAAGTTTGTCTCAAGACATAGCTAAATCGAAAAAAAAATCACCAGACTTACCATCATTACCTAAAACACAACTTTCAACTAATTCCAGGTTATAAACTGATCCTCACTCAGGTCTTCCCCAATGTCAGATGCTACGTCTTGTGCGAAGTAACCATTTTCAATCTGACTACAATATTTCAATCACACATGCTGCATAAAGATAGAATTAATTGCAGTAATATGTACAAAAGAAACCTTTACAAATCACTTTCAATTCTGTTACGCTTCCCTTAGCAGCTCTTATTTGTACTTCCTTTTATAAAAAGTAATTTTCCAATCTCTGATCGCTGAACTTGCTCTAGACAATCCGTCTCACATTACTCCCGATTGTTCAACAAACGAATCTTACAGGAAGGCCATGAGATTACAACTTAATTTTGAAAATACTCCTCAACTTAAAAAAAAATAGAAATGAAATACTCTGTAACTAAAAATGTGAGCTTATTTGGGGGGTTTAATGTCCCGTCGACATCGTCTGAGGATATTGATGTTGACATTCACATTTTTACATTACTGTTACATGATAAACGTTTCAATTTTGACTTAGGGCGATATGATACACTACGATGGAAATTATTCTTCACTTTATAGGCAAATTCAGTAAACGTGAAATTAAAGTGAAACATCTGCTTGCCAGCGAAAGGCAGCAAAGCATTTCCTTACCCTATTTTCCTATTCACCGATCATCCATATAATTAATTCGCCACAGGTACAGTCATCTCGAATAATACGCATATGAGGACGTTTATATCAAATCTCTTATCTCGCAGCTTGTGGTGTAACTCTTCAGATGATTCATTATTAGCGGCACAAGTGATAATAAATCGAGCGAGCTTCAAATCGTCGTAGGGAAAGTTGGGGAACGGAAGTACTTTTACGCTGCATTCTGCTAGTACCTACCACAGCACTCGGTATGGAAATTCGTAAAATTTTTTACTACACTATTTAACTCAGTATGTAAGTTTAAATGTAGCCGCAGTTATCGGGATAAGTAATAATAAATATATAACGACCTATCAGAGCACTACACATACATAGACTTCTGCATGTGTGTCAACACTTTTCAAGTGTAGTGCCTACTACCCCAGTTCTGCATCAACTACCACCAACGCACCCATCATTCAGAATAAGACTGAACTGCTGTGCTACAGAAACAGCCTCTGTTTTACATACAGCAGCACGTGTCGAGGGCTGCGTCCAGCTATTCCTTGTCCCCCTACCATAGGAAGAACTCGACAGAGGGAAGCTTCATTGTGACCATGTATATCCCCATTCCGGTCCTCGCACCGCCTCCCTTCATCCGCTCAACCTGTGACTCCGGTTGTAAATATCGGTATGGCATCCTCCAGACGCCTGTGGCCTGTGACGGCAGTGTGTGCAGACGAGTGCTGGAGCGGCCGCTGCGCAGTGTGCACAGTGTGCAGTGTACAGTAGAGATCGTGCAGTGTACAGTATAGTTTGTGCCGTGGGCCGCCGCTGCCTCCACACTGTGCAGTGTACAGTAGAGAGCGTGCAGTGTACAGTATAGTTTGTGCCGTGGGCCGCTGCCGCCCCCCGCCGCCCCCGCCTCCCAGGAGCCGCCCAGAGCCCCGGGCAGCCCCCTCCGGCCTGCGGGGGCGGCAGCAGTTGGCGGTGTGCCGGCCCACCTCTTGTTGATGTTGTTGTCGTTGTTGTTCACTTGCAAGCTGTAAACATGTAAAGCTTCAATAAAGGTATATTTCGTGTTTGTCATACTCAGTCTCACATGACCACATGCTCCAGTAATCCCTATCATTAATTTGGATAACATTGTCCAAGAAGAAAAAAAAGCGATCTTCCTTGATGATATTTGTATAGTAAAAACAGTCTTGATCGCAGAGGTAAAAACTTTTAACTTGTTTCATCCTACTATCGGTCATCTTCAGAAATAATAGAAACTTTTTTTGAGGTTTGATTCCATTTTCAGTATGGTGCTCAACGACCACACAATGATGAACACACCAGATGTATTGAGCAGCATTGGCCGTTAATGTTTTATTTATAAACAACAGGTCGATTTCAATCACACAGTGATCATCTTCAGTGTATCCTTCAAACAATCATTGCAAATGCACTGAATGTAACTGTAACTGTGTCGAAAAAAGTTTCGGCAAACATAAAATTACACAGAAGCTATATATAATAACTCTCTTGTGAACAATGTCGTTTGTTATGAATTAATATATATATATACAGGGTGTTTCACTAAATGTGTTGCCTCTGTAACTTATAAAATAATAGGTGACAGGAAATTTTAATGCGGTAGGTCAACAAAAGAAATGTTACACTTTCTGCCGAGCTATGAACATAGTTTATTGTATCATTTTCCAAAGAGTTACAGCACAAAGATATAATTTTTTTAATGGAACAATAGTTTGTTCTATCGTGCATTGGATTCGTTGATACCACCTGTGTCCAAATCAATTTAAACTACATTCCTATCACAGTTAGTTTGGGAGCTACAACCCTTCAAAGTTTCAGGGGCAGATACCAAACGCTGTACATAATACATGGCTGTGTGGTGGGTGATGGATGTTATGGCGGTGGGAAGTTGATTTACATGAGATGTTCAAATGTGTGTCCATGTTCCTCAATGCATAATGCAATGCGCCGTCGAAAAGATCTGTGGACGAGATGTAACATTGCCAGTGTGATGGAGAGACATGCGTCCTCGATGCGCCGTTTTAGATCATCTGGGGATGTGGGTTCAGTGACATAAACACGATCCCCACAAAAAGAAATCTACTAGTGTTAAATCGGGCGACCTTGCGGGCCATGAATGAGGACATGGCGCCCCAACCATCTTCCTGCAAACCTGTTTTTTAGTTCTTCCACAACAGCACGCGTAGAATGGGCTGGGTGACCATCGTGCTCCATCCACATATGGACTCTCGTGTGTAGACACACATGTTAAAGGAGACCACCCAAACTGTCGGCTATTAAAGCGCGATATAATTCATCTGTCAGTGTACCTGGAAAGTAGCGTGGACTGATGATTTCATCCCCAAGGATTCCACACCACACGTTAATAGACCACCTACATTGACAGTCGTCAATTCGTACCCACCGAGGATTGTCTGCGGCCCAGCAGTGCATGTTATGGCGATTCACTGAACCATAATTTGTGAACGTGGACTCATCAGAGAACATAACACTTTGTAAAGATTCCAGCGTGAAATTACGCATGGCCCACACACAGAATGTCACTCTTGCACGGAAATCGTTCCCATGCAGCTCCTGGGTCAGTGACAGGCGATACGGGTAAAACCTGTGGCCGTGTACTATACGCCACACAGATGTGAGACTGACACCAGGCGACTGCAGCAACGGCTCGTAAGCTGACATGAAGATCATGGTGTAGTGCAGCTAAAACAAACACCTCCGTCTCCTCACTTCTTGGAGGTCTTCGTCTGTAACTGCGGCGTATTACCAAGCTGCGTGTTTCCCGAAGTCGTTGTTCGGCACGTAAGAACGTAATGGCTGCCGGGGCTCGTCGCCTAGGATATCTCACGGCATACGCCGTGGCTGCTTCAGTGGCATCGTGTGAGCACTCGCCGAGCATCAGCAACATGTCAACGTACTCGTTGTTTGTGTATGCCATTGACATCCGATGTTAGTAACTGTGGTCTATTGAGCCCCGGTTGTTTGTGTGGCTCCAACTGTCGGGTATACGGCCGTATGCAGCGACGGTCGGCAGTCTAAAAGCGCATCGAGGAAGCTTCTCGCTCCGTGAAACTGGCGACGTTACAACTCGGCCGCACCAATCAAAAAATGTGCAAATGTTTGCAGAGTCTATGGGACTTAACTACGGGGTTATCAGTCCCTAAACTTACAAACTACTTATGAACTAGCTTATCCTAAGGACGGCACAAATATCCATGCCCGAGGGCGGATTCGAACCCCCGACAGTAGTAGCCGTGCAGACCGTGACTGGCGCGCCTCAGTCTCCTCGGCCACCGCGGCCGGCGCCGCACCAATTTTAGAAGGCGCATTGCATTATGTGCAGCGTTTGTGGTATCTGCCTCTGAAACTTTGAAGGGTTGTAGCTCCCAAACGAACAGTGATAGGAATGTAGTTTAAATTGATTTGGACGCAGCTAGTTTCAACGAATCCAATGCACGATAGAACAAACTATTGTTCCATTTAAAAAATTATATCTTTGTGCTGTAACTCTTGGAAAATGATACAATAAACTATGCTCATAACTCGGCAGAAAGTGTAACATTTCTTGTGTTGACCTACCGCATTAAAATTTCCCGTCACCTATTATTTTATAAGTTACACAGGCAAACACACTTAGTGAAACACCCTGTATATTTAGGGCAGGAATTAATTATCTTGGGTCGCCACCATTTTCCTCCAAAATATGGAAAATTAGAATGTTACTGATTACCTATGATGTGATCATATTTTCAAACATATAATAAATATTCCTACTCTATTACAATGTATCAGTTGTACCAAAAAATGTACTTAAAAATTATTGGTACACTGTGAAATTTGACAATTCTGTTTCCCCTCCAAAATAGTGAAAAAGGAATGTTCTTAAATGAAAGACGATCTACTCAAAATCAATTTAGTATAATTAAACATGAAAAATCCTATCCTGACACAAAATAACATTTCCTAGCATGTAAAACAGATAATGGTATTCAAACAATCTTTTACAAATGTTAAAATATTGAGACACAAAACTGACTGGCTGAGTCAAAGGTTGGAGGTTTTGCAAAACAGAATGCTATTAGATTGTCTACAAAAGGGCTTGAAATTATCGTTAGCCCTAAGCTCCCCAGAGTAAATACGCAGATCTCAAAAGAATAAAATAAGGGACAGAATCCAATAAGTCTGATTCATATAACCCCCCAGTAAGTGCGTCACCTTACCCACACAGATGATTATTAATGGCAGCGTCTCAGGCTCGCAGGCAGCAGGCGGTGGGAGCGGATGAGCTGAAATTTTTATCCGACCATAATTGCTGCGTCCCGTTAAGCAGGATCGACATGTAAATTAACACAGCGTCACTAGCGTCGGCGTCGCTAGGCAGTTGCTGTGCGAATCTATCACGCTAGCAGACTAATCAATATTTTGCATAGGTGACACAAAAGCCACTTGGCACAAATCGATCAGTCACTTGCGTAATAAGATCTGGAAAAACAGTGTCCGATTTGCACAGGCGCGAATGCTCAAACAGAGACTTCTAGCAAAACGAAAACTAAACTGTGGCCGCTCACAGCGTAACCACTGGACAATGCAATGTCCGTGAAGTAAACACAAGTTCTACAAGGTCCGAATCTTCGGAATCAAACATAACTCTAACCAGAGGAGCGTTTAAGACGATGTCCTCCCCGCGAATCTAAACGGAGTCTTGTGTGTCTCTGTGTTGACGCTGAGCAGGTTAAGCCAGCCCCTCTCGTCCTCCGAAGGCGAGCGAAAGTTGATGGGTGGGGGAGACCTCCAAGAGCTTCTCTGCTCTGCACTGCCTGACTGTAACCAACACGGAAAACCACTTTTTAGCCAAGCTGCGCCAATAAACATTAAAATCCCGAAATTTTATATAAACATAGAAGGTACTTCAGTCTCAGGAGCCCATTACCCCTGATGTGTCCCCAAAGTCACAGAAATCAAAATAAGAAAGATATACAGAGAGAAATGTTACATAAATAATTAGCGTAAAGAGAAAGATACTGTATCTCCAGGTTAGTTTGAAAAATAGACTAATTACAGCCCTCGTTTCACAACACCCCATACCTGTTGAAAATTTCGAGTGTGAAGCCCCATAGCTAGAAAGTTGCTATGATAATGAAGCAGGAGAAATTTTATAAGTATACAGGGGTAGCCATTCATTTGGACATAAAAATTAAAATTTAACATCCTAACAGATAAATATGTAAGAAATAATAATAAGATCAATGACTTCCTTACTAATTTCATTCACACTAGGGCCCCAATCACTCTCCCTATCCTTTTAGTTGGGTCATCGTTTCGTTGGGGCTGATCTCTATGACCATTCCAAACAGAAACAAACCCCAAACAGAAAGAAATTATCCCTTGTCTGAACATTCATACTATTAAGATGTCTGGGCCATGCCCCATTCATGATTGATGACACAAAAACAACATTCATTCATCAAAAAGAAATAAATAAACATAAAATTATAATTATAAAAAACAAAAACAATTTGATTTTAAGTAAAGCGACTCAGATTTAAATAAGCAAAGGACATTATATTCAGTTCTAGGCAATGAGTCAAGTGTTTAGAAATTTTGTAATTATTATTCTACTAATAAACAATGTAGAAACACAAACAAATAAATAAGAAAGAAACATCCTAACTAATAAATGCAAACAAATGAAATTATGAAATAAAGAGAATAATATGCAATAGAAATATTCAAATTGTGACTTAAATTTACTAAGATACATAACATACACAAACAAATAACATAAAACATCAAAATTGTGTAATCGTGTATATCACATTAAACAACATATAACATGGCACTCAGTTCATTTGGGCAATGTTTTTCAGAACAGTGGTGTGTGCATAAAAACTGTTTATGAGTCATAATGGTGGTGTAGTGGGTGTGGGAGGAGCAACACTGGTAGTTCATGGTCGTTCAGTGGACCAAAGAGACATTGAGGGCTCACAGTCTGTCACTGTGGCTGGACAGCAGGTTCTGTCGTAAACACACTGAGACTGGGTCAGTGGGCCCCGCGGCATGCGCCAAGGTGCACGACCCATCGGTCAGATGCCACAGACACCCCCCCCTCCCCCCTTCCAACAGCGCAGTGATCCCCGGTAACGTAAGTGGCCCCAGGTGGCGGGCACATGCAGTGCCAGGCAGTCTGGGGTGAGTATCTTTTGCTCTCGGCCTTGGGGCACCAGATGCTTTGCCTCCAGCTCATAGAGAAACCAGTTTCAAGGCCAACAGTAGGGGCGGGCGGAGGCCCAGCCTGACCTCTTGGCGAGCGCTGCACTCCATTGTCGTGGCCCCCGGCGGCGTGCGCGACATCATTGCCAGTTTTGCGAGTCCAAGCCCAGCGCTGCGGTCCCGGACACTGCGCGGGGCTGGAGCCATGAACAGCAAACGGCGTTGGCGCATCAGTGCATCGCCCCGTTTACACCAATACCACCAGCAGACTTTTTATTATTATTATTATTATTATTATTATTATTATTATTATTATTATTATTTTAAGAATTAAGTCTCTTCTTGGACATAACCAGCTGCCTGAAGTTGGCCCCCTGTGTCGTGAGAACGTCTCTGGACATACAAACATACACATATACATACATTTTTTTTTTACTTTCCAAAAGTTCCTTTAAATAAAAAACATTAAATCTTATCATAGTACCACTGTACCTTTATACATATTACTTTGGTTGTTTAATTCTTTAGTAACAAGTAAAAATATTAACATAATTGTTTCAATAATAGGGTTATGATATTATTATTAATAATAGTTCGTTAGTGCATGCTTTAGTATCCATGCAAACAAACATTATTTTGTTAATTACCATGCTTACTGAAGTGCATGCTCAAGGAAATCATCTATCGAGCTCGTACTACAGACATGCAAATGGATAGTGTAGGAATCCTGGGTTATTGGGAACGTTTACATATTTGTTTATACTCCCTGACCAGTTCCTTAAAAAAAAATCTTGCGTCATTTTACTGCAGTCTTCTTTAGATTCTTCAGTTTTCTTCCCATAGTTCTGTTATGGGCTTAAGAGTACAATGCAGTTAGGTCATTCTGAAACTGTAGATTAATGTTAGTGTACATGTTGTAGAAGTTTACTCTGAAAATAAACAATCATGGTTAGAGCGAAGGAAAAATTTACTGCTGTTAGTATATTTTTGATAAAGGCTGCGTTAAAATTGCAGTTAGGCCTAGTTACCTGAGAAATCGACCATTGTCCATTGTAATCTTATTGAACAAGACCACACATTTGGCAATAATAATCAGAATACAGACTACAACAAATTATAATGATATCTATTCTAACAGTACATCCAAACAATTAATCCCATTATTACGTTAATGTTAATATTTCAATAACAATGTTCATTGAGTTAATTATATTAAGTTATTTAGTTTTATCAGTAGCAACACAAGAAAACTGCCAGATTTTCGGCTGTAAGCAAACAAAAATATTTTCCGGGTAATGTAGTACCTGCAAAGATTTTCGCTTCCACTTTGCGATTACGTCTTTTCCGAACTGTGGCTACTTACCTCAAACTGGCAGATTAACCCTCCTGTATCGTCTCTGAAATTTTGTCACTGTATCACGGAATAATCCAGCATACATTGAACAAATTTACACAGCTGGTAAGTGAAGGATATCAGGCATGATTCATATAGAAATAGCAGCTATAAATAAAATATGTAACTAAAATGCAACAAAAGTTACCCTTAATATCGAAACTGAGAAATATTACAATTTGGAGGTTTGAATCTGTGTGAGATAGAAAACAAGTAGCTTTCACCTGTGTTAACAACCCCAATATAAAGAATTTAAACAGTGGATTATTAATGTAAGAACCCCATATTCTCGAACTGAAATTATGACGACATCATTTACACTCTCAATAAATACTAAACGAGGCATATATGTCGATATTAGTACAGGGTGGGCAAATGAAAGTGGCCCAGAGAACAGAGTTCAAAGGTACATAGAAATACAGCACTAGGTGATCATCATTCACTTCTTGACATAAGCCTTTCAGACCCAAGGTTGTAGGTGACATGACATTGATATAGAGAAGGACGTTTAAGATACAAAATACATACATTAATTCATTACAAAACACAATTGTCTGTTTTGGGCATTCACTACAAATTTTTATGATCTGCACCATATTACAGTACCATGCCTTTGAAAGAAATTACATAATAACATCACAGGATCATATAAAATCAAGTGGCTTTCAGATATGATAGCTTCACATGTCAAAACAAGGATATCAACACTTTGTCAGCAAGTCTTTCTTGCCGCCATTGTAGGCGTACTGGAAGTTTGCCGACTGCTAGTACCACACAGTGTAGAAACATGGAACTAAAACACGTTGCTCACGTTACCACAGTCCATCCACGATTGTGTGATGCAGGCCCGAACTTCCTAGCGTGAATCACAAGGAAACAAAGCGAGCAAAGCCAGAACCGCACAGTTGTGCGTGAAGAGCCTGGAAGGGATAAGCTGCCGAAGATGGCTCGAAGATGCACAGCTAGATTTGCTGTCATCTCATCCGAAATGTTCTACCGCAGTTCTTGGCGACTATGAGGCTCCTTGCGATACAACTTCAAAGGATACCAAATGGGTGTTGTATTTCAGAATTTCTTTATATTTATGATACGTGAAGTTCAGAACTCAAATAATAATCAGCCAAAGCCATTCGACGCAACTCTCCAAAATTATCGAGAAAATCGACTTTAAAGTTCTGCAAAGTACACGTAAGTACCAATAACTAAATAAGTAGCAGCATATGTCGGTGTAGCTCGTGTGCTTGCGTTCTGTCCTCACAAGTATAGGATGTCTGGTTCGAATCCCACTGAGGCGGAAAATATTATTTCGTTTTCGAATGATATAAAACATTTTCTAATTCCACGTGTTGTGTCTGGTGGTTTTTTTTTTTTTTTTTTTTTTTTTTTTTTTTTTTTTTTTTTTTTTTTTTTTTTTTGAGTATGTAGACGCGTTACGTAAAACGATGGCTGAGTAGGTTAGCTGCTTGGAAGGTTATTAGTAGCTATGGAAATGCCTTTCCAAAAACAATGTCGTAGCTTTTCACAAACTGAACAATCAAAGACTACCGTCTTAAACTAATAGTGAAGCCAGTACTGTAAAAAAACATACGTTTTTTGTTAATTGGAACCATCATGATTAACAGACTTCTATAACAATTTTGAACATGGGTGGTTAACAGCAACCGTAATCTCATTATTTTGAACAATTTATATATCAGCCAACAGGTTGCGTTGTTTTAAGGTACTTGACCTAGGTTCCGTTGTCGCTAGGAACAACTTCACACCACACTGATTTTATTTGCATGGCAAGAGTGCTACGTTTTTTTAATTGTAATCGAAATGAGCAATTCTGCTCCTAATATTTTTGACGTCATGTGTTTCATGTAAGTACTAATTTTTTCACTGTTCAGCCTGTGTAAAAATCTTTCCTTATATAAGATATTTATTCTGTTACTATCACTTTTAGGTAACTGTTTTATTCTTCTGATGAAGTTGTCCCTAGAGACAACAAAACCTAGATAAAGTACCTTAAAACTACGCAACCGGTTGGCTGATATAGAAAATTGTTAAAAAAAACCTTCTATACAATATAGAAAATTACGAATAAACAAAAATACCTACAATTTTCGTAAAAGTTATCGTTAGATATTCAAATTGTGCAAGTATTCGAACACAACGAAAAAATTTTAAAAATAATATTATGATAGGAAGCACCGAACGAGGTGGCCCAGTGTTAACGCACTGGTCTCGTACTCGGGAGGGCGGTGGTTCAAATCCACCCCCGGCCATCCAGATTTAGGTTTTCCGTGATTACCTTAAATCACTACAGGCAAATGCCGGGATGGTTCCTTTCAAAGTGCACGGTCGATTTCCTTCCCCGTCCCTACCCAAAACTCCGAGCGTTAGCTCCGTCTCTAATGACCAAGCTGTCGATGGGACGTTAAACCCAAAGCATCCTTTTCTTATGACAGGAACCGAACCACGGACCCTAAGGTTTTAAGGCCAGAACGCTACCGCCTTTTATTCGTCTCTATTGGTAGTTCTGTTCCTTGTGATCTCTGATCGTGGTTGCTCGGGGTGTTCTTGGCTCAGCTTTTTTATTACAGAGAGCGTTAAACTCTGCCCGAATGCGCTGAGCCACGACGCCCGGTTCCATCTGAGCTATCCCGACAGATGCTGTAATACGTTTAAAGATTGGTACTTACTGTTGCTTGCAAAAGTTCAAAGTCGATTTTTTCGATAATTTTTGAGAGTTGCGTCGAATGGTTTTGGCTAATTGTTATTTGAGTTCTGAACCTCACGTATCATAAATATCAAAAAATTCAAAAATCCGACACGCATGTGGTGTCCTTGTTAGATTTGACGATTCCTCACACAAAGTAGTCGCACACTGGCAGATCAGATGACCTGGGCGGCTAGCTGGCGCCGCGAGCTTTGCTAACAGCTCTGACAGGTGTGAAGGTTGAGTAAGTGTGCTCCGGCTGAATGGGCAGTTGCTCCATTCTATTAAAGTTATTTTTCTCCTCTGTTAATGCTGCAACAAATGGTTTCAAAATGTTGGCACTCGTCCGGGCCACTTTTAATTTGCCCCACCTTGTATTTCCAGAGTCGTGGTATAAAACTGAGACATCGAGTAGCACAAACACGAGCGATGAGAAACAAAATACTTTAGGGAGACCAATGACCCATAGACAGGGGCAAACTGCTGGAGATAAAAGTGAAACAACGACTATGCATGGTTCGGAAAATGAAGGTAAGAAGACTTTTATGGGCAAGGGTAGTGGTTTTCATGCCTGAATACTGTAGGAGTCATGCAGTAATAGTGGAAAGGAAGTTGTGCGCTTGGTAAAATTAGGAGGTAATGGATGAGTACAATTAAAAACGATTTGCGACATACGATCGAATCGAAATCAACGCCGAAAGCTCAAGACAGAGGTTTGAACTTCACAGTAATCACCGGTAAACTTCTGGTAAGTAATGGAGTAAGTATTTATAATTTACAGGTTGTGCTTCAAGTATCAGAGAGACTTAAAGGTGTCTACATTACACATGTTTCATCAAGCACTTACAGATGTTGCTACAAAATATAGAGGAATACAGAGAAATTGAGGGAGTTGAAGAATGTGGTCCCATTAATGGATATTTTATCTGAAGAGTCATGGAAGTACACATCAGGCGGTGTATGCTTCTGTGGCTGGTCTGTACCATGTGTAAATTAGGGTTGAAATTCGCAAGTATCTCCAGTGCAGTCTAGGTAGCCTATTGCAGCATTTTAAATATTCACTTAAAGTTCCTTGTAGCCGTAGCCCACAAATCATCATTACTACACCTACATAGTGTCTTTAAATAACACGCAAGAAGCGCTTTGCGAGGATAAGTCTCAATACTGTACAAATGTGCCTTTGGCCGGAAAAGTACTATTGCGTTTCACCATTACTATACACGCCCCGGACTGAAACGTGTAGTGGAAACCCTAAGGAATGAAACATTCAATACCTAAGTGAGTGTTGGGTTCTATTAGAAGGTACCAAAGGGTAACGTTTAATTTTTAAATAATACTGTGCATGTAAGCACCGTATCACAAAAATGCTGATGTCTGTTTACTATATCATTTACACAATATGTGGCTGGAAATGTAAGAATTCTTCACGCAAAAGATTCCTACATTCAAGTTTGAAGAACGTAAGTAATTTAGTTCAACACCCGGCCATGTACAAGCAACGCAAAGAAATCTCTACCGATGACTAGTCGTTAATAATAAATTTAACCGGTGCATGCCAGCAGGACGAAATCATCAATACTGGATTCGTCGAAACATTTTAAGACTATTATACTCTCTAACAGCGCGTACGAAAGGCCAACACCTAAATCTTTCCATTAAAGCTCTGATTACTCTTAATTTATCATGATGACCGTTCCTTCCTATGTAGGTTGGATCGACAAAAATATTTTCGCAATCGGTGGAGAAAAGTGGTGACTAAAATTTCCTAATTTTCCAAATCTTTTCCTCGCCGCAGCAAAAGAGGCTAAGTTGGTTTTAATGATTCTCGCCCCAACTCAGGAACCATGACCGTGAAAGTCCCTTCCCTATAGCGCAATACAATAATACGAGCTGCCTCTCTTTACACATTTTCGATGTCCTTAGTCAATCCAGTTAAGGACCCATTAAAGTTAAGCAATATTGTAGCATAAGGTGCACAAAGTTAGTGCAAATAGTCTCTTTGTTGCATCTTCTAAGTGTTCTGCGTATAGAGCACAGTGTTAGTTCATCTTCCCCACAATATTAGCTACGTGGTCTTTCCACTGATAGGTAATTGTGTAATTCCTGGGCGTTTAGTTGAATTGTCAGCTTTGAAGTACGCGCGGTTTATCGCGTATAGTTTAGTACTCATGAAGATGACCTCACACTTTTCTTTGTGGTGAACTCCCACTCTTCGCACCAAACAGACATTTTGTCATGATTACATTGATCTTCTGATGAATTTGCCAGACGGTAAATGACAGCATCAGCTGCAAACATCCTAAGGCCACTATCCAGGTTACCTCCTACATCAATGATATAGATTAGGAAAAGTAGGTGGCCTTAAGACGTCCTTACTTCTGTTACTATGGTATGTGATCTTTCTGACTGGAAATCACATATCGACTCACACAATTCAGACTGTACTCCATTAGTAAGCAATCTGATTAAAAATCACTTTCGACGAATGATGTTAAAAGCCCTCTAGATACCAAGTAATAGAAAATCTATTTCAGATCCTCTCTCATGACACAATTACAATAAAGAGCTAGTTGTGTACGTGATGTTAAAAGTTGAATCTATCGTTTAATCAGACAACAAAAGTTGTTTATTTTAAAGTTACTCATTCAAAGCCTGATCTGGTATTAGTTGCAGTCCAAATAGTTGTCATGTATTGATGTTTAACAGTCAAGATCATAAAGTCATCAGATAACTTCATCAACATTTAACTGAACAGGTACGTTGTTCACTAACACAGTAATTTGGTTTAATTATGGCCCTGATATTGAAGTATATACTGTTAAATAAGAAACAGTACATTAAACTGATTATGTGGCAACGGTTCTTTTAACAAAACAGCTGTGACATGTAAGCTTCATGACACACACACTGACTATACTAAAAAAATTGGACTCCGAGAAAGATATTAAAAAAAAACACTTTCTTAATGTTCAACTACGAGAATTTTATGCAGATCAGTACCTGATTATCAAAATTCAGTATCATACTGAATTAACTGCAGTGTTGCATAACAATCATTTACTACGATACCCATAAAGAAATCTGTTCAACAAGATTACCAAAATCAATACTGCACTTTAAATCCACAAATAACTAATTATCAAATAAAGCAATAGGTTAATCGTCTAACTACGTAAAAGAAAGGTCAACTTCGTTACTTATTATTAATAATCGTCATTATGTTACCTAAATGATACAATCTTTTCATAATTACATGAAATGCTATTACCTTAATTCCAGAGGTGGTACAACGTTTCTCACAATTATAAGAAATACAATATATTCCAGATACAATCAAATCAACTTGCTGGAACAGCAGTCTCTGCTCTACATCGGAGCCACATACACAACACAACTGCTCTCTAAGCGAGCTGAACCACAAGTCTGGTACTCTGTTTCTCTGCGCAAGCTACAATGCTATACGATACATAATCTTTGCCATGGATGCAACTTCACAGATTTATGTACACATATCGACACACACTGTAGAAGCAATATTATACATTTTCTTGCAAGCAAGTTACTCGACACAAAACAGGAGGTACAATATTAGACATTTTCTTACAAATTCAGAAATATACATTTTCTATGGACACGTTTCATGTTGCACAAGAACGATGTTTCGTAACCGATGTTGGTTACGTATCATAGATCGTTTTCTTTAAAAGGCCCAAGGGCCAGCTGGGCGTCCCATGGCGGGCCAAATGATACTCGTACGTCTCGGCCTTGATCGGCACTCCTCGGAAATACTCGCTTCGACGCGACATTTTATGATGCAGTGTGATTCCAAGCTGTTTCTTGCGCTTATAGTACGATATTTGTCTACCTGCCGCCGCCCATTTCCCTAAGGCCTCTGCTATTAAAGAAAATGAAAGTTTCTAAAAGTCATTTCAGTTTTTGTAATAAATACAAAAACCGTTTTCGAATCGTTTGAAGGCTACTACCAATGTCACATTTCTTTCTGAGTCCTTTTGAACCCATTTTGCAGTATCAATGAAGTGGGCAGGTCTGTTCGCAGATTGAAAGAGACATTACGTTAAAGGTGTTCACGAACTCTACGCAGACATTACTCGAGAAGAGTTTTCACGTCTTCATAATGAGTCTGGACACGTTATTGCTTTGTTTGCCTCAACTTACATCTGTGTGAAAGATTTTTCCTAGAATAAATGTAAACAAGTCACGATTACAATGCAACCTGAGTGCTGACAATCTGATAAACTGCCTCAACATTTCAGTGTGTCGACTATTTGTATCAGACAAATTATATTACGCCTATGTATTTTGTTAAGAACTGTAATCATGATGGTAGAGTAACACTAAGCAGTAATTTTCTTTTTTCACATATAGGTTTGATAATTTATTCTATCATTAACATCATTCTATAGAAACATTTTTTTGTATTTGTCCCAATTTCTATACCTCACTAGGGATGTATAGAATTTAACATTGATCACCGTTGCTCGTGCAATATCAGTATAACGAAGTTGCCAATAGTAGTAACTATTTTTTTTCCTTTGCACTAACAGACAGTAACGGTATGATTCCGCTCTTTACGATCTGTAGCTTCCGCTTTCGAATTTCCTAATAAGGAATAATAGAAAAATAATAGAAGAAAGGCAGTAGGAGTAACCTACTAAACTACAGGCCTATTTCATTGACGTCAGTTTGCAGCAGGGTTTTGGAGCATATCCTGTATTCAAATATTATGAATTATCTTGAACAGAATGATCTATTGACCCAAGGTCAAGACGGATTTAGAAAATGTCGTTCATTTGAAACACAACTAGCTCTTTACTCATACGAAGTGATGGGTGCTATCGACAAGGGTTCGCAAATCGATTTCGTATTTCTTTATTCCCAGAAGGCTTTTGACACCATACTGCGTGGTTATGGTATATCGCCCCAAATTTGCGTCTGGATAGGGGACTTCCTGTCAGAGAGTACACAGTTCATAATGATCGATGGTAAGGCATCGACTAAAACAGAGGTGATAGAGGGCGTACCACAGGGTAGTGTTTTTGGTCCTCTGCTGTTCATAATTTACATAAACAATTTAGGTGAAAACCTAAGTAGCTCTCGTAGGTTGTTTGCAGATGAGGCCGTCATTTACCGTCTAGTAAAATCACCTGAAGATCAAAACCAACTGCAGAACGATCTGAATAAGATATCACTATGGTGTAAAAATTGGCAACTGACTCTAAATCATGAGAAGTGTGAAGTCGTCCACTTTGTTTAGAAGTTAAATCAATCAAAGGTAAAGCCCGTAAACTCCACAAAATACCTAGGAATTACTATTACTTCAGACTTAAACTGGAAAGAACACGTTGATAATGTTGTTGGAAAGGCGAACCAGACACTGCGTTTTATTGGCAGAACCCTTAAAAGATGCAACAGAACTACAAAAGAAACTGCATACACTACGCTTGTCCTTCCATTTTTGGAGTACTGCTGCCCAGTGTGAGATCCTTATCAGGTGGATTTGACGGAGGACATCGAAAGAGTCCAAATAAGGGCAGCTCGTTTCGTGTTGTCACAGGGAGACAGCGTTACGGAAATGATACAGGATCTAGAATGGGAATCGTTACAACAACGGCGCTTATCGCTGCGGCGTGTGCTACTTACGAAGCTCCTCCGAATGCGAAAATATATTGTGGACTCCCACTTACATAGGTAGAAATTATCATCAGAATAAAATACGAGAAATCAGAGCTCGAATGGAGAGATTCAGGTGTTCTTTCTTCACGCACTCTATTCGAGAAATGGAATGGGGGATGAATAGTATAAAGGTGTTAAGATGAATCCTCTGCCAGGCACATAAATGTGATTTGCAGAGTATCTCATGTAGATGTAGATGAACCTAGCCATATGCAAGGCAGTCTCATGTTCCAGACGCGACGGTTCTGTCGTCTAAGCAGCGACCCTGCAATTTATTCCTGCAACGTTCCTGCTCAGAAAGCACAGCAGTAAGCGTTCATGAGAGCACGTGACCAACAGGCTGCCCCTGGGCAGTATTGTGGCTTGTGCCCTGCTTGAGATGCAACGTGCCATGTGGCAAAATGTGACACGCAGTACAACACCGCGCCTAATGTGGTATGTTATACGACAGGACACGTTGTGACAAGACTTTCATCGACTTCATATCCGGCACCATGTGACATGTTGAACCTGTAGAGTGACGGGTTATGTAGGACAAGAACTGCAAGAGTCAGCTCACGACTGGGCCGATGCCAGTATTTGGCTGCGATACCTGTGAAAGAGAAAGAAACGGATTTTTTTCAGCTATTGGTAGGCGATGTAATCAAACAGACCTTTTTTCATTAACGGGCCTGCAGCAGTGAAAATATCGTAATATGACATTTTTAATAAGTATCATATCCTTTACTGCTGCTTATTAGCTTTATTTATTTATACACTACAGTTGTTTCGCCGTATTTAGCATTGTCAAGTGGTCTGCAATAGTTGAAATAAATTTTGTGAAAATATTTTATCGAAACAAATATGGAGTTTTAAATTTATTACTTACATTCCATTTGTTAGTATCACACACACGGGCACATTCTCGAAGAATTTGAAATATTCATACACATGGAAGCTTCACCTAACGAAATTCTCAATGAACACACAGATTTTAAACACAAAATTTATTGAAAAAACCTTATCGATCTAATTAGGCTTGACAACGCTACGTTCAGAGATGTAATGTTCCACAGTCAAGGATAACGCAAAATTTCGATTAACATACAATATCTCAGACACCAGAGAAAGGCATTTTCATACTGAAATGTATAACAAAATTCCAAATGACAAGTAATACCTCAGAGACCAAAGAGAGACACTAATTCACAATCAGAGACATTACAAAATCCAGAGTATAAAACATTTGTAAATACATTGACATTCAAAGATATCACAAAATTTGAAATTAATCATCTCAGAGAAGCTAGATCATTACCAAAGATATAATGAAATATAAGATCTTTGTAAACACATAGCATCATAACAGCTGTCAAATAAGAAAGTCATTACATTAAAAATTATTAAAAAACGACTTTGTGAGAAAGGTACCTATAAAAATCATATAGAGGTACAGATCCTGTGTGTGTGTTACTAACAAATGGAATGTAAGTAATAAATTTAAAACTCTATAATGTAGTTTCAATTTGTTTCGAAAAAATAATTTCACAAAATTTATTTTAACTATTGCAGACCACTTGACAATGCCAAATACGGCGAACCAGCTGTAGTGTATAAATAAATAAAGCTAATAAGCAGCAGTAAAGGATATCATACTTATTAAAATGTCATATTACGATAATCAAACAGAATTCGAGTCTCCTGTTTCCTAGGAAGTTGTGTTAACCCTTACACCCTTCAATCACAGGGGCTTCAGAAGACACCAGCAGATTAGATGTACTTTTAGTTCCAGTTGATCCAAACTCTCGCTGTTGTAGAACATGAAACAAGATACACAATAAATACTTACAAAATGACATCAGATGAGCTAATGTACCTTTCATAGATCTTAAAAGTAGCTGCCCTTGTGGATGTGGAATCGGTCAGAAAAAACAAAATCTGATTGAACACAATATTCACATTTGTGAATTTTTATACAATAACATAAACACATAGTTACTTCTACCACAAAATTCATCAATGGAGTAGAAGGAGTTGGCCACCAAAAATCCTTTAAACTCTTTTCAAACAGAAGTTTATTGTGAGTTAAATTTTGCTTGGCCTGATGTGTTAGCCCAGAAAATAATCCCATATGACATTATGGAATACAAGTACGCATAATACACGACACTTTTAGATTTCTATTTTCTCATGTCTGATTACATTCACATAGTAATAGGGACTTGTTTAGGCGATTCAACAGTTATGTGGTATGCTCCTCCAGTCAAACTTATCAAGCTGTAATTCTAATAATTTGACAATACAACTTTTTACATCACATTATTGTTATACTTTTGGCATATACTGACACGAAACCTTTTACAATTCCTAAACTGTATAGAGTGTTTTCTTCATGGTTTAAGGGCAGAGAATTGGCTAGTAACTTTCACTAATATCCATGAAAATTCCATTAGCCGACCTTTCTATGGCTATCTTTATTACTGTAATATTTGTGTCGTCTGCAAATAAAACAGTCCTGGCAATCCGGTAATGAAGTAAGGCCATTGATATACACAAGGAAAGCTGGAGCCATAAGATAGAACCTTAGGGGACCCCACATGTTATTAGTTCCCAAGTGTAATAGGCCTGATAATTCAGTATACCTCTTTTTTCTATTGACACCCATTGTTCACTGTCAGAGATGTACTATTTGAACCAATCTGCAATATTTCCTGTTACACCGTAATCTTCAGGAAAACCAATGATAAAAGACTGGTTACACAAATAACTTAAAATAGCACTAAACTCAGAGGCACACAGTATAATAAAAATTCTGATATATCACTATAGCCACAGATTTTTCACGCACTTTATATGGTGGACATTATTCCGAGTGGTGTTACGAGTGTCATACCGTATTACTGTAGTTATTTGTAGTGACAGGTGTGTGATATTCCATTGCAACAATTACTGACCCTGGTAACTCCATCGTTTCAGTAATAGTTACGAAATGCTTATTCAAAACTTCAGCGACAAATCTGTTACCCGTGTGTCATCTACTCTTAATGCTCGTCTTCATCTCTTGTTCTATCTGTCTCTTTCTTTACTATACCCCACATTGTCTTAATTTTATATCTGATATGACTATCTTATGTTGATAACGCATTTGCTTTGACGTCCATATTACCATAAATTTTTTGCAGCATGCTTTGTAATGTCCTAAAGCATTGTCATCTGGACCGTTTCTAACTGATATAGTTCCCTTTTTGTCTTACAGAGATCTCATAACTTCAGTAATCCATGGTTTCTTTAAACACTTTGCGCTAATCTCGGTTAGTTTTGGGGAAAATCAGTTTTAAATTAAGTTAAGGACAATTATTTATAAAAATGTTGTGTTTCTCATTCATGCTACGATTTGTAACCATCACTTCAATTCATATCTTTGAAAAGTTTTCTAAAACAATCATTGTTCTGCTTACTGACTACCATCTTCAACTGAAATTTGTTAGATTTTATATCCCGATCAGTATTAACATGTATCAAAAGGGACTGCATATCATGGTCTGAAAGGCTACTGGCTGTTTGTTTCGTAATATAATTTTGGTCATTAGATATTTTTATAAGATTATTATGAATGGCTGTCTTCAAGTCCTTCGGAAAGCTAACAGTATGAATGAAGTTGAATGAAATGCTACAGACTGCAATTAGTTTTTACTGGCATATTTTCAAGAAACTCTACATTCAAATCACCAGTCAACACTAATTCTCTCTTTTTCTTTGTCAAATAGGCCAACAGAGCTTCAAAGTGATTTATGAACGGATTAAAGTCACCATTTTGTACTCTGTACACACTATTATAGATGATTTATTTTGAAATTCTAATTCTTTTGCAAATGTATCCATATTCTGCCCTAGGCAACATTTGTGAATGCATGTGTTACTAGATTTATAGTAATTTCTGATGAATGTGGCAACTCCTCCGTCCTCCATTTCCACTCTACTAAATTGGGAAGACAACTTAAATCGTGCAATACTTAACAAATCACATGATGTTCAGAAAGGGATATTATGTCAAATGGTTTGGATGACTAACTCATCAATGCAGATAATTAATTATTTTACTCATTAGCCCTCTAATATCTTGATGCATTAAAGACAGTTGGCATTTTACAATGACTGTTATAGAAGTGTAGGGAATACTCAAGTATTTACTCTGTTGGTTGAAGTTAGATGGAGTGGGGATCAGTTAAATTCGGTGGTATGATGAACAGACTTTCTTGTCAGGTGAATGTAGGGTTATTAATACGAAGTTAATTGGAGGTAACACAGGAAAAGGGAGTAATATTGAATAAGAAAATGGGGATGTGGGTAAGCTACTACGAACTGCTTAGTTAACATATTACCGTAACCAACCACACAAGTGCATGTTTATATAGCAACTAGGTCTACCTTTGATTTGAAGATTGAAAAACTGGGCAATGAAAATAAAGAAGTTATTCAGGCCGTTAAGGAAGAGGAAAAATTGATTGTGAGGGGGGACTGGAAATTAATAGTAGGAAAAGGAAGAAAAGAGGAAATAGTAGGTCAATACGGACTGAGGGAGAGGAATGAAAGGGAATGTTGCCTCATAGAATTTTGGACGAACATAGGCCCTAATTTAAAAATCGCTTGGTTTCACAATCAAAGAAGATAGTTGTATACGTGAAAGAGACCAGGAGACACCTGAAGGTTTTAGATTGATTTTACAGGGTGTACATAAAATTTGGGAACACTTTCAGTTATTTATTGCACAAGAACCAAACATTGTACATATATCATTCATATGTCATTTTGAAGAGAAACCCTGAAAGCTTTTTATTTATTTATTTATTTTTTTTTTTTTCATGAATACAGGTACAGCGTAGTTTGGTAATTCGCCGATATTCAGCGCTAGTCGCAAACGGAGAGTTCAGGTGTGCAGCGAGCTTAATGTGTGTGTTGGATATTCCTACTTGGACATGTTGCAGCAACGGTAGATGCCTCAGATGCAGTCCGACTCTCCGTTCATTTTTCAACATGGGGCGCCACCCCATTTTCATGGTGAAGTTCTTGGTACCTGGACACGGAGCTGCCGCATTGGTGGATCAGCCGTGATACGGAAGAGGACAGGTGTTTCATGTAACAGCCTCCCCGATCACCAGATCTGGTGTATGCACAGCCTCTACCACGTGATGTAGCAGAGCTCTGGGAAAGAACACGGGAAGCGAGTGCCACAGTTGACGATGTCATGCTGGGACGTGTATGGGATGAATTCGATTATGTATTGACGTCTGCCTGGCTACTCATGATTCGCATATCGAATGTTTGTAAAAATACTTTCAGAGTTTCTCTTGAAAATTCAATATGTATCATATCTGTACCAGGTTTAGTTCTTGTACCATAAATAATGGAAAGTGTTCCTGGACTTTATGTACACCCTGTGCAGTGATGAGACATAGGTTTCGTAACGAGATTGTTGACTGAAGACATATCCAGTGCCAAATGCAGACTCTGGCTGTAGCTTACTGATCATGAATTGTAATTCAAAACTAAACATATTGCAAAAGAGGTCGAAATGAAACCTGGATAAATTGATGGAACCTGGATTTGTTGAGGGTTTTAGAGAGACCATGCCGCGGTGGAGTAGCCGAGCGGTCTAAAGCGTTTCGCTGCGGAGCGCGCGGTTGCTTGCCATGGAGGTTCGAGTCCTCCCTGGGGCATGGGTGTGTGTGTTTGTCCTTAGGTTCGTTTACCTAGGTTTACGTAGTTTGTAAGCTACGGACTGATGACCACGCTGTTTGGTCCGATAGATTTACAAACATTTGAACATTTTTTAGAGAGGCCAAAATGTTCAAATGTTTGTACAACGTATGGGACTTAACTACGGGGTCATCAGTCCCTAAGCTTACAAACTACTTATGAACTAGCTAAGACTAAAGACGGCACAAATATCCATGACCGAGGGGGGATTCGAACCCCTGACCGTAGTGACCGTGGTGACCGTGACTGGAGCGCCTCAGTCACCTCGGCCACCGCGGCCAGCTAGAGAGACCATGAAGCAACGATTGACTGAACCGGTGGAAACTAATAGAAGACAGTAAGGTAGCTATTTGGAGAGACTATATTGAACACCGCAAATAGATAGTAAGACAAGGTTTATCAGAAATACTTCTATATCACAGGAGGTACTGAAAGTAGAAAATATAAAAATGCAGCAGGCAAAAGGGAGTACAGATGGCTAAAATTGAGGTTGATAAGAAGTGTGTATTAGCTAAGCAGGAATTGAAACGTTCAAGGAAGCAAACTGCTGAGGTAATCGTTCCTAAACTTATAAACTACCTACACTAAATATCAACAATAATACATTTCCTTGAGACAATATTGTCTCTTTATACCAAAGGTATTAAACATAAGGAGAGGCATTGAATTAAAATTTGTGCTGTGGCCGAAATTCGAACCTCGGACCTCCTTCTTACTACGTAGGCATTTCATAGGGAACATAAGGCAGAATTAAAGTATGTGGTGTGGAGGGAGACGTGCTTTAAGACAGTCCGTGTAGTCGTTTTGGGTGCAACTCTGTGTTAGCTGAGTGGTCTAAAGTGCCTACCTAGTAAGAAGGAGACTAACTTCAACGAACTTATGCTAAGCAAATAGTGTCTAGAGGACAAATGCAAGTATGTAGAAGAATTCACAGGGTGATTTCTTCCACAGTCTACAAACACATCGGATTGATCGAGGATACGCAACACAAAAGGTCTAACTAAATCACGTCTGGAAATGCATTGTCTCCATACTGGGGATAATCTATTCAGTAATACTCTGTTACAGAGATCATGCAGCCACATTTACAGTATGCACGATTCCCTCCTAGAGGGCGGTACTATTCGTTCTTCAGTGCCATTGATGATTTGAATTGTCAAGTGGCCTCTACAGCATGGCGTTCTAGATTACTTCGATGATAACATCCGGATGCATGTCAATGCTATCATTGCTGGTCGATGGACTGCCCGTTCACCGCATCTTAATCCGTGCTATATCTGGTTATTGAGCCATGTCAAAAGCATCGCGTGTGCAGAGGCCATCTCAGACGTGGAGACACTGGGGCAGCGTATTCATGCAGCGTTGTCACCACTGCGATTTTAACGCTCGTGTGTTAAAGGCAGTATTAATGCGCATTTTGTGGCCGCCTGGTACAGCGCGTATTAGTCTGCGCTCACTATAACCAAGTATATCTTTGCCTAGCAACGTTAACATAATCGTGTAATACGTTTCGCTGAAGGAAATATAAAAAAGTTAGACACTTTAACATCATACAAGAATAAATTGTGTACTTGTAAGTGTCCACGGACATGTAAGAGGCGGACACACAAGTTTTCATCCGCGTCGTGGCAGCGGCGGCTGAACAGGGTTGGTGGCAGCCATTGCATCGCCAGCGCCTGCTGTCGGCTGCAGCTTGAAGACACACTGTGAGTACTGACAGTACTGACACATTGTTTGCACCATGGAAGCCGAGCTGAGGAAATATACGATAAAGATAGCGTTACTCAATTCTTAATATTGGTAATAAAACGCGAACGCCAATTTCATGTGCAGCAAAAGTGATTTTGGAAGATGTCAGAGGTGTCACGGCGCAACTAAATGATCTACATTTGATTAAGATATATGCTGCATCAGGCTCCAATGGCAAGAAAGGTCGCAGGGATTTGTTTAAAGTAGGAATTGCAAACCTTTTACCTAATGTCGGATGCAACATAATTCTAGGTGGGGATTTCAATTGCGTTTTGCGAAAAGAAGATCAACAACCAAACTTCGACTATTCTGAAGAATTAACTTAACAGATGCTTTAGATTTGGTAGACACATGGGTTCACTTACGCCCAAATGCTATAGGTTACACATACGTGAATAGTGTATCTGCCAGTAGGCTGGATAGATTCTATGTTACCAAAGGTTTCTTACCAAGTGTTGCGGCATGTGAGATTTGGCCTCTTATTTTTTCTGATCATTCTACATATCATAACAACTCAGCAAATCCCGCGAAAAACTTATTTAGGTCGTGGTATATGGCAGTTTTATGTGTCACTGTCAGAAGATGAAGAACTTCAGAAAGACATCAGAGAAATGTGGTACAGATGCCTTCAGCGACTTACAAAATACGCAGAGCGTGTTTTATGTTGGACACAGTATGTTACACGCCATTTATAAAAACTATTATACAGTACGCGCGCAAGAAAGCTTATTGGCGAAGGGTCACTTTAGATTATTATTTTCCGTAGTTGCGCGAATTGTACAACAAACCGGTAGAGCTGACAAACAAAAACCTCACGTGTTATACCTTAAGATTGTTGCAGTTTTCGACCAAATGTATATGGAAAGCAAATACGTGCACATAATATTAATGATGTATTACAAGAACGTGTATCCACTTTCCATATTCTTAGGGGAAAAAACGAGGGAGACAGAAGATTATAACAACTCTTGAAGATGAGTTTGGTAACAAATGCACTTAATAAAGGGATATAAAACAATATGTCTTCCAGTACTACACTAATCACTATTCGGAAGTGCCAATAGATGAGACAGCTAAAGATGAATTCCTTAATAACATCCCAACTACAGTCACTGAGGAAGATAATGCAAGGCTTTTGGAGGATATTACAGATGAGGAAATAAAAATTACGAACATCGAGCCTCCACGAAAGAAAACACCGGGATCTGACAACGCACCTAGACGGAAGGCCTGTGCGCTGAGCAGCGCCCCTGCCAAGAGTAGTCATAACAAGTCTTCTCCACCCAAGAGCGGTTTCTACTGAAATGCATTATTCTGACTGAACAATGTACTTCTATTGGAGTACAGAACTGTTTTTAAATAAATCCACTCTTTTTTTCAGTTATTTTATATGCTAATACCCTGAATTTACCCGTTTTGATACAGAAAGTCCAGAACTTTCGATGAAACAGCTGGTTTAATCAGGCCTGTAAACGTTTTGATAAAACAAATTCGCACATAAAAATTAAAACATTAGGGTCATACCTATGAGAAATCAACCAAATACTTTAATTCGAGCCATAAGCTTTAGAATTTTTTCTTTTCTTTCTTTTCTTTCTTTTTTTTTCTTTTTTTTTTATAATTGTGTTGCACCTTCGCAATAACGAAAATCTAAAACTTGCACTTTTCAAAGTGACCTAAATTGTGCAATTTGTCACGTTTTGAAACTTATTAAAAACAAAGAAACAAAAAAACGCTAAATTTCGAAAACCGTCTGACTTATTTAATTTCTTGTCAGGTTTAATAATGCTGCTTAACTATATTCATAAAAATGCTCCTTTGCTGAAAAGTATATATAATTGTGTGTGAAAAAGTTCATGATGCTATTCCAAAGTGAAATATCACAACTATTCTGGCTAGTTAATAAACAAATAAAGTGGGCCCAAAAGTTGAAACAAAATTGTGTACTAATTAAGCAAACTTCTGCATATTATTTTAAAAATGTACTAAACAAGGCACGACAAAAAACTAAATAACTAAATATGTAAGTTGCATTTCATGCTGAATAAATATAATTTAGGCCTAGTGTCTTATTTTCAAAGGCAAATTTGATATTACAAAAGTTCTAGTATTGATTTCCATATCCACAGGTTTGCTGGGTACTTATATATAAAAACTGTATGTATCTGTACTGTATCTTTTATGAACATGCATTGACTTGCCATCATGTTGTTTACATCAGGATTTGACAAGTCAATGCATGTTCATAAAATATTTTAGAAAATCTAAGAAAACTGTACAGACAAACCAAATCGAACTATCCACAGGTCCAAAACTGGAATCACAAAATTAACTGTATCAAGGCAAAAATGCATTACAATTTGTGGTAGTGGAACACACTCACTTAGGCCTATGCATTTGTACCACTCATCCAGTTTTAAAGACACAACAATCCTAATTAAACATATTTAAATTTGCTGAACAAAATTCCTTCTTAAATTACTACGAGCAGCTCAGTTGAGATAGTAATAACACCCTCACGGGTAGTGCTGTTAATCATTAATAAAACGATCTCCCTAAGAAAGTGCGTTTAGCTCTATTATTCTTTAGAAGACTTCAGGGTAAAAGTTTACGACGCTTCTCGCCGGGCTCCAGTGCTTATGTTGGCAACAGATGGACAATGAAGTGTAGAATTGCGTTAATATTTTTCACGAGCTACAGAGTAAACGTTATTGCTGCTCGTTTCACTCACATCAAAATTAATACTTTACCTGATCAATGGTTGACAGGTTCTTGTATGTACCCTTGTCCGTTCAGAAAAAAATTTCGTTTTAATTGAAATTGTCAAGACAAAACATTTATTGGTCATCTGAGTTGCCGCCATTAACCATTGGTGCCAACATAACCACTGGAGCCCGGCGAGAAGCGTCGTACAATTTAACCGCCATTTAATGTTCCGAAACGTCCGTGAACTCGGCAACAAACAGAGTCGTTAAAAAGAACAAAACTGCGAAGAGGAGTGTTCACACTTCATTCACCGTCTTTAGTTTCGATCTCCCATTACAAAATTTAAGATACGTTAGTGACGATAATAATAACCTAATACTGCCAAAATATCACATGCTAGGTTATGTTTCACGTTTTAAACTTAATATTACTATGTAGCTGTAAAAGATAGTTGTCTGACTTACTTTTGTTGTTTTGTTGATGATCAAGTTTTCCCGTGGGATCGCTCGTCTACATTTTTCTAACAATTATTCTTCTTTTGGAAAAGAAAAAACTTGCACTTTTGGCCCTGTCGGATAGTTTCCTTTACAGCCGGTCACACAACATCTGTAGGGCATTTTCTCTGCTACTAACAAAACACTCAACAAGCCACAAAAATAACGTTATAAAAGTAGAAAACAGTCACAATGTGTAACATTCACGTCTTTTCAAACTCGCCACACGCTATACAACACAACTCGCTTCCTGTTGTTATGACTACTCTTGCATGCCTTTCGAAGGCAGCGCACAAGCCTTCCGTCTAGAAATTAATAAAATGTCCGTAAATAATACAAATGTGGATACGGAAAATATAACTGTGACAAATATTAGTCCTATACTAGGATTACGTCCCACATACCGTTGGTGATCAGTACAGAAAACATGGCAAATGTGTGGAAACTGTGGAAGCAACAGTTCGAGTTTTACGCCACGGCAGTCCAAATAAATACCAAACCGGAAACTATACAAATCGTAATATTTATGTCAGTATTTGGTAGCGACGCCTTGGTAATCGATAATTCTTTTGAATTTGGAGCCACATAATATCGAAATCTTCAAACGGTAATGAAAATGTTAGATGATTATAAAGTAAACGTTACGTTTGAAAGGTACGTATTCAATTCCTTAGAACAAAAACCTGGTGAATTGTTTGACGAGTTTTACACGAATGTTGATAATAAAAGCAAATGTTGTCATTACGGCAGCTTATTGAGTACAATCTTACGACGTAAAATTATTATTGGTATCCATACCGAAGAAATTAGGAAAAGATTGCTGACTAAAACAGATCTAATACTACAAGAAAAATCGACATTTTTAAAAGGTGTGAACTAGTTCAAAACAAATGACTGCTATTAATTCAGAACCGGAACGTGTATATATCGTAAGAAGTGCTACGTCAGGAGCAGGGAGAAAACGTGTAAATGTAAAACCTGAAACAATAAAAGACTGTAAAAGGTGTGGTGGCAATTATCCTGTTAAGAAATGTTCTGCTTATAGACGTAAATGTCACAATATGAAGATTAAAATACACAATTTTGTGTTTCTTCTACGGTTTTGTTAATTTTTTGACTTATTTTCGGCTTATTAGGCCATCATCAGACTTATACTGAAGTTCAGGCAAAGAACTTGTGTTGTCAGTAAATCAGAAGACATGTTACAAACAGAAAAGTAAATTAACGTCTTTGATAGAGCAGTTACAGCGTGAATAATTGAATGTGTTTATCTACACCATTTTTCAGTTCGAGTGCATGCCTCCGATTTTTTAATCTTCTTAATTCTCCTCCTGTACTCTCGTATCCAACCCCCATATTTTTGTCTATTTGTTTATTTAGTTATAATAGTGTGTCATGTTTTTAATATTTCTAATATTTGCATCACTTCGTATTTTGAACAACCCTTAAAACATCAGATTCTTGTTTAATTTTATTTTTATTCACTGTAGCCATGTTGCAAGAATTTATGTTTGCACCGTTTCTCTATGTATGGTATTTATGTTTTCTTTTTTCAGTAATATTAATTTAAAGATTTCATTCAAATATTTATTTACACTGTAACTGCTCTATCAAAGAAGTTAATTTACTGTACCTAACATGTCTTCTGATTTACTGACTACACAAGTTCTTTGACTGAACTTCAGCAAATTTCTGATTATGGCCTAATAAGCCGAAAATCGATTCACAAAATAAACAAAACCGTAGAACAAACACAAAATTGTGTATTTTAGCTTTCATAATGAATAAGTTCTACCAAGAAGCGACGGAATAATCAGTTAACACGTAAATGTCACAGTTGCCACAAAATCGATCATTTTGCACATAAATGTAAAAGTGAAGTAAAAATAGATAAAAATGTACCTGTAGACGAAATTAGACCTTCCACAGAGCAGTCCGCAATTTTCATAATTGCTGTTCAAAATAACCGCGATTTTGGCAAGGATTGGTAAATGCCAAACTAGATAGAGGTGCCTAATGTAATGTCACTACCAAAAAACTAACAAACAAAATAGGAGTTTCTATAACTAGTTCAGTGACTAAGAAGTTGAAGATGCTTACCTATAAAACCATTAAAGGAGATGTTCTGGGATACGCCAAACTTTTCTGTAAGATTGGAAAAAGAGTAGCAAATGTGAAGGTTTTAGTGGTGGAGCCTGATTTTCAGGTAATTCTAGGACGAGAAAATTGTTCTAAAGTAAATATAATAAAAAGAGTAGAGCAAATAAAAGTACGTGATCCAGGAGTCTACATTCCAGAAGAAAAAATATTTTCAGGCCTAGAGTGTGTTAAAGATTTTGTATATGACATAGACCTTATAGGTGGTGTAGAATTTAAGATGTATTACTCAAGGAGAGTACCACATAAGATGACGAACCAAACATGGAGTGAACTTACAAAAATGGTGGAAATGGGAGTAATTAAACCTGTAGAAGAAGCTACTCCTGTACTTTTACCTATGCAATAGTTCACAAAATGGAAAACTTCGTGCCAGAGTGCAAGTGAAGTTAATAAAAATTTTCTTTGACGTCACTATCCATTAAGGACACTAGATGAAAATAGTGCTATGATTACAGGAGCAAAATATTTTACACATTTAGATTGTGCAAAAGGATTTTGATAAATCAGAGTGTCACAAAGAACTTGTAAATATTTTACGTTTTGCACACCATGGACTAGATTCAGTTGAACAAGATTATCGTTTGGCTTAGCCTCAGCTTTAGAAGTATTTCAACAAGAAATATCTAAAGTGCTAATGGGGGTCAAAAATTGAGAATATTCCAAGGATGATATATCAATCCATGCAAAAACAATAGAAGATCTTAATGCAACAACTAAACGAGTGATACAAAGATCAGAAAATTCTGACATTAAATGGAATAAAGATAATGTGAATTTGTTGTAAGGCAAAGGTGTGTACTATCAACATCGAACTTTAAGTCCTGCATTTCCTAAAAGCGATGGACTTAGCGAACATCATCTACAGACTGCAAAAAATTAACTCTCAAAATGTTCAGCAGATAAAACAAACATATACTTAGCAATACTAAATTATAGAAACACACCAAAAAACATAGAGCTAGCATCACCTAACCAACGTGCGTTTTTAAGAAAAACAAGAACCTTACTACCTACTGTAACAGAAGCTCTCCGTCCACAGCATTTACAAACCCAACAAGTTAGCCAAAATTTATTAAACGTAATATACAAATAAAAACGATATGAAGATTGACATTAAAAATCTACAAAAACTCCAAAGGTTGGTAATAAAATGCGAATACAATTTGGGCACAGAAACTGGAAGGAAGGATAAGTTACAAGTTCAGCTAACGCACCAAGATCAGTAGTCGTTAAAACACGCGAGGGAAAATATTTCGCTCTGCAGCGAAAACTACAGAACGCAAACGGATGGTCTGTGTGTAATTGTTGTCCGAAGTCTCCCGTTGTGAACCATAGCAGTTCCATGCCGATAGCTATAAGGGGGTGGAAGATATGGCGGTTGAAAGTCGTCAAATTATAAAAAAAAAATTCTGACTGAAGGCCAAAGATGACGTTTGCGACTCTATAGCAAGGAGGTTACATATAGCATAACGTGATGCCACAGACCTTATCTTTGGTTTATGCGTGCTACAATGTCTTCAGCTCTTTCTCTGTAAGAAAATATAAGAATAAATAAATAAAGCAGTAAAAAAAACTTTTTATACATCGATTTGACGTATCTCGCATTATCTGTCATATCAACCAACTCGCGAGCGGAGCCGCGGGTTTAAGCTAGTAATCAATAAAGCCGCGGCGGATTAGCTGATCGTACTGGAGCGCCTTGTTGCGGTGCGCGCGGCTGTCCGTCGTCTGGGGTTCGAATCCCCACTCGGGCATGGATGTTTGTGCCGTCTTTAGTATAAGGTAGTTCATAAGTAGTTTGTAAGTTTAGGGACTGATGACCCCGCAGTTAAGTCCCATAAGCGTTACAAACATTTGAACATTTTAATCAATAAATCAGTTCTTGTTACAGGGGAAAGAGACGTTCGCAAACAAGAAAATCAGCTGTAAATGAATATCAGCAGCTCAGATGGGAAACCGGTATTAGGGAGACAAGAATAATATACAACTACAATAACCAGACAGCGGTTCTTAGAGTCGAAGGGCAAGAAAGGGACGCCGAGGTTGGGAAGGGAGTAAGACTGGGTGGTAGCCTTTCCCAATGTTGTTCAATCTGTACACTGAGCAATCAGTGAAGGAATTGAAGGAGAAATTTGGAGAGGGAATTAAAGTTCAGGGAGAAGAAGTAAAAACTTTGCGGTTTGCCGATGACACAGTAATTTTGTCAGAGACTGCAAAGGATCTGGAAGAGCAATTGAATGGAATGGACAGTGTCTTGAAAGTAAAATATAAGATGAACATTAACGAAGGTAATGGAAGGCAATGGAATGTAGTGTCAGAAAATTAGACGATGCTGAAGGAATTTAATTAGGTAATGAGATAAGTAGTAGATGAGTTTTGTTATTTGGGTAGCAAGATAACTTCTGATGGCCGAAGTAAAGCAGATATAAAATGCAGAATGGCTGTGGGAAGAAAAGCATTTATAAAGAAGCGAAATTTGTTAACTTCCAATATCAATTTAAATGTTAGGAAATGCTTTCTGAAAGCATTTGTCTGGAGTGTAGCATTATATGGGAGTGAAACGTGGAAATGAGTTCAGACACAAATATGAAACGTGGATCCACCTCTACGCGCCGGAATCGAAGGCTTATCCATGGAGTGGAAACATCCATCATCACCTATCCGAAAGAAGTTCAAAAGCAGGTAAAGTGCACCCCACCTTTTTTTGCTGACGCCCAAGGAGTTTTGTTGCTGAACATTTTGGAGGAAGCAACCATCAATGCTGCGCGGTATGTGCCACTCTGTCGAATTTGAAAGAGGTAATTTGGAAAAAGCGGCCTGGCCTTCTCAGATCTGGCGTTCTGCTGTGGGACGTCAATGCGAGACCACACTGGGCAACGGCAATGCAAAGCCGTATTGCAATTCCTGAATGGGAGCGCCTACACCATCCGCCATACAGTCCTGATCTCGCGCCAAGTGACTTCCATCTGTTTCCAGCTTTGAAGACGACTTTCGGCGGAAGGCGCTTTGGAAGCTACTCTGACGTGAAACAAGCCGTCCAACGCTTCTTCCGTATGCAGCGCCCTGATTTTTTCCTCGAAGACTTGGAAATTATGTAGAAAAATGTCTCATTCTTTTTTTTTTTTTTTTTTTTTTTTTTTTTTCCTCAAGTAACTCTGACCACAGTCGACAGGAGAAATTTATTTTACAACTTCCCCTCTTACTTGCTTCCAGCTATTAAATGTTTGCTGCGGGAACTCTTAAAAGAAAAGCAGAGACACTTGCAATGTATTGCAGACCTCTGGAAAGAGACTTAATAGAAGGGGTACAAAAGATGTTTGGCCCCCATCGTGCAAGATAAGAAGTTCACTATACAGATTTAAAACCGGCTCTAAAATTTTCCTGGTTGGAAGAACCTGACAAAGAAGAAGCGATTTCCTGCTTTAAAGGAATAACTGCTTAAGACTTGTACGATGGTGGTAACCCAATGTGTCTTAAAAACGAATAAATGTCTGACGGAAGCAGTGAAGAAGCTACGTTTTTGTAGAGATACCATCAAATGCCCGTGTGGAGCGTCTCTTTAGTGACTAGAAAGACATTTTTTCACCCAAGAGGGCTAGGCTTAGTAACAAAATCTTGGAAATGCAGTGCAAAATCAGCAGTAATCTAAGACTATGAATGCACACTTAATATGTTAGTAATTTGTGTATTATTCTTATTTGTTGTATGATAATCACTTCATCAATCTATCCTCATTAAATTTTGAAGCCATAGACACAATGACAAATTCTTTATATTGACAGATGCCCTGACAGTGACATCCTAAGCATCCTACTACTGTGTCAGCTGGTAGTTCTGAAATATTCCGCCTATGGCGCCACGTATCATTGTACTTCTAGAATACTGAATTTTAATCTGCTAAGCGACTGATATATCAGTCACCTGCTTCTCTCTTTATGCTTTTCTTCAACTACTTTGAGTATTACTGTTTTCCCATAGCCTTCCCCCTCCCCCTTATTTATCGTTACTCTTTTACTATAAGCGTCATCCATAGATACTTTGTTAGCAGCTGATTGTTATTCATTCCATAATCTTTGCACTTAGCGTTGATTCCACTACTAGCATGTATATTTATTAAGCAACAGTAGAAAAATGTAAGTGTTAATTTTATCCCATTATATGAACTTATCTTTATTACAATCTATTTGGTTCGAAACTGCTTCAAATTTCTGTAATCGACTTTTATACGTGCTATAGCCTTATTGTATACCAATGCACTTGTTTGTCTGTATAGAGGCCAGAAGAAGGCCACTCAAGCGCCCGAAACGGGTCGTTAAAGTTAAAAATAAATAACCACAAGCAACTGGTTGCTGCATTTCATTAATTTATATATAGTTGTATTAACTGTTGTGTTGGTGTCTTCCTCCATATACATTGATCCTGCATAACTTCCTGTGCGAGTGGTGGCTGTCAGAGTAACCATTATTTCTCATTCCTGCCACTAATAATCAAAGTACAGGATGTGTGGACATGAATGGCTTGAAGGAGAGGATATTGGATTGTTTTGCATGTTAGCCAGTCTATTCTATAGCAATGTATTTCAGTTATTCCATGCAATCTATTATTAATTTTTATTTTTAATCAGTTTTTTTCTAGTTGGATTAATAATTACTGTTTGTAACAGTAATTTGTAATTTTAATTGATTTCGTATTTAATTACAATTGAATCCAATTACTTTTTGGGTAACTTTCTCAACAGTGCTGTACTATGTTTCGGTTGTCGATATTCGCAGTTGAATATTACAGAAAATACTTTGTCTAAAAGTCTGAAGGCCGTGGTGAAGTGGCCTAGCGCTTTAAGGCACCTTGCTGCGGAGCGCGATGTTGCTCGCCATCGGAGGTACCAGTCGTCCCTCGGTGATGGGTGTGTGTTTTGTCCTAAGCACCTTAGTATAAGTAAGTTTAAGTACTTTGTCGGTGTAGGGAGCGATAACCACAGCAATTAAGTCCCATAGATTTACAGCTATTTGAACATTTGAATTGAAAATCTGAAGAGAGTAGTTTAATATTGTAAACTGTGTAGTTTTGAGTGACTCTCTTCACTATGACCAGCTCTTCCTTTATACAGGGTGGCGCAGGGAAACGGAAAATTTCTAAATAACGTCATTTCCATGAATAAATTCATAAAACTAGTAATTTATTAACGAAAGAGAATATATTCAGTATGCTATTATTCAATGTGTCTTTACAATCAAAATGTCCAGAAGTGTCTCTTTACTTTTTAAAGATGACATCGGAAATATGTGCTCCCATTCGGCGTTCACACTCTAACAGCCTGTTATGAAAACTCTGCAATGCGCGGTGTAGGAAATCTTGGGGAATGGCAGTGATTTCGTTTTCAATGTTCTCCTTCAGTTCATGGATTGTTGCAGGACGTGTACGGTACACCTTGCCTTTAAAATATCCCCACAGGAAGAAGTCGCACACACTATGATCAAGGGATCTCGCAGACCATGCAATGTTACCGTTACGTGAAATAATGCGTCTTCCAAACAATTGACGAACTGCTGCCATCGATTGTCGAGTAGTTTGTGACGTGGCTCCGTCGTGCTGAAACCACATGTTTTCGACGTTACGATTAAGCTCGTACAGTCTCGGTCTAAAGAATGTGTGAAGCATTTTAACTTATCGAGCGGATGTTACTGCCACTGCACCACTATCCTCACGTTCAAAAAACTAAGGGCCGATAACACCATGACATGATACAGCACACCATATTGTGACCTTGGCGCTATGTAGCGGTCGCTGGTACAACTCACAAGGATTTTCCTGTGCCAAATAACGAAAATTCTGTTTGTTCACTAATCCGTTCAGGTGGAAATGGGCTTCGTCTGATATCCATAAGTTACCAAGGAAATTCGCGTCCTCGTTGATTTTAGCCAATATCTGGCTACTAAACTCCATACGTGACGCTGGGCTCGTTCGTGTAAGTGTTGCACAATCTGCAACTTATACGGATGGAAGTCTTCAAATGGTTCAAATGTTTGTAGAACTTATGGGACTTAACTACTAGGTCATCAGTCCGTAAACTTACAAACTACTTATGAACTACCTAATACTAAGGACGGCACAAATATCCATGCCCGAGGGGGGGATTCGAACCCCCGACCGTAGTGGCCGTGCAGACCGTTACTGGCGCGCCGCAGTCCCTTCGGCCACCGCGGCCGCGGATGGAAGTCTAATTCGTGCAGTATTCTTTGTAAGCTTCGTCGCTTAATCCCTAGCGAAGATGCATGCTGTCGAACGGAGCGGCGAGGACTTCTCTCGATTGCAGCTCTAGCAGCTGCAATATTCTCTGGGGTACTTACCGTTGGAATGCTACCTGGAGGTTTCTTTTTCAAGGCAGATCCTGTTTCTTCAAAATTACACACCCACGTTGTAATCGCATGCGCAGATGAGACACGTCCATGACGTCCAAGCTGGTAATGCTGTGAAAATGTTCTCTGCGCGGCAGTCGCACTATCACCATTTTTGTAAAACGCACTCACAGTTACTGCACGTTCCGCACCAGTCCAGTTCTCCATGATTACTAAATGGCAATGCGTTCATATCAATTGTGCAAAGTTTCGAACATCTGCCGACGCTACAGTACTGCCAACTGTAACGTTCACAATTTCCCGTTCCCCTGCGCCACCCTGTATTTAATGGTTGTGTATTCCGAGAACATAAATTTTACCTGATATGAGTACGAAGTCTTTCGCGACGTAGTTCTTGCGTAAAATACTCTCGGTGTTCTTGCCGCGTCAAATATGGTTAGGAGCCCAAGCTGTCGACTATATCCTCCATAGTCGTCGTCAGGGGTAAAACTGACTGCCGTGAACTGGAGGCTTCCGCTTATATAACCAGGAGACGGCTTCTCATTGGCTAGCTTACTTCATAGCGGTAATGGCGCGTAGTTGGGTGGTGCCATCTAACCACCTAGAATTTTCTAGCGCACTCTATTCCGCGTTGTTAGCAGCGCCATCTCTCGCAGTAGGCGGTAATCTGCGGGAAGTACTAAAGGTTCTCGGAGCCAACCTCTGTTCCTTCTCCAGTGCTCGCTTCCATGCATTGCTGAGTGCATATCCGGAGTCTCTATTGATATTATTATCACATAATCTGATTTCAATCGCCTCCCTGATGACAGAATCCCAGTAGTTGGAAGCGTGAGCCAGTACTTTCGTTTCTTCAAATTCCCGTGTTTATTTAACAGGCTGTGCTCAAACACCGCAGATTTTTCTAAATGCCTGTATTTCAAGAGACGCAGATGTTCAACGCAGCGTTCAGAAACATCAAAGACAACCTCGGTCTGAGAGTGCCGGGAATATACAGCATTCCGTGCGAGTGTGGCAAAAATTATGTGGGGCAGTCAATAAGAACTGTTTCTGAACGCTGCGTTGAACATCAGCGTCACCTGAAACACAGGCATTTAGAAAAATCTGCGGTGGTTTTTTTTTTTCCTTTATTGTTGTTTTAAGGCCAGCTGTAGAAACAGCTGGCAGGCTGGCAGCAGCTGCGGTGGCTGCTCTTCAGCCATGTGACATACAAAAATGTTGACAAAGAGGAGATAAAATATAAAAAGAAGAACAAAAATTGCGGAAATTAAAAACATTGACATACAGAGTTTTCGACAGACTAAAACGGACATGTACACACAGGACAAAACATACGGCAGAGAACAAAATAACAGACGGGCAGTGATAAGACACACAGTCAGTAAAAACGATCGGCCACGGTGACAAGTTTAAAAGTACATTGCAGAGACACGATGTTCACACATGAAGACAGCGGACGGCGTACAAAATAAAACATGGGGACGGCGATTATGGAGGCACTGAGTAAAACACACGACACTGGAGGCACTTGTACTGAACACGTAGATAAAAAGTCGAGACGCCCCCGCGGGGGGTGGGGAGGGGGATGGAGGGGGGAGGGGGGCAGGGACGGGGGAAGTGCGGGGGAGGGGGAGAAGGGGAGGGAAGAGAGCGTAAGGAGGGAAGGAGTGACGAGACTCTGGGCATGGGAGAGGGGTAGCCAAGCGGGCGGGAAGGGAAAGGGACGGGAGAGAGGGGAGGGGCGTTGATGCTACGGGGAAGGGATCAGAGTTGGTAGGAGGGGTAGATATCGGGGCGAAGTTCGGTATCCGGTAGAGGAAGGGTGCGGAAATTGCCCTGGGAGAGGATACGGAGCGTATGGAGGTGAAGGCCGGGAGGAACGGTTTGGCGGAGGCGTGGCAGAGCCCCAGGATTTGTAAGAATAGGGTAGACCAGAGGGTTTTGGGACTCTATTTCGCGGGATGTGTAAAGGAGCCGGAGATGTTCAAGGTGTTGTAGGAGAGGAGGGAAGGGGATGAGGTCATAGAGGATCCGCATAGGGGAAGGGAGTCTGATACGGTATGCGAGGCGGAGGGCGTGGCGTTCTAGAATCTGGAGGGACTTGTAGAAAGTAGGAGGGGCTGATATCCAGGCGGGGTGGAAGGAACAAAGGACGGGCCGCATGATTTATTTGTAGGTGTGAAGGACAGTGGAAGGGTGGAGGCCCCACGTCCGGCCAGTGAGGAGTTTTAGGAGGTTTAGGCGGGACAGAGCTTTCTCACGGAGGGATTTGAGGTATGGAGTCCAGGACAATTGGCGGTCAAGGGTAAGGCCAAGGTACTTGAGGGTGGGGGTGTGACGGATGGGTCGGTTGTGAAGGGTAAGATAGAAATCGTGGAGGCGGAAGGTGCGGGTAGTACGACCTATGACTATTGCCTGGGATTTGTCGGGATTGACGGAGAGGAGCCACCGGTTACACCAGGAGGCGAACTCGGTGAGGTGGGACTGGAGCAAAACCTGGGAACGGGCAAGAGAGGGGGCGAGGGCCAGGAAGGCGGTGTCGTCAGCATATTGGAGGAGATAGACGGGAGGTTTGGGTTGAGGCATCTCGGCAGAGTAGAGGAGATAGAGGAGGGGAGAGAGGACTGAGCCTTGGGGCACCCCGGCGGAGGGGTAGAAAATACGGGAGTCGGAGTTGCAGACAGTTCTGCGGTGGTTGGGCACAGCCTGTTAAATAAACATCTGATTTTGTTTGAAGAAACGAGAGTACTGGCTCACGCTTCCAACTACTAGGATTCTGTCATCAGGGAGGCGACTGAAATCAGGTTATGCGATAATAATATCAGTAGAGACTCCGGATATGCACTCAGCAATGCATGGAAGCGAGCACTGGAGAAGGAAAAGGAACAGAGGTTGGCTCCAAAAAATGTTTGTTAAGCTTATGGGCCTTAACTACGGGGTTATCAGTCCCCAAACTTACAAACTACTTATGAACTAACTAATACTAAGGACAGCACAAATATCCATGCTCGAGGGGGGATTCGAACCCCCGACCGTAGTGGCCGTGCAGACCGTGACTGGAGCACCTCAGTCCCCTCGGCCACCGCGGCCGGCCAGAACCTTTAGTACTTCCCGTAGATTACCGCCTGCTGCGAGAGATGGCGCTGCTAACAACGCGGAATAGAGTGCGCTAGAAAATTCTAGGTGGTTAGATGGCACCACCCAAGTACGCGCCATTACCGCTGTGATCTAAGCTAGCCAATGAGAAGCCGTCTCCTGGTTATATAAGCGGGAGCCTCCAGTTCACGGCAGTCAGTTTTACCCCTGACGACGACTATGGAGGATATAGTCGAAAGCTTGGGCTCCTACCCATATTTGACGCGGCAAGAACACCGAGAGTATTTTACGCATAAATTTTACCTGTTAGAAGACGGTCTGCTCCCCACGACGCTCAAAGTACCGCGCCGTTAAGCGCACGTACAGTTTTCGGGAGAGCCCTCCTCTTCTCGAGAGGATGGAACCATCTTTGTTGTGGTTGTACTGGGAAGGAACGCCAGCGTACTCGTTATTTTATTTGGGAGCGCCGTTCCCGCTGCAGCTGGTGCAGCGCCGGCTCGGAGGAGTGTAATGAATCCCGCGGCGGGTTTCCCTGAACCCTGTCTTTTGTCCCAGTACCGACGTGCTGCAGGAATTCCCTGAGCCGGTGCACACCTAAGCAGCCAAGAAAACGCGGTGTTCGGGGCAAGGCTCCACAGCATCTAATACCTGTGACAGCCACAAGTAGTCTACCAAGATTTTCACTTTCTTGAGAAAATGTAAAATATGAAGCCGGCCGCGGTGGCCGAGGGGACTGAGGCGCTTCAGTCACGGTCTGCAAGGCCACTACGGTCGGGGGTTCTAATCCCCCCTCGGGCATGGATATTTGTGCCGCCCTTAGTATAAGGTAGTTGATAAGTAGTTTGTAAGTTTAGGGACTGATGACCCCGTAGTTAAGTCCCATAAGCTTAACAAACATTTAAACTTTTTTTTATGATTTTCTGATATAGAAGTCGGCACTTATGAAAAGGCACGTTTTTTACATGGACAGTGATCGGTTAACCAAAGGTAGCTGCTGAGACATACAATCAGACATATACGCTTCTTCCCTAAGATAACAACGAGGCAAACATCTAAATGAGAACCGTATCAATACGCAGTGTTTTTTTTTTTTTTTTTTTTTTTTTTTTTTTGGTATAGCGTATAGTCAAAGTTGTGATAAATGAGGTGTTAAAATATGTGTGAAAAAGGTGTATTAAAATATGTCGTGCCACAGAATAGTGGGTGTTACAAAAAGGTACGGCCCAACATTCAGGAAACATTCCTCACACACAAAGAAAGAAAATATGTTATGTGGACATGTGTCCGGAAACGCTTAATTTCCATGTTAGAGCTCATTTTATTACTTCTCTTCAAATCACATTAATGATGCAATTGAAACACACACCAACAGAACGTACCAGCGTGACTTCAAACACTTTGTTACAGGAAATGTTCAAAATGTCCTTCATTAGCGAGGATACATGCATCCACCCTCCGTCGCATGGAATCCCTGATGCGCTGATGCAGCCCTGAAGAATGGCGTATTGTATCACAGTCGTCCACAATACGAGCACGAAGAGTCTCTACATTTGGTACCGACGTTGCGTAGACAAGAGCTTTTAATTGCCCCCATAAATGAAAGACAAGAGGATTGAGGTCAGGAGAGCGTGGAGACCATGGAATTGGTCCGTCTCTACCAACCCATTGGTCACCGAATCTGTTGTTGAGAAGCGTACGAACACGTCGACTGAAATGTGAAGAATCTCCATCGTGCATGTTGTGTCGCACTTCTTAAGGCACATGTCCTTTAAGCGTTTCCGGACGCATGTCCACATAACATATTTTCTTTCTTTGTGTGTGAGGAATATTTCCTGAAAGTTTGGCCGTACCTTTTTGTAACACCCTTTATAGTTGCTGCCATACTATTGCTATGTAAATACTGCCACAGATATGATCTGCAGCAACAAATATGTGCTACCTTTGTCTATACGTGTAGCCACATGACATTTTCATTCCCACAGAATAGATTTGGTGTCTCACTATTGTTATCTAATGCTGCTACAGACATATGGTTTGCCACAGCAGATACGGCTGCCATGTAATATAATTTCTGCCACATAACACATAGCTGCTGTCACACAATATATTTGCTCAGATGTAATTGCTAAGTAAATGCTGCCATAGACATTTTTTCTCCCGTAGCACATGTAAGCTCCCCAGGCATATTAGTGTTGCCACATACAATACGGCTAGCCACAGAAAATAATCGCTGCAACAGAATATTTTTGCTACCATGCTATTACTATTGTAAATGCTGAGACAGACATATTGTCTGACACAGCAGATGTGTACTACTCTGGTATACACAGGCTGTCCATGAAATATGGTTTGCCACAGAATTTATTTTGCCATACTACTGCTAAGTAAATGCTGTCACAGAAATTTGTCTCCATCACCAGATGGGAGATTCCGTGGCATATTACTACTAGCATATAAGATATGACTTCCACAGCATATGTTTGATGCCATGTTATTCTTATGTAATTTCTGTCACAGACACATGGCCTGCCACAGTAAATAATTGTATTCTGTCCTGGCATATAAGTACTGCTTCATAAAATATGACTTTCACTTTTTATATTCGTACCACGTCATTGTCAAGTAAATTCTGCCACTGACAATTGATCTGTCACAACAGATAAAGGCCACTCTGGCATATTAGTAGTGCCATATATGTATGACTTGCTACAGAATGCAGTTGCTGTCACAAAATATTTTTGCTGCCTTCCTTTTGCTATGTAAATGCTGCCACCTACATATAGTCAGTCATAGCAGATCTGCTCTGGTATATAAATGCTGCTACATATATACGATTTGCAATAGAATATATGTATTACTATGATGCTATTGATATAGAAATTGCTGACATAGGAATATGGTCACCACAGCAGAAATATGCCGCCCTGGTGTTATTGCTGACACATAAAACTTGACTAAGCAGAAAGAACTCCCCATTCTTCAGGTCTGTAGTTTGTGAGTAAGAGTTCAAAACTTTTAAACAGCAACTCCTCTCTGCACGCTGCTTAATGCTGTACACCCTATCTCTTCCCCACCTGCTGGTCACAGATGCGTTGAGTATGGTATAGGTGTAATTCTTTCCCAACTGTTACCAGATGGCTCCAAGCGACCTACCACCTATGTATCCAAATGGCTCAAAGACGGCAAGGCTCTCGCTATTGTATTTGCATGTACCAAATTTATGCTGTACTTGCATGTCACTTCCTTTCACCTGATTACCGATCACAAGCCTCTCCAAACTATCTTTTCCCCTTCCACACAGCTACCTATGAAGACGTCCCAAAGCTTACAGCACTGGACCCTGTTGTTTCTCATCTCAATTACACCATGCATTCTCGCTTCACTTCCAGTCATGCAAATTATAATGCCCTCATCCAGCTACCGTTGGGCGAGGACCCTTCCTCTGATACCTTGGACATCCTTATCTTCCAAGTAGACGAAAACATTTGGCTGCCACTCCTGGCTTTCCATCTTACTTATGACAAAGTGGCCGCCACCACCTCCGTTCCAATATCATGTGTGGTTGGTCCACAATACTACCCCCTAAGTCCCAGGTGGATCTCCCCTTCTATTATTCCATCCGCCATCAACCATCGGTATTGAATGGGATCATCCTCTGAGTGGAGTCAAACCTCGACTTGTGGTTCCCAGCTCTCTAATCCACCGTCCTGCAGATTCTCCACCAGGGACACTGGGAGAAAGCCCTTGTCCACCGCCACATCATTCTATGTATCTTGGCCCACAGCAGGAGTATATCCATTTAGATTTTGCCAGTCCGTTTCTCGGCATTTTCAGGGGTGCTCGTATCGACGCATTTTCCCACTTCCCCTTTGTCGTCTGGAGCTCCTCAATCACTACTGAAGTGACCGTCAACGACCTCGCTAAAACCTTTTCCATGGAGGGCATTCCTGTTACCCTAGTATCTGACAATGGACCTCATTTCCGTAGTCATGAATACGCCTAGTTCTGTGCCACTAATGGGATACAACACATTTTCACCTCAGCCTTCCACCCCAATCCAATGGCGAAGCAGAATGCCTAATCCATACGTTTAAAACTCAAATGACAAAGTACTCCATTGACAGTCGATGAAGCCTTGATCCTCTTTTTTAAGTCAGTATCAGTCCACTCCCAACAGTGACAAAAGTCCCACCGAACTATTACAATGGCGGCAGCCGCGCACACTGCTTCGCCTGCTCCTTTCTTCGCCACATGATCCACTCCTTCCCAACCTTCCAGATTCACTGCTGGCACCTTACTATGGGCTTGCAGGTTCGGGCCATGTGTTAGCTGGCTTACAGGTGTGATACAGCGTGCGTGTGGCCGCCAACTGTTCAAGATCGCCTTTTTCCCGACACTGCAACCAGCTACACCCTCAATACCTCACTGCCGATCCACCCCGTACCCCAGCAGTGTCAGCCATACCAACCATCCTGGAGCCACATATGGAACCTGTTCCAGCTCGTCCACCTCCAGAATCACTGCCACCAGGCCTCGCACAATTTCTTCGTCTATCCCACATCGGGAGCAGGAAGAGGACGCGCCAATGCGTCTGGCGCATCACAGCGTCTTTGCAACTCGCACGACTTGCCATCCCCTACTCGCCGGATGCCGGTCTACACTGCCTCCTGCGTGCGGACTCAGCGGATGTCTTTTTTCTGTCGCTGCTCTACCGGTCAGCTTCCCCCAGCGGGACCCTGAAAGGCCTACAGCCAAATGTACACCGAAGAGTTCCAGGCTACCTGAACGCCCAGATAACAACAAGACAATCCAACATAACATCAACTTGCTCACATGGGGCTCTTCTTGCAGATGGCTCTGGCGCAAAGCATACCCGCGTATTCCTACGCCTGGGTGCCATTGGTGGACCGCCTTTACTGAAGGTAGCGCTGCACGCTCCAGTCAGTCTTCTTCCGATTGTGGACGCCTCACCAACAGGACGACTCCAGCCTCCTGACGACGAGCGACAAAAGAGAGACCACACTGGTGGGGACTTAGCTTCTCTGCGGTTGGACCTGGACTTGTCTTTCAGTCATTTTGTGATGATAAACCTTTCCAGACTTTGTCAAATACCGTGTACTTAGTATAAGTATTGAACTGTGAGATAGACAATTAAAATATGACAGTCTAGATCACAAGTTTCTGAGTCTTTTATTGGCAACCGGTTTCGGTCCTACAGGACCATCATCGGTCCTTTGGCACCTTGTTGGTAGATGATGGTGGTGGCCGGAGCAAAAGGCCTGATGATGGTCCTATAGGACCGAAACCGGTTGCCAATAAATAGCTCAGCAACTTGTGATCTAGACCGTCATATTTTAATTATTTATAAAGGAGCAATACTGCCTATATTACAGTACGGCTCACCGATGTGGATAGACGCACTGGAGCGACAATACAACCGTATCAAAATTAATAGAGTCCAACGGTTAATCAATTTAAAATGGTTAAAGCTTACAGAACGACATTCAGCGAAGCACTTTGTGTTTTATCAGGTCTCATGCCTATAACACTTAAGATACAGGAAATAGCTAAATATTATAACCTGGTCAAAACCAAAGATGCCAAACAGACAATCGACATCGCCCTAGAGTACAGAAGCTGGACACACCTGGCAGACTTTACCAGGATAATTGAGAAGGACGCCAGCAAAAGCTACGCTGTTGAAGTATACACAGATGGATGCAAATCAGACGACGGAGTGGGTTCGGGGATAGCAATATTTGTTAATAAGAGGCTTACTTACCAGATACAGCTAAGACTGTCTAATGAATGCTCAAACAATCAAGCGGAACAATTTACCATCCTCAATGCTCTTGAGTTCATAAATAATCTCTCGAATACTGATAAAACTGGAGTAATTCTCAGAAAAGTTACGTGACTACTATGCTGCGATCTCACTGGCGGTTGAATAAATTGACGAGGAAACTAAAACTAGTAGACACACATACTCTTCAGTGCACCACTTCCACACTCATAATAAATGCTAAGTAGACGGTACATGCTGTGACTCCATAACTTCAAGAAAGGAAAGCGATAAGAACTTTGTACTAGTCCACGAGACCGCTACATGTCAGATAAGGTCTCATATTTCAAGGTTTTCGGTTTTTTTTTTTCTGACCGCGAGTCTATTTACCACCTTGACATAATTGATCCTACATATGATACAGATGACATGACACGCAGCTTCAGAATGACAAAAATTAGTAGAATTCCTTGCGTATTTTGCGCTTTAAGTGTCTTAAGAATTTAATAATCAATAACTTTAAAATATTGTCTTTCACAATGGCTTCCGATTTGTGTCAATTATTCGTTGCTGTAAAGCATTTTTATTGTCAGTTCCACAATTATCATCGTTTCACACCATCTAAATTGGTTGACTGAATTGTATCAAGGCGGCTTTTTGTTTGACGAATCGAGTGCACCATTCAATTTGTTTTTGTTTTTGAAGGCTGTTTTTACCGAAATACAGACAACGGGCAGTTTCACTTTCTTCCTAGCTATCGTCTGAGAAACGTATATTTGCTAACAGTTAACATAAAAATGTATTTATAGAGCTCCCTGAAATTTGTTCAGTTTTGGTTAGTTTTCATAACAGGACTGGAGCAGACTTTTTGATACTAGGAATGCAAACTGAAACAGGCCGAAAGTTCAGTATGAACGTCTAACTATAGTTACTCCCAAAACTGCTTTAAGCCGTACTTAATACTGAGAGACAGTAAAACAGAGAGTTAATATTGTAGTAATAATTTATGTAATTAACATAAAAGTCAACACATTGAATATACAAACATGTCAAACGATTTTCGCGTTCAATTATCTATGACAGTATGCCATTACCTTCAAATTACTATGTTTATTTTAAACTAAGAAACTCTGGTAACGTACTATTATTTATGACCTCGAGAATGATTACATTCAATGAATATCTTAGTTCCTGTAAGGATGAAATAAGATGTTACATGTGACATGAGGATATAACAACGGAATAATTTCGTGCCGCGTTGGAGTAGTCGAGCGGTCTAAACTCTAAAGCGTCTCGCTGCGGAGCGCGCGGTTGCTCGCCGTGGAGGTTTGAGTCCTCCCTGAGGCATGGGTGTGTGTGTTAGTCCTTAGGTTAGCTTACCTAGGTTTAAGTAATTTGTAAGCTACGGACTGATGACCACGCAGTTTGGTCCGACAGATTTACAGACATTTGAACATTTGAATAATTTCGTCCCTGAAACTATTTCATAGTTTGATACATGTCTGTTTTTCTGCATAACTTATGTTCATATTTCAACTTTTTTGGGAAATTTTTACTTTGGAGAACCGTTCTGCAATTTCACCGTAACACAATGTATAAAATATACGTAACTGCTTCATAGTATTTTATAAACAGCAAGTTGTTCAATAGTACCGTTTTCTATGGTATCAACGACTGGCAGTAATTTTGAAAATGATACGGTATACGGCCCACAGAATTGAATGTTATTGGCGTGAATAAGAAAGTGGGCTTTCAATAATGTATCTACAATTTACATCGCTTTGTCCTTTAATCTCAAAGCTTTTCTTTTATTTTTATTTATTTTTTTTTTTTCGCAATAGTTCAATGATTATAAAGGTATCTCGAAACTTTAGCACAAGTAGGCATAGTAATACTTTTGCTTTCTTCCTGACTCATGGAGACTGCGCACTCCATCCTTGTAGAACCGACAGCTAATTTTGTTTCTGTTTCTTGCATCGTTTCTTACTTTATTTAAGTAGTGTCAAGTAATACCCTTTTTTTCACGTAAAGCCACATTATTTGAAAGACGTAGGTGTGAAAGTAATATCAGGAACTCCATAGACAGAAGCCGTCCTACGACGTACAGATAACGTTTTGTTGTACTGCTCTTTCTTTCAGCGAATCAGGCGACGACAAACCATCACTCGTCGTCTCCGCTGTTCCACGTGGCAGCGGATGCGGCCTACTTGCCGAAAACTTAGCCTCAACATCCATCTTCGACAGTAGCACAGTAAACAAGAAATGCCAGGGGCTGAAAGGCATTCAGTCACCCGTCGCGACGTCGTTGGCACCCCGCAAACTAAAAGCGAAACCGTTATTCTTTTTTACGTCGTGCCTCTGCTCGCCTGCTGGGCGGACGACGTGACAGGTGACGTGTTTGGGCTGCGCGCGAACTGAGGCGCGCCTAACTGCTGCGAAATGACGCGACACTTCAGCAGCACGCGCCGTTCCGGCGCTGTGTAGATTGACACGCTTGTAGAGGTGCGTACGACAGAAACCGAGCCTCTCCAGGCCGCAGCAGAGATGTGCGGCAGCTGCTACCGGACTGAAGATCCCCATTTGAAGGGACAAATACTGTTCGTTCAAAATTTTTGGCTGGTGTGAGCGTTTTTAAATGCTTACAAGATCTTTGCGGTCGCTTCCATGAGTTACCACACCAGATGTCAACTTACTCCTCTAATATTTAAAAAGTACGAAAGTCAACAAAAGAGAAACACGAAGAACAAATGTGTGTGTGTGTGTGTGTGTGTGTGTGTGTGTGTGTGTGTGGGTGGGTGGCATATATATAATTTGTTCTTCGTGTTTCTCTTTATATTAAACTCGCGGCTCTGCTCGCGAGTTGGTTGATAATGGTAGATAATGCGCGAAACGTCAAATCAATTGTTTTAAAGAGATATATTTAAAAAAAATCTTTTTTACTGCTGTATTTATTTATTCTTATATTTCCTTATTCGTATGCTTATCCTTACAGAGAAAGAGCTAAAGACATTGTAGCACGCATAGACCAAAGATATGGTCTGCGGCATCATGTTTCGCTGTATGTAACCTCCTTGCTATAGAGTCTCAAACGTCATCGGTAGCCTTCAGTCCGATTTTTTTTATAATTTGACGACTTTCAACCACCCCCTTATAGCTATCGGTATGGAACTGCTATGGTGTACAACGGGAGCGTTCGGACAATTACACACAGACCATTCGTTTGCGTTCTCTAGTTTTCGCTGCAGAGAGAAATATTAACACACACACACAAGTAGAATTTTATATACACCGATAACTTTCCATCCAAATATACTTCACCCTTTTATCATTATCAACCCTCAAGCAACAATGAAACCAATAAAACAATTTCAGAGTAAATATAATTTTCAAAGAGTAATTATTGTTCCGCATTTCATATTACTAAATATCTATCAGATCGCTAAAAACTGTGCCTAAAACCTTCCTCAGGTATAAATTAGTAACTGTACAAATATTTAAGTCTCTGCGTCTTGTCGTTCGGACGCGATAAGCGTACACCGAACAGACATTCACATTTATAGATATAGATATATGTTTGTTTCCTCAGAACTTTCGACTGTGTGAACCGATTTTGATGATACTTTTATTATTATTATTTATTTATTATTATTATTAGTGAATGTCCCCACGGGAGAACGATAAGCAGGTGATTTATCAATAGTTCTTAAGGTTCTTATTTTCCCAATATTTCTTCATTTTCTCCCAAAAGGCCTTCTTTCTTTCTTCGGTCCACTTTGGTCGGTATGGTTTTGATGCTGTCTCTGAAGTAAACTTACTCTTGTCAATTTTTCTTCTGAATGTATCCCTGTCTGATGTGTTTGTTATGTCAATTATTGCTTTTATCAAATCCTTCTTAACTTCAGTTACCCAGGGTATTGTTGCTTTAAGTGATGTCACATTGTCCAGTAGATGTTTAGTTAACCTGTTTCCAGGTAATCTGTGTAGGTGTCCATAAAATTTCATTCGTCTCTTTCTGATGTCTGTTTCGATATTTGATAGTTTTTCGGTTGTCTCGATGGTCTGCAGTCTGTATCCATCTTGTGTGTATCGTGGTCCCAGAATTTTCCTAATAATTTTTCTCTCTACTTTTTTTTAATTTCTTGTAAATCTAGTTTTCTATTCAGTGAGAGCGTTTCACTTGCATAAGTGACTGTAGGTTTGATAACTGTGTTGTAGGGTCTGATTTTAATTCCTTTTGACAGGCATTTTTTGTTATATATGTTTTGAACAAGTCCGAATGCTTTCTTGATTTTCTGTAATCGATTTTTTGTGCTATTTTCTCGAGTCCTGTTGTCGAGATACTTATTATTATTATTGTTATTATTATTATTATTGGAAAGGATGTACTTCAAGGATAGTTTTGATGAGAGTTTGGTTAGGTTCTGATAATGGGATCCATGAAAAAGGAACGGAACTCTTCACTTCTTAGGAGCAAATTAACGATACTCGGCCGAATCCTTTATAGGCTATCCGAATATTTGAGTCACCTACCGTAACATCGTTATGGTCGAGTAATATCCCGTTCAAAACTTTTTTCATGAAAGTACATTTTTGCGCTCTTGCAAGACACTTTTTGCAATTGTGATCGAGGTAGATTTCTTCTGTTCACATAGGCATTTAACGGCGCTGTCTAATATGAGTGGCACGTTTGGTAAGTCGACTCATATTCAGAAAAACTATTTAGTGTACTTCACATTCACTAAAAATTAAGAAATAAACAAAAATTTTAACAAAACTACCGACTTCAAAGAATAAAAAACTATACCGAAACAAATTAATTTGTACTAAAAAGTACAAAATCATTGCATATTGTTCTACAACTTAATAATCAACTTGTCAATTTTTCTTCTGAATGTATCCCTGTCTGATGTGTTTGTTATGTCAATTATTGCTTTTATCAAATCCTTCTTAACTTCAGTTACCCAGGGTATTGTTGCTTTAAGTGATGTCACATTGTCCAGTAGATGTTTAGTTAACCTGTTTCCAGGTAATCTGTGTAGGTGTCCATAAAATTTCATTCGTCTCTTTCTGATGTCTGTTTCGATATTTGATAGTTTTTCGGTTGTCTCGATGGTCTGCAGTCTGTATCCATCTTGTGTGTATCGTGGTCCCAGAATTTTCCTAATAATTTTTCTCTCTACTTTTTTTTAATTTCTTGTAAATCTAGTTTTCTATTCAGTGAGAGCGTTTCACTTGCATAAGTGACTGTAGGTTTGATAACTGTGTTGTAGGGTCTGATTTTAATTCCTTTTGACAGGCATTTTTTGTTATATATGTTTTGAACAAGTCCGAATGCTTTCTTGATTTTCTGTAATCGATTTTTTGTGCTATTTTCTCGAGTCCTGTTGTCGAGATACTTATTATTATTATTGTTATTATTATTATTATTGGAAAGGATGTACTTCAAGGATAGTTTTGATGAGAGTTTGGTTAGGTTCTGATAATGGGATCCATGAAAAAGGAACGGAACTCTTCACTTCTTAGGAGCAAATTAACGATACTCGGCCGAATCCTTTATAGGCTATCCGAATATTTGAGTCACCTACCGTAACATCGTTATGGTCGAGTAATATCCCGTTCAAAACTTTTTTCATGAAAGTACATTTTTGCGCTCTTGCAAGACACTTTTTGCAATTGTGATCGAGGTAGATTTCTTCTGTTCACATAGGCATTTAACGGCGCTGTCTAATATGAGTGGCACGTTTGGTAAGTCGACTCATATTCAGAAAAACTATTTAGTGTACTTCACATTCACTAAAAATTAAGAAATAAACAAAAATTTTAACAAAACTACCGACTTCAAAGAATAAAAAACTATACCGAAACAAATTAATTTGTACTAAAAAGTACAAAATCATTGCATATTGTTCTACAACTTAATAATCAACTTACTTTTTATGCTCATCAATATGTAGGTACGATCTATGTGTTTACCGCGCAAAAAGATAGGTAGGCAGCTATCGACTTTGAATTTAACTCAGCACTTACCTATGAATAACAAACAATGATCAAAATATTTTTATAGTTCTCCTAAGTTAGACTACTTAAAAGTCAATCAAGTTATTACGATAATATTTTTGTTATTTTTGTAGCCGTGTCAGGCAAGGAAACACTACAGTATACCTAGTATAAATAATGCGAGAATATTGAGACCGAAGTCGGATCGAATGTTTCCTTGGCTGACACCAACTCCAAAAACAACAATAATTGTAACTACATTATATTATGGTAATAAATTAATTGACTTTAAGTAGTCTAAATTTTTTTTTTTTTTTTTTTTTTTTTTTTTTTTTTTTTTTTTTTTTTTTTTACTTAGGAGAACGCTAAAAATATTTTGATCATTGTTTGTTATTCGTAGGTATGTTTGAGTTAGATTTAAAGTGGGTACACACACATGTTTGTAGAGGTTAGGGGACTTAACTACGGGGTCATCAGTCCCTAAAATTACAAACTACTTATGAACTAGCTAATACTAAGGACGGCACAAATATTCATGCCCGAGGGGGATTCAACCCCCCGACCGTAGTGGCCGTGCAGAACGTGAAAACGCCACAATCCGCTCGGCCACCGTGCCGTCTAAAGTGGGTGGTAGCTACCTATCTTCTTGCGTGGTAAACTACATATTGATGAACAGAAGAAGTAAGTTGATTATTAAGTTGTAGAAGAATACACAATTATCTTTTTACCTTTTAGTCGTACTAATTTGTTTTGGAATAGGTTTTGAAGTAGTTTTTTTTTTTTTTTTGTTAATTTTTTTAAAAATTATTTTATCATTCCGACTGACTAACCACGTCTATCTGGATTTCCTTTTGCAGTTTACTGTAGTCATTCTCCATGAATGATGAATGGACGGAAACTTATAAATACCTTTCCAACAATGTAAATGACTAGCTGCTTAAAATGACATATTTTTACTGGTTTCTTATGAAATAATTTTTCTGCACTAGTCAAGATTTTGTATTAATTATATTTTACGCGATACATTTCGGAAACTGGTTCCCACTATGCCACTCACTCGTGATATTTTGCACGTATGAGGTGCTGCATTGTTGTCTCTGCCGTAACGTATAAAACCACGTGCACTTTTTACCTTATTATAAAAGGCCTGCCCCATTCAACAACCAGTGGCACAATATTCTGTAGTCCGGTCAAACGCGACGAACGCTGCTGAGCACGAGCCGGGTGGCAGCCACACGTGGTTCTTTCCTACATACACAAGTCTAAAACGCAAAAATAAGCAAATTGTTTTATCAATCTAACGTAATCAGGCACGTATTAATGTATTTACACTACAATACGCATTTTGAAAAATCTCCCAATATCTCACGATGGGGGAGGGGGTTAAAAAGAAAAACGCCAAAATCATCTCAGTTAATGGACGACCCAAAATATTTCCTGGCGTACTTCGTCTGTGTCTTTCGCGTTTATTTTCCAGATTCTTTTTACGATAATTTTATCTGACTTTCTCTCCATACCATAATTGCATGTATTTCTTATTTATCTGGTTTGGGGTTCAATAATTGTAATCTCCCTTATAACTTTAACTACCTACTTCATTTTCACTTTCTTCCAAAACGGGGGTGCAGACTTCTTATGAACGTTATATAGACCTATGAAGTCATTATGTTTGTAACGTTTTATCTGGTTCTTAAATCATTTACTAAGTGCATTCACATCGCTCCCTGAAAATAGCAATTTCCAATATGGCACTGCCACATTAGTAACAATGAGCGATCTACTTATTTTTAGTAAGTCTAAGCCAAAAACACAGAGTGCCGGTATCACACGGTCGGAAACACCGTCGTATCGTATCTCTGGTCCCTTGTCCGTAAAGTAATTGTTTACCTATCTTTCAAATAAAACGTTTGTAAATCTAAGGGACTTAACTGCTGCGATCTTCAGTTCCTAGGCTTACAAACTACTTAAAGTAACTTACGCTAAGAACAACATACACACCCATACCCGTGGGAGGACTCGAACCCCCGGCGGGAACGGCCGCCCAGTCCGTAGCATGACGGCTTAGACCACGCGGCCATTCCGCGCGGCCTCTGTATTTCAACCACTGTGAGTTGCGCTGTGAAGTGTTTGTGCATCGGCTGACTAATCCAGACTATTTATCTCGCGTTGTTTTGTACATGAACGTGTGTACTGAGAATGGATATGAAATTGCTTTCACAGCTTCATATGCGATATTAACTTTGTTAGAACGTCGTAATTAAATCGGCACATACTTTTTACAGTACATGCCGATCAATTTTACTTTCACCAATCCACCTATCGAGCAGCACGTTTTAATTAAAAACACCAATCATTTGAAACACTGATCATTTGTAATGGAAAATGGCGTGGTAGGGCTGTACTGAATGAAATTATGCAGTAGGATTAGAAGCTGCTATCTTAGACTTACTCAGTAATGTATTTGTATTGGTTACGTTTAGTATCTTCTAGTACTGTACCAATATTGCCATTTACTTATAACAAAGAGAACTGAAGTTATAACTCCAAAATCTTCTAACTACCACTAATGTCGAGTCACATGATTTGACCACGAAACTGCATAGCAACCGACCTAAATTCATGCTCCAGTTATTTCCAGCACTCTCCCAGTAAACATGGGTCCGCAAAGGAGCCCTTTGCGAGATCATTACTAATACATGGTTCCAAGGCGCAATTATCGGCATTGTTTGTGACTGAGGTATCTTAGGTTTTTGCGGCGTCATCTTCTTGGATTCCTTGAGGATATTCCCCTTCAGTAACGTCAGAGTATGTGGCTCTTTAGTGGCTTACTTACTTTCGAGCTGTGCTGTTGCTGCTGCTTCTTTGTGGCGCGTGTTTATGTTACTTGATGTCTCTTTCTGTTAGTGGACCTTTTTGTTTGAAACTGGCACTGTTTACATCGCAATCTGTCTTACTATGGTGGCTGTATGGTATTCATTTATGTAACATGTCTGTGATGTGGCGCGCGATTTTTGCATAAAGCGGATTTATTCACAATTCTATCATTACAAGAACGGAAGAAACAAGAGCTGCACCTTCACAAGATGATCAAAGATATTAGTGTCTGATAGAGGGAAAAAAAGTACATATTAAATACAGAGAACCTTTACTTACTTTACGTGTCCGGGTCACCTACTATACTGCATATTTCCAATAATCAGCCACATAAATGGCTTTGTCATTTGCTGCAATAAGGTCTGTTTTTTGCACGTGTTGTCTATCATCGGGTACATCAATAGATGTTGATGATCTTGTGTTGCACCACACCCGGAGGATTCGCTATCCTCGTAGCCCCATTTCTTCATGTAGCTGCACTAACTACACAATTTATTTGACTGTGCTGCATCCTTGGAATCGTGATACCCACAACTTTTTATGTCTGGCCACTAATTTTTTCTCTAACAAAGCTGTCGTCTGGGTTGCATCCTTTATGCCATCTTCTACTTTTGAATTTTTAGTTGTTGATAAAAACACAAGGCGACATGTACCCCTGTAGAAGGGCATTAAGTCCCAGAAACCGTTTAGAAATAAAGCACAATGAATAATGCTCCAATCACAGCACACCAAAAGGCTAATATTTCCTTATCAAAAAGACAAAAGAGGCAAACAAGTCTCTATATTTATCTAGCAGCTTGAGTACCATATCAATAATGAGAAAACAGATATATTTGTACATATGTAAAGTAGTAGTATGCATCATGCCAAGGTGTGTAACATGGCACATGGTATAATGGTATTTGATACATCTCATGTCCTGTGATATGGCAGTATATGCCATTTATGTTTAGGATACATGCACTCCCAATCACGTGCAAGTTCCCTACGTGCCCTACTCTTGAAGCATTGTAGAAAGCTTACAGCTATACGTTGTAATAACTTCACCTACCTGACACATTCCTTTCAACAATGACTGGGTATTCTTAAATATATAACTGCAATTCAAACTGGTAGGATTGACATTTTTGTTATTAAACATACTTCACATGCATAAACATGAATTTCACCAGGATATCAAATTACTGTGTGCCACTAAAAGTAAATTAATTAGCCTAACAGCCTCATTCCCAAAAAAAAAAAAAAAAAAAAAAAAAAAAAAAAAAAAAAAAAAAAAATTGACCGCAATGGCCTACGACTTGACTGCAGTCTCCTGACCACTGAGCACCATAAGTCCACAGAGGAAAGACATTACCCTATATACAATGATATCTTACATATCCCCATCGACCTAAGACTATAAATATAACATTTTGTGGGGAGACAAAATTATAGCAACAGCCTCCAAAAAAAGGAAAAGACAAAGTGGAAGAAAATTCACAATTTCAAAGAACGTTGGGTTAATTAGCATTATTAGTAATCAGACAATTAATTAATAATATCTTCATTAGTGGGGCAACAGTTTATTCAAAAGGGGGCACTAATTAATGGTCCCTGAAATTTAATGAAATGAAAAAGGTAAGATATACTGCTACCGATTACAGTTCCTAATAACTTGTTAGCATATTGCAAAACTGTTGATGTTAATTAGTGATTAGATTAGATTAGTACTTCTTCCATAGATCATGAATACGACACTTCCTAATATGGAACGTGTCAGGTTAATGAAAGGTGTCTATACAAATTATTACTTTGTACTAAATATTACATGACACAATTTTATTTATTTATTTTTTATGTTTCCTTTTTCCAAATTTACTAATTTATATCTAATAATTCATCTATAGTGTAGAAGGAGTTGTCATGCAGAAATTCTTTTAATTTATTTTTAAATGCTTATTAACTATCAGTCAGGCTTTTTAAGCAGTTTGGTAGGTGACCAAAGACTTTTGTGGCAGCATAATTCACCCCTTTCTGTGCCAAAGCTAGATTTAACCTTGAATAGTGAAGATCATTCTTTCTCCTAATGTTGTAGTTACGTACACTGCTTTTGCTTTTAATTTCGGTGGGATTGGTAATAAAAAATTTCATAAGTGAATATATATACTGAGAAACTACTGTGAGGATCCCTATCTCTTTAAATAAGTGCCTGCAGGACGATCTTGGATGGGATCAGGCAATTATTCTGATCACACACTTTTGTGCAATGAATACTTTTTTACTTAGTGATGAATTACCCCAGAAAATGCAGAGAATGAAAATAGGTATAGTAAACTAATTTAATGAGATGAATATCACCAAAATTTGCAATTACCCTAATAGTATAAGTCGCTGAACTCAAACGTTTCAACAGATCTTCAATGTGTTTTTTCCAGTTCAACCCCTCATCAATGTAAACACCTAAAATTTTTGAATATTCTACCTTTGCTACAGATTTATGATCAAAGTCTATATTTGTTGATGGTGTCACTCCATTTACTGTATGGAACTGTATGTACTGTGTTTTATCGAAATTTAATGACAGTCCATTTGCTGAGAACCACTTAATGATTTTCTGAAAGATGCCGTTTACAATTTCATCAGTTAGTTCTCGTCTGTCAGGTTTGATAACTATACTTGTATCATCAGCAAAAAGAACCAGCTCTGCACCTTCATGAATAAACAATGGCAAGTCATTAATATATATTAAGAACAGCAAAGGGCACAAGAGCGAACCTTGTGGCACCCCATTTTTGATTGCTCCCCAATTTGCAATTTGAGGACTTAGCTTTTTTTTCTTACTATGAGAACTACTAATTTCAACTTTCTGCGCTCTTCCTGTTAGGTATGATTTAAATCATTTGTACACTGTCCCATTCATACCACAATACTTTAGTTTATCTAGAAGTCCATGATTTACACAATCAAAAGCCTTGGAGAGATCACAAAAAATCCCAACGAGTGATGTGCAGTTATTCAGAGCATTTCATATTTCATTGGTGAAATACATATAGCATTTTGTGTTGAAAATCCTTTCTGAAAACCAAACTGACATTTTGTTAGAACATTATTTTTACCTAAGTGTAAAACTGCTCTAGAATAATCAAAATATCCACGGGTGTACTGTCGGTCTATAGTGTCCAACGGGCACTATAGGACACTATAGACCGGGCAGTACACCCGTTGATATTTTGATTATCAAATACGCCGGGAGAAACTGAAGAATTACTCTAGAATACATTACTTTTCCAAGAATTTTGGATAAGGTCGTCAGAAGTGAGATTGGGTGGTAGTTGTTGACATCAGACATATCCCCTTTTTTGTGCAGTGGTTTAACTATAGCATATTTTAGTCTATCAGGAAAAATTCCTCTGTTTCAGAGAACTATTGAATATGTGGCTAAGAATCCTACTTATTTCTTAAGAACAAGCTTTTATTACCCTGATGGAAATACGAACAATTCCATGTGAGGTTTTGCTCTTGAGAGAGTTTATAATTTTCTTAATTTCAGAAGGCGAGGTGGGTGGAATTTCAATTTATCAAATTATGTGGGTATGGCCTGTTCTATTAACTGCCTAGCTTCTTCTGATGAACATTTAGATGCTATTTTTTCCACAACATTTAAAAAATAATTATTAAAAATGTTTTCAACTTCTGGCTTGTTAATTGTAAACCCATCATTCACTTTGATGGCAATGCTATCTCCAGTCAACATCGGTAATAGACTTACACAAAGTATGGGAAGCAATACAAAGATTATACAACCCTAAAATTATCTATCATTGTCATTAAAACTGTCAATGCAATATCGTAAATAATTTATCTATCAAAACTAAATAAATTCATTAGAAAAACTATATGCAGCATGTTATATGACAGTGTACTAATAAGCTGTCTGTTGTAAGTAGTCGTGTTAATTAAAACCCCAGCATTCACAACAAATCTTTACTAATGTGTGAGAGTAAATACAAACACTATACAGGCCCTAGAACATCATAATTAGTTTTATGAAAATTGATCTACGAAAAGTCTCTTTTACTCTCATCAGTAAGTATTTACATCAGTAGCATGTGGCAATTCAGAAAGCAATAGTACCATACTGTATAGATAAATGAAGAAATCCTAGATAACCCTTGGCACACACCTAACAAACTACTTATACATACAGATAAATAGAAAATATTTACATACCTCATAATACAAAACATAAATGAACACATAAAGAAATCCAGTGGTACAAACTTTCACTTCGGTAAGGAAAAAGAAAAAAGAAAAAGATCACGCCTGTAGTACTCGGCTTTGGGCTCAAGCACAAGAAGGGTGTGGCATCGTCGCCGCGGGGGACATATTTCAAGCAGTGCATATTTTCGATACACATTGCATACATACTGTCATTTTTCTGTTACAAGGGGAAACACTGCACAGATTCGTATCTCTCGAAGATTCCTGCAAAATCGCGTGGAACGGCCTGGCAAAGTCGTCGCTCGACGAAGTCGCTGCCATAGAGGTAAGAAAAAAGGAAGGTGGCACTACGTATCCCAACCGTACTATGCTTTGAAGCCATGGCCGCCATGACACTTCGACCAAAACACTGACAGTGTGTTACAGCTGTGTCTGTATTTAAAGTCGCTAATTGCATCATATACGCATATTACGTCCTCAAACTAGTTGTTTCAAGTTTTTGCTTAAAATAAAATCTCGAAAAACGAAAAAAAAAAACGTTTTTATTCTGTTTAAAAATAGTTGTTACTACAATATTACGAATTAAAAACATGGGTTCGTTTCATTAATGTTTAAACTAGGTTTTACTTTCGAAGTCATTGACTTAATAAAAATCAGATTTATATTTTATTCCTTATTCATTCGTAAATAGTATGTTAAGTGGGGGAAATAACTTTCATCTTGAGTAAATCGAAAATCATAAGAGAAAAATACGTTACATAACAAATAAAGATGTTGTATAGGTTCGTTCATAATAAAAATGGTAAAGTAACACTTCAGCGAGGCAATTTACACATGAAATGGTATTTCCTTCGATTCGTATACATAAACACCACAAAAACGAGCGACAAGCATACGAAAACAAGGTAAATACAGTAGTGTTTTGGTCGTATCAAGATGGCTACCCTTGGCTTCACAGCTATGGCGTCAGAGCGCCTCCGTTTATTCTTACCTCCATGGTCGCTGCCGTACTTGTTAATGTTGTGCGGATATCGCAACGCAGCTGTCCATGACGTCAGCTCCGACATTCCTTGCGTCGGCGATCACGTGGTGTTCACCCGACGCATAACATGCAAAGCAATAGGAAACTAGCGTGCTGCATAATAAAGCACTCGCGTTGCGCGTTATGCGTTGCAGGGCTGCCACATTCGTGTCCGTTCTGTCACAATAAACACTGTTTACACCTAGTAAATTAAAGCAACACAGTAACTTCACACGCAAAGTGTAGGCCTACATACTTTATCGCTCACTTAACTACCGATTATAGTCCAAAATTACAGTCATAAATCGTGTCCATTACACTGAACACATGTAAAATTTTACTTCACTGCTCATCTAGTATCAGGTACGGTTTAATGTTTTCAACATGTTGTAAACTATGATATTTTGCGTCATTAATGGTTTCAACCTCCATTGCATTCGAATAAACAATTATCCTGATTCGAAATGAACCTTTATCTATAGTGATGAAATTTCTTGATATCATCATTAATATTTGAAGATTTTGCATGCATCCGTATCAAAATTAATTCTCGAACTTTGTAGGTCAAAGGCTTAACAATTTTGTCGTGAGCTTGCTTCCTTTCCTGTAATTTCCTTGACATTTCTTCTATTGCATTCTGAATATGTCACTCTGTGTCATTTCATCTGCCTGGTGGAAATTTATACATTTATCAAAATTACTTTCTGGTTTGTTTTCAAAAAGAATTGTACATGGTGGAAATCCCATGGAATCATGGGGTAAGCTATTGATTACAGTTTCAAAATCTGACAGATAATCAATCCATTTCTTACATCTTACCACAGTACCCACGAAACAACTACCAAGCTCACGCATTACACGTTTGCTACAAATGACTGCTGCAAATTCCATCTGATTTGGCTGTTGCAGTTTTGGTGTCCAGAAGTGTAGTATGTACAGAAATTGTTTGATTCAATATGTAATATCATGTAGGATAGAGTGAGGCTAATTGAACAGAGGGGCTATACAAATAATCGTAAGCTGTTGCGCATGCATCGCAACAGCAGCAAAGTGGACTGTTTCTTGTTGTCGGAGGTTTTTTTAATCATTTTCTGACTTCAGACATTTATGCAAGAATTTTTTTTTTTAATGTAATAGATAGGTGGCTCACAAATGATCATTGCCCAGTTTGTAAAACTGGCATGGTATTCGCTAGGAATTTCCTGCAGTTTGCAAGAAATGGACGTCGTAAAAAAGTTGAGGCAACATACTAGGTCCTCCCTGCGCCACATTGGTGACGTGCTGCCAGCCGTAAGTACATTGGGGAACTACAGCACAGTAGCAATTTTTGTAATCTATCTGACTCAACTGCGTGGTTATTAGTCCGTAGATTACAAACTACTTAAACTAAGGTAAACTATCCTAAGGACAACACAAACACCCATGCCTGAGGGAGGACTCGAACTACGGACGGTAAACAGCCGCGCGCACCGCAGCATGGCGCCCCAGTGCGCACGGCTAATCCGCCATCGCACAGTAACATTTAAGTGAACATTGGGTTTATTTGAATAAATAAGAACGGTGTTTTATGTATAGTGATGGAAAATTATTGAATAGGGGGGTAAAGTGCATTTACAAAAGATTTTGTTTTGTAATACTATTGTAATTCATTATTGCTTGATTTTTTTTCAGATGGTGAGAACATATAAACGAAAAGGATGCGGAATGGATTGGGGTGAGGGGTCGATGCTGGAGGCAGTTGAAACAGCGATGAATGGTACATGACTATTACAGGCCAATGAAACTTATGGGCCGGCCGCGGTGGCCGAGGGGACTGAGGCGTTCCAGTCACGGTCTGCACGGCCACTATGGTCGGTGGTTCGAATTCCCCTTCGGGCATGGATATTTGTGCCGTCCTTAATATTAGTTAGTTCATAAGTGGTTTGTAAGTTTAGGGACTGCTAACTCCGTAGTTTAGTCCCATAAGCTACACAAACATTTGAACATTTGAAACTTATGGAGTGCCACATATGAGTTTGTGCCGACGGTATCAAGAAGAAAAATAACAGTAATCTTCTACCCAAACATTATGCATATGGTAACCCGCCTGGACATCGACATATATTTTCTCAAGATTTGGAAACCTCTCTTCCCAACAATATATGTGGGAAAAAGGGGATTTGAACTGGCACAGAAAGATGTGCGTATCGCAGCCAACGAACTAGCTGTCAAGAACAACGTAAAACAGCCCTTGAAAGACATAGTTGGAAAGGACTGATATGTTTCATTCTTCAAAGAAACCATCTTCCTCTGAGAAAACCAGAGGGTCTCTCGAAAGCAAGAGCAGCCGCACTAAGTAGAGAGAGTGTGAAGCAGCCCTTCGAATTTTTTTATGAACTTCTTACAAATCTTTCCCTGCTTGATAAATAAACACACATATGTAACATGGAAGAAACAGGGTTGCCACTCAACAATAGACCTCCCTAGGTCATTGCAGAGAAAGGAATTAAAGACGAGCTTTCTTTAACCAAAAGTGAAAGAGGTGAGAACGTTAGGGTTAGTGCTTGTTGCAAAGCAGTAGCTGCTCGTTTATCGCTACTTGTTGCCTTGAAAGGCCAAAGACACAGATCACAGCTGACAGTTAACTTACCCGATGGGCCCATTTCAGTAATGAGTAAAAGTGAATGGATAAATGAGCAAATACTTCTGAAATGGCTCAAAGTTTTTCAAGAAAACAAAGTTCCAGAAAAAGTAGTTATTTTGGATGGGCATGAGTCACATTCTTCACTATCAGCACTGGAATTCTGCCATGAGAATGAGATAGAAATATTCTTTCTGCTGCCTCACACTACCTATCTACTACAGCTCCTCAAAGCCCAACTTAGAGATGGCTACAAAATGGCACCAAAGAAATCACAACACCAAAATGGGCAAAGCTAATTTCAGTTTCATACTTAACGAAACATGGATGTCAGCTGCATCAGTTCGCTTAGCGATATCCTGTACGGGGATATCCGCAATTTGCCTTATCCAAATAGTCCCACTGAAACGCAATTTTGTGCAATGGCGAGGGTGCATCGAATAACAGCATGAAATATGAGTTTGACAATCCTGTAGGCTACAACCACCTAGGATGAGTGTACCCATAGAAGTCATATGAAATGATTAAAACAAAAATTAAGTTAACAGGTTTTGTGAAAAATTTTACGTAAGTCGAAAACATTCTTATAGATCCGCTGTACCCGACTACTGTCGCTATTGGCCCACTTTAGGTTACGGTAGTAACACTAAAAGTTGGCCTTTGCGATCGTCTTTTGACAGATCGAAATTTAAACGAAAATAACGGTTTAACCATTCATCTGACACGAAAATTGAATAACCTAAGTTGTAGAGGAGAAAATTCTCTACAACTTTGTTCTCTTATGTTTTTTTTCATATCTCGCATCGTTTCAGAGATATTTGCAAAAATAATGGTGATTTTGGGATGTCTGTCTGTCCGTAACGTGTTCCCTGTTTTTATAGCGAACCGTTCAACTGATCAGCACCAAATTTTACAGACATAATTGTAGGCCGCCAGAGACCAGAACCTCCCTTTTTCAAATTTTTAGGACAAAAAATATGGTAGTAATATCAAAAAAGCCGTTTGTAATATAATTGTAATTGCAAACGAGCTGTTCACCTGTCACGAAAATTGAATAACCTAATTGGTGGAGGGGAAAATTCTCTACAACTTCGCTCTATTATGTTTCTTTTCGTATCTTGCCTCGTTGCATAGATATTTGCAAAATAACGGCGATTTCACGATGTCTGTCTGGCTGTAACGTGTTCCAACTTTTTAGGTCGAACCGTTCAACCGATCGGCGCCAAATTTTACAGACATCATTTTTGGCTACCAGAGACCACAACTTCGCTTTTTCAAATACTTCTGACAAGAAATACGTTAGTAATTCCAAAAAAATCCGTATGTAATGTAGTTATAATTGCAAACAAACCGTTCATCTGACGCGAAAATTGAATAAACGAATTTGTAGAGGAGAAAATTCTCTACAACTTTGTCCCCTTATGGTTTTTTTTATTATTCATATCTTGTATCGTTTGAGCGATATTTGCAAAAATAACGGAGTTTTGACACCCTCCATTGAATTAACGACAACCAGCCGTTCGCAGATGTGACGTGACATTCCTCGCCGAGAACTCTCTCTGGCATAAGGCATCTTGCGTTGCGTGTTTGATAATTTTCTTATTGTAACTTAAACGCTGTCATTTCAAAGCAATGGCGCACTGAAGAATTAACAAAAACACATCGTTCTTCGTATGATAAATGATAATCTAGTGTCTACAAATGCCATATTAGCATCAGTTAACAATGGCCATCAATAGTATGAGATTAAAGAACACAACTTCTGACTGTTATCAGTAGCGTAGTAGGCAATGCGTTTACCTGAGACGCACAAGGTAAGTGGTTCAAAACCCACCACTACCTAATTTTTTTCCTGAAAGGGTTTAAGACACTCTTATTAATTAATTTTTTATTATTTAGATTATTATTTTTGTCCAAAATGTTTGCAAAAACTTGTTGTTGTTGTGGTCTTCAGTCCAGAGACTGGTTTGATGCAGCTCTCCACAATACTCTATCCTGAGCAAGCCTCTTCATCTCCACATAAGAACGGCAACCTACATCTGTCTGAATCTGCTTACTGTATCCATCTCTTGGTCTTCCTCTGCGGTTTTTACCCCACACACTTCCCTCCAACGCTAAATTCACAATTCCTTGATGTCTAACAATGTGTCCTACCAATCTATCCCTTCTTTTAGTCAAGGTATGCCAGGAACGTCTTTTCTCCCCAGTTCTGTTCAGTACATCCTTATTAGTTACGCGATCCACCCACCTAATCTTCAGCATTCTTCTGTAGCACCACATTTCGAAAGCCTCAATCCTCTTCCTGTTTACATTGTTTATCGTCCACGTTTCACTCCCATACAAGGCAACACTCCATACAAACGCTTTCATAAAGGACTTCCTTAGGCGTAAATCAATATTTGAGGTTAACAAATTTCTCTTTTTCAAGAACGCTTTTCTACCCATTGCCATTCTGCATTTTATATCCTCTGTACTGCGGCCATCATATGTTATTTTACTGAAACGTTCAAAGGTTTGTAGAGTCTATGGGACTTAACTACGGGGTCATCAGTCCCTAAACTTACAAATTACTTATGAGGTACTTACAACTAAGGACGGCATAAATTTCCATGCCCGAGGGGGATTCGAACCCCCGACCGTAGTGGCCGTGCAGACCGTGACTAGAGCGCCTCAGTCCCCTCGGCCACCGCGGCCGGCTGTTATTTTACTGCCCAAGTAACAAAACTCATCAACCTCCTTTATTGTTTCGTTACCTAATCTAATTCCTTCAGCGTCACCTGATTTTCTTAGACTGCACTCCATTACCCTAGTTTTGCTCTTGTTAATGTTCATCTTATATGCACCTTTCAGCACACTGTCCATTCCGTTCAATTGCTCTTCCTGGTCCTTTGCTGTATCTGACAGAATTACTATGTCGTCGGCAAAACGCAATGTTTTTAATTCTTCGCCCTGAACTTTAATTCCTTCGCCAAATTTCTCCTTGCTTTCCTTTGTAGCTTGCTCAATGTACAAATTGAATATCATTGGAGAAAGGCTACAACCCTGTCTTACCCCCGTCACAACCACTGCGTCCCTTTCATGCCCTTCAACTCTGACGACTGCTGTCTGGTTTTTGTACAAGTTGTAAATAACCTTATAAAAAACTTATAAAACTAAAGTAGGCCGTAAAACACGTCAGTGCGATATTTTTTTTTTTTTTTTTTTCTAATGGTACTGCTATGACGGATACCGATTGCTCCTCTTTGCTTTCGCATTCGTCAGTATCAGTTAGCATCAGACTACAGCTGGCCGCGCGGCCCTGTTACATCGGGGCAACAGCCCCTGGGTGGAACACCAGCTCCTTGCCGTCTCTCCCCCCCCCCCCCCCCCCCTCCTGCCCACACGCCACCCCTCCTGAGTACTCGCGGGAAATCCCCGAATCCTGGCCAGCCGCCACGCCCCAGAGACTCCCGGAATGTCCCCTCCACGTTCATTCGCGGCAGTCCCTGAGTTAATCAGTGGCTCAGGCTTCCGTTCTACCAACCTAATTTTGTCCCACCAAATATAGCAGCGGCCCGAAGTAAATTTCAGCAGGTGAAGAGAGATAAATGGATGGCGAGTATCACCAAAGTTCTAAGTATTCGTCGTGTTGTTCAAAATGTTCAAATGTTTGTAAATCTATCGGACCAAACTGTGTTGTCATCAGTCCGTAGCTTACAAACTACTTAAACCTAGGTAAACTAACCTAAGGATAAACACACACACCTATGCCCCAGGGAGGACTCGTACCTCCATGGCGAGCAACCGCCCGCTCCGCAGCGAGACGCTTTAGACCGCTCGGCTACTCCGCCGCGGCTCGTCGTGTTGTCTGAACTCTGGCTTGAGCTTTTATGTTCGAGGTTTTAGTTGTGTTGCAAATTGGCTGACTGATCCTCATATTCCTATGATCAGACGGCCAAAGTTATGTGGTACGTTTATGGTGGGGGGGAGGGGGGTTGAGTGATGAAAGACACGTGGAAAGAGCTTTAGATAAAAGTCAGTTGGCCTTCACCTAAATTCTGTCCCTTTCCCTCACTCCAACACTTCCCTCGGCGATTTTGCTACCACAATGTCGCGAGATTTAATCGCGTAGCACTGCACGTGAGGGCCGTAGAACTACCTGCATCGTCAGTGCGTGTGGTAAAGTTTCTGGTCACTAACCTGGCTTCTTCGTTATATCTGATGTCCCCACGCAGAAGCAGCGCACAGGTCGTGGATCTTCTGCTCTTGAAGTAATGTGCTGTGGAAGCTTTGGAACTGGAGACTAGGCTCGTAGTTATTATTTCAAAAAGTCGGGATGCCAGTTGTTTCATAATATATTGTTATGTCGTAAAACAACAAACGACATATATCACACTGTTCCTTGTTATACACTTGTACAAACATTCTATTAGAACATAACAGTTAATCTTCATAATTCCATACGTGCTGACCTGTCATGCGGAACTCTCTCGCAGAATTGCCTGCTACCTTGCAGTGCCGTTCCCGCGTACTCTTACTTTTGGCGGGAAACGCCACTTCTCTAACCTAGTTCTTTTGTTTTACATAATTAAAGCTTTTCTAAATAAACACCATAATAAACCTTACTCTAAACATATTTACAATAGATCATATCAATCTCTACACATTAGTTTATCTAATTTTTATTACTAAAGAAACGCAGAGGGGACCTTATACAGATGTGGGGGGCAGCCAGTGAGAATGTTTTTGGGTAACATTGGCGCAATTTCTCACAGTAATGCAGTATGCTACACCATCTGTTATGTTTTCCCACCCATTCCACTTGTGACGTGTCCTACTTGCTACAAAATTTCTTAACACCTGGTACGTTATGGCCCTAAGCCAGCCATCCTACACGTTCTCCTTTCACTAGTTGCACCCTGTTACCGAAAACTTAATTTCCAACAAAACACAGTTTGAAATGCAGAAGTACAACGGCGTTGACAACGTACTCATTAATTGTAGCATGTATCCAAATTTGTCAATTTGCGCCTATCTATGTGTTTTCGTGATTGTCGCTGTAACCTTATTTCAGGTAAATTTATCCATTTTGTACATTTAATCCCACAGCTTCATACTTCGGTTCTATTTTCATTACGTTATGAATATTAGATTATCTGGTTTAGGCAATGAGGTGATTTTATAAAATACTATGCGGGCAGAGTTAAAATTCTCTAAAGTTCTTTTAACAGGTGCTCTGCACACTGGGCTAAGTACTGACGCTTAGACACAAAATCTTTTTAATGCTGACTGATGTAAAGTATTATTTTAAGGTCTATCATCTGTTTTCATAGTATCATTGTACACGATAAGTCTAGGCCTGTACAGTTTCGCCCAACTTATTTTCCAGATTCTGATGATGCCCCAAAAAGGCGAAACGCGTTGATCAAAATACATTATTGCAGCCAAGAGTGTGTTTAATTAGAAATTAATTAGAGAAAGTTATTGTACGAAAACATTTAATCTTGATATGAAAAATTCTTTTCATGCTTCAGCATAGATACACACAACGTTCGTACTACCTTTTATTTCCGTTGCTGGTTCAATCCCTGTTTAGTGTGACATACTGACATTAATCTCGTCGAGGTGCTAAAAACTTTGACATCATGTGACCAAATAACCATAGTCACACACACACAAACAAATTAATAACTAAATGCTTTCTGTGTATATATCTTTTCTCTTTCTTTCATATCATTGCCTGCGACTATAGCAACTCATGGCAGGTTATTCGACTGAATTATGTGTTTTCTTGATGAGTGTATATTTGCTAGAGAATTTTTACCTACTTTCATATTAATTCATACCAGACTGAGACACAGCGAAGCATGGCTGCGTTTAGCTAGTATTTATATAGACAATCTAAATGATTTAGTTCATAAGGTCTTAAGTTTGTTGGGGCTTTTTGAGGGTGATATCAACATGAAGGTTGCAACTTCAGAATATAGATTTTCAAAATCTACCCTTTTGCAGCAACCGACGGTTGCCCCAGAGAGTGAATAAATGTAGTATATTGTATTGTAGTGTAGCGTATTTTCAGGAAATGTACCTTGTCAAAGGATGCAGTACCTTACAAAACAGTCTTTGGCTTAATTCTTGAGTGCTACTCATCAATCCATGATCACTTATCAGTTTGTGTTAACAGAAGATATGGAGATCTAAGGAGTGTCCTGTTCCGTCATGGGGTGGCTTGGTGTGAAAGTGTTGCGTAAATACTCAAAATATTCAGACCCTACAACAGAAGTGTAGTATTTTTCGTAGAGGATCACTGTCACAATTTGAAGAGCGAAAAAAGTCGATAACATATTACTTCCTTCCTCATATGTCTCGCGAAATGCCTACGACGAGAAAATCAGTAAAATTGTGGCCCTTTATGTAGTTCTATCGAAGTCACTCTTCTCGCGCGCTATTCATAAGTGTAACTACGAAAGGGATGATACTGATACCGGAAGTACGGTCCACTCAAGAGAATAGAATAAAGGGATATGGCACTATCTATGCCAAGCTTATGTGTTAGTTGAAGCATGTCCACCATCTTGGTCAGTTTGGAATGCTATTTCTACGTTAAAACTATGCATTAAGTCGACTCTCTTGCTGTTAATGTATTGAAATGACAGTCACTGTAAAGCACGTACTGCCAAACAATATGCTTTCTTGAATAAATAGTAATACATACTCCTCATAATATATTTGAAAACTTAATTTTTAACAGCTAATTTGCACTCTTTTAACGTGTTGCGCGAAATTAGTTAAATGGTTAAAGCCAAAATGACTACCCGTAGTCAAAATGATGGTTTAAAGTAGAGCTAGAAATGTAGCACTTTGTGAGACTCGCTGTTTGTCCAGGCAACGTTGGACGTAAAAGTTAATACTACTTTATCAGTCTTGGTCGTTTCTTTGTTTATACGTATCTGCAGTAACTGTATAAGTAAATACAATAAAGTAATCATAAAGTCGTTGTTCCTTTAATTTTTCGTGGAAAGTCTTTGAAGATTTCTAATTTGCATCGCCTAACCAACTACGATCAAAGAAAAGTTGAGAACCAGTATGAATAACGTTCATACCACAGCACATGAGGCTATTACGTCCTGACATGCCAAAGGCGTAAAAGCGGAGAACTATCTGTTCGAGGTATTTAGCAGCTTCAAACATATTTAAATAAAAAATGTATTCATATATTTGCGGTTTATTACGAGTTAACCCCAATTCTGCAGCGTAGTGAACTCTCGTAGGAGTATTACATCTGTAATATCAGGTATCCGTGATTGAGAGTGCATCTATCCTAAGCATAAATGGTATGTACTGCCATACAGTGGCGGCTTGTACAAAATTTGACCAGTGTGCTACAATATTACAAAAATAAACAGGAAACAAAATATACTAAAATAAAAAGTCAACCTTTGTGTGATTGCCTTTAATTAAATATCAATTAATATTGTACTGACAGTAAGACCTTCAGGGGAAACTATAATAGCGCTGCCAACTGCATGTATTCACTGCAGGTAGTAATTATAACGTTTAACAAAATATTAATTTTATTTACAGAAATTAAAGATTTAGACTCAGAAGTATTTGAATACAAGCCTCACAAGGTAGGTTTGAGAGGCAATGCGCAAGACGCCTCAGCCAGCGCGCTAATTGACTCTGTATGCCGCAATATTCGTCATATACTATTCTTCCGCAGCCGTTACACGCAGCGCGAAGAGAAATATTGATCTAGTGCTGCAGTCGGTCTCAGCACACACGAGTCGCCAGGCCTAACGTCACGTCTGCTCATGCGCACTAGCGAACAGACGACTGTGCCGCCTCTCTGCGCACGTACCAGTGCGGCTGAATCCCACTTCAGCACACGGAGCTGCTTTCGAGCTATCGCGGCGAGAGCGCTCCAAAATGCGTTTTCATCCTTATTACTACCATTCTAATAATCATTGGAAAGGAATTGGCATAATTTTATTGTGATATCTGGCTGGTATTCCAAGAGAAAGGATGTAATTTTATAGCGATTTCTCGCTTGCATTCGAAGAGAAATGGCATAATTTTAGTAATATATTTACAGTGTGCTGCAGCACATTAGCACATTATCACCAGTCGCCACTGCTGCCATATCAAAGGACATGGGAATTATTAAACTGGATGACATTATACCATCTGTCATGTTTTACAACATGGCATTATGAATAATGTTACTTTACATATGTGCGAATATGTCTAATTTTTTCATTACTGAAATGTTTCTGAAGCTGCTAGATAAATCGAGATACTTGTTCTTCTCTTTTTTTTCTTTGATCAAGATATATTCGCCTTTTCGTGTACTGTGATAGGGGCATTTTTCGTTGTGCTTTATTTATAAACGGTTTCTGGCACTTTACGCTCTTCTGAAGGGGATAAATGTCACCTTGGACATCAGAAATTGTATCACGGTACCAAAGACGCAACACAAACCAATGACTTGTGCAGGTAGTGCGGCTGTCAGACCCGAAATTCCTCCCTTAAAGACGCTTTAATTTTTGAAAAGCAAAATGGCGGGATTTTAGAAAAGAATTGGACCGAAAAATAATGCAATTGGAGTCACGTACGAGCTCTTACGACAACTTTGTTCTACAGGTGAAAACAAATATTCACGAAGTATATAGTAGGACTGAATACATTGCGGATATGGAAGAACGATCTAACTAATACTAATCGATGTATGACGACGATCCGTTCTCACAAAACACTATTCAAACAGGCGAAGAGGTCCTACAAGCAGTATCAACAGCGCGTATGTACAGGTGGTGCAAATTGATAATGAATCTGCATATGAAGGTAAACAGCCGGCGAGCTTGACACTTATTGAAAAATCTATGCAACGAGCCACAACTCCAGTCCCGAACCTAAATGGTGTAACTCCCGACAAGACTGCTCATCGACTTCTATTAAATGGCGAAATGTTCAAATGTTTGTTAAGCTTATGGGACTTAACTGCGGGCCATCAGTCCCTAAACTTACAAACTACTTATGAACTGTCTTATACTAAAGACACCACAAATATCTATGTCCAAGGGGGGAATCGAACCCCCGACGGGGAACGGCCGCGCGCACCGCAGCATAGCGCCCCAATGCACAAGATCATTCCGCCGCGGCTTAAATAGCGAAATCCAACAGGATATGAGCAATGAAGTGGACGTCCTCGTCACGCCACTCAGTAACTAAGAGTTAACCCTTTAATGCATGACTATAGTGCGTATTACAATGAGAAAAATATTGAAAAGAAAAAACAAAATAATTACGCACTACTATCAACAAAAAGTTTATAGGTGGTTAGCTATACCGTATCGTGCTTCCATGATGTACCTGATGCAGTAAATGTCAGTATTATACCTCTAATATTTCCAGAAAGTAACTCACTAACGCAACAGTATTATGTGATTGACTACTTTTACATAGCAAATAAGGAATACTGAAGTAAACAAACGCACATTTTAGGAGCAACTCAGTGCAGCTAATTGTCGAACTGATTGATTAGCACTCCGCAATTTGTAATTTCTAGGACGAGCTATTAGCATATGTAACACTATGTATAGAAACAGCTACAAATGAATTTGTGGTAAAAGTTTGATCAGTTTGAGAGATGACGGAAAAAGTAGGTATGTAGCTGATCAGCTAAACTATGCATTAAGGGGTTAAGAAGAACGATGCACTAAATGAAGGAACACAAAGCTGTTGGCTGGTACGATATCCGGACACAACAAATTAAGGATTTTAGGCCTGAAACCCTGAACCGGATTGTGTAGTTAATGAGTAATTGTATCACTAACATGCATGTTCCGAAACTGCCAAAGTGGTAGCCCTGCTAAAACCAGGGAAAGAACTTACAGAGCCATAAAACTTCAGGCCTGTGTCACTTTTGTGTCATCTTTACAGGGCACTTGAAAGAATGATTATTGATAGAATTTTTGGTGCAATACACATTAAGATCGTACCTCAACAGGCAGTATTTAGGCCTGATAAATCATGTTGCGACCAAGTACTCAGCCTTACCCTATACATAGCAGACGGTTTCGAAAGGAAACAAGTAACTGGAGTCGCTTTTATAGATCATTCGGCTGCCTATAATATTGTCTACCACCAACGGCTGCTTGTTAAATTTCATAATGTGACTAAGGACTTCCTGATGACAAAATTAGTGGAATGTCTGGTTCAAAACAGACGTTTTTATGTGACGCTTCAAGGTACAAATAGCAGTTGGAGTAGGCAAGAGAATGGCCTAACCCAAGGCAGTGTCATGTCACCAATTTTATGTGATACCTTCACAAAGGTCCAGCCTATTAACTGTGATACCAGAAAATTTATATATCCCGATGACACTACCGTCGCTGTACAAGGAAAATATTTTGACAAAGTTGTAGGGAAGTTGATGCCAGCTCTCGAATACTTATTTACTATAGAGATAATTTCGTGAAGTCAAAACCCTATAAAACTCAGGTATGTGCCTTCCACCTTAGAAATAAAGACGCAAACCGGCAGCTAAAAGTGATAAGAGTCTGACTTTCCGGAAGCACTGTCAAAATATTAAGTGAAAGGTATGTGAGAGAAATAATATTATCCGAAAACTTACAAGTAAGAAATGGGAAGCTCAATCTCAAACTTTAATAACATCGGCTCTCGCATTGCGTTCTTCAGTAGCATTGCATGTACCACCTATTTGGTAGAACTCTGCACATTCCAAACATGTTGAGATGGCAATTAATGAGACAGTTTGCATAGTGTGTGGCTGCCAAAAAGCAACCCTAGTTCAGCAAATTTACCCGATTGTTGGCATAGCTCCATGCCCGATCTGAAGGCAAGTCGCAGCTAAGTCCGAAACGAGGAAACAGTGTGACGACAATAATTGGCACCCGCTATACGGCTACCAATCACAGTATAAGCGACTGAAGCCCCGCCGAAGTTTTATGCAAGTGACAAAAACTTTAGACGAGCCGCCTGAAAAACTACGACAAAATTTATGGCGAAACAGAAAACAGAAACAGTCGCTATAAAGCCTAAAGAACCACTGGCTCCTGGGAATCACCTGCCTTTTCTGACATGGAGTGAGCTTAATCGCTTAAGAACTTACGTCACACGGTGCAACACGAACATGAAGAAATGGGGCAACAACAAGAGCGACTCCTGCGAGTGCGGTGCAAAACAGATCATCAACATCTAATGATGTACCCGATGATGGGCAAAACGTGCAGAGAACAGAGCTTATTGCAGCAAATGACAAAGCGATTTATGTGGCTGATTATTGGAAATATGCAGTATAGTTGGGGAGCCGGACACGTAAAGTAAGTAAACGTTCTCTGTATTTAATATTTTTGTCATGTCTCTCTTCTCCTCTGAGCGGACTCTAATACCTTTGATCATCTTGTGATGGTGCAGCTGTTATTTCTTCCGAGCTTGTTATGATAGATTTGTGAAGAAATCCGCCTTATGAGAAAATCGCGCGGCACATCACGGACATGTCGCATAAACAAATGAATACGGTACAGCTAGCACAATAAGACAAATGGCGACGTAAACAGTCCCGGTATCAAGCAAAAAAATGCACTAACAGAAAAAAACATCAAGTAACATAATCAAACACTACAAATAAGAAGCAGCAACTCAACAATTCGAAAGTAAGTAAGTCACTAAAAATGCACATAGAACTGTTTTTCAACGTAACATCCAGGCGATAGTATAATAAATCAATTAGTGTTCAAAATAAAAACTTTTTGTTGTTGGTCGATGACAAGCTGTGAAAACTTGTCATTCCTGATTTAAAGCAGCATGCAAATCCTGCGAATGACAGAACGTTAGTATTATAAATAAAAGTATGCCGAATATAAACAAAATAATTGTCAAATCAAATAACTCGTTCAAATGACTGTACACGCAAAAACCTCTAACATGTTATTGTAGAAAACGAAAGGAAAAAACGCACAGTGCCGAAACGTGTCTGGGTAAAAATAAAAATAAAATTAATAAAATAAGAAAAAATTAAAAAAAAGGGTCTTGTATCAGGCAGATTTCTTCACAAAACTAATACCTTTTCTTCATGCGTTAAAATGGAAGAGGAAAAATTCAGCTTCTTCGCACATATTTGCCTTATTACTTCCGATTAATATTTTTCATCTATATCCATTGCTTCACTACGCCGTTATATTTGTATGAGACGACGGTTACCGAGTGTCCTGTATCTAAGCAGCAATTATTAAACAAACTATCTTTTGTAAAATACAACAAAGTATCGTTCTAAAGGCTGCGAAATTACACAAAGCCCTTGAATGAAGGACAGTACAGTGAGAACAACACAGCTCTGCTACGGTTTGTGCCCACATTTATCAGAAAGATCATTTTGTCTTTTTATAAATGAAGTGTATTCGGAATCGTTTTCATGGCGAATCCATTGTGACGCCTCGGAGCAGATTCGTAACCGCGGCAAACCCGCCCTAAACAATTTCCAACTCAATTCTCTTTGTGCGTTTTATTGCTGTACACAAAGCACGACACAGTTTGCAAAATTGCGCAAATCTAATCACTAGGAATGAAGTTATCGAACGGAGCGCTTACGTTAAGCATCCGCGTAGCAACACTCCGCTTGATAGGACTACGAATCCCTGTATACGGTACGCGTATAGTTTCAAAGCCCCCACATTAGCGAATACACTGCAGCTTACACCCACAAACAAAAATACCGGGCGCGTTTTAAATGCCACAAAGACTAGTCCAGAAGCATGAGGATGCCGACTGACCACCGTGTCATTCTCTGTGATGTGACGTCATTCCGAAGCGCTAAGGACGGTAACCTGCTGTTCCTGCCGCTGCCCTACTATGTTAAACTATTCCTATAAAAGGGCTCATCAGATACGTCAGGATAATGTACACGATTACATCCACGACACTATCAGGATGGAACACCATCGCCGGCCGCGGTGGCCGAGGGGACTGAGGCACTCCAGTCACGGTCTGCACGGCCACTACGGTCGGGAGTACGAATCCCCCCTCGGGCATGGATATTTGTGCCGTTCTTAGTATTAGCTAGTTCATAAGTAGTTTGTAAGCTATACAAATATTTGAACATTTTGGAACACCACCAAATTGACTTATGCATTGAATAACATTTCTTGACGATCAGATGTCTGAACAATGAATCGCCCACAAAAGTAACACGGATCTCACTATATGCAAGATATTGTGAAGTTTGTAAAGGAGTATTTTAATGAGCAGTAGAAAGAGGGAATTGGCAAGAAAGAAATAACTGTCATTGCACCAGGGCGTTGAAATAAGGTGAAAACTTATACCAGAAATAACTGTCATTGCACCAGGGCGTGGAAATAAGGTGAAAACTTATACCAGTCCGGGATTCGAACCCTGGTTAATCGCTTGATGCCAGCGGTCGCTTAACTTCTAGGTTAGGCGAACTCGCTTCCCGTCCACCTCAAATTTCCACAGCTCGCACGCTGCGGAAGTAACACCCCTACCGTCCAAGTCTTTTTGTACTCGTAATTCGGATTCCTGCACGAGGGATGTTACTGCAACTGCGGTTAAGAAATGCCCATACACCGTTCCAAAATAACAGACACCACACAATCTACGTACATACACCCACTGATATTCACAAAAAAAACTACTATAGATGAGAAGTTATTATTCACAGGACAAGTTCATTTGTATGCTCTCGTAGACACAAAGTCCATCAAGGAACCTGATATGCTCTGAAAAAATGATTAGCGTTTCGATCACCTTTTGCCTAGTAGACGCAAGGTCCATCATGGAACTCGATAACTTGTTCGATGCGTTATCGATGCGTATAAGACGCGAATGACGTCATGTCGTATATTCATCCATGGTGTATATACCTGGTTCAAAAGGTCGTATGGGGTAGTTGACACTAACCCGTTGTTCGTACCTTAGGCTGATATCACTGGTCAATTGCATTTTGGTTACAAAGAATATGTTCAAATGAAACTTCCTGGCAGATTAAAATTGTGTGGCCGGCCGCGGTGGCCGAAGGGACTGAGGCGCGCCAGTCACGGTCTGCACGGCCACTACGGTTGGGGGTTCGAATCCCCCCTCGGGCATGGATATTTGTGCCGTCCTTAGTGTTAGCTAGATCATAAGTAGTTTGCAAGTTTAGGAACTGATGACCCCGTAGTTAAGTCCCATTAACTAAACAAACATTTGAACATTTGATTTGAAAATTGTGTGCCGGAACCGGGACTCGAACCTGGGATCTTTGCCTTTCGCGGACAAGCGCTCTACCGACTGAGCTATCCGGACACGACTCACGATGCCACCTCACTTTACAGTACCTCACCTCTTACTTTCCAAACTTCACAGAAGCTCTCCTGCGAAACATGTAAGACTAGCAGTCATGGAAGAAAGGATATGGTGGAGACATGGCTTAACCACAGACTAAGGGATGTTTCCAGAATGAAATTTTCACTCTGCAGTAGAGTGTGCGCTGATACGAAACTTGCCGGCCGCGGTGGCCGAGGAGACTGAGGCGCTTCAGTCACGGTCTGCACGTCCACTACGGTCGGGGGTTCGAGTCCCCCCTCGGGCATGGATATTTGTGCTGTCTTTAGTATAAGGTAGTTCATAAGTAGTTTGTAAGTTTAGGGACTGATGACCACGTAGTTAAGTCCCATAAGCTTAACAAACATTTGAACATTTGATACGAAACTTCCTGGCAGATTAAAATTGCCAGTAAGTTTCATATCAGCGCAAACTCCGCTACAGAGTGAAAAGTTTCATTCTGGAATATGTTCAAATGTTTGTAAATCTATCGGACTCGACTACTGTGTTATTAGTTCGTAGTTTACAAACTACTTAAACTAAGGCAAACTAACCTAATGACAACACAAACATCCATGCCCGAGGGGCGACTTGAACCAGAACGGCCGCGCGCACCGCAGCACGGCGCCCCAATGCTGTTCTTAGCATATATGTATATGTTTGTAGAGTTTATGGGACTTAAATACGGGGTCATCAGTCCCTAAACTTACAAACTACTTGTGAACTACCTAATACCCCCGAGTGGGGATTCCAACCCCCGACCGTAGTGGCCCTCCAGACCGTCACTGACGCGCCTCAGTCCCCTCGGCCACCGCGGCCGGCTGTTCTTAGCCAAGTCATGGTTATTGAATTCTAAAGTGAAATCCGTTTTGCCGCGGTAGAGTGACGAAGCACTCTAAGGTGCCTTGCTGCAGAGCGCGCGATTGCTCGCCGTCGTAGGTTCGAGTCCTCTCTCGAAAATGGGTGTGTGTCTGTGTGTTGCCCATAGCTTAAGTTAATTAGATTAGATTAATACTGGTTCCATAGATCATGTATACGACATTTCGTAATGATGTGGAACGTGCCAGTCTAGTAAATGTTGTCTACACTTGACAATCAATATTTCAAGGTTTTTTTATTACTTTTTTGTTGTTTCTTGTTAAGTTTTATCTAAAAATTCATCTACATTGTTGAAGGAGTTGCCATTCAGAAATTCCTTTAATATCTTTTTAAATACTAGTTGGCTATCTTTTGATGCTACTTGGTAAGTGACCAACGACTTTTGTGGCAGCATAATGAACCCCTTTTTTTGCCAAAGTTAGATTTAACCTTGAATAGTAAATATCATTCTTTCTCCTAGTGTTGTAGCTATGCACACTGCTATTACTTTTGCATTGGGTCGAATTGTTAATAACAAATTTCATGGCTACAGTGAAGATCCCTAGATCCCTAAATAAATGTCTGTAGGGTGCTCTTGGATGGGCTCCAGCAATTATTCTGATTACACGGTTTTATGCAATGAATACTTTTTTACTCGATGTTGAATTGCCCCAGAATATGATCCCATATGAAAGCAATGAATGAAAATTTACTAATTTACTGAGATGTATATCACCAAATTTTGCAATGACTCTGATAGCATAAGTAGCTGAACTCAAACGTTTCAGGAGATCTTCAATATGTTTTATCCAATTCAGTCCCTCGTCAATGCTAACACCTAAAAATTTTGAATATTCTACCTTAGCTACAGATTTATGTTCGAAGTCTAAATTTATTAATGGTGTCATGCCATTTACTGTATGAAACTGTATATACTGGGTTTTATCAAAGTTTAATGAGAGTCCATTTGTAGGGAACCACTTAATAACTTTCAGAAAGATATCATTTACAATTTCATCAGTTAATTCCTGTTTGTCAGCTTAAGTAGTTTGTAAGCCTAGGGACTGATAACCGCAGCAGTTAAGTCCCTTAGATTTACAAATATTTGATCATTATTTAAATCCGTTATTGTTGATAGGGTCAGTTTTCGTGTACTAATAAAAAACTTTCAAATACTGCAAATTGGTGACTTTGGTATTCCATTCATTTTCTCTTTCAATTTTTTGGTGACATAATTGTTCGTAAAGAAACAAAATAATTGTAAGAAGTTCCCTAAATGATCCTCAGTACCGATATTCATATCGTAGGGAAGGAGTTTCATTGGCTGAACACTTAGAAGATGCAGTAATTCTAGTAAAGAAACTGCCTACACTACACTTGTGCGTCCTATTTTGGAATACTGTTGCGCATTCTGGAATCCTAACCAAGTGGGACTGACGGAGGATATAGAGAAAGTTCAGAGAAGGGCAGCTCGTTTTGTATTATCGCAATATAGGGGAGAAAGTGTGACGGAAATGATGCACGAGTTCGGGTGGAAATCATTAAAAGAAAGGCGTACACACTGTGACGGGATTTATTTGTGAAATTTATTTCACGAACTTACTCTTCCAAATGTAAACATATCTGATCAGCGCGCCCTACATGATCATCATCATAATAAGAGAAATCAGAGCGAAAACGGAAAGAGTGTTAAGTGTTCCTTTCTCCCGCGCGCTATTAGAGAATTGAACTATAGAGAAATATCATAAAGGGGATTGGATGGACCGTCTGCCATGCACTTCAATGTTATTTGCAGAGTATTTATGTAGACGTAGATGTAGATATAGAGTGCAGTGTCTTTGATGCCGCTCACCCTTTCTGCGTCGAACCAAAATGCGGCCATAATTATCAAACGATTAGAACATGGTATTAAACATAAGGAGAGACATTGAAAACTATGCCGTGGCCGGTATTCGAACCCGGGACCTCCGACTGACTAGGTACATGCTTTAGACCACTTTTTTTCCCTATGAGAAGTTCTGTCCCTTGCGGACGCTGATCGTGTTTGTTCGTTCTTGTTCGATGGGTTTTTTGGCTCAGCTTTTTTATTGCAGAGGGCGTTCAGCCCTATGACCGGGCGCGCTGAGCCACGGCGCCCGGCAAATATTTGGAGGAGCTGGGATCAGCTAACACAGCGTTGTAGCTAAAGCATCTACACGTACTGTCTTAAAGCACGTCTCCCTCCACGCCACATACTTTAATTCGGCCTCATGTTCCCTGTGAAATGCGTATCAAATTGCCAGGGCTCTCCTACATTGGAATAGCACCCAGCAAAGAACGCGAACTATCCCGCCTTGTTTCTCAGGCCGAGGTGATATCAACCAATAATACAATTCCTTGAGACAACATTGTCTCTTTATACCAAAGGTATTAAACATAAGGAGAGTCATTGAATTAAAATTTATGCCGTGGCCGGGACAAGTGTTAGCTGAGTGGGGCATTGGCGACACGACCCATCTCGGCTGGTGTGCAACTAGAATGCACCACAAAACACTCGGCGTCGGCTGGTGTGCAAAACCAGACGACATGGCAACCAAAAACTGGACAGACATATTGCATAAAATTAGAGCAACAATATGCATCTACTCTGATAGAGACTTGGACGTTTTGCAAAAGGTGCACACCGTAAGGGTATCTACAGCAAGTAGAATGTACTACATGGCTCAAATTTTACCTGTCTCTCATCAACTTGCGGACTCCATACAGAAAGCATTCAGTTGGTACGTCCTACGAGGCCAACTTTTCAAAGTGAGCTTCGACACATTGACATTACCGACTAGCCGAGGGGGTCTTGGGCTAATCAGTGCCAAGCATAAATGTCGAACATTATTAATTAACTGGATCACTAAAACCATCACCAAAGAGCCATCAAGTTTAATTAAATTTTTAACGTTATATTGGATGCCACGCAGTATGACGCCACCTATCCATGAAGCCGCGATACCGGTATCATTTCTTCACATCAGGATTTATTGCAGTGAAATCAGCTACCTAAGACATTCCGACAAAATCCAGCCGCCTTACACGAACAAGAAAATTTATGACTTCCTGACAACAGATAATAGAGGCAATAGAGTCACTCAAAAGTACCCGCATGCAAAGTGGAATACCATTTGGCGAAACATCCACAGTGCCTTTTTGCCATCACGCATTAGATCCATGTGGTATTTAATCACTAATGACAAGGTACCCACTAACGACAAGCTCAACAACATTCACCTGAGCCCAACACCTGCTTGTGCAATATGTGGTCTCGTGGTCTGCGTGGTCTCGTGGTCTGCCGTAATGCGAGACTTATAGTGGCACATATGCGGGAAAGATTGGCCATTATAGACCGTACAGTGCCGCACACCATCGAGATTAAGGAACTCATACGACCAGAGAAGTTACGGTATCCCCGAAAGAAGAACAACGCGGCTCTTTGGGTCTTAGGACACACTGCTGCCTACGTCATCCTCAACCGCCAGGCGACGCTTATAGATTACTGCTCATACATGGAATATGAGCATGCAAAGATAAGTGGACACAGTGACTATAAAGAAACATATGGTAACATGTTGAGAATCATGGTCCAGGCGTGAATCAAACTTAGTTTACACAAGTTTATTTCATAAATGTTTCAACGTAAGAACGCGGATCTTTCAGTGCATGACGCTACCAGAGTTATGAGAAGAAACACTCAAAAAGGGGGGAAAGAAACCTTCGGGAAACGGACGTACCACAAGAGAAAGAAACGGACAAAATTAACAACAAACTTCGAGAAGATGATCTCTGAGGCGGCGAGTACACTGAAATCGAATTGCAGAGAAAGGAGACTTGTGCATTTTATTTCTATTTTTTATTCTAATTAATTTCCTTTTCCGCTTATGCGCAAGAACGTACATTTCATTTAGTCTGAACAATATTTACACTAACAGAAGCTACATTTCTTTATATACATATATATAGCAGCAAAGGGAAATAGCTGCAATAATCTTCATTCAAGAAACAGAACATATAAGAAAATTTTGAGTTTCATTATTGCTTGAAGAAGTATATTTACTTTACCAAATTTCCATGTAAGGGAAAACAAACAAACAAACGAACAAAAGAAACGGTTAAGAGAAAAAAATACTGAGAAGGGAACCCCCCTATCGCGTCCCCCTCAGATTTGGTTGTAACTTGGCGCAGTGGATGGGCCGTGAGAACTGAACGCGGATCGGTCGGGAGGGCAGGAGGAGGTTGTGTGGAGCTATGAAAAAATAACCAAAATGTAGAACTGAACGGTCCATGTGAAAGATAGGCAATGTCGACCACATTGTAGGAATAGGAGTGCTGTGGTCTGGTGGGTAATGCGAGGAGCTGTGGAGAGAAAGGTCTTCAGTTCAAACCTTCCATTAAACGAAAATTTTAATTTTTTTATTTCTCCAAAGTTATGATTTGTCTGTCCGTTCATTGGCGTCTCTGTTCGATGTAGTCAGTTTGGTGTCTGTGTTTTGCGAACGCGCCTCAAAGCCGTGCGATTGGCGGAAGAGGGGAGGTGCCTCTCCGGAACAAAAAAAGAAAAAAAAGAGTGGTCTAAAACACCTACCTAGTAAGTAGAAGGTCCCAGGTTCGAATCCCAGCCACGGCATAAATTTCAATTCAACGTCTCTCCTTATGTTTAATACTTTTGGTATAGCGAGACAATTGTGTCTCAAGGAATTGTATTATTTGTTGATTAGAACATGATTTGTGTTGAGATGGTGTTTCAGATAATTGTGAAACTTCAATATAACTGATCATCAACTGTTTATTTTTATGCTCAGGGCTGCCGGATTCGATTTCAACCAGCTTGTTACAACTACATTTGAAGTATACAACTCTGATGTAAATGGAAGAACATAGTTCAAAGCACAATATTCCATGACGAATATATATTATTATGTAGATGTAGCACACAAGATAATTACACAGTCTGAAATATATGGATATTTTAACATTCCATACGCCGGTAGAAATTAAGGAATCACATTTTAAAAACATAATTTGCAAGTCTAATGAAAAAATTAAAGCCGCTGATCCTTCATCACACAATGGAAATACCCAAATTTTGTACCAGAGTTTCGCTGATATTTATCTTCTGCATAGTTTTCAAATTAATTTGCATGTACGAAATATATACACACATGAATCGTTGCAGGTCACTGAAATAAAATTAATGGCGATTTGAACGTATGTGATGGACCTGAACTGTAATCCGGACTTTCCGCTTAGGGGCAGCGGTAGCCTTAACCAAGTAGGCTACACAGGAATACTTCCCATCCTGCCCAAATTCTCATCTTATCACACCCTACAACGGTAGTTCCTCCTGTCCATTCAAGCATGTCCGAAAGAAAAGACACTGTAAATATTAGAGTGTTTATTTTATTATTAAAGGCATTTATTTTAATGTCACACCCGTCCAGATACACTTCGTCATACGCCACGGCTTTAACATCGGATTCACTAGAGAACTATTTTTATAATTACTTTTTTTTATATAATTCTTGCACCTCGCAGTAAGTTAATCCTGCGTGGACCGAATTGATTATGAAAGAGACCGAATACGTGCTGCAGGTCGACAAACAGACAACAGGTCATTTGGATTTTTTCTGTTCGACTCCTCTGTGGCTGAGTTGTTTGACGGCTTTTTCCTCCACGCCCAGTCCAAAAGGCATGCCCAATAAATCAATACCTCGCTATTAAACACAGAGCACGTTGTTCGGATCCCTGATTAAAGACCGATGAAAGAGGGAGTCGTCCAGCGCAAACTCCGCTGTTGACGAGATGTGTAAAAGCATTCGGCGTACTAGAGGGACCTATTGTCCTGTAATTATCTGTGCCATGCAAGCTAGAAAAAACATACGTCTGAAAGGCGGTTTCTCTGTTATAAAAAGAATCAAACAGAGCACTTCTTTATAGATTCCGTGACTGGGAAGTATTACCTCCTCTTCAATGAACAGTGTAGAGTACCGTACACAAAATGCCAGGTTGTCTGCAGTCACTACTCGCCACGCTTGTGTCAGGAGTATTAGTACGATCGTCACATTCCTAGATGTGCGTCTTGCGTTACGTAAATCAGACAACTTAAGTCATGCTAATGTAATAACTCGTTTTGGATGTATTAGGAAAGCTGTGTGCAGAGTAAACTAATGATATTCTTTCGAATGAAATCAGTCGTGACGTAGTAAACGAGTGTCAATACAGATGAGATGATTTCTGCAAACGGGCTTGTGGGTGCACGGAGGTCAGTTATAAGAAAAAAAATCGCACTGACGTATTTTACGGCCCACTTAAGATTTGTAGTTTTATAAGTTTTTGCAAACATTTCGGACCAAAATAATAATCTAAACAATAAAAAAATTTATGGTGATACGACAATGACTCTACTATTGTGGTAATATCTATGCATACAACACGTCATATTATTTCTGGCCGTATTTTAACAAACAGTCAAAATTATATGATACTTGAGTTTAGCTTTGACAAATAATCTCTTTTTTGAAATTTTACCTCTTTGAACTATCATTTTAATATCTCTGCCGGCCGCGGTGGCCGCGGGGACTGAGGCGCTCCACTCACGGTCTGCACGGCCACTACGGTCGGGGGTTGGAATCCCCCCTCGGGCATGGATATTTGTGCCGTCCTTAGTATTAGCTAGTTCATAAGTAGTTTGTAAGTTTGGGGACTGATGACCCCGTAGTTAAGTCCCATAAGCTTAACAAACATTTGAACATTTAATTTCTCTCCCACATTTTCATTACATTTTTCCATTAAAATATTATCACCTGTTTTGCCATAGTAGTTCAAAGTTTATCTTCTTTGCCTGTACTAGCTACGAAATACTGTATCCTGGAAGGAACGTAGCGTACATTTGGCGTTCGGACAAGTGACTATAGCCTGGATGGAACACAGCGTTCATTTGGCATTCGTAAATCAGTCACGTGAAATCCCCCACCCGAAAATCTCTTTTGCGTACGCCATCTTGCTTTCTCTACTTGATTATTATAACTCAAGCGTTGTCATTTCAAAGCAATGGGGCACTGAAAATAATAAAAAACACGTCGTTCTTAGGACAATGAACTATAATTTAATGTTGGTTAGTTACTTAACATCTGCCATCGATGGTACCGGAATAACGGATTACTCTCGCAGCTGTTCGCCATAGTGTAATAAGCGATGAATTATTTTGTGATGTACGAACATGTTAGACGGTGGTTTGAAACTTGCTAGGGCGCGGTGGCTCAGCGCGCTCGGTCAGAGGGTTGCCGGCATGGTAGCTCGACGCCCTCTGTAACGAGAAAACTGAGCTATCCGAAAAAATCAAAATAGGAAAAAACAAACCAACGTCCACAAAGTACCCGTTCAAACCGTAGAAACAACGAAGAGAGAGAAAACGGAAGACGGTTCAACTAACACCATCTGAAGAGAAGGCCTATGCGCTCCCATGCTACGTCACGCAGAGTAGGTCGCGATCGTCTAGCTCACTAGCTGGCCGATGTGAGGCAGTGGGCCGTGCCCCATCAGCCACCCAGTGAGCTACGCGATCGCGACCTCTCTGCGTAATGTGATGTGGCACAGCAGTGCACAGGCCTTCTCTTCAGACGGTGTTGGTTCAACGCCATGGGTAATAAAAAACTGAGTAAAATTCTCAACGAACAACGCAGAACGAACATGAACAAACAACCGCAAAACAACGATCTCCCTGAAGAATACAAATACATATATAATTACAGATTGTAAAAATACCTAGAAAGTGCATTTTTATGCATACATACAGTTTTTTAAATGGAACAATGGTTGTTTCTATCATGCACTGAAATTTTTGACACCAGCTGTGTACAAAGAATTTTGAATGACATTTTTATTACGTTTAGTTTGGCAGCTACAACCATTCAAAATTTTGGTGGCGGAGGCTACGACAACGTAGCTCACTGGCTCGTAGTTATGAGACAGTGGGCCGTGACCCAGGGGCTAGCCACTCGGCCAGTCAGATACACAATTGCAGCCTCCACCTTCGAAACTTTGAAGGTTGTAGTTGCCAAATTAAACGCGATAAAAACGTCATTACACAGCTGGTGTCAAATATTCCAGTGCATGATAGAAACAACCATTGTTCCATTTAAAAAACTTTATTTTCGCATAAAAAAAATACACTTTCGAAGTAATATTTCATACTGTTTGTTGGCTAAAAATACGAGCCCCTCACTACCAACCATTCTGTGAAAACCGCACATCAATCGCACTTTCCGTTTCTGCAATATTTGCGGTGCAAGTGTTTGGTGATTCACCCTGTATATTAAATACTAGAGTTATGTGGAATTCAGTCTTATCACACTATTCCGTGTGTGATTTTAGCTGTAAAAGAAAACGTAATTACGGTTTGAAAGAGAATATTTGCTCTTTATTTTAGCGCAGAACAGAGCAACATGAAAGAAGTCATATGTGATCTACAGGAAAAGTAATGTCATCTACGTTAAAAGCGTCCTTACCAACCAAGTCAAAGACAAACATTTTAGTAGATGCATTGATTCTAATTAATGACTTTCATTATATTCCATAAACAGTGAATAAATGCTTAGAAAAAAATGAACAGGGTAATTTGTTGCAATGTATACACTTCCCTTCCGTTTCATTAATGAACTACACTTGCCACATAAGCCGGCCGCGGTGGCCGAGGGGACTGAGGCGATCCAGTAACGGTCTGCACGGCCACTACGGTCGGAGGCTCGAATCCCCTCTCGGGCATGGATATTTGTGCCGTCCTTATGATAAGCTAGTTGATAAGTAGTTTGTAAGTTTAGGGACTGATGACCCCGTAGTTAAGTCCCATAAGCTATACAAACATTTGAATTTTGCCACATAAATCTAGGACTTCCTTTATATATGAAACTACCTGTATCATCACGTTGTTCAGAATATTAATTATTAGAGTATCCTTCCAGTTTACGTGCATATGCTTCAGAAGACCATTGTTCAATTTGTTGTTACGTATTTCACGGCATGTTCACGAAACAGAACAAGGACGCATTTTAGAGGGATCATTCTTACATATGCACAACTCTGAACATTGAAGAACATATCTCTATTTAATTAATAAGAGTGCCCGAATCCCTTTTATAAAAAAAGGAGAAAATATTGTTTGTGTAGTGACGGGTTTCGAACCACTGACCGTGTCGATTACAATCCAACGTGGTGCCCACTATACTACGGTTAACAATTAGAAAAATGCGTCCTTTAATCTCGTACTATTGATAGCAGTTGTTAACTGACGCTAATATGACATTTTTAGACACTAGATTATCATTTATCGTACGAAGAACGACGTGTTTTTGTTAATTCTTGAGTGCGCCATTGCTTTGAAATGACAACGTGTAAGTTATAATAAGGAAATCATCAAATACGCGACACTATATGGCGAATGCCAGAGAACGTTCTGGGCGAGGAATGTCAGTGACACCTTCGAACGTCTGGTTTTCGTAAATTCAATGGACGGTGTCAAATCTCCGTTATTTTTGCAAATACCTCTCAAACAATACGAGATATGAATAGATGTGAAGAAGAGAGCAAAGTTGTAGAGAATTTTCCGCTCTACAAATTCGGTCTTTCAATTTTCGTGTCAGATGAACGGTTTATTTGCAATTAAAATTACATTACAAACGGCTTTTTTGTGTTACTAACGTATTTTTTGTCCGAAATATTTGAAAAAACGAGGTGTCTTTGGCGGCCTTCTATTATGTCTGTAAAATTTGGTGATGATTGGTTGAACGGTTCGACTTAAAAAGTGGGACACGTTACGGACAGACAGACATCGTAAAATCGCCGTTATTTTTGCAAATATCTCTGAATCGGTGCCAGATATAGGAAAAAAAGAGAAAAGTTGTAGAGAAATGTCTCCTCTACAAATTCGTGTATTCAATTTCCGTGTCAGATGAACGGTTGTTGTTTTCATTTAAATTTCGAGCTGTCAAAAGCCCACTTTTAGTGTTACTACCGTAACCTAAATTGGACCAAAAAACAAACATTATGGTTTAACGTTAGGTGATTGGAAACGGAGCGCATGACTTGGATAGTTTTTTGTGAGGGATAGAGAAGGAGTGCAGAGATGATGGGTCTGAGAATTAATGAAGGGAACACCAAATATGTGTACAATGCCCCTAACCAACCATTGCAATAACACTTGACGGAATGACATTTGAGCGAGTGGAATGCTTCTCCTATCTAGGCTCAAAGGTAGAAGCAAATGGCACCCTTACTGAAATTATGGCTCGCATAAGTGCTTCTAATCGATGCTTCTCTGGAATGATGCGATATTTTAAGTCTAGCCTTCTAACACGAGGGACTAAATGCCGACTTTATAAAGTGCTGATACGCCCAGTACTCAGTTACGGCTCAGAAACACGGACAATTACAAAGCAAGGAGAAAACAAACTGAGACCTCATGAAAGAATTATACTGAGGAGAATTTTTGGACTTGTATGTGAAAATGGGACCTGAAGAAGATGAAGGAATGACGAACGTCGACTGCTATAAGGAGAATGAGGTGGTCAAGTTCATAAAGCTGTGTAGACTGAGATGGGCTGGACCTGTAATGCGACTCGATGAGACAGATCCTGTAAGGAAAGCCTGCTGCAGTGAACCCTGGGAAAGAAGAGCAATGGGACGACCTAAGTTGAGATGGAGCGATGAGGTTGGAGAGGACGCCGCCAGAGTTGGTTGCCATAACTGGAGGTCCACGGCAAAGTCCAGAGAGGAATGGCGGAAAGTTACTGTGGAGGCCAAGTCTCTACCCAGATGTAGTGCCAAGAAGAGGAAATTGGGAAGGAAGTCGGTCTTGTCCTTTGAAAGGAAGGTTCCCGCCACGTGGCTGGAGTGATTTGGGGAAATCTAAATCAGGAAGGCCGCAGGCAGGTTTGAACCTCTGTCCTTCCGAACATGACTCGGGTAGGTTACCACTGTTCCATCTCGCTCTGTGCTCAGCATAGTCGACGCAAGGGCTGTCGTGAAGCAGCACCATGTCTGTGAGTCGCTATTAACAGTCTTTCTCGTTATCGAAGCAGCAGATGCACGTTTGTTGGATTATAATGATAAATCCGGTACTCTGAGTGCCCCTCTAACGAATGCTTGTTTCTCGCGTCCAGTGGTCTGTTGACATCACAAGCAAATTCTTGACGCTATGTTCAGTCGTGGTTCACCAACTCCTGTCAACATCGTCGAATGGTAGCATCGATCCTATTGAAATGTCGACAGAGTAGCCGATTACTCAAACGAGCATTTTTGAGACCAACTACCTCTCTCAAACGCTGTCATCTGCATGTGATGTTTATATGCCTGTCTTCGAGACATAATTGCTGTCCAGCTGACTTGTCGCTTTGTACTTCCCAAAAACTTTATATACCCAGGAATTGATATGGCCCTACTTTCCAACTTTGCCAGTGCGCGATGAAGTTGCTCTGCTGCCTAAAACATCCATCCATCAGTTGTCTAACTTCACGATTTTGCGTTTTCCTTCTAAAAAATAAAAATAAAAAATCTGCATCTGGACAATGCAAAATCTAGAGTGAAAATTTCACTCTGCAGCGGCGTGTGCGATGATATGAAACTTCCTGGTAGATTAAAATTGTGTGCCGGAACCGGCACTCGATCCTGGGACCTTTGCCTTTCGTGGTCAAGCGCTCTACCGACTGAGCTATCCCAACACGACTAACGATGCCGCCTCACAACTTTAATTCCCCCAGTACCTCGCTTCCTACTTTCCAAACTTCATAGAAGCTCTGCACCGAAATTTGTATGAATAGCACTCCTGGAAGGATATGGTGTGACATGGCTTAGCCACAGCCTAAGGGATGTTTCCAGAAGTATGGAAAGTAGGAGGCGAGATACTGGCGGAAGCAGGGTTGTGAGGCGGGATCGTGAGTCGTGTCGGGATAGCTCAGTCGGTAGAGCGCTTGCCCGCGAAAGGCAAAGGTCCCAGGTTCGAGTCCCGGTTCCGGCACACAATTTTAATCTGTCAGGAAGTTTCAAGGCAAAATCTGTTTGTGCATCTGAGCCAGTGATGTCTATACTACACATCACAGAACTGAATTCTCACTCCAGGAACAACTCTATGTAGTGCACCAATGATGTTGGTGGCATACCGCCGTAATCTTTGTGTAGATGTAAGGAGGGGAAGGAAAAAGGACGAGGGACGAAAGGCATGACTTTAGCTGCACTAGGTCACTGAAATTGCTCAATCCGAAATGGCAAGTATAAAAGGCTTGAACGATAGTGGCACTAGGATATAGCGAGCGACTTGTGGCAATTTGAAACGGACGGCAGGCGAGCACTAGCCCGAAGGGGGAGACTCGGATTCGAATCCCGGCCCGACTCACATTTTCAATTGTGGGCACTGAGTAATTTCAGTTCCCTAATCAAGCTAACGACATTCATTTATACCGTCATCCTACATCCTTCCCTTCCTTAATTAAATATTTGCAAATACAATATGGCTGCGAACCATATTTACATGGGCTCATTTTAACTAAATAAATTCAAATATAACGGAAACAGCACGTCGGATAAAAAATGTACAATACTTCTTTTTTTCTATTGGAGGCGGACATCCGAAAATACCACACCGCCCCTCCCCTCCACACACTGTCGGATCCACACCAGGTGGGACAGACGGACAATTTGGAGAAAGTTCAAAGAAGGGCAGCTCGTTTTGTATTATCGCGATATAGGGGGGAGAGTTTCACGGAAATGATGCACGATTTGGGGTTGTTTGTTGCGGCGAGATCTATTTGCGAAATTTCGTTCACCAATTTTCTCTTCTTTATAAAGGTGAACAGGTGGGTCTTAACAGCTTTGACTTAACTGCAAAACGACATATTGACCATAGCTGTTTAATTTTTATCTCAATGCTATCAGTTTCGGTTAGTTTACCATTTTCAAGCATTAGCACAGTGTAGCTAATAGCTTAACATGTCATAACACAAAAATTCAAAATTGTACAATAAGTATCATTACTCCTTATCGATATTAGCACAGTGGCTGCTTGTAGAGGTCAGCCACTGTGCTAATATCGATAAGGAGTAATGATGGCAAATACTTATTCTACAATTTTGCTTTTTTGTGTTACGACATGTTAAGCTATTAGCTACAGTCTACTAATGCTTGAAAATGGTAAACTAACCGAAACCGGTAGCATTGACATAAAAAATAAACAGCTATTGTCAATATGTCGCTTTGCAAAGTTTCTCTTCAGAATTCTAAGATATATTCTTAGCACCCACCTGTATGGGGAGAATATATCATCATAATAAGAGAAATCACACAGAAAACAGAAAGATTTAGGTGTTCCTTTTTCCGCGAGCTAATGAGAATGGAAATATAGATAAATATCATAAAAATGGTCGGGTGTTCTGCCGGATGTTTGTGTCAAACTTGCACAATATTTCGACAGTGTGCCTCACTGTCTTCGTCAGGTGCTTCCTGGGACTTGTCCCTGTTTGGAACGCGTCCAGTATTTATGCCCAGGCGTTAGGCGTTCCATATGCGGTCCGCGCCGAGTCAGTTGCTCTGTGATTGGTCCATTCACGAGAGGGTGTGTCTGGTTGCTGCCTGGTGTTCCCTCAACCGTCCGCACCGCGCCAGGCGCTCCCTCCGCCGTCCGCGCCGCGGCATGCGCTTCCTCTGCCGTCCGCGCCGTGACACTGTCCCAGAATCTCGGCGTCTGTGTTACTATTCTGGTGTTGTTGTAGTCCATGGAGTGGCCAAGTTCTAGGCAGTGTTCAGCCACTGCTGATTTCATAGCTTGTCCCAGTCTGGTGTGCCTTTGGTGTTCCTTGCACCTGATTTGAACCGTCCTGGTGGTCAGGCCTATGTATGCCAACCCACACTGGCACGGCATGCTGTAAATTCCTGGCCTCTGTAGTCCCAGGTCGTCCTTGGTGTTCCCCAAGAGTGCACCGATCTTCGTGGGTGGGTAGAATATGTTCTTAATGTTGTGTTTAGACAAAATTCTGCTGATTTTGGCAGATACTGGCCCTGCATATGGTAGGTATGCCACCCTCTTGGCCACTTCCTGTTCCTCTTCCGGTTCCTTCACTGCACTTACTGAGTGAAACGCCCTTTGGATGTCTCTGGCAGAATATCCATACCTGTTGAATACTGACCGGAAATGTGCCATCTCTGTTATCAGACTGTCAGCATCAGAGAGCGCCTGTGCCCGATGGATAAGAGTTTTGAGCACACCATTCTTTTGTGCTGGATGGTGACAACTGTTGGCTTGTAGATACAAATCCGTATGTGTGGGCTTGCGATACACACTGTGCCCAAAGGTGCCATCTGCCTTCCTCTTAACCAGCACATCCAGGAAAGGGAGTAGTCCATCCTTCTCCAGTTCCATGGTGAACTTTATACTGGGATGGCGTGTGTTCAGGTGCTCCAGGAAGTTGTCCAGCTCCTCCATACCATGGGGCCAGATGACAAAGGTGTCATCGACATATCTGTAGAAACATTTTAGTTGATGTGTGGCTGATGTTAGTGCCTCATCCTCGAATTTCTCCATAAATAGGTTGGCTACTACTGGTGAAAGGGGACTACCCATCGCCACCCCTTCTGTCTGCTCATGAAATTGACCTCTGTAAAGGAAGTATGTCGAGGTCAGTACATGCTTGAACAGATCCAAGATGGCATCATCGAATTGTTCACCAATGAGCTTAAGCGAGTCATTCAGTGGGACCCGGGTGAACAAGGACACCACATCAAAGCTAACCATGATGTCTGAGTCCGAGATGCATAGTTTCTGAAGGCGCTGTAAAATATCCTCTGAGTTCCGAATGTGGTGTGAGCACTTCCCCACATAAGGTGACAACATCTTCTTCAAATAAGCTGCTGTGGGGTAGGTGGCTGCCCCAATATTGCTAACAATAGGTCGAAGTGGCACCCCCCTCCTTTGGGTAGTCCGTACATCCTTGGTGGTACTGGCGCTTTTGATAGTAGTTTCTTGATGACTTTGTCAGGTAGGCCTGTGTTCTTCAGTAGCGTCCTTGTCTTCTTGTCCACTTTGTCGGTGGGGTCACTCCTTATTGGTGTGTAAACAGGATCTGGCAGGAGTTGTTGCATCTTCCTACCATAATCTGCCTTCAATAGGATCACGGAGGCATTACCTTTGTCAGCTGGCATCATCACAATGTTTTCATCTTCCCGAAGTTGCCTGAGTGCCCTCTTTTCTGCACTTGAGATGTTAGACTTGGGCATCTTGGTCCTGGTGAGTGCCCTGCAGGTTGCTTGTCGGATTTCTTCCGCCACACTAGAAGGAAGTGTGTTGGATGCCTGCTCAACTGCACTGATAAAGGCCGCCACTGGCACATTTCTGGGAGTCACCGCAAAGTTTAGACCCTTGCTGAGTGCTTGAAGTGTCTCCTCATCAAACTGCTGACCACTTGGCAACTGTGCACCTGTCCTCTTCCTGCTGTGACTTGTTGTTGAGGCGCTCGAACTTAGCTTGTTGGCAGGTTCTTTATTTCTTCCTGGTGCACTCCGCTAAGGCCCATGAGGCTCCATCCACCTGGTCCCACTCTTGGTCAGTAAGGGATGTTGCTATAGACAGGTGAAGATGTAACAGCTCCCTGGATGTCACATCTAGTCTGTGGCATAAATTGCGCACTCTCTCCCTTACCAATGCAAGGCTGGCTCGGTGTTTAATTCTGTTGGCCGCTCTAGAATTAACATGATGTTTTATCTTGATAAAAACTGGTACCACGTCTTGTTCTCTACATCTCAGCAGGAAACTAAGGGAACTCAACATTCTCCCTTCCTTTGTCGGAGCTTGTCCAGCTTCTTGATTTTCTGTAACATCTCCTCCCCGTAGAGTCTTGGGATGTATGATTTCATGCTTTCCCGGTGAAATGCTGACGTTCTGGAGTAGTCGGGTGTTCTGCCGGATGTTTGTGTCAAACTTGCACAATATTTCGACAATGTGCCTCACTGTCTTCCACAGGTGCTTCCTGGGACTTGTCTCTGTTTGGAACGCGTCCAGTATTTATGCCTAGGCGTTAGGCGTTCCATATGCGGTCCGTGCCGAGTCAGGTGCTCTGTGATTGGTCCATTCCCGAGAGGGTGTGTCTGGTTGCTGCCTGGTGCTCCCTCCACCGTCCGCGCCGCACCGCGCCAGGCGCTCCCTCCGCCATCCGCGCCGCGGCAAGCGCTTCCTCTGCCGTCCGCGCCGCTGCAGGTGCTCCCTCCACCGTCTGCGCCGCGCTGGGCGTTCCCTCTGCTGTCTGCGATGTGCCAGGTGCTCTCCTAGTCGTTTTTAGTTGCGATTTTAGAAGCTCCAGTGCTGGGTTCCATGCTGCACTGAATTGATATCCAGTGTCACGGTTGATAAGGTTTTCGCTGATTTTAATCTCAATGGATTCTTTTATGACACTGTCCCAGAATCTCGGCGTCTGTGTTACTATTCTGGTGTTGTTGTAGTCCATGAGTGGCCAAGTTCAAGGCAGTGTTCAGCCACTGCTGATTTCGTAGCTTGTCCCAGTCTGGTGTGCCTTTGGGGTTCCTTGCACCTGATTTGAACCGTCCTGGTGGTCTGGCCTATGTATGCCAACCCACACTGGCACGGTATGCTGTAAATTCCTGGCCTCTGTAGTCCCAGGTCGTCCTTGGTGTTGCCCAATAGTGCACCGATCTTCATGGGTGGGTAGAATATGTTCTTAATGTTGCGTTTAGACAAAATTCTGCTGATTTTGGCAGATACTGGCCCTGCATATGGTAGGTATGCCACCCTCTTGGCCTCTTCCTGTTCCTCTTCCGGTTCCTTCACTGCATTTACTGAGTGAAACGCCCTCTGGATGTCTCTGGCAGAATATCCATACCTGTTGAATACTGACCGCAAATGTGCCATCTCTGTCATCAGACTGTCAGCATCAGAGAGCGCCTGTGCCCGATGGATAAGAGTTTTGAGCACACCATTCTTTTGTGCTGGATGGTGACAACTGTTGGCTTGTAGATACAAATCCGTAACTTTGGTGGCCGACATTGAAGTCTTTATCAGTTCATCTAATATCCCCCAAGTTGCATCTGCCGTCATTGGATCATAAGTAGGCGTCGTCTACCAGCTGTATTAATTTTTTTCCTGCATTATTTGTAAACCTAACAAAACTACTGTGGCTACCGATGATGTAGCAACAAATAACACTAAGCAAGTATCCAACAGTTTACTAGTATTCTGAGGGAAAGTTGCTTCAGTGTGGAGGTACAAATGTACATGGTTACCTATGTTTTACTGGGTTACTGTACTGAATAGGTGGCCTGCATACAAGTAAAGGAAGATGGGGATTGAAAAAATGAAACAAACATTAAACACGAGGCATCAAACACTTATATCTGCCTCATGAAGACTATTGATGAATATCTAAGGTAACTGTTACATAGAGGCAACAAACCAACTCTCTCATTCTTTCTTAAAAATCTGAATCTTTGAAAAGCAGATCATGCCGCTGAAGTGTTTTTAATAAAAAATTATTCACAGAAGAGCGCAAAGAAATTTTGTGAGCCGCTGAAAATGCAAAAATCTGTATTTCAAAAGAACAAAGGGCCAACATGAAAATAGACAAGGAAAACGTGTCACATCTGAAAACATACTAATGCTTAATAGTTTCATATCCTGCCTCCATTGTCCGACTGACATGAAATTAAAGTGGGAGACGAATATTGAAGATCATGCGAGTCTGAAATTTAAAATACGTTTTTAAAGGCCGACTATAGAGTCAAAAACGGAATGTGAATGTTACTTGTCCTTCTAACTAGGTAATGGTGAAGTAGCGAATGATGAAGAGAGGACAAAAACGAAAAAGCCAGTAAGGTAAATTAGTCGATCGCTTTCAGAAACCGTGTTGTTCTACAGATGTAATTAGTTACGTGAATGAATACATTAGTGGCAGTAAATTAGACGTGGTTTGTAAGGAATTATAAATTCAAACTTTCCTACTGCTCCCAGTTTGAAATCGAAATTCTTTTACATTATCTAATATTGCGATCCATGTAACTGATTGAAAGGACTGTCATGGACAATGAAGTCGTGTTATTTTAACAACAAAAGCCCTGCGATTAACAATTATAGCGCATTTTCTCTGACATACACTGCAAAAAACACAAATGAAGGAGGTTGGAAGAGGGAGGGAGCAGGGAAGAGCGAAGCAGGAGGTGGGGAGTCACAGAGTGACTCCCCTCTCGAGAATACCGGCCGCAAATCCGAGGAGCGCAGAGAATTACATTATTGGCTGGTAAGTTTCAACGACAGACAGTCCGCCGAGACACACAAATTCCATTTCCGTTTTTCGTATAGTTGAGAAAATTAATTCTGAACTGAAATCAAATTGCATTACTAATTACGGTGAACAGACACCCTTTTCTGTTGGCTGCAACTAGCACAGCAGAAATCAAGACATTATTTCGTTATGATTTATCGCAGCCCTACGCAGTAAGTATTTAAATCACATTTGCAACTTTTATTTACTTTCCCCTTGATGATTCGGGTACGAAGTATTAAAAGGGATGGATACACAGCTTAAACGCAAAAGTTTCTTTCACCAGTACTTTACTCCTCAAGCAAGACTTTTAAATAGTATATATGGCACTTCTTTTAGTATTCAAACATTCTCCTAGGTTCAGATATTTGAAAGAGTACATGTGTGCATAAAATTGTAATGTAAAGCACAAAACTATCCAAGATAATAATGCGCACCGTTAAAGAGAGTGGATAATTAATGAGGTCATTGGGACAAATCGTGGTCACATTCTGGTAAAAATGTTATATAAAAGTGCATACGTAGGTCACTGTAATCCACTTCTACTTCTTAGGTCATTTCACCAGTCGTTGAATTTATATAGTTAAAAACCTGTGTAAGAGTTATAAACTACCTCAGCTATTTTCGAGTCAGATAGGACGGATCGTACTACCTGTTTGATAATGCTCTGCTTCTGTGTGCATTACGCTATTATTCATCATGACAAGTAGAAAGATTTCTTACCTCAAAAACACTGAGGATCATAAATCGGAAGAGGAGTCTGAGCTGAAATAGTTGAAATTGAAATAGGGTGTGGTGCTACTATTTTTAATTTATTGCCGATTCATCCATCAAATGAACTACTTCATCTTTTCGAAAAATGAAGTTTGCAAACTGATAAGATCAATGTTACATGTATATTCTGTGTTTGAAAATCGCCTTTTGAGTGCATCTTGTAAATGGAACTACTTTTAATAAAATTTGAAATGATTACTAATTTCGTCAATATTGCGCTTATATTTCATATTATCACATTCTTCTGTGACAATTAAAAGAGATAGAAAATTGGAAAGCATTGGAGTTGAGCAAGAAAGGCAAAATTTACAATCCACGAGTTCTGGGCTCAGTTCTTTTATTAGAGAGAGCATCAAGACGTCTCACCTGACGTGCAGCAACTCCAACTGCTGCCACAGCAGATAAACTGATTTCACAGAAGTAGAACATCCAAATTTTCTACCGATAGCTTAATGTTGACACTTACGACAGAATACTTGTGCACTTATTTTCACCCGTGTTGAGCATCCCAACTTCCGATATAACATCGTAAGTTTCTTTGTAACCAATCAGCATGACAAAAATGCATACTGATTTGTAGAAAGTCACCAGTGCACAAGATTAATTTACGTATACATAAAAAATTAATCTGAATCCGAAGGAACTACATAGTTGCACAGTTACCATGTAGTTTTTATACTGGCCACTACTAACAGATTTAGTAGTGAAATGTACTTAGTGGAAAAATGAAGACTAACACGCAACGATCGGCCAGCGGTAGTGAGCAGCCCTGATACTGCTAGCATTGAGGGAGACACTCCATCCGTATTTGCATGGGAGGTTGCTCCAGTGCGTGTCAGGCAGCAGAAGACATTGCAGGGGATCGATTGTGAGGTCTCCCCGGTTCGTCTTTCCAAGAGGTTTGAGGCGTTATCTGTTCCGAGCAATGTTCCTGAGCCGGATGGTATCGCTCGTCTTGAAACCACCACACAGTCTGCAAGATTCGGGCTTTCACAGACGGTGGGTTTGCTCGTAGTTGGGAGCTCCAATGCAATGCTAGTAATGAAGGCCCTTGCAGAGATGGCAGTTAAGAAACGGAAGAACACTAACGTGCATACCGTGTGGAGTCATTCCGGATGCCATGAAGAATACGGGGTGCAGCCAGCTGCAGATGGTGGCTCACGTCGGTACCAATGATGTGTGTTGCTTTGGATCAGAAGAGATTCTCCCCGGTTTTGGGCGTGTATCTGAAGTGGTAAAGACTGACAGTCTTGTTTGCAAGATGAAAGCAGAGCTCACCATCTGCAGCATAGTTGACAGGACCGACTGTGTACCTCTAGTACAGACTGGAGGGTTGGAATCAGAAGTTCAGACGATTCTGCGACCATGTAGGCTGCAGATTCCTCGACTTGCGCCACCGGGTGGTGAGGTTTCGGGTTCCGGTGAATAGGTCAGGAGTCCACTACACAAAGGAAGCGGCTACGCTGTTAGTGGAGACTGTGTGGCGTGGACTAGTCGGTTATTTTATTTTATTTATAGGCAAGAGGGCATCGGGAACACACGAAAAGGTTTTTAATCTCAGAGGGTACAGGTAAAGATAGGACGAACACAGTTCCAAAAACAATTGGTCTAACAGTTATAAATTGTCGTAGCTCTGTGTGGAAAATACCAGAGCTCCACCGGTAATAGAAAGTACTGAATCTGAAATCGTAATAGGCAGTGAAAGCTGGCTAAAGCCTGAAATTTTTACTGTGGGGCAATTGATGTTCAGAAAGAGTGGAATAAATAAAACAGGTGGTACCTTGTTTATTGGTGTCATAAGTGTTTTATCTTGTAGCGAAATTGAAGTAGATAGAGGTCATAGTCGTTTAAAATTTAGGCCTGAATGGGAGAATGGACGCACATGTGATATGCCAAGCTGCTAAATAAGAATGCGCGTCATCATGACAAAAATGGAGTAATGTCTGTTTTGGCCCACAAAGAGGTCGGAAGCCTTCGCCGGCCGCACTAACACACGTTATTTGTTGGCTAATGTTTTTAATGTACTCAGTTCAGTATGCGGCAGTGAACAGTGACAATCGCTTGAAGCGGGCAAGCTCCATAGTAAATCAAATGATAATGACAGTTTTATGGAGAATAATTACGAACTGTAACGCTGATTAAAAATGTTCAAATGTTTGTATAGCTTGTGGGACTTAACTACGGGGTCATCAGTCCCTAAACTTACAAACTACTTACGAGCTAGCTAATACTAAGGACGGCACAAATATCCATGCCCGAGGGGGGATTCCAACCCCCGACCGTAGTGGCCGTGCAGACCGTGACTGGAGCGCCTCAGTCCCCTCGGCCACCGCAGCCGGCAACGCTGATTAACTTCTCTGGCCAGTTAGATCTGGAACTACGTTATTTGTTTTATTAATTATTTGTTTGTCAAACTTCCTTTTTCCTCTGGTCCCCCACCATGAAAAAGAGCGTGTGTGAATATTTTTTGAGTATATTATTTTCCTCAATTACTAACCAAAGGTAGTTTCGAGGTGGTGGAGTAGTTTCGAAATCTTTGGCGTAGGTGAGGCAAAGAGGGGGGTTGGCAGTGGCTTTCTCGGATCTCGCTTGTCTTGAGGGGGAGGCAGGGACCGACCAATGGCAGGTATCTTCCTAGCGTTTAAAAAATAAAAAAAAATATAAAAAAAACAGCGGTTCGTTGGGCTCAGGAGACGCCATGTTTGGCTCTGTTAGCTTGGAGGCCCGAGAGGACGGACGTCCTGTGCTCGACTGCTGTTAATGTGGTAAGCAAGTAGGTAAAAAATGTGTCTTATTATACTGAATCTGACTCGCAACGCAATAGTTGAAGCAGATTTGTGTTAATATGGCAGAAAGTTTAGCGATTTTGGTTATTTTTGGTCAATTTGATTAACTAAAATAGTTTGATACTCAAGTTAACGGGCCACGGTGGAGTAGCCGAGCGGTCTAAAGCGTCTCGCTGCGGAGCGCGCGGTTATTCGCCGTGGAGGTTCGAGTCCTCCCTGGGGCATGGGTGTGTGTGTCTGTCCTTAGGTTAGTTTACCTAGGTTTAAGTAGTTTGTAAATTACGGACTGATGACCACGCAGTTTGGTCCGATAGATTTACAAACATTTGAATTTGAAAGGTAACGGCCGGGACTGAGTATCCGCTTGCTACCTCACGCTTTGAGATTTCGCTACGTTTTCTTGTTTGATTTAGTAAAGCTTTTGGAAAATCGTCATTTTAAAGTTTGTGCGGAGAAAAAAGTGTGAGAATTTACGAAGTTTTCTTTGTGTAATGGGACTTAGACACATTTTCGCGCCATTACACAATAGGCCCATAATCTGGCAATTTCAAAGTAATAATGCACCTGCAGTGGTCGATAGCAGCCACGGGAACAAGAAAGATCTCATTTTCTACCGCGGGTTGTCCGGTATTACATTGATTTTGGAAGTTTCTGTAATCAGACCTAAAAATGAGCCGCGGTGGGCACTTGGCGGAGCTTGGTGGCAATTGAGCAGAGTGGGGTAGAGTGGCGTCTAATCGTACAGTGTAATTATAGGAACAGATGAAATTTGTAATAATATTTGTTTTTCTTTTCTGGGGGGTAATTAATTTTCTGGAAATCGCGGAGCCATGTGTTGGGATTCTGTCAGATTTGAGCTGTAGATACCGTTGCGTGACTCACGTCTTGCATTAAAATCAGCAATTAATAACGGCCACCCTCTTTGCTGATCCAATTTTTTCTTTATTTCCTTTGCTAGCAAGTAAAGGCTAAATTCTGGGCAGTTGTCATAGTTTACCCCAAGTACGTATCGAAGGTTGTGACAATTGATTAAATACCCGGGGTATCGTTATCCGTTGCGCAATTTAGTCTATAACAATTTCTTTGGTTTGAGGCCTTTGATTAATCTCTATATATAAAAGGAAGTGTCCCGAGTGACTGACTGACTCATCATCGCCCAGCCCAAACCACTGAAGATAGAAACTTGAAATTTGTTGAGGCTGTTGATCTTACTTTGTAGGCGTCATTTAAGAAGCTATTTTTCGATATTCCGTCCGTAAGGGGGTGAAATAGGGGATGACATTTTTTTGAAAATACTTAGCTATTTAGCCAATTTTAAAGCTAGAACTACAAAACTCCGGATCTTAATTCAGGCTTCGAATTTAAAAGACACGTGTTTCGGATTTTTTTGAAATTCGACAAATAAGGCGGTAAATTAGGTGACGCAAAAAACTGATTTTCAAAAATATGTTGCTGTTAACTCAAATTTTAAGCTACAACTACGAAACTTCGGATATGGAATCTTGGTCAGGATTAAAAATCCATGATTTTTAGTATTTTTGGAAATTCAACAAGAAAGAGGGTTAAATAGAGGATCAAAATTTCTTTTTTAAAACTCGTTGCTATTGATACAATTTTAAAGCTAGAGCTGCAAAAATTGATATTTGTATAGTTGGTTAGACGTTAAAAAATACGGTTTTCGGTATTTTTGGAAATTCAACCATCAACGGGGTTAAATTGGAGAGGGGTGTTTTTCGAAAAATGTTGCTATTTAGGCAATTTTGAAGTTAGAACTACAACTTTTCGGATTTGGATTCGGGGTTCGAATTTAAAAGACACGTGTTTCGGCATTTTTTTGAAATTCAACCAATAAGGGGGGAAAATAGAGGACGCAAAAAATTGGTTTTCAAAGATATGTTGCTGTTAACTCAAATTTCAAGCTATAACTACGAAACTTAGGATATAGACTCTTGATTAAAAGACACGCGTTTCAGTATTTTTGGAAATTCAACAACTAAGGGGGTAAAAGAGGGAATCAAAAATTCTTTTGGAAAACACTTTGTTGTCAAGACAATTTTGAAGCTGTAGTTGTAAAAATTGGTATTTGTATTGTTCGTTATGATTTAAAAAAATACGTGTTTTGGTATTTTTGGAAATTCAACCATCAAAGGGGTTAAAGTGAAGAGGGGATGTTTTTCGAAAATCTGTTGCTATTTAGGCAATTTTGAAGTTAGAACTACAAATTTTCGGATTTAGATTCGGGGTTCGAATTTAAAAGATACATGTTTAGGTATTTTTGGAAATTAGACTAATAAGGGGGTGAAATACGAGATGCAAAAATTGATTTTCAATAATATGGTGCTGTGAATTCAAATTTCAAGCTATAACTACGAAACTTAAGACCTGGTGCAGACCAACCAGCCTACGCAAGCGAAGCAGCGGGGGTTCAGCTAGTATATATATATAAAGAAACTCGGCAGTGAGCTATCACAGCATTCGGTCAGAGCATGAACCATTTACTTTTATTAGTAATACACATTATAGTCAGCGTTATTAACTGGCAAACCATTTAAATAAAGAAGACCAAATCAAAAGCATTTTTGCAGAACGAGGGTAACTATGCACGCTGTTCACCCTCTTGGACCGATCGGTACCTGCTCAGTACGTGTCACAGCCTTGCGCGTTGAGATGATGTCGCAGCCGGTGATGCGTGACGTCGTTAGAGGGTGAGCGGTAACCGCGGCAAATTACTGTCCGATTTGGAGCTGGAATTAACGACGCAGCTGCGGCGGATGCTGCACGCTGGAAGCCGGGCCTGCAGTCGCCTAAATCGACTGCCGCCTAACAGCAACCTGGCAGTCCTGTGGAATCTGCGAGTAAGTCATACACCAGCGGGATGCACGAGGAAATGAGGCAGGAAGGGAGATTAGGCTTTAATGTCCCGTCGACATCGAGGTAATTAGAGAGGGGGGAAATCGGCCGAGCCATACCAACGGAACCATCCAAGAATTTGACTGGATCCATTTAGGAAAAACCCAAATAAGGTCAACGGGAAGAGGATTTGAACGACCGTCCGCCAACTGCCCTTAATATTTCTGTTACGGCAAAATTAAATGAAAATTATTTTTATTCTAAAAAAAGCAGATACAAATTCGATTAACGCATTCCTAAGTGAGAATTTTCGCTCTTTCAAAACTGATAACGTGGGTGTAGATCAGATGTAGCTTGCATTCAAAGAAATAATAGCGACAACCATCACTGAGATACTGAAGTAGTTTCAGAATTCCTTCTGTATCAGTGGGATTGTCACGATTCTAATAGTATTTATGTGAAACTTCCTGGCAGATTAAACTTGTGTGCTGGAACCGGGACTCGAACCTAGGACCTTTGCCTTTCACGGGCAAGCGCTCTACCGACTGAGCTATCCTGACACGACTCGGCATCGTGAGTCCCAGGAAGTTTCATATCAGCGCACACTCCGCTGCAGAGTGAAAGTTTCATTCTAGTATTTATGTGACCAGTCGGCAAAACATAATGACCAAAAATCTAGCAAAATTACCTCAAGGCACAACTGCATTTGTTATTTTAATTGATTAGTAGAAAAAAGTGTTTTCTGAATCACGTTTAAAACTACGAATAGTTTCCCATTGTATGATATATCATACGATAAACAATCGGCCGCGGTGGAGTAGCCGAGCGGTTTAAAGCGTCTCGCTGCGGAGCGCGCGGTTGCTCGTCGTGGAGGTTCGAGTCCTCCCTGTGGCATGGGTGTGTGTGTTGTCCTTAGGTCCTTAGGTTAGTTTACCTAGGTTTAAGTAGTTTGTAAGCTACGGACTGATGACCACGCACTTTGGTCCTATAGATTTACAAACATTTGAATTTGAACAAACAATCAGTCTGTTATATAAGCCTAGACAAAGATTTTGCAGAAGGAAACAACGTCATGTTCAATTATTATTCTGTAATAATACTAAAACCAGAAGCCCAAAATTTATATCAGTACAAGCAGCTTCAGTATAAAATAAAGCCGACCACGGTGGCCGAGGGGACTGAGGCTCTCCAGTCACGGTCTGCACGGCCACTACGGTCGGCGTTTCGAATCCCCCCCTCGGCCATGGATATTTGTGCCGTCCTTAGTTCATAAGTAGTTTGTAAGTTTAGGGATTGATGACCCCGTAGTTAAGTACCATAAGCTATACAAACATTTGAATTTGAATTTGGTATAAAAAAAATTCTTACCGTCACACATGATCTTGCCGGTTCAGAGTACCACTGAGAGGAAATGGCCAACTGCACAATAATGGTATTGTTATGGCACTGAAACCTACCTTTGGTGTGGAGTGGAACTCACTGACTGTACACAGAAACAATAGTAAGCAATCTATAAGACTGGAGGGCGTCATCTCTCTAGGGAAACTGGCCTCAGTATTCCAGGCCGAAATCACTGCCATCAGGGCATGTGTGGAGGAGAATTTGCTACAAAGATCGTAGCATCTATATCTATTCAGACAGCCAGGCAGCCCTGAGATCACTGGCAGCTCCTACAACAAGGTCTAAAATTGTTTCCGAATGTCACAGGGTTCTGGTGGAGCTGGGGGAAAGCAATAGAGTAAACCTATTGTGGATCCCTGGCCACTCGGGGATCAGTGGCAACGAACATGCCGACAGATTAGCTAGGATGGGGGCAGAGGCTCCATTTATTGGACCGGAACCTGTCCTGACAATCACCAAGGCAATGATTAAATTGGAGCTACGTAACTGGCTCAGAAGACAGCACGTAGAATATTGGACCAAAGTCCATCAACAAGAACATGGCAAGGTAATGATGCCAAAGCCTTGTTTTAAAAGAAGCTCTGCAATCCTGGGTCTGAACAGGAGAGAGATTAGACTCATGGTTGGATTGCTGACAGGCCATGGGAATTTCAAAAAACACCTACATACAATGGGAATAACAGAAGAGGACCCTAAGTGTAGGATCTGTGATGATGGTGATGAAACATGTTGTTGTGGTTTTCAGTCCGCAGACTGCATTGCATTGGAGAGTAAAAGGCACAGACTATTTGGGACAACCAGACCCGAAGAAATTGTGTCTAATAAAGAACTGGTAAAGGGACTCCTTGCACTGTTCAAGGGCATTGGTTGGCTTTACTAGACATACAGGGATCGATACCACACAATAAACTTAGTTTCGGTGCGGGCAGTGGCGGGTTAGACCAAGACTGTTTTGGCTTCCCTGAAAGAATCAAATCAAACAATCTACGCTATTCTATCTAGTGGTAACAACACAAAATAAAAACTCTTGTGTAATGTATGATACAACATGCCATGGGCATTAAAGGGTTAACAATAGAGCGGGCTGCCCGACTAGGTAAACAAAACAAAAATGTTTCAAATGTTTGTATAGTCTATGGGACTTAACTAAGGGGTCATCAGTCCCTAAACTTACAAACTACTTATGAACTAACTAAGACTAAGGACGGCACAAATATCCATGCCCGAGGGGGGATTCGAACCCCCGACCGAAGTGGCCGTGCAGACCGTGACTGGAGCGCCTCAGTCACCTCGGCCACCGCGGCCGGCGTAAACAAAACAGGTTAGATCACTGTAACAAAAGGAAGCAAATAAGCATGCCCCAAGACTGCCAATAATTTACACAAAGTAGAAATTTAGCTCGGAATTCAATGCCAGAACCTTACAATAGTTACAACAACGAAACCATGTCACGTAATTTGCTAGTAAATCCTAAGAAATTCTGGTCGTACGTAAAGTATAATACCGGCAAAGCACAATCAATACCTTCATTACACGATGGAAATGGTAATGCTACGTATGACAGTTCTGCTAAAGCAGAATTACGTGACACAGTTTTCCGTAATTCCTTCAGTAGAGAAGACGAATCAACTAATCAAGAATTCGTATCAAGAACAGCTGACAGCATACATAATTTCGAAGTACATACCAAATCAAATGTTTGTTAAGCTTATGGAAATTAACTGCGGGGTCATGAGTTCGTAAGCTTACGAACAACTTATAAACTAACTAATACTAAAAAGAACACAAACATCCATGCCCGAGGAGAACGACCTCGCCCATCGGAGCACAGCGCCTCAATGCGTTCGGCCACTCCGCCGCAGCAAGTAGATACTTCCAAAGTATTAAAACAACTTAAATCACTTAACAAAAGTAAGTCTCTCGGTCCCGACAGTGTACCATTTAGGTTCCTTTCAGAGTATGCTGATGCAATACCGCAGACATAAAGATCAAGGGAAGTCGAACAGATTTCGTATTTCTAGATTTCCAGCAGGCTGTTTGTACCTTACAAACGTCTTCTAATCGCACTGCGTGCTTATGGAATATCGAGACAGTTGTGCGATTGGATTCGTGATTTCCTGTCGGAAACGTCACAGTACGTTGTAATTGAAGGTAAGTCATAGAGTAAAACAGAAGAGATATCTGGCATTCCTCAGGGAAGTATTATTGGGCCCCTGCTGTTCCTTATTTTTATAAACGATTTAGAAGACACTCTTAGTAGTTCGCGGATGAAGCGGTCATTTATGGGTTAGTGAAGTCACCATAAGATGAAAAGCAACTGCAAAATGATTTAGAAAAGATATCTGCCTGGTGCGAAAATAGTCAGTTGACCCTTAATAATGATAACCATATTGTCATACTTGTGACCACTAAAACAAATCCGTTAAACTTCAGTTAAACGTAAATCACCCAAACATACAGGCCGTCAGTTCTACTAAATACCTAGGAGTAACAATTACGAACACTTAAGTTGGAAAGAACACACAGAAATTATTGTAGTGAAGGCGAACCAAAGACTACGTTTTATTGGCAGGACCATTAGAGGATGCAGTAGTTATACTAAGGAAGCTGCCTACAATACACTTGTGCGTCATTTTCTGGAGTATTATTGCGCATTGTGGGATCCACAACAGGTGAGAATGACAGACGATTTAAGGAAAGGGCAGCCCGTTTGTATTATCATGATATAGGGGACAGAGTGTCACGGAAATGATGCACAAGTTAGGATGGAAATCATTAAAAGAAGGGCGTTATTGGTTGCGACGAGATGTATTTGCGAAATTTATTTCACCAACTTTCTCTTCCGAATGCCAACATATTTTACTAGCACCACCTACATAGGGAGACATAATCATCATAATGAAATAAGATAAATCAGATCGAAAACTGAAAGATTGGGGTGTTCCTTTTTTCCGAGAGCTATTAGAGAATGAAACTGTAGAGAAACATAATAAAAGCGGTTCAGTGGATCTACTGCCACGCACTTCAATGTGACTTGCAGAGTATTTATGTAGATGTAGACCCTAGGATTTACCAGTCACCAATTTTTTATCTCCATTAATAATACAGTTTTGTTTTTATTGCAACAATGTTATTTGTAATATTTTTTTCGGATTTTAAGAAACCTATAGTGAAAATCTCGCATAATTACCCTAGGATAAAGTCGAGAAGGCTGCACGTATTTTCAAGACAGCAACAGGACGCACAACATCACCACGCATAGTGCGAAATTGTCGTCGGGATATGTGGCCTCTAAGCACGGTCTATGGTGTGTGTGTCTCATTAAAACCACGACACCGTTTAGCCTGCAGAGACTGGGAGGAACATTAGGATTGAAGTCGCAACGCATGGCGTAGAGTTCTGTTCACAGATGAATCCAGATTTTGTTTTCACCGGACAATCGTCGTTCCCTCATTTGTAGGAGAACGTGGAACTCGGAACAATCCCGCCGGCCGCAGTGGCCGAGCGGTCTGCGGCGTCCAGTCACGGTCTGTACGGCCGCTGCGGTCGGGGATTCGAATCCCGCCTCGGGCATGGATGTTAGTGCCGTTTTTAGTATAAGCTGGTTCAGAAGTAGTTTGTAAGTTTAGGGACAAAACGCCGTAGTTAAGTCCCATAAGTTCTGCAAACATTTGAACATTTGGAACAATCCTGCGTATTGTATTAGTGTGATGTCTGTTCTTTCGGATGTCCGAAAGAACAGACACCACACCAATACAATAAGTATTAAACGCGACGACGGCGTTAGCTTCAGTTATTTCACCGCAGATGCGGTCATACGTCCGACCTCGCACGGGAATCCGTAATGGCGAGTGTAAGAGGGCATGGACGATAGGGGCGCTACAAACATAGCGTGCGACATGTGGGAATTTGGGACGGACGGGAGACGAGCACGGGTGGCCAAGTGGGGTTCGACCCGGGTTCGATTCCCGGTCCGGCTCACATTTTCACTTTCGCCATTGCTTAATATCAATTCCCAAATGCGGCCACTGTCAATCCTTTCTTTCCTATCCTTCTTCCTTCCCTTCCTTTATCATTTTCAAATCCTGCGTACGTGGAGGAAACATCACCGTGTCATGGTGGTGTACGAATATTGTGGGTAGGAGTCGGTGTTGATGGACATAGGAATCTGTATGTAGTTCATAATGGTGTCTTGACTGTTGAGAGGCTTACAGACGAGATCCTTTAACCTTTTCTTGAGCCCTGTGCTGGTACCATAGGAGATGTGTTCCTTCTGGTGAACGATAACGCCCGTCCCCTGGTGGACAACAATTGAAGCTGAGAGAACTGAACGAATGGAGTGGCCAGCTTCTTCACCGGACTTAAACCCGATTGAGCAAGTCTGGCATGCACTTGGCAGACGCATTGCACCAAACCAGCACCTCCCACACCGGTTGCAGAGCTGGACGTTGCACTCGTGGAAGAATGGCCAAATATCCCTCAAGAGCTGATTGATAATCTCATACTCTCCATGCCACGCAAGTGTGCAACTATACTGGCCGTCCGAGGTGATCACACACCATATTAGTGAGCAACGAGAATTAAGTTTTCACTATTATGGTAACACCAAGGTGCCTCGTTCTACGTAAACGCCATGTGTATCTCACGCAAAGAGATGAGACAGCATCACTCACAAATTCCAATTATAATCAATATCTGAATAAAATAGGTTACCATATGTATGTAAGACATACCCAGGGGCAGATATAAACTCTGACCATAACTTATCGGTCATGAATTGTAGGCTGAAACTGAAAAAACTGCAGAAAGGTAGGAAAATAAGGAGATGGGACCTGGATAAACTGAAGGAACCTGAAGTTCTTGAGAATTTCAGAGCGTGCTTTAGGCAACAATTGACAGAAACTGGAGGAAATAAAACAGTAGAGGAGGAATGGGTAGCATTGAGAGATGAAATAGTGAAGGCAGCAGAGGACAAAATAGGTAGGAAGGCAAGACCTACAAAAAATCCTTGGATATCACAGGACATACTGGACTTGATCGATGAAAGGAGAAAATATAAAAATGCATTAAATGAAACAGGCAGAGGGGAGTACAGAAGACTAAGAAGTGAGATTGACAGTAAGTGCAAAATGGCTAAGCAGGAGTGGCTAGAATGCAAATGCAAGGTTGTAGAAGAAAGTATAAATAGGGGAAAAATAGATACAGCTTACAGGAAAATAAAAGAGGTCTTTGGAGGTAAGAGAAACAGCTCTATGAATATCAAGAACACAGAAGGAAAACCTGTTCTCAGCAAAGAAGGGAAAACTGAGAGGTGGAAAGAGTATATAGAGAAGCTCTAGGAAGCTCTACTTAGACACAATGTTGTAGGTAGGGAGGAAGAAGTACATGAGGATGAAATAGGAGATACTATACTGAGATATGAATTTGACAGAGCACTGAAAGACCTAATTCGAAACAAGGCCCCTGGAGTAGATGACATTAAAAAAAAAAATGTTCAAATGTCTGTATAGTCTATGGGACTTAACTACAGGGTCATCAGTCCCTAAACTTACAAACTACTTATGAACTAATTAAGACTAAGGACTGCACAAATATTCATGCCCGAGGGGGCATTCGAACCCCCGACCGCAGTGGCCGTGCAGACCGTGACTGAAGCACCTCAGTCCCGTCGGCCAGCGCGGCCGGCGATGACATTCCCTCAGAGCTACTGAAGTCTCTGGGAGAACCAGCCATGACAAAATTGTTTCACATGGTGTGTAACATGTATGAGACAGGTGAAGTACTCTCAGACTTCAATAAAGCCGCGGTGGAGTAGCCGAGCGGTCAAAAGCACCTCCCTGCGGAGCGCGCGGTTGCTCGCCGTGGAGGTTCGAGTCCTCCCTGGGGAATGGGTGTGTGTGTTTGTCCGTAGGTTAGTTTATCTAGGTTTAAGTAGTTTGTAAGCTACGAACTGATGACCACGCAGTTTGGTCCGATAGATTTACAGACATTTGAACATTTGAACTTCAAGAAAAAATGTTATAATCCCGAATCCAAAGAAAGCAAATGCAGACAGGTGTGAAAACTCTAGAACCATCAGTTTAATAAGTCATGGTTGCAAAATATTAACACGAATTATTTACAGAAGGATGGAAAAGCTGGTAGAAGCCGCCCTCGGGGAAGATCTGTTTGGGTTCAGGAGAAACCGGACAGGAAGAGGATAGAGGTTTTTGAAATGTGGTGCCACCGAATAATGCTGTAGATTAGGTGGGTGGATCGCATAACTAATGAGGAGGTACTGAACAGAATTGGGGAGGAAAGGAATTACTGGCATATCATGACTAAAAGAAGGGATCGATTGGCAGGACACATTCTAAGACATCAAGGAATCGTGAATTTAGCATTGGAGGGAAGTGTGTGGGGTAAAAACTGCAGAGGAAGACCAAGAGATGGATACAGCAAACAGATTCAGACAGATGTACATTGCCGTTATTATGTGGAGTTAAAGAGGCTTGCTCAGGATAGGGTATTGTGGAGAGTTGCATCAAACCAGTCTCCGGACCGAAGACCACAACAACAACAACAACAACATGTATATTGAGTATGATATCTCACCTTATCCCCTAATTGTTCTGAGTACTGTAGCTATCCGAATAAAACTATGCATACTAGTTCGTATGTAGTAGTAGTATCGGCACATCCCCGGCTACAGCGGGCTCTATCGGAGTGTTTTCTGAACTCGCCCTCTGGCTGCAGACGGGGGCACAGCGCAATGCGCGGCGCGGCGCGGCGCGTGTGGGGTCACGGGCCTCTTTTATGGAGCCGGCCGAATCGAAAAACAAACTTTGTGATATACGGCGCGCCGGCTGGAATCTCTTCCCCTGCTCTCTGGCCAACTTGCGGCAGAAGCGGCGGGAACCGGCGCTGTGATTGCCGGGCCTGTTCTGCCATTACAAAACAGTCGCGGGCACTTAGCCGCGTCGCCCGCCTGTTTACGTCGCGCCGCGCGAGGGCCCAACTTCTACTCGAGATTTGCGAGCTCGAAAAGGAAATGTGATTCGAAAGCAGCAAACGTAGCGCTAGGGCCAATACACTTAGCGCGAGAACAGCCTGTAGTGTAGTATCTCATATCCTCTCCGCCGTCTCCTCTTGACCTCCCTCTTTCTTTTCCTATACTAAAAACTCAATTGAACTGTACTGCACGTATTCGGTGAAAGTTTCATATTTATTCCGAAGCTGAATTTAAAAAATATCTGCAAAACTTAGGTCATTCTCTCGAAAGGGCAGTTTCGCTGTTCCGTTTTGCACCAGAAGAGACGAGATCAGAGTCTTCTCATACGGAACTGCAGTGCCGTCATATTTATTTTACTTCTTTCTTTCTAAAGAGAAAGGAGATGTTGGAACTTATTTGTAGGAAACCCGGTGCGACTGCGGCAGTATGAAACACAGACGTAGTTTATAGCTCACCATGTCACTGCTACATGAGCGAGAGCCACACCCAAGTCACTGACGAGAGGAAAACCAAGTATGGTACCAACGGAATTTGATTGGTCGCAGGTATGTTGTGAGGGGATTCCTCCAGGCCATCAAGCTAAAAGGATTTGTTCCAAAGGGCCTTGATTTCTAAGAAAATCGAAATCGAATTCGTAGCAAATTACCACGCGTAACGTGTCTACTTATAGATGGCGGTTACCGCTCCCCGAGACAGCGTCGTGTAATCGGCAAGATGCGAGGGTGCTAGGCAGGCGACCTGGGTTCAAGTCCGACATGGGTTATTTACTTTTCACATCTGATTGTGCATAATTATGTATTTTTATAACCATTCTTATGCAAACGTTTGCAGTAAATGGTGAGAATAAAACATGTAACATTGTATATTTTTACCGTCAGGTAAAACTTTTCATTAAAAGACTACAACACGCTGCTGAATTATTAACAGCTAATCGCGGAATAGCTTCACGAGAAGACTCGATTCGAATATATTCATTAATGTTGCATCAGTTCAGCGCCCCAGTCTTCGTTCCCATGATTAAATATGCCTAGTTTGCGTCGCAATTAATTGACGACCCAACATTGTTTTTAAATGTGAACTTCAGTGTTTTCCAGTATCGCTGATGAAAATACCTTGCGCCTGTAAAGCGGTAGCATGTATTAGATGTTCTTTGTCTTCGGTGCTTCTATGACAATTATCACCCAGAATTTTGTACAAGTGTTAAAGATAGTTACGATGGCGACAGTGAGTAAATAACACTGCGCAATAAGTAAAATAATCAGTTGCTACTGTGTTATTTGCTTTTATCCTGACTGCTTACTCAAGCTGTAACATAGAAGTGCCAGGCACTTAAATGTGATTTGCAGAGTATCCCATGTAGATGTAGATGTAGATATAAAGGCATATAATTATGCAATAAAAGAAGAGAAATGAAGAAAAGTGAATAATAAATCACCCGAAGGGGAAGATTTTTTTAAAATTATTTTCATAGTTATTTTTTTAATCGTTTGACTTTTTATTATTTTTGTTTTTCTTCCTTTATATCATTTTCCTTGCTTAATTACTTTTTAATTTTTTTAAATATAAAAAGTAGCAATTACAATTTTTAAAACATTTTCTGCCGCTAGCTATCCAAACCGTGTCTCCTGCATGGGAGTCTAGCACCTTGATGATTACACCACGCTGTCTCGCTAAGAAATAACCGACATGTATAAGTACACACGTTACGCTTGGTAATTTCCTGCGAATTTGATCTCGATTTTCTTAGAAATCAAAGCCCTTTGGAATAAATCCTTTTAGGTTGATGTCCTGGAGGAATTCCCTCACAACATACCTGCGACCCATCAAAATCCGTTGGTACCACACTTGGTGTTTCCCTTGTGAGAGTTTGTCGTAACTGAAGAACACCCATGTTTGATCAACTCAATTTTTTTTACATAAGTTCAGGTAATAAGTATACGTCATCGTGGAATAATAGGTAGTCTAAACGACGTAGAGAAACAAAAGATAAACCAAGTTCCTACTATCGTTTACAAAACGATCTACGTGGTACAGTCAAGAAGTTCTGTGACTTGATACCAAGGGATAGGCATAAAAATGTTCAAATGTTTGGTAAGCTTATGAGACTTGACTGCGGGTTCATCATTGCCTAAACTTACAAACTACTAATGAACTATACATTTCATTCCATGATGGTGGTGGTGGCGGCTGGTGCAGCAACAGTGTTGAATAATTGAATAATTCTCAGTCTCTGTAGCACTATTCTTTATTACTCCAATTACGCATTTCGCGCTGTTAGCGCATCATCAGACTGGAAACAGACAAATGTTTTATTACAGTCCGTGTACCTGGCGGGCAGCGAATCTAATGTGGCTAAGATGAGTAAATTTTGAAGTCAGACTTACTTGGGCGGAGATGGAGCCACAGAACTATCTAAAGCTGTGGTGGATGTAGCTTAACAATTTCTGTTCTGTCATTGGACCCCTACTTCAAATAGCCGTTACGTAATTTGTACGTTTACCTCTTTGCAGGGGCTCCATCTCTGCCCAAGTAAGTCTGACTTTTCAAAATTTACTCACCTTAGCCACATTAGATTTGCTGCCCGCCAGGTACACGGACTGTAATAAAACATTTGTCTGTTTCCAGTCTGATGATGCGCTAACAGCGCGAAACGCGTCATTGGAGTAATAAACAATACTGCAACAGATACTAAGAATTATTCAGTTACTAATGAACTAACTTATACTAAAGACAGCAGAAACATCAATACCAGAAGGAGGATTCGAACGGCCGACGAGGAGTGGTCTCGCGCATCGGAGCATAGCGCCTCAATGCGCTCGGCCATTGCGCAGCGGCAGACAGACATCCATACGACTCTGTATGTAGCACACACTGTTGCATTGCAGATTGCCGTTTCAGTTGCGGATCGCAAAGATAACACCATGTTTCGTCTTCATTTACCCGGTTGAAAAACGTCGGATTATTGCCTACACAAGTTATGTCACCAGAAATCGTCATATGATCATGACTTTGGTCTTGAGACAGGATTAGTAGCACACTGTGCTGGCTAACAAGAGGCACATTGTGGCCATCGATCAGAATTTTGTGGCACATACCATGGCTAATTGCCGATTGCGAACGCACCAACGTTACAACTTTCTGGATCTTGCGTTTCGTTCGATCTGTTCGTGCCCGATCACAAAACACATCCAAACGGTCCCGTTCTTGCACAAAATGTTGGAGCCATCTAAACGCAACTCTGAGACTCAATGCATTCTCACCGTACACCTGCTGCACCATTTCAAACGTTTCGGCAGCAGTTTTGCCTAATTTCTGGCAGAAGTTGATGTTGCCCGTTGCTCAACCTGTGACATGCCAAGGTCCGGCTGGTGAAATCATCTCACCGTCACAACAAAGACCATACGTCTGCTTTCAGTGCATGTACTCAACTGTCTGTTGCAGGGATGAGAGACTAATTATAGTAACATGGTACTAGAGAGCCTGTATAGGGAGAGAGTAGCCATGCGTGAAACCGCTTATGATTGGCTGAGAGCCCAGGACGCCATGTTTTTACCAGATTTGGCGGGCGTTGTATCTGTCGAAAAGCTACATTCTGCTTTTCTCTACTGTACCTTCGCACCTCTTCTGCCTGTTCTATGTGCGTAAATTAATGTGTTGTTTGTCGGTCGTTGGCGATAACTTCAGAACTTAGCGGCAAGTTTTAAAATTAAATGATAATTAGGAGTGGTTTACTGATTGTTATTAATAATGTATGTTATACAATCAGGACAGTCAAGAAAAATACCTCTTTGTTCCTCTGTTGGCTGTAAAAACTAAAGTGTTTGTGTTCCCAAGTAATGAGTGTGAGCTGTGAAAGTTAACCGAGAAAGTGGGAACCGTAAAGTTGATTTATGGAAACCAACGAATTATTCCTGTCTCTGTGAAGTAAACGTTTTATGCTTCCCCCGCCCAATGCACGGTTATGGCGCTGCCCCGTTGGCTATATATTATTGGCTTTACAATCTTATAATTGGTTAAGAGATGTAAGATAAAAAAGGAAGGGGGGCGGGTCTATTGACTCGCTGTAGATATTCCGTTATCTATTTTGAGTCTGTTTCTGGTGTTTCAGTAGAGATAGTATCGGTATTTTTACGATTTTCTGTGGTTCTGTGTTTCTAAAAGTATGCACAGAATGACGTTTCGGTATTTCTCAGCGTAGGAAAATGTTATAAGATCGACAGGGACACACTTAAAATGCATTATATGTGAGCGGAAAGAGATATAGTGTACTAGTGTCAGCGATGGATATGCAGACAGAAAGATCTGAAGTGGCAACCTTTCTTTGAGACACATTATATGAAATACCTCTCTTTTTTATTAATCGACTTGCAGCTGTTGATTTTACCAGAACATCGTAAAATACGAGACCTATTTTCTTACATATTTGTTAAGCCAGTATAAACATAGATGAAGGGCATTTCTTTTAACCATGTACTGATTAGTAAACTAGAATATGTGCTTTTGGCTAATGGGTTGAACTGATGCCTTATGCCAATCGTTAAGTGTTGCATTTCTGTCTGGGTCGCTATGTAAATGCACATCACGTGTGCGGTCTGGTAAAAACATGGCGGCCACCGGCCGGTTGGGCACTCTCTCCTTACACAGGCTCTCTACATGGTACCACACTACAGCGCCACCTATGCGCTTTAGTCCACCAGAGGGACGCCGTGCGGTCACTGTAAGATCTTATTGACTATCGCGTATTACCGCATAGTAGCATCGTGAAATGGCACACGAAAAGGTCTACTTTATGAATCACAGAAACATTTGAAAATACTCGGTAGACTCCCTAACGGCGCTGCTGTCGGCGCTGAACCTTCGCTCGGCCGCCATGGTAGTGGCAAGCGTCAGATAAATACGAGTGTTCTTAGCAGGTAAATCGTGTATTATATAGCTAATGCGGTATATATACCCAATTGATAGTCACGTCTGTACTGTTTGACTACTGCAATGTGCATGAAGCATGATGGTGAAAGCTGATCAGCGTTTAACTGCATAAATCAATTTAAGAAAGGAATAAAAAGATCTAATATTGTCTTCCCATTTATATTTCTCAGGAATACAAGTAGTACTATTACTTGTGTTCAGAGATAGTTACTCTTGCTTAACAGGCTGTTATTCAAGACAATATATTATTGGATGAAATAAATAACAGGCTTTTATAGTAGTGATACATCTTAAAAAGGAGCGACTTTAGGCGGTATTGTGGGTCAGGACGATCAAAAAGTTTCATTTTATGATTGTGTAAAATAACTATTAGGGTCACGAGATTAGTTGCCTCACTGCAGTTCGAATTTTTGTTTATGAAATTCATATTAGTAACTTGTAGCACAGAATTTAAAGGTCATCTACTGTACATATAGGTATAACAACTGAAAGGGGTTTGCAGAACTGTGTATAGTTCCATACATGAATAACACATAGCCACACTGGATGCACTTTGTGAAGTTGAACCCTGTGACAGTAGTTGTTGACTTTTGAGCAGTTCACTCTGTGAGATTACCGCCCAATAGAAATATTGGTAATTAATAGCATTTGATAATTAAACAGTATGAAGTTCACTGCAAACATTGACCATGCCAATGCACTAAATGTTACACAATTTTAATCTTATTAATTATGGTAGCAATGTATGTACGCAGTTGGGTGACAACATTTATAGTTAGGCCATAGGTAGAAAATCGCCACGTTGAGATTTGCTGTGTGCTTGTAGCTGACAGGAGGCCAGCGAGCAGGCCGACGTTGGTGGCTTGTTCCAGCTTAGGATTTTCCAGTTTAGTTTCCGGTGAGGGGAGAGAGGGACAATGGCGAGTGCCAGGCACAGTGCAGTGCACAGCGTGAAATAAAATATTCTAATACTACTGGCATTTGAAGTAATATGATGCAGTCAGGAACCTTTAAGGCCCTCATTACAAAATAGCCTGTTGACAAATAAACAATACATTAGCTGATATAGTCACATCTGGCGTAATATGTTTAATTGACAATGAAAAGTAATAAATTACCAATGAATACAAGACAGTTACACAACTAGCATGGCAATAGTTGTTTATAAAAGTAATATATTAACTATTTCTCATTTTATTTCCAATTAATCTTGTGTAGTTTATCTTGAAATATTCAGTTAAATCACTAATCTGTGATATAAGAAATTGCACGATTGTAATAAATAGTGCAAAGGATGTTTATAGCAATATAAAAAAATAATAAGAAATTTGTTTAATGTGTAGTGTAATTATTTTGATTTTAAGTAAATTTTTAGAAATGTTTTGGCTGAGCGCTGTACGTTGGAAGTCGGTTAGAACAGCTCACATGGGGAAGTTGATGACGTAGGGAAAAAAACCCGGCAGATGGGCTTTTGGCGCGCGCGCGCACGAGGGCAGGAAGTGACGAGTTGGGAGCAAGTGGGGTAGCTGGTCGGGCGGCGTCGCTGTACGACAGTCGGCATGTGGATCTCCAGGTGGAGACAATAGATTTTTGTGTGGCAATTGCCAAGTGTGGTTGCTCGTCGTAGACTGCACCAAGTTGTATCGAGTGCTACTGTGTGTTGTGAATATTTGGCCGGTGGAACAAGGTGTGCATCACATTGAATTAAAGTGACTGTGATTTGTTAATGTAACACATGTCGTCGCATAGGCATGAACATAAACGGTGTTTGAGACAGGCACATGGTGTGAAAACAATTTGCGACAAATATTCATTTTGTCTGGGGGCTCATGAGCTATAACTTTATTTGATAAATGTGTCGATGTACAGACGTATCAGCCACAGGGTTCTAATATTGTGAAATAAACAACATAAAGTAAATTTCACATGTTTTCAAAAATAGTAGTTAGTTCACCCTTTTCTCTCATGAACTTGACTTTATTATGAAATTTTTTGTTAATCATATGCAGGGAAGGAAAGCTGCGAATGTGTGATATCATCCCCTAGAAAACGAGTCAAACAGTAGCAATCACAGTTCCAGTGTTTTGGCATGTTTAGGAATTTGGTTCGCAGTTGGTGGTTGTGAGTTTTAAAAATTAAACTTTCCCTATTTTAAACTCTCACCCCGACCTTCACCCTCGCTATACAACTGTAAGGTATTTGGCTTACAGCATTAAAATGCTATTATTCTTGCTAGATACCCTAATGCTTATGTTACAAAGCACTTACTTAAGAAAAAGTTATGGCATATATCGTGTTCTTAAAAGAATTTGGTAGTGGCTGGATGCAGTATTCACAAGGTAAGAAGGTATTATACAGTTATTTATCTGATGGCATATTTCACTTCACAATCGATTTTTAACATTAGCTGTTTCAGGCAGCCCAGTTTCATTTTTTGATGCTATGAAGTATCTAAATATTGGAGAATACATTACTAAAGCAAAGACGTAAAGTGTGAAACTCTTCCGAAATTAATGTTTGTACAAAAGTTTCACCGTTGTAGAATATACTGAAAAAGTTCTAGAAAATCTGGTCTGACGATAAATTCCGTTCATATGCTGCACTCAGAACGCTAAAGAGCTGAATGTTATAGTTCGCTTTCGTTAGGAAGAGGAAACGCTGTAGGCCAATTTCTACACCGTATGTGTAATAAATTTACACACAAACGGCAGTTGCTGTATATTCAAGGAGTCTGAAGCTTTTTTGTGATTATATACTTCAATTAGACATAGTTTTCGCGACTTAACTCATGTGAATACTCTCTCTAATCAAAAGAGTCTTCCGCACTTTTAAAGTTCGCGCTGAAGTTTGCCACCACAGTGGCCGCCGAGGCGGTCTTCAATTTGGCCACAGTTTGCAGTCGGCCGCTTACGGGATTGTGGGGGCTTGGTGCCGGGATATAGCCGGCTCCAGACAGAGTAGTGACACTTGCTGCAGTGCTGTCCTGCGGCGCTCTCTGTTTGCTTACAGCTCCAACTCAAGAAGTGGTCCACGTTCGATAAGTTGTTGTTGTTGTCTTCCTTGGCATCCCTGAAATGGCTATCGTCTGATAGGCTTCGTCGTTGAATGTTTGCAGCTTCAGGTACGCCTTTGGTGTCGGCTGCCATAAAAATCCGTTAAGTGGTTTCATAGCCAGCTAGCGTGCTCTTAACAGACTCGGCACTGCCTACCTGCTCTTGTTATGATGTGTAATTCCGCCGGTCGCCGCAGAGCGCTGCCTTTCGGGCTGCTACTGAGTGGAGCGCTTATGGAGTTAAAACAAGCTTCGGTTATTTGTAAGTTTTTACGCACAATATGCTACCTGCTTCAGCACAACTGCTAATAAATGTTCTACGTGGAGCGCTAAGAAGTATTGGATGCTGTTCCCCACAGCGTTTATTTGGGGAAAAAGAAAGTTTTGGACAGTTTTCTATGAAACAGATTAAATATGAACTTTATTGTTATTCTCCTTATATGTATTATATCAATAGCTTATACATGGTACGGGGTTAAACACGCTATATCTTTCGATTTAACGGAGTTAAAAAATTTCGGGTTTTCGTAAGCTCCTGTAGCAACGCCAGCTATCTGCTTAAGTACAATTGGTAAGAAATGTTTATACACAAGAGCAGTGAGACGCTGTGAATGATTTTCCACACTGTTACATGAAAAACAATCTATTTTTTCTAGTTCAGGCACTATATACATTTCCATTTGTTTTCTTACACTGTGAGTTTGCAAGTACGGAAGAGCACTTGCCACAAAATCTGACACTGCATTCAGTAAATTCACGAACGGCTCTGACGGATAACACATGCTGTTTCCTGTGACGTGACGTGAATATATCAGATCCATTAATGGTAATTTATGTGAACTGCGTGAAAGGAGTTGCGTGCAGGTTGAACAGGTTATTGCCGGCCGCGGTAACCGAGGGGACTGAAGCGCTCCAGTCACGGTCTGCACGGTCACTACGGTCGAGGGTTCGAATCCCCCCTCGGGCATGGATATTTGTGCCGTCCTAATTCGTCAGTAGTTCATAAGTAGTTTGTAAGTTTAGGGACTGATGACCCCGTAGTTAAGTCCCATAAGCTATACAAACATTTGAACATTTGAACAGGTTATCTCCTTTCATCACAACATATCCACTAATATAGGCCATTGATGAAAGTTTAACAGTATGAAGCTGTTTATCTAGAAAATAAACAGAACTGCTTATGAGCACATTTAGTACAAAAATTTAAAAATTAAAATATAGGTTTCTAAGAAGGTTATTTTAGAATAGGGTTTACTGCAATATCGACAGCAACATACTGAGATAATTGTTATATAATCAAAAACTTGCGTTGCATTTTACGAGTAGCGGCTAGTACGTTGACAATATCAGCAGATAAATATATCTCATTGATTTCCTCTTCTCTATGTGGTGGTAATGATTTCTTATGCAAATTCTTCCATCGCTATTTCGATCGTGACTGTGTTGCTAGACGAAAGCAGCGATAACAAACCCGTTTTCAAAATTCAATTCATGCTGAAGGCCACAGTTCTGCAGCCCAGCATGTCGTTACCACCAGCTGTTAATCGTAAACCACTGAAAAACATTTCTACACAGTCGCTATTAAAATTGCGACTGAGCACAAAGTGAAAGCCACTGTTTATCATATATTTTGTGCATTCCACTGTCGAGATGGCTGTTAGTTTACGGGTTAATATGTTTCATTACTGCTTTTCAGATTCTGCACTTTCCTTTTTATTGGCTTCTAGGTATGGCAGAGATTGATTCTGTAGCCATTCCATCCTTTCATCGTCAATTGATAAGTACTACATTCTGTCATCATTACGAGTAGGTATATGATGAGATGTACATGAAGCATAATTTAAAAAACTTTCTCCATATATTTTGTCGTAGCTATGGAAGAAGCAAAATTCAAAACTTCCTTGTGAATATGACTCTTGTCTTTCAGAAGATTAAGACTCGAAATTACTTCTGGTGAAAATACCTGTTTAGCGCGTTTGACGTTGATTTTTTCTAAGTTAGTGGGAGCAACGTGCTTGCTAGAATGACAGATTTTATGATTTCTGAAGCTTGTAGGTCAAATAGGTGTTTTACGTATTCTCAGAAATAATATCCTCGTCATCAAACATAGTTCTTTGTAAAAACAGAGACCTCAAATTCTTTGAGATGTGACACTGGTCGAAAGCAAGAAAGAGCGGCCTTTCACAGTTTTATGGATGTGACACTTTAGTAGATAGCGACTTTTGTTTTGTGGTTTTCTGTCACAATCCGTAATCAGTAAATTAATTAACGTTGTAACTACTACAGGTACGGTATAATTTAATATTGCTATATCTGTCACAGTCGCACCTTAAAATTTGTCGTTTGCAAGCGTTCACCCAAATTTAACAGTTCGGAAAAGTGGGGTAGCTGGGGAACAGTCGGTGCCGGCCGCGGTGGCCGAGGTGACTGAGGCGCTCCAGTCACGGTCAGCACGGCCACTGCGGTCGGGGGTTCGAATCCCCCCTCGGGCATGGATATTTGTGCCGTCCTAGTTCGTAAGTAGTTCATAAGTAGTTTGTAAGTTTAGGGACTGATTACACCGTTGTTAAGTCCCATAAGCTTTACAAACATTTGAACAGTCGGTATGTGGCGCCACATGCGGCGAAAGTTGCAACTTCCACCGACATCCTCAGCGCCGTTTCATCTCAGCCGAGGCTGTTAGAGCGCATTCTAGCGGCCTATGGTGATTTCCTGGTTCGTAGCAGCTATCCTGGTACCGGCATAACGCAGTGCAGGCTGTGTTACTGTGAATCAACCGCTTGGACACCGGTTCGCCTTTTGTGATACACACCTGAATAAACGTTAGCCACTTGAACGTAAATGCCCCCCTTCCTCTCAGAAGAATAGGTTGTCTACGCCATTGCACTTTTTTTTTTCCTTAAATGAATTTTAAAGCCCAGTGAGTGCTGACTGTCAGCTGAATAGTACGACGCTTTTTAACCAATCTTATACGTCAAACTGAGTACAGTAATCGAATATTAAAGTACACAATTTTACAAAGATGCACAAGATGACTGGGTGAGAAGCAGTGGCGGCTCGTACAAAATTTGACCAGTGTGCTACAATATTACAAAAATAAACAGCAAACAAAATATACTAAAATAAAAAGTCAACCTTTCTATTATTGCCTTTAATTAAATATCAATTAATGCTGTATTGACAGTAAGGCCTTCAGGAGAATCTATAACAGCGCTGCCAATTGCATGTATTCACTGCAGGTAGTAAATATAACGTTTAAAAAATATTAATTTTATTTACAGAAATTAAAAATTTAGACTCAGAGGTATTTGAATACGAGCCTCACACAGGAATTGAGAGACAACGCGCAAGACGCCTGAGTCAGCGCGCTATTTGACTCTGCATGCCGCAATACTCGTCATATACTATTCTTCCGCAGCCGTCACACGCAGCGCGAAGAGAAATAATGATCTGGTGCTGTAGTCGGTCTCAGCACACATGAGCCACCAGGCCCGACGTCACGTCTGCGCATGCGCATTAGCGAACAGACGACTGCGCCGCCTCTGCGCACGTACCAGCGCGGCTGAATCCCACTTCAGCACACGGAGCTGGTTTCCAGCTATCGCAGCGAGAGCGCTCTAAAATGCGTTTCCATTCTTATTACTAGCATTCTAATACGCATTGGAAGGGAATTGGCATAATTTTAGTGTGATATCTGGCTCGTATTCCAAGAGAAAGGATGTTATTTTACTGCGATTTCTCTCTTGCATTCGAAGAGAAATGGCATAATTTTAGTAATATATTTACAGTGTGCTGCAGCACATTAGCACATTATCACCAGCCGCCACTGGTGAGAAGCACGTAAAACCATACAAGAAATAGTTAAAATCACGGTGTAATATGAACAGTTAACTGACGGAACAAAACAAACTGATGAACGACTATAAAAAAAAAAAAAAACACTGGCGCCAACAATTATTATGCCGTGGATGGCAGACGCAACTAATTATAACACAACACTGAATCCCTGCTAAATTCACTAATGCACGACCACAACACAGATGCGTGGGGTGGCGAGAGGAGGGGGGAGGAGGTGAAAGAAGGGGGGGGGGGAGGGGAGGTGCAGTGGGACTCCGGGGAACGGAAAGGGGCGGGGGGGGGGGGCAAAGATGGAGCAGACGGCAAGAGGGGGACATGTCATTAAGTTCTCACTGGAACATAACTTCACTATCCATTTCTCAGAACAAACATATTAAACTTTTTTATTGTTTTCTATGTTCAAAATTTTGACAAATATCTGATTTTGCGAAGATGCTGGTTCATTCGTTAATAATTCAGATAGTGAAACTTGCTGTATAACATACCCTATTTTGTGTGATGCATCACACTGCCCTCTTAAAATTTTTGGGGCCACAAACTCATTATCACTTAAATCTAACTTAATATCTGGTGAGTAGTATAAATAATCTGAAGACTGTATTGTTACATATCTCTTGTGGTGTGACAATTTTAAGAGTCGAGTAAGAGGCGTTTATAAATGTGCAATATAACTTTTATTAAAAGCCGACCTAGCTCCATCTCCTCAATAAGTCACTCAAATACCACTCGTATATGCTACTAATTGACACAGTCGCCTTAGGATTCTTTATTGGATGGTTTGAGGAACCCGCTAGTCCGTTTCCTCGATCCACTCAAGTGCATAGGACCTCATATCTTCATACAGGGACGATATCACCCTGGGAAAAAAATGCTACGTACTGAGACTACTATTGATTCAACACTTTTTTTTCCATTTTAAGACATAATATATCTTTAGATCATTCATACAATGAAGAATGAATAACTACAGTTGTGTAATTATAGTTCTTAATTAGATCCACGATATCTCACTTAACAACAATAAAAACTAAAACAACCTCCGCAAAGAGATTACATCATTTCTTTTGAAATGTGTGTGCAGCGGCTTAATTATTCTTAGGCTGCGCACTGTTATTCACTGTGCGTCGCTTCTGCTTCCAAAGCCAGCACTTGCATTCTTCGTTTAACATTTTCTTGCACCCTGCAAACAATATTACGGGCGCACAGTTTTCCGTTTCGTTAATAAAAGGCTAATAGCAACTACCTTCTCTCGGGAATCTATAACTTATGTAATCACCATTTTATCGTTACATTACAAGACATAGTTTGAGCGCCAAGGGTCAGATGTTTCGTAAATATTCCGATCTGCACAACAGCTGTGCTAAAAGTATTTTTTACGAACATTTTACTCTGGAGTATTCCTCATTCCGGTAGTAAACTGAAAAATAAACATGCATAATTGGTGATTTAATAGAGACATAAACTTTTTTTACCTTCCATATTGAAAGTATTTGCTTCACTTGCACAAATCACAAATGACTAATTTTAACGACACGACATCTGCATACACGCTAACAATGAACTGCCGCAGTTGACCTGAGATATAACAGAACAGATGAACATCTAGTCGTCCGCAGAGCCAACGTTCAGTTGTCCCAGCATTGCTGCAGCCAATGTGATAGTCCAAAATTCCCATCTATAAACTTTTTTTTCCTTTTTGGCCACGTTTTCAAGATTCTGGCCCGCTGTACAGCGCCACAGTTACAATCCAGGAAACATATACGTGGGCATTCATGGGTCCAGGGGTTCATATGCAAGGCACCATGACAAGCAAGAAATATCACACATTGTAGGTAGACCACGAACTCTCTTTCATGGCGGTCATGTTTCCCAACTTTCTCAACGAGATAAAGCGCCGTTTCACAAGGCCAGGAGTGTGACGGAGTGGTCAGAGGAACACAATGTCATTTGATGTGCTGGCTCCCAACTTGTCAGATCTGAACCCGATAGAACACGTTTGAGAGATGATTGAACGTGGTATCAGAGCTCACGACCTACAACCTGTAATTTACGGAAATTAGATGGCTTGTGTATGCAGATATAGTGCCAACTCCCTCCAATGAGCAACCAACCATTACTGCTTCCATGACAAGGCACTTGCTTCGCCGCCTTTATCCTTGCCAGAAGGATGTCGGTAGTTATAACGTTGAGTCAGATGAGTATTCCGCTGTAGAGTGTTTCACCGGCGTTTAATTACAAAATATGCGAAACAAAAGTAATAAATAACTCCGTAACTGGAGACAATTTGTGTTCTACCGACGCAAAGTCCAGAACAAACGATGTACTGACAAAGACTTTTGCGCCGTGAAGGAGTAGTAAAACTGATGACGATAAAACCGAAAGATCAATTTCTTATGATAATTACGTATTTCAGGGCATTTCCATGAGATTTCCTTCTTTTCTTTTGCAGACATCTTTTATATATTCAATTGAAACGAAGGACGACGGTGAAATCTTTTGTGATTAGCATAACGGATAGAAAGTCAAGTAAATAATAGGCATTAGGAACATCAGTAACGTTATGGTTCAAAGGAAAAAATAATGAGCTCTCCGATAAAAGGAACGATCCTGCTGTGGAAATAACGAGGCGCGCAAGAGTCTTACGAGGAGAATCTCTTCACAAGGCCACAGCCAGAAACTCACAACATGAGACTAAATCCTTCTGAGAACGTTCGAGTGGTAACAAGTTAGCGCTAATGAATGGGAATGTTGTGAGTGTAATACACAGACAACAGGTCCACAAAGAGTTCAATGACATAATGTCAGAATGTACCCGCCGGTCGCGGTGGTCGAGGGGACTAAGGCGCTCCAGTCACGGTCTGGACGGCCACTACGGTCGGGGGTTCGAATCCCTCCTCGGGCATGGATATTTGTGCCGTCCTAGTTCGTAAGTAGTTCATAAGTAGTTTGTAAGTTTAGGGACTGATGACCCCGTAGTTAAGTCCCATAGACTATACAAACATTTGAAACATTTTCAGAATGTACCCATCACTCGAAAATGTCGATGGTAACCACAGTTGGCGATTCCACGAATGCACAATTTTATTTGATCACTGTCTGTACGTCACATTACACTGTGGTAATTTCAACTGTCAATCATGCAAATTTCTAACGAAATTCCCAACAGTGATACATTTCTTACCTGATAATCTCATACTTAGAAAAGAAAATCTACTGAGCATTTTTTTGTGAAATGCAGCTTATAGAACTGCATACGGGGTTGTGAATCATGATTATGATTGATTGAAGACCGAAGGAAGGACAGTAGCCGTGTCCAGTAAACTCACGTGCCAGCAACACCCTGGAACGGATTGTTAAAGACGTTCATAGCAAAAATTATTTTTCCTCTGCCAGGCACTGATATATGATTTGCAGAGTATCCCACTTAGACGTAGACAATATGTTCCACTTCATGACGATCATATTTTTTTATTAATTCTTTGCCTGTTTTACTTCGTCTCCTGTTTCAAAAATTATAACACTTTAAACTATACACAGTTTATAAAAAAAAAATACGAGTGTGCTAATGAGGGAGGCCGTTGAGATGAGACAATGGAACATTTTTGTTGCGCCTCCATGTTAGGTAAGGCTCATTATTCAACGTTTGTAGAACTGCAAGAATGTGCAACATAAAGTTCATTGTTGACAGCCGTCTGAGTTGTGAGTGTTTTGGCTACGACTGAAAGTGGAGACAACCTACTTTCGTGCTGTTATTAAACATTTTAATTTGAAGGGCTGGATTGCCTCACAGTTCGAAACAGAAAAGATTAAGTTCTCAAAGATTCAGTAGTATTCTTCACCGTGGTTCTCGTCGACCGTGTGAAGTACATCGTCTTGCGACTAAGAGCAAGTATGGGAGTCCCAGCATCACTTGACGCCGGACTAGGAAATTACTGTCCACTGCGTATTCTATCGTTAAAGCCACAACACAGACGTCTGTGTTTGTCGAGATGCCCTGATAGTGAATCGTGAACTGCTCATAAGAGCGTCACATTGTGCTGAGCGACAAATCGTTGTTCAGCATTACCTCAGAGTATAGCGGTTTTCGCAGATGCTTGGAGTTGTTAGTCATGGCATCATGGTGTTGGGAGCTATCAGGGCTACATCGGCTGTTAGTGGTGGATGGACCTCTGACAGAAAACTACCTGACGGACACGTTGCGTCTTCCTTACGATTATAGCGTAGTGCCATTTTCCATAAGGACAATACTGTAGAGGTGTACACTCCCAGCCGCCTAATGTTTACATCTACTTGGGATACGGAGAAGATTGTTGGCGATTGGAGTTTCGTAAGTAGACCACGCCGCAGCAATAAACGCTGTTGTTGTAATGATTCCCATCCAGGATCCCGTATCATTTCCGTAACGCTGTCTCCCCTGTATAGTGACAATATAAAACGAGTTGTCCTTCTTTGGACAGTTTCGGTTGCTTCCGTCAAACCCACCTGATAAGGATCCCACACTAGGAGCAATACTCCAAATGCGGACGGACGAGCGTAGTGTATGCAGTCTCTTTAGTAGTTCTGTTGCATCTTTAAGGGTTCTGCAAATAAAACGCAGTCTCTGGTTCGCCTTTCCTACAACATTATCTACGTGTTCTTCCACTTTAAGTCTGATGTAATAGCAATTCATAGGTATTTAGTGTATTTTACGGCCTTCAAATTTGATTGATTTATCTTGTAAACAAAGTTTAACGGATTTCTTTTCGTACTCATGTGGACTACTTCACACTTCTCATTATTTAGAGTTAATTGCCAATTTTTACAACCTATTGATATCGCCTCGGCGGCACAGACTACAAATCCAAACGTCGCGGGCTCGATCCCCGCCAGGTCCTAGGATTTTTATATGTCACTTTCCATATCTTTCACCTCTGGCAGTACTGCTCATGTGAAAATACCGACTAGCACCGTGGTTCGGAACCCACGTTAAACTGTAGGTCCTCCTATAACTGGCTGCGTAAGTCAGTTCGAAGGTCGGAGGAAGGCAACGGCATACCACCTCCAAACAGGACCATGCCTAGTAAAGCACTGTGGTGTTCAAATCAATTTTCGGATTTTTGACTGCTTTACCTTTAGTAATATCTTATTTAAATAGTTCTGAAGATGGTTTTGATCTCCAGATGACTTTACTAGTCTATAAATGACGGCGTCATCTGCAAACAACCTAAGAGCTGCTCACATTTTCTGCCATGGCACATTATTTCTGGTAATTTTGAACGTCGAAAAATAAGGCAGTCAAAAGTTTTTTTTTCGGTATGTTTCATTCCCTTGGGAGTACTATAGGATAGCGATAGTAAAACTTAACTCCTATTTCCATCTGAATAAGCTGACCTTGACGACTATCGACTTAAACCTCTACGGCGTTCTTGGCGCAGCTCCATACTGCCAGCGTCCGATATGCGAGCCACGGCCAATGTGTTGGAAACAACTGCAGTCAAACTGGAGAAGTTAGAACATACACGCTGGTGGCCTCTCTTCAATCCCACCATTTCAGAAATGGTCGAATGGAGCGACAGATGGCAGCGGGTTGCAATATACTTTACATGCAGTAAGGCATTAGTGAACCCAGAAGGAGGTGCAAGGGTCTCAACCCCAGCCTCCCAAAAAATTACCTAGTTTTTCGTATTTACTTTGATAAATCACAGCCTCAATTGGGCCAGCCCCCTCCCCCCAAAAAATGTTCAAATGTTTGTAAATCTATCGGACCAAACTGCGTGGTCATCAGTCCGTAGCTTAAAAACTACTTAAACTAAGGTAAACTAAACATAGAAATAGGTATTTCCGGTGTAGAGAAGCAGCTGAGAAGGCTAAATACGAAGAAGTCTGCTGGTACGGATGGAATACCAGTTCGGTTTTACAAAGAGTATTCTGCGGCATTGGCCCCCTATTAGCTTGCATTTATCGCGAATATTTAATTCAGCGCAAAGTTCCTAGTGATTGGAAAAAAGCGCAGGTGACTCCCGTTTATAAGAAAGGAAAGGGAACTGACCCACACAATTACAGGCCAATATCGTTGACATCAGTTTCATGTAGAATTTTGGAGCATATTCTCAGTTCGAATATAGTAAATTTCCTTGAAACGGAAAAGCTTCTTTCCATGAATCAGCAAGGGTTTAGGAAACATCGTTCATGTGAAACTCAGCTTGCCCTTTTCTCACATGACATCTTGCGAGCCATGGAAGAAGGGCAACAGGCGGATTGTGTTTTTCTCGACTTCAAAAAGGCGTTCGATGCGGTGCCACACTGCAGACTGCTAACGAGGATACGAGCTTATGGAATAGGTTCACAGATTTGTAACTGGCTGTAAGACTTCGTAAGTAATAGAACGCAGTACGTTGTTCTCGACGGCGAGTGTTCATCAGAGACGAGTGTATCGTCAGGCGTGCCCCAGGGGAGTGTGATAGGATGGCTATTATTTTCTATCTATATAAAAGATCTGATGGACAAAGTAAGTTGTAATTTGCGCCTGTTTGCTGATGATTCTGTGGTGTATGGGAGGGTGTCGTCTGTAACTGACTGTAATAGCATACAGGATGACTTAGACAAAATTTCTAGTTGGTGCGAAGAATGGCAGCTAGCTCTCAATGTAGAAAAATGTAAGGTGATGCGCATGAGTAGAAAAAACAATCCCATAATGTTCGAATACAGCATTAGTAGTGAGCTTCTTGGTGCATTCGCGTAGTTCAAATATCTAGGCGTAACTTTGCAGAGCGATATGAGATGGAACGAACATGTAAGGACATTTGTGAGTAAGGCGGACAGCCGACTTCGGTTTATTGGGAGAATTTTGGGAAGATGTACTTCACCTGTAAAGGAGACCGCGTATAAAAAGCTTGTGCTACCACGTCTTGAGTATTGCTCAAGTGTTTGGGACCCGCAGCAGATCGGTTTAAAGGAAGACATAGAGGCGGTTCAGAGGCGAGCAGCTAGATTTGTTACCGGTAGGTTCGACCAATGCGCGAGTGTCACGGAAATGCTCCGGCAACTCAATTGGGGATCGCTGGAAGAAAGACGACGTTCTTTTCATGAATTTCTGTTAAGTAAATTTAGAGGGCCGGAATTTGAAGCTGAGTGTAGTACGATCTTTCTGCCGCCTACTTACATTTCGCATAATGATCACAAAGACAAGATAAGAGAAATTAGGGCTCGTACGGAGGCATATAGGCATTCTTTTTTTCCTCGTTCAATTTGGAAGTGGAATAGGAAAGGAAAAGCCTAGTAGTGGTACAGTGTACCCTCCGCCATGCACCTTACGGTGAATTGCGGAGTATGTATGTAGATGTAGATGTAATCTAAGGACAACACAGGGAGGACTCGAACCTCTGACGGCGAGCAACCGCGCGCTCCGCAGCGAGGCGCCCCCTCCCCCTCCACAAAAGTGTTGGGTTGTTTAGTGTTTACCTTGATAAATTCCTTCCTCAAGTGGGTGAAGCCTCTCCTTGTTGGAACTAGAGGTATGCAATTTGATAGCACAACACAAAATATATTTCGTCAATTTGAAAAGTCCCGGTACACACTCTGGAAACTAACACAAAATGTTCCGAGTCGGACTTGAATGCCACAATGAAAAGCTTCTGTCCCTGCATCAGCACGGCTTTTGACGCGGTAACGGACAACAGATTGCTAAAGAAGGTAAGAGCTTAGGGAAGATTACTTACGTAATAGAACACAGTACGTTCTCCTCGAGGCGAGTGTTGATCACGGACTAGGATATAGTCAGGGGTGCCCCAGGTAAGTGTGATAGGACCGCTGTTATTTTCTAGCAGAGTTGCAGACTGTTTACTGATGATGCTGTGGTGCACAAGAGGGTGTCGTCATTTAATGACTGTAGTAGAATGCAGGATGCCTTGCACCAAACTTCTAGGTGCTGTGAGGAATGGCAACTACCGCTAAGTGTAGAAAAATGTAAGGTGATGCAGATGAGTAGGAAAAACAATCCCGTAATTTTGGAGTACAACACAAGCAGTGTGCTGCTTGACAGAGTCGCGTCAGTTAAATACCTATGCGTAACGCTGCACAGCGATTTGAAATGGAACGAGCATGTAAGGACAGTCGTGCGGAACGCAAATAGTCGACTTCGCTTTATTGGGAGAATTTTGGGAAAGTGTGATTCGTCACTACAAGAGACAGCATATCAAACGCTTGTACGATCCCGTATTTACTATTGCTTAAGTGTTTGGGATCCCCATCCGATGGGTTTAAAGGAGGACATAGAGGCAATTCAGAAGCGGGCGGCTCGGTTAGTAACTGATAGATTCGATCAAAGCACAAGTGTTACCGAAATGCTTCGGGAACTCAAATGAAAATCGCTGGAGGGGAGGCGACGTTCTTTTTGAGAAACACTTTTGAAGAAATTTAGAGGGCCGGAATTTGTGGCGGACTACAGAACGATTCCACTGCCGCCAACCTACATTTCGCGTGAAAACCACAAGGATAAGATAGAGAGGTTAGGTCTCGATGCGTGGAAGTATTAGTTTTTGCCCCGTTCTGTATGGTAGTGGAACAGGAAAATAAGTAAGTAGTAGTAGCACTGAGTACCCTCCGCCACGCACCTTTTGGTGGATTGTGGGGTATACAGGGCGAATCACCTAACACTTGCACCGCAGATATTGCGGAAACGGAAAGTTCGATTGATGTGCGGTTTTCACAGAATGGATTGGCGGTCAGGGGCTCGTATTTTTAGCCAACAAACAGATTGTAATATTCCAGAATGAAACTTTTCAATCTGCAGCGGTGTGTGCACTGATATTTCAGATTGTAATATTACTTAGAAAGTGTATTTTTTATGCAAACATACAGTTTTTCAAATGGAATGATGCCTGTAGACATTATGAAACTGCAAGTACGGTGCACCAGAATATCAGTAGTGTTTGTTGCATGATTCTAGTGCAAGTCGTTTACGAAATATCGTCTTTTGAAACTTTCGCACACTGACACTTGTACAATACCTGTGGTAACACACACTAAAGAACAACACAAATGCATACAATAATTATGTGGATTGCAACCAGTAACGCGACAAACGACCATCACTAGTTGTATTCAAAATGACCACCGGCAGCAGAAATACACGCTGTCAGTCTGGTATGGAACGACCGCTGCACACGTGCTAGCGTTTCAGCGGATCTGTCCGAGCAGGCAGCAGTAATACGTCGTTGCATATCGTCGGGTGTAGTTAGTATGTCCTTCTAGACAGAATCTTTCAGCTTTCCCCACAAAAAAAAGTCTATAGGCGTCAAATCCGGGGAATGGACGGGCCAAGGTACATGTCGTCTGCGTCCAATCCATCGATTTGGGAACAATTCATGACGACATGCAGTAGTAACTCGTGCACTATGGGCTGGACAGTCATCATGTTGGATTCCTCCTAGATTGCAGAGGAACGTCTTCTAGCATCCGCGGAAGATAGTCTGTTAGAAGGTTGCGATACTTGTGCGCGGTCAGTGTTCCTTCAATGAAATACGGGCCTATGAGCTGCTGGTTCACTATCCCACACCACACGTTTACACTCCATGGACGTTGACCTGTCGAAGCCAAGAGGGACTGTCAGCAGACCAATAGTGCATCATTTCTGCGGTTTACCTGGCCATGATTGGTAAATGTGGCTTCATCACTAAACAAGGTAGATGATACATCTGGAGTATCCTGTCGTAAAGCCCGTCTAGACAACCTAACACGATTCTCGTTTCCATGCAGCTCTTGATGGAGATAGATATAAATGGAATGGAACCTATGTCGATGGAGAATGCGTAGGATACTTGCCTGACTCACGCCAATTCATCGTGTGATTGGACGGGAGCTGACATGTGGATCACCTGCAACAGCAGCAAGAACATCAATTTCCCCCTCGTCTGTCGTCACTTGTTCCCTACTGTTACGTTGTCTCGATGTTACAGCACCACTTTCACGTAACTGGTTGAAGAGTTGATGAATAATTGCCGTGATGGGTGACGTCTATTGGGATATCTTGCCGCATACACCGTACAAGAACGAACGGCATTCTTCCTACACTCTCCATACACCATGAGCATGTCGGCTTTTCTGCATTGGTAAAACCCATCGTACACTCACGACCTGCTGCTTGGACTGTTACAAGCTAACTAGCGAGTCGCAATCCACTGAAAGGAACACACAAGTAGGCTGTAAGCAAACATAATATCATCGTACCTATACTCCGTTCACCGAAACGAGAGACGGAATGTAAACAGACCGAGGCGCATGACCAGGGGTGAACAAAATGGGTCGCTCTCTCAGTGTCGCCTCAGCTAATTCAGGTACGAGTTCGTTGTGTGTTTTGTTACATAGCAGTGATATTAGAAGTCGAACATATTGAAAATTAATTTTTTTATAATCTATAACATTTGGGCTTCTTAAAATTGCCGAAATCTCCATATTAGTTTGTCTGAAAAACTTATATTTTCTTCTTAAATCGCTTCTTGAGTGGACACAAAATAGTGGATGACGAAATGATTTTAATCTTCCTTGATACTAATGAGAGAGAGACAGAGAGACAAAAACTATGAATGCTGAATGCGATTACAAACACTAATACTTCTGCCACTGTTCAGCAACTGGTCCTTCAAGATGAATCAGCATCTAATATCGCCGCCATACAATAACACACTTCGTCAATTGATGCCCATTGGTTACGAAAGAAACATTCATATACTTTTCTTCTTGTCACATTTCTTTTAAATTCATCATCACTTTCTAGAAACTTCTGTCGTGATTATTTATTTATTGTCAGACTTCAAATAATGTGTGGCTCTGTACTGATTTGCCACCCGATACACTGAGGAAGGACCAATGTTGGCAGATGTAGCATTTTTCACAACGGTATAGGTCATTGTCGGTTCTGCACACCACAGCTCTGTTTTATACAACTACAGTTTCGCTGAAAAACTTATATTATCTTCTTAAATCGTTTCTTGAGTGGACACAAAATATGGGATGACAAAATGACTTTAATCTTCCTTGATACTAATGAGAGAGAGACAGAGAGACAGAAACTATGAATGCTGAATGCTGAATGCGATTACAAACACTAATACTTCTGCCACTGTTCAGCAACTGGTCCTTCAAGATGAATCAGCATCTAATATCGCCGCCATACAATAACACACAGACACACACACAGCGGATGGAGGGAATCTGAGGGGGCGCCCCCGTTTTGTCCACCCCTGGTCACGCCCCTCAGCGAAGTTTCGGTGAACTGAGTATAGAAACTATGCAGGTTTGATGACATACGCAAATGTCGGTGCGGGAACGTTTCAAAAGACGATATCTCGTAAACGACCTGCACTAGAATCCTGTAACAAACACTACTGATATTCTAGTGCAGCCTACTTTTCCTTTCTAAATGTCTACAGGTATCGTTCCATTTAAAAACTGCTTGTTTGCATAAAAAGTACACTTTCTAAGTAATATTACACTATGTTTGTTGACTAAAAATACGAACCCCTTACTATCAATCCATTCTGTGAAAACCGCACATCAATCGCTCTCTCCGTTTCCGTAATATTTACGGTACAAGTGTTAGGTGATTCACTCTGTATATGTAGATGCAGAAATGGTTCTGGATTATATCAGCAAATTAAAGCCCCAAAATTAAAGTCTCAGAGCCGAAGGAAGTCCATAGTTTGGCCAAGATAGGAGTTCCAGCAGAGTAGGGTCCAGATCCACGAAAAGCAAACGGGGCAGTTAGGGAGCGCGGCTGCACCCGGTAGCGGCAGAGTAGTCCTAATGGCGTGCAGGGCGGTACTCCACGCGAACCGACTGCTGCGCCGACATTCTATAAAGGCTGTTGGGAGCAATCAAGTGAAGCTGGAAGGAGGAAGTTCCGTGTTTTGGTTCCACCAAGCCACCTGGGGAACACAGTGCACATTAGTGTAGTATTATACCTAGTGACCTACGTATATGGGATTTCTGCTTTGCTGCTGGATAGTAGGGATGGCGGTTATTGCTGAAACAACCGGTTTTCGGTTATACAGGTTCATTTCATCTCCAATTTAACCGCATTGTAAAAATTGCCCAAGATAACCGGTTTTTAAATAACCGGTTTTCGGTTTTTTTATTGCTATTATTTCCAGTATTGTTCGACCGAAACATATTTTTGCTGAGAGAGCTAAATACGAAAAAGTCTGCTGGTCCGGATGGAATACCAGTTCGGTTTTACAAAGAGTATTCTGCGGCATTGGCCCCCTATTAGCTTGCATTTATCGCGAATCTTTAATTCAGCGCAAAGTTCCTAGTGATTGGAAAAAAGCGCAGGTGACTCCCGTTTATAAGAAAGGAAAGGGAACTGACCCACACAATTACAGGCCAATATCGTTGACATCATTTTCATGTAGAATTTTGGAGCATATTTTCAGTTCGAATATAGTAAATTTCCTTGAAACGGAAAAGCTTCTTTCCATGAATCAGCAAGGGTTTAGGAAACATCGTTCATGTGAAACTCAGCTTGCCCTTTTCTAACATGAGATCTTGCGAGCCATGGACGAAGGGCAACAGGCGGATTGTGTTTTTCTCGACTTCAAAAAGGCGTTCGACGCGGTGCCACACTGCAGACTGCTAACGAAGATACGAGCTTATGGAATAGGTTCACAGATTTGTGATTGGATGGAAGACTTCCTAAGTAATAGAACGCAGTACGTTGTTCTCGACGGCGGGTGTTCATCAGAGACGAGTGTATCGTCAGGCGTGCCCCAGGGGAGTGTGAGAGGACCGCTATTATTTTCTATCTATATAAACGATCTGATGAACAGAGTAACTTGTAATTTGCGGCTGTTTGCTGATGATGCTGTGGTGTATGGGAGGGTGTCGTCTGTAACTGAATGTAATAGCATACAGGATGACTTAGACAAAATTTCTAGTTGGTGCGAAGAATGGCAGCTAGCTCTCAATGTACAAAAATATAAGGTGACGCGCATGAGTAGAAAAACAATCCTATAATGTTCGAATACAGAATTAGTAGTGAGCTTCTTGATGCTGTCGCGTCGTTCAAATATCTAGGCGTAACATTGCAGAGCGATATGAAATGGAACGAACATGTAAGGAGTAAGGCGGACAGCCGACTTCGGTTTATTGGGAGAATTTTGGGAAGATGTACTTCACCTGTAAAGGAGACCGCGTATAAAACGCTTGTGCTACCACGTCTTGAGTATTGCTCAAGTGTTTGGGACCCGCAGCAGATCGGTTTAAAGGAAGACATAGAGGCGGTTCAGAGGCGAGCAGCTAGATTTGTTACCGGTAGGTTCGACCAATGTGCGAGTGTCACGGAAATGCTCCGGCAACTCAATTGGGGATCGCTGGAAGATAGACGACGTTCTTTTCGTGAATTTCTGTTAAGTAAATTTAGAGGGCCGCAATATGAAGCTGAGTGTAGTACGATCTTACTGCCGCCTACTTACATTTCGCGTAAAGATCGCAAAGACAAGATAAGAGAAATTAGGGCTCGTACGGAGGCATATAGGCATTCTTTTTTTCCTCGTTCCATTTGGGAGTGGAATAGGAAAGGAAATGCCTAGTAGTGGTACAGTGTACCCTCCGCCACGCACCTTACGGTGAATTGCAGAGTATGTATGTAGATGTAGATTTTGCGGCCGATACAGAAACCGTAATCGCATTTTCGATTCTTCTAGTTTCGGCCGAAACCGAAAGTTACGAAGTTAAAATTTAGGTAAATTATGTTATACGACAAATCACTAGTCTTTCCATATTTTGCAAGATCCCCTCCCAATACGACGCCTTCTTGAGTGTGTGTAAGCCTAGCCAGGAGTCCGTAGAAGATGATATAAGAAGCGTACAGATTTACTGGCCTAGTATTTCCATCCGGCAGTTGCGAATATTGAGCCAACCACTCTTTAAGTTGGACTTGTGAGCTAGTTACACAATATATATGTAAGTTATAGTCAGTAAATGAAGTTCAATCAGTGCTGCAGAATTATTTCAAAAAATAAAGTCACAGTTCCCACTAACAGTATGATTGTTGTCAGTGTAAATTTACGCAAATTGAACTAGGAATGCAGTGTACCACATGAGCAAAGAATGTTGAAATGGGTGTGAGTTCTTATGAGACCTAACTGCTTAGGTCATCGGTCCCTAGACTTAAAAACTACTTAATCTAACTTACGCTAAGGATAACATACACACCCATGACCGAGGGACGAGGGAGGACTCGAACCTCCGACTGATGCATCCGCGCAGTCCGTAACATGGAGCCTCAGACCACACGGCTACCTCGCGAGGCACCGCATGATCAATGTTACCTAAACCCATATTGGTTATTAAAAAAGCCCCTCACTTTCAAGGAATCACATTAATAAAACTTGTTAACATAATAATATGATAATACATTAAAAGTTATTATTCCAAGCTTACATAATAGGTATATGAATCGAATTTACCTTCTCTTCCAAGAAACATTTTGGATACTTTCAACTTGAATGACACAGCATGTTTGTAGTACCTCCGCCCGTTTTGAGCTTTTTAAAGCAAATGGAGCATTATACCTCACTGCTACCGTACTTCGTGAAGTACTTCCACACTCTGGATGGTGCCATTTAAGACACAACCGATGTCTGGCGACGACAGCAAAGAACTGCGGCATGACCAGACGGAGGCAAGTCATGTACACTGCCGGTGCACGCGCGTCGTCTAATAGGCCACGCCACACGGCAACAGGTGCATCGATGCCTCAATAGCTGCACCAGTCCTTAAGTTCTTATGCCACTCGTTTGTTGCGCGTTTCTGACTGCCGGGATTGTTCTTAAATTATCACTGATCGCTTTTCTTAGTTACTGCGATGACTTAATATTTCACAGCAGTGGAAATTTTAGGAATAGCCCTAAATATTAGGGCCTACTAGTTTTAATTTTTTTATTATTATTATTTACAAAAAACTCATTTTGAACCACTACTACACGAAGTAGTCGTACCGGTTTTTTTTACCCGGTTCTTGGCAATAACTAAAACAAACGGTTACAACCGAAACCAAATAAATACCGAAAAAACCGGTTATTCAAAACTAAAATACTGGTATCGGTTTTAACCGGTCGGTTTTTCCCATCCCTACTGGATAGCCGACTGTCTGTAGGTACAAATGTAGTTATGGAGCTGCGCCGATGTAGGTAGGCAACTTGCGTGCCTGTAGAGTATATGTGACTGCTAGCTGGCAGGGGCGACTGGCATGTGTAGTGGAACAAGATAGTCGTACTACATTTTCCTTTGTCAGCCCTGTTTTGAAGTTATAAATAAAAAATGAAAGAAAACGTTTAATTTAAAATGCATACATATTTGATGTTTATGTAAATATTATTATTTTTATAATATGATTCTTAAATTGTTTTGTTTCTGTATGTTTCATGTACGATCGAGGCGCCGCAATCAACAAGGGCAGCGTCGTCGCTGCCGCAGCAGACGGCCACTATGAAAATTCAACCGACAGCTACGGGGCTACTAATGCTGCTGCGCCTTCTTTATTGTCGCGCTTATAGTTAGTTTTGTTTGAGATTTAGTTCAAGCTAGTTGTCCATATTCACGTTTCTTGCTAAACTGGCGCTGTATTAACATAAAGAAGAAAAAATATTTGTTAATGTTGAAAGATATCTTGCATTTATGAAGATTTATTTATGATCAAGAATATTTTATAGCAACAGAAATTTGATTCTTGTGAAGAATCTCGACTTGTTTCAGAAAAAAATTGAATTCTGATTGAATCACTATTGATTAGCTTAGAATGTGACATTATATTTGTATTTAGTGTGAATGTGGAAAAGCAGTGTTTAGAAGGCAGTGAATTGTTAATATTTTTTTTTCAGTACGATTGAAGAACAGTAAATAGAAGTGCCTGTGTTTAAGTTTGATGAAATTTTGGTAACGGCTACAGACTATTTTGCATACCCCGCTCGTACAAGAACCTTATTTACTTTTGATGATCTATTTAAAGGAATTATTCCTACAAATTTTAATTTATGTTGTGGTGCGGGACACTTCGGACGAAGACTAGAGAATTTACACGGTTAGCTTATGACAGTTGGTGTTACTAGGGCCGGCCGCGGTGGCCGAGGGGACTGAGGCGCTCCAGTCACGGTCTGCACGGCCACTACGGTCGGGGGTTCGAATCCCCTCTCGGGCATGGATATTTGTGCCGTCCTTAGTATTAGCTAGTTCTTAAGTAGTTTGTAAGTTTAGGGACTGATGACCCCGTAGTTAAGTCCCATAAGCTATACAAACATTTGAACATTTTTGGTGTTACTAGGGAACTGAAATAACTAAACAACAACGTCCTAGCAACTGATAAAACTTTTTCTAGTGTCAGAATAATTTCATGATTAGAGACTAAAGAAGAATCTTTGTCAAAGAAAATTGCACAGTATAATATTGAACTTTTGTCAAAGTAGCCTTACGTCAGAAATGCTTTGATCAAATCTGGCAGCTCACTGTAGAGTTGATCAAAGAAAGCGTTCGTGTTATATTAACTGCGGTGCGAAATATGACCTTTTGAGGCGCTAGCATAGCAGTACCAGTATTTGACGTACTGTTTGAAAACATGAGGGCGAAATTCGTATTGTGTATCGCCGCAACAACAAAATTTCTGCAGTTGTATAAAAACTGTCTGCATCAAGCTGAAAGCTAGACGTTAATTGCGGAGTTCATTAGCGATCAAGTGAGGACTGCTTGCACGGCAGACGACGTAAAAGAAAGAAAATAATGACCTCCACACCAGTACTGCAGTGAAGAAAGCAAAAGTATATTGGTACTGTTTAATTCCCTACATATATTTATTTGGAGACGTACTATTTACACGAAATATATTAATACAAAATATAAATATTTTAAATGTTTTGTTTACTGCAGACGCGACAGAGTAGCCTACTAGCAAAAGGTGAGACAGGTCCCTGGCTCGTTACCAGTCACAAATATACTGGATCCACCTCTTGAAGTTTTTGCAGCAGAACATCACTGCAGATGCAAGCGTCACCAATGTTGTCAATACTCTGAATGTCTAGTCGTTGCAATTACCGAAGGCCTACATGCCATCATGTAGGTAGAGTATAGATATTTAGAATCTATGTAACCAGCAGGTGAGTTTTATAACAAATATTTATCCGCCATTTTAGATGTACTTTGACATATTCTTTTTCAAACAAAATTGGATAATGTAATATCCCCTTTACACCACGTCAAAGATTCTTTGTCAAAGAATATTGGTCAAAAATTCTTTGTCAAAGAAAATTTGATAGTGTAATGTCGGCCTAACCTTGACCTTGACCTTCACATTGCCGAGTGTCAAATCCACACCTCAGTCCATATTAAACCCACTAACAAACAACAGTACCTCCACTTTGACAGCTGCCATCCCTTCCATATTAAACGATCCCTTCCCTACAGCCTGGGCATCCGTGGGAAACGTATCTGTTCCATTACCGAATCCCTCACCACCTACAACAACTATCTATCCAATGCTTTCCTCTCCTGCAACTACCCTAGAGACTCGTCCACAAACAGATCACCCGAGCAGTCCATTCCTCTCCTTTCAACAACAATGTTCCTAACCCAGACCACCCAGAAAAACCCCCTTAGTCACCCAGTACCATCCTGGCCTGGAATGCCTCAAAAAATTCCTCAAACAGGGCTATGAGTTTCTTAAGTCATGCCCTGAGATGAGATCATCACTACAAACTGTTCTTCCCACAGCATCCAGCCTTCCACCGTCATCCCAAGTTCTGCAACATCCTCGTCCAACCTTACAACATCCCAAAACCACCCTAACTGTTCCTATCCCTGCAACCGATCCCGCTGCAAAACCTGTCCAATGCATCCTCCCACTACCACATACTCCAGCCCCACCATAGGAAAAACCTACCCGATTCAAGGCAGGGCCACATGCGAGGCAACACAAGGCATATACCAGCTGTTCCACTGTTCAGCCTTTTATGTTGGTATGACTACTAACAAATTGGCTGATCGGATGAATGGGCACAGACGGACTGTTCGCCTGGGGGACACCCAATATCCTGTGGCAGAACATGCCCTCCAGCATAACTCCAGGGACCTGGGCACGTGTTACACCACACGTGCCATTTGGATAGTACCAACAAACACCAGTCCCTCAGAGCTACGGAGGTGGCAACTTGCCCTTCTACATATCTTCTCCTCCCGCCACCCCCCTGGCCTAAATCTACGCTAACCCCTCCCATTCCTCCATCCTCAACTCACCTATTCATTATACCTTCCTTACCCCTCTCTCTCTCTCTCTGTCTGTCTGTCTGTCTGTCTCTCTCTCTCTCTCTCTCTCTCTCTCTCTCTCTCTCTCTCTCTCTCTCTCTCTCTCTCTCTCCAAGTGTGTGTATGTGTGTGTGTGTGTGTGTGTGTGTGTGTGTGTCCATCTTACCCTGTTAATGAAAACCGTTTTGGACAACCCCCCCGCCGCCCCTCCTACACCCCTCAGCATCATTCAGTTCACTCATCTTCTCTTCTCTTTACTACTTGATCTTTCCTCTTTGGTTATATATATATCCACTCTGGCTTGGCTCAGTACGAACATGCATTATCTCTGACGTCCACACTCCTGAAACACCACCTTCATGACCTAGGTCGTGAATTACCTTTCCCTTCCGTTCCCATCCTTTCTTCTTCCCTTCTCTCCCACCTGATGAAGGAACTGTGTTCCGAAAGCTTGTCCTTTATCGTCCCCTTTTTTTCTGTTTCTTCATCTGTGTAACTATCGGCGGTACAGCACAAAGGTAAGTACTGGCCAGTCAATCCATCTCTTTTGAAAAATAATTTAACCTTGATATTACCTATTTTCAAATTTACGATGTGCTGTGTCCGAGTTTGTTGACGGAACCAATGCAAATGTCCTTTTCGACGTGCATTCCTGTCTGAAGGAACGGACACCGCGTCCACTACAGCTGTCCAATAAAATACAAGAAATTAATTAACAACTGCCTGCATCAGCTGTACAATTTAATTGTGAGACATGGAAATTACATTATACAGCTAACACTGATTCATATTCGCAGTTGCGAATACGTTCCTTGCATTTCATCCTCTGCTGGGTCAAGCCCGCACCAAAGCAAACTCCTGGCTTCGACACTGCTTGTGGCCTGCTCGTGTAGACGCTGCCTGTTGCAGCCCGCTGGCCCTTGACGAATTAGCATTTTGGCGGGTTCCCGGCGTGCCCGCGGCGCGGCGCTGGCGTCGCGTCGCCTGTCGTAAACATCATTCATAATTCACAGCACGCATCCCAAATTCAATTTCTGCCGTTGGTTGCGGCGCGGCGACTGGAATGCAATATCTCACATTAAAGAGCAACGGCTCTGCCAGGCTGGGCCCGTTAATTAAGCTTCCGCTGTGCCCCATGAATACTTCAGCAGGCGCCCCAACCCTCCTGCTGTCGGCTGTGCTGCCACCTGTGAGCGCGGCCTAAACGCCGTGTCATCCCGGTCATCGCCCTCGGCGTGACGCTGACGATGAATGATGGCAGCCCTCTTGCTTGTTGTGGGCTTGACACGATGCTGGGGGGTGGGGCGCTTCTGAAGGTGCCAGTAAAGCTCTGTGTGCGAGTTTGTGACACTTTGTAGACACTTGCGGGGAGACCCGGACGCTGCAGGTAGTGAACAGGGTGTTCCAGAAGTAGGGATACACCACCCCTACTCCACGCCCTCCAGCCGCTACTGTGCCGTATTCAGGGAAAGGCCCACCGAGCGATGCGGAGCAATAGTAACGGGACTGACAAGTAGTGTTTCGTTATTTAGTTCTGAATTAATGGTGTTCACCGAGACCACCAAAGGAAAGCCACTAGTGATATATAACGGGTATCAGTATATTGTACTCAAACAGGAAGGGACCCACTGGCGCTGTGTAAACGAAAAAAAGGAAGACTAACTACAAAAAATAACGAAGTTTTAGGGGAAGGTAGTCATGTCTGCATTCCGGATGTAGCAGCAAATAGGGTCGGGAAACATTTAGCCTGCGCAAAGAAACGGGTAAAAGAAGCAGATGCCTCAGTTTCAACACCACAGTAGCCTTTTTCTTGAATGTTTTGAATATAAATCTTAACACAGACTTCTTGAGGAGGAGAGTGATACGGATATCTGATTCTAAACTACTGCCTATTACCTTAGACCTTTTTGACTATACTGAACAGGAGTTCCGCAATTTATATTTATACAGTTAACAGGCAGTGTAATTTATAACCAACTATTGGCTGCCAATTTCGCTTCATTATTCCTGGAAGTCTTGCAACTTGTTTCTCCCTGTTGGTTTATGCCAAGTTCGGAGGAAAAATGGTTCTATATGACGTTGATAGAAAACAGAATTTATCTTTATTATTTTTCGGTGTGTGACATTCCCTTACACATTTCGTATTTGATGTCTACGAATAAACGCTTCAGATATGTAAAATACTCATTGACTTATTATTAACGTTTTTTAATTGAAGGTTTAAGGTTGCGTCTCCTATTAAAAAGCATAGGAGCTTTTTTAAAGAGATGGAAGTTGCGTGATAGTGGGGTTCATAGCGGTCAATTACATCAACATATCTGTGCAGGATGCCTAATATATTTCTTGCTTGCCGCAGGTGTCTTGATATGCTTAGTGTTCTGAATAATATGCTTTTAGGAGATATGACTGTGGAAAGTCATCGTCTTGTAGTAGCAGAGAATATCTTAATAACTCTCCAAACTTTATCAAAAATGTTTCAAATGTTTGTGTAGTCTATGGGACTTAACTACGGGGTCATCAGTCCCTAAACTTACAAACTACTTATGAACTACTTACGAACTAGGACGACACAAATATCCATGCCCGAGGGGGGATTCGAACCCCCGACCGTAGTGGCCGTGCAGACCGTGACTGGAGCGCCTTAGTCCCCTCGGCCACCGCGGCCGGCAAACTTTTTCACTATTAAAATACCTTTTTGTTTTCAGGAGGAACACTCAACGGATTAATATGTAGTTAGAACAAGTTACTATATTGCTCTTCAGCTTGCAAAGGGTTGTGCAATTTCACTGAGTTTCGTGTTATGTTGACAGTGTGGAAACTTGACAACAGCAGTGCTAGAGTTCTTGGTGTGCCTGTACCCAGGAACCCCCCCCCCCCCCAAGGGCCCCGGGTTCCTCGCAAGTGTCACTCCCCGCAAGTGTTCCAACCCCCTGTGTGCGGAAAGTACGGCCAGCTTGCTTGGGCGTCCACGCTGGGTCTATTCCACCCACTTCTCCTTCTGAAATTAGAAAATAAATTCTCTCAAGAGCAAAAGCTCACATGGAATTGATGGTATTTCCAGCAGGGTAATAAAAGCTTGTTCTCAAGAAATAAGTAGGATTCTTAGTCACATCATTATATAAAGCACAGCGTCAGTATATTTGTACGTGTTGCACAGAAATCTACAATTTTGTTCCAATCTTTATGAAATTTTGCACACATAAGCTTCAGTCCATGAGAACGGTCGCCGTAAGTGTAAGAATCATAAACAATGAGATGCGCGGAAAACTGCTGCATTTAGCGACAATACTGCTCCTTTTCTCCTAAACCACTGGACCGATTTCAACCAAATTTGGTACACACATTCCTTGTCGTGAGGTACAATTGCTGCAGGGTTAAGAATCATATACGACACATGGTTCAAAAGATATTACGTCATAACCAATAGAAATCGCAAAAAATGCATGTAATGCGGCGAGACTTTCGAAATACACCGTATGAGAATGACAGTACTTAGCGACTTGCAACAAAATTTAAATATAATTTCAAACCTTTATTAAAGTTTTTCTCGTTGGCGACCAGAGTAAAATGATGAAAGGAAAAAAGTTTCTCGCTTACTACTTTTCCGCTGTTTATGGAGTAAAACTACGGCTCTCGGTATAACGTTACAATTTATAATTTGAACACTACAAATTGTAGCGACAGGAAATTTTACAGACAGTATACACATATATAGTTGAATGTAGCTTCTAAATTGTATCACATTCCGACACGTAGTTCATGAGGTATGAGCACATAAACAGTAACGTTCCGCTGTTCATGGACTAAAACTACGGCTGTCGGTATGACGTTACAGTTTGTAATTTGTACACTACAAATTGTAGCCGCAGGAAATTTTACAGACAGTATACACGCATATAGTTGAGTGTACCTTCTAAATTGTATCAAAGTACAACACGTAATTAATGAGATATGAGCACATAAACAGTAACTTTCACGGAAGACTGCCCCATCACGCACCAAGTTTTAATCAATTACTTCTTTACTACTAATTGTATTCACAAGAGATTTTACAGTTATACGGCCCTTATACAGTTGAATATATAACTGAAAAATGGCAGGAATAAAGAGATAAATACCCGGGCAACGCCGGGTTTTCAGCTAGTCATTATATAAATACGCTAACACGAAAATTGTGGTACGGATTACTAATTTATTCGTACAAGAAGGCCAATGAAAGTTACATAATTCGATAGATTTTTTGTCGTAGATTTCACTAATATAAATATTATGTGTGCATTTAGCCATTAAAAGTAGTAAAAGGAAGTAGAAATTTTCCTATCTGCAGCTTGAATCAAGATCTACATTCTCCAACAATCAGCTCACTGACTATTCGCCTCGACCAAAGACGCTGTAATGAAGCGCATCTGCAGTATGAAAATAAGTGATTATCGAAACATGGAGTGCTCCCAACTCACTTCCTTGTGCCGTTCAAATGCTACATTTTCGCAGTGATTAAGAGTGGTTAAAGGAAATGGATGTTTTCATATGATTGCCGCTATAAGGGATGATGCGCCGGTAGAGGCATCTAGCGTTGCTCGGGTGGAACTACGATGTCGAGAATGCCGATATAAATGGTGATGCGCCGGGAGAGGCATGTACCGGTGCACAGGTGGAACTACGAAGTCGACATATTGTCAGCTCTGGAATTCTAAATATAGCAGTATCGATAACATTATTTCTAGGTGTTGTAGAAATATACGAACAACGAAATTCTAATTCCATTTCAAATATTAGGCTAATGAAAGTTATATAATTCGAAAATGGCGTGAGACGTATATACTTCCATTTTTATTTGTTGTTATTGTCAGGCATTTTCCTTAATACGTAAAAGATACCGTTTCATATCTCCCAGTGCCGGTTAAATTTTACCAAATATCCCAGCGGCCTCCTATGATAATGTTGGCAACAGATGCTGAATAGTGAGAATCCTGTGAGTCTTCATTTTAGCCAATCGCTTGACAACGCTGATGTTTTCTCATGGAATCTTCGCTTTACGACGGCAATTATTTTTACTGAGCGGACGAGGGTACATACAAGAACCTGTCAACCATAAAGCAGGAAGAGCATAATTTGTTTACTTCATGGTCTGTACGATAAACTAATCGAGTTATTATATGTGGTTCGAACAAATGGGCATAGATTTACTATCGTATTGTTGATGTTGCCAACATAATCACGCGAGGCGCGTATATGATACGTAAAAATTTTGCCCCCAGTGACCATTGTAAACACAATTGGTCGATTTTTGACCACAGGTAATACTAGTATGTAATAGTTTTCTGAAGCGGGTGTTTCTCCTGATAGACTGAAATCTGCTATTGTTAAATCACTGCACAAAAAAGGGGATATGTCTGATGTCAACAACTACCGCCCAGTTTCACTTCTGACAGCGTTATCCAAAATTCTTGAAAACGTAATGTATTCTAGAGTAGCATCACACGCAGGTAAAAACAAAGCTCTAACAAAATGTTAGCTTGGTTTTTAGAAAACAGTTTCGACAGAAAATGCTATATAGACTTTCACCAGTGACATATTAAATGCTCTGAATAACCGGACATCACCAGTTGGGATTTTTTGTGATCTCTCGAAGGCTTTTGATTGTGTAAATCATGGAATTCTTCCAGATAAACTGAAGTATTGTAGTGTGAATGGGACAGTGTACAAATGGTTTAAATCATACCTAACAGGAACAGTGCAAAAAGTTGACATAAGTAGTTCACATAACATGAAAAAACCAGCTGATTCCTCAAACTGGGGAATATTCAAAAATGGGGTACCACAAGGTTCGGTCTTGGGCCCTTTGCTGTTCTTAATATATATTAATGACTCGCCATTCTACATTCATAAAGATGCAGATCTGGTTCTTTTTGCTCATGATACAAGTATAGTTATCACACCTGACAGACAAGAACTAACTGAAGAAATTGTAAACGACTCAGCAAATCATTAAGTGGTCAGCAAATGGATTATCATTAAATTTTGATAATACAGAGTACATATAGTAAATTGAATGATACCATTAATAAATATAGACTTTGATCATAAATCTGTAGCAAAGGTAGAATATTCAAAAATTTTAGGTGTTTACATTGATTAGGGGTTGAACTGGAAAAAACACATTGAAGATCTGCTGAAACGTTTGAGTTCAGCTACTTATGCTATTAGGGTAATTGCAAATTTTTGTAATATACATCTCAGCTTACTATACATTAGCTTACTATACATTAGCTTACTATACCTATTTTCATTCTCTGCTTTCGTATGGCATCATTTTCTAGGGTAATTCACCATTGATTAAAAAGTATTCATTGCACAAAATCGTGTAATCAGAATAATTGCTGCAGCCCATCCAAGATCATCCTGGATATACTCATTTGAAGAGCTACGGATCTTCACAATAGCTTCACAGTGTATATATTGACTTATGATATTTGTTATTACCAATTCCACAGAATTCAAAAGCAATAGCAGTGTACATAACTACAACACTAGGAGAAAGAATGATCGTCACTATTCAAGGTTAAATCTAGCTTTGGCACAGAAAGGGGTGCATTATACTGCCACAAAAGTCTTTGGTAACCTAAGAAACATCATCAAAAGCCTGACAACAAACTAGCATTTTAAAATAAATTACAAGAATTTCTGAATGGCAACCCCTTCTAAACTATAGATGAATTTTTAGATATAAATTAGTAAATCTTAAAAAATATAAAAAAAATTATAAAAATAAAATCAATTAAAAAAATAAAAATAAATTGTGTCATATAATATTTAGTGCAAAGTAATATTTTGTAAAGGCACCTTTTCATTAATCTGACATGTTCCACATCATTATGAAGTGTCGTACTCATGATCTATGGAGCGAGTACTAATCTAAGCCCGTTGCCGCTACGTAGTTGCCGACGCTATTGCTTACGTTCAACCGATTCCGGAAGAAAGCTATTCAGTGAAAGAAATTTGCTTCTGTACATCTCACAGTATGATACTTTCGCTCTATAAAGTTGTGTGGTCTTTGTAACAGTTCCCCAGGCTCTGGAACTCCACGTAGTATAGAGGCGCTCCAGATTAACGCATTGCGAAAGCGGTGGTTGCCAAATGTGTATCACCCAGGGAGGAAATGAGGGTACGTGTTGCACCCGATGTGTCATCAGGCACCATTCGGAACTGTCTGCTTGTAGAAGGATTGAGATAACGTGTGACTTTCATCAGGCTACCACGACATTACTATAGAAATAAATGGATTCTGTAGGGTCTTGTCGGAGTTGCATGGAGAGTGAAATACTGCTCCGTCGCCATCCATTTCAGAATGACTGACTCCTGAAGAAAAGAAGAAAATACGGGGTTCTACGTCCTGTAGAGAGGTGAGTCTGAACCGCCATCCTCCCAATGCGAGACAAGTGTCTTACTACAGCTTCAACTCGCACGCTGAATATCCATTATTTTGAGTTCATATTCTGGTCACATCACATGAGGAACACCGTTGTCCTGATATCGTGGAAATTCTCAGAATTATTTGGTTTGAAGTTTAATTTGGAAAGGAGTTGACATAGTGATAATACTGAGAGGTACTTCATTTTTTTCTTTAATCCTAAATATCGATTAAGCCATTGAACCTCCTTGTCTGTATTCCTATATGTGTACTTCAATTAGGATCAATTTCTGCAAACTTTTTGGTGGTGAGAATAAGTATTGCTAGTGAAATTTCAGACATATGCATTCGCGGGCTCTATGAATGGTGACAAGGAATGGAGCCGTGAAGGTAATCTCTCATGAAGGCCTCCCAGAAGTGTTTTCCTCAAGACGCGCATCTTCTCAGAAAGTTATTGTGAGCGCCACAGTTCCATATGAAAGAGAACGTGGGCACGTTAGTCACGCATGAGATGGTGTGGGCTCGGTTTCATAGAACCACGGCTAGGGCAGCCGCTCCTTCCCGTGGAAAACAACATTTCTGGAGGTAGGCCGTTTTTACCCGTTTGAGGACGATAAGAAGGCGTATGATTCTCCAGACGCATGTATCCACGCGTGAGGTCAGCTCGGAACAATGTCTAAGCATCTTACTGGCTGCTGCGCAAATTTGAGGCGCTGTAATTTGCCAGCTAGACGTGGGGCGAAAATTTTGGTAAGAAAGGGAGTTTCTTCACAATATAGTGTTAGAGGGAGAACGCCACGGGACGTGACAGTGTGCAGATGTGTCCAGGAGGGCTCCACGTAGTGTGGGAGCCAAGGAAAATGTTCTTTAATTGTGCAAGAGCGCAAGTCTCTATTCAGTTGAGTGTTAGCTAGTGTGAAGTTCAGAGATTTATGAGAGACTGTCTAGAGCCCTGGAACCGCAACGGCGACCAGCGGCTCTGTCTGATTTGACGAATCCGTTTTCGTCACGCCAAGCATATTCTCTGTGTCTGACCGCCACCTGAGACATCATTGCTACCTTGCAGCCTATCTGCTCAACTGTACGAACTGGTCTAGTGGTGTACGACAGTACTGAGAGGCCTTAACTTGATAACGAGCTCCACCGGGACTCGTGGCTCTATTTAACCTCAGTACAGCAGCGTCCCTTCTGGATCTTGTAGCGCTTTTTGCACTACACTAGAGCCGCATTATATATACTCCACCTAGTTTTTCTCGGTCGTTCAAAGATTTCGTAGCTCGCCTGCCATTAAATCATTATGAAGACATCAGGACGTCGGGTTCTTAGCTGTATGACTATAACAATGTGACCATTTTATGCACAAAGAAATTTATTAAAACAAATGACTGGCACTGTATAGACACTGAATAAAGACTGACTCACGACTGACTTCTAGACTAACTTCATACTGCTTTAAGACTGCCTGTGTTCGCGCCAATTCGCGCTTATTATTACACATTATGTTTTCGAGAACATTCTTGAACACGGAACTAGTTAAACACAGTTTTATGAAATGTGTAAATCTAGTACAAGACAATACTATATGAAATTGTTAAATATAAAATCATTACAATTACATGAAAAGCATTTTCATGGCAAAACAAAATCAATAATATGAACATAAGTATTTTACGATTACAGCAGTACAAAGGTTTTCTTATTATTTTTATATTTCCGAATTTACAATAAAAAATGAACATCAAGTTAAGCAGATTATGACATAATGCTTAATACTATTCAATATGTGTCTGAAACTGTTAGTGACGAAATTTGTGTTAAAATTACATAGTTACGTAATATGGGTGTTACAATTTTTATAATCAAACATTTTCATAAAATACCTTCCAGTCTTTTATTGTATTATGTTTTATGAATAATTTTCTGATTATACATGAAAGAAAAGTTTTCGTTAGAAGGAATCGAACACTGCAATTGTCCAAACAAGCGGGATTTTCTAGGGTATATACATTACAATCTGCAACGGTATTGTTTCGTTTTTCGTGATGGGTTTTTAGTTTTCGGCGTAACCGTCTTCCTTGTTTTCAGTACCTACAGGACGCTGCTTCTCATCTGCCGATCAGGCAGTGGTAATGTACTGCTGCAATTCAGCTATAAAATCATTGTCTGTCGTTCAAAGAGTTTACGACGCCAGCAATTTGTAGTGGTAGTAATTGTCACAGGTTTGCCGAACTTGCTAACTCGCTATCATTTCTCTTTTGTGTCGGCATTCAAAGAAATAGAATTATTCGGTATTCCCTCGATCCCCACCTTTGTCTTTTGCTGAACTTCAAATACCCTTCATTTTGTAAGCATATACGAGGCGCGTCCAGAAAGTAAGTTCCGTTTCAATTTATCTCCGCCGCAACGCTGCGTTTGCAGTTCCGCTCATGCGCTGTAGACGATGTGTACCACGGAGAAGAACGTGCGCCATTTGGAGATCGCTGTCAGTTACGTATGCTTTGTTGTGCTTGTTTGAAATGTCAGCGTTGATTGAAAATCCCGCGGCCTGTGAAATCAGGTCGGTGATTCGGTTTCTGAATGCGAGGAAACTGAAATCAAGTGAAATTTATCGGCAAATTTGCGATGTTTACGGACCAAATGCGATGAGTGATTCGATGGTGAGAAGATGGGTCCGACAGTTCAATGGCGGGCGTAGTGATGTGCTCGATGAAGAACGAAGTGGGCGTCCACCTTTGGTTACAGAAGAACTGGTTCACGCGATTGATGACAAGATCCAGGAAAACCGTAAGTTTACAATTAGTGATCTCGCTATGGACTTCCCCCAAATTTCACGATCACTGGCGCATGAAAATGTTACCAAACAGGCGGCAGATTTCTATGAAGAAGGTATACAAAACCTGGTGCCACGCTATCACAAACGCCTGCAAAATTTCGGCAGTTATGTGGAAAAGTAGTTCAAGAGTTGTAGAATTTTGTGCAATAAAAATTTCTTCTGTATTTGTGTACAATCTCATTTTATTACCAAAACGGAACCTACTTTCTGGACGCACCTCGTACATAAGCCTTGTTCAGTATCTTACTATAATAAATATTCACATTGTGTGAGCTTTCAGCCACCCTTTCATTATTCTCATTTAATGCAAGTTTATTTTTTGTCACTTGGAAAGGTATCATTAACAAGATAGGCAGGTACGTAATTAATCCTTAATAAAGTCTCTTCATATTCAGTACTTAATTAAATGTACTATTCGAAACGCAGTCAGATAGCAGATAAGGGCGCGTCGCTTCAGATGATAAGCAGGCCAATTTCTAATTAATCCAGTATCAAAAGAGACCTCTCTAACAGTAACTTCCCCAGGCATTCACAAACTTATTAAACCGACCTCATTTGAAAGAAAGCGTCGTATTTCGAACAATGTTTATTGGATTTTTTTTTTTTTTTTTTTTTTTTTTTTTTTTTTTTTTTTTTTTTTTTTTTTTTTTTTTTAGAATGAAAACTTTGTGGATGTGAATGGTGGCCGACAGGTTACAAAGGACTCTTCTTTCTTCGTTTCGGCCATCTAAGGCCCTCGCGCCAATTTCAGTCTTTCCTCCTTTGTTCTTCTTTCTTTTTCCTCCAGTATTCTTTCATCTTTTCACTATGCATCCTTTTTCTCTCCTCAGCCCACTTTACTCATGTCTTCTTCTCCCTCTTGCCTTCGAATCCTTCCATTTTTAACACTTTCTTCTTAAAAGTTTCTCTTTCTGTTGCATCTTTTTCACTTACATTGTTTCTTTCCAAATCTTTCCTAACTTCTTGAATCCATGATATTGTTGACTTCTTGTCCCAGAGCTATTTGAAAATCTGTTTGGTTAACCTGTTGCTGTTCATTCGGTATAAATGTCCAAAAAATAGCAGTCGTCTCTTCCGTAGTGTTTCGGTTATGTTTTCTATGTTAAGATAAACTTCTGCATTACTTCTTAGTTTCCATACCTCTGTATTTCTTAGTGGACCAAATATTTTTCGAATGATTTTTCTTTCTAGGACTCTATTTTTCGTGAGTAAATTTTTTTTTCAGCCATATGGCATATAAGGCATTTTGAATGATTTTTCTTTCTACGACTCTATTTTTCGTGAGTAATTTTTTTGTCTTTCAGCCATATATGGTACTACCTTAAACCCGCGGCTCCGCTCGCGTGTTGGTTGATTATTTATCAGGAACGTAAGTAGTGTAGATCCAATCACAGGTAAAAATGCACTCGTTTCGAAGAATCCGATCACGAAATTCAACAATAATGATTGTAATAATATCACAGATCGATCACTTGATGTAATGCGCGAAACGTTAAATCTATATTTTTAAAGAGATGTATTAAAAGAAATTTCTTTTTTACTGCTTTATTTATTTATTCTTATATTTCCTTATTCGTATGCTTATCCTTACAGAGAAAGAGCTGAAGACATTGTAGCACACATAGACCAAATATATGGTCTGTGGTATCACGTTTCGGTGCATGTAACCTTCTAGCTGTAGAGTCGCAAACGTCATCGCTGGCCTTCAGTCCGATTTTTTAAATAATTTGACGACTTTCAACCACCATATCTTCCACCCCCTTATAGCTATCGGCATGGAACTGGTATGATGTACAACGGGAGACTTCGGACAACAATTACACACAGACCATTAGTTTGCGTTATGTAGTTTTCGCTGCAGAGCGAAATATTAACACACACACGTGTGTGTTATATACACATTTTATATACACCGATAACTTTCCATTCCTATATACTCCACCCTTTTATCATTATCAACCCTCAAGCAACAATGCAACCAATAAAACAATTTTCAAAGAGTAAATATAATTTTCAAAGAGTAATTCTTGTTCCGCATTTCACGTTATATTCTTCAAATTGCTAAATATCTATCAGATGGCTATAAACCGTGGCTAAAACCTTCATCAGGTATACATTAGTAACGGTACAAATATTTAAGTCTCTGCGTCTTGTCGTTCGGACGTGATAAGCGTACACCGAACAGACATTCACATTAATATATATCGTTGCAGTTGGCCGGAACACACAACGTTTCATATGTTAACTGCAGCGTACCGCCTGCCATCTGTTGAGTGCATTTGCTACTACTTTCGTTGCAGTTTATGTACGTTATTTATACGTGGCAGTTCGCGCTTTGTACACAAAATAGGGTTCGTATCTAGATCCCATTCTACACAAAACGTCAATGTTTTTTCTTGCCATGGTACTTAGAGCATATTTTATTTAAAGTCTTCAATTTATATACATACTTCCTTCATTTGTTACATCAAATGAAAATGAATGCGGCATAAACGCCAACATTCAGATTTCTTGTGTATGTAATTATATATCAGTTAAGCCGTTTTGGCAGTATCCCAGAATCTTTTTGTATATTCGAAAGTAAAAAAGATAACAATAACAAAGAAAAAAAAATTACACCATAGCAGGACACGAACCATTGCCCAAAAAACGAGTGTTTATAACATGACGCTTTTTTTTTTTTTTTTTTTTTTTTTTTTTTTTGCCTCCTCTCCACCCCTTCAGCCCTGCCTTTCGCTCACCAGTGTTCGCCTTCTTCGGCGTCGGCTTCAAATGCCATAAACAAAACATTCCTCTGCTGTAGGTACCAGTGTTATATTGCAAAACAAATCAATTGCGTCTTCCCTTCAAATCATAATACGAAACTAAAATGATGTTCTATGGAATGAGTAAGAACTGCCCACTATACGTGTAGCTAGAAAAAAAAAAAAATTGTAGTTCAGTTTTGAGGTTTCGTCACGTAAATTGTGAAATATGTTTCCTTGTATTGATACTTGTAGCAATATTTTTGATTGCATTAAATATGTCCTTGGAACAAATCTTAAGTATTTTGTTTATATTGATGTTAGAGAAGTTATTCATTTCTGGATGCACGAAGACATTTGAACCATAATCTTTCTTGTTTTATTAAAACTTAAGTGTGGGATTTTGAAGGTTGGAAAGTTTCACGACTTTGGCATTTGCAAATTACTATTTTGTGCTTCCTTTGTTACAGTACGTAGTAAACGTTTATGCTTAAATTCTCCACCATGGCGTCATTGCCCCAGTTGAAAAATATGGCTAAGAACGTCAATTTAAAGCCAAAGATTTTGCGAAACAATTAGGTTATAGACACCCAAAATCGAAGCTAAATATCTACAGATTACGTTAGTACGAGTATTAAAAAGCACTGACAGCCTATAGAGGCTTATTTCAATAAAATACAGGCTTGAAAATTAGATCCAAAACGTGGAAACTAAAAATATTTCATAGATGTTTCGTCTTTGCTGTATCGCGCTACTGTGCCGTGCCCTGCAGCTTTCTCGGCTCACGCGAATCAGGGGAGGTAGCGGGGCACAGGACTTCTCGTGTTTTGAGTGCCGAAGCAGTGAGTCGACTCACTGCGGCGCCCTGCAGCTGCCGCGGTTCACGCGAATCAGTAAAGGTAGCGCCACACACGACTCTGCGGCACGCCAGATGTTTCGTGTGCCGAAACAATGAGTCGACTCACTAGACTCGGGTGATCCGTATGTTTCGAAACAGTGAAATGATCGGAACTGCCCATCACTAGCTGACAGGGGTACGCTAGGCCTCCCCTTGTTCGCACGGAAACGTTCCAGCCGATCGACCAATCCGGGAGCGAGGAGTGGCCACGTGAGAAGCGCAGAGAGACGCTCGCCAGAACCCAATGCCCTCTTCTCCGGCCTGCCGTCGTCCTGAACGGTCGCGCCCTCTTCCTTCCTCTTGGACACCCGACACGTCCTCCACCTGTTGCTGTCGTCCCAGGCGTTAAAGTCCCTGACAACGTAAACCCCGTTACTTGTTGAGTTATTAGTTACAATTAAATGTGCCATGACTCGCACATTTGCAAGTGTCAATCATTTTTTTACTCATTTAAGAGGGGACGTACACGAAAACAAGTACAAGTATAACCTGTCACAAAATCCACAATTTTTGAGTTACATCAATGAAATTACGTACAATGGTTGATGGTAGTTCAAAGCATCTACTGAAATTGTTTTGTACTTTTAATTGAAATCTTTAAATTTTTGGAAGTTCTTAAGTGTATGAACTCATGATTTACAAAAGTAACATTTACTAAGAAAGTTTCTACGAAATTGTCTTGATTTTTTGGCATTATAATCTCAACCATCATCTAAAGAAACCCACAGAATCATCTCAATTTATTGATATTTAACGAAGTTTTAGGTTCAATTATTTTTTTAATTGAAAAACTACACATAGAAATTCTACATTCTTTGTTCTCTATCTTGACATATATGAATGATATTAAATATTCACTCTGTATACATGTTTCTTATATACAGGATGTCCGGCTATCTTGTCCACTCAAAACGCGTGGCTAGCGCACGTCCTGAGGCGAGGACCTCATGCTGCTCTGGACGTGCGCTAGCCTCGCGTTTCGCTTATTTCAAGAGTCAACTTCGCGTCGCAATATCTCGGGATGTAATTGGAATATTGCGATGCAATCATCACCATTGTTTATGTGATTTGTCATGCTATGGACTTCTGAAGAAAAAAAAATAGGGTGTCCTTTTAAAAAAAACATAAGTTTATGTTAAAAAACACATTTGCTTTCGTTTTAGAATGTTTCCAAATATGTACGTTCATGGGCCCCAGCCGAACATTGATACCAGTGAAAGTCGTTTTCCAATAGCTGTTATTGTTCCAGAGATATTTTAGGTGGACAAGATATCTGGGACACCCTGTATAATGCAAAAGACATACCAAAAATCATAGTCAAATGTTTTCTTGTTTTTGAGGAAAATATAACTGAGTAATGAAAGCGGTAATTCTGACAAAATGCCTTTTAAAGTTTAACAGCCGGCCGCGGTGGCCGAGGGGACTGAGGCGCTCCAGTCACGGTCTGCACGGTCACTACGGTCGGGGGTTCGAATCCCCCCCTTGGGCATGGATATTTGTGCCGTCCTTAGTATAAGATAGTTGATAAGTAGTTTGAAAGTTTAGGGACTGATGACCCCGTAGTTAAGTCCCATAAGATTAACAAACATTTGAACATTTGAAAGTTTAACATGCTTTTTCGTTGTCATTCCCACCTTCAAAACCTCCGTATCTGTAATGAATGTCCTCATTTCCTTCAAGATTTATATTCTGGCTTCTTCTTTTCTTTGCTCTGTTAGGTCTTCATAACAGCCGCAAGTATACGTTGAGTGTCAATCGCCATCAAGATGTCGTGAGTGAAGCCCATTCTCTACAACACTCTTATCCTCTCTGAGCTGCCACCATTAAAAAAATGACTGCATCATAAACTGCAATATTAACTACTCTGGATGAGAAAAATGTAGTTTTGGGGCAACTTTTTTAGATGAGGGCCTTCAGAGACTAATTAGGATTCTGCGTTTTGCCTCGAACACATTTCTTGGGAGGGCTGTTCTTCCACAGCCTTTTTGATGTAGTATACAGACAATCCCTGCAGTCTCATTGCACAACATAGAAAAGAAAACGCCACATAAACAAATAATACGAGAGAATTAAGAAGAAGGACGAAGTCGTGGCCCTGTGCAAGATAATACATTATTTATTTATTTATTTTACTTTTTTTTAATTTCCCGCATTTGGAAGCGGAATTGGAATCGTAATATTTGGTAATTGAAATTTCGATACCATGTAGTAAATGAAGAACCATTAAAAAATTTTCCTCAATTTTGGTCATTTTCGTGTACGTCCCTTAAAGTATCCTGAACGCCCACAACTCGAGACTCTTCTAGCAATCTCCTGTACACGGAGTCATAGAAGTATAAACGGGAGTATTAGAAAAAATCCTTTGTCGTTTTATACAACCTTGTTTTATTTGCAGACAGAAATTCGTTACTTTGCGATTAGTTGTTTCATTTAAGATTTTGGCACACCATGTCCTTCTCTCGGACAATTATACGTGGCACGTTTCCGCCTGGACAAACTATCGAACGTATTTGTGTTGGCTAAAGACAGACAGACAAAAAAAATAGTACACTTAATTGCTCTTCAAAATCAATTTGATTTTTTTACTCCAGTTTTAATACTTTCGGATAAAAATATATTACTTTTTTAGACTTACGTCAAGCTTTCTATAGATCAAATAATTAATAAGTTAATGAAATACAGTGTATTGACAAACTGAATGTTTGCTTTTTTTTTGCTATCATCCTCACCACTCGTCACTTTTTAATTAACAACCAAAATTTTCACTATAAATAATATACAGGATGTCCCAGCTATCTTGTCCACCCAAAATATCTCTGGAACAATAACAGCTATTGGAAAACGACTTTTTACCGGTATCAATGTACGGCTGGGGCCCATGAATGTACATATTTGGAAACATTCTAAAACGAAAGCAAATGTGTTTTTTAACACAAACTTATGTTTTTTAAATGAACAAATAATATTGTTTCTTCAGCAATCCATAGCATGAAAAATCACATAAACAATGGCGTTGATTTCATCGCGATATTCCAATTACATCCCGAGATATTGCGACGCGAAGTTGACGCTTGAAATACGCGAAACGCGCAGCTAGCGCACGTCCTGAGACTCAGGCGAGAACCCCACGCTGCGGGATGTAATTGGAATATTGCGATGCAATCAACGCCATTGTTTATGTGATTTGTCATGCTATGGATTGCTGAAGAAAAAAATTGGGTGTCCATTAAAAAAAAACATAAGTTTGTGTTAAAAATCACATTTGCTTTCGTTTAAGAATGTTTCCAAATATGTACATTCATGGGCCCCTGCCGTACATTGATACCGGTGAAAGTCGTTTTCCAATAGCTGTTATGTTTCCAGAGATATTTTGGGTGGACAAGATAGCTGGGACACCCTGTATATGGCAAAACAACGTTTGCCAGATTAAAAAGATCTTAGATACGTCCCCTCGGGCATGGATATTCGTGCCGTCCTTACTATAAGGTAGTTGATAAGTATTTTGTAAGTTTAGGGACTGATGACCCCGTAGTAAAGTCCCATAAGCTTAACAAACATTTTCAAACAACATCTTAGATGCGTAATAACTAAATTTTAACTAAAAACATAGACACAAACAAACAGACGTACGACGTATCTGAATATAACATAAATCGCAATATATAATTGTGTCTGAATATCATGTCTCTGCTGTTTGAAATTCTCATTAAAGTCTCGCCTGTATACAGTATATACCAATGTTGCTGCTTCTTCTATAGCAGTTTACATTACTGTTAAAAACACTGAACTGTACACTAGGGTAGCCGTAAAAAATCGATGTTGCAATTTTGTCAACGGGATCCCCACAAAGCGATCAGCCTTTTCAGATTTTAAGGTAGTGAAAGTTTGAGCGCGATTGGAGAATGTTAACCCGTTGCTGCTAGGTACTCAATGTTACAAAAACCGTGTGTGGGTCGACTAGCGACATTTACGAAACTTCCCATTATTTCTCATGATTTATGTGTCAAATGAAAGGCAATATCATTTTACGCACTATATATATATATATATATATATATATATATTACTGCTAGTTCCAGTAGAACCGAGCTATAACAGCCTAATCATCGTTATATCATGATTTTCATGTACTCGTAAATATACAGTTATAGAGATATATTTGATAATTCTTTTCCTATTTTTACATCTAAATTCCAAAACCAATATTCTATAGTAATGTATATTGTCATCTTTTTTTTTCAGATTAAGAAAAAATAGTACAACAATGCCTTCAACCTCCGCCATAATAGCAGAACCAAAAATAAAATTTTCACTATTGGCTATCCGGCTCACCAGACAGCAGGATTTAAATTTTCCTCTAATCGTCCAATTTTTGCCACTTTGTTCTACAATTTGCGTACTATGAAACTGAATCTAAGGGTATCAGCAAGGATTACCATACAAGAAGTACTTCTTTTCTGGGTAAAAGCTCGGATTCCAACAAAACACGAGAAAGATGCTATTACTAAACTAGAGAAATGTAATGCAGATTGGAGAAATGCGCAATACGACAAGAATAAAAAGTCAGAAGCCACAAAGATCAAAATCAAATAGACCGCCTCAAAGGTAGATGATCTCTTTGATATCGCCCATCAAGATGCCTTGGCCATGATGAAATCAGAAGACGACAAGATGTTTCTTTTGAAACAAAGACAATGGTCGACCAGGCTCTATGCTTTTAGTATATCTAAAGTTAGCTCGAGCTGAAGAATGCAAAATACAAAAGGAACTTCCAAAATTGAACAACAAATTCAAGTGAAATGTTTATTCGACATTGGCAAATTACTTGGAATTTAGCTTGAATATTTGTCAATTGCCAGGTACATTTATGTACCCTGGTTTTCATTGTTTAGTTTTTACAAAAGCACAAACACAACTGTATAACCAACCAACCAATTATTTTCTTGGCTAATTTGGTCCTTTTCTTTCTCTTCTTTTGTGTACAGATACTGATTTTGAAGTAGGGATGGCGGTTATCGCTGAAACAACCAGTTTCCGGTTATACCGGTTCTTTCCATCTCCAGTTTAACCGCACTGTAAAAACTGCTCAAGATAACCGGTTTTTTAAATAACCGGTTTTCGGTTTTTTTTTTTTTTTTTTTTTTTTTTTTTTTTTTTTTTTTTTTGCTATTATTTTGAGTAGAATTCGACCGAAACATAATTTGCGACCGAAACAGAAACCGTAATCGAATTTTCGGTTATTCTAGTTTCGGCCGAAACAGAAACTTCCGAGATTTAGTTAAAATTTAGGTAAATTTACGTTATACGAGAAATCACTATTCTTTCCATATTTTGCAAGATCCCCTCCCAATACTACGCCTTCTTGAGTGTGTGTAAGACTAGTCAGGAGTCCGCAGAAGACGATATACGAAGCATACAGATTTACTGGCCTAGTATTTCCATCTGGCTGCTGCAAATATTGAGCCAACCACTCTTTAAGTTGGACTTGTGAGCCAGCGCATACGAATATCTCGTTATATACACAATATATATATATATAAGTTACAGTCAGTAAATGAACTTCAATCAGTGCTGCAGAAGTATTTCGAAAAAATAAGGTCACAGTTCCGACTAACAGTATGATTGTTGTCAGTGTAAATTTACGCAAATTGAACTAGAAAAGCTGTGTACCACATGATCAAAGAATGTTCAAATGGGTGTGAGTTCTTATAAGACCTAACTGCTTAGGTGATCGGTCCCTAGACTTACAAACTACTTAATCTAACTTACACTAAGGACAACATACAAATCCAAGACCGAGGGAGGAGGGAGGACTCGAACCTCCGACTGGAGCAGCCGCGCAGTCCGTGACATGAAGCCTCAGTCCGCTTGGTAAATTTGCCTGGGAATTTTACAGGTAACTTGGCGGGCAACATGCAACAAATTTAATTTGCTCAGGATCGAAAAATAAATATAATAATACTTTTCTTTTACTTTCAACTTTTAAGTGGCGTAAATAAAAGTGTAAGTACTTACAGTTTATCTGCTGGGCAACTTATACATGGGCACTGCAACTTTGGTGAAATGAGAAAACCCCTCTTTCTCCTCAAGAGAGTGAGGCAAGTTGTCTTTGCAAACCATAAAAACTACTGCATTGGTAAGCTCAGCGTCACGTTTACCACCTTCTACAAAGACGTTTGTATATATTACACATTGCATACGGTTACTATCTTCAGATATTTACGTTTGAAACATTTGGTTAAAGTCTGTGTATAATTTTTGTTCTCATCGTATTGTCAAAATTATGACTTACTCTGATAGCTATAAGTTCTTTCATGGTTTTCGAACAGGGTGATCTGCCTTAATGAAGGTGAATGAGTATGAGATCTGGATCGAACTGGTGGTGAGGCTGTAGTGGAAATCGGTGTCATCGTTTCCAGCAAAGATGACGAAGATCAAGGTGACGGTCACGGCGATGACGAGATCGTACGGTTATTAGGTCCTACATCGTCACATTCAGTTGTTATCAATTTTGCTCCCTGAAGCAGCCACAAAATTAAGGGCTCAGTTATTATTCCAAGCTTATAGTACATCACTTACATAATAGGTATATGAATCGAATTTACCTTCTCTTACAAGGAACATTTTGGATGCTTTATCCTTAAATGACACAGCATGTTTGTAGTACCTTCACCCGTTTTCAGCTTTTTAAAACAAATGGGGCATTTTACCTCACTACATAGTACTTCGTGAAGTACTTCCACACTCGGGATGGTGCCATTTGACACAACCGATGTCTGGCGACGACAGCAAGGAACTGCCGCATGACCAGACGGAGGCAAGTCTCGTACATTGCCGGTGCACGCGCGTTGTCTCATAGGCCACGCCACACGGCAACAGATAACAGGTGCATCGATGCCTCAATAGCTGCACCAGTCCATACGTTCTTATGACACGCGTTTGTTGCGCGTTTCTGACTGCCGGGGTTGTTCTTAAATTATCACTGCTCGCTTTTCTTAGTTACTGCGATGACCTAATATTTCACAGCAGTTGAAATTTTAGGAATAGCCCTAACTATTAGAGTCTACTAGTTTTAATTTTTTTTATTATTTACAAAAAACCACATTTTGAACCATTACTACAGAAAGTAGTCATACCGGTTTTTACCCGGTTCTTGGCAATAACTAATACCAAAATACCGAAAAAACCGTTTATTCAAAACTAACATATCGGGTTTAACCGGTCGGTTTTTCCCATCCCTATTTTGAAAACGATGAGTAGTTTGAGGACAGTGATGACGAGGAAAACACATGTGATGAAGCCATGGCGGATGTTCTGGGATTGCCGTTTGTACTTCTCAAGAAACCGATGAACTTGCTGGACCCTCTCGTAGCAAAAGGATGAAGCGTGCCGTTAGGGAAATTTTAACCATGAAACTACCTCTGTTGTTGGATCGGTGTAAGGTGTCTGACAGAAATGCTGCACGAATACTAAAGGCTACCATAGAGCCATACTGGGAGAATCCCGACGAGTTCAAAGTGTTAGCGTGTCGCGGGGCGGCGGCAAAACAAAGTGAGATCCCCGTGCACGTCGAAATATATGTATAACTATAAAAAAGTATCTTTTGACATTTGGAGGCCCACCAGGCAGAGAGGCAGGGGAGAGTGTAAAAAAATAGCTTTCGAGATTTGAAGGCCCCAGTACTAAAGGGGCCACATTTTAATTCGCCGCAGACAAGAGGGCAGCATCACATAGACTGCATTCAACTCAAGGTCTTACGATGAGGGACCAACGAGCTTAAATTTCATGGATTGGCTAACATTCGAATTACAGCGCTCTTTGCGGCTTCCTGTGTAAACTCGGTCGCCATATTTTTGGTGGGCAGTACACTTGAGTCCGTGTATCGTATGTTGTTGTTGGGCTTGAAGTGTTGTATTTCATGCATATTGTATTTCGTGAGTATTGTCTGTACGATTTTTGCTGCTGAAATAGCCTTATTGTGTTCAGCATTTAAATGCACAAATCTAAGTGATAAAACAACTAATTCGTGCAAGAACAACAAATGTTTTTCATTGTTGATCTCATTCTGCGTATACTCAAACAAAATTCATGACTAATGGCACTTAGATGTCCCAAGAGTGAAGCTTCAGATGACGTATCCTGCAGTAGTAAATGGGCTATCAGACCACGATGCCCAAATTTTAATTCTAAAAAGTATTTGTTCTCAAACAAATGATAAACATAAATATCAACTACTCAGAAAAGTTAATCCAGTTGCAGCTGAGACCTTTTTAAGCCTAATTAAGGAACAAGAATGGCAGGATGCAGATGATAAATATAATGCTTTTCTGAACACATTTCTTATGCTGTTTGAAATTTGCTTTCCGCTAGAACGCTCAAAACAGGGCAGGGCAAAGACAGACAGGGTGGCTGACAAAGGGGATAAGAGTATCATGTAGAACAAAGCGGGAATTGTATCAAAATGTTAGAAGCAGTCAGAATGAAGATGCAGTAGCTCATTACAGACAGTACTGTAAGGTTCTGAAAAATGTCATTAAGAATGCAAAAAGTATGTGGTATGCAAAAAGAATAGCAAACTCTCGGGATAAAATTAAAACTATCTGGTCAGTAATGAAGGAAGTGTCTGGTCAGCAGCAGCAGGTAGAAAATATAACGTCAGTGAGTGGTAGAAATGTTTCTGTTACTGACGAGTTAGATATGTGTGCAATATTCAATAATCACTTTCTGAATATAGTAGGGGAACTAAACAAAACCATGGTTTCTACAGGTAATCATATAAATTTTTTAGAAAATGCCTTTCCGAGGCTGTTACCTGAAATGGTCCTTCATGATACTTCCATAGGGGGGATTGAGTCAATAATTAAATCACTAAAGACTAAGGACTCTTGTGGATATGATGGGGTATCTAGCAGAATTCTAAAGTACTGTTCTCCATATGTTAGCCCAGTACTAAGCCACATTTGTAATTTTTCCTTTCAGAATGGTCAGTTTCCTAACAGATTAAAGTACTCAGTAGTGAAAGCAATTTATAAAGAAGGAGAAAGGGATAATGTAGACAACTATAGACCTATTTCTATTCCATCGGTTTTTTCTAAAGTTATTGAAAAGGCTGTATATTCAAGATTAATTGATCATTTCAGTTCACATAATTTGCTGTCAAACGTACAGTTTGGTTTTAGAAGTGGTTTAACGACTGAAAATGCTATATTTTCGTTTCTCTGTAAGGCACTTGATGGGTTAAATAAGAGGCTACAGACATTTGGCGTCTTCTTTGATTTAGCAAAAGCGTTTGATTGTGTTGATCACAAAATACTGTTGCAGAAGTTGGAACATTATGGAATACGGGGAGTAGCTCACAAATAGTTCACCTATTACTTTAATAGACAACAGAAGGTAATTCTCCGCAGTGTAAAATATGGCTATAACGTGCAATCCCAATGGGGCACATTAAGTGTGGGGTGCGCCAGGGGTCTGTTTTGGGACCGTTGCTGTTTCTTATTTATATAAATGATATGCCTTCGAGTATAACAGGTGACTGCAAAATATTTTTGTTTGCTGATGATAGCAGCTTGGTAGTGAAGGATGTAGCTCGTAATATTGACAAAGTATCGAATAATGCAGTTCAAGAGATAAGTTCATGGTTTGTAGAAAACAAGTTGATGTTCAATCACAGTAAAACTCAGTTTTTACAATTTCTAAAACATACTTTGACGAAAGCTGACATTTTGATTACACATAATGGGCATATGATAAGTGAGACTGAACAGTTCAAATTTCTAGCTGTTCCTATAGACAGTAAGCTATCATGGAAAGCTTATGTTCAGGATTTTGTTCCAAAACTAAATTCTGCTATATTTACCATTAGAACAATATCTGAAATAAGTGATTTTTCAACACGAAAAGTAGTCTATTGCGCTACTTTCACTCACTTATGACGTACAGCATTGTTTTTTGGAGTAACTCGCCTGATGCAAAAAGGCTATTTCTGGCCCAAAAACGGGCGGTTCGAGCAATATCTGGTGTAAGTTCACGAACGTCATGTCGACCCCTTTTCAGTAGTCTGGGAATTTTGACACTGGCGTAACAATACGTTTTTTTTTTTTTTTCTTTAATGTCGTTTGTTGTTAATAATATCAGCTAATTCCCATGAGTTAGTAGCTTTCACTCGGTGTATACTAGACAGAATACGAATCTACATTTGCATCACACCACCTTGTCACTTGTGCAAAAAGGTGTACAATATTCTGCGGCATCCATTTTCCATAAGCTGCCACAAGAACTAAAGAATCTTAGCATCAACCCACACGCTTTCAAATCTAAATTGAAAAGTTACCTCATAGCTCACTCCTTTTATTCCGTAGAGGAACTCCTAGAAAAGTAAAACTATTAAGCTAATTCATTTTTTCTTTATTGATTCTTTTCACGCACATTACCCTACATTACCATACGCAACTTACCTGAATCGAACGTACAGTCTATCGTTGACAGTGTATTTCATCACAGTTTTCTGTTGTGGGCTCACTGCAACCCTGACAATTTGAATACCCAGTCTTCTACCTCTCCTGACACATTCTGGGACTACGCTTCCTCCGATGGAGAGTAGCTCACCTGAACCGGAAACGAGTTACACAGTCCCCAGTAACTCACACTATGGCAAGACTTGTCAACTGCCCTCCCAGAAGCCTCTGTATTACCTCTGACCACCAGCACGGAAAGCTGTTGATGATAAGGAGCGATCGTCCAATGAAGAAGCTTCACAGCATTATTTACAATACTCTGCAATCATCTGTAGGAAATCCATGTTTTTTTTAACTTCTACGCGACCAAATCAGTTCGATCTGTGATATGAAGTAAGATAACTGTTTATTGTAGTGTGGAACCTAAACAAAATCTTGTGGTGGACTTATTGCTTCCATCCAGCATCGACATAATCTTCCCACAGATATTTCATACACCTTTCGGTTGATTGGTAGACATGTCAGTAATTAATCTGTTGAGCTGACTATTTTCGCGAAATAGGCCTTATTGTATTGTAACTACGTTAAAATTTGTCATCACTCAACGCAAGCAGAACACCATCTGTAATGTTATATTCCTTCTAACATCATCTAATTTTTTTGCACAATTATTATATCTATGATGTAGTCTGGTGTGTAATGTGTAGTTAGCATACAAAACTGTAAATTAATAAATAAGCAGTAGTTTACTTAATTTTATTACTCAGGAAATTCTGTCAACAATACAATGTTTTCGTTATTTGACAAAAAGAACGTCTTATTGCAAAATGTTACTAACTGAAATTATACACAGTACACAATTCACATTTGAAGAGCGTAGAAGACATATATCAACATGTTTATACATTTAACACAAAACCATAGATTCTGACATTTCCTGTGAACTATATGGAATTACTCAAAACTAAATAGGCTTACTTTTCACAACTAACATCAGAGCTTCCTACTAGTGGTGTCTTATACATTACATCAACATTTCTATTAGATTCCAGAATTTGATTTTGTGCTCTTTTTGCCTTATAACATTAATTTAAGCCTCTAATAAGATTTTGTAAAATTTGATATCCTAAAATATTTCAACTATTATGCCTACCTTCACCCATAAATAGGAAAATATTGATTTTACAATTTCCTAACCGCAATATTTTTCATAGGCTAAATACCAATAACAGTTTATAGTCCGCATTCCTATGTTAATCTCTTACAATTGGTGTGAAAGTGGCATTATATTATAAACAGTAGTGTTTTGGAAACTGATCGTTACTCTGAACTTCTTGATATGCTTCAGTACCTGAAAAGACAATTCTTTGAGTGGTTTACCTTGTGTCACATGTAGATGACAGTGAACTTCTGAGTTGTGCTTAAAGCTACTGCTCTAGAACTATATAGAATATGACATGAACTAGTCTAGTACGTACTTATCCATTTTCTTGCCTGTAATTGAATATTTGAGAGACCAGAACAGGCTATATCGAAACATATTGTCAACATCAAAGTGCAAGTAATCAATTTACATTCTGGTGTGAACAATATATCTTTATTTCGCCTATTTTTCACTACGAACTTGTCAGCGAGAATAGACAGCGACACTGCTTCCAAAGAGGTAAAACTAAGACGAGGTAAGAAAGGATAGGTTCCGAACTATAGCCTAACTTTGCACAACGACAAGAGAAGCTGCATTTAAAAGTTGGTCTACAATGGAAGTATTCTAATCCATACAATAAATAACCTACATAGAGATTAATTTTTTTTTTATGTCAGTGTGCAATTAGACACAACTCGAAGCGGCTATTGATTCCAAAATAACGCCTAGATGATACATTTTACAGTTGTATTTTATTATGTATTCTGATGAAAACTGGTTAATTCAATGTTTTACTTTAGCCTTCAAATTGTACATCAGAACTAGACATGTATGTGTTCTGGAAGTTTATGTGATCCTGAATTGTAAAAAAAAAAAAAAAAAAAAAAAAAAAAAAAAAAAAAAAAAAAAAAAAAAAAAAAAAATAGCAATTTGAGTTTGCAGATCTCTTATATTTCTTTGAAAATAACTGGTTTCTGGAGCCAGCTGGCAACCTTCAGATCAATTTCTACTTGTCACCACAAAACTAGGTAATGAGAACAAACACCTAATTCTAGGGTGACAAGTTACTATGTAATTGTACCGACGTATCTGAAGATGGAGAGCTGCCCCAAAACGAGTCATGTTCAAAGAAATAAAAGCGATCTACAGAATGACACTCTACATTTTATTGGCATTGTATATTTCTGGTTAGCCTCTTCTGCTAATGTACATGTGAAAATACAGTATCACTTTACATATTATTGTGCTATACCTGATTTGTGAAAGTGAAGTTAATACATTTCATTTGGAACTATCGCTTATAATAAACTGAAACATAATAATAACATATGTAATTGTGGTTGCCATAATTGTGGTAATAATTTTTGCATCAATGACGAAAAGTCCACATGCACTGAAAACAGGGATACTTTGATTAATATAATGAGAGACAGCAGAAAGCCATAGCATGTCACACAAATTTTTTATGTGTTTGGTTCTTGCAAGAGCCATTTCCATTCTAGTGAGCAGAATACTTGTTCTGGATGCTGCAGAGATCACATTTTGACACAATATACAGAGGATCATTACTGCTGTAAGAGCCAGCATTGCACGGCTGCAGTATACAGTAACCTTTCCAAAATGTGTTGTGTTGCTGTTTATAGGTGAACGCATCCAAATGTCTGTCATAAGAGTACCAATTGCCCTTACACCTATGGTAATTGATTTTAGCACCATTAATACAAACCACAATCCATAGATTTTGTTCAAATAGTTGCATATATCAGTAGTAGAAAAATGTTCTCTCAATAACCTTTCAAGTCCTCTGAAATACCTTTTCTCATATTCATTAAAGCTCATAGTACTTTCCAGTGGTATAATCTGAAACTGTTTGTGTTCTATTTGCACCTCCTCTGCACCTAAAGTCAATAAGAAAGAGCTAATTGTATTATTTATTGTGATAAACTTGGACTTGCAAATTTCCATCCAGAAACACACGTGCAACAACGTGAATACATCTGTCATGTCAGTAAAGAACCACATGCTAATGTACGTGTCACCATTCACACAGATGTCAAATACTTCATCAGCAAGCCCCCAAGAAAAGAAGAACAGTGATGCAACAGAGAGAAATACCTTTTTCTTCTTGTACAACGCATCAAATTGATAACCACTTCCATCTTGGATAACGCCAACTATTTCCGAAGGAGTTGTGTAGTTTTCATTGTGGAATGATAAATTTCCTACTAATGCACTTACTGCACAACACAACCTGAGTAAACGTGAAATAACAGCAGGTAGGCTTAAAAGTGTTTGTTCTTTTTTTAAATGTTCTAAAATGACTATCACTGATACAGACACGTACGTAAAACCAAGAAGAAAAATATAGAGCAGAGATATCAGCGTCTTCTTGCACAATGGTGTAACTCCAACCAGTACTGATATCACGTGTATAAACTGCACGAGTTTGTCCTGGATGATGATCTGCAACAGAAATTCAATGTAAAGAGAAGTAACCCTCTTGATAAATAACTTCATAAGTCACAAAAAACCCACATATGGCGATAGCAAGAGTCTGTGAACACTGCAAAAGCTATAATAACTGTTTTGCCGACGTTGCGCCACAAAAAAGTAAACGAAGGAGGATCAATACAATTTAAGCGGTATGTAATTCATAGTAGCTAATAGCTAGTATAAAATTTAGTTTCGTACCACTACACTATTGAAACACAACAATAACCAATCTTTCATACACGATCATTACATTAAGGAATGACTGGCTGAGAACCACAAAAGACACAGGTAAAAAACTATGTTCACACACACACACTAAAAAAATATGCAGAGAATTCCCATAACAGTAGGTCATAATTTAATGTGGCTATGAAGCAGTGTATCATACATACTGTTATAAGGTACAGGTCAGCTGATGAAACTTCAATCTCCTTGAAAGGTATTTTACACCAGAGAGACTGAAGCACACAGACACTGTGTGTTGATTTGTTGATAGTTTACCGTAAACTTGGAACCCAGCGGTATGACAGCCTCCATATTATCGTGACATAAAACGTAGCTGAGGCTGCATATCGCACGCAGAATTTTTCTTCATCATTTTTTTTTTCATTCTATTTTTGAATAACCATTGCTTGGTGTTTTCTAAGAGGACATTATTTGCTTGCAAATATTGCGCTCCGAATAAGTCCGATACACAACTGCTAAAGTTATGCTAAGCGTTTTTTTTTTTTTTTTTTTTTTTTTTTTCCTTGCTGCTGTGCCACGTCACGCAGAGTAGGTTGCTATCGCGTAGCTCAATGGCGTGGGCTGTGCCCCATCAGCCAGCCAGTGAGCATAAATAATTTCCATGTTTTTATGCTCCTGATGCTTTTGAACCTTCTCCAAACTGTCGCCGTTTTTATATTAAAATCTTCATTTTATCACCATTTTTATATTTTATGTTCTTCTGTTTTTATATTGTACATCCGTGCGACTGAACAGCGACATAGGAATCTGCAGCCTGCCCTGACTGTCGGGATATCAAAAACACAATAAAAAAGCAACTCATCACGATGCAGAGGATTCCGTGCTCCCGAAGGCGGTTTCTCCAGGAACAAGCTCTTGCCCTGACATTGAGTCAGCTGATCTCTGCCAGTATTCGTAATGCAAGTAGCTTGGGTGCCCAAATTTTGGTTGTTGAGTTTTATGCTGTCCCGTTAGTTACATTTTTGACTGGGACAACGTTTGCAACTAAGGACAGCATTCTGAGAATAAAACTGGGCTTTATATCAAACAATCCACCCCACTCTTTAGGATGTAGGATAGAAAGAATATCAAAAGAAATAAAGGAACTAGCTCAACTGGTGGTATACTGTGCATTTACTGGTGAGTGGTGCAGTTAACCGACTCGTGGTATTTGTTGCTGAGCCACACTGACCCAGCAGACGTCACCAGGATGGTGGAGAAAGCCAGCTAGGAGGCTGGGAGGGCAAGTCGTCTGGCAATAGGCAGCTTGGCCCCCATTACATCTTTGGGTCAAGATGGAGGCAGCGGCTGGTGCATACAAGCTCAAATCTCGCAAAAACTGGATCTCTTTGGGATGTCCAGAATCACACACTAAAATAGTGACAGCCATCTGATGCCGATAGTCGGCATGTTGGAACAGGACAAGAAGCTGCAATTGTACCAAATTGTAGAGATGCTGCGCAGGAATGACCGTGTGGTTCTATGCACCATAGCAGTAACTAACTGCGTGGCCACCCCCACCGGAGATTCGAGTCCTCCGTCGGGTACAGGGGTGCGTGTGTTGTTCTTAGGATAGGATAGTTTGAATAAGTCTAGGGACTGATGATCACAGTAGTTTGGTTCCTGAACATTTGAACTGATCCCCCGTCACACCTTTCGTAGTTTGTATAAATAACCGACAGGAGTACATTCAGACACTGTACCTTGTTACAAATATCAGCAACAACAAAATCAGTAACCGCACATAGGCCACTGAGAAGATTCAGAGATGTTAGTACATTTTTGTTTGGAATGGTGGAAAAAACCAGGCTCAGACGAGCTGGATCTAAACCAACTGTAACAAGTCTGTATAGAGATAGCCATGTCCTACAACGATATACTTAACAACTTTTATGATAATGGCTAGTTACTGGCCGAAATCTGGATATGGATAAGTAAAGATTTAAAATAAACAACGAGTGTTTGGTAGGAGCAAACAAATTTGAGATGATAAAAATCCTCTCACCTCTGTATGTAAGTACTATTAACCTTTTGTAAGTCTTCAATTGAAGACAGCGCAACGTCTTGCTGATGGAAGTAGGTCACTTGCGGTTCTTCCTCCAACAGTGCGACAACCTTCTGATGCCGATAGTAGGCATGTTGGAACAGGACAAGAAGCTGCTATTGTGCATGCCATTCAGCTACCTGCACGATGAAGGCACACAACCGCAAGAGCGCAGCACAAACACGCCTGCCCAAGAGTCGCTCAACAGCATGGGAGGCATCCAAGTTCCACGATTAGAACCTGCTGAGTGGCATTGGCAGTGCCACAGTAGTCTCACAGAGCACAGCACATGTAAGAGTCACCCTCTATCCATTTAACTGCAGGACACTCCAGCGGTGCTCAAGGATCTAGATTAGATGTAGTACTTAATAAGATAGCAATTGCTCTCAGTGCACTGCTACTATCCACACATGATGTAGCTGCTAATGAGTCGCCGGCCGCGGTGGCCGAGGGGACTGCTGTGCGCCAGTCACGGTCTGCACGGCCACTAGGGTCGGGGGTTCGAATCCCCCCCCCCCCTCGGACGTGAATATTTGTGCCGTCCTTAGTGTAAGTTAGTTCGTAAGTTTAGGGACTGATGACCCCGTAGTTGAGTCCCATAAGCTATATTAACATTTGAATCATTTTTTGCTAATGAGTCAAATCATCTGGATATAGACACAGAAGAAGACAGTGGCTGGCATTTGGTGATGTAGACAGAATTTGATGAAGGGTGGTGAAGTGTCGAAATCGGCTACTATTGTTCCAACAGGCATGGATTTCATCCTTGTCAAAATTACAGATGGAATACCTTAATGCATTATCACTTTTTTTCCTTATTTCACCATCCATCTTATCTTAATATATATATAAAATATTGTGGTGTTTATGCCTATATTTCACTCTGTAGCCAAAAATACACATCGCAAACGAATAGTGTTTGTATATGGTAGTAGGTATCAGTCTCCCATTGTGCACTATTGTGGTAGATGGTTGATATGGATAAGGAGGTGGCAAATATGGCAGTTAAAAGTTACCGACTTGTATAAAATTCAACGTGTGGGTGTCAATATTTTCCTCTTCAGCAAAATCTACGCAGTTGAGACGAACGATCTCTATGTATTGTTGTAGTACAAAGTCTCCCGTTGTACACTATAGCAATTCCATGTCGATAGCTATAAGAGAGTGGAAGATATAGTGGTTGAAAGTCCTCAGCTTATATAAAATTCGGTCTGAAGACCAGAGATGAATTTTGACACAATAATAGCAAAGAAGTTATATACAGCGAAACGTGATGTACATTCTTCAGTTATTTTCCAGCAACACGAGTACAAATAAAGAAAAATAAGTACATATTGCAGTTTGAAAAGTAAAACTATCAAGAAAGATGCCAAAGCATAAGAAAGAAATTTCGCGTTCCCGATCCGTTTCTAAAAGACAGAAAACGGCGCTGAATAGTGAATCTTCAGACGATAGAAACTTGAAATTTGTAGAAGTTGTTTATCTTTACTGTAGGCATCAACGATTTTTCGATATTCCCATCACTAAAGGGGTGACATAGGGGATAAACGGTTTTTTGAAAATACGTTGCTATTAATGATAAAGCAATTTTTAAGCAAGAAATACAAAACTTTGGATTTATATTTTGATTAGAAATTTAAAAACAAGTCTTACGATACTTTTGGACATTCGACCAGTAAAAGGGTGAAATAAGGGAAAATTTTTAAGGGTGCTACTACGACTACTTTGATGCTGGAAATGCGAAAATTTAGATTTGGAACCATGGTTATAATATAAAAAAAAAAAGTGTTCCTGGATGTTTTGAATTCCGCCATCAGCGGTGCAATAGAGGATGACAAGTTCTATAAGTGATTAGGAAACCATTTTTAAAGCTAAATCTATGAAAATTTATATTTAGAAGTAGAAACTCCAATGCAGATCATCCTGTCTACGCATGCGAAGCAGCGTTAATTAAGCTGGTTCTAATACAAGGAGGTACAGAAGGGCAATTAAGTTGCTATTTACCTGGGAAATACCGCTTGCGTTATAGTGGCTACACATATTATTATTATTATCAATCCTGTCTGTGCCTACCACGTCCAGTCTAGAGCAGAGTTCTCTTATAAAACTCTTCAATCCTAACATTGATGCCTCGTGTAAAATTAAGTCTGTAACTTCAGAATCATTTTTGAATGAATCCAAGAGTACTTTTTCATTGGTCTACCTCCTCCTATCCTCGACTGCCGAATCCATGAGTCTCTTTTGTACCTTTCCTCCTCCTATCCGTGTAACATGACACCCACCATCTAAATCTGTTCGCTCTCAATGTTTGATCTATAGTGTTCGATTCCAGTTTTTCTTTGATTTCGTCATTATGGATACCTTGCTGCCATTGTTTCCCTCTATTAGTAACTACAAGCTTCTTTGCTACTTTTAAAACTGTAACCTCAATCACCTGTATTCCCCTATAACAAAGTTGGTCGAAAGATTGAACGCTGCACTGCTAACTTGACTGGTACTGATTTGCTTCCTTACAGACGAGAGTAGGTCGTTGTTGAACCCTCACTCCATTCTTTGCTACAACTTGATTCCATTTCTTTAAATGTTGTCATGTATGAGAACTACTTGAAACTGTTAAACTGTTCTAACTATTTTAAATAATAGTAAAGGATACTCAATCGTGTATAAGCTAATAATTATTTTATTTGCTCCATTTTACACCTTTCACAATTCAGTTTTATTGATCAAGGTCCATCATTTTCGATCTTGCATATGCATTAAATCGCTACCAAGGTATAATAATAATTGCATAACACAGGTGTTTTTTCAAGATATACAAGTCCCAAAGATTTTTTTAAATTTTATTATTTTCTATTTTTTTTTTTTTTTTTTTTTTCATGTTTTACATTTTTAAACAGGTCGGCACCGAAAATTTGAAGTAGTACACATCTAATACGCCACAACATAACTATAATTTGCCAAGCACAAGTAAACGTGACACTAGATCGCCAACGTAATGCCCGCCACGTGAGATAAATGCCGTTGTGTACAGTTTTCGCCTGCGACTTGTTTATGTCAAATCTAATCATAGACCGTTACTACAGGTAGTTATCTGTCAGTCCAGTGCCAGCTGCTGTCGCTGTCACATCGTTCAGAGTGCTGATCATAATTTAATTTGTGTGAAATTTCGTTGCCAGTCAGTTTCTTAATTTTCATTAGTGCTTCTATTTTTTAAGAGGTTTATTCTCACGTACTTAGCAGATTTCGTTGTGCTACTGCTTTAAGTGTTTATTGTCGCGTATTTTGAAAATACCGTTGTGTAGAGTTTTCGTCTGCGAATTGTGTATTTCAGAAAGTCAGAGACCGTTACTACAGCTAGTTATCTGTCAGTCCAGTGCCAGCTACTGTCGCTGTCACATCGTTCAGAGCGCTTAAAGTATCAAAATTTAATTTGTCTGAAATTTCGTTGCCAGTCAATTTCTTAATTTTCGTTAGTGGTAGTTTCTTAAGAAGTTTATTCTCAAGTACTTGGCAGATTTCTTTTGTGCTACAAGCTACGTAATTTAAGTATCAACTTGTCACTTCGTTCGTGTTTCGCTTTCAGAAAGCTTTTATTCCCGCGTGTTTGATAATAGTGTATTCTGTATAGTTTGCACATCTTTTGGGCGCGATCTGCTTTAATAGAAAAATACCAAAGATCGCTTTTTTGCAAATATTTTTGCACAACCAGTTTCAGCAGTCTAGCTTCCATCATCAGGTGCTCATTTACATCAAATGTTTATGGAGAGTGCTTAGTTTAAAAAACTTGCTTGTTTCATCTTACATTTTAAAATACATGTCACTAATACGTCCAGTAAGATAGGAGACATTTACAAATTCAACTCTGTAATAGTGTATTCCATAGATTCTCTTGTTTATTTTGAAAACAGCCAGAGACAGTTTTTTTTGTTTTGTCAGTATTGTTACCACTGACCACAGTTCAGTCAACTGCCAGCCGCCTTTATTGAAGTACTAGACAAGTCAAAAGTTGATTATTTAGTTTTCTACTCCCCACAGTTAATTGTATCGATAGGATGGATAGTATGTGTGCCTGCTGTGTGCGGACGCAGGAGGAGTTGGCCGCAGTTCGCGAACAGCTGAGCGCGTTGTTGGCTATGGTCAGCCGTCTTCAGGCTGCTATCTCAGGTTGCAGCGGTGGTGTGTCGATTGGGACACCTCAGGTGTCTCACGCTTCGCTCTCTGCTCCTGCTGTCGAGGCACCTTCAGGTGTACCGGACGTGGTCGAGCCGCCCTTTCCGCAAGGGGAGTGGCGGGTTGAACGGCGTTCGCGTCGCTCCAGGCGGAAGGCCAATGTGGAGGCTGGACGTCCGGCCACGCCCGTTCGTCCTGTGAGAGGACGTGTGGCCACTCCGTCAGCAGAGTCCGAGCAGGTGCACGGGGGGAGGGGATTATTAGTTATTGGGAGCTCCATTGTTAGATGCGTGATGGAGCAGATAGCGGATAGCGTCGAGATCGGGAAAGAAATCCAACGTGCACTCGGTGTGTCTACCGGGGGGGGGGGGGGGGGGGGGGCTCATGCGAGATGTGGAGGTGGCCTTAACGGCGGCTATCGAACATGCAGGCTGCGTTCGTCTGCAAGTCGTAGCTTACGTTGGCACCAATGACGCTTGTCACTTGGGTTCTGAGGACATCCTCAGTTCCTACGGGCGACTGGCGGAATTAGTGAAGGCAGCTCGCATGCGGGGTGCAAGCAGAGCTGTCGATTAGTAACATTGTTCCCAGGGTTTATCGGGGTTCTTTGGTTTGGAGTCGAGTGGACGGTCTGAACCAGAGGCTTCGCCGACTCTGTGAAAGTCATGGCTGCAGATTTCTGGATCTGCGTTATCGGGTGGGGAATTGTAGGGTGCCCCTAGGTAGATCAGGGGTGCACTACACTAAGGAAGCGGCTACACTCGGCTACACGCGGCTACACTCGGGTAGCAGAGCACTTGTGGAGTGTACATGGGGGTCTTTTAGGCTAAGCGCTAGCTCTGAAGAGATCTGGTCAGTCAACATTGGGAAAAAGAATTCAGGCCAAATTCAGCACAAAACTTCGACTATCAAAATATTAGTCGTGAACTTTCAAAGAGTTAAAAACAAAGTTCCCTAATTTGACGAACTGCATGGAAATTATTGTACTCAGATAGTTTTAGGCACCGAAAACTTGCTAAATCATGATGTGGCAAGTTTAGAAATATTTAGGGAGGCGTGGAATGTATATCGGAAAGACAGATCGGACACAACTTGAGGGGGGGGGGGTGTTCATAGTCGTGGACAAAGATATTGTTTCTACTGAGGTCGAGGTTGAGAGTAACTGTGAAGTTATCTGGGCACGTATAACCGGTCTAAGAGAAGTAAAGTTAATAGTTGACTGTGTTTACCGGCCCTCCAGTGGGGCTGTTGTCATTCAAAGAATGTCTACGCCAGGTAGTGAGTAGGTATCCGGGCCATGTCATATTAGTCGGAGGAGACTTGAACCTTAAGAGTATAGATTGGGACACCTCTAGTTTCATTTCAGGCGATACGGATAGGCAGCCTTGCAAGCTACTTTCGGATACATTTTCCGAAAATTGTCTTGAGCAGTTAAACCGGCAACCCAAACGTAATGGAAATATTTTAGTCCTTATAGCTACGAACCTTATTAACGATGTTAGTGTAGAGACAGGAGTTAGTGATCATTATATCGTCATAGCGTCAATGGTGACCAATGTTCATAAACCAATCAAGGAGGCTAGGAGCGTGTTTTTGTTCGGAAGAGCCGATAAGCAATTGTTGGGATCGCACTTAGAAAATGAGTGGACATCATTTAGTTCCGGGTCAATGGATGTAGAGGAATTGTGGACTAAATTTAAATGCATTGTACATAAAGGTTTAGGAAAATATGTGCCTGTAAAGTCGATTAAGGATGGAAAAGATCCACCGTGGTACAATAATAGCGTTAGAAAGCTACTGAGAAGGCAAAGCCTGTTGCACTCTCGGTTCAAAAAACAACACGCAAATGATGACGCAAAATTTAGTAGATATTCGTGCGTCTATAAAAAGATCGATGCGCGAAGCATACAATAATTACCACAGCCATACGTTAGCAAAAGATCTTTCCTAGAATCCGAAAAAATTCTGGTCCTATGTAAAATCGATAAACGGGTCAAAGACCACTATCCAGTCACTCGTTGATCATTCCGGGACAGTAATGGAAGAAAGCAAACGGAAAGCTGAAGTTCTAAATTTGTCATTTAAGAAATCTTTCACGCAGGAGGACCGCGCAAACGTACCATCATTTCATCGACGCACTAACTCCCAAATGGAGAATATAGTAAAAGATATTTCCGGTGTGGAGAAGCAGCTGAGAGAGCTAAATACAAAAAAGTCTCCTGGTCCGGATGGAATAGCAGTTCGGTTTTACAAAGAATTTTCGGTGGCAATGTCCCCTTACTTAGCTTACATTTATCGCTAATCTTTAATTCAGCCCAAAGTTCCTAGTGATTGTAAAAAATCACAGGTGATTCCCGTTTATAAGAAAGGTAAAATAACTGACCCACATAATTACATGCCAATATCATAGACATCACTTTCCTATAGAGTGTTAGAGCACATTCTCAGTTCGAGAATGCCCTTTTCTCACAAGACGTCATGCGCGCAACAAGCCGGGCAACAAGCATACAGTGGTTTTCTCGATTTCAAAAAGGAATTTGTCGCGGTGCCACACTGCAGACTGGTAACGAAGATACGAGCATATGGAATAGTTTCACAAATTTGCGACTGGCTGGAAGACTTCCTAAGTAATAGAACGCAGTTCGTTGTTCTCGACGGCGAGTGTTCATCAGAGTCAAGTGTATCGACAGGCGTGCCCCAGGGGAGTGTGATAGGACCGCTATTATTTTATATCTATAGAAATGATCTGATGGACAGAGTAAGTTGTAATTTTCGGCTGTTTGCTGATGATGCTGTGGTGTATGGGAGGGTGTCGTCTTTAACTGACTGTAATAGCATACAAGATGACTTACACAAGATTTCTAATAGGTATGAAGGATGGCAGTTAGCTCTAAAAGTAGAAAAATGTAAGGTGATGCTCATGAGTAAAAAACCCAATCCCATAATGTTCGAAAACAGCATTAGTAGTGAGCTTCTTGATGCAGGCGCGTTGTTCAAATATCTAGGCGTAACACTGCATAGCGAACATTTAAGGACAGTTGTGAGTAAGGCGGACAGCCGACTTCGGTTTATTGGGAGAATTTTGGGAAGATGTACTTCATCTGTAAAGGAGACCGCATATAAAACGCTTGTACGTCTTGATTATTGCTCAAGTGTTAGGGACCCGCAGCATTTCAGTTTAAAGGAAGACTTAGAAACAGTTCCGAGATTTGTTACTGGTAGATTCGACCAGTGCGCGAGTGTCACGGAAATGCTCCGGGAACTGAAATGGAAATCGCTGAAGGAAAGACGACGTTATTTTCGAGAAATTCTGTTGAGGATATTTAGAGTGCCGGAATTTGAATCTGAGTGTAGAACGATCTTCCTGCCGCCTACTTACATTTCGCTCGTACGGAGGCTTATGGACATTCGTTTTTTCCTCGTTCTATTTGGGAATGGAATAGGAAAGGAAATGCCTAGTATTGGTACAGTATACCCTCGGCCAGCAACTTAACGGTGGTTTGCGGAGTATACATGTAGATGTAGAACGTGTGCTGCTGCTACTGTGAGCGGTTTTAATGCCGCCGCGACCAGCTTTGATGCTGCTATGCTGAAGGTACGAACCGATTGTTCATACGCGGTGACCTGCTACTTAGCAGGTCAGCGGTGACACCGAGTGGAATCTTATGAACAAGAATAGTGTTATTTTAGTTCTTAAGTTCTACACGCAGAGTTTCATGTTAATTAAACTGTAGACCTCTCTCTTTGACTAGTAACATAGAAGCTGCTTAATTATTTTACGAGCTGATTATATACACTCCATTTCCATAATGTTGCTCCTCTTCTACTTTCAAATTAATGCAAGCCTACTAATTTTATTTCCTGTGCAATTGTTTTCGTAGTATAAATGGTTAAATTATAATAAGTGTAAAAATAAGTAATAGATTAATAAATTCAATAGGCTTTATTTTTAAAAAATGAGCCCCCTCCCCCCCCCCCCCCCAGAACCAAATCCTGGCTGCGCCACTGGACAAGTCCACAGTGAGTACCAACCTAACATCTCTAAGGTGCACTCAAGCATGATAATATTATTGGCCGGTATTACTCGGCGGAGGAAACTGTGATGTCAGACAACTATCTAGACATGTTACAATTGTATGCAGTGCCCGAAATTGAAGGTGAAGGTATCATTGTCCAACAAGACGGCACTCTCCCACACTACATCAATGTTTGGGAGTTTCTGGAAACAAAATTTCCAAAAGTCATTGTTTCATGACTTTGTAATCCTGAGGGACCAAACTGCTGAAATCATCGTTCCCTGGAGTGACATTTATACTAATGTATGCTAAGAACAACACGCACACACACACACACACACACACACACACACACACACACACACACACACGCGCGCGCGCGCGTGTCCGAGGGAGGACTCGAACCTCCGACAGGGACCGGCCGCGCAATCCGTGGAAAGACGTTTTTGGCCACATGACATTTCCCCAGCGATGAAAAGGATCAACGCTACACCGCCAAGTACTGGAAAGCATTCCAACGACTCATGGTACCCATCCCATCCTTCGCTACTTGCTCCTTCATAACAAACATCCCTTACCTGATGACCTGAGCAAATCTGACTTTGCATAGTATCTTTGAGACATCTTCTCTACCCCGACTATCCTGACTTTGTCTAATCCCAATCCCGACGAACGCACGGATACCACAGTCCCACCCTTGGTTACCAGCTTGCCGGCCGCGGTGGCCAAGGTGACTGAGGCGCTTCAGTCACGGTCAGCACGGCCACTACGGTCGGGGGTTCGAATCCCCCCTCGGGCATGGATATTTGTGCCGTCCTAGTTCGTAAGTAGTTCATAAGTAGTTTGTAACTTTAGGGACTGATGACCCCGTAGTTAAGTCCCATAAGCTTGACAAACATTTGAACATTTTTTTTGGTTACCAGCTTCCTGTACATGTACAACATACCACAAAATATAATTAAACGCGCCTATCGCAGCGTAGGATATAAAAAATTACTGCAGAAAATGCAACATGGGCCCAGACCACTACAGAATTACCCATCAACACCTCAGAGAAACCTCTATCTCCTTCCTCATCAACTTGCAGTCCTGTACAGCACTATCATATCCACAGGGTACTATTCGGACCTGCGGAAAAACTCCAGAACCCTTCTTTTTCTTCAACCAAACAACCTTAAACTGGTATTTCTTTTTACCGTTCTATCTCCTCCATCTCAATGTTCAGCAAAGTCCCGAAATCCATTTTCTCACAACGCATCCACCGACATCTCCACCGACATCCCCTGCTTCCTGTTAACGAGTGTGGCTTCTGTTCTTTCTCCTGTGCCTATCACCAATTCCTGAAACACTCCCATCTCCTATCCTAACAGCTCAACGGCCACAAATTTTCCATATTTTTATCTCCCTTGGCCCACAGAAAGCATAAACTGTGCATGGCATTCCGGCCTCCTTTTCAAACTAATGCACCTCCAATTAATTGTAACGGCCTTATTTGTAACCTTCTTTCCAATTTTCCATTCTACTTACCAGTTAACTATACCGGCTCGGTGACCGACTGTCATGTTGTGTACGTAATTATTTCTCATCACGTCGAAGTGACGTAAAATAAAGACTTGCATTAAGCATATTTCATATATAAAAACGCCTAGTCTTTAACAAATTATAACTGAATTTTTTCACTACCTACATAAATGACTTTGACGAGTTTACTAGACTTATAACAGCCTAACTAGTATTGCGTTGTCTAGGCAACTATGACCAATCTAACAACAAATAAATAAAAGTGAATGAGCCACGAAAGTGTGGGGGACGTTCAGAAAACATGTGTATCGGAGTCCACAGATTGAGTGAAGAATTTAAAGAAAACGTTTCAGACGCGCGGGATTATCCGAGCGGTCTGGAGCGCCACGTTATGGATTGCGCGGTCTCCCGCGTCGGAGGTCCGAGTCCTCCTTCGGACTTGGATGTGTGTGCTGTCCTCATGTTAGTTTAACTTAGTTTAATTATTTTGTAAGATTAGGGACTGATAAACAACATAGTTTGGATCCATAGGATTACAAACATTTGAACATTTTTGAAAAAGTTTTAATTTCTGATACGAGTAGAATGACTTCAAGGAATCAGAAGAAAAGGCTCACTCTAATTTTCTGCAGAATAAAACGGGTTCCCACGATTATCAATACTGAAAGCAATGCAGGTAAATAACTATTTTGTTCATGTAGTCTGAAATTATAGAGTAAAGTTGTTAGAAAAAAAATCTACACATGAAGCTATTCATCTTGAAAGTTTCGCAGCAATTACAAGATTAACGGTAAAGAGGTGAAAATAGAAGATGCACAAACTGTTTATAGGATAAGTAAAAGCTCTAACAAAGAAATAATTCATAAGACGTGCCATTACCGTTAAATTGCCTCTACTGTAACTTCTTAAGATGTCCAAGATTGTAAAATAAAATAAATAAATAAATAATGGACCATCAAAATATATAGAAAAATTACCATTTCTTATTGCTTCTTCAGTTAGTAGTGGCACAAAACGGGCTAATAAAACCGTCTTGATTGCTTCTCAGCATGTGACTTGTCAACACGTTGACGTTTCAGGTACCCTGTAGAAGAAACATAGGTCAAAAACACGACCAAATACAGATCAAACTGGAACTGCCAACATTAGTTATAAATCATCAGTTTTTTTTACATCCATGCAGCCCAAGTGCCTCATATAAGCCTCGGGCATCCTAATTTTATCCAAATAATCTTTACAGGATATAAATGTAGTAGGCAGAAAGAATATATATACAGTAGCTTCTGCCCTGGGACCATATGTTGGCAACAGAATAAATATGTGAGAAATTTCTATAAAACTGCACAGCAACGAGACATGAATAGCAATAAATGAAAACTGCGAAAATAATCAAATACAGTTTTACCTTGCCAAGAAGTTTCATTTCAGACACACTCCGCTGCAGAGTGAAAATATCATTCTGCAAAAATAATGTTTGTAAAAACAACCACATTATTTGTAACAAATTGCTAGGTATTTATCGAAAATATAAGCGTTGTCTATGAATTGACACCTCCTGAACTCGAAAATGATATACCAAACATCACATAAGCCATAGTTTTTGCAGCTATCAAATACAGTTTCGATTAATGATAATGCAATATAATTATACCGTAACATTCACGAAAGCACCATATAAAGCTGAGATTTCAATATTTAATGTAGGAATGGTCATACTGGTCTGTGGCAATCACTGGCCATGAAGGTAGGTAATGGGTTCCAAGGGACAAAAATATCAAGTGTGACCATTGCCACCTCTGCGCATCAAACTCGGCATGGCGAATCAGTTTGTCATGAGTGGGAACAGTTTCAAATATCTAGGTAAACAAGTTCCCCAATCAGCGTCATGTTGGGAAACAATTGTAGCACAGAATATATTGACACACATGAGAACATGCTGAATAAATTCAAATTACTGGGATGCTCAATGAGTTTGAAGCTACATATTTTATATTCGCTCTTTGACTGTTTTCCTCCAAACATGCGTGCTCTAAATGAGGAACAGGGTGAAAGATTTGACCAGGATTTCAAGCACATGGGACGACGATGCCAGGGAACTTATAATGTTCGGAAGACTGGCGGCTACTGACCGTGAGCACAGGAAAATGAGATAAGAGGAAAAGTAGGGCCAGGCCATCACAACTAACACAGTCCGGAATGAATGTGATTCGTGCATGCTTTGTTCCACATTCTTTGCATGCTTTTGTTCACTGTGTTCATATTTTAGTATGTTGTTTTAAACTTCTATTCTACTTCAGCTTGAATTGTGCGCCAAACATATGTACTACTTCAATACGTGACACCAATATTGACAAAATATACTATTCGTACCACAGCGCATGGTGACACGATGTTTCGAGTTTCAGTGTCGAATTCAGAGGACAAATGCACACAAGTAACATGAACATTTGCAAAAAACTTTTTTTTTAAAAAATTACGTAGTGTTACCCATAACACAACACGTCAATCACACAAGAACTGATAGCCAAAAAAAATTATCAATCGACTTGGGAAAAAATTAAAGTCAAGAATATGTCGTAAGACTAAAAGAAATAAAATCCGCGAAAAATAGTGAACAATGAAAATAGCGAAACTATCATAACGCTGACCAAGAAAGAAGTGATAAATACCACCTGCAGGTAGGATACACAATAAGAAGAATAACACATAGAATTTTAACAGGTGAGAAAATAAGAAGATGAGACGTGGTGCAATGTTACCACCAGACACTGAACCAATATTCTATTTTTATTTCCAGATCCTACTCCACTTTTCATTAGGTGGTATTTTTCACAGTGAGCCGTTAAACACAGTGACCCATTTGCTATTTAAATTAAAGTAGTGGGTAAATGTTGGAACTCTCTTTCTCCTGCGATCATCAAAATAAATCCAAATAACACCGCACACATGCATCATAGTCACGAAAGCAACAGGTAGGTAACAGAAACACGAAGCGCCAGTATCAATTACAAAACCTTTCAACTTTCAGTTAGCTATGTGGATGAATAAGATACTTCATTTTATTGGTGATCCGTATAATACACAAGGCATTTACAATTTCAGCTGACAGAACAAAATGTCACTGAAATAACACAAGAAGTTCGATAAAAGCACCTGCAGATGGAAAATCGTTCATGTTCGAGACCATATCTTAGAGCTCTCTACTGAATATATCTCAGTCTTACCTCTGCATTGCTATGTATCCGCGTTTCACTACATACACGGCTGGTGACGAAATGAAGTGCACAGTGCAGCAACTATACTTCGAATAAGATAACGGTCGCCCCTTATCCCGTTAAGTGCGAAATCAATCTCCATTAAGAAATTGACTTTTGCCTTCCATCACATTATTAAAGTACACGAATGGTGTTCCACTGGCTTATAAGGTGAAAGTAAGCCAATAGGGGTGTCCAAGGGATTGGATGTTCTCTTATTTTTAGTTAGTAGGATATTTGAATGTGACATAGACCTGCCTTAAGTGACATTCAGAACAGAATAGACGTAATCAATACTCATTAAATATACTAGGTAATGAAAAATAAATTTTTCAGTAGGGGAGACCGGGGCTAGTTGTTACAATTTTTTTTTTTTTTTTTTTTTTTTTTTTTTTTTTTTTTTTTTTTTTTTTTTTTTTTTTTTTTGGAATCTCGTGTACCTCGACACAAAACACGTATGTTGATTGGACAGATGCCAAAAGTTAGCAAATTATTTAGAGTTCAATTAAATTTTTGTCATAAATGTAAGCTCAGATTGATAAGCTCTATATCAACTTTTTGCTAACTTGTATGATGTAACAACCTCCCCACTGTGGGGAATCTTGTTACACTATATGGGGTTAGTTGTTATATAATAAGAAAAAATATATTTTTGGTCCCATAACACAGATTTATTTAATCATTAGTTTTAATGCAAGAGGTGGTAACAAATCATAAAACTTGAAACACATTACTAATATTAACATACGGTCATCGTTAATCTGACGATGAAATATCAAGTTCATTATCAGTGCTACAGTTTTACAAATAAAGAAACTGTCATGCTTGGCACACGTATTATGTGCCCACCTTTTACATTTTGTGCACTGTAGCCATGTGGTTGGTGGTCTTGACAGAGAGTATGGTTCCATACACTCAATACACACGCAGTCGTCTTCCTCACCAGAGGATTCTAAGATCTTATATTTTCGTTTCCCCGTTTTTGCTTTCTTGTTTTTATTTTTCGGCGCCAACACCAGTCGTCGTCTTGCAGGTTTCTTTTGTCTATTTGTCTGAGCTGGCATGCCGCTTTTACTGGTGAAGCAGTCAGCATAGCACTCACTCGTTTATCCCTTCTTACTGTTTTCTTGCGGGCAGGAGCTGTCGGGAAAGGCCTCAGTTCTTCAGGTGGCACATGTGTGTCTATGGATTTTGCAGAACTGTTAATGTGCAAGGCGTCGGACTTGATTTCACACTTGTTGATGTGCTAAGAACGCCATCCCCTACTGCGTTCGTAAGAGACACAGAAAGCCGAGTTTCATCTTCGCCAATAATCTACGACGCCAAAGTTGGCGACGCTGACAATGAAAAGTAAGCTTCCTACCTCCCTTTGTTGGTTCCATTCGGTAACAAAACCTCTGTAGGATCATAAAATTTATATTGTACTTTTGGGTAGCTTTCCGCAGTGAAACTGTACGTAATAGGTTGCAAGACATGCAACTTCCCTCCCGGCGTCCAGGGTAAGGTCCAGCTTCGATACCTAGACACCAAGCAGCCGCGGTGCAAAAAGCTACATCTTTAGATAAACTTTGGTAATAAATCCAGAGAGCCTGGTATGAGATCAGAAGCGACGAATGCAGGCGTTTGGTAGAGTCTATGGGTAAGAGGTGCAGGGTAATCCTCAAAAATAAGGGTTATCCCACAAAGTACTGATGCACTCCAATGCAAAAAAGACTGTTCCTGAAAATTTCGTAAGACTGAGATCAAGTACAAAATATTTGTGTCAATTAGCTCTATTTTTTTGACCCTGTGATCTGGTATTCTTTTGCAAATATTGATTATTTTATGTTGTGCAGAACCAGTTGCCACCGATGTGGAAGACTTAGTTTACCGTTAGCAGATCCTGTTCTGTTGATGGTGCGAATGGAGCGGTCTACTGCCTGACAAGTCTCTGGAAGCGAATGTCACGAAGTAGTTCCTTCATCTTCAGAATCAAATCAGAATCACAAGGATGGGAATATGGAGGATGGTACAGTACTTCCCAGTCCCGTCTACCGAACAGAGCAGCCAAAGCTTGTGTAGTATGCGCCCGTGCATTGTCTTGCAAAACTGAATGTGGTACAATGTGATTCTTTGGTAATTGTTCCTGTGCAACGTAAAATTTTGTTTCTATCATAGTACAAACATGTCTAGTAATAAATGTGCACTTTATTTCAAACGGCTTTGCCAAGTATCTCTTTGATTAGGTAGTACTGCTGTGAAGCTGATTAGGTCGCAAATTCTTTGTTATTGGTCACACTTCATGTACAGCATGCTCTCAAAATTGACGCGTTTCGGAATTACCATCATCAGATTAGCATCTCTTCCGTGTCATGTGCACACGTGAACAGATGGAAGATGTTCTTCAATATACATACAAAAGCAGGTAGTCTGCGACCTAACCAGCTTCACAGCAGTACTACCTAATCACTTCATCATGGTCGCCTACCTCCTCAGTGACTTTATGTCGCATTTACAAGTATCTCTATTATTTTGACCGCTAATATATATATATATATATATATATATATATTCCCTCATTTTTCTGGAGCAATTTAGGGAAACGGGCAACGTTTTTCAGGACGGACGGACGCGGATTTCAGAAGTAGTCCTCCCACATGACCTGCACACGTTTAGTATTTGATAGATATTTCTTTTTGAGACTGTTAATATTAGTGAAATTGCGAAATTTCTATTCAAAATCGAGGAGAGTATTGTACCTGAAGCCTGAGCGATATAACGCCTCGGGACGAGTTTGCGATACTTGAAGTAGGTGGAACGTGTTAGCGCCAGGATTCTGCCTGGAACAAGTCCCGCACATTAACTCCCTATCCCATTCCCCCAAATTGGTCACGTGACGTCTGACACTCGCTACTTCTACTTTTGCGACGATTTATGGAGTTCATCTGCCAGGATCAGATTCGTATTGTAACATGTGTTTTCTTCTAGCTGTTACGGTACGGGGATGTTTTTCAAGGTAAGGCATTGGCCCAGTACACCGTATCAACGGCATAATAAACTCAGAAATGTACAAAGATATCTTGGCACGTCATTGTATGATATGTTATAATGAAGTGTCATTGAACATGACATAGAACCTCTGACAATAAAATTAGGTAAATAGCCCTTAACATTAATGCAGATGAACTATGAAATACACTTACCTTACTCTCCTGCAAAATAGTCACATCTCATAACTATGTACAGCTGAACTCTACGATATATGTACTGGAAGCTTCGCATGAAGTCTTCCTCTCAGATGGTGATCAAAACACATGTCACGTTTCGTTCGATGGCAGGAATATCGTCCTCATCCCTTTCAAATCGAGTTTCAGTCGAGGGAATAGGAAGAAGTCTGGAAGATTGAGATCCAGCGAATATGGTGGATGTTCAAGTTGTACCACCTCCTTTTTTCCATAAAATGTTTGGCGATATTGGCGTTGTCGTGCACCTTAAACATCCAGCATACTCACCAGTTCTCAGTCCTCTCGACTTCTATGTATTTCCTCGACTCAAATTCGCTGAGAGAACAGTTATTTGACGATAGTTCTAGCATCTAACGAGACGTAACGAGGCTTTTGAACCCCATCCCAAAGGAAAACTTCGTGCGAAGCTTTCTTCAAGACATGTATCGCAGAGGTCAGCGGGGCATGGGTACGGGAGGTGACTATTTGGAAGGACAGTAAGGTAACTGCAGTCCATAGTTCACCTTAATGTTACAAAGCTATTCATCGAACGTTATTGTCATTGGTTGTAAATTAAAGTAATAAATTGAACCTGTTCACTGCGCTCGAGTGAGTATAGGCATGTAACTGTGGAAAATATGGAACTGTTTATATTATCTTTTATGTCATACATTTGTTTAAAAAAATCTGCGATTTTTAAATTCATGAAATAGAAGTTCATTCTGCAAATGGACTCACCCGTCTCCGTCACCAGCGTGCGCACAATCGAGAGAAACAGTCACTTGTGAGCGAGCGGTCTAACGTAACGGTATTAATGTGTTTTTGCAACAGGAACAATGCACAGTATTACTGGTCGTTACTGCAGCATCATCTGCGACCAGCTTTGCGAAAGAAGCGGCAACACTTTCTGCGCAACCCATCTGTCATTTTGCAAGACAATGCACGGGCGCATACTACGCAAGCTTTGGCTGCTCTGTTCGGTCGACGGGACTGGGAAGTACTGTACCATCCTCCATACTCCCGGATTTCTGTCCTTGTAAATCTGATTTGATTCTGAAGATGAAAGAACTACTTCATGGCATTCGATGCAGAGATTTGACAGGCAGTAGACTGCTCCATTCGCACCATCAACAGAACAAGATCTACTAACGGTATACCAAGCCTTCCACATCGCTAGCAACGGGTTCTACACAACGCTGTTGACTACTTTGAAAGACAGTAACAGGTGTAAACATGTTACGCTTCTGTATCGGTTGTGAATAAATAGTTGCCGCTACGTAAGTCCAACCCTCATATTTACAAATAAGAGTGTGCCTTCTATCGGTATGAGGTTCTTCCTTTCGTTACTTTTTTTCACGAAAGATGACATTTCTGTTTTTTAAACAACAAGCAGTAATATTTACATTCCTTCTTGTCACAAATTTTTCACAATTTTGCTTCCAAAAATGTCACGATTTTCGAGGACATTGGTAGACTGTACAGCTTTAATTGTTTCGGATGAAACGAGTAACAGTGGAGTTACATTCTTGCCCATCACAAATATTTGGCGGTTATTTCCGATTCCGAATATGTCGCTATTTCTAATGGTATGATTAGGCATCATGGGGCTACCATAATAGTCGAAAAGTCATTTTCGTTGCCCTCTAATACGGTGTGTGATCATCTCCGATGGCCAGTACATTGCACACCTGCGTGGCATGAATGGTATGAGATTACCACTCTCGAGGGATATTTGGCCATTCGTCCATGAATGCAATATCCAGGTCTGCAACCGTTGTGGGGGGAGGGGGGTGCTGGTCTGGCTGCAATGCGTCTGCCAAGTGTATCCCAGTCATGCTCAATCCGTTTTAAGTCCGGTGAACAAACTGGTCACTCCATTCTTTCAGTTCCCTCAGCTTCAAGGATGTTGTCCAATAGCGAAGCTCTGTCGGACGAACGTTATCATCTACCAGAAGGAACTCATCTGCTATAGCACCAGCATATGTCACAACAAAAGGTCGAAGGATCTGGTCACTAAACCTCTCAATAGTCAAAACATCATTCTGAACGACATACAGATCCGTACGTCCACCAATATTGACTCCTACCCACACCATTCGTCCACCACCATGATAGGGTAATGTTTGCTGTACATAAGCAGGATTTTTCCGAGTTCCAAGTCCTCTCCAAATGAGGGAACGACGATTAGCCGGTGTGAACAACATCACGGAAACCGAGGTAGTGGTAATAACAGAAACTTGCTACAGAGGCGGTTGGTGTTGCGTTCACTCTACCAAACGAATTATACAAGTAGATGAGTTCAGACAGTGTAGTGAGCAAGTACTGCACCGTGATTTACCCGAAGCTATAACATGGAGAACGATGGAACATTGGAAGCGTGGCAGACACAGAGGGAGGTGGTTGCTGCTATTCGAGTATACCATGTAATTTCCAGGATCTGGACCCGATTCCAGACATCAGGAACCGTTAAAAAAAAAAAAAAAAAAAAAAAAAAAAAAATCAAAGTCCTCCAGGCAGAAACAGGACGCGCAATATCAACAAAAACAGTCCGAAATCGCCTTCGGGAATATGGCCTTTAACAAAGCAACAATTAACTGCAGGAGCCACTTGCAATAGTGGCCAAAACGTCAGTGAAGTGTTTGATATTTTGACGATGCGGTCCAACACCCAGAAGAGTTTTATATACAATGACAACGGCCGCGGAAGCCTTCGTTTACATTCAACTGCAGGGGCGTTTATAGAAAGATCCCTGTCCCGGAACTGCTCTCACAATAGTGACAATGCCCACATAGTACTAGGGACGGAAAGCTGGCTCAAGACGGATTTCAACAGTAGTGAATCCCTAAACTAAGACTGGAACATAGACCGCAGAGATAGGCTTAACACTGAAGGGGGAGGCGTGTTTATAGCGACAAAGTATACGGCTGTATCGAGTGAAATTAGTGCAGATTCGGAATGTGAAATAATTCGGGTGAAAGTAAGCGTGATAAGTGGCTCAAATATGGTCTTTGGAAGTTTTTATAGTCCACCTAGCTTTCCAGCAGTACTGGCGGAAGGTCTGAAGGGAAAACTTGGAAAATATTTCCTGTAGGTTTCCTAGACATGTCATAGTTTTAGGTGGAGATTTTAACTTACCGGATAAAGACTGGGAGGTAGACGGGTTTAATACAGGAGGCAGTGACAGAGAATCGAGTAACATTTTTCTACGTGCAGTATCCCAAAATTAATTTGAACAGTTAAATGGAGAGCTGACTCGTGGTGATAACGTGTTACACCTGCTGATGACAAATATACCCGAATTTTTCGATTCAGTCTGCGTGTTTCAGGAAATTAGCGATCATAAGACCATTACAGCATAAATGAATACTGCTGTAAATATAGATTTAGAAAAAGCGAAGAGGGGCAGATTTCAAGAATATTTGATTGCTCAATACGGTAGTTTGTTTCTAACGCTTACAGTATTGAGCAACTGCGGAAGAAGTTCAAGTACAACGTACAATACGCTTAAGGTAATTATGTGCCAAGTAAAATTGTATGAGATGGGAAAGATCCCCATGGTTCAACAACCGCGATAGGAAATTGTTATGAAAGCAAAGAGAACTTCAGCGCAAATATAATTGTAGTCAAAGTCTACTAGACAAGCACAAGTTAAATGGTGCCAGAATTAGCGTAATGGCAGCCATGCGAGAGGTGTTCAACGACTTGGGGAGTAGTGTTTTGTGTACCGACTTGGCATAAAATCCTAAAAAATTTTGATTCTACGTCATATCGGTAAACGGGTCCAAACCACATATCCAGACGCTCTTTGAGCATAATGGTGTTGAAACCAGGTGCGGCTCGTAATTAAAGGCTCTGATGCGGAGCCGCCCCTAAAAAATATTTGAAATATATGTATCAACAACATTTTACAGAATTATAATCATAAGAATTCATTTAGCATTTTCCCGTCACACGGATGTAAATAATGAAGATGAATGTTTTTGGAACTATTGATATTCAACAATGTTTATCGATCGGATAGTAGACTTAAGGCTGCGCCTTGAGATGCTTAGCTCCATGTAGTGGAGGGTTGGGAGGGGGGGGATTCGTTGGTATTGCTTTTATGGGCGTCTAGAGGGCTCCGAGCTTGTAGCCTAAGAGTGTCCTACCCAAGGAGGTTAGAATAATATTTTTACCTCCATGGTCCTACCAAACTCCACACTACTGTCACGTTCTTCTACTTACTTCAAAAGAGAATAAAGAGTGGCTGAAACTCCATTATCAAATCTCTTGTCTCTGTATATGTCTATTATGTTTTGGTGTGCGGTTAATCACTCGTTATTTTTACTGTTTTAGTAGAGTTTTAGATAACTTTTTGTTTCTGATATTGGCCGTTGTATCCGGTGTTAGAATAAGTTCGCAAATCTCTCACTAGAGTCCACTACAATGCGGTACCGTAAAGTGTCACAACCTAGCGATAGAGTCGCGAATGATTTAAGAAAAAAGCGCGCGAAATAGGTCCCGTACTTTCGTTGCCGTTCTCGCTGATTTGAATTTGCGGTTAACGTGTGTTATCAGTTTCGTCTTTTGTGCGTGTATTGTGGCTAAGTTTTAGTGACTTTCACTTTCTTTCGAGTAATTTGAGCATTCTGCGAGCTAGAAAACAGCACAACAAGAATTCAGTGTGTAATTTATTAGGTCAAAACTTGGATCATGATACTGGGATGAAAGTGGAAGAACTTAACATTAATCAGGAACAGAAACAGTGTAAATTCAGACAAGGGTATACACGCGATTTTAACAGTGTTGTACAATACAGCTGAGTGGTTGTGTGGTTGTGAAGTGAAAAATGCATTTTTTTGTTTCACGTGTCTCGTTACAAATAGTAGAGATGGCGCCTGGACTGAGGTTGGTATTAGAGACTTAAAAATTTTCACGCAAAGGTGGAAAAACATAATTCCAGTGAAAAACATTTAAATGGTTTCATTGAATTTTCAATGGTAGGGAAAGCAGACATTATGTGTCAGCTAGATAGTGCTTACCGCTCCAATATCAAGGCATATAATGAAACTGTGTCAAAAAACCGATATATATTGGGCAGACTGATAGACTGCATTAAATTTTGTGGGAAATTTGAGCTTGCCTTAAGGGGGCATGATGAAACCGAGACTTCAAGTAATCCAGGAATTTTTCGAGGGCTAGTTGGTCTTATGTCAGAGCTGGACAGCGTCTTGAAGCAGCACATTGAAACATCAGAAAACCGGGTTTTCTTAGGCTTGTCAAAAACAATTCAAAATGATCTGCTAGAATCGATTTATGAAGTATGCCTTAATCTCATAAGGAGTGAACTGTCGCAGATAAATTACCTCGCAATCGAAGTTGACGAAACGACTGACTGTGCAAATTTGTCTCAATTGGTCCTCATAATTCGGTATGAATTACTGGGGAAAATAAATGAAAGATTTATTTACTTTGTACGAGCGAAAAGCCACACTGCAGAGAATGTAACTGCAGCTATTCTCTGCGAGCTGGAAAAATGAATATACATCAAAAACCGGAAAAACTGATAGCTCAGTGTTACGACGGTGCTCTTGTTATGAGTGGCCGCAATAATGGAGTTCAGATAAGAATGCGCACTTTATTCACTGTTACGCACATCAGTTAAATTTGATTGTTTTTTTTACGTTGTGTGACAAGTAACAAGCAGGTGCGAATTTTTTTCAGCAGTTTGAAAGGAATTTCTTCGTTTTTCTCCCAGTCACCTAAACGGACAGTAGTTCTTGACGATATAGTGAAAAAACGCATTCCTACATGTCCTCAGTCCACCAGATGGAATTTTAAATCGAGAAGTGTGACAACTGTACACAAATACCTGAACGAAGTTGTTGAGTGTATGGAAAAAATTATTGACGATGATAGCAATGATTACAAGACAGTAAACAAAGCTAAGGGACTGAAGGGTTTTCTCCAAGACGAAGACTTCCTCTTCTGGTTACGTTTCTTTAATAAAGTCATGACTCATTGTGACATCCTGTTCAACCAGTTACAACAAAATAACATTGACGCAGTGAAAACTATTGAATATGTAAGTAATTTTGGAACTTGTAACCGTCAAATTCGGGCCTCACTTGACACAGTCACTGTCGAGGAACAAGAAGAACCAACTGCGAAACGGGGACGCTTCACAGACTCAAGACTAGCGTGGGCACGAGCCGTCTGCGACCACATCATAGTACAGATCAGTGACCGATTTAGTTTTAGTGATTGATCACTTGTCAATCGCACAGCTCTTTGAACCGTCATTGTTTTCCAATTAGCAGATTGTTTTCCCCGAAAAAGAACTGAAAATAGTTGTTTAAGTTGTAGTCTTCCGAACTACGCCACGAACTGAATGTTCTGTACAGCCGAAAGGACTTCAGGAAAGCGTCAGGTGCTTTGACCTTGCTGAACTTTCTGTATGAAAACAATTTAGCGAAAGCTTTTCCTGAGAGTGTTGAACTCCTCCAAATCATAGTAACGTTTCCAATGACGTTTGGAGAAGCAGAACGCTGTTCCTCAGGTTAAAGCGTGTGAAAACATTTATGAGAAACACCATGAATGAGAACAGACTTTGTGCACTTGCGTTGTGTTCTCTTGAAAAAAAAGCTGCTAAATGGGCCTAATTTCAATGAAATGGTCATAGACCATTTTGCAGCGCAGAAGGAGAGACGAGCTGATTTCATCTATAAACAAATGAATTAAGGTGAGCAAAATTGAATTAATAGTTGATAAGAAGCAGTTCCTTTGTAGTAAATAATAAATGAACTGCATAAAAAAGGTCATTTAAGGGTGACACGTTTAGCCACCGTTGTCATATTTCCTAAATTATCGTAATTTTTTAGGACCGGTACAGCCTGTTGTGCTCAAGTGTCACATTTACGGCACTTTAGCACACCAGCCATACCAAAAATCTCATATTAAGGAGAGATCTTCAGTGCACTGTATCAACTGAAATCAATATTTTAGTGACGTAAAAGTATAAAATGAGAAATGCAATATGTTCGCTTCACAAACATGTAAATTAACTTTGCGGCTTTGCGGTTGCTAGCGTATTTCATCTCAACCAATCACAACAAAAGACCCCTGACGTCACGTCAACTTCAATGCCGCTGTTTGAAAACACAATACAATTATATATTACACCTCATGTTTACAACTGAAATTATCATAACATTAAGCAAGCAGCGTAGTTTATCCACACCAATTTAAAGATTCCTGCATGTTGATATTTAAAGACAAAGTTCAGTAATCAAAGACAATATGTTTTTTTTTTAATGAAAGCCACAGTTGGCATTACTATATTTGTTGTGTTATGTTGGTAGTGTGAGCTATTTGCTGTGGAAGAAAAAACAAACAAACAAACAGTGGTTACAAAAATAAAGTTGCTTTTTGACAGACAGATGTTTGTGTTGTGCCTCGTACTAAAATAAAATTCCTCAACTAAGAAATATAAAACCAGATTTTAGCAATTGATCTTGACAGGTTATGGGCCCAGGACGTGCTACAAATCTGGAGAAAAAAATACGGTGAAAATTTACGAGTGTTAATAGACTGTGTCTTTCTGTGAAAACGGCTTGAGTGTTGTGTTTAAAAAAATGGCTTCATCAGTAGATGATACAACATTAAACAACATTCCAAAATTAAAAGATGCTACAAGTTTTCCGCTATGGGAATTAGAAATAAATGTGATGTTCATGGCAAAAGGCCTCAGTGGTTACGTCAGTGGCGCAATCGTGAAACCCGAAACAGAAAAAGTATCCGCATGGGAACAAAAAGACGCACTTGCAAAATATTTCATTTTGAGAACAATAGATGTCAACGTAAAAACACACATCCTTACCTGTGAAACGTCAAAACAGATGTATGATACACTTAGTAAGATATATCAGAAAAATACAGATCAACAGAGGACGCAATTACTTGGCGAGTTCTACAATTATGAATATGACAGAAATCAAGATGTAATGTCCAATATTGCTAAAGTGCAAACCCTAGCTTTCAGATTGAACCGCCTAGGGCAAAATGTTGACGAAACAGCGCTAATTACTAGAATAATGACGAAATTGCCGGATGAATATAAACATTTTGGAAGTGCTTGGGACTCTACTTGTAGTAAGGAAAAAACACTCGAAAACCTGAAATCAAGACTTCAATCTGAAGAGGATAAAATAAAGAAAAATGAAGAAATACGTGTTGCTTTTAAGGCTGCAGTTTTCAAGAAGAAAAACCAGAATAAAAAAGGTAAGAAAACAGTGAAGTGTTTTGGATGTGGTGGTTCAGGTCACTTTGTAAGTGAATGTAAAAAGAAACTTATTGATAACAATAAGAAAATACAGTGTTCTACATGTGGAAAACATCATGTGGGAGAGTGTTGGGCGAAACAGGAACTGCCTCCATGCAAATACTGCGAAAAAACAAATCATCCAGCAGAAAAATGCTTCTTTAAAGAAGACCATGAGAAGATGAAGAAAGCACCAAAGACAGTTTTTCTCACAGAAGCCGTTGTGACAGAAAATCAAGAAAAGGAAATTAATAAAGTAGATACAGAGTTTGTTGTAGACAGTGGGAGTAATGAGCATATGTCACACGAAATGAAAATTATGTCAAATGTGAAGAGCTGTGAAGGTACAAAAATTAAGATTGCAGATGGAAATTTTATATATTCGAATCTTGTTGGCACAGTTGAATCACAGCAGGTGATGTTGACAAATGTAATACATGCTCCGGAACTGTCAAGAAACTTGTTGTCAGTAAATGCCATTACTGAAAAAGGGGGAGTGGCAATATTTGACAAGGAAAAAGTGAAGATTGTGAAAGATGGAAATGTTATTTTAGAAGGCAATAAAACAGAAAATGGACTGTATATCATCAATATCAAAGTGGACCCTATAAAAGAAGTACTGCTGACACAGAAGAAGAAAAACATTCAGTGGCACAAAAAACTAGGACACCTGAACTACAATTATCTAAAGAAAATACCAGAACTGTGTGATGGAGTGGACAAGATTGTGTTAGAAGAAGAAATGCCTTTTTGTGAAACTTGTGTCATAGCAAAACAGGTAAGAAAACCATTCAACACAGTGCGGTATAGAGCAACAAGACCTCTGCAAATTATTCACACTGATGTATGTGGTAAAATAAGTCCATCAACTTACCATAATGAAGAGTATTTTTTAACATGTCTTGATGATTACACACATTTCTTGAAAGTGTATCTTTTGCATACTAAAGATGAAACAGAAAATTACATCAAGGAATATGTAAGTGAAAGTGAAGCTCATTTCAATCTGAAGACTGAAAAAATAAGATGTGACAGAGGAGGAGAGTACAGAAGTGCTAATTTTAAAGAATGGTGTAAAAAGATGGGGATAGTAATAGACTATACTATTAAAGAGTCTCCTCAACTGAATGGCAAAGCAGAGAGAATTAATCTTACTATCATGAACAAAGTAAGGGCCATGTTGTTTGATTCAAGAATTGGAAATAAAATGTGGGGCTATGCAGTTCTGACAGCAGCTTATCTTATGAACAGAAGTCCTACTACTGCTGTTGATGTGACTCCTGCTCAAATGTGGTATGGAAGAAGACCAAATTTGTCTAGACTGGGTATTTTTGGATCTGTGGTGTTCACAAAATGTCTTGGATATTTAAAAAAACTGAGTGTAAGAGGTGAAAGAGGTGTTCTTGTAGGATATACAGACAATGGCTATGTCATATGGAACCGTAAGACAGGAAAATTCACTGAAGCAAGAGATGTTGACTTTACTCATCAGTATGAAGACAGAGAAGAGGAAAGCAAAGATGAAGGAATAAATCTAACTGAAGAAGAAGAAATACCAGAAGATTTTGGTGATGAAGACGAAGAAAGAAGAGATGACCCAGATGAAGAAACAAGAGGAGATCCAGAAGAAGATACAGAAATATATCAGAGACCAAGACGTCAGATACATTTGCCAAAGAGATATGATAATTATGTCATGCTCACATACAAGGAGTGCACTGAAAATGAAGACAAAGAAAAGTGGATGAAGGCTATAAATGAAGAGAAAGAATCACTGAAGAAAAATGAAACATGGACTCTGGTGGATAAAGAAATGGCTCATGGAAAAGAAATAGTTACAGGAAAATGGATTTTCAAGGAAAAGGAAAATGGAAAGTACAAAGCTAGGCTAGTTGCAAGAGGATGTCAACAGGATCAAGGAAAACTGGATTTTAAAGATATCTTTAGTTCTGTTGTACAAACTAATTCACTGAGATACCTATTTGCACTTGCTGCACATGATGATTTGACAATTATGACATTTGATGCCAAAACAGCCTTTCTTAATGGTGAACTGAAAGAAGAAATTTTCATGGAAGTTCCAGAAGGATACAACGCACCTGGGAAAATTTGTCTGTTAAAAAAGGCACTGTACGGATTAAAATAAGCTCCTTTGCAGTGGAATAAGAAACTGAATGAATTTCTTAAACATGAAACTCTCATCCAACTGAAATCTGACCAATGTGTGTATAAAGCTAATACTGGAAAAAAATTGTATCTAGCTGTACATGTTGATGACGGGATTCTATTTGGAGAAGACATCTGTCAAATGAAAAATCTTCTAAAAAAACTGAAGAAAAATTTTGACATTACAGTTGATGAAGATCCAACAGTATATCTTGGAATAGAAATTGAAAGAACAAAAGAAGGTATTTATATCCATCAAGAAAAATATGCTACAGAAGTAGTGAAAAGGTATCAAATGGAAAATTCAAAAAGTGTGACAACTCCAATTTCATCACAAGGAGACATTGAAGAAGCCAATGGTACAAAGTCAGATTTCCCATATCGTGAAGCAATAGGCAGTCTATTGTATTTAGCATGCAAAACAAGATTGGATTTAGCTTATGCAGTAAATTATGAAAGCAGATCAATGAGTAATCCAAATCATTCCGACATTCAAAATCTGAAGAGAACATTGAGGTGCCTGAATTCAACAACAGGGAGTGGAATATTCTATCCATCAAGAAAACAAAATCAAGAAATAGTAGCTTACTGTGATGCAGATTTTGCAGGTTACAGGAGAGACAGAAAAAGCACTACAGGGTATGTATTTCTGTACAATAATGCTCCAATCTCTTGGTGTTGCAAGAAACAGTGTGTGGTTGCATTATCTACAACTGAAGCAGAATACATTTCTGCAGCACAATGTTGTCAAGAAATGAAGGTTTTTAAGACTTTTCTCGAACAGTTGCTGAGTGAAAACATCAAAATGACACTGTGTGTGGATAACCAAAGTGCAATAGCAATGATAAAATCAGGTCAAATGTCAAGAAGAAGCAAGCACATTGATGTAAAGTACCATTTCAAAAGTGATGAACTGAATCATGGCTGGTTCAAGATACAGTACTGTGAAACTCAAGAACAACTTGCGGACATACTAACTAAACCTCTACAAAGTATTACTTTCAAAAGACTAAAGAAAAAGTTGATGTTTGACAGATACATATAAAGAGACAGTGTTTGAATTTTGAATATTTTTTTTATTAACATATTGTTTTGTTTAAGGGAGTGTGTTGATATTTAAAGACAAAGTTCAGTAATCAAAGACAATATGTTTTTTTAATGAAAGCCACAGTTGGCATTACTATATTTGTTGTGTTATGTTGGTAGTGTGAGCTATTTGCTGTGGAAGAAAAAACAAACAAACAAACAGTGGTTACAAAAATAAAGTTGCTTTTTGACAGACAGATGTTTGTGTTGTGCCTCGTACTAAAATAAAATTCCTCAACTAAGAAATATAAAACCAGATTTTAGCAATTGATCTTGACACTGCAAACTGTGTCATTTAGTACTGTTTATTGCGATAAAGTCTTGAAACGTAATATCAGTAGATAAAAGTTATTAGAAGGCTTTATGTTGGTTTTAGCCTTTGATGATATTTATAATTGCTTCTGAAACAAGAAGAAGGTGTAGTACGTAAAGTTTCAGGTAAAATATGACATTGCCCCCCCCCCCCTTCTGGAAATCGTCGTGGTTACAGACTGATACGTAGCTCGAGGTCTAGGTTTGTTCCCATCGGTAAATGTCAGAGCCTTTCTTGGTATGAAAACCACGAGCCGCGCCTGAAATAATGACACATAATAGGCCGAAATATTATATGTCGTATTCCAAAGCTGTTTTACAGAGAAGGATTGCTCGGTAGTTCATCCTCTGAACCATCGCACGGACGACGAAATGGAAGATTTTTTAATACATGTCAAAGGGATAGAAAAGCAGCTGAAATCGCACAGCAAAGGAAAGGCCGCTCGAACATGAGATACCAATTCAATTTCACACGGAGTATGAGAAGGAACTTTCACCCCTTCCAACAGCGGTGAACCAAAAGTCTCTAGAGGAGCAAAGTGTTTCAAAGAATTGAAAAAAACCGAAGGTCATTCTCGTATACAAAAAGGGTCGTCGGTCAAATGCTCAAAACTATAGACTGGTAAATTTGTTTTAAAGAGCGAGAAATTTTCGGAACCTACATTGTTGTTGGTAAGCCTGATATTTACTCGGATATTACAATAAGTTTCAAATGGCAGCTGTTATTAGTTGATTGTTGGCTCCCAGCTGAAGTGGTAAATGCGTAGTTAGATCCTTCGGATGGAGAAAAACGAATTTCGTGCGGACATTAAACGTTTTCATTTGAAGGGTTGGACAGCTACACAGATCAAATCCGAATTGTATGACGTCCATGTGGATTCTGCACCAACATTGAAGGCCATTTACTTTGGGATCAATGAATTTAAACGTGGTCGGAGAAGCACGGAAGATGGAGCACGCTCCGGCCAGCCCGTTGAAGTGAGCACACAGGAAATCATCGATAAGGTGCATGATATAGTAATGAAAGATCGAAGATTAAAAGTTCGCGAGATAGCTAACATTGTAGGCATTTCAAGTGAACGAGTGCATTACATCCTCCATGAAAAACTGGCCTTGATGGAACTCTGTGTGCGATGGATCCCGCACCTTCTGACTTTGGACCAAAAACGGAAACGAAAGAATATTTTTGCTCAGAATCTCACACTGTTCAGGCGCAATTCACAGGACGTTTTGCGCAGATTCATAACTGTGGATGAAATGTGGCTCCATCATTACACTCCAGAGACCAAGCAACTGCCCAAACAATGGATGGAGAGTGGAGAGAGTGTACCAAAGAAGGGGAAGACTGTTTTGTCAGCTGGAAAGGTGGCCACCGTCTTTTGGGATTCCCAGGGTATAATACTGATAGATTATTTGGAAAAAGGCAGATTCATAACTGTGCCCTATTATGCTGCTCTGCTGGATCGTTTGAAACAGGAACTAATTGAAAAACGTCGAATATTTCCACGGAAGAAAGTACTGTTTTGTCAGGACAATGCTCCAGCCCACACCGTAGCTATCGCAATGGCAAAAGTGCACGACTTGGGATTCGAATTGGTTCCGCACCCACGTTATTCGCCAGACTTGGCTCCAAGGGACTTCTTCTTATTCCTAAACTTGAAAATTTGGCTTGGTGGGAAGAAATTTTCATCGAATGAGGAAGTGTCCGCCGCTGTGACAGACTATTTAGCAGAGTTTGACAAAGCCTACTTTGCCGATGGGTTGAAAAGATTGGAAACTCACTGGACCATTTCTGGAGACCAGAAATATCCTTTGTAGGAATCAGCATGGTTTCCGAAAGCAGCAATCATGTGAAACACAACTCGCACTTTTCATCAACGACATCCAGATGGCAGTAGATACAGGATCGCAAGTAGATGCTGCGTTTCTTGACTTCCGTAAGGCGATACCGTTCCGCACCGTCAGGTGATGAACAAAGTGGAAGCATATGGAACATGCGACTAAATGAGTGACTGGTTTCAGGCGCTCCTAGCTAATAGAAACCAGCATGTCATTCTCCGAAGAGAAATCTTCAGACAGGCGTGCCACAGGGGAGTGTTATAGGAGTATTCATTTTCACAATATATATTAATAACCTCTTAGAAAACATTGGAAATTCAATGAGGCTTTTTCCACATGATACTGTAATTTATTGAAAAGTCGTAACAATGGAAGAGGGTAGTGAAACGCAGGAGGATCTGTAGCGTATTGTCGCTTGGTGCAGGGAATGCTAATATAAACAAGTGTAAGATTCTGCGTCTTATAGATAGAAATATCCTTTATTATATACCCACGCAATAACACGACAAACACTAGAAGCAGTTATTTCCATAAAATACCGGGTGATCAAAAAGGCAGTATAAATTAGTAAACTTAATAAATCACGGAATAATATAGATAGAGAGGTAAAAATTGACATACGTGCTTGGAATGACATGGGGTTTTATCAGAACCAAAAAAACCGTCGTTTGGTGATGATCGTGTGCTCAGCCGCCACTTCCGTCATGCTTGGCCTTCCAGGTTTCCAGACCTCATTCCGTGCCATTATTGGCTTTGGGGTTACCTGAAGTCACGAGTGTATCGTGATCGACCGACATCTCTAGGGATGTTGAAAGACAACATCTGACGCCAATGCCTTACCATAACTTCGGACATGGTTTACAGTGATGTTCACAACATTATTCCTCGACTACGGTTATTGTTGAGGAATGATGGTGAACATTTTGAGCGTTTCCTGTAAAGAACATCATCTTTGCATTGTCTTAATTTGTTATGCTAATTATTGCTTTTCTGATCAGATGATGCGCCATATCTCGGTCATTTTTTGAAACTTTTTTTTCTAATAAAACCGCATGTCATTCCAAGCATGTGTGTCAATTTTTATCTCTCTACATTATTCCGTGATTTATTAAGTTTCTACATTTATACTGACTTTTTGATCACCCAGTATCTGGGAGTGGACAGAAGGGGCGATCTGAAACGGAACGACCCTATAAAATAAGTGGTGGGTAAGGCAGGTACCAGACTGAAATTTATTGAAAGAATCCTCAGAAAATGTAGTCCGTCAGTGTGGGATCCGTACCAGGTAGAATTGTTAAGAGACGTAGCGAAGATCCAACGGAGAGCAAGATGCTTCGTTATGGGCTCATTTAGTAAGCACGAAGGCTTCATAGATATAATTAGGAAACGTCAGTAGCATACGCTGTATCGCGGTACGGGCTTGTCAAAGCAAAGTTCCGAGCGCTTACGTTTCATGATGAGTGAAGCAAAATTCCTCCTACATCAAAGTTCCGAGAGCTTACGTTTCATGATGAGTCAAGCAAAATTCCTCCTACATATATCTCGCGAAGCGACCACAAGGATGAGACCAGAGAGATTATGGTCCACATGAGGCATACAGGCAATCATTTTTCCCGCAAGCTATACGCGACTGGAATAGGAGGGAGTGACAATGGTATCCAAGGTACTCTCCGCCTGTGCTTGCGGAGAATGAATGTAGATCAGAGGTAGGCAACAAGTCGATCACAATGTACTGGTAGATTGCGAGTCTTTATGTGGTTGATCGCGTGAGTACTGAGTGTGCAGAAGAAACGTTGTTGACTAAAATTTCATGTTGCCAGTAAAAATGTGTGCTCGTTCCATATAGATTTGTTTTATTAATTAACAATCGTGTAGAAGTGGTAGCAACAACTTCTTTGAACCTCTACAGCGGTGTTTTCCAATTAGTCCAATCAGCCGTTACCTGTACACCACTCGTTGCTACACTATTTCATTCATCTTCGTTCAGTCTGTAGTAAGTTATTGCTTCGTACCTAACGGGAGAAAACAGTGTGTTTCGTGCCGTTCAAGAAGGTTATATTATTTTCTTTGGTACTATTACAGTGAACTACGAACTTATGCATTTATAAAAATTATTTGGCTCTCAAATATGTTGCAGAACCCAAAACTGCTGGTCTCTAATTCCTCAAGAGAAATACATTGAATTAATAATGTTGCACTTACAATAAAGGCCTTGTATCTTCTACTCGCCTGTGCAAACCATTGCTTTCAAATGTCGATTTTATAAAAATTAATCATTGAACAAGGTGACTCTTCAAAATTAGACTCCTGTATTTCAATAAGCGTATACACCAAATATCAGGGACATGATTAAGAGAAATGTACTCAAGTGTCACATTAAATGCAAGATGATATTTACAAAAAATTATGAAATATTATTTTAATGTTTTCATCAAACAGTATGACATAAAAGATTTCTTGTTATTTATAGTTGTTTTGGCAGCATTAAAAATTAAAAATGTAGAAATTACTGTACTCGTAAAGAAGTAGATCACTTGAATGAGGTGATATGAAACAGTAGATCGCCAAGGCTTTGTGGTTGCATACGCCTGATGTAGATGATAGGAATCAGATTTCGCTAACGTAATCCAAGACAGTGCTTCTCATTATATTCAGACTTAGCAGTAGGTTTGAAAATCGATCTGTGTTGAGCGTTCTCATGCGGCTGTGACGCTAAAGTGCTCTTGTCACCGACTTTCACTTCTTTATAAACCATCAACCACCATCTGCAATTGTATTTTTGTCGATGGTTATTGACTTACCCTCAGCAGTTATATTATTTTCAGCGCAGTTACAAGAACCGCTAAATCTCCGCCGATAAGTGTATAAGAAGAATCGTCTGTTGTTTTAGAGTAACGAATATAGTTTCTGATACAGTGAGGTGATCGATGTCGCAAATCCAAATTATGAACTTTGCAATTATATATATTTTTGACGATGTTACAGTTCATTTAATGAAATAAATCGCAATTTGCGATCGATTATGGCTTCACTGTACTAGGTTTAGATGGAACACTAAAGTGTGGCGAATGAACAAATAGGCAGTGGTACAGGAAAGAGACAGCGTGGCAAATGGAGATTTGGGTGTGGCGGGAGACGTGCAGGGAAGAGTCCTCTGCAGTCGGGCTGGTCACTGTGTCCTCGGCGACGCCGGGCGCCGTGGCTCAGCGCGCCCGGTCAGAGGGCAAAATGATCTCTGTAATAAAAAAGCTGAGCCAAAGAACACGTAGAACGAAAACGAACATACGCCATCAGCGTCCGCAAGAACAAGAACTACCCGTAGAGAGGGAAAAAAAGGCGTCGGAGTGGTCAACGCGTCTGCCTAGTAAGCAGGAGATCCCGGGTTCGAATCCCGGCAGGGCACAAATTTTCATTCGCCACATTTTGGTGTTCCATCTAAACCTAGTACAGTGAAGCCATAACCGATCGCAAATTGCGATTTATTTCATTAAATGAACGTTTGATTACCTATGTGCGGCTAATGAGCCGTTTACCATTGCTATAAGTGAGACCGACCAGAGGAACAAGAGTGAGAGACAACATTAGCCAAGATTTATCTTCTACATTAGCGTGATAAGGATGAACAAACACGTAAATAAAGTGTACAACGTCCACAAAGTTGTCGTTAAACTGCATTCTTGACTTTCTTTCACAAAAGTGATTGCGAGGAGATGAGCCCCTGTGTTTGGAACATTCAGCCGCACTACGAACTGTTGCGGCGTCTGCAGTGAGCTAAGATTTCCAGCGAGTGTTTCTGAAGCTGCTAATGGCGGCCTCACTTGTTGCTGGAGGCCGCCAAGATTTAGCCAGCTTATTAACGGCGCTCTGCCACAGCTGGTTTCCCCACGCGGCCGCCGAGTTATGACCTCCTGCCGGCTGGCGCTGTATATAGGTCCTACAAAACAGAAGGAAGATCACCGGTCAACGTCCGCCGCCGACGAGGTCATTAGTGACAGACCCCATAGAGTTAGTCTTGTGTAGTTCGCGAACGAACTAGCTCGAAAGAGCGCTCCCACAGGCGAACTACGCGAACTAGTTCGCAGATCCCTCGCCTCTTAGTTCGTCCGCTCCTTTTCCGAAGACTGACGGGGAACAGCGAGAGGACGCGAAAGCGCGCAGAATTGCGTGTTTCCCTTTTGCCAGTTACCGCCATTTCGAGCTGTAGTTTCATAAAACTTCCCGGCAGATTAAAATTGTCTACCGGAACCGGGACTCGAACCTGGGACCTTTGCCTTTCGCGGGCAAGCGCACTACCAGCTGCGCCATCCCGACACGACTCACGATGCCGCCTCACAACTTTACTTCCTCCAGTACCTCGCCTCCTACTTTCCAAACTTCACAGAAGCTCTCCTGCGAACCATGCAGGACTAGCACTCCTGGAAAAAAATGCGCTTGCCCGCGAAAGGCAAATGTCCCAGGTTCGAGTCCCGGTTCCGGCACACAATTTTAATCTGCCAGGAAGTTTCAAATCAGCGCACACTCCGCTGCAGAATGAAAGTTTCATTCTGGAAACATCCCTTAGGCTGTGGCTAAGCCATGTCTCCACCATATCCTTTCTTCCAGGAGTGCTAGTCCTGCATGGTTCGCAGGAGAGCTTCTGTGAAGTTTGGAAAGTAGGAGGTGAGGTACTGGCGGAAGTAAAGTTGTGAGGCGGCATCGTGAGTCGTGTCGGGATAGCACAGTCGGTAGTGCGCTTGCCCGCGAAAGGCAAAGGTCCCAGGTTCGAGTCCCGGCACACAATTTTAAACTGCCAGGAAGTTTCATATCAGCGCACACTCCACTGCAGTGTGAAAGTTTCATTCTGTAGTTTCATAGATCACTGCCACAAATTTTCTTTTCTAAGGTATTCAGCAGTGTCTAAATGTAGCCCTCATTCCATAGTGTAAAGAAGAGAACTCAAAACTTAACATTGTTGCATTTATATGCGGGAAATTATACATCATTATGAGCGGACGAACTAAAAAGAGCGACCTACTTCGCGGCCGAGCTGCGAACTAAAAGGAGAGCTACCGGTCTCCAACTAAAATATGCGCGATCCGTCGCGAACTAAAATATGCGCGATCCGTCGCGAACTAAAATATGTGCGATCGGCCGCGAACTATAATATGCGCGATCGGTCGCGAACTAAAATATGCGCGATAGGTCGCGAACTAAAATATGCGCGATCGGTCGCGAACTAAAACATGCGTTACCGGTTGCGAACTATTATTCCAAACTAGTTCGCTGCAGAGTCGCCAACTAAAGTGAGCGATCCCGATCGCGAACTATTATGCGCAAGTCTACATTGAGTAGGGAGCAATGGGGAGAGTAAAGATTTGTATCTCAAATCGTTCTGCATGTCTGTTTAAACACTGACGAACAAAACTACTAGACGCTTTTTCATGGGGTATAGACAGGTACAAATGTTGGAGAAACGTAGAGTTTTATTTCATCATGATGAGATCATGAAAAAATCTAAATTTAAAGTTTTATAGGTAAGGTGCCGATGACAACAACCGTAAATTTACAAATTCGAAATATTCAGACATCTAGACCATTAGAGTCACTGTAAAAAAATTGAATGGCTAAGTTGAAAACTTGTGATTTACTGGTTCTCGAACGCGAATTCGCTGTTTCCGGTCAGCGGCCGCCTCAATATTATTACTTTATTCATTTTCTTTGATGGGGTAATGGTGGGGGATTCATCAGTTGTTTGTGGTATTGTGGTTGTTAATTAGATTAGGTAACGAAGCAAAGTGGTAGATGAGTTTTGTTACTTGAGCAGTAAAATTACATGTGAGGGTCACGGTACAAAGGATATAAAACTCAGAATGGCAATGGGAAGAGAAGCGCTTTTGAAAAGGAGGAATTTGCTAAAATCGAACGTTAATTTAAGTGTAAGGAAGGCATTTGTGTGGCGTGTTCACTCGTACAGGAGTGAAACATGAAAGATGAATATTAAATAACTGTATACACTGTACATTTGTTCCACAATAATATTTATTTTGTTGTGAATTAGCTTTCGGCTTCTTAAGCCATCTTCAGACAACTTAATACTGCAGATTATCCAGCCGCTGATGTGATGTGGATAATCTGCAGTATTAAGTTGTCTGAAGATGGCTTAAGAAGCCAAAAGCTAGTTCCAACAAAATAAATATTATTGTGGCACAAATATATAGTGTATACTGTTATTCAATACGTCTATGATCCATCAAGAACCGACGGAAGAGTCTATAAATAGAAAGATAAATATTTCAGACAGGAAGAGGATAGGAGCTTTTGAAATGTGGTGCAAGATAAGAATGCTGAAGATTAGGCAGGTAGATCGCGTAAGTAATGAAGACGTACTGAACAGAATTGGAGAGAAAAAGACCCGCGTTGGACTATCCGTGCGCACTGAGACGCCGTGCTGCAGTGCGCGCGGCCGTTCGCCTTCAGGAGTTCGAGTCCCCCTTTGGACATGGGTGTTTGTGTTGTCTTTAGGTTAGTCTGCCTTACTTTAAGTAGCCTGTAAGCTATGGACTAATGGCGAAACAGTTCAGTCCGATAAAATTACAAACATTTGGAGAAAAAGAATGTCTGGCATACCTTGATTAAAAGAAGTGATCGAGTGGTAGGACGCATTCGTGGACATCAAGGAACCGTGAATTGGAGAGTGTGGAGTAAAAATTGCAGAGGGAGACCAATATCATAAGCAGATTCAAATGGATGTTGGTTGCAGTTGTTATGAGGAGATTAAGAGGCTTGCTCCGAATATAATATGGTAGAGAGGTGTATCACACCTGTTTGCAGACTAAAGACCACAACAACAACAATGACGACGACTTGGTCACATAGCTCTTTTCAGTCTATCCCAAGCATATTTTAGCGGGTTCATGTCAGACAAAGAGGCAGGCTATTCCTGTACAGTTGAAGAAATCGTTGATGAGGCCTGCAAGATGCACTCTGGAGTCGTCATCCCCAAAATGCTGATGAAATGATTCAACGATGGTTGTCGAAGGCACCTGGTTGACTATCTTGAAAGAACATATCATTCTGACAGAGAATGCTAAGTTTTTCTTTAACTTAAAATCACAATTTTGTTTATGCTCTACAAGATTTTTTTTATTAAGTTAACCGGTTTTCGGCTTGCAACATCATCTTGACTTAATTATCTTGTCAAAGATGTTACATTATTTTGATACAGATTTGGAAGATATGTTATTCGTCTAACTTAGATTCAATTACATAGTAAAATGGCATCTTTGACTCCACTATAGTAGTACAGTTTAAAATGTAATAAAATTAACAAATTTGTTGTAGAACAGTAACTATACGGAATAACGAATATAAAGTCAGATCATTATCGAGCGAATATGTCAAAATAAGATGCGAAAAAATTAAATTTTTTTCACGGGATAGTTTTTTCAAAATCGGTTGATAAATATTGTAAGCACTCGGAACACTGTGGCGGTCAGCATGTAAGCAGCAGCGGAATAGGCCCTTTCTATATGGGACGTGCGACATGCACAAGAAAGTTGTCGTCAGCTGCAGCGCTCCTTGCGATAGACCATTGAACTTCAAATAAGCGTTTACACTGTCGAGTCGTCTGCTTCACGTGCCTACTTTTTTGGTGTTGTCAACTTAGAGAAAATAAATCGCCGAGTTAAGAACACTTTTCGAGACTATCAGATATATAGCGATTGTTTTAATGATTAAAACATTTATTTTTGTTTTACACTGCCTCTGTGAAACTGTATTTGTTTGCGTGTAATTCATGTGAAACCATGTCGGTCACTTGTGTAAGCGTCCGCATTACAAACGGCGATTAAATATTTCCAGGCCGTGCGGTTTGAGCCGCTTATGTACATCATGGTCAAGCTCAGGTGTCTATGAAAGTCTATCTATACATAGACCATTGATCTCTATACTATTGTATAGAGATCACTGACATAGACCTATCACTGGCATAAAGCTTCAATAATGCTCACCGAAAACAAATATTTCACTTGTTAACTATACAGCATGTTTCAGAAGAAATAGCAAATATTTCAGGAGATGGTAATAAAGACGAATTGCAATAAAAGTGCCATAAATCGTGTGTTCAATTTTTAGTGGGTATAGCTGTTATTATGTAACCAAAACAAACATAAAGCATTTTAACTTCCCGATTGTTGGGCCTCCAGGGTGGTAAATGTCGTTGAAGGACACTGTATGACTGTAATAAAAGATCCAGAATCACTGCCTCCAGTATATTATTTATCGCTACAGCTATTTCATTATTTTGCTATTATCAAGTGCCTGCATGTAATGGAAATGCAAATCTTAATATTTTGACTGATACTTTTGTCGACTCTTCGTAAATCATCATATTGACTTCTATTTAAATATCCGGTTTTCGACTTACTCGCCTCGGTGGAGTGGCCGAGCGGTCTAAAGCGCCATGCTGTGGAGCGCGCGATTGCTTGTCGTCGGGGGTTCGAGTCCTCCCTCTGGCATGGGTGTCTGTGTTGTCTTTAGGTTTAAGTAGTTTGTAAGCTTAGGGAATGATAACAACAGACGGTAAGTCCCATACGATTTACAAACATTTCGACTTACTTTAAAGCTGACTTTGTAAGCCGAAAACCAGTTAAGTAAGTGGAATTGAACTTGTAGATTATACACAGAATTGTACTTTGAAGATAGTATGATGTTGTTCTACCAAGAACCGAGGAAAAATCTTGGAAATGTCTTCATTTACATTTGCTCTAAGTTTGTTTGGAATTTATGTTCACAGCTGTATCTCTGTTCTCAATACAATTTTTATTGCAATTCGTCTATAGTACTAACTCCTAAAATAGCAGTCGTAAATATTTTCGGAGATAGTACTATAGACGAATTGCAATAGATATGAGTCCAACAACTACTTTCCCTCAGCAGTACACATTTCTCAAACAAATCCACGACTTGGCTCCTATCATCAGCTTGTTCTCCACTCGGTCGCCTACGCATGCGCGAAGCACTTCCATACGCGTGAGAAGAGGATCCATCCTATGCCGTCTACTAGAGATCGTATGCGTGCATCTTGTACAAGTGGACCCGTCTACACACGGTACGCGGCAGGCGTAACCGACGCACCTTGGGTAATCTTGTAATCTCTCACTTTCCGTGTAGAAAGGGCTTAATTATAAAGAGTTATGTGAAGAATGCTCAAAGAACTTCGTTCTCAGTGCTGTACACCTTTGCGTCTACCCCATTGGGTTATCTTTGGGTATGTGAAGACTATCTTTGATTGTCTCAAAATTTCTGTTTACGGGTGTCACAGTGACATTGTTAAAATGAGTTGTTAATTGAGAGATAAAAACAATGACGTTCTCTGACACAGTGAATTACGTGTTCTTCTCCAACCCAGTCGTGAAAACGACGACGGATTATGTGAAATATTTTGTACGTTTCCCTTGAGATAATGGGTGTTTATATTAAGAACCTTTGTTGATTGTAATTATATTCCAATTCTTTATTTGATATGCCCCTTTACGTAGTTGTATTATATGAAGTTTGCCATTAGATGTGTCTGGTTTATTTCAGTCTTCTGCCACCATATCAACAATTACCGGCGGCTCTAAACCACCACCAGTTCCTAAACCAGTAATGTGCGACTTACCGATTTGGAAACACACTTACGGTGGAAGTTCATTTGTGAGGCTTGCTGGCTTATGTGGTGCCGCAGCCGTTGCGTTAGGAGCTTACGGCGCTCATAGTACGTGTAAATGTTTGGTATTAATAGAGTATTTTGGGTTCAGAGAATACATTTTTAGCTAACGTTTCCAACTGTTCTAGCTGTTTACCCTAAAGGACAAAATGAAGATTTAAAGAGGATTTTTGAAACTGCAAATCGGTATCACTTTTTACACACCCTTGCATTATTCGGAGTTCCCCTTAGTCGGTGGCCAAAAACTGTAAGTTTTTTAAAAACATTTTTATTCCTAGCTCTAGTTCATAATATTAACTACTCTGGTTTGCTGAAAGACGTTGTTAACAAATACAATCATTTTTGTGTTACTACATTCTCTTGTGTGAACGTGCATGAGAATTTGTTCATTCATCAGGACAACCGGTAGAATAATTGTTAATACTATTCTTCACCCACATTTGTCACAACAAATGAGGGAAAAATTGTAATGGTAGTATTCCTTTGCAGGAAAATTAAATAATAAAAGAGTGTACACTGAAATATGTCACACAAGCATATTTGCACTGGATAGAGGCTTTTGAAATGTGGTGCTACAGAAGAATGCTGAAGATTAGGTGGGTAGATCGCATAACTAATGAAGAGGTACTGAACAGAATTGGTGAGAAAAGGAATTTTTGGCATACCCTAACTAAAAGAAGGGATCGCTTGGTAGGACACATTCTTAGACATCGAGGAATCGTAAATTTAGCATTGGAGGGAAGTGTGTGGGGTAAAAATCGCAGAGGGAGGCCAAGAGACGCGTATAGTAAGCAGATTCAAGTGGATATGGGTTGCCGTTCTTATGAGGTGATGAAAAGGCTTGCTCAGGATAGAGTAGGGTGGAGAGCTGCATCAAACCAGTCTCCGGACTGAAGACCATAACACATTACCATTCCTTTATTTATTAATTCCTTTAAATCAATATTGTACAAGACATGCATGTATGGTACTGTACAAACCATACAGTTGTTGGGCAGCATCGTGTGTTGGTTTGATGACAAGTGATATGATGTAATATAAATGATTTCAAATAATTACAATTATTGTAATGCATTTTTTGGTTTCGTGTCTTCACATGTATGCAGAACCAGGACCTGGTTACTGGAGTCGTAGTAAAGCACAAAATTGCATGGTTGTAGTTGCGTAATACATAACATTGTTCACATCTTTACATTAATGTTCACTTTCTTTTACAAAAGTCATTCCTACAATTTGTTGTCTTACTTCTATTTTCACACATGTGGACCACAAATTGAGATACATTCTAAAAGCAAAGATCAAGCAAGAAAGTTTTTAGAGTCTTACTAAACAGGGGAAGAGAGTATTCCTGATGGCAGACTGTTGTGGAGTTTAGTTTGATGCCTTGGTTAAATGGAGAGTTTTCGGATGCAGAGATACACATTAGGGCATAATTGAAGACCAGGATACAACCCTTCGGCTTTGACCAGTGGCATCATATTTGAGACTCACAGGCTACGTTACTCGCTATACCAACTAGCAAAACACACTGTTGTTGTTGTCTTCAGTCCGGAGACTGGTTTGATGCAGCTCTCCACAATACCCTATCCTGAGCAAGCCTCTTCATCTCCACATAAGAACGGCAACCTTACTCCTGCTTGCTTCAGAACTTGAAAGAGTTTATTCCACTCAACATTGTCAAAAGCCTTCTCCAAATCTACAAAAGCTAGAAATGTGGGTTTGCCTTTTCTTAATCTATCTTCTAGGATAAGACGTAAAGTGAGTATTGCCTCCCGTGTTCCTACATTTCTCCTGAACCCAAACTGATCTTTCCCGAGGTCGGCTTCTACCAGCTTTTCCATCCTTCTGTATATAATTCGTGTTAATATTTTGCAACCATGGCTTATTAAACTGATTGTTCTGTAGCTTTCACACCTGTCTGCACCTGCTTTCTTTGGAATGGGGATTATTACATTTTTCTTAAAGTCTGAGGGTACTTCGCCTGTCTCATACATCTTACACACCAGGTGAAACAATTTTGTCATTTCTGGTTCTCCCAGAGACTTAAGTAGCTCTGAGGGAATATCATCTACTCCAGGGGCCTTGTTTCGACTTAGGTCTTTCAGTGCTCTGTATCTCCTATTTCATCTTCATCTACATCCTCTTCCCTTCCTATGGAACACACTATCAATGAATATAAACATAGGGGATATTATTGTAATACTTGATTATCCTCATATATTACACATTGTCACAACAGAATGTACCATCAATCTCAGGTCTCAACCCAAGAATTTGCGCTCACTTGTGAAGAAGAAGAAAATCCACACTATCAGAGAGAACCTACAGATTACTTATTAAACACAAAATCTTAATTTATGTTCTGCTTGTAGGCTAAGCAAACTATCAACTTTAACTCAGATATCATTGGTCAAAGCCAATGGGGCGTATCCAGGCCTTTAATGTATCTTGCGTTTGTTCATAATATTACATTAATACATTAAAAGTGTTGTTTTTCACAAACTTGCGTATTTCTAATATGTGCAGGCTGCCAAAGGGTAGGATAATGATTTTTGGAAATGAGGCCTGCAACTGTCGGTTGTTTTTGCCCTCATCATTGTCCTCACAGCTCTCTTTTGGGTGACGAGATTGTCTAAGCTATGTGTGGATTCTCCACATAATATGAAACGATATTGCATTGACCTACACTATGAAATTGTGCATAGTAGGCAGTGCGGACAGTATCTGGGATTGTGCAAGGATGCATAATGTGTAACACACATGGTTCAATGTATTATTTGGCCTTCTGATATGCATTTGTCATTGGATCCAAAAGCTTAAAAATCTTGTTTCTGTGACGGGGTTGTTTCAGGGCCATGTAATTTCACATCAGGCTTAGATTTCTTGGCTCTCGGGTGGAAGTTCAGAAAGTGGTTTTTGTTGTGTTAATAATCAGTTTATTTCTGTCAAACCAATGACTCAACTCATCTGCATTTTATGGCCTCTTGTAGCTCACAATCATTGTTGCTGGTAAGGGGGTTTCTAGTACCGTTTGTATAGAGTGTACTGATAGTGGCATTGATGTTCAATGGTAAATCATTTAGAAGAAACAGAATTTGTCCAAGTATTGCCATAGTCATGTTTCAACATGTCCTTGATGCTTGTGTTTGATTGAGACTTTCTCCTGTTTGTGAGGTATGAACTGAACCAGTTTAGAGGGATGTCTCTTGATGCCACAAGACTGCAATTTATCTGGTACAATGTTATGGTCTATCACCTCAGAAGCCTTTGACAAATCCAGGAAGATCTCAACTGCTCCTTTTCTTTTTTTTTTTTTTTTTTTTTTTTTTTTTTAGAGCTTCTAATGTGGTGTGTATGTACCGGTACTCATATATGGCTGTAGTTGTGGATCTATGTTGGGCACCAATAAGTATTTGCTTCTTCGCAGGAAATTTATTAATGTTTGATGAACTAATGTCTCTAAAGGCTTGCCGAACACAGGTAACAATGAAAGGGGAATGTAGTTTTCCACATTACTTTTTTCTCCCATTTCAAAGATTGGGATAATTTTTGCCACTTCATACAATCAGGAAATGTACCTGTCATCAACAATGATTTGTACACATTTAAGAGGGGGCAGCTATTTTGTTTGTGCAGTTCTATATGACAAAATCTGGAATGTGGTCATTTAAGGCTCTTTATAGTGGATATGTTTTCGGCAGCAGTAGTTTCCAGAAAAATATAGTATCTACAGAAGTTTTCATTCTATACTGTGTGTTGGGTGTGGGTTTTTGCTATTTTGTAATAGTTGCTTTACAATGCTTCCTTATTAGTTGTTAAATTTGCTTGAAACGTCTTGTGGATCTATAACTTTGGAGTTATTATCTCTCAAGGTTGTGGTTTCCTGTCCACGAGGTCATTGATTTATTTCATTTCTCATGATATGCCACATAGCTTTTGCATGCTTAGGCATAATTTCTCCATACTTAATTACGACATACCCTACCTTAAAATGCGTTTTGCAAATGTCTGTCAATCGCCATTGCATATAATCCGCCCACTTTCGTAATATTGAAGTATAAATACAAAATACGGCACATTTGCTTCTGATGGCATGAATTGAAGGCTACGCAACGCGATATTCATTTGTTGCAGACCACGTGATTGTCATTGGCGAATCACAGCACAAAGGAAGAGTATCGCCATGCAACAAGCAAATAAGAATTTTTAATGTTGGAAATTAAATATATGGTGATGTTTTTATACACGAAATCACGCAATGTTTTGAAGATGTGCAAATTAATGTGTTAACATGCAGTTTCAATTATTTTATTTCGAAATCACTTGATTACACTTTTATACAGATGATAAAATAAATAAAACATGCTGTACCTGCTCTATGGTTGACAGGTTCTTGTATGTACCCTTGTCTGATCAGTAAAAGTAATTGGTCTCGTAAAATGAAGATTTAGAATCACTTGATCCTGTCAACCGTAGAGTAGGTATAGCATGTTTTATTTATTTTATGATATGTACGAAACGGTCATCAAGTAATTCTAAATCTTCATTTTTTACAGGTATAGCATGTTTTGTTTATTTTATCATCTGTATAAAAGTGTAATAAAGTTATTTCGAAAATAAAATAATTGAAACTTCATGTTAACACATTAATTTTCACATCTTGTAAACGTTCTTTCGTGTATAAAAACATTACCCCATATTTAATTTCCAACTTCAAAAATTCTTATTTGTATGTTGCCACGCCAGTAGAGTTTGGTTACCATTGGCTGACCACTCTTCCTTTGTGCTGTGATTCGCTAACGAAAATAGAACACTCACACAATGACACATACACACACACAGACAACACAGTCATACAACCATCACCTCCAGTTGCCGCACTTCAAATCACGCTCTGCGGTGAGTAAATAGGGGAGGAGAAGGGATAGGAATGTTACATCACGGTGGTGGGGATGGGTTACATGGGAATGACGAGATGCAGCTTAGGAATGGAGTGGGGAGACGGGTGAGGGGAGAAAAATAAAATAAATATATGTTTAAAAAATAAATAGAATAAAATACATGCTCACTGCAAGTACAAAGACCGAGGACACACACACACACACACATTCGCGCACCACTCAAAATAGGTGAGGTTTGGGGTAGAGAAGTAGGAACTGTAAGGTATGGAAAAAAAGAATTTATCGTAGGTTGAGGCGTGGATGATTTCGGGATAGAGGAATGTATTCTAGGGATAACTCCCATATGTGCATTACAGAAAAGCTGGTGGTGGATGGGAGGATCCAGATGGCCCGGGTTGTGAAGAAGCCTTTGAAATCAAGCATGTGCTCCACTGCATGCTGTGCCACAGGGTGGTCCACCTTGTTTTTGGCCACAGTTTGGCGGGGTTGCCATTCATCCTAATGGATAGCTGGTTGGTGGTCATGCCAATATAGGAAGCTGCACAGTGATTGCAGCACAGTCGGTAAATTACATGGCTGCTTTCACAGGTGGCCCGGCCTCTGATAGGGTAGGATAAGCCTGTGACAGGACTGGAATAGGAAGTGCTGGGTGGTTGGATTGGACAGGTCTTGCAACGGGGTCTTCTACAAGGATATGATCCCTGTGACAGTGAGCTGGGTTTTGGGGTGGCATAAGGATGAACTAGGATCTAGTGGAGGTTGGGAGGGCAATGGAACACCACTTTAAGAGAGGTGAGAAGGATCTTGGGCAGGATGTCTCTCATTTTTGGGCACAAGGATAGAAAATCAAAACCTTGGCAAAGGATGCAATTTAGTTGTTCGAGTCCAGGGTAGTACTGGGTGTCAAGGGGAGCACTCTTTTGTGGATGGTTACTGGTGTTAGGAGGAGGATTTGGGATGTGTGAGGGTATGGCATGGGAGATCTGTTTGTGGACTAGGTCTGTGGGGTAGTTTGTCTGTGAAGGCCTTTGTGAGACCCTCAGCATATTCAGAAAAGGAGTTCTTGTCACTGCAGATATGACATCCATGGGTGGCCAGGCTGTAAGGGAGGGATTTTTTTGATCTGGAAGGAATGGCAACTGTCAAAGTGTAGGTACTGTTGGTGGTTGGTAGGTTTAATATGGACGGAAGTGTGGATGGAGCCATCAGTGAGGTGGAGGTTGACATCCAGGAATGCGGCATGGTAGGTTGAGGAAGACCAGGTGAATGGATGGGGGAGAAGAAATTGAGGTTCTGAAGAAAGGATGATAGGGTGTCCTGGCCCTGAGTGCACATATGAAAATATCATCAATGGACCTGAACCAGGCCAGAGGTTTGGGGTTTTGGGATGCTAGGAAGGATTCCTCCTGATGGCCCATAAGCAGGTTGGCATAGGAGGGTGCCATGCGGGTGCCCATGGCTGTGCCTTGGATTTGATGGTAAACTTTCCCCTCAAAGGAATAGTAGTTGTTAGGATGAAATTGGTGACAGTTATGACGTATCACGCTAGAGTTCAGAGGGGCATTGGGAGAAGTAGTGTTCCAGAGCGGCAAGGCCATGGGCATGAGGGATGTTGGTGTGTAGGGAGATGGCATCCACTGTGACAAGTAAGGATCCAGGAGGCAGAGGGGTGAGAATGGTGGAGAGTTGGTGAAGGAAGTGGTTGGTATCCTTGATGTGGGAAGATAGATTTTGGACAATTGGTTGGAGGTGTTGGTCAACTAGGGCTGAAATTTGTTCGGTAGGAGCACAGTAACCAGCCACAATAGGGCGTCCAGGATTATTAGGTTTGTGGATTTTGGGGAGCATGTAGAAGGTGGGTGTGCGGGGTGCTGCTGGAGTGATGAGGGAGATGGATTCAGGGGAGAGTTTCTGGGAGGGGCCATAGTATTTTAGCAAAGATGTTCAATCCCTGCTAAAATCCTATGGCCCCTCCCAGAAACTCTCCCTGGAATCCATCTCCCTCCTCACTCCAGCAGCACCCCGCACACCCACCTTCTACGTGCTCCCCAAGATCCACAAACCTAATAATACTGGACGTATGGCCTCTACATATGTTAAGTCTGTTGTGAATAACAGTTCAATGTCTGCAAGTTTGTAACTGACTGCACGCTTTGGTGCTACTCAGAGAAGCTCTTTCTCTTTTTATTTTGGCAGGGCTGGCATACTGAATTAATACGTACTGTACTTTGTTGCCTCGATGGGAGACCTGCCCGTAACAAATTTCTAAAATTAAATGCACTGCTATCATTTGCATTTGCCATATATGTTGTCTTTGGGTACAAAGTTTTCGTAGTAATGCTTGATTCTCTATAATTCTCTATAACTAGGGGGTTTTATGGGGCCACTTACATTATTTTCATTCATTACAGTTTCTAATATTAAATTTACAATTTCTCTCCTTCCAAGATTATTTAGATGAAACGAATTTCATGTGTAATGAAATGTATGAATACTCACTTTGATACGATGCAAGGGAGTTTGTTCCTTACAGGGTTTTTTTTTTTTTTTTTAGATGTTGGCTGCTGTTGCAAGCAACATAATCTGTCCCTGCAGCAATAACTAGGCCTACAGTGTCAGCTGTGCATGTTTCAGAAATTGTGGTAATGTTTTTCAAGGCAACACTTGCACTGGCATTTGTGGACACATAAGCAAAACATTCTGTTTGTGTATCTTCATTTAAAAATTTGGATAATTGCCGGCTTGGCTCTCACCAAGGATGACAACTTGGATCTTTTTAGCACACGTAGTTTGTTTCACACATTTCAAATTTATTTCCACTTTGTTTTGGGAATTCATCATCAATCATGTTGAAATTGTTTGCATTGTTTTTGGGTGAATGTTGGTCTCATATGACAAGAAACATAATTGTACCTTGTAATGGGACTGTGTAATTCCACCTGTTTCAGGAATACCATCACATATTTTGATTTTGTTATTGAGATGTTTTGTATAAGGTCTTCAAGGTCATTGATATTTGTAGATAGAGGTCCTGCTATTCAGTGCCTCTAAATAAGGTTCTTCCAGTTTTAAAATTGTTCGGGCTTCTTTTCCACATAAATTAAGAACAGAAGAGAGAGATACCTAAACTCTAACTTTCTCACTAATAAAATGAGAAGACTGTTCCATTATAAATGAACACCAATAACATGGGTTTATTTGACCCGTATCCAAAATCAATTTCAAGCATTTGATTTTCATAAATACAACCAGATAACATTATAGGCTGGACCTTATTCTGCTCAGGTCAACTCAAAAAAGTATCTATTTAAAACACGTTATTAAACACAGTTCTTTTTCTTTTTTTCTTTGCAGTCTCTCTTATGAGTATTCAGAGTCTATATTGCACACAGTATTTTGCACCTCCACATTCCATGCCATTAGTAAGGTTCCTGTCTGGGCCTTCACCTGCGGAATAAAAATGCCCAGGACTGTAACAGTCCCAAAAAGGCCTCCATAAATATACAAAAAAAAAAATACTTCATTTGGGCATCTTGTATAACCACAGAGATCATGTAGTGTTTGATACACTTCATACCTCCCTCCTTAAAGACAAGATGCCAAATGATATTTACATTTTCTTTTATACATATTTCTTCTACCACTGATAGTCCTTCAAATCATTTAACATCTCCTTCATATTACTTTTAACATTATTCCTCGTATTAAAAATGATACAATCTTCATTAATACTCTGAAAACCTTATCCATTTTTATGTTTCACTAGATTTTTAAAGGAATCATTAGCTTCAGTAATTGACATCTGACTGGGTTGCCTGTGTTATGGATGTAAGGAGTTATTTTCCCTGCAAGTTCAAATTTGTCAATTACTCAATCTTAAAATGGATAGAAATTTTAATTCAAATGAGTTCTCTACTACTTCTAAATTTGAATCTCAGGGTATACACTTAGTACATTGAGGGGTTTATCTTTCAAAAAGGTGCACACTTCAGATTTCCACCTATACTGATAATCACCTCTATCCATCCTATGTGGACAAGTCAAATGGGAACAAGGAACTGAGAAACTCACCCTTGAATTAAAATAAATAAATAAAGGGAAAGGTAGACTTTGATACATTAATCCACATGTGGGTTAAAAAAAAATCTATACCTGTGACAGCAAGCTTCCCCTTGTCTGCCCAAGTCTCCACCTCCATTTCATGGGGTCCTCTTTTTGGGTACCACAACCTGATCAGGCCCTTTCTTTACAGCACCTGACCTCGAGAAGTAGCCTATTATGTAGGTCTACCTACCCCTCAAACCACTCTCTACACCTAACATCGCCCACAAAGGACAATAATATCCGACTACCTCCGATAATCCTCTTCTTCCACTTTCCCCTTTGTCCCATGTTTCCAAATTCCTAAATATGGAATACACTCCCTTATTAAATGCACTGCTTTATTTGTGCACACTTATAAATTTTATTTCTACGTTATTTCCTATCCTCTTCCCCCCCCCCCCTTCTGATGATTGTACCATAATGAAGCATATAAATACCCCAGATATCAGTGCTCATCCTCCTTACATAGATATAGACATAAAATTCTACTATACCCTAACATGGACCATCAGTTTTATAAACACTAACCTAATCGCCATGTATGTGTGTATATTAATTGTACTGTCGTTGATAAAAGTCTGTATAGTGTATGTGTACGTGTGTGTGTGTGTGTGTGTGTGTGTGTGTGTGTGTACACCTAACTTCCAACCCATATGAAAAGGCATATAAACCCTCCCATTTGATTAGTATTTCTTCATAAAATGTACAAAACCCTATAAATCTTTGTACAAAATGTTTGTTGATCAGTAATAAACAAAATAAAATCTCGTGGTATCGTAAGGTTCCTTCTTCTATTTCTTCATTTTTAATTTTACATAATAATGTCTCATTAGAAACATGCCAATATGCTCACAGGTTGGCATCTGTTTTGACTATTTTCAATTCAACACTGAAAAATATCAAATATTTATGTCATATTAGGGATATCTTCAAAGTCATACATATAACGCTCTAGGCCATAAATAAAATTAGCCTTGTATTTTAACAGATATACATAGACATAGATATTGATGCCCTCTAGTAGTAGGAAATATAACTACATTCAGGTGACATTCCATCTGTTCACCAATAACTATTGAAAATTGTCAACACCAATTCATTTAGTCCTTAGATCGTGTTGCGTATATATAAAAGAAAGAAAGGATAGTAATAGAAAAGTTTGAAAGCATAGTGAAAGAGTGAAGGATTTGTCCTTTGAAATCGAAAAGAGAAGAAAAAGGACAAATAACTGGCTTCCTGGTGGTCGTCACTCCACCGAATTAGCAAAGAGTGCTAATCAGCCTGAGGGAGGACAATAAGGTTTTATTACTTTTGTGCTGTACAGCCCTTTTTCTGCTCCTGTGTCTGGGTCCTATAAATACACAGCTTTTGGATGTGGTATTTTGCTAATTCTAAATGGACCATACCACCTATGAAAAAATTTGCTTTTTCGAACCTGAACTAAGCTGAAAATTAGGAATTAATACGATGTCTCCCACATTCCATTTTGGTATAACTGCTGTTGCATTGTGTCATTGTAGCCTATTATGTGCAGACTTTTCTAAAGAAGACTGCACCTTCTTCTGTACCTCTGTCATACTTAAATTATTTGAGGGTGGCCACGTAAAATGCTTTAGTAAAGGTTCACCCATAAATTTTTTATCTAGAATCTCTAATGGGGTCAAACCTGTAGAGATATGTCGTAATTCATTTAATGTCGTTTGAAATATTAACTGTGCCCATGACGTGTGTCTGTCTGAACAATAAGATCTACATAGTCTTGAAATTTCTTTCATGACTCTTTCTGCCGGGTTTGATTGTGGATTATATTTTGATATGGCCACATGTCTAATACCATTCCAAGACAAAAATTCCTTAAAATTCCCACTAATAAATTGTGGACCGTTATCAGTAAACAGTCTCTGAGGAATACCAACTTCTTGAAAGTAATCTAGCAGACATTCAATAACTGTTCTTGTAGTAGGTCTCCTCACTGAATATAGTTTGACCAACATTCTAAAACAACAAAAATATGATCAACACCTCCTCTAATTGAAGGCAGTGGCCCATACATATCACATGCAGTTATATCATACAGACCCTTAGGTAGAATGGGATATAACATAAAAAGATGGTTGTAGTTCAAATCTTTTACCTGCTGACATAGGTTACAAGTTCTCAAATTTCTCACTACTTTTCTACCGAGATTTTTAAAATAATAAAATCTATTCATATGTTGAATACATTTTTTAATCCCAAAATGGCCATAACCTCCATGAATACACCAAATAAGATTATCCTGTGCACACTCGGGAATACAAAGCTTCCAGTGAATGCAGCGCATATCTTTTCGCCAAAATAATGCCCCATCAATAATTTTGAAATGATGTTCATTTCCCTAGGAAAAAGCATTAAATTTGTCTTGAAAGAAATTATCTGCTCTAACATTTATTCAAATACTGTTTGCTAACTGTTTTACTTTATTTTCAGGAAAGCTTGCTTTTAAGAAATTTATACAAAAAATGATACTTTTTCCTTCGGTCACAGGGACCTTGTCTAGACCTAATGAAACTCTCGAAAGGGCATCTGGAATAATGTTCTTAGGCCGCTTTACGTATTCTATTTCTATACAGAAATTTTGTAAAAACAGCATCCACCGCATCAATCGACTATGAAGTAGTCGATTTTCTAACAAAAAAGATAAAGCTTCGTGGTCTGTATACATAATTACTTTGGAATTCCAAATTAAAATTTGAAATTTCTGAACACTCCATACAATAGCCAAAAGTTCTTTCTCAGTTGTAGTGTAATTCTTCCCATGACTGTTGAGGCATCTTGTCATCAAAGGCTATTGTTTTATGGTCTTCCTCTTCGGGATTTCAATAACCCTGGAATAATTCGGCGGCAATACCATAGGCTGACGCGTCAGTGGCCAATTTCAAAATTGGTGCATTAACTAACGCGTCCTTTGCTTCTTGAAATGCATTTGCTGTTTCTTCATTCCAAGTACATATTGTGCCCTTCTTTAATAGTTTAAGTGAGGATTATTTAATATGTGCCACTTTACATATCATCTATAGAATCCTATGATCCCTTGAAAGGCTTTAAGTTGTTTTACTGTATGTGAGGAGAAAATATAAAAATTCAGCAAGTGAAACAGGAAAAAGGGAGTACAAACATCTGAAAAATGAGATTGACAGGAAGTGCAGAGTGGCTAAGCAGAAGTGGCTAGAGAATACATGCAGAACCATAAAATAATGCGTAACTAAGGGAAAGATACCGCCTACAAGAAAGTATAAGAGATATTTGGAGACAAGAAAAGCAGTGGTATGAATATCAAGAACTGAGACGGAAAACCAGTACTAAGCAAAGATGGGAAGGCTGAACTGTGGAAGGAATATATAGAGGGCCTATACAAAGGAAATAAACTTGAAAGCAGTATTCTAGAAATGAAAGACAAAGTGGAGGAAGATGAGGAGGAGATATGATACTGCGAGAAGAATTTGACAGAGCGCTGAAGGACTTGAGTCGAAACAAGGCCCCTGGAGTAGATGATATTCTGTCTGAACTGCTGATGTCATTAGGAGAGCCAGTCATGAAAAAATTGTATCACCTGGTATGCAGAATGTATGAGACAGGCGAAATACCCTCTGACTTCAAGAAGAATATTGTAATTCCAATTCCAAAGTAAGTAAGTGCAGACAAGTGTGAAAATTACAGAACTATCAGTTTAATAAGTCATTGGTGCAAAATACTAACACGAATTATTTACACACAAATGGAGAAACTTAGAAACTTGTGGAATCCAACCTCGAGGAAGATCAGTTTGGATTTAGGAGAAGTGTAGGAACACGAGAGGCAATACTCACATTATGACTTGTCTTAGAAGATAGGCTAAGGAAAAGGAAACCTACCTTTTTAGCGTTTGTCGATTTGGAGAAAGCTTTTGACAATGTCGACTGGAATACACTCTTCCAAATTCTGAACGTATCAGGGGTAAAATATAGGGAGCGAAGAGTTATATTCAACCTATAGAAAAACCAGACAGCGGTTATTAGAGTCAAACTGCAAGAAAGTACCACAGAGGTTGGGAAGGGAGCAAGACAGGGTTGTAGCCTTTCCCCAGTGTTGTTTAATCTGTATATTGAGCAGGCAGTGAAGAAATGGAAGGAGAAATTTGGAGAGGGCATTAAAGTGCAGGGAGAAGAAATAAAAACATTGCGGTTTGCCGATGACATAGTAATTCTGTCAGAGACCGCAAAAGATCTGGAAGAGCAATTGAATGGAATGGACAGTGTCTTGAAAGGAAGATATAAGATGAACATTAACAAGAGTAAAACAAAAGTAATGGAATGCAATGTCAGAAAATCAGGCGATGGTGAAGGAATTAAATTAGATAATGAGGCAATACAAGTAGTAGACGAGTTTTGTTACTTAGGCAGCAAGACAACTTCTGATGACCAAAGTAAAGAAGATATAAAATGCAGAATGGCTATGGGAAGAAAAGCGTTTCTAAAGAAGCGAAACTTGTTAACATCCAATATTGATTTAATGTTAGGAAGTCCTTTCTGAAAGCATTTGTCTGGAGTGTAGCATTGTATGGGAGTGAAACGTGGACGATAAGGAGTTCAGATTAAAAGATGATAGACGCGTTTGAAATGTGGTTCTACAGACAAATGATGAAAATTAGATGGGTATATCACGAAACTAATGAGGTGCTTAACTGAATCGGGGAGAAAAGGAGTTTCTGGCATATACTGACTAAGAGAAGTGATAGATTGGTTGGACACATTCTGTGACATCAAGGAATTGTCAACTTAGCATTAGAAGGAAGCGTGTGGGGTAAAAATCATAGAGGGAGACCGAGGGACAAATATAGTAAGCAGATTCAAAAGGATGTAGGTTGCTGAACGTATTCTCAGATGAAAAGACTTGCAAAGGACAGGGTAGCGTGGAGAGCCGCATCAAACCAATCTGCAGACTGAAGACAACAACAACAACAGTTCTGGACAGTTCTATATTGCCTCTATTCTGTCGGGTTCTGGTCTACTTCCATTTACACCCACATAATGTCCTATAAATTTTACCTCCTTATGTCCAAAATGTGATTTACCTATTTTACTTATCCCCTTTTCTAAAAATTTTGATAATGTTTTTTTCAAGTAATACACAATGCCCCTCCCATGTATCCGAAATTAAAAGGATGGCATCTACATATATTACAAGTTGGTTCAGCAACTCTCTTCCTAAAGTAGCATCTAAGGCCCTTATGAAAACTTAAACAGAATTGTTTAATCCAAACGGAAGCACTGGTATGATTTTCCGTCATTTGCGTGAGTCTTCATGAACTTCTACTTGATGATACCTGGCGGTTAAATCAACTGATCTAAAAAAAATTGAGCTGTCTCAATTTTTGTAAGTAGGTTATTGATACAAATGGGCCTATCACACTCCATTTCGATACGTTTATTTAGTGTTCTTGCATCTAAGACAATTCTAACACTGCCGCAGGATTTGCGTAGAACAAGCAAGGGATTGTAAAATACACTGTTACTCCTTTCGATAATACCCTCATCAGTCATTCTATAGATCTCCTTTTGTTCTTCTTTCCGTAAATGTAAAGGTATCAGGTAAGGTTTACAGAAAAAGGCATTAGTGTCATTCATTTTAAAAGAACACACGTATCCCCCTAATGTTCCCCTTTATTCGAAAAAACATCCTTGTATTTAAACAAAATATTTAATAGTTGTTCTTTTTGGACTTCTGGCAAAAGTTCTGACTATTGCACCTTCAGTAAAATTTCATCATAAGAGTTCACAGTCGTTGCATCGGATTGTAACATCGTTGCCACTGAAGTAACTAATTTTGATGGTTGCTATACTCTGTTGTCTACTGAATCAAAATATATACAAAAACCATGTATAGGCAAAGTGGTGTCATCCAAATTTTGACGATTTTCTAAAGCTTGTACTTTGTAAGTGGTCTCGGTAACTGTACGACATTCTTGAGAGATTTCTGATTTAGAATTTGTTTCCAGGATGTCTAGGCGTTGGTTAGTAATAAGCAAATACTGATTTAAAGATTGAAAATTATTCAAATTGTATCCTCCCTTTCTAAAACTCTGTTCTTAATGGCATCTACTATAGATTCTTTGACTAATTGTCTATCCTAATTTACTATCCTTTTGGAAACAAATTCTACCTCCTCTTTAGAAACTAGCAATCGTTTCAAACCATGAAATTCCTGTTTTAGATTACTGTATCTCTTCTTATATTCCTTAACGTGAGCAACCAATTGGTTATTTAAAGTATCTAGCCTCACATTTTGAGAATAGAATTGATCAGCTACTTCTTTAGAATTATGGTCAATTTTTTCGTAATGATTTGACATTGTCTTTTAACTTGTTTACATCGTTTGATAAAGAATTTCTCAACTCTTCCTGACTTGATTTGAAAGAATTTCTCAACTCTTCCTGACTTGATTTGAATTCCTCATTGAATTTACTAAACAACTCTTGTAACTGCTCCATTTCTCTTGCTCTACTGCGTGTTAAGGGCCTACACTAATAACACCACCCTCAACAACTTCCAAAAACACTAATATTGACACTCAGATGCTCACCAACAGAGTAAAATGTCATCTGTACCGATCTCGATGTAGCGGTGAGATGACTTAGTAACAGCTGCGTCTGCGTAGTCACCTGGCGCCGTCCCGTATTATCGCGTACAATATGTCAGATCTGTGTCTGGAATCGCAGCCCTAATCATGCAAAGATGTAGACTTATCTTGACTTTTGATAGGACATGTAGTGTTTGATACACAACAACATTACAGTTGAGAGAACACAAATTTTCTTGGCATCCTTATTTGAAGCAATTCCATGATTCTATTATAGTTTTTGTCATTCCTGCCCACACGTTAAACACACGAACAAAAAGCATTGATTTTATGTTGTTTACTCTCTGGTTTAATCATTTATTTCTTCAATTGTTGTTTGTATTCCAGACTTGTCGCAGCCAAGTCTCATTTTGGTGCATTTATTTTTTCTTCTTTTCACACAAAAAGAACCACAAAATTGCTTACAGCTAAGCACTTGGTAGATAGTTTGTTGGTGACTTATTTTGTATTTTGTCAAGAGATGTTCGTGTTCAGAATACATTGCCCTTAGTTCTTCTTTCACTGTATTTAGTTCCTTTTCTTGCAATGTTAGGGAATCCTGTAGATTGTCTTTTGCCAGGCATTTGACACACGTATGGCATTGCCACTGGTCCCCATCATTTGAGTTTGAGATTAATTTTCATGTGTTTATTGTGATACTAGCAGTTGCATTACAAGCATAGGATACCTCTTACTAACCATTCAGAGCACATGTTACACACAGAATAATTACATAATAACAAATCTGAGAGATGATCATTTTAAATACTTGCCACTATTTTCAAGTATAATAATCATAGTTGTGTAAAAGACAATTTTGTTGTTGTTATTTCAGCCTTTAGTGTGACAATTGGTTTAATGCAGCAATTAAATTCACACATGACAAACCTTAGCAATTTTTGGCTGTTTTATCCTCCGGCACGTTCACCATTTGGCATAACTGAAGCACGCGATTCCACCCATCTGCTTTTGCCCATGATCAATGTTTCAGTTGATTAGTGTTTTTAATTAAATCATGGGTCTTGTTAAGATTTTAGTTCCTGTCCCAATAACATCAACTGATTTGCCAAACAGTTAATATGCTTGGAAATCCGAACAACACAGAATAACTTGGTTAGTGTTTCATAAAGACCATGTAGTAAATAAATAATGCTATTTCTGCCCTCTGGTTGACAGGTACTAGGTGTACCCTTGTCCACTCAGTAAAGTAATTACTCTCATAAAAGGAACATTTCGCAACCACATAGCATAAGACTATACAACACACCAATGCCACGGGTCTAAGCCGACAGGTGGTATTGCCTGCTTCATTTGACCCTACCATTTCATCTGTCAAATCTACTTATCTTATTCTGTATTCCTTTCCCCTCTAACAGTGGCTGATATTTTTCCTGGCCTATTTAGTTTATGTAAAGGCAAGACTATATTTATTTCCTTGGTCATATCCACAAATTTTACTGTTGCCTTTGGCAAATACCAAACATGTCATCACTTTCATGCCTATAGTTCTGTGCCTGCTATTTGTTGTAGCTAAGGGCTACAGTTCAAAACAAGATATATTTACCTTCTGCTATTTTTCAAAAACTGACATTTTGAGCACGTACTTGTGTATGAAATACAGGATGATTCTTGCAGTTAAGAAAACGGCAACCAACCACAATTGATTATGTTATTTATTTACTAAGTAGTGCCGTTAACGGTTTCAAAGTTTTCAGTTCATCATCAGATGGGTGTTCACATCCACATGCATGTCATTTACATTTTGCTTGTGCGTATAATTTTGCTGTGGCAAATTGAAACATTGATTATTTGCAATTGGCTACGCCTGAAATACAGGTTTTCTAACATGTTGACGTCATGGATCAAAGCAGACAGATGGAATCAAGTCACAAAATAATGCCAATATTTCTCATACCCAGTTACTTGTCTGTAGATATTTTAACCGTACTAAATATTTTTGAGAATCCAAAGGAATGAAAGGAATGTGTGGTGGATACAGTTGAGTTTTTTAGGTCCATTTTATTGTTTATGTAGAGAATCATGTAGCAGGAGACAGACAAGTTCAATGCCATTGCCTGAGGTTCCTCAATTTACTATTCCCAATACGGTGTTTGGCTGTTATATGGAAATTATTTTAAGTGGTTAATGATAAATGTCAACAACATAGGATAGATGACAACTCATCATGATTGCTGAGCTGCAGATAGGCACGATGAAGTGATAATCACAACTTAAATGTGCAACTACAGCCTTTATCAGAGTGATTGTGGAGAAGGCTGTGGCCAAAATTTTAAGTTTAGTTAATGTGATTACCTCTTCTACGTATGCATTTTTGCAACTCCGCAATCATCTTTATGGAAAGTTGCTACCCATACTTATATTGTTGCCATTGTTAATGATAAAAGTTTTTCTCATGAATTTCATTTTTTCCAAAAAGGAAATTAGATTCAGATATGTTGTTTCAAGTGTTCTCAGATGATCAGTTCTGAGGTGATCAGCCAGATACGATCATTGCACTTCCATGATACTTGAGCAAATAACTGTTCTGCCATCAGCAGGTGGTTCTGATGCAATGGTCTGTCACACTCTGCCAGTAGTATTTATCCTTCACAAGTCCCGGTGCAATTCCCTGCTCCAAGTGTCCACTGCACTTCCAGTGGTGAGGTAAGTAGAGGTTTCGGTGAATGGTGGGGAGGCAATATCCCTTCAGTGGCTGTGGTGGAATTATCTCGTGTCCACTTGCAGCATTGTGCCTTGATAGATCTTAATTTTGGTTTCCAGGCCTTGTAATTGTTGGTAATCAGTTGTTCCAGGTGTCGATTGTCAGGAGTGGCTGAGCAGATGTTGTGGGCTAGATGGAGCAGGTAAATGAGAAATGCCGGGCTCACTGGCAGACTTGAAGGTTTATTACGACAGATAAAACAGTTACAGGAAATGGGGCCTACAAAGGATTGGCGCCCGTCATGGAGCAACATGCTGGTATAGAAGAAGAGGGGGGAAGCGGAGAAGGCAGGAAAAGACGTCTGAACGCGGTGGCGGCTTTCTTGGAAGAGAGCGGCGGCCCGGATCGCTGGCGCCGCGAGCCCTGATGTCAGGCCCGTGGGACGGAACGTGGTCGCTCCTGATTGGCCACGATGCATTGCTGAGTGGCAGGAGTCGGCCTCCCCACGACAACCGTGCATTGTGGCGACCAGGGAGCCGAATGTAAAGTCAGTGGTTTGCAACTTAGTCGCACGATGGTTAAAGTCGGAGGGAAAAAGCTAAAGATTTGGAAAACTTTTTTAAAAATGAATTAATTTCTGTACCATGTTGCTAGGGGAGGAGCGCCGATCCGTACACAGTGTTCCTTCTGACAAAGTTATCCGCTATGTGAATTTCTATGGCCTCTTTGAAGGTGCTCTTCTGTAGTGATTTGTAGAAGCAAGTACGTCTATCTTATCAAAATTCATTGTGTGTCCAGTGACAATGCAATGTTCTGTTAGGGCTTGTTGGCTTGGTTGGCATAGGTGTAGTGTTGGTGTTCTTTGCATTGATCTGCACCATACCAACTGTCTGGCTGATATAGGATTTGCTGCAGCTGCAATAATTTTGTATAAACCCACTTTCTTGAGGTCAACATTGTCGTTCACTATTCATAGTACAGCACACGTCATAGTTGGTGGTCAGGAGACAGCCGATCATCTGTTGCCTCAATAGTTTCCCTATTTTAGCCAATATTCTAACTGCAAGAGGTAGAAAGGCCAGGTTATTTTCCTCTTCTTTCTTTTGTTCTTTCATCTTGGGTCATAACTCACTTTGGATGTTGGGAGGTCCTTTGGATTTGGCTGTTGCTGTATCCTTTCTTGTGGAACAGTCTTCCGGTTTTTTAGTTCCGTTGATAGGCTCTATTCATCCAAGATTGTGTGTGCTTTTTGTACCAAGGTGTTAAGCATTCCTTTAGCTGAGTTGGATAGTGTCAGCTAGAAGGATGTAAATACCTGTGTGTGTGTGTGTGTGTGTGTGTGTGTGTGTGTGTGTGTGTGTGTGTGTGTGACCTGCATTGCACCGGGATATCAAGAAAGGGTGGTTGTTCAGCTTTCTCTATTTCCATCATAAACTGTATGTTGTTATTGCTGGAATTTAGACGTAGAAACATTTGTAGTTGATCCATTTCATGTGACCAGATTACAAATGAATAGTCCAAATAATGGAAGAAACATACAGTTCAGCAGTTTCCTGGGCTACTTGTTCAGAACTCTTCTTGATAAGGTTGGCTGCCAATGAGGTGGAGGGCTCTTCATGGCGACTCAGTCAGTCTGTTTATAGTATTGGCCCTTAAAGACAAAGTAGGTAGATGTTAACACATGCCTGAAAATTCGGGTCAATTGCCCTGAATTTCACTCTTGAAATCAAGTTAATAGAATCTTCCAGGGGGCCCCAAATAAATAATGAAACAACATCAAAGCTGACCATGATGTCAGATTCTTGTAAAGTCATCTGCTTTAGACGGCCATTGAAGTCCGTCAATTTCTGGATGTGGTGCACATATTTGCCCACAAAGTGTCATAGAAGGCCCACCAGATGTTACACTAAGGGGTACATCGGCACAAGGAATTGCATCAGGACTCATGAGGAATAAATAATACCAACAGAGACGTTAGCACAACTGGACAATGTCAGAAAGGCTATTTACTGAAGTATCAAGCACATTCAACGATTGTGTCAGGCAGAATACCGAAAAACCCTTCAAACAGTATACACACTCGGAATCATTATATTTGAGTTACTTGATGCCAGCGACATCACTGGCCAATGGGCTGGTCATAACTGTCTCAAAGCTCAATAAAAAATGCTTTACAAATGGTTTGTATTACCTTATTGTAGAAATCCCCTCAGTAAAACTTGAATTTTTAATTTCGCAAAGAATACGAACTGAAACGTCGTTGAAACTCTATCTTAGAGATCCAAATGACACATTGGTTCACCATATGGGTTTACTTTTGTGATGGTCATTTAGACAAAAGTAAGCTTCTGTATGAATTTTGTTAGTTGACTATTAAGTATTATGGTTTGCAACTGCAAAAGTTTTTATCAAGTCCAAGTTAGTGTACCTATATATACATTTTGGAATCAGCAGTTAATAACACACCCGTGCTTTCTATTTGGTTAAATTTTACTTACAATGTTGGCAACATATGAGAATGGCTGGAAATGAGTTGACTAATGACGTAGCAGATGCAGGCAACCAATCTGAATTCAGCCTGTTATAATTTTTAGGTGAAAAGCAATTATAATAACCAAAAGGACTTAAAATAATGTTCAGTGTGTCCCCTCTCTCACACATTATGATGAATTGCGACATGGTTAAGTTTTACGAAGGTTGGCGGCAATGTAGTGGGCTAATGTTGACAATAAAATGCCCTCTTTACGATGAGAATTAGTTTACTGACCAGACAAGAGTACATACAAGGACCTATCAACGAAAGAGCAGGAACAGCATTGATTATTTAATTCATGGTGAACAGAAAGGATTGTGCCTCTCATTCTAAGATTTAAGTAAAATTTTACATAAGAGGGTATTAAGCCTTTGTGTTGACACTGAAAACTGATTACAGCTGTTCTTGCTCTATTAATTATTATTCCTTGTCAACATTATCTCTCGTGCCATATTGCAACAAAACAAATATTAAATGCCAAACAACAAATTGCATTTGCTTATTCTATGAAAGAAAACAGAATTGGTTAATGATGCCTCCCAACTCCTGCTCTTTTCAGCTTTTGCCAACATTGACACACTATATGAGCCACCAACATCAAAAGTAAAATTTATCCTTTCATTTAATTATATTATTTTCTTATGAAGTTGTTTTAACCATTATAAAGTATTACACTGTGCTTGCAGTTGTCAGTTTTAAAATTTACATCATTGTTGTACTACTTCTACGTGTGATAGATATTTCATTGATTTTCTTCTCAAAAATACCTTTCGATAGCATTTAGTGAGTGCATTTATTTTTAATATTGGTAACACTTACTCCTGTCATCAATAATTCTGTTCTACTTCACAGTGTCATGTACTGCTGCAGCAACAGGAAGGGTTGGGGGAAGTTGATTGGACTTGAACATAGGACACAGAATTTTTTGGCTGACACGTTAATCACTGCGCCATCAAAACGTGTGTAATCTGCATTGGCAGACTAACTCACTACAAAATTATTTTCTCTCTTTGTTAATCTTCACATTTTGAATTAACGTGCAAACTTTCTCTATGCCCAAACAGCATGAAAAAGAGATTAATGATATGCAAAAAGTGACATTGTGAAGCTTAATTTATTCAGAACCCTATTCTGTATCTCTTGGTTGCTCTGCAGATTGGTGTGGTAGGTGAGCGCACATATTAGTAGAGTAACCACAACCAAGCTGCAATGCAATTAATTAAGGCTTTCGTTAGTAATCTTGCTCATCTACCAAGCTCCTGATGACGCTTGGTACCATGTCGTCATGTCTTCTCAAGCCAACCAATCAAAGGCGGGTGACTCAACTACTTTGCACCTGCACCCCACAGCTGAAGTGATCAACTGACAACTATGAGGCACATCATTTCACATTATTATTTTCAAATGTGCTGTTGTCAGGGCTTATGTTCATTGCAAACTCAGAAGAATGTTAATTCTGGCAGGGTATGAAATAAATTTGTTCTCTGTTAATTAAAAAATAGGAAGTTTACTTTGGGACTTCACTACAATATTAAGATGAATTTAATTACAAACTCCTTCTTTATCGCAAATAGATTTCTCTGTACCTAACAACACAAGTCGAACAATGAAAGCTGCGTGTTACCTCACTGCCACAAAGTCAGTTTGATAATTCATACATTTCCTTATGAAAGTGTCTCTCAAATCCCTTTTCAGTTGATCAAATTTTGCCTTTACGCACAGGCACTGTTAAGGTAGGACATGTCTGTCATTATCAGTAATTTGTTTCTTCTCTAGCAAGATTGTAATGAATTAGGACTGTTTAGTAGTTTTTCATAATGCTTTCAATAACCAAAAATACTGCAAGTTTCATTTGTGCAAGAAAGACAAGATTTAACCAACACAAAAGCACTCAACCACCTAGCAGCGGCCCCAAGGTGGTGTGAAGTGAAACAATGCCTTGTTATAGGCTTGCCAACCAATGAACAGAGCTGCTGAATGTGCAGTGAGACACTATTCAATAATGATGCTGTTACCAACTCTGGCTGGCACCTCAGCTACAGTTCGATTAAAATAATTCGCTAGTTGACATGTGATGCACTAGACATTATTTCTTCCAGAGACATGTCCAAATAATTCGCTGTTGCTAAACTGCCACAATCAGTCAATTCACTTCTAATTCATCATGTGGCTGTAATTTATTATGTGTTTTAATCCCAATGCATAGATTTGTCCCTTTTACTTGACGTTTCATCATACATGATAACCACATGTAAAACAATACACCCTCAATGATGCTAATGAAACATGTTTCACACAAGGCACTTACCAACCACTTTCACATTAATTTTTCTTTCCTTGTAGCTTTATAGTATTGTTATTGCTTTCGACTGTAGTCGTGTGTGCTTCACAATTCAAAGTTGTCAACTTGATTATCAACTTGCAGGAATTTCCTTAAGCTGACTGGAATACAGGAGTGTCTTCATAGTAAATAAGAAATGGATTAAAATGCGGTGCTTGGTGTGACAGGTTTTTACCCATCGCATTATATCATCTCGTATTTATTGAGTTACATGTTACACAATTGTATAATTTTTCAAGTATATATTCATTTGTATAAGTACTATATGACTGTAAAATCTGTTGCGAATACTGTTAGCAGTAAAGAAGTAATAGATTAAAACCTGATGTGTGATGGAGCAGTTTTCCATTATCATTGCTGTTTATGTCCTTGTATCTAATCAATTACATGTCTTACTGCCATACCATTTGCAGAGATGCCAAGTTTTGAAATAATCTAATCGTAATGGGCATAAGAGAATTGAGTAGGAGGAGGAGAGGGTACCAGGACCGTATCGGAAATTATTTTATTGACAATAAAATTTCCGTATGAGGCATAGCTGTGACTCTTGAAGAAAAAAAACTAAGACACGAGAAATACAGCCAATAATAATATACTAATAATAAAATGCTAGCAGAGTATTCATGACAACAATTAGATCGAATTTTACATTCATTTTGCCTTCGCCAGAAAGGTGATAGTTAATCAAATGGTGCTCAATAATTCATTTACACTTGACAGTAACGTTAACAGTATGAGCATCAGTACGTCAAATTGTAGTGTGACTACAAGTGATCCACAGTTTTTATGACAATAATGAAAGAAATTTGCTGCATTCTGTTGAGATTGCTAATTGAATTTGCAAAACCTATCATGGGAAATTTGACATTAATTTTGCGTGTGATTTATTTGTGTGTCATTTCTGTAATGTATTTTATAAATGAAATAACAGTGGCCGTAACTGGGTTCACTTATTATGTATCACATACTCTCATAACCTGTCTCCCTTTAAATAGTTACTGTGATGAGAGTGTTGAGAAAATGAACATCTACAGCTCGTTTCTCATTTTTGTTAAGTCTCATTGCTGTTATGCCTTAAAAGGTGTGCATTTCTGGAGTGATAAAATACATAACAGTGATGATAATAGATGCAAATTCTGAATGTTTATTATTTTTGTTGAAAACAAATGCAAAGAATATGTACCTATGAAAAAAATCAAGGTACAAACGTTTGCAGAAAGAAATGGGTCGCACCTAAAAAGACCATCCAAGCCTTTACTGGATTGTATGCAGACAGCTTATCAAATTGACTTGAACATGATAGTGAAAAGACTTTACCTTTGAATGATCACAAAAAGCTGGATTGAGAATGAGGAAGAAAGAGGTTAGGGAATTACTAAACATTTCAAAAGCAAAACTGAACCCTGTTAATAAAACTGAAGAGAATGAAAATTCTTTGTCACCCAGCCAATAGGAAAATAAAACTAAATACCGACCCTCCAAAAGAAAATATTTTCTGTTAGAGTTACGCAGAGGATAAAAAATAGAACCAGAATTTTGTGAAGCTTTAAAACAACAAAATCTGTGCTATCTTTTGTTTCTAGTTTGTCTTACATGACTTTCTTCAACTCATTTATATATTATTTATGTTAACTGTGATTAAATTTGTCACATTATACACAATTTCATTCCTGACATGCTGATTTTCATGTGTGACGCCTTCAAGATGGGGTTATAATGGTAGCATTAAAAACTATTACTTAGTTATATTATTATTTGGAGTATCTTTTGGGTTCAAACTGTCATATACAGTAAAATATTTTTCATTATTTTCGGCTCGTGTTTATTGGTATGAACTGTAAACCAAGTTTACCATAATTTGTCCTCAAATTTTCACATATTTTGGGTAAATATTCACCAGACAGTTTCAGTACTTCACTTTGATGCTCAGAAAATGAAAATGTGGCATCTACTGAAAATAACTGTGTGTGTGTGTGTGTGTGTGTGTGTGTGTGTGTGTAGAGTGAAAAGCAAGCATAGGTACTGCAACTAGTTTTGTGCATATTACGTAAATGAGAATTTTATAAAGTTTTGTTAAGAAAACTTTATCTTTTAAGGAAACTATTTACTTTTTCAGCTTGCATGTTTTTCTTAATATAAGAGAACATTTGAAATGAATGAAAGGAAAGTAGCTCTGAAAAAATTCATGAATGCAGAATCTTGTTTTGATCCGTTATAAGAAAATCAGCATCATAAAGACATCTTGTTATTAGAAATGCTGCTGCTTGTATTCCTTTCTTCATTTTGGGGAATTCTGCAAGAATTTCTATACTGTTTACTGAATTTTTCTTGCACTATAGTTAGAAGGTATCCTGTTTTTAATATTTGTAATGAGCTTCTTAACTGTGATATTCTTTATTTTTTCAGTGGTATTCCTTGACAGTGAAATTAGACTCAGATTCTTGTGGATAGTGAAATAAGTTGTTTTTATTTTATTTTTTGCTGATAGTGAAATAAGTTGTTTTCTGTTTTATTTTTTGCATGTTTGATGGCTTTTTTCATCAAAATGTAGCATAATTATAGCGGTCTTAAATTTGTGATTTTGTATTTGTAGAGTGGCACCTTGATGGTGACAGGTATGCTGCTCTTCTGTGGAACATGTTACTACCATGCGTTAACTGGGAAAGATGAACTCCGAAGACTTACACCAATTGGAGGATCTCTCCTCATTGCTGGTTGGCTGGCCATGGTGTTGTAGGCAAAGGAATAAAAGAAGCAAACAATGTGTATGTTTCGCAACTGACATTTTAATGTTTTCGGAATCTATTGTTTTGTTATTATATAGTGCAGCAACACTACCGTGTGTCATTACAGATTTTTAATAAAGTTATTTTGTTTTGGTATTTCATAATTGGTAACACATTCATTTTATCCAAAATGTTTAACATGTAAATATTACTTAAGTACTGCAATTGTAGTACTGATATTCATGTTGTTAATACTGAACATTGACATTTCTTTATTCAGTGGCACATACCGGTAATAGAGCGTAAATATTAGGGTAGATAATGATGTCATTGAGACAGTGTTGTAGACAATGGACAGAATCTCTAAAGTTTTATGTGTCTCTTGCTGAGCATATCACACTTCAGAACTAATTCATATCTAACAGTAGATTTGGATTAAACCATGTACAGTATGTAAAAAAAAAATATTTTGTATGTATCCTTCCTATGAACTGAAGTATTTATCAAAATGAAGAGAAAATACCTTAACCCAAAACCGATTGCTTTTTCTTATGTATCCCTAATATCAAAAGAGTAGTAGTGTTCCCATAATGAACAACCAGTGGCTAAACTGAACATCTTCCATTATAGTCTCCAACACTGCTGGAAAGAGAGGGTGTTACGTAAATTTTTCTAGGAAAGATTGCCTTTAAAGGAAGCAAATTATAGTAAGGAAAAGTGGTTAAAATATACCTGTACCCACCAGTTAGCAACAGATCAAATGGAAAGAACACAGTAATGATCTTTTAACTATTTTGTCACTATTGTAATGTAGAAAGTTGTATAGATGTAAGTGTGCTTATCCAAATATGGAGAAGGAAAACCATCCTTAACCCAGCATCAAGGGAAAGGGTAAGCATTTCTTTCCCCACCCTCCTCTGCTCAAATCAAGACAATCCTAGATCACCAAGAAATTTCTTTAGCTGGAAGATGAGGGGGAGATGGTCATAGTTCATCAGTACTTTGCTAATTTTTATCTACTAAGGGCTACCAGTAAAACTTCTGTAAGGAAAACCTCACTAAGCCAGTTTTGGAGGGATGCAAAAGTGCTTTATAACAAGAACTTGAGAAAGTGGTGGTAAGTTCTCTCTCTCTCTCTCTCTCTCCTCTCTCTCTCTCTCTCTCTCTCTCTCTCTCTCTCTCTCTCTCTAACATGAGCCCCAGTTATACAAATCAGTCTCATGAGCATATAGGTAATGTCAAGTCTTAATTACTTAAAGTAATTTAGCCATGGTTTAAAGAAACAGCAAGGGACAGTTAGTGAAAATTCCAAATAATTTTCTTCTATGTGGAAATACTAATTACAATAATCCTAGAGTAAGCAATAGAGCAAAAGAGAAAAGTAAATAAACTGTAATGCTGGGCACTTAATTAGATGGCATTGGTCAGTAAACTATGGCACTAACTCGAAGAAGCAATAGCAACACATATTCCTTTGTGTTTCTTATGCTTCAAATCAACTTACAAGGATATTAAATTGTTTGTGCACAGACTTCTTAGATGGTACAAAAGCACATTGCCATATAAACAGTTTTTAAGTGGTATTAAAGTGTGTTTTAAATGTCATGGAAGTTTTATTTTCACTCCAAGGAAAGAACAGAGAACTTACACTGTACCACTTTGTTTTCTTTAAATCATAGTGAAGTTATTATACAGTAATTTTGTGATGTTACTCATTAGTTACTGATGCAAGAACTGCATTTAGCCCTGTAGCAAGATTAATATACAGAGTCTAACTATATATGTCGGATAACTTCAGGGTGGTGATGGGCAAAAAATATCAAATTTTCAATTTATTTTTTTTTTTTTTTTGAAATTTATCGATATTTATCAACAATATTTTATTTTCCAATATCAATATAAAATTTTGAATATCGAAAACGATATTTTTTAAAAGCCACCCTTTTTTTAAAATTAGATTAGATTCTTTAATGGCCGTTGGACGTTGATAGGAGGCATAGCATGCGTTGAGAGGAGGCATAGCATGCGTCGAGAGGAGACGGTTCGGTGCTGGCAACCTCTTTACTCCTGAGCTATGGTCACTGCACTGTACTGATCAGTTTGATTTTATGAAAGGGGGTTACAAAATGTTAATGGACAAATGTAATGCTTATTTCATTGTAAAATAAAACTAACTAGTGATATCACTCACACACAATGAAGGAAAAGAGTTTGTTGGTAGAAATAAGAATTCCGACCTTTAGGCGTAATTGTTATGAAATGTCGCAGGCAGAGGCCAAGTTTTCGTGGCTGCACTGTGCTTTCCCCTTTGCGTGTTCTTTATTGTTAGAGAGTTATCGGGACTTCATCTAGTGTTGCTAAGCCACCGTCTAGTTCAGTTCATCAGTTGTGTGGCGGCATGTCCGATATCTTGGTGGTGTGTCATTCGGCTTGAACCAGGTTATTTTCAAGTCAACTATGTCCGCCGTTTGGAAGTTCTTTACAAAAGAAGCTAAAAGTAAACATGTTTCATGTTACTTATGTGCTAAAATTTAAAAAAGTGGAAATACCACAAATTTGGCAGCACATTTGAAAGTTTAGCACCATTTTGCACACTTACAACTGGTAAAACGAAAAACAAAATCCATTGCGCCATTGGCAACACCATCAACATCTACAAACATGCAATTGGCTTCTGCTGAAGTTGAAGACGATATTGATTGTGCAGCTTCCAATTCTTCATCAATGGACGATTCTAATATTGACCTTGTAAGTATTGTTAACTAACTTACAGAATTGTTAATCTACATTATTTATGCTAACAGCGCGTGATTTTAACTAATCACCACCGTTTCCCTCCGTTTTATGTACTTTGTTTTATCTCCATTTTACATCTCCGTTTTATGTCTGTGTTACCTCCCACATTTTATCTCCTTTATGTATTGTATGTTTCTTCTGTGTCAAATTTTATTTCTGTAGGCTGAAGAGCACCAGTGAGCGCTGCCAGCCCGCCCCTTTTAGGGGAATGGGAACCACAATAATAATAATAAAACACTAATATATTTTTCTCTCCATGGCAACAATTTTGGACCCCCGGTTTAAGAGAATTCATTTTGAATCCCCACTTGCAGTGTCAGCTGCAGTAGCTCATATTAGCATAGAAATTCGTTCCAAACATAGGCGAAAAGGACAAATCTCTCTTGAGCATTGCACTTCATATATTGAACAAGAAAACCCAAGGAAGTCTTCCATTTGGTTGCGGAATAAAAACTGTTGACCCAAAGTTCAGTTTCACAGCAAATTTCTAGCCAAGATTCTGTACCAAATGAGCTGAAGCAGTGCCTTGATCAACCATATTTAGAGCGTAACAGTGATCTTCTGAAGTTCTGGGCTGACACTTGACACTTCACACCCACTTTATCAGACATTGCGCAGAAGTACCTGATTTGCCAAGCCTCTTCTGTTTCGTCAGAAAGAGTGGCTTCATTGATCAATTTAGTTGTGCAAGACACCAGAAGCAGAATAACTGGTGAACATATAAAGCAAAGAGCTCTCCTAATGTCTGTTACTGATGACTACTGGCTCAATTAATTTTTTTTTTTTTTTTTTTTTCCAAATAAATATCGTACTCTACATTGCGTTTCTTTTAATGATTATACATTGTGATTTTTTATTGATTAATGTTTAAAATTATAAAATATTTGTCAATTTTTAATTGTATGTTGATAATTTCTGTGGTTTTGATTAAAATTATTAATTTAGCATCAAGATTTCACCGATATATTGAAATATCAATATTCTTATTTCAATAAAATCGATATTTTTTTATATAGATCGATACAATATCTATCGATATTTCTAAAATTTTGCCCATCTCTACTTCAGGGGATACAGTAGAAGTCCTGGAACGAGCAGAACATGTCCTGTTCATGTGGTTTATTTGCTTTCATTATCATGTTACAGGCATTATATAGAAAGTAGATGAAGATTACTTACCAGGCGAAGGAACTCCGGTAGTGACAGCAAACACACACACACACACACACACACACACACACACACACACACACACACACACACACACAAAAGCAAGCTTTCGCAACCCATTTGCTTCTTCAGGCAGAGTAGGAAAGGAGAGAGAAAAGGAAAGGATGAGGGTTTTAAGGGAGTGGGTAAGAAGTCAGAAAACGGATGACTTACCCAAAGGACAGGCTCGTCGACTTACCCAAAGGACAGGCTCGTCGACAGACACAAATAAAATCACACACAAACACACATACAAGCTTTCGCAACCGTTGGTCGCTTCTTCAGGAAAAGAGGAAGAAAGGAGAGGAGAAAGGGAAGGATATGGGTTTTAAGGAAGTGGAAAAGGAGTCATTCCAATCCCAGGAATGGAAGGACTTACCTTATGGGAAAAAAAGGAAGGCAAACAAATACACACACAATCACACATATCCAAATGCAAACACACCTAGACAGACATTTGGACAGAGATACCACTTGAAGCAGAGGCTCTGTCCACAGAACAGAGGCAAAGATGCTAAAGATGGTGGGTGGGAATTCGAATTTAGCGGAGGTTGAGACCAGGTGGGCAACGGGAGGAGAGAATAAGCTGAAGGGCAAGTTCCCATCTCCGGAGTTCTGAAAGGTTGGTGTTGGTGGGAAGTATCCAGATAACCCGGACGGTGTAACACTGCGCCAAGGTGTGCTGGCCGTACACCAAGGCATGTTTAGCCACAGGGTGATCTTCATTAACAACAAACATTGTCTGTCTGTGACCGTTCATGCGAATGGACAGTTTTTTGCTGGTCATTCCCACATAGAACGCTTCACAGTGCAGGCATGTCAGTTGGTAAATCACTTGTGTGCTCTGCCCTTGATCGTGTACACCTTCCGGGTGGAGTAAGTGGTGGTGGAAGGGTGCATAGGGCAGGTTTTACAATGGGGGCGGTTGCATGGGTAGGAGCCAGAGGCTAGGGAAGGTGGTTTGGGGATTTCATAGGGATGGACTAGGAGGTTACGAAGGTTAGGTGGGCGGCAGAAAGACACTCTTGGTTGAGTGGGAAGGATGTCATTAAGGATGGATCTCATTTCGGGGCAGGAATTAAGGAAGTCGTATCCTTGCTGGAGAGACACATTCAGAGTCCGCTCCAATCCCGGAAAGTATCTGGTAACAAAAGGGGCACTTTTGGGGTTCTTCGGTGGAAGGTTCTGGATTTGGGGGGATGAAGAGGTGGCTCTGGTAATTTGCTTCTGAACCAGATCAGGAGGATAGCTGTGGGATGTAAAAGCTGTTATTAGGATATTATTGTACTGGTTCAGGGATTCAGGACTGGAGCAGATTCTTTTGCCACTAAGACCTAAGCTGTAGGGAAGGGAACATTCGATGTGGAATGGGTGGCAGCTGTCATAATGGAGGTACTGTTGTTTGTAGAGATAACAACTTATCATAAAAATGTACTCCACATCATATAGATCTATGTAATAATAATAATAGTAAAAGCTATGAATTTTCTGACAGTCTTCATCATCAGCCACATAGTGTGGTACAGACTGATACACACTCAATTCATATTGTGGATTAGTGTGACTTGACTCCCCATATGTCAGGGTTACATTAAGGTGAATTACAGTCAACATTGCTTATTTGTTGCTCCATGTTCAGGCTTGTTTGTCTTTGCTGATGACATTACATTGATAATCTATCATCTATGGGAAAACAATTTATACAGTGGTTGAATATTTATATTATTTTTTGGCCAATGGGCCAGGTTGTATTGTTTAATTTATTCCTTGTTTTTATTATTTTTCTGTTACAGTAAGTGATGTGAGTTTTTTTGCAGTTTGCTAAAAGCTAATCGAGTTTTGTTCCTGTATTTTGCCCTATTACTTGGAAAAATAATGCAGCTTACACACGTCCATAATTTTCTCTTGTTTAACCTCACCAAACTTTGTCATTTGTGGATTTATGCATACCTGTTTGGCAATATTAATTAGTTGATATCCATTTAGCATGTTAATTATTGTATCATTAGTATTTTTTCTCTACACTTACATATTTTTACTATGTGGTTTTTTTTTAATCAAAGGATTACATTAGTAATGGTCTGCAGATATATATAAAATAGAAGACGGATGACTTACCCAAAAGGACCGGCTCGTCGATAGACACAAATAAAAATAAAAATCACACTCAAAACACACTTACTAGCTTTCGCCACCACTGGCAGCTTCTTCAGGAAAGAGAGGAAAAAAAGGGGAGGAGAAAGGGAAGGATATGGGTTTTAAGGAAGTGGAAAAGTAGTCATTCCAATCCCAGGAGTGGAAGGACTTACCTTAAGGGACAAAAAGGAAGGTAGACAAATACACACACACTCACACATATCCAAACACAAACACACCTAGACAGACATTTGTAAAAAGCAAAGAAGTTGGACAGAGATACCACTTGAGGCAGAGGCTCTGTCCACAGAACCGAGGCAAAGATGCTAAAGATGGTGGGCGGGAATATGAATTTAGCGGAGGTTGAGACCAGGTGGGCAACGGGAGGAGAGAATAAGCTGAAGGGCAAGTTCCCATCTCCAGAGTTCTGAAAGGTTGGTGTCAGTGGGAAGTATCCAGATAACCCGGACAGTGTAGCACTGCGCCAAGATGTGCTGGCCATGCACCAAGGCGTGTTTAGCTACAGGGTGATCCTCATTACCAACAAACACTGTCTGCCTGTGACCATTCATGTGAATGGACAGTTTGTTGCTGGTCATTCCCACATAGAACGCTTCACAGTGCAGGCATGTCAGTTGGTAAATCACGTGGGTGCTATCGCAAGTGGCTCTGCCCTTTATTGTGTACACCTTCCGGGTTACTGGACTGGAGTAAGTGGTGGTGGAAGGGTGCATAGGGCAGGTTTTACAACGGGGGCGGTTGCATGGGTAGGAGCCAGAGGGTAGGGAAGGTGGTTTGGGGATTTCATAGGGATGGACTAGGAGGTTACGAAGGTTAGGAGGGCGGCGGAAAGACACTCTTGGTGGAGTAGGAAGGATGTCATTAAGGATGGATCTCATTTCGGGGCAGGATTTAAGGAAGTCGTATCCCTGCTGGAGAGCCACATTCAGAGTCCGCTCCAGTCCCGGAAAGTATCTGGTGACAAAAGGGGCACTTCTGGGGTTTTTCGGTGGAAGGTTCTGGATTTGGGGAACAAACTGATACTGATTTACAATTTGTGAAATCTTGAAACTTTTAGCTGCTTTCATAAGCTGGTCTTTAATTTTGTGACACATAATTTGTGCCAGGCCATGACTCTATTGCAAATCTCCTGCTTTTCGTGGATTTTGACTTTGTTCTATTCTGTTTCATCATGAAAAAAAAAAAAATCATGAAACTGTGTTTTACTGTACTTACCCAAGCCCTTCAGTGACTGTTCTTTCTTCCTCGCCCAATATAAAATGAATTGTAAATATATTAATTCCCATGCATATGAAATGAGATTCTATTTTCCTGAAGTGCACATTTCAGTTTAGGACAACATGATTTTATTTCTTAGGTAGGATTAATAATTAGTTCAAAAACTAATAATTTAACTTTATTTGAAAAGATTATTACAAAATGTAAATTATGACATGATTGGGCACTTGTATGAAACACCATCTTTACAACAGTACTCCCTCCCAGCAGATAAATTTGTGTTGACCCATTTATCACTGCAGTTCTTCACAAATAAATATGCCTGTAAAAAGACAAGAAACACAAAACCACATTATACATAATTCATTACTGATTTTTAGGAGGGTGGGCAATGCTTAAGTACAGTCAAATTCTAATACAGTTATGAACAAAATATGTAAATAGATGCATAATTATTATTTTGTCAATTGCTGTAATTCTAAAATAAGGGATAAGACACAATGTTACCTCTTTTTATTTTTATTAATTTTTTAGCATTACTTGTTAGAAGCAGTAAGTAAATACTGTAATTAGTATTTCCTCCTTTTAGAATGTGCAACTTACCCTCTCCTTGTAACAGTCACGGTCAATGGAACCGCATATAATAGCTGGGCTATTGGGTAGGTGTTTCACAATCTATAAAAAGATAGGGATTTTCATTTAAAGATAATATTTACATAAATGACATTCTGATTAAGTTATCAAAATACTATGTAATATGCTTTATATGACTAGCAAAAATTTAAATATTTCCATATGGTTTTCCTTTGCAATAAATGAAAATTTCTGTTACATTTACTTAATGAAAATAAAGTGAGACAACGCAGGGTGTGTACAGACTCATTTTGGACCTTTGAAATGTTGTGGCTGTGAAAAAGTTTCTCAGATATATCATATGAACTAAAGAAACTCTTTCTCACAGTACAAGAACTGCAATTTCAAGCGCACACATCACTATGTGTCATGATCACAAAACAAACAATATTCCTCTTCACAGATTGGTCTGTTCCATCACAGCATTGATAAGATCACACTAAGAGTCCTAGTTACTCTCCTGCAGTCAGAGATAACAGTTTTAAGACTGACATTTCACTCTGCAGCAGAGTGTCTGCTGATATTAAACTTCCTGGCAGATAAAAACTCTATGCTGGACCAGGATTCAATCTCTGGTCCTTTGCCTTTCACAATTAATTGCTCTACCAACAGCTGCCATGACACATCTAACAGCCTGTCCACATAGCTGTACTTCTACCTTTCTTGAAACATCCTGTAGGCTGTATATAAGCCAAGTCTCCACAATATTCTCTTTTCTTAGGAATGCTAGTTCTGCAAGGTTTCCAGGATATGATGTAATGGCGTAAATAAAGTTGTGAGGATGGACTGTGAGGTGTCAGGGTAGCTCAGTCAATAGTGCACTTGCCTCCAAAAGGCAAAGGTCTCAGGTTTGAATCCCTCTCCAGCTCACAGTTTTAATCCGCCAGGAAGTCTTGTAAAGATAGCTTATTGGAGGCTCATTTGAGAAACTGTATTAGTATGGAAATATTCTTCTTTGTTTGGTATAACATCTGAGTGTACTGTTGGCTTAATACGTGTGTCAGACAATGCTTTAGAGCCAAGGTTTATTTATAAACAGTAGGGGGACATGAATATTTGTCTGTCTGTTGCCAGTATCCACTGCACTAAGGTGAACATTCGACAGAAGGTACTCGGTTACTACTGTACTTCCCATTGAAATTAGTCTGTATGGCATATGTTAAAACCAAACTGCAATTAATTGTACTGAGAATGGCATGTTTTTGGTAACTCTGCAGTGCATCAAAGTTTTGCAATGGCAACACATGAGTTATTACAGAAAAAACGTCAAATATAAAATGCAAGGGATCATGGTACATGACTATAGAGACATCCATTGGTAGTCTGCACTGCCTCCCGTCGCCGTCACTAGACAATTGTTGCGTTTGTGTGTGTATTGCACTGTACAGTTGCCCTGTACTTCAGAAGTGCTGTGTATTTCTCTCTCTCTCTCTCTCTCTCTCTCTCTCTCCCTCTCTCCCTCTCTCCCTCTCTCCCTCTCTCCCTCTCTCCCTCTCTCCCTCTCTCCCTCTCTCCCTCTCTCCCTCTCTCCCTCTCTCCCTCTCTCCCTCTCTCCCTCTCTCCCTCTCTCCCTCTCTCTCTCTCTCTCTCTCTCTCTCTCTCTCTCTCTCTCTCTCTCTCTCTCTCTCTCTGTGTGTGTGTGTGTGTGTGTGTGTGTGTGTGTGTTTACCTTAAAGACAGGCACTTATTCAATTGCAAGCAATGTGACTAGTAATAGATACACCACACAACATTCATTAGTGTCACCTGAACATCAGACTTATCAATCTGAGCTGGCCAACATTTCACAAATATCATCCTTTCTGAGTGCATTGTAGAGAGAAATGGAACTACATGATATTTATAATTTTGATAGTGATAATGTGTGTGTTTTCGTGAATTCAAACATAATAGTATCCCAAGTAATATCAAATGCAAATACTATAACAGTAAAAATTGTTGAGAAATTTGCAGAGATGCAAATGTGAGAAGAGGTTTTTCAGCTAAGATTAGTTTGAAGTGTAAACTTGACCAAGAGAGTAACTTCTGTGTGTCTTCAAAATTCATTTAGGGAAAAAGGTTTTTGAAGTTAATCTCAGATTAGCATATGCTTTTCAGAATGTAGGTAAGGGTCATAGATGAGCTAGAACATTTGCTGTATTGATGGATTTGCCAGCCCCTTTTGCCAAGTTCTGCAGATATAAAAGTATAATCCTAGACGCTCTGAAAGATATTTCTGAAGATACTATAAAAAAGCTGCAGAGGAGTGTATTTCTGTTAATGATGGGTGTAAACGTATTACTGCTGCTTTTGATGGAATGTGGCAGAAGACAGGCCTTGTTTCACTGAAGAGTGTAGTTTTTGCATCATTTGGTACAGATGTTACATGTTGACATACTTACAAAATATTGCCCCAAAGTACTTGGAAGCTGATCTCGCAAATGTGCTGTAAACCATATTGGCACTAGTGGAGGCATGGAAGTAAGAGGTGCAGTGAACATAGTTGTGTGTGCGAAAGAGTTGTGTGAATCCCAGTATGCAAAATATTTAGGAGATGGTGATACAAAAGCTTTCCTGAAAGTAAACAAAACTAGATCCTATGGAGACGGTGTAAATATTAAAAAATGTGAATGTGTAGGTCATATGCAAAAATGGCTGGCAATTGGACTGTGAAAACTGTGACGAGCTTTCAGGGAAGAAACTGTCTGATGTGAAAAGCATCAAAGGAAAGGGAAGGCTAACAAGGAGTTTAATGGATAAACTTCAGATACATTGTAGCATGGCCATAAGAGCTAATGCTGGAGATGTAAAACAGATGGATGAAGCAGTGTGAGCTACTTGTTTCTACAAATACATGGATATTTTCCAGAAGGTTTAGATTCTTGGTGTGGATACCAGAGACAGATTTCTGGAGGATATATGTTTCAACACAAATATTTCTTACTAACATCTGTGATGGGTGTAATACTGAGCAGCCAAGGGTACATACAAGAATCTATCAACCATAGAGCAGGAACAGCATCATTTATTTACTTCATGATCTGTTTTAAACATTAATTAAGTACTGTCATTCAATATAGTTCGGCTTTCTAAGAATATTAACATCTTGGAAAAGCTTTGATGGTGCTAACATAACCACGTGAGAACACCACAATAGGAACTAAAATTTCACCAATGGACACAGTTACCTTGAGTAATTAATTTATTTTTCATTTCGATTTCTCTCACTTACTTAAATACTTTCAGTTGTTTCCATCACATCACAACAATTATAATAACGAAAAAATCAATAATATAGCAAATGAAAACAATATGGCTGAAAGTGTAGCACAGGCTGAGTAAAAGAGAAGTGCAAAGACTCAAAACAAAGAAAGTACACTCTGTTCACGGTATACATGCAATATTGATTTTTTTGCATCTGAAACTAACAATTCTGCATGCAGTTTTCGTATTTAATCTTGCGTATTACAGAAATAGGCAGTACAAATGATACACAACATTTTAATTAAAAATTTATTATTTAATGTGATCTATTGTGCTACACTAGAAGGAAGTGCAAATTTGGTATATAAAGCTTTACTTAGTCAATTACATGTCATAAAAATGTCGACTTTTACTAGTCTGTGACTGTAAGATGACTCTGTATTTTCTGAATGACAAATCTGGTGGTGGGGAGGGGGGGGGGGGGCACAAAACACCCTAGTCTTAGAATTGAGTAAGTACAGTACTTGAATTCAGTCAAGAATGACTTTGAAGTAACAGGCTTAAGTTTAGATGAGGCATCAACATTTGCATTAAGTAGGGGATCATGAGGCGTTTTATTAGGGGCATTATGCTTCATACTGAACACTGAAAGGCATAATCAGTCTCTAATGACGATGTTGATTTTACTAGTGTTAAACAGCTGAGATCCTATCTCTTAAGTGTGACAATTTTCGGAGTTGTGGCATTACTTTTGAAAAAAAAAAATTGTAATATAAAAAGTGAGATAGTGTTTTTATCTGCATTTTCGAAACAGTTGGTTCCCTATCCCTCTTAATCATTGATAAAGATCATATAGTGACCAAAATCTAGATCTGCCACAAAAATAAATATGTGCCACTGACTTCTCTCTGACCACTGACGTATTAAAAAAAAAGCCGCTGAGCCAAAAGATTTCACTATTGAATCAAGTTTGGTATGAAGATATGTAATTAATATTTAGTGAGTGTGTTGTGATTTTTGGCACCTTCACCTCCTCTCACACAACATAACATAATAGTTTACATTTGCAACGGGTCATTAACTCGTTCGCTGCAGTCACCAGTGCGGGCCGCTAACGCTCTAGGCAGGCACCTGTAAACGCATGTGCACTGAAAGCTGAAATCAGACCCATGCGAAACCTGTAATATTGAAAGCGAATATAACATAGGCAAAAGAGGTGGTGCTAGATATAGAAATACAAGTACGCTTTAGTTGCATTCCGATTATGTGATAAATGCTGCAACTGTCTGACGCTTATAAGCATCATATGCATTTATTGCAAACAATTGTAACAATGTCTCTGATTTATTGATTTTATTGCAAACTGTAAAGAAAATTAAATTCAAACAAGCAATAAATCCGCCTCATTGAGAAAGAATTAGTCTGAAAACAGCAACAGGTTTATCAAACGGAGAAAAAGAAACAGGTCTCATCTGCAAAGTGGTGCTATGGAAACCCAATCCCATGTAACAAGTAAGTTTGCAAGTTTTATAGGCGATGTTTTTATAGCAATCCAATAAAGACAAAAACAAATGGCTACAGACAGGAAAACATTACATGATATTTTTTGACAGCTTGTACTAACACGAGTGCACAACCAAACTAACTAAACTGAGTACCCAGCTAGAAAACGCGACACTTATAAGTGTGACCCGCACTGGCATGTTGATCGCAGAAACGCTTATAACCGTCAGTCGCAGCGAACATGGTTTGTTAATTGCCAGTTTGTAAATCTGAACATTATTCATTCCATCTACTGCCTTTCTGTAGGTTAAAAGTTATTTTTATGTGAAGATCTGATTTGTCAACAATGGAATTCAGATAACAACTCACAGTAAAGAGTCTCACCAAACTGCTGATAGGCACAAAAAATAGGGAACCACATACACACAACTTAAATTTCGTCTTTGGTCTTCATCAGAAAAAGGAACACACACATTCACATAATCACTGGGACCACTATACACTAACCACCATCATGTCTGCCTCTCCAGCACCTCAAGTATGTTGACTGTGAGGGAGTTGGGGAGTGGAGGGGGACAGATGCCGGATAAGGGTGGGGATGGAAAGATCTGGAGGTGTGGGGGAGGGGGGGGGGGGATTGAAATGATAAAAATAATAAGGAAAAAATTAAAGTAACTAATTACAGGGTATAATTACGTAGGCTTCTGCGGCCAGAGTCAAATGACATAAAAGTTTTCTGGGTGTTGTACTGCGTCGTGATGTAAGAACGCTATTAACTGTAACGCCGGCCGAAACTTTGGTTATTTAAGTAATAGCCTTCTTACATCATGATGCGCTACAACACCCAGAAAACTTTTATGTCATAATTACAGGGTATTGTAAGGGGCGACGAGGAAGACGATTTGGAGGGACACAGGATAATGAGGGAGGCAATAATGTTAGGCAAGGCAAGGAATGGTAAGTTATCTTAGGTTGAGGCCAGGATGGTAGCAGGTCTGTAGAATGTGTTGAAGGGACAACTCCCATCTGCGAAATTGAGAAGATCTGGTAGTAGAGAGGCGGATCCTGATAGCTCTGGTAACAAAGCCACAGGTGAAATCCAGAATGCCATGTTCACAGGGTTGTTGTGCCATAGGGTCATCCATTTTGCTTTTTGCCACAGTTTGATGGTGGCCATCCTGATGGACAGTTGGTTCATTGTTATATCAGTATAAAACACTGTGCAATGATTGCAGCAGAGTTGGTAAACCACATGGCTGATTTCACAGGTGGCCTGACCTCTGATGGGATAGGATAAGCCTGTGACTGGAATCGAGTAGGAAGTGCTGGGTGGGTGGATATAATCCCTGTGGTAAGGTTCTGGAATGTCAACCACCAGTATGCAGCTCGGTAACAGGTGAACAGTGAAGGTCGTTGAACTGGTATGGCAGTTGCATGGCATTGACAGCCCAAGGTAGAGCATGATGTGTGCAGAGGGGGCCAGTAGCCATGAGAGTGGGTAATAGAGAGACAATGGCACCAGTGTCCACATGAAAACAGGCACTCGTAACACAGTCATGTAAATACAGGTGGCCTCCTGAAGGTGAGATGTCATGAAGGAAATGAAGTACATGTTGACACCTGTTCTTGTCAGAGCAGGAGGTGGCGCTTAGATCTTCCTGTGCGCTGCGTTTGGGTGAGGGCACAGGGGAAGACACTTTTTTGCAGAATGACAGAAATCACTATGGTAATAACAATACTGGTAATGAAGAGCCTGTTCCTGTGGAAAGTGGATGAACAGAGGAGGCCCCTCGTCGGAGACAGAAGAGCTGGCAGCATCGGCAGTTCAGGCGGAGAAGGTGAAGTTGAGATTCGTTCAGCATGAAAGTGACGATCCAGGCCCAGCTGCTTGCAGGCAGCTTCCGTGGTGTGTGGGCGACCACACCAAGCAGCAGGGAGTTGCTGTGAGGACCAAGATTCGGAGGTGAATTAGGGCTGATCAAAGAGATTGGCCTCATACACCCTGTCAGCGATGCAGATGCATTCGTTCAGAGGATGAAGAATTTGTAGGTGAGGGTTGTCTGCACAATAAGCAGGAGTTTGCTCAATCAGAGTGCCATAAGGAAGGAGTCAGTTATGTCATGTTCATTAACTAGCAATCACCGCCACAGTTGCGTAGGCTTCTTGTTTCCTAGATGCTCTTCAGGGATAATGTGTCTGATTGTCTCATCAAGAGTGCGGGTGGTCTTCTCAAGGATGGTCTTCTTGGCAGCAGCATTGTGATTGGTGATTGGGTGAGGTTACGAGGTCACATATGAGGTCGACATGTTCGTGAAGGCGAGTGATCAGGCACAGAATGTGAGCACCATCGCCGAGTGAATAGTGGTAGAAGATTTGCTTGACAAGAGCGAATCAAGTTGTGGGAGCATCAAAAGAGAAAGGTGGTAGCTTGGGTAGGCATCCCAGGGGCAAAGACAAAGGTGGATCCAGAGCAAAAGGCAGGACTCCACCAGCAACACAGTTGATGCACATTTGCGTCGGAGTGGGACATGGTATGGCCGATGTCCCCAGCGGGACCATTAAGGCGAGCAGATGACCAGCAGAAGTGTGCATTGCAACGGTGTGGCTGGGACATGTGTGTATGCTTTGAAAACAGGTGACTGCACGACAGAGAAAGACTGTGGTAGTCCTTGTATGTCAGCCACGTGAGTGACTGTTGCACTTGCAATGCGTCAGATGCATCTCATGATGTAGAGCACGATTGCACATGGGAAACACTGACAATTGGAGCATGAGTAACGTTTGTGTCACCTCTGAAATGACACCCAGGGGTCAGCAGTCCGTTATTGAACATCGGTGAAGACGATGATTGCTATAATCTTGCAGCCGCAGCACTGTTATTGTAAGATTCCAGAAAGGACCCTTGGTGTCATGAAACCAGAGTCAGTACCGTTCCTCAAAGCACATGAACATGTCCTGAGAAAGTCCGTGTTGCAAATAAGGTGACAGGATGGTTGAAGAAATAGGAAGAGCAGGTCCTTGCATTGAAGAAACGGATGCAGCTTGAAATCTAGGCAGCGGTCGAACTGGTGTGGAACAAAGAGGACCATATTTTCATGAATAAACCGACACAGGAGTGCTGAATTTCACTGCATAGGCAGAAATAATGAGAACTAACAAACTTGGGGTCATCAGTATGGAATAAGAGGGGGTTTGGGCCCCACAATAAAACCACACTTGTCAAGTTCAATGACTTTTATTGTCGACTCCACAATCTACAGAAGAAGACTAAATATACAACATAGCTGGTGTGTTGAAGAGAAGCTGCTCCAAAGAAGCTAAGCTGCAAAAATAATACATAGTTGTAATGGTCAATATGTGGTCACGTTGCCACACACTTTTGCTCGGGCACATCTCAAGCGGACATGACTGTTGTCTCAAACTGCTGCAGCTCCAGCTCTCAGCAGTCGTATGTGCGTGAATTGTGCCTGTGTGAAAGTGTGCACACACTTCTTTCCTGCTGGAGGCGGAGGCAAAAAAAAAATTATTGTGTGTGTCTCATTATATTTCCTATATGATTGTCAACAGTTCGACAATGGTCTTTACAATGAGTTGCAACATATCCTCATTATATTGTTATATGAAGATAGTAAGATAGTTCAGACACACAACTCATAGGAAGTCTAGAAAAACTTACAATGTAATGCTACCATATTATCGACAAGTGAAGTATGTGAACTCAGATAATAAGTTTTCATTCAGGTACCAATGCACATGCAAAGATAACCAAATCTTCTGTCTTGGAGGTTATAACAGTATCTGAAGCATTAAAGAGATCCAGAAGTAATAGTGAAACATCTTACTGTTTACGGAAATACTCAAAGAATTCAATGTTTGCAAACATTCAAACAGTGTAGCAAACTGGGATTCCAAACGAGGTATTCTGCCATCCGAAGACAAGCTACTGCCAGAATCACGTTATACCTTGCCATTAGGTCATCCCTATTTTCACCCCAGGCCAAAAGTAACTTTTTTTTCCTTCTTTTCAGTAAGTCTATTTTTTCCCCTCTTTGTTACAAGGCATTCACAGTTTAGTGAGAGAGCTGTTGGTAAAACTTAGTGTGGATGGAGAGGATCAGTGGTAATTGGAGCTTGAGTCAGCCCCAGTAGATCAACATGTGAAGCAAACTAGTGTAGTATGTCACATCAGGTCACTCTATTCTCATTCCTTCACAACCTCAACTCTTCTCCCCCATCAGTTTCATTTGGTCCCTCCCAACTCGGCAAATTACCTTCCTGGATGTTCACCTCACTGACAGCTCCATCCACACCTCTGTCTGCATAACACCTACTAATTACCAACAATGCCTGCACTTTGACAGCTGCCATTCATTCCACATTTTTAAAAAAATCCTCCCCAGCCTTTCCATCTATGGACGGCAAATTTTAATTGATGTGTAGTCCCTTACCCAATATGCCGAAGGCCTCACAAAAAGGCATTAGCCCTCCTGACCTAGTCTGCAAACAAATTTCCCATGCCATATCCCCCCACACCACCAATCCCTCCACACCCAGTAACCAATCACAAAGGAGTGTCCCTCTTGTAACTCAATACCACTCTGGACTGGAACAACTAAATCCCATCCTTCGTCAGGGCTTTATCTGTCATCATGCTTTGAAATGAGAGACATCCCACCCCAGATCCTTCCAACCCCTCCTAAAGTTATGATGACACCTACCCAACCTCCACAACATCCTAGTCCACCCCTATGCCACTCCCAATCCCAACCCCTTGACTTTTCATCACGCCACAATCTTTCCCCTGATGATGTGCGCCGCTCAGTGTTTCATCACCCACTGAACATGCATTTTGTGTGTGATCTGTCAAGCTCTAACTCTTCCATTGCAAATGCAAATATTGCCTGTGAGTACATTTACACTATTGACCAGTTCAAAACTCTCCTATTAAAGTGGTCTAGTGAAAACGAACAAGTGCTTCACCTATGGCATGAGAGAGAAAACATTGTTTGCAGCCTCACTGACGCAGAGACTCGACTGTTCTCCATTAAGCAAGACGTTGCAACTCTTTGAGCACCTCCAAGGTCAGTACTTGTGTCCCCTCCACAAATGTTATCGGTGACTTCGCTCCACACTGTAATGGTATGGACCCTTAAATTAACTAACTTTGTCTTAGGGGATGACTTATTCCTGTTACCTTTTGGCTTGTTGCTGTCCATACAAGTATACTTTTATTTGTAAAATTAAACTTTCAATTTCAAAGTAAGGGAATGTTTAACTAGGGCAGCATCTACTAAATAACTGACTACAACATAAGGTTTGTGTTTTTACTAAAATTGTTTATTGTCTATTCCATGATTATGTTTGGCAAGAACCCCTACATCCGTTAGATTTTGTCTGATATGATTAGTTCAAGCCCCCAATATTGCTTACAAATTAGCTATATGAATATTCAACCATTTGGACAATGTTCCTAAAATGATTGCTGTTAAAGTTCATTGTTCTATCCAAAAACTCAACGTAGAAGGTGATGAATAATTTCTGAGTTCCGACTACTATTCAAAATCAAAGTCCACACACATTTGAAAATATTTCAGAATCCAGTGCAGCGGATTCTACAGCTATGTTCAACACCTATCTTCTCACTCGATTCCACTGAACTCGCAACATGTGTCTGCCATCAAGACTGAACTGACTTAGAGTGATATTGGGCCGCTCTTGGCACCCACTTATATACAATATGCAACGGCATTCCAGTAATATGCCCGCGTAACGACTTCCAGTAGTATACAAAACTTTTTAAATAATGATTGAAATGTTGATATGATGGCATCGTTAGATGTGTGCTAAGATTCTAATGGAAATACATACTTTAATTTCTAGCACTAATTATACCCCCAAAATCTTAAGTTTAAACAAATGAACATTTTCAGAATGACCGATAAATAAGTCTTTCAGCCATCGCACAATGAATCTTTAAGTAATCACTTAGGTAAAGTGTTTTTCAGGTAAATTTTCCAGTCCTCTTTTCAATGCACTGTTCAGAATTATTGTGCTCATAAATTTAAACAAATTACAGTCGATAAAAAAAATAATTTAGTTCACACAAAGACAAGAAATTAAAATAAACAAAAATAATTTATTCTAAACAGGTCATAATGTATGATTACGACACCTGCAACTTATTACTGCCTGACTGTTTGTGTATCTGTCGTGTATTGTTATTAACAAATCACTATTGATCCTCCTCAAAAGTGCATTATTATGTGTAGTATAAATGCTGCAGATAATACGGTTATACCAAACTTTGCGTTTCAATGAGACCTTTCATTTGAGCTCTTGCTCGTTACTGTACTTCAATTAGTTTAGCTTCTGGATTTTTCCAAGTGAATAAATATTAATTTTCTTAATAACTTTTGATATAAAAATTAATATAATGATGTTAACATGTCATCTGAATTGCACTGTTCTCTTTCATTTGCTTCTAAGTGGTAGTCTGTAACTCTAAATGTCTCCATGTAGTATCTAAAATATAGACAATGCTGTTTTTCGGTGGGAAAAATGGCAGTTGGACGTGATGTCACATCCGCCAGCGTGTTTTCCATTTGTACCTGGCCCTTGGATGGGAAACCGGGCGAGGCTTACCTACTTGCAGCGGTCGACCGCCCCCACTCACTCATCGCAACTTTCGACGCTCTCCGCTGTCAAAGTAGTGCGCTTTCAACTCCAAACGGAGTTGCACATTGTGAACCAGTGTATGTAACAGTTTTGTGTCTATGCACTACTCCTATGTGGGTGTTTGTAAACAAAACTTGGCTGCCATGCCAGTGCCTTGCTTGACACTCCACCAGCGCTTTACCTCCTCTAGCACCTGCCTTCTATACTGCTGATCCTCAAACCACATGGCAATCTTCTTCTGTTTCACACTCATATGCTCCATTGGTCAAGCATTCATCTGGAACTCTAACTTTCCGCTTCGCATGCCACCACCCGCACGTGGTTCCCTTAGGTACTGCACGAACAGATTTCATGCACCGCCATCGTTTGCTCGCACTACAGTGCCTCCCTCACATGCACCTGTGGCCAGCACGGCTTCTACTTTGGCGCCTCGGCATCCCTGTCACTAATTCTTCTGAGCCACCTCCCACGACTGTGCCTCCTTCGGCTGTTGTCCCACCTTGATTCTCACACAGTGCCATGACCCCCAATGACACGTGATCTAGGGCTGCCTCACGTCAGCACAACAAACGTAGTGCATGCTTGTAAAGAAACATTTGCTTCCATGCCTAGTGATGTTTCAGTTGTCAAAAATGGAACTGTGCATAGACTTTGTTTACAATCCCCCACCCCCCTCTCATCTCTAGCAAACTGCACCATCTTTGCCCTGAGAAACCTGCAGCTGTCTCAAACAAGAGATCGCCGAAATTTTGGAGGCTGACATCATTGATCCCTCGTCCAGTAACTGGTCATCGCCCATTCATTTAGTGGACAATGAGGATGGTATGTGGCACATGTGCGGCAACTATTGTAGACTCAATGCCAGTACTATAATGGATAAGTATCCCATTAGCAACATTGCTGCTTTCACACAAACTTTGGTAGGTGCAAAAGTGTTTTGTAGTGGACTGCAAGTGTGCATATTATCAAATTTCGATGGCTCATGAGGACGTTGAAAAAACTGCAATCATGACCCCCATTGGCTTTTTTCATTTTCAGCTTGAAAAACTCAACACTGACATGGCAACAAACATTTTATAAATGAGACACTTTTATCCCATTGAAATTTTGTTTTGCTTACCCTGATGACATATTAGTCAGTGATACAGTCGAGGGCATCAAGTAACGTGCATATCCTTCTTCACACACTTGCCTCAGCCAGCATAGAACTTAATGACAACAAGAAACAGTTACACCAATGCTCTGTTCTGTTCATTAGTTTCACTGTTTCTGCCGTTGGGATTAGCTCCTCCCCCAGAGAAGGTTGACCACATCAGTACCGTATCTGCTCGAATATAGGCCACACTTTTTTTTTCCCCAAAATTTCGGCGTACAAAATCGTGGTGCAGCCTATAATTGAGATTCAATCCTCCTCCCTCAACCGCTCCTTTTCCCAAAGTCATTAGTTTCAAAAATTACACACTCACTTTTATTTTGGTTTGAGAAACGTAGTAAACCAGATAATCTTCAAAAGTGCTACAGTAACAGTTTCGCAGCTCTGCATATACGATTTTGTACACATTTACGGAAACAGCGCAGAAATTTGTGGAAGTCGATATTTCGTTATAAATCAAATGGTGTCATTCTGCACCGCAGCCAACAAAAGCTGACGACTGTTTTCTTAACACATCCGCGCAGCCTTTAAACAAAAATAGTACATAACACACACTTCCTACGCACATAAATGATTTTAATTTGATGTAGTCAATGGAGCTAGTCTGCACAATAATAGTTTAGTGTGTGTCGCGAGAGATTTTACCGTGACTTTTATGTTGGTACCGTAACTCCTACCGTAAGCGGTGATGAGAGGTTAAGATAACGGAACAACTGATTTGTGTAGCTAATGCTGATGTTAAATTCCAATGCTATGTTTTAAAGTAACATATTTTACTATGACCAGATTCACTGGCTTCACATTAGTTGGGGGTTATTTCCATGAAACGTTCTACATGGAACTCAGGGTTATTTTGCAGCCTTGCAACTGAATCATTCCTGTTGTAACAGCAAAACCACCGTTCATAATAGTTTGTCCTCACACACCAGCATTGAACTTTTTTTTGTCAGCATAAAATTTATGTCAAACTTCCCGTTTTCCATGTCCGTTACTGTGACTAGGCAACCTGATGCTTACATTCGGTAGTGTAACTTGTACGTTTGTTTCCGGCTACAAACTTACAAGCCAAAACATCATCTCCCCCCCCCCTCCCTCACACACACAGACACACACACACACACACACACACACACACACACACACACACACACACACACACACACACACACACCAAAAGAACTATATTTTCGCAGCAGATGCCTACGCTTTACAACACTTGAAATGCCCAGTCACAGAATAGAATATTCTGTGGCCCAGTAACATGGCTCGGTTCAGCGTCCACTCACTTGGGGCGCCTGGATCAGCCTGTTGTCTCGCTTTCTTATTCGTTGATTTACAGTTTTGCATATTTGTTTTGAGTTTATTGAAAAGAGAACGTTATTTCATTAACATTGTGTTTCTGATTACGAAAAAAGTTCGATTATACGAAAAATTAAAAAACCTGTGGCCTATACTCGAAATTTTTTTTCCCTATAATCTCGTGCCAAAAGTTTAGGTGCGGCCTATATTCACACGTGGCTTATATTCCCACAAATACTGTAATTCGCCCCTTCCCACAACCTTCAAAGAATTACTGCGTTTTCTCAGGACAGTTAACCAAAGCCACTTAGCTGGTGCTGCTGTTTTTGAAGCCCCTCCCACCCTCACTGATGCCCTAGCAGGTAAACATACCTCTGGCACTCAATTCGTTCCCTGGAATGATGCCATGACTTTTCCTTTCTCTGCTCTCAAGGATCTGGGCCATCACCATTTCTCACCCTCACCCAGATGCTGAACTTTTCATCACAACTGATACAAGTGACACCACTATTGCTGCAGTTCTCAACCAGACCATACACAATGACACTTCTCCCCTGAAATTCTTCTCAAGAAAGCTCAGTAACACTAATAAGAAGTATTCTGCTTTTGACGGAGGAGTGACATCTCCTGAAACACATCAGTCTCCTGCGAGAGGTGCATCTCCCAGGTGTGCGTGCTTTCATTCTTCTAATGTCAGAGGTTCTTATATATGTTCCTCCACCCCCTCATTCTCATGACTGCAAGTGGTCCGTCACCCTCGTTGGCTTCTGGACTCCGTAGGTATACAGCACCAGCTCGTTGACACCGCCTGCCAACACCACTGCCCAAAGATACTGTCGAGCTGTCTGTCACTTGAATGCCACATCATCCTCCGCCCAGTGCCGAGATCACCCCACCCCTCCTCGCTTCATTATCGCACAATGTGTACTGCGGAGGGGGGGGGGGGGGGGACTGTGTGGTAACGTGACAACCTATCGACCATTACAACTGTGTATTCTCGTTGCGGTTGAGCTTCTTTGAGGCCACTTCTCTATCCCCACAAGCCATGTGGTATATTTAATCTTGTGGAGTTAGCAATAAAAGTCAATGAACTTCATGAATGTGGTTTTATGTGGAGCCCAAATCCCATCTAATTCCATAAGTGTGTGCACTCTCTTGCATTAAGTAATTTGCTCACATCCAATACATTTTAGAATACTTCTAAATAAGGTAAGATAAAAAAAGAGCTGTTCTGTTAAGAATATTAGTAATGATGCAAATACTGTATATTTGTTATTTTTTTAGCAAAGATTTAATACTGTTATGGTACTGGCACTATTGATTGTAATCACAAATTCATTGGCATCAAGGAGTAGTTCAGAGTATATGCAGTGATGATACACTGTAACTGTATTTCGTACTCCAAGAGGTACTTGATTTTGTGGGACACTTCCTCCATGTGTTTGAAGTTACATAATAAACTGTTGAGTAAAATTAATTTCATTCATATGATTTAGTTGTGTGAAATCTATTCTAAAAAAAATCTGGAAAAAGAAGAGTAAATGTGACATATATTTGCTGAATTTCAAATGCATGGAAATATGTATAACTTACAGACTGACTTACAGTATCAAGACAGCGATTGATACACTGTTTGAGGCCGACAGGTGTGCATGGGAAAGGCACCATCAGTTCGTGGAGCAGTGCTGCATTTCCTCGTGGTTGAGCATCACTGCCTTTCACGAACTGTCCACTGAGAAACACTCCACATGTGCATGGAATGTCTTTTGGATTGGTCGGTGGGGCAGGAGCTGGGGCTGGCGCTGATTCCGGTGCTGGTGCAACAACAGTCGTAGGGGGAACTGTTGATGTTGTACTGCTGCTGGTAGTGCTCACTGTGTCATCAGCCCAGCTAAACAGTATTGACAATACAAAAATTATATTGATAAAACTCAAATTACAGAGATGTTTACACTTGAAGCTGTATAGTTTTATTTTAACATAAATGAATTCAAGCAAGTTACACATTTTATGAGAGATATTATGAGCTTTGTAGGCTACATTAAAACTTATAATAATTGCATTTGTTGACCAACTGAACTGGTGTAGCATTGTATAGCTTTAGTGTTATTTAGATGACAATAGGGGATGGGGTTGTGTGGTCAGCATAATCTCTCCCAGCTGTTAATGTTGATATTTTCTGCACTGGAGCCAGCTGTTCCTATTATTCTAGGTGCACTTTATCATCCAAGGAAAATTCTTTGACCATGTTGTGAATTAAGCCAAGTTCCCCAATGTGACATTTCATGGTGACCACTCACACATTGTTCGTCATAATTAGTAATAGTTGTTCAAGTTTTGATACTTTTGTTTTAGGGGAATGTCATGAAAGTGACTAAAATGCCAGTGGAACAGAAAATTTACATAAATTTGTGAATCTAATGAAATTGTTGCTATTAGTCTATTAAGGAAACTAAAAGTAAACCTCTTACATGGGTAAAGTTATATCTCAATAACATATGAGAGTGAACTAACAATTGCTAACACAGGACTAAAACCAGTTCAAGGAAAACATGAAATATGTAATCTCACAACTTATTTTACTAATTAGAAGTATTTGAACATTTAACCGTTTTAGGGCATTGAAATAAATTAAACGGCTAAACTGAAAAATTGTGCTGGAACAGGGTTCAGGCCAGTGGTTGCCTTAACAAATTAGGCTGTCCAGGCAAACTTCCCTTTCACCCAGATTGTCAACTTGCTCACTATGATGGTAGTGTACATGTTCGAATGAACAGACACTGTAGCTATAATTGTAAAATATTCCCCAAACAGGCAATTGACAGTTTCAATGTGGAAACATTAATAACCTTAATCCCTTGTGGGAACCCGGTATAGGCTGTGAACTAGAGGAACTAATGGACAAGGGGCACTACCCTCATAGTGTGCTACAAGTTGAAACTTGGGGTTGGAAGGAAAGTGTGCCTGGATACTCTATTTGGTTAAGGCAAAGTGGGAATTCTGGGTTTGAATACCAGTCCAATACAAATTTTCACCTTTGACGCTGAATTTATTTCAATGCGCTGAAATGGTTGAAATGTTCAAATACATCAAAGTCATAAAATTACAGTCATTAATATCAACCAGTGGTGTCTATTTGTTCAGACTTTTCTGAAAAGAACAAACTTCATATCAATAATTGGGTACATACTTTACTTGTCCCATTGCTATTCTTGAATTATATTAATGATTTACCATAGACATCAAAGGATTCATAAAAAAGAAGTCTGAGGCTTGAAAGACTTAACATACTGTGCACAGGCTCAGCCAAAAAACGGGCTGACAAGTGGTTTTCAGAGTACAACTTTGAATCTTAAAAAAACTCAAATTATGCAGTTAGACAAATAAAAGATATTTACATACCACTGTGCACAACATAAGCACCAAAAGAGGAGCCACAGTTTATTCATTGTAGAGTAGAGCTCTGAAACAGAGGATCATAGTAAAAGAATTTGTCTTTCTTAGTAATAGTATGCATTTGATAATTACAGTAAAAATTGAATCTGTAATTCAAGTATTTTGTAGATATACGAATACTATAAATATTGTGTTTAATAGTTAATTGATTTAATCTTCATGACTTTAATTAGAAAGGAAGGTTCTACAGATAAAGCAAGTCCTGAAGGATTATGCAAGTAATCAGATGACATTGAGAAGACTGATGTTGTTTTCTCATCATATTACAGTTTTCGTGCATCAATGAACTACAATAGCAGACATATAATGCCTGATTTCAGTGAAATATTATTGATCTAGATTCCTGACCATTAAAATTGTTACACCACGAAGATGATGTGCTAAAGACGCAAAATTTAACCGACAGGAATAACATGCTGTGATATGCAAATGATTAGCTTTTCAGAGCAGTCACACAAGGTTGACGACACCTACAACGTGCTGACATGAGGAAAGTTTCCAACCGATTTCTCATACACAAACAGCAGTTGACCGGAGTTGCCTGGAGAAACATTGTGATGCCTCATGTGAGGAGGAGAAATGCGTACCATCTTGTTTCCGACTTTGATAAAGGTCGGATTGCAGCCTATCCCGATTGCGGTTTATGGTATCGCGACATTGCTGCTCGCGTTGCTCGCAATCCAATGGCTGTTAGCAGAATATGGAATCAGTGGTTTCAGGAGGGCAATATGGAATACCATGCTGGATCCCAACGGCCTTGTATCACTAGCAGTCGAGACAGCAGGCATCTTATCTGCATGGCTGTAACGGATTGTGCAGCCACATCTGAATCCCTGAGTGAACAGATGGGGAAGTTTCCAAGACAACAACCATCTGCATGAACAGTTTGACGACCTTTGCAGCAGCATGGACTATCAGCTCAGAGACCATGGCTGCGGTTACCCTTGACGCTGCATGTCAGACAGGAGGGCCTGTGATTGTGTACGCAACAACAAACCAGGGTGCATGAATGGCAAAAAGTCATTTCTTTGGATAAATTCAGATTCTGTTTTACAGCACCATGATGGTCGCATCTGTGTTTGGCGACATCGCAGTGAACGCACATTAGAACTTGTACTCATCATCGCCATACTGGCGTATCACCTGGCTTGATGGTATACTATGCCATTGGTTACACGTCTCGGTCACCTCTTGTTCGCATCGACAGCTCTTTGACAGTGGCTGTTACATTTTAGATGTATTACGACCCGTGGCTCTACCCTTAATTAGATCCCTGTGAAACCCTACATTTCAGCATGGTAATGCACGACCGCATGTTGCAGGTCCTGTATGAGCTTTTCTGGATATGAACAATGTCTGACTGCTGCCCTGGCCAACACATTCTCCAGATCTCTCACCAATTGAAAATGTCTGGTCAATGGTGGCCGAGCAACTGGCTCGTCACAATACGCCAGTCACTACTTTTGATGAACTGTGGTATCGTGTTGAAGCTGCATGGGCATCTGTACCTGTACATGCCATCCAAGCTGTGTTTGACTCAATGCCCAGGCATATCAAGGCCGTTATTACGGCTAGAGGTGGTTGTTCTGGGCTCTGATTTCTCAGGATGTATGCACCCAAATTGTGTGAAAATGTAATCACATGTAAGTTCTAGTATAAGTCCAATGAATACCTGTTTATCATCTGCATTTCTTCTTGGTGTAGCAATTTTAATGGACAGTAGTGTATATAAGTAGTTTCCATCTTTGGATATCCTAAACTCACTGCCTTTTTTTGCATGAAGTAGATCACTATAGACTGTGATGTTGCAAGATTTGTAGCTGTCTGAGGGGCTTTCCGTATCCAGAAAGCCCCTTACAGGACCTGCAACATGCGGTCGTGCATTATCCTACTGAAATGTAGGGTTTCGTAGGGATTGAATGATAGGTAGAGCCACGGGTCATAACACATCTGAAATATAATGGCCACTGTTCAAAGCGCCATTGATGCAAACAAGAGGTGACCAAGACGTGTAACCAGTGGCACCGCATACGATGACGCCGGGTGATACGCCAGCATGGCAATGTCGAATATATGCTTCCATATGCGTACACCGCGATGTCACTAAACACGGATGCAACCATCATGATGCTGTAAACAGATACTGTATTCATCCGAAGAAATGACGTTTTTGCCATTTGTGCACCCAGGTTTGCCGTTGCGTACACCATCGCAGGCAGTCCTGTCTGTGATCAGCGTCAAGGGTAACCGCAGCAATGGTCCATGCTGCTGCAAACGTCATCGAAGTGTTAGTGCAATCGGTCGTTGTCTTGCAAACGTCTCCATCTTTAGACTCGGGGATCGAGACGTAGCTACACGATCCATTACAGATAGGATGGTTATCATCTCGACTGCTAGTGATATTAGGCCGTTGGGAACCTGCCTTGCGATCCGTATTGCCCTCCTGAACCCATCGATTCCATATTCTGCCAACAGTAATTGGATCGCGTAGTACGCGAGCAGCAGTGTCGCGATACGATAAACCATAATCGCAATAGGCTACAATCTGACCTTTATCAAAGTCGGAAACGTGATGGTATGCATTTCTCCCCCTTACACGAGACATCACAACAACGTTTCACCTTGCAACACCAGTCAACTGCTTTTTGTGTATGAGAAATCCGTTGGAAATTTTCGTCATGTCAGGGCATTGTAGGTGTCGCCACCGGCACCAACCTTGTGTGCTGTGAATGCTCTGAAAAGCTAATCATTTGCATGTCACAGCATCTTCTTCCTGTCTGTTAAATTTCGTGTCTGTAGCACGTCATCTTCGTGATGTAGCAATTTTAATGGCCAGGAGTATATAGATACATATTACTGTCACATATAATTGCTGTAGGAAACACAGAAAACTTGTTCCAAAGCCACAGTCATTTCTTAGAAGAAACTTTTTAATATACTTCCATCTAACTAGCAATGCACTATTTATTTCTATGGTGACATTTTCAAATGCCTATGATCACAAAAATAATACAAAGATTCAATCACATTAAACAGTGCCGCGGTGGAGTAGCCGAGCGGTCTAAAGCGTCTCGCTGCGGAGCGCGCAGTTGCTCGCCGTGGAGGTTCGAGTCCTCCCTGGGGCATGGGTGTGTGTGTTGTCCTTAGGTTAGTTTACCTTGGTTTAAGTAGTTTGCAAGCTACGGAGTGATGGCCACGCAGTTTGGTCCGATAGATTTACAAACATTTGGACATTTTTGAACATTAAACAGTGTAAATTTTCTATATTTACGAGGAAAATATTAAAAACAGATTTTAGAGTGTGAATGCCCAGTGTTTCATCCTTCATCATTATAAAGAATGAAACACTTGCCAACAGCTAAACATAGGGCATTCAGTCTCAATTTAATTTCATATGTAACTGTTTCTGAGCTTCACCAGATGGGTATATGCGAATCCGTATACAGAGAAAGCCATGCGAAATTGGCATAGGTTTCTCTAAATAAATACAACTTTGGAATAATTGGACTATAAGACTGACCACTTGAAAATTCAAACAATTGTACAATATGATCGAAAAATGTTTTGTGCATATTAAATGAGCCAAACGACTTAATGGGGACTGTACAATAACGTACGGCATATTGTTAAAAAAAGAAAGTCCAAATGTTTGTAATCCGAAGAGACCAAATTGCTAAGGTCATTGGTCCCTAGGCCGAAAGCTACTTTAACTAATTCTTAGAATAACACACACACACACACACACACACACACACACATGCCCGAATGAGGACTCGAACCTCTGTTGGGAGTGGCCGCGTACTTCGCGATGTTGCGCCCAGATCAATTGACCATTCCCGTGCGGCAAACATGGTTTGATAAATTATTAAACTTTTCACTGTTTAATATGGTTGGATCATTGTTTATTTTATTAAATCATAGGAACATGAGGTTGACGCCATAGTGCGCCGAAACTAGCAGTGTATTTGTAATTAGGTGAAAGTACATAAAGTATATTTATTTGACAAGTGAAGACGACTTTACCTGGTAATGCCAACAGCAGAAAAATCTGCACTACTTGAAGGACAACCATTTATTTCGGATTGCTGTCAACGTTACGCTGCCCCCAGAGACGAAAGGTTCCCGCACACATTGTTACGGGGGTAACGTTACCAACACTGTGACGCTGCCCTCTGCTCTCGATGATTTCCGCCATCCCCCCTCCCCCCCCCCCCCCCGGCAGCCTCCTGCCGCTGCCAACAGCCAGCGCACGAATCGCCAATTTACCGTGAACGAACCGTACAGTAACCAGAGTAGCTGTGTCATTACCAAACAATAAAGAAATTGGGAAAACAGCTTATCATAAAAGGTTGCCTAATTACAGGTCAAAAACAAACAGCCAGTAAACACGAGTATGTCGTGCTAAGTTTGATATCCCCTCAAAATCTAAAATCATATTTCATGTGTTTGCGTTGTACAGAATCAATTTCCTCTTTTCATTTTTAAACTGACAATTACATGCTGCCCGTAAGTAAAATTTAAGTATTCTAACGCTAAGATACTTTCTCTCCCTCCCTTCCTCACCATCTCTCTCTCTCTTTTTCGTCGGGCCATCTGTGTGTGTGTGGGGGGGGGGGGGTTGCACGTGCCCCTTTGCCCCCCCCCCTCCATCTGAATTCGCCCTTGATGAAGAGACAAGCTAACTTCGGGGCACGTGACACTGTAAGCAGCACCCTCTCCTAACCGTTACGAATGCGCAAAGGCTGCTCTCCCCCACATCTTTTCAAACAGCTAAATATTCGTTACAACGAAGAGTATTAATGTCATTTACCCTCAAAATCGCGACACTTTTCCTAAAACAAAAATGTTCAAATGTTTTTTAAGCTTATGGGACTTAACTACAGGGTCATCAGTCCCTATTTCCTAAAACATCGAAAGATATGTGGCAAGTAATAAAACAAAAGTCACTGTTGTTTCCGTATCTGTTAAAAAGAAGATTGGGTTTGATAAAAGCCGGCCGAGGGGACTGAGGTGCTCCAGTCACGGTATGCACGACCACTATGGTCAGGGGTTCGAATCCCCCCTCGGGCATGGATATTTGTGCCGTCCTTAGTCTTAGATAGTGCATAAGTAGTTTGTAAGTTTAGGGTCTGATGACCCCGTAGTTAAGTCCCATAAGCTATACAAACATTTGATTTTGTTTGATAAAAATTGCTTGCAGTCGGTCTCGAACCCACTACCTTTGACAGCGCAGCGTGATGCCGCTAACCACACGGCTTTCTCGCTAGGTGGAAGAGTTGTGACGTCATTATTATTCACGATCGGATCTTCTGAGGTGAAAATTGTGTGATACGTCTTAAATTCATAGTTATATTTTACGAAATATGACATGTTTTTGATGAATCTTCAATGCACCAAAAGCAAATATGAAGGCAGGTTGCCTTCATGGAGGATTTGCGCATGCTCAAGGCGAGGTGCGCAATAGTGTCTTGCTTCGGGACCATTCGTGTGTAACTGCCAGAGCTCGAGTAGCCAGAAGCTCGTGTCTCGACCAGCTCCAACGCCAATGTTGAAAGCGACGCTTCTCCTCGCCCCTTCCTGCCACGGGAGCGCCCATATGCTGCCTCCAGGGGGTTCAGAATAGGACTGGAACCTCAGCCGCGCATGCGCATTGCAACGCTGCGGCCCCTGCCGCATATTATAAGCGGCCGCGCTATGACATGTATACGTGCTCTCTGCGACGTAAAACGTTTCTCATACTATAAAAATACTTTGATTGTGCATATAAAATGATCTGACAGAAGAACGAAACGAGGAAAGATAGTTTAAAAACACTTTTTTTATTTACTTTTTTTTCACGACAAGCTTTTTTTCGGGGGTTCACTGAATCAGTGAAGACATAGGACGCGCCGCCCCGGCCACCACTGTATCACATCACACGGTAGCGGCTTGTTGAATAGTTCTCTATTGGTAATACCGGGTTCACAACCTAAAGTTGTAGTATCAGATACCGGCACATTATTGGTCGCGTTCGATGTTTAAATCTAGTTTCACAAGTGCAGAAGTGACGCACTTCAAACTTTCCCGGAAACACGTTTTCTTCATATAAAATCTGAGCGCTAGACACAAAAATTGTACCATTAGCTTAGCAATTATTTTAGAAGTAATATTTTCCAAAATTAATTAATCAATTCACACAATTTACATTGTCGTAGTTCTGGTTCGTCGTTGAAACATTGCACATGTACTGTAATACAGCTAAGGCATATCATTTAATGCCTTTAAAATTAGGGACTGGGCGCTGGAAAGGGCTTAAATTACAACTATTCACCCCACGTGCCTTGCTCAAACAGGAACCGAGTATCTGCACGCCCCCAACCTCTACCGAACTCACTGCCCGGTGTTTCAGGAGGAACAGCAAATATTTTAGTAGTATAGACGAATTGCAATAATATGCCATATAACATGTTTTCCGTTTTTGTAGAGTTTAGTGACAACTGTAACGCAAGCTTGAAGCAAAGGCAAATGAGGACGTTCGCTTTACTGACCAGACAAATTGTCAAACATAGCGCAATATATTATGTGATCGGGTTTTCAAAGAGCATGTACCGGTCGCTGCCAATAACAGTAAAGTACGCCGCTGTTGCGTTGAATTGGCCTACATCGGTCAATTCTAGTTACCGATACCCTATATTCGTATTTTTTACCTGAATGGTTGGTACCGGTAATTAGGATTGACCAAATAGCACAGGTCTTGTTACCGATACCTGCTCTTCGTATTTTCAACAGGCGTGGTTGGTATCAGATCTAGATCTAGAAAAACAAAATGAACTGACCTATATACTGCTATCAATTTTTCGTCTTTAATAATAATAATAAATTCATACAGGTATCATTGGGATTGCTAATTCTCGTTACTTATTCCCGGATTTTTTGTCGATTTTGTAACATTTTTGTTATTTTCTGCAGCATTTAACGATTTTCAATGTTTTCAGTTTGTTTGTTTTTACAGAAAACCCCGACTTTGTCGCGGCACTCCCATTAGATTCGATGAATGATATTAAACATTACCCATATTCAGTATTTTATAATTTTCTGGCTCTTTGGTTCTTTTAACTAACATTGAAGTAATATTATTACATAAATGTTTTATTTTCAATTTTATCTTTTTTCATAACTTAATTCAATTTCATTTCGATATGTTTCTTCGGAAATTATTTACAGGTGTGAATGTCTCATCGTAATAAATTGTTCAAGATTCAGCGCAACATTTTCTAAAGCATGGCTCGAAACCATTGATCGCTATATTACCTGGACGTTAATCTTCACCCGTCTGAGCGTGCCAGCAATAGGTGTTCATATTTAGTTTCTTGCGAAATTCAAATAAGACTGCTACGAATTTTCACTATAATACGCAAGGAAAATACATCTCGATTCGGCTCCCATAGCTTTCTACTATATCGCATATTGACATAAAACTCATAACAAAATGTAAGTTAGGAATTCCTTTTTTCATGAAAACTGTTGGAAATTTAGTTGCGAAATTTAAACATGGCGGGTAATGCAAAATTATGAGCAAAACATATGAATGTGATGGCACGCGGTGGTTCCAATACATTTAGTTTGTATAGAGATCACTGCTCCAAACATGTCATATCTGTAGTGTCTGTGGATAAGGTATGACGGGTGGTATCGGACACACTTCTGTACCATTTAATGAAGCGACGAAACTTTTGACACGGTGGAGTGGCCGAACGTTCTAAGGCGCTTTGCTGCGGAGCGCGCGGTTGCTCGACGTCGAAGGTTCGAGTTCTCCCTCAGCCATAGCTGTGTGTAGTGCATAGGTATCCGGGCCATGTAATATTAGTCGGAGGTGACTTCAAACTTAAGAGTATAGATTGGGATCTCGCTAGTTACATTTCAGGCGGTACAGACAAGCAGTCTTGCGAGCTACTTTTGGACACACTCTCCGAAAACTGTCTTGAGCAGTTAAACCGGCAACCCACGCGCAATGGAAATAACCTAGACCTTATAGACACAAACAGGCCTGACCTTATTAACGATGTCTGTGTAGAGACAGGAATTAGTGATCATGATATCGTCATCGCGTCGATGGTGATCAAAGTTCATAAACCAATCAAGAAGGCTTGGAGCGTGTTTTTGTTGGGAAGAGCCGACAAGCAAATATTACGATCGCACTTAGAAAATGAATGGGCATCGTTTAATTCCGGGACTATGAATGTTGAGGAATTGTGGACTAAATTTAAGTGCATTGTTAATAAAGGATTAGAGAAATATGTGGCAGTAAAGACGATTAAGGATGGAAAAGAATCACCGTGGTATAATAATAATGTTAGAAAGCTGCTGAGAAAGCAAAGGCTATTGCACTCTCGATTCAAAAAAGAACACGCAGATGATGACAGGCAAAAGTTAGTAGAGATTCGTGCGTCTATAAAAAGATCGATGCGTGAAGCATACAATAATTATTACAGCCATACCTTAGCAAAAGATCTTTCCGAGAACCCGAAAAAATTCTAGTCCTATGTAAAAGCGGTTCAAAGCCCACTGTCCAGTCACTAGTTGATCATTCCGGGGCAGTAATAGAAGAAAGCAAACGGAAAGCTGAAGTTCTAAATTTAACCTTTAAGAAATCTTTCACGCAGGAGGACCGCACAAATATACCATCATTTTATCAACGTACTAATTCCGCAGTGGGGGACATAGCAATAGGTATTTCCGGTGTAGAGAAGCAGCTGAGAGAGCTAAATACGAAAAAGTCTGCTGGTCCGGATGGAATACCAGTTCGGTTTTACAAAGACTATTCTGCGGCGTTGGCCCCCTACTTAGCTTGCATTCATAGCGAGTCTTTAATTCAGCGCAAAGTTCCTAGTGATTGGGAAAAAGCGCAGGTGACTCCCGTGTATAAGAAAGGAAAGAGAACTGACCCATACAATTACAGGCCAATATCGTTGACATCAGTTTCATGTAGAATTTTGGAGCAAATTCTCAGTTCGAATATAGTAAATTTCCTTGAAACGGAAAAGCTTCTTTCCATGAATCAGCACGGGTTTAGGAAACATCGTTCATGTGAAACTCAGCTTGCCCTTTTCTCACATGACATCTTGCGAGCCATGGACGAAGGGCAACAGGCGGATTGTGTTTTTCTCGACTTCAAAAAGGCGTTCGACGCGGTGCCACACTGCAGACTGCTAACGAAGATACGAGCTTATGGAATAGGTTCACAGATTTGTGACTGGCTGGAAGACTTCCTAAGTAATAGAACGCAGTACGTTGTTCTCGACGGCGAGTGTTCATCAGAGACGAATGTATCGTCAGGCGTGCCCCAGGGGAGCGTGATAGGACCGCTATTATTTTCTATCTATATAAATGATCTGATGGACAGAGTAAGTTGTAATTTGCGGCTGTTTGCTGATGATGCTGTGGTGTATGGGAGGGTGTCGTCTGTAACTGACTGTAATAGCATACAGGTTGACTTAGACAAAATTTCTAGTTGGTGCGAAGAATGGCAGCTACCTCTCAATGTAGAAAAATGTAAGGTGATGCGCATGAGTAGAAAAAACAATCCCATAATGTTCGAATACCGCATTAGTAGTGAGCTTCTTGATGCTCTCGCGTCGTCCAAATATCTAGGCGTAACATTGCAGAGCGATATGAAATGGAACGAGCATGTAAGGACAGTTGTGAGTAAGGCAGACAGCCGACTTCGGTTTATTGGGAGAATTTTGGGAAGATGTACTTCACCTGTAAAGGAGACCGCGTATAAAACGCTTGTACGACCACGTCTTGAGTATTGCTCAAGTATTTGGGACCCGCAGCAGATCGGTTTGAAGGAAGACATAGAGGCGGTTCAGAGGCGAGCAGCTAGATTTGTTACCGGTAGGTTCGATGAACGCGCGAGTGTCACGGAAATGCTCCGGCAACTCAATTGGGGATCGCTGGAAGAAAGACGACATTCTTTTCGTGAATTTCTGTTAAGTAAATTTAGAGGGCCGGAAATCGAAAGAAAAAAAAAAAAAAAAAAAAAAAAAAAAAAAAAAAAAAAATGTTCAAATGTTTGTTAAGCTTATGGGACTTAACTACGGGGTCATCAGTCCCTAAACTTACTACAAACTACTTATGAACTAGGACGGCACAAATATCCATGCCCGAGGGGGGATTCGAACCCCCGACCGTCGTGGCCGTGCTGACCGTGACTGGAGCGCCTCAGTCACCTCGGCCACCGCGGCCGGCCCGGAATTTGAATCTGAGTGTTGTACGATCTTGCTGCCGCCTACTTACATTTCGCGTAAAGATCACAAAGACAAGATAAGAGAAATTAGGGCTCGTACGGAGGCATATAGGCATTCTTATTTTCCTCGTTCAATTTGGGAGTGGAATAGGAAAGGAAATGCCTAGTAGTGGTACAGTGTACCCTCCGCCACGCACCTTACGGTGAATTGCGGAGTATGTAGATGTAGATGTATGTTTGTCCTTTGTCCTGGTTTAACATAGTTTATGGGATTGATAACGAAATTGGTTAAGTCCCGTAGATTACAAGCATACGAAAATTTGGACAAAAATATTACTGATACGCACCTACGTCGGGTGACCAGATTTCCAAGATCAAAATACGGGACACATATGGGTACCGAAGATTACGAAATCAAATGTTAGCTTCACCTGCGACGTCATAGACATGGCTGTTATACCCTGAAGTTTATAGAAACTCATCGCCTTTGTGTCACTCATTAAAGCATAGACAAACAAACGAATTAATGTACACAGTACAGTAAGAAACAAAGCCATTTTTTTCTCCCCCATCCTCATGCTCACCCCAAAGGTCACGTGTCATATTTGGTGGATCTCGTTTTGACATTTTCTTCACTCTTTATTTGTAATACTGTATTGTGTCCAGGAAGTGTGACTTTTCAGTAAAAAACTCTTGCATTCGGGAGGACGGCCATCCCGATTTAGGTTTTCTGTGATTTCCCTAAATCACTACAGGCACATGCCTGATGGTTCCGATGAAAGGGCACAGCCGATGTTCTTTTCCATTCTTATTTAAAAAATCTGGGCTGAGCTTCTCAAATGACCACACTTTAAAGCCTAAATTTCTTCTTTCTTTAGAGTGTACGAGTAAGAGAATTACGACAACACGAAAATTGATGAAATAATATGAAACCAACCAGACTAGAATAGAATTAAAGGATTTTTGGGACGTTTGAAAATTTCTTGTTATGATTATGTCCTTCATAGTGTGCACACTTAATACGTTTTCGCGGTACATTAACTGTTTCTGAAAGATAACTTTTTTTTTTCTTTTTTTATAAATTTTTTCAGCATGATTAGTGCCAGGTTGTTTGCAGATGACGCCGTCATTTACAGTCTAGTAAAATCATCTGAAGATCAAAACTAACTGAAGAACGATCTGAACAAGATATCAGTATGGTGTAAAAATTGGCAGTTGACTCCAAAAAAATGAGAAGTGTGAAGTCGTCCAAATGAGTACGAAAAGAAATCCGTTAAACTTTGTTTACAAGATAAATCAATCACAAGTGAAGGCCGTAAACTCCACAAAATACCTAGGAATTATTGTTACTTCAGACTTAAATTGGAAAGAACACGTAGATAATATCGTGGGAAAGGCGAACCAGAGACTGCGTTTTATTGGCAGAACCATTAAAAGATGCAACATAACTACGAAAGAAACTGCATACATTACGCTTGTCCGTCCATTTTTGAAGTATTGCTGCCCAGTGTGGGATCCTTATCAGGTGGGTTTGACGGAGGAAAAATTCAAATGTTTGTAAATCTATCGGACCAAACTGCGTGGTCATCAGTCCGTAGCTTACAAACTACTTAAACCTAGGTAAACTAACCTAAGGACAAACACACAAACCCACGGCGAGCAACCGCGCGTTCCACAGCGAGACGCTCTAGACCGCTCGGCTACTCCACCGCGGCTTTGACGGAGGACATCGAAAGAGTCCAAAGAATGGCAGCTCGTTTCGTATTGTCAACGATACAGGGGAGACAGCGTTACGGAAATGGTACAGGATCTGGCTTGGGAATCATTACAACAACGGCGCTTATCGCTGCGGCGTGCGCTACTTACGAAACTCCAATCGCCAACATTCTCCTCCGAATACGAAAATATATTGTTGACTCCCACTTAACATAGGTAGAAATGATCATCAGAATAAAATACGAGAAATCAGAGCTCGAAGGAGAGATTCAGATGTTCTTTCTTCCCACGCGCTTTTCGAGAATAGAGTGGGAGATAAATAGTAAAATGGTGGTTCGATGAACCCTCTGCCAGGCACTTAAATGTGATTTGCAGAGTATCCCATGTAGATGTAGAGCCGGCACAAAACCAGCAAACGTTTGCACCAGGTATCTTCAAAATATTTTTTCAAATTCTGATAAAGTTTTAAGACTTTGATGATCAGACTTAGAAAGAAGAAGAAATTAGAGCTGAACCGAGTTAAATGGTTTAAGCACATAAAGTGGCAATGTCTGATGAAATGAACTTAAAATATTCAAGTAATCAGACTCTTTCGGTACGTCAACTTCTAGTGGACAAATTAATGACTAAAATTTTATAGTTAGTAAACGTGCTCATGTCATATCAAAGCATTAATGTAATACCAACCAAAGAAATTGAGAAATCGTGACTCATTTAGGTTACAGCCTATTTTCTTTATTGCTTGATTATGACATTTGTTCTCCATTTTCTTACGCTTTACATTCCTTAGAAACATGTTATTTCAAAATTTATGGGACGGTTAGAAAAAAAACGGGGCAATGTACGTTCCGTATTTATTTTGTCGGGACAACGGGACACTTGGGCTAAATAAGGGACCATCCCGTCAAATTCGGAACTGGACGTCTGGTCACCCTACTGAACGCAGTCCTAGTAGTACGAACGTGTATATATATAAAAATGAATTGCTGTTCGTTAGTCTCGCTGAAACTCGAGAACGGCTGAACCGATTTGGCTAATTTTAGTCTTGAAATATTCGTGTAAGTCCAGGGAAGGTTTAAACGGTGAGAAAATATGGAAAAGTTGTCCGGAAGAAGAGGAAAATCGGGAAAAACTTAAACAGCATTTTTCAGTGAGCTATCAATACCGTTCGTCCAATTGCAATAAAATTTTGTACATTTCATTTTTGTACGCAAGAGGAAGATTCGCATCAAATAAAAAAATGGAAAGTAGGAAAATTTAGGAAAAACCGAAAGCGATTTTTTTCTATGAATAAAAGCCAATTGCCACATGGTTGTAGGAGCATCACTTGAGTACTGCATTTTGGATTTTGGAAAAGTTTTCAGTAAAAAAAAAATAGGGACAGATAAAAAGGAAGGTCGCAAAATAGGAACAAAGTTGCTTTTTCAATGTGTTTATAAAGGTAATCAACATTGTAAGTTGAGAACCGTTCATCCGATTGCATATTTGACGTTCAAAGCAAGAGTAACGTTCTTATGAAATAAAAATTTGGAAAAGTTTCCCGGACAATTAGAAAATTCAGAAAAAAACAGTGATTTTTCTATGAAATATCAATACTATTCATCTGATTGTAATAAAATTTTGCACGTGCGTCGTCCAAAGCGAGAGGAATACTTGGCCAGAAAATAGAAACAATTTGTGGAAAACTGAAAGACCTCTTTTCTTTGGGATATCAATATCATTCGTACGATTGTGATAAAATTTTGCACATTTGACGTTGAAAGAAAGAGTACATACACACTTCTGTTGTTCTGCCGTTCTATCCACTATCTACAATAGGGACAATGCATTTTTAAAAGTTAATTGTAACTTCTGAAAAGTAGTTAAGAAGTAAATAGCTTTTCTAGAGAGTAATTGTTGTTCGATATTTAGCTTCTTATACTTCGAATATCGTGAATTACACACTTCATAAAGTATCTAATTCGGTACTTCAGCGCTAAAGCTATCTCCACACCAGATTTCATTACAATAAATTTAGTGGTTTATGCCGGCCGCGGTGGCCGAGGAGACTGAGGCGCTCAAGTCACGGTCTACACGGCCACTATGGTCGGGGGTTCGAATCCCCCCTCGGGCATGGATATTTGTGCCGTCTTTAGTATAAGGTAGTTGATAAGTAGTTTGTAAGTTTAGGGACTGATGACCCCGTAGTTAAGTCCCATAAGCTTAACAAACATTTGAACATTTTCAGTGGTTTATGTAATGATATATAGCCAAATCGGTTCAGCCGTTCCCGAGTTTTGAGCGAGACTAACGAACAGCAATTCATTTTTATCTTTGACAGTTCATATACGGTTTCAGATCGTGTAAAGAGAACTTTACTGTTTCAAAGTATATTTCTGAACGCACCAAACACAACAAGAAGTCATTATTTTACATGTCTTAAATCTAAATTTTCCTCGCAATTTTTCCATAATTTATCAACATTTAAACCTTCCCTGAACTTCCACGAATGTGACATGAACATTATCCTGGTCATGTTCAAATGTTTGTGAAACTTAAGGGACTTAACTGCGCCGCGGTGGAGTAGCCGAGTGGAGCCGGGCGCCGTGGCAAAAAAAAAAAAAAAAAAAAAAAAAAAAAGTGGTCTAAAGCGCCTCGCTGCGGAGCGCACGGTTGCTCTCGAGTGCTCCCTGGGGCATTGGTGTGTGTGTTGTCCGTAGGTTAGTTTACCTAGGTTTAAGTAGTTTGTAAGCTACGAACTGATGACCACGCAGTTTGGTCCTATAGATTTACAAACATTTGAACTTTTTTTCTCTTTTTTGACTTAACTGCGGGATCATCAGTCCCTAAACTTACAAACTACTTATGAACTACGTTATACTAAAGACGACATAAACATCCATGCCCGAGGGGGGATTCGAACCGCATCAGAGCGCTTGGCCACTCCAGCGCCGCATCCTAAACATGTGTGCGTGATTTGCCCACTCTTTCCGCCCACTATGGAGCCGATACTTAGACTATCTGATGATGCCTTTATAAAGCTACTGGGTCTGAAATACATATGATTTAAATTAATATATAAGGAGCTCATAGTTCAATGGGGCGATCTACAATTGTTTAATAATTATTTTGCAGCCAAGATCGCATCTTTCATTTATTATGTTACCGGTTTCGGCGTGCTCGACGCCATCTTCAGACCTGTCGTAATTTACATAACTTCACGACATTTTTATATACTAAAAGAGTACATCCAGGTTGAGGCATCACTAAACATAAAATTAGTAGTCACAAATGAAATTATATAGCCATCTTCTAATGGTTCTGAAGCGGTACTTCAAAGTCTAAGTTCAATACTAATTGAAGTCCAGTATATATTTTATTTGTGACTACTACTGCCGCGGTGGAGTAGCCGAGCGGTCTAAAGCATCTCGCTGCAGAGCGCGCGGTTGCTCGCCGTGGAGGTTCGAGTCCTTCCTGGGGTATGGGTGTGTGTGTTGTCCTTAGGTTAGTTTAGTTTAAGTAGTTTGTAAGCTACAGACTGATGACCACGCAGTTTGGTCCGATAGAATTACAAACATTTGAACATTTTGTGACTACTAATTTTATGTTTAGTGATGCCTCAACCTGGATGTATTCTTTTAGTATATAAAAATGTCGTGAAGTTATGTAAATTACGACAGGTCGGAAGATGGCGTCGAGCACGCCGAAACCGGTAACATAATAAATAAAAAATGCGTTCTTGGCTGCAAAATCATTATTAAATTAAAAATATGGTTATATTAAGAGGTAAATGATAACGAAGTTCACCGGGTCATTTAGTGTGTACATAATGAACACCGAAAAGATAGTAGTACCCCTAATTTGATAACGAGTCCCATACCATAGAATCGTGCAACCTCTGAATCACGTAACAGGAAGTGCGTAACTTACGTATGGGTGCAGGCGGCAGAAGCGGACTGTGGCGCTCCCTGGACGTCTACCGTCGGACTGGTTTCGGGCCGCGGGAGGCGGGCTGTCTCTTGAGCGACGCGCCTGCTGACTGCGCACGTCAGCGCCCCACATACTGTTGTGCCGAGTGCGCCTTGCGACACCCCAACAATCACTGTTGCGTTTGCGCGCCCAAGTTTTGGAGTGACACAACTGGGGCTGCAATACAATCGAGTTAAAGCGCTACGCGCTGTCGTTTCCCTAAGGTCAGCTTCGCTAGGCCGCTGCACTGCTGTCTAACAGTCTCCTCATGTCGGTTAGGGAAGAGTGATTCTCTAGCACAACGGTCTCCAAATTATTAGACCGTAAAGGGCCACTTACCAAGTTTCGATTCTCACTGGTAGGGGGCCGGATGACATAGTTTAGGATTACGGAAAATCCAGTCGTATAATTTGACCTGTGACGTCATCGAGTCGACGGACACTCAGATCTGAACCGTATGCAATATAACCACCACTCAACACACCGTCAAACAAACATAAATAAGCCGGCCGCAGTGGCCGAGCGGTCTGCGGCGCGCCAGTCACCTTCTGCACGGCTACTACAGTTGGGGGTTCGAATCCCCCCCCCCCCTCGGACATGGATATTTGTGCCGTCCTTAGTATAAGCTAGTTCAAATTCAAATGTTCAAATGTTTGTATAGTCTATGGGACTCAACTACGGGGTCATCAGTCCCTAAACTTACAAACTACTTATGATCTACTTACGAACTAGGACGGCACAAATATCCATGCCCGAGGGGGGATTCCTACCCCCGACCGTAGTGGTCGTGAAGACCGTGACTGGAGTGCCTTAGTCCCCTCGGCCACCGCGGCCGGCTAAGCTAGTTCATAAGTAGTTTGTAAGTTCAGGGACTGATGACCCCGTAGAAGTCCCATAAGCTCTACAAACATTTGAACGTTTGAAACATAAATAACAGCCGCGGTGGAGTAACCGAGCGGTCTAAAGGTCTCGCTGCGGAGCGCGCGGTTGCTCGCCGTGGAGGTTCGGGTCCTCCCTGGGGCATGGGTGTGTGTGTTTGTCCTTAGGTTAGTTTACCTAGGTTTAAGTAGTTTGTAAGCTACGGACTAATGACCACGCGCCGGCCGCTGTGGCCGAGGGGACTGAGGCGCTCTAGTCACGGTCTGCATGGCCACTACGGTCGGGGGTTCGAATCCCCCCTCGGGCATGGATATTTGTGCCGTCCTTAGTATTAGTTAGTTCATAAGTAGTTTGTAAGCTTAGGGACTGATGACCCCGTAGTTAAGTCCCATAAGCTACACAAACATTTGAACATTTGATTTGATGACCACGCAGTTTGGTCCGATAGATTTACAAACATTTGAACATTTTGAAACATAAATAACATCCTTATTATGAGGGGTAGCTGGAAAATAAGTTTCCCCTGACGACTGTGGGAAAAGTTGTGTATGAAAGGATAAAAAATAGAAAGAGACGTTAAAGAGAAGACATATCTTTATTTTTCTACATAATTTCCAAGTACGTTAAGACGTGGTCGAGCAGACTTTCCCGGAGTAATAACTGATAATATACGTTGTGCAGTGTCCGTGTTTATTGATATAACTAAGCAAATGTCCTTCAGAAATGCATGCATGTCTCAAGGAACGGACACTACGTCGGCTACAGCTGCTAATGTAAATACAATAAATGTATTCGCAACTGCGAACATTAATCAGCATCAGCTGTATGATGTAATGGTGACATATGAAAATTTGTGCCGGGCCGGGACTCGAACCCGGATTTCCCACTTATCGCGAGCGGTTGCGTTACCATTATGCTACCTGCGCACGCTTCCCGGAACGACCCAAAACTTCATATGCCATATATTGTCTCCCGGAACGACTCAAACCTTCATATGTCACACATTGTCTACTGCCCATGAGTGCTCGTTCATTCTAAGATGTAATTCCCGCACAGGGTGAGACTTTTTAGTACATTTGTCGCAAGCCTTGCCATGACTGACTTTAAATGCGCTGATTGCAGTTACTTGCCGGTGAGTAAGTGTAATCACAATGATCAAATTGGAGCTACGTAACTGGCTCAGAAGACAGCACGTAGAATATTGGACCAAAGTCTACCAACAAAAACATGGCAAGGTAATGATGTCAAAGCCATGTTTTAAAAGAAGCTCTGCAATCCTGGGCCTGAACAGGAGAGAGACTAGGCTCGTGGTTGGATTGCTGACAGGCCATGGAAATTTCAAAAAACACCTACATACAATGGGAATAACAGAAGAGGACCCTAAATGTAGGATCTGTGATGACGGTGATGAAACTGCATCACATCTAATCTTCGAATGCATTGCATTGGAGAGTAAAAGGCACAGAACATTTGGGACAACCAGACCCGAAGAAATTGTGACTAATAAAAAACTGGTAAAGGAACTCCTTGTACTGTTCAAGGGCATTTGTTGGCTTCACTAGATATACAGGGACCGATACCGCACAATAAACTTAGCTTCGGTTCGGGAAGTGGCGGGTTGGACCAAGACTGTTTTGGCTTCCCTGGAAAAATCAAATCAAATCAAGTGTAATCAGCGCAGTCACCTGTAGATGGCAGCCAGCTGATCTTCCGAAATATTGCGTCTAGTTGACGATGCTATCTGGCTGCAGACCCGAGAAGAATATTACATTGAGACAGTTGTCAAACCGCTTTATAAGCTTCAAAAAGCCGTCCAGGAAAAAAAGCAGGGCGTTGAATGGCTATGGGCGAAAGACGACACAGTAGGTGAAAGCGCACTTGCAAGACACCGATACACCATTGGGTAGAGGTCGGCCATGAATATGGCAATGATTTTTCCTGGACGGTTTTTGAAAGCTTATAAAGCGGTATGACAAATGTCTCAATGCACTTGGAAATTATATAGAAAAATAAAGATATGTTTTATCTTTAATGTCTCATTCTATTTTTTCTTTCATACGCAACTCTAAGTGGGTACCACAAAAAGAACAGTCAAAAAACGACTAGATGAGCACAAGGGGAACTGTAGAAGGGGAAAGATTGACAGATCAGCTGTTGCTGAACTTTTTTTTTTCAACCAGGGGACCACCTTATTCAATTTGATAAGACTTAGGTTTTAGCAACCACAAATGGATACCACGAAAGACTGTACAGAGAGGCTATAGAAAATGTAAAACATCCCAATAATTTCAATAGGCTGGAGGAGGGCGTGAAACTAAATGATATCTGGATTCCAGTTTTGAAGAAGAAATGTAACAGTCTTCCACCATGGGACGACATTAACGGACGGAGGCAATCGGCAACGACGAATTGCGCACGCATGTCAAAAACATCTGACGTCACACCACTGCACGCGAGCCATCGTAAACGGAATTTGGCTTCAGTCAGTAGCGAGCCAAGGTGTGAATCGGACATCCAAAAGTGCCACGATCCCCCTTGAGAATGTCCTCCGCAGTCGTGGACGAAACGTTGGATTTTAATAATAAATCCACTAGACCACGGCATAACAGTCCGGAAATTTTTAGTAATTTTGACCATTCCGGCCGTGAAAGTTTACATTTTACCATACGCAACTCTGACACAGTAGTCAGTTCCAACTCCAAAATGTTCAAATGTTTGTAGAGCTTATGGGACTTAACTACGGGGTCATCAGTCCCTAAACTTACAAACTACTTACGAACTAGCTACTACTAATCCATGGCCGAGGGGGGATTCGAACCCCCGACCGTAGTGACCGTGTAGACCGTGACTGGCGCGCCGCAGTCCCCTGAGCCACCGCGCCCGGCTGTTCCAACTCCCCCTCGTATTTAACTCTGCAAACATTTCAACACCATCTACAAACTCCGTTTGCGGAATACCAACTTTTATTTTACCACACATTAGGAACAATATCACAACGAAATTCAACGTTTTTAAACACAAGAACAATATTCAGTGAAAACTTCAGATTATCTTTATTATTCTTTAGTACATTTAGTGTGAGGTATGAAATTTGTCTAATGAATTGTAAATTATGCCGAATTTCGGATCGGACATAGCAATATGAATAAAATTTCTCCTAAACTTTCGACACTCTGGCCTTCACACTAAATGGATTCTGCAACATTTGGGTTTCAAATGTTTCTTAAACTTTAGGTACCAAACTGCCAAGGTCATCGATCCTTGACTTACAAACTACTTGAACGAACTGTAACTAACTTGTGCTAATCACTAACGAAAGACGACACTAGCACCCATGCCCAAGGGAGGACTCGAACTTCCGACGGGAGCAGCCGCGCATTCTGTGACATGGCACCGCAGACCTCGCGGCATTGCCGCGTGGAAATTGGTGTTTCATTTGAGTATGAATCTAAATCTGAGACGCTGGAAAAGAACTCATTCTTCAGAACACTAAGTAATTTCATTTTAAAAGAGAGTGAGCAAATTGATCCACATTCACCCTTTAATAATAGCAATTGGTGAATTGCGATAAAAAAAATTGTCTGGCACTGTTTTAAGAAATTACCAGTTTCTACAGGAGAATGGAAAAGCTGGGAGAAGCTGACCTCGTGGAAGATCAATTTGGATTCAGGAGGAACGTAGGAACCCCGGAGGCAATACTCACTTTACGTCTTATCTTAGAAGATAGATTAAGGAAAGGCAAACCTACATTTTTAGCTTTTGTAGATTTGGAGAAAGCTTTTGACAATGTTGACTGGAATACACTCTTTCAAATTCTGAAGTCAACAGGGGTAAAATACAGGGAAAGGAGAGTTATTTACAACTTGTACAAAAGCCAGACCGCAGTTATTAGACTCGAAGGGCATGAAAGGGAAGCATCAGTTGGGAAGGGAGTAAGACAGGGTTGTAGCCTTTCTCCAATGTTGTTCAGTTTGTACATTGAGCAAGCTATAAAGGAAAGCAAGGAGAAATTTGGTGCAGGAATTAAAGTTCAGGGGGAAGAATTAAAAACATTGCGTTTTGCCGACGACATAGTAATTCTGTCAGATACAGCAAAGGACCTGGAAGAGCAATTGAACGGAATGGACAGTGTGCTGAAAGGTGCTTATAAGATGAACATTAACAAGAGGAAAACTAGGGTAATGGAGTGCAGTCTAAGAAAATCAGGTGATGCTGAAGGAATTAGATTAGGTAACGAAGCAATAAAGGAGGTAGATGAGTTTTGTTACTTGGGCAGTAAAATAACAAATGATGGTTGCAGTACGGAGGATATAAAATGCAGAATGGCAATAGGAAGAACAGATTTTTGAAAAAGAGAAATTTGCTAACATCGAATATTAATTTAAGTGTAAGGAAGTCTTTTCTGAAGGCATTTGTGTGGAGTGTTGCCTCGTATGGGAGCGAAACATGGACGAAGCTGTGCGGACAGGAAGAGGATAGAGGCTTTTGAAATGTGGTGCTACAGAAGAATGCTGAAGATTAGGTGGGTAGGTCGCATAACTAATGAAGAGGTACTGAACAGAATTGGTGAGAAAAGGAATTTTTGGCATACCCTGACTAAAAGAAGGACACATTCTTAGACATCGAGGAATCGTAAATTTAGCATTGGAGGGAGGTGTGTGGGGTAAAAAACGCAGAGGGAGACCAAGAGACGCGTATAGAAAACAGATTCAAGTGGATGTGGGTTGTCGTTCTTATGAGAAAATGAAAAGGCTTGCTCAGGATAGGGTATTTTGGAGAGCTGCATCAAACCAATCCCCGGACTGAAGACCATAACAACAACATAACAACCACTTTCTGCCTGGAAACCTAAATATCCATTTAAAGATCACAAATAATATTGTCCTCCCTTTGAAGTTTTCTGTTCGGTTCATTTGAATGGAGATCAACATCAGCCAATAAATGTCATTCAGCACACATCGTTTGTCCGATAGGAATTTCAAAGGATCATTTTTCTCATTCATAAATAATTCGATCTCTGTTCTCAAAGAAAATAAATGTTACAAAAATTACCACGGTTAACTTTCTTACCTCTGTATGTTGTGAATATCGCTTGGCACTTGAATTGGCCGTATTTGATTCCATGGGATCTATTAAAATTAACAACAGAAGTTTTATGTCCCTAGTTGGGCGCTCTTATTTATGGACAAGTGGAGGCACTTTTGAGGTTCTTTGAGTGCTGCAATGCTCTTAACACACCCCACTCAGAGTTTAACGAGCGGAATCTCGCTCACAAATACAAAAATTGTTTCCTTCGAGCGCGGGCCGGATCAAATCCCTTCGCAGGGAGCAACAGCAATCGTAGTTTGGAAACCCCTGCTCTAGCAGAACGATCTAGAGTGCGAGTCGCCACGTCCACAGAATATGAAAATAGTATACGAAACTCTTATATACAAAAAGTAGTAAGTGTAATGTTTTTGGAAGTACAAATAGATCACAACCGCAAAAGAAAGGCCGTGCGGAATGGCTGCACGGTCTAAGGCGTCATGCGACGGACTGGGTTGCCGTTCCTGCCAGAGGTTCACGTCCTCCCTCGGGAATGTGTGTGTGTGTGTGTGTGTGTGTGTGTGTGTGTGTGTGTGTGTTGGCCTTGGTGTATGTTAGACTAACAAGGGAACATAATCAACTCGACCTCATATTTTCTTGAGAAAAAATACATGAGCCAGATATCAACCCCAGAAATCGATATAAATTGAAAATTTGGGCCATTATTTAGATACCACACAGTTACGGCATCCTCAAAGTAGAGCTTTTAAACATTGGCGCGCTCGGGTTGTTCCTTACACGGCCCGCTTCACTGCGGCCGCTTAATGCCCGAACGTCTAGTACTGTGAGCAGTCTAGTAAGATGTTTGTGTTCGCGATGTAAATTAACTCACATGCTGTCGTGCGACATCTCCAGGAGCGGTATGGAATGATGACTAATCTGAAACGATTAAATGTTAAAGAATTTGAGCTCCTTAAAGTCGTCACAGGAAAGCATAATCATCTGGAGTTATTAGAGTACTGTACACGGTAAAAGAAAACACATGGCACTTTCTTTATGCTTTTTCCTTATATCTTTCAACTACGTTGCAGATATCATAGACAACTGCACTGATGAAGTGCTGGATATAGAAGAAAATAGCGGGTTGACGTTCTGTGCAGTTTTACAAGAGGCTGACGCCGACGATAACGACGCTGCCATTTCACCAGCGTCTGATTCATCGAGCACTTTCATTGCTTCGACGGAGCCTGGGCGTGGAATAGAGGTCGTCAGCGATGTTGATAGCTGCTTTGATGATTTTAAATCGTCGAATACCACTTTGCCCGTCCCTGTAACATAAAAATATATGCAACGAGCTGTTTTCGTTTTATACAACTGAAGTGGAAACGAATGAGACGGGTTTTCAACAAGCAGGGTAACGTAATTTAATCTTCAATACCTCTCATGTACATCATTTTGGAATATGTATAGCTGACACTATTGAAGTGGAGTAAACTTGAAACAGTTACAGTACGTATGTTTCATTTTTTAATATTATTTTCTCCTCCATTTCCCTAGCTCTTCAAATTTCACTTTTCCGGGGAATCGCTGTTGTCCCTTCACTGCACAGCACGTGTTGGGGCATTACGCGGCCGCAGTGAAGCGGGTCGACAGAGGAACAACCCGAGCGCGCGAATGTTTAACACTTTAACTGCCAATCCCGTCAATTGACGGGATACAAAAATTTCCGTAGACTGCCGATCCCGTCAATTGACGGAATTCGATTTTTCATGTTTGTAAATACGAAATCCCGTCCATTGACGGTCTCAGCATCTCTTCATTGTGCCGCAAGGGGTAAGTAGAATGTTAGAAAAGGAGAAGACAGGTCTTGTTCGAACTGTAATGAAAAACAGGAAGGGAATGCCTTAGGCTTTGAAATCACCCAACATACAAAGAAGGGAACAGATATTCCGGAGGAGTGGAAATCTTTTGGCTGTGTGCTGGAAAGACAAAAGATATGTATATATGCTAAGTACAAGACACAGAGCAGAAATGATATAATTATGAAGACAGAAGAGGTAAACAAAAAGCAAAAACCTGCTTGTGTTGTGGAGTACAACAAAAAGAAAGTCGGGGTTGATCTGTCCGATCAAAGGATGTCATACAGGGCTTTCGAACATAGAACAGTGAAATGGTGGAAGAAACTTGCATTTCACTGTCTCCTTATGGTGCCTAGTATATGTATGTATTCTCCATAACAAAATAAAAGCTGAGGAGATGCCTCTATCCAAGTTCATAAAGGTGTTGTGTGCAGAATTGCCAATGTGCGAAGACGATACTCCCAAACCAACTTCCGATAGAGGCCACCTGAGCAGGTTATCTGCAGGAAAGCTTCTAGAAAAAATTCTACCTCCCACAGGTAAAAGTAGAATTCAAAGGATGTGCAGAGTATGCTCAACCAGAGGAAAAAAGCAATGTTTTACATTGTATCACAGAAAAGAAAAAAAATTACACTGTGTGAAAATAATGTGTGTATATATGTAATAAGTGTTTTTATCAGTGTTTTATTATTGAAAGTGGAATAAAAGCTTTTCTACTACGACAAGTATGATGTAAGAACTTTATGATTTCCGTAAACTTTTCTCTTTTTCCCAAAAAAATGACGTTGTTTGAAAATATGTGGAAAAGGAAGTAAACATTCAAATAAAATGAAAGTAGGTAATCAGGAAGAAGAAGTCCAAGGCTTTCAGAAAAGGTTATTACCACATTTAAATGTTGTCTAGTTTTTCTAGTACAAAATACTAAATATTGCTAAAAACACCTGTCATTCTTAGAAATGACAAAGTTTACAGGGCCGGCAGTCAAAGTGTTAAAAGCTGTACTTTGAGGCGGCCATAACTGCGTACTATCTGAATAATGGCCCGAATTTTAACTTTGTAACGATTTCTGGGGTTGATATTTAGCTAATGTTTTTTTTTTCCTCAAGAAAGTATGAGGTCGAGTTGATGATGTTCCCTTGTAAGTAGTTTGTAAGTCTAGAGACTGATGACCATAGCAATTTGGTCCAATAGGTTTACAAACATTTGAACATAAACGAAAACTCGTACCGTAGAAGAAATGCAGACTGCCGCGGTGGAATGGCCAAGCGTTCCAAGGCGCAGCTCGCCGTCGGAGGTTTGAGTCCTCCCTCGGGCAGGGGGTATTTTTTGTCCTTAGCATAAGTTAGATCAAGCAGTTTGTAAGCCTAGGGATTGATGACCAGAGAAGTTAAGTCCCATAACTTTACAAACATTTGAACATTTTGAAATGCAGACTAAGCCAAATCACGCATGAGGTTTTAATTTATTACATCTTTGGTACGAACTCTATTCATAAAATATTTTCCAATAATCACCTCTACTGTCACCTGGAAAATAAAACCGTGCACGGCATTAAATGTTCGAAAACGCCGCGTGTGAGAATACGTTTCTTCAGAGTCCAATATATATCGGGTTCTGTTGATCACAGACATAAGGCGCAAACTGTTGTCGTTATTACGTAATGTAATAACTGGTTATCTGTTTTGTTTGTTTTGTTATAAATAAAGTTATGATGTTCCAAGATTGAAATATCACAGTGTCCTAATACTAAAGTTATTCACTGTATATGTATGTGTGTGTGTGTGTGTGTGTGTGTGTGTGTGTGTGCGTGCGTGCGTGTCCTCCTAAATTACTGAACTGATTTCAACCAAACTTGTTATACATATACCTTACTGTCAGGCAACAATCGCTGTAGGGCCGTCATAAACTATGAAATGCGCGAACTAACCTAATGGATTGATTTCAACCACATTTGGAACATTTATTCTTTACCGCCAAGCAACAATACCTCTGGGGGTAAATCACCTTCGGCTCGGTGTCATTATTAGGACGAAAAAAAAAGAACCGTGCCGTATTTTGCGACGCGTGAATAACTATACTTCATTCAACCACTAATTGTGAATGAGAGCACTTAGCGTCTTTCAACAAACCTTATATAACGTTTCAAACATTTACAAACAAGAAAGATGAGGAAAGGTAAGAAGTTCATCGCTTACTACATTTCCAAAGTTTATACAGGATTCAGCATAACATTACAATTCATTACTTTTAACCAATAAACAGTGGCTACATACTTTGTGAAGCATGCAAACTCAGTGTAATTAAGAAGAGAAATAAAACATCCCATAACGAACTGACGTCATTCGGGGGGGGGGGGGGGGGGGGGACAACGGAGACGCCGCCAGTGGACTTAGGGTTTTATTATTATTATTTTATTTATTTACTTTCAGAATGATGTCAGCTTCTTATGCCCTCATATTTCTGTGATGAATGAATTTTACTTAACAAATGTTTGCATTCTTTTAAGTTCAGAAAATCATAGAATTCTGAACAACTGTATTTCAGATTAATTTTAACCGTCAGAATTGATTTCAAAGTCCCTATCTTCATTTGAGTTTTCTCATCTGTCCATATCTTATTCAGCAAAGAACAAACAGCCGTGCGGGAGTATCCTAGCGGTCTGGAGCGCCACGTTGCGGATCGCGAGGCATCCTGCGTCGAAGGTTCGAATCCCCCACTCGGGCATGGATATTTGTGCCGTCCTTAGGACAAGCTAGTTGATAAGTAGTTTGTAAGTTTAGGGACTGATGACCCCGTAGTTAAGTCCCATAAGCTATACAAACATTTGAACATTTTGAGTTTACCTTAGTTTACGTAGTGTATACGCTATGGACTAATAACCTAGCTGTTAAGTCCAATAGATTTACAAACATTTGAACATTTTGAAAGAAGAGACACGCGCGACATCTGCATTTGTACATGGAAGACACAATGCAAATTGCACAATCTTTTAAATATCCTCGTAAGGAATTTGTTTCGATGTGAAGTGCTGAAACATCTGTACCCAACGCATATGTCAGTTTTTTTATTCGTTCCATTTGTCTATTTTCTGAGGGGTGACATACTGCTGGATGTTAAGACACTCTTGAAATAATTCATTGTCATTGATATTACAGTTTGGCAATGCGTTCATGAGAGATTCGTAGCAGTTTTGGACCTCAGCCCATGTAGGTACATAGTTTAAAAGAACCTTTTTGAAGTCTGAAAAGATATGAAAATGATCCGCACCCTGCTCAATACGTTATGCACTGCTATCATAAATTTCATAGATGGTTTCACTGAACTGAACGTTTATGTCCCCCTCAGATTCAAGTTCACTTATGACGTGTAGTACGAATCTGGTCTTCTGTCATATTCACTTTTAAATTATGAAGTGCTTCTCCAATCTCTGCATAAGTAACGTGCTGGCGTTGTATCTTCAATACTGCTGCATGAAAAGTTGACGCTTTACTACGTAATAATTTAAGGACTTCAGAGCAGGGGTTTTAAAAAAAAAATTCCTTAGTATTGTGGGGCATTTTTTTCACTCAAAATGCATTATTTTAGTGGTCTATAGAGCCGTAAAACTCTCTAAATGGCTGGCATCAAGCCCAAAAATCTGGTACTGCTGTATCCAAGGAATTGTTTGTGCTCTACGTCTAAAAATGTACAAAATTCCTTTACCCCTTCTACACGCACAGAATATGCGTTGAAGAAATAATAGATTTTGTGAATGACACACTCTAGATCGACTGCAGCTGTCTTTATAGCATTATGCAGTATGTGCGCTGCACATCCTACACCAATGATGTTTAATGTGTTGAAAATATTGTTTGTCCCTCCTAGAGACCGTCCACCAAAGTTTATGTTGGCATTGTCCCCACAGAATGCTACAACCTTATCATTCAAATTATATTCTGTGATACACGTAAATAGTTTCCAACAATATCTGTATTTTAACCAGTCTGCTCTTTAAACTGGAGAATTTTCACACATATATGCCTTCAAGAAGCAAAAAATATTGAAAAAGCACAGAGAAGAGCTATATGTTTCCATGATCAAATGCACCAGAAAGAATTGTAATGCAGTTCACTTTGCACATTTCTCGCTGCAGTTCATCACGACAGTGTGAAGCAAGCACATTAAAAACAATGGCTAAGCTTTGTGGGTACTGATACGATTAAAATCGGACCCTGAGTTTGAAAGTTATCGTGCCACTGACAAACGCAACATAAATACACTTTGAACTTGTATTTAACATCCCTCCATTTGTGTCGCCAGTTCAGGGCCGGCAGTAGGGGAAAATATCACCCGGGCAAAGAGTCTGTATGGCGCCCGCTACAACCCATTGGTATCACTGACTTTAAATTTACTATGCTACCTTACAAATAGCTGTTTTTAAAGGATAACTCCTTTGACTCTATAAGAATCAATTATCAACCTGAGTAAGATCTTAACTTTTGTCAGTTAGATACACAGAGTAAGTTTTGGTTAACGATATACGAAACAATTATTTACACACGAGCAAGCAGAATATTCTACGTCACTGATTAGAAATTTACAGAACAATTCAAGAAACAACGATTTATATAAAATTAAGATTGATGATGCGATACAGCACTTATTTACACATATATACATAAACAACCTTGTTAACTGCGAAAGAGAACACATATATTAACAAAAGAATATACAAATATATTTTGTAACAGCATTGTACAAAGTTTTCGTAATATAAGTAATACAACCAGTAATATAAATTTATATCTTTATACAGTTTTAATGCAAATTGTCGTTTGAGTTGTTTACAATGCTAAGTAAAGTTAACTTTTCGAGCCTTTTTATCTGCAAAGTCTTTAATTAAATTTGGTTAATACACATCTTATCGCTTTGGTACATTTATCAAGCATCAGTGTTGGTATAGAATGTAATTATTGCTACCAATATCAATGGGGAAAGAACTTTCCTTGAGCCTGAAGTTCGCCACCTATCCGAGAGGCCGCCATCCTACCCACCCCAGCCTGCTAAGATGCTACGTATGTAAACACCTCTCCTCTATTAAACGTAATAAAACGAAAATACGTTACGTAATTTAGGCCTACTAACCTGTACAGTGTTGTTATCTTCTGGAATATTTGTTGATTTCTTGTTGGTTTCCTCATTCTCTGGTTCTACTTTTTCATTTCCTTTATTGTCTGTTTCAGGAGTACGAAAGAATTTCTTTAATGCTGCTGCCCGTTTCTCATTTTCAGCCGCTAATTGTGCTCTTCTTTTCCTGTATACATTTCCAGAAGGCTTCTTTTTTCCGACATGTTGATACAAAACACATTAACGCAACGGTTCTTCTACTAAGAGTCGAAATTCAGGAGACAAAAGAAGAACACGCACACCATGAAGCCTGCTTTACATGTTACATGATTTCTGATTTATAATTTTCTTTCACGAGACATTTGACAGTATAAAGAGGACTAATTTTTGGTTGCCGATAACTCAATATCGTTTGTGTGTATTGTTAGAGCGGCCGACATAACTTTGTCGCAAGGATTGCAGTTGTCGGCACCAAGGCCGTTGTAATTGTCAAAGCGTATTATTGTTGCTCAAAACTCCCAACTCTCGACAATAGCCTTTAGCTTTGTCAGCGGAGATTTTTCTATAGACAAATAACGTGAAGGGATGAAGAGATTTCCTTTATAGGAGATTCAAGAAGAAACCGGGATTGTTATAAAGAGTGAGACGTATAGTATGAGGTAGTAACCAATGTTGCTACACAGTTTATGAAAAAGTTAATTTTTAGTTCACTGTTTACAATAATATAAATTCAGCGAGGATTTTGGCGCCCCCCAAACTCCCCTAAAATTTGGCGCCCCGGGCGGTCGCCCGGCCCTTCCGCCGGTTCTGCGCCAGTTACTAAGGAAAACAGTTCTGGCATCCATGCCTCACAATCAATACGATTTGCGAGGATGTGCCATATATATATCACAACAGAAAAAAATTGTTGCATTATGAGATACAACCATAGTAGTTGGCGGTTAATTAAAAGTAGAGTTACCACACTGTTTATGGCACTGAATTATGAATACCGTAAAACGGGGTGACTATGAACATATTTTATTTATTTTTGTACACGAAACTACAACTTCTCAAGCTATTGGCAAGATGCTATTTGGGAAATTGCAAGAGGTCTTACTGAATATGACAAAGCAAATTATATATTTTTATCAAGTGCTCATTATGATTAAAATAATTTTTTTTACTGTTCAATCTCAACCCATGGGTTGGGGTCACTTTGAAACATTTTCTTATTATGTGGAAGGTATACCATTTTTTGTTTAATAGTACCACTATAATAGGCCAACACAAAAGCATGACATTATAAATAGATAAGTAGTTTTGAAAGTAGTTTGTTTTCAGTATTGGGGTATTATTTATGAGTTTATTTTAATAATCTGAAACTTTTGCATTTGATTATTGTTTAATTTGTATAAGAATGGAAATAAATGCAAACCTACCTATGACATAAGAAAATTGTTTAGAACAGGTCATTGCAAAACAGTTTGTGTGGCTTTCATGAAGTTAATAGAAAAAAAGATATCACAGATTCCAGAAACTGGCCTACAGTTGTAAATACTTTGCAGCATATGAATCCAATGACAGATACTGTTCATCTTAGGAAGTGACATAGGTATCAAATTAAAATCCAAAATAAATCCTTTCCCTTCTGTCTACCTTAGGATCAGGTAGAACTTACAGATACCATCTTTCTCGAAAACTGACACATCAGAAATACTAGGCCATAAAAAACTAATAAAATTTAAAAAAAAAACTCATTTTTTTGAGCTTGGAAAGCCATTTCATTAAAAATGTTATTTCATCCTCACTGATAAGTTCCCCATCATAAATATTTTACACCAGCAGCCTTTTCCACTCAGCTGATCTATCAGAGTCAAAGATCACACCGCTGTTCAAAGACACCCCTTGAAAGACATCCCTTCATATTTTATTACTTTTCGTCACCACAGAATAAATATGGCATGTTATGTATGATTTCTGTAATGGTTCATAGAAGTGTTAATCTTGCCAATAAAGACTTGTTTCAAATTCTGAAACATAAAATGCAATTTATAACAGGCAAATGTATTTGACGTTAGAAAAAAACTTACATTTCCAGAAATTTATTTTATTTTCTGCCATAGGCATATGATGATATTACATATCGAGTGTCACATCATCTGAAAGTTTCGACTACTGGCTATTTTAAGGGCTTCAGCATAGTAAAAGTCACCCCAGTGGCGTAAATATGGGGGGGGGGAGATGAGGGGGATAGAACCCCCCCCCAGAACCCTAAAAAAAAAGAAAAGAAAAAAAAAGAACGAAAGAAAGAAAGAAATTGTATAACATCAATCTGGTAAAGGTAAAGATTGGAAACACAGGCTGTTTTACAATAAGCTTTCATTGGACGGGAGTGAATTAATCTTCAAAGGGAGTGGTAGATGGTAGTCTGTCTGGAAACTGACTAAAATTTTGCTCCTCCAGCAGATCTATCCCCCCCCCCCCCCCCAAAAAAAAAGCAAAGTCCTAGTTACGCCACTGAGGCACGCTACTTCACGGTCCCTCTTGGAGTTCGGAACTGAAAACGCAGTCACGTTTGGGCATTGCGAAGCTAGTTACAAATTACAATGTATACGCGCCAATCAAACAATCACAAAAGAGCTACCGCTAGGGAAATCCAGCTCAGTAATACCAACTTCAGCGTAACTATTATTGAAGGTGTAGAACGTCTCGGCAGACAGGTCGTGTAAACGTGGTATGTTAGGTCTGGGATATGGTATGGAAATTAAGTGTAAAACATTTTTACAATGCTAGAAATGTGAGAAGTTACGTGTTGACACATCGCATGACCGAGACTTGGATATTTGATTTTTGAAAACAGGAACATTTACGCGGCGCGGCTGAACCCAGCTCAGACAGGGGGACAGCCCGAGTGGCGTATGCTGGGTTTGTAACTTGGGCTATCACTGCTATCTCACTTTCTAAGGTTGTACCGAGACAGAAATGCTAAGAAAAAAATCGATATCTTGCGCTGTTTCCGAGATGTTGATAGTGACCGTGACAAATATCTCAAGAAATTAGCAGCAAACGAAGAAACGGTTACCGGCAAATGTTAAAGCGTTGAGGGGGACATCCAGTGACACTAATCTCGGCCTCCACCCCCATACCGAAACCCTTGATGGGTGGTGGGAGGCAACTTTGAAATCTTTTACAGGAACGCCAAGTTTTTATTGCAGATTTGGTATCTTCGTGAAAAAAAAATGTAACTTTCGTATGAACGTTTTTTTCGTTTCATGATAAATGGCGCTGTAATCGGCAAAAATGAAAGTGTAGCATACCTGTGACGAGCCTCTTCAGCATTTCTGTAGGCCTCATAGTACCAGGAAATGATATCTACTCTCTTTCTCTCTGCAATCGTTAACATGGGGGAACAATTGTGTAGAGATGGGTACTTTTTTTTCTTTATTGTTGTTTCATTCCCCAGGTTGTCGGGCCCGGTGGTCTTGGGGTAAAGTGGCCTCGGATTTTTTCAGTCTGCACTTTAACCCATCCTTCACCTCTCAACGATGTGAAGTCGCCAGAAACGACACGTGGTTCGGATTCCACGTTAAGCTGTAGGCCCCTTTCCCCAGTTGGATAACTGGGGTAGGCTAGGGACACGCAAGTCGCCGAAGTGACGTCGAATTGAAAGACTTGCACCAGGCCATGAGCCACACGAAATTATGATTATTTTATTCCCCAGGTGGGGCGGGCTGGCAAAACCTGAGCCTCTCTTCAGCCTGCAGAATTGGTACATGGTAAGAGGATATATACAAAACACAATGGCGAACAAAAGGAGACAATACACATAACATGGTGACATAATTGAAGATGAGAAACATTGGAAATGAAGTGCTGGTGTGCAGTATTAAAATCACATGGCGACGAAAATGGGAAGACTGTACTGATTCACTGTATCACACGGACGTTTAAAATACACAGGCGTCGGCTGCGGGTTGGACGTTCGCAGTTGCATAAAAAAGAACAGTTATTAGTTACACACTGACAGAGACATAGACGAGGCACACACAGATGATGATGAATGGGATGGGTGAATATAGGGGAGGAGCAAAAGGGGGGAGGAAGATGGAGAAGGGGGAGGAAGAGGGGCGACAGCTGGGGACAGGGTGAGGAGGGGTCACAGGGCTGGGAGAAAGGAAGGGGGTTGGATGTCCCTGGAAGCTGTAAGGAGCGGGAGTGGGATTCCAGAGAGACTGGCAAGAGGAGGGGCGGCGAGGAAGGAGGGGAGTGGGGCCCTCTTGGTGAAATCAGGGACTGAGGGGGACAGGAGGGGAAGGATCAGAGCTGGTACGAGGCATAGATGTCTGGGGGGAGGGCATTGTCAGGGAGGGGGAGGGTGCAGAAACCGCCATGGGAAAGGGTAAGGAGTGTGGACAAGTGGAGAACAGGAGCAATACAGTGGTAGTGGCGCGGCAACTGACCAGGATTGGTGAGGAGAGGCTGGACAATGGGAGGGGGATCCAGTTTACGGGCAAGGGAATGGAGACGAAGGTGCTCAATGAAGTGGACAAGGCGGGGGAAGGGGATGAGGTCATAAAGAAACCGTGTGAGGGGTGGGGGGGGGGTAGGAAGGGATACGGAAGGCGAGATGCAGGGCGTGGCGTTCCAGGATCTCTAGGGACTTGTAGAAGGATGGTGGCGCCAAGATCCAGGCATGATGGGAGACGCAGAGGATGGGGCAGATTAGAGATTTGTAAGTATAGAGGACGGTGGAAGGGTTCAGGCTCCAGTTTTGGCCAACAAGGAGTTTGAGGCGGCGAAGGCGGGAGTGGGCTTTTTCTTGGGTGGTGAGTAGTTGGGGGGGGGGGGTCTGGGAGAGGATGCGATCTATGGTGAGGCTCAGGTACTTGAGGGTGAGAGTGAGGTGGATGGGACGGTTATGGAGGGTAAGGTAGAAATCTCAGGGGCAGAAGGAAGGGGTGATGCGACCTACAATGATCGTCTGGGTTTTCGTACGATTTATAGACAGGAGCCACTGGTTGCACTAAGTGGTGGTTTGGTCAAGGTGTTCTTGGAGAAGTCGATTGAAACGGCGAGGGTGGGAGCTAAGGCAAGGAAGATGGTGTCATCAGCATATTCGAAGAGGTGTATGGGGAGAGCGGCGGTATACAGGAGATAGAGGAGGGGAGACAGGACGGAATGATCATCTTGTGATGGTGTAGCTTTTGTGTCTTCTGTGCTTGCAGTATTATATTTGTGGTTGATTCCGCCTTACGCAAGACACTTTTTTTGTTTTAATACCCAAACTACTTTCAGCATTTATTGTGCCATCTTTCGTGGGTTTCTGGTGTTTATTTTCTATAATAACGTGTTACATATTTTAGTTATACAATCGTTTGCACAAGTTGTTTGGTTTGACTATTTTGTAAGATGTTTCAGGCCTAATTTATTCAAGGTACTTACATTGTGTCATTTGCAGGATTTACATGTGCATAACTTGTGGAATGACAAGTTTTGACAGCCTGTCATCTGCAAACAGCAAGACGTTTTTGTTTACGAAAACTGACTGATATATTGTAGGCCTACATTAGCCTGGGAATTATATCGAGCCGCAGTGGAGTAGCCGAGCGGTCTAAAGCGTCTCGATGCGGAGCGCGCGGTTGCTTGCCGTGGAGGTTCGAGTCCACCCTGGGACATGGGTGTGTGTGTTTGTCCTTAGGTTAGTTTACATAGGTTTAAGTAGTTTGTAAGCTACGGACTGATGACCACGCTGTTTGGTCCGATAGAACAACAAACATTTGAATTATATCGAAATTGTTTCTATGTGGCTGTTTCGGCTTACTTACATTTGAGCTGTGTTCAAAAATGTTCAAATGTTTGTACAACTTATGGGACTTAACTACGGGGTCATCAGTCCCTAAGCTTACAAACTACCTATGAACTAGCTAAGACTAAAGACGGCACAAATATCCATGCCCGAGGGGGGATTCGAACCCCGACCGTAGTGACCGTGCTGACCGTGACTGTAGCGCCTCAGTCACCTCGGCCACCGCGGCCGGCATTTGAGCTGTGGTGTTGCTGCTTGTTTGTTTGTGGCGTGTTGTTATGTTTAATGCTCTTCAGTGCGATTTTTGTTGTGAAACAGCACTGTTTACATCGCCATTTTTCTTGTTGTGGTGGGCATTCTAACTTCGTTGGTGGTGGCTGTATGGTATTGCATTTGTTTGTGTGGTGTGTCTGTGATTTGGAGCGTGATTTTTGAATGGTTTCGATACTTGCATTGTCTGTGGGTGTATATTTGTGTATGTTTTGTTGCGTGTGTGTGTGTCTGTGTATTGAACAGAGAGAGAGAGAGAGAGAGAGAGAGAGAGAGAGAGAGAGAGAGAGAGAGAACACTGTATGTGTGTGTGTGGGGGGGGGGGGGTCAGCTGTAATGTGGTGGTGGAATTTATTTGTAAACTTCTTTTATGGTCTCAAAGAGTGTTTTGTTGCATAGTGACATGTATTCATTTAATACTTTCTTACCTTGGGCTATTGCTTGGGGCACGCCAGCAGAGGGATAGAAAAGAAGGGAATCGGTTTTGCGGATGGTAACATAGGTAGGGCGGTGGGAGAGAAAGGAGGAAATGACCCAGACAAGGTTGACGATAAGAGCATAGGTTTGAAGAGCAGGCCAGGATGCCAGACCCGATTATAGGCCCGTTTGAGGTCTAGGGAGACAAAGATGGCAGCACGACAGGAATTGAGCTGAAGGGAGAGGAGTTGGGTAAGGTGGACGAGTTGGTCATCAGTGGAGAAGGAAGGACGAAAGCCACTTTGGGTGTCAGGAAGAAGGTGAAGTCGGAGGTGATGATGGATGCGACGGGATAGGATGGATTCGAAGACCTCACTGAACGCCAGGATGAGCCAAATTGGACGGTAGGAGGAGGCATCAAAGGGAGGGTTGTTGGGTTTGAGGTGGGTACAGTCTGAATCATTGAAATACAACAAATTGTCTGGCCGTAGACCAATAGCAGGATCAAAGTTTGTGTGTAATTCGATTGTGGGAGATGTCACGAGAAAGCATTAACAGAAACATGATAAACTGAACTTTGATTTTCCTGATCTGATGTATATTTGTTTGAGATATTACTGTTTTTCAACAATTTCTACATTTTTAGTTTTGACTATTACAGCGCCATCTATCATGAAACGAAAAAAATTTTTTATACAAAAGTTACAAATAACGGTTTAACTACACATTGTCCATCTATTTTGAAGAATTAGCATTAAGAAATGTCAAACTACACTGCACACTATTAAATAAATAACACCAATACAGCTGTTGAGAAACGTAACAAACACACAAACAAGCTCTTTGTTGCTTTAAACTGATGCCGAGTTCTCAATGAGCGAGTCGTGTCCGTTCGGCACATTTCGGAAGCACTCATGCTTGTGTTGCGACAAGGGATTCCGAAGCCTTGGCGTGTTGTTGGCCGCACGACCCCACCCCATCCCTCCTACCCTCACGATAGAGAAGGCTGCGGCAGTGAGCGTCCGAAGCTCTGTTCTCCCACTGTTGGCATGAGGCGAACGAGACATATTCCACACCACGCGCTAATTCTTCTTGTCGAAAACTGGCTTCTGTTGCCATTATTGGTAATATTGGTTCTCAATTTCTGGTTTGCTGTAGATATGGGCTTCGGTGATAGCTTTGATAGCCCACAATATACGCCACTGGGGACAGGACTCCAAAAACCGGAACTGTCCCGGCCAAATTGGGACGTCTGGTCACTTTAGTTCAAGTCACAACCGCTTTAGTCGCATTATGCTACTAGACGTCGAAGAATGCGCCGAGCTTTAAACAGCATTCGCAAAAATGCGACAACATTCTGCTACACAAGCACAAACAATAGAGGTTAAAAACACAACTTGTAACGTTTGAACAGGCCGTAACAATATGCCGCTTTCCCTCACATCTTTTGTATCTCATTACTGATTTTTCTCCTTAGTTCGCTAATTCTTCTCAAATGCAGACTGTCTATTTTTGTGCGTTTGAAGAAGTGATGAATACATTTGCTTTACGAAAGGGAAGGGAAAGAACTCGTAGTCCCAATGAAACTGAAAACGGGCACAGTAAAGAAATAAACAAAAACAATAAGCAAATCACGGAAATATGTATAGCAATTAACTCTGCCAAATCTAAGAATTTAAATAATTGGTTACTGGAATCGGTATTATTTAAGAAGGTGTTGAACAGAAAATCCAATGGAATGCATTTCAGCGCTGGTAGAGTTCTCTTATGTTAGTATGATAAATGAACAATTCCCTCTTACGGATTTAATTATAGAATACCCAATGGCGGCTGGTATCGGATTTTGATAGTGTGATAGTGGCGCCGGGGTAAAATGTCCCGGGTTTCCGCCCCTTCTCACCTCCCTTTAGATATATTTTCATTAAAATTAACTGATTAAACTGTTAAGTGTTGTTGTTGTAGTCTTCAGTCCGCAAACTGGTTTAATGCAGCTCTCCACACTAACCTGTCCTGTTCAAGTCTCTTCATCTGAGAATACTTTCGCAACCTACATCCCTTTGAATCTGCTTACTGTATTCGTCCCTCGATCTCCCTCTACGATTTTTACCCCACACACTTCCTTCTAATGCTAAGTTGACCATTCCTTCATGTCTCAGAATGTGTCCCACCAACCTATCACTTCTCTTAGTCAGAATACGCCAGAAACTCCTTTTCTCCCCAATTCTGTTCACTACCTCCTCATTAGTTACGTGATCTACCCATCTTATCTTCAACATTTGTCTGTAGCACCACATTTCAAAAGCTTCTATCATCTTTTTGTCTGAACTCCTTATTGTCCACGCTTCACTTCCATACAATGCTACACTCCAGACAAATGCTTTCAGAAAGGGCTTCCTAACATTTAAACTAATACTGGATGTCAACAAGTTTCGCTTCTTCAGAAACGCTTTTCTTCCCATAGCCATTCTGCATTTTATATCTTCTTTACTTCGGCCATCAGAAGTTATTTTGCTACCCAAGTGCCGTAGTGGAGTAGCCGAGCGGTCTAAAGCATCACTCTGCAGAGCGCGCGGTTGCTCGCCGTAGAGGTTGGAGTCCTCCCTGGGGCATGGGTGTGTGTGTTTGTCCATAGGTTAGTTTACCTAGGTTTAAGTAGTTTGTAAGCTACGAACTGATGACCACGCAGTTTGGTCCGATAGATTTACAAACATTTGAACATTTGAATTTGAGCTACCCAAGTAACAAAACTCATCTACTACTTTCATTGCCTCATTACCTAATATAATTCCTTCAGCATCGCCTGATTTTCTGACGCTATATTCCATTATCCTTGTTTTACTCTTGTTGATGTTCATTTTGTAACCTCTTTTCAAGACATTGTCCATTCCATTCAATTGCTCTTCCAGATCCTTTGCGGACTCTGACAGGATTACTATGTCATCAGCAAACCATAAAGTTTTCATTTCTTCTCCCTGAACTTCAATTCCCTCCCCAAATTTCTCCTTGTATTCCTTCACTGCTTGCTCAATGTACAGATTGAACAACAATGGCGAAAGGCTACAACCCTGTCTTACTCCCTTCCGAACTTCTGCGTCACTTTCATGCCCTTCGACTCTAATAACTGCTGTTTGGTTTTTGTATAAGTTGAGTATAAGTCTTCGCTCTCTACATTTTATCCCTGCTACTTTCAGTGTATTTTAGTCGACATTGCGAAAAGCTTTATCCAAATCGACGAATGCTAAAAACGTACGTTTGCCTTTCCTTAGCCTATCTTCTAAGATAAGTCGTAATGTGAGTATTGTCTCCCGTGTTCCAACATTTCTTCTAAATACAAACTGATCTTCTCCAAGGTCGGATTCCACCAGTTTTTCCATTCATCTGTAAATTATTCGTGTCAGTATTTTACAACCATGACTTATTAAACTGATAGTTCTGTAATTTTCACACTTGTGTGCAGTTGCTTTCTTTGGAATTGGAATTACTATATTCTTCTTGAAGTCGGAGGGTATTTCCCCTGTCTCATATATCTTCCTTAATAGGTGGAACAATTTCTTCATGACTGGCTCTCCTAAGGATATCAGCAGTTCAGACGGGATGTCATTTATTCCAGGGGCCTTATTTCTACTCAAATCTTTTAGTGCTCTGTCAAATTCTTCTCACAGTATAGTATCTCCCCTCTCATCCACCACTACATCATCTTCCATTTATAGAATACTGCTTTCAAGTTTATTTCCTTTGTACAGACCTTCTATATATTCCTTTCACCTTTCCCATCTTTGCTTAGTACTTTTTTTCCATCCGAGTTCTTGATATTCATACCGCTACTTTTCTTGTCTCCAAATGTCTCTTTTATTTTCCTGTAGGCGGTATCTATCTTTCCCCTATTTATACATTCTTCTACGGTCTTGCATTTCTCCTCAAACCACTCCTGCTTAGCCAGTCTGCACTTCCTGTCAACCTCATTTTTCAGACGTCTGTACTCCCTTTTGCCTTCTTCATTTGCTGAATTTTTATATTTTCTGCTCTCATTAATTAAGTTCAATACATCCTGTGTTATCCATGGATTTCTATTAGGACTTGTCTTTATGCCTATATGATCCTCTGCAGCCTTCACTACCCTGTCTCTCAGAGCTACCCATTCTTCTTCTACTGTATTACTTTCCCCCGTTTCAGCCAATCCTTGCCTAATACTCCCTCTGAAATCCTCCACCACCTCTGGTTCCTTAAATTTGTTCAGTTTCTGTCTCCTAACTTTTCTACCTGTCTGCAGTCTCTTAAGTTTTAATCTGCAGTTCACAACCAACACGTTATATCTGCCCCTGGATATACCTTACAATGTAAAACCTGGTTCCTAAATCTGTTCCTTACCATTATAAAGTCAATTTGGTACCGTCCAGTGTCTCCAGGTTTCTTCCTTGTATACAGCTTTCTTTCATGATGTTTAAACCAAGTGTTGGCGATCATTAAATTGTGCTCTGCACAGAATTCTACCAAGTGATTTCTTCTTTCATTCCTTTTTCCCAGTCCGCATTCACCTACTACATTTCCTTCTCTTCCCTTTCCTACGACTGAGTTCCAGTCCCCCATCACAATCAAGTTTTCATCTCCCTTAATTTTCTAAATAATTTCTTTTATCTCCTCATACATTTCTTCAATATCCTCATCATCGGCTATGCTAGTTGGCATATAAACTTGCACCACTGTGGTCGGTGTTGGCTTCATGTCTATCTTTGCTACCATAATGCGTTCACTATGCTGTTCATAGTAACTTACCTGCATTCCTATTTTCTTATTTATTACTAGACCCACTCTTGCATTAACCCTGTACTCACCTGACCAGAAATCTTGTTCATCCCGCCACCGAACTTCACTAATCCATACCATATCTAACTTTAACCTATCAATTTCTCTTCTCAGATTTTCTAATTTACCTACACAATTAAGGGTTAAAACATTCCACGCTCTGACCCGTAGAATGCCTGTTTTGTTTTTCTTGATGAGGGCATCATCTTGAGTAGTCCCCTCCCGGAGATCCGAATGGGGAACTATTTTACCTGCAGAATATTTTACGCAAGAAGACGCCATCATCATACGAGGGTTGTTTTTTAAGTAAGGGCCGTTCGCGCATATAGTCCCGTAGTTCACGTAGACGCCGCAACAAGCCACCACGCCACTTGCCGGCATCCTTCCCGTTCACACTGATGCCAGTTGCAGCTCTATAGCTGATGTGTACGCATCACTGTGCTACTTTATAATGTTTGCGATTATTGAATCGCCCGCCGCGTGTGAGATACGGTCAGTGATACGTTTTTTGACCGCAAGAAGCTTATCAGCTGCAGAAATTCATTGTCAGTTAACAGAAGTTTATGGCTTGAATGGAATAAGTGAAGGTAAAGTGCGTCAATGGGTTAGAGAGTTTAAAAATGGCCGTCAAAACGTCCATGACGAAGAACGCTCAGGCCGGCCCTCTGTGATCACTGATGATTTGGTGGCTGCAGTCAAAACAAAGATTCGTGAGGACAGAAGATTCACAATTTCCACTCTTTCTTTGGAATTTCCACAAGTTTCAAGATAGGTTTTGTACTAATTGTGCCTGAAAACCTAAACTTTAAGAAACTGTATTCTCGGTGGGTACCCAGACTCCTCACAGAGGACCACAAAGGGAAGAGATTTGCCACTTCATTGGACTTTTTGATTCATTACGAGGAAGAAGGGGATGACATGTTGAGTCAAATTGTCACTGGAGATGAAACGTGGATATCTCATATCACTCCCAAAAGCAAGCGACAATTGATGGAATGGCAACAAACAACCTCACCCATCAAGGTCAAAGCCAAACAGACACTGTCAAAGAGCAAGATTGTGGCAACTGTGTTCTGGGATCGGGGCAGTGTTTTGCTAGTGGACTTTATGCCATGAGGAACGACAATCAACTAAGATGCCTACTGTGCAACTCTAAAGAAGCTCCACAGAGCAATTCAAAACAAAAGGTGCGACATGCTGACAAAAGGAGTTTTGCTCCTGCACGATAACGCTAAGCCTCACACCTCTCAAAAGACTCGGGATTTGATTGTTTCCTTTGGCTGGGAAGTTTTGGACCATGCACCATACAGCCCGACTTTGCTCCTAGGGATTTTTACCTTTTCCGGTACCTGAAACACCATCTTGGCGGGCAGCGCTTCAATGACAACGATGAAGTGAAAGCGGCCGTGGACTCTTGGCTGTCGGAGCAGGCGGCCGAATTCTTTGAAGAGGGAATTAAAAACTTAGTTGTACGGTATGACAAGTGCTTAAATAAACAAGGTAACTATGTAGAAAAATAGGTAAAAGTGTGTAAAATCAGGAAATAAAAGTTTTTTTACAGAAGTATTTGTATCTTTTTTTAAAAATAAAAACGACCCTTACTTAAAAAACAACCCTCTTATATTCATACAATAGAGCTGTATGTCCTTGGGAAAAGTAACGACTGTAGTTTCCCCTTGTTCTCAGCCGTTCACAGAAACTGTGTGGCAAAGCCATGTTAGCTGATGTTACAAGGCCACCTCAGACTGTTGCCCCTGTAACTACTGAGAAGGCTGCTGCCCCTCTTCAGGAACCTCATATTTGTCTGGCCTCTCCACAGATACCCCTCCGCTGTGGTTGCACCTACGGTACGGATATCTACACCGTAGAGGCATGCAAGCCACCCCACCTCGGCAATGTCTGTGGTTCATGGGGGTGGACTGTTAAGTGACTGTAACAAAAAGAATCTGTTACGACGAAGAGACAAGGTACCTTGAGGTCACGTGACACTGTAAGCAGCAACCCTTTTAATTTTATACATGCGCAAAGGATGGTCTCCCCATATCTTTTTAAACAGTTAAATATCTGTTACAATGAGGACATTGTACCCTCAAAATCATGACACATTTGTTAAAATGTTCAAAGATATGTGGCAAGTAACATTACAAAAATCATTGTTGTTTCTGTATCTAGTAAAAAGGAGATTGGGTTTAAATAAAATTGGTTAAAGTCGGTTTCGAACCCACTACCTTCAAACAGCACAGCGCGATGTCGCTAACCACGCAGCTATTCTTGCTAGGTGCACACCAGTGACTTCATTATCATTCAGGATTGGATCTTCTGAAGTGTTTTACAGTTGATGCGTCTTTAATTTATCAGTATTTTTTACCAAATATGACTTGTTTTTGATGAATCTTCAATGCACCAAGAACAGATATGAAGGGCGGATGTTGTGTTCATGGGGGATGTGCTCATGCGCAAGGCGAGGTGCACATTAGCTTGATTGTCTTGCTTGGGGACCATTCGTGCGTAACCGCCAGAGCTGTTGTCTTGGCCAGCTTCAATGTTAAAAGCGGCGTTTCCCCTTTCCACTCGCTGCCGCGGTAGCGTCCATATGCTGCCTCCAGGGAGTTCGGAAGAGAATTTGAACCTCAGCCACGCATGTGCATTACAACGCTGTGGCCCCTGCCGGCTAAATTAAAAGACCGCGCTACGACTCGTATCCGTGACGTAAAACGTTTCTCATGCGATAAAAATACTTTCAGTGTGCATATAAAATGATCTTATAGAAGAACGAAACAAGGAATGATAGTTATAAAAAATAAATAAAAAAATAAAAAAAACTTTTCGTTTATTTATATTGTTACTCTTCTTTCACGGTGAGCTTTTTTCTGGGATTCACTGAACCAGTGAACACATAAGACTGATTGTGAGAATACCCCTCAGTATTCTCCTGCACACAGATGACTGCGAGCACTGGTTTAGTTGCAAGAACAAAAAAAAAAAAAAAAAATAAAAAAAAAAAAAATTTTCGATCCGTCCTTCGCCAATCGTATAATTATACAGCTACAATAACACATGCCACTTCAGTTCGATGCAGCAGCGAAGACAGGATTTTGGCTCGGGTGTAACGGTGATTGGGGGGGGGGGGGGGAGTTATCTGAGTATCTTGATGCCCCAAGCAGCACCTGAATTCTTAAAAGAAGGGAATTAATGAATATTGATCTTGTATAATAGTAGATTAAGCGCACTCCTAAAAGCATCGACTGAAGTCACATCCTACACCAGATGCCGACGGTTTTTGTTGGTCCGCCGAACGGTGAAGCCGATGCAACTTCGATGGTAGCCATCTCAAATCCCTCCAGTATTCTGTCTAGCCCCTCAGTGTCGCCCCCCCCCCCTCCCCCTCAGCTCAGTGAAGACGCCGCCTCCACCGCCGGTTGTCATTCAATTTACGTCAGCCTATAAAGACGTCCAGTAGCTTCTCAGAAGCTGGACAATCACTGTATACAATGTGAAGATGGTGGAAAGTGATCTCTACAACGTCACGCTCCACAATTCGGACGATTATCGGCAAGTCACCAGGAGGTGTTGGAAAGGGGCATCCCCTTTTACACCTCCACTCTTGGGAAGCTGCTGAAGACAGTGATTCATTACCTGCCCTTCCGAATGGATACAGATCACATACAGGCTGAACTCGCTGATTTCGCCTTCCATGTCAATGAAACTCAAGGATCACTGTAAGCATGAAGAAATGCATATTTTCCTCATTGTCATCATGGATACACTGGAAAACTGGAAACTGTACCGGCTGACCCATGTCACCAACCTCAATGTCTGGATAGAAGTTCTTCAGTCGAAGAAGGGCCCAGCACAGCATTACCAATGTCATGAAATCAGGCAAGTTGGCCGCAACTGCTCCATTCCTGACAAGTGCATGAAGTGCTCGATGATCTGCCCAGGTACAACCATGTCTTTCCTACATCAGCTGGGACATCAGCCCTGGCTGCTCCTACCTCTGCAGCTCCTCGTGCTGCAGTGGAGCGCCAATGCAGCCAGCCCCTGCTCCTGCCGTCTCTGACAACCGCAAGTGGACAACCCACCACCTGCTCCTGCCAGTGCAAAGGCCCCTCCTTCACGTCGCCAGAATTGTCGCTGTGCAACAGCTGATCTATCACTGCCTCTGTCAGCTGCCCCGGCCACATGATACAACCCCCACTACTGACAGCAGCAACCCAGTCACGATTGCTGTGTCACCAAATGACCTCCAAAGCAAAACTGTTTGTAAATCTATTGGACCAAACTGCATGGTCATCAGTCCGTAGCTTACAAACTACTTAAACTAAGGTAAACTAACCTAAGGACAACACACCCATGCCCCAGGGAGGACTCGAACCTCCGATGGCGAGCAACTGCGCGCTCCACAGCGAGGCGCCTTAGACCGCTAAGCTACTCCACCGCGGCAGAAAAATCTACCTTCGAAGCCTCATCGCCCAGCTGACTGCCCTGGTGACCAGTACAATGAGGCTAACCAAGTTCTTATCACAGCAACTTTCTGCTGCAGTGCCATTGCCTACCCATGCCTCTACCAGGTCTGACCCCAACGAAACCGATCATGGCCAGCATTAGAGGGCTCACTGTCGTCACATGGAATGCCAATGACATCCACACTCAAGCCGGCGAATTTCGCCAATTTCTGCGGGATGGAGCTGTTGACTTTTACCTCCTGCAAGAGATGAAACTGAAGCCTGGCATCGATGTGAGCACAGCCAATTATGACTGCTACAGATTCGAATAGCATATGACACTGTCTGATCACTCACCCTTAGCCGCACTCTCTGGAGGACCAGACGTCGTCATTCACATCACTGTCTGTGCTGTCACATTCGTCTCAGTCTAAAAACAGCTGAAAACCTTCCTGGACCCTGCGGACCACAATTTCCTATTCACACTACCGGGCAAAGACTTTATTATTGGCGACTTCAACAGCAAGCATGCCGCCTGGCACTCCCGGTATACCAACACCATGGGGCGATACAATCATACTATCATTCCCACTCTCAGACTGCCAGATGTCATTGATATTGTGGTGGTTAAGGGCATCCCATACCACATCTTCACCTCCACACAGAATGTCCTGGTATCCGACCACGTCCCGGTGGTATTTGATGTGACGTTAATCTTGACATCATGCAGCAGCCCTGAATAGGACTCTTGCTTCGTGAGATCAATTGGAACCAGTCTCAAACTGCCTTTGCTGAGAAGCTTGCCTCTGCCCTTGACTCTGTGGACATCGGCATCAACATGGCAATCTTGTAGCCTGTTGCTGACCGTCTCGAATGTGTTTGCGAGAATTTACCTTTGTCGTCTGCTTCTCGACATCGTTGAAGAGGCAATCCTCTCTGACGAGCAGCATGACTTTTGTAAGGGCCACTCCACTGTACACCAGCTCCTGCACCTGGCTGAAGATGCCTTCAAAACCCTAGAGTGACGATAATTCTTTGGCGCCATCTTTCTGGATGTGTCACAGGTTCTTTATTGTGTCCAGCATCAAGGCCTAATCTTTAACCTTTTAGAGCTTGCATTCTAGTTCCTCACGTCCAGTTCATCCACTCCTACCTGGAAAGTCAGTCATTACAAAAATGAACTGCTGATGGGATGTCAACTGTGCGCCGCATATGTGTTGGGGTATCCCAGGGCTCGGGCCTGGAGCCCATTCTGTACTTTTTGCATACAGCCGATGTCCCCACCATCGACCAAGTACAGTTGGCATTGTACACCAATGATAGGTGCTCTACAGCAGAAGCATGAATGTCACCACCCTCAGCTATCAACTGCAACGTGCCATGGACAACCTCGCCACGTGGCTGTCCAGTGGTACTTTACTTTCAACGGTGCAAAGACACAGTTTCTAATTGTAGCATCTCCAGCTGCCGCACTCCACAAGTGGAGATAATGATTGTGTGACTATTTTGTGTGCCTGTGTTATTATGATAATGTTTTATTTTATGAAGAAGGCCATGGCTGATAACTTAAGTGTTATATGTGTGTGTCTTTTGTATGTGCCTGTCACAGCTTGTATTTTGGTGAGTTGTAAACTGTCCTTATTATATTGTTTAATTCCAACCTGGACTTTACATTATTATAATTGTAATGACAATTTTATATTTATAACAGAATGCCTGTATTTAACATTATTCCCAATCAGAATTTTTTAGTAGTCTTGTCTGGAAAGATCATCAGAGGACAAAGAAAAAGACAATGAAGTGAAAATGTGGAATTTTCTTAAAATATATGATAAAAATAATTACAAAACATTAATTAGACAAGAGCATTATATTTGTCTGTATAAATGACTTATACATAGCAAATAAATATTAAAGAAACTATTTTTTTTCAGAATCAGGTTCAGTGGCTTCATTTGCAAAATATGAAGAAAGAATGAAACAAATTTTTATATTGAGACACTTGAAAGAGCTTCTGATTGTTGGTTATTTTTAGATGCTAAACAATCACACAAATATGTGACCAAAGAAGGAAAAATGAAAGGTATTACACAGAAAAGTAGAAACAAAATTTACTTAAATGAAAGAACAGTAAGTAGTAACATACATCAGGTCAATATTTCAAAAATCCTACTTAGTAGGTTCATAGAACTATAATACTATATACACAATCCTTCTTCTAGTAGGAAGAAGAATACTTTCATTACACATGAAGAAATATATTTACAGTATTCAGATCAATATTTCTAATGCAATGGTTATAAGGGTTACATCAAGCTGGTATGTATATTCAGTACACTTATAATTGTACCACAGCTGGACTTGTAATGGTAGCACAGCTACTACAAAAATACCAAATAGGTGTTCAGTATCATACTTTCTCTGTGATTGTACTGATACGTGGTTCTTCCTTTTCAACTTTGGGTCTGTTCCACGGCTGCTCTTTAACACTTCCAAATATACAGTATAAAACATAGGTGCCTGCTGAAATTCCTGCACCAATGTAAAATACTATATTCCATTGTGTAAGTGATGGCTGCAAAACAGAAAAAAGGAAATTGAAAATACAATAAATATAAGAAGAACAATAAACAATAATGTAGAATTAAATTCTTTGTGATGTAGAACATAGTCTGATTACTACCCCACTCATTATCAACAGAGCAGCATACTCTCTGTTTTTATCATTACATAACATTAATAGGAAGGAGATATTGAATGCATTATTACTAATGGTCATACACTTAAGAATTCTAACTAAAATTTCAGGTTTTGGGGCAAACCAATAGAAAAGTTCAAGAAATACAAGGAACAACAGCAAAACCCTAAATTATAACAACCTTTCAAATCACCTGTTGCTTTTCACTACAGGGTGGTCGGAAATTTCTTTTACAAACGTCTAGAACTTTTTAGAGGGCAGTGAGTATATAACATTTTGAATAGGAATACATTCCAGAAATGTATTGTTTCCTTTCTACAACAGTTGCAATTCAGATGTGTAACTTGTCAACATCTGCTTAGGGACAAAGAAACATCTCAGAGTTCTCTGTCCTGGTATGCAACAGGGATGGAGAGAGTGTACCAGAAAATGCTTCAGAGGTACAATGTGTGTAACGACTTTGGTGGTTGCCACATCAAACCACTGTTGTAATGCATCAGTATGTTGCAGCTGGTGCTGTAGATGCTGGGTTCTTGTTGTTGTTGACTAATGTAAACCATAAGGTATAAATTGTAATGAAAATGCGTAAGTAACAACGGAACGATTCAGTATTCTTTTCAAATTGATTACAACAATTGTACTGGCCCATGTCTAATTACATTCCTCAAGTAAGAGTGGATGAGATAATCATTTAAATTGAAGCCTTTTGTGAAATGGAAAAGATACATTTCCAGACATGGGTTCCTATTCAAAATGTTATGTACTCACTACCTTCTGCAAGTCCTAGAAGTTTGTAATGGGAATTTCTGACCACCCTGTATATTGTATACATCTGTAAAATGTAGCATGATGAGAGCAGACCTGTGATACAAATGGCAAGTTTTTGGTATAGCATAATTATGGAGTCCCTTGAAATGAACATGTTGTAAAACCTAGTCAACTGCGACAAGAGATTTCAATTTAAGCATGGTTTTGACTCTGCACGTTATTTGCTACTGTAGAAGTGAAAGAGTCCACAGGTAATTACAGCAAAGCATTAAGTCAACAGAAGCTAAACATAGAAATTACAGCTTTCCATCTGGCATTTGAAATTTGGTATCTGTCTTTAAACACAAAGACATTACTAATTATTCCCTCACTTCACTGGACTCATCAGAACTCTAACTGGACAGCTTTCTTGATACTATTTTCAGACTGTCTAAGGTAATTTTAAATTTTCAAATGTTTGTAAAGCGTATGGGACAACTGCGGGGTCATCAGTCCCTAAACTTACAACTAAACTTATGAACTAGCTTATACTACAGATGGCACAAACATCCATTTCCACGAGGGGATTTGAACCTCCAAGAGGAAATGGCCTAGCGCATCGTGGCATAGCGCCTCAATGCGCTCGGCCGCTCCGCCATGGTAAAAAGGTAATTTTATGAAAATTTATTCATAATAGCGAATTTTTTACAGCTTAACTGTATGTGTAAAGACTAGAAGTAGCTACTTCCAAATGGTGACACATGAAAATATTTGTCAGAACAGGACTCGAACCTGGGTTTCGCGCTTTCCGCAAGAGGTCGCTCTACCATTATGCTACCTTAACCCGACTCCAGGACAGGCCCAAATTTCGATATGCCGCACTGACTGCATATAAGGGATGAATAAAGTTGACTGATATATATGCAGTCAGTGTGACATACAGAAGTTTGGATTTGTCCAGGAGTTGTGTTCAGGTAGCCTAATGGTAAGGCGACAGCTTGAAAAAGGTGGGAAACTTGGGTTTGAGTCCCGGTCTGGCACAAATTTTCATATGTCACCATTTGGTAGTATACTTATACTGTATACAATGAAGCTGTAAAAATTCACTATTGTGAATAAATTTTAATAAAATATTTGATCGCTGTAATTCATCACCATACAGGAATATGTCTATGATAAGCCTGTGTTCAGGCTAGTTATATAAGTAAACACTTTTACAATTCTTATTTGCAGGCCTTTGCTAATTAAAGGACTGATAGTATACAAGATGCAACCAGAACAGATTTGGTTGTAAACATTCTACTGGAAATAAGTAGATTCACAGTTTAACTAACATCGTTACTTTCCAACTCAGTGGTGTACAACACCATTAACTTCTATTTGATCAGTAAAAATTTTAAAAGGTGAAGAATTACTATAACAATGCTTAATAACACAAACTCTTAACTTTCAGACATTGGACAGGTATGTGGATTGACATTTAATGAGATAATCAGACAAAATTCTGACCTGCTATTGTATACAGATCTGTGGCCCTACTGGGATGGTGCCTACAGCAACAGTGACCACAATTCTTGATCTAATACATGACACTTTTTTACATTATTGCTGGCTAATGCAAAATATCTTAAATTGGTTATTATATTCAGTTAGCAGTGACCCCTGTCTTTGCATGGGTTCAAATGAGCAACAAATTTTATTTAACTAACACACCTGCAATATTCTGTGCAGATGTAAGTAATGTATAATAGTTGGACAACGACTTTTCAATAGTTCTGATGATGGTGGAAAGATCTGCCGAATCTGGTAAAAACAAGTGAAATTTTGAATAAGCAATATTGGTAATAACATAACAGTTTTACATTAAAACCGATTGTGCACACAATATGTGTAAATTGTTTGATGGTCTTTCATACATGTGGTAATTGATTTTTATTTGTATACTGATTTCCTCTTGAGTCAAAACTAAACGTAGCTCTAAAAACTTAAGACCATCATGCTCGTCAATTATGGTGTAGCTTTCATAGGTTGCACCCCTAAAGTATGCTTTCTTTGGGACAGCATTAGTGTGGTATGTCTTTATTTATAAACAGAAACTCTCTTCTAAAATACTCACATTTTCATTAATCAGTGCTCCTACTGCAAGTGGAGCAAATATTCCACAGCATGTAACTATTGTATGGAGAAGTCCTGATATTGTACCAGCAAAATTTCGAGCTAGGTCCATGTGATTAAGGTAACTTCCTCCATACATTGCAGAATTTGTTGTTGTTGTTATTATAAGGAGAACCACAATAATGCTTGCGTTACAGCCCATGAATGTAATGACGACAAAAGCTATTGCTGGTCCAATTCCCGCTGGAAAAAATTTTGCTTCTTAAGAAAAGAATTTCAGCACAGTAAAGTTGAATACTATTTAAGACTCAAATTAAGTTTTTCAATGATCTATAAATAGTTCACTTGCTAAGAAAAAAATGATTTAGGTTCAGCCTACATATAAACAAGAGTTTCAGTATCCTTTATCTCTTTTTTTCCATCATAATATAAAATACTAAAATATTGGCCATTATCAAAAATATGACATTTGATTAGTAACAATAAAGCAGTCATCAATCTAAAGATTCACCTGAAGACTACAGTGCTTTACTAGGCATGGTCCTGCTTCAGGTGGTATGTAATCGTGTTCCTCTGAAATTTGAACTGACTTCACCAGCCATTTCTAGGGTACCTACAATTTAATGTGGACTCTGAACCATAGCATGACTCAGCATATCAACAACATTTTCAGAGGTAAGGTAAGTGACAGACAAAACTACTAAGATTGACCGGGGGTTGAACCTGTGGCCTTTGTATTTTTTGTATTTGAAGGCTAGTACTTTACAAATAAGTCATTGAGAATACTGCCATAAAATGCTGGAGCCCTTAATCGAATAGGTAAATTAGAAAAATGGGTACATTCAATTTAGAAATAGTGTGAATTAGTGAAGAAAGTTAATATTTAGCAGTGGAAAGTCTGTGTTGGAATTCAAGAACATAACAAGGATAGTTTGCAACCCACTGCAAAGATGTGTATTGAGCTGTGACAGGCACTCACACACACGCACACACACACATGCAACTTCAGCTTTCAGCCATTAACCTTTGTAATATGATAACACAAGCAAAGTTGAAGAATTGAATATATTAATAATGCAGGAACTACAAGATGATTATGTAAGGTGTCTTTTTGAACACTGACTTGATGACACCTTAATAAAATCTCTCTCTCTCAAAAATTTCTCATCGGTTGACTACTACTGTAGACTTGGTAGTCACTATGGAAGAGTTGCCATATTGAATAAAGAAAACATTGAAGCTACTAATTTATCAGATATTGCCCTTCAAAGCTATAAAAAATATTTCGAGTTAGCAGCAATAAAAATACCAAAACTGTTTCAGCTGTTGTGCTCCAATATGGAGTAAAGTTACTTTGGATCAAACCACTTTTCCAGCCCAACACTTTCTTTAAAATTCTGAAAAAAATGTAATCAATGATTAAAATTAGGAATCTCAAGAGACTGCTCCAAAACAACTGGCATTGTTCCTACCTAGTTTGGTCACATGAGGTTTCGATTTTGTAGCCATGTTTTAACAATGAATTAATACTTTTTATGAATTTTTTTGAATTTTAAAGAAAGTTTTGGTACCAGACTGAAAAATTGGCTTGATCTACAATTATTTTACTCAATATTTGCACCTGAGGATATAAATTAATATTCATGAAACTGAATGTGCCTGTAATTAAATAGTGACAATAGTGGCAGAAGATATATTCAACATATGGTACACAAATGAAATACTGTCTGAGATTCTAGAAAAAATGTAATGATTTCAATTTCAAAGAAGATAGGCACTGCTTGATGTGAATATTTTGAAACAATTAATTTAATAAATCATGATGCAAATTACTTATATAAATTAGTTTTGGAAGAAGTTGACCTCAATGAAGGTCCATTTGAATTCTACAGAAAAGTGTTCCAGTGGATCCAATTGTGGAGATCCTCTTGGATGTAGAACATGACAGAATTTTTTTGAATTTGACATGCAGCAGCATTTTCCATGTTTGGTACTGTAATGCATGGTATTATAATACTGACCCTCCAATATATCTTAGGAGGGAAAGTAAAGGAAGTACAACTATGTAGTATTTGTAGATTTAGTGAAAACTTTTGACTATTATGAATGAAATAATTCTTTGTAACTCTGCAGGTAGCTGTGGTATGGGAAATCATTGTCACTGAGTGATGTAAGGAAATTCAGTACGACTGTGGTGTTATAAATGGCAGCTTGCTCCAAGTACAGAAAAATGTAAGTTAATGCATATGAGTAGGAAAAGCAATCCTATAATGTTCAAAGCAGTGTGCTACTTGACACAGTCACCATAACAGTGTGTAATGTTATATAGTGATATCAAATGTAATGGTTATCTAAGAATTTTATTAAGGAAGGCAAATGGTCGGCTCCAGGTTAATGAGAAAATTTTAGGAAAGTGTGTTTTATCTGTAAAACTGACTGTCTGTAGAAAAAGTTTGCCTATTCTAGAGTATGTTGAAGTTGGATTAAAGGAAGACATTAAAGCAATTCAGAGGTTAGGTGCTAGATTTCTTATTAGTAGATTTGATCAACACATGAGTATTACGGAGATGCTATGTGAACTTAAATGGGCATCCATAAAGACAATAATGCTCTTTTCATTGAACACTACCCAGAAAATTTCAAGAACTGCCATTTGTAGCTGAATGCAAAACTGCTGCCAATGTACATTATGTGACAGAACAATGAAGGTAACGGAAATTACAGCTCTTGTAAAGGCATATAGACAGTTATTTTTCCATTGCTCTGTTTGAAAGTGGAACAGGAAAGGAAATCGAAGTCATACAATGTACCCTCTGCCATGCACCATATAGTGGGGATGTAAATGTAGCCTTTATAATGAGAAGAGGAAAAAAAATCACCTACAACTGATTGAGGAACCAGCCTGTACTTTCAAGATATGAAGAACAGAATAAGAAAGCAATCATCAAGGACGGAGGGAGTCAGTGTTGTATCCCCATTGTTATTCAATATGTACACTGTGCAAACAGTAAAGGATATCAATGTCAAATTTGGAAAATGATTTAAGGTACAGGGAGTAGACATTAAATCTTTTAGGTTAGCTGATAGCATTGAAATTCTGTCAAAGACTGCGCATGAGTTTGAAGATCAGTTGGAAAAAAATGGACAGTACCTTGAAACTAAGTTACAAGGAGGACCTAAACAAGTAAGACAAGGATAAAGGAGTGCAGAGCTACATCACATTAGCCTTCAGACTGACAGCCATTTACACAGGGTGATTCAAAACAATGTTTACTAACTGGCATGTGTAATGTATTTGACCTGGAAAGTCTCGTTTGTCTATAATAATGAAGTGTACGATAGCACATTTTATCATGGTATTGTGTCCTAATATTCCATATTTATATTATATAAGCATTTTATAACACCACTACCTGGTCATATTGATTTAATCACTTCATTACGTGAGTCTTCTAATAAACCAAATAAATTAATTAATTATTGAAAATTGTAATGTTAGACAATAATGTGTGTTAATGAAATTAATAACTAACTTTATCTAATGTTTCCTGTAATGTATTGACCATAATTTAATACTTTGCTGACCGTAAAGTTGCATGACAACTTTGATTTGGCCATTTTAAATAATGTAAACATATAGTAATACTGTGTTAATTATTATTTACTTACAATCTTTTGTATTGGTATGTTTTGATACAAAAATCCTATTATTACATTTGTCATAATTTCGTGTACCTTTACTTGAGGCTAAATTCATTTATGTTCCACAAACAAATTATTATTACTGTATTTATTTATTTCCATGTTCTAGAATGTTCTCAAAACTATAATATGTAGTAATACACGTGAATTGACGTGAATGCAATCAGTAAAAAAGTTAGCCTAGAAGTCAGTCATGAGTCAGTAATATGTTAGTCTAAGAGTAATAATTTTGTCTTAGTCAGTAACAAGCAGTTTTAAAGATGTGCAATATCATGTATTACTACTGTTTATGTGCTTTATCAAGAATATAAATAAAAATACATAAAATGAAACGTGTCATATTTAAGGTTGCTAGACGTCCAAGAATCCGTCGTCCTGATGTTTTCATAATTATTTAAAGGCAGGTGAGCTACTGAAACAACAAGATCTACCACTGAACAACCGAAACAACATGTGTTTTTAGTGTAGTATAAAAAACTAGGCCCTATTATACACCACACACTGGACATACAACAAGGACCAGTAATCACAGAGGAACCAAGGGTCACAAACACTATGTGAGGCTGCTATGATCACTGGTATCAGTGGAGACTGTTTATTTGGGCCATACATGCTTCTGGAATAACTCGAGAGTCATACATATTCCATTTTCCTGTGAGAGATTCTGCCAGATGTGCTGAATGATGTTTATATTCCTATTCATTGCTGTATTTGATTTCAGCACAACGAAGCCTCCACACACAAGTTAGCCTAGAAGTCAGTCATGAGTCAGTAATATGTTAGTCTAAGAGTAATAATTTTGTCTTAGTCAGTAACAAAACTTACTTCCTTGTAACACAAGTGGTCAGCCTTTGATCTAGAACTGTTAACCATCTATGTGGTTGTCAAGCATTTTAAAGACATCTTCAGACAACCTTTTCCCAGTCACTGAATTGGTCAAAATGGGCCCGGTTGCATGGCCACCACTATCACCCAATCTGTCCTCAATTAATTTTTTCCTGTAGAGATATGAAAAGCATGTTTTGTGTGAAATGCCTGTTACACTGTTGGAGGATCTAGTGGGCAACTCACCAGATATATTTGAGAGAGTAATTAATGGGATACTGTAAGGGACACCAAACAGTCAGTTGCAGGGAAGATATGAATTGGAGGGATCAGTAGGGTATTTTTTATATTATTATTTTTTAATCTTTTTATGCCTTTTCTGAAAATGTCACATCGAAGCATAAATTGGAACATCCAACTACTATTTCTTTGCAAACAGTTTGAGATACAATCCACAAAATTTTTATTCTTGCACCCCCCCCCCTCCCCCAAAACTTCATGATGTTATATTTACCACTAGAAGGGATACTTGATAAGGAGTGGGGAAGAAGGGAGGGGGGAGGGGGAATAATATTGGTTATACAAGACTTTGTGCAACCGCTCCATAGATCATGCATTTCCAGTGTGGTAGTCTGCAAAAAAATCTCACCAACAGCTTAACAACTTTTGTAACTGACATTCCTAAGACTGCTGTTATTGCAGTTTTTGGTATTTATGAATTTTGCTTATGCTATATGGCCTTCTAAATGTGGCTCACACTTGTTAACTATTTACTTATTATGTTTTGTTCTGCCTTCCATTTTGTTATGCTTACTTGGAAGCCATCCTAATTTTTTTCTCTTACTACGAAAGAATATCAACAGCAACTAGTGCAAGTGGAACATGCTTATTAAAAGTATGGTGTGCAAATCAGTCAGAATCAGTCACAGATATCACATGAGAGTGTCACCTTCTTAGGTCATATTGTTTCGGTGGAGGGAATCAGACTGACATCAGACTGAGTAGCTACCATAAGGTATCTATCACTATCTGTCATTGTCCGTGAGTTTTGACAGTTCATCAACAGGGGTAATTTTACTGAAGGCACCTGCCTCATGCTGCTGGTATTCAGGTATCTCTCATAGATGCAGTGGCTTGCAAACATTCCTCCAGACTGTGAAAAGTACTATGGACTGAGGAGATGATGTTCACATTCTCAGATTTAAAGTTTGCAATCTTCTATGTGGTTATGCTTGCACATTGCATTGCAGACACCCATAAATCTACTTGATAACTTGACTATGCTACTAAAACTTCTGTCAATGTTGTGCTTCAGTGCCTCTTTGTTTCTTTTCCTGTATGCTTACTTCCTTGTAACACAAGTGGTCAGCCTTTGATCTAGAACTGTTAACCATCTATGTGGTTGTCAAGCATTTTAAAGATGACATTGAGAGTTGAACACTCAACATCTTCAGTGATCATAAGCCTCTTGCTGATGCTACATGCAGTCCACACTCCATCACTTCCAGCATATGGTTTACTTGCCCAGTACTCTTCTGAGACACACACAAAATGGTTGCTGAATGCTTTTCCCATGTGGACATTATACAAAGAACCTGATATGGAAGAACTTGCTTCCTGTCAATATAAAGATATTGAGTTAGAAAGCTTATAAAAGGATCAAACCATAGAATTAAAATAGTAATTTCATTGCATCCCACATTCCATGGCTTGGGTGCTCTGTGGCACTTCAACTGGTGGCTTCCATCCATCAGTCCCCATTTCGCTGTGGCACATGGTGTCTACTTCTATTCATGACCTTGAGCTCCCAGAAATTGAAGTTATTACATTCCTAATTACTGACAGTTCTGTATGGCAAGGTTTTACACAAGATTGTCATAAGTGGACTCATGTTTACGTGTTGTGCTAGCAAAACAAAGTCAGCTTGTACACCCATCTGTCTATGGGAAAATTTCACATTCCAAGAAGACACCTCTGTTACAGTCATATTGACTTTGTCTACCCCCTTCCTAAGGGTTCAGGCATATACTATCAATCAGCAGTGTTATCAGATGAGTGTAGGCTGTGTTGCTTAATGATATCACAGCTGATACAGTAGGTCATAATTCACCATCGTTTGTATCATATGGTTTGGGTGTTCATCTTCCATCACAACTGATCAGCTTCAACAGTTTGAATCCTCATTATTCGTTAACTTTGCAGGCAGCTTTTATGTATCATGGGGGATTCTAGGCAGAGACCTTAGTGTAGGTGCTTTTAGGCCAGCATGTCTGTACTCACATCACCTGCATCCCCTTGTGCCTTCTTGACCCCCATACCTCACCAAGACATTTTATACACAAAAGTGCTGTGTAACATGAGTTTCATTATGTTGCACAATGATATGGTTTGCATGGCTCTACAATGACCTTACTCAGGACCTCACCAAGTTCTTAGTCATTCATCCAGTACCATAGATATGTCAGTGAATAGCAACTGCAATACAGTGCCTCTCACATGCATCAGACCTTCATGGGTTCCGAATGAACCAGTGGAGCTTCTAACAGAGGCAGATATTGTTGCCAACCTTCCCGATGAGATAGCATCTCCTGGTAATAGGAACTTTACAGATCATTCAGAGACTCAGGCTCCATGAAACTCTTCCTCTCTTATTGTACATCCCTCTCCAGATGCTTTTCCTGGATTCAGCAATTGTTCTATCCTCTCCCTGACAGCATCATCCTCCAATTACATTCACTGTGGATGTCCTTATTGAAACCCATTGTGATTCCTCTTCACATGTAGTCTTTTAACAATAATTTAAGATCCCTCACAATGCTGATGATGTGAACATCATCACCACATCATTAGAAGAACAACTTGAAATTGTGTCACACTGCTACTTCTGTCGAGGGCTCATGATTTCTCCATGACTGCATCATGTTTGAGGACAGGTTGATGCTTCATCTTCCACCTTGGTTGCTTGACTATGGATTTGCTGGATTTTGACTGCATAAGTAGCCTGTTCTAGCCTGACCACCTACAACCTTCTCCAGTAACCCTCTGCAGAGAAATGATGCACCCTGCACTGCAAACACTGCACTGCAAAATCTCCCCCTGTACTCTGCACTCCTGGGGGACAATGCGAGGAGGGGGGGGAGGCTCTGGGCCACTATTGGTAGCATCTGAAGTAACTGAACCACCTGTGTCTCTGAGTCAATATTTACTCTTGACTGTATGTTCTTCGACTCTTTACATCTTCTTGTTGATCTTAAGTGCTCATTGATGTTTTGCCTGTTTTTACTAAAGTGTAGTGTTATACAGAGTTTTTTAATGTTATATGATAGCAGAACCTCTACCCACATACTATTACATAACTTATGCTGCAATACATTCATTTCGAGCTTCAAAACTGTTTAAATGAAATCAGTCAAACATGAGATGTTACAAAAACTTAAATTAAAATGCTTTTAATTACTTTACTATACTAAATTAAATATCAGAAAAATGTGTTAAGCACATATGAATAAATTTATTACCAACTGCATTGAAAACTCTGTAGGCTCCCATGTGAGAGAGGTATCCTTTTGCTCGTATCCACTGAGACAACCAACCAAATATACTGCCAAACACCCAACTAAACAGATATGGCAATGCAGAAAGTAGACCACTCTGAAAGAGAAAATTCAATACTTAACAATATGCATATATTTTTTAACAGTAAAACAGTTTTACCATTTAATGACAAACATTTGTGTTAATGAAAAATCCTGCTAAGGCTACATGTGATCTATAATATTTATCTGCAAATTGCACACCTACAATTTATATAGTTCCAATTCTGTCAATGAATACTGAGATTTATTTACAACAAAATATTCCAATTTCATTTCACATGTATACCCACGGGTGGGGGGGGGGGGGTCTGTCGGGCTGCAGCGCCCCCCCTCCTTTTTTTTTAAAAGTCACATCAGCTTGGTGATTTACCTCCACTCCCCCCCCCTCCTGGATAAGCCACTGTGTACATGCCTGGATTCAGGAAATTTATTAACCACATACAGCCATTTGTATGTGGATGGTCACCTATTATATTTAATTAGCTACATGGATATTTGTTTAAATGGCAGACTGGTGGAGTGGCCAAGCACTCTAAGGTACCTTGCTGCAGAGCGAGCAGATGCTTGCCATTGAAGGTTTGATCCTCCCTACGGCGTGGATGTGTGTGTTATCCTTAAAGTTAGTTTAAGTAGTTTGTAAGCCTAGAGGCTGATAAGCACAGACGTTAAGGCCCATAGATTTACAAACACTGGAACAGTTTTTGCAGACTGATATTTGGGCATATATCCTACTGTTAGAAAAATGTATTGTGTATGTCTGTATCAAAGGATATCTATGTGAAGTATATATGTAAACATTGATGTAGGTCTCGTGGCAAACATATTGATGTTTCTACATGAAATACCTGTCAAATGTTAAATGTCCACACTTCTTGGGAGTGTCAAATGCATAAAAATGTGGTGTTAGCAGCTAAAACATGTACACATACCACACTGTGTACTTCATAGATCATCATCAGTTTTAAAATAGTAAATATTTAATGTTTGACATGCACATCGCTGATACAGACACACATGTTAAGGGGGCCTATACACTGTCACTTTTATGATTATAAAAGTGTATAGTTCTCCATCAGGTAATTTCAGCTATTTGTGAAAAACTTGGATGCCTTGTTGTGCTACCTAACGGAGATGGGGAAGCAAATTATTATTTGTGGGTATTCAAGGTTGTTTCTCTGAAAGAGTTTAATAAGAAGAAGAGACTGAAATATTATTTGGTTCATTTAGTTTGATATCCATTATTGATTTTTGTACTTGGGTAGCAAAGGACAGCATCACACTGATAGATAACTTTTTTATAGACCAGGATAAGTTTAAAAACATAAATGCTTATTCTGTTGAGAGTGATCTTTTTGATCATGGTGTACTGCTAGTTACAGTACATGATGTAGTTAAAACAGACATCTAAAGTAGTGTATTCAATTAATTATTTAACAGTCGCTAAGTTTAGGGAAAGCTTACAGCAATTAGACTGGGTAAGGTGTACAAGGAACCCAATGCTAATTTGAAATATAACTTATTTGATAATACACTTGTAAGTGTTTTTTCAAACTGTTTCTCCAAGAAAATAGTTAAATAGAAGTGTAAAAAATGTAGAAAATGATAGCTAACTAAAGGAACATAAGTATCTTGTAATCAGAAAATGGAACTAGACCTAACAGCAAGAAAGAGAATGACCCAGTCAAATATTATAAAATCTACTGTGCAATGTTAACGAAAGTTATTGAAAAGTCCAGAAGCATGTGGATTGTATCTGAGATTAGTACCTCTGATAATAATTTAAAAAAATGTAATTTAAAGTGAATCAAGGCAACCAAGAGCACAGGGAGACCGTATTACCAATAAAATAAATTATTAGTCTACTAACAATAAGTCAGAAGTTGAAAATATTTTTAATGATGATTTTTTAAATGTCGTGAAGAAAATAGGATCTAAATGTTAAATAGAAGAGGCAAAGCTATTAATGGAAGAGGCCACAACTATGCAATCTGATACAAATGAAATTCCACCCACCTCTCCCTTTGAAATTAAGAAAATAAGAAATTTACTTAGAAGTAAAAGCTCGTATGGAATTGATAGCATTCCAGCAGGGTACTAAAAGCTTGCTTCTAACAGATAAGTAGGATTCTTCTCAGCTAGATATGTAGTAGCTCTCTGAAACAGGGTTTTTCCCAGATACAATAAAATATACTTTTGTTAAACCATTTCACAAAAAGGAGATAAGTTCAATGTCAACAACTACTGCCAAGTCTCACTTCTGACAGCTATATCCAAAGTTATTGAGAAAGTAACATATTTAAGAGTAGCTTCAAACAGTTTTAAAAATAAGGCACTAACAAAATGTCAGTTTGGTTTTTAGCAAGGCTTTTCAACAGAAAATGCTCATCTTTAATGGGAACTGACAAAGCAAAAGGTTATGGATTAGAAGTATGAACTGTTGGAATATCTGCACCAATGAATTTATTTTACACATCCTGAATTCTACTTGTTCTCTTATATAAGTAAAGTTCAGACTGACATTTTTTGAATTCAGTGAAGGCATTCTGTCTTTTACAATGGAGTATTTTAATCATATGTTATGTGTACTAAGGAAAGCATTTGAGTAGTATATCTGTGTAATCCCCAAATTTTGCAGTTTTTGACATTTCCATTAAAGTCACTGGAACATTGTATATGAAGATTATGAACATGAGTGATAGTACCAATCAGTTTGTGATCATACCTTTTATAATATCATTTCTTAGTTTGGTTTTATTACTGTGGTGTAGTCTGTCAATTCCATCCTCTCCTTTTTATGAAAGGGAGATGCCATTCACACTATAACTCTTCATTTACCATACCAAGAAGACTCACATTATGCAATTTATTTTAGATTGAGAAATTACATTAATGTCACACCTACATGCAAAATAGTTTGGGATAACAACCTAATTTTGAATAAATAAATATGATACAAATAACATCACAAAAAAGACTAACTTTATTATTATTATTATTCACATTTGGGCCTAATAGGACCACATGAGGTACTATCAATCAGTGTGGCTTTTGATGGTTGGCCTTCCTTTCTGCACAAATTTTTTTGTTCTTTCAGAATGAAGTCTCTTTCATCATACCATCATGTTCTAGTTAATTTTCTAATTTACCTTTGATCTACTTTTCATTCAAATATCTTTTGTCTGAATGTCTTTCTATATGTAATGTCTGCCTGAGTAATACAAGCTACTTTAAGATCTTCTTAATCACAGTGATCCATTTAATTGACTAACCTTATTAATAACCTTTACCGTAATATCTAGAAGTAAAGTACAACAGTTTTAATCTGGTTTGATGTCTGTCTACGTGAGATAAGACTTAAATTAACTAATATGTGGATGAGAAGAAATTAGCATACTCAAAAGCTATGATTCATAGCTACATACAGAGTATGAAATCTGCAATAAATATTTTAGACTTTGAAATTCATAAGAAGAGAATAGTGTATTCAGAGTGCCCACTGTCTTTTAAAAAGTAGTGGTCATTTCTATTTTTAACATCACTAGTGCTACAGTGATATAATATATAGAGCTCAAGTATTACATTTTATGAGATTTATCAATGAAACATTGTATATATGTCGTAGATGTAAAATACTCCAGGCTTTGGTTATCATTTTATACAAGTTCCAGCACCAGATTGTTCATTTATTTATAATGCATCCAGATATCCACAATCACTTAATTTCTTACCTGTGCAATGTCAAAATGAAGGACTGTTTTCAGATATGTTGGCATTTCACTAAGCAGTGTGAACATTGTCCATGCTGATCCAGTATGAAATATAATTGCTATCCAAACAGGAACTGATGTCAACAATTGAAACCAGGGTACTGGTAGTTTTATCTGAAATAATTTAATAATATTAGCATCTGGAGAAATGTCAAGTATATCAGTATCACCATTCATACATCAAATGTAAATGATTTGCAACTAATTTAAAGTCATTTCTTACCTTTACTATGTAACAAGTAATGGGTTAATGTTGCCATTTACATTAGGATACCGTAATACACTGTTATAATTAGAAATGAACATGAAACATACCTTAGATACATAAAAAAGGCAAATTAGGTACATTTCCAAGAAATATTGGTACCGTAAATTGAGGTAACCACTTAAAATTTCTTCACAGACTCTTATACTCACTATAAAATATGCACAGGGCATAGGAGATACAGTTATAGAGCTTCATTCCGTATAATTGTACAAAACCCTTACAACATTTTCTTCTGTAGATTTACACATTTTATCTAGCTTTGTTTCTCACACATTTTATCTGACATGTTTCTCAATTTATGCACATATTAAAAACCTCTGTGTGTAAGTTTGCTTATGTACTCAGTCTTCATATTTTTGTCCACTTGTTCCTATTCAATAGACTTTCAGTAAGTAAACTTTGACTGAAGGATGATATTGTAGCCGTATGTATAGGGAAAAGGTCTATAAGAAAAAAGAAAGGCTTCTGCAGCCAGAGCCAGTTTGCATGAACATTTTCTGAGTTTTGTACCGTGCCAGATTGGAAAGATGACTATTTCTAAAGTACTGTATTGTTCTTTGTATAGAGTCACTTTTATTTGTTTAAATGTACACTGAGAGTGACATTACATGATCAATTCATAAAATAAAATTGATTACATTGCTGCATTTTTGTTAAAAGAGTGAGGACTTTATTATAATAGGTAACTGTTGTGGAAAGAATTGGGATCTGCTGTTGTCTATTGCTTCTGCAATGTGTTTCATGATTGATGGTTATTGGCAAATGTGGTGTGGACTACAGTTTTTCTATTGTTGGTTGCAGTCCATGCCGTGGCAATTAACTGCTGGTAATGCATTTCATGCTGTTACTATACCCTATTTCACTAAAATGGTTGGAAGTCATGATAGAGCAATGCTGAGTTCATGCTGTTAAGATACTTTAATATTTTAATGGCTTCTCTCAATTTATTTTCTGCCATCCCTGATGGCATGGTAAGTACTATGGTTTCATTAAATTACACTTTATCATCATAGTCTTGTTGGTGTTTGACAGCTGCAGATTTGTTGTGCTGATCTAGTCAAATGTAATGCTCATGTTCTTGTATACACATTGCTGGTGGCCTGACAGTCTACTAATGTACTACTACATTTCCCCAAATGTATATCCCACATTGTATACATCTGCAGTGTGCGGAGCATATATCTTGTTCTTTGTGGAGGCTGGAAGACATGGATCTTGTGGCTACTATAGAAGACAAGCCAGAGACCAACCTGGCAAACATATTTACTGATCCAGTCCCTATTTCTTTACATGTGACGAGTGCAATGCTGGCTGGCTACAATTTGTTGATTTCTTACTTATTGTGTTTTATTTTGTTCATTCAATGGCTGTGTGGATTAATTTGTGGTTGTACCCATTCACCAGGAATATTGTTTGCTGCATTTTGAAATTCTCTGTTATGATATTTTCATTTGTTAGATACTGCACAGCAGCATTCATGAAAAAATAAAAGTGACTCTTTACAAGTACACCACTGGTTGTTTTAGTTATAGCCACATTTACAATATGATAAGTTACATCACCCAGACATTTTTTATATCAACTAAGTAGATTAGAGATTTACTTCAAACTCTGTACTCCTTTAGTAGGCCACTAAACGAACATCACGTCCAACAACTACGGTGTATTATTCTAGTAGCTCTGAGAAAATTGTGAGAGAAGTTTTATGCATCATTTGTGTAGCTTATGTATCTGTGCATAGGTGCTGGATGTAACATTTGTCAAGGGATCTATGTCCAAGCTTTCTAAGGCAAACAGGGATCAGACGATAGTTTGACTCCCACTCAAACTTCATTTTTAATCTATATTTTGTTTCATTGGAGATCATATAATTTAATTTACACTAAAGAGCCAAAGAAACTGCCACACATGCCTAATATCATATAGGGCCACCACAAACACACTTTAGTGCCACAACAAGTCATGACATGCATTTAACTGGTGTCTGAAGTAGTGCTGGAGGGAACTGACAACTTGCAACCTGCAGGGCAGTCCATACATTCGTAAGAGTGTGAGAGTGTGGAGATCTTATGAACATCATGTTGCAAGGCATCCCAGATATGCTAAACGATGGGGAGTTTGGTGACCCCCACACCATTACAGAGCCTTCACCAGCTTGAACAGTCCCCTGCTGACATGCAGGGGCCATGGATTCATGAGGTTGTCTCCATACATGTATATCTGTTTGATATAATTGGAACTGATACTCATTAGACCATGCAACATGTTTACAGTCATCAACAGTCCAATGTCAGTGTTGATGGGCTCATGTTGGGCAGACAGTAGGGGTAGACGCGTGGGCCTTTGGCTCCAAAAGCCTATATCAATGATGTTTCAATGAATGGTTCAAAAGCTGAGACTTTTTGATGGCCCAGCATTAAAATCCACAGCAGAAGGGCTGCACTTCTGTCATGTTGAAGATCCTCTTCAGTTGTTGTTCGTCCCATGTTGCAGGATATTTTTCCAGCCACAGTAGTGTTGGAGATTTCATGACATTCACGGTGCAAACATGTGAAAATTTGCCAGTTTGAGTATCCAGACCCCAAATTTTATTTATGGTATCCATATTTCTCTTTTTCATTTCCACTGTCTTGTCCCTCCCTCTCTCTCTCTCTCTCTCTCTCTCTCTCTCTTGCTTGCTCCCATTGCTGCTATAGCCATATACAGGTTTACTTCCACTGACACCCCCCCCCCCCCCCCCCACCACCACCACACACACACATGACTGGCTGATCTCTCTTTCTTCTCCACTGATGCTGTCTCTCCTCTCCTGACACTTTCAGCTTCTCTCTTTCAGCACAAAAAGTATGACTACATTCAATGCCAAAATTTTTAATCAGGAAGTCAGAATGAGGACTTAAGGTAGTTGGTTCCCCACATTTCTGTCAGAATATATGTGCATTTTTGTGGTTCAACAGGAGCATTTTGCAGCTGATTCCCTTCTTTTCCTTGCTGCATCATGGTTTGCTGCTTATATAAGACGAATTCTGCAGATCAGTGAAATTTTGAAAATTTTATATGCCTTGATACATATATGTAAAGGGCATTAAGAGTAACAAGAAGAAATTCAAGAAAAGGTATCAATTTTTTTTCTCTTCATAGTTCTTGTAAAGTGGAATGATAAGTATTTCATAATAGCTGCTAAGACCACTTTGATTTGAGTTAGCATACTGGGATTGTTAGCCCACTGGATATTTAAGATGAAATGAGATTTTGTTGGATCACAATTTTGAATAAAATTTCAATATCACTTCTGAATTTCAAATGTATGAGCTAAAATCTATAATGCACCTGTCTATGCTATGTGTTTACATAGCACTTTTACAAATACTTAATTTAATGCTGCACAGTGACTGTGATAAATAATAAATATCAAATCCGTTCATCAAGAAAAGATATTGGATCATAAGACATGCAAAATTTTGGTATTCAAGCATAATGGTTTTTCAGATGTAGGTCTACTGTGATAAATAAATAAAAATTCAAAAGCAGAAGAATATCTAAAGCAAATACAGTTAAAAATTGAACCATTTGCTATGGTTAGCTATTTAGATATTTGCATCTCATGGTGCAAAAATTGATAAAAACCAGTTTTGTGTTTGCGTTTCGATATGTCTGAGTGTGTGTGTATTTGTTTACCTTCCTTTTTTTCCCCTAAGGTAAGTCCTTCCACTCCTGGGATTGGAATGACTCCTTTTCCACTTCCTTAAAACCCATATCCTTCCCTTTTCCTCCCCTTTTTTCCTCTTTTTCCTGAAGAAGCTGCCAGTGGTGGCGAAAGCTTGTATGTGTGTTTGTGTGTGATTTTATTTGTTTCTCTCGACGAGCCGGTCCTTTTGGTAAGTCATCTCTTTTCTATTTTTATTTTTGTTTATCCCACTGGGAAAGTTTCCCTCTATAATTTTAGTTTAAATGATTTTGTGGATGAATACAGTAATTCTGAACTTTTGTATCTCAATAACTTGTAAAGACATTTCCACATAAATTTACCCTTATCTGTGCAATCAGGAGAACCTAAAGTACCTATTTTCAAACATATTAATAGTGTGTATGACAGTCTAGTGCTTCTAGAGAAGGCACAGAGTGTCATGAACCCAGGTTGTTTCCTATACCTCTATTTTCACATAAGCTTTTAGTCAAAGTCTTCTCTACGGTCGGGGGTTTGAATCCCCCCCCCCCCCCCCCCCGGGCATTGATGTTTGTGTCATCTTTAGTAAAAGGTAGTTCATAAGTAGTTTGTACGTTTTGGGACTGATGACCCCTTAAGCTTAACAAAAATTTGATTCAACATCAAATTCTTCTTCAGAAAAGGAGGGAAAATAATTCCACACATACAACTCATGCACACATGACTATTTCTCTGACTGCTCTAGTGAGAATGATGACAGAATGTCACTGAAATATGTCTAAAGCGAACAAAGGATTCCAAGCAGTGAGTCATTCATTATTTTTATTGCCTTCTAGTATAGTCTTAGAATTGGCAATCTTAGTGCAAGGTAATTGCATAAACTCTTTGCAACATTCAAACATACCTAAGCATTTTTGTGTTTTGAATGTTTTACTGAAGTATATACATATGATAGTCTTTATATCAACTCTGTATTTATGAATTTTTTGACATGTTAGATTGCCCTTTTCTTTATATAGGAAATTTAATTACACTCAATCAATGTATTTTTATTACGCACCTTCTTTGCATCAAGCTCCTCACCAAGACTGCTAAGAATATATTCCTTTTCCTCCTTAGAAATACGTGGATGTTTTTCAGGAGAATCATGAATGAGTAGAATCCATGGTATAAACCATACAACAGCTAAAGCACCAAAGAAGTAGAACACCAGTGGCCATCCACCAGCAGCTGCTAATACACCAGACAATGCCATGGCAAATACACTGCCTAAATTAAGGGCTGAAAACAGAAAACAATTAAAAAAAATTTCAAGCATAATGAATAGGTGCATAAATATGATGCTTGAGAAAATGTGGATTATCACTTAATTAAAATATGAAATGGTATGGCATAAATGAATCCTATAAAATATATCATTAGTTTTTAGTGATTTGTTATGTTGCCACTGCAGTTCTCTTTTAGGCTCAGATTGAAAAGCATGATAGTTGTGTGAGTTTCTACATCTGCCAAGAAAGTTAAGTACCCAGCCTCATCTACTATTTTTTTCTGACTTCCGAGATTATCTGAAATATCATATATTTACTATATGAATAAATGTAATAATGGAAAGTCCAGGTTGGAATTAGTAATATAGTGAGGTATGTGTGTGTCTTTTGTATGTGCCTGTCGCAGCTTGTCGCCTTGAATAAATGTATGTAACATTTATAGTCAATACACCAAAATTGAAAATTCATATAAGCATTTGTTCTAGATTAAATTTATTATTTAGTACATACTCTGTATAATTATGAGTACAATGTGACAATTAGATGAACAAGAAACTGCATTAATCATGGAATATCCTCAGTTTAAAGTATGGAGATGTTTTTCAGTGTAACAACTTATATCATTTGAAAACTGAGCCATTCAACTTCTATGTAAAATATCTGGAACTAAATGAAACACACCTTCCACATTGAAATTACAGCTACTTACTAGTGCTAACTTCCATGGCCAATTACACCAAAATTACTGTCAGATTCCAGATTTTTGCACTACTCTTGTCTTATTCTCCAGTTTCCTTTGACATGCAAATCAATTAATTGAGTCACTAATCAAGAATTTAAATAATTTGCATCATTAATAATTTTCTTCAATGTGGCTGTCTTTAACAAAGAGTAGCAAAAGTCCAGTGCAGATAGACAATCAGGTCCATAGATTTTAATAATTTTGCAAACAACAATATTTTTCATAAACTAAATTATAACAATATCTTATAGTACATACTGAATAAGAAATCACAACCTTGCTAGTTCATAAACTACTTTACTTTTTAAAATTGAAAAATGTGCATCTCAAGGCCAGGATTCGAACTCAGCATGTCCTGCTTACTAGGCAGACGTCATAACCACTAGACCACCAAGACATATGGAAACAGTGACCGCACAGATTGTCTTCACTCAAAACATGAGGCAGGATTGAAATTTATGTAGTGGAGGGGGGTGTGCCTTATGAAAAATGTTCTAATGTCACTGTTTAAAAAGTTGTTTCCTACTCAAATTTACAGTAGTCTGCAGTGATTTTTATTTAGAGTAAGAACCATGTCATTCATTAAAGGCAATATTCACACTCAAGTTTAACTTTTGATAAACCACTACTATGAAATTATAACATATGGAAGATAACTGCAATTGTACTTAAAACAGGCATATGTTATTCAACTTCCTGGGGAGTAGGTACATGCAAATTCATATAATCAGGAACAGTAAATACAGATGGATGCAGTGACCAGTAGCTATGCAAAGGTTTTGTCAATATCAGTTATGACTCACAAATCTACTGAGAAAAGCAAACCTGCTTAAATTTGTAATTACATTTCTGAAATGTAATGAAGGATACTCCACATACAGTGGCATTGTAAAGTGTAATTCTGTACATTTAACTTTTTGGGACCATATATAAAGTAATGACCATTAAAATATAGGCCTACTAATAAACATAACCATTTTCTGAAAATATAATGTAACTGTATCAATAAAAACTCTACTTACCATGCAGTGTCAGGAGGAAGAAAGTTAAAGATAAGAAAATTTGTAAACTAACATTGCAGAGTGATATGAAATGGAACGAACATGTAAGGATAGTTGTGAATAAGGTGGACAGCCGACTTCAGTTTATTGGGAGAATTTTGGGAAGATGGACTTCTTCTGTATAGGAGACCGCATATAAAACGCTTGTACAACCATGTTTTGAGTATTACTCAAGTGTTTGGAACCCACAACAGATCATTTTAAAAAAAGACATGGAAGTAGTCCAGAGGCGAGCAGCTAGGTTCGTTACTGGTAGGTTTGACCACTGTGCGAGAGTCACGAAAAATGCTCCAGGAACTCAAATGGGGATCACTAGAGGAAAGACAGTATTCTTCTTGAGAAATTCTGTTGATGAAAATTTGAGGGCTTAAATTTGAAGCTGATAGTATAGCGATCTTCCTACTGCCTACTTACATTTGGTGTAAAGATCACAAATAGAAGATAAGAGAAATTAGGGCTCATACAGAGACATATAGACCTTATTTTCCCTCATTCTATATGGGAATGGAATAGAAAAAGAAATGCCTAGTAGTGGTACAGTGTACCCTCCACCACTCTCCTTACAGTGAATTGCGGAGTGTATATGTAGAAGCTTTCAAAGTCAGTGCCTCCTTTTTCTGTAAGATGTGTTGAAGGATAGGCATAGAGATGACAGAAATGGACTGGAGAGGTTTAGGAAAGACCCAAGGTTCTGGGTGACTTTTCTGTGACTTTCCTTATTTCATAGATCTTTGTAAACACTTACCTTCATCCCTCTTCCATTCTTTCCATCATTCTGGCAGAACAAGAAGACAATGGCTACAAACCCTTCAGATTTTCAAAACATTATATGTGAGGTGTGGTCAAAACATTTCTAGCCTGAGATAGTTACTGGATTGTCTCACACAAATAACAATGCTTACTTTTATGGTGACCCTTTGTGGGTGTGCAAGTCAAATTTTGTGATTCCAGCTTCATAAGTTTTGCTGCTGGGGTGCATTGTATACCACAGTGTAATCAAAATGATGAATATTGAGAGAATCAAGAACTGTGCTGTGATAAATACCTTCATTTGAAGGGAATATTGTGGATATTTTGGGAGTGCAGACAGTTTCATCTCAATGGGTACCAAAAGACTTGAATGCACCTCAGTGACAGCAGCATGTGCATTGTTGTGAAGAAATTGACCACTAATCTGAAACAGATGAAGATGGCTTTCTTGCAAGGTATGTGAGAATTGATGAAATGTTGTTCACCACTTTGAGCTGAGACAAAACAACAGTCAAACAGTAAGAGTATCCTTCATACACTACCCCAAAAAAATTCCAGGAGTAAAAATCAGCTGGAAAGGTGATGACATTAATCTTCTGGGATGTGGAAGGGCTAAATATGGTGTATTACTTGCAAAAAATAATAACTATCAATGCATCTTACTATTGCAACCTCATGTACCGTTCCCGAGTAGAGAGAAAGGAAAAATAAATTTTATATATATATATATATATAAAATAAAGATTTTTGACTTACCTAAAGTACAGGCTTGTCGATAGAAACACGAAACACAAAAACACACAACCATTCGAGCTTTCGCCACCAGTGGTGGCTTCTTCGGGAAAAAGAGGGAGGAAGGAGAGGAGAAAGGGAAGGATACGGGTGTTAAGGAAGTGGAAGAGGAGCCATTCCAATCCCAGGAGTGGAAGGACTTACCTTAGGGGACAAAAAGGAAGGTAAACAAATACACACACACTCACACATATCCATATCCAAACACACCTAGGCAGACATTTGTAGACGGGTTTTCTATAGTTTATTGTATATATATATATATATATACACACGTAAAAAATAGATGAAGTACACTTACCAGGCGAAGGGGCACAGGCAGTAATAGCAACAAATAAACACACAGACACACACACACACACAAATGCTAGCTTTCGCAGCCTAGCTGCTTCATCAGGCAGAAGGGAGGAGAGGGAAAAGGAAATGATGAGGGTTTTAAGGAAGGGGGTAAGGAGCCATTCCAATCCCGGGACAGGAAAGACTTACCTTGGGGGAAAAAATGGAGGGTAAACAAATGCACACACACCCACACATTTACACAGACACAAGTACACTTTTCCCTCTCCTCCCTTCTTCCTGATGAAGCAGCTAGGCTGCGAAAGCTAGCATTTTTGTGTGTGTGTGTGTCTGTGTGTTTATTTGTTGCTATTACTGCCTGTGCCCCTTCGCCTGGTAAGTGTACTTCATCTATTTTTTACGTGTGTTTATATATATACAATAAAGATTTTTGACTTACCTAAAGTACAGGCTTGTCAATAGAAACACGAAACACACAAAAACACACAACCATTCGAGCTTTCGCCACCAGTGGTGGCTTCTTCGGGAAAAAGAGGGAGGAAGGAGAGGAGAAAGGGAAGGATACGGGTTTTAAGGAAGTGGAAAAGGAGCCATTCCAATCCCAGGAGTGGAAGGACTTACCTTAGCGGACAAAAAGGAAGGTAAACAAATACACACACACTCACACATATCCACATCCAAACACACCTAGGCAGACATTTGTAGAAAACCCATCTACAAATGTCTGCCTAGGTGTGTTTGGATGTGGATATGTGTGAGTGTGTGTGTATTTGTTTACCTTCCTTTTTGTCCCCTAAGGTAAGTCCTTCCACTCCTGGGATTGGAATGGCTCCTTTTCCACTTCCTTAAAACCCGTATCCTTCCCTTTCTCCTCTCCTTCCTCCCTCTTTTTCCCGAAGAAGCCACCACTGGTGGCGAAAGCTCGAATGGTTGTGTGTTTTTGTGTGTTTCGTGTTTCTATCGACAAGCCTGTACTTTAGGTAAGTCAAAAATCTTTATTTTATACCATTTTCTCACCTAGAAGGTCTCCTTCTATAATATTATATATATATATACATATATATATATAGGCACAAAAACACAGAAACATTCGAGCTTTCGCCACCAGTGGTGGCTTCTTCCGGAAAAAGAGGGAGGAAGGAGAGGAGAAAGGGAAAGATAGGGGTTTTAAGGAAGTGGAAAAGGAGCCATTCCAATCCCAGGAGTGGAAGGACTTACCTTAGGGGACAAAAAGGAAGGTAAACAAATACACACACACTCACACATATCCACATCCAAACACACCTAGGCAGACATTTGTAGAAACCAAAGAAGTTGGACAGAGATACCACTTCAGGCAGAGGCTCTATCCACAGAACTGAGGCAAAGATGTTAAAGATGGCAGGCGGGAATTAGAATTTAGCGGAGGTTGAGACCAGGTGGGCAACGGGAAGAGAGAATGTGTTGAAGGGCTATTTCCCATCTCCGGAGTTCTGAAAGATTGGTGTTGGTGGGAAGTATCCAGACAACCCGGACGGTGTAACACTGTGCCAAGATGTGCTGGCCGTGCACCAAAGCATGTTTAGCCACAGGGTGATCCTCATTACCAACAAACACTGTCTGCCTGTGACCGTTCATGCGAATGGATAGTTTGTTGCTGGTCATTCCCACATAGAACGATTCACAGTGCAGGCATGTCAGTTGGTAAATCACGTGGGTGCTATCGCAAGTGGCTCTGCCCTTGATCGTGTACACCTTCCGGGTTACGGGATTACATATGGATGGACTAGGAGGTTACGGAGGTTAGGTGGGCGGCGGTAAGACACTCTCGGAGGATGTCCTTAAATCCTGCCCCGAAATGAGATCCATCCTTCATGACATGACATCCTTCCCACTCCTCCGAGAGTGTCTTTCCGCCGTCCACCTAACCTCCGTAACCTCCCAGTCCATCCATATGAAATCCCCAAACCACCTTCCCTACCCTCTGGCTCCTACCCTTGGAACCGCCCCCATTGTAAAACCTGCCCTATGCACCCTTCCACCACCACTTACTCCAGTCCCATAACCCAGAAGGTGTACACGATCAAGGGCAGAGCCACTTGCGATAGCACCCACGTGATTTACCAACTGACATGCCTGCACTGTGAAGCGTTCTATGTGGGAATGACCAGCAACAAACATGTCCATTCGCATGAACGGTCACAGGCAGACAGTGTTTGTTGGTAATGAGGATCACTCTGTGGCTAAACATGCCTTGGTGCACGGCCAGCACATCTTGGCACAGTGTTACACCGTACGGGTTATCTGGATACTTCCCACCAACACCAATCTTTCAGAACTCCGGAGATGGGAACTTGTCCTTCAACACATTCTCTCTTCCCGTGGCCCACCTGGTATCAACCTCCGCTAAATTCTAATTCCCGCCCGCCATCTTTAACATCTTTGCCTCGGTTTTGTGGACAGAGCCTCTGCCTGAAGTGGTATCTCTGTCCAACTTCTTTGGTTTCTACAAATGTCTGCCTAGGTGTGTTTGGATGTGGATATGTGTGAGTGTGTGTGTATATGTTTACCTTCCTTTTTGTCCCCTAAGGTAAGTCCTTCCACTCCTGGGATTGGAATGGCTCCTTTTCCACTTCCTTAATACCCGTATCCTTCCCTTTCTCCTCTCCTTCCTCCCTCTTTTTCCGGAAGAAGCCACCACTGGTGGCGAAAGCTCGAATGTTTGCGTGTTTTTGTGTGTGTTTGGTGTTTCTATCGACGAGCCGGTACTTTAGGTAAGTCAAAAATCTTTATTTTATACCATTTTCTCACCTGGAAAGTCTCCTTCTATAATATTATATATATATTTGTTTGTGTTTGCGTTTCGATATGTCTGAGTGTGTGTGTATTTGTTTACCTTCCTCTTTGTCCCCTAAGGTAAGTCCTTCCACTCCTGGGATTGGAATGACTCCTTTTCCACTTCCTTAAAACCCATATCCTTCCCTTTTCCTCCCCTTTTTTCCCTCTTTTTCCTGAAGAAGCTGCCAGTGGTGGCGAAAGCTTGTATGTGTGTTTGTGTGTGATTTTATTTGTTTTTTATTTGTTTCTCTCGACGAGCCGGTCCTTTTGGTAAGTCATCTCTTTTCTATTTTTATTTATATATATAATATTATAGAAGGAGACCTTCCAGGTAGGAAAATGGTATAAAATAAAGATTTTTGACTTACCTAAAGTACAGGCTGGTCGATAGGAACACTAAACACACACAAAAACACACAACCATTCGAGCTTTCGCCACCAGTGGTGGCTTCTTTGGGAAAAAGAGGGAGGAAGGAGAGGAGAAAGGGAAGGATACGGGTTTTAAGGAAGTGGAAAAGGAGCCATTCCAATCCCAGGAGTGGAAGGACTTACCTTAGGGGACAAAAAGGAAGGTAAACAAATACACACACACTCACACATATCCACATCCAAACACACTTAGGCAGACATTTGTAGAAACCAAAGAAGTTGGACAGAGATGCCACTTCAGGCAGAGGCTCTGTCCACAGAACCGAGGCAAAGATGTTAAAGATGGCGGGCGGGAATTAGAATTTAGCGGAGGTTGAGACCAGGCGGGCAACGGGAAGAGAGAATGTGTTGAAGGGCAAGTTCCCATCTCCGGAGTTCTGAAAGATTGGTGTTGGTGGGAAGTATCCAGATAACCCGGACGGTGTAACACTGTGCCAAGATGTGCTGGCCGTGCACCAAGGCATGTTTAGCCACAGGGTGATCCTCATTACCAACAAACACTGTCTGCCTGTGACCGTTCATGCGAATGGACAGTTTGTTGCTGGTCATTCCCACATAGAACGCTTCACAGTGCAGGCATGTCAGTTGGTAAATCACGTGGGTGCTATCGCAAGTGGCTCTGCCCTTGATCGTGTACACCCTCCGGGTTACGGGACTGGAGTAAGTGGTGGTGGAAGGGTGCATAGGGCAGGTTTTACAACGGGGGCGGTTACACGGGTAGGAGCCAGAGGGTAGGGAAGGTGGTTTGGGGATTTCATATGGATGGACTAGGAGGTTACGGAGGTTAGGTGGGCGGCGGAAAGACACTCTTGGTGGAGTGGGAAGGATGTCATGAAGGATGGATCTCATTTCGGGCCAGGATTTAAGGAAGTCGTATCCTTGCTGGAGAGCCACATTCAGAGTCCGCTCCAGTCCCGGAAAGTATCCGGTGACAAGAGGGGCACTTCTGGGGTTCTTCTGTGGAAGGTTCTGAATTTGGGGGGATGAGGAAGTGGCTCTGGAAATTTGTTTCTGTACCAGATCAGGAGGATAGCCGCGGGATGTGAAAGCTGATATTAGGTTGTTGGTGTACTGGTTCAGGGATTCGGGACTGGAGCAGACTCGTTTGCCACGAAGACCTAAGCTGTAGGGAAGGGAACGTTTGATGTGGAATGGATGGCAGCTGTCATAGTGTAGGTACTGTTGTTTGTTGGTTTGTTTGATGTGGACGGATGTGTGAAGTTGGCCGTTGGACAGATGGAGGTCGACATCAAGGAAAGTGGCATGGGATTTGGAATAGGACCAGGTGAATTTGATGGGACCAAAGGAGTTGAGGTTGAAGAGGAAATTCTGGAGTTCTTCTTCACTGTGAGTCCAAATCATAAAGATGTCGTCAATGAATCTATACCAAACTTTGGGTTGACAGGCTTGGGTGTCCAGGAAGGCTTCCTCTAAGCGTACCATAAATAAGTTGGCGTACGAGGGGGCCATCCTGGTTCCCATGGCTGTTCCCTTTAGTTGTTGGTATGTTTGGCCCTCAAAAGTGAAGAAGTTGTGGGTTAGGATGAAGCTGGCTAGGATATTAAGGAAAGAGGTTTTAGGTAGGGAATTGGGTGGTCGGCGTGAAAGGAAATACTCCATCGCAGCAAGGCCCTGGGCATGTGGGATGTTTGTGTACAAGGAAGTGGCATCAATGGTTACAAGGATGGTATCTGGAGGTAACTGGCTAGGCAAGGATTTCAGGCGATCGAGGAAGTGGTTGGTATCTTTGATGAAGGATGGGAGACTGCACATGATGGGTTGAAGGTGTTGGTCTATGTAGGCAGAGATTCGTTCAGTAGGGGCTTGGTAACCGGCCACAATGGGGCGGCCGGGATGATTGGGTTTGTGGATCTTGGGGAGTAGGTAGAAGGTGGGGGTGCGGGGTGTCGGTGGGGTCATGAGGTTAATGGAGTTAGGTGAAAGGTTTTGTAGGGGGCCTAAGGTTTTGAGGATTCCTTGAAGCTCTGCCTGGACATCAGGGATAGGATTGTGTTGACAAACTTTGTAGGTAGTATTGTCTGAAAGCTGACGCAGTCCCTCAGCCACATACTCCCGCCGATCAAGTACCACGGTTGTGGATCCCTTGTCGGTTGGGAGAATGACGATGGAACGGTCAGCTTTCAGATCACGGATGGCTCGGGATTCAGCTGTAGTAATGTTGGGAGTAGGATTAAGGTTTTTTAGGAAAGACTGAGAGGCAAGGTTGGAAGTAAGGAATTCCTGGAAGGTTTGAAGAGGGTGATTTTGAGGAAGAGCGGGTGGGTCTAGCTGTGATGGAGGACGGAACTGTTCCAGGCAAGGTTCTATTTGAGTCATGTCTTGTGGAGTTGGATCATTAGGAGTAGGGTTAGTTTTCTTCGTGGCAAAGTGATATCTCCAGCAGAGGCTACGAGTATAGGATAGTAGGGCTGTTTGGTTGAATTTGGGAGTAGGGCTAAAGGTGAGGCCTTTGGATAGGACAGAGGTTTCAGTTTGGGAGAGTGGTTTAGAGGAGAGGTTAACTACTGAATTGGGATGTCGTGGTTCCGGATTGTGTGCAGTAGGATTTAAAGGTTTGGGGGGAGTGGAGCTGGAAGTGGGAGATTGAGTAGATGGGAGAGACTGGGTTTCTGTGCAATAAGAGGAGCTTGAGGTTTACTGGAGTGGTTGTTGAGGGAGTGTGTGTTGAGGGAGAGTGTATTGCCTTTCCGGAGGTGGGTGACAAGGAGTTGGGATAGTTTTTTGAGGTGGAGGGTGGCATGTTGTTCTAATTTCCGGTTGGCCTGTAGGAGGATGTTCTGAACTGTGGGTGTGGATGCGGAAGAGGAAAGGTTGAGGATTTTGATTAGGGATAGGAGTTGACAGGTGTGTTCATTGGCGGAGTTGATGTATAGGTTAAGGATTAGGCGGGTGAGGGCTGTGGATTGTTCTGTTTGGAATTGGTGTAGGGCTTGATGAAAGGATGGGTTACAGCCGGAGATGGGAACTTTTATTGTGAGGCCCTTGGGGGTTATGCCAAATGTTAGACATGCCTGAATAAACAAAATGTGGGACCGTAATCTGGCGAGGATGAAAGCATGCTTGCGGAGGGAATGTATGTAAAACTTGATGGGGTCCAGGTAGGGTAACATAATGTATGGAATGGAAAAGTGAGAACTATGCGTTGAATAAATGACTTCAAAGTATTTAGAAAGGAAAGAAAAATTTTTTGAAAGGAAAGAAAAATTTTTGAAGGTGGATAGATAGCGAAAGGATTCAGCAAAGAAAATAGAAATCTATAAAGTTGTTCAAGAGATTTGTTAAAGTTGAACCTGGTGGAAACTGAGGTCAACTACAGTTGGTTAACAACGTAATGCACAATAGTTTGGTGGTTGTATTGGCGTCAAAAACAAGTTACAGGGAGGAGAAAATCAAAGGAAAGCGTATTATAATGACTGATTAGTAGTGGCAGATTACGACTATGAGGTAGACAATAATCTGAGGAAGGAATAATAGGGTTAAAAACGTATGAAAGTTACTGAAAAATGAACGGGAATGTCGGAAGAATGAACGGAAATGTGGAAAAATGGGGTTCGGCAATAATAATAATAAGCTGGCGAAGGAATAATTCCCATATATAATTTATCATTGAATTACTATGATGCTAAAAAGTGTAAGCTTCATATATATATATATATATATATATATATATATATATATATATATATATATATATATATATATATACAAAGATTAGTCACCAGGCGAAGGAGCACAGGTGTGACAGCAGCACAAATAAATAGAACACACACACACACACACAAGCTTTTGCAACCCAGTTGCTTCTTCAGGCTTCTTCTGCCTGAAGAAGCAACTGGGTTGCGAAAGCTTGCGTTTGTGTGTGTGTGTGTGTGTGTGTGTTCTATTTATTTGTGCTGCTGTCACATCTGTGCTCCTTTGCCTGGTGAGTAATCTTCGTCTACTTTTTATATCTAATTTTTCCAGCTAGGAATTTTTAGTCTATAATATTTGTAAAATAAATAAATAAATTTACTGTATATGTGCAGAAAATCAAGATACAGAGTTCTTTTACATTAGGACAAGACACTGGTGCACAAAGACCCAGGCTTTTTCTTTAACCAAACCTAAAAGAAAGACCTAAAAGGATGGTGATTTGCCAACAGTGATTGATGACTCAAATTTGAAGATATTTTATTTGAACTGTTTGCAGCAATTATTTGTGTGTGCTTGAAAGTGTATTAGTGTATGTGGGTATTTCCTTGAAAATTAAATAGGAATTATGACATTTCTGTCTATCTTTATTAGTTGGGCTAGAAAATTTTTGACTCTCCCCCCTTTCATGTTTTCTTTTGCCACCACTTAATAAGCTGATTTTTTATCCATCTAGTTTTATTACATGTCCATTAAAATACCTCTTTATGCAGACTGTTTATAGAAGAGTTTTTACTTTATAAATATATCTTAACTTTGAATTTTAAGCTATGAATCTTAATTCTGAAATAATATTTGCAGTTTTTCCCTGGCAGTAAGTGTTCTTCCTAAGTCACAACAATCACATCATACAAAAATGTAAATATTCTTAATATACTGATAACTCTCTTGAGAACAAAGAAATGACATGTCATTACCTCCCATATATAATTTATCATTGAATTACTATGATGCTAAAATTACAGAAATCTGGACTCACACAGATACACAAAGGCAGTTGCTATTTCCACATGTCATATTCAATTAGATTATCGAGTAATAAAAGTATTACTAGTACATTATTCCATGAAATACTGTCTGATGACATGCAATCAGATTTAGATATAGCTGTTTAATGTACCTGAAAATATTACACCTTGCAGTCTTGTCCTTTCTTCAGGAGGAAACCACTTTGAAACCAACGATTGCAATGAAGGAACAACGACTCCCTGAAAATGGAACAAATGCTGCATTAATATGAATATTAATTTGGTAAATGTGACCAAAATGACAACTTTAAAAACATTAGAAAAGAAAGATAAATATTTTTCGCTTCTGGAAGTAAACAATTAGAAAGTTATAAATGGCCAGCAGGTAGCCATGTAAATGCATCAGAGAAGAAGTGTAAGCAACCATTAGTTTGCTTCATATGGTTTATTTTAACTATTAATTATGGTGATGTAACTACTTAACTACTTAAGAAGTGATACACAAATGTCCAATTATAAGAGGGGAATTCTAGTTCATTATTTCATCTGAACAACATATTAATTACCACTTTTCAATGAGTAACAGAGTGTTTACTCTTCTAATATACTTACTGCTTAACAATGAAAAGCCCACCTTGTAATGTGAATAATAGGATAGGTAGAAACTCACTGCAAAGGTGATTACTGAGCCACAGGCAGGCATGCAGAAAAGACAGTCACATGCAAACAACGGTACTTTACATTTTGGCCACAAACTTTATCAGCAAGAGAACATATATACATTCACACAATCACTAAGACATAGATCATGGATACATGACTGCCATCTCCAGCTGCTCTACCAGACTTTTCTCCAACAGTGAGTCAGTAGGACACAAGAGGAGGGGGGAAAGAGTGCAAGACAAGGGCTGCCAGACAAGGCAAGGAAGTACTGATTGGTGGGAATGTGAGATGCAGTTCGGAAGGCAGTAAAGTGAGAGGGTGTGATGATGTGACAAAAGATATAATATTAATAATAAATAATAATAAAAATATATACAAAGAAATGAAAATAAATAAAAAACAGAGAAAAATAAATAAATAATGGAAAGAGTCAGTGCAGAGGGAGGAGCTACGGATGGGCACCAACTGTTGCACCTGCAGGAGAAACATTGCGTAACTCACGGCCCGCCAAGGGCCTACAGAATGAACAATATTGGCTGGCATTGCGGTAGTGGAGGGGGGATGCGCAGAACGGCTGTAGGTGACGGCGACTATATTATGAGGCTGGGATTGGGAGTGAGATAGGGTTGTATTGGAGTGTGGAGGATGGGCGAAAAACAAAACACTGCTATATTAGGCATGAAAAGGATCTTGGGTAAGATGTCATTTCAGGGGATGGTGATAAATAATCAAAGCCCCGAAGAAGGATGTGAACCACACCCTGATCCACCCATCCACCACCAACTCTCCTAAAGTATGCAGATATGAGTTGTCCTTACAACTTATCATATGGTCTTGTAACCATCCTGGCCTCATCTTAACATAATCTACCCCACCCTCCCCCCTCTCCTTCAGATCCCACTTCATATAGTTCATGTCTCTCTCCTAGCTGTGTGCTACATCTTTCAGTTATTTATTTATTCACTCCCGTCCCCCCTCTCTTTACTGCTTTTCAAGCTGCATCTCGCATTCCCATATATCACTGCCTCTATTTGCTGGCACACCTGCCTTGCAGTCCTCATCCTTCCCTTCCTACTCATTGTTAGAGACTAGTCTGGCAGTGTGGTTGGAGATGGCTTATGATGACTTATACCTGATTGATTGTGTGTTTATGTATGTTCATTTTTTGATAAAGGCTGTCACTCAAGATGTATACTGTGTGAATTTAAGTGTCCTTTTTAAGTGACTGTATTTTCAGTGAGTTTCTACCCATTCTCTTATTGTTGACTTGATTGCTGTTGATGATCCTCTAAACAGATACATACATACTAGAACAGTCTTTCATGAGAAAGTTCCTGCCATATGTAACATGTTTTGGTTTTTTTGTCATTACTATATGGCTGCATGCTATTTGTTTTGATATGCAAATTGTAACAAAACAAAAAGGAAGGCACTTTATGATTTTTTTAATCTGACAATTTAGTATGCAAAATAAATTAGTTTTTTTATATACACATTATCTGATTAATTGTTATGATAAACTGGGTCACCACTAAGTTTTTCTAAACATACACAAATTAATCTTGATCTATCTGACCATACTAGGATCAAGACTCGCATAGTTACTCTATCTCCCAATAATTTATATTTTCCTCAAAAAATAGTGATTGGTGTTGTTAAATGATGGTATTCAATAACTGCAATAAATTCAGATTATATTTCAAAATTAAAAAGTATAACCTAGACATTTACAATATTAGGTGAAAAGTGTCACAATACAATAACATGATAATATGAAATAAGCTGTTGTATTACTTTACAACAATGAAAGACACAGTATTACACAAAATGAAATTATTGGCTATATGTTAAGAGATCCTAAAACCTGAAGCGAACCATACTCGACAGTATCTGTCACAAGAATCTCCCCACGTCTCTCCTCAACACCACCAAGTTGCACATGCCATCTATCGGCGGCCACACCCTTCACATCTAGGAAGCCAATCTCACCAAACCTTCAATGGGCTGTCGAAGACAACATTCAGCTGGATGATGGATTGTTCAACCTGTTATATAGAAAACACAGCCAATTGGAGACCAAGCTGGAGTCTGCCCCCTAGACTCCATGCAAAGTCACATAGCCCAGACTTTTCCCCCAAAACATCTGTGAAATTATCTGTCGCCTTCATTTTGGTGCCGATTTTTATTAACGTGGGTGCCGGACACAAGATGAGCCAGACAGCCTCTCCTTGTAGAGAACTGCACATGCAGCATCCTGCCATTTATTATGTCATAAATCAAGCTACTACTACAATTTGGGATGCAGAGATAGTGGGGAGTATTCCTTTAACATAAAACATGTGGCCATCCGTTGGCACTTACGGAAAGAAATTCACAGATGCCAGAATCACTCCTTGGGTGCAACAAAAGCACTACACTAGCCTGGCCAGTGCCTGTCACTTTCATGTTAAAGCATTGTTTTCTCCAGCAACACTGGCCACCCAGAAACGCCCTCCACTGCGCACCTCTGACACCACGGGATGGAGCAGAGGGCTGCACTTCGGTACTGCTATGCAACCTTTCTGGTCGGTCCTTACAACACCAAATTACTGTGCTCCCCCTACATGTAAAAACAGCCTTGACTCAAGTCATAGCTTCCTAGAGCTCAAAACAGCTTGCTCGCCACTACCATGAGTAACCACAGAAATGGAATAACTGAAGTACTCTAATAATTAAATCATTGAGCAAGACTCACACATCTCTCCCAATCCCCTAACTGAATCTATAAGTCAGATAATAAGAATAATAAAATTTACATGCAATAAACACCTATCATCTGACATGAAGTAGAAATAAGACACAGGAGAGATGAAAAATTGAGAAACAAATGTCAAAAGGAACCACCAGCTTTCACATAATGCCAAAAATATAAATAAATATATACATAAAAATAAAAACTTCCAGACAAATGGCAACTACAGCACAGTAGCTATAAAATTAACCTTAACCAGTAGGATGCTAAATGGAATAAATTTGCAGTTGTATTTTTAATGTGTAGTCTTTTGAACATGTCCAAATATAACAGTTTATTTGTAATTTATGATGCCGTCCAGACCAGGCAGCTTGTGAAGAAGACATGTGATAGGTGGGTGCTGCAGTTGCTCATAGTTGAACAAGAGTGCATCCAGTTGAACATTTTAGCAGTGGCAGACTAAGGCTGTTAGAGGCCTGGAGCGGTGACAAAACAAAATCAGGCCCCCCGTCCATATGGAAATACATGTATTCCTATTAAAAAAAAAAAAAAAAAAAAAAAAAAAAAAACCCTTTTTGAGGTTTAGAGGCCCCCACAGGATGAGAAGCATAGGACAATCTAAAAAAAAATAGCTTTCGAGATTTGGAGGCCCCGTACCAAGGACCACAAGGTATATGGAGGCCTCCCAAGACAAGAAGCCCAGGGTGCCCCCCCCCCCCCCTCTCCCCAGATCCGCCACTGCATTTTAGCACTATTTCTGGTGATGTTTCATCACAGTCTGCAAGACTTTTGTGTCAATTTGTGAATGTTGATGAAACCTGGACCATGACTACATATCAAAGTCAAAATAATGGATAAAGCTAGTTGACTTCAGGACCAAATTGTGTGCCTGGCATAGTTCGATGAGCCTCATACCTTTTTGGTTCACCCTGTTATCTGCTGTTTAACTCCTCACTACATACTTGAACCTTTTCTCTCTCCCAACTATTATTTTATTACTACTTTTTTTTTTTCCTTTGGGACAGGGAAACTTACTTTTTGAAAGCGCCATAGATTTTAGAACTGATATGTGGTTGAAACTATTTGCAGTTCAAAAGAACTGTGTCAAAGTAGTAAACATACTACATGATATAATAATAATAATAATAATATGCTGCCTACTGTTGTTATTGTTTTTTGTTTGGTAAAATAACAAATTACAAGCCACTGATTAGAACAAAATATTCTCTACTATACAAGATGGTACTTACAGAAGCAGCTCCCTCCAGAGCTCGAACAACCATAAAGAAGTAAGTGTTCGCATATGCTGTCCACGGTGAAACGATAGTCAGGAGACCAGCGATAAGTAAGCCAGGCCCACATATGTACCGAGCACCATATCTCTCAGCAAGAAAACCACCAAGAAGCTGTGTGGCAACGTACCCATAATAGTAGGAAGCCAGGACTTCAGCCTGCTTTTGTTCATCCCAGTCAAAGTCCCCAGTACTCTGAAATTATAAATAAAATGAGTGCCACTATGTTACCATGTTACAACAATAATTGTTTTGCCACACACACACACACACACACACACACACACACACACACACACACTATGGAGCACTTTATTAAGGCATTAACAGATAATTCAAATAAATATACATTTCAATTTGAGGGTAAACAACATTTGTACTCTTCGTTGTAAAACATATTTAACTGTTGAAAAGATGTGGGGTAAGGTTAGGAGGGGGTGCTGCTTACAGCGTTGCGTTACCCGAAGGTAACTTTTCGCTTCATCATAACAGATTCATTCTGTTACAGTCAAAAATGTTTGTAGAGTCTATGGGACTGAACTATGGGGTCATCAGTCCCTAAACTTACAAACTACTTACAACTAAGGACGGCACAAAAAATATCCATGCCGGGGGGGGGGGGGGATTCGAACCCCCGACCGTAGTGGCCGTACAGACCGTGACTGGAGCGCCTTTTGTTTGCCGAGAAAAATGGGACAAAGAGTGCACTCAGCCTCGCAAGGCCAACGGAGTCGTTATTTGACCGAGTGGTGGCGGTTCTAAGTCAAGAACCCCGACAACGCCGCCAGAGCGGTGTTAAAAGTTCAGGGCCCTCCGTACCGCATTCAACGACGTCGACGGCATAGGATGATACGGCAGTCGATCGGGCCTGATTGTGCTGTCTAGGGTCAAAACGTGAAACACTGTTTTTTTTTCTTGAATTTTGGAGGCGACTTCCTTTTTATTTACATAATTAGGTCACGTAATACCGTGCCGTATTTATTTGCCGATGTTTGTCACCAGCTGTGCAGCGTTCTGATTTGTTACTGTTGACTGCATTGTTGATCGCTTTTTCACTGAGCAGTTTTTGTGGTTTCGACGCCATCTGTATTTTGTTGCGCTAATTTCATTGTTTTGTCTTTTCATTTTGATAATGTTGAATTAATTTTTAACGGATTGCAGTTGTGTCTTTCATGATTGTTAAACAGCTGTAACAGGAATTTTTAAACATGTTTAACATTTTATTTTTCATTATCAGAGGCCCTATCCGACATCAGTGATCTATTTACATTGTTCATACGTCTTGCTACACTTATTAAAAGTTTTTACCTTTTGCTATCATCCTGTACCTACTGAAATGACGTGAGAAAAATTCCTCTTCAGTCCTAAGATGTACTTTATTTCTGCTACTTTTTGAAGTTATAAAATTCATATAAAAACGAAAAACCCAGTTTTGTGACCATCGGTTATAACGACTGTAAAGCGATGGTCCCTTCAACGTCGTTTTAACCGGTTCCGACTTTGCTTCTAGTCAAGTATCAGGAACACGTAGCACGGGCGTTACCAGGGGGGGGGGGGGCAGCTGCCCCCCCCCCCGCTCTCCACACACTGTAAATTGCAAGATGTTAATAAATTCTTGGAAGAATTCCGAAAATATCTAAGGAGAATGTTTTTAACTAAATTTCTTTAAATTTTATTAAGGTATAAAATTCATTTTAATTGTTTATAACTATTCTTGGAATTAAACAATTTTCCTACTTTATTCACTATGACGGATGTTCAAATGAAAAGAAACGTCTTAACAAACACACCGGTTGAAATATGAATACGCCGCTTTCGGATAACGTAGTGCGACATCAAGGGAAGCGAAGCATTCGTCGTTATCTCCCCACCCCCAAAAAATAATATATATATACTGATAATTATATTATATAATATATAAAGTTACTGATAATAAAAATCACTGTGTTAATAATTCTGGCCCTACAAACTTGTTTCTGACTGAACTCACAATCTTTAACGGAATGTAACTAACCCAATATTTATCAGTGCAATCAGACTCAGTGCAAATACTTGTTAATCCGAACACAGTATGGAATGTCCTACCCTGAAAATTGTAAATCATACTGAACTGTAAGCTTGACAAAAACTGATTCTTTCTCACCATCAATTACTGCATAAATCTGCGCAACACCAAACTGCTTCCTGCTGTACTAACTACTGGAAAACTAACTACAGAAAACATCTAGGGCACTTTTAATAAAAATGTGAGGAGGGATAAACTGGTAATCTGTTTAAGAAACTCGACTAATAATAAAAAAATGAAATATCTGGTTTATTTTCTAAGTGATGTAACTTCATGAAAATTACTAACAACGTCATGTTTGGATTTTAAAATCTTTCATAGAAAAATATAACTCAGATATTTAGTCTGCATACAACATTATTTTTAAACAAAGATAAACATTTCATTATTGTTAATAAATTTAACTAGATTTACACAATGTTACAACAATACTATATTTCTAGAACACTACCCATTAAATTCCTATTTCATAAAAAACACAATCTCAAAACTAAACTATTGCAATAACACAGAAAGGAGTCCCTAGCATGAATCGTGAGACCACAAGCTAACAGCAAGATCTTTCCCGACCGTTACTGTTACCATCAATTCAGCCTAACAATGCGAAGTTGTGTCATAGACACATGCCAAGTAGTTTATGAAAAACTTTGCCTTATAAAAACTTCAAAAGATCGTTTCTCCAACGTCTTCTATACTTTCGTCCCCATATCTTAAACAAACAGCTTGGCTCAGCATTTAATTCTCAAAATCTCATCTCCTCGGCTTTCCCTCCGGAACGACAACTGCACACAATCACGGTGCCACGCTTCTGCAATCTCATCCGCGCGCCTAGCAAAGTCTACACTCTCAATGATCACAACCCTACTTCCCGGCAACAGTACTATCACCGTCTCTAATATCGATAGTACTGCCATCGAAAAATAAGCCTGCAACCAAAGATAAAAGACCCATGCCTGACTAGCTTTACACTGGTCTCAAATTCGCGGTACATTTGAATATGAAATGTATACCTTCTCATAGCAGGTATCTTGCAACTGTATTACTTATCATATCAGAGATGAATACGGTATGGAATGGATGGCGATGCGTTTTACCTTGCAGTTGTATGATCACATATGCATTTATAATAGCATGTATCCTTACCAGGTTTGTAAGTACATTGCGCGTAAACACCACAAAGATAAGAGAAATTAGGGTTCGTATGGCATTCGTTTTTTCCATGCTTGGAGTGAGACCGAAAATGAAATGACTCGTAGTGCTACGAGGTACCTTTCGCCACGCACCTTGCGGTGGATTACGAATACTAAACATTTTAACTTGGATTCACGCCAATGATGCGATAACTTTGCAGATGCTATTTTCATGGCCTGAAAAAGAGACATTGCTGCTGGTTCGCACCTGGGTGGCGTTGCCCTGTCCGTCGTCTGTTTGCGGGGCTGGGCAGGAATCGGTGGTCCCCTCGTCGCTGCCGCCAGAGCTCGCGCTGGTCTTCACCATAGCGACGATGGCCACCGAGAGATTCACCTTCAACGTGTACTGCAGGCATAGGCCGACGAACGCCAAAATCGCCACGATGTAGCGGGCAGGAATCAGGTCCTTGCACCCTAAACAACAGACGTCAATTTGAGATTTCTGTTGTACGATTCTTACAAACAACAGAAAGTGAAACAATTCCAGTGGAAGCTATGAAGGTGTATATAGCGAAACGTATATAAAAACAACTGTCGGTTCTACTTGTAGTGCAGGATTTTCAAAACTCAAAAGTGGAGTCATCGTCTCTCATAAGCTAGCTAATCAGGCGATAGTTCCTAAACAATTTAAATACTTTACTTACCTATGTGAGTTTCATGTCATTTTCATAGATTCACATTTCACAAATACAGTGTTAGATGATTAAAAAAGAGCCCTTCTCTTTACGTTGCATATCGAAAAAGCGAAAAAATCAACTACGTCAAATTATATGGAGTAAACCCCTCTTAAACTCAGATAGAGCGGAATTATTTTTGGTTTAAAGTGTTTTTCAAAAGCTATTAATTACCTTCATATGACTGCACAAGATCGTTATAACTGATTTTTTTTTCACAATCACGCCATTAGTTTTGTCATACTGCCCTTCTTTGTGGAATGACGTCAAAATTAATGTTTTATAATTTTAATCTGGTGAATCGTTATTATTAAAATATCATTTAAAATGTAATATATACATATAAATGTTGCAAAAATTAAAGAATGTTCGAACCCAACTACGAGGTAGTCTTCAATATCTTCTCTATGAACCTCAACCTCGAACCTGAACTTCCAACCACTTTGCAATCAGCAATACAGGCTAAAAGTAGTCTGCAATGGGAGCAGGTTACCCAAAGAAATAAAATACGACACTGTGTACGAATTCTTAAATACAAGAATGAAAAGGTAAGTTGCCATTCTCGTCCTTCTGAAAGGACGTCAGCCCTATCTGGGTTAATAATATTATTGATAATATTTGATATCTTAGACAGAAAAATAAACCAAAAGAGCAGGGAAAGTTTAACATCTGATATCCACCACACATCATGATGTGGTTTGCGGAGTGTTGATTTAGATGTAGATTAAGGGAGTGTGTGTAAAATTACTTATTTAATGCATCTGTGTTATTTGTCTAGTTGGTATGAAAGCGTCTAATGTACTGGTTCGATACTGAGCGCATAGCGGCCCTGTGCTGTACTATAGCGCATACGTATCGTCGTAGTATGATATCATGTCAGTTGGTGCATACAATTGAGTGCATACACTGGAAGCGGTCGTTGTTGTGACGGGGAGTTGATTGCGCCATTGGGTCCTTGACATGTCACAGTTTGAATTACGGAAAACATCATGTTCTGCCAAAAAATTAAGCAAAACCGCTACTGAAAGGTTTGAAATGATGCAGCAGATGTACGGTAAGGACGCACTGAGTCGCAGTGTTGTGTTTAGGTGGCTGCGACGTTTTGTGCAAGAACGTGACAGTTTGGAAGATGATGTGCGTATTGGTCAGTTCGAACGGAACGCAAGATCCAGGAAGTTGCAACATTGGCACTTGGTAACCGCTCTAAATCGGTAGACACAGTCGCAGCAGCAGTAGTGAAATGAAACTTGTCACAAAATTCTGACGGACGATCTTATCATGTCTGGTGTTAGCCAGAACAGTGTGCCACGAACCCTGTCACAAAGACAATGTGATTATCGCATGAAGATTTGCCGTGAAGTCATCAGTTGTGAGGCCGATGACCCGACGTTTCTTAATAATAACTGGAGACAAAACAAGGCGTTTCCTTTAAGATCCGCAACTGGCAACTAGCAGAGCACAAGTCCGTTGATTGTTAATTAACGAAGTTAACTTTATGAGTAACGGATAAACTTTTAAGTTAATTAAAAAACACATTAACGGACTCTAACTTCCGTTAACTCGTCCTAAGTCCGTTAATCCGTTATTTTTGTACCCACTTCTTGTTTCCAGCAGCAATAACAATGGCGAACGAGAACGTTTCAATGAAAATAAATGATTGTCTTATGTCCCTGTTGATTAACAGTACGTTCAGCGACGACGTACTAAACAAATAAGCATTTTTCATGAAACTTCCTGGCAGATTAAAATTGTGTGCCGGAACCGGGACTCGAACCTCCTACTAGAAGGCGAGGTACTGGCGGAAGTAAAGTTGTGAGGCAGCATAGTGAGTCGTGTCGGGATAGCTCAGTCGGTAGAGCGCTTGCCCGCGAAAGGCAAAGGTCCCATGTTCGAGTTCCGGTTCCGGCACATAATTTTAATCTGCCAGGAAGTTTCATATCAGCGCACACTCCGCTGTAGAGTGAAAAGTTTCATTCTGGAAGTATTTTTCATGTTTGTAGCTTGTGGAGTATTTGCTCGCCATAGGTATTAGTGTTGGATGGGGACAGGATGGCAGGAAAGGTTACATTTCATAACAATTTTCTCATTGAACTTTGTTATAGCTGACAGGGACAAATTTAAATTGCACACAGTGAAAGAATCGATAATAGAGGCTGCGAGAATCGAGATATGGCTGACACACCTAATCAGGAAATTAGCATATAATTTTAGTTATATTAGTTTCCCCAAGTTATGCTGACTGCAATTAAATAAATATTTTACACCAGATGCGTTTCGTTTTTTATTTGGTACGTACCTTCTGTGCAAGGTTTTTTTTTTTTTAATTTTGTCATTCAATGTAAGGCAACCACAGCCCAAATATCTTTAACAAGTAAAGCTCAGAGTTTTCAATGTTCAAATGTTTATATAGCTTACGGGACTTAACGACGGGGTCATCAGTCCCTAAACTTACAAACTACTTATGAACTACTTACAAACTAGAACGGCACAAATATCCATGCCCGAGGGGGGATTCGAACCCCCGACCGTAGTGGCCGTGCAGACCGTGACTGGAGCGCCCCAGTCCCCTCGGCCACCGCGGCCGGCAAAGCACAGAGTCTAATGAAAATATGGCCGGACATGAAATCAAAATATTCATTTAAAGACTTGGTATTTCTTGGGAAATATATTTTAATAGATGTTTTTATAAAATATATTATCGCTGCACCTTCAGGTGCTGCAGTGGAACGTCTTTTTCCTACAGGGAAAAGATATTTTGAATCCCAAACATGCCCAACAGTCAGACGAGAATTATAATATGTTAATGTTTCTTAAAGGCAATATGTACCTTATGTCAAATAATATTCAGTGAAGTTACATAATTAGAGTCGCCTCTAAATTTTATTTTATTCCTGAATTATTATTATTATTACAAACTAAGCTTTATGTATTACTAGGACACTATGTCCTGGCGGCCGACCGCGAGCATAAACAAATGACAAAATCTTCATTACGTACAAGAAGAACAGAACACAGAACATAACACTTTTCCGCCAAAGCGAACGACTCTAGCGAAGATGGTTTTGCAACATAACTCTTTTTTTTTTTTTTTTTTTTTTTTTTTTTTTTTTTATTATTATTATTATAAAAAGCTCGCACCCGAGTGCCAGGATAGAGTGTCCGAGTAAACACTAGTTTTTATTTATACTGCTGGTCCTAATTAAAGTTGCCGAACCAAAACATTTTTATATTAGATAGGGTAATACGTTTTATTTAATTGCTCACTTCAATAATACAACAACCGCAAATATATAAATTTGGGGGGGGGGGGGTTCGAATCCCCCCTCGGGCGTGGATATTTGTGCCGTCCTTAGTTGTAGGTAGTTCATAAGTAGTTTGTAAGTTTAGGGACTGATGACCCCGTAGTTAAGTCCCTTAAGCTTAACAACGATTTGAACATTTTGAAGATATAAATTTGGAGACTGGAGGTGAGTTTTCGCGGATGCAGAGTACTTTTACGAGATAACGATTAACTTTAGCTTCCATTAAGTTCTCCGTAAAGAAACGGTTTAACTTTTAGTAACGGATTAATAATTGACGAAGCTAAATTTGACATTAACGGTGGCCAGCTCTGGCCGCTAGCTACCTGGAATGCGACAGCTTGTGCAACTTACAGGTTCGTACGGGTGCCTACCCTCCAGGCGTCATGTCTCAGAATGGCAGAATCAGCGTTGTAAACATAACCATTTCGTGTACTTCTTATGCAACGCTTCAAAAATATCTCTTGTTCATAGCCAGAGCAAATATTTTTGTCGAATGAGGGGTGTATCTATGGGTGAGAATCGATACATATTGGATGTTGGCCTTTCACTACTATTTATTGTCAATGATGTTAAATGTTGACTATCACTATCTGTGTAAATATCCGCAATTAACTTTGACTGTAACTTTCATTACCACAATACGCAACATATGGTCTTGTGCTTTTGTTATGGCCATGGCATAACAAACGTTAACGTGGAATTGTATAAAGCGAGATGAGACATTCTTAGGAATGAACGGAATTTGGGGTTTAGAAACGAAATAAAAATACACTAAATAGACGCAAAATTATCCAGTAAACACCGCTCTGCCGGTCATTGTCAATTTTCTTGACTTGGAACCGCCACTACTCGGTCAAATAACGACTACGTTGGCCACACGAGGGTGTGCACTCTTTTCCATTTCCCTCGTCAAACAGAATTCCTTTGCAATACCGAGAATCGAGCGAAGGTATTGCGCGTGGCAAACGTCCAACTTTACGAGTCAGCTATGGAATGGAACCGTCTCCAAGGTGGCAGTGGCGAATATAGCATATATTTTCGCGGGATGTGTGGCAAGAATAATGTAAAGATAAGTTAATGAATTCTTTTTTTCCTATTTTTTTTAAAAAAAAAGAAAGAAAGAAAAAACAACTCAAATGTAAACGAATCTTTGGTTCTGTGAAACAGACTCGATGGTTTTAGATAATCTACATCTACATACATGCTCCGCAATTCACCATAAGGTGCGTGGCGGAGGGTACACTGTACCACTACTAGGCATTTCCTTTCCTATTCCACTCCCAAATTGAACGAGGATAAAAAGAATGCCTATATGCCTCCGTAGTACGAGCCCTAATTTCTCTTATCTTGTCTTTGTGATCTTTACGCGAAATTTTATAATACTGTAAATAGCATTGTCCTTTTTCGGTTGTCCGATTTTGATGATATTAAGCCCATGCATAGCCCCAAGCTTGGCTCAAGTTAATTGAGAAAACCCATGGAAACTCATTTAGTAGTTTTGGAAACAGCTTGTTCAGAGAGAGACAGGATTATTTTAAATACAACTAAAATTACGATTTCTTCTTAACTATCTTCTTAACTATCCTCTGCGTCTCCAAAACAAAACCTTCTTCATGAATGGGGTTACATCCATTCGATCATACATATGTCAAATTCATTCTTAGGATAAATTATTCTACGCCTGCTAGACATGTTCACTTAGTTCTGCAAGAGCTGTGAGTCGACGTCGCAAGTTTCGGTCGTCGTTCCATCATATCCCAAACGTACACGGTTGGAGACTTGTCCGGATATTGTGCTGATCAGATAAGTGCTGCACATCTTGCGGATCATGTTGAAGGAAGGAAAAAGGAAGATTAGGTTTTAACATCCGGTCGGCAGTGTGATAGTTAGAGACGGAGCTCACCCTAAGTTTATTTTATTTTATTTTATTATTATTTTTTTTTTTTTTAATATCTGGAAGGAAATCAACCGTGCCATTTCGAAGAAAAGAGCAATCCCGGCCTTTTGCTGGAGTGTGGAGTCACGGTGGAGTGGCCGAGTGTTCTAAGGCGCCTTGCTACGGAGCGCGCGGTTTCTCTCCGTCGGAGGTTCGAGTCCTTTCTTGGACGTGACCAGAGTAGTGAAGTCCCATATATTTACAAACATTGGAACATTTTCGGATGTGGGTGTGTACCACCGTCCTCCCAAATGCGAATCCGGTTTACCACTGTGCCATCTCGGTCTTTGAGCACGTCGAGTTTCAAGCGCAGTGTGTGGGCGAGAATAATCCTGTTGGAACAGCACATCACCTACCTGTTGCAAGAATAGCGAAATAACGAGTCTGAGAACGTTCTGGACGTACAAACGCAGGTCAGCGTTCGCTCCACGAACACCAATGGTAAGCGAGAATTGTAGTATGCTCAGTTTCACCTGAAGATGGCAGTCAGTTGGTCTGCCGAAATATCGTGTTTAGTTGACGACGGTATCCGGCTACACACCCGAGATGAATATTATCAGTTATTACGCCGGGAAAGTCTACGCAAACACAGCGAGAGTTGTAGCTTATAGCATCCCAGCCCATGAGGCCTGAGGTGGGACCAATGTGTCTTGGACAGATGCAGTCTATGAGACAGAGCCCGTCATGTCTACACCGCACGCTCAAATGAGCATCACTTGCGTGCAAGCAGAATCTGCTTCATCGCTGAAGACCAGGGCTCGTCATTCTACTTTTTGAAGTGATCCTCTAATGGCACCAACGAGCCGTGCACGTCGACGCTGGGTCGTGAATGGAAGACAGGCTAGAAATTGCTGGCCTTTTGGCAGCAGTTTAGTCTCACAAATAGACTTGCGCGTAATAGTTCATTCTTTTAGTTCGTCCGCTCCCAGTGACGGCTGAGCGGCGTGGTCTGCGCATGCAGGTGGAGGGAGAAGTTCCCACACCTAGCTGCTCCATGCACTTGCTGCGTGAGCCGCTAACGATATCACGCAAACCAAAAGAAACAGTTTGTGGATAATTTCTCGCGTTTAAGTTTACAGTTATCTCTATATCTTGGCATTATGGAATTTATTAGTCAGATATTGTAGAGTGCAGAATACTCCAAAACAAAAAATTTTGTAGCACTAAACTACGTAATCTAGCAGGCAGACGCTCACCTCGAAATGGCTCTCATCAATAGAAGTCAAATACGTGATTTTTAATTCTGTTGCGCGCCATCTCGCTATTGCCCGTCGATCTTCGGAAAAGAATCCAACGAATTATAAACGCGATACGATTGGCATAATAGTTCGCAACCGGTAACGCATGTTTTAGTTCGCGACCGATTGCACATATTTTAGTTCGCGACCGATCGCGCATATTTTAACCGACCGATCGTGCATATTTTAGTTCGCGACTGTTAGCTCTCCTTTTAGTTCGCAGCTCGGCCGCGAAGTAGGTCGCTCTTTTTAGTTCGTCCGCTCTTTTTGGCTTTTGCTACCGCTACTAAAAGAGCTCTTTCCTTTGTTATGACAGCTTTTTTATATAACGATCAGTGTTGCCCAAGCGTGTGCTATTACCCGTATTTTCGGGCAATTAGACATCAAATACTTAAGCAAATAAATAATTAATTTACAGGAATGGGTGATACAATGATATTCAGCTACTGTCCATACAGAGTGCTCGTAGTATTTTATTTTTAAAACGGATTTCTTTATTTATTTAATAGGTCATTGAAGAAACATTACCTACAAATCACGCGATGCTGCGTGCTTTCGCGTCTTCTCGCTGTTCCCTGTCTTCGGAAAAAGAGCGGACGAACTAAGAGGCGAGGAATCTGCGAACTAGTTCGCCTGTGGGAGCGCTCTTCCGAACTAGTTCGTTCGCGAACTACACAAGACTACTCACAAAGCGAATTATATGTGCTGTGGTATCTGTAACATTTGCTACTGCTGTTATTACGACGATTTTGACGAACGTCTGCACTGTGTGGTCGTACAGAACATCGCCCTCGGGCGTGAGAATGTTCACTCGATCGTTGTAACCAGTATCGTTTGACAACTGGCGCAGCACCTCAAAATAGTGTGGCAGTTCTCCCAAAGAATCGCCCCGCACTAGAAAGGCCACAATTTGACTCCTTTCAAAGTCGCTCAGTTGGCTGTAAGAAGAGTGCGTGCGATTGTGTGGCATGACGGCTCTTTGCTTCACACAGTGATATCGCTTGGTTGTAAACATTCCCTATTAAAGGGTACACGCAGATGTCGCTCTGGCGACTATGTCATTAAGCAGGCTGACGACGTTGAAACCACCGTGCGAGAGTAGCCGAGCGGTCTGGAGCGCCACGTTGCGGATCGTGTGGCCTCCTGCGTCGGAGGTTCCAAACCTCCCTCGGACGTGGATGTTTGTGCTGTTTTTAGTATAAGTTAGTGCATAAGTAGGTTGTAAGTTTAGTGACTGATGACCCCACAGCCGGCCGCGGTGGCCGAGGGGACTGAGGCGCTCCAGTCACGGTCTACACGGCCACTACGGTCAGGGGTTCGAATCCCCCCTCGGGAATGGATATTTGTGCCGTCATTAGGATAAGCTAGTTGATAAATTGTTTGTAAGTTTAGGGACTGATGACCCCGTAGTTAAGTACCATAAGCTATACAAACATTTGAACATTTTTGACCCCACAGTTAAGTCCCATAAGCTTTACAAACATTTGAACATTTTTGACGTTGAAACCATTTTCAGTTATTTCCCCAGGTGGCATCTGCCGTCATCGAATCAAAATCGACATCTTTCCCGGTTTACTATTTTTTTTTTTTTTTTTTTTTTTTTTTTTTTTTTTTTTTACCTGCTGTATATTTCACTTACGTGATACTATTGCTATGCGATATCATCCCTAAGGCCATTTCAATGTGGGCACACAAGATTCATGTCTCCAGTAAAATCCCTGGTTAAAGTTGGTCGCGTCTTGTATGTTACACGAAAGCAATGACTGATAAAGTTATTCTTTGTATTTTAATCACGACCTACAAACAAAATACTTTCCTCCAGATAAGTAGACTGTTTTAGGGCTTAAAGCAAACCGTGCGAAGTCGAGCGGCGCTGATAATAATGAATAATCTTAATTCATGCTGTCAAGTTCGCCCACAGAAGACACTAACTAATACGTGTATAATCTGTAGAGGTAAGCCGTTCCAAGACTTTAGCGTAAGACAAAGTATTATACCTATTTTTCCTGGATCAAGTTTCATTTCGATCTTTATTACACTTAGGAAATTGTGTGTGTGCTTTTGTAATTACAACAACAAACTGAATAAAAATTCTTCATTGAAAGCTGGGATAAAAGTGCATTATTCATTGTAGGAAACAAAACGTCGCAGGACGGCAGATACATAAGGTATCTGCGTATCAACTAAGGAAACCTGGAACTACGAAATGAATAAATAATTCAATTTAGAACAAGGTAGATAAACTTGCGAATGTCCAACACTTCTAAGGAAAAATTACAGAAATTATCATTGAACGATGCGCGGGAAATTAGCTTTTGCCTAAAATAAAGTGCAGACTGCACTATATTAATACAGTGTTAGATAATGGGAGCACATAGCGTCTTTCAACAAGCTTTTAACCCAAATTCAAACCATTTAAAGTCAGTTAAGAAATTAACTGATTTGTAAGGTAATAAGACATCCGAAGCAGTTCCATACATGGAAATCGAATTCTCTACGCAAGCGTGGTTTACTACCAGGTTTTGTATTGCAAAAGATAGGCGTATCAAGAAAGTAAATTTCCCTATTATTGTAAAACAAAGTAGTTAGTCACAACAATGTTGGAGCCTATTTTCTACCTACCCAACAAAAGAATCGAGACAATTATTTTTATTATTATAATGTACAGTGCTTTAAAAACGCTAATGAAACAAATCATTGCGTTAGTATCAACAACAGTCACTAGATTGCTAACCGATCGAAAGATCGAAGAGCTCCCGAGATTTCCCGATCTACGAGGTAAAATATTCGAACAGTTCGAGTCGTATTCTAAACCAACATCATTTAAGAGTCAGGCAACAATGCTGAAATAATCGTAAAAATCAATGTAGCTGAGCAGGATTAAGGGGCGGGGGTGAGGGGGAGGATTTAGGAAATCTTTAGACCCGGACTTGCGGTGTACGATGGGCCTCCACCGATTTTTTTCATGGTTTCGGAAAGTTGTGTTAGGTATAATATCAAACCATGCGTGGCATGCTTTATGTCATTAAAGCAATTGTATTCCTTTAACAATTTTACTGAACTTTGACCAACATAAAGTGAACAGGGGCCACACATTTTTCCACTTGGGTTAAGCCGGCCGAGAAATGTAGCACGTTCGTCCAACGCATCTGTTAGGACAGTGCGAAAGTATTTCGCGTTAATGGGCTACGGCAACAGACGACCAACTCGATTACCTTTGCAGCGCCTCTAGAGTATTGGGAAATCGTGGCCTGGTCAGATGAGTTAGCTATCAGTTGGTAAGAGCTGATGGTAGGATCCGAGTGTGGCGCAGGCAGCACGATGGACCAAATGTCAAATGTCTGTAAATCTATCGGACCAAACTGCGTGGACATCAGTCCGTAGCTTACAAACTACTTAAACCTAGGTAAACTAACCTAAGGACAACACACACACCTATGCCCCAGGGAGAACTCGAACCTCCACGGCGAGCAACCGCGCGCTCCGCAGCGAGGTGCTTTAGACCGCTCGGCTACTCCACCGCGGCACGATGGACCCAAAGTTGTAAACAAGTCACTGAGGAAACTGTGGTGGCTCCATATTTGTTTGGGCTGTTCCTACATGGAATGGACCAGGCACTCTGGTACAACTAAATCGATCATTGACTGGAACTGGTTATGATCGGTTATTTGATGACGACGTTCAGCCATTCATGGTCTTCATTTCCCAAAAGAATGTTCAAATGTTTGTATAGCTGATGGGACTTAACTACGGGGTCATCAGTCCCTAAACTTACAAACTACTTATGAACTAGCTAATACTAAGGACGGCTCAAATATCCATGCCCGAGGAGGGATTCGAACCCCCGACCGTAGTAGCCGTGCAGACCGTGACTGACGCGCCGCAGTCTCCTTAGCCACCGCGGTCGGCACAAAAGAATGGAATTATTATTAATGACAATGTGCCATGTCACCGAGTCGTAAGTTTCGCGACTGGTTTGAAGTATATTCTGGACAATTCCAACGATCGATTTAGCCTCCCAGATCGCCAAACATGAATGCCATGGAATATTTATGGGACATAATCGAGAGGGTAGTTCGTGCGCTAGATCCTGCACAATTACAGACGGATATTGAAGCAGAATGGCTCAATATTTCCTCAACGGGTTGCTGGGTCCATGCCACGTGGACTTGCTGCCCTTCCCTGGACAAAGAATGTCCGTCGCAATATCATGCTGTATCCCATGACTTTTATCACTCCAGTGCAGAAAAATCGAAATGACCATGACTTCTTTTGTTACTGAATACTACTGACCAAAAGCTTCACATGTAATACTTTAATGCTGGCAGGTCGTAGCGGTCAAATGCGGATTGAGTATGGATGCCCAGAGATTGTCCATTAGCCAATGTTTATACAACCACAGCACACTAATCCTACCATATGAATTTTTTTAATTTATTTATTTTCATTACAGTTGACTAATCTGGCGGTTTATAGAGGCTGTAAAAATTTCATTTTGAGTATTCAAAGCAATTATTTGACCGAATTTAAAAATAAAAAAATGCAGTAATAATCTACTCAATATATCTTATGTTTAACACGATAAGAAAAGTATTACAATTAGAAACTGTGTGTTTGTTTTGAAGCTGATGGTGCGTCAATATTTCAAATTTTCCTTCATAACTGGAAAAGACAATATTTAGCTACTTACAATAAATTTCACTTACAATATCAAACCTGCACGAAACTTTTTCCGGCAGACACCCTCTCTCGCTCTCACAAAAAAAAAAGACGAAAGAAAAAACGTTTAGCACTTCCTAGATTTTTTTGTTTCCATGAGGCTAAACTTCAGCACTTGCCATGTCTATTTAATTTATTAATTTTTAACACTATTCGATACACTTTCCAGAAAGTTTCTACAAATAATAGAACCAGCACACGAAAAATTATCTGTACTGCATATAGTTAAGTAGATGTGACGTGATGGGCACCAGCCTTGGCCGTGGATTATTACCAGTATAAAGATGGTCTTGAACATTATCCCTCCATTCACAATGCCACGACATTTTCAGTAAGGGATACCTAATATTTAATAGGATTAGTTTAAAACGTTAGTTAAAATACATCATGCAAAAGCATTTAAAGTAACGCAGCAATGAATGAGATTCTTGGAATTGCTAAAATGAGTGCAGCAGCATAGGTGTGACCGGGAAGATTATTTGGTGACGTTGTAAAATAGTATGTCGTCCTTGAATAACAGATGTTTTTAGTGAAATCAGATATTAGTGCAAATGGATTGAAGTCTAACAGCAGAGCTATTCTGGGGAAGCTAAATGAATAAATAAATAAAAATAAAAAATAAAATAAAACAAGGTTGTTGAATGTATTTTACTGTAACAAGTGTACATATCTTCGTCAAAGTTCTTTACTCTGGATCCTCTATTACTTGTTAATTTTATACTTTTTTATGATTTTTGTTGTCTGAAGGGTCCCACTTTTCTACGTAAGTGTTCTACTAGCTGTTTAATTTCTCTGTGGCTCCACTCATTACTCATCTTCGTAACTCGTAAACAACACAGTACATACACAACGAAAATACCCACGCCCATACAACTACAGTGCAACATTTCGACCGAGTTCAAATAGGAATACAAAAGGTGATCCTACAATAGGTATGGACGTATCTTCTAGGGCATGGACATATCTTTTAGGGCATGGATAATTGGACATATCTTCTAGGGCACGGCCATATCTTCTAGGGCATGGACATATCTTCTAGGGCAAGGATGGACAATGCGCTATCGCGAGCGCGTGCATCCGCGTGTGCTCGCTCTGCTTGCCTTGATAGGGATGGGGGATAAAACAAAGTATGTGACTGGGAATGATAGTTTCTCAGACTGGCGTCACAAATGTTCATTTCATAAAACTGTTCCAGTGTCATGATCGGTCTCATCTTGATACAACTACCGGACATATTAAGTCACTGATGGCAGTGCTGCCAGCTTAGTGTTTCAAAAAGTCGGGTTTCTCTAGGCACGGCCAGGGGAGGGGGGGGCGATCATTCATGAGAAAATTCCTGTAGTAATGGTTGCTAGAGCTGCGCCTGTACTAGAGGCCTCTTTAACAAACGAACCATATTCGACATAGGTCAGGTATACAAGTATTAGAGTCATAGCATAGTTCATGAAAATATATAGTTTTAGAGATAAAGTTAGTGAATTGTTTATAGATATTGACCATGACGTAATTGCTGTCTTGGAGCACTTCTTAAATAATGTCACAATTCAGAAGCTTCCTTTACCAGGGTACAAGTAGCTGCGTGTTCTTTGCAGTGTGGGGGAGTGGCGATGTATGTTAAAAACTGCATTCCATTTGTGTCCATTGATGTTTCAAATCACTGCCCGGTAAAAAATATTTGAATGTCCTGCAGGATTGTTTGACTTCGGTGGAACTTCTAATTGTTGTTCTTTATAGGTCCCTTGTGTCTAATTTTAAAACATTTCTGCCCAATTACAGACAGTTCATTGTTCATTTTATAGGAAGTTTATATATTAGTTGTATGTGGTGATTTCAACATTAAATGTGCAAGTGATTGTGTAAGAAAAGAGACACTGTTACACTTCTTTAATTCACCAGAAGCTAACAGTATTCTTTCCAACGAGAGTGCAGGGGAATAGCAGCACAACCGTAGTCAACATTTTTCTTTATTCTTTATTATTGGAGGGACATTATGGTTCTTTGAGACCATGATGCTCCAATTTTAACTTTAAAGGTTTTTGTGCTTGAACACCTGTTAAACATAATAATAAGGTATTTGGAAAATGTAATCGAATTGCCGCGGCGGAGCGGTCGAGTGCATTGAGGCGCTATGCTACGATGTGCGATGTCGGGGGTTCAAATCCCCCTCTGGCATAGGTGGTAAGTCCCATAAGCTTTACAAACATTTACTTGTTTCAAGTCACCACCGCTGTGTACGCGCCAAAACTCCATGGTGGCTGCAGGGCACAGTTGACGTACCAAGTCACGGAGTAGTGTCGTCTACGGCTTGTTCTGCGATTGTTAACACGAGCGTTTAGTGAAATTCGTATCTTTCAGACTTACAAAGGGGGCATCTCGTTGGTTCGCGGGTGGGATGAGCATCTACTGCAAAAAACTGTTGCGCTGTTTAAAGTTTCACGGGCGACACTAGTCACGCTAATGACAGCATACACAAAACATCGCGACACATCATCGGCGAAGAGCAATAATGGGTGAAACCCGAAATCAGCTGACAGAGAGCGACGAATGCTAAAACGTATAGTGGCCAGACTAAATAAAACAACCGCGGCAAAACTTATTGCCACACTTAAATCTCACTTTACTCGACATCAGTAATCAGGTGGAAGCTTCACAAGACTGACATTCATGCAAGGACTGCAATCGCGAAATCCTTAATAACGGATGCCAACGCAGAGCAGTTGATGATTGTGGTGCGGTCTGATGAAACATTGTTTACATTGTTTCCTTCAGTCGGCCGGGTTTCTGTACCTAGAATCGTAAAAGAAGCCTCCGATCTGACCTGCCTGCTTTCTGCCGTCAGTCTTAGTAGATGTTCCATCATGACTTGGAAGACTGTATTGAGGTATTCAGCTAGTCTTATCTTTACCCCCATCAGTCTGATTATTACGAATGAATATCTGGACAATGAAGTGCTCAATGTGACTAAGATATTGCTCTCAAAAACATGTTCCAAAATGATACTGCGCCCACACACAGCCAAAGAGATTCAGGTATGGTTTGTGGAGTGTCAGAAGATCATCAAACATCTTCCCTGCTCAGCACAAGTGCCAGAACCAAATACCGTTGAACCGTTATGGGGAGTTCTAAATCTGTGAGGAGCATATTTCTAAAGGTTGTCTCACGAAAGACACCTGCCAGACGCCCGCGGATCGCGCGGTACGGCTCCCGGCCGCCGCCACAGCATCCGCCGGCCACCGGGCCCATGCACCGAGTTAATGTCTAAAAGACTTTGTCATCTGAGTAACCTAAGCTTACCTTTATTTACAGTAGATGTTCAAAATGATGTCCCTCTATGGAAAAAGCGGCCCGACATCTCTTGAACACATTTCCGAACACTCGTCGAATTTTGGCTGCCGAAATCTAATAAATGACTAGTGGAATCCTGTCTTCCAACTCTTCGAGTGTATGGGGATTGCTTGCATACATCTTGTCTTTTAACATTCCCCAAAGATAAAAGTCACAGGGGCTTAGATCTGGAGAACGAGGAGGCCATTCAACTATCGTATCATCAAAACCATTTCGTAATGCTGCCACAGAAGCATTGACAATGTGTGGTCTTGCATTGTCCTGCATGAAATAACCGTGGGTGAAAGTTCTTGAAAAAATTGATGCAGGGTATTACTCACATCCTGTCAGAATTTATTGTTTCGTAAAAAAAAGATTGGCCCAGTTATTCGCCTCGCACTAATTGCACACCACACACCAGTTTTCACGTCATGAAGAGGTTGTTGATGTAACTCATGTGGATTTTCTGAGCTCCAACGTCGATTGTTCTGCGAATTTACGTAGCCTGACAAATGCAGCCATGCTTCATCAGAAAAATAAAGCATCTCTGGATCAACGTCCCCATCGCGCACAGACTGTAACAGTCAGTTACAGTAACGACGTCGAGCAACAGTATCTGAGTTCGTGAGTTGAAATTCGTCGAGTATTCGCAAATGTGTTCAAGAGATGTCAGGCTGCTCTTTCCGTAGAGGGACATCATTTTGAACATCTACTGTAAATAAAGGTAAGCTTAGGTTACTCAGATGGCAAAGATTTTTAGACTTAAACTCAGGGTATCCGTCCGTGGCACAATAGAGTCCGAGAATCGGACGCAGCTGTGGCCGGCCGATGTGGTGGCGGCGGCCGGGAGCCATACGACGCGATTCCCGGACGCCTGGCAGGCGTCTTTCGTGAGACACCATGTAGTTACAACATTGTTCAAGCAATTAGCGAAAGAGTGGCATAACATTCCGCTGTAAGCTTCACAGAAGAATTGCTGAGAACTGCAGCAGTCTGAAAGCCAGTGGTTGCCCAATTCCCTATAAATAAACAAATGCTATATCTACGTCAGTTGGCCATATTGTATTATCCACTCCCGTACACAAGTAAAATGTGAGATCCTTAGTTGTAGAAGAATGTTATTTGAAGAAATGTCATACGAACGACAGAATGTCAGATATCGAGATAAATGACAAGGAGATAGAAAGCTATTAAAATCACTCAAAATGGTAAAGACATCCGAACCTGACGAGATACAATTAGTGTCCATACATGATATGGAATTTGCCCCCCTTGTAGTAGCAGTGTACCATACGTCTCCAGAGGAGCGAAGCGTTCCTTAGTGACTGCTCATTCCAGTTTTCAAGAAGGGTCATCGAGCAGACACGCAAATATATAAACCTATATCTCTGATGAAAGTCTGTTGTAGAATTTTGAAACATTTTTTTCTGCTACTGTTCTATGAAGATTCTTGAGGTCGAAATTCTGCTCCACAGGAATCAACATGGGTTCCGAAAGCAACGTTCATGTAAAACCTAGCTCACTCTGATCGTTCACGAGAGCCGAAAGCAACAGATTCGCACTCACAGGTAAACGCCGTGCTTCTTGACTCTCGGAAGGCGTTCGAAACGATTTCGAACGGTCGCTTAATGATCAAAATACGAACGAACGGAAAATCGGACTAACTGGATGATTGCATTGAAGAGTTTCTAGCAAACAGAACACAGCATGTAATTCATTATAAAGTGACATGGAAGTAATTTGCGGCGTGCAGTTGTACATAAATGACCCAGTTGATAATGTCGGTAGTTGAATGAGGCTTTTCACTTGTAATGCTTCATGCACAAAAAAGTTGCAACGCTGCAGCTTGCTTGATGCAAATTGGCAGTTTTATATTGTCGTAAACCAATATAACGTAATGCGAATGCGTAGACATAACGCTCATTTTCTATATGACTACACAATTGCAAAACAATCACTGGAAGCCGTTACTTCCACAAAATATCTGGTAGTGTGTATAAGGATGGATTTGAAATGGAACGATCATTCATATTTCATCGTGGAAAAGGCAAATGCCAGATTTATATTTACTGGAGGAATCGTGAGGAAATGTAGTCCGTCAACGACAACAAAGTAGGTATTCCTCAAAAATAAAATGCCAAGATCGCAAATTACTTGTTTATTTCATGACGACCGGGTTCGGAGAACTGTGCCACCATCATTTGGTCATATCACATTTAATAAGTTGGCCAGCTTACATTATTTAAAAATGGAGATAAAATAATAAGTGTAACAAAGCACTAGATATAAAAATACCGGGTGATCAAAAAGTCAGTATAAATTTGGAAACTTAATAAATCACGGAATAATGTAGATAGGGAGATAAAAATTGACACACATGCTTGGAATGACATGGGGTTTTATTAGACAAAATAAAATAAAATCAAATAAAATAAAATAATTAAATAAAATAAAAAAAGAAAAAAAAATTGTCCGACAGATGGCGCTCTAACTGATCAGAAAAGCAATAGCATAACAAATTAAGACAAAGCAAAGATGATGTTCTTTACAGGAAATGCTCAATATGGTCACCATCATTCCTCAACAATAGCTGTAGTCGAGAAATAATGTTGTGAACAGCACTGTAAAGCATGTCCAGAGCTGTGCTGAGGCATTGGCGTCGGAGGTCGTCTTTCAGGAAAAAAAAAAAAAAAAAAAAAAAAAAATAAAAAAAAAAAAAAATAATAATAATAATAATAAAAAAATCAAATGTTTGTAAGAGCTTATGGGACTTAACAACGGGGTCATCAGTCCCCAAATTTACAAACTACTTACGAACTAGCTTATACTAAAGACGGCACAAACATCCATGCCCGACGGGGGATTCGAACACAACTTATAAAATGTGATATGACCAGATGATGGTGGCACATACCTCCGAAACCGGTCGTCATTAATTAAATAAGTGGAGTTTCACTTTGGAAGAATATTAAACTATCAGATCACCTCCAAAACCGGCAATGTTAGGTAATGTCTAAACAAAGTACGAAATAAAGTTTACGAAATACTCGACCGGCCGGTGCTTAAGTATTGCTCGTCAACAAGGGGACCCGTACCACATGTGGCTGAGGGAGAAAAGATACAAAGAAGAGCAGGAACAAAAGCGACACAGACATGATCGCTCAACGAAATTCGCACTTCCGAGAGCGTATGTTTTAGAAAAATCTACCAATAGATTACTTCCATCAACATAGATCTCGCGAAAAAACACAAAGACAAAATTAGGGAGAGTAGAGTCCACCCGGAGGCTTACTTGCAGTTGTTTTCCGGCGAACCAAAGTAAAACAAGGTAAATAAGGAAGTAAGAGGGATATACCGTGAATTTTTTTTTGGTGGAGTATAGATGTGCTGCCTAGTGGAATGTTTTGGTAACACAACTTATTGCCCATCTTATAAAAAGTAGCCTTCCATTTCAGTTTAATTATTAACTTGCTACTAGCTTCACCAAAGTGGCAGAGGTTGAGTCAATTCTTTCTAGTCAGACTTTCGAAATACAAAATAGACGCGTAATATAACGAAACTGACGGAATGTCAAAAGTGCAATCGTAGAGTTCCGCTGCCATACCCAGTCACATAGCTGAAGAGGTTGGTAATTTTCTGAATGCGAGTCTCTTAAACATGCATGTAACATTTAGTACAATAGTAATTCGTGCCATATCCCTCACCTTTGCGAGCTGAGCGAGGACTTCCGGTGGCAACAGTCATTTTTGTGTATTGTGGTGCAACGGCTGTAAGAAGTAACGCTACATCCGTCTGTCTTCCTACCAGCCGTTGCACTAATGACTCTCCCAAAAGCTATCAGGTTGCTTTCTTAGTCAGATCAGCTACAAGATAGCGCAATGATATCTAAAAAGCCGTCGATAAACAGAATGCAGTGTTTCGTTATCTCTTTACTACCAAAGACACTTGTATGGGTGCTTTCAGTATCAATTACAATCGATCTGACGGGAAATGAAGAGGCAGATTTATGTGATAATTTTCTCATCTGCCGGTTAAGTACCAATAATGAGATTGTTTTTCATATTCCACGGCGCAATTTCAGGCTACTGAATGAACCTATGCTCATAGAACGTTCCTTGCTCAAAGCAGACACAGTATTTGCGTCTTTGATACGGTTCTTAAGCTGTTGCATTCCTTATCTTAATCCCTATTAAATTAATCACAATGTTTAAAAACTTTATTAAACAAATCAAATGTTTGTAAACCTAAGAGACAAAACCTCTTAGGTCATCGGTCCGTAGTCTTACAAACTACTTGAACTAACTTACGCTAAGGACTACATACACACCCATGCCCGCGGGAAAATTGGAACATCCGACGGGAGCGACCGCAAGATCAGTGTAAGTCGCGGCCATTCCCGCGCGGCGAAAAAAAGATAATTATTGTAAAGGGTAAATTGGGCTCAAGGTAAATCCATTCAATAACGTGTGATTACGTGTAAAATAGCCCGAGTAGCGACAGTGTAAAGCATTGAATGAGTGTCTGCGCCAACAGTAGTGCTGCGACTCGCCATGGCACCAACATTTGAATGGCTAAATTTCATGACGTCATGGAGAGGTATAGGCCATCCGTTGACGTTAAGCCGAATCTTATCGACTTTCGTCACCGTTACAGACGTTTAACAACCATTTTTACAGACTAATTAGGGGAGCAAAATGTTCAAATGTTTGTAAATCTTATGGGACTTGACTGCGGGGTCATCAGTTCCTAACCTTACAAATTACTGGTAAACTAACTTATACTAAAGACAACACAAACATCCATAACCGAGGGAGGATTCGAACCCCCGACGGAGAACGACCTCGCGTATCGGAGCAAAATGCTTCAATGCGCTCGCCCACTCACCACGGCAATTAGGGGAGCTGCTCGTTATTTACTACGTTGGTAAACTCTCTGGCCGCCCCCATGAACCACAGACATTGCCGAGGTGGGGTGGCTTGCGTGCCTCAACGATACAGATAGCTGTACCGTAGGTGAAACCACAGCGGAGGGATATCTGTGGAGAGGTCAGACAAACATGTGGTTCCTGAAGAGAGGCAGCAGCCTTTTCAGTACTTACAGGGGCAGGCAGGATGATTGACTCAGCTCGCCTTGTAACATCAGCTAATCGAGCCTTGCCACACAGTTACTGTGAACGGCTGAAGCAAGGGGAAACTACAGCCGTTACTTTTTCTAAGGACATGCAGCTGTACTGTATGAATATATGATGATGGCATCCTGTCGGGTAAAATATTCCGGAGGTAAAATAGTCCCCCATTCTAATATCCGGGCGGGGACTACTCAGGAGGATGCCGTCATCAGGAAAGACAAGACTGGCATTCTTCGGATCGGAACGTGGAATGTTAGATCCCTTAATCGGGTAGGGAGGGTAAAAAATTTAAAAAGAGAAATGGATAGGTTGAAGTTACACATAGTGAGGATTAGTGAAGATCGGTGGAAAGAGGAACAGGATTTCTGGTCAGGCGAATACAGGATTATAAATACAAAGCCAGTTGGGAGTATTACAGGACTGATAATGAACAAGAAAATAGGAATGCGGGTAAACTACTACGAACAGCGCAGTGGTCGCATCATCACAGTCAAGATTGATACGTAGCCAACACCGACAACAGTAGTACAGGTTTATATGCCAACTAGGTCTGCATATGATGAGAAGATCGATGAAATGTACGAGAAGGTAAAGGAAATTATTCAGATAATTAAGGGAGAGAGAAAAGGAAAAGGAAGATAGTAGGTGAATATGGACTGGGCAAAAGAAATGAAAGAGGAAGCCGCCTAGTAGAATTTTGCATAATTTAGTTATAGCAGGAGACACTGGGAGAGAGATTTTATAATGGTAAGGCATAGATTTCGGAACCAGATTTTAAATTGTAAGACATACCCAGGATCAGATATAGAATCTGACCCTATTTTATTGATCATGAATTGTAGACTGAAAAAACTGCAGAAAGGCAGGAAAATAAGGAGATGGGAACTGGATAAATTGAAGGAACTTCAGAGGAAGCTTTAGGCACAAATTGGCGGATACGGGGGGAAATTGTTAGCATTTAGAGATGAAATAGTGAAGGCAGCCGATGATAAAATAGGTAGGAATACCTACAAAGAAAAGTTCTTGGATATCACAGGAAATAACAAATTGAATCGATGAAAGAAGAAAATATAAAAATGCAGTAAATTAAACTGGCAAAATGAAGTACAGATGACTAAGAAATGAGATTGACAGGAGGTGCAAAATAGCTAAGTAGGAGTGGCTAGAAGGCAAATGCAAGTCAGTAGAAGAATGTATAAATAGAGAAAAAATTGATACCGCCTACAGGAAAGTAAAACAGACATTTGTAAACAAGAAAAATAGGTCTATGAATTCAAGAACTTGGATGGTAAACCTGTTTTCAGCAAAGAACAGAAAGCTAAATGGTGGAAGGAATATATAGAGGGGCTCTATAAAGAAAATGAACTTAGAGAAAATATGGTAGGAAGGGAAGAAGAAGTAGATGAACATAAAATAGGAGATACTATACTGAGAGATGAATTTGACAGAGCACTGAAAGCCCCAATAAGAAACAGGGCCTATGGAGTAGATGGCATTCCCTCAGACCTACTGAAGTCTCTTGGAAAACTAGCCACGACGAAACTATGTATATATAAGATGTATGAGGCAGGCGAAATCCCCTCAGACATTAAAAAAGATGTAACAATCCCCATTCCAAAGAAAGCAGGCGCAGACAGGAGTCAAAGATACAGAATCATCAGTTTAATAAGTCGTGATTGCAAAATATTAACACGAATTATTTACAGAAGGATGGAAAAGTGCTAAATGTTCAAATGTTCAAATGTTTGCTAAGCTTATGGGACTTAACTACGGGGTCATCAGTCCCTAAACTTACAAACTACTTATCAACTATCTTATACTAAAGACGGCACAATTATCCATGCCCGATGGGGGATTCGAATCCCCGTCCGTAGTGGCCGTGCAGACCGTGACTGGAGCGCCTCAGTCTCCTCGGCCACCGCGGCCGGCTGGAAAAGTGCTAGGAGAACACGAAGGGAGAGAACAGTTTGGATTCAGGAGATATGTAGGAACACGGGAGGCAATACTCACTTTACGGCTTATCTTAGAAGTCAGAGTAAGGAAAGACAAACCTACATTTCTAGATTTGGAATACACTCTTTCAAATTCTAAAGCAAGCAAAAGTAAAATATAGGGAACGGAAGGTTATTTACAACTAGTACAAAAACCAGACGGCGGTAGTTAAAGTTGAAGGGCATGACAGGGATGCAGAGGTTGGGATGAGAGTAAGACAGGGTTGCAGCCTTTCTCCAACGTTATTCAATTTGTACACTGAGCAAGCTATAAAGGAAACCAAGGAGAAATTTGGAAGAGCAGTTGAACGGAATGGACAGTGTGTTGGAAGGTGCGTATAAGATGAACATTAACAAGAACAAACCAAGGGTAACGGAGTGCAGTCTAAGAAAATCAGTCGATGCTGTAGGAATTAGATTAGGTGACGAAACAATAAAGGCGGTAGATGAGTTTTGTTACTTGGGCAGTAAAATAACACATGATGGTCGCAGTACAGAGGTTATAAAATGCAGACTCGTAATGGGAAGGAAAGCGTTTATGTAAAAGAGAAATTTATTAACATCGAATATTACTTTTAGCGTAAAGAAGTCTTTTCTGAAGGCGTTTGTGTGGACTGAAACATGGACGATAAAAAGTGTGGACAGGAAGAGGATAGGGGCTTTTGAATGTTGGTGCTACAGAAGAATGCTGAAGATATGGTTGATCGCGTAACTAATGAGGAGGTATTGAACAGAATTGGGGAGAAAAGGATTTTCTGGCATACCTTCACTAAAAGAAGAGATCGCTTGGTAGGACACATTCTTAGACATCAGGCACTAGTGAAGTTAGCATTAGAGGGAAATTTTTGGGATAAAAATCGCTGAGGGAGACCAAAAGATGGATACAGTAAGCATAGTCAAACGGATGTGGGTTGCCGTTCTTATGAGGAAATGCAGAGGCTTGCTCAGGATAGAGTAAGATGGAGACCTGCATCGAACCAGTCTTCGGACCGAAAACCACAACACGACAAAACTCTCTGGAAAGCGATCTTGACACATCACAATATTATATACAATAATTGATTGTCCTATCATCGTGGGTAGCCTATGATGTGAAGAGACGGTACCGCGGTCCATCGGCCCGCGCTGTCTTCCCGCGTAGGCGCTCTCAGGCCCTCCAGAAGCTTCCAGACGCAGTGCTGCAACTATATGAGCAGGATGCCTTGCCAACACCGGCGTTCAGGGATTTTACTCCTGATGACGATGGCGGAGCTCACAACTGAGGAGGGCTGTTGGTGGGGGTAAGTGGCCTTCACGGAAAAGTCCTGTCAGCGCTCTGCTCTGTTCCGTCCTACAGGGAGACCAAACATCAGTTTCCTGTTACCTGCCAGCAGAGGCGGATCAAAGGGAGGGGGGCGGCAGGAGGGGGGGGCGAATGGTCGTTCGCCTCCCCTCCCTCCCAGCATTTTTTTTTTTTTTTTTAAGTTCGCTTCACTTCACTGCACTGAGTCTTCAAAAGTGTGAGAATTTTGTTTGATTGGGCGTGGGGTAAAAAGGGGCGGTCGGTACTTGTGTCTTTCCTCTGAGCCAGAGGTTTACCTGACGATGAAAAACACATACACAGGGAGACATGATAAGAGATATCAGATCGAAAACGAAACGATTTAGGTGTTCTATCTTCCCGCGCGCTATTAGAGAATGGAACGGTAGAGAATGGTTATGAAAGTGGTTAATGAACCCTGTGCCAGGCACTTAAAATGTGATTTGCAGAGTATCTATGCAGATGTAGATTTATTTTTACTTAAATCATTCACTGCCACCGCCACGTCAGGCATGGTAATGAATGTGTTAAACAGGAATACGCTGTTGGTGCATCAGGTAGGAGAAAACTGGAGTAATTTATAACTCACTAGCTTAAGCCCGCGGCTTCGCTTGCGTGTTGGTTGATTATGATAGATAACGCGCGAAACTTCAAATCGAGTAAAAAAAAAAAAAAAAAAAAAAAAAAAAAAAAAAAGATGTATTAAAAGAAATTTCTTTTCTACTGCTTTATTTATTTATTCTTATATTTCCTTATTCGTATGCTTATCCTTACAGAGAAAGGGCTGAAGACATTGTAGTACGTATAGTCCAAAGATATGGTCTGTGGCATCATGTTTTGCTGTATGTAACCTCCTTGCTATAGAATCACAAATGTCATCGGTGGCCTTCAGTCCGATCTTTTTTTATAATTTGACGACTTTCAACCACCATATCTTCCACCCTCTTGTAGCAATCGGCATGCAACTGCTATGGTGTGCCGGCCGCGGTGGCCGAGGGGACTGAGGCGCCCCAGTCACGGTCAGCACGGCCACTACGGTCGGGGGTTCGAATCCCTCATCGGGCATGGATATTTGTGCCGTCCTAGTTCGTAAGTAGTTCATAAGTAGTTTGTAAGTTTAGGGACTGATGACCCCGTAGTTAGGTCCCATAAGCTTAACAAACATTTTAACATTTGCTATGGTGTTGTAGAGGAATTCTTCATCTACACTTTTATTTATTAAGAAAATCAAACTTTCACTTAAATAAACAAGAACAAACTAAACTAAAGCAAGGAACAAATATCAATAACCGAACACTTTCACACCAAAGAGTATATTTAAACACAGCCGGGAATTAACTTATTCCCACACAGCCCCCCTTCCAAAGTGCGGAGCACCTGGGATGTAGGGGTATTTAAACTTGATCACTCTTCCTGCCCTTGTACGAACAATTGGTGTTGGTGTTGAGTCATGTCGAATGGTCACCTGTGAGTCCGGAGTAACTTCTTCTAGGCCAATTGTATCTTCGTATGATCGATAATTTATGGTTTCTTCGAGTCCGTGTCCTTCTGTGCTGTTTGTCTGGTCATCTGACGTTGGTTCTGGCATCACCCAAGCTGGTTTCAGTCTTTCCACTGACACTTTACTGTTCTTCCCATTCTGAAGGATCTCAAATGTGTGTTGACCTCGTTTTAAAACTTGGTAGGGGCCTGTATATGGAGGTTGAAGAGGTGTCCGTGCAGAATCAGTGCGCAGCATTACATGTGTGCAGTCTGCCAGTGCCTTGTGTACAAAAACAGGGTGTGAACCATGATGTATAGCTGGTGTTTGCCGAATCTTAGCCACATGATCTCGAATCCTCTGTACCAATAATGGTAATTCTGTCTGGTCTGGAAGCGGGGCAGCAGAAAGGAATTCAGATGGGATTCTTAAAGGTTCTCCATACACCATCTCAGCTACTGATGCGCCAATATCAGCTTTGTATGCTGTCCGTAATCCCAAAAGTACCAACGGAAGTGCTTCAGTCCAACTTTCTTGATGGCACATAAGTGAAGCCTTCAGAGTTCGATGCCATCTTTCCACCATTCCATTGCTGGAAGGGTGGTAACTGTTAGTGTGGTGGTGCTGAAAGCCACACAGTTTAGCCAGCTCGCTGAACAGAGTGGATTCGAATTGTCTTCCTTGGTCTGTTGTTATGTGCAAGGGACAACCGAAACGTGACAACCAGTGTGCGACGAACGCCTTTGCAACAGTCTCAGCTGATATGTCTGGCAGTGGTATGGCTTCAGACCATCTTGTGCATCTATCCACCAATGTGAGTAAATATCGGAAACCTTCAGAGACTGGTAGAGGACCTACGATATCGAGATGAATATGACCGAATCTTGGTGGTAGGCCTGAAAACTGTCCCACCTCAGGATGTACATGACGTCCCACCTTACACCGCTGACAGTGAAGGCAAGTGCGGGACCAACAACGGATGTCTTTCTTAATTGATGGCCAGACAAAACGTTCTGTTATCATTTTCACTGTGGTGTTTGCCCCTGGATGTGCGAGATTGTGCACACTGTCAAATACTACTTTACGAAATTGTGGTGGGACATAGGGGCGCGGCAGCTTTTGAGAAATATCACACCATAACTTAACACCACCATCTGGAACCTCTACTTGTTGCAATTGCAGACTTGATGACCTATCCCTCAGTAACTCTTGAAGCTGATGATCTGTCTTCTGAGCTTTGGCGAGGTCTTCATACTTAAATATTGTAACTGCCTCACATGCACGGGAGAAATAGTCAGCCACTATGTTTTCTGCACCACGAATATGTCGCACATCTGTAGTAAATTGGCAAACAAACTCAATGTATCTCAACTGACGAGGTGAGCACTTATCACTTGCATTTTGGAAGGCTGGCACAATAGGTTTGTGATCTGTATATATCGTTACTGGATGAGCTTCGACATGAGGACGGAAGTGTTTCACACTCTCATAAATAGCCAACAGCTCCCTATCGTAGGCACTCCAGTTTGTTTGTTGTGGCAGTAGTTTTTTCGAAAAGAAGCCTAGTGGCTGCCAACAATCGTTCACTTTCTGATGTAATGCTGCCCCGATCGCTGTTTGGCTTGCATCAACTGCCATTACTAATTGCGCATCCGATACTGGGTGTGCAAGTGACACTGCTTGTTTCAAACTGTCCTTCAAAGCTCGGAAAGCATTGTCCATTTCAGGTGTCCACTTCAGCAAACGTTTTCCGTTTGTGTAGCGTCCGGCGAGTGCATCTGTAAGCGGAGCTTGGATAGCTGCTGTTCCTGGTAAATGCCGACGATAAAAATTTATCATTCCTAACAAACGTCGAAGTTGTCGGTAAGTCTTTGGACGTGATAGTTCCTGCAATGCAGCTAATTTTTCTGGCAAGGGAGAGATTCCATCACGTGACACCTTATATCCGAGGAAAGCCACTTCACTTTTACCTAAAATGCACTTTTCTTCATTCAGCACCACACCAACGTCTTCTAATCTTTGTCGCACTTCAGCTACATGTTTGGTATGTGATTGTGCATTGCCAGAGAACACTAAAATGTCGTCCAGATACGCAAAGACGAAAGGCAATCCCTGCAGCACTTCATCTATAAATCGTTGCCAGGTTTGGGCTGCATTTTTGAGCCCAAAAGGCATCCGCAAGAACTCGAAAAGACCAAACGGCGTGATAACCGCTGTTTTAGGTATGTCCATTGGTGCTACAGGAATCTGATTATATGCTTTCCGGCAATCCAAGACTGTAAAAATTGTTGCCCCTGCCAATGCATATGTGAAATCATGAATATGAGGGATAGGATATTTGTCAGGAATTGTTCTGGCATTTAACCCACGATAATCCCCGCAAGGGCGCCATGAACCATCTTTTTTCCTCACCAAATGGAGTGGAGCTGCCCAGGCACTGTCAGATCGTCGAATGATACCAGCGTTCAGCATTTCTTCGAAAACTGTCTTAATTTCCAAAAGATTATCTGGTGAAATTCTACGGACACGACTCGCAACCGGAGGTCCTGTACTTGTACGTATATAATGCAGTGTCTTATGTTTCACACTGTGTAAGATTGGCTGTTGCTGCAAATTGCTGATATGACATATTGTCTTGTCTGCATCACTGCCTACTACTCCTTTAACTCCATTACTATATTCTTTACATATGAGCCGGTCTGAAGACACGTCCACCAACAGTGCAAAATGAGCCAGAAAATCTGCTCCTAGGATAGGTGTGGAAATGTCTGCAACTACAAAAGTCCACTTGAAATCAGTTTCAAAACCAATGTTGATTATCAATTCCTTGTGGCCTAGTGTCTTGATTCTGGAATAATTGACAGCTAGCAGTTGTAAGGGCTCTATTACTGACGTGTCAGGTGTAAAATATGTCGGAAGAGTGCTAACTTCTGAACCAGTATCCACCAGAAAGACTAAACCTGACCGTTTGTCAGTTATATACAATCTATGCGATTTACTAACACATTTCTGTTCAAGCGCTCGTTCAAACTGAGGATCACAAGATTTAGCATTTACTGTGGGTACATTACCGTCGTGCCGGGTTCTGACAAAAGCTGCTAAGCGACGTTTCCCGCGTCGTCGGCGCCTTTTGAAGATGACGCGACCCATGGCGCCTATTGTGGGCCGCCCTCGCCATTTGGGTAACTACACGGTTTCGTGCACTTCGTAGCCTGTGGTCCGAACCGCCTATGGTACCAGCAGATGCCGGGATTGTCCTCTTGAGCGTCAGTGTGTTTCTCAGTCGATAGATTAGCGGAACGCCGTGCCCGCGGCCATCTGTTTGTCTCCATCCGACGTTCTAATGCTTGCAATCGGTCGGCCAAATTTTCCAGCGTCGTTTGTAAATCTAGTTGCGCTCCTGATAAATTTGGAGTTCGTCGACTGGATCCTGCGACGTAAAGTTGCGTATGTTTATCTGTCACCTCTAAAACCTGGTTACTTTGTGCGTTCTCAGTATTTGTTGGTGTTAAAGACGCTACTGCTGCTGAGCCTACAGTGTCGTATGCGCGATCAGCTACACGTATCAGTTTTTCTAAACACTGACCTACATGTGCTATTAGCGTTAATTGCACTTCCAAAGGCAGCTGTCGTTGCCAGATGTGGAGCAACAACTCGTTTGAAACTACATTAACCTCCACCATAGACCGTAAGTGTCTCCAGTACTCTGATGGTGTTCTGTCGCCTCTTTTCTCATAATATAACAACTGTGTGATCTTCTGTGCAGGTGTCTTGGTACTACGAGTGATCAATGCTGTCTTGAGAGCGTGGTAGGCGCGATGGCGTGGAGGTTGTTGAATTATATCAGAGACTACGGCTGTAGCCCTCTGATCCAAATTGCTGACGGCTAACGTAAACTGTTCTTGGTCGTCTGTAATTTTCTGCTGTGTGAAAATATTCTCTAAAATTGCGAACCATATTTCCGGTTGCGCTGGCGAAAACTGAGGGGCTCGTAACTGTAACCGCGGTGCGGACGGCGCTAATGTCATATTTTGTGTGTGGCCTTCCACTCTTGCATGCGTTTGCGGCATAGAAGATACAGCCGGAATTGGTAAATTCATTGTGGCTGAGCTCTCATCATTGCTTGGCGTAGAAACTTCCAGAACCTCTAGCTGCCGCTGTAGTTGTTGAATTTCTTCTTGAATTGCGAGAATCGATTTCTCCGCGTCTTCCATTGCTATTAACACACTCTAAACAAGGCTGTGATTATTGTGCGTGGACTATTTTCGTCGTGAGGTCACCAATTATGTAGAGGAATTCTTCATCTACACTTTTCTTTATTAAGAAAATCAAACTTTCACTTAAATAAACAAGAACAAACTAAACTAAAGCAAGGAACAAATATCAATAACCGAACACTTTCACACCAAAGAGTATATTTAAACACAGCCGGGAATTAACTTATTCCCACAGTGTACAACGGGAGACTTCGGTCAACATTCGTTTGCGTTCTGTAGTTTTCGCTGCAGAGCGAAATATTAACACACACAAGGTATAATTTTATATACACCGATAACTTTCCATCCCAATATACTCAACCCTTTTATCATTATCAACCCTCAAGCAACAATGGAACCAATAAAACCCTTTTCAAAGAGTAAATATAGTTTTCAAAGAGTAATTATTCTTGCGCATTTTGCGTTGTATTCTTCAAATTACGAAATATCTATCAGATCGTTATAAAACCGTGCCCAAAGCCTTCCTCATTAGTAACTGAACAAATATTTAAGTCTCTGCGTCTTGTCGTTGGGACGTGATAAGCGTACACCGAACAGACATTCACATTAATATATATAGATAAATAGCTATCCGATCACCATAGAACCGTGCCTAAAGCCTTCCCCGGGTAGACATTAGTAACTGTACAAATTTTTAGCTCTTTATGTCTTGTAATTCAGACGGGATAAACGTACACCGAACAGACATTCACATTTATAGATATAGATTCTGTTCTACAATTGTGGTAGATACATGTATCTTGAAACTAACGTATTCTGGAAGTAGATAATAGCATTGACTCCTAGGAGTGTAGACTACCTTACCTACAAGTAAATAAATACTCTCCGGGTGTTTCTGCGCACAGGCTCAAACGCTGACTTAAAGGACCGCTTCAGCGTTGTGGAGCACCCTGCAGCAGCGCCTCGTGGCGTAGCTGTGGAGGTAGAGTGGGGACTCGCCAGCTCCATCATGAGTTTACCGACAGACTATACTACGTTTTTGTCCTGGTTGGGAAATGTAGAACTGGCACTGCCAGAAACAAGTATCAACAGGAAAACGACCCACGTTGATGGAAAGCAAGGGACATTGTACCTTGATCCCTCTTAAGCGTTCATACGAGTAGCAGCAGCAGATGTAACCTAGTAGCTATGAAGTGATAAGACGCATGATTTTTCTTTAATCTTGACGTTATCAGTGACTGATTATATCATCGAAGCGGATGAATCCAGGCTGTGAGATTAATGCAGAAACTTACGGACATCGACCGCCCCAATGCTAAGGACGGAAAACCGTCTGAGATAGCGCGAAGAGAAATTAGTGCCAGGTAGCACCAGCTACGAACTAATAACCAAGCAGTTGTGTCTCATATATATATAAACACTGCGAGAGAGGCAGTCTGCATGATGGCGGGGCTTATCACGGGGGGGGGGGGGGGGGTACATTCGTATAATATTTTTAATAAATGAAGGAAGGAAGCTTGGAGTTTAACGTCCCATCGACAGCGTGGTCGTTAGAGACGGATTAATAAATGAGAATAATAGTCACATTCGCAAAGCGTGACTATAATTCTGATTTTTAAAACATATACCAGTTCACTGTCTTTCCAATAGGAAACAATGTTTTCCATACTTATTAATTCGTAGAATAACTAACAAATATACTGCTTCCACTTACATTATAGCTTGCCAGACAACTACAAAGGAGACATTAGAGAGAGATTCGACATCACGCGGAGGCTTACTGTACGAACCATTCGCGAGTGTAAAACTAATTGACCATAAGGAGGTTTACGGAGTATAGATCGAGATGAAAATGAAGGTAATTAATATTTTCGTCGACTTTTTTTCCAGAGTGCGTGACAGGAATTGTTTGCTATCTCGTTGTTTGTAGACGTCTTATAAATGTTTAACTAATGCAGTGCATTCGCTCAAAAGGATCAAATGTTTAGATTAAAATTTTTGGAAACCTATCGGACCAAACTGACAAGGTCATCAGTCCCTCGACTTACTATCTACTTAAAGTTACTTAAAGTAACTTATGCTCAGGACTAAACACACACACACACACACACACACACACACACACACACACACACACACACGCACACATGCCCGTGGGAGGACTCGAACCGCAGGCCGCGGTGGCCGAGCTGACTGCGCCGCGCCAGTCACAGTCTGCACGGCCACTACGGTCGGGGATTCGAATCCCCCCTCGGGCATGGATATTCGTGCCGTCCTTAGTATTAGCTAGTTCAGAAGTTGTTTGTAAGTTTAGGGACTGATGATCCCGTAGTTAAGTCCCATAAGCTCTACAAACATTTGAACATTTGAGGACTCGAACCACCGACGATAGAGGCCATGTAATGTGTGACATGGCCCCCTAGACTGCACGGCCCAAAAGGATCAACTTTGCTTCAACATTTCTCTATTATTATTATTTTTTTTTTTTTTTTTTTTTTAGAAATGTGATAAAAATGTGCACTTAATCATCTCACCTGCATAGCCTCTTTTTAATTCCAAGTATATCGTTATAAATTGCAACGGTTTTTTGCTTTCGGGAGTGAAGGCCAATCAATTTTATCGTGTCCTGCACGTGAACACGCTACGAGCACAAGAAACGCCAAATTCACTGCGCAATATTGGAATGCTTGCTGTTATGCAATGTTGATATAATGTACGCTACTCTTACGACAACGGAAGCCTTTCAAAGCTGAATGATAAGTTACTTAGGAAACAATGTAAAGTGCTCTTATACTACAACAAAAGAGAACATTTTATAATCAGAATCAACAGTGTAAAAATTAGAAGTAGCTTCTAGACTTTAATAAAAAAATTTTTTGACATATTCGTCCATATATAAAAAGAGTCATATATCATGTCTATAAGAAGGCGCAATGTCATCTGATATGGCATTTCTCAAGTCCCAGTCAGGAATACTTACTGCTACAAGATCACACACTCAAGAGCTTTCAAATTAGGGCAACTCACAAGAAACCTCGAAGATATATACGTGAAGATGTTTTTGATTAAAGCTGAATACCCATCTTTGACTCTGACCAGGACATATTCTTTATTTGTTGACTGCTTTAGATCTTTGACTCTGAACAGGACATATTCTCTATTTGTTGACTGCTTTACATCTTTCACTCTGACCAGGACATACTCTCTATTTTTTAGCTGTGTTAGAAGCATTTTTCACATCTGATTCGTAAATTTTATTCTACCGCTGTTCATTAGCTCCTTTAGGTGACATAGGTTGAGAATTAAGATTTCAAAATTGTATTCACAAAAACTTAAATATATGCAGTCTTTTGGATTATTGTCCTAAACTACTTAACACCTTATACATTTAAAGTTAATCAAAGAAATGATAATTAACAGAAAAATACTACCACCTTCTACCATTGTCATGACGTCCAACGGGTCTCAGCACACGCTAAATTTAGCTGGATATTAATCGTGATATCTCGATAACGGATGATGATTATTTGAAAAAAAAAATAGTTTTGACTGTATCCATTTATCTTTCTTCGCCCAAAGTTTGCACCAATTCGTACGAGCTTAAAGGGTAGCAGTCACAGGCTTCGAAAACCTCCCACAAAACAGATTTCTTTCCATGCAAAGTAAAATCCGAGCTATCAACGAACAAATGGTGCCGTCAGCTGAGCATTATTTTTCGCCCAATTGACATTTTTCAAAAGAATTAAACGATTTGCCGCTGTGGAGTGGCCGAGCGTTCTAAGGCGCCTAGCTGCGAAGCGCGCTGCTGCTCGCCGTCGGAGGTTCGAGACCTCCCTCGGACATGAGTGTATTTGTTGTCCTTAGCATAAGGTAGTTTAAGTACTTTGGAAGCCTAGGGACTGATGACCAGAGAAGTTAAGATTTACAAACATTTGAACATTTTTTAATTAACCGATTTGCATAATTTATCTGGTTGCCTGCTTCGGTTTGTTGTTATAATGGTACTATCTACTGTAACATAGCAACAGTAAGGTATACTGCTTACACAAATCGGCGCTGATTCGAGATAAAACTATAAAGTATATTCCTCCATGTTGTTAGATTGGAACCGATCTCCAGGACTCCTGAAAATTACGATTCTGCAATCGACGTTTGCAAACATGGTAATACACTCCTGGCCGTTAAAATTTTTACACCACAAAGATGACGTGCTACAGACGCGAAATTTAACAGACAGGAATGATGCTGTGATATGCAAATGATTAGCTTTTCAGAGCATTAACACAAGATTGGCGCCGGTGGCGACACCTACAACGTGCTGATATGAGGAAACTTGCCAACCGATTCCTCATACACAAACAGCAGTTACCTGTTTTAAACGTGGTTGTGATGCCTCGTGTAAGGAGGAAAAATGCGTACCATCACGTTTCCGACTTTGATAAAGATCGGATTGTATCCTATCGCGATTGCGGTTTATCGTATCGCTGCTCGCGTTCGTCGCGATCCAGTGACTGTTGGCAGAATATGGAATCGGTGGGTTCAGGAGGACAATACGAAACGCCGTGCTGGATCCCAACGGCCTCGTATCACTAGTAGTCGAGATGACAAGCATCTTATCCGCATGGCTGTAACGAATCGTATAGCCACGTCTCGATCCCTGAGTCAACAGATGGGGACGTTTGCAAGACAACAACCATCTGGACGAACAGTTCGACGACGTTTGCAGCAGCATGGCCTATCAGCTCGGAGACCATGGCCGCGGTTACCTTTGACGCTGCATCACAGACAGTAGCGTCTGCGATGGTGTACGCAATGACGAACCTGGGTGCACGAGTGGCAAAACGTCATCTTTTCGGATGAATCCAGTTTCTGTTTACAGCATCATGATGTTCGCATCCGTATTTGGTGACATCGCAGTGAACGCACATTGAAAGCGTGTATTCGTCATCTCCATACTGGCGTATCACCCGGCGTGATGGTATGGGGTGCCATTGGTTACACGTCTCGGTCACCTCTTGTTCGCATCGACGGCACTTTCAACAATGGCCGTTACATTTCAGATGTGTTTCAACCCGTGGCTCTACTCTTCATTCGATCCCTGCGAAACCCTACATTTCAGCAGGATAATGCACGACCGCATATTGCAGGTCATGTACGGGCCTTTCTGGATACGGAAAATGTTCGACTGCTGCCGTGGCCAGCACATTCTCCAGATCTCTCACCAATGGTAAACGTCTGGTCAATGGTGTCCGAGCAAATGGTTCGTCACAATACGCCAGTATTGATGAACTGTGGTATCGTGTTGAAGCTGCATGGGTATCTGTACCTGTACACGCCATCCAAGCTCTGTTTGACTAAATGCCCAGGCGTATCAAGGCCGTTACTACGGCCAGAGGTGGTTGTTTTGGGTACTGATTTCTCAGGATCTATGCACCCAAATTGCGTGAAAATGTAATCACATGTCAGTTTTAGTATAATATGAATACCCGTTTATCAACTGCATTTCTTCTTAGTGTAGCAATTTTAATGACCAGTAGAGTATTAATGTGTCAACACGAAAATTAAAGTACAAATTTTTAATATTAATTATATAAAGAAACGTATATTTCTATATGAACTTTGGCATAGATTTTCACAAAAATAAAATCATGGTGTACGTACCCGTTAAGAGAGGTAAAAGGAAGGATTTTTTTTTCATATTTATAAATGTGATGTTACCTTCTTTATCAGACATGTAAATTTTCAAGTGTAAAACTACTACTACTAATAATAATGATAATTTTTCCAAATACCTTTGAAACAAGCAATTAACAGGAACCCGGATTCAAGAAGTCAAGAAAGATCTGGATGAAACAATATAACAGCAAAACTGCAACACATAAACTGATTATGAAAAAAGTGCTGCTTATGGAACGATTCCCAGGTAGGAAGCAGCAGACAAATGGCTGATAAAGATCCCAGGAGATAAAACAGGGACGTAGTGAGAAAATGAAGTAGTAATGAAGTGCGTAGAAGGAACAAAATTGGTTCGTATTCTTTTGGTATCATCGCGAAGAAAAAAGAAATAATAATAATAATGATGATGATACGTGAACAGAGGAAATTGAATTGCTACCAAATTTTGTCCTCTGTAACGATCAGATGCTATGGCAGAAATGTCATACAAATGTGATATTGTTTAGTGAGATCGCATTTAAGGACGTTCATATTGAAATGGTTCATTTACAGTAACCACGCGAATACCGGGCAGCTAGGTCCATGATGTCAACAGTGGAAGTAGAAACGTGGTAGTAATGAGGTGTGAAATTAACATTTCTTTTATTGAAGTCGTTATTTCACTTATTGTTCTGTAAGAGTAATTCGGAGGCCTTATCACGAAATATTAATGAATTTCGTAATATTTAGTTTCTCCATCTTCGATAATTACGACGAGAGAAAGAGGAAATAGAAAAGGGAAGGAAGAAATGGCCTGACACAGGAAGGAGGAGAAGGGAGTCAGGGGGAGGTGGACAGAGACGAGGAATGGATAGAGGGGGGAAGGAGGGGGAAGAGGAGACAAACGAGACGATGAGATAGACAGAGGGGACGGAGAGTGGATGGACTGAAAGTACAAAACTATTGCTTTGCTCAAGAGAAATTATACGTCGCATGCTCCAGAGTTGGTAAAATATCCAATCTTTATTTACAAAGAGAAAATGGACACACAAAGAAATTAGTAAATCCACTGACTAGCTTTACAATAATAATGATTTTAGGATGAAACATATTTTTCCTATTTTTCTTTTAATCCACACAACCAAGGCAACACGTATCAGGGTATTTATTTCACTGGCAAATTTTCTCGGTGAGTCAGTGTGCGAAAGAATTCTTTTATTTACTTTCCCACTGATTTATTTCATACCAGACTCAGGTTCAGCGAATTGTGGCTGGGCTGATCAGGTATTTATTGGAGCGTTATCGTGCTTTATGGTGGTTGCAGTGCTACCGCCTTGTAATGATTCAGCTCAGTGGAATTCGTGATATGAATACTGACATGCCTGTTTTTACTGGTTAATATTTCCGCTTGTTTGATACTGTTTAGAAATGTTTTGTTGTGGTCTTCAGTCCGCCGACTGGTTTGATACAGATCTCCAAGCTACCCTGTCCTGTGTAAGCCTCTTCGTCTCAGAATAAGAACAGCAACCTCCATCGTTTTTTATCTGCTTACTGTATTCGTTTCACTTTCTCCCTCTATGATTTTTACCCCACACACTTCTTTCTAAAGGTGACGGTTCCTTGATGTCTCAGTATGTGTCCCTTGATACCCATTCTCTTAGTACATACCAGAAATTCCAAATGTTCAAATGTTTGTTAAGCTTATGGGACTTAACTACGGGGTCATCAGTCCCTAAACTTACAAACTACTTATGAACTACTTACGAACTAGGACGGCACAAATATCCATGCCCGAGGGGGGATTCGAACCCCCGACCGTAGTGGCCGTGCTGACCGTGACTGGAGCGCCTCAGTCACCTCGGCCACCGCGGCCGGCCCAGAAATTCCTTTCATCCTCGATTCCGTTGAGCACCTCCTCATTAGTTACGTTATCTAGCTATCTTATATTCATTATTCGCCTGTAGCACCACTTTACTTTCACTCCCATACAATCTTACATTTCAGACAAATGCTGTCAGAAAGGACTTCCTAATATTTAAATTAATATTGGATGTTCCCAAGTTTCGCTTCTTCAGAAACGCTATTCTTCCCATAGCCATTCTGCATTTTATATCTTCTTTACTTCGGTCATCAGAAGTTATTTTGCTACTTCTTTCAGCAACGCCTGATTTTCTGACACTACATTCCATTACGCTTGTTTTGCTCTTGTTAATGTTCATTTATATCCTCCTTTCAAGACAATTCCCATTCCGTTCAACTGTTCTTTCAGGTCTTTTGATGTTTCTGAAAGAATTACTATTTCACCAGCAAACCGCAAAGTTTTTATTTTCTTTCCCTGAACTTTAATTCTCTCCAAAGCTCTCCTTGCATTCCTTCACAGCTTGCTCAATGTACAGACTCAACAACATTGGGAAAAGCCTGCAACCCTGTCTTACTCCCTTCCCAACCACTGCGTCCGTCCTTCGACTGTGATAACTGCTGTCTGGTGTTTGTACAAGTATAATATAACTCCGAGCTCCCTATATTTTACCCCTGCTACCTTCAGAATTTGAAAGAGTGTATTCCAGTCAATACTGTCAAAAGCTTTCTTCAGATCAAGATATGCTAAAAACGTAGGTTTGCCTTTCCTTAATATCTCTTGTAAGATAAGTCGTAATGTGAATTGCCTCCCCTGTTCCTACATTTCTCCTAAATCCAAACCGATGTTCCCTAAGAGCGGATTCCATCAGTTTTTCCATTCGTATTTTGCATCTATGACCTATTAAACTGATAGTTATGTAATTATCACATTTGTCTGCATTTGCGTTCTTTGGTATTGGGATTACTGTATTATTCTTGAAGGCGTAAGGTATTTTCCTTGTCTCATACATCTTGCATATCAGGTGAAACAATTTCTTCGTGCCTGGCTCTCCTAACGATGATAGCAGCTCAGACAGAACATCATCTACTCCTGGGGCCTTGTTTCTACTCAAATCTTTCAGTGCTCTGTCAAATTCTTATCGCAGTATAGTATCTTCTATCTCATCTTCCTCTACTTCGTCTTCCATTTCTAGAATACAGCCACAAAGTTTATTTCCTTTGTACAGGCCTTCTATATATTTCTTCCACTTTTCAACTTTCCCTTCTTTGCTTAGTACTGGTTTTCAATCTGACAAGAAAAGTATATGGGGTCGAACAGACATCTGTATGAACGTTTGCTTGCAGGATCTCTAGGTACACCTCAATATGCTGGTGGGTGTCGTTTTTCTGCAAAACTCTGCGATCATGCTCTAGATAGCACTGTAGATGTAATTGTAGACGCCATACATAATGCAGATATCTTAACTATAACTTATGTAATAATCATCGTACATGTTCTCTAGCGTATTGTCATCAAAAGCCGTGATGATAGTTGCAACTTAAACCTTCTTCTCGGAAGACTGTTGGTATTCACTGTCACTGCTTCCATCGCTTCTTCCCGCACTTACCGTAGCACTACTGCTTGCAATGAGTTGTTCGTCATTATCATCCCTGTTATCATCATTATGTGTTAGTGTTACAACAGTATCTAACTTATGCTCATATTTCTGTACCATAACAGATACGAGAAAGCATGAGAATGATTCATCTTCTACACTAATACCATCGTCACGAAGGAGGGTTCTTCGTAACTTCATCTCAACCAATCGCAATACGTTAGCAGGACTGATTACCAATCACCGTCCCATTTGACGCTTCACCACACAAATAACGTCACAAAACGCATCATTGGAGGCACACTGCACTGTCCCTACTGGCGAACCGACAGCTCAACGTACAATGTGGCAAGGCACACGCAGAGGCCTCTAACGGACGACTGCAGAGTTTTGCTGATCCGGGAGTATCGTATCGCTAGAGCAATAAGGGATCTTTATCTCTCATGCGATTTTGATGTATATGTGTTTGTTCGAGCCCAAGTACTTTCCTTGTGAGTTATCGATATTCATACTGCTGTTTTTCTTGACTCTAAATGTCTCCTGTAAGCGGTATCTATCTTTCCCCTAATTACACATAGTTATACATTCTTCTCCGGTCTTGCATTTTTCCTCAAGCCACTCCTGATTAGCCAGTCTACACTTCCTGTAAACCTCATTTTTCAGACGTCTGTGCTCCCTTTTACCTGCTTCACTTAAGTCATTTTTATATTTTCTCATTTCATAAATTATGTTCAGTATCTCTTGTGTTATCTATGGATTTCTATTAGGCCTTGTCCTCCTGCCTATATCATCCTCTGCGGTCTTTCACTCCTGTCTCAGAGCTACGCATTCATCTTCTACTGCATTACGTACCCCTGTTTCAGCCATATCTTACCTAATGCTCCCAATGAAACTCTCAACTATCCCCGGTTCCTTCAATTTGTCCAGATTCTACCTGCTTTAATTTTCTACCTTCTTGCAGTCTCTTAAGTTTTAATCTGTGTTCATAACCAATAATTTATGGTCACCGTCTGTATCTTCTCCTGCATATGTCTTACAGTTCATATTAACCTACTACATTACTTTCTGTTCCCTTTCCTACTAATGAGTTCCAAACCACCATCACAATCAAGTTTTCCTCTCCTATAACTGTCGGAATAATTTCTTTCATCTCTTCATATATTTCTTCGCTCATCATCCGCAGAGCCAGTTGGCATATAAACTTGTGCTGCTGTGGTCGATGTTTGCTACGATAATGCGTTCACTATGCTCTTCATAGTAAATTAACCGCATTCCTATTTTCTTATTCATTATCAGACCTACTCCTGCGTTACCACCAACTGATTTTCTATTAATAACCCTTTACTCGCCTGACCAGAAATGCTTTCATCCTTCCACCGAATGTCACTAATCCTTACCGTGTCTAACGTTAACCTATCCATTTCTCTTTTCAAATTTCCTAACTGACCTACCCGATTAAGAGGTAGCACATTCCAGGCTCCGATCAGTAGAATGTATGTTTTGTTTTTCTTGATGACGACATCCTCCTGAGTAGTCCCAGCCCAGAGATGGGGGACTATTTTAACTACAGAATATTTTACCGAAGAAGACGCCATCATCATATACAGTAGGGATGCATGTCCCCGGGAAAAGTAACGGCTTTAATTTCTCTTTGCTTTCAGCCGTTCGCATAACTGCATGGCAAAGCGGCTCATTCAGTCATCCAGACTGTTGACCCTGTAACTATTGAAAAGGCTGCTGCTCCTCTTCAGGAACCACACGCTTGTCTGGCCTCTCCAAAGATACCGCTCCGCTGTGGTTGCACATAACCCGTACGACTATCTGTATCGTTGACGCACGCAAGCCACCCTACCTCGGCAATGTATGTGTTTCATAGGGATGGTATTTAGAAATAGAAAAACAAAAAGTCGCCCAAGGTAACAGCTACAGTCACTAAGCGGATTTTTTTAAGTTTATTTTTTTCTCCCATTTGTTTCGATGTACTATGACATGATTTTCAAATGTGAGTAATACATGTTTCATATCTCAAAAAATAAAGTAAAATCTCCTTATTTTTCAGCCATGTAAATGATGTCGTAGTACATCGAAACATGTCATGTAGGAGAAAAAACAAAACAAAAAAACACTAATAGCGACTATGACTGTTACTTTAGGGTGAATTTTGGTTTTTCTAAATCCTTTTCCAGTCGCACTCCTTATCGACAACGTCGGGAAACAAAAATGTTTTTAAAATTTTGTTGCAAGAGTATACCAGGAATAATGAAGAAATTTAGAAATTATTTTGTGAAGATGCAGGTCCTATATCGACGGCGCGAGGAAAATGTTACATAATACTATCATCAAGGTACCCCTATCCTTTTAATAATAAAAAAGCCATCTAATTATTTTCAAAACTGATAAATTTTATGAATTTTAAATTATGAAGAGTAGCAATATGTCAGTGCTAGCTCATAACTCTTATAGCTGTATTCAACGTGGAAATCATTGTTTCTGTCATATTTAAAGTGCAGAAATTGGTGATATCTAGAGTTCCTGCTACGTACCATCTCCGTACATCACTTGAGTATGGTCCATATCGCTTCGAAACAGTCACTACTTCTGAATAATTTAAGCTTCCAGACTGTTGTATGCACCATTTTATTGCTGTGATTCCTGCTACGTCCAATATGCTTACAAACACCGTTATTTGAATTGTTAGACTTTTGTTGTTGACCATCATCGCATACACATGACCGGCGCTCACGTACAATACGAGCTAGATCAAAAGTCACTGCCATGCGTAACTTTAATACTACTATTTGCTGTTGTTATCGTACTTTACCATAGGTGTCTACAAATCTCCAGTGACTGCAAGATACTGTGCCGTCATATTTTCGGACACCATGCGCATTACAATCGACAATGAGGTTATAGTTTCAGAAACAGAACGAATCCTTAAGCAATTTGACTAGGAGAATACGTGCATAAGTACTTGAACTAAACGACTTTTGTATAGAGAATGTTACGTCGATACTGTTTCAATCTGAACGCGCCGGAGCGTGTCCCAACTACAACCAGGGATATTATTATTATTATTATTTATTATTATTTTATTTTTATTCATTGTACCGAGGTGGCACCGTAGCAAACAAGTATTAGATCACAATGTAACTTCGCTGCTTGTAAATAAAAGTAATACAACTTTAAGGAGTGGTTTGAAGTCAATAAAACTACATATGATGAAAGACCACGTAGCTTTATTGAACTGATTATAACATAGGATGATAAAGGCCATTGGAAGTTACAAGTGAAACGTTGGTTTCATGTGTCGTACGGTCTCGGGGTGTAATTAATGTCGTTATGCGGTTCAAAAATGTTCAAATGTTTGTAGAGCTTATGTGACTTAACTACGGGGTCATCAGTCCTTCAACTTATAAACTACTTATGAACTACCTTATACTAAAGACGGCACCAACACCCATGCCCGAGGGAGGATTCTAACACCCGACCGCAGCGGCCGTGCAGACCGTGACTGGCACGCCGCAGACCATTCGGCCACCGCGGCGGTTCATAATGGTGTCAAACAGCGTTTAAATCCTCCCCTGAGAGGAGTTTGTCTACACTTGTTGCATCTGACCGTCCAGATCCCGCGGTTTGGTACTAGAATGGACGTCCGTTCCAATGGCATTGTACGCGTGCTCGATCTCTGAGTAGACTGTAGGTAATCCATAGACAGACGTGCTGCATATAGGCGTGCTTTATGTCGCTGAGCACTACCAGGGCGTTGTACCATCAGGAGTAACCAATTAGGCTATCCAGATACGCTTCCCGCTTGCCCAAATTCTCAACTTAAGCCGGCCGCGGTGGCCTAGTGGTCTGCGGTGCGCCAGTCACAGTGTGGTCGAAGGCTCGAATCCCCCCCCCCCCCTCGGTCATGGATGTTTGTGTCGTCTTTAGTATGAGCTAGTTCATAAGTAGTTTGTAAGTTTAGGGACTGATGACCCCTTAGTTAGGTCTCATAAGCTTAACAAACATTTGAACATTTCTCAACTTAAAAGACACTGCGAAGGTAGTGTGCCTACCCATTACTTCCTCTTGCTTAGAGAAAAGAATGATACATGGCCGAAAAAAAAGGGACTGTGTCACTAACTGTATATAAACTCCAAACCGGCAATTGACAATTTCTGTGCGAATGCATAATTACGTTCGATCCCATGCGGGATTACAGTAAAGCCTACGAGCAAAAGAAAGTAATTTGCTGGCGGCACTACCATCATATTGTGCTATACGTTGAGAATTTGGGCAGGATGGGAACCGTGCCTGGATAGCCTAATTGATTCAGGCAACAGCTGGTCCGAACTGGGACATACTGGTTCGAATCCTGGCCCAGCACAAATTATCAACTTTGCCATAGAATTTTTTGCTGCGACCTGCAACGGTCGAGATGTTAGAATATTTCAAATTTGCTAATGGCATCTGACGTATGGGACGGCAGTAGGGCACCCGGATATAGCCGGCATGCGCATCCGCCATTTTTGTTCCTTCGCTTCGACGTGCGATTGTAGATTAGGGCAGTTAGTACACTTTCACTATGGTGGGCTGTGCAGCTCCGAATTGTTCTAATCGTTCAGAAAATGGTTTTGGTTTTCTTTTTCGTTTCCAATGAATCCTGAAGGGCGTAAAACATGGTTAATAAATTTTCGTCGTGACAAATGGATACCAACAAGGTGTTCAAAACTATGCGAGGTGGGTTGACTTATTTGTAGTTATGCACAGTTTCTACACGTTGTAAACGACAGGTTTCGACACTTTTTTTATTTTTATATTTTATTTTATTTTATTTTTTTAGCAGAAAATTCGACGCTACGCACTAATAGAGTAGCAACATTTAGACAATAACAATACTTTTAAAGGATGCACACTGTTTTTTACTAGTTATAATTGCTCATACGCCTCGTAACGATGTTTAAAGCTACTGCGACGTTAATTTTAGTTACAGCTACTACGGTGTTAATTTTAGTTACAGTATCGGCGGTGTAATTTGCTAATGTTGGCAAGAGAATGTTCGCTTTAGGTGGATAATTAATTTACTGACCGGACAAGTGTACATACAAGAAGATGGTAAACATGAAGAATTATTTTCTCTCATTCTACCTGTTCGAGTTTTCAAAGAGCATTCAAAGGTCGTTGCCAACATCATTACGCTACGCCGTCGAGGCCGTAAGTAAAATTGACCAATGAAAAAGTAAATTGTTAAATGAGAAATTAAAATATATCATATATATAATTCTTTTACTGCGTCCTAGTTTATCATGGTGATATATTTTATGCATTGAAATAGTATTTATGTGAATTCTGAAAAATACGTCGTAAAAAATTAGCAACCTAAGAGTGTAGGCCTATTCTGGAGCAAATTTATGGCATTCGAAAACGGAGATTTCTTGCACGTTACCGCAGCTTTGGTAGTGCATGTGGTATCCCATAAAAGTGAGCTGTCGAATGCGAAAGAGTTGCTCACAATACACACCCAGGTGGGCAAATACCAGAAAACATATTTAACGATTTGTCAAACCCTATTACAATAACTTATTACAACAAGATTAATTTTTGATACAAATATCTATTTTCTTTTCGGTATGTGTATTAGAAATGAAACAAGCGACGTTTGAAAGCAATAACAGCAGAAAAACTCCGCCTTTCGCAAGCTCATGCTATCACCGCCTGGAACCAAAATGGCGGCGGGAGATGCCGCTATAGCAGAAATTGATACGCATGCCCGTCTATATCCAGGTGCCCTAGGCGGCAGGACCCCAATCCGACATAAGCGGGTCGTGTCGGTATACTGTGCGGGAACTCACGGGACGTTGCAGTCTCCAGCACATGTTCGCGGATGGCGGCTGCCGCCGTCGCGGTATCCTGCATTGCCTTAGGATGGTGTTTCTTGATCAAACCCAACGTGCGCGATGTGACGATGAGCTCACGTACCCACTGATTCCAACATCGGGTCACTGTAACTTCGGTATGGCGTACATACCTTACAGCTGCGCGATACGAACACCCCGTTTCATGCAGTCCAACGATGCGGCCTCTATAAAATGCATTCACCTGGTGGATAGGCTCTATAACACGTCTCCAAAGCACCGTGGGTTATTCGTACTGTTCATAAACGCCTTGGTTGACTGTCTGACTCACGGCAGTTGATTGGTACCACCTTTGCGGTGGCAGTGACATCATGAATGCAGTCAGATCGCGTTCTACACATTAGAGTCGTCTAAATGTAATCAGTTGCTCACATATCAGGGGTATACATTTTTAGTGAAATGAGGTAGTATTGGATCATTTTTTTGCATAATTTGCTATTACTCCGGTACCAGTAAACGTGGCAATGGTTGACCAACGTAATGCGAAAGGTGGGGACATGGCGCGAATTATGATCAGTCCAAAGCGTGTCGGGTTCTGCATGGTAGTTTGTGCTGAGAAATAACAATTAAGAGAGCAACTGATACGTTGACCCGTTTCCGATTTAAGTAGCATTGAGGGTACCCAACCAGGTCTTTGCGCAAACAAATTCAAGCTTGTAAGTGATGGTGTTGGCAGACGTGTTCGTTCCCTCACACTAATTGACCGCGCTATCAGTAGAGGTTTGTGCAGATACCTGCTTTTGCTATTTGTATTTTCATTATTTCCTATTTGTTGCGTGTGTTCTAATTCGTTACTTGTAGCTTATCCCAGTTTGCCTGCCCTAGCAGACCATGTCACGTTGCGGTCTCCTTCCTGTGTTGCTTTTTTCCCACACTTGAAATCAGCCTATTTTCTCAGTACTACGACTCTGAAATGAACAGTCGAGCATTCCTTCTGAAATGGTCTCTCAGCTTGGATTCCGGACAGTGGCGTGTATTATGTAAGGGTCGGGGGGGGGCTGCTTCCCCCCTCCCCTCTCTCCCACCCTGAGCCGCAGTGGTAGAGTGCGCTAAGGCGCCTTGCTGCGGTGCGCGCTGCCATTCGCCATCGGAGGTTCGAGTCCTCCCTCGGGCATGGGTGTTTGTGTTGTTCTTAGGCTATGTTAGTTTAAGTAATCTGTAAGGTTAGGGACCGAAGACCACTGTAGTTAGGTCACATAACTTTACAAAGTTCCCTCCCCCCTCTGAAATCATGAATATTAGGCATCATCTGAATGGAAACCTACTTGCTTTTTCCGTTACGTGGACGACACTTTCGTCATCTGGCCACATGGTATGGATAAACTCCTGGACTTCCTTACACAGCTGAACTCCATACACCCCAACATCAAATACACTACGGAGACTGAAACGGAGGGTAAATTGGCGTTCCTTGACGTCTTGGTCAAGAGAAGAGCTGATGGCACCCTGGGTCATAGTGTATATCGGAAGACAACGCACACTGATCTGTATTTACACGCAGACAGCTGTCACAACCCTTCACAGAGGAATGGGGTACTTAAAACTCTAGTACATAGGGCGCGCACTATCTCCGACGCAGAGAGTCTACCTCAGGAATTGGAACACCTGAGAACTGTATTTCGAAAAAATGGGTACTCAGAGTGGCAGATTCAGCGGGCTCTCCGCCCAACCTGTGGAAACGGATGAAAACACGAGGGAGGATGTAGGCACTGCGTTCGTTCCATATACCGGCGCACTCTCGGGGAAGGTCGCCCGCATTATGAAAAAACACCAGGTTGGAACTGTTTTTTGTCCGCCGAATAAAATTCGTGGACTGGTGGGGAGCGCCAAAGATGATCTCGGTTTGAGGAAGGCAGGCGTGTACCAGATTCCGTGTCCGTGTGGAAAGTCATATATTGGACAGACGATGCGTACCGTCGAGGATCGATGCGTTGAACACCAGAGGCACACACGATTTATGTATCCGAGCAAGTCGGCGTTCACTGAACATTGTCTGTCGGAGAATCATGCGATGGAGTATGAACGCACTAGAATTCTGGTACAGAATTCGAGATACTGGGACTGCGTCGTTAGAGAGGCCATTGAAATTCGCACAAGTGACGACCTCACAAACCGTGACTCTGGCTATAAACTTAGCAAAGCTTGGAAACCAGTGATTGGGTTAATTAAGAGTAAGTCTAACAAACGTAACGAAGTGACGACCACGGCGGACAGAGCCCTCACACCAACGTCATTTCAGACGCCGGCGCAATCGGTTCCACTGCGCGGCCGCAGCGCGGGGCGCGGACCGCGGAGGGGTCGCTCAGCGGGCCGAGGGTATTTAAATCGCCCGCTACCGGGCTAGAACCCAGTTCCCTTCGAGCAGCCGTAGCGTGCGGATCTACGTGCCGGCGCGTTTCCAGGAGCTCAGTCCGTTAGTTCACCTGATGATGGCAACATGTATGATCGTCGAAATATTTTGCCCGCTGGACACTATACACCGGCAGTACACCCGTGGATATTTTGATTAAAAAATAAGTAATGTATCTGAATAGCGCCGTGGTAGACAGTCATACTTCTCTATATTGGTCACGGGAGTGGGACGTTAGTGGTGTGAAATTGATGCCAGTTTTTTTATAGCTATATTTCTTAGGGTGTAATCTCAACAATAAAAAAGCTTGATCTCTGTAAAATAAAAGGGGCTTCAGCGCAATATCCTCTGAATATGAGCAACAAAACTGATATCAAAGGGTCTACATAAAATTACTTATCTTTATGTTAGTTTTGCCTACCTCCCCTTCCCCAGAAAATATATGCTATATTCGCTACTGATTCCGGTAATTTCGCGCGATTCCTTAGTGGGGAGGACGGTGGTTCAAACTTGCTTCCTTTTTGCTTCCCCTGATTTCTTTGAATACCTCCAGGCGAAATCGGGAGACGTTCGTTTAAAAGCTCGCGAGCGATTTCCTCCACTATCCTTGTTTTTCTCTCTTTCTTTTTTAAGGAAAAAAAGAAAAGCAAGCTTGCCAGCTTGTGCTCTGTATCTAATGAGCACGTTATAGACCAAACGTTAAACCCTAATCTTCCCTCTTCCTTCCTTTTACCTAGTGCAAGATGCAAAGCAAGATTTATGACTTCGGTTCCCTCAACCGAAGAGCGATAACAATATACGACTTTGAATGATAGCAAGGATTGAGCAGGATCAGCAGACACTTTTTCCTACCGTTTCTTTGTTCTTTTTCAGCTGTCCTAACTGAGAACGCGTAGCAACATTGCCTCTGACACACAACTTGAATCTGTGCTTGCAACTACCTGACTGGCTAATTTCAGTGCTAATTAATCATAAACGGATTTACGTATTCAATTGATCTGTTAAGCCGGCCGTGGTGGCCGAGGGGACTGAGGCGCTTCAGTCACGGTCTGCACGGCCACTACGGTCGGAAGATATTTGTACCGTCCTAGTTCGTAAGTAGTTCCTAAGTAGTTTGTATGTTTAGGGACTGATGACCCCGTAGTTGAGTCCCATACGCTTTACAAACATTTGAACATTTGATCTGCTAACAATAATTATTTTAAGCACAGCCTACCTTGCAGCACCATTGCGACGTTTTCAGACTGTTTAAGACCATCCTGTATACGAAAATAAAACAGTCCCACGCGTTGATTAAAATACAAATGGCATTGAAAGCATTTAATAAACATATGGTTTGAAAATAGGTATTGGATGGAGAATTCCCAAGAGCAAGTGGAACTTTCGTATAGTCAACACGGCATTCTTCTGATACAGAACAAAGTGTGTCCACTTGTCGCCAAGGTTGTTTTGGGTACGTAGCAGAAGTATCCCTGTGAACTCTGTAACATTTTTACATATGGTATCGGTAATTTCAGTAAGCGTTTCTAATCTAACCTTGTTTACGAATGGGTATCGTACTTTTCGGTAGAACTATTCTGACTATATATTGTCAAATGATAACAGAAACCAATCGATAAGATTTACAATATATCGCATTATGAGAAATCATCCTATTATTTGTAATTAACAGAACAAACACTCACAGCGAAAGTTGGAAAAATACGAAATAGATTTATCCAGCCAAACATAACTAGTACACCATGTAAATCCGATTCTTAGCCAGAATACTTCCAAAACAACAAATCTACTTGTAACGCTGAAAGTGATAAAAGCAATTAAGTATTGCACATACGAAAATGTAAGCAAAATTTATCAGAAATATTTTACATCACAACATAAAGCTAAAGAGACATAGAGATGGACCAAAAATCTCAGTTTTATCAAAATTACTTCAAACAAAGAATTACCACTTTTGAAATACCGGGTGATAAAAAAGTCAGTATAAATTTGAAAACTTAATAAATCATGGAATAATGTAGATAGAGAGGTAAAAATTGACACACACGCTTGGAATGATATGGGTTTATATTAGCACACACACACAAAGTATTGCTAGATGTGTGAAAGATTTCTTGCGCGCATCGTTTGGTGATGAACGTGTGCTCAGCCGCCACTTTCGTCATGCTTGGCCTCCCAGGTCCCCAGACCTCAGTCCGTGCGATTATTGGCTTTCGGGTTACCTGAAGTCCCAAGTGTATCGTGATCGACTTACATCTCTAGGGATGCTGAAAGACAACATCCGACGCCAATGCCTCACCATAACTCTGGACATTCTTTACAGTGCTGTTCACAACATTATTCCTCGACTACAGCTATTGTTGAGGAATGATGGTGAACATATTGAGCATTTCCTGTAAATAACATCATCTTTGCTTTGTCTTAATTTTTTATGCTAATTATTGCTTTTCTGATCAGATGAAGCGCCATCTGTCGGACATTTTTTGAATTTTTTTTCATTCTAATAAAACCCCATGTCATTCCAAGCATGTGTGTCAATTTTTACCTCTCTATCTACATTATTCCGTGATTTATTAAGTTTTCAAATTTATACTGACTTCTTGATCACACGGTATATTTGTGCCTTATTATTGCATTTGCAAACAAATTTAATTTTCCAAACTATAATCACCAGAATTCACCCTGTAATTTATAAATACCTGTACTAGAGACAAATTTGGAATACTTTACTTTTATCTATTTTATTAATGAAAATACATAATTGACAAACAGAGCGAAGGAAATACTCCGTGCTTCAAATGTTCCATACCAATGCACACGTTAGTTAAAATTCGTATATTAACCCATGAATACATAATTCTGACGAAAACATTTGACAGACCTGGGACAAATATATTTCTCTGAGTTTTGAAACTAGTTATCTTCGTTATAATTTCATGTAAGAAAAACATAAAATATGATCACCTAACTGATCTTGCGAACTTTCCAAGATCTCAGACTTTGAAAGCAGGGTAAACACTTCTGTGTTGGGTTTCAAATGTGTCAGTCGGGTGTAAAGTATTGCTCTTATAGACTTGTTACGATCTCAGATATAATAAATGTATTGTTCGTGAGAAAGTGTGATTATTCCAACGAATGTGCAGAGTAAATAAACTGATATCTATGGCATTGACTTGCCATTTAAGCAAGATAAATCAACACTTCTAATCTTTAAAGCTGAACAAGATTCGACTACCTGGATGCATATCTTCATGACTGCAGTTAATAAAAGATAAGTAAAATCTTTATAGCGGTGACACCACACTCCATGTACAAGAACGTATTTTTTCAAGTTCTCAATAACCATCACAGCGGAAGAATGTAGGGTAAGAGAGAGAGGGAGATACACCACACGTCAAAAGCCCTCCATGATATTTCTATATTTTTGGAGCTCTGAATAAAATTTGTTGTCGTAGATTTGTTTCGGACGAAGAGGATACCCCTCATGCTTCCGTAGACGCACGCAAAAATTTTTCCATGAAGATACTGACCGCCTTTTTTTATAGTGGGTAAAACTTATCAGTTAGGCCGATTACGTTTGACGTAATGACAGTTTACATACTTTTTTCCGTTTGTCTCGTTTTCAATTCACCGCTTCATACAAGTTTCAATTTTATATTATAAACTAGCTTAAACCCGCGGCTCCGTTCGCGTGTTAGTTGATAATGACAGATAAGCCATCTTTCAGTAGTGTGCTATTTCTTTATTCTTATATTTCCTTATTCGTATGCTTATCCTTACACAGAAAGAGCTGAAGACATTGTAGCAGATATAGACTAAAGATATGGTCTGTGCCATCGCGTTTCGCTCTATGTAACCTCCTTGCTACAGAGTCGGAAACGTCATCGTTGGCCTTCAGTCCGAATTTTTTAATAATTTGACGACTTTCAACCACCATATCTTCCACCCCCTTATAGCTATCGGCATGGAACTGCTATGGTGTACAACGGGAGACTTCGGACAACAATTACAGACCATTCGTTTGCGTTCTGTAGTTTTCGCTGCAGAGCGAAATATTAACACACACACATGTAGAATTTTGTATACACCGGTAACTTTCCATCCCAATATACTGCATCCTTTTATCATTACAACCCTGAAGCAACAATGCAACCAAGAAAACCATTTTCAAAGAGTAAATATAATTTTCAAAGAGCAATTATTGTCCCGCATTTCGCGTTATATTCTTCAAATTACTATCTATCAGATCGCTATAAAACCGTGCCTAAAACCTTCGTCAGGTATAAATTAGTAACGGTACAAATACTTAAGTCGCCGCGTCTTGTCGTTCGGACCTGATAAGCGTACACTGAACAGACATTCACATCAATATATATAGATAAATAGCTATCCGATCACCATAAAACCGTGACTAAAGCCTTCTGTACTGTAAAAATTTTTAGCTCTTTATGTCTTGTGGTTCAGACGTGATAAGCGTACACCGAACAGACATTCACATTTATAGATATAGAAGATTCCTTAAGAATTCATCCAGAAGCAAAATATCATGTTCATTAGAAGGGGTTGCCTTAACGGGCACTCACGGGTTTGTTTATACAACAGAGCTAGCGGTCAGTAACTGCTAACGCCACGCACTGCTAACGCAACGTCTGTCCCACGTCGTGGACTGCTGACGAAGTTCCTGTCAGCCGTTTATCGTGCAGGTGAAGTATGTCATTCATTGTCCGTGTCTTGTTGTCATTGTCCGTGTCTTCTTGTCCCAATAAAGTGCTTTCAAAACTTTTGTTTTCAACAGCCTTTAGAACATTAGATTCGTACATTCATTTATTAACACAGGGCTTAGTCATGTAGCGCATGAAACATCTGTTAACATGTTTCGTAAATATAATCACTGTTCGTATTTACCAGACAGCTTTACCAAACGTATGATCCAAAGGACGCGGGTTCGATCCCCACCAGGTCCTAGGATTTTTATCTGCCACTTTCCACTTCTTACACCTTTGGCAGTATTGCTCAAGTGAAAAATACCGAGTAGCACCGTGGTTCGGAACCCACGTTAAACTGTAGGTCCCCCTATAACTGGCTGGGTAAGTCAGTTCGAAGGTCGGAGGAAGGCAACGGCTTACCACCTCCAAACAGGACCATGCCTAGTGAAGCATTGTGGCGTTCAAACCAATCTTCGGATTGTTGACAGCTTTACCTTTATGAAGAACCAGCATTAATGATTCATGTACCCCAGAAAATCGTAATAGAGTGTAATCGTCTATAGCGTGTCCTCTGCTCTTCCAAGTTCCACCCAGAATCCAGTCCCAGCTTCCGGAATTGACATTAAATAGTCGTGTGCACCATTTTCCTCACCTACTAAAACCTTTTTCGATTTAATTCTGCACTCTACTAATGCTGTTTTCTCGGCAAAACACAAACACTCATTTATAATTACCTGACGTCTTATTCAAGTTGTTTTATAGGAGGCGATCTTCAATGTAATGCTTATGAATCCCTTTATGAGATCTTTATTGCCATAGATCGCTTATTGATTTTATATGATGACTGGTTGCGACTCGTTAAAGAGTCATTATCAAATTTTAATTGTCCAGGCATGATAATAAATTTACTTCAGATGAAACAACATCATAGTGGCAAGTTATAAATGGTATGCACATCATCAATGGAATATGCCTTCGGGTCATGTTGTTCCAGACCATGTGCTATACTGTTCCACATATCCAGGTAGTGTGTTATCACAGTGAAAACTGTAGAGGGACTTTCATCATGAAAAAAAGTGTTTATTTCCTTCTGAATAAAATAGTTTTAAAAGTGTCGAAAAATAGGTCAAGGGGTTTTTAATAATCCGTTTACCTATCCCAACAGAGTGGCGGCTGACTTTCTTTACGAAAAGTCGTGTTCATATCGAGAAATACCTTTTATACTGTTGGATCTCCAAGTAGACGGTTGAACCCGTCCTACGCAGCCTCCCATATCCTAGTTCAAATCCAGTATAGAAATGTATTTCCTCTATCTTTGACTCCCTCCGTTCGTCTAGGGGTATACTATATTTTCCTGGCGTGGCATAGCTTTAAATGTGACAAATACACAAAAATATAAATAAGTACTAACGCCTTACAGGGTGACAATTATTGAACTATATGAAATAAAATCGTCATACCTTCTGAAGTGTTTGCATCAGTACGTCCAAATTGCACGGGTGGCCCCGTGGCATGGTGGGAATTAGCATCTGCATGCGCATGTGAATATGGTTCGGTTTAGCGGCGAACCCCGCTTTCATTTGAATGGGTTCCTCAATAAGCAAAACTGGCGTATTTGAGGGACGGAGAATCCGCATTTCGTGATCGGGAAGTTTCATCGGCCTCGACGGGTGACAATGGCTTGCAATGTCCGGTCATGGAATAAAGAATGCGACCTTCTTTGTGGCACAATGACTTACCAGACGGCACGTGAAGGTGTTGGAAGCTGATTTCATCCCCAATATCCAAAGTGATCCTGATTTCGACAAGATGTGGTTCATGTAAGACGAAGCTCGACTCCACAGAAGCAGGAGAGTGTTTGATGTTCTGCAGGAAGACTCTGAGGACCTTATTCTGGCTCTGGGATACCCAGAAGCAATTGGCATGGGCCCTGATATGCCGCCATATTCTCTCAAATGTTCGAATGTTTGTAGAGCTTAAGGGACTTAATTGCGGGGTCATCAGTCCCTAAACTTACAAACTACTTATGAACTATTTAATACTAAAGACGGCACAAGCATCTAGGCCCGAGGGGGAGGGATTCGAATCCCCGACGGGGAACCTGCCTCGCGCATCGTAGCATAGCGCCTCAATGCGCTCGGTCGCTCCGCAGCGGCGCTCATATTCTCTCAATGTGAATAAATGCGACTCCTTTTTGTCGGGCTATATTAAGGTGTACAGCAACAACCCCAAAACCATTGCTGACTGAAAACAGTCATTCAGGAAGTCATTGACAGCATCTATGTTCCGACACTTCAGCACCTCCTCGCGCTTATATTTACATTCGTCTACGCCACATCATCGCCACGGAAGGCAGGTGTATCTAACATGTCAAAAAATAAGTCAGAATATTTGTAGTTTTGTAGTGACGTTTACATCATTATATAAATACGCTAACACGAAAATTTTGGTATAGATTACTAATTTATTCGTACAAGAAGGCCAATGAAAGTTACATAATTCGAAAGATTGTTTGTCGTAGATTTCACGAATATGAATATTATGTGTGCATTTAGCCGTTAAAAGTAGTAAAAGGAAATAGAAATTTTCCTATATACAGCTTGGAACAAGTTCTACATTCTCCAACAATCAGCTCACTGATTGGCTATTCGCCTCGACGAAAGACGCTGTAAATGCAGCGCATCTGTAGTATTAAAAAACGTTTTAAAATAAGTGAATATTGAAACATGGAGTGTTCTCAACTCACTTTCTAGTACCGTTCAAATGCTTCATTTTCGCAGTGATTAAGAGTGGTAAAAGGAAATGGATGTTTTCATATGAATGCCAATATATAGGGTGATGCGCCGGGAGAGGCATGTAGCGGTGCTCGGATGGAACTACGAAGTCGACATTTTGTCAGCTCCGTATTTCTGAATATCACAGTATCGAAATAACATTATTTCGTGGCATTATAGAAATATACGAACACCGAAATTGTAGTTCCATTTAAAATATTAGGCTAATGAAAGTTATATAATTCGAAAATGGCATGAGAAGTATATACTTCCGTTTTTATTTTTTGTTATTGTGTCAGGCATTTTCCTTAACACGTAAAAGATACCGTTTCATACCTCCGGTTAAATTTTACCAAATATCCCAGTGGCCTCGTATGATAATGTTGGTAACAGACGCTGAATAGTGAGAATCCTGTGAGTCTTCATTTTAGCCAATCGCTTGACAACGCTGATGTTTTCTCATGGAATCCTCGCTTTACGAGGGCAATTATTTTTACTGAGCGGACGATGGTACATACAAGAACCTGTCAACCATAAAGGAGGAACAGCATTATTTGTTTACTTCATGGTCTGTACGATACACAAATCAAGTCATTCTATGTGGTTCGAACAAACGGGCAAAGATTTTCTATCGTGTTGTTGATGTTGCCAACATAATCACGCGAGCCGCCGACGTGATACGTAAAATTTTACCCCCAGCGACCATTGTAAACACAATTGGTCGATTTTCGACCACAGGCAATACTAGTATTGAATAAAGTGTGAAGGGACTGATAACCGTCGCTGTTTAGTGCCTTCCAAACCCAAAGAACAACAACAATAAAGTGTGTGCACTAGTTAGTAACTAATTTTTGTTCAATAATTGACACTCTGTATCAGTACAGTGGTAATTGCTAGATTGGATGTATCTGCTTTTGTAAATCATGTACCCAACTTCAACTAATATAAGATTCAAATTAAATAGCGTTATTAATCACGGGGAGAGTGGAAGGGCTGGGTAAATTTGGCAAGGGCACTTAATGTCATAGCCCGGCATCTTGGATAAATTTGGCAACAATGTCCTGCCGATTTCGTCTTCTTGACCTACAAATATGTCCGTCTAGTCTCTCATTGCCAGTAATGAAAGAAAAGAAACAACGACACAATGTGGAAAAGCGTAAAGTTTTTTTTTCCAATTATTTGTTGTTCTCCATCTTTCAATGTATCTCATTCTAGACAATAAATCGAATAAGGTCATTTCTTCCAAGGGGAGCACTTTCTTAGTTGGACAAGTACAGAAAAGGAAAGAACCGGTAGCGCCTTGAAGATACTAGCTCATAAATCATCTGAATAACTATAGACACCTTAAAGCGGATGAGTGCCCAGGGGTACGAACCTTGCTCTTCCATACTTAAGTTTCGCGTCTTAACTACTATATTTATTTCACTTTTTACTACAACAAAATATTGAGTTTTGTCTTACCGTACTGACAGAGCAACACTTTCGTATCATATCGTGAAAAACATCAAGAACGTTTAAAGCTTTCTGTTGATAACTTAATACAACTGATCATGACTTGTAGTGAATTTAAATTGGAAGTTAATGATAGTAAACTATAAAAAATACTTATTTATTTGTCCAAAAATACACACATACAATAAAGGTACCTGTAAAGAGAACGATTACATTTAATTAATTACGTACACGAAACAAGAAAGACGTTTACGAGTGTGTTTCTTGAATTGGAATTGATTTTTCAGGATCCTTCGTTTTTTCTGGAGGTCTGTTCCAACTCTGCTCTTCCACTGAGCCGAAAATCATGTAAAAAACGAAGCAGGCACACGTTACGCCTGCAGCAATGTAGAAGGCTATGTTCCACTGCGCCAGAGTTTGCTGTAAACAGAAAACAAACTGTGTTAACACTGCAATGCTTGTGCAATATGTATGAGGGAGAAGCCGCAACGGCAGGTGCGAAATACTTTTGGCTCAAATAACATGAATGACAATAGTAGTAATAACGTAGAACTGTCACAAGTTAGAAAATTTATTTCACAAATGTAGCAGTTTCCTAGACATAGTACTATAGCCCTAGTTCTCTAAAACTCATCATGCTCATGGTTAAGCTTCAAACGGTACGGTGGTTGGTATCGAAAGAGAGGTTCAGTTTGGTCCAGTCTCAACTATTCTTTCTTTGATGAGGTTCGTGTGGATATTTGATTCCATAATGGAGATTATGCCTGTGCATCGCAATATTGTAATAAAATAAAGAATCCATGTATATGGAATTTTAAACTTGTATCATGTACTAGGAAGACCTTTTTAGTTATTCTATGGACCTAACTGTTAAATGTTTTATGTGGAGTACATGAATCATCATGACTTGCATTTTGCGCTGATGATATTCCATCATGGAAACGAAATCGATATGTAATTTTTTTAAATAAATACTTCATACCGCCCATCAACCTGTAATTTCTTGATTTTATTGAAATCCTGTTTGTTGACATAATGTATAACTGTTAGCCCCTGTTAGCATTCAAAACCAAATGAAAGATCCCACAAAAAATAAAACACAATAACTGTCTTTTTCCTGAAAACATAAAATAAAGAAATAACGAAATTTCCCAATAAACACTAAGGAATGCCTGTTTCCTCAATAGATTCAGAAAATTGACAGTACGTTACTAGATGCAATATGTCCATCAACTACACATAGACGTAAGTAGTAATGTAAATTACAGTTGTAATATTATTATCCTTCATTAATAAGTAAATAAGAAGCATTATTATCAAAGATAGAGTTTCACTTGACACTGGCAATATGCCGAAACAAGCAGGCTTGTAGTGCAAAATCTTACAAGTAAATAAAAAAAATAATTGCAGCTACTTGGACTAATCTAATGTATTATAAAAATTAATGTTTGTTTGTTTGTCTTTTTGTTCGTATTTTACGCAAAGCCATACCGTACATCCGATTGCGATAAAACTTCGTCAACTCATTGCTTGCACTCGCGCGAAGGTTACAGGCATACTAAAATTAACTTCGTATAGTGCATGGTGGAGAGTGTTTTACTATTAGTTAATTCGTTTCTTACGCCTTCACACTGAAATGGTTGGATGGATATGAATGAAATCTGGAACAGAGGTAGCTTATACCCTCATTAATACCCGGACTATCTTTCGTAAGTCACCGTATTGTGTATGACGGAGCGTTCTTTACAATAGGTCAATATGTTTGCTACTCCTTCATGCTGAAAGGGATGGACAGATTTGAATGAAATACGGAATGGAGGTAGCTTGCACCCTGCATTAATACATGGGCTATCTTTCGTAAGCCACTGTATGGTGCGTGGTGGAGGGTACCTTACAATGTGTTAATACGTTTGTTTCTGTTCACGCTGAAACAGCTGACGGATTTGAATGAAATATAGAATGCTTATACCCTGAATTATCGCATGAGCTACCTTTAGGAAGCCACCGTACGGTGCATGGCGGAGAGCACCTTTCAGCGGGTTAACAAGTTTCTTACTCTTCACGCTGAAACGGCTGGACGGAATTGAATGAAATGTGGAAAGGAGATAACTTACACCCCGTATTAATACATGGGGTTCCTTCCGTAAACCTCCGTAAAAGCCTGGCGGAGTATACGTTAAACATCCAAATTGTTTGACTGGTCACCATGAAGTCAGCACATAAATGTTTGTTTTCATGAATGAGAGTTTTATAATCTGCAAGCCAGTGAATTTAGCGTGGATTGCCTTGCGACTTTGATACCGTTTGACCAATCACCATGAAACTTGGCACACATATGTGTGTTTTCATGTATAGGAGGGTGAGGAGTAGTTGGAGGAAGAGACGGACAGAAAGGGGAGGAAGAAGGATGGAGACAGAGAGGGTAGAGGAAGAAACGGACGGACAGAAGGGAGAGGAGGAGACGGACACTGAGAGAGGAGATGGTGACAGCAAGGTGAAAGGAGATGAAAAGAGGGAGGGGAGGAGGAAATGGACAAAAAAAGGAACAGAGAGACGAGGTGACGGACAGAGAAAGGGGAAAAGAGAGAGAGAGAGAGAGAGAGAGAGAGAGAGAGAGAGAGAGAGAGAGAGAGAAGGAATTTTGGAATAAATAAATACCTGTTCGACGCCAGGTTTTCAGCAGGTTTCATATAAAAATGTTCTGGTGAAATTATTCGGTGTGATACATACCTGGTGCCCGAAATTAATTGAGGATCAAAATTATAGCTGCGAATACAAATGAAAACATAGTAGATACCAAATGTTTTTAAATGCAGAGACGGAAATTGCAATGTGCGAACAATATCATAGACACACTATTGTTCAGTTTCAGCAAGTTGTCTCTTCTTAGTCCTAGGACTATTTGCAACTTCCACAAGTCAAATATTTTTGTCGAGTACTGTTTGCAAAATTCTTGAAAGGTTTGGTGATTCCACACTTTAACCTTATTGCTCAGGATCCTCAGGGTTATAGTTAAATATAACATTTGGTTTGCAACCAAAAAGTATTGAAATATCATCGGGACTCAGTAGCAGCGGTTTCCTGAAGATGCCGGACAGTTGTATCGTCGAAATATTGAATCGGTTTGATTTTATTATCCGGGCGAAAACTCGCAGAGACTTCGAAGATTTGTCACGCCGGGAAAGCCTACGAAATTATATATCGCAATATCAATTAACCTTAACTCAAAATAAGGAGCGAATTGTTGCAACCAGGTTATTTTATCCTCTGTAATCATCTCTATATGCTCCACCGCTTAAAACATAAGGTTTTTGAGAGATGAGGGGAAAGATACAACCTCAAAGAAATTTACAAGCTGGCAGTGCTGGCTTGTGGAAAAATAGCACTGGATCACGCCAAAAGCTTACCAGAATGCAACTTGCACACATACTTCGCACGAAAATCTTCAAATGTTGGCAGGTGGTGGCCTTGGGCCCACAGTCCAAGGTGGCGACTATAATTCGCAAAAGCCCATTAAGAGCTACAGTCCTGTCGCACTAACTACCATTACAGTGCAATTGAACTGCAATCACCTGTGGACCCCATTCTGTTCGTTTACAGATACTTAGAATATTAGTATCGGGTAGAGCCATATCTGCACTATCTCACCTAAGTCATGTAAGTGCTGCATTGTCAGAGGTGATGGCGGACTTGAATGCACATTCGCCCATGTGGAACAGTAAAGGTGACTAAGTGGAAGAGGCAGTCATAGCCTCGAATTAGTAGTTTCCAGCAGTCCTGGAAACCCCTCATCTTCATGGGAGGAGGCGGAGATTGGATCGAAAGTGAATGTCACCTTGATCACACCAAGAAGAATATGGTTGGAACACAGTTTGGGAGTTACAGCGCAATTTCAACTAAACAAACTGGGAACGCCTCGCAATGGAGTGCCTCGTGCTTGTATTGTCGGAGATAGACATGGATGTGGATGAAGCTGCTCACGACCTGGTGAGGCACTGTATAGCACTCTGCCGTGCAATGCACAGTAAGTAATTTGAGGAGCTTTTATGTAGCCTTCCAGCACCAGTAATTTGAGGAGCATTTATGTAGACTTCCAGCACCAGCAGTAGGCACTTCTAGACACGAACTTCCTCATGTCTCGGCGTGGGCTCCTAATTGATGGAATATCTTCCTGAACTAATTTACGTCATAATCGTATGGTACAGAGCAGCATTTGACAATTTGATGTTTATATGATTTAATAAGTCGGGCAAGGGTTTTTAGCGCTATCTGCGGCCAGTGGCAAGAATTAAATCGACGAGTGGAAGAGTGAAGCATGATTGTTTTTATTATTATTGTTTTCTGAGGAATCTGCGCCCCACCCTCAATGATTTGGGAGCGTATTTAAATATTAAATACCCAGTTACGTATATATAGACAAAAGATTTTTGTCACAGTGGCCCAAAGTTACAAACAATGGATATGAGAGGGCACCCCACTCACGTTGTGCAGGTTCGGATCGACCAATAAACACCATCTCAAGGGAGGGCCGTCGCATGGTGCGCCCAGCAACCGCGAGCATGTATTGGAGACGCAACAACATCCGGACACTTGCCGCACACGGTCTCGACCATGCCGCATTGGGGTCCTACCGCCGCATGCTTCGTTCGCCATTGATCTCAGAACATGACCGCTGGCGTGCCCTGCAGGCATAGACAGGGTACATGGGCCAGCCGCGGTGGCCGAGGGGAATGAGGCGCTCCAGTCAAGGTCTGCACGGCCACTACGGTCGGGGATTCGAATCCCCCCTCGGGCATGGATATTTGTGCCGTCCTTAGTCGTAGCTAGTTCATAAGTAGTTTGTAAGCTTAGGGACTGATGAACCCGTAGTTAAATCCCATAAGTTCTACAAACATTTGAACATTTTGATTTTTTTTTTTTTTATTTTTTTTTTTTTTTTTTTTGGTACATGGATACTTTGCAAGTCGCATTGAAGTACATGGCAAAGGGTGCATCGAACCACTTTTATGATATTTCTCTATAGTTCCACTCTCTAATAGCTCGTTGGAAAAAGGAACAACTAAATATTTCTGTTTTCGATCTGATTTCTCTTATTTTACTATGATGCTCATGTCTCCCTATGTAGGTGGATAGTAAGAATATATGTTCAGATTTTGAAGAGAAAATTGGTGAAAAAAAATTCACAAATAGGTCTCGCCGCAACAAATAACACCTTCCTTTTGATGACTTCCACCCCAACTCGTGCTTCATTTCCGTGATACTCTCTCCCGTATATCGCAATAATACAACACGAGCTGGCCTTCTCTGAATTTTCTCTAAATCTAAATGGTCTGAATCTCACAATGCTCAGCAATACAACAAAATAGGACGCACAAGTGTAGTGTAGGCAGTTTCTTTAGTAGAACTGTTGCATCTTTTTCGTGTTCTGCCAATGTAACGTAATCTTTAGTTCGCCTTCCCTACAATATTTTCTGTGTGCTCTTTCCATTGTAAGTTGTTCGTAATTGTTATTCCTAGGTATTTAGTTGAATTTACGGCCTCTAGGTTTGACTGGTTTATCGTCTAACTGAAGTTTAACGGGTTTCTTTCATTGGTCATATGGATGATTTCACACTTCTCATTCCTATTGGTCAATTGCCAATTTTTGTACCATGTATATGTCTTATCAAAATTATTTTGATGACTTTTCTAACCGATAAATGACAGCATCATCCACGAACAGTCTAAGACAGCTACTCAGATTGTCTCTTAAATCGTGATCTGCTCCATTACTTTCCGTCAATTACAACGTACTGTGTCCTTTCTGACAGAAAATCACGAATCCAGTCGCACAACTGTGGCGATATCCCATAAGCACACAATTTGATTAGAAGACGCTTGTGGGGTACAGTGTCAAAAGAAGCCTTTCGGAAATCTAGAAATACGGAATCTATTTGACAACTCTTATCGATAGCACTCATCACATTATGTGAGTAAAGAGCTAGATGTGTTTCACAAGAACGATACTATCTGAAGATGTGTTTCACAATAACGATACTATCTGAATCCGTGTTGGCTATGAGATAATAGAGTTTCCCAGACGGCAGAGGCATTAACAGAAGCATGTAATTCACTGTACAGGAAGCACTGGGAAAAGATTATCAGAGGCTAGCGAATACCGAAAGAAAACCAGTGTCTTCGTATTTTCCGTCTGGTGCATAGCGAATAATAATTAGGCCACATACAGCTGACCGTATGAGAAACATGGCAAATTTAGACCATACACACAACTGCCGATTGTTCCTTTCCTTTGAATTGAAAAGTATAGTTGAACCGAAAATTGCTTACGTGTGAATTCGAGTGGTATAACCTTTAGATGCGAAGGAACAGTACATTGTCTTCTATAAATTGTAGCTTAGATTATATGGTTCATCTATTGTACTGTAAGCCTGGTACTGTTGCGTCGTCGCAATAGATATATGTTTTGAAGAAGAAATAAGCACACTCTAATTTTTAATGTTAAGGCGTGCGCGGTATACCTTGGCCACCAGTAAAGTGGAATCTCGATTCAATGCGCACCGCCACGATGGTCGGATTAGAGTCTGGAGGCAGTTGGTGCACCGGTCGATGACTGCAGAACTACTAGCTGGGAATGCACCCGCTGCTATTCCTGATCAAATTTGGCAATATGTGGGCGCAGCATGGACTGCAGTATCCCAGCAACACATCTAGAGCTTCTTTGATCAACGCCGAGGCGTACAGCAGCATCCATAGCCACCAGTGGTGGCAACACTCGACATTGATTTCATCATCTTCTTCACTTCTCATAGGGGTGTTTATTCTCAATCAACTTCCAAATAAATCTGGCTTTGATATCTCCGGTCCTCCTTGGTGTTGAATTTTCGATGGCCAGTAGTGTATGTTATTAGTTATTGCTACGCTCTTGCCGGAGGTTCGCGTCCTCCCTCGGCCATTGTTGTGTGTGTTGTCCTTAGCGTAAGTTAGTTTAAGTAGTTTGTAAGACTAGGGACTGATGACCAGAGTATTTTGATCCCTGATATCTACAAACATTTCAACATTTGAATTATTGCCACAGAGACCGTTTGAACGATTCTTTCATCGAAATGGTGTCACACTAGTCAGTTTACAAGATATTTAAATATAATTTTATTTATTTATTTAGTTTTAGGTTAGATTTAAAACTTGCTTTACTACCCATCTGACATTTTATGTTAGAAAAACAATTTATTGCTGTATACTGAAATCCTTTCAGAGCCACTAAGAACTTTAATAAAGTGTAATAAAGGTCATATTTTTCTCTAGTGCTCTAGTTATCGACATCACTTTAATTATCAGATTCTGACAAACTTTTTTAATGACGAATATCATTTATGTAGATGTAACAAATACAGCACATATATTGTAATGATGCACTTAAAATGCCAAGCCCTTCAAAACGTTCCTACATGATGATCGCGAGTAAAAGGAACATATTATTCTTACTGTTGTTTATTTAATTTTTTTCTATCGAGCGATTGAACATTTTGGACAGGCATTCGGGAAGACGGTGTTCTAATCCTCCTCTGGCCATTCAGATTTGAGCTTTCGTGATCTCCCTACACCATTCCAGGAAAATGCCTGGAGTGGTGTTCTTGAAAGGGCACAGCAGATTTTCTTCCCATCCTTACCTAAATAATCCGAGCGTGAGCTTTCCCCTCAATGACCACGCTGTCGACGGGGCGTTAAACCCTTATTTTCCTTCCTTCCTATTTGCTGTTTATTGTTGAGTCAGTACTTTCTAACAGACGATTACACGAGGAAATTATTAAATAAGACATTAAACAGTGGAATAAATGCAAAATATGTCTGGAGTTTCGAAAACCATAAATTATTGAAAGAGAACAATAACTACACTTAATTGTTCGAAAAGCTCTGTAATATACTCGTACTTCCTACAGTTCATATTTTCATCAATATGTACATCCTAAAATTTAAAAGATTTTGCTCTATTTACTGACTTCTGTTCATGTTTCAATTAATCGTTCGTGTGACTATTTCTTGTATAAAATTGCTTGTATACAGCGTATCCGTTTTCAGAAAACCCTTGATTTTTTTGTAAAGCATCATTAACAATTGCATATATTGCTTTCTCTCTAAGGGTTTTGTAATATCACTAGTATCGAGAGTTAAACAACACTACTTCTACTTGCTAATTAAGTGGAAGGTTATTCATCTATAGGTTGCCCCACTTAAACTTCAAATATCTCTGGAAAAAAAAATAGAAAAAGAAACAGATATTGAAAAACGACCTTCGTGGGCATGTGCGTACAGCAGAGGCTTATGACAGTAAGTACTAGGAGACATTTCAAAAGGTAAACAAATAATATTTTGAACAAAATCTTATGTTTTTATTAGTGCACACCCCATATGTTTTACAAAATCAATAGTATGAAAAATCACAAAAAGGGCGTAGATAGTGCACGATTACGGGTGGGTTCACGCTAGAGTTTCGGGACGTGCACTAGCTGTGCGCTTCATTTTTTTCAAGGGTCGCTTTCGCCTATCAATTTCTTTGTATGTGATTGACGTATACGATGTTACCATCGCCATTCCTTGTGTGATTTTTCATGCTATTGATTGCTTATAAATTTGTGTTGACAATAATACTCCTTTACGTTTTAGAATGTCTCGTAGTACCTACTTTCATAAACCCCTGTCACACGCTAATGCCTGTAAAAGTCGTTTTTCTACATATTTTTGTTCCACAGAAATTTGGGGTGAAAAGTTTAAGTGGGACATTCTGTATACGAGGAGAGGACCAAAACTTGAAACTATGGAACTCCCTTTCTGATTTCTGCTTAATAATTTTCAACGTTTAGAACACTGCCTGATTTATTCTGCCGAACGTTTTACATTCTGGTTGTTAATTTGATTTAGTAGTGATTCAAACCAGAGAGCATATAGTATTCAGCGCCGATTGTGAGAGGTAACACGTAGTAGCAAGGTATTAATGAAAAAGGAAAAGTCATGTACTGAGACGCGGCGGAAACTGCGAGTCAAGTGCAGCTTCCAGGAACAGGACCTGCGCTGTAATCGGCTTCTTGGCAGTGCGGCCCGGCTTCTTCCGCTCCTGGTGCTTGGCCTTGCACGTCGAGACGTGACCGCGGACCGGGAGACCGGTTGGGCGAGTCCCAGCGCGAGGAATGCAAGTCGCACACCGCGGCCGAACACAAGGCCAGGCGCACATTCGGCTGCAGATGATACAGGGCAGGGCACGGAAGCTCAGCGAAGAAAACACTTTGCGACACAGTGCCTGCGCATATTGGGAGACAGTTTCTATCCATTGTCGCACAGTCGTTCCTTTTTGAACCATTGCACAGTGTTTCCTTGTACAGTTATGGGTGCCGGCCGCGGTGGTCGAGCGGACTAAGGCGCTCCAGTCACGGTCTGCACGGCCACTACGGTCGGGGGTTTCAATCCCCCTCGGGCATGGATATTTGTGCCGTCCTAGTTCGTAAGTAGTTCATAAGTAGTTTGTAAGTTTAGGGACTGATGACCCCATAGTTAAGTCCCATAGACTATACAAACATTTGAACATTTGAACAGTTATGGGTGTACTCATGAATCTTAGTTCAGAGTCGGATTCTGATGAGAAGATGGATATGCTGATATTATATAACGCTTCATAACGCGAGAAATCGGACTGGAAAAGGAGTTAACATCAAAAGAGAAGTACCCATGGCGAATTCGCTTTGATATCATAGTTTTTTGATAAACACTTCACGAACTACTTCCGTTTAGACCAGAGTCAATACCACGAGGTTCACGAGCTGATGAGAAAATCTATATTTTTCTTAAGGATATAATACCCAATTACAGTGTGTCATAGTCAGCAAGTGGTTGTATCACGGCTATACAAAAATTTAAAGTTTATGTAATCTCTATGCCCTCACCTTTCCCAAACCGTATTAGTATTTTTTCTGTAGTCTGTGTACTTAATACGTAAACTTAATACTGTACGTGATAAAGATGACAGAACATCTACAGCGCATTCCATGCATTTTCCTTAAATACATTTTTTCTCACATGTATTTAGCTACAGGACAGAGTGTTGCCTAAAGCCACAGAATGGGCGATCGAATTGTGGCAGATACTGTTAATGCAGTCTCACATGCGATGTGGAACACCATGTGTGGTGTCGCACAAGTGTGAAGTGCGCGCCACGTACTTACGCCGCGCGCCGCCATGCACGCACGGCGCGGCGTTCTTACGACGTCTGCCACGAGCGCCCTCTGCTGCAACTCCGCTCGTGGCCACAACTGCTGCATCGTTCACTTGGGAATCAGATAGGCACCAGTTAAGACTTGGCTATCGGATAAGCAGTAGGAATCATCAGTAGGCAGGCCTCTATCTAAACTATGTATCAGCATTCTGCAGTCAAGAACTATTTAAAAGTTAAGTATTACCAAGACTCCACGAAATATATATCTTGTTCTAATTTAGCCTAGTGTTCTAGGTTCTGCTGTCCCACTGGCTGGTCACCTGCGTACCTGCACAAGCGTGCATCCTATTTTCCTGTTTTGGTCTCTTTCTACTCGGCCACCGTCACCTATGACAACCAGAGGAAACGAGACACAAAAGTGGCGACGAGGATGGGATACAAAACCATACAACCACTATAGTTACCACAACCCACAGCACTGGCACGGAAAACAATCAGGGAATGTTTCGAACGGCGATGACAGTTTGCCGCGGTGGAGTAGCCGAGCGGTCTAAAGCGTCTCGCTGCGGAGCGCGCGGTTGCTCGCCGTGGAGGTTCGAGTCCTCCCTGGGGCATGGGTGTGTGTGTCTGTCCTTAGGTTAGTTTACCTAGGTTTAAGTAGTTTGTAAGCTACGGACTGATGACCACGCAGTTTCGTTCGATAGATTTTCAAACATTTGAACATTTTTTTGATGACAGTTTCCACACTGTATTGGAGCTCTAGACGGAAAGCTTATTGTTGTTAAGAAGCCAGCAACCACATCATTCTAAATCTACTGACTTACACATTCTGTAGTGCTAATGGCTACCCTCGATGCAAACTACAAGTTTATCACTATTGATATGGGATCAATGGGCAGATTCAGCGATGGTAATATTTTTTTAAGTATTACGTTGGCAAAGAAGTTGCGGAGACAAAATTTACAGGTACCTCCACATTCTAAACAAGAGCTTCCTTTGATACCTAACAATTTAGGAGTGCTCTAAGTACTTTCGTTATGAAAGATAAGTTTTCTGAGTATCATAACACAGTTGGAAGAGTATCTCGACAAACAGGCAGCATTACGAAAGGAAAACACTACAGAAAACAATTCACATTTTTTACAATTCTAATTTGAATAGGCAAATTAGTCACGGACATAAAGTGAAGTTCCCTGTAATCATGAAAGCACCTTGCTTTGATGTTTAACACGATGTACGTGAATTAAACTGGAGTAATAGAGCATAATACAGGGGTGGGCACGAGAGCTGCCCGCGAGCAGCGAGAGCCGCGAGGGCAGCGCTGAGCGGCCTTGAGAGCCAGCAGTGCGGCTAGCAGGGCTGTGCGCTGTGGCTGGCCGCTTGCTGATGCACAGTGCACATACATCAGTGCTTTCATCCAATGTTGAAGAAAAGAAAACTAAATCTTTGATCCTGTCTCTCAACTGAGCTTCCACGTCGTTTGCCAATTCTTCAATGCGCCTGCTAACAGTTCTCCGTGAAAGAGGAACGGTTTCAAAAAGAGGAAGATTTGTTGGGCACAAAAATGCTGCTGCAGCAAGAAAACATTTGACAAATTCTACATCGCTGAAGGGCCCCGCAGTTTTAGCTATTTTAAGAGCTGCATGATAGCTTACTCTCATCGCTGCAGCGTTGTGGATTAGGTTTTCTACCTGTAAATACGTACAGGAGAAGGTAAAATTGACGGAAAATGCACAGAACATATTAATAACAGCAGTAAATTTAATTAATAACATAATTATATACAAGTATACTTACGTCATTCTCCTTTTTCTGCTTCATTTCTATAAGTTTGACTTTCCGTTCTTCTTCACTCAAACTAACTACATATTTTTCGTGAAGCAGTTGAAAACATTTAGTTTTTCGTTATAGATTCTCGTTTCCCTTTAAAAAATTAAGAAGCACTACTTTCGGTTGTGCGTGTTTTTTTCACCTCTTATTACATCTCTGTCAAGTTAGAGGAAACTAACGCACAAAAAAATTTGGTTTCTGCATATCTTGTAGTTTCATACCCCAGCTTGATAACGAAGTGTCTATTTTCTCAAAATTGCTCACAGTTATTCAGATACTTAATTTTTAAGTAACCTAATGCATTAAACTTTTAAGTGTTCTTATCGAAAAATGTTGTCGCTGGCTACTTTGCGTATGGTTCATTTTAGGTCATACATAGTTGCGGATGAGATGAAGCTAATAAATTGAAATTATTTTTAAAGTTGAGAACAGGACGATACCTATCTCCGTTTTCGAGATTTGGGCTCGTATATCTACGGTAGGAGAGCGTCGAGAGTAGCGTGCCAATTCTCTCCACGTGCAACGGGAATTGTGTGGTGACAACCATCACATCTTATAAACTGTTAAAGATATTGAACCATTTTTAGAAAGGAATTCATGTTTTACACAATCATTAATAGTCAAAGCTTTTTTTATCTACTGGTATATAGAAATAACTATAGTTTTTGGGATAAAACGAGGTATTAATTAAACCGTATTTCATATTTGTGAAGATTTATTTCCGTCTATTGCAACTAATTTATTTGTGAAACATCATCAATGGCAGTTTTTAGTGTTAAATCCATGCGACTTCATGGAGTTGTGTGTGTCTTCTCCAGAGGGATGGAAGTTTTGGTTCTTTATTTCATCACTTCGCCATGTACTTCACTATGACATTCAGATTTTAACTGTTAGGTTTTTCTATATATTAATTCTATTTCTGGCCATGAACGCTGTTAAAAAGTTTTTATTAACAGGCACCTTTTAAATGACGAGACGAAATTCATACTTTTTAGTTTAGATTAAATATCAGCCAGTTTGCACATGAACTGGAATTTATAGAGTGTGATATACAGAGAAAATCCTTCAACAGGTTCAACAAATCCATCATTGCAGCTGAAAAAATAAATAAATAAAAATCTGATCGGCGACTCGATACATTAATGAGGAAAATAAAATTTTCAATTTTCTTGCTGTAAAAAATACTGCATGTTAAGAAAGTAAAGATACATCAATTCTCATATTTTGTTTTTCGTTACAGATTCTTCTTTTCCTTTAAAAAATTAAAACATGCATCTTTGGATTTGGCTTTTTTTTCCCCTATCGTCTGTGAGGAAACTATCTGTCAAAAAATTCTGGTTATTACATATTTTGTGGTTTGGTATCTCAGCTTGATAATGAAGTATCCATTTTTTTCAATATTCGTCATAGTTATTCTGATAATTAATCTATAAGTAAGCTACTGCATAAAATTTGAGATGTTTACAATGAAAAATATAGTCGCTGGCTACTTTGCGTATGGTTCATTGTAGGGCATACATTATTGCGGATGGAAGGAAGACAATAAATCAAAATTATTTTTAAAGTTCAGAGCACGACGATATCTGCAGTCATTTTCGAGATTTGGGCTGCTATTTCTACGGTACGTAGTGTCGCGACTAGCACGTCAGTTCCGTCGATGCGCAACGTGAATTTTGCTGTCGTAACAACAATATTTTATATTCCGTTCAACATAAAAAAAATCTTTTTTTTCTGGCAGATGATAAAAGGCGACTAGATGATTATTTTATACTGTGGCTAATAGACGAGGCTTATTTATCTCTAACTATATGGAAGTAGCTACAGGTTTTTGCTACGAAACGAGGTTTTAATTAAGCAGTATTTAATATTTCGTCAAAGAAGAAAAGTGTACCAAGGAGGATTTTAATTTCTAGGGTTTTCTATAGATTTGTGAAAGAATTAGTATTCGATTTCCGTACAAATTTTCCATTTATTTCCTTAGACTTTCAGAGCTGTAAGAAGGCCCTTCCGCATATGAAGCTGTAAATATAAGCGAGACTGGTTTCGAATATCACTTACTTCGAGTATGCCATTGGCGTTTCACAGTACACCATGCGATAAGTGACAGGTGCAGTACTGACAGGAATGCCACCTGTCGCTCAGCTTTTGGCGGCCTTCACTCGTCTGTGGACACGCGTGTTTTTGTAGCCACAGTCAGTCATTGGCAAGATGGACAGAAGGAGAGCCACATTCGATTTCACTTTAAGCTACTTAAATATTTTACAGCAGGAAGAAGACGATGACACGTTAACGTTGTTGTTGCTCCACAAGAAAAGGAAAAGGAAGAACAAGGTTCATTGTCTTTTTGCGACACGTGACGATGAAGGCTGCTACAACATTTTGATTAATAGGCACATTTTAAACGATGAAACTAAATTCAGTCTTTATTTTAGGTTAAATGTCAGCCAGTTTTCACATGTTTTAGATCTTATAAAAAGTGATATACACAAAAAAATCCTGCAACCGGTTCAAGAAACCCATCAGTGAAGCTGAAAAACTCGCAGTGACACTGAGGTAAGTGTATCTTTATTTCGCAACAGTTTAACCGCTGCCGTCAGGACTATAGTTTCTGAGGACGAAAGTGTGTTCATCTGGAGTTTCTGATGCAGATTATTTCTTTCCCGTTTATTTCTTTGATATGTGTCTCGGATGTTCCTCCATCTGTTTTTGCAAACGTCACTTAAAATGCCAACGAAACGTAAGTGTATTATAATGAGCTAGTCTTTTGCAATTTATATCACCACAAATAAGAATAATGCAAAAAATTGAGGTGCAAGTTTATTTTCATCACCATAATTCTACATTTGCATGGAATGTCCTGATTTTTCTTAACTGCAATGAAAAAATTGCACTTTTTTAGAAAATAATTTACATATATTTAAATTGTTAGTTTCAGTTGTGCAGCAATGTCTTCCCATATACTGTCTCTAAAAAAAATATCCCTGTACTTAGGGTTTTTTTTAAGTCGAATATACATGAATGTTGCGAGACCAGCACACAGAGCATTACGTCTTGCGTGTGGCTCATATCTGATTTTCTCGGGTTGGACTGGCTCGACATCTTCCTTCCAACGCCTTGAGTCGTCGACGACTTCAATCGCAACACTGCTCACTGCTGCAGTGTTGCGATTGCCGTCGGATCAGCCGCGCGCCGCACCCCAAACTCAAACTGCGCATGCGCGAACAGCCAGCCTCTGACGTCACGGGCCGCACAGCCGCAGCCACCAGTCGCGCCTTGGACAACCCACCTTAAGGCGCTCCATTCACGGTCTGCACGGCCACTACGGTCGGGGGTACGAATCCCCCCTCGGGCATGGATATTTGTACCGTCCTAGTTCGTAAGTAATTCATAAGTAGTTTGTAAGTTTAGGGACTGATGACCCCGTAGTTAAGTCCCATAGACTATTCAAACATTTGAACATTTGAAAAACAAACACTGAGGTCCGCTTTGCGTTCCAACAAAAAACTACTCTTTGTTTCCACTGTGGGTGTTCAGAAGACTTTCTTTTCAAAGATTTTACGGCCTCCTCAGTCATTTTTCAGACACTAGTTCTGCTTTATCACGAAGGCCGGACGCGATTTCCACAAGTAGTGACGTGCGCGGCTAGTTGAGTAGAGTGGGGGGCACTGCTGGCTGGCGGAGTGGGGGGAGCCGCGAGCAGGCCGTGTGAGCCGCTGAGAGCGCTCGTGAAACGGCATTTGTCCAGCCCTGACATAATACGTACTTCTCTGCATATGCAGAACTTCTGCAATAGAAACAAAATTTGTTGTTTTAATTTGGTTTTCAAGTAGTCAGTGTGATGGTATCGTACAAAACCAGGTTCGGGGGAACTGCATCAATTACGTTTTCCTTCATGACAAACATAGACTTGTGAAAACGCGCGGTAAGCAGCTGGAGAAGACTGGCAGCGAGCGGACAGTGGGGCAGCAAACCGTACCCCCACCCTAGCAGGTGGTCTGCCTGCCGCCAAAGCTGCGTGGCACTCGCCACAGACAATGTTACTCAGAGCACCCGCACAGCAGTCTGTCCCGGACACTGTGCGGCCCAGGCGGAGGCAGCAGCTGCGCTGCCCTGGCCTGCCCTGTGCCGCAACTCGCGCTGCTGCATCTGAACCCGGCAGTCACAGAAAGCTGTGCTGTGCTGCCCTGTCCTGCCCTTCGTTGCCTGCGTCTCAATGTGCGCCCGACCAAATACGCGACTCCGATCTCGCATCTGTAGGACACAGAGTCGCCACAGCTGACCTTCATCATCGTAAAATACTGTACGTGTAGTATGCGGTGCCGCCGATGTATACCGCGGTGAGAAATGTCGTGAGATACATCGTAAAAAACGGTGCTTACGCGATCAGTATTTACTGAGCAACAATATTGTACCAAGAGATGTGCGAGGCCAAGAACGAAACAATATTTATCGCGCAATATTTATGCCTATGATGCGTCAGTTAGAAATCTGTCTTCGTGTAGAAAATGTCAAGATTCGAAGACGTGGATTTGTATTGCTAATGACAAGGGGAGATCAGGTGATGGGTTCACCCATATGGTTAAAGTGTGTGCGCGGAAACAGGTTGATGACCCTTTCAAATTCGTAAAATATCTCACCTGAGTGGCTATCACAACACGCGGTAGGCCATGGATTGTCGCTTTTCAAACTCCCTCGGTTGGCTGTAGGATACAAGAGTAAGGACTGGTGGCCAACGTAGTTTGGTTCCATAGAATTACAGTCATTTGACTATTTGATACACGAGTGCGTTTCTGAGGCTTGGTTCCTACTTTCTGCACAAGTTGACATCACACAGAGCCCTATGCCTCTAAGTCGAAACCCAACATACTTCAGAGTTATTGTCTGAAAAACGTTTTTGGGCTGCGTTTCTTAAGTCAATATGAGGCAATAAGAGAGCTTCACTGATTATTTTGTGGCAGCTATCCCTGGTGTGGGAAGATGAGAAACACATGTTGAAACATAACGCTGTGATAGTAAAATTTACCGACTACGTTTCAGACTAGTATATATTCCCCGAAGATCTGTTTCCACCAACTTTCTGGACCAAACACTCGCATGTCTGCAACCGCATTACGAACAGTTTTGAAGCATCCAATTCTAACTGAATGGTCACATAAAAATCAGGAGTGCAACCAGTACCGAATGCCAAAAAATGTAGAGAAGTAACTTTTTTTTTTTTGGGGGGGGGGGGGGGGGAGGGGCAAGTCTGGGACATGAGGAAAGGCGTCATGTATCGGATGTTTTGTTAAAAGAGTTGAGTTGGCACCACTTTCTTTTTCCTGGGACCGAAGAAGGCAAAACCGCAAGACGACATTAAGAATAGGACGGTTACTTTTTTTAAAGATTTTATTTTTGCAAACGAAGTTTTTGTTGATTACGGTTTAGTTGTAAACATACTCAGACGAGTGACCATTCCTGCGGTGAATATTGGAGACAATATCCGGCCACCTCGTAGTGTCATAACGCTAACTGACTGACTAATTCTCTCTGTGTTCTTCACATGTCCCCAATGGCCGCCTGGTCTCGGGCACCATGTTCTGCATTGCACGTGCGATCTCGTCGGCGGTTCGACTTCTCCCTCAGGCTTGGATCTCTGTGTTGTCCTTACGATAGGTTATTTTAAGTAATTTCTAAGTCTAGTGATCGATGTCCTTAGCAGTTTTCTGCCTTCTGATTAGAAACATTTGAACATGTCACCAATTTACCTCAGTCTGCAGGTCGCATAATTAACTAAGTGCTGTACGCAGTGCACAGGTTGTGGGTGTAAGAGGGGGAGAGAAAGTTCCACTTTCTTCGAAGGAAATGTCGCTTCAGATGAGAACTATGAACGTGGAACTTGGGCTAAGAGACCACAGCATAAACGAATTTTATACCGGTCTACAGGAATAACACTATTTCTACAATTCTACTACATTTTAAAAATTACCATTTTCTACTAAGACACAGAAGTGTGAGTAAGGTCCCATGTTCGAGTCCCGGTTCCGGCACACAATTTTAATCTGCCAGGAACTTTCAATTTAAAACGAGTTTATATTAGGGGAACGTCAAAGTGTACACCACCACTTATAACTCAAATCATATGGAAGAATTGCTTTTTGTTTACAAAATAACCAATTCGATCACAAAGAGTGCACTGCGGCATTGGTCCCTTACTTAGCTTACATTTATCGCGAATCTTTAATCCTGCGCGAAGTTCCAAGCGAACGGAAAAAAATAGCAGGTGACTTCCGTAAATAAAAAGGCAAAAGAACGTAAGCACATTATTACAGACCATCATTAACGTCAGTTTCTTTCGGAATTTTTTAACATGTTTTCAATTGTAATATAGTAAATTAGCTTCAGACGGAAAATCTCTGGGCATGCATCAGCACGGCATTAGGAAGCTTCGATCGTGCGAAACTCAATTTGTCCTTTTCTCTCATGACATCTTGCGAGCTATGGACGAAGGACAAGAGACAGGCTGCATATTTCTCGATTTTCAAAAGGCGTTTGACGCGGTACCGAAATGCAGACTGCTAACGAATGTACGAGCTTAAGGAATAGGTACCCAAATATGTGAGTGGCTCGAAGAATACTTAAATGATAGAACCCTGTACGTTGTCTTCAACGGCGAGTGTTCATCAGAGACTGTCATTAGGAGTACCGCAGCAAAGTGTGACAGGAACGTTATTATTTTCTATGTAATAAATGATCTGACGGAGACAGTAAGTTGCACCTGCGGCTGTTTCCTGATGACGATATGGTGTACAGAAAGGTGTCATCATTGAAGGACTGTAATAGGATGCATGATGACTTGGACCAAATTCCTAGGTTGTGTGAGAAATGGAAGCTATCTCTAAACATAGAAAAATCAAAGGCGATGCAGATGAGTGCGAAAAACAATCCGGTTTTAATGGAAGACAGAGAAGCAATTTTGCCGAGTGTCGAGTTCCAAATTTTCGAGTGTGCTGCATAATGCGCATGCGCAGAGATAAGTAACAGTTGTGGTGTCTGCTATCATCGGACGTTAACCTGCTCTGTTCGAGCGCATTCATATTACAGAAATGCTTTCGCATCTTCTTTCACCTTATTCTGTTGTTTGATTTGTGTCTTCATACCGAAAAATTCGCAACAGAACCTAATATTGTTTTTCTACTAGTTTTCTCCTACAAAAAAGACGAAATCTGCAAGCAGAATAATATTTTCCTTTTCATGAGGGAAAACACTATGTATATATACGAGCATAAACGTGTTTTACCGAAAATTATATCAACAGAAGAGTCATAATTATTAGTTCAGAAAATTATTTTCCATGTTACTTTGACCTTTAGCAAGAAAACAAGATATGAAAAGCAAAGTTAATAGCCGATTTTTACAGCGTTATCGATACTGTTTCTTGTATTAGCCAGTTTAAATTTTCTTTAACAAATAAATGTTAGGTTTCCAAAAGTTTGAATGACACTTTTCCTATTATTTATGTTCTCAATCGCGTTCAGAATTTGCTACATGACATTTGAAGAAAACATGAACTATGAATTATCATCTCGTCATTGATAAACTCAATTATCCTTTTCCTGCTTCTACGCAAAGAGTGCCCTCCATAACCTCACTTCTTCATTCAGTTGCGAAACTACAATACTGGCCATTAAAATTGCTACACCAAAAAGAAATGCAGATGATAAACGGGTATTCATTGGACAAATATATTATACTAGAACTGACATGTGGTTACATTTTCACACAGTTTGGGTGCATATATCCTGAGAAATCAGTACCCAGAACAACCAACTCTGACGGTAATAACTGCCTTGATACGCCTGGGCATTGAGTCAAAAAGAGCTTGGATGATGTGTACAGGTACAGATGCCCGTGCAGCTTCAACGAGATACCACAGTTCATCAAGAATAGTGACTGGCGTATTGTGAGGAGCCAGTTGTTTGGCCACCATTGACCAGACGTTTCCAATAGTTGAGAGATTTGGAGAATGTGCTGCCCAGGGCAGCAGTCGAACATTTTCCGTTCCCAGTAAGGGCCGTACAGGAGCTGCAACATGCGGTCGTGCATTATCATGCAGGGATCGAATGAAGGATAGAACTACACATCTGAAATGTAACGGCCACTGTTCAAAGTGCCGTAGTTGTAAACAAGAGGTGACCGAGACGTGTAAGCAATGGCAGACCATACCATCACGCCGGGTGATATGCCATATGGCGATGACGAATAGACGCTTCCAATGTGCGTTCACTGCGATGTCGCCAAAGACGAATGCTACCATCATGATGCTGTAAACATAACCTAGTTTCGTCTGGAAAAATGACGTTCTGCCATTCGTGCACCCAGGTTCGTCATTGCGTACACCATCGCAGGCGCTCCTGTCAGTGATGCAGCGTCAAGGGTAACCGCAGCCATGGTCTCCGAGCTGATAATCCATGCTGCTGCAAACGTCGTCGAACTGTTCGTGCATATGGTTGTTGTCTTGCCAACGTCTGATTCAGGGATCGAGACGTGGCTGCACGATCCGTTACAGCCATGCGGATAAGATGCCTGTCATCTCAACTGCTGGTGATACGAGGCCGTTGGGATCCAGCACGGCGTTCCTATTGCACTCCTGTACCCACGGATTCCATAGTCTGCTAACAGTCATTGGATCGCGACCAACGCGAGGAGCAGTGTCGCGATACGATAAACCGCAATCGCGATAGGCTGCAATCCGACCTGGAAACGTGATGGTACGCATTTCTCCTCCTTACACGAGGCATCAAACCGTTTCTCCAGGCAACTCCGGTCAACTGCTGTTTGTGTATGAGAAATCGGTTGGAGACTTTCCTCATTTCAGCACTTAGTAGGTGTCGCCACCGGCGCCAACCTTGTGTGAATGCTCTGAAAAGCTAATCATTTGCATATCACAGCATCTTCTTCCTGTCGGATAATTTCGCGTCTGGAGCACGTCATCTTCGTGACGTGTAGCAATTTTAATGGCCAGGAGTGTACATACCATACAGCTCTACAGTTTACGTCTAAACGAAAACCACTACTCCAGACAGGAGACACGCAGTTTGGCAATAGCACGCCAAGGGCGCTGCAGTAGATCCACTTGTCTCGAGTAGTCAATTAAGGAAGTTCATCGTGTAAAAGGGGTCTTAGATGCTTCGTGAACTCAAATGGAAGTTGCGTGTAGGGTAGGCGATGTTCTTTTCCATAAACACTGTTGAAGAAATTTAGAGGCCCAATATTTGAGGCGAACTGTAGACCGTTTCTGTTTCCGCCAACTAACACTTCGCGTAAAGATCAGAAAGAAAAGATTAGAGTATGTATGTAGATATAAGGGCCCTACACACGATGCTATTTATTGGACCAATTCGTTGGTCAGCCGATAAATTGGACACAGTAATTCTGTCAGATACAGCAAAGGATCTGGAAGAGCAATTGAACGGAATTGACTGTGTGCTGAAAGGTGCATATAAGATGAACATTAACAAGAACAAAACTAGGGTAATGGAGTGCAGTGTAAGAAAATCAGGTGATGCTGAAGGAATTAGATTGGGAAACGAAGCAATAAAGGAGGTAGATGAGTTTTGTTACTTGGGCAGTAAAATAACAAATGATGGTCGCAGACAGAGGATATAAAATGCAGAATGGCAATGTGTAGAAAAGCGTTCTTGAAAAAGAGAAATTTGTTAGCATCAAATATTGATTTAAGTCTAAGGAAGTCCTTTCTGAAGGCATTTGTATGGAGTGTTGCCTTGTATGGGAGTGAAACATGGACGATAAACAGTGCAGACAGGAAGAGGATTGAGGCTTTCGAAATGTGGTGCTACAGAAGAATGCTGAAGATTAGGTGGGTGGATCACGTAACTAATGAGGAGGTACTGAATAGAATTGGGGAGAAAAGAAATTTCTGGCATACCTTGACTAAAAGAAGGGCTTAGATTGGTAGGACACATTCTTAGACATCAAGGAATTGTGAATTTAGCGTGGAGGGAAGTGTGTGGGGTAAAAATCGCAGAGGAAGACCAAGAGATGGATACAGTAAGCAGATTCAGACAGATGTAGGTTGCCGTTCTTATGTGGAAATGAAGAAGCTTGCTCAGGATAGAGTATTGTGGAGAGCTGCATCAAACGAGTCTCCGGACTGAAGACCACAACAACAACAACAAGCGCTACCCAACCAACTTTCCTTGTCGGTCGGTTGGTTGTGCCTGATCACCCGATCTCCGATTCCCCCGCCACTTCACCCGACAAATTGTATGAAGCGCTTCCCGACCAACTTCCATGCCTGAGGTCGTCTGCATAGCGAACACGCGAAAACAAAAACAGGGTGGCGCTGCGTGCAATTGGTCGGAACATGTGTAGGCTGCTGCCAATTGATTGGTTCGTTGGACATCTTGTTGGTCGTACGATAAATCGGAGCGTGTGTAGGGGCCTGTAGATTGGTAATGGTACTTACGTTTCCCTTGGTGAGAGCCCCGATGACGAGCGGCGTGAAGATGCCGGTGGAGTTCATGAGCAGGTGCAGGATGCCGGCGATGGTGCCGGCGAAGTTGCGCGCCAGGTCGACGTGGTTGAGGTAGCTGCCGCCGTACAGGCCGCTGTTGGCCACCAGCACCAGGATGAGCAGCACCACGATCGCCTGCGTCGCGCACTCCACCAGCGTGATCGCCACCAGGCACGCCGCCGCGCCCAGGCTGGCTGCGGCACACGCGAGACAGTCGCTCAGCACACCACTCACACTATTGTCTTAGAGTCTGTAAAGATTTCTTCAGGAAACAGCTACAATTCAACAAGCAATCAAGTTATTATTGTCAATACGCGCCGTTCTTGTTGTTCTGCAACAAATAAATATTAACGTTTTGGGGGGGGGGGGGGGGGGGGGGAGGAGGATGTGTATAGCGATCACGCACGCCTTTCTTCAAATTATTCTAGCGCTCACGAAGCCAATCGTGCACGATACGAAGTACATCTACATCTAAATCTACTTGGGATATTCTGCAAATCATATTTAAGTGCCTGGCAGAGGGTTCATCGAACCACCTTCATACTATTTATCTCCCATTCCATTCTCGAACAGTGCGCGGGAAGAAAGAACACCTGAATCTCTCCGTTCAAGCTCTGATTTTTCGTTTTTTTTTTTCTGATTGTCATTTCTACCTATGTAAGAGGCAGTCAACAATATGTATTCGCATGTAGGAGAATGTTGGCGATTGGAGTTTCGTAAGTAGCCCACGCCGCAGCGATAAGCGCCGTTGTTGTAATGATCCTGTTATCATTTCCGTAACGCTGTTTCCCCTGTATCGTGACAATACAAAACGAGCTGCCCTTCTTTTGACTCTTTCTATGTCCTCCGTCAAACCCACCTGATAAGGATCCCACACTCGGCAGCAATACTCCAAAATAGGACGGACAAGCGTAGTGTATGCAGTTTCTTTAATAGTTCTGTTGTATCTTTTAAGGGTTCTACAAATAAAACGCACTCTCTGGTTCACCTTTCCCATGACATTATCTACGTGTTCTCTCCAGTTTAATTCTGAAGTAATAGTAATTCCCAGGTATTTTGTGGAGTTCATGACCTTCACTTTTGATTGATTTATCATGTAAACAAAGTTAAACGCATTTCTTTTCGTACTCATGTGGACAACTTCACACTTCTCATTATCTTATTAAGATAGTTCTGCAGTTGGTTTTGAGCATCAGATGATTTTTGTAGACCGTAAATGACGGTGTCATCTGCAAACAGCCTAAGAGAGCTGCTTAGATTTTCTCCCAAATCGTTTATGTAAATAAGGAACAGCAGAGGACCAATGACACTACCCTGTGGAACGCCCGATTTCACCACTGTATTAGTCGATGTTTTACCATCGATTACTGCAAACTGTGTCCTCTCTGACAGTAAATCCCCTATCCAGTCACAAATATGGGGCGATATACCACAACTACGCAATTTGATTAAAAGCCGTTTGTGAAGTACAGTGTCAAAAGCTTTCTGGAAATCAAGAAATACGGATTCGATTTGCGAACCCTTGTCGATAGCACTCATCACTTCGTGTGAGTAAAGGGTTAGTTGTGTTTAGCATGAACGATATTTTCTAAATCCGTGTTGACATTGTGAACAAGAGCGTGTTGTCTTGAAGCACATCAGCACATTTAACGAACAAACACTGTACCATTAGATGATATCATACAAAATGTTCGCATAATAATGGGCAACAATGCTACCTTGCTGAGTAACCATGGTGTGTAATATTGCCTTATGGACTGTCAGAAAAGAATATAAAAAGAACATTACGTGCATTTATAAAAGATTTTATTGCCTTAAATAACGGTACGCGAAACATCCTGAGTCACTATGTAACATTATCTCTGAGATGATTGATGTGTCTCTCTTTTTTTCGGTAATTAACTTCTTTATGTCGGGTTATCGAGGAATATATTAAGATTGTACAGCTATGTAACATTACATAATAACGATCGTTTTATTTTCACGACTTGAACATCATTTGTAATAAGCTCCTGTCTTCAACCTAATGTGGCTTTATTCCGGTTGGTCGGTCACAGCTAGTCCATTAACGATCAGCTTGCTGCCTGGCTGACCGCTGTGAAACAGTGGGCTGTGCCCCAGTGGCCAGCCAGTCAGCTAACGATCGCGTTATCTCAAGTCTTCTCTGATGAGGTGACGTATGCGCCATGGCCTGTCTTTCTCGTTGGCCTGGAGAGCGCTGCGAATCTCTTTCTCGGTGGTGTTGGCCCAATCGACTGCCGCGTCATCCTCTTCTAATGGCGTCATTGGATGCGATACGGAAGAGAATGTTCTTTTAACATGGCTGTTCTGGTCGTTGTTAGGCTCCTTTACTTGGAACCGCTACTGCTCGGTCAAGCAGCTCCTCAGTTGGCCTCTCAAGACAGAGCACCCCTCTTCCTGTCCTCCACAAAGGGAAAATATCTTATGCAGTACCTGTAATTGAACCGGGGTTCCACCATTTCGTAGTCAGCCACAAAGACGTTTCATATCATTTGTATCTTAATAGTCGGGATTATGCTATCTCTTCTTGTATATGGAAATATCCGCTCTGCCCTTCCGGTATTATTCGAAGTATTACAAAATAAACTTTTCCCAGCCCCATCTCTTCCTTACGGGGACCCGAGTACGTCTTCTCGTATTAACACTTTGATCTATGTTCTGTTTCTAATTGTGAATTCGTCAGCAGTATTTTCTCTTATCCTTGATCGCCCAGTTATGCCTGGGGGGTTATCATTGTATACTCTACTTATTTAAGACTGATGACATTGGCAAAGGTACTGCAGTTCATGGTGTCTATCCTGTAGGAAAAACGGAAAGTCAAGGACATTTTTGACACTTTCAGGAAAGAGGTAATGCACAGACAGTCATTTTATCAAATTTATGCATTGGGTAATGTCTCTAAAGTGTTAGCTTAAAACCGCAGCTCCGCTCGCGTGTTGGTTGATTATGATAGACAAACTATCTTTCAATAGTGTGCTATGAGACTGGCTTCGAAGGATGAAATGAAATACAATACCTTCTTTAGAAACAAACATTTTTAATCAACATTCAAATTAAAAAAATGTGAAGTACTTAACGATTTACAATAAATAATAGATACATTATCCCTTATAGCCTGTGTTGCAATATCTCAATACGTATGGTGAGAGTAATGTCTAAATTCATTTTAATTTAATTTTAGGGCATGCTGGTAAACTACGTTATTTATATTAAAAGAAATTTCATTTTTACTGCTTTATTTATTTATTCTTTTATTTCCTTATTCGTATGCTTATCCTTACACAGAAAGAGCTGAAGACATTGTTAGCACGCTTAGACCAAAGATATGGTCTGTGGCATCACATTTCGCCGTATGTAACCTCCTTGCTATAGAGTCGCAAACGTCATCGCTGCCTTCAGTCCGAATTTTTTTATAATTTGACAACCTTCAACCTTCATATCTTCTACCCCCTTATAGCTATCGGCATGGAACTGCTATGGTTTACAACGGGAGACTTCGGACAACAATTACACACAGACCATTAGTTTGCGTTCTGTAGTTTTCGCTGCAGAGCGAAATATTAACACACACATACACACACACACACACACACACGTAGAATTTTATATACACCGATAACTTTCCACCCCAATATACACCACCCTTTTATCATTATCAACCCTGAAGCAACAATGTAACCAATAAAACTATTTCGAAAGAGTAAATATAATTTTCAAAGAGTAATTATTGTTCCGCATTTCGCGCCACATTATTCAAATTATTAAATATCTATCAGATTGCTATAAAACCGTGCCTAAAACCTGCCTCAGGTACAAATTAGTAACTGTACAAATATTTAAGTCTCTGCGTCTTGTCGTTCGGACGTGATAAGCATACACCGAACAGACATTCACATTAATATATGTAGATAAATAGCTATCCGATCACCATAAAACCGTGCCTAAAGCCTTCCCCGGGTAGACATTAGTAACTGTACAAATTTTCAGCTCTTTATATCTTGTGGTTCAGACGTGATAACCGTACACCGAACAGACATTCATATATATTCAATACCTGTATATGAGGCCTGCTCAAAATATTCCGGACCATTCGTAATCTAGCGCCAATTGAGTGATGAAGCAAAGTGCGTCTGACACCGTGAACACTTTTGCGTGGAATGTGCAATTGCCGAGAGTGTCATTATTGTATGTCCGTCAATTATTGTTCAATGCTGTACTGAGTATAACGTTGTATCGCACTGTTTGCGAATTTCCAGATGGCAGCGATAGAGGAACAACTAGCCTGCATTAAATATTACATGAAATTCAAGACAAATTTTTAAAAGAAACAGGTCCAAAAGAGCAGACATCTTACCAACCTATATTTATGTATTTATACGCCATGACGGTACATCTACTTTACCGCAGATGCGGTAATATCGTTCAGCCTTGTACGAGAGTCCGAAATGGTAAGTATAAGAGGACATGGACGACGGTAGCGCTAGTCGTAGCGTGCCACTTGTGGGAATTTGAGACGAACGGGAGAAGATCGCGGGTAGCCAAATGGTTAAGGCGACGGCCGGACCGAAGCGGAAGAACTGGCTTCGTATCCTGGTCTGGCTCACATTTTTCTTGTCGCCTTTGAATAATTTGAATACCCTAGTGCAGCTACAGTCATTCCTTTTCCTCATCCTTCCTCTCCTCAATATTGAAGACAAGGTTTAGTCTACACAATGGGGCGGTAAAGGTTCGTTGCACAAAAAACCAAATCATAGTGCTGCCTCATCCTCCGCCCTCTCCAAACCTGACCCATGCGAACTTTTTTTACTTCCAAATCTGAAAACCCCGTTGAAAGAAGGAATAAATGCAACGATAATCAAGATAAAAGAAAATTCTGCGCCTCGCACGATTCAGCAAGACGCGTGCCAAGACTGTTTCCGAAAGTGGAAACGGCGTATGGAGCGGTGCATCAATTTTGGGGAAGGCTGTTTCGAAGGGCACCATGCACAATAAGTAAAAAGTATCACAGCAAAATTTTCTCAACAAAGTTCCGGAATTTTTTGAACAGAACTCGTATCTATAAATTTCATGTCGTACAGACCACATAAAATAGACTGAAATATTTACTTATTCCGTTGAAGAGCCTGTAGCACGTGAGATGAGAGAGAATTCCTCTGGCTCGCAACGTCTGCGACAGCCAGCCAAATGCAACACCACTTATCCAGGAAAACAGGTACGTCAACGACGATATGAGTCCGCTCTGAAACACAAAGGTATCACACATAAGCTAGAGCATAATGGAAGAAAAATGTGATGAATTTTCGAAGCAAATTGTCACACATTTAAACGTTTAATCAGTTCAATATGTAATGGCCAACTCTTAACTGTGTTTCCAATTAAATTAATTATTGCTTTAATTATGTTAGGTAAGATCGAAGCAGATATGACAGTCAATGAGACATTGTATAGGTCAGACACAGTACCTTATTGATAACTGTTTTCTGGATCAGTCTTTTTCAACCTTTTTTTTCTTCGGGCCACATCAAAGTGCGTTTTATGTTTTCGCGACGCCCTTACATGTGTGGTTTTTTTTTTTTTTTTTTTTTTTTTTTTTTTTTTTTTTTTTTTTCCGTATGCGAAACAGCAAATAAACGAAGTACATGCATGTTTTATTTTGGAAACTGCAAATTGTACACTAGGCTACTATAAGAAAAGATTCGGCGATATTTTTATGTTATATATATTCTCTCAATCATTTTAAACATAGCTTCTTGTGAAGCAACAACCGTAAAAGCTAGTTACTGGAAGTGCAAATTAGCAGTCCAGTAAGTTGCTTGGTAAGTTCAATACACTTTATCAGGTTTCAGAACCAACTAAGGTTGTTTTCATGAGAAGTATTGATAAAATTAGCACATGACACGTGTACAACTAGAGCACATTGTGCTCCAGTTGCAAAAAAATAACATCATGTGTGTCAATAATGAAATACTGCATGCTTGGAAAAGAGGTGCCCTAATTTTACATGTCTAATGTTACAGTTTTATCAATACTTCTCAGGAAGAAACCCTTAGCTGATGTCGAAACCCGGTAAAGTGTGTTTAATTTACCAATCAACTTGGATTACTTTCACATTACTTTAACATCAACGCTCACCTAAGAGTTGGAAAGCGAGTCTTCCTTAGCTACACCTGTCTTTCAATTTTGGTTAGCATGAAGTAACTAAGGCCTCGCTGTCTTCATTCATGTATTCTTTTCCCGTGAACTCTCCCCTCTCCAACCTGTGGCGGATTGATGATTTTTGCCTACAGCCTTATCATCCCAAATTCTGAGACATAATTGGAAACATGCCAAGTTCAAATGTAGAGCTTATGTTTGTAGAGCTTATGGGACTTAACTACGTGGTCATCAGTCCCTAAACTTACAAACTACTTATGAACTAAGGACAACACAAATATCCATGCCCGAGGGGGGATTCGAACCCCCGGCCGTAGTGGCCTTGCAGACCGTGACTGGAGCGCCTCAGTCCCCTCGGCCACCGCTGCCGGCAGCGTGCCAAGTCAAATATCTTATTGGTACATCGCCGGCACGCGATCCGTTACAGCCGGAATCGAAGGCCCTGTAAAGGGAAGGTAGGGGATCAAGTCTTTATCCGCTATTAACCAGGGTGGGACCCCAGAGGGTGAAACGTGGGAAATTCACCCCCTGGTTTATGGGGCCTTATACTATTAACATTACCTGAAATTGCAGGTTTTGGTGGCGATGTGATAAATTAATATTCTTGAAATATTAAACGCCAAGATAGCGTAATACTTATTTATTTAATGACGACCGGTTTGGGTGGACTGTGCCATCATCGTCTGGTCATATTACAAGCTGGTTATCTTATTTAAAATTGGATATTATTTAGTGCAACATAGCACTTAGTCTACATATAAAAAAAAAACGTAAATAACAACGCTACGCCGGCCGCGGTGGCCGAGGAGACTGAGGCGCTCCAGTCACGGTCTGCACGGCCACTGCGGTCGGGGGTCGAATCCCCCCTCGGGCATGGATATTTGTGCCGTCCTTAGTTGTAAGTAGCTCATAAGTAGTTTGTAAGTTTAGGGACTGATGACCCCGTAGTTAAGTCCCAATGAGCTATACAAACATTTTTTTTTTTTTTTTTTAACAACGCTACAGCTTGAAAGATACTGCCTCAGTATCTGAGTCAGTATCTTGCAAGATGTGATGTTTATTTTTATATGTAGACCAAGTTCTATGTTACACTTATTATTTAATCCCCATTTTTTTTAATAAGATGACCAACTTATAAAATGTAATATGAACAGATGATGATGGCACAGTCGTTCAAAACCGGTCGTCATTAAATAAATATTCTGCGATCTAGGCGTTTAATTTTCGAAGAATATTACCTTATACTATTCTTCATTTCCTCAGTCCTGTCTATCTGCTGGTAAGGGATAATAACTCAGGGAAAATTTATCGAACTCATATTAGTCATGTCTCGGTGACACCGGTTGTTTGGACTTAGGTGCGAGAGCTTGAGCTGTGCTGATTCAAGTATTTTTTTTTTTATATTTTTTATTTTTTTATATATAATTTTTTTTATGAAGGCCCTTTTCGGTTTGGTTTGCCTATGACCACGAGAAAATTGATCTTGTGACTGTGAATTACTCCCGATTATGGTTATTGTGACGCCTCCACATCTCCTTCTACATTTACGTCTACATGGCATACTCTGCAAATATTTAAGTGCCTGGCAGAGGGTTCATCGAACCACCATTAAACTATTTATCTCCCATTCCATTCTCGGATAGCGCGCGGGAAGAAACAACACCGGAATCTCACTGGTCGAGATCTGATTTCTCGTATTTTATTCTGATGATCATTTCTACCTATGTAAGTAGGAGTCAACAATACATTTTCGCATTCGGAGGACAATGTTAAAAAAAATGTTCAAATGTTTGTATAGTCTATGGGACTTAACTACGGGGTCATCAGTCCCTAAACTTACAAACTACTTATGAACTACTTACGAACTAGGACGGCACAAATATCCATGCCCGAGGGGGAATTCAAACCCCCGACCGTAGAGGCCGTGCAGAATCTGACTGGAGCGCCTCAGTCCCCTCGGCCATCGCGGTCGACGAGGACAATCTTGGCTATTGGAGTTTCGTAAGTAGCCCACGCCGCAGCGATAAGCGCCGTTGTAATTATTTCCATCCCAGATCCTGCATCATTTCCGTAACGCTGTCTCCTCTGTATCGTGACAAAACGAAACGAGCTCCCCTTCTTTGGACTCTTTCGATGTCCTCCGTCAAACCCACCTGATAAGGATTCCACACTGGGCTGCAATACTCCAAAAATGGACGGACAAGCGTAGTGTATGCAGTTTCTTTTGTAGTCCTGTTGCATCGTTCAAGGGTTCTGCCAATAAAACGCAGTCTCTGGTTCGCCTTTCCCACGACATTATCTACGTGTTCTTTCCAGTTTAAGTCTGAAGTACTAGTAATTCCTAGGTAGTTTGTGGTGTTTACGGCCTTCACTTTTGATTGATTTATCTTGTAAACAAAGTTTAACGGATTTCTTTTCGTACTCATGTGGACGACTTCACACTTCTCATTACTTAAGCTCAATTGCTAATTTTTACACCATAGTGATGTCTTATTCAGATCGTTCTGCAGTTGGTTTTAATCTTCAGATGATTTTACTAGACGGTAAATGACGGCGTCATCTGCAAACAACCCAAGAGAGCTACTTAGATTTTCCCCTAAATCGTTTATGTAAATAAGGAACAGCAGAGTACCAATAACACTACCCTGTGGAACGACGATATGACTTCTGTTTTATTCGATGCCTTACCATCGATTACTACGAACTGTGTCCTCTCTGACAGGAAATCCCCTATCCAATCGCCAATTTGGGGCCATATACCATAACCACGCAAATTGATTAAAAGCCGTTTGTGAGGTACGGTGTCAAAAGCCTTTAGGAAATCAAGAAATACGGAATCGATTTGCGAACCCTTGTCGATAGCACCCATGACTTCGTGTGAGTAAAGAGCTAGTTGTGTTTCGCATGAACGATATTTTGTAAATCCGTGTTGACCTTGGGTCAATAGATAATTCTGTTCGAGATAATTCATAATATTTGAATACAGGTTATGTTCCAAAACCCTGCTGCAAACTGACGTCAATGAAATAGGCCCCTAGTTTAGTGGGTTAGTCCTACAGCCTTTCTTGAATATAGGTGTGGCCTGGGCAACTTTCCAATCTTTTGGTACAGATCCTTCTTTGAGAGAGCGGTTGTATATGGCTGTTAAGTAAGAGGCTATCGCTACAGCACAATCAGATAATGGGTATACAGTCCGGACCAGAAGATTTGCTCTTGTTAAGTGATTTTAGTTGCTGCACTACTCCAATGATATCTACTTCTACGTTACTCATTAAGGCCTCTGTTCGTAATTGGAAATCTGGAATATTGGTTTCGTGTGATTTGGTGAATGAGTTTTTAAAAGCTATGTTTAGTAACTATGCTTTAGTACCGCTGTCATCGGTAGGATCGCCATTACTACCACGTAGTGAGTGTATTGTTTGTGTTTCACGAAGCGTGGCGCTCGTGATTTACGCCAATCTTCTGTTGATACAATGTGTCGCGCTGCGGTCTTTGATACACCGGGGCGGCACGGCGTGGTAGGGGGTCAGACGCCAGCTGGAAAGACGTCGTCTCGGAAAACTGGAAGTTCTAGTTCGGCCGCGGACGGTTAGTTGATCTCGACCAGTGAACGGTTGGCTCGCGTGGCAATGACATCGGCACTCGGGATGCAGGAATTGCTTGTGGCAGGTCGGACTTGACTGTCGGTTAACGAGGTGGCTGGGCGATATGTGTGTTTGGTGTAGGCTCCCAGTAATGTCGTGTTTTTGGTTGCCGCACACTTAACTTCTTTGACTGTGCTGTGTGACCTGGTCTGTGATCGAGTGTATGAGAGTGTATGACACTTCGACCGGCGTTGCAATAACATCTCTCCTCCAAAGCCAGAAGTGCTAGTGTCACCTCTCTGTGTGTAGCGAGCAGTGCAGTGACTGAGTGAGTGACATGTCGGCCAGTAATGCTATTACGTCTCCAAAAGCCACCAGAGCTGTTCGTGTCAGGCCCCGGAGGGCAAGTGAACTAGTGACGCAGTGCGACGCCGGATCACCAAGAAGAAATATATCTGTTTACTGCCTAAATAGATGTAGTAGTGCAGGAAGTGGGGAAAAATAGGGGTAAGTCTCCACCTGGAACTGCCAGTCACATGCGTCTGCTGAGAGGACTTTTTCTGATACGATGGACAGATTAGAGGAACTTGCCAGGACATAGAGGTGTGAGTTCCGGAGGGCAACGTGGGCAGGACGAGTTTTGCTGCATCTTTAGCCAGACTCCTGGGGTGAAGCGTGCCGGTATTAGTGGCCTTCTCGCTGATGTGCGGTGCTGTTTCTGCCTTTTGAGCTATTGGACGTCGCATGGAAGACTTGCCAGATTTACCAAGACTAAGTTAAGTTCTATTTGCCTCTATCTGCAAGAACGCGTGATTATTGCCTATGGTTCGTTTCTTCTGCGGCAGCTTTGACTGTTTGGTGGGCAGTTCCGTGAATGTTTCTGGTAGCTTTGCTACAGACTTACTGGTAGTCCCTTAAGAGGACGTCGTGGTTGTGATAGTTAAGATTTTTTTGACTATTACAAAAACGTTTTGCACGGTCGTCTCCAATTTTTTACTTTTTTAAAAAAAATTTTGCATGAGGAGAATAACACTTATTGTGAACATACTTGGAACATTTAGCTATAAGTTGGTATATAATAATATTTTCTTTTATTTACAGGTGAGCCACAATGGAGAGTGAAGTAGATGTCAGGTTGTGACTACGGTTGGTGATGGAGTTCCTCTTTAAAAGACCGACAATGACTCTGCCACATGGATTCTCAGGAGGTTGCTTCCTGTTTATGGGGCGAACACAGTGGATCGCAACAGTATCCAGCGGTGGTTGCAGAGATCGAAAGAAGGTGATTTATCTCTGCTGGACAATCCACGATGTGTTTGGCCATTGACGGCAATGAGTGATGTGAATAAGGAGACCATTGCTCAAATCAACCAAAATGACAGATGCGTGACGACACGCATGAAATGACTCGTTTGTCATTGGGTAGTGTGGTATCAATGGCAAGGTCACTAGGGTACAGAAAAATCTGTGCATGTTCGGTGCCTAGATTGTTGAGAAGAGAAATGAAAACGATGAGGAAAAATGTGTGCGACGGTCTCATGAAGACCTTTACTAAAGAGTGGAGACAGTGTTTTGACGGCGTCATTACCCAGGATGAAACATAAGAGCAAAACCCAATCCATGGAGTGGCGTCATCCGGGTTCCCCTCGGAAGAAGAAACCAAGACTTTCACAAACAGCAGGCCAAAAGGTTATGGTCTCCTCCTTTTGCGATTAGCGTGGTGTCATTTTGATTAACTTTTTGGAACATGGCACCACCATTAACCGTGACCGTTACTGCTTGTCATTGCACAAGACGTGTCATCAAGACCCACAGACCATAGCTTCAGAGTCAGCTCATTAGACTGCACCATGACAATGCCAAACCCCATACAGCCCTTATGACACAGGAGAATATCAGGCAAATGGGTTGGAAAATTGTTCCCCATCCTCCCTACAGTTCCGACCTGGCCTCGTCTGACTTTTACATTTGATAGAAAGCTCTCATTTCCACTGCCAAGAAATGGTGTACAAGTGAATCCCCACAAATTTATCGAAGTGCTTTTACGTCATGGAAATGACGTTGGACCAGATGCATCATAGCTGATGGAGGCTACATTGAGTAGGTTCAATGTACAGCTAAATGTTCGAAGTATATTCACAAAAATTTTCATAGTCCTCCAGCAAAAAATAAAAAATTGGAGCCGTGCAAAACTTTTTGAAAAAAATGTTCAAATGTTTGGGACTTAACTGCGGAGTCATCAGTCCCTAAACTTACAAACTACTTATGAACTAGCTTATACTAAAGACAGCACAAACATCTATGCCCGAGGGGGGGATTCGAACCCTCGATGGGGAACGGTCTTGCGTATCGTAGAATAGCGCCTCAATGCGCTCGGCCGTTTCGCCGCGGCAAAACTTTTTGAACGCGCTTTTTAATTCTCTAATCTGCCCTTAGAGTACGTAAGTGCACCCGTGGTATTTTCTGTCTAGTGGACTTGTAGCTACCCCAGAACGTTGGTGTATTCATAATTTTTGTAAAGAAGCTTGGGTCGGCGCAAACAAGCGCTGGTAAGGTGAAAATTTGCGTACGCCAGTCCTCCATTATCACCTGCTGTGAAGGGTGCCCCATTTTTTAAAATTATTTGTCCTGTGTGTTGTAGTTTTATTTAAAGGTTATTGCATTCAGGCTCTTGCAGCACCTACATCCGGAATAGTTTTGCCTTGCCATATCTATTGCAACTGTGGAATCTAATTGTATCTAATTGTAAGGATTTATTGTGGTTTAGCAAGTGGTCTAAATGTTTGGTCTTTGTGGAATGATTTCAATTATTGGTTTTGCCATTTAAAAAGGTACTGTCTCAGCTTGATTAATCACCACAGTTGTTCAAGCATCAAATTAATTACTGGGTAGGAAAAATGAGTCCTTATTGGTTGTCAAGCATTTTAAGGTCATTTGATGTTTTAATTATTTATTGAATATTGTATTTGAATTTGTAATGATTCACTGAAGTTTAGAAAATTGTCAAGGAGCTTGGTCTTTGTAACTTACATATTTAAGATTAAACAAGTCAATAGTCTGTGCTGTTTTGTATCAAATTCATTGCTTTGTAAAGAGCTATCTTTATATATAAAGCAGTGTATCCATATGTTTGTGTGTTTGTTTGAGTGTAAATATTGCATACAAATCTACAGTGTTGTTCCAATCGTCATGAAATTTTTCACAGGTAAGCTTCAATCCATGAGGACGGTCGTCGCAAGTGTAAGGATCATGTACAACACGTTGTTCACAATATATGACGTCATAAACAATAAAATGCAAGAAAAACTGCTGTTTTACGCCACAATGTCGCACATTTCTTCCTAAAACAGGACCGATTTTGACAAAATTTGGCACATATCTTCCTTACCGCGAGATAAAATTCTTTAATGATAAGAACCAAATACGACACATGGTTCAGAAGCTATAACGTCATAAACAATAGGAGTTGCAAGAAACTGCAACATAATGCGACGAGACTTTATGAATACAGCATATGAGAACGAGATTACTTAGCGACTTGCAACAAACTTTAAACATAATTTCAAACCTTTATTGAACTATTTCTCGCTGACAACCATAGCAAAATTATGAAAAGAAAAACGTTTCTCGCTTACCAGTTTTACGCTGTTAATGAATTAAAACTGCGGCATTCACTATGACGTTACAATTTATAATTTCTACACTAAAAATTGTAGCCGCAGGAAATTTTAAATAAAGTATGCACACATACAGTTGAATGTACCTTCTAAATTGTATCACAGTTCGTCACGTAGTTCATGAGATACGAGCACATAAACAGTAACTTTCATGGAAAACCATCCCATCTCGCACCAAATTTTAATCTATTATTTCTACACTATTAATTGTATTCCCAAGAGATTTTACAGACATACAGCACTTATACAAATGAATATATATCTGAAAAATTATACTATTGTACAACATTTAATTCAATAAATATGAGATCGTACGAATTTTACATGTCATTTGTATTTTGACTACTATCTTTCTTTGTTTGGATTCTGAACTTATAATTTTGTTCATTGTGCAAGACAGCGTTATTTCTTATATATTCTCCGATAAATATAACATGATTTTAGAAAAAAAGAGACGGGCAGAGAGAGAAGGGATAGGAGAAGTACTAACTCAAGGTAGGAATAAATAAATAAATACCATGGCAACGCCGGGTTTTCAACTAGTATTTAATAAAGGAAATAGATTAAGTACTCAACAAACGCCTAGGTGTGTTAATTAGGTCCCAGTCCTTCCATGCCTTTTCATTGCTTGAAGTGATCTTCAGATTTCAGACATGACACATGTATAACACACATGTGTAACACCATATCAACACCATAATTAATGTTTTGATCATGCGCTCTACCATAGAATGAATTCTCTCGAAGTGACAACAATATAGGTAAAGTGCCTCAGAAAACAGGCAGTCAAAGAGTTGTCCACCTACATCAAAGAAGCTGACAGGGAGATGTTACTAGACCAGGGAAGCATCCGTTAGAGACAACTAGTGGGAAGTAGCCTTTAGACTGTAAACACAACCCCCCCCCCCCCCACACACACACAATAACTGTCGTGTAACCCAGAAGTTAAGCACAATGCATCAGTCATACGACCAGAAACCATGTATTACATGGAATGTCTTTCCATGGACCGGGAGGCATGACGAAGAAATTGGAAAAGGAAGATCCTAGGCCGGGTAGAAGAAGATGGGCAATTCAGAAGGCAACATAAGATCTGACAGAGTCCTTCCGGTGTCACATACATATATAACGTGGCATCAAAGCCCATAACTACTTCAGTGGCCAAGAAGTATTTGAATCAAATGCTGTTGCTCTGTAGTGAGAGTATCAGGGTGTGTGGGAATGTGTTATAAAAAAATTAATCACATCGCACATGACAGTGCACAGTATTAATATGTTCCAAATGCGATTCTTCAGGGACAAATGTTTTGGTGACAGAAATAATGGGTACAGTGTTTCAGGTAGCCCTAGACCTTTCGATCTCTTTTATACGTTGTTTTATCTATCATAATAATAGAGCCTACAATATAGGGTCAATATTTAAACATAACACACTTCCTGCAGTCTAGCCAAATTGCACAAATAGGCTGGTTTTTGTACATTAACTGTGACCTAGGGTCGGGCTTTATATGGCTTATAAAAGCACCACTTCTTCACGGGCGGTTAATGAGAAAATGACGAAATATCATGGTTTATGTGTTACAGACCTACTGTTTACGACTCTGGCCACTTCTATACATTTTATTGCCAGTACACCGTAGAATGTTTTTCACATATTTTTAAGAGGGTATTCTAAAAACAGTTTTTAAAATTTTCTGACATCTTTACCCGTTACTGAGTTCCAGAGTGTCAAACGTTCTGTTCTTTAAGCCGTTTTTGCCCCATGGGTAGAAAATATGTATATAACTAAGGAAATTGTGAAATTTTGACTGTATATGCTTAGACATTGATCTAGAAATGCCATTTTCCAGTTTTCGAAACTCTTTATCGGTTATCAAGATATATACGACGATGTTTGATGTTTGGATTCGCCGTGGTGGAGCGGCGGAGCACATTGAGGAGCTATGCTGCGATGCGCGAGGCTGTTCCCCGTCGGTGGTTCGAATACCCCCTCGGGTATGGATGTTTGTGCTGTCTTTAGTAAAAGGTAGTTCATAAGTAGTTTGTAAGTTTAGGGCCTGATAACCCCGCAGTTAAGTCCCATAAGATTCACAAACATTTGAACATTTTGAAACTTCCTGGCAGATTAAAATTGTGCGCCGGAACCGGGACTCGAACCTGAGACCTTTGCCTTTCGCGGGCAATCGCTCTACCGACTGAGCTATCCCGACACGACTCACGATGCCACCTCACAACTTTACTTCCGCCAGTACCTCGCCTCCTACTTTCATTTTGTTTGGATTCAAAAGTGTAAATAATGCTTGAGACACGACGTTCCGGTCGCTATAAAACTTACTTTAAGAAATCTGCTCATCCAATAATTAGATTTTTCCACATCTTATAGTTTGATACCCTCGTTCAATTAACCCGCGAGAACTCGCTCCTTTAAAAATTACGCGGTCGATCTCGTGTATAGCATTTTTCTGAAGTCAAAGAACAGTTTGTAATGTACTTAATATGTCTAAATACGTATTTCTAGTTCGTTTATAAGAAAACACAAATATTTGATTATTTATGGTAAAATACGATTGTTTTAAAATTACTATGAGCAAAATGCTCACGTGCGAGTCCTCGCGGGTTAACGAACGAGGTTATTCGTCAAAGTTACTTTGCCACATCAAATTAAATTAAGTATTGAAACCTATTGTAAGAATTTGTAGAGGTAAAAGCACATTGCACTGATTTCGCGTATCGATGGTTTAAGTTCTCACATAGTAATTTACGAAATTAAGAGGAGATATCAAAACTTTATTAAAAATTGAGAGCATAAAAACATCTCGTTGTTTTCCAGAGATATTGCTTTCATATCTGGATGGTTTGACCACACCTGTACAAGCGGACACGGTGGCCGTTACAAAATATCATTCCAATTTAAGGAGACTATTCTGTGAAACAAATTGGTTTTGGGAACCATATAGTCTAATACCTTCTCTCGCTAAATGAATGAATTTATTTTTGTTCTTCGTCATACCATGTAGAAGCATACATAAAATTGTTAGTCTACAGATAGATCGTGACTATCAGAAATGGAATTGTGGAGATGAAACTAATTACAGGTTCAACACTACTGGCTTACTCATAACTCTTGTGTCAAGTCCCATAAAACGAAACCACGAAATACAAAATTGTACTTCATGATGTGTCAAAGTGATTCAGATCCCATAAACAACTTGTTGTGACATTTGTTGAATTCGGACATACGAGTTCCCAATAATCCGCTTTGTTGCGGATAACTGCAATACATGCATTGCAAGTGCAAATTCAACCTTTAAAATTAGCTCTTCACGTTCCGCAATTTCAGTTATTGGAGACTAGATAACTATCGGTTGAGACTTAAATTTAATTTCGGAGGAGGTACTGTACTAGAATGATGTTTATACAATGTTCTTTGTAACAATAATTCTATGTTGGACGTACATATTGAAAAATTTCGAAAATGGACATTAGATGTGATTAATTGCAGACATGTATCTTTTGGGGAGTTAAGTTGCTCAAACTGTCGTTATTTCAGTGATTTGAACTCCTACAAGAATTGCAAGATATGAAGCCACTATGTCCATGCTGTGATGTAATTTCTTTTGTCCAGGGACGTCGCCACATATAAGATGAATCAACTGCATCAGAACAACTGTTAACAACTTTCTGTTTCCAGTGATAAAAAATGCGACAGTATGCTTTGGTCACGCTAACAAACATTTTTATGAAATAAAACTGATGTAGGCCGTGTAAATAGTATCAGATACTTACGTCTTGAACGCCGAAGTGGAGTATGAACTTGAGGTAAGTCGGCAGATCAGAAAGCATAGTGTAGAGCACCCATGCGGTTCCAGAGTGGAACACTATACCTGCCCACACTGGGCCTGACGTCAGAATCTTCATCCACGGAATGGGCAACTTCTCCTGAAAAACATCACCTCTGCGTCAGACACAGGAATGTAGTCAAAGCTTCCAGTTTTCCAGTTTATATGTACACCGATTACAAAGGAAGTGGTTAGTCGTCAAAAGCAGTAGCTCCTTTTTGCGTGACATGTACAGAACAATAATAACAAGGCACAGGGAGAAATGAGATGTCTACAGCCAGTTTCTCTCGAGTACCGTTAAGAGGGATGCCTGAATTAAAATCCCAAAATAATGGTAAAAAGGCCGTGCGGGAGTCGCCGTGCGCTCTAAGGCGCTTTGCCACGGTGTAGTAGCCGGGCGGTCTAAAGCGTCTCGATGCGGAGCGAGCGGTTTCTCGCCGTGGAGGTTCGAGTCCTTCCTGGGACATGGGTGTGTGTGTTGTCCTTAGGTTAGTTTACCTTAGTTTAAGTAGTTTGTAAGCTACCGACTGATGACCACGCAGTTTGGTCCGATAGAATTACAAACATTTCTAAGGCGCTTTGTTGCGGAGTACGCATCTGCTCCCCGTCGGAGGTTCACGTCCTTCCTCTTGCATGACTGTGTGTGTATGTGTGTGTTGTCCTTAGCATTAGTTAGTGTACTGTAAGTATTTTTCAAGTCGTGGGACTGATGACCACTGCAGTTTGACCCCACAGCTTACAAAAATTTGAACATTTTTGAGGGCAAAAAGCGAGGATACACATCACGCATGAATTGTACAGCCGTGGCGGAATAGCCTACTTCACTGAGGCGCTATGCTTCGATGCGCGAGGCCGTACCCCGTCGGGGGTTCGAATCCCCCCCTCTCGGGCATGGCTGTTGGTGCTGTCTTTAGTATCAGGTAGTTAATAAGTAGTTTGTAAGTTTAAGTCCCATAAGCTCAACAAATATTTGATTTTTGAATTGTACTGTTAAACGGGACATTGGACAAGTATTAAACTTTCAAAGATCATTGTGAACATTATTGTCTATAGCACTGCCAAAATGAAAAACGCTCCTATCACAGCGCAACAAAAGGTGAATATGTTTGGTCGGAGTCAAAGATGTAAAAGATGAGAACGAGGTACTCGACTAACCGCACAGCTTCAGGAATGATTAAAAAATAGCCATGTTTGCGCATATGTAAAGTCACACGATTCTGAATGGCAGTCTGTAAAATAAGGCATGAAGTCGCCCAACATGGCATTTCTCATGTGGTTCAATATGACAGTACATGCCATTTAAGTTTAGGATGCATATGACCTCAAACATTTTTTCGTCGGAAAACCTATGTTATACTCCGTTAAGGAATTGCCAGTTCTTTAACATTTACGTAAAGCACAGTGTGATCATTAATGTGCTCAAAGCCTTTCGACTAAAGACTCTAAAAAAGAGCCGGCCGCGGTGGCCGAGGGGATTGAGGCGCTCCAGGCACGGTCTGCACGGACACTACGGTCGGAGGTTCGAATCCCCCTCGGGCATGGATATTTGTGCCGTCCTTAGTCTTAGTTAGTTCATAAGTAGTTTGTAAGTTTAGGGACTGATGACCCCGTAGTTAAGTCCCATAGACTATACAAACATTTGAACATTTTCTAAAAAAGAAAACAATAATTATATTCACCAAGAGACAAAAAGTAGCTTACAGTATCTTACGATAAAATCAAATGAGATAAATCGTTGAAAATAATTAGAAACAGGTAAATTCAGGCGCCAAGAAACTAAAAAATGATGAAACTTCATGTGGCCACAGAGGAAAACGGCGTACTGTCAATGAAGAAATATGTTCAAATGTTTGTAGCGCTTATGGGACTTAACTACGCGGTGATCAGTCCCTAAACTTACAAACTACTTATGAACTAGATTATAGTAAAGACGGCACAAACATCCATGCCCAAGGGGGATTCGAACCCCCGACGGAGAACGGCCTCACGTATCATAACACAACGCCTCAATGCGCTCAGCCGCGGCTGTCTATGAAGAAAATTTAATGTTATGTATTATATAATTTTTTCTTCTTCATTGTGGACATGAGCATCATGGCTCGTTTATAATGGTGACCAATAACGGTCATCATCAACCATGGTGAGAAAACGTATCTCTTAAGCAGCAGATGGTGTTCGTAATGTGCACGATGTTCATTGTCATACTTATTGACATTTACAGTGGCCTTACGTGTGATCAACATAAAATATATGTTGCAAGGAATTGTGGGGGAAGAAAAGGTGAGTGCCTAGCAATGCTACTATCCATTGTGTCTGCATGCTGCAATGCACCATATTCTGTCGGATTAATCTCTTCGTTGTGTCTGTCCTTTACTCCAAGAAAATGGTAATTTGTAGCGATTGTACAAAACGCCCCTAAACATTGTTTCTGGATAAATATTCGTGTGTAGACAAAATAGTTTCTGTCTTGTAAAATGTAAAATTTTACAGATTTTTGAAGGACGAGACAGTAACCTTCAGTTGAGCATTCTATTCCAAGAGCTTTTCCGTCCCTATTAATACGTCCAATTAAAAATTGCTTTGTAATTATTTGTTTTATTACGATAGGCCTGTTCAGGTTTTTATTCCCATTTTGCATGTGACGTCTATATTAACCTGATGTCCATATTCCATCAACAGTGCACTACTTGGTTGTAGATAAATTTATTACTTAAAGTTATGAGACGTGGAATACTTTGACAGTAAAAAACTTACAAACAACTAAGCAGTGACTGTTACATAACAGTGATAGGTGTTACGGACGACAGGTTCATCTAGAAATCACCTGAAATAGTCAATAAAAGCCGAAACAGACCAGTCATAATAAAACTAATAATCACACAGCAGCTGTTTGGACCTATTATTAATAATGTCACACTGTCTTGTATTATGCAGTTACAAAAGAAAGAAAACTTTTCCGTTCCGATTCATGCTTTACGCTCTCCTAAACGACTCATATTTTTAAGTTATTTTCTCCTTTGAAAGATTCAATTTATCTTCTTCGGAAGACTCAATCTGTCTCTTTTTCCTTTATTCCGTACCTTCTCTGAGAGCTACCTCGGTGTTCTTCTGCATTTCTCGATTGTATTGTCTAGCAAAATCGACCCCCACTGTCCGTTCTTGTAACACTCATTTACTTGGCGTGACTATCCTTAGAGCTGCGATATTAACGGTCATTTGCGAAAGTGCATGGTCCTCAAATTGCAACCGTTTTATTCCAGAATGAAACTTTCACTCTACAGCGGAGTGTGCGTTGATATAAAACATCCTGGCAGATTAAAATTCTGCGCCGGAATCGGGACTCGAATTTGGGATCTTGACCTTTCGCGGGCAAGCGCTCTACCGACTGAGCTATCCCGACACGACTCACGGTCCTTCCTCACGATGTTACTTCTGCCAGTACCTCGCCTCCTACTTTACTAACTTCACAGAAGTTCTCCTGCAAATTTTGTAGTCTAAGGTATGTTTCCAGCATGAAACTTTCACTCTGCAGCGGAATGTGTGTTGATATGAAACTTCCTGGCAAAGCCATATCTCCACCATATACTTTCTTCCAGGAGTGCTATTCTTGCAAGATTAGCAGGAGAACTTCTGTGAAGTAGTAAGCGAAGCGACGGAAGAGTAATTATCCTAAACAACATCATTTAGCCTGAAGAAGTATATTTTCCGGAACAAGCTACTAGGTATTAACGTACATTACTTAATTAACAAAGAAAAAGAATGACTGTTTACTGGAATCAAAGAATTTATAAAGGGAGAATTCTGTAAACTATACAGGTGGAAAGATCATACAAACAAATTTGGCATCATGTTAAAAATTTTGCTTCTCGAATATTAAATAACATAAAGGTCTAAACTGTAGTCGGCTAGCCAAAGAAGGGGATTGCTGCTGAGGCTGAAGTACGGTGGGGATTTCGTTGGCCTAGTGGCCGCTATGGTAGCCGTGAAGGCCTCAATAGAACCCTGAAACAGCGTTATAAGCTATGATTAGCCGGACATCACTATGTCGATGAAGGCGTTCGATACAATAATATTAACATGAGACAAAGAAAAATAAGGATTAAGATCGGTCAACGGAAATTGACATATGCGGAAAATGTACGAAAAAAAGTGGTTAAGGCGTTGGACTGCTTATCCAATGTGCTCTGCATGCTTGGGCCATGACGCTGCCTACAAGGGCACAAGAGAAAAACCAGAACTGGATAACCATGGTAACAAACTGAATCCAAGTAATCCTCGTTACCAATGAGTATATAAGTGAGGAAGAGTGGATGGTTCTTGTGTGTCAGCTGTTAACATAAAAGTGATTAAGCCAATGTAATATCTTAATTAATATATTTTAAATGTTTAATTAATGTACTTAAAAAAATAAAGAAGGGGTCGGTTGAGCGCAAAGGTCCCAGATTCGAATCCCGGTCCGGACCACAATTTTTATCTGTCACGAAGTTTCATCCGTATTACAATTTTTCGCATTAAGCATAGCCAAGGAAACTGTTTTTTGTGAGCTGGTTATAGTATGACATATTTCGCTAATCCCTTTGACTGAAAGGACTGTATCTTTTCTCCTCGTTTCCTACATCCAAGTAGCAATCTTTCCTGCCTACTTTTTGAGGGAATGAGTTCACATGACGAAAGACTGATGAATTCGAAAACTGAATTCAGTGATTTTTCGACGGATATCTTTATCAGTGGACGAGTAGTCCCTTCTCCACAATTGTTCATGCTGCAAAGTAAATTGCAGTCCAGTAGAAGGTAATATACAGGCTGAGTCGGAAGTCGCACAACACCGCTACGGTATTTTATGGTATTCAGCAAACCAATCCAAATCACTGGTTTTTTTTTTTTTTCGTTATAATGTTAGCATTTTCTAAAATGTTCAAACCTGTAAACCGATTCGACGTAGCAATTATGGTTCAAAAGCTGCAACACTTTTTTGTTGTAGCTAACTGAAGATGGCTTTGACCAAGAAGAAGAGAACTGAGATAATTTTGATGTCTGACGAACGAAGTTTCCGGATCATAGAATAAGATTTAAACAATCGGCGTTCTGTGAAAGACCTCCCGTTTCACACAGCACTGTCAGGCGTTTAATGTACAAAATCCAGGAAATTGGGGCCGTGACTGACAAGGCACGGAGTGGTCGTCCTAAATGTGCTGCTGACGAGACAACCTCAACAAAGGTTTTGGCGTCCTTCGTGAAGAGTCCAAGCCGCACCACTTGAAGTTTGTCAGTAGAACGTGGATAAGTCATTCATCGATCGTACGAATTATTTATGGTTATCTATGACTCATTTAAGATGCAACTACTGCAGTAGCTGTCAGAGTATAACATATGCAGTTTTGTACGTGGACCTTAAAGCAAGTTCAATAATATCAAATGTTTGTAATTCTATCAGACCAAACTGCGTGATCATCAGTCCGTAGCTTACAAATTACTTAAAACTAGGTAAACTAACCTACGGACAACACACAAACCCATGCCCCAGGGAGGATTCGAACCTCTACGGCGAGCAACCGCGCACTCCGCAGCGAGACGCTTTAGACAGCTTTTTTTTCTATTTTTTTTTTTTCTATGGGTAGATCAGTTCATTTCGGTCGTTGTGACTTTTTGTTCGTTGTCGTTCGATGAGTTCTTGGGTTAGCTTTTCTTATTACAGAGAGGCATTCAGCCCTCTGACAGGGCGCGCTGAGCCACGGCGCCCGGGCTGCTCGGCTACTCCACTGCCGCGCCCAATAATATCCCTCTTGTGCTTAAGGTGTCTTGTTCAGTGATGAGGCAAACTTTTTGGAGGTCACACGTATTGGAGTGACCAGAAACCACTACCTTCAAATGTAGTTGGTGACTTAGAGGTTATGGTGTGGTGTGTAATATGGGATACCTTTGTAACTGAACCCATTTTCATAGAATAGTAGCTAAATGCTCAAAGGTACTTGGAAATGCTGCAAGAAATGGCGTTTCCCTTCTGAATGAAGACGGCAGGTCTCCCTGTTACTGTCAACAAGATGGGGCTCCACCACATACGGATTAGTTGTTCGTCTGTGGTTAGATGGTCTATCTCCTGGTCATTGGATTGGCCGACGTGGTTCTATGGAATGGCCACCCAGATCACCTGATCCCACATCACTCGACTTTCATCTGTGAGGCCATTTAAAGCAAATCGTGTATGGAGAGAAAATAAGAAACAGACACCATCTCGAATAACGCAATGAAGAATCGTTATCAGAAAATCCGTTCTTTAGGGAGAACAGTCCAGTCTGTATCTGTAAGTAAAATGTAAATTTTGAATCATAGCTGCTACGTCGAATCTATTTACAGAAATTAGCTCCTTAGAAAATGCTGACTTTCATGTACCACACGACCCCCTTTCCGTAACACCCCCCCCCCCCCCCCGTTACTTAGATTCGAGATGGCCGATTTCAAGATGACATCCATGTTCGGTACATACCGTAAAAGTGAAACTACGTCACCTATGTCATACTGGAATATCCAGGTTTTCCAATTCATGCATAGTGTACTGCGAATTTTTGACTGCTATAATGATGTGTCTGCGCATGTGTCATACTAAACTGAACGTAAATTCCAAAGATAAATATCGAGTTTCATTGTTCTGTTGGATTATTCTGGTTGATAAGATCCGCAGAACTCACGTGAACGGCGAACGAGACAAGGCCCGACGTCTGTCACATACTTACATATGAAAATGGATAGCTGTGCGTTAGTGCCCTGTTTACATAAAATATCGTTTTACCCGGAGGGTACTCTCTTACTGACTTCGATAAAATCCGGATGGTAAGTTTCTTTTATTTGCAGATGGTACAAACGTTGCAATAAATAATAAATCAAGTACAGGCTTAGAAAGTTCGTCTAATGAAATTTTCATGGACATTAATACATTGTTCCTAGTCAGTTCTCTGTTCCTAAACCTTGCAAAATACACACTAAGTGGTTTAGGCCTTGCAAAACGTTTCCTGCTAATATATGCCTAAAGTATGACGACAAGGACACAGAAGAAGTTGACAGTGTCAGATTCTTGGGACTACAGCTTGATACTAAATTTAACTGGGAAGAGCATACCACAGAACCGCTGAAGCGCCTAAACAAATCCCTGTTTGCTATTCGAATGCTGACATATGAGATATAAAAATAGAAAGGTAGCTTATTATGCGTAGTTTCACTCCATACAGCGATACGTTATTTTCTGGGGTAACTCATCAAGCCAAGCTAAAGTTTTCAGAACCAAAAATTAAGAATTACTTGTGGTCTCAAGAACATCCTGCAAAGGGCTATTTAAGGTTTGTTCTCTAATGAAATATATAACCAATAGCTCAGTTCATGGGATCAATACTAGAAACAAAAATAACTGTCAGAAAGATTTAAAGTCATTTATTTTGGCTCAAAAGGTGTTAACTATTCAGCAATACACATTTTAAATAACATGCAAGAAACTACAAAAATTTAAATCACAATAAAGTTCAGTTTGAAAAGAGTTTAAAGGATGTTTTGATGGCCCACTCATTCTACTCCATTGATGAATTTCTTAGGAGAAGTGACTGATGTATGGTATTGTATATAATATTCACGAATGTGAATATTGTGTTTAGTCTTATAGCAGTACTAATCTTGTGCATTAATGTGATCATTGTAAATAAGTGTTGTAAAAAGAAACCTAGCAATTATCATTCGCACCTAGTGTAAAATAGCCTAATAATTATAAATGAAGTATGCACAAAGCGGCATAGGTCGTTGTAGTGATAAAAGTCATGTAGTGGTTACGATATTATTCTGATGATGACCCAGGCCGAAACGCGTCAAATAAAGTCATATTGTAACCAGTTCATGACTTTTATCAATACAGCGACCTATGCAGATTTTTGCAGACTTTATTTATTATGAGCCTAAGAATTATGTCACAATTATGTCGCAATTATAAGCCTAAGAATTAGCATATGCACCTAGTATATTTCATATTTAGTTTGTAGTAATAACTTTTTTATGTCCTTTAAAATGTAAATATTTTGTGACCGATTCCAAAACCACAAGGGCCTTTACATTTGGGATCTGTGGAAGGTTCATTAGCACATCTGATCTCATTTTTCAAGTGTTTATTGTGTATCTTGTTTTCTGACATGTTCTATATCAAAGAAGACCTCCTCAATTGGGATATACTGGAACGAAAAGTACATCTACCTATAGTTCTATTCGTATCTTCAAGAAATTATGCACACTTGACAATCGAAACAAGAGGGTACCTTACAACAGAGTTTGACACTGTTTCACTAATTATTAGGATCTTCGCTCATGTATGAATATTTTCACGGAGAGGGTTTTTATAAACCGCTAGTAAGTGTATGGTGCGTGGTACTTTGCAATAAATTTTGACAGTGTTTTATATATATATATATCTGAGTGTTCATAGATAGAGGGAGAAGAAGAGGCGAAATGAACAGAGAGAGAGGGGGGGAGGGAGGGAGGGAGAGCGGACGAGGAGATGGTGAGGGGGAGGGGGAGGGGGGAGCGGCAGAGATGGGCGAAGGAGGAGAAGGAGGAAATGCCAAGATGAATGGGACAGGAAACAAAGTAGCTCTCTTACATTGTTTGCAGATGACGCCGTCATTTACCGTGTAGTAAAATCATCTGAAGATCAAAACCAACTCAGAACGATTTGTATAAGATATCAGTATGGTGTAAAGTTTGTTTACAAGATAAATCAATCGAATGTGAAGGTCGTAAACGCTACTAAATACCTAGTAATTCTATTACTTCAGACTTAAATAGGAAAGAACACGTAGATAATGTCATGGGAAAGGCGAAGCAGAGACTGCGTTTTATTCGCAGAACGCTTAAAAGATGCACCAGAGCTACTAAAGAAACTGCATGCACTACGCTTGTCCGTCCTTTTATGGAATATTGCTGCCCAGTGTGGGATCCTTATCAGGTGGGTTTGACGGAGGACATCCAAAGAGTCCAAAGAAGGGAAGCTCGTTTCATATTGTCACGATACAGGGGAGACAGCGTTACGGATATGATACAGGATCTGGGATGGGAATCATTACAACAACGGCGCTTATCACTGCTGATTGGGCTACTTACGAAATTACTATCGCCAACATTCTCTTCCGAATGCGAAAATATATTGTTGACTCCCAATTACATAGGTAGAAATGATCATCAGAATAAAATACGAGAAATCAGAGCCCGAACGGAGAGATTCTGGTGTTCTTTCTTCCCGCGCGCTATTCGAGAATGGAATGGGAGATAAAATAGTATAACGGTGGTTCGATGAATTCTCTGCAGGCACTTAAATGTGATTTGCAGAGTATCCCATGTAGATGTAGATTGGAGGTGTACTGCAAGAAATTGTTAAGATGTTTGTACACTTATAGGACCTAACTGCAGTGGTCATCGGTCACGCAACTTACAAATTACTTAAACTTATCCTAAAAATAATACGACACAACCACGCCCGACGGAGGACTCGACCCTTCGATGTGGAACGACCGCCAGCACCGTAGCAAGGCGCCACAGTGCACACGGCTATTCCGCAAAGGCGGACTGCAAGAGTATGGGGAATAAATGAACAGCCAGACAACGCCTGGTTTCAACTGGTTTCGTATAAAATTAAAAGAGTGTATGTCCAGAACTTTGGCTTAATCACAAAACTAAGATTTCACTACTGACCTGTTTGTCATTAACCTGCTGCCCGAAACCGGCCTTGATGTACTCCTTCTCCTCGAGCGAGATGCGCGGGTGGTCGTCTGGGGAGCTGTAGATGAGGTAGAGCCACGGCACGAACCACACCACGGCGACGGCGCCGAAGAAGTAGAAGGCCAGGGGCCAGCCCCCCGCCTCCACCAGCACCCCAGACACCGCCATGGCTATCAGGCTGCCGGCGTAGATGCCTGAAAACGAAAAACACGCTAACTGAAAACATCGAGATTTATTTAGGTTGTTGTGTCCAACTCTTCAATATGACGTGACTATCGGCAGGAAAACTGCTGATTTCTGAATGACCTGGGATGATGTGGGATGGACCGGATCCTCTAGTCCTCCTGAACCGATCATTGGCTAGATATGGTTCGGCTATTTTGAGACCATTCATGGACTTGGTACTTCCAAACGATGATGGCATGTTCTTGATGACAACGCTCCATGTCACCAGGCCACCATTGTTTGCAATCGGCTAAAGAACATTCTCGACATTTATAGTCAAATATTTGGCCCCTCTGATCGCCCGGCATGAATCCCATCGAACATTTATGGGACATAATTGAAAGGCCAGTTCGTACACAAAACTCATGCATCAGCAAGAACATCTTCATAAATATCGATAGCTACATGTGCACGATGGCTCAATATTGCTGCTGTCGATTTCCAACGACTTCTTCATGCCACGTCGAGATGCCGCAGTTCGTTATAAAGGAGGAGATTTGACATGATATTAGGAGGTATCCCATGACTTTTCTTATCTCAGTGTACACATTCCTCTGCAGCTGTAAACAGGTATATTTCACTGGAGTGGACTGAATTGTTAAAATTATACAAGTGCAAATAATATCTTGCCAAAAAAAATCTTCTCAAGGAATATCAGCACAAACACTAGGGGGAAAAAGCACTCCAGAAAGTTTGCCAGTCACAGGAAAATTTGACTTAAAAATGACGAAACGCAGAAACTATCGTTGTCATTAAATAACAACTAATAAATAAAATAATAAGAGTTTATCGGTGACATATCCCATTCCCACTCTTCTCTTTTGTGGAAGTGGAAGTAGTGAGTTGAGTTACTTTCTGTCATCTAAAGAAAAAAATGTTATTAACACAGACTATAGGAGCTTATTTATGCGAAGAATCCAACCAGATAGCGTCGTAATAGTTAGACATTGTGTATAGAAATATGCATGTTTGCGAAAGTTGTAAAGTGGAATAGTCATTTGCAATACTGCAAATACAACTGAACAATGTCGGTACCGAGAACCTTTAAAAGCGGATTTACAGGTGACTCATTATTTGAACTGTAGAGAATATTTTCTAAAAAAAAATGTTCAAATGTGTGTATAGCTTATGGGACTTAACTACGGGGTCATCAGTCCCTAAACTTACAAACTACTTACAAACTAGCTAATACTAAGGACGGCACAAATATCCATGCCCTAGGGGGGATTCGAACCCCCGACCGTATATTTTCTAAATTAACACAAGAATTCACAGAAACAGAGTGTGGAAACCTACAGCGTTTGAAAGCGAGTGGAAATTATTACTTAATATCAATACCTGAAAATAAAAAACCTGAGAATTTGGACCTCTCCTTTGGATGAAACCACTTTGATACCATAGCCTGAAGAGACGGAATAACAACACCCTGTAAAAAGAGAAACAGTTCAAACTCTTTCTTGAATATTTTTAGCAAACAGTTTAGATATATCAGGTAGTTTCAAGACGAATGTAAAGAAATTTATTCATGTAAACAGAAAACAGATAATAATAAAACAATTTTAATATATGTTGTTGAATGTTCTTATTCGTCGTTTTCATCTTTAGAGAAAAGTTTATCGAGTAAAATATTTTTGTTCCATATTTGTCATTCTTCACAATTTCCCTTAATTATACAAATATCCTTTGAAGGGCAAGGTCTTTATATATAAAAATGAATATCTGCTTGCTAGTCTCCATAAAACTCAGAAATTACTTGGCCAAGTGCAATTGTTTGTGTTTTGTTTTGTTTGCTTTAATTTGGAGTGATTCAGAAGGAAAAAATAGAATAGGGAATCTAGGGATTTGATAGGGATGGGAGGGGGGAGGGACTGAGATTATAAAAAAATTTTGTGGGAAAAAAAATTGTCGGTTGTTCCAATCCGCAACCTCTTTTCAGAAGAGGCGAAATAATAATAATAAAGTTGATATTATGCATATTAGGAGGCCTTCCTCGTGCTCTCGGTGGACGGGGGAAGGGGGAAGGGTTCTGCAGGCGCATGCCTCCCCCCCCCTCCACCTCCGCCTGAATTCGACACTGGGTAAAAGGCAAGGACACCGCTAAAAATTCGAAATAAAAATCTAAAAACTCGGAAGCAACCCGCCATACGTAACTGTTAGGGAGCTGTAGCTGTAGCAAGAAAAGGGGCACACGGCAACTCCTTTGATACATCATAATTTACTTGAACACGAAAATTGAAGTACTGATTTTTAATCTTATCTTTCCTGTATATAAAGGAGACTCTCACTTTGAATCTTCCTGGAAGATTAAAATCGTATACCGGAATCTGGACTCAAACCCAGTTCCGACACAAAATTTTAATCTACCAGGAAGTTTCATATCAATGCACACTCCGCCGCAGAGTGAAAGTTTCGTTCTGGAGACTGTTTGTTTGTTTGCAATCCATACAAACCTATAGTTTTATTCCGATCTTGATTAAATGTTACACACTTTATCTTCAAAACAAGAGGGAGGTCACTGTCTACATACAATTTCATGTAATGAACAGCGGAAGGTACTTTGCCTACAGACTTCGACACATCCCTTTATTGAAGAAATTCTGTACGCATGACCATCAAAACTAGAGGGCACCTTACAACAGAGTTGGAGACAGTTTTACTAATTATTAGATTGTATGAAGTTTTCCTGGAGATGGTTTTTATAAAACCACAAATTAGTGTAGCTGCATGGCAAACGGTACCTAGGAATAAATTTTATCTGCGTTTCATTGATCACCACGAAAGTTTTCATGGAAATTGGAGGAGGGGATGAACCGAAGATAGAATGAACAGAGAGGGCACAAGGAGATGGAGGGCTGGGGAGGGAATAGGGTGGGGCAAACGAAATGGGTCGAGAGACGGGGAGGAGGAAATTAGTAGAGAGATAAGAGAGGGAGAGGATTGGAGAATCCGGTATAAATAAATGAACAGGCAACCCCGTATTTACAGTTAGTTTAAGAGTAAAAGATAAATACTGTGAATATAAAATGCATTGGTATGTAGAACTTATGGACAAAACAGAATTTCGCACCATGTAACATATTTCAGTTTAAACTTGCACCATGCATTGAATGAAGTGCTACAGTTTCACACAGAAGGTAAGTGTAAGGAATACGGCAAGAAGACGAACATATTCGATAATTTTATTCAAAGAAAGTAATTACACTAAACTCACTGAAATTTCTTATGATGCGTTGGACACGACAAAAGCAGGACGTGGTGATCACCACAGATGGTAGCAAAAACTCTGCAACATGTTCCTCTGATAGTCTCAAGGTTGGTAAGCAGTTCTTGTGGTAGGGCGTTGCATCCCCCATCAACGTGATTGACATCTGCTAGATGATGATATTTCCACGCGGACTTGCTGCATTCAGTCACCCCAACGCATTGATACACGCGACTTTTAAATTGGGAGAAAGGACTAGCCAATGTATTCCCTGAATATCCTCTCGTTGTAAGGGCTGCTGGACCAGCACTATAGAATGCGATCGTGCATTGTCATCCATAAAAGTGACGTCAGGGCTGAATACGCCCCCGGAAATCCTAGATCATCAAAACAATCATATTGACAAAGTTACCGGCTGCGTTACGTGTTGCCGCCTCTCACCGTATGAGGATATATCCAGAATCAACACTCAAACCCGAATCTGCTCTCATTCGAGAAGAACACGTAAACCCTCTATTCACTGATCCAGCCCGTACACTTTTGCCACCACTGCAAATCTCTGAACACAGTACACTCACCGGCTAGTGTTACTGTGACACGATAGACGTCGTGTGCTTCTTTCGAGTATATTCGGACATGACTGCGTGGCCGTTGCTGAGAGCACAGGGCAGTACCGAGGACAGCGACACTTGTGGGTGTAATCGGCTTCTTACTAGAAGTGACATATTTTGAGTGTTCATTGTTATTATTTCACTTTATTAAATTTATCTTGTGCCCGAGTGTATATTAGATAGTTTTGCGTTAAGTAATGGTTAGTGTACTCTTCCACCGTGTGAATCGCGATTGTCTTCTGCCTTTGTTCTCGCGTGTATATTAGATTCAGTTTCGCGTTAATCATCTCGTTAGTGTATTTTTCCGCCGCTTGAATCCCGACAGTCGTGTTTTGTTTTCGTTTAGTACCATCTCTAGCCGTCTTCGTTTACCTTAGTTACCCTCTGTCGTGTCTACACCGCGTCTTTCTTGTCGTTAGTTTTCTTGGTATTGTAATCATGATTAGGGACTGTTACTGCTGTGTGCGGATGCAGTCTGAGCTGGTGACACTTCGCTCCCAGCTTCAAGCTATGTTAACCTCGGTGTCACAACTTAAGGCTGCGGTCGAGGGGCACAGCCTTCCGAAATTCCTTCACGAAAGAAGACGAAGAAAATACCCCAAAATTCGAATCAAGAACATCTGCCAGCACGAGTAATTTAGAAGTTGATACCCCTGGTGTATTAAAGCCACTTAAATCACTTAGCAAAAGTAAGTCTCCCGGTCCTGATTGTATACCAATTAGTTTCCTTTCAGTTATGCTGATGCAATGTATACCCGATTATCATATACAATCGCTCGCTCAGCGAACGATCCGTACCAAAAGACTAGAAAGTTGCACAGGTTACTCCAGTATTCAAGAAAGGCAGTAAGAGTGATCCGCAAAATTACAGGCCTGTATCATTGACGTCGGTTTGCAGCAGGATTTTGGAACATATACTTTCTTCAAATATTATTAACCACTTCGAAGACCTATTGACCCATAGTCAACACGGATTCAGATAATATCATTCTTATAAAACACAGCTAGCTCTTTACTCAAATGATGTGATGAGTGCTGTAAACAAAGGTTCCGTATTTCTCGATTTCCTGAAGGCTTTCGACACTGTACCTCACAAGCATCTTGTAATCAAACTGCGAGCTCATGGAATACCGTCACAATTGTGCGATCGGATTCGTAATTTCATGTCAGACAGGACACACAGTACGTTGTAACTGACGGAAAGTCATCGAATAGAACTGAAGTGACATGTGCCGTTCTCCAGGAAAGTGTTATAGGGCCCTCACTGCTCCTTATTTTTATAAACGACTAGCTGTAAATCCGGCGTTGCCGGGTGTTTATTTACCCTACACTCTCATAGTCCATATTCCCTTCCCCCCTCTCTCTGCATCCACCTCTTTCTCTCCCATCTCTCTGTTGGTTTCCACCTTTCCCTCTCTCGGCAAAGTTTTCTGCAAGGTACCCTCTGTCATGTACCATATAAACATTTATGTACCCAGTGATCTTCCTCTTGGTTTAAAGGTCATGTGTGCAAAATTTCATAAACATTGGAGCAAAACTGTGCATTTTGTCAAATTCCGAAAGTTAAGTACCCTCCGCTATGCACCGGACGAAATTTTATACAGACAGTGACATTCCTCTTGTTTTTAAGGTAGAGTGTGCAAAATTTCATCAATGCCGGAACAAAACTATAGATTTATATGTAATAGAAACGCAGGGTCACACTGATAAACGCACTTTGTTGTTTTTAAATATTCCAGTATTATTTCATACAACCCTTGTTCTGATTATAACGAAAAAAAAGAAGGATCTGTGAAATCGGTCGAGCCCTTCTCAAGTTATCGCGCGACCAATGCATTTAGGGTTCCATTTTTATCTTGCTAAGTACCCGCATGCACCGTATGAAAGTTAAGGTAGCTTTGAAGGTCAAGCGTGCGAAATTTCGTGAAGATCGGAATGAAACTGTAGATTTCGTGAGTCTGTAGGATAAGTATGCTCCGCCACGCACCTTTAAAAAATACTTTCTTAGCTGACGTTTCCTACCTATAAACTACATTCCTGCCAAATTTCAGCTTCAAGGTGAAGTAGTTTTCGAGATTTCGAGTTTAGTCAGTGAGTGAGTGACCCTTCGCTTTTATATAGATATAGATTGCTTAATTTTGGGCGCAAGAGAATTAAGGGAGACCTACGGACAAAAATAAATAGTAACATGAAAATCTGTAATGCTAATTTTATTTGATACAAGATCATGCCTGAAGCGACAGTTTTACGGCACTTACAGCGAAACTGTTGTGAGCGGTAGACTTCATTTCATCATTCTGTGGGGGGGGGGGGGGGGGGGTTACAAGATGCTTCATAAACGTCCGAAATTACACGCAAAGTTTGTTGCAGATCCCTAACTATTCCCATTTTCGAATAATTGACGCATAAATCTGGGTATTCTCACACGGTGGCCTCTTATTATTTATGACGTCATATTTTCTGAGCTATGTGTCGTGCTCTTTTGTTTTTGGGTCGGTCAGGAACATTCGTAGCACACGGTGAACAGTTTCATTGCAATCGAATAAATGGTTTATGAACACAGAGAGGATATATATAGTGTTTCACTAAGTGTGTTTGCTTCTGTAACTTATAAAATAATAGTTGACGGGAAATTTTAATGCGGTAGGTCAACACAAGAAATGTTACACTTTCTGCGGAGCTATGAACATAGTTTATTGTATCATTTTCCAAAGATTTACACTACAAAGATATTATTTTTTAAATGGAAAAATAGTTTTTTTTCTATCGTGTATTGGATTCGTTTAAACCAGCTGCGTCCAAATCAATTTAAACTACATTCCTATCACTGTTAGTTTGGGAGCTACAATCCTTCAAAGTTCCGGTGGCGGATGCTGCGATAGCGTATCTGACTGGCCGAGTGGCTATCCCCTGGGTCTCATGACCACCAGCCAGTCAGCTACGCTGTCGTAGCCTCCGCCCCCTAAACTTCTGAAGGGTTGTAGCTCCCAAACTAACAATGATAGGAATGTAGTTTAAATTGATTTGGACGCAGCTGGTTTCAACGAATCCAATGCATGATAGAAAAAAGCTAGTGTTCCATTTAAAAAATTATATCTTTGTGCTGTAACTCTTTGGAAAATGATACAATAAACTATGTACATAGCTCCGCAGAAAGTGTAACATTTCTTGTGTTGACCTACCGCATTAAAATTTCCTGTCACCTATTACTTTAAAAGTTACAGAGGCAAACATACTTAGCGAAACACCATATATATATATATATATATATATATATATATATATATATATATATATGCATGGTGCAATGGTGCAAACATTGTCAATTGACCCTTAACAGAGAACAGTGTGAAGTCATCCATATGACTATTAAATCACTTAAACTACAGTTAAATGATAAATTAGCCAAATCTACAGGGCGTTAATTCAACAAAATACCTAAGAATAACAATTAAAAACAGACAAAATATTGTAGGGAAGGCGAACCAAAAGCTACATTTCATTGGCAGAACACTCATAAAATGCAACAGTTCTGCTAAACAAACTGCCTACACTACGCTTGTGTGTCCTATTTTGAAGTATTGCTGTGCATTGTGGGATCCATACCAGGTGTAACTGACGGACGATTTAGAGAAAATCCATAGAAGGGCATCTCGTTTTGTATTATCGCGATATAGGGGAGGGAGTGTCACGAAAATGATGCACGAGTTGGGGTGGAAATCATTAAAAAGGAAGACGTTATTGTTTGCGGCGAGATCTATTTGCAAAATGTCTTTCACCAACATTATCTTCCGAATGCGAATATATTTTGTCAGTACCGACCAACATAGGCAGATCATCGTAATAAAATAAAAGAAATCAGATCGAAAACAGAAAGATTTAGGTGTTCCTTTTTCCGCGAGTAATTAGAGAGTGGAACTGTAGAGAAATATAAAAGCGGTTCGACGAACCCTCTGCCATGCACTTCAATGTGGCTTGCGGAGTACCGATGTAGATGTAGCACATTTGGAAAGTGTGATGTACTGCAGCACGTCCAGATGCATCAACTGCGTCCAGTTGTTATCAGCTACGCTGCTGGAGGACTGGACAGCTTCAAGGTCTACTTAATTATTAGCTGTGTCGCCTGCGTGGTCGCTTGTTGCCGCGGTGATCACGCACCGTGTTAGCAGTTACGTCTCGCCTCTCGTATTGTATACAGAACCACTGTACAGCGCTGTGAGTCCAGTAGGTATAATTACTGTCTACGAAAAAAGTGTCATATCCGCTGGTCTCGTTGCGTGTTTCTGTTGTATCCTATACCAAGATGTTCATCGAGATATCTTATACTAGCTTATATGCACGTGCTTCGCAACGGTTGTTGAAGGAGAGCCTGTGTGTATAGTGGTTTTTAGGGTTGCGGACCTCAGTCAGTAAAAAACAGAATCCTTGTTGGATCGCTCTGTCAATCAACTCAGTTGTCCTAGCCAAGGTATCAAATATAAGTAAAAGTCATTGCCCGAAACGATGTATCTTCATAAAGTTTTTGATAAGCAATGTAAAACGTGCCAAAATAAGCAAAGTAATGTCGCTAAGTATTTACCACACAAAGAGAGATCAGTAACACTACGTTCAATGTTTGTTGGTATTCGTAGACATAAGATTGCTTAATTCTGTCACAGACGTTCGCTTCCTTGATGTACTACCCCATACTTATTATGCAGCAGTTATGTTTATTAGTTCTTTGGTGCACTACACCGCCTCTATCGCATGTTTGCTGTACTACGCAATCCATAATTCAAGCATAACCTACATCTAAAACAGTTTCCCTTATGAAGTTGCTCCATTCGAAACCGTGAAGTAGTTTAGGAGACTAGGTATTTATAATAGATTAACACCCTTGATGGTTGAATTTCCACAAATACCGAAACACGTATTTTTTAAATCATAATGAACAATACAAATACCAATTTTTGTAGCTATAGCTTCAAAATTGTCTTACAACAATGTGTTTTCGAAAAGAATTTTTGATCATCTCTTTTACCCCCTTAGTTGTTGAATATCCAAAAATACCGAAACACAAGTCTTTTTAATCATGATCAAGAGTCCATATCCTAAGTTTCGTAGTTATAGCTCGAAATTTGAGTTAACAGCAACATATCTTTGAAAATCAATTTTTGCATCCCGTATTTCACCCCCTTATTAGTCTAATTACCAAAAATACCGAAACACGTGTCTTTTAAATTCGAACTCCGAATCCAAATCCGAAAACTTGTAGTTCTAACTTCAAAGTTGCCTAAACAGCAACAGATTTTCGAAAAACATCCCCTCTCCAATTTAACCCCCTTGATGATTGAATTTCCAAAAATACCGAAACATGTATTTTTTAAAATCAAAACGAACAATACAAATACCAATTTTGGCAGCTATAGCTTCAAAATTGTCTTGACAACAAAGTGTTTTCGAAAAGAATTTTTGATACCCTCTTTTACCCCCTTAGTTTTTGAATTTCCAAAAATACCGAAACTCGTGTCTTTTTAATCCTGATCAAGAGTCCATATCCTAAGTTTCGTAGTTATAGCTTCCGTAGTTAACAGCGACATATTTTTGAAAATCATTTTTTTGCGTCCTCTATTTTACCCCCTTATTGGTTGAATTTCAAAAAATGCCGAAACACGTGTCTTTTGAATTCGAACTCCGAATCCAAATCCGAAAATTTCTAGTTCTAACTTCAAAATTGCCTAAATAGCAACATTTTTCGAAAAACACGCCCTCTCCAATTTAACCCCGTTGCTGGTTGAATTTCCAAAAATACTGAAACATGTATTTTGTAACGTCTAACCAACTGCACAAAAATCAATTTTTGCAGCTCTAGCTTCAAAATTGTATCAATAACAACGTGTTTTCAAAAAGAATTTTTGATCCTCTATTTAACCCTCTTAATTGTTGAATTTCCAAAAATACTAAAAATCATGGATTTTTAATCCTGACCAAGATTCCATATCCGAAGTTTCGTAGTTGCAGCTTAAAATTTGAGTTAACAGCAACATATTTTTGAAAATCAATTTTTTGCGTCACCTATTTTACCCCCTTATTTGTCGAATTTAAAAAAATGCCGAAACATGTGTCTGTTATATTCTAACCCTGAATTAAAATCCGAAATTTTGTAGTTCTAGCTTCTAAATTGCCTAAATAGATACGTATTTTCAAAAAAACGTTTCATCCCCTATTTCATCCCCTTATGGACGTAATATCGACAAATCGCTTCTTAAATGACGCCTACAGAGTAAGATCAACACCCTCCACAAATTTCACGTTTCTGTCTTCAGTGGTTTGGGCTGGGGGATGATGAGTCAGTCAGTCAGTCAGTCAGTCAATCGGGACACTTCATTTTATATAGAGAGATTACACTGACACCATATGCGAATTTTACTTTCTTCCTTACGTTATGCACACCTTCATATGTTATTATTGTTGAATGATGGTCAAACACATTACATCTGATGGAATCATTTTCTTGTTTCTTCTTAACGACTTCTTCCACTCGGCTTCTAACATGCGGAGATGCTATACATGCAAGATGGTAAAGTTTATTCACTGGAGTTGGCCGTAGGGAACCTGTTATAATGCGTCCTGTCTCGTCGAGGGCGATGTCGATCTGTCTGGAGTGTGTGGAGTTCCGCCAGACTGATGCTGCTGTGGGGAAACAAAGAGCTAAGACGTTTTTGAATGTAATATTCGTGCGCCCAGACACTTTAAACTTCATTTTCTCGCAGTGATATTTGAAGGTGAGTGTGCGGTCCAGATTTATTCCCGGGTTCTTGGGGGTGTCACAGTGTTGCAGTTGTTTCTTTTTCCAGATTACATTCAGTTCTCTCCTGGATTGTCTGTTTTTCAGGTGGAAAGCACAGTGTTTCGTCTGGTTTGTGTTTTAGGTGATTGTTGTTGTAGTAGTCTGCCAGGTCTTCAAGGTTTGCTGTGATATTCATTTCTAATTCCTGTTGTTGTCTTCAGTCTGGAGACTGGTTTGATGCAGCTCTCCACCCTTCTCTATCATGAGCGAGCCTCTTCATCTCCTCATAAGAACGGCAACCCACATCCATTTGAATCTGCTTACTATATGCGTCTCTTGGTCTCCCTCTGCAATTTTTACCCCACACACTTCCCTCCAATGCTAAATTTACGATTCCCCGATGTCTAAGAATGTGTCCTACCAAGCGATCCCTTCTTTTAGTCAGGGTGTGCCAAAAATTCCTTTTCTCACCAATTCTGTTAAGTACCTCTTCATTAGTTATGCGATCTACCCACCTAATCTTCAGCATTCTTCTGTAGCACCACATTTCAAAAGCCTCTATCCTCTTCCTGTCCGCACTGCTTATTGTCCATGTTTCACTCCCGTACAAGGCAACACTCCACACAAATGCCTTGAGAAAAGACTTCCTTACACTTAAATTAATATTCGATGTTAGCAAATTTCTCTTTTTCAAAAATGCTTTTCTTCCCATTGCCATTCTGCATTTTATATCCTCTGTACTGCAACCATCGCATGTTATTTTACTACCCAAGTAACAAAACTCATCTACCACATTCATTGTTTCGTTACCTAATCTAATTCCTTCAGCATCGCCTGATTTTCTAAGACCGCATTCCATTATTTTTGTTTTGCTCTTGTTAATGTTCATTTTATACGCTCTCTTCAACACACTGTCCATTCCATTCAACTGCTCTTCCAGGTCCTTTGCTGTCTCTGACAGAATTACAATGTCATCAGCAAAACGCAATATTTTTATTTCTTCCCTCTGAACTTTAATCCCTATTCCAAATTTTTCCTTGCTTTCCTTCACCGCCTGCTCGATGTACAAATTAAATAGCATCGGAGAAAGGCTACAACCCTGTCTTACTCCCTTCCCAACTGATGCTTCCCTTTCATGCCCTTCGAGTCTAATAACTGCGGTCTGGCTTTTGTACAAGTTGTAAATAACTGTCCTTTCCCTATATTTTACCCCTACTGACTTCAGAATTTGAAAGAGTGTATTCCAGTCAACATTGTCAAATGCTTTCTCCAAATATACAAAAGCTAAAAATGTAGGTTTGTCTTTCCTTAATCTATCTTCTAAGATAAGATGTAAAGTGAGTATTGCCTCCCGGGTTCCTACGTTCCTCCTGAATCCAAACTGATCTTCCCCGAGGTCAGCTTCTACCAGCTATTCCATTCACCTGTAGATAATTCGTGTTAAAATTTTGCAACCATGACTTATCAAACTGATGGTTCTGTAATTTTCACACCTGTCTGCGCCTGATTTCTTTGGAATGGGGATTATTACATTTTTCTTAAAGTCTGAGGGTATTTCGCCTGTCTCATACATCCTACACACCAGTTCAAATAGTTTTGTCAACTAACTCCTACTCAAATGTATTTCCTTGAACTGTTTCTGCTGTGTCGTCAGTATATATGAAAAATCTTTGTTCCTACAGGTTGGTTGTTGGTGTAGATATTATACAGGATTTGGGCCAGCATACTGCCCTGGGAAAGACCATTCTTTTGAGATCTCCACCAACTTTTCTTGTAGTTCATGGTGACGAAAAATATCCTATTTTGCAAGAGGAACTGGACGAAAAGTCAACGAATGCCACCCCTGTAATCTGCCTTCTCTCATAACCATTCTCTTTATGCTAAGTTAAAGATGTGGTCACAGCCGGCCGCGGTGGCCGAGCCGCCTGAGGCGCGCCAGTCACGGTCTGCACGGCCGCTACGGTCGGGGGTTCGAATCCCCCTCGGGCATGGATGTTTGTGCCGTCTTTAGCATAAGCTAGTTCATAAGTAGTTTGTAAGTTTAGGGTCTGATGACCCCGTAGTTAAGTCCCATAAGCTATACAAACATTTGAACATTTGAACCTGGTCACAACATGATTTTCGTGGACTCAATCCTGCTTTCTCTTTAATGTTCCGCTGTGGGGTTCAAAATCATACTTTCCAACATTTTGTAGAGATGATAGAGAAGTGAGACTGATCGAAAGTTTTTTGGCAGTTGTGGCCTTTCCAAGCTTCAGTAGAGCCACAATTTTAGCTTTGCGCTAGATTTTGTTCATTCAACTGGGGAGACAGTTGTTAACTTCAAAATCCACTTTTTACTATGTGGCTCGAATCTCTTTATTTGTTCTACTCTTACGTTGTCTAAGCCGGCAGCTTTGATAGCCTTCATACAGTGCATGGCAGCCTCTAGTTCTTATAAAGTGAAAGGGCAAGTAAGGTAGTCATTTAGCTTGGTTCTTTCAGGCCTTCTGTTTTTCCGTTTAACAGAAGATTGTCGACACACTGGTCAGGACTTATATTGGACACTTTGGCCGGGACTCTGGTACGGTCGTCACTGAGGTTTCTCAGAAGTTTTCATCCCTTATGACAACTATGCTTCGACATAGTGCAAAGGAGACACTGATTTTCCTAATGATATTTCCATGGAGACGCAACCAGTCGTTACAGAAGAAGCTACTACAAAAGCAATTGAAGTGTATCACTTAGGAAACTAGGTGATTAAACGCATCCGTATCTTTTGAACAAACATAAAGATACTAAGTGCATGGCAGTATGTGTTGGTAGTGCATACAGAGAATAAGACACATCAATTATATATATTATGGTAATACATATCTTTTGTCTTAGGTGAATCATTCGTAGTTTTGGTCACAATTTAAATTGCAGTAAAGATACATAACAGCAATGGAAAGATGAGCAAAAATGTTACGAAACAAATATGTCTTTTATAGTTATACCACAAAAAATAAGGGTACCACGAGGATTTAGAAACTCCCTTTGTAATAATAAATTTGAATTGTTTAAACTTTCACTTAAAGGCAAAATATTTATCTTAGACATTATTGTCACGCAAGTTTCTAATGTATAATTTTAGAGCACCGCTAATAGCGCAAACAGATTTGTGATTAAATCGCTGCATTGTTGTAGGTGTGTACTGGTGATGGCTTGACGTAATAAAGTGACGTCAACTAGGAGACAGTTTTATAGTGGGAGTGATAGAGTTTTTATCAGGTTGGACAACGGATCACAGGCACATATTTGCTGCAGGTTTTGTCCGATTAGGTGTAGGAAGAAGCTACTACAACAGCTTAGGGTTTCAGATATTTTGCATGTAGTAGAACTCCGACACATTCCAGTGCAGTTTGGACTGAACTTCGCCACTGGGAAAGTAGTGGGGACTAGTATAATTCTTAGGTACGTACACCAATGATTATTTTTTATTCTCATTTTTAAATAGTATGTAGGGCCTATTCATTATATCTGGGGGTTCTAATTCATGCAACATAGGGTCTTGAATGGGTCACCAGTCTGAAGTTTAAGCTCAAAGGAAATTAATAAACTATTTTATTTCAATCAAAAATCAGTTGTAGTTGACTACGGGATTTACGGGAGCAGTTCACAATGACAGTGCTGACAAGTCGTCAGTACTCATTTTTTATTTGGTGTATTAATCACATTTAATGCTGTGTCACCTGAAGAAAATTTATTTTCCTCCTATACGAACGAAGATAGCCAAAACTAAATAATTTTTCCACATTGAGTGTGAGATTGCAAGACATTTAACGCCATGTGTGAACTAAAGGTTCCAAGTTAGGAGACATTAGTGCGACAAAATATCTGATGGTTATCTCACGGAAAGAACGGCTCATCGCGTGACTGTAGCGTGCCACGCCGATGTTAGCGACTGAGCACGTTTATCATTCATCAAGCGTTCGATAAGCTGACATTGAATCACGTGGAATATTATCAGCATGTCACGTCTTCGTTATCTAGGTTTACTTGACAGTCCAATCGTAAAATAATCTACAAAGACGATAGATCTCCAATCAGGAACTCTGTTTTGATTAATTTTTCTATCTTGATTTAATTTCTCAGTTTGTCTCTTCATATGGTTACTAAAATTGTAATTTATCCATTTTTGTTTGGTTGTTGAACTCCGTGGCTGTGGGTTATAATGTATTCTTTTAATGAATACAATTGCCAAACACTTTTATACTATGTTTTATTCAACCACGATGCGTTTCAGGTTTTCGCCCATCTTCAGTAGGCGTGATTACAATTTGATTTCATGTGTGTCAACATCAGTTTGGAAGTTGCATCTGGCCTGTGCAAAATAACAAATTTTCATTAATCTTTCTCAATTTCGCGTGTCTACTTTTATGAAATGCTGTGCTAGAGAGTACTTAAAGTCTCCTCTGCTTGTTGGTCTTGTGTTTTTTATTTGATGTTGTGGCAGTAACTATCTTTAAACTTGTATTTGCACACAGTCAATGCACTATCCGCCATGTGGAGTGACAGCATTTTGTTTACAATGTTATCTATCATCAGAGTTATATTTTACTACGGTGTCTGCCGTGATATATGAACATTAAATCTGAAATGATTATGGTAAGTGCAATATTTGATAATTTATGGTTATTTAAAATTATTTTGAAGATCATAAGTTAGCCGCGGCGGAGTGGCCAAGCGCATTGAGGCGCTATGCTCCGTTGCGAGAGGCCGTCCCTCGTCGAGGGTTCTAATACCACCTCTGGCCTGGATGTTAGTGTCGTCTTTAATATAAGGTAGTTCGTAAGTAGTTTGTAAGTTTAGGGACTGATGACCCCGCAGTTAAGTCCCATAAGCTTAACAAACATTTGAACTTTTTTTTTATCGTAAGTTAATACTTTTTTTCTAAATAGGATAAATATTACTCATTTAATTTTGTTGTAACAGTATAATTTATTCAGTACTCATGGACGGTACAACATATATACAAATGCACGGTACGGTGGTGGCAAGTCACGGACACAGCTAATGTTTACATGTGAAACCGGCGAGAACTACCACACGATTGAGGCACGCCTCGCACACCGCGTGCTCGCCCGGCCGTGGCGGCGCTGCAGGCCCTCAGAGGCGGCGAAATCACATAGCAGTGAGCTCTGTGTGCCGGCTCAGGCCGCTCGTCTTTGATACCCCGGCATTGGTAGCTAGCCGTTGCGATTCTAGGCCAGAGGGCGTTGTGGTGTCGCACAAGTCTAGAGTGCGCGCCACGTACCTCCGCCGCGCGCCGCCATGCACGCACAGCGAGGCGTTCTTACGACGTCAGCCACGAGCAGTCTCTGCGGCAACTCCGCTCGTGGCCACGACTGCTGCATCGACCACTTGGGAATCAGATAGGCACCAGTTAAGACTTGGGATTAGGACAGGCACTGAAACGGACTCATCAGTAGGCAGGCCTCTACGTAGTTAACCTGTGTCTCAGCAGTAGACTTAGTTGGCAGTCATGAAATTTGTAAAAGTTAAGTATATCCTATTTCTACGAAATATACTACTTTTTCTAATTTAACTTAGTGTTTCTAGTTTCTGCTGTCCCACTGACTGGTCACCTCCGTACCCGCACACGCGTGCATCCTATTTCCCTGTGTCGGTCTCTCTCTACTCGGCCACCGACACCCAGGACAACCGGCGGAAACGAGACACAAAAGTGACGACGAGGCTGGGACACAAAAGGCGTAGCTTGGCAGAGTGTCTCACACCATCAGCGCGGACTGAGCGGGGAGACCGGCCCTTTGGAGCAAGCAGCTGAGAGGCAAAACGGTCTCTACGCAACCCCAGGCTCAGTGCTCGAAATGGGAGGACACACGAAGATTTGATCGAGTGGGGTACAGGCTTGCACGTGTGTTACCCCATTGTGTTTGGAGTCGCTTAGAAGCTTGGCGCAACTGCCACGTAATCAGGAGGTCTCGGGTTGGAATCGCGACACTGGCACAAGTTTTCATACCTCTATGTTCTTATCACCACAACTACAAGTAGCTGAGATTCAAAATCTCTATTAAAATCTATATTTACAACAGCCGCAGCTCGCATATCGACGTCTGCTCTTACAGACGTGTCCGAAAGAACACCCGTCGCAGTTCTTAATTTCTTGATATGGTCCATACTACCTCCTCTCAAAATACGGATAAGATGTGCTTCACAGTGCGGAAGATGAACATGTGCTTATCGCTCTTAAGGAATGCATTTTGGAACTTTTGTGTACTAGACATTTTTTTCCTCCTTTACCTGTAATTGATCCGTCCCCAAAGTTTATTTATTTATTATTATTATTATTTTTTTTTTTGTAATTTTAAGACACCTTGAATGTACTGATAAACAATTACGTCCATAATTTCTTGAAGTCAATCGACGAAATTAAGACTGACACTTAAAACATTCATTCTCATAGCAGAGGATGCGGTACCAAAAGATCCATGTATTAACACTCTGTTTCAACGCAGTACGGAGCTATTATTTCAGCATACTCTGAAAAGAATCTAAGTGGCATATAATTGTGACCGGAAGATCTCCATATATTAAATGATATGAGTTGTTTCATTATATAGAAGATATCTACTTCTAACCAGGGATACATTTGACATCGAACGCTTGGACAGGACGAAACCATGCTTAGAATAAGACGCAATCATAAAGAAGACATCCAAAACGCCGTACTTTGCTGCTAGCGCCACTAGATTGTGGCATAGTGTAACTGCACCAACCAGTGCTCCAGTTGCGTGAATGGTGTAGCTGCAGTACGAATTTGTCTCTTGGAGTATTCGCAAGCGGTTTACTGTGTAAACTGTAGTGATATCATGAAGAGAATTAATCCTACGCATTTGGTCCGAATATAAAGGGACCGAGTTGCGACGTGCTGGCCGCGGTGGCCGAGGGGACGAGGCGCTCCAGTCACGGTCTGCACGGCCACTACGGTCGGGGGCTCTAATCCTCCCTCGGGCATGGAAATTTGTGCCGTCCTTAGTCTTAGCTAGATCATAAGTAGTTTGTAAGCTTAGGGACTAATGACCCCGTAGTTAAGTCCCTTAAGTTCTACAAACATCTGAACATTTTGAACATTTGAGCGACGTGCTGAATATGGAAATGACTTCGGAGCTGAGGATATGGAATTCGCAGATATATTACATAACTTAATAGTACAGAAATATGCTGGCGACGACACAGAAATACACGACGGACAGATAAACGGAATTTGAAGAACAGGAGGAACCTGCACCTGAAGGTGACTCTTCGAGCAGTACACGACATTCATCTCCAGAGCAACGGGACTGTGTGAATGCGAAAGTGATTTACAATGTGATAACGTAACTTTAGAGGTGTGCACATAGTTATCTACCACTTTGTTTCAACTACTTCATCGAAATCCCGTATCTGCACTTTGAGGACTAATACAAGCACTTTCAGGTGTGTGGTACTGCTGTATTGTGTGTGTTTTGCGCTAATATAAGTACTTTAAGCAAAGATTTTTTGGCGACGCTGACTGAATATGTAATGATACACTGACGCAATTAAATTACATATAATTTCCTTCCTATGGTATTGATATCTTGTTACTTGGTTTCTCTCTGTTAAAATGTTACTTGAGGTACAGTGCAACGTTTTGCATGGAAATGAGACACACCACTGCCCTGTTTATGATTTCCTATTATTCCAAGCATGGTTTCGTGCGGTTCCAAGCATTCGACCAGTTCTTGAATGGAATTCTGGAATACTGAGTTTATCTTATCAGGTGAAGGAATTTTGGGAAACCTATTTAGTTACTTTAGTGGTGGTGTGATTGGTAACGTTACCATAGCTATAGTGCTGAGAAGGTATTAATTGTGTCTTGTTACAGGTGTACTTAAGATATAGGGGAAAGTAGGGGGAACGTGCGCAGCGGGTAAAATGTGCATCGCTGTTTCTCTAATTTAAAAGCTTTGTTGAACTTTGTAACCAGTGCAACACCTAGCGGCAGGTTAGCGAGATACTTTCGTCTGGTCGCTGGGCCACCATTATAGTTTCGCGTTCAGTGCGTTTGAAAATGTTGAAACGCGACATTGTGATCTAATTTGCAGTCCTCGAGATTTAAGACGGTGATTATTTATTTCAGTAGTTCTGAATCCTTTATAAGATCTTTATTGCCATAGATCGCTTATTTCTTTTATATGACTAGTTTCGACTCGTTAAAGAGTCATTATTAAATGTTACTTGTCCCGGCTTGTTAAGAAATATACTTCGGATGAATCAACCAATAAAGATCTTATAAAAGGATTCAGAACTATTACATTAAAAGATCACCTCCTAGAAAAAATCCTGAATAAGATGTCAGGTAATTATAATCTATTTATTACGTTGACTAAATTTACTTGTGATATAGTTAAAGCCTGTAAGTTGTGGGTATGTTTTGACGTGAGTCCTGTTTAGCTTTAATAAGTTTTAAGAAAATTGTAGCCAAAATTTATTTTCAAGACACTATGGGGTAAAGGTGCGCACCGATGCGCACGTTTCACCCTCATGTAATTAAATACCAAAACATAAAAGTTGCTAGAAAGATTAATCTCAGCAATAGTCCTAAGACTAATCCAAAAGAATGTATGGATGAGAAGATACTTCAAAACAAAAAAGATAGACTTTTGGCAAGAAACACAAAAGAAGGTAAAGAAAAAGGAGGTGATTGAAGAAGAGTCAGACGATTCAGATGTTGACGAGGTTCCACTGTGTAATGACGATGAGTCCGACGATATCGACAAGGAGGTGTTTGACCCTGGCATACTTCAAGAAGCCGACGACGAGATTTACGGACTTTGTGGAGAAAATGTTGGAGACAGGGAACTGTGGTATATATGTACTTTGTGCGGAAGATGGTACCGTGCACCTTGTACCACCAATGATCCTGCTAAAGATTTTATATGTGATATGTGCAGTGAAGGAATTATCTAACTGCCGCGATGGAGTAGCCGAGCGGTCTAAGACGCCTCGATGCGGAGCGCGCGGTTGCTCGCCGTCGGAGATTCGCGTCCTCCCTGGAGTATGGGTGTGTGTGTTGTCCTGAGGTTAGTTTATCTTCGTTTATGTAGTTTGTAAGCTACGGACTGATTACCACGCAGTTTGGTCCGATAGATTTACCAACATTTGAACATTTGAATGATCTAACTTGTTAAAACTGTAGGAGCCTAATATCAAAAGAAAACTTTGCATTTTATTTGAAAACCAATAGTCCTGAACTATGTTAAATTGTGTAAAATTTGTTTAAAACTTATATTTAACCTAATCTAATGTGTGCCTTATCAATATAATCTTTGGAACAAACTTTTTTTTTCCCCTCCTCTCCAGGTATTACTGCGTATCAATTCTTCTAACACGCGCACAATTACCGCGCACGTTTCCCCGACGTCCGGGAAAACGTGCGCTTAGGTAGTGTCTTGGAAGTTTTGTTTTTGGTGTGTTTATTTTTGAATATTTTGGGTTATCGTAATTTTTTACAGATACTAGAAAAATTGCTCTGAGTTTTGATACAAAATAAACTCTATTTAACGAAGTCAATTAAAAAAAAGTTCCGCTTAGGTGCGCACGTTTCCCCCACTTTCCCCCAATCCTTTGGATTTTCTGCCAGCTGTCAATATAGGATTTCGTTGTTGAAGTTATTAAAAGCATTCTGCATTAAATCCCGCGCTTAATTTCTGGGAGGACAGGGGGAGAAAGGGGAGGGGGTACTACAGGACAAGAATTGGCCTGGAGACTCTCCTAAATATCCCACTTCCTCCCGCCCCTTCCGAAAAAAAAGTCCTGAGATGCACGCCGCCATTCTCTGTTCACGACAGCTGGCTTCTGCAGCTGTTGACTTCGAGGCGGAGACAACTGCCGTCCCAGATGCAGTATCCAGTCATCTACCAAGCACTTCGTCTCAGTCGGCCACCTGGACCGTGGACTAAATGCAGACGACTTCGCTGATTGGCACTGCTGTGTCCTTGTGGAGACGTATCACCTTTTGTCGGCCACTTGTCTAGTGGGACGCTTGTTCGCGACCGGGTTGGGGGTGACCCGGTCTCTTTGAGACGACACACCGCCTCCTGATCATTTCCCATTCCTGAGAAGTGGCACATATCTGCGACGTCAGTGAAGCTGGGGTCTACAGTCTGAGTATCGTTCTTTCTTGTGCTGTATTCCACGGCTCCAGCCGGGCAGCTGCCGTCGGGGTTGTCATGCCGTGTCCACGGCCAAAAGGATCAGTATCTATGGAGGTACCCTACACTGAAAATACGAGGCCGGCAACTTACGGTCTTCAGCTATTTGTGGCCAAACACTGGGCGTAGCGTGTATGTACTGGAGGTTTATTAGTCGATATAAAAGCGTAAATTTGTGTAAACAAGGTGCTGCAAGAGAAACGGAAAGTCTGCTACTATTTTCTCTACAGATGACTGCTTAAGCTAATGCATTCCAATGTGTTCGAGAGAGAGATGGAAATAAATTTGTCCCCTGTCCACTGTGGGCAGAGTTGTGTATGAAAGGAAAAATAGAACGAGACATTAAAGATAACACAAATCTTTATTCTTCTACATAATTTCCAAGTACATTGAGACATTTGTCATACCGCTTTATAAGCTTCAAACAGCCTTCCAGGGGAAAAAATCAGGGCTTTAAATACGGAAGAAGCGTTGAACGGCTTGTTTGACGTCAGCTTTGCTTCCAAAGTGCCTTCCGCCGAGAGTCTTCTTCAAATAGCTGGAAATAGATGGAAGTCACTTGGTGCGAGATCAGGACTGTATAGAAGATGGTGTAGGCGCTCCCAACCAAGAGTTGCGATATGACAGTTGCTTTGCGTACTTGGAAATTAAGCAGAAAAATAATGATATGTCTTACGTTTAATGTCTCATTCTTTTCTTTTTTTTCTTTTATGCACAACTCTGCCCACAGTCGACCTTTTATATTTACACTGTAAAGGGTGGTGGTTGTTTTTTTCTTTCCTTTTTTAGAATAGGGTAAAGAAAGGCATGTGGATAAAGCCATCGTGACGAAATATATCACACCTATCAAATACCTACAGGGCATTTCCGCGTAAAGCTCAGTTTGATCAAGCTTCTACGTCATGTGCAACATCAGTCTTGAATTAACCCATCATTTTTTTTCAAACTTGCAGTAATGTAAGCTGCTTAAATGATTGTAATCTTTCGGTGTGATGAGAATTTTTTTATCTGACAGGATATTATTTTAAACTTGTTTTCCTTTGCTGATAGCAGCTAATGTCACAGCAGCTGTATACGAGTAGTACTTAAATGTTTATGGTTCAGAAATCCAGCGAGTAAATGTTGTAACTAGGCAACAAGTTTTTCATTCAAGATTTTCACCACATTAGATCTACATGTGATTAGCCTAAATGATTATCCTGTGCTAGACTAATTACACTGAACAGCCAAAGAGACTGGTATAGGCTTGCGTACGCAAACACACACATATGTAAACACTCAGAGGGCGGCGACCAGCATTGGCTTTAGATTGGTTACTGCTACTACAATCACGATTTCAGTAAGTTTAAACGTGGTGTTATAATCGTCGCGCGAGAGATGGGATACAGCTTAGGCGTAGCCAGGATATGATTTCAGGAGGGCTTTTTCAACGAATGAACATTGAAATAACGCGTATTCTTAATAAAACTGCAAACAACACTAATACCTTACACATTATTTCATTCCAAAGGTCTGTATACTACAGTGTCGCCATGATATAGAAACAAAATTAGTAAACTTCTTAAGAATCTACCTATTCTCCAAAACAACATCAAGGCAAATCATGTTATGAAGACAAATGCGGATCGAAATACGGATGGCAATCAGAAAGTCATTTAGTGAAGCTTCCAGTAACTTCTGAAGCGTTATCAGAGAAGCACTTCCTAATGCAAATTTTTGCGGTATGTGAAAGCCATCAGTAGCAAAAAAAAGATCCTGCAAGAACGGGATTGAAGAAAATCGTTCAACGTGACGGAAATGCATCTCTTCCGCAAATTGCTGCAGATTTCGGTGTTGGACTATTAACAAGTGTCAGCGTGCGAACCACTCAACGAAACATTATCGACGATATGTGCTTTCGAAGTCGTATACTCTTGCTGAGTACGCGACACAAATGTTTACTCCTCGACTGGGCCCATCAACACCGACATTGGCTGATGATGAAACATGTTGCCTGGCCTGCCGAGTCTACATTTCAATTGTATCGAGCGGTTGGACGTATACGGGAATGGAGGAATCCATGGACCCTGCGTGTCAACAGAAGATTGTTGAAGCTGATGCAGGCTCTTTAATGGTATAGGGCGTGTGCAGATGGAGTGATATGGAACCCTTGATACGTCTGGATACGATACGTATATGTGAATTCTGGCTGACCACTTGCATCGATTCATGTCCATTCTGCATTCCGACGGTCTTGGGCAATTCCAGCAGGACAATGCGACACCCAACGTCCAAATTTGCTACAGAATAGCTTCAGGAACATTCTTCGAGTTTAAACTCCTCCGCTAGCCACCAAACTCCCCAGACATGAACATTATTGAACATATCTGGAATGCCTTGCAATGTGCTGTTCAGAAGGAATCTCAAACCCCACTCCTCCCCTCGTACTCTTAAGGATTTATGGACAGACGTGCAGGATGGAGTCAATTACCTCCAGCACCATTTCAGAAAATGCCGTGTTGTTGCGGCAATTCTGCGTGTTCGCAAGGTCGCTACACGATAACAGGCAGGTGTATCAGTTTCTTTGCTTATTCAGTGTATTATGCTTTTAGACATTACTTTTATTTTGGAAATGCTGCCCCAGAAACTAATAATAGTTTATGTATACTGCAATGATACTGCTGGCCCTCTCATCTCAATGTTATCGTACGATACCGTCTGCGTCGAACCGGAATCGTGTGGTTCAATAGTGATACATGTTGCGTGTGAACAAACGAAATAGCGAGCCTAGGAATCAGTGTAGGACAGTGTCTCGGTGATACTGTGATTAGTTACCAAGTGATAGATTCCATTAATTAAGAGATTCATATATTTTCTTTCCAGACACTTATATAAACAAAAGTTTTGTCATTGCGCATTATTTCACGAACTGGACAGAAAAGACATCAAAAAACTTGAAAATAAATAGCATTGTATATATTTTAGGCTAATTGTGTTAATTAATGTAATAGTCAAAATTTCAATATTGTGATTCTTTGTATATATTGACTGAAGTGAGATTTTGAACTTATTTTGAGAATTGCCGAGATATTTGATAGTTCAATATATGTTAGGAACATGTATGATGTACTCATTAACTAATTAATTGACATTTACCATTGCTGTTTGTTGTCAAACAAAAAGAACTGCGATTTCGACTTAAAAAGATATGCGCCATCTAAAATTATTGTATGTATAGTTTTCTCTATATATTGTGATTATTTTTGTGTACATGAAATGTTTTACTTCTGTCTTTGGTAATTGTAAATTAGTATATTAAATTGTTATGAACAATGCATAATGTAATGTCATTATTGTCAATGTTATATATTTGCCTCACCGCCTTGCGAGGTGGAAGTTCGAGTTTTGCCGGTTGTAAAGTGCTTTGGAATCAATGTCAGTCTGTGTTGTTCTGGTAATTTGTGTACGCACGTTATGAAGTTGTGATGTTTTGGTGGAATAAGAAGCAGTATGATTGGAAATTAAATAATAAGTGAAAAATTGTACCTACGAGTATTTACTTCTACCACGACGCCCCAGGTGATAATTTTGCAGCAAGCAGAACCCCCATACATCGTAATGTTGAAAAGCTGAGTATCGGTGAATAACTGAAATGTAATTACTTAATAAGCTAGTAAATGTTTTAATACCAAAAACATTGGCATGTGATGCTAAGTATATGCATTTTGGTGTTTTGTGTGTGTGTGTGTATATGTGTGTGTGTGTGTGTGTGTGTGTGTGTGTGTTTCCAAAAGAAGTTTTCTTCAATACAGACACTACCTCATGGCACTACTGCACACATCAAGAGAATCATGTACACTGCGCGTGAAGTAAACATGCAAAACAAAGAAAATCAAGCTTCTTCAGTGAGCAAACTGTCACCTCAAGCACTGAAATAGTGATTTGAATTATATCATGAAGGCACTGCAGAAGAATTACATAGATGAAGAGTATCTCAGTGCTTAACTATGTGTGCAATATAAATGAAGAGCATCTGTTTACCAATACAATGTTTTCTGTCATTATTACAAAAATTGGTTTAACTTTTAAGTCTTTTGCACCAATGCTCAACTTTTAATCTACAAGAATATATGATTATGAATCGTTTTTATTTGACACTAGCCTGCTAGTAGCAAAGCTTGGCACCTGATTTTACAAGTGATGCAACAGGAATGTCCACAGGTTAATGTAATTGTTAGTGAATTTATGAGTAAGTGTTCAGAATACATCATTTGGTTTCTAATGTTGAATTCTCTCATGAATCATCAGTGATCACTTAATATTAGTCTAGTTTGATGATACAGTGTCTACTGCAAATCGTTTCTCTAAAAAACAAAAGTAAGTACAAATACATAAACATAATATTCTCTGCAAGACTGTAAACTTGATTTGCGATACAGTACACCGCTTAATAATTTAGAAGTTTGTGAAAGTGAAACAAATTTTTAATCTTCCGAGGCATTCAGTATTATTTTGTTGCATATAATAACAATAATATTTGTAAATGTATGTGACCAAAGTTCTATGGTCATCAGTCCCTAGGCTGACAAACTACTTTAACTTAATCTGATATAAGGACAACAGTGTGGAATCGAACCACCAACGGGAGAGGCCTCGCAGTCCTTGACATGGCGCCTACAACGACTCGGCCATTCCCACGCGGCTGTTGGATTAAAACGACTATTTAAGTGTATTAACATTTCTTTTGTCTCCATTCGTATTAATACGCGAAAAACTGAATACTGTAACCGTAAGTTACAGGCATGATTGCTATACATGTTGCCAACTGTGAAAAAATTGTCAGTCAATTGCTTCACTCGGGGACTGGGTGTTGCGTTGTCCCTATCATCATACCATCATCATCGACGCGCAAGTCACCCCAGTTTTGTCACCTAAAAACTTGCATCAGCAGGCCTAACACGATCCCAGCTGGGGTCTAACGGCCAACAATGGCACACGCAATCATCATCATCATTAATTGTAAGTTTTTTAAATTTTAGTGTTAATATTTAATGGCACCTGAACCCAGTAAACAATTTTCATACTGTATTGTCCAACTACCTAAAAAAAAAGCGTTAATGCAATATTTCCATTTAGAAAATTTTAAATTTTGATAGTGAAATGATTGGAAGTATCTTATGTAGATTGCACTGTTTCCTTTTAGGGCTACTACTTCCACTTAAAACAGTCGACTGCTTTGCCAGCAACGATGTCGACAATGCTTAACGAAAGACATTTTGCTCAACGAGCAAATTCTCAGCTGTTTGATTATAAGTATTCCTACACGAGTACATCCCGAATCGAAGAGCTTACTCAGATGTGGCTGGCATTTCATTTGTTTTGAATAGATATGATAAGTTCCTCAGCTCATGTAACGCTATCTCCCTTTACTCTGACCTCCTTGGCTGCTTTCTACTGCCGACCTGCTGACCTCAGCGGTTGACGGCGCTTACCTTACGCACGTCGCTTCCTAGACGTACCTGTTGACAATAGCTAGCTGATCTCTGCAACTCGTGACGTTATCTCGGTATTAACGGCTTCCCCTAAGGCGGAGGACCACACATCGCACCTAACATGAATAAAACTCTAATACCATCACGGAGTTGGTACTTGAAATGGAACAAATGTTTGGAGTTTCATCTGATGCTAACTTTTCCATTTGACATTTCTTTCTCTTAATATTAAACAATACTGTTCACAACTTTCAATTATACGACATTCAATATTCGATCGAAAGAATTATAAAAAAAACTCAAATAATAAAGGACAATTGATAGCCACACTTACAGCAACCCCTATAACTTGTTTCTTTCAGGTTAAATATTCTTCACGTCATAACAAAAGTTTTCTATATTTAGGGCATCCACAGTTGTAGACCTGTCAAGCTGTACGGTATTTTTTATATTACCGACTAGTTCCTTTGGGTTGTAGTCACATAATCAAGCTTTCCCTGTATGCCAATTAGAGCAGTTCGTAATAACAATCGTGTTTTTATACACTTAAACAGTAGGCGAAACTTTAATGAACAATGTACTGACAGTAAATTGATATTTTAGATCCGGCGTTATAACTTTGCTACTCAGACGGTAATAAAACTTTCAACCGTCGGGAGGACCTATTTAATATCGTCATAATGATAAAGCCGCAATTTTACATACAGGGGTGAAAAATTGGGCACAATATGACACTTCGCATCGTGAACTGCATGACCAACGCTCATACCACTGTTCTTACAGCACGGTGTTTATTCAGGTCATGGAAGATATTTGGCGCACACATAATTAATACCAGGTATGTCCACAAACTAAGTTCCGTTCGGTTATTTAAAACAAATGTGTACAGATACAGAAAAAATATTTATTGTATATCTACAACTGTTTATTCAACCATGCGGTAACATGTTCTTTCAGCTAAACCGAGGTCCGGGCTGTACGGAGATTGATCAAACACGTTCCAGTGAAATTTCCGTAAAAGTTGTTTGGTCACATTCGCATTGTGATGTCGGGCATTACAGCTTTTAACAGTAATCCTCGGTACGTGTTTTGTATTGCATGGCGCAATTTCTTAGTTGTCTCACAGTAAGCATGTGTATTGCTTGTTTGGCCTCGTTGTAAGAAATCAAGCAGCAAAATGCCTTTTCTGTCATAAAAACTGTGCACATGACTTTTCGAGGTATCAAGATTTGTTTAGGCTTAACCTCCGTTGGGGATGAAGTGTGCCTCCATTCCATTTATTGCCGTTTCGTTTCAGGGGTGTCATACAATACCCAGGTTTTATCCTCCGTGAGTAAATGAGAATGAAAACCATTGCCTTCTTAACTGTAGTGTGTCAAAAACTGAACTGCACTGCCCATCCGTTATTTTTTGTGTTGTTCAGTAAGAATTTTGGGTACCCAACGTGAGCAAAGTTTTTGAAATTTCATAAATTAGTGATCATGAGATTTGCGGAACTTCCATAGCAAGGGCACTAAGTGTAAACTTCCGGTTGTGCTTAATCATCTCTTCAATTGTGTGAACCAGTTCATCAGTAACCACAGACGGGCGTCTACTTCGTTCAAATGTTCAAATGTTTGTAAAGCTTATGGGACTTAACTACGGGGTCATCAGTCCCTAAACTTACAAACTACCTATGAACTACTTACGAACTAGGACGGCACAAATATCCATGCCCGAGGGGGGTTCGAACCCCCGACCGTAGTGGCCGTGCAGACCGTGACTGAAGCGCCTCAGTCCCCTCGGCCACCGCGGCCGGCTCCACTTCGTTCTTCGTCATGCTCTTGATCACGTCCTTCACTGAGCAGTCTGACCCATCTTCTAACCATTGAGTTACTCCTAGCATTTTTTTCTGTAAACCTCGCAGATTTGCGGATGAATTTCCTTTGGTTTCACTTTCTTTGCATTTAGAAAACGAATCGCAGATCTGATTTCACACGTGTCGGCATTTTCAATTATGGCTGAGATTATAAAGAATCACTATAAAGCACACGTCGGCAGCAACGATCTGAAAATGGCGTACATGTCTTCCCTTCAGTCAGAGTAACTGCCGCGCATGCTCGGAACTGCGATCGTAGCGCTGCCGCGGATAGAAACAGAAACGGAACTTCCTTTGTGAACCACCCTCGTATTAAAAATCGGTACTCCAATTTCGTGTTCCCGTTTTCTTTTTTTTTTTTTTTTTTTTTTTTTTTTTAATTTTCTTCGCCTTAAATGTACATGTTTGTTGTTGTGGACTTCAGTCCGGAGACTGGTTTGATGCAGCTCTCCACTATACTCTATTCTGAGCAAGCCTCTTCATATCCTCAAAAGAACGGCAACCCACATCCGTCTGCATCTGCATATTATATTCATTTCTTGGTCTCTATCTTTAGGCGGCATTTATTTTCCCCTCGTTATACATTCTTCTACAGATTTGCATTTGCCTTCTAGCCACTCCTGCTTAGCCATTTTCCATTTCCTGTCAATCTCATTTCTTAGTCGTCATTAACTGCATTTTTATATCTTCTCCTATCGTCAATTCAATTTACTATTTCCTGGGATATCCAAGGATTTTTGTAGGGTTTGCCTTTCTACCTATCTTGACCTCTTCTGTCTTGACTATTTCATCTCTTTAAGCTATCCATTCCTCTTCTACTGTTTTATTTCTCCCCGTTTCTGTCAATCTTTGCCTAAATCTTCCTCCCAAAATTCTCATGAACTTCAGGTTCCTTCAATTTGTCCAGTTCCCATCTCCTTATGCAGTTTCTTCAATTACCGTCTACAGTTCACAACCGATAAGATATAGTCAGCGTCTTTATCTGCCCCTGGACATGTCTTACAGTTAAAAGCCTGGTTCCTAAATCTATGTCTTACCATTATAAAATCTATCTGGTACCGTCCAGGTGTCCTGGTCTGTCCCCGTATTCAACTTTCTTTCATCATTCTTGAACCAAAAGTTTATTATGATTAAATTATGTTCCGTACAAAATTCTACCAGACGGCTTCGTCTTTCATTTCTATTTCCCAGTCCAAATGTACCTACTAATTTTCCTTCCCTTCCTTTTCCTACTATCGAATTCCAGTCCCCCATCACGATTAAGTTTTCCTTTCCCTTAATTGTCCTCATACATTTCTTCGATCCCATCATCATCGGCAGAGCTAGTGGGAATATAAATTTGTACTACTGCGGTCGGTGTCGATTTCGTATCTATTACGATAATGCGATCATTGCGCTGCTCGGAGTTAGTTTTTCCTCATTCCTATATTATTATTCGTTATTAGACCCCCAACTGATTTGGTGTTTATTATTCTGTACTCGCCTGACCAGAAATCCTATTCCTCTTTCCACAGAACTTCACTAATCCCCACTATATCTAACTTCAACCTATCCATTCCCTTTTTTAAATTTTCTAATTTTCTTACCCGATTATGGGATCTAACATTCCATGCTCCGATCAGTAGAATGCCAGTGTTGTCTTTCCTGATGAAGACATCCTCCTGAGTAGTCCCCGCCCGGAGATCCTAATTGCGAACTCTGTAACTGCAAGGCTAAGCCGTGTTAGCTGACTTTATAAGGTCAGTTCAGTCAATCATTCATACTCTTGCCCCTGCAGCTACTGAAAAGGCTGCTGCCCCTCTTCAGGATCCACACGTTTGTCTGGCCTTTCCACAGACACCTATGGTGTGGCTATCTGTATCGCTAAGGCATGCAAGCCACGCACCTCGGCAACGTCTGTGGTTCATAGGGGTGATAAATGTATATACACGGCCGGAAAAAATTGGTGCCCCTGTAAAGACGTCGCTGTTGATCCGATGACGGCTGGCGCAACCTGTAGGATACTAGAAGCTTCAACGTCGTCCTTGAAGAGAAAGAGTAGTGAAAAGCAGCCAGCACTCCATCTGTGTCTACCCTTTAATATGGAATGTTTGCAGCCACTTGGCCCAGTGTTATATTATGTGAATAAACTGGCGCCATGCCACGGAGATGTTAGACAGCTGATCGAGTTTGAAAGGGATCAAATTGTGGCCTTCAGAGTAGGGAATGGTCAAAATTGCAGGTTGGTTGTGCTGTGTGAGTTGTACGGTGCTGGTTGCAACAGCATTTGAACATTTTCACCCCCCGTAGATGTGGTTCTGGACACCCATGAAGCACAGACATCCGCCAACATCGCCGTTTTGTAAGGGCAATAGTGGCAGATCTTACAGCTACCAGAGGGTTTGTGAGACCAAACGTGTCAACATGAAAAGTTGCCAATCGATTACTAGCGGCAGGACTAGTAACACCCAAATACACACACACCTCTATCTAGTCTTCCACTAATGCTACAGTATAGACGCACATCGCACGCCGCAGACGGCTCGAATGTTTGCGCCAGAGGGGCAGTTAGAAGGAATGTCAGGCCGTGCTCTTAATCAATGAAAGCAGGTTTTGCCTGCACGTGAGTTTTAGTCGTTCGTGCGTATGAAGCAGACCTGACGAGCGCTGAGTCGAGAGTGCACTCGTCCAAGACTCACTCTCCTCACGCCAGTCTTAATGGTCTGGGGTGCGATGAGCTACAACTCTTCCCGTTCACCTTCGGAGTGGACGCTGACCATCAATTGGTACGTGCAGAATATTGTGACACCTTTTGCCATTCTTGCAACAAGAACGTGATGTGTTGTTCAGGATAATGGTCGCTCAGACACTGAGCATGAACTCCTCGGACTTGTCTCCAATGGAGCTCGTATTGTATATGATGGGATGACAAGTGACACGTGCGAATCGATAACCCACAACACTTGCATAACTGCGTGAACAGGTGGAGTGGGCATAGAATCATGTAACCCAATTCAGTTTTAGTCATCTCCATGATTGGATTGATGCCAGAATCAGCCCTGCATTACCGGCCATGGAGGCTACAGCACGTACTAAAATGAGATGTTTCAGCATGGATCGACAACTGGTAAATCGGTACCGTTCGAGCTAGTGATCTGCAAATGTGATCATATCGTGTCGTCAATATGCACTGTTCAACAATAAATTTTGAGTGATTTGGAAAACTCGAAGAAGGTATGCCATTTTTTTCTTGATTTCCAATAGTGTAGGTTGTCTGTATAGGTATGAAAGTTGCGAACCTCTGTTCTACAGCGGTCAAAACAATTAGGCGACCAGTTGAGATATTTGGGTTCTAAAGTATTGCCATCGTCAGAAAGAATTAAAATGGCTCGACGTCAATCTCTCGGTTCTACCGAGTAGACACAAAAACATTACGGCAATAATAAAAAGTTGCTGCAGAGGTGTTTCGTATTGCTTTTACTACACCAAACGAATTAGACAAGCATTTAGGTTCCGATACTGCAGTGAGCAGCTAGTACAATGGAACAACAAAGTAACTTACCTGAAGCAATGACATGGAAAGTCATTGGAAGGTTGGAAGTGGGACAGACACTGAGGTAGGTGGCTGCAGCTATTGGAGTGTCGCAAAGCTTAATTTCCAGGACTTGGACTCAATTTCAGACAACAGGAACCGTGATGTGGTAAATCCAACCCATACCGTGACTCTCGTCGTGCAATGTAGTTTCCACGACGGTTCTAGGATTTTCGGTAGTCCAAATTCTGCAGTTGTGGGTGTTGACAGACCCTCGGGGCGTGAACCAATCGCCATCTTCCGCCATCTTTTGAAACGCCTACAGCGCGAATGCCCTCCACTTCACTAAATCGCCGATTGATTTTGTAAGGTTAGCATCGGAGGGTACGCCTAAGTGCCAACCAAACAGTAGTGTATGGAATGCCGGTGCGACGTGCGACTGCAGAAGCACTGACTTCCCCATGCATAGAGGAAACCCGCTACAGTCTCCATTTCTTCCTGAACTGTTTCAGCAGCATTACGCCTTGTTGTGGCTTCGAACTTCGAAATCATCTCGACACAGCTGTATTTGTCAACGGACCTTTACCCGTTCGAATCTCCTTCATATGGCGATAGGATCGTAATGCTGAACTAGCACATTCCCCATTCTGATAATACAGCGTAATTAAAAGCGCCTTTTCGGGTAACGCCAACATGCTGCGACTGCAGGTGCATCTGATTTTCTCTCTTAGTACAGCTCCTTTTAATACACGATTTTCATGTGCAGTCACTGAGGTTTTGCTGTCCAGTGCCAGCCGCGGTGGCCGAGGGGACTGAGGCGGTCCAGTCACGGTCTACACGGCCACTATGGTCGCGGATTCGCAGACATGGATATTTGTGCCGTCCTTAGTATTACTTAGTTCATAAGTACAGAATGAAACTTTCACTCGGCAGCGGAGTGTGCGCTGATATGAAACTTCCTGGCAGATTAAAATTGTGTGCCGGAACCGGGACTCGAACCTGGGACCTTTGCCTTTCGCGGGCAAGCGCACTACCGACTGTGCTATGCCGACACGACTCACGATGCCGCCTCACAACTTTACTTCCGCCAGTACCTCGCCTCCTACTTTCCAAACTTCACAGAAGCTCTCCTGCGAACCAGGCAAGAATAGCACACCTGGAAGAAAGGATATGTTGGAAACATGACTTATCTACAGCCTAAGGGATGTTTCCAGAATGAAACTTTCACTCTGCAGCGGAGTGTGCGCTGATATGAAACTTCCTGGCAGATTAAAATTGCGTGTCGGAACCGGGACTCGAACCTGGGACCTTTGCGTTTCATTCTGGAAACATCCCTTAAGCTGTGGCTAAGCCATGTCTCCACCATATCCTTTCTTCCAGGAGTGCTAGTCTTGCATCGTTTGCAAGGGAACTTCTGTGAAGTTTGGAAAGTAGGAGGCGAGGTACTGACGGAAATAAAGTTGTGAGGCGGCATCGTGAGTCGTGTCGAGATAGCACAGCCGGCAGTGCGCTTGCCCGCGAAAGGCAAAGGTCCCAGGTTCGAGTCCCGGTTCCGGCACACAATTTTAATATGTCAGGAAGTTTCAGTTCATAAGTAGTTTGTAAGTTTAGGGACTGATGACCCCGTATTAAAGTCCCATAAGCTATACAAATATTTGAATTTGAATATATTTGCTGTCCAGCGCCAATGGTCGGACATTTTTTAACTATTTTTTGTTCTAATAAAACCCCAGGTCATTCCAAGCATGTGTACATATCTATTGTGTATGATACCTCACCTGATCCACTAAGTATTTTGAGCAGTATCAGGGAGTGTAATGCAGCATACCTGAATGAACTAGTGGAGACTCTTATAGGGGTTAGGTGCGGTGTTAGGTGGTACCAGCGTGAGTGGCTGCCTGGTCGGCCGCAGTGCTTACGTGTATGGCGAGTGCAGAGAGTGATAGTGGAGGAGGGTGCTGACCGAGGCGGCGCCGGCGAGCAGCCGGACGGCCATGAAGAGGTAGACGTCTGCCCTGGCGGCCAGCGGGCTGAGCAGCGTCAGCACGCCGCTCACGAAGACGCCCGGGCCGCACACGTAGCGGCCGCCGAACCGCTCCGACAGGTACCCGCCCGGCAGCTGCATCGCCACGTAGCCGTAGTAGTACGACGACAGCACGTAGCCCTGCATCGTCTCGTCCCACGCGAACTCGCCGTCCTGCCACACCACAACATGCACTCACAATCTGCCACCAACAGTCGTGTAGTCTATTAAGTGTTTTCAGCGGGAACACTGTCGGGCCCGGTGGTGTGCCGGGCGCCGTGGCTCAGTGCGCCCGGCCAGAGGGCTGAATGTCCTCTGTAATAAAAAAGCGGAGCCAAATGATCAACGAACAATGAAAACGACCGCAAATCATAGATCTAACTAAAGAACAAAAAAAATTAAAAAATAAAATAAAAAATATAAAAAAATATAAAAAAGTGCTCGACTGGTAGCGAAGAGTCGCGGGTTCAAAACCAGGTCGGGCCTCGGATTTTTTTTAGTCTGCACTTTAACCCATCTTTCACCTCTCAACGATGTGAGGAGTCGCCAGAAATGACACATGGTTCGGACTCCACATTAGGCTGACGGTCCCCGAAGTGGCGCCCAATTCAAAGACTTGCACCAGGCCAATGAGCCACACGATTTATTTTTATTATTATTAGCGGGAACACTCAGACATCATCGTTATTCATTAATTATGACAACATTGTCAGAGGAGAGAAACAGCGATATATTTGGTATGAATAATATTACAAAAATATAGTCTTGATCGCAAAAATAAACATTTTCTATTTACCGGTTTCGACCTGATGTAGGTCATCTTCGGAATAACAAGTAGCCCATGTGGCCAGTACTGGACTCGGCTTGGCTGGGCTGGGTTGGGCTGTCCTGGGTTGTTCTGCTGCTAGCAGGTAACTGTTCAATTACAGTTACCTGCTAGCAGCAGAACAACCCAGGACAGCCCAACCCAGCCCAGCCAAGCCGAGTCCAGTACTGGCCACATGGGCTACTTGTTATTCCGAAGATGACCTACATCAGGTCGAAACCGGTAAATAGAAAATGTTTATTTTTGCGATCAAGATTTTTTTTTTGTTATATTAATCACCATTACTATTATACAGCGTCCCCCTGAAATATGTATACACTCTTTGTCAGGCTCTATCGATATTATAGTTTGATTTGAGGTACGTGTTGTGACGCGGCCGTTCGCCGCTACCGGCACTCTACACGCTTCGTCGCGCCACTTCATGCGCGGTGGCCGAGGGGACTGAGACGCTTCATCACGGTCTGCACGGCCAATACGGTCGGGGGTTCGAATCCCCCCTCGGGCATGGATATTTGTGACGTCCTTAGGATTAGCTAGTTCATAAGTAGTTTGTAAGTTTAGGGACTGATGACCCCGTAGTTAAGTCCCCTAAGCTATACAAACATTTGAACTTCATGAAGAAACGATAGCTCGCTCGATGGTACTTCGACCGCCGAGGGCGCCTCCAGTCTCGTTACCACTAAGTTGGGTTGTTTGTTTGGGATAGGGGTCCTAACCTACTGAGGTTATCAGTCCCGCCGGCCGCGGTGGCCGAGGGGACTGAGGCGTTCCAGTCACGGTCTGCACGGCCACTACGGTCGGGGGTTCGAATCCCCCCTCGGGCATGGATATTTGTGCCGTCCTAGTTCGTAAGTAGTTCATAAGTAGTTTGTAAGTTTAGGGACTGATGACCCCGTAGTTAAGTCCGATAAACTATACAAACATTTGAACATTTGATTTTATCAGTCCCCCGGTGGGGAGGGGAAGGAGTGAGGATAGGAAATGAGGGGAGGGGGAAAGGAAATGCAGTCCGGGAGGTAAAGAAGGAATGAAGACTGCATTAACTCGGGGCCCCATGCTTGCCAAGCACGTACTCACGAAAGAACCGTGAGCCCCCTGGGGGGTCGTTGCCACTCTGCGTACTCCATGCGCCGACCAGTAGAAAGGCAGGGACTCGCCAACATATTCGGGCGCACCGCAGCCATGAGAGTCGGTCGACGAGTCACTAGAAGTCAACGAGCAGGTCGGTACCAGGCAGTACAAAACAAAGCTAGGACTGATACAGTTCCAGGAGAGCAGTCTACATTAGCATAATCTGGGACAGTATAGGACTCTTCTTGCTACATTGCAGAACTTTATACAATGTAATAGGCAGAAGTGTACCACAAGCACATCATCTAAAGTTGAGTATTATCTTGAATTGTAATAAAAATATAAGTGAACTAATCATTTCTTTCAGTTGCAGACCTAGTCCACAATCCTTGCTAGCCACGGCCCACCTCCTTCTATCGCCACATCCCGAAGATACAAAAGTACGAGTGTCTTGTAGTATGGTCTTTGGCTCAGTAGATGCAAATTCTTTCATCTCGATATTGAGAAAACACGATGGCTGGAGCAAGCTTGACATTAGAGAAAAGACAACGTATTGTAAAGTTGTTTTTCAAGTTTGATAATGCCGTTGAAATGCAACGTCACGGGAGACGGGAGTTTGAAACAGAACTGTTAACTCGCCTAACAAATAAACGCATTACTGAGCAATTTGAATTGCATGGAACGATATGAGATATTCACAAAGAAAGATCAGGAAGACAGCGTACAGCTACAAGTCGTGCTTCGTCGGCTCTCGTGTTGGAAATGTTTGCTACTTCTCCACCGGAAAAGTGTACCTGGAAATGTTGCGCACATCCATTTTGCCAGGTATAAGTTCGCTTTATGGAGCTGATGAAGAGGTCTTCTACCAACAGGACGGGGCGCCACCATACTATCACACCGTCGCACGAGCTTTCCTGAATGATTATTTCCAGGGACATTGGATTGGAATAAAGCGGCCCATTGAGTTCCCTCCACGGTCGCCAGATCTAACAACTATGCATTTCAATTTGTGGCGAAATATGAAAAATAATGTCTATCCACGTAAACCATGCACGCTGGAGAAACTTCACCAGGAGATTACAGCAAAATGTGCAGCGATCTCCATTGAAACATTGACGTCGTTTGTTGTCTTCGTTTCGCTGTGTGTATAGCCGCCAACGGTCAACATTTTGAACATTTAAAGTAACAATGTGCTAAACAGAAGGTTGTCCAACGTGTGTGATCGATTATTCAACGTAAAAGTAATATTTTTCGTTCCTTAAAGTGTGTATACATTTTTCTGGTGGACTCTGTAGTAGACATCAATTACAACAATAAATCCAATAAATATTTAAACAAGACAAAAATATACAGATATACATACGGTTTTATTAACAACACACGCATCAAAAAGTGTCGCGTCACCTTCATTTCAACATCTGCAAAACAGTGTCGTTGAATGTGCATATTCCATCACGAATACAGTTCCTAAGATTGTCCACAGATGTCACTTATCCCGCACAAAGATGTAAACAAACACGCATGAACAGTGCCAATGCGACAGAGTGGGTATGACGGTGGATCAGTTCCAGTCACAACGCCGGGAAGGAAGTAAAGGTCACGCACTTTTTCGTGGCCCCTCTGTGATCGGCGGAAGTCGGCTGAGTTCGTGTGTCTACGGAATGTTTATGCTCTCTACCAACCTTACCTCATAACAGCATTGTACACCGTAGACATCGTCAATGTATTGTTGATTTGTGCTTGGTATTGATTATTGTCTTCTACTTTGTTATTTGCTAAAATAAGACCACATACCTCAACGACTTCTTTTAGAAAAAGAAAGTCTGCCCATGGAATTGGTATGAAGAATGTTACTTCCGATTGTTATTCAGTTACGACAAAAAAAGGCAGAAAGTGTTGCTAATTAAGTAATACTTAATTTCGTGTTCAATCTGTGTCGCTTTAGCCCCTTATATGTTGTTTCTATTAAAACCTGTAAGCTATAGACCTTAAGTTGGCGGCACTGGGAGAAAGAGGCGGGGCTTGTTCTAACAGCCAATGCGCTAAGAGCTGAATGCAAGCTTCAGATCCCAAAATTCTCTGCTCAGTGGCCTCGTTTAAGTGCGTGATCTGTACAATGCTTGTGTTGACTGTAGTTCTGTCGTGCGTAGAAGGTTAATTCAAAGTTTGATCGTATCCGCATTATTAGTTTGTGTCGGGAGGGAGTCTTATCAAGGGGAGTTCCCAGACGTCTCGGAGTGAACCAATGAATGAAGTTCGGACATAGAGGAAGGACGGAGATACAGGAACGGACGATGAATTGTCTCACTCTCGCTGCCCAAAGACTACCACAGCAGCTGACGACCGCTACTTGGATTTTAGCTCGATGGAACCTTGAGAGGAACGCCAATAAGCTGAATAATAATTTTCCTGAAATGACAGGACGTCGTGTTTCCTCTCAAACCGTACGTAATAGGCTGCAAAGTATGCAACTTCATTCGCGACGTCCATGGGGAGGTCCAACTTTGATAGCTAGATACTCTACAGTGCGGTACATACGGGCTTAACTGCATCCTCAATGGACTCGTCAGAATTGGTATCAAGTGCTATTCACTGTTGACACTACCATGTGCCTTCAACCAGACAATCGTTGGCGACGTTTTTGTAGGCGGCCTGGTCATCCTGAATGTCTTAGACACACCGTCCAGAGAGTGCAGCAAGGTGGTGGTTCCCTCACGATTTGGTATAGCATTGTTTGGGGCCACCGTGCGATACTGGCTTATTGGCGTTCCTCTCAAGGTTCCATCGAGCTAAAATCCAAGTAGCGGTCGTCAGCTGCTGTGGTAGTCTTTGGGCAGCGAGAGTGAGACAATTCATCGTCCGTTCCTGTATCTCGTACAAGCCAATAACACAGCTATATCGTACAGGGATGACATCCTCCGAAGTATATTGCAACCATATCGGCAGATTTCAGTGAGGAGTTATCTTAATGAATCTCAGTTCTCACACTCAATATGCAAGATAAGAATGGCCAGTATGTTCTCCAGACACGAACCTTATCGAACATGCTGGGGGAAACATTGTGTGCCAACCGTAAGATCGCCACACCTTTGAATAGCCACGCGCAACCTTCTGCGTGCACTGGAATATGGCGTGACCACCCAACACCACTTAGACAGAAGGCCGCGGCGCTCTCGTGTGACGTCACGCAGTGTAGGCATCGTTCGCGTAATGGATTGGGTGGCCACTGGGGCGCGGCCCTCTATGCCGTAGCGAGTAGCCAGTTAGCTACGCGCACGATGCCTACACTGCGTGACGTCACACGAGAGCGCCGCGGCCTTCTGTCTAGGTGGTGTTGGACCAGCGCGGCTCAGCTGCCGTCCTCTGTGGACGGTGGACGTCATCAGCGGGAGCGGCGGCGAGACCAGTGTGGAGAGAACGACGGTGGAAGACGGAAGACTGGGGCCCCAGTGTCGTTACGCTGACGCCGATAGCGAGACTCGGTCGCTGTCACGGAAAGTGTGAATGATTGCTGTTTATTAACGCTACGTTGAGTTCCGGTGGGGAGTAATGATTGACAAGGTTCGCAGGCCGGTCTCTGAACGCACTGCACGTGCCATGTTGTTCTGTCAAGTGTATACTTAACGAAGAGTCCAGGTGCAAGGCCCCGCGGTGGCCGAGGGGACTGAGGCGCTCCACTCACGGTCTGCACGGCCACTACGGTCGGGGATTCGAATCCCCCCTCGGGCAGGGATATTTGTGCCGTCCTAATTCATAAGTGGTTTGTAGGTTTACGGACTGAATACCCCGTAGTTAAGTCCCATAGACTTTACAAACATTTGAACATTTTTTGAACCAGGTGCAAGGGGCCGTAAACCCGGGTGACTTTGTTGACAATATACTGAATACTTCAAAATATTAGTAATCTATTCTTATTCTGGGGTGTAATTATAAACCTTGTTTTACAAACTGCGCTCATTGGTAACAGTGTTGAGATTTCGCGAGGTCAGTCGAAAGTGAAACTGGAAACTGTAGAGAGAAAACATTGTACTTGTCTAATAAAAGGAACTTGTCATTATCAGTTAAGATGGATTATGTGCGTTGTTATCTCCTTCTGTGAAGGGTTATTTCTAGTTTAATTGTTTATTATTTCTATTGCCGTAAGGTGTTATTTTCTTGAGGGGCAGCTGATCTATTTTCTGGTTATTGAATTTTACTTCAGAAACTTAGTCTGTTAAATCTTCCATCCTCAAACTTGCTGTAAATATTGTTTGATCAACTGAGGTACTTATACCGATGGTTAAAGGTTTTGGTTATAAAGATCTTTCAAGTCATTCCATTTTTCTAAAAGGTATAATAAAGACTATGTTTGTAAGTGATGTGTTACTCCCACCTCCTCCTCCCAGCCCTACCACTCAAGTAATCTGTTACATATTGAAAAGGGATATTTTCTTTTTTGTGAAGAGACGACCCTTAAACCAACCCTAGAGATTTACTCGAGTCCCTTGTTCATCTGGACAATATACGGCGAAGAATACAGGCATCCATCAGTGTAAGAGGGCGTGTTACCGAATATTAGGGACACTGGTGTATGCTGCAATCTGGAAGACAAATTCAGAATGCCTAGGTTATTGTCAATTTATGTTTTCATGAAAAATAAAGAGAAGTGTTGTTGTTTTGTATATTCCATTTTTATGTAAAGGGACATGAAAAGCTGTTGCATCACCACGATTCTGGAGCGGTTCATGACCATTTATATTTTTATGTAAATGGTCTTGACCAACCCCCTCCCCCCCCCCCCCCCAAGGAATCGTGGTGATGCAGCAGTTTTTCTGATGTGTGTAGATAAATATCAAACGGTCCAGACTATGTCGTTAAACACATTCCAGCAGAGATGCATCATGTATCGTCTTTACGCCACAAGGGGAGAGTCTGTGTGAGTCATTGTGTGGATGCCACCACAGTAAAAAATACTGTCACTAGAAAAGCCTCACTTTTGCATTTACCCACACCTCTCCTGGTTGATGGAAGCCTGGATCTATCACTGTTTATCAATGTATCTATCATTGTTTATAAGCCAGTGGATTCGTGTTCCCGGAGTCTGTCACTCATGCGTCCTGGCTGAATCCAATCGACAGCATTTGGGCTCCTATTTCATATGTTGGCTTTCGCATTTGCGGCGTTTCCTGGCCAGTGATAGTAAGTCATTATGAAGAGGGAGGGTGCTATTTTTTGGAAATTTGCTGGCAAAGCCAGCATGTCCATGTAGATATAGTGTGTTGCACTATTTCTGGTGTTAACCACTGCTAAACGTCTCGTCATTGAATCAAAGAGGATCTGGGTATGTTTTTAGTAAAGCTATCGATGCTACTCACACATATTGCCAAAGTTGATCTCGTATAGCAGCAGGTGGTGTATCCCGGGCTACAGAGGTGCCCCCCCCCCCCATTCTTGGCCAATGACAGCCTCCCCCCCCCTCAAACAACGACCAAACACCCCCCCCCACTCCCTCCGACACACACACACACACACACTCTCATTCTCTCCTTCTTCTACCACCAGGATGTCCCATCTTCTTCGGGAGTCTTTCTTCTGTCATCCGCTGGACATACCCTAACCAACTTAGCCTTCCCATTCTGATTGAGGTTATGAAATCAGGTTCTTTGTACAGGGCCCTTATTTCTTCATTAGTCGTAATACAACATACCTCACCTTCTTTTACGGGACCAAAAATCTTCATCACTTTACTTTCCCATATATTCAGCTCCTTCTCTAAAGCCTCCGTCAGTACCCATGCCTCACTGCCATACATAAGAACTGGTTTGATCACTGTTTTGTAAAGTGTCAGCCTGAGTTTCCTACTTTGGTTCTTACTTTTGAGGACGGTATATAGTGCTCTGTATGATCTGTCGCCAACCTTAATTCGGTTTGTTTTCTGATGTTATAAATCGATCTACCCTTCTAACTGTAGATCATCTATGTTGCTTATAACCTTCTCAGTTACCACATGTTAGATTTGTCTCACTGATTTCGAAACGAAAGTTCTTAGCAGCGGCTTCAAACTCTTTGAAGGGTGATGTGAGTGCCTCCGTACTTCTAGTACTCATTACTACATCATCTGCATAGACTAAGATTTGCAGATGTCTACTGTAAATATTGCCTCCTGGGTTTGTGGTTATTGATCATACTACTTTCTCTAATATCATGTTGAATAATACTGGGGATAATGCGTCTCCCTGTCGTAGGCCTTCTTCCGTTGGGAACAATCTCAACAGACATCCCTGAACTTTAACCTGGCTTTTTCTGTTTTCCATGGTATCTTCAGACCTTAACCCCACCATCGTAGTGATGTATGATGAAATCTTGGGTCACTATAAAGATTACGTTTATTAATTCAAATTATTACAGGATTATTCTTAAGCATACACCACACACCAGGTATTGAAATAGCATTCACAAGAGTAATTAGTTTTGACAACATTGTCAGAGGAGAAAAACAGCGATCTATTTGATATGATTGATATTACAAAAAACAGTCTTGATCGCAAAAATTAACTGTTTCAATCAACCGGTTTCGACCTGATGTAGGTCATGTTCGGAATTACAAGTAGCCCATGTGGCCAGTGCTGCACTCGACTGGGCTGGGCTGTTCTACTGCCAATAGGTGAACAGTTACCAACTGGCTGCAGAACAGCCCAGGACAGCCCAGCCCAGTCGAGTGCAGCACTGGCCACATAGGCTACTTGTAATTCCAAACATGACCTACATCAGGTCGAAACCGGTTAATTGAAACTGTTAATTTCTGCGATCAAGACTGTTTTTTGTATATTGATTCACAAGCGTAATTCTCATTTGTCGAGATGTTGATAATGGATGAGTAATCCGAACATTACACGCAAATGGAGCATCAATATTCTTTATCTGCAGGTAAGTAAAAACAATCTCGTTCTGTTCGGTTGTCCAGCCCGTAGTTCATCGCACCATTACCGGTGCAAACGCCAGTGGAAACGCGATGGTAAACGCAGCAATGGACGACTTGCAGGCAGACATCTCTGCTGCAAACAACTTACGATGGTAAGCGGGGGCACTTCCCCTTACGCCACAGACCGAATGTGCTGTGATACCGTTCGTCATGTGACAAAACGATCCATCACGGGCGCAGGGGAGTGGCCGAGCAGTCTGGAGCGCCACGTTCCGGATACGCTGCCTCCCGCGTCGGAGGATCGAATCCTCCCTCGGGCATGGATATTTGTGCTTTCTTTAGTATAGGTTAGTTCATAAGTAGTTTGTAATTTTAGGGGCTGATGACCCCGCAGTTAAGTCCCATAAGCTTTAGAAGCATTTGAACATTTATTTAATCCATCACTGCCATGCGACAATCAGTGGCGGACTAAGGTTGTGGGAGGCCCGGGGCGGCGGCAAAAAAAAAAAAAAAAAAAAAAAAAAAAAAAAAAAAAAAAAAAAAAAAAAAAAAAAAAAGAGGCCACCTCGTACACTTGGAAATAGCCTACATGTACTATAAAAAGTAACTTTTGTGATGCACGGGATAGTAAAAAAAAATCTAAAAAAAGAATGGCTTTCGAGATTTGGAGACCCCAGAAATGTTCAAATGTTTGTTAAGCTTAAGGGACTTAACTGGGGGATCATCAGTCTCTAAACTTACAAACTACTTATGAACTACCTTATTAGCTTATACTAAAGACGGCACAAACATCCATGCCCTAGAGGGGATTCTAACCCCCGACGGGGAACGGCCTAGCGCATCGGAGTACACAATGTGCTTGGCCACTCCGCCGCGAAAAAAAATAAAAAATAAAAATAAAAAATCCCTTCTTTCGGGGTATTTGGAGGCCTCCCACAATGAGACGCCTGGAGATCCGCCCCCTCCGCCCCCCCCCCCTGGTAGTCCGCCATTGGCGACATTATCCTTGTCATATCGTGTCGTCGTGCAACGAGGTGGGTGAAATCGGTTCTGTCAGTCCGTCGTTCCCTCCTGCAGAAGGCAGTTAGAGATCCGCATCACAGTTGCTTGGTTACTCCGACATGATCACTGATTTCTGTGAAGAATAATCCGCAAGTCCTATAGGTAACTTCTCTTGAATGAAATTTTCACTCTGCAGCGAAGCGTGCGCTTATATGAAACTTACTGGTACATTAAAACTGTGCGTTGGAACCGGGATTTGAACCTGGGACCTTTGCTTTTTGCGAGCGCATTTTTGAGTGGCAACGTTGCGGGTTAGTCTGAGACTGACGTACCTCGTCAATTTATAGCCAGACTAGCATTTATAGATCGTTCTTGACTTTTGGTACCCTTGATGTGCGCCTGCACTGAATGCTAATCGTGTGCGTGTCTCGTCGCCGCAAACGCACGCTGTAAACGTCACCTGATGTGACTGGTTCCTTAAGGATGCTACTTTTTGAGTGAACAGCGGTGTAAATGGGATACACACTCTGAAGGTTAACAAAAGCCGAGAAAGCCTCTCTTCGCCTTGGCCATGAATATCAGTGAAAAGGCCGCGAGACAAAATACTGCCGCGTCTGGTGGCCAGTGTCGTACCGAGGCCTTGGCGACGGTTCAAGGACTAACAGGGAGAGAGCTACGTGACTTCTCCTTCCACGCGTGTTCCTATCTTCTGTCGTCGAGAAGGAGACTTTTCCTAGGCCTGCGACGTATTTCGTCCGAGTAACGTCTTTCAAGGAATGGCTGCTATAACGCACAACATGCGGCACATGGATTGTGTATCAACAGTGAACACGATTGTCTCAACTCGCTCATATCTAAGAACGAAATATTTGCTGTTACTCGTTAAAACGTTATAGGCTCTGTAAAGTTGGTCATCGTGCGCTGGTTCGAACATATTTGCCAGTTTCTGCCAGATGAGGACAAACGGTTTAAGCTAGAGTGTCTCGGAGTCTCCGATAGAAGCAGGAAACAGATCTGACAGACAAAACGCAATTTCTTATCACTTCAGTCTCCTGCGAGTAGCGCTTAGAGTTCTGTATCTTATTTTGAAAAACACTGTGCTCTATTTAAGTACCAAATACAGCAGAAATGTCGATACATCTGCGCAAGTTGACGTAAAAGCGATTTTGAATTCCAAATGTTCAAATGTTTGTAAATCAATCGGTTCAAACTGCGTGGTGATGAACATCACTGACGTAGTTTCCCGTCTGGATATTTTGAACTCTTTTATTTTTAATTTTTTAAAGTAGCTTATGACATGCTTATCGTGCATAAAAAAACCTCTGACAATGTTTTTATTTTTGAGCATTCTAGCGAATGCAGCTTTCGTTAACGCAGTTGCAGCAAATTAAAGCAGCGAAATGGAAAGTAAAATTATTGTATAACTATCATTCGTGGAAAGCAATGTTTTCCCAATACTTATACTCCTTAACTACACATGTCACCGAACTTCATAACGCAGCGTTAGTCCATGGTATCAGAACACATCTTTACACCTTTCTAAACCGCGGAAATAAAGGTTTATTCAACTTATATTTTAGGTTGTTGTTTCTTTCACTTCATCGACTTTTTCTGTTGCTGAAGTAAAAATGTTAAAATTCCAACTAGTTATAACTTTGTAAATAACTAAAACTAAAATAAAATGAATGTCTTATTGGTAATGGCACCTAGGGTATCATGATTTTAGTATGATATATAGTAAAATATTTTTGTTTGCCCCTTATAATACTCAAGACGGCGTCGTACAAGCGTTTTATATGTGGCCTCCTATACAGACGAATTCCACCTTCCCGAAATTCTCCCAATAAACCGAAGGCCACCATTCGCTTTCCCCACGACTGTCTTTATAAGCTCGTTCCATTTCATATCGCTGTACAGAATTTCGCCTAGATATTCAAGTGACACGACTTTGTCAAGAAGCATAATACTAATGCTGTATTCGAACATTACGGGATTGTTTCTCCTACTCATTTGCATCACCTTTTTCTATATTTGGAGCTAGTTGCCATCCCTCACACCACCTAGAAATTTGTCCTAGTCATCCTACATTCTACCACAGTCATTCAATGACGACTTCTTCATGTGCTTCACAACATCATCAGCAAACGGCCGCAGATTGCAACTTACTCTGTCAGTCAGATCATTCATATAGATACAAAATAATAGCGGAACTATCACACTTCCCTGGGGCACTCCTGACGATACCCTAGCACCTGATGAACATTCGACATCGAGGATCACGTACTGGTTTCTATTACTTAAGTAATTTTCGAGCTACTCGCACAGTGGCGGCTCGTGCAAAATGTTACCAGTGTGCTACAATATTACAAAAATAAACAGGAAACAAAATATACTAAAATAAAAAGCGTGACTGACAATGGTAATAACGGAGCTTAGCAATATCCCCGCCACGTCATCTGCGTTCTACACAAGTGACCAATGAAACTGCTTGGTTGAAAAGCGCAGTTTCACTCACATGTTGGCTATATATTGCTGATGTTGTTTGTGATTGAAGTTTTATGTACAGAAATTAAAAATTTGAACTCAGAGGTATTTGAATACGAGCCTCACACTAGTAGGTTTTAGAGACAACGCGCAAGACGCCTGATACAGCGCGCTATTTGACTCTGTATGCCGCTATACTATTCTTCCGCAACCGTTACACGCAGTGCGAAGAGAAATAGTGAAATGGTGCTGCAGTCAGTCTCAGCACACCTGAGTCGCCAGGCCTGACGTCACGTCTGCGCATGCGCACTAGCGAACAGACGACTGCGCCGCCCCTCTGCGCACGCACCAGCGCGGCTGAATCCCACTTCAGCACACGGAGCTGGTTTCTAGCTATCGCGGCGAGAGCGCTCCTAAATGCGTTTATCATCCTTATTACCAGCATTGTAATACGTATTGGAAGGGAATTGGCACAATTTTATTATATCTGGATCGCATTCCAAGAGAAAGGATGTAATTTTACAGCGATTTCTCGCTTGCATTCGAAGAAAAATGGCATAATTTTAGTAATAGATTTACAGTGGGCTGCAGCACATTATCACCAGCCGCCACTGTACTCACATATTTGGGTACCTGTTCCATAAGCTCGTACCTTATTTAGTAGTCTTTAATGCGGTACCGTGTCAAACGCCTTTCGAAAATGGAGAAATATGCAGTCTGCTCTTGGCCTCACAAGGTGTCATGAGAGAAAAGGTCAAGCCGAGTTTCGCAGGATTGATGCTTCTGAAGCGGGCGTGTGTCGTCGCTGCTTACAATTATTGTTCACTGTAGTGGGATTGACAAAACCAGTTAGATTATTGCTCGAAAGACACGTTTGTTATTGCTCTATTATTACGCAGTACTTCAGGTAATAATAGTTATGGGCAATGAATTCGCGGCGAAACGGAAACAGAAGCGTCCGACGGCGTCTTCACGACTCGCGTGCGAGACGCACAGTAGGCCAGAATCTTGAAAACGTGGCCAAAAAGGGGAAAAATAGTTTATAGATGGGAATTTTCCACTGTCAGGTTGGCTGCATCAATGCCGAGACAACTGAATGCCGGCTGTGGCGACGACCAGATGTTCATTTGTTCGGTTATATCTCAGGTCAAATGCGGCAGTTCATTGTTAGCGAGCATGCAGCTGGCCAGGTTACAAAACAGTCTTGTTACTGAAGACAGTTGCCTGTGTTCTGTGTAACTGAAGCCCATACTGTCAATACGGAGGGTATTCCAGGAGGTATGTTCTTATGAAAAAAACACTTATATCATTATTAAATCATCATTTATGCATGGTTATTTTTCAATAAATGTACTTCACGAAACACAACGAGAAAATTGTAAAATGCGCTTAAAAATAGAGATAAGAGTTCCACCATATTCCACCATGTCCGCAAGTATACATTATTACCTTTGTAAATCCTGCTAGTAGCTGCTACTCTGGCTTTGAGCCACGTTTTAAGCGACACTGGCAAAATGTCATTTTTGAGACATCTTCAAAAATGATAACAGAATTAATTATGAGCTGCAGTTGTACAATTTAAATTATAATCGATGCGCGGAAGCAGTGCAAAGCCTAATATAATTAGGAAAATAACTTAAGTGTAACATGGATTTTTTAAATATCTTTTTATTGTTTTTTAATTTCAATTTCATCTGATGCACCGTATTCCAGAATTGGATTTTCGAGGAAAGAAATTTTCTGATAAAAGAATATTTGTCAAACGATTTGGAGGTAGTCATAGGACATTTGGAAAATTCATTAACAGAAAAAGTGGATATACGGTTACCATTCCCGATAATACGAGGTGTACCATTTCATTTCTGTTGACAAAATTAAGAGGGAAAAATAAAGTAACTCGGCGACAAGATTATTTTTTCAAAAAGACCTAAATCTGCTTAAATAAAGTAGTATATATTCCAATTGATGAGAAACCTGCAAGTATCACTAAATCAACAGGCCGACCTGCTACAAAATTTGGTTCTACATCCAGAAGGATTTTCTCAATTCAGATCTACCGGAATGAAAAGTACATCTAATTTATTCTAATCTAATCTTGAAGCATTATCCGCAAGGTTCAAAAGAAGGAGAACTGAGGAGATTCGTAGAGTTCAGTCCTGTAGAATTATCGTCCGCTGCACAAATGAGCCTTAGAGCCTCGGGGCACCCAGACGCTGCGATATTCTAAAAGATGTCACTCTCAAGCCCATCCAAGGCGAAAAAATACAAAGCAGGCTTGCGATTGTCAGCATCATTGCCATACTCGTATGGTGCTAATGAAGGCCTAACAGTTCTTTTCGACTTGAAATTGTCAAAACAAACTTACCAGCATTTGAGAAATGGGGCTAAACGGAAAGGCCTCAATCTTCATCAGCAACCTAGATAATTCCCTAAATGTTACTTTTATATTATATGAATAAACTGACAGTAGTGTACACAGAGCCCGTCATCTATAACACCACATCGTGACCATAGCATTAGAATCACGGTATTCCGACATTTTTCATCGTTACGTAATTTTAATAATATGTCAAGAGGCAGAATTTTCTCATTTTTCAAAATTTTTAGTAAATTCAAAATATATCAGCGTAATTCAGAGTAATAGTATCCAGGGAATACCTAGGTCAAAACATCTCGTACATCAGAGGTCATTTGTCGGATTGCTATTATAAATAGTTTTTCTCTATGTGCTCAGCTTTCTCTATGTGTTTAGCTCTCAATGTATTCAGCTTTCTCTTTGTGTTTAGCTCTCTGCGTGTTTAGCTCAAATGTTCAAATGTTTGTATAGTCTATGGGACTTAACTACGGGATCATCAGTCCCTAAACTTACAAACTACTTATGAACTACTTACGAACTAGGACGGCACAAATATCCATGCCCGAGGGGGGATTCGAACCCCCGACCGTAGTGGCCGTGACTGAAGCGCCTCAGTCCCTGCGGCCACCGCGGCCGGCCGTGTTTAGCTCTGTCACTAGATTTCACTACGTGATTATCTCTCAGAAGGACTATCTCTCAGCGCTTAGCTTAAAGTATTATACGCGGTTTTATTCCAAGATGGGGAAAAAAACCGAGAAAATATGTGATCATACGCGAAAGCGAACATTATCTTTGGACTTTGATCAGGATCGGGATAGGCTACGATGGAAGAATTAGAAACTTCTGCCTCCCGTAATAAACTGATGAATATTCCAGAGAGATTAATAGACTTTGAAGAAAATAATCACGAATTATGAACTTATAAAGTGTGTACTGTGAAAGTGTTGTGAATGTAACTATTGACTTCAGAATAGAGAATCTATGAACCTTAAAAAAGTGTTAAACAGTTATTCAGTATTTAGTTCCCTGATATTGACCCAGCATATTCTAAAAGTGAAGGAATGTATCTAACAGTATTGGTCAGGAGAAACTTGTGGTAAAATTTTCTAAGGAATAATTCTATAAAGGAAAAGGATCAAGCAAAAACATTATTTTTGTGATGGGCGTCAAAATATCTGAACTACCGGGACTCAATTATTCAAATTTTATTCTTTGGTTTATTAAATATCAGCCCCTGAGAAACGGGTTTTCATGCTCAAACATTAAAAAAAGGTCTTTAAGTTTTTAATAAAATCCTGAACCAATATTTACAGTGAAAAATTGAACAAAGATGTAAATTTTATTAACTGCAAAGAAGTACCAGGTCACAGACAAATATATTCAGATGGGAAACCTCCGTAAGGGCCCGGTCCTACGCTCAGGGGTGCGGAGAGGGAGGGTTTCCAGCAGATCCGTAGGATGTCCCATGATGGCGCTGCGGACAGAAGCAGCCCTTTAAACTGGCCAGAGCAGGCGGCAGGTAGCGGCTGTCCCCACCACCACCTCCCCTCAAACGCCGGCACACCGGACACAGCCGTGACCTCATGGCAGGCGGCACGAGCTCTCCCCTCAGACTCCCCTCCACGCTACCCTCTGACATGCGAGAGGCACCCTAAGCCAGGGAACGGCCTGACATCTGCTAGCATCTTGCGGAACTACGAGGGGAGCGTAGGACAGTGGTTTAGGGGGGGGGGGGTTCTCCTCTGCATATGATACTTTGTGAGCAGGTCTACCAACTTAATTTTCATACTGAGGTGACAAATAGAATTTTGAATCTATACATACAATACAACTGTGAAAATAAAGACGTAATCTACAGCTTAAAAGTCGCAAGTTAAAACCCTAATATAAAACGAAGTCAACACAACTGTCGCCCCAGTCACCAAACCAAATCATGTCACCGCCCAGTCACACATGTTGGAACCGCCACCTCATTTTTTCAGTTTTTGATACCATATTCTCAGTCAGAAACTTCGTTAACTCTCACGTACTAAGATTGGCACAAATCCAACACCTCCTTATATTTGTCTTCTGGTCCGGATTGTATACCCATTAGATTGATTATGCTGAAGCGATAGCTCCTAACTTAACAGTCATATACAACCGCTCTCTCATAGAAGGATCTGCACCAAAAGATTGGAAAGTTGCCCAGGTCACACCTATATTAAAAAAAGGCAGTAGGAGTAACCTACTGAACTACAGGCCTATTTCACTGACGTCAATATGCAGCAGGGGTTTGGAACATATCCTGTATTCAAATATTATGAATTATCTCGAACAGAACGATCTATTGACCCAAGGTTCATGCGAAACACAAATAGCTCTTTATTCACACGAAGTGATAGGTGCTATCGACAAAGGTTCGTAAATCGATTCCGTATTTCTTGATTTCCAGAAAGCTTTTGACATCGTACCTCACAAACGGCTTTTAATCAAATTGCGTGGTTATGGTATATCGCCCCAAATTTGCGATAGGATAGGGGATTTCTTGTCGGAGAGGACACAGTTCGTAGTAATCGATGGTAAGGCATCGACTTAAACAGAGGTGATATCGTTCCACAGGGTAGTGTTATTGGTCCTCTGCTGTTCCTTATTTACATAAACGATTTAGGGAGAAATCTAAGTAGCTCTCTTAGGTTGTTTGCAGATGACGCCGTCATTTACCTTCTCGTAAAATCATCTGAAGATCAAAACCAACTGAAGAACGATCTGAATAAGATATCAGTATGATGTAAAAATTGGCAATTGAGTCTAAATAATGAGAAGTGTGAAGTCGTCCACATGAGTACGAAAAGAAATCCGTTAAACTTTGTTTACAAGATAAAACAATCAAACGTGAAGGCCGTAAACTCCACAAAATACCTAGGAATTACTATTACTTCAGACTTAAATTGGAAAGAACACGTAGAAAATAGCGTAGGAAAGGCGAAACAGAGACTGCGTTTTATTGGCAGAACCCTTAAAACATGCAACAGAACTACAAAAGAAACTGCATACACTACGCTTGTCCGTCCATTTTTGGAGTATTGCAGCCCAGTGTGGGATCCTTAGCAGGCGGGTTTGACGGAGGACATCGAAAGAGTCGAAAGAAGGGCAGCTCGTTGCGTATTGTCACGATACAGGGGAGACAGCGTTACGGAAATGATACAGGATCTGGGATGGGAATCATTACAACAACGGCGCTTATCGCTTCGGCGTGGGCTACTTACGAAACACCAATCGCCAACATTCTCTTCCGAATGCGAAAATATGTTGTTGACTCCCACTTACATAGGTAGAAATGATCATCGGAATAAAATTCGAGAAATCAGAGCTCGAACAGAGAGATTCAGGTGTTCATTCTTCCCATGCGCTATTCGAGAATGGAATTGGAGATAAATAGTATAATTGTGGTTCGATGAACCCTCTGCTAGGCACTTAAATGTGATTTGCAGAGTATCCCATGTAGATGTAGATGTATTTGGGATTCTGACCCACTGGGCGACGGTGGGGAGCGCGCGTTGTGCTCGACATACGTGGTCCGCGTTCGATAAAACGCCAATCCAGAAATATCCGGACACTGCCGCTGGTGGGCTCGCACTTATTCCTTCGGTGCACGCCTCGCCGCTGCGATAGCAGAAACAGCGCGCGTCGGCAGATACCTGACGCCGCCGCCTTGTGCTGGCTGTCTGCCGTTCGTCGCTCACATGTTTCTGCTCCAAGGCAGCCATCCGGCTACACTTCCTAAAGCCGTGCTGATGCAGGCAATGAAGCTGTTCCGTCTCAAGGGAATTTACTGTATGTTCAGGAATTATACAGAAAACTGATGTTAAACTCTGTTATTTTGTGCGTCCGTTCATTTGCCTTTCTTATAAACGGGAGATATCGTGCTTAGAATAACAAGCAGTCATAAGCAAAACAACGGTGTGCATTCATTTCCTTGCAAAACGCTGCACTTTTCTGGCGCTATTACATGGTGACACAGTACCTATTGTTGGGTGATTCCTGGGCGGGTCATACAGATCGTATCCTTCTAGATGCAACTTTTCCAATAGAAGATGTTACACTGAAGTTCTTGCCACAGAAAAGTACAAAATATTGCCAACCCCTTGATGTTTACTTCTTTCGGCAATATAAACTCTGCAGCAGAAGGATTACTAATTTTGTAAGATTACAAGTGCAAACCACAAGTGAAGTACATGATCGTTATTTCATCTACATCTACATTCATACTCCGCAACCCACCCGAGGGTGTGTGGCGGAGGGTACCCTGAGTACCACTATCGGTTCGCCCTCCTATTCCAGTCACGTATTCTTCGCGGAAAGAAAGATTGTCGGTATGCCTCTGGGTGGGTTCTAATCTCTCTGATTTTATCTTCATGATCTCTTCGCGAGATATACGTAGGAGGGAGCAATATACTGCTAGACTCCTCGGTGAACGTATGTTCTCGAAACTTCGACAAAAGCCCGTAACGAGCGACAGAGCGTCTCTCCTGCAGTCTTCCACTGGAGTTTATCGATCATCTCCGTAACGCTTTCACGATTACCAAATGATCCTGTAACGAAGCGCGCTGCTCTCCGTTGGATCTTCTCTACTTCCTCTATCAACCCCAACTGGTACGGACCCCACATCGGTGAGCAGTATTGTAGTTGTGGGCGAACAAGTGTACTGTAACACACTTCTTTTGTTTTCGGATTGCGTTTCCTTACGATTCTTCCAATGAATCTAAGTCTGGCATCTGCTTTACCGACGGTTGATTTTATATGGTCCTTACATTTTAAATCACTCGTAATGGCTACTCTCAGATAATTTATGGAATTAACTGCTTCCAGTTGCTGACCTGCTGTAGTATAGCTAAATGATACAGGATCTTTCTTTCTATGTATTCGCAGCACATTACACTTGTCTACATTGAGATTCAATTGTCATTCCCTGCACCACGCGTCAATTCTATGCAGATCCTCCTGCATTTCAATACAAATATCTATTGTTGCAACCTCTCTATACACTACAGCATCATCCGCAAAAAGCCTCAGTGAACTTCCGATGTTATCCGCAAAGTCATTTATATATATCGTGAACAGCAACGAACCTACGACACTCTCCTGTGGCACACCTGACATCACTCTTACTTCGAAAGACTTCTCCCCATTGAGAATGGCATGCTGCTTTCTGTTATCTAGGAACTCCTCAATCCAATCAAACAATTGGTATGATACACCATATGGTCTAACTTTGTTCATTAAACGTCTGTGGGGAACTGTATCAAACGCCCTGCGGAAGTCAAGAAACACAGCATCTACCTGAGGACCCGTGTCTATGGACCTCTGAGTCTCGTGGACGAATAGCGCGAGCTGAGTTTCACACGATCGCCTTTCATGATTCCTACAGAGCAGATTTCTAGTCTCCAGAAAAGTCATTATACTCTAACATTATACATGTCCCAAAATTCTATAACTGACCGACGTTAGAGATATAGGCATATAGTTTTGCACATCTGTTTGATGTCCCTTCTTAAAAACGAGGATGATCTGCGCCATTTTCCAATCTTTCGAAACGCTACGCTCTTCTAGAGACCTATGGTACACCACTGCAGGAAGGGGGGCAATTCCTTCGCGCACTCTGTGTAAAAACGAACTGGTATCCCATCTGGTCCTGAGGCCTTTCTTCTTTTGAGCGATTTTAATTGTTTTTCTATCCCTCTGTCAATTATTTTGATATCTGCCATTTTGTGATCTGTGCGGCAATCTACAGATGTTCAAATGTTCAAATGTTTTTAGAACTTATGGGACTTAACTACGGGGTCATCAGTCCCTAAGCTTACAAACTACTTATGAACTAGCTAAGGCCGGTATTACACTATCAAATTTTCTTTGACAAAGATTTTTTGTCAAAGAAAATTGGATAGTGTAATATGGAACTTTGGTCAAAGTTGCCTTTCGTCAAAAATTCTTTGATCAAATCTAGCAGCTCACCGTAGATTTGATCAAAGAAAGCGTTCGTCTTATGTTAACTGTGGTGAGAAATATGACCGCTTTAAGCGCTAGCATCGCTGTAGCAGTTTTTGACGTACTGTTTGAAAACATAAGCGCGTAATTCGTATTGCGAGTCGTCGCAACAACTAAATTTATGCAGTTGTATAAGGTTGATTATAAAAACCGGCTGCATCGAGCCGAAAGCTAGATAATTGCGGTATTCATTAGCGATCAAGTGAGTACTGTTTGCACGGCAGACGACGTAAAAATGAAAATTAATTGTCTCTGCACCAGTTTTGCAGCGGAGAAATCAAAAGTACATAATGACACTTTAATTCCCTACATATATTTAGCCAGACAAATGCTATTTACACGATACATAATACGCAAAATATAAATGTTTCAAAAGTTTTGTTTACTGCAATATTTAGAGCAGAACACCACTGCAGAAGCAAGTCAAGCGTCACCATTGTCAGTCTTCCAAACGACGAGAAGAACCGTTTTCGAGTGGTACAGCGGCTCTCGCCTCAGGTGTATCGGGTAATGCAGCCTAATATTACATATTTGTAGGAAACGACGAAGTACTTTGACAATCTACACTGTAGATGTCTATTATGATTAAGAAAAGAACTTCACTTTTTTTTTTTTTTTTTTTTTCAAATATGTCTTAAGAGTACAGCTTAAATTGTTGTGAGTGAACAAGGAGCGATGATATCTACAGTCTAGCTAGAAAAAGTACTTCGCTCTTTTCTACAAACATCAGATGTTAGGCCTTATTATACGATACACCTGAGGCGAGAGCCGCGGTACAAATAAAAACGGGTTCTGTGAATAAAGGCACGCTTCCAGATGTCTAGTCGTTGCAATTGTTGTACGCGTACATGCAATCTAAGTGTATAAGTAGATATTTGTAATCTATGTAATCAACAACTAAGGTTAATAACAAATATTCATCCGCCATTTTCGATGCACTGTGACAGATTCTTTGTCAAAGAAAATTTGATAGTGTAATGTCACCATTTCATTACGTCAAAGATTCTTTGTCAAAGAATATTGGACAAAGATTCTTTGTCAAAGAAAATTTGATAGTGTAATACCGGCACAAATATCCATGTCCGAGGGGGGATCCAACCCCCGACCGTAGTGGCCGTGCAGACCGTGACTGGAGCGCCTCAGTCCCCTCGGCCACCGCGGCCGGTGGCAATCTAGAGAAGGAACTACAGTGTAACATTCCTCAGCGAAACAGCTTTGGAAAAAGTCATTTAGTAATTCAGTCTTTAGAGTGTCATCCTCTCTTTCATGCCATTTTCGTCAAGGAGTGTCTGGACTTTTGTTTTGATCCACCTACGGCTTTGCCGTAAGACCAAAATTTCTTAGGATTTGCAGCCAAGTCAGTACAAAGAACACTACTTTCGAATTCGTTGAACGCCTCACGCATAGCACTCCTCACGCTACATTTCGTGTAATTTTTGTTTGTCTACAAGGCTTTGGCTTATGTTTGCATTGAAGTTCCCTTGGCTTCCGTAGCATTTTTCTAATTAAGTTGTTGTACCATGGTGGCTCCTTTTCATCTCTTACGATCTTGCTTGGTACATACTGATCTAATGCATGTTGTACGACGGCTTTGAGCTTTGACCACTGTTCCTCAACACCATCTGTACGTGAGATAAAACGTCTGTGTTGAGCCATCAAGTACTCTAAAATTCGCTTTTTGTCACTTTTTCCGAACAGAAAAATCTTCCTACATTTTTTAATATTTCATCGTGAAACTTCACTGTGTAATTTACATTCAATTTGCTGCACGTACGTATAAGCCTATATTGCAATAAAGCCAGACTATGATATTGGCATACGAACCTCATCATTTGAAAATTTAATTAGTGTGCCTTTTGATATTGGACTATGTAAATGCGAAAGAGATTTGGAATGTGATAACGTGGCTTTAGTGATGTGTGCACTTGTTCTGTCCCATGTTGTTTTAATAATTTCATCGAATCCAGCATCTGCTCTTTGAGGACTAATATAAGCACTTTCGGGTGTATGGTGCTGCTGTATATGTGTGTTTTGCGCTATTATAAGTGCTTTAAGTAGAGATTTATTTTGACGCTGCTGTCTGCATATGTAATGATACACTGACACTATTAAATTACGTGTAATTTTCTTTATACGGTATTGATATCTTGTCACTTTGTTTCTCTCCCTTAAAAAGTTACTTGCGGTACAATGCAACGTTTTGCGTGGAAACTGTCGTGTTTATGAGTGCATTTTATTCCAAGCATGGTTTCGTTCTGTTCCGAGCGTTCGAGGTCGAAGGTGTCCCTTGTAATGGCGCAAAGCAGTAGACTACTCTTTATAAAACCAGTTTGGTACCCCATCTGGACTTGGCTACCTGAAGGCTAATTTACGCTCAACACCGGAGACCACTCCCGCTCACTACGGCACGTGTTGTGAGCGATAGTGCTCTTAAGTAAGTTCGCCTGTATGAGTTTTTTTTTTTAACGATTAATTATGTTCATTGAGTAGGAGAGCTCTCTCAACTGTATCAAGAAGCACTACCGTGTTGGTAACTGCAGTACAAGCACCACAATGAACCACACTTCTGGAAGTTAGCGATATATGTGCATAGTATTGGCTGTCAGGATACCCTAATCATAATTGTGTACCGTTCCACAAACGTCCGTCCATTGTTCTAAAAAAATGTTCAAATGTTTGGAGAGCTTCTGGGACTTAACTACGGGGTCATCGGTCCCTAAAATTACAAACTACTTATGAACTAGCTAATACTAAGGATGACACAAATATCCACGTCCGAGGGGGGATTCGAACCCCCGACCGTAGTGGCCGTGGAGAATGTGACTGACGCGCCGCAGAACGCTCGGCCACCGCGGCCAGCCCATTGTGCTCATCTTGATCTAAACTAGCGTAATTGGCAGTCAGCTTAAAACTAACAGTCTCTATGGTCCAAAAGATAATTAGATCTTCTGTCAGTCCTTGATAAGACAAATCTTATTATTGCCAAATATTCATAAAGTTTCACTATTGTTGGTTCTCATACTGTTTTTAATTTAATAACCTTAATTTCATTCAATCTGGTTGTCTCATTAACTAGGTGGTCCGCCTCCATAGCTCAGTGGAAGGGTCGCCGACTACCACGCAGGAGGCCCGGGTTCGATTCCCGGCAGGGGACTGGGTGTTGTGTGTTGTCCTAATCATCATCATCTCATTATCATTGGCACGTAAGTCGCCCATGCGGCGTTAAATAGAAAGACTTACACTCAGGCGGCCGAACAATCCCGTAAGGGATCTCCCGGCCAAGAAAGCCATATGCTCATTTCATTTCCATTAACTAGGTAGCAATGCAGCAATCCACATTCTCCTCAGTAGATAAGTAACATGGTAGGAAAACTCTTTTTGAACAAATTAGGTAAAATTGTAACGTAATCCAACAATTACTGGGTGAAGAGTTTCTCTTAGAGCTCACTGGCATCTCTCACTCTCTCTCTCTCTCTCTCTCTCTCTCTCTCTCTCTCTCTCTCTCTCTCGCTATCATCATACACTGATCAAAACAATTCGGGGTCAGTTGAGATATCTAATATCTAGTTTCTGAAGAATAGTCATCAGCAGAATTAACTAAATGATTCGACGTCTTCCTGCCTGTTCTAAGGAGAGGAGACAATAAGATTACGGCAACCGAGAGAGTGGTACTAATAGAAAGTTGTTGCAGAGCTGGTTGCTGTAGACTTGAGTTTACCAAAGGAATTGCACAAGCAGTTGTGTTCACATAGCGTAGTGAGCCTGTAGTGCAATGCAACAATACTTTTACTTACCCGAAGCTATGACATACAGAGCCATAGGAAGGTTGGAAGCGGGACAGACACAGAGGGAGGAGGTGGCTGCAGCTATTGGAGTGACCAGAAGTATAATTTCAGGACCTGGACGCGATTTCAGACAACGGAACCGCTGAAAGAAGACAAGGCCAAGGTCGTTAGCAAGAGTTGACCATTTATCTCCTGTTAACAGCCAGTCGAGATGTGAGGCTAAATGTAACTCAACTGCAACGCACCCTCCAGGCAGTAACAGGAAATCAATCTCAACACGAACAGTCCGAAATCGCCTTCGGGAATGTGGCATCTACCCACGAAGACCTATGGTGTGTCCCATTGAAACCATGACACTCTTTAGCCCTCAGGAACATTTGTTCACAGATGAGTCAAGATTTTGTGTTCAGCTGGACAATCGCCATACCCTCATCTAGAGAGAACGCGGAACTTATACGAATCCTGGTTATGTGCCGGAAACATAACAGTATCATGGTGGTGGACGAATGGTATGGGCAGAACTCAGTAATGGCGGACGTACGCATCACTATGTCGTTCATAATGGTGCAATGACTGCTCAGAGGTAGAGATACGAGATCCTTCTACCTTTTGTTGTGCCCTATGCTGGTGCCATAGGAGTGGGTTCCTTGTGGTGGACGATAACGCTCGTCCCCATAGAGCTGCACTGTTGGACAACATACTTGAAGCTGAGGGAATTGAACGAATGGCCAGCTTGTTCACCGGACTTACACCCAATTGAGCATGAAGATGCTCGTCCGAGGTGATCACACACCATATTAGAGGACAACGAGAATGAAATTTTCACACAACGGTTGCAGAGCTCGATATTGCACTCATGGAAGAATGGCCAAATATCCCTCAAGACCTCATTGATAACCTCATACGGACCATGCCACTCAGGTGTGCAACTGTACTGGTCGTCCCAGGTGATCACACACCATATTAGAGGAGAATGACAACGACTTTTCACTATTATGATAGCCCCATGGTACCTCTCTTTAAGTAAACGCCATGTGAACCTGAAGTAAAGACCTGAGACAGCAAAATATCGTGCTATATGACACAAAAATTAAAATTGTAACCAATATCTGGATAAAATACATTTCCATAAGTATATAGTATATGATATCTCACCTGATCTCCTAATTGTTTTGAGCAGTGTAATTTTATTGCGTGACACACTAGATGCTTACGAAGACATGAAGACAGGTTTCAGTAATAAACAAAAGTTAAACCCAGTATTTTCAATGAAAAGCAACTTAACAAATTCACTTTTCTGGAGGCAATTAATACACCCGGTCAAATATTGTGCGAGATCTTGTACAATATCACAATTTTATCATATCAGATACGACACTTTTACGGGGTTATAGGAAACATTAGATCAATACACTTACTTCCATATTTTCAATGAAAAGCAACTTAACAAATTCACTTTTCTGGAGGCAATTAATACACCCGGTCAAATATTGTGCGAGATCTTGTACAATATCACAATTTTATCATATCAGATACGACACTTTTACGGGGTTATAGGAAACATTAGATCAATACACTTACTTCCATATTGGCACCTACGGCGAATAGGGAAAAACAAGCTCAGCAATTAATTTATATTAGGTATAAAGCAAAGCGAACAGAAGGAGTTAGATTGAAGGGGATATAACACGAAGTGATAGGCATAAGGGGGCACTTAGAATTTTCCAGAGTTTATTAAACGTTACAGTCCCTGAACAAGCAGCTGCGAACGATAATTTTATGCAAAAGTATTGTATTTTCTAAGTAAAGACGTTTCTTCATCGATTTACCACAAAGAAAAAATAATGATATTAAGCTAATAAAATGTTCAAGTGCTTGTATACCTATTGGACCAAACCGCTATGGTCACCAGTCCCAAGACTTACGAACTACTTAAACTAAGCTAATGACAACGCATACATTCATGCCTGAGGGAGGACTGGAACCTTCGACGGCGAGCAACGGCGCGCTCCGCAACGAGGCACCTTAGAGCGCTCGGCCACTTCACCGCGACCATTGGGCTAATAACTTACACAAAGTACCAAAATGACATCAATGTACCTACCTGGCTTTGTGAGTCTTCCGCGTCCCCTCCTCCAGGACATGTTCCTTCAGGAACAGTGGAGCTATTTTCCACGAGCGCGAGCTTTCCTTCGTTGCCATTTGTGTCTGTTTTCACCATTGCTACTATAGCTACAGAAAGGTTGGCTTTCATGGTGAATTGGAGAGAAATGGCGCAGAATCCCATTATGCCAAGAATGTATCTTGCTGGAACACATTGGAAAATCGCTGAAAAAGAAGATGAAGTAATACAGTTCACCAAGTGTGATAGTAGACACACAAAGGAAGTATCAAAAAACAGTTATTCTTGACAACAAGATACATAACTTCAATCATCCATGATTTTCCAGTTACACAAAAACAGTCAGCTACAAGATAGTTTGCCAATTATTTGCTGAACGAGTTATCTTCTAGTTGCCTTACCATTAGAGCCACTGATTCAAGTTTTTGAAGAACAATATTGTGTGCGGCGATCGAGCTGGATTCAGGAGCATCAGGGTGTGGTCGCACCTCTGCGTCTCCGCCTGCGAGTAATTACTTAGCGCAGGGGTTAATGATTATTCAGGTTGGTTGTGCTTTTAGGGCTCTCGACTAGCCGCTCGACAAGCTCTCTCAACGTCACTCGACGGGCTCGTCAAAAGAATATCCTCTGACAGTAATCAACGAAGTAGTCGTAGGTAAATGTGTTTCTTGATACATTCCGCTTTCAGCAAACACATTTCTTTCCTTTTTTATACCTGCAGTATACATTTTTCGGTACTTCGGTAAAGTTGCAGCATCACCAGTGTTTAATTCCCGCTGCTTCGCAAGCGTAACCTGGATGGCCTCCATTGGTTGTTTCTACTTCGGAATATAAATTTTCATAGATTAAGCTTTAAAAATGCTTTCCTAATCAAGATTTTTTCAAATGTTTGTACAGCTTATGGGACTTAACTACGGGGTCATTAGTCCCTAAACTTACTAACTACTTATGAACTACTTACGAACTAGGACGGCACAAATATCCATGCCCGAGGGGGGGATTCGAACCCCCGACCGTAGTGGCCGTGCAGACCGTGACTGAAGCGCCTCAATATTTGCCACCCCCTATTGCACCATTGATGGCAGAATTCAAAACATCCCGAAACACTTCTTTTTTAAAATTCTAACCATGGTTCTAAATCCAAATTTTCGCGATTCTAACATCAAAATAGTCTTAGTAGCAACCTTAAAAGATTTTCCCTTATTTCACTCGCTTAATTGTTGAATTCCCAAAAATATCGAAATATGTGTTTTTAAAATTCCAATGAAAACTCTAAATCCGAAGTTTTGTATTTCTTGCTTCAAAATTGCCTGAATAGCAACGTAATTTTAAAAAGCAGTTCATCCCCTTTTTCACCCCCTTAGGGATGGGAATATCGAAAAATCGCTGATGCCTACAGTGTAAGATAAACAACGTCTACAAATTTCAAGTTTCTATCGTCTGTACTACTTTTCAGTAGCGTTTTCTGTCTTTTAGAAGCGGATCGAAAATGCGAAATTTCTTTCTTTCGGTTTGGCATCTTTCTTGGTAGTTATCTTTTCAAACTGCGATATACACTTATTTTTTTTTATCCGTACCAAGGATTCGTACGCTTGTTGCAGAAAAACAACTGAAGAATGAGCATCACGTTTCGCTGTATATAATCTCTTTGTTATTATATATAGTGCCAAAAGTTATCGCTGGTCTTCAGTCCGAATTTTATATAAGCTGACGACTTTCAATCACTATATCTTCCACCCTCTTATAGCTATCAACACGGAACTGCTATAGTGTACAACGAGAGACTTTGTACAACAACACAGAGAGATAGTTCGTCTCCATTGTGTTAGTTTTTGCTGAAGAGCAAAATATTGACACCTACACGTAGAATTTTATGTAAATTGGTAAATTTCAACTTCCATGTCTTACATCCTATTATCGTTATCAATCCTCCACCAGCATACTGCACAATGGGAGACTGATACCTACTACCACATACAAACCCTATTCGTTAGCGATGACTAGTTTTGGCTGCAGAGTGAAATACAGGGACAAACACCGCAATTTTTATATATATGAACCACAGACATTGCCGAGGTGGGGTGGCTTGCGTGCCTCAACGATACAGATAGCCGTACCGTAGGTGCAACCACAGCGGAGGGGTATCTGTGGAGAGGCCAGACAAACGTGTGGTTCCTGAAGAGGGGCAGCAGCCTCTTCAGTAGTTACAGGGGCAACAGTCTGGATGATTGACTGAGCTGGCCTTGTAACATCAGCTAATGTGGCTTTGCCACACAGCTACTGCGAACGGCTGAAAGCAAGGGGAAACTACAGCCGTTACCTTTCCCGAGGACATGCAGCTCTACTGTATGAACATATGATGATGGCATCCTCTCGGGTAAAATATTCCGGAGGTAAAATAGTCCCCCATTCGGATCTCCGGGCGGGGACTACTCAGGAGGATGTGATCATCAGGAAAGACAATACTGGCATTCTACGGGTCGGAGCGTGGAATGTTAGATCCCTTAATCGAGTAGGAAAATTAGAAAATTTAAAAAGGGAAATGGATAGGTTGAAGTTAGATATAGTGGGGATTAGTGAAGTTCGCTGGCAGGATGAACAGGATTTCTGGTCAGGTGAGTACAGGATTATAAATACAAAATCAGTTGGGGGTATCACAGGAGTAGGATTGATAATTAATAAGAAAATAGGAATGCGGGTAAACTACTATGACCAGCACAGTGATCGCATTATCATTGTCAAGATAGATACGAAGCCAACACCGACAACAGTAGTACAGGTTTATATGCCAACTAGCTCTGCCGATGATGAGGAAATCGAAGAAATATATGAGGAGCTCAAGGAAATTATTCAGACAATTAAGGGAGAGGAAAATTTAATTGTTATGGGAGACTGGAAATCGGTAGTAGGACAAGGAAGTGAAGGGAAGATAGTAGGTGAATATGGTCTGGGCAAAAGGAATGAAAGAGGAAGCCGCCTGGTAGAATTTTGCACTGAACATAATTTAGTTATAACAAACACCTGGTTCAAGAATCACAAAAGAAGGTTGTATACGTGGAAGAGACCAGGAGACACCGGAAGATATCAGATAGATTTTATAATGGTAAGACATAGATTTCGGAATCAGGTTCTACAGTGTAAGACATACCCAGGGGCAGATATAGACTCTGACCATAACTTGTTGGTTATGAACTGTAGGCTGAAACTAAAGAAACTACAAAAAGGTAGGAAAATAAGGAGATGGGACCTGGATAAATTGAAGGAACCTGATGTTCTTAAAAATTTCAGAGGGAGCTTTAGGCAACAATTGACAGAAATGGGGGGAAATAAAACAGTAGAGGAGGAATGGGTAAAATTGAGAGATGAAATAGTTAAGGTAGCAGAGGACAAAATAGGTAGGAAGGAAAGACCTACAAAAAATCCTTGGATATCACAGGAGATACTAAATTTAATCGATGAAAGGAGAAAATATAAAAATGCCGTAAATGAAACAGGCAAAATGGAGTACAGACGACTAAGAAATGAGATTGTCAGGAAGTGCAAAATGGCTAAGCAGGAGTGGCTAGAAGGCAAATGCAAGGATGTAGAAGAATGTATAAATAGGGGAAAAATAGATACAGCCTACAGGAAAATAAAAGAAACGTTTGGAGATAAGAAAAACAGCTCTATGAATATCAAGGACACTGATGGAAAACCAGTTCTCAGCAAAGAAGGGAAAGCTGAAAGGTGGAAAGAATATATAGAGGGGCTCTACAAAGGAAATGAACTTCGAGACAATATTGTAGGAAGGGAAGAGGATGTAGATGAAGATGAAATAGGAGATACTGTACTGAGAGAAGAATTTGACAGAGCCCTGAAAGACCTAAGTCGAAACAAGGCCCCTGGAATAGATGATATTCCCTCAGAGCTACTGAAGTCTCTGGGAGAACCAGCCATGACAAAATTGTTTCACCTGGTGTGTAAGATGTATGAGACAGGTGAAGTACCCTCAGACTTTAAGAAAAATGTTATAATCCCCATCCCTAAGAAAGCAGGTGCAGACAGGTGTGAAAACTACAGAACCATCAGTTTAATAAGTCATGGCTGCAAAATATTAACGCGAATTATATACAGAAGGATGGAAAAGCTGGTAGAAGCCGACCTCGGGGAAGATCAATTTGTGTTCAGGAGAAATGTAGGAACACGGGAGGCAATACTCACTTTACGGCTTATCCTAGAAGATAGATTAAGAAAAGGCAAATCTACATTTCTAGCTTTTGTAGATTTGGAGAAGGCTTTTGACAATGTTGATTGGAATAAACTCTTTAAAGTTCTGAAGCAAGCAGGAGTAAAATATAGGGAGCGTAAGGTTATTTACAACTTGTACAAAAACCAGACAGCGGTTGTCAGAGTTGAAGGGCATGAAAGGGATGCAGTGGTTGGGAAGGGAGTGAGACAGGGTTGTAGCCTTTCTCCAATGTTATTCAATTTGTACATTGAACAAGCTATAAAGGAAAGCAAGGAGAAATTTGGTGAAGGAATAAAAGTTCAGGGGGAAGAATTAAAAACATTGCGTTTTGCCGATGACATAGTAATTCTGTCAGATACAGCAAAGGACCTGGAAGAGCAATTGAATGGAATGGACAGTGTGCTGAAAGGTGCATATAAGATGAACATTAACAAGAGCAAAACTAGGGTAATGGAGTGCAGTGTAAGAAAATCAGGTGATGCTGAAGGAATTAGATTGGGAAACGAAGCAATAAAGGAGGTAGATGAGTTTTGTTACTTGGGCAGTAAAATAACAAATGATGGGCGCAGTACAGAGGATATAAAATGCAGAATGGCAATGGGTAGAAAAGCGTTTTTGAAAAAGAGAAATTTGTTAACATCGAATATTGATTTAGGCCTAAGGAAGTCCTTTCTGAGGGCATTTGTATGGAGTGTTGCCTTGTATGGGAGTGAGACATGGACGATAAACAGTGCGGACAGGAAGAGGATTGAGGCTTTTGAAATATGGTGCTACAGAAGAATGCTGAAGATTAGGTGGGTGGATCGCGTAACTAATGAGGAGGTACTGAACAGAATTGGGGAGAAAAGGAATTTCTGGCATACCTTGACTAAAAGAAGGGATAGATTGGTAGGACACATTCTTAGACATCAAGGAATTGTTAATTTAGCGTTGGAGGGAAGTGTGTGGGGAAAAAATCGCAGGGGAAGACCAAGAGATGGATACAGTAAGCAGATTCAGACAGATGTAGGTTGTCGTTCTTATGTGGAGATGAAGAGGCTTGCTCAGGATAGGGTATTGTGGAGAGCTGCATCAAACCAGTCTCCGGACTGAAGACCACAACAACAACAACATTAAAATGTATCGGTAAGCTACCTTTTTTTTCTGTATCCCTATACATAGATCGGTAAAGTTACAGAATCAACAGTGTTTTATATATATATATATATATATATATATATATATATATATATATATATATATATAAACAATTACAAATTTGGTGTCTTCAGGATTTTCTATTTTCATGTTTTCTATTGTAGTAGTTGTTCTTTGACTATTTGTCATCTGCTGTCGGAGAACATTGAAAACTTAATGTAGGAGTTATTTACATCGAAAATTCACGACTGTGAAAGTTGTGGAACCGCGGCGGAGTGACCGAGTGGATTGAGGCGGTATGCTCCAATACGCGAGGTCGTTCCCTGTCGGGGATTCGAGTTCCCCTCGGGCATGGATGTTTGTGCTGTCTTTACTATACGTTAGTTCATAAGTAGATTGTAAGTTTAGGGACTGATGACCCCGCAGTTAAGTCCCATAAGCTTAACAATCATTTGAACAGTGGTTACAGTTGAACAATTAAACAAAAACAACTACAAACAAAAAATGAGAAAACTTAAAAAGGAAAGAAAAAACTGCATTTGGTAACAAAGAATATGTAAAAAAAAACATGTTATCAAGTTTGCAAATATAATTTCTTAGAAATCAAATTTCTATATGTACAGATTCAGTAATACTTCTCTATCACAAGGAGACAAAATTCTATACGAAAAAAATGTCCATATGTTTGTAAAGCTTGTGGGACTTAACTGCTGGGTCATCAGTCCCTAAACTTACAAACTACTAATGAACTAACTTATACTAAAGACAGTACAAACATCCATGCCCGAAGGGGGATTCGAACCTCCGACGGGCAACGGGTTCGCTCATCGCATCGTAGCACCTATGCTTAAGACATAATTTATTCCGAACCAAATTTATTTTTAAGCAAACACAGACATAACAGCGAACTTCAATCTGAAGAAACGATAATAATGTTCTTCAATCAAGAAGCAACGGTTCGATCCCACTTGCAGATTTATCAGCAAAACTGTAATTGTGTCTCGATTGCAAGGTACAAAATGAGTGCGCACTTTACTTGGAATTCATAGGAAACCTGGTAAAAACTGCACAAATTCTTAATGATTTTCAGTGCACAAGCTAGGATGAGAAGAGCGCGTAGCAATCTACTGGGGAACAACTAAGCCAGGAAATGAAATTTCCTAGCCGATTACAGCTCAGTGTCGGATACCCGTTCGCGGGACTTAATGCTTTAGCGGGGAAAAGCGCTGTGCCGCCTAAGGTACCTTAAAAAAATTCAAATGTTTTGAAGCTATGGGACAACTTCTTCGGTAATTAGTCCCAAGACTTACAACTTACTCAGGTTAAACTAACCTATGACCCAGGGAGGTCTCGAACCTCCGACGACGAGCAACCGCGCGCTCCGCAGCAAGGCGCCTTAGAACGCTCGGCCATCCCATCACGGCAAGGCACCCTAGCATGAAGTTTCGAAGATACGATACTAGGTGCGGAAGTACAGCTAATTACAATAAAAACGCAGTGTAACATGTGCAGGAGCCACGACATGATGCAAGAACAGAGATACAACTACAGTATGTAAGTCAAACTAATTTTAAGCAAAGGCAAGTGAGGACGTACAAAGTTGATTTTCAAAATCGCCACCACCAACTTCAATACACTCTTCTCTTGATAACACCGCGTAGCTCATTGATAATCTGAACAATCAAATCGACTCCTGAGTTTAATTTTTTTTAGAGACTTCGCCTTTCAACCATCCCCACAGGTACAATTACAAAGGGGTAAAGTAGAAGAACCTTCGTGGCCAAGAAACGAACACAAATCTACCGATCCATCTCCCGAGGAATGTTAGGTTTATATTGTTAGGGTCACCTAACGTCTACAATGTGCTGCTGTCCTGGTTTCCAAGTCTAGGAACGGAGTACCTCAGCAGTTTGATCCCTTAGATTTACAAACATTTGAACAAATAGTAACAGGCCCTTTAAGATGATGCGGTAACACAAGAGACCCAATCATACGATCGTGTATCAAACCACACCACACCTTTACAAATATGTCTCCACAGTGACTCTTTTTTTTCCGGACCACTATTGCAGATCACGAGTGCTATTGATGCCATCACGGTGAACGTAGCTTCATCAGTGAAGAGTAATAATGGGAGTACTTGGCGTTTTTCAAGTTTACAAATACAAAATTCCAAGCGTTAATCTTCCTCTCCTGCTCGAAGGTGTTGACTGAACATCTGTAAATGACAAGTATAGAACACGTATATTGCAATGCCCACGGTACTCTTGCATGTACTGCTGTTCAAAGTGTGATTGCTGGAGGACTATAGTCTACCGACTGAATAATGTCGTTTACTTCATCCATAGTTGTTCACGTTTAGATGCAACATGAGTGCTGGGATTTATGTCAGTGTCAAGCAGTGTATTTTCTGCAAGCAGCAGCTGCTTTCAATTACAAATCCCTTACGCAAATACCATAGATACATAACATGTATACGCGCGGCATGTTTGTATGCTACAGTACGGTAGAGTTGGCCAACAAATCACAATTAATACTTCGGTGCATACTAAAGCACGACTTGGACACCAACACTCCACTGCTGACATTCGATAAATGCATCCTTACCAACCTATAGCAAAAATCCATTGAACACAGCTGCAGCCGGCCGCGGTGGCCGAGGAGACTAAGGCGTTCCAGTCACGGTCTGCACGGTCACTACGGTCGGGGGTTCGAATCCCCCCTCGGGCATGGATATTTGTGCCGGCCTAGTTCGTAAGTAGTTCATAAGTAGTTTGTAAGTTTAGGGACTGATAACCTCTAAGTTAAGTCCCATAGACTATACAAACATTTGAACGCAGCTGCATCTCTGTACTCAATAAAAATTGGACCCATATTAGATCGCATTTTATTGGAATATTCGTAGATACTACCGCCTCCTAAAATATTTACCATTCCTCCAGAAACACACTGTAGACGGCAGCAGTTGAAATTGTTTAGCGATTAGCAAATCAGTATTCTGGATACCAATACTAAAAGAACCAAATTTCTAAATAGACATTATGTCCACTTAACGAAGAAGCATATTACAATAGTCCTACCTGTTAAGTATGAAGAGTTTCGTACATGATCTTTCAAAAATGGTTCAAATGTTTGTTAAGCTTATGGGACTTAACTACGGGGTCATCAGTCCCTAAACTTACAAACTACTTATCAACTACCTTATACTAAGGACGGCACAAATATCCATGCCCAAGGGAGGATTCGAACCCCCGACCGTAGTGGCCGTGCAGACCGTGACTGACGCGCCTCAGTCCTCTCGGCCACCGCGGCCGGCACATGATCTTTCTTTGTCTTATTTTGTTCATTTCATGTTGCGGGAATTGGATCTCTATTTATTTTAACCCCTTCAGTCCTCAATTACTTTAAAAATGGAATAAAACATATTCTTGCATTTTTTTCATGTCCATAAGACCCTATCTATTGTATATTTGAGCGAAATTAAAAATTTTCATACTTGCTTTCCAAAATAAAAAATATCAAATAAATTAGACACCGAGTCTAGATGACAGTTAAGGACGTGAAATAAGAATTCAACAGTTATACATTTCACTCCATATTGATTGTAGAACTTACGTGGCAAAGCGGAATTTGTGGAGTATTCATAAATGAATACATAAAATAATTTCAACTACTGGTATCAAGTCGACGCACTCCGCAAGGGGTCCGCCATGTTCGCTGTTTTTCATTGTAGCACGCCATTCTGGTGACAGAAGGCAGCAACAAGGATGAAACTAAAAGCGACAGATGTCCAATACACAGGTCACTGGATGTCAAAGTAAAGCGAAGTCTTATAGTGTTCTAAAATTAATAAAATTTCGGTGTCCAATATATTGGACGCCCGGTCTGAAAGGGTTAAGACCGATTGGAGCAGGTGGCTTTGTGTTTCCTTCTTCTCATTTGCGGACCATTACCAAGAAGGCGTATTCCCCTGTTGTTTACTTGTGACATATCTTCGTTAAAGTTTTCTTTCCTTTACGCCCTTTATGTTTCACTAACGATTCCGGTACTGAAAATTTATTTGGTTTACAATGTACTCTAATAGTTGTTCTACCGGAAGGTATTTTGTGTGTGTGTGTATGTGTGTGTGTGTGTGTGTGTGTGTGTGTGTGTCAGAGGAAGTTTTTGTCAGTTTTTGTCAGTTACAGCAAAGGAGCGTCTTAGTTTTCACAATTTTCTGTTTTGTTCCTTTTGATATGGTGTGTTATCGGACGGGTTGAAGGGGTAGCAGGAGACCCAAAAAATCAAACAGTTTTACAAATTCAAGAAAACGTTGCCAGTAAATTAACGACAAAATGAATACTAAGAAAGTTAATGGCCGATGACAAACTGGAAGCAAAAAACTCAATAACAAGGTTAAATTTACGAAATTAATCCCACTACATTTCTTATTGTTGCTTTATACACTTTCTTACATTTATTTGAGTAAGAGCTCCGATTATGGGAATGGTCGCTTCAGCAAAGTTCAGTCTCAGAAAACATTTCAGATGATAATCTAAAATCGGGCGTCTCAGTTGTGCCATTTACGTCCTGTGCTTTAGTTTTGATCGCGCATTTTGTGATCACCTTTTGTTATATTTCTCGGCTGAGTTGCGTTTCTGTGTGTGTGTGTGTGTGTGTGTGTGTGTGTGTGTGTGTGTATTTCTGTGCGTGTACTTGACTGTAAATACCTAAACAAGGTGTCCCAGCTATCTTGTCCACCCATCTCTGGAACAATAACAGCTATTGGAAAACGACTTTCACTGGTATCAATATACGGCTGGGGCCCATGAATGTACATATTTGGAAACATTCTAAAACGAAAGCAAATGTGTTTTTTAACACAAACTTATGTTTTTTTTTAATGGGCACCCTATATTTTTTCTTCAGCAATCTATAGCATGACAAATTACATAAATAATGGCGTTGATTGCATCGCAATATTCCAATTACATCCCGAGATATTGCGACGAGAAGTTGACGCTTGAAAAACCCGAAATGCGCTGCTAGCGCACGTTCTGAGGCTCAGGCGTGAACCCCATGCTGCCCGTAACCGCGATGTGATTGACATGCGTAATCGCACTTCCATACTTATCAAGAGGTCCGAAACGAATAATACGATCTGCTGCCATCAACTCTCATAAGCACTTAATGGTTTCCGTCTTGCACGTTTTATGTGTCTACTTACACAATATGAACCAGTACCGATCGGTATACACCAGTCAGGTTGTCTTATTTATCCTGCACACCCAAAATAAGGTTTATCGAATGCGTTAAATGACCCATTGTGCCTTTCGCGCACTCGTTTATCCAGGGCCTAGCTCTACCTAGTCACGTGTCCAACGTAGTTCCCACTACAGCCACAGTTACCACTTCGCCTTGTTTGTGATTTGCGACCCATGCAAACTCCTGTACTCCACCACCCTCCGAGCATCCCATTTGTTGTTGCTTTGGCCTGCAGTACATCGCTTGCCAGTGTAGTCGTGCATCAGAGTAATCTAGTGACGGCTCGGAGGTAGTACACATTGTGAATAAACGTTGTGTTGTGGAACTTATACTGTATTATGTACACACATGAAGATATGGTAGAAATGCTGCTGATCTATGCAGAATGTACGTTGACGGGAAATACGTTATTTGATTGATTGTTTGTTTATAGTACTGTTAGAGAACATTATGATTATTACGTTAATATGCCTGTTTTCTACCCTACTCTACATACCTGTACTGTACCCTGTTGTAGGCGGGCGAAATTCTGTTCAGGCAGAACGACTGTACAGAAGACGATTCCCTGACAAGTCATCGCCTTCGCGCCGGATGTTTGGTTGTCTCACATCTCGTCTACGTGAAACGGGAAGCTTAAATCCATGACCAAGACATAGTCCTAGAACACGCACAGATGAACGTGCTGAAGTTGCTGTGCTCGCTACCGTAGCTGTGAATCCTCACATCAGCACACGTCAAATTGAACGTGACGTTGGTGTGTCGAAATCAAGTGCACAGCGTATTCTTCAACGTCATAAATTTGATCCTTACCATGTTCATTTACACCAGGATCTTCATGGAAATGACTTAAGCACAGGGTAACATTTTGTCGGTGGATTCAGAAAAAACTTCTGACTAATCCAAATTTTTTCGCAGATGTTCTCCAACAAAGGAATTGTCAATATGAGGAATATGCATTATTGGTCCGCAGACAATTCAAAATGGCTCCGTCAGGTAGAGCATCAACGTCCGTGGAAAGTGAATGTTTGGTGTGGGATTATTGGAGATACCATTATCGGACCTTTCTTTGTAAATGGCGTCCAAAATGGCAAACAGTACTCCAGATTTATACGACACAATCTTCCTGTTCTCTTGGACACCGTACCTCTGAACAGGAGAATGGTCATGTGGTATCAGCATGACGGATGCCCAGCACATAACGAATTAAGAGCACGACGACTTCTGGACTGTAAGTTGCCTGGTAGGTGGATTGGACGTGGTGGCCCAGTTAGGTGGCCTGCCCGATTTACGGACCTTACACCGCTGAATTTTTTTCTTTGGGAGCAGTGAAGGATGCTGTTTACCAACATGAACCAACAACACCAGAGGATATGAAGCAACGCATTATTGATGCTTGTACAGCCATCAAAGACGAAACAGTAGCACGAAGTAGGGCATCCTTCATCCGCAGAGTGACCCTATGTATGCAAGCCAATGGTTATAACTTTGAGCATAATATGTGAACACTATCTTTAGTATGCACTGCTGGAATCACAGTGCAAGTTTCTACAAAGGGCCATTTTACCCAGTGATGTTCAGAAATTGAAACAATTTGTCATGTAACGCATTAGATAAACATAACATTAATAAATATGTGATAATAAAAGTAATTGGTTAAACATGTTTACAATCATCTTCTATGTCTTACCTGAACTTCCCAAATCAAAACATTTTTACCTAAACAACGGTAAAACCTTTAGTCCACTTGCTCGTTTCACTAAAACCATCAACATGAATTTTACTATTATGAGTGAATGATTCACTGTCACTTGCGCTATATCTACAATAAAGTAAAGTTTTAACGTTGAACGGCGTTACCTTTTTAGTAACGGATTAATGATAAGCGAAGTTAACTTTGTGACTAACGTTGCGGTACACAGATATGTTACAGAACCGCATCACCCCTAGCCTATGGGATAAATACCTGCTGGCATGTACGACTTTAATGCAGGATGGCAGCAGACCGTATTATTTGTTTCGGAACTCTTGGTAAGTATGGAAGTGCGATTACGCTTGTCAATCACATCGCGAAGACGGGCAGAATGGGGTTCACGCCTGAGCCTCACGACGCGCTCTAGCAGCGCATTTCGGGTTTTTCAAGCGGCAACTTCACAACGCAATATCTCGGGATGTAATTGGAATATTGCGATGCAATCAACGCCATTGTTTATGTGATTTGTCATGCTATGGATTGCTGAAGAAAAAAATATAGGATATCCATTTTTTTAAAAAAAACATAAGTTTGTGTTAAAAAACACATTTACTTTCGTTTTAGAATGTTTCCAAATATGTATTCATGGGCTCCTGCCGTACATTGACACCGGTGAAAGTCGTTTTCAAATATCTGTTATTGTCCCAGAGATATTTTGGGTGCACAAGATAGCTTGTTGTTGTTGTTGGTTTTGAGGGGACTAAACAGCTAGGTCATCAGTCCCAAGATAGCTTGGACACCCTGTATATATATAATCCTAGAGTTTGTATTGCATACAGATCTACAGTTTGTTGCAAACTTAATAAAATTCTGCACACATGATCTTCAAACTAATAGGAAGGTCTAAGCATAAAAAATATCAGGTCAGTCTAATTCGCAAAAAGGTTTTTTCACTTTATTTTGTAATAAGGTGACCGGTTTCGATCTTATGCTAAGACCATCGTCAGACCGATTTGTCTCACGTTGATGCTGTGACGATAATCGTGTTGCGACTGCTGGAAGGTCGCCGTAGGTGTAAGAATAACGTACAACATATAGTTAATGAGATATGACGTCATAAATATTTAAATGCACGAAAAACTGCTGTATCGCCCGAGCATATTCCTTACAGTGAGGTAACAATTACTGTAGGAGTAAAAGAACCAGCTGCGACTGATTGTCCAGGAGATATGATACGTATGGTGCGTGGCGGAGGGTAATTTAATTACGGACCTCGATAAAATGTACACTTTTACTTCGATCTTGATTAAATTTTGTACAGTTAACCTTCAAAGTGAACAAACGTCGACTGGTGCATGACGGAAGGTACTTTGGTTTTTGTCTTTGACAAGAATCTATAGTTCTGCTCAAATTTTTATGAATTTCTGCAGAGAACGATGAGTAATTATATGTTGAAGGAAAGTGGTGGTAATATGTGCCAGTCTGTGTGTGTGCGAGATATTAAGAGGAATCATTTTCCCTAATACGAATGTGTGCCGACAATTCTTACTAGTAAATTTGTCACTGATTAAAAGAATCTGAGAAAAGTTTAAATCAGTACATAGAAATCCAAATTTACGAAACCTTCAAATCCACGAGGAACTTTGCAGTAGGATGACAAGAGTGATGATAAAATAGTGGTACTATAACTGAGAATTGAAACTCGTGTTTTGGATGTCACACTAGCGCGAAACTGCAGTATGTTGAGTGTCTGCAACAATCCATGTTGGCAGAGGACTTACAGCAGTGGTTTTAGGAGCTTGTTGTTATGTGCGTGTGTTCACGTGTGTGTGTCTGTGTGACATTCTATACTTAAATCTCAGGGATTCCCGCTGATACGCTGAACAAACATATACAGGACTTGCGGGCAAATCCGTGACAGATAAGAGGGCAGTCACAATCAGTACATGGTGGTCTGTGGGAGTAATGTCTTCCATAACGTCACCTAAGAGCCGTGGAAGAGCTATCAATGGGCAGGAAACACAACATTACGGATGAGTTGACAGGTATACTCGTATGTGATTTTTCATAGCGGGGAGGAGGAGTTAGAGGGCGAGAAAGTAATGTACAGAGATAGAGGCAGGAGTAAATGGGGGAGAAGCAGATCATTATAGATGGGGAAATGGACTAATGGAAGATTCCAATAAATATATAATCTGCGAAATGTTACTGTTAAGTACACAAATCACTGTTTATAACAGAGGAGGGGGGGAGGAAGCAGGAGGAGGAAACAGGAGGAGGAAACGAAGGCGGAGGTAGATAGAGGGGAAGGAAGAGATCGAGAGGAGGTGTGCAAGGATGGGTAGACTGTGGGATAACGTACAGGGAATGGGGTGAAGGTGATGGACAGTGATTGGAGGGGGCTGAGGAGATGGACAAAGGGGAAAAGGAAGTGGACATTGCGAAGCATTCTAGAGTTCGTTAGCATAGCCGTGTATAAAAGAAACTCAGTGATGTTCGCAGGCGCACTGCACGCTCGAACTCTTGCGAAAACGGGCGAAACTCCACGAGTTAGGAAGGCAATGAGCAGGGACACTACGTCAGAAGCTGCGGTGAGTGGCCGAGCGCTCTAAACTGCCTTGCTAGGGAGCGTGTGGTTGCTCCCCGTCGGAGTTTCGAGTCCTTCCTCTGGCATATGTATCTATGTGTGTGTGTGTGTGTGTGTGTGTGTGTGTGTGTGTGTGTGTGTGAGTGAGTGAGTTGTCCTTAAGTAGTTTGTAAGTGTAGAGACATAACTACAGCAGTTAAGTCCCCTAGATTTACAAACATTTGAATATTTTAACTACGTCAGTAGTGTGTATATGTGAATTTGGGACAGACAGGAAGCGTGTTTCAGCGGTCCGTGCGCGCATAGTGGCCAATGTACCCGAATGGGAGAGTGGTCAGCGCAACTACCTCGTAATCAGGATAGCCACGTACAAATCTAGGTCCGACACAAATTTTCAATTTTCCGCCCTAAAAGTAAAGCATGGCATGAATGGCCCCGAAGGGCAGGTGCAGCCACCTAATCGGAAAGGAAATGCATTGTACACTTTGCTGTCATGTAAAATTTAATTTATTGTGCTACCGGTTTCGGGAGTGTCCCATCTTCCAGGCATTTCTATAACAGTACAAAAATTAGTTAAGCTTCAATATGACACAAATATAAAGATTTCCATCCGTGATAGAAGTACTTACAACATTACATGAGCAGTTTAATTATATACATTTTCTGAATAAGTTGACAGTGTCGTCATATATATATATATATATATATATAACCAATTAAAATACAAGTAAAAGTGATAGTGATGCGGTGGCCGAGGGGACTGAAGCGCTCCAGTCACGGTCTGCACGGACCCTACGGTCGGGGGTTCTAATCCCCCCTCGGGCATGGATATTTGCGCCGTCCTTAGTATTAGTTAGTTCGTAAGTAGTTTGTAAGTTTAGGGACTGATGTGCCCGTAGCTAAGTCCCATAAGCTATACAAACATTTGAACATTTTTTAATAGTCTAAGTACGATTTCCCTCCTCGTCACAAACTTTAATTCAGTTTCTGCGTTCCAAAGATAACTGCCACTATATATATATATATATATATATATATATATATATATATATATATATATAGTGATAACATCAAGGGATTACTGCACTGTCACCTTATTCAGAAAATGTATAAAACTAAACTGCTCATGTATTTTCTACTACTTCTACCATGGATGAAGATCTTTATATTTGTATCATATTGAAGCTTAACTAATTTTTGTAGTATTACAGAAATGCCTGGAAGATGGGACACTCCCGAAACCGGTAGCACAATAAATTAAATTTTACATGACAGAAAAGTGTACAATGCATTTCCTGCAACATATCGCTGTCGACGATCGCCTTAAACAAATGTACTAATTGGAAAGGTCTTCCCTATCCTTCGTGCCCGCAGGCATCTTTACTTCGCAAAGTATGAGAACCATGTGCTGAAGTGTCCATGTTAAGTGCAGGTGACTGTAATGAGTGTGTGTGTAGTGTGGTGTTCGTATTCAATGGGCCGCCGAGCGGACGGTTCACCATCAATAGTGTCCCATGCCCTCACTCCATGAGACACTGCGGAGAGATTTGGAATTTAATCCAGGACATTGGTGCATAGACTGGTGATCAAGGACTTTCCACCATCATCCCTCCTGTCCCCTCTGTCGTGGGTCAAAGGGAAAATTGTCAACAGCGCATGACGTACCCGGCCGGTTACCACTCGAAGCACTGGCTCGCCCGACGGTACTTAAATTCGGTGATCTGGCGAGAACCGGTGTATCCACCTCGGCACGGCCTTAACAGCTTGCCGCACTGATGTAATTCAATGCCCGCTGTCAGTCCTTTGTGGCATGTCACATGACGATCATCCCACACGTCCGAGCTTGATGGGGACATTGGGATCGGCGATCCCCTAGGTGCTAATCGGTAGGAGAAATCTGTGCACTAGTATCGGTTTGTCGCTCTCCCTTTTGTTCATACATAACAAAATATTTAATAATGATTATGCAGCCAAGATCGCATTTTTCATTTATTATGTTACCGGTTTCGGCGTACTCGACGCCATCTTCAGACCTGTCGTAATTTACATAATTTCACGAATGTGAATTTTAATGTCGTGAAATTATGTAAATTACGACAGGTCTGAAGATGGCGTCGAGTACGCCGAAACCGGTAACATAATAAATGAAAAATGCGATCTTGGCTGCATAATCATTATTAAACAATTATAGATCGCCCCATTGAACTATGAGTTCCTTATATAACAAAATATGGCCAACGTTACACAGTACCAGTACTCCAAACGACGCAGGAACGCACTCGACACTTCGAAACAGGGCAGACACAAGCAGCGGAAAACCGCCTCCACCTGCAACAGCGATAATCCACACATCTGTTTCCCGACGCCCATTCCATCAGTATCGGATTACTTTGATTTTGCCTTGATACAATACGCTCTGGGGAACAACGTGAAAATTTGTCCTGGACGACGTAGTTACATTATGTTTCTGCTATATTTACCATTAGAACAATATCTGAGATAAGTGATTTTTCAACACGAAAAGTAGTCTATTACGCTTACTTTCATTCACTTATGACGTACGGCATTGTTTTTTGGGGTAACTCGCCTGATACAAAAAGGATATTTCTGGCTCAAAAACGGGCGGTTCGAGCAATATCTGGTGTAAGTGCGCGAACGTCATGTCGACCCCTTTTCAGTAGTCTGGGAATTTTGACTCTGGCGTCACAATACGTTTTTTCTTTAATGTCGTTTGTTGTTAATAATATCAGCTTATTCCCACGAGTTAGTAGCTTTCACTAGGTGAATACTAGACAGAAGTCGAATCTACATTTGCATCACACCACCTTAACACTTGTGCAGAAAGGGGTACAGTATTCTGCGGCATCCATTTTCAACAAGCTGCCACAAGAACTAAAGAATCTTAGCACTAATCCACACGCTTTCAAATCTAAATTGAAGAGTTACCTCATGGCTCACTCCTTTTATTCTGTCGAGGAACTCCTAGAAAAGTTAAAACAATTAAGCTAATTCATTTTTTTCTTTATTGATTCTTTTCACTTTGTCTTAAGATTGTCGTGTGCAAAGGACTAATTAAAATTTTTTTAGTATCATTCTTGTGTAACAATTAATGTATTGACTTATTCCATGACCATGGAGTCTCACTCCTCAAAAAATGTTCAAATGTTTGTAGAACTTATGGGACTTAACTACGGGGTCATCAGTCCCTAAGCTTACAAACTACTTATGAACTAGCTAAGACTAAGGACGGCACAAATATCCATGCCCGAGGGGGGATTCGAACCCCCGACCGTAGTGGCCGTGCAGACCGTGACTGAAGCGTCTCAGTCCCCTCGGCCACCGCGGCCGGCCTCACTCCTCAATTGGGTCCTAAGGAACAGAATAAACCAATAAATACGTAAATAAATAAATAAACTGACTGTTCAAACCCACAAGACAGTATCTCTATCTTGTGAATGATGGTAATGAGTCTTTTGATTTGTAGTTATAATGTACAAATGTTTGTATAGCTTATGGGACTTAACTACGGCGTCATCAGTTCCTAAACTTACAAACTACTTATGAACTACTTACTAACTAGGACTGCACAAATATCCATGCCCGAGGACGGATTCGAACCCCCGACCGTAGTGGCCATGCAGACCTTGAGACCGTGACTGGAGCGCCTCAGTCCCCTCGGCCACCGCGCCCGGCTGATTTGTAGTGTTATGTATTTGTTATTATTACGGAAAGGAAAGAAGATACTCGATACAGGTACATAGACTACTATATTAGATTAGATATTAGATTAGATTAATACTTGTTCCATAGATCATATATACAACGTTTCGTAATGATGTGGAACGTGTCAGTTTAGTAAATGTTGTCTACACTTGACAATCAATATTTTAAGGATTTTTATTATATTTTTTGTTTTATTTTTATTTTTTACGTTTTATCTAAAAATTCATCTACATTGTAGGAGTTGCCATTCAGAAATTTCTTTAATTTCTTTTTAAATACTAGTTGGCTGTGTCAGACTTTTGATGCTTGGTAAGTGACCAAAGGATTTTGTGGCAGCATAATTCACCTCTTTCTGAGCCAAATTTAGATTTAACCTTGAATAGTGAATATCATCCTTTCTCCTAGTGTTGTAGCTATGCACAATGCTATCACTTTTGAATTGGGTCGGAATGTTAATAACAAATTCCATGAGTGAATATATATATTGTGAAGCAACAGTGAAGATCCGTAGATCCCTAAACAAATGTCTGCAGGATGCTCTTGGGTGAGCTCCAGCAATTATTCTGATTACACGCTTTTGTACAATGAATACTTTTTACTCAATGTTGAATTGCCCCAGAATATGATCCCATATGAAAGCAATGAATGAAAATAGGCGTAGTACGCTAATTTACTGAGATGTACATCACCAAATTTTGTAATGACTGACCGCATAAGTAGCTGAACACAAATGTTTCAGGAGATCTTCAATATGTTTCTTCCAATTAAGTCCCTCGTCAATGCAAACACCCAAAAATTTTGAATATTCTACCGTAACTACAGATACATGTTCAAAGTCTACATTTATTAATGGTGTCATGCTATTTACTGTATGAAACTACTGTGGATGATGGCGTAGAGTTGTCAATCTTAATGGCTACATAAGGTCAGAGAGTCTTGTTGAAGAAAGTATACGGCCAAGCACAAAGAGCACTGATGTATATCACTGAAAAGTTATGATGACAGAAGTAATACATCATCTGTCGCGCTGTTATCTGTCTGAAGAAGTAATTATCGCTACGTTACTCGTTCAGAGAATTGCGTTAAATTCTTGAAGTACATAGTGAAAGAATGGTGCCAAATATTCTGTACAGTACTTGTACAATCTGCCAGTGTACAGTGAGACAATTATTTATAGTACACACTCATACTGCACTCTCTTAAGCTGTACTCACGCTTCATGGCTGCCGCGTCGCCTGACACTTCCCGGCTAACAAGTTAAGACTACCTGCCAACTCGTCGGCTATCTTATCGCTTAATAAGGCTGTGGCCTCAAGGTGGCTCTAAGCCGCTAATAAGCTCAACAAGGCGAGAATAGCTTACGTTATAGCAGATTTTTTTATAGAGAAACAGTAACGACGTAGCAATGACAAAATGTCGTGTGCTACATAGGAAAGAGGGAAGAGGTAGCAAGGTCAGTCTGCATATCCCGAGCGGAAAGGAGTGACTGCAGAGAGACAGTACAGGCATCTACTAGAGATGCGGATTTCGGGACTCGAGAGGATACTTGTTTAGGAAACTTTATGGAACTCCTAGGTACCTTGCATTGAATTTATTGCATCCCATACTAAGTCTACTACACTGGGGTTAGTTATTTAAAAAAGTATAAATCGTTTGCCACAACAGAAGCCTGTACTTACGTTCCCTAGCAGCATCCCCTAGACAGACGCACTCCCCGCCAGAAATAGACTGTCATGGAGCACCCCGAGGCCGACGGCGATAGTCACGGGCTGGCGCCCGACTCGTCTGACTGAGAACTCCCCTCTTGATCCAAAAACCGGGGGTTTTAATGGCCGGTGTGGGCGCACCTCTTCTCCCCACTTTCCGACAGTTAACAATTTCCTATTGGCCGCTGCTTGGTTCAACCAATCTAAATTATGGCTTGCCCTCTCTCTGAGTCCTCTAGCGAACCACGTTTCAGCCCTGTCCTTTCTGCCATTCCCCGGTTGGGGAGGTAGCTTGTTTGTGCACTAACAAAATCCATACTTGGTAGCAATGTTGTTCAGCTGAAAGTAAAACGTCACGGCGCTACCCAGTATGGGCAACAACAACAATGTTTTACGTCAGTTGGCCACGCCTTAGGCTCAGCCTTAGGCCACGCCTCAGGGGAGCTGCTAACTTGCAGTTTTTCTTCTTTATCCTCTCACTCTAGCCTCGTGAAACCACTGACGTTGCTGTTCCCAAGTGACTGGTATCACCTTTGATATGTACATTAAAAAGTGCCTGTTGGCCACCAAGTACGAATGTAACGTCTTACAACAGCGTCTAGACGCTATATGAAGTTACGCCCATCTTCTCCGAAAGGTAACCTACACCCTGGGACGGTCGCTGAGGGCATCAGCAGTTCGCTAGGAGATTTCTTTAGTGCCTACATCACGTAAGATACACGTGTCTGTTTTAGCCTGTTATCTGCAATGGTCTCTATTTCTCAGCCTGGAGTGTATCTCTGTGGCTCACACAGCCTCTCAACAATTCCAACAGTAAAATCAATATATGACACCCCTCCATGGGAAAAATTTGTTGACACTCTTTGGCAACAAATTTGTAAATTCGCTTTTGTTGTGGTAAAACATCTTATTTCTAGACATGACATTAATTTCAGTTTAGTTAAGCACTTTTTTAGTTTCTCTTCTCTGTCTTTTGCACTACATCTGTAAAAACTGACATAAAACTACACACACATATTTAAAATAGTCCATTTTCACCAATGCACGATACATAAAACATCAATAACATAATGTCATTACAGAATACTTGATTTCACAGTACACATTGACACATTTGCATACAGCATAAGTTCCACAAATTAACTTTACATTATGCATACCCTTCATTACCTATACCTAGCAAAATATTTATTTATTTTCTATATTTATTTGACACATCATTACTGAATTTCACCACATATATAGATACATATTAATATATACAGTGTACATCTTGATTACAATAAGAAAATTTACTTTTGCGTGGATCATTACAACAGGTTAACTGATTGACAAAAGTATTTTCTTACGTACTAAGGGGTTTGTTTTTGCAGTGCTGTATTTTATCTTTGATCTCTACGTGGAGTGGGCATTGGTAACGGAGGGCTGTCGTCACTTCGTGACGGAGTATTGGAACGGGCCTTCCGCTCTTCGCTTTTTTTCATCGTATTGGGCGTAATGGCCTCCTGCTACGGATGTGTGTCATTTCTTACCCTTCATATGTGTTCACTATGGTCGTTCTGACACACAATCTGCCACAAAAATCGTCACCCATGCCTTTCCACAAATATTTAAAACAATCCCGACAACATTTGCAATATTGGCACAAACAACATATAACTATTATAGTCACTATTACAACTCCTAGATATGACCAGACTGAATAATGATACCAAGAATCATATGAGAAATTATGCTGTTCTTGGAAAGTTATCTCCTCTTCTACTTCTGCTATTTTATGACCTGCAACTTTAAGGTCATCCAAATGTTGTATTACATGTTCCAGGGGCATGTCTAACTTTAGCTCTGATATGTTAACTATACAGCAATCAATCTGCATGTTTAAAGCGGGCACTATGTCCTCACTAGTGACGTTAGTTCCTATTATTTGCTCAGACTGTATGAATACTTGGGTTCCATATCCCTTACATTTGTCATAAAATGTCAATTTCCCGGTGTCTTTGATTAGTACATCGGTCGGCTTATGGTCATTACACAGTATTGTTAAGCCTTCATCTGTCGGAGCAACTAATAACCATTGATCTTGACTCAATGGAGTCCAAATACTATCATTTAATTTTACAATTTTCATAATGCAGTCCTTAGGAATTTCCCTTACTGGCTGTAGCATTCTTGCTTCCCACGTCTCATGATCATATGTAGCCATTGAAACAAATTTCTGTTTGCAGATTTTGCGAACCCGGTCTATCATCTTACACAACAGTTGTTCGTTGCTCAATTTTTCATAGTGCCGCTTTGCTTCATCAATTAATAAATAATCCTTTTCTGGCTGTATGTTGTGGCCTTTAGTCCGGAGACTGGTTTGATGAGGCTCTCCACAATACCATATCCTGAGCAGTCCTCTTCATCTCCACATAAGAACGGCAACCTACATCTGTCTGAATCTGCTTACTGTAACCATCTCTTGGTCTTCCTCTGCGGTTTTTACCCCACACACTTCCCTCCAACGCTAAATTCACAATTCCTTGATGTCTAAGAATGTGCCCTACCAATCTATCCCTTCTTTGAGTCAAGGTATGCCAGAAATTTCTTTTCTCCCCAATTCTGTTCAGTACCTCCTCATTAGTTACGCGATCCACCCACCTAATCTTCAGCATTCTTCTGTAGCACCACATTTCAAAATCCTCAATCCTCTTCCTGTCCGCACTGTTTATCGTCCATGTTTCACTCCCATACAAGGCAAAACTCCACACAAATGCCTTCAGAAAGGACTTCCTTAGGCTTAAATCAATATGCGATGTTAACAAATTTCTCTGTTTCCAGAACGCTTTTCTACCCATTGCCATTCTGCATTTTATATCCTCTGTACTGCGACCATCATTTGTTATTTTACTGACCAAGTAACAGAACTCATCTACCTCCTTTATTGCTTCGTTACCTAATCTGATTCCTTCAACATCACCTGATTTTCTTAGACTGCACTCCATTACCCTAGTTTTGCTCTTGTTAATGTTCATCTTATATGCACCTTTCAGCACACTGTCCATTCCGTTCAATTGCTCTTCCAGGTCCTTTGCTGTATCTGACAGAATTACTATGTCGTCGGCAAAACGCAATGTTTTTAATTCTTCACCCTGAACTTTAATTCCTTCTCCAAATTTCTCCTTGCTTTCCTTTATAGCTTGCTCAATGTACAAATTGAATAACATTGGAGAAAGGCTACAACCCTGTCTTACTCCCTTTCCAACCACTGCATCCCTTTCATGCCCTTCAACTCTGACAACGGCTGTCTGGTTTATGTACAAGTTGTAAATAACCTTACGCTCCCTATATTTTACTCCTGCTTGCTTCAGAACTTGAAAGAGTTTATTCCAATCAACATTGTCAAAAGTCTTCTCCAAATCTACAAAAGCTAGAAATGTAGGTTTGCCTTTTCTTAATCTATCATCTAGGATAAGCCGTAAACTGAGTATTGCCTCCCGTGTTCCTACATTTCTCCTGAACCCAAACTGATCTTTCCCGTCGGCTTCTACCAGCTTTTCCATCCTTCTGTAAATAATCCGTGTTAATATTTTGCAACCATGACTTATTAAACTGATGGTTCTGTAGTTTTCACACCTGACTGCACATGCTTTCTTTGGAATGAGGATTATAACATTTTTCTTAAAGTCTGAGGGTACTTCACCTGTCTCATACATCTTACACACCAGGTGAAACAATTTTGTCATGGCCGGTTCTCCCAGAGACTTCAGTAGTTCTGAGGGAAGGTCATCTACTCCAGGGGCCTTGTTTCGACTTAGGTCTTTCAGGGCTCTGTCAAATTCTTCTCTCAGTACAGTATCTCCTATTTCATCTTCATCTACATCCTCTTCCCTTCCTACAATATTGTATCGAAGTTCATTTCCTTTGTAGAGCCCCTCTATATACTCTTTCCACCTTTCAGCTTTCCCTTCTTTGCTGAGAACTGGTTTTCCATCAGAGTCCTTGATATTCATAGAGCTGTTTTTCTTATCTCCAAATGTTTCTTTTATTTTCCTGTAGGCTGTATCTATTTTTCCCCTATTTATACATTCTTCTACATCTTTGCATTTGCCTTCTAGCCACTCCTGCTTAGCCATTTTGCACTTCCTGTCAATCTCATTTCTTAGTCGTCTGTACTCCAATTTGCCTGTTTCATTTACTGCATTTTTATATTTTCTCCGTTCATGGATTAAATTTAGTATCTCCTGTGATATCCAAGGATTTTTTGTAGGTCTTGCCTTTCTATCTGTTTTGTCCTCTGCTGTCTTCACTATTTCATCTCTCAATGCTACCCATTCCTCCTCCACTGTTGTATTTTCCCCCGTTTCTGTCAATTGTTGCCTAATGCTCCCTCTGAAATTCTTAAGAACTTGAGGTTCCTTCAATTTATCCAGGTCCCATCTCCTTATTTTTCTACCTTTTTGTAGTTTCTTCAGTTTCAGCCTACAGTTCATAACCAACAAGTTATGGTCAGAGTTTATATTTGCCCCTAGGTATGTCTTACAGTTTAAAACCTGGTTCCGAAATCTGTATCTTACCATTATAAAATCTATCTGGTATCTCCCGGTGTACCTGCTCTCTTCCAAGTATACAACCTTCTTTTGTAGTTCTTAAACCAGGTGTTCGTTATAACTAAATTATGTTCCGTGCAAAATTCTACCAGGCGGCTTCCTCTTTCATTCCTTTTCCCCAGACCATATTCACCTACTATCTTCCCTTCCCTTCCTTGTTCTACTACCGAATTCCAGTCTCCCATAACAATTAAGTTTTCCTCTCCCTTAACTGTCTGAATAATTTCCTTCGGCTCCTCATATATTTCTTCGATCTCCTCATCATCGGCAGAGCTAGTTGGCATATAAACCTTTACTACTGTGGTCGGTGTTGGCTTCGTATCTATCTTGGCTACGATAATGCGATCACTGTGTTGCTCATAGTAGTTTACCCGCAACTGATTTTGTATTTATAATCCTGTATTCGCCTGGCCAGAAATCCTGTTCCTCTTTCCACCGAACTTCACTAACCCCCACTATATCTAACTTCAACCTATCCACTTCTCTTTTTAAATTTTCTAACTTCCCTACCCGATTAAGGGATCTAACATTCCACGCTCCGATCCGTAGAATGCCAGTATTGTTTTTCCTGATGACAACATCCTCCTGAGTAGTCCCCGCCCGGAGATCCGAATGGGGAACTATTTTACCTCAGGAATATTTTACCCAAGAGGATGCCATCATCATCTGTTCATACAGTATCTGGCTGTATATACATGAATAAGTTTTGACCTCCCTCAAATCCTGAAGGTAGGGGTAATACTCTGTACAAATTAAATAATTCGTTCTCTACTAATGGTACATTCAATACATAACTTAAGATGTGGTCTGAGATGAACACATCAACATCAATTACGCGCAGTAACTGGTATCCGCTTTGTTCTGTAAGGGCAATGGGGAACTTTTTGTCTTTTATTCATCACGAAATAAATTCAAATATTTTACTATTTGTACTGGATTAATTATGTGTGGTTCCAGTATTCCCTTCTGTGCGTTGACTATGGCAGAAATTAAAAGCTCATATTCCCTTTCTAGTTCATTGAAATTGATACCAATTGTATTAGTTGTTCATTTACATTGGTAATGACAGCGAAATGTTGTATCTTCCGGTCCGTGCTATTAGCATATTCATTTACATATCTATGGAGCTTCTACATATTACTGACAATCATTTCCTCATTACGTGCAAGGTTACCTACCGTGTGGTTGAAACTAGTTATAGTAGCTTTAACCACTGTGACTTGCTCCTTGGTCAGCTAAAGCAGTTGCCTCTGTTCATTTTCTATTAAGTCAATCTTTAATTTGAAATAGGAGGCATCCTGCTCATCTAGTGTCCCAAACAATATCTTACTAATTTCCCCGACAAAATTTAACACGCCACGTTTTCGCCGTGTTTCGTGACGGGTTAATTGTCCAATTAGACCTTGCGACGTCCTGATCTTTTTCACGTGCCAATCTAAGGCTTGTTCGACTACGGACATTCTTGATCGCTTATTCCCAAACGTGTCAATTTTTGCTTACAATACCCTACCGCTAAATGTACCAAGCTTTCTGTCTCATCGGCTTTTCCCTGAAGCTCTCCTAAGTGTATATAGCTAACAATTTTCCATGTCACGCTGTAGATTTGTACTTTACCAGCACTGTCATGATACAAGCCTGGCGATGAAGGAAACTTTTCTATACTAAAGTCTCGATACTGTCCAAGGGTGTACACAACTGTGATACAGCTCACCAGATGCAATAGTCCCGCCAGTTTCCACATCTGAAATTTAAACAAAAGTTCCCCTTTAGTAGAACTCCTTTAACCGATTTGCATGTACTGTTAAGAATTTGTTTCTCTTTAATCGAATGACCACATTTGGACCTTTTATTCGTACTACAGTGTATGGACCACGCCACAGAGAGTCTAACTTACGGCATCGGCCCCTTCTAACGCTTTCATCGTATAGCAGGACCTGATCACCCGCTTTAAATTCCTTGGGATTCTGATCGCGGTCATATTACGTTTTATTCCTCTCCTTAGATTGTTTATTATGATCCCTGGCACATTTGTATATTTGTCTCATTTTTTCTTTTAATTCAAGTACATAATCATCATAATTGTAAGTAACACCTGTGGGATCCCTCTGCAATATACCGGGTATATTGCATTCTCTACCGAAAAACAACTCATGGGGTGTATAATTCGTAGTACTATGTGGTGTCGTGTTGAAAACGAACACAGCGTACGGGAGCCGTTCGTCCCAGTTTGACTGCGCTTTATTGATATAATGTCTTAGGAATTCCGTAATGGTACGGTGTGTTCTCTCCAGGGCCCCGTTTGATTGTGGATGATAACACGAAGTCTGTACTCTCCCAATCCTTAACAGTTTGCACACTCTGGTCAGTGTGTCACTTAAAAATTGACTACCTTTATCACTAAGTAGTACCGAAGGTATACCAAATCTCAAAATCATTCTTTCTTCAAGGACACGAGCTACTGTATCAGCTTCCTGTCTTTCTATCGGCTCTGCCACAATGAACTTGGTTAGAGCATCCTGGAAGGTTAGTATATACCGATTATTTCGATCTGTTGCCGTTAATGGACCTACTAGATCGATATCACACCGATCGAACACACTTTCTGGCGTAGGTGTTATCACCAGAGGCATTTTTGTCTTGTTTTGAGGTTTTTTTTTTTTTTTTTTTTTTTTTTTTTCAACTAGCACATTTCCTAATATAGTCCTCAATATCATTCTTCATACCGATCGTAGGTTCTTACGATCCCCTGATGACCACCTATGGGTGAGTCATGGAATTCCCCCAAAATTGCAGCTATTTCTTCGGCAGTTATTTACTCCTGGGCGTCTTCCTCGGCAACTGGCTTTTCTACACTTACGCCTTCAGTTGATTCGGAATCCGCCGCAACTAATGCTCTTATTGTCGATAGTGCGTCTGCGACCTGATTGTTCTTGCCCTTCTTGTACACAATTTCGTATTCATACTCTTCTAAATGAAATAAATCGCAATCTGCGATGTTATGGCTTCACTGTATTAGGTTTAGATGGAATACCAAACTGTGGCGAATGAAAATTTGTGCCCGGCCGGGGTTCGAACCCGGGATCTCCTGCTTACTAGGCAGACGCGTTGACCACTCCGCTACCTAGGACAGAGTGATCAGCCAAACTGCAGAGGACTCTTCCCTGCACGTCTCCCGCCACACAAAAATCTCAATTCGCCACGCTGTCTCTTCCCTATACCTCAGCCCTATGGAGATTTGTGTGTGGCGGGAGACGTGCAGGAAAGAGTCCTCTGCAGTCGGGCTGATCACTGTGGTCAACGCGTCTGCCTAGTAAGCAGGAGATCCCGGGTTCGAATCCCGGCCGGGCACAAATGTTCATTCGCCACAGTTTGGTATTCCATCTAAACCTAATACAGTGAAGCCATAACATCGCAAATTGCGATTTATTTCATTCATTTGAACGCTGAAATTCGTCAAAAATATATATAATTGCATACTCTTCTAGTTTCAATCGGAACTTCATTAGGCGTGAAGAGGGGTCGCTAATATTACCGATCCACTGCAGTGGTTTGTGATCTGTGCAAACAGTAAAATGACGACCAAACACATATTGTCGAAAATGCTTAACTGCCCAAACTGGCCAGTAATTATCTCTCAATTGTACTATAATTTCGTTCTGCATTATTCAGAGTTCTGGACGCATAGGCAACTGGCAGTTCCTTACCTAATTCTCCTTGACTAAGTACAGCCTCGATAGCGCCCTGGCTAGCATCTATGGTGATTATAATTTTTTTTTGAAAAATAGGGATACTGTAGGATAGGTGGCTGAAGTAACTTCTCCTTCAGCACCTGAAACGCATTCTCTTGTTCAGCACCCCATTCATACTTGACCCCCTTTTTTAATAGCTCGTGAAGTGGCTTTGCCACTTTACTGAAATCACTCAAAAAACGCCTATAGTAACCAATTAGCCCCAAGAAACTCTTTAATTCCTTTGTTGTTTTAGGTTGAGGGTACTCTGACACTGCTTTCAACTTGTTGGGATCTGCTTTTAAACCTGTCTCAGTTAAGACATGTCCTAAATAGGTAACCTCCTTTCTCAAGAATTCACACTTATCAACCTGTAATTTCAAATGATGTTTCCTTAGTCTTTCGAAAGCTTCACCCAATCGGGCATTGTGCTCTTCCAAAGATGAACCAAAAATTACAACATCGTCTAAGTAAATAAACATTTTCTCACCTTGCAGCCCCATTAGCACTGAATTCATTAATCGTTGAAATGTGGCAGGCGCAGAACGGAGTCCCATGGGCATTCTTTTATACATGTAATGGCCATAGGGTGTGCTAAATGCAGTAATTTCCCTGTCATTTTCATCTAATAATACCTGATAGTACCCTTTAGCCAAATCAAGGGTTGAAAAATATTTTGCTTTGCCTAGTCCACCCAGAATCTCATCGATACGTGGGAGGGGGAAAACTGTGTTAATCGTAATATTATTTAGTTTCCGAAAATCGGCTACCATCCTCCATTTCTTCTTTCCTGACGCATCTACCTTTTTTGGTAGCATAATTAACGGAAGGTTCCACGCAATAGTGGAAGGCATAATTATATCGTCCTCCAACATCTGATTTATTTCCTGTTGTAATGCTTCTTTCTGTGCTGCCGGAATTCGATACGAACGAGAGCAGATTACTCGCCCCTCTGCTTCAGGTACCAATTTTATATGGTGCCGAACAGTATCTGTATATGTCAACTTATCCCCAAGCAGATGAAATATATCATTATACGCAGAACATATCTCTATTATGGACTGCGTCTCAATGGCATTTAAATGATCCAACCGTAAATTCTCCTTTAACAAGCTAATTCTTGATTTCTTTTCTCTATTGACCGTGTCTATCTTACGCACAGTCTGCTCCGGACCCGTACTGAAATTCGGAACTGCTTCTACTTTAATTTCAGGCATCTCAATTGAAACTGTCTCTTCCAGAGTGTTTAACACACTACTTAAACAGAAACTCTTTTGTACTCGCACCAGCGCCTTCCTGTAACTCTTGTTTCTCTATGATGCCTTCTGTTAGACTAGTATCTACAACCTTTATTCTCAAAATTCTCTCTTCATGTGGACCGATCTCTATAGTTGCCACGTGGCCTGTCTTTGGCGCCGCGTCTTCTATTTCCCGACTGTGGCACCGCTGCCTACCGGAACTTTGTGTACTTCGCCCTTATGTTGACATACTTTTGCGTCTCCGCGAGCTATGTATTCTACTGCATTTACACTTCGCAGGTTCAAAATCTGTCTTGGCGCCTTTTGCTTCTATCTCCGTACACAACTGTAACAACCTATCCCCGATTCTTAGGGTTCCTCTGGCGTAATCAATCACTACGCCGTGCTTAGTAAGGACGTCTCTACCCATTAAACCGGTATAGGGGGTGTCTAGCTCCACACCTACCAAATGAAACTCATGTTTCACCCTTAGTTGATTATCTATTTCAAGATCTAGAATTACTGTACCATACGTATGAATGACTGGACTTGTGATCCCTTTAATTTTTATACTTTCTTCCGGTCTATATCTGACCTGGCTTCGGAGATACTTTGTATTAAACAAGCTAATCTGGGCGCCATTGTCTAAAAGCAACCTTATTGGACTCTCTGTATTATGTGCACATTGCAGTTCCACAAATTCATTTTTACTTTTGCAGTTAACTTTAAATACTCTCCCCAACTCAGCATAAGGCGACTGCAATCTTATGCTTTTCGGTAGTTTTCCTGCTTTGTATTTTTCAGGGATGACCCCGAGCTTTCAGTACACTCTCTGGCCATGTGCCCTGGCCTATGACACACGAAACAAACAAAAGGCTTTGCCTCCTTACAAGGACCTCTGTGCCCCACTAAATTGCAACTTTCGCATCTAACTGGTTTCTGCGTCACTGTCTCTCGAGAGGCTTGAGCAGTTTCGACCTTGCGAATTCTTTTCTCAAGCCTACAGTCTCGTGTTAAATGCTTGCCACAGGTTTTACAGTTGATTTGACTTCGGCAATCTTTAGCCGTATGTCCTACACGCCCACATACGAGGTGTGTTAGAGGCGACATGGCTATCAGCATCTGCATTGTTACACTGGCAATCTTTTACTGAAACTCGCAACCTAGCGCGAACTTCAATGCGAGAATCTTATAGTTGTTTCCACAACGAAATCCTGTCTCGTAATCTTGCAGAAAATCCAAAGAAATTCTGGTCATATGTGAAGTACACTAGCGGCAAAACACAAACAATACCTTCACTACGCGATAGCAATGGTAATACTACCGACGACAGTGCTGCTAAGACAGAATTACTAAACACAGCTTTCCGAAATTCTTTCACCAAAGAAGACGAAGTGAACACTCCAGTATTCAATCCAAGAACAGCTGCCAGCATGCGAAACTTAGAAGTAGATGTTCCTGGAGTAGTAAAACAACTTAAGTCACTAAACAAAAATAAATCTTCCGGGCCAGATTGTACACCAACTAGATTCCTCTCAGAGTATGCTGATGCAATAGCTCCGTACGTAGCTATAATTTACAACCGATCACTCAGCGAAAGATCCGTACCCAAAGATTGGAAAGTTGCCCAAGTTACTCCAATATTCAAGAAAGGCAACAGGAGTGATCCCCAAAATTACAGGCCTATCTCATTGACGTCGATTTGCAGTAGGATTTTGGAACATATACTTTGTTCGAATATTATGTACTACCTCGAAGAGAACGACCTATTAACCAATAGTCATCACGGATTCAGAAAGTATCGCTCTTGCGAAACACAGCTTGCTCTTTAATCACATGAAGTGTTAAGTGCCATCAACAAGGGATCTCAAATCGATTCCATATTTCTGGATTTCCAGAAGGCTTTTGATACTGTACCCCACAAGCGGCTTCTAATGAAATTGCGTGCTAATGGAATATCTCCCCAATTGTGCGATTGGATTCACGATTTCCTATCAGAAAGGACACAGTTCGTTGTAATTGACGGTAAGTCATCGAGTAAAACAGAAGTGATATCTGGCGTTCCACAGGGAAGCGTTAGAGGTCCCCTACTCTTCCTCGTGTTTATAAACGATTTAGGAGATAATCTGAATAGCTCCCTTAGACTGTTCGCGGATGATGCTGTCGTTTATCGGTCAGTGAAGTCAACAGAGGATCATAAGCAACTGCAAAGCGATTTAGACAAAATTTCTACTTGGTGCGAAAATTGGCAATTGACACTAAATAAAGAAAAGTGTGAAGTAATACACATGACCAATAAAAGAAATCCGCTGAACTTCAATTACGCGATAAATCAGTCAAACCTTCAGGTCGTAAATTCTACCAAATACCTAGGAGTTACAATTACGAACAACTTTGACCGGAGAGAACACATAGAAAATATTGTGGGGAAGGCGAACCAAAGGTTACGTTTCATTGGCAGAACGCTTAGAAGATGCACCAGCTCCACCAAAGAGACTGCCTACATCACACTTGTGTGTCCTCTCTTGGAGTACTGTTGCCCCTTGTGGGACCCTCACCAGGTGGGACTGACGGAAGATATTGAGAAGGTTCAGAGAAGGGCAGCTCGTTTTGTTTTATCACGTTACGGGGGGGGGGGGGGGGAAGCGTCACGGAAATGTTGCACGAATTGGGGTGGAAATCATTAAAAGAAAGACGTTATTCATTGCGGCGTGATCTGCGAAGTTTCAATCACCGACTTTTAGTTCTGAATGTGAAAATATTTTGCTAGCACCCACCTACTTATGGAGACATGACCATCCCAATAAAATAAGAGAAATCAAATCGAAAACGGAACGATTTAGGTGTTCTTTCTTCCCGCGCGCTATTAGAGAATGGAACGGTAGAGAAAAGTTATGAAAGTGGTTAATGAACCCTCTGCCAGGCACTTAAATGTGATTTGCAGAGTATCTATGTAGATGTAGATGTAGAAGTGGCCATGACTTACTTTCTTGTTGGTGAGCAGTGTCAAGGTGAGATGCGGTGGGCAGAGCTGAGATTGCGGGCCGCTTTGCTGGCTGCTGCGTGCTGCTGCGTTGACCACGGCGTCGAGTTGCTATCAGCTGCTGTGGGCGGTGCCCGGCTGAGGAGCCCACGCCACGGACGCTCCGGCGTCGCGCTGCAGTGTCGCGCTGCTATCCGACCGACCTTCCGGAACCCCGCGTTGCCGTGTAGTCGCGAAGGCGGTTGCCTGATGACCCCCCGTTGCCACGGAGTCGTGAAGACTGGTTTCCTGCCTCGTGTCTTCCGTTATCTTCTCTCTTCTCGCTCCATCTGTTCTCACGGGAGTGCGAATGCTGCTACTAATAAAGTCTCTAAGCCGTCAGTACAGTCATGACATCGGGCTGAGTACAAACGAAGTTCCCTCTATTTCAAAATCAGGAATAGCAACCCCACACCTGGCACCATAAAGTGTCCCTATGTGGTGTCATACACAGGAAAGAGGGAAGAGGTAGCAAGGTCAGTCTGCATGTCCCGAGCGGAAAGGAGTGATTGCAGAGAGACAGTATGGGCATCTAGTAGAAATGCGGATTACGGGACTCGAGAGGATACTTGTTTAGAAAACTTTATGGAACTCCTAGGTACCTTGCATTGAATTTATTGCATCCCATACTAAGTCTACTACACTGGGGTTAGTTATTTAAAAAACCAAGAAGTATAAATCGTTTGCCACAGCAGAAGCCAGTAATTACGTTCCCTAGCAGCATCCCCTAGACAGACGCACTCCCCGCGAGAAACAGATTGTCATGGAGCACCCCGAGGCCGACGGCGATAGTCACGGGCTGGCGCCCGACTCGTCTGACTGAGAACTCTCCTTTTGATCCAAACCCGGGGGTTTTAACGGCTGGTGTGGGTGCACCTCTTTTCCCCACTTTCCGACAGTTAACAATTTCCTATTGGCCGCTGCTTGGTTCATCCAATCTAAATTGTGGCTTGCCCTCTCTCTGAGTCCTCTAGCGAACCACATTTCAGCCTTGTCCTTTCTGCCATTCCCCGGGTGGGGAGGTAGCTTGTTTGTGCACTAACAAAATCCATACTTGGTAGCAACGTTGTTCAGCTGAAAGTAAAACGTCACGACGCTACCCAATATGGGCAACAACAACAATGTTTTACGTCAGTTGGCCACGCCTTAGGCTCAGCCTTAGGCCACGCCTCAGGGGAGCTGTTGACTTGCAGTTTTTCTTCTTTACCCTCTCACTCTAGCCTCGTGAAACCACTGACATTGCTGTTACCAAGTGACTGGTATCACCTTTGATACATACATTAAAACGTGCCTGTTGGCCACCAAGTACGAATGTAACGTCTTACAACAGCGTCTAGACGCTATATGAAGTTACGCCCATCTTCTCCGAAAGGTAACCTACACCTTGGGACGGTGGCTGAGGGCATCAGCAGTTCGCTAGGAGATTTCTTTAGTGCCTACATCCCGTAAGATATCCGTGTCTGTTTTAGCCTGTTATCTGCAATGGTCTCTATTTCTCAGCCTGGAGTGCGTCTCTGTGGCTCACACAGCCTCTCAACAATTCCAACAGTAAAATCAATATATGCCAAAACCAATGAAGCACCAAGAACTCGAGGCCGTCACATGTGCATTGCCATAGCATGGCAATGCACCCTATAAAGCCACTTTTACCACGAACTTTCTTGTCTCAGTTGACTACTAGAGACGAGTGTGTCTATTGCGGTGCCCCGCCGGCCGCGGTGGCCGAGGTGACTGAGGCGCTCAAGTCACGGTCAGCACGGCCACTACGGTCGGGGGTTCGAATCCCCCCTCGGGCATGGATATTTGTGCCGTCCTAGTTCGTAAGTAGTTTGTAAGTTTAGGGACTGATGACCCCTTAGTTAAGTCCCATAAGCTTAACAAACATTTTTTTGCGGTGCCCCTGGCGTGATATTCCCGTACTGCGTCTCGCCTGTCTCACGTAGTCGTTTTCGTTGAACAACAAAACTGTAGAGCTGTCTGCTATATAGTTCCCTAACTGAATGAAGATGAGGGCACTTTTTACGCAGGAGCAGGAAAAGGATAATTGAATTTATTAAAGACGAAAGGGTAATTCATAGTTGATGTTCTCCTCGAATGCCATGTAGCAAATTTTATACAAAATGGAGAACCTAAATAAGAGCAACAGTGTCATTCAAACTTGTGAAAACTTAAACATTTATTTGCTGAAGAAACTTTATACTGGAAAATACTTAAACAATATCGAAAATGCAATAAAAAATCGCGCGGCAGTAGCCGAACGGTCTGGAGCATTACATTACGGATCGCGCGGGGCCTCCCGCATCGGAGCTTCGAATCCTCCCTCGGACATGGATATGTGTGTTGTCCTTAGGTTAGGGACTGATGACCAACGCCGCGGTGGAGTAGCCGAGCGGAAGCCGGGCGCCGTGGCACAGCGCGCCCGGTCAGGGGGCTCAACGCCCTCTGTAATAAAAAAGCTGAGCCAACAACACACCGAACAAAAACGAACAAACACGAGCAACGTCCGCAACGAACAGGACTACCCATAGAACACAAAAAAAAATTAAAAAACAAAAAGCGGTCTAAAGAGTCTCGCTGCGGAGCGCGCGGCTGCTTGCCGTGGAGGTTCGAGTCCTCCCTGGGGCATGGGTGTGTGTGTTTGTCCTTAGGTTAGTGTAACTTAGTTTAAGTAGTTTGTAAGACTAGGGACTGATGACCAACGCAGCTTGGTCCCATATAATTACAAACATGTGAACATTTTTGCAGTAAAAAGCGACTATTTAGTTTTCATACCTCGTTTGCCTGCTAAAGGCTAAAACATAACGAAAATAAGTTTCTCATCTAATAATTCTGACTCTGCTGTTGATATAATTTTCAGTAAAACACGTTTTTATATTTACGTTCGTATGTGTACATAGTAAAGGCTTTTTCCATGTAAGACGAAAATGTTTTTCTGCTTGCAAATATTTCGTCTCTTTAGCAGGAGAAAACTGGTGAAATGCGAATGCTTTCCTTGTAATATGAATGCGTTCGACCAAAATAGGTTACCTTCCGATGCTAGCAGACATAGACCAAACATAACACAGACTGCACGTGACGTCATTATACTGTAACCAAGGACTGAAACCAACATATCAGTCACGTGACTCGGGGCAGGATACCGTTTTCATCATTACGAGTACTGTGAAATGCAGCTGAGAGTTGCAGTTCTTATATTTTAAAGTGGAAATTAAGCTTGTAGAACTTTTTTTTTCAGGAATCAATCGTCAGTATTAATTTATTCACAGGTCTAGATTTCGACCACTGTGTGGTCATTATCAATGCTAAAACAAATACAAAAGAACCAGTTAGATAAAATACATATAAAGTTATAAACCAGTTGTTTTCAAGTTTTCAGTGCTTTAAGACTGCAGATGACAAATAGTCAAATGAATACTACTACAATGGAAAACATGAAAACCGAAAAGTCTGAAGACAACAAATTTGTAAATACGTTTTCTTTAAAAGTAAAACTATACTATGTTCGGAAAGTAAAGTGTCATTATCCAATTATGTTATATAAATAAAGATGAAGAAAAAAAGAACACTAAAAATAAACTTTACCGATACATCTTAATATATATATATATATATATATATATATATATATATATATATATATATATATATATATATATAATTGAAGTGTTTGTGCCTAGATTTCACTCTCAGTCAAAACTAGACATCGCAAACGAATAGTGTTTGTATGTGGTAGTAGGTATCAGTTTCCCAATGTGCACTATGGTGGGAGAGGGTTGATAACGATAAGGGGGTGATGGCTTATAAAGGCCAACATAATTCTTAGATTGTATGTTTCTCTGAGTGACCCATCCGAATACATCAAAGACATTGTAACAATCATTTTGAGAGTGTATGCACCTACCTGGTTTTGGATTAAACCACATCCAAATGCATGTGATGGAGCAAGAAATTTCTGGTATATTACCAATCTTTTAAGAGATGGTGAGATAAACAAACAACACAAGGAAATTATGAGAAAAGTATTGAAAAACAATTGTTACTTTGCTCACCCTGAAAATATCCTTCTTTCTATGATGACAGATATAAGGGAATAGTGTAGAGAGAAGGCAATTCAGAAAATCACTCAGGCATGAGTCACCTTCGAGCAACTCAGAGACTTACAGTTGCCACTGATTCTTAATTTAGAAGCAGAAGATTACGTGACTATGGTTAATTGGCAAAGTAAGCCAATTACATCTCCTCCACTTCTTATAAATGTAACAAATGGGGAACTGCTTCAAGCTCTTGATTAACCACTCCCAATGGATCCTATATCATGCCACAATCAGGGTGTTGAACATGCTGTGAATTTGGTGACTCAAGCCGCTCAATTCAGAGTGGGTTAAGTTGACAGGCATAAATTTATTTTAAATGTCCAGGAATCAAGGAATGTACCTTCCAACATTTGACTGGAAATGACAGTGGTGTTAATGCCTTAAGTGCTCCAAAACGTGTGTTTTCTGCATTTTCTTAATACTAACAGTTTCATTATAACCATTAAAATTATGAACATTGTAGTTCCTTTTAATTATGTATTGTATATAATTTTCCAAGTTAATAACATAATATGCCATCAAAAGACATTATCTTTATTGTTTTGGTGGCTGTTTTAACCTAGATTGTTTTGAATAAAATATTAATTTGGTAACAATGTAATCACTATGGATGGCAATAATATATCTTCTGTGTCATCTCTTCGTATCTAAGACAACATTTTCTCGGGCATAGTAAGCTACTTTTCGCTATGTGCTTCTAGTAAAAGAAAATGGTATTTTTGTGTAAAATTTCAGTGATTAAGGGGGGGGGGGGGAAGTGGTATGTTGTGCGAGAAGAAGGCGTTATCGCACAGTGTTTCTTTTTCATTGCCTTATTAATGGGAGCGTAACGAACCCCAAGCAATATGTGGAATACCAATGTAGAATTTCGACACCCCCCTTTTGGACAATCTAAAGAACTGTGTTCTTGAAGCAATATACACATTTAACGTCAGTGTTCGGGAGACCTTGAAACCAAAGTGAATCAAAAGTATCTTTGATATGTGTACATTCAACAGGTAAACTTTGTCAAGTCTGTTACTAAACGTCGCAGTGAATTTTACCGGTGTTTGGAGCTACACACCCAAATATCCCTCAAATAAAACGTATTAACTAATTCTTTCAGATCTCGATTATAATGAGGAGACTGATCAAAGGGACGTAACACAATATTCAAGTGGCCGCCTGACAGAAATATTCCTAGGATTCTGAAGCAAAAGTTAAGGCTGTCCTTATTTCGAGCACTCTACCGTTTTCAGCGTAATTTATAACTACAGTTAGATGAAAAATATTACAACGTATCTCAGGACCAGAATCAATAATTACAAAATCAATAATAGGGATTTCTTCACAGTAAAATACTGCAGAGCCTTTGGAATCTTCAGAAGATACATTAAAATACATTTAGAAACCAGGGGGAAAGAATGTTATAAATAAAACCTGAAATACTACACCAGCATCTCAATCATAAGTAAACTGGCTGAGAGCAGCAAACGTAGCTTAGATTCAGTACGATTTAAATTCGAAGTGACAAGTGTGTATTCTTGAGTCATTTACCAGCTTGAGATGACAATAATATTACAAAAACTCTGTCAGTTGCAAAATCCATGGATCTGTCCGAGGGACGCAGATGTTTGCTTCGCGATTTTTTGCATGAATCAGAGCAAACCGATTGTACCCCGCTGGCTACTTCGACCGTAAGGGATTCTCCCCTCAGAAGCCGGGGGTGTAGGTAGATTATGCATGCACAAAGAATGTCTCAGCGTGTACAGGACAAGAGAATGTGAATTTTTACACATATGGAATGACTCTCTCATCTGACGACAAAGCTGAAATAACCGGTGGTGACTCATTCTGCGTAATTTCCAGACAACAGACATTCGGAAGGTGGCGAAACTGAAGTGCCTTCGGCAGCAGTCAACCCGAAGACATGGAGGGCTTCCTCGGACTGCATACGTTACCCCATATCTAAACGAAAAACTATAGGTACAGATTTGTATGCCATTACACCACAGTTAAGTATAACATACCAAAACTGTTTCTACCTTCATACAAAAAATTAAAAATGTAAAGAAAAAAGTTTATAATGAAATCGATGCCTTGGATATAATAAAGGAGAAACGCGTATATCAATCAAATATTGTTTTATTTCAGTCGCAATAGGCAGGCAAACGAATAATAATCGATAGAACATTATTCAACTGAGGCCGAAATAATTAAAGATATTCTGGAGGCTGTTTGAACACTTAATATTCAGGGTGTCCAGAAAAAGACTTCCCGATTTCAAAATTAAAATATCTCGAAAACAAAGATCGATAGACGAATGCAGTAAACGGTATGTTTATTGTGAAAGCTGTAAGAAGTTTATACAGAAGTTTGAAATAATAGTTACAAAAGCTGCTAACAGATGACGCTGTAATCGCCATACGTAATGCCTAGTATAAATAGTGATCCGAAGCCCAGAGAGATCAGTTCCACTACTGAAAAGTGAAATGAGGTTAGCGTACCGAAGGAAGAGATTAAAACCATGTGCTCCATTGAACAACGCGTTTTTCTGGTGCTAGAGTACCACAGGTTAGAAGAGAGTCCTACGGCAACAAGGCGAAGTTTTCAATCACGATTTAATGTTCCAAAAGGACCCGATGCGAAATCCATTCGTACGCTCTTCGCAAAATTTCAACGAAGAGGCAGCGTAACTGATGATCTAGTGGGGCATGTTGGCCTCAAGCAAACCGCAGTTACGCCTGAAAATATCACCACAGTTTCTGGAATTATTCAGCGAAATCCAATGTCATCCGTCCGTAGAATTGAATCTGAGACTGGTTTGAAGCGTTCCAGCACGCATAAAATACTGAGAAAGAGCCTACACAATTTTCCATTCGATATTCAAATGCTCCAAGCCATACCCGTACGAGCTGTGCAACAAAGGGTTGCCTTTGCTTATCAGATGCTCACAATGATTGATAGTGAAGGATTTGATGTTGGCTGCATCTGGTTTACAGATGAAGCTCACTTCCACCTGAATGCATAAGTGAATAAGCAGAACTGGCGATTTTGGGGTCCCGAAAAGCCATATTGGTGTGAAGCGAAACCCCTGTATTCTCCTAAAGTTACTGTGTGGGCTTCAGTATGCAGCAGAGGCATTATTTGCCCTTTTTCATTCGAGAAACGGTCACCGACGCACGTTACGTTGCAATTTTGGAACAATTTGTCGACACACAGCAAGCGTTAGAGGATCGAGCAGGTACTGAATGGTGTATGCAAGATGGAGCCCGACCACATCGGACCGAAAAAGTGTTTCGCTTTCTTGAGGAATACTTCGGGAATCGAGCCATTGCTTTGGAATATCCCAAATTTACTGGTGCAAGCATGGATTGGCCTCCATATTCGCCGGATTTGACTCCCTGTGACTTTTTTTTTTTTTTTTTTTTTTTTTTTGTGGTGCACAGTGATAGACATGGTCTACATGAAGCATCCCGCCACGCTGGACGAGCTTGAATCGGCGATCTCTGTGGCATGTGAATCCATTTCGGTTGAGACACTACGAAATGTGATGGCGAATTTCATTCTTCGTTTGCGCCACCTATGTAGTGCCAATGATGAACATTTTGAAAACATTGTGATGTGATTGTTTGCAAAGAGTGTTTTCATACGATTATTTGCTGATATCAGCTGTACAGCGTACAGCGCCATCTGTTAGCAACTTTTGTAACTATTATTTCAAACTGCTGTATAAACTTCTTACAGCTTTCACAATAAACATACTGTTTACTGCATTCCTCTATCGATCTTTGTTTTCGAGATATTTAATTTTGAAATCAGGGAGCCCTTTTCTGGACACCCTGTAGTATGATGGTCCGACAGGACCGGCGCAAGTCACGTTCGAAACGTGCGGCTGCTCGGGGCGGCACATCAGCGGGATAGCAACAGAGGACCGTGTTGGACAAGGCGAAGGAGAGAAGCCTAGGGGAATTTTGTAACAACTCATTTCTCTGTTTTGAGAGTAGACGTATTGTTGTTTACGTCATCGCTGACTATGGAAGCTATTTTTTTTTATTTGTTGCCTTTAGTTCTAAAAGAAACGTTCAAGCCATTGTTGCATTCTTTACGAATGAAAAATACCGTACAGTATTCGTATTGGCAGTTTGCTGATGGAGTCACTGCTGAACAGATGCAATTTTATTGCTTTTCCTAATCTTGGAAAAAGAATCGCGTCACAATTTGTTGTAACTCGCGACTATAGGGTTATTTAAATGTCCAAATGTTTGTAAATCTATGCGACTTAACTACTCTGGTCATCAGTTCCTAGGCTTACAAACTGTTTAAACTGAATATCAACAAATAATACAATCCCTTGATCGATTGTTTGGATGCCATCTCACAACTGTATGAACTATCGCACTAAAGTTTCCGCTCCAGTTGTCAAAATGTAAAAATGTCCGAACGACATGTTTCTGGCCTACATTAGCCCATTCTCAAGTTCTAAAAAGAAGAAAGCCAAGGAAAACGTAAATTAAAACGAAAGCACTAAAACATTAAGTACGATCCATGTCATTATAACAAAGTATGTTCATCCTGGAAAGGCTTACCTTGAATTCTAAAACATATCTGCCCTAAGGCAACGTCAATTGTAAAATATTTGTGGCATATGTGCAAATCAACAAATAAATATTCCTCACAGTATAACATGTGGGTAGTTGGAGGCACAGTTGTGGACTGCAAAATATCTGCTCTGCTATATCAGAGATAGTCCAAACGCAACCCATTACCAAAAGATAAACTTACCATATTACTACTATCGAAAGTAAACCCGTCTAAAAACACAATTTAAAATGTATCCAAAAACCTTCTAACAGTAAATCAGCCAACCCCAACGCAAAGGAACCAAATGGGAGGGGAAGTTTCACTGTTTGTCGAGAAGGACGTTACCAAAATGAGACCAGAAATGTCCTTTAGACAATTCCGTGCTCATTTAATATGCTATTCGGTTCTTTTCTTAACGCACAAAAAATTTCAACCTCCTCCAGGTTAGACAGCAACCATCCCTTATCCTCATAATGTATTGGCCTCATACTGTTATTAATATTGCCCAACGAATGCCGTTCATTTTTTAGATGCTTCGCCACCGCCGAAGAGCCATTCTCAACCTTGTTATGCTCTTTAAATCGAATTTTAAAATTCCTACCAGTCTGTCCCACGTATTTCATTTCACAGCCTAAACATTTCACTTCATATACTCTCGCTTTCCCCGCCCAATCGTCTCCTGAATCAACCTTGTGTTTCAACCTCTGTTAGGACTGACAAGAGATTACTAGGTAGGTGCTTTAGACCACTTTTTTTTTTTTTTCAGCTAACACCGCGTTGCAGCCAAAGCAACTACACGGACTGTCTTAAAGCACGTCTCCCTCCACGCCACATACTTTAATTCTGCCTCATGTACCCTGTGAAATGCGTATCAAACTGCCAGGGCTCTCCTACACTGGAATAGCACCCCAGCAAAGAACGCGAATAGGAACTATCCCGCCTGAGGTGCTATTCCAGTGTAGGAGAGCCCTGGCAGTTTGATACGCATTTCACAGGGAACATGAGGCAGAATTAAAGTATGTGGCGTGTAGGGAGACGTGCTTAAGACAGTCCGTGTAGTTGCTTTGGCTACAACACGGTGTTAGCTGTCTAAAGCACCTATCTAGAAAGTAGGAGGTCCTGGGCTCGAATCCCGGCCGCCACATAAATTTTACTCCATGCCTCTCCTTATGTTTAATACCTTTGTTTAAACTGACTTATGCTAAGGACAACAAATTCACCCATGCCTGATGGAGGACTCGAACCTCCGACGGCGAGCAGCAATGTGCCTTGGAACGCTCGGCCACTACAGAGCGCCTCTAGGGCTGTAACTGACATTGATGTAATGCGTAAATGCTTTTCATGGCCAGTAGAATTAGACTTGTCCGACTGGAAGCTTAAAATATCTCGAAAAAAATTCAAAATGTTGGGATTCGGGAATTGTTCACGGAAGAAATAAACTTTATTAATAAAGATGCTACATTTCACTTTCCACATCAACTTTCTTCAGAAAGTCTTAACACTACTGGCAGATAATTAATTTGCATTTAATTTCTGCGATGCCACTGGTATTTATCACTGGATTTACAGGCCACTCAATTTGGATCCTACAATAGCATTTAGAAAAGATTTCAAATTCGAACTGTATTTACAAAATTTCAGCGTAATTATGATTCAGTCTTTAGCTGCCACTGTGTTTAAAATTCATTGTAGAGTCCAAATTTAGTAGATTTTTCCCCCTTATTTTGATCCATGCTACCACTCCCTTTGTGATAAATACAAAGACAGTGATGGTACCTTCTCCCAAAATATATAAAGCAAAGAGCTTACAATTGATGCACATTCAGCCAGTGACAAAGATAAATTCAGTGTCAGTAGATGATGATATTTCTAGACGTGAAGTCCTTTTCAAAATGCGTAGCCTTCTCACTCCCCTGAACGGATTCTTGAAATGTATAATGGATAATGGGGATTTCTGAAAACTCTTTAAATTACGAATGCTGGGTGCTAATGTTCATCGGTGTGTGGCGTAATAATTTGTAGTACACTGAAGCTCATGAGATTCTCCGTAAAAAGGTTTTCCCTTGGTATATATATTAGGCCTACATATATATTATATGGCTTTTACATTATTGTCAGCCACGGCGGATCAGCCGCGCGTGCTGGAGCGCCGTGTTGCGGTGCGCGCGGCAGTTCGCCGTGGGGGGTTCGAATCCCCCTTCGGGCATAGATGTTTGTGTCGTCTTTAGTATAAGGTAGTTCATAAGTAGTTCGTGAGTTTAGGGACTGATTACCCCGCAGTTAAGTCCGTTAAGCCTTACAAACGTTTGAACATTATTGTCAAACGTATTTTATTTGTTATTATTATTATTTATTGTAAAAACATGTAACAACAGAACTGCCATAAAAAGGAAAGAAACATCGACTGATTTCAACGTTACACAAGGCGGCAGTTAGGCTTGCGCCCTGTGGTCCATTGTGATTTGCGATATGACAACGTTGTCACATTACGGTCGCAGTGCCACCACGCCTGAACTGATCGAATCCACGTCTGTAGTTAACAGCCTCGAGTGCGAAATGCCGCCATAATTTCTGCGCTGACATCTTTTATATGCCAGCGCTAAAACCAGCCTTGATACTTTCTGGACGCACGCTTTATGACTTCCGGCCATAGGGTCAACTCCAGCGTACCACAAGCAGTGCCGAGTGAATCATTCAGAATGGCGAAACACCAGAAAAGTCATAAAGAAATGTTGGTTCAAGATCCCGAGACAAAAGCCAACATGCATACGTCATGAGACCGTTCATGTTTAAATGTTTGTAAATCTATCGGACCATACTGCGTGGCCATCAGTCCGTAGCTTACCAACTACTTCAATAAGTTAAACTAACCTAAGAACAACACACACACACACACACACACATATGCCCTATGGAGGACTCGAACCTCCGACGGCGAGCAACCGCGCGCTACCGTTCATGGAGAAAGGATTCGACAGACGAACACAGAGGAGACTTTCGAATATTAGACACATTTATTCTGAATTTTACGCCATAAAATGATCGAAACCACTCCTATTTCGGTATACAAATCGCATCCCGCCATAAAATCATCGAAGCCACTGCTATTTCGATATACAAATCACATCCTGCACTCTCAACCTTGGGTTATTCTCAGGGAAATCTATGAAATACGATGGCCAGTGACAGCGCCACCACACAGTTGACGCAGATGAAGCGTATTTTAAGCTGTACACTGTTAGTTCCTTCTGAGAAGTGCCGTATCTTTCATTGTACGCAGCGAACTTTAAAGATAATCGCGTAAACTTCGAAATGGTTATCCGATTGTGAGATTAGCGTTACACGCACTTTATCACCGGTAGCCTATCTGGCTGACAATCGACAAATTAATCAACGTGGGAAAGCCGCTCAACACGTGAGTAGTCACACTTAGATCCCACCTCGAAAGCTCTTAATCTGTGTCACTTTTGTCTCCATGAATCGCTCTAGGTAAATGATGGGGTGATTTCTTTTAATGAGATTTCAACTCTGTCTTCGTTCTGTGCTTCTCGTTCCGAGGTAGATTTTAAAAAAGAAAAAAAAAAAAAAAAAAAAAAAAAACATCAGTAGGGAGTCTACCACTGCTTGATCAAAAATATTTGGCATTCCCAGATCTATAGCGGGGATGGGGGGAGTTCTGCTCCGGGCGACACTCACAGAGGGGGCCAATTGGTTTCCAACTTACAATGTATTTCCCATTGTTTACTAGATACCTTAATGTTACATCCTTCTCTAAGCATAAATTCTGAGTAATGATTCAAATGTTTGTAAATCTATCGGACCAAACTGCGTGGTCATCAGTCCGTAGCTTACAAAGTACTTAAACTAAGGTAAACTAACCTAAGGACAACACTCACACCCATGCCGCAGGGAGGGCTCAAACCTCCGCGGCAAGCAACCGCGCGCTCCGCAGCGAGACGCTTTAGACCGCTCGGCTACTCCACCGCGGCGGTAATGATTCAAGTTTCATGTAATACATTAATTTGTACTTGTCTTTTGTACTTTGTGTTTATCTTATCGCTGCATTTATGGTCTTGGTGTGTATTCTTCTATCTAATATATAAAGCAGAGTGTCCTTATATTTGTACGTGTTGCATACAAATCTACAGTTTTGTTCCAATCTTTATGAAATTTTGTACACGTAAGCTTCAATCCATGAGGACTGTCGCCGTAAGTGTTAGAATCACATACGATATATAGTTCACGAGATATGACTTCATAAACAATGAGATGCGCGAAAAACTGATGAATTTTGCGACAATCTGCTCATTTTCTCCTAAACCATTGGACCGTTTTCAACCAAATTTGGTACACACATTCCTTACCGTGAGGTAACAATTGATGCATGGTTAAGAATCACATACGGCACATGGTTCAAAAGATATTACGTCATAACCAATATAAATGGAAAAAATTCCGTATAATGCGGCGAGACTTTCGAAATACACTGTGTGAGAATGACAGTACTTAGCAACTTGCAACAAACTTTAAACATAATTTCAAACCTTTATTAAACTTTTTCTCGCTGGCAACCATAGTAAAATGATGAAAGGAAAAAAGTTTCTCTCTTACGGCTTTTCCGCTGTTTATGGAGTAAAACTACGGCTCTCAGTATGACGATAAAATTTATAATTTGAACACTACAATTTGTAGCGACAGGAAATTTTACAGCCAGTATACACATATATAGTTGAATGTAGCTTCTAAATTGCATCACATTCCAACTCGTAGTTCCTGAGATATGAGAACATAAACAGTAACGTTCCGCTGTTCATCGACTAAAACTACGGCTTTCGGTATGACGTTACATTTTATAATTTCTACACTACAAATTGTAGCTGCAGTAAATTTTACAGACAGTATAGACGCATATAGTTGAGTGTACCTTCTAAATTGTATATCAGTACGACACGTAGTTCATGAGATATGAGCTCCTAAACCGAACGTTCATCGAAAACAGACTCTTGCCGTACCAAGTTTACTTTACTACTGACTGTATTCCCAAGAGAGTTTACAGACTTACAGCCCTTATATAAATGAATACATACCTGAAATATGGCAGACATAAATAAATAAATAACCATGCAACGCCAGGTTTTCAGCTAGTGTTCAAATAAAGAAAGAATTCCAGCAATTCATTTTGTAAACTTTAATCACCCATAACACTCTCCTTACAATGTTCCGTATAATTCGAAATCTCTCCAAAACAAATGTCTTTTTTCAGAAGCACCAATATCACAATACAAAAATTGCTTTACAAACATATTGTTTACAATAATGGTATTAATCGAATTACAATTAACAATTATAACATTAAATGGTTTTACATACACCAAATATTGGAATACACAAAGCATATAGGTATAACTTAACAGATGCTTTGCATTAAATCTTATAAATACGAATACATATATAAATTAATAATGTGAAATGGTTATTAATGCTTACTTAATTACATAGGTGAATTTCAGTGTTCCTAGCATTTCCATAGCGTCTATACAGAGGGAATAATTAGTTCTAAGTCTCAAAATGGACAATACTTTTGTTATTCACGAAATATTACACAGTTTCATATAGCTCAGATTGCGTTATACATTGCTTTATTTATGTTTTTACACTAGTTTCACTGATTTTCGGTTTGATAATTCTTTAATGGACATTTACAGACATAAATCAGTTATTTAAGACCTGAGTCTCTTCCCTATATTCGTTAATTCAGTGTGGACTTATTTAGAACTTTCTGGAAAGCAAGACGTAATTTAACACGTTATTTTATTAAATAACCATTAAAATTACCATCAAAACTTCAAATTACTCAGTCTGAAACCTATACACAGTTTATCAATCTGTACACTCACGGTACATTTTATCTCACAGTTTAAACAGTTCATTATGAAATCATACACAGTAATTGTCATCTCACTAATTATCACACTAAAGATTAAGCAGTTTGTCTACGTGTTTAGTTCTTTTAAATTGAATCACACGATACCCTGTCTCCACTTTTATCGGATAGTTTCATGAAATGGCAAGAGGCCAGCAGCGCCATCCAGCCATTATTAATATGGGTTAGCCAACACGATATTGATCTACAAATGCAAATTAAATATACACTAAGCAACACCAACGAGGACCAGAGATATCACAGACAAGTTTATTTGCGAGATGACATGTTGTAAAAATATTGGTTGATTGAAAATACACTCCCATTTGAAGTAAGGAAGACGATGATACCAGTACTGAGTGTTTCCTCTATTACTCGCTACAACCGCTGATCTATGTCTCAAGATTAAATGAAAGATAGACTGGATTTCTTGTTGGAGTATACCAATTCGTACTGTTTTCACATACGGCCAAATGTGATCTGGTGTAGCAGGAGTGGTGTACCGCAGATCAGTCATTCGGTAATGATCGACCACACGTTTTCGAAAGGCGGGAAAACGGAGGCCAACGTTGCAATGTGGCCGTCGGTTAGCTCCGAAAGTATGGATAGACAACATTCTGCGACACTTCAGAGATGTAACGATCGCTAGCTAGTGCATTGGCAATGCATATTTGTGGAGGGAGAATGAGCGATCCACTACCATCTCCAAGTCATAATAACTGACAAAGTATGGCAATGATAACACAACAGTTTATCAGGACGGTGTCTTCAGAAATGAATCCGACCATCGCGCTGCTTTAGGTAGAATCGGGTTCGCTTGTATGTTCAAATGTTTGTAAATCTATCGGACCAAACTGCGTGGTCATCAGTCCGTAGGTTACATACTACTTAAACTAAGGTAAACTAACGTAAGGACAACACACACACACACACACACACACACACACACACACACACACACACACACACATGTCCCAGGGAGGAATCGAACCTCCGACGGCGAACAACCACGCACTCCGCAGCGAGGCGCCTTAGACCGCTCGGCTACTCCACCGTGGCGCTTGTAAAAAGAATGTCGTTCCAAACCCGAGTCTTCCTTCAGCACCGGACTAGAGTCTGGAGTCACCGTGGTGAGAGACTGGTTAAGTGTTGCCTTACGCACCGACACACTGCTTGTACTCCCGGTATTACGGTTTTTGGTGGTGGAAGATACTTTTCTATTTGAAAAAGTTCCTCTTCATATTACCTGTGCGTATTTGAAGGCGGTGAGGTCATGTTTGGTTCAGTGTTCAACTGTCGCATTTCCAGAAAATCTTGTCATTAATTTTGCACATTTTAGAATATCCAGGATTACGTCCCCTTATAGCCACGAGCCGATTCAACACACTCTGCACATGTTGCATAATATCCAAGGCGTCAAACTGTTGAATACCAGCAGCTTTCAGTCCTGTGATGGCTTTTACTGGCACTGACAAGTTGCGTAGATGTATTACAAGTTTTCAGGCAAGATATTTGTAAAATATATCTGACAGTTTTAATAGCTCAAGCTCACAACGGATTGTCTTTATTTTAGTTTAGTTGGTGCAACAAAACTCCAGTATTAAGCCAAGAACCCCACTGTTTAAGAAAAGGCAGAGGCGGAAGGAATGGCGAAGGCAGAGCTGGAAACACAGCGGTTGTTCCGGAGGAGGAGTTTTGCGCCATTTTATTCAGAGACTCCAACTACCTCCGGTTGGACATGTCGAATCGTGCAGACGTCATTTTGAAGATGAATCTTCCCGTATTTGTTTGATTTGGCAGTGTATTTTGCGTAGCACGAGAAGTAGCTATTTGCCAGCATCAATTCCATGAATATAAACGTCGATCGAAGTTTTCTAATATGAGTTTGTTATAATAAAAGTCATGCTTCCGAACGAGAGGGGTTCTCGTTTATCAAAAAAGGCCGTGTAGTGAGCTTAGATAATTTACAAAGTTAAAAACCTAGGGAAGTCGGCAGACAGCCGTCTTTCAGCCGGTATTCCCGTAGGAGGCGCCAGGCTAATCGGAGGCTGGCCGCAGGAAACGGAGGCGCTATGCATTATCGCTGGTCAGAAGGAGCTTCAGGCGAGTGCGCTTCACACGGACATTTCTGGTAGTATCGCGAGGCAACACAAATGCGGCGGTTGTTTTGAACTTGCGGGATTGTGTACGTGTCGTATTTTCGTATTCCACATAGAAGCAGGTATTATGAAGATAATTAATGTTTGCAATATTTTCTTGTAAGTGAGACAAGTCTTTATCTTAATAACAGTTTCAATTTTAATCGTAAAGTAATGTTTCTAGATATGTCAAAACGTAGATCGGATGTGTGGTAGAGGTCTTTGAGACTGCTAATTACCAACGTCAAAAGGCTACATGTAAGTTGTGTGGACGACTGTATGGCGGAAGTAGAGGAATATCTAATCTTAAAAGTCGGCCACTGTACGAAACAAGAGCTTTGTTTTATCAATGAAATCAGCAAATGAGGTCCGTGTGAACTACCGGTTACTCCCTGCTATAAAGCCTTGTTCCCTGTCCCAAACTGAGAACCGACTCGTTTCAAATTACTACAATAACAGGAAGTTAATACTACAGTGGTCAATATACATAGCAGCTCACACGTTATTACACACGGACATTAAGAAGCAAGCCACCACAATTAAAATTATCTTAGAAAGGTGGTATGAGAATCTTCTAGCATGGGAGTCTGTGTGTATGTATGAGAATTTCCGTCGCCGGCTGCTGGCTGCTCGGTACTAGTATTTCTCTGGCTTCGTATCGATAGGTAGTCGTTACCAAAGAGGTTCCTCCACCCTTTGGTTACAAGTTGGGTTCGCAATGCCCAGTTAGCGAGCCTCGGCAAGACGCGCGAGTTTAAGCTCTCCCCCACCACCACGTTTTCCTTTGTTTTTGCCGTTTTCCGGTCGGTTACCGGCCACTGGTGGCGGGCTCATGGGCCGTCTGGACATTCTGTGGCTGTGCTTCGACCTGGTAAGATGTTCTGACTTTCTTTCCTCCCTTGAGATGGTAGCGATTCGTTGTCTGGTTTGTTAGACTTCAGATCTTCAAGGTTTATTTTTCGGGATAAGTTTCTTCGATCATCTATGGAAATGTATTCAATTTTATTTCGGTGATTTGGCATAGGTAAACACAGTGAATATGCAACTAATTCGGTTTTATAACGACTGGGAATTGGTAACCTGTGTGAGACTAGCTGGCAGTGTATGAACTCTGTTTAATTTCTTTCTAGCTTTGTGGGACGTGACTAATATGCGGGAATATATTTTATCTGTGTAGTGCATGTGAAATATTCTTGTCCATTTTCTCCTTCCGTGAGTGATACATACTCCGCATGGTGTGTTCTTAGGACAAAGCCTTCAGCTACCCTGTGTCTGTTTCTACGCCCTTTAGACAAGAAATTATGCATGTATCTTTCTAATTTCCATTAGTACTTCGCGATCTCCTCTCCGTCTATTTTTAAATTGTTGTTTCGTTTCCAAACTTGAATTGCATTCAGACTCCCCCAGTAAATTCTCTTCTGGCCTTGTATGACCCCCTTTATTAGCTTGCTTATGAAATACTACGTATTTCTAGGGGCTGCATGCCGTATTTCTTAGTTGATTTACTCCGACTCTGAATTTCTGACTTTTGGAGACTGGACTTCGTCCATGCGTGTAAAACCTTCCCAATAGCGTCTAACCGTATTTCTTCAGCTTCCTTATCATATCCTACGCATTTCTAGGGGTTGCCTGCATTAACCATTTTCCTTTATTTTTCAGAAATTGAATTTTTGTATTTTTACTGGTTTTCGGAACCACGTGGCTCCGAGTTCCGACTTCAAGGGTCTATAGCTATTCAGCCGAGTTCTCGCCACTGCTCACACACCAGTGCCTTCCTATTGCGTATTCTTGCTTCGTAATCTGTGATTCCGTTGGTTTTTGTTGAACTGAATACAATCTTTAAGCACTTCGCCCTCTGTGGGGTGCGAATGTGTAATGTAGCAGACAAGTGCCGTGTGTCTCAATAATTCCGCATGCTCACGGTTTGATTTGAATGGAAAATAAACTCGTTATTATCCCGTACCATCTCAAGTAAAGAAAGATCAGAGCGACCCACGAAGTTTACTTTTCTTGTATGATACATCCTGCTACGCTGAATTTCGCCTACTGTAGCGGCGCCTGCTTCTACTTCGTATCAGCACGCTACGTTGGATGAGTTTCGCTTTGCTTCGTGTGTATGAGTGGCTGAATGCTTGTTGATTGTAAATGCCTCCTCTGACGACGTTCAGTTCAGATTACTTTCAAAAATGATCAAATGTTTGTATAGTCTATGGGACTTAACTACGGGGTCATCAGTCCCTAAACTTACAAACTACTTATGAACTACTTACGAACTAGGACGGCACAAATATCCATGCCCGAGGGGGGATTCGAACCCCCGACCGTAGTGGCCGTGCAGACCGTGACTGGAGCGCCTCAGTCTCCTCGGCCACCGCGGCCGGCCAGATTACTTTAAGTTATTTTAGATGGGGATGCATTTTTATTGTTTAACAAAATTGGTGCCCCCATTTGCTCATGTTTGAAGTGAATAAATAATTTATTATCAGTGAAACTTCATCCTAATTATGAATATTAGTTAAGGAATACTCCCCTTTTATATTTATTGTTGTTTTTCACCGGTGCTGAGAACAAATTCAGATGCAAATTATAATATTTTAATTCCGTTGCGCCATAAATGTTTTCTCAGCCACCTTCATGAAATTGTTTGGTTCGCGGTGGCTTGTATGTTAATGATTGTGTGTAATTCTCGAGATCTACGACGTATGCTGGCCACCATCTCATTGTCTTCCTGCTGCTAAAGTAAAGTTTGAGTCAGTTCTAAATTCTGGGCCAGGGAACAAGATTCTGTTGCAGGTAGTAGTCGCGCGAATCCTTTAGCTGGTTTTACGGCCAGGGTTATATGTTTAAGCCGGCCGCGGTGGCCGAGGGGATTGAGGCGCTCCAGTCACGGTCTGCACGGCCACTACGGTCGGGGGTTCGAATCCCCCCTCGGGTATGGATATTTGTGCCGTTCTTAGTATAAGGTAGTTGATAAGTAGTTTGTAAGTTTAGGGACTGATGACACGGTAGTTAAGTCCCATAAGCTTAACAAACATTTGTACTTTTTTTTGTTATATGTTTAAAGTAAGCTTTCAACTGGCTCTCCTCAGCTAGAGTTAATTTTACAATTAACGGTGGTCTTTCACGGTGAACAACGGATGTGGCGCACTAGTCGCACCTTCGATTTACCCGCCAGATCACCGCATCCGCAGACCAGCACTAAGCGAAGATGATTCTTCCTTGAATATCTGCATTCGAAACAAAGCTTTCACATAGATTTATTTTCACAGAAAATTAATTTGTCTATATCAGGGTAATATGACTGCACACCTCTTCTTCAACACATGTTAGGGAAATGACGTATGCCACATTGCAACACAGGATCTGACCCTTTAGCTGCTTCAGCTATGTAAACAGAAAAACGTTTGATCACACCATCAGGCCTCAGTACCTTCATAGATCTGTCATATAGAATGGCAGTTGTCGACTCGAGAGAGAGTTTCGATTATTAGGAAGAACATTTCTCCAGGCGCATGAACAAAAGTTCAAAGTTCATTTCCGAAAACTCCTCCACCAACTCGAATGCACCTTTGACTTCTCTTTCATAACTCCACGTGTGGTACTTCTGACGTTGTCTTTGTGTTCTGTTATGAGAATGCACTATTCATAATAGGAACGATCTAATCGACTCTTGTGTCAATCATTTACAGGCTACGCCTTTCAACTGTCCACACTGGTTAAAAGCTAAAGGGGTAAGATCCGTGGACCTCGGTGGGCCAGAAACGTGCCCGAACTACCGACCCATCTTCCGGGGAATGCTATGTTTAGATCAAGGGAGCGCAAGTGCGCTGATGCGAGCGCGGGTGGCCGCGAGCATTCACACTGCTTCGCGCGACCTCCCCGCTCCATCTCCCTGCTAACATCGCTCGATTGCTGGCGCAAGAACGCCAAGACGTGCCTGTTCATTTAGCGCCATCAGAATGGTGTTATCGGCTTCAAAGCCTGCTTGGCATTCGTGGTAAGACGAAAACAGTGAGAGGAAAAAATATTGAGATATTTTACAAAAACTTCTCTCTAGAAGCGTTCCCGCAACTGTTTAAACTGGTTGCTCGAGTCCGCAGTGTGTTCAGAACTAAACGTTTCTGTGAAAATAGTTTTTCCTTTTTTTCTAAAATGAAATTAACGAAACTGAAGATCAGGAGTAATCTTACTAACACTCAACTGACTTGCGGTTGACGACCATTAATTTCACTCAAAATACCAAGATACAAAAATATTTAAACAGAATTAGAAGTTGATAAAAGCACGTGTTTCTTTCTTTTTTCATAAGTGCTAGGTCAGTTCTGTAATTAACACTTCTCAGTAATATGTATTAATAGATGTTTAATGAAAAACGAATTTCCTATTTTATATCCGTGTTGTGTTTGTGAGCAGAAAATTAAGTCGACGGAAACAATAGTTTATTCTCCTTTATTGATTCTTACTAGTTCCCCTCCCTTCGACGGCTCGTTAATGACGTGAACGACAGAAATTTGAACGAAACTACTGTGGTGTCGCACAAGTCTAAAGTGCGCGCCACCTACTTTCGCCGCGCGCCGCCATGCACGCACGGCGCGGCGTTCTTACGACGCCAGCCACGAGCGCCCTCTGCTACAACTCCGCTCGTGGCCACCACTGAACGACATCGTTCACTTGCGACTGAGATAGGAACCAGTTAACACTTCGGAATCAGATAGGCACCAGTGAAGCCTTGGCTATCGGATAGGCACTAGGCAGGCCTCTAGCTCAACTATGTATCAGCATTCTGCAGTACTGAGCTATGTAAAAGTTAAGTATTACTAAGTCTCTAAGAAATATATATTTCCTTCTAATTTACTCTAGTGTTTCTAGTTTCTGCTGTCCCACTGGCTGGTCACCTCCTACCTGCACAAGCGTGCATCCTTTATTCCTGTGTCGGTCTTTCTACTCGGCCACCGACACCTACGACGGAAACGAGACACAAAAGTGGCGACGAGGCTGGGACACAAAAACTACTGTCAACGTATTACATTAATACATAACGAAAAGCCGGCCGCGGTGGCCGAGGGGACTGAGGCGCTCCAGTCACGGTCTGCACGGTCACTACGGTCGGGGGTTCGAATCCCCCCTCGGGCATGGGTATTTGTGCCGTCCTTAGTATTAGCTAGTTCATAAGTAGTTTGTACGTTTAGGGACTGATGACCCCGTAGTTAAGTCCCATAAGCTATACAAACATTTGAACATAATGAAAATTAAATTATTTGTCTTTCGTTGGTGATTTTTTTTATATTATATTATTAAAAATATAGTCTTTTAGTGATTTTATTACTATTTGGTTCAAAAGTTAGTAATTGAAGGTAATTAATTACATGCTTGAATACCGACAATTTACTATTTCTGGATACTCAGGGGCCAATTATAAATGAATTAGTTACTAATAAATTAAAAGACTTCTTTCTTGAGAGAAAAACTTAGAAAATTTAATAGACTATACTTTTTTAAAATGAAACTCTCACAAGATTGGCTTGCTCCCATCACTTCATATAATTATAATTAAAGCACCACTGTTTTTTGTTCTCTAAGATTAATTTTATATATCTCATTTTATGATTTATCTATGGTCTATCAACTGACAGTAAATTAATCATTTAACTAATTAATTATGATTTTCTTTTAAATTCAAGTAAAAAATTCCTCTCCCCTACTCTCCCCCTTACCCATATATCTTCTGCCGCATGTATCATCACACTATGTAACACAATAATTCGGGACGCTGCTACACTCATTACAGCATCGCCCAATGAATTTATTTTTTCTTTATTTGTTCCTTTGACATTGTTTTGTGCCTCTATCTGATGTAAGCTAAAATTATTCTTTCCTTGGCACTTTTGTACGGCACAAGATTGGCATTCAAGGTTATACTTTCTCAAATAACATGCAAATGTTATACTTCATCGTTGCGTGTTCGCTGCATTGTCATACTGTGGTAATTATGACCACATATAACGTGACTACAAACGCGCGGGTCAGCTGTCGATCATGTATTATCGGCAATCTTCTGACGAATGTGCAGGAGCCCCATCATGCTGCATACGCATTCCTGTGGCCAGAGGAATATCTTCCAATAATTCTGGAAGCTCATTTTCAAGCAAGTGAAGACAACACCGTCCTGTAAGACAACAGCTCCAATCAACTGATAGTCCATCAAACCACACCACACCTTTAAAGAGAAACGTTCTTGAAAATGTGCCTCCACAATGGCATGTGGGGTTTACGGACCACTGATGTGAAATACGAGTATTACTAAGCCGTCACGAGTGATAATCAGTGAAGAGTAAAAACGAGATTACTTAATGATTTTCAAGTATACAAATACAAAATTCCAAGCGTCAATCTTCCTCTCTTGCTCGATTTAACTGTAAATGACAAGGATGGAACACGTGTATCGTAATGCCCGCCATACTTCTGCATGTGGAACACTGATTTGTGCTGACATTCTACGCGTGATTGCTGAATGACTACATTCTAGAGACTGAATAATGTTCCCTGCTTCACGTATAGTCTGTTCATTTACACTTTCAGTTGCGGTGTAACTGCTGGGCACTGTACTAGTGTCAAGCAATGTATTGAACACTTGGTAAACAAATCTGATAGTCTGTGGTTAGCAAACAGTATGCCGTATTCTCTAGCGTTTCCATTACAAAACCTATACACAAATACCATATCGGCATACTTAGCGTGTATAAATACATGCGGCATGCTTACACGCTACAGTACAGTAGACTTGGACAACAAATCACAATGAAAACTTCAATGTAAACTAAAGCACGACTTCACAGTTTGGACCTCAACACTCCACTACTGACATTCGATACTTACACCCATAGCAAACGGTGTAACAACATACGAAACGAAAAAGCATGGAACTCAGCTGTACCTCTGTACTCATAAAAATTGGACATATATGGCAGTTTATTTACAATTCGCCTATACTAACACCTCTTAAATATTAACTATTGCTCCTGAAACGCACTGTAGGTGAGAGCTACTACTAGCCAGGAGGAGCAGAATATATGTGCGCGTAAATAAGTTAGAATGGTGTGAGGGTGAGACCTCTAATGGTCATTGTGGTATCAGTAAAGAGCGTAGTCGTTAATCCGGTGTTATTATTGTGGAGAACCGCTACTACCGTCTCGTAAGGTACAGGTTCTTTCATATGGTAATCCAGAATTAGATGTGTTGTATACTTCTCCAAGAATTGTCTGAAGCGTGAATTCTTCACGTTCCGCAGTAAGATTTTACATCGTACCGTTATAAAGGTTAATGAAGAATGACGGCACAGTTTAAGATGAATCTGTCTGTTCAAATAACAGCTTTTGTCTGCTGCTGTCTTTTTAGCACTTCTCTTCATACAATATTTGTGATATTATTGTGTCGTTACACTAACCCTCAGACGGACTTGAATCCATTTCGATACCACTGCCATTTCACCTGTCTGTCATTCTATTGGTGACGGTTCCACAGACCTTGCCAGTTTGTAACGGGCCTGCAGGCAAGCTATTGTCTGCTATTTTCCAAGGGACCAGGGCGCGGCGAATGTTGAGGAGTCAACATTTAGATATGTCGGAAGACAGAGTTCGCAACGACATTCGATTGTTTCCGATAGTTACTAACTACTATTTTGATATTCTCACAGCCATATTGTTTCGCTGCGTTTGGGGATCTTTTGTTGTGTTTCGAGGTGATTCGTTGTGTTGTAATTTAACGTTTAGTTTATCACTTCAAAAATGAGTTAATCTAATTTGCCTTAGCCGCGACTACTAATAAATGCGCAAGCAACGACAATTCCAGATGTAAGCGAAATCAGACATAAATGCGACCACTGACATTTTTTTTTATGAATAAAACGTAACATGTAAGGTAAAAATGCAAGCCTTTAAGCACCTTAATAACATATCTCATTTGTGCAGTAACTGCGACGTATTTTTCAGCCAATATATTATCAAATTTAAACCAAATTCAAATACATATGTCGCACTCGGTGTGTTACAGTATTAGAGTAAGTCGGTTGTTGTTAACGTGTGCGAACACGTGATGAAAACATCATGGTCTTGTTCCTGTTACTACACATTGTTGGGTGACCCACATGATTTTATCTATTGACTTCCTTTGTTCCTATGTTAGTAATAAAAATATCTGAAATTCTAATAGATCTTGAATGACAAATACTACGAAATATCGTTGGTTGGGCGTTACTACTGCCGTATCACAGGGAAAACACTAACTTCCTTAAGAAAATATTACTTGTAGGTTTCAGAAGACAGGTTTATGATTTCCGCTTTCTCGGTTAACCACTACCGTCCACAGCTGTCGTGATCTACTGGAAATACTTGCATCTTCACTTTTATTTTTACAGCGATCGAGAGACGAACCTGTTGCTGGTATTGACTGACTATAGTCAGTAAATAGGGAAACTTAGGCATAAAAACAGTAATAAATTTGTAGCATATGTAGGCTGCAGTTATTCAAAGGGCAGTTATTGTGGAGATCTTTATAAAAGCAGTCTTCGGACCGAAAAATCACAATTATAAGTTAGTACATCGCCCTCAGTCAGAATTTATTCTACAAAAACTATTGTCAAAACCTAATTGGTGAACTATCGCCGCAGCCCCAGCACACAACAGGAATGTTTATCGATGTTCAATCTCGTAAAGTGAAATAACGAAAAACATATAAGAATATGTCGAGACGTACCAGATTTCCTTATGCGACTGATGTATTACAGTATATTTTCTACTTACTTATGGAAACATTACCTTAGCCGAAGCAAGCACATTGCTTTCTCCTAAGATATTGAAATATTGGTTGGTTTTCTTCTGTATTAAAAGATTTTAAGTGAATTAAAATGCACGCAATGACATTTCCTTCTCTTTTAATGATCTGGCATTCGATATACAGAACGTGGTCATCGCCTTTTGATATAGAAAGAGGACTGTAGGAAGTGCAGAGTAGAGAGCCATAGGCTCTCTAGTGCAGAGAAGCAGCTTGTATACGTCACCGACTCACCCTCAATGGAAGTACAGCTCCATGCCACTATCAATGAATGTTGAAATTGATACGTGTTGCGATTGTGTTCCCAAGAATTTTCCTAAATACTGAAAGACAACTGCAGAGCTCGTTAAATTATTAACGTTTAGTTAATTGTTAGGAATTAGGAATTGTTTATGGATCTTACGAACTTCAGCACTGTATGCAAAAATTGTCCAGGAACGGTAAAAAAATGATGCAGTATGTGAAACGAGGCAAAATATCTTATTTTATGAACCACAAAATATTCAGTGATAAGTTGAAATAGATGCATTTCAAACAAGATGACCATAACTGACCAGTTTCACCTTTAATAGTGTGCAGATCGTTCATAAACGTACTTAGTTTGAAAAAAAAAAGGAAGCATATATGCTTCAAAAGAGAAATGTGGGATTGTATAACCACTTATGTAACGTGTTTTAACGAAAGGTATTTAAATTCAAAATGAGTATCTGTATTTTGAATTTAAATACCTTAACAGTGAAGGTATTTTATCTTTTGGGTAAAATACTATTTTGTAGTTTTAAAATGATTGTTAAGATACAGAAAACTTCAGAACATTTATCTCACTCTGCCTTCAAATCTTCTACTGTGTACCAATTGCTGCTAGTGTACCGTATGCTTCATTTGATCGTTGTAGATCTCTCTGATGGGCGGGAATGAATCCTTGTGTGTTGTCCTTGCCGTAATTCAGTTTAAGTGGTTTATAAGTCTAGGGAACAATTACTTTAGCAACGTACCACTTAGGTTTACAAACGTTTGAACTATTTATTTATTTATTCTTGTTCTCTGATGCGCTCTCAAGTAACGCTTGTGTTAGTAAATCTGTGTGTTCAATGTGGAAACCAATTCAAAACAAAATTTAATAATTTACACCAGCTGAAATTGTCTTTTAATGATTGACAATGTCTTTTTGTAGGAAAAATGTCAAAATTTGTTTTTATTCGTCCCGTAAAGCTTACTCTGGTGTAAGAGAATAGTATTGTGAAAAATATGTTGACTCTCTAGCTGTTTCAAAATACAACTTTACTTTTTATCGTTTTGTTGACTAAATCACTAAATTGCGTTTTATTATTGTATCTTAAATAGTGAGCCATACACTGACGATCTGAATCAGATTTCGATTAAGTTCTGGGGATATGTTCTTGGATACGTAAATCAAAAGGCGTCATCATTTCTACTGCTATTATCAGATTGGCAATATGTGATGAATGATATTTTTACCTTTAAAATTACTTGAAAACTTCGAATTTTTATGGTTAGTAAATAAATATGCGATATCCACTTCTTGACGGGTGGGACCGAGGAGTGAAGAATGTAATTTCATCTCAAAAGCGTTTTACCAGATACTCCTAGGGTTTCTCTCGGCGCGGAAATGTTCTTCCGGTGACCAGCTGCACTGGGAAGTCCCATTGTGTCTACCATTGTTAAACTATGTCTTAATACAGTGCTGCTTTCTCACTCAATACGGCTAAAAACCAGTGACCATAAATATTTTGTCGCACTCATTGTCATACTGTATTGTTTCATTTGCGTTTTTCCTTGAGAGATTGGTTATTTGCTCCTTCTACGTGAAACTTGTAAATATAAAAATATTATTACTTTTATAATTGACTGTACAATGAGAGTGTCACTGAAAATAAGAGGAAGAAAAACAAGTACTATGTGTTTTTGTAGAGTGGGCTTCCTCAGCAATCAGTGACAGCATTAGCATTCAAATTGTTCAAATGTTTGTAAAGCTTATGGGACTTAACTACGGGGTTATCAGTCCCTAAACGTACAAACTACTTATGAACTACCTACGAACTAGGACGGCACAACTATCCATGCCCGAGGGGGGATTCGAATCCCCGACCGTAGTGGCCGTGCTGACCGTGACTGGAGCGCCTCAGTCCCCTCGGCCACCGCGGCCGGCGCCCATTAGCATTCCACTGATTAGATATTCTGCAGTTCTTGAAAGGTAATAACACTAATTTGGATTAACTATATAAACACCCCCCCAGAAAGAAAAGTTTCATACAGTATATTTGTTTTCCAAGTGTTGCTCCAGTAGAACGCCTTTTTCGTTTGGAGGGATCATCATGAGCCCTCAACGAAGGAAAATAATAATGATTTTTCTAAATATTTATTATGAAAATTAAAATAATATATTATGAACTGTATTGCCATTTTGTATTTCAATTCAAAAAGTTTTAAAATATTTGGTTTTTGAATTTAAATCTGTTTTTTAGTATTTTTCACATTTCTCTGTATGACAAAGCAGATGCTTATAACGAAAGAGTACGGTTACTGATGGAGCTAATAATCACGTGTATAGAAAGCTAACTTTTTTATGCTGGCAAGATAAACTTGCTGGAGTACAGTCCAACTGCAATAATCTCTTGACAAGATCATTTGCATCTATATTCCGCAGCAATCTTACGGTGAGTAGCAGTGGGTACTTTACGTGGAGTGAGTACAGGATACCGTCGCTTATGCGCAGAAACATAAAATGAAATGAAATAAATTATCGTATGGCATTTTTGGTCGGGAGGTTATTGTTCGGCCGCCTAGTGCAAGTACTTGAGGCCACTTCGGCGCCGGCCGCGGTGGCCGAGGTGACTGAGGCGCTCCAGTCACGGTCAGCACGGCCACTACGGTCTGGGGTTCGAATCCCCCCTCGGGCATGGATATTTGTGCCGTCCTAGTTTGTAAGTAGTTCATAAGTAGTTTGTAAGTTTAGGGACTGATGACCCCGTAGTTACGTCCCATAAGCTTAACAAACATTTGAACATTTGATTTTTTGCCACTTCGGCGACTTGCTTGTCGATGATGATGAAACTGATGATGAGGACAACACACAACACCCAGTCCCCTGCCGGGAATCTAACCAGGGCCCCCTGTGTGGTAGTCAGCGACTCTGCCGTCTGAGCTACGGGTGCGGACATGCGCAGAGGCGAACCTTCGTCGCTGGTCGAGCCCACTTGTTTGTTCCAAAGGGGAGGTCGCGTCACTGCAGTGCCAGATCCTCCGAAATAACGAAAAATTTTCCGTTTTTTTTTTTTATTATTATTATTATTACTTATTAGAGTAAACATGAAATTCTGTGAAAATCTTCCGAAATTTTCCAACCTTCTTCGATAATATATGTTAACACATAACATATACTGTATGAAGTCTTTGTATGTCCATCTTGATAAAAGACGACTCGGACACGGCTGTATATTCAGCCGTTAATGTTATGAATCCTTTATTACCACTTTCGATAACTCATTGATACCATTTTCAGACCCTGCACAAGTCAACAATAATGACAGATATAATAACGTACGTGTATAAAAATGTCTTTTTGATTTTATGTTTTCACAATGATGCAATAGGAGTTACTATTACATAGATACTTCGATACTTAGCACCATTAAATTAATATTCGATATTAACAAATTTTTAAAAAACGCTTTTCTTCTCACTGAAATTCTGCATTTTATATCTTCTGTGTTGCGGTGACCACATGTTATTTTACTGCCCAAATAACAAACATCATCTACCACCTTTATTGTTTCGTTACCTAATTTAATTCCTTCAGCATTGCCTGATTTTCTTAGACTGCACCCCATTGCCCTTGTTTTGCTCTTATTATTGTCTACTTTATACGCACCTTTCAACACACTGTCCATTCCGTTCAACTGCTCTTCCACGTCCTTTGCTGTCTCTGACAGAATTACAATGTCGTCGGCAAAACTCAATGTTTTCTTCACCCGGAACTTTAATTCCTTCTCCTTCTGAGCCTGCTTTCTTTGGAATGGAGACTCATTTTTTTAGTAACATGTAGATATGTAGCAACTCACCCTAAAGAAGACCTGTGTCGCATACAGGTATGTAGAAAAGCCATTGATCTCACTTTCTCAGCGTGCCAGTCATAGATGTACATACTAAGTTATGGCTGCTACAAAATGTTACTTGAACATTAAAAGAAAATACCTTTCGATTCCACTCCCGTGCTAGCCTATTACATATCATATTGACATAAAGTTCAAAACAAGAAGTTGGGAAGCAATTATTTGCCATATACAAATTGATGGAAATTAGTTGCCGAAATACAATATGGCAGGCAATGCAAAATCATGTGCAAAACATATAAATGCGCAGGCATGCTGCAGTTCTCCGCCCGGAGACCAGAATTATACTTCTAGGTTGTATATTGATCACTGATAAAGCCAATAAAATTCCACTACAATATCTTTCCTACATGAATTGCTAGCTATCCTCATATTATTGACATTAACCGGAACTCTACAGGTTTTTTTCCGTATTCGTCAGTGTCGGTGCGTCCTGTGTGTTCACTGGTCCAGTGAAACCCCAGAAAATGCTCGTCGTGAAAAAAAAAGTGAATAAATAAAAGTGTTTTTAAACTATCGTTCTTCGTTTCGTTCTTCTATCAGATCGTTTTATATGTACATTCAAAGCATTTTCATCGCATGAGAAACGTTTTACGTCGCGGAGACAGCACGTATACCTGTCGTAGCGCGGCCTCTTAATATTCGCGGCAGTGACCGCAGCGTGGCAATGCGCATGCGCGCTGACAAGGGGAACACCAAGTATGGTACAAACGGATTTTGATGGGTCACAAGTATTTTGTTAGGGAATTCCTCCAGGCCACCAAGCTAAAAGGATTTGTCCAACGTGCCTTGGTTTCCACGGAAATCGAGATGAAACTCCCGCGCATCACTGCTATACATGTGCATTACATAGCATCAGTAAGAGAGCCGGTATGGACTGTGGTAGACTGTGGTGTGGTGGGGTCGCCAAGGCGCTCGGCTACCTAGCAGACAGTCCGTGTTCGAAAATCAAAATGTTCAAATGTTTGTATAGCTTCTGGGACTCAACTACGGGGTCATCAGTCCCTAAACTTACAAACTACTTACGTACTAGCTAACACTAAAGACGGCACAAATATCCATGCCCGAGGGGGTGATTCGAACCTCCGACGGTATTGGCCGTGCAGCCCGTGATTGGTGCGCCACCGAGGCCGGCGACCCGTGTCCAGATCTTATTTCGAACTACTTCTTGTTCTTCTTGTTCAACGCTCACACACACCAATCTTATGTTAGTACTTCAATAATTCAAAAATGTTCAAATGTTTGTAGAGTCTATGGGACTTAACTACGGGGTCATCAATCCCTAAACTTACACACTACTTATGAACTACTTACGAACTAGGACGGCACAAATATCCATGCCCGAGGGGGGGGGGATTCGAACCCTCGACCGTAGTGGCCGTGCAGACCGTGACTGGAGCGCCTCATTCCCCTCGGCCACCGCGGCCGGCCTTCAATAATTGCTGCAATGTTCTGTGCTTTCGGTGTTTCTATGATACTTATCAACCAGAATAATTTTGTAGGTCTACACCTCTTGAAGCTAGTAACGACTGGACACTGAATAAATAAAATTGCGTAATAAATGAAATCATATAATTTGATATGTCATTTACAATGGAAAAAGGTTATAATGCCTCATAAACAATGAAGGAATGTGTACACTTCTTTATTATAGTAACGTGATTTTGATATAATTGTGCTTTGTTGTATAATTGTACAAGAACTTCATGTAACTGATCTTACCAAATGTAACTTTGATTTCATCTTTGCAATAAGAACTGCTAAAGTTAGAATAAACGTAATTATGCACAATCAATCGGTAGACAAAATGAAACTTTCACTCTGCAGCGGAGTGTGCGCTGATATGAAACTTCCTGGCAGATTAAAATTGTGTGCCGGAACCCGGACTCGAACCTGGGACCTTTGCCTTTCGCGGGCAAGCGCTCTACCGACTGAGCTACCCCGACACGACTCACGATGCCGCCCCACAACTTTACTTCCGCCAGTACCTCGCCTCCTACTTTCCAAACTTCACAGAAGCTCTCTTGCAAACACGCAAGACTAGCACTCCTGGAAGAAAGGATATGGTGGAGACATGGCTTAGCCACAGCCTAAGGGATGTTTCTAGAATGAAACTTTCACTCTGCAGCGGAGTGTGCGCTGATATGAAACTTCCTGGCAGATTAAAATTGTGTGCCGGAACCCGGACTCGAACCTGGGACCTTTGCCTTTCGCGGGCAAGCGCTCTACCGACTGAGCTACCCCGACACGACTCACGATGCCGCCCCACAACTTTACTTCCGCCAGTACCTCGCCTCCTACTTTCCAAACTTCACAGAAGCTCTCTTGCAAACACGCAAGACTAGCACTCCTGGAAGAAAGGATATGGTGGAGACATGGCTTAGCCACAGCCTAAGGGATGTTTCCAGAATGAAACTTTCACTCTGCAGCGGAGTGTGCGCTGATATGAAACTTCCTGGCAGATTAAAATTGTGTGCCGGAACCGGGACTCGAACCTGGGACCTTTGCCTTTCGCGGGCAAGCGCTCTACCGACTGAGCTACCCCGACACGACTCACGATGCCGCCGCACAACTTTACTTCCGCCAGTACCTCGCCTCCTACTTTCCAAACTTCACAGAAGCTCTCTTGCAAACACGCAAGACTAGCACTCCTGGAAGAAAGGATATGGTGGAGACATGGCTTAGCCACAGCCTAAGGGATGTTTCCAGAATGAAACTTTCACTCTGCAGCGGAGTGTGCGCTGATATGAAACTTCCTGGCAGATTAAAATTGTGTGCCGGAACCGGGACTCGAACCTGGGACCTTTGCCTTTCGCGGGCAAGCGCTCTACCGACTGAGCTACCCCGACACGACTCACGATGCCGCCTCACAACTCTACTTCCGCCAGTACCTCGCCTCCTACTTTCCAAACTTCACAGAAGGTCCCTTGCAAACACCCAAGACTAGCACTCCTGGAAGAAAGGATATGGTGGAGACATGGCTTAGCCACAGCCTAAGGGATGTTTCCAGAATGAAGGCGGTGAGGCGGCATCGTGAGTCGTGTCGGGGTAGCTCAGTCGGTAGAGCGCTTGCCCGCGAAAGGCAAAGGTCCCAGGTTCGGGTCCCGGTTCCGGCACACAATTTTAATCTGCCAGGAAGTTTCATATCAGCGCACACTCCGCTGCAGAGTGAAAGTTTCATTCTGGAAACATCCCTTAGGCTGTGGCTAAGCCATGTCTCCACCATATCCTTTCTTCCAGGAGTGCTAGTCTTGCGTGTTTGCAAGAGAGCTTCTGTGAAGTTTGGAAAGTAGGAGGCGAGGTACTGGCGGAAGTAAAGTTGTGCGGCGGCATCGTGAGTCGTGTCGGGGTAGCTCAGTCGGTAGAGCGCTTGCCCGCGAAAGGCAAAGGTCCCAGGTTCGAGTCCCGGTTCCGGCACACAATTTTAATCTGCCAGGAAGTTTCATATCAGCGCACACTCCGCTGCAGAGTGAAAGTTTCATTCTGGAAACATCCCTTAGGCTGTGGCTAAGCCATGTCTCCACCATATCCTTTCTTCCAGGAGTGCTAGTCTTGCGTGTTTGCAAGAGAGCTTCTGTGAAGTTTGGAAAGTAGGAGGCGAGGTACTGGCGGAAGTAAAGTTGTGGGGCGGCATCGTGAGTCGTGTCGGGGTAGCTCAGTCGGTAGAGCGCTTGCCCGCGAAAGGCAAAGGTCCCAGGTTCGAGTCCGGGTTCCGGCACACAATTTTAATCTGCCAGGAAGTTTCAAATCGGTCGACAAGTATGAAAAGTGTTGAGTGCAGGATTTGCTCACGGGCCCTGGGCGTGGCAGCCAAGATGCCTTGCCAGCTACACCACGCCGGCTCTTGCTGACGGTCGCAGTGTACACGTACAGCAGTTACGCACGGGACTTTGATCTCGATTTTCGTGGAAACCAAGGTGCATTGGAACAAATCCCTTCAGCTTTGTGATCTGGAGGAATTCCCGCACAACATATCTGCGGCCCATCATAATCCGTTTCTACCATAGTTTGTGTTCCCCTTGTGAGGTTCAAGTTCTCTTCCGAATCCCCTGGAGTCAGCATAGGGTAAGGTGATACAATTTCGATCATTTCGGAGAAATGTTGTTGTTACTGGAAATATGTTGCGAAAAGAAATAATTTTACTATGGCACTTGTTCTTGGATGTTTAACGAATATGTAACACAAATATTAGACCATTAGGAAGGTTAGTGTAAACACAAAAAAAAGGTTACAGAACTGTGAAAAATCGATCGAAAATGTACCACACTAGGTAATGATCACTTCCTCGTAAACTTTTTATCACTGGCTTCTTACACATAAAAAGCACTTGTTCCCTCGTGCACCAAGGCATACTTCGTAGTACCAAACATTGCAATAACATAAAATTTGCAAGCACGTGGAAACTAGAAAATTTAAAAGAGCGCTTTCGACGAAGTTGCTGCACGTGCCTCTTAACAGAAAAAATTTATATCTCCGTAGCGGAAAGTGGTGTATTCTTTAAAAAGACAGGAGGAGCTGCAGAAACCTTCTACACTACAGCGCCACACAAAGGCAAGTGCTACCAACACTACGAGACTGACAAATTATGTTGATCGGAATTGTACCTATATAGAATTTGTACCACCTTACCCTATGAGCGCTCCCGCGGCAGGGAGGGGCGAGAGGAAACGCCGCTTTTAACTTTGGCTTTGTAAATTTGCGATTGGATACGGGATTTCTTGTCAGAGAGGACACAATTCGTAGTAATCGATGGTAAGGCATCGACTAAAACAGAGATTATATCGGGCGTTCCACAGGGTAGTGTTATTGGTCCTCTGCTTTTCCTTATTTACATAAAAGATTTAGGGGAAAATCTAAGTAGCTCTCTTAGGTTGTTTGCAGATGACGTCGTCATTTGCCGTCTAGTAAAATCATCTGAAGATCAAAACCAACTGCAGAACGATCTGAATAAGATATCAGTATGGTGTAAAAATTGGCAAATGACTCTAAATAATGAGAAGTGTGAAGTCGTCCACATGAGTACGAAAAGAAATCCGTTAAACTTTGTTTACAAGATAAATCAATCAAATGTGAAGGACGTAATCTCCACAAAATACCTAGGAATTACTATTACTTCAGACTTAAATTAGAAAGAACACGTAGATAATATCGTGGGAAAGGCGAACCAGAGACTGCGTTTTATTGGCAGAACCCTTAAAACATGCAACAGAACTACAAAAGAAACTGCATACACTACGCTTGTCCGTCCATTTTTGAAGTATTGCAGCCCAGTGTGGGATCCTTATCAGGTGGGTTTGACGGAGGACATCGAAAGAGTCGAAAGAAGGGCAGCTCGTTTCGTATTGTCACGATACAGGGGAGACGGCCTTACGGAAATGATACAGGATCTTGGATGGCAATCATTACAACAACGGCGCTTATCGCTGCGGCGAGGGCTACTTGCGAAACTCCAATCGTCAACATTCTCCTCCGAATGCGAAAATATATTGTTGACTCCCACTTACATAGGTAGAATGATCATCAGAATAAAATACGAGAAATCAGAGCTCGAACAGAGAGATTCAGGTGTTCATTCTTCCCACGAGCTATTCGAGAATGGAATGGGAGATAAATAGTATAAAGGTGGTTCGATGAACCCTCTGCCAGGCACTTAAATGTGATTTGCAGAGTATCCCATGTAGATGTAGACGTAGAACTCCTGGCTACTGGGGCCCTGGCGGTTACGCACGAATAGTACCGAAGCAAGACAACGAAGCTACTGCGCACTTCGCCATGCGCACGCGTAAATGCTCTTGTTTTTGGCACACTGAAGATTCGTCAAAAACAATTTATATTTGGTAAAATATCTTATAACTATAAATTAAAGCCGGCCGCGGTGGCCGAGGGGACTGAGGCGCTCCAGCCACGGTCTGCACGGCCACTACGGTCGGGGTTCGAATCCCCCCTCGGGCATGGATATTTGTGCCGTCCTTAGTTTTAGCTAGTTCATAAGTAGTTTGTAAGCTTAGGGACTGATGACCCCGTAGTTAAGGCCCATAAGTTCTACAAACATTTGAACATTTTTTTATAAAGTAAAGACGCGTCAACTGTAAAGACCTTGAGAAGATATGATAATGAATAATAATGAAGTCACTACTCTTCACCTAGCAAGAATAGCCGTGTGATAGCGGCATCGCTATATGCTGTCGAAGATAGTGGGTTCTATACCGACTGCAAGCAATTGTTTAAACCCAATCTTGTTATTAACAAATACAGGAACAATGACTTTGGACGATTTTGCAAATATGTCGCGATTTTGAGCGTAAATGACATTTGTACTCTTCGTTGTAACAACGTTGTGTTTGAGAAGATGTGGGGGAAGAGCAGCCTTTGCGCATGCGTAAAGTCAGTAGGGGGTGCTGCTTAAAGTCTCACGTGACTCGAAAGTAGCTTCTCTCAAATGTTCAAACGTTTGTATAGTTTATGGGACTTAACTACGGGGTCATCAGTCCCTAAACTTACAAACTACTTACGAACTAGCTAACACTAAGGACGGCACAAATATCCATGCCCAAGGGGGGATTCGAACCCCCGACCGTAGTGGCCGTGCAGACCGTGACTGGAGCGCCTCAGTCCCCTCGGCCACCGCGGCAGGCGTAGCTTAACTTTTCATCGTAACAGATTCATTTTGTTACAGTCACTAAAGAATGTAATCAGTTACTGTGTGTTAGTGTTCATGTGCACATTCACATGTTCTCGGTGTTTGTTACAGAAGAAAAATGAACAATGTTCCGTATCTTTTAGAAACAAATTACTCAGCTTTAAGCTTGGAAGAGAATTAAATAACGAAGCTTGGTACGCGATGCCACAGCTCGTTGAAGCAAGCGAAAACATGCCGTGGTAGACATTTTGCAGATCTTGTAACGAAAATATATCTAAGGGAGGGGGGGGGAGCATCGAAACATCGATTTGCTGAGCGGTGGGAGGGGTACTATAAAGAACCGGCACTGAAAGAAGTGAACCACCTGTCATCTGAAGCACCAGCCGCCACTGTTATTCGTCCAGATGCCTCATTTCATTCACGAGACAGTTGCCATGTACCTTACCTCCCCTAACTGGTTCACCTGTCAGCAAGAGAACCCCCACCACTACTTCATCCCCCCTCCTACACCCTACCGTCTGTGTTCCTAGCGGCCAAGTAGTATTGCACGCGGTGTCCGGACACTTGCCACGTCGGACATTTGCCACGCCGGACATTTGCCACACTTTTACCTGCTCCGAAGGGTCGGGTGCCCCTGTCTCCTCCTCCTCCTCCTCCTCCTCCTCCTCCTCTCCTCCTCCCCCCCCCCCCCTTCCGCACGGCCCGAGAACTCCGTGGACAGTGCCCCGACATATGCACACTGGTCGCTTCCGCATTTAGTAGTACGACCGTCAGTATGGAAGTTATTACAACGGCCAAGGCAGGTCTTTTGCCCACTACAATGGTCACGCGATAATAAGGTGTGGATGTGCTTATTCCGAAAACAGCATCATTGCAAGGGAAAGCTGCTTTCGAAGAATGGAGGCGTCATGAACGGTAGAGAACACCTGTGAGGACCACCTAAGGACGCAACCTTTACTAATTGAAAAAATAAAAAGAGTGTATCAGACCTCAGTATCCCTAAATAACTTAATGATGAAGCTAGCTGGTCACATTTCGGTTCACTACCGTTTAATCAATACGCGGTGAAATATGACTCAACGAAGCAAATACATTAAACATCAGTCAAATGATCCTCCTGCAACCAGAACTTATAATTAAATCTACCGCTTTTCAATTTGCAATTTCCTATTTAGGTACAAGCTCCTACAGTTGACACGTTAACAGAATTTTTTCTACCTTCTAATATTATGGCCATACCGTCAAAGATTGTGAGTTCTAAAATTATTCCTGCCGCAATAAGCTCCTAAAAATATCATTTTTGTTAAACTGATAAGGTACACTTTAGGTTTTAAAAATAATTTGAACTTTAGAATTGCACCTAAAATACACACCCTAAAACAGATCTGCTCTTAAGATTGACAAGTTCAGCAGCTATAGTGTTGAAATAATTCCCATATCTCCAAAATTAGACAAGGATAGAAATGACTTTACAGTAGACGTAGATCTCATGAAGTAAATTTAGCTGTAGTCCTTAAAAATAAACGTTTCTCACCATGTTGTTGATTATCGTTAATCAGCCCAGTAAAAGCTATGGAAACAAGACAAGGAGCTGACTCTTCAAAAATAATTGTTACAAAAGAATATCATAAACAAATATATTAGACGTATTTTTCTTATGCATTAGAAACTTTTGAAAACATAGTTTATCATTTCGTCTGCAACAACACTTATTTGATAGGGTGCTTTACTTTGCATCACCAAGGGTATTTACTTTTATGTTATGTTTGCAACAGTCCTCATTTCGAATTGAAGAATATTTACTTCGTCTTATTTGATGAAAGAATTTCTGAAAACTGCATTTAATAACTCCGCTTTAGTGGCACTGTGTTCAGTAACATTACCGTCGCTATCGCGCAATAAAGGCATTCACTTAGTCTCTCCGCTGCTGTAGATAACATAGGACCAGAATCTCTTTGGATTTTCCGCCACATTTCTACAAAGAGTTTCGTTGTAAAAAATATTAAACGAATGTCGCATTGAAGGCCGCGTTAAATTTAGAACTTCAGTAAAACATCGGCAATCTTGAGGATTTTGAATTCGTCTAAATTTTCTGCAAAAGCTTTCAGTCTCTTATTAATTTATTTGGCAGGAATCCCTCCAATGCTGTTTATACTATTTCTTTGAATGTAAGCCACATATGGTCCTCACTTACATAGTTAATTTAGAAAAAATAGAGACTGTCTACTAGGAAGATGTCAACCGAATTTTTATCTTTTTTCCCTTTTTTAATAGATGTATTTAGCGTTTAGTTTTGGTGAATATCTTTGTTACAGATTTGAGCTCGCTACAACTTGCGTTCACTTATCCCTGTATCCGTCGTGAGGCTCAGGAGTATTTGTGACTCAGAGCTCAAGTGTGTTTCCGAAACCATTTACAATTTTAATGGGTTCGTGAACTAATTGTTCGAAATAATTTTAAAAAAAGCATTTAGAACAATATCAGAAGACGTATCTGCCACCCTGTCAGAAGGTGTATTTTTGTCACCATAGGGATGGTAGATTTAAGTCACCGCCAACTATAATTGTATGAGTAGTGTACCTATTTGTGTTGAGACTCAAGTGTTCTATACTGTTCAGCGGCTGCATCATCAGAATGCCGGGATCTGGAAATTAAAATGTTCAAGTGTTTGTTAAGCTTAAGGGACTTAACTGCGGGGTCATCAGTCAAAATTACAAACTACTTATGAGCTACCTTATACTAAAGACGAAACAAACATCCATGTCCGTTGGGGAATTCGAACCCCCGACGGGGTACGGCCTCGCGCATCGCAGCATAGCGCCTCAATGCGCTTGGCCGCTCCGCCGCGGCAGTTATTAATTTATTCCGGTAGTCGAGTATAAGATCTGCTCACACTAACTGACAGGAACTATCGACTTCAGTTTCGCTTGTGAGCTAGTACACATATTACATTGTGCTTTTTGTTTCTTTTGTAGTGCAGATCATAGGAATTATGGCATTTCCATTAAACTAGGGAGACTTTACAAGCATAGGATTCTATATTCCTTCATTTCTTTATTTCAAATTTGAATGTCGACTTTAGGTGATCTGTCAAACATAGACGCTCTTATCTATATTTTGTAAACATATTTTCTGTCATTGATCTGAATATTGTCCCAATTCACTTTATTAACTAATATTTCGCCGCAAAAGAGTAAATTTATGAAGTGTATCATTCTTCTTTCCTCCTTTTTGTTCACGCAGTTGTAGCAATTAATATATGTACAAATGCAGTGATCAAACGTGAAAAGCGAACATTCGAATTATCTTTATATCGTTTCTTTCATGTTCCGTCCATGGGGATGGACTGTTTCTATCGCAATCAGTAATTGTGGAAGAAAGCTACCGTACAAACGGAGGGAGAACGGATCCATATTTGTGATTGGAAGAACTAGTTACACACTGACATAGCCGACGGTATTGCTTTCGTTTGGCAAAAGTTATAAATATTTCGATTTCGGGATATTGAGAAGAAGTTGCACATTTCGAGGAGATTTCGAATAAAAATATCTTTTTCGTATTGGCTGTATCGAGTAAAATCGGAGACGGAGGTTTGGAAGCAAACAGGAGGAGTATGGTGAAGGGCGTCCCTTGCCTGAGGGGCCGCTAATCCGACTACCTGGCGAAGGGTCAGGTATGGCAAGTGTCCGGCGTGGCAAGTGTCCGGCGTGGCAAGTGTCCGGCATCCTTGCACGATCCTGCACGCACTCTGCCACTGCCACTTCGCCATTTTCCTTGTTCCAGTCGCGGTTAGTTCCGAGAAGAATGATTCTAGGGAATCCTCCGTTTAAGTTCTGCTCTCTCTCCTCTCTCTCTCTCATTGTCTGTCGTGGCTTTTTCGCGAGATACTCGTAGGAGGAAGCAAAGTGAGAAGGCCAGGCGAGCAGGGATTCCTGGAAGGAATTGCGAAACGCTTGAGAGATACGACGCCTCAGGCTGTGTTCACAGTGGCCCCGACAAACTGTCGTGAGACGTCGTCGCCCGATGTGGTCTGAAAACGTCGATCGACGGCGTGGTCACACTTCATCCGATATAGTTTGTCACTTGGTGGAGTTGAGGAGAAGGTTAGGTTAGGTTAGAACCTATTCTGTGAGTGGAGATATTAGATATCAGTTTTCTGGGGTGCAATGAATTCCACTAACACTTTTATGCCTAGAAATGAGTGTACAATATGGCTTTTGCTATTAATAAAGACATCGAGTGGATAAGAATTAGTTACATCTGTTTCGAAAAAAGAAAGTGGTGAGGATTAGCTACACTGTCCTCAGTTGTAGCTACTACCAGGCGAGTTTTACGAATATATGAGGTACCGGTAAAAGGATACATTTTCATAATATACTCGCGATATTTCGTGGTGTCACTGACAAGCAATATTACAGTTTTGCTGAATTTATTTGAAGTCGTGCAGACATCCACCATTTAATCTCCATCTTTAAATAATTATAAATGATACCAATTAGGTACGTTTATTGCTTATCGCAACGCGTTTCGAGAATATATTTCTATTTTCTAGTGAATTTGTTTACATAAGTACGGTACTTTTTCGAAGTTTCTATGTTTGATTTTCTGTCATTCTGTTTTTAGGTTACAGAATTTTGGAAAATCAGGTAGAAGAAATCTTCAAGTATGTATTTTATCCAGTATTGTGCCTCCTCCATTACACAGAATATCAGACACAATAATCATGGCTTAGACCTACCTTTACACCAGTGATACCCAGTGTAATCGAGCACAGACAATAGTTGCTAGTACAGACAGAAATACTATTTAGTATATACAAAACTTGCAAAGATTTGTTATGTAAGATTTCGCTCATTCCAGTAACCTAAAAAGACTACAGCTGTAAAAGAGCTCACATATGGAAACGGCACGATGTATTTATGTAAACAAATTCTCGAAATGCGTTGTGCTAAGCATAAAAATACTTAATGGGTGCAGTTTGTCAATATTTAAATCCATGAATAATACAGTTACAGGCTATCCAAAAACATCCGGTCATGATGAACGAAATGAAGTGACTCTCATTCAGTATATTTCTGAAATACAAGAGTGAAGTATAGAATAACATAATTTTGAACAAGGGAACCATTGAAAAGTGGTAGCACACGTACATCACATTTGCAGGTCACCTCATAGAATCATCACATTGTTAAAGAACGGCAGAGGCAGTAATAATAATTTGTAGGCAGCTAATACCCGATTATCGCATAGCAAAACAAAATAACAGAGCCAGCAGTGTAAAAACATTAAGCTATGCCACAATTCCGAATTGAACATATTTTTTGAGGTTTTAATTTACGCATAAAATTTTTGATACAGTATTTAACCAACTTACGGTTTCCAATAAACTGCAGTATCATCCCATAGATTCCGAACGACATCTCGATTGTGAGATATATCGTCTTTTGGGTGCCACAATGTCTTTCTTTCTTTCACTAAACGTATCAATTTTTCACAGTCCATATCTACTGTGCAAGAACGGTGGTCGATTTGACAGGAGAAAAACTGATTTAAATTTAACCGACTGTACGTTCGGGCGGCGAGATTGGCTACACTGTGGCCGTAGTGGAGCACTGATTTGAAACGATCGACCGTCTTCCACCGATGCTGGTCGTCGGTAAAACCCACCGATATTGGAGCTACTGTGAAAACAACCTTAGCGTACAACTCGCGCCGAAGCTTGAAACTTTTCCGGGACGTGGCACTTTAATTTAATGCCCTCCATTCAGAAACACTACAGTAATGTACATAGTTCAAATGTTCAAATGTTTGTTAAGCTTATGGGACTTATCTGCGGGGTCATCAGTCTCTAAACGTACAAACTACTTATTACTAAAGACACCTCGCCCATGCCCGAGGGGGGATCGGCCTCACGCATCGAAGCATAGAGCCTCAATGCGCTCGGCCACTCCACCGCAGCTGTACGTAGTTTACTCATAATAATAGTATAATACAAATAATAATGGCTTGTAGGGTCTACGTTAAAAATCTTCGAAAAAGAACTCACATCCATTCGAATCTTCTTACTGCATTCTTCGTTTGGAGTTCGCCTGCGATTTTTACCCCTCGTCCTCAACACACACCACACACACGCACTTCCCTCCGATGCTATATCGACTATTCCTTGATACATCAGACTGTGTCCTACCAATCGATCCCTTCTCTCAGTCAAGATATACCAGAAATTTCTCCCCAGTTCTGTTCAGTACCTCTTTAGTCACGCGATCCACCTAATCTTCAACATTCGTCTGAGGCATCATATTTGAAAAGCTTCTAGGTTTCTTGTCTGAACTATTTGTCGTCTTTGTTTCCCTACCGTAAAAGACTCGGTTGGCTTGGGTTGGGTTATTTGGTTGGAATAGCGGGACTAAACTAATTAGGTCATCAGTCCCACGTTGGGGAGGGGAAGCAGTGAGCATAGGAAAGGAGGGGAGACGAAAGGAAATGCAGTCCGGCAAATAAAGATGGAAGAAAGACTGCATTAGCTCGGGACCCCGTGCTCGCTAAGCACGTACTCACAAAGAACTGTGAGCCACCTAGGGGGGGAGGGTCCTAACGTACAAGGCTACATTTGAGACATATGTCTTCAGAAAATACTTTTTAACACTTAAATTACCGTAATACTCAATGTTACGTTTTTTTCCAACACTCCTACCACCTTTCGTTTCTCGTTTCCTATCTAATTCCCTAGTCATAGACTGATTTAATTCGACTACATTCCATTTTTCTCTTGATAATATTCACCTTATACCCTGCTTATACCCTCCTCTAAAAACAATATGTATTCCGTTCATTTCCTCTTCCATGAAGTTTGCTGTCTCCGAACGAATGATCAGAGTTTTTACTTCTTCTCCGTTAACTTTAATTTCCATTTCAAATATCTGTGATATTATACTATGAGCAGTCACTACCACACCAATCTGGTGTTTGTAAACCATAGCAGTTTGATTAGACAGGTTTACAAACATTTGAACATTTACTCAGCTCACCAAGTCTCTTGTTTCCTTAAAAGCATCGTGTCTGAATTCTTAATCTTCGTACTCACCTTCTTTGGCGTTACCCAATTCTCATTTATGAAATACTTTACTTGCAGACATTTGCAGACAAGAAAAGCAGTGAAATGTAAAATGAATATATAGTGAGGCTCTACAAAGGAATTGAACTTAATGACAATATTGTAGGAAGGGAAGAGGAGGTAGATGAAATAGGAGATACTATACTGAGAGATGAATTTGATAGTGCACAGAAAGATATGAGTCGAAATAAAGCCCCTCGAGTAGATGACATTCCCTCATAGCTACTGAAGAACCCAATGACAAAACTATTTCAGCCGGTATCCAATGTATCAGGCAGGCGAAATACCCTCAGACTTCAATTAAAATGTAATAATCCCCATTCCAAAGAAAACAGGCGCAGACAGATGTGAAAATTTAATACGCCATGGTTGCAAAATTTTAACACGCATTATTTACAGATGAATGGAAAATCTGCTAGATTCCGACCTCGGAGAAGAACAGTTTGGATTTAGTAGAAATTTCGGAACACGGGAGGCAATACTCACTTTACGACTTATCTTAGAAACTAGGTTAAGAAAAGGCAAACCTACATTTCTATCTTTTGTAGATTTAGATAAAGCCTTTGACAATGTTGACTGGAACACACTCTTTCAAATTCTGAAATAGCAGAAGTAAAATGTAGGAAACAGAATGTTATTTACAACTTGTACAAAACCCAGACAGCAGTTATGAGAATCGAAAAACATGAAAGTATTTGTTGGGAAAGGAGTAAGGCAGGTTATAGCCTTTCTCCAGTGATATTCAGTTTCTACATTGAGCAAGCTTTGAAGGAAAACAAGGAGAAATTTGGAGAAGAAATAAAATCATTGCGTTTTGTCGATGACATTAGACACAGCAAAGGACGTGGAAGAGCAATTGAACGGAATGGACAGTGTCTTGAAATGAACGTATAAGATGAATATTAACAAGAGCAAAACAAGGGTAATGGAAAGCAGTCTAAGAAAATCAGGCGATGCTGAAGCAATTAGATTAGGTAGAAACAATAACAGTGTTAGATGAGTTTTGTTACTCGGGCCATAACGAATTCTACCTCTATACGTTATACTTGCGCAGTAAAATACGATGGTCGCAATTCGAGGATATAAAACGCAGAATGTCAATGGGAAGAAAAGTGTTTTTGAAACAAATATTTATTAACATCGAATATTAATTTAAGTGTAAGGAAGTCTTTTCTCAAGGTATATGTGTGGTGTGTTGCCTTGTGCGGCAGTGAAACAAGGACGATAAATAGTCCAGACAGGAAGAATGCTGTACATTACGTGCTTAGAGCTCATAACTAATGAGAAGGTACTGCACAGAACTGGAGAGAAAAGGAATTTATGGCATACCTTGACTAAAAGGACGGATCGATTGGTAGGACACACTCTTAGTCATGAAGGAATCGTAAATTTAGCATTTGAGGAAAATGTGTGGGATAAAAATGCAGATGGAGACCAAGAGACGAATACAGTAAGTAGATTCAAATGGATGTTGGTTGCCTTTTTCCTATGAGGAGATGAAGTAGCTTGCTCAGGGTAGTGTAGGGCGAAGAGCTGCATCAAACCAGTCTCCGGACTGAAGACCACAACAACAGATTCTCTGCTAGTAATTTTCTCTTCCATCTGGTCTTTACATAATTCACGCAATATATTTCATATCCTAAATACGAGGACTACGAAGTTGTAAGTCATGTTATAACACTACAGTCGCACAAATTTGGAATATATGTAATCTTGTATATCTCCTAGAAGCTGTCCAACCCCCGTCCCCCCACGGTTTCCTGCGTGTGAGACTGGTCCTGTTAGGAACATTTGTACAGTGCTGGCGTGATTTGTGGCGATGTAGTGTAATGTTTATCTACTATCTAGTCAATGTTTTACCTTTTGAAGTGATAAATGCCTCATAAAGTACATATATATTCCACATTGTCCGATTGTAGAGTAATAACTTGACTTACAACTTTTTAGTTCTCATTTAACCTAAACATAGCAATCCTTCTGTGCACTGTAAATAATAACACTGTACCCGTTCCCCTAAGGTAATCCACCTATCCATGACTTTACTGCCAGACATACCACTCCAAAAACGAATATGGTGGGATGTCTTTGTAATTATCTTTGTAATAATCTTTGGCATACCCTCCCTATACACCAACCAGTTGCTTTTGTAACGTTATAACGAACACATATCTCTATAATTACTTTAAACAAACATACGGGTATAAAAGTGGTACCTCTTTTATGTTAAAGACATGGACTTATCAACTTGTTATGAGGATGTTGTTGCCATGACAATGACAGAAAAAACTTGTCTGAAGAGTTTCATGTAAGTAACCATCAACTCATTATGGTATTATGCTAATGTATCCTACATCTGTAATTTATATTGCCTTTAGTAATTTTAATAATACTTTTAATAATGTTATGCACAGCACTTGATAATGGCCTGCAGCCGAAACCTGGTCGTGAAAATAAACAATATTTTAGTCAAATAGCGGTGAATTTATTTGAAAAGTTTTACATCACTGATGGCCAAGAAGCATACAAAATCATAAGGTACAGCAATGTTTGAGCTGTTTTTCCACATAGCACCAAAGGAACTGAGACACTTCTCATATCGCGCCGTTGAAAATTGCCGCCTGTAAATGGAATCAGCGGGTGATAGTCGTCTTCAGCTGTTCGTCGTTGTCGAAACGCCGGCCAGGGGACAGGAATTTCCTGAGTTGGAAGAAAACATGGAAATAGCTGAAGCAAGATCAAGATGATCAAGACTTCTGCAAAACATTACTGTTCGCTGAGCTGTGTGGAGACGAGCATTGTTATAGTGCAGCACAACACTTTCAGTAAGCATTGCATCTTTCCAGGGCACATCAAGAAATTCAGCTCGTCCAGTCAGCGTTTTGACAACAACGAAGATCTGAAGCTGTCTGTCGTACGCTAGTTGCATTCACGGACAGAAAACTTCAACAACACAGTAATGCAAAAGCTGTTCTCACAATATGACAATTTCCCTGATTCTTTTGGTGACTATGTCGAAAAATAGCTCAAACATTGTAGCACCTGTTACCTCAAAAGTTTTTCTTATAAACTATCTTGACTTCCTTTCAAAATAATAGGAAAAGGCAATTCTGTATGAGCTGCGTTGTTTAGTGTTTGCTTTTAGAAGGCTAACTATTTACAGGCTTAATATTTCCAGTCTAAAATATTTGATGTAATGGTGTATTGACCTTTGGAAGGGATCATCACTCTATACTGCATCATGAAGCGGTTAGCGTACAGTAAAATAGTCCATTGATTTAATTACATGTTAAGAAATTACATCTACATTTGGTGGAAGGGCACCATCGCAAGAGCAAGGGTCTGAACAAGTTAGTACGTCACTTCCTGGATCGCACTCGGGATTCGGGTCAGCGCGTCGGCTACGGGCTGCCAAGCCAAGGTTATCTCTTTCCTGCTGCAGGCAGTATCAAGGGCAGCCGGTTGACTTTCCGGGATGCCGTTTTATCGCAACTTACTTTACCAACATGCTGAATGCTGACTATTTATGTGACTATCTTCAGCTAGTTATTTTTACATCTTCTTCTACTCTGCAAATCAAATTTAAGTGCCTGGCAGAGGGTTCATTAACCACTTTCATAACCTTTTTCTACCATTCAATTCTATAATAGCGTGCGGGAAAAAAGAACACCTAAATCAGAATGAAACTTTCACTCTGCAGCGGAGTGTGCGCTGATATGAAACTTCCTGGCAGATTAAAATTGTGTGCCGGAACCGGGACTCGAACCTGGGACCTTTGCCTTTCGCGGGCAAGCGCTCTACCGACTTTTTTTTTTTTTTTTTTCTTTTTTTTAAGTCGCCTTCTTCGGCGTCGGCTTCTATCGGCCTTTTTGTTCCATTTCTTGGACTTGAAAATAATAATAATAAAAATGTTGCGGATTTGACGAATTTCCGTCTCGCTGTTCCACAGCTTTATATCGAAAATATTGCAAACCAAAAGACCAGTGCTTGCCACCTTTTTTTTTTTTTTTTTTTTTTTTGCATCTCCATAGTTCGCCTTCTTCGGCGTGGGCTTCTTTTTGCCATATATAACTGAAATATATATTTTTATATTTCCGTATTGTGTCGGAAATATTCGGTAAAGGAAGTGAATGTTTGTTCTTCTTCGTCGTACAAGTACATGAATTAGTAGGTTTTTTTTTAACTTTGCGTGTGGCGTGATGTCAAAATAGAATAAGATAAATAAGAAAATAAATTGTAAAGAATTAAAAACTGTAATGAAAAGAAAATCTCTTTTCCGGTATGTCTTGTAGGAAATCAAGAATCATTTGTATGAATACATAAGTTCGTTTCCTCGTAGATGTAATGTGGTAACATACTTAAGTTTTTTCTTCTGATTTACCAATGATTTAAAACTGTGTTGATGTTAGTCTTGAGTAAATTAGATTTCTTCTTCTTGTTATACTAATTAAACTAAATTTGTAATTGCAACAGAACGTCCAGTTTCGTCACTGGGTTATATAGAGTCGTCAACGCAGTAACGTATCTGAATTTAAATGATACATGGCGGTCTTCTCTTTGTTTCCCTAAAAACCTTCTCTCGTTGCGTGTAACAGAAAATTCAAAACAATTACATTCTTCTAAATGTAAAATTCTTGTAATACTTTACATTATTGTTCTAGACAAAAAATTTGCAAAAGTTTCCTTGTATTTTTTATTATGCATCAGCATGTGGTGTTCAGTTGTAAGATACACCCAGAAATCCTCCACATTGCTTGATTCTTTGGTTAGGATGTAATGAAGAGTTTGCCCTTTCAACCAGTTGACAGCATTTCTTTTAGTTCTTGGATATGGAATGCTATCCGGTGTTAGGAAGTCAGCAGCTGTGAAGGCGGTGTGTGTCGTTCTGCTGATGCTAGCTAACTTTTGTCTAACATAAAGCCATATGTCTTCAACCTTTTTACACAAGAGTCTATGTTCTTCATCGTCTACTACGTTGCAGAGTGGACACAGCGGTGAAGGTGCCAGCCGAATTGCATGTAGTCTAGAGTTCGTTGCAGTTTTCCTGTTGACCGCGAAATACCAGGTCGCTTTCACGGACGTTGGTAAGTTCCTGCTGTGAATGTTTTTCCAGATTATGTTCCAGTTATTCGACGGATATTACTGTTCTATAATATTTCCGAGTTTGTTTTTCATCAGCTGTTTGTAAAGATCTTTAACCTTTACGATTTCTTTTTCTGGTATCCTGCCGTGTATGTAACTGTATTCCACGAAAAAATATTTTAAGTGGTGCAATCCGTTAGGGATGTGTCGGACACTGACAGGTGCATTGAGGTCGACAGGAGCTGTTTCGTTTACCAAGTATGCAGTAAGGCTACCACCTTGCTTTTTCCATTCCTTGTACGTGTTGGAGAGGTACAGAGCTTTCGCTTTTTGACTGACATCTGTGAGGTTTAAACCCCCAAGTATCGTGGGAAGCGTCAGCGTGTCGTATTTCACTTTGAAGATTCGTCCGCGGGTCACGAAATGTCCTAGAGCAGATATCATGCTTTTGGCCAAGGTTGCCGGAAGGGGCAAGACTTGTGCTACATAGTTTACTTTAGATGTAATGTAAACATTTGCAACTGCGACCTTTTGGAGTTCGTCGATACTATGTTCTTGTACACAGGCTCGCATGCTGTTCAGTAGTTTCCGATAATTAACTGCAATAGTTTTCTGGATGGACCGTTTAAAATCAATGCCAAGGCATTTCATTGTTGCGAGTTCTGGTAGCAAGTTTTGGGTTTGTAACCTGATGCCACGTCCAATATGAAATATCCCGGACTTCGCTTCATTGAATTTTGCGCCTGAAGCTTGTTCGTATTTCCTGACTATCTCCAGCGCAGTCATGACTTCATTGCCACTCGTGGCGAGAAATCCGACATCATCAGCGTACGCATTGCATACGATCTTTTCTCTCCTAATTTGTAATCCCTGGAGATGTTGTGTGAGGGAAGCGAGGAGTGGTTCGATAGCAATGGAAAAGAGTGCCATGGACATGGAGCACCCTTGCCGGATGGAGCTGGTAACTTCTATCGGTTGGCTAATCTGTCCATTAATTACAAATCTCGCTGCGTTGTTCGTTAGCGTATTGCGGATGACGGCAATAAAGCGGGGTGGGTATCCCATTGCGCTCATAGTCCGGAGTAGCAACTGGTGGTTGACCCTGTCAAAAGCTTTGTCAAGGTCAAGGGACACCAGGGCACATTTTATTTTGCAAACGTCGGCCGTGGCAATTATATCCCTGTAATCACAGAGGGTCTTCAAAATCTTTCTATCTTTACCGACACTCGTTTGGTAAGGACCGGTGACAGTGGTCATTGTGCTGTTTAATCTTCGCGCTAGTACTCGACCAAAAATCTTATACTCGCTGTTCAGCAATGTTATTGGCCTAAGACTGCTTATAGTCTTAGTGCCTGATGTTTAGGGGAATAGCACTACGATGCCTTCCCGAAGCTCTTTTGGGATATCGTTTTCAGGGTTTAACAGTTCATTGCAAATGAGAGTGAACTTGTCTTTTATGAGGGAACTGAATGTTTTATAAAATTCGGCTGGAATACCGTCCGATCCCGGAGATTTGTTCGTCTTGCTTTCTGCTATTGCTTCTTCGACGTCTTCTGCAGTCACTTCTGAGATGAGGGATTGTGCTTCCGCGTGGTTTATTCTCCTTTGTAGGGTGGACAGAAACTCGTCTTGAAGGCGTTCGTTAACTGGTTGAGAGGACATGAAGGAAGCAAAGTGTTGTACGATCGCCTCCTTAATCTCAGAGTTTTTCGTTAGCTTCCTTCCGTCATTCAGTTGTATTGCAGTGAATTTTTTGCACGACGCTCTTTTGTGCTCACGGATAACGTGATATACGGAAGGTATCTCATTCGGCGCCGTATCCTGCACTCGTGACCGTATTTTGTAACCTTCCGGTTGTTTACGTCGATGGGCCAAGATTTTCGCCTTGATCTTGTTAATTCTTGCATAGTTTTCAACAATCGTGTCATCTGATTTGAATAAATCTCTTAGGCATTGAAAGTAAAATTCCATAGTACTTTAGTACCAGAAGCTTTTTTCTCTGGAGTAGTTTAGGAAAAATCTCCGTATTTTCGGCTTGACATGTTTCAGCCACCAGTCGGTAGTAGTGTTGTACGAGGCGAACCTGCTCTCACACTCCATCCATAGTGCGTGGAACGCCTCCTGTCACGCCTGGTCTTCTAGGTGAGACACGTTCAGCTTCCAGGTCCCTCTACCTCTGTAAGTCCCCTGTTTGGCCATATTGATTGCGCAGATGTACGCTGCATGATCCAAGAAAACGACAAGCCATATTTCCGATTGCAGGATGTTGCGCTTTAAATTATGTGAGACATACACTCTGTCTAAACGACTCGCCGAGTGGCTGGTCACATGAGTGAATCCGGGGGCTGCACCGTGCAAGTGCTCCCAAGAGTCTACTAGACGTAGTTGCGTGACTATCCGTTCAAGTTCGATAGACTTATTGAGATTGGGAGTTTGGTCTTTGGCATGCAATACGCAATTAAAATCACCTCCGAGGATAATGTGCTCCTGTCGGGATCTGAACAGAGGGACAACTTCTTCTTTAAAAAATTCCGCCCTTCGTTGTCTATTGCTAGATCCCGATGGGGGATAGACATTAATTATTCGTACGTTATTGATTGTACCTGCTATGCCTTTACTGGTGGTTAATTTTACAACATCTTGGACTATTATGCCCTCTTTCGTGAGGATAGCTGTACCCATTTCCGTTCCAATCCCTGGATTTGTGAAAGCATTGAATCCCGGTATATGTTCAAGGTCAATATCTGTGACTTCTTGCAAAAGGAGAATGTCTACGTCAGCGGCATATATAAAATCTTTGAGGTTTTGTAATTAGAAAGAGCTATGAGCCTTATTGAGATTTACTGTGGCTATCTTGTACGTTTGTACTTCTGTCATCGGTCGTTCTGGCTGTTCAATCATTAATTCGTTCTTCAGTTCTTCGTTCCTTCTCTAAAAGTCGTATAGTAAAAAAAAAAAAAGACAGCTTAATAATACTCATCAGTATCAAAAGGATCCGGAACATAATCTTGTCGCTTTGAGAGATCTGTCATGGAAGTGTCTTCTTTCCGGGTGTCGTCATCTTTTTGGAGCTGTGCAATAACTATCTCAGATTCGTGAATTTCGCTCATTTCTTCATCCGCTGGGTCATCTGCCACTTCGTCCGCCCAGTTGGTGTGCGTAGGCGTCTGGGGTGGGTCATGGGGAGCCTCCGGAGATGGAATTCTTTCTGGTTTCTGTGTGGGTGGCTCCTTTGGTAACCGTCCTTCAGCGCCTTTTTTCCCCAGTGCAGAGACAGGGGGTTTCTCGGGTGCTGGTGTCGCTTTCTTATCGGAAGAGGACTTTTGACTTAAGCTGGCTGCTATTTCTTTTGCCTTTTGTCGCAGAGGTGCAGCGGCCTCCTCTGCGCCTTCGGATGCAATCCTGCGCTTCTTGTTTCTCCTTCCGGACTTTCTTTTTGGTGAACTATCTGTGGTTTCAGACCCACTTTCTGGTTCCTGCGGAGTGGTAAGATCTTCATTTGCCGAAGGATCTGCACCATTTACAGGTTCGATTTCCTGTGTCGGCCGAACTTCGTCTGTTGCTGTTGGCGGTCGGGAATCGAGTATATCGTCAGCTATAAGTGTGCTGACATCCATTGGGATTTCAGGGTCTGCAACGATTGCTCCTGCAGTTGGATCAGGGACCAAAACTGTAGCCGGTTGCGCTCGAGCTGCAGCGGCGTAAGTTCCAGGCAGTGACGTCATGGCTAGTGGCCTGGCGGGCTCGCGGCGGGTAGCTGCGCCACGCGCCTCTGTATACAATTGGCGCGCACGTGGCCAGGCTTGTTACAGACCGAACAAGTTCTGGGTTGATCGTCATAAATAACAATTCCTCTATATCCGCAGACGTTTACATACGAAGGAATATGTTTCCGTAGTTCTACTCGGAGTTGTCGTACACCGTTTAGAACGGGAAATTTATGCGCGCTCGACCACTTTTCAGCAAAATTGCTAAGCACTGTACCGAACGGAGAAATTACAGCATTTATCTGTTCCGCAGTAATTTCAAAAGGCAACTCAAAAATTCGGATAGTGCGTATTCCAAACCCAGCATGAGTGATAGCAACCTCCCCAACACGTCCGTCTGAATACCTAAATTTCATAGTACCTCCACAGGATTCAACTACCTTCGAGAATAGCTCCGCACTACTCAACTTGACAAATACCACACTCGCTATAATCGACAGCTGAATACCAATAATGTCGTTGCATGATAGTTTTACATCCTGCTCTAACCAATTTTCTATCTCATAAGATTTCGGTCTAGTAGATCGATTCTCAAATGTCAATTTCAAAGTATCCTTCTTAGTCGGTCGTTCCATTTCTTGTTCGATCATTACAATCGGTTCATACCTTCCCCACAGTTCAATAACGAAGGCTATTTGCTGCTGCAAGCGCCAACACTTACCACGCGAAGACAAGCTGTCGCAGCGCACGGCAAGGAGCGTCCTGCCCCTAGCACGACCACGAGCAGACTGTGTACCGACTGAGCTACCCCGACACGACTCACGATGCCGCCTCACAACTCTACTTCCGCCAGTACCACGCCTCCTACTTTCCAAACTTCACAGAAGCCCTCTTGCAAACACGCAAGACTAGCACTCCTGGAAGAAAGGATATGGTGGAGACATGGCTTAGCCACAGCCTAAGGGATGTATCCAGAATGAAACTTTCACTCTGCAGTGGAGTGTGCGCTGCTATGAAACTTCCTGGCAGATTAAAATTGTTTGCCGGAACCGGGACTCGAACCTGGGACCTTTGCCTTTCGCGGGCAAGCGCTCTACCGACTGAGCTACCCCGACACGACTCACGATGCCGCCTCACAACTTTACTTCCGCCAGTACCTCGCCTCCTACTTTCCAAACTTCACAGAAGCTCTCTTGCAAACACGCAAGACTAGCACTCCTGGAAGAAAGGATATGGTGGAGACATGGCTTAGCCACAGCCTAAGGGATGTTTCCAGAATGAAACATTCACTCTGCAGCGGAGTGTGCGCTGATATGAAACTTCCTGGCAGATTAAAATTGTGTGCCGGAACCGGGACCCGAACCTGTGACCTTTGCCTTTCGCGGGCAAGCGCTCTACTGACTGAGCTACCCCGACACGACTCACGATGCCGCCTCACCGCCTTCATTCTGGAAACATCCCTTAGGCTGTGGCTAAGCCATGTCTCCACCATATCCTTTCTTCCAGGAGTGCTGGTCTTGGGTGTTTGCAAGGGACCTTCTGTGAAGTTTGGAAAGTAGGAGGCGAGGTACTGGCGGAAGTAGAGTTGTGAGGCGGCATCGTGAGTCGTGTCGGGGTAGCTCAGTCGGTAGAGCGCTTGCCTGCGAAAGGCAAAGGTCCCAGGTTCGAGTCCCGGTTCCGGCACACAATTTTAATCTGCCAGGAAGTTTCATATCAGCGCACACTCCGCTGCAGAGTGAAAGTTTCATTCTGGAAACATCCCTTAGGCTGTGGCTAAGCCATGTCTCCACCATATCCTTTCTTTCAGGAGTGCTAGTCTTGCGTGTTTGCAAGAGAGCTTCTGTGAAGTTTGGAAAGTAGGAGGCGAGGTACTGGCGGAAGTAGAGTTGTGAGGCGGCATCGTGAGTTGTGTCGGGGTAGCTCAGTCGGTCGCTCGCGGTCGTGCTAGGGGCAGGACGCTCCGTGCCGTGCGCTGCGACAGCTTGTCTTCGCGTGGTAAGTGTCGGCGCTTGCTGCAAATAGCTTTCGTTATTGAACTGTGGGAAAGGTATGAATCGATTGTAATGATGGTACAAGAAATGGAACGACCGACTAGGAAGGATACATTGAAATTGACATTTGAGAATCGATCTACTAGACCGAAATCTTATGAGATAGTAAATTGGTTAGAGCAGGATGTAAAACTATCATGCAACGACATTATTGGTATTCATCTGTCGATTATAGCGAGTGTGGTATTTGTCAAGTTGAGTAGTGCGGAGCTATGCTCGAAGGTAGTTGAATCCTGTGGAGGTACTATGAAATTTAGGTATTCAGACGGACGTGTTGGGGAGGTTGCTATCACTCATGCTGGGTTTGGAATACGCACTATCCGAATTTTTGAGTTGCCTTTTGAAATTACTGCGGAACAGATAAATGCTGTAATTTCTCCGTTCGGCACAGTGCTTAGCAATTTTGCTGAAAAGTGGTCGAGCGCGCATAAATTTCCCGTTCTAAACGGTGTACGACAACTCCGAGTAGAACTACGGAAACATATTCCTTCGTATGTAAACGTCTGCGGATATAGAGGGATTGTTATTTATGACGATCAACCCAGAACTTGTTTGGTCTGTAACAAGCCTGGCCACGTGCGCGCCAATTGTATACAGAGGCGCGTGGCGCAGCTACCCGCCGGCGAGCCCGCCAGGCCACTAGCCATGACGTCACTGCCTGGAACTTACGCCGCTGCAGCTCGAGCGCAACCGGCTACAGTTTTGGTCCCTGATCCAACTGCAGGAGCAATCGTTGCAGAGCCGGAAATCCCAATGGATGTCAGCACACTTATAGCCGACGATATACTCGATTCCCGACCGCCAACAGCAACAGACGAAGTTCGGCCGATACAGGAAACCGAACCTGTAAATGGTGCAGATCCTTCGGCAAATGAAGATCTTACCACTCCGCAGGAACCAGAAAGTGGGTCTGAATCCATAGAGAGTTCACCAAAAAGGAAGTCCGGAAGGAGAAACAAGAAGCGCAGGATTGCATCCGAAGGCGCAGAGGAGGCCGCTGCACCTCTGCGACAAAAGGCAAAAGAAATAGCAGCCAGCTTAAGTCAAAAGTCCTCTTCCGACAAGAAAGCGACACCAGCACCCGAAAAACCCCCTGTCTCTGCACTGGGGAAAAAAGGCGCTGAAGGACGGTTACCAAAGGAACCACCCACACAGAAACCAGAAAGAATTCCATCTCCGGAGGCTCCCCATGACCCACCCCAGACGCCTACGCACACCAACTGGGCGGACGAAGTGGCAGATGACCCAGCGGATGAAGAAATGAGCGAAATTCACGAATCTGAGATAGATAATGCACAGCTCCAAAAAGATGACGATACTCGGAAAGAAGACACTTCCATGACAGATCTCTCAAAGCGACAAGATTATGTTCCGGATCCTTTTGATACTGATGAGTATTATTAAGCTGTTTTTTACTATACGACTTTTAGAGAAGGAACGAAGAACTGAAGAACGAATTAATGATTGAACAGCCAGAACGACCGATGACAGAAGTACAAACGTACAAGATAGCCACAGTAAATCTCAATAAGGCTCATAGCTCTTTCTAATTACAAAACCTCAAAGATTTTATATATGCCGCTGACGTAGACATTCTCCTTTTGCAAGAAGTCACAGATATTGACCTTGAACATATACCGGGATTCAATGCTTTCACAAATCCAGGGATTGGAACGGAAATGGGTACAGCTATCCTCACGAAAGAGGGCATAATAGTCCAAGATGTTGTAAAATTAACCACCAGTAAAGGCATAGCAGGTACAATCAATAACGTACGAATAATTAATGTCTATCCCCCATCGGGATCTAGCAATAGACAACGAAGGGCGGAATTTTTTAAAGAAGAAGTTGTCCCTCTGTTCGGATCCCGACAGGAGCACATTATCCTCGGAGGTGATTTTAATTGCGTATTGCATGCCAAAGACCAAACTCCCAATCTCAATAAGTCTATCGAACTTGAACGGATAGTCACGAAACTACGTCTAGTAGACTCTTGGGAGCACTTGCACGGTGCAGCCCCCGGATTCACTCATGTGACCAGCCACTCGGCGAGTCGTTTAGACAGAGTGTATGTCTCACATAATTTAAAGCGCAACATCCTGCAATCGGAAATATGGCTTGTCGTTTTCTTGGATCATGCAGCGTACATCTGCGCAATCAATATGGCCAAACAGGGGACTTACAGAGGTAGAGGGACCTGGAAGCTGAACGTGTCTCACCTAGAAGACCAGGCGTGCCAGGAGGCGTTCCACGCGCTATGGAGGGAGTGTGAGAGCAGGTTCGCCTCGTACAACACTGCTACCGACTGGTGGCTGAAACATGTCAAGCCGAAAATACGGAGATTTTTCCTAAACTACTCCAGAGAAAAAAGCTTCTGGTACTAAAGTACTATGGAATTTTACTTTCAATGCCTAAGAGATTTATTCAAATCAGATGCCACGATTGTTGAAAACTATGCAAGAATTAACAAGATCAAGGCGAAAATCTTGGCCCTTCGACGTAAACAACTGGAAGGTTACAAAATACGGTCACGGGTGCAGGATACGGCGCCGAATGAGATAACTTCCGTATATCACGTTATCCGTGAGCACAAAAGAGCGTCGCGCAAAATATTCACTGCAATACAACTGAATGACGGAAGGAAGCTAACGAAAAACTCTGAGATTAAGGAGGCGATCGTACAACATTTCGCTTCCTTCATGTCCTCTCAACCAGTTAACGAACGCCTTCAAGACGAGTTTCTGTCCACCCTACAAAGGAGAATAAACCACGCGGAAGCACAATCCCTCATCTCAGAAGTGACTGCAGAAGACGTCGAAGAAGCAATAGCATAAAGCAAGACGAACAAATCTCCGGGATCGGACGGTATTCCAGCCGAATTTTATAAAACATTCAGTTCCCTCATAAAAGACAAGTTCACTCTCATTTGCATTGAACTGTTAAACCCTGAAAACGATATCCCAAAAGAGCTTCGGGAAGGCATCGTAGTGCTATTCCCCTAAACATCAGGCACTAAGACTATAAGCAGTCTTAGGCCAATAACATTGCTGAACAGCGAGTATAAGATTTTTGGTCGAGTACTAGCGCGAAGATTAAACAGCACAATGACCACTGTCACCGGTCCTTACCAAACGAGTGTCGGTAGACCCTCGGAAGACCCTCTGTGATTACAGGGATATAATTGCCACGGCCGACGTTTGCAAAATAAAATGTGCCCTGGTGTCCCTTGACCTTGACAAAGCTTTTGACAGGGTCAACCACCAGTTGCTACTCCGGACTATGAGCGCAATGGGATACCCACCCCGCTTTATTGCCGTCATCCGCAATACGCTAACGAACAACGCAGCGAGATTTGTAATTAATGGACAGATTAGCCAACCGATAGAAGTTACCAGCTCCATCCGGCAAGGGTGCCCCATGTCCATGGCACTCTTTGCCATTGCTATCGAACCACTCCTCGCTTCCCTCACACAACAGCTCCAGGGATTACAAATTAGGAGAGAAAAGATCGTATGCAATGCGTACGCTGATGATGTCGGATTTCTCGCCACGAGTGGCAATGAAGTCGTGACTGCGCTGGAGATAGTCAGGAAATACGAACAAGCTTCAGGCGCAAAACTTAATGAAGCGAAGTCCGGGATATTTCATATTGGACGTGGCATCAGGTTACAAACCCAAAGCTTGCTACCAGAACTCGCAACAATGAAATGCCTTGGCATTGATTTTAAACGGTCCATCCAGAAAACTATTGCAGTTAATTATCGGAAACTACTGAACAGCATGCGAGCCTGTGTACAAGAACATAGTATAAGGAAACTCGACGAACTCCAAAAGGTCGCAGTTGCAAATGTTTACATTACATCTAAAGTAAACTATGTAGCACAAGTCTTGCCCCTTCCGGCAACCTTGGCCAAAAGCATGATATCTGCTCTAGGACATTTCGTGACCCGCGGACGAATCTTCAAAGTGAAATACGACACGCTGACGCTTCCCACGATACTTGGGGGTTTAAACCTCACAGATGTCAGTCAAAAAGCGAAAGCTCTGTACCTCTCCAACACGTACAAGGAATGGAAAAAGCAAGGTGGTAGCCTTACTGCATACTTGGTAAACGAAACAGCTCCTGTCGACCTCAATGCACCTGTCAGTGTCCGACACATCCCTAACGGATTGCACCACTTAAAATATTTTTTCGTGGAATACAGTTACATACACGGCAGGATACCAGAAAAAGAAATCGTAAAGGTTAAAGATCTTTACAAACAGCTGATGAAAAACAAACTCGGAAGTAATATAGAACAGAAATATCCGTCGATTAACTGGAACATAATCTGGAAAAACATTCACAGCAGGAACTTACCAACGTCCGTGAAAGCGACCTGGTATTTCGCGGTCAACAGGAAAACTGCAACGAACTCTAGACTACATGCAATTCGGCTGGCACCTTCACCGCTGTGTTCACTCTGCAACGTAGTAGACGATGAAGAACATAGACTCTTGTGTAAAAAGGTTGAAGACATATGGCTTTATGTTAGACAAAAGTTAGCTAGCATCAGCAGAACGACACCCACCGCCTTCACAGCTGCTGACTTCCTAACACCGGATAGCATTCCATATCCAAGAACTAAAAGAAATGCTGTCAACTGGTTGAAAGGGCAAACTCTTCATTACATCCTAACCAAAGAATCAAGCAACGTGAAGGATTTCTGGGTGTATCTTACAACTGAACACCACATGCTGATGCGTAATAAAAAATACAAGGAAACTTTTGCAAATTTTTTGACTAGAACAATAATGTAAAGTATTACAAGAAGTTTACATTTAGAAGAATGTAATTGTTTTGACTTTTCTGTTACACGCAACAAGAGAAGGTTTTTAGGGAAACAAAGAGAAGACCGCCATGGATCATTTAAATTCAGATACGTTACTGCGTTGACGACTCTATATAACCCAGTGACGAAACTGGACGTTCTGTTGCAATTACAAATTTAGTTTAATTAGTATAACAAGAAGAAGAAATCTAATTTAATCAAGACTAACATCAACACAGTTTTAAATCATTGTTAAATCAGAAGTAAAAACTTAAGTATGTTACCACATTACATCTACGAGGAAACGAACTTATGTATTCATACAAATGATTCTTGATTTCCTACAAGACACACCGGAAACGAGATTTTCTTTTCATTACAGTTTTTAATTCTTTACAATTATTTTCCTATTTATCTTATTCTATTTTGACATCACGCCACACGCAAAGTTAAGAAAACCCTACTAATTCATGTACTTGTGCGACGAAGAAGATCAAACATTTACTTTCTTTACCGAATACTTCCGACACAATACGGAAATATAAAAATATATATTTATAAAGCAGTGGAACAGCGAGACGGAAATTCGTCAAATCAGCTACATTTTTGTTATTATTATTTTCAAGTCCAAGAAATGGAACAAAAAGGCCGATAGAAGCCGACGCCGAAGAAGGCGACTTTTGTGAGCGGAAGGACGGGTTGAAGGGGAGGAAGGAGACCCGACAAAAAAAAAAAAAAAATAAAAAATAAAAAAAAAAAAAAAAATAAAAAAAAATAAAAAAAAGTCGGTAGAGCGGTTGCCCGCGAAAGGCAAAGGTCCCAGGTTCGAGTCCCGGTTCCGGCACACAATTTTAATCTGCCAGGAAGTTTCATATCAGCGCACACTCCGCTGCAGAGTGAAAGTTTCATTCTGGAAACATCCCTTAGGCTGTGGCTAAGCCATGTCTCCACCATATCCTTTCTTCCAGGAGTGCTAGTCTTGCGTGTTTGCAAGAGAGCTTCTGTGAAGTTTGGAAAGTAGGAGGCGAGGTACTGGCGGAAGTAGAGTTGTGAGGCGGCATCGTGAGTCGTGTCGGGGTAGCTCAGTCGGTAGAGCGCTTGCCCGCGAAAGGCAAAGGTCCCAGGTTCGAGTCCCGGTTCCAGCACACAATTTTAATCTGCCAGGAAGTTTCATATTAGCACACTCCACTGCAGAGTGAAAGTTTCATTCTGGAAACATCTTTTAGGCTGTGGCTAAGCCATGTCTCCACCATATCCTTTCTTCCAGGAGTGCTAGTCTTGCGTGTTTGCAAGAGAGTTTCTGTGAAGTTTGGAAAGTAGGAGGCTAGGTACTGGCGGAAGTAGAGTTGTGAGGCGGCATCGTCAGTCGTGTCGGGGTAGCTCAGTCGGTAGAGCGCTTGCCCGCGAAAGACAAAGGTCCCAGGTTCGAGTCCCGGTTCCGGCACACAATTTTAATGTGCCAGGAAGTTTCAACACCTAAATCGTTTCGTTTTCGATCTCATTTCTATTATTTTATTGTGATGGTCATTTCTCCCTATGTAGGTGGGTGCTAGCAAAATATTTTCACATTCAGAATGTGGTTCATGGTGTGGGTTCCTGTAGCCATGTCCTAGTTCATGAACCCCGGGCAACGTATGAGTGGCCAAGTAAGTGGTCCTGACAGTTGGGCTACCAGTTACTTAGGAATAAACTTGGGCATCTCGGACATATTCTGGGTAGTGGCCACCTTTGTGCTCAGACGGCAAAGACTACCGAATTCACCCGTTAGTCCCTCAACCGTTACGGGTAAAACCCAGTGGGGCCCTGGGCAAGTAAGGCTAGCAACCTGCTTCCCAGGTACTTAAATATCATGCTGGCGACAATCAGAGCAAAATGCCTCGGACCTTTGGAGGTGATGGAGTCCCACCTCTAATTGACAGACCAGGGACTCCTCCGATACGACTTGGCAAACGATCTGGAATGAGACGGGGAGCTATTAATATCAATGGGGATTACACTGGGAAGAAGGTGGAGCTAGCGGAGGCTTCAAGTAAGATGGGGTTAGATGTCTTAGCTTTTAGTGACGTTAGAGTAAAGGGAGAGAAAGAGGACGAAGTCGGAGAATACAAGGTCTACCTGTCAGGAGTCAAAGTAGGAAGAGCACAGTGCGGAGTAGGGTTTTACATCAGGAAAGCAATCGAACCCAGCATAATTGCAATAAGGTATTTAAATGAACGACTGATGTGGATAGATTTGGCCATCTCCAACAAGAAAATTAGGAATGTGGCAGTGTATTCACCCTGGGAAGGGACAGGTCAAGATGAGATTTACAGATTTTACAACTCACTTAGTGATGTAGTTGTTAGAGTGAAGGATAAGGATAGTGTTTTACTCATGGGTGATTTCAAGGCCAGGATAGGAAATCGAACCGAAGGTTATGAAAAGGTTATGGGTAAGTTTGGAGAGGATATGGAGGCCAACAGGAACGGAAAACAGCTCTTGGATTTGTTACAGTATGGGCTTAGTTATCACTGACTCCTTCTTTAAACATAAGGACATTCACCGCTATACTTGGAAGGAAGGGGAACCAGATCTGTCATTTACTATATAATAACAGACCAGGAATTCAGGAAGACAGTCAAGGACACACTTGTTTTCAGGGGGTTCTTTGATGATACTCATCATTATTTAATCTGCAGCGAAATTGGTTTTGTGAGACCAAAAGAGCAGAAAGTCAGGTCCATGTTAAGAAGGATAAGAGTGGAGAAGCTTCAAGACAAGGAAATTAGGCAGAAATACATAGCAATGATCTCGAAAAGGCACCAGTTAGTTGAATGTAATGATTTACAGTCACTGGAAGAAGAATGGTCAAGGTACAGGGACACTCTACTGGAAGCAGCTAGAGAATGTCTTGGCATAGTAGTATGTAAAGGTAGGAAGAAGCAGACAGCCTGTGGAATGACACAGTCAAGGCAGCCTGTAAAAAGAAAAAGAAGGCATTTCAAAACTGGCTCCATACTAGAAATCGGGCAGAAAGAGAAAGTTATGTTGAAGGAAGAAACAAAGCCAAACAGATAACTGCAGACTCCAAGCAGAAATCATGGGAAGACTTCGGAAATAAGCTAGAAACTCTGGGTCAAGCGGCGGGAAAATCATTTTGGAGCGTGATTAGCAATCTTTGAAAGGAAGTGAAGAAGGAATTAACAAGTGTTTTGGACAGGTAAGGAAAGCTGCTAGTCAATCCTGTAGATGCCTTGAGCAGATGGAGGGAATATTTTGAAGAATTGCTCAATGTAGGTGAAACGCTCAATGATGTGTCAGATTTTCAGGTAGAATGAATAAGAAACGACGATGAAAACAGAATCTCATTTGAGAAAGTGGAGAAAATGGTCAGTAGATTACAGTGCAATAAAACGGCTGGGGTGGATGACATTAAGGCAGAACTCGTCAAATACAGTGGAATATCACAGGATAATTGAGAAGACATCTCTTTAATTAGCGTTGTAGGAAAAATATTCTCAGGTATTGTTGAAAGGAGAGTGCGAGTATTAATTGAGGACAAGTTAGATGAAAATCAGTGTGGATTTAGGCCTCTTAGAGGCTGTCAGAACCAGATCTTTAGCTTACGGCAGGTAATGGAAAAGTGCTATGAGTGGAACATGGAGTTGTATCTATGCTTCATAGATCTAGAAAAGGCTTATGACCGTGTTCCTAGGAGGAAGCTACTGTCAGTTCTACAAGATATGGTATAGGAGGCAAACTTCTGCAAGCAATTAAAGGGCTTTATGTAGACTGTCAGGCAGCAGTTAGAGTAGATGGCAAATTAAGCTCATGGTTCAGGGTAGTTTCAGGGGTAAGACAAGGCTGTAACTTGTCACCACTGTTGTTCATACTATTCATGGATCATATGTTGAAAACAGTAGACTGGCAGGGCGGGATTAAAATAGGTGAAAACAAAATAAGAAGTCTCGCACATGCGGATGACTTAGTTGTAATGGCCGATTCGATTGAAGGGTTGCAAACTAATATTTCAGAGCTCGATCAGAGGAACAAGGATTATGATATGAAGATCAGTATCTCCAAAACAAAAGTAATGTCTGTGGGAAAGAAATTTAAACAGATTTAGTGCCAAATAGGAGGAACAAAGTTAGAACAGGTAGACAGTTTCAAGTACCTGGGATGTATTTTCTCACAGGATGGCAACATAGTGAAAGAACTGGAATCGAGGCACAGCAAAGCTAATGCAGTGAGTGCTCAGCTAAGATCCACTCTCTTCTGCAAGAAGGAAGTAAGTACCAATACTAAGCTAGCAGTGCACCGCTCTATCTTTCGACCAACTTTGTTGTATGTGAGTGAAAGTTGAGTGGATACAAGTTACCTTATTCACAAGGTAGAGGTTACAGATATGAAAGTAGCAAGAATGATTACAGGTACTAATACATGGGAACAATGGCAGGAGGGTGTACATAATGAGGAAATCAAAGAAAAACTGATAATGAACACCATAGATGAAGCGGTTAGAGCTAACAGACTGAGATGGTGGGGTCATGTTACACGCATGGGAGAAGCAAGGTTACCTAAGAGACTCATGAGCTCGGCAGCGGAGGGTAAGAGGAGTCGAGGTAGACCAAGAAGAAAGCACTTAGATTCGGTGCAGAATGATTTTGAAGTAAAAGGCATAACATCAGACGAGGCATCAATGTTAGCATTGAATAGGGGATCATGGAGGAATTTTATTAGAGGTACTATGCTCCAGACTGAACGCTGAAAGGCATAATCAGTCTCTAATGATGATGATGATGATGATTCAGAAGTAAAAGTCGGTGATTGCAATTTCGCAAATAGAACTCGCCGCAACGAATAACGTCGTTCTTTTAATGATTTCCACCTCAAATCGTGCAACATTTTCGTGACGCTTTCCCCCCTGTAACGTGATAAAACAAAACGAACTGCCCTTTTCTGAACCTTCTCAATGTCTTCCGTCAGTCCTACCTGGTGAGGGTCCCACACTGGGCAACAGTACTCCAGGAAGGACGGACAAGTGTGATGTAGGCAGTCTCTTTAGTGGAGCTCTTGCATCTTCGAAGCGTTCTGCCAATGAAACGTAACCTTTGGATCGCCTTCCACACAATATTTAATATGTGTTCTCTCCAGTCTAAGTTATTCGTAATTATTATTCCTAGGTATTTGGTAGAATTTACGACCTTAAGCTTTGACTTGATTTATCGTGTAATTGAAGTTCAACGGATTTCTTTTAGTTGTTATGTGTATTACTTCACACTTTTCATTATTTAGTGTTAATTGCCAATTTTCGCACTATGTAGAAATTTTGTCTAAATCGCTTTGTAGTTGCTTTTGATCCTCTGTTGACTTCACTAACCGATACACGTCAACATCATCCGCGAACAGTCTAAGGGAGCTATTCATATTGTCTCCTAAATCGTTTATAAACACAAGGAAGAGAAGGGGACCTATTGCGCTTCCCTGGGGAACGCCAGATATAACTTCTGTTTTACTCGATGACTTATCGTCAATTACTACGAACCGTGGTTTATTCTTAACTATGTTCAATTTCTCTCTCACTCTCAAAATTACTCATTCAAAACTTCTTGTATGATGAAGTTATTGACGAGGGGGGAGGTTATCAACAAAGACGATTCAGTTTGTTTCGAGCTAATTTTAATATCTGCTAGTTGTACCCCCAAAATGGAAATGAGCGTATGGATTTCTTGGCCGGGAGAACCCTTGCGGGTTTGTTCGGCCGCATTAGTGGAAGTCTTTTTATTTGACGCCGCGTGGGCGACTTACGTGCCAATGATGATAAGATGATGATTAGGACAACACACACACAACACCCAGTCCCCTGCCGGGAATCGAACCCGGGCCTCCTGCGTGGTAGTCAGCAACGCTAACGCTTTTTTTTTTTTTTTTTTTTTTTTTTTTTTTTTTTTTTTTTTTCTTTGCGCTCTCCAGATATGCCTTCAAAACGGCGAGCTTCGTTTGCTGTAAGCTTGTTTTTGTTTTAAGTGAAGTTTCTGGAACGGAAATGAAACTTGTGTTCAGACGTTCTCCTAACGATCGTTGTAACAAAATTAAATTTCTTCTCCAAAACTTAAGAACTTGTTGTTAAAATTATTCTTTGATGAACCGATTCCTATGTAAGTAATGTCGACAAAAATAATATTCTCTTTCTGTAAATTCATCAGTAATGAACTGATTGGCCGTTTAGTTCTTTAATGTGAAATTATTTCCACATTTAAACTAAAATGTCTTCATGTATACATTATATGTATATTCTTTCAAAGTAAGAAACTAAAGCGTAAGTACAAGTGATTGAATATATAGACATAAAATGACGTTGAAATTGGTCTCATTTGCACCCAAATGATGGTATGTGAGCAGCCGACGAGCAAAGGTCGCAGAATTGCGTCTTCTTTCAGAGCAGAAGTTCTAGCCTATCCCTGTCTTTTTAAAGATTATCTTAAGTGCGTTCTCAAACTTCTTCTTATGGTCCCCGTAATTCCATGTTCTCGCATACTCCGTTTCCATATATGTCATAAACTCTATAAGGTTGTCACTACCGATTTTATTAACGACGTAACTGGTATAATGCCCAAGTAGCCACATCACAGTATTGTTTTTCCATTGCGGATAGTATTTTTGTCTGGTCTATACAATAGTTTTGTTTCTATACATTCCGGTGAGGTCCTGGTTACAAGCTCTATCTGTCGCCTAATCCACTTCCAGTGATGGTCGCGGTTTCCGCACGTGAATCTGTGTGGAATAGTGTCCACTAGATTACAGGTGAGGCATCGTTCTGTGTCACTCAGTCCAATTGCATAAAGCCTCTCATTGGTGCTTACGATGTTGTTTATCGTTTTGTATAGCGCTGACTTAACGTTCGAAGGAAGTACGCAGCTGTTAATATTCTGCCACACTGCTTCCCAGTTGACTCCAATGTACTTCGATTCTATTTTATTCCTTCCTTCGTGTTTTCTTCTGTATTCCAAAATGTCTCTTGCAGTTAAGTTCTTGTAATTTTTAGTCGTTCGCTCAGATAACTTCTCTCAAGATAGTACTCCCGGATATGTTTTAACTGAAAACTTATTGTTTGGACATTTATCGGTGAATCTGTACTTTCTGGTTTGACTGCTTCGAACAGCTTCGTAGTAAGGCTGTCAGGGTTGTTGTGTATGTGGTTGGTCATTCGTTTAATATATAGCGCAGTTGCTTTATTTCTTATATTAGTCAAACCCAGTCCGCCGTGTGTGGGGTCTAGCGTTACAGTTGTAGAGTCTACTCTGAATAGTTCACCCTTCCATATAAATGATGTCGTCTTTGACGTTATTGTCTTCGCTACCAGTTTAGGGATTGGAAATAACTGTGCTATGTAATATGCTTTTGACAGGATGTACGTATTTACATACTTAACCCTCTGGTACTGATCCAAACTTCGGTAGTTATTTTCAAGCAGTGCTCCCTTGATTTTTTGCGCTACATCCCTCCAATTTTTTGCCATCATCTGTAAGGGGACGGTTGTCAGAATAGTTCCAAGAGCTTTATGTTCCACGACGTTTTTAGCCCAGTCGAGCCTGATGTCTTGCAATCCTCGTATACTTAAAAATTTACTTTTATTTTCGTTCATTTTTGCTCCTGATATTAGACAATATTTATTTAGTTGTCTCTCTAGAGCCATCACGTCTTCTCTGTTCCTTACTATTATCCCTACATCATCAGCGTAGGCGCCAACCACTATTTTCCTTTCATAGATTGTAAGACCTGTCAGTTTAGCTTGCAGTTGCCTTAATAATGGTTCCAGTGATATTACAAAAAGTAACATCGATAGAGCCTTGAGGTACTCCTCGTTTAATTTGTATCTGTTTCGTCAGTTGACCGTTAACAGAAACTTTAGCCGAGATCCCCAGTGCGGCATTTTTGACGATGTTTATAGTTCCTGGAAGAAATCCCATTCGTTTCATGGTTTCTAGAAGATACTTGTGTTCGACCTGGTCGAAAGCTTTATAAAAATCGACGAAGGGGAGACCGCAGTGAATATTGCTAACAGATGTTAAAGCAATAATGTCCCTATATTGCGCAGCAGTTTGGAGTATCGTCCTTCCATAGGCACAAGTCTGATAATGACAGATAATTTTCTCAGTTAGTGGTACGATACGTTTATTTACTGCCCTTGCAATAATCTTGTAGTCAGAATTCAGTAGGGAAATTGGTCGAAGATTGTTGATTTTCTTGCATCCTTTGTTTTTTGGGATCAGAACAATTTTACATTCTTTCAATTCTGAGGGGACACATTTACCCTGAAACACTTCATTCACAATTTCTGTCATCTTATCTCCTATCAAATCCCAGTACCTTTTATAAAACTCGATGGGTAAACCATCGGGTCCTGGTGACTTCTTAGTGGGAGAACTGCGTATAATTTCCAGTACTTCTTGGTTAGTAAAGGCTGAAGACAACTGTTCATTGTCTTCTCTAGTTATTTTAGAACTCACGTTTTCAAACAGTTCATCGTAATAGTCTTCATTAGAGTCACATGATTCATATATATCTCTGTAGTACCGATGTATTTCACGAATTATATCATTTTGTTTGGTGAGGACAGTACCATCTACCAGCTTGAGCTCATCCATGAAAGTCCTTCGGTGGTTTTTGTTGTGTTTTATTAAGTGATACAAAACCGCAGATTCGTCCTCACTGACTGATTTTGCTTTAGATTTAAGCTTAAGTCCTTCTAATTGTTGTCTCTTCAATGCTATTAACTTTGTTTTTATCTTTTTAATATCTTGGAGTCGAGTCGTAATTCCGTCTACCTGATCATATAACCCTCTTAATACACTGTAATAGAATTCCATTGACTGTTTGATTTCCCGAGAGCGCTCTATGCTATAACAAATAATTACTTTACGTAACTTTGGCTTCGCTCTAGTGGTCCACCACTCTAAAACACTATTATAGCTGTTAACTGAGCGTAGACACAGTTCCCATGCACGATTAAGTTCTTCTTCTAATTCCTTGTCCATTAAAACAGCAGCGTTCAAACACCATTGACCCCTGTACCAACGTGTTGATTGTTGATCTAAATTGATACAGGTAGAAATGCTGCTGTGATCTGAAAAGCTTGCAGGAATTGTTTCCGCTTTAAGTAAATTGGTCGCTACGTTGTCCGACACATAGATCCTATCAATTCTACTGGAGGATGTACTGGTAATATAGGTGAACTGGACCAGTGACGGATACTTAATTTCCCAAACGTCCCTCAGTTTCAGTTCTCTGACAAGACGGTTCAGCTCGTTTGAATAATTAAAATTGGGAAACTGGTCTTTTCGGTTCAGAACACAATTAAAATCACCCGATAGTATGAGTTTTTGAGGGTCCTTCCGAAGTAGATAAATTATATCTTCTTTAAAAAACTTTGCTCTTTCGGAACTATGCGTATTTCCAGAGGGTGCGTAAAGGTTAATAATTGTGACACCCATTATGCTCACCCCTATTCCTCTTCCAGATTCAAGCATTTCTACATCATTTACAGGAATACCGTCTTTTATTAAAATTGCCGTGCCAACATTCATTTCAGGTGCAGAATTAATTAGAACAACATATCCGGGTATTGTAAAATCTGTCATTAACACCTCTTGCAAGAGAGCAATGTCTGTTGCTGATTCGTACAAAAATTGTTTTAAAGCTTCGGTTTTAACTTTAGACGTAATCTTATTTATATTTATTGACGTTATTGTATAGGCCTGTGGCATTTTTTGAGACTATATAATGAATTAATTGACAAAGTTGGGAGGTTATCCGAATAAAGCATGCCATGGCCAACAGCAGCAATAAAATACTTACGAAAATATAAAAAGAAAAAAATCATATTGCTATGATACTTCATGAACGTCTTTTAGATGCAGCAAATATTTGTTAAAAAACTGATTGAATCCCTCTTTTTTTTCCGCTAAGTGTTGCCTTCAGATGTCAAACCCTGGGATATATCTGTACGTTCATTACAGGGGGAAGTTCCTTGTAAGACATTTTTGGAATTTCCCTTCAAGGAACCTTCAGTGACTATTTCATATTTGATATTTGGCGGCTTTTTATTGCCCCTGGCGGGCTGTTGTCTGCTTTGCTTCCGAGTAACTCTCAGATTTTGTTGCGGTTTGACTCGGCGGCGCAGCAAGTCCTGAGTCGCCGTGGTTTCCTGTTCACTTTCCTTGTTTTCGTCTGCCGTGTTACAACTTCAATCAGGCGAAGTCTGTTGTCCGCTTCCGCGTTGCTGTTGACGGTCTTGCGCGACCTGCATCGGTGTGTCTGACGCGGCGTGTTGCTCGTCGACTGCTGCCTCGGTCTGCTTGTGTTGAGACACGTCCGGCTCCTCAGAGAGCAGCATCTTGTTCGCCGACGTGTCAGGCACTATTTTATCAGATTCCGTCTCTTGCATTACTTCTTGTTCTTTGTCTGACTGAGATTGTAGCGTGGTTTCGTCCTCCGAAGCCAGTTCTTTCATGTCTACGTTCCCTGTTCCCTCTAGCTCTTCCGCTTCGCACGGCTTCTGCTTGCGGGAGGAATGTACAGGAGAGGAATCTTCATCAGATTGAGCTTCCGTTTTTTCTAGGGGTCTTTTCTTGGGTTGCTGCTCACTTTCACGCACAGCAGAACCGCTATTTGTAACTGGATTCAAGGGTGGGAACTCCTTTTCGGGTATGGTGACCACATCAGAAGTACCTTCCATGGCGACCTTAACAGGAGGGGGTTGCTCAGTAAAGGCCATAATGTTACTGAGTATGAGTCGTTGCCGCTGTATTAAATTGGTTCTCAAAACAACGGCACGACGTGGGCAGTCCTGTCGGAAGTGTCCAGATTCGTTACAAATTTGACAAGTTTGGTCTTGTCCAGAATACACAATGTGAGCTTTATAACCTTCTACGGTAATATAAGAGGGAATATTAGTTTTAACTTCCATTTCTACAGATCCATTATAACATTGCAGTTTGTACTGCTTGGACCACCGTTCATTCACAATTGAAATAACGTCCCCATATTTTGAAAGTGCTTCCTTAATCAACAGATTATCAATTTCAATAGGGATATTTAAAACCCTCACAGTTTTATACGTGATATCAGCTTTCCGTACTGAGACTATACTTTTAGATCCATCTCTATGTTCAAATTCTACCGCTGAGCTACGGAGGCGGATAGTTGTACCCCAGATGAGTTGGAATGTCCTTATTAGAATGTAACGTTGAGTCAGAATCTCAACTCAGAAGGTCACTAACTTCATGGGATTTACTATTAAAAACAAACGAACAGAACATTTGAATGTTCCTAATTGCAGACTCCCAAATTTCTTGACCCATTGCTTTGGAATTTTGATTCAGCGTTACACTCTAAAACGCCCGTGATTTTATATGTTTTCATTTTTAAAATAAGTTTGCTAGATGAGATGAGAATAACCGTAGCAGTAAAGAAGAAATAATACAAAAAGGCCATGCCTGACGCGAAAGTTTTTTAAGCATCTCAATGCTTGTGACATTCCTCCTGAACCATGTGAAGTACATTGGCATAAATATGCTGTCACATTTAATGATATATTTCGATACTATACAATATATTTTGCGAATAGACGTAGTGGTAATAAAGCAATACATTAAAACGTCATGTCTGAAGCGGCAGTTTTACGTCTAGTACGGCTAAAATGTAGAAAGCGATAAACTTTTTGCCTTCCATCATTTTGCGATTTGTGTCAGCAATAAAAATTTTTGGAAAGGTTTGAAATTGTATGTTAAGTTAGTTGACAGTTGCAAAGGGCCCTCATTCTCAAACAGAAGATGTGTCAAATCTGGTTCTTTTCGCGCAGCCGGCCGCGGTGGCCGAGGGGACTAAGGCGCTCCAATTACGGTCTGCACGGCCACTATGGTCGGGGGTTCGAATCCCCTCTCGGGCATGGATATTTGTGCCGTCCTAGTTCGTAAGTGGTTCATAAGTAGTTTGTAAGTTTAGGGACTGATGACCCCGTAGTTAAGTCCCATAGACTATACAAACATTTGAACTTTTTTTTTTTTCTTTTCGCGCAGTTCTATTTGCTTATGACGTCATACCTCCTGAAATAAGTCATAATTTTTGTTTTTATACTAAGCACCTCCGCCAGCATAAGAAGGACAACTCACAAAAGTTCCGCCGTAAATGTATAGGAACACACGTAGTGCAAACACTGATTTTATATATAGAGATTAAACTCTTTACATCACTGATTCAATTATCTTTTTGTGACTAAATAATTCACTCTGTGAGGCAATAAGTATTAGACTAAATAGTGTAAATAATTTCTATTTCTAGTATTATGAATGGTTCTGTTGATTTTAATCTATCCTGAGAGGATACTTCTTAGAGCACCAAATGTATTGAGATCTTAAGATTACCTGACATAGTCGGGTTTGGAGGCGATCTGAACGTTTTATAGTTTGCAAAACAAAAAGCCAAGATCGCACATTAATAATTTATTAAATGACGACCGGTTTCGGTGCACTGTGTCACCATCGTCTGGTCTCATATATGTTATAAGCTGATCATCTTGTTAAAAAAAATTGGGTATAAAATAACAAGTGCAACATTGCACTTAGTCACTATATAAAATTACACAAGTTAAAAACATGCCAGCTTACAAAAAACTTTTGTAATCAGTCAAATCTGCAGGCCCTAAATTCAACTACATACCTATAAGTAACAGTTACAAACAACTTAAATTAGAAAGAACACACAGACGATATTGCAGGGAAGGCGATACAAGGGCTACGTTTCATGACAGAACACACATAAGATGCAACAGTTCTACTAAAGAAATTGCCTACCCTACAGAAATATAATTTTCAATCTGCAGCGGAAATGTAACTTCCTGGCTTATTAAAACTGTGTGGCTGAACTGGGATTCGAACCTGGAACCTTGGCCTTTCGCGGGTAAGTGCTCTACCGACCCAGCTATCCCGGCAAATTTCACGGTCTGTCCCTCTTTAAAAGGAGAAAAGGGGGATGTATCGAAACAGCGCAGGAATGGCCGTGCATTCTAAGGCGCCTTGCTGCAGAATGCGCCCCTGCTCCCCGTCGGAGGTTCGAGTCACAGGTCTGTGGGTGTGTTGTTCTTAAAGTTATTTTAAGTAGATTGTAAATATAGGGACTATGACCATAAACATTTAAACAACTGAAGTATTGAATTTAATTTTTTAATTTTTTATAATATAGAAAAGTTTAGACCTGGGCGAGATTGCAGTCTCATAGCCTCCCCCCCCCCCCCCACCCACCCGTTCCCTCGCCCAGGCTTCGATCACTACGAAACATCACATTAACAATGACTACCGCTGTAATACCACATGACTGCAAAAACCGACAAAGCCACGAAAAGGGCTGAGTTATTAAAGAGACGCAATGTGCAATGTCATCTGTGAGACAACTTAGCCAACATACATGAAGAATAAACATTAAATTGATTATGAGTGATTATATTCACTCCCTTGTTTCTGAAATAAATGACTGCTCTCTCTCTCTCTCTCTCTCTCTCTCTCTCTCTCTCTCTCTCTCTCTCATTTTTTAGTATTGCCACGTGCGACCCCACGTTCTGCAGATGCCTTGCCCCGGCGCTGTTTTCCCTGATGGAGCCCAGAAGGACTCAGATCTGCCATGCAATACCATTCCCATTCGGATGAGGTGTTCTGACTACTGGGACCTGAACCGTCTCGTCGTGTTCTACGGCCTTCCGTGAACAACTCCGATTGTAGCCGTTGCACTGCCGCAACACTTCTTCCCACGCGAGTAGTAATTTCCCGGGTGGATGCATCACACTTTTAATGACAATAATGTACCCTCTTTTACACTAACTAATTTGACGTTACGGTTCACGCGTACGTCTGTGCGGCATCATACACTTTTGTTCAAGCCACACTGATCCATTACTTTCGGCTGTTAAGCGAGAAAGAGAACCGGCAAATCTGTAGTAGTCTTGTGTAGTTCGCGAACGAACTAGTTCGGAAGAGCGCTCCCACAGGCGAACTACGCGAACTAGTTCGCAGATACCTCGCCTCTTAGTTTGTTCGCTTCTTTTCCGAAGACTGGCGGGGAACAGCGAGAGGACGCGAGAGCGCGCAGAATCGCGCGATTTCCTTCTGCCAGTTACCGTCATTTCAAGCTGAGATGCAGCTCAGTTGTAGTTTCCTAGTTCACTGCCACAAGAAATCCATTTGAAAAATAAAGTACTACGAGTACTTTGTTAGCAAAGTAGTTGAATACCATTGTGCCACCCATTCGTGTAAATAACTGGTCTATTTGCTTAAGTATTTGATATCTAATTGCCCAAATATGTAATAGCACATGCTTTGGCAACACTGATTCATTATAAAAAAAGTTGTCATAACAAAAGAAAGAGCTCTTTTAGTAGCGGTAGCAAAAGCCAAAAAGAGCGGACGAACAAAAAAGAATGGACGAACTAAACGAGCGGACGAACAAAAAGAGAGAAAAAGAGCGACCTGCTTCGCGGCCGAGCTGCGAACTAAAAAGAGAGCTACCGGTCGCGAACTAAAATATGCGCGATCGGTCGCGAACTATTATGCCAAACATATCTCGCTTCTTAGTTCGATGGATTCCTTTCCGAAGACCGACGGGCAATAGCAAGAGGGTGCATAGCAGAATTAAAAATCACGTGTTTGGCTTCTGCTGGTGACAGTCTGCCTGCTAGATTACATAGTTCAGTGCTACAGCCGGCCGCGGTGGCCGAGGGGACTGAGGCACTCCAGTCACGGTCTGCACGGCCACTACGGTCGGGGGTTCGAATCCCCCCTCGGGCACGGATATTTGTGCCGTCCTTAGGGTTAGCTAGTTCATAAGTAGTTTGTAAGTTTAGGGACTGATGACCCCATATTTAAGTCCCATAGACTCTGAACTCAGTGCTACAAAATTTCTGTTTTGAAGTATTCTGCACTCTGCAATATCTGACTAATAAATTCCACAATGCCAAGATATAGAGAACTCTAAACTGAAACGCGAGAAATTATCCACAAACTATTTCTTTTGGTTTGTGTGATACCGTTAGCGGCTCAAGCAGCAAGCGCATGAAGCGGTTCACTGAATTCTGGGCCCAGTGAATTCTGGGCCCAACCAGAAATGTGCGAATTCTGGGCCCAGTTTCCTGGAAACTACCTGCGCGAGGGCAGAGCCTCCCTGCGCCCCCCCCCCCCCCCCCCCCCCCCCGGGAACGCTCCTTGGCAGTCACGGTCGCGAAGGTCTCGTCCAAAGCAGTGGCTGACAGCTTAGACGGTCACTGCCAGTAGACTCTAACTTGCGTAGTATTCAGTTCGTGCATCTTGGAAGTGCCAACGACCATCTGTGGTAAGCCATATGCGGACTATGACGGCTAGTCATATACCATAAGGAGAACCAAAGAAGATGGGACTGTGATTTGGCGCTGTTCAAAGCAAAGAACAAAGTATTGCCGAGGAATGCTTGAGACGAAAGACTGTGAGGTGCTTAGTTCAAACGAGCATCAATGTAGAGCACCGGATGACGCTCGCATAGAAATACAGAAGGCAGTAAATCGGGCTAAGAAGAGATCAAGAGACGAAGAGACTTCGATTTCTAAAATATATACTGAAGAATTAGGTGACCTCCACAATCGAGGGTATCATTTTGTGTCTGAAATGCCAGAAGAGCTATCAATGAAGCGGATATTATACAAGCATCGGTCCAAAGCACGCGGAGATCAGAAAGAGCCAGAGACGAGACAAGAAGTCGATCTTTCGCCTGAGCTACTAAATATGAATGCCGGTAGCAGTTTTCTCTTGAGCGATAACAACATTGGAGATAGGGTGATAGTCTTAAGTGGAAAAGCAGGAAGAGAGGCTTTAAAGACTAAACGAGACTTTTTTATAGGTGGGACCTTCAAATGTTGTAGCAAGCAATTTTCTTAAATATATACGATACATGCAGACTCTGAAAGTTCAAAGTATGAAACAAATATCTATCCGGTGGCCTTTGCACTGTTAGCCAACAAAAGAAAGGAGACATATATTCATCTTTTCAGCACTCTTAAAAAATGTAAAAGAATGGAATCCTCTAAATATCACCGTTGATTTTGAAATAGCTGCTACTTCTGCATTAAAAGTTGTGCTCCCGTCGGTTCAAGTTCATGGCTGTCGTTTCCACATGAAGAAATCTCTCTGGAGGAAAGTGCAAGACTTGTGACTTGCTTCCGAATACAGAGAAAATGAAGAAGTAAGGTTGCAAATTCAGACGTGTGCTTCTCTGGCATTCCTTCGACCGGAAGATGTCTGCGATGGCTGGCTCGAAATCCATTCACAAGCACCAGATATCCCCAAGCTGTCTCAGTTTTTCGACTATTTCGTAGACAGGTGGTTCGAAAACGATAAAGTCCCGATCAGTGTTTGGAGCTGCTACAGACTGCGCCATCGTACTACCAACGCTGTAGAAGATTGGCACAACAAGATTAATAATTTCCTTGGGAAATCGAATCCTAAAATTAAAGACGTAATCAAGTGCATGAAGACGGAAGTAGAGTACTCGGCACGTGCTTTAATGAGATCAGAGTTAGGCATGGAGGGAAAAGGAAAGAAAAAAACATATGTGAAACTCGATGAAAGGATGCCAAAAATAGTACAAAAGTACGAAGAGGATGGTGACATCAGGGCCTGTTTGAAAGCGATCTTTTACCTTCAAAAATTTGAATAAATTCATTGGCCTAGTTTGAGACAACGTATGTGAAAAAAATGTACAAATAAATAATAATTTAAAAGTTAATAAAACATAAAATAAAATAACTGATCTTAAAACGCCTGAATGACAATGTATTCTTGTCATTTAGCCAGTCCAAAGCCTGGATAAAATGTGATGGGAGTCTGTTTATTACGAAAATTCCGTTCACATAACATGATCACTTCCTGGAAAAAGCGAATTTCTTATATCGAGCACTGTGACTTTTTGTAATATATTGTCTCTCTGACGCAATCATTTACATCTAAATCTTCAAAAAGGTTTTACTTATGACCAATTTCAGCCAATGTCAACTACCTCCAAAAACAATGGAAAACTTAAAACCTAATTACAAAAATGTAATTTAAAAATCGTATCTGTTCTTCTTTACAAAACTTTATATTAATATAAATATAAAATAATATACTCCTCATACCTCTGGGTGGCATATGTAATGTAAAGAACATAATATATGATGGCGTACGAAAAAAGGGTAGGATTATGCATATAATTAAAGATCATTGGATATAACTCACATACAGTGCGTAGGTGACATAAGTTGTACATGGCTTCTTCTCTCGCTCCTATCACTACATGCGGATATCCCCTGCACGTGATTTCAAAACAGAATAACAACTGGCAAGCCGTCAGAAAAACTAAAACATACATTTTTGGAAGCAAAGAGTTAAAACTGTGTTCAGAACGACACATAATCTTAAAGTGCGTTTGCGTGATAATATACCACAAAAGAAGCCAAATATGCAAAATTCGCTGAGGAGCCCTCCACTGGCCAGTCTCGAAGCTCCTTCATACGTGGCGATTTGAAGAAAATACTTATGGTAGCAAAAAGAAAATTGAATTAGGTTTGCATTTTGACAAGGAGAAACTTGGCATAGATAATATTGAAGATCAAATGGAAGTGGTCCACAAATGCGACTCTACGTTGGATATACAGATTGCAAAAAGAAATGAGCAAAATTAATTTTTTCCTAATGCCTACTTTAAGATTTATGATGTTATGCCGTCCTGTCAGAGCCGCGTTAACACCGCCCTTCAAATGACCACCAACGGAAACAAAATGTCCTGCTGCCGGAAGAACAACGTTGAATGTTGACATAATGTTCAAAGATATTCCCTCTTTTAAACGCGTATTGCACTGCCTCTATTTTTTTCCCTGTTTTCCCTTGTTTTACGATGCATTCTCTATCATGGTATGGAAAATCATGTCATTCATTGTAGCCGTAAACACACAGTCTTATTATGTAAATTATTTTATGGTTCACACACTCTCGTTTTAATGTGTGTCTCAATACGCGAGTTCATATTGCTGATTCTATATATTTTACATTTGGCAATACTAATAACGTTATGCATGATTATAATTACAAAATAGAAAGGGTTTTCCTGTTTCGAAGTCATATGTAGGCGCCATGCACATTTAGCGCTATGAGTGAGATGGGAAGCAATACGCAGATTATTTCACCTATACGTGCACACTCCTGGTTCATGTACATTACATGTAGGTCTAACATTCGCAGGTCGATGGGTGTGGAACAGATTTTACGTTAATTTAAATGTTCTTTGTCAAACAGACGATATTTTGAAATTCTGTGTTTGTAATTTGGTTTCCAGGTTTTCCATGGTAGCTTCTGAATATCCAATCATAAGTAAAAGTTGTCAAACAAAAATTACATGACCACTTCCAACTGTATCACTTTTGTTTCTTGTTTGATCATCTCCACACCTCATTCATCAGTACAGCACGTAAAGCTACGTTTTCACGGGCCATAAAAATTGTTATTGCCGATAACACTGGCCCACAATGTTTTCTGGAAACATTGGTACCACTCGAATTGCAGCCACATGTACTATAACAATGCCGGTCACTGTTGCCTTGTAATGTTTGTAGAAAAGTATTTCAGGGCCGAGTGTGTTTACATGAACCAAGCTACCGGCGCAAAATAATGAAGTCGGCTCGTTTACCTGCCGGTCGGCACCAAATGTTCAAATGTTTGTATAGCTTATGGGACCGCACAATAAACTCAGTTTCGGTGGGGGCAGTGGCGGGTTGGACCAAGACTGTTTTGGCTTCCCTGAGAAAATCAATCGATAGCTTATGGAACTTAACTATGGGGTCATCAGTCCCTAAACTTACAAACTACTTATGTTCTAGCTAATACTAAGGACGGCACAAATATCCATGCCCGAGGGGGATTCGAACCCCAGACCGTGACTGACTCGCCGCAGACAGCTCGGTCACCGCGATCGGCCCGGCCGGCACACACCCCGGCGTGAGGGTGGGAGGGGGGGGGGAAGAAGGATTAGTGGCCCGACCTTTTCCGGGCCCAGAATTCACTGGGCCCAGAATTCGCGACACCCATGAAGCAGCTAGGTGGGGGAACTTCCCCCTCCACCTGCATGCGCAGACCACGCCGCTTAGCCGTCACTGGGAGCGGACGAACTAAAAGAACGAACTAATTCGCGGCAGAGCCGCGAACTAAAGTGAGCGCTGCCGATCGCGAACTATTATGCGCAAGTCTAATCTGTAGAGTATATTCCTAGTTTCAGAAAAAAGACAGAATCAATCGGAACAAAAATGCACCACACATTCGAAGGTAATAATAATAATAACTACTTAAATAATAATGAAAATAATAAATGACTGCTTGATTGGCAGCACTTTTACTCTTGGTGGCATAGCGCCGCGGTATCAATGTTCACCTGGAGCCGTCACGGTCAATTGTTAATCATATCTGCAGAACATAGAGCAGGTAAATGATTGTATGCCTCTTCTGAAAACACCATAACGGATGAGAATATCCAACAACTTTTTCTGTTTAGACCTCAGTTTCAGATACAATGCCACAAAATTTTTAGTCTTGCCCCCCCCCCTCCTCCTCTACCCCCCCCCCCCCCAATCGAAACTATATGCTTTATTCGCCACTGATAGTGATGTATGGATGGGAGTGGTGAGGCGCTGCGACTCGAACGCACCGAGAATTCCTCGAGCTGCTGGTGATCCGTCAGTTCTCGAGAAGCTCACGAGAAACGGAGCTGCGGCGCGTGACTGGGCAGCTTGCGGCACGCCACGCATTGCCAACACGCGTTGACTGCTGGTTCAAAATGTTCAAATGTTTGTAAGAGCTTAAGGGACTCGATTACGGGGTCATCAGTCCCTAAACTAACCATCTACTTATGAATTAGCTTATACTAAAAACGGCACAAATATCCATGCCCGAAGGGGGATTTGAACCCCCGACGGGGTACGGCTTCGCGCATCGTAGCATAGCGCCACAGAATAAGGAGTATACAGAAAGGAAACTCCCGCTGCAGTTTGTCGTCCAAAATTTAGTGCGCATGCGCGGAATCGGCCATCTTGAAAAGCAGTAAAAGTGTGATCACTCCCTACTCTGTGGCGTGGTAATGCGCTGTCTTTGTTTGTTAATTGTGTATTTTAACAGCCTGAATCGCATAAAAGTAAACAAGTACTTGGTACAGTGCAGTGCAGTGAAAAGAAAGAACTGTGTGTCAGTAGTTGGAGCTGTTCCGTTTTTATTATGAGCAGCAATAAAAGAAAAGGCGGCCGATGGTGTTCATCACCTAATTGCCGCAATAATTCGAATACAAATAAGGATATAAGTTTCTTCACTTTCCCAAAAGATGCTGAGCAGTAAGTGAACGTAGCTATATGTGTAGTGAAAGTTAAATGTTATCAGTTTCGAATGAGAGCAATGTGTGCATAATTATTAAAAGTACCTTGTTTCTTCTCTTGACGACAACTTTCGCTGTTGCTGCAGCAGTTCAACGGCATCGAAATGTTGAAGTTCATTTATATTTTATAAGTTTAACGTTGTAGGGAATAATATAAAATGAATGACAAAGAATAGTTCGAAAGTAGGCAGGTAAAATTTTACTTACGGCATTGGAGGCACAGTGTGCTAATGTTGACAACGAGTGCTCTTCGGATACTCAAACAAATATGTTAAGGGGAATTATTATTTTAAGCTGTTCCTGCTCTGTGGTTGACAGGTTCCTCTATATGCCCTTATCCGATCAGTAAATTAATGATACTCCTAAAGCAAATACAACTTTTATATATGCCCAGACGTCATTAGTTCTGTGTAATCACGTTGTACTGATACGTCTGCCTCAAAATTTTGTGCGAATTTATTCGTGTCAAATTAAGTTGTAAAGTCACTTTCTTGTTTATAACTAATTTCCAAAACATAACTCCGCGTTATCTGGGATTTTTGTAGAGATAAGCACCAAATAAAAAGATCATCGATTCCACCGTACATTTTCGTAGTTGTATTAAAATTCATACCAATTTTTCTTTTACGTTGGTTTACAATTAGGTGCAAGAAGAGGGCGCAAAATAGATGAGAGCATAATGAAAAGCCGTTTCCTTTCGTAAAAATCGGTGAGATCAGCTGCAGTTCATAAAAAGTCCATTCCAGCCAAAGTACTAAATTGGCTATAGTTCCACGTTTACTGCTTTTCAATATGGCGTCGAGCGCAACGCTTGGTAACACCCAGATCAAAGGCGCCGGCCCCAGCTTTCCCTTCTGTATACTCCCTATTCTGTGATAGCGCCTCAATGCGCTCGGCCGATCCGCCGCGGCACTGACTGCTGGTGCTGACAACGCTCGCAGTTCGCTGTGATGGTCATTCAAATATGAACAAACGAAAAGTCACGGAGCTGGCAGTACTTTTCAGAGAATGGAAATAACATCTGTTGAAATATTGTCTTGAAGAGCTCCGTAATGTAGCAAAAATATAACAGGCGGGATGAGACATTGAAACTTACATAATATAGTGAGGACAGTTTACTACTCACCGCAAAGACGTGGCGACGAGCTGCGACAGGCACATACAAAAGACACACACATACAACACATTCAGCTATCGGCCATGGCCTTCTTCAGAAATAGAGCACTCACGCAATCACACAGGCACACAACACAGTCATACAACCATCACCTCCGACCGGAGGTGATGGTTGTATGACTGTTGCCCAACTACATTCCCATAAATTATTTTAACATTACACACATGTCTGAAAAAAAATAGTAGTATTAGCTGGCGAAGCTGTACTGTTATTCTTTTCGAAAAAGACACGCCTTTAATAAGGTTTAAAAAAACTTGTTTCTCTTAAGGTGGTGCCATTGCCTATATGTCATTTGTCTGAAGGTTTTCGATTTTTTTACGTTTGCTGGAAACTCACTACTTGAGCCAGATGTGGTAGTGCGGAAGGTATTTCTAATTTACTAATCCCTACATCGATTACTTTTAAATTTGCTTTACAGGTTTTGTCCGCCTTGAGCAAACACAAATGTTTTTTAATTTTTCCCAGACATGTTTCGCTGGCGTTGCAGCATCATCAGTGGGATGTTTATTATCTGTCAAATTAACAGTAGAATGATTATTACTTTTTACATTAACAGTGAAAACTACAGATAATTGTGAGACTACTATACATAGTTTATTATTTTCATAGGTATGCTAGGCCTACCTTAATACCACATGTTGTTATGTTTGTGGTTTTTCCACTCACAAAATGTCTCTGATAGGTTTTGACAGTTTGTCAGTTTTGCTGTTGCAATGTTAAAATAATTTATGGGAATATAGTTGGGCAAAGTAGCGCCATTACCCTGGGTTCCGGGGTAATGACGCCATACATTTGGAAATCAAGGATAAACCTACACGATGAGTGAGTAGTAGTAAGTAAGTGTTACAACCGTTGTAATTTATACTTATCACTCTTTTGTATTAGACATTTAGAAGGCTTCAAGTACTTGTCCATGTAAAATTGAAATAAAAATACATTTTATAATTTAGGCTTTAGTAAGACACCGCAAAAGTCAGAAATACCGGTATAGTTTTTGGCACTTGAAACCTATTACATTCTCTACATTCTGCAAGTGCCCGTTTCACAGAATGTATGCATCTTCACTTTGCCTAAATTGTCCACCATGGCGTCATTGCCACAGTTGAAAAATATGGCTAAGAACGTCAATTTAAAGCCAAAGATTTTGCGAAACAATTAGGTTAGAGATACGTCATCGAAGCTAAAAATCTACAGATTACGTTAATACGAGTATTAAAAAGCGCTGACAGCTTATAGAGGTACTTATTTCAATAAAATACAGGCTCGAAAATTAGATCCAAAACGTCGAAACTAACAATTTCTTTCACACTATTAATACCTGTAACAATCACGGACGGCGGCCACAGGAATAAGTTCCGCGGTAGGTAACGGAGATAGAACACTGGCAAGCGTAGGGTAAGGTGGGACAATTCCGATCATTTCGGACCAATGTTGTTGGTACTGTAAATATGTTGAGAAAAGAGATAATTTTAACTATGGCACTTGTTCTTGGATGTTTAATGAATATGTAACACAAATACTAGACCATTACAAATGTTGGTATAAACACAAAAAAGGTTACAGAAGTGTGAAAAATCGATCGAAAATGTACCACACTAGGTACAATTATGATCACTTCCTCGTACAATTTTGATCATTGGCTTCTCCCACATAAAAAGCACTTTTTCCCTTGGGCACCACCGCATACTTCTAGGTAACAAACATTGCATAATATAGAATTTGCAATCGCGAGGAAACTAGATAATTTATAAGAGCGCGTTCGACGAAGTTGCTCCACGTACCTCTTAACAGGAAAAAATTTATATCTCCGTAGCGCAAAGTGGTGTATTCTTGGAAAAGACAGGAGGAGCTGTAGAAACCTGCTACACTACAACGCCACACAAAGGCAAGTGCTACCAACACTACGAGACTGACAAACTATGTTGATCGGAATTGTACCTAAATCGAATTTGTGCCACCTTACCCTACTCGTACTGCAAACCGTTCGTCATAAAACTGGGGTGGCGCGATTACCCAGGGTGATGCCCTACGTTTCAGCACCTGCACATCGGCCTTTGGAAACCCAAATTACCGTAGTGAAGCTGCAGTGCTGACGAATATGAGCTACCTGACAGGCGACAGTTATTAACAAAGTCCACTGTCGCCTCCTATCATAGACATCCGTCGCTTCTTTGTAATATTACTTTGGCGAAATGACACTAGAGATTACAATGTGATATCAGTGTGCATTCACAGTAGAGGGATGAAGGTAAGGTTGCTTCTTGTAAGCAGAGGATGGGAACATGACTCGTTAAAAAATACATTTGTCTGTGTTACGTACAAGTTCACCACCCTACTGTAAAAATAAAGTTAGTAGATCACTGAAGTTGGTAGCTGTAGTAAACATAAGACACGGTGGCCTTCGCTGCGCGCTAGGCAAGCCTCGCGCGGTACTTTAGTCTATGGAGCGTGTTTCTGGCTGGGATTCAACAATAGTTGTTCATTGTTACTGATGATTAGGTGGTGTTTACCTGAGCAATTATTTATTTATTTATTTTTTTTTTTTTTTTTACTAAGTTGTGCGCGACGCTCGCCTAGGCCTCACAAAGGCCACCCATAAGACATTCAACACAAAGTGCCTCGACAACAAATAAGAAGTCAAAGCTCAATTAAGCATCGATTACAATTTACGGACACCCTGGCACCTCTCTTTGTTGGAAAAGTTTTCAGTTTAACTCTCATATTCATTACACAAATTACTTTCATTTTTTATTTTAGCATAAGTGAAAAAGGAAAAAAAAGATTCTGGGGAGAGGGTTTGAACCCCCTCGCCCCCCCTCCCCCCTTATCAACGCCCCTGCACTCTCACAAGGGGAACACCAAGTATGGTACAAACGAATTTTGATGGGTCGCAGGTACGTTGTGCAGGAATTCCTCAGGACCACCAAGCTAAAAGGCTTTGTTCCAATGCGCCTTGGTATCCACGAAAATCGAGATCAAAGTCCAGCGAGTAACAGCTATACCAGTACAAAGAAAACAGTGGCATGTGGATCAGCGTTCGCACATACTTTCGGTGAATCTGTTGAAATGGAAGTGCTAGGATTAAAACTCCGTAAGGATGTCAATGAGCTCTTTTCTAATAATTCTAAAAGCATAGTGGACAAAGTCCACTCCCATGAACCACAGACATTGCCGAGGTGGGGTGGCTTGCGTGCCTCAACGATACAGATAGCCGTACCGTAGGTGCAACCACAGCGGAGGGGTATCTGTGGAGAGGCCAGACAAACGTGTGGTTCCTGAAGAGGGGCAGCAGCCTTTTCAGTAGTTACAGGGGCAACAGTCAGGATGATTGACTGAGCTGGCCTTGTAACATCAGCTAACACGGTTACTGTGAACGGCTGGAAGCAAGGGGAAACTACAGCCGTTACCTTTCCCGAGGACATGCAGCTCTACTTTATGAACATATGATGATGGCATCCTCTCGGGTAAAATATTCCGGAGGTAAAATAGTCCCCCATTCGGATCTCCGGGCGGGGACTACTCAGGAGGATGTGATCATCAGGAAAGACAATACTGGCATTCTACGGGTCGGAGCGTGGAATGTTAGATCCCTTAATCGAGTAGGAAAATTAGAAAATTTAAAAAGGGAAATGGATAGGTTGAAGTTAGATATAGTAGGTATTAGTGAAGTTCGGTGGCAGGATGAACAGGATTTCTGGTCAGGTGAGTACAGAATTATAAATACAAAATCAGTTGGGGGTATTACAGGAGTAGGATTGATAATGAATAAGAAAATAGGAATGCGGGTAAACTACTATGACCAGCACAGTGATCGCATTATCATTGTCAAGATAGATACGAAGCCAACACCGACAACAGTAGTACAGGTTTATATGCCAACTAGCTCTGCCGATGAAGAGGAAATCGAAGAAATATATGAGGAGCTAAAGGAAATTATTCAGACAATTAAGGGAGAGGAAAGCTGAATTGTTATGGGAGACTGGAATTCGGTAGTAGGACAAGGAAGGGAAGGGAAGATAGTAGGTGAATATGGTCTGGGCAAAAGGAATGAAAGAGGAAGCCGCCTGGTAGAATTTTGCACAGAACATAAGTTAGTTATAACAAACACCTGGTTCAAGAATCACAAAAGAAGGTTGTATACGTGGAAGAGACCAGGAGACACCGGGAGATACCAGATAAATTTTATAATGGTTAGACACAGATTTCGGAACCAGGTTTTACAGTGTAAGACATACCCAGGGGCAGATATAGACTCTGACCATAACTTGTTGGTTATGAACTGTAGGCTGAAACTAAAGAAACTACAAAAAGGTAGGAAAATAAGGAGATGGGACCTGGATAAATTGAAGGAACCTGAGGTTCTTAAGAATTTCAGAGGGAGCTTTAGGCAACAATTGACAGAACCAGGGGAAAATAAAACAGTAGAGGAGGAATGGGTAAAATTGAGAGATGAAATAGTGAAGGTAGCAGAGGACACAATAGGTAGGAAGGATAGACCTACAAAAAATCCTTGGATATCACAGGAGATACTAAATTTAATCGATGAAAGGAGACCATATAAAAATGCAGTAAATGAAACAGGCAAAATGGAGTACAGACGACTAAGAAATGAGATTGACAGGAAGTGCAAAATAGCTAAGCAGGAGTGGCTAGAAGGCAAATGCAAGGATGTAGAAGAATGTATAAGTAGGGGAAAAATAGATACAGCCTACAGGAAAATAAAAGAAATATTTGGAGATAAGAAAAACAGCGCTATGAATATCAAGGACACTGATGAAAAACCAGTTCTCAGCAAAGAAGGGAAAGCTGAAAGGTGGAAAGAGTATATAGAGGGGCTCTACATAGGAAATTAACTTAGAGACAATATTGTAGGAAGGGAAGAGGATGTAGATGAAGATGAAATGGGAGGTACTGTACTGAGAGAAGAATTTGACAGAGCCCTGAAAGACCTAAGTCGAAACAAGGCCCCTGGAGTAGATGATATTCCCTCAGAGCTACTGAAGTCTCTGGGAGAACCAGCAATGACAAACCTGTTTCACCTGGTGTGTAAGATGTATGAGACAGGCGAGTACCCTCAGACTTTAAGAAAAATGTTATAATCCCCATTCCAAAGAAAGCAGGTGCAGACAGGTGTGAAAACTACAGAACCATCAGTTTAATAAGTCATGGTTGCAAAATATTAACACGAATTATATACAGAAGGATGGAAAAGCTGGTAGAAGGCGATCTCGGGGAAGATCAGTTTGGGTTCAGGAGAAATGTAGGAACACAGGAGGCAATACTAACTTTACGGCTTATCCTAGAAGATAGATTAAGAAAGGGCAAACCTACATTTCTAGCTTTTGTAGATTTGGAGAAGGCTTTTGACAACGTTGATTGGAATAAACTCTTTCAAGTTCTGAAGCAAGCAGGAGTAAAATATAGGGAACGTAAGGTTATTTACAAACCAGACAGCGGTTGTCAGAGTTGAAGGGCATGAAAGGGATGCAGTGGTTGGAAATGGAGTAAGACAGGGTTGTAGTCTTTCTCCATTGTTATTCAATTTGTACATTGAGCAAGCTATAAAGGAAAGGAAGGAGAAATTTGGAGAAGAAATTGGAGTTCAGGGTGAAGAATTAAAAACGTTGCGTTTTGCCGACGACATAGTAATTCTGTCAGATACAGCAATGGACCTGGAAGAGCAATTGAACAGAATGGACAGTGTGCTGAAAGGTGCATATAAAATGAACATTAACAAGGGTAAAACTAGGGTAATGGAGTGCAGTGTAAGAAAATCAAGTGATGCAGAAGGAAATAGAGTGGGAAACGAAGCAATAAAGGAGGTAGATGAGTTCTGTTACTTGGGCAGTAAAATAACAAATGCTGGTCGCAGTACAGAGGAAATAAAATGCAGAATGGCAATGGGTAGAAAAGCGTTCTTGAAAAAGAGAAATTTGTTAACATCGAATATTGATTTAAACCTAAGGAAGTCCTTTCTTAAGGCATTTGTATGGAGTGTTGCCTTGTATGGGAGTGAGACATGGACGATAAATAGTGCGAACAGGAAGAGGATTGAGGCTTTTGAAATATGGTGCTACAGAAGAATGCTAAAGATTAGGTGGGTGGATCGCGTAACTAATGAGGTGGTACTGAACAGAATTGGGGAGAAAAGAAATTTCTGGCATACCTTGACTAAAAGAAGGGATAGATTGATAGGACACATTCTTAGACATCAAGGAATTGTGAATTTAGCGTTGGAGGGAAGTGTGTGGGGAAAAATCGCAGGGGAAGACCAAGAGATGGATACAGTAAGCAGATTCAGACAGATGTAGGTTGCCGTTCTTATGTGGAGATGCAGAGGCTTGCTCAGGATAGGGTATTGTGGAGAGCTGCATCAAACCAGTCTCCGGACTGTAGACCACAACAACAACAGTGGACAAAGTACGGGGAACTCTTATTGCAAATAGTACGAGGCAACTGAACATCATTCAGAGGATCGAATGTGTAAATACACTGGCTCTTTCTAAAATGTGGTATGTTGCACAAGTTATCCCTATCGATAGACAATGTATTGCACAAATAAAGAAGTACATAGGTTGGTTTGTGTGGAAAGGTAAACTATTCCGGGTGGCCAGGGATCAGTTGACACAACCATTTGCTGAAGGAGGCTTATCTTTAACTGATTGTGAGGCAAAATGTTCAGCCCTGATTGTGAAAAATCTCATACATACCCTAAAATTACCGGCTAGTCAGTCAGATTTGCTAAAGGCTGGGTGGGGTATCGTAACAGTCAATAGAGGTGACAGAAGGCTGCCGGCAAATCTACTGCGTACATTGCAGACAGCAACATGTGTTTTAGAGAAATCTCCCAACGTAACGTTCTACACGACAAATAAAATACTCGTGACCATTGATGTAAAAGCTCCAAATCCTCCAGCAATCCAAAAGAAACACAAAGACTTAAATTGGAAATATGTCTGGTCCAATTTTGCAGATAAATCGATATGTTCAACGTTGCACTCATCAGCTTACATGTTTATAAATGATTTAATCCCGACTGCTGCCCGTCGCCACAGAATAAAGCTCACCGGTCACCCGTATTGCCAGAACTGCGGATTGGTCGATACTGCCATCCACCGTGTAGTAGGCTGCTCCAAAATAACGGATCTGTGGAAATGGATCAAGTTTAAATCGGCAGGATTGCTGTCTCTGAGTGTCAACGACATCAACACGAAGAAACTGGTGTACATGGATGTAAAGGCTTTCCCAGTGTCCAAGACGAGAACTCTTAACTTGGTTCATATATTCGTTCATCAACTACGCCCTTGCGGGAGGTGGATCTGTGAGCGACTTTCGACAATACATCCTCCGTGCAAGAAGAGAAATCCTCAACGATCCATGGAAAAGAGAAAAATTTTCTCCGTTCATTCACTTTTTGTAAGATAACTTGTTTCACAAAATTATAACTATTTTGTAAACACATTTTGTAAATAAAGTTTTTCTTTATATAAAAAAAGCGTGGTGTAATTAACAAGGCGCTTGACTGTTACAACGACGATCCGAGTTCTAATCCCTCTTGGTATCCATTTTTTACACTTGTCTGACGATTGATTGTGTATAATTATATTCCTTTCTCCCATTTCGCCCGTTGCAAGGGACGTTGCAGAAATTATGCTTGGCGGTGTGTTTGTGAGCAGATCCCAATTAGGAAGCAAACATTCGGTATATTGTAATGCGTTTGTGGGTTCAGCCTGTGACCAGTGGAGGCGCTAGACGAAAACTGGGCGTCGGCGAACTCGTCTTTGCAGAGGCCCTTTCATTTTTTCAGTAAGGATGAAAATGTTAAATAAAATGAGCTGTATTATACACCAATAATCATTATACCAAAATTTTATTAGTATAAATACAAGTATTATTGCAATGACAAAAATTTCAATAAACAAACACAAATTAAAATAGAGGAACTTTTCGGCTTTTCGCCTAACTGAATTTTTTTTAAGATCTCATCATAATTAATACTAGCCGCTATTTCGGTTTCAATTGATAGTACTGACAACGCAGATAGTCTGTCTTGGCTCACTGTGCTTCTCAAGTAAATCTTAAGCAATTTTAACTATGAGAAGCTTCTCTCGGCCGACGTTGTACTGACTGAAACTGTGAGCATGATTATGATTGTTATACAAACATTTGGATATACTTCTTACAAATTGTTTTCTAAAATGTACTTAAGAAGTTGTTTTGCGTCTTTGATTGAGTCTACTGGATTGGATTTTAAGAGCTGGAGTTACTCGAAAAGTTCTTAAGGCTGTATGTCACTACTTTCGCCTTCTCGGAGTATCATACCTAAATCAGTACAATGCTTGAAAGGTCCTCCTTGGATAGAGATTTCAAATAATCGATAGCATAAATAAAACCAAATTGCTCAAAATATTCTTCGAGCGCTTTGAATCGACATTCACTGCCGACTATTTCAGCATCTATAATGTATTTAAATTTTTCTTTATATAAAAAAATGCGTGGTGTAATTAACAACTCCCATGAACCACAGACATTGCCGAGGTGGGGTGGCTTGCGTGCCTCAACGATACAGATAGCCGTACCGTAGGTGCAACCACAGCGGAGGGGTATCTGTGGAGAGGCCAGACAAACGTGTGGTTCCTGAAGAGGGGCAGCAGCCTTTTCAGTAGTTACAGGGGCAACAGTCTGGATGATTGACTGAGCTGGCCTTGTAACATCAGCTAATGTGGCTTTGCCACACAGCTACTGCGAACGGCTGAAAGCAAGGGGAAATTACAGCCGTTACCTTTCCCGAGGACATGCAGCTCTACTGTATGAACATATGATGATGGCATCCTCTCGGGTAAAATATTCCGGAGGTAAAATAGTCCCCCATTCGGATCTCCGGGCGGGGACTACTCAGGAGGATGTGATCATCAGGAAAGACAATACTGGCATTCTACGGGTCGGAGCGTGGAATGTTAGATCCCTTAATCGAGTAGGAAAATTAGAAAATTTAAAAAGGGAAATGGATAGGTTGAAGTTAGATATAGTGGGGATTAGTGAAGTTCGGTGGCAGGATGAACAGGATTTCTGGTCAGGTGAGTACAGGATTATAAATACAAAATCAGTTGGGGGTATTAAGAGAAACAGATCTATGAATATCAAGGACACTGATGGAAAACCAGTTCTCAGCAAAGAAGGGAAAGCTGAAAGGTGGAAAGAGTATATAGAGGGGCTCTACAAAGGAAATTAACTTAGAGACAATATTGTAGGAAGGGAGGAGGATGTAGATGAAGATGAAATAGGAGATACTGTATTGAGAGAAGAATTTGACAGAGCCCTGAAAGACCTAAGTCGAAATAAGGCCCCTGGAGTAGATGATATTCCCTCAGAGCTACTGAAGTCTCTGGGAGAACCAGCCATGACAAACCTGTTTCACCTGGTGCGTAAGATGTATGAGACAGGAGACGTACCCTCAGACTTTAAGAAAAATGTTATAATCCCCATTCCAAAGAAATCAGGTACAGACAGGTGTGCAAACTACAGAACCATCAGTCTAATAAGGCATGGTTGCAAAATATTAACACGAGTTATATACAGAAGGATGGAAAAGGTGGTAGAAGCCGACCTCGGGGAAGATCAGTTTGGGTTCAGGAGAAATGTAGAACTCGGGAGGCAATACTCACGTTACGGCTTATTCTAGAAGATAGATTAAGAAAAGGCAAACCTACATTACTAGCTTTTGTAGATTTGGAGAAGGCTTTTGTCAATGTTGATTGGAATAAATTCTTTCAAGTTCTGAAGCAAGCAGGAGTAAAATATAAGGAACGTAAGGTTATTTATAACTTGTACAAAAACCAGACAGCGGTTATCAGAGTTGAAGGGCATGAAAGGGATGCAGTGGTTGGAAAGGGAGTAAGACAGGGTTGTAGTCTTTCTCCATTGTTATTCAATTTGTACATTGAGCAAGCTATAAAGGAAAGCAAGGAGAAATTTGGAGAAGGAATTAAAGTTCAGGGTGAAGAATTAAAAACATTGCGTTTTGCCGACGACATTGTAATAATCTCAGAGACAGCAAAAGACCTGGAAGAGCAGTTGAACGGAATGGACAGTGTGCTGAAAGATGCATATAAGATGAACATTAACAAGAGCAAAACTAGGGTAATGGAGTGCAGTGTAAGGAAACCAGGTGATGCTGAAGGAAATAGATTGGGAAACGAAGCAATAAAGGAAGTAGATGAGTTTTGTTATTTGGGCAGTAAAATAACAAATGCTGGTCGCAGTACAGAGGATATAAAATGCAGAATGGTAATGAGTAGAAAAGCGTTCTTGAAAAAGAGAAATTTGTTAACATCGAATATTGATTTAAGCCTAAGGAAGTCTTTTCTGAAGGCATTTGTATCGAGTGTTGCCTTGTATGGGAGTGAGACATGGACGATAAACAGTGCGGACAGGAAGAGGATTGAGGCTTTTGAAATATGGTGCTACAGAAGAATGCTGAAGATTAGGTGGGTGGATCGCGTAACTAATGAGGAGGTATTGAACAGAATTGGAGAGAAAAGAAATTTCTGGCATACCTTGACTAAAAGAAGGGATAGATTGGTAGGACACATTCTTAGACATCAAGGAATTGTGAATTTAGCATTGGAGGGAAGTGTGTGGGGTAAAAACCGTAGAGGAAGACCAAGAGCTGGATACAGTAAGCAGATTCAGACAGATGTAGGTTGCCGTTCTTATGTGGAGATGAAGAGGCTTGCTCAGGATAGGGTATTGTGGAGAGCTGCATCAAACCAGTCTCCGGACTGAAGACCACAAGAACAACAATGTATTTAAAAAAATTAAAACTGTACTGCATTTCAGCATATTGTATTGGTTCATCAATCAGTTCGTAATCGAACATTTTTTGTGCTATTCTTTTCTTTTCAACTCAGACTCAATTTCATAATTACTTTTTTTTCTACAAACAATCGATGTTTTCAACGCAATACGGAATTCTTGAATCCAGTCACGAAATGAACGCAAAAGGTCAACACCTACTTTCAGGTTCACTTGAACGTACTGCCATTGTTTATTTATATTGTCCACACGAAGTAAAATCTCATACAACCCGTGTATTTCAACAATAGATTCAGAAGTTAACATTTCGTTCGAGACTGCATCACAAAGAGTTTCAGAATCATCAGTTGTACTCTTCAGGTCATTCACGCTTTCAATCACATCATCAAATTGGAATAATATAGCTTTTAGTGGTCCGATTCTGCTTTCCCATCTTGTTTCAGATAGAGGTTTCAATATAAATCTTAATTTAGTTTTTATAAGTTCCCAACGTATGCTAGACCTTGTAAAGACCACATAAATTTTATTAATGAAGCCGAAAAATGATCTATCTGCTGTAGATGAATTAGCTGCATCTGTCAAAAGTAAAAGCCGGCCGCGGTGGCCGAGGGGACTAAGGCGCTCCTGTCACGGTCTTCACGGCCACTGCGGTCGGGGGTTCGAATCCCCCCTCAGGCATGGATATTTGTGCCTTCCTTAGTTGTAGCTAGGTCGTAAGTAGTTTGTAAGTTTAGGGACTGATGACCCCGTAGTTAAGTCCCATAGACTCTACAAACATTTGAACATTTTTGAACAAAAGTAAAATCCAAGAATGGCATCCACATGGCGTGAAGAATGCTCGTGGATTAATATTAAGTATTCTTGTTCTAACACCTTTATTAATGCCAACCATATTAGCGCCGTTATCATATCCCTGTCCTAAACAGTTTTTTATATCTAGAGCATTATTTTCTAGTTCCTTTAAAATTGCATTTGTAAAATACTCTCCCGTTGTTTCTGCAACGGAAATAACCCAACAAAGTATTCCTCTATCTCTTCAATTGAGGGATTGCAAAATCTTAATATTATTGACATTTGTTCCACATGGCTCACATCCCTGGTACAATCAAGCACGAAGGCATAATATTTAGCTTGTTTGACTCTTTTTACAATTTCGTTAATGACAGATTTTGACAATAATGAAATTAATTCATTTTGTATCTTGTGGATCAGATAATGCTCAGGAAGTTGCTTTTCATTAATGAGTTGCAAGTGCTCTTTTAGTGTTAGATAATATTTGGATAAGAGATTAAATATGTCTACAAACATTCCATTGTTTCCAGTATCATTCAGATTAAGGTATTCTCGATTACCTCTAAATGCCAGAATGTGTGAGGCTAAGTAGTTGATAGTTTCGATCAATCTTTCAAACAAGTTACCGGTATACCAATACTTTTGTGATTCCCTAACCAGTCTCTCGATTTCCTTATCTGCTGTTTTCCCATATTTGATTCCTTTATAGAATTCCATCAATTTAATCATACACTCCATGTGTCCTTGACTTTGTTCCTACTCAGATCTTTCCAGTCACAACAGCCTTCTTTTACGATCTTTGTATGCATGAAAAGCAATAACTCTATCTTCAGATGTGGAGTCAACAAACCACCTGCGATGTTGCTCTACACCGTTACTCAATTTTCTAGTAAAATGAAATTTAGTAAAACGTCTTTTATTTTCGTCCCCTACGGCCCTGGGCCACAGTAAATCCTGGTTTAGCTTCACGGAACACTTGTTCGTACTTCTAGCAGACGCTGCACCAGGTAAGGCGGAATTGCTATACACACAAGAAAATATCATCTTCTTAGGAAGTTGGCGAAAAGAAAATAAATCTATCACTACATTACACCGAAAGTTTTCCATCAATTCCTTTTCCAGCCACGCCAGAAGTAACGTCAAACTGCTGCCCCAACGGCATGACGTGAGAACGAATCCCTAATCGGTATGACAGACAACTAGAAGGATCGCATTAAGCTACTACGTATAAGACCCTCTGGGGCCAAATTGGCCCCATGCAGGTTTATTGCTTATACGGCCAGATTGTGACAGATAATTCTGTGTAACCATCGTATGTACTTTTATTGAATTTTAACAAGGTCCAGATTGGAATGTTGATAATATGAGGATAGCTAGCAACTCCCATAAAGATTATCGCTGAGGTGCCAACAAACTCATTCACATTCATACAACTTGTAAATTTTCGGCCACGACCTTCGTCAGAAAAGATCACAATCACTCACACAATTAATCACTCAGGCATAACTCATCCATACATGACCGCCATAGACTGCAACCCTACTGCAATCGGTGCTGGAATGTATGGCATTGCTATCGCATATTGAAACAAGAAGGAGACAACAGTTGGTTTTATTTCATACACAGTCTTACAAGGAAACATGCCGCAAATACAGAGAAACGCTATGAGGAGCCAAATTGGCCCTGCGGTCCTTCTAAGTAGTAATCTTAATATTTAGAAATCTATTTGAAGCAGAACCTCTAAAAGAAGGCGCACAAAATCATAGAAGTCAACTCATTTCATTTAACGATTTGATCAGGACACAAGGGAAAAATTAGTAAAGGGGCCAATTCAGCCTCTCGATCCTTCCAGTGTAAAATGATTTTTAACTGGCCTATAACGTGTTAAGCTGTACTTTCAGAATACCTGGTAGATTAATTTCTATAACCTCTGTTTATCTTTCTTCTGCATTTAATCACGACAGTACTACGCCCGGATAGTTCACCAATTGGCTTTGCCAAGTGAAATATGTGTGTTCAAATATGCACAAAATGCGGGAAAATTAAGCTAAAACAAAGGAAAATTTCAACAAAATATACCAATATGAGCTTAGAAACAACGAACTTGTACCTAGAACTAACACAACATAAAACTGGAGAAATAGGAATGTAATAATGTATTAGGTGTTTTTAATATTACAGTGACACTAAAATTATTGTATATTTATCTTATTTATGGCTTTATAGTAAATTAGAAAATATTTTTCCAAATTTTTAAGAAAGGCCTTCCTAACATCTGGTATAATATTTTTCGCATATTTCTGGAGACGCTCTGGCTGACGAAATAAATAAATGTTCAAATGTTTGTAAATCTATCGGACCAAACTGCGTGGTCATCAGTCCGTAGCCGGCCGCGGTGGCCGAGGGGACTGAGGTGCTCCAGTCACGGTCTGCACGGCCACTGCGGTCGGGGGTTCGAATCCCCCCCCCCTGGCATGGATATTTGTGCCGTCTTAAGAATTAGTTAGTTCATAAGTAGTTTGTAAGTTTAGGGACTGACGACCCCGTAGTTAAGTCTCATAAGCTATACAAACATTTGAACATTTGAATCAGTCCGTAGCTTACAAACTACTTAAACCTAGGTAAACTAACCTAAGGACAACACACACACACACACACACCCATGCCCCAGGGAGACGCTTTAGACCGCTCGGCTACTCCTCCGCGGCTCTGACGAAATAGAAATTCATTGTTGCAGTATCGGGTATCGTAATGTCTGATGTAATGATTCTATAAGTTGATAATAACTGCACGGCAAATATGAATATGCAGACTTTTTCATCTAATAACAAAACTTTACTTACACATTATTCGTAGAAACGGAGGGAACTGCAGGTGTTGCACCGGCTGAGGGCAGCCTCTGCAGACACTGCCCACTGATGTTGGCCTAAAGCGCCGCGTTGTACGCATAAAGGCGAACTGCGCCTGTCGGCGACAAACATTTCTGGTGTTTCGACACAAATCGGCGGCCGACTGGAGGACAAATCTAGTTCAGGGCCCCGCCGGTCACGGTACTTGCGATCGCCGTAATCCGGCCCTGAATCGTACAAAACTAATTGTTCTACACAATACCAAAAAAAATTGCTTGAGCTTTCTCAGAAACGTGCTGAGAACCTTCATTGGATCCTTTTAGCCGCGGTGAAGTAGCCGGGGCCGGCCGCGGTGGCCGAGGGGACTGAGGCGCTCCAGTCACGGTCTGCACGGCCACTACGGTCGGGGGTTCGAATCCCCCCTCGGGTATGGATATTTGTGCCGTCCTAGTTCGTAAGTAGTTCATAGTTTGTAAGTTTAGGGACTGATGACCCCGTAGTTAAGTCCCATAGACTATACAAACATTTGAACATTTTGAGTAGCCGGGCTGTCTAAAGCGGAGCGCGCGGTTGCTCGCCGTGGAGGTTCGAGTCCTCCCTGGGGCATGGGTGTGTGTGTGTTTGTCCTTAGCTTAGTTTACCTAGGTTTAAGTAGTTTGTAAGCTACGGACTGATGAACACGCAGTTTGGTCAGATAGATTTACAAACATTTTATGGTTGACAGACTACAGGCCTGCTGAAGACAGTATAAATGCGTAAAATTTCAAGGAAATTGTCAGTATCTGCTAAATCTGAAGGATAGTTTGAGATGGGACTGGTGATTTTAACTTCCAGTTCATTACTTTCTAGGTCCACGAAAGCCAAAAACTGGTGAAAATAGATGAAAAAATTGTTCATAGCTCGCAAATATTGTTGTCAAATTTTGTATTACAAAATAAAAACAGGAAAGACAAAAAAAGATCTGAAGTAATTTAATGCTTACAGTTGAAGGTGTTCCGTTGTCCTTTCATTTGCATCAGCTTTCCTATTGAAAATCTCTGATAAAATGCGAACTGCCTCAGCAACTAATTTTCTTCATTCAAAGTGATGTCATAATGTCTTTAAGTTAATCACCGTCATCGCTACGTTAAGGATAATTCCTTTGTTCTATATAACGACATTTTTCTTTAATCACTAGAGATCCAATATGTTGTTGTTGTGGTCTTCAGTCTGGAGACTGGTTTGATGCAGCTCTCCACAATACCCTATCCTGAGCAAGCCTCTTCACCTCCACATAAGAAAGACAACCTACATCTGTCTGAATCTGCTTACTGTATCCATATCTTGGTCTCCCTCTGCGGTTTTTACCCCATACACTTCCCTCCAACGCTAAATTCACAGTTCCTTGATGTCTAAGAATGTGCCCTACCAATCTATCCCTTCTTTTAGTCAAGGTATGCCAGAAATTTCTTTTCTCCCCAGTTCTGTTCAGTACCTCCTCATTAGTTACGCAATCCATCCACCTAATCTTCAGCATTCTTCTGTAGCACCACATTTCAAAAGCCTCAATCCTTTTCCTGTTCGCACTGTTTATCGTCCATGTCTCACTCCCATACAAGGCACCATTCCATACAAATGCCTTCAGAAAGGACTTTCTTAGGCTTAAATCAATATTTGATGTTAACAAATTTCTCTTTTTCAAGAACGCTTTTCTACCCATTGCCATTCTGCATTTTATATCCTCTGTACTGCGTCCATCATTTGTTATTTTACTGCCCAAGTAACAAAACTCATCTACATCCTTTATTGCTTCGTAACCTAATCTAATTCCTTCAGCATCACCTGATGTTCGTAGACTGCACTCCATTACCTTAGTTTTGCTCTTGTTAATGTTCATCTTATATGCACCTTTCGGCACACTGTCCAATCTGTTCAATTGCTCTTTCAGGTCCTTTGCTGTATTTGACAGAATTACTATGTCGTCGGCAAAACGCAATGTTTTTAATTCTTCCCCCTGAACTTTAATCCCTTCACCAAATTTCACCTTGCTCTCCTTTATAGCTTGCTCAATGTACAAATTGAATAACATTGGAGAAAGGCTAGAACCCTGTCTTACTCCCTTTCCAACCACTGTATCCCTTTCATGCCCTTCAACTCTGGTTTTTGTACAAGTTGTAAATAACCTTACGCTCCCTATATTTTACTCCTGCTTGCTTCAGAATGTGAAAGAGTTTACTCCAATCAACATTGTCAAAATCCTTCTCCAAATCTACAAAAGCTAGAAACGTAGTTTTGCCGTTTCTTAATCTATCTTCTAGGATAAGCCGTAAAGTGAGTATTGCTTCCCGTGTTCCTACATTTCTCCTGAACCCAAACTGATTTTCCCCGAGATCGGCTTCTACCAGCTTTTCCATCCTTCTGTAAATAATTCTTGTTAATATTTTGCAAAAATGTTCAAATGTTTGTAGAGCTTATGGGATTTAACTACGGGGTCATCAGTCCCTAAACTTACAAACTACTTATGAACTAGCTAATACTAAAGACGACACAAATATCCATGCCCGAGGGGGGATTCGAACCCCCGACCGTAGTGGCCGTGCAGACTGTGACTGGCGCGCCGCATAGCGCTCGGCCACCGTGGCCGGCCAATATTTTGCAACCATGACTTATTAAAGTGATGGTTCTGTAGTTTTCACACCTGTCTGCACCTGCTTTCTTTGGAATGGGGATTATAACATTTTTCTTAAAGTCTGAGGGTACTTCACCTGTCTCATACATCTTACATACCAGGTGAAACAATTTTGTCCAGATATTGCGTCAAAATGATATCAAGAGGCCTTTGAAAGCTGTCAAGTACTTCTTGAGATCCAAATCAATATTTTTTGCTGATGGAGTTAATACAGCAGGAACACGTCTAAAACTTTAAAGATCGAAGGATGTTGCTTCAAAATTTGGTGGAGTATTTGTAGCCTTTGATTGCAACAATACTTAAACAAAGGGACAAGTTGTTTCAAAAATTCCCAATGACCAGGCCCTGATAGAGAAGAATAAAAACTCTCAACATTTCTAAAAACAGAATCACATCATAATTCGGTTCAGAAGCATAAGCACCGTGTCTGTTCAGTGAGTGTACTCCACGAGGAGAAAACGTTGCATACTGTTTTAATACTAAGGCAGGCCTCTCCAACTCGAGCACTCGGTGCTTGCCACCACCACCTAGAGAGAAGGCCGCGGCGCTCTCGTGTGACGTTGTAGATTGCACTAGAGCACTGTATAGTACAAGCAGAGCAAGCCGCCGTTTTGAAACACACGATGAAGGCGCACACTTGAAGATTACGCAACAATTACGCTTTTTAATATGCTCTTAAGGCCATTAAGTATACTTTCCTAACTCAGAAAATATTACAGCATAGTAGATTTATTTGCTTTCATTTCACTGTAAGAGGCAAGCAACTTAAAGTTAGTGATTAGACGGATTTTTAGAGATATGATACATTCATTTACATTCCAAATTAAGTCATATGTTACCGTTCTAAATATGTAACAAGTGCAGTTAAAATACATTACAAATTTCGTATTTTCTGGTTTATAAGTGGTACGTACATATACATTTACGGTAACAAAGAGTTGGATTCGAAAACATTCGAACTTTCCGTATTCCCCCCCCCCCCCCCTCCCGTCTCATGTCTCGCATATTTTACACACACCGTATTTCTGAGAAGATTTTACGTTAAAAATGTGTTTAATCACTTTAAACGTCTGGCTTCGTTAGACAACGGCTAAAGTATGTCTCTGGTAGCATCTACTTTGAAGTAAAATGAATGTTGCATGCTAAGTTTTGAATTTATTGCCTTTCATGTACGACTTCTTTCCTGTTGCGTTCTTTGCGAAATTCAATTTATTATTATTTTTTTTTTCTTTTTTTTTTCAGACATCCTGTTCACTGTTTGGCTTAGGCCTGGTATTCCCGTGTTGAGAGTCACATTTAAATTAAACACTGAACTAATGCGAAATAAAACAATTTTAAAACCACTAGCTGGGTAAAGCCGACTGCACTCGTCCATCACTTAAAAAACAATTAACATCCTTCAGAGTAACTCCTTAGTTGGTCTAAATAAAATCAAGAAAAGTAGCTTACGTTAAACACACTATATGTCCTGTTACGTTAACAATCTGTAACAGAATTAAAATAAACCATTGCTTGCATGTATCGGCCTATATTTTCATTACTACCACTCTGTGCGCATAACTTTTTATAATACAAATAAAACAGGCTTTCTTCTTAAAGTTACATAGATAGTTGCTCGATTTTGTCGCCCGTACTTGGCGTCTGGAATTTACAAGCCACATTTTACGCCGAACTATGTTTGAGGGAAAGCGATAAAACTTATAGTGACCATGTCTGCTATTATTTGAGCTGTTTGGAGCACCACAACCAACCACTTCACACTGTGAAACAATAAAACCACAAAATATTCACTGATTCACGTCGCTACACCACACTAAGCATACCACACGGTCGTCGGAGCCGGCCGCGGTGGCCGAGGGGACTGAGGCGCTCCAGTCACGGTCTGCACGGCCACTACGGTCGGGGGTTCGAACCCCCTCGGGCATGGATATTTGTGCCGTCCTTAGTGTAAGCTAGTTGATAAGTAGTTTGTAAGTTTAGGGACTGATAACCCCGTAGTTAAGTCCCATAAGCTTAACAAACATTTGAACATTTTTGAAGAACACAAGTTTTACAGCACAAAACTTTTATTACTTTTAGCATACAAGTTTACATACAGGAAACAAGGTTATATACATCTAGACACAGAATACAACTCGTTCTTTATTATCCTTGTTAGGTATAACTTTAATTTTGTCGAATTTAATTTTTAACATGTAGTTTAGATCCACATCGGCGTCTCCTGTTTCCGTTCCAGCCAGAAGTTCGAAAGGTATAGGGAAGGTATGTTCTCAAACTCCATTACCTATCTTCGTTTCCTCCTTTATAGCTTTTATAACCAGCTCTGCACCTTCTAGACGAGAACAATCGGGTATTTTAACTTTTCCCATTATTTCCTGTATGGCATACTGGTTATAGCAGTATGTGTACATACGTTACCAACTCCTCTGATACACAATCCTGTGATAATTTCCGTATGAAACACTAGGTTTACGACCACTGCAAACGATTGCTTGTTATTTCATCCGTTTTTAACTCTGCAAATGGATGCTCCTATTCCCCCACATTGCACATCTGTCATAGCTTCGTCTTTTTCTAGCATTAGTTTGTACTCGTCCTTTATGGCAGTTGCTTTATCCATATATTCCAGCTTCCTTCTCTTGGTGGTTTTCTTTTTCGCGCACATAAGATATTAACAACACGTAGCGGAGTTAGTGGGTGGAGGATCCAGCTAATCTTCTTCTCAGCACATCTGACGTAAATGATTGTCCCAAGGTAGTAAACTAACATTCTACGTAAAGACCCCTTCTTCTTATTATTACTATTCTTCTTCTTCACGAGGAATTCAAGGAGTCCATGTCAACTACAAGACAGGCATGTAGTTTCGTAGGCTTTCCCGGCGTAATAGTTCTTCATAGTTTCTTCGGGTTTGCTGCCGGATGGCGGACAGGTGTACCGCCGAAATATTGAGTTAGTTTGACTTCAAAATCCGGCAGCAAACCCGAAGAAACAACAAGTCAGACACTTGGAATTCCTCCAAGCTATAAATTAGATAACTTCCCTGTCAGATTTCAGTGCTGTACATCTTCACACACACAGAAATACAGTCCTCTCTTTATATTTACTTGGTGTGGTTTTAACACCCCCAAGATTGATTTTTATCTCATTCAACAAATCTACGTCAGAGGCCTCCAACTCCTTTTCAAGCCAGTAATTTGATAAATGTTCAAATGTTTGTAAAGTCTATGGGACTTAACTACGGGGTCATCAGTCCCTAAACTTACAAACTACTTATGAACTACTTACGAACTAGGACGGCACAAATATCCATGCCCGAGGGGGGATTCGAACCCCCGACCGTACTGGCCGTGCAGACCGTGACTGGAGCGCCTTAGTCCCCTCGGCCACCGCGGCCGGCAGTAATTTGACAGATACAGAGACGAAATACCCTCAAATCCCAGGACATACCTATTTCTACCTTTGTAACACATCTTTTTTACAGATGTAACAATCAGTTCCTGTCCTCCCGACAGCTGTTCGAGGGTGACAACTAGAGAGTTTAACGTCACATCTTATTCTATGCATGACAAGGTCCCTAGAAGGCTTCTGAGACTGTTGGGGCTCTAGCTCTCCTCCACAGTGCTGAGTGGTGCTGCTTTTTAATATTCGGTTGGCGCGCCAGTAGAATTCCGTTTGCCTCGCGGTCCAGAGAGCGGCGGCCGTTTTGTTTGTTTGCGGGCAGCTATTCACCACATGTCTTCATTGTGTAGGTGCTGGGTGGGGGGAGAGCCACCTGTTGTCAGTGGTTGGAACTGCTGCTTTCAGTGGGGCAGTCTGGCAGCCGATTTCAATGTCCATGGATTGAAAATTCTCAATCCTTCCCCCCTCCCCCTGCAGGGCCAGTACAGTGCTAGTGTTTTTAAGTTCAAAAAACGTTCAAACGTTTGTAGAGCTTATGGGACTCAACTACGGGGTCATCAGTCCCTAAACGTACAAACTACTTATGAACTACTTACGAACTAGGACGGCACAAATATCCATGCCCGAGGGGGGATTCGAACCCCCGACCGTAGTGGCCGTGCAGACCGTGACTGGAGCGCCTTAGTCCCCTCGGCCACTGCGGCCGGCTGTTTTTAGGTGTTCAGTGCTTCGTGTGTATAGTGTTTCATCGCCCAGTGTTTTATTAACGTTGCGTACACCAGTGTTCAGTGTTTTTTACCTCAATGTCGCCGACATGTTAAGTCTCGTCGTCTGCAGTGAGTGTTTTTTAGCCACCGTGGCAATGTCTTGCTTTAACAACCATATATGTTCTGTCCGTTGTCATGTTGTCTTTTAACATTCTCCCAAATTTTCATCTTGTAATTGTAAAAGCGCCATTTTATCACCTTTAATTTTATATTCTGTTTTGTCCATTGTTTCCATTCGCTCGGCTGTAGAGCAGCATCATCGACTGCTGCCAGCCTGCCTGTATTAGGGCATTAAAATTCAATAAAGGAAAAAAAAAAGTCTGAGGGTGCTCCACCGGATTCGAGGGGCGAAAACCTTCTAGGGCAACCAGGAATTGGTCTTCCCGCCAATTTGTGGTTGTACCAGGAACCTCCCAACTACGGAAGCCAAATGTAATTACCGTAATTGAGTCATTTCTATGCTGCTGGTGTCCCTCCGTGGACGAGTCTGGACCTGTTATTGTAAATCCCCGGTGGACCAGTACTGGTCGATGGTGGTCACGTGGTAGGCTGGTCTCACCTCAGTCCCAGTGGAAGAGTGAACACATGCAAGTGTAATACACAAATAAATAAACAATTAACCCAAGTACACATAATTACTGCCGGCCGCGGTGGCCGAGGGGAATAAGGCACTCCAGTCAGGGTCTTCACAGCCACTACGGTCGGGGTTTCGAATCCCCCCTCGGGCATGGGTATTTGTGCCGTCCTATTTCGTAAGTCGTTCATAAGTAGTTTGTAAGTTTAGGGACTGATGACCCCGTAGTTAAGTCCCATAGATTATACAAACATTTGAAACATTTTTTGAAACATAATTACTCTAAGTACACGTAATTACCCCAAGTACACGCAATTATTCTAGGTTCACACAATTGCAATTGCGCAATTACTCTAATTATGCATAATTAATTTGATATCAATTTTATGTTGCAGAATGCCCAATAGTATCCTACTCTCACTCTATGGCGGCTTCATCGCAAGACATAAATAATACATTCAAACAACAGAAAAAAATGATTTGCTTCGTAAAAGGAACAACATAGTTATTGTACAAAAGTAACGAGGAAAGTCAGTTTGAACCATATTGTCATACTAAACCTTGTTAAGACACCAAATAAAGATAGTAGCCGATGTGGCATTTAACGCTGGGAGGCCTCAGTTTGTAATCTACGCCGCCCCAAGCCTCCGAAAGGCAAAGTACACCACTGATTCAACTATCAAGTAATTTTAATCAAACAGTAGCACTTACATAAAATTTACGACATGAAAATAAATTATACTTTAAAGACGAAGAAATATAGCTAAGAAATGTATCTGAATACTGATTTACTTTACAAATATGAAATCAATCCCAACAGTGTGATAAATGTATCGAAATATACGTAATAACTTATTTACAATGGATCCACATAGGGAGCGCAATGGGGCTCTGTTTTGCGGCAGGAGAATATGTGGCAGCAGTGTGGGAGGCATCGTTCCATTCCAAACAAGTAGACATTGCTCAGACTGTCATTGGATCTTGGAGGCCAATACCTGTCCACAAAATTTACCCACTTGCGACCATAGCACCGCCAAATATCAGACGTAGAGTAGTAGAAAGGAGGAAACAGCAAACCTACCAAGGGCGTCTAATGTATAACCACCAAGCAGTTCCAGCCAGTCTTAAGTCTAGGAAGAGCTTTATCCAACGGACCGTACCACTAGAAGGCCGACCTGAGAATCGTCGCCTATTTTTATGGACAGATTCTTTAAAAAACAACGAATCTACAACCCACAGAGGAAATTGCACAAGGACAGCAACTGCAGTATATTACACGGAGAAGACTGAATAGATTAAGAACAGGAGTCACAAAATGCAAAGTAAATATGGTTAAGTGGGGCTATTCTGAAGATGACCAATGTGAATGTGGAAACATACAGACTAATGAACATTTACACATGTGCCCAAAGATAGAAGTTATTTGCACAATGGAAGAACTGCTTTTATGCAATAACAAGGCCATTAAAGCTGCAGAGTTTTGGAAGAAGACATTTTAGATGTTCTCACCCGGACACGGAAAGTGAAGTAAATAGTAAACAACCAATTTTTCTCTCAGTAAAGACAAGAAACGTAGACAGAAGTGTTCTACGTGCCAGTCTCTTGACACTGAGTCTTGTGCATCATTTCGTCACGTTTAGTGTGCATGTGTAGATGCACGACAGGTCAATTCCCTGAACTGATCGGTAACAGTCGAAGCCATTGATCTCTATACACTCTGGATGTTGAACTTCAGCTGTATTAGCGTGCCAGCCATAGATATTCATATTTAGTTTCTTGCCAAATTCAAACATGGCTGCTAAGAAGCATTTCTAGAGAAAGAGAAGAAAATATGTTTCGATTCTGCTCCTATATCAGCCTACAACATCGAATATTGAATTAAATTCCAAATGAAGAGGTAAGCAAGCAATTCTTTGTCACATAATAACTGATGAAAACTCGTTTGCCCAATTTAAACATGGCGGACGATGCGAAATCGTGTACAAAACATATGAATGTGCCGGCACGCTGCAATTCTATGCTCAGACACCAGAGTTATACATCCAGTTTGTATAGAGATCACTGGTCGAAGCACTCGTGAGACTTCGAGCCGTGCTGGGGTGACGATGCTTGACAACTGCACAGCGTGTGCTGACAGCCTGCATTGTTGTCTACCTTGTTGTCTGATTTGTAACTGAGCTGGGCTGTCGTTATTGGGTTTTGTTGCGTTATTTAATGTGTCCAACAGTAAAGCCGCGCGGGAGTAGCCGAGCGGTCTGGAGTGCCACGTTGCGGATCGCAAGGCCTCCCGGAGGTTCGAATCCTGCCTCGGGCATGGTTGTATGTGTTGTCCTTGGGTTGGTGTAGCTTAGTTTAAGTAGTTTGTAAATCTAGGGACTGATGACCAACACAGTTTGGTCCCATAAGAATTACAAACATACCAAACAAACAGTAAGCTCAGTTTCGATAACACAAAGTATTTAACTGAAAATTTCATCACTGCTGCACTCATACTGAAATAATACGGACAACTAAATAGCTGCCGACAGGGAATGGCCGAGCGCACGCTTGTGTTCGGATGTCGTGTTCGTCCTTAGGTTAAGATAGTGTAAGTTAGATATATATCGTCGCTACATAGCCTAGCAGTTGAAAAGCGCCGTTAAACATTGACATTTTAACAACGTTTTGCGAGGCCCCCATATGCGCGAGGCCGTCGGCGGTCGCCGACGCTACAGAGTAACATATACACTACGTTTACATGCAACACATCTTCCGGAAGACGAAAACCGATTTTCGTAAACCGTTTTTCGCTGTCGTGTTTACATGGCATAGCCTGAATCGCATTTCGTAGCTCACTTAAAATGGCGGCTGGAAAACAGCTGATTCAGTTCATTATTTAGTCTGCACAATCGCTATTTTTCATTAGTTAACTACACAGGTTTATGTTCACTCTAATATTTATACTTTTATTTCACTTTAGAAAAAATCACTCTTTCTATATGTGCCGAAAATTCTTGACAAGAAAACACAATCTGACAAGCCAAGAACGCTTCAAAAACGGTTGCGTTTACATGGGCACGAAAATCGATTGTGGAACTGGAAAACCGCTTTAGAGAAGCGGATTTCCAGAATCGATTTTGGAGTGTTTACATGACCAACCAAAAGCGGAATTGGGAAATCGGTTTACGAAATCCGGTTTTGGGAGCCCATGTAAACGGGGTGATACAGAGAAGCCCCCCCCCCCCCCCTAAACCTCTGTCCTACGCTGCTCTCGTAGTTCCGTAAGATGCTAGCAGGTGTCAGACGGTTCCCCGGCTTAGTACCAGTAGACGACACTAGAGGCGCTTCTGAAGGTAGCGTGGAGGGGAGGCTGAGGGGAGAGCTCGTGCCGCCTGCCACGAGGCCACGGCTGTGTCCGATGTGCCGGCGTTTGAGGGGAAGTGGTGGTGGGGGCAGCCGCCCGCTGCCTGCCGCCTGCTCTGGCCAGTTTAAAGGGCTACTTCTGACCGCAGCGCCATCATGAGACATCTTACGGAACCTTCCCTCCCCGCACCACAGAATAGAGGGAGCATACAGAAGGGAAAGCTGGGGGCGGCGTCTTTGATCTGTATGTTACCAAGCGTTATGCTCGACGCCATATTGAAAAGCAGTAAACGTGGAACTATAGCGACTTAGTACTTTGGCTGGAAATGGACTTTTTACGAACTGCAGCTAATCTCACCGACTTTTACGAAAGGAAACGGCTTTCATCTATTTTACGCCATCTTCTTGGATCTAATTGTAATCCAACGAAAAAAATAGGCCTAAATTTTAATACAACTACGAAAATGTACAGTGAAATCGATGATCGTTTTATTTGGTGCTTATCTCTAGAAAAATTCCAAATGACACGGAGTTATGTGTGGGAAATTAATTATAAACAAGAAAGTGACTTTACAACTGCCAGGTTTTATTTGACACCAATAAATTCGCACAAAATATTGAGTCAGACTTAGCAGTACAACGTGATTACACAAAACTAATGACATCTGGGCATATATAAAAGTTGTATTTGCTTTAGGAGTATCATTAATTTACTGATCAGAGAAGGACATATAGAGGAATCTGTCAACCAAAGAGCAGGAACAGATAAAATAATTATTCCCCTTAATCTATTTGTTTGAGTATCCGAAGAGCATTCGTTGCCAACATTAGCACACTACGCCTCCAATGCTGTAAGTAAAATTTTACCTGCCTACTTACGCATTATTCTTTGTCATTCATTTTATATTATTCCCTGCAACGTTAAACTTATAAAATGTAAATGTAGTTCAACATTTCGATGCTGTTGAAGCGCTGCAGCAACAGTGAGAGTAATCGTCAACAGAAGAAGCAAGACTACTTTTAATAATTACGCACACATTACTCTGATTCGAAACTGATAACATTTAAGTTTCACTACACATATAGCGACGTTCACCTACTGCTCAGCATCTTTTGGGAAGGTGAATAAACTTTTATCCTTATTTGTATTCGAATTATAGCGGCAATTAGGTGCTGAACACCATCGGCCGCATTTTCTTTTATTGCTGTTCATAATAAAAACGGAACAGCTCCAACTACTGACACACAGTTCTTTCTTTTCACTGTACCAAATACCTGTTTACTTTTATGCGATACAGGCAGTTAAAATACAGAATTAACAAACAAAGACGGCGCATTACCACGCCACAGAGTAGGAAATGATCACAAGTTTACTGCTTTTCAAGATGGCCGATTCCGCGCATGCGCACTAAATTTTGGAAGACAGACTGCAGCGGGAGTTTCCTTTGTGTATACTCCCTATTCTGTGCCCGCACACCTGAGCGTGTGACCGGACCCTTGCGGAGGTTTCCCGTCTGTATATATTTGTCTGTGCCGACGCCTAGCGCCACCACTGCCTGTGACGGCTCACCACACATTTCCATTTGTGAAGTAGTTTCGTGTGATGGGCCTGCTTCTGTCGCTGCGCATTTTTCCCCCATTATACGCTACGAATGACTAGCCGCCTGGCCAAAGCATTATAATCAGTTGCATCAATGCATTCGACAGTACAACAGCTAGCAAAAATGTTCAAATGTTTGTAAAACTTATGGGACTTAACTACAGGCTCATCAGTCCCTAAGCTTACAAACTACTTATGAACTAGCTAAGACTAAGGACGGCCCGAGGGAGAATTCGAACTCCCGACCCCAGTGGCCGTGCAGACCGTGACTGGAGCGCCTCAGTCCCCTCGGCCATCGCGGCCGGTAACAGCTAGCAAATGCTGCTCATATGTTGTAGGTGATAACTACAGACGGTTTACTGATTTATAAATATTTTTCAATCGTCGTAAAAGTATGCTTCGAAATAAATTAAATAAAATAATCGTCGCGCAATACACAACATATTGAGCAATTAACATAAGTTATTATCATGACCGATTACTCAAGCATTAACATATAGAGTGGCTATGAAAGCATATAAGAGTGCACAATCAATCCGGACAAGTGTAAAAAAAGGGGGGGGGGATTTGAACTCGTGTCGTCAGTGTATCTGTCAAGGTCAAGCGCCTTGCTAATTACACCACGCTGACTCAGGTATCGCCTGTTACTTCTACAGGTATAGCTTAAATACGCTGGACTTTGATCTCGATTTTCGTGGCAACCAAGGCGCATTAGAAGAAATCCTTTTATTACTCCACTCACCGAAACAAGAGACGTACTGTAAACTAGTCTTCTGTAGTTTTCAAACGAACTAGTTCGGAAGAGCGCTCCCACAGGCGAACTACGCGAACTAGTTCGCAGATCCCTCGCCTCTTAGTTCGTCCGCACCTTTTCCGAAGACTGACGGAGAACAGCGAGAGGACGCGAGAGCGCGCAGAATCGCGTGATTCCCTTCTGCCAGTTACCTTCATTTCGAGCTGAGATGCAGCTCAGCTGTAGTTTCATAGTTCACTGCCACAAGAAATATATTTTAAAAATAAAGTACTATGAGTATTCTGTATGCAAAGTAGTTGAATACCATTGTATCGCCCATTCGTGTAGATAACTGGTTTATTTGCCTAAGTATTTGATGTCAAATTGCCCAAGAATTCGGGTAATAGCACACGCTTTGGCAACACTGATTCATTACATAAAAAAGCTATCATAAAAAAGAGCTCTTTTAGTAGCGGTAGCAAAAGCCAAAAAGAGCGGACGAACTAGAAGGAGCGGACGAACTAGGAGCAGCGGACGAACTAGGAGCAACCGGCGAACTAAGAGCAGCGGACGAACTAGGAGCAGCGGACGATTATGCCAAACGTATCTCGCTTCATAGTTCGTTGGATTCTTTTTCGGAGACCGACGGGCAATAACGAGAGGGCGCGTAGCAGAATTAAAAATCACGTGTTTGCCTTCTGCTGATGAGTCATTTCGAAGTAAGAGTCTGCCTGCTAGATTACATAGTTCAGTGCTATAAAATTTCTGTTTTGATGTGTTCTGCACTCTGCAATATCTGACTAATAAATTCCATAATGGCAAGATATAGAGATAACTCTAAACTTAGACGCGAGAAATTATCCACAAACTGTTTTGGTTTGCGTGATATCGTTAGCGGCTCAAGCAGCAAGCGCAGAAGCAGCTAGGAGGGGCAACTTCCCCCTCCACCTGCAAGCGCAGACCACGCTGCTCAGCCGTCACTGGGAGCGGACGAACTAAAAGAGCGAAGTAGTTCGCGGCTGAGCCGCGAACTTAAGTGAGCGCTCCCGATCGCGAACTATTATGCGCAAGTCTACTGTAAACAAGGCAAGGCGCGTGACCACAGCGCTGGCGTCGAGGGGTGTACAAGGCAGGGGGCAGGCAGGAGCCGTTTCCATTACAGGTATGAGCTCGTTAGTGCGCGTTGTACAGCGGAATCTCTTACGTTCATACTCGAAGTAACATCTGGGAAGATGACACCATAAAGTCCTCAAAACAAGCGTTTCTGTCCGGATTATCCACAGGAAGCAAGGACCCATCAGATAAAGGGAAACGTCTGATTATCGCACACATTGGCAGCAAAACAGCGTTTGTTGAAGGATGTTCGTGGACTTTCGAATCCAGGAAAAGTGGAGGTTATCATGAGGAGATGTTCTTCCTCGGCTTCAGGAAAATGCAGTTATTGTTCTTGATAACGCGCCGTACCATTATCGTAGAAAAGAAAATGTTCTCAATGCTAATTCCAATAAGCACGAAATATGAGAATGGCTAAAATCTAAAAATATCTATTTTGAACACAGTATGTTGACGAAAGAACTTTTATAGTTCAAAATCACAGAACAGCACACAAAGAATACACGATAGATGAAATGGCGAAGAATGCAGGGAAAACTGTTCTTAGAATTCCACGAAACCACTGTGAATTAAACGTCATCGAGTTAGTGTGGGGCACAATCAAAGGGTATGTTGCAGCGAAAAACAAAACATACAAAATGCCGAAGTTATAGAACTGCTATAAGAAGCAGTAAGAACAGATAATGCAGAAGATTGGAAAAAGTGCGTCCTTCATGTGGTAGAAAAAGTTGAAATTCAAATGTGGAAATTAGGAGATGTTCGAATGTTTGTATAGCTTATGGGACTTAACTACGGGGTCATCAGTCCTTAAACTTACAAACTACTTATGAACTAACTAATACTAAGGACAGCACAAATATCCATGCCCGTGGGAGGATTCGAACCCCCGACCGTAGTGGCCGTGCAGACCGTGACTGAAGCGCCACCGCGGCTGGCGTGGAAATTAGACTGCATTATAGAGGAGAGAGAGGAACGGTTTGTTATAAACCTCAATGAAAACAGTTTAATTTCGACAGAGTGAACCTTGTTTCATTGTCCATTAACATTATTAATACTGATATTGCTATTAAAAATTGACTTTGTTTCAATGGAGCATTTTGTTAGCAACCTGAATGAAAATAAATCTACTTCGACAGAAAGAACTCGGTTCATCGTACTTTTAACATTATTGTAACTCGCTTTGAATCCTCAATGCCGTCTGTGTTTTTTTACGCTTTATTTCGTTACATTGTTTCCCAGGTTGCTCACGGTCCGCTGTGACGTCAGCTCAGCAGCCAGCCAACGCCGCCAGCTGCAAAGCGTGCGCCAAGGATTTTGTACACCCCTAAGTACCACGTGAACACCGAATGCTTTCGCTGGAAACGAGCGTATACCCGGGCCGCTGAAACTTTGCACTTGACGTTTACAAATAACAAGTGAAGAGCAAGAAGCGCGAGGCGCTAGTCGCTAGGAACGATCCAATCACAGCGCGATAAACACCTCCAGTGATCACGTACCGTGACGTCAACGTTCCCGCGTTGCCGGCTTTGTTCAGTGCTACCGTAAACAAAGATGTGTATCGTGTTTATCGCGTGTTTATGTTGTGTGTCCTTTTTTCGCTGCGATTTGTTTTACTGTGTGTGGTTCAACTTGACTTTCCCAGTTCAAGTAATCGGATAATGTCACCGAAAAGACGTTTGTCTAGTGATGTTTCCCAAGTAAGTTCACAATTTCGTATGAATAAAAACTTCGAAGCTTATGCTCTGAGCAGGAAGTTCATTCCCGCTTCAAACGATCGGAAAGCAGTTACGGTGCAGTGGTTACAAAAATGAAATATTGCTGCAGATATGTCAATGTCAAAACTTCTTTCATAATCGCTTCTGAAACAAAATAAGCCTATTACACCCACATATGCAGTAGACGAAATCGCAAAGGAGCAGCGTCACAATGTAATAAACCTTCCCCTATTTCACTGCCGTTTTAACCCTATAAAACTGGTATGGACTGACGTGAAGAATTACTTAAGGAACAATAAGTCTTTCACAATAGCAGAGGTGGAAAATCTGTTGCATGAAGCTGTTGCCAATGTGGATGCTGCATCTTGGGAAAAATGGAAAAATGGTCGAGCACGTTGAAAAACTGATTCGAGCAACGCAAACAATGGAAGGGTTCATCAATAATCGTGAACGGTTAATGATTTGTCTTGGCGATGACGACGATTTTGGCAGTGACGACAACAGTGAAGATGGGGAGCTGGATGTAATTGTACCATTGTGACCGTAAATTAGTAAGTGAAAAGCATTCTGATTATGAAACATAGAGAGCGAAGTTACTACCTTCATTATTGTTTATTTCGTATCTGTCGTGATTCAATTCTTATTTTCTATATTGCTTTTCTCCTTTATTGAAAGCGTTTGCATTGTTGTGCTCTGGTCTTCATTAATATGCCGTTAATTAACTGCTGCTCAAGAACGAATTATTATATGTACTTTTATTCCTCAATTTACGAGATGCAACTGAAAACCGTTTCGTCAGCTGTGCGTATAGAGGCTGGTGTTGCAACATCGCTAAAGCAGTGTAGCCAACTTAACTCGCCGTAACGCGAAACGTCAAGTGCAATGTTTCAGCGGCCCGGGTATAGTCGCTCGCGTGACACTGTTTATGTTTCGTCCCAGCTCTCGGTGAATAGACTATAGCTGGTGATCTGGAGGACTTTCCGCACAATATACCTGCGACCCATCAAAATCCGTTAGTTCAAATCAAATGTTCAAATGTTTGTAGAACTTATGGGACTTAACTACGGGGTCATCAGTCCCTAAACTTACAAACTACTTATGAAATAACTAAGACTAAGGACAACACAAATATCCATGTCCGAGGGGGGATTCGAACCCCCGACCGTAGTGGCCGTGCATACCGTGACTGGAGCGCCTCAGTCCCCTCGGCCACCGCGGCCGGCAAAATCCGTTTGTACCATACTTGGTGTTCCCCTTGTCAGTGTTATGTTTTTTCTGTACTCCATAGGGCAGGTATTACTTAACGTTTAAGCACATTCTCCTGGACGGCAGCACATAGCACGAATTGTGTCAGAGTTCTGGTTGATACTCTATAGATATACAACGCCAGGTTCTAATCTGCTTGTCTGACATCTTAAGGTTTGGGGTGTAAGCTCAAGAGCCAGCGATCTACTGGAAAAGTGATGTTTACCCCGCTCTTTGGTCACTGGGATCCACTGTTTATTGATTTGAAGGAACCTGTTTTTTCCAACACTGTGCAATGCTACTGTGCAACGCTGCAGAAAGTACGGCGTCCTGGCAAGGATAAACTTCCGGGAAAACCGACAATCTGAGCTGACGCTTCGTGATAAGCACTTCCTCATACCGCAAATGCCGCGACGCAGGAGCTGCGCCAGATCAAACGGGAGACACTCCATCATCCGCTCTTTAGTCCTGATCTCCTGCACTTATCACAAAGCACTGTTAAGCCTTCGTGTCAGCTTGTATTTAAAATATTTTTGCCACGGTTGTTACTAGAGGTTTTGTTAATAAAAAGCAGTTTTGAAATTGTGTTTTAATAGCTAAGATGCCGTGATCCACAACCGACTTCGAGCATAGCGGCTGCTTATTGCATTATTGAACCTGCAGTGCTGCATGTTTGCTGAGATTCCATCAATAACAACATGCAGTAATCACGTAATCACACGACTTGCTATAATATTGTCTCGACTATATCTGAAAAGATCATTTCTGTACTGATGCATTCAGGATAAATAATTGAGTTTTGACGGGACTTAGTACCAGTGGCGTAACTATGGGGGGATGATGGGGATAGAACCCCCCCCCCCAGAACCCGAAAAAAATAAATAAATAAAAAATAAATCGTATAGCATCAATCTGGATTGTGGTGTTTTACCATAATCTTTCATTGGATGGGAGTGAATTAGTTTCTTCAACAGGAGTGGTAGATGGTAGTCTGTTTGGAAACTAACTAAAATTTTGTTCGTCAAGCAGATCTATCCCCCCCCCCACCCCCCAAAGCCAAGTCCTAGTTACGCCACTGCTTAGTACGGCAGTAAAATTTTATTCCACGAAATATACTGGTATGTTAATTTATAATTATGGTCAATGGAATGAGATGTAATGCCCCAAAGGATAAAATGAGGTAGCCTAATAATGAAACAAAAGTATTTGAAAAGGTGGCTGTATATTTCTAATTAGACTTGCAGCAGATGTTTAGACAAAACTATTTATAAGAGTAGAGTAAAAAGGCATAGCATTGGACGGAAAGTTTGGAACACTGGACGAGTCTCAGAGTCCATATCAAATATAACAGTTGAAAAACTGTGCGGTGTTTATCAAGTTACTTCACAGTCTAACAGACTGTGGTTCCGTTGCAGCTCAGTGACTAAAGTTACTCTGACACGGTAGTATCATTGCGACTATTCGCTCGCTCAGAACTTTAATCCAATGCGGTAACTGTAATCATTACATGTTTTTCTACCGCTACCGTGAACCACTTCATCACATGCGGCCTGTCAACCGCTTAATCTTACCGAGACAATAATCAAAAGACACTGTTCGCTCCATGCCCTTACGAAATATTTACATTGTAAACCATAACTAAATATCTAGCTTTCTATTTTTTATTTAATAAATGTTCAAATCTTAGTAAATGTAAGGGACTTAACTGCTGCGGTTATGCCCCTAGGCTTACAAACTACTTTAACTTATGCTAAGGACAACACTCACACCCATGGTCGAGGGAGGACTCGAACCCCGACGGCGAGCAATCACGCGCTCCGCAGCAAGGCACCTTAGAGCGCTTGTCCACTCCACCGCCGCTTTATTAATGATCCACTTGTGAGGAGAAACACAATCTCAGTACCAAGTCAAATTCATATTCGGTACTTTGTGACTAAAAGCACATTTATTAATTCTTACGAACATAAAAATTCATATTTACATGAATTGAGGTACCGAAGTCCCTTAATGTATTGTCAACATACTGTGACTAATAACAAACCGCAACTGCGGAATTCTTTGGTTTTTATCATAGCTCGATTAAAAATTATAAATAATTCGTTGTTTTTGTTATGGTCTTCAGTCCGCAGACTGGTTTGATGGAGCTCTCCACGCTACCCTGCCCTGTGCAAGTCTCTTCATCTGAGAATACGCTCGGCAACCTACAACCTTTTGAATCTGCTTACTATATTCGTCCCTCAGCCTCCCTCTACGATTTTTACCCCACACGCTACTCCATGGTGTGGGTTCCTGTAGTCATGTCCTAGTTCATGAACCACGGGCAACGTATGAGTGGCCAAGTAAGTGCTCCTGACAGTTATGATACCAGTTACTTTGAAATAAGGTTGGGCATCTCGGACATATTCTGAGTCGTGGCCACCTTTGTGCTCAGACGGCAAAGACTACCAAATCCACCGGTTAGTCCCTCAACCGTTAGGGGTAAAACCCAGTGGGGCCCTGGGCAAGTAAGGCTAGCAACCTGCTTCCAGATACTTCAATATCATGCTGGCAACAATCAGAGCAAAATGCCTCAGACCTTTGGAGGTGATGGAGTCCCACCTCTAATTGACAGACCAGGGACTCCTCAGATTCGACTTGGCAAACGATCTGGAATGAGATGGCGAGCTATTAATATCAATGGGGATTACAATGGGAAGAAGGAAGAGCTGGCGGAGGCTTCAAGTAAGATGGGGTTAGATGTTTTAGCTGTTAGTGATGTTACAGAAAGGGGAGAGAAAGAGGACGAAGTCGGAGAATACAAGGTCTACCTGTCAGGAGTTAAAGTAGGAAGAGCACAGTGGGGTGTAGGATTTTACGTCAGGAAAGCAATCGAACCCAGCATAATTGCAATAAGGTATGTAAATGAACGACTGATGTGGATAGATTTGGCCATCTCCAGTAAGAAAATTAGGATTGTGGCAGTGTATTCACCCTGTGAAGGGACAGATCAAGATGAGATGGACATATTTTACAACGCACTTAGTGATGTAGTTGTTAGAGTGAAGGATAAGGATACTGTTTTACTCATGGGTGATTTCAATGCCAGGATAGGAAATCGAACAGAGGGTTATGAAAATGTTATGGGTAAGTTTGGAGAGGATATGGAGGCCTACAGGAACGGAAAACAGCTCTTGGATTTCTGTTCCAGTATGGGCTTAGTTATCACAAACTCTTTCTTTAAACATAAGGACATTCACCGCTATACTTTGGAAGGAAGGGGAACCATATCTGCCATTGACCATATAATAACAGACCAGGAATTCAGGTAGACAGTCAAGGACACACGTGTTTTCAGGGGGTTCTTTGATGATACTCATCATTATTTAATCTGCAGTGAAATTGGCTTTGTGAGGCCAAAAGAGCAGAAAGTCAGGTCCATGTGTAGAAGGATAAGGGTAGAGGAGCTTCAAGATAAGGAAATTAGGCGCAAATACATAACAATGATCTCGGAAAGGTACCAGTTAGTTGAATGTAATGATTTACGGTCACTGGGAGAGAAATGGTCAAGGTACAGGGACACACAACTGGAAACAGCTAGAGAATGTCTTGGAACAGTAGTGTGTAAAGGCAGGAAAAGCAGACAGCTTGGTGGAATGATACAGTCAAGGCAGCCAGTAAAAGAGAAAAAGAAGGCATTTAAAAATGGCTCCATGCTAGGAATCAGGCAGACAGAGAAAGTTACGTCGAGGAAATAAACAAAGAGAAACAGATAATTGCAGACTCCAAGCAGAAATCATGGGAAGACTTTGAAAATAAGCTAGAAGCTCTGGGTCAAGCTGCGGGAAAACCATTTTGGAGCGTAATTAGCAATCTTTGAAAGGGAGGGAAGAAGGAATTAACAAGTGTTTAGGACAGGTCAGGAAAGCTGCTTGTCAATCCTGTGGATGCCTTGACCAGATAGAGGGAATATTTTGAAGAATTGCTCAATGTAGGTGAAACGTTCAATGATGTGTCAGATTTTCATGTAGAATGGGATAGGAAGGACGATGGAAACAGGATCTCATTTGAGGAAGTGGAGAAAATGGTCAGTAGATTACAGTGCAATAAAGCGGCTGGGGTGGATGAAATTAAGCCGGAACTCGTCAAGTACAGTGGAATATCAGGTCTCAAATAGTTACACAGGATAATTGAGAAGGCATGGGAATCGGGACAGGTTCCGTCTGACTGGACGGAAGCGGTATCACGCCAATTTTCAAACATGGAAACAGAAAAAATTGTAACAACTATCGAGGTATCTCTTTAATTAGCAGGAGACTGAGGCACTCAAGTCACGGTCTGCACGGCCACTACGGTCGGGGGTTCGAATCCCCCCTCGGGCATGGATATTTGTGCCGTCCTAGTTCCTATGTAGTTCATAAGTAGTTTGTAAGTTTAGGGACTGATGACCCCGTAGTTAAGTCCCATAAACTATACAAACATTTGAACATTTTTTTCTTTAATTAGCGCCGTAGGCAAAATATTCTCAGGTATTTTTGAAAGGAGAGTGCGAGTATTCATTGAGGACAAGTTAGATGAAAATCAGTGTGCGTTTAGGCCTCTTAGAGGCTGTCAGGGTCAGATCTTTAGCTTGCGGCAGGTAATGGAAAAGTGCTATGAGTGGAACAGGGAATTGTATCTATGTTTCATAGATCTAGAAAAGGCTTATGACCGTGTTCCTAGGTGGAAGCTAATGTCAGTTCTACAAGATTATGGTATAGGAGGCAAACTTCTGCATGCTTTACGTAGACTGTCAGGCAGCAGTTAGAGTAGATGGCAAATTAAGCTCATGGTTCAGGGTAGTCTCAGGGGTAAGACAAGGCTGTAACTTGTCACCACTGTTGTTCATACTGTTCATGGATCATATGTTGAAAACAGTAGACTGCAGGGCCGGATTAAAATAGGTGAAAACAAAATAAACAGTCTCGCATATGCGGATGACTTTGTAATGGCAGATTCGACTGAAAGGTTGCAAACTAATATTTCAGAGCTCGATCAGAGGTGCAAGGTTTATGATATGAAGATCAGCATCTCTGAAACGAAAGTAATGGCTGTGGGAAAGAGGTTCAAACAGATGGGGTGCCAAATAGGAGGAACAAAGTTACGACAGGTAGACAGTTTTAAGTACCTAGGATGTATTTTCTCAGAGGATGGCAACATAGTGAAAGAACTGGAATCGAGGTGCAGCAAAGCTAACGCAGTGAGTGCTCAGCTAAAATCTACTCTCTTCTGCAAGAAGGACGTCAGTACCAAGACTAAGTTAGTGGTGCACCGCTCTACCTTTCGACCAACTTTGTTGGAGTGAAAGTTGGGCGGATACAGGTTACCTGATTCACAAGGTACAGGTTACAGATATGAAAGCAGCAAGAATGATTGCAGGTACTGATAGATGGGAACAATGGCAGGAGGGTGTCCATAATGAGGAAATCAAATAAAAACTGGGAATGCACACCATAGATGAAGCAGTTAGAGCAAAGAGACTGAGATGGTGGGGGTCATGTTACACGCATGGGAGAAGCAAGGTTACCTAAGTGACTCATGAGGTCGGCAGCGGAGGGTAAGAGGAGTCGAGGTAGACCAAGAAGAAAGTACTTAGATTCAGTGCAGAATGATTTTAGAGTAAAGGGCATAACATCAGACGAGGCATCAATGTTAGCATTGAATAGGGGACCATGGAGGAATTTTATTAGAGGTACTATGCTCCATACTGAACGCTGAAAGGCATAATCAGTCTCTAATGTTTGATGATAATGATGATGATACTTATGGTGTTTAAGTTAAAAATATGTGTTCCGTCTCTCAAGATTTTATAATTTAAGCTCCGATCGGACAACAAAGGATAGACTACCTATACTATGACAATTATTTTAAATTCTTTTCGTTTGCCATCTATGCGTAAGAAAAATCTTTCGTAGACAATTTATGTACACTCAGCAGATAGTGCTAAAAACTTTCTAACAAAATTTATCGCTGTTATCAGTAGACAGTAGAGAATTGGGTGCCTTTGAGGAGCGCTTCGGATGATTTAAATGTAGTGCTACATCACAATGGAAAAACTGAGGGACTATTTCAACTTTCTGCCATTTTCGTTATACGATCGTTACTACCAGTTCGTACTTTTAATGTTTTCAGCAAGGGAACATTCATTTGATTTGGATACGATCCTGTTGTATAAAAAAGATCGACTCAGATGACGTTCGGCAGGTTTGCCAACCATACGATCTGGATGGTAGATGTACGATAATTTAGGATAGTGTACGAGTGTATGATCCATCCTTCAGATCGTACATTTGTGGTAAGATCTTATGAAACATTGCGTATTATTAAGGTTACCTCTTTTTTATGTTTTAATCTCAATTTATTTTACAAATACGATTTTGATCAGCCAATTTGCCAGCGTGATTTGTTGCACTATGAACAGTAGTGGTCAACTCTGCTGTGGGCAGTGAGTGTCAATGAGGAATCAACTGTTAATTAGGTATTGAGTATTGAAAGATGGAAACAGAAGGCAGCGACAATGGTGTAGTACTCCTATGAAATATACAGCAAGCGTGTATAAATGTAAGAGGCGAAAACAAAAATGTACAAACTGTAGGTACAAAATTCTAGGAAGCTAATACCGAATATGAAGGGTTGGTTCTACGCTGATCAATCGAGCACTGTATGCGCTAGATGTAAAGTGTGGAACGTAACTATACTGTCTGAACTGGGCTGCGCTGAAAAAAAAAGTAACTGAAAATCGTGTCAAAAATATGATGCAACCATATTTTAGTTTTCTTCCAAGGTAATCAAATGAGGAAGTAATTTTTATATAATTTTATGAAATATATTTAACTTTTCTAAATTACCTCGTAGAATTCTTTCAAATCAGTAACATGAGAATGTGGCGATGTTAGCGTGAAATAATCGGAAACGTCTGTTCTGATGCAGTGCATGCACTGACGTAGATAGGGCAGAGTTGCCGACTCTGCCACAAAGATTCCCTCTAAATTTACTATAAAATCCCCCTAAATTGGAAGAAATCCCCCTAAAAAGCAAACGGTTGGGGGAAGGGGGGCGACTAATTTTCGATTTGGAAAAAAAAAAAAAATAATAATATAAAATAAAAAAAAAAAAACCGAAACCTCTTGTTTTTGAGACTTCTCTCGATTTCTCTCCCGCCATCTATTCCAGATATATTAAAAACTAAGAGCCATGCCCACGGGCACGAACATAGGGATGCAATGCTGAAAGATAGCCCATAATAAGAAATAATTACTATCTTACCTACCAGCAAAGGGTCCGTTTCCCAGATCTTCGCATACTTTTGTGACTTTCTCTTATTGTTGGTAGCGATTTTGACCAATAAAACAATGCATTTACTTCACAAGTTAAGCTTGTCATTAAAGTAAAAGCTATGATGGATCACCAATACAACACAACGATCGCTAATGCACATAATTGCCGATCATAGCACGAGACCTGAGTGCAGTGTCCTCGGAAAATACCAGTCCATTAACTTACTAGATAAAAAAACTGGTATTGTTGAGTGACAGGATGGGGGTGGAGAGAGGGAATATATGTGCCGCCTCCTTGCGCTGTAAGTAAACAGTGCAGGCAACATGAACTGAAGAAACAATGAAAATAGCGCGACATTAGTGACAGAAGAGCGACAATGTAATCAACACAGGCTGACAGTACGCTGTATGGTTGGCAATGAACATCTGCAATCAGTAAGGCAACATGTCTTCCGATTGCTACACAAACATTTGATGCAAAAATATACAAATTCTCTTCTTCCCCCTAAAAATCCGCCTGACACTTCTTTTCCTCCCTAAAAATTCCCCTAACATTTCTGTCCCCCTAAATTCCCCCTGAAAAAAATTTTCCACACTAAATCTGGGGGGAAACCCCCAAGTTGGCAACCCTGAGATAGGGGTGAGCCTTTAAATCCCCCCCCCCCCAAACCACAGGTGTTCTTTATCTCCTCCTCCGTCTAGAAATAAAATATAGCTATGCCTATGCCCTCGGTGTATTTACGATTATCTGTTGAAATGTACGGTAATTTCGATGCCATCATGCGATCCAGTTACGTTGAAGGGTTGGCAACGCTGCGTTCGACCAGCCAGCCAGACGACGCGGCCACAGTGCGTGACCTCGGTCATCGCATCAGACCTTGCGATTTCCGTCATCTGCGCAGCGCAGATGCTGTTCGCGCGGGATCCAAGCCTTCATATCCCGGTGTCTGTTTACGATGGGTCGAGCAGTTAGAATTATTTTTGACAATCCCTTAGCAACATATTATGCAGGAGACACCGTAACTGGCAAGGTGATCGTAACGTCAGATGCACCATCTCAAATACGCTGTAAGTATTCATGAACGCATACATTGAAATACATGTATTATGTTAATGCTTTCACCAGCGTTGCTCTTTCCTTTTGTTAGACTAACATTATGTCGATATGACAGAATCTAGGTTGGCCCATCGTCTGCATTTGATTACCGGTAAATAAGCCACATTACCTTTAGTGACCTTCCTGCTTGCGCCACTTCATGATTATCACACGCAATGGAAATAGCCAAAATCGCTTATAATCTTTATTCAAATGACCGGTTTCGGCAGATTAAACTTGCGCACAGCATCTTTCATTTCATTCACCGCCTCACAATGAAAAACTTCCACCAACGTCATTGTTGGCGTGTCATAACAACAAAAAAATATCGAAAGCATCAACAAGTATGTTTTTAAAAGTTTGTCTTTGTGATGTTGTGAATGAAATGAAAAATCCAACGATTGCAGTATAATCTACCGAAACTCGTCATTTGAATAAAGATTATAAGCGACTGCGGCTATTTTCCATGATAAATTAATTGATCAGATCGCCCTCCCCAAGTGTGAGATACTTTTATGATCATGATTATTATGTCTTGTGACTTATGAGAGGAAGTGATAAACTTTTGTTTCATGTACTGCACCCCTTTGCATTGTTAAATCAGTTATTTTAATTGCGTAAATTCACGTTGTTGATTGACCGCCTCTAAGAAGAAAATTTTCGAAAATTGTCATTTTCTAATTTGCAGTCTCATATTGTAAATATAAGGTACAAGTATAATGTCAGGTGCCCCACAGAACACAATTTCAAAAATAAAACAAAAAAGTAAGAAAAAATATTTACACTTCTTGCGTTATTATGCTACCGTGTATTAAAGATATGATTAGCGACTATGATCAGATAACTGTATATCTTTTCTTCCGAAATTCTTGATCTAACATTCTAGAATATCATCCCGTAACAGAAAGTTCTGTTTCCACGCTGTGTTCCGGTCTTCGTATACCAATGGTTGGTATACGGCATTTATATTTGACACCAAGGTGGTGCACTGATTATCACACTGAACTCTCTTTCAAATTCGCCACCGACCACCCAAATTTAGGTTTTTCGCGATTTTGTTAACTTACTCCAGGCAAATGTCGGAATGGTTCCTTTAAAAGGACACGGTCGATTTACTTCCCTATCAGTGGCGTATCCAGACCATGCTGCAGCCCCCCCCCCCCAGACCATGCTTAGTGAGCGGGGAAAAAAGCAAATACAAAGGGGATTAAAGCGCAATACTGTAAGGTGACTTTTTTTTTCGATCCTGGATACGCCACTGTTCCTCATCCTTAAGAGAAGTGTCAAATTTTACTTACACGTCGGTGATGAAATTTGCAGAGGTTGGCAACAAAATATTCAGTTTGAGATGGGTATTAATTCACTTATCAGCCAAAGATACGTTCAAGAACCTGTCAGTTATACAGCAGGAGTAGCATTAATTATTTATTTCATGAGCAACTCGAAAGATTATTCCCCTCATTTATGTGGTTGCATTTTTCAAAGATCATTCAATGGTCGTCGCCTACATCAGCACACTATGCCCCCGACGCAGTAAGTAAAATTTTGCTAACGAAAGCAGCTTGTACTCCATCTCTAATGCCACACTGTCGACGGGACTTAAACTCTCAACCTTACTTCCGTCTTTAATTTTTATTTTTTGTTTATTATGGATTTAAAAATTTAGGTAATAACACTTCTCTGTTGCATTTGTGAAAGGGGATTGCCTTCCAAGTTTTCATTTGTATTTTTCTACACAAGGAACTCTGATTACTGCTGTCTTTTGTAAGACACAATGAACATTCTGTAAGTCAAATTAATAATAGGCGTACATTGTTTAGTTCATGTCATAGGTACTGGAGATAGACCTGTCAAGATTGAATTAGTGGATAATTTTGCATTCTATGGTAGAGCTACTTTCCCTACCTGTATTGCCACTCATTACCAAGAGTACTGTAATAAACGGTTTTCTCTTTCTCATCCCCTAAAACCTGTGCTAAGGTATGTGTACTTTTGAGCACTGTTTGACTAGAATAACATTTAAATTTGTTCTCACTATCTAAAATTGCATCATTAGGTACACAATAAAGGAATTATGCCTTTCAAAATATTACCATTAGTACCTATTGTATAGCATTTGTGACATCAGTGGCAACAGTGTAAAACATGATAGACAAATTTATCAGTCATAAAAAACAATATGAATTTGTGCTGTATACCTGATGACCAAGTAATCAATGGGATATTAAACCCTACATTTTTTCCCTACTTTATTATGGAGTTACTTCGAAGATGAATTTTCTTTCAAAGCTAAAATAATGGAACACCACCAGCTGATTTGTTGTGCAAATTTTATATTGCTCCTACTTTGAACATTTCATTATGTTATTGTCAAGCCCCAGGACCAGCTTCAAAATTCAAGTTCTCAAATGTTTGTAACTCTATGTGACTTAACTGCTGTAGTTATCAGTCCCTGGGCTTACAAACTACTTAAAGTAACTTCATTTAAAACTTCCGGGCTCATAAGCCGTGGTCGATTTATAAAACTTTCCCCCAACGTTTCATCTTCGGCTGCGGAAGACATCTTCATGTCTTCCGCAGTCGAAGATGAAATGTTAGGGGAAAGTTTTATAAATCGACCACAGCTTATGAGCCCAGATCTTTTAAATGAAGTTGACACCAGCCGTGAAAGTTTACATTGTACTTAAAGTAAGTTAAACTAACTTAACACAAACACCCACGCCTGAGGAAGGACTCGAACGTCCAACGGGGAGCAACCACGCTCCACAGCAAGGCGCCTTATGTAATCTGAATGGAGACCAGTACTAATCTACTGATATCCAAAGTTTGTAGCTAAAATACACGAAACCTGTGAAAGCTGCCAAACGACACTTTCACTTCAGGCAGTTGGAAATGGTCTTCTGATGCCTGAGTTGATATCATCATTGGACACAATCACAGGTTTTATGGATACCAGTAGATTAGTACTGGCCCGCATTCTGATTAGGCAATATAACAAATCCATTTTGATGTTGGTCGGGGGGCCTGAAGATAAGTTGAAACTGGTAGCAAAATAACATTTACATAACTGAAGGAACTCAATTATTTTAAATTAGCAGTACTATCAATATCCCTTGCCATCTTTCTTGGAGATGGACATACAATGTCTTTCAAAGCGTCCATGTAGTAAAGACTCTTTTTCTCCACACTCATGTATCAATTTCCCAAACATTAAAAGACTGGTCAAAAATTCTAGTGCTTGTTACTGATGAAAGTATTTCAACTAGTGACCAAAACTGGCATTTAGTATAGATGCCAATTTTGTGTAGCTAAACAAGCCCATTCTGACTGATTATTTCTAGCTGAATGTGTTGTATGTGTGTGTCTTTTGTATGTGCCTGTCGCAGCTCGTCGCCACGTCTTTGCGGTGAGTAGTAAACTGTCCTCACTATATTATTTATTCCAACCTGGACTTTCCAATTTTATATGTCATATAACATTGTATTTTGTAGTTTAAAATATGTAGCTACTATGTATTTTGCAGTTTAAAATATGTAGCTCTATTTACAGTTGTCATACTACGTCTAAATTTTTTAGTTCTTCAAGCGGATAAAAGCTATAGTGAACGTAAAGCATTGATAATTCTGATTTCATCTATTTCTCTCTCATTTTATTGCACTTGAGACAAAAATAATTTTGTTTTATGTTGTGCTGTGCGATTGTAATTTCGGACTCTGCAGCTAACATTGGTCAAGCCGTTATTCCAAGAAAGGAAAAGTCAGAATTTTATGCATGTTGGGTATCTGTACATTCTGCACTGTCTTCTTGGGATCTCTGTAGATTACTACAATCTTCTTTTTCTTCTTCTTTATAGTAGCCTTCTCCCACGTCAAGTAGGGTCGGCGTTGTTCTTCTGGATCCTTCTCCTCCATAATACTCTATTCACTGCTTCTTCCTTCTTCCATCCTTTCTCCCTTAGGTCCCCCGCTCTCTTATTCTTTCACCTCATCTTCGGCCTTCCTCTCCTTTTCACACTTCCGATCTTTATATCTTCAATTCTGTTTCCGATATACTCTTTCCCTTTTCTCTGCAAATGTCCATACCACCTTAGTCTGCTCTCTTTTATCTTTAGCCCCATGGGCCCCACTTTCACAACTCCTCTAACAGATTCATTTCTAATGCTGTCCTTTCTTTTTACCCCACACATCCACCTCAGCATCCTCATTTCTGCTACTTCCATCTTCCTTTCCTGGGCTACTGTGATTGGCCATGTCTCTGCCCCATATATCAAAGCAGGCAGACCGATTTTTACACTTTCCCTTTCAACCCATTGCTCACCTTCTTCTCACACATCATTGCTCATTTTCCTCCAGTTGATCCAACCTCAGTTTATTCGGTGCTGTACCTCACTTTCCAATCCTCCGTCTCTCTGTATGTACGACCCCAGACCAATTTCATTTCCTCCTCCTGGATCTTGCAAGACCTTACCTGCAATCACTTCCTATTAAACCTAAATAATTTTCATTACCAGCACTAACAGTGATATGTGTGCACATGGTTACAACCCTCTAAAGTTCCTCTGTATAACAGTCCTCAGAAGGTCCAGTGTTACTGACTGACCGCCTTGCCTTCCTCAGCCCAATGGTTCATTGGATGCAGATATGTACAGGTTTGCACACCTCCTCAGTTGACAATGTGAGACTGAGTGCATCCTTTTTAACAATATTGGATGGGGGTTCAGATGATGAACCATCAAAATGCCAACCGTACCCCCTTTTGTTATGAATATGAGATCACTTCTTTCAATATACACTGATCAATTTATGTTTCCATCCCATGAACCACAGACATTGCAGAGGTGGGGTGGGGTGCGTGCCTCCATGATACGGATAGTTGTACTGAAGGTGCAACCACAGTGGAGGGGTATCTGTGGAGGGGCCAGACAGATGTCTGGTTCCTGAAGAGGGGCAGCAACCTTTTCAGTAGATACAGGGGCAACAGTCTGAGTGACTGACTATCTTGGCTTTCAGCTAACAAGGCTTGCCATGTAGCTACTGCAAATGACTGAAAGCAAGGGGAAACTACAGTCCTGAAGAGATGCAGTTCTAATGTGTGAATATATTAGGATGACTCTTTCTTGGATAATATATTCCGGAGGTGAAATAGTGCCCCTTTCTGATCTCTGGCTGGTAACTACTAATGGTGATGTAATCAGCAAGAAAACACAAAACAGGCATTGTGCAGTTTGGAGCATGAAATGTTTTATCCCATAAATTGGGTAAGTAACAAAATTTGAAACATGAAATGGATAGGATGAAGTTAATTTTTTATGGGGCTTTGTGAAGTACGATCACAGGATGAACAGGTTTCAAATACAAAATCAGTTAGTGGAGGGAGGCCGGAGTTGGTAGCTTTTGTAGAACTGGAGAAAGCTTTAGTCATTGTTGCCTGTCATACACATTTTCAAATTCAAATAGTGAAGGTAGCAGGGGTAAAATATAGGGAGTGAAGAGTTATATTCAACTTGTACAAAAACCAGACAGCATTTATAGAGTCAAATAGCATGAAAGGGAAGCATTGGTTGAGGAGAGAATAAGACAGAGTTGTAACTTATCCCCAATGTTATCCAATCTGTACAATGAGCAAGCTGTGAAGGAATGCAATGAGAAATTTGGAGAAGGAATTAAAGTTGAGGGAAAATAAATAAAAAGTGTGCAGTTTGCTGATGACAGTAATTCTGTCAGAGACAGTAGCCTAAAGGACTTGGACGAGGAATTGAATAGAATGGACAGTGTCTTCAAAGCATGGTATAAGATGAACGTCAACAAGATTAAAAAGGGTAATGGGATGTAGTGTAACAAAATCAGCAACACTGGAGGAATTATTTATGGTAATGAGACAATAAAAGTAGTAGATAAGCTTTGTTATCTGGGTAGCAAAACAAGTTCTGATGGTCAAAGTAAAGAAGATCTAAAATACAGAATGGCTATGGGAAGAAACGTATTTCTGAAAAAGTGCAATTTGTTGACATTCAATATTAATTTACATGTTAGGAAGGCCATTCTGAAAGCATTTGTCTGGAGTGTAGTAATGTACGAACATGAAATGTGAGCGATAAAACACTCTGACAAAAGGATAATAGAATCTTTTGAAATGTGGTGCTACAGACGAATGATGAAGATTAGATGGGTAGATGACCTAACTAATGTTGGGAAGCTTAACAGAATTGTGAGAAAAGGAATTTTTGACATATCTTGACCAAGAGAAAGAATAGGTTGGAGGGACAAATTCTGAGACATCATGGAATTTTCAGTTTAGGATTAGAAGGAAGTGTGTGGAGGAAAAAATAATTGAGAGAGACCAAGAGACAAAAACAATAAACAGGTTGCCATTATTTGGAGATGAAGATGCACAGGACAGAGTGTGAAGAGTTGCGTCAAAACATTCTTGAGACTGAAGACAACAACAACACCAATGATACTTATCTTGATTGTCAGACAAGAACTGGTGTGATCACCAGGGAGCAGCTGTTAACATAATTGCAACACAGTACACAGAAATAATTTCAGAGTAAGCTTTATCACTTGTTTATGGATCATTTTTTCTCTTTAATTGTCAAAAAGTTGCCTATGTGAATTTGAAGTACAAGCATTAACAGATAAGTAGGTTTCATATTTCTGTTTATTGCCTTTGTCACCTATGCACATATGTCAAATAATAATGTTCTCCAATGTCTACATGAGCATATATTTTGTCTATGAATTCTAATTACAACAATGGGACATCTTGTGATATTTTTTCCCTCTTGTAAGGCTACAGGTATAATATAACTATAAAGAGTATGTTTTAAAGTTATTGCATCTATGGTAAAGCCTAATACAGGTCAATATGTACTTTATGGTGGGGCGTATGTGTTGTCTGAATTGTTGTGTGTGGTTTGCATATTTTATGTTGTGGCTTTCCATGAGTGTTTAACTGAAAGGTTATTAGAAACATTATATTTGCTCTGAAAATTTTAAACTCTGTGTATGTCAGGTTCCGTAGATGTCCATAGCAATATTATTGCAGTTCCCTGCTACTTAGAAAAATCTGAGAAATTTTTGTAAAATTACAAAATGTCTAATACTGGCCATATCCTTTAAACCTATGATGTCATCAATAGGTGGATAACACCATTTTGTCATTATACAATTGCCATGATATTACACAGTCAAGAATGAAAAAAATTCAGTACATCAAATGTAATCAAAATAACTAATAAAAAACAAGAAAGTAATATGATGACCCCAGGAATTTGGTGTGTTTGGGCAGGACAAACAAAATAAATGACATTTGTAATATAAAATATATACTCACAGGAGTTACTAATCAAAACATATAATGTCATTGATTCACATTTTTCATGAGAAGTTAAAGCTGATACTTGCTATACTACTCAATAAAGTTTAATGGTATTTTGATAGTTAGTTTTTTCTTGAGGTACTGATTTAGATTTCAGATTGCTACAGATCAAAATTTTATTTCTGAAGTTAGAAACTTCTTTATGTTTTTTACAATATAGATTTTGATATTTCACACTGGACATTATACATTTTGATGTATTTCAAGTACTGTGGGCTATTCTTGTTAATTAACATTATTTCAAATATCTAAATTTGTTAACTTATCTTAGACATTTGTGTACTTGACATTAATTATATACCACTTAGAGCAATGTATGACTCCTTTGAAAATCTGGCAGAATACTATTTTATACAATAAATCATGTATTGTTTTTTTTATTCTGAATACAACACCCATCAGCAAAGAATCTGAGTAATGTGGTAGTTTGGGCAAGGGATGTTTTAGAAAGAAAATATGTAATGGATGAAGCAATTTCTTGTACCTGTCTTCCAGCTTGAACTTCATTTCATACACAAAAAATATGCTTTGCAGCTTCTATAGGCTACCTCTGATGCAGACACTATAAAATGCTATTTGGCAGATGTTATACACAGTTAGTGTGACCAAAATTTTTTATTCAATGTTATGACATCCATTAATTTATTTATATTGAGCTCAAGCTTTCAAAATTAATTAAATAACCATCTTGATCATGATATCTAAGACAAAAAGAATAAGGATATTCTGTTTATCACATCAAGAAGCACATTTAAACTGATGATTTACCTGATTTCAGTTGCACAATACAGTATTTACCATCCTCCCCTAAAGTCACATTTTCTGTTTATGAAGCCATTAGCTGCAGCATATGAACCACAATATGGCAGTGCTGCTATGCACTACTAACGATAATGAATTTGCTTAAACAATATCAATACCAGAAGACAACAATACCGAATATATCTTGCCAGGGTAGTTATGCTTAAGCAACACCTCTAACATTTACGTCTTTTTTGAGCCAGCACTTCCATTTTTCTCAGACAACTTGTACTACAAGTGTTATATACAGCTCTTCTACAGTGCTTCTGAAGTTTGTTCTTGTGACTTTTTCCCTACGGAAGACCCATTTTCTATTGGTCAGCTGTCAGCTTAGTACATAGGACCAGCTTTCTGTGTTTCTTGGACGTTCTCCAACTTCTCAATGCCACAGCCTGCAACTGTATTGGTTTCTGGGCCCATGCCTACAAGAGAACATAAGATTTTGATCCATGCTTACAGGAGGACACACAATTCTTCCCTTTGCTGCTACAGCTTCCATCATCTGCAAGGCTTTCCATTGCATTATGTCATCCCTACCCACCTTTAGCAGCTGTACACTCACCTGAGGACACATAATAAGGAACCATACTCTCCTACGAGCCTGTCCCCTCCACCACCAAGATGCCTAACAAACCTACCAGCATGTTCAAAGTATAATCCAACTATGTGGTTCCATAATTTAAAGCTTTTGTATGCCGTGACTAACTTGCACAAGTACACTGGCCTCATCTGTAACCTACTACTCACATACCTGCTGGCTCTGAAATACATGTTCATAAAAAAGACAATTATCAAGCACTCGGTGTACTCAAAAGTCTATCCTTTGCCTGATGCGCGACGAAACCGTTCACAACTGCACACACTCACAACTCTGATGCCACCTAGGATGCTTGGTTGATGAAAGGACACATTGTGATCGATCTGGCTTACAAAACTGCCCGTCGACCAGCAGATTCATCATTGGATAATTCCGTGTCAAATCAACACACTTTAATTTAAAAATTTTCTTTAACGTCTCAGAAAGTTATGAAATTTGGTACACTCAAAGTAGGGGTTATCTCAAATGGTTCTGAAACTACGGCTGTGGAAAGGTCTCAAAAATGGCCAAATTCACACTATGGCAAAAGATTACAACGGTCATAACTCCTCTCCTATTTATATTAGAAATGTGGCAGAAATGTCATTTTGTAGCATTTTTAATGGCCTTTCCAATGATATACAATACATAATAGGTTATGATAAAAAAAATTCTTTTCAAAACTGAAATTAAATTTTGAATTTTAAATATTTTTAAAAACACATTTTTGAAAATTTTCAAAAAAATTTATAACGTAGGTCATATCATCACTAATTTGTATACCAAGTTTGGTTATTGGATTGCAATGGGTACATAATCAAAATAATTTAAAACCGAAGGGTGGTTTTGGACTAAATTGCTGTTTTCGTACATATGTATCAAACAGATTGTTGTATTTTGATGAAACAATATATAACAAAGATAAAACTAATAACAATGTATTCTGAACAGAAGTGACTTTTTCTGGAGTATATTTTTGTAGGTAGTTTCAACAATGGAGTTGTCCTTTTCTCTCTTGTGACAGCTTTGTTCAGTCTGCAATTGAAGTCAGCAGAGTGCACCTGTACATTGGCTTACTTTTTCTGTTTGGAGTTTTAGTACAAACTTTGTAGTTTTTCATAAAAAGTTTATTAATGAAGTGTGGATAATATGTGTATATATTAATTGTTAATTAGTGTGCATTGTTTTAATGTGGAAAAAAATGACATACAACTGCAAATTTTCAAATGCTCAATGTTGCAATGCTTTAAAACAAAATAATCACTATGTCAGGGACACAAGAAAATTAAGAACTGTCACAGGTTAGATATGTAGTTTGTATCCAGAAATTTCGAACATATCAAAGATTTGTGATACGTGCAGGAAAACAATTGCTTCCTACAAGGTCCAACAAACAGGAGACAATTTACTAGATTTGGATGTTCAAGGAGAATCAAATGAACTAAGAAACAATGACTACCTTTTGATTTAGATGAACACCCCAGTTTTGAGGAATCATCACTCATATTTGAGACGCTCAACACTTCTCTGAAAGAGCTAGATGAGTCACCTATTGATAATAAAAAAAAATTAAATAAAAAATGTATTCAACTGAAAATGTTAAAAAGATAGATTCTACTTTTAAAAAAAATTAAATTTAAAAAAATGTCAGCAAAAGATGTCTGATGGTGACTACAAGGAAGATTTGAATCATTCTGTTTTACAAAATATCAAGACCCAGTTTTCTGATGCAACTAGTAGAAGGAAAAAGTTGATGATTTTAACCTGCGTGCCAGAAACTTTGGGCATCAGAAAAATTATGTGCGAGTTTAATGCACCCAAATACATAGTGCATCAATCTAAAAAAATTCTTGCAGAAAATAGAATTTTAGAAAGACCAAATCCTAAACCTGGTAAAAGTTTGACAACTGAAACTATTCAAAATGTCCATGACTTTTATGAAAATGATGAGCTTAGTAGAGCTATGCCAGGAATCAAGGACTGTGTCACGAGAGTAGTGACCAAAGTGGAAACCAGACAAAAGTTTCAAAAAGACTTATTTTATGCAATTTGCAAGAGGAATATGGTTTATAAAAGTGAATTTCCTTCTACCAAGATAGGTTTCTCTAAATTTGCTGAGCTGTGACCAAAGCATTGTGTCATAGCTGGATCAACTGGCATCCACACAGTTTGTGGATGTACAACACATCAAAATGTCAAATTAATGATTGAAAATGCAAAATTGGGGACAGTTTCCAACAATGAATTACTAACGTACAAGCATTGCATCGCAAAAGATGTTATGTAATCCACCATCACTAAACTGCTTAATGAGTCAATGTTTGTCACGCCCAGAAGTTCAAGAAATCAGGAAGATTCTAGAAAAATCATTTGAAGAAAACATAATTGGAAAAGTGACATTCAGGCAATGAATTTATGTTGATCAATGTTCTTTAGAAACTTTACAGAAACCATCAGATGAATTCATTGATATGTTTTGCATTAAGTTGGAGGTTTTAATTAGACATGACTGTGTTGCAAATCAACAAAATTCATATATGAATAAAGTAAAGGAAAACTTAAGTGCATCTGAATTCACTTAAATACTAGATTTTGCAGAAAACTACAACATGGTTGTGGAAAATGAAGCCCAAAGTTATCATTGGACTAGCGACCAGACTAGAGTTCATTCCTTTGTAATATATTACAAAGAAGGGGCAAAACTTCATAATAATTTCAGAATGTCTTGAACATAACACAGTATCCGTATATAGTTTTCAGAAGAAGCTAGTACATTTTTTAACCATGAAGTTTTAAGAAGTTCCACAAACGATCGTGTATATATATATATATATATATATATATATATATATATTAAGGCGAAAAATTCCTAGCAGGAAAAATTAAATATAAAAAATAGACGAAGATTACTCACCAGGCGAAGGAGCACAGGTGTAACAGCATCACAAATAAATAAATGAACACACACACACACACAAACGCAAGCTTACCTTGGGGGAAAAAATGGAGGGTAAACAAATGCACACACACCCACACATTCACACAGACACAAGTACACCTAGGCAGACATACTGTAGAAAGCAAAGAAGTTAAGAGATATATATACGTAAAAAATAGATGAAGTCCACTTACCAGGCGAAGGAGCACAGGCAGTGATAGCAACAAATAAACAAATAAATACACAGACACACGCACATATAAACGCAAGCTTTCGCAGCCTAGCTGCTTCGTCAGGCAGAAGGGAAGGAGAGGGAAAAGGAAATGATGAGGGTTTTAAGGGAGTGGGTAAGGAGTCATTCCAATCCTGGGACAGGAAAGACTTACCTTGGGGGGAAAAAAGGAGGGTAAACAAATACACACACACCCAAACATTTACACAGACGCAAGTACACTTAGGCAGACATACTGTAGAACTGTAGAAAGCAAAGAAGTTATCAAGGTTAACAGATAAAATGTTCTTTGCTGACTGTAATGGTTACACAACAATTGTTTATGACTCTAACTGGAGGCTTGCTTATATATTGAACAAAAATAAAGACCAAGATCCCAAAGGACCTTCTCCATCATTTAGTTACCCAAAAAGACCAGATATATTGTGGCTATCATTCACGGATGTATTATGTGTAGTGAATCCAACAACTCCAACAGGAAGGGTTTAGGTACTATCCGAAGATGATATTTTAAGAAGCAATGAAATGTTACCACAGTACTTCCAACACATGTAGACCTTAGTGGTAAGTTAAAAATTTCACTGTACAATTTTTGCCATTATTTGAAGTTTATAAATATAACAAATTAATAATATTTTAATGTTTTGTTTAGTTCCTATTCACTGAAAATCTTTTCAGTACAATATCATTTATTTTAAAATATCAAAATTGAACTAATTATAACAAATACTTGTTTTTTTTTTCAATTACACTTTGTCATTAAGATAATGAAATTACAGTGTGTTTGATATTTTATGGCCACTGTTGGGTTTCATTTCATACAATTAAGTATAAAAAAGCTTCTATGTATGAAAATACCAATTTAGTCCAAAACCACCCTTAGATTTTAAATTATTTTAACTATGAATCCATTGCAATCCAATAACCACACTTGGTATATAAATTACGGTAGTGATTATATGACCTATGTTATATATTTTTTTGTAATTCTTTAAAAGTGTGTTTTAAAAAATATATAATTTCAAAATTTAATTTCAATTTTAAAAATAATGTTATCATAACCTATAATGTGTTATATATGACTGGAAAGGCGATTAAAAATGCTAAAAACTGATGCCTTTCCTAAATAGGAGAGGAGTTACAACCATTGTAATGTTTTGTCATAGTGTGATTTTGACCATTTTTTGAAAACTTTATGCAGCCGTATTTTCAAAACCGTTAGAGATAAAATTTTGAATTTTTTTTATTTTTCCTACTGTCAACCCCTACATCCAGTGTACCGAATTTTATTAATATCTGAAAGGGTGTGGTAAAATAGGGGTGTTGATTTGACATTTGACATTTCCTATATAGAATGGAATCCACTGATTCTTGTCTGCAGAGGAACCTTGCCCCGGCTCCTTGCTCCAGCACCGGCAGAGGTCGTCAATGCACGGTGCCCCTCACCTCGGCACCTCTTGCCAACTACAACTCGTCTTCACTCACTTCCAATGTTTCCAGCAGAACTATTGCATCATCCGCTCCCATATACAAACATGCATTGGACAGTGATGAATGCCTGCCAGTGTTCGCTTCTATGCTGCCACTCCTGCACTCATTACCCCTGCTGCTGGCTGCTGGTACCATGTAACATACAAGGACGTGTCAAAGAAATGTTGATCATTGTGCCTACACCCAAAAAGGCTGTCATGACAAAATACTAACAATCCAGTGTAACTACACAACGTACGAATATGCCGACACTGCACTCTGTCTACTCTTAACTCCCTGCTGAATGGCCAATTATATGTTACTGAAAATCCTTGAGCTAATAGCTCATAGCGTATACCAGAGTTGACGTGTAAATCATCCCTAGATGGATGGAATCACATTTGCACATACATTGATGCTCATTTCTCTGAACCATCAATGCCTCTTCATTCCCAACATACAGCTTCATCAAGCTGCTACTGCACCTGACTGAGAAATTGTCCATGGGCTTCTACATGGTGCACAACATTGAACCAATCCTGGAGATCCCTTTCATGTCATTCCACTGTCTATCCCTGAACATCATATGTGGTTCATTACTTCATAATGCCCCCAACACAAATATATCATGTAATTGTGCAGGTCCAGCCCACATTGATGTTAATAACATCTACCACCTTGTAAGTGAGTGTAACACTGTCAAGAGTGAGGCAGTGGTAGTGGTGAATAGTTATGACAAACTCTGCAAGTAAACTAGTGTCCTTTTTGCTGAAAATGACACATTCTGTGGCCATATGTCTTTTGTAACCACAAAATTAGCAGTCACACAGGCCAACCTTTGCAGCCTTCATGATCAGCTAAAGGTTTGGTATTTGCCCATGTTTTCTGACTCATCATTCCTTTGAGCTACCCCTGACTTCACCAGTACTGCTGCATGTAAATCATTCTACGATGCTCGCACACTAAATGAGAATACTTTGCCTCTCCTACCCCAGATTACAATAACAGTTCTAACAAGTTTAGCAAAACTTAGAATTCTATTAGTGTTCCAAAGGAGTGTGCCTGTGTGTTTCCCTGCTCCTCAGCTGCACAAGATGGTGCAACACAGTGCATCTGGTTTATGCAGCATGCTCCCTTGTGTTTCCTAGACAGTGTCACAGCGTGTTAACGAACATTTGCCCCCAGCCACACAGCACTTTTTAGTTCCACAGCACTTCACATAACCACTGCAACACTCATACGTAACACAGGCAGCAGACATGCTACACATGCAACACACCCAACTCCAATTTGCTCTGTGCATGCCACTTTATGCACTCCTCCTAAGCACAACAAATGTGTGATGTTTGCACTCATAGTTCCCACATGGAGTAATAATTACGCTGGATCAGTAACACATCACCATTCCACATGCCACAAAGTTGAACATAAAGTAATTTTCAAACAGTTTTTACTCTTGCCAAGTGCACAACAAATGTGAGAAAGTATCTATGCACCCTCCAACCCTTCCAATAGGAACACGAAATATTCCTTTCAAAACAACCCCCTCCCCCCCCCCTCCCTACACACACACAATCTACCACAGACACAAAGTCCTCTGGCCTTCAGACCTACAGTGTTGTCTGTTACTAATGGAATTATCCATAGTATTGTTAAGATTTATAGTCCACCCATTCGTTAAAAATGGATGATTTCTTAACCCCTTTAATTTACACTCCTCGCGTGAACAAACCCAGGAACTACTCAATGTCAGTATATTGAAACATTCTGACAGTAACTGGGCTTCACCCATTCATTTACAAACAAAAACAAGAAGGCAGTTTCAGAATGTGTGATGATTACAGGTACCTGTATGCACAGACAATGATGAATAATTATCTGGTACCGAACATACAGAGGACTTCACTCACTTGCTCGCAGGTGCCACAATCTTCAGTGTTATTGACTGGAAATGAGCTTGCCATCAGATACCTATGGGCTCTGAGAACATCCCAAATACTGCAATCTTTATGTCAATCAGATTATAACATTACAAATCCATGCCATTTGGACTAAAAAATACCACCCAGACATGGGATCAATTTATGGATTATGTTATGTCTGTACGACTTCTGATTTGCTTATTTGGATGACATCCTAATCTTCAGCACTTCTGCTCAGGACCACAAGCAACACTTATCCCTTGATCTTAATACATTATTGACTAACAGCATTGAAATCAACAAGGACAAGCTGCAACTGTGCCAATTTTCAGTAATTTATTTTAATTTTGTTGTCTCTGCAGATGGCATCTGTCCCCCATAATCCGATGTGCAAGCTATCTCCGATATGCCACACTCTTTGTGTGTTAAGTGAAAGTACAAGCCTGTCAACTGTAATTCAGGTGTATTATGCATATTTACATGCACTACTCTGATATGGGATAATCTGGGGGAAAATCAGCCACAAGCATAAAAATCTTTAGGGCGCAGCAAAGAGCAATCAGGGCTATCTGTAACCTATAACACTGGAAGCATGTAGACCACATTTCATCCAGCTGCAAGTAATAAGTCTGTCAAGCCTTAACATATATGACTGTACCCTGTTCGCAAATAAGTATCTTTTAAAGTAAACTGGACATATTCAACAAAATCATCATACACACACCCACAACACTAGGAACATGAAAAATATGCACAAGTCTCAGTTTAGAACAGCATTGTTTCACAGATATCAGTTCAACTACATGACAACCTACCTAGTGATTTAAAACTGCAGCAAAATAAAAATGTGTTTAAACATAAACTTAAGTCATTTCTGGTTGAAATGTGTTATTATAAAAAAACAGGATTGCAAACAACAGTAAAGGATTTTTTTATTATAAAAAGTCTTTTAAACAGTGAATATGTAATTATTAATAACTAAAACTGTTTTGTTTTCATTACTGTTATTAATTAAATTATGATTGTGCCTGAAATGAATTTGTCATGTTCTGTCAGTCTCCCCCCCCTCTCTCTCTCTCTCTCTCACACACACACACACACACACACATATACATGTACTTTCCTCTTCTTTTCTCAATTTTGACGTGTCTTGTATTCAGTGTAGTATTTAAGTATGTAATGAATCAAATAGACCAATAAAAATTAAATTAAATGTTACAAATGGAGTACAAGAAAAGTTGACCACCAAAAAATCCTTTAGACTCGTTTCAAACTGAGCTTTATTGTGGGTTAAATTTTTATGGTTACTGGTGTGTTATTGGAAATATGTAGTGCTGAATAGTGGATATCTTTGTGAGCCAAAGTAAGTGACTTACTTTGTGAAAGTTATTCATGTTTCCAGTATGGATTCCACAAACTGAGCAATTGGTTTGAAAAATAAGATATATTTTTACTGGCAAATTTCATTAGAGCAGAAATATTTTGGGAAGTAGTAGTTAGTATCCAAAGTTCCCTAAAAAGCCCTTTTCAGGATGTTTTGATGTGCATTGAAAATGATTCATACTGCATGTTTTTGAAAAACTATAGTTTGGCGTGGTATGTTACCCCAGGAAATAATCTCATATGACATTATGGAATGAAATTACATGTAATAATAACAGTCTCAGAACACAATTTTCTATGAGAGTTATATGATTACCTGTCCAAGCTAAGGTTCTTTTTAACTCACCTGCTATATTCAGAAAATGTTTATTAAATATTGTCTTTATCTGACTTATCAGTACCAGAAACATGTTCTATGCACTGACTTTATATTCTCAACTTTGTTCTGCTGACCAGATACTTCTTTCATCACTGGTCATATGGTTTCATTTTATCCTGAGAATTAGCTACTCTTATTACATACCATGTGCTTTATGCCTTTTTGATGACATTTTTCAGAACTTACAATACTGTTTATAATGGACTGCTACAGCTTCATTGTGACTTCCTCTTAACATTTTACTATAATTTCTGCTTTGTTCTACATGCTGTTCTTATCCATCTTGTCAACTACCCAGGCTGCCTGTTAATACTATTGTCCTGTTTGGAGTATTCTAATGAAAAGAAACTTTCAAAGAGCACGAAAAATGTATTGAGGAAAGCATTATATTTGAATTGCTTTTTCAGAAAGGTCCTAAGTCCACTTTTCAGATATTTTGTGCTATCCACATTTTTGTGTTCTTTAGTGGTCAACAAATTATTGAGTGTGGAATGGACATTCACGATTTATCAAATACCGAAAATATACAGCAGAGAAATTCTCGTCGATTTCAAAATAGTCCCATGTCCAGGACATTGAACACTTTTGCTCTCAACAATTCTGAACAATAGCTCCATTTACTTTTATAGAGATTCTTTCACAGTCAAAAAAAGGTGGGAGGACAATGAAAATAATTCACCTATGGCTTTTTACAGTCGTTGTAGAGCAAAGTGTCGTATGTGATGTTGTGTCCTCATAGTATATCAAGTGAATTTGTTTTTGAAGTTGAACCTATCCATAAGAACAGGAGGAGGAACAGTATGAACAAACTGTAATCAAAACAGTATGAACAAACTGTAATCAAAACTGGTGAAGTAAAGAGAGTGGAGCATATCAGTTGCCGAGGTAGGCTACTGCTAGCAAAATCTGTCGGTAAACCGGACATGCAGTTATAAATGTTTTGAATCCATTAGTCAAGACCATCCCCATGAACCACAGACATTCCTCAACAACACAAATAGCCGTACCGTAGGTACAACCAGAACGGAGGGATATATGTGGAGAGGCTAGAAAAATGTGTGGTTCCTGAAGAGGGGCAGCAGCCTTTTCAGTAGTTACAGGGGCAACATTCTGGATGATTGACTGAGCTAGCCTTGAAACATTAGCTAATGTGGCTTTGCCACACAGCTACTGCGAATGGCTGAAAGCAAGAGGAAACTACAGCCATTACTTTTCCCGAGGACATGCAGCTCTACTGGATGAATATATGATGATGGTACCCTCTTGAGTAAAATATTCTGGAGGTAAAATAGTCCCCCATTCGGATCTCTGGGTAGGGACTACTCAGAAGGATGTGATCATCAGGAAAGACAACACTGGCATTCTATGGATCGGAGGTTGTGAAGGTCATTCACTATTTTGATAACGGAATACCTATCTAATAATAAAGAATAAACAAAAAATTTTGTCTATTCCCATGCTGGTGTTCCCTCGAACTCTAGTTAATACTAAAAATTACTTTCACTACATTGATTCACATCTGCACAACATTCAAATATCTTTTCAGTGCAGTGGTTAGAAACAGCGATGGACTCATCTTTAATACCATTTTTCAGGTACATGGCCACTCCCCACACTGCAAAGAATTGGAGAAACACGCAGCTAACTTGTATATTGGTAAAGGAAGCCTCCAATTTGTGACATTATTTAAGAAGTGTTCTGAAATAACAATAAAACCCAAGATAACATTTACAGGCAGTTTACTTACTTTATATCTAATACCCTGTATATTTTGGTGAAATATGCTAATTCCTCTATTGCTTGGATAACTGACCTTTGTCAATAGTGGTTTCTTTGTTAGAGAGACTTCCTTGATGCAAGAATATCTAATATCTATCAGCTGACTTCAGTCTAAAAAAGGTCCAGCTATAACACCCACTAGTACAGGAAATGTTCCATAATGATCGCCACCCGACACTATGCTGTCATTCTATGAACTTGGCCAACCTCCCCTTCCCATATCTATTGAGGTATTGGCTGTTCCTAGTGAAACCCAACCTGCTGATAGATTCAAATGGCATTACTGCAATGTGGGCCATGCCTTCTGCCTTCAGTGCCTGACAGTTGTATCAGGTAAGGCTGATCATGATGCTGAAACAGTTGCATAAAATGCACATTTATGCTGCCAATTTGAGTACTGATCTTCCCCAGGACTCAGTTCTCTTCCCTATCAAGAATATTCCCAGCTCCACCCACTATCACTACATGAGTCTCTTTAGAAAAAAATCCCGTATGTTAAAAGCACATGAGCTAACCTGCACTAGGCCTCACAATGCTGGTGACGTAGTACTCACTTCCCAACACTTCTTACAACTGCTAGCCTACTCCCTTGCCATGCAAGCTACCTAATAGCAGAACCTTCTTCTTTCTGTTAAACTTTACTACTGATTTAGGTTTCCTAACAGCTGAGGTCTGCTACATGTTACCTAAACCTTCAGATACAAAAGGTTCCTCTCCAATTAACTCTGACAGTTGATCAAATCTATTAAAATCAAGCAAAGTGCAACTATCTGAGTGTCTCCTTCTCCTAGCTGACTTGTTGCCAACTGCCAGTTCCCATTCCACAGCCTCCTTTCCCTTCTCAACCCATCTAATTCCTCCTTAGCATTCTGCAACTGCGTCTGAAGGGCACAGATCTTACACTCCTGTTTCTTTATTATCTTATTCTTGCTACATAGATTGCAATTACAGAAGAGGATCTCCCTAGAACGCTTATTGGCTCTTCACTGTTTGCCCTCCAATGAAAATACTTTATAAAAATCTCACACTGTAACCTACTACTCGCAAACCTACGGCAGAGTCCATACTTCCCACTCATCATAAAATTTTACAGTTACTAAATAACAAAACTGAACATAAAAGTTTTTTAATATGTGATATTAAAAAGAACAATTTTCTAAATCAACAAGAGTAATCACAAATTTCAATCTCTGCTAATAAAATAAATTCTACTATTAACAGTATTAATCCAGAGTAAATAACACCAAATCAAAAACTTCACACTCTAAACAAAGGAAATCAAGTGTCCCCTGGTACACTAACAAAAGAAAACATCATGAGAGCATAAAAAGTTATTTGACACAGTAAGCAAAAGTTATCCTGCCATTTTTACAGAAAGAACATAAAGAAATACCAATTAAAAATCATTAACTTTAATAACCAACCACTGTGCACTAACAACTCTTCAAAACTACTAAACTTATCAATTTGCTCCAAGGCACAAACAACTTAAGAACTTAGCTTTTCGTAACCCCTACAGCTGCAATAGCAGCAAACACAGCAAAGCAGCAAATATATCAAATAACTACTGACAGCAATAGCGCACAAGGTGCCAAACATAGAATTCTAATATGAAGCAAACAGTGATGCACAATGCTGCCTTGAAATATTGACATTCAACAGTAGAGAGCACCATCACATACTAGAAAATACCCTCTTCAAACATGTTCCATGTCAAATATGCTGCACAACCATGAAGTCACATAAATTGCAATTATCTCATGGCTAAAGGATGAAGACTGATACCACATAGTTTGGTTCACCTAAATTGAAAGTGTGTTGTGCAATGCAGCAGCAAGCTTTAACAGTCATATTTGATAAGAGATGTTTATGAAACATGCCACATGTTTGCATCATAATTTCGCTGTCTTTGTGATTGAACTTAATGGCATGTTCAGATGCTGGAACAGACCAGTCATTTGCATGCAATGCTGGACATATGATTTTTGTAGTGGAAAAAAGGGGGAGGGGTAATAGTTTTAATAATTTGTATTATTTTGGAAGATGAATGCTGAGTTGCAACTATTCATAAAGAAGTTCCTGTTCCACCCCTATTTAAAAAATTTTCCTGTTTCTAAAATAGCAACTTGTAAATCATTTATTTGAAAGAAAAACGTACACTGTATACACCAATTTATTTTTATGCTTCTTGTGAGAGATAGCAGGATGCCAAGTGCCCCCTCCTTACTCCTAGGTACAAGCACACTTGCTTGTGTCTTGTAGCAGTGCTGTAGGATGTAATGGTTGATTAACAAACATTGGTATAAAGTCAGCAGTGATGTATTTAGAGCTTGTCGCACACATATCAGAGCACAGAATAGACAAACACACACACACACACACACACACACACACACACACACACACACACACAATTTCTCAATGCATGTAACAGATACTATAAATGTATACTAAAAATATACAATCTGGGTGGTTCTTGAACACGTAGCACTTTCTTACAGAGTCCAACACTTTATCCACTACACCAAACATTTGCTTTCTACCAACACATCATTTGTAAAAGTTGCAATTTCAAGTAACCCACTGTGATCCTACATATAAGTCCAGTAAACATTGATTTGTTACAATACATTCCATGATGTAAAAAAAGATTAAATGAAATATGATAAAATTATAATTTTAATATAGCTGCTCAAAATAGTTTTTTTTAACTGCAGCATTTAAACATTTCAGCAATTTGATATTGTTATGTTAAACCTCAGCTGATATTTACGTATGATTCTCTGATTGCCCGTATGATTTTTAATAGATATTTCAGCGATATTTAAAGGTGAGGCTGATGTCAAATGGAGACAATCAAAAACAAATAGGTCTGATGGCGAATCGAAGCATGAAGAGGTTGATTATAAAGGGCATGAAGATTATTTTGAAGCAACATATTTTTTAATTGGAGGCGTATGTAAGTATCTTAACTAATTTCATTGATAATTGTGTATGTGTGTGTGTGTGTGTGTGTGTGTGTGTGTGTGTGTGTGTGTGTGTGTGTGTTTGTTTGTGTGTGTATACTTCCTTTTGACTAGAAGCAGGTTTATATTATTTGTAGTTCATACCCAGGGGACTGATATACGTGAAGGCATTGTAGTATTTAATATAAAATATCCACTTTAACAACACCCAAAACGTTCACTCATTTATCTTAATTTCCCAACTCTTCTTTCATTTCTTATATTAATTCATATCTATTAAGATCTATCCTTATAATACTGAAATATTAAGGCACTCATACATAAATTTTAAATTATGGACAAATATATTTCTATAATTTTTAATAGTTATACAGTGCCTTAAGTTGAAGTGAATTGTGTCTAACACTGGAAAGTGCAGGTTGGAATTTAACAATAAAACAATCATGGTTTACAACTCACCACAAAGACATACATTGAGCTATGATAGACACATAAAAAAGACACTCATACACACAGAACATAAGCTATCACCCGTCAGCTACCGTTAGAAAATAGGGCAATCACACTAGCACACTTCACAGACACAAAACTGTCATTTCCACTGGCGTACGCCAAATCATATTGTGTGGTGATGGGATAAGAGGAAAGGGGAGGGGAGAGGAAGACAGGAAAGTTCCAAGGCAGTGGTGGGGATGGATACCACACAGAGTACTAAATGGGTGGAAAGAGATGCCACTTAGGAACACACACACACACACACAAACACACACACACACACACAAAATGGGGGAAAAGGGGGGGGGGTCCAGATGGCCCAGGTTGTGAATTGGCCATTACAATGAAGCATTTGCTCAGCTGCATGTTGTGCCACAGGGTGGTCTACCTTGTTTTTGATGACAGTTGGTGCTGGCCATTCATCCTATTGGACAGCTGATTATGGTCATGCCAGTGCAGTTGATAAATTACATGGCTGCATTCACAGATGGCCCAGCCTTTGATTAGGTGGGATAAGCCTGTGACAGGACTGGAACAGGAAGGGCTGTGTGGCTGGGTTTTGTAAGTCTTGCAGTGGGGTCCACTACAACGATGTAATCCTTGTGGCAGGGGACTGGGATTCTGAGTGGCATAGGAATGGACTAGGATGTTATGGAGCTTGGCTGGGTGAAGGAACATCACTTTAGAGGGGTTGAGGAGGATCTTTGTCAGAGTGTCTCTAATTTTAAGTATGACAGAAAATCAAAACCTTGGCAAAGGATGTGCCTTATTTGTTCCAATCCAGAGTAGTGGGCCTGCTTGGTGATGAGGGGAGTATTCTTTTGTAGCTGGTTACTGGTGGAGGATTTTGGATGTGTGGGGATATTGCAGGGGAAATCTTTTTACAAGCTAGGTGTTGGGAGAGGGGGTAGTTTCTGTCTGTGAAAGCCTTTGTGAGACATTGAGTAATGGAGTTCTCTTCACTGCAGACATGCCTTTCATATGTGTTTAGGATGGGGACAGATTATTTTTATTTGGAAGGGAAGGCAACTGTCAAAGTATAGGAATTGTTGGTGGTTGGTAGGTTTAATGTGGACAGAAGTGTGAATGTAGCCATTAGTACTGTCCAGGAATGTGGCACAGTTTGTTACAGAAGACCAGGTGAAGCAGAAGATAGAGAAGAGCTTCAGCTTCTGAAGGAAGGAGGATAAGGTGTCTTGTCCATGGGTGCAGATCATGAATATATCATAAGTGAACCTGTACGGACCAGAAGTTTATGGTTTTGGGACACTAGAAAGGTTTTCTCTAGATGACTCATGAACAGGTTGGCATATAAGGGTACCATGTGCGTAGGAGTGGACAAGCGTTTTTAATAGTTTATGAAGTATATACCACTGGGAAACATAGGGAAATGAATGGAGACACAACAGTGACTTCTGTTAAATCTGAAAGGATGTCCAAATACAAAGATCATTTTCAGAATCAGGTCAAGGAATCATTAGAATTTTCATTAGGAGAAAATCTGTATTATGTAGCCTTTGTAGTCTTATTTATAAAATTAACATTACAGTTATTTAATCACAGCTTGTTCTAATGGCATACTTTCTCACTGTATAATTACACATTACAATGAATTGCAAAAATAATCCATTGCAATGCGTAATTATACAGTACATTTATACAATCTTCAATATTTTGGAATTTTAAGTTATTTTGCTATGATATAATTGATTCCCTAAAAACTCACAACTGTTCTTACTATGATAGCAAACACTGTTTTAGATTATTAAAATTATGGTAAAAACAAACAATGAAAAGTCCAAGATGGAACAACAGCAATGTTATGAAAAGGTCAGATTATTACAGATCACGCACTGAAACGTGGCCCCTGAGAGGAGAATGTTGGGAGCTAAGGCTTGCATTCAGTTCATAGCACATTGGCTGTTAGAACAAGCCCCACTTCTTTCTCCCAGTGCCACCAGCTTCTGGTCTATAGATTACAGCTTTTAAAAGAAACAATGTCTACGGGGTTAAAGCGTCACACATGAAATACAAATTTATCACATTAATGTTTGACTTGAGACTCTTTGGTTTCTATAGGATGTCTGCCTAGGTGTGTTTGCGTCTGTGTAAATGTATGGGTGTGTGTGTATTTGTTCACCTTCCTTTTCTAACCCCAAGATAAGTCTTTCCTGTCCCGGGATTGGAATGGCTCCTTACCCCCCTTCCTTAAAACCCTCATCATTTCCTTTTGCCTCTCCTTCCCTTCCGCCTGATGAAGCAGCTAGGCTGCGAAAGCTAGCGTTTGTGTGTGTGTGTGTGTGTTCTATTTATTTGTGATGCTGTCACACCTGTGCTCCTTTGCCTGGAGAGTAATATTCGTCTATTTATATATATAAATTATAGAGGGAAACTTTCCCGGTGGGATAAACAAAAATAAAAATAGAAAAGAGATGACTTACCAAAAGGACCGGCTCGTCGAGAGAAACAAATAAAATCACACACAAACACACATACAAGCTTTCGCCACCACTGGCAGCTTCTTCAGGAAAAAGAGGAAAAAAGGGGAGGAAAAGGGAAGGATATGGGTTTTAAGGAAGTGGAAAAGGAGTCATTCCAATCCCAGGAGTGGAAGGACTTACCTTAGGGGAAAAAAAGAAGGTAAACAAATACACACACACTCAGACATATCGAAACGCAAACACACCTAGACAGACATTTGTGAAAAGCAAAGAAGTTGGACAGAGATACCAATTGAGGCAGAGGCTCTGTCCACAGAACCAAGGTAAAGATGCTAAAGATAGTGGGTGGGAATTTCAGTTAGCGGAGATTGAGACCAGGTGGGCAACGGGAGGAGAGAATAAGCTGAAGGGCAAGTTCCCATCTCCGGAGTTCTGAAAGGTTGGTGTCGGTGGGAAGTATCCAGATAACCCGGACGGTGTAACACTGTGCCAAGATGTGCTGGCCGTGCACCAAGGCATGTTTAGCCACAGGGTGATCCTCATTACCAACAAACACTGTCTTGACCATTCGTGCGAATGGACAGTTTGTTGCTGGTCATTCCCACATAGAACGCTTCACAGTGCAGGCATGTTAGTTGGTAAATCACGTGGGTGCTATCGCAAGTGGCTCTGCCCTTGATCGTGTACACCTTCTGGGTTACTGGACTGGACTGGAGTAAGTGGTGGTGGAAGGGTGCATAGGGCAGGTTTTACAACGGGGGCGGTTGCATGGGTAGGAGCCAGAGGGTAGGGAAGGTGGTTTGGGGGTTTCATAGGGATGGACTAGGAGGTTACGAAGGTTAGGTGGGCGGCGGAAAGACTCTCGGAGGAGTGGGGAGGATGTCATTAAGGATGGATCTCATTTCGGGGCAGGATTTAAGGAAGTCGTATCCCTGCTGGAGAGCCACATTCAGAGTCCGCTCCAGTCCCGGAAAGTATCCGGTGACAAAAGGGGCACTTCTGGAATTCTTCGGTGGAAGGTTCTGGATTTGGAGGAATGAGGAGGTGGCTCTGTTAATTTGCTTCTGAACCAGATCAGGAGGATAGCTGCGGGATGTGAAAGCTGTTATTAGGTTATTGGTGTACTGGTTCAGGGATTCGGGACTAGAGCAGACTCTTTTGCCACGAAGACCTAAGCTGTAGGAAAGGGAACGTTTGATATGGAATGGATGACAGCTGTCATAATGGAGGTACTGTTGTTTGTTGGTAGGTTTGATGTGGACGGATGTGTGAAGTTGACCGTTGGACAGATGGAGGTCGACATCAAGGAAAGTGGCATGGGATTTGGAGTAGGACCAGGTGAATTTGATGGGACCAAAGGAGTTGAGGTTGGAGAGAAAATTCTGGAGTTCTTCTTCACTGTTGGTCCAGATCATGAAGATGTCATCAATGAATCTGTACCAAACTTGGCTGGAGATATCACTTTGCCACGAAGAAAAATAATCCTACTCCTGATGATCCAGTTCCCCAAGACATCACTCAAATTGAACCCTGCCTGGAACAGTTCCGTCCTCCATCACAGTGAGACCCACCCGCTCTCCCTCAAAATCACCCCCTTCAAACCTTCCAGGAATTCCTTACTTCCAACCTTGCCTCTCAGTCCTTCCTGAAAAACCTTAATCCTACTCCCAACATTACCGCAGCTGAATCCCGAGCTATCCGTGATCTGAAGGCTGACCATTCCATCGTCATTCTCCCTGCCGACAAGGGATCCACGACCGTGGTACTTGATCGGTGGGAGTATGTGGCTTAGGGACTGCGCCAGCTTTCAGACAATACTACCTACAAAGTCTGTCAAGTAGACCCCATTCCTGATGTCCAGGCAGAGATTCAGGGAATTCTCAGATCCTTAGGCCCCCTACAAAACCTTTCACCCGAGTCCATCAAACTCATGACCCCACTGACACCTCGCACCCCTACCTTCTACCTACTTCCTAAGATTCACAAACCTAATCATCCAGGCCGGCCAATTGCGGCCGGTTACCAAGTCCCCACAGAACGAATCTCTGCCTACATAGACCAACACCTTCAACCCATCAAGTGCAGTCTCCCATCCTTCATCAAAGACACCAACCACTTCCTCGATCGCCTGAAATCCTTACCCAGCCTGTTACCTCCTGAAACCATCCTTGTAACCATTGATGCCACCTCCTTATACACAAATATCCCACATGCCCAGGGCCTCGCTGCGATGGAGTATTTCCTTTCACGCCGACCACCCACTTCCCTACCTAAAACCTCTTTCCCCTTAATACCCTAGCCAGCTTCATCCTAACCCACAACTTCTTCACCTTTGAGGGCCGGACATACCAACAACTAAAGGGAACAGCCATGGGAACCAGGATGGCCCCCTCGTATGCAAACTTATTTATGGGACACTTAGAGGAAGCCTTCCTGGAAACCCAGGCCTGTCAACCCAAAGTTTGGTACAGATTCATTGATGACATCTTCATGATCTGGACCAACAGTGAAGAAGAACTCCAGAATTTTCTCTCCAACCTCAACTCCTTTGGTCCCATCAAAATCACCTGGTCCTACTCCAAATCCAATGCCACTTTCCTTGATGTCGACCTCCATCTGTCCAACGGCCAACTTCACACATCCGTCCACATCAAACCTACCAACAATCAACAGTACCTCCATTATGACAGCTGCCATCCATTCCATATCAAACGTTCCCTTCCCTACAGCTTAGGTCTTCGTGGCAAAAGAGTCTGCTCCAGTCCCGAATCCCTGAACCAGTACACCAATAACCTAATAACAGCTTTCACATCCCGCAGCTATCCTCCTGATCTGGTTCAGAAGCAAATTACCAGAGCCACCTCCTCATTCCTCCAAATCCAGAACCTTCCACCGAAGATATCCAGAAGTGCCCCTTTTGTCACCGGATACTTTCCGGGACTGGAGCAGACTCTGAATGTGGCTCTCCAGCAGGGATACGACTTCCTTAAATCCTGCCTCGAAATGAGATCCATCCTTAATGACATCCTCCCCACTCCTCCGTGAGTGTCTTTCCGCCACCCACCTAACCTTCATAACCTCCTAGTCCATCCCTATGAAACCCCCAAACCACCTTCCCTACCCTCTGGCTCCTACCCATGCAACCGCCCCCGTTGTAAAACCTGCCCTGTGCACCCTTCCACCACCACTTACTCCAGTCCAGTAACCCGGAAGGTGTACACGATCAAGGGCAGAGCCACTTGCGATAGCACCCACGTGATTTACCAACTAACATGCCTGCACTGTGAAGCGTTCTATGTGGGAATGACCAGCAACAAACTGTCCATTCGCATGAACGGTCAAGACAGTGTTTGTTGGTAATGAGGATCACCCTGTGGCTAAACATGCCTTGGTGCACGGCCAGCACATCTTGGCACAGTGTTACACCGTCCGCGTTATCTGGATACTTCCCACCGACACCAACCTTTCAGAACTCCGGAGATGGGAACTTGCCCTTCAGCTTATTCTCTCCTCCCGTTGCCCACCTGGTCTCAATCTCCGCTAACTGAAATTCCCACCCACTATCTTTAGCATCTTTGCCTTGGTTCTGTGGACAGAGCCTCTGCCTCAATTGGTATCTCTGTCCAACTTCTTTGCTTTTCACAAATGTCTGTCTAGGTGTGTTTGCGTTTCGATATGTCTGAGTGTGTGTGTATTTGTTTACCTTCTTTTTTTCCCCTAAGGTAAGTCCTTCCACTCCTGGGATTGGAATGACTCCTTTTCCACTTCCTTAAAACCCATATCCTTCCCTTTTCCTCCCCTTTTTTCCTCTTTTTCCTAAAGAAGCTGCCAGTGGTGTCGAAAGCTTGTATGTGTGTTTGTGTGTGATTTTATTTGTTTCTCTCGACGAGCCGGTCATATATATATATATATATATATATATATATATATATATATAAATGGTATAAAATAAAGATTTTTGACTTACCTAAAGTACAGGCTGGTCGATAGGAACACTAAACACACACAAAAACACACAACCATTCGAGCTTTCGCTACCAGTGGTGGCTTCTTCGGGAAAAAGAGGGAGGAAGGAGAGGAGAAAGGGAAGGATACGGGTTTTAAGGAAGTGGAAAAGGAGCCATTCCAATCCCAGGAGTGGAAGGACTTACCTTAGGGGACAAAAAGGAAGGTAAACAAATACACACACACTCACACATATCCACATCCAAACACCTCCAGGAAGGCTTCCTCTAAGTGTTTGGATGTGGATATGTGTGAGTGTGTGTGTATTTGTTTACCTTCCTTTTTGTCCCCTAAGGTAAATCCTTCCACTCCTGGGATTGGAATGGCTCCTTTTCCACTTCCTTAAAACCCGTATCCTTCCCTTTCTCCTCTCCTTCCTCCCTCTTTTTCCCGAAGAAGCCACCACTGGTAGCGAAAGCTCGAATGGTTGTGTGTTTTTGTGTGTGTTTAGTGTTCCTATCGACCAGCCTGTACTTTAGGTAAGTCAAAAATCTTTATTTTATACCATTTTCCTACCTGGAAGGTCTCCTTCTATAATATTATATATATATATATATATATATATATATATATATATATATATATATATATATATAATATTATAGAAGGAGACTTTCCAGGTGGGAAAATAGGTATAAAATAAAGATTTATGACTTACCTAAAGTACAGGCTCGTCGACAGAAACACCAAACACACACAAAAACACACAAACACTCGAGCTTTCGCCACCAGTGGTGGCTTCTTCGGGAAAAAGAGGAAGGAAGGAGAGGAGAAAGGGAAGGATACGGGTTTTAAGGAAGTGGAAAAGGAGCCATTCCAATCCCAGGAGTGGAAGGACTTACCTTAGGGGACAAAAAGGAAGGTAAACAAATACACACACACTCACACATATCCACATCCAAACACACCTAGGCAGATAATGTCTGCCTAGGTGTGTTTGAATCTTTATTTTATACCTATTTTCCCACCTGGAAAGTCTCCTTCTTATTATATATATATATATATATATATATATATATATATATATATATATATATATATATGGCTATATATATATATGGCTTTCTACAGTTCTACAGTGTGTCTGCCTAAGTGTACTTGCGTCTGTGTAAATGTGTGGGTGTGTGTGTTTTTGTTTACCTTCCTTTTTTTCCCCTAAGGTAAGTCCTTCCACTCCTGGGATTGGAATGACTCCTTTTCCACTTCCTTAAAACCCATATCCTTCCCTTTTCCTCCCCTTTTTTCCTCTTTTTCCTGAAGAAGCTGCCAGTGGTGGCGAAAGCTTGTATGTGTGTTTGTGTGTGATTTTATTTATTTTATTTGTTTCTATCGACGAGCCGGTCTTTTTGGTAAGTCATCTGTTTTCTATTTTTATTTTTATATATATATATATATATATATATATATATATATATATATATATATATATATATATATATATATAGAGAGAGATTTATTAAGTGGGTGTAGCAATGTTTTCTGCCTGTATTTATTGTATTTATTGTCGTAAGTGATTAACAATTGGAATTAACATTCCTCACACCACTTTCAAGGACAGCATTCCTTTTTCTAAAAGAAGTCGTCAGTGTATGTGGACTTATTTTAGCAAATAACAAACTGGAAGACAACAATCAATACTAAGCACAAGTCAACAACACATTAACGGTGTCTACGGTGCACAATGCTGTTATGAGGTAAGATTTGTAGAGAGCATAAACATTCCGTAGACACACGAACTCATCTGAATTCTGCCAACCACAGAGATCTGTACTCACTACACAGACAACTTGATGAGCCTCAGACAGGCACAGTAAAAGAGTGTCCTACAATTTATTTATTTTTCTCCCAAAGAGACTTCTTCAGAAACAGAAAACACAGAAAATCATAGCTCACATGACAACCACTGCTCACACATGCACAACTACAGTATTTGTGAGTTGTGTGTGTGGGGGGGGGGGGGGGGGCATATGTGATTTCTATTTCTGAAGATGATTTTTGGGCTGACAGCTAAATTGTTGAGTTTTTCATTCTGTCTGTCTGCAAATCATCGTGTAATCTTTGTCATGAGTATCCTTTTCACAATGTTATTAAAATTATGATAACTTACAACTAAACAGATCATGACTTACATGTCAACCATCGTTTTTGCATCATAATAGTAGGATGCTGGGAACATCAACATGTCAAGACTAAAAACAACATGAGAGTGAAGTGGCATGTGGTAACATCAGCAAAAATCTTTTATATTTTATTTTGATGTTGTTTTTAGTCCTTACATGTTGATGTTTCCAGCAGTACAATGTAAGTGTAGGCTTTCACAGCTGTTGTCACAATCAGTAAAACTCTTCAGGGTGTAAGACTACATTGTCAATCTTTATAGATTGTGGTCTCAAACCTTGTAGAATTTTGTTGATTGCAACAGCAATGTCAAAAATATATTACAACTAAACAAACGCATAAATGATATTTCACATCATAATTATAAAAATATTCTCATATTCTAACAGTGGATCCATATAAATACTTATAATTCTGAACTATATGTCTTTCAGTTAAATATTTTTTCAGTGTTTATTTGTTTTGGTAATTTACTTATTTTGATAATATGCAATATTATCAACTATTTGTATGGAAAATAAAATTATGTATGGACATAACATTTATCATATAATAATAAAAATTATTTTTAGCACAAGAATTTAGACTTCCGCCAGGAGAGCATGTATATAATTTTTCTACTACTCTGCCACCATATTTACCTCCTTCATTTGAGAGTAAGGATGGCCATATTCGATACACTCTCAAAGTAAAAGTTCATGGACCTCATGATTCTGATCATGAAATAGGATCCATTTTTACTGTGTTGTCACATGTTGATCTGAATAAAGATCTTACACTAAAGGTATGTTTTATGTTATCTATATAGGCATCATATATAGCTTTGATATATTTTACTTGAGTCTCTCTGAAGTTAGGTATCATATTAGCAAATACAGTTTGTTACCCTAATTAGCTGAAAAATAACTTACTTCACATGGAAAATGAACAGTTAATATTTCACAATGTTCTTTTAGCAGGAAGAGTAACTTTAAGTTTTTAGTTTGGGATCAGTTAATTAGTATTGCTAATAGTTACTTTACTTGATAAAAACAGAATACTGCTAGTACTACATTACTGAAAAATGTTATTGTGGTTAGAAGTATGATTTAATGATGAAGCTGTTTTAGTTTCTCCAGCAGCTGTAGCACACATGTTGCTTCTTCAACAACACTAGTTTTATTGAACAAAATTAATTATTATAAACTAGCAAGCCCAGCAACACTTCACAGTAGCTAATGTGTATAGGATACATACCCTACTCTCTTCTTCTCCCTGTGTCTATCCCTTCCTCTCTCAGTGCAATCTTAAACAGTTTGACCAACTGATTGTGTTCATAGAAGAGTTATTGTAATTGAGCAACAACCTTTCTCTTTACTGCACGACTTATGGAACAATGCTGACTGATTTCATCATCTGAATTTCTGAGGAAATAAATTTGAAGAAATTGGTGATCATCATTCGCTGGTGGCAACAATGCTCCTACATGATGATTGGATTTGTCCTTGAACCTATAAAAATTAAGGCAAATTATTTATTTATGAGCCTGGTATTACTTTGCAAATGGTTGACAAAAGTTAGTTTAAAGCCTTCAAAAAAAGAATTTACCTTAAAACCCTTCAAAAAAGACTTTACCTTAAAAGTAGTGTTAAAGACTCATTCTTCAATAATATTCTCCCCATATGTCATATGGAATGATATGTTGTGCCTTTTATGATTCAGCCATTGTCTTATCTGTTGAAATATACGGTATTCAGAGAATGAAACATTGGAAATTCCAGGAAGGATCCAACAATATTTTTGAGAAAGATTAGTTGTTACACCAAGACATCTCAATGAGCAGCAGAAAGGCACACATAACAGATTACTACATTCTAAAAAGCTTTTGGTCATTACAGCCTTTCTCAGACAGAGAAATACATATTCTCACCCCCCCCCCCCCTCTTCCACATACACACTCACAGAAACAAGACTGCTGTATCCGGCTGCTGCACTCAGATTACAGGGCTCAGTACAACCAAAGTGAAAGCACTCAGTTGTTGGGGTGAGGAGGCAGCATGGAGAGGGAAGCAGGAAGGGAGGGGATGGATGCACAGCAGAGGTGGGTGATATGCTAGTGCTGTCTGATGGACACAGAGGAAGGATAGGGGAGAGACTGGAGTGTATGGCAGAATGGAAGACATATGTGAGCTAGAGTGAGGGCAGGGAAGGGAAGGGGAGAGTGATGGGGACAGGAACTAATGAAGGTTTAGGCCTGGTGGATTGTGGAACCATAGGATATATTTTAGGGAAAGTTCCCACCAACACAGTTCAGAAAAGCTGGTGTTTGTGGGGAGAATCCATATGGCACAGGCTGTGTTATAGTCATTGAAGTGAGCTATATTATGCAGAGCTGCATGCTCTGTAAAAGAATGGTCCATCTGTCTCCTGGCTACAGTTTGACAATGGCCATTCATGCAGACAGACAGCTTGTTACTGGTCATGCCCACATAGAAAGCTGCACATTCGTTGCAGCTCAGTTTGTAGATCACATGACTGCTTTCACAAGTTGCCCTGTCTTTTTGGGATTGGAAATGCATGTGAGGGGACTGAAGTAGGTGGTATGGCATGGTGGATAGGACAGGTTTTACATGTAGGTCTATTGCAGGGATATGAGCCACGGGGCGAGGGCTTGGAAGCAAGGATGGAGCAGAGATGGACAAGGATATTATATGGTTTTGGTGTATGGCAGAATATCGTATTGGGAAGGGTGTGGAGAATATTTGATAGTGTATTTCTCATTTCAAGGCAGGCTGAAATGTTTTTGAAACCCTGGTGGAGAATGTGTTCAACTGATCCAGTTCTGGGTGGTACTGGGTCACAAGAGGGGTGCTCCTGTGTGGCCACATGTTGGAAGAAGATGGTGGGTAACTGAACAAAAAGGGCATGTGAAATCTGTTTCTGGACAAGGTTGGGAGCATAATTGCGGTCAGTGAAGGCCTCGGTGAAGCCTTTGGCATATTTGGAGAGGGACTGCTCATCACTGCAGTTGCAACGACTATGTGTAGCTAGGATGTATAAAAGGGACTTTTTGGTGTGGAATGGCTGGCGGCTGTCAAAATTGAGGTATTGTTGATGGTAGGTTTGATATGGATGGAGGTACTGATCAGGCCATCCTTGATGTGGAGATCTACGTAAAGGAAGATGGCTCATTGGGTTGAATAGGAGCAAGTGAAGTGAACTGGGGAGATGGTGATGAAGTATTGCATTAATGTGGATAGTCTGTCCTCACCTTCAATACAGATTATGAATATGTCAATTAATCTTATCCAGATGAGTGGTTTGTGATTCTGTGTAGTCAGGAAGAATTCCCCTAGGTGGCCCATGAACTGGTTGGCATAGGAAAGTTCCATACAGGTACCCATGGCTATACTGCAGATTTGTTTGTATGTAATGCCCCCCATGAACCACAGACATTGCCAAGGTGGGGTGGCTTGCGTGCCTCAACAATACAGATAGCCGAACCGTAGGTACAACCACAGCAGAGGGGTATCTGTGGAGAGGCCAGACAAACGTGTGGTTCCTGAAGAGGGGCAGCAGCCTTTTCAATAGTTACATGGGCAACAGTCTGGATGATTGACCTGGCCTTGTAACATCAGCTAACGTGGCTTTGCCATGCAGTTACTGCGAACGGCTGAAAGCAAGGGAAAACTACAGCCGTTACTTTTCCCGAGGACATGCAGCTCTACTGTATGAACATATGATGATGGCGTCTTCTTGGGTAAAATAGTCCCCAATTTGGATCTCTGGCCGGGGACTACCTGGAGGATGTCATCATCAAGAAAACAAAACAGGCATTCTACAAGTCGGAGTGTGAGATGTTCTAACCCTTAATCGGTTAGGCAAGTTAGAAAATTTGAAAACAGATATGGATAGGTTAGATATGGTAGGGATTAGTGATGTTCAGTGGCAAGATGAACAGGATTTCTCGTCAGGTGAGTACAGGGTTATAAACACAAAATCAGTTGGTGGTAACGCAGGAGTAGATCTGATAATGAATAAGACAATAGGAATGTGGGTAAGTTACTATGAACAGCATAGTGAACACATTATTGTAGCAAAGATAGACATGAAGCCAACACCAACCACATGAGGAGATAAAAGAAATCATTCAGAAAGTTAAGGGAGACGAAAACTTGATTGTGATGGGGGACTGGAACTCGGTAGTAAGAAAGGGAAGAGAAGGAAATGTAGTAGGTGAATATGGGCTGGGAAAAAGAAATGAAAGAGGAGATCGCTTGGTGGAATTTTGTGCAGAGCACAATTTAATGTTCACCAACACTTGGTTCAAACATCATGAAAGAAGGCTGCATACATGGAATAGACCAGGAGACACTGGAAGGTATCAGAATGACTTTATAATGGTAAGGAAGAGATTTAGAAGCCAGGTTTTAAACTGTAAGACATATCCGGGGGCAGATATAGACTCTGACAATGACTTGTTGGTTATGAACTGCAGATTTAAACTTAAGAGACTGCAGAAAGGTAGAAAAGTTAGGAGATGGAACCTGGACAAATTGGAGGAACCAGAGGTGATTGAGAATTTCAGAGGGAGCATTGGGCAAGGATTGGCTGAAACGGGGGAAAGTAATACAGTAGAAGAAGAATGAGTCGCTCTAAGAGATAGGGTAGTGAAGGCAGCAGAGGATCATATAGGCAGAACGACAAGGCCTAATAGAAATCCCTGGATAACACAGGATATACTGAACTTAATTGATGAGAGGAGAAAATATAAAAATACAGCATTTGAGACAGAAAAAAGGGAGTACAGACGTCTGAAAAATGAGATTGACAGGGAAGTGCAGATTGGCTAAAGGACAAATGCAGAGCCGTAGAAGAATGAATAAATAGAGGAAGGATAGATACCACCTACAGGAAGATAAAGGACATATTTGGAGACAAGAAAAGCAGCTGTATGAATATCAAGAACTTTAATGGAAAACCAGTACTGGACAAAGAGGGGAAAGCTGAACTGTGGAAGGAATATATAGAGGGCATATACAAAGGAAATAAACTTGAAGGCAGTATTCTAGAAAGGGAAGACGAAGTGGAGGAAGATGAGATAGGAGATATGGTACTGTGAGAAGAATTTGACAGAGCACTGAAGGACTTGAGTCGAAACAAGGTCCTGGAGTAGTTGATATTCTGTCTGAACTGCTGATTTCATTAGGAGAGCCAGTCATGAAAAAACTGTTCAACCTGGTATGCAAGATGTACGAGACAGGGGAAATACCCTCCAACTTCAAGAAGAATATCGTAATTCCAATTCCAAAGAAAGCAAATTCAGACAAGTGTGAAAATTACAGAACTATCAGTTTAATAAGTCATGGTTGCAAAATACTAACACGAATTATTTATAGACGAATGGAAAAACTTGTGGAATCTGACCTCGGGGAAGATCAGTTTGGATTTAGATGAAATGTAGGAACACGGGCGGCAATACTCACATTATGACTTCCTAGAAAATAGGCATTTGTAAATTTGGAAAAAGCTTTAGACAATGTCGAAAGGAACACACTCTTCTAAATTCTGAAGGTAGCAGGGGTAAAATATAGGGAGCGAAGAGTTATATTCAACCTATAAAAAAACCAGACAGCTGTTATTAGAGTCGAAGGGCAAGAAAGGGACGCAGACGCTGGGAAGGGAGTAAGACAGGGTTGTAGCCTTTCCCCAATGTTGTTAAATCTGTACATTGAGCAAGCAGTGAAGGAATGGAAGGAAAAAATTTGGAGACGGAATTAAAGTTCAGAGAGAAGAAATAAAAAGTTTGCAGTTTGCTGATGACATAGTAATTTTGTCAGAGACTGCAAAGGATCTGGAAGAGCAATTGAATGGAATGGACAGTGTCTTGAAAAGAAGATATAAGATGAATATTAACAAGTGTAAGATGAAGGTAATGGAACATAATGTCAGAAAATCAGGCGATGCTGAAGGAATTAGATTAGGTAATGAGGCAATAAAAGTAGTTGATGAATTTTATTATTTGGGTAGCAAGATAACTTCTGATGGCCGAAGTAAACAGGATATAAAATGCAGAATGGCTATGGGGAGAAAAGTGTTTCTTAATAAGCAAAACTTGTTTACATCCAATATTCATTTAAATGTTAGGAAGTCCTTTCTGAAAGCATTTGTCTGGAGTGTAGCATAGTATGGGAGTGAAACATGGACGATAAGGAGTTCAGATAAAAAGATGATAGAAGCTTTTGAAATGTGGTGCTACAGACAAATGATGAAGATTAGATGGGTAGATCATGTGATTAATGACGAGGTGCTTAACCGAATTGGGGAGAAAAGGAGTTTCTGGCATATCCTAAGAGAAGGGATAGATTGGTAGGACACATTCTGAGACATCAAGGAATTGTCAACTTAGCATTAGAAGGAAGTATGTGGGGTAAAAATCGTAGTGGGAGACTGAGGGACGAATACAGTAAGCAGATTCAAAAGGATGTAGGTTGTCAAATTTTCTCAGATGAAGAGACTTGCACAGGACAGGGTAGAGTGGAGAGTTGCATCAAACCAGTCTGCTGACTGAAGACAACAACAACAACAACAACAATGCCTTCAAAGGAGAAGTAACTGTGGGTGAGAATGTAGTTTGTCATGGTGACAAAGAAGGAGGTTGCACAACATGGGCTTGGAGACAGTCGGGCGTTGTGAAAGGTAATGTTCAATTGGGGACGTTAGTGTAGAGGAAGGTGGTATCAATCCTAATGAGTGTGGTACCATGTGGTAAAGGGACAGTGTTGTTTTATATAAAAGTGATATCACCCATCCCTATTTCATGGCCAAGGTTGTGTGTAACCATTCCCTTCTGCCCCCCCCCCCCCTCCCACCCCTTTCTCTTCCCTCCTCTCCTATCTGATGAAGGGATATACTATATATGTGAAAACTAGCAGTAAACATTTATTTTCATCTCCATTTGTCTCTCTCTCTCTCTCTCTCTCTCTCTCTCTCTCTCTCTCTCTCTCTCTCTCTCTCTCTCTCTTTTTGTGACTATTGGCCAGCCAATCTATCTTTTTTGAACAATATTTTTACACCTCAGTGGAGAATTTGCATAAGACTGATCATTATTTTACCAGTTTGGAATTATGAATATGTTATTGTTACTCATCAATGTTATTTATTTTGATTTATGTTAGGAACCTGCATCAAGAATGGGTGAAAAGACACTCTGTTGCTTATGCTGTGCTTCAGGACCTTTGACTCTGGTAGCTAGTGTTCCATCCACAGGGTTTGTTTGTGGGCAAGATATACCCATCACTGTAGAGATTGAAAATGGAACCAATAAAAAAGTAAAGGATGTAATCTGCTCACTAATCCAGGTAGATGTATAATGTAAATATATCTCTATTTTAAAACAATGATATTAATTTAAAATACATTTTGTTATTCCTATATGCACACTATAACTTGTTAATCTCTGAAAGTAGGAGGTAGTTAGCACTGACTTACTGGAAGTAGATTGAAGTGCTACCTTTTAATTGTTTATCCTGCAGGAATCGCCATTTATGAATGCACACTCACAGACCCTCTGTGGGTTCCGTGCCTTTTGTCAGTACCAGGTTGGTCCCCTCCAGGCGTCTGGTGGGGTTTGTACATTGGTCCGGACAGATATTGTCAGTACCTGGATTCCTCCCCAAACTCCATTGGAAGCGGTTGCTGTCCGGGTCCACTTGGACAACCTGTTACTTTTGCAACCTCTACCTTCCCCCTGACAGGCCACCTACACTTGCTGCCCTAGTTGCCCCCCTTTAGCAACTCCCCGTTCCTTACCTAATCCTTGGGGACTTCAGTGCCCACCATCCTTTGTGGGGCAGTGCTTAAACATCTAGCCCGGGCCGCCTCATAGACCAGTTTCTTGCTGACCACAACCTGTGCCTTCCCAAAGATGGTTCCCCAACCCATTTTAGTGCTGCTCACGGCACCTTTTCTGCCATAGATCTCTCTCTCTCACTTCTCCTCCTCTCCTCTCTTTATTTCAGTGGTCGGCACATGACGACCTCTGCGATAGCGATCACTTTCTGTTGATCCTTTCACTTCCCTCACACCTACCACGAGACAGGGTATCCCATTGGGTTTTTTGTCATGCTAATTGGCTGCTATATACATCCCAGGTTGTTTTCCCATCTTTCCATCAGGCTGTATTGATGATGTTATAAGCAATATGTCCAACATGATTACTCAAGCTGCCAACTCCGTTGTTCCCCAGTTGACAGGCCCTCCTACTCGCTGGCCAGTCCCGTGGTGGAACGCAAATGTTGCCGCAGCCATTCGCGAGCGCCGGAGGGCCTTTCAACATCTTAAGTGCCACCCATCCCTCGCTGGTCTCATATATTTCAAACATCTGCGTGCCAGAGCTCATTACTTAATCAGACAAAGTAAGCGGGCATGCTCGGAGCATTTTGTCTTGTCCTTGGGATCTTCTGTCCCCTTGTCCCCTGTGGGCTATGCTTTGATCTATCCAAGGTAGCTGGTGGCCGTCTTCCATCCCTGGCCTTGCCCTGCCTGATGGGGCCTGTACAGAGCCATCTGTCCTTGCAGAACATCTTCCAACTCACTACGCCAATGTATCAGCCACAACTTCATATCCAGTGACCTTTCTCCTTAAGAAACACCAGGCCAAAACCTCCAAACTAGGTTTTACTTCTCACCAGGTGGAACCATATAATGAACCTTTTACTGACTGGGAACTTTCGCTGGCACTCCCCTCTTCTTGTGATTCCGCACCTGGCTCCGACAATATCCATAGTCAATTGCTGAAACACCTCAACCCTTCACAATGACAATTTATCCTCCAAGTTTATAATCGTATTTGGCTTCAAGGGTTCTTCCCCTCCCAGTGGAGGGAGAGTATTGTAGTCCCTGCCCTCAAGCCTGGCAAGGATACGTCGTCGCTGGACAGTTATCGGCCAATAAGCCTGACAAATGTCCCCTGTAAATTACTTGAAAGGATGGTAGCCCGCAGATTATGCTGGGTTCTTGAATCCCGGGGACTTCTCTCATCTTACCAGTGTGGGTTCCAGGAGGGAGAATCACCTATTGACCATTTACTTCGACTGGAGACGGCGATCAGACAGGCCTTCTCTAAATGACAGCATTTTGTTGCAGTCTTCTTCGATCTTCATAAGGCATACGTCACTGCATGGCGTCATCATATTTTACGTTCTCTTCATGACTGGGGCCTCAGAGGCTCCTTAGCGATTTTTATCCGTCAGTTTTTATCCCACCGCCTGTTCCGTGTCAGAGTCGGCTCTTCATTCAGCCTCCCTCGAATACAGGAGAACGGCGTTCCCCAGGGGTCAGTGTTGAGTGTTACACTCTTTCTAATCGCCAGCAATGGGTTGATGAGCTCAGCTTGGGTCACTGGTAACCCCAGCACTGTATGTCAACGACTTTTGCATATGGTACAGCTCCTACTCAGAAGCCTCTGCTGAACATCAGCTCCAGAGCGCCATTTGGCGGGCTTCAACATGGGCTTCGTCCCATGGTTTCCAGTTTTCCTCATCAAAAAGGAGGGTGATACATTTTTGTCATCGTACTACAGTTCACCCTGAACCAGAACTTTTCATGGGTATTCAGCACCTGGAAGTTGTAGCACAGCACCATTTTCTGGGTCTTCTCTTTGATAAAACATTGACTTGGGTGCCCCAAATTAGTCACCTAAAGATTGATTATATGAGGAAACTTAATGCCCTACGTTTTCTTGCTCATTCATCTTGGGGTGCAAACTGAACAACTATCCTTTGTATCTATCGGGCTCTAATCTTGTCCCTATTGGACTATAGGTGTCAAGTTTATGGCTTGGCAGCTCCTTCTGCCCTGAAATTATTAGATCTGGTACACCATTATGGTGTATGTTTGGCTACAGGTGTGTTCCGGACTAGCCCTGTCGACAGTCTCCTTGTTGAGGCGGGAATCTGCCCTCTTCAGGTCAGAGGCGGTATCAGTTTCTGGCATCTTATGCCATCGCCACTCGGTGTTATCCTGGTCATCCCACTTACCATGTTCTTTTTGCATATGAAGGGCTTCGACCCCCTGATACCCAGCCGTGGGCGGGATTGCCCATTGGACTGCGGCTTGCCTCTCTTTGTCGAGATTTCCACTTACCTTTCCTTGATTATGTCCCCCGTTTCACTGCACGCACACCCCCGTGGATGGTACCACGACCACTAATTCGGGCGGATCTCTTCCAGGGCCCAAAAGCTTTAATTTCCCCCATGGTCTTTTGGCGTTTGGTGTGCCCAGTACTAGAAGAGTTTCAGGGAGCCTCTATTTTCTACACTGATGGCTCAAAAACTGTGGGCCACTCTGGATATGCGTTTACATCTCCCGTTGTGGCGGAATGCCATTCTCTGCTAGATGCATGCAGTGTGTTCACAGCAGAGCTGATGGCGATTTATAGAGTCCTCTGTTTTATTAAACAGACTGCTGTGGAACATGGTTTAATCTGTGTTGACTCCATGAGCAGTCAGCAGGCCATTGATCGATGTTTCCCTTCCCATCCTTTGGTTATTTCCGTCCATGATCTCCTTGCTGACCTCCATCATGCTGCCTGCTCCGTTACCTTTCTCTGGGTGGCAAGCCATGTTGGTATTACAGGGAATGAACAGGCTGATCGGTTGGCTCGATCGGCAATTACTCGCTGCTCACCTTCCTTTCTAATTCCGGTTGCGGATCTGCGGGTGCAAATCAGATCTTTACTTCACTACTCATGCGATAGCAGCTGGAAAGCTACTGCCCCTTCCAATAAACTCCGCACTGTCAAAGATATGACTGCAGCTTGGAGTTCATTTTTACGCCCTTCCCGGAGAGAATCGATTGTCCTCTGTCGCCTCCGTATTGGACATTGCAGGCTGACCCATGGATTTCTTTTACGCATTGACAATCCACAGCATTGTGATTGTGGAGCCGTACAATCCATGGCTCATATTCTCGTTGAATGTCCTTTCCATTTTACACTTTGTGGCGACTTTGGCCTACCACCTTCATTGCCTCTAGTTTTGGCGGATGACCCACGAATGATTTATCGTGTCCTTGCCTTTCTCTGTGAAGGTAGGTTTTATTCTCAGCTCTAGGACTCGCTTGGTTGGGGTGAGTGGGTTTGTGACTCTTTGCTGTTTGCTGGGTTTAGAGCCTCCCCCACCCCCCACCAGTCCCCCACTCTCTCTTTTACTTTTTAATGTTGTTTTATTTTTCCCTACTCTGAAGCTGTGATCTGTTGACCACTGTACCGTTAGTAACTTGTGGTTTAGAAGGTTGTGGTCGCTTCCGGAGCTGTGGGTGCGGACACTGTAGCTTTCGTTACAGTTGGTTTTAGTCTTGTCAGTGAGATGATTTTAATTCCTTCCCTTTTTTCCCCTAGTGAAATGGTCTTTTAGCTTTCCCACATTTTTCGTTGGCTTCTGTGGCATGTACAATTCGGAGTTAAAGGGACTGATGACCTTGTTGTTTGGTCCCTCATTTCCATCAACACAGACACACACACACACTTGTTTTGTGATTGAATTTCATTCATGCTGATTTTTGTTACTGATGTGTGCACCAATTGCTTGGTTTATGAGTATGTCACAACTGCCAACTATAGCTGTTATAAGAGTGTGTCAATACAAAAGTTGTAAGTTAAAATTTTTCAGACAATCATTCTATTCTCTCCTTCTATATTTTTTAAGGAAACCCAAACATTACAAAATGCAAACAATTCTCTGCCTCACACATATAATAGGCTACATGTGTAGGACAAACAGCATATAAAACAAATATTTACCAATACATATTTTAATGCAGACCTTTAGGTATCTCTTTTCCCACATCTATCCTTAGCATTTTTTATCCTTTAATTATTTTAATATGTGGTTGTTGTAATGCTAGTGTATTTATTGATGAGGCTCAAACATTCAGAATCTCATACATGGTATTCCCAGATTTTCATAAGCGTATACTTCTTCTGAAACTTTTAAGATTAATAATAATTACATGAGTCAGTAGTTAATAAGATGTGTGCTAATTGCTATCATCTTCTAATAGTGTGTGTAAAAATTTATATTTGTTTGTTTACTTTCTATGCATTCCTATACCATTCATCAGATTATGTTGAAACTTTGGTGAGTTGTTCTATATTTACCTATGAAGGTTTTGTGAATCATTAATACTACACCCTTACCACTCTTCTTGGGTTGGAAATAGTGTTTGGGGCGAGAACCCATGATATGTAAAAAATATTCCATACCAACTGATATTAGCATTTCATTTATGATTTCTGGAGACCCCAGGATCATTGATACTCCCTAAGATGTTTAACCCTATGAGGTGGAAGAAGAAAAAGATAAGATGTGTATTGGAAATACAGTCACATTTCCGCTTCACATATATCGCTTGCTGCAAGGGGAAAAAAAATATTTTAGCAGCCAGACATGTCAAGTACCCCTATGTAGTTTGGTGGCAGGAACCTAGGACATACAAATGAGTCACACTGTTTTATTGTGGAATCAGCCCAAGAAGTATGCAAATAAAGAAAATCTGGGGCAGGGGGGAGGGTGAACCTTGGCAGTTCTGGGCAGTTAATTTAGACAGTGGAATATCATTAATGTGAGCCTTTTCTAACGTCCATCACCCCTTTTCGGAATGACTCAAACTTAGCCCTAATATTTTCCTGAACCACGGAAACTTTTATTAGTTCACAGTCTATAACAAAGTCATTCCACTGTAGGTGAAGTTGAACTTATCTTATATGCTGGCTGAAGTCCATTGCGTTGTGAGCTTTCTTCGACATTCACTAAAACATTTGATTTTACAGGATCTTTTCGTAAATTAAAACCATGTCAGTTGATATGGAAACGATTTTATTTCCACTTAAACAACTTTTAAATCAATCACATTGCACAATCAAGAAATGCAGCAGCAAGCCAACAGAGCTGCTTACAGGTTTCTGGCCACTAGAATACTGAATAAAACATGGTTTCTCTCCAACATCTTTCTGCGTAATCACGTAATAAGATTGATGACAAAGTTTTGTAATTCACAATTAAACAATATTCTTTTACATTAAATATGCCAAAATACAGAAATTAAAACATTACATTTAAGCTTTGACTATTTATCTCAATGTATGTACGTGTTTCATGAAATTTGTATTTAATGTGGTATACAAATTTAAAGTCATCCTTTTGACTAGTGTTTACTGTGCTCAAATTATTTACATTATGTGTGTTTTCGAAGTGCACACATATTTGTTTTGCCAATATTGTGTAGGCGTAATATTATTGTGACATGGAATTTTAATGAGTTTCAGTTTGCGGTCAAATTATTTATTAATACGGATTTGTATATGGTTGTCGTAGTTTTGTTAATTTTGAAGATAGTTTCTTAGTATCAAACGGATTATTAATTTTAGTGCATGAAAAATTATCAGTATTTAATTTAGGATCTAGTGATATATAAAACATGGTCTGCCCTAATTTATTTAAACAAAAGGTATATATGAAATCATGTTGTGCAATAGTTATAACATGTAGCATTGTTTTTATACAAATTAGTATCTATATAGGTTCAGCAATTTCTGAAACTAAGTGTAATGCATTTCTAGTGTTTGCAGCTATTATTTACGAAAGTATTAAAAACTGAAAATTACATAAAAGGTCAGCCAAAGTTATATTTAAATCAACATACTATTTCTTAAAAGCGTTTTACTAATAGTGTTGATAGAATTTCAAACAGAAGGCGAAAATGTGATTTTACATGTCCGGTAATGAAGTTTTACTTTAGGTGTCAGATATTTCGTGTTTCTATGTTGCCAACTGATTTTTAGGAGTTTGCAACATAGCAGAAACGTTACACTTTCCCCCAAGAGTTTCACTTGTGTTTACAATAGAAATGTGATTACTTCCTCATATTACTTAAGTAATTCCTTTTTAATTTATTGATCAGAGGTTTTGAATAACTGTGAAGATTTCTAGGTAATGCTTCAAAAGTGCTCCACATTTCCCATGCCAAAGAGAATCAGAATTGTCAGCTACTGCAAATGACTAGTAGAATTTTATTCTGGAAACATCCCTCAGGAAGTGGGTGAGCCATGTTCTGCAATACCCTTTCTTCCAGGGGTGCCAACTTGCAAGATTTGCAGTACAAATTCAGGGAAGTAGGAAGCAAGGTACTTATGGAACAGAAGGTTTGAGGATGGGTAGTGAGTTTTAGTAGGGTAGCTCAATCAGTAGAACTCTTGCCCATAAATCACAATATTTCAGTTTGAGTCTCAATTCAGCACACAGTTTTAATCTGCAGGGAAGTTTTATATCTGCTTAAACTCCAACACAGAGTGAAAATTTCACTCTGTAATCATCTGCTAAGCTGTGTCTAATGCATGCCATTGCTATATTCTTTTTCCAAAAATGCTAGTCCTACATTTTTGGGAGAACATCTTTGAAGTCTGGAAGATAGAAGTTGAGATACTAGTGGAAGTAGAGCTGCGAGGACAAGTTGTGAGTCATGTTGGGGTACCTCAGTCAGTTAATAAATAATGGATAGCTGTGAGAAAACCATTTAACTTAGAAAATTGTTTTTGTCTTGCCTGGTAGGGGCCACAGAAGGTGAAGCAGTGTCTGCGGCTGGCAGACATATAGAAACTTAGCCAGACTCTTGTCACCAGTTGGTGTAAATCTGTAGGATTACAGGAATTTCTCTAAGGCAGCATCAGGGGACGTCTGAACCACATTTTTCTTCATTTGGATCTTGAACATTCTGACCAGCTGCTCCACCTCCCCATTAGATTTGGGGTGGAATGGAGGTGCCAAAACATGACAGATACCACGGTGGGCACAGAAGTCTGAAAACTCTTGAGAAGAGAACTGCGGGCCATTATCTGTAACCAAGATGACTGACAAGCCTTATAAAGAAAAATGTTTTGAAAGCACTGTGACCCTTACCACCATCGATGTAGAATCACAACGAACCACATATGGAAACTTTGAGAATGCATCTACCACTAACAGCCAAAAAGAATGCAAAAAGGAACCCGCAAAGTTCACATGACCTCGTTCTCATGCTTGTTCCGGCCACGGAGAGAAAGATGCACGAGTAGCTGCCTGGTGGGTGGCACATATCGAACAGGCAGAAACAAGGCAGATGGTATCTCCATCTAGCCCTGGCCAGAACACATAGCAGTGGGCCAGTGCTTTTGTATGGGGCACCCCTCCAGTGGTCAGCATGAAGAAGATTGAGAACTTCCCGACTGAGAGAGTAGGGAATCACCACGCTTGGTGCCGCGTCAGATGTAGATAACAAGAGGACGCCATCCCAGACCAAAAACTGGTACCAAAACAAGAAATAATTGCAAAGTGGGTCCGAACCATGGCTCAGAGGCCTCTCTGGCCAGCCATTTTGGACACATGATACCACCTGTCATAGCACATAGAAAATATTGTTCTGCTCTTTACTCACATGAAGTGAGAAGGGCTCTCAAATTGATTCCATATTTCTTGATTTCCAGTAGGCTTTTGACACCATACCTCACAAATGGCTTTTAATCAAATTGCATGCTTATGGTATATTGCCCCAAATTTGCGACTGGATAGGAGATTTCCTGTCAGAGAGGACACAGTTTCTAGTAATCGATGGTAAGGCATTGACTAAAACAGAGGTGATATCGGGGGGGGGGGGGGGGGGGGTTTACAGGGTAGCGTTATTGATCCTCTGCTGTTCCTTATTTACATAAACGATTTGGGAGAAAATCTAAGCAGCTCTCTTAGGTTGTTTGCGGAGGACACCATCATTTACCATCTAGTAAAATCATCTGAAGATCAAAACCAATCGCAGAACAATCTAAATAAGATATCACTATGGTATAAAAATTGGCAATTGACTCTAAATAATGAGAAGTGTGAAGTTGTCCACATGAGTATGAAAAGAAATCTGTTAAACTTTGTTTACAAGATAAATCAATCAAAAGTGAAGGCCATAAACTCCACTAAGTACCTAGGAATTACTATTATTTCAGACTTAAACTGGAAAGAGCACGTAGATAATGTTGTGTGAAAAGTGAACCAGAGACTGCATTTTATGGGCAGCACCCTTAAAATATGCAACAGGACTACTAAAGAAACTGCATACACTCAGTGGCGTAGCTACCATAGGGCTAGGCGGGGCAGTGCCCCGGGGCCCCCGAGCTCCAGGGGCCCCTCGGCCTCCGTGAACGACGTTCGATAAAAGTTACAGTAGAGCATCGAATTTCTAATTTAATTCTAGTTTTTTACTCTCCCTCCCTACCGTCCATCATCTTCCTCTCCCAACAAACCATGATTCCCTCAACAGCCGCAATAAGGTTGTTTGTAATGGGCCCTTCACGACACCACTCGGTGGCGCTGCTGACCGGCCAAGCCACTAGTCGCTGTGTACAACCATCAGCACACTTCAGTCGGCGTAGCAGCACAAGTAGCGGCAGCACCAAAGTTGTTCGCGGCAACAGCTGCGGCTTCCAAGTGTTGCGTCGTGCCGCTCAGCGCATTGTGAAGGACCGCGCTCCTCCAAATACTGTATAAATACATTTAGTGTACAGTACTTCTTATTGGCAAATATAATTGCACAGTTCGATTATCCGAATAATCGGTTTTCCGAACATCCATGTCTCCCAATTACATCATACAATGTACGTTCTGCCTAAGACGTGGACCCTGCACCGTTAGTGTATTGTCGGTCGAAGTCGAAGTTGCCATGGCTCACAATCTTTGCGAACTAACAGTGAATGGCGCTGAATTACTAGCAGTGTGTTTGACAACACACGGTGTGACCACAATTGAATATGAATTATTACAAAACGGTATTATTATAGTAACTCAAATTTTTGTGTAGTGAATACCCACAAGGGAGTGCAATTAATCATAGATCCAAAGCAGCAGCGGAGTGGCCGAGCGCATTGAGGCACTACGCTGCGATGCGCGAGGCCGTTGCTCGTCAGGGGTTCGAATCCCCCCTCGGGCATGGATGTTTGTGCTGTCTTTAGTATAAGTTAGTTCATAAGTAGTTTGTAAGTTTAGGGAGTGATGACCACGCAGTTAAGTCCCATAAGCTTTACAAATATTTGAACATTCGAATAGATCTCTATGCACTCTTAAATTAGTGCAAGAAGAAGAGAAAATATGGTTTTTGTTGGAATAGTGAAGTGTGCATTCTGTACGCTGCCTTCTAGCCCACTGTGACGATAATAAGCGAAGATGTCAACTTAAGTTATTGGGCACAGCTCAATCCAAAGTGTTTCATCAACAATCCAGCAACTTCCTTTAGCTGAAATCATCTTACACCAATATATTCCCTGTTTTTCTTCTTTGACTGGGCTATCAACGACATTTCTCCGATCGGTACGGAACTAACTTTTGCCTGCGACTTCATTCACCTTGTATTGGACAACTTCGGGAACTATCCGATGGGGGTCGTTTTATCTGCTTGTCCTACCCAGGTCCAACTCTATCGCACTACAAAATTTCATCCAAATCCAACCAGTAATTTTTGCATTAAATCATAACAAACAAAGAAACTTTCACACTTATTATATTAGAGAGTAATATTAAATGTTATGTGCTGCGTGACACCTAACAATTTACTTAGTAGTATTTAGGTTTGCCTTATTACGTCTTCCAGTGGACGGTAAGGAGTTAATGATGTAGTTTTGCATCTGTATATTTTCAGTTTAAAGAGGGCCCCAAAGTCATTCTTGCCCCGGGGCCCTCAGTGACATAGCTACGCCACTGCATACACTACACTTGTTTGTCCTTTTTTTTTTTTAAGTATTGCTGCCCAGTGTGGGATCCTTTTCAGGTGGGTATGACAGAGGACATCGAAAGAGTTTAAAGAAGGGCAGCTCGTTTTGTATTGTCATGATACAGGGGAGACAGCAGCATGGAAATGATACAGGATCTGGGATGAGAATCATTACAACAACGGCACTTATTGCTGCAGCCTGGGCTACTTATGAAACTCCAATCGCTACCATTGTCCTCCGAATGCAAAAATATATTCTTGACTTCCACCTACATAAGTAGAAATGATCATCAGAATAAAATACGAGAAATCAAGAGTTCGAATGGAGAGATTCAGGTGTTCTTCCTCCCCAAGCGCTATTCGAGAATGGAATGGGAGATAAATAGTATGAAGGTGGTTCAATGAACTGTCTGCCAGACACTTAAATGTGATTTTCAGAGTATCCCTTGTAGATGTAGATGGAGACTTGCTTATGTGTACTGTCATAGGTAATTCAGTGGTTACCTTTAATTAGTAACTCATCTTGTTCCTTGATTGATTTCCTAGTTTCCCTTCAGTCTATTCATTTTTCTACTTCTTACCATTTTCTTTTGTCTTCTTCTTTTAATTTCTATGATAGCAATAGTTTTCATTGGGAAACAGCTGTTAAGAATAAACATAGATGTTTGTTACATCCAATTTCTTATGTTCTTCGTTCTTCTTGATATCCTACTGATTCCTTTTAAAGATGACTGTTATCACGTAAGTGACTATTCTGACTTCCAGGTTGAAACACACTGTTAGCATCTACTACAATCTTCTGCTCTTATAGATTGCTTGAATAATAAAAATACCCTGCTGTAATTTACAGAGTGTGTGCTTCACTGCTGGAACACCAGAAATTATGACAAAGACAACAACAGACACAATTAAAAGCATAATATTTGAACCTGTGGATGTCCATGACAGTAAAACATTGATGAAGAAGTTAAAGATCCCAACACTTCCACCATCCAAGTTGGATTACTGTGATATCATTGATATTAAATACTCCCTGGATGTAAGTATTCCCTGCTTTTAATAATGAATGAATTGTAATTTTCATTTGTTTCTTAATACTAAAAATTAACAAAGATTTAATTCAAAGAGAAATACATCAATCATGTGATGTGGTCTTACATCAAAAGTAATTAATCAAATTTTTTATCTTTCTGTATATCATTTTTATTTATATACATTATGATGTTTGTAAATAATATCATCTTTTTTCCTTTTATGTAGATTGAAGCAGTCATTAGTGGACCTCACATAAACTTGCATGTCAGCATTCCTATAACATTAGGAACTATTCCATTGCTGACCTATGTTCCTTCAGCACCATATCCACCACAACAACCAGTGTATCAACCATTTTCTGTTCAAAATAGTCCTTACCAACAACTTCGTAAGTACTTTATTATTGATCTGTGTGAAGAGTTTGAGCCTTTTCTATTAATATTTTCATTAAGTGAAAGGATTCTTATAACTTCAAGTTGATGTGGTCTCTATTTTTTATTTACTTGTCTGAAAGAAGTTATAAACACATAAGCGGTCAAGTTTAATGAAATGTCTACTTACAAATTACGAAAAATTTACCAGTTTAATACCTTAAATGTATTCAAGAATTTATTCATGTTACATCAGGTTACCTACACTTTTAAAATTGAAACATGAAAGCCTAAAATAAAAGTTATGTATACTATCTGTATTATTAGCAAATTTATACCTTGTACTCAGCGTAGCTTAAACAACACACTTTGAGTCAACAATAATCAGGTGTTTATGTGATGTCTGTTCTTTCAGAAATGTCTGAAAGAATAGACACCATTTATGATCCTGAAGCTATTATTTATCAAGACATAAAAGAATTTATGACATTAGCTGCCAGTGGGGACTGAAATGAAATCAATGAAGAAACTTGTGTCCAGTCAGGACTTGGACCCAGGTCTCCTGCTTACTAGGCATTATCTCTGAATACTGTGCCACTGGGATACAGTGATCACCAGAAATGCAATGGACTACCCTACCATTCCTCATGCCAGATGCTATTTTCAACTTACCCTCACACAACTTATGTCATGCCCTTGCTCATTGTCACTCATTACTAGTAGCCTACACCTTCCCTATTTTGGCCATCATAACTTATTTTACTGCCCAAATAACAAAAGTCAACTACTACTTTTCTTAAACTAATTCAGAATAACCTGATTTCATTTGACTATATTCTATTACCTTTGTTTTGCTATTGTTAATGCACATTTAATGCTCCACCTTCAAGACACTGTACATTGTGTTTGACTGCTCTTCCAAGTCCTATGTAGTCTCTAGCAGAGCTACAAAGTCATCAGCAAAACAAAGTTTTTATTTCTTTTCCCCAAATTTTAATTCCCTTTCCAAAATTTTCCTTGCTTTCCTTCACTACCTGCTTAATGTACAGACTGAATAACATTAGGGAAATGCTTAAAAACTGTCTCACTACCTTTTTCAACCATGTATTCATTTCATGCTGTTCAATTTTTGTTACTGCTGTGTGGTTTCTATACTATTTGTATACAATATTTTGATCCCTATATTTTGCCCATGCTGCCTTCAGAATTACTAAATTCCTGTGGGCGGAGTACACTGTAGTTGACTGCCACAGCCGTAACCGTGTGTCACTAGTGCTCCACACATGACTGCGCACAGTGCGGGGGGCAGGGGCGCGGCAAAGGCCGCGCACGGGTACAAGCGAGGATGCCCGCTGGATGGTGTTTGGCCATGCCTGATCTACAATGAGGTGATAGGAGGGGAGGGGGGGGGCAGGAAGGCAATGGTGGGTAGGAGATAGATACAGCACTGCCTTACAGAGCATGTAGAGTGTAAATGGAAAGATATACAGCTTAGGAATGGAGTGGGAAGGTGGAGGAGAGGAGGAAAGCAAAACAAACAAAAACAAACACATATATGGAATGGGAGAGGAGTAGGATAGAGGGGGCTAGAATTGTTTGGTGTGGGGGAAAAAGAAGGTTATTGTAGTTTGAGGCCTGCATAATTTCTGGATCCCCATCTGTGTAGTTCAGAAAAGTTGGAGAGGACGAGGGAGGATCCAGAGGGTCTGAATTGTGAAGGTGTGTGTAGGACCTACTGTCAACATTTTTTGCCTTCTTCATTTGCTACATTTTATATGTATTCTTTTCATCAGTTAAGTTCAGTACCTCCTGTATTTTTCCAAGGATTTCTATGAGGCCTATTCATCCAACCTATTTGATCCTCTGAGGAATTCACTTTTTCATTTCTTAAAGCTAGACATTCTTCTTTTAGTCCCTCATTGTATATTGCTGCTTCTTAAAATCTCAACAACGTTATCAATGTTACATCTCCTTACTTGAGCTGTAACTGAAATAAATGGAAATAATTCCTTTCCTATTCCACTCCCAAATTGAACGAGGAAAAAAAGAATGACTATATGCCTTCGTACGAGCCCTAATTTCTCTTATCTTGTCTTTGTGATCACCACGCGAAATGTAAGTAGGCGGCAGCAAGATCATACTACACTCAGCTTCAAATTCCGGCCCTCTAAATTTCCCCAACAGAATTTCACGAAAAGAACGTCGTCTTTCTTCCAGCGATCCCCAATTGAGTTGCCGGAGCATTTCCGTGACACTCGCGCATTGGTCGAACCTACCGGTAACAAATCTAGCTGCTCGTCTCTGAACCGCCTCTATGTCTTCCTTTAAACTGATCTGCTGCGGGTCCCAAACACTTGAGCAATACTCAAAACGTGGTTGTACAAGTATTTTATATGCGGTCTCCTTTACAGGTGAAGTACATCTTCCCAAAATTCTCCCAATAAACCGAAGTCGGCTGTCCGCCTTACTCACAACTGTCCTTACATGCTCGTTCCATTTCATATCGCTCTGCATTGTTACGCCTAGATATTTGAATGATCGACAGCTTCAAGAAGCTCACTACTAATGCTCTATTCGAACATTGTGGGATTGTTTTATCTACTCATGCGCATCACCTTACATTTTTCTACTTTGAAAGCTAGCTGCCATTCTTCGCACCAACTAGAAATTTTGTCTAAGTCATCCTGTATGCGATTACAGTCAGTTACAGATGACACCCTCCCATACACCACAGCATCAACAGCAAACAGCCGCAAATTACAACTTACTCTGTCCATCAGATCATTTATATAGATAGAAAATAATAGCAGTCCTATCACACTCCCCTGGGGCATGCCTGACGATACACTCGTCTCTGATGAACACTCGCCGTCGATAACAACGTACTGCGTTCTATTACTTAGGACCCATATGCCTGCTATCCCTCCCTATATTCTCATCTGGAAAATCAACTTTGCAGTGCAAAAGATAGCAAGTTTCCTTTATTTTTTGAACAGTGATATCCTTTATTTCTAAGTATTTATCAACCAAAACTTTAAAACAATAATAATAATAATGTAACATTTTAAGTTGAGTTTGCTTTTGTTGTAAACTATATGGGGAAGTTAGATGAAAATGAGACCGATGGAAAAAAACTAAGTAAACTGTCTATTATTTTAAAAGTAATCATTATACCTATTAAAGCAATTATTTCACTGTGAGACATGCCAGTCAGTGACTTTATGGAGAAATATTTGAGTTGCCTATGGAATCAAGATTGTACCCAGGTGTGCACCTCTTTTTTCAAACCAAATTGACTGGTGACAGTGTTGTAGCGATGAAACAGATTCATGATCGGCCATCACCTGTCACCTGGCGATCAGCTGTTCAGTGAAATGTCAAAAGTTTCACACGCTGACTACTAGGAGTGCTTGCGAGCTGTCTGCTCCGTGCTGCTAAGCGAGCGTTCCTTGAAAAAACAGTTGTTCCGAGTAAACAAGAGAGACAGACTAATTTTTACTTTTTGTCACGGCGATAGATATTCATTTTTATTTCAATGTTTTTATTTCATTGCAAGTTTTACTTACACTGTTTAATTGAAGTGTATGTACATACTAACGTGCTATAAAAAATAATAAAGTTAGTGCAACTGCAAGTCGTCTTCTTCCATACTTAAAAACAAAATTTGTTCGCCGAGTTCATATAAGGAATACCTTAGGAGCAGTGTGAAACATCAACAGTGTAGTCGAAATTACTATGGCAACTTGCAATAGAATAATGCTGTTTCAACTTTGCTGAAGATGTTTCACTGGGAGGCCCCTACACATCCTCCATACAGTCCTATTCTCTCCCCATGTGATTTCCAATTCCTGAAGAAAGACATTCATAGTTGTTGCTTTACATCAGACAAAGAAGTGCCTACCTGGGTTCAATCATGTTTCTATATATAATAGAAAACGGATGACATACCCAAAGGAGTGGCTCATCGATAGACACAAATAAAATCACACACAAACAAGCTTTCGCATCCGTTGGTTGCTTCGTCAGGAAAAGAGGAAGAAAGGAGAGGAAAAAGGTAAGGATATGGGTTTTAAGGAAGTGGAAAAGGAGTTTTTCCAATCCCAGGAGTGGAAGGACTTACCTTAGGGGAAAAAAGGAAGGTAAACGAATATATACACACTCACACATATCCAAACGCAAACACACCTAGGCAGACATTTGTAAAAAGCAAAGAAGTTGGGCAGAGATACCACTTGAGGCATAGGCTCTGTCCACAGAACCTGGGCAAAGATGCTAAAGATGGTGGGCGGGAATTTAATTTAACGGAGGTTGAGACCAGGTGGGCAACGGGAGGAGAGAATAAGCTGAAGGGCAAGTTCCCTTCTCTGGAGTTCTGAAAGGTTATTGTCGGTGGGAAGTATCCAGATAACCCGGACGGTGTAACACTGCAGAAGAGTCTGCTCCAATCCCGAATCCCTGAACCAGTACACCAATAACCTAATAACAGCTTTCACATCCCGCAGCTACCCTCCTGATCTGGTTCAGAAGCAAATTACCAGTGCCATTTCCTCATCCCCCCAAATCCAAAACCTTCCACTGAAGAACCCCAGAAGTGCCCCTTTTGTCACCGGATACTTTCCGGGACTGGAGCGGACTCTGAATGTGGCTCTCCAGCAGGGATACGACTTCCTTAAATCCTGCCCCAAAATGAGATCCATCCTTAATGACATCCTTCCCAGTCCACCAAGAGTGTCTTTCCGCCACCCACCTAACCTTCGTAACCTCCTAGTCCATCCCTACAAATCCCCAAACCACCTTCCCTACCCTCTGGCTCGTACCCATGCAACCGCCCCCGTTGTAAAACCTGCCCTATGCACCCTTCCACCACCACTTACTCCAGTCCAGTAACCCGGAAGGTGTACACGATCAAGGGCAGAGCCACTTGCGATAGCACCCACGTGATTTACCAACTGACATGCCTGCACTGTGAAGCGTTCTATGTGGGAATGACCAGCAACAATCTGTCCATTCGCATGAACGGTCACAGGCAGACAGTGTTTGTTGGTAATGAAGATCACCCTGTGGCTAAACATGCCTTGGTGCATGGCCAGCACATCTTGGCGCAGTGTTACCGTCTGGGTTATCTGGATACTTTCCACCGACACCAACCTTTCAGAACTCCAGAGATAGGAACTTACCCTTCAGTTTATTCTCTCCTCCCGTTGCCCACCCGGTCTCAACCTCCGCTAAATTCAAATTCCCGCCCATCTTTGCCGAGGTTCTGTGGACAAAGCCTCTGCCTCAAGTGGTATCTCTGTCCAACTTCTTTGCTTTCTACAAATGTTTGTCTAGGTGTGTTTGCATTTGGATATGTGTGAGTGTGTGTGTAATCGTTTACCTTCCTTTTTTTCCCCTAAGGTAAGTCCTTCTACTCCTGGGATTGAAACGACTCTTTGTCCACTTCCTTAAAACCCATATCCTTACCTTTCTCCTCTCCTTCCTTCCTCTTCTCCTGACAAAGCGACCAACGGTTGCGAAAGCTTGTTTGTGTGTGATTATATTTCTGTCTATCGACGAGCCGGTCCTTTGGGTAAGTCGTCCGTTTTCTATTTTTTATATTTGTTTATCCCACCCGGAAAGTTTCCTTCTATTTTTTTTAAGGCACTGACCGGTGGGGTAGATGTGTTAACATTAATGTCAATTACTTTTGAAATAATACACAGTTTAATTTTTTAATGTTTGTCTTACTTTCATTCAACTTCCCCAAAGAAAATATGCAGAATTTTCAAGAGTTTTTTCTTTTTTTCAGCTCCAGCATCTTATGAAGAATGTCAATACAGAACAAGTAATTTCCAAGGCACTTACGGTGCAAATATCTTTATTCCACGATATCCAACGTATAACTAACATGTGTAATGTTACTACAGTATTCCTTTATACACAAACATATAGGGGAAATGAAAATATGTAAATAATTTATTTTCAACAGTTGTCTATGTTAGATATGCTTTTATTAAATTATTACTAATATTAAGTAATTTTAAGTGAAATAAAGCAGTATCTATCAATTTTAGTTCACATTTAGGAAAATGTGACCTATTCATAATTCATAGACAATGAATTACCTAAATACACATGGAAAAAGTGATTAAGCATATTAATAAGAAGTATTTAAGTATACATTACATATGCAGAGTAGTGATATTACTTGCTGCCTTTCTGACTGTATGGATGAGTGGTGTGTATCCTTTTTATGATGAAGACTATGGCTGAATGCTAAGTTGTGTGTGCATGACTGTCAGTTTTACATGCCTGTCTGTGGATTGATTTGCTTTTGTGGTGAGTTTCAAGCTATCCACATTAAATGTTGAATTGTAACCTTGACTTTCCATTGTTAGATATTAATTAAACAGGTTAATTAGAAACATGAACTATTTCATTTTTGATGACTTTTCAATATAAAACCTATATGACAAGTGTGGTAGTCCTTTCACACTTTTTCTGCCAAAAGGGAATTGTTTAAGGGCTATGATCTACATTATTCAGTTTAAATTTAATTAATAGCCCATTTTATGACTGACACTGTTAAAAAAGAATTTAATCAGGAAGCTAGGTAATTTATTGTGTGAGATTTTTTTCTCACTTAAAAGTACAGTATCCAGTTGTGTTCTTTTCTAATTAAATGCATTTAAATGAATTTTTTACCTTGGTTAATGACAGTCAAAACTGCCTACATTCCATGATTATGTATATTATTATTAGTGGAATTCTTAGTAATGTTTTCCTTAGCTTGATAACTACATATACAGTAGTTATTATTCTTATGGCCTTCCTTACGCATTTAAAAAATTGTGTCCATATTGTGTATCTTCACTCCTTAAAAAAAAGAATCCCATAGCTAAGGACTTAGTGGGTAAAAACAGTATGTAACCACAAGACATTAGTGTAAGAAACTGATGACAGAACCCTAAGAGCATAACATGCTGAAGACATTCTATATGCCAATATTTCTTTGTGTTAATTTTGTATTGTTTGATAATAAATATTCATCAATAATAGCTTTTTTGCTAAACAATCTATAGATTTATTATCTACACTTAATGTGTTAGTTGATTTCCTTTTACTGCTCAAGAGCATACTGTTTGTTTTGTTTATGTGCAATAGTAATTTATTACAATCTGTCCAGTTTTATTTACTCATGTTCAGAAAAACTAAGAACATCTCGAGCAATTATTTACAAGGGTTATACATGTCAGCCCACAGGTTCGAAGCTAACATTGCTATCTTACAGCTAGTAATTCAGACAGACACTATAACACTAACAAAAGCTCACATAGGCTCTAAGTTGCCTGCTGAACAATAAAAAGTGGCCATTTACAACTAAATTAGTGGTTGAAATACTGACACAGTAGTGAACCTGCTACATAATGTTCCAGTACTGAAGCTCATATGAGACCAGATGTATAACAAATGATGACTTCTGTTTAAAGACACATACTAGTGCCAGTAAATGACTGTTTTACTAATTGCAAAATGCATAGTAATTACATACTCAACATGGAAGTAACATAAAAAAGAGATAAATGCAGACTCACAGAGTTGTGCCAAGGTAGTGCTGTGCCCTTAGCGTAACTACTAAACTGCTCCCAGTGCCTAAAATGACCTCTCTGCCATTTTTTCTAAATGTGTTTAGATGATTTCATAATTTTGTGAAAAAGTTCAATGAATATAAGACATTAAGAGAAAAAATATTTCATAAATAAACTATTCTGATGAGAAATATTGCATAACAAAATAAATGTATTATGGTATCACAATGGTTTTATTATGATTTATAATACAGGACATATCTTATTTTCTCCTTATAAATTATTGATATACATTAAATTATTTATTAGTAAAAGTGACTGTAATTAAGAGTTCATAAATATTCTCTTTCAAAACGGAGTTTTTATTACAAGTTTATTACTCATTTTCTTGCTTTGTGAGGAAAAAAATAATTTCTTACTTCACTGTATTCATGTTCAGTGGCTAAGTCATATTCTACCAATAACATCACCAAATTTTACAGCTTTCTTTCACCCATACTCAACCTTATGTGGGCGTTTATTATTTTTAATTTGCAGTAACTACATTGACATGATGCTGACAATCTCAGAAATAATCTTAACGGAATTTTGGATAAGTATCTTATAAATTAATTTTTTTTAAAAGGCTCCAAACTATCTAAATGAGATGCCAGGTCAATATCCTTAATTAACTCTTTGGCCTAGAAGTTGAAAGCTGATATTTTGCTAATCAGCTATGCTGTATCAATAACTGACAATATTTTCAATAGGATACATTACTACTTGCCACAAAGACGTCTTAATGATTCATAGAAAGGCACACTTACAGATTACAAGTTCACTTAGCTTTCAACATTTACAGCATTCTTCATGAACAGAAACACATTCTCTCTCACTCCTCCCCCCCCCCCCCTCTCTCTCTCACACAAACACAAACATGACTAATGTTCACAGCCACTGTAGCCAGATTGTTGTGTGGGACTATCCAATGTGACCAATGGTGGGGATGATGCAGCATGTAGAAGGAAACATGAGGGGAGGGATGCAAGATGAAGGTGGGGAAATGTTACACGAATTGGGGTGGAAATCATTAAAAGAAAGACATTATTCATTGTGGGATGATCTGTTTGCGAAGTTACAATCACCGACTTTTAGTTCTGAATGTGAAAATATTTTACTAGCACCCACCTACTTAGGGAGATATGACCATCCCAATAAAATAAGAGAAATAAGATCGAAAACGGAACGATTTACGTGTTCTTTCTTTCCGCGCGCTATTAGAGAATGGAATGGTAGAGAGAAGTTATAAAAGTGGTTAATGAACCCTCTGCCAGGCACTTGAATATGATTTGCAGAGCATGTATGTAGATGTAGATGAAATATGCCAGTGATGTCTGACAGACAGGGAGGAAGGGAAGGAGGGAGACTGGAGTGTGTGGTAGAATGGAAGATTTATGTGAGGCTACAAAGTGAACAGGAAAGGAGAGTGGAGGATGGTGGAGGAAGTAACTAGTGAATATTTAGGCCTGGGGGATTGTGGAAGCATAGGATATATTGTATGGAGAGTTCCCACCAATGCATTTCAGAAAAGCTGTTGTTTGTTGGGAAGATCCATATGGCACAGGCTGTGTAGCAAATGAGTCATATTGTGCAGCGCTGCATGATCTGCAACAGGACATTCCATCTGTCTCCTAACCACAGTTTGACAATACCGTTTCATGTGGACAATAGAATCTTACTGGTCATGCCCTCATAGACGGCTGCACAGTGGTTGCACCTCAGTTTGTAGAACACTTGACCTCTCCCACGGGTTGCCCTTCCTTTTATGGAATAGGAAATGCCTGTCCAGAACTGGAGTAGGTAGTGGTGGGATGGTGGATAGAACAGGTTTTGCATCTATATCTACTGCAGTGATATGACCCATGGGACAAGAGGCTGGGAGCAAGGATGGAGTAGGGGTGGACAAGGAGATGAGGTAGGTTTGGTGTGCAGCAGAATATCAATGTAGGAGAGGTGGGGAGGATAGTGCGTAGGGTATTTCTCATTTCAGGGCAGAATGAAAGATAGTTAAAACTATGGCAAAGAATTTAGTTTAATTATTCCAGTCCTGGGTGGTACTGTGTCACAAGAGAGGTGTGCCTTGTGACCGGGTGGTGGTTGTGAGGGATGTGGTGGGTGACTTTGCAAACAGGGCACATCAGATCTCTTTCTGTACAAGGTTTGGAAGGTAATTATGGCCCAGTAGGGCCTGTGGCATATTTGGAGAGGGGATGTTTATCACCGCAGATGCAACAATGACAGGTGGCTAGATTGTGTGGGAGGGACTTTTTGGTGTGCAATGGGTGGCATCTGTCGAAATGGTATTATTGTTGATGGTTGGTAGATTTTATGTGGATGGTTGAGGCCATGCTTGTTTGAGGTGTAGGTCAATGTCAAGGAAAGTGGCTTGTTGGGTTGAGTCGGACCAAAGTAATGTAAATGGGGGATAAGGAGTTGAGATTTTGGAGGAATGTGGATTGTGTGTCATCACCTTCAGTCTAGATTACGAAAAGGTCATCAATGAATCAGAACCAATTATTTATATGATGTCTGTTCTTTCTGGGCATGTCCGAAAGAACAGACACCATTTATTGACATTAATAGTCATAATTTTACGAATTCGAAACATTTAAATATTTCAACCATTTCAGGGCATTGAAATAATTCCAATGGCAAAGATGAAAATTTGTGCTGGACCAGGATTCAAACCCGGATTTTTCGCTTTGGGCTAGCAGTCACCTTTACAATTAGGCTATCCAGGCACGCTTTCCTTCCAACCCAAATCTCATCTTGTAGCACACTATAATTGTAGTGCCCCCTGCCCATTTGATTCTACTTGTTTGCAGACTATATTGGATTCCTGCAAGGTATTGAGCATATTAATGTGTCCACATTGAAATAGTCAGTTGCCTCTTGGGGCAGATATACAATTATTTATATGGTGTCTGTTCTTTTGGGATGAGATTTTAGGTGGTGATTTGCATTTATTTCTGTGGGTGTGAGATTGTTTTCATATTGAGGGATTTTGAGAATGGTGGTGAGGCCAGGTTAGAAGTTAGGAAATTCTGAAAAGTTAATAGCAGATGATTTGGGAGCTGTGGAGAAGGATCTTGACTGGAGGAGAAGTGAACTGGGTCAGGCAGGATTCTGTTTTGGTATTGGTTTGTGTCTGAATGGTAGTAAAAGTGGTTGTGTGTGGTTGGTAGCAAAAAAAGTATTCACATTGTAAGGACTGAAATAAGTTCCTTAACAAGTGTGATATGGTTGAATTAGGGAGTGGGGTAAAGGGTAAGGCTTTTAGAAAGGACTGGTATTACTGTGGAACTGAGGGTTTTGGAGGAAAAGTTCATGGCTGTGTTTCTGGTCTGTTTAGGTTGTGGATTATGTATGGTGGTGTGGAGGAGTTTCTGAGGGTGTGGGAAATGTAAAAGGTATGCAAGGCAGAGTTTATCAGCTTTGAGTGGCTGATGGATATGTTTAGAGGCTCTTGTTGAGGGGGTGGATAATGGTAACCCAAAGCAGTACGAAATGAAAAGGTTAGAGAGTTTCTTGAGGTGGCATTGTGCATGCTATTGTAGTATTTGGAGGGGAAGGGAATATCAGTCTGTGAGGTAGAAAGCAGGTATTTCTGGTTGCAGAGCAGGAGAAAGTTTTGGATGGAGGTGAGGCACTTGGCCTGGTTGTCATGGTTTTTCAGGATTAGGTTGATAAGGCACACATAAAATGCTTCTCCATCTCCACTTCATCCCTCTTTGCATTCCCTTTTCCCATGGCTCATATCCCTAGAATAGACCTTGATGCCAAACCTGTCCTATCCACCATCCCACCACCACTTACTCCAGTTCCGGACGGGCATTTACTATCCCATAAAAGGCAGGGCAATTTGTGAAAGTAGTCATGTGTTCTAAAAACTAAACATGTAAATAACGTCATCATTCACAAAACTACTCCCCCCCCCCCTTTGAAAGCCCCCACAGATTATTTTAATTTGTATCAACCTGTTGCATCCTTGAACCAATGGTTCTAGATGTACGGGACACTGGTTCGTGGCTCTCGCTAGTGATCAATGTTAAGTTTAATCATTACATTTTCAGGGCAGGAAGGGGAGGTCACAAATAATTAACACATAGCAGTCTTCAAACACATTTATTCAATTGCTGTAGTAGTAGTGTGTTACATCACCAATTATTTTTACACTTGAACAACAACCAAATCTTGTATACCATATAACCACAGACTCCATCTCCTTGATTCTATGTGGATTCCTGGTCCTTGTAACAAATGGCATGTTCGATGACAGATAACTCTTTCCATAGCCTTTGTTAACATCACAATACATGCTCCACGTACGATATGCAATTACATCTTGAGTATTAGCACTCTCAAGTGCAGACAATGCTTTCACTGTAGCTCCATTACACCGCAAAACAGCCACAGTTAATCAACCGTTGCCGGGTTGCGGATTTGTACCTTTAGGAAATATGGAAAAGTTCACAACACACCCTCGAAACACAGACGGTCCTTTCAATATTTATTGAGCACCAATATTAGTTTCGCTGGTAAGATCCAAATTGTCGATAGTCTTATACACGACAGCACGAGTTCTTCGGCTTCTTCTGCAGCGTGGCATCTTCCATAGGAACGTACTTCTCGGCAGTGGCGCGATGACTGAGGGCGCAGAGACTAAGTCCGACACTCAGTGTGATGTAACGACTACTACAACAGTTGAATAAATGTGTTTGAAGACTACTATGTGTTAATTATTTGTGACCCCCCTTCCGGTCCTGAAAATGCAATGATTAAACATATCATTGATCTCTTGTAACAGTGTCCTTTACATCTAGAACATTTGGCTCAAGGATGCAACAGTTTGATACAAATTAAAATAATCTGTGGGGAGGGGGTTCCGCTAGAGCTCGACTATATAATGACGCACCAGCAGACGTAAAATCCCTACGGGATAACGCCTCAGCATTGGACTTAGTCTCTGCGCCGCTCAGTTGCCGCGCCGCTGCCGAGAAGTACGTTCCTGTGGAAGATGCCACGCTTCCACTGTATCTTACAAGCGAAACTAATATTGGTGCTCAATAAATATTGAAAGGACCGTCTGTGTTTCGTGGGTGTATTGTGAACTTCTCCATATTTCCTAAAGGTACGAATCCACAATCCGGCAACGGTTGGTTAACTGTGGTTGTTTTGCGGTGTAATGGAGCTACAGAGAAAGCATTCTCTGCACTTGAGAGTGCAAATCTCGAGATGTAATTGCATATCATACGTGGAGCATGTATTATGATGTTAACAAAGACTATGGAAAGAGTTATCTGTCATCGAACATGTCATTTGTTATAAGGACCAGGAATCCACGGAGAATCAATGAGGTGGAGTCTGTGGCTATATGGTATAAAGGATTTGTTTAAGTGTAAAAATAATTGGTGATGTAACACACTACTACAGCAATTCAATAAATGTGTTTGAAGACTAACATGTGTTAATTACCTGTTAACCCCCTCCCTTTGTGTCCTGAAAATGTAATGATTAAACATAAGCACTGTGCGGCTTTCTACGAGGGCATCACCAGTAACAAGATATCTGTCCACATGTCCAGGAGACACCTGGACCATCTTCTTGCAGAGCATGAAGCCCTGCACCATGTGACACTTCAGTGACTGCTACACAGCCTGTGCCATATAGATCCTCCCCACAAACACCAGCATTTCTTAATTGTGCAGGTGGGAACTCAACCTGCAATATATCCTATGCTCCTGCAATCTCCCTGGTCTAAACCTTTAGTAGTTCCTAACTGTAACGCCCTCCCTTCCCCTTCCCTGTCCATACTCAAGCCTCATATATGCCTTCCATTCTCCGAATCACTCCAGACTCCCCTTCCCTTCCGCCCACATTGCTGGTGTATTCTTCACGTCTGCCTTGCATCCCTCCACTCCCCACCCCCACCACTAGTTGCTCCTGCATCAGACAGTCCTGCTCAAAAGTCTGGCTACAACAGCTGCAGACAGCAGTCACGTCAGTGTGTGTGTTGTGTGTGTGTGTGTGTGAGAGAGAGAGAGAGAGAAGAGAGAGAGAGAGAGAAAATGTGTTTTGTGTCATTCCATGTAAAATCACAGATTTTTTGGTTATTGATAAGGTGACCATTTCAGAATTTGTTCATATGTGGTGCATGGGGACCTACATGTCTTAATAGAAAAATTACCAAATATCACTGTCCTATCTCCAACCATTGTTGAGAAAATTATGTTTGAACGCTGAAAGGTGTATATGCGATCAACAGTCAGACACCACAATCTCCATCTTCAGAGGGCTACTGATTAGTGATGAGTTGACCTACAGACCTCAATTTTTTATGCATCGCATATGTAGAGCACTAATTCAATATATATAAAAAGTGAGAAATACCATTTACATTGTTTATGAAAAATGTTGAAAAATACTCTTTCTTCACACTGCGGTTTAAATTCAAATTTTTAAAAAATTCATATCTCTGCTTATGAAAACAGCACAGCCCTCAATTTTGGTACTGTAGCTCTTCAGTCCTATTATTAATTATAAAAAATAATGGAATTGCATTTAATAGTTCTGAACATAATTTACTCAACAATGGTTGGAGATAGGACAGTATATTTGGTAATTTTTATATTAAGACATGTAGGTACCCATGTACCAAATATGATCCAATTCTGAAAGGGAATACTGTTAATAATGATAATTGTCTGTAGATCATATTTTACAATGATATTAGACATTTAACATATCATAAACTTGTCAGTGTTATCAGTTTTACATAAAGCAAGTGAATTCTTAGAAGTTTAACATTTATATATAATTTCAGTAAAATTTTACAAAATTAGTCTCATACATGTACACACTTGTTACTCTCGGTATTTTTAATTCCTTGAATTTATTTTTACATGAATCGCATGGTGTTAATTTCGTAATGCATCTGATTGCTTTCTTTTGTAGTTTTAAAATTCTCGGAATATGTACATCTGCTGCTCCTCCCATACTGGTATACCATGTAATATGCGTGGGTAGATAAGTCCATAGTACATTGCTGGTAAAGTCTCTGTGTCCACTGTACAAGACTATTTTTTTAATTAAAAATATATCTGTGCTAATTTTTGAGCAGATTTTATTCATATGGTTTTCCCAAGTCAGATATTTGTTCACCTCTATTCCCAGAAACCTACCTGTGTTCACTTTGTCCAAAGCTGCAACCCCAACATTTAGAAAAAAAATTTCAGAACTGTTTTTTCCAGTTGTTTCAAAATTTGTACTTTTTGTTTTCTTTGTATTTATGAGTAGATTATTTTATCTAAAATATCTTTCTACTGTTTGCATTACAACACTGGCTTTCTTTTATAAATCCTTCACCGAATCACTACATCAGCATACATAATCACTTTTTCATTTACTGAAATTGTCATGTCATTTACATACAATATGAAGAGGGGATGTCCTAATACCGAACCTTGAGCTACACCATATTTTACCTGCAGAAATTAAGAGTATACTTTTTTTTCGTTATTAGCAGATTTGTGTTTTATTTCAGCACATTGTTTTCTGTTTTCCACAAATGTTTTTATAATATCAGCAGTTTTCCCTCTTATGCCTTAGCAGTCTAGTTTGTGTAGAAGAATTTTGTGACAAACACAATCGAAAGCTTTGGAAAGGTCTTAAGTACATACTAGAAACTTTCCTTTGGTGATCCAGGGCTTCGGTTATGTGACTTATGAAATTTACCACTGCAGTCTTGGTGGATCTCCCCTTTCTGAATCCATGTTGTGCATCATTTAGGATGTTTTGTTTCTCTATGTAATTTATTATTCTGTCTTTAACCACTGTTTCTACTATTTTAGACAGTACAGGTGTGATTGTTATGGGTCTATAGTTTCCAGGATCTTCATTATCTCCTCCTTTAAATACTGATACTACTTTGTACATTTTTAAACAGGCTGGGAATACTCCTTCCTTCAACAGTGAATTTGTCAGAGGTGTTACTAGTTGTTTGCCACAGTGTTTTACTATTTTTGCTGATATGCCATCTAGGTCTTCTGTGTACCAATTATTTTTGATACTTCCAGTTCACTTGTAGGGGATAGGTATAAACTCTCAGCCATTATTTTTGGGACTTTTCATTCTCTCTGCTACTGTTTTGTTTTGTTTTAGAAGATTCTCCACTAAACCTGTATAGTGCTGGTTTAGAATGTTACACACTTCTTGTGGGTCTGTCTCCTTCCCCACTTCGATTGATGATGAAAATTCTCCTCAGAGATGATAAATTATTTTTCAAAAGAGATAGATTTTGCTGTACAGCCGATAGTTACACAAATGAAGAAACAGGAGGGGGGGGGGGGGAATGGACAAGCTTTTGGAACACAGTTCCTTCATCAGGTGGAAGAGCAGGGGAGAAGAAAGGATGGGAACGGAAGGGAAAGGTAATTCACGGCCTAGGTCATGAAGGTGGTGTTTGGGGAGTGTGGAAGTCAAAGATACTGCATGTTCATACTGAGCCAAGCCAGTATAGTATGTATATAGTTCCAGACTGTTTTAGAGATGTTTGTATTGCAGATTTTTGGTGACTAGCCTTTGCTTCCCATATCATCCTACTGTATTCTTTCTTTTTGTACTTGTAGGCCTCATGACTGTCCTGTTGTTTATCTTTCAGGTAATATTTGTAGAGATTTATCAGTTCCTCTCTTGCTTTTTTAATTTCCATGGTGATCCATTTTTTTCTTTGGTTTATCCCTAACAGTTTTGCATACATTGGGACAAACCACATCTATGTGGTGCCTTAATGTATCACAGAAAATTTTCCAGCTTTTTCCTAAATTTTCTTCTGTATATACAATATCCCACTTTTCTGTTTCAGTAAAGTTTCTAGCCTATTTACATTTCTAGTTTTTGTTTGTCTGTATCAATCACTAAGTGGGCTTCACCTTCTCTATCATCAGTCAGTTCAATTATTTGTCCAGAATGATCTGCAATAACGGTATGTTTAACCTGTATTTTTTGTCTGCTTGCAGGTATATTTGTCAGAATATGGTCTATTAATGTGATTGATGTGTCTGTACATCTTGTTGTCTCTTTTACCTGCAATTGGAGGTTATACGTCCTCATTATGTCATGAAAACTTCTCGTGTAGATATTTTCTCTCAGCATATCTATATTGAAATCCCCTGCTATTATTATGTAAGTATATTTTTTCACTACTTTGTGCAGTAGTACATCTACTTCCAGTAAAAAGTTTTCAGAACTAGAGCTTGGTGATTGACACATTCCTATTAAGATGCATTTTCTCCCATGAACTTTATTTGTACTGCTGCTGCTTCAAAGTAAAATTCTGATCAGTTTGAAATCTGAACTGGAGTGCAGTCACCTACTTTTGCTGTTAGGATATATGTTCAGACCTGCAACAATATGTTCCTTTTTTGTATCCATTTAGATTGAATACTTCTAATTCATTCTGCTTTAAGCCATGCACAGTTTTTACAAGAATGTTGGGTGATTCTACAGCTAATAACACCTCTAATTCTTCTGATTTATTAGATGTATATTGTATGTTTTGATGTAGTATTTTTAATTTTAAAATATTTGACTCTATTGCTCTATTTTTCATACTGCTTTCTTTCCTACCTCTAGGTACTAAAATTTTTGGTCTTTTTTGTGTGGACTTTCTGTTTCTGGTGCTTCTTGCCATGAGTTCAGGTGATGGTGTCGCTACTGTAGTTGATAGTGGTAGTTGTACAGATGCTTCATCTGATGTATTGTGTCCCTGCTTATGTCCAATGAACAAATGCTAGCACTATCTTTTTTCTTGGCAGCACTTGCTGCTGCTTCTTCTGCTGCACCATTAGAAGTAACCATTTCTTCAGTCTCTGCTTACATGAAGGAAGGAACTGGAAGAACAGAAATTTCTTTCCCTTGGTTGGCAGATGCTTCCAGCAACATGCTAATGTTTTGACACAGAAACTTCTTGCCCCTGTTATTTAGGTGCATGCCATATTTCATGTAACAGTCTCTTTGCATGGATTTCATATTTATAAAATGTGAATTTTGGTAGGCCTTACAAATCTTTGAATATTGCCTGTTTGCTTTTTTTATTTCCATGTTTACAAATTACCTTTCCAAAAGGTTATGCCTATGTGAATTTTCGCTACAAAGACTGATTTGTCTTCTGTAGAATTTAATATTTCCTTAAGGTTTTGTGTTGCACTAGAGATCGTTTTTGTAGACATTATTAGCTCCAGCTATGACAACAATATTTCGATATTTTTCAGTTTCTATGTTTTTTACGACTTCTTGAATAGGTGCACCTGGTTTGACAATACCAGTTGCTTGTATTCTGTCTGTAACATAATATTTTTGCAATTTCACATCCATGGCTATCAGAAAATATTTTTACTTTGATATTGTCTTCATGTTTATTGATGAATTTTCTGGTCGAGTGCTTCTTACCAGTACTATGTAATCAGGCATGTTGTTGTTTTCACAGTTTTCCATGGATTCTGCATGTATATCTCAACCAAGTGCATGAAAATGATTATTTATTACCACAGGGTTTTTGTAGTCACTGGGTGTCACATGAACAATTCTTTTTGGCCTAGTAAATTTTTGTTTCCGTACTGTTTTGGCTGTTATATCCATTTCAGTGCACTCATTTATTGTCGGTAAGACACCGAGACTGCTTTTATTAACACGGTCCACTGCATTTGTTGTTTTTATTACTTTTTCACCACTTTCTACCATGCTCTCTCCTACCTGTGCTCTCAATTCGGCGTTTTGCTTGTTTTGTCAATCGAGAAATTAGGCCTACTACACACCTTTCTCAGTTCGGCATTTTCATTTCCTAAACGCACAATGTCACGTCATAGACTTGATACACGTTCAATTAGCTTCACTATTTCACTGTTATAATTTGTATTTCTTCCATTTTTCACTGCACAAATATAACTTTTATTCACTTTATCACCACAAACAACTGCTCCGGACACAATGATCTCATATCATTATTTCTGAAGACCTTAATGTCATTCTACAAATCATCAAGATTTTTTCAATTATATCAATATCTAAGGTATACGTTTGAGCAATATTAGCTGCACATTTTAAGAAATTAGATATAAAGCTTTCACTTTATGCCTTTGATGTCAGGAAATTAAAACAAGCTGACATTGAGTGATAAATGTCTGAACTACCTTCTATCTCACTAATTAATCCAACAATGGAAATCCAGGTTGGTATGTCAATAATGGAGAATAGATGACAACTCACTGAACAGACAATTACTGAGCAACAGACGGAGACATAAAATAGACAATCACTTTCACACAACTTAAATTTGTGGAAGTTACTAAGGGCAGTGCAGTCCAATGACCACACACATTACAGCACAATAGCTTTATTGATGTTGTCAACACAGAATAAAAACATCAACTGATTCAAACATGGTAGATCATATAAAAAGTAGCACACCAAAAATTGTCATGAAGATGTACCACTAGGATTGTGACCATTGTTGATACACATACTTGAATTGGTGGATAGTGCCACCACACAGTACCCCCACCCTCCCCTCAGTATGGAGTACTCCTGAGAGCTATGGGGAGGAGGGAAGAAAGAGGACACACACGCAGGGGGCATCACACACACGGTGAATTCTGTTGTTCCATCCGGTAGTACAGGAGGGGGAGGTAGCTGACGTGCGGTAGGTCCTCAAATGATGAAATTTTGTAATCAAGAAGCAGTGTGAAATTTCACGAGAGTCGCCGGCTCGAGCGGGAGCCACTGACCGGAACTATGACTAGCACAGTGCTTGACAGGAGCAGGAAGGCCCGAGCCTCGGAAGGAATGGAATCACGGACCAGCAGGAAACATTTAATAAGCCTGCGTTTAGAGGACAATGTGCACATTAGGAATAGGTTATTGTCGCGCACCACAACCGACTTGTCTTTTGTGAGTGGGGGTGAGACGGTGACGGAGAATTAATGCAGAAATCAGAGGGGGGAGGGGATGGGAGAATCCTCTGAAGGGGGAGGGTAGAAAGGAGGAAGAGGAGTCACTGACCGAAGGAGGTGCGGGACTTGATGGCGAAGGAGGGGGGGGGAGTGCAGGAGAGAGAGGGAGGGGGAGCCTCGAATGAGGAGAAGGAAGAGGAGGGAGCCTCACTCTCCGGAGGGGAAGCAGGATCGAGGTGTGCGGGCTTCAGGCGATTAATGGAGACAGCAGAAGGTTCGCCATTGAGGAGGATGGTGTAAGAGTTTGCTGCAAGAAGGAGGACCGGATAAGGACGAGAGTAAGGAGGCTGTAACAGCGGGTGGATGGTGTCATCAAGCAAGAACACGAACTCGCAAGTCTGCAGGTCCGAAGGCACCCTTACAGGCGGAGGAGAGTGGCTGGCAGGTGGGGAATGGGAGGCCGTAGCACAGATGAGGTGGATTCGATTGACTAGTGAAAGGAGATCCTCCAGCGAAGCGGTTGGGGATGGGGCGACAAGCTTGCCCAGTAAGGTGAGCTGTTGCCCGTATAAAAATTCCACAATGGTGCCATGCAGATCCTCCTTGTAAGTCAAACACAGGCCATGGAGAACCAAAGGAAGGGTGTTGAGCCACAGAGACCCGTGGCACCGAAGGGCCGTTTTTAGGATCCAATTCCACCGCTTCACAAGCCCATTGCTCTGGGATGATAGGTAGTGGTGTGGATCCGGCAGATGCCACAAAAGTGGCAGATATTGGTGAAAAGGGCACTCTCAAATTGGCGTCCCTGGTCAGTTGAGATGACTGAGTGGCAGCCAAAGCGAGCAATGCATGTAGAAATTAAAGCACAAGTGACAGACTTGGCAGTGATGTTAAGCAGAGGTATGGCCTCCATCCACCTTGTGGTGCAGTCGATCATAGAAAGGATGTACGGGTAACCATCAACTGGCAGCAGAGGGCCAACATGATCCAAGTGGACGTACTGGAATCTGCCAGATGGAGAGGAGGGAATGAACCAAGTGGAGGGCAGGTGTGAGATGCGATTTTGTTCCATTGACTCACGACACAAGAGTAGGCCCAGGCCTGGCAATCCCACCTCATATCACACCAAACAAAACGCTCGCACAACAGGCGTGTCAAGGATTTGACATCCGGGTGTGAGAGCTCGTGCAGCTTGTGGAAAGTGAGACGTTAAAGAGAGCGGGCAATGAGTTTGCCCATCGAGTCATTGTACCATACCTTGCTGGTGATGCCCGGAAAGGTGGTGCAGATGGCATGTAAGGATGGTTAAAGAGCTCAATCACAGTAGAGACAGCATCGATCCGAGAGAGAAAACCCACCACCACATTATAGAGCCCTTGATATAACGAACGTCCATTGTGAATTGTAATATGTAGTCAAGGCAGCGGAAGTGCCTAGGAGGTGGATTAGCTGGAGGATTTTTTATGGCAGCAACCAGCGGTTTGTGATTGGTAAGGGGCGACCTTCAAGTTCTACACAGAAATACTTAATGGCCTCATAGATGGCAAGAAGTTCCCTGTCAAAGTCCGAGTACTTGCATTGTGCATTGTTTAATTTTTTGGTAAAAAAAACTGCAGGGGACAGATTACACCGTTGTGAGATTTGCTAAGAACTGCATTGATGGTGGTGTTGCTCGCGTCTATAGCGAGAAAAACTTCCGTGTCGGCATGCGGATAAGCAACCGTGATTGCTTCAGCAAGTAATTCCTTGAGTGCATTGAAGGATTCGGTCATTTGGTCCATCCAGGACACCATGCGGTCACCTGACGTGTGCTTGCCAGCCAACATGTCTGTAAGGGGGGCCTGAACCTCAGCCGCATTGGGCAGGTGCCGCCTGTAGTAGTTAATGGTGCGAGGAACCTACGAAGCTCTTTGTAAGTGAAAGGGCGTGTGATGTTTTGCACCAAGTTAACCTTGTCAAGGGGGGGTACGGGGTGCGACACCCTCCGACAAAACTGTATACTCAAGGAACTGTATCGAGGGGAGTTGCAGTTGGCATTTGTCATCATTCAGCTCGATTCCTGCTTCGGCCAGCCCATCAAAAATGATTTGCAAATATTTTTTGTTTTCCTCAAACCAGGAGCTGAAAATCAGAATGTCGTCTAAGTACACGAAGCCAAATTTTAAGTTCTGTAAAACATCATTGATAAACCATTGCCAGGTTTGTGTGACGTATTTAAGTCTGAAAGGAATGAAACAATACTGGAAAAGGCCGAGCGGGGTAGTGATGGCCATTTTTTCAATGTCTTCAGGGGCCATTGGAATTTGATAGTAAGCATGCTTGCAGTTGACAACTGAGAAAACTTTAGATCCAGCAAGTAATTTGGAAAAATTGGTGATGTTCAGAATCAGGAAGCAGTCCATAATAGTCTTAGCACTGACCTTGCAATAGTCACCGCAAATGCACCATGTGTCGTCATTTTTCTTTAATTGTGAACGGTTGACACCCAACTGCTATAAGATCGCTCGATCACACTGGTTGACAGTAGTTCAGATAATTGTGCGTCAACTGCGGCCAATTTTTTGGGACACAGAGGGCGCGGTTTAGAAAACGAAGGGACACTGTCAGTGAGGCGCAGTCTGTAAAGCTGTCACGTTCGTGATGACAGCTACTTGCAAGGTAGGTGAGGGCGTGGCACTAGGTGCGAAGGACGTGGTAGGCGCAACGGCAGAATGACAGCCAGCAGAGGTGGGCGTGGCAGCAGCATGCTGTGCAGGTATCACAGAAGCCGGCAGCGGTGAAGAGTTAGCGGCAGTAGCTGCGGGCGGCGTGCGTGTAGCCAGCCAACTGTAAGCAGTTGTTGCGGAAGCTGTATGAGAGAATGGCGGTGCTGGCGAAGCGACAGCAGACGAAACACAAGCTGTAGGTGACAAGGTGGCCACTGGGGGCATGCGAGTCGGCACGAGTGGCGCCGGCACAGCGGCGGTGGCATTGCCTGGAGTTAATGAGGCTGCCGTAGAACAGTTGAACTGCTACTGTGAATTCTTGGTGTGCACGGTGGCCACAGGTGGCGGGCAGGCGGGTGTACGTGGCATGGAGGAGATGGATGCGGTGAGCGTCGGAACTGGAGAAAAAGAAGCCAGAGTACTGGGGTTGGGACGCAAAGCATGCGCAGCGGAGTGGGTGGCTGGCGAGGCAACACGAGCTGGAGGTGAGACAGCATTGCCAACATCACAGCAAGGGCCGGCGAACCGGTCGGTGCAATTAACCTCTGTAGGATGGCGTGCCCGTGAATGCTTCAGGGGATTTGTGGGAAGCAGTAGTACTGACGGGCACACACTGAGACAGTTCACAAGAGTTTGTTGAGACAGGGACAGTGAACACAGTGGACTTGTTCAGGAAAGTCACTCGTGGAGCACATGCACAACCGTCTGTTTTGTGCAGAGTTCGAGGACGCAACAGTTTGTTGAGCACGCGAACGAGGCAGGAGGTTTCTATTGTCTTTGCATACCTCCATGTATGAGTGGGGCGGTGCAGGAAAAATAATCAGAGAAGGCAAAAGAGCCGAAGTAGGAGGGGGTTCACTGGGAACACAAGGCAAAGCAGCACTGAGACTAACCTGTTATTTGTGTGGCATGGGGCAGGACAGCTGCTCAAGGACTTGTCTTGCAGAGTCGAGTGCAGATTGATTTTCAGCCAACCGCCAAGACAGGTTGAGCCATTTGCATCATAACTGTTCCACTTGTGCATGCTTCGAATTAAACTTATCAATGGCACTTTGTAGTTTGGCCACAGTGTTTGAGCACTCACGAATTACACTAAGGCGTTCACGGCATAATTGCACTTGTTCCACATGTAACATGTCAATGGTACTACCAAGTTCGGTGACAGTGTCTAAACACTCACAAATTATACTAAGATTAGCACACCGATAAAAGTATGAAATGAGAGAAAGTCAATTCCGAGAATAGGCTCAGGAACACTGGCAACTAGAAAATCCCATTCAAACATGTGCGAAGGTGAGATCCTGACTTTAAGAGTTGTGGAGCCTGAACAGTGAAGTTGCTAGCATTGACAGATCGGAGAAGCATGTTGGCTGGTCTCACAGGGTTCGGAGACAGTCCAGCAGGCAGAAGTGAGACATCAGCACCAGTGTTGGTGAGGAAGTTTATGCCAGAGTTCATATCCGTAACATATAGATGAGCACCTGCAGTGTTGATGGGACACACAGAGTGGAGAGTAGGTAGGCGACTGCAATCTTCGGGGCAGGCAATGGCGCCTAGACCAGCCCGCCCACCTTGTTTGGGTAGCTGCAAGGGGACCAACACTTCTTGCAGCGCTGCCAAAATAGGCGTGAAAAAAGCAATATGGGTAGTGAGGTCACGTGGCCTGCAGGAAACGTGAAGGGGAAGTGGGCGTGTCCTCTTCACCGAGTTGATGCCCTCCAGTGCTGGCAGTGGTTGCAGCATTAAGCTGACGATGCAGCGCGGAATGCCAGGCGGATCCACGATCTCTTTCGGGAAGCAGGAACGGCCCCACGCGAAGTTAGGTGGGCGTGGTTCGAGGCTCGGCGTAGTAGATTGCACGGGAGGAGATACTTGAAGATGCACTTCATGTACTCGGTTCGCAATGCGAATACACTCACTGGGAGACTCGAGCGCACTGTAGATTATTGCTGTTTGCATGGCCAGAGGGACTTGTCCAGATTGCCATGAGCGAGGGGTCAGGCATGACCTGCTCACTAACCAAGAGCCAAACCATAGTTCAGATGGATGTTTGTCACCAAGGTTCTCCTCTTCAATTATGTGTCGAAGAGTCTCCATAGACAGCATGACACACTCCAGTATTGTCTTTTTAGCACTGTCATAGGGGTCCTGACTGGGGGGAGAGGTAATCAGGTCACAAATCAGATCCACATGATCGTGCAGCGAAGTAATTAACAGAGGTAGCGAGCAGACCCATCCAAATTGTAATGCTCGATGAGAGCAAACCAGGTGGAGTCGAATGAAAATTGAGGCAGCTTCGGCAGACGACCTGGTGGTAGATAAGGAGGCGAGCCAGAAAGTGGCGGAGGTAATGCAGTGTCGGCGTCATAAATCAGCAAAGGCGCGGTAGAGGCGCCAAGCGGCGCCGGAGCAACTGTTGAAAGTCCGGCAAAGTTCAGGTGTAAAAAGGGACCACTTCGTGTCATGGAAGGCACACCTGAAGGCACAGCGCACGGTAGCACATGCTGTGTAGCACACACATTTGCAAAGTTGGTACAGTGGGCGAAACTGTGCGGGTCGTAGGAAGGATCCTACCGGAGAATGTTCACAGGATGCACTGAGGGAGGCAGCTGAACCGGTACAGAGGTGGGGAGTGAGCTGCTGGAGATAAACTTGCATAAGGACATGCACTCGTAAAATTAGCACAATGTTCAGCACAAACTTGTGTACAGTAACTAGGTTGACGAAGTACAAATAGTAGACTTTGATGCACAGCACTCGAAGAATCAAAAGTTCATAGCCCACCTGGCTGCCGGAGGCTGGGCACGTGACTGGTGGAGAGATACATTGGCGTACTCACCGTGGTGGCAGGCAGTTGCATGTTTGAATTTTGCACAAAGTCTATGTTATAGCTGGCATTGTCCAAAGCACAAAAGAGCTGAGAGTGCTTGAACAGTGGAGTGGCATAAAAAGGAGCATTTGAAAGCGTCTGTGGAGTGACAAAGCCAGAATCACATCACTGAGGCACAGCATTGTTGATTTGCGGTGATGTGAATATGTCTGGACAAGTGCGGCAGTCTGGCATTATGCGAACTGCTAACACTCATGAGAATGCTGGAAACCACAGGTTGCTGAGGAAGTACGAGCCCAGGCGGCAGTTGCATGGGCGTCGACATGTTGCACTTGGGCGTGGAATTGTTAACGTACCAAGTGCAAGGGAATTACGGTCGAAGGAACACGCCAAAAACTGCGGGACAACAGGTGGAACTATTTCTTCATGATTGACTTGCCCAACAATATCAGCAGTTCTTATGCAATATCATCTACTCCAGGGGCCTTGTTTTGACTCAAATCCTTGAGTGCTCTGTCAAATTTTTCCACATATCTACACTTCTCACTTCTGAATCATAAAGAAATAGTGTCTGGTTGTGTGGGCAAATAATATCACACCTTGGGCTGCCCCACAGAAGTTGAGTGAATGGATTGATCATGTGTTCATTGGAGAAGGAGGGAGGGGGAGCGGGGAAGGTGAACAAACATAAGGCGAGGTTTCTCTACAGCAAGACACTTAGCATGCGTAAAACATTAGAAATGAAGAGCAAAAATGAGAAATTCACACTCATTCTTTCCTGCTCCCCATGTCAGAAGTGCTTCAGTTGGATTCGAAGAAAAAATGAAATAAATAAATAAAACTACTCATCAATAATATTGTCAGACAAACTCCATTTTTTCCGTAATAGGCAGAACCACCACCCATTTGAGGAGTCAGATGAGCTGCTACTGTTGGCACTAATAAAACTCTCTTTGTAAGCTTTCATAATTTTTCATATGATTTCAAATGTGTTGTACAATTATTGAAGCATAAAGTAAATATATTACAAATTCTGGATTTTTAATAATCCATTACATCTTTGTGGTGAGTTGTAAACTGCCCTCATTATATTGTTTAATTCCAACCTGGAGTTCCATTATGACATCTATATAATTCATTTTTTGACAGTGTACACTAGACATACATCAATTTCATGCCGCCCAGTCTACATCTACATACATACTCCGCAATTCACCGTAAGGTGCGTGGCGGAGGGTACACTGTTCCACTACTAGGTATTTTCTTTCCTATTCCACTCCCAAATTGAACGAGGAAAAAAAGAATGCCTATATGCCTCCATACGAGCCCTATTTTCTTTTATCTTGTCTTTGTGATCTTTACGCGAAATGTAAGTAGGCGGCAGCAAGATCGTACTACACTCAGCTTCAAATTCCGGCCCTAAGTTTACTTAACAGAAATTCACGAAAAGAACATCGTCTTTCTTCCAGCAATCCCCAGTTGAGTTGCCGGAGCATTTCCGTGACACTCGGGCATTGGTCGAATCTACCGGTAACAAATCTAGCTGCTTGCCTCTAAACCGCCTGTATGCCTTCCTTTAAACTGATCTGCTGCGGGTCCCAAACACTTGAGCAATACTCAAGACATAGCGTTTTATACGCGGTCTCCTTTACAGTCCTCAGATGTGCCTAGTCCATCATTGTGTAGTCAAAAGAAACTGCTATCTGCCATTGTAGTAAGGATTAGTATATGTTGTGTTTTCAAATGCACTGCTTGCATGTAACAATGTTTTCTTATGTGCTGCTAGAAGAGCCATCTTCCCATTTACCCAATTCTGTAACAAAGTCGTAACACCTCAAAAGTCATTGTTAAGGCTTGGCAGTGTCTTCTGCCAGGTACAACATGCTTTCACAGACAATGTAACTAGCTCTAGAGCAAAAAATGCCATTTTATATCATTATTAATTTTCTAGCTGCTAAACTTGCAGCCAAGCTATATTTTTCAGGGATAGCAGTTATAGCAATTAATTAGGGATGATTCAGTTACAATATTCAAAATTGGAGATGATTACTTCAATATAATTAGAAAACTTGTCTGTTAAATTAAAAAGAATCAACAATGAATTCTGTCCACTTCATAAATTAAAAATAATAATAAGAAGAAGAAATATGAAAGATTTAAACAATGCCAGTTTTTGCTGAACATAGAAATCAACTTGCCCTTTCACTCTCCTGATCTGCCCTCTAAATAAACAAAGAGAACAAATGAAGACAAAAGAGTACATGAGGTGGAGGGAAGACACATTACACAATTGCAGTGTACTCATGCAAACCTGCATAGCAAAGTCACTACGGTCTGCTCTTCCTAAGCTGAACATGTGTGGTAAAAATTTGCTGTATATTCCCAGTGTATGTGTTATTATGTTATTGAATTCTCCTCGTCACACCCACCAGCATTATAGATGTTCATATTGTGTAGTGTTACTGGGAGATTTGTGAACTATTTAGGAATGTTTCTCGGTTAATAACCGTAAAGATTAATACTAAGTCACCCTTTTGAAGTAAAATTCAGTCTTCTTCCTTCTTCCCTATATAGAATTATGCCGTAAGAGGTCCAGCTAGTCTGTACCCCAAGCATATACCTTTAGTTTTCACCTAATGAAGACATCAGAATTTCTTCTCTGAAGATTGTTTCAGAGTGAGAAAGTAGAGAGAGACAAAAATATTATAAATAACTTGTCTCAAACTCGCACCGGAATGGAGACCAGTTCTAAATTCCCGTGAATTCGTGCATGCGCAGTAGGCAGCGCTAATGTACGCATGCGCAGAAGTGAGTATTGCAGGAAGCTTTCTGCTTGTTATTTGTGTATGACATTCGTGGTTAGACTGATTTGTGATTTCAGACTTCCGTGTTGCGGATTTTCCCTATTTTACAGTTAGTATATTTTTATAAATGCAGTAATTAAACAAAAAAAACACGTGTTTTCCAGCAGACTTTTATACTATGTGTTTATGATAATGAGTTTTTACATTGGTTGCTTCATACTGTAGAAATGAAATAGAGAACCGTTGAGTCATTACTCAGGCGTACTGGGAGGAAAGTTGTTTGTATAACCCACACAATCTCTTTATCATAATAAGTTATGTCAGAAATTGTTTATTAATCAATGATGTGCGTACAACATCACAGACAGCTGTTCTTCAAAACAGGTAACGTCCTTCCTCACAAAGTTCCGATTTTGTCGTGGATTTCTGGGACTCATCTCTTTTATTAGCTGAGAGTATATTTATTCCCTCGCCTTCCTTCTTTCCGGCGACAGTCGCATCCAACATCTAGTTTTCGTCACTGCTGTGCCGTAATCTTAAGATTTACTGTCACAGTTCCAAAAAAATGTGTCCTATGTACGAAATGCTGTATAAATGTAAATTCAGACGGACATATACATTTGCAACCCAAGTCGTAATATAAAACTGTCGCGCTGTCTGAGACTCCATGTCACGAATTGCGCAACCACTCCCGCCGAAGTTAAAGAGTCCTCCTTCAGACATTTCTGTGCATTTTGTCATTGACATAAGTTAATTTACATAGTGTGTAAGTCTAGGAACCAATAACGTAAGTAGTTTGGCCGTTAGCTACACAAACTTTCAACCTCACTATAAAACGAAAGTGTTGGGTCTGTAATTGAAAGCAGTAGTGACTCAATTCTGTGCTAACTAGATAAGAGAAAAGATATACTTAATAAAAAATGGCAACTTCACATTCAATATGAACCGTGAGCTCACAGAAATAATTTAAATGTCAACAGGAAATCACAGCTTCCCTCGAGTTCTTGTGTGGTATGAACAAACGATTAGTGGAGCTCTGTTTTCTTCGCATTTCATGCGCGTTATTGCTGTCTATTACGCAAGCGCAGATTCGCGTGAAGGAATATCCGCCATGCATCGTATTAATAGGTTTACGTGAAGCAGTACGTAGTTACAGATAATCACACTTGTGGCGTTGCTGCATAGGCATACGCCTCAGGTATATCGTGTAATATGGCTTTAAGACGATGGCGGACTCATAAAAAGACTCAAAATCCAAAGTCGTCTTATACGACAGCACAGAAAAAAAGCGGCTATAGCGAGGCTTCGACCTCCAAACGATATATATCGAAGCAGTTATGTATAGAAACGATAGGTATCGAACAGCCGAATGTTTGATTTTTACGAATATAGCGACGAGTGGATATACACAGTACAAGAAATCGGCTTCGGGGGAAATCGGTTGTATGTCACGTGACCACCCCCACTACTGCCGCCCGCCGCTGCTGTTTATGTTCCGCCGTATTTGGATCGTATCGTGTGTTTGACTCAAGAGATGGGAAAAGTGAAACATCAGACGGTTTCGAAACGAATGAAACCGTATCATCTGTGGTTTCGAAACACTGTTTCGAAACCATGAAACCGTCAAGCAATGTATGTTTTGACATGAAATCTCGTTCTAGGAGGGCAATATTTTTCACTCTGTGGACAAGGGTACATACAAGAACCTGTCAACCATAGAGTATATATTTACTTCTTGGTCTGTATGGAACATGTTGATAAAGATTTTCTCCCGTGTTGTTGATGTTGCCAACATAGTGACACGAGGCCGCCGGTATGATAGGTAAAAGTTTACCCCGTTAGGCACTCACAAACTGCAATACGGCACGCATATTATAGTGATGGATCATAAATGCTACTTTCTATACATACTAAATAAATTATAGGGAATAAAGGGCACATTAAATAATCACTAGTAATGCTATGGAATTACAAAAATAATAAAGTAAGAGGCAAGTTCACCACTTGTACGTCTTGACCGTTACACCACAGCCGCAATTCTTTTAACATGAGTGTCAAAAAATTATAACGACAGTAGGTAACTTCGTTTTCGCTCATAAGAAACCAACTCTTTAACACGAGATTAAATATGCAATCTACCCTTGTTAGTATAAAAAATGTCATTTCAGGCTTCATGTTGTATCTTATTTTAAAGATTGTAGTTTCACTCGTGTGTCTTTAATATGGTAGATAAACCTAGAATTTAACCGGTTTTTCAATGCCAATAGTGAACGTTCTTTTACATTTATAAAGCAGACATTACGTCATTTCGGAATACAGCAGTCTCTTGCAAACGAATCAGTAATCATAAGCTGCAGACTCAAGAGTGTCAACTACAAGTTGACACTGTCTAAATGGTTTATATACCAGTAAGTTATATGTGTATCTGTGTGGAGCTTCAGTAAAATGAAACACCACATTTCGATACCATTAGTCTGTTCCGCGTTTCTGCATTAGTGGTTTGAAACACCGGTGTTGTGAAACCGACATGAAATCGTAAAACCGACACGAAACCGTGAAACCGACACGATACCGTGAAACCGACAGGAAGAAACGGTTTCAGTGTATCGACCGCGAATGTGATCTGAAACAGAACGGAATGAAACCGCATGGTTTCGAAACCGTGACAGATGCCGGTTTTGAAACACTGAAACAGTTGTGTGTATCGAAACCTGGTTTCGAAACGATGAAACCGTAGCCAACTCTATTTGACTGTGCGGAATTCGTAAAAATGGCTCTGTGTGAAGTTGGCGGGAAAACTTTTACGTTGAGTAAAAATTTGTACCAGCACCTGAGAGCATTCCACAACATAGACGGAAATTTGAAGGAGCACAGACAAGTGTTTTCTGTGTTTTACATGTGACGAAATGTTTACCAGTGTAGCTGCTCTAAATCGTCACAAAAAGACACATACAATGGCTCCTAAAACGATGAGTAAAATCTCAAGAACAGTACTGTTCATTTTCTTATTTTTATTGTGAACAATGCCATAAAGTTGCCAGAGGAGGATATTAGCATTTAAATTTTATCTGTAGCCTGGTTAATAGCATTTTATGTGATGTGATTGTCTCATGTAATTACTGTATATAGGCTACCATGTATGTTAAACAAATGCTTTCTGGTACCACAAAGTAAAGTAGTATAGGTTATGAAATTACCACACAAAAACTCTATCATGTATTAATTATTATTTTCGTGTTTTAATGAATAATGTATCTTATCGATAATAGGCATAGTTTCTTTTATTATCCTGTATGTAATACAGCATCTTGTAATACGTATTCCATTGACACAAAGAATATCATTTAAAATGATAGAGAGAGAGATATTAACTGGAATCGGATCTGAGAGCATTGTTCATAATACAAATAAGAAAATGAACAGTACTGTTTATGAGATTTTCATTGCCGTTTTAGGAGCCTGTGTACGTCTTTTTGTGACGATTTAGAGCAGCTACACTGGTAAACATTTCGTCACATGTAAAATACACAAAATACTTTTGTCTGGGCTCCTTCAAATTTCCGTCTATGTTGTGGAATGCCTTCGGGTGCTGGTTCAAATTTTTACTCAACCTAAAAGTTTCCCCGCATACTTCACAAAGAGCCATTTTTACGAATTCCGCACAGTCGAACACACGAGGCACGATACGATTCAAATGTGGCGGAACATAAACAGCAGCGGCGGGCGGCAGTAGTGGGGGTGGTCACGTGACAAACAACCGAGTTCACCCGAAGCCGATTTCTTGTACTGTGTATATCCGCTCGTATATAGCGTGATTTAAGGGATGTGGTTAGGCAGGAACCTAAGAGTACAGCTTTCTGTGTAATTTACAAGAAAGCTTACACTCGAAGTAGCTCTGCCTGAAATGATAGATATCGAACGTACAACTGTAAATCGATTTAATGTTTCTGAATACCTAACCTTCTTAAGGCTATGCTTACAGATAACTTTTTTAAAAGTGAAAGTTAAGTTATTGTAGTACGTGAGGGCGCATAGCGCCCGAATCTCCGGTGCAGAAACATTCGTTTTTTTTCCATAAATATCGTTTCTAAATGAAGCGATTCGATATATATCGTTTGGAGGTTGAAGTCGCTCTATGTAGCACATCTGCGAAATCACCCTGAAATTTACATTATGGAGGAAATATTTACGAGAACAAAGGTTTGCGCATTTTTTTTTTTAATATTCGCTTTTCGAGGGTACATACAGTAACCTATATGCCATAAAAAGGAATAGAATTAATTACTTTCCAATGCAGCTTGATTTTCCAATGTCGCTTGTCAAAAACAATATATCCAGAGTCGCACTGAAACGATTAGCGTATATTTACGTACTGAGCATTGGAAGTGTTAAAATATTTCGGAGCTATACGCAACAATTCCTTCGAAATCCTTTATCTTCTACTCTCGGGCATTTTCGTGTGGTTTCACCCGCAAAATATGTGCATAGACTCGATTAAATGTCACAGTGTAAATAATAATAATAATAAAGTAAAATTAAAAAAAAATCTTCTTCAGGAATGGATAAAACGTAGCACTACATGCACGAAAGTTCAAAAGCAGACTGCAAACACAGCAACAAAGGGTGAAATCCAGGTGTACCAATCACGAAAACTACTTATGGAGGCTTCTAGCGGCAATTTTTCGGAACTACCATTCACAAAAACTACTGATGGCGGCTTCTAACGGCATTTTTTGGAACTTCCTGAAGCTTTGCCTCCGAAACTAAGTCGCAAGCGTAGTTTTAGATCACGAAAACTGAAAAAAAGTGCTGCTGCATTAGGGTAAATGAGGGTCATCTTAATAGTCCAGATATGTGCTTAAACTATAAAATTATAATGAAAATTTGTACCTAAAGTTATCTGAAGGTCGTTTTATCTGCGGAAATAAACGGTAGTTCCAAATCTTATGAGCATGAATAAAATTAGCACCTTGTAGCACTTCAATTATTTGTGACAAATACACAATATTATCCGCATGTCTGCCTCGCAGACTCACGTTTACATGAACCCTAGCCTTGTAGACTCACCACAGTGCTCACAAAGAAGTGAGTGTACAGCATGTCAGTTTGTAAACACAGTATACAACAGTGGATAGGCATGAAAGTGCGTAGCAAAGTCAGTAACAGGGTAAACAGACAATTAACAATGGAGGAAATCAGTCATGAATTAATTCTTCTGTAAGAGAATCATTCACTGCTACACTACTGGCCATTAAAATTGCTACACCAGGAAAAAATGCAGATGATAAATGGGTATTCATTGGACAAATATATTATACTAGAACTGAATGTGATTACATTTTCACGCAATTTGAGTGCATAGATCCTGAGAAATCAGTACCCAGAACAACCACCTCTGTCCGTAATTACAGCCTTCATACACCTGGACATTGAGTCAAACAGAGCTTTGATGGCCGGCCGCGGTGGCCGAGGGGACTGAGGCGCTTCAGTCACGGTCCGCACGGCCACTACGGTCGGGGGTTCGAATCCCCCCTTGGATATTTGTGCCGTCCTTAGGATAAGCTAGTTGATAGGTAGTTTGTAAGTTTAGGGACTGATGACCCAGTAATTAAGTCCCATAAGCTATACAAACAAACAAAAGAGCTTTGATGGTGTGTACAGGTACAGATGCCCATGCAGCTTCAACACGATACCACAGTTCATCAAGAGTAGTGACTGGCATATTGTGATGAGCCAGTTTCTCGGCCACCATTGACCAGACGTTTTCAATTGGTGAGAGATATGGAGAATGTGCTGGCCAGGGCACCAGTCGAACATTTTCCATATCCAGAAAGGCCCGTACAGGACGTGCAACATGTGGTCGTACATTATCCTGCTGAAATGCCGGGTTTCGCAGGGATTGAATGAAGGGTAGAGCCACAGGTCATAACACATCTGAGGCGACCGAGATGTGTAACCAATGGCACCCCATACCATCACGCTTTGGTGATATGCCAATATGATGACCAATACACGCTTCCAATGTGCGTTCATCGCGATGTAGCCAAATACAGACGCGACCTTCATGATGCTGTAAACAGAACCTTGATTCACCAAAAAAAATGAGTTTTGGCATTCGTGCACCCAGGTTCGTCGTTTCGTACACCATCGCAGGCGTTCCTGTCTGATGCAGCGTCAAGGGTAACAACAGCCATTATCTCCGAGCTGATATCTCATGCTACTGCAAACGTCGTCGAACTGTTTGTGCAGACGGTTGTTGTCTTGCAAACATCCCCATCTGTTGACTCAGAGATCGAGAAATGGCTGCACGATCCATTACAGCCATTGGAATAAGATGCCTGTCATCTCGACTGCTAGTGATACGAGGCCATTGGGATCCATCACGCGTTTTACTGCTGTTTGTGTATGAGAAATCAGTTGGAAACTTTCCTCGTGTCAACATGTTTTAGCTGTCGCCACCGGCGCCAACCTTGTGTGAATACTCTGAAAAGCTAATCATGTGTATATCACAGCATCTTCTTCCTGTCAGTTAAATTTCGCGGTTGTAGCACTCATCGTCGTGGTGCAGCAAGTCAGCGCAATTGCCTAGAAAGCAGAAGACACGGGTTCGAATCCCGGCTGGGTACACATTTTCAGCTTTGCCCATTCGCAGTTGATGTCATATATTCTGTTAATATAAACTATACTTTTCGTTTATTTTTTTGTAACTTTGGGACTTTCGATATTCAATCTCGCTAGGACAGCTCTGTGTTCACTAATACCTGTATCTGTTTTGATGGTCGTTATCTCAGGATTATCTGTTGCTAAGAGATCAAGTGTGTTTTGACATCCATTTACAATCCTAGTTAGCTTACGCACTAATTCTTCGAACTAATACTCAAGAAATGCCCTGAGTACTGTTCCGTACCGGTGCGAGGCGCCACAAGGGCGCAGCAGCGACCGGACGCTGTGGCTGCAGGTAAGGGCGGCCGCTACCTGCTCCTGCCCGGCCCTCGCACAATGAAACGGCCGGCACTGGGCCGGTGTAGCGCTTCTCACAAATACAGTCCACTTCTACCAGACATGTACTTTTATTTCTAAACGCCTTTCCTTTGCAACGAATGATTGCATTCGTCTGGACTGTGCAAAGAGCGAGGCAGCGCAGAATGTCCGCGCGTTTTGCGGCTGCCCACAAGTACAATTTCACGCGATGTTTTGTGCGTACCTGCTGATTTGAAAATGTAATTTCGCCAACAGATTGAGGGCAAATTAAAATCACCGCCTACTATTATCGTGTGGGTCGGGTATGTTTTTGTAATTAGACTCAGGTTTGCTTTGAACCTTTCTGCTATTGTATCGTCAGAGTCGGGAGGCTGGTGAAAGGAACCAATTATTAACTTCTTACGATTTTCATGTACAACATGTACCCATTGTAGCTCACAGGAACTAGCAATTTCAACTTCACACGGCGACAAATACGCGCCGGCCGCGGTGGCCGAGGGGACTGAGGCGTTCCAGTCACGGTCCGCACGACCACTACGGTCGGGGGTTCGAATCCCCCCTCTGGCATGGATATTTGTGCCGTCCTTAGTTGTAAGTAGTTCATAAGTAGTTTGTAAGTTTAGGGACTGATGACCACGTAGTTAAGTCCCATAGGCTCTACAAACATTTGAACAAATACGCCTCCACCTATTTTGTTTAATCTATCCTTTCTGAACACAGATCAGCTGAATTTATTTCCGGCCTACAATGATGTGTGTTTCGGTGCTTTCTATTACCAGTCCATTGCGTGAAAACCGCACATCAACTGCACTATCCATCTCCACAATATCTGCAATGGCAGCTTTTAGTGATTCACCCTATATTGCTAACCACATACATATGTCAGCGACAAAGGGGGAAAGAAACAGTAGCTACCAAAACAGTAGCTACCAGAGGTCCCCCCCCCTCCCGCCCCCACCAAACTATGACCTTCCCTCCCACACACTCACCAGATGTAAATGGTCCTGGATAAATATGGTTTTACGACGTAATATTGAAATTAAATATCTTATATTTCACGTTTTGTAATTTTTTTTATAAAGCGCCCCTCCCCCCCCCCCCCCCCCCCACACACACACACCGCGCTGACCAAAAGTACAAATTTTTCACTCCTCCCCCCTCTCCTCTGGTAGTTACTATTGATGACAACTAATACGCCCATAAAAATAACTTAGGGAGAAATCGACACCTTTTATCTAAGAAACACACTCTAATTCGTATTTTCTAACATCTTAGTATAGGCCAGAAGTTTTTCGAAATGCTGCGCACTTTTGAAAACTATTTATAGTAACACAAATCCAAGAATAATAGTACATATTTTAAGATAAATGTTATAAGCGGTTTCGTCGGTGGGGCCCAGAAAAAAAGTTAGTACCCAGTATAATGGAATCAGTCTCAAGAGTTCATTGTTTAACCTCCATTTATATTACATCATTTAAACACATTCGAAAGATATTAAATATGCTGATTTTGCAGTAATTAATATAATCTACGAAACACTGCAGCTAATAAAAATTTATACAAATGTGCAATAAACATTTTTGTTTCATTACTATTATTTGGGAAAGTTACCCAGAAAATTTGAAAATTCGCGAGAAACTGAAAGAGCTTTTTTTAATGGGATATCAATATCATACGTCTGATTGCCATAAGAATTTGCACATTCGACGTTCAAAGCTAGAGAAACGTTCATACGAAATAAAAATTTGAAAAGTTTCCAGATAAATTGGAAAATTCAGAAAAAATTAGAGATTTTTCTATGAAATATCAAAACCATTTATCTGATTGTGATAAAATTTTCCACGTTCGACATTCAAAGCGAGAGGAAGGTTTGAGTGAAGTAAAAGTTTGGAATTGTTGGCCAGAAAATAGGAAAATTTGTGGAAAACTAAAAGAGCTCTTTTCTTTGAGATATCAATATCAATCGTACGATTGCGATACAATTTTGCACATCTGACGCTCAAAGCAAGAGTATATACATATTAGCAGATGCAAAGCATTGCTGGGACGACTAGTGAAGTATGAAGCGTTAGTCTATTGCCGAGCCGCCATCTGACCTAGATGGTTATGACTCGGACTCTTAAGCCAGAGGTCTCGGGTTCGATTCCTCCTCTGGCACTTTTTCCCCCTTCTGTTTTATTTTCATTATTCCACCACTCGTTCAGAAAGTTTCCCAAACCTACATACATTATCTTTTAACAATTTAGTTACATTATTGAATAAAAATTATTTTCTTTTTGTCCAACAACACAATTCATGGCGGTGGGTTTTCCATTTTTCATTGTAACTTATATGGGGAGAAACATTGGGTTTTTAATCAGAATAACAAATTCAATTGGGGCACATTCAATTTTTATACACATAATAATTATAAAGAAGAACCGCAGTGATAATTATCGTAAAAACAAACAAAGCAGCCGGCCACGGTGGCCGAGGGGACTGAGGCGCTTCAGTCACGGTCTGCACGGCCACTACGGTCGGGGGTTCGAATCCCCCCTCGGGTATGGATATTTATGCCATCCTTAGTTGTAGGTAGTTCATAAGTAGTTTGTAAGTTTAGGGACTGATGACCCCATAGTTAAGCCCCTTAAGCTTAACAAACATTTGAACATTTTGAACAAACAAAGCAATAGTTTTTGCAACATCTTGCGCAACATATAAAAGTGGATTTTTTACAATCGCAGGGCGTTTGCAATAAATCTGTACAAAAACATGCCCCATTAACATTTACAAAAATGTTTCGAGTTTCTGATAATTTTGAGGCAAACCAGGCATATTGAATCATGTCTCGGAATATTGGTGACGATAACTGATGGTGAATTATATAATGAAATTTTATACAATCTTCCCGGGAACTGATTTCACGATTCTCCTATAACAATGTGCTGCAATTTTGCAAGCGCTTTATGAAATTTTTAACCTGCCTGTAAAAGTAAACATCACAAGGTTGTACCAAAGAAGTGCATTTTGGAGGTATGACTTTTACAAACCAAGTTGGCATATTTTCGTCATCTTGAAAAATTGCATCATATATCTCCATATTCGTTTGACCCCCCCCCCCCCCGCCCCCCAAGAGTCAATGAGAAGTAAAAATTTATTCTCTCTGACGTAAGATTTTAAACATTTCTGGAGAAATTCATGTATAAGACTGTTGTTAATTTTCCGGACTTCGATGATGTTACGATGACGTATTGGCATAGCCATCTATTAATTCGTGAATACGAGGTCCGAAACCAGTCGCTTCTTGTAAGCATATAAAGACATGTGGGAGCAGTTTTCCGGATAATGTTATTGAATATTGTCCGATGTACGAATGCGTCACTTTATTCAGATCCGACTTTTTTCACGAAAACTGTTATACTCCATTTTTAGTGAGAGTCCTGTTGAAAACAGATTGATATTGGCATCCTGAAACGATAGTATTTTTAATATTAAACAATATTCGAATGTCTATGTAAATATCTTTTTCTATAATTAAATTTGAATTGATATATTTTACATCGGTAAAAACATTTTGTACGCAGGAAAGATGTATTTACCTATTTGGTAAGTATTTAACACATAATACTCATGGTATTGAGGGATTAAACGGCACGACTGCCGAAGAAGGTCTCCGCAGACGCCTGGATGTCCTCCATTGACGCCGCCTCTTTTGTCGAAACCAGTTTCGTGGCCTTGCGTTTTGAAATTCTGTGCTTCTGTTTAAATGCCGTGATCCATCGGTCAGACGCCTTGAATTTGAAATCGACGAATTGTGCAGCCGCAGCCAATGCCCATTGCTGTAAATTTCTTGTCGTGACTTGCTGATATTGCTGTCTTGTTTCCACAAAAAGGTCGTAGGTCCACTAATCTATCACCTCAAAATTATCCATTCGCGTACCACCACTTTTAATATTCGTGGGAGACGAATCTCTTTGTGGTACTTCGAACAGTTCGTCGTTCTGAAATTCTTCGCAATCCTCGTGAGTGTGAATTAATTCCTCTTCAGTTACGTATGGTTTTTTTTTTCACCCAAAAGTTCCGATGTATTTTTATAAAGTTCTCCGGCCAAATACATACTATTTACAGTTATTACTTAAACGGAAGATACAGCTAATCATGACGTACAGAGTGATAACAAAGGAAAATGTTAGATGTTTATGTCACATCAATTATTATTATTTTGTCTCTGGCGCCCCAAGCAGGCCCTGGAAACAGCGTATCCCATCAAAAACAAAATTTACAAAAATGCAAGTCTCGCGATGAATTTCTTCCACCATAAAAGGCCCTGAGACAAGGACGTAGCCAAAGGGGGGGGGGGGGGGGGTCCTGACCGTCCTATAACCTAAACGATAAAATACTACTCAAACTTACGTTAAGGACAAGACACACACCCATGCTCGATGGTGGACTCGAACCTCTGAAGGGACTAAATGAAATAAGACACGACCTAGCTGCCGTGTAGTGAAACTACGCACTATCGACAGTCAACAAAGCCATCTATAGATTTTAATTTTCGGTACATCGATAACAGCATCGGCTATTATTGCCCAGTCCTCCATTAGTCGTTGGCCATTGTTGGCCTTACTCCGTTATTGTTATGTTCAGCACTACAGTGGAATGCTGCCGTTTATTTCTTTTGTGCTGTTAAGTTTCCAAGTAAGTTCATAACAAGAAAAAAGAGTAAAACCGACTTTCATTTGTCCACTAGTGTTATGGTAAGTTAAAATATGTACTACTTTAATAGCTTATTTGTCTATTTACGGTAGTGGAGTCGTTATTTGGAGTGGCAATATTTCAGTATAAGGCACCTCATTCAGTATGTGTATTACTTTTTAAAGTTATGTTTAAGAGCAATATTTTATCTAGAGGATGGATACGTTGCAATGCCAACAAGAGTAAAAGAATCAATAATTTGGAAATAAAAGTATAGACTTACGCTTCCTAAATCAATATGCAAGGTATTTATACTGATGCAAAATTTAATGCAGACAGGCTGACAGTCAGCGAGCTTGGTGACATGCAACCGGGTAAAGGTTTCATAAGTGTAGGCATAATTTCTCCATACTTAATTACGACATTCCTTACCTTAAAATACGTGTTTTTTCAAATGTCTTTCAAGCGCCGTTACATTTAAGCTGCCAGCTTTCGTAATATTGAAGTATAAATACAAAATCCACCAAATACGGCACATTTGCTTCCGATCGCCTGAATTGGAAGCTGCGCAACGCGATGTTCATTTGTTGCAGGCCACGTGATTGTGTGGCTAGCGAATCACAGCACAAAGAAGAATATCGTCGTCAGCCAATGAAAACCAAACCTCACCTCCGCGCAACATGCAAATAAAATTTTTTGACGTTGGAAATTAAATATGCGTTACTGTTTTTATACACGAAAACGCGCAATGTTTTGAGATGTGAAAATTAACGTGTTAAAATGTAGTTTCATTTAGTTTATTTTCGAAATAAATCTGCGGAAACGACGGACTATCCCGCTATATCTCGCCTTGCAGTGCGACTGCCTCCGTTTCGGCCTCACAATCCGGCACTATGGTTTTCACAAGTTGAAGCAAGTTTCCTTTGCGCTGGAGTGACCGCAGATGCCACTAAATTTGCGCTGGTGGTTAGTCAACTAGACCACCGTTATGCAGCTGAGGTCCAGGATATCATCACCACCCCACCAACTACGGAAGCTTACACTAAATTAAAAACAGAATTAATACGTGTGTCTGCTTCAGAAGAAGAACGTGTACGTCAGGTGCTCACTCAAGAGGATTTCGGCGATAGAAAACCTTCGCAGTATCTTCGCCATCTGAGAAGTAAAGTAGACTCTCGCACAGTACCTGACACTTTATTGCGCACCTTGTGGAGTAGCCAACTGCCAGCGCAAGTGAAAACAATTGTCGCATCGCAAACTAATATGTCACTCGACGCTGTAGCTGATTTTGCGGATAAGATCCAAGACGCAATTGTGGAAAATCCTAGCTCGGAAAATATAGCGGCGTGCCATGGTGCTTCGATGATAACTCGTTCTGATTATGACAATCTCTCTGGCAAAGTATATGCGCTGAGCAAACAATTAAGCGAGTTACTTTCAGAACGCAACAACGGACGTCGGTTCCGCAGCAGATCAAAGAGCCGTTCTTCAAGAAACACAACGTCGCATGAAGACTTAAATAATGAAACGATGTGTTGGTATCACAGACGGTTCGGAGAACGGGCACACAAATGTAATACGCCGTGCACTTATACCAGTGGTAAGCGACAAGCAGAAGTCATCGCCCCTAATAATCGTTCACCATCCGTTCGTCTCTTTATTACTGACCGCAAGAGTGGACGCAAGTTTTTAGTGGATACGGGCTCTGATTTAAGTATTTTTCCACGAACACAGCTTCATAAGTACCGACCGGCAATATCATTTTTACTTTTTGCGGCCAACAACTCCACGATAGCGACGTACGGCACACAATATGCTGAATTGGATCTCGGACTTAGACGTGCTCTGGCATGGAATTTTACGGTAGCCGACGTAACGGAACAGATAATCGGCGCAGATTTTCTAGCTCACTATCACCTCCTTCCGAACGTCGCCAAGGCTCGCCTCCTGGATAACATCACCGGACTTTCAACTGGTGGTTTCCGTCGCGACGCAGCCGTCTTCGACGCCAAGCTGATCCAGGTGGATGATGGGGGATACGCCGAGCTGTTGAAGCAGTTTCCTGGAATTACGAGGCCTCCAGGGGCACCTCAGAAGGTACGTCACGACACATTACTGTTTGGTCACGATAACTTGACGATTTGCGCGGTGGCTGCTGGGAGCTCCATTACGGACGCTGCGGGGAGTGAAGGGTGAGGGGGAAAGCAGCTTGCTGCAGTGCTGGAACCGTTACTCTAACAATGTGTACAGCAATCTTTCGTGTCAAGGATCATTGTAACGTTGGCAGCACTTGTAAATAAAAGAATAACTTTCGACTAGTACCGATATTCGCTGCTTGTGGCAGCACCAGCAAAATCGTCAAGTTATCGCAGCCAAATAGTACATTACATTAACACCACTGCAGGCCCCCCAGTGTCTTGTCGACCCAGACGGCTTACTCCTGATCGTTACGCTGTGACTAAGGCAGAATTTGATGCTATGCTGAAAGAAGGCATCATTCGTCCGTCTAGTGGACCTCGGTCGTCGCCTCTCCACCTAGTAAAAAAAAAAAAAAAAAAAAAAAAAAAAAATGGTGCGTGGCGTCCCTGCGGCGATTACCGCGCTTTGAATGCTAGAACAATTCCAGATCGCTACCCAGTGCCGCTGTTAAAAGATTACAATTATGCTTTACGCGGAAAAAAGTGTTTAGTGTTTTAGACTGTGCAAAAGCTTATACGCAAATCCCAGTAGCAGAGAGAGACATTCCTAAAACTGCCATTATTGCACCTTTTGGGTTATTCGAAAGCAAATTTATGACATTTGGTTTGAGGAACTCCGCCCAAACGTGGCAGAGATTTATAGATTCCGTATTACAAGGCCTCTCGTACTGTTTTGCATACCTGGATGATATACTGATTTTTTTCATCATCCCCAGAGGAACACAGACAGCACCTACTCGAAGTGTTCAAACGTCTAGACGATTGTGGTGTAGTACTGAACACATCAAAATGTATTTTTATAAATTACTTTTCTGGGACACCTTATTTCCTCAGAAGGATCACTGCCGCTACCAGACAAGGTCACAGCAATTCTTAATATTCCGGGACCAACTACTGCTAAAGAATTACGAAGATTTCTCGGAATTTTGAATTTCTATCGTCGACACTTACCGCACGCAGCCGAACTACAAGAACCGCTCACCACAGCGTTATCTGGTCCCAAAGTAAAAGGTAACACACCGGTGCAGTGGACAGAATCTGTGAATAAAGCTTTCGAGTCTCCCAAAAACAGCTTAGCAGACGCAGCACTCCTTGCGCACCCAGCATTAGATGCAACCCTTGCTCTCGTTGTTGACGCCAGCTCAAAAGCAATTGGCGCTGCATTACAACAATACGTAGAAGGAGCCTGGCAGCCTCTGGCTTTTTTCTCCAAGAAACTCACCTCGGCTCAACAAAGGTGGAGTACTTATGACAGAGAATTGTTGGCCGTCTTCGAAGCTATTCGATATTTTCTCCCACATGTGGAGGCGAGAGATTTCACGATATACACAGATCACAAGCCTTTGACCTACGCATTCCGGCAGAATAACTATAAATGTTCGCCGAGGCAGTATAATCAGCTAGAATTTATTGCGCAATTCACCACAGACATAAAACATATTTCCGGTCTTTAGAACATCGTTGCAGATTATCTGTCCCGAGTAAGCAGTACCAGTAACGCTGTGGATTTCAAACAGCTCGCGCAAGCTCAGAACACGGACCAAGAACTTAGTGATTGGTTAAAAAAATACCGCATCTGGCTTACAGCTGCAGCTCGTAAATATTCTAGCTACTGATGTCAAACTATATTGTGACGTTTCGAGTGGAAAAAGTCGTCCCTTCGTTCCTGCAACATTGCGACGCCAAATTTTCGAATGTTTGCATAATTTATGCCACCCGGGCGTGAGAGCAACAACAAGGCTAATAACTAATCGTTACGTGTGGCCAGGCATACAGAAAGACTGCCGTACATGGGCTCGTGAGTGCATTCCATGTCAACGCTGTAAAGTATCACGCCACGTTCACGCACCAGTAGGAGATTTCGCCGAGACAACAGCGCGTTTTGCACATGTTCACGTGGACGTCATCGGACCGTTACCACCTTTTAACAATTATTGATAGATTTACTCGCTGGCCAGAAGCGATACCTGTGGACAATATTGCAATGGAGACGCTAGCCAACGCATTTCTTTCTAATTGGGTGGCCCGTTTCGGTTGTCCGATCCACATTACAACCGACAGGGGACGGCAATTTGGATCACAATTGTTCGCGCACTTGAGTAAATTTTGTGGCGCAATACACCACAGCACAACGAGTTATCATCCGGCCAGGAATGGCATGGTGGAACGGTGGCATCGGACCCTGAAAGCAGCGCTAATGTGTCAAGAGTCGCAATGGACGTCCGCCTTGCCGCTCGTTCTATTGGGCCTCCGCAATATCTGCAAACCCGACCTTGATGCCTCCCCTGCGGAACTGGTGTATGGAGAAGCTCTACGGCTACCTGGTGACTTCTTGGACATGACTGAAGGTTACACAAACGAGCCAAACACACCGGAATTCATCGCACAACTACGACAGCGGATGGCGAAAATCCGGCCACAGCAAGCTTCACGCCACGGTACTTCTGCAACCTTCATACACCGTGAACTGTCAAACTGCACACGTTATGTTACGATGAGACGGTGTTCAATCAGCTTTAACACCGCCCTATACTGGTTCTCACCGTGTGATAAACAGAAATAAGAAGACTATGGATGTTCTCATAAATGGAAAAAAGAATACGGTATCAATTGACAGGGTGAAACCCACTTTCATATCACAAGACGCCGTGCAATCTCGTCTTCCATTTCGTCCACCAGTGCCAGCTCCAGCCAACAACAAACCACATCCTCATTTACTGCAGACTCCGGTACAACGCCAGACAAGATCCGGACGACGAGTACATTTTCCGACAAGATTTTTGGACAGCGAAACAGGTTTCATCCCGGGACGCTCCGCTTCCACGAAGGGGGCTGTGTAGCGACAGACGACGCGCGATCATCTGATTGCCTAGCATTTCAACGAGTTCGCACACCGGCCACCAGTAGCGCTGATGTGGCAACTTAAATTACTCCTTGCTACAGCGTGGCCTCTGTGTCTAAAGACATGCTTATTCTTAGATTGTTTATTGCTGTTTTTGTCTTTGCTTAACGTGGTTTTAATAAATGCTTTTTCCCTGTGTTCCTTCACCATTTTTAGTAATGTTTGTAGCGGGTGATATATTTATGCAAATAATATAAAGTGCTTGAATTATATATTCACTCGCGCTTCATTGTGAAGCCGCTACGTAATTATTATACGTTCGTAATTCCACAACTTTCTACGGGTTACGACAAATATAATGATCTGACAATTGCACATCGTCATAATGACATAACAATAATTTATATTCCATTATGCAACCAAACGTAACCACATAATAATGAAGAACTCAGATGTCCATAAAGTATTTTAAATATTAGTTTATGTTGCCATGGGAAACCAAGTAGGTTATTTTAGTTAGTGTTCATAGAACCACTTATTTGTTATCTAATTAGGAATCTACCAACATTAATAGCGACTATATTAGTATTAATATGTTCGTAAACGGCGCGTGCGATGTGCGATTCTTTAGGGGCCCATATCTTGGGTTCTATTCATCTCAGAGTGAAGGGGTAAAGTGTTCTGGATAGATTTTCGCCTAGTGATCATCTGTGTACATATTAGAAGAATGGGTATACTATAGCTATAATACAGTACATCGTCAAAATTTTCAAAGTTACACACTTCCTGGAGCCCATCCAAATTTAGAAAATCAGTTGGCTTTTGTACATGCCCTGTAGTCTGGTAGGCTTTGAAAGGCTTACAAAAGCACCATTCATTCATTGGCGGTTCTTCAGAAAACCTAAAAAAAAAAAAAGAACGTGATTTTTGCGTACCAAAAACAAAAAACTAATTGTGAGGATGGTCACTTCGATACTTTCTGTTCATTGCAAATCTTCGACATTTTTACCATATGTTCTTACGTTGATATTCTCGAGGCCGCTTTTAAATTTTTTCGATATCGTTATCCGTTTCGGAGATCCAGAGGTTGAAAATTATTGCACAAAATCACAAAACCCTATTTTTAGCCGTTTTAGCGCCGTGAATCGCAAATATCTAAATAACTAAACATAGAAAATTGTTCAAATATTTACAATACATCCTGTAGACATATATCTATAAACGACATTTTTCAGTTTTCGTAAATCTTAGTTCATTAGCTAGATACGGTCAAAAAACCGCGATATTTTACTAGAAAAAGTGCGTATTGTGCTGAAAGACGGCGTTTGGACAGCTCTGAAACTCACCATGCGATTAGAAAAAAGGTACTCGGTGAAAGAATTTGATTTTTATACATCTTAAAGATTGAAATCTTCGGTTGATGAAGGTGTGATTTTTGTTTTCGTTTACTTTACAGTTAATATGCAGCATCCGGTTTAGTGAATTATTGAAACATATTGCCCCTAGGGCATGGATATTTGTGCCGTCCTTAGTCTTAGTTAGTTCATAAGTAGTTTGTAAGTTTAGGGACTGGTGACTCCCATAGTTAAGTCTCATAAGTTGTACAAACATTTGAACATAGAGAAAGTGTCAGTTAAGGAGAAAGGCATATGCATGAAAACAGCAGTGGGAAGCGAAACGAGATGTCGGAAGTCAGGAACAGTGGCAACAACAAACTAAGATGAGATGTTTGTATAGCTTATGGGACTTTACTACGGGCACAGAATAAGGAGTATACAGAAAGGAAACTCCCGCTGCAGTCTGTCGTCCAAAATTTAGTGCTCATGCGCGGAATCGGCCATCTTGAAAAGCAGTAAACGCGTGGTCACCCCCTACTCTGTGGCGTGGTAATGCGCCGTCTTTGTTTGTTAATTGTGTATTTTAGCTGCCTGAATCGCATAAAAGTAAACAAGTATTTAGTGCAATGAAAAGAAAGAACTGTGTGTCAGTAGTTGGAGCTGTTCCGTTTTTATTACGAGTAAAGGCGGCCGATGGTGTTCAGCAACTATTTGCCGCAATAATAAGAGTAAAGGCGGCCGATGGTGTTCAGCAACTATTTGCCGCAATAATTCTCATACAAATAAGGACATAAGCTTTTTCACCTTCCCAAACGATGTTGAACGGTTAGCGAATGATCCCTATTCTGTACTACGGGGTCATCAGTCCCTAAACTTACAAAGTACTTATGAACTAGGTAACACTAAGGACGGCACAAATATCCATGCCCGAGGAGGAATTCGAACCCCCTACCGTAGTGACCGTGCAGACCGTGACTGGAGCGCCTCAGTCCCCTCGGCCACCGCGGCCGGCCAACAAACTAAGACAGATGCACAGAAAACAGTGGAAAACCGAGACGAATAGAGACCATACATAAAGCATGAGCGTGCGGCTCTCCACTACTATAGCATGAAACAATTTCTCCAATTTCTCTTATCCGCAGTACCCGCATGCTAAAGTTTTACGGTCTACAGATCAAACCCCAAGCAAACCATCCCCATGGACATATGTGTAAAGGAGACAATTGTGATTTTAGACAATGAATGCCAACTCTAAGTGAGAAAGAAAGGATACTGGCAACAGGACAGAAAGTGAATGGGACAACGTCAGTGGGGCAGAGAGACGATGAAAGTGGCAGAAACAGACAGCGGCGAGGAATCCCGAGGAAAAGGGATGAAGACATTGAAAGTTTGACACAGACAGAAAGCGGCAGTGGGAGAGACAGCAAATAAACGGCACTGGCAGTGAGACGACATTGCTTACTATGACGACTGAACTGGGCAAAAGTATTTACAAAGTTATGCGCTAAAAGTGAGCGAATATGTTCACATGCCAAAATGTTTTGTGAGGAAGTCGGAATGAGGACCGAGGCAGCTGGTTCCACACTTTTTTGTCAGAGAACATATTCGCCTTTTCTGTGCTCCGGCTGGAGCATTTTTTAGCTGGTACATATTTAATTCCATAATCTCTCTATATAAAAGGGAGTGTCCCGACTGATTGACTGACTCATCATCGCCCAGCCCAAACCACTGAAGATAGAAACTTGAAATTTGTAGAGGGTCTTGATCTTACTCTGTAGGCGTAATTTAAGAAGCGATTTTTCGATATTCTGTCCGTAAGGAAATGAAATAGGGGATGAACTGTTTTTTGAAAATACGTTGCTATTTGGGCAATTTTGAAGCTAGAAGTACAAAATTTTGAATTTCAATTCAGGGTTTGAATTAAAAAGACACGTGTTTCGGCAAATTTTAAAATTCAACCAATAAGGGGATAAAATATGAGATGCAAAAAAATTGATTTTCAAAAATATGTTGCTGTTAAGTCAAATTTTAAGCTACAACTACGAAACTTCGGGTATGGGATCTTCGTCAGGATTAAAAAAAAACACGAGTTTCAGTATTTTTGGAAATTCAACACGTAAGAAGATAAAATAGGGAATGAAAAATTCTTTTTGAAAACACGTTGCTATTAAGATAATTTTGAAGCTAGATGTGCAAAAACTGGTATTTGTATTGTTGTTTAGAATTTAAAATAATACAAACTTTGGTATTTTTGGAAATTCAACCATAAAAGGGGTTAAATTTGAGAGGGGATGTTTTTCGAAAATCTGTTGCTATTTAGGCAATCTTCGGATTTGGATTCGGAGATCAAATTTAAAAGGCACGTGTTTCGGTATTTTTTGCAAATTCGACCAATAAGTGGGTGAAATTCGGGGATGCAAAACTTGATTTTCAAAAATATGGTGCTGTTAACTCAAATTTCAAGCTATAACTACGGAACTTAGGATATGGACTCTTGATCAGAATTAAAAAGACACGAGTTTCTGTATTTTTGGAAATTCAACAAGTAAGGGGGTAAAATAGGGAATCAAAAATTCTTTTCCAAAAATTCTTTTCGAAAACACATTGCCATTAAGACAATTTTGGAGCTAGAGCTGCCAAAATTGGTATTTGTATTGTTGGATAGAATTTAAAAAATACGTGCTACGGTATTTTTGGAAATTCAACCTTCAAGGGAGTTAAATTGCGGGGATTATTTTTTTCGAAAATCCTTTGCTGTTAAGGTAATTTTGATGCCACAACCACATAAAATGGTATATGTTTTCTTGGTCAGAATTAAAAAGACACGTGTTTCGATATTTACAGAAAATTAATCATTTATGGGGTGAAATAGGGGATCAAACATTTTTTTTAAAATACGTTGCTACTAAGCCAATTTTGAACCCAGAATTACAAAAAATGATATTTGCATACTTGGTTGGAATTTAAAAGACACATGTTGGGGTATTTTTCGAAATTCAACTGTTAAGGGGTGCCATAGGGGGGTTACAAGTAGTAAAATCAAATGTTCCGATAGTTGTAAATCTTAAGAGAGTTAACTACGGGGTCATCAATCCGTAAGGCTTACAAACTAATTAAACTAACTTACACTAACTTACTAATTTATGCTAAGGACAACACAAACACCCATGCCCAAGGGGCGGATCGAACCCCCGACGGCGAACAACAGCGTGCACCGCAGCATGGCGCCTCAATACGCACGGCAATTCTGCCGCGGCTACAAGTAGTATCACAACATTTCATTATGATAGTACTTAAGCTATATCTATGAAAATTTATATTAAGAGGGAGAAACAACTGGTACGGTCTAACCAGCCTACGTATGCGAAACAGCGGACGTTAAGCTAGTCTCTCTATATAAAAGGCAACGTCCCGACTGACTGACTGACTCATCATCGCTCAGCCCAAACCACTGAAGATAGAAACTTGAAATTTGTAGAGGATGTTGATCTTATTCTGTAGGCGTCATTCAAGAAGAGATTTTCCAATATTCCGTTCGTAAGGGGATGAAACCTTTTTTGAAAATACGTTGCTATTTAGGCAAATTCAACAACTAAGGATGTAAAATAGAGATTCAAAAATTCTTTTTGAAAAACACATAGTTGTTAAGACAATTTTGAAGCTAGAGCTGCAAAAATGGGAATTTGTATTGTTCGTTCGAATTAAAAAAATAAGTGTTTCGGTATTTTTTGGAAATTCAACCTTCAAGGGGGTTAAAATCTTTTGATATTACGGTAATTTTGAAGCTACAACCACATAAAATGGTATATGTTTTCTTGATCAGATAAAAAGACACGTCTTTCGGTATTTTTAGAAAATTAATCATTTAGGGGGTGAATAGCGGATGAAACCTTTTTTGAAAATACGTTGCTAATAAGCCAATTTTGAACCTAGACTTACAAAAAATATTTGTGTACTTGGTAGGAATTAAAAAAAAAAAAAAAAAAAATATGTTGGGGTATTTTTCGAACTTTAACTGTTAAGGGGTACCATAGAGGGTTACAACTAGTAAAATCAAATGTTTGTATATCTTAAAAGACTTTACTACAGTGTCATCACTGGATAAGGCTCACAAAATAATTAAACCAACTTAGACTAAATTATGGTAAGGACAACACAAACACCCATGCCCGAGGGGCGAATCGAACCCCCGACGGCGAATATTTCATTATGACAGTACTGAAGCTATGAAAATTTGTATTAAGAGGGAGAACAACTGGTGCAGACGAACCAACCTACGCATGCTAAGCAGTGGGCGTTAAGCTAGTACATATAATGACTTCGCAATCACACCATAATAGAATGACATCAGAATACATATAATGATCGGACAATTACATATCTATATGTATTTTATATTCCACTATGTAATCAAACGTAATCACATAGGAATGAAATACCTCACATTTGCATAAAGTATTTTAAATATTAGTTTACGTTCCCATGCAGTTGCCAAATCATTATATTTATTATTGAAATAAAGATGTATAATTTTGATATAGTCACTACAGATGTTGGTAGATAACTAATTAGATAAAAAATTATCACGAGGTGTTGAATAATTGGTTCCATGAACACTAACTAAAATAACCGACTTGGTTTCCCATGAGATCTCATGATTTTTTATGGTGTAAGGAATTCGTCGCGAGACTTGCATTTTTGTACATTTAATGTTTTTAATGGGATATCTGGGTAGTCTTTCCAGTAAAAGTTTTTGTACATCAGTCACGGATTTTCTTTAAATCCATTCCCTGTCTCTTTGGTTTGGTGTGGTTTCGTTTGGTTTGATGTAACAGAATTTGGGAATTCTGGAAAATCGATTTTATTGTCATTGTTCAATCATTTCATCATGTACAGTACTGCAACCTGTAGTGGACAACTATAGAAATATCAACAATTTGGTGTTGTATTTTGCACCCGTTTGTGAACTTCATAATATACAAAACTTGTCAATAAGGTACATTTTCCTGTATAAGTGAAAGTAGTAATTATATTGCCTCGTATTTATTGAACGATAAGTTTATTTCATACAACAATAATTCAAAATTAATTATTTTAGTGCATAAAAAGAAGACTTGCTTTATAGCGCACACGATTGTACAGTATGAAAATGATTAAATATAATTACATAAATCTTTCTCCTAAAATCTGAACAATTAAAACTTATGGGAGTCACAGAATAAAAGTAATTTCTTTCTTGACAAAAAAATCAAACTTGAGAGCGTTAATAGTAACTATGAAATAAAAGACGAATTTCTATTATTTACATCATTGTGGGCTCCAACTGGAAGTGCTTTTGGACATCATGATGATAATTTCGTGTGACATATTTGGACGTTAGACCCATCTGGAATTGTGTTCGGCCTGCTTGGTGTGTAATGCTACTTTCGTACGAAAATGGGTGTTGCTTATTAAAGTTAAGGTTGGGGACCGCAAATGAAATTTTTTTAGGTAGTGAAATATTTTTAAATGAAATTACTGAGCAATTTTGACAATGAAGGGACAATTTAAACAAAATTATTGGATTCCACCATTAAATGGTAGCGGTCGTGATTTCGGTAGCAAATACAACACCAGAAAGCACCATTACAGAAGAATTCGGCGGAATCAAAATTTTACCTTATTGAGAGCTGGTACTAATATTTCGGTCATATTCTGTAGTGATTCTAGCTGAGATGACTGGAATATTACTTCGATAAATTGATGCTGGGATTGTGCATTTCGTTTACTATTGTTTTATGATCGTGTTGAAAATTAATCATGATAGTTGCCAAAAATTGCAAATTTATCGGACTTCATAAACATCGCGAAGATTTTTCTGCAGGCATTAAATGTAATAAACAATTCATAGACACGAAATAAATAAAAGTTGCACAGAGAATGTTCTAGTACAATCGCGAAACAAATCGCAACAATATCCGAGTACTGGATCTGCTGAAAATAAATAACTTTAAAATAAGTGAAAATGGAGAAGAGATTGTAAGTAAGTAAGGTATTTCAAATTAACTGTGGGGGGTTTATTGAAATTAATAAAAATCTAAGCTCACACTTACATTAATTAGACAAAATCCTGGAACACATCCAAACACATGAAGGAGAAGAAAGTAAGTAAGTGACGAACAGTTCCGTTCTCTCCCTTCAGCTTGTTGCAAAAAAGTTGAACGTGATAAATGTCATATGTTTATCGATACGCTGGCAGAGAGAGGGCAGAAGTCAGCGACAAGCATCGCACAAGTTATTTAAAAAAAATCATTAATGTATTACTACAGGTGGAAGTCTTTTGGTGTCGCCACTTAGGTGCCTTGCGCGTCGATGATGATGAAACGCCACAACACCCAGTCCCCGAGTGGAGAAAATCTACGACTAGAATGGGAATCAAACCTGGACACCCTACATGGCAATCTATTACGCTGTCCACTGGACTGCGGGGCGGACGCTTTCGGAAAACAAGCGCGTTTTGGCATAATTATATAGTGAACTAGCAGTATAATGCACGCTGCATTAGCTCCGTATTTCATTCCCCACATTTTTCTGAGATGCAAATTAATTTCTTTTATTTCACGAAAGTCTATTTATTTTTGGAGATAATCCTCCTACTTTTCTTCTCTGGTATCATTTGTTGTACATCAGCAACGTATTTTTTAAAGGCCACTCCCTATACTTTTTTATTTTTTTATTTTTATTTATTTTATTTTATTTATTTATTTATTTTCAGAGGCATGATGAATCGGTTTTCAGCATAAATATTGACAGCACGTTAGCGCTCGCACAAACACCGACATTAAACTAGTTTTCTTCTTTGATAAAGACTCTTTAGTACGCTGTCACTCGCACTAACACCAATATTGCACTAATCTCCTACCAAGGAGATTAGAATAAAGGGAGGTTGCATTACCTATGCTGAGAACACGCATTGGATGAAGCCAGAGGAGCCATGTTTTTGTGCCCAAAACAAAGATTTATCGATCAAAACCCTGAGTGAATATTGCCTTCTTTACGTAAAGCAATTGAATTGACAGTCGCATTGTAGTAGTTACTTACATATGGCGTACATGTCAAGGACTATATCTCCTACACACATACACTATGCCCAATGTTTTGGGCACAAACAAATGCCGGAGTGCCAAGTTTGCTGGCTTTACTTTTTCAGTGTTAGGGCACCTCCAGAGTTCTGTCCTTGTTTCCTCCACACATTCGTCCAATATTCTTTGATAAAGAATCTTTAACGTGGCGCCGAGGCCGATCCACAGACATACAACTAATAGACCATCATATAGGCTTATAGTGAATACATGTCTCTGTCACATAGACGGTATGAAAACATCGGACTATCGATATTTCCCTATTGAAGATTCAACTCGTGATCTAAAAGAAATTTGTATAGCCTAAGATTCCAAGCCACAAACGAGATAAGTGAACATAAATGTATGTTCTGTTTTGTATACTATATCTTTGTCTAGTACACGACCGAATGTTATTTACGACAATGGCGTAGTGCGCTGAAGTTGGCAGCGACGACGAATGAGACATTTCGGAAAACCGGTCACGTATAATAAGAGGCATAGTCTTTCGTGTTGACCGTGAAGTAAATAATTAATTTAGTTCCTGCTCTGCAGCTGACTGGTTCTTCTATGTATCCCTCATAAAGCGAACATTTCGTTGCCAACATTTTCACACTATGCCAACGCCATAAGTAAAATTTAGCCTTTACGTCAAAACTCGAAATGTGTCGTAATTATATCAGTTTATCCCTATTTCTTATGACTGTTATATCGGTACACAAATAATTGTTGATACGTTATGTTTAAAGTGACAGGGAGACCAATAATACTGCATTCGGTAGTGCCAGTTTAGTAATCGGTGTCATGGGTCCTGCCGAGGATTAATTGTTTTGGCATTCAAAATAAAGATATTCTCGGACGTCGATGTTTTCCTTTTCATGTTCACTGTACACCGATATCTTTGAATTTATGTTAACATCAATGTCTAATATCGACCATATCTAGGGCAGTAGTTGGTAGCACCTCAGTTTCTGATGATCACATTTTATTGGAGATGGAGAATTTACTAAATCGTCAAAATATTTATTTCGTTTTACCACTCTTATTGGCTAGATACATTCATGGTTACTGTACTGTGCACAACCAAAGCAAACCATCTTTCGAATTACGTAAGTTTCATTGGCCTCCTGATATAATTAACGTAGAAAATCTGTACTTCAGTTTCCAAGTTCGCGTCCAATGGCGTCCCCACACACGGCCGTGTTGTGGTTTGAAGCCAGCGTCTAACGTGTTTGCTCCGGGTCTAACGTTTTTGCCCCGCGTCATGTGACATTACGAGCAACAGTTTTCTCATTTATAGCTGAAATCAAGCTATAATGTAGGTTTCATTGGTACTGTTTCCATTTGCAGCAATTTAAGCTAATGTCGTGCCAGTTATTCTTCATCCTCTAATCAGGTGCAACATGTCATTTATGACGACTCTTCACTTAGTAGAAAGGTGACGGTTATGTTAAAATGAGGAAAAAAGAAAGATAAGCCACTACGAATCGAACCCGCGGCCTCCCGGACGTGAACCCAACGCTTTACCACAAGATCATTACGAATCCAATCCCCACAACTTCAAGATAGCCGATACTCTTCCCTCAAGCGAAAATGTGATTATGAACGGAAATTAATATTTACAGATGTTTCAATTTTTGCTTCCATTACAGGCTAAAAATTATCTAAATACAAAATTTGAGGTTTGTGCGTTTGCTAGAATTTTGATGATCGGTGAGTCAGTGAGTGACAGAATTAGCGATTTTTGACTGCAAATGTTCAAATGTTTGTAGAGCTTTTGAGACTTAACTACGGTGTCATCAGTCCCTAAACTTACAAACTACTTATGAACTAGCTTATTCTAAAGACGGCACAAACATCCATGCCCGAGAGGGGGGGGGGAGGGATTCGAACCTCCGACCGCAGCGGCCGTGCAGACCGTGACTGGCACGCCGCAGACCGCTCGGCCACTGCGGCCGGTGTTTTTTTACTGCTAATATTTCGTAAACTATAAGATTTATAATATTATAATTGGAAAATATAGCTAGTTATAGTAGATACTCTTGGTAGGCTTCTAGCTTTATCCACAACTGAGATGCAGGGGTCGAAAGTGCCGTCTACTGTTTCGATAACAGGATGGTACGGCCGTGCGCTCGACTTTACGAATTGTAAGGTCGCTGGGGTTAAGGGGGCAACACCCTGCCTGTCTAACCCTTGTTAATTTAGGCAAGTATTTGACCCATCTCTGAAAAAAAATATTTTTACTGTATGTTATATGATGCTGACAGTCAACTGTAATAATATCTATCCATTTTATAGTTTTTAAGAAATACTTTTGTAAATTTATTAACAAAAAAGGCATAATTCGGGATGGGGATACCACCCGTCAGCTTTGATCAATGACGTCAATATTCAGGGGAGTTATATGAGGGGTGATTCTATTTACACTTCGGTAAAATCAGACGTGACGTCATTATGACGTATCCACACTATCGAAGACGACTGGAGCCACGATCGACTTATGTTGTCGTTCTAGACGCAAAACTGCGGTTGCAATTGTAGCAGACGAATTAAAGGAGTAGCTGATAATATCTTCAAGTGGTATATTCATTACAGTTTCTGAAACTATTACTTTGCTTACTTTTTTTTTTTTTTTAAGTAGGAAGCTATAAACTTTCCGAAAAAGGACCTACACTGCGAGCTCTGAAACGTTATTCAGCCAAATCTGATGTTGTCATCGTGGCCCATTTGTGAAGGTTGTGTTTAAAACCAATGGAAACTTTTCTCTAAGCGAAAAATGCTACAGAGTTGCATTGTAGTACGGAGTCTACGTTAAATCAAGAGGACAAGATAAGGTTACCAGGCTATGGAGCGAAAATGTGTACTTGGACATGTCAAAATATGCGACATACAAAAACAACATATAGTCGCCGTAGTTATATGTATGTTTTCGCCGAAACTATAAATCAAATGAGCTGGATATTAATACAGTCATTTGTTACAGAGGCTCTGCGAACATCAGGTAACACATTTCGTAAAACTGGTTACTCATCTACCGCCAAGCTGCTGCAACATGCTAGTTCAGACAATCAACGACTGTTTGTACTGTTCGCTCCCAAAACCAGCGTCTCGAACGATCGCAAAAGTCGATGCGCCGCTCTTCTGGACGTCGATAGTGTGGATACGTCATAATGACGTCACGTCTGATTTTACCGAAGTGTAAATAGAATCACCCGTTATATGAGTGGCTATCGCAGGTATGCCAAAGAAGTTGATATATGCTCTTAGGAACAAAGACATCATGAAGGTAAGTGAAAGACATAAATTAATATATCTATGTGGTTCGGAACAATTGAGTATTGATGAAACAAAAAATATATAAATATCTCTGGAAATACGTAATTTTATAAGCTAGCATTACATACGCGATCTATACAATGAATTTATAGTAGATATTCATATGATGAAATTGCGGAAAATAAATATCACACGGAACAAAATTAAATCACTGTATCGAGTATATCGCAATGAAATCGGTGTTTTGGATGTGGAAATAAATAATAAAAAAACACGAAAAAAAATCACGCGTACATTTAAACACACTATACATTGTGGATAATGAAGAAAATGACAGTAACGGGACTAGCGCGGGAATATGGGGGTTTTGGGCGGGGACATTCTAATAGGTAAACTGACGATATAAATAAACTAATACCAAGAGAATGTAATTTATAAAAAAAGGGTTAAGATAAAAATAACGCTGTAATGGCGTAAAAATCGATTAAAAGGGTATCGAATAGTCAAAAAGATCTATATACCCGAATTACAGACAGGGGTACAACTACCGAAAATTAAAAAAATCGCATCGAAAACTCGAATTGACCTATATAGCTCACTTACAGGCAGGGAAAAAGTAAAGGAAAATGCCAAGTAAAATGGTATCGTGAACTCGAATTGACCTATATAGCTCAATTGGAGAAGAGGATACCAGTTGTAAAATGGTATCGTGAACTCGAATTGTCCTATATAGCTCTGTTGGAAAAGGGGATACCAGTTGTAAAATGGTATCGTGAACTCGAATTGACCTATATAGCTCAATTGGAGAAGAGGATACCAGTATTAGGTTATTTAGTTATTTAAATTGTTTAATAGAAATCGTTGTTTTTTAAATCAAATAATAATAATTGACGGGATCGGTATCGTACACTCGAATTGACCTATATAGCTCACGGCAAAAAATACACTAAATGCACTCTTAAAGATTAGTATCACAATTAATAAGAGCATTCTACTCTGCATACCACTTCATTGTCTCTTTTTACGAAATTATCTCTTTCTGTGTGAAGGCTGGCTGTCAACTAAAGCTGAAAAATATGGAACATCGTTGTGACACTATATCTGGTTTTGGACAGATGCGTCTACTTCTCGATAAACTAAACTGGCTTGCTGTACACTCTTCGGTAAAATTTTACGACACTTCTCGCCAAGGTCCAGTGCTTATGTTGGCAACAGATGAACAATGAAGTGTAGAATTGCGTTAATATTTTTCTCGAGCAACATAGTAAATCTCACAGGATGCATACATATCTATATTTTACTGCAATCACAGGATTGCCCAGATTAATGTTCGGGCAGTCGTATTTGCATGTTACCACGGCGGGAAAATGTAGTATTGAATGACTACTATTCGCTGATTAATACTATTACATTGAGCTGTGGTTGGCTGACTACATCACGTGGCCTGTGCTCAGTTAGCGTAACAAAGGAACATAGCGTAGCGTAACCTTTTATTTGAGGTACTGTACCTTATTTGACGGATTTCGTATTTAATCTTACTTAGTACGAAAATTTAGAGGGAAAATGATACATCGCATTAAAGATATTTCCAAAACACGCATTTTAAGACAAAGTATGCCGAGGAAAAGTACTCAGAAGTGTCATTTACATGCAGTAAAATTTATCCGAAGAAATTAAATTAATAACAAATTTCCAAAGATGTTATTTACTTATATTCGAAACATCAGCGACACAATGACGTCATACAGCACAACACGGCTACGTCACGGGTCAAAGCCGACGAGTGGTATCCCCTGCTCGAATTGACCCACCAGAGAGACTTTTTATGTTATGCAGAGTCTCTGAAAATTTCATTCATTTATATATGATAGTTTCTGATATAATGGGGCATATGTACTGAAAATTTTAGTTTGTGGGAATTTGACTTCAAAGAAAAAACTTTTGAAATTTGTTACTTACAGTTAATTAAAACTATTCTGCTGCATTTGAGGCCTCTAGCAGGTCTTCTTTTTCACCTTTCTGGATGTTTGTCTTGCTTTCTTGACCATATTAGATGCAGACCTGTCTGCAAGGCTATCCTCATTTTATCGCAGTGTTGCAGCCCAGTGATCATATTTTCACCAGGATTAATTCCCAGCTTTGTCAGTTCCCAACACTTTCCAGTATTGCCACAATTGAATGTAATAACAGCATCATTAACTCCTAGTTTCATTGTATGCATACCTACAAATACGGTTGTAGCAAGGCGGTTCCAAATTATGCTGTTGATACATTCATTTGGGTTCTGTGTCTGCCCATGCAGATATTTCCTCAGAAGGTCAGGAAGAGCCAAGTCTTTGAAAATAGGTTTAATTGTTGTAATGATAGGAGCAGGAAGAGAATGCTGGTGAGAATAAGATTCTCAAGTTGCGTGAGCGCTATTGTATTTGCACCACGAAATTTCTCCTAATGGACACAATGCAAGACATGGCTCATCATTCAGTAGAGGACTTACGGAAGAATATGGCCCAAACATCTCTCTTCATTGCCTCCAGATTTTCTTTATTTCTCCTAATTACCGGCCCATAGTATACCTGCAAGTTGCATTCCAAGGGTAACCAACACACTCGGCAGTAAAAAAGCATCACTAACGTGAATGTAGGGGATATTAGTTCTAAAATACATGCCGAAAAGTGGATGACCGAAAAGTGTGCGTGACTCATAAACACACGTGGTAGGATAATGCTCTTAAATGCCCGATTTTGTTTTTCAACTAAATCCTTTTCAGAGTTATTAAATAAAACCTTAATCTATCGAAATATGATAAAACCGAAAATCGACTTTTTTGACCTGAACCACGTTGTGGTCCCCTTAAGAAGCTCCTAGAAATTAGGATATGGGACATCTACGTCTCCTGGTTAATTGCCAACTATTTTTTTTTTTTTTTTTTTTTTTTTTTTCGTGATCAGTTTTTGCGCCCACTGTGAATGTGTCGTTGGCAAATGCCAATATCGCCAATTCTTTGGCCTGGCTGTGGTTCAGATACGTCGTCTCGAATGTCCTGTATTTTTCTGAAAATACTGTTGTTGCAGCCTCGTATTAACTTATCTTTCTCTTGATCATCTTACGATGTAGATAAATTCAAATGCTTGTAAGGCTTATGGGACTTAACTGTGGGGTCATCAGTCCCTGAACTTGCAAACTACTTATGAAATACCTTAAACTAAAGACAGCACAAACATCCATGCCCGAGGGGGGATTCGAACCCCCGACGGGGAACGACGTCGCGCATCGGAGCATAGCGCCTAAATACGCTCGGCCGCGGCTTACAATGTAGATAGCCTGTGTTCTTTAATATTCCTAGCATTGTCCATTGACTGTCGTTAAAATCGAAGTTATGTTTCATTCTGCGGAAACGTGTTTTTTTTCCTACAGGCATATTTTCTTTCTCGGAATATGTGTTTCTCTCATAAATCGACGTTTAACACGTTGGTGTGAAACCTAAAAATGTACGGCTTTATGTTATTCATTAACCTACAAAATACGATGCTGTTTCAAAATCAGTGTAAACAGGTTTATTCCGAAAAACTGTGTTGTACCGTAATTTTATCTTTTGCTTATTTGTAGAATTTTATAATTAACTGTACAGTACATGAAGAAAAATGATAAATGAGATGTACACTTAATTGCAACATGATTTTCACTTATTCTCTTTATAATTCAGTCAGTCTTTTTCAGCAGGTAAAAGTTATGTATAACAAATTTTACCATTGTAGGAGGCAAAAGTGCAATTTAGTTCAAGGATGAACTTGGCACTGTTCAGACGCGGGTAGTTGTGATAAGTCGAAACATAAGTCAGTTATATTTAATAAAGAGAAGTGTTTCGAAATAGAGGTAGTCGGAAGACAAAATTCGGAGAAGAGAACATTCAGAGTAGAAGAATAGCAATTCAAGATGCGAATCGCAAGTGTTAAGTTTGTTGCTCACAAGAGCCATGCAGACTATGCAGATTGGCGAGAAGCTAATTAGATTGTGTAGAAAAGAATAATTTTCACGGTGGCTTAAGGTGAAAAATTTTGAAAGAAATCGGAAGCATTATTTTGAGACAGAGGTCATAGTTACTTACCAGAAAAAAAGTGGAACTTGCTGGAACACAATTGCTGCCCTGTTGCTACTATTTGTGAATACGGTAAATTAAGAAGGAAAATTCGTCCTGGATTCGATAAAAAAAAAAGCACAGGTGAAGAAAACTACAAGCAAGAAGTCATTAGGCTTACAGAAGATGCCCACAGGTCGTAGCTCTTTCTGATAGCTATCCAAACGATTTTAATGTCAGATGATTTCCGCAAATAAAAAGAATTGTTCCTTATAATGACTCTTGTAATTCATTTATATAATCATGTTGCGTGTAATGTTTGCGAAGAACAAATAAAACTTCTCTGCTTCCCCTGTTAGTAGATACCGTACCTGATTGCTTCAATTCAGTAACAGAATTTTAGATCATTTCATATATAAAAGACTTGAAAAATACAATGCAATTACTACTGCAAGTAGTGCCAATTCTTTAAGCGAAAATTCTTGTTTCGCTAAAACAAACACTGATTGCCGCGGTGGAGTAGCCGCGCATTCCAAGGCCCCTTGCTGCGGAGCGCGTGGTTACTCGTAGGAGGTTCGAGTCCCTCGGGCATGGGTACTTGTGTTACTTTTAAGTTAGTTTCAGTAGTTTGGAGGACTGATGACCAAGGTAGGTAAGTCCTTGGGCTTCAAGGAGGTTAGAATACTTCCTTGCTTCGATTTATAAACATTTGAAACACTGTCTTTGTAACTGTGTGTTTCTTTCTACTGAAATAATACCGGTAGCATGTGTTGTTTTTGTACTTTATGAATGTGTTCGTAGTGTGTCCCACAATCTAAAAAAGAGTTTTGGATGAATAAATAAATTATTTCACAATTCCAGAAATTTGATGTGTCGTGGATATGCCAACTCCAGCAGCAAACAAGGACTACTGCGGAAGTTAAAGTCACTTGACACGTACGATGGATCATAATTAGGTGGAATCTTGAACTACGAAGTTCACGACTCTCGCTCTCGTCGCTTACGCAAGCTCTGAAAGCCACTACTTGCAGTAGTGGTTGCGAATACTGCCGTGCTGATTACAGTTAGGACTGTTTTGCCTCGTCTGTCTCGAGACGCTATGTTGCACGCATACGAATCAGCCTTCAGCTACACCTGACTGCGGACCTTGTGAAATACTGCTCTCGCTGTGGTTACGTACTAAGCGGCCTTGAGCTTGAGGCTTATCTTGCGCGGAAGCTGTTCTGCGTCAGTCGTTTAAAAGCTAGCGGCAGAAAATGGTCCGACAAATTCGAATATTTCTCGACAATCCCGTAGCGACATATTACGGAGGCGACACCGTTACTGGAAAAGTAGTCGTCAAAACAGACGAAGAAGAAAAAATCCGCTGTAAGTAACAAAAAGTAATATTCTGTGATATGCAGTTACGTATTTAGAATGCAATGTTTATCAGAGATTTCATTCTACATTTTAGTGCTAGAAAAAATTTTAAATGTACAGAAATTTAGACATTAGAAATAGAAATTTAGATTGGCGCAATTGTTGAATTTAAATATGACAGGTGGCATTGTAAAGCTAATGGATGGATAAATCGGGTGCCTAACCAATGAGAGACTAGATAAGGGAGAGTGTATTTTGAGCGCCGAAATACAACTGTATGTTCTCGTCACCTCATTTATATTAGGCCTAATGGCTTTAAACTTCTGGCGCCCAGAAAACGACAGTTTTTTTCCTACCTATTTACAGTTAAAGTTTCGGTACCATTCTGGTTTGTTGCATAATCTGACGTTTCAAGTAGGAATGAAAGGTTGCTTTTGGTAACGTTAATTCTTGTGAAGTTACGACAAAAACCAAGACTACGCTTTACAAAATAGTACCGTATACTCTGAGGGCTGTAAGTTATCACAGGTTACCTACGTCTCGCATTAATTGTACTGTCATTGTGACTATAGGCTAGGCCTATATAGTGTCTAAGCCTAATGGTACCACAAATTTATTTCTGTTGGTTATGGCACAGGGCCTATCAAAAATTCAATGAAATTTGCAGAAGAGTATGAAATCGTGTTGTCATCTTTGAACCTACACATTATTCCTTTTTTAAAATCTGATTTAAATTACATACGGGTACTGTATTAATAGTCGCATGAAAATATTTTTCAAAAAGTAGTTGCAGTAATGACAAAAGCAGATACACAGTTAAGTGTAAGATTTTAATTCCAACTTATATCCTGGTATTCTAGAAATTGTTATATTTGCTGAACTACCAAAATTAACTGTAACGAATCAAATACATTAATATAATACAACCAGTACATATTTGCTCATTTCACAAAATAGACCAGCCATACCAACATGCCAATCAAAAATTGAACAGACTGACTAGAGATGCCTGTATCATAAGCATGACAAGCAAATCATTTATGCCTACTATAAAAAGCTATGTAGCTTGTTGGCAGACCTATTTCATTCTTTATAAGAATTTTTAGAAATACTCAATATGAGCAGAATAATGTAAATACAGTTTGCATTTTATATAACCAATTAGCAAATGTAGCCTACTGATGAAATTATTATATGTACATAGGCCTATGCTGGATGACTAATAAAGTGTATGATATGAATCTAGAATATTTTGTGAAAGAGCAGGCAGTAAAGATATGCTGAAGTCTTTCTATGTACTACAGTGCTATGTCCAACATGCTTCCAAGTTGTTGTTTTATTTTTGTTATTATTAAAAAATGTTCTACATGTTGTAGTTAGAAATACAGTGAATACACACCCATTTCTAGATGATATGTTATCATGGCTTGTTGTAAGTGGTCAAAGGATCAAGCTAATGATGACAAGTAATATATGAATACCGTATATAAGAAACAGACCCGCATACTGCTATTAGATTTGCTAAACTGTGTTGGAGGGAACTACCAGTTGATTACAGGAAATACCACAGTTTGAACTTTCTGACAGACACTAGGCCTACTTGGGTCAGAACAAAGTTACACTTCATACTGCAAGTGTGGTACATAAATACCAGTTTTATAAGAGCAGAAGAAAACAATTGAAATTTCCCCCCTCATTTCTACATGTAAATCCATACTCTGCAAGCCACCTCACATGGTGTTAGGCAGAGGGTACATTGTGTACCATTGTCAGTTCGACATATTCCAGTTGCATATGGTTTGTGAGAAAAATTATTACCTGTATGTCTGCCATGTAGGACCTAATCTCTCTTGATTTTATCCTTGTGTTCCCTATGTGAGATATATTTAAGAGAAAGGAATACATTTGTTGACTCTTCATCTCCTCATGAAACATATGCTTTCGGAACTTAACTAAACTTCTCCATGTCTTCTGTTAACCCTGCCCACACTCAAGTGCTGGCCAAATGCGAGTTTTGTAACTCACTTCCTTTGTTGACGGACACTACCTGAGGATTTTTCCAATGAATCTCAGTCTGGCATCTGCCTTACCCCCATTGAATTTATATGATTGTTCCATTTCAAATTGCCCCTTATGTCTGTTCCCAGATATTTTATGGAAGTAACTGTCTTCAGTGTCTGTCCTACTATTGCATAGTTATACAATGAAGATATTTATTTTGATGTAAATGCAGCAGTTTACTCTTGTTTATGTTGAGCCTCAATTGCCATACGCTGCATCTTGCAGCAATACACCTCAATCCTCCAGCATTTCACTACCCTATTCCAGTATTAAGACTTCTTGATAAACAACAGCATCATCAGCAGAAAGCCTCAATGAACTTCAGATATTATCTACAGGTTCATATAAAACGAATATTAAGAAGGAAACTTTCCTGGTGGGATAAATATGTATAAAAAATAGAAACTGAATAACTTACCCAAAGCACAGGCTCGTAGATAGACACAAAAACAAAAATAAAAACACACACAAACACAACATTCAAGCTTTCGCAACTGTTGGTCGCTTCTTCAGGAAAAGAGGAAGAAAGGAGAGGAAAAAGGGAAAGATGCGGGTTTTAAGGGAGTGGAAGAGGAGTCTTTCCAATCCAGGAAGTGGAAGAACTTACCTTAAGGGGAAAAAAGGAAAGGTAAACAAGCGCACACACTCCCACACACATACACACACAAACACAACAAGGTAGACTTTTGTAGAAAGCAAAGAAGTTGGACAGAGATAACAGTTGATGCAGAGGCTCTGTCCAGAGAACTGAGGCAGAGATGTTAAACAATGGTGTGCAGGAATTTGAATTTAGCGGAGATTGAGACCAGGTGGGCAACGGGAAGAGAGAATACGCTGAAGGGCAAGTTCCCATCTCCGGATTTCTGAAAGATTGGTGTCAGTGGGAAGTATCCAGATAACCCGGATGGTGTAACACTGTGCCAAGATGTGCTGGCCCTGCACCAGGGCATGTTTAGCCACAAGGTGATCCTTATTACCAACAAACACTGTCTTCCTGTGACCATTCATGCGAATGGACAGCTTGAATGACCAGCAACAAACTGTCCATTCGCGTTATATATATGAGAAAATTGTGTGGATTGGTATGCAAACAAGTTTGAGAGAACAATAAGCAAAGGCAAAGAAGGTACCCATTCACAACCATCTAATTGATGTGTAATGCATATACAAGTAGAGGCATTGTGGTTTTCATCCTACTCTGTTTCTACATTAAAATCTCGATGGCTGCGGTGGAGTAGCCGAGCAGTCTAAGGCGACTCACTGCGGAGTGCATGGGTGCTTACCATTGGAGGTTCGAGTCCTCTCTGGGGTATGGGTGTGTGTGTTGTCCTTAGGTTAGTTTAATTTAGTTTAGGTAGTTCGTAAATTTAGGGACTAATAACCAACACAGATAAGTCCCATAGATTTACAGACATTTGAGAATCTCCATAAAGTTGTAACTGTTTCTTTTTCTTGGACAGGTAGCAAAATAATGCATTTAGATTTCTTGTAAATAGCTGTATTAAGTTCCCCAGAGAGGATCTGTAGACTATTACAGTTACAATTATTATGCAGTAGCAGTTTTCTGTCTTCTGATAAAAATAAATAAATAAATTACCCAACCAGCTTGTATCAATATATTTGAATTAACTTTCATGAATGTTGCAACTCATCCTTTCCTCTGTTCACTCTACAGAAAAGTGATGGCAGTCTATAATCCCTTATATTTAACTTACTTATTCTTGTTATTACAGGACATTCAGAAATGAACACAATGTCTATCACTTCAAAATTTTCAAATTGCAACAGCTATCACTTCAAAATTTTCAACTCCAACCTTGTTTTACAGGCCCCTAATGTTCTGATGAAACAAATTAATTTTACTTTTCTGCTGTGGGTGGGAAGTCAAACCTTAGCTTTAAATGTCCATAATCAATTTTTTAAATGAATATTTTTGCAGGAACAAGATGTAGACATTTCTCAGGGCCTTAAGAATAAATTTACTACACTAAAATTCTACATCTGCACTTGTGTTTTCACCTTATAATGAACACATATAGTAACTGATGTCAGCAGGAAAGTCACATAGTACATTTTCAAAATAAAAGCTAGATCTACTGTAACTGTCCAGAGTGCATGGATTTGTTTGGTACAACTCTTCTTTGGCCTAACTATACAAGAAGGCACAAGGGGTGAGGCAATTCTGATATCCCAGCATGATGAGTTTGAGAGCCCGCCAGACCACATGGACTGTGACAGCAGCCGCTAGGCAGCACGCACAACCTACAAGTGCTGCCACTGCCACTAAAGCGCTGCATGCAGTGGCGCGCCTACAGCACCGGTCATCTGTGCGCCACAGATCGCTCCTCAGTCGTGTGTTGACTGCGCTCAGTATACATTCGACATTCTGTTGTTATCAGGCATCGTACTTGGCTCCGTCACGGTTCCGATTGGGTTACGCTTTGGTCTTTGTTTTCCATTTAGTTGTTGTCATTGTTTGTCGTCTCTGTGGTCTTGTGTAGTCTTTCTCGTTCGCGGCAACGTTTGATCGGTCTATTGTCGCTAGTCGCTCCTGACCCTGTCCGACCTTCGGTCACAATAGCGATGACTTCTAGCAGGCGTTTCATTGGGTCCTCACCACCCCAGCCATTCTCCTGGGAAGTGTGTGCCTGGCCAATCATAGATGATGAAGGTGAAACAAGGCAGTGCTCCATCTTCCTGAAAAAGACTGTCCACAACATTGCCCAACTGCGATATCAGCTGCCTGGCATGTTGATTTATAAGGACAGTGTGTGAAGATGTCCCTTACTGCCATTACATTTTCTGCATATTGTGCCACCAGTGGTTGTTCTATACATGGTTTATTCAGACTGATCCACTTGTCATTAGCTTGGTGTGAAAATTGCTAATGGTTTTACCATAAATTGTGGCATGAAAGCCATGAACGTCTTTCCACCATTTCAGAACAAGGGCTACAGATTGACACACTTCAAACAGTGAACACACCTGGGACTCCTCTCCTGAAGTTAATATAAGTTAATTTTCCTGTAGTAGGGTGGAGACAGGGAGGATGGAAAACCAAGAGGAACAACTGAAAAACTGAACTACATGATTTTGTATGGGCTCTGCATTAGATTAGATTCATATTTTATGAACTGCCATTCTGTCCATCCAATTATGATAGAATGTTGCACACTTTGAAATGGAGTAGTTTGATACCAACAATCTGTTTCTGAGCAATCTCAACTTGTTTCTATTATATTCTTAGGTGGAAAAATCTCCCTCCAATATCCGTGAACTATTTGGTAGCAGAATTTTAGAACTAGCAATGTATGTAACTATGTTATGCAATAATTCAAATTACGAACAGTAACTTGCATTTTTAAAATTCATTACCTCGAATGTATAATAGGTTGTACTGATCATTCTTTACTAATTACTCTTACTATAAGTGGAAGAGTTAAAAATATATCATAAAAAAAAAAAACACACACACACACACAAACCCAATGGTGGCCAGCAGTCAGCATCTGTTCCTCTAGTTGAGGCAGCTGCATTAAAACCTTCTCGAACCCAAAACCGAGTAGTATACCTGTGGTGTCAACACAGATCACCACATCAACCAAAATTCAACTTTAACGCATGATGGAAAAGATGACCACAGAGTCACTATCCCAGGCACCAGTCGATAGACTGGGTTCACCTGATCATTGGATTATGGGGGATTAGAGACAACATGTGAAAAAGAATAGAAGCTTCTGAAAGAAAGAAACAATAAATAAAATACCAAGGCATCATGTGAAAATCTTATTAGGCAATTTTAATGCGCAGTTAAGCAAGGGAAAGAATCAGGGAGGCCATTGGCCCCCATACCAAATACAAACATACCAACAAGAATGGTGAAAAACAAATCAACTTCTGCAGAAACTTCAAAATCATGACTACCCAGTTTCAAAGACCTGCACATAAATTAACCACATGGAGATCACCCAATCTTAGACAGGATGAATACCAAATTGACCATGTCACAATTTTCAAGGAAAACATAAAAGAAATTCTAAACATCAGAACTTGCAAAGATATCTTTGGCACAGATCATTGTCTCCAAATAAAAACAAAATTCTAACTCAACAGAATGCTAAAAAAGCCACCCAAAAGCCCCAAACCAGATACAGAATCTGAGTAAAAAATCAACACCATCATCACACAAATCAAATACGAAAAATCAACAGACTGGAAGAAAATAACAGAGAAAATTCAGCAAGCAATGAAATTAGCACTACCCCCTTGCACCAAGAAACATCACTAGTGGAACTCAACCTGCGATCAGTCAGTTAACAAATGAATAATTACGTGGAAAAAATTTAGCAAGCACAAAACTGAAGAAAACTGGGACAAATTTCTCAAAAACAGACCTCAAAAACATAATAAAGAAAAACAAACTGGGAATGTGGCAACAACAGACTCTCCACAGGATTTCATCAAAAATAATACAAGAAATTTCTATAAGACTTTCAGCGAAAACTTTCAGGGATACCAAGCACCTAGCTTGTGCTTCAAGAAACCTGGTGGCTTTTTGGAAAGCAACATGAAAAATAACTGCACAAAATCTTAGCCCAATATTTCAACTCCCTCCTTAACTGCAAACCAGCTCATGAAAGTCTTTCTTCTGTTCTCCAGTTTTCACACACACAGAATCACTTGCTCCGGATCCCAAAGATATTAAGGAGATAGCTACAGTTGAAAAATGAAAAGATGGGATCATTGCTGAATTCTAGAAATATAAACAGTCCTATACTTCTGCAGAAACTACATCATAATTATAATGTCAGACATATGGATGATGGAACAAATACCAGCAGACTGGAAATGCACTCTAATTCACCCGCTACACAAAGAGGGCGACAAGACAGACATCAACAACTACAGAAGAATCTCCCTCCTCCCAGTCGCCTACAAAATCCTTGCCAAAGCACTTTTAAACAGGATAGAATCCCAAGCAGATACACTAATTGGTAAATACCAGGCAGGATTTCGAAAAGGACAATTATATGTGGAACAGATCTGGTGCTTGAAGATGATATTACAAATAAAGAAATGCATAAACACAATAATTAGATTCATCAACTTTAGGAAAGAACATGATTCAGTGAACTGTGAAACCCTGTTTAAAATACTGGAAAAACTTGGGATCAACCAAAAGAAACAAAAAATCACAGAACAGACACAAACTGAACGTCATGGGCAAAGTATCGCATTGAAATCAAAACTGGGGGATGGACAATCCCCAATCCTTTTCAATATTATTGTAGAAAAGGTCATCAGGAACAGGAACCTCATGTAAAGGGCATCCAAATAGGTTTCAAAAAAAGAGAACTGAATTAAAGTCAAGTGTCTTGCTTTCGCTGACAATATTGCAATTATCACCAATAGCAGAATAAAAATGATTCACGCCGTGGAAAAACTACATGAAATTTCACAAAAAAACTGGACTACATATGGAAAGACATCCAAAATATAAATTCCCTTCAAACACAAAATATGGTAAAATTGCACAAGTCTGCCATTTTAAATACCTCATAGAAGCTATACAGTCCTCAGAATTAAACCGAATCAACAATGAACATGGAATAAACAAGCTCCAGAAGGCCTACAAGCTAATACGGTCACATTACAACAAGAAGTGCATTTCGACAGACGGAAAATTAAGGCACTATAGAACAGCAATTCTTCTGGAAGCAATTATGCAGCTGAAATAATGGTGATTTATGGTCATTCAAAAATTAGGGAAATAGAAAAGCTGGAAAGAAAAATTCTCAGGAAGGTTTACAGTCCAATCAACAAAAATGGCATTTGGATGAAGAGACCACAAAATGAACTCTATAGCAAGATCGATACAGTAACAGATGGAATCAGAAAACGCTGAGCCAAATTTAATACACGCTCTACAGGATGGAAGACTCCAGAACAGCAAAGAAACTATTCAGTATTATAACAAAGAGTAAATGTGGCGGAGAATGGCTGAAAGAAGTCCACAGGGATCTACAGCAGATCAACATGAAAACTAAGACAGCACCAAGTGCCAGAATAAAGTTACAAGTGTGCAGTTTGAGAAAAGTACATCTGCCAGCCTGGTACAAAATGGATAGAGGAATAGAAGAAGGAGCATTCTGAGAAGATGAAAAGTTTTTGGGAAGCAAAGAAGAAAAACATGCTAAGATGAAATTATGAATTCAAGTTAAATCGCTTCCTAAAGGGAAATATCGAAAAATAAATGAAACAGTAGAAAAACATTATGCGCTTATGTTAAAATACAGTGCGGTAATAATTATATTTTAGCAAATAGACCCACTTATTTCAAACCACAAATTTTTGTTATTTTGAAACCATGTTTTATAACTTCTATAATAAACCAAACATTAATTATAAATATCAGTCACTTATAACTCATTTTGCCTATTGTTGCCTAACTAGTGGTAATATAGGAAAGACAATTACACAAAAAAGATCACCTGAATATTACACATTGGTTCTCATTAGGAATCCTTAATTAAAACCAAATATAAATTAATCGTGGTGTTGGCACTTTGTTTAAGAAGTAGTCAGGATAATCCCTTGTTGAGCTTGCAATACTGTATCTTGAAAGCTACTTTCATTAATTACAGCTAATCCTTTCAGTCATCTGACATTTGCATATAAATTGTTTGTCAAGGAAACTCCTTTATTTCTATATTCATGGAATTCAGCACACTTGACCTTCACAACAGGAGAAACATCACTGTATGAATAAGATTCCGAACAGTGCTAGGTGGAGCCTACCTCACTTAAAATTCAACACCATTTCATTAACACGATGAAATTTGGCAGATATCTGTAATTTTTCAAATACAGGGGAGGGGTAGATGAAAAGAGAGGGAGGACAGGAGGACAATGACAGAGAGTGGGAGAGGTAATGGCAAAGGCATACAGATGGATGGATGGATGGATGGAGGGAGGAGGAGGAGGAGAGACAAGACGAAGAGGAGGAAGTTAAGACAGCAGAGGTATGTAGACAGAGAGGAGGAATGAGTAGATGCACAGAGAGAGAGGAGCACATGGACTAACTGAGTAGTGGAATAAATAAATCCCAAAGCAATGCCAGCTTTTTAACTAGTTAACACAGAGAGGGACATATACTGACTTTGACCATATCTTATTGGTCATGAATTGCAGACTACAATTGAAAAAACTGCAGAAAGGTAGGAAAATAAGGAGATAGGACCTAGATAAATTGAAGGAATGTGAAGTTCTTGAGAATTCCAGAAGGAACTTAGGGCAACAATTGACAGAAATGGGAGGGAAGGGGGAAGTAGAAGAGGAATGAGCAGCTTTGAGAGATGAAATAGTGAAGGCAGCAGAGGACCAAATAGGTAGAAAGGCAAGACTTAAAAAAACTCATGGATATCACAGGAAATACTAAATTTAATTGGTGAGAGGAGAAAATATAAAAATGCAGTAAATGAAGCAGGCAAAATGAAATACAGATGACTAAGAAATGTGATTGACAAGAAGTGCAAAATGGCTAAGAAAGAGTGGCTAGAAGCAAAATGCAAGTCTGTGGAAGAATGTATAACTAGGAGAATAGTAGATACTGCCTACAGGAAAATAAGAGAGACATTTGGGGACAAGAAAAACAGCTCTACAAATATCAAGAACTCAGATGGAAAACCAGTTCTTGGTAAAGAAGGGAAAGCTGAGAGGTGGAAAGAGTACACAGAGGAGCTCTACAAAGGAAATGAGGCAATGTTGTAGGAAGGGAAGAGGAAGTATATGAAGATGAAATAGGAGATACTATTCTGAGAGATGAATTTGACAGAGCCCTGAAAGACCTAGGTCAGAACAAGGCCCTGGTTGTAGATGACATTCCCTCAGAGCTATGGAAGTCTCTGGGAGAGCCAGCGATGACAAAACTATTTCACCTGGTGTGTAAGATGTGTAAGGCAGGTGAAATACCCTTAGGCTTTAATATAAATGTTATAATCCCCATTCCAAAGAAATCAGGTGCAGATAGGTGTGAAAATTACTGAACCGACAGTTTGATAAGTCTTGGTTGCAAATTTTAATACAAATTAACTACAGGAGAATGGGAAAGCTTGTAGAAGCAGACCTCAGGAAATATCAGTTTAGATTCAGGGGAACATAGGAACACGGGAGGCAATACTCACTTTACCACTTGTCTCAGAAGATAGATTAAGGAAAGGCAAGCCTACATTTCTAGCTTTCATAGATTTGGAGAAAGCTTTTTACAATGTTGTTTGAATACTTTCTTTAATAATTCTGAAGTCAGTGGAGGAGGGGAGGGAATTTACAGGGAAAGCAGGGTTATTTACAACTTGTACAAAAGCCAGTCAGCAGCTATTAGAGTCGAAGGGCATGAAAGGTAAGCATTGTTGGGAAGGGAGTAAGACAGAGTTGTAGCCTTTCTCCAATGTTATTCAATTTGTAATTGAGCAAGCCATGAAGGAAAGCAAGGAAAAATTTGGAATAGGAATTAAAGTTCAGGGTGAAGAAATAAAAACATTGTGTTTTGCTGATGGGCCAGCGGTCGTGTTAACCAATTATGCCCAGGCATGCTTTCCTTCCAACCCAAATTCTCGACTTATAGCACACTATGATTGTAGTGCCCTCTGCCCATTGGTTCCTCCTGTTTGTATCTTATACTCTATTCCTGCAATGGACCGATCATATGAATGATTCCGCATTGAAATTGTCATTGCCTGTTGTGGGCATATTTACAATTATTGATGTGGTGTCTGTTCTTTTCGGACATAGCCTAATTTTTTAAGTTAACCACTGGCCCAAAGTGGGAAATCCGGGTTCGATTCCTGGTCCAGCACAAATTTTCAACTTTGTCATTGAATTTATTTCATCACCCCAAAATGGTTGAAATATTTCTGAATTTCTATTTCATAAATTTATGGCTATTCTACAACTAATGATGTCTGTTCTTTCAGACATGTCCAAAAAGAACAGACACCATATCAATAATTGACATATTAAGGATCACAAGTATACTTCACTTTCGGCCGTAACAGCCTTCTTCAAAAATAAAAACACATTTTCTCTTACACATACACATACAGGGGGAATGGAAGACAAATTTGAGGCCTGAGTGTGGACAGGGAAGGTGGGGGGGGGGGGGGGGGCAGGAATCTAGCGAAGGGTTAGGCCTGCAGGATTGGGAGTGTAGGATATATTGTAGGGAGAGTTCCCATCAGTACAGTTAAGAAAAGCTGGCGTTTGTGGCAAAGGCTGTAGCAATCATTGAAGTAGGCCATATCATACAGGGCTGCATGCTTTGAAAAAGGGTGGTCCATGTGTCTCCTGGCCTACAGTTTTGACGATGGCCATTCATGCAGACAGACAGCTATTTACTGGCCATTCCCATGTAGAAAGCTGCACAGCAGTTGCAGCTCAGTTTGAAGATCACACGACTGCTTTCACAGATTACCCTGCCTTTTATGGATTAGGAAATGCCTGTGACAAGACTGATTAGTTTATTTGTTTGGTTTTGGGAGGGACTAAACTACAAAGGTTATCAGTCCCAACAAGACTGAAGTAGGTGGTGGTGGGATGGTGGATAGGACAGCTTTTGCATCTAGGTCTATTGCAGGGATATGAGCCATGGGAAAGAAGTTGAGAGCAGGGTATTTCTCATTTCAGGGCAGGATGAAAGGTAGTCTATTCTATTTTTAAAGAAGGCTGTAACAGCCAAAAGCTAAGTAAACTTGTAATATTTTATATGTGGCTTTCATCAAATCATTGAGATGTTTCTGTGATGAGTATCAACCACTTACTTTGAAAATATTGTTGAATCCTTCCTGCAATTTCCCTTGTATGATAACATATATACTGGTGTAGTGTAAATAATTTAGGGAGTATAGATGGTGACTTTAGAGGCACAGATTAATCGAAAAGTGCATCAATATGAATGACAATATTGCCGCAAGAGACCACGAACACTAACTGCCGGCGTGGCGCAGGGGATAGCGTCACGGACTGCGGAGCAGAAGGTCGCCGGTTCAATCCTGCCCACCGGCAAAAATTTATTTCTTTGTAATTTACAATTCCAGAACGTTCTACATCTTTGTATGTTCACTTGTGATAAATTCTGTCTGTGTATAAATAGCAGAGCAATCTGCCTGAGAGGCAGTCAGTGCTGCGTGTATGTTGAGTTCGTAATAAACGTGCTTTCAGTATAAGTGCTGTGTATAGTTGCCTTTGAAGTCAAGCTGCTTCCATTGCAACGCGACATTGTTTGGTGGAGGCGCCGGGTACACTGTGCAACAGCTGCATCACCGTGGCTCCGAATAGGCAACGTAAAAGCCGTCGCTTACACGGACTGGAACCGGAATACAAGGGATACACCGAGTACGTCCTTCCAAGAGTCCGTATCATCACAAACTATGGAAACGAAACCAGCAGTAAGCCAGCTACACATCAGGCACCCGTCGGTGTTCTCTGGAGACGCTGGACAGGACCCAAACAAATGGCTAAAAGGGTTCGACCGAGTCGCCAAGTACAACAGGTGGGATCATACGATGTGCTTGGCTAACGTTTACTTCTATCTGGATGGAACAGCCCAGCAATGGTTCGAGAACAACGAAGACAAGTTGAATGACTGGGAGACGTTCCAGGAGGAACTGAAGAAGACGTTTGGAGACCGCCAGCATCAAATCCGCTCGGCGGAAGGACAACTGAAGAACCGGGCCCAACGACATGGTGAGCGGACACAATCGTACATACAGAATGTTTTGGCCCTGTATAACCTAGTGAATCCGAACATGACTGAGGTGGACAAAAACACGCACCTGATGAAGGGAATTGTAGAAGATATGTACCAAGCTCTTCTGATAAAAGACGTCGCTACGACAGAAGAGTTCATCAAGTGGTGCCAGCATATTGAAGAGATGCAACACAGGAGGGTTGGACGCAAGAAGTATGACAGACTCCCAAATGTAGTCCCTATGGCCGTTGTGGAAGACCAGCAGGACTTGGCTTCTCTCATACGACAAATCGTGAGAGAAGAATTACAGCAGTGCATGGCAGCCGGGACTATTAGACCAAGCGAGCATCAGATTATGGCCATGGATGAGAGCCCTGTAAGTCGCGAGGTATCCGACGCCGCTGAGGACGAGGTATTTCAAACACTAGCTCCTGTCTGCCCCGTCAATCGCACCCGACGTGAAGAATGGCGTCGCCCTGCTATGACTTACGCTGCAGCCGCAAAACGGCAGCCCATGAACCGACCGACGCGACCACAGCCAACTCCCCCGGTAACTATGATGCCCCGCAGAAGAACAGACGTCTGGAGGACAGAGGAAAACACACCACTGTGTTTCCACTGTGGACGCCCTGGACATGTCGTACGCTGCAGAGAGAGGAGGCGAGTATTCGATGATTATTATGCCGCAAGACATCAGCCGTCAGAGCAGTTCTATCCAAGGCAGTCACCTGCTGATGAGTTCAGTCGACCTATGGGAAGAAGCCCATCGCCGTACCCTAGACGAGGTCGCTCCCCGACGCGTCGCAGCCGTTCACCGTCGCCGTACAGAGGTACCAGCCGCTCCCCTAGCCGCCGCGCCTAGGAAAACTGAGCGAGGCGACCATCTACGGAGGTGAGGCCGCCGCAGATGAAAATCCTCCATGGACGACAGTCGCCAAGATGTCAGGAAATCTCATCGACATCATAATTGACAGCCAACCTGTCCGGGCACTTGTTGATTCAGGAGCCTCTTTTTCTGTATTATCGGATAATTACCGCCGCACACTAGAGAAGACAATGTTCTGTGATACGGGAACAACTGTGCTGAAGGTCGCGAATGGAAAGTACGTCCATCCAGCAGGAACTTGTGTCGCAAGAATAACCATCAACAACAGGATGCAGCCGTTTGAATTTGTTGTATTAACAGAATGTAGTCACAATGTCATCCTCGGATGGGACTTCCTTCAGGCATCCCAAGCTATCATTGACTGTGGAAGATCTGAGCTGCAAATTGAAGAAGTTGTTCCGCCGGATACACGTAATACAGAATTTTCTGGGAAGCTATTCGTCGTTGACAATGTGACGATACCGCTGTTGACAATGAGAAGAGTTGCAGTCAGAAACACAGATGACTGGTTAAACTGTGAAGTTCTTGTTGATAGTAAAAAGTTTATGAGGCTCACAAAAGAAATTTACATACCAGCGGCTATCATAAGCATTACCGGTGGTCAAGGAGAGATTTGGATCACAAATTGTCACGAGCAGTCACAACTTATCCCCAAGGGAATGTGTATCGGGACAGCTGAACCAATCCAGGACGGTGAGCTCAATGTCATCAATGAAGAACCATGCCCTGCTGTTAGTACAGACAATGCGCTGTAGGAAACAAACGTGGAACTGCAAATAGGGCCTGAACTGACCAAGGAACAACGCCAACAGGTGTTAGGTATTCTACGCCAATTTTCGGGTGCATTCACACCTCAGCAGGGAAAAAGTCAGACGAAACGGCCAACGATAAAGCACCGCATCAATACTGGGGACCATCTGCCAATTAGCCAGCGTTCGTATAGAGTGTCGCCTGCTGAAAGACGGATAATTCGGGAGGAAGTGGAGAAGATGTTGCGAGATGACATTATTCAACCTTCGGAGAGTCCTTGGTCGTCTTCGGTGGTCCTCGTAAAGAAGAAGGATGGCATGTGGCGATTCTGTGTCGACTATCGGCGGCTGAACAGAATCACAAAGAAAGATGTCTACCCACTGCCGCGTATTGATGACACCTTAGACTGTTTGAAAGGAGCTACATACTTCTCAACTATGGACATGCAGACAGGTTACTGGCAAATCGAGGTTGACGAAGCTGACAGGGAGAAGACGGCTGTTATTACACCTGACGGCCTCTATGAATTTAAAGTAATGCCATTTGGATTATGTAATGCTCCAGCCACATTCGAACGCATGATGGACAACTTGCTTCGACACCTTAAGTGGACGACGTGTCTCTGCTATTTAGATGACATTGTCGTTTTCTCGAAAACATTTGAAGAACATCTGAGTCGCCTGTCAACTGTGTTGAAGTGTGTTCAGGCTGCAGGTCTCTGCTTCAATCCAAAGAAGTGCCTCTTCGTCACCAAAGAGATAAAAATCCTGGGGCACCTAGTCAACGGAGATGGTGTTCGTCCTGATCCAGATAAAATAAGGGCGGTCACAGAATTTCCAACTCCTCAGCACATTCGTGTTGTGAGAATTTTTCTCGGGCTGTGCTCATACTACTGACGTTTCATAGAAGGATTTTGTAACAAGGCACGTCCATTACAAGAACTTCTGCAGGGAGACGCCAAATTGTACTGGGATGAGACAAAAGAAAGAGCTTTCCGGGCACTTAAGGAGGCTCTAACTTCCACACCAGTGCTAGCCTTGTACGACGAGAATGCAGAAACGGAACTTCACACAGACGCCAGTGGCTATGGGATTGGTGCAGTGCTTGTACAAGTTCAGGAAGGTGCCGAAAAAGTGATAGCCTATGCGTCAAGAGTACTCTCAAAGTCTGAGATAAACTACTCTACAACTGAAAAGGAATGTCTCGCGGTTATCTGGGCTATCAACAAGTTCCGGCTGTATTTATTCGCCAAACCATTCACCGTCGTGACAGACCACCATTCTTTGTGTTGGCTGACTAGCTTGAAGGATCCATCAGGTCGACTAGCAAGATGGGCACTAAGACTCCAAGAGTACGATGTCACAGTGGTATTCAAGAACGGGCGCAAACACAAGGATGCCGACTGCCTTTCGAGGAATCGATTAGTGTAACACAACAGCATTAATGAAATTTCAGCTCTCACTGAATTAGATGACGTTTAAGCTGAACAGAGGGAAGATCCAACACTATTAAAAATGATAGAGGCCTTGGAGAAAGGAGAACCGACCAATGGAGAGTTCCAACTTATAAACGGAACATTGTACAACTGCAACTATGATCCACTGGGCCCCAAATGGCTACTTGTTGTTCCAGCTCATCTCCAGCCAGCTATTCTCAAATATTTCCATGATGCTCCAATATCCGGTCATCTGGGATTCGTGAAGACCCTAGACAGAATCAGACGCAGGTATTACTGGAAAGGTCTCTACCGATCTGTCAAGCACTATGTGAGTCACTGTAAAGAGTGCCAGTGACGGAAGCATGTGCCGCAACTACCTCCAGGACATCTCGTACCGATTCCGCCTGCAGCAGCTCCATTCCACTGAGTTGGGATCGATCTTTTAGAGAGGTTCCCGAAGTCGACAACCGGTAACCGTTGGATAATAGTCTGCACTGACTACCTCACACGCTACGCTGTCACCAAACCTGTGCCGACTGTAGAAGCTCCAGAGATAGCAAAATTCCTTGTAGAAGACATTATTTTGAAGCATGGAGCACCACGTGTCATGATATCTGATCGTGGAAAAGTATTCCAGTCAAAACTAGTATCAGAGGTAATGTCACGGTGCAACATTGTCCACAGAATGACAACTGCATACCATCCTCAGACAAATGGTCTTACGGAACGTTTTAACAAAACGTTAGCCGACATGCTGTCGATGTACGTCGATGTTGAGCAGAAGGATTGGGATACAATTCTGCCTGTCATGACATTTGCGTACAATACCGCAAGACAAGACACCACAGGCTTCACTCCATTTTTCCTGCTCCATGGCCGTGAAGCTGAGACGACAATGGATACACTGTTCCCATTCCAACCGGACGACACTCAGGATGACTATGTTAAACAGCTCATCACCAGGGTCGAAGAAGCAAGACAGCTGGCTTGCATACGGACACTGGACGCCCAGGAGACAGTGGCGTAGCTATCATAGGGCTAGGCGGGGCAGTGCCCCGGGGCCCCCGAGCTCTAGGGGCCCCTCGGCCTCCGCCAGCAGCCCAAAAAAGTTACAGCAGAGCGCCCGCCCCTCTAACGAAGTTTCCTACAGAAGCCACACTGCACCTCCGGATGGTGGAACATTGCTTCTAATGGGGCCTTCACACCACAGTCGCTGCATACAACAATCGGCACACTTCAGTCTGCGTAGCGGCAGCATCAAAGCTGCTCACAGCAACAGCTGCGCCTTCCAAGTGTTGCGACTTGCCGCTCGGCGCTGTCTGAAGAATCGCGCGCCTCCAAGTACTGTATAAATAAATGTACTGTACATTAGTTCTTTTTGGCAAATAGAAGTGCACAGTTCGATTTCCGAATAAACCGGTTTTCCGAACATTCATGTCTTCCAGTTACTTCGGTTAATCGACGTTCTTATGTATATTTTAGTTGAATGAATGATTTTCGTCTTTTACACCCCTGACCATTAAAATTGCTACACTACGAAGATCACGTGCTACAGACGTTAGTTTTAACCGACAGGAAGAAGACGCTGTAACATACAAATGATCAGCTTTTCAGAGCATTCACACAAGGTTACAACGTTGGCGCCGGTGGCGACACCTACAATGTGCTCACAGAAAGTTTCCAACCGATTTCTCATACACAAACAGCAGTTCACCGGCGTTGCCTGGTGAAACGTTGTTTTGATGTCTCGTGTAAGGATGAGAAATGCCTACCATCACGTTTCCGACGTTGATAAAGGTCGCATTGTAGCCTATCGCGATTGCGGTTTATCGTATCGCGACAATGCGCACGCGTTGGTCGCGATCCAATGAGTGTTGGCAGAATATGGAATAAGTGGGTTCAGCACGGCAATACGGAACTCCGTGCTGGAACCCAACGGCCTCGTTTCACTAGCAGTCGAGATGGCAGGCATCTTATCCGCATGGCTGTAACGGATCGTGCAGCCACGTCTCGATCCCTAAGTCAACAGATGGGGACAGTTTGACGACGTTTGCAGCAGCATGGACTATCAGCTCGGAGACCATGGCTGCGGTTACCCTTGACGCTGCATCAAGACAGGAGCGCCTGCGATGGTGTATGCAACGACGAACCAGGGTGCACGAAAGGCAAAACGTCATTTTTTCGGATGAATCCAGGTTCTGTTTACAGCATCATGATGGTCGCATTCGTGTTTGGCGACATCGCTTTGAACGCACTTTGGATGCGTGTATTCGTCATCGCCATACTGGCATATCACCCGGCGTGATGGTATGGGGTGCCATTGGTTAAACGTCTTGGTCACCTCTTGTTCGCATCGACGGCACTTTGAACAGTGGCTGTTACATTTCAGATGTGTTACTACCCATGGTTTTACCCTTCATTCGATCCCTGTGAAATCTTACATTTCAGCAGGATAATGCATGACTGCATGTTGCAGGTTCTAGATACGGAAAATGTTTGACTGCTGCCCTGGCCAGCACATTCTCCAGATCTCTCACCAATTGAAAATGTCTGGTCAATGGTGCCCGAGCAATTGGCTCGTCACAATACGTCAGTCACTACTCTTAATGAACTATGGTATCGTGTTGAAGCTTCATGGGCATCTGTAACTTTACGCGCCATCCAATCTCTGTTTGATTCAATGCCCAGACGTATCAAGGCCGTTATTACGGGCAGAAGTGGTTGCTATGGATACTGATTTCTCAGGATCTATGCACCCAAATTACGTGAAAATGTAATCACATATCAGTTCTAGTATAATATATTTGTCCAATGGATACCCGTTTATCATCTGCATATCTTCTTGGTGTAGCAATTTTAATGGCCACTAGTGTAACTTTTTGAACCCTGCCCAGCAAACCTCGTGCGAAGCGAAATCAAAAAATTATTTCCACCTCATAATACAAACATGACAAGGTATATCGCTTGTCCACAAGACTTGGACCCTGTCATCATTAGTGCGTTGACGGTTGAAGTAGGCGTTGCTATAGCTGCCAATCTTTGCGAAATAACAGTGAATGGCGCTGAATTACTAGCAGTGTGGTAGACTATACACGGTTTGACCACATTTGAATATGAAGTCTCTACAATGTATTATTACTGAATACTAACTCAGCTGTTTGTCTAGTGAATTCTCCCAAGAGAGTTCTCCTTTATCATAGATCCCAATGAAGTGCTGTAACTGCGCTTTGAAATTCGTGCAAGAGGAAGAGAAAATATGGATCGTAGAAGTTTTTGTAGATTGTATTACTGATCGGCGCGTCATCACTGAAGCAGAAAACAGCTGAAGTGGTGATTGATATTTATGGCTGTATCCATGGACTCTAAGCTGTCGATGTTTAACTGATGTATTTTACATTTCGACTAAGAGCTATGTTACAAATACTATTTAACCTCCATTTTTTAAAAAACCCAAGATCACCACCTTGACTAATTTTATACGACCAGATGATGATGGCATAAGCCCATTGAAATCGGTCGTCATAAACTAAATAATTATTTTGCTATCTTGGCTTTCTACTTTTGAAGCTAATTAATCCATCAGATCGCCTCCACAACCTGCGATGTCAGGTAATGTCTCTTGAGGTACGTTTCTACCAGCAAACTACTTATTTATCCTGCCACTTAACGGTTTAGATACATTCACAGATCAGGAGTTTCGTGTAATAATGAGATAACAGCGCAGCAATTTAACGAGCGAGAGTTGTCGGCACTGACAATAGTCCGCCTGCTGTCACCGTGGACCCGCGACTCGACTGTTCCAGGATTGCTTCGCGGCAGGAGGCCATTTTTTCGTGATTGAGTAATACTTCTTCACTGTTTATTTTTTACTAGCTTCTGTCTGTGACTTCATTCACCTAGATGGAGCAATTTCGAAAACTATCCCATGGGGTTGTTTTATCTCTATGTCCTACCGAAGTCAAACTCTATCCCTCTGAAAAATTGCATCCAAATCCACCCAGTAATTTTTGCGTGAAAGCATGTCAAACAAACAAATTTTGACAGTTATAATTACATTAGAGATTACTATTAAATATTATCTGCTGTGTAACACAAAATTTACTTAGTATTATTTAGGTTTGCCTTATTATGTCTTCCAGTGGGCGGTAAGGAGCTGATGATGATGTAGTTATGCATCTGTATAGTTTTAGTTGAAAGGGGGCCCAATGTCATTTTTGCCCCGGGGCCCTTGGTGACATAGCTACGCCACTGCCAGGAGAAGGACCGTCAGCGGTATAACGACAAGCACCGACCTGTTGTGTACAGCCCAGGAGATCTGGTATGGATTTTTACCCCGGTACGGAAGGTTGGACTGTCAGAAAAGTTATTGAAGCGATACTTTGGTCCGTATCGTGTCATACGCCGCCTGTCAGACCTCACATACGAAGTTGAGGATTATGAGCCGTCGTCGAAACGTCAAAAACGAAGAGACATTGTTCACGTCTTACGGATGAAGCCTTACTACGATCCTGAAGAGCAGGTAGACGACAATGGCTTCTTGTTCAAGGACTTTAAGGACGGTAATGTTCCTGATGAAGCCACGACAGGAACATCTTTCGTCGATAATCGCGGAGAAGGGAAGGATTCTCTTGAACTGTCATACAGAGTACCCATGACACGGTCAAAATCCAGGACATTGCAGCTGGCTCGACAGGGATCATAACAGCGGGTCGCTGTTTCTCCAGGAGAGGGAGCAATGCCGCGAGAGACCACGAACACTAACTGCCTGCGTGGCGCAGGGGATAGCGTCACGGACTGCGGAGCAGAAGGTCGCCGGTTCAATCCCGCCCACCGGCAAAAATTTATTTCTTTGTAATTTACAATTCCAGAAGGTTCTACATCTTTCATATGTTCACTTGTAAATTCTACTTGTTTCTTATGTTAACTGTTCTTCTAATTTCTGATAAATTCTGTCTGTGTATAAATAGCAGAGCACTCTGCCTGAGAGGCAGTCAGTGCTGCGTGTATGTTGAGTTCGTAATAAACGTGCTTTCAGTATAAGTGCTGTGTTTAGTTGCCTTCGAAGTCAAGCCTGCTTCCATTGCAACGCGACAATATTACACAGAACACTCTTAGTAAATATTTTGATAAGTGGAGAACTCTGTTAGTTTTTGGATGAATCATTCATCACACGCACAAACACATTCAGTCCCTATATTTCTGGGTTTGGTGTTGTGTCATCTTGATTGAAGTGGGAAGTAGGAGAGTGAATTTGAGAAGTATGAATGACAACTGGGAGTAAGAGGCAGCAGGTGCACTGAATAGGATGTTGTACTGGTACCATTGGCGAACTCAATTTGGCTGCAGGCAGGGGAAACTGTGTACAATATATTTGGAGAAGGAGACTGCAGGGAAGAGGGTATGAATTGGTCACCCAGCTAGCCAAGTTCTGTGGTTACGTACACCACAAGACCATGGCTTACCATCCAGCTAGTGATGGCATGCTGGAAAGACGGCGTTGCACATTGAATGCTGCACTGATGTGGCATGAGACCACATGGATTTCTGGACTGGCCGTTGTTTTACTTGGTCTACATTCAAACCTCAGCAGCAGAGCTTGTATATGGAGAGTCACTGCGTTTGAGACAGGAATTCATTGAAGTCACAATAGAGAGACAGACAATCAATCACAATTCCTGTGCATGTGAAACAGTGGACCGCATGAAGCCAGTAAGAGCCTCTAGGCATGGGCAGAGCATGACGTTCATGCATAAGGATTGGGAAACCTGCACTCACATTATGTTTCACATAGACGCAGTCAAACTGCCAATGCAGGCACCCTACACAGGGCCACACCACATTTTGTGGAGGAGCTTGCATACTATGGACATTCTTGCTAATGGCAATCAAACCACAATTTCCATCAGTAGGGTTAAACAAACTACTTGTTTGAAGGGATGCCTACTACTCACACAAAGAATGCCATAGAGGAGACAGAAGAGTCAATGCTCCAACTACCCACTCCACCTCCACCTCAACCACTTCAAGAAGAACTACTCATTTCAGAAGGCATGTTCATTTCCATGCTTGGTACCGTGAAGATCTACCACACTCCGCTCTTACCAAGGGGGCTCCTATAGCGACTCTTACTCGCCAATACTGTGGGCTTCGTGTGTGTTAATCTTTCGCGCCAACTTTAAATGTCATGCACAAAGACAGAGTATTGCCCAGCGCCGAGTGTTTTTGCCACTTGGAGCACTGGGATTCGTCTACACAGAAACACACAACATTTTTCTTCCTTGAATATGTGTAATCTTTCATTAATGTAATATTTATTATTCCACGTATTGATAACACAACAGATGTAACTGTGAACTTCTTTTTCGTTAACTAAGACAAATAAACCTAATTGAGTTGCATATCCTGTTTATTTTACCTAGTTTTAAGCACAGAAGTTATAAATACATCTAACCATTCCGCCAACCTCATATGTAAAGAACTATAAAGTGATCCCACAGCAAAGTGAATAACACAGTTGCAAGCCTTATATAACAGTACTGGAATAGATGTTGACATAGGTAGGTGGCTCACATCGAAGTTCCACTAAGAATATACACAGTATCAAAGGTTCACAAGGAACACTGTCATTTGAGACCTATTGATTATCGAATAAACTCACTAATGTATTATCTGCCAAAACATCTAGCCCACAAATTATGCAACCTGGTTAATTTCACAGTCTCTCATTTGAAGGATTATAAGCGTTTCATCACATTCATCTGGGAACAGCAAATACTCAGTGAATCTTATGTATAGCTTTGACATAAAATCTTCATTGTTTGCCAGCATCCTATATTTTAAATTATCCTACAGAAGCAGATACCATCAGACATGTGATATGGTGCCAATATGATGCTCATCAAAATATTTTAGGTTGCGAGGCAAATTTTAAAAGCAAGCAGTCAGCAATACACTCCCCCCTTTTACAGTAACTGCTGACATATTCACAGAAGCTTTGTAACAGAAAGTGCTAAATTTTGCACCACTACATCAACAGATTCCTTCAGCACCTTAACATCTTACATAAAAATCTATAGTACACAATAGTTATGGAAAATAACAGGATGACTTATTTCTTAGATGTAGAGATGTACAGAATATGTAGTAATTTACTAGGACTTGAGGATTTGCATCATTATTCAGCAAAAAAAAAAAAAAAAAAAAAAAAAAAGTGTGTGGTCTATGCTATATATGATGAGAGCCCAAGCTCACTGGATTAATGACATTACCTACATACAAGATGAACTAAATGAACTCAAGACAACATTACCTGCAAATGGTTACAGCAACAGAGAGAGTGTTTGCAGGAGATGTGAATATCATAAGGAATGCACCAGGAAAAATATGTGATAGGGCCGTTATTATTCTCTCTCTAGATAAATGAAGTGATTGTCAGTGCGAGTAGCAATCTACGGCTGTTTACTGATGACACCAAGGTGTACTTGAAGATCTCATAATTGAGTGGCTCTAGGAAGATTCAACATTTCTAATTGAGTTGAACAATGGGAGCTAGCATGAAATATAGAAACATTACGTTAATTCTGATGTGCAGCAAAAAAGATCTTGCAGTTTTATACTTCAGCATAAGTAGTATTATGCTTGACACAATAAAATCAATTATATATCCATGCATATTGTTGTAAACCAGACAGCAAGAATAGGAGGTGTGATAAGCGAAGAAATTGAACTGGGAAGAGGTGTAAGAAAAGGATGCTGTTTGTCACCAACACTGTTCAATATCTATCTTGAAATCATAATCAAGGAAAGCTTTAATGGAAGCAGATAAGTTTGTATTGGGGGACGGTGAGTAGAGTGTATTAGATTTGCAGACGACGTGGTTGTGATGGCAGAAAGTGCAAAAGAGATGGAACAAATGTTAGATGACCTAAACACAAAATTAGATTGGCTGGTCAGTACTTACCTTTGTGCTGTACCACCGATAATTACACAAATGAAGAAACAGAAAAAAAGGGGATGAAAAAGGACAAGCTTTTGGAACACAGTTCCTTCATCAGGTGGGAGAGAAGGGAAGAAGAAAGGATGGGAACGGAAGGGAAAGGTAATTCACGACCTACGTCATGAAGGTGGTGTTTCGGGAGTGTGGATGTCAGAGATACTGTCTTCCACCACCTTCCAATCTATCTCGTTTGAACAATAATTTATCATCTCTGAGGAGAATTTTCATCATTAATTAAACACAAAATCAGAAGAATATGGAATGAAGATTAACAAGAAGAAGCATGGTAATTGGAGGAAGGAACTCAAAATGTCATTTAAAAATAGGGGGAGAAGAAATAGAGCAAGTGCATAGCTTCAAATACTTGGGAAGTATGATAATGGATGATATGTACTGCACTGCAGAAATTAAGAAAAGAATTGCCATGGCAAAAGAAGGAAACAGAGATTACTTTACAGACCATTAAAGAAAGATCTAAGGGAAAGACTTGCCAAGTGTTATATCTGGAGTGTTGTGCTGTATGGTGTGGAGACCTGGACGTTGAGGAAGGAAGATGAAAGAAGATTGGAGGCACTAGAGATGTGGATATGGAGGAGAATGAAACAAGTGAAATGGGAAGACCAAATAAGGAATGAGTAAGTATTAAGAAGAGTTAGAGAAGAAAGAAACATGCTGGAAGTCATTAGGAAAAAAAAAAAACGAAACTGGATTGGGCATTGTTTGAGGAGAGACTGTTTACTGAAGGAAGGAATAGAAGGAATGTGAAAGGAAAAAGAGGAAGAGGAAAACCAAGATATCAAATGCTGGACAACATCCAAGGAAATAAATATGAAGAAATGAAAAGATTGGCTTTGGACAGAGAAAATTGGAAGAGGATCAACCCATGACAAGGAGAGAATCAACCGATGGCAAGACCTGCCACAAGGCAGAATACAATTGATGATGAATGTTGTAAAGTGATATGAAATGGATTGAGCATGTAAAGACAGTTGTGGTGAACACAGATGGTCGAATTGAGTTTATTGACAGAATTTTACAAACGTATAAAAGAGAAAGAGACTGCATATAGAATTGTAACCTGACTCATTTATGAGTACTGTTTAAACATTTGGATTGCACACCTGTTTGGATTAAAAAAGACAGAAGCAATTCAGAGGTGGGCAGCTATATTTATTACTGGCAGATTCAATCAACACGTAAGTATTATGGTCATGTTTCAGGAACTCAAATGGGATTCCCTGTATTGAAGGTGATGTTCTTTTTGAGGAAGCTTTATGAGAAAACTTAGAGGGGCTGCAGTAGCCTCCAGAATGATTGCGCAAGGCACACACCGGCATGGTGCGCCACGAACAGCAGACAGCAAGTAATGCCTGTCCACCAGAGTGTGTGCGCAGATTCTCAGCAGCACGCTCTACCGGTGGAGCCACATCATCTCAGTCAGCCCAAGCCGAGGTCAGTCAGTGCTGAGTCGGCTGCTCCCAGTGACAGACTCCGCTAAGTCACGCGCAGTACTATGGACGATCATGTGTTGTGTACTACACAACTGGTGACAAGTAGGGTCATCCTTTCACATGTTTTGTTGTTCCTTTGGTTTTGTACCTTAGTCACAGCATGGAAGCTTTAGTTCAGGTTTTGATTGAGCAGCAGAGGGAGCTCATGGCAACCATGCAGCAGGCGATTCCGGCGTTGTTCTCAAAACAGTATTCTTCGGCACCATTCTCTCCCCCCTTCCCCCTATACGATGAGACGACAAAAGGTAGGGACACCTATGAACATCGTCTGTGGCAACACTTCCAGGCCTTTCATGTTGACAATGAGGAGGTGTGTTATGCTCTGTTCTTGTCGTGGATATCCCACTCACTTTATCATGAGTGCTGCAACAACCTTCATCCTTGTCTTTTGACTCTTTATGCTTGCTGTTATGATCCTATTATCACCATCACATGCATGCCATAGCTGCATGGGTTGAGTTCTATCAATGCAAGAAACAGCCTCGTTAGTTGTACTGTGCCTGGGCCGTGACATGGCATGACCTCATTCACAAGTGCCGTTTTATTATGGAGAAATCGAAAGAATTGTTTGGTATAATGTTTACTTGGTTCTTCAGTAATTACATTTCATTCTACCACTTCCAAACGATACTCATCTTTTCAACATTATGATGTATGGGGGTTCTGCTCGCTGCAACATTATTCTCCTGGGGCGTCATGGTAGAAATAAATACTCATAGGTACAATTTTTCAATTCTTTAATTTGAATCAAACTTCTTCTCCACCAAAACATTACAACTTCACGATGTACACAATGCAACAGAACTTAGCTGATAGTACTTCCATTTTAAAACATCAGACTGACATAGCTTCCAGAGCACTTTTTAAAAGCCAAAACTCGAACTTCCCCACGCAAGGCGGTGAGGCAAATATATAACATTGACAATAATGACATTACATTATGCATTGTTCATAACAATTGAATATACTAATTTACAATTACCAAAGACACAAGTAAAACATTTCATGTATACAAAAATAATCACAATATAAAATGAAAACTATACATACAATAATTTTAGATGGCACATATCTTTTTAAGTCTTAGTCGCTGTACTATTTCGATTAATGATGAAAATTCTCCTCAGAAATAATAAATATTGTTGAAATGAGATAGAATGGCTGGCCAGTACTTACCTTTGTGCTGTACTGCCGATAGTAACACAAAATGAAAAAACAGAAAAAAAGGGGACAAAGGGACAAGCTTTCGGATTAATGATGAAAATTCTCCTCAGAAATAATAAATATTGTTGAAATGAGATAGAATGGCTGGCCAGTACTTACCTTTGTGCTGTACTGCCGATAGTAACACAAAATGAAAAAACAGAAAAAAAGGGGACAAAGGGACAAGCTTTCGGAACAGAGTTCCTTCGTCAGGTGGGAGAGAAGGGAAGATTCTTCCCTTCTCTCCCACCTGACGAAGGAACTCTGTTCCGAAAGCTTGCCCCTTTGTCCCCTTTTTTTCTGTTTTTTCATTTTGTGTTACTATCGGCGGTACAGCACAAAGGTAAGTACTGGCCAGCCATTCTATCGCTGTACTATTTGTTTCACAACAAAGAATAATAATAAATGTCAATTAATTTGTTAATGAGCATATCATTCATGTTCCTAACATATATTGAACTATCAAATATCTTGGCCATTCTCAAAATAGGTTCAAAATCTCACGTCAGACAATATAAACAAGGAATTACAATATTCAAATTTTGACTACTACATTAATTAACACAATTAGCTGGTCTACACAACTTGTTTATGAGCCTAACATATACATAATGCTATTAATTTTCATGTTTTTATGTTTTACAAGTCTTTATGGTCTAGTTCTCGAAATAATGTACAATGACAAAACTATTGTTTATAGAACTGTCTGGAAACCTCATATGTGAATTTCTTAATTAATGAAATCTATCACTTGTTAACTAATCACAGTATCACCGAGACACTGTCCTACACTGATTCCTAGACTGGCTTTTTTGTTTGTAACTAACTTCACATGCAACATATATCACTGTTGAACCACACGATTCCGGGTCCGACGCAGACGGTATCGTACGATAACATTGAGATGAGAGGGCCGGCAGTATCATCACAATGGGCACCTTATGGTTTGCGACGTCATCATTCATTTAATCCCAGATAGGGAAGTTCAGCACAGGGCCCTGCAGTTGGAAGACCCTTTCCTTTAGGAATTCCTTTCTATCGCTCAATCCTATGAAGTCTCACACACCGCAGGTGGACAGTTTGAAGCATGGTGTGGTTCAGGGAGGTGTGGCCTCATCTGCAGCAACCAGGGAGATCAATGTACGGGCAGTACAACTTGGCCGTCCTGCCGCTTTTGCAAGGCACGTAAACAGAGTTCTGACCGCTGACCCCTGTTCCCATCCTGCCTGCCATGCTATACAAAACATGACTGATCAGTGTGTCCCTAGCATTGGACGTTTGTTGCAAATATAACAAAAGACTTGACTGCCAGTGATTCAAGTCCAGTGGATCATTTGAGTTCACCGGCTAACAGCATCATTTGTCCCAGGGCAGCCATGAGAAAACTGCCATGCAGCTTCAATGCAGAAAATGCTACCCCAGTGTACAAGCTACTGCTTGGCTATTGTCTGCCAGTCACTTACGAGAATTGACTATCAATCACTTAACTAAAGAAGCAAAAAACTACTGATTCACAATAGCCAACCTAACTTCTACTAGAGTTACATTCCAGTCAGAAATCACAATAGCATACTACACAACGATCTCCATCCACAGTAATCTCCCTTCAGCTGTTCCAGATATGTGATATCAAAATATCAGCAATTCTTTTGCTTTGGTGTCTTATAATGCTGTAACCACATACTCAAAATCATTTTATTCAAAGTAAGTATGGATGGTTGGATAGAATTTAGGCTAAATTGTACTCATCTGCATTTGTACAAATATTTATCTACATTGTAGCTTCCGGTATCTTCAGGTAAGGAAATGCATTGAAATCTATAAACAGGAATATAACCATCATTCTTTTATGCTGTTTCTTGAACTGATTTTTTTGCCCATGAACAAAATTCTTAGCATAGATTATGTGTATATAAATGCACATCATTTGTACTCCCTTCTGAATAAGTAACAAATGTTATTACATGAAAGAATTGATACTACTCTGTTCTCTCTCTCTCTCTCTCTCTCTCTCTCTCTCTCTCTCTCTCTCTGTCACACACACATACACTAAAGTGGTACCAATAGCAACTTTTAACATGTAATATGGTTAGAATCTCACTTACAGATTCTTGTTTAGTTCCCAGTGTGTAAGAATAGTGAATGACATTTCATGAATGGTGACCGTGATATATCTCTTGTCTTTCATGCAGATATTTCTACAAAATGTAGAGGTGAAGCAAATGTAAGGTGGACCAAACGAGTGAAAAGAGGACGCCATACCAGGACTGTTACATATTCAGCAAAAGAAAGCTACTTTGAAATAAAAAATTACTTCATTGGAGGTCCATGTAAGTATAATCGAATTTAATACAAATAAACAATCCTTGAGACGGATTTTCGTCTCGAAATTGTCAAAGGCAATAATGATAAATCTGAAGCATAGAATTAAAATTTGTGATGTGGCTGGGAATCAAACCCGGATTATTATCTTTGGAACACAGAAGCTGAATGAAAGTTTGTGACATGGAGGGAAATCGTACTTAGACTATTCCAAGGCACCTTAATCATTAGCGGTGTGGTGGTCTAACGGTTAAGACGTCTGCCTAGTATGCATGGAGGTCCGGGTTCGATTCCCAGCCACATCACAAATTTTTAATTCTGTGCTTCAGATTTATCATTATTGTCTTTTATAATCGAATTGTTGCAATTAATTTTAGTTATTTTTTGATCAAATATTTTTATAATGAGAATTTAATTTCTGTAGAGGTCTGTATCTCAGACTCTTAGGTCACAAAATTAGTTTGTAGATTGTTAATGAAGTTGTACTTAAAAGGAACATCAGAGTATGTTGCTACTCTTCTATAGATGAAACTTTAAACAGACTTTAATGTGCTAGATATAAAATAAGGGAATAAAATTGAAGCTTTAATTTTTACACTAATGAACTTTGAGATGCAATTGTTAGGAAACGTGCAGTTCTGCTTTAGGTAGGCCTATTTCCTTTATATGTTTATCCCACCTGTACACCTGGTAATCTATAAAATAAAAATATTTTATTATTCTGAATGTGTTGTTGTTGTGGTCTTCAGTCCGGAGACTGGTTTGATGCAGCTCTCCACAATATCCTATCCTGAGCAAGCCTCTTCATCTCCACATAAGAACGACAACCTACATCTGACTGAATCTGCTTACTGTATCCATCTCTTGGTCTTCCTCTGCGGTTTTTACCCCACACACTTCCCTCCAACGCTAAATTCACAATTCCTTGATGTCTAAGAATGTGTCCTACCAATCTATCCCTTCTTTTAGTCAGGGTATGCCAGAAAGTTCTTTTCTCCCCAATTCTGTTCAGTACCTCCTCATTAGTTACGCGATCCACCCACCTAATCTTCAGCATTGTTCTGTAACACCATATTTCAAAATCCTCAAACCTCTTCCTGTCTGCACTGTTTATCGTCCATGTCTCACTCCCATACAAGGCAACACTCCATACAAATGCCTTCAGAAAGGACTTCCTTAGGCTTAAATCAATATTCGATGTTAACAAATTTCTCTTTTTCAAGAACGCTTTTCTACCCATTGCCATTCTGCATTTTATATCCTCTATACTGCGACCATCATTTGTTATTTTACTGCCCAAGTAACAAAACTCATCTACCTCCTTTATTGCTTCGTTACCCAATCTAATTCCTTCAGCATCACCTGATTTTATTACACTGCACTCCATTACCCTAGTTTTGCTCTTGTTAATGTTCATCTTATATGCACCTTTCAGTACACTGTCCATTCCGTTCAATTGCTCTTCCAGGTCCTTTGCTGTATCTGACAGAATTACTATGTCGTCGGCAAATCGCAATGTTTTTAATTCTTCACCCTGAACTTTAATTCCTTCTCCAAATTTCTCCTTGCTTTCCTTTATAGCTTGCTCAATGTACAAATTGAATAACATTGGAGAAAGGCTACAACCCTGTCTTACTCCCTTTCCAACCAATGCATCCCTTTCATGCCCTTCAAATCTGACAACTGCTGTCTGGTTTTTGTACAAGTTGTAAATAAAATTACGCTCCCTATATTTTACTCCTGCTTGCTTCAGAACTTGAAAGAGTTTATTCCAATCAACATTGTCAAAAGCCTTCTCCAAATCTACAAAAGCTAGAAATGTAGGTTTGCCTTTTCTTAATCTATCTTCTACAATAAGCCGTAAAGTGAGTATCGCCTCCCGTGTTCCTACATTTCTCCTGAACCCAAACTGATCTTCCCGGAGGTCGGCTTCTACCAGCTTTTCCATCCTTCTGTATATAATTGGTGTTAATATTTTGCAACCATTACTTATTAAACTGATGGTTCTGTAGTTGTCACATCTGTTTGCACCTGCTTTCTTTGGAATAGGGATTATAACATTTTTCTTAAAGTCTGAGGGTACTTCACCTGTCTCATACATCTTAAACACCAGGTGAAACAATTTTGTCATGGCTGGTTCTCCCAGAGGCTTCAGTAGCTCTGAGGGAATTTCATCTACTCCAGGGGCCTTGTTTCGACTTTCAGGGCTCTGTCAAATTCTTCTCTCAGTACAGTATCTCCAGTTTCATCTTCATCTACATACTCTTCCCTTCCTACAATATTGTCTTGAAGTTCATTTCCTTTGTAGAGCCCCTCTATATACTCTTTCCACCTTTCAGCTTTCCCTTCTTTGCTGAGAACTGGTTTTCCATCAGTGTCCTTGATATTCATATAGCTGTTTTTCTTATCTCCAAATGTTTCTTTTATTTTCTGGTAGGCTGTATCTATTTTTCCCCTATTTATACATTCTTCTACATCCTTGCATTTGCCTTATAGCCACTCCTGTTTAGCCATTTTGCACTTCCTGTCAATCTCATTTCTTAGTCGTCTGTACTCCATTTTGCCTGTTTCATTTACTGCATTTTTATATTTTCTCCTTTCATCGATTAATTTTAGTATTTCCTGTGATATCCGAGGATTTTTTGTAGGTCTTGCCTTCCTACATATTTTGTCCTCTGCAGCCTTCACTATTTAATCTCTCAATTTTACCCATTCCTCCTCTACTGTTTTATTTTCCCCTGTTTCTGTCAATTGTTGCCTAAAGCTCCCTCTGAAATTCTTAAGAACTTCAGGTTCCTTCAATTTATCCAGGTCCCATCTCCTTATTTTCCTACCTTTTTGTAGTTTCTTCAGTTTCAGCCTACAGTTTATAACCAACAAGTTATGGTCAGAGTCTATATCTGCTCCTGGGTATGTCTTACACTTTAAAACCTGGTTCCGAAATCTATGTCTTACCATTATAAAATCTATCTGGTATCTCCCGGTGTCTCCTGGTCTCTTCCATGTATACAACCTTCTTTTGTGATTCTTAAACCAGGTGTTTGTTATAACTAAATTATGTTCTGTGCAAAATTCTACCAGGCAGCTTCCTCTTTCATTCCTTTTGCCCAGACCATATTCACCTACTATCTTCCCTTCCCTTCCTTGTCCTACTACCGAATTCCAGTCTCCCAGAACAATTAAGTTTTCCTCTCCCTTAATTGTCTGAATAATTTCCTTTAGCTCCTCATATATTTCTTCGATTTCCTCATCATCGGCAGAGCTAGTTGGCATATAAACCTGTACTACTGTGGTCGGTATTGGCTTCGTATCTATCTTGACAATGATAATGCGATTGCTGTGCTGGTCATAGTTGTTTACCCGCATTCCTATTTTCTTATTCATTATCAATCCTACTCCTGTTATACCCGCAATTGATTTTGTATTTATAATCCTGTACTCACCTGACCAGAAATCCTGTTCATCCTGCCACCGAACTTCACTAATCCCCACTATATCTAACTTCAACCTATCCATTTCCCTTTTTAAATTTTCTAATTTTCCTACTCGATTAAGGGATCTAACATTCCACACTCCGACCCGTAGAATGCTAGTATTGTCTTTCCTGATGATCACATCCTCCTGAGTAGTCCCCGCCCAGAGATTCAAATGGGGGACTATTTTACCTCCGGAATATTTTACCCAAGAGGATGCCATCATCGTATAGTCATACAGTAGAGCTGCATGTCCTCGGGAAAAGTAACGGCTGTAGTTTCCCCTTGCTTTCAGCCGTTCGCAGTAACTGCATGGCAAAGCCATGTTAGCTGGTGTTACAAGGCCAGCTCAGTCAATCATCCAGACTGTTGCCCCTGTAACTATTGAAAAGGCTGCTGCCCCTCTTCAGGAACCACACGTTTGTCTGACCTCTCCACAGATACCCCTTCGCTGTGGTTGCACCTATGGTACGGCTATCTGTATCTTTGAGGCACGCAAGCCACCCCACCTCGGCATTGTCTGTGGTTTATGGGAGTGGATTCTGAATTAACAAACTGATTATTAATTTCATTGAGTTTTTAAGATTTCCATGAACATCTGAGAATACGTACGGGAACCTACATCCTTCTGAATCTGCTTACTGTATTTGTCCCTCGGTCTCCCTCTACGATTTTTACCCCACACACTTTCTTCTTGATGTCTCAGAATGTGTCCCACTGACCTATCCCTTCTCTTAATCAGGATATGCCAAAAACTCCTTTTCTCCCCAATTCTTTTGAGCACATCCTCATTAGTTACATGATCTACCCATCTAATCTACATCATTCGTCTGTAGCATCACATTTTGAAAGCTTCTATCATCTTTTTTTCTGAACTCCTTATTGTCCACGTTTCACTCCGATACAATGCTACACTCTAGGCAAATGCTTTCAGTAAAGACTTCCTAACATTTAAACTAATATTGGCTGTCAACAAATTTTGCTTCTTCAGAAATGCTTTTCTACTCGTAGCTATTCTGCATTTTATATCTTCTTTACTTTGGCCATCAGAAGTTATCTTGCTACACAAATAACAAAACTCATCAACTACTTTTATCGTCTCTTTACCCAATCTATTTTCTTCAGCATTGCTTGACTTTCTGACCTTACATTCCATTACCATCATTTTACTCTTGTTGATGTTCATTTTATGTCTTCCTTTCAAGACAATGTCCATTCTTTTAATTGCTCTTCTTGTTCCTTTCCTGTCTCTGACAGAATTACTACGTCATCAGCAAACCACAAGGTTTTCATTCCCTCTCAAACTTTCCTTGCATTACTTTACAGCTTGATCAATGTACAGATTGAATAACGTTGGGTAAAGGCTACAACCCTGTTTTACCAGGTGGCAAGAACATAGAATTAAGACATATTGTTCTATGTGCTTTATCCAAAAAGTAACTCAAGCGGTTACTTAGAGATAAGACTCATGGAGTTATAACTTAGACCTGCTAATGACACAGACCTAAACTTTTCATCTCTTTTTGCATAGAACAGAGAATCATCACAAGGCCGTTACAGCATCAATGAATATAGCTGTAACTAGAAATGTATATATAAAGTAGGAAGATATTCCTGTGTAGCAAAAGTGAATAGGGGCAGTTTTCAGAGTACCTGATTGCTCAAAATGAAAGTTTTGTCTCTCACACTAACAGTGTTGAGCATCAATGGACAAAGTTCTGAGCACATTAGACAACTATGTTACGAGTGAAATTATGAATGATAAGAAAGATCCACCATGATTGAACAACTTACTTAGGAAACTGTAATAAAAGCAAAGAGAACTTTATTGTAAATATAATAATAATATGTACATAGGGAACAACTCTCCATAAAGACGAACATTAAGCCGCCATCAGATACAAATTAAAGACACACAAACACATAGATATTCTAAATTTTCCGCTGTGGCCTTCCTCAGAAAGAGAACACTCATCCATACAATCACTCAGGCCCAATCATCCACACGTCAGTCATCTCTGGCTGCCCAGTACAGTATAACTACACGGCAAGCGGAAGGGATGGGAGGGGGGAAGGGGAAAGAGTGGAGGAGAAGGAAAGGTGGAGAGGGAAGATAAGGGTGGGGATTCAACAAGCAGATGCAAAGATGCAATACCAGGCAGAAAATAATATATATAAATTAAAAACAGAAAGCACACAGTAGGGAAAGGGACATTAATCAGAAGGAAATGTAGGTTGTGAGGGGGAGGGGGACTGTGGGACATGGAATGTAGGATGTTAGTTTATCTCAGAGAAGCCAGGACACCTGTGAAAGTAGCCATGTAATATACCAACCCTGCTGCAATCACTGCTCAGCATTCTACATTGGAATGACTACTAACCGGCTCTCCATCAGCATGAATGGCCACTGTCAAACTGTGGCCAAGAGCAATATCGACTATCCTGTGGCACAGCATGCAGTGGAGCACACCACCTTGGACTTTTAACAGCTGCTTCACCACCCGAGCCATCTGGATCCTCCCCTCCTTCACCAGCTTTTCTGAACTACGAAGATGGGAGTAATCCCTACAGCACATCCTACGGTTCCGCAACCATCCTGGCCTTAACCTCAGATAACCTAACATCCTACATTCCATGCCCCACAGTCCCCCTCCCTCTCACATCCTTCATTTCCTTCCGATTCATGCCCCTTTCCCTATTGTGTGCCTCCTGTTTTTTTTATCCTAAGGTAAGTCCTTCCACTCCTGGAATTGGAATGACTCCTTTTCCACTCCCTTAAAATCAATATCCTTCCCTTTCTCCTCTCTTTTCTTCCTCTTTTCCTGAAGAAGCAACCAAGAGTTACGAAAGCTTGTATGTGTGTTTGTGTGTGATTTTATTTGTGTTTGTCGACGAGCCTGTCCTTGAGATAAGTCATAATAAAGATTTTTGACTTACCTAAAGTACAGGCTCGTCGACAGAAACATAAAACACACACAGAAACACACAAACATTCGAGCTTTCGCTACCACTGGCAGCTTCTTCGGGAAAAAGAAGAAGGAAGGAGAGGAGAAAGGGAAGGATACGGGTTTTAAGGAAGTGGAAAAGGAGCCGTTCCAATCCAAGGAGTGGAAGGACTTACCTTAGGGGACAAAAAGGAAGGTAAACAAATACACACTCACTCACACATATCCACATGCAAACACACCTAGGCAGACATTTGTAGAAACCAAAGAAGTTGGACAGAGATACGACTTCAGGCAGAGTCTCTGTCCACAGAACCGAGGCAAAGATGTTAAAGATGGTGGGCGGGAATTAGAATTTAGCGGAGGTTGAGACCAGGTGGGCAACAGGAAGAGAGAATGTGTTGAAGGGCAAGTTCCCATCTCCGGAGTTCTGAAAGATTGGTGTTGGTGGGAAGTATCCAGATAACCCGGACGATGTAACACTGTGCCAAGATGTGCTGGCCGTGCACCAAGGCATGTTTAGCCACAGGGTGATCCTCATTACCAACAAACGCTGTCTGCCTGTGACCGTTCATGCGAATGGACAGTTTGTTGCTGGTCATTCCCACATAGAACGCTTCACAATGCAGGCATGTCAGTTGGTAAATCACGTGGGTGCTATCGCAAGTGGCTCTGCCCTTGATCGTGTACACCTTCTGGGTTATGGGACTGGAGTAAGTGGTGGTGGAAGGGTGCATAGGGCAGTTTTTACAACGGGGGTGGTTACAAGGGTAGGAGCCAGAGGGTAGGGAAGGTGGTTTGGGGTTTCATATGGATGGACAAGGATGTTACGGAGGTTAGGAAAGACACTCTCGGTGGAGTGGGAAGGATGTCATGAAGGATGGATCTCATTTCGGGGCAGGATTTAAGAAAGTCGTATCCTTGCTGGAGAGCCACATTCAGAGTCCGCTCCAGTACCGGAAAGTATCCGGTGACAAGAGGGGCACTTCTGGGGTTCTTCTGTGGAAGGTTCTGAATTTGGGGGGATGAAGAAGTGGCTCTGGAAATTTGCTTCTGTACCAGATCAGGATGATAGCCACGGGATGTGAAAGCTGTTATTAGGTTATTGGTGTACTGGTTCAGGGATTCGGGACTGGAACAGACTCGTTTGCCACGAAGGCCTAAGCTGTAGGGAAGGGAACGTTTGATGTGGAATGGATGGCAGCTGTCATAGTGGAGGTACTGTTGTTTGTTGGTTGGTTTGATGTGGACGGATGTGTGAAGTTGGCCGTTGGACAGATGGAGGTCGACATCAAGGAAAGTGGCATGGGATTTGGAATAGGACCAGGTGAATTTGATGGGACCAAAGGAGTTGAGGTTGAAGAGGAAATTCTGGAGTTCTTCTTCACTGTGAGTCCAGATCATAAAGATGTCATCAATGAATCTATACCAAACTTTAGGTTGACAGGCCTGGGTATCCGGGAAGGCTGGAGAGCCACATTCAGAGTCTGCCCCAGTCCCGGAAAGTATCCCGTGACAAGAGGGGCACTTCTGGGGTTCTTCTGTCGAAGGTTCTGAATTTGGGGGAATGAGGAAGTGGCTCTGGCAATTTGCTTTTGTACCAGATCAGGAGGATAGCTGCGGGATGTGGAAGCTGTTATTAGGTTTTTGGTGTTCTGGTTCAGGGATTCGGGACTGGAGCAGACTAGTTTGCCACGAAGACCTAAGCTGTAGGGAAGGGAATGTTTGATGTGGAATGGATGGCAGCTTTCATAATGCAGGTACTGTTGTTTATTGGTAGGTTTGATGTGGCGGTTGTGTGAAGTTGGCTGTTGGACAGATGGAGGTCAACATCGAGGAAAGTGGCATGGGATTTGGAATAGGACCAGGTGAATTTGTTGGGACCAAAGGAGTTGAGGTTGAAGAAGAAATTCTGGAGTTCTTCATCACTGTGAGTCCAGACCATGAAGATGTCACCAATGAATCTATACCAAACATTGGGTTTACAGGCTTGGGTATCCAGGAAGGCTTCCAATAAGCGTCCCATGAATAAGTTTGCATACGAGGGGGCCATCCTAGTTTCCATGGCTGTTCCCTTTAGTTGTTGGTATGTCTGGCCCTCAAAAGTGAAGTTGTGGGTTAGGATGAAACTGGCTAGGGTATTAAGGAAAGAGGTTTTAGGTAGGGAAGTGGGTGGTCGGCGTGAAAGGAAATACTCCATCGCAGTGAGGCCTTGGGCATGTGGGATATTTGTGTATAAGGAAGTGGCATCAATGGTTACAAGGATGGTTTCTGGAGGTAACAGGCTGAGTTAGGCTGCTGCCTATGCTGCCCATAGCTCATAGTGAGACCTTGAGTGTTAACATAATTGCTAAACTTTACTCATGATTGGCGCGTATAGTGGTCGGCGCAGTGTGAGAGGACACCTGACGCTCTATTTAGCGCCAAAACGTGGACATCGTGCGACTTCTGCAATATCGTTCTTCTCTTGTTACAATAACAGAAGACATCTTGAACTTCTTAGACTGTCAAAACCTAGCCAGTCCTTGAGAGATATTTATAACAAATTCTCAGCTCTGAATAATTAATAGTTAGTAAATAATAAATGAAACTAATATCAAAAGAAATCACGTGACATGAAATGCAGTAGTTAATGCGAGAAGAGTACCAGTAACATAGGTGGGCTTTCCCAGGGGAACCAGCACCTACAGTGCCATACACTACTGCTCCCCACCCCACGTTCCAACATATGCTGCACTTATGTCTTGCTTCCGCATTTAAGGCACGTACAGCGTTAGCAAAGAAACGGCCAGTGGCCAAAAATATGAAGTGGCCATAGGCCAAGAATATCACTCATCCCCTTGCTTCGGAAATTTCCAAACTTGGAATGTTCTTGAAGATAACAGACAATTTGGAAATAAGAAACCCCTCTAAATTTTGAAAAATAGTACCCATTATCTCTCAAGAACTTACATAAATATTAAAATCATCACTTCTGAATCTGCCCCTCTAAATACAAAATGATTACACAAAAAGGTATAGAAACATTAATGTAATTACCCGGCCTAATTGAACTTGGGCAGCTATGAATTAAATAACTTTACAATACATGAAACAACATATAAATGCTGATATACACCCTAACTATCCTTCTGAAAATACACACCAAAAAAATCTCAAAGTCACAAATTACAGTACTTAATACATTCTATAAAAATGTACAGAAAATATACGATTGAACAACAGATAAGTAACACTGTTACTTTGAATAATTCCAGGAAATTCACTAGGCATAAAGCCATTCAATAGTTGTGAATTGAAATTGGTGCATTGCCGTCCATGTTTACAATATTTATTGGCACCTTGCCATCTGGGTATATAACATTTAGAGTTTCAGCTCAAGGCCGCTTATAACACCACCTAAATTCTCGGCACATTGCCGTCCATCAATACCACCACAACACATGGCACATTGCCTTACATAAAAATTACAAATTTTGGCGCTCTGCCGTCTACCAATACCACCACAATTCTGATTTTTGACTTACGAAAACAACTGAAACTGTTTTTGGCGCAAGGCCATTTATCACTTATATCGGCACAATGCTGTCTACAAAGCCTATCAACACTTTCTCTTTTTTTGAATTGCCTACGCACTTTCGGCTTCACACTTTCGACACACGCATTGAGTGCAAATTCAATACTAGCCACTCATGACTTTATACTTTTAATAACATATATCATAGCCTACTCTCCCTGCAGCAGCCGAAGACAGCCCTCATGTCAGCAAGAGTTGATTGTGTGAATGTGTATGTGCTGTCTTTTCTTGCTGAAGACTGTGCTCAAAGATAAAATTAGGTGAGAGTATTATGTGAGAGTGTGCATGATTGTCTTTCATACATTCCTGTTTGAGGTTCAGCATTTATCTTTATAGTGAGAGGCAACCTATCTCTATTAAAATTAGCTCGCAAGTCATCGTGGCAGCCGAAGAGAGCCGAGGCGACGAAGTAGTAGTAGTCGCACCGGCTGGAGGTGTGCGTGAGGGAAGCACGGTGGCATGCAGTGGCTCAGAAGTTTTCAGGGTAGACTAGGAGAGCCGAAGTGCTGAGGTAGTTGACATGTCAGCCGCTGGAAAGCTTGAGGGAGGTAACGTTGTGCGAGCACAAGATGTCGGCATGTGAGATGTGTCTGAGCAGTTCCCAAGATGAACATGCTCAGGCGGCAGTGTGCGAGTCAGAGAAATTGAAGTTTCAGATTCGTGCTCGACCAAGAGGACCGGAGATTGCAGCACGGGAGAAGAAAGAGTAATGTGAGAGGCAGCCACTAGCGTAGAATGAAGTGCTGGTAGTGCGCCTGAGTGAGGTGTTGGCATAGCAACCAAGTTTTGTTTACAAGCACTCGTGAAGGAGCGGTGCAGGAAAATAAACCTGTCACAGCACTCGTGAAGGAGCGGTGCAGGAAAATAAACCTGTCACGAGTACTGGTAACCTTGCACATGGATGCGCATCACTAATAACACTAGTGAGCGGAACACAAATGCTGAACTGGATTCGATTATCCTTAGAAGTTACTCAACAAGTCGTAATAACTCGCTGCAGACCGGCCAGCTTGAACACTGGTGAAGAGTGAGGTGGTGATGCTGGAAGGTGTGTAATGCAGCATAGGCACACGAAGATTTTGACAGTCGTCACAGGAGTGGGCATTGTAGATTCTGTCTGCAAATCGAAAGCACTCACAGGGTCTTGGAAAAAGAACCTTGATGATAGTGGAATCACAGCACACTTGTTGAGGTGAGGTATGATGTTCATGCGGCACGGCTGATGCCCCAGGCAATACAGGAAATGAGATTGGTAGATCAGAAACACAGTACAACGCGATGGCGTAGACCAATGCTACAGAGGCACCAGAATGTTTCACATAAACGGACGGTTGAGAGTGTCCAAATGTGTCAGTCATGTGCAAGTGCTGAATTGACTGTTGTGGTTGCGATGCGGCAGATGCTTCATGTGACGCAGCTCATGGCTGCACATAAACACCATCACAGGACATACAATGTGAAAATTCAAAGTTACTACAGTGGTAGATTGAAGCAACAACACTTTCACTGTTCACATATGAGAAATGTTTTTGTGTGAAACGTACAGCAGTGGCATCGTCTGAAATGTTTGTTGAGCTTGCAGTAAAAGGCGCGCTTGGAGAGTGACAAAACTGATCCTAACTGAAAGAATAGTTTGTAGGAAAACTTGAAATTGCACAATCAGTAACATCACTGTATCCCGATGGAAGAATAAAGGACAATTGTGGCGGTAGTGTAGCACACAGTTGGAAGTCCATTGTTCAAATTTTGCAAGTCTGAAAAATATACATTTTGAAAATTAGAATCACACAGTAACATGTTCAATTTTTTGCAACACTAAATAAAGGCAAAATATCATGAAGCACATCGGATGTGGCAAAGCCAGACTGGTTACAATACGTGACTGCACTCATAGGAAGCAGAGTGGCGAAAAAATCTTGCAGTAAGGTCAAAGATGAAGCACTTGTTATACAATGCAGATTAGGCACTCATGGAACACGTAGAGGTTCGAAGTGAAATCTGGGCAAAGTATGGAATGATAAAGTCTTTGTGGCCATTGATTGTTGGCTGGTGGCATGTCATAATTTTGGTGAAAAATCGGTGGGAAAGTTGTGGATTTCACTTGTGCGGTTGAATGAACAGGAAAAAGAAACTCAGGGTCACCAGTATGGAGATCGTGAGGGGTTTTAACCCCAGAGAAACCATATATATGAACCAGAAAGGCACTTTATTGTTGACAGCTTCAAGTACAGATCCAAACTGAGCTCAGAAATGCTGGCTCCAAAGATAAATATTAGTGTACATATTGATATGGACACGCCGCCACATTTCTATAGTATCCAAGCTGCTTGGCATGAAAGAGGTTATTCTTTTAGAGCTGCCTCATTATCTTTGAGCTCAGAATATATTCTAAAATTCTACAACAAATGAACATATATAGGAACTTAGGTTTTAATGTGATATAATTGTACTGATAAATGTCTCCAGTACATAGTTCACAATAAGGTAACAAGCAAACAGTTAACCAATTCTCATTTCATGGCAACTGTTTGTGCAGATCATATCGGAAGTGAACCTTGGCCTGGTAGGGTAATTCCGAACTCTTTGCACTATCAAACAGAAACTATTTTAACAAAATGGACTACAGCTGAACACAGCCTTCTCTCCTGAGAGAAAGTGTAAATACTATAAAGGATACTAATCATGTGCTAATTTTGCTTGCAGCTGTGCTCATTTTGGTTTACAAATTTATTCTAAATAATGACTATTTCAGCTCAAGAGCTCATACTTCCACCGGGAGAGCATATTTATAATTTTTCTGTCAATCTCCCAGGAAATTTGCCATCATCATTTGAAGGCAAATATGGCCATATTCGCTACACAATCAAAGCAAAAATGAACCGTCCATGGGCATTTGATGAAAAAGTAAAAGCTTTATACACTGTGTTATCACATCTAGATTTAAATACGGATCCTTTCGTCAAGGTATGTTGTTATGAATTACTCAACATATAAGAAGGCTCTGTTTAAAGATTCATTATCAACAATATAATGAGGACAGTTTGCAACACACTGGAAAATCGGTCACTGAGCTACCTCAGGCACAAAGAAAAGGACGCTCATACACACATAAAGCTCTCAGCCACAGCCTTCATCAGAAGGAGACACTTTCTGACAACTACACAGGCTCTTCAGAGACACACAATAGTCATCTCTGGCTGCTTCATTCTGGGATGAAGGTTGTGTGTCTCTGAAGTGTGCCTTTGTGATTGTATTAATGAGTTTGTGTGGAGATTGTGACTGAAAGTTTTAAGTTATGTATTAGTGACTTTTTAAGTGCCTTTTGTTGCTTATTGAAAGTGAATTGTAAACTATCCTCATTATACTGTTGCAACCTGGACTTTCCATTGATAAGTGTTAACATAATAATAATAATAGTGAAGCACAAGTTAAAAGCTATTTTCATTTGAAAATAGCAGTTTATTTTGTACACAGTGACTATCTGACCTGCGACAGTCTGGTCACCATACTATCTTGTCAACATAATTCTTAATATCATTATAATATTTCTCTATGATAAAGTGAGGATTTATTTATTGTATATACTGTGTTTTTTTAAGATCTGGCAAATGGAAACTGGAAACAATGCTATTTAGCCTTTCAAACTATTTTACATAGTTTTGTGCTAATAGCACATTTGGAGTCAGAATTATAAGATACCTATTGTATTTAACTATTGAATAAGTTTCCAGGACTAGTCATTGAGAAACAATATTCAGAAGCCATTATTCAGTGCACATACAACAATTAACCATCTAGAGTGCAGATCTGTTGTCAGTCTGAGTACTTTATTTCTTCAGCTGTGTGTGCATTGTTAAATTGTGTTTTTTGTTGCCCTTCATCCAAATTGGGTGATAAATTTTGGGGCAGGAGGATAATATTGTAGTGATTATGTGTTCTGTAATGAGATTTGATTCTTGGATACTAAGCAAAAGAATTTCTTTGAGATTTTTTTTTGTTTTTGAGATTTATCTTGTGTCACTTTAGATTGGATAGTCAAGAGGCTACTGTATCTTGATTATTACATTTTATTTTTGTGTATATTTGGGGACCAATTAACCAACTATTAATGAAGTTTTTAGTCACAACTTAAAGTAGCCTTTTTACAAGAGTTTATTAATGGGGATGTGTTTTTCAAGTTTTAGGATATACCATGAGCTTTGAATTACACTACTAGAAATAAAAATTAGTACACTCTCTTAGTCCAAATTACTTAAGATTCATTATTAAAACGGTGCTTTGGAGTACATGAAATGATTACCTTTACAGATCAATAACTCACTTGTTACTGAGACACAAGGTGTCGATTTGTGCTGGTACCCATATTAATACAATGCTTAGTCTCCTTGGGCAGCAATGCAGGTGCTAATTGTGGCATCCACTCTATCAACAAAGGTGAATACAGTCTTGAATACATTATTCAACACCTTCTTGAACCGTTCACATAGTTCTGCAAAAGTTGTAGATTGACAAGTTGCATGTCTTAGCTGTTGTCCCATAATATACCACACATTTTCGATTAGAGGCAAATCCAAACATTGTGCTTGCTAGGGAAGTTGCTGCATGTCTTCCAGAGCATGTTTATTTTCATGTGCAGTGTGTTGGAGAGCATTATCATGTTGGAATAATAAATGACCTTCCTGTTCCAATGATTATAAAAGAACTGGTCTTGGTTCCTCCCCCAACACCAAAGGAGAAAAAGAGTTTTAGCTTATAGCATCCAGATGATAAGGCCTGTGGTGGGGCCATTGTGCAATGGACAAATGCACTCTATGGGGCAGCACTTGCCAAGTCTACATCTTACATCCAAATGACCAACATTTGTGTGCAAGAAGAAACTGCTTTCATCGCCTAAGACCACAACCTGCCACTCCATCTACATGTGATATCTGTCTGCACTAGTCAAACTGTGCACATCAATGCTGTGGCATAAGTCAAATATTGGCTACAGGTGTGCATACCCATAGTCCCACTGCTAGTAATGGCTGGCAACGGTTCACGTTCATACTTGTGATAATTTTGCGCTGTGGTAATTTTACAATCTGCCCTTAAAATAAGATGATCTTTGTGGTTGACTGTACTGCATGGACATCCAGAATCTTGTTTTTGAGTGTGTAAGTGTTCAGGAAGCCATTGCAACCTGCATCTTTGCACAACTAATGCAGAAAGTCCAACTTGTATGCCAGTTGTCTGAAAGGTCCATCACATGGTAAGCCACAATTGGACTCCTTTCAAATATGCTCTGTAGACTGTAGAAAGCATGAGTGCATTTCCAAGAATGGTACTTTTTTACTTCACACTCCAATACCAAACTGAGCCTTACAGTTGTAAACTTTCCTATTAAAGGGTACATGCAGATGGCCATGCATAAGCTTTTGTACATCGTATCTGTTATTGAACGTAGTCTTTCCTGTGAATCTGTGAATTTCTCTATTGCATGTCTCCATGTCAGCCCTATTTCCATCATTATTGCCTTTTGAATTAGTTTCTTTCACTGATACATGTGACACTGGTAAAATACATGGTGTGTAATGACACAGCTAACTTGCATCTTTTCTTCTTTCTTTTAGTGGTTTTGTACTGCCTGGGTGTGTAAGGTACCAGTTGTCCTAGTTTGACAATGTACAAATGTCTAAAAAAGAACCATGTTTCCTGTTACACTGGTAAAATACATGGTGTGTAATAAGACAGCTGTCTTACATCTTTTCTTTTTTCTTTTAGTGGTTTTGTACTGCCTTGGTGTGTAAGGTTACCAGTTGTCCTAGTTTGAGAATGTACAAATGTCTAAAAAAGAACCATGTTTCCTGTTACTGTATCTACTTATGTTACAAAATTTAAATTTTGAGGCTGCTTATTGGTATGTTATGCCTTTAAGTGCCACACACTGGTTTTCCCTGATAGATGTACTCTGTACATTCTCTAGAATTAGACAGATGCCCTCATGCATAGCAACACAAAATTGAGGTTTGTGTAGAGCCAACACAAAATTGAGGAGTATTTAGAGCTTGTGCAAGACGTCACGGCCCATGCGCAGAAATGCTTCTTCGACTTGTGTATTGAGCGAGTCCATTCCTTTGTTTTGAGTGTTGCCTACTAGTTGTGAGGCACAGTTAACAGCCGACAAGACAGACTTGAAAACAAAGGAATGGACTCACCCTGTGCACAACTCAAGAATGCACTTCTGTGCCACAACTTCTTGCATGAGCTCTATCACACTCATTAATGTCGTGTGACCCAGAACAATGAGTGGAGTATTTCTCACTATTGCATTGTTTATTAGGGGGACTGTACAGGTAGACTAAGTTTGCACAAGCAGTCTCACATGCAGTTACTGTGCCAACCATGTATATGCAAGGGTCATACCATTTTTGCACTTTGAACATTATCAAGACACACTGGCCACACCATTTCCATAATCTGTCAATATTTTAATGTTAAATGACTTTCTTAATACTCTCACCATTAAGATGATCACACAATATCTCATGAGAGATAATGATCATATGTGCTTGAGTTATGTCTGAGGGATTGTGTGAATGTATGTGTTTCTTTTTCTGATGAAAAACTTAAGTTTGGTGAATGTGATTACGTATTTTATAAGTCTATCCATGGTTCAGTGATTGTCTTTATGGAGAGTTGTTATCTATCATCCTTTATTATTGACATCCTGGATGCCAAACATCTTTAGAACGAGTTGCACACTAATGAGGATAGTTTGCAACTCACCACGAAGATGTTCATCAAGCCATAACAGACACACAAAAAAAGACACTCATACAGATGTAACATAGCTTTTGAGCATATCCTTCATTAGAAAGAGAACACACCACTCTCATTTATACAATCACAGATGCACATTTCACAGGCACACAACCGTCATCTCTGGTTGCTGGCAGAGGTATAGATTAGGTATGGATTTTATTATTGACTCAGAAGTTTGTCTCACAAGGCCAAATAACCTTAGATCTGATGATGGCAGACTGTCAAAGTGAAATTATAAATAATGTTTTTAACTATTTAGATGATTTTATTCGAATTGCCTTAATTATTGAAATATAGACTAAAGATGCTCCAGGATTTTGTACAAAAAATTGCCCATGGTTTGAGGTTTCATCAGAGCTTATTGTTACATTCTGGATGCATTTATTACCGTAACAAAGTATAGTTTTAAGGCATATACAATCAAAGATAGACAAAGCACAAAATATATGAACATAACAGTTTTTGTTGATATGGTACTTTCTAAAATTTAGCATTATTCATGGTTTTAATTTTTTTTTGTAGAGAATCATTTATGAATACCAAAAGTCTAAGGCATTTCTAATGTTATTGCTTTCTTTTCCAGAATAAAATCAATATTCTTCTATAGACCACTAAGTAAATGATTTCAAATGATTGGAGGAAGTGGAGTAGGTCCGTAATTAGAGATGATTTTCTTATCTTTGTAAATTTGTGTTAGCACTGCACATTGAAGTATCAGGATCTATCTCTTTAGTAACTGCTGATTAGAAAAATAGATCAGTAGGCCTGTTGAACCAAATAAGTCAGCACAAGCTTTGTTAGAAATACTGCCTTAGGTAGATTCAGTATGTTCCAATGATGTAATGATCTTTGTACTTACTGTAGTGTTGGTATTTTGGATCTAATCTTTGTTAGTGGAATACAGAGTCACTGTAGATCACTTCTAGTGCCCCTGTGTTTGGTAAGAGTGGTAGTAATATTTGTTGCCACTGTGTTCTATTAATCTCATTGTTTTTATTTATTTATATATAAATTTATTTATATTAAAAATATATATTGTTTTTATTTTTACTTATTCATCTATATATAATTTATTTATATTGATTCATGTTTCAATAAAATGGTCTCATATTTCTGAACTTCGTTATCAATTAAATTAAAGATTATTTACAGTGATGACAATAGCTGATTCTGAACATTACATAAACCTAGGCCAGCAGTTTATGTGGAAAAAAATGTTTTGTTTATTACTAGAAACTGGTGTATTCATCATGTAGACTAGAACAATTCTAACTTTGGCAACTGAGTTTTTATTTTACTGTAACCAAACAGGATTTACTTACTGGTAATGGGCATGATCAGTGCTCTATAATGTAAGTAGATTCAAATGTTTGTAAACCTAATGGACCAAACTGCTAAGGTCGTCAGTTCCAATGTAAATAATTCTTAATTTTTTATACATATTTTGCTATGAGATCTGTATTGGTTGCAGTCAGCAGATTTATATTACTTATAATCACTAAATAATTTTGTTGTTGTTGGGATGTTTTAGGGGGACAAAACTGCAAGGTTATCAGTTCCCCAAAATAATTTTCTTTATAGGCTTTGTATGAAAGGGTCAAATATGTTTCATTAAAAATGAAATGCGCGCTAAGGCTCCCCATTGGATGTCCGAGTCCTCCCTTGGACATGTGTGTGTGTGTTGTCCATAGGTTAGTTTGAGTTTGTTTAACTAGTTTGCATGCCTAGGGACTGATAGCCCCAGTAGTTAAGTGCCATAGACTTACAAACATTTCCACTTTTTAAAAAAAAATTTTAATCCCCAAAATGAAATAAACATCCAGTTGCTTGGGACATAATTGTTCTTAAGTACAAAGAAAATATAAATTGCAGTAACAACTAAGGAGGAATGACAGCCAACATTAACAATACTGTAATACTGATTTAATATGGATTCATTTGGTTGGACATGTATTTTTAATGCACCAATGGTTGTGCAGGAGAATTGAGTGTAAAAGCATACTGTATTCATAAGATTTTCCATCAATGTTTTCCATGCAATTACCAAAGAGGTGAGTGTATGTGTTTTGTATGAGGTCTTATCAGAGTTTATACAAAGCATAATTATCAGTATGAATCACTCTATGAAACTTTTGAATTAAACCCTTATATACTTTACATGATGACAATAATTTCCAATCTAATAACTGCATATCGTCATTCTCTAATAACCTTCACCCAGTCATATTTACATTTATGTGCATGGCATTTATGTTGACATGGCCACCGTGACATTCCGCGTGACTGACTGTAGGGGCCCTGCTCTCAAAATAGTGCTATGGCAGCACCAACCAGAATGCAGTGCAGGAAAGTGCGCAGCTATGAGGACAGTTCCTTTGTAACCACTTCAGTGTATACATGTGTTACCTCTTCAAGTGTGTTTTGTTGTGTGTGAATTCCGGAAGTGGAATTAAAGTTCATTTAAAGTTACTGCACTTCACTGGCAACAAGTTTAGGATTTTCCATCTCTTTAAGTTAGTGCTATGGCAACTCTCGAGCAGGTTCTACGTAACTTTATTGAACAGCAACAGCTTCTCACCACTGCTATATGCGAGTTCGTTTCTGTCCACACTAACACCCGCCTGTCATCATTGCCAATTCCCACTTTTCCCCCTTATGATGAGGCGGTGGAGGACTGGATAGACTACAAGACAATGCCTTCTGCAGCATTTCAAGGCTTTCAGCATTGCTGACCAACAAACTTGTAAGTATTTATTCCTTTCATGGATATCACCAAAGTTCTATCAACTGTTGTCTCAACTCACCCCATTGAAAGAACTTTCCTTGTTATCTCGTTTGATGAAATGTGTATGCTTCTTTCAACATATTTTCAAAAACAGATGTACATTGTCACATCTCGTGTTGCATTCTATAGGTGCAAAAAACAGCCTCATCAGACCTATCTTGCTTGGGCTACTGAATTACAAGGATACAGTCACAAATGTCAGTTCGTAACTGAAATTCACAAGGAATCATATGCTGACTCTATGGTTAGGGATGCGATTTTGTGTTCTGCGCTGGATAAAGCAGTTTGCCAACGAGCTCTTCAGTTAGATAATCTCATGTTGGACAAAGTACTTTCCATACCTCAGTCCTTTGGAATCACTCATGCCGTGGGCTGACGTCGGCGAGATACAGTCAGGTTGGGCAGATGATGATGCGCCAGGTGCTAGCACAAATGAGGATGTTGCCGCAGTAAACATGCACCTGCAGCGTCGGCCAGGCATTCAAGAACATGAAGCAGCAGATGAGAGGTTCGCTTTCTCTTCCTTCCTGCCCTTGTTGTTTCACCAAACATGCGTGTGAAGATTGTCCACAGCGTTGGGCAACTTGGCACCGATGCAAAAAGAAGAAACCTGTTTCATCTGTTTGTAAGTCAGAAGAAGTACATGATGTGCACGAAGGGGTAGCCGATGATGATTCTGTACTGTATGTAAATTGCGTGTCCCCTCATTCCGGCAAACTTTACCTCAGGGTGCAAATGCTGGGAAAGTATGTGAGGATGCAGGTTGATACCGGCTCAGTGGCCACTATTATTAACACGCAGACATATTCAAAGCTGGGTTCTCCGCCATTGTCGGCCATTATGCATCACCTATGCACTTATAATCAGCAGAAAATCTCACTTCTGGGTCAGTTCAACATGGATAATTCCTAGAAATGTGTTGTTGACAGCAGTGATACTGAAAATTTATTTGGGTATCATGCATTTTGCATTTTTGGATTCTCAGTAGATGACACAGTGTACATCGTTTCCGATGACATTGCTTATGCTAAGCTTGATTCCTTATCAGGGGAATTTTCCACACTCTTTTCTCCTGGTCTAGGTTGTGCCACCAATGTTGAGGCTCATATTACTCTCACCTGCTGCCTGAATGCAATTTTTTTGGGCCCAACCCATTCCTGTTGCCTTGCATGACACGGTCAAACAGGAACCTGATTGGCTGACTGTTTCAGGTGTATTGTGTCCCATCTCTTCCAGTGAGTGGTCCTCTCCCCTTGTTATCATTAAAAAACCCAACAGCAGTCTTTGCCTCTGTGGTAATTTCAAAGTGTCCATCAATGCTCAGTGCCTTATGACACGTATCCTATGCCTCACCCTGAAGACTTATTTTCCAAGTTGGCCAGGGGCAGTACTTCTAAGATCGACCTATTAGAAGCATATCACCAGCTTCTGTTGGATGTTGAACCTCGCCAGTTTCTTGTTCTCAACACACCGTTTGGTCTTTATCAGTATCAGAGGTTGCCGTTTGGGGCTGCTAGTTCCCCCACCATCTTTCAACGATTTTTGGAACAGTTACTCCCTGCTGTTCCTGGCTGTATCAATTATCAAGATGACATTTTTTGTGACCAGGGCCACCACTGTCGAACATCTCAGCAACTTCTGGACACTCTTCAAGGTTTTAAAATCTGTGGGATTAAAATGCAACCTCCAAAAATCCCGCTTTTTTCAACAGTCGATTGTCTACTTGGGTTTTCAGTTATTACATGAAGGTAATCGTCCTGTTCGCAGCATCTTGCTGCTATTGAGACTCTCCCTCATCTGACATCGGTCAAGGAGCTCCAGGCCTTTCTGGGGCAAATAGCCTACTATCATAAGTTTTTGCCATCTGCTGCAACGGTGGCTCATCCACTACATCGGTTGCTTCATAATAATGTGCCTTTTCGCTGGTCTCCTGAGTGTGACATTGCTTTTCTTCGTCTCAAAGAACAACTGCAGCAGGCCCCTTGCCTTGCCACATATTGCCCTGGACAACGTTTGGTTATAGCTACTAACACCTCCCACTATGGGATTGGTGCTTTTTGGCGCATACACTGATGGCTCAGAACGTCCGATTGCTTATGCGTCAACGTCACTCACTATAATAATGGAAAGTCCACGTTGGATTTAATAATATAGTGAGGACAGTTTACAACTCACCGCAAAGACGTGGCGAAAAGCTGCGACGGGCACATACAAAGATGTGGCGAAGAGCTGCGACAGGCACATACAAACACATACAAAAGACATACACATAACACATTCAGCTATCGGCCATGGCCTTCTTCAGAAAATAGAACACTCACACAATCACACAGGCACACAACACAGTCATACAACCATCACCTCCGACTGCCGCACTTCGAATCACGCTCTGCAGCGAATTGGGGACGGGAGGGGCGGGAAGGGGTGAGGGGATAGGAAGGTTACGTCACGGTGGTGGGGATAGGTTAGATGGGAATAACGAGATGCAGCTTAGGAATGGAGTGGGGAGGCAGGCGAGGGGAGAAAATATAATAAAATAAAGTAAAATAAAATAAATATATATAGAGAATGCATGCACACTGCAAGTACCCAAGACCGCAAACACACACACACACACACACACACACACACACACACGTTCGCACATTCACACACCACTCAAAATAGGCGAGGTTTAGGATAGAGAGGTAGGAAATGTAAGGTATGGAGGGCAAAAAAAAAAAAAAAAAAAAAAAGGGAAGTTATCGTAGGTTGAGGCCTGGTTGATTTCAGGATCGGAGAATGTATTGTAGGGATAACTCCCATCTGTGCAGTTCAGAAAAGCTGGTGGTGGATGGGAGGATCCAGATGGCCCGGGTTGTGAAGCAGCCATTGAAATCAAGCATGTGCTCTGCTGGATGCTGTGCCACAGGGTGGTCCACCTTGTTTTTGGCCACAGTTTGGCGGTGGCCATTCATCCTAATGGACAGCTGGTTGGTGGTCATGCCAATACAGAAAGCTGTACAGTGTTTGCAGCACAGTTGGTAAATTACTTGGCTGCTTTCACAAGTGGCCCGGCCTCTGATAGGGTAGGGTGGGTGTCATTTGTACGTCCCTGTCGCAGCTCTTCGCCACGTCTTTGCGGTGAGTTGTAAACTGTCCTCACTACATTATTATATAAAGTCACTCACTGACGCACAACAGAAGTATTCTGAGATAGAAAAGGAGGCTCTGGCCATCGTGTATGCCTTGAAAAAGTTTGGTGTCATTTTTAATGGGGCAAAGTTTCATCTAATCACTGATCACAAGCCGTTAGTTGCTCTTTTCCATCCTTCAGCCTCGCTCCCTGACAAGGCAGCCCACTGCCTACAATGTTGGGCTCTATTCCTTTCTCGCTTCAACTACGAGATTCATTTGTGACCCACTGTTCAGCATGCCAACACTGATGCGTTGTCCCATTTGCCATTGGGGCCAGACCCTGTTTTTGACCATGATGAGTTGTTGTGCTTTCATGTGGACGACGCTGAGCAAAGTGTTGTTGATGGGTTCCCCATCAACGGGGACAGGTTAGCCACAACTACTGCTTCTGATTCTGTTCTTTGTCATGTGCTGTGTTTATTCAACGGGGTTCGCCTGATCGCCCATCCGGAAAGGCCTCTGATGCCTTGTGTAACTACTTCGCCCTTCATTTCCACCTCACTGCTCGTAATGGTGTTGTTCTCCTCTCCACCTACAGAGCTTCACTGCAGGAAGTCATTCCTGCGTCTCTTCAGGCTTCTGTTCTCCGTCTGCTTCATCAGAGACACTGGAGTGTCACATGCACAAAGGGGTTGGCATGTCAGCATGTCTACTGGCCCGGCATCGATGTGGACATCACACACATGGTTGCTGCCTGCAAACCGTGTGCTAACCAGACTCCTTTTCCTAAGACATCTCTATCTCCATCACCTACACCCTCTCGCCTGTGGGAACGCATACATGTTGACTATGCGGGTCCCTTCCTTGGCACTGGTTTCTTGTGGTGGATGCCTATTCTAACATTCCTTTTGTTGTATGTTGTGCGTCACCTTCCACAGCAGTGATCACCCTGGCGCTAGTCAGAATATTTTCCTTGGAAGTCCTCCCTTCCACGCTTGTCTTGGACAATGTTCTGCAATTTACTTCCTCTGAATTCTCTGATTTTTGTACTCAACAAGGTGTTACACACATCACTGCTCCACCCTTCCATCCTTAATCGAATGGCAAGGTTGAATGCCTCATTCGTACTTTCAAATCACAAATGAAAAAATTGCTCATTTCTTATTCTTCTGATGACTCTTTGTTCCAGTTCCTGGAGTCCTAGCCTTTTACTCCCATGGGTGACCACAGTCCGGCTGAGCTCCTTCATGGCCACCAGCCTCGTACCTTGCTTCATCTTCTTTCCCCTCCACCCCATCGGCCAGGGCAGACTCCATTTCATGAAGTTTTTGGAGGGTGCTTGTGTTTGGGTACAGGTGTATGGTAGGCATCCAGAATGGATTCAGCGTCATATCCTTAGCCCTCGTGGCAAACGCCTTGACAGAGTCCGCACAACTGCTGGAGAAGTGGTGCACCATGTGGACCAACTTCGGCCCTGGGTTCTACAGCAGCACCACCAACACCATCTCCACCTAGAGCTGCTCCCTATGGGGTGGAGGTGCCACGATTCGTTCCAAGGTCTGCTGGCAAGGCAACCACAAGCACAGCAACAGCCACCAACAGTTCCTGTACTGGTTACCAAACCAGAATCACAAGAAGACGTCATAATGCACAAGCTTGAACAAACACACCTCAGGAAGAGTCATCCTTATCCCCTCCGAATATTCAGCCTGATCAAACACAAGGCTCACTGGTCATTCCAATGCAATTTTGTGCATCATGTGTCCCACACCAGGGGCAGACATCTGGCAGCTCTCCAATGTCTCGAATCATAGCTTCAAGGAATCTTCCCCCAAGACTGGGGTCCAGTCAGGCACATTTCCTTCCATACGTGAAGGTACCTCCCAGGGAGTTCGCAGACACGCGCACAGAACACATGGACATCGGTGCTCTTCACACCACCTACAGCAAGTGAGTGCTCAAACCAAAAGGGAGAGAGGTGTTGTGGTTTTGCATGTGATGCTTGACACGGCCGCCATCATATTCCACTTGACTGACAGTAGGGGCGCTGCACTCAAAATAGTGAACGGGAGCGCCAACCAGAACACAGTGTGGGGAAGTGCGCAGCTACAAGAACAGTTCCTATGTAACCACTTCAGTGTATACATGTATTAACTTTTCAAGAGTGTTTTGTTGTGTATGAATTCCGGAAGTGGAATTAAAGTTCATTTAAAGTTACTACAAGTGCAACTCACTGTAAGGACAATTGCCGAGCCACAGACAGGCACATAGAAAAGTTAATCTCTCTCACACAACTAAAGCTTTTGGCTGCACCCTTTGTCAGAAAAAGAACACACACACACACATTCACACAGTCATACATGCAACTTGTGTGCAAACATTTCTGGCTGCCACACCTTGAGTATTGCATCAGTCACAAGGGGACTTAGTTTTAACATAACAATAGCCGTTGCATTTACAGATTATTTTATGTATTGGTCTTTTTTTTTTTTTTTTTTTTTTTTTTTTTTTTTTTTTTTTTTTTTTTTTTTTTTTTTTCAAAATACTGAAAACTGCACTATAATGTTTCAGGAACCAGTATCACAAGTCGCAGAGAAAACACTCTACTGCTGTTGGTGCAGATCTGGCCCGTTAACATTAGTTGCTAGGGTTCCAGCTACAGGGTTTGTCTCCGGACAAGAGATACCTGTAACAGTAGAGGTTGATAATGGTACTGATGATACAGCAATAAGTGCTGTTACCTGTTCTCTGAAGAAGGTATATTACTATATAATCACAATTTGTTTTCAATAATCTAATTTCAGTTTTTAATAAAAGTAAAGTGGGCAGAACAATTTTACTTACAATTTTTCATAAAATATACAAAGTATGGCATAAACCAGTACTAAAATTTGTATGAAACAAAGATCCCAATTTCAAGAAAACATTTTTCTGTGTCTTCAGAAAAATCATCTACTCTTGAACATGATATTTTTCAGTGAGAAATCTCTCTCAAAGTAAGTAACCAATTAAAGAGACTTGTAACAATGAAATTGTCCCATATCAGAGATTAACATAGAAATTCACAGAATATAAGACATCAACTGTGATTGGGCAAAGCTGAAAATGTGTACCCAGCCAGGATTTGAACCCGGGTCTCCTGCTAGTTGCGCTGACCCCTACACCACTGGGGACACAGTGATCACCGCACCTGCAAGGACTACCTAAGCTCGCCTCCCGTCATATGCAAATTCCCATCTTCACCCTGCCCACAGTACTCAAACTCGTAGTTATGAAACTAATTCCTGTAAGAGTAAGGGCTTCAAACTTGCCCACCCCTCCCCACTAATGATAGGATCATTGCCCGTCACCGGCATATTATATATATACCTGTGGCGTCTATTCCGAAAGAACAGACGTCACTTGTGATCCTGCAGTTGTTATTCTTTAATATTCACAGAATATATGACATCAACTGCGATTGGGCAAAGCTGAAAATGTGTACCCAGCCGGGATTCGAACCCGGGTCTCCTGCTTTCTAGGCAGTTGTGCTGACCCCTACACTACTGGGGACACAGTGATCACCGCACCTGCAAGGACTACCTAAGCTCGCCTTCTGTCAGTGGGGGGGGGGGGGGGCAAGTTTGAAGCCCTTACTCTTATGGGAATTAGTTTCATAACTACGAGTTTGAGTACTGTGGGCAGGATGGAGCTGGGAATTTGTATCTGACGGGAGGCAAGCTTAGGTAGTCCTTGCAGGTGCGGTGATCACTGTGTCCCCAGTGGTGTAGGGGTCAGCGCAACTGCCTAGAAAGCAGGAGACCCGGGTTCGAATCCTGGCTGGATACACATTATCAGATTTGCCCAATCTCAGTTGATGTCATATATTCTGTGAATATTAAAGAATAACAACTGCAGGATCAGAAGTGACGTCTGTTCTTTTGGAATAGACGCCACAGGTATATATAACACAGAAATGTATTGTGACAATACAGATTGAAAATGGAACTGAAATGGAAAGAGCTTGAAAATAATATAGATACATTTAAAATTAAGAATTGTCAGCTTGTTTTTATGGCAGTACACACAAATAAGGGAATAGAATTCTTGTGAATTTATTTAGAAATTTGACCAACTGTGTTTACAAAGTAACTTAATCTAAAAAAATTTAACGTAACTGGAATTTATTGGTATGCTGATTTTTAGTTCCTACCTTAACCCTGCATTTCCATATAAGAAGAGAAGTATATAGTCAAAATGAAGTAATTAAAAGTTAGGAACTTAAGTGACTTGTTTTGTACACATCTATGACAAAGTTCATTTCATAATATAGTAGTAAGGACAGTTTACAATTCACCGCAAAGACGTGGCGAAGATCTGCGACAGGCACATACAAAAGACACACACATACAACACTTTCAGGAATCGGCCATGGCCTTCTTCAGAAAATAGAACACTCACGCAATCGTACAGGCACTTGGATTCAAAGTGCGGCAGCTGGAGGTGATGGTTGTATGACTGTGTTGTATGCCTCTATGATTGCATGAGTGTTCTATTTTCTGAAGAAGGCCATGACTGATAGCTGAAAGTGTTGTATGTGTGTGTCTTTGGTATGTGTCTGTCGCAGCTCGGCACCACGTCTTTGTGGTGAGTTGTAAACTATCCTTAATTCCGACCTGGACTCTCCATTATTATAATAAGTTCATTTTGAATTACAGAAGTTTCATTTGTCTTCTTGTATAATTAATATTAAGAATTGGTACTTCAGTTTTCTTGTTCATGTATTTATATCCATTATAACACAATCATATGACTAAAATGCACAAGCAATAGTCACAGCCATCCTTGTAATAAGCATACTTTACTATAAACTAGGGAAAGAAAATGCCCTTTCTCATTATTTTAGTATGCCACACAATGGAAATTTTTATTTCAGTCTGAATTAGTAATTAATGCATTTACTATTACATAGTTATACAATAAGGCATGAAATGATGAAGTAGTTACCGTATGCAATAGATAAGAAGTTTAAGATAATGTAAAAATAAATGTTAGGTGCATTAAATGCCAACAACTGAACTCTGTTCTTTTAAATTTATTTATTTCAGAATGTGAGTTTCACTTCTCATTCACCACGTAAGGAAACAAGGCAAATAACAGATAAATTGGAAACTATCACATTTGAACCTGTGGGGTCAAATGCATCTAAAACTTGGACCAAAAAGTTGAAAATTCCTAGTTTGCCTCCATCTAACTTGACTAATTGCAATATCATTGATCTTGATTACTTCTTGAATGTAAGCATTTTTAATTTGACTCCATAAGAAAGAAAAATACTTTTATGGTACTGGTACTCACTGCAATTATTAATACATTTTTAAAGATACTGAATTCTAATAAAGGTGTGTGTGTGTATATAAAGTTTTGTGTTTATATATTTCATATAAATGTTACATTAAATTGTTATCACAGTTGTATTTTATTTATTATTATTATTATGGAATAGTTTGTTGTTGTTGTACTGTTTTCGTCTTCAGTCTGGAGATTGATTTGAAGCAGCTCTTGACCCTACTCTATCCTGAGCAAGCCTCCTCATTAGAACAGCCACCCACATCTACCTGATGTCTAAGAATGTGTCCTATCAATCGATCCCTTGTTTTAGTCAAGGTATGCCAGAAATTCCTCTTCTCTCAAATTCTATTCAGTACTTCCTTATTAGTTACACGATCTAACCCATCTAATTTTCAGCATTTGTCTATAGCACCACATTTAAAAAGCTTCTATCCTCTTCCTGTCTGAAATATTTATCAACAATGTTTCATTACTGTACAAGGCAACACTCCACACAAAAGTCTTCAGAAAGGACTTACACACTAAAATTAATATTCAGTATTAACAAATTTCTCTTCTTCAGAAACACTTTTCTTCCCATTGCCATTCTGCATTTTATAACTTCTATACTGCAACTATCAAATGTTATTGTATTGCCCATGTAACAAAATTCATTTACCACCTGTATTGTTTCGTTACCTAATCTAATTCCTTCAGCATCACATGATTTTCTTAGACTACATTCCATTTCCCTTGTTTTGCTCTTGACAATGTTCATCTTATACGATCGTTTCAACACACTAGCCATTCTGTTCAAACTGCTCTTCTAGGTCCTTTGTTGTATGTCAATGGAAAAATGCAATGTTTTTATTTCTTCACCCTGAACTTTTTTTCCTTCTCCAAATTATTATTATTATTAGTAGTAGCAGAAGTAATATTATTATATTACTATATTTTGTCAGAGCCTAATGATCTGTATACTGATATAATATTTGTTTTTATTTTTCCTTTAACAGGTCAAAGCTGTTATTAATGGGCCTCACAGAAACTTACATGTAAACATCCCAATAAAAGTAGGAACAATTCCACTGTTGAGCTATGTACCACCAGTGTTTTCCACCCCCTTGCAGGATGCTCCTGGCAAATTTCCACTGTCATCTACAGATATGTTACCATACCCAACATCTCAGACACAGTACCCAACTGCACCATGTTCATCAAATACTGCAGCTGTCTTGCCACCCAGCACTAGTCAGCAGTGTATTACAAATGGACTGCCAAATCAGTTAAACGTAATTCCATCTGCTCCACCTCTTCCATACCCTGAAGTTCGTAAGTATTCTCATATATCCTTTTTAGCCTAATTTGTACAAAATAATTATGGGTGCACAAATTAGACAAAGCTACTAGAAGAATGTTTCCTCTTTTGGTACATAAACAACCTTCTTGCTGAATATGCCTTTTCCAAACTAAACTACCTAAAAAAGTACTAGTAAGAGTAACACCTACAGAAAAGTGTATAATGAGTGTTTGACAGTGTTGTGGAGTAACATGTTACTCGCAACACCATTACTAGTAACAGTTACCTTTCAAAGGTAACAGATGGCAACTGCAATAGTATTTGCATACAGTTACTTTAACTGTAACTAAGTTATTTTTATCAGGTAATGATTTAACAGAAGTATCGTTACTTTTTCATTACAAATAGGGTAACATTTTTTGTAAGGATCTCAAAGACTGCAGATTACCAGGCTTTGGTTTTAGTGAAGAAGAAAAAGAATATTATTTCGAAATTACACCTTTTTAACAACGTACATTTGATATGTGTGAGTTTCACATTTTAGTTCCATTATAACATTTAATACTGTTTGTTCATTCATAACATTTTTATTTTAAAATTATGTATCCAACAATTAGTATATAACAATCACCTGACACATCACATGTAAAAATTGTACAGTCTCCAATTATTTCCCACACCTCTTTACACGGAGAAGGAAAAAGATGCATGCATGTCTTGGCCAGCTTATGCTGTGAAGTGTTAGAATTTTTTATATCGGATGAAAAAAATGATTCCTTTTGCTGCAATTGTGTCAGTGGTAAAAGAATTCAGAGTAGTTGAAGCTCCACAGTGATTTTAAGAAAAAAAGGACAGATTAGTTTTTTGCTTGCTGTTGGTGTTAAGGCGTGTTTACAATGAGTTTAAAATGTGCTCTCCAACATTGTTCGCTGCTAGTTCTGAACTATAGTACAAATTTCACAACATGCTGGCAACACAAAAGCTGCATTCCTTGGCTGTATCGGTAAACAATATTGTCACGTTGCAATGGAAGTAGGCTTGACTTCGAAGGCAACTAAACACAGCACTTATACTGAAAGCACGTTTATTACGAATTCAACATACACGCGGCACTGACTGCCTCCCAGGCAGAGTGCTCTGCTATTTATACACAGACAGAATTTACCAGAAATTAGAAGAACAGTTAACATAAGAAACAAGTAGAATTTACAAGTGAACGTAAGAAAGATGGAGAACCTTCTGGAATTGTAAATTACAAAGAAATAAATTTTTGCCGGTGGGCGGGATCGAACCGGCGACCTTCTGCTCCGCAGTCCGTGACGCTATCCCCTGCGCCACGCCCGCAGTTCGTGTTCGTGCTCTCTCGCGGCATTGCTCCCTCTCCTGGAGAAACAGCGACCCGCTGTTATGATCCCTGTGGAGCCAGCTGCAATGTCCTGGATCTTGACCGTGTCATGGGTCCTCTGTATGACAGTTCTAGAGAATCCTTCCCTTCTCCGCGATTATCGACGACAGACGTTCCTGTCGTGGCTTCATCAGGAACATTACCATCCTTAAAGTCCTTGAACAAGAAGCCATTGTCGTCTACCTGCTCTTCAGGATCGTAGTAAGGCTTCATCCGCAAGACGTGAACGATGTCTCTTCGTTTTTGACGTTTCGATGACGGCTCATAATCCTCAACTTCGTATGTGACGTCTGACAGTCGGCGTATGACACGATACGGACCAAAGTATCGCTTCAATAACTTTTCTGACAGTCCAACCTTCTGCACAGGAGTAAAAATCCATACCAGATCTCCTGGGCTGTACACAACAGGTCGGTGCTTATCGTTGTACCGCTGACGGTCCTTCTCTTGGGCGTCCAGTGTCCGTATGCGAGCCAGCTGTCTTGTTTCTTCGACCCTGGTGATGAGCTGTTTAACATAGTCATCGTGAGTGTCGTCCGGTTGGAACGGGAACAGTGTATCCATTGTCGTCTCAGCTTCACGGCCAGGAAGCAGGAAAAATGGAGTGAAGCCTGTGGTGTCTTGTCTTGCGGTATTGGAAGCAAATGTCACGACTGGCAGAATTGTATCCCAATCCTTCTGCTCAACATCGACGTACATCGACAGCATGTAGGCTAACGTTTTTTTTAAACGTTCCGTAAGACCATTTGTCTGAGGATGGTATGCAGTTGTCATTCTGTGGACAATGTTGCACCGTAACATTACCTCTGATACTAGTTTTGACTGGAATACTTTTCCATGATCAGATATCATGACACGTGGTGCTCCATGCTTCAAAATAATGTCTTCTACAAGGAATTTTGCGATCTCTGGAGCTTCTGCAGTCGGCACAGGTTTGGTGACAGCGTAGCGTGTGAGGTAGTCAGTGCTTTCTATTATCCAACGGTTACCGTTTGTCGACTTCGGGAACCTCCCTAAAAGATCGATCCCAACTCGGTGGAATGGAGCTGCTGCCGGCGGAATCGGTACGAGATGTCCTGGAGGTAACTGCGGCACATGCTTCCGTCGCTGGCACTCTTTACAGTGACTCACATAGTGCTTGACAGATCGGTAGAGACCTTTCCAGTAATACCTGCAGCTGATTCTGTCTAGGGTCTTCACGAATCCCAGATGACCGGATATTGGAGCATCGTGGAAATATTTGAGAATAGCTGGCTGGAGATGAGCTGGGACAACAAGTAGCCATTTGGGGCCCAGTGGATCAAAGTTGCTCTTGTACAATGTTCCGTTTATAAGTTGGAACTCTCCATTGGTCGGTTCTCCTTTCTCCAAGGCCTCTATCATTTTTAATAGTTTTAGATCTTCCCTCTGTTCAGTTGTAACGTCATTTAATTCAGTGAGAGCTGAAATTTCATTAACGCCGTTGTGTTCCACTAATGGATTCCTCGAAAGGCAGTCGACATCCTTGTGTTTGCACCCGTTCTTGAATACCACTGTGACATCGTACTCTTGGAGTCTTAGTGCCCATCTTGCTAGTCGACCTGATGGATCCTTCAAGCTATACAGCCAACACAAAGAATGGTGGTCTGTCACGACGGTGAATGGTTTGCCAAATAAATACGGCTGGAACTTGTTGATAGCCCAGATAACCGCTAGACATTCTTTTTCAGTTGTAGAGTAGTTTATCTCGGACTTTGACAGTACGCATAGGCTATCACTTTTTCGGCACCTTCCTGAACTTGTACAAGCACTGCACTAATCCCATAGCCACTGGCGTCTGTGTGAAGTTCCGTTTCTGCATTCTTGTTGTACAAGGCTAGCACTGGTGCGGAAGTTAGAGCCTCCTTAAGTGCTCGGAAAGCTTTTTCTTTTGTCTCATCCCAGTAAAATTTGGCGTCTCCCTGCAGAAGTTCTTGTAATGGACGTGCCTTGTTACAAAATCCTTCTATGAAACGTCAGTAGTATGAGCACAGCCCGAGAAAAATTCTCACAACACGAATGTGCTGAGGAGTTGGAAATTCTGTGACTGCCCTTACTTTATCTGGATCAGGACGGACACCATCTCTGTTGACTAGGTGCCCCAGGATTTTTATCTCTTTGGCGACGAAGAGGCACTTCTTTGGATTGAGGCGGAGACCTGCAGCCTGAACACACTTCAACACAGTTGACAGGCAACTCAGATGTTCTTCAAATGTTTTCGAGAAAACGACTATGTCATCTAAATAGCAGAGACACGTCGTCCACTTAAGGTGTCAAAGCAAGTAGTCCATCATGCATTCGAATGTGGTTGGAGCATTACTTTAAATTCATAGAGACTGTCAGGTGTAATAAAAGCCGTCTTCTCCCTGTCAGCTTTGTCAACCTCGATTTGCCAGTAACCTGTCTGCATGTCCATAGTCGAGAAGTATGTAGCTCCTTTCAAGCAGTCTAAGGTGTCGTCAATACGCGGCAATGGGTAGACATCTTTCTTTGTGATTCTGTTCAGCCGCCGATAGTCGACACAGAATCGCCATGTGCCATCCTTCTTCTTTATGAGGACCACCGGAGACGACCAAGGACTCTCCGAAGGTTGAATAATGTCATCTCGCAACATCTTCTCCACTTCCTCCTGAATTATTCGTCTTTCGGCTGGCGACACTCTATACGAACGCTGGCTAATTGGCGGATGATCCCCTGTACTGATACAGTGCTTTATCGTGGGCCGTTTCGTCTGACTTTTCCCCTGCTGAGGTGTGAATGCACCCGAAAATTGGCGTAGTATACCTAACACCTGCTGGCGTTGTTCCTTGGTCAGTCCAGGCCCTAGTGGCAGTTCTACGTTTGTTTCCTCCAGCGTGTTGTCTGTACTAACAGCAGGGCATGGGTCTTCATTGATGACGTTGAGCTCACCGTCCTGGTAATGCTTATTACAGCCGCTGGTATGTAAACTTCTTTTGTGAGCCTGAGAAACTTTTTACTATCAACTAGAACTTCACAGTTTAACCAGTCATCTGTGTTTGTGACTGCAACTCTTCTCATTGTCAACGGCGGTATCGTCACATTGTCAATGACGAATAACTTCCCAGAAAATTCTGTATTACGTGCATCTGGCGGAGCAACTTCTTAAATTTGCAGCTCAGATCTTCCACAGTCAATGATAGCTTGGGATGCCTGAAGGAAGTCCCATCTGAGGATGACATTGTGACTACATTCGGTTAACACGACAAATTCAAACGGCTGTGTCCTGTTGTTGATGGTTTTTCTTGCGACACAAGTTCCTGCTGGATGGACGTACTTTCCATTCGCGACCTTCAGCACAGTTGCTCCCGTATCACAGAACATTGTCTTCTTTAGTGTGTGGTGGTAATTATCCGATAATACAAAAAAAGAGGCTCCTGAATCAACAAGTGCCCGGACAAGTTGGCCGTCGATTATGACGTCGATGTGATTTCCCGACATCTTGGCGACTGTCGTCCATGGAGGATTTTCATCTGCGGCGGCCTCACCTCCGTAGATGGTCGCCTCGCTTAGTTTTCCTGGGCGCGGCGGCTAGGGGAGCGGCTGGTACCTCTGTACGGCGACGGTGAACGGCTGCGACGCGTCGGGGAGCGACCTCGTCTAGGGTACGGCGATGGGCTTCTTCCCATAGGTCGACTGAACTCATCAGTAGGTGACTGCCTTGGATAGAACTGCTCCGACGGCTGACGTCTTGCGGCATAATGATCATCGAATACTCGCCTCCTCTCTCTGCAGCGTACGACATGTCCAGGGCATCCACAGTGGAAACACAGTGGTGTGTTGTCCTCTGTCCTCCAGACGTCTGTTCTTCTGCGGGGCGTCATAGTTACCGGGGGAGTTGGCTGTGGTCGCGTCTGTCGGTTCATGGGCTGCCGTTTTGCGGCTGTAGCATAAGTCATAGCAGGGCGACGCCATTCTTCACGTCGGGTGCGATTGACGGGACAGACAGGAGCTAGTCTTTGAAATACCTCGTCCTCAGCGGCGTCGGCTACCTTGTGAGTTACAGGGCTCACATCCATGGCCATAATCTGATGCCATGATCTAATAGTCCCGGCTGCCATGCACTGTTGTAATTCTTCTCTCACGATTTGTCGTATGAGAGAAGCTAAGTGGGACTACATTTGGGAGTCTGTCATACTTCTTGCGTTCAACCCTCCTTTGTTGCATCTCTTCAATACGCTGGCACCACTTGATGAACTCTTCTGTCGTAGCGACGTCTTTTATCAGAAGAGCTTGGTACATATCTTCTGCAATTCCCTTCATCAGGTGCGTGATTTTGTCCGCTTCAGTCATGTTCGGATTGACTACGTTACACTGGGCCAAAACACTCTGTATGTACGATTGTGTCGGCTCACCATGTCGTTGGTCCCGGTTCTTCAGTTGTTCTTCTGCCGAGCGGATTTGTCGCTGGTGGTCTCCAAACGTCATCTTAAGTTCCTCCTGGAACGTCTCCCAGTCATTCAACTTGTCTTCGTTGTTTTCGAACCATTGCTGGGCTGTTCCATCCAGGTAGAAATAAACGTTGGCCAAGCACATTGTATGATCCCACCTGTTGTACTTGGCGACTCGGTCGAACCCTTTTAGCTATTTGTTGTGGTCCTGTCCAGCATCTCCAGAGAACACCGACAGGTGCCTGATGTGTAGCTGGCTTACTGCTGGTTTCGTCTCCATCGTTCTTCTGATAATACAGACTTTTGGAAGGATGTACTCGGTGTATCCCTTGTATTCCGGTTCCAGTCCGTGTAAGCGACGGCTTTTACGTTGCCTAATCGGAGCCACGGTGATGCAGCTGTTGCTCAGTGTACCCGGCGCCTCCACGAAACAATGCCACGTTGCAAGGGAAGTAGGCCTTAATTCGAAGGCAACTAAACACAGCACTTATACTGGAAGCACGTTTATTACGAACTCAACATACACGCGGCACTGACTGCCTCCCAGGCAGAGTGCTCTGCTATTTATACACAGACAGAATTTACCAGAAATTAGAAGAACAGTTAACATAAGAAACAAGTAGAATTTACAAGTGAACATAAGAAAGATGTAGAACCTTCTGGAATTGTAAATTACAAAGAAATAAATTTTAACCAGTGGGTGGGATCGAACCGGCGACCTTCTGCTCCGCAGTCCGTGACGCTATCCCCTGCGCCACGCCGGCAGTTGGTGTTCGTGCTCTCTCGCGGCAATATATGTTCGTGGCTAGATCGCACTAAATGCTCCTTTGCAATAGTAGTATTTGGCTTTGCTCTGCATATCTATACAGTTACAAGTTGACTTTCCATGTGTTCCTTTACGAAATAAAGCAGACAAGGAGCAACATTTATGAACTCATCACCTAATAAGAGTCAGAGGAGTGCCAGTGGAATATTTGATGTCATAAAAATATTAAAAAGAAGCATGTCTCGCTACAGAAAATTGCTATATTGTTTGTCACTAGCTGTATGTGAAGTAGATAAAACAATTAACTCTCATTTCTCAATACCACAACAGTAACAACAGCTTTTGGCATCCTATTTTGAAAAATGAGTTATCGTCAAGTTACTTTAGTTGGTGGTCTTTGAAAGAGTGATGACAACATCTTGTTTTTATAGCGCTTTTTATGAAGCAGACATGAATGTATGTAGCAGGTATCAGTGTGTACCAAATGTATGTTTACATAAGTCTTCATTCAAAGCTTCACAAAATGTTGGGACATTAATGACATAGGACTGGCTTTGAAATGTGGCTTAAATATGCAAGGGTTTTATAGGCACTTCATTTTTGCCAAGAAACAAAGAGTAATAGCAATTCTTCTCCTCACAGGAGTGGTTTATCTGAATTTTGTGCCTTTCTTTGAAACAACCGGCCTGTAAAATTCATTATAATTTCAAAATCTGATCATAACATCTTGGTGAAGTTAAGAAAACAAGAAACGTCTTCCAAATTCAGGTCACGCAGTGTGTCATTCAAATTGCTACGGTCATCAGCGCTAGACTTACGAAACTAACTTACGCTAAGGACAACATACATATCCCTGCCTGAGAGAGGACTTGAATCTCCGGTGGAAGGGTTTGCTCAGTCCGTAGCTTGATGCCTTAAACCATGCAGCCACTTCTGCATGGCAATCTGTCATTCCTGTCACATCTTCTACAGTATGTATTTTGTTCTTCTCCGACAACTAAGTCTTCTTCGTCTGCTTATTTGGTCTAGTACGCTACTATTAATGCAGCCCCTCATATCACTAATTCTTCCTCTTCACCTGTCATAGCGCAGCTCTCAATGTGAATACATAGTTTGAAATGTTTGCTCATTGCTGCCATTTCAGCATAACAGTAACTTAGTTACTTCAAAAAAAGTAACTTTCCCAACCCTGGTGTTTGGTGTTTACTAGGCAAGTTACACAGATTTAAAACACACTTCCTTAGTTATGCATTTTGTAAATGAGGTAAAATAAATTTTATGGCTGATTAATTTTCATTATTTTTTTATTTTTGTTCCCTGTTGAACAAACAGACTTCCATTTATAAATTCTGAAAACTACAAGATAACTTTCAGTTTCACAAATGAAACATGACAGTCAGAAGTCAAAGCCCCTTTTTCTTGTCATGAGTTTGGTAAAAGCGAAACTTTAGATTTGATAGATATAGTGAAAACATTGTCATGTGTAATAAATATTACTTTGTTGTGTTAATTATAGCATCTCTGTAGCATACATTACAGTTTTCAAACAGCATGGAAATGATTTCCTTTGTCTGTATTTTCTTCTAATTTCTCTGTTCTACCTTGAAGAAAAAGCATAATAGAAATATATAGCTCTTGCAAAACATTTTTCCTAAATATGCTTGCTACTCATCCCTCTCTTATCAACATAATGTCTTACTTTGGGTCTATGCCTGTACTAAAGTTACCAGCTACAAACAAGCTTGAACAAAGGTACCAAAAGCTTGAATACAAATTTCGTGATGCAATTAAATAGAAAAAACTTCTTTGCTATGATAACTACATCTGCATATTTTGTATCAGTTTTGTTCCTCATATTCAGAGGATAATTTGCACTGAAGCCAGTTTTACTTTACTGAGTTCATGGTTTTCTTTATTGTTGACATTAAATCATAAGAATTTAGCTACAAATATGAATAAAAAATAATAAAAAAAAACACCACTAACACCCCACTCCTGTCACCAATACAGTAAAGTATGACTGTTTACCATTCTGATGCATACACACATCATCCATTAAAATAATTCAGGTACTATGCTTTTTTTTTCTTAATATTCATTATACACCACTGATAATGCAGATAGGTTACAACTTACCAAGAAAGCAGTTGTTGAGCCACACACAGACACATGCACACAACTTAATTTTGTCACAACTTTTATCAGAAATATAAAGTGCTCACCCATTCACACCACCATACAGGCTCAAATTTCAGATGCAGATGGGAGCTATCCTTGCAACATATCCTACAGTCTTGACTTTATTCTGACCTCTACCTATGGTAACCTATTGTCCCCAAACCCAACAGTTCCCACCAGACTCTACACCTCCTCCCAATTAAAGTCTCACCCCCAACTGTCTGCCTCATTTTTACCATTTTCTGATCCTCTCCTTTTCCCTTCTCCCCTTCTCCTCACTGAATTCCAAAGCTGCTTCACATTTCAACCCATGTATCTGCAAACTTTAACAGATAGCACAGATATTTATACCCCCACCCTCGCCCTTCAAAGAGTTTTCCTATTGCATCTCACTCTGTAGTGTACTCACTGTTGAGATAACACTTGAGCTGCAGCAACCAGAGACAGAAGTCTTGTGCGCGCAAATTGGCCTGTATGATGTGTAAATGTATCCTTGCTCTCTTTTTTGGATAAAAGCTGTGGCTGAAAACTCAATTGCCCGAGTGTGATTTTCTATTCTATGTGCCTTGCCTGTCTTTGGCTCAGTGATGATCTTTATGGTGAGTTAACATGTACATTTACAACTACATCTAGATTTACATGCACACTTTATTAGCTACTGTATTGTATGTGGTGCCCCTACTCAATTCCTTTCCTGGTCCACTCTCAAACAGAGTTAGAAACAACCATTTATGTACAGGCATACCAGCCCAAATTTCTCTTATCTTTGTGGTCCTTTAGTTTTAAATGCCAGTTCCTCTCAATTTTCTCAGTAGTGTTGCTTAAAAAGAATTTTACCTTGATTCTGGGGACTTCTATTTGAGTTTCTGAAACAGATATGTAATAGGCCCAACTTGCATGTTGATCAACACTTTCAGTAACAAACCTAGCAGTCCACCTCTGAATTTCTTCTATGACTTCATTTCATTTTACCTTGTAGGGATCCCAAACTCTTTAGCAATTTTCAGACTGGGACACAGTAGTGTTCTGTATTTTACCTCCATTACATATGAACATCTCCCCAAAACACTCCCAGTTTATTTGTTAATGGATGCAACTATAGAAAGAAAAGTTTAAATACTTCTTTTATTACAGCTTCAGTAGTCGAGAGGCAGCAATATTCTAAAGCTCCATTACTCAAGTCTGGGTTTCCCATTTTCGTGATTGAAACACAGTTTACATTTTTTAACTTGAAGAATTATTGCACTGACTGATTTCAACATGTAAAAATAACCATTGTTCACACTAAAGACTTTCATTTCAGATACTTCCAACAGTTACAACTTTGAACAGTCTGAATAAAACATGTTCAATTCATTTTACCAATCAATTGATAATCAATTTCAAGTTAGATGATCTTATTGCCCATGCCCATACCTAAAGACTATGTTATATCAAATATAAATATTATTATAGATATAAAGTGACAGTAGTTTGCAACTCACTGTGAAGACGTTATTTGAGCTGTGACAGGCACTTAAAAAAGGATGCAGGTGACCTGATTTGTGAAGCAGCTGTTAAAATCATGCATGTTATGCTCAGATACATGACCATATGATGGTCTACCTTGTTTTAGGCTACAGTTTTGCAGTGACCATTTATTCCAAATTTGGAGAGTTGGTTTGTAGTCATTCCAATATAAAAAGGTTATGACTAGGAGGACAAAAAATTGTCTTCCAAAAAATGGATCACTGTACAAAAGATTTATGTACAGAATTACCAAAGTGTGTGACACAACACCTGACTTTTATAGGTATTTTAAAAACTATAAAACAGTGCTCAAAAAGGTAATAAAAAGTGCCAAAAAGCTAGAAAATGACAGATACATAAGAAACGTGTCCAATAAAATGAGAGCCATGTGGAATATTGTAAAGAAAGAAAAGGGAAATAACAAAACTAAAATAAAGAACACACAGTTGAATGTAAATATGCAAACTACCAGCAAACCAAAAGATGTAGCTAATATGTTTAACCGTGTTTTATAAACGTAGTAGAAAAACTTGTTGAGAAAAATGTCACCCATAATCCCCCATCACAAGTAGCTTCAAAAATTAAACAGATAGATAAATTGATATTTCTCATCCCAACCAATATGGAGGAAGTGCAACAGGAAATCAAACTTCTAAAATCAAAACACTCATCAGGAATAGACAACATACCAGATTTTCTTGTAATAAAATGTGTAGACTTACTTTCTGAACCACTAACTCATCTTGTAAACCTGTCCTTCTCAACTGGCAGCTTTCCAACATGTTTAAAAATTGCTAAAGTCAAACCACTTCACAAAAAAGGAAGCCAGGAGGAGGTGTCAAATTATAGGCCTGTTTCCCTCTTATCTGTATTTTCAAAAATACTAGAAAAACTATTGTATAAAAGACTGAGCAATTTCTTATGTAAGCATAATATACTAACTGAATCCCAACATAGTTTTAGAAAAAATCAATGAACTGAAACAGCGGTCTTTTATTTTCTTTATGAAACACTACAGTAAGTAAATGGCACAGTCAGTACCTATCATTCTGATTTATTGGAGACAAAACATGGAGTTCCCCAAGGTTCAATATTAGGTCCAGTTCTCTCTTTACTTTATGTAAATGATATATACACAAACAGTACAAATGGGAAAGTTTACCAATTTGCAGATGACTCTAGAATTTTAATTACAGGAAGTGAAAAAGAAAGCTTTGAAAGCAACATAGGAACTGTCACAAAAAACATTAGAGATTACTTTGATGCAAATTGTCTAATTATAAATTTAGAAAAAAACTGTTGCAATGTATATATATACCACCCAGAACAGGTCACCAGCTAATCTCCATATTGAAATAATTGGGAAAACAATTAAAAAAACAGCCAGCACAAAATTTCTTGGAATATGGATCCAGCAGAAATAAAATGGGATACACATGTAGAATATATCAACAAGACACTAAGTACAACATGTTTCATCATATGAACATTAAAGAACTGAATATCTTATGATAATCTAAGATCATATATTTTGCATATGCCCACTCACAAATGAAATATGGCGTAGTATTTTGGGGAAACAGCGGAGTAAGTTTAAAAACTTTTAAAATACAGATAAAGATTATTGGAATAATGGAAGGGGTAGACCAAAGAACATCTTGTAAGCCACTGCTTAAGAAAAATAAAATACTCCCACTTCCATGCATTTACATATTAGAAAATATAATTATTATAAAAGAAAAATTAAATCATAGTAGTCCATGCATCACTCTTAATGAATCAATACACAGTTACCACACAAGACAGAGAAATGATATTCATGTAAAACAGACAAATACAACACTATGTCAGAAGGGAATACTACATGCTGGAATTAAACTATATAATGCTTTACCTGAAACCATAAAAACAGTAAGTGACAAACAAAATTAAAATTGCCATGAAGGATTACTTGGTGAAGCACTATTTCTATTCAGTAGATGAGTACCTAGAGGAAAAAAATTCAGTACCAGCTAAAATAGTATAGTAAAATGTATAGACTAAAAAAGAAACAAAGTATAATGTGAATTTCCTTTTAGTTATTGTGATGTATGTTGAAATGGTTCAATATCTATTGTACTCAGTACAGTCCTAGATTTACAGGACTAGTAAATAAATAAAATGCATTGCTTGCTGCACAGTTGGTAAATCACATTACTGCTTCCAAAGGTGGTCTGGCCTTTGATGGCATAGGATAAGTCTATAACAGGACTGGAATTGGAAGTGCTGGGTAGGTGGATTGGGCAGGTCTTGCAATGGGGACTTCCACAGGCATATGATCCGTATGGTTGGGGGTGGTGTAGGGATGGAGTAGGATGTTGTGGAGGTTGGGTGTGTGACTGAACACTACTTTAGGATCTGCGACAATGTGTGTTTGTGTCTTTTTGATTCCTTCTCCATGCTCACTGCATTGCTAACTTGCATTTCTTTCCATCCATCTATTACCTACATGCTCCGTAAGATAGTCCTATATCCAACCCCACTATTGCCTTGCATCCTTCCTGTCCTCCTGCCCCTCCTACTCCACCCCTCCATTCCCGCCCCTTCACAACAGGGTATGCAGCAGCCACAGATGATGGCTTTGTGTCTGTGTGATCAAATGAATAACAGTATGTGTCATTGTGCTGATAAAGGCTGTGGTCAAAAGCTGAGTTGTGTGTGTATAAATGTCTTTTGTATCTGTCTGTCACAGCTCAATGAATGTCTTTGTGGTATGTTTGAAACTATCTGCAATATGTTTTTGAATTCTAACTTGGACTTTCTATTGATTTTATTTTAGATCTTTATTTTGAAGTCAATGTTTTACTTGTTTTTCCAGACAAAATTTTGTATTCACATAATAATTTATTTATTAAATTATTTTTACTTTTGAATGTCAAATATGTAACAGCTGACTAGTTTTTTGGTGTACAAATATTCTTGCACAAAAACAGCATACCAAATGTTCTCATTAACATCAAAAAGGAAAAGAATGTTAGTAACATATAAAAACAATAAAAGGCCAAGCTTCCCATAAAAAAAAAATATGACTTGCAATTACACCAAAAAATACTGTTGGATGACTCATAATTACAGACACTGGCATTTATCAATTCAATTTGGTAAGGGTACAATCAACTTACATGATGCTTTTTGAGATTCATAAAGGTTAACAATTTAGTGTTTTAGCAATAGAAAATCCAGGATGCAATTAAATAATATAATGAAGATATATGCAGTTCACTGCAAAGATGTACATTGAACTGAGACAAACACATAAAAGACACTCATACATACATAACTTAGTCTTAGGCCACTAGCCTTCATCTGAAAAGAAACACATACTGACTTGTCACTCAGGAAAGATTTCAGTTTTATTTTGAATTTATTCCTTTTTTGGCTCCTTATACAGCTCGGCAATTTATTGTACCGTACCAGGATATTAATATATGGACTTTGCTCTATTTATTGTTTATAACAGCAGTATTTGTTTCTCGTATTATAAATATTAAAATCAGAGCATTTCATTGCTTTATTTTAATGTGTCATCATCATCATCATTAGAGACAGCATCCAATTTGGAGCATAGCCCCCAGTAAAATTCCTCCATAATCCCTTATTCAGTGTTAACACTGATGCTTTGATATCTCGTCTGATGCTAAGCCTGTTACTTCAAAATCATTCTGACTGAATCCAAGTACAAGTATCTTAGGTAACCTTGCATCTCCCAAGTAATCTCAACATTATTAATAAGGTAACCCCCGTAAGTGTCATAGATAACCTTTAATCTGTCAAGTAACCTCAACCTTATCAATAAGATAACCTGTATCCACCCAGCTTTCACTCCCACAACAAAATTGGTCAAAAGATAGAGTGGTGCACTGCTAATTTAGTCTTGCTACTGACTTCCTTTTTTCAGAAGAGACTAGCTCCTAGGTCAGCACTTGTTGCATTAGCTTTGCTACACCTCGATTCCATTTCTTTCACCATGTTGCCATCATAAGTAATTGAAACTGTCCACCTGTTCTAACTTGCTTCCTCCTATTTGGCACTCAGTCTGTTTGCATATCTTTCCCACAGACATTAGTTTCGTTTTGGAGAAGCTGATCTTTGTACCATAACCCTTACACCTCTGAAACATTAGATTGCATCCTTTCAATCGAATCCACCAACACAACTAAGTCACCCACATGCAAGATTGCTTATTCTGTTTTCATCTATTTTAATCTCACCTTGCCAGTCTCCTGTTTTCAAGTATATGCTCCATAAATAGCATGAACAACAGTAGTGATTGGTTACAGCCCTGAAACTACTGTGAACCATGACCTCAGTTTACCATCCACTCTAACTGCTGTGTGACAATCTATTGTAAAGACCTTTAATTGCCTGCAGAAGTTTGACTCCTATTCCAGAATCTTATTGAACTGACAATAGCTTCCTCCTAGCAACACACTTATAAGCCTTTTCTAGATTTATAAAACATAGATACAGTGTTCCACTGAAAGCCTTTTCCATTTTCTGCCGTAAGCTAAATATCTGGCCCTGACAGTCTCTAAGAGGCCTAAACCAACACTGATTTTCACCAACTTGTCTTCAACTAATATTCACACCCTCTTTTCAATAATACCTGACAATATTTTGCCCACAATGCTAGTTAAAGAGATACCTCTGTACTTGATACAATTTTTCCTGTTTCCATGCTTAAAAATTGCTATGATTACTGCTTTCATCCAGTGAGATAGAACCTGTCCCAACTCGCATGTCATTTCAATTATCCAATGTAGCCTTTTGAGTAACTGATATTCCAGTGTATTTTATGAGTTCTGACTTCATTTCATCTACCACTAGCCACTTTATTGCACTGCAATGTGTTTACAATTCAGTGCCATTTGATTTTGCTAAGTGTTTTCCAGTCCTGTTGGCCTCCATATCCTCTCTAAACTTACCCATAACCTTTTCAACAATGTTCTGTTCAATTTCCTATCCTTGCATTGAAATTGCCCATGAGCAAAACACTGTCCTTGACCGTTACTCTAAAAACTACATTACTGAATTTGTCCATGTCATCTTGATCTGTCCCTTCTCAGGACAAATAAACTTAAACAATCCTTATTTTCTTGCTGGAGGCTGCCATACCTATCCACATCAGTCGTTCATTTACCTTATCTTATTGCAATTATGCTGGGTTTGTTTGCTTTGTTTTCCTATAGGCCAGTCGTCAGGTATGTTTAGGTCCAAAAAAATTTCAGGAAGCTGAATTTTTGGTATGTTGTTAGGACATATTAGAGTAGTATTAAACCAAGTTTGCAGCTTTGAAATCCTTTTGCGTAACTTTTAAGAGCCAAAAAACCTCGAAATTTTCGGACTTTTTTCTGGTTTTGGCTTATAACTCGTGAAGGGTGGTTTTTTGACGAAAAGTCACTAACACCTCTATTAATGTAGATAAAATATTCTAAATTTAAGCCCAACCGCAGCTCTGTAAGTCCAATAGTTCCCGAGATATTGGACTTCAAAAATTGACTTATTTCTCCAAAAAGTTCAAATTTTCGATTTTAGTCAACTTTCGGCTAGAATATTGGCTCTAATGATCATCCCACGGGGAATGTCATACAAAAAAAGTTATAGAGCAGTTATTTAACTTTAATCCAAGTACTGAACGATGTCCATAGGCCCAATAGATTTCTAGTTATCGATAAAAAACGAAAACTTGGAAAAATCGGAGTATTCAATAAATTGACCCAGACGAATTGCAGTCCTCTTATCCTGTGTATGTTAAAGAAAAAGGAAGAATTACTCATTGACGATGATTATTAACATATTGTATATAAATAAGTGTAATTATGTGTTAGTGCATACAAATATATTTGTCAAAGTAGGTATTGCTGTAAAAAATAAATAAATAAATAAATAAATAAATAAAAAAAGACGAAAGCCTCTCCGTTTTTGGGTATTGGTCAGCCATTAAGGGATTGTGTCTTTCGTTCGTAGCGAGGCCTTTTGTTGTGCGAAGGTATCAATCCCCCTCCCGTCCCCCTTACTCAGAGACGTGTTCCGTCCTCCATCCCAAACTTCTTGCCTCCGAAGCCTTCTCCACTACACCCAGTCTGCCCTTATAAACAGCCGTATTCGGATCCGTGAAGAACGTTTCAAACAAAAATGATCTAAATCTTGATCTTGGTGGCGTTTTAAGTACTTTCTATTTTACAATATGTCGGAGCTACCCCCGCCGCATGTTTGTTTCGGGGTCGTCGGTAAATGTTTGCAGAGGGAACAGTGACAGTGAAAAAACGCGGAATGATAAAAATGAGTCAGAAACGTGGGCTTGAAAGGAACATGAGGTTTTTTGTGCAGTTTAAACGAAGTGACCGTACATGACGCATGCAGGAAGAGGTACACTGGGGAAAGTAATGTGTAAGCATTTGTCCAGAGAGAAGGAGATGTTTGATTTGCTCAACCATCGTCTTCATGTGGGGAATGGCTGAAAAGTGCATCGGATTCAAGGCGTCACATCATTGGATATTATTGTTTCCTTTGTAGTGAAAAATTCTCCAAGGAATATTTCGAGAAGCAGATAAAATTGCCCAAATATCTACAGGATGAACTCCATCAAAGGGAAACACTGGAAGTGAAAGAATCAATTGTGGAAAAAGCTAGACAAGCTAGTGAATGGGGGCAACACATTCTTCAGCGTCTTTCATGTATAGGTGAACTTGTTGCTATTGAGGGTAAGTACCACAAACAATGCTACGTAAAACTGCAGTTCTTGTCGCGATCTACTAGTGCAGAAGGTAAACAAGGCCGTCCTGAACATACCTTCCCTATCAAAGGTATGGAGCGTATATATGCATACCCTGCAGAAACAAGACAGGAAAACCAATTTTCCATAAGTGACTTGTTTGCAGAGACCTTCACATGTGATTACAAACCAGCAGTTGCAAGTGTTCAAGTTCATCTAAAAAAGCGATATGGAGGAAAAATTATTTTTGCGCAGGTTGGTCCGTATCACAGGCCAGTCTTGATGTTCACAGACATTGGACAAAACATTCTTTATGAAAAGTGGTACAATCAAAGACATAACGATCCTGCTGAAAAGCGGCTTAGAGTTGTCAAAGCTGCAGCAGAGATTATCCTGCAAGACATTCGTTTCTAAACATTTGACACTACTCAATATCCCCCGTCAGATGCTTGTTTAAAAGACGCAGAGGCATCCTTCTCTTGAACAGTGGAAAAAGAAGTGCATAGGATTGGCTCATGCAATCATGGCTGCAACGAGGCCCAAATCTTTCCTATCCTTAATTCAAATAAGCTTTGGAACCTATTTGTGTAGAAAATTTGAATCAAAGCACCTTGTTGAACTTTGCCACTGTATGGGAATTTCTTGTACATATACGGAGGCTATGCATTTTAAAAGTTCCGCTATCCTCCGTGGAGAAGTGGCCCAACCAGTCGACAAAGGAGCTTTTATGCATTTTGTCTTCGACAATGCAGATGTGAACGTTAAAACAATTGATGGAGAAAATACGTTCCATGAAATGGGTGGTACAATGATCATGACCCCTCACTCATCCGTTCATCCAGACATAAACAAATCACGTTTGAAGTCTGTATGTGCCGAGTCTATCAGGTTCACACACGGCCACACACATTAAACATTCTTCTATTAGAAAGAAATTTGGCTTGTCAACCATTTCAGTTAACGAAGTGAAAATCGCTGAAGTCATTTTGCCAAAATCCCCAGACCTGCTGTGGTTGTCTGGAAAAGCAACTAACATGCCAGGCATCCCAGGATGGAATGGATTCATGGAGCAAGTGACAGATCTTCCTTACAAACGTTCAAAGATTGTATATCTCCCTTTTATCTATGCTCCCCCAACCGACTACGACACTGTTTTAACATCACTTTTAGAAGCCAGTTAAAGAACAAGCGTTTACGGTCAGGAAACAGGACCTACGATCAACCACTGTACTTGAAAGCCCGAGACATTGTGGAGAGCCACCAGCATCATCAGCTTGTCAACATAGGGGTGAGACTTAGAGGTTTTCACCACCTCATGTTATTCATGGGGGCCGTCGGTGCCATAATGGCAGGAAGTGTTCAAGGAACTTCTCTGTTCAATATTTGCGGAAAACAGTGTTAAAAAAATCCTTTTTATATACGACGCGTTAATAATCATCGTCAATGAGTAATTCTTCCTTTTTCTTTAACATACACAGGAGAAGAGGACTGCAATTTGTCTGGGTCAATTTATTGACTACTTAAATTTTTCCAAGGTTTCGTTTTTTAACGATAACTAGAAATCTATTGGGCCTATGGACTTCGTTCAGTACTTAGATTAAAGTTAAATAACTGCTCTATAACTTTTTTGTATGACTTTCCCCGTGAGATGATCATTAGAGCCAATATTCTAACCGAAAGATGACTAAAAACGAAAATTTGAACTTTCTGGAGAAATAAGTCAATATTTGAAGTCCAATATCTCGGGAATTATTGAACTTACAGAGCTGCGGTTGGGCTTAAATTTTAGAATATTTTATCTACATTAATAGAGGTGTTAGTGACTTTTCGTCAAAGAACCACCCTTCACGAGTTATAAGCCAAAACCAGAAAAAGGTCCGAAAATTTCGAGGTTTTTTGGCTCTTAAAAATTACACAAAAGGATTTCGAAGCTGCAAACTTGGTTTAATACTACTCTAATATGTCCTAACAACATACCAAAAATTCAGCTTCCTGCAATTTATTTGGACCTAAGGCCATTTTTTTGTCTACGACTGGCCTACTAGTGTAAAACCCTTCACCCCACTTCTTGCTTTGACTCCTGACAGATAGATCTTGTATTCTGCCACTTCATTGCCTTTCTCTCCCCTTACCCAAATGTCACTGACAGCTAAAACATCTAACCCCATCTAACTTGCAGCCTCTGTCAGTTCTACCTCCTTCCCAGTGTAGCCCCTATTAATATTTATATTTCAGATCATTTGCCAAGTAGTATCTGAGAAGTCCCTGGTCTGTCGATTAGAGATGGGACTCCATCACCTCCAAAGGTCTGAGACATTTTGCTCTGATTGTTACTAGTGTCAGTTTGAAGTATCTGGAAAACAGGTTGCTAGCCTTACAGAACTATCAGTTTAATAAGTCATGGTTGCAAAATACTAACAAGAATATTTACAGATGAATGGAAAAACTTGTGGAATCCAACCTCGGAAAGGATCAGTTTAGATTTAGGAGAAAGATAGGAACATGGGAGGCAATACTCACATTACAACTTTATCTTAGAAGATGGGTTAAAGAAAGGCAAACCCAATTTTTTAGTGTTTATAGATTTGGAGAAGGCTTTTGATAATATCGACTGGAGTACACTCTTTCAAATTCTGAAGGTAGCAGGGGTAAAATATAGGAAGCCAAGAGTTATATTCAACCTATACAAAAACCAGACAGCAGTTATTAGAGTCGAAGGGCAAGAAAGGGACGAAGAGGTTGGGAAGGGAGAAAGACAGGGTTGTAGCCTTTCCCCAATGTTGTTCAATCTGGACATTGAGCAAGCAGTGTTGGAATGCAAGGAGAAATTTGGAGAGGGAATTAAAGTTCAGGGAGAAGAAATAAAATATTTGTGGTTTGTCAATGACATAGTAATTTTGTCAGAGAATGCAAAGGACCTGGAAGAGCAATTGAACAGAATGGAAGTGTCTTGAAAGGAAGATATAAGATGAACATTAACAAGAGTAAAACGAGGGTAATGGAATGAATGTCAAAAAATCAGGTGATGCTGGGAATTAGATTAGGTAATGAGACAATAAAAGTAGTTTTGTTATTTGGGTAGTTTTGTTATTTGGTTAGCAAAATTATTTCTTATGGCCAAAGCAGAGAAGATATAACTTGTTAACATGAAATATTAATTTAAATGTTAGGAAGTCTTTTCTGAAAGTATTTGTCTGGAGTGTAGCATTGTACGGGAGTGAAACGTGTATCATAAGGAGTTCAGATAAAAAGATGATAGAAGCTTTTGAAATGTGGTGCTACAGATGAATGATGAAAATTAGATGGGTAGACCTCATAACTAATAAGGAGGTGCTGAACCAAATTGGAGAGAAAAGGACTTTCTGGCATATGCTGACTAAGAGAAGGGTAGATTGGTGGGACACATTCTGAGACATCAAGGAATTGTCAACTTAGCATTAGACAGAAGTGTGTGGGATAAAAATCATAGAGGGAGTCCAAGGGACGAATACAGTAAGCAGATTCAAAAGGATGTAGGTTGCCGAACATATTCTCAGATGAAGAGACTTGCACAGGACAGGGTAATGTGGAGAGCTACATCAAACCAGTCTACGGACTGAAGACCACAACAACAACAACAACAGCCTTACTTGACTCAGAATTTGTCAGAGATACCCAATCTTATTCCAAAGTAACTGATATCTCAACTGTCAACACTACTTATTTGGCCACTCACACATTGCCCATTTGCCCATGGCTCATGAATTAGGACATGACTACAGGAACCCACACAATGAACCACCTGTGTCATGTCATTAATTTATAAAGATATTGAGTAGACAGTTAGGTATTCATGCTGTACAAAAATTTCTGTGCACGAGTTTCTATATCCAATTCTAAGGATAATTTTCATTGCCCTATTCTGTCCATGTGTATACCCACTGTGCAGCCCCATATTTCTATCCCATAATTCATCTGAGGACAATTTTTTAATATCTAATTTGAGACTACTTTAGATAATTGGCTAATCCGATACATTACACCACTACTCATATTCTAGACAGCGTTTTTGTATGAATGTGCAAGTTTGAAATGGTATTAACTGTGACTGCCTAATGCTGACTTTCAAACCTTGATCCTGGAAGTAATTAGTTACTTGGCCTAGTCCCTCAGTTGCAACCAATGTTAGGTCATTGTTTTGTTTGCCAACAAATAAGAGTGAGGTATCTTCTGTGTATGTTACTAACTGGGGTTTGCGAGGGGGCTGTGTATGATTTATGTATACTAAAAAAAGGAAAGGGCCCCTGGGGTACATCTTGTGTGAATGTTTCATATATGTATTGGCAATTTATAACCTAATTTTGTAAGTCAACTTTGTACATTGCTTGTGGTTAATGAGGTATATTGTCAGCATCTGAATAGATGTCACACTTAGATTGTATGCCTCAAGTTTACTTGAAATCAATTCATGGTTTACTGAGTCTTGTGATTTAGTAAGTTCTAGAAATATACCAACTGTTTTCATTCCTTGATTGAGCTCACAATACACTTAATGGAGAAACTTTGTAATTGTTGTGATAGTGCTGCAAATCCTTCATAAGCCATGCCACGTCTCTGTCAATGAGTTATTTTTTGAGAAACAGTCACAGAGTTGTGTCAGCAGCACCATTTCAAATGCATTGCTGCAATGTAGGCCTGAAGATTGAAACCTCTTCCTTGGAACCTTTTTTTGTTCACTAGTTTCAGTATGCTCTATTTCAGGACATTTGGAAAGGTGTATTATCTGATACTATAATTAATGAGATGGGTGATTACTTTACCTAATTCTTTATTATTTTTTAATCACATTATTACAAACACTATTCCAGCCTGATGACTACTTATTCTTTAGGTTATTTATGATCCTGCCTATTTCTTGTTCACCCACTTCTTTGAATTAAAAAGGTGGTTCTTTAATCGGGGCAGAGCTTTATCTTATCACTTACTTTTATGGGATTCACTGGATGGATACTGACAGATATAAATTATTTATTAAAAATATTGTAGACCTTATTGTGATCTTTAAGAACCTTAACTTTATGTTTCATGATTATAATTCAGTTTCTGACTCAGAGATGGTTTTTTGATATTTAATTATTATTTTCCATGGCTCCTTGGCTATATTGGGTGACTTCACTAATTGATTGTTGCACATCTACATATTGGGTTTTAAAAGCTGTTTCTGAAAGATTTTCTTGGCTTCTTTGTACTTATCTTTGGAAATCTGCAGCTTTGTGGAATTGTGTAGCACATCCAGGACATGGACCTTAAAGCCTAGTCTGGTCAGTCGGTGTCAGTTCGGTGTTTTTTTTTTCAACCTTGGTTATGGATTAGCACTCTCTGTATTTTTCTAACTAATTGTAGGACACTGCTGTGCATGCTTCAGCAGTCAACAATAATCATTTTAACTTTTCCTTTTGCTGCTGTTAATGTAGCTTATCTCTATATCTTTCTGAATATAACATAATTCTCTTTGAATTATGTATTTTCCCCATAGTCAACATGTCAGTACTTTTTTCTGTCCTCCTTGAGGTGTAAATATCTGTCCAACAAATATTTTCAGCATGTTAATGAGCATTTTGAAATGGTGATGATAGTGAAGATTGACATAAATTGAAAATAATGAAAAATTGTTAAAATGACTATGATGTTTTATGATGTCTTTTCTGAATCAGTTAGATTGTGGAAAAATCTGTCTGAAAATATACTTTAGTTCATTTATCATAAATAAGTCAAACTGCACAATAGGGATATATGTATGCAGCCACATTCATTGTCTGTAATAGTTTTTGTGTTTTATTGCAGCACCTCCTTCTTATGAAGAATGTGTATATGGAATCACTTACAGTGATGATGAAGATGATACAGCCCATTCTCAACAAGAAAACAGATTTATGCCAAAGTACCCAACATACAACTTAAGTTTTGAAAGGTAAGAACTAGTCTGCTGTTGTTGAGGATGGAGTCACACGATGAAAACTTTTTTTTGCTCAATCACTCATGTAAGTTTTTTCTTTTTTTTTTCTTTTTTTTTTTTTTCATCACACACATTTCCCTCTAATGATTATTTTTAATCATTAAGATATTATTATACTGCAAATAATGCTAGAATTCATCAACTGCATGACAGACCTACAATCTGTTGGCACATAGGGCCTATATGTATTTATTGTACAATATTTCTCATTACACACATTAATTATGGTCTGTCATTATATGATTCAATAAATAATTAAAGCAACTTTTACCAAAGAGTTTGTGACTAAAGATTCCTGGGTTATTTTCCTAAGCTCTTCACCTTGTGTCTCATAGAAAAAGAGGCTTGCTTTTCTATTATAGGTGATCTACAGACAGGATGTTGTAGTTGTTAGTCAATGGCTGTCTGTGTGATGTCCTTTTTGTTATAATCTACAACAGAAATACAAAATGGCAGAAGTTGATAATCTGGTCTTTCCCAATCTACTCTATTCAAATCTTAAGTAAATTGTGAAATATTTCTCATGTACCACCAATCCAGGAAAAATGAACAAAAAATATATGGCATCATTGATTTATTCCAAAAAGTGCAATGAGTGACTATACACATCTAATGCTGGCACTGAAATATTATCCTTTGAATTCAGAAAAGCATAATCATTGTGCGACTATAGAAGTATACTACAGGATGTCTTGTTTGGTGTGCTAAATGGTAGCATGCTATAATTGTAAATAAATAAATTAATAAATAAATACATAAAATAAAATAAAAACGTTAGTTAATCTACATGAATAGGAAAAACATCCGTGTAATGTTTAGATGTGCTATTCTTAGTATGCCACTTGAAACACTCATGTTGATTCAGTAACTGTGCATATCATAGCAGAGAAACACAATGGAATGAGCAGTAAAGTTGGTAATATGGGAGGCAAATAGTCAGTTTCAGTTAATTGGAGAGTTCCATGAATGTGTAACTCATTTATAAAGGGGACTGCATATAGAACACTAACATACCCATTCTTGAGCACTGCTCGAATGTTTAGTATCCCCACCATATCAAATTACATAAAGATATTGCAGTTGTCATGAGATGTACTGCTAGATTAATTACCAGTGAACATGGATGCATTGTTGTCAGATGATACTGCTGCGAGACCCGAAGCAATGGACAGCATCACCAATTGCGCTGCTGAAGGTGGTCGGTTCAATCCCGCGCACCGGCAAAAATTTATTTCTTTGTAATTATCATTTCCAGAATGTTCTGCATATTTCTTATGTTCACTTGTGATTTCTACTTGTTTCTTATGTTAACTATTCTTCTAATTTCTGGGACATTCTGTCTGAGTATAAATAGCAGAGCACTCTGCCTGAGAAGCAGTCAGTTCTGCGTGTACGTTTCAGTTCGCAATAAACCACTTTCAATATAAGTGTTTTGTTCAGTCAACAACCCTGCCTTTGAAAAGCCTGCTTCCATTTCAACGCGACATTGTTTGGTGGAGGTGCTAGGTATCATGTGCAACAGCTGCATCACAGTGGCTCCGATTAGGCAATGTAAAAGCCGTTGCTTACACGTACTAAAACCGGAATACCAGGGATATACCGAGTACATCCTTCCGAAAGTCCGTATAATCAGAAGAATCATGGACACAAAACCAGCGGTAAGCCAGCTGCACATAAGACACCCGTCGGTGTTCTCTGGAGATGCTGGATAGGACCCCAACAAATGGCTATAAGGGTTCGACCGAGTCGCCAAGTATAATAGATGTGATCATACAATGTACTTGGCCAACGTTTATTTCTACCTGGACAGTACAGCCCACTAATGGTTTGAAAACAACGAAGACAAGCTGAATGACTGGGAAACATTCCAGATGAAACTCAAGAAGACGTTTGGAGACCGCTAGCGACAAAGCCGCTTGGCGGAAGAACAACTGAAGAACTGGGCCCAACGACATGGTGAGCTGACACAGCCGTACATACAGAATGTTTTGTCCTTGTTTAACATAGTCAATCCGAATATGACTGAGGTCAACAAAATCACGCACCTGATGAAGGGTATTGCGGAAGGCATGTACCAAGCTCTTCTGATAAAAGACGTCGCTATGGCAGAAGAGTTTATCAAGTGGTGCCAGCGTATTGAAGAGATGCAACAAAGGAGGGCTGGATGAAAGAAGTATGTCAGACTCCCGAATGTAGTCCCTATGGCCGTTGTGGAATACCAGCATAACTTCACTTCTCTCATATGACAAATTGTGAGAGAAGAATTATAATTTATGGCAGCCAGGACTAGCATCAGAAAATGGCCATGGATGTAAGCCCTGTAAGTCACAAGGGAGCTGACACCACTGAGGAAGATGTATTTCAGACATTAGCTCCTGTCTGCCTCGTCAGTTGCACCTGACGTGAAGAATGACGTCGAACCTGCTATGACTTACGCTGTAGTCCGCCAAACTGTGGCCTATGAACCAACCGACGCGGCTGCAACCAATTACCCCCGGCAATTATGATGCCCACCAGAAGAACAGACAACTGGAGGACAGAAGACAACACACCACAGTGTTTCAACTGTGCACGCCTTGGACATGTCGTACGCTACTGCAGAGAGAGAAGGTGAGTATTCAATGATTATTTTGTCGCAAGACATCAGCCATCAGAACAGTTCTATCCCAGGCAGTCACCTGCTGATGAGTTCAGTCAACCTATGGGAAGAAGCCCATCACCGTACCCTGGATGAGGTCACTTACTGACACACCACTGTCGTTCACCATCGCCATACAGAGGTACCAGTTGTTCCCCTAGCTGCCACACCAAGGAAACTAAGTGAGGTGACCATCTATGGAGGTGAGGCCACCGCAAATGAAAATCCTCCATGGACGACAATCGCTAAGATGTTGGGAAATCTCATCGCCGTCATAATTGATGGCCAACCTATCTGGGCACTGGTTGATTCCAGAGTTTCTTTCTCTGTATTGTCAGATAATTACCACACTAAAGAAGACAATGTTCTGTGATACGGGGGCAACTGTGCTGAAGGTCGCAAATGGTAAGTACGTCCAGCCAGCAGGAACTCGTGTCGCAAGAATAACCATCAACGAAAGGACCCAGCCATTTGAATTTGTCGTTTTAACAGAATGTAGTCATAACATATTCCTTGGATGGTACTTCCTTCAGGCATCCCAAGCTATCATTGACTGTGGAAGATCTGAGCTACAAATTGAGGAAGTCGTTCTAATGGGTAGATGTAATACAAAATTTTCAGGGAAGTTATTTGCCCTTGACAACGTGATGATCCGCCATTGACAATGAGAAGAGTTCTGGTCACAAACAGAGATGACCGGTTAAACTGTGAATTGCTTGTTGATAGTAAAAAGATTTTTAGGCTCACAAAAGAAATTTACATACCAGCGGCTATCATAAGCATTACCGGTGGTCGAGGAGAGATTTGGATCACTAATTCTCCCAAGCAGTCACAACTTATCCCCAAAGGAATTTGTATTGGGACAGCTGAACCAATCCAGGACGGTGAGCTTAACATCATCAATGAAGACCCATGCTCTGTTATTTGTACAGACAACACGCTGCAGGGTACAACCATGGAACTGCCAATAAAGCCCAGACTGACCAAGGAACAACACCAGCAGATGTGCTATACTACACCAATTTTTGGGTGCATTCATACCCCAGCAGGAGAAACAGCAGACAAAACATCCCACGATAAGGCACCATTTCACTACCGAGGATCGTCTACCAATTAGCCAGCATTCGTATAGTGTCGCCTCCTGAAAGACGGATAATTCAGAAGGAAATGGAGAAGATGTTGCATGATGACATTATTCAACCTTTGAACAGTCATTGGTCGTCTCCGGTGGTCTTTGTAAAGAAGAAGGATGGCACATGGCGATTCTGTGTCGACTATCGGCAGCTGAACAAAATCACATTCCCGTGCATTGATGACACTTTAGACAGTTTGAAAGGAGCTACATACTTCTCAACTATGAACATGCAGACATGTTAGTGGCAAATTGAAGTTGACAAAGCTGACAGGGAGGAGACGGCTTTTATTACACCTGACGGCCTCTATGAATTCAAAGTAATACCATTACATAATGCTCCGGCCAATTCGAACGCATAATGGACAACTTGCTTCGACACCTTCAGTGGACGACGTGTCTTTGCTATTTAGATGACATTGTCATTTTCTTGAAAACATTTGAAGAACATCTGAGTCACCTGTCAACTGTGTTGAAGTGTGTTTAGACTGCAGGACTCCGCCTCAATCCAAAGAAGTGTCTCTTCGTCCCCAAAGAGATAAAAATCCTGGGGCACCTAGTCAACGGAGATGTTGTCCATCCTGACGTTTCATAAAATGATTTTGTAGCGAGGCACGTCCATTGCAAAAACTTCTGCAGGGAGACGCCAAGTTTTACTAGGATGAGACAAAAGAAAGAGCTTTCCGGGCACTTAAGGAGGCTCTAACTAGTTCTAGCCTTGTACAACGAGATTGCGGAAACTGAACTTCACACAGACTCCAGTGGTTATGGGATTGGTGCAGTGCTTGTGCAAATTCAGGAAGGTGCTGAAAAGGTGATAGCCTATACATCAAAAGTTCTCTCAAAGTCTGAGATAAACTACTCTACAACTGAAAAAGAATGTCTCACAGTTATCTAGGCTATCAACAAGTTGCGGCCGTTTTTATTCAATAAAGCATTCACCATCATGACAGACCACCATTCATTGTGTTGGCTGACTAGCTTAAAGGAACCATCAGGTCAACTAGCAAGATGGCCACTAAGACTTCAAAGAGTACAACGTCACAGTGGTATTCAAGAACGGGCGCAAACACAAGGATGCCGAATGTCTTTTGAGGGATCCATTAATGGAACACAACAGCATGAATGAAATTTCAGCCCTCACTGAATTAGGTGATGTTACAGCTGAACAGAGGGAAGATCCAGAACTATTAAAAACCATAGGGGCCTTGAAGAAAGGAGAACTGACCATTGGAGAGCTCCAACTTATAAACGGGACATTATATAAGAGCAACTATGATCCACTGGCCCCCAAATGGCTACTGGTCGTTCCAGCTCATCTCCAGCCAGCTATTCTCAAGTATTTCCACGATGCTCCAATATCCGGTCATCTGGGATTTGTGAAGACTCTAGACAGAATCAGACGCAGGTATTACTGGAAAGGTCTCTACCGATCTGTCAAGCACTATGTGAGTCACTGTAAAGAGTGCCAGCGATGGAAGCATGTGCTGCAATTACCTCCAGGGCATCTCATACCAATTCCACCTGCAGCAGCTACATTCCGCTGAGTTTGGATTGATCTTTTAGGGAGGTTCCCGAACTCGACAACTGGTAACCGATGGATAATAGTCTGCACTGACTACCTCACACGCTATGCTGTCACCAAACCTGTGGTGACTGCAAACATTGCAAATTCCTTGTAGAAGACATTATTTTGAAGCATGGAGCACCATGTGTCATGATATCTGATCGTGGAAAATTATTCTAGTCAAAACTATCAGAGGTAATGTCGCATTGCAACATTGTCCACTGAATGACCACTGCATACCATCCTCAGACAAATGGTCTTACCGAACGTTTTAACAAGACATTAGCAGATATGCTGTCGATGTACGTCGATGTTGAGCAGAAGGATTGGGATACAATACTGCCAGTCCTGACATTTGCTTATAATACCGCAAGACAAGACACTACAAGCTTCACGCCGTTTTTCCTGCTCCATGGCCGTGAAGCTGAGACATCAATGGATACACTGTTCCCGTTCCAGCTGGATGACATTCAGGATGAATATGTGAAACAGCTCATCACCAGAGTCGAAGAAGCAAGACAGCTGGCTCACATACGGACACTGGACACCCAGCAGAAGAACTGCCAGTGGTATAACGAGAAGCACCGACCTGTTGTGTGCAGCCCAGGAGATCTGGTATGGATTTTTACCCCTGTACGGAAAGTTGGACTATCATAAAAGTTATTGAAGCGATACTTTGGTCCATATCATGTCATACACTACCCGTTAGATGTCACATACGAAGTCGAGGATTATGAGCTGTTGTCGAAACGACAAAAATGAAGAGACACTGTTCATGTCCTCTGCATGAAGCCTCTACAGTATGTCTGCCTAGGTGTGTTTGCGTCTGTGTAAATGTGTGGGTGTGTGTATATTTGTTTACCTTCTTTTTCTTCCCCCAAGGTAAGTCTTTCATCTCCCGGGATTGGAATTGCTCCTTACCCCCTCCCTTAAAACCCTCATCATTTCCTTTTCCGTCTCCTTCCCTTCTGCCTGAAGAAGCAACTGGGTTGCGGAAGCTTGCGTTTGTGTGTGTGTGTGTGTGTGTGTGTGTGTGTGTGTTTTATTTATTTGTGCTACTATCACTACCTGTGCTCCTTTGCCTGGTGAGTAAACTTCATCTATTTTTTATAAATATTTTTCCTGCTAGGAATTTTTCATCTATAATATTTGTATCATAAGTGAGCATTCAGCAGAAAAAGTAACCTACTTTATTTTCATGTTTATGACATATGTATTTGTGACTCTTTTGATTCAGAAAGGGTATTTTTGTCACAGAAACTGGTGGTTCCATCAATATGTAGTGTAAGCTGATTAAACTCTTGTTGACCCTTGTTCAGTTTTCTGGGAATTTTGATATATTTGCTTTAATGTCATTTTTTGTTAACAAGATCAGTTTAATCCAAAGAATTAGCAGCTTTCACTCAGTTAATGCTAAACAGAAATCCAATCTACATTTGGATCAGAAATCCTTGATCCTTGTGCAGAAAGGCATGCATTATTCTGTTACATCCATTTTCAGTAAGCTGTCACAAGAATTCAAAAGTATTAGCAGTAATCTACACACTTTCAACTATAAACTGAAGAGTTTCCTCATGATTCACTCTTTCTGTTCCATCAAGTAACTTATGGAAAAATGTAATCAAAAATATAATGGGTAATACTGTCTTATCGACAGCTACTACCCAATCCGCACCAAGAAGTCCCTTCCATACAGCCTAGCCACCATGGTCATTGCATCCGAATATCCTAAAGGGCTCAAGAAGACCTTCCCAGACCAAAATTACCCTGCCAATCTTGCATTGAAATAGATCGTACGTGAGTTCTCTTTTTGGTCACCCACCATTCCCGCACTCACCATCCGACCACAAAGCAGCACTCCTCCCCTGACCTAGTACCATCTAGGAATGGAGCAACTCAATCACTGTTTCATCTACCTCTCATACTGCCTTGGAATGAGGAATATCCTACCCACTATCCTCTACATCCCTTCATTAATGATATACCACCACTCACCAAATCCAAACACAGTGTCTTTGCGTGGCCCTACTCCGTCCCTGCTCCTAAACCCTTGCCTCACTGGAATAGATCTAGACAGGAGATCTTTTCCAATAGGTCTACTCCTGTCCTGTCACATGCTTCTCCTATCCCGTCAAAGACAGTACAACCTGTAAGAAGCAGTCATTTAATCTACAAAATGAGCTGCAACTTTCTACATACACATGACAACTGACAATCTGTCTGCCCACATGAAAGGCTATTGACAAAATGTGGCTAGGAGGCAACTGGATCACCCAGTAGCTGAACATGCAGCCTACATGATATGGTTCATTTCAATGGCTGCTTCACAACCTGTACAATCTGTATCCTTCCTACCAACACTAGCTTTCCCGAATTTTGGTGGTGCAAACTCTCCTTACAGAATATCCTATATTACCATATCTCCACAAGCCTCAATATTTGCTAGTTCCCATCCTCCAACCCTGCTCGCACACCAGCCCCACATAATGCTTCGATCCCACTACAGTCTCTCTCACTTCCCTTCCTCCTCGTCCCATCCCCTCTCACAGTCTCCTGGCTGATTCAGCACCTAGAAGCCTCTCCTGGTCTATGTAATCCATGCATATGTGGTGATGATATTTTTCATAATTTTTTGCGCAACATGATAATCGAGTGTGAGTGTTTTCTATGGATGACTTCTATTAGTGATCTTTGCCATCCTGGCATATATAATTTTCTGTGCTTGTTTATTTTAATGTTCGTCTTGCTTTTGAGTGTTAGCTGCAAGTTTGCCGAAAAAGGAAAATAAAAGTGGGGGAGGGGGGGGGGGGGAAACCTTCATTGTAGGTCACCAATTATGTAGGCAACTGACTATCTACATAAGAGAAATTAATCTAGCTTTGTTTCAGTGAGCAATAATAAAAGAGTTGCTTGTTTGAAAGTGCTAAATGAATCTCTGTTCTGTAGATAGTCAGTTGCCCACACATCCTTGACCAGACATCAATAGTAAATTCACTTACCCCTACTGTGAATGCCTCTCACCCTGCCCATGCTGCGTCCTCATCTTCCTCAATGATTACTGCTTCCACAAGCTGCTTGTCCATCACAGTCTCTGCACAGAGCCTTCAGACAGTGGTCATGTCTGTGTGTGTGTGTGTGTGTGTGTGTAATTATGAAGAAGGCAAATGTAGACAAAAAATAGGACATTAGCTGTCAGAATTGTATTCATTCATCAGGTAAGAGGGAAGGAAAGAAAAAGAGAACAGAAGGGGGAGCATAGGCTATGATGTGATGATGGGTGATGTGACATGGACTTCCCCACTTCACCCATCATTGATGCTGTCTGGTTTCTGTACAATTGATAAGTATCATTTTGCCCTGTAAAATCCGATATTGATGAGCAGTACCATTATTACCCAAGCCTACAAAAATAGTTTTTAAATAACACTACCTTAATCAGGACTTCAGCCAGCTCAGTTTATATCTCATCAAATATTCCACTTTCCTTTGAAATGATATTCTGGATGCAACAATTATGAGAAATCTGAATACTGCAGAAAAGGAGGCCAAAAACACAAAGAAGAGATATGTGTATAAACACCTTGCATCAATCCATTATTGAAAGCTCTGAACATGCTGAATACTGAGAGATATATGTCAATATGTAGTATCTTCCAGTTTGGTATAATGGCACTTCTCTTTGAATAAATATGGGAGAAATTGTATGATTCTTATTTGGGAATGACTTGTCACTCTTCGTGGATGCAGAAGCAGCCATTTTTAAACATATACTACTGAAAATCCAACCTTTCAGTACTTACCTCGAGTTTGCATCACAAAACTAGAGACTGTATATGCCCTCTGATGGACAGGGGGGAGACTGTAAAACAATAAGTATAAATAAATAAAACAATAAAATAAAATAATGGAATACTGAAATATGAAATAAAGATAAATAACAGAAATTACATAGAAAAAGGTGAGGTGACATATTTGGAAAAGAGACATGAATTGGAAGAAGATACAGGCTAGTGAGTGGAAGAGGGGGAAGGGCGGTTAGGCATGAGGATGATAATTTATCTTAGATTAAGACTAAGATGGTTGTGGGACAGTAAAATGTGTCATAGGGATAACTCTCATCTCCACAGTTCAGAAGAGATGATGGTGGAAGGGAGGATCCAGATAGCCTGGATTGTAAAGCAGCCATTGAAATCAAGTGTATTGTGTTAAGCTGCATGCTGAGCCACAGGTGGTCCACATTACTTTGAGCCACAGTTTGACAGTGGCCATTCATCCTGATGGACAGCTGATTTGTTGTGAAATTTGGAATTTTCCCCGGTGAATCAAATGTTCAAAAAGATTTTGGGTTTGCAGCCGGTCATCATAAATTTCATTCCACAATATTTCGACTGGATACTTGCCAGTCATCTTCAGGTGAGCCAGCAAGGACTGACAAAGACGCTCGCTGGTGGTATTACCGCGCATGTGTTGGAGACACGGTGACAGAAGGACTCCACTGCCCAGCTGCAGTGCCCTTACTGGTGGAACTGCAAGATTCAGCTGTCTTCGATAGTGCCACTCACCGCAGTTATCGGAGTCTTCTGGTGTCTTCATCTTGAACAAATCTCGAGGATGACGGGATTTCATGTGTTATTCAGCTGGTAGTGACTGTCACAGTTCATTAGATTTTCCACAATGTGTATTTCAATTGATTCTTTTACATTGGATCCCAAAAGGATGTTTTGCCCAAAATTAATGTTTTATCATATTCCATAGTATGTCTGTTGGAAATACAATTTTCTGCAACTGCAGTCTTGCTGGGTTGCAGAAGGCGAGTGCAACATTGATGTTCTGTGCAATGTTCTTACACTGTGCGTGTTGTTTGTCCTATGTTCTCATGAATGGAGTTAGGATCTTATAGTGAGCTTTGATGTAGTATCTCTTTTTACATAGGTACCTCTCGCTGATTCCTTGGCGCTAATTGAAAAACAGTTTCACTTAGACATCACTTGCTTGTTTCGATACACCCTTTCTTCAACCTATATTATGTGTAACCAAGAATATTTTGAACAAATTGATGGTGTTGCCATGGGCAGACCCTTGTCTCCCCTAGTGGCCAACTTTTTTATGGAGGACTTTGAAGAAAGAGCACTTCAACCGTGAGTTTGTAAACCAACTGCTTTTTGAAGATACGTCGACAACACTTTCATAGTGTGGCCCCATAGAGAAGATAAGTTAATGTAGTTACATCATCTTAACTCCAATAATGAGAGCATTTGATTTACTATGGAATTAGAGAAAGATGGCTGCCTCACATTGCTGAATGTTTTGGTTAAACAGAAGCATAATGGCTCTGTAGGACATTGTGTTTATTGTAACCCCATGCACACTGTTTGTATTTGCATTTCTCAAGTTGCCATCACCCATTCCAAACAATTAGTGTGCTTAAAACCCTTGTACAGTGGGCCCATACCATGTCGGATGCAGAAAATCTACCAAAAGAACTTGAAAATTTAAGGATGTTGTTCTTCAGAGACAATAGATACTCGACTCGGCAAATTAACAGGGCCTTCTCACTTAAAACCAGGAACCGAGAAGTGGATAAAGAGGAAAATGCGCCAGCTAATTTGTTAGCTTTCCTTCCCTATGTTAGAAATATCTCCTTCTAAATAGGAAGATTACTCAATCATTACCAGGTGCAAGTGATTTTCCATCCACCATCTAAGATTTCGGGCTTGCTGGGATCAGTAAAGGATGGTTTGTTACTGCAGAAAACGTGAATTTAGAAAATACCTTGCGAGTGTGGTAAGGCCTATATAGGACAAACAACGCACACAGTGTAAGAACATGCACAGAACATCAACGTTGCACTCACCTTCTGCAACCCAGCAAGTCTGCAGTTGTGGAACATTGTATTTCCAACAGACATACTATGGAGTATGAAAAAACATTAATTTTGGCCACAACAACATCCTGCGCGGTAATACCACCAGCATGCTGTATAAGGTGAAGCAGAGAGTGTCTTCGTCAGTCCTTGTTGGCTCACCTGAAGATCACTGGCAGGTGCCCAGTTGAAATATCGTGGAATCTTTTAGAACAGCTAGTTTGTTATCTTACCAATGTAAAAAGATTGCAGTGATTGCAGCAGAGTTGGTAAATCACTTGGCTGTTTTCATATGTAGCCCAGCCTCTGATGGAGTAGGATAAGCCTGTAACAGGACTGTAATAGGAAAAGGGTTGGTGCATTGGGTATGTTTTGCATCAGGATCTTCCTCAGGGATATGATTCCTGTGAGTTAAGAATATGGTGGCCCATGAAGCAGGTGAATTTGAAGAAGAACGTAGTTGCAGTTTTCATCTGGGAATGTGTTTAATGTGTTTGTTATTTTTTTTAGATTTCTATAAAACAAAACATAAATAATAATTTTTTTCTGATTGCATAGTGGCTTAAATTATGTAGAATACAGAATTTCATATCATACATAATATGCCCTACAGAGAAAATATCCTAATTTATTTATTTTTTTTTTTTAGGAACACTAAATCATGAGAATGTGGTTCTGATTCTGCTGTGCTTCTGAAACAAATTTCTTTGGACTGGCATTCAAGATGTATGAAGTACTGCATGTCTGCACCACCATAGAAACTAAATAAAACAATGGAAATTCCAGGAAGTATTCAACAATATTTTCGTGAAGGATAGGTTGCTTACTTACCACAGAGACATCCAATGAGTCGCGGAAAGGCACAAATAACAGGCATAAATAAACTTGATAGCTTTCAGCCATTAAGGCCTTCGTCAGTTAGATAGAAACACACACACACATACACGCACACACACGCCCGCTGGCCACAGCGACCAGAAATGGCGGTCATGTCTGTATGAGTGTGTGTGTTTCTCTCTGACCGACGAAGGCCTTAACGACCAAAAGCTATCAAGTTTATGTTCCTTTCCCTGACTCATTGGACGTCTCTGTGGTAAGCAACCTATTGTTCACGAAAACTACCATAGAAATTACAGTTTATGGTCACAATGGAGATACTGCCGTCCCATAGGCTAAAGAGATGTCATTCCATGACTAGTAAAGTGTATACCTGCTTGTTGTTTTTGATAATCATGTATTGTTATCTATATAAGAGCTATGGTTGTTACTGTTATTTTTCCCCAATGTATATGCATCCAAAGTTTGTAAGCTAAGCAACAAACTATATACTAAAATTGTGAATATTTGTTGTAGTTGTTGTTGAGCAGTTCTGTAATTTTTTCCTGTTCCTTGGAGGATGTATATTTTTTGTAATTTGTGCTTGGTCCCACATTTGCTGAACAAGCTTTAATTGAACTATCCACAGCAGTAATATGGAGTTAGTGTATTGCATTGTTGTTACTATACAGCATTTTTATGATAGTACAATCCTAACATCAAATGTTCAAATGTTTGTTAAGCTTATGGGACTTAACTGTGGGGTCATCAGTCCCTAAACTTACAAACTACTTATAAACTAATGTATACTGAAGACAACACAAACATCCTTGCCTGAGGGAAGATTTGAATCTCTCACGGGGAACGCCACGCGCATTGTAGAATAGCGCCTCAATGCACTCTGCCGCGGTAATCCTAACATCTTTCTTTTAGGAAAGGGATGACTAGCTTTTGTAATTAAACAAACTTTACTACAGTGATACTGTTTGTTATAAGATTACAGAGAAAATATTTTCTCTACAGTTCATTAAATATTGTACTTTCATATATCACTTCTCAAATGTGTTACAGCTCAGTTTATGACTTGACAAACCATAAATTTTTATTGTAATTTTCAAAATAAATATCCCAACACATAATTATGGTTTGTTTATATCATCATGATACATGAAAAAGTAAATCTGAAACAGTTACCATAAAATAATGAAGTCAGTTTTATGTAATGGAACATGCAGTTACATAGAAGTTTATATATTTTCCCCACAAAATGTGATTGGAACTTAGGTATTGTTATAAAGTGCTTCTAAACTACAGTAGGCCTAATGGTTTCATCAGATATAATTATGTCTCAGGAGAGCTACTGCTGTATTACAATGATCTTATTTTATATTTTAAGCTCATAGAAAGGTAATTCTAGTCATGTTTATTCATTGTAAAAAAATTAAGGTCAGAAACGAGCATTCTTGCCAAAAGACAACAGAGGAAAGCACAATGAAAAAGTCCCAAAAATAGGTAAATACTTCATGGTTAAGGGCTTTTTTCTTCCTGTATTTTTCTTTTTTCAGCCTTATGAAAAATCTTCTGTTTTTGAAAGTTAAATATTGTTGTAACATTTTCTTTTTCTCTCTTTCAGTGTAGCAGGTATAACTTTTTGTTCCTTAGAGTGTAATTTTTTATGTATATTACATTATTAATGCTGTAGTTGCTCATGGAATAAAATAAATGGCTTGATGAGTAATTGTGACCCAGTTTTTCTGTTGATATAAGTGAACAGGCATTAAATGTGAATGTGGGTTGTTTTCTTCAGATTTCACTTTCTCTTTATAAGAAAATGCCATCCTAGAATAGTGTTGGTTCACATACTTCACCATGTTCAGTAAGATTTTATTTAGAAACTAGTTCCGCTAAAAATACTCTGCTACATTTATGACTGATGACATTGTTCTTATTATAAAAATACTAATGATAATACATTTTACTGGTAGTAGAGTATGTTAGCAAAAAGCAGATACATGCGCAAAGGAAACTTAGTTATAATAAATGTATCCATACATGAAATACAAGTAACAATTACAGATTCACATACAGTACATTAAATAAACACACTGAAGAGCATATTACCAATTTGTTATTGCATCAATTATTTACTACATTTATTGTTACTTGTCTCATAATCTTATACTACTTTTATGTAAAGGAAAACATTGAGAGTGCAAATACCTTTATTTTCATATGTGGTAAATGTACAATATATTTTATGAAATGTATGCAGTATTAATGTTAAAGAAGTTCATTTATTTTGTATTAATTTACATTTTAGATCTTGTATATTGTTATAATATAAAGAGAGGCAGTTTTATTATGATTTTTGTACTACATATATATTTCATATCAATAAAGAATAATAATTTTTTGAAGTGTTTAAGTTGTGTGGGAAGTACTTCTGTTAAGTGTGACCACCAGATGTCTTTTCAAAGTTTTATACTGAAACATATATGTGCATTCAGCTTAACAAGACTATTTTGTCAACATATGATTTTGCTATAAAATTTATTCCCCGCACTGCTACTTAATACTATCGCACATCATAAAAGGTTCAATTGTAATAACTACAGATAGCACCAACAATCAGATTATTCCTTCTCGTCCTCCCTTTAAGCCTCAACTGAGCTGGGGGTTCTGAGCAACTTTTCCATAACTGACCCCTTTTCCTAACACACCAGTTCTCTTGCTTCATCCCTCTTCCTTTCCCTTCAATCCTTCTGCCAGAAGAAAAAGCAAACAGCTCCAAAAAGCTTGCACATTTTCAATGTGGTTTCCATTGCTCCATATTGTATCAAATATACTGTATTTATCTTATTTGTATAAGCTGTGTGTCTGTGTGTTTGTTTGTATGTAAACATTGCATACAAATCTCAGTGGCGGCTGGTGGCTACAAAAGATGGTAGTGCACTTTTTTCACCAGCTGCCACCTCTCCAGTATGGCAACTCAGCGCATTCCGAAAAAAACGGTATTGAACCAAGATATCACAGATTTAAATGAATAAAAAACTGAAAGCTGCAAAGTCTCTGCATGTTGGCGAAAAATAATCACATATCTTTATTAATAGAAGTGGCTTCAAGCATAATGAGATTTAATTGGTGGACATAGCAATGAATGTATGAAGCATTAGAAAACTTTTGCTTCACAAGAGCCTGCACCTCACGTGACGAATTACTCATGAGTAATGGGCTATTAATTTGTGTGGACAATTCTCTAAATGGTTGCTTAACTGTTTTATGATATGTGTTGCCAAAGTCTGGCCATCATGCTTTTCTTGTGCTATAAAATCCCAAAATCTTTCAACTGGTCTTCCATTAATAATGCACCTATATACTATAACCATCTGAAAAACACAGACTACATCGCTGGTGCCGTCAGCTATTACAACCAGAAACTCGGCACCCTTCATTTCGTTCCTGATTTCCTCTTGGCAGGCTTGAAGCATGCATCGGAGGAGTTCATTCTGGATCGTTTTGAGGTGCCTTTAAAAACTGTTGCCTTTTCCAAATGTGATTTGATAATGAATCTAATTCTGCAGTAAAATTAATCAAGGTTAAAAACGCCAGGATTGGAAGATGATTCAGTCTCATTGTGTCCTCTGATGGCAAGTTCCGAAAAACCACAGGAATGAATACAATTAATTATTAGATTTAGTGTGTACCTATTACCTGTAACCTTTTGATTGTGTAATGGCCCTGACTAATCAAGTGGCTATATTTGCATTGCCTAGACTTGCCAGATTCAAAACATTATTGACATGGACCAAAGAAAGTTCGTGTTTCCTTATTTTATCGTGAAGGTGTTGAATGTCAATGACTCCTTGTTTAGTCCAGGAAAACTCTCCTCCAAATAATAAACAAGGAAAACACATTCATACTTGCTGTACAGTTTCGAGTTAAATTTTATGTTGAATTGCCGACTTTTAGTTTTAACTGTCTGTGAAATTGTCACACTGGGAATCGATCTACCTAGCCTTTTGATTTCTAGTTTCTATTCAAACTTGTGTAAATTGAAGCGTTTAGAAAGCAAGGAAATTACCTGATTCATTATTTCACCTTTTCACTTGAGCCTCAAAACTCACTATAAAACACGCTAAACAATGGACACAACACACAGTTACTTCGCTTGCAGCTACACATGAACTGGTTAAGAAGGCACGAAAAGCCCGCTTCGTTCGAAGGGCGGACGACTCATGTTGTCTTCGGGAGAGTTGGGACTCTGTTTCTGCAGCTGACAGGGTGGCTCGGCCGCAATGGGTATACACTCAAGGCGCCTATAGGGGAACACTGTTGTCAAGCGTTGCCCCCGCACATCCTCTGAGACTCCCAGGTCGGCGTTTGCAGGCCGGCTACAAACCCAGCCTCTGTCGGCGAAGGTATGGTCCACTCGGGAGTGGTCGATGCGTAGGAGCCTGGGCGTTTCAAAAGAGATAAATGGAGCACTACTTTTCCCCTGCATAGAATTTCTAAACAGCAAACAGAGTTTTACAATATTATTATTCCTGGAGGTAGCGCAAACCTGCAAACCTATACAGGAGCCGCCCCTGACAAATCTACAGTTTTGTTCCAATATTTCTGAAATTTTGCACAGAAACACTTCAATCCATGAGGATGGTCACCGTAAGTGTAAGGATCACATACAACACATAGTCCACGAGATATGACATAATAAACAATAAGATGAGAGAAAAACTGCTACATCATGCCACAATGTTGCATGTTTCCTCCTAAACCATTCGACCGATTTCAGCCAAATTTGATGTACATATTCCTTGCCATGAAGTAACAATTGCTGCAGGATTAAGAATCACCTACAACACATGGTTCAGGAGATATGGTGTCATAAAGGATAGGAATAGCTAAAAATAGCCACATAATGCAGCAAGAGATTATTCATACACTGTATGAAAATGAAAGCACTTAGCAACTTGCAACAAACTTTAACAATAATTTGAAACCTTTATTATATTATTCTTGCTGACAACCACAGTAAAATGATTGAAGGAAAAAGTTTCTCACGTACTACTTTTCTGCTGTTCATGGACTAAAACTACGGCATTCGGTATGACGTTACAATTTATAATTTCTACACTACAAATTGTAGCTGGAGTCATTCCATGTCAACTCAACACAGTGGTTTTACCTCACCATCTCAGATTTCAATGAAATTTGGTATACCGGTACACCCCATGTAGAGAAATAAAAATACCAAATTATAACTCGATCTCTCAAATGGTTTCAAAATACACCTTGGTACAGTTTTCAAAAAGTACTCAAAATTGACCTGTTTCTGAAACATTAAAGTGCTATAATGACTCTCAGAATCAAGCTAGAAAAATGAGAGAGGTGTCATTTTGCAGCATTTTTCAAGCCCTTTTCAAAAATATATAACTCTACAAGCGTCATAATATATATATTTTTCAATAATTTCAAAATAAAAAATATAATTAAAAATTTTGCAAAATGCACCACTTTTAAAATTTTGAAAAAATTCTCAAATAGTTCTTGTATAGTGCTGAATTAATAATATAAATTTCGTAATGGGTTCTTTCAGAAAATTACATTTGATAATATGCTTACATTAGAGTATTTACTATAATAATGACTCATTGGCCCTGGAAAGCCTAATAGTATCTTAGATTTTTTTTAACTTATGTAAAATTTACATGAGAGACTTAACAATCGAAACATGTCTATAAGTTCGATCAATGATATTTTTACAACCCCTTTTTGAAAGATAAATGTGATTATTAGAAAGCTTTAGCTGCATCATTAATAGGAAAAGAAGTCTATGCACTAGTTTTAAAACTGAAATATTTTACACATGAAGTTTGGTAAAACTGTTTAATGTGTTGTAACTGGGTTACTATTTTAATAAAGTCTATGTACATTACAGAAAAAAGTTAAAAACTATTCAGATGGTTAAATTACTAAAGTCGGAGAAGGCTTCGAAGGTTTTCTGCAGTTCTTCATTTGACAAATTATAAGTTCAGCTGGTTGGAGTTAGTGGATTAACTTTACTTATTACAAGTGTTACAGGAAGCTGAAGAATATCTTGTCTTGTGAAGAAAAGCTAAGTGATGGACCGGCTAGATTTAAAAAAGAAACCATCACTTCATTATTAATTTCATCTATTTCAAGCACATATGCCAACCACCAGTTGCTGTAAATAGTCACATACCCACTGACTTCTACTAAACTTAAACGATCCTGAATTGTAACAATTTCAATTTTGAACTCAGTGGACTCTGAGAAAACTTTTAGTTTCATTTTGCTGTTACTAGAAGGGATTGGAATGAATGCATGAAGTTTCTGAGTGCCTTGTATGGTCACAGATTTTTTCAGACAATTTTCCAAGTGCTTCTCAGTTTCAATGTACTCCTGTTGTGTGATTTAAACAAAATTTGTTGCAAAAATATTTAGTGTCGCCCATTCATACACGTCAAATGGTGTTTGTATCTGGTCATTACAGGGCCTTTCCAAGTTGGCTCCGGCCGTTCATCTCTTCACAGTTCCTGCAACAGCATCACATGCACTTTTCCCATTGGGGGTGGCTGAAAAATGCCACTCATCATTAATTTTAAAGTCTTCTAAATGAAAGCTTAGATTGGTGAAGTTTTTCCGATTTTTGTACTGTGCAGCATACCCACTAGAAAAGTAAAATATTTTTGAAATATTGTCTCCAAATTTATGTTTCATGAAATCAATCAGTTTCCTTTGAAAACTAACTGCTATAGTTTAGTGCTCTAGAACCTCATAAATGATAACAAAGCTTACATGTTTGGTTTCTTTCTCTCTTTTATAGTAGATCACAAATGGATGTACTGTTGCTTGTCCACTGTTCCAGTGGTAGCTTTGTGCTTCATCTTGAATCACAAAACTGAATTTCTCAGAGAAGTCACACATGACAAGATACTGTGAGATCTCAAGATTTTCTTTTATGTTGTTGGGAAACTTTCCCGGTGGGATAAACAAAAATAAAAATAGAAAACAGATGACTTACCAAAAGGGCCGGCTCGTCGATAGAAACAAATAAAATAAATAAAATCACACACAAACACACATACAAGCTTTTCTACCACTTCTAATCGAGATACTCAGCTTTTCAACATTATGATGTATGGGGGTTCTGCTCACTGCAAAATTATTCTCCTGGGGCGTCGTGGTAGAAATAAATACTCGATATATACAATTTTTCACTTCTTCTTTAATTTGAAATCAAACTGCTTCTCCACCAAAATATTACAAATTCAAAATATATACAAAGCATCAGAACGCTAGTACTTCCATTTCAAAACACAGACTGACATAGCTTCCAGTGCACTTGACAAACGACTCAAACTCCAACTCCCCCACACAAGGCGGTGAGGCAAATATATAACATCAACAATAATGACGTTACATTATGCATTGTTCATAACAATTGAATACACTAATTTACAATTACCAAACACATAAGTAAAACATTTCATGTATACAAAAATAATCACAATATAAAATGAAAACTATACATACAATAATTTTACATGGCACATATGTTCTTAAGACAAAAGAGCGGTACTTTTTGTTTTACAACAAACAGCAATGTTAAATGTCAATTAATTAGTTAATGAGTACTTCATACATGTTCCTAACATATATTGAACTATCAAATATATCGGCAATTCTGAAATTAGGTTTAAAATCTCACATTAGTCCATATATATAACGAATCATAATATTGAAATTTCGACTATTACTTTAATTAACACAATTAGCTGGTCAACACAACTTGTTTATGAGCCTGACATATATACAATGATATTTATTTTCATTTACATAAAGTTTTTGATGTCTTCTCTTTCTAATTCTTGAAATAATGTACAATGACAAAACTATTATTTATAGAACTGTCTGGAAAGCATCTAAACAAATCTTTTAATTAATGAAATCTATCTCTTGTTTTAATCACAGTATCACCGAGACACTGTCCTATACTGATTCCTAGGCTGGCTATTTCGTTTTTAACTAACTTCACACGCAACATGTTTCACTATTGAACCACACGATTCCGGGTCCAATGCAGACAGTATCGTACGATAACATAGGATGAGAGGGCCAGCAGTATCATCACAGGCTGTTAAGCCCTCATCTGGCACAGAGAACTCACATGTGGCAGGTGAAGGCTTAACAGCCAAAAGCTCCATTTTGTTTAATCTGTTATGTGTGTCTTTCTGTGGCTCATCGGACGTCTCTGTGGTGAGTAGCAACCTATCCTTTCCAAAATATTGTTGAATCCTTTAAGGTATTTCCATTGTTTAAATAAATAATTGTGTATTCTTCTAGAACTTAATAATCAAATTACTTTTTCTACTCATCAATATGTAGGTACAATCAATGTGTTTACCACACAAGAATATAGATAGGTACCTACCCACTTGAATTCTAACTCAACACATACCTATGAATAACAAACTATGATCATAATATTCTTTAAAGTTCTAAGTAAAATGAAGTGAAAAATATTAGACAACTTCAACGTCAATCAAGTTATTACAATAATATAATGTAGTTACATTTTTTGCCATTTTTGGAGTCTGCGTCAGCCCAGGAAACATCCGATCCAACTTTGATCTCAATATTCTCATATTAGTTTTGCAAGATATATTGTAGTGTTTCCTTGGCTAACACAGACTCCAAAAATAACAATAATTGTAACTACATTACATTATCATAATAACTTGACTTTTAAGTAGCCTAATATTTTTCATTTTATTTTACTCAGGATAACACTAAAAAATATTTTGATCATTGTTTGTTATTCATACGTATGTGCTGAATGAGATTTAAAGTGGGAAGGTACCTACTTATCTTCTTGTGCGGTAAACACATAGATCGTACCTTCATACTGATGAGTAGAAAAAGTTAATTTTGTTAGATTTAAAACAGGAGTGGTTTATAAAAAATAACAAAAGGGGAAACAGAAAGGCACAACTGGAAAATCGAAATTTTGTATGGGCATCGTCACTTCGGATTACACTGCAGAGCCAAACAAATTTGTATAACTGCCTAATATCGTGTAGAGTTGCCCCAGCACAGTAGCCTCGAGCTCACCACAACACTGTGGCAGATACCCGACTAATCTCTGAATTAGTGCTGCAGGAAATTGACACCATGCATCCTGCAAGGCTGTCATAAATTCGTAAGAGTATGATGGGGTGGGGATGGATACCTCTACTGAACAACACCTAGCAAGGCATCCCAGATACATTCAATAATGTGCATGTCTGTGGAGTTTGGTGTCCAGCAGAGGTACATAAACTGAGTATTTCTGGAGACATTCTGTAGCAATTCTGGATGTATTGTCCTAGTGGAACTGCCCAAGGTCATCAGAATGCACAATCGACATGAACGGATACAGATGATAAGCCAGGATGCGGGTGTATGTGTCAACTGTCAGAGTCATATCTAGAGGTATTAGAGGTTCCACACCAGTCCAACTGCACGCACCCTACACAATTACAGAGCCTCCACCAGCTTGAAAAATGAGTCCCCTGCTGACATGCACATACACATTCACTGCTTCATACAATTTCATACGTGACTCGGCAGACCAGGCAACACCTTTCCAGTCATCAACAGTTAAATGTCGGTATTGACTGGCCCAGGTGAGGGGTAAAGCTTTGTGTCAGGCAGTCATCATCAAAGGTACACAAATGGGCCTTTTGCTCCGAAACCCATATCAATGATGTTTCATTGAATGGTTCACATGTTAAAATTTCTTGATAGCCCAGCATTTAAATCCTTAGCAATTTGCAGAAGGGTGGCATTTCTGTCATGCCCAATGATTCTCTTCAGTCATTGTGGGTCCTTTTCTTTCAGGATCTTTCTCTGGCCACAGTGAATTGGAGATTTAATGTTTTACTGGATTTCTGATATTCACAGTGCATTCATGAAATGGTCATAAGGGAAAATTCCCATGTCGCTACCTGTGTAGCTGTGCCCCATTTTTCATGTGCTGGCTATAACACCATGTTCAAACACACTTAAATCATGATAACCTGTCATTCTAGCTGCAGTAACCAATTTAATACTTGCACCAGACACCTGTTGCTTTATATAGGCATTGCTGACTGCAGCACTATCCTCTGAATGTTTACATACGTCTGTGTTTGCATACTCATGCATATGCCAGTTTATTTGGCACTTCAGTGTAGATTCATATTTTATGCAGTTCCATACCAATAGTGATAAAATTTGGCACACTTGTCCATCAAAACAAGAGGAATGGCACTGTCTACGTAGTAATTTGTATGGAGCATGGTGTAGGTCACTTAACAACAGACTCTGACACAAGTCAACATTTTTATTCTGCTCTTGATGAAATTTTGCACTTCTGACCCTACAAACAACAGGAAGGTCCTCGCTACATAAGATTATTTTATGGTGCATGGCGGAGGGTGCTTTACAACAGACTTTGACACCAATCCAGAGTTTTATTCCAATCTTAAAAGTTTGCTCAACTGATCTTCAAAACAAGAGACACTGTTGTGCAGGCAGATGAAGTGACCAGTTATTATTGTGGAGACACATGAAGCAGTTAATTATCCAGCAGAACTTACTCAAACTGTCAGGAATGTCACTGCACATGCTGTAATTACAATCTGGTGTGCAAAATATTGCCCTGAGACTACACGTTAACTGACTGCCAGCGTGGCGCAAGGGATAGCGTCACCGATTGCAGTGATGAAGGTCACTGGTTCAATCTCGCCCATGCGCAAAAATTTATTCCTTTGTAATTAACATTTCCAGAATGTTCTACATGTTTCTTATATTCACTTGTAATTTCTATTTGTTTCTTATGATAACTATTCTTCTAATTTCTGGTACATTCTGTCTGTGTATAAATAGCAGAGTACTCTGCCCGAGAGGCAGTCAGTGTTGCATGTATGTTCAATTCACAATAAACCTGCTTTCAGTACAAGTGCTGAGTCCACTTGACAATCCTGCCTTCAAAGTCAAGTCTGCTTCCATTTCAACATGACAATGTTTGGTGGAAGCGCCGGGTATCCTGTGCAAACGCTTCATCACCGTGGCTCCGATTAGGTAACATAAAAGTCATCACTTACACGGACTAGAACCAGAATACGAGGGATATACCAAGTACATCCTTCTGAAAGTCCGTATCATCAGAAGAACCATGGACATGAAACCAGCGGTAAGCCAGCTGCACATCAGACACCCGTTGGTGTTCTCTGGAGACACTGGACAGGGCCCCAACAAATGGCTAAAAGGGTTCGAGCGAGTCGCCAAGTACAGCAGACGGGATCATACAATGTACATGGCCAACGTTTATTTCTACCTGGATGGAACAGCCAAGCAATGGTTTGAAAACAATGAAGACACACTGAATGACTGGTAAACGTTCCAGATGGAACTCAAGAAGACATTTGGAGACCACCAGCAACAAATTTGCTCGGTGGAAGAACAACTGAAGGACCGGGCCCAGTGACATGGTGAGTCAACACTGTCATACATACAGAATGTTTTGGCCTTGTGTAACATAGTCAATCCGAATATGACTGAAGCTGACAAAATCATGCACCTGATGAAAGTATTGTAGAAGACATGTACCAAGCTCTTCTGATAAAAGACGTTGCTACGACAGAAGAGTTCATCAAGTGGTGCCAGCGTATTGAAGAGATGCAACAAAGGAGGGTTGGACGAAAGAAGTATGACAGAGTCCCTATGGCCATTGTGGAAGACCAGTATGACTTCACTTCTCTCATACAACAAATTGTGAGAGAAGAATTACAACAGTTTATGGCAGTCGGGACTTAGACTGACCTATCATCAGATTATGACGATGGATGTAAGCCCTGTAAGTCACGAGGGATCCGACGCTGCTGAGGAAGAGGTATTTCAGACATTAACTCCTGTCTGCCCTGCCAGTCGCACCTGACATGAAGAATAGCGTCGCCCTGCTATGACTTACACTGCAGTCTGCCAAACGGCAGTCTATGAACCGACCGATATGGCCCTGGGACCCCCAATATATGGCGGTATTATCCCCTTCCTCTTCCTGGCCTTGCAACATTGGGTTCACTGGCAGGTGGTGCTGCAGCTATTACCAACACAGTGAAGAATGCCCAGGAACAGTTGGATGAAGCAAGAAGGCATAATCACATGATTGAGGAAGCTGCAATCACAAAAGGAATGTACTTGAAATCCTACAAAAAAGGACTAGGCCTCTCCAAGAATAACAAAAAGGAAGTCCCATAGCCATCCTTCCAGATAGATCGCTCATGAATAGGGACCTAAAAAAGATTGTTAACAATGTAGGCATCCGAAGATTCCATGGAGTCTTCATGCGGAATACACTACCAAAGACTATGTGGAGATAGCGAACCTGGACGCTGCAGGTGGACCTGGTACTCACTGGGTGGCGTACGTCAAGAAGCACAACAATGACGTCTACTACGTTGATTCATTCAGTGACTTGCAACTACCAGAGGAGCTACAGCAGTATTTCACCAGTGGAAGACGTGTGTTCTACAATTTTTGACATTATCAGGACTTTAACACATACCTATGTGGACATCTTTGCATCATGTTCCTCCTCACGTATATAGGTGTATTTAAGATAAGCAGTAAGAAGCAGGTATTCAGTTGTTGATTACATGCAATGTCATACAGTCTGACTTCGACAGACCGTTCTTCAGTATTACACGCACATTACTTTCCACCTACTGATTTAAGCTATGGTAGGTGGTCTATTGCATTGACTGGACTGGAAATGTATAACTCCATCCTGAATATCACTATGGCTAACAATAAACTAAATCTGGAAATTAATGGTGAAAAAGACATTCTGGAAACAGAACCTGGCACATACGACATTGATGAGTTAAATGAAGTTTTAAAACTGTCTGGAAAGGCATAGAGTTAAGTGCGAATCAAAATACACTTAAAACTGAAATAAAAACAGTGAATGCAATGAGGAGCTCTACAAAGGAAATTAACTTAGAGACAATGTTGTAGGAAGAGAAGAGGAAGTAGATCAAGATGAAATAGGAGATACTATACTGAGAGACGAATTTGACAGAGCCCTGAAAGACTTAGGTCGAAACAAGACCCCGGGAATAGATGACATTCCCTCAGAGCTACTAAAGTCTCTGGGAGACCCAGCCATGACAAAACTGTTTCACCTGGAGAGTAAGATGTATGAGGCAGGCGAAGTACCCTCAGCGAAGTACCCTCAGACTTTAAGAAAAATGTAATAATCCTCATTCTGAAGAAATCAGGTGCAGACAGGTGTGAAAATTACAGAACCATCAGTTTGATAAGTCATGGTTGCAAAATTTTACACAAATTATCTACAGGAGAATATAAAAGCTGGTAGAAGCTGACCTCGAGGAAGATCAGTTTGGATTCAGAAGGGACGTAGGAACACGGGAGGCAATACTCACTTTACGACTTATCTTAGAAGATAGGTTATGGAAAGGCAAACCTACATTTTTAGCTTATGTAGATTTGGAGAAAGCTTTTGGCAATGTTGACTGGAATACCTCTTTCAAATTCTGAAGTCAGCAGGGGTAAAATAGGGGGAAAGGAGAGTTATTTACAACTTGTACAAAAGCCAGACCACAGTTATTACACTTGAAGGGCATGAAAGGGAAGCATTAGTTGGGAAGGGAGTAAGACAGGATTGTAGCCTTTCTCCGATGATATTCAATTTGTACACCGAGCAAGTGGTGAAGGAAACCAAGGAAAAATTTGGAATAAGGATTATAGTTCAATGTGAAGAAATAAAAACATTGAATTTTGCTGTTGACATTGTAATTCTGTCAGAGACAGCAAAGGACCTGGAAGAGCAGTTGAATGGAATGGACAGTGTGTTCAAAAGAGCATATAAAATGAACATTAACAAGTGCAAAACAAAGATAATGGAATGCAGTCTTAGAAAATCAGGCAATTCTGAAGAAATTAGATTATGTAACAAAACAATGAAGGTGGTAGATGAATTTTCTTACTTGGTTAGTAAAATAACATATGACGGTTGTAGTACAGAGGATATAAAATGCATAATGGCAATGGGAAGAAAAGCTTTTTTGAAAAAGAGATGTTTTCTAACATCGAATATTAATTTCAGTATAAGGAAGTCTTTTTCTGAAGGCATTTGTGTGGAGTGTTGCCTTGTACGTGTTGATATTTAAAGACAAAGTTCAGTAATCAAAGACAATATGTTTCTTTTTAATGAAAGTCACAGTTGGCATTACTATATTTTTTGTGTTATGTTGGTAGTGTGAGCTATTTGCTGTGGAAAAAAAGCAAACAAACAAACTGTGGTTACAAAAATAAAGTCGCTTTTGTCAGAAAGATGTTTGTGTTGTGCTTCGTACTAAAATAAAATGCCTCAACTAAGAAATATAAAACCAGATTTTAGCTATTGATCTTGACAGGTTATGGGCCCAGGACGTGCTACAAATCTGGAGAAAAAATACGGTGCAAATTTACGAGTGTTAATAGACTGTGTCTTTCTGTGAAAATGACTTGAGTGTTGTGTTTGAAAAAAAAAAAATGGCTTCATCAGTAGATGATACAACATTAAACAACATTCCAAAATTAAAAGACGCTACAAGTTTTCCGCTATGGGAATTAGAAATAAATGTGATGTTCATGGCAAAAGGCCTCAGTGGTTACGTCAGTGGCGCAATCGTGAAACCCGAAACAGAAAAAGTATCCGCATGGGAACAAAAGGACGCTCTTGCAAAACACTTCATTTTGAGAACTATAGATGTCAACGTAAAAACACACATCCTTACCTGTGAAACTTCAAAACAGATGTATGATACACTTAGTAAGATATATCAGAAAAATACAGACCAACAGAAGATGCAATTACTTGGCGAGTTCTACAATTATGAATATGACAGAAATCAAGATGTAATGTCCAATATTGCTAAAGTGCAAACCCTAGCTTTCAGATTGAACCGCCTAGGGCAAAATGTTGATGAAACAGCACTAATTACTAGAATAATGACGATATTGCCGGATGAATATATATACATTTTGGAAGTGCTTGGGACTCTACTTGTAGTAAGGAAGAAACACTTGAAAACCTGAAATCAAGACTTCAATCTGAAGAGGATAAAATAAAGAAAAATGAAGAAATACGTGTTGTTTTTAAGGCTGCAGTTTTCAAGAAGAAAAACCAGAATAAAAATGGTAAGAAAACAGTGAAGTGTTTTGGATGTGGCGGTTCAGGTCACTTTGTAAGTGAATATAAAAAGAAACTTATTGATAACAATAAGAAAATACAGTGTTCTACATGTGGGAGAGTGTTGGGCGAAACAGGAACTGCCTCCATGCAAATACTGCGAAAAAACAAATCATCCAGCAGAAAAATGCTTCTTTAAAGAAGACCATGAGAAGATGAAGAAAGCACCAAAGACAGTTTTTCTCACAGAAGCCCTTGTGACAGAAAATCAAGAAAAGGAAATTAATAAAGTAAATACAGAGTTTGTTGTAGACAGTGGGAGTAATGAGCATATGTCACACGAAATGAAAATTATGTCAAATGTGAAGAGCTGTGAAGGTACAAAAATTAAGATTGCAGATGGAAATTTTATATATTCTAATCTTGTTGGCACAGTTGAATCACAGCAGGTGATGTTGACAAATGTAATACATGCTCCTGAACTGTCAAGAAACTTGTTGTCAGTAAATGCCATTACTGAAAAAAGGGGAGTGGCAATATTTGACAAGGAAAAAGTGAAGATTGTGAAAGATGGAAATGTTATTTTAGAAGGCAATAAAATAGAAAATGGACTGTATATCATCAATATCAAAGTGGAATCTATAAAAGAAGTACTGCTGACACAAAAGAAGAAAAACATTCAGTGGCACAAAAAACTAGGACACCTGAACTACAGGTGATGGAACTGTGTGATGGAGTGGACAAGATTGTGTTAGAAGAAGAAATGCCTTTTTGTGAAACTTGTGTTATGGCAAAGCAGGTAAGAAAACCATTCAACACAGTGCGGTACAGAGCAACAAGATCTCTGGAAATTATTCACACTGATGTATGTGGTAAGATAAGTCCATCAACTTACCATAATGAAAAGTATTTTTTAACATCTCTTGATGGTTACACACGTTTCTTGAAAGTGTATCTTTTGCATACTAAAGATGAAACAGAAAATTACATCAAGGAATATGTAAGTGAAAGTGTAGCTCATTTCAATCTGAAGACAGAAAAAATAAGATGTGACAGAGGAGGAGAGTACAGAAGTGCTGATTTTAAAGAATGGTGTAAAAAGATGCGGATAGTAATAGACTATACTATTAAAGAGTCTCCTCAACTGAGTGGCAAAGCAGAGAGAATTAATCTTACTATCATGAACAAAGTAAGGGCCATGTTGTTTGATTCAAGAATTGGAAATAAAATGTGGGGCTATGCAGTTCTGACAGCAGCTTATCTTATGAACAGAAGTCCTACTACTGCTGTTGATGTGACTCCTGCTCAAATGTGGTATGGAAGAAGACCAAATTTGTCTAGACTGGGTATTTTTGGATCTGTGGTGTTCACAAAATGTCTTAGATATTTAAAAAAACTGAGTGTAAGAGGTGTTCTTGTAGGATATACAGACATTGGCTATGTCATATGGAACTGTAAGACAGGAAAATTCACTGAAGCAAGAGATGTTGAATTTACTCATCAGTATGAAGACAGAGAAGAGGAAAGCAAAGATGAAGGAATAAATCTAACTGAAGTAGAAGAAAGACAAGATGATTTCGATGATGAAGAAGAAGAAGAAAGAAGAGATGACCCAGATGAAGAAACAAGAGGAGATCCAGAAGAAGATACAGAAACATATCAGAGACCAAGACGTCAGATACATTTGCCAAAGAGATATGATGATTATGTCATGCTCAAATACAAGGAGTGCACTGAAAATGAAGACAAAGAAAAGTGGATGAAGGCTATAAATGAAGAGAAATAATCTCTGAAGAAAAATGAAACATGGACTCTGGTGGATAAAGAAATGGCTCATGGAAAAGAAATAGTTACAGGAAAATGGAATTTCAAGAAAAAGGACAATGGAAAGTACAAAGCTAGGCTAGTTGCAAGAGGATGTTAACAGGATCAAGGAAAACTGGATTTTAAAGATATTTTTAGTTCTGTTGTACAAACTAATTCACTGAGATACCTATTTGCACTTGCTGTACATGATGATTTGACAATTACGACATTTGATGTCAAAACAGCCTTTCTTAATGGTGAACTGAAAGAAGAAATTTTCATGGAATCTGACCAATGTGTGTATAAAGCTAATACTGGGAAAAAATTGTATCTAGCTGTACATGTTGATGACGGAATTCTATTTGGAGAAGACATCTGCCAAATGAAAAATCTTCTAAAAAAAACTGAAGAAAAATTTTGACATTACATTTGATGAAGATCCAACAGTATATCTTGGAATAGAAATTGAAAGAACAAAAGAAGGTATTCTATCCATCAAGAAAACAAAACCAAGAAATAGTAGCTTACTGTGATGCAGATTTTGTAGGTGACAGGAAAGACAGAAAAAGCACTACAGGGTATGTATTTCTGTACAATAATGCTCCAATCTCTTGGTGTTGCAAGAGACAGGGTGTGGTTGCATTATCTACAACTGAAGCAGAATACATTTCTGCAGCACAATGTTGTCAAGAAATGAAGGTTTTTAAGACTTTTCTAGAACAGTTGCTGAGTGAAAACATCAAAATGGCACTGTGTGTGGATAACCAAAGTGCAATAGCAATGATAAAATCAGGTCAAATGTCAAGAAGAAGCAAGCACATTGATGTAAAGTACCATTTCTTAAGTGATGAACTGAATCATGGCTGGTTCAAAATACAGTACTGTGAAACTCAAGAAGAACTTGCGGACATACTAACTAAACCTCTACAAAGTATTACTTTCGAAAGACTAAACAAAAAGTTGATGTTTGACAGATACAAATAAAGAGACAGTGTTTGAATTTTGAATTTTTTTTATTAACATATTGTTTTGTTTAAGGGATTGTGTTGATATTTAAAGACAAAGTTCAGTAATCAAAGACAATACATTTCTTTTTAATGAAAGTCACAGTTGGCATTACTACATTTTTTGTTTTATGTTGGTAGTGTGAGCTATTTGCTGTGGAAAAAAAAAGAAAAAAAAACAAAACAAACAAACTGTGGTTACAAAAATAAAGTCGCTTTTGTCAGAAAGATGTTTGTGTTGTGCTTCATACTAAAATAAAATGCCTCAACTAAGAAATATAAAACCAGATTTTAGCTATTGATCTTGACAGTACGGGAGTGAAACATGGACGATAAACAGTGCAGACAGGAAGAGAATAGAGGCTTTTGAAATGTGGTGCTACAGACTATAATAGTTTTTTATATAATAATACTACTATTATACTAAAACCATTATTTTTCCATACATCACCTTCACCAGTCGGTTGTTCAGTGGTCTGGAAGATCTCTTAGCTTGCCTGCCAATAATACATCACAAAATAATAAGACGTCAGGTTCTTAATGCTTGGAAACTTTCAATATGACACGTTTCATTTTTTACATATATTTATTTATTCATTCTTGATGAAGCACAGAAGTAATACAAAAGTAAGACTCCACGACTACACTTTGACTGACAACAATGCCAACTACTGACTGATTCCTACTTTTTGACTGACTAAGTTCACGCCAATTCGCGCATTTTAATACATAATAGTATTTCTAGAACACGGAAGTACAATATTTAAATATAAAACAATTTGCTCATGAAACATAATTCAATTTTGTTTTACATAAAGATACACAAAATTATGACAAATGTAATAAAAATATTTCCTATCAAGACAAAATAATACACAAGATCGTAAGTAAATAACAATTAGCGCAGTGTTAATATATGTTTACATCATTGTTTAACATTAAGCTTCAGTAATTAATTAATTTTGTTTGTTAGAAGACCACAGTAATGCAAATAATAATGTGACTTGACAGAAGTGCCATAAGATGCTTATATATTATAAACATGGAATATTAGGATGTAATACCACGACCAACTATGGTATCGTATACTTCAGTTATTCAAACAAACGGGACCCTCCTGGCTAAATTAATTACAAGACGAATGCGGAAGATTAGATGGGTAGATTGCATAACTAATGAAGAGGTACTGAACAGAATTGGTGAGAAGAGGAATTTCTGGCATTCCTTGACTAAAAGAAGGGATCGCTTGGTAGGACACATTCTTAGACATCAAGGAATTGTAAATTTAGCATTGGAGGGAAGTGTGTGGGCTAAAAATCGCAGAGGGAGACCAAGTGACATATATAGTAAGCAGATTCAAATGGATGTGGGTTGCTGTTCTTACGAGGAGATGAAACGCCTTGCTCAGGATAGAGTAGGGTGGAGAGCTGCATCAAACCAGTCTGGACTGAAGACCATAACAGCAACAACAACAATGTGAATCATTCAATTTACAGATTCTTCCCATCAGTTGCGTCAGGGTATAAATTCATTGAAAAATCTGGCAATCCAATATATCTTCCTGTGACAGTTGAGACATGAACTACCTGGAGGTCCGCATTGTGGACCAGAATAATAAACTAGTAGATTTTTGCGAGGAGGAGATAATCATGCGACTTCATGTAAAGTGGGATGGGAGTGTATTATAAATGCAGTACACACAGGCCACCACCTACCACTATGCAACAGAACCGCAAGGTGTTAACACCAGCTAACTATGAGTTTCTTAAATCGATTGATCTGAAACCTCCTGATGATGTCAGTCGACATAACCTGTAGATTATGATGAGTGAATTATCTGTTAAGAATACTTCACTCATGAACCTTACACCTTGTCTACGTTTGGCAATAATGATGAGATACGAATACTCATTCAACACCAGGATATTTCAACAATTCTGAGCAAGAACTTCCTGTACCTGGAGACGAAATTTCTGAAGATTGATGGAAAAGCTGCAACTTTGTCACATCCTACGAGGATACCTTTTTCATATACGTATGAAATGTGGTTGTAGTGCCTTTCTGCTACCTACTTTTGGCTGTTTCCAACATTACCCAACACACAATTTTCCACCCCTAAATTTAAGCATGTGGAATAGTGTGTTATTTTAATTCTTTCTTCCTTAATTTTTGTTTCTGTTTGGTGTATCTTTAATAACATCCAGTTTAGTTTTTAACTTTTAGCAAAAATCTACATGTATGTCTTGCATTTCCACCGCCAGCCATTAAATTGGTAAGTTCATCATGAAATCCAATACATATTTTACTGCCGTAATAGAAACTACTTGAAAGTTTTCCAATGGAGAGCATTCTTGGATTATTACTTTTTATTTACTACATGATACTACTATTAAATCAAGTCTAGACCACACTCCAAAAGGAATCCCTGTTTAGGATTTTAAGACTACATTTCTGCATATAGCTGGGTATTACACCCAAAATATATAATTATTTGTACATATGTCACAGTAAATAAAGAATTTTTAGGAATTTTGGTAGGTTACAAAATAAGCACACAAATATTCATTCACAAAAAAAAAAACTTTTATTAATTTCTTGTATATATACATTTACACACAGAGTTGTATTTTGATGACTCAGCAGTCTGGCGGCCTTCCACACTTGTGTAATAAGATATCCTCGTGATGTCAACAGTCTGACCTTGTACCACTGTCATTCCACTACTCAGATAATGCAATAATTGTAAGTCAAGAACGCTGTGAAATTAAACATATTAGAAAATGCGCTTTCTCTTTTCTAGCCAGGCCTGTTGTATTTGATAGACTGACAGTTGTGTGTGTGTGGTGACCTACAACCGTATTCTATATAAGATTAATACTAATTTCTTGTTAAATACTCTCTAAGTTCAATAACGACTCGAAGCTTGTGCCCGGACATAAATCACAGGGATAACCATATTATGGCATATCATCAAATTCCCATATTGTGTGTTAACTTTTAGATGTCAAAGCTATCTCTAGCCTGAATCAATAGGTCGGTAAACGTCGGGAGGTTTCGAACTTTATATATATATATATATATATATATATACCATGCTGTTGTCAAAAAAATTATAACATAACAAGATATATTAAGCGATTTTATAGTATTACTAGAGGAAAATAGTATAATCTGAAGATTACGATTTATATCGTTGAAACCAATTATTTCAAAAAATAAAAAATGCGATCATGGTTTAAAACCTTTAAAAATCGCTTGCCAGTAAGAAAAACTTGTCAGGTACTGTAATTATTTGTTTTCTGGCTGCAGCAAACATCACTAGCTTATTGTACTATGTGAAGCTTGGATTGTCGCCTGCATTGTTATTGTTTTGTATGCCACACAGTCCCACACAAAGGACTATATTTCGGGTAGGGGGGGGGGGGGGCGACAAATCAGAAAGGTAATATATATCGTAGTGAAAGACTATATAAAGAGGCGGCCCTAGCCCTCCGGGCGCCGGGAAGCGAGCATTAACATTAATCGTGAAAAAATCTACAGTTGACCACGGATTGTTGAAGACTCGTAACAATCCATTGCGTTTACAAATGACGTCCAATGTGGTTGTGTATTAGTTTGTTGAAACAAGATTGATTACGTGTTGTATGTATAATCACCCTAATTTGTTCTGCAACTTCCTAATCCGGAAGAGATCGTCATGAAGAGGGCTTTAAAATTAATGGCTCACCTAAATTTGTCAAAAAAAAAAAAAAAAAAAAAAAAATAAATAAATAATAAGCGCTGTAAGACACGTAAAGATATAAAAAATAAAACTTATATTGATCAGATCTATTGAAGGCATTAGTATTTGTTACGATTTACGACTGACTTTCTTATAACTGGTTGCAATAAAAATTTGTATATAAGGCAGTTTACTCGCTGTAGGTAAAGACGGATGTCTTGTTATCTTTCTAGGTAATAAGGCATGCAGGAAATCCATCTTCAGAACTTTTTACCGTTAACATTAGCTTCGCGGAATCTATGTTTTCCTGGTTCTGAACAGGAACTGCACGTTAACGTCAGTCATCGGCGGATCTGATTTCCCCGAATGTGCAATATCGTGTTTGCGCGCGGCAACCAGTGTCGTAGCTATCTCACTAAGGGCCCCGGGGCAAAAATGATATCGGGACCCTCTTTAAAACTATAAAGATACAAAACTACTTCATCATCCGCTCCTTACCGCCCACTGGAAGGCATAATAAGGCCAACCTAAGTAAATTTTTATGTGCAAGGAGGTCAGAATACAGGAAGACACCCTTACACTGAAAAAGTGAAGCCTGCCTCCGCCATTTTGCTAAGTTTTGAAGAAGTGTTCGTATTGCAGAACTGATGTTTTATTTCACTTAAATCAGGAACAAAACGTCCGGCAGTTCACATTAGCCGTTAAAAATCAAGTTTTGAAATATCTTATGATGAGTATTTATTACTATTTATTCAAGAAATACATATTGTTTAGAAGTACATACTTTGCACTCACCGTTATTTCAATGCATTAACAGCAAGAGGGTCGACTTAATGTGTAGTTTTAACGAAAAAATAGCATTTCACAGCACACCAAGTTGGCGGACAGGCTTCAACTGACGTATGTGCTAGAGATAACGCCATCTCCCTTTATTCTAACCTCCTTGATTATCTGTCACGCAAAAGGGTAATATTTTATCGTATTCTCTAATATAATTGTAACTGTGAAAGTTATGTTTGTTAGGCTTTCACGCAAAAATTACTGGGTGGATTTGTATGACATTTTGCAGAGGGATAGAGTTGGACCTGGGTATGATATGCAGATAAAACGACCCCAGGGGATAGTTTTCGAAGTTGCTCCATACAAGGCAAAAGAAGTTGCAGGTAGAAGCTTCACTAATGATGCGGCGACCAGTAATACACATCACAAAACTATTCACTAACCATATCTTCTCTTCTTCTTGCATGAATTTCAGAGTGCAATTGGTTACAGCACTTCATTGAGATCTATGATTAAGAAGCACTTCCTCGGGGAATTCACTACACAAACAGTTGAGTTAATATAACAATACCGTACATTGTAGAGACTTTATATTCAAATGTGGTCACACCGTGTATTACCAGATACAATGCTAGTAATTCAGCGCCATTGACATATTTCCCAAAGTTTGACAGCCATGGTAACTGCGGCTTATCCAACAACACGCGCTAATAATGGCAGTTAGAGCCGGCTTTGCCCATCCAGGTGCCCCGGGCGAGTCGCCCACTTGACGCCCTAAAGGGGCGTCCATTAATTAGACCGTGTTCACACTGCCGGCCGGGCCAAGCCGCACCGAGCCGGGAGATTAATCACATTAGGTTCGTTTAAGCAGCTGCCAGAAAGCTACTTTCAAGCGCGAGCAAGTAGGTGTTACTGCACATGCGCAGCTACGATGACGTATTAGGAGCTTGCATTGCTTGAACGTGTTTTTCCCAGTTCTGGTAGGATTCTCATGCGAAGCGGTGGAACGGCTGAACTGCGACATCTTTATTGTGGTATTCCTATATAATGCCGAGCAGTTACGCAGAACAACAAGGGTTAATTTTTCAGTTTTATTAGTGTGACTTAATGAAACCATGATAAGGGTATTAAAACTTTTCACATAATAGGCCTATATCATACGTAGGCCTACAAAGTAACGAAAATGTGCATTGTGATAAAACACTGAACGGTATGATAAGTGTGTTCCAGTAATTTACCAAGGAATGTCAGTATGTAAATTTAAAACGTAAAAAAAAACACAAGACATAAATAAACTGAAGCTTAGAGAATGTACCACAGATGTATGAAATATTGTTTTGTGGATAGTAGGTGTCTAAAAGGAAACATTTTTTTTCTTATTAAACTGATTAAATCGTCTGCTTATTAACCTTCAAGTAAACATTTACTAATATTCGTACGTGCTGCATTAAGAGATCCTACACTGTTTCATAAAACTTAACACACCGGAGGCTAAACCAAGAGTATCAATTTCGTAACCTTACTCAAACAACTATTCGCCTATAAGAGTATATCAACATGTGCAGATTAACACAGGTGTATCTTGTATTAAGGTTTTATTTGTGGCTTTCAGAATACCCACATGTTTAGTTCTTTATTATAGCACAATATGAAATTTGTAAACGCTGTAGCCGGCCGAGGAGACTGAGGCGCTCTAGTCACGGTCTGCACGGCCACTACGGTCGGGGGTTCGAACCCCCCTCGGGCATGGATATTTGTGCCGTCCTAGTTCGTAAGTAGTTTGTAAGTTTAGGGGCTGATGACCCCGTAGTTAAGTCCCATAGACTATACAAACATTTGAACATTTTTTTTGTAAACGCTGTATGCATTATAAACTTGAGCTCTTTAAAACACAGCGAACGGTTTAAACAAAGCAACAGTCTGGAATATTGTTTCAAATAAACTGACACCTCTGTGGCAAAGAACAATTTATTGTAGTTGATTGAAAAAAAGCCAAATCCTTTTTTTTTTTTTTTTTTTTTTTTTTTTTTTTTTTTTTTTTTTTTTAGCAAACCGACAAAAATAAATTTAATGTTCTTCAAATCGAATAATTCTTTATCTTGTATGAACACTCGATAATGAATCATGTGTCCAGATCACTACAATATTATAACAATAATAGACATTTCCGCTTGGTGGTCAATACAGCATGCCCGATTTCGTTCACTGTACACCGCACAATTTTTAACGGCTAAGTTATATAAAATGACCTATATTATTTTATTAGCCTTCAGCGATTTTGTTAATAAATTCACGTAACAGTTCCCATTCACAGAAATCCGTTTTGTTTTCATATGACAATAGTACACTAAGGCAAACAAGTGAACTTATCACGAAACGTAAACACTGGTCACGTGGGGCACCCTCCCACTACAACTCTGACAGTTCTGCGCATGCGCGAATCTGGCAGCTTGAGCACACCAGAAATATTTTTCCGAGTAGAATCTGGTAGCTTGCTTAAACAGCAAACAGCCACTTGGCGCTGCATGAACTTAATTTCTGCTCTGCGCATGCGCGAGTAGCTCGCTGGCAGCTGCTCAAACGAACCTATTGTTTTTAATCGTACTGCCTGCCGGGCCGAGAGGACTCCACTTCATCCGGCTCACGCCGGGCCGACGGCATTCGGAATGTTTAATATTGCCGGCGCGTAGCGATTGGGCTGTGGTACTGCTTCTGCAGACCTGCAGCACAAGTATTTCACGTCTCCAGCCTGTTTTCGATACCTCTCTGCATGATTGCTTTTTTTTAATAACACTTGTGATAATATGTTCTGTTTATTTTTTTTTATTACCATTAATTCTGTAAAATTAGTAAAAATCAGAAATATTTTTTATATGTTCTCATAAGGAAAAACACTCCTAAATGTCAGTCGAAATTAATGGGATGAGTCCATTACCACCTGTTTCGTATGTGCTTTATCCGATGAGTCACTAAAGTGTGAGAACAATAGTATTGCAATAACAAAATCAATTAACTGTTAGCGGGCTCGAAGTAGACGGCAAAGAACAAGTTTTGGCCACCCCGTGCTTCCTTCCATCTTCTGCTGACAGTGGGTGGGGATTCCTTGTTTCTGCGAACAAGCCCATCAAGAAGGAAAAAGAAATTTTAAAAAGTGACACACGCTTCTGTCCTGCAGTGTCTGAGGCCAAACTAAATCAGCGTATTTTTCTTTCAGTTAAAGTATAAAACTCGAAATGAAAGTACTATAATCCAGACAAAGAAAATTGTCATCAGATGATTCAGTAAAATGTTCATCGAAACTTAGTTCCCCTTCGACAGGTAACTTAAAAAAAAAATCTTAAAACAAATAACTGATAGCTGTGTTGAGTTCTTTGAACGTGGAAATATAGTACAGCATGATGCATATAAAACTGGTACACCTCACGTACGCCCGTAAGCACCAGTCGCAGCATTTCTTATAAGGAGGTAACTACGTGTTTTAATGTCACTGTTCCGTATTGTTTCTTAATTTAATCTCGGACGTGAGGATACCGCTTTTAACTGCGACACGCTGTATACAACTATTTTCACGTTGTGGTGAAACGTTTTTCGAAAACTACAAAAGCGAAAATAGGAATATACTTTGTATTAGGAGTAGATGTATCCATAAATATAATTGTTTTATTTACTTATTTATTTATTTTTTATCGTCTCCAACTAGTAAGCCATTAAGTATAAAGTTATAATATTTTATTTCTGTCCATCAACAGTAAAGTCGCAGTTTACATTAATTTTTTTTTCTTCCAAAGACGAAATATATATTCCACTAATTGACTAGTGTGGAAAAAATCCAGTGTATGACTCAAGTATGACCTGAAGTAAAACTGTACCAGATCTATGTCCATTATAATCGGTTTCCACCCAAGAAAAATTAGTTCATAATTGTTATCTGGTTATGGATCATTAACAAATCACGAGGGACCTACACACGTGACAAGCAATTTAAATTTTTCGGCACTGCAGTGCTTCACGCTACGCGCAACAGCCGCCGAGTTCGTAGGCTCGCCATCGCGGCATGACGCCGCTCAGATAACTCGCCATAACTTGTGAAAGGAGGTATACATCGGTGCGACTACTATTTCAAAAACTTTTCCATACTTTTAGCTCCATTTCATTCGCTGTAATGTATGGTCTAACCTGCAAAGAACAGTAAGCTGCCCGCTATCGAACTTTCTCAATACACGATTTGTAAATCAAGTGCGAATACTTGACAAAAAGCATCATTTGAAAACGACTGTTACGAATTTTGAAAAGGTGAATCTTTTATGCGAAAGCTAAAATGTTGTCCTACCACGTGTCCAAAAATCAGGTTTTTTTTAATCGCATACTTTCATCAAAATCGAGTGAGGAGCGTTACGAAACTAAAAACTCTCGCGGAATGAAAACTAGACTTTTTATTTTTTCACAGGCAAGTCAGAGCTTTTACGGAAAAAATAAGTTGATAAAACGATGTAGGATGGTCTTATATACCATCAAAATTTTTTGCAACTTGAAAATCGGAAAATTTAATTTTCCCCCTCTTTTTCGGCTCGGCTCGGCCCGGCGCGCAGTGTGAACGCACCCTTACGTCAGGTTTTTGGGAGGGTGGTCGAACCGAATCCACCAAATTTCACGTGGTGGGGAGAGGTCTAGCAAATCTCGCGTAATCTTTTTTTTTTCCGCAAGAAACAGAGCAAAACTGGATTAAATTAAGTAAAACATGTTTCACGTCTATAATATGGCTAAATCCTACACAATAATACTTATCGCGGCTAGGCAAACATCACATAGTAACATAGTAGCCCCTCGATTGTTCCTTTAAGGATACACGACCTTTTCTTCCCCCACGCGCGTGTTAGTCGTAATTGGAACGCAACCCTCGCGGCAGCAACAATGCTGGCCACCTGGGCGCCTCTCACGCTGCGTGGAACCCAGGTCAGGCCGCTCGGCTACAATCTGAAACGAACGATCTTTTAATGCGCGTTTTTTATAACTACTCTTTACTGTAGGATTGAAAGGATTGTAGGATTCACAAGGATTGAAGTGCTGGAGCAGCGGCAAATTATAGTTATGTTCTGTTAATAGAATACATGTGCTTTTTAGTTTCTTCAAGAACTTTTTCTTTTTCAGCTTTCATTTTCCCGATTTTCTGAACTAGAAATCTTTTTCTTAATCGTTTCCGTCTCTCCTGGCATGATTTAGAAAATGTCAAATTATGGCGTAGACACTTCGCGACTACAATATTAGATCTATAACAAATAAATAAAATCACCTATCACTAGACTTAACTAGAAAAGAGAACATAAACTAAACGATAAAAATGTTTTTAAACTTACCAGAAAATTGAATTGTTGTCCCCGTCACGACGCTCTTTTTAGTCACTATGATTCACCACGAAAACATGAACCCTTCTTACGCCTCGTACTAACAGTTTCTGAAATGTGGGTTTAAATCGTTGCGCTGCCAACATATCCTGTCCAACACACATTGGGTGCCGCTGTATTATGTCAGTACGTTAGGGGAGTATTCTCCATGAAAGCGGTGTATGATCCATTAATTGCTGTAGACGAGTCATTAAGTCACAAATATTCGATGTAAATCCATTCAAATTAATTTCAAATGTAATGACTATTTCGTAGTGCGTCTTTTCCTTTATTTGGACCGGCAGCTACTCTTAGTCTCCGTGGTGCACGAGAGATGGTTTCAGTTCTTGAAACAAATAACAGAGGCGCTGTGGTAGACCCGTCTCCCAGACGTCAGACAAAGCTCGCGTGAAACATAGACAGTTGCAGCCAATAGGAAGATCGGCACGTATTATTTTCTGATATACCGAATACAGCGCGCTTTTGTGAGATTAACGTCGTATGTTGAATGACATTGAATAGTATTTTATTTTCGCATGATGGATAATTGTAAACAGTAATATTGATGGTATAGTACGGTACCGGCGATTTTTTGGACATATCGTTGGCGTACGCCCGGTTGGCCCCAACCTGAAGTCGGCCCTGATAGCATTGTCCACGTCTTAGCGGACAAGCAATTTTGAGGTGGGACTAATTTTTGGATTTCACTTCGTGCGTCTGAGGTTTGTTGATCAGGGTTCAAAAAGTCAGAAGTCGAAAATCCTTCATTCGACTTAAATATTATATACAACAGAACGTCGATTACCAAAGTAATTGGGGGACATGGATGTTCGGAAAACCGGTTTATTCGGATAATCGTACTGCACACTTCTGTTTGCCAATAAGAAGTTTCTGCGGTTTTAGGACGCGCGCGAACCTTCACACTGTGGCGAGCGACACGCCGCAAATGCAAGATCAGCTGTTGCTGTGCGAAGCTTTGATGCTGTCGCTACTTCTGCTGCTACGCCGACTGAATTGTGTACACAACGATTGACGGCCTGTCCGGTCAGTAGCGCCAAAGAGTGGCGTCCTATGAAGTGAAGGCCCCATTAGAAGCACTGCTCCGACACCCGATGCGGCTACAGTGGGAAACTTGGTTTTGGGGGGGAGGGGGGGCGGGGGGGGGGGGGTTACCAGATGTCCGTCTTCGGAAAAGAGGACATTTCTAGATTAATTAAAGAACCGTCTCTCTCTCTCTCTCTCTCTCTCTCTGTGTGTGTGTGTGTGTCTCTCCCTCTCCAACAATTCAGTAGAGACATGAGAGTATCTTGTTTGTAGTACATCTTACGCATCTTACGAAATTTGTTCATCTTCAAACAAATTAAGAAGCGTGAAATGTTGAGACCCGTAGAACGAATTACATTACTACATAGCAGTGAACCCCTAATATTTCACTTCACCACATGTAATTACGGTCTTAAGTGCTGAACATTTTTTCCATACTTATAAGATACCTTGTCGGTCACCTTTGTTTTCACCAAAAATTTTTTACGATGCGTCACTTACGTAAACCATAGTACTGTTGACTGTAAAATCGTCACGAATAAAGTTACTGTAAAAAATTAAGCCTTCCTTGATATAGCTATGTTTCCATTTCGGACCAGACCGACGTGATTATATTGATTTTTGATTTGATTTGATTTTTTCAGGGAAGCTAAAACAGTCTTGGTCTAACCCGCCACTGCCCGCATCGAAACTAAGTTTATTGTGCGGTATCGCTCCCTGTATGTATAGTAAAGCCAACCAATGCCCTTGAACAGTGCAAGGAGTCCCTTTACCAGTTCTTTATTAGACACAATTTCTTCGGGTCTGGTTGTCCCAAATGTTCTGTGCCTTTTACTCTCCAATGCAATGCATTCGAAGATTAGATGTGATGCAGTTTCATCAGCGTCATCACAGAGCCTACATTTAGGGTCCTCTTCTGTTATTCCCATTGTATGTAGGTGTTTTTTGAAATTCCCATGGCCTGTCAGCAATCCATTATATGCTGTGATTATATACATGATTAGCATTTAGATTCTAGTGAGTGAAAGGAGTATGTAAGGCCTAGGTGAAAAAAGCATAAATAAAATAAACTTTTTATTTACCGTATAAAGGCTCGCAATTAATTATTAAAGCTACTCAGTTTTTATGACAAAAGTGTTAAATACTGTTAAATACTTTCAAAATTCTGTTTTGTAGTTACGTTTCACCGCCCGCAGTGGCCGAGCGGTCTGCGGCGCGCCAGTCACGTTCTGCACGGCCACTACGGTCGGGGGTTCGAATGCCCCCTCGGGCATGGATATTTGTGCCGTCTTTGGTATAAGGTAGTTCATAAGTAGTTTGTAAGTTTAGGGACTGATGACCCCGTAGTTAAGTCCCATAAGCTCTACAAACATTTGAACATTTTTGAGTTACGTCTCTTTGGTCCTAAACAGGCGAATGGTGAAACGGCAGTGATGACTGTGGCATCTGACCTTGTTTGTATGAAGTTTTGAACGAGGTTTCGTATTATACTATGTGTATTGCACAGTGTCTTGCATTTTTGCAGACGTATGTTTTTTAATTGGCTGCCTCGAAACTCGTATTGCGCGAGAGTTGCCACACAAATTATTTCAATTGTTCGAAGTAGTTTGACCTCAGTGCAGCGGCGGCACAGAAACGAGAAAATTCAAAAAACAACCACATTGTTTCAAGAAAGGTAAATTTCCATAGAGTTAGAGATTGTGACAGTTCAGAGTTGTATTTAAGTACTTTCAAGTTGAAGCAGTTGCACAACGCAAAAAAGAGGACATTTCCCTATTTTGTTAAAAATCCGGCCGGACCATTATTACGGTCCAAAAAAGAGGACATGTCCGGGTAAAAGAAGACGTCTGCAACCCTAGGGGGGGGGGGGGTGATGGATGCTAGGGCGGGAGAGTAAGGACGAATAACCTGAAATCGAAGAGGGAAAGATGAACGCGTAATAGAAAAGCTGGGTGTTGGTGGTCCGTTCATGTACTTCGATCACTTCGTACCGTGTAGACCAGATTTTCTGAAACTGTGGGTTGTGACTTGCAGTTGCACCATACAACAACTACCACAGTTCATCTCAAAATACTACAGGTTTCGTAATAGAAAAAAAAGATAGGCCTAAGAAAAGTGAAATTTATTTCATATTATAATTTCGTAATTCCTTGGGCGTCATCAAATTTGAATTCCTCTCGTCCTGGGTGTGGGGGGGCCTCTAAATCTTAAAAATTACTTTTTTATGGTAGTAAATGTATTGGCAAGTGGACAGGGGGCCTCATTTTGTTCTGCCGCCTGCGACAGCCTTAGTCCGCTACTGCCCTTCCTTGTCCTAAATGAAATCATACAATGTTTCTCTCTTTCCCATTCTCTCAGTACTTGGTCTATGACAAGATTGAAGAGAATTGGTGAGAGCCCTTCGCACTGGCGAACTCCTGTGTTAATCCTGAAAGGTCAGAAACTTCTCCAACAAATTTAACTTTTGAGGTTGTGTCTGTGAGCGTCTGTTCAACTAACTTTCTGGTGGTTTTATCGATACCTACTTCTTCCAGTGTTAGAATACCGTTTGTTTCTATAACGTATAATACTGTAATTTTTCTATAAGGAAGTTGTATCAACAGAAGAAAACTAAATTCAACTACGGACATGTCCGAAAGAACAGACACCATTTGTTAACATTAACGGCCGTAATTTCAGGAATTCGAAATATTTAAACATTTCGACCGTTTCTGGGCATAGAAATAAACCCAATGGGAAAGATGAAAATTTATGCTGGACCGGGATTCAAACCCGGATTTCCCGCTAGGGCCAGCGGTCGCCCTAACAAATTAGAAAATCCAGCTGAATATCTGCTAGAGTTTGTCTTGCATAAACACGTTTCTATTATACGAATTGAGTGTGAAATTTTTTTGCTGCTCATATCAGAGTGTACACATGGCTCATGATGGTGAACAAGCTCAAGTAATATTTCGTAGTTCATTTTTTTTAATACAGGTATAACACAAAGCTCAGTAACGAAATACATTTAAAATGCGAAGAACACAGCTGTAAATGAAAAGCAGCCATGTTAACACCCAAAATCAGGTTGGCATGACGTTGCGTACCATGTGAATAGGGCCAACACTGATATTTTGTGGCTGCTAACGAAGAATGAAACAAGTCACATCTAATCATTATACAAGTGTTTCATATTGTATGTCAACTGAAATTCACGATTTACTGCGTGGTTTTTTTTCCCCCTCTTTTTAATGAATGAAACCGATTTGTCGCTAAAACGCTTTCAAAATCGCTAGGAATGAGGCATGTCTCAAAACCAAAAATCTTGGCGCTAGATTGGAATAAAAATCGCTAGTTATTATTTTTATTTTATTTACTCACTTATTTAACCTGGCAAGATTGGGGCCTTCAGGCCCTCTCTTACACATAACCAGGCGTTCTACATATTTTACATTTTCAATATTACAGAAATTATACTAAATCTCCAAAAAATAAAATTTTCAATCAGTACTGGTAACAAAAGGACAACCAAACAGTTTATATTCGCATTTGATAAATAAGAAACTGGCAAGTATTACAATACGGAAAGCTTTTAATTATGACTGCTAGCAGCAATGGGCATGGAGGAAGAGGTGGGAAAGGAGGAGAAAATGAGTGTAATAATACTCACATACGGAGATATAACGGAAGAGCAGATTATGGTGAAACAAAGAGAAAGAAGAGAAATAAGGGAGAGAGGAGCATTGATTTTACTATAACACAGAAACAAACTTGACTGTATAGTGAGTTTTAAGAGGGTGACATAAGGAAGTGTTTCAACTTTCCCTTAAACGTAGCAGAAGAGTGACTCGTGCGAAGAGAGCAGGGCAGCTTATTGCAGAGGCGAACAGCAGAGGCAGCAAAGAAGTTTGGAAATGTTTTCGTTTTATGAACGGGCACAGCTAGGGTACTAGATAAGTGGGTTCTTGTGTTAATATCATGATGGCACGAAAGATGGTTAAATTCTGAGGCGAGGTGCTGTTGTGGTTGCTCAATGAGCAGTCGATGGAGAAAGCACAGCGAGTAGTAGTCCCGTAGTTTATCGCATCTGCAGTGAACTAATGAACTATCCAGTTATATATAGAACTAGATGACCCGGTGAACTTCGTATCACTTACCTGTTAATATAAACCATATTAAATTAAATCATATGTATTTTAGATCCATTAGTAGCTTTATAAAGGCATCATCAGATAGTCTAAGTATCGGCTCGATAGTGGGCGGAAAGAGTGGGCTAATCACGCACACATAGCCAGGATGCCGCGACGAAGCGGCCGAGCACATTGAGGCGCTATGCTCTGATGCACTAGACCGTTCCCCGTCGGGGGTTTGAATCCCCCCTCGGGCTTGGAGTTTTTGTCGTCTTTAGTGTAAGGTAGTTCGTAAGTAGCTTGTAAGTTTAGGGACTGATGACCTCGTAATTAAGTCCCTTAAGTTTCACAAACATTCAAACATGATCAGGATAATGTTCATGTCTCATTCGTGGAACTTCAGGGAAGGTTTAAACGGTGATAAAATATGGAAAAATTGCGAGGGAAATTTAGATTTAAAACATGTAAAATAATGACTTGTTGTGTTGGGTGCGTTCAGAAATATACTTTGAAGGAGTAAAGTTCGCTTTATACGATCTGAACCTGTATATGAACTGTGAAAGATAAAAATGAATTGCTGTTCGTTAGTTTTGCTAAAACTCGAGAACGGCTGAGCCGATTTGGCTATATATCATTACATAAACCACTGAATCTATTGTGATGAAATCTGGTGTGGAGATAGTTTGAACAGTGAAGTATCGGATAAAATACTTTAGAAATTGTTTAATTCAATATATCTTTTGATTGAAGTATCTAAAGCGAAATATCGAACAATAATTACTCTCTGGGAAAGATATTTACTCTTTGACTTCTTAACTATTTTTCAGAAGTTATAATTAACTTTTAAAAATGCATTGTCCCTTTTGTAAGTAAAAAGTGGATAGAACGGCAGAACAACAGAAGTATGTATGTACTCTTTCTTTGAACGTGAAATGTGCAAATTTTTATCGCAATCGTATGAATCATGGTGATATCCCAAAGAAAAGAGCTCTTTCAGTTTTCCACATTTTTTTTTTTTTTCTATTTTTCTGACCAAATATTCCATACTTTTACTTCACTCAAACCTTCCTCTCGCTTTGAACGGCGGATGTGCAAAATTTTATCACAATCAGATGACTGGTATTGATATTTAATAGAAGAATCTCTATTTTTTTCTAAATTTTCCAATTTTCCGGTAAACTTTTCCAAATTTTTATTTCATAAGAACGTTACTCTTTATTTGAACGTCAAATATGCAAAATGTTATCGCAATCAGACGAATGATATTGATATCCCATTGAAAAAAGCTCTTTCAGTTTCTCGTGAATTTTCAAATTTTTCGGGTAACTTTCCCAAATTTTTGTTCACAAGAACATTAATCTTTCGTTGAACGTCAAATGATCAAAATTTTATTGCAACCTGATGAAACGCTATCAACTTATAGTGTTGAGTACATTTAGCAACGCCGGCCGCGGTGGCCGAGGGGACTAAGGCGCTCCAGTCACGGTCTGCACGGCCACTACGGTCGAGGGTTCGAATCCCCCCTCGGGCATGGATATTTGTGCCGTCCTAGTTATTAAGTAGTTGATAAGTAGTTTGTAAGATTAGGGACTGATGACCCCGTAGTTAAGTCCCATAGACTATACAAACATTTGATTTTCAAACACATTGAAAAAGGAACTTGGTTCGAATTTTCCGACTTTCCTTTTTAACTGTCTTTTTTTCTCTCTCAGAAATTTTTTCAAAGACCATAATGAACAAAACAAAAACGGAATTACTCCTCTCCTTCGTGCGAACGTCGTACTCAAGTGATGCTCTTACAACCATGAGTCAATTGACTTATATTCATAGAAAAAAAATCGCTTTCGGTTTTTCCTAAATTTTCCTACGTTCCGGACGACTTTTCCAAATTTTTATTTGATGCGAACCTCCCTCTAGCTATCAACATGAAATTTACACAATTTTATCGCAATTGGACGAACGGTATTGATAGCTCACTGGAAAACGCTGTTTCAGTTTTCCCGATTTTCCTCTTTTTCCGGAGAACGTTTCCATATTTTATCACCGTTTAAACCTTCCCTGGACTTACACGAATATTTCACAACTGAAATTAGCCACATAAGTTCAGCCGTTCTCGAGTTTTAGCGAGACTAACGAACAGCAATTCATTTATATATCATGGTCTCATGTTCGAAAGAACAGACATCACACCAGTCTGTATTCACAAAGAAACGTTTGTTTTATTTGTCGAAATAGTTGTCTTCAGTCCTTTGAGTGGTCTCATGCGGTTATCCACGCTATTTTATCCTGTGCGCACCTGTTTGTTTCTAAATTACTACTGCAAACCCAGATCTATTTGAATCGGTTTAGTCTATACGTATATTGGTCCGCATCTGTGATTTTCAACCACTAAACCCATTTTCCCCCATTAATACAATTACAACTAATACTGACAAGTCCACAACGTCTCAAAATTTGTACTATCATTCAATTTCTTCTTTTAGTCAAGGTATGGCATATGTTTCTTCTTCCAGTTTTATTCAATATATCATAGTTACACCATCTACCTATATGCAATCTTCAAAATTCTTCTTCACCCTCTTCTTGCCTGAACAGTTTATCTGCTACACTACAGATAAATGCCTTCAGAGAACGTAATACCTAAATTTATATTCGATGTTAATTTCTCTACTTCAAAAAACGCTGTTCTTGCCATTGCTATTCTACGTTTTATATCCTCTCTAATCTGGCCTACAGAAGTTATTTTTAATAGTAACGAAGAAAACAGTCAACTACTACTGTAACCTAATTCCCCGGTATCCATTCCATTACCCATGTATTGCTCTTTCTAACGTTCATCTTATATCCTCCTTTCCAAGCAGTGTCCATTCCGTTCAATTGTACTTCCAAGTTCTTTGCTGTCTCTGAAAGAATTACATTGTTCCCGGCAAACCTCTGCTGCGGTGGAATGCCGAACGCTCTAAGGCGCCTTGATGCGGAGCGCGCAGTTGTTGCCCGTCGGAGGATCGAGTCGGACAAGGGTATGTGTGTGCTATTCATAGGTTAAAGTAGTTTGTAAGCCCAGGGACTGAGAAGCAAAGAAGTTAAGCCCCATAGATTTACAAACATCTGATTTTTTTTTTTTTTTTTTTTTTTTTTTTTTTTTTTTTTTTTTTTTTTTTTTTAAATGCTCAGAGGTTATATTTCTTCTCCCGCTGTTTCCTGATTGGCCTTGCTTACAGGGGGATGGCGGAACAAATCCGCCTCTCCAGCCATGCTGAAAAGTATTCCGTGATTTTCCTAAATCACTCCAGGCAAATTCCGGGGTGGTTCCCTTCAAATGGCACGCCCGATTTCCTTCCGCATAACTGAGGGGAGAGGGGGGAAATCAGTCGTCTGCACCGTCTCTAATGAATACAGTGTTGTGACGTTAGACCCCAATGTGAGATGAATGGAACGGGATGCACTCGGCCTCGTTAGGCTCCTAGTTCAAAATGTTCAAATGTTTGTTAAGCTTATGGGACTTAACTACGGGGTCATCAGTCCCTAAACTTACAAACTACTTATGGACTACTTACTAACTAGGACGGCACAAATATCCATGCCCGAGGGGGGATTCGAACCCCCGACCGTAGTGGCCGTGCTGACCGTGACTGGCGCGCCTCAGTCACCTCGGCCACCGCGGCCCCTAGTCCAATCAATGGGTGCTCAAGAGAGGGGTGTAGAGGGAATATGGAATATGGAATATGCGAGAATTTTTGACTTCAGGACTTTGTTAGGGATACTTAGGAGCTGAACATACTAAAAGTCCCCGCCCCTGGGGGCCGAGCTAAAGCGGGGAGGGGGATGAAAAGGTACCATTTTTTGGTTTTTCGCTTATATCTCGAAAACGGTCCGCTTTACGAAGAAAACGTTCTAAATAAAAATGAAAGATTTGCTGTACAATTTGCTGTACAATTGTTTCTATACATAAACGTCGAATTCCCAACGTTTTTCGAGATATACGTTATTGAAAATCGACAATTTCGGAAAAAATCATTTTTACCTCACTAATTTTGTCACATTTACTTCTAGTGACTCACTCGATCGTTTCTCAGAAATTTGTCAGAAAGAAACTTGTAGAGCGTTAAATTTCCTTCAATGTGATATGCACATTTGCTACCTTATCTTCAGCCAATCAGAAGTTACAGCATTTATAAGATGTGCGCTCAGTTTCGACATCCTCCTAGAAATGAGTGTTTTGAGGGGCTGTGACGTTTTTATCTTATGATACGTGTTAGCATGGTAAATAACAATACTTTAACACTGTTAATAAGGTAATTGCAATTGAAATCGAACACCTTTTTATAATTGTAGCTTTTATGATATTATGAATGATAGAATGAAAGTATTACCAAGCACTGATAGTGATTCAAAATAAAAAAAAGTGCATTCAACGCATTTCTTCGTTTTTCTGAGGCGGAGGAATCGTAGCCCATTTGTTGTCGCGTACAGGGACACACCATCAAGGTCGCCGGTACCTAACGCCCCATGACGAACATCGAAGGGCTGTAACTGGCTTGTTGTAAGACACCGGACTGTGGGGTGGAATGGAGTGTTCTCACTGACTTCTTACTTCAGTTCACTTCAAAAGTTCGCCAAGCGTAGAGAATGTTTGTGTGTCGGTATTGTGTGTCAGCTTTTAGTGATATTTTTTATTTATTTATGAAAATGTTGACGTGTACTGCGCACAATGGTTATTCAGTGTTTTGTATGTGATGAAACAATAGCTGGACCAGGTGCTGGTGTTTCCACAGTGACAAAAAAGGAATACTATCACTCATCAAAGCAAGTAGAGGAAGGGGAGTTATCAACCGATCATCTTTAGAATGTTTGGACATCTTTCTGATTCATAGTGAATGTCTAAAGAATTGCATCAGGCCACAATCCATCAAGGCTCATTTAAAGTGACAGGCACTCTCATCGTCCTCTGAAGCACCTCAGCCTGCAACTTTGGGATCCAAACAACCGAAATTCAATTTCAGAACAAAATGTTTATTTTGTGCCGAAAGTGATGACGGCGAGCAAAAGAAGCCCAAGGAGAGACGCAGGAAGATATTTTCAGTTACTAATATCAGAAAAGGACGCAACAGATCTGACAAGTGAGGATATGGGTGCTCCTCGAGCTAGGCATGATTTAGGCTGTGTATCGTGATGAATGTCGGTTGGATTTTGTAAGGCCCTTTTACCATAAACTCTCAACATCCACGTCTGAAGACTCCGCCTCAAACACAGTGGAAGAGGTTAGTGTCTTACTGGAGGGGAATAGTGACTGTAAACGAAATTATGGGTGTCATTTCTTGGAGGAAACCTGAGTGGAGAACTATCAGAACAGAACTGTTGAAGAGATATGGGGATCTCGTAATCGTGATCGTAGGCTCCAGCACATTTAAGGTTCGACTAATTTGGTTTAGGGACACTGGGTAAAAATTGATAACCAACGCCTAGTACGATAACAAGGAAAAGGATGAAAAAGACGAGCGACTCAAGATTGTCGAGAAAACTGCTGAGATATTCAAAGTGAAGTGTATAATTTAATACATACCCGCCATATACTTCTTGAAGGATGCAGATTCTCTTTCTCAGTCCCTTCAAACCATTCTTGAGGATGTTATGTTGAAAAAAAGTAAGAAAAAATGAGGAATAAGGTGTTCTGTTTCAATTGCAGTTACCTTCTTGTCATTGTTAAAGTGTTGTTATTTACGATGCTAGCACGTTTCATAAAATAAAAACGTCAGAAAAACTCAAGACACTCATTTATTGAAGGACGTCGGAACTGAGCGCGCACATCTTATAAATGAAGTAACTTCTGATTGGCTGAAGATATGGTAGCAAATGTGCATATCAACTTGAAGGAAATTTAATGTTCTAAAAATTTTATCTGACAAATTTTCTGAGAAATGATCGAGTGAATCACTAGAAGTAAATGTTTCAGAACATTAGTAAGGTAAAAAGGATTTTTTCCGAAATTGTCGATTTTAAATAACGTATTTCTCGAAAAGCGTTATCAATTCGACGTTTATGTATGAAACAATTTTATAGAAAATTCAATTACTTTTCATTTTTATTTGGAAAGTTTTCTTTCTAAAGCGGACCGTTTTCGAGATATAAGAGAAAAACCAAAAAATGGTACCTTTTCACCCTCCTCCTCGCTTTATCTCACCCCCCCCCCCCAGAGGCGGGGACTTTTAGTATGTTCACCTCCTAACTATTCCTAACAAAGTCCTGAAGTCAAAAATTCTCGCATATTCCATGCATTCTACAATGCGTTTATTGACTGGACTATCCCCAGCTATGTGACCAAGTAGCAGCATTTTTTTTCTTTCTATTTTTTTTAAAGGAATTCACCAGCATTTGACTGAAATATTGTTTATTTCCAAGAGCGGGTTTCGGCCTTAGGCCATTATCAAGTGCTGTGCATAACATTATTAAAATTATTAAAAGGCAGTATAAATTACAGATTTAGAGTACATTACAAATAGCATGAATTATGAAACTCTTCAGACAGGTTGTTTCTAAGTCATTGTCATGACAATAAAATCATTACGACAAGTTGATATGTCCATGTCATTAACATAAAATAGGTACCACATTTGTAACCGCAAGTTTGTTTAAAATAATTGTACAGAATATGTGTTCGTTATAACGTTACAAAAGCAACTGGTTGATATATAGAGAGGATATGTCAAAGATTATTACAAAGATAACCCACCATATTCGTGTTTGGAGTGGTATTTCTGGCAGTAATGTGATAGATAGATGGATTATCTTTGGGGGATGGGTACAATGTTATTATTTATTGCAGTATTATTATGCACAGATGGTTTGTTATGTTTACAAAGTTGTAACTCACGTTATCACACTGTTGTTGTTGTTGTGGTCTTCAGTCCGGAGACTGGTTTGATGCAGCTCTCCACAATACCCTATCCTGAGCAAGCCTCTTCATCTCCACATAAGAGCGACAACCTACATCTGTCTGAATCTGCTTACTGTATCCATCTCTTGGTCTTCCCCTGCGATTTTTTCCCCATACACTTCCCTCCAACGCTAAATTCACAATTCCTTGATGTCTAAGAATGTGTCCTACCAATCTATCCCTTCTTTTAGTCAAGGTATGCCAGAAATTCCTTTTCTCCCCAATTCTGTTCAGTACCTCCTCATTAGTTACGCGATCCACCCACCTATGTGGAATATATATACGTTATAAGGCATTTATCACTCCAAAAGTTAAGACATTGTCTGGATAATAAATAAACATAATGACACTACATCGCGGCACTGTACAAATGTTCCAAACAGGGCCAATCTCAAGTGCAGGAAAAAGAGGGGGGGGGAGGGTGACAGCTTCTAGGATATATACAAGATTAGGATGTTTCTTGGCACCTTCCCCCCCCCCCTCCCCAACACCGCCCGTCCCATCATCTCTCATTCCAGGTGGTATCTGCTACTCCTTACCAATATGTGGTTTACTCACAATTAATCCTATTCAAATACTCGTTCTAAACAGGTACTCTAGTTTTACACTAGGCCTACATACTTATACATATTCCAAACACATTGTATAAAGTGTTAATGAAACGTAGGTCGGATCTTGTGGATTGGGTCAAGCACTGTAAAAAAAGTGTATAGAATATAAGTAATTGTTATGGGCTACCTGTTGAATCGTTCAAATGTTTATATATTCTATGATGAACATGTATGATATTAATGTTTTTCTACAATGTTTTAGCAGTCCTGTTATTTTGTCACTGATCCCTTGTATGCATTGGCTCAGGAGGGGAGGCTAATGTGGAAGAAGCCCCTTCCTGCTGGCACTTCCAATGATTTTTTAAATTTTATCATTATTATTTAATATTTTATTTTATTTATTTTTAAACAGGCCGGCACCGGAAATTCGAAATAATACATGAACGTGACAATGGGTCGCCAACGTGATGCCGCCACTGAGATCGTGTGCTGCTGTTACTGTGAGTGGTTTTAATGCCGCTGCGACCAGCTTTAATGCTGCCGCTATTCTTCCTGCTCTGCTGAATGAGCAGATTGTTCATACGCGGCGACCTGTTGCTTAGCAGGTTAGCGGCGCCACCGAGTGGAAACTTATGTAGACCGCCAAAAGCTACGAACAACAATAGTGTTATTTTAGTTCAATTTTTACATCTGTTAATTAAACAGTTATAACATCGGCGAGCTTATTCTATTTCTGATAGCGAACGATAATAACCGTTTACCATTAATTAATTCAGTAGGCTTTATTTTTTAGAAAATGAGCCCCCCCCCCCCCTCCAGAACCAAATCCTGACTGCGCCACTGCTTGTATGTTACACTTAAACACATAACTTACATTTTATTGCTGGACTATATGCAGCATCACCAAATAAAAAGTATATAGATAGTAGTTCAGTCCTATGGCTTATGTTTAGATTCATACAAATGAATATGATTAGAATGTATGATATATTATTACATTTTATAATGTTAATAATTCATTATAAGAAGGAATTAGATTGGGAAACGAAGCAATAAAAGAGGTAGATGAGTTTTGTTACTTGGGCAGTAAAATAACAAATGATGGTCGCAGTACAGAGGATATAAAATGCAGAATGGCAATGGGTAGAAAAGCGTTCTTGAAAAAGAGAAATTTGTTAACATCGAATATTGATTTAAACCTAAGGAAGTCCTTTCTGAAGGCATTTGTATGGAGTGTTGCCTTGTATGGGAGTGAGACATGGACGATAAACAGTGCGGACAGGAAGAGGATTGAGGCTTTTGAAATATGGTGCTACAGAAGAATGCTGAAGATTAGGTGGGTGGATCGCGTAACTAATGAGGAGGTGCTCAACAGAAATGGGGAGAAAAGGAATTTCTGGCATACCTTGACTAAAAGAAGGGATAGATTGGTAGGACACATTCTTAGACATCAAGGAATTGTGAAATTAGCGTTGGAGGGAAGTGAATGGGGAAAAACCGCAGGGGAAGACCAAGAGATGGATACAGTAAGCAGATTCAGACAGATGTAGGTTGTCGTTCTTATGTGGAGATGAAGAGGCTTGCTCAGGATAGGGTATTGTGGAGAGCTGCATCAAACCAGTCTCCGGACTGAAGACCACAACAACAATAACAATAATTCATAAAAAAATGGCACTGAAGGCCAGTATGTAGTATTTCATACATATAAGTTCCACTTTTATCATTACAAGATTTTATGTAAAACACAGAACAAATGTCTTACTATGTTGCACTTCGATAATCCTTTTGTATACGAGAAAGTACCCTCAGCGGTTGTGATATAGTCTGAACATGTATACTATACTACAATGATTATGCCGCATCGATTTTTTTTAAAGCACCTCTTCCAATGATGCCCCTTCGCAACCAGCTTTCAGTGTTTGAGCTACTTGTGTTATCTACCATTCAATTTTGTAAACTCCCATACAAATTCCCCTCCCCTCAAATTTTCCACTACGGTGTGCAAATTACCAATGAAAATTTGTGTGTACTCTGCATCCTCATCTGATAAAATCACTATGAATACAAATTGGCTGACGATTTCATTCAAAATTATACATCTGTATACATCTGTATTTGTAAGGTACATGTAAACCTGGCATGCACATTATTGTATTCTGATGATCAATTTTATCAACGTAACATCCAAATTATATTTAGCATTATAGGTCTAGTCTCATGATATATTTCATCTGTGAATCTGTCACTCAAATTATATAAAATTTCGGACATATGCAGAGGTATTATTTCAAAAATAAGTTGTGGTCCTGCTAATTTATTAATGCTCTGTTATTTACAGTAAACTGTGACATGTTGAATGATCATCATGATATACATCACTCCCACGACTTGCTGGCCACCATGGAATGATATCATCTGTAACTGTTATAGCATTCTCCAGAGGCCTTCCAATTAATGAATCAAGCCCCTCTTATTACCATATGTACGGTTCCGAGTGAATATGATATTTATCTGCCAGAATTATTAGTCCATGCTACATTAGATTTATATCTAGCTGCTATATGGTGTGGTGTATCACTTTGCAATACTTTTGTAAAGGTGTTGTTGTTGTTGTGGTCTTCAGTCCGGAGACTGCTTTGATGCAGCTCTCCACAATACCCTATCCTGAGCAAGACTCTTCATCTCCACATAAGAACGACAACCTACATCTGTCTGAATCTGCTTACTATATCCATCTCTTGGTCTTCCCCTGCGACTTTTTCCCCACACACTTCCCTCCAACGCTAAATTCACAATTCCTTGATGTTTAAGAATGTGTCCTACCAATCTATCCCTTCTTTTAGTCAAGGTATGCCAGAAATTCCTTTTCTCCCCAATTCTGTTCAGTACCTCCTCATTAGTTACGCGATCCACCCACCTAATCTTCAGCATTCTTCTGTAGCACTATATTTCAAAAGCCTCAATCCTCTTCCTTCCGCACTGTTTATCGTCCATGTCTCACTCCCATACAAGGCAACACTCCATACAAATGCCTTCAGAAAGGACTTCCTTAGGTTTAAATCAATATTCGATGTTAACAAATTTCTCTTTTTCAAAAACGCTTTTCTACCCATTGCCATTCTGCATTTTATATCCTCTGTACTACGACCATCATTTGTTATTTTACTGCCCAAGTAACAAAACTCATCTACCTCCTTTATTGCTTCGTTTCCCAATCTAATTCCGCCAGCATTACCTGATTTTCTTACACTGCACTCCATTACCCTAGTTTTGCTCTTGTTAATGTTCATCTTATATGCACCTTTCAGCACACTGTCCATTCCGTTCAATTGCTCTTCCAGGTCCTTTGCTGTATCTCACATAATTACTATGTCGTCGGCAAAACGCAATGTTTTTAATTCTTCACCCTGAACTTTAATTCCTTCTCCAAATTTCTCCTTGCTTTCCTTTATAGCTTGCTCAATGTACAATGGAGAAAGACTACAACCCTGTCTTACTCCCTTTCCAACCACTGCATCCCTTTCATGCCCTTCAACTCTGACAACCGCTGTCTGCTTTTTGTACAAGTTGTAAATAACCTTACGTTCCCTATATTTTACTCCTGCTTGTTTCAGAACTTGAAAGAGTTTATTCCAATCAACATTGTAAAAAGCCTTCTCCAAATCTACAAAAGCTAGAAATGTAGGTTTGCCTTTTCTTAATCTATCTTCTAGGATAAGCCGTAAAGTGAGTATTGCCTCCCGTGTTCCTACATTTCTCCTGAACCCAAACTGATCTTCCCCGAGGTCGGCTTCTACCAGCTTTGCCATCCTTCTGTATATAATTCGCGTTAATATTTTGCAGCCATGACTTATTAAACTGATGGTTCTGTAGTTTTCACACCTGTCTGCACCTGCTTTCTTAGGGATGGGGATTATAACATTTTTCTTAAAGTCTGAGGGTACTTCACCTGTCTCATACATCTTACACACCAGGTGAAACAATTTTGTCATTGCTGGTTCTCCCAGAGACTTCAGTAGCTCTGAGGGAATATCATCTACTCCAGGGGCCTTGTTTCGACTTAGGTCTTTCAGGGCTCTGTCAAATTCTTCTCTCAGTACAGCATCTCCTATTTCATCTTCATCTACATCCTCTTCCCTTCCTACAATATTGTCTCGAAGTTCATTACCTTTATAGAGCCCCTCTATATACTCTTTCCACCTTTCAGTTTTCCCTTCTTTGCTGAGAACTGGTTTTCCATCAGTGTCCTTGATATTCATAGAGCTGTTTTTCTTACCAAATGTTTCTTTTATTTTCCTGTAGGCTGTATCTATTTTTCCCCTATTTATACTTTCTTCTACATCCTTGCATTTGCCTTCTAGCCACTCCTGCTAAGCCATTTTTCACTTCCTGTCAATCTCATTTCTTAGTCGTCTGTACTCCATTTTACCTGTTTCATTTACTGCATTTTTATATTTTCTCCTTTCATCGATTAATTTTAGTATTTCCTGTGATATCCGAGGATTTTTTGTAGGTCTTTCCTTTCTACGTATTTTGTCCTCTGCTACCTTCACTATTTCATCTCTCAATTTTACCCATTCCTCCTCTACTGTTTTATTTTACCCTGTTTCTGTCAATTGTTGCCTAAAGCTCCCTCTGAAATTCTTAAGAACCTTAGGTTCCTTCAATTTATCCAGGCCCCATCTCCTTATTTTCCTACCTTTCTTTTTGTAGTTTCTTTAGTTTCAGCCTACAGTTCATAACCAACAAGTTATGGTCAGAGTCTACATCTGCCCCTGTATGTCTTACACTGTAGAACCTGGTTCCGAAATCTATGTATTACCATTATAAAATCTATCTGGTATCTTCCGGTGTCTCCTGGTCTCTTCCACGTATACAACCTTCTTTTGTGATTCTTGAACCAGGAGTTTGTTGTAACTAAATTATGTTCTGTGCAAAATTCTACCAGGCGGCTTCCTCTTTCATTCCTTTTGCTGAGACCATATTCACCTACTATCCTCCCTTTCCTTCCTTGTCCTACTACCGAATTCCAGTCTCCCATAACAATTAAGTTTTCCTCTCCCTTAATTATCTGAATAATTTCCTTTAGCTCCTCATATATTTCTTCGATTTCCTCATCATCGGCAGAGCTAGTTGGCATATAAACCTGTACTACTGTTGTCGGTGTTGGCTTCGTATCTATCTTGACAATGATAATGCGATCACTGTGCTGGTCATACTAGTTTACCCGCATTCCTATTTTCTTATTCATTATCAATCCTACTCCTGTGATACCCCCAATTGATTTTGTATTTATAATCCTGTACTCACCTGACCAGAAATCCTGTTCATCCTGCCACCGAACTTCACTAATCCCCACTATATCTAACTTCAACCTATCCATTCCCCTTTTTAAATTTTCTAATTTTCCTACTCGATTAAGGGATCTAACATTCCACGCTCCGACCCATAGAATGACAGTATTGTCTTTCCTGATGATCACATCCACATGAGTAGTCCCCGCCCGGAGATCTGAATGGGGGACTATTTTACCTCCGGAATATTTTACCCGAGAGGATGCCATCATCATATGTTCATACAGTAGAGCTGTATGTCCTCGGGAAAGTTAACGGCTGTAGTTTCCCCTTGCTTTCAGCCGTTCGCAGTAGCTGTGTGGCAAAGCCGCATTAGCTGATGTTACAAGGCCAGCTCAGTCAATCATCCAGACTGTTGCCCCTGTAACTACTGAAAAGGCTGCTGCCCCTCTTCAGGAACCACACGTTTGTCTGGCCTCTCCACAGATACCCCTTCGCTGTGGTTGCACCTAGGGTACGGCTATCTGTATCGTTGAGGCACGCAAGCCACCCCACCTCGGCAATTTCTGTGGTTCATGGGAGTGGTTGTAAAGGTATACTCATGATATGGAAAATTACCACCGTGTATAAATGTAATCACTTCCATTAAACTTGTTAATTCACTGATATTTTACAGTAATTCACAATTTGTTACTGTAATATGCTGAAATAGTTTTATAAATATTATGTTGGTTGTACCATAATGTGAACATGGACCTCCCACTCCCTAAACCACTACCTTGGAGCCCGCTCCCTCCCCCATCATTCCACAGAAATAGACAACCGAACCAATTGCTTTTGTGGTTTAACGTTACTTTTCCATCCCAATCTTCTATATATCCTAAAAGCTGTCCAATCCCTCGCCCCTCCACCCCCTCCCCCCTCCCCCGTTTTCCTGCCCGTTAGATTGGTCCTATTTGGAAAATTTGTACAGTGCTGATGTGATTTGTGGCGATTCATTGCGATGTTTATTTATTACCTAGACAATGTTTTACTTTTTGGAGTGATAAATACCTAACAACGTAACTATATGCCACATTTGTGCGATTGTAGTGTGATAACATGACTTATAACTTTGTAGTCCGCAGGTAACCTAAACATAACAATCCATCTGTGGACTGTAAATAATAACACTGTACCAATCCCCCAAATTAATCCACATATCCATCACTTTACTGCCAGACATACCACTTCAAACACGGATATGATGGGATATCTTTGAAATAATCTTTGGCATACCCTCTCTATATATCAACCAGTCACATATTCTGTATACTCGTAAATAATTTAAACAAACATGCGGTAAAAATGTGGTACCTATTTTATGTTAATCACATGGACTTATCAACTTGTCCCAACGATTTTATTGGCATGACAATGACTTCGAAAAAACCTTTCAGAAGAGTTTCATGTAATTAACCACTAACTCATGCTACTTGTAATGTACCCTGCATCTGTAATTTATATTGCCTTTTAATTTTAATAATGTTTTTAATAATGTTGTACACAGCACTTGATAATGGCCTAAGGCCGAAATCTGATCGTGGGAACAAACAATACTTCAGCCAAATGGCGCTGAATCCCTTTAAAAATCGTGTCAGTATTTGTGAAAAATAACATTAAATTGTTAATTCGTATTATTCACGCCTGTCAGTACCTCCTTTTTATGGAATTGAGATAATTACACTCTCCTTGAAGTCTGAGGGTATTTAACTGGTCTCATTCTGTATGTCTTCAATTCCAGATGGAATAGTTTAATCATGGCTGGTTACCCCAACAAGATCGTCAGTTTGAGGGAATGTGGTCTATTTCATGGGCCTTTTTTCAGTTTTCTGTCAAATTTTTTCCCAATGACGTATCTCCGTCCTCAACTCCTCATATTCACTTACTTCGTTTTCCCTTACTATAAAATTCCCTTAAATTTAATTCCCTTTTAATAACTACTTGATATATTCCTTACGTCTTTCAGCTTTCCCCCCTTTCCTTAGTTCTGGTTTTCCATCTGAGCTCTTAATATTCATAAAGCTGCTTTTCTATAGTAGACACTCGTCTAGAGACAAAGATGTGAAGGAACTCGTGGGGAAGAATACTTCACTCACTCTGCATACTTTCTCCGGCGAGTGGACACATAATTGCAGTGTGGATGGTGTTCATGTCTCTGTGAGCAACTGTACGTTTTCCACCAACATTCTGTACCGGCGCTTTTGAGATACTTCCAAATACACTGTACAGATTTCTGGGCCATTGCTGGGATATTGCAGTCACACATGAGAGGTAATTTTGAAAGCTGTATACTGAATCGTCAACTTTTTATAAATTACATTGGGGTAATTTAATTCTATCAATTATAATTGCTATAGCTAAAATATCAGCAGTTACCTACACGTCTTCCTGAGGTGTTCTCTGATCACGAAATTCACACAAGAATAATTAATTCAACAAATACGCACACCTAGACATCGGGAGACTAAACTTTCGTAACTGAGATGAAAAATTCATTTGTATTTATCAAACAGCCAAAACAAACACCTCGAGACACATGACTTAACATAACGACAACTTAATTTTTTATTAGCAGTTAGCCTTATTATCCTCCGCATGAGGCACAGACCTCAAGAGCAATGGGTTGACACATAACTGGAATAATAAAATCAATTTACAACAGAAAACCACCTCTTGATCAAACAGTCCTAACAATCCTCTCAACATAGCGTACATGCCTCTGATGACGTAATCAATTAATAATATAATTAAATTATAGTAATTAACAACGTGACCAACCCAAACAAGATGATGCTGTCCCTAAGGGGCCAGCTAAAATTACGGTCTCCCAAACAATCGCTCTAGTAATAAAATAGTTAGGAGGTGGAGGGAGGCTTCAATTCTGTTGCTTCATAGGGTGCACTTGATTACGTGGATAGTGGCTTGAACTAGGCTTGAACTGGCGGTACTCCAAGTGTTTGGGAAGGCGGAAGGGTGGCGAGATGCTGCTTTGGAACGTAGTTAGCACTGTGGTACAGTGAAGAGCCAAAGAAACTGGTAGGCCTGCCTAATATCATGTAGGGCCCCCATGAGCATGCAGAAGTGTCGCAACACGAGGTGGCATTGACTGGACTGATGTCTGAAGTAGTGCTGGAGGGAACTGACACCGTGTATTCTGGAGGTCTGTCCAACAGTCAGTAAGAGTACGAGGGTGTGGAGATTTCTTCTGAACAGCACGTTGCAAGGCACTTCAGATCTACATCTACATCCATACTCCGCAAGCCACCTGACCGTGTCGGGCGGAGGGTACCTTGAGTACCACTATCGGTTCTCCCTCCTATTACAGTCACATATTGTACGGGGAAAGAAAGATCGTCGGTATGCCTCTGTGTGGGCTCTAATCTCTCTGATTTTATCCTCATGATCTCTTCGCGAGATATACGTACGAGGGAGCAATATACTGCTTGAAACTTCGACAAAAGCCCGTACCGAGCGGCAGAGCGTCTCTCCTACAGAGTCTTCCACTGGAGTTTATCGATCATCTCTGTAACGCTTTCACGATTACCAAATGATCCTGTAACGAAGCGCTGGATCTTTTCTACTTCCTCTATCAATCCCACCTGGTACGGATCCCACACCGGTGACAGTATTCAAGCTGTGGGCGAACAAGTGTACTGTAACCTACTTTACTTTCGGACTCCATTTCCTTAGAATTCGTCCAACGATTCTAAGTCTGGCATCTGCTTTACCGACGATTTATTTTATATGGTCGTTCCGTTTTAAATCACTCCTAATGCCTACCCCTAGATAATTTATGATATTAACTGCTTCCAGTTGCTGACCTGCTATAGTGTAGCTAAATGATAAAGGATCTTTCTATGTATTCACAGCACATTACACTTGTCTACAATCCCTGCACCTTGCGTCAATTCGATGCAGATCCTCCTGCATTTCAATATAATTTTCCATTGTTACAACCTCTCTATATACTACAGCATCATCTGCAAAAAGCCTCAGTGAACTTCTGATATTATCCGCAAGGTCATTTATGTATATTGTCAACAGCAACGGACCCACGAGACTCCCCTACGGCACACCTGATATCACTCTTACTTCGGAAGACTTCTCTCCATTGAGAATCACATGCTGCAGTCTGTTATCAAAGAACTCCTCAATCCAATCACACAATTGGTCTGATAGACCACATACTCTTACTTCGTTTATTCAACGTCTGTGGGGAACTGCATCAAACGCCTTGTGGAATGTAAAAGGTGATCGGGGAGGAGACTGTTCTTGAAGATATGCTGAATAATGTTCAGGTCTGGGAAGCTTGGTAGCCAGAAGAGTGTTCCTGGAGCCTTTATGTGTGCAATTCTGGGTGTGTAGTTCTATTGAAACTGCTAAGTCCGTCGGAATGCACAATGGAATGGATGCAGGTGATCAGCCAGGACGCGTTTGAACGTCTCGCCTGTCAGAGTCACATGTAGGTATATCTGAGGTCCCATATCACTTCAACTGCACGTGCTTCACACCATTACAGAGCTTCACCAGCTGGAACAGTCCCTGCTGACATGCATGGTCCATGGATTCATGCAGTTGTCTACCACCCGTACATGTCCATCGATACAATTGGAAAATAGGCTCGTAGGACCAAGTAAGCGTCCAGTTTTGGTACTGGCGGGCCTAGGCGAGGCGTGTCGTGCAGTTAGCAAGTACACACGAGTAGGCCTTTCGCCCAAAAAGCCAAAAAATCAAACGTTGCAATGTTTTGTAAACCTATGGGACCAAACTACTGTGGTCATCGGTCACTAGACTTACAACCTACTTAAAATAAGCTATCGTAAAGAACACTCACAAGCATGCCCGGGGGTAGAATGAATCCCAGGTGGGATCGGGCGCCTAGAACCACACAGCTATTCCCGAGTGGCCTGAAAGTCCCTATCGAAGATGTTTTGTTGAATAGTTATCACGCTGATACTTATTGATGACCAATTATTGAAATCAACAATAATTGGCTGGTAAGGTTGCACTTCTGTCATGCTGAAAGATTCTCTTCACTCGTCGTTGGTTCCGTTATGGCAGGAGCTTTTTCCGGTCGCAGCGATGTTGGAAATTTTGTTTTACGAGATTCCCGATATTCGCGGTGCACTCATAAAATTGGTGTCGGGAAAATTCCCACCTCATTGCTACCTCGGACATGCTGAGTCCCATCTCTCCTCAGCCGACTATAACACCGCGTTCAGACTGTCTTAAATCGTGATAACCTGCCATTTTAGCAGCAGTTACGATCTAAAGCCTGCGCCAGACGTCTGTTGACTTACATAGGCGTTGCCGATCTCAGCGCTGACCCCTGAGTATTTATACATCTCATTGTTTGCGTATGCATGGCTATACCAGTTTCTTTGGCTCTTCAATGTATAACGTGATAGGGGAGGAGACTGTTCTTGAAGTAGTACACTTGTGAAATTCGATACTCAAGCTCAAGTGTAACTTCATATCGAATGAGACATCGTCACTGAAATGTGCTAATATCAGCGTTTTAGTTCAGAACTGTCCTTCTTATCTATAGGTCACCCATCAAAATGTCAAGCTCACCCGACACTGCTGGCACTTGGATGCGTGACTCGGTCCCCGTACTGTCCTCCATACCTACAAGACCCTCATCTGCCCCCCCCCCCCCCCCTCACCTACGCCAGTGCCGCTTGGTCTTCTTCTCCCATTGACCTTTTACCACACCCTGGAAATCCCATAGTGCCATCCATGCCTTCCACTTCCGCCTCCAATTCCCCAACTGCTTTGTTTAGTTATTAATCAAATTCCCATATCAAGCACACAGAACACCTACGTATCTCCTGTGTCTCCCGTAAACTTGATTCCCAACACCCTTTCATCTCCCCAATCTTCGTGAATCCTGGACCGTTACGGCGTCTCAATGTGTCCCTCCTTTCCACCATCTCCACGCTCTCTATATAATTTGTCAAAGGAAACACGTTTCTCTTTCTGGCCATGAGCTCTTCCCACAAATATAGCTCTCATTAAAACCCTAACTGCCACTACACTCCCTTCCTAGATCAAGGCTCCACAGAACCCACTCTTGTCCCAGCTAGCACTTCCCCTCTTCTACTACCCCCTCCCCCCGTGTCACTCCTGTCGCCAACACTCCTTGCCCCCTACATCCCCTTCCCTATCCACCAACTTGCTCCCCGATTTCGCTATACATTTACCAGAAGCCCAGTCAAATTACCCTCCCCATATTTTGTATGCCCCCCATTTCACTTTCACCTACCTCACAATCAGTCATCCACGTTCATAATCATTTTGTGTTTTTCAAAATCGTTGCCACATGTTAAATTACTGTTGGCTGAAGAGTGACTGTTGGGCCCCCATCAGGGAGAGTAATGTAAATTACTTAAGAAGACGCGTTGTTTAAACAGAGGAAGAACTAACACGATTTCAACTACAAGTTATTGATTCTCAGTAACTGTTAGAAATCAGTTTACACGTCAGAGATTACCTGACTTGTGTTACTCATAGGAACGTTCCATTTCCTCTCCCCTCCAAATCACTGCCACAGAGTCACCGATGGCAGTATCTGGAACACAGAGGCGACCCAGTAAACACTATCTGAGCCTCGCCCACAACACTGCCGACATCTGCTGTTCCAGGAAGCCGAACTAAGATAAGCAGCCGTTGTGTCACCTGCCGATGACAGGCTGGTTAAAAAATCGTAGAAGAAACCTCTCCAAATGCACAGAATATGTACTAGTAAAGTCATACTAATGATGGCAGCCTCGTTTTACGGTACATTGATTACAATGATTTTGGAGCTATTTTCAGCCATTACTGCAAAATCTGAGTTCCTAGTTTTTAATTTCTTGATTTTGAAAGCTACGTCAAAGGAAAGAGGAAATGGACAGATATATAAGGAGGAGAAGATGGACGGAGAGAGGAAGGAGGAGGAGGAGGAAGTAATTAGAGTAGGAGGGAGATGAATTGGACAGAGAGGCAATGAGTAGTAGATGGACAGAACGGAGAAAGCGATAAGGGGCAATAATATGTTGCAGGCTTCAGATTCGGTGAACCGTCTGATATGTCACCATTTTCTTCGTTCGGGACATCCACAAACGTCAATCTTCATTTCATCGCTCCCAAGTTGTCTAGAGGGCCTCCCGACTTGTAGCATGTAGCAGAGACTCACTATTTGAATCTGTTCCTAAATGTGACAGTTTTACGGACTCACTAAGTACATATACTTCCTTTGTACTGAACAAGATTAGTAAAGCTATAGGGTAGCCATTTTATTGCTTGATAGGCGTCACTGTTTTATTTGATTTTAAATTGCAGATGCACCAGATGATGAGATGTAGGTCTCGAAAATCGCGTGGTGCATAAAATAAAAAGTTTAAAATTGACATCTGTTGCGGATCCCATTATTTAAAATAAAACATCTGCTCTGTGTGTGTATGTGTGTGTGAGAGAGAGGGAGGGAGAGAGAGAGAAAGAGAGGGTTTTTCTTTTGTTTTGTTTTCTTTTTTCTTTTCTACTAACATCCCTTCCGTTCCACATAGTAACAGCAACTCAGAGGAGAGAACTGGCTTGATTGAAGTATTTTCTCGGTAATTCCATTTCCACAAATATGCTGTTTTTTATTTTCGCATTATTTTGAGACTGAGCCACAGCGAAGCGTGCCCGGGGTTTGACAGTTTTTATTGTCATTTGTGGCACTTGACACTGTCTTCTCAGTACAGGATTTGAGACTATCGGTATTGGATCTACGATATTTTCGAAAAAGGGAAGAAACTTGATAGTGCCCCCTTTCTTCCTCACCACGCTCAGCGTCCGAAACAGATCATGATGACGGCAAGACATGTAGAAACCGATTAAAAAGTGGAAATTTTAATACGCTATCTTGGCTGATGCAAACAAGTTACATGAAGTACACATCGCACCCAGTAACATGTGTAAATTGTTTCTTTTGGTTATATTTGAGGTAAGGCACTTGGACCATGTAGGTAGGATTTTGTGAGAAATTGTTACGACTTGCAAGTAAACTGTACGTTACGAGTGGCGAATGTGGTACTAGTGTAAGCGTGCAGTGATCGTCGAAAGGGAATTGACAGGCCGAGTGACGGTATAAGTGAACGTCAAGTATACGCGACTGTAAGCAGTAGGCTGTCCTTACAGGTCTTCAAAGACAGACAAAAATCTAATCAAATATATAATTGAACGAGAGAAAATAGAGGGAGAAGGTGCGGATGAGTACACTAAGCAGCATTTCTCATGGCGATAGGACAGTGAAGGAAAGTAACTTTCCGTCGGGGGTTCAAAAAAAAATGTTCAAATGTTTGTATAGTCTATGGGACTTAGCTACGGGGTCATCAGTCCCTAAACTTACAAACTACTTATGAACTACCTAAGACTAAGGACGGCACAAATATCCATGCCCGAGGACGGGGGGGGGGGGGGGGGTTCGGGGGTTCGAATCCCACCCTCGGGCATGGATGTTGTGCCGTCTTTAGTATAAGCTAATTCATAAGTAGTTTGTAAGTTTAGGGACTGATGACCCCGCAGTTAAGTCCCATAAGCTTTACAAACATTTGAACATTTTTTAAAGTAACAGGAGTAAATGAATAAATTTGGATTATGGACCAAAGAAGATGCAAAACTCGTCTAAGAGAAAAGTGGCAGAGGAAGCTGAAAATGCAGGCTACAGGCAGAGGAGTAATGTGTTAAAAAGAACTGAGATCTCTCTGGAATGAGACAATCTCTGATAACATATTAATACGTGAAATTAGTTGCGAAGGCGCGTGCGAATCTCCTGCAGCATACCACTTGACCAACAAATATGTACGTAACCGAGCGAGGTGGCGCAATGGTTAGCACATTAGATCGTCATTTAGGAGGTCGCCGGTCCAGACCCGCCTCCTGCCATCCTGGTTTAGATTTTCCGTGATTTTCCTAAATTGCCCCAGGAAAATTCCTGGATGGTTCCACTGAAAGGCACGGCCGATTACCTTCCCCATCCGTAACAAAAATTTGTTTGAGCGTGTGGCCATGTGCTCCATCTCTAATGGTGTCAATAACGACGGGACGTTAAACCCCAGGCTTCCTTTCTTCCTCTTCTTTCAACAACTCATATGTAACAAGAGACGCGTCTGCGACAGAGACGATGTCCTAACTCTACACAAGGAACCGGATGAACTCGCTGATACTGATGGAGGAAGTACAAGTCCAAGAGGTGGCCACGCGCTCACAAATGGTGAAACACATAGAAGAAGGCTGCAGGGCAGAAACAAAATGTCACAATATCAACTAGTTAATTGAGAAGTAGTTCGCTGTGAAAGGGAAACTACACTCCTGTCAGTCGACTTTACATTGACTGAGAATCAGTGATTATAAAGCCACTAGTGCACCCGGCACTGCTTCGCGAGCTATACATGCAATGTCTGTCCTTTTACCCCCTCTCTGACGTTGTTGTTTTTGTGATCTTCAGTCTGCAGACTGGTTTGATGCAGCTATCCATGATTCCCTGTCCTATGCAAGCCTCTTCATCTGAGAATGCGAACGGCAACCTGGTCATTAAAATTGCTACACCACCAAGATGTCATGCTACAGACGCAAAATTTAACCGACAGGAAGAAGATATGGAAATGATTAGCTTTTCAGAGCAGTCACACAAGGTTGGCGCCGGTGGCGACACCTACAACCTGCTGACATGAGGAAACTTTCCAACCGATTTCTGCCGCGGCGGAGAGGCCGAGCGCATTGAGGCGCTATGCTACGATGCGCGAGGCCGTTCGCCGTCGGGCTTCGAATCCCCCCTCGGGCATGGATGTTTGTGTCGTCTTTAGTATAAGGTAGTTCGTAAGCAGACTGTAAGTTTAGGGACTGGTGACCCCGCAATTAAGTCCCTTAAGCTTTACAAACATTTAAACAGACGATTTCTCTTGTACAAATAGCAGTTGACCGGCGTTGCCAGGTGAAACGTTGTTGTGATGCCTAGTGTTAGGAGGAGAAATGCGTACCATCACGTTCCGAACTTAGATAAAGGTCGGATTGTAGCCTATCGCGATTGCGGATTATCGTATCGCGACATTGCTGCTCGCGTTGGTCGCGATCCAATGACTGTTAGCAGAATATGGAATCGGTGGGTTCAGGAGGGCAATACGGATCGTCGTGCTGGATCCCTACGGCCTCGCATCACTAGCAGTCGAGATGACAGGAATCTTATCCGGATCGTGCAGCCACGTCACGATCCCTGAGTCATCAGATGGGGACGTTTGCAAGACAACAACCATCTGCACGAACAGTTCGACGACGTTTGCAGCAGCATGGACTATCAGTTCGGAGACCATGGCTGTGGTTACCCACGACGCTGCATCACAGACAGTAGCGCCTGCGATGGTGTACGTAACGACGAACCTGGGTGCACGAATGGCAAAAAGTCATTTTTTTTTTTTTTTTCGGATGAATCCAGGTTCTCTTTACAGCATCATGATGGTCGCATCCTTGTTTGGCGACATCGCAGTGAACGCACATTGGAAGTTTGTATTCGTCATCGCCATACTGGCGTATCATCCGGCGTGATGGTATGGGGTGCCACTGGTTACACGTCTCGGTCACCTCTTGTTCACATTGACGGCACTTTGAACAGTGGCCGTTACATTTCAGTGGTGTTACGACCCGTGGCTCTACCCTTCTTTCGATGCCTGCGATACGCCAGTCACTATTCTTGATGAACTGTTGTATTGTGTTGAAGCTGCATAGGCATCTGTACCTTTACACGCCATCCAAGCTCTGTTTGACTCAATGCCCAGGCGTATCAAGGCCATTATTACGGCCGGAGGTGGTTTTTCAGGGTACTGATTTCTCAGGATCTATGCATCCAAATTGCGTGAAAATGTAATCACGTGTCAATTCTAGCTTAATACATTTGCCCAATGAATACCCGTTTATCATCTGCATTTCTTCTTGGTGTAGCAATTTTAATGGCCAGTATTGTACATCCTTTTGAATCTGCTTACTGTATTCGGCCCTCGGGTTCCGATTTTTACCCCATATACTTCCTTCTAGTGCTATGTTAGCGATTCGTTGATGTCTCAGAATGTGTCCCAGCAATCTTTCCCTTCTCTTAGTCAGGATATGCCAGAAACTCCTTTTCTACCCAATTCTGTTGAGCACCTCCTCATTAGTTTCGTGATCTACCCATCTAATCGTCATCATTCATCTATAACACCACATTTCGAAAGCTTCTACCATCTTTTTCTCTGAACTCCTTATCGTCCATGTTTCACTCCCATACAATGCTACACTCCAGACAAATGCTTTCAGAAAGAACTTCCTAATACGTAAAGTAACATTTGATTTCAACAAATTTCGCTTATTCACAAACGCTCTTCTTGCCGTTGCCATTCAGCAATTTATATCTTCTTTACTTCGGCCGTCAAAAGTTATCTTGCTACCCAAACAACAAAACTTTTATCATCTCATTACCTAATCTAATTCCTTCAGCATCGCCTGATTTTCTGACAGTACATTCCATTACCCTCGTTTTACTCTTGTTAATGTTCATCTTATACCTTCCTTTCAAGACACTGTACATACCATTTAGTTACTCTTCCAGGCCCTTTGCTGTCTCTGACGGAATTACTATGTCATCAGTAAACAGCAAGGTTTTTTCCCTCTCCCTGGCCTTTAATTCCCTCTCCAAACTTCTCCTTGTATTCCTTCACAGCTTGCTCAATGTACTGATTGAACAACATTGGGGATAGACTATAACCCTGTCTTACTTCCTTGCAAACCACTGCAACCCTTTCATATCCTTCGTCTCTAAAAATTGCTGTCTTGTTTTTGTACAAATTGAATATAACTTTTCGTTTACTAAATTTTACCTCTGCTATCTCCAGAATTTGAAAGAGTGTATTCCACTCAACGTTGTCAAATGCTTTCTCCATATCCACAATTGCCAAAAACCTAGGTTTTCCTTTCCTTAGCCTATTGTTGTTACAAATGCAACCTAGATTAAAAACTGAAGCCACTTCATATGAACGGAGAATTTGTTGGGATCATAGGTACAGCTTACTGAACATGAGACAGACCTAGACCAGATTTTGTGGTAAGATGGTGCAGTGGATAAAAAGGTAAAGCAGTCAACAATCCGAAGATTGGTTTGAACACCACAGTGCTTTACCAGGCATAGTCCTGTTTGGAGGTGGTATGCCGTTGCCTTCCTCCGACCTTCGAACTGAGTTACCCAGCCAGTTATAGGGGGACCTACAGTTTAACGTGGGTTCCGAACCACGGTGCTACTCGGTATTTTTCACATGAGCAATACTGCCAGAGGTGAAAGAAGTGGAAAGTGACAGATAAAAATCCTAGGACAACGCATCAAAAAGTCAACACAGATTAAACTTGAAAACGGGAGAAAAGTGTATTGTACAGACCATTGAAAAAAGAAGCAAAGTAATTAAAAGTCCAATCTCAAGATATGCAACATCGTGCGAAAATGCAAGAGCTACGGCACCAGGGTTAGGTGCTCCTGGCGGGCCGGCCGCGGTGGCCGAGGTGACTGCCGGGCGCCGTGGCTCAGCGCGCCCGGTCAGAGGGCTCAATGCCCTCTGTAATAAAAAAGCTGAGCCAACAACACACCGAACAAGAACGAACAGAAACGATCAGCGTCCGCAACGAAGAGAACTACGCATAGGAAAAAAAAAAAAAAAAAAAAAAAAAAAAAAAAAAAAAAAAAAAAAAAAGCCGACTGAGGCGCTACAGTCACGGTCAGCACGGCCACTACGGTCGGGGGTTCGAATCCCCTCTCGGGCATGGATATTTGTGCCGTCCTAGTTCGTAAGTAGTTTGTAAGTTTAGGGACTGATGACCCCGTAGTTAAGTCCCATAAGCTTAACAAACATTTGAACATTTTGCTCCTGGCGGTGGACTACAGAGCGATTCTCGTGTTCTACTTTCTTTATGTTTTGTTTACTGTTCATTGTAAAATATTGGGGTGGAAGTAGACGTCATTGCCATTACTACAATTTGTACATCTCTTGTGTATCAGTTGATGTTTTTGGCTTTAGAGAAGTGAAATACTTTGTGTCAAGACACTACACTTTTTTAAATCTGCACAGATAAACATAACAGAACTATTTACTGGAGCGTGTGTTTATTATAAAAGTCCAAGCTCTCACAGCTAATCAAATTCGCTCTGCGAAATTCCAGGACACGTTCACATTTTCAAGGACATGTTCAGAATTTGATGTTATATTCGTAGATGTGGAGAACTTCAAAAACGTTATAAACTTATGAAGGAATAATAGCTATAAACGATCACAGTTCGTTTTTTTTGTTAAAGACGAATTTTTTGTGTCATTCGGTAGCTTAATATAGACTCACGGTGTGTGCATACCATTGTCACTTCCTCCTATTCCAGTCGCGTATGGTTCGCGTAAAATAATTATTGCTTCCGAGGGTGATCAACGTAAAGATTTTGGTTTTGAGACATATCTAATTCCTAGGGATTTCAAAACCGTTTTAGCGACGAATCAGTAGGTTTTGATTTTTTTTTAATTTCTAAAAGAAATAAAGACAGTAAACAGTTTAAGTTCACACTTGTAACTTTTTTCATTTTCGTAACCAACAACAAAATACCAGTGTTGCGTCCTAATCACACAGTAGGCAACGTCTCGCCAACGTTACGTCACGTGACGACAAAATATTTTCCCATACTTCCAAACGGCGACGTTCACACTATGGAAAATGTCAAGTCAGCGTCAATTTGCATGCCGGTCAGTATGCTTCGAAAGAACAGTTTGACGTTGCGGTGTCAGGTCCCATGGCCGATCAACTGCGACGATTGATTCATGCGGATTTGTTTGGTTTGTGGGTGATTACATGATTGGTTTTCAAGCACAGCTGTGTTCTTCGCATTTAAAATATGTTTCGTTACTGAGCTTTGAGCTATACCTATGTTAGAAAATGAAAGACTAAATGCCCTTTCACACCGCGGTCGCACTATGCCACGTTACGTAACGTGACATTTTCAAAAGATCTGTTTCCATAGTTTTAAATGGTGTAATTACACCGACCTCGCAGAGCATCACAGACACCACAGACGTCGACAGACGAATCTGCGGGATCGCTCCGAGACCGATCTCCTCGAAACATCTTTCGAAATGTGGCCTCGCGCATGCGCACTGGCCAGCTACCCCGCCGCGCGCACGATATCTGTCGCTGAGTTTTGTGCTGTAACTCGTTACAAGAAGCTGTATTGGCATTTTTGTTATTTATGATAGAGCAGTTAATTGAAGCCGTCAGAACCCGCCGACTGCTGTGGAATACACATTTGCAGGGGTTCATATGTTTGCAATAAATTTTACGAAAATTATAAACAACCTACATAGCGCCAATCTTTATCTGCTAGAAATAGATCATCTGTAGTTTGTGTCTTTTTTAATAATTTCGTTTCTGATCAATGTTAAGATGTCTTCATACTCAGTTTTAGACAGCCGAAAGTACGTTGTGAATCTGTCAACATCTAGCTCCAAGTCCTTTATCAGATGATGATTACTGCATTTTATTGGCAGAAACCTTACAGATGCAACAGAACTACTAAAGAAACTGCTTACACTAAGCTTGTCCGTCCTTTTTTGGAGTATTGCTGCCTAGTGTGGGATCCTTATTAGGTTTGACGGAGGACATCGAAAGAGTCCAAAGAAGGGCAGCTCGTTTTGTATTGTCACAATACAGGGGAGACAACGTCACGGAAATGAAACAGGGTCTGGGATTGAAATCATTACAACAACGGCGTTTAGCGCCAACATTCTCCTCCGAATGCGAAAATATATTCTTGACTCTCACTTACATAGGTAGAAATCATCATCAGAATAAAATACGAGAATCAGAGCTCGAACGGAGAGATTCAGGTGTTCTTTATTCCCGCGCGCTATTCGAGAATGGAATGGGAGATAAATAGTATAAAGGTGGTTCGAAGAACCCTCTGCCAGGCACTTAAATGTAAATGTAGATACTCGCCGCACTGTTTCTGTCTATGGTTGATGGGGTGCACCAAGTGCATTCGGTTTGTCACCAACAGCATGAGTTCCTCTTCACTACTCAACTACTATCGCCGTCATCCAACTAAGGCATATTTTTAGTAAATGCGCTATCGCACCACGAACCACTTGCCATGTTAGCTGCTTCAACTGAACCGACTGACGAAGCAGAAACGATAACCTAGTATCTGACAGACGTCGGTGGCGGTGCGAACTGCACAGCTGTCACTCGACATCTGTCACGTTACGTAACGTGGCATAGAGCGACCGCGGTGTGAAATGGCCTTGAGTATTATTTGAGCTTGTTCACCATCATATGCCATGTAGTAATCTATGCTATGAGCTGCAAAAACATTTCAGACTGTATTATTATACGTCGTAGAAAAGTGTTTATCTAAGGCAAACTGTAGCAGATAGAAGGCTACATATTATCACTAATTACTGTTGTCTTACATCACCATTTACGGTATGTTAATATAGATAGCTATTATTTTATAAAACCGACACTATTTAGGGCCTTAAATTTACAACTGACTGATAGCCATTTTTGCAGATCAGTTTTTTAGAGTGTGCAGTATTAAAAATATACTTTGTTCTATAAAATACGTCAAAATAAGGGGGGGGGGGGACTTAAAAAGACTTGATAAAACTGAAACACAGGATACAACTCAGACACACCATCAGTTTATTTTATTTTATTCTATTATTTATTTATTTTTGTGAGCGTTTGGTACATATTTGTGTCTGCTTTCTTGATCCTCCCGCTTATCAAAGACAGGTAACTGAAAAATTGTCTTGCCATTCGAAGGGTTTTTTTTTTGTTTGTGAAATTTAGACCTTAAATTCTCTATACAGTATGTGAAATTTGCCTTCACACTTTCTCTTCAAAGACCTTTTTAACCCCTATTCGTTTAGCTTGCCTCACACGAATATTTGCTCTCTTTTCAGGTTATCTAAAGCACCTGCAGTTATAATTGATGCTTCAACGCTAAACTTTATGTTTGCCGTTCTGTTTTGTGAACAAATACTACCGCTATTGCGTGTTTCCAACTACTACGCGCAAATGGTGCTTTATTTTTGACTTCTCTTGACGTCCTTCAAGTGGGAATGCACTTACATATTTGACTGTATGTCACGTCACTGACGTCGACGTGACTTTGTCCGCCGTGTGAATTGAGCCTAAGAACCACCCCCCCTCCCCATGTAATTTATTGAATGTCGGAAATGTAGCGACTTTCTAGGAATTTTTCATGTTCAAACTAGAGACAATTTAAGTTCTGGTCACCCTATTGCCTCCGTGTGTGTCCTAATCTCTCTGATCTTGATATTGAGTTCACTAAGGAAGAAGCAATATATTGGTTGTCTCATCATGAAAAGTACGCTCTCGGAACTTTGACAGAGGGCCGTACCGGTATACAGAACGTCTCTTTTGCAGCGTCTCCCACTGGAATTTCTTAATCACCGTGACGCTTTCGTGCTTATTAAATGAGCTCATAACGTAGCGTGCTGCTCTCCGTTGGATCGTCTCTGTGTGTTCCATTAATCCTACCTGGTACGGATCCCACAATTATGAGCAATACTCAAGCGCTGACCGAACGAGTTTTGTAACCTACTTCTATTGTTGACGGACTACCTTTCTTCCAATAAATCTCAGTCTGGCACCTGCCTAACCTGCGATTAATTTTATACAGTCGCTCCATTTCAAATCGCCCCTTATGTCTTCTCCCAGATATTTTATGGAAGTAACTGTTTCCAGTGTTTGTCCAGCTATTGCGTGGTTATATAGTAAATGATCTTTCTTTCTTTGTAAGTGCAGAACTTCACACTTGTCTATGTTGAGGCTCAACTGCCATTACCTATGTCCTCCTGCTTTTCTTAGCCCTTTTCAGTACTGCAACTTCTCAATACGCTAAAACATCACCCGCAAAAGCCTCATTGGACTTCCGGTGCTATCTATGTGGTCATTTATATGTAAAATATATTTACACTCCTGGAAAATGAAAAAAGAACACCATGAATCGTCAGCGCAGCAGAGTGAAATTTTATTGACACTATCTCGAGGATGTGTACAACACTCGATCACGCAGTCAGAACCATACGAACGTGAATACAGTCACCAAAGCGGGCACAATGTCGACGCTCGTATCTTGTGTACTCTCCTTTTGCAGCAATGCAGGGTGCAACTTTCTCACGAAGACGATCCTAGAGGTGCCGAATGAAGTCTCACGGTATGGCCTGCCATGCAATTTCGATCTGTTGCCTCAGTTGGACCAGATCTCGTACCGGTCGTGTAGACCGCGCCAAGATGACGTTTCAACCGGTCCCAGACATGCTCAATGGGGGACAGATCTGGGCATAATGATGGGCAGAGTAGATGACGTACACCTAGAAAAGCACATTGGGTGGTACGGGATACGTGTGGACGTGCATTGTCCTGTTGGAAAAGCATATCGCCTTGTTGGTGCGTAAAAGGTGCAGACGGGTTGAATGACTGAGTGTACCGTGCACTGTTCAATTTTCCCACGACGATCGCCAGAGGAGAACGGCCAGTGTAGGGTATGGCTCCCCCCACCACGATGCCAGGTGTCGGCCCCGTTTGCCTCTGTCGCGCACACTCCAGATTTTCGCGCTCCTCTACACGACGCCACTCACGCGTACGACCTTCACTGGCACCGAGGCAGCGACGAATCTTACCACTGAAGACGACACATCTCCATTTGTTCCTTCATAAGCGCCTACCGTGACACCACTGGAGGCGGGCTGAACGATGTGGGGGCGTGAGCGGAGGACACACTAACGGCACACATGATCGGGCATCACTGTGAGGGGAGACATATCCTACACTCACCACTCTCCTCTAGTGATCGTCTAGAGAACATTGAACAGAGCACGGTACACTAAAAACAACATTTAACCATTTTTGCTACCACTCATGCACCATGCTTTTCCAACAGGACAATGCACGTACACATGTACCCCGTACCACCCAACGTGCTCTTAAAGGTGTACGTCAAATATCCTGGCCAGCACGATCCACAGATCTCTCCCCCATTGACCGTGTCTGGGGCCGGATGAAACGTCATGTTGGGCGGTCTGTATGAGCGGCACGAAATGTGGCCCAAGTGAGGCACCAGGTGGAAATAACATGGCAGGCCATTCCAGATAACCACATTCGGCACATCTACGATCGTCTCATTGGAAGAATCACAGCTTGCATTGCTGCTAAAGGAAGCTATACACTGGTACACTGCGGACTCTGTGCTGACTGTACTCAAGTGCGTACGGCTCTGCCTGGGTGATCGTGTGTTGTATACAACCTGAAGAATGTGTCAATAAAAGTTCCCTCTGCTGGGTCAACCAATTCATGGAGTTCTTCTTCCATTTTCCAGGAGTGTATATGTGAAAAACAATGGTTCTACAACCCTCCCCTGGGGCATGCCTGAGATCACTTTAACCTCTGAAGGCTTCTCGCCGTTGAGAATGACATGCTGCTTTCTGTTAGCTAAGAACGCTTCAGTCCAGTCACACAATTGGTCTGATATTCCATATGCTCGCTCTTTGTTCATCCTGTGATGGTGCGGTACGGTAACGAACGCCTTGCGTCTACTCCCCTTAGGATCTCGTGGATGAAAAGCGCGAGTTGTGTTTGACATGATCGTTGCTTTCGGAAATCATGTTGATCCCTACAAAGGAGGTTTACGGTCTCCAGATATTCATAATATTCGAACATAAAACGTGTTCCATAAATCTACATCTGCCCGACGTCAGTGACAGTGACAGTCCTAAACTGATCGACGATTTTTCTCGTAAACAGGACTGACCTGCGCTTTTTTTCCAATCCTGTGTAACACTTCGCTCCTCTAGACACCTTCGGTACACTGCTGCTAGAAGGGGGAGGAAGTTTCTTCGCATACTCCATGTAAAGTCGAATTGGTATCACATCAGGTCGAGCGGTCTTTCCTCTATTGAGCGATTTCAATTGCTACTCTATCCCCCTGGCACATATTTCAATATCAGCCATTTTCTCATTCGTGCAGTGGTCTAGAAGAGGAACTACGGTGCAATCTTCCTCTGTGAAGCAGCTCAGGAAAAAAGAAAAAAAATTCAAAATGTTCAAATGTTTGTAATTCTATGGGACTTTACTACTCTGGTCATCATCCCCTAAGCTTGCAAACTAATTAAACTAACTTATGCTAAGGACAACAAATACACCCATGCCCGAAGGAGGACTCGAACCTCCGACGGCGAGCAGCGGTGCGCTTCGTAGCTACGCGTCTTAGAACGCTCGGCCACTCCACGGCTGCAACAATATTTCGGCCTTTGGGTTTCATCCTCTGTTTCAACACCACTATGGTCACAGAACGTCTGGATGTCTGGTTTCGACCTGTTTACCGATTTGACGTAGGACCAAAATTTCTTAGGATCTTATGCCAGGTCGGTACACAACTTTTTTCTTATAGTCTTTGAACGCCTCTCGAACGGCAGTCCGTACGATAATTTTGGTATCATTTAATGTTTGCTTTTCTGTAAAACTAAGACTACGTCTATATTTGCAGTGAAGTTCGCTTTTCTTTCGTAACAGTTTCCTAAGTTGTTGAACCGCGGTGGAACTTTCCCCTCTCTCATAATTTTACGGTGCACTTGATCTTCGTTCTCAGTTGCTCAACACTGTCAGTGTTGTAACTATTATGTTGAGCACTCAAGTACTCTGAAATCTGACCCCTTTCGATTTTGCTAAATAAAATCTTCCTATGTTTCTCGTTATTTCTGTATACAGCAGTATTCATTGATGCTACTATGGCCTAATGATCGCTAATTCCCTGATGTATGCTAACCAAATCGAAAAGTTCGGATCTATTAGCCATCAGCATCTCTAACATGTTATCTCTAATTTTCGGATATAGTACTTAGAACGATATCGCTGGATTCACTGTCCCTGCCACCCGTCTTAAACACATTAGTCTTCCAGTCTATATCTGGTAAGTTAAAGTCTCCACCTAAAATTATAACGCGACTAGGAAATCTAAGGAAAATATTTGGTAAGTTTTCCCTCAGCCAGCCGCGGCGGAGCGGCCGAGAGCATTGAGGCGTTTTGCTGCTATGCGCGAGGCCGTTCCCATCGGGGGTACGAATCCCCCCTCGGGCATGGATGTTTGTGCTGTCTTTAGTATAAGGTAGTTCATAAATAGTTTGTAACTTTAGGGACTGATGACCCAGCAGTTAAGTCCCATTAGCTTCACAAACATTTGATTTTTTTTTCTCTTTTCCCTCTCAGAGGTTATGCCACTATCCCTGCTGATCCAGGTGATCTACAACAATTTCCAATGACCATGTTCGAGCCACTTTACAGGATGTGTTCGAAAAATCATAGGCTCGTAGTACTTAAAGGGGAAAGACATGAGGTAACTCTTAAAAGTAGTCATATCCATGCAGTGACTGACAAAACCGATCCGCCTGCGAATATATGTCCTTTTCATTACTGTTACAACGCAAAACATCTTTTGACAATAATGAATTTACAACAATATAACCCGTACATTTGCAATGTCTAGTGAGTGTTTTTAAAAACATTCCTGCATTGCTTAGTTATCACGTCGAGTGAGATCAGTAGTACACATATTAAACAGGCAAAAAAAGTAAGAAGATAGGTAAAATTGGTGAAATTGCCATCTTAAACACCAGAGACTGGAGAGGACTATAAGTTGTCTCGTTTTAAGTGTTCCCAGACAATTTCTTCAGAAGAACGGAGTTATTATTGTACATGTTTGGTGTTCGCGCAACCGGAAGGATGAATGAGAGACGTTTCCTTTCTTCCGCGTATTGATATCGTGTGACTACAATTGTAAAACGGATACTACAGGAGTTTCTAATCTTCGTGTTCGAACTAAGTATCAAGAAAGAGTTGAGAGAACGTGGTGAGGTCAAGGCAGATGGTCGAGATAAACACGAATGCTATCCAACGAAACAAAATCTCTCAAAGGCCAGAGTATACCCTTTACCTATCTGAAGAGCTGGTCAAACTTCACAGAATATATAAATCGAGCGACAGCAAAATTGGCTGCACAGCATTCTGTGACATTTTTAAGGTACTTTTAACATTTCGTTTGGTTACCCACGAAAAGATATATGTAGGAATTATGATTACAGTATACCGTACATTTCAGTAACAAGAGAAAAGGCAGCAACATGTACAGACACATCACTGACGAAACCAATGGGTGAAAAACAGACAGATAAGGAAGTTCACCTACCTTGAAGTGCAAAATTTATTATCTATTTATTTAGACCTAAGGGACCAAACTGCGTTCATTTGTTACAACTTATGTGACAAATTACTGTATCATGTTTTCATTCTTTCTTTGGTGGTGAACATGTTCACATTAATATAATCTTCTAAATCGAGAAAGGAGACATATCTCACTTACTGCCCAAGTAAAAAAACTCATCTATCACATTTATTGTTATCTAATGTAATTCCTGATTTTCTAAGACTGCATTCCATTACACTTGTTTGGTCTTGTTGATGTTCATCTTATACGCTCCTTTCAACACACTGTCCACTCCGTGCAATTGCTCTTCTAAGTCCTTTGTTGTCTCTGACAGAACTACAATGTCTTCAGCAAAACACAATGTTTTTATTTATTCACCCTGAGCTGTAATTCCTTTCCCACAGTTCTCTTTGCTTTCCTTCACAGCTTGCTCACTGTACAAATTGAATAACATTGTACACAGGCTATGACACATATACTGTCACTAATGTAGTGTATGATACACTATACCTATTGTCTGGTGGAGGATTTGGTTGATTTGCCATGCGAACAAACCTTAGTGGTTCTTATTCGAGAGCCACTTCCTTTCGGCTGTTGTTAAAATGTTTGTGCGGAATTAACTTTCATTCCAGGTCCCTTCCTTGTATCTCTCTGTCACAAACGAACGTTAACAACACAACACACACTCAAAATTTGCACAGGAACACGCTGTGGCGATAAAAAGTACCTAATCATAAAAGTAGAAATCATTTTCTCCCCTTTATTGAATGGTTGCATCTAATATAACTGACTTTCTGCAAGTTATTTTATAAAAATTCAGAGAAATGAAATAGAAATACGTTTGAAACAATGGCTTAAGTCGACCACCAGAGAAATTCTCATCCAAACAACTTCTTAATAGTTTCGGGACGAAAACTAGGATTTTTTTTCAAGCAGGTGATAAGCCTAAGCTCCTTTAGTTACAGCCAAGTGTAATTTATGGTCAGTTGGTTAATGTGGCGGGAAATTAAATTACACTTGCGAATCATGCAGCACAATTGCTGCCTGTTTATATTTATTTGAATTTAGACGTTGTTCAATGTCGCTCTTCATGCCTTTACACGTGCAAAACCCTGTGATCAAAATGTTTAAATGTTTGTCAATCTATCGGACCAAACTGCGTGATCATCAGTCCGTAGCGTACAAACTTCTTAAACAAAGGTAAACTAACGTAAGGTTTACTAACATAAGGGAGGGAGGACTCAACCTCCGACTGCGAGCTACCGCGCGCTCCGCAGCGAGGCACCTTAGACCGCTCGGCTACTCCATCGCAGCAAAACCCTGTGTTATAAATGGTGCAGTGAACATAAAAATGTAACCATCTTTTCTTTGTATATACGTATCTACAATAAAAGATAAAGCACAAGCATAAAAAATTAGTATTTGTTGATTCATGCATTATTGTCATGGCTTGATTAAAAAAACTCTTTAAATTGTAAGTTCTAAGCCATAGGTTAAATATTAATTTTTTGGTAATACAGCAGTGGAAACACACTTTCGTTTCGGCATCTTAAATCTCTCACGGAGCTGCCGAAATTAAGTACATCATCACATTCCGATTGCCAGTGAGACTGAGTCACTGAGAGAATGTAATCGGATTCGCATTGTCAAAGTGTGACACGAGAAACAAAACAATATCGGCACTTTGGCCATTTAGTTTATTCGTTTTCCGTAACGAATTTTGTCCATCGATAACGTTGACATGTACATAATTATTGTTGAAATCATATTTAAGTGCATGGCAGAGGGTTCGTCGAACTGCTATGCTGATACGAGGCGCGTCCAGAAAGTAAGTTCCGTTTCAATTTATCTCCGCTGCAGCACTGCGATTGTAGTTCCGCACATGCGCTGTAGACGATGCGATGTGTATCAAGGAGAAGAACGTGCGCCATTTGGAGATCGCTGTCAGTTACGTACCCTTTGTTGTATTTGTTTGAAATGTCGGCGTTGATTGAAAATCCCACCGCCTGTGAAATCAGGTCGGTGATTCGGTTTCTGAATGCGAGGAAAGTGAAACCAAGTGAAATTTATCGGCAATTTTGCGATGTTTACGGACCAAATGCGACGAGTGATTCGATGGTGAGAAGAAGGGTCCGACAGTTCAATGGCGGGCGTAGTGATGTGCACGATGAAGAACGAAGTGGGCGTCCACCTTTGGTTGCAGAAAAACTGGTTCACGCGATTGATGACAAGATCCAGGAAAACCGTAGGTTTACAATTAGTGCTCTCGCTATGGACTTCCCCCAAATTTCATGTTTCCAACTGGTTGAAGACACAGGCGGCAGATTTCTATGAAGAAGGTATACAAAACCTGGTACCACGCTATGACAAATGCCTGCAAAATTTCGGTAGTTATGTGGAAAAGTAGTTTAAGAGTTGTAAAATTTTGTGCAATAAAAATTTCTTCTGTATCTGTGTACAATTTCATTATATTACCAAACGGAACTTACTTTCTGGACGCGCCTCATATTTCACTATCGTTCCATTCTCTAATAGCGCGGTGGAAAAGAAACACCTGAATATTTCCGTTTTCGATCTGATATCTCTTATGTTATTATGATGATCTTGTCTACCTATGTAAGTGGGTGCTAACAAAATATGTTTACATTCAGAAGAGAAAGTTGGTGAAAGAAATTTTGCAAATAGATCTCGCAGCAACAAATAACGCATTTCTTTTAATGATGTCCACCCCAACTCGTGCATCATTTCCGTGCCACTCTCTCCCCTATATCGCGATAACACGAAACGAACTACCCTTCTCTGGACTTTCTCGATATCCTTTGTCAGCCCCATTTGGTGGGGATCCCACAATGCGCAGCAATACTCCAAAATAGGACACACGAGAGTGGTTTAGGTTGTTTCTTCAGTAGAAATGCTGCATCTTCTAAGTGTTCTGCCAATGAAACGTTACCTGTGGTTCGCCTTCCCTGTGATATTTTTTTGTGTTTTCTCTCATAGTTGTTCATGATTGTAAATCCTAAGTTTTAACTGAATTTACGGCCTGTAGATTTGACTGATTTATCATACACGCCTATATGAAGTTTAACGGATTTGCTTTAGTGCTCATATAGATGACTTCACACATTTCATTATTTATGGTCAAATGGAGATGTCTTATCTAAATAATTTTGCAGCTGCTTTTGATCTTATGGTGACTTAAATGAGGTTACAGGACAGCATCATCCGCAAACAGTTTATAAAGATAATGAACAGTAGGTGCCATATAACACTTCCCTGGGGAATACCAGATATCACTTCTGTTTTACTCGATGATCTTTCGTCATTTATTACGTACTGTGTCCATTCTCACAGGAAATCGCGAATTCAGTCGCATAAGCTTTGACGATATTCCATAAGAATGTACTGTAATTTGATTAGATGCCGCTTGTGAGGTGCAGTGTCAAGAGCCTTTCCGAAATGTAAAAATATGGAATCGATTTGAGATCCCTTGTGGATAGCACTTTCAAGTAATGTAAGCAAAGAGCTGTGTTTCACAAGAATGATACTTTCTGAATCCATATTGACTATGAGTCAGTCGGTTGATCTCTACGAGGTACTTCATAATTGTGGAAAGTATGTGTTCTAAAATTCTGCTGCAATGATAGAGGCCTGTAATTTTGTGGCTCACTACTATTGCCTTCCTTGAATACCGGAGTGACGTGTTCAACTTTCGAGTATTTGGGCACGGATCTTGCACTAAGCGACAGGTTGTATATGATAGCTAGGTATGGAACTATTGCATCAGCATACTCTGAAAGGAACCTAATTGGTATACAATCTGGAACGGGAAACTTGCTTTTATGAAGTGATTTGTTTTAATACGCCAGGTATATCTATTTCATGTTGACAGCTGTTCTTGATACGAATTCTGGAATATTTATTAGTCTTCTGTATTGAAAGAAATTCGGAAACCTGCGTTTAGTAATTCTGCTTTATCAGCACTGTCATCAGTGACGTCAACGTTGCTGTCACATAGTGAAGGTGCTGATTAAGTTTTGCTACTGGTACACTTCCACCCCCATGAACCACAGACATTGCCGAAGTGGGGCGGCTTGCGTGCCTCAACGATACAGATAGACATACCGAAGGTGCAACCTCAGCGGAGGGGTATCTGTGGAGAGGCCAGACAAACGTGTGGTTCCTGAAGAGGGGCAGCAGCCTTTTCAGTAGTTACAGGGGCAACAGTCTGGATGATTGACTGAGCTGGCCTTGTAACATCAGCTAATGTGGATTTGCCACACAGCTACTGCGAACGGCTGAAAGCAAGGGGAAACTACTGCCGTTACTTTTCCCGAGGGCATGCAGCTCTACTGTATGAATATATGATGATGGCATCCTCTCGGGTAAAATATTCCGGAGGTAAAATAGTCCCCCATTCGGATCTCCGGGCGGGGACTACTCAGGAGGATGTGATCATCAGGAAAGACAACACTGGCATTCTACGGATCGGAGCGTGGAATGTTAGAGCCCTTAATCGGGTAGGAGAATTAGAAAATTTAACAAGGGTAATGGATAGGTTGAAGTTAGACATAGTGGGGATTAGTGAATTTCGGTGGCAGGATGAACAGGATTTCTGGTCAGGTGAGTACAGGATTATAAATACAAAATCAGTTGGGAGTATCACAGGAGAAGGACTGATAATGAATAAGAAAATAGGAATGCGGGTAAACTACTATGAGCAACACAGTGATCGCATTATCATTGTCAAGATAGATACGAAGCCAACACCAAGGTTTATATGCCAGCTAGCTCTGCCGATGATGAGAAGATTGAAGAAATGTATGAGGAGTTGAAGGATATTATTGAGACAATTAATGGAGAAGAAAACTTAATAGTGATAGGAGACTGGAATTCGGTAGTAGGAAAAGGAAGAGAAGGAAAAATAGTAGGTGAATATGGACTGGGCAGAAGGAATGAAAGAGGAAGTCGCCTGGCAGAATTTTGTACAGAACATGATTTAATCGTAACAAAAACCTGGTTTAAGAATCACAAAAGAAGGTTGTATACGTGGAAGAGACTAGGAGACACCGGAAGGTATCAGATAGATTTTATAACGGTAAAACATAGATTCCTGAACCATGTTTTAAATTGTAAGACATACCCAGGGGCAGATATAGACTCTGAGCATAACTTATTGGTCATGAACTGCAGAGCAAAACAAAGATAACGGAATGCAGTCTTAGAAAATCAGGCGATGCTGAAGGAATTAGATTAGGTAACGAAACAATGAAGGTGGTAGATCAGTTTTGTTACTTGGGTAGTAAAATAACATATGACGGTGGCAGTACAGAGGGTATAAAATGCAGAATGGCAATGAGAAGAAAAGTATTTTTGAAAAAGAGAAATTTGCTAACATCGAATATTAATGTAAGTGTAAGGAAGTCTTTTCTGAACGCATTTGTGTGGAGTGTTGCCTTGTACGGGAGTGAAACATGGACGATAAGCAGTGCGGACAGGAAGAGAATAGAGGCTTTTGAAATGTGGTGCTACAGAAGAATGCTGAAGATTAGGTGGGTAGATCGCATAACTAATGAAGAGGTACTGAACAGAATTGCTGAGAAAAGGAATTTTTGGCATACCCTGACTAAAGAAGGGATCGCTTAGTAGGACACATTCTTAGACATCGGGGAATGGTAAATTTAGCATTGGAGGGAAGTGTGTGGGGTAAAAATCGCAGAGGGAGACCAAGAGACGCGTATAGTAAGCAGATTCAAGTGGATGTGGGTTGCCGTTCTTACGAGGAGATGAAAAGGCTTGCTCAGGATAGAGTAGGGTGGAGAGCTGCATCAAACCAGTCTCCGGAGTGAAGACCATAACAACAAACAACTGGTATACTCTACATATGACCAGAATTACTTTGGACTTTCTACCGGTAATTTTGGTACTTAGTTTTTAAATATTACGTAGCATAACACAGAGGACAAAAATGAAATGCTACTTGCTAACAGCCGCGCGGGAGTAGCCGAGCGGTCTGGAGCGCCATGTTGCGGATCGCGAGGACCCCGTCGGAGGTTCGAATCCTCCCTTGGGCATCGATGTTTGTGTTGTCTTCAATATAAGGTAGTTTATAAGTAGCTTGTAAGTTTAGGGACTGATGACCCCACAGTTAAGTCCCATAAGCTTAACAAACATTTGAACATTTTGAACTTGCTAATAAAATAGGACAAAGACAAAATCTGTTGGAAGACTGGTTGGAAAACGGTACGACACAATACTGTCAATACGGAACGACTGGTCGCTTTAGCTAATGAACTAATGACAAATGAATAAAATAGAAAAATTGTTTAAATGCAAGAAAAAGTTATTAAATAAAAATGCATTTTACAACATAGTAAAATTTAAAGAAGCTTAGTGAAAATATAATCTCCTCGTATTTACTCTTTTTGTAAATTCGTCTAACAAAGTGTTTTTCAGCTTGTGGGTCATGACCCTCAGGGGGATCGCAAAGTCTTGCTCGGCGGGGGAGGAGAGGGGGGGGGGGGGGCGGGGGAGTCGCCGTCATAGGAGGAATTAGTTGCACAAATAAGACAACCAGTCCAGTGCATGTCTAGGTACTAGGGGTTGGCAATACGAAAATTGCCTGAGAAAAGTGAAATTTATTTTATACTAAAATTACGTACCGTAATTCCTTGTTATCACCAATCCTGATTGGAATAGAACAGACTTTTTACAACAAATACGCCATGTTAACGACGAATAAACGCAAATCTTGAAAACTGATTTCAGGAACCAATCAATAGCTAAATTAACGGGAGACAGTATATATTTAGAATTTAAAAAAAATAGTTCTTTAGAAATTTTCTCTGTAGTGGAAGCATAATTCACTTTCGAATCTTACCTGCAACTCGAAACACTTGTCATGCAATATTTATTTTTTGTGTCGAAATTAATGTAAAAATAGGATACTGTGTTCCATTCCGGAAAACAAATTGAAAAATTCACACTATAACCGGCCTCGTGGGGTTTCCTACTGTGGGGTTTCGTACAAGGGTTCCGCAGGTAGATTACCAGTCCCTATCAACCGGTTCCCGAACAAGGTGTTTGCGAACAGAGCCTCCCCAACGACGCCTAGATACAAGGCCTGTGCGCTGCCTGCCAAGAGTAGTCATAACACAGACAAACTATTTGTCTTATGTAGCTTTGTGCTGATTTTGGGAATACGTACACCTTACACACTGTGTTTAAGAATGTTATCTATATGATTCTACGTTCAGATTTTTGCTGCTATGAGACAAAATGCCTAATATGAATCGTCCGATTCCAATATCGGTAAGATATCTTACAATAGTTCATAAATATCTTATACCAAAACTCATATAAATAACATGTGCAACATGTACGTATTCCCAAACTCAGTACAACGCTACATAAGACAAATAGTTGGCTTGTGTTATGACTACTCTTGGCAGGCAGCGCACAGGCCTTGTATCTAGGCGGCGTTGGCATCAAATGTTCAAATGTTTGTAGAACTTATGGGACTTAACTACGGGGTCATCAGTCCCTAAACTTACAAACTACTTACGAACTAGCTAATACTAAGGACGGCACAAATATCCATGCCCGAGGGGGCATTCAAACCCCCGACCGTAGTGGCCGTGCAGACCGTGACTGGAGCGCCTCAGTCCCCTCGGCCACCGCGGCCGGCGGCGTTGGCCTCCCCCACTGCCTATCTCCTCCAGTCGCTCACCATCAGTGCAGGTGTTGTCACCGTTTCTCAGACTCATTACATTTACGTGCAACACATCTTCCGGAAGACGAAAAACGAATTTCGTACACCGTTTTTACATTTCATAGCCTGAAGCGGATTTCCCAGGCCACTTTAATATGGCTACTGAAAAACAGATGGTTCAGTCCCTGATTTAAGTCATTAGATTAGTTTTTCGTTCCGTAGATCCATGTTGAGGAGATCCTCGTGGATGTCGAACATGTCAAGAAACAAAATTTACAAGCTGAATAACAGATGAATAATAGATAATACTAATAATATAAATACAGATACATACATTTTTAAAGTCTTTTTGTTCTTTTCTTTGTTGAGGAGATCCTCGTGGATGTCGAACATGTCAAGAAACAAAATTTACAAGCTGAATAACAGATGAATAATGGTTTATTTTTATTTTATTTTTTATTTTATTTATTTATTTATTTTATTTTATTGATAATATAATGATACTAATATAGTATAGGTACCGTTACATGCATCATTTGGTACAGTTCATAAATTCATTAATGGAGTGGAAGGAGTTGGCCAGTAGAAAGTCTTTTAGGTTCCTCTTAAACAGATCTTTATTTATAGCTTAAATACATAGATTCATTGCTAACTCTAATATTTATACTTCTCTTTCACTGCACAAAATGTCAAATGTTCAAATGTTTGTGTAGCTTATAGGACTTAACTACGGGGTCATCAGTCCCTAAACTTACAAACTACTTCTCAACTAGCTTATCCTAAGGACGGCACAAATATCCAGGCCCGAGGGGGGATTCAAACCCCCGACCGTAGTGGCCGTGCGGACCGTGACTGGAGCGCCTCAGTCCCCTCGGCCACCGCGGCCGGCCACAAAATGTCACTTTGTACATATCTGCCGATTATTCTTAACAAGAAAATACAATCTGACAAGCCAAGAACGTTTCAAAAACGGTTGCTTTTACATGGGCACGAAAATCGATTGTGAAACTGGAAAACGCTTTACGGAGGTGGGTTTCCAGAATCAATTTTGGAGTGTTTAGATTACAAACCAAAAGCGGATTTGGCAAATCGGTTTACGAATTCCGGTTTTAGGAGCACATGTAAACCGGGTGCCAGCCCGTCCATACACGCAAACTAGCGAATTTTGGGGGCGGCAAATTCCGCTTTGAGCGGCGAACCTCGTGCTCTGGCGGTGCTGCTTACTTTGCTGTTGCGCTGCGATTCCAGGAGTGATCAATTCCAGGTTATTGCACATAGACAGAGCAACAGGCGAGAGACAAGAAGAAAGTCAATGTTACATGCATTCTCTTTTACTCTTAACAGAATTATGCCAGTAAGAGTTTAATGAATAGCAGTTTGCAACAGTCATCCCGTGATTAAGGCGGCCAACTTTTTCAAACCTCAATGCGGGACATTTCAAGGATGTGATGGAGGACTAAGATCACGAGACTCATTGTGCCAGTTATTCTGAATCTGGGAAAGAAATTTAGGCGAGGAGAGTAGGCCTACTGGTTTACTTTTAAAGTAACGTATCCAACATGAGTGACATTTTATTCTTAATTTTCAATCTTTATTTACAGTTCATAAATATTTTCTCCTGCTCTTATTTTAAATTTTGTCTCTGACCATTTTTACATATTCTTTCCGTGTTACGTTTCTCCGACCACTTTCGTTGTCTGAACTACTTTTCTTTGTGCCAGCTCTTAGAGCAGCGTGTTCCACTTATTTTGGTAAGTAGCTCACATCGCCCAAAGAATTATTTTTTGCAATAAACTCGAATTAAATTCGGTAAAAATTACTTTTTTAAAATAATTCGAACTACACTATTATAGAAGTTCTTGCGATGAAGTGCCGAGTTTAATTGTGCCTCACTACATGCAATACTCACTCACTTTCGGTGTTGCAATTTTAGAATTTCACCACCTTTTTATTTCTGAAGGAAATAAGAGTAATGCTGATATTGTATTTGCATGTCATATTTTAAATACGTTTATACAGACTGTGAGAATATTGCATCATGTTTGCCACATTGAGCACCGAAAAATATTCCATTACAGTTACTGAGATGTACTTAAGAAGGCACAGACAGAAAATATGCCAAAACAGATTTTTTTAAAGTCATCCTATCAAGGCTGTACCCAGCGGGGGGAGGGATCAGAGGGGTTGAAACCATCCCCCCCCCCCGAAATTTTCCAAAGATAATTATTTTTAAACATATAGGAATGGTATTTTCTCAAATTATAATTGATCTTCATAAGCAAATAACCAAGAGTTTCAAAACAGTGTCTTATTCAACTTAAAACGGACAAGTCAATATTTCATTATTTCCCCAGAGTCTAACATAAAGAGTCACGAAACTCCCGGTAGTTTTCTGCAACCTGGCGACTACAGCGCTGCCAAGCGGCCGGGTCGTAACAACATACCGAGAGGCGGGAAACCATTATGGATTAGATATGGAGTTGAACGACACGTTTAAAATGCGACTGAATTTCGGAGCTTATTGCGGCGCGATAAATTGTAAAACTAAGAAAATGTAAATATTCTCAAATATGAAAAGCTCTTACAATGTAGGATAAAATAAAGTTTGTTAAAATTTTAAGGATATATGGTATCAGTAACAGAGAGAGAGGTAACTAACCGTGTATTTTTCTTCAATGTTATTTTTGGTAGTCCACTGACAGGTTTAAAGAAGTCAAAACAAATTTTTGCACAGCAGTCTACTATTGGTGATGCAACAATGATAGTCGAAAGTTAAAAGGGATTTGTTTGTACAAATCTGGACGTCAGAGGTAACCTATCGTAAGTGCAAAAATGACGATTTTGAGGTTTTTATCGTATGTGGCTAGTTTAAGTCATACCTTCTTAGGGGTAGAATACTGAATGCATATATTTTACATAAAAGAAATTCATCGATGCGATACTATCGTATTTGCAACCTGAAACCAGTGGTAAACAATGGTAAATGACCATACGACAATTGACCTGAATATAGACCGCCACGCTCTTTATCGTATTGACTGATATGATGGTTTACGTCTAAGTGTTACGTTACTTCCGTATTGTTATACACATTGTAAATCACGTGCGAATAGCAGTGTGCTGTAGTTTTTGATGTTTGGAGGAGCATTTTATGACGGAATCGAATATTACAATGGATTCTATTAGTGGAAGAAGTAAAAGGATCGTGGAATTAGCGCTGAAGTTAGTACAGGTAAGCAGTACAAGTATTTCTAGTACTTCAAGAACTAATATTCTATTCTACAGTCTCATTACATCATCAGCTTACAACATTAAATCATTATGCGTAGCTAATATACATTTTAACATATTATTCATCATACTGGGATGTAACAAACATCTTTATGTACTGTACGTTCTGCGATTTAGGAGACAAATGATCTGGATGCTTTACCACCAGTCGACGGTAGTAATGTCGTCAAAAGAGAAGCGAATAATAATGATTTTAAGAGATTATATGTTGCCTCACACGTAATTGCAAAAAAAAAAATGTTGGTAGAAGAGTAGTTGTAGGGAGTGAGTTTAGGCGTAATGTGGCCAGTTCGTGGCCAGAGACTACAAGTTTCCAAAACATTTTTCTTAAATACTTTGAGTATTTCCGAAGCTTTGTCCAAAAAATTAATAGTGGACTTATTGAACCAGACCAGAGAGGAAAGAAAGTTCAACCAAACAAGTTGGATGAAGAAATAAGGGACGGTATCAGAAACCACATCAGGATGTTCACCACAATCGAGAGTCACTACAGCAGAGAGAAAACAGGTAGATTGTATATTGGCAGCCATCTCAATATATCAAAAATGTATTCTTTGTATGTCGAGCACTGCAAGGAAAACGAAATGAAGCAATAGTTAATTGCGAAGCAGTGGCTTTACCGTGACATATTTAACATTGAGTTTAATTTAGGATTCAAGGAACCTGCGACTGATACGTGTGATGACTTATGAGTTTCAGGTGAAACTCAAAAATGATATAACTGCTGAAGAAGCAGTCCAAATTAAATCAGATTACGGTGCCCACTTGTCAGAGGCAGTTATAAGATATAAAAAAAAAAAGATCTTAGACAAAAATCGCTTTGAACAACCTGGATCAAAAGCAAAGGTTGTCATGTTCGATCTTCAGAAATGTTTTCCGACACCTAACCTTACTAATTCCAATGCGTTTTATCTAAGAATGCTCTGGACGTATAATCTGACAATCCTTGATGCTTCAGATCAGAAATCCTATTGTTGCATGTGGGATGAAACAGTTGCAGGTCGTGGACCTAAGGAAGTGTCATCTTGTTTGCTAAAGTGGGCCCTAGCTAACCTGCCAAAAACCCAAACTGAGGAACTTACGATATGGATCGTAAATTCCCCATGATTATGTCATATTTTTGAATTCTTAGGTGTCTTCCTAATCTTAGTGATAAACCATAAATTCTTATTGAAGGGACACACTCATATAGAGGTAGATGGTGTACATGCTGTTATTGAACGTGCCAAAAGCAAACTGAGCCCAAATGAGATAATTGCTACTCCTTGGAATTGGCAACAGTTTGTTCGCAAGTGCAGATTCAAACAACTCATTGAAGTACACGACATGCAAATGGCAGATTTCAAAGACTTTGAAAAAGTTTATCGTCTGGAAAATATTTGGTTACCCAAGTTGTGCATCTACAAGTACGAGCAGAGAATTCAGGTTCTGTGTTCTATAAAAAAAAAAAAAAGCATTTGATGGTGAATTTCAGGAGATTGATGTGCAACGGCGAACAAGAGGGGCAGTATGGTCGGAAAAGCTTCCTTCTATACGAAATACTCTCAGACCTATTGCTACAGAGAAGTATAAAGATTTACAAAAGCTGCTTAGGTGGGTGCCTGAATCTTTTCACTATTTCTACCAAAATATACCACAGATTATGTCAACACAAACTGAAAAGGACACGGAAGGATATGAACATGATGACGTCATCAATTAATTGTACAAGGGAATTCTTTTTCTACATTTCGAATTTTGTCCTCAATTTGTTAATGAATATATGCTGAATTTGGACAGAAATGTCTGTCGTTGTCTCAGTTTTTAAAGTGGTTTAACCTTTGTTACTTTCTAGAGTAAGCTACTACGGTTGGAATTTATTTTGTTCAATTTACCTAAACTTTGCTGAGTGACTACTATTTGTGACTGCCTTTGTGAAAGGATAAAATTGTAACTTTTAATAAATCTACTGGTATTCAAAAAGTATGAATGCCTTTATTTCTTAATTTCAGAACCAATAATTCTCATATTCTTGTTCGTATTTCTTAGAATAATCCTGTGTAATATAAACATTTATAAACGTAAAAAGGAACGTTTATAAACATAAAAAGGCATTCAAATGAACAGCAAACCTAATGTAATAAGCACCTTGACAATATCGTATGTGTAAATAAAGACGGCTTCACAAATATATTTATGTGAGGTAAAATATCGTAAGTGCTGTTTCTCCCGTAACATTTCATAAAATATTTCTAAAAACGAAGTACATGTAGAGACTAACTAGAAAAGATATAAAAATTAGAGCTCTTCATGATTGAGTATTTGACTTATTCTACAGGTAGCAAAATCCGAGTCGCAGCAGCTTCTTTTTGCTCTCCTGTAAAGTCAGCGAAATGTTACATACGATAGGTTACCTCTGGCGTCCAGAAATGTAAACTAAAACGTAACTAACTGTAGTTTAACGAGTACAGACAAACTGAGATTTTAGCAGGAAAAGATTCTTAAAGATTTACCGTACCTTTACATTCCTGGAGAGTAGGTACGATGAAAACATGACAGGAACAGCACATGCAAGCCATCTGAACAAGAATAAAGCGAAAAGGGCTTTTATAAGACGTAACACTTAGTCTCTAAGAATGTAAAAATCGTGTCTAGTACCAGTATCAAACGTATTAAGATGTTCAGTTCGCTTCTTGTCTTAAACCGTTTTTGGATGATATGATTACGATCGTGCCAGTGTGAGCCGTATGTATTACAATGCACGGACATGCATGTTATTATTACAAACTGCCATAAACAGAAAACGGGATTTACGTTTAATAATGTGTTCGTAATTGTGTCACGAAATACAGTACCACGTTTAATGCCTAGGAAATATATAAACAACAGCAATAATAGATAATAAATTCTTCGTTTCGGTACTGCCATTTTCTGCTACTGAGCTTGCTACCCAGCCGCTTGGAGCGCTAGTATCGCTTCAGCTGTTGAATGGTTGCATTTTTTTTCCGTACTGAGTTTCGTGACTGTGTGTTTTAGACTGTGATTTCCCATCGAAGGACTGACAATATAGGTTCGTTCCATCAGCTGCCAGACGGCTACTTTCAAGCGCTAAGAAACAGGTGTTACTGCGCATGCGCAGCTATTATGACGTAAAAACCCTTGTTTGATACTTGCACTGCTGGAATGCTTTTAGCACTGTTTCTGAATGCAGGCGAAGGTGAGTTTAAAGGAATAATTAAAATACTTTCCTTTCTAATAACGAAAAAGTTTAAACGAGAAATATCTTATCTCAAGTGGGATTGCAGTGACTTCGAAATAATTGAAAAACACTAAAAACACACACGTATCACGTGATGGCTACCCCCACTCTAACTCAGACCTTTCTGCGCATGCGCAAATTGGCAGCTTGACCGTGCCAGAAATATTTTTTCGGGTAGCGTCTGACTGCTTGCGGCAACTGCTGGAACACCAAACAGCCACACTCCAAGTAGCCAGAAGCGGGAGAAGGCACTGCTGGAACAAAATTTCAGCGTTGCGCATGCGCGTCAAGCAATCTGGCAGCTGCTGGAACGAACCTTATGTAACCGAGAGTGCTAATGCGCATGCGCGAGCAGCGGGGACGAGCTGCACTATTGTTGTTATGATAACTTGAGGAACCGCCCCTAGCGCCGAAAACCGGCAATAGCTACAATGCGCACGTCACGATGTTTATTTATTTATTTATTTATTTTCCTATGGCTGCCAACATCTGCTATATAACAATCCGCGACTTCAGTAGCCTTTGCGCTGTTGTTTCGTGGATAACAAATACTCTACTACCGACTTATCTAGTAAGTTTTATCCCTATATGTTTTATTCTTATTACTGTACAACATTATGAATATGAAGACCTCGGGGGTAAATAATGAAAACCCTCAACTTCTGTATTTTTAATGTACAGTATTTGATGCAAATAATCATATCCGACAGAATGTTTCATTTTCTTCAAGTAGTACAAAGAAGATGCAGAAGTTGCCAAATATAAATATTAAAAAATATTAAAACATGTAATAGAAACTATTTTTCAAACATAAAAGTCGTCATACATCAGTACTTCATAAATGAGGGTTATCATTATTTTCCCCTGAGGTCTTCATATAATCGACCTTATGGTATACCGAAAGGTCATTTTCCTTTGTGTTGTATTATTGAAATTTGCGCTTTTGTGTCTCCAAAATGGTTGTGACTGGAATATTTTGTCTCATGGGAAAGTTGTTCGGATCTTCTTCGTGAGTAATTCCGTCTTCAAACATATTGATAGATTGGGCCCTTTTCGAGTTATTCTGATTTTCATTTGAGACTTCATCCGGCCCTAGGGACTTCACACTAGAGATAGCGAAAAATCTTGTTAACAAAGGTTGTTTGTCTTGCGATTGTTATCATTTCATAGACAATATTTTTTCCGTTAAACCAATGGTTTTTAAGTTATATCCGATTAACGATTTAGGTCATATAGCGGCACCCACTTCCGGTCGGCCGATTCCGCCCAAAAGTTGAACGACTTTCCGATTTTGATATAAGGCAGGTGTGCAAAATTTCATTCAAATCGGTTCACGTCTTTTTGAGTTAGAGAGTTTACACAGTCACACAGACACAGATACATACATCACTCCGTAAATGATTCAATTGGCTTCAAAGGATCCTGAAAGGTAAAGATCTGTCAAAAACCGGAGGTCGAAAAAATCGTGATCACTATACTTTCCAGTTATAATACTACATATATGAAAGTAAAAACTCGCTGACAGCTATTCTGTCAATTAATATGACAGCTCTGAGCGCGTTCGACGACCGAAACCCACAAGACAGTGAAGAAACAATAGCGCGGAAGTAACAAAACACGAACTTTATACAGGAGAGACAAGAAACCGTCTAGAATGCTTAAAACGGTACGTGACTTAGAAGTGCTATATTTGGATCGTGACACTGTTATTAAATATCTGATCATATTAGAAATTTTTGCCACTTTGATTTCTTAAATAAGCAATATACGCTTGGCTACGCATTTTCAGAATATTGTTGGCGTTTTTCTCCCAATCTTCAGGGGAAGCTTTAGATTTCCTTTTTCTGTCATTACCTAAGTCACCGCAATATTCTTAGCATTTACTTTCAACAACCTTGCGTCCTTCATCTCCGGTTAAGTTTTCCGAATTTTCTGATCCGCGATTAGCACAAATATGCTACTGCCTTTTCCATTGCCAACTGAATTACTTTTAGCATCCTTGCATACGGACAACCGTGATTCTAGGTAAAGAAATTTGGAAATTAATTTAGGAGCATCAGAGATTTAGCTCAGATTCGTGTATAGATGAGAATAACAATATCAATAATAGCCTATTATTAATAAAAACCAAAAGAAAAGCAGCACAGACAGTACTAAGTTTCATACTACTGTTATTTGGATACAGTTAGTAAAACATCTTTCTCATCTCTGTGACTCACTCTGAAAAAGGTATCTTCAGTGGCGGACTAAGGCTGTTGGAGGCCCGGGGTGGTGGCGAAACAAGGTCCGCCCCCCCCCCTCCCCTTAGTCCGCCACTGGGTATCTCCACTTTCATATGCTAAATTCAGCTAAGAAACAATTTCTTCCTCAGTGAAAATATCGTCTTGAGGCACGTTGTCCATTTTCATAAACTAAACAATAACCAAGGAGACGTTTTCGAAAACTGTAGTTCAGGAACCAGCGGTAAACAATGTGCTGCGTGCGCTTTCGCACTAACGCGGTATTGTTTAAATGTTTACCACATCCTAAACAATCTACTTACGCGCTATATTATTCTCTTGTAGATAGGCGGTAGTTACATCAATTTTTTCGCTGATTCAGATATGCGGTTTTGCTTGACTAATTACGCCGTATTGTTTCTTCACTAAACTATATATTTTAGGCAACATGGTCTATTTGCACTTTAGAACAAAGTAAAATAAATATTATGTGTAGCATGATTTGAAAATATGCAACAGGGAAAATTATTTTCGTAATTGAAATTAAAAATTATTAAGCTATCAACTTTGAAACTCTTTTTCTCAGATTGTCTAGAAATTATATGTTAATGCAAGAACATATTGATCTACAATAAATCATCTTATTTTTTAGACAAAATTCTCGAGTCTAATCATACTTTATTGTAATCCTAACTTATGTTTATAAAAGGGCAAAAAGCTTAAAATTGCCTAGAAATTTGTTATTTGACAATTTTTAACATTTTTTGAGGGAGGGCCCACGGACCCGCAGCCTGGTGACATACCCCCCCCACCCGAATTTTTTTTTTCTGGGTACGGCGTTGCATCCTATCACCAAATGCAGAATCAACTTCCACTGCTAGCGAATTTGTCATTTTGAAATAGTCATATGATGTGTATCGTTTTTTGTTGTTTTTAGTATGCCTTACCACCTTAAAACAAAATCAACTTGTAGTATTACATTGAAATTTTTATTCAGTAAACAATTTATCTACGACGCTTGTCACTGACCACAGCTTTCTCTGGCAGCTAATTACGTTCTTCATATATTTTTGATGTTCATCAATTTTTTACGAGCTGCCCAGAACGCGGTTGTGCACTTCGTCTTTCATGTTTTCTCGCTCGACGAGGTCGCACGTCAGGGATTTCTTCACCATTAATTGTAAGTGTATGTGAGATAGTTTTATTTGAGAAATATAATGAAAATATAATCAGTTCAGTTGAAATCTTTTACTCCGTTTAAAATGACTCACCTTTCAATATTTCATGAAGTGTTTCTATTTTTCCAGCAGTAATCTTGATTATGTAACATGATGCTTGGAGCCATTGTTGGACTTGTGTTTATAATTTACCAGAAACTTCTAGATATCATTATATATAACTTTCATGAATGTGCTTTTATAGTAATGCCTGCAAGAAAATCTTCGGAATTAAAAGAAATCCGATCGATTTAAACAATCTTTCGTCACAAAAGATAACTTAATATTTGTTTTTCTTTTTTCATGGTCATTCAGTTAGTACAATCCGCTCTAAGCAAACCAAGCATCATTTTACACAATGCAGCAAGAGTTTTACAGCCTCATCTGCTACATCCAGTCAACGTAATGCAAGTATTATAGTAAAAAAAGGTTATCCCGGAATCTCTTAGTCTCTTTGTGTAATATTGTGCTCAGGTGTTGCTTTTATTCCAAATTACTACCGCCGCTAAACTTTAAAGACAGATTCCGCCTCCTTTTTTGAGTCTGTTATTTATAAAGTTACTTAAATGTGTCAGATCCAACAAGTTACTTCCCTGTAATATTACAACGCTAGTGAAACTTTAAAAGCGGCCCCGAACATTAACAACCACTCCAACACCTGATGGGATTAAAGAAATATTACAAACTTTCACTGATAGCGAATTGGTCATTTTGAAATAGTCATATGATGTGTATCTTTTCTTTTTTTGTTGTGTTTTTTGTGTATTTAATATAAGAAGACTGTCATTTATTCGAAGGTGATGCATTGTGAAGTTAAAATGCAAGAGTGTGCCATAGCGGGCCGTAGACAAATAGTTTCAGCGTGTGCTCGTAGACCAAAAACTTTAAAATTGCTGGAATTCGGGATTCTTTTGCCATTTTGCGGGACTTTTCCAGTAATCACCGCAATGCGGGACGAGTCCAAATGCGGGACTGTCCCGCAGAATCCGGAACGGTTGGCCGCCTTGGCTGTGGTCACAGGGGCTCCGATAGCGGTGGGTTTTACCGACGACAGACATCGGCGGAAAACGGCCGATCGTTTCAAATCAGTACTCCACTATGGGCACGGTCACAGTGTAGCTGATCTCATCGCCCGAACGTAGAGACTTCGGACGACAGTCGGTGAAATACAAATCAGTTTGTTTTCTTCGGTTAAATCGACCGACGTGCTCACATGCTAGATATGGACAGTGAGAAACTAATGTGATTAGTGAAAGAAAGAAAGTGATTGTGGCACCCAGAGGACGATAAATATCGCAGTCTGTATATAATTCGGAATCTATGGTCTGCTGTTACAGTTTATTGAAAACCCTAAGTTGGTTAAATCCTTTATCAGAAACTTTAGGCGTGAATTATAAACTCAAAAAATGTGTTCAATCCGTGGTTGTCGCGTATGTTATTGTAGTGGTTCTCTTACGTTGTTTTGCATTGTGATAATTGGGTATTAGCTGTCCACAAACTATTCTTACTGGTTCTGGCGTTCTTTAACAATTCTGTTCTATGAAGTGACCTGCAAATGTGCTGTAGGCCTGCGTGTGCTTCCGCTTTTCAGTGGTTTCTTTATTCAAAATTATTCCTAATTTCACGCTTGTGTTTAACAGATATATTGAATGACAGTCATTGATGTTCAATGTACCGTAACTTCATTTCGTTCATCATAATCGCATGTTTCTGGGTGGCCTATAACTGTGTTCTTCATGGATTTAAATACTGCATCCATTATGTATTTTTATGCTTAGCACAACGCATTTTGAAATTTTTTCTCGATTTTAGTGTCTATGTTTACATAAATACATCGTGACGTTTCCCTGTGTGATTATGTGCAGCTCTTGTACAGTTGTAGTCTTTTCAAGGTTACTGTAATGACGGAAATCGTAGCATACATAATAAAATCTTGGCAACTTTTTAAATACTAAATAGTACGTCTGTCTATACTTGCAGGTATTGTGTCTGCTCCATTAAACTGGATATCACAACACAAAAATCGTCACTTTACACCGGTTTTTGTACACAGGTACGCCTAACTCACGATTATTATGTTGCATATTCTGAGTAACGGAAGAGGCACAATACCTTTAAGCAGCCAGAAAAAATTATGGTTTCTAACATTAGGATAAAACATACACCTCAATATTTATTCTGTCCAATTTTTCCGAACTTCATTAGCTAACCTAAAAAGGCAACTGCAGTGCAAGTGTATCACGAAATCACACATTTAAACGTCGAAAAAGTACCGTATGTATGTAAACAAATGCACTAGAAAATGCTAATAGAGCTCGGAATTAGTTGTGATAAGCAATAAACTTCCCTAACTGGTGTAGTTTTTCATTATTTAAAGCATGGAGATTAAATGGTGTATGTCTGCACAACTTCAAATAAATTCAGCAAAACTGTAGTATTGCTTGTCAATAATACCACGAAATATCACACGTATTTAATAGAAATTTCTCCTTTTACAGGTACCTCACATCAGTGGCGTAACTATGGGGAGATGAGTGGGATAGAACCCCCCCCCCTCCCCCATAACCCGAAAAAAAAGAAAAGGAAAGGAAATCGTATAACAGCAACCTGTTAAAGGTAAAGATTGGAAACTTGGGGTGTTTTACCATAAGATTTCATTGGATGGGAGTGAATTAGCTTCTTCAACGGAAGTGGTAGATGGTAGTCTGTCTGGAAACTGACTAAAATTTCGCTCGTCAAGCAGATCTATCTCCCCACAAAGCCACTGCCACTGCCTTACATATTCGTAAAGATTGTCCGGGAGAGCCATGGATGAAGGGCAACAGCGGATTGTGTTTTGCTCGACTTCAAAAAGGCGTTCGACGCGGTGCCACACTGCAGACTGCTAACGAAGATACGAGCTTATCACAGATTTCTGACTGGCTGGAAGACTTCCTAAGTAATAGAACGCAGTACGTTGTTCTCGTCGGCGAGTGTTCATTAGAGACGAGTGTATCGTCAGGCGTGCCCCAGGGGAGTGTGATAGGACCGCTATTATTTTCTATCTATATAACAGTCTTTAACTGACTGTAATAGCATACAGGATGACTTAGACAAAATTTCTAGTTGCGAAGAATGGCAACTAGCTCTCAATGTTGAAAAATGTAAGGTGATGCGCACGAGTAGGAAAAACAATCTTATAACGTTCGAATACAGCATTAGTAGCGAGCTTCTTGATGTTGTCGCGTCGTTCAAATATCTAGGCGTAACATTGCAGAGCGATATGAAATGGAACGAACATGTAAGGACAGTTGTGAGTAAGGCGGACAGCCGACTTCGGTTTATTGGGAGAATTTTGGGAAGATGTACTTCACCTGTAAAGGAGACCGCGTATAAAACGCTTGTACGACCTCGACTTGAGTATTGCTCAAGCGTTTGGGACCCGCAGCAGATCAGTTCAAAGGAAGGCATAGAGGCAGTTCAGAGGCTAGCAGCTAGGTTTGTTACTGGTAGGTTGGACCAATGCGCGAGTGTCACGGAAATGCTCCAACTCAATTGGGGATCGCTGGAGGAAAGACGACGTTCTTTTCGTGAATTTCTGTTGAGTAAATTTAGAGGGTCAGAATTTGAAGCTGAGTGTAGTACGATCTTGCTGCCGCCTACTCACATTTCGCGTAAAGATCACAAAGACAAGATAAGAGAAATTAGGGCTCGTACGGAGGCATATATGCATTCTTTTTCCTCGTTCTATTTGGGAGTGGAAAAGGAAAGGAAATGCCTAGTAGGGATACAGTGTACCCTCCGCCACGCACCTTACGGTGAATTGCGGAGTATGTACGTAGATGTAGAGTAGCAATAACTGAGGACAATACATAATCCTCGCCTCTTTCTTCTTTCCAGACTGGTGTAGGTCATTCGTATGCATTCTAAATCTTTATTAATAACAAAATCCGAATTGTAGCACTAGTTTCGAAGCATAACAATGTCGATGGGATCAATTGCACGCCAGGGAATTAAAATCAAATATACTTCAGACACAGAATACATTCAAACCTAACCTAACTTTCTCCTTTAACCGCACCAAGTGACAAAATATGTCGGATGCAGTGTGACCACGCCGTCGGTCGATGTTTTCAGTCGAACTCGGTCGACGGCGTTTGAAGACGGTCTGTCGGTTCCATTGTGAACACAGCCTTAACCCGTGATCACAGCTGGCGCGTCGCCCATCGTGTCAGCTGTGGCGCCCTCACGACCACGCGCAGTCCGCCGCTCTGCAGTCTCTCCAGTATAAGATGGGCACTAACGACCTCGCCATTAGACCACACATATCATCAGTGGTAGAAAAGAGTAGAAGGTTTAGGGCGCCAAATAACACAGGGCGTCCTTACATTTGTACATAAACAGTGGAGAAAATTCTATAATTTTTTACTCAAGCTCTCCTGTAAATTACTGCTGTCATCAGGTTATCAGTTTCACGGTAAGAAAGATCCTCTCAATGACGCTGTCAATTATTCTTAGGTGCAAGTCTGGTTTTGTGATCCACAAATACATTGTTAGTTTGTGCCTCTCTCATTGAAGAGAACAGGATATGTCTCATCAAGTGAAGTAGGAGAGGACTTTCCCAACTGTGTATCTTCGTTGCTGTCGAAACTATACGTCCACAGACTACAGGAACCGAGCAGCACGAAGAATTTGTTCAGTTGTAGTAAGGTGTAAGGTGTCACTTACTCCCACTGTCATGTGTACGCACCTTGCCCGCGGGCACTTGAAACAATAAATACAGTCCGTTAAACTATTTTGTAGCCCTTTTTGGCCCACTTTAGGTTATGGGCCTTTGCGATCGTCTTTTCACAGCTCTAAATTTAAATGAAAATAACAGCTTAACCATTCATCTGACACGAAAATTGAATGATCGAATTTGTAGAGGACAAAATTCTCTACAACTTTGCTCTCTTATGTTTTTTTTTTTTTTTTTTTTTTTTTTTTTTTTTTTTTTTTTTTTTTTCATATCTCGTATCGTTTCAGAGATTTTTGCAAACATAACGGCGATTTTGGGATATCTGTCTGTCTGTCCGTAACGTGTTCCCACTTTTTAAGACGAACCGTTCGACCGATCAGTACCAAATTTTACAGACATAATTGTAGGCCACCAGAGACCAGAACCTCCCATTCTCAAATTTTTCGGACACAAAATACGGTAGTAATACCAAACAAAGCGGGTTTAGGCCTCTTAGAGGCTGTCAGGACCAGATATTTAGATTACGGCAGGTAATGGAAAAGTGCTATGAGTGGAACAGGCAATTGTATCTATGTTTCATAGATCTGGAAAAGGCTTATTACCGTGTTCCTAGGAGGACGCAACTGTCAGTTCTACAAGATTATGGTATAGGAGGCAAATTTCTGCAGGCAATTAAAGGGCTTTACGTAGACTGTCAGGCAGTAGTTAGAGTAGATGGTAAATTAAGCTCATGGTTCAGGGTAGTTTCAGGGGTAAGACAAGGCTGTAACCTGTCACCACTGTTGTTCATACTATTCATGGATCAGTAGACTGGCAGGGCGGGATTAAAATAGGTGAAAACAAAATAAGCAGTCTCGCATATGCGGATGAGTTAGTTGTAATGGCCGATTCGATTGAACGGTTGCAAACTAATATTTCAGAGGTCGATCAGAGGTGCAAGGTTTATGATATGAAGATCAGTATCTCCAAAACGAAAGTAATGTCTGTAGGAAAGAGATTCAAACAAATCGAGTGCCAAATAGGAGGAACAAAGGTAGAACAGGTAGACAGTTTCAAGTACCTGGGATGTATTTTCTCACAGGATGGCAACATAGCGAAAGAACTGGAATCGAGGTGCAGCAAAGCTAATGCAGTGAGTGCTCAGCTAAGATCTACTCTCTTATGCAAGAAGGAAGTAAGTACCAAGACTAAGTTAGCAGTGCACCGCTCTATCTTTCAACCAACTTTGTTGTATGGGAGTGAAAGTTGGGTGGATACAGGTTACCTTATTCATAAGATAGAGGTTACAGATATGAAAGTAGCAAGAATGATTGCAGGTACCAATAGATGGGAACAATGGCAGGAGGGTGTCCATAATGATGAAATCAAAGAAAAACTGGGAATGAACGCCATAGATGAAGCAGTTAGAGCGAACAGACTGAGATGGTGGGGTCATGTTACACGCATGGGAGAAGCAAGTTTACCTAAGAGACTCATGAGCTCGTCAGTGGAGGGTAAGAGGAGTCGAGGTAGACCAAGAAGAAAGTACTTAGATTCGGTGCAGAATGATTTTGAAGTAAACAGGCATAACATCAGACGAGGCATCAATGTTAGCATTGAATAGGGGATCATGGAGGAATTTTACTAGAGGTACGATGCTCCATACTGAACGCTGAAAGGCATAATCAGTCTCTAATGATGATGATGATGATGATGATGATGATGATGAGCTCTCCTGTAAATTACTGCTGTCATCAGGTTTTCAGTTTCTTGGTAAGATAGATCCCCTTCTATTTGTTCACAATACTCTTAGGTGCAAGTATGGTTTTGTGATACCCAAAAACATTGTTAGTTTGTGCCTTTCTCATTGAAGAGAACAGGCTATGTCTCATCAAGTGAAGCAGGAGAGGTCTTTCCCAACTATGTATCTTCGTTGCTGTCGAAACTATACGTCCACAGACTACAGAAACGGAGCACGACCAAGAATATGTTCAGTTGTAGTAAGGTGTAAGGTGTCACTTACTCCCACTGTCATGTGAGCGCACGTTGCCTGCGGGCACCTGCAATAGTAAGTAGAGTTTCAGTCCGTTAAACTATTTTGTAGCCTTTTTTGGCCCACTTTAGGTTACGGTAGTAACACTAAAAGTGGGCCTTTGCGATCCTCTCTTGACAGTTCGAAATTTAAATGAAAATAACGGCTTAACCATTCATCTGACACGAAAATAGAATAACCTAATTTGTAGACGAGAAAATTCTCTACAATTTTGCTCTGTTATGTTCTTTTCATATCTCGTATCGTTTCAGAGATATTTGCAAACATAACGGCGATTTTGAGATGTCTGTCTGTCTGTCCGTAACGTGTTCCCACTTTTTAAGACGAACCGTTCGACCGATCAGCACCAAAATTAACAGACATAATTGTAGGCCACCAGAGACCAGATCTTTTTAAGACCAACCGTTCGACCGATCAGCACCAAAATTAACAGACATAATTGTAGGCCACCAGAGACCAGAACCTCCCTTTCTCAAAATTTTTCGGACAAAAAAAAAAAAAAAAAAAAAAGGTAGTAATTAAAAAAAGCAGTTTATAATATAATTGTAATTGCAAACCAACCGTTCATCTAACACGAAAATTGAATAACCTAATTGGTAGAGGGGAAAATTCTCTACAACTTTGCTCCCTTATGTTATTTTCATATCTCGTATCGTTTGAGAGATATTTGCAAAAATAACGGATATTTGACACCCTCTATTGAATTAACGAAAACCAGCCGTTCTGAGACGTCACGTGACATTCCTCGCCCAGAACTCTCTCTGGCATACGCCATCTTGCCTTGCGTATTTGATGATTTTCTTATTGTAACTTACACGTTTATTTCAAAGCAATAGCGCACTGAAGAATTAACAAAAATACGTCGTTTTTCGTACGATAACTGATACTCCAGTGCCTAAAAATGCCATAATAGCATCAGTTAACAACTGCCATCAATGGTACGAGATTAAAGAACGCAATTTCTAATTGTTAACCATAGCGTAGTGGGCAATGTGTTGGACTGAGATGCTGAAGTTCAGTGGTTCGGAACCCGCCACTACCATAAAAGGGTTTTATACACTCTTATTAATTAAATAGAGCTATGTTTTTCAATGTTTAGAATTGTGCATATGTAAGAATGCTTCCTCTAAAATGCGTGTTTGTTCTATTTCGTTCCGCGGTGAAGTAGCCGAGCGGTGTAAGGCGCCTCGCTGCGGTGCGCGCGGTTGCTCGCCGTCGGAGGTTCGAGCCCTCCCTTGGGCAGGGGTGTGTGAGTGTGTGTATGTGTGTGTGTGTGTGTGTGTGTGTGTGTGTGTGTGTTTGTCCTTAGGTTAGTTTACCTTAGGTTCAGTAGTTTGTAAGCTACGGACTGATGACCACGCAGTTTGGTCCGATAGAATTACAAACATTTGAACATTTCTATTTCGTGAACATGCCGTGTCATACGTAACAACGAATTGAACAATGGCCATCTGAAGCATATGCACGTAAACTGGGAGGATACTGGTATAATGCACATTCTGCACAAAGTGCAGATACAGGTATTTTCGTATATAAAGTAAGTCCCGGATTTCTGTGGGAAGTGTAGTTCCTTAATCAAACAGAAGGGAAGTGTATACATTGCAACAAATTACCTTGTTTATTTTTTTCTAAGCGCTTATTCTCTTTTTGTGGAATATATTGAAAGTCATTAATTAGAATCAATGCATCTACGCTAAATGTACGCTGTGTTCCATCCATGTTACAGTCACTCCTCCGAACGCTGAATGTACGCTACATTCGTTCCAGCCTATAGTCATTCGTAACCAGTACAGGCAAATAAAATACCAAGGCAAAACAGGTGATAATATTTTAACGGAAAAATATAATGAAAATGTGGGAGAGACATTAAAATCATGGTTCAAAGAGGTAAAAGTTAAAAAAAAAAAGAGTATGTTTGACAAAGATAAACTCAAACATCATATAATTTTGGCTGTTTTTTAAAATACGGCCAGAAAGAATATTATGTGTTGGCTGCATAGGTATTACCACAATAGTAGAGTCGTAATCTTATAATTTTTTTATTATTTAGATTATTCTTTTGGTCCAAAACGTTTACAAAAACTTATAAAACTATAACCCACGAGAACCGCTCGCTGTTTAGTTTACACACCGACTGATCGACTATACCCTTCGCAACAAAATGTTCAAATATTTGCTAGGCTTAAGGGACTTAACTGCGGAGTCATCAATCCCTAAACTTACAAACCACTTATGAACTACCTTATACTAAAGACGGCTCAAACATCCATGGCCGAGGGGGGATTCGAACCCCCGACGGGGAACGGCCTAGCAAAGCGCCTCAATGCGCTCGGCCGCTCCGCCTCGGCCCTTCGCAACATTTTCTGTCCAGTTCTCTTCCGTTAGTGGACGAAACAACTTCACTCTGCTTATTTTTAAATAGAGAAGTAAGCTTAGCGTTGCCCAGAGCCTTTGAAGGTTTGTTCGTACCATCCCACTACTTATAATGCCATTTATGACTTAGATAGGTTCACGAATCACAAACATTCATGTAATAATTACTTTGTCACACTAGTGAGATGTGCATTAGAGAAAGTTGCCTTAACTCAACAGTCACGATAAGTGAATATGTCGACTGAGTTGTTTTACTCATTGACATATTGACATATATGTCATGAAACCTGGCAGGGTCAAGGCTAACGTAATCACGAGGCTCAGCGCGTGCGCCACTGCGGGCAGCATACACTGACAGGCGCATGCAGTTACAAAGTACATACCACAGTCTAACATATACAGTCGCGACACTCACTGCTGTAAAAGTTGTTACCAACTGACAGCTGCAACGACACTAGCGCTCCTAGCGTTGGGAAAGCCACCACAGTGGCGATGTTTCTTTATAATTACTATTGTACGTAATTAACGAAATAGTTGCTACAATTTTTTCGTTACAAGCATTAGTAAAATATCAAGAGATATAAATTAATGTAAAACAGTCAATTTTACTGATTGAGTAGTATAAACAATAACTTCGTCTTGAACAAATACTTACGAATATGTGTGTATTTCAATCTTATTCCGCTGAAAGTAAGTAGACTATAAACACAAGAGAATAATAAATTTCTATTGTGCCCTTTTCTTAGTATGACAGGCAATTTTTGACATGTATAAATTCGGTGTGGAGCCTAATGATTCGCACAGTTTTACACCTCATACGTCTTCCTTAAACATTCATATTATGTTCAGTGTAATTGCTTTAGCTTAAAAAGGCAAGGTTTTGATGATTCTTGCCATTTGTGGTTCAGCTGTAGCGACCTACCTCTCTGTTGGAAAACAGTTTCATTGCTTTTGCTGTTTTATTGCCACGTTTGTGACGTGTTTCCTTCAGCTACAACTGTTGTAGCTGATTTGGTACGTTACATAGTGTAGTTATTGCAATCTACATACGTTTGCCACGTTCAAACTCACTGATTCGACTGAAATTATAGTGAAGAAACCTTAACGTTCATTGGGAGAAAAGCGACGTCTTTCTGTCAAAGGAAAGATCTTCTGGTGTTTCCTAGTCATTTTTTTATTTTTAATAGAAAATTAAATTATTTAGCAGAAGTCTGTAGGTTACAAGATAGCGGTAAATAAACTATCCTGTAATGTACCGTTTCGTACCTTGCGTGGGACCTTAAGAAACTTACGATAAATGTACAGCTGTTTTTAAGTTAGTACCTATTTTAAAGTATTACTATATTACTATATAAGGTATTACTATATTTTCCTAATGTAAAAAGTGTGTTAAAACCAATACAAATGATACTATTCGCACTCTTCCAATGTCGTGTTCAGAAATGTAACTTCCCGGCTGCTTCGAGCGCTTCTGTCGCAGCATATAACAAAAATTTACGGAAGTGTCGTGACTGTATATGTTAGACTGTGGTACATACAGTCGTCATTCACATAATTACCCCCCTCCCCTTCAAAAAACTCCACATATTGTTATTATTTAAATCAAACTGTTGCATCCTTGAGCCCCTGGTTCTAAATGTACGGGACAGAGGTTCTCGGCTGACGCTAGCGATCAATATTCGTCGTCATCATCATCATCAGCCATTTCAATCATTTAATGATGTGGCCTCTTCGAGTCGTGGATTTAGGTAGGCTTTCAGCAGTCTTCTCCAAGTGGAACGGTCTTGAGCAGTTCTCTGCCAGGTGCTACCATCGATCTTCCTGATATCTTTGTCCCAGCTGTCCGGTGGTCTTCCTCTAGGCCTCCGGCGCTCTCTCTGACTCCACTCCACTACTATCTTCGTCCATCTGCTGTCTTTTCTCCTCGCGATGTGGCGCGCCACTGCCATTTCAAGGAGCCTACGGTCTCTAAGATGTCCTTAACCTTGGTCACAGATCGGATGTCATCTGCCCTTTTCCTATCCTTTCTTGTATAGCCCAGCATTGCTCTTTCCATGCCTCTCTGTGCTGTCCTAAGTTTCCCTTTTGTAAATGAGTTCAGTGTCCATGTCTCGCAGCCATACGTCAGCACGGGAAGAATGCATTGATCAAGCACTGTTTTCTTCAGATTCAGCGATCAATATTATGTGTAATCATTTCATTTTCAGGACAGGAAGGGGGGGTCACAAATAATTGACACATATTAGTTATCAAACAAATTTATTCAATTGCTGTAATAGTGTGTTACATCACCAATGATTTTGATACTTGAACAACAACCAAATCCCTTATACGATATAGCCACAGACTCCATCTCATTGATTCTCCGTGAAATCCTGGTCCTTATAACGAATGTCAAGTTATATGACAAATAACTCTCTCCGTAGTCTTTGTTAACATGAATGTTCCATTTATGACTTGGATAGGTTCACGAATAACAAACATTCACACTAGTGAGGCATGCATTAGAGAGAGTTGCCTGAGCAGTCAAGATAAGTGAATATGTCTACTGAGTTGTTTTATTCATTGACATATACGTCATGAAACCTGGCAGTTTCAAGTCTGAATCCAGATTCTTTTCAACAAACAAATTCCAGCAATTGTCATTCGCTGAAGCCATCCTCCTTCTCCATGCCTTCATCGGGTGTGACACAACCTCCACCATTTATGATAAAACCATCTTTTCTTCAATGACTACATTTCAAATATCAGCATTTGTATCATCGTCACTATCCTGGAGATTAATAGTGCAACTTTTGGACACATACCATGACAAATGCCGCAAACAATTGGTTACGTAGTTACTGCTTTTCCGCTTCGCTTTAATCATGAAATCACACAAATCTATCGTTCTTAACAGTATTGTGTATCTAATAATAATAGTATTAAGCGAACAAATTTGGCAATTGGTGTCTCAGTAATAGATTCTAGGATTTGCGCGAATCTTTATACCTAGCTAGTGCCACGCGGTCTGTGGCGCGATCTCATGGATTGCACGGCCGCTCCCGCCGGAGGTTCGAGTCTTCCCTTGGGCACTGGACATGGTTGTGTGTGTGTGTGTGTGTGTGTGTGTTGCCCTTAGAATAAATTAACTCAACCAATGTGTACGTCTACTGACCGATGACCCAAGCAGTTTGGTCCCTTAGGAATTTACACACACGCACAGACATTTCGCTAGTGGCTTGAATTCCAAATTTACCTCGGTAGGTGTCATCCTAAGGAGAGAGAGAGAGAAAAGACAAAATAGTTGTACCGAACTGTGTTTATTTGTTCAAATAATTTCAAAACTAAATTGATACATGCACATGGACTTTCATTAATTGAATGTAGTTACATTTAAATGAAAGAGTGTGTAAATAGTAGTGTAAAGAATAATATTTGAGTATAACCAGTAAATTAGAAAGCTGAAAGTTTGAATTGGCCTCCAATTTTATTGCTGTGTTCTGAAATGATTTTTCTTTTATTTAAGGGTTGCTTAATACATTAGACGTGGCAGAAGAGAGAAAAAAATTATCTGTAGCACAATTCCGTAAGAGAAAGTTAAAGAAAGAATGTCATTTGCGAAGCAAGCAGGCTCATTCCATAAGACTCTTCGTCCAAACCCTCAGCAATCGAAAGCCGGAAAAAGTACAGATTATCATGTGGTATAAGAAGCTAACGCTTCTGACATACGTCGGTGCTACGGAGAACAGAACCCTTCCTTATGTCCCGGAACAGAAATAATGCCCAAAACTAGTGAAAGGAGCATGAGTAAAGATGTCTGGACTCGTTTTAAATTTCAGCGACCCTGCAACCTGCGATACTACTTTGGATCATGTACGATCACTTCTTGTTGAACACGATCCAGACCAAGTAAAACTTGTCAACTTCCCAATTAGACAGCAACAGATGAAAGTTTTCTGCAGTACACTATAAAAGGAAACTGTTTAATGGTAAAGGTGTGTCTCGTCCGTGGGTACAATATTCAGTTTAGATGCATTTTTCTGCTTTTGTTGTAAGCTGTTTTCTATAGATCTCGAAGCCTATCTATGTAACAAAGGAAAATTATGTACATAATACTATCAACACATGAGAAAAGCAGGAGCTTATCAGGAATGGAAAGAGTTTCACCTTAGACTGAAGACAAAACCATTGATGAGGAAAACGTGCGTTTAATAAGGAAAGAGAAAAAATACTGGCAACAGATTTTGGAGAGAATAATGACATTGGTGCGAGTTCTAGGAAGTAAAAACTTAGCTTTTCATGTGACATATAACAAAATATACACGTATGACAATGGAAACTTTAAAAAAATAGTTGAGTACTTGGCTTTATTTGATCCTGTTATGTAAGAACACATGAGAAAAATTTCTAACAGAGAGATTCACGTTCATTACCTGGGAAAAATATCCAAAACGAACTGATGAATTTGTTTGTCAATGCAATCTGCTAAATATTACTCAATGATTGCACACCTTACATAAGCAATGTTAACAAAAGACCATGATCATTCGATTTCTAAAGGTAACGTATGAGGATAAACACTGAGAGCATAAGAGTTAAATAAAAGAACATTTTTGGGGCTTTATTTACTGAAAAATTTTTGAAGTTAGGTGAGATGTCTCTTTCGTTAGAAAATTTACGCGAACAGGGATATTACAATCCAAGTAATGATAGGTAAGCACGATGGTGTCCAAAAAAGGATTTTGGTTAAAAATTCACACGCGTTCTTAGTACCGTGCCTTTCGCACACACTAAATCTTGTGGCAGCGAAACAACATTTAGCAACATCATTCACCATTGATTCACCATTCATCATCATTGATCCAAACGATTTATGTGCATTTTTCTGCTTCAACATATCGTTGGGATTTTCTATTGCGCCATGTGCCTGCTTTGACGCTAAAACTGTGAGCGATGGGAGAACAGAATTGATGCATTGCGACTTTTGCATTATCAGCTAGCTGATGTGTATGGTGAACTTATGGATATTTATGAAGATCATACATTAACTGGTTCAGCTGGTAATCAAGCGCGATTTGAGGCTCAGTCCATTACAACAAGACGTGTGGGGTTGGCATCTTTGTCATTTGAACGATAAATAGCATACACAATTTATTTAAAATAGATTTTCTCAGATTTTTCAAAAGCCAAGGCAAGAAAAATGAAATTTATGTGACTCTTTGTATAATGAAGCTTATAATTGTATCAATTATTGTAAACTATCAACCAAAACGTTTTTAAAAGACAATGTAGGGACGCACTGGAAAGCTCCCAGGCACCTGCCAAGCTGCACGACATCAATGGAGTTACAATCCTGAAGATGGTCCAAAAGAAGGACCGAAGACGATGAAAAAGTAACACTGTTGTATAAAAGTGTATAATGTGTCCCATTTTAACAGGGAAAGATGCAACGTGTATTTTACATTGATGTTTTATTGCAATTTTATTTAATGGGGAGCCATTAAAATAATTGGCCTAGGGCGCTGCATTTGTTCAGGCCGGCCCTGGTTGCTAGTGTCGTCGCCGCCAGATTTCGCTCCGTGCATTTTCGTACGCGATTTCTGTTCAGTGTATTCTACAGGATGGAAGTGATAACAACAACGAAATGGAGACCGTGTCTCGTATTTATAAGAAAACTGAAAAATATACGAAGTAGATATGCGTCGATTACGAACGGAGTATGTGCAGTGTTCCTGTTTTCATGTGCTTCCTTGACTATAGGAAAGCCTTTGACCGTGTTGTGTGGGAAAAGTTGTGGCAGGTACTTGCAGAGATCGGTGTCCCTCCCCACTCGACAGCATCGATCAAAAATCTGTGCAATGATCACTCCGCAGTTGTAAAGACAAGTGCTGGCAAGTCTGATTCCTTCAGAGTTTCAAAAGGTGTGAGACAGGGTTGTGTTCTATCCCCACAACTGTACAACATCTATGCAGAACACGTCATTAGGAAAGCTCTTGATGGTTGGACCAAAGGCATCTCAATTGGCGGAAGAACTGTCAACAATCTCCGTTTTGCTGATGACACTGTACTTTTAGCCAACAGCGAAGATGAACTTGCTGAGCTACTAACTAGAATAAAAGACATTAGTCTAGCATATGTACTAGACATCAACCTCAGTAAGTCCAAACTCATGTTAATTGATGGAAAACAACAGATCCAGCTCACAGGTCAATTAAAGAAACTGGAAGTAGTGCAGTCCTTCACCTATCTTGAATCAACCATCTGCAGCACAGGAAGTTGAGAAGAGGAGATAAGAAGACGGATCACACTAGGACGAGTGGCTAAGAAGAAGCTCACGAACATCTGCTACAGCAGAGCAATAACAAATAGCACAAAGATCCGGCTAGTTGAAACACTCGTGTTTTCTGTCTTCTTTTATGGCTGTGAATCATGAACACTCAAGGCCAAAGACAAACATCGCTTTGATGCGTCTGAGCTTTGGTGCTGGCGTAGGATGCTACGCATAAAATGGACCGAAAGAAGAACAAATGTGTCCATTATTGAACAACTGAATATCTCCAGACGCCTTTCTTCGCGAGTCGACGAAAAAATTCTCCAGTTCTTTGGTCATATTGTGAGAAGAGTCGGAGAAAACCTAGAAAAAATAATCTTGCAAGGAAAGATCGGGGGCACAAGACCAAGAGGAAGAGCAGCGAGCAGATGGATAGACCAAATCAAGAAGATCTCCGGTCTACCTCTTCAGCAGGCACTGAGTGAAGCTGACAACCATCCGGGATGGAGACGCTTGGTGCACGGCGCTCAGCAATGAGCACAACGACTTATGAATGTGCAGAGACCGTCCATAAATCGCAAGTGGTGAAATCGTTACCCAACAGCAACATTCCTGACCACCTGACAAAAGTGCACAAATAATGGCCTCAAAGCCGAAATCCGAATTGTGACAATAAATAATACAACCTTACAGTCAAATGGCTGTCAAATCATTTAAACAGTTCTATATGACTGTGGCTCAACATAACGAAATATTTGATGCTGTAATTATTTCAGACGAACACGTCCGTTAGTGCGTAAATTTTTATTTCATTGTGATCAGCGCCTTAAGGGGGTGCACCCCGCACGCTCTATTGCGACTTAGTTGCGAAACAAGTATAATAGACTCGACAACAGAAATTAAGTAATGATTTCTGTCGTATAAGGAAGCAGTCAATTTTAGTGTTACCGCCGAAAACAACGTTATACCCTGTAACGTGTCACGACAGAAAATGAAGTTGATAACCAATGTAGGACTAACTTGCGACTTGCGTTTGAAAGTTTCGGAGAACTCCTGTGTGTTGAGGGAGGGAGGGGGAGGGAGCGGCAAGGGGAGCCTCAATTTGTTATGCCGGCCCGGGCCAGTAGGAAATAGACTTGCATATAATAGTTCGCGATCGGGAGCGCTCACTAGTTCGTTCTTTTAGTTCGTCCGCTCCCATTGACAGCTGAGCGGCGTCGTCTGCGCATGCAAGTGGAGGGAGAAGTTCCCCCACCTAGCTGCTTCATGCGCTTGCTAGCTGAGCCGATAACGATATTACGCAAACCAAAAGAAACAGTTTGTGGAAAATTTCTCGCGTTTACGTTTGGCGTTATCTCTATATCTTGGCATTATGAAATTTATTAGTCAGATATTCAGAGTGCAGAATACTTCAAACAGAAATTTTGTAGCACTGAACTATGTAATCTAGCAGGCAGATGCTCACCTCGAAATGGCTCTCATCAGCAGAAGGCAAACACGTGATTTTTAATTCTGTAGGTCTTCGGAAAAGAATCCAACGAACTAAGAAACGAGATATGTTTGGCCTAATAGTTCACGACCGGTAAAGCACGTTTTAGTTTGCGACCGATCCCGCATATTTTAGTTCGCGACCAGTAGCTCTCCTTTTAGTTCGCAGCTCGGCCGCGAAGTAAGTCGTTCTTTTTACTTCGTCCGCTCTTTTTGGCTTTTGCTACCGCTACTAAAAGAGCTCTTTCTTTTGTTATGATAGCTTTTTTATATAATGATCAGTGTTGCCCAAGCGTGTGCTATTACCCGTATTTTTAGGCAATTAAACATCAAATACTTAAGCAAATAAACCAGTTATTTAGTTTACACTATGGAATGAGGGTTATATTTATACACTGCTGAATACCTTAGAAAAGAAAATTTGCCGCAGTGAAATATGAAACTACAGCTGAGCTGCATCTCAGATCGAAATGACGGTAACTGGCAGAAGGGAATCACGCGATTCTGCGCGCTCTCGCGTCCTCTCGCTGTTCCGCGTCAGTCTTCGGAAAAGGAGCGGACGAACTAAGTGGGGAGGGATCTGCGAACTAGTTCGCGTAGTTCGCCTGTGGGAGCGCTCTTCCGAGCTAGTTCGTTCGCGAACTACACAAGGCTAGTAGGAAAGCCCACGATAGGAAACACCGCGACACCCTAATAACCAACGGCGGACTAAGGGGGGGGGGGGGCGGACTGCCTCAAGCCTCTCGTCTTGGGGCTCCTCCAAATACCTCAAAAGCACGTGATATTTATTTATTTATTTTCGTTCTGGAGCCTCCAAATTTCCAGAGCTTTTTTTAGACTGTCGCGTGCCTCTCGTCCAGGGACCTTCCATATCTCAATATACTCTGATTAAAATTACTTGCTAGTTGACAGTTGACGGGCTGGAGTTGCCTTCCTCCAATCAGAGCGCTCAGCGTCACGCCCAGACTGCTCGCTGTTGCCAAGCTGCCGCAACAGGTGGACAGCTCGCGTCCATTGTTTGGCTAGTGCTGTGTAGAACCGTGCGTCTTAGGTTAGGAACCGTTTTCGTTGTTGTCATTGTGTTAGTGTGTTGTTATTAGAGTTGGGCAACACGATTCTTTTTTATGAATCGATTCTTGCGATTCAATCCCACATTGTGAATCGATTCCTACGATTCGTTCACGATTCTTTCGCGATTCTTTAGTCTGCATTGGCGCGATTCTTACTACTACATATTGCTCATAGATGGCAATACATGTCTGTGTTATGGATGTTGGAATCTTAACCTTTTGCTTCAGTTCCTACGATTCATTCACGATTCTTTCTGGTCTGCGACGACACGATTCTTACAAAATGCCGAAAAGGTGACAATATGGGTATCGTATTTTTTAATATTCATGGTGCGTAAAGTTCAGACTTAAAATAATAATGAGGCAAAGCCATTCGATTCAGCTGTCAAAAATTCTCGAGAAAATACTCTGAAGTTTAGCGAGCGGTTATAAATACATATTACACTACCAACTATTTCTGCTGTCATCATAGCTCATTTAGGAGCGTTGCAGGTTTAGTGAACGTAGGTCACTTATTTCGAATCCTGCACTAACCTTATAATTTTTTTCTTTCTGTTTGAATACTTTGGCATTTTAAATATAAATATAATTAAATCTATGGTAATTAATAGCTGATAACGTAAAAGCCAAAATAGCATAAAATATTTTTGAGATGGCTTTAAAAACATTTAAAATCGCGTTTTTATATAAAAAGAATATTTTTGTAAAATTGATTTTTTACAAAAACTATAACTATGTAGATGAACTCGAAAAGCTTAAGCCTCTCTAAACACAAAATATAATCTAAATCGTTACAGCCATTTCCGGGATAAGCGAAATATAAATGTGTAAGGATTGCTCGTTTAAATACGTAATATGTAAACTTTATAAAAGACGTATATTCGTATGTATTGGCAGCTGTGTATTTCGCTGCGTTTTGTTTCTGTCATGTGTAATTCGTGAATAGGCTAATAATTAACAGCTCACGATCTTCGTTCTGTGCTTCCTTTGTTCACACGCTTTCTGGCTTTCGTAATTATTCGGCACGATTCGCCACTTGCTTTCGAATCATGAATCGTTAGACAGGCGATTCTTCTGAACGACGATTCGTCCCCACTCTTATCTCCGGCATTCGGCACGATTCGCAAGATTCGGCAGTCGCCTTCGAATCGTGAATCGTTGGAACTTTAGAATCGTCACGAGACAGACGATTGTGTTGAACGGCGATTCGTCCGAATCACAATCCGATTCTTACGATTCTTTATTTGCATTCGTTCAAATGAACGACTCATTGACGAATCGCCACAACTCTAGTTGTTATCTGGTGTCGTCGCAATGTCTGGTGAAGCTTCTAGTGATTCGGAAATGAGTGGTATCTACCCTCTTTTCGATGATGCAACAGCTTGCAGTTAGCAGTCGGTGAAGGTATGTACACACATAAAATTTCCTTAATTTTAAACGGTGAGCTTCGTTTTCCAATGTATGTGTCATGACTGTGTCGCCTATAAGCTGTAATGCGTCAGCTCATTGAGGGCAGTTTCATGTAACTAATTAAGGCGAGAAATTATTGTTTATTTTTAGCATTGACTTCTGTTTCAAATTTGCTCGTAGATGTTTTTATCATCGAGTATTGACATGTTGACAGCGTTCTACATTCCGATGTTGACAAAGTTTCTTGAACCAATCACACAGCATTAGTGTGTTCACTATTTCACTCAATCTCTAAGTATAACGACTGTCAGATTCAGTTTTTCAAGGTTTTTTTTTAACTCTGGACAGTTTTAATAAAACTATGGAATAGTGGTCGTATTAACAATTTACAGTGGTGAACGGCTTATTCACTATGGCATGTCTGTCTTTATTAATTTGGAAACATGGAAGTCCCTGCAGTATATATGTAAATATTCAGTGACTGCTAAATATGAATCAGTGTTATCAGATTATGAAAAAAATGTAAGAATATGTATTTTACGTTTGTTACCTGACTGCATCGTTGCAGCCCAACTATGATTACTTCACTGGTTTTAATAACAGCTTTGCTAATTGTGCTGGCTGATATTGCAGCACTAAACTACCTGTCGCCAATTATCTCAGTTACGCTACACTTAATCTCTCAATCCATTAAAGATTTTTGTTTATCGCTCACCCCATTAACGAATTTTGTTTATCTCTCGTATATCACATCCTAGTCAGTAAATAACACAAAGCAACTCTGTTCGTATACATCAATTCAAATGTTCGTATAGCTTATGGGACTTAACTACGGGGTCATCAGCCCCTAAACTTACAAACTACTTATGAACTAACTAATACTAAGGACGGCACAAATATCCATGCCCGAGGGGGGATTCGAACCCCCAACCGTAGTGGCCGTGCAGACCGTGACTGGAGCGCCTCAGTCCCCTCGGCCACCGTGGCCGGCTACATCAATTCACAGACGTATTTTTTCATCCATTCTTAGAAGTATTCCGTCTATTTCGTTGTATTCAATACAACGAAAATAATTGCGGTACACGCTTTCTTTTTGGTCTTCGACATCATAGCCTTGTAAAATCGCATTGTCAGCAGTAAATGTTAACAGTATTATTGAGGTGGACAATGTTAAAAATATTTAACTGTGAATGTCATCTCAGTACATTTAAAGCTTGACTAATTAGTATCGTCAACAACTACCGGTACTGAACGTGTGCAAATCGCTATTATAACAGTACTGGGCGCAGTGCCGCTTGTACGGAGCGCCAGCTCTCAGTCGGCAGCTGTCGTGGCAACACTGGAGCCGCAGCTGACAAACGTCAACTTCAGCGTGCCCTTTATTCACATGAAGTGTTAAGTGCCAGCGACAAGGGATCTCAAATCGATTCCATATTTTTGGATTTCAGGAAGGCTTTTGACACTGTACCCCACAAGCGGCATCTTGTGAAATTGCGTGCTTATGGAATATCTCCCCAATTGTGCGATTGGATTCACGATTTCCTATCAGAACGAACACAGTTCGTTGTAATCGACGGTAAATCATCGAGTAAAACATAAGTGATATCTGGCGTTCCACAGGGAAGCGTTATAGGTCCCCTACTCTTCCTCGTGTTTATAAACGATTTAGGAGACAATCTGAATAGCTCCCTTAGCCTGTTCGCGGATGATGCTGTCGTTTATCGGTTAGTGAAGTCAACATAGGATCAAAAGCAAATGCAAAGCGATTTAGACAAAATTTCTGCATGGTGCGAAAATTGGCAATTGACACTAAATAAAGAAAAGTGTGAAGTAATACACATGACCACTAAAAGAAATCCGCTGACTTTAATTACGCGATAGATCAGTCAAACCTTAAGGTCGTAGATTCTACCAAATACCTAGGAGTTACAATTACGAACAACTTTGACTGGAGAGAACACATAGAAAATATTGTGGGAAAGGCGTACCAAAGGTTACGTTTCATCGGCAGAACGCTTCGAAGATGCACCAGCTCCACCAAAGAGACTGCCTACATCACACTTGTGCTTCCTCTCCTGGAGTACTGTTGCCCAGTGTGGGACCCTCACCAGGTGGCACTGACGGAAGACATTGAGAAGGTTCAGAGAAGGGCAGCTCGTTTTGTTTTATCACGTTACGGGGGGGTGGGGGGGAAGCGCCACGGAAATGTTGCACGAATTGGGGTGGAAATCATTAAAAGAAAGACATTATTCATTGCGGCGTGATCTGTTTGCGAAGTTTCAATCACCGACTTTTAGTTCTGAATGTGAAAATAGTTTGCTAGCACCCACCTACTTAGGGAGACATGACCATCCCAATAAAATAAGAGAAATCAGATCGAAAACGGCACGATTTAAGTGTTATTTCTTCCCGCGCGCTATTAGAGAATGAAACGGTAGAGAAAAGTTATGAAAGTGGTTAATGAACCCTCTGCCAGGCACTTGAATGTGATTTGCAGAGTATCTATGTAGATGTAGAACTTGCAAGTAATTTTAATCGGACTATACAACGGCTAGCAAAGACATCCACTGATGCAATATATTCTGAATTTTGATGTCAACAAAAGTTTGAAATCATGCAGTTGTGTCTCTTTCTTAGCGCTATAGGTTTGAAATGGTTGTGAATGTTTCTGGCCAGGTCTTCACATAGCCTGAGAAGACATTTATAAGCTTACAGTTACCTGACATTATCATTCAGGTTTAGGAGAAGATCTAAACATTGGTGAGATTTCTTTATTTGCAATTGTGTAAATAAGCGATCTGGGAAAATAAAGAAATCTCACAGGAGAATCATCACACATTTGTAAGCGTCGTGCACTCGAGAATCATTATTAATCGAGGAAATTTTTCACTTAACCGTCTAGCAAACGTGTTTCTCGACAGCATTAAAAAATTACAACCATCTCAAGCAAGTGATATAATACTCTTTTCATAAACATTGAACCCAGAAAACGAAAGCATTGTTTAATAGAAGTTACAGTACGTCTGTTGACTCATGAGTAAGAACACTGACGTATGTCTAACTTTTCCTCCAAGTATGTCTTTGCTGACGACATTGTAATTCTGTCAGAGACAGCAAAGGACCTGGAAGAGCAGTTGAATGGAATGGACAGTTGTTGAAGAGAGCGTATAAAATGAATATTAACAGGAGCAAAACAAAAATAATGGAATGCGGTCTTAGAAAATCAGGTGATGCTGAAGGTATTAGATTAGGTAACGAAACAATGAAGGTGGTAGATGAGTTTTGTTACTTGGGTAGTAAAATAACATGCGGTGGTCGCAGTACAGAGGATATAAAATGCAGAATGGCAATGGGAAGAAAAGCATTTTTGAAAAAGAGAATTTTGCTAACATCAAATATTAATTTAAGTGTAAGGAAGTCTTTTCTGAAGGCATTTGTGTGGAGTGTTGCCTTGTATGGGAGTGAAACATGGAAGATAAACAGTGCGGTCAGGAAGAGGATAGAGGCTTTTGAAATGTGGTGCTACAGAAGAATGCTGAAGACTAGGTGGGTAGATCGCATAACTAATGTAGAGGTACTGAACAGAATTGGGGAGAAAAGGAATTTTTGGCACACCCTGACTAAAAGAAGGGATCGCTTGGTAGGACACATTCTTAGACATCGAGGAATCGTAAATTTAGCATTGGAGGGAGGTGTGTGGGGTAAAAATCGCAGAGGGAGACCAAGAGACGCGTATAGTAAGCAGATCCAAGTGGATGTGGGTTGTCGTTCTTATGAGGAGATGAAAAGGCTTGCTCAGGATAGAGTAGGGTGGAGAGCTGCATCAAACCAGTCTCCGGACTGAAGACCATAACAACATGTCATGGCTCTCTCCTACCATGTTCTTTACTATCTGGGCACATTTAGTTCAATGCTCATGTATAGCGCCAACGAAATCAGCATCCAGGATAGCTACTCTTCACTACTCCTTCGAGGTGATCTACAACATTGAAATGAAGGTTTTGTTCTGCCACGAATTCTGCCAATTGAATTTGTACAATGTAGGTCTGATTATTTAAAAGATGCACCAGTGCTAGCTGATTTCACAAACGTACACCCAAGTCCATGGCCCCCACAAGGGTGGGGCTGGGTGGACCCCTGGGTCCAGGGCCCCGACCTGAAGGGGGCCCGGGAACGCTCAAATGCAGTATAATATTTTAATTACGTAAATTCAAATAAAAAAAATTATCCAACTGAACGTTAGAATATTGTTTAACTAACACACAAATGTTTAAAACAGATATTTATGACAAACCGTTTATTGTAACAGTTTTATGAAACTGATGCTAGCAGTTACTATCACTACGTATGTCGTATGAAGTTGTGTGCCAACTAGAGTTGGCTACGGTTTCATGGGTTCGAAACCAGGTTTCGATACACACAACAGTTCCAGTGTTTCAAAACCGGCATGTTTCACGGTTTCGAAACCATGCGGTTTCATTCCGTTCTGTTTCGGATCACATTCGCGGTCGATTGTCGATACACTGAAACCGTTTCTTCCTGTCGGTTTCACGGTTTCGTGTCGGTTTCACGGTTTCCTGTCGGTTTCACGATTTCATGTCGGTTTCACAACACCGGTGTTTCAAACCACTAATGCAGAAAGGCGGAACAGACTAATGGTATCGAAATATGCTTTTTAATTTTATTTAGAGAGTGTCAAAAAGTAGTTGACACTTGTGAGTCTGCAGCTTATGATTACTGATATCAAGATTCGTTTGCAAGAGACTGCTGTATTCCGAAATGACATAATGACTGCTTTATAAATGTAAAAGAACAATAAAACAACGTTCACTATTTGCATTGAAATAACCAGTTAAATTCTAGGTTTATCTACCATATTAAAACACACGAGTGAAACTACATTTTTAAAATAAGATACAACATGAAGCCTGAAATGACATTTTTTATACTAACAAGGGTAGATCGCATATTTAATCTCGTGTTAAAGAGTCAGTTTCTTACGAGCGAAAACGAAGTTACCTACTGTCGTTATAATTTTTCGACAGTCATGTTAAAGGAATTGCGGCGGTGGTGTAGCGGTGAAGTGGTGAACTTGTCTCTTGTTTTATTATTTTTGTAATTCCATAGCATTATTTGTGATTATTTAGTGTACCCTTTATTCCCTATAATTTATTTAGTATGTATAGAAAGTAGCATTTATGATCCCTCACTGTAATATGCGTACCGTATTGCAGTTTGTGAGTTCCTAAGGGGTAAACTTTTACCTACCATGCCGGCGGCCTCGTGTGACTATGTTGGCAACATCGACAACACGGGAGAAAATCTTTATCAAGTTCTTTCGTACAGACCAAGAAGTAAATATATACTCTATGGTTGACAGGTTCTTATATGTACCCTTGTCCACGTAGTGAAAACTATTGCCCTCCTAGAACGAAGATTTCATGACAAAACATACATTACTTCACGGTTTCATGGTTTCGAAACCACAGATGGTACGGTTTCATTTGTTTGGAAACCGTCAGATGTTTCAGTTTTCCCATCCTAGTGCCAACAGACAGGCTGGAGTTGCCTCTGAAGACAGACTCGCGGCAACTGTTGGCGCATTTGACTGCTGTGTTCTCCACCGGCAGCTAACCATCTGCGGCACGGCAAACGTGCCGGACATCCAAGCCGCTTGTACTAGCCATCAGGCGCATGCAGTCCACCTGTCAGCTTCCTGTAATGTGTGCGGAATTTGACATTTTCTCTCCTGCTACCAAAGCGATTACGTAATTTGGTTAAGTTCGATGTAAAGATACAATACAGAAAGTATTTCGTTTTGCTACTATGATAATATTCTTGAACAGCTTAAGGTAAGAGAAACCATTACTAACAAATCCAATTCTAAAAACGTAGATTAACAGTATATTCAGACGCGGATACAGGATTTCTCTTAGGGAGGGGAAGTTTTTAAGTCCGTTGCCCATTATTAATCTTTAATGGATTGAGAGATTAAGTGTAGCGTAACTGAGATAATTGTCGACAGGCAGTTTAGTGCTGCAATATCAGCCAACACAATTAGCAAAGCTCTTATTAAAACCAGTGAAGTAATCATAGTTGGGCTGCAACGATACAGTCAGGTAACAAACGTAAAATATATATTCTTACATTTTTCATAATCTGATAACACTGATTCATATTTAGCAGTCACTGAATATTTACATATATACTGCAGGTACTTCCATGTTTCCAAATTAATAAAGAAAGACATGCCATAGTGAATACGCCGTTCACCACTGTAAATTGTTACTTACTGTAAACAAAAATATTAACAAATATTTAGTTTGTTATATACCTGTACGTAATATTTGCACATGAGTTATGTTCTGTTTTATTTATAAAATAGGGTGAAACATTCACTCAGAGATATTAAGAAACAATTTAAATACAGCACAACCTAATTTAAACGTATGTCAAAAGGAAAAAAATTACTTGTAACTCAGAATTACTTAGAAGTCAGATACTGATATTCATGAGCTCAGTCGACAGCACCGCTGCCTACCACGCAGGGGCCCGGATTCGATTCCCAGCAGGGAGCTGGCTGTTGTGTGTTGTGTTTATCATCATTTTCATCGTCATCGACACGCAAGTCGCCCGAGTGGTGTCAAGTAAAAACACTTGCACTAGGCGGCCGAATAATCCAGATAGGATCTCCCAACCAATAATGCCAAACCATTATTTCACATTTTTAATGAAATTAAAGGATAGAGAGGTCCTATATTTATAAAATTTATAAACGATAAAGATAGAATACAGTATTTAAATAATTTTTTTTCATTTTGCCCTGTTTAAAAAAAATTAGATACAATATGTAATCAGGCACATCACACTGGTTTAACAAAATGTTATTTTGTACTTGGTCATGTTTTAAAGGGATTAAAATATTTGGCTTATTTCACCTTCCATGCATTAAATGCATACATCTCATATTGCGAATTTATTAATTATTTCAGATATTTTTCACGACAAATTTTTGCACTAATTTAACGTCTGCACAGATCGATTGCACTAAACACTCCACTCAGTTCAGGTGTTTCAAGATTAATGTCATCTCCATCACTCTCACTTACCTTCTCGATCATCGCTGCGTTGTTGGCACACATCATCAATAATCTCTTCACCTTGTACACACACAGCGAGGCTGTCATCAAAATGTACAAAACTGTCGAAATCTGAAGAGCTAGCTTATTACTAGACACAACTTTACAATCACCAATGTTATCATCATCATCATCGTCATTATGTGGAATTTCAACTTGCATTACCACGAAATTTTTATCGGTGTGCAATGTGCACATGCTGTCAAATCGCCGGCCGAGGCGGTCGAGTAGACTGAGGCGCTCCAGTCACGGTCTGCACGGCCACTACGGTCGGGGGTTCGAATCCCCCCTCAGGCATGGATATTTGTGCCTTCTTTAGTATAAGGTAGTAAATAAGTAGTTTGTAAATTTAGGGACTGATGACCACGTAGTTAAGTCCCATAAGCTTAACAAACATTTGAACATTCTGTCAAATCGAATCATTGTTTACTCTCTTCTCGAGAGAAGTGCGCGCAGCTGTCTTTCCCCAGGCGACGTAAGTGCAACAGCTTGTAAATACGTTTCCTTTTTTGTTTCCAGTATAGCATTTTAATATATATTTTTTTGTTCCTTTAGTGTGTACAGTAGAATCGCTCACACCGTCCCCTATGCCCCTCTAGCCAACAATGCAACCCGTTTCTAACACCAGAATAGCAGACACAATCAGTATTGATTAAGAATTTGTCAGTTTTTCAGTTCATCACATTGTACCTCTAAAATTCTTACCATAAGGCCTGTTAAATCTGTCGTCAGATTGTTTTCTATGCACCGTTAAATTATTTCTGAGATCGAAATTCTCTCCGACAATGGATAATTTTGTGCAACAGACGCGAAAATAGAACTGTGGCATATACAAGAGTCTTACACTTGTTTCTTTCCATTTTGTCTTTTCCACTTTTCAGGCAGTCGAGATCTATTGCTAACTTTGCCTTCTGTGGCTAGTGAAATATTTCGTTTCATTGCACTCACTTAAAAGTTAATTATTAGTAACAATCATGTAAAAATGATTCAAAAACTGAAGTACCGGCTAGCGTTTCTTAATATCAGGCACAGGCTCTCGCCATGACAAATTTACCGGGTCATTTGATCATATACGCTGTTACCATTGGTGCAGATTGCTTTATTCAGCAGATTTCCGTATTTGATACCAAACATCTGTGTAGATATCCCCTTTTGAAGTGAACAGTGTTTATCATATTTGAGTCGGTTAAGGAGAAAAACGGACTTCGACAATGCAAAGCCCAGAAAATTCCTATTAGAATCCGTTAATAACTAAATTTCGACCCGGGGGTCAGATATCAGGGTCTGATATTAGGCCCCTCATATTACCTTTCTTTTTGGGACTTATCCTTCAACTCTCTGTCGGCTGGAGCATTTCAGAGAGTAATTTACCATTTACTAAATTTCATAATAAAAATGTAAATAGTAGTCTTTAGCTTAAATATGTTGTTCTTCTACGATGTGCACTGATGGGACTGACCAAAAAAGTTACAGGTGTGTTAATAGTTGTGGAGGGAACGTAAGTCAGTTATTATTTCTGATCGGTATAATTAAAAATAACTTAAAACATCTGGCACTCTACAACTCGTCCATGGAGTAGCTACTACCGTATTATTGGTAATTCGTTTGTTATCTTAAGGACGGAGTGTTTCGAGTTGATGTTTTGGTCATTCTATCAAAATGTTTGAATTTTGTATTACGTACGTGGTGATAACGATTCTTTCAAACATTTAGAAATTACATTACTCTTACAAAATTTTGCAGCTAATAAAATGGAATATTCGGGTCATAATCCAAAGAATGAGGGCACTTGCATCGTGTTGCCATTACCGTATCGGTTCGTTTCAGATGACATAACGCAACAATGTAACATGTTGAGCTAAAAACATAAATCAGGAGCTTTAAAAAGAAAACTACAAAGAGATAAATTCGAAAAAGTAGCTAAAGGTCGCCAGACTGCTACAAAATTTTTGATGTATCATGATACAGGAGAGTTGCAAGAAGTTCAGCCTCATGCTATGTCGGTACTAACAACAGCCCCAGACAACGGACTTTCGTGTTCTGTAGTTCATTCGGTTTGAGCCCAAAAAGATGTAAAAGAAATCGCACCACTACAAGATACTGTGATACATGAACATCTGATTAAAACGGAACTATTTTGGACAATCCTAGTACTTGGCCTCGAGTGATAAACTGTGACAGGAAATAGCGTCGTATTATGTTGGTGTTTCAGCTTTTGAAACCTGATCACAGTCTTTTCCAGTTGTCCTTTCAGGAAAACGGTTTGATGATACTTTGTTATACATGGAAACAGCTAACAGAACAAAAAACCATTTCCACGTGAATGGTTAATGTGGAGCGAGTCGAAAAACAGTAGTCTTTGTTTCCCATGCAGTATTTTTAAAACAAAGCAAACTTGATAAAGAAGAATTCTCTCCAGAAAAAAAAAAAAAAAAAAAAAAAAAAAAAACGATGTATGAAGGAAGCTCTGAGCATCGAACACTTTACCCAGAATGGAAAACCTTCAGTTATCCCTGAAAGGACATGGAGTCGATTGTAATCTTCAACAGATGATTAATTGTGAAGCAACAAGGTGGAAAGCTTTTTAGTAGTAGAGATTTAGCCTTCCAAGGCGAAAAATACCCAGATTGGTGATGTTCACGCCGCGGCTGAGCGCATTGAGACGTTATGCTACGATGCGCTAGGCCCCTGGTCTTTAGTATATGTTAGTTCATAAGTAGTTTGTAAGTTTAAGGACTGATAACCCCGCAGTTAAGTCCCTTAAGCTTAACGAACATTTGAACTTCTTTTTAGTTATGTTCACAATGGAAAGTTTTTAGGAATTTTGGAACTTGTTGGTAAATATGAGGCAGTAACTCCTGAACATCTAGCCATAGTAAAAGAAAACCAACTGATGAATAAAAGTATGACAGGTCAAGCGCACTGTCAAGGTACTCACAAAATGAATTTATCTCCCTATGTGGCAAAAAACTATTGAAAACTATATTACATCAAAGAGAAGGGTCTGTATTCTACGGAATTATTGTTGATGAAATTCCTCAAATTTCCCACCAGGAGCAGAATGTCCTCATTCTGCGCGATGAATACCAAAATACAGAAAAATGTCATTCGGAATTTATGAAAGATTCATTGAATTTATGAATATTGACGGGAAAACAGGTCAGGCCATAACTGATGAAAAACTGTCCACGTTGGAAACTCATGGAATACCACTTGCCGATTGTCGTTTGCAGGGCTATGACAATGGCTCCATCATGCGGGCGACTTTTTTCTCTCTGCGAAGCACACTCTCTGAACAGAGCTAGTGCCAACGCCGCTAAGCTAAGTTCTGAAGTTGTGCCATTTTTTGGAACATAGAAAGATTTTATAGTATCTTATCTAGCAGCCCTGGTCGTTGAGAACTAATGAAGCAGCATGTCCCTTTGTCTCTGCAAAGCCCTTCTGAAACTCGGTGGAGTGAAAAACTACAAGCTGTGCGGCCTATTTCGAAGAACTACGCTTCATTCCTCACACTTTTAGACTTGTTCCACGTGGATAAGGTACCCACATTATCTCCATTAGCAATAAATGCTATTTTGGGACGTAAGAAGTACTTTGCATCCTTCAAAGGCCTATTGATGACATCATTTTGGCAGGAGATCTTGGCCTCTATTAATCAGAAAATTTCATTAAAAATTAAAAAAACTCTTTCAACGTAGAGACACTGCTAATTAAAGATTTACTTAATGAAATGCAGGTCCTTAGAGATTCATGGGAAACCATTTTTTTCAAAAGCTAAAGTAGTTGCCGAGGCAGGTGATATTACATAAGAGTTTGTTATGAAAAGGAAAGCCAGTGGAGATGAAAAGAAGCCTGAACACCTTCAGCTAGAAGCATCAAATAAGTTCAAATTATCTGTTTTCCTTCCTGTTTTGGATTTCATCATGACAGACTTGATAAAGCCGGCCGCGGTGGCCGAGGTGACTGAGGCGCTCCAGTCACGGTCAGCACAGCCACTACGGTCGGGGGTTCGAATCCCCCCTCGGGCATGGATATTTGTGCCGTCCTAGTTCTTAAGTAGTTCATAAGTAGTTTGTAAGTTTAGGGACTGATGACCCCGTAGTTAAGTCCCATAAGCTTAACAAACATTTGATTTTTAGACTTGATAATACGTTTTACGAGCTGTGAACAAATTTGCGATTTCTTTTCACCAGTTTTAGATTTCATGGATTTTGAAAATGATGAACTGCAAATTGTTGTTGTTATGGTCTACAGTCCGGAGACTGGTTTGATGCAGCTCTCCACCCTACTCTATCCTGAGCAAGCCTTTTCATCTCCTCATAAGAACGGCAACCCACATCCACTTGAATCTGCTTACTATACGCGTCTCTTGGCCTCCCTCTGCGATTTTTACCCCACACACTTCCCTCCAATGCTAAATTTACGATTCCTCGATGTCTAAGAATGTGTCCTACCAAGCGATCCCTTCTTTTAGTCAGGGTAAGCCAAAAATTCCTTTTCTCGCCAATTCTGTTCAGTACCTCTTCATTAGTTATGTGATCTACCCACCTAATCTTCAGCATTCTTCTGTAGCACCACATTTCAAAAGCCTATATTCTCTTCCTGTCCGCACTGCTTATCGTCCATGTTTCACTCCCGTACAAGGAAACACTCCACTGCAAATTAAAACCACCATTCTCGTCTCAAAATATTCTTCAGACTTCTCAGATTCAGACACCTTTGTCGAAGAAATTCTACACATTGTGGTGATACTGCTGGCCCCCTCATCTCAATGTTATTGTACGATACCGTCTGCGTCAGACCCGGAATATTATGTTATATATTTGCCTCACCGCCTTGCGTGGGGGAGTTCGAGCTTTAGTCGTTTGTCATGTGCTCTGGAATCTATGTCGCTCTGTTGTTTTGAATTGGAAGTACTACCGTTCTGATGCTTTGTATATGTTTGAATTTGTTATGTTTTGGTGGAAAAGAAATTTGATTCAAATTAAAGAAGAAGTGAAGAATTGTACCTACGAGTATTTATTTCTACCAAGACGCCCCAGGAGAATAATGTTGCAGCGAGCAGAACCCCCATACATCGCAATGTTCAAAAGATGAGTATTATGTTTGAAAGTGGTAGAATGAAATGTAATTACTTATATAGTATATAAATGTTATAACATGAAGAGAGTCCATAGTACAGTCTTCAATCAGAAAGGGACCCAATGAGACTTCTGAATTCCATATACGAGAAAAACCTTCACTCTTTTTTTTTTTTTTTTAACCTATGTACTGCAATTAGATTTTTCTGTACCATTCCAGTGACAGAGTCTACGGCTGAAAGGTCTTTTAGTAAACTGGCGAACTCTTTAAAAACTTGGCAAAGGAGTACAACAGGCCAAAGTCGTCTTAATCATTTAGCAATTTTATCAAGTGGGAATGAGCTGGCCAAAACTGTTGACTTTTCCGACGTAATTGTTCAGTTTAGTCAGATGAAAGCGCACAAGACTATTATTAAGTAGTCTTTCTCTGTAGCCAGTGTCTATGGCTGACATTGATTGTAATTTTTGTTTTTTGTAACTGTCTTTATTTTAATCTTTATTAGATAAATAAATATACTTGCTGAGATCATTTATCATCAACAATTTTATAAGCAGTCTAGTGTGGACTAATAAAATAGTTAGTGTAACTATACCCTGTATTTTCTAGTTAAATTACATTCTAAGCACAGTGTTGGTAACAAATAACCACGAAATTTTAATGTAGCACGCAACTGTAAAATAAGGAGGGGAAGGGCCCCGTCTCTGATGCTGGGTCCAGGGCCGGCAGTCGAATGTGGGGGCCATGGCCAAGTCAGATATAACAAGTTTTTGCCTCTTGCATTTAAGCATGTGCGGTGTAAATTTCATGGGTGTACTAAGATTATTATCACTATTTTGTCTCCATTGTTCATTACTTAACACCTTATTAACAACTAATTGTGCTCGTCTGAGTCACTAAGTCACTTTAAAGTGTAATCCTTTTCATTATAAACATTAAACTGCACACGGTGATTAACGCAGGATGATTCATCTCGGGGATTAACCTAAGTTGACTTACGCAACTGCACCTTAATGAAAATAGACTGGCAAGTAGGTTCTCAGAATGGTATTTGTGAAATATAGTTTCAAAATTGACAATAAAAATTTTAAAATATTAAATCTTAGTAATAGTTTCTATTTAATATGATCGTACAATCGGCATGCTACCCGAAGGGAGGATTGTATGCTCGCAAACCAACTTAAAATTATCGAAAGTGGTATCCACACAAGGCCATGATCCACTCCACACTGTTGGCTACACTGCTCAGTGATACCGCCTGGCGCCTGTGCTGCTCAGCAAAACAAAACAAACGAACTGCGCGACGCGGGAGTCACGTGACACCAGCGTCCTTCAATCGACACGCCAAAACTTTCTTATCATAGCAGACTGGCGGGTCCCAGATTAGTAACGAGCAACGCCTCGATGGTGTTGTATACCGGTGTTTGGTGCGAATATGACAATTCGGAGTTAAAGACTACGGTACATATTGTTTCGGCGTAAGGCTCAAAATACGTGAAGTTAACACTTCTGATTACTGCGTCGCATCTGCCTCGGCCTGCAGTCGCACGTAACTAACATCTGACAGTGTGGAATTGCTCTGAATCTCGCGACTAGTGTGCATATCAGTCCAGTTGTTTGTGTTTTGCTTATTCTCCGACTGTTCGTACTACACGTTTCGGCAACGGCAGAGAATGGTCCGGCAAATTCGTATATTCCTCGACAATCCCATTGCGACCTATTACGGAGGCAACACTGTAACAGGAAAAGTAATCGTCAAAGTAGACGAGGAGGTAAAAATTCGCTGTAAGTACAAACCGTGAACTTCCCTTAGGCTTTAAATTGTTTACGGTACTTCTTGTTTATTGTTCGCTATACCGGTATTTCTTTCAGTTGTTAGAAGTAAGGTAGACTAAGATGACATGTTATCGATACTGCAGCAAAGAAATAAATAAATAAAAATAAAAAACAAAGGGGGGGGAGCAAGCTAACCAGGCAGTCATCAGCCTCCAATTATGCGAAAGAATTTTAAGCTACTAACATTAAATCAAACAATTGCAATAATTTTGCATGTGTTAAACAGTGTCGAGGTGTATGCAATATCGTCTAAGGTCGGCCTGTAGGGCTATGTATTGTACGGAGCAACTACTTTTACTATAGCATTACACTGAATGAAACAGTAGGCCGCGGAAGGAAATTCATATTTTCAGAAAAAAGTCGAAACTGGTTATCACAAAAAATAAAATTGAAATCTTAACTTTAAGGATTTCATCCTTGTTATTTAAACCACAGATCGCTTCTCCAATCGTTGACAATGTCAACAAGCATGAATTAGAAAGTATTTTGTGAGTGATCTTAGTAAACTCGCTTCCATGGTCGAAGGAGATCGTCCCTTTTTTTAAAAAGCGATAGGATACAGTTTTAATTGAACTCATCAGTAAATCACCCAAAAATCTATGGTTCGCTTGCTGGTCCTATACCGAAATATTATTGGCCATGATAACATCACAAATTTACTGTTGCTGACAGAAGCAGAGAAAATCAGCACTAGTTGAGATATTCATTTCGCACGAATCGTCAACTTATTGTCGACATACAGTACTGTAGGGTTCCATAGTATTTAAATTACTGATCCCACAGACCTTTGATTATGCTAGGAATTTTACTGTTATGTAGGCCTATTCGCTGCCTGGTTCGAATCAAAATTATTATCGACAAAGAGTATTTGTTTGGTACTGTTAACAATACTCACCTCAAAAAACATATATGGATACGATCTCAACAAAGGATGCAGACACCTAAGCGAAACAGGGAGAGTCTCTTTAGATGGGTGTTTGTTTGGATTAAAGTTAGTAATGATATGCTTATTTTATGCTGTTTTAATGGATCTGTTTAGCTTCCCTTACAGTAATTTTAATTTCATCTACAATTCCTCTTTGCAGTAGATATATTTACGATTATTCAACGCATTTTTATTAGCATTCATGCGTCTAACCTAGAGTTACCAGATCACCAGGTTTTTTCCGGCGTCCACCCGGTTTTTATGTTCTATTTTAGCTCCCCGGTTGCAAACATCCAGAATAGAAAAAAAAAAAAAACCTCCGATTTTTTGGACCTCTGTTCTGTGGTGTCAAATGTGATTTGACGAACTAAAACAGGAGAGATAGAAACAACTGACAACTAGATTAGTGTCGGCTGTGACGGCACACAACAGTTTCGCTCCTGTGAAATATTGTTTGTACAGTGGCGTAACTGTGGAGTGGGGGGATGAGGGGGATACAACCCCCCCCCCCCAAAAAAAAAAGGGAAATCGTATAACAGCAATCTGGTAAAGTTAAAGATTGGAAACTTGGGGTGTTTGGATGGGAGTGGATTAGTTTCTTCAACGGGAGTGGTAGATGGTAGTCTGGAAACTGACTAAAATTTTGCTCGTCAAGCAGATCTACCCCCCCCCCCCCCAAAAAAAAAGCCAAGTCCTAGTTACGCCACAGGTGGCTATGGAGAAAGACAGGATGTATTCCTTACTGCCGCACGAACTTTAAAAATTTCGGAAGATGAGGTTATAAATCGGAAGGTATGCAAACTATTCAAAATAATAATAATAATAAAAGAAGGAGAGGGGAGAGAGAGAAAAAACGTAGTTATTTCAGAACTAGCAAAGTGGAACTAAGACAGTCTCTTATAATCAATGTAACCTTTCTTCATACTGACATTTTTGTGGAAATATTTATAAATGTAATTTATAATTGATCGTAAATATTTTCTTGATAGGAAAGGAAGCAAGAGCTTTATACAAAGTTCACAGAAATATTTTTGCACAAGTCAATACATATTAGTGTGCTGCAACAAATACTTTGTTGACAGGGCTGTCTCACAAATGGCGCTACATGTTGCGTTTTTCGTAGCGTTGCCGACGCTTACCTCTGAACAATACTGTAACAGTTGTAATGAAGTAGCGCCTTCTGTTACCGCGACCTCAGTTTATCTTGACAAGATTGCCTCCTGGTGCCGTAGCATATTTCAAAAGGAAGTTTAGAAAATTTCGGAAGATTCACTCAAAATTTCAGGAATATCCGGAAAAATTCAGAAGATTCACTTGAAATTTCAGGAGAATACGGAAGATTCACTCGAAATTTTATATTTTCTTAAATAATTAAAAAATTCGAAGATCTGCTGATTTTTCGGAGGATCTGGCAACACTGCTGCCCGAGAGCTGAGGAATAGCAATGGAAGGGCGGTGTCTGTTGTCACGATCAATCTTAACCCGCGTAATTTTAAAACAATCGCATTTTAACAGTTTTTCTTAACCCGCGTAATTTTAAAACAATCGCATTTTACCAATTTTAAATAGTGCTATATACGCGATCGATCGCGTAACTTTTAAAGGCGCGAGTTCTCGCGGGTTAACGATGCTTAAAGCTGAACTGCGCATTTGGGGCAGCAGAATGTTGAATAGCTTAGTGTTATATATCGATTATAATTACTTGTTAGTTGACGCCTATAGCGGCAGCAATGTTTTCACACCGGCTGCCTGTTGCCGCTTCTTCCATTTGTTCCCATGCGTGAACTGTCAACTAGCAAGTAATTTTTATTCAGACTGCCACCTGTGGCAGCACTAACTTACGTAGATATCGAATAAGTGAATGTCATAAAATAAATAAATAAATGAAATTTTATTGTTGTTTAGCTGTTACAGCAATTGTCAAAGTCAAGTTACAAACGTATAGAAGTACTCAGCATATATACAAAATTACTTTACATAGGTTAATAATCGATAGCTCACTATAGGTTTGCCATATGATAAACTATTTAGTATAACTTGAAACATTGCATCATAAACGACTCCATTAAAGAAATTATGGTGCACTCTCCTAACAGGTAACACTATGATATTTTACATTCATAAAATTCATTATGTGAGTAGCAGGGATTTGCAGCTAATCAACAGTACAGCTTGTGTTTAAATAAATCAAATGGAGCTTCTACCCATTCTACTGGCAGTTTGTTAAACATCTTCACACCCACCACTTCATAACTTTAAAGTGATTTGGATAACCTGTAGTAAGGTATGTCAAGATGGCTATTATTTCTAGTTCCATGAGAGTGTACATCTCTGTGTACGCTGTATTCTGATAAGTCGCTCTTTATATGCAGTAAAGCAGTGTAAATGTAGAAGTTTATAACACTTAATATTTTTAAGTTGATAAACAGTGGTGTGCAGTGGGCAATTTATCAGAGTTTGTAATGATTCTAATTACTTTCTTCTGAAGTACTGAAAAATCCCTGAACATGTGAGCTATTGCCCCATATTAAAAGCCCATAGGATGTAGTAGAAAAAAAAAAGCAAAGTAGGCTGATCTTACATAAGCCACAGGTACATGATTTTTTTAAATATCTTAGCAAGTACACCACTCTAGACAGCCTTGCACTAATAAAATTAACGTGTGACTCCCAAGACAATTTACTATCTATAACAATACCTAAGAACTTAACACTATCTATGAAGTCTTCTAGTGGCAAATCTCTTAAACTAAATACAATCTTTTGAGTTTTGCTCTCGTTAAGGAGAGACCCATTAGCTCGAAACCAGACTGATACCTGTGATAGTGTGTCATTTCTCACAGTTTGAAGCATATCAAAGACTGAGATGATACTGAAAAAGAGTGGTATCATCGGCATAGAGAATGGAATGAGTATTTATGTAAGATGCTAAATCACAATAAACAGCAGAGGTCGTAAAACTGAACCTTGTGGCACACTACACTACAGCTAGCTGGAATCTCTGTTTACCAATACAAACAAATTGTTTACGGTTGCTGATAAAAGATTTAAAAATGTTGTCAACTTCACTGTTAATAAACTAGTTTACTGGGAAGTGAAATATGCTCTACAATCGAAGGCTTTGCTAACATCATAAAGGTAGCCTGGGCAAAATTTGTTTCTTCGTAAACATGCCTAGTTACATGGAATATGTCAATATCCAAGTGGCAGCGTTACTTGTTCACTCACAACAATTGAAGTTGTACTATTAGGTTCCTGCCTAACCACATCCTTTACAAGTCATGACATAGTCGTAAAGATGTTAACATTCGCTTGTACGATACAATATATAATTTCTGCTATTCAAAATAGTCAAATGTATGTAAATCTATCGGACCAAACTGCGCAGTCATCAGTCTGTAGCCTACAAACTACTGAAACTAAGGTAAACTAACCTAAGGACAAAACACACACACACACACACACACACACACCCATGCCCCAGGGATTTCTGCTGTTCCTACTCTGTGGTCGACAGGTTGTCCATGTACACTGGTCCTGTCAGTAAATTAATTAATTAACTACCCTCGTAAAGCGAACATTTCGTATGTCGAGAAGCGCTCTTCTGAACGTCGTAAATCTTGACTCATTTGACTTCGATGGTACATTGTTTGATATATCGATCCGCCACAGTCGCACCCTTCGATAGTGCTTGACTTGTGACGGTACGCACCGGTACGCCGTACTGGTACTCTGATCACCGCGCTCACACACGGGCACATGCTCCCTATTCTGTGACAAGGGGCTGCGGCCAAAGGCCCCTTGGGTCACGTCGGCGGCAGCTACTCACGGAACACACACTGGCCGCTGCTACAGTACATCCAGCTGACACACACCTACTGGCGCATACAGTTGCTGTTTCCTCGCCCAGGCAGCTAGAGACAGCAATGGCGGGAGGCAAATTTGTACACATCTGTGCATAGGAAGCCGCTAATGAGGTTTCTGCCATTCCCACAGTGTGACAGCTGACGGAGTATCACCAGTCGACTTCTAGTGTGTCTAGTGCCGGCTGTACCTTTCACTATTTTCGTGTGTTGCTTAGTTGTCTTAAAAGTTTTCCATCATTGTATACAATAGATAAAATAAACAATTATTTCCACAAAATACCTAAAAAACAGAAACGGGATATAGAAGCTGGAAACACTTCAGACAGAATCATCATTGCGTGCATCATGCAGCGTCACTCCATCTTTTTCTACAGAGGACACCAAAGGAGACGATAAACAGTGGCCAGACTGTTGGTCTTATGAACAGAAGACCGAGTTTTGCTCCCCTCCCACATTTTTTAAAAAATCACGTCAGCTCGGTGATTGACCTCAGCCTCCACCTGACTTCGATCCTGGATACACCACTGATTCCTATGTAAAATGCTCAGAAAAACGTTATAGTAAAGCTTTCAGAAGTGTGAATAAAAAAAAGGGGGGGGGGAGTTGCCGTACCAGAACCTCTTTTTGTTACAAATCAAGCATTGTATGTATATATACACTACTGGCCATTAAAATTGCTACACCACGAAGATGACATGCTACAGATGCGAAATGTTACCGACAAGAAGAATATGCTGAGATATACAAATGATTAGCTTTTCAGAGCATTCACACAAGGTTGGCGCCGGTGGCGACACCTACAACGTGCTGACGTGAGGAAAGTTTCCAACCGATATCTCTTACACAAACAGCAGTTGACTGGCGTTGCCTGGTGATAACGTTATGATGATGACTCGTGTAAGGGGGAGAAATGCGTACCTTCACGTTTCCGACTTTGATAAAGGTTGGATTGTAGCCTATCGCGATTGCGGTTTATCGTATTGCGACATTGCTGCTGTCGTTGGTCACGATCCAATGACTGTAAGCTGAATATAGAATCGGTGGTTTCCGGAGGTCAATCCGAAATGCCGTGCTCGATCCCAACGGCCTCGAATCACTAGTTGTCGAGATGACAGGCATCTTATCTGCATGGCTGTAACTGATCGTGCAGCCACGTCTCGATCCCTGAGTCAATAGATGGGGACGTTTGCAAGACAAAAAACCATATGCACGAACAGTTCGACGATGTTTGCAGCTTCATGGCAAAACGTCATGTTTTCGGAAAAATCCAGGTTCTGTTTACAGCATCATGATGGTCGCGTCCGTGTTTGGCGACATCGCGGTGAACGCACATGGGAAAGCGTGTATTCGTCATCGCCATACTGGCGTATCACCTGGCGTGATGGTATGGAGTGCCATTGGTTACACGTCTCGGTCACCTCTTATTCGCATTTACGGCACTTTGAACAGTGGCCATTACGTTTAATATGTTTTACGACCCGTGGCTCTACCCTTCATTCAATCCCTGTGAAACCCTACATTTAAGCAGGATAATGCACGACCGCATTTTGGAGGTCTGTACGGGCCTTTCTGGATACGGAAAATGTTCGACTGCTCCCTGGCCAGCATATTCTCCAGATTTCTTACCAATTGAAAACGTCTGGTCAATGGTGACCGAGCAACTGGCTCGTCACAGTACGCGTCACTACTCTTGATGAACTGTGGTATCGCCATCCAAGCTCTGTTTGACTCAATGCCCAGGCGTATCAAGGTCGTTATTACGGCCAGAGGTGGTTGTTCTGGGTACTGATTTCTCAGGATCTATGCTCCCAAATTGCGTGAAAATGTAATCACATTACAGTTCTTGTATAATATATTTGTCCAATGAATACCCGTTTATCATCTGCGTTTCTTCTTGGTGCAGCAATTTTAATGGACAGTAGTGTAGTTTGCAAGCACTCTACCAAATTACCAGAAAATTATCTGAGTGAATTTCCGTTTCTACGAGAAGGAAAAACTGTATATGAGGCAGAGTGCTTGCTGTGTAGGAAGTGTGAAATACAATATAAAATTGTGTACAAGAAAACAATGCATGCAGAGTTTGCAGCTTTGCGTTCTGCGTCCATGTGCGACCAGTAAAATAAACAACTTGCTTTTTCCTAATGTCATTTTAAGTTTACTTATAGATGCTTCTTTTCTATATCACAGGGTGGGAGATCAGACATTGTGGACCATATTAAAACAATAAACTTTTTCCGATTGTTAATCAGTTCTTTTCCCTAGCCATGGGAGCCATGCAGACTAAACTTTTTGACATGGAAAAATCTTCTAAACGAAACGTCAGAAACTGTATTGTAGTAAAGTACATCTTGGAAGCGCTTCAGAAAATCAGTGTCACAAAAGCGTGTTGCGATTGGTGGCGATAACACCAATGTCAACATCGGTGGACTTGAATGATCTGGTTCCAACTATGTGTTCAGTAAACTAAAGAAATAAGTAGGTGTCAACATTTAAGGAAGTGGTTGTTCATGCCATATTATACATATCGCTGGTATGATTGCTTCAGATATTGTGATGTGGAAATTTTGTCCAGGAAGTACTCTCTCATTTTTTCAGTATATACGGTGAGAGTATACAGTTAGGCTGAATTTTGTGATTTTGTAGAAACTGAAAGCAAGACAATACTTTCTCATACTAAGACAAGGTGACTATCACTTAGGCCTAAAATTGAAAGAATTTTGCAAATGTACGAGACTCTTAAATCTTAACTTGATATCTGAAACCAATGTTCCGATTGCAATTAAGCTTTTCTTGACAAAATCCTTTGGCTGAAGGATACCTATGTTTTGAACATAGTGTCTCCAGTTACCTACACAAACTAATATTTGGTACTGAAGGTGAAAAAAGACTGTCTTGGAAGTGTATTCTGTCTTTGCTGATAGTGTGTCAAGTCGGTAAGAGAATGATAAAAAATAACTTTGTTCCCTTAAAAGTAAGAGATGTCATCTCTAAATGTAGGCTAACAATGACCAGGGTGATCACATGTTTCGGAAAGACATGAATGCTTTTTGTACTGTTTGTAGTGATTACAATTAGCAAGTGGATGAGGCAGCATGGTGAATTAACTGTATTCAATTGGTTTACTCTAAACAAGGAAGCTGATTGGTAAAGTGTGGAAAATACTATTGCCTACTTGAGAAATAGAAAAGTTATTGTGATGAATTTGACAGAGCCTTAAAAGACCTAGGTCGGAACAAGGCCCCAGGAGTAGATGAAATACCCTCAGAGCTACTAAAGTCTCTGGGAGAGCCAGCCATGACAAGACTATTTGAACTGGTGTGTAGGATGTATGAGACAGGCGAAATGCCCTCAGACTTTAAGAAAAATGTAATAATCCCCATTCCAAAGAAATCAGGCGCAGACAGGTGTGAAAATTACAGAACCATCAGTTTGATAAGTCATGGTTGCAAAATTTTAACACGAATTGTCTACAGGAGAATGGAAAAGCTGGTAGAAGCTGACCTCGGGGAAGATCAGTTTGGATTCAGGAGGAACGTAGGAACCCGGGAGGCAATACTCACTTTACGTCTAATCTTAGAAGACAGATTAAGGAAAGGCAAACCAACATTTTTAGCTTTTGTAGATTTGGAGAAAGCATTTGACAATGTTGACTGGAATACACTCTTCCAAATTCTGAAATCAGCAGGGGTAAAATACAGGGAAAGGAGAGTTATTTACAACTTGTACAAAAGCCAGACCGCAGTTATTAGACTCGAAGGGCATGAAAGGGAAGCATCAGTTGGGAAGGGAGTAAGACAGGGTTGTAGCCTTTCTCCAATGTTATTCAATTTGTACATCGAGCAGGCGGTGAAGGAAAGCAAGGAAAAATTTGGAATAGGGATTAAAGTTCAGGGGGAAGAAATAAAAACATTGCGTTTTGCTGATGACATTGTAATTCTGTCAGAGACAGCGAAGGACCTGGAAGAGCAGTTGAATGGAATGGAAAGCGTGTTGAAGAGAGCATATAAAATGAACATTAACAAGAGCAAAACAAAAATAATGGAATGCGGTCTTAGAAAATCAGGCGATGCTGAAGGAATTAGATTAGGTAACGAAACAATGAAGGTGGTAGATGAGTTTTGTTACTTGGGTAGTAAAATAACATGCGATGGTCGCAGTACAGAGGATATAAAATGCAGAATGGCAATGGGAAGAAAAGCATTTTTGAAAAAGAGAAATTTGCTAACATCGAATATTAATTTAAGGGTAAGGAAGTCTTTTCTGAAGGCATTTGTGTGGAGTGTTGCCTTGTATGGGAGTGAAACATGGACGATAAGCAGTGCTGACAGGAAGAGAATAGAGGCTTTTGAAATGTGGTGCTACAGAAGAATGCTGAAGATTAGGTGGGTAGATCACATAACTAATGAAGAGGTACTGAACAGAATTGGTGAGCGAAGGAATTTTTGGCATACCCTGACTAAAAGAAGGGATCGCTTGGTAGGACACATTCTTAGACATCGGGGAATCGTAAATTTAGCATTGGAGGGAAGTGTGTGGGGTAAAAATCGCAGAGGGAGACCAAGAGACGCGTATAGTAAGCAGATTCAAGTGGATGTGGGTTGCTGTTCTTACGAGGAGATGAAAAGGCTTGCTCAGGATAGAGTAGGGTGGAGAGCTGCATCAAACCAGTCTCCGGACTGAAGACCATAACAACAACATTGTGAATGACATTCAATTGTTTCATTAGGTAACACATCAAAAAACCTTTCTGTGTGAACAGTTCAAATCCGAAAATGGACCAATTTTTTTTAGAAAATACAGTGTCTTATGGTGTGAGTTCATGAATAATTACTCTGGAGGTGAGTACTCAGAACTTTTCAAAATTGTTCAGTACTTTATCTCAATCCCTGCCCTCAATGCTGTGGTGGAAAGGGTATTTTTATTAGTGAATATACAAGGACTGACGAAAGAAAATGAATGCCAGTACAGTTGGTAAGGGATTTGTTGATCATCAGGTAAAACTATGAATAAATCAGTCAGTTCTATGACAATATCAAAATGAACTAAGAATTACTTAAGAATACTGGAGGAAGTCAGAAGTAGGATTCAGTAACAAAAAAAAAAAAAAAAAAAAAAAAAAAAGGCGCTATTGAGCTTGAAATAGATTCTCTGTAATACACTCCGGTTTCTTATTTTGGAAATTTGGCAACCCTACTATAACAGTCACATATTAGAGTGTACTCGGTCCCGCTGTATGAGCTGGTCAGTTTTCCAGCTCCCTTGACTAAAAAGACTGCTCCACTGCAGTAGTACTGAAAATGTATGGCAGAGATCATCCAGTAACATCGACTAACAGTAGTTTGGTCACAGTTATGCATGACTTTTTATTTGAAGCTATAAAAACTACCACGATTAATGTATATTGCGTATATACTGAGAAAAATATCGAAAAAAAAAAATTCCTTAAAATTATTATGCACTACTAGCAACAAAAAGTTCATAACTGGTCAGCTATATAGCGCTTCCACGATGTACCCAATGCAGTAAATACCACTATTATGCCTCTAATCTTTCCATAAAGTAACTCATAATGCAGTATGTGACTGACTACTTGTACATGACAAAGGAGGAATACTAAAGTGAACAAACGCACATGTTAGGAGTAACTCAATGCAGCTAACTGTTTAACTGATTCAGTAGCACTCTGAAATTTATAACATCTAGGACGAGCTACTTGCATGTGTAACATTATGTATAGAAGTAGCTACAAATGAATTGTGGTAAAATGTTGATAATTTTGAGAGATAATCGAAAAAATAAGGTATTTAGCTGATCAGCTACACTCTGCAATACAGAGTTAACATGTAGTCTGTCAACATCATTATCATTTGTGTTCTGTCCAAAGGCAGGTTTTCACATCTTAACTGCCCATGCTGCCCTGTCTTCTGCCGTTCTACACTTTTAAATCGTCTAGCAACTTGGATCTCGTTTCTGTAAATCCTTTCCCACAAACTAGTCCTTTCAATGAAACTCCAGCATGCTGACTGATGTGGGAACAGCAATTTCTTTACTATTTATATTAACAATTTCGAAACCAGGTCTGGTTTTGTGGAGAGTAGTACATTTTGTTCTGTAAATTTCATGATACGCCTTAAGAGGAATAATATTTTATATTCCATAAATTTGGTGATATGTTTTATGTGTATTGAAGATGAATCTGACTTGGCTAATTTTATAATGGACTCAGGCAAGCACGAAACTAATTGTCAATAAAAAAAAAATAAAACAATGATTTGCAACTTTGGCTGTTTTGAAATTGTTAATATAAATAGTCTTTTCAAAGGATCTGTTTCAAGCACTCCCGACTTCCCGTATCCATGAATGTCCCATCCAGTTCTTCTTCCGTTCTTTAAAAACTAGCAGCAGCCTTCTCCTCTCACCAAACCTTTCCAGTACTCTTTTGTTGCTTAGTCGTTTCATCCTGCTATATTGGCAAATAAAAAATTGGAAAATGTTTTTATTTTTAATTAATGACTTTAACTTAAATTTAAAAGGGTTAAATAAGAGTTTTTGTCGGTATATTCCCTGGTGACATATTCAAGAACTTAGTTCGATTATGATATGTAGAAACTTACAGTTATACAAAAAATAAAAAATATTCACTGAGGTTATCATAAGGTTCAATGTTTGCCCATTTATTACGATTTGTCACCAGCAGTTTTGTCCTTACTACTTTTGTTCCCTTAAAAATTGTTGAGCACAGACTATGGTTTCTTCTCTTGATAAAAACACAGTTTCGTAATCAACAGGATTCCACACTATTCAATTACATCGACTTGAATTAAATTTTATTTATCTTTTACAAGTGCCACCTCTTGCCCAACATCCAATCTGCACAAAACTAAGACATGACTGACTATACTTATTGGTCTAAGCAGCTAATGAGAAACCGCTCTGAAGAAGATGCATCTGTCAGAGACGTTGATTACCACATTGACCTATCTGCTGTGTATTCGAAATGTTCAAAATAAAATTTGAAAAAATAATTACAAAGCTTACTCTCTCGATTCTCCTCTAGAAGTGTTGAGAAACTATACCTGGCGTCATAGAAGAAGGCACTTCCGCGCATGGAGGTGGAGCGACAGGGGAAGCGTGGAGGGGAGGAGCTACGGCCGAGCGCCAACGGTTGACGGTTGTGCCTGTGGGAGAAACATTGCGTAACTCGCAGCCAGCCATACGCCTACAGAATGAACATTATTGGCTGTCATTCCGGTAATGGAGGGGGATGCGCAGAACGGCCGAAAACTGAGCCGCCTTCTTAGCTGACGCCGACTATACCATATTAATTTCTCAAGCAGTACGTGGCATAGCTCTCCATGTAAAAGGGTCTGTTCTTTCAACGAGGTTTAATCTACGAGGCACGTCCAGAAAGTAAGTTCCGTTTGGTAATAAAATGAAATTGTACAAAGATACAGAAGAAATTTTTATTGCACAAAATTCTACAACTCTTAAACTACTTTTCCACATAACTGCCGAAATTTTGCAGGCATTTGTCAGCGTGGCACCAGGTTTTGTGTACCTTCTTCATAGAAGTCTGCCGCTTGTATCTTCAACCAGTTGGAAACAGTGAAATTTGGGGGAAGTCCATAGCAAGAGCACTAATTGTAAACCTACGGTTTTCCTGGATCTTGTCATCAATCGCGTGAACCAGGTCTTCTGTAACCAAAGGTGGATGCCCACTTCGTTCTTCATCGTGCACATCACTACACCGGCCATTGAACTGTCGGGCCCATCTTCTCACCATCGAATCACTCATCGCATTTGGTCCGTAAACATAGCAAATTTGCCGATAAATTTCACTTGGCTTCACTTTCCTCGCATTCAGAAACCGAATCGCCAACCTGATTTCAGTCAGCGGGAGTTTCAATCAACGCCGACATTTCAAACAAGGACAACAAAGCGTACGTAACTGACAGCGATCTCCAAATGGCGTACCTTCTTCTCCTTGATACACATCGTCTATAGCGCATGTGCGGAACTGCAGTCGCAGCGCTGCAGCGGAGATAAATTGAAACGGAACTTACTTTCTGGACGCGCCTCGTATTTAACCTTCGTAGGTGATATAGATTCTCTTGTGATTGGAGTCGAATGCAGTACTGCAACTTTTGCTATTACTAAGACGCCGAATGCCTGTAAATGAATTACCTGTACGGTACGTTTCGGAAAAAACGGAAAAAGATCAAAATTGGCGAAGACAGAAAGTAATTACACTACGGTCGGGGGTTCGAATCCCCCCTCGGGCATGGGTATTTGTGCCGTCCTAGTTCGTAAGTAGTTCATAAGTAGTTTGTAAGTTTAGGGACTGATGACCCCGCAGTTAAGTCCCAAACATTTGAACATTTTTTGAGAAAGTAATTAGGTTACATGCGCCAGTGGAAGGCGCTTCAACCAGCATCAAAAACGTCTTCGATTTAGACTATAAGGCCGAACACAAAGGATACCGTTTAGCGGCGCAGCCCGTTAACATATCCGCGGCTGCCGCCAGGTCGATATAAATATGGGCTATCAGGGCGCCGCCAGGCAAGACCAACTACAATATATATTGTAGTTGGTCTTGCGCCAGGGTTGTTTCCTGAGGAATGCGTCTCGACCCGTAATTCCGTAGGTGTCACTAGGTATTGATTTCTTGGGGAGGGGGCCACGACCATATAAATGTAGAGGACTTTTAGCATACTGTGAGAAGACGTTTCTTAGGAAAAGTACCGTTTAGTGGCGCGCATCAGGGTCAGTTTGGCGAGAATCTAGAATATAATATTTTGGACGTCTGATAACAAGCTAGTTGTCACGCATAATATTTCAAAAACGCTTAATAATTGTGCATAATATTTGAAAATCATAGACAAAGCTGAACAATGTTTAAGTAAGAAAAAAATAATTAAAAGAAGGTTGAAATACACAGTATAGCTTGTGCTTAAAATTAGAATAATGTAGTACTCTTTCTTATATTCTTAAAGCTGCAGACAAACACATCTAATCTGGAAGCTGTCATGAGAGAGTACAGCATTATATTTTATTATTGTGTATATAACAATATAACTATTTAAGAGTCTTGTCTTGGCGCCCGAGAAGAATTAGAATGTACGCTACTGGCCATTAAAATTACTACACCAAGAAGAAATGCAGATGATAAAAGGGCATTCATTGGACAAATATATTATACTAGAACTGATATGTGATTACATTTCCACGCAATTTGGGTGCATAGATCCTGAGAAATCAGTACCCAGAGTAACCACCTCTGGCCGTAATAACGGCCTTGATACGCCTGGGCATTTGAGTCAAACAGAGCTTGGATGGCGTGTACAAGTACAGATGCCCATGAAGATTCAACATAATACCACAGTTCATCAAGAGTAGTGATTGGTGTGTTTTGATGAGCCAGTTGCTCGGTCACCATTGACCAGACGTTTTTAATTGGTGAGAAATCTGGAGAATGTGCTGGCCAGGGCAGCAGTCGAACATTTTCCGTATACCTGAAGGCCCGTACAGGCCTCCAAACTGCGGTCGTGCATTATCCCGCTGAAATGTAGGGTTTCATAGGGATTGAATGAAGGGTAGAGCCACGGGGTCGTAAGACATCTGAAATGTAACGGCCGTCAATGCGAACAAGAGTTGACCGAGACGTGTAACCAATGGCACCCCATACCATCACGCCGGGTGATACGCCATTATGGCGATGACGAATACACGCTTCCAATGTGCATTCACTCCGATACAGCCAAACACGGACGCGACCATCAAGATGCTGTAAATAGAACCTGGAATCATCCGAACAAACGACGGTTTGCCATTCGTGCACCCAGGTTCGTCGTTGCGTACATAATCGCAGGTGCTCCTGTCTGTGATGCAATGTCAAGGGTAACCGTAGCCATTGTCCCCGAGTTGATAGTCGATGCTGCTGTAAATGTCGTCAAACTGTTTTCGTGCAGATGGTTGTTGTCTTGCAAACGTCCCCATCTGTTGACTCAGGGATCGAGACGTGGCTGCACGATCCGTTACAGCCATGTGGATAAGATGCATATCATCTCCACTGCTATTGATTCGAGGCCGTTGGGATCGAGCACGGCGTTCCGTATTGCCCTCCTGAACCCAACGATCCCATATTCTGCTAACAGTCATTGGATCGCGACCAATGCAAGCAGCAATGTCGCGATATGATAAACCGCAATCGCGATAGGCTACAATCCGACCTTTACCAAAGTCGGAAACGTGATGGTATGCATTTCTCCTCCTTACACGAGGCATAATAATAGCGTTTCACCAGGCAACGCCGGTGAACTGCTGTTTGTGCATGAGAAATCGGGTGGAAACTTTGCTCATGTCAGCACGTTGCAACCACCTCCGCCAACCTAGTGTGAATGCTCTGAAAAACTAATCATTTGCATATCACATTATCTTCTTCCTGGCGGTTAAATTTCGCGTCTGCACTACGCCATCTTCGTGGTGTAGCAGTTTTAATGGCCAGGAGTGCAAAAAGTGTGTCATTTTGCTTACTGCTGACAAAATATTGACATTTTCCGTTTCCGCTTATTTTGAAGTTAGATATGGACAAAAGTAATGAGATGACCTGAAAGTGTAGTGCAGAAATGTTTATGTCCAAATGACAAACTTGATCCTGATTGTAGTAACGAATGTAAACTAATCCTGTTTTGACACTATTAGGGTGCTAAGGTTGACAGTGGCAGATTTCGAGTTCAACATAACGTTCACCAATTTCTGTCGGCGCTTATCCATTTGGGGCCGGCCACCCTGGTCTTGGTTTCCCGTGTTTCCCAAGTTCACTCCAGGCAAATTGTGGCATGTTTCCCTGTAAGAGGCCACAGTCGCTTCCTTCCTCTCTTGTTGTCCCACTGAGCCTCGTTTACACCGAAGCGAACACAAGCGAACGAGCAGCAGCGAACGAGTATTCGCTCTGGTGTAAACGCTATGCGCGCGCTGTTCGGTCACGTTCGGCTCGCATTCGCAGGTGTTCGCATGTGTTCCGCTGGGTATCGGTTTCATCGCGAACCATCAAAGGAATTTCGCGACATCTCCGCTTCAGCGCTAGCGTATGTGACAAACTGTGTATGCTCGCCTTGCGGCAGTGTGCTGTTTTCTGTTCCGTTCGCTCCGGTGTAAACAGAGTCGAACATAAAGAGTCGCGAAACTCCCAATGATCTTCTGCAACTTCGCAACTGCAGCGCTGCCAAGCGGCCGGGTCGTAAAACCACACCGCGAAGCAATTGAGTAATGAATGTGTATTTGGACTGAAGCAGCATTTTCAAAATTCCTTCGCATTTACGAGCTTTTCTGGCGCTATAAATTGTAGCAACTTTCAAAAATATAATTCGGAAATCTCTCATTTGCAAAGGATGCTCAGAAATAACGGAATAATGTTATGAATAACAGGTGTTCTTTTACAGCGGTTAGTTATACCTTTAGGCATAGAGTTACATCTTTAACAATTTATTCGCGTCCAAACTTTTGCTGTTAATGAGAATCACAAATACTTGATCACTATGTACGGATTGCTTAGGTTCATACCTCAGGTTCACAAAGATGATAACCCTGTATACTAACATATTTTGTCGGTTACCTACTAGTTTGGTACAGTGAATACGTAGGTACAAATAAATAATATGTCCATATATAACCTGTTAATGTTAGCACGTCACATTCTGGAAGATATTCAGTTTGATACCTGCCAAGTAGCTAAAAAATTATTATAGGTACACGAAAGGCACAGAAGCAAGGACGAGGTGAAAATATTGTTAAAAGACGATGCAGAATCTAGTCCCCTACAATGTAAAAATCGTGTGTACTTTTCAAAACATTACAATTTACGAAATTCGCTAAAACTCGTGCAACATGTCAGTACCCATCGAGAATGCGAACTTAATCATAATCAGTTCCTTTTATATACTTCAGCACATCAGCTTGCAATTCATTACTTCTTTCAAAAGTTTTCTAGAAGATATTAATATGACACGGGTATTGTGAGCTGTGTGAATTACGCTGCACTGACAGTTTGTTAAATTATAGACTGCCATTAACAGAAGCAGTGATATTAGTTTAATGATGTTGTCCTATTTGTATTAGAAAGTTCACCGCAACGTTCAGTGACAAGGAAATATGAAAGTAACAGCATTAAAAACGGCGACTTCTCAGTTTGCATCATGCCATTCCACTGTTATTCCCTACTGGCCGCTTGGAGCGCTAGTATCGCTTCAGCTGATATTTTTTTCCTACAGAGTTTCGCGACTGTCTGTGATAGACTGTGGTGTAAACGCTTATTCGCAAGTACAAGCTAATGCGCGCGCGCAGAGGCGAATTCCTGGCGAATGCGCGTTCGCCCGTGTTCGCTTTGGTGTAAACGGGGCTTAGATTAACACGTTCGCTGCGGTCACCTGTGCGGGCCGCTAACGCTCTAGGCCAGAGGTCGGAAAGTAATCTTAGATGGGTCCGGATAAATTTGAAAATTTTTATCGAGGCCCCTTATTAATTCTTTATTTTAATTTTCACTCACAAAATAATATGAAATACAATAGATGTAAAATAATAATGTATAAACAACCCAGAAAAATATTATTGGCTGTTTATTTTTATTATCAGTTTCAAAAAGTATGAAATAAAATGGATAACTTTTATTGGAAAGTCCAGAAATAGTTCATACATTATAGATAATTTTTTATTTTAATTTTCTCTAAGAAAGTAGGAAATACAATGAAATGTGCGTATATGTATTTAAAAAATCTATGGGAAAAATTACATTTACGGTCTTGAACAGGTTCTTAAAGTTATGTTCACGTGCGGAGCTGTTTATGCGAGTAGTGACTTCAAAGTGGGCGGTCTTGAGCGAAAATTATTCTCCAAGAATTTCATTTTTGAAAATGAAATGAAAATATATTTGGAGACTAACATAGCAGCCAGGAAGGTCGCTAATTTTTTTCTGCTATTTTCATATTTTTCAGGGACAAGTTGACTCCAAAATTCTTCTGTAGATACAGTTTTATACGTTAGCAAGGAAATATCTTCCTGCAAGTCTATAATCATCATTTGGAGTAAAGGTGGAACAATTTCCCAGCCTCAACCGTCCATTCTGCTGCAGGAGAACCCTCAAATGGTGATTTTAAAAATCGTGGCAACTTGTCTATTTCTGAAAAGTCTGTGAATCTTACTGCAAATTCCTACTTAAGATCTGCCAAGAAATTTGACAATATGAAAAAGTCTATTTCAGGATTATTTTTGTATTAAAAAATCGTAGAAATTCTTGACTTAAACGTCTCTTTCAAAGAACCAGCTTGCGACGGAATGATAATACACTTTGATCGAAATCACATTTTAATTTCCCATTTCCTTGTAGCTCAGTGTTGTTATCTACAAAAAAAAAAAAAGGTTTATTTTTTAATAAAAATACTTTTGGTGGTCCAGTTTTCGGCCATCCGCGGTCCGCCAGTTGCCGACTGCTGCTCTAGCTAGGCTGACGCCTGTAACAAGAGGTGGTGCTAGAAATAGAAATACAAGTACGCTTTAGCTGCAGGCTGATTAAGTGATAATGCTGCAAACAATTCTAACAACGCCTCTTTAGATTTGTAGTTTTATAACTTTTTGTTAATTCTTCAGTGCGCCATTGGTTTGAAATGGCAACGTGTAAGCGAGGTTCTGGTCTCTGGTAGCCAACAATTATGTCTGTAAAATTTGGTGACGATCGGTTGAACGGTTCGACCTAAAAAGTGGGGCCACGTTACAACCAGACAGACATCGTCAAATTGCCGTTATTTTTGCAAATATCTCTGCAACGATGCAAGATATATATATATATATATATATATATATATATATATATATATATATATATATAAACATAATAGAGCGAAGTTGTAGAGAATTTTCCCCTCTACCAATTAGTGTCTCTACCAATTAGGTTATTCAATTTTCGTGTCAGGTGAACGGTTCGTTTGCAATTACAATTATATTACAAACGACTTTTTTGTATTACTACCGTATTGTTTGTCCGAAAAATTTGAAAAAGGGAGGTTCTGGACTCTGGCGGCCTGCAATTATGTCTGTAAAATTTGGTGCTGATCGGTTGAACGGTTCGTCTTAAAAACAGCGAACACTTTACGGACAGACGGCGAGACATACATCCCAAAATCGCCGTTATTTTTGCAAATATCTCGGAAACGATACGAGATATGAAAAAAAACGTAAGAGAACGAAGTTGTAGAGAATTTTCTCCTCTACAAATTAGATTATTCCATTTTCGTGTCAGATGCATGGTTACGCCGTTATTTTCATTTAAATTTCGAGCTGTCAAAAGTGTTACTACCGTAATCTAAAGTGGGCCAAAAATTAAAGTCTGGAAACACCAAAAGGTTTATCAAACGGAGAAAATGTGGTGCTTATGGAAACCCAATCCCATAGAACAAATAAGTTTGCAAGGTGTATAGGCAATGTTTTTACAGCAAACCACTAAAGAGGAAAACACACAACTGCAGACAGAAAAACGTTACGTGATATTTTTAGGTGGCTTGTACTAACACGAGTGCACAGCCGAAGAAAATAAACTGAGTACTCAGCTGGCGAACGCGCTGCTTTATAAGCGTCGGCAGCTCTGGCGTGTTGATCGAGGAAACGCTTATAAGCGTCAGTCGCAGCGAACGTGATAAGAAAGCGCGAGTATCTGGCCAAATGGGAAAAGTACCCGAAACCAATAAAATAAAATGTTCAAGAAATGTTCAAATGTTTGTTAAGCTTAAGGGACTTAACTACGGGGTCATCAGTCCCTAAACTTACAAACTACTTATGAACTACCTACAACTAAGGACGGCACAAATATCCATGCCCGAGGGGGGATTCGAACCCCTGACCGTAGTGGTCGTGCAGACCGTGACTGAAGCGCCTCAGTCCCCTCGGCCACCGCGGCCGGCAAAATAAAATGAAACATTTGCCCGTTTGAACTATGGCGTCGAGGTGACGTACAGAGCGTATTAACTTGTCAAATAGGTATGACAGCCAAAACACGCCACCGTTATCTTTCGTGAATGCGGTTGATTAGAATTACACTCATGATATATGCCAGTGCTACCTTATAATTATCTATAGTAAGGCCTCTGTATTAAGGCACACGGGAGAAGTACCGGTATTTGAATATAAATCTTTAGGACACACACTTATTGGTGGTTTGGGTGTTGTTGGCCTTTTTGCACATAAATTAAACAATGAACACTTTTGGACAACTGCCTAACAACTTCAGGTTTCTAATTAGACAATAATTTGCACCAAAGCTTACACCGGAATAATTATATTTTGCATTATACAATATAGGATTTTCTGTCTCCATGTTTTTCTATGTGTTTTCATCCAAGCGAGAGGGGTGCAAATGCACCTCCTTGCTCCCCCTTGCCGCCGCCCATCCGGTAGTCTTTTGTAGTTCGCGAACGAACTAGTTCGGACGAGCGCTCCCACAGGCGAACTACGCGAACTAGTTCGCTGATCCCTCGCCTCTTAGTTAGTCCGCTACTTTTCTGAAGACTGACAGGGAACAGCGAGAGGACGCGAGAGCGCGCAGCATCCCGTGATTTAAAGGTAATGTTCCTTCAATGACCTATTAAATAAATAAATCAATCAATTTTCAAAATAAAATACTACGAGTACTTTGTATGTACAGTAGTTGAATATCATTGTATCGCCCACTCGTGTAAATAATTGGTTTATTTGCTTAAGTATTTGATGTCTAATTGCCCGAAAATACGGGTAATAGCACAGGCTTGGGCAACACTGATCATTATATAAAAAAGCTATCATAACAAAAGAAAGAGCTCTTTTAGTAGCGGTAGCAAAAGCCAAAAAGAGCGGACGAACTAAAAAGAGCGACTACTTCGCAGCCGAGCTGCGAACTAAGAGGAGAGCAACCTGTCGAGAACTAAAATATGTCTCGAACTAAAATATGCACGATAGATCGTGAACTAAAATATGCGCGATCGGTCGCGAACTAAAATATGTACAACCGGTCGCGAACTAAAACATGCGTTACCGGTCGCGAACTATTAGGCCAAACGTATCTCGTTTCTTAGTTCGTTGCATTCTTTTCCGAAGACCGACGAGCAATAGCGAGAGGGCGTGCAGCAGAATTAAAAATCACGTGTTTGCCTTCTGCTGATGAGTGCCATTTCGAAGTGAGCGTCTGTCTGCTAGATTACATAGTTCAATGCTACAAAAATTCTGTTTTGAAGTATTCTGCACTCTACAATATCTGACTAATAAATTCCATAATGCCTATATATATAACTAAACTTAAACGCGAGAAATTATCCTCAAACTGTTTCTTTTGGTTTGCGTGATGTCGTTAACGGCTCACGCAACAAGCGCATGAAGTAGTATTATGCGCAAGTCTACCATGCGGGCTGTTGTTTGCGGTGCCCTCAATGAATAGAAGCTCACACCCTGCAATCTTTCTCAAATGACTTCTACAAAAAACAAAACAACAAAAACTTTTGTCAGGAAAAAAAGTGTGTTTTTATGTGAAATCGCTTTATAGTCTGACTCCACTGCCGAGGCATGTGATACCTAGTTGCCTATTGAAGATTTCGACGGTAGCCGGTTATGGAACTACCAGTTTGTGTGTGGGACCTGAAGATTGTGCAATTGGAGCACCGAAACCGACAACTTAATGCAATGAATCTTAAAATACAGCTGTTGGATATTATTACGCACTATACGATAGCTTCAAGTGTCAGCTTTATTGGCTTACCAACTTCTGAACTCTGAATTCCGGGACAAAATCTGCTATATAAAATAAGGTTTTCGGTGTCTGTCATTAACTTTTCTGTCATGCACATCTGTTGTTGGGATCGGCTTATTTAGCGGACTCCAGAGCCAACATTTCGAGTAATTATAATTCTAATTTAAAAATTTAACATGCTGTAATCAATAAATTCTGCTTGAACTCATTTTGCTTCGATTGCCCAGTCATACGAACTTTTTCCAGGCATCGTTAAACGTTCAATAATATTTCTTATTCTTTTGTAACTTACTCCCAATGAACAATCCATTACAATAACAATTTCGACTACAACCACTGTCAAAGTCCTCCACTGTAACAATAACTATTTGTTGTAAATACTGTAAGACCGGCGACTTGATGTTGATGGAACTACTGGTTTCCCTTCTCCTTTCCTATTTGAACACTGCCGGCAAACAAACGAAAACACTACTATTTCCTTCTTCGCGCGGCCGCCTTTTGCACATAAAGGCTGAAATACACATATTTTATACTAGTATTTAAGTAATAATAAAGGATTAAGGAGACATCAGATAATTCTGGGAGGTTTAATTTCAGTCCCAGGAGCAGGGAGATCCCATTCAATTCTAGGAATCCCAGCCATAAAAAAAAAAAAAAAAAATATATATATATATATATATATATATATATATATAATAATAATAAATAAATAAAAATAAATAAATAAATAAAATAAAATAAAAAAGTTTGTAGAGCTTACGGGACTTAATTACGGGGTCATCAGTCCCTAAACTTACAAACTACTTATGAACTAGTTCATACTAAACACGGCACAAACATCCATGCCCGAGGGAGGATTCGAACCCCTGGCGGGGAACGGTCTCGCGCATCGTAGCCAAGCGCCTCAATGCGCTCGGCTGCTCCGCCGCGGCTCCACAGTATTCCAGGACCCTTATGATGGTCAGTTTTTGTGATACGTGTATTGAATTAAGAGAAACACACAAAGTAAACACCAATCACAGTAGTACGAGTTTGTATTCTAACTAGCTCTGCCGACACTGAGGAGACTGATAAAATGTATAATGGGATAAAAGAACTTAATGAAACAGGTAAGGGAGAGAAAATGTTGATTGTGATGGGGAACTGGAATTCGGTAGTAGGGAAGAAAGAAGAAACAGAAGGTGAAGAGACAAGGAAAGAAAAAGGAGATCGCCTTGTAGAATTTTGGGCAGAGAACAATGTAATCATCACAAATAATTGGTTTAAGCACCAAGAAAGAAGGATGTGTACATGGAAATTATCAGGAGACACAGGAAGCTACCAAATTAACTTTATTAAGCAAGCAGTGACCGAAATGGGAGAAAGTAATACAGTAGAATTAGTGTGGGCACCTATGAGAGATAAAGTAGTGAGGCCGCAAAACATCATCTGGATAGGACAAGACAAATCAAATGTTCAAATGTTTGTAGATTCTATGGGACTTAACTACGGGGTCATCAGTCCCTAAACTTACAAACTACTTATGAACTAGCTACAACTAAGGACGGCACAAATATCCGTGGCCGAGAGGGGATTCGAACCCCCGACCGTAGTGGCCGTGCAGACCGTGACTGAAGCGTCTCAGTCCCCTCGGCCACCGCGGCCGGCGATAGGACAACACCTGGATAACACAGAAATACTGAACTTATTGATGAAAGGAGAATGCAGTTGGTAAAAGAGGAGCACAGACGGCTGAAAAATGAGCTTGACAGAATTGTATATTGACTTATTGTTATTATTATTATTATTGTTATTATTTAGCAGATGAAGAACATAGTTCATCAACATTAGAACTGTGTATGACCAGTCATGGTCAGAGATTTACACTAACTGTTTGAGATTAACACTGCTTATTAAAGTGTTTCTCTATAGTGTATACCGTAAAGTGGGACAAATAGGGACACGCGGGTGAATAGGGACAAAAACCGGTAAAAAGAAGTTAAATGAAACCTCTGACTTGTGATTAAATCGAAAGTCTTGGGACCACTGCAGTTAGCCTCCGTCGAGTAGCCGAACGGTCTAAAGCGTCTCGCTGCAGAGCGCGCGGTTGCTCGCCGTGGAGGTTCAAGTCCTCCCTGGGGCATGGGTGTGTGTGTGTATGTGTGTGTGTGTGTGTTGTGTCCTTAGGTTAGTTTACCTAGGTTTAAGTAGTTTGTAAGCTACGGACTGATGATCACGCAGTTTGGTCCGATAGATTTACAAACAAACACTGCAGTTAAGACGGCCACACTGTTACCTACAAGATGTTTTGGTGCCAAAATCGTGTTTTTATATTTACCATGTTGGCACACATGCTAGTTTGCAGGTAATCTGAATAGAATTTTTATAAGTCTGAAACTGTTGTTTTGTTTCAGCTATTGACTTGATTGACGTGTTATTGGTTTTGAATTCTCAGATCAGTGTTTTTGTGAGTATTTGCAGATAATAAATGTTTAGTTTATCTTCATTCTGAAATCAACAATTTAATTTTTTGGTTTTAGGCAGCATTAGTAAAGTTATATTGGCGTGAATAGGGACATGGGAAAAAAAAAAAGAAGTACTTAAAGTAGTACTGGAAATATGTTTAGCTTGGAAATATACATTTACAGGTACATGAGAAACTACAATTTTTTAACAACTTAACCTACTTATTGGTTAACCTAAACTCAATGTTGACTTCTTTTCGGTGTTTATGATGTCTAGAACATATAAAAGAGACCCACGATCAAAGGTACATTGTCGTGTTGATGAGCAATTGACAGTGCTGACTGTTGAGGTGAAGAGGTCGTTACATCTTCAAGTCTAACCGACTTCCATAGTGTCTGGTTTGAGTGATTGATCAATTTGAAAATTTTATTACCTGAGCTATTTACATATGTAAAATGTATTGTAAAAATCATAATTATAGGTTTAAAATAAATAATAGTTCCCTTGTACTACCTTACTTTCATAATACTTTTTAAAAGTTTAAATAATGTCCTTATAGACCCCACCATATTTATGGATAGGGAAAACAATGATAAATAAATATCTAACCCTTTTCACCCTGACATTGGGGGGAAAAGGGTCATGAATATAAAAATGTACATGTATGTTCAAAAATGAGAGAGAAATTTTTCATTAAATGGGATGGATAGCCTGATTAATGTTGCACAATATAAAAATATTAGCTTCATCAGAGAACTTATTTATTGTTCATCAATACAAAAATATCTCCAAAACTGTCCCTATTCACCCCCGTTTACGCTATAGATTTAGCCAATATGAACTTTTTCAAACTGTGTTTTCATAAGGGCCTCATAGATGAGAGGCACATTGCTCCCGTTAATTTTGTACCACTTTTCATACTTTCTTAACCATTTTACGCCATTTACTCAATTTTTAGCATATTCTCTACTGATAATTTTCCCAATATTTAGCCATTGCTGAAGCCAGGAGGGGGCTGAGGGTGGCTATTGTGCTGCAGTCCCCTTCCCCAGGACTATACTCGCTTCTCCTAACCTTTTCTTAGGACAGAGAAAGAAGACCTCAGTCCCACACCAAAATCCTGGCTTCACCATTGTATTAGGTCATGAGAATCAAAGCCGTTTCTCATATTCGTAAGCAAATTATCACTATAGGGGCACCTTAATTCACAGTCAAAAATATTATTTCAGTTTTATGGTATAGAACAGTGGTTCCCTAACTGTGAGTTGGGACCCACTAGTGGGTCACATTATCTATTCAGGTAGGTCGCCAGGTGAGCTCAAGATGCCTTACAGACTTACAGTGAAAATGTGTTTTATAAGTCTTAGTATTTTCATGATATTTTCTATCCCAATTTAGCTCTATTGCTTTCTTATTTCAAATAATAATGGTTATCGACCAAAGTTTAAATGGGCTAATGTATTCACATTACTCCAAGCAGAACTTGATTATTTTTCTAGTAGTATTATTCAATATTGGTTCTTATTTTGGTATTTGATTGCCAAGAATTGGCAATGAATTATTATGGGGCAGAAGTCCAGAGTACAACCTTAAAATGCTAAAACTGTCAACTATCAAGTAAGACTTCCAGATGGAACAAACATGTATTTCCTCTTTGAACAGTTTATTTAAAGACTCAAGCCTAATCTCACTTTAAATCAGAAAAGACAGTACATAATGCATCCAGATATATCTTTGAAGGAATTAATGGGATTCATAAGTAATTTGTCATGCTTTTTTCTTGTTGTTGTTGTGGTCTTCAGTCCACAGACTGGTTTGATGCAGCTCTCCACGCTACCCTCTCCTGTACAAGTCTCTTCATCTGAGAATATGTTTGGCAACCTACATCCTTTTGAATCTGCTTACTGTAGTCATCTCTCGGTCTCCCTCTATGATTTTTTCCCCCACACTCTTCCATCTAATGCTAAGTTGACAATTCCTTGACTTCTCAGAATGTGTCCAACCAATCTATCCCTTCTCTTAGTCAGGATATACCAGAAACTCCTTTTCTCCCCGATTCGCTTAAGCACCTCCTCATTAGTTACATGATCTACCCATCTAATTTTCATCATTCGTCTGTAGCACCACATTTCAAACGCTTCTATCATCTTTTTATCTGAACTCCTTATCGTCCATGTTTCACTCCCATACAGTGCTACACTCCAGACATCTGCTTTCAGAAAGGACTTCCTAACATTTAAATTAATACTGGATCTTAACAAGTTTCACTTCTTTAGAGACGCTTTTCTTCTCATACCCATTCTTCATTTTATATCTTCTTTTCTTCGGCCATCAGAAGTTATCTTGCTACCCATATAACAAAATTCATCTACTACTTTTATTGTCTCATTACCTAATCTAATTCCTTCAGCATCACCTGATTTTCTGACATTGCATTCCATTACCTTCGTTTTACTCTTGTTAATGTTCATCTTATATCTTCCTTTCAAGACACTGTCCATCCCATTCAATTGCTCTTCCAGATATTTTGTGGTCTCTGACAGAATTACTATGTCATCAGCAAGCTGCAAAGTTTTCATTTCTTCTCTCTGCACTAAAGTTTTCATTTCTTCTCCCTGCACTTTAATGCCCTCTCCGAATTTCTTCTTCCATTCCTTCACTGTCTCCTCAATGTACAGATTGAACAACATTGGAGAAAGGCTACAACCCTGTCTTACTCCCTTCCCAACATCTGTGTCCCTTCCTTGCCCTCGACTCTAAAAACTGCTGTCTGGTTTTGTCCCAGTGCTATCACATTCATTTCTGGCCATGAACTGTATATACCATAATTCGAATTAGGCGATGACGAGTAGGCATCTTCTCCTTGTGAGAATACATTTGGCAATGCTGCCTCTTGCAGGCTGTTCGAATCTGCGCGCCAAACAACGTGATTGGCTAACTTCTAAGCTAAATAACTCTGAAACGGCACGACGTATCAATTTTTTCTTAATATATATGTGTCAGTACAACCTGCCCTACAACATCCTGACAAGCATTTCAGACATTTTCGGACCACCCAAGCACAAAATAATCTAGGAAGATGTCACAATGCGTAATCATGTGCCACACCTTTGACTACACCAATCAAATTAGGAATATCCCTTTCCTTTGTGTGCCCAGTCTTCCTCGGATAAGCCACCACAACAGGATACCTTTGAGACAATATCCTCAGCTCATATCTGGTGCAGTCCCAGTGGCCACACTAGAACTGCAACACCATCAGCCGCATGTCAGTCATTGCCATGTGATCAAAACATCACTGATCAACACCAGTATCCACACCATCCGTCTCTCAGCACTCACTGTCTCTCTCCATGCGCTGACTGCAGACCCTCTTTCACAACTCAACCAACTAGGTTACTCTCAGGTCCACAGTTGGTACTGTGAATTTGGATCACACCTCCTTGACCATTTTGCAGAAAAGCGTGCAGTATTTTGCCCCATCCACTTTTAATAAGCTGCCACAAGAATTCAAAGAGCTTATTGGTAATCCACACACTTTCAAGGCTAAACTGAAAAGTTTCTTCACTCTTTCTATTCTGTCATGGAATTCCTGGAAGAATAAAAAAATAAGCTTATTTCTGTGTTACATTGTTGCTTCTTTTTATTTATGCTTAGTCCTGTCGTGTGCTTATGATTGCTTTATGTTTAACTTTATCAATTTCTACTCCTTTGTTACAGTGTGATGTTCTTACTCATTCCAGTATCATGGAGGCTTGCTCCTCAGTTCAGTTCTGTGGAACATGATAATTATAAATAAATAAATAAGACAATAAAAGTAGTAGATTAGATTTGTTATTTGGGTAGCAATGTAGCTTCTAATGACTGAAGGAATATAAAATGGAGAATGACCATGGGAAGAGAAAAATTTATGAAGAAATGAAATTTGTTGACATCCAGTATTAATTTAAATGTTAGGAAGTAATTTCTGAAAGCATTTGTCTGGAGTGTAGCATCGTATGAAAGAAAAAGGTGGGCTATAAGTTCAGACAAAAAGAATGTGCAAGCTTTTGAAATGTTGTGTTACAGATGATTGCTGAAGATTAGGTGGGTAGGTCATGTAACTATTGAGGAGGTGTTTTTAAGAGAATTGGGGAGAAAAGGAATTTCTGGCGTATCTTGACTTAGAGGGGGTAGGTTGGTGGGAGTTATCAAGGAATCATAAATTTAGCATTATGAGGAAGTGTGTGAAATAAAAATCATAGAGGGAGGCAGATCGGTGAATACAGTAAGCCAGTTCAAAAGTTTGTAGTTTGCTGTTCTTATTCAGAGGTGAAGTGGCTATCACAGGACAGGATTGTATGGATTAAGAGAAAACCGATGCAGTTCTGGGGGTGGTGGGGCTGCAGTCCGATAGCCCTTCCCTCTCATCCCCAAATTTGCCTTTGAGAGGTGAAAACTATTGGTATTAGAGCGCAAATTAGTGTACGTTGGTTTTGTTTTTAATGAATGTCCAATCTTTCCTCATGCCTTGATGTGCACACTTTCAGAGAGGCAGGAGTGGCAGTTCCAAGCATGGTGTTTCCATCTCGCATCCCAGATGTTTTCGTCTTACTGCTGTCTGTAGTTGGTGTGAGCTGCACTCTGCACTACACAAATTTATTGTGTATGTCACTTTGCCCCCTCAGATTGAAGCTGCCATCATGCATAACTGAAAACCATGCTAGCTCCATCAGTTAGTGATTTTAAACTCCTGAGTGTGCTGAAGGAGATGGCCTTTGAAACCTTGTTTGATTTACTTGAAATGACTTGTCTTGTAAATCAAGAATAATTTCCAACTCTGATTATAAAGTATGAATTAATGACAGTTTTAATATCTCATACTAAGCAACATTTTTTTCTGATATCTAACCATGAAAAGTGTTTTTGGTGATTATTAGCTGTCCTTGTGCAAATGATATTTATTCAGATAGATTCCATTAAAAATAAGCAAAGTAATATTCTGAACTTGTGTAACTAGTGTCACTTCTGCTCTTTTTATTATTAATGGTTGCATTTTATGTTAAGCAGTGACCTATATATTAATGTTAACCTCTTTTCATTGTCTTTGACATAGATATTTCTGCAAAAGTTAGAGGTGATGCCAATGTGAGCTGGACAGAATCAGATACAGAAACAGACAGTGAAGGCAAGTCTCATACTGTTCATACGACATATACAGCACATGAAAACTACCTCACTACAAAATTATACTTAGCTGGAGGCCCATGTAAGTACGTTTTGTTTTTCAAGACATTTAATTATACTGTTTTAAATTACATTGCTTTTCTAATCTATACATATTATAAAACAAAGTCAACCTGCTGTGTCTATCTGTACTCGATAAACTCAAAAACAAATGAACAGACTTTCATACTGTCTAGGTGTATAATTTATTAAAGTGTATGGCAGTGGGTGAGTGTGGTGTATGAAAATGCATTTATTGTTTCATAATACGATGCAGGACTGAAAATAAAAATATTAATTATTTATACAAAGGAAAATTGTAGTTTGTTTGTTTATATATCTCTTCTTCACTTTCTCAAACATTTGCAGGAATGGAAGTAAAGTACATTAATATACTCAAAGTATTGATGGCCCACTTGGTCATTAGGTATACAGGAAGCCCACTAATACAGATTTGTATTTACTAGCTACTTGTTGCCACCATCCGGCACAAACAATAGGCAGCCTCAAGACTTTAATCCATCGAGCCCACACCATCTCTGATGCCGACAGCCTTCACACGGAACTGGTACACCTGCAAACAGTATTCCTAAAGAATGGGTATTCAAGGAAGCAAGTAAACCGAGCGATGCACACCTACAAACGACAGAACAAGGAAGAAGAAGAAGCTTTCAAATCGACTACTTATCTCCCATATATTGGGAATATTTCATCGCAGTTGTTGTTATGGTCTTCAGTCCGGAGACTGGTTTGATGCAGCTCTCCACCCTACTCTATCCTGAGCAAGCCTTTTCATCTCCTTATAAGAACGGCAACCCACATCCACTTGAATCTGCTTACTATACGCATCTCTTGGTCTCCCTCTGCGATTTTTACCCCACACACTTCCCTCCAATGCTAAATTTACGATTCCCCGATGTCTAAGAATGTGTCCTACCAAGCGATCCCTTCTTTTTGTCAAGGTATGCCAAAAATTCCTTTTCTCACCAATTCTGTTCAGTACCTCTTCATTAGTTATGCGATCTACCCACCTAATCTTCAGCATTCTTCTGTAACACCACATTTCAAAAGCCTCTATGCTCTTCCTGGCCGCACTGCTTATCGTCCATGTTTCACTCCCGTACAAGGCAACACTCCACACAAATGCCTTCAGAAAAGACTTCCTTACCCTTAAGTTAATATTCGATGTTAGCAAATTTCTCTTTTTCAAAAATGCTTTTCTGCCCATTGCCATTCTGCATTTTATATCCTCTGTACTGCGACCATCGCATGTTATTTTACTACCCAAGTAACAAAACTCATCTACCACCTTCATTGTTTCGTCACCTAATCTAATTCCTTCAGCATCGCCTGATTTTCTAAGACCGCATTCCATTATTTTTGTTTTGCTCTTGTTAATGTTCATTTTATATGCACTCTTCAACACGCTGTCCATTCCATTCAACTGCTCTTCCAAGTCCTTTGCTGTCTCTGACAGAATTACAATGTCATCGGCAAAACGCAATGTTTTTATTTCTTCCCCCTGAACTTTAATCCCTATTCCAAATTTTTCCTTGCTTTCCTTCACCGCCTGCTCAATGTACAAATTGAACAACATCGGAGAAAGGCTACAACCCTGTCTTACTCCCTTCCCAATTGATGCCTCCCTTTCATGCCCTTCGAGTCTAATAACTGCGGTCTGGCTTTTGTACAAGTTGTAAATAACTCTCCTTTCCCTGTATTTGACCCCTGCTGACTTCAGAATTTGAAAGAGTGTATTCCAGTCAACATTGTCAAACGCTTTCTCCAAATCTACAAAAGCTAAAAATGTAGGTTTGCCTTTCCTTAATCTATCTTCTAAGATAAGACGTAAAGTGAGTATTGCCTCCCGGGTTCCTACTTTCCTCCTGAATCCAAACTGATCTTCCCCGAGGTCAGCTTCTACCAGCTTTTCCATTCTCCTGTAGATAATTCGTGTTAAAATTTTGCAACCATGACTTATCAAACTGATGGTTCTGTAATTTTCACACCTGTCTGCGCCTGATTTCTTTGGGATGGGGATTATTACATTTTTCTTAAAGTCTGAGGGCATTTCGCCTGTCTCATACATCCTACACACCAGTTCAAATAATCTTGTCATGGCTGGCTCTCCCAGAGACTTTAGTAGCTCTGAGGGTATGTCATCTATTCCTGGGGCCTTGTTCCTACCTAGGTCTTTCAGGGCTCTGTCAAATTCATCTCTCAGTATACTATCTCCTATTTCATCTTGATCTACTTCCTCTTCCCTTCCTACAACATCGTTTCTAAGTTCATTTCCTTTGTAGAGCTGCTCTATGTACTCTTTCCACCTTTCAGCTTTCCCTTCTGTGCTGAGAACTGGTTTCCCATCTGAGTTCTTGATATTCGTAGAGTTGCTTTTCTTGTCCCCAAATGTCTCTTTTATTTTCCTGTAGGCGGTATCTACTTTCCCCCTTGCTATACATTCTTCTACAGATTTGCATTTGGCTTCTAGCCACTCCTGCTTAGCCATTTTGCACTTCCTGTCAATCTCATTTTTTAGTCGTCTGTACTCCATTTTGCCTGTTTCATTTACTGCATTTTTATATTTTCTCCTTTCATCAATTAACTGTAGTATTTCCTGTGATATCCATGGATTTTTTGTAGGTCTTGCCTTTCTACCTATTTTGTCCTCCGCTGCCTTCACTATTTCATCTCTCAATGCTACCCATTCCTCTTCTACTGTTTTATTTCCCCCTGTTTCTGTCAATTGTTGCCTAAATATCCCTCTGAAATTCTCCAGAACTTCACTTTCCTTCAATTTATCTAAGTCCCATCTTCTTATTTTCCTACCTTTCTGCAGTTTTTTCAGCTTCAGCCTACAGTTCATGACTAACAAGTTATGGTCAGAGTCTATATCTGCCCCTGGGTACGTCTTGCAGTTTATAACCTGGTTCCGGAATCTATGTCTTACCATTATAAAATCTATCTGATACCTTCCGGTGTCTCCTGGTCTCTTCCATGTATACAACCTTCTTTTGTGATTCTTAAACCACGTGTTTGTTATGATTAAATCATGTTCCGTGCAAAATTCTACCAGGCGATTTCCTCTTTCATTCCTCCTGCCCAGTCCGTATTCACCTACTATTTTTCCTTCTCTTCCTTTTCCTACTACCGAATTCCAGTCTCCCATCACAATTAAGTTTTCCTCTCCCTTAATTGTCTGAATAATTTCCTTTAGCTCCTCATATATTTCTTCGATCTCCTCATCATCGGCAGAGCTAGTTGGCATATAAACCTGTACTACTGTTGTCGGTGTTGGCTTCGTATCTATCTTGACAATGATAATGCGATCACTGTGCTGCTCATAGTAGTTTGCCCGCATTCCTATTTTCTTATTCATTATCAGTCCTACTCCTGTGATACCCCCAACTGATTTTGTATTTATAATCCTGTACTCCCCTGACCAGAAATCCTGTTCATCCTGCCACCGAACTTCACTAATCCACACTATATCTAACTTCAACCGATCCATTTCCCTTTTTAAATTTTCTAAGTTTCCTACCCGATTAAGGGATCTAACATTCCACGCTCCGATCCGTAGAATGCCAGTATTCATCGCAGATAGGCAGAATACTAAGAAAGTATAAAGTAAGAGTCATCTTCTGCCTTCCTCCTAAAATTTCATCGCTTTTGGGTTCTGTCAAAGACAATCTGGGGCCGTGTAAAGCAGGTGTTTACAGGATTCCGTGTGAGTGCAACATGTCATATATAGGGCAGATGACACGCATTGTGCATTGTGTATGAACGCATTGTGGAACACCAGCATCATACTTGGCTACTCCATCCCACTAAATCTGCAATCACCAAACATTGTATTTCCACAGGTCATTCAATGAACTACAATGAAACAAAAATTGTGGCCCACACATCAAACTATTGGAGCTCAGTTATTAATGAAGCTGTGGAAATAAGACTGTCTGACAATGAGACTCTTATTAATTGAGACAGCTGTTTCCAAATAAATGCTGCATGGAAAAAACTTTGTAGTTGGCATAGCTTCCTGCAACTGAATGACAATGATAATCAATCTGATATCAAAACAGCAAGCCTCCACCATGGAGGGCGCTCGGAGCAGCGTACATAGTTGTAGTGAACGCGCACACTAAGTACGCGCATGTGAAATGTCAGCTGAATTGGTCATAAATAGCACAGCTCAGTGTGTCTTCACCAGTACTTGCCCGAAATTTTATGGAAATATCTGTATTTCAGGAAAGCTTTAAACATCACATATGGGGTCCTCGATTGCAGATTTGGTTGATTGATTGAAATATACTTTATGCAACAGTCTGATATGTCAGGGCACAAAAAAGAATACTGTGGGCAAATATGCTTTGTTACCCATGCAAATGTGGGTCAGGTTGCTAGCATAAAGGAAAATGCTACTAATTACCATTTACAATATGTAATGTGTTATCTTTATCAATCAATTTGTAACATACTAACTAAACATGGGTACACTTTTCTGAGGCTCAATGTGATTTGAAATGAATGTGAAAACTAAGAAAAGTATTCATACAATGAAGGCTTTCACGATGATACATCATAATTGCTGATGAGTCTTCCGTATTGTATGGCCCTGGTCCACTAAAAATTTCTGCTTTTAATATTTCGTCCAGAGCTTCACTGGACATCTTCAAAGTGCACCTGATGGTGCTAAGTCTTGCCTCGCCGAATGTCATCTCCACCAGTAGGAGCACCTCTGAAGATGTTCAGCGCAGCTCTGTACGAAATGTTAGGAGCAGAAATGTTTTATGGACTATGGCCATACAAGCCAGAAGAGTAATCAGCAAAAAAGTGTTATTGTTATTATAGACTTACTGAGAAAAATCATTTACGACTCTGACTTGGATTGCTGTGGCTGTGTGGACTTAAAGTAAATGAAGAAAAATATTTGTTCACTAAAATCATTATTAGTTGTAAGGGCAGTGGGCTGAAGATGTTTCTTTCTTTGTGTGTGTTCTACATAAACATAAATACACATCTGGAGCATGTGACTACATTCTGCCCATCTCTTTCCTGCTCCTTTTCTGTCCATCTCCTCTTTCCATCTACACGCTTCCTCCTCCTTCTCTCCCATCTCCTACCCATGCTTTGTATCAACCACATTCTTCCTTTCTTTCATTTTCCTTTTATCCTTCCCTTTCCCCCTCCCCCTCTGTTCATTATTTCCTCTGCCCTCTTTTTGTCCTTCCTCCTCTCCCTGTTCATTTCCTCTTTTCCCCTCTCTTTATCATGCCCTCACCCTCTGTTCTTTTCTTGCTCTTCCTTCTGTCTATCTCTGTTACCCCTCCCCCATCCTGCCCACCTCATGATCACCTCTTCTCTGTCCATAACCCCCATCCACACACCACATCCATAATATTTCTTTCTATGAGGTGATGATCATCATGTCATGGCCTATGTCATGATAAACCTTTCCCTTCAGTTCCCTGTCCTCATTTTGTTCCATCCTCTCCTACCTAATGAAGTAAAACAGTTTCAAAAGCTAGTGTCTTATTTTTTCATCTCCATTTGCAGTTTTTTGTGTGACTATCAGCAGTACAGAACTAAAGTAAGTACTGGCCAGTCCATCTATCTCTTTTAAAGAATATTTTAGCACCTCAGAAGAGAATTTCAATCAGTTATCAAATAAATACCTAATTTCACGGTTTTACTGCATGAACTGTGACAAAGTAGGCAGTAATAAACATTTTTTCTTTCATCAGATTTTGTGGATGTTAACATGAAAAAGTTTTTTACACATCATTAAGTGCTGTCATTCTCAGATACTGGATGAATAAATTCTGGGTATTTGTGTGTCATGGACTACACATCTTTCTCATCCCTACTGCTGTGATGTTTATGTAGGAAAGTGAATAGCAAACAATCTCAGTTCACAAAAAATGAAATCTTCTGTGAATATTTCAAGTCAGTTGATCAACTGCTGTTAGTTTTGCAAGCACAAACATACACAGGCTGTATTTTTATGTAGAAAAATGCATACACAATTTACAATTCAATAATTCGCACTCAGAGCAAACAATACCATGTATCTCCTCGAATAGCTTCTTTGGAAAAGTATCAGTTCAAAAAAACCTATTACCTTCTCATTCACTGGACCCTACTACACAGGCTTTGAAGAAAGTGAATTCTTATTTCTCCCTTAAGCTCTTTACCATTCAGATTTTCAAGTCTCACATGACATTAGTGTATGTGATGTAACACATAATTGATAAGTAGATAGATAAGTTTACTGCTGCCTCCTGCAGCTTTCATTTGACTTTTTTATATGTAGGCAAAGAAAAGAAATGGGATCTCCAAATTTCAAAATATAAGATTTTAAAAACTGAATATTAAAATATTTCTATTTTTACCTTGCATCTGAAGGTTTCTACAATTGTGCACTCTGATACCTGTAGGAAGAATAACAGCTGACATTAAACCTTTTCTGTTTTTATGTAAGTGAAAAATCTGTGAATATCTTAATTGTTACCGACTGCTCAAAACTATATTAACTAACAAGGTTGTTATTATTTAGAAGGTTCTTAACTTTAATAAAAGTGATGGTTTCAGCTCAGGAGTTCAAACTTCCACCAGGAGAACATGTTTATAATTTTTCTGTCATACTGCCAGAAAATCTGCCATCTTCATTTGAGGGAGAACATGGTAACATTCGTTACATGGTCAGAGCAAAAGTGAACCGTGTATGGGCATTAGATGATACGGTAAAAGCTTTCTTCACTGTGTTGTCACATATAGATTTGAATAAGGATCCCTTGGTCAAGGTATGTGAAATTATATTATTGCACTTAAGCAGATGACATAATATCCTTTTATTGTGTACTATAATTGATTAGTTCATTTATTAGTCCATTTTTAGTATTTACATACTATAAATTTATGTTAGAAATGGTACTAGGTTTTAATTAAGTAAAAATTAATTTATTGAATAGAAAAACTTGTTTAAAGGAAATAATTTGCTTTAGACATAAAAGTTGCTTTGCAGCCTGTCTGGCATTGAACATTTTTAGAAAATTGAAGATTTCATGATTAAAGATGGTTAGGTGAATTCGTTGTTTCTTGAGATTTTGAAAGCTTTCAAATTTTGTGTGACTGATACTTTCTGAAATTCCAAAATTAATGATATTTTGGTACGTAGTTTTTTTTATGGGTACACGGTAGAGCAGAATCTGAATTTTCAACCTTGAGGACACTGATAACTTGGTAGAAGCCAAAAATTTGGAACTTCTAAACTATGCATTTTTTGTGGTACACATCCATTAGTTAAAATATTCTTGAAAAGAGACATATTGACTGGCAAGTACTTACCTTAGTTCTGTACTGCCGGCAATCACACAAAACCATGAAAATAGAAATGAAAGAAGTTGATACAATAGAAATGAAAGAAGTTGATACAAGCTTTCAGAAATATTTTCCTTTGTCAGGTATGAGAGGAGGGAAGAGGAAGGGAACAAAAGTGAAAGGTTATTCATGACCTAGGCCATTGAGAAGAAGATGGGTGAGCCGCGGTGGAGTAGCCGAGCGGTCTAAAGCGTCTCGCTGCGGAGCGCGCGGTTGCTCGCCATGGAGGTTCGAGTCCTCCCTGGCGCATGGGTGTGTGTGTTTGTCCTTAGGTTAGTTTACCTAGGTTTAAGTAGTTTGTAAGCTATGGACTGATGACCATGCAGTTTGGTCTGATAGATTTACAAACATTTGAAGATGGGTGATGTGTGATAGTCAGAGATTCTGTATGTCTAGTACTGAGACAAGCCAATAGCAAACCAAAGAGGATATGTAATCAAAGGGGATAGATCAAGCAGTAAAGAGAAGTGGACTGAATAAAGCTGAGTGAGGAAAAGATGTAGAGAGACCACACACACACACACACACACACACACACACACACACACTCTCTGTGCATGCGAAATGAGTAGTGAATAAGTAAGTGGAGGATAGACGAGGGGAGAGGTTAGCACAGATTTAAACCAGGAAGATGGCAGGAGGAGAGGATATGTTGGAGGGTGAGTTCCCATCTTCATAACTCTGAGGGACTGGTGTTGGGTGGTAGTAACCTGATGGTATGTGTGGTGAAACAGCTGCCAAGGTCCCTGGAGATATGTTGTAGGGCATGCTCTGCCACAGGATATTGGGTGTCACCCACACAAACAGTCCGTCTGTTCCCAGTCATGTGTTGTTTCACATGTGGTCCTGCTTTGAATGGGGTAGGTTTTTCCTGTGTTGTGGCTGGATTACGTGGTTTTGGGACGTTGCATGGGGCAGGTTACATGGGTATGAACCATTAGGTAGGAAGGGTGGTTTTGGGATGTTATAAGTTTAGGAGTATGGCGGTGGTGTCGGAAGGACACTTTCAAGCACTGATCTCATTTCAGGGCATGACTTGAGAAAATCATAGCCCTGATGGAGCTATTTTTTGAGGCATTCCAGGCTGAGGTGATATTGGTTGACAGGGGGATACTTCTGAGTGGTCTGGGGTTAGGAACATTGTTTCTGGAAGGAGAGGAATGTACTGTTTGGGAGATCTGCTTGCGGACAAGGTCTGCAGAATAGTTGTGGGAGAGGAAAGCATTGGGCAGGTTGTTGTTGTAGGTTGCAAGGGATCTATCACTGTAGCAGATACGTTTCCCGACGATGACTAAGCTGTAGGGAAGGGATCATTTGATATGGAAGGGGAGGCAGCTATCAAAGTTGAGGTAAAGTTGTTTGTTTGTGGGTTTAATATGGACTGAGGTGTGGATGTGGGACTTAGCAAGGCAATATCAAGGAAGGTGGGTTGAGTTCTAGAGAAGGACCAAGTGAATTTTAGATTAGAGAAGGAGTTAAGGTCTTGAAGGAAGTTCACAAGGGTTTCTTCACCATGAGTCCAGACCACAAAGATGTCATCTATGAATGTATACCAAGCCAAGAAGTGCAACTGCTGCGTCTCAAGGAAAGCCCCTTCCATGCAGCCCATGAAGAGGTTGGTATAGGAAAGGGCCATCCTGGTGCCCATAACCATGCCCCTGGTTTGTTTGTGGTCTGGCCCTCAAAGGTGAAGTAATTGTGCGTGAGGATGAAATTAGCAAGTGTGACAAGGAATGAAGTTTTTGGGAGGCTTTTGGATGGATGTGGGGAAAGGTAGTGTTCTAGGGCTGATAGGCCATGGGTCTGAGGGATGTTGGTGTAGAGGGATGTGGCATCTGTGGTGACAAGAAAGCTTTCAGATGGGAGGGTCATAGGGATGGATTTGAGACGTTTCAGAAAGTGGTTTGTGTCTTTGATGTAGGATGGGAGCCTGTAGGTTATATCTTGGAGATGTTGGTCTACCAGAGCTGAGATATGTTCTGCTGGGGCTTTGAAGCCTGCTATGATAGAATGGCAAGGATGCTTCGCTACCTGACCTTCTACCTAGTCTCTAAAATCCATAAAGAGAGTCAGTCCCACCACAGGTAAAACCTACTCCATTCAAGGCAGGACCACATGTGAAACAACACATGTAATCTACCATTTGCCATGTGGTCACTGCATGGTCTTTTATGTTGGTATGACCACCAACAAGTTGGCTGAATGCATCAATGGACACAGACGGACTGTTCAGCTGGGTGACACCCAATATCCTGTGCCAGAGCATGCCCTACAACATAACTCCAGGGACTTTGGAAGGCGTTACGCCGCACGTGCCATCTGGTTACTACCTCCCAACATCAATCCCCTCAGAGTTACAGAGATGAGAAATCACCCTTCAACATTTCCTCTCTTCATGCCATTCTCCTGGTCTAAATCTACCTCTCCCCCTCGTCCATCCTTTACTCACTTATTCACTACTCATTTCTCACCCACTTCCCTGTTTTCCTCTCGTACGTGTGTGTGTGTGTGTGTGTGTGTGTGTGTGTGTGTGTGTGTGTGTGTGTGTGTCTACACTCAACTTAATTTGGCTCACTTCTCTTTACTGCTTGAGCTATCCCCTTTGGTTACAAATCCTCATTGCTTTGATATTGGCTTGTCTCAGTATTTGATATACAGTATCTCTGGCTTCCACACATCACCCATCATCTCCTTGTGGCCTAAGTTGTGAACAACCTTTCCTTATGTTTGCTTCCTCTTCCCTCCTCACATACCTGCCTAAGGAAAATATTTCCAGAAGCTTGTGTCAACTTTTTTTCATTTATATTTTCATGTTTTTGTGTGACTGTCATGGTACAGAACTAAGGTAAGTACTGGCCACCAATCTGTCTCTTTTCAAGAATATTTAAGCATTTCAGTAGAAAATTTCCATCTGTAATTGAACATCTTTTAGTTAAACATATGAAGTTTATTACACATTTTAATGCTAAAAAGTATGTTTTGAACCAGTAATTACCAAATAGTAGCAAAATGTATGCCTATAACATTCGTTTGTTAACATTCTGTGTAAATGGTGTCAGTTTCCCCATAAATTTCAAAACATAAAACAAAACAAAAATCCCTCAAGATAACACACTATCATTGACAGCATGACCAAAACTGAACCCTCCATAACTCTTCATTGCTTGCTTGAGAACCTGCTCTGTGGTCATGTCATATCAGACTCCAGGGTAGTAGAAGAAGCAACTCTTAGCTTACTTTAAAAGGACTGCAACGTGGAAGCAGGGGGGCCATTTCTGCAACTATGCAATTGTGCAATTATGATTCATATGAAAAACTACTGGATCCATATCGCAGCAATTTCATCCACCACTTTCATATATTTAATTTTCAGAGAGTGAATTGCTCCTCAGATTATACAGTGTATTGTATGATGAAAAAGTAACTGTGTCCATTGTGAACAACTCTTCTTCTTTCAGTGCCATGAGTTAAATTATCAGTCCACCCAAAACAGTGTTATCAAGAGTATTTACCTATCCAGATAGCATCATAACACTTTTGGCTGCATAAAACTTGCATAAAAATTCTTCTGAATAATTAGCAACCTGTCACACATGAATGACATTGTGAAGCGCAAAGCTCCTAGCCTCAGAATGTTGATGGTCAACTCAGAAATGAAGGCAACAGCATCATGAGCCTTCCATGTGGCAGCACATATTTCTTGCTTAATTTACTGACATTAAATTGCAGTGCTGATGGAAGCATATATTATCATTTACAGGCCCATTGATTAATGAAGTGTGTGTGTGCGTGGGGGGGGGGGGGGGGGGGTACAAAATCTTGGAGTATCATATTTCTGTCCTTGGGGTACTCAGTCTATGATGCCAAACCTGATCAAAGCTGAACCGCATTAGGATGGGTCAAGGGAGATGTGCTTACACTGTGAAGAAGTGGGGTTTCCTTCTGTGCGCGGAGGGTGATTGTGAAATGGAGGTGTAAACTACAGATCAACATCTCACTTTGGGCATTTGATAGTTCTACATCAAATGACTCCATGTGCTCTGGACTGATTGTTACATTTGCACTTATACATTTAATTGTATGTATTTTCATGTACTTGTAAAAGTGTAAAGTAAAAGGTAAAGCAGTTTCAATTCATTTTTTCTAGCACTGCAATGTGTTACTACTTTAATGTGGATTCCGAATCACAGTAACCAACATAGCCAGAGGTGAAAGAAGTTGTAAGTGATAGTTAAAAAACTTAAGATTGGCTGTGGATCAAACCTAGGTCCTTTGGATTTGAAGTTTTACATTTTACCACTGAGCTACTGTGAAATCATATGACAAAATTCTCAGGCATGATCACAAGATCTCCAACTGTTCCTCAGCTCAGTGGTGCACTCTAAATGATGGTGCAGATGTTTCACCATATACATCCATCATTCAGGGAGCAAGTGAAAACAACCAATAAAAATTGCCCCATTAGAGAATGTGTCTTGTGTTACAAGAAAAAAATTTATTGCTTAGGCATTTCTACATCAACAATGCACTGCTGATTCAGCTAGTATCATTGTTACTTTCATCTGCCATCATTGTGGAGAAGTGAACTTAATAGGTATTCAACCTCACAGACATTTAATGTCATGTGGATTACCTACAAAACAGAGTAAGTAACTTCATCCATAGCTCTGGGGATAATACCGGTATTCTTACCACTGACATATGCATTGCTGAAGTTTCAATTGACAGACATATTTGACAAAGTGAAGACTTACTACCTTGAGAGAGGTGCTGTAAACACCATTCAACACTGCATAAAGCTACGGTATTAGAATCATCACAGACTATTCTACTTTCCCATTGCAACGACCTACTTTATATACTAACGTCAGGCGCTTAAATGTGATTTGCAGAGTATCCCGTGTAGATGTAGAATCACAAACAGGGTAGTGACTTTGTAACTGCTGTGCATTTCTGTATTTCAGTCACTAAACCATGATGGCATTCAGAGTATAACTGCTCATTGACCAGAATTCATAGAGAGACCTCCTGTCTCTTACAAGGCTTGAGTCCCTTCCTTCAGACAAGTTTCACTAAAATGAACAAAGAGCATCATCCACCCCTCAAACAGCTTGTGGGTTTCACTGTTCCTTTTACAGCCCCCCCCTTCCCCCCCCCCCCCCCCCCCCCCCCCACAAAAAAAGACAGCACATTTAATAGGAATTGGGACTACATACCCTTCAGTGCCAGAACCGTACCTCATTGACATTCAGTGCTCAACATCCTAAACTTACCCCATTTACTATTGAGTGTCTCTGCTTTTAGTGTCACCAACTGCAAGAATGCATACTTGTAAATATTGATGGCAAAAAAAGTACATTGCTAAAGCTACTATTATTATCTTTTCTAAGTTAATTGAATTTTTGTGCATGCTATTCAGATTGTAAAGAATAAATTCGCTGCACTTGATGTACAAGAATGTTACGAAATACCAGGTGAAAAAAGTGATAAACAGTGTGTTCACCGCTGCAGCACAAATGAACACAAGAAAACTGCCACCGAAAAAGTGCAGCAGTGTCCAAAAAAACACATGGTAAAATTATTTGGTGACAGGCACGCGTGTAATATTGCAAATCAAAAGTCATTGTGTGGAAACAACAATATAAAGTTTTATAGTGAAGTTAAACCTGGTGCAAATTTTGAAAAGCTGACTGCAGGTATAAACAAAGAATGCTCAAATCTCTCAAAAAACGACTGTGTCGTGTTGATGGGAGGAGCAAATGACGTAAACAGAAATGAAGCAAACAATTTTATAAAGAAACTGATCACAGTGCTACAGCACTAGCATTTGACGAATGTTATCGTAACAACTCTGCCACTCAGGCATGACCTGCCTAACTGGTCATGCATGAACACAGAAATTAGAAAGACAAATCTATACTAATAATAAATCTGTAAATGTAGGCCTGTCGCTGTTCCCTTCAATCTTCAAAACAACTGGACGAATCTTCATGCGGTTTTCACAGGAACCACGAGAAAAGTTTTGGTCAACATATAGGCATAATTTTATCAAAATCAGATCATGAAAACAAAAGATGTTGTAATTTTAAGTGTTTTCAGTAACCGTCGCGTCTGTTTTTACAACTATTAAAAACCTCTTATCTCCAAAACTACTTCACAAATTTGCATGGGGTTTTTGCAGGTAACTTGAGCGTAACTCTGGACAACATACAGACTTCATTTCATAAAAGTCGGATCACGGTAAAAAAGAATATCATGATTTGAAATTTTTTATATACGACCATCATGTCTGTCTCTCTCTTTGAACACGTTTATCTCCAAAACTACTTGACGAATCTTCATGGGGTTTTCACACATAACTTCAGCATATCGTACTGTTACATAAAGGCTTCAATAATTAAAATCGAATCAAAGAAAATAAAGATATCATAATTTAATCATCTGTTTAAAAGCCATTGTGTATGTCTATTTGTTAGAAGGTAATCTCCAAAAGTACTACGCAAACTTTCGTGGGTTTCCACACGTAAATTGAGAATAGATTGGAGAGTAACATAGGCATAATTTCATCAAAATCGGATCAGAGGAAGGAAAGATATTGTAATTTGAAGTTTTGTGTGTATGCTATGCTTATAAGTATGGTGTAGTACAGCAAATCTCCGAGAGTACTATACGAACTTTCCTTGGATTTAATAGGTCAACTGAGAGTACCTTGAGGCAACATATAAGCTTGATTTCATCCAAATCAGGGCAAAAAAAGATATCGTAATTTGTAGCTACTGGTGTATTCTATGCTTGAATTGCAGCATAGTACAGCAAAGATCCGATAGAGGCGCTGACTTACAGATGGCGATGCTGCATTTTTTATTCTCATAACTAAGGTGTAATACAGTGAAACAATGGCACGATTTGCCTTAGGACAGCGGTGTAGTGTATTGATGCTGGCAACAGCCATTGAATTCTTTTTGAAAAATCACGTACAATGAAGGGAATAATTGTGTATGTTGATAATGAAATAAATAATTAACGTTGTTCCGATCAGTAAATTAATGATTCCTAAAGCGAATATTTCGTTGCCTCTGTTAACATACTGAACTGCTGCCACGTCAAGTGAAATTTAACCCAGGTATAAAACGAAAAATAATTTTTTTACTAGCTACAGAGGCACTTTAGTGCACCAAAGATCTAACAGACGCCGATGCTGCGTAATAAGAATGGCGTAGCAAAGCAAGGAACCGTGCGTCTGCGACCAGATGATTTTTCACCGAGTTTCAGAGGCAACTTGAACCTATGGGTTTAATTCCATTGAAATCAGATCATGGAAAAAAAAAAAAAAAAGAAATCCGTAATATAAATTATTAGGGAGTTTGTTCAGCTTATTAGTTACTGACATCAGATCTTGGTGTATTGCCACTGTTTAGAAAATGTATAATTAGAGAAATTTTATGATGTGCCTGTGATTGCATTACAAACAATGGAAGAGTACTATTCTGATACCAGAGACAATATACAGGCGATGTGCTCACAGACAGTGTGGGTGCACTACGCTGCCACCATTAAACTCTGTACAGTCTGGATGTTGGTTTCCAGCTGTCAGACCATGCCAGCAAGTAGATGTTCATATTTCATTTCTTTACTAAATGCAACATGGCTGCTACAAAATGTTGATAGAAAACGAATAGAAAATATGTTTGAAAATCGTTCCCATATGTGCCTATTACATGGAATAATGGCATAATATCATAAACAAAAAGCAGGTAAGCATTTAATTCTGAGATAAAGACTGTCAAAAATTTGTGTGAGTAATTACAACATAGCGGAGAATGCAAAGGACATGAATGTGCAGTCATGTTGCAGTTCTATGGTCAGAGACCGGTGTTACACACCCAGGTTATACAGACATCACTGTCAGGCAGTGTCACTGTCTGTCACAATGATGTTAAAATCTAGGGAGATGGCGTTATCTAAGCTGAGAACAGGCATTGATTGAAGCCACGAGGGCCATGGTTTTGTGCCCAAAACAAGGATTTCTCACCTAAAATACTGTGTGAATATTGCCCTCTTTACGTAAAGCCAATATATTAGTAGTCATATTGGAGTATTTATTTAGATATGACACACATTTCAACGACTAGAACTACTTTACTACTCAGTACAACCGATGTTTTGGGCAGAAAGAAATGCCGAAATGCTCATTTTGTTTGCTTCACTTCATCAGTGTTAAGGCATCTCCAGAGATTCTAACCTCCTTGGTCTGTCACCATAGAATAGAAATATCTGTGGAGTGAGCATTGCGTTTTGCGCATCTTCTCAACATTAAGCACCAATTACCATGTGATATTGAGACAAACCCACTCTTTCCACACATTTCTTTGCTCTTATGATTGGTTTGTATTGCACTGGCTGCAAAGAAGTCCTACCGCCTTTTCGTCGAGCAACAGCATAATATGAAATAATATGTAAATAAATGTGTCACAGAAGCAACAAGAAAGTTGAGGAAGCGTCGCTAAAAGACCCATTTACACATAGTCATTTGCCTTAACCGAATAAAAAAGGACCAAGATAAAGTCAGCTATTAGTAGATTTTTATCAATATCATGTGACATTTCCACCTTAATGTTGAGGACACAAAATTTGTTCTGCGCATCTGTATCTTCGAAGATCTTAATGCTCACTCCAGAGATATTTCTGCTGTTTGTGTGCCACTAGAGATAATATACAAACGTGAGCAACAAACTCATCAGAAACCTCCCCGCTTTCAAAACTGTTCGGTACAATATTGTGATTAAAATTCATAATTACTTACTTTTGTTGCGGACTACATTAAGATAGACAAAGACTTCTTCTTTTGCAGAGACTTATAGAGAGTTATAATCCGACTTCTGAGTATAAAGATCTATTACCAAAGATCGATTTCAACTTCACGCTTTACGAAGTAATCACTGTAGGACGTGGGGACATGTATTGGCTGAAAGAGTGACCGATGCTGTTAACACAGTCGAGACAATTCACTGGAAATACTATATTTAATGGAAAGTTCTATACAGACGATCAACTAACACTATTCGTTCAACGATTACCCAGACATACTTTATCACACAATGATACCACCATGACGTCTTATTTAAACACACATGAACTGCTCTATTGATTGAATTACCAAACTTTCAGCTTTCATAGAGTTTTCGATAATAGGGAGCACTGCATACAGAATAACTACATTGTCCCCAGCGCAACCCTACAACGTACTAATACTTCAGCATACACTTACTGTCAGAGATTAACAGTTTAGTACTACACCACAGAACCAATACATGGCGCTGTTATTATTATTACTACTTCTCATCTCAAATATGATATTGAAGTAAACACTCTTGGTCAAAGCACGCTATGTCACGTTCGCCGTACACTTGTTGACTGTCGCGGCAGTCACGTCGGCCGTTTGACGGGGGCCCGCCAGCAGACGGCGTGCAGCTCGCGTCAGCTGTTAGGCCGACCGTGCCCTCCTGTGGCATGGCCGGGAACTACCACGGCCGGGCCCGCGCCTGCCACGGAACCCAATGACGGCGCGCGCGATATGAATGGCCCTTAGGCCATAACATCCCTCCCCCCTTGGGGTGAGGAGCCGGACCCCTGAACGGCGGTGCAGAGGTCTGGCTGCTGGGACACTTCCACCTCCATCCGATCGTCTGGCGGCTCCATCCACTCCCTAGCCGGAACCACCTCATACGGGTGGAACCCCTTCGAGCGACGAGGGGTTCGCCCACGCGAGCGCTGTCTTGCTGCTCCCAGCACTGGCGATGGCGGCGGGTCCTCCATTCCTCCTGTGGTTCCTCCATTGGAAACTCGGGGCCTCCGTCGGCAGGCTGCAAGGTGCCCCCACTGCCGGCGACCGGAGCTGTCCACTCCTCGTAGCTGGCCGCTGGGACTGCGGCGGGGAAGCGGGCCCCGGACCCCGACGGTGACGGGAAATTCCCTTGCCCCCCAGCCAATGCCCGCGAAGCGGAAGTCGGGAGAGAACTGTCCCCTGATGGCACCCGCAACAGTGGGGGGGCTGGACCTGGACGAGGAGGAAGGGACTGTAGGCGTTTGAGGAGGGTGGCGTACCCGCAGCTGATCATGGTGGCGGGTGAGGACCCCGGTGGGAGAACGGACCTCACAGAGACGTCGGCCACGCTCCCGAACGACCATGGCCGGGACCCAACGAGGATGGCGGCCGTAGCCTCGAGCCCAGACAGCCGAGCCTGGGGGAAAACGTGACCGAGGACGAAGAAGAGGTGTGGGAGGGCCTGGATGCATGAGGGATAACAGTGTCCTATGAGGGCGGCCGTGAAGGAGCTCTGAGGGGCTCTGCTGACCTGCCGGAGTGGACCGATAAGATGTCAGGAATCGAAGGAGGGCCTCCTCCACCGATAGATGTGCCACATACTTGCGCATTTGCGTCTTGAAAGTACGGACGAACCTCTCCGCCGCCCCATTGGACTGCGGGTGGAAAGGTGGGGCCAGGACATGTTGGATCCCATGGGTAGAACAAAAATCGTGAAAGTGTTGTGAAGTAAACTGTGGCCCGTTATCTGTCACCAGTGCGGCCGGGAGACCCTCAATAGAAAATATCTTTAACAGGGAACGTGTGGTAACTTCCGCAGACGTGGAGGTCAGGCGAACAACAAATGGGAAGTTGGAGTATGCGTCAAGGACGCAAAGCCAGTAGCTATCTAAGAAGGGCCCCGCAAAATCGACATGGAGTCGTTCCCAAGGTGCAGACGGAGTGGGCCAAGGAGAGAGAGATGAGCGTGGAGCCGCTTGTTGGGATGCACACGAAGAGCATCCTGCAATGAGGCGAGTGATGTCCCCATCTATACCCGGCCAATATACATGTCGGCGAGCCAGCATCTTCGTGCGAGAGACACCCCAGTGGTCCCGATGGAGAAGACCGAGAATCTGGCGGCGCAAGGACCCAGGAACCACCACTCGATGGGAGCCGTCTTCCGTGGACAGAAGTAAAACACCCTCGTAGGTGCTAAGGCGGTGCCGAATAGCATAATAATTGCAGAGAGGGTCTGATGCCCGGCCCGGAGGACGCTCTGACCAGCCTTGCCTCACCCGTTTAAGGACGACCCGGAGGACCGGGTCAGCCGCGGTAGCCTCCGCGATCCGTGAGCTATTGATAGGAAAACCGGAGACTACATCTTTAGCCGACTCGTCAACTGCAAAACACAAAAGCTCTTCAGCATCGAAGACTGGATCGGGGCCTACCGGGAGGCGCGATAGGGCGTCGGCATTGGCGTGATGAGACGTCGAGCGGTACTGTATCTCGTAATGGAAACGAGAGAGGTACAAGGCCCAGCGTTGAAGACGATGGGCTGCCTTGTCCGGAAGAGCCGCTGACGGGTGGAACAATGACACTAACGGGCGGTGGTCCGTGTAAAGCGTGAACTTTGACCCATAGAGATAAACGTAAAATTTTTTTAAAGCAAAAACGATGGCTAGGGCCTCCTTGTCCACCTGGGAATACCGGCGCTGCGCATCTGTAAGAGTTTTAGATGCAAACGCCAACGGGTGCTCTGACCCATCGGGAAACCGATGTGCCAGCACCGCCCCCACACCATGCTGGGAGGCGTCCGCTGCCACCACAAGTGGGACCCCCGGGGTGTATGCAGTGAGGCATGGAGCCTCCAGGAGGGCCCTTTTCAGTGACTGAAAAGCTCGCTCGCACGCAGGAGACCAGCGGAACGGGACGCCTTTACGTAGCAGTTGATGCAGGGGGTGAGCCACTGTGGCTGCCTGCTGGAGGAAGCGATGATAATAGGCGATCTTGCCCAGGAATACTTGGAGTTCGTGAACGGAAGAAGGACGGGGAAGATCTGCGACCGCCCGCACGTGCTCGGCCACGGGACGTACCCCCGACCTGGAAACCTCGTAGCCCAAGTACTCGATAGTCGGTTGGAAGAAAGAAGATTTCTGGAAATTACAGCGGAGGCCAGCCCCTTCCAGAACGGAAAACAAGGAACGGAGGTTGGCAATATGGTCAGCAGCTGTGGATCCCATCACCACAATATCATCCATGTAGTTCACGCAACAGGGGACCGGCGCTAGCAACTGCTCCAAAAAACGCTGAAAGATTGCTGGGGCACTGGCCACCCCGAATGGCAATCTCTGATATTGATATAGGCCAAAAGGCGTAGAAATCACCAGCGCCTGTTTGGAGGCATTGTCTAAAGGCAACTGGAGATAAGCCTCTGCCAGGTCTATTTTCGAAAAATACTGGCCCCCGGACAACCGATCTATCAATTCCGCTGGGCGAGGCATGGGAAAAGAATCAATGACGGATTGAGAATTTACAGTTTTCTTAAAGTCGCGCCACATAAACGCAGGGCACCCGAGGGCTTGCGTATGACAACCAGAGGGGAGGCCCACTCGCTTGCTGTGACAGGACGCAAAATACCTTCCGCCGTCAGGCGATCTAATTCCGATTTAACAGCGCCACGGAGGGCGATCGGGAGAGGCCGAGCCCGACAGAAGACGGGGCGAGCCGTATTTTTAAGTGTAATAGTGGCCCGAAAATTCGTAGCACACCCAAGACCCGGCGCAAACAGGGACGAGAACTCCGCGCGAAGCTGCTTGAGACTCTCGTACGGAATTTGATCGGAAACTAAGCAGACAGAATCGGTAATAGAAAAGCCAAAAGCGTGGAAAGCGTCGAGGCCGAAAATGTTCGTAGCCGTTGCACTGTTTACTACCACAAACGGTACCACGCGGCGAACGTTCTGATATGTAGCTTCGGCGACAAACGACCCCAATAGTGGAATAGGGTGGCCGCCGTAGCCAACCAACGAGCGAGGCGCTGGACTTAAAGTGGGGGAGCCTAAAACTTGATGAGTTGCAGCACTTAGAAGCGATGTCGTCGCGCCTGTGTCCACTTGAAGCGTAACCGTTTTCCGCAGAATGCGGAGGTCTATAAACAACTTCGGCGGCTGAACGCCGACGGAAACAACCTTATTAATATCCATGGGCGCTGCACCGAAATCGCGAGGGGGAGAGGTCCTTTTGCGGCCCTTAGCCGAGGAGCGGCACCCTCGGGCGAGGTGTCCTAACTTGCCACAACGATTACAGGTGGCCCGCCTGTGCGGGCACGATTCCCGAGAATGGCACGCTCCGCACGAAAGACATGACATCGGCTCGCTCTCTGAAGCGGGCGACGCGTGCCGCCTTTCCCCCCGCCCATACGACGCCGGCGAGCGCCGCGGCGTCCGAAGGGAGGGAGGGGAGGGCGACGCAACAACAGCCACCGAAGAAACCGGCGCCGCGGATAACGGGGCCGAATCGTCAACTGAGTATACCGCCCCCCAAGTGGAAAGTTGACTCCCCACGGCCTCCGAAACTTCAAATGCGCACGCAATACGCAAAACCTCCGCTAATGAGGGATCGTCAGACTGAAGAGCCTGCTTGCGAACGTCCAGGTCGGGAGCAAAACAAACCAAAACATCGCGGACCATAGAGTCCGCATACGAATCACCGTGCGGTTCGGACCGAAACATACAACGACGGGCTAGCCCCTGCAGTTCCGTGGCCCACGCGCGGTACGACTGACCCGGCTGTTTCCGCGAACGGTAGAAAGTTATGCAGGCCGACACCACGTGAGAGTGGCGGTGAAAATATGCCGCAAAAAGAGAACAGATATCCTGAAAGGACAGGAATGCCTGCGTCTGAAGCGGCGCTAAATCGCCCAGCAAACGAAAAAGATGAGGCGAGAGCCACGAAAGGAAATAAGCTTTTTGCTTACCTTCATCACACACCTGGAAGGCTACGAAGTGTTGGCGTAAACGCTGTTCGTAGTCGGACCAATCCTCGGCAAAGTCGTCAAAGGGAGGAAACGGAGGAACGGGCACAGAAGACCGCAACCCGACCTGTTGTGTCTCAGCCCTAGTCAATGTGTCAATAGCCGCCGTGAGAGAAGCATTCTGTTGAGCCAAAATTTCCGGTAACGACTGAAGATTCGTCAGCAACGCGCTAAGCTGTTCTGCCATGACTGCGGCAGGAAGACCACGCAACCAATATCCTCGTCGCCACTGAAGTAAACACTCTTGGTCAAAGCACGCTATGTCACGTTCGCCGTACACTTGTTGACTGTCGCGGCAGTCACGTCGGCCGTTTGACGGGGGCCTGCCAGCAGACGGCGTGCAGCTCGCGTCAGCTGTTAGGCCGACCGTGCCCTCCTGTGGCACGGCCGGGAACTACCACGGCCGGGCCCGCGCCTGCCACGGAACCCAATGACGGCGCGCGCGATATGAATGGCCCTTAGGCCATAACAGATATGTTTTCAGAAGTGTACGCCGAACAGACAATTACACACATGAACATAACCTAATATTGAATTTACATTGTTCTGGAGTACAGACTTCAGGATTCTGTTTTTGCTGACCTAGATCCAGAACCCTAAAAAACCGTGTTTACGCTGAAGTCCATATCTAACAACCGTTGCAAGGCACGGGCATTTAAGCTAGTAATAAACTAAAGTACTTTTGCACCAAATTTGTGAACACAAAGTGGGAAGTGGGAAATATTCCTACAAAATTTTGAAAAGCTACTAAATCACATAAAATGTGATAGGAAAAAAGTGGTTATCTGTGGAAATATAAATGCAGACTTTTTAAAAGAGTTGAATCATAGAAATGAGATGTTAAATATTGATTTTGTACACACAGTCAATTCTCCAACTAGAATTACTGCCAATAGTAAAACTGCAGTTGACCATGTTTTTGTAAGATTAGGCCTATATGACCTGAAACATAGCACTAGTGTTGTAAATATGGGCTACAGTGATCATGAAGCTCAACTCCTATCTATTGAACTGAACTCTGACAAAAAGTGTGGACCAAAAACTAAAGTAATTGAACAGAGAAACGTCAGTGATGATAACATCAGAGTGTTTAATTTTATGCTGTCAAGGGAAAATTGGTAGGATGTCTTCAGTAAAACTGATGTAAATAGCATGTTTGACAGTTTCCATGATGTTTACCTGCATTACTTTCATATAGCATTTCCAATGAGAAAAAGGAGGATTCAGATAGCAAAAAATAAATCTTTGGTAACAAAAGGCATCATAACATCCAGTAGAAAGAAAAAAATTCTTCATTCTATCATCAAGCAAAAAAAAAAAAAAAAAAAAAAAAAAAAAAATTCTGAAGTTATGTGAAAAAATCTAACCAAATACTGTAATGGAAAGTCCAGGTTGGAATAAATAATATAGTGAGGACAGTTTACTACTCACCGCAAAGACGTGGCGACGAGCTGCGACAGGCACATACAAAAGACACACACATACAACACATTCAGCTATCGGCCATGGCCTTCTTCAGAAATAGAGCACTCACGCCACACTTCGAATCAAGTGTGGCAGTCGGAGGTGATGGTTGTATGACTGTGTTGTGTGCCTGTGTGATTGCGTGAGTGCTCTATTTCTGAAGAAGGCGATGGCCGATAGCTGAATGTGTTGTATGTGTGTGTCTTTTGTATGTGCCTGTCGCAGCTCGTCGCCACGTCTTTGCGGTGAGTAGTAAACTGTCCTCACTATATTATTTAACCAAATACTGTATTCAACAAGGTAAGAAAAGAAGAATATTTCTCTGAAAACTGGAATTAACAGACTTTCAGATCCGAATGAAGTAGCTGATAACTTCAACATGTACTTTACAAATATAGCAAATAAGTTAATTAAAAGTCAGTATGAAGATGGACCTATGTGGCTACCAAATACAAATAACTGTCGTCCTGTATCCCAACTCAGTATTTTCTCTAAAATATTTGAGAGAGCTTTCTACAATAAGCTACTAAATTACATCACAAAAATTCATTACTGTCATCAAATCAACATAGATTCAGCAAATCCAAGTCTACAAGAACAGCAATGTATGAGAATTTAGAAGCTGTTCTAAAAACACTGGATGACAGAGAACATGCCACTGGTATCTTTATAGATCTCTCCAAAGCACTTTATGTAATTGACCATGACATTCTTATTCAAAAATTAGCTTAAAAAGGTGTAAGAGGGATCTCAAATCAGTGGATAAGATCTTACCTAGAAGACAGACAGCAAGTGGTGGTTCTAACATCTAAGGCATGATGATATTACAGAAAATACCATCTCTAGAACTACACATATCTCAAAAATGTCACCCATAAAGTATGGAGTGCCACAGGGTTCTGTCCTAGGACCTCTACTGTTCCTCCTTTACATTGATGATTTAAATGACTTTATTGAATTGGGGAAACTCATCTTATTTGCTGATGATACCAGCATATTAATATCAAGCTGCTAACAAAATTTCTATGGAAGTAGCAGTAGAGATACCTTAATGTCCCAAATTACTAGCTGGTTTCAAAAAAATAAAATAAATAAATAAATAAAGAAAAATCTGTCTGTATGAATTCACACTCTTCTCCACTTATTCAAACAACTGAAACCACACCATACCTTGACAACACATTACTAAACTCTGTTACTGAAACTAAAGTTCTAGGGATATGGGTTCAAAATAACTTAAAATGGAACTTTCATGTGAAAGAACTTGAGAAAAAGCTTTCAAAAGCTTGTTACGCTTTTCGTGTATTAAGAAAAAGTGTGAGCAAGTCAACAGTTATTCAAGCATGTTATGCATCTCTTCATGCACTCTGGTATGGGCTAATCTTCTGGGAAATTCACCCACCAGCATAAATATCCTTAGGGTTTAGAAAAGAGCAATCAGGGCTATCTGCGACCTAAAAAACTGGAAACATGTAGACCACATTTCATCCATCTGAAAATAATGAGTTTACCAAGCCTTTACATATACGAGTCCATCCTGTTTGCAAATGATTATCTCTTAAACCAAACTGGATATCTTTGTCAAAATAAGCATATTCACACCCACAACACAAGAAACAAGAATGATATCCACATGTCTCAGTGTAGAACACCATTCTATCAAAAAAGTGCATGAAACACAACAGTCCAGCTATACAGCAGCTTGTGACTTAAAATTGCAGCATTATACAAATACGTTTAAACATAAATTTAAGGCATTTCTGGTGAAAAAGTGTTTCTACTCTGTTAAAGAATTTTTGAACTAAAAAAAATAGCCTTGTAAACAAGAGTGAAGAGTCTGTTTTTTATTTTTTAATTATGGAAAATAGCATTGTAAATAATGAGTATGTAATTTTAGTTAAATCCAAAGTGTGTTGCTTGTTACTTGTAACTTATCATTGTTGTCTGTAATTAATGTTCTCTCTCTCTCTCTCTCTCTCTCTGTCTCTGTCTCTCTTTGTCACAATCTTTTCCAAATTTTGACTTGTCCTATATTCAGTGTACTCCAAGTAATGAATCAAATGGACCAATAAAAATGAAGTGGAAATGAAATAATATGTGACACAAACATGACAGAAATTGAAACATAACAAGACAACGTGATTGCTAAATATGATGAATCAAGGCAGCCTGCAGAAAATAATCATGTGCCTGGATTCCCATGACATTGTACCTTTAAAGTGTCCTAAAGAGCATGTTCATCTGGATTTGGTTGGATCTTTGCTAGAAATCAAAGGCTATATACATCCTATCAGCTATTGACCATACAACTCATTGATTCAGGGTATCTAACTACAGAATATAATGGTAAAATCTCTGGCACAGGTGTTCATAGCCTTGAGTGTAAATTCTTAGGCATAAGCATTGACAGCAAACTCTTATGGATCCAACAAATTGATAATGTGTGTGCAAAAATAACATCTAATCTAAATGTGTTGAGAAGAATAGCTCCATATGTAAACATTAAAATGATGAAAACTATGTATTTCAGCCTAATACACCCCTTTCTTTCATATGGACTTCTATTATGGGGTTGTGATGCCAAAACGCATGTAGATAGGGTTTTTAAACTTCAAAAGAGAGCACTGAGATTAATGGGCAAAGTAGATTATAGGATTTCTTGCAAGAGCATGTTTTTAGATTTTAAAATTATGACTATTTACTCTATGTATACATATGAATCAATTTTAAAAACTGTAGAAGATAAGGAATATACACTTCGCAATAACGAAGTCCATCAGCATAATACCAGACAAGTACAAGATTTTCACATACTCAGTAGGAGACTGAAAAAAACTGCAAACAGCCCATACACTAAAGGAGCAAAATATTATAATGCTCTGCCAAAAGAAATAAAGCAGTTAACAGGCGAGAAATTCAAGAAATATTTAATAGCATGGCTCATTGAACAGTGTTTATATAGTTTACCTGTATAAAACTACTTGAAATCTGATATAAAAGTTGTATTGTATACTTATAAATATAATTGTAATAACAAGTGCTATGCATGTGTATTCATGTTTCAAGCAAATAAAATTAAAATTACCAAATTACCAAATTGTGAATATCTTACATTGGATTCCATTGTCCCACAATAAATGATAAAGTACAACAGTTCAGATCATTCCTCTTTGGTTGCATACAATGCTTTCATCCAATTGCCCACCATATACAGAAGAGTGGTAGAGAGAGGGTACTATACCCTCTAGGCTACTTTGATAATGTCATAAAGCACAATGGAATGACATGTTGGCATGGGTATTACTGGGTGTCATACATGATGAATGCCTCACACTGCTAGTAGGCTTTGTTTTTGTCTTATTCTACTATTGTTCTCTGTTTTAATTTCATAGTGCAAAGAATACTTTGTTTACATTGTCTTATAAGAGTTGTTCTCACTGTAACCCAAATTCCTTCAGTTTCTACTACTTTGTTCCAGTTACAAATAAGTTTTTAAAATTTTCTTGCACATTATAGTGCCAGCTTTTTCATCTATTAAAAAGCACGTGCATCAATTGTTATTAAATCTAAGTTCACTATTGTTTCTATTACTTTGTTTCAGGAACCAGTTACAAATGTTGCTGAGAAAACATTATGCTGCTGTTGCTGTAAGTCTGGTCCCCTGACATTGGTTGGCAATGTTCCAGCTATTGGATTTGTCTCTGGACAAGAGATTCCTGTGACGGTAGAAGTTGATAATGCAACAAATGAGGAAATAAGTTCTGTTATGTGTTCTCTTAAGAAGGTATAGTGGAATTCATTCTTAACAAAATATTTCCAGTCATGAATAATGTATTTGGGGGTGAGGGATGGGGAAGCTGTATGAAGTCAAATTTTCTTAACCTTTACATCTGTCTCAAGATGTACAGGGCAAAAATAATTATAAATAATATAACTTTAAAGCCCAAGGACAAAACCCAACTGTTGTTGTGTTACACTGAGTTGAGAGATCTGATGACCGTGCTTTTACAATGAATCTCTCTTGCCGGAACACAGGAAAGATTTGGTCGTGGCTTTACTGGTGTTTTGACCCATACTAACATAGTAGTTCTTCTTTCTGTAGTGTTGTAATAATTCAGTCATAAGACTGCTCCATATATGTGTATAATATTTCACCCAGATTTGGGCTCAAACATCTTATCTTTGCAGTGGGGAGTACATTGTAGAACAACTTACTAATGAATAAATATTGTACAGTCTTTAAACTTTTACAAAGGAAATATATTATACCCCGTAGGCAAACTGTTACAAAACTTCCTTTCAATTTGATGCCTCAAGATAATCTAATCTTAATTCCAATAAGTTCACTTGTTTCAATAATACAGCTATTCATAACTACAGAAGTTTAATATAAACTTGGATTACTCTTTGTCCTACATGTCGGCGGCCACTTCTGCAGCAAGTAGTTCTGTCTCTGGTTGCCGCAGCCACTCACTCCCGCGTACCTGCACACACGAGCAAGTGGCACTCAGTATATTCTTACATAATTATATATGTATTTAGGGTGAATCCGCACATCTCATGGCAGAACAGTACCAAAGCGTACAGATAACTTAGCTGTTTCACTACGCTGTCTGTATCTGTCTGTCTGTATTACCACAATGAAGCTGAAATCTATCAAGTCTGCCTTTAATCTGTTTGAAGGCACTAATCTCCAAAACTTCTTGACAAATTTTCTAGGGGTTTTCATGGGTAATTTGGGCAAAGTTGTCACAGCATCAAGGCTTTATTTAATAAAAATTGGATCAGTGAAGGAAAATATATCTTCAATATTTAAGCAGTAAGTTCTGCTTAGTTAATATGATGCCAAGAACCAACAGATGAAGCTGTTAATTTTGCAATGCACCAAAAAACTAACAGGTGTCACAATCATATTGCAATAGTATTTTTGGCAGTTTTTAAGTAACAAACTTAAACACAGCAATCTTTTCTTTATGAATACATACTAATACTAAATTTACTTGGGTAGAATATTCGGATTTAATGATTTTGCTGTGTACATTAAAAACTTAATGACATTTCTTTGCTTCTTTCGATAGTTTTTAGTCACATTTGACCTCTCAGATAGAGAAAAAAATATTCATAACTAGCAACCCACCTTGACTTCGCACAGTTAGCAGGTCACATATAAATCAACTTTTTTTTTTTGTCATAGTGTCTTATAAGCCTGATGCGTAGAACATGTTTGTAAAATTAAAAGGTACCTCATGTTCTTCCTAGATGCATTTTGAAACAACTGCTTTGTCACATTACGGTAATGTTCATAATTCATAGAACATACAGCTTTTGCTATGAATATTTATTGCTTTTTTTCACAGACTTATGCTCGCCACGTGCACCCACTCCACACACTTTAATGGAATCACTCCATCCATTGGTAAAAACTTTATGAAAATCTGTACAGTAGTTAGGACAGGCAGATGCCAAGGGAGGACTTCTTTTTATAATATGTATAAAATTGATCTCTAAGGAAACCATTTTTTGACTTAAGTACTGAAAAAAGCAACAATGTTTGAAAGCCCTTTTCTGACATCCATTGCCAAGTGCAGGCTTATGGCTGATATTAATTTTGTGGTAACCATTTCTCATGTTGCTTTTAAAACTGTTGTTTTGTCCAAAGTTGCTAGTGGAAGAATTTGCTCCTCCAGAGTGAAACATTAACAAAATAATAGACTTTCAAGAGCTCCCAAACGTTATTACATGAAAACCTCTAAGATAAACCAAAAGAGAAAGGGAATGGGTTTTAAGAAAATCCATGACTGGTGTACAGAATAATGTTACCCAAGATGAAAAAAGGACTACCTACAAAAGTAATAGCTTTGTTCCATGAATACTAACTAAAATAACCAACTTGGTTTCACAACCTTTAGCATTGAAGAAATTCGTCACAAGACTTGCATTTTTGTACACTGTGTGTTTTGATGGGATAATTCTTTCTTCCTCAAATTTCTATTGTGAAACCCTTTAGCAATTATGCCTAAATTAAAAATAAGAAGGCTGTATGGGATCATTCACTCTAGTATTAATATCATGGATTTGATCAGTGTTTTGTGTAGTTTTCATGAATCATTGTTAGATTTTTCATGAATCATGTTACAAGTATTAATGAGTGAAAAAATGTAATATTTTCCAGAAAGTGTGCTACACTTCTCACTCACCAAGCCAACGCACAAATAAAACGTCAGACAAAGTAGAAACTATCACATTTGAATCCGTGGGTGAAAATGATTCTAAAACTTGGACAAAACCATTGAAAATTCCAAGTTTACCTCCATCCACTTTGAATACCTGTAGAATCATTAATGTTGAGTACTGCTTGGATGTAAGTATCTTCATCATGAACTTTTAAATAAGAAATTGTTTAGGTATTATAACTTTGCCTTTACTCCTATCATACAGAGTTAAGTGTTTGGTTCATAAGCATTTCATTGGATGGTGCTGCATGAATTGCACAATATTTCCACAAGAAAGCTGTTCATAATCTTTAGGAGCTTTTGATGGCTTATCAACTTGTGCCAGTACTCTAGAAAATTACAGGTGCCAATGGTCAGGGCTTTAACATCACCATAGATAAATCATAGAGGATGTTGATATAAAATTTCCCCTACAGAGAAATGGGTGATTGTTTTCATTGCACAGCATAGGAAAAGTGTTGTTGTAAGCTTTAGACTGGCTCATATGCATGGAGAAGGCATTTATACCTGATTCCCCCTCTGTGTCAATTTGCACAGTCATTTGCTCATTTTCCTGTAGCTGATGATCAACCTTAATTGTCCTAGTGGTGATTCCCAAGCTTTACTGACTTTTAATCCAATTAATTAAGTTAGTAGTGATTCATGTTTTGACTGCTTTGTTAATAATGGACCCATTATGTGGAGGTGGATAAGAGAATCGCGCTTTATCCATAGTTGATGTCATTTTGTGTGTCAAGATGGTGTTCACCAGCTACAGATTTTTCTGGTTGACCAAATCTAGTGTGCCAACTGCCTTTATTGTGTCTGTCTAACAATATGTCATGTTTGATCAATGTAAGATTTCGTACAGTGACAGATGATTTTATATTGTAATCTAGTGATACAGTAGGACATAGGAAGTTGACTAACGAACACTGCTTTAAACTTGATGATGATTCATTTAGCACTCATCACACATGTACATAGGCACACTGACTGGAGATTTACATGTTGTGTGCGTTTTTAAGTGGTGATTCCAGGACTTTGGCCTGTGAGAGGTCATGGAACTTTCATTTAGCCAGGTGTTTCCATTTTCTAAAAGGAGAGAGAGAGAGAGAGAGAGAGAGAGAGAGAGAGAGAGAGAGAGAGAGAGAGAGTTACATTTGCATTTGATTTACATATAATAACAACTTTGAGCACCTCATAATTCTCAACAAATAATGTTATTACTGCCAGCAGCATAGTTTATTCACTGGCTTTCCTAAAAATCAAATAAAACCATCTTGACCCTCCAAAGTTTGAAGTGATGGTTGGTGGTGTGGGGGGGGGGGGGATGACTGCCCTTCTGACAGGCCCCCCTCCCCCCAGTTGATACGCCATTGGTACTAGAACTGTTATTCAAATTTAAATGTACTGACATAGAGGAACTTGAATCCAGGACTCTTTAAAATGCCCAATACACTATCCATCAAGCCACACTCTTGCTGCCTTTCAGCATTTCATTTGTGACAATGTATTCCTGTCCTCCTCAGACATAGGTCATTTTGCATGGAATTCAGCATCATTTCCACCTGTGCTGGAGGGCAGAGAACAAACTTTTTTCAGTGTTTCTTGAATAGTCTGCTAATCTTAAAGACATGTCATGTTATAAAGTAGAAAACTACCCTCATGAAGTTCTCCATTTCTTGCAACCGATCTTGAGATTTTGTGTGTTTAGTTTGAAACATATTCAGATATGCTTATCGAAGTATCTGTTCTCGGCAAAGCAAAACAGGAAGAGTTAAGCTTCTATGTTAAGTTATCTGGATCTGAGATAATTCTACCCCTATGAACAAGAGTCAGTGATTGCAATGCTGTATTGAGGTAGTAGCTAGTAGCTTGGGGTCAGTTTGTGTAGGTTTATGAAACACACTGAGACTCAAGGAGCCATCTTCTTTTGTTCAAACCATGACATTAGAAATTGGAGGTATCAAATTTTTCTGGATTGCAATGGTAAAGCAGATGTTTGGTTACAGGGAGTTAAGACAGTAAAAAAAAAAAAAAAAAAAAAAAAAAATTAAAGAAAAAATGAAGGGAGTGTTGCTTTCCCCATGGTCAAACCACAAATATATTGTTTACATATCTCCAAAAAGTTCTCTATCCTTAAAATCTCCCAATAAAATGTTAGCTATTGTGGGATACAGAGGACTACCAGTATCACCACCACCAGTTTGTTTAAAATGTTAGTCACTGGATAAAAATTAGTAGAGGTAAGCATTGATTTGAAAAGATATAATATGTCCTCTTCCAGTTTAGCTTCTCTGAGTTGTAATGAATCCACCAGAAACACTTGTTTCAACAAAGAGACCATATCAAAACTCACAAATACTTTGAATGGTTTGGTTGCAGAGGGTATTCAGTTACTGTAAAAAATCTTCTGAATTCAGAGTATGGTCTTCTCATTTTCCTACTAAAGGCCTCAAAGGAGAATGCAGATGGATAGTATTTTGGGCTTCCATATTGTTCATGTTGAAGGAAAGTGAAACTTGTTGTTGAAGTGACTTGTGCTTGAAATTATTCACTTGTTCCAAATTGGTTGACAGTGGTGTCACAACATGGCAACCATAACAAGTTTTGTTGTTCACTTGATGTTCAGTTGCTCTGTGACTTTGAAAACTGCAAGGCAGTGTGAACACAATAAAAGTAATATGTAATATTTCACTAGAGGGTTTATTTCTTTAATTCTTTAGATTATGGGCTGAAGTCAATGCTGTGGGAAGAAAGTCGAACATAGGGATTAAAGTAAACCAAGTGTAAACAGTTTTTATATGTGTGAAGATAAGTCAATTTTGAATAAATATGAATACATTAAGTTTCATATTGTGTTATCAAGCTCTGCTGAAACAAGAAGGGTGTATTGTGTTATGCATCATGTTGTGATTATGAGCAAACTGTGAACTCAATTTTAAGTATATTTTTGTTATTTGTTTGTGTTATTCCTTTTCAATAGTATTCGAAGTCCAAGATAGCAGAACCTGTTGATGCCTATCATGTAACCAAATTTAGCTGCAACAATGCAAGAGGGTTGGGTTGTTTGGTTCGGATAGGGGGACTAAACTACTGAGGTTATCAGACCCCGGTGGGGAGGGAAGGAGTGAGGATAGGAAAGGAGGTGAGGGGGAAAGGAAATGCAGTCTGGGAAGTAAAGAAGAAAGGAAGACTGCATTAGCTCGGGGCCTTGTGCTCGCCATGCACATACTCGCGAAAGTACCGTGAGCCCCCTGGGGGAACAATGCAAGAGGTATGGATGATGATGTTAAGGTTCAAATGTTTGTAGAGCTTATGGGACTTAACTATGGGGTCATCAGTCCCTAAATTTACTACTTATGAACTGGCTAATACTAAGGACGCCACAAATATCCATGCTCGAGGGGGGATTCAAACCCCCAACCATAGTGGCCGTGCAGACTGTGACAGGTGCGCCGCAGAACGCTCGGCCACCACGGTCGGCTGATGTTAAGGGTGTGGCGATCTTTCGACCTCTACAGCAATAGTATAAAGAGTATGAACATCTTTCCAACCAACTCCGTTGGGAGCCACTCTCACTGATCTTAGCCAGCCTTGTTTGAACCAGTACATGTGGTCTTATTGGGACTCAAACCCAAACTGGTGACCTCGAAGTTAAGTGCACCATCATATCAGGTTCGTTGTGCAGCGGTGTCTTTTTTTTTTTTTGTGTGTGTGTGTGTGTGTGTGTGTGTGTGTGTGTGTGTGTGTGAATTTCACTGTAAAATGTGGTAGTCATTGTCTAGCCATCCACTACAGTGACTACAACAGTGGCACCTCCAATAGAATTTCTCACCTTAACAACTTCATCACCGCAAATTCAGTATCTTCCCATGTCTAGTGCTGTGCATTTTTGTTCACAGAAAGAATACTTTCAGGACATGTTTGCCATGCTGAGTGCTTTTGGTGCTGTGAGGAACTTAACAGACTCAAGCCTTGGTTTGCCATTTGTTTTTTCAAGTTTCCTTCTACACAAACAGTGTTAATTTTGTCCCACATCACAACTCTGGTGCTCAGAACATTCAAGTTTTACAAGGCACAAACCTCTCAAACTTAGAAAATTTGAATTTCAACCTTGCAACTGCCTTGCCAAATATGTGTGTGTATTCTTCCGCCACCCACGTGCTCCGCCAACAAGGTGCCAGTTGCCTCCAAGCATTCTATCACTACTTTTGGACTTGGACTCGCTTCTGAAAGCATCCACACAGTTCGTTCATCAACCATCCGATTAATTATGGACAATTTTCATATGCTTCGACTGCACCTTTTTCTGCCCGCATAGGTGACTTGGACTATGCAAACAAAGTGTTGGCCGGTCTACACCACCGAGCAAGGTCAATGACTGCACTGGGGACGTTGAACGCATTGAGTTCTCTCATGATGCCTCAATATGTCTGTCACAACCCCTTAGTTCATGTTCCAGAGGCACCACCATTAGCACCACCTGGGCGCCTTTCCAAGCTGCTGCCTTTCTCCTTCGAGGCTCCCACGATGCGGTTCGCCATCGTTGAGCAGATATTTGACCACTACTCACTTGAGGATTCAGCTCGCTATCTGTGCCTTATCACACATCTCCTATTAACCTCTCCCCCATCGACATATCAATATTCCATCACCAACTGAATTATCCTCGAGAGGGTTACTCACACCCCTGAAGATACACAAAACACATCATCTACGAGGAACACCTGGGTGACAAGAAGCCATCACAGCTCTGGCCCCACCTCTGCCTTCTTGTTAATGAACATGATACGACGGACTCCACCCTAATGACTGTGTTATCCAGTAAACTCCCTCTTATGGTCCAGACTGCCTCACATACAACATTCTCCAGCCTACAAGTGAACACATTCGCAGCACAGACAGGGTGTATGACTCTTCTCTGCATGAGGCATGACAGCCGCATCTTTCATCCATGATCCAGTCCCCGCTCACTCACCCGCTGCTGGGTGGGGCCACCCACACAATAAGGAATATGTGGACAGGAAACCAGGAATGGATGCTTGCATGCACTCATATTGTGTGACAGCTTCGTCCACCAGCACTCCCTGCTGGCAACTCCTCTGACACCGATGAAGGACTGCCTTCACAAATCCGCTTCCCGCAAGAGCAGGCTCCTTATTATCCTTACTGTTATACCACAGCTGTTTTGGTGACGTGGTAAGTAAGTGTCGTTCATCATATCCCCACCCAAAGATCGAGCACAGGATGGTTTAAACGCCACCTCCTGCTCTGACATGCTCGGGTGCCTACATGTGTTTTATTCTGTTTGTGACATTTCTCTGTCGTGTAGTCGTGCGTACCTACATGACTGTGTCTCAAATGCATGATTTCATATTGACACTGGTGCCGATGGCCACTGGCCCTCTCTGCCCTCACATTGCTACACTTCGTGCTGTCATTGCCACTCAGCTGCCGTGTGCGGATTCAATGACTCATACTGTTTGCGTGTCACCAAATTGTAAACTCTTGTGCAACTTTTTAGTAGTGGATGTGCCAGAACCGATTGTAGGTATTGAATTTTTTAACTTACCGTAAGCTTTCCCCCAATGTTGTGCGACGTTTGGTGATCCACCATCCCTCAAACACACATTTTCCTTAAGCTTCGTTGAGCCCTGACACTTTCTCCACTTGCATACAGACTGTCTGTTAGTTGTTTCAGACAATTGAAAAGTTCGACACACTGTTCTCAAAGTTGCGTCAAGAACATGAACAATTGATTAAACTGTGCCATGAAAAGGAAGACATTGTTCACACCCTTAAACAGTCACAGTTTTTATTGTCAAAGTGGCCAAGCGAACGTCAACATCTGCTCCATATGTGTCACGAAAATGAAAACACCTGCTGCCTCACATACACTGAATCGCAGCTGGTGTCCGCTCTGCATCAACTATCATCTTTGCAGTCACTTCAGAGGGACTACCACTCCAAGGTTAGTACGAGTATTACCTCTGTGAGTGTACCAGTGTCATCGCACCTGCATTGTTATTAGTGCTTGTGACAGATCTCTCCCCCTCCCCCTCTCCCTGATGCCATTCGTATGCAAACAAAACTCGCTTGCCATGCCAACGCCTTGCCTGGATGCTCTGTCTGCGCCATGTCACACTATGATAGCCACTTCTAGTGCTTCCTCTTCCTCTTGCACTTCTTGATCATCTGTTGTTTCACCTATTCCAGTTCCACTGGTCGAGCTGTCTGCTACTGCAAATTGTGCACCTTTGACTGTCTGCCCAAGGAACTTTCACGTGATGCCATATTGTTCCAGTGCACCTGTGGCTTCCCCAGTTGTACCCGTTGCTGGAACTGTAACTATCCTGGCACCTCAGTGCACTTCGGGCTGCCACAAGCTTTGCCAAGCCCCACTCCTCCTCTCAGGATACACGTAACCCACACTGCGTGTGCCACCCTTTCAGCACCTCCTCACCCCATCACAACAAATGGCGACCTCACATGTAAACAAAGTTTTCCCGCTGCCTCGAATGGTGTCTCAGTAGTCACAAATGGCACGGTAAATAAACTACATCTTCTTGATGGGCCTCCCATTTCTAGCAAACTGCACCATCTTTGCCCAGAGAAATTGGTTGCTGTCAAGGTAAAAATTGCAGAACTTTTGAAAATGGGTGGCATTAAGCCCTCGTCTACCAGCAGCTATTCACCTCCCATTCATTTGGTGCCCAAGCAAGATGGCTCTTGGTGAATGTATGGGGATTATCGCAGGCTCAATGTCTGTACCCTCATGGACATTTATCCTATTCCAAACATTGCAGGCACGAAAGTGTTTTCAATTGTGGACTGCAAGCATGCTTACCACCAGATTCCTATGGCTTCTGAGGACATTGAAAAGACTGCTATTACTACTCACATAGGTTTATTTCACTACCGGTTTATGCCATATGGTCTTACAAATGCCACTCCCTGAAGTTTTGCTTTGCGTACCTCGATGACATATTAGTCTTCAGTGATTCCAGTGAGGAGAACAAGAAACATTTACAAATCCTTCTTGACACTTTGGCTGCAGCCGGCATTGATCTTAATGATGACAAATGTCAATTACATCAACACTTGGTGCTTTTCCTTGGTTTCATGGTTTCTTTCAATGGGATAACGCTTCCCCCAGAAAAAAATTGATTATGTCAGAAACCTACCACCTCCTTCAACCTTCAAAGAATTGTCACTTCCTTGGAACCATTAAGTATTATCAACGACATTTACCTGGCAGCTGAGATTCAAGCCCCCACTCACTGATGCCTTGGCCAGCAAACACACCTCTGGTGATCAACCTGTCCCCTGGACAGATGCTATGTCTTCTGCATTCTCTGCTCTCAAGGACCTCGCTCAAGCTCTCACTTTCGCTCACCCTCATACAGAGGCTGAACTTTTTATTACCACAGATGCCAGTGATACTGCCATTGGTGCATTTGGAGCCAGTGCCTCAATGGTGTCATGTTCCCACAGCAGTCCTTTTCAAAGAATCTCAACAATGCTCAGAAGAAGTACTCTGCCTTTGATCGAGAACTCTTGGCCATCTATGAGACTGTTAAACACTTCCACTGTGCCATAGACGGTCACTTGCTTTATGTTCTCACTTACCATAAACCTCTTTCAGCTGCTGTCATCAACCCCCCAGTGGAACCCCCCCCCCTCCCCCTCCATGCAGGTTCCGCTATTCCAACTACATCTTCCAATTCACCACCAACCTCCGCTACATCAAGGGTGCAGACAATGCTGTGGTCAATTTCCTCTCACACATTGATGCCATTTTGTTCCTGTTAGATCTCTCTTATCTCGCCACTCTTCATACTGTTGATGACAACACAATGCAACTCACTCATGACTCTTGCTTTTCTCTGTGACTTATTCGCACCACCTCCTTGCTATATCGGGTGAGGTTTGGTGCGATGACTTAACAGACACTCTCTGCCCCTACTTTGGCATCCCCTTGGTTCACAGGCATTCCTCCTGCAGAAGCTATTTATTAGCATTACAAGGGCCCTATGTCATATTCAGGTGACACCGAGTGGCACCAGCTACACACACAAGCAGGTCATGCATCTGTGGGATTTCCCAGGTGGTATACACAGAGGAACCTGCTTTATATTAACTTATACTTTATTCAGATCAAGTAAGTACAAAGGACAAATTCAAACTAAACTTTTCATCATGTTGGTTGGGACTTCCAGAAAGGAAACTCCAAAGATGAACTGATGGGTCAAAGATACATAAAATAATCAATATTGGAATGTCTCTTTTTACTGGCGCCACCACATAGCACCCACATCCCCAACAGTATGGAGTACTTCTCTTGGGGCGGGGGGGGGGGGGGAGAGGGTATCCCATGTTGTTGGTTGTTGTGGTCTGTGGTAAGTGCACTACTACCAGCTCCACAGTGTCATCTGGTAGCGGTGTGGGAGTGGGGCAGCATCTGGTTGTGCGGCTGCCCACGATGTAGTCCAGTAGGTATCATAGGGGCTGTGTCCAGCATGTCGGTTGATGGCGTGTGGTCGTCTTCTTGCTAGGGGCATAGACGATTACCTCCTCCGTGGGCAGGGCGAAGGCTTGAATGTTAGTGAGGTCGACAGGGGTGAGGTGGGGGGGGGGGGGAAGGTCAATGCACTTCACCAGATGGCATTCTAGTGATGGTGTGGAGCTTGGAGTGTGTGTGTCAATGCACATGGTAAACAGCGACCTGTCTTGGAGCACAATTGAAATGTCATTGAGATGGTGCTGGCCTCTTTGGTATTTGTGGGAGGAGAAAGCCTCAGAAGGGGGAGGCTGGTGTGGAGGTGGTGAGTTCCTTGACAGGGGTGAATCTGTGTTTGTGTGAGTTTCCGCTAAGCTAGACTTAGAGCTGTTGCTATTAATTGACAGAGTAAGCTGGCTTGGCGAAATGGGTGAAGGTGGGCTACTCGGCGGGGTATATCTACTGCTCAACATGTGAGTGAGAGGGACCCTCGACGGAGTGTGTTTGTTATGTAGTTTGTGCATGACTATAGGCACGGGGGTGTCCGCAACTGGAGGGTTTCATGTGACTTGTTCAACATGGGCTGGCTTTCACTCGATGGAGGGAAACAGAGTGGCATTTTTGTACAAGATGTCCATGGTGTTGCTGCTGCGGCTGAGTGCTTGGTATGGGCCAGTGTATGGTTGTTGGAGGGTTGATCTGACAATGTCGTCTCTCGAAAACACATTAGTGCATGTATATGGGGTGTGTGGCACATATGTATGTGGTGGTGTGTGACTCTTTGACATTGGAGGCCTCATGTTGGTACAATGTAGCCTGATGCAGTCTAGAAGTGTTGGCAGCTGGGGAAGTGATGTGGATGGCACTGGTTGCACGAGCTCTCCTGGCCAGGTTTTCTTTGAAGGTGTTGTGGAGGCCCAGTAATGTTAATGGCAAAGCTTTGGTCCACATGTTGTCGTGGAAAAGGAGAGCTGCTTTGAGGGTCCTGTGCCAACATTCTGCCAAGCTGGTTTTGTGCTGTTGCGTGGCTCTGTTTGATGTGACATAAGGAGCAAATACTGTTGAATAGTGTGGACTCAAACTTCAAATGTTTGTTAAGTTTATGGGACTTAACTGTGGGGTAATCAGTCCCTACTCTTACAAACTACTTCTAAACTACCTTATACTAAAGACAACACAACCAACCATACCCAAAAGAGGATTTGAACCCCCAACAGGGAACGGCTTCGAGCATCGGAGCATAGCGCCTCAGTGCACTTGGCCACTCCGCCGCAGTGGAATCAAACTGCCTGCCCTGGTCCGTTGTGATCACGACTGGGCAACTGAAGCAAGATATCCAAGTATCTATGAGTACTCGAGCTACTGTCTCTGATGTGATGTTCATCAAAGATGTTGCTTCCACCCACCTCGTGGTATGATTGATGGCAGAGAGGCTGTATCTATGACCGACTGAGGGGGGGTGGGGGGACGTATGAGGTTGAGGTGAATATGTTGGAATCGCCCTGCTAGGATCAGAAGATATTTGCTGAGGGGCGGTGCTGGGTGTCTTGTTATATTGGCATGGGATGCATAGTCGCACCCACTGCTGGCAGTCTCTTCGCATGTCCTCCCAAACAAAACGTTCTGACACTAGCCGGTTGATGCCCTTACACCAGGGCACGCCAGATTATGTAATTTGTCTAACACAGCATGTCGTAATGGTTGTGGGAGGAAGGGATGGAGTGCACTGGTATATTCATCACACCATACTTCTCCTAACACTCCCGGGAAAGTTATCTCTACTGGTTGAAGTGTCGAGCTGTGGTCTGATATTAACGCAATTGTTTCTTTGTCGTCTGACTGAAGTGTTGCGAGATCCGCAAGGTCGAGAAGTGTAGAGACAGTATCCAATCTTGACAGGAAGTCAGTAACAATGTTATCTGCTCCTTTAATGTATCTGATGACTGTTGTGAATTGTGATATATAATCAAAATATCTAAATCAGCTTGGGTGTGGCTCAGCTGGCGGGTTACAGATGGCTGCTTCTAGTGGCTTATGGTCAGAGAGCACAAAGAATGTTCAAACATCGAATGCTGATCTAAAATGCTTGATGGCCTCATATACTGCAAGCAATTCACTAAAAATGCAAGATATTTCTTCTCTGCGTTTTTTAGAATAACTGCAGGCATGAGGTTATGTCATTAACTGTCTGGCTTAGTACCACACCTTATAGCTTTGTCACTTGCATCAGTAGTTATGAAGATCTCAGCTGTACAGTGCGGGTGGGCAATGGTTTCTCCTTAGGCTAACAGCTGTTTCAATTTGCCAAATGCTGATTCCATTTTCGATGTCTGTGGCACTGGGCAGGTACCTGATGTTTGTTTTCCCGCTGTAGCGTTTGTCAATGGTGCTTGTACATCAGCTGCTGCTGGTCGCTGTTTCCTGTAATAATGTATTGTGCCCAAATAGCGATGTACCTCTTTGTAAGTGGAAGGGTGTAGCATATCAGTAATAGTGGAGACTTTTGTAGGAGGTGGCTTGATGCCGTCGGCTGATACTGTAAAGCCAAGGTAAGTTACTGTTAGTTGGTGTAACTGAAGTTTCTTAAGATTAGTTTCAATCCCTGCTGTTGCTAGTGTGTCGAAGACTGTCTTTACATGTAGTTTGTTTTATTCTACTGACTTCCTGAACACCAAAATATCGTCTAAGTATATGAAACAGTATTTCAGGTGGAACGCCACTTCATTTATGAATCGTTGCCATGTCTGGGCAGTGTTTTTTAAACCAAAGAACATTAAGCAGAAGTGGAATAGGTCAAATGGTGTCGTAATTGCCGTTTTTTCATGTCTTCAGGTGCCATAGGGATCTGATGGCATGCCTTTTTACAATCAATTACTGAAAAACTCTTGGCTCCTGAAAGTGCTTGGGTAAATCTGGCAATGTTTGGTAGTAGGTTGTTGTTGTTGTTATGGTCTTCAGTCCGGAGACTGGTTTGATGTAGCTCTCCACCCTACTCTATCCTGAGCAAGCCTTTTCATCTCCTCATAAGAACGGCAACCCACATCCACTTGAATCTGCTTACTATACGCGTCTCTTGGTCTCCCTCTGCGATTTTTACCCCACACACTTCCCTCCAATGCTAAATTTACGATTCCCCGATGTCTAAGAATGTGTCCTACCAAGCGATCCCTTCTTTTAGTCAGGGTATGCCAAAAATTCCTTTTCTCACCAATTCTGTTCAGTACTTCTTCATTAGTTATGCGATCTACCCACCTAATATTCAGCATTCTTCTGTAACACCACATTTCAAAAGCCTCTATTCTCTTCCTGTCTGCACTGCTTATCGTCCACGTTTCACTCCCGTACAAGGCAACACAACACTCCGCAGAAATGCCTTCAGAAAAGACTTCCTTACACTTAAATTAATATTCGATGTTAGCAAATTTCTCTTTTTCAAAAATGCTTTTCTTCCCATTGCCATTCTGCATTTTGTATCCTCTGTACTACGACCATTGCATGTTATTTTACTACCCAAGTAACAAAACTCATCTACCACCTTCATTGTTTCGTTACCTAATTTAATTCCTTCAGCATCGCCTGATTTTCTAAGACCGCATTCCATTATTTTTGTTTTGCTCTTGTTAATGTTCATTTTATACGCTCTCTTCAACACACTGTCCATTCCATTCAACTGCTCTTCCAGGTCCTTTGCTGTCTCTGATAGAATTGCAATGTCATCAGCAAAACGCAATGTTTTTATTTCTTCCCCCTGAATTTTAATCCCTATTCCAAATTTTTCCTTGCTTTCCTTCACCGCCTGCTCGATGTACAAATTGAATAACATCGGAGAAAGGCTACAACCCTGTCTTACTCCCTTCCCAACTGATGCTTCCCTTTCATGCCCTTCGAGTCTAATAATTGCGGTCTGGCTTTTGTACAAATTGTAAATAACTCTCCTTTCCCTATATTTTACCCCTGCTGACTTCAGAATTTGAAAGAGTGTATTCCAGTCAACATTGTAAAAAGCTTTCTCCAAATCTACAAAAGCTAAAAATGTAGGTTTGCCTTTCCTTAATCTATCTTCTAAGATAAGACGTAAAGTGAGTATTGCCTCCCGGGTTCCTACGTTGCTCCTGAATCCAAACTGATCTTCCCCGAGGTCAGCTTCTACCAGCTTTTCCATTCTCCTGTAGATAATTCGTGTTAAAATTTTGCAACCATGACTTATCAAACTGATGGTTCTGTAATTTTCACACCTGTCTGCGCCTGATTTCTTTGGAATGGGGATTATTACATTTTTCTTAAAGTCTGAGGGCATTTCGCCTGTATCATACATCCTACACACCAGTTCAAATAGTCTTGTCATGGCTGGCTCTCCCAGAGACTTTAGTAGCTCTGAGGGAATGTCATCTACTCCTGGGGCCTTGTTCCGACCTAGGTCTTTCAAGGCTCTGTCAAATTCCTCTCTCAGTATAGTTTCTCCTATTTCATCTTCATCTACTTCCTATTCCCTTCCTACAACATCGTCTTTAAGTTCATTTCCTTTGTAGAGCTGCTCTATGTACTCTTTCCACCTTTCAGCTTTCCCTTCTTTGCTGAGAACTGGTTTCCCATCCGAGTTCTTGATATTCGTAGAGCTGCCCTTCCTGTCCCCAAACGTCTCCTTTATTTTCCTGTAGGCGGTATCTACTTTTCCCCTTCTTATACATTCTTCTACGGATTTGCATTTGGCTTCTAGCCACTCCTGCTTAGCCATTTTGCACTTCCTGTCAATCTCATTTTTTAGTCGTCTGTACTCCATTTTGCCTGTTTCATTTACTGCATTTTTATATTTTCTCCTTTCATCTATTAAATTTAGTATTTCCTGTGATATCCAAGGATTTTTTGTTGGTCTTGCCTTCCTACCTATTTTGTCCTCTGCTGCCTTCACTATTTCGTCTCTCAATGCTACCCATTCCTCTTCTACTGTTTTATTCCCCCACGTTTCTGTCAATTGTTGCCTAAATCTCCCTCTGAAATTCTCCAGAACTTCACTTTCCTTCAATTTATCCAAGTCCCATCTCCTTATTTTCCTACCTTTCTGCAGTTTTTTCAGTTTCACCCTACAGTTCATGACTAACAAGTTATGGTCAGAGTTTCTTCAGTTTCAGCCTACAGTTCATAACCAACAAGTTGTGGTCAGAGTCTATATCTGCCCCTGGGTATGTCTTACACTGTAAAACCTAGTTCTGAAATCTATGTCTTACCATTATAAAATCTATCTGGTATCTCCCGGTGTCTCCTGGTCTCTTCCACGTATACAACCTTCTTTTGTGATTCTTGAACCAGGTGTTTGTTATAACTAAATTATGTTCCGTGCAAAATTCTACCAGGCGGCTTCCTCTTTCATTCCTTTTGCCCAGACCATATTCACCTACTATCTTCCCTTCCCTTCCCTTCCCTTGTCCTACTACCGAATTCCAGTCTCCCATAACAATTAAGTTTTCCTCTCCGTTAATTGTCTGAATAATTTCCTTTAGCTCCTCATATATTTCATCGATTTCCTCATCATCGGCAGAGCTAGTTGGCATATAAACCTGTACTACTGTGATCGGTGTTGGCTTCGTATCTATCTTGACAATGATAATGCGATCACTGTGCTGGTCATAGTAGTTTACCTGCATTCCTATTTTCTTATTCATTATCAATCCTACTCCTGTGATACCCTCAACTGATTTTGTATTTATAATCCTGTACTCACCTGACCAGAAATCCTGTTCATCCTGCCACCGAACTTCACTAATCCCCACTATATCTAACTTCAACCTATCCATTTCCCTTTTTAAATTTTCTAATTTTCCTACCCGATTAAGGGATCTAACATTCCACACTCCGACCCATAGAATGCCAGTATTGTCTTTCCTGATGATCACATCCTCCTGAGTAGTCCCCGCCCGGAGATCCGAATGGGGGACTATTTTACCTCCGGAATATTTTACCCGAGAGGATGCCATCATCATATGTTCATACAGTAGTGCTGCATGTCCTCGGGAAAGGTAACGGCTGTAGTTTCCCCTTGCTTTCAGCCGTTCGCAGTAGCTGTGTGGCAAAGCCACATTAGCTGATGTTACAAGGCCAGCTCAGTCAATCATCCAGACTGTTGCCCCTGTAACTACTGAAAAGGCTGCTGCCCCTCTTCAGGAACCACACGTTCGTCTGGCCTCTCCACAGATACCCCTCCGCTGTGGTTGCACCTACGGTACGGCTATCTGCATCGTTGAGGCACGCAAGCCACCCCACCTCGGCAATGTCTGTGGTTCATGGGAGTGGTGGTAGTAGGTAACTGTCCATAATTGTACTGGCATTGATATTATAATTGTCGCACATACACCAAGTGTTGACCAAGTGTATCGGAGTAGCTCAGTTGCACTCCCGCATCTAAAAGTTCTGAAATTTGTCGTTGGACTTCATTCATACATTCCAGGTGTAAACATATTGTTTGCCAGTGATTGGTGGGCCTTCCACTAATTTTAGTTTGTGTACTGTGCCATTAGTGTCGACAGGTACAGCTGGTAGCGAGCATGCGATGCAATGTTTATCTGCGCGCGGCGGTTGTGCGCGTTGTTAATGGGCGAGGGGTGGGAGTCTCTGTCAGCTGGCTTTGTGTTTGCCAATGTCTACTAAGTTGCAGTAGTGTTGTGCGTGGTTGCTTGCTTGCTCGGCTGGGGTTGGCATGGCCGTTTGCTGTACTGACAGCTGAGTGGCAAGTGCTAGCAGTCATGAGGGTGCTTTTGTTAGTGTAGTTACAGAGTTACAGAGAAGACCTCTAGGATGAACTCTGGTGCTGTCAGTTGCAAAACAGTAGCTAAGAGCTGTGTCTGTGGTACTAGGCTGTCCTTAATGTCTGAAACTGTAGCACGGGATGGGTGTGTGTGTGTGTGGGGGGGGGGGGGGACACCTTCCTTTGCAAGGTGCAGACAACATTACTATAGAAACTCCCGATTGTTTGATGAAATTAGCACATGTTCATGGAGGGGGTACAAAGTTATAACATGCACTATGTTCACTGCACGTGGGCGCGAGATCACTGGGAACACTTGGTATCAGAACACCATGACTGATCTGTGTGCATATGTTTCGCAGCTACTGTCATAGCAGCTGGACTTGTTGATATCTGGTGGCGAGTTCTGCTTGTGAGAATTCCAAGTTCTGTATGAGTTCTTCTCTCTCCTGTCAAAGCTGTAGCATTTGTTGGTTGGTGTCAGACCACTTGCAAGTAACATTATGAAGATTCACTTTGAGTTTGGAACACTCGTGGATGAGTTTGATGCTTGTAGGTGAGATGCAAGTGCTGATGCTCACCGAACTGCAGGTGAAATGTGTCTCTGACTGATGGTGGTACACTGTACAGCATACTACATTAGATGACAGGCCATGATGTGTTAGGAAATCTATCCCTATTATTGGTTCTAGCACAACCGCTATTAGAAACTTCCACTCGAATTTTTTTTCAGGTGACATATGCATGATGAATGATGCCGAGTCCTTTGAATAGAGTTGTATAACATTAACTGCTTGTAGTAGTGTGCAGTGTTGTCTTAGTTTCTTCGGTTCCATCGCCAGCGGAAATAGTGACACATCAGGGCTCATGTCTATCAGAAATTCAACTTTGGTGTATGTGTCTGTCACATAGAGGCAGTTGCCTATTTGCAACAAATCACAAGCTGAATAAAGGATCAGTGGGTGCCTGTCCATCCATTCGTAGGAGGTGGCACCTAGTGGCTCCTGTGGATGGCTTTTGGGAAACTGCATGGGGATCTGCAGTTTTTTGCTGCTGCACCAAACTTTGTGTGATAGAAGCATAGCAGGGTGTGAAGCTCCTGTGCCTGCGGGGGTGGTCCTCCATCTGAGTCTTCCTTTTCAGCTGTTGTGTGACATGGCTTTGACAGAACTAGTGTTCTTCTGGTCGCCTACACAGCTGACAGGTTAGACACAGTGCTGAGATTGGCTCGATTGTAGTGTGAGTTGTGTGCTCAACCTTGGCCAGCAACCAGTAGGCGTGGCGTGCTGCATGACAGCAGCTCTTGCTGTTGCATGTGCTGTTGTAGTATCAGCGTGGTGTGTGCAATATCCATGATCTTTATCCTGCGGTTGATGGGCTGCATCACTGAATGTACGAGTGTCGTCTGTATCTCAGGCGGTAGTTTGTTCAACCAGATTGTTAAAAGTGTTTCCTCTGGGATTAGTCTTTCAATCACAAGCATTTGTAGGCTGCGCCATAGTTGCTAGGGGGTGCTGTTTCCTAGCTCTTCATCATGCAAAATGTGGTAAATGTTCTCTTTCGTCATTCGTGAAACCCTCTCTAGAATCACTCTTTTGGCCAACTCGTACTTGTTATGGGTCGGTGGTGTTGCGACCAGATCTCAGATAAGCTCAACATAAGCTTGCAGTTGTGTTACTAGGCAGAGGCATCTGGCTGAATCAATCTAGCGAGTAATGGTCAAAAATGGCCTCTGCAAGGGAAAACCACATTTCTGGTGAGTCAAATGCGAAATCTGGGAGCAATGGTAGGCATCCTGGCCGTGGCTGTGATTTTCTCTGGAGTTCGTTCAGATGCTGACAGATCTGTTGGCTCGGCTGTTGTATGATGCTCAAGGTTTGTGGTGTGACTGTGGCCACAAACTGTTGTATCTCGGGTTGCGACGGTTGTATGTCACAGTTGGCTGGTGCGGCTGTCACGCCTAATTATGCTGTGTATGTTATCAAATGTTGATATGCAGTTGGCAGTGGTCGCACGTAGGAATACGCCGTGTGTGTGGGCGGGTACGTTTGAAGTAGTTGCATTGCAGTTGATGTGGCTCGCACTGCGGTACACAGTTGCACAAAAGTGAAATCGTTACGATGAATAATTTGTTCTGGGTGGGTACCCTGTATGTTCGTAAAATTTTACACTTCACTCTGTCCCACTAAAGCTGCGTTATCACTCGAAATGTACAGTATGTGCAAGTGCACTGGTCTGCTGGTGTTGCGCAAAAAGTAATCACTGCTGTTTGCGCCACTATTAGTTCCACTGCTTCTTAGCAGATGTGCAAGAGGTTGACTGATGAGTACACTTTGCTATTTAAGTTTGATGGAACCACCTGCTTGGCTTGGGTGTGGAGTGGCTTTGTTGGCCAACCGCGTGGTTCATGCCTGAATACAAAGACATGCATGGTGGTGTGGGTAGCGTACAATTCCTTCTTCTAATTTCACTGTTTTGTGCTAATCACATTGATGACATATTTATAACACTGTTCAAAGAGTCTGGGTATAATTGTCATTATTAAAACTGTGTGTGAGGAGACTGCGTGGGAACGCTGTAGGCGTCTGGAAGCCTGAGTCTGTGTCACTTCTAACATCGCTTGTAGGTCATGCACTTGAGAAAACGTCCGACAAGGCATACGTATTTTTGCGTAGTGTGTAGCACTGTTTGTAGTAGGTTTCATTCCACACATGTCATACACGCTTATGGTCAGATGAGAGTCGGTGCTGAATCCTGGCGGAAGGTGCGTCATTGAAGACATGTTGGCTCGTTGTCGGAAGTAGAATTTGAGTCGTAAACTGCAGCATGGTTTTTGCGGTTGCACTATTAGTGGACAGTGTTGCATATTAATCACTCACCACTGTGGGATTTCCAGAGAAACCCTCTCATTGTGAACTTATACTTTATCCAGATCTATGAAGTACAAAGGACAAATTCAAACTAAACTTTTCGTCATGGCGGTTGGGTCTTCCGGAAAGGAAACTCCAAAGATGAACCGCTGAATCAAAGATACATAAAATAATCAATATTGGAATGTCTCTTTTACTGGTGCCACCACAAATCCATGGTGCTGCAAGTGGGAACAAATTCCCATCTGAAGGTCTCATGGGCATCAAATTGATAATATCCTTCTCCATACCAGATATTTAAGGTGGACCTGCAACCTCCAGCAGGCATTATTCTTGACTTGCTCAGTTCTAGGCCAGGAGCTGGCTGCACTCTTGCAAGTGATCAGTCAGAACTTCAATGAAAATCAGTGAATTCTATGCTGCTGCACAGCTTGACATTGTGTCACCTCAGTGTTGCAATGTCGTACTGCTAGCAACTCACCACATTGCAATACAAATGTTGTGTCAGCTACTTTTAGATACGTTCCTTGCAACCCTCAACAAGGCGCATTTCCGAGGGTAACTCGTACCTCTACTAGCCATTTCTGTTTTTGTTCCACTCCCAAATAGACTCTGAAAATAAGGAATGCCTGTATACTTATGTATGAATTGTAATTTCTCTGTCTTACCTTTGTGGTCTTTATGAGGATTGTAAGTTGGCAGCAGTAGAATCATTCTGCAATTCTGGTCCTCTAAATTTTGTCAACAGTGTTTTATGAAAACACTCCAACAGTCACTTGGACTATACTCCACTATGGGACATGTTTCTGTTCTTCATATCACATCATATCATATCTGTTACTTGTATATTATCACAGATGATATTTCACATATTATCCAGGTCCAAACTTATTAAGCATTTAATGTAGTAAATAAAGTGTACTTAATTGCAGATGTGAGTGGTCATAAGTTATTACATGCAGCCTTACCACTCATTACAATTTAGGTGAAAATTGTCAGAGCACAGTACAAGCAGTGATTTGCATCTATAAGCTACTAGCTACTCTGACCCATCTGAATGCAGAAATGCATTATGAACTCTTGTTCATAGGACTAGAGCTATCTCAAATTAAGAGAGCTTATCCATTTCTGTTCTCTTTTTGCCCAGAATGGGTTCTCTGATAAGTATGTCCATACACTTTAAAAAACTCACTAAATCTGAAGAACACCCAGAAGAAATGGAGAACTCAATGAGGATAGTTTTTGTACCTTTTATTCATGGTTAGGGTTCCCATCCATCCTGATTTTTCTGGGACAAGCTCGGATTTTAGTATAATGTCCCGGTGTTCCCAAGACTTCTCTGGGAACAGCTAAATGTCCCGGATTTTCATCATAGATCACATGGCCTTTTTGTTTTTTTGTACTAAAATAAAAGTGTGTCATAATACATTGCTTTGTTGACCTTAAGTTTTGGTATGCAGGTACAATGTTACATTCACATGAAAAACCTTATTTTTATCGCTCTTCAAGTTAGATATATTGTACCGTCATCAATTTTTCCTGCGACTGGAAAAAAAAGTTTACGAGTCGATAATCTAATGTCGATCACGCATCTATTCATGTGCAGGATGTGTAAATATGTGTATTTACTAATGTATCATAATGTACAAATACATTTGCTTACTAGAAATCTACCGATAATAATAAAAGTTACTTCACTCCTGAGATGTATAAATAGGGATACTTACGAATGTATCATAACAGACAAATACTTTGGTATTACTAGAAATCTACTGATAACAAAGAAGTTACTTCACTCGCAAGATAAGTAAATACTAATGCATCATAACATACAAATATGTTTTATTACTGGAAATTTACCGATAAAAAAGGAGTTACTTTATTAATGATCGAAGTATTCGGCTTGAAGTACTCTACCAGTTGCATATGCACTTTCTTAATTAGAAGAAACTAATGAAATTCGTTGTCCAAAAGTAATGTGCGAATTCTGATGTAATCGACATTCAATATATATAGATTTAGGTCGCATGTGTTCGAGTATAAGCTTTCTTGAAAATTACCGAGTGTTTGCAATAATAAATGCTATGTAGACAGATGAAAGAAATAGTTTAAAGTTAGAAACCGTGAAAGCACTAACAATGATAAAAACAACATTTGCTAACTTCCGTTGTATGGGTTTGTACAATTTAATACCTAAGGAAGATAAACTTAGTTGCACAGCACTAAAAAGTGCTTCTCAAATCCATTCGAGCCTGTTCCATCAATTTTAACAGAAAATGTGTAAAGCTTGTGTTTATATTTAATTTGTAATTGCTATAATGCTTTTGACCTGCCATAAATAGTGTGGTATATTTTGAGAAACTATATCATTACTTGGCTTATGTGAATGTTATATACTAAAGAAATTATATAATACTTAAAAGTACTACTCATTTACCTCAGAACGTCTATAATCAACTTTAAAGAAATGTTTAAAATTTGTGTTTATATTTGAATTTAAGTTCTGTATGATCTATTAATAACCTGCCATCAGAAGTACAGAACATTATGTGAAAACAGAAACTTTTCATTAGGTTCACTTTTATTGTCTTCTACAATTTTCTACACTGCTTGTAACGTTTCTGCTATGTTGCGGACTCCTAAAAATCAGTTGCCAACATGGAAACACGAAATGTCTGGCACCTAAAGTAGGACTTCATTACCGGACATGTAAAATATCACATTTTCGCCTTCTGTTTGAAATTCTATTAACACTATTAGTGGGGCGCTTTTAAGAAATAGTACATTGATTGAAATATAACTTTGGCTGACCTATTACGTAATTTTCAGTTTTTAATACTTTCGTAAATAATAGCTGCAAACACTAAAAATGCATTACACTTAGTTTCGGAAATTGCTGAACCTATATAGATACTAATTTGTATAAAAGCGACAATACTGCATGTTATAACTATTGCACAACATGATTTCATGTGTGCTTTTTGTTTAAATAAATTAGGGCAGACCATGTTTTATGTATCACTAGATCCTAAATTAAATACTGATAATTTTTCATGCACTAAAATTAATGATCTGTTTGGTACTAAGGAACTATCTTCGAAATTAACAAAACTACGACAACCATATACAAATCCGTATTAATAAATAATTTGACCGCAATCTGAAACACATTAAAATTCCATGTCACAATAATAGTACGCCTACACACTATTGGCAAAACAAATATGTGTGCATTTCGAAAGCACACATAATGTAAATAATTTGAGCACAGTAAACACTGGTCAAAAGGATGACTTTAAATTTGTGTACCACATTAAATACAAATTTCATGAAGCGAGTACATACATTGACATAGACGGTCGGAGCTTAGATGAAATGTTTTAATTTCTGTATTTTGGCATATTTAATGTAAAAGAATATTGTTTAATTGTGAATTACAAAACTTTGTCATCGGTCTTATTACGCGGTTGCGTGGAGGGATGTTTGAGAGAAACCATTGTTTAGTTAGTCTTGGATAGAGTCTGTTAGCAGCCACAAGCCTGTAAGCTGTTGGCTTGCCGCTGCATTTTTTTATTGTGCAATGTTTAAGTGGAAATAAAATCGTTTCCATATCAACTGACATGGTTTTAATTTACGAAAAGATCCTGTAAAATCAAATTCTTTAGTGAATGCCGAAGACAGCTCACAACGCAATGGACCTCAGCCAGCATATAAGATAAGTTCAACTTCACCTACAGTGGAATGACTTTGTTATAGACTGTGAACTAACAAAACTTTCCGTAATTCAGGAAAATATTAGGGCTCAGTTTGAGTCATTCCGAAAAAGGGTGATGGACGTTAGATGCTCACTGAAAAGTACTAAAGCAAACCAACTTCAACTTATGTGAAAAATTATGAAATTTGTCGTAATAGCCACTTAAAATTGTGTATGCTATACTACTACAATCTGCAACCAATAGTATGGTATGTTACGTTGAAATGTATAATTATTAAGTTAAAATGACCGAAAATCCTATAGTGTCCTGAATTTTATTCATTTGTCCTGAATTTTTTGGGAATTATTTTGAAAATGTCCTGAATTTTATTAAAAACAATATGGGGAACCCTATTCATGGTGTACCCTTTAAGATCATCTGGCTATTCAAGAAACACACTTACAGTGTATATTATACACTCCAAAGCAAATACAGATGATATAACATCTGTTAAAGATGGCATGTGTCTAAAGAGACCAGGAATGTATAAAATACCTGGTCAATTTGAGAAACCTTATAAAAATGTGTCATGTAAAGTTATTTTTTACTAAAATGCCACATTCCACATCATTATGAAATTTCATATTCATGATCCATGGTACAATTATAAATCTAATCTAAATCTGGTATGTCATGTTGTTAAATACATATGTGATAATGTAGATGTCACGCCAGATTGGGTCATCTAGAAAAATCTTCTGTTTTTGCACACTGTCTTGACATGGTACATGGCAGAGTTGCCGGCCGCGGTAGCCGAGGTGACTGAGGCGCTCCAGTCACGGTCAGCACGGCCACTACGGTCGGGGGTTCGAATCCCTCCTCGGGCATGGATATTTGTGCCGTCCTAGTTCGTAAGTAGTTCATAAGTAGTTTGTAAGTTTAGGGACTGATGACCCCGTAGTTAAGTCCCATAAGCTTAACAAACATTTGAACATTTGAACATGGCAGAGCTGTGAACAGACAAAAATCATCCAGTCCAGAGTTTCCCAACCTTTGTGAATATGTGACCCCCTTCCTACTAAAATTATTTTGGTAAACCCTACCCGCTCCCCGAACCATAGCAGAATTATTTGTGTAATTTCAAAAGCAACAAATTTAATTTTCTTCTGTTCATACAACTTTATTTTAAAAGACAATAAAATTCACTATTGTACATTATAAGATAAATTTTATCCCATTGTTCTGAATGGGCAGCACATCCTATTATTACATGAACTCCGACCAAAATATGTGTTGCATAACAAGGTTACACATTGCAAGTAAAGCTCAGAAGTGAATTATGCTCATTGGTCAAGGTCCCTCTGTCTAGTCAATGTGTAAAAAATAGAATATCTGAAAATTACTTATAGTATCTTGTTAATTTAACTATCGCCTGGTACCTGAATATAGGTATTAAGTATTTCGTTTATTCATTGTTAACACTGTGTACTTATCATGAAACAGTTTTGTGCTATTTATCTGAGAATTGATGATCAACAAGGAACTGTGTATTTTTATGTAATATACATTTCAGTTTTTCTAGGCCCATGTTTTTTGCATTTCGGAACACCTAATATTTAGGCATGCTCCTATCTGGTTATTTTATTGTGAAACTCCTTCCTCCTGTGATGATGAATCCCCCAAATAAGATTTTAATGACCCCCCTGCTGGTTGCAACCCACAGGTTGAAAAACACTGCTCTAGTCCATCTCCATAGACTAGAAATCCACAAATAAATAAATAAAATAATAATAATAAAAAACTAATTGCAATATGTGTCACTAAAGACTTGTCAAACAGGGACTTGGCATTCCAAATCAGAAAATCATGGGTACCTCCTCTATCACTTTCAAGGCATCATAACTCACTGTCAAATGAATACAAGAAGTTAACACAGATTGGAATAAAAGGTACGGCAGTAGGCAACACAACAACCTTGACTGCAATTAACTCACTAGGTCCACAGCTTGCAGCCATTCATTTCCCATGCTCACAGATGAAGACTATGATTTATGCCACACAGATAAAAACTGGCAGGGGCATTTTGATTTCCACAACCTCTAATTTATAATGCTGTTATTGTCCTGCACCTTGACATGCTCATTTTTCTAGCGAGCCAGTGCAAAAGTTAGTGAGCCACAACAGCAGTGCGTCAGTAGTATCTGAAGATGACAAGGAACTGTCTTCTAAGAATACTCTGTAGTTTACTATCACAACACCTGTGAACTTTTGTAGCAGGTATTATATTGAGAAATTCTCATGTGGCATCTAGTTACGAGTGTTTATGATTTTAAGTGTGTCCTGTCATTGCTAAGGAGTGTGATACCAAATTAAATAATTATTTTTGAGATTCTGATGCGCAAAGCATTGGTTATGAAATTTTATTGATTTTTATTAGTATTCATTTTTTCTAAGAAGAATGCTAAGTTTACTCTATTTTTGATATAAATTAACAACAATGGAGGGTCCAGTAGGAATGTTAATAATAATATGTAAATAGGGAACAACTCACCGTAAAGATGAATGTGTGTGGATGAGTGTGCCTGAGTGATTGTGTGGATGAGTGTTCTCTTTCTGAGGTGTTTGGCGGTCAGAGATGGCTGACATGTGCGGGGTGGGTGGATGTGCCAAAGTGATTGTGTGGATGAGTGTTCTCTTTCTGAGAAAGGCTACGGCCGAAAATTTAGAATTGTGTGTGTGTGTTTGTGTCTCTTTTATTCAACATTCATTTTTATGGTGAGTTGTTCCCTATCTACATATTATTTTTAACAGTCTGATATAAATTAAACATAGTATCCTATATTGCATTTTCTGTTTACAGATCAAAGCTGTAGTTAGTGGGCCACACAGTAACTTACATGTAAACATCCCAATAACATTAGGTACAATCCCACTCCTGACTTATGTCCCACCTGGGTTAGTCAATCAGGCATCTAACCCTACCATTCAGGTGCAAAATACTGATGGAAAGTTTCCCCTGCCACCTACTGACTCAGCACCATATCCACCACCATCACAGCTTCCTACAGCACCATATCCTCCAACATCACAGCTTCCTACAGTACCATATCCACCGACATCACAGCTTCCTACAGCACCATATCCACCACCATCACAGCTTCCTACCACACCATATCCACAACCATCACAGCTTCCTACCACACCATATCCATCACCATCACAGCTTCCTACCACACCATATCCACCACCATCACAGCTTCCTACCACACCATATCCAACAAATACTACCCCTGATATGACATCTGGCGCAAGTCACATAGGTTTCTCAACTCTATTGCTACCAACGCCAAGTCAACCAAATCTGACTCCGTCTGCACCACCACTTCCGTATCCAGATATTCGTAAGTATTCTCATATCCTTTATCTTGAAGTTTTTACTTGTACTTAGCTTTATGTGATTTCATAACAGATGATACATGAAAGTTCCCTGATGTCATGATCAGACTAATTACAATGTACTCAGAGATGTTTAAGCAATCATTCTTTCCAGACAACAACCATATATGCAATGGTAAGAAGTCCTAATAACTCTACAATCAGAAGTACCCCCTCCCACGCTTTTCTCAGCCTCCTGCAGAATATGGATGTAAATATAGAAGTTGATTGTCATTGCATGCTATAATTAATGGTATTTGATTTGTGGAGTGATTTGCTTAATATGCCATGTTCAATGTAATCCATTCAATGAAACTGTAATAATCTACAACAAATAAAGAGTTATTACAGTTGTTCTTGTAATGTACATTAGATGAGTGATATGGACGGAAAGCATATTTAGTTTGTAAAAAAGTTTATGAAATTTTTAACTATTTTTGGTTTTTGGATTGATTTTAAAAACACACACCACACACACTATGCTGCTGTCTCTGGTCGGTATGCCTAGACTCTGTGCCCAATGGGAGTAGCAGCGGAGGTGATCTAGGATGGGAGGAGGGGTAACAGAGTAGTAGAAGTAGTAGTAGTAGTAGTAGTAGAAGAAGAAGAAGAAGAAGAAGAAGAAGAAAATGTTAGTTGCACCTGCCAGAGTGTGCAGCAACCTGCTGGGTACTAGGGATAGGGTAGGATGTTCAGTGCAGCTTCAGATCTACATCTTCATAATACTCTCCAAATCACTTTAAGCACCTGGCAAAGAGTTCATCAAACTGCTTTCATAATATTTCTATTCTGTTATTTTATTATTAGGATCATGTCTCCTTATGTTGCTGGGTGCTAAAAAAATGTGTTCACATTCTAAAGAGAAGTTGATTGGTGAAATTTCGCATTTAGGTCTTGCCACGATGAATAGCATCTTTCTTTTAATGATTTGCACCCAAACCCCTGCATCATTTCTGTTACGCTCTCTTCCCTGTATTGTGATAATACGAAATGAGCAGCACTTTCTGAATCTTTTCTATGTCCTCCATCAGTCCCAACTACTGAGGATCCCATAATGCACAGCAATACTCCCAAAAGTAGGATGGTCATGTGTGGTGTAGAATTAGTGCACATTCCAAGTGTTCTGGCAATGGACTTTAGTCTCTGTTTCTCCTTCCCCATAATATTTTGTATGTGTTCTCTCCAATTAAAGTTGTTTGTAATTGTAATTCATAGGTATTTAGTTGAATTTATGGCCTATAGATTTGATTAATTTATCAAGGAAATGAAGTTTAATGGATTTATTGTAGTGCTCATATGGATGGTTTCACACTTTTCATTATTTAGGGTCAGTTGCCAAGTTTTCCACCTTATAGATATCTTATCTAAATCTTTTTGCAGTTTCTTTTAATCTTTTGATGACTTAACTGACAAACAATAGCATCATCTGCAAACAGTTGAAGAGAGTTGCTCAAATTTTCTACTGAATCCTTCATAAAGTTGGAATAGTAGGGGCCCTGTAACAATTTCCTGGGAAACACCACATATTACTTGATGATTTCCTGTCAGTTACTATGTACTGTGTCCTTTCTGACTGGAAATCACAGATCCAATTGTACAACTGAACTGATATTCCATAAGCAAGTAATTTGATTAGAAGCTGGTTGTGAGGTACAGTGTCGAGAGTCTTCTGGAAATCTAGAAATATGGAATCAATTAGATATCCCTTGTCAATATCACTTCATGTGAGTAAAGTGCTAGCTATGTTTCACAAGATTAATACTTTGAGTCCATGTTGACTATGAGTCAATAGGCTTTTCTCATTGAGGTAGTTCATAATGTTTCAAATAAGTATATGTTCCAAAATCCTCCTGCAAACCGATGTCAGTGATATGGGCCTATAGTTTAGTGGCCACTCTTATTACCTTCTTGGAATATTGGAGTCGCTTGTACAACTACCTAGTTTTTGTCTATGGATCTTTTGTAGAGAGAGTGTATGTGATAAGTACGTACGGAGATGTTGTGTCAGCATACTCTGAAAGCAATTGGTATACAATATGGACCGGAAGACTTGCTTTTGTTAAGCAATTTCGGTTGTTTTACTACTCCAAGGATAGTTTCTGGTACTTATAAATTATGCTTGCTGGTAGCTAATCTTGATTTGAATTCTATGATATTTGCTTTGTCTTCTTTGATGAAGGAATTTTGGAAAGCTGTGTTTAGCAATTCTGATTTATCAGCACTGTCATCCATTGCATCACCATTGCTATCACACAGTGAACGTATTGATTGTGTTGTGCTGCTGGTGTACTTTACGTGTGACCAGAATGTCTTCGGATTTTTTACTAAATTATGAGATATATATTGGATTGCTGATGGAAATTCTCCACAGAGATGTTAAATTATTTTTCAAAAGAGATAGATTGGCTGGCCAGTACTTACCTTAGTGCTGTACTGCTGATAGTCACTCAAAGAGGGAAAATGATGAAAAAATAGCACTAGCTTTCAGTGGGGGTGGGGGTGGGGGGGGGGAGGAGGGAGGTCAGTCCCTTCCTTAGTTAATTTGTTGGGTACAAATCTCTTAATTGCTCTCCATACGATTTCTTTGAATGTAAGCCACATCTGATCTACACTCACATTGATAGTTTCAAAACACTATAGACTCTCATTCGAAAATGCATGAAGTGAAATTGTTATTTTAAGAATTATATTTTTCTTTTAATTTTGCTGGATTTTTTAATTTCAAAATTCAGTCTCACTACGACAACTGTGTGTTTGTTGATCCCTGTGTCTGTTTTGATGCTCTTTATTAGCTCCAGATTATTTGTTGCTAGTAGGTAAAGTATGTTTTCACAACCATTTAGTATTCTAGTGGGTTCATGAACTAGTTGTTTGGGGAATGTGTTCAGTACAGTTTAGGACGTAGGTTTATTTTTGTCTCAAGTTTTGAACATTAATTTTTGCCAACATATCAAGGGTACAAGTTAAAAGTCGCCACTAATTACAGTTGTATGCTTTAGGTATGTTTTTGAAATTTGGTCCAAGCTTTCTTTGAACACTTCTGCTTTTGAATAATGTGAGTCAGGGGGTTAGTAGAAAGAACTAATTATTAATTTATTTCAGTTGTCAGGTATAATGTCTATGCACACCAACTCACGAACTATCTACTTCAATTTTGCTACGGGATACACTTCTTGTGACGGTAGTAAATAAGCATCTGTGTGGGGAGGGGAAGAAAAGTAGAGCATTAAAGAAGGTAAGTGATTGATGAGTTTATTGATAAAATGGAAGATGTATGTGGGGTTGGAGTGTGTGCAGAGAAGGGGAGAGATGGTGGAGAGAAACTGGGGAAAGTTGTGGCCAGGAGAATCACAGGATCATAAGGCATATCGTAGGGAAAGTTCCCATGTAATTCTTTAAGAAAAGAAAACGTTGTTGGTAGAAAGGATTCAGGAAGCATAGACTGTAAAGCACTCATTTAAGTGGAGCATTTCATGTTGGGCAGCATATTCAGGCACTGGCTGGTCCAGCTGTCTCGTGGAATGGTCGTTCATGTAAGCATACAGTGTGTGAGTTGTCATGCCCACATAGAAAGCAGCATAAGGTTTGCTTTTACAGGTAGTACTGCCTTTTATGGGTGTAGTAGATGCCTGTCACAGGACTGGTATACGGATAATGGGATGATGTATAAGACATTTGACAGAGTAAGGATGGACAGGTTTGCTGAATGGCAGAATAAAACTGTGGGAGGGGTACGATGGTAGTCAGAAGGATGTTACTCTTTTATGGACTGAATGAGAGTAACCATAACACTGTTGGAGAATGTTATTCAGTTGCTCAAGGCCTGGGTGATACTTGACCATGCTCCTTTGTGGCTGAGGGAGGTTATGTGTAGAATGGGCACAGTAGATCTCTCTCCCTCCCTCCCTCCCTCTCTCTCTCTCTCTCTCTCTCTCTCTCTCTCTCTCTCTCTCTCTCTCTCTCTCTCTCTCTCTCTCTGTACAAGTTTGGAAGGGTAACATTGGGCTTTTAAGGCTGTCACTAGATGGCACTACCGCCGGATCGGCGTCCGCGCAATGCGAGGCTACTACAGAGTCACTAACTACTGCACTACACTCTTGAGCAGCTACTTGATGTATACTGTCACTAGCTACACAGTACTGGGCACTTTTACAATAAGAAGTTGCAGAAGGCACTAGGTTCACTACAGGATTGCACTGTACATTGTCACTTTGCTTGTCCCGATCCCTTTTCCATTGCACAGATGTACGCACTCGTCGACGCTTGCGGCGTGGCTCAATACATAGTTTTGCAATAGGTGCAGAAGAATTTCCTTGCAATTGAGAACCAAGTAAAGCACTGTTCAATTCCACAGCGTCTATGACATTGACTGCATGCACTGCTCTCGCACTTCGCGAAGCACTGCCTCTAACGTTACTGTTCTTTGAATTTTTAATTTGCAGACACACAGACTGTACATGTCCTGTTTTGCCACATTGATAACAGGCTGCGTTGCGACTAGGGCATTGCGCACGTTTGTGGCGAGATACACACTGAGGGCAAGATTTACGAACATTTTTCTGAAATGAGCTTTGGTACCCGTTATTCAAATTACTGTTTCTAACACGACGGGGCGACCTTTGTGTCGCACTTTTACACTGGCTACTGTTCACTGTCTGTTCAGCATGGCCGGTAGAATGTAAAGAATCACTAGGGCTAGACTGAGAACTACAGCTAGGAAACACCGTGGCTTTGCATTTCTACATCTGCTAAGTCAAAGGTATCATGTGCTTCTATAAGCTGCAGTACACTGTCTAATGAAGGGTCTGACTGTTGTAGAATTGCTGCTCTAATTCTGGGGTCCTGAATGTTCTGCGTAATCGCATCCCTCAACATCACGTCACTATACGAAAGTCCACAAGAGCAAGTAAATTTACATTTGCAGGTGAAGCCCTTCAATTCCGTAATCCACTCTTGGTGTGACTGCTGTGGTAATTTTTTAAGTTTGAAAAATCGGTACCGTGCCGCAGCTACGAGAACTTTTCTCTCATAATGAGCATTCAGTGCATCTACTATTTGTTCAAAGTCTACATCACGAGGAGATGCGTGGGGGAATAGTTTCTGCAGTAATACAACAGTTTTAGGGCCCACCACGGACAATAAAAGATGCTTAACAGTCTGACCTGTAAGTTGATGAGCCGCAACGAATTCTTGAAACTGTGTGAAATAGTCGCTCCATTCTTCCTCACGTTCGTTGTACTGGTGAAACGTAGGAAGCGTTGCGGCGGCAGGTGTGGGCTGCTGAAGCGGCGGCTGTTGTTGTTGGTTAGCTGCTTGCGCTGTCAGCTGGGACACCGCCTGGAGAAGTTGTGTTATTTGTGCCGTCTGTAACTGAATAATTTCCATTAAGTTTGGGTTCGGGGTAGTGGCCAGCATACAAGTAAATTATAACAAAACCAATGCAATATGAAATGAGGACACACTGCAACAAAAATGTCCACAATACACGTAACAGAATACGTTCCCCCAAAAATCTTAGAATAAGGGTGGGTGGGCGGGAGCAATTTCTGCGTGGTCCGACTGCTGCTGTCTGGCTGCTGCAAGCGGACTGGTCCAAGGTTCTATCACTCCTCGTCGCCACTTTTGTGTCCCAGCCTCGTCGCCCCTTTTGCGTCTCGTTTCCGTCGTAGGTGTCGGTGGCCGAGTGGAATGAGACCGACACAGGAATAAAGATAGCATGCTGGTGCAGGTACGGAGGGGAGCAGCCAGAAACTAGAAACACTAGAGTAAATTAGAACGAGATATATATTGCACAGAATTTATACAATACTTAACTTTTACATAGATCAGTACTGCAGAATGCTGATACAGAGTTGAGCTAGAGGTCTGCCTAGTGCCTGTACGATAGCCAAGTCTTCACTGGTGCCTATCTGATTACGAAGGTCCTAACTGGTTGCTATCTCAGTCCCAAGTGCACAATGTCGTTCTGTGGTGGCCACGAGCGGAGTTGCAGCAGAGGGCGCTCGTGGCTGTCGTCGTAAGAACGCCACGCCGTGCGTGCATGGCGGCGCACGGCGAAAGTAGGTGGCGCGCACTTTGTACTTGTGCGACACCACAGCTGCGGTTGAGTAGCTGAGCAGTCTAAGGCACCTTGCTGCAGAGCGCGCGGTTGCTTGCTGTCGGAGGTTCAAGTCCTCCCTGGAATATATATGTGTGTGTGTGTGTGTGTGTGTGTGTGTGTGTGTGTTGTACTTAGGTTAGTTTACCTTAGTTTAAGTAGTTTGTAAGCTTGGGAACTGATGACCATGGAGTTTGGTCTGATAGATTTACAAACATTTGAATATTTTTTGAAAGTTTTGACATTTCAGAGGAATGTGGATGGTATTTAAGGGTTCTGTGGTAATTTCATGAATTATCTTCTTGTTCAGTTTGACTCAGAAATCTCTTCCAACATCCAACCTGTTTCTTTTTGCACTTCATCTTCCACCAGTAGAGAAAATAAACTACCATAAAATTAAGGATTTAACTCTTTGTAATAGTGAGGCTTTTTATTTTCTCTTTAACTACGGATTACTATTAAAGTTCAATTAAACAAAGTTAGACTTGCTTTAAAAACCCAATTGGCAAACATTTTTCTCTTTTATTAACAGAAACAAGAGTTCTTTCACACATATATATTAGCTTATTATATTCCTTGACTTCCTTGGTTTGGATCGAGGCAATTGCATGCAGCGCATATAATATGCATGGCCTGAACAATAAAATATACAAATCAGGATTTGCCCCTGAATATCTTCTCTTATATAGGAAACAAAATATCTTAGGTTTTTAATGACTGTTACTCATAACATAACAAGTGTTCATTCAATATAGCTTGTTTATTTATATTAAAACCATCTTGAGCTTTATTTCAACATCAGCAATGTTATTTATTTCTTAAAATATTATGGTTCCTGATAGCCGAGAAACTTAGTACTCTACCAATGTCCTCACCTTTACTGCTTATTACAAAGATGTCATCAATATATCTTAACAAGGTAAGGATTTCAAGAATAGAGGATAATAAAGACAATTGCTGAGCTGCAGATAGGCATGAAAAATAAGACAATGACATTGACACAACATTTTTGACCACGGCATTCATCATAAAAAGAAATTCATATATTCACACAGTCATTCAGATATAACTCAAGCACACATGACCACCATCCCTGGCCACTACAGTGTAGCAAGTATCTTGACAGTGAGTGTGGAGGGGATTGGAGGGGGAAGGACGCTTGGCAAAGCTGAGGATGAAACATTCTGTGTTGCACAATGGATTGAAAAGGCTCTGCTAGGTGAGAATGTGAAATGCAGCTTTGAATGCAGTGAAGGTGGTGTTTTTTATTTTTATTTTTTATAGTTAGATTGGTGGTGCACATGTATTTCAGTTCTTGGGAACAAGAGAAGAAGATATTTAACTACTCCAGTGTAATTGAATTTGGGAATGGGAGATAAGGCAAGACCTTTGAAAAGGATTGTCAATTCTGTGGGAGTGAGGCTTTTGTGAGAAAGGTTCATAACTGTTTTGAGTCTGTTGTTTATTCTGTACAGAGGTGGGAGAGAGCTTCTTAGGATGTGGGAAATATGATTAGTCTGGTGAGTTGCGGGAGGCTCTTGTTGAGGGGCTGGATAGTGTTAAGACAGGGGTAGGAGGTTTTTTAAAGACACATTGTGCATGCTGCCATAGTTCTTAGAGGCAAATAGCTGAAGTTTGGGTTACAGAATGCACTCAAATTTTAGGTTGCAAACTAGAGACTTTTACAGATGGTGAGGAATGATTTATATGGCACTGCAGGACAAGGTTGGTAACATTTTTTGACCAGGCCTAGGTCTAGGAATTTTACTAAAGGGAGGAAGCTTAAATTTTCTGCAACATCTTCACCTCTCATCTCCCACACTTTTCAGAATTAACATTTTTGTGACATTAAATGAGTTTCTGTATTTTGAAATAAATATCACTATCTCAAAAAAGAAAAATCAACCAACTTCATATACTACATTAAGGCTAAAATCATAACAAACAAAAAGCATTTCAGATACTAAAAAACTCATTGAATGAATAATACATTTAAAATTTCACATTCTGGTCTTTTTGTACAGTAAAAATGTTTGTGGTCTCATCATAAATTACAGAAGCAGCTAGTTTATGCCCTATGCAGATTATACACTGATTGGTTAACCTTTGTTAAGCATTCATTCTCCTCACATAAATTTTTAATTAATTTCAGCTTGCTGAAACACTTATCCCAGGAGGAACCAGGACTTTTAAGGCTGTAGTAAAGTTGGCATATTTCTCAACCAATTTATTTTTATAAATTAGACCTATTGTGAATGATGTAGTGACATCTTGTAAGATCTCTCTGTTGCCAGTGCACATTACCTTGTTTCAAGATTAAATTTATGGTGTTAGGATGGGTTGGAATCTTCAGTAATCAACACCATATGTAAGTCTTCACTTTATTCAACCAGATGGTACAAAGTTCAGATCAAGACTAAAGGGAAAAAATGGTGGCAACACTTGAACCTGTCATGTGCCACCAAAGAACATGAGACTTGAAGATACATACCCTATATACTCGAGTAATCCTCGCATTTTTTTTTTTTTTTTCCGAAAAACTGGGGTGCGTGGATTTCTTACATTTAGGTTGGTATTACTCCATCTTCAACAACAAAACACTAGGCCGCTTTAAAAAACAAATCCCTTCAGGCCGGTATTACACGATATTTTCAATCAAATCTTTGACAAAGAAATATTATCAAATATTTGTAATATTTCTTAGTCATAAATTGTAATTGTGGTGTTAAAAGGGAGTATTATGGTCTTCATATTTCAACATAGCGGATAATAACTATTTATTGTGCACTGCCTTAGTCACTATCAAAACTGCATCCAATGTGGCGGAGTAGCATCTCTTTCCGCCAATTTCTTTGGCAATGCGGTTGGTGTGAACGAACAGTTGCATTGTTGTTGTAAGAATGACTAGTTGCATTTGTTTATGATACCATCTTTCTAAGTACATTATCTACTTAAGTTGGGTATTATTTGATTCAGTAGCACCATATTACCCGCATTGGTATCTGCATGTGACGACGATTATTTCTGGAGAAGACAGGGTTACAGTGATTTCTTGCCACTGACGTTAAATGTTAATTATGGCACAGTGTTGCAGCTATATTCAAACACATGTACATGTTGATTAGCAATAGCGAGGCTAGCGCTCGGAGTGGTTACATTTTGCAGTGCAGCGATCAGAAGACACGCAACTTTTATAATCAAATATATGATGAGGCGCTACATTTGATGATATTTCTTTGATGAAAAATATCTGTACATAAAAGTTCCCCATTACACTATCTTTGATGTAAATACAAGACACATCGACTTTAACAAAGATATATGAGCGTGTAATACCAGTCTCTGCTCCATTTATAAACTTTTCAGATTCCATAAGCGTTCATTACTGTGTGTGTTACTGTATGTTTTCACAGTAATATGTTTCGAATGAAATATTTTTCAGTTTGTTTGAGAACGTTTAGTATGTAAAATACGAGAATTTTATGGGTTCGTATATATATATATGCGCAGATTACTCGAGGGTGCAGATTACTCGAGTATATATGATATACACTTTGTGCAGGACGATAGTATCGTTCATCTAAATCATCACACAGCCCCTCCGCCCCTCCACTGGAGTACCAAGTAACCTTGTTATGGTGGGGAAGGGGGGGGGGCGAGAGGATGGGGCGACCTCCCCATCAGCTGGGGCGAGTCGAGGCAATACAACAATGGGCAGTTACAATGCATCGGCTAGCAGAGGTGTAACAAGTTGGTGTTGGTGAATGGTGGGTCCTCTGACGGTGAAGTCCTGCAGGCGACATGGGCGTTGCACTAATTGCACGTCACAAGGGTAGCTGGGCTGATTAGTGTTAAGTAGCGTACACCAGCACTTCACCAAAAGGAAACACAAATACACACTAACTCGTGATATCAACCTTTTTGGGTAGCTCGATGCATTTTTATAGTTGGCACTCGACTAGAATGGTGGAGGGAGGCAAAATAAAAAGGGATGACTGATAAATCTGTGGGCAGGGCAGGGGCTACCAGGATGGTGTACTCAAGAGTTGGGACTTACGGAAGGGGTGAGTGGCTGAAACCTCAGAAGTGGGAGGGGGGGTAGTTAAAAATGGAAGAGGGAAAGTCGGGATAGTTGGAGTACCAGGGGCATTCGTACTTGACTGTGTGTAGCAATAAAATTTAAATTTTTGCATATTCTTTATTGTTTCAGATGTTGTAAATTTACAAGTTTAAACTTCCAGAAATTTCATTAAAATGCTTTCTAACAGGTTTGACCACTCTGCGTTTGCAGATCACCTACTCTGGTTGTGGGATTTTAATGTTATGGGCACATATTTTATAAGTTTCTTTTGTTAAAGTTAAAGCTGCAAAGAGTAGATATAAAAAGTTTTACATTTGGCAGAAGTGTTGTCTGTGTGCGCTCTTACTAAATTTAAAGAGTGAGTAACAGAGGGTACAAAAATGGCCATTTTTTTCTCTCGAATATTCTTGACTGTATCCCTTCATTCTTTACTGCTGTATTTGCCCTGTGCAAGTTTGGGATGTTATAGGTGAGGATACTGCCTAACTGAAGTAGTTGAATTTGGAGTTTAGTAATACTTCATTTGTGCATGGAGAATACTACAAGAAACCACACTCAACAAAGGCCTAGAACACACTGTCCATCTTAGTATTTAAAACCCAAAGATATCTTGTATCATGCAAGACAGCAATAGTAACCACTCATTCACATCAATGCAAGGTAAGGCCAGGGTGTTGATGGGTCCTGCTGAACTGCCTGTTGAGAGGTTGGTGATGGTGCAGGTATACATGGCTTTTTGGGCCATGCTTGACCCGACTTAGGGACCTGACCAGTCAGTGTTTCTTAAGGGTGTGTCTACAGGTGACTTGTAGTAGGTAGTCGTGATATGTCTTTCAGTGGCGAGATAGCCCTCTGGTGTGCCTATAGCATGATTTTGTTGGGAATGCAGTTGAGGAGAAATAATTACGTCTTCCCCATCTGCTGAGTAGGTACTGTGTTGCTGATTGTATGAAGGGCTTTCATTTGTCTCCAGAGGTATGGCTGGCTCATGCAGCACTCAGCGTGACTTGAGTTGATTAGGTACCACTTTAGTTGGCATTCCATTGACAAGGATATCAAAAACATTGGCACCTCAAGAGAGAACTTTATACCCAGAATAGGGGGGCTGCCAGACTGCTCACACAGTGTTGGCACTAAGATGACATATTTGTTAAGTGTAAGTTTGTCATTGAAAACACTTGAGGGGTAGTGTGGTGTGCCAGCATGAACAGACTTACAGTGTGCTGGCTTGAGCAGACAGGAGGTTCGAATGTGTTTCTTAAGTCGGCAGATCAGGACAGCAAGATCAGTCACCACTGCAGCGTCTGAAGGAAGGCTTTACTCCACTGGGAGTGTCAGCCTCTTGCCTAACAGTACCCTAGCTGAGAAGGCCTGTAGATGATCCTTGTTAGCAGTCCACAGTTCGAGGATGACCCATGGAAGAGCCTCAGTCCTAAGTCCCTAGTTCTTCATAGCACGTCTTCAGTGTCCTGTGCCACTGCTCTATCAGCCTGTTACTTTGCAGGCAGTAGTGTGTGATTCTTCATTGATGCAAATGATGCACAGAGAGCTGAAGAGGGCAGACTTGTTAGAAGTCATTGGCAGTTGAAATTGTATAGGCAGCTTGACAGTCTAAAGTGTCCCTAGCATCATGTCTGCCATAAGGACAGGATCAATGGAGGCTGCTAAAACTGAGTAGTTGGTGACTCAACATGATCCCACAGATTTGTAGCTCCAACATGCATAACAGCAGCTGTAGCAGCATTTTTTTTTATGTCTTGTTCCTCTCATACTTGTCCCTCTTAGATGTTGAGAGGATCACATCGCTCACAAGTTCCACCTGCATTGTTAGATGGCAGAGGAGGTTAGCTGATTGGAAACTGTCATTGAGTATAATGTTTGTTTTGGAAAACACACTTGATGATGCGAAGTGAAAGGTTTGGGTTCTTGGAATCGAATACAGGTAGTATCAGTGGTGTGCTTCCTGATGGCGGAAGATAGAACCCTGAATCAACAGGTAATGTAATGTATGTGGTAACATAGCTGCCAGCTTTTGGTGCATCACTGCTAAAGGCAGTAATAAATTTTAACAAAGCATGAAATTTTGGAATGTGGATGTCACAGGTGGTGTCATTGATCTGAATGTGACATTGACCAGTCTATCCAAAATGCAAAGGCATGTGGTAGTTTTCGAGATGGGTATGAGGTTGAACTTAAAAAATGATGGTGAGGGAAGCCACCATTGTTGATGTGTTTGGAATCACTTTCAGCTGGCATTGTCACTCTAGAATTAACTTTGGATTGAGTTTTAACACTAGTGGGTATTTTAATATGAAAAAAAAATCAAGTTCATAGAAATTATACACTTAAATTTTTAATGGTGACTGGTTTTGGTCTAACATCAGATCATCATCAGACTGATTTGTCTGAAGTTGGTGCAGAAACACTGAGCATGTGGCAACAAATAGGTTTCATTATGATCTCATGTAAGATCGAAACCAGTCATCAATAAATAATAAAATAAATAAATAAATACATACATAAATAAAATAAAATAAAAATTCTTGAACTTGAGTGTTTTATTTTTTACCCCATATTAAAACATTTCTCAATTTGCTATCTCTTGAAACAAAAAAAATTTTAAAAAAGTTTTCCAAACTCTTTAACTAACAAGTATGCTCTGACCACACTATACATAAAATGATCATTCTAATCTATGTGGTACTGTGTTGACTAAAGGCTGAGGCTGGACAGATGGTGATAGTATATGCAATTGCTACATTGTAATCATGTAGACCTAGTCCACTTGCATGAAATGCATGAATAATGCTTGTATGCATGAGATCTAATGTAGAAACACAGCACTATATAGCTGACGATACTTCCTATAGTGTACTTTTGTAGTTCAATAACCCTTTATTCACTTAGTGGTTATTACAAGTGACTGTACCAAACAAAGTCTTATAACTCATTGTCTCATCATTTACAATCAAAAAAGACCCCTCATCATGTGAATCAGAGATAACTAATCACACACTTTGTATTGATGTCCCTCAGCTCTCTCCAGTACCATATTTCATGTTCATGTTCATTTTGTGCAGACTTTCATGACTTAGAGCTTTATCTGTTTGGACTCACTGAAAAAAAATCTACATAACCTTCCACAACTACTTGAGTGATCTGTTCAATGTGACTGACATCTCTAGTGCAGTCAAATGTCAATGAAAAGTATGTACATGGCCTCTAAAATAGCTTCAATTGTCTCTTTTTGTTGGCAGTTACATCAAGGAACCCATCTTGGATATTTGTGAAAAACTTCTAATCAGGCCTTTTTTGTGTTGACAATATGCTGATGTAAAAGGGGTCTATATTGTGACATGAGATGAATGGTATTTATAAATTTTCTATTCTCTGGATCAGCAAAATCACCAACTTCTTTTGTTCCTCCAAACAGTTTCTCATGATTTGCTATACAAAGAACAACATCATACTGCAGTGCAACACTGCTTTCTATTGATATTCCTCTTTTTTATATGGCCCTGTAGCTCTTAATCAATGCACCCATTTACAAATAAAGACTTTATAGAGGGAGTGACGGACTAAGGCTGTTGAAGGCCCGGGGCAGCGGCGAACAAACTGAGGCTTCTCGTTCACTTACAAGTACAAGTGTTACTATAAAAAAGTAACTTTTGAGATTTGGAGGCCCCCCCCTCCAAGACAAGAGAAAAGTCAATATACATAAAATAAATAAATAAAAAATAGCTTTCCATGTTTGGAGGCAGAACAAAAGGCCAAGGGTGCTAAAAAAAGTGCTTTTGAGGTATTTTGAGGTCCACCTCCTCGCTCCTCCCCCCCCCCCCCCTCTTAGCCCACCACTGTTTAGAAACCTCCACAAGCAGAAACAAGGCTTATGGTTTGATGAATTTCCACGCTAGGAAATTTTTCACTAGTCTTTTTTTAATTAACTAACCCTTCCTCTTTAGCTAAGAATTATTTTAAATCAGAATCTGACACTAAGTGAGAAAATAATCTTCAGGGTATACAGTATATGGAAGTTTTGCTCCAATATAGGTTAGCTATGACCTTTTAACTTTTATTCAATTTTAACTCATTTTAAAACCAATCACTTTTTAATTTTATTTTAATTATGGCCTTTTGTAGAACTTTTCCTGATGTAAGGATCACATACATTTGCCTCTCTTATTTTATAATGTAACAGCTGTAGTGTATGGTACATGACAGACGATTCCATTCATAAGAAAAATTGTACAGTTTGATATTGAGACTATTCTCATGTTCCTTACATATTTAACATTTACATTATGTGTATCTATGAAGACATTAAAATAAAATAAATTTACAATGTATACAGCTATATTAATGAATATATAGGTAATGGTTGTAAATTTTTGATTATGATAATGATTCTGTTAAGTAATGATTTACAAATATATAGTTGGAAGGAGGCAACATAGTACCACTGATTCTGCATACTGATACAATTAATTTAACAAATGGAAAAGAACAGCCTTATGTAATTATGAATGCAATACTGCCTTAAGAAATGTTTTGTTTTTGTTGTTGTTGTTGTTGTTGTTGGTGGTGGTGGTGGTGGTATTTTAAAGGGACTAAACAGCTAGGTCATCAGTCCCCTAAGAAATGTTTATTCATTATTAATGTGTTTCATTGCAGCTCCTCCTTCATATGAAGAGTGTATGTCTGGAGCAAGTAACTTGAATATTGGAGATAATAAAAGCCACACTGAAGAGGGATACAATCCTGTTCCAAAATACCCTACATACAACTTACATCCTGGACAGTGAGTGCTCTTCTGATTTGGTTGATATTTTACTCATTTTGTATGTGAAAAAGTCACATTAAATACCCGAAGAAGGCTTGGGATGAAGTAATGATAACCCCAAAAACAATTAGATTTGCATGATGATACTAAACCACAGAAACAAAAAGTTAAATTTTTGCTCACAACCAGGCATTTTATGTGCTTGTTAAAATACCGTATATTATTTTTCAAAAGAGATAGGTTGGCTGGCCAGTAATTACCATTTTCCTGTACAACCGATAGTCACACACAGAAAGAAAAAAATCCAAAAATAACGAATATAATACAAGCTTTCGGAACACAGTTCCTTCTTCAGGTAAAAGAGAAGGGAAGAAAAAAGGAATTAGGGTGAGAATTACCTTCCCCTTCCTTTTTTCTTTCCTTCTCTTTTACCTGAAGAAGGAACCCTGTTCTGAAAGCGTGTATTATTTTTGTTATTTTTGTCCTTTTTTCTTTCTGTGTGTGACTATCGGCAGTGCGGGAAAAAGGTAAGTACTGGCCAGCTAACCTATCTCTTTTGAAAAATTATTTATCATCTCTGTGGATAATTTCCATCATTAATCGAAAATACTGTATATGTAATATAAAATTACTCCAAAAAGTAAATTACACTTTATTATGGCATGTCGAGTAACTTTTTTTGATGCAGTCGCCAAGGTACCTTGTGTTTTTTTTGGAAAATCTCTTCTCCTGCAGCTTTTATTCCTTGGTTGCCTGGACATTAATCCCTGTGGTCAGTGTTGCTTCATTCCTTATAAATCAGCAACTGTCTCAAAGGACTTGTTAAAATCGTTGGCACCATTTCACTATGGCTGGAGCAACATTGCATTTGATTATATACACACTTCAAGAAGAGTGTTGCATCACTTTGTTCCAAGGTCTGGCATTGAATGTGTATATTGGATCTTGCACACAGCCCTTTATATTGTCCATAAGTGTTGCTCAACCCTCACAAAGATTTAAACAAGCACACTTGAGCAGTGCCATCTTTGATACACCATCCAGTGACTGCAGCAAGGTTGTGGTTCCCTGATCTTTTGGGGTGGCATTATGTGGGGCCACCGTACGCCACTGGTAGCCTTAGAAGACAATAAAATGGCAATACAGTGCAGGAATGACATCAACCGATGTATAGTGCAATCCTATCTGCAGCTTTTCTGTGATGGTTCTGTCTTAATGAATGTCAGTTGTCATGCTCATCATACACATCATGACAATGCATGTATAGGGTCATGAACCCCTAGAATTTGGTGATGCAATACTTTTTTTTATGTCTGTTCAACAGAATTCCATTGTGAGTCTGTATGAAATTGAGATGTTTTGCCCATAATAATTGTAATCGCATTTTAGTTGCCACTCTATATTACTTGCACACTGTCATATACATGTTATTTATACTGTGGTAGAATTATGTGTGGGAGGAAAAAAAAAAAAAAAAATAAAAAAAAAATAATACGTGGCCGGCATATAAGGTCTTCTGACAGTGTGCCACTTTTGGAGAGCAACAGTATTAACATGAGATGACATATGTAATGTCTTTACTATTAACATCTGTCAACTTTCTGTCAGTCCTAATCAGTCACTAAAATCACAACTCGTCACAATACTAGATCTACATGCTGTTTTATGAGCATATGGTTGCTGTCTTATAATTGTTTTCATATAATCTAATCTTGCAATGAAATTATATAAGTCTCTTGCAGAAGCTCAAATTTTCAATTTTGCCAAATTGTTATTTCATTGTTAACATCCTATTGGTGATGACCAAGATTCTACAGTCTTTAATGATGTCTGCAAACAGATAGCTGCTAGTATGGAGAAATACAGAGGTTATTATTCCTTTCTCTTCAAAATAAAAGTGCACAAAGTGCATATGAAGTGACATGAGGTTTCATCACTTGTATTAATCATGTAATAACCAAAACGTTCAGTATATTTAACAACAGAACTCGTCTAAACAGAATAACTCACACATTAATGGACACTGTTCATAGCTACCAAACAAATTCACTCAATATTTATTTATTACATCTCATTACTATGGGTTTTTATAGTTTAAGAAAAATATGACAATTAAAAGTATATTGATAGATCCAAGAAATTTCCAGTTGGGGTATAATTATCAAGTAAAGTGTGGACCGGGTGAAATCCTTAATTACCAGTATTTTTTAAGTAATCAAGTGTGAAATGATGTAAATACATTATTTAAAGGAGAAAAACAGCTCCTTAACTTGAAAGTAGTATTTCCTCCAAAATCAGCCTATTAATGTGTCTAATTTTCTGTGTGGTCAAATATACAATATTTTATAATTACAATAAATTTTGACTGTCATTATTTCTGAAGAAAGAATTGCCTGTTAAAAACAGAACAATAAGCTGAATGACCTTAATAATAAAGTTTTGTGGGGATTTAGTTTATCTATTTTGACAATGTATTTAACATGAGCTCCATTCATGAACTTCAACATCAGTATTTTGAAAGGGAAAAAGAGTTAAAATTTAATGTGGATCTTAATATTTGAAATAGGAGTGTACTCAGAGTAGTATGATGGGAGCCAGCCACTCTGTCACTAACCCTTTGATGGTGGATAATGAAAGTGTCATCATGGCATGCATGACATATGACATTAATAATAACAAACTGCGATAGGCATATAAAAAAGACACACATACAACACTTAAGGCATCAAGCAATACCCTTTGTCAGGGAAAAGAGCATCATACAGGCACACTTCAGACACACAACCATCATCTCCGGCCATCATACTCTGAATCTCACTCTGTGGTGAGGGGATGTTAATGTTGAGGAATGTGGTAGGGTGAGTTGAGGAAAACCAGGTGAAGTGGATGGAAGAGAAGGAGTTGAAGTCATGAAGGAAGGACAATAAGCTGTCCTGGTGAGAGTTCAGATCAATATTGTCAATGAATCTGAACCAGTAAACAGCCTAGCATAGGAGGGTGCCAGGCGGTGCCCATGGCTGTGCCATGGATTTAATTACTGTAGACTTTCCCCACAAAGGAAAAGTAGTTGTGAAGTCTTCTATGCCAATTTGTTTATAAGCCATTTGGAGGAAACCTTTTTAGTGTCCCAAAATCCTAAATCTCTTATCTGGTTCAAGTTCATTGACGACATTTTCATAATCTGAACTCGAAGTCAGGATAATTTATCCTCCTTCTTTCAACTCCTTCTCTCCCATCTATTTTACCTGTCCTTTCTCAGTCCACTGTGCCACATTCCTCGATGATAACCTCTACTTCACTGATGGCACTATCCACATGTCTGTCCACATTAATCCTTACCAACCAACAGTACCTACACTTTGACAGTTGCCATCCCTTCCATATAAAAAAATCACTCCTTTACAGCCTAGGCACCCATGGATGGTACACCTGCAGTGGCAAGAAATCCCTTTCTTAAAAAAGCCTTCAGAGACAGAACCTAACTCCCTCCCCCCCCCCCCCCCCCAACATCTAGTCTGTTAAAAGATTTCTTGTGACACATACCCACAGCCCCTTATCCTCCCTCCGATACCACTAACCAGCCTCACAAAAGCACTCCCCCATCATCCAATACTACCTTGGACTGGAACAACTAAACTGCATCCTCCACCAAGGTTTTTATTTTATATCCTCAGGTCCAGAAATGAGGAACATCCTTCCCAAGTTACTTTCCATCCCTTCTAAAGTGGTTTCCCATCACCCACCCAACCTTCATAATATCGTAATCCATTCCTATGCCACCTCCAACCCCAATCCCCTGCCACAGGGATCACATCCTTGTGGAAGACCATGCTGCAAGACCTGTTCAATCCACCCACCCAGCACTTACTATTTCAGTCCCATCACAGGTTTATCATATTCCATTAAAGATCAGGCGGCCTGTGATAGCAGCCATGTCATTTACCAACTGTACTGCAATCACTGCACAGCTTTTTATATTGATATGACCACCAATGAGCTATCTATTAAGATGATGGCCATTGTCAAACTCTGGTTGAAAACAAGGTAGACCACCCTGTGGTACAACATGTAGTTGAGCACATGCTTAATTTCAATGGCTTCTTCACAATCCAGGGCATCTTGATCCACAACACCAGCTTCTTTGAAGTATACAGATAGGAGTTATTCTTAAAGTACATTCTCCGGTCCTGAAATTGTCCAGGCCTCAACCCTCTTTCCACCCAGTTACCACTTACATGCTTCGTAAGGTCGTGCTGTGTCGATCCCCACCATTGGCTTGCATCCTCCGTGTGTCCCCCTTTCCTTCCCTCCCTTCTCCTCCTATCACCTCACCCTAGATCATGATTGGGAGTACTGCGGCCTGAGATGAAAATTGTGTGTCTGTGAAGTGTGCTTGTATGAATGTTAACTATCCTTATTATAGTATTAAATTCCAGCCTGAACTTAATATCGTTAGAATTTATGACAATTTGTAAAATAACTGTGTTAACATGATGGTAATTGCCATCTGGTTGTTCAGATTTAGGCCTTCTGCAATATCCCTAAATTATATTATGGTTCCTGTGAGAGGTCACAACTTGTATGCTTCCCCAAACTCTGCATGTTCCATTTCAAATGACGTTATTGCTGACAGCATGTTAAATCATAATCTTCCTCTTCCTTTTTAATTATTAAAATTGTTTTAAACTACAGCTGAGTTGGAATGATTAGGTATCTGATGGTATCACTGAGGTGAATTTAGAATGAGCTAGTGGCATGGCAAAGAACTGACAGCAGAGGAGAAGGAGATATCTACTTGAGCCTTAGGAGAGGCAGTACCAGTGACGTGAGAGATGACTGGACAAAGGGGTGAGGAGGAGGAGGGAGAAGGGCAAAAATTACTCTGTCTCTTTGACCTGTATGAGATGGATGTGGGAATGGTCTCTCTAGAACAGAATATGTTGAGAGAATGAATGTGACGTTTAGCATTTGCACCTAATATAAAAGGTTGAAAGCAGTAATAGTATAAAATTAGACAACAGTATTATTGTTAGGCTTTTCTTAGAATACCACTGATATAATAATGCTTTTGAGTAATATAATTCCTATTTTGGACATGATGGAAGAGCAAGGTAGTATTATGTTGTGATCAAGATACTCATGGATGGATAATTAATAGATGTAGATCGAGAATGGCTGTTATTTTAGAGAACAATTATTTGTGCAGCAAATACGAGTTTATTGCTTTGGCCGTCAGTAAGAGACTGCTGTTTTGGAAATAAATTCTGTGTACTATATCCTCCTTGGATCCATAAATGACTGTTCACCAGCCACAAAAGGTCATATGGTTTGTGATGGCCCGACCCCATATTGTTCTGCTTTAATAATCAAATTTTTAGCAAAATCTCATGGAGTTACTGTAGATGTTTACACATGTATTAGATCTGATGTTAAACATTTTGTCCTCCTTATCTGCTAAGTTCACTGTATGTGGTGGTGATGGACTTAATTATTTTCTTTCCTTTAACATCCAATATCATCCATAACACAAATACAAAATTTTCCTACATGACCACTCATCAGATGTCAATATAATCAATGTAACACTTCACAGTGACAATAAATAAATAAATAAATAAATAAATAAATAAATAAATAAATTCTTACCACAATATTTCGGTAAATCCTAAGAACGCCCATGAAACCCTATCAACATTTTGGAAAAGGAAGATGATACTGGGTGTCGTATCAGAAGATTAAGGCATATGTGGTTAAATTTGAAACCTCAAAGAATAGCATGTTTAACTGTGTTCTGTGCAGATTGCACTAGTGCTTTTTCTTGGAGAAAAAAAAACCCTCTTGAAGAGCTTCTCAGGATATTTTGTTTTGACAATCTCCCATAATTTACTGAGCATATTTTGGTAGCAAGCTCCAGAGGTAGTTTGACCCACAAAATAACAATTGCGATATGTTAGCATCACGCCATGGCAATCGTAAAAAGCCTCAAGTATCACCTTTATCAATGATGTTTAGGTGGTAGGCTTTCTTTTCTTTTCTTTCTTTCTTTCTTTCTTTCTTTCTTTCTTTTTTTTTTTTTTTTTTTTTTTTTTTTTTTTTTTTTTTTTTTTTAACGAAGCATGTTGGGATTTATTCCCATCTGCTTGCATTACAGAACCTTCAGATATCACCGTTGCATAATAATGGATATGAATGTAATTAGTCTATTATCATTTTGTTTTCCAAAACTTTTGTTATTTGTTGTTGTAACGTAACTAGCTGAAGTCATTTTCTTTTATTTGATGTTGGAGAAGTTTGTTTAATCAGCAAATATTAATTAATTAATGGCAAAGGTAATTGCTTTATTTCAGATAGTATGCCAATTAGTATTTCTGTTAAAACTAATTAAATTCTTTTCTCATAATATTAAAGTAGGTATTACTATGTTTCAAAAGTAATGTTAGGAAAGTTTGCCCTCATTAGTGTCTGTATAATTACCATTAATTATGAAAGTATTGTTGATAAACCTATTTTGTTAAATATGAAAATGAAATACTATTAATTCAACCGAGATTTGTATATTAATTTAATCACTATTATTTTTGCTACCTTTTATTATAGCCAGTTGCATGTAATTGTTTACTTTTCATTATAATTAAGTTAATGTATATAATTAACAATTCACAATTTACAGTATCACTGTTTGAAAGATATAAATACAATGTGTTCGTGACATGTAATAGTGTTTTTTTCATCCTCCATCTGATACACAATCTATTCAGTTCAGAGTATTGTTTTGGCCACGATCTGAGGCACAAGCCACGCCAGTTTGAACTTTAATTTTGAACAATTATGTAAAAGTTCATCAGTGTTGTTAGTGTGGGACATGTTTCTACCGGTATTATGAATGTATGATCAATATTTGTGCCTCATTAAACTATACACCTCGAACTTTTGTATTCCACACACAAATTGTGTTGTAAATCCGTATTATTGACTTGTGGAATGTGCATTCCTAGTCACGTTAATTGTTATTAATGAGACTCCTAAGAGGGCCATAAATGGGGACAACTGGGCCTTTATGAATCATTAAAAATGTCAAAGAACTGCAATTCTGTGTGTTCCCTGTGTCATTTGTAGTGAATTAGTTTTTCCCTGTAAGACGTCAGCCAGCCGCTACCGAGAGCAACGAGCAACAAGAATCATCAATCTATGACCAGGTAATGGCATAATTTGTATTAGGGTCGTAGTGATACCTCAGCATTCATCCATCCTGATTAGGCAGTTAAAGAAGTATAATGAATTGGCCTGACACCACTGCAACATTTCTATTGCAGACTTGATTCAGTATACATTTTGAAGGGGCATGAGCAGCCATGGTACACAGGAGGAGGAAACCTTTTTCATGTTAAAAATGTTATGCATGACTGATTTTCATTTTTCCACAATTGTATCGATTCATCTAGATCTACATGTATACTCTGCAAATCACAATATCATGTGTGTTGTAGGGTACCTCGTACCACTACTAGTTGTGTTCTTTCTTGTTTCATTTCACTACCGATATAGAGCGAGGGAACACGACTGTGTGTGCGCCTCCGTAAAACCCTAATTTCTCTTATCTTGTTTTTGTGGTCCTTATATGTAGAAAGAACATTGTTCTCCCTCCAGGATTTCCATTTCACTTCTGCATCAATGTGTCTAGATTCGTTACACCGAATAGAAATTTTGCTTTAGTCATCTTGTATCCTACTGCAATCATTAAACACTCTTGAAGAAGAACATTTGCCATCAAGAACAATATGTTGGATTCTATTACTCAAAAAGTCTTCAGTGCACTCACAGATCTGAGAGTTTATTCTGTAGCTTGTATCTTTGATTTTGATATTCCAGTGTGTGAGTACCATAGGTCCCACTTATCTCGTGAATCCCATTAAAATCACTTTAGCTATTTATCATTCAGACTTATTTGATCTCACATGAAGTATGAGCAGTTCCTGCAGCTTTGGTATTCAATGAAACCTGTACGTACTGTACCATTTAATGCTACAAGAGGGGCAAAACAAAATGGTACAAACCACTCACAAAATGGAATGTCATGTCATAATTTATTTTCTGCATCTGACTGGTAACAATGCAGCAACAATCCATGCCAAGTTGGTTGTAGTGTATTGCACCAGTTTGGTTGTATGACACATGGGATACTAATCATATGACTATAAAATGTAGCTGTGAACTTCCACTAACTTGGCATGGATTACTGTGGCATTACTTATTTACTCATTTGGCATATACAAAGGCAATCATTCTTTCACCAGCTGAAAAATGCTCCTGCCAGAGCACAGAAAAAGCAAAAATGTTCTCTGACTCAAAAGTGTGGAACCAGCTGCCTCAATCCTCATTCTGACTTCCTCACCAAAAATTTTGGCATGCGAACATATTCGCTCACTTTTAGTGCATAAGTTTGTAAATACTTTTGCCCAGTTAAGCCATCATAGTCAGCAGTGTCGTCTTATTGTCAATGTCTATATATGTCTCTGTCCATTTATTTGCTGTCTCTCCCACTGACACTTTCTGTCTGTGTCAGACTTTCAATGTCTTCTTCCCTTTCCCTTGCGATTCCTCACCGCTGTCTGTTTCTGCCACTTTCATCATCTCTCTGCCCCACTGACACTGTCACAATCACTTCCTGTCTTGTTGCCAGTATCCTTTCTTTCTCACTTAGAGTCGGCTTTCATTGTCTTCAATCACTATTGTCTCCTGTACACATATGTCCATGGAGATGGTTTGCTTGGGGTTTGACATGTATTCCGGAAAACTTTAGCACGTGGGTACTGGGGATGGGAAAAATTGGACAAATTTTTTCGTACTATAGTATTAAAGAGCCACACGCTCATGCTTTATGTATGGCCTCCATTGTCTCAGTTTCCCACTGTTTTCTCTTTTGCTCTAATTGCTACCATCTGCATCTGTCTTAGTTTGTTGTTGCCACTGTTCCTGACTTCCGACATCTCGTTTCGCTTCCCACTACTGTTTTCATGCATATGCCTTTCTCCTGAACTGACAGTTTCTCTGTTCCATCATGTATGGCTCTCTCTGCCCGTTGCACTGTCTCTGTCCTACCCACATTCAACCGAAAAAAGCGCGAATATGTTCATATGCCAAAATTTTTGGTGAGGAAGTCAGAATGAGGATTGAGGCAGCTGGTTCCACACTTTTGTGTCAGAGAACATATTCGCCTTTTCTGTGCTCCGGCAGGAGCATTTTTCAGCTGGTTCCCATCTTTTTCCTGTTACATCAGAGTGTAATTATGATTTTTGTAGTGTATTGCGATAACAAATACACATTTCCAAAAACAGAAAACAGTTTTTCATGATAAACACCTAAACAACATATACATAACATTTTAGTCATTTCCTATTCCTCAAGATACGTTACCTCACAATCAGAAATAGCATTTTGGAATCTATTACTGTCGCATGCTATCTTCACGGACCAATATCTCAAGAACCACATAAGATATCATTTTGCTCTAAACTTTAAATAAAATTTCGATATGTTATCTACATTTCATACACAGCTATGTGTAACCTAAAATAAACCATACAAGAAGTCTACGCAATGTGTTTTTACCTCTACAAACTCTTTAAAATATGCTGCAATAGTTCATTAAACCGTATGCTGCATATTAACTATAAAGTAAACAAAAACAAAAATCACGCCTTCATCAACCAAAGATTTCAATCTTTAAGATGTATAAAAATCAAATTTTTTCGCTGAGTACCTTTTTTCAAATCGCATGGTAAATTTCGGAGCTGTCCAAACACCGTCTTTGAGCACAATATGCACTTTTCCTAGCAAAATATCACAGTTTTTCGGCCGTATTTTGCTAACAGACTAAGATTTACGAAAACTGAAAAATGCCATTTATAGATAAATGTCTATAGGATGTATTGTAAATATTTCAACAATTTTCTATGGTTAGTTATTTAGATATTTGCTATTCATTGTGTGATTTTGTGCAAAACTATGATAATTTTCAACCTCTGGATCTCGGTAACAGATAATGATATCAAAAAAATTTGAAAACGGTCTCGAGAATATCATCATAGGAACATATGGTAAAAATGTCAAAGATTTGCAATGAATAGAAGGTATCTCCACAATTCATATATATTTTTTAGATTTTCTCAGGAACCGTAAGCATTTTAAAGCCCACGATAGACTACAAGTCATGTATAAAAGCGAACTGATTGCTCAATTTGCATGGGTTCCAGGAAGTGTGTAACTTTGAAAATTTAGACGATGTACTGTATGATATCTATAGTATAACCATTCTTCTAAAATGTACATAAATGATCACTAGGCCAAGATCTATCCAGAATACTTTACCCCTTCACTCTGAGATGAATAGAACCTGAGATATGGGCCCCTAAAGAATCGCAAATTCACACGCGCCGTTTACGAACATATTAATACCGCGCACTGCTGTGCATGGTATGGTTAATTACAATATCCTTATACAACTATTCTAACAATACAAGTGCTCTTATAGTACTTCACTACATTGCAAATACTCTCAAGCCACTTTAAGGCTGATTTACTGTGTGTGTGTGTGTGTGTGTGTGTGTGTGTGTGTGTCTTTCAAATCACGATCATAGCTGTACACTTCACATGAGTAAATGGTCCATTGTTCGGGTTTCACCACACTCACATTCAGAGCTGTCTAACAGGCCCCATTTCTGCATTAGTTGCTTACATCTGTTGACACCTGTTCTTACGTGGTTCAAAGGTGTCCACAGTTTCCTTGGAAGATTGAATCCTTCGATCTTCTTGTTGGGGTTGTCCACTAAATTGCAGTTCTTCTGTGCACTTGTAGCCCATAGCTCTTTCCAGACTGTTTTTGAATTGAAGTCTTGAAGCTCTTTGTCAGTTTTCCAAAAAGCTGTCCTTTGATTTAAGCCTGTTTGTAGCTATTAGATCTTCATGGATGGGTAGGTCCAGGTTACCTAGGATTTTCTTGTATGTTCTTAGGGCTAGCTGTGATTGCCTATATTGGCAAAGACAGGAAGCCAAGCACAGGGGGTGGCTCTCAGTGTGCCCGAAATTATTCGCATCGTCTACCTCAGCTGGATGTCCACTTTAGCTATGTTTTCACTTTTCATCCAGACTGGAGAGCAATATTTAGCCACTCAGTAGGCAAGAGCTAGTCCTAATGTCCTCAAAGTGCTTGCTCCACATCCCCATGTCATTCCTGCTAGTTTCAACAGGATAGCATTGCGGGATTTTAGTTTCCGTTTTGTGTTCTCTAGATCAGGGATCTCCAAAATACGGCCTGCAGGCCAGATGTGGCCTGCGAACAGTTTTAATCTGGCCCACATTTGAGTGAAAGTTTTTTGTAATTTAGCTCAAGATTTCCTCTTGCTTAACTCAGAGTTTGCTTAGGAGCATTGCCACACTCAGAGAACGTCAAAATCTCCTCCACTTGTTCATAAATGATAGATCGTCATAGCTCCAGATGACTGTGATATCTTTTACGTTGCTGTGATTTGCTGCGTTACTCTTGTTTCATTTATTATAGTGTTTTGCTGTTTCAAGATGTATGTATTTGGAATACATGTAAGTTCCTGTTCAAAGTACTGGTGCAGTATGTCAGTTGAAGCTAATAAGGGAGCAGCAAAACTGAATGAAGCTCTTTCTCTTTCTGACAGTACAGTTACGTGTCGATATAAAGACAGCTTCTGATTTAACGAATCATTTACAAGAAAAGGCTTCTATGTTAGCTTCCTACTCGGCAGCCCTCAGCGAACATCTCTGATATTGCTCAAGTTCTGTGTTTCTAGAGGTTTAGTATGAAATTTGAAGTCACTGAAGGACTGATTTCCTTCCACAGTACTACAACATGTTTAAAGAGATACAGTAAACTCAGTCTCAGATGGAATGTGTCACAACTGATGGAGCGAAAAATATGTGTAGCATATACACAGGTTTTATTGCTAGAATAAATTCAATATATTGCCTTCTGCAATTGGGATCATTTTGTGCAAAGTCGGTAGGTATTCCCTGTGTGATAGAACATCAAATTTCTTTGATCAATTGTATTCGAAGCAATAGATTCATACACGGCAAAGTCAAGTTCTTGCTACAAGAGGTGGAATCAGGTCATGCGAGCTCCCCAACGACGCAGAAGTAAGGTGGTTCACCTGTGGTAAAATTTTGTTAGAGGAGGTCAATATTGTTTGTGACCTTCAATGTATGTTAAAGGCTGTCAGACAGAAACTTTCACACGCTTTTGAAATGGAATTTCTTAGTCTTTTGAAGGACTAGTTCTTTTTCAGGGTCTCAGATTCAGATGCGTACTCCAAGGAAACCCGAATTTACCAGAACCTATTTTGGATGAAGCGGTAGATGTTCAGACAGTGCTACAAATAGAAGTCATTAATATGCAAACTGACAATATAATGACGGACAAGTTTAAAGATTTTTGAGTTTTCCAAGTTTCCTTCAGAAGAGAACTACCCTGAAATCAAAGACTTGCACAAACTTTTTGGGCATTTGGCACAACCCATAAGTGTGAATAAAATTTTTCGTTGTTGATATTTACGAAATTTAAATAGAGAAGATACTTGAGTGCCAAATGTTTATAAATATTGACATGATTGTAAGTGGTTAGTCCAAAACACTGTAATATATTATATTATTTATTTATCACAAGATATCTTTCGGTGTTTACTACCATCGTCAGGTGTTTGGTATTTAGAGGCTACTTCAACTGACTATTTATTAGGTGGTGTTTTATATTTCATTTACGAATTTTAGTCAGTTACTGTATCTGTCAAAGCCTCAGAATACTATATAGATATCTTGTGATAAATAATATAATTCAGTACTGGGTTTGGACTAACACCTTACAATCACATCAATATACGATATTTCTAACACTGTGGGCCCAAGATATAATAAGTTCAGTAAATATTTTTTTCGTGAAGCAGACAATGTTGGAGCCATAATGAAAGAACATTTTTAATTCTAAGGGCAAATTTCATATTTCACTCATAATTGAACTAAAGAGCAATAATGATAACCTGAAGTTTTCATTAAATTTTGTTACTGTGTAAAAACATATTTCTTTGTAGATTTTTTTTTTTTAATGAGGAAATGTGTGGTCAAATAAAAGTTGAAATTCAGCAGATTGTGTTTGTAGATTATGTATTGAAATATTTTTATTTATATTTGTTTGAGAGATATTGTTATATACATGTTGTATATGCTTAAATCAGGGGTGCCTGCCATCTGGATGACGTCACTTGTAAAATTACACAGCTGGTATCACAATTTTTTTAATCTCGAACTACGTCATCCGGCCCCCACTGACAGTCGAAACTTGATATGTGGCCCCTCAAGGTTTCATAATTTGGAAACCCCTGCTCTAGATGTGAGTTGTATGATAGAGTGTGATCTAATTTCACACCCAAGTATTTAGGCTTTTTCTCATGTCTAATCTACTGACCATTCATAGACAGCTGAAATTTTTATGTGCTTCTCTGTAAGGTGCAGTATGGTGGTGGTTGTTTTTTTGGGGTTTGGGTGTAGGTGCCACTTGTAGTAATATGTGTTCAGGACTTCGAGGTCTGAATTCAATGTTTCATTGAAATCACTGAAATTTTTACTTTGATATGCAATGGCCAGGTCATCAGTGTATGCAAATTTACATGATTTGGTTTCTGGTAGGTGAACTATATACAGATTGAAGAGAGCGGGCACTAGTGCCAAGTCGTGTGGTAGACCATTATTCAGAACCATGCTCTTGCTGTTCATGACACGAAGAGAGACTTTTATTTTTCTGCCTGTTAACGTGTTCTTGAGTAACGTGTAAGTCTGTTTGCATTTTATGATTCTAGTTAACTTGAGCAGTAGCCCTTCGATACACACTGTATCATAAGCTGATGTAAGATCTATGAGAACCAGTCAAGTTTTCATCTTGTTTTGGAAGACTTTCTCAACGTATGTTGTAAGGGACAGCAGTTTCTGCCTACTGTGGCGTTGTTACCATTCAAATGCGGAAAATGAATTGCCACGTAATACTCCATTTTATCAATGTTTGTACTATTTTGTTTTTAGCCCTCTTGCAGTATGCAATGGGATTGTGGCATGGGGATTTCATTGAGTACCATGACTGTAGTCAATACCTGCAACAACAAATAATAAATTATGTCACTATTTTTTTTAAAAGTGCTAGTTAAAATTTGGTGACTGTGTCTTCAGTAGGCACACTGTAATAAAACAGGTGACCTCCATAGGTAAACTTTGACATGAAGCCTAATTGTGGGTCATTTGCTATGTATTCACATTAATATTTTTTGTAAGTTAGTGTTAAAAATTTCATTTATAATGTGAGGAGAAAGAATTAACACAATCTTTACTTCTGAAACCATATTAAAGGTAAAGCAGTTAACAATCTGAAGATTGATGTGAACACCACACTGCTTTATAAGTCATGGTCCTTCGGTGGTATGCCGTTGCCTGCCTCTGACCTTCGAACTGACTTACCCAGCCAGTTATAGGGGGGCCTGCAGTTTAACACAGATTCTGAACTACTGTGCTACTTGACACTTTTCAACATTGCCAGATGTAAAAGAAGTGAAAAGTGACAGATGAGAAATTCTAGAACTTACCGCTAATCATGGCTCCAACCTTTGGATTAATAGTCCGTCAGTCTACCACTGTGTTACAATATTATCAAGTTATTTTTCCTTACCTATTTTATTGCATTCGTCTTCATTCTGTATTTACATTTTTCTGATAAATAATTTGATCCCTCTATATAGTTTTCAGAATGGCTTAATAGTATGTAAAACATTGGATTATAATTCATATTCTAATTTTTCATTATTATTTTTTTATTATTATTATTATTTTCTAGAGTTCCCAGATTGTGAGGAACTGATCCTGGTGCTGCTGAACATCTCATACAAGACTATCTGGACACCTCTTTTAGACACTATTTTTGAGACTATATTTCCATAGAAATTACAAACAATGACAGTGGTCAAACAGTCATCTAATAGGATTATTGAAAGTTACAACCAGAGTGTGGAATGCATGAAGCTGTCACTCTATACTGTTCGTTGAAGAATGTTACAAAGGTATGGAAAGTAGTGATCTGTTTTCCCTATCAACTCATTATATTCATTATCCATACATTCAAGTTTAAATCTAAGTATAAAATCAGGCAGTATAAATGGTTATTATTATTTATAGTTGTGAATGAATATGAACTATGTCAGCCTTTTAAAAGTTTGTGATAACTTCTTTTGTGGTGTATCCTGGAGTCTCTGGAATCAGTAACTGTACAGGAGGCTGTTTCTTCCTATTGTGTAAATTGTAATTATCTGAGTTCACATTTTTTATTCAATTTTCTATGGTTGATGGACTTTATGGACTAAGCTTTCTTTTCAGTTTTGAGATTAATTTGACGCTACACCTTTAATAAGTTATGACTGCATACAATTTGAGTGCACCTAAAAGTCCTGAGATGCGTGTTAATCATTGTTACCAGAACTATAAACCCTCAACATTTTCCATTAAATACTGTGAAATTTATTGGAGGAATGTTGAGTGTTAGAGAGGGGTAGCTTAGCTGAAGCAGTCAGATTTAATGATGATATAAAATGATAAAAATAATTCAGGGTTGAATAGTTGCTGAAGCATAACAGTTCTTAGGTGGCAACTTCAATTTCCTATCCCAGTTGTATTAGGTTTGCTCAGTTTCATGAGGGTCTGTTGTGATTGAGATTAACAGTGAAAAGACCACATTAGTATTGAACACTGTAATGAGGATAGTCACCACTGCCATGCAACCTTCCTTTTGCCCCCCTTTCCTCCCCTCCTGCCCCTCACTGCAGAGTGCGATTTGGAATGTGGTGGCTGGAGATAACAATTTTGTGTTTGTGAAGTGTGCTTGTATGATTGTGCGAGTGATGTGGTTTTTTGAGGAAGGTAATGCTTAAAGTTAGAATACAATGTGTATGAATGTCTTTGTGTGTCTTCCCAGCTTAGTGTATGTCTTTGCGGTGATTTTCAAGCTATCCTCATGATATTGTCTGTTTTAATTGATCATTTTGCTCCTAGCTACTATGGCTCTAATTGTTTCTGATATCATTTCTCCTGTACTATGTAGTGTAGGTTGTTCTTACTCCCACAGGGATTGTTTCATGAGGTAATAGAATAACTGAACTAGGTTTTTTTTGAATTGGCCATTAGTTTTGTAGGAAATGGGTAACATTGCTGCACAATTTGTCAGTTTTCAAGAATTTAATTGTTTATGACTTGTTTATCTCCTGAACTGTGTGTCATAAGTTGTTTGTAATCCGGAAACTATTTTTGTATGATAAGGAATATGTATATGCGCACATGAGGTGTGCGTGTGCAACATGCGCACGCACACGCGCGCGCGCACACACACACACACACACACACACACACACACACACACACACACACACACACACAAGCACATGCGTATACGTACATACATACTTCTATGAGTGTATCCACAGGGGATACTGTTATGACTTTATTAGCACAAAAAAACAAACTCTTTACATCGAGTGTATTGAATCGTGCTTCAGTACAGACTGCCATGCTTTCCTGAGTTGCAGGTGAGCCCTGGTTCACTTAGGCAGTGCTGTGTAATTGCCGTAGTGCCCCTATATTATTTTGTGCGCATTACGCATGGCAGTAGATTTGAATTTACGATGCACTGTCACAACACTTTTCCCCCTTTGGGAAATTTACTTTACATTGCAGAGGTGTTGTACAGTGTGGAGACATCCATTGGCTCTTGATATGTTGCTGGAAAGTTACGTGGTGCCACTCGAATGTATGGGCGAAAGTGCCCCGGACGGGGCCCTTTGCATGGAAAACGGACCTGTGACTGAATGATGGGTGACATCTCTGAAGTATTGGCTGCAGGTGGCAGAGAAGTCTCTCTGCTGGAGGCATATGTCCCTGAGACTGAATGATGGGTGACAGTTGTGATGCCTATGGTGCCTGTGACTGTGATGCTGGTACACTTACCCGCACAGTCGGCTCATGTGATGGAAGCACATCTTCTGGCAGGAGTATGTTGGGTGCTCAGAGTTGTGAGCAGTGAAGGTGGGACCCAGAGATGGTGTCTATTGGCAGTATGAATAGTCCTGTGTGGAGACAATGTTGACAATGGCAGTTTCACCCACCATGCATGTATCTAATGAAAATGGGGAATGACTGTTCCTTCATTAGCACAGATGTCGCACAACCAACAGCCTCTAAACGTTTTTATGGCTTCTTTGATCCACTTGGGCTAAGAGCCGTACCCCTCTATCCTGACAGGAACACCTACCTGGAACTTATCAGGAGGTTGAGAAGCAGTCTGAGAATGTTGGGAGCAAAGAAGATGTAACAATGTGCGCAGCTGACGACCGGGCTGTGATCACCCTTGGGCGTAAATAGATAAGAACTTCGAAAGTGAAGTAAAGCATCGTCTGTAGAAAACTGAGTGAGGAACTTCTTTATCTGACACTTGAGGAGGACCATCCCATCACAAACAGACAGTGTCAGACGCAAGGCATAATAGCTACGGAAGAGGCTCTGTCAGGCCACACTCATTAAATGAACCTAATCACCTTACAGAGAACCGGGTCATTAGTTGTTGCAGAAGCAACATGGTCCCCCATAATTGGAAAACCATCAGTCGCATGATGTTTGACCTCATCCACGTGGAAACAGAGTAACTCACTGCGGTCAGGACCCATAGGCAGTGGCAATAAGGTATCAGCATTTGCATGCTGGCCCATGGGGCAGTAATGAATCTCAGTGAAAACGAGACAAGTATAAAGCCCAACATTGCAACCTGTGTGCAGCCTTATCTGGAAGTGATTGTGAAGGATAAAACAAGGAGACAAGAGGCTTATGGTCAGTGATGAGATGAAACTTGGAACTGTACAAGAAAACATGATTTTTTTTAAAGGTACACACTATGGAAAGTGCATCTTTCACAATCCGAGAATAATGCCTTTGAGCATTGTTGAACATCTTTGAAGCATAATCAATAGGCTGCTCTGATCCATCATCATATCAGTGTGCAAGGACGGCTCGAAGACCATGTTGGAACATGCCCATGGCCAACACCAGTTGCCGCCCTGGGAAAAACGTGGCTAGACACGGCGCTGACTGAAGTTGATCTTTGAGGTGGACAAAGGCACATTCACATTCATCAGTCCAGGGGATATGAATGTTCTGATTCAAGGGATGAGGCAAGTCAGAAATGGAAGGAAGGAATTTTGATAGTAAGCAATTTTGCCAAAAAATACCTGAAGGTCTTTAACATTAAACAGCCATGGACGGGCCGCAATAGCATCAATGTGCTGACTTAAGGGACAGATCCCGTTATGTGGCAGTTGAAATCCCAGATACGCAACAGGAGACTGAAAAAAATTGAGATTTTGTGAGATTACACTTCAACCCTGCCGACAGGAGAACTTGAAAAACCATGCGAAAATTGGGAAGGTGCTCAATTGTGGAAGTACCTGGAACTACAATATCATCTTGATAGTTTATGCAAGTAGGCACAGAAGCCGTCAGATGTTCTAAAAAAATTCTGAAATATATCTGGCGCACCAGCAACGGCAATTGTTGTTATTGATACAGGCCAAAAGGAGTATTTAAAACAATTTTTTTGAAATCTGAGTTTAAGGGCATCTTGTGATATGCCTCCAGTAAATCAGTTTTGGAGAAGAATTGTCCGCCAGCAAGTTTGGCAAACAACTTGTCAGGGCAGAGAAGCGGGCAAGTATAAATAAGACATTGGGCATTGACGGTCTTTTTGAAATCACCACATAACCACAATTTGCCATTAGGTTTGCAACCCACAATAAGGGGGTATGCCCATTCACTCGAAGTAACAGATATGAGAGCCCCCCTTGACTGAGTCATGTATTGCCACTGGAACGGGACAGGTGCGAAAAAACTTCGGGCGGGCCGCGGGTTTGAGCGTTATATGTGCCTTAAAATCGACATCACGGGCCAGGCCAGGAGAGAAAATTGAGGAAAATTCTGCATACAATGCATCTTGCCGAGTGTAAGGAATATCATCAGATACCAGATGTACATCATCTGTAATGGAAAATCCAAAAACTTGAAAGGCATATTATCCAAACAAGTTTTCTGTTCCTGCTTGATCAACAACGTAAAAGGTGAGAGAATGAACAACCAACTTGTAAGAAGTGGATGCCTCAAACTGGCCGATAATTGGAATTTTCTGCTTGTTGTATGTCTGGAAATTGTGCGTGACCGAAGACAACAGCAGAGAACCCAATTCCAAGTATGTGTGGGAATTTATGAGAGTGACAGCAGAACCTGTGTTGACCTGCATGTGAATATTTTTGTCAAGGACCTGAACATCTATGTATAACTTGTTAGTATTTGAAAGTACACAATTGACAGTCGTAACAGAGTCATCAACTTCATCAACAGCAGGAACTTGTTAGACCGGCAGACTAAGGCAGTGTGACCTTTCTTATTACAGGAGTGACATGTAGTCCAGTGTTGAGGACAATCTACCCTCTTGTGCGAAAGATTTGAATTTACGATGCATTGTCACAGCACATACTATATGCTAAAGTGCAAAGAAAGATCTAAAGATTACAGCCACCTATTTCTGAAATGTTCTTACGACAGAGAAAAGATTGGCCAATTTTCCGTAAATTACCAGTTGAAGTTACACAGAAGGTTTTATTATTGTTGATTACCAGTTTCAGACATTTTAATCCCTTTCCAAATCAACCAAGTGAGTCCTACAATAACATAATTCAACACATGGTTCTTTTCCTGGGTTACAAGTCTACACCAAACTTTCTTGGTTGATTTGAAAGTGGACCAAATCATTCAAAAACAGGAATCAAAAATAAGAAATTCTTCTGTACTACTTTGACTGGTAATTTATTGAAAATTGCTTGAATAATCAAGTTGCTGCCTATATCACCCAGCAGCCTGGAAATTGCACATTGCAAAGGAAAGTCAGTTAAAAAGTCTGCAACCTTTGCAAACACTCTTTTTGTATTGATAGAAGAAAATGTTTCACTAATTATTGCATCTTCTCTGAATAGTAACATGGACAAGGCACATAGTACATACCATCAAATACCTAGTATTATTATCCCATTCAACAGCATGCATCATAGAAGTTAATAGTGAAAGTATACTTCCACCTCTGATACTGAGCTGGCATGCAGCTTAATTGATAGCACTGAGTTACTGCAACAAAGGCACTACCTTAATTTCCCCCATTAGCCTTTCCTTTCCATGTACACTAAAATTTTCTCCAAAAATATCACTGCTATCATTTTCATATTTTAACCAGCTTTCTGTTCATAGTATTACGTGAGCTGTTCTGCTCTTTAAGAGGATCTCAAACTCTGGCTCTTTGTCATGAATATTTTGTGATTTAACTATGAGGATTTTGATACTCTTGTCTGTTAGGGCATACATTTGGGCATTAACTCATAACTCTGGTACTCATATAACTATTATTTTCTAGAATGGTTGGAGAGTTGCCGATACACCCCATAAACATACCTGGTTAGCAGCACCTGATGTACGGTGTCACCTGACCCATATAGAGGGATGCTACAGCTCTCAGCCCTGTGGTGCAAGTCAAGGAAGTCATAGTCTAGCATGTCAGAATCTCTGCAGTTTCTCAGTCAAGATTTACACTTGACTTAGAACCATAGAGCCACAATGTATTCTGGGGATAATGCTGCAGATTTTGAACTTCATTGGAACTCTGTGAGCATTGCTGTTGTCTCTTATTAAGGCTGATGATGTATAATGTCCAAGAATGTTGTATGAGTGGTAAGACACTGTACATGTATTTGAGAACAAGAAGTTAAAACCCTACCTGTAGCTCATGGTCCAGTGGTTAGCTTCTCTATCTCTTAAATGATTGGATCATGAGTTCAATTCCCAGCTGGGTCATAGAGCAACAAACATAAAGGCTTGCACCAGATGGCTTAAAAAAAAAAAAACCCCTGCAGAACTTCCTGGCCAGTGTCGTCGTCCCCCCCTCCACCTCACCTTTCCACCATTTTAAATCTCCCTCTGGTCATACAAATTTAAGTTTTCTTTTTCCTCAAAACACTTAAGATAAATCCTAGGATGCTTTCTTTGAAAGAGCCCTTTACCTTTCCTTGAGCTGAGTTTGTTCTCCATGTCTTGTGATCTCTTCTAGTCTGAATAATTCATGATAAAAACTAGAAATCAAATATATATGTAAAAAAGCTAAACAGTGCCAGTAGAGGTGTAAACAAGCAAGAAATAATTATAACTTAATCCATGATTACTCTTCTTTCTTTCACCATTATTAGTCAGACATAAACATCAGAAACCATCTTTAGTTTTTAAAATCCTAAATGTGTGCTTTTCTGTCCTGACACCCTTTGAGGGCAAAGATGTTTTTTCTATTTTTAATTGATTAAAAAATGTTAACAAATTATTGGTTCACCATAAATATGGTATGAATTCCTTGTTTCACATTGTTTGTAATTTTTTCCAGTTTCTGACATCTGTTGCTGCTTGCAGCCATGTGCCTTCATCCTGTGCATTCATCCCTGTGTTACTTTGAAGACACTGCAATGCCAACAGGTTCCTGTAGTCAGCGTATTCAAGAAACCACTACTTTTTACCTTACCTGATTTAGAACACACTTAATTATATCTTTTGCAGTGTTACAATAGCAGAAGTAGCCATATTAAAAGTTTGTTCTAGTCTTAGTAATTAATACTAAAAACTCAACTCTCTAACAAATGTAAATATAAATGGGGATGACTGTTCTAGGAATAGCCCCAATGAACTTACATTTTTATGAAGCCATGACATACTATTTTTGAAATCAAATATTATTGAGTATTTTCTTGTATTTATTATAATCCCACGACTGTGGACATTATCACTTTCGTGTGGTCGGTGCTTTGTGACTAATATGATGTATTCAATAGCCAATAGTAATCTGACTAATATGAGACTGCAGTGAAAGATATTCCAGTTTACTATTTTGTAATCTGCAACATTTAGTTATGTATGAGAGCAACCTATACAGTTTTCTGTCCCTAAAATATTCAACTGTATGTCACAGATTATTAAGATAATAGCATTTGTATCTGTTTTTTATTTCATCTTATTAATTTTATGCTTACTGTGGATGGTACAGACTTGATCATTGTGATAATATATTCTTGTTCTTAGAATATTATGGTTTCATAATTTTATATGTAATTTTTTTGTATAAAAAAGTTTACAATCAACTTTTTGTTTATCCTGTCTAAATAAAACTGAATTTTCTACCTACAATGCACTTAATTTTGACAAGGAAATTTTATGACAATGATACAAATAAATACCACACATCTCTTATGGGGAAGTGAAATCATAATATGTATACATAAATACTAAACTGAGATTCTAAGAAGACATGTATGAAATGATATGTTGACTAGAATGAGATTTCATTCATGAGATCCGGTAGTGTATGATTATTTGGTGTCTTCTAAGTGTTTGATATAAACACAGAAGAAATATGTTAGTGCAACTTGCATCTTTATGCTGCTGATAATTAAAGTAAATTGCATTTTTCACAACTCTGCCCCAATGAGTTCATAAATTACTGATCATATGCTTCACACTAGTGAAATATCATTTTATTTTATTTATGTCCACTAATTTAAAGTTATAATGATCAAGAAAATGTTTACCTTATACTGTTTTTGTTTTTTTTTTTTTTTTTTCCTCGATCATAACATTTTTAACTTATACTGGTTTCCACTCCCATGAACCACAGACATTGCCGAGGTGGGGTGGCTTGCGTGCGTCGGCGATACAGATAGCCGTACCGTAGGTGTAACCACAGCGGAGGGGTATCTGTGGAGAGGCCAGACAAACGTGTGGTTCCTGAAGAGGGGCAGCAGCCTTTTCAGTAGTTACAGGGGCAACAGTCTGGATGATTGACTGAGCTGGCCTTGTAACATCAGCTAATGTGGCTTTGCCACACAGCTACTGCGAACGGCTGAAAGCAAGGGGAAACTACAGCCGTTACCTTTCCCGAGGACATGCAGCTCTACTGTATGAACATATGATGATGGCATCCTCTCGGGTAAAATATTCCGGAGGTAAAACAGTCCCCCATTCAGATCTCCGGGCGAGGACTACTCAGGAGGATGTGATCATCAGGAAAGACAATACTGGCATTCTACGAGTCGGAGTGTGGAATGTTAGATCAGAGTAGGAAAATTAGAAAATTTAAAAAGGAAAATGGATAGGTTGAAGTTAGATATAGTGGGGATTAGTGAAGTTCGGTGGCAGGATGAACAGGATTTCTGGTCAGGTGAGTACAGGATTATAAATACAAAATCAGTTGAGGGTATCACAGGAGTAGGATTGATAATGAATAAGAAAATAGGAATGCAGGTAAACTACTATGACCAGCACAGTGATCGCATTATCATTGTCAAGATAGATACGAAGCCAACACCGATCACAGTAGTACAGGTTTATATGCCAACTAGCTCTGCCGATGATGAGGAAATCGATGAAATATATGAGGAGCTAAAGGAAATTATTCAGACAATTAACGGAGAGGAAAACTTAATTGTTATGGGAGACTGGAATTCGGTAGTAGGACAAGGGAAGGGAAGGGAAGGGAAGATAGTAGGTGAATATGGTCTGGGCAAAAGGAATGAAAGAGGAAGCCGCCTGGTAGAATTTTGCACGGAACATAATTTAGTTATAACAAACACCTGGTTCAAGAATCACAAAAGAAGGTTGTATACGTGGAAGAGACCAGGAGACACCGGGAGATACCAGATAGATTTTATAATGGTAAGACATAGATTTCAGAACTAGGTTTTACAGTGTAAGACATACCCAGGGGCAGATATAGACTCTGACCACAACTTGTTGGTTATGAACTGTAGGCTGAAACTGAAGAAACTACAAAAAGGTAGGAAAATAAGGAGATGAGACCTGGATAAATTGAAGGAACCTGATGTTCTTAAGAATTTCAGAGGGAGCTTTAGGCAACAATTGACAGAAACGGGGGAAAATAAAACAGTAGAGGAGGAATGGGTAAAATTGAGAGATGAAATAGTGAAGGTAGCAGAGGACAAAATAGGTAGGAAGGCAAGACCTACAAAAAATCCTTGGATATCACAGGAGATACTAAATTTAATCGATGAAAGGAGAAAATATAAAAATGCAGTAAATGAAACAGGCAAAATGGAGTACAGAAGACTAAGAAATGAGATTGACAGGAAGTGCAAAATGGCTAAGCAGGAGTGGCTAGAAGGCAAATGCAAGGATGTAGAAGAATGTATAAATAGGGGAAAAATAGATACAGCCTACAGGAAAATAAAATAAACATTTGGAGATAAGAGAAACAGCTCTATGAATATCAAGGACACTGATGGAAAACCAGTTCTCAGCAAAGAAGGGAAAGCTGAAAGGTGGAAAGAGTATATAGAGGGGCTCTACAAAGGAAATGAACTTCTAGACAATATTGTAGGAAGGGAAGAGGATGTAGATGAAGATGAAATAGGAGGTACTGTACTGAGAGAAGAATTTGACAGAGCCCTGAAAGACCTAAGTCAAAACAAGGCCCCAGGAGTAGATGATATTCCCTCAGAGCTACTGAAGTCTCTGGGAGAACCAGCCATGACAAAACTGTTTCACCTGGTGTGTAAGATGTACAAGACAGGCGAAGTACCCTCAGAGTTTAAGAAAAATGTTATAATCCCCATTCCAAAGAAAGCAGGTGCAGACAGGTGTGAAAACTACAGAACCATCAGTTTAATAAGTCATCGTTGCAAAATATTAACACGAATTATATACAGAAGGATGGAAAAACTGGTAGAAGCCAACCTCGGGGAAGATCAGTTTGGGTTCAGGGGAAATGTAGGAACACGGGAAGCAATACTCATTTTACGGCTTATCCTAGAAGATAGAGTAAGAAAACGCAAACCTACATTTCTAGCTTTTGTAGATTTGGAAAAGGCTTTTGACAATGTTGATTGGAATTAACTCTTTCAAGTTCTGAAGCAAGCAGGAGTAAAATATAGGGAGCGTAAGGTTATTTACAACTTGTACAAAAACCAGACAGCGGTTGTCAGAGTTGAAGGGCATGAAAGGGATGCAGTGGTTGGAAAGGGAGTAAGACAGGGTTGTAGTCTTTCTCCGTTATTATTCAATTTGTACATTAAGCAAGCTATAAAGGAAAGCAAGGACAATTCGGAGAAGGAATTAAAGTTCAGGGTGAAGAATTAAAAACATTGCATTTTGCCGACTCTCTAACAAATGTAAATATAAATGGGGATGACTGTTCTAGGAATAGCCCCAATGAACTTACATTTTTATGAAGCCATGACATACTATTTTTGAAATCAAATATTATTGAGTATTTTCTTGTATTTATTATAATCCCACGACTGTGGACATTATCACTTTCGTGTGGTCGGTGCTTTGTGACTAATATGATGTATTCAATAGCCAATAGTAATCTGACTAATATGAGACTGCAGTGAAAGATATTCCAGTTTACTATTTTGTAATCTGCAACATTTAGTTATGTATGAGAGCAACCTATACAGTTTTCTGTCCCTAAAATATTCAACTGTATGTCACAGATTATTAAGATAATAGCATTTGTATCTGTTTTTTATTTCATCTTATTAATTTTATGCTTACTGTGGATGGTACAGACTTGATCATTGTGATAATATATTCTTGTTCTTAGAATATTATGGTTTCATAATTTTATATGTAATTTTTTTGTATAAAAAAGTTTACAATCAACTTTTTGTTTATCCTGTCTAAATAAAACTGAATTTTCTACCTACAATGCACTTAATTTTGACAAGGAAATTTTATGACAATGATACAAATAAATACCACACATCTCTTATGGGGAAGTGAAATCATAATATGTATACATAAATACTAAACTGAGATTCTAAGAAGACATGTATGAAATGATATGTTGACTAGAATGAGATTTCATTCATGAGATCCGGTAGTGTATGATTATTTGGTGTCTTCTAAGTGTTTGATATAAACACAGAAGAAATATGTTAGTGCAACTTGCATCTTTATGCTGCTGATAATTAAAGTAAATTGCATTTTTCACAACTCTGCCCCAATGAGTTCATAAATTACTGATCATATGCTTCACACTAGTGAAATATCATTTTATTTTATTTATGTCCACTAATTTAAAGTTATAATGATCAAGAAAATGTTTACCTTATACTGTTTTTTTTTTTTTCCTCGATCATAACATTTTTAACTTATACTGGTTTCCACTCCCATGAACCACAGACATTGCCGAGGTGGGGTGGCTTGCGTGCGTCGGCGATACAGATAGCCGTACCGTAGGTGTAACCACAGCGGAGGGGTATCTGTGGAGAGGCCAGACAAACGTGTGGTTCCTGAAGAGGGGCAGCAGCCTTTTCAGTAGTTACAGGGGCAACAGTCTGGATGATTGACTGAGCTGGCCTTGTAACATCAGCTAATGTGGCTTTGCCACACAGCTACTGCGAACGGCTGAAAGCAAGGGGAAACTACAGCCGTTACCTTTCCCGAGGACATGCAGCTCTACTGTATGAACATATGATGATGGCATCCTCTCGGGTAAAATATTCCGGAGGTAAAACAGTCCCCCATTCAGATCTCCGGGCGAGGACTACTCAGGAGGATGTGATCATCAGGAAAGACAATACTGGCATTCTACGAGTCGGAGTGTGGAATGTTAGATCAGAGTAGGAAAATTAGAAAATTTAAAAAGGAAAATGGATAGGTTGAAGTTAGATATAGTGGGGATTAGTGAAGTTCGGTGGCAGGATGAACAGGATTTCTGGTCAGGTGAGTACAGGATTATAAATACAAAATCAGTTGAGGGTATCACAGGAGTAGGATTGATAATGAATAAGAAAATAGGAATGCAGGTAAACTACTATGACCAGCACAGTGATCGCATTATCATTGTCAAGATAGATACGAAGCCAACACCGATCACAGTAGTACAGGTTTATATGCCAACTAGCTCTGCCGATGATGAGGAAATCGATGAAATATATGAGGAGCTAAAGGAAATTATTCAGACAATTAACGGAGAGGAAAACTTAATTGTTATGGGAGACTGGAATTCGGTAGTAGGACAAGGGAAGGGAAGGGAAGGGAAGATAGTAGGTGAATATGGTCTGGGCAAAAGGAATGAAAGAGGAAGCCGCCTGGTAGAATTTTGCACGGAACATAATTTAGTTATAAAAAACACCTGGTTCAAGAATCACAAAAGAAGGTTGTATACGTGGAAGAGACCAGGAGACACCGGGAGATACCAGATAGATTTTATAATGGTAAGACATAGATTTCAGAACTAGGTTTTACAGTGTAAGACATACCCAGGGGCAGATATAGACTCTGACCACAACTTGTTGGTTATGAACTGTAGGCTGAAACTGAAGAAACTACAAAAAGGTAGGAAAATAAGGAGATGAGACCTGGATAAATTGAAGGAACCTGATGTTCTTAAGAATTTCAGAGGGAGCTTTAGGCAACAATTGACAGAAACAGGGGAAAATAAAACAGTAGAGGAGGAATGGGTAAAATTGAGAGATGAAATAGTGAAGGTAGCAGAGGACAAAATAGGTAGGAAGGCAAGACCTACAAAAAATCCTTGGATATCACAGGAGATACTAAATTTAATCGATGAAAGGAGAAAATATAAAAATGCAGTAAATGAAACAGGCAAAATGGAGTACAGAAGACTAAGAAATGAGATTGACAGGAAGTGCAAAATGGCTAAGCAGGAGTGGCTAGAAGGCAAATGCAAGGATGTAGAAGAATGTATAAATAGGGGAAAAATAGATACAGCCTACAGGAAAATAAAATAAACATTTGGAGATAAGAGAAACAGCTCTATGAATATCAAGGACACTGATGGAAAACCAGTTCTCAGCAAAGAAGGGAAAGCTGAAAGGTGGAAAGAGTATATAGAGGGGCTCTACAAAGGAAATGAACTTCTAGACAATATTGTAGGAAGGGAAGAGGATGTAGATGAAGATGAAATAGGAGATACTGTACTGAGAGAAGAATTTGACAGAGCCCTGAAAGACCTAAGTCAAAACAAGGCCCCAGGAGTAGATGATATTCCCTCAGAGCTACTGAAGTCTCTGGGAGAACCAGCCATGACAAAACTGTTTCACCTGGTGTGTAAGATGTACAAGACAGGCGAAGTACCCTCAGACTTTAAGAAAAATGTTATAATCCCCATTCCAAAGAAAGCAGGTGCAGACAGGTGTGAAAACTACAGAACCATCAGTTTAATAAGTCATCGTTGCAAAATATTAACACGAATTATATACAGAAGGATGGAAAAACTGGTAGAAGCCAACCTCGGGGAAGATCAGTTTGGGTTCAGGGGAAATGTAGGAACACGGGAAGCAATACTCATTTTACGGCTTATCCTAGAAGATAGAGTAAGAAAACGCAAACCTACATTTCTAGCTTTTGTAGATTTGGAAAAGGCTTTTGACAATGTTGATTGGAATTAACTCTTTCAAGTTCTGAAGCAAGCAGGAGTAAAATATAGGGAGCGTAAGGTTATTTACAACTTGTACAAAAACCAGACAGCGGTTGTCAGAGTTGAAGGGCATGAAAGGGATGCAGTGGTTGGAAAGGGAGTAAGACAGGGTTGTAGTCTTTCTCCGTTATTATTCAATTTGTACATTAAGCAAGCTATAAAGGAAAGCAAGGACAATTCGCAGAAGGAATTAAAGTTCAGGGTGAAGAATTAAAAACATTGCATTTTGCCGACTCTCTAACAAATGTAAATATAAATGGGGATGACTGTTCTAGGAATAGCCCCAATGAACTTACATTTTTATGAAGCCATGACATACTATTTTTGAAATCAAATATTATTGAGTATTTTCTTGTATTTATTATAATCCCACGACTGTGGACATTATCACTTTCGTGTGGTCGGTGCTTTGTGACTAATATGATGTATTCAATAGCCAATAGTAATCTGACTAATATGAGACTGCAGTGAAAGATATTCCAGTTTACTATTTTGTAATCTGCAACATTTAGTTATGTATGAGAGCAACCTATACAGTTTTCTGTCCCTAAAATATTCAACTGTATGTCACAGATTATTAAGATAATAGCATTTGTATCTGTTTTTTATTTCATCTTATTAATTTTATGCTTACTGTGGATGGTACAGACTTGATCATTGTGATAATATATTCTTGTTCTTAGAATATTATGGTTTCATAATTTTATATGTAATTTTTTTGTATAAAAAAGTTTACAATCAACTTTTTGTTTATCCTGTCTAAATAAAACTGAATTTTCTACCTACAATGCACTTAATTTTGACAAGGAAATTTTATGACAATGATACAAATAAATACCACACATCTCTTATGGGGAAGTGAAATCATAATATGTATACATAAATACTAAACTGAGATTCTAAGAAGACATGTATGAAATGATATGTTGACTAGAATGAGATTTCATTCATGAGATCCGGTAGTGTATGATTATTTGGTGTCTTCTAAGTGTTTGATATAAACACAGAAGAAATATGTTAGTGCAACTTGCATCTTTATGCTGCTGATAATTAAAGTAAATTGCATTTTTCACAACTCTGCCCCAATGAGTTCATAAATTACTGATCATATGCTTCACACTAGTGAAATATCATTTTATTTTATTTATGTCCACTAATTTAAAGTTATAATGATCAAGAAAATGTTTACCTTATACTGTTTTTTTTTTTTCCTCGATCATAACATTTTTAACTTATACTGGTTTCCACTCCCATGAACCACAGACATTGCCGAGGTGGGGTGGCTTGCGTGCGTCGGCGATACAGATAGCCGTACCGTAGGTGTAACCACAGCGGAGGGGTATCTGTGGAGAGGCCAGACAAACGTGTGGTTCCTGAAGAGGGGCAGCAGCCTTTTCAGTAGTTACAGGGGCAACAGTCTGGATGATTGACTGAGCTGGCCTTGTAACATCAGCTAATGTGGCTTTGCCACACAGCTGCTGCGAACGGCTGAAAGCAAGGGGAAACTACAGCCGTTACCTTTCCCAAGGACATGCAGCTCTACTGTATGAACATATGATGATGGCATCCTCTCGGGTAAAATATTCCGGAGGTAAAACAGTCCCCCATTCAGATCTCCGGGCGAGGACTACTCAGGAGGATGTGATCATCAGGAAAGACAATACTGGCATTCTACGAGTCGGAGTGTGGAATGTTAGATCAGAGTAGGAAAATTAGAAAATTTAAAAAGGAAAATGGATAGGTTGAAGTTAGATATAGTGGGGATTAGTGAAGTTCGGTGGCAGGATGAACAGGATTTCTGGTCAGGTGAGTACAGGATTATAAATACAAAATCAGTTGAGGGTATCACAGGAGTAGGATTGATAATGAATAAGAAAATAGGAATGCAGGTAAACTACTATGACCAGCACAGTGATCGCATTATCATTGTCAAGATAGATACGAAGCCAACACCGATCACAGTAGTACAGGTTTATATGCCAACTAGCTCTGCCGATGATGAGGAAATCGATGAAATATATGAGGAGCTAAAGGAAATTATTCAGACAATTAACGGAGAGGAAAACTTAATTGTTATGGGAGACTGGAATTCGGTAGTAGGACAAGGGAAGGGAAGGGAAGGGAAGATAGTAGGTGAATATGGTCTGGGCAAAAGGAATGAAAGAGGAAGCCGCCTGGTAGAATTTTGCACGGAACATAATTTAGTTATAAAAAACACCTGGTTCAAGAATCACAAAAGAAGGTTGTATACGTGGAAGAGACCAGGAGACACCGGGAGATACCAGATAGATTTTATAATGGTAAGACATAGATTTCAGAACTAGGTTTTACAGTGTAAGACATACCCAGGGGCAGATATAGACTCTGACCACAACTTGTTGGTTATGAACTGTAGGCTGAAACTGAAGAAACTACAAAAAGGTAGGAAAATAAGGAGATGAGACCTGGATAAATTGAAGGAACCTGATGTTCTTAAGAATTTCAGAGGGAGCTTTAGGCAACAATTGACAGAAACAGGGGAAAATAAAACAGTAGAGGAGGAATGGGTAAAATTGAGAGATGAAATAGTGAAGGTAGCAGAGGACAAAATAGGTAGGAAGGCAAGACCTACAAAAAATCCTTGGATATCACAGGAGATACTAAATTTAATCGATGAAAGGAGAAAATATAAAAATGCAGTAAATGAAACAGGCAAAATGGAGTACAGAAGACTAAGAAATGAGATTGACAGGAAGTGCAAAATGGCTAAGCAGGAGTGGCTAGAAGGCAAATGCAAGGATGTAGAAGAATGTATAAATAGGGGAAAAATAGATACAGCCTACAGGAAAATAAAATAAACATTTGGAGATAAGAGAAACAGCTCTATGAATATCAAGGACACTGATGGAAAACCAGTTCTCAGCAAAGAAGGGAAAGCTGAAAGGTGGAAAGAGTATATAGAGGGGCTCTACAAAGGAAATGAACTTCTAGACAATATTGTAGGAAGGGAAGAGGATGTAGATGAAGATGAAATAGGAGATACTGTACTGAGAGAAGAATTTGACAGAGCCCTGAAAGACCTAAGTCAAAACAAGGCCCCAGGAGTAGATGATATTCCCTCAGAGCTACTGAAGTCTCTGGGAGAACCAGCCATGACAAAACTGTTTCACCTGGTGTGTAAGATGTACAAGACAGGCGAAGTACCCTCAGACTTTAAGAAAAATGTTATAATCCCCATTCCAAAGAAAGCAGGTGCAGACAGGTGTGAAAACTACAGAACCATCAGTTTAATAAGTCATCGTTGCAAAATATTAACACGAATTATATACAGAAGGATGGAAAAACTGGTAGAAGCCAACCTCGGGGAAGATCAGTTTGGGTTCAGGAGAAATGTAGGAACACGGGAAGCAATACTCATTTTACGGCTTATCCTAGAAGATAGAGTAAGAAAACGCAAACCTACATTTCTAGCTTTTGTAGATTTGGAAAAGGCTTTTGACAATGTTGATTGGAATTAACTCTTTCAAGTTCTGAAGCAAGCAGGAGTAAAATATAGGGAGCGTAAGGTTATTTACAACTTGTACAAAAACCAGACAGCGGTTGTCAGAGTTGAAGGGCATGAAAGGGATGCAGTGGTTGGAAAGGGAGTAAGACAGGGTTGTAGTCTTTCTCCGTTATTATTCAATTTGTACATTAAGCAAGCTATAAAGGAAAGCAAGGACAAATTCAGAGAAGGAATTAAAGTTCAGGGTGAAGAATTAAAAACATTGCATTTTGCCGACGACATAGTAATTCTGTCAGATACAGCAAAGGACCTGGAAGAGCAATTGAACAGAATGGACAGTATGCTGTAAAGTGCATATAAGATGAACATTAACAAGAGCAAAACTAGGGTAATGGAGTGCAGTGTAAGAAAATCAGGTGATGTTGATGGAATTAGATTGGGAAACGAAGCAATAAAGGAGGTAGATGAGTTTTGTTACTTGGGCAGTAAAATAACAAATGATTGTCGTAGTACAGAGGATATAAAATGCAGAATGGCAATGGGTAGAAAAGCGTTTTTGAAAAAGAGAAATTTGTTAACATCGAATATTGATTTAAGCCTAAGTAAGTCCTTTCTGAAGGCATTTGTATGGAGTGTTGCCTTGTATGGGAGTGAGACATGGACGATAAACAGTGCGAACAGGAAGAGGATAGAGTCTTTTGAAATATGGTGCTACAGAAGAATGCTGAAGATTAGGTGGGTGGATCACGTAACTAATGAGGAGGTACTGAGCAGAATTGGGGAGAAAAGAAATTTCTGGCATACCTTGACTAAAAGAAGGGATAGATTGGTAGGACACATTCTTAGACATCAAGGAATTGTGAATTTAGCATTAGAGGGAAGTGTTTGGGGTAAAAATTGCAGAGGAAGACCAAGGGATGGATACAGTAAGCAGATTTAGACAGATGTAGGTTGCCGTTCTTATGTGGAGATGAAGAGGCTTGCTCAGGATAGGGTATTGTGGAGAGCTGCATCAAACCAGTCTCCGGACTGAAGACCACAACAACAATACTGGTTTATTCTTTTAAAGTGTATTCATGGTTTTATCTTTCACAATTCATCATCAAATGCTAACTGCAACTGCATTGCAGTGCAGAGCATGTACTAACAGCTTGACTACTTACAGTCTGATGTGGAAGTTCCTGCATGACACATGACTGCTTCGTCTTGCGACAAGTCCTGGTCAGTAACTGAGCATACATATTCAGGTGAAGGAGCAGTAACTATGCAGATATAACCATACGGATACAACCATACGATACTACACATGATCACTGACTATATTCTTTTTGCCAAATTGAGACAGAGGACGTATACAATGTGACACACCGGGCTTCTCCCCAGAAGGGTAGCACATGGCCTGATCACGTGTTCACTGTGGTGGACAAACAGACGGTGAGATGTCTGCTCAGTAAGAGGCTTAGCACATATAACTCTTTGGAAATAAGGAACAAAAACAAGAGTAAAGGTTGTGGTTATGAACACAATTATGTACTCATAGTTCTGAATGTCAGATTGTCAATCTTATTCCAGTCTTCTATGGAAGTAAGTACAGAAATTGCAGTGAATAGGCAAAAGAGGAAGTTTGATAGCTTACAGAAGAACTTGTCAGTAGGCACAATGGAGGATAATTATCGGATCGCTGTTAACCTGTAGCAGTCCACTGATGTTATAAGAATGGAAACAGTTAGAATTTTACTTACATGTAAGCCACCTACTAGTAATTTGTCACAGACACAAAGGAAGGCACTGAGAGACATCAACTCAGTTGAAAACATCATTGTGCTTTCTGAGCAACACTACTGTCGCAATGAAGAGTGAAGATTATCATGAAAAGATCATGGACATTTTGGGTCCCAACAATTACAAACAACTTCAGAAAGATCTGACACCAAATATTTTATAAATGATCAATCAATTAGTGAAATTGTCTTCTTTCTCTTCAGATGACAAGAAGCAACTTTATAAAACAGAAGCTTACTTGTCCAGACTCCATGGGTTACTGAAGGTGCATAAAAAGCTGGTTCCTTTTGAGACCTGTAGTCAGTACAATGGGCCCTCCCACCCATGAGGTAGCTACTTGCCTCATTGCTGCAACTATATGTTGGCAGAAATGATAGCCATATCAAGAATTCATATCACTTCATCGATATTGCAAAGGAATTAAGTGTGGACCCTAATGATATACTGCTCAGTTTTGATGTGGTGTCATTGTTTACCTTGATCCCAGTGAACGAAGCTATCACATGCATAGCGGATATTTTTCCCAGTGACATGATGGCATTATTCAGACACTGCCTCACAACAACTTTTTTCAATACAATAATTTTTTTTATGAACAGATTGATGAGGTGGCTGTGGGTAGTCCTCCTAGTCTGGCTGGTGCTAACTTTTTCATGTAAAACTTTGAATACGAGGCACTGCAGACAGCCAGATGGTATCATTATGTTGATGACACATTTGTTATATGGACTCACGGTAAAGAGGAACTGGATGCCTTTCTGTTACATCTGAATAATATCAGTCCTAGAATTCAATTCGCTATGGAAAAGAAAAGCAATGGTCAACTGAACTTTTTAGATGTGATGGTAATCAAACGAGAGGACAGATCATTGGGTCATAAGATATATGGGAAAGACACACACACTGATCATTATCTTCAAAAAGATTCTTACCAACACCCAAGACAAAAAAAAAAAAAAAAAAAAAAAAAAAAAAAAAAAAAAAAAAAAAAAATACGAGGTGCAATTAAAACATTAGTAGACAGGGTGCACAAAATATGTGAACCAGCTCACTTAGATGATGAAATTGAACACCTTAGAGTGACCTTTAAGAAGAATGGATATTCTGACAGGGAGATAGACAACTCGGATGGACGAGGAATGAGACCAACCCAAGGGAAAAGTTTTCCTACCATTTATCAGTAAGATCACTGATCATATTGGAAAAATTTTAATCAAGCACAATGTGAAAACTATTTTCAGACCAACCACGAAAATAAAAGAATGTTTAAGATCTGCAAAAGATAAGTGACATCCCCTGGCTACACCAGGTGTCTAAAATTCCTTGCAGTTGTGGACAAGTTTATATAGATACAACAAAAAGAAGTGTTAACACTTGTCTGAGCAAACACAAAAGGAACTGCCAACTCAGACATATTCGGAAATCGGCTGTAGTGGAACATGTGTATCAAGAAGGTGACCATGAAATAAAATTTAGTGAGACAACCGTCATAGCAAAGACATCGCATTATTGTGCGTGTATGTACAGAGAAGCTATTTAGATTTTTAAACATCACAATAATTTTAACAAAAAGAGAATGGTGTTACACTTTATAAGATCTGGATGTCAGCATTGCAGCAATAGCATGACAATCGATTAATTTCAGTCGAGAAGGTGGGCAATACCAGAGACCATAGCACAGCTGATGTCACATGATTGACAGTGGCACCCACTGTTTGGCTTATATATACAGTGCTCACTTGCGCTCTCATTGCAGTACGCCGCTTTACCTCGGAGGAGGCCTTCTGCAGCCATTTATTGGGACCATGTGTTCTTGACCTCATAGATTACCAGACTTGAACCCAATATTTTCTTGCAAGGATATTTGAAGGCGATTGTTCATCTCCTCCGTACCTCATGACATACAGTAAGTGATGAACAGAATAACAGCTGCCATAACTTATGTAAACACAGATACTTCGTATATTGTTTATGACAAACTTAGCTACTTAGCTATCATCTAGATATTGTGCTGAACTGGTAGACACACTGAGCATTTTTGATAAAACAGCTAAAACTTCAAAATTATTATGCAATGTACCCTTTTTGTGTTTTTATCAATAAATATGGAGTTTTAAAATCACATGATTCTTTTTGAAACTTCCTGTTTTTTAGTATTGGAACTGGTAATGGTAGTTACAAAATTAGTTGATTTGATTGATTTGTTTATTTTACTTTTACAATTTTCACATTTCTTAGGTAAGTGTTTGAATATGAAACTTTATATATATATATATATATATAGGGAAAGTTTCCCGGTGGGATAAACAAAAATAAAAATAGAAAAGAGATGACTTACCAAAAGGACCAGCTCGTCGATAGAAACAAATAAAATCACACACAAACACACATACAAGCTTTCGCCACCACTGGCAGCTTCTTCAGGAAAAAGAGGAAAAAAGGGGAGGAAAAAGGGAAGGATATGGGTTTTAAGGAAGTGGAAAAGCAGTCATTCCAATCCCAGGAGTGGAAGGACTTACCTTAGGGGAAAAAAAGGAAGGTAAACAAATACACACACACTGAGACATATCGAAACACAAACACACCTAGACACACACACACACATATATATATATATATATATATATATATATATATATTACTGCCTGTGCCCTTTCGCCTGGTAAGTCTACTTCATCTATTTTTTACGTATATTTTTCCTTTTAGGAATTTTTCCTCTATAATATTCATATATATATATATATATATATATATATATATATATATATATATATATATATATATATATATATATACGAATATTATAGAGGAAAAATTCCTAAAAGGAAAAATATACGTAAAAAATAGATGAAGTAGACTTACCAGGCGAAAGGGCACAGGCAGTAATAGCAACAAATAAACACACAGACACACACACACACACAAAAATGCTAGCTTTCGCAGCCTAGCTGCTTCATCAGGCAGAAGGGAAGGAGAGGGAAAAGGAAATGATGAGGGTTTTAAGGAAGGGGGTAAGGAGCCGTTCCAATCCCGGGACAGGAAAGACTTACCTTGGGGGAAAAAATGGAAGGTAAATAAATGCACATACACCCACACATTTACACAGACACAAGTACACTTAGGCAGACATACTGTAGAACTGTAGAAAGCAAAGAAGTTAGAAGTCAGACAGAGATGCCACTTGAGGCAGAGGCTCTGTCCAGAGAACCAAGGCAAAGATGTTAAGATGGTGGGTGGAATTCGAATTTAGCGGAGGTTAAGACCAGGTGGGCAACGGGAAGAGAGAATATGCTGAAGGGCTAGTTCCCATCTCCGGAGTTCTGAAGGATTGGTGTCAGTGGGAAGTATCCAGATAACCCGGACGGTGTAGCACTGTGCCAAGATGTGCTGGCCATGCACCAAGGCATGTTTAGCCACAGGGTGATCCTCGTTACCAACAAACACTGTCTGCCTGTGTCCATTCATGCGAATGGACAGTTTGTTGCTGGTCATTCCCACATAGAACGCTTCACAGTGCAGGCATGTCAGTTGGTAGATCACGTGGGTACTATCGCAAGTGGCTCTGCCTTTGATCGTGTACACCTTCCGGGTTACGGGACTGGAGTAAGTGGTGGTGGAAGGGTGCATAGGGCAGGTTTTACAACGGGGGCGGTTACAAGGGTAGGAGCCAGAAGGTAGGGAAGGTGGTTTGGGGATTTCATAGGGGTGGACTAGGAGGTTACGGAGGTTAGGTGGGCGGCGGAAAGACACTCTCGGTGGAGTAGGAAGGATGTCATGAAGGATGGATCTCATTTCGGGGCAGGATTTTAGGAAGTCGTATCCTTGCTGGAGAGCCACATTCAGAGTCCGCTCCAGTCCCGGAAAGTATCCGGTGACAAGAGGGGCACTTCTGGGGTTCCGTTGAAGGTTCTGAATTTGGGGGGATGAGGAAGTGGCTCTGGCAATTTGCTTCTGTACCAGACCAGGAGGATAGCTGCGGGATGTTAAGGCTGTTATCAGGTTATTGGTGTATTGGTCCACTTTCCTCGATGTCGACCTCCATCTATCCAACGGCCAACTACACACATCCGTCCACATCAAACCTACCAATAAACAACAGTACCTGCATTATGACAGCTGCCATCCTTTCCACATCAAATGTTCCCTTCCCTACAGCTTAGGTCTTCGTGGCAAACGAGTCTGCTCCAGTCCTGAATCCCTGAACCAATACACCAATAACCTGATAACAGCCTTCACATCCCGCAGCTATCCTCCTGGTCTGGTACAGAAGCAAATTGCCAGAGCCACTTCCTCATCCCCCCAAATTCAGAACCTTCAACGGAACCCCAGAAGTGCCCCTCTTGTCACCGGATACTTTCCGGGACTGGAGCGGACTCTGAATGTGGCTCTCCAGCAAGGATACGACTTCCTAAAATCCTGCCCCGAAATGAGATCCATCCTTCATGACATCCTTCCTACTCCACCGAGAGTGTCTTTCCGCCGCCCACCTAACCTCCGTAACCTCCTAGTCCACCCCTATGAAATCCCCAAACCACCTTCCCTACCTTCTGGCTCCTACCCTTGTAACCGCCCCCGTTGTAAAACCTGCCCTATGCACCCTTCCACCACCACTTACTCCAGTCTCGTAACCCGGAAGGTGTACACGATCAAAGGCAGAGCCACTTGCGATAGTACCCACGTGATCTACCAACTGACATGCCTGCACTGTGAAGCGTTCTATGTGGGAATGACCAGCAACAAACTGTCCATTCGCATGAATGGACACAGGCAGACAGTGTTTGTTGGTAACGAGGATCACCCTGTGGCTAAACATGCCTTGGTGCATGGCCAGCACATCTTGGCACAGTGCTACACCGTCCGGGTTATCTGGATACTTCCCACTGACACCAATCCTTCAGAACTCCGGAGATGGGAACTAGCCCTTCAGCATATTCTCTCTTCCCGTTGCCCACCTGGTCTTAACCTCCGCTAAATTCGAATTCCACCCACCATCTTAACATCTTTGCCTTGGTTCTCTGGACAGAGCCTCTGCCTCAAGTGGCATCTCTGTCTGACTTCTAACTTCTTTGCTTTCTACAGTTCTACAGTATGTCTGCCTAAGTGTACTTGTGTCTGTGTAAATGTGTGGGTGTATGTGCATTTATTTACCTTCCATTTTTTCCCCCAAGGTAAGTCTTTCCTGTCCCGGGATTGGAATGGCTCCTTACCCCCTTCCTTAAAACCCTCATCATTTCCTTTTCCCTCTCCTTCCCTTCTGCCTGATGAAGCAGCTAGGCTGCGAAAGCTAGCATTTTTGTGTGTGTGTGTGTCTGTGTGTTTATTTGTTGCTATTACTGCCTGTGCCCTTTCGCCTGGTAAGTCTACTTCATCTATTTTTTACGTATATGTATATATATATATAAATTACAGAGGGAAACTTTCCCGGTGGGATAAATAAAAATAAAAATAGAAAAGAGATGACTTACCAAAAGGACCGGCTCGTCGAGAGAAACAAATATAATCACACACAAACACACATACAAGCTTTCGCCACCACTGGCAGCTTCTTCAGGAAAAAGAGGAAAAAAGGGGAGGAAAAGGGAAGGATATGGGTTTTAAGGAAGTGGAAAAGGAGTCATTCCAATCCCAGGAGTGGAAGGACTTACCTTAGGGGAAAAAAAGAAGGTAAACAAATACACACACACTCAGACATATCGAAACGCAAGCACACCTAGACAGACATTTGTGAAAAGCAAAGAAGTTGGACAGAGATACCAATTGAGGCAGAGGCTCTGTCCACAGAACCCAGGCAAAGATGCTAAAGATAGTGGGCGGGAATTTGAGTTAGCGGAGATTGAGACCAGGTGGGCAACGGGAGGAAAGAATAAGCTGAAGGGCAAGTTCCCATCTCCGGAGTTCTGAAAGGTTGGTGTCGGTGGGAAGTATCCAGATAACCCGGACGGTGTAACACTGCGCCAAGATGTGCTGGCCGTGCACCAAGGCATGTTTAGCCACAGGGTGATCCTCATTACCAACAAACACTGTCTGCCTGTGACCGTTCATGCGAATGGACAGTTTGTTGCTGGTCATTCCCACATAGAACGCTTCACAGTGCAGGCATGTTAGTTGGTAAATCACGTGGGTGCTATCGCAAGTGGCTCTGCCCTTGATCGTGTACACCTTCCGGGTTACTGGACTGGAGTAAGTGGTGGTGGAAGGGTGCATAGGGCAGGTTTTACAACGGGAGCGGTTGCATGGGTAGGAGCCAGAGGGTAGGGAAGGTGGTTTGGGGGTTTCATAGGGATGGACTAGGAGGTTACGAAGGTTAGGTGGGCGGCGGAAAGACACTCTCGGAGGAGTGGGGAGGATGTCATTAAGGATGGATCTCATTTCAGGGCAGGATTTAAGGAAGTCGTATCCATGCTGGAGAGCCACATTCAGAGTCCGCTCCAGTCCCGGAAAGTATCCGGTGACAAAAGGGGCACTTCTGGGATTCTTCGGTGGAAGGTTCTGGATTTGGAGGAATGAAGAGGTGGCTCTGGTAATTTGCTTCTGAACCAGATCAGGAGGATAGCTGCGGGATGTGAAGGCTGTTATTAGGTTATTGGTGTACTGGTTCAGGGATTCGGGACTGGAGCAGACTCTTTTGCCACGAAGACCTAAGCTGTAGGGAAGGGAACGTTTGATATGGAATGGATGGCAGCTGTCATAATGGAGGTACTGTTGTTTGTTGGTAGGTTTGATGTGGACGGATGTGTGAAGTTGGCCGTTGGACAGATGGAGGTCGACATCAAGGAAAGTGGCATGGGATTTGGAGTAGGACCAGGTGAATTTGATGGGACCAAAGGAGTTGAGGTTGGAGAGGAAATTCTGGAGTTCTTCTTCACTGTTGGTCCAGATCATGAAGATGTCGTCAATGAATCTGTACCAAACTTTGGGTTGACAGGCTTGGGTTTCCAGGAAGGCTTCCTCTAAGCGTCCCATAAATAAGTTTGCATACGAGGGGGCCATCCTGGTTCCCATGGCTGTTCCCTTTAGTTGTTGGTATGTCCGGCCCTCAAAGGTGAAGAAGTTGTGGGTTAGGATGAAGCTGGCTAGGGTATTAAGGAAAGAGGTTTTAGGTAGGGAAGTGGGTGGTCGGCGTGAAAGGAAATACTCCATCGCAGCGAGGCCCTGGGCATGTGGGATATTTGTGTATAAGGAGGTGGCATCAATGGTTACAAGGATGGTTTCAGGAGGTAACAGGCTGGGTAAGGATTTCAGGCGATCGAGGAAGTGGTTGGTGTCTTTGATGAAGGATGGGAGACTGCACATGATGGGTTGAAGGTGTTGGTCTATGTAGGCAGAGATTCGTTCTGTGGGGGCTTGGTAACCGGCCACAATTGGCCGGCCTGGATGATTAGGTTTGTGAATCTTAGGAAGTAGGTAGAAGGTAGGGGTGCGGGGTGTCAGTGGGGTCATGAGTTTGATGGACTCGGGTGAAAGGTTTTGTAGGGGGCCTAAGGATCTGAGAATTCCCTGAATCTCTGCCTGGACATCAGGAATGGGGTCTTCTTGACAGACTTTGTAGGTAGTATTGTCTGAAAGCTGGCGCAGTCCCTCAGCCACATACTCCCGCCGATCAAGTACCACGGTCGTGGATCCCTTGTCGGCAGGGAGAATGACGATGGAATGGTCAGCCTTCAGATCACGGATAGCTCGGGATTCAGCTGCGGTAATGTTGGGAGTAGGATTAAGGTTTTTCAGGAAGGACTGAGAGGCAAGGTTGGAAGTAAGGAATTCCTGGAAGGTTTGAAGGGGGTGATTTTGAGGGACCTCAATCTGGCTAGGGCAAAGGCATGCTGACGGAGGGAATGTAGATAAAATTTGATGGGGTCAATGTAGGGTGACATGAGTAGTACATTGACCCCATCAAATTTTATCTACATTCCCTCCGTCAGCATGCCTTTGCCCTAGCCAGATTGAGGTCACACATTTTATTCATTCAGGCTTGCTTAACATTTGGCATCACCCCCAAGGGCCTCACACTGAAAGTTCCCATCTCTGGCTGTAACCCATCCTTTCATCCTGCCTTATACCAATTCCAAACAGAACAATCCACAGCCCTCACCCGCCTGATCCTTAACCTATACCTCAACTCCGCCAATGAACACACCTGTCAACTCCTATCCCTGATCAAAATCCTCAACCTTTCCACTCCCACATCCACACCTAGAGTTCAGAACATCCTTTTACAGGCCAACCGCAAATTGGAACAGCATGCCAGCCTCCACCTCAAAAAACTATCCAAACTCCTGGTCACCCACCTCCAGAAAGGCAATACTCTCTCCCTCAACAACCTCTCCAATAAACCACAAGCTCCTCTGATTGCACAGAAACCCAGTCTCTCCCATCTGCTCAATCTCCCACTTCCAGCTCCACTCCCCCCCAAACCTCACAATCCTAATCCACACAATCCTGAACCACAACATCCCAATTCAGTAGTCAACCTCTCCTCTAAACCTCTCTCCCAATCTGAAACCTCCGTCCTATCCAAAGGCCTCACCTTTAGTCCCACTCCCAAATTCAACCAAACAGCCCTTGTCAAAGACCTACTATCTTATACTCGTAGCCTTGGCTGGAGATATCACTTTGCCACGAGGAAAAATAATCCTACTCCTGATGATCCAGTTCCCCAAGACATCACTCAAATTGAACCCTGCCTGGAACAGTTCCGTCCTCCATCACAGCGAGACCCACCCGCTCTCCCTCAAAATCACCCCCTTCAAACCTTCCAGGAATTCCTTACTTCCAACCTTGCCTCTCAGTCCTTCCTGAAAAACCTTAATCCTACTCCCAACATTACCGCAGCTGAATCCCGAGCTATCCGTGATCTGAAGGCTGACCATTCCATCGTCATTCTCCCTGCCGACAAGGGATCCACGACCGTGGTACTTGATCGGCGGGAGTATGTGGCTGAGGGACTGCGCCAGCTTTCAGACAATACTACCTACAAAGTCTGTCAAGAAGACCCCATTCCTGATGTCCAGGCAGAGATTCAGGGAATTCTCAGATCCTTAGGCCCCCTACAAAACCTTTCACCCGAGTCCATCAAACTCATGACCCCACTGACACCCCGCACCCCTACCTTCTACCTACTTCCTAAGATTCACAAACCTAATCATCCAGGCCGGCCAATTGTGGCCGGTTACCAAGCCCCCACAGAACGAATCTCTGCCTACATAGACCAACACCTTCAACCCATCATGTGCAGTCTCCCATCCTTCATCAAAGACACCAACCACTTCCTCGATCGCCTGAAATCCTTACCCAGCCTGTTACCTCCTGAAACCATCCTTGTAACCATTGATGCCACCTCCTTATACACAAATATCCCACATGCCCAGGGCCTCGCTGCGATGGAGTATTTCCTTTCACGCCGACCACCCACTTCCCTACCTAAAACCTCTTTCCTTAATACCCTAGCCAGCTTCATCCTAACCCACAACTTCTTCACCTTTGAGGGCCGGACATACCAACAACTAAAGGGAACAGCCATGGGAACCAGGATGGCCCCCTCGTATGCAAACTTATTTATGGGACGCTTAGAGGAAGCCTTCCTGGAAACCCAAGCCTGTCAACCCAAAGTTTGGTACAGATTCATTGACGACATCTTCATGATCTGGACCAACAGTGAAGAAGAACTCCAGAATTTCCTCTCCAACCTCAACTCCTTTGGTCCCATCAAATTCACCTGGTCCTACTCCAAATCCCATGCCACTTTCCTTGATGTCGACCTCCATCTGTCCAACGGCCAACTTCACACATCCGTCCACATCAAACCTACCAACAAACAACAGTACCTCCATTATGACAGCTGCCATCCATTCCATATCAAACGTTCCCTTCCCTACAGCTTAGGTCTTCGTGGCAAAAGAGTCTGCTCCAGTCCCGAATCCCTGAACCAGTACACCAATAACCTAATAACAGCCTTCACATCCCGCAGCTATCCTCCTGATCTGGTTCAGAAGCAAATTACCAGAGCCACCTCTTCATTCCTCCAAATCCAGAACCTTCCACCGAAGAATCCCAGAAGTGCCCCTTTTGTCACCGGATACTTTCCGGGACTGGAGCGGACTCTGAATGTGGCTCTCCAGCATGGATACGACTTCCTTAAATCCTGCCCTGAAATGAGATCCATCCTTAATGACATCCTCCCCACTCCTCCGAGAGTGTCTTTCCGCCGCCCACCTAACCTTCGTAACCTCCTAGTCCATCCCTATGAAACCCCCAAACCACCTTCCCTACCCTCTGGCTCCTACCCATGCAACCGCTCCCGTTGTAAAACCTGCCCTATGCACCCTTCCACCACCACTTACTCCAGTCCAGTAACCCGGAAGGTGTACACGATCAAGGGCAGAGCCACTTGCGATAGCACCCACGTGATTTACCAACTAACATGCCTGCACTGTGAAGCGTTCTATGTGGGAATGACCAGCAACAAACTGTCCATTCGCATGAACGGTCACAGGCAGACAGTGTTTGTTGGTAATGAGGATCACCCTGTGGCTAAACATGCCTTGGTGCACGGCCAGCACATCTTGGCGCAGTGTTACACCGTCCGGGTTATCTGGATACTTCCCACCGACACCAACCTTTCAGAACTCCGGAGATGGGAACTTGCCCTTCAGCTTATTCTTTCCTCCCGTTGCCCACCTGGTCTCAATCTCCGCTAACTCAAATTCCCGCCCACTATCTTTAGCATCTTTGCCTGGGTTCTGTGGACAGAGCCTCTGCCTCAATTGGTATCTCTGTCCAACTTCTTTGCTTTTCACAAATGTCTGTCTAGGTGTGCTTGCGTTTCGATATGTCTGAGTGTGTGTGTATTTGTTTACCTTCTTTTTTTCCCCTAAGGTAAGTCCTTCCACTCCTGGGATTGGAATGACTCCTTTTCCACTTCCTTAAAACCCATATCCTTCCCTTTTCCTCCCCTTTTTTCCTCTTTTTCCTGAAGAAGCTGCCAGTGGTGGCGAAAGCTTGTATGTGTGTTTGTGTGTGATTATATTTGTTTCTCTCGACGAGCCGGTCCTTTTGGTAAGTCATCTCTTTTCTATTTTTATTTTTATTTATCCCACCGGGAAAGTTTCCCTCTGTAATTTATATATATATATACATATACGTAAAAAATAGATGAAGTAGACTTACCAGGCGAAAGGGCACAGGCAGTAATAGCAACAAATAAACACACAGACACACACACACACACACACAAATGCTAGCTTTCGCAGCCTAGCTGCTTCATCAGGCAGAAGGGAAGGAGAGGGAAAAGGAAATGATGAGGGTTTTAAGGAAGGGGGTAAGGAGCCATTCCAATCCCGGGACAGGAAAGACTTACCTTGGGGGAAAAAATGGAAGGTAAATAAATGCACATACACCCACACATTTACACAGACACAAGTACACTTAGGCAGACATACTGTGTGTGTATATATATATATATATATATATATATATATATATATATATATATATATATATATATATATATATATATATATATCCGGGATTGGAATGGCTCCTTATCCACTCCCTTAAAACCCTCATCATTTCCTTTTCCCTCTCCTTCCCTTCTGCCTGAAGAAGCAGCTAGGCTGCGAAAGCTAGCGTGTGTGTGTGTGTGTGTGTGTGTGTGTGTGTGTTTTATTTATTTGTGCTACTATCACTACCTGTGCTCCTTCGCCTGGTAAGTAATCTTCATCTATTTTTTATATATATTTTTCCTGCTAGGAATTTTTCCTCTATAATATTTATATCATAAACTTTATGAAATTTCACATGAAAAACTAATAAAAAAACAAAAGACTTATTTTAAATGTTTACTTTATCAGGAATTTGTTGACACTCTTAAGATTTTTTTGAATATGTAATTTTTCATTTTTATTTTATAAATATACCAGTACCAACAATGTACTTAGTTTCACTAATTGTTACTCATTTTATAAGGCTAAGTTAACACATTGTAATTGGTGCCCAAGCTAGACTCATTCAGCGATAGTTAGTCAGGCGAACGGCGTCCGAGTCTGACTTGTGCAATGCTAAAAAATTTGTAGCTGCCATTCACAACCTGTCCTCTGTTGGTAACCATGTAAAATGAAGAAGGAAGGTTCTCTGCATTGTGCTGCCATATAGTAAGTTGAGTTTTAACTAGTTGTGCGCAACAAAAGGACTTTGTATTTCCCGCTCTCTGTTGCGCAATGCTTTCGCCTGAAATATATTGCTTCCTGCCGAGTGTTTGTGCTCTGCATATTCTTGACGTGGCGTGTTTAGATGATGGCGAAATTTTCAATGTTTTGGAAGAGGAAATAGACGATTCTGGTTCAGAAGGAGATGCTGATTATTTGTAAGAAACAGATGTACACGTTTTTCTTTCTTTTTTTGGGAGAATACAAACATTTACTAAAAAAAATGTGTATCTGCAAATTTTAATATTTAAAATAATACATAAAAGAGGCCTCATTGTTTCAATTGAGACAGCAAACTCAATTATTGCATTTGTGGTTGAAATGCTGTAATTTTCGAAATACTTGTTAAAAACAGCAGTCCGGCTGTCCCATCCAGGGTGACTTACGCAATTTGTGAATGTGTTGAAGAAATTTAGAGGGCTGGAGTTTGAGGTGGACTGTAGAATGATTCTACTGCTGCTAACCTACATTTTGAGTAAAGACCACAAAGATAAGATCAGAGAGATTAGGACTTGTACAGATGCATACAATAATCCATTTTTCCCTCTTTCTATATGAGAGTGGAACAGGAAAGCAAGTGATTAGGATTGGTACTGAGTACCCTCCATCATGCACATTTGGGTGGACTGTGGAGTATGTATGCAGATGTAGTTCTAGATGTTGCTGTTGCTTCTTGTCAGCTGCTGTCAGTGACAACTGTATAGCAGTCTTTGTGGCAGTTTTGCAGCATATATAGTATGAGAAATGTACCATTGGTTAAGCAGTTTTTTGACACTATTTGATCGAGAGAGAGAACAGGTTACGTGACACAAAGGATGGTGTTTTGTTCCATAGTTTAAATTGTACCTTTAGTGAACTTATGACAATGAACAAAATTCAACTGCTAAGTAATCAATAATTTTCATATCATCATCCTGTGGTAAAATTAAATGCTAATATTTATTTATTTATTCACATTACTTACACGGTCATATTACAGTTTTATTTGAAATTTTTCATCTATAGAGAATTACATACACAAAAACTATGTACAAATACATACATTTAAAAAACAGAGAAAATACTATAATTGAATATCTAGATCTTTTAACCACTCTACAGCTCTTCTTGTCATCAAATGCAGCTCACTGAGTCCTCTAGGAAATTTCCGTAGTGCACACTCTTCAACCAGGCGCTGCATAGTTTGCACAGGAGTACCACAGTCACATGCTGGGGCATCTTTGTATCCCCATTCATACAAACAGACACTGCATCTTCCATGTCCTGTGTGGAATCGGTTCAGGGATGTCCATAGTTTTTCTGGGAGGACCAAATCCATTCACATGTTTTGTATGGTCAATTATAAGATGAGAGTTAATTGGAGGAAACTTTTTCCAAACATCTTTCCAGTCTTGACAGACATCATAAACAAGGAGCCCATCTTGCATTGGCCATTGTAGTTTTCTGGAATTGAGTCTGCTGGTAGGTATATTCTGCAGTTGATTGTATAGAAGTGAGTTCTTGTGAATGGAGCTCTTGTTACATATTCTAGATTAGTTCTTAAAGGCAAGAACCCAATCTAAAATGACCCCCAAGTATTTTGGGTATGGGTTATGTTTCAGGGGAACATTTTCGAAGACTACATTCAATTTGCAATTTGCCTTGCAGTGATTAAGGTGGTAAGTGTTTACCTCTGTTTTGGTTGGATTTGGCTTCAGTCTCCAGCTCTTGAAGCAGTCACCCATTATATGTAAATCTGTAGTCAAGGATTTGTCATATTCTTCCAGGTTTCTTGCTTGATAAGCTTGTCAGCAAATTGTATCCTTTCAGCTCTAGCATTGGGCATATCACTGGAATAGAGATTAAAAAGGCTTGGTGATAGCACAGAGCCCTGCAGTAGTCCATCATTCAGCCTTTGCCCTCTGCTACCTTTGTCTCCAAGAAATACTTGAAATCATCAATTAAATAACCACCTTTTGGCAGAGAATAACCTCTGCAAATTTAAGCAGCAGGCCATGGCACCATATGGTGTAAAATTTGGCAATAAGATCAACAAATGCTACTGCAGACTTTAATTTATGTTGTTAACTTGCTTCGCTGAAGGATGTTAATGCCAATACTTGCTCATAGCAACTGCAATTCTTTTGAAAACCTGCTTGGTGCAATGGTGTTGCTTTGTCAGTTAATGGTTGGATTCTGTTTAACAACATTCTTTCTAAATGATTATAGACTACACTCAGTAATGATATGCTAATAGGATTGTCTCAGATAATTGGCAATGTTATAGCTGCATATTCAGCTGTATATAGAAGGGTATATGTGCATTTAATTGCTTACTACTGAGAGCATATCTGGGACAGTATGTAAATACCTGGTAGAACAAACTTGTAAAATCTCACAGCTCTTACCCCCTACCTTAATACATTGTAGTCTAACCAATGATCTGCAATGTTTTTAAAATATAAGTAGTGTAGCCACAATGTCAGTATAATCGGTATGTTCTTTCCCTACTTAAAATACAGAAAATTTTATGCTCTATTTCTGGTTGAATACATTTGGGTTTATAGAACAAGCATAGAACAGCATACCTACTTAAAGCACGGCTATATTCTTTCGGGTTTACTGCAGTTATTTTGATTCTGAGAATTTGTTATAGACACAAACTAGGTGTACTGAGCTAATTTTTGTTGTGTTGGTGAAGAGGAATGGAGGGTAACATGTGACAGATCTGGTGATTGAGTGGTAAACAGATACTTCTCTCCATATTGTTTGATCCTCATTAAGTTTCTGATAGAAGGCATGTGTTCTGTGGAGATAGAATAAGTGTTAATTGTAGGACACAGCCAAAATGTCTCTTGAGTTTCAAGAACTGACATATTTTAGCATAAACAGCTTAGCTAGCAGACAATCCAAAGAAATGCAGGGATCACTGAAACCTCATCAATATACTGTCATAATAAGCAAATTTCCAACTTAGTAGAATCACAGTCATTTTTTTAATATCTGAAATTATGTAATGAGCATATTTTTACTTAATATAACTGGTTGTGGGGGAGAGCTACTGATACTTGCCTCTTTACACGCATTTGAAAAAGAACACAACAATACACTTCACACAAACCAACACAGTGATTTACATGATACTGATTGGTTATGGGTGTGGAAGGAAAGAAAATACAAATTGCATCCACTAGAACCTTAATGACTCTGCAGTCTAAAATACAGGGTGCCTCACGAAAGACCCTTGCCAGGCGTCTGCGAATCACATGGTACAGCTCCCTGCTGCCACCAATGCATCCGCTGGCCACGGCAGTGCCTGATTCTAGGTTCTATTGCGTGGGCACATACGCTGAGTTAAAGTCGAAAAAACTTTGCTATCTGAGTAACCTAAGCTTACATTTATTTACAGTAGATGTTCAAAATGATGTCCCTCCATGGAAAAAAAGTAATAAACTGGAGTGTGGCATGCAATTAGTATGAGGCAAATAATTGGGCCAATCTTTTTTCACGAAACAGTAAATTCTGATAGATATGTGAACAATATCCTGCATCCATTTTTTCAAGAACTTTCACCCAGAAAAAAGCTGTATGGTTATTTCACGCAGGACAATGCAAGACCACACATTGCCAATGCTTCTATGGCAGCAATACGAAGTGTTTTTGATGATAGGATAGTTGACTGGCGTTCTCATTCTCCAGATCTAAATTCCTGCGACTTTTATCTTTGGGGGAATGTTAAATGACAAGGTGTATGTAAGCAATACCCATACACTCGAAGAGTTGGAAGACAGGATTCGACTACTCATTTCCCAGATTTCGGCAGCCGAAATTTGTCGAGTGTTCGTAAATGTGTTCAAGAGATGTCAGGCTGCTCTTTCCGTAGAGAGACATCATTTTGAACATCTACTGTAAATAAAGATAAGCTTAGGTTACACAGATGGCAATGTTTTTTAGACTTTAATTCAGTGTATGCGCCCACGGCACAAAATAGACTCTGAAAATCGGGCACTATCATGGCCGGTGGCCGGGAGCCATACCGTGCGATATGTGGACGCCTGGCAGGCATCTTTTGTGTGACACCCTGTGTTCCATCATCCACGTTTTCAGAATTGAATAAGCTAATTAGATTCTTTTCCACAGTCTCAAAGCAACCTGTCCATTTTTAACAATAATAATCAGTTGTTGAAAACATAATACAGAGAAAAAATAATAAAGGAAGATGAATGAAAGAGAGAGAGACTGGTGAGGGTTATGAAATGGGGAGAGCAATGAAAAGTCACCCGGAACCCAGGTCAAGAGAAACTTACCATCAAATTATGGGTGATTTTTCCACAACTCTTCCAATTTCCGAAACTTTGAGAGTCTTTTTTCCTTCAACCACCTTTCTTTGCCTTCATCCTTTCTGCCAAAAGAAGCATGGTTTTTCCCTAGCATGTACATTTGCTTAATGTAAATTGAAAGGGATTTCTTCCAAATAATCATGTTGTTTTGTTAATGTGAATGATATACTCTAATGAGAATGGAAAAAAAAAAGAAAAATACAAAACTGAAATGAAATAACCAATTTATTGAGTATTCTAGGCCTATTTTATTCTTGAGAGTATAACATTAAATCTTGTATTAAAAATAAATGTGCAACCTCATTCGTACTTTGTATTGTAAGAATTATTATTTATTACATATTTTAAAATCAAATATATTGTGGAACAGTTCTGCACAATAAATATGTATGTAGCACATTAAAGTTGCGAAGATAGTACTAAAAAACTTAAGATTAAACTGTATTCATGTTATACAACATGCAAGTTGAAAAATCAACTTCCATTGCATGTTGAATAATATAATTATTTACAACCTTTAAAACAGGTGTTATATGTAAGTCTTAATTTTCCAAAAATAATAACAATTTCAGGATTTACATGTGCAAGAAATATGGATAAATTTTTTTGACAACATAGCCTAGCCATCTTAGCTAGTACTGTATGTCTTCAAATAATGTGACAAGACATTTCAAAATGGCTTCACATCTCTTGATAGAGTTCTTAACATATATTTAATTTTCAAACTATGACTGTATTAATAAGCTTAGAATTTTTCAATGATTTTTACTAATATCACATTTCTATATAAAACACATTTATACTGCATTAAATAAAAAATATCTGTGTTGTAATGCTTATTATATACTGTCAACAATTGTTTCACTCGGTGTCACTATCCTAGTGGACAAAATATAAATGACATACTGAAGTCACATTTTATCCAAGCTTTATGTTAGACTCATTTGAATTTATCAAGGTGGTTTAATATAGTTTCATTAATTTTTGGAAAGACACTGCACTTAGTATTCATCAGCTTCATCAACTTCTCCATCTGCTGAATCCACTCCCACTTCTTCATAATCCTTCTCTAAGGCTGCAAGATCTTCTCTTGCCTCACTAAATTCTCCTTCCTCCATGCCTTCTCCAACATACCAGTGAACAAATGCTCGTTTTGCATACATGAGATCAAACTTATGATCAAGTCTTGCCCAAGCCTCTGCAATGGCAGTTGTATTGGACAACATACAGACAGCTCGCTGAACTTTTGCCAGATCACCTCCAGGTACTACAGTTGGTGGCTGATAGTTAATTCCAACCTGTTACCAAGAAAATAAAAATTTAATTTAATTGTTTAAACATATAACTTTCTTTACACTTAATTAAAATCCTCAGTAATATGTAGAAAAACTCATACATCAAAATTTAATGTAAGGCTTATAAATGTAGCAATATTTATGCTGCTTTTATTTACTTCTTGCTCATGATTTACACTCAAACTCTTGTTAAGATTTCCTCTTTTTTCTTTTTATATTCTCTACATTTATTTATTTTAATTTGATTTTTACATATCATATAATGGTAATCAATTATGTCTGCATAAACATGCAAGTTACAAATGATTCCTTCTTTGTACTGGAGAGAGAGAGAGAGAGAGAGAGATAGAGCTTTTATTATTCTTCCTGATATCAGTAGGATAAATTTGCATCCTGAAGTTTTCATTATATTTATCTGCCACTCAGTATCACCTCTGTATGCTGAGTAGCAATCTACCCTTTTCTATCTTTTGTATGAAGATTAATGTCTAATACTATTTTTAATGTAAGGGGCATGCTCTAATGTACAATTGGCCCTGAATGTCCTAATCTGACCAGCATAAACAAGTTAAAATCTCTCTAGTGTTCTTTGCAGTCTTTTCCTTTTAAAAGATAAGTAAAATTACTGTCACTGAATTATGGTGTGAATTGATATGCATAACTTCTGAAATTGCTATTTATCTGTTACTTAAAATATTATGAGACTTATTAATTTTTTCATATAACATTTGAATCTGTCCAGGTGGAAGTATCAACAACATTATGATGATAGATTCAACTTAGTTTTCATCTTTTCAAAATATATAGTCTCACTAGAGAGAAAAAAATTATAACTGGAGCTGGCTATTTGTGGAATTAATGTTTATTTTTTTAAAATTTAAATCTAAAACTTTATCTTCAGAGGATCTACTCACCTTGAAACCTGTAGGGCACCAGTCAACGAACTGTATGGTACGTTTAGTTTTTATGGTGGCAATAGCAGCGTTCACATCTTTTGGCACCACATCACCTCTGCAAGAAACGTGTTTTAAATGAAACCCCATTTTCAAAAATGACTACAAATCGAGACAGCATATTTGTAGAAGAATAACAGCATTGTACTAGAATTTTAGTGCAACATTGTGCTCAATGCATCTTCTTTTGTAAGATGTGCTGCTTAATTCCCCAACTGACGGTCCGGATTTGGGCTACTGTGGTTTGTCTAAATTTCTTAAGTTAACAGTGAGAATGATTCGTGATTGCTTTGAAAAGGACATGGTCAGTTTCCTTCCCCATACAAGTCCCACTGGAACTTATTTTCTATCTATCTCCCTCCCTTACAGGAATCTTATTAACTGTGAGTGATGAATAGAAATCTGGCAGTTTACTTTCTGAACAATAAAGTTGTTAATTGGAGTACATGTATATTATTATATGTAGGTATACAATAGGTTTCCCATATCTCCATTTAAACAAGCTTATTGACTTACTTATTTTATCATATGTTTTCTTCATTCTTTCTGAAATTGTCAGTTGGTGATGACATATTCAGATAAGCAACATTTATTGCTATCACTTAAACATATGCATGTAATATGTGATTAATAAGTACAGTAATTATTAAGATAGGAAAAATAATTTTTATTTCATTTCATAGCTGTAAGCCCAGTATGTATTAAAATAAATATTTTTATCTCTCTCCTTCTTTTTTGTCTTTTACATGAATTAATAAAATCTGCTGTCCCACAGACAAGATCCACAACCATTAGGATCTCCTCAATATGGATGTATGGAAAAAATAGCTCATCTAATCCAATCTAAGATTTTAAGTGAGTACTCCACCAACACACTAAATTCTTAGGATATGCTGTTCAGGTAGTATCTCCTACATCCCCACAATCCCACTGACCTGAATCTTGTTTTTATACTGTTTACTCATCAAGTATTTACCCTCATTCCACTTTTACAAATCAGAAATATAATTTCTTCTTTAATTTTGTATATTTATTCATATTTTATCTGTATTTTGCATTCTGCGATAGTTTTCAGTCAATTCTGTGTTCTATCAGCTTGGTATTCTCAGGAAATGTTTACATATTCTTTAAAAGAGATACAGGTACAGTAGCTGGCCAATACTTACTTCAGATTGGTACTGCCAATAGCAACACACACAGACAAAAAAGGCACAAATGGTAATGAAACCAAATGTCTCCACTACCTTTCGGAAATGAGTATTTCCTTCTTCAGGCAGGAGAAGAGGAAAGAAGAAAGGTACAGAAAGGAAAGGTTACTCACAAACTAGGTCATGAGGTAGGTGAGTAACCCTTCTCTTCTGTTCCCTTTCTCTTCCCTCCTCTCCTATCTGATACTCATTTCCAAAAGCTAGTGGAAACATTTAGTTTTGTCACCATTTGTGTCTTTTGTGTGTGTTACTATTGGTGGTAGCAAACTAAAGTAGGTATGAATAAATACTGGTCTGCTACGCTATCTCTTTTAAAGAATATGTAAAGCATTTCCCGAGAGTAGCAAGCTGATAGGACACACAATTGACCGAAAATTGTTGCACAAAGTAAAATATGGATAAATGTACACAAGGAAAGAAGAAATCGAAACTTTAATTTGGAAAAGTGGAATGAGGGTGAATATTTGGGGAGTAAATAGTAATAAAATACGTTTCAGGTCACTGGGATTGTGGGGATGTAAAAGATGCTCCATGAACAGCATATCCTAAGAATTTAAGAGTGTTGGTGAAGCACTCAGTTAACATTAAATTGGATGAGCTAATTATTCCATAGATCTGTGTTGAGAAAATCCTCATGGATGTGGATTGGCAGTACCAAACTAAGGTAAGTACTGGCCAGCCACTCTATCTCTTTTGAAGAATGTTTTCATATCTCAGTAGAGAATTTATGTAAGATTAATCAAAATTCTTTAATGTACCTCTCAGTTGGAAAACAATTATGATGAGGTTAGGGGCTCATATCTAATTGACACTGAAGTCACTAGATGTGAAGCACAAACTCAGAATGTACAACAATGAAGAACAAAATTACCTGCATTTTCAGGGTTACCATTATAAGATTTTTCTTGAGGGATTTAGGGAAATTGCAGATTTCTCAAACCTAGTGCCTGATTGGAAATTTAATGCCATTCCTTCTAAATTTGACATTGATTTTTGTACCCACTATGCTACCTTGCTTCATTTGTTGCAACTGGAGATCTCTGTGCATCTGCCAACCTTCACTTTGCACAGCCACCTTTGCTATCCTTCTCATCTTTGTGCTTAATTTCCATCTTCCATCTCTAAGAATTTCCACTTTTATCTTTTGTGAGCATTACTGACAACATTGTGATCCTTTTTTTTTTTTTTTTTCCTGTTGCTTATACGACACAAAGATATTAATCTCTGAAGAGACCAGTGATTAGTCTTGGATACTGTTTCTGTATATAATATGACATTCAAGCATTGTTTCCCACCTTAACCATGTTTATTAACCCTTTGAGTTCCATGCCTAGTATTTATGTGCTCTTCAATTTAGGAAAGAATGCCATTCCAGCAATATTTCAAATAGAACATCTTAGCTAGTAGTGCCATGCACATTATACCATAAGTTTCATAGATCTCATAAAAAGTTATACCCAAAACAATATGTAATGGCATTTTCTCCGACACTGAACTGAAGGCAAAATAATGTTATGAGCACAACACTTAAAGTGCACCATTATCATGAGACCCCATATGACATAATTTTTCATTTCTTACATGACATAAATATGCTTACCTGTACAACATACAGCAGGCCATATACTTTCCATGGCGTGGATCGCACTTTACCATCTGATTAGCTGGTTCAAAGCATGCATTTGTAATCTCAGCAACTGTCAACTGCTCATGATATGCCTTTTCTGCAGAGATTACTGGTGCATACCTAGATTTATACAGACAATAAAAAGCATCAATAAATAAAATCAGAAGACTTTAATATATAAGGGACACTCAAATGAAAAATGAGACTAATGGAACAAAATAAGTAAACTGTTTATTATTTCAAAAATAGTTGTCATAATTATAAGGCAAGATTGCTAATACAGTCAATACAAGCTTAACTGGGTACTACAGATATCAGAAAATGCAAGGAGGAGGTATGGCTATATTAGTTAATGAGCAGATGTCCAAATAAAGTCAAAGTAATAGACATGAAACATTTAACTGTAGAAAGGAAATTTGAAGCTGCTGCTATTCAACTCTCATATTGCAAAGTGGTTGTAATGTCTGTATACTGTCCACCCTAAACAGACTTTAAAGACTTCCAGGACTACATGGGAGCTCTGCTGCCATCTTTACATAAATATAAGATGTGTAGAATATTAATCTTTGGTGATTTTAACTTAGATGTTCTTCTGAAAAATCCCAAGACAAGACTATTTTTAGACACTCTGAAGTTACACAACTTTTACTGCCTTAACGACAAATCTACCAGACAAAATGCCTGCCTTGATAATGTCATTGCAAACACATGTAAGACTGAGACTCACTTGAATGTCATTAAGCCATTACTATCTGACCATGATGGACTGCTCCCGAGACTGTCTGGAGCTGAAAACAGTCACATACATGAGGCAGAATCCAGGACAGTGAGACTACTGCATGATTTACGTATAAGAAATCTGAGAAATGGCTTAGTGGAATGTAGACTGAGTCAGCTGGTTCCCCACTTGATGTTTGTTGTGAATTCTTCACTTGATAGACAGCAGATTGCTGTAAATAGTGTGACAGAATAAACTGGGCTTGGGAGTAAAACATACGAAGAGGTGTATTTCCTTATATAATAATCCACATAGATTTTAAGGTAAAATTTAAGAAAATTAATAGCAACATTATTTACCTAGGATATTTATGACTCATACTGAATACCATTGACATACTTACGTTGCCAATGGAAAGTGTATTCGAGGATATGGCACAAGATTTGTCTGGAATTCAGTTAAGTCAACATTGAGTGCACCATCAAATCTGAGAGATGCTGTTATAGAGGAAACAATCTGTCCAATTAGGCGATTCAGATTAGTGTATGTTGGTCTCTCAATATCCAGATTCCGTCTACAGATGTCATAAATGGCTTCATTGTCTACCATAAACGCACAGTCAGAATGCTCAAGGGTTGTGTGGGTTGTCAGTATGGAATTGTAGGGTTCCACAACAGCAGTTGACACCTAAAACAACACACAGAAAGATGTTTCAGCTTACGGGTAAGTCTTTTGCATTTATTTTATGTGAAATGTTTTTAAAATTACATAACAGTCATTCTAAGTTACTAAGATAAAAATCTACAGGAGATTGGTATCAAAGACTTGCAATGTTGTTTTTCCACCCATAAAGAATATATTGTGGCATAACCACCTTAAACAATCAGAATAATCTAAGGGTGCTGAGGAAACTATAAAATAATGGTATAATGGGAAAATTGTTTAATGGCAAGAAAAGTTATAAAGGATTAAACTGGATTTTACATCTTTTAAAACTTAAAGAAATTTAGGTAAAACCAACTCTTCATGTCATTTGCAAAAGTTTATTAATATCTTCGTATTCCTAGGGAGGGAAGGGGGAGCGGCAGATGTCCTCTCCAACCCCCTCTGGTTTTGCCCCTGGAGTAATGCTTGTTCCACTAGATAAGCTCTGTCTAGGGCCTCTGTGATGCGCTTTATCAAGATCCTCATGTAGAGCTTGTCTTGTGTTAGCTCTTTACAAATATCCTGAAGTAGTTAAAAGAGTATGTCACCAAACATTCAGTAGAACAACCACATCCATTATCTGTGGAAGGTTAGTAACTGAACAGGAAAAGATGACTATTTCTATTGGTGTATATGTACCAAAACGTTATATTATCTCAGAATCAGTAGAGTGGCAGACTAATTATCAGGATTACCCTGAGAAGTGACCTGAATACTGAAGTTCACTCCAACTGATGATCAATTCATATACAGAAATATCCAGACAGATACTGAACGGTAAAAAAGGTAAAACTTCTCCTATACTCAAGGATAGTGTAGAACTAACACTCAAATTTAAAAAAAAAAAAAAAAAAAAAAAAAAAAAAAAAAAAAAAAAAAAAAAAAAATGTTTTTTTTTTTTAATACATGTCTGTCATTTGACTCTTTAGAATAATCACAATCATGACTCAGCCAAAAGCCATTCTGAAGTACTACATCAACTTGGAATGACATAGGTATCTGCGATGTCAAAAATCTTAAAACTGTTTAAAAATTTCTGATAGGCTTATGCCTTTTCATGTTGATAGGGCACTTGAAAGTGCTTGATGCTCAAAGCCTTGATTGTTAATGTGAATTAAAATAATTATTCCAAACAGTCAAATGGTGGATATTTCCACATAATGACTGTACTCCCCCATGGAGGGGGAGAGGGGGGGAGGGAATCAACTCGAGGAATCTTGCATTACCATTCTAGGCACAGCCATAGTGAAGGTGGTTTTCTGTTGCTTTGACACAAAAGCCTATGAAATATGACTTGTGTATTTGCCTTGTGTATGATTGTGGTGAGTGCTTCTACAGTTTACTTTAATGCTTGTGTTGTTATGGGCGAAGGAAAGGCAGAGAGGTGCATCAGACATACAGCTACCACTAGAAATTACTCAGCATGTCTGATATTTAGATCATACTTTTTTATCATAAGATAAAATGTACCTGTGGTGCTGGGTATATTGAGAATTCCAGTTTGCTCTTCTTCCCATAGTCAACAGATAGTCTCTCCATAAGAAGAGAAGTAAACCCTGAACCTGTCCCTCCACCAAAACTGTGGAAAACAAGGAAACCTTGCAAGCCTGTGCATTGATCTGAAAGCTTGCGTACACGGTCAAGAACAATATCAACAAGTTCCTTGCCAATGGTATAATGTCCACGTGCATAGTTATTTGCGGCATCTTCCTTTCCAGTAATTAATTGTTCAGGGTGAAAAAGTTGACGATATGTTCCTGTGCGAACTTCATCTAAAAACAAACAAGACAATTTATGGCGTCATCAAATGGAATTATATATTACCTAAACCAAATTATTTATACATAGCTACCCATAATATGTAGATTTATCATGTATACATACCAACAACAGTAGGTTCCAAATCAACAAACACAGCACGAGGAACATGCTTTCCAGCTCCAGTTTCACTGAAGAAAGTGTTGAATGAATCGTCTCCAGATCCCAATGTCTTGTCAGATGGCATCTGTCCATCTGGTTGAATGCCATGTTCAAGGCAATACAGTTCCCAGCATGCATTGCCAATCTGAACTCCTGCCTGCCCTATGTGGATTGAGATACACTCCCTCTGTAAAATAAGAAAGAAATCCTTAAGACAAACAATTTATATCAGAGGAGCAACATTTAATATTTTTTATTTTTCATAAAACTCTCATTACTGCAAAGGTCTTGATTGTTTGTATATGTTAGACTGGATGAAAGTTACATTTATATCAAACCTATGTCAGGTGAAAGAGAAAGTGCACCTGGAAAAACAGTGAAAACTACAAGTATAAAAATTTAACAAGTTTGTATTCAGTTAATATCACTTATATTACTGCATTTACTTAAAAAAGAGAAACTTTTTTGGTAACAGCAATTTGCTGAGAATGTTACTGTATGGTTATGTTGTCACCAGACCAGTCAGTTAAATCATTGAGGAGGTGAGGAAGTACTTGTTATGATAGTGTGTGTCTAGCTTTGAATGTTGGCAGTTTTTGTTCCTTAAGAATAGGGGTCTATGGCTGTATATATAAGCAAGCATTAATGAAACTAGGAAATTATGGAAATGTTATCAATACCATGTATGAGACATGAATCATTATGTTAAAAGGCAATTTTATAAAAGAAATGAGGTCCAAAATTCTTTAATTGTACTTCCGAAAACATCACTACTTCCAGTAAACATTCTGATAGGGCATTTAAATCTTCTTGGAATTTGTTGTATTGCATGAGTGGATTGCTTTGTTAAAAGTATGAATAATTATATGATAATATCTATAGTCTCTAGCCTTTGGACATGTCCAACAGAACAGACACCATTGACTGACATTACTAGACATAAATTTATGAATTGTGGGGCATTGCAATAAATACACTACCATAGTTGAAAATTTGTGTTAATTTATGCTTACATGGAATTCACCCCCCCCCCCCCCCTATATAAGCCACTGACTTGTAAACTCCTTGAAATGAGAGGCATCCTCTATGAAAATAGAGGGTGACTAAGCAGTACACATTTTCAGACTATTTCGGGCGATCCAAAATCTAAAAATGTTCAAATGTTTGTACAGCTTATGGGACTAAACTACGGGGTCATCAGTCTCTAAACTTACAAACTACTTACGAACTAGCTAATCCTAAGGACGGCACAAATATCCATGCCCGAGGGGGGGGGGGATTCGAACCCCCGACCGTAGTGGCCGTGCAGACCGTGACTGGAGCGCCTCAGTCCCCTCGGCCACCGCGGCCGGCGATCCAAAATCTGGCTTCCTGTTGAACAATCAACAAGTACATGAACAGAGGAAGGAAGGAAGCTTTGGGATTAACGTTCCATTGTCGTTGAGGTCTTTAGAGATGGAGCTCATGCTAGGAAATTTTAGTAAGGTAGGGGAAGGGAACGAATTCGGAAATATTGTCAAAATAACATTGGAATTGGCTATAAAGTAGCGCTAATCTGGAAGAAAATGTAACAACAAAACTGAAAAACAAAAGAATTAAAATTGAGCACCAAATCTGGATCTGGGAAAAAAGTAGCACAGAATCTGGCACACAATGTAGCACTAAATCTACAAATAAATAAATAAAATAAAATAAAGAAAGAAACACTGAATCTGGTAAAATATAGCACAGAAATGAGCAAGCGACGACATTAAAATCATCAAAAACGATAGTGGTATTGGCAAATTGTCAACACCAAAACTGGCAAATCGTTGTAACTGAAACACTGAAATTAGCCAGTTGGAGATCGAAATCGGCAAGAATGCGACAGTGAAATTCCAAGAAAGCGATGCTGAAATTGGCAAGGAAAAAAAAATAAATAAATAAATAAATAAAACGCAGACATTGGCTAGAAAACGGCTCCCAAATTCGCAAGAAAACAAAGCCGATATTGGCAGAAAAATAACGACGATATTGGCAGGAAAACAGGCCATTGAAATTAGCAAGTAAACATCACCGAATTTGGAGAAAAATAGTACCATAATTGGCTATAAAATGGAACTATTTTTCGTGTCCCTATTTACCACTGGTTTCAGACTGAACTCATGTGTTTTAGCAACCTAAAGGCAGGGCCGGCCCGCCCAAATAGGCAATCTAGGCAATTGCCTAAGGCGCTCCAATTTGGGGCGGGGGGGGGGGGGGGGGGCAAATTTTGTCGCGCGCGACGAATCTTAAGTGTGCTCGCGGTGCGGTTTACTTTGCTGCTGCGCTTCGGTTCCAGGAGCGATGAATTCCCGGTTACTACAGGGCAACAGGCAAGAAACAAGACGAAAGTCAATGTTACATGCATTCTCTTTGACTCTTCAGAATTTTAATAGTAAGCGTTTAATGATAAACGAGTAGCAGTTTGCAATTAATCATCCCGTGATCAAATCTGGCGATACTGCAATAAATTCAATTGACGTAAGATTTTATCAGATTAACAACCTAAATCGTGTATTAGGCTGTCTGTAGAACGTACATGATGCACAAAATAAAACTCCTAATGCTGTTCTTGAAGAATGTGTTAATTCGGAAGAGTCTCACAAAGACTCTAAAGTTATTGATGCTACTGATCTATGCATTTAATTACAAGCCGTTGCTAGCAGAGTACCCAATAATTCAGGGTCACAGGACGTTCTGAGTGATATTTGTAAAAATGGACTTATAGACATTGTAGTTAATTTAGTTACTGCACTAAGAGTGTTGCTTACTCTTCCTGTGTCTGTAGCCAGTGGTGAGTGCAGCTTCCCGAAATTAATACTATAAAAACACACCTGCGATCCACTCAAGACTCAAGAAACACTTGTGGGGTTGGCAACTTCATCAACTTAACGAGAGACAGCAGACACAATTGATTTATAGGAGATCGTCTCAGATTTTGCAAAAGCCAAGGCAAGAAAAATGAAATTTGTGTGACTCTTTTTATACTGAAGCTTATAATTGTATCAATTACTGTAAACTATCAACCAAAACCTTTTCAAAAGACAAAATATAAAAACGATGAAAAACTGCCATTGTTGTATAAAGGTGTATTACGAGTCCATTTTAATGGGGAAATATGTTTATGTAATGTATATGTTGTGATTATGTATTTGATCAAAAATATGCAATGTGTATTGAACATTGATGTTTTATTGCGATTTTATTACATGGGCGCTTATTAAAATAATTTGCCTAGGGCGCCGAATTTGTTCGGACCGGCCCTGCCTAAAGGTGTGATTGTAATAGAGAATGTAATTTAATTTTACTTAGGGTTATCATACTTCCTCTTTTTCCCGGACGCGTCCTCTTTTTGAAGCAAGAAAATGTGTCCGACCGGAATTTATAAAATTCTACAAAATGTCCTCTTTTTTGGGTTCCGAAAAATAAAATTTGTGTCACTGACGACAACGGATTCGCTCGCACTGCAGTTCCAAACTGTTCTCAACTATCACGGGCATACACAGAGAAATTGCCGTTCACAAGTTTGCTCTCCGCATGGGTCTGACAGTTGTAAACGATTCGTAACTTCTGTGCGAAGGAACCCGGTTGTCTATCATTCTGTTTTCTGCATTGTGTTCAAAAAATGTTCAAATGTTTGTTAAGCTTATGGGATTTAACTACGGGATCATCAGTCCCTAAACTTACAAACTACTTATGAACTACCTACAACTAAGGACGGCACAAATATCCATGCCCGAGGGGGGATTCGAACCCCCGACCGTAGGGGCCGTGCAGGCTAGGGTTGCCAGATTGAACCAGAGGCAGGCCCGGAGACCTGACGTGCCCCCCTCCCCCTTGGCCAATGACCCCCCCCCCCCCGCGATCAACTCCCCCCCCCCCCCCCCGGCGTGGCAGCAGCATCAAAGCTGCTCACATCAACAGCTGCGCCTTCGAAGAGTTGCCACTTGAGGCTCCGCAAACTGGTCACCAAGAAGAGCGCCAAATACCTAATAAACTTTTGCAGCCACTCTTTATAATTTTCTTCCTGCAACCATTCTTCACGGAACGAACTTAGATATCGTCTCTTCATTTCACTGTTATTACTCACTAATCTGAGTTAATGTAAGCTTGTCTGTTCACACACGATCCGAGTATTCCAAAAATTGCCGGTAAACTGATAACAAACAATGAACGAACGAACACAAATAATAGACGTCGCCAGTTGACACGTTGCCGAAACAGTGTTTGCTTAATAATGCGCTAGACGATTACTACCGACACAACAGCGAAGAGTTATCAGAGGAAGAATAGAAAAGTAGCGTTTTGTTACAATAATAAATTGAGATTTATATAAAGTTATTCATAATTACTAGAGAGGAGCCGGCCGGGAATGGCCGAGCGCACTGAGGCATTTTGCCACGGTGCGCGAAGCTGCTCCCGCCAGAGGTTCGAATCCCGCCATAGGACATGGATGTTGTGTTCGTCCTTAGTTTAAGTTACGTTAAGTTCGATGTAGATCGTCACTATATGAGCATAGTACTTAAAAAGCGTCGTAAACAAAAGTTAAGATGAAGGTTACATTCAAGCCCGGAGATGAGAGTCATTGGCCCGTAGACCCGGAGAATTCATTCCAAACCCGGGCACTCCGGGCGGCGCCCGGATATCTGGCAACCCTAGTGCATACCGTGACTGGAGCGCCTCAGTCCCCTCGGCCACCGCGGCCGGCTGCATTGTGTTCTCTGGTGTTGCTTTTGATATAGTTTGTGGTTTAGGTTAAAGCTGTATTGTGTGTTAAGAGATCGTAGGAAAGCTTTTCTTTTCTTTTCAAGTAAGTTACGAAAAATACAAATACAAAATGTCGAAAAGAAAGTCAGTGTTGAATGATGTGCTCTTGGAGAAATACGAATCATTCACGAGAGGAAGAAACTAACGTGAAGCGGAATGTTTGATTTGCCCTGCTGGAACGTACACATTTGTTGCAAACAAAGGTAAGTCGTATAAGTCGTAAGGGTTAATACTTGATCGTAAATATAGTTGGTTCAAAACTGAAAAAGACAAGAATGAGACAATCGAGTTTTGCGATGATGAATAAACTGTCAAGGTTCATAATATTTTGTTTAACAATAACCACACAAGGTTACTAATTTAGTTTGTAGTATTTTTACGTGGTTCATTAATAAAGTTGTAAATTACAGTACGTTAACAATAAAGTGTCATCTTTTTTATAGGAATTGTCCTCTTTTTTTGATGAAGAACATATGGTAACCCTAATTTTACTTTCTCTCTTTGTAGGAGGATTAAGGTGTACCGCTTTAGCCTTCAACGGGTGCTACAGACGCCTACGGAAGGCGTTCGTGTTAGATATGGATTAGTGAGGCGGTGTGCGCGGGTGGCTCGGGGAGCGATGCTTCAGTAGGGCAACAGCTGAGGCTCCGCAGTGCGTCGGGGGTCGTTGGCTGGCGGCGCTAAAGATGGCGCGAGATAGGCGCTGCTTGCCGGAAGGCAGAGGAGAGAGTGCCATTTGCATACGCCCTGTCTGCTGAGCGACGGCCAGCGGGCACGCGAAGCCGCCACACTGCCGCTGCTGCCGGCCGAAGGCTCCGGCGCGGCGCGGCGTCCGGTCACGACCCCGGGCCTCGCCGCATCCAGGTCACCTCACCATCGGCCGCTGCTGCCCCAAACCACTGCTATTAAATGCATTATGGAAATTACTTTCTAAAACTTACTGGATAATGAATGCTGTTCGTTCTTCCTTGAAAATATCTTCAAGAGCAGTTGGATAAGCTTATGCACATTCATTCATTCATTTCCGTGTCCATATCAAGTTTTATTTTTCCAATAGTTAGCCATCGCCACGGCTTTGTCATTGGCTTGTAGCAGGTCACTGAAACTGCAGGGCTCCGGCAATAGTCGGCAGATGTGCCTCGTCCTGAACCTCTCCGCATTCACAAAGAGCATCGTCATCGGTAGTCAGCAGGCCCCACCTGCGCAGATTAGTTTTACATCTGGGTTCACCAGCCCTCGTTCTGTTTAGTGTTCTCCAAACTGTATAGGGAATCTTGTTTTCAGGTGCCATTTCCTCCTTCGGTGTTATTGGCAGTCCGGTTTGTTCATTCTTACATTTACAGACTCTGTTATCTTCCTGCGAACCGTCAAGGACCTTAGTTCTTGCGATGAAGCTGTTTCTAGATTTGAGCCTCCGAGCCCGAGTGACGTGCCCGTTCAATGGGTGTCGGTAATAATTCTCTTTCTTTGTTCTCTCAACGTCTGCTGCCACCTGCCTTCTTATCCTGGGTGGGGCAATTCCAGCAAGGAGGTACATATTATCTGTTGGTGTGGGTCTGAGACAGCCTGTAACAATGCACATAGTCTCGTTGACACTTACATCGACCTGTTTAGTGTGGGCGGATGCATCCCATACTAGTGCTGCATATTCTGATGCTGAGACACATAGAGCAAGTGCTGATGTTCTCAGTACTGATGGTTGAGCTCCCCATTCATAGTTTGTCAGCCTGCGGATGATGTTATTTCTGGAGCAAACTTTGGCCTTCGTATTTCGGCAATGTTGTCTGAAGGAGAGCGTTCTGTCAAGTGTAACCCCAAGGTATTTAGGTGTTGGCCAGTGCTCTAGATTCTTACCCTGCCACGTAACGTCAAGATCGACTCCAGCATCTCTATTGCGTAGATGGAAAGCACATACTTGTGTTTTACAAGGGGTTGGCTTTAGGTGAATTGCATCGTAGTTCTTCAAGACCACTGGATAGTTTTTGCGATACTTCATCAAAACTGGATCCCTGGACAGCCACAGCTGTGTCATAAGCATATAAGAACAATCGTGTATCTTGAGGGATAGATTGGTCATTAGTGTACACATTATACAAGATCGGAGAAAGTACACTTCCTTGTGGTAAGCCATTCTTCTGCAGTCGCCATCTGCTGTTCTTGCCATTTAGAGATACATAAAATCTTCGATTCTGCAGAAGGCTACCAATAACCAGTGTCAGCCTACGGTCCCCTGTGAGATGATACAATTTGCACAATAACTTTCTGTGCTTATGCACATGAACTGAAAACATACCTTACTGTCCTTCGAAATAGTCACCTTCCATAACTACGCATCACTGAGCTCTGCGGTACACGTGCTGGAAACTTTGCACGAAGTCTTTGGGATGGTGTTCAAAAGCCTCGTTACGTTTCGTTGGATGTCAGGAATGAGTAGGAAGAATAAAAATTTTCACTCTGCAGCGGAGTATGCACTGATATCAAACTTCCTGGCAGATTAAAATTGTGTGCCGGAACCGGGACTCGAACCTGGGACCTTTGCGGAAGTAAAGTTGTGAGGCGGCATCGTGAGTCGTGTCGGGATAGCTCAGTTGATAGAGCGCTTGCCCGCTAAAGGCAAAGGTCCCAAGTTCGAGTCCCAGTTTCGGCATACAATTTTAATCTGCCAGGAAGTTTCATACGAGTAGGAAGAAGTCTGAATGATTCAGATCCGGCAACTATCGTGGATGTTCCAGTTGCACCATACCTCATTTTGCGTGGAACTGTTTGACGATATTGCTGGGTGTTCGCGAACATTGTCGTACAACTTCAACACCCACCACACTCGCCGGATCTGAATCCTCCAGACTTCTTCCTATTCGCTCGACGCATACTCACTTTGAAAGGAAATATATTTGACGATATTTCTGATATCTAATGACACGTAACAAGGCTTTTGATCACGGTTTCCAGGTCATGTTTCACACAGCTCTGTGGTGCATAGTTTTGGGAGATAACTATTTCGAAGGACAGGAAGGTAACTGTAGTTCATAGTTCATCTATTAACCGAACTTTATTGTCAGATGTTGTATATAGGATCTAGTCTGACGCGAACCGTTTTCTTCTTACTCAAAAAAAAATGTTCAAATGTTTGTAGAGTCTATGGGACTTAACTACGGGGTCGTCAGTCCCTAAACTTACAAACTACTTACGAACTAGCTAATCCTAAGGACGGCACAAATATCCATGCCCGAGGGGGGATTCGAACCCCCGACCGCAGTGACCGTGCAGACCGTGACTGGAGCGCCTCAGTCTCCTCGGCCACCGCGGCCGGCCTTACTCCAAAGGCGGTATCTTTAACCACACCGCCAATCTCACAGTTCGTGACGCAACACTCCTTTTATTGTTTATCTTATTAAGGCTTTTACAGCGGATGCGTCATTAGTTGACATTTTGTTATATCTCTTCAATGCGCCAAAAGCAGTAGTGGGGCGTAGACGATACTTTCAGGAAAGTTTTGCTCATGCGCAAGGTAAGATGCGGCAACTAGTTACATTGTCATCCATTCGGGCTAATTCGTGCGTTTCCGTCAGTGTCTAAAGTTCAAAGTTTGTGTAATTAAGGGACCAAATTGCTAACGTAATCGACCCCTAGCCTTATTACACACTACTTAAAATAACTCATGCTAAAGACAACTCTCTCTCTCTCTCTCTCTCTCTCTCTCTCTCTCTCTCTCTCTCTCTCTCTCACACACACACACACACATGCCAAAGGGAGCGCTCGAACCTCCGGCGGGAGCGGCCGCACAATCCTAGACATAGTGGCTCAGGTCACTCGGCAACCCCAGCATGGCGTCAGAAACCGATTAACATAGGAGCTGGAGACTTCACCATTGAAAACGTTCATGTTACTTGCGACGTTACCTCTCGCCCCTCCCTGCCCGTAGTCTGATTCAGGAAGATCAGAAGACAATCTGAACCTCAGCAGTGTCTGGGCAACGCTATGAGTGCTATCTGCTTCTCCTGGGATAACAATACTTTGAAATTGCATGTAAAATGATGATACGAAAATGAAACTAATAATGATAGTTTAAACACACAATAACACCTGCAGCTTTTCCCCCCCGCTGATCCAGTGGTTACAGAGGACGTTCTTCCACTGTGCCTTACACTCTCTTCTCTCTCACTCGTTTGCTCCTTTTTTGTGAGTGTATCGTTTCAATTCGTCAGTGACAAACTAATGACTCTCAAAAATAATACAAAAGAAATGAAAATGTTTTTCAGGAGAGTTCTGGTAATTCGCCTTGGATGACTTAGCACTTAATAAAAGGACGGAAAATAAAAAATGTTAACAATTTCTCAGTAATATTTGTGGAATTGGAGAAAACTTTTGACAGTATAAGATACAAGTAAGCACACAACTCTTATACTTTGAGATGGAAAAGTGACTGCTGTTGCGAAGGAACAGAAAATATTTCCAGTTAGTTGGTTAAAATAAATATTTAATTGTTTTTAAACCTGTTGGTCATCAGTCGCTAGACTTACAAACTATTTAAACTCTGAAAATAACACTAAGGACAACACACACACACACACACACACACACACACACACACACACACACACACACACACACACACACGCCCGAGGGAGGATTCGAACATCGAACGGGAACCTCCGCCTAGTCCATATCATGACGCCTCAGACAACACGGCTATTCCGAGTGGCCTTAGGTGGTTAAACCTGCTCTTCAATAGCAAATGGAGCTGAAGGTTCGGGTAGGAATTTCACTGACATCAGCATCAACATTCTTGGAACTGAAAAAAAAAAAAGTTCAAATGTCTGTAAATCGTATGGGACTTAACTACGGGGTCATCAGTCCCTAAACTTACAAACTACTTATGAACTACTTACGAACTAGGACGGTACAAATATCCATGCCCGAGGGGGGATTCGAAGCCCCGACCTAGTGGCCGCGCAGACCGTGACTGAAGCGCCTCAGTCGCCTCGGCCACCGCGGCCGGCTCTTGGAACTGATCACGTTATCATCCAGCCCTAAGGGAACAGTTCTGGTTGTATTACTAACCTAAGGACAACACACATACCCATGCCCCAGGGAGGACTCGAACCTCCACGGCGAGCAACCGCGCGCTCCGCATCGAGACGCTTTAGACCGCTCGGCTACTCCACCGCGGCACAGTCTCTACAGGACCCCCGTGCACTGAGCCCTCCACCCTTGGATTTTTGTAGGTCGACTGCATGTGCTCCATCATTCACTGTCTGTATTTCGTGTCGAATAGTGATCAGTCTACACAGTAAGACAATTGGACATTAGGACATGCTTGGCGCTTTGCTTCAAAGGAGTATCCGAATGATCTGATGGCGACAAACTCATGCTGCACATTCATCAATGCTCATACTTAATTTCTATGATCATCTGCAGTACTTCCGTAGTGAGAGAATCACTATGGCTGCTAAATTCTTATAACAAAGTAAATGTATAACAATCTTATTACAAGGCTCAGTTTTAAAGTAAGAACTGAGTTGAAATGAAGTAACAAAGTTTATTTATGAACGTAAATATATCTCAAACTACAATATGCACATTTTTTTCACTTTTCAACAAAATCACCATGCTCAATTTAACATTTGTCAAGTCTTAGCACCAGCTTATGAATCCCAAAATCGAAGATCAGTCAGCTGACCGTCACCCTTTTTTTCCTTCAGTGAAGTTTCTTAGTAACAAGGTGATAATCTACAGTTCTTGGAACTAGTTGAAAATTATGATGAAGGTCGTGAATATTGAAGCACCTATTTTGATCTGGACGGCCTACTGTCATGAACGAAGACTTGACACAAGAAGTTGATGAGGGAATTCTCTAAAACAGACGAAATAAAATTGTAGTCTGTATTTGAGGAGGCGGCGTAGAGAGCCAATAATTGAGACCCCCATCCTCACACTCGAGAATCGAAACGAGATTCCACCCGTGGGTGCCTCCCTGCAATTGGACGCTTCATCTCTGACAGTAACGCTTGCGTGGACTATTTATTGCCTGGTGTCACAACCTGCCATAGCGGAACTCTCTGCTTCGATTCCCAATAACTGCAACAGAGTTTCCTGTGTCGGCAGAGCAGAAGTGGGCCTTGTCAGGCCGATGGAGTAGCAACGTCAATAAAACTGTAGCGGCGCTGACACGCGATTCATCGCAGGGGCGTCAAATCTGAAGGCTCGTATCCGGCAGGGAATCACGCGAGACTTGATGGATATGTAGGAACCTCTACAGGAGGTTCTAAAGATTATGCTTTGAGCAAAGGGAACGGTACGCAGAAATGGAAGGTAATTTCGCTGCAGAACCTGTTACATAGATTAATGCACTTGCTCCTTGTTCACGCGTAAATCAGACGACGTGCTTCCGGAACTCAAATGGGAATCCCTAGCGGGAAGGCGACTTTCTTTTCCAATAGCGCTACTGAGAAAATTTTGGCAAGTGCCATCTAAGCAGTTCTGCTACCACCACCTTACATTTGGCTAATAACGGCAAAGATAAGAGAAATTAGCGCTCGAAAGGAGGCATGTACACAGTGGTTTAACCTCCAATCTTTAGTCCCTTGTCTTAGCACATCGTGGAGTTGCCACGTCACTAAACGTAATTCGACACCTTCGGAGTGTAGAGAAATGGTAATTTGGAAGGACCGTTGTATATCATCGCTTCGGGCGGCCTTTTATCGATATGTATAGAAGACGCGAGTATCGCTGTGTCGTATATCGAACACACGAACGTCGCTGTGTCGTAAGAAACAAATGTTGGCGGACAAATGAAAACAGATATTCATTTCGACATATATAAACAAATTAAATAATTACTGTTGTTGGGTACATATAAGAACCTGTCAACCATAGAGCAAGTATAGCATGTTTTATTTATTTTATGATCTGTATGAAATCTTCGGTTCATAAAGGTATTATCGTGGTATACGCTATTTCACTTAAAAACTGATCTGTAGCGTAGCCTCAAGAAGGTTAGGTTTAGTTTAAACAATTTTTTAAAACTCTTTTTATCTCCTATATCATAAAGGCAACGGATTTCACTTACGCTTGCGAGTAAACAAACTACATAGCATTCTGATGTTGCCTTGTTCGAAACAAATTCACACTACGCAACTATCGATAATCCGTCATTATCGATAGCAGGCCGTCCGAAGCGATATACAACGGTCCTTCCAAATTACCAGAGAAATTATTGTATTTGCCCTATTGTTCACGGAACCAGAGGCCTTTCAAAACCATACGAAGAAATGCGAAAGTTGTACCAAGCAGCAAACGGTATTTATGCTTTATTTTTTAGCCCTCATCTTTAACGACTTCATCTAGAGTGATCACGGGGAGGGTGGGGGTTCGGGGCGGGGGAGGGGGGGGGGACGTACTGCAGCATTGACACATGCGTGAATAAAACAACACTTGGTGTAGTAGGGGAGACTGGGGCAAGTTGACGATGTTAACGATTAAACATTTTTAATTAATTCATTTTTTAAGATTTTTTTTTTCATTGCAAGTCTCATTAGACTAGTCTTTTATTGCAATTTGTTAATTTTAGAAAGTAACGCAAAACTGTCATCCACGGGGCAAGCTGACAGATAATAAAACTGCAATGAATTTTTATTGTTATAAATATTAATACGTTGTTGTACATGCATCAACAGAAGTCACATACAAATTTCTCTCTTTCACCGTTTGAGCAGTTTTTGTGCCACAATCTAAAGAACATGCAAAACTGTATCCGGTTTCTGAAGGATGGTATTCATCATTACATCCAGGACATCGAACTAAAACTTCTTCTAAAGCGTTGGTTGATGACGCAAGTCTCTCTCTCTCTTTTTTTCTTTAAATCAGAAGTGGAAAACGTGAGTTTCCTGGTAAAACGTAAATTTATTGCCTCCCAAGCCTGCCGCCTTTTTTGCTTTAGAAGTTGTCCCATTTTCTGCGCTTCTTTCTGCTGTAAAGTACCTTTCATAGGCGTGCGTGTTAAAACATTAGCACATTGTGAATTCTACGCTTCCTCATGTTTGGTTTTTCTTTTGTCAATGGTTTAAAGTCAAGAATACTTCTGCATAATTTTGGTTTATCCGGATAGGAACTTCTTGAAGTTTTTCCCCAACCAACTTGCCTCGTAAGACACTGCGACGCTTTAAAAAAGCATGACATACAAGTACACAGTCTTTATGAAAAGCACATTGTTTAAGTTACTCATGTATGACAAAGTGTAAGACAATATCTTTACTGTTAGTCTGAGAAGTCTTAATTCAGAGATGTAGAAAATGACAATATGCCACAGAGAATTTTCGATCAGAGTATAGCAAGCAGTGTTGCCAGCCTCTGAAGCTCGAAAGTCCCATCCAGGAATTCAAAATGTCCCTTTTCAGCGTAAAGTGCCCCACGGAAAAAAAAACCTCCATCTAACATACAGCCATGTTCAAAATCTTTTATCTACGAAATGAGGCCGCGCGACCCTCGTACCACTTCCGTGCGTCATTTGCGAGGTATTGAGAGAAGCCGCAAATCTCCAAAAGTTCTTCACCGAATGTTTTGAAATTTTGACACAGCTTTCTACTGGAATAGAGCAACAATGAGCTACGTTAAAACTTCGTTGCCAACTGCCCATACCACTGACAGTTGCGTACTTACAGAAAAAAAGTAGTTGTTTGCTTAACGTCTATCGTTGCTCTCGCAGTGGGAAGCGAAGTGACGGGGGGGGGGGGGGGGGGGGGGAGGCACACTGTTACCACTAGAGATGGGATAATTGAAACATCTGACGGTTTCGAAACCAATGAAACCGTACCATCTGTGGTTTCGAAACACTATTTCGGAACCATGAAACCTTGAAGCAATGTATGTTTTATCTTGAAATCTTGGTTCTAGGACGGCAATATTTTTCACTATGTGGACAAGGGTACATACAAGAACCTGTCAACCATAGAGTATATATTTACTTCTTGGTCTGTACGAAACATGTTGATAAAGATTTTCTCCCGTGTTGATGTTGCCATCATAGTCACACGAGGCCGCTGGTATGGTAGGTAAAAGTTTACTCCGCTAGGAACTCACAGAGATGGATCATAAATGCTACTTTCTATACATACTAAATAAATTATAGGGAATAAAGGGCACACTAAATAATCACAAATAATGCTATGGAATTACAAAAATGGCCGCGGGGACTGAGGCGTTTCAGTCACGGTCTGCACGGCCACTACTGTCGGGGGTTCGAATCCCCCCTCGGGCATGGATATTTGTGCCGTCCTTAGTCTTAGTTAGTTCATAAGTAGTTTGTAAGTTTAGGGACTGATGACCCCGTAGTTAAGTCCCATAGACCATAAAAACAAAAAAACAATAAATAAATAAATAAATAAATTAATTAATTAAAAAAATAAGAGACAAGTTCACCACTTCTACGTCTTGACCGTTACACCACCGCCGCAATTCCTTTAACATAACAGTCGAAAAATTATAACGATTGGAGGTAACATCGTTTTTACTCGTAAGAAACTAACTCTTTAACACGAGATTAAATATGCGATGTACCCTTGTTCGTATAAAAAATGTCATTTCAGGCTTCATGTTGTATCTTATTAAAAAAAAAAAAAAAAAGGAGTTTCACTCGTGTTTTTAATATGGTAGACAAACCTAGAATTTAAGTGGTTATTTCAATGCAAATAGTGAACGTTGGTTTATTGTTCTTTTACATTTATAAAGCAGGCATTATGTCATTTCGGAATACAGCAGTCTCTTGCAAACGAATCTTGATTTCAGTAATCATAAGCTGCAGACTCACGAGTGTCAACTACTATTTGACACTCTCTTCAGTAAAATGAAACACCACATTTCGATACCATTAGTCTGTTCCGCCTTTCTGCATTAGTGGTTTGAAACACCGGTGTTGTGAAACCGACACGAAACCGTGAAACCGACATGAAACCGTGAAACCGACAGGATGAAACGGTTTGTGTATCGACAATCGACCGCGAATGTGATCCGAAACAGAACGGAATGAAACCGCATGGTTTCGAAACCGTGAAAGATGCCGGTTTTGAAACCCTGAAACTGTTGTGTGTATCGAAACCTGGTTTCGAAACCATGAAACCGTAGCCAACTCTAGTTACCACAGTCTAACATATACAGTCACCACACTCCCACAGATTTTTGTTATACGCTGCGATAGCAGCGCTCCAATCGGCCGGCAAGCTACGTTTCTGAATACAGTACTCGCACTTTTTCTTGGCCCCTGAGCAGAGTACGCTGGAGCGGAAGTTTGTATTCGGGTTGCAGCGCATTGGCTGTTACGACAAGCCCCGCCCCGTTCTCGCAGTGCAGCCAGCTTTTACCGCGTAGCTTACTGCTTTCAAAAGAGATGGCTTAATGTTTCGCAGAAGGGGCACGAAATTAAGCATAGCTTTAATGTGTAGTATACTTCAACGTTCGAGTAGTCGAAAATAAACTTATTTGTACGAATTATGAACAATATAACTTACCGAAATTACGAGATGCTCATTTTTACAAATAAGAGAATAACTCTACAAGAACAATACCAGACACGAATCAACAGTACACAGTGGCTACGGCTCACAACTCTGTTACGTCGGCAAGGTTGGCAGAGATTGTAAACATTCCGGAGCTGCCCGAGCTCAGCCGACATCCGCCGATCACACAGGGGCCAGGAAATAGTGCGCGAACTGTACGATAGTTGATGAGTGCGAATAGTATCGTTTACATTGACTTCAGCATACTTTTTACATTAGGGAACGTATGTAGTGCCTTATAAATAGGTAATAATTTAAAAATAGCTTCCCATATGTCTTTCTTAGGTTTCATAAGATATCCGATAAGGTACGAAACGGTATATTACAGGACAGTTAATTTACAATCATCCTGTAACATACATGCTTTAAATGAGTAATTTCGTCTTCTATTCAAAATAAAAATGCCTAGGAAACACCAGGAGACACGCCCTTTAGCAGAGAGACGTCAATTTATACGCAGGAACGTTAAGTATTCTTCATTACAATTCCAGCAAAATCGATGAGGGTGGAACACAAAAAAAGTATATAGAATGCAATAAATACGTAATTTAACTTACCAAATCAACCATCACAGCTGTAGCTGCAGGAAAAACGTCACAGATGTGGCAATATAACGATAAAAGCAACCACACTGTTTTCCAACAAAGAAGAACCCAATTCCACAATTGTTGCTACTCTGAACCACAAACGGCAAGAATCATCAAAACATTGGTTTTTTAAAGCTAAAGTAATTACACTGAAAAGAATGTGCACGTATAAGAAAGACGAGTGACGTGTAAAAATGTGAGAATCATTAGACTCCATACCGAATTGATACACGTCAAAAACTGGCTGTCATAGTAAAACAGACCATAATAGAAATTTATTATACCATTATCTTTATATGCAACTTACTTTCAGCGGAATAAGCTGCAAATATATACATATTCGTAAGTATTTGTTCATGGCAGAGTTGTTCTTTATTCCATTGAATCATTTAAATGAGGCTGTTTTTACATTAATTTCCGTATTATGTTTGTCTCTCGATATCTAATAATGCTTGTAACGCGAAAATTATAGTAAGTATTTCGTTAATTACGTACAAAAGCGCTTATAAACAAACATAAATACTTCGGCAGCTTGCCCACCGCTAGGAGCACTAGTGACGCAGCAATTGTCAGTTGGTAACAGCTTTTATAGCAGTGAGTGTCGTGACTGTATATGTTAGACTGTGCTGTTACTTTGAGTCATTGGTATTGGCAGCTCAGTAGCGTCGTTTCGTTGCTTAGCGACTGAAGGCAGCCAGCCAATGAGGGACAGAGGTTGTATTGCGGATCTAATTGATCTGAAAAATTCCCCTACTACTCGACACACTGAAACGTCTCTCGCAATGTAATTTTAGACTCGGTATAACTGACATTCAGTGATGCATTGTTTATCCGGGGATTCGACAATGTTTTACATGTGTGTCTCTTTCATAAATAATGGTGCATTTGTGAATAAATATAAACTGTTACTGTACAATGGGTATTCATCTTGCCCCGCACGTCAACTTTCCCCGGTCTCCCATACCCTGTATTATTATGTTCTCTTTTTCCAACTTATTTGTAATTATTTTTCTATTTTTTAAACGAAAAAGAGTTACTCATACAATACAAAGCAAGGCTCAAGCAAAATTTATACGACACATTGTTTTTACAAATCTGTAAAATGAGCAAAGACATATCCGAAAGCCCTTGTATTGTTTTAAAACTTGTAGAAGGAATTGCAATCATTAAGTAAATCACTTCGATTGTGGCTCTAAACCGACTGGCAGCAATGTAAGTGCTGTTGTTTAATTTCTGTTTCAGTACTCTGAATAATAATTTAAATGGAACATAAATGCTGTATCGCCTTCATTTTAAGATACCTAATGTCATTAACTACATCAATTTTTTTTAACATCTTCAGAAACAGACCTTCTCTCCGTGCATCTGATATCGACGATTGGTGTAGCGCACGATACATTCAGACGGTTTTACCGCCTGAATGTAAATTTCTTTCGATAGATACTGTCCTCTATTTGTTGTAGAACCTGTAAATTGTTTATAGTTCTATCCGATGCTATATACAGTATGTCTGCCTAGGTGTACTTGTGTCTGTGTGAATGTGTGGGCATGTGTGCATTTGTTTACCCTCAATTTTTTCCCCCAAGGTAAGTCTTTCCTCTCCCGGGATTGGAATGGCTCCTTACCCCCTTCCTTAAAACCCTCATTATTTCCTTTTCCCTCTCCTTCCCTACTGCCTGAAGACGCAACTGGGTTGCGAAAGCTTGCGATTGTGTGTGTGTGTGTATTCATTTATTTATTTGTGATGCTGTCACACCTGTGCTCCTTCGCCTGGTGAGTAATCTTCGTCTATTTTTTTATATTATATATATATAGTCATCAGAGCAATTGAAGATTACACACTGCCACACCAAGCCGTACTATTTTCCTGGCTTTGGCTTGGACCACAAATTTAATATTGCAAATCATTCAAAAAGTTTTAATTCTAATGGAGATGGAGGAGGTTCGGAGATATAGGAAGTGTCAATCACTACGTTTACAAGCAAAACTTCTTCTGGAAGACGAAAACCGAATTTCGTGAACCGTTTCTCGCTATCGTTTTTACATGCTGCCTGTAATGGACGTCCTAGCGCACTCAATTTGGTTGCCGCGTTCGACGCAGAGTATACCGTGCTCACGGTTGCGATTCCTTTGCGGGGATGCTTGTACACTGTTGGTCGAGCTGATCTCTAGTAGTTTACGAGAGTGACTCGGGCGTCCGATCCTTATTATCGTGAGTGCACTCGTGCTCTCCCGATAATCCATTTGTAGTCTGGGGCATCGTCCCAGAGATAAATTAAATTGGTCCCAATCCCCCAGTTCCGACCAAGGTTTTCGGGAGATTTTCCTTGGTTGTAAGGCGTATGCCGGAACTGGTAAGCCCCTCCCACTTATTCCCAATTGGGATCCCCCCTTTGCCCCACTATCAGCTTGTCTGATAATTGGCTGAATAGAACCGCGGCTCTTTATGGGCCGGATCTCAACTCCTCGGAGTGAAGGAAAAGAAAAAAAAAACCACTCAATTTGGTGGCAGAAAAATAGTTCCTGATTTAATCGCTTTTTTCATCTTTATTTAAATACACAGATTCATGCTCACTCTCATATTTATACTTTTATTTCACGGTAGAAAATGTCAATTTGTTCATATGAGGCGAATATTCTTAACAAGAAAACACAATCTGACAACCCAAGAACGTTTCAAATCGGTTGCGTTTACGTGGCCACGAAAATCGATTGTAAAACTGGAAAACGGCTTTACAAAAGTGGATTTACAGACTCAATTTTGAAGTGTTTACATGACCAAGCATAAACGAATTTGGGAAATTGGTTTACGAAATCCGGTTTTGAGAGCCGATGTAAATGGGGAGCATAGCAGCTGATGACCACTACAATACATACGGTCTCATACTCTGAAGTACCCCGAGAGGAACGCCACCACGCTCAATACTGATTTTAGTGCACCAACAGGACGTCGTGTTTCGACTAAGACTGTAGGAAACAGGCTGCAGGACATGCAGCTTCACTCCCGACGTCCATGGCGAGGTCTAATTTATCACCAAGTACCACGCAGTGCGGTACAATGGGCCTAAACAGCATGCATAATGGCCTTGTCAGAATTCACAGATGAGACTCTGCCTTCAACCAGACAATCGTCAGAGACGTTTTATAAGGCAGCCTGGTCAGCCCGATCGTCTTACACACACCGTCCAGTGAGTTCGGCAATGTGGTGGTTCCCTGATGTCTTGGGGTGGCATCATGTGGGGCCACCGTACGCCACTGGCGGTCGTTGAGCCAATCAAACGGCTAACGGTAGAGGCAGGAGAGGTATGACATGCTTCGACGTACAGTACAACCATATCGGCAACATTTGGGAGAGAGACTAGTCTTAATGGACGTCAAATGTAGCTCTCATCGTGCTCATTTGAGAATTCGTTCTTTTATGATAACATCGCAAGATCAGAATGGTCAGCATGTTCTCCAGACATGAACTCTGACGATCATGCCTAGGATGCGCTGAAAAGCCATGGTTTTGGATGCGACAGCCCACGAACCACCCTGAGAGATCTATGCCGAATCGTCAGTGGGGCAATCTGGACCAATAGTCCATAAATGGTCTAGTGCACAGTAAGCCACGACGAATGAAGGCATTCATCAGTGCAAGAGGACGTGTCGCCGGCTATTAGGAGTACTAGTGTGTGCAGCAATATGGCATACAATTATGTCTAGGTTATTTTAGTACATCTTGTCAATTACAGTTTTGATGACTAATAAAGAGAACTGAATTGTTGTTTTTGTTCATCTCTATTCCATTTTCATGTAAAGAGACACTCAGATTGGCAGAGTAAGTTGTAATTTGCGGCTGTTTGCTGATGATGCTGTGGTGTATGGGAGGGTGTCGTCTGTAACTGACTGTAATAGCATACAGGATGACTTAGACAAAATTTCTAGTTGTTGCGTAAAATGACAGCTAGCTCTCAATGTAGAAAAATGTAAGGTGATGCGCATGAGTAGGAAAAACAATCCTATAATGTTCGAATACAGCATTAGTAGTGAGCTTCTTGATGCTGTCGCGTCGTTCAAATATCTAGGCGTAACATTGCAGAGCGGTATGAAATGGAACGAGCATGTAAGGACAGTTGTGAGTAAGGCGGACAGCCGACTTCGGTTTATTGGGAGAATTTTGGGAAGATGTACTTCACCTGTAAAGGAGACCGCGTATAAAACGCTTGTACGACCACGTCTTGAGTATTGCTCAAGTGTTTGGGAGCCGCAGCAGATCAGTTTAAAGGAAGACATAGAGGCGGTTCAAAGACGAGCAGCTAGATTTGTTACCGGTAGGTTCGACCAATGCGCGAGTGTCACGGAAATGCTCCGGCAACTCAATTGGGGATCGCTGGAAGAAAGATGACGTTCTTTTCGTGAATTTCTGTTAAGTAAATTTAGAGGGCTGGAATTTGAAGCTGAGTGTAGTACGATCTTGCTGCCGCCTACTTACATTTCGCGTAAAGATCGCAAAGACAAGATAAGAGAAATTAGGGCTCGTACGGAGGCATATAGGCATTCTTTTTTTCCTCGTTCAATTTGGGAGTGGAATAGGAAAGAAAATGCCTAGTAGTGGTACAGTGTACCCTCCGCCACGCACCTTACGGTGAATTGCGGAGTATGTATGTAGATGTAGAACCCCTAGAATCGTAGTGCTGCAACCAGTGGCGTAACCAGGATTTGAATCTGGGTGGGGGTGGGGACTCATTGTTAAAAATAAAGCCTATTATTAATGGTAAAGGGTTCTTATCATTCGTTATCAGAAATATAAATTTTCCGATGTTTGTTTCAGAGGCGCCGACTTTTGAAAATCAGTGTGGGTGCTCTATATCACGGGTCACAAATGTTCGAAACCAACTCTCCTGAAAACTCATGTTCATGCACTTTTGAATGAGCAATACTTGATAAAAGTAAACAGGCAGTTGCCTGACCTTTTAAAGGTAGAAGGAAGAAGGAGGAAGAAGAAAAGGAAAGCATGGCTGCATTAGGACACTATAATAAAGCGATCTAATTGGCCGAAGTGGATATTTCGATAGACGTAACACCCCAAAACTTCTACACGACCAATGAAATAATTTTTCACTGTACACCGACGTGCTTCAGGATGAATAAAGCTAGCACAGTGGATAAAACACGGACACTCATTACTACTCACTTGGGGAACCGCGTACAAAACTGATCATTTCTTTCACGTATGAAATATCGTCTCTCGCTATCGTCACGTTTTGCATTGCCTCTTGAGTCATAAGGTAGGTTTTGATTTTTCCCGATTTTTTTAAATTTATACAATTTTATCTTCCATCCCAATTTTATGTGGGTGCTCAGAACCTCCAAAATATCCTGGGGAGGGGGGGGGGGGGGGGACGAGCCCCGGAGCAGCCACGGAGTCGGCGCCCCTGGTTTGTTTAATTAACATGAGACTCTATGTGTGAAAATGGAACTAAATTAGCACTATTGTTGTTCGTAGTTATGGCGGCCTTCATAAGATTCCACTCGGTGGCACCGTTGACATGCATATGAACAATCGGCTCGTAACTTCAGCATAGCAGTAACAATACCGGCAGCATCATAGCTGGTCGCGACGGCATAAAACGGTCACAGTAACAGCAGCACACGTTCTCAGTGGCGGCATCACGTTGGCGATCCAGTGTCACGTTCACTTTTACTTGGAAAATTACAGTTACGTTGTCATTTATTACATGTGTACTATTTCAAATTTCCGGTGCCGGCCTATTTAAAACAAAACAATAAGAAATATTAAAATAGAAAAAATTGTTGGGAGGTGTCGGGGGGGGGGGGGGGGACACTTCAGCCCCATCAGCGCCTTTCCCTCCCCCCTCCTGGCTGCGCCACTGGCTTTAACCCTTGATGTGTCTACATTGATGGGATATTTAAAACGGCCTCCAGTATTGCCACTTGTTCTATTCAGCCTCGTATATTTCCTTGTTGTTGTGTTTCTTGCTGTGTGCTGTGTTATGTGGTAGGCGTGCGTCTGTACATGTTAACCGAAAGATAACACAAGTTTAGTAATGCATGAGGTATTTATTATAATTAAATGAATACTCAAGTTAGTCTACAATGACGGCTGATAAAGTTTGTTTAAGTCCTGGTTCACAGTTCTTTGATGTCTCCAAACTGTCAATATAGAGACAGAGGTGAGGCAATGTTCCGCATAGCGTGACACTTTATCGTAAATCGGATACGTGTATCTGCTGGATAGTGACACAGGTAACTCGAAGCACTCTCGTGAAGAAGACGTTCTACATCTTCATCTACATAGATACTCTGCAAATCACATTTAAGTGCCTGGCAGAGGGTGCATTAACCACTTTCATAACTTTTCTCTACCGTTCCATTCTCTAATAGCGCGCGGGAAGAAAGAACACCTAAATCGTTCCGTTTTCGATCTGATTTCTCTTATTTTATTGGGATGGTCATGTCTCCCTAAGTAGGTGGGTGCTAGCAAAATATTTTCACATTCAGAACTAAAAGTCGGTGATTGAAACTTCGCAAACAGATCACGCCGCAATGAATAACGTCTTTCTTTTAATGATTTCCACCCCAATTCGTGCAACATTTCCGTGACGCTTTCCTCCCCGTAACGTGATAAAACAAAACGAGCTGCCCTTCTCTGAACCTTCTCAATATCTTCCGTCAGTCCCACGTGGTGAGGGTCCCACAAGGGGCAACAGTACTCCAAGAGAGGACGCACAAGTGTGATGTAGGCAGTCTCTTTGGTGGAGCTGGTGCATCTTCTAAGCGTTCTGCCAATGAAACGTAACCTTTGGTTCGCCTTCCCCAGAATATTTTCTATGTGTTCTCTCCAGTCTCTATGAGCCGGCCGCGGTGGCTGAGGGGACCGAGGCGCCCCAGTCACGGTCTGCACGGCCACTACGGTCGGGGGTTCGAATCCACCCTAGGGCATGAATATTTATGCCGTCCTTAGGATTAGCTAGTTCATAAGTAGTTTGTAAGTTTAGGAACTGATGACCCCGTAGTTAAGTCCCATAAGCTATACAAACATTTGATTTGAAGTCTCTATGACATGAAGCACATTCTCTATGAAGACTAGACGCATTCTGTCTACAGGCCGTATGCGCCGAGTATTTAATTATGCGTCGGCCAGTCACGATTGACCCACGCGATAGAGTTCGTATTGCGGGATTGCTGGAACTCGGTCCAACTGTTGGCTTTCCCACGCGCCTATCGATGCGGCTGGTTGCCTCAGAATACGCGCTACTGCAGTTCTGAACTGGCACGGAGTGGAACTATTTGTGACGTAGCTTTCTCCACAGCCGTCGGTGTTTCCTAAGAACTTGAACTTTGAAAAAGCCAACGTTTATAAGAATCGCGTTCCTTCTGAGAAAGAGTCGGAGGCAGCGACCCCGCACATGCTGTTGGGAAGACAGGCAGAGGTCGATAGCGGGCTCGGCGCCTGCTGGCGCACAGTGTGTGGCGCGGCGTGGCGCGGTGTCAGGCGGCCGCATTGTCCCACGCCTCCCCCTACCCCTTACCCCCACCTCACCCCACCATCACTACAAAAGACGGCGGCCGTGCCCGGCACCGCCGGCCACCCTCGCCTTGGCCGTGACCCCACCATTCGCAGGCCGCTGGCAAATTTTCTTTATGCCGTCACTCTGCATTACCTGCACACGTCTTTCTCGAGAGTAATTAAAAAAAAAAAAAAAAAAAAAAATCCAACATTTTCTCTCTAGTGGATTGAAACACTTCAAAGACATCTTCTGTACTCTTATTAATAGACTTCCGCATAATAGTTCGCGATCTGGAGCGCTCACTTTAGTTCGCGGCTCTGCTGCGAACTAGTTCGTTCTTTTAATCCGTCCGCTCCCAGTGATGGCTGAGCGGCGTGGTCTGCGCATGCAGCTGGAGGAAGAAGTTTCCACATCTAGCTGCTTCATGCGCTTGCTGCGTGAGCTGCTAACGATAGCACGCAGACCAAAAGAAACAGATTGTGGATAATTTCTCGCGTTTAATCGACTTGCAAAACTTCGAAATCGATTTTCTCGAGAATTTTTGAGAGCTGTGTCGAATTGCTATGGCTGGTTGTTGTTTGTGTTCTGAACTTCTCGTACCATAAATATGAAAAAAAAAATCTAAAATCAGATACCAATATGGTCTCCTTGTTAGTTAAAGATCTATCTGAAAAAAAAAGGACAGCAATTTAAGTGCAATCAATGGGTTGCTCTTAATAAGTAGTCTTGTGTAGTTCGCGAACGAACTAGTTCGGAAGAGCGTTCCCACAGGCGAAATACGCGAACTAGTTCGCAGATCCCTCGACTCTTAGTTCGTCCGCTCCTTTTCCGAAGACTGGCGGGGAACAGCGAGAGGACGCGAGAGCGCGCAGCATCGCGTGATTTGTAGGTAATGTTCCTTCAATGACCTATTAAATAAATAAATAAATCAATTTTAAAAGTAAAATACTACGAGTACTTTGTATGCATAGTAGTTGAATACCATTGTATCACCCATTCGTGTAAATAACTGGTTTATTTGCTCAAGTATTTGATGTCTAATTGCCCAAAAATACGGGTAATAGCACACGCTTGGGCAACACTGATCATTATATAAAAAAGGTGTCACAACAGAAGAAAGAGCTCTTTTAGTAGCGGCAGCAGAAGCCAAAAAGTTCGTTATCTCTATATCTTGGCCTTATGGAATTTATTAGTCAGATATTGTAGTGTGCAGAAGACTTCAAAACAGAAATTTTGTAGCACTGGACTATCTAATCTAGCAGGCAGACGCTCACCTCGAAATGGCTCTCATCAGCAGAAGGCAAACGTGATTTTTAATTCTGCTGCGCGTCCTCTCGCAATTGCCCGTCGGTCTTCGGAAAAGAATCCAACGAACTAAGAAACGCGATGCGTTTGGCACAATAGTTCGCGACCGGTAACGCATGTTTTAGTTCGCGACCGATTGCACATTAGTTCGCGACCAATCGCGAATATTGTAGTTCACGACCGATCGCGCATGTTTCAGTTCCTCCCGACCGATCGCGCATATTTTAGTTTGCGGCATATCGCGCATATTTTAGTTCGCGACCGGTAGCTCTCCTTTTAGTTCGAAGCTCGGCCGCGAAGTAGGTCACTCTTTTTAGTACGTCCGCTCTGTTTGGCTTTTGCTACTGCTACTAAAAGAGCTCTTTCTTCTGTTGTGACACCTTTTTTATATAATGATCAGTGTTGCCCAAGCGTGTGCTATTACCCGTATTTTTGGGCAATTACACATCAAATACTTGAGCAAATAAACCAGTTATTTACACGAATGGGTGATACAATGGTATTCAACTACTATGCATACAAAGTACTCGTAGTATTTTACTTTTAAAATTGATTTATTTATTTATTTAATAGGTCATTGAAGGAACATTACCTACAAATCACGCGATGCTGCGCGCTCTCGCGTCCTCTCGCTGTTCCCCGCCAGTCTTCGGAAAAGGAGCGGACGAACTAAGAGTCGAGGGATCTCCGAACTAGTTCGCGTATTTCGCCTGTGGGAGCGCTCTTCCGAACTAGTTCGTTCGCGAACTACACAAGACTACTTATTAAGAGCAACCCATTGATTGCACTTAAAATGCATTTTTTTCCAGATAGATCTAACAAGGAGACAACATAGATATCTGATTTTTTTCATATTTATGATACCAGAAGTTCAGAACACAAACAACAATAAGCCAAAGCCATTCGATGCAACTCTAAAAAATTCTCAAGAAAATCGACTTTGAAGTTTTGCAAGTACACTTAAGTTGCTGTGGTCTTCAGTCCACAGACTGGTTTGATGCAGCTCTCCACGCTACCCTGTCCTGTGCAAGTCTCTTCATCCGAGAATAGGTTCAACAACCTACATCCTTTTGAATCTGCTTACTTCGATTTTTACCCCACACACTTCCCTCTAATGCTAAATTGAAGATTCCTCGATGTCTCAGAATGTGTCCCACCAATCTATCCCCTCTACATCTACATGGGAAACTCTGCAAATCACATTTAAGTACCTGGCAGAGGGTTCATCGAACCACCGTTATACTATTTTATCTCCCATTTCATTCTCGAATAGCGCACGGGAAGAAGAAACACCTGAATCTCTCCGTTCAAGCTCTGATTTCTCGTACTTTATTCTGATGATCATTTCTACCTATGTATGTGGGGGTAAACAATATATCTTTGCATTCGGAGGAGAATGTTGGCGATTGGAGTTTCGTAAGTAGCCCACGCCGCAGCGATAAGCGCCGTTGTAATGATTCCCATCTTAGATCCTGTATCATTTCAGTAACACTGTCTCCCCTGTATCGTAACAGTACAAACCGAGCTGCCCTTCTTTGGACTCTTTTGATGTCCTCCGTCAAACCCAGCTGATAAGAATCCCACACTGGGCAGTAATACTCCAAAAAAGGACGAACAAGCGTAGTGTATGCAGTCTCTTCAGTAGTTCTGGCAGTTCTCTTAGTCATAATAGCCAGAAACTCCTTTTGTCTCCAATTCGGTTAAGCACCTCCTCATTAGTTACATGATCCACCCATCTAATCTTCATCATTCGTCTGTAGCACCACATTCCAAAAGCTTCTATCATCTTTTTGTCTGGACTCCTTACCGCCCACATTTCACTACTATACAATGCTACAATCCAGACAAATGCTTTCAGAAAGGACTTCCTAGCATTTAAACTAATATTGGATATTAACAAGTTTCGCTTCTTCAGAAACGCTTTTCTTCCCATAGCCATTATGCATTTTATATCTTCTTTACTTCGGTCATCAGAAGTTATTTTGCTACCCAAATAAGAAAACTCATCTTCTACTTTTGTTGTCTCTTTACGTTATCTAATTACTTCAGCCTCGTCTGATTTTCTGACGCTACATTCCATTATCCTTGTTTGAACCTTGTTGATGTTCATCTTATACCCTCTTTTCAAGACACTGTCCATTCCATTCAATTGATCTTCCAGATTTTGCGGTCTCTAACAGAATTACTACGTCGTCGGCAAACCGCAAAGTTTTTATTTATCCTCCCTGGATTTTAATACCCTCTCCAAATGTGTCTTTGCATTGCTTACATTTACAATAATTAAAGCAATTGCGACGTCTGTCGATGCAGCTCAGGTGGTCTAGACCCACAACCATATGGTCGGTGGCTCGAATCCTGCCATGAGAATTTTTTTTAGTTGTGTTCTAATAGTTTTATAATTTTAATATCTAATGGTATTTTATACGAAAAATGCACATATTTTTTATTCGTGATTTTCTATATTTCATAAAAGGTTATAAATAATGATGGTTTCAATCAAAAGAAATGTAAGTTACATTTTTTACAGTATTGGTTTCACTATTATTTGACGACAGTAGTCTTTGATTGTTTAGTTTGTGAAGAGCTGCGACGCTGTTTTCGGAATGTCGTCTCCATAGCTAACCTACTCAACTATCGATTTAGGCAACGACAAGGTGTTCAGCTCATTTACATACACATAAAGAATAAGACACCCCGGCATAATAGCCATGCGCACTGAGGCGCCCTGCTGCGGTACGTGTGGCCGTTCGTCGTCGGTTTTTCGAGTCCTTCCTCGGGCATGGGTGTTTGTGTTGTCCTTAGCATAAGTTACTTTAAGTTAGTGTAAGTAGTTTGTAAGCCTAGGGACTGATGACCAACGTAGTTAAGTCCATTAGTTGTTGAAATATTTGAACAAAAACTAACACAGCATACGGAATTAGAGATTCCAAAATGTTTTATGTAACTGAATTCGTAAACAACGAAAAAATATTTGTCACAGCGCGATACGAACCACCGACTCTGTCGATGCGAATCCAGAACGCTACCACGTAAGGTACAACGACATACTCTGCAATTTCTGTAAGTGTTGGTACGTACGTGCACTTGCAAAATTTCGAAGTCAATTTTCTCGAGAATTTTCGAGAGTTGCGTCGAATGGCTTTGGCCGATTGTTGATTGAGTTCTTAACTTCACGTAGCATAAATATTAAAAAAAAAAAATTCTAAAATCCGATACCCAAGTGGTCTCCTTGTAAGTTCAGGGGTATTTCTCAAACATTCGGACCACATTGCAGTCTGGTCAGAGTTGGTCAATGCCGACCGCAGTTGCATCCACTGAATGTTTACATATCTGTATTTTTGTATACGTATGTCTATACTGGTTTCTTTAGCTCTGCAGTGTAAAACTCGAATCGAACTCGCTTCGGATATTTGCCGAGTTCGGATTTTCTCTGCTTACTAATCGTCTCAATTTGCATCCCAAGTTCATTTTTTTTAACCCCAGCTCTCTCCACCATGCAAAAAATTTGGCGACTCTCACCAGGAACGTAACCTTGCACTTTCTCTTCAAAAGTCAGCTACATCTATTAGAGCACTGTATAGTACGGTATATCATCATCGTCGTCGTCGTCGTCACATCAACTGTGACGTACTGCTGGCCCCTCACGATCCGGCCACTCGCTACACAGTAGAGTTCTGCGGGTTGCCGGCGAATCCAGGCGCGGACAGTCACCCACGGCCCAGCCTGCATCCGCGGTACGAGGGCGACATGTCTGCAGCATACAGCCGACGCTAGCTCTCTTCCACGAGACAGCTGATCAGCGTAGCATACTAGTATCTCTCCACCGCCACCCATTCGGCAGTCAGTGCGAATTCCAGACTGACGGCTCGACGCGACTTCGGAAGCGCAGCTGATCTATTCGTCGGAGCGCAACACACTCCAGTGGGACAGAGACAGACCCAGTGTCGCATGTATCAACTTCCCTGCGACATTGAACTTGATCTGGTGCGACTGTGTACTTCGCTCGTTCTTAGAGAATTGCCCTAGAGGCAAAACTTTAAAACTTTGTTTACATGATAAATTGATAAATCAATCAAATGTGAAGGCCGTAAACTCCACAACATACCTGGGAATTACAATTACTTCTGACTTAAATTGGAAAGAACACGTAGATAATGTCGTGGGAAAGGCGAACCACAAACTGCGTTTTATTGACAGAACCCTTAAAAGATGCAACTACAAAAGAAACTGCGTACACTACGCTCGTCCGTCCTTTTATGGAATATTACTGCCCAGTGTGGGATCCTTATCAGGTGGGTTTGACAGAGGACATCGAAAGAGTCCAAAGAAGGGCAGCTCGTTTCGTATTGTCACGATACAGGGAAGACAGCGTTACGGAAATGATGCAGGATCTCGGATGGGAATCATTACAACAACGACGCTTATCGCTGCGGCGTGGGCTGCTTACGAAACTACAATCGCCAACATTCTCCTCCGAATGCGAAAATATATTGTTGACTCCCACTTACATAGGTAGAAACGATCATCAGAATAAAATACGAGAAATCAGAGCCCGAACGGAGAGATTCAGATGTTCATTCTTCCCACGCGCTATTTGAGAATGGAATGGAAGATAAAACAGTATAACGGTGGTTCGATGAACCCTCTGCCAGGCACTTAAATGTGATTTGCAGAGTATCCCATGTAGTAAAACTTCATCAAAGCAGGACTATTTTGACTTTCAATTGTTACGCTGTTGTGTAGCATTCGCGTTAAGTCGGATTATCTTCGGCTGAATGACTTGAAATTCTAACACGTTTCTATTTTTAAGTAGAAGTCAAGTTTCTTCTATCAACTTTTCTTTAATGATCAATATGAAGGGGATTAAAGAGATTTGCAGCCCACGACACGCCAATCCCTTAATTACTTAATTAATCCAGTATTTTAGAAGGAGACCACTTAGAAACGTGCAATAATTTTTAAACATACTTTTAAACCATTACACAGATTTGTATCGCTCATACCTCCTGCAAAAAGACGAAAGCAAAAAAAACTGTGTCACCTGCTACAGTGTAGCTGTTCATTTAGTACAACTCCCGCATCAAGCATAACGTCTTAATTAATTACTTCAATACAGCTATCTACTGCCGGGTCTGGGTGTTAACGAGTCCTCTCCACTTGGCTCGGTCCTCCGACCACTTTTTCTCCTCCACTTGCTGCCAGGTCACACCTCTTCTTTCTACAGATGTTCTCACTCCCATTACCCACCGTGTACGTGAGCGCGCTCCAGGTCCTTTTACATCCACTTTTAGTTCTTCCACAATTTTGGGAAGTCTCTGCCTACACATCCTCTTAACATGTCCGTACCATTTTAATCTCTTTTTCTCGTCTTCTTCTCTCATACTTACTTGTTTAAGGTCTTTTCTAATATCTACATTACTTACTCTGTCCATTCTTGTTTTTTCCTTTACTACTCTGAGAAATTTCATTTGCCCTGCTAGCAGTCTGTTCGAGTCCCTTGTAATTGTTTAGGGCCAATTGCCATTTTTTGCACCATGCAGATGTCTTATCTAAATCATTTTGCAGTTGCTTTTGATGTTCTGATGGCTTTACTAACCGACAAACGACAGCATCATCCGCGCACAGTCTAAGAGAACTGCTCAAATAATCTCCTAAATCGTTTATAAAGATAAGGAACAGTAGGGACCCTTAACATTATCCTGGGGAACGCCAGATGTCACTTTTGTTCTCCTCGATTACCTTTTGTCAGTTACAACGTCCTGTGTCGTTTCCGACAGGAAATAACGAATCCAATCGCACAACTGTGTTGATATTCCACAAGCACGCGATTTGATTAGAAGACGCTTGTCCTGTAGAGCCTTCCATAAATCGAGAAATATGCAATCGATTTGAGATCCCTTGCCTGTAGCACTCATCACTTCATGTGACCATCAAACAGTTGCTGGCAAAAAGGGTGTGGTGCAACTTGAAAATCCACTGCGCTCGCCGGATCTCAAATCTCCAGATTTCTTCCTATTTCCTCAACTCACATTGGCTTTTATAGGAAAGAGATTTAAGGATATTTCTGACATCCTACGAAACGTGACGAGGCTTTTTAACACCAATCGAGAGGAAGACTTCGTGCAAAGTTTCCAGGACATGTATCTGTTTATACATCTACATATATACTCAGCTGTAGCACTACTAGGCATTTCGTTTTCTATTCCACTCCCAAATAGAACTAGAGGAAAAATAATGTCTGTATGCCTCTGTAAGAGCCCTAATTTCTCTTGTCTTTGTTATCTTTACGCGACATGTGAGTAGGCAGCAGCAATATCATTCTGCAGTCAGCTTTAAATTCCGGCCCTCTAAATTTCCTCAACAGAATTTCTCGAAAAGACCGTCCTCTTTCCTCCAGCGAGAGGAAGAATTTCTGTTGTCACTCCCGCATTGATCGAACCTACCAGTAATGAACCTAGCTGCCCGCCTCTTCCATGTCTTCCTTTAAACTGATCTGCCGTTGAGCAATTGTTGTTGTTGTTTTTTGGAATGGACTAAACTGCAACGGTTATCTGTTACTTGAGCAATTCTCAAGATGAAGTACATCTTCCCAAAGTTCTCCAAATAAACCGAAGTCGGCTATCCGCCTTACTCACAACTGTCCTCACATGTTCTTTTGATTTCATATTGCTCTGCAATGTTACGTCTAGATATTTGAACGATGCGGCTGCGTCGAGCAGCTCACTACTAATGTTGTATTCTAACATTATAGGATTGTTTTTCCTACTCATGCGCATCACCTTAGACTTTTCTACATTTATAGCTAGCTGCCATTCTTCGCACCTACTAGAAATTTTGTCTGTCATCCTGTCCTACAGTCAATTAAAGACGACACCCTCCCATACATTGCAGAGCTCAGCATAGTTATGGAAGGCGACTATTTCGAAGGAATACTTCATCTACGTTAATTTTACAGGACTATTCACCAAACTTTAATGTCAGATGTCGTAGCTGGGAGTAAATAAAATTTTGTAGAACGAAAACAGCTGATTTGTTTTGAAATTCTAGTGTTCGTGTCAGTGGCGGACTAAGACTGTTGGAGGCACGGGGCGGCGGCGAAACAAAATGAGCCCCTACACCCCCTTCCCCCAACGACCACTTGGAATAACATGTCTATATCTATAAATGTGAATGTCTGTTCGGTGTACGTTTATCACGTCTGAACCACAAGACGTAAAGAGCTAAAAATTTGTACAGTTACTAATGTCTACCCGGGGAAGGTTTTAGGCTCGGTTTTATGGCGATCGGATAGCTATTTATCTATATATATTAATGTGAATGTCTATTCGGTGTAGGCTTATCACGTCCAAACGACAAGACGCAGAGACTTAAATATTTGTACAGTTACTAATTTTTCTACCTGAGGGAGGTTTTAGGCGCGGTTTTATAGCGATCTGATAGATATTTAGTAATTTGAAGAAAATAGCGCGAAATGCGGAACAATAATTACTCTTTGAAAATTATATTTACTCTTTGAAAATTGTTTTATTGGTTGCATTGTTGCTTGAGGGTTGATAATGATAAAAGGGTGGAGTATATTGGGATGAAAAGTTATCGGTGTATATAAAATTCTACGTGTGTGTGTGTTGATATTTCGCTCTTCAGCAAAAAATACAGAACGTAAACGAATGGTCTGTGTGTAATTGTTGTCCGAAATATCGCGTTGTACGCCATAGCAGTTGCATGCCGATAGCTATAAGGGGGTGGAAGATATGATGGTTGAAAGTCGTCAAATTATAAGAAAATTCGTACTGACGGCCAGCGATGACGTTTCGACTCTATAGCAAGGAGGTTACGTACAGCGAAACGTGATGCCACAGATCATATCTTTGGTCTATGTGTGCTACAATGTCTTCAGTTCTTTCACTGTGAGGATAGGCATACGAATAAGGAAATATAAGAATAAATAAATAAAACAGTAAAAAAGAAATTTCTTTTAATATATGTCTTTAAAAAAATCGATTTGACGTTTCGCGCATTATCTATCATAATCAACCAATACGCGAGCGGAGCCGCGGGTTTAAGCTAGTATTACTATAAAAAAGAACTGGAGCCCCCCCCCCCCTGGACGAGAGACCCAGGACAGTCTAAACAAATAGCTTTCCAGATTTGGAGACCCAGCAGAAAGAGATGCCAAGCGCGCTCATAAAAAAAAGAACGCTTTGTTTCGAGTCATTTGGAGGCCACCCAAGTCCGGAGGCCCGGGGCGGTCCGCCCCCTCTTCTTAGTCCGCCACTGGTTCATGTTTAGCTGGACACATTTCCTCGTTGTACGCCTGGCATCGGGGACGGGCTACAACACCAAACACTGGCTCCCAGAGCTGGTTGTTCTAAAGAGTAATGTGTACTAAGCAAACACCCGGGAGGAGGTGGGTTGCACGCAGCGATGGCGCGGCGTCGGCTCGGAGCCGCTCCGTGTCCACACAGAACGCTCGCCTGCTGCCTGGCTGCTGGGTGGCGTGCACAGCCGCAGCTGTAGCTATAACGCTGGCTATGGCAGGCTTCCGGCAGCAGCCCTGACAGGGCACGCGTGGCGCATGCGACCAGGCGCCAATATTGACTCCCTCTGACGGGCGCTAGGCCTGCCCGTCAGACCCTCTACAGGGGGTCTGCGTGTTTACAGCCGTCAGCCTGCTAATAACCCGCCAAACTGCGCTCTTCGCCGCGGCGGAATAGCCATGCGCACTGACGCGCCGTGCTGCGTTGCGCGCGGCCGTTCGCCGTCGGAGGTTCTAGTCCTCCCTCGGGCATGCGTGTATGAGTTGTCCTTAGGTCAGTTTTAGTTTAAATATGAAATAAATCGCAATTTGCGATGTTATGGCTTCACTGTATTATGTTTAGATGTAATACCAAACTGTGGCGAATGAAAATTTGTGCCCGGCCGGGATTCGAACCCGGGATCTCCTGTTTACTAGGCAGACGCGTTGACCACTCCGCCACCGAGGACGCAGTGACCAGCCCGACTGCAGAGGACTCTTTCCCTGCACGTCTCCCGCCACACACAAATCTCCATTCGCCACGCTGTCTCTTTCCTATACCACAGCCTATCTATTCTATAATGCTCGCAGCCACAAAATTGCTTTCGCCACAGTTTGGTATTCCATCTAAACCTAATGCAGTGATGCCATAACATCGCAAATTGCGATTTATTTCATTCATTTGAACGCTGTAATTCGTCAAAAATATATATAATTGTATTCAAGCCGAGGCTGAGATCCTGACGACAATTAATTGTGTCTCGATACCTCATGGTCTGTTCTCCCTGATGCGGGAATACAGTATTGTGAGCATTATAGAATAGATAGGCTGTGGTATAGGAAAGAGACAACGTGGCGAATGGAGAATTGTGTGTGGCGGGAGACGTGCAGGAAAGAGTCCTCTGCAGTCGGGCGGAGTGGTCAACGCGTCTGCCTAGTAAGCAGGAGATCCCGGGTTCTAATCCCGGCCGGGTACAAATTTTCATTCGCCACAGTTTGATATTCCATCTAAACCTAATACAGTGATGCCATAACATCGCAAATTGCGATTTATTTCATCCATTTGAACGCTGTAATTCGTCAAAAATATATATAATTGTTAGTTTAAGTAGTTTGTAAGCTAGGGACTAATAACCAAGCAGTTAAGTCCCACAGACTTACAAACATTTGAACATTTATTTATTTTTGAACAGCGCTCTTCACATCGTGGCGAGTACTTTCAAATATCTTGGTAGCCTCTTTTGTGATCAGAACCTCTGTGAAATTGAAATAAATGCAAGAATTGTCGGAGGCAATAGAGCATACTTTAGCCTTCAGGATTTGCTAAAGAAAAGGTCCCTGACAAGCAGTTTCAAGACCAAGTTTTATCAAAGTATGATTATGCCAGTGGTTATGTACGGTTGTGAAAGCCTCACCCTCAGAAGAACAGATGAACAGAAACTACTGGTTTTCGAACGAAAATTCCTCCGAAAAATCTATGGTCCTGTGATAGATCCACTAACAGGAGAATGGAGAAACCGAAAAAAAAAAAACAAGAATTAAAAGAGCTTTTTGCACAGCCGGACATTATAAAAAGAATGAAGGGAAGAAGGTTGACATGGGCTGGACATGTAGCAAGGATGAGCGGAGGGAGGATACCCCATGATGTGTTGCTGGGAACGGTAGCTGGAAGGCAGTGTTGCCAGGTCTCCGTAAATTTCCGATCTCCGGAATTCTTTACCTTCCGGGAAAAAATAGGGAAAAAATGTTGAAATCTCCGAATTTTTTAATGTAGCATTTTTTATTTTGTTTTAGAAAAACCAGTTTCTCTAGGTGAAAATTATATACCAGTTTATTTCACTACTAATGCTTCCCTAAATATAATATGTAACACAAAAACGAACACATCTGGTCTGGAGAAACGTTTCGGTATCGATATGTTCACTGTATTCTTCCCACGGACGAGCCCTGGAAGATACTGACTGGTTAAATTTTACTTACGGTAGCGGTGTATTTTGCTAATGTTGGCAATGAAACGTTTGCTTTACGAGGATAATTAATTTACTGAGCGTCAAGTGTACATGCCTGAACCTGTCAACCATAGAGCAGCAACAGCTTTAATTATTTCATGGATAACACAAAAGGTTGAGCTCACTCTACATGATTGGGTTTGCAAAGAGAATTTGGCGATCGATACGAACATTACTACACATCGCCGCCGCTGCCGTAAGTAAAATTTTACACTCCATTATTTTTCCGATCTGGCTACATAGCTGCAAGGAGATACCGGGGACGACCACGGACAAGATGGAAGGACAATGTTGACAGAGACACCGAGGACATGAGACTAGGAGCAGGTGATAGGTTACAAGAGGCTCGAACCCGGGAGCGATGGAGGAGGAGTGTAGAGCAAGCATATGGTCACTAAGGCCCAAGCCACGGATAAGTAAAGTAAAAGTAAGCTCTTCACATAGTGCTTTGGCCGCGCCCAGGGTGTGGCAAAAACAGTGGCCCATCTTAGGAGGTCGATTTAGAAAGTACGAAGGCGATTCAAGTGAAAATTTCATAAGACTTGTAATGGGAAGAAATGAAAAACATTATACGACCCACTGCTCGAGATAAAATAAGATATAAAACAAGAGACAGAAAATAGAAATGGATGACTGGTGAAATTTTTTCATTGATGGATGAACGCCGAAAGCATAAAGCTGAGTCAAATCCAACTAATTACAATAATATATTAGATCCCAGATTAGAGCAGCAAAAAATGAGTGCCTACAACATGAATGTGATTAAGCTTTCAAGCTTCACATAATGATAAAAAACAAAAAAACCTTTTGGGATAAACAGAAGAAAACCTTGCACTGGTGCGTTTTACGGCCCACTTTACGTGTTCCTGTAGTTTTACGTATTTTTGCAAACATTTCGGACAAAACAACGCATGTCACCAACTAACACGTGTCCACTGCACTGATTTTTTTTTTTTTTTTTTTTTTTTGTATGACCACTAACAAATTGGCTGAATGCATGAATGGTCACAGACGGACTGTTCGCCTGGGGGACACGCAATATCCTGTGGCGGAGTATGCCTTCCAGCATGATTTCTGGGACGTTGGCAGGTGTTACACCACACGTGCATTTGGATACTGCCACCTAACACCAGTCCCTCAGAGCAACGGAGATGGGAAATTGCCCCCAACATACCCTCGCCTCTCGTCAGCCTCCTGGCCAAAATCTACCCTAACCTCTCCCCCTCCTCCATCCTCAACTCAATTATTCATTACTCATTTCTCATCCACTTCCCTGTCTTCCTCTCATATATATTTATACATATTTATGTGTGTGTTTTTTCTGTTAATCGATGCCCCACTCTGTATTATTCGGTTCACTTTTCTTTGCTGATTCACCCTTCCTCCTCGCTTATCTACCCTCTTTGGCCTGGCGGCCGAGCGCATTGTAGCGCTATGCTACAATGCGCGAGGCCGTTCCCCGTCCGGGGTTCGAATCCCCCCTCGATGTTTGTGTCGTCTTTAGTATAAGGTAGTTCATAAATAGTTTGTAAGTTTGGGGACTGATGACCCCGTCCCTTAAGCTTAACAAACATTTGAACATTTTGAACCAGAATGGAGTTCCTAACAGCCGCGGCAGAGTGGCCGAGCGCTCTAAGGCGCCTTGCTACGGAGTGCGCGGTACTTCGGCGTCGGGGAGTCGAGTCGTCCCTCGGGCATGACATGGATGTTTGTGTTGTTCTTACGTTAGTTTGTTAGTTTACGTAATTTGTAAGCCTAGGGACTGATGACCAAAGAAGTTAAGTCGTATAAATTTACAAACATTTGCACATTTGAACTTCCTAACATTTACATTAATTTTGGGCGTCAACACATATCGCTTTTTTTAGAAAAGCTTTTCTTCCCATAGCCATCCTGCGTTTCATATGTTCTTTGCTTCGGCCGTACGAAGATATTTTGTGCCCATTCCGTTCAATTGCTCTTCCAGGTCCTCTGCTGTCTTTGACATAATTAAGTCATCCGAAAGCCCCACAGTTTTTATTGCCTCTTCTTGCATTCCTTCACAGCTTGCTCAATGTACAGATTTAATAACGATGGGGAATGGCTACAACCCTGTCTTACTCCCTTCCCAATCAGTTCGTCCCTTTTACTATAACTGCTATCTTCTTTTTGTACAAGCTATATGTAACTGGCAGTTCAAATAAAAATGAAGTGATCTTATTTTCTTGTGCTTTAGAGTTGCTTTCCGTCCACAAATAAATAGGTTATGAATCTTGCAAGAGATTATAATACGTAGACGTGATTTACGAAAGTAACATCCTTAATCGAGACGGCGTGTCATGATTTGGTCTTGTTATCGAGAAACGAATTCAGAATTTTCTTGCACAGTGTTTTACAACTAGACTAGATGTACGATTTTTTTTCTTTCCGGGTGAAAAACGATACCGATTAAAACACTGGTCCTTTATCCTGAAGTGCGTTTCCTGCAGTTCCCCCACAACACGTCAAGTGATTAACCTTTTATTGAGCAAGGCTCTGTAGAAAACGAGCCCCCTACACGTTGTGGCCCGTCACTGGCTTCCCCATAACGGCCGAACTTTGCCAGCGTTGACTGCTCCTTCGGGAGAAAACTCGCCTACCTCAAGCAGTCTCATCTCATCCTCCAACACAAAATCCGAAAGCAACCCACCAAAATTACTCCCCACCATTATCCTCGCCTATAAATCACGCGTCCGTCACAACCTAATCTACGCCATTTCTGCCCTGTCATTCCCCATATTTACAAATCCTTTGTAATTCTGAAAAGACATGTCTTAAGTTGGTCTTCCGCATTCGTCTGCCTTCTCCAATTCAGTTATCATTCGCACATTCTTCTCCTCCTGTTATATCATAGAAAGCTCAATCTCAACATCCGTATTCTGCATTTTGATCTCCAATGCAAGAAACAAGCGCGCCATTGCACTCGCATCGTGAGTTATTCTTTGTTGAAGCCATCCCGTAATCGACATCTGGGACAGAAGTTCATGTTTACAACGTCTCATCCAGCACTATGCATATCCGTCCTCTACCGCCGGAACTTCAAGCAACTCACATTTACACTCATGAAATCGAACTCAGTGTCTCACATGTTATCAACGTTAGCCTACTAAGAGAAATCGTAGACACATTTTCTCTTTCATTCTACTTGCACATCAACTACGAGGGCCGTTTTCGAATTTGGACTTGAGTAAAATAATATTTATGAACGTCAATTGTATCAAAAACCATAATATGCACATTTTGGAATTTTCAACATTGTCATCATGAATTTTTAAACATTTGTCTAGTTGTGTCACCAGATTTTGTATCTCAGCATCAAAGAACTCTGACCCCTGACCGTCATTTTTTTATTTTTATTTTATTTATTTATTTATTTATTTTTTGCAGTGAAGTTTTGTAACAATTTGTCTGTTACAAGGTACCCTTCTGTTTAGATGGCCAAGTGTGAAAATTCCTTTACGATAGGAATAAAACTGTAGATTTCTATGAATTGAAAACAAACAAACAAACATACGAAGGAACTCGCTTCTTTATTACATATGAAACATAAAATTTAAAATCGGTACTTAAATTTTCGTGTTCACGTGCTAATATTGTGGCGTAGAGTGAGCTCCTTTTTCTTCCTATGGCTGCAGCTTCCAAACACTTGTGTATCGCGGGTTGTCTTTCGAGGGAATAATAGGCACGGATATTATAATTTTCTTTCGATTTTCCAGCTGTTCCTTTAGGTTTTCCCCATTCTTTTAACCACCACTGTAACGAAGCAAGAGTAGCGCCGGCCAAGCGAGGTGGGGCGGTGGTAACGCGCTGGACTCGCATTCGGGTGGACGGTGGTTCAAATCCATCTCCAGCCATCCAGATTCAGGTTTTCAGCGATTCAGTGATGATCAAGCTGTCGACGGGACGTTAAATCCTAAGCTTCCTCCCTTCCTTTACGAGTAGTGACGACGTAGAAGCGCGCACATAATTCCACGTCTTGTCTTGATCGTATCATTTGTCCATCAGAGGCACATAATTCTCCGTCTGCCTACGACAGTTCGAAGACAGAAGGACATATTTACTGCCACGGTTTACTGCTTACTGCTAGTGAACACTGCCTGGCGATTGTAATGTTAACCTAATGACCCAGAAGAAGTACGGCCAATTAAACTGTTGCGCAATACTTCAGACTCTATGAATAACCGAATAAGGTTTTTCAAGAGACGAACAATAACGTGACGTAAGGTGGGCGGAACTCGGATGAAGAGGGCGTGCCCGCTCTATCCTTCCTGCGCGTGACGGAGATCTCTGGGCCAAGGCGACCACGGATTAAACTGCGCCGTCTGACAGGTGGGGCGCGAGCGACTCCTCTGACAACACTCACCACCGGAGACTGCCTGTGCATTCCCAAAACTCATTATGCTTACTCGATTTCACAGCAGTCATTCCGACATATTACTCTTCTCGTATTTGTACAAAAACCGAGAAGCATACAAATTATCGAGTTAACAGCAATTAGTAGAAAGCAACTTAAATCCCGTAGCAAAAGTAAGTATCCCGCTCCCGATTGTATGCCAATTAGGTTCCTTTCAGAGTATGCTGGTGGAATAGCTCCAGACCTAGTTTTATACAAACGCTCGCTCAGCGAAACATTCGTACCCAAAGACTGGTAAGTTGCACTGGTTCCTCCAATATTCAAGAAAAGCAATAGGAGTGATCCGCAAAATTACAGGCCTATATCATTGACGTCTGTTTGCAGCAGGACTTTAGAACATATACCGGGTGATAAAAAAGTCAGTATAAATTTGAGAACTTAATAAATCACGGAGTAATGTAGATAGAGAGGTAAAAATTGACACACATGCTAGGAATGACATGGGGTTTTATTAGAACGAAAAAAAAAAAAAAAAATTCAAAAAATGTCCGACAGATAACGCTTCATCTGATCAGAAAAGCAATAATTAGCATAACAAATTAAGACAAAGCAAAGATGATGTTCTTTACAGGAAATGCTCAATATGTTCACCATCATTCCTCAACAATAGCTGTAGTCGAGGAATAATGTTGTGAACAGCACTGTAAAGAATGTCCAGAGTTATGGTGAGGCATTGGCGTCGCATGTTGTCTTTCAGCATCCCTAGAGATGTCGGTCGATCACGATACACTTGCGACTTCAGGCAACCCCAAAGCCAATAATCGCACAGACTGAGGTCTTGGGACCTCCGAGGCCAATCATGACGAAAGTGGCGGATGAGCACATAATCATCACCAAACGACGCGCGCAAGTAATCTTTCAGGCGTCTAGCAATACTTTTTTTTTTGTTATAATAAAACCCCTATCTACATTATTCCGTGATTTATTAAGTTTTCAAATTTATACTGACTTTTTGGTCACCCGGTACTTTCCTCAAATATTATGAACTGCTTCGAAGAGAATGACCTATTGACCCACAGTTAACACGGATTCAGAAAGTATTGTTCTTGTCAAATACAGCTAGCTTTTTACTCACAAGATGTGAATGCTATCGAAAGGGATATCAAATAAATACCCTATTTCTAGATTTCCGGAAGGCTTTGGACACTGTACCTCATAAGCGTCTCTAATCAAACTGCGTGCTTACGGAATATCGCCACAGTTGTGTGATTGGTTCGTGGTTTCCTGTCAGAAAGGACACAGTACATTGTAACTGACAGTAAGTCATAGGGTATAACAGAAGTGATATCTGGCGTGCCCCAGGGAAGTGTTATAGGGCCCTACTGTTCCTTATTTTTATAAACGATTTATGAGACAATCTGAGTAGCTCTCTTAAATAGTTCTCGGATGATGCTGTCATTTAACGGTTAGTAAAGTCACCAGAAGAGCAAAAGCAACTGCAAATGACTTACATAAGATACCAGCATGGTGGAAGAAATGATCTTAATAATGAGTATGAAGCCATCCTAATGACCACTAAAAGAAACCTGTTAAACTTCATTTACACGATAAATCAGTCAAAACAACAAGCCATAAATTCACTAAATACCTAGGAGTAACAATTACAAACAACTTAAATTGAAAAAAAAAAAAACCACACATAGAAAATATTGTAGGGAAAGCGAACCAAAGACAACGTTTCATTGGAAGAAAAATTAGAACTGACTACATTACATTTGTGCGTCTCATTTTAAGTATTGCTGCGCATTGTGGGATACACACCGGACGGTTTAGAGAAAATTAGAGGAGTACAGCTCGTTTTGTATTATCGCGATATAGGGGAGAGAGTGTCACGGAAATGATGCACGAGTTGGGGTGGAAATCATTAAATGAAAGGCGTTATTCATTCCGGCGAGATCTATTTTCAACATTTCTTGCACCAACTTGCTCTTCCGAACACGAACATATTTTGTTAGGACCCACCTACTTACGGATACATGATCATCATAATAAAATAAGAGAAATCAGATCGAAAAACAAAAATATTTAGGTTTTCCTTTTTTCCACGAGCTATTAGAGAATGGAACTGAAAAGAAATATCATAAAAGCGTTTCGATGAACCCTTTGCCATGCTCTTCAATGTGGCTTGCAGAGTATTTATGTAAATGTAGGCCCTAGGATTTACCAGTGACCAATTTTTATCTCCATTAATAATACAAATATCTTTTATTGCTACAGTGTTATTCGTATTAATTTTTTCTGTTTTTAAGAAACCTATAGTGAAACACCTCACATAGTTACCCAGGCATGAAGTCGATAATTACTGATAAATATTAATTATCGTTTTTAAACCCGAATATACAAAACATAAACCATTCGTCAGCACGCCACACACAGGTTCATTACGGTGAGGGTAAAATAGTAGATCACGCTACAATGAGCTCAGATTGCCTCAGCTTGAATGACGGTTGCTGACATTGTAGTAATTGTTAAATAGCTGGACAGAGGGTCAGCAAAAGGTCGCCTCCTTGTGCTCCGTCCTTGAAACAATTGATTATGATTTCCGGTCTTAGTCTCGACCGCCAAAGGCAATCGAACTCAGTTTTGAACTGATTAATTCATACGCTGAGGTGAGTGTTGCTTGCAGCGCACAATGAATTAGGTTATCATTAGTGCGTTTATATAGAAAAATTCAGAACCTACAAGTTACCGAGGACAGTCTTCATAAAAGTAGAGCTGCGCCCAGAATTTACACCAGACAACCACAAATAAAACAGTAATCTTCAAAGGAGGCGTCCAAAGGGTGCTTCCTGACGTATTCTCACTACATGTCGTGTTGTGCATGGCTACCATCATAACGCTCCTACTCGAAACAGTTGCTCATGACGCGTTAAAACGGTGACGGTGTAATGATGCGTCTTTGTCCCACTGACAGCAAAATGTGTTCGTCAGGTGCCTGGAAGCGAACGCGATGCTACCCGTTTTTTGTAACCTCACCTTTGTGTTTGACACTACGCAATAACAACATAGTTGTGTCTTGAGCACCAGCCAGTAGTATTTCGTATAGTGAACCCACCTGATATTAAGTACTCAATATTACTAAATATTTTCATGTCATTTTATTGAGTTATTATACAGATGTTGAATACTATAATACAACAGATGTATAAAGATGACATTTACCAAGTGAAAATAGGTAATACACTTTTACGAAAATTTATAACAAGTAAGGGTCTGTTGCAAGGCTGTACGATGACACCAACATTATTTAAAATGTATATTTGCCTTAGAACGTGGTCTTGTAAATGTAATAGAATGGGGTTAGAAATTACAGACGAGCTTTATCTACATCATTTATTGTTTGCTGATGATCAAATTCACAGTAATTATATCAACGATCGCTGTGCTCAACAATCCAATTATGGATTCAAACACTACAAATTTGAATGTTTTAACTCATTCTTCCGAGCGCACTGAATCGCTATGCTCCGATGCGCGAGGCCGTGCGCCGTCGTAGGTTCGAATCCTCTCTCGGGCATGGATGTTTGTGCTTTCATTAGTATATGTTAGTTTATAAGTAGTTTGTAAGTTCAGGGACTGATGACCCCGCAGTTAAATCCCATAAGCTTCACAAACATTTGAACATTTTTTGACTGATTCTTTCGTCGGTTCTTGATAGATCTCCATATTGACTTTTATTTAAATAATCGGTATTCGACTTACTTTAAAGTCTGAAGATGACCCTGTAAGCCGAAAACCGGTTAACCAAGTGAAAATGAACTTGTAGAACGTACACAAAATTTTACTTTGAATTCGGTATGATGTTGTTCTACCAAGAACCGACGGAAAAATCAGTGAAAATGTCTTCATTTACATTTGCTCTAAGATTTTGGTTTTCATATTAACAGCTATAGCTCTATACTCAATAAAAATTGTACACAACGTTATATGGAATTTTTATTGAAATTCGTCTATAGTACCACCTCCTAAAATATTTACGAATGTTCTGGAGACAGCCTCTACGTATATACATGAGTCGAACAACTATGTTCCTCTGAGAAGGGGACAACTACACATTTCTCAAACAAATTCGCGACTTGGCTACGTTCGTCAGCTGGGTTCTCCCCTCGTCGTCTGCGCATGCGCGAAACACTTTGATACGCGTGAGAACAGGATCCATCCTATTCCGCCTACAAGCAATCGTATGCGAGCATCTTGTGCAAGTGGACGCTTCTACACGGTTCGTGGCCGGTGTAGCTGGTGCATCATGGGTACTCTTGTAATCTCTCACTTCCCGTGTAGAACGGGCCTGAGGACACACCGGGAGCTGCCAGAGACAGTATGCAGCCTGCAGTGGGCGTACAGTGTCCACTCGTCCGTCTAGTCGGAGTCCACGACAAGTTCAGAGTCTTGTTTATAATAGCCAGGTAACATAACTGTCAATTTCTTCAATGGATCGCACCGTCTAAATATTTCAATTCCAAATGTTAGTAAATAGCTTATTAAACAATTGCTTACTGTTCTAGAGCCCTGCACCATAGCTTCGTTCTGTCACCTTGTACGAACCTATTCTCAGCAGGGGGTTCGAAGTCCTGTGCTCCTAACCTGGCCACCTCCAGTCTCCCATTCTTTGTATCCACCAGTAACAATTCGAACAAAATTCATACGGCGGCTGATACTCTGTTCTGAATAAATGCCACGTGTCTGCATAGAGAAAATGGCAGGGGCTCATGTCTGGCGATATTGCAGCCCAGATATGGAGGGCAGCCGGCCGCGGTGGCCGAGGTGACTGAGGCGCTCCAGTCACGGTCAGCACGGCCACTACGGTCGGGGGTTCGAATCCCCCCTCGGGCAAGGATATTTGTGCCGTCCTAGTTCGTAAGTAGTTCATAAGTATAATTACGTAGGCTTCCGCGGCCAGAGTCAGATGACATAAAAGTTTTCTGGGTATGGTACCGCGTCATGATGTAAGGCTATTACTTAAATAACCAACGTTTCGGCCAACGTTACAGTGGCCTTCATCTGGGTAACTGGTGTGAGCTGGTTGTTACTACACTTTATATTACTTTCATTTAGACATTACGTCATAATTTTTTAAAATAAGCGATGTTATTGGTGAATGTATTGCGAAAGAGTGGAACTTTATTTTTGATAGGATGCTGAGGTGGAATGGGTGGGGGTTAGCCGTTGCCTATTGCTTCTTGCATAGCGAGACATGGTTAATAGAGAAGATGGACTCAGGCTTGCCCCCTCTTGGCTACCGGCCATCACAGCGTAATAGGCCGCACTGACATCACAACACGCGAGCGTCACCGGTAAGCTACTGCCGCCGCGCGGCCCACGGCCAGCAGGAGAGAAACGGAAGCCCTCACCCCATTCGCCGATGAACACCAACAATGTCTCGCTATGCAAGAAGCAATAGGCAACGGCTAACCCCCACCCCTTCCACCTCAGCATCCTATCAAAAATAAAGTTCCACTCTTCCGCAATACATTCACCAATAACATCGCTTATTTTAAAAAAATTATGACGTAATGTCTAAATGAAAGTAATATAAAGTGTAGTAACAACCAGCTCACACCAGTTACCCAGATGAAGGCCACTGTAACGTTGGCCGAAACGTTGGTTATTTAAGTAATAGCCTTACACCATGACGCGGTACCATACCCAGAAAACTTTTATGTCATCTAGTTCATAAGTAGTTTGTAAGTTTAGGGACTGATAACCCCGTAGTTAAGTCCCATAAGCTTAACAAACATTTGAACATTTTTTATGGAGGGCATGTGTCGGGGTCCCGTGAAGCCAATCCAGAGCTGAGACAAAGTGTGATTGAGAAACTGGAATATTTTTTTAAAAAATACAACAAAAAGGCATAGGTTGCCGAAGACCGCTTTACAATATCTTAATTTTTTTACCGGTTTCGTCAGATCTAACAAGGAGACCTCATGGATATCGGATTTTAGAATTTTTTGATATTTATGATGCGCGAAGTTCAGAACTCAAATACACTATTGGCCATTAAAATTGCTAACGAAGAAGAAATTCAGATGATAAACGGGTATTCATTGGACAAATATATTATCCCACAACTGACATGTGATTACATTTCCACGCAATTTGGGTTGATAGACCCTGAGAAATCAGTACCCAGAACAACCACCTCTGGCCGTAATAACGGCCTTGATACGTCTGGGCTTTGAGTCAAAAAGAGCTTCGTGTACAGGTACAGATGCCATGCAGCTTCAACACGATATCATAGTTAATCAAGAGTAGTCACTGGCGTATTGTGACGAGCCAGTTGCTCGGCCACCATTGACCAGACGTTATCAAATGTGCTGGCCAGGGCAGCAGACGTGTAACCAATGGCACCCCATACCATCACGCCGGGTGATACGCCAGTATGGCGATGACGAATACTCGCTTCCAATGTGCGTTCAAGGGCAGGTCGCCAACACGGATGCGACCATCATGATGCGGTGAACAGAAGCTGGATTCATAAAAAAAAGACGTTTTGCCATTCATGCATTAAGGTTCGTCGTTGCGTACATCATCGCAGGCGCTCCTGTCTGTGATTCAGCGTCAAGGGTAACCGCAGCCATGGTCTCCGAGCTGATAGTCGATGCTGCTGCAAACGTCGTCGAACTGTTCGTGCAGATGGTTGTTAATATTACAAAAAACAGTCTTGATCGCAAAAATTAAGAGTTTTTATTGACTGGTTTCGACCTGATGTAGGTCATCTTCGGAACAAAATGTAGCCCATGTGGCCAGTGCTGGACTCGGCTGGGCTGTCCTGGTTGTTCTGCTGCCGGCAGGTTACCGGCAGGTCGAAACCGGTCAATAAAAACTCTTAATTTTATTGTAATATTAATCATATCAAATATATCGCTGTTACTCTCCTTTGACAATGTTGTCTAAATTAATCAGATGGTTGTTGTCTTGCAAACGCCCATATCTGTTGACTCAGGGATCGAGACGTGGCTGCACGATCCGTTACAGTCACGCGAATAAGATGCCTGTCATCTCGACTGTTAGTGATACAAGGCCGTTGGGATCCAGTACGGCGTTCCGTATTGTCCTCCTGAAACCACCGATTCCATATTCTGCTAACAGTCATTGGATCGCGACCAACGCGAGCTGCAATGTCGCGAAACGATAAACCGCAATCGCGATAGGCTACAATCCGGCGCCAACGGACTAATGACCAAGCAGTTGAGTCCGTTAGATTTACAAACATTTGAACGTTTTTGAACTTAATGACACCACGATCAGTTTCTGAGTTGCGCTCGGCTGGGACTGGGTAACAAGAAGTAGGGTTTCGGCGCGGTGGGTCGCCCTTCGCGTCAGGAACGAGTACTGCGGGTTCATGAGCGGCGGTGTCGAGTTGCGAAACGCGATAGGCGGGACGCCCTTCACGGCGCTGCAGCCGGCGTCTGCTGCGCCGCGGACCACCCCAGCCAGCGTGGCATGCACGTGAGCGCCCTAGTAGGAGCAGCTGCTGATATTGGTAAGAGTGTACGACGACCCAGTCAGTAAGCGCTTTGTTATTTTATGGAGAAAAAATGTCTCTAGTGATTCTTCTGCTGTTGTGTAGTTATACAGCGTGAAGCGAAATTCGCGCACTCTAGCTTCGCATCGCAATCTTCCCATGCGTCAGTGCGTTGCAGAATTAGGTTAAAAAAAAGGTAAAGCAGTCAACAATCCGAAGATTGGTTTGAACACCACAGTGCTTTACTAGGCATGGTCCTGTTTGGAGGTGGTATGCTGTTGCCTTCCTCCGACCTTCGAACTGACTTACCCAGCCAGTTATAGGGGGACCTACAGTTTAACGTGGGTTCCGAACCACGGTGCTACTCGGTATTTTTCACATGAGCAATATTGCCAGAGGTGAAAGAAGTGGAAAGTGACAGATAAAAATCCTAGGGCCTGGCGGGGATCGAACCCGGGACTTTTGGATTTTTAGTCTGGCACTCTACCACTGTGCAACAGAGGCGTACGTCTGTTGCTGAATTACACAAACAAATTTCTATGGGATCTAGAAGGTGTCTTGAGGAGCAAAATGAATATAGAAACCAATGCAACGGCGCTACAGAGCGTCGAAGTCGCTAGAGGGGATGTCTAGCGGCAGGCGCGGGTGCCTGTAACGTGGACTCTCCGTAGCGTCGTTGAATGGCGCTTCCGGGTGTGCGTTTCTCAGCTCATTTTTTTCTCCTCAAGACGCCTTATGCACCCCCCCCCTCTAGTAGTTTGTTGGTGTAATTCTGAAACACACATCCATCTCAGTCTTCGAAGTCCACTTACTGCGGGAAATATGCACAGGACGAAATTTTGTATGATACCCGAAAAAAGGAAAAGTCTGCAACTAGTGCAGCCTACCCCAAAAGATAACTCTGCTACGTGACACAATAACGCCATCTCGTGTAGGCCAACAGTTGGCAGCCAACAGGGAGACACAGAGTGGAAAAGAACATTGTGCAGCCCTAGCACGGATATAATTCCCCGCAGCAACGGCTGCGGTCCCGCCTTCTAACTGGAGACGTCAGATGCTTGCCGTCTTTCCGGAAAAAGTAAAGCTAGATTTATGAAAGAAGATGATCCTTCACCTTTGTGGACGGATGCTAGACGTTGGAGAACTACTATCTGAATACAACGGAAAGAGTCTAATTGCATCCATATTGTATATAGCCGTTAAGACTTCAGCTGCATATATTGCAAGTAAGTCTCTGGACAGGTTACGGAGACAAATCAGAAGATGCAAAGATAACCTGAAGAGATGGGGTTTCAGCACAGGCGACGCATGTTGTGATTGCAAGAAACCGTAAGCCACATGCCTCAGCGGCCTAGCGGCCTCTGTTTTTAAATGTTTGTGCAGCTTATGGGACTTAACTACGGGGTCATCAGTCCCTAAACTTACAAACAACTTATGAACTACTTACGAACTAGGACGGCACAAATATCCATGCCTGAGGGGGGATTCGAACCCCGACCGTAGTGGCCGTGCTGACCGTGACTGGAGCGCCTCAGTCCTCTCGGCCACCGCGGCCGGCGCGGCCTCTGTGCCCTACACCTTGTTCAAAGGACGACCTACAGGCTCCTCCGAGTACCTTGACTCTTTTGGCGTACTGCCCACATAATTCTATAAATACGTGAACACGAAAATTGAAAAAAAAAAAAAAATAATAATAATAATAATAATATGTACTAGCTGAAAACCAGGCGTTGCTGGGGCATTTAATTATTATATACTCTTGTAGTTTTCCCCTGATGTCTCTCTCTCTTCCATCTCTCTGTTCATCCCCATCTTTCCCTCTCTCGGCCCATTTCTACCATCCCGTCCACCCCCTGCCTCCTAGGTTCAGATCCTCTCACTGTCCAGGAAAAATATATGTCAAATTTCGTGGTGATCAGTGAAACAGAGTAGAATTTGATCATAGAATGAAGGCTTTCACGGCAGGTATTGTCATCACTTAAATCTTCCGGGCTGAGATGCCGTGGTCCATACATAAAACTTACTCCTGACGTTTGTCCTTCGACTACGAAAGGCATCCTCCGAGGTAAAGTTCTATGTATGAACCACGGCATCTGAGCTCGGAAGTTATAACGGAAGAGTAAAATTTTTTTGCAGTGTGGCCTTTGTCATGCACCGTACAAAATTTATGTAAACAGTGACCTTCCTTTTGGTTAAAAAAGAAAAAACACCATCATGATCGAGGCAAAGGATGAATTTCGTCAAAGTTCGTACATAAAATACCCTCCGCCATTTGCCATAAGCAGGCAATCAGCATCCTCTTGTTTTCATGTCAAATGTAGAAACTGTATCAAGATCGAAGCGAAACTGTGGATTTTGGCGAAATCGATAAATACAACAAACTTCGTCATGCACCGAACGAAATTTTATGTAGGCAGAGCGAGCATTTTCTTGTTTTGAAGTCAAATGTACAAAATTCCATCAAAAGAGGAAAAAACTATAGATCTGTATGCAACACAAACACACGGACACGTTGAACAACGCACTTTCAGTTTTTTTCATATTTTCCAATATTCCAGTTAAGTTCTCAATTTTAAATAATAATAATTATATATATACATATATATATATATATATATATATATATATATATATATATATATATATATATATATATATTCTGAGAATAACGAATGCTGAATGCTTCGGACTATATGGCCGTTGTCCATAAACAATTCTGCTCCTGAGGTTTCGACCAGAGCTCCTTGAACATCTTCAGAGGTACTTGCATTGACAGAAGGTGCAAACTGGTGTAACCAAAAATTGCTAGGGATCATACAATGACGAGAGAATGTTATAATTTGCTGATGACTCTTCCGAGTTGCATGGCCGTGTTCCATGAAACATTTCTGCTCGGGACGTTTCGTCCAGAGCTGCGCTGGACATCTTCAGAGGTACTGAGTCTTGAAGACTGACGAGTCGGGCGTAAGAGAGCGACATAAATACTGTCTCGAAGAACGTGGCAAAGTTTTCACGTGATCATCAGGCATAATCTTTGTCAAAGACGCCTGTTTTAGAAGTATTTAAATCGATCTCCGACGTCCTACTCGGCCTTCCACTACTCAGTAGATGAATTTGTAGATATAGATTAGTAAATTTACAAAAAAGAAAATTAAAATCAATCAAATCTTTGAATGTCATTAATATTATTTAAATACACTATTTATTAAAGTGACACGTTCCACGCCGGCCGTGGTGGCCGAGGGGACTGAGGCGCTCCAGTCACGGTCTACACGGCCACTACGGTCGGGGGTTCGAATCCCCCCTCGGGCATGGATATTTGTGCCGTCCTTAGTATTAGCTAGTTAGTAAGTAGTTTGTAAGTTTAGGGACTGATGACACCGTAGTTAAGTCCCATAGACTCTACAAACATTTGAACATTTGAGCACGTTCCACATCATTAGAAAATGTCGTATTCCTGATCTGTGTAATAAGTACCAATCCATTTTTATCTCAGTAGAAAAGAAGCAGCACCACCGGGAGCACCTCTGCAGATGTCCATCGTAGCTCTGGACGAAGCATCAGGAGCAGAAAAGTTTCATGGACTTCGGCCATACAAACTGAAAGATTCATCAGCAGCTATGGCATCCGGTCGTGAAAGCCTTCGTTGTGTGATAAGAAAATTTTCGTTATTTAGTATCCTTCGCGATTTTAATGGACAGATGTGTAGATTTTCTGTAAGGACATTCAAAGTAAAACATCACAGGACAATCTTTTTATATAAGTATAAAATAATTGCTGTTGTTATTCCATTACGACAGTTAGGTTGGGGTATTGTTAGGGGGATCACAGAGAAGCGTATATTATGGAGGTATTAATGAGACGAGCGTCCAAGAATAAGGAGAGATGCCTTACCCCTTCCTTAGCCAGCATAGTCGGGTACATGATAGCGGCGCGGGCTTCTCGCTGCGGGGACCAGGGGCGGAAGGAAACGCGACTAGAGTCTGCCGAAGCGCGCTACCGACTCGCTCAGGGCGCTATCGTACTGCAACAGAAACAAGACGGCCGTCGAGAGGGCAGTCTGAGCAGGGGCAGCGGCGCACCGGCCCACAACAGCCCACAGCTCTGGAGGGAGGCGGCAGCGTTAGTCACACTCACCAGGGAAGTTAGTCAAGGCACTGCCAGGCTGGACTCATACTATAACTTACACAAATTAAACTTTATCAATTCCGCCGAAATGAAAACAGCACAGTTCATGGGATTTATGATTATACTGAAGATAAATACAGCTTGAATGACATCTGTGATTGTCAAAGTTTGAAGTAAATTGGAACTAAAACAAATGTCAAGTTCGTTTGCGTGACCATCAATCGCAAGAAGAAGAGAAACATTCTTTTTGTAAAGAAAAAACGGATTTTTTTTCTTACTGTGGTGTATTTTATTGCTTCCAGACGTGTTACCCCTGATATTTTAAGACATCTTCACTGGAATCTAGAAAGATGGCACTTTTGTACTCATCTGGGCCCGCTGTGCCATATAGGCCTGTGTCGTATAAGGACATTATTAAATTTGGTACACCAAACGCGCTGCTGTGTGACTATATTATTTGTTGCTACATGCCTCCAACGGCGCGATTGTCATCGTCAGGTAGTCTTGATTCCCGTGTAATATCGATGTTTCATAGGCTGGAATGCTATTTGATTATTTGTTCTGCTTTAGCTGGAGCGTAAGTTGTGTAGTGTCTGCAAAATGCTGAATAGGTTTCTAAGGTAGAATCATTAACTGGCTACGAAAGGCTTTATTTTACGTATTCGGCAATGACCACCACCAGAACATCCTTGGATATTTTAAGAATACATTTTTGAAAATTCATTTTGTTTGAGCATGTTGTTGTTGTTGTTGTTACGGTCTTCAGTCCACAGACTGGTTTCATGCAGCTCTCCACGCTACCCTCTCCTGTGCAAGTCTCTTCATCTGAGAATATGTTTGGCAACCTACATCCTTTTGAATCTGTTTACTGTATTCGCCCCTTGGTCTCCCTCTGCGATTTTTACCCCACACACTTCTTTCTAACGCTGACAACTTCTTGATGTCTCAGAATGTGTCCTACCAATATATCCCTTCTCTTAGTCAGGATATGCCAGAAACTCATTTTCTCCCCGATTCGGTTAAGCACCTCCTCATTAGTTACATGATCTACCCATCTAATTTTCATCATTCGTATGTAGCACCCCATTTCAAAAGCTTCTATCATCTTTTTGTCTGAACTCCTTATCATCCACGTTTCACTCCCATACAATGCTACACTCCAGACAAATGCTTTCAGAAAGGACTTCCTAACATTTAAATTAATATTGGATGTCAATAAATTTCGCTTCTTCAGAAACGCTTTTCTTATCATAGCCATTCTGAATTTTATATCTTCTTTACTTCGGCCATCTTGCTACCCAACTAACAAAACTCATCTACTACTTTTATTGCCTCATAACCTAATCTAATTCCTTCAGAATCCCCTGACTTTCTGACGCTACATTCGATTATCATTGTTTTACTCTTGTTGATGTTCATCTTATACCCTCTTTTTAAGACATCGTCCATTCCATTCAATTGCTCTTCCAGATCCTTTGCGGTCTCTGACAGAATTACTATGTCATCGGCAAACCGCAATGTTTTTATTTATTCTCCCTGAACTTTAATTCCTTCTCCAAATTTCTCCTTGCATTCCTTTACTCCTTGCTCAATGTACAGATTGAACAACATTGGGGAAAGGCTACAACCCTGTCTTACTCCCTTTCCAACCTCTGCATCCCTTTCTTGCCCTTCGACTCTAATAACCGTTGTCTGGTTTTTGTAAAGGTTGAATATAACCTCTCCCTAGATTTTGCCCCCGTTACCTTCAGAATTTGAAAGAGTTTATTCCAGTCGACATTATCAAAAGCTTTTTCCAAATCTACAAACGCTAAAAACGTAGGTTTGCCCTTCCTTAGCCTATCTTCTAATATAAGTCGTTATGTGTTGTCTCCGTGTTCCTACATTTCTCCTAAATCCAAACTGATCTTCCCCAAGGTTGCATTCCCCAAGTTTTTCCATTCTTCTGTAAATAATTTGTGTTAATATTTGGCAACTATGACTTATTAAACTGATAGTTCTGTAAGTTTCACATTTGTCTGCACTTGCTTTCTTTGGAATTAAGATTACTATATTCTTCTTGAAGTCTGAGGGAATTTCCCCTGTCTCATACATCTTGCATACTAGGTGGAACAATTTGTTCATGACTGGCTCGCCTAACGATATCAGCAATTCAGACGGAATATCATCAATTTCGGGGGGCCTTGTTTCTACTCAAATCTCTTAGTACTCTTGTCAAATTATTCTCGCAGTATAGTATCTCCTATCTCATCTTCCTACACTTCGGCTTCCATTTCTAGAATACTGCCTTCAAGTTTATTTCCTTTGTATAAGGCCTTTATATATCCCTTCCAGAGTTCAGCTTTCCCCTCTTTGCTCAGTACTGGTTTCCGTCTGAGTTCTTGATATTCATAGAGCTGCTTTTCTTTCATATATCTTTTATTTTCCTGTAGGCGGTATCTATCTTTCCCCTGGTTATACATTTTTCTATGGTTCTGCATTTGCCCTCTAGCCAATCCTGCTTAGCCAGTCTACACTTTCTGACAATCCATAAAATGTTTATTAATATAGCCAAATGATACCGGTTTGTTCTGTTTTTGTTGGTGCATTAGTGACTGTAGAACTTGTGGATGGAATAGTCCTTAGCTAGACATTAAATTACGGACTTTAGTTTTAGATAATGGCGTAACGTGACAGCCATATTTACAATTAACATCGATGACGTCACTGTCAATACAGCTGTCACGTTCCGTCATGATCTAAAAACAAAATTTGACATCTAGCTGAGAAATGTTCATTGAAAGAGCACAAACAAATGGTTATGGTAACGGTTATGGTAACGTATCACATTGTTGAAAATATAACACCAACACTGTGATATGATGATTAGGAAACTCCAGTGGCAGACGCTGGAAGAGAGACAATGTCTGTCTAAGTTGCGAGAGCTTCTGTTTCATGAAGAGTCAACCAGTATATTGTTTCTTCGTACGTCTATCTCGCGAAGCGACGACCACAAGGATAAGATTGAATCAGTTTTCCCGCGAAGCATACGCGCCTGGGATAGAAGGAATTGACAACAACCAGGGACGTAAGATTAATAGTGGTCCGCAGCAATTAGCACAGAGAAAATGAGAAAGAAAAAGTCGGCAACTAAAAGATGTCCGCAACTTGTAGAAGTTATAAGATATTGCGACCTCTAACCTGTGACCATAGGAGATTATCTGTTGTCTGCCAAAAACGCCCATAATTCTAATCACCTGTTAATGTCTAAAATAAGACATGAACTGTTGTTAAATCTACAAGTAGTACATATAAAAACAAAACTGGAAGCAATAAAATACATTGGAGTAAGAAAAAGGCGTTTTTCAGTTACAAAACAAATATGTTTTCATAGCACAACTGGGAACGGTAAGGTGAGAAAACAGACACAACAATGGAAGTTTTGTGCTAGTTTCTTTCTTTTTGCCAAGTCTGTACTATTGCAATTAACTGCAACATTGATCTGTCAGTGCAAATTCTTGGTACAAGTAGACTGTGAAGAATCACATACAGTGCATTCCACGCTCGTGTGCAGCCTACCTCAACAAGTGCGTGTGACTTGTGAAACTGTCCGATAACTCAAATGACTGGTGTGTTCTGAATTGAAAGACGTGTCAGAGATTTGTGTCACATTTGGTACATCCAAAGGACCATTTGCTAATGTTGCGAAAGCTTGCGAACAGTCTTTGTTCAACAGAGGCTACCTTTCCTTTCTTAACCCTTGTTTGTGTGGTATGTGACAGTAGTCGTACATCGCAATTAGGAAACAAAGAGTACCGACTTCCAAAATACAACATAATTGTGGAGGTGGTAATGTATCCTGAACTGTGTTCTTTTAGATATGGAACCAGTGGTCAGCCGAATTCACCAATAAATTAAATATGATTAATTCGCGAGAGGCACCAGTTTTAAAACTGTTTTTCTTTCATAATGAAACATGTTCATTCGCGTCTTTACCGTGAAGAATAGTAAGTAATCTTCAGTAATGAGTCTAATTGGATTTTACCAGTGTTTGAGGAAAACAGAGCGACTCTCGTTTCACGAACTTGCAGATATGTATACAACGTATGGTGCGACAGAATATGATCTATGATAAGCTGAACAAATGAAATAAATCGCAATTTGCGATCACTTATGGTTTCACTGTAATACCAATGTGCGGCGAATGAAAATTTGTGCAAGGCCGGGATTCGAACCGGGGATCTCCTGCTTACTAGGCAGACGCGTTGACCACTCCGCCACCGAGGACACAGTGACCAACCCCACTGCAGAGGACCTTCCCTGCACGTCTCCCGCCACTCCCAAATCTCCATTCGCCACACTGTCTCTTTCCTATTATCACAGCCTCTTAATTCTGTAATGCTCGCAGCCACAATACTGTATTCCCGCATCAGGAAGAACAGACCATGAGGTATCGAGACTTAATTGTCGTCAGGAGCCCAGCCTCGGCTTGTATACACAAATTTTCATTCGCCGCACATTGGTATTACATCTAAACCTAGTACAGTGAAGCCATAAGTGATCGCAAATTGTGATTTATTTCATTAAAAATGAACGCTGCAACGTCGTCAAAAATATATAAGATGAACAAATGTTTCGAAGCAGGTGTCTTCCAAACTGGTATACATTTATCTTAATACTATAATGTGTGGCTCAGTGGCCTGGTGCAAGTCTTTCAATTGGACGCCACATCAACGATTTGTGCGTCCCTAACCTACTCCAGTTATCCAAGCGGGCAAACGGGACCTACATTTTAACGTGGAGTGGTATTCGAATTCTTCTGCAGTCCACCAGTTGATTATTAGTGATCTGATTGTGAATGGAAATGCGAAGGAAGGGAGATTAAACGCCCCGTCGACGACTTGGTCATTAGAGGTAGAGCTCACACTCGGATTGCTTGAGTAAGGATGTTGAAGGAAAGCAGTTGAGCCATGATGGCCGGAGGTGGGTTTTAACCGGAATGCGATCCTTCGACTTTCGTTGTTCCCTACGCTGGTGCCATAGGAGACGGGTTCCTTCTGGTGGACGATGACGCTCGTTCCCACAAATCTTCAATGGTGGACAACATGCTTGAAGCTGAGGGAACTGAATGAATGGAGTGACCAGCTTGTTTACCGGACTTAAACCTGACTTAGAATGTCTAAGTTGCGTTCGAGAAATGCACTGCAGCCAGACCAGCACCTCCCACAAGTGTTGCAGAGCTGGATATTGCACTCATGGAAGACTGGACAAATAACTCTCAAGAGCTGATTGATAACCTCATACTGTCCCTGCCACGCAGGTGTACAACTGTACTGGCCGTCCGAGGGGTTCGCACACCATATATTAGAGGGCATAGAGAATGACTTTTTCGCTGTTATGCTGCGTGCTTCGCTGTAAGTAAACTCCGTGTAAACCTCAAGTAAAGAGTTGAGACAGCAAAGTTCCGTACTGTATCACTCACAAATAACAATTGTAAGCAATATCTGAATAAAATACGTTACCATGTGTATATATATCATGTATTTATTTATTTATTCGCGTCAAAAGCGTTGCATACAAAAGGTCAAAGACCAAAGTACAACTATGATACAAAACAAAAGAGATTATACATAAACAAATTACAAAACGACTAAATATAATCAGATCAAAAATTAGCAAGCTCGACGGCATTCTCCTTGGCCTGCAATAGGTCCTCCAGCGTGCAGAATACTGGGCACTGAGGACACCTGCACACGTGCTTGGTGGTTTGTTCGGATCCACATTCGCAGAGAGTTGATTCATCCCCGAGGTAGGTCCATCTGGCCATGTTGACCTTTGTTCTAGCCACTCCACTTCTTAGTCTGTTGAGGGACTTCCACGTTTCCCACGGCAGATTTTCGCCTGGGGGAAGGGCCTCCAGAGATGGAATCCATGTTGCGATATCAGCATTTCTGGTTGTCCACAGGTTTTGTCGTGCCGTTGAGGTGATGTACTACAGTTGACAGTAGTTTTCATAGAACTCTTCCTGGATTTCAGCTTGCTTGGGGGAGTTTGGTGTCCATGTAGCGGCAACTTCCCGTCTAATATCTGGTGGGGCTATCCCCGCGAGGTTGTATAGTTTGTGAGTAGGCGGTGCCCTCAGACATCCTGTTATTACATGTCAACGCACGATACAGTGTGACTCCCAGATATTTTGGGTTATGGCAGTGCTCCAGTTATGTGCCATTCCATGTGACTTTTAATTTTTCGCCGCGGTCGGGGGTTCGAATCCCCCCTCGGCCATAGATGTTTGTGACGTCTTTAGTATAAGCTAGTTCATAAGTAGTTTGTAAGTTTAAAGACTGATGACGCCGTAGTTAAGTCCCATATGCTCTACAAACATTTTTTATTTTTTTGTTGGCATCTTTCTTTCGTAGGTGAAAAGCGCATACATGAGTTTTAGCTGGATTGGGCTTCAAGTGGTTCTTTTCATAGTATGCTGAAACAGTTTTAAGACCATATGTTAGATGTCTCTCTACAGATTCGAAATCTTTGGTTTGAAATACTAGTGCCAAATCATCAGCGTAGATGAAGCCTTTTGTGTTAGGAGGTTGTGGCTGATCGCTGCTATAGATGATAAACAAGGTTGATGCTAGGACGCTGCCTTGGGGCAGACCGCTTTTCTGTATTCTCCATCTGATTTTCTTGCCGTCTAGTTCAACATAGAATTTACGATTCTGGAGTAAAGTGCCTATGAAGTTGGTAAAATCATAGTCTCTCGTTAACTGATACAGTTTGTGCAACATAATTTTGAGCTGGACAGTGTCATAGGCTGCGGAGAGATCCACGAATACTACTCCTGTAATCAAGCCGCTCGAAGCCATCCTCGATATTTTGTGTCAGATTGAGGATTTGTGTTGTACAGTTTTTCTTTGAGCTAAATCCAGCTTGTTGTGGTATCAGTTGTGGCTTGATGTATGTATGATATCTCTTCTGATATCTTTTAAGTGTGGTGAGATTTCTGAAGTCGCTTTTGTTGATCTAACAGCTGCATACGACACCGTGAACCACAGGAAACTGTTAACGAAAGTGTATGACCTTACTAAGAACTACCAACGAACTTCCCCCATTAGCACCTTCCTTCATAACAGAAGATTCCAAGTTTCATTACAGGGTGAAAGAAGCAGATGGAGAACGCAGAAGAACAGTCTTCCGCAAGGCAGTGTGCTTGCCCAAGCACTGTACAACATCTACATAAATGATCAGCCAATACCAGCAAATACTAGGCTCTTCATCTATGCCGATGACACAGCAGTAGCTGCTCAGGGACTAACCTTTAAAGAAGTAGAGAAGAAACTGTCTCTAGCAATGGGCGAACTCTCCAAGTATTATGATGCCAACCAGTTGAAGCCCAATCCCAGTAAAACTCAAGTGAGCGCGCTCCACTTACGAAACAGAGAAGCAGAGCACAAACTGGACATAACATGGCGAAGAGAACAATTGAAACATTGCCCAACACCAGTCTACCTAGGTGTCACTCTGGACAGGGCTCTAACGTACAGGCAGCAATGTCTGAACGTGAAACAAAAAGTCAGTGCTCGTAATGGGATACTTAAGAAGCTGGTTGGCAGCAGCTGGGGAGCCAACCCACATCTCCTAAGGACGACTTCTGCATTAGTGCTATGTATATCAGACGCTGAACATGCTGCTCCTGTGTGGGACGCTTCAGCGCACGCTAGGCAAGTTGATATTGCGGTCAGTGATACAGAAAGGATCATCTCAGGATGCTTGAAGCCAACACCAGTGCAGAAATTGTATCAGATTGTTGGAATAGCCCTACCCAATATCCGGAGGGCCATGGCTGCAGACAATGAAAGAAAAAAGCAGGAGACTGACCACAGACATCCTCTGTATGGTCACCAGGCAGCAAGACACCGCCTTAAATCCCGCAAGAGTTTCCTAGCTAGGACTGCGCCACTAGAGGGAGCACCAGAGGCAAATCGTCTCGCAACATGGAAGAGCTCACTGCCCGCAGAAGAAATAGCTCCTGGCGCAAACCTACAATACCCTGTGTGGAAGTCCCTCAACCGCCTAAGAGTGGGCGTCCCCCGATGAAAAAGCGACCTGAAGAAATGGGGAATACTCCCAGCGAGTGCAGACACATCTTGCGACTGTGGGACTGATGAAGATGCAAAGCTACCTACTTGTATGCCCCCTCCTGGACAACAGATGTACAACACAAGATGTTCACGAAGGAAATGACAAAGCTATCGCAGCTGCTATTTTTTGGAATTGCTGACTGACCGGACACGGAAATGAATGAGCTCTAAAAATCAAATGTTTGTATAGCTTATCGGACTTAACTACGGGGTCATCAGTCCCTAAACTTACAAACTACTTAGGTACTAGCTAATCCTAAGGACGCCACAAATATCCATGCCCGAGGGAGGATTCGAACCCCCGACCGTAGTGACCGTGCAGACCATGACTGGAGCCGGCCGGCTGAATGATGTCTTCTGATACCCTGATTGTGTTGAGCATAGTAGCACGTAACGTTGCGAATATGTGAAAGAAATGTCCAAGAATGTACGTCTGGAACATGTGATGATACTGCTGCTCTCTTACCTCAGTGTTATCGTACGATACCGTCTGCGTCGGGCCGGGAATGGTGTGGTTCAATAGTGATACATGTTGCGTGTGAAGTTACAAACGAAATAGCCAGCCTAGGAATCAGTGTAGGACAGTGTCTCGGTGATTAAAACAAGTGATAGATTTAATTAATTAAGAGATTTGTTTAGGTGCTTTCCAGACAGTTCTATAAACAATACTTTCGTCAATGTATGTTATTTAAAGACCTAAACAGACGAATTGTAAAAAACTGTTATGAAAAACAAAAAGAAATGAAAATAAATAGCATTGTATATATGTTAGGCTCATAAACAAGTTGTGTAGACCAGCTAATTGTGTAATTAATGTAATAGACGAGATTTAAATATTATGATTCATTGTATATGTGGACTGACGTGAGATTTTGAACCTAGTTACAGAGTGGACAAGAGATTTGATAGTTCATTATATGCTAGGAATATGTATGATGTACTCATTAACTGATAAATTGACATTTAACAACACACTTTGTTGTAGACCAGCTAATTGTGTAATTAATGTAATAGACGAGATTTAAATATTATGATTCATTGTATATATGGACTGACGTGAGATTTTAAACCTAGTTTCAGAATGGACAAAAGATTGGATAGTTCATTATATGCTAGGAATATGTATGATGTACTCATTAACTGATTAATAGACATTTAACATCACACTTTGTTGTCAACAGAAAGATCAGAGATTTCGAGTTAAAAAAATACGTGCCATGTAAAATTATTGTATGTATAGTTTTCATTTTATATTGTGATTATTTTTGTGTACATGAAATGTTTTCTTTGTGTGTTTGTTAATTGTAAATTAGTATATTCAATTGTTATGAACGATGCATAATGTAAGGTCATTATTGCCGATGTTATATATTTGCCTCACCGCCTTGCGTGGAGGAGTTCGAGTTTGAGTCGTTTGTCAAGTGCACTGGAATCTATGTCGCTCTGTGTTTTGAAATGAAAGTACTTCCGTTCTGATGCTTTGTATATGTTGTGAATTTGTAATGTTTTGGTGAAGAAGCCGTTTGATTTCAAATTAAAGAAGAAGTGAAAAATTGTATATATCGAGTATTTATTTCTACCACGACGCCCCAGGAGAATAATGTTGCAGCGAGCAGAACCCCCGTACATCGTGATGTTGAAAAGATGAGTATCGGTTGGAAGTGGTGGAGTGAACAGTAATTACTTAATAAGTATGTAAATGTTACAAACAGCATTTTCAGAATATAAATGAGTGGCTGTGAGAAAATTGAGAAACACGAGATGGAAAGCGTCCGTAACGCGGTGTTACATAAGAATAACAGACGGAAGGCAAAAAGAAATTTGTACAATCAATAAACGAGGACGTTTGGTCTAATTACTGCTCTTACGTTAGGTGAATAGCCAGGCTCAGAGGAGTAACGGCGCTGACCTGCGTAAAACCAGGTAATTGTGAGGCTAAAGCTTAGCGACGCTCCGGTGCTTGTCGGCCAGTGTCGCTGCGCTCGTTAGCTGCTTTAAGTGGGCGACGGCCGGCAGGCCGCGCTCTATTTAGTCGACAAGCCGCCGTGTCGCGGATCTGCGCTGCAGCCACGTGGAGAGCGATCACAGGAAGGAAAGGAGAAGAGGAAGAGCCGGCGGCACTGTGAGACCGCGGCAGACAACCGACAGGCCACCGACACGACCCAGTGTATGGGGCGTCGGCTGGAGCCACGACATTATACTCACAAGAAACGAATTTCGTAAGTTCCTGATCAGAGGCCCCATAACCAGGTTCGCTATTATCCTCAACAAATTTTAAACGAACAAGTCGATTTAAACATAAACGCTGCTTGGAAAATTTTATTTGTATCATCCTACCAATGGTTTATCGACCAAAATTTGCGACTGTTCGTAGTAATCGATGGTAACGCATCAAGTAAACAGAGGTGATATCGGGCGTTCCACAGGGTTGTGTTATTGGTCCTCTGCTGTTCCGTATCTACATAAACGATTTAGGGGAAAATCTAAGTAGCTCTCTTAGGTTGTTTGCAGATGACGCCGTCATTTACCGTCTAGTTAAATCAACTGAAGAGCAAAACCAACTGTAGAACGATCTAAATAAGATATCACTAAAAAAAAAAAAAAAAAAAAAAAAAAAAAAAAAAAAAAAAAAAAAAAAAAGGTAAAGCAGTCAACAATCCGCAGATTGGTTTGAACACAACAGTGCTTTACTAGGCATGGTTGAGGTGGTATGCCGTTGCCTTCCGCCGACCTTCGAACTGACTTACCCAGCCAGTTATAGGGGGGACCTACAGTTTAACGTGGGTTCTGAACCACGGCGCTACTCGGTATTTTTCACTTGAGCAATACTGCCAGAGGTGAAAGAAGTGGAAAGTGACAGATAAAAATCCTAGGACCTGGCGGGGATGGAACCCGCGACCTTTGGATTTGTAGTCTGGCACTCTACCACTGTGCAACCGAGGCGCACTAAGATATCACTATGGTGTAAAAATTGGCAATTGACTCTAAATAATGAGAAGTGTGAAGTCGTCCACATGAGTACGAAAAGAAATCTGTTAAACTTTCTTTACAAGATAAATCAATCAAAAGTGAAGGCCGTAAACTCCACAAAATACCTAGGAATTACTATTATTTCAGACTTAAACTGGAAAGAACACATAGATAATATCGTGGGAAAGGCGAACCAGAGACTGCGTTTTATTGACAGAACCCTTAAAACATGCAACAGAACTACTAAAAAAACTGCATACACTACGCTTATCAGTCCTCTTTTGGAGTATTGCTGCCCAGTGTGGGATCCTTATCAGGTGGGTTTGACGGAGGACATCGAAAGAGTCCAAAGAAGGGCAGCTCGTTTCGTGTTGTCACGATACAGGGGAGACAGCGTTACGGAAGTGATAGAAGATGTCGGATGGGAATCATAACAACAACGGCGCTTATCGCTGCGGCGTGGGCTACTTACGAAACTCCAATCGCCAATATTCTCCTCCGAATGCGAAAATATATTGTTGACTCCCACTTACATAGGTAGAAATGATCATCAGAATAAAATAAGAGAAATCAGAGCTCTAACGGAGAGATTCAGGTGTTCTTTCTTCCCGCACGCTATTTGAGAATGGAATGGGAGATAAATAGTATAAATGTAATTTGCAGAGTATCCCATGTAGATGTAGATGAAGAAAGAGGTAAACGTAAGTTACAAACACGTCAGAGATCTTATTATCACGAAATTATAAGTAATCACTGAAAAGCGTGCAATTATCGCTCATCGGGTTATCCGAGGTGAGAGAAATTGTCTGAAATTTGGTATTATCAGCACATTGTTGTCACTGTGTATCTCGGAGTAATGAATTCCATAACAATGTTCGTTAATGGTGATCATATTGTGATAATGAATTCGGAAACCTTGTCATATGAATCGCCGAAGTACAGACAGCAGCGCGATAGCGGCCGCGTGGTCTAATACATCATACTGCAGACTGGGCGGTCGTCCCCGACGGAGTTTCGAGTCCTCCATCGGACGTGGGGGTGTGCATGTGTGTGTGTGTGTTGTTAGTTGGTCCAATAGGTTTACAAACATTCAAACATTTACAAATGACAACTCTGCCAATACGCAGCCGATTTGCACCTCGTGTACGTCATTCTATTGCCATCTGTATCTGTGTATCACTTTCCCATGATTTTTTTCACAACGATGTATGTGGTGTATACCTCACGCTATGGTTATCATCAGCAAAACTCCTGCGTAACTGTACAAGTATGCCACTCCTTACATCAACTTTCAAATGAACTTTCGAGCGTATTCTTTCGTTATCCCCCGCAGAAATTTCGTTATACTATGTTTAATATCTTCAATGTTATCAAGAAGACGTCCTATACCCGATTTCGGGTACAGAACACAGAACTCTGAGGAAGATCAGCTGAGTACATGGGTGTTTAAGTTAGGGGCGTTCATTTACAAGGTTATCAGTATCATCTTAGTAACGTTGTTGGTATCACGAAAGATTTTTTTTCTTTTATTACCTGAATAAAAGTGAAGTTGACTTATTGTCATGTCCAAATCCGTACTGTAATGGAGCGATCCTGAGTTGTCGAAACTTTGTAAGTAAAATATCGCGTTGGATTTGCATATCAAATGCTTGAAACACTTGAATCATATTTGTAAAGAGCGAGAATCCCCTCTGCTGACCTTAATTTTCATTACATTTGTTATCATTTGTGATGAATTTTGGAATGGTTCCTTGAAGCACGCCGCTGTGTATTTGTTAAGTGAAAACTTACACTCTGCGTCTATAACATCCTCTTAGTCGATGCGAGGATCAGTCTTGCTGCAGTTCGGGGATGCCTCATACAAATTCCTACAATTTCGCCGTGCCGTATTTATAGTACTGTAGAGCGCTAAACGTTATTTCATATTGCGTAATTCACGTGTACCACAAATAATGTGTTTTTGTGATGAATATTTAATGTTCAAACAATGAACGTAAGGTTTCTTTGCAGTTGTGCTGTTGTTTAATCCTCTTTCGAGAATTTCCTCTATTGAATTTCAAATGTTCAAATGTTTGTTAAGCTTATGGGACTTAACTACGGGGTCATCAGTCCCTAAACTTACAAACTACTTATGAACTACTTACGAACTAGGACGGCACAAATATCCATGCCCGAGGGGGGATTCGAACCCCCGACCGTAGTGGCCGTGCTGACTGTGACTGAAGCGCCTCAGTCACCTCGGCCACCGCGGCCGGCAATTGAATTTCAATCATCTGACTGCAGTCGGCAAGGTGAGTGAACACCTCAAATTGAATTTCTTCCGAATATAACAGTTAGCACATTATACATGACTGAATGAAGTCTTCAGCAAATACTGCAAAAACTTTCAACATGGATGGCTTTAGAGGTGGTAAAACGGGGCTATAGCCTTCGTAAGGTAGCCACCGCTACCCAGAACACGATTTTCTAACGATACCAAGTAATAGCTGGATAAAAATCGTATCTCATTTTGCTTACACCTCTACATTAACACAACAGCTATTGATTGATTATTAAAATAGCATGAAATTCGCTTCAACAACGTTTAAATCCTGTGGTCTACTATAAGCGTGAGTTACATGAGGTGTGACCAGATCAAACAAAAAATATAAAATTTAACCACAGTTCTCTAACTGCTCCACAACCCTTTGCTATGCCAAATATTCCCTCATAAGCAGATATTTCCTATTAAAGTTGTCTCTACTTTTTTTGAGTGATTTCCTCCAGGAGCTGAATTTTGCTTCATCAATGATTCTTCGTCGAAAAAGCTTGCAGGGTGTTTTATTTCCCAATTTTATTATTTTTTCCTCACAATAAATTATTGAAATAGTCAAAAGAAAACGTAACCTATTTAATAAATGAGCGGGGGCCTCCACTCCTTTGTTCCACCGGAGCCTCCAGCTGCCTGCTCCGTGGCGTGCCTTTGATTAATTGCTTTCTTTGGTGTTGACTCCCAGCTCCCAACTGAAAGGCGCGTGATGTGAAATTAATGGCAGCAGCGTCCGTACTCAACAGCAAAAACAAAAAAGTAATGTACTATCTCGCAGAAGAAACTGCTTAACGTATTTAGTTAAAGAAATACACTAAGAGCGTAAAGTCTGCAAAGTAATTTTGTTGAAAGTTCATACAAGAAGAGGAAGTATAGAAAGGATGTGCCGTAAGTGCATACTGGTCCACATTGTACATGGAACACAAAATTCAAACTCAGTTACTCTATTCAGAAAAACTTTTAATTGATGACTCATCAATAACTTCAGATCTTCATGTCTGAAAACATCGATGGTTTAAATGCAAAAATAATCAATCGCACTAAAGGTTCAAATTCAGATCACCGCTAGCGACGCTCTGTAGTGACTGTCTCTATGACTTCACGCAACATTGTTGAAAGCGGTCGCTGTGAGTCATTCTAGAAAGAATGGCGAGACAATCGCGCTCCAACGAAAAATAGGATGATGTATTAAATTTCCGCCATACTGTAATATCCCTTACAAATGATTATTGTTTCAAATGATTTGTCTTTTTTAATTATAACGTGGTGCTCGAGAGGTTGATACGGGAACGTATATGGATCAGTTTGTATTGTAAGAAACAATGACGCGTTCTTAACAAAGGCAAATGATCGATGTTTCAAATGATTAGTGTCTTTAATTTAAACATGGAGCTCTGTAGGTGGATTGGTGAACGCAAGTGGGTCAGGTTTATTGTAAATAGTGACAAAGCAAAAATTGATTATCTATTTAATCTACTGGTCTGCTATGACGTGGCGAAATTATAACACACTCGCAAAAACAACGGACCTGACAGTCGCTTTAATTCCGGTGCTATGAACTCATTCTATCTTTCCTCGCCTATCAGTGGTCACATTGCCATTGGCCATTGGCTACACGAAATGTTGTGCGCTGCCAACGTTACATATGATCTCAAGTTCAGCCCCTCGGCAGATCAACTGACATACATTACTAGACTGGCAATGCCGCATAGTGTCATTGGTGCCATTGTCACTTGTAAACAACTATTTGTGTCCGGATAAAATAGCCGTAAGAAATTTCTATAAACTGATATAATTTCCATTGTTAAATTTTACTTATGGCGTCGTCATGGTGTGGTTATGTTCGTCACAAAATATTCGCCTCACGAGTAGCAAAGATTAGCATTTGGTGGTCGCTGCCAGCTTCAGTACACTACGCCACCGCTGCCACGAATAAAATTTTACCCTCTACTGAAAAAAGAAATACAGCGCAATACAGAATACAGATTTATATATTTATGTCTATTTTCTTTGTGACTTGGCATCCTAGACTGTGCCAAAATTTTTATTAGGCCATCCAGTTGAATCTTCAACATGGCAGTATCGATGATGCGAAGTTGTTAATGTACTATCGATATTTCGATGTTTTAGAAAACGTAATATCGATATAAACTCATCAAAGTTTCCCCACTACACATCGCTATTTATTTAACATCGATGAATATCGATCAATCTTAAGACAATGTACTTCTGCGGAGGAACGAGACGAGACTAGGGTTTAATCTCCTCTATACGACGAGGCCTCAATAAAATAATCACAAAAGTGGATAGGAAATCAATCACCGACATGCTGAAGATATTTTCTCTACATTCGCCTCTTATTACTAAAGGATGACTCCAAATACTCTTGTTATGGTGGCCGGACCAAGACTGGAACCTCTCCTGCTTCCAAATACGGATCATTTGTCTTATCGAGTTCATTACGCACTGAAAGCAGAAAACAGGCTATATTAGGATGTCTCAGTATCATCGTTGACACTTACCCAGAAAAACGAAAGTGTGATTTTAAAATTGTAATTTAAACGGAGTAAGTTACTAGTGGACGGAAATAGTCATATAGCGTTCCTATGATTGTACAGTTGTCGCTAACATTGTAGAGGGTTTCAAAGAGTGAAAGAACCAATAATCTCACGCAAAGATTTTACTTCAGAACCAATTATTCCTCTATTTCTCTACATGTTGTCCACAATTAAAGTCTCACTTTCAAAATGCTGTACAAAAAGACCCACGGGCCTGAATGACTGCAGATTTGAACTGAACATACTAGAAGGGGGAAACACAATGTCGTATACAAAATTTAGTTGAAAAATAGTTCCTAACACTATCAATAAGTGTCACTGTAAGTGGCATAGGGTGCAAATCACGGTCCATGCGCAAGATACATTGCATTCAGTATAAAAATGCGGCTTCGAGTCGCCCGCCTCCTGCTGCATATTGTCATGGGTTTTTCAACACAGGATAGAGCTCCGCTTGTAAAGCTTTTTTCCAAGAACGACGAATCTGTGGTTGCAGCTTTAAGGAAATTCCGGTCATTAAAGAACACGAGATAAGGTCCGAGGACTGTGAAAGCTCTGAAGGATATGGTGAAGATGTTCGAAGAAACAGAATCGTTTCAACTAAAATGCGGCAGAGGGAGGAAATCAATCAATTCTACCTGTGGCTATTGCGTTAGAGGTAGGGAAGAGCACTGATGCGCAAGACTGCAGTGCACGTGGAATTGCCTGTTCATTACAAATGCCTCCGAGCAAGCTACATAAAATGGATAACAATTGGACATGGAACATTTAGTGGACAGATGAAGCCCACTTACACATTAAAGGTGCATCAATACCTTATATTGCAGGATATGGGCAACCCAAAATCCAGTCGCATATGAAGCGGTGCCGCTTCATTCTGCAAAGATAACTGTGTGCTGCGGGCTCGCAGCATCCTTTTCATAAGGGCCTATTTTTTTCGAGGAGGTGACTCCTACAGATCCCGTTACCTGAACTGTCATTGTTAACCAGTATAAAAATCTTCTATACAATCACGTCATTCCAAGCCTACAACAGTGTGAATAGTATAGTTTTCATGCACGATGGCGCGCCTCCACACATTGCAAAGTCAGTGAAGCAATTCCTCAGAGCCATTTTCCAAATGACAGAATTATCAGCCGTCATTTTCGCATTGCGTGCCCATCAAGGTAACCGAACATCAATCTGTATGATTTCTGGCTGTGGGCTTATTTGAAAAGTGTTCAGCATCCACGTACTGACTTTGGATAAACTGAAGGCACATATTACGCAACATATTCACACTGTGACCCTTGACACTCTGTGATGTGTTTCCACATGCTGTTTATCGGTTTCAACTTCTAGCGAAAAATAGTGGACAGCATACTGAACATATCTTACATAATTGGTGGTTTTGGCTGAAGGACAATTAAAATCAATTTTTCACATCCGATGTAGTACGACCTTGCCACGGTGGATGGGTTTTCCACTAACTGTACCACAAGTTATGCAGGACGTGGACGTAATTTGTCGGTAAATGTTTGTTTGTAGATTTATCGGACTAAACTGCTTGGTTATTAGTCCGTAGCTTAAAAACTACTTAAACTAAGTTAAACTAAGCTAAGGGCAACAAAAACACCCATGCCCGAGGGGGGGGGGCGACTCGAACCCCCGACTGCGAACGGCCATGCGCACCGCAGCACAGGGCCCCAGTGCGCACGGCTAATCCGCCGCGGCTAATTTGTCGGTATCCACTTTCCTTAAACCGATTACAGCTACTACTATTGATACAGTTAGGAACTTTTTGTGCATGCCATTGCGTTTCCCCCTCCGACAAGTATGTCAGTTCAAATCTGCAGTCATTCTGCCCCATGGTTCTGTTTGTACAGTATTCTGAAAGTGGGACTTATGGGCATTCTGTCCTTTCTCGTATACTGTCAATCTTTGGAAAAAAAATGCGTCCGAGCAGAAATGTGTTTTGGAATTACATCAATAAGGCGTTCAAATACCTTATCAGTAGCACCAAGTAGGGTTGACTGTTAGATGTGGTGACGGGTTCGCTCTTATAAGAAGCAGGATTCAGATTCAAGTCCGACTATCCAATTTTGTTTCCTGGTATTCTTAAGTCGTTTTAAACGAGTGCCGTATGGTTAGATCATGTACACCCTTCAGATTACTTTGACAGTACTTTTTCTGTTGAAGTAGTCTACAGTATCTAATGATCTCCATATCAGCAAGAAATTTCGTTTTCCTTTTTTTTTTTTTTTTTTTTTTTTTTTTGCGCTGGTAGCGAATCGCCTTTCACCATAGAAGTCATTACTCTAAGGAAACCTGGTGAATACTACCCATGCGACGTTCCGCTGCGGTGTACGTGTACAAAATTGAGCAGTTATGTAGCGAGTCTCTGCGCTCATTGACCTAGAAAAGTATTTAAGTGGTGTGTGAAGTACAGTTGTAACAGAAGTGAGTGCGAGAACAAAGTTAAGCAATTATGTAGCGGGTTTCACCTCCCAATGACATATAAAATCACTTAAGTGATAGGTGATGTACAACTAAAATGGAAATGAGTACTGGAATATGGCACATATTTGTTCCATGCAAGCATCTATGAATTGGTAAATATTTGGGCAACTACAGGACTCCAGGTTATGCTACTCTGTGAAACTGAGTATTGAATTAAGTTGTCCCAAGGCAAAACATTTTCGTCACCTTCTTAATTGCTTGCTGAGTACCAATTTCTCCACAGTTCATCTGATGTGGCCTTAACAGTTTATCTCTTCTTCCAGGTTATGTCTATAGTCTGTTAACTTAGAATTGTGTATAATACAAAGAGCCGCCTCGAAAGAGATGTGTACGTGTTCCAGTAGCTAAACGTTGAACAACATGCAGGAACAGCAGGTTGCAGAGAATTAATGCAAATAACTACGCACTTAAAGGCAGCGCTTAGGGTTGTCTCAGAGAAGCAATTATAGCATTGTATTGGAAAAAAAAAGTACGTGCAACAATCCGAATGCGGCACAAAAAGAAAAAAATGGAAAATAAATATACTTCCTGTTAACTCTTCTACATATCGTTAAAATGCAACTATTTGTTCATTACATCAACACATTACATGGTTTGTCATAACAATAATGTATACCAACGGGATGACTACTAGATATATCTGAAATAACTTTTAATTTCTTTCATTCTCCACAGGGAAGAGTGGAGCGCTGTTTGAGATCTGGCCCATAAAGAGTCGCGGCTCTATTCAGCCAATTGTTCACAGACGTGTGCCTTTATAGAAGTGCCAGACGGTATACAGCTACAAGCTGAAAGATTACTGGTAGGTTCGGTGGCATTTATATGATCGATGGACGCGGCTGCTGCAGACTTGCATGGACTCTGCAGTCACCCTCCTCGTCATAATTATTTTTACGTCGGTCGTCGTCGTGTGCCGTTGCCCTCGAGATACTCCAACAGGAGTACATTTTCAGATAACTACTGCCGCGCTACTACCGTCGCTGTTAATATTGCAGTAGTCCGGTGTGCTACCTGCCTTACTGTCAGGTCGTTTTCTTATGCCCGTGAAAATGCAGCCATTAAAATACATTTAATATTTGTTTGGTTACTTTAACAGAAAAAGAGACCGATTATGACGTCGATTACAGTTGCTCTAATCAAAATTTACGAAAAACATTTTATTCAAAACTATTTTACCACCATCAATGTTACTGTTGTTCCTATGACGCATAGGGGTAGCCGTGTCCATTAATTCTTATCGACGTCTTCGAGGTCCTGATGCAAATATGAAACGCTGAATACTGCTTGCATATGACATCCTCTGTACGCGTATTCAGTTATCATGAGTGTTAACCTAAATTATATCCGATGCTATTAAAGGAAACGAAACAATGTTTTTGACAACAGACGGTACACTTGTTGGCGTTTGATATGTTGTATGGGCAATGTTTGTACCATTTCCATATAAATAGATAATAAATGAATTTCTTTAAAAATGGAATTTAGTACTTGATTAATTTAACTGTTTGTAAACACATTGCACCAAACTACTATGATCATCGGTGGCTAGACTTACAAACTACTTAAACTGACTTACGCTAAGGACAACACACACAACTTCCATGTCCGAGGGAGGACTCGAACCTCCGATAGGAGCGGCCGCTCAGTCCTTAGCATGGTGCCCTATACTACGAACCCATTCCCGCGCAGTACTTTATTAACTGAAATGACAGAATCTTGAGAACGGGAGTATAACGAAGCGACGCACTTCGTATTTTATAGAAAAAAGCTGAGAATGTGCTACCTATGAAGAAGAACCGCATCAGAACGGCCGAGCGCATTGAGACACTATGCTACGATGCGCGAGGCCGTTTCCCGTCGGGGGTTCGAATCCCCCCTCGGGCATGGATGTTTGTGCTGTCTTTAGTGTAAGGTAGTTCATAAGTAGTTTGTAAGTTTAGGGACTGATGACCCCGCAGTTAAGTCCCATAAGATTTACAAACATTTAAACATTTTGTATGAAGAAGACTACACGCAGCGCAAGCTCCGCCTCTGTTGCCAACGTGTACCTGACCAACACCACCTAGAGACAAGGCCTTACAACAGGCCGTGCCTACGTCACACTTAGAGGCCCCGGCCGCCATCTGACTGGCGTGCGGTGGGCGTGCCCCAGTGGCCAGCCAGTGAGGTGGCGGCCGGGGCCTCTAAATATGACGTAGGCACGGCCTGTTGTAAGGCCTTGTCTCTAGGTGGTGTTGACCTGACGAGGCAAGTGAATCCGCGAAAGGACAGCAGACTTGCTATTTACATTTAACATGTTCCTTCCAAAATGTACTCTACAATACTACCGAGCATATTACTATACTCCACTTTTCAATCATTTTCGACGTCGTATGAAGTATGTAACATCATTCAAAACATTAGCACTTTAATAAATCGGTAAATAAAAAGTGACTCTGCATCGAAATACTCATCCTTTGTTAGCAATGAGACACCGAAAATCTAAAACCGATGTCTTCGGGAACTGCATAAATGCTGCGTTTACGTAACTCACCGTGAATGTAACGCCTACAAGTTTGCTGAATAAGTTTCTACAGGGAACTGAAACGTTAAAATATACAGGTATTATATAGGTATTTGGCACATATTCTTCATATCCCCACCCATAATCCGCAAGCCACCTCAAGGCGTGTGGCGAAGAGTGCTTTGTGTACCATGGTCACTTATCGGGAAGAACGATTGGCGGTAAGTCTTCGTGTGGATTCTAATCTCTTTAATTTTATTCTTGAAGTCATTTCGCGAGATATAAGTAGAAGGAAGCAATATATTGGTTCACTCTTCAAGAAAAGTATGCGATAGCATACGTTGACAGAACCCATACCGTGTTTCAGAATGTCTCTTTTGTAGCGTCTGCTACTGGAGATTTGTAATCATCCCTGTGACGATTTCGTGCTTACTAAATTTTTCTGGTTTTCTTCTGTAGATGCGACCATGCTCAGTTGTTCATTGTTATGACGGGAATGCAGTATTTCGCCCCTACATCGATGAAGCTATGCCGGAAATAAAGAGTTCAAGAGCGGATAATAAGTCAGGGAGAAAGGATATCCGTGGTAAGTTACAGTAATGATAAAGGTATCTTCAGTGAAAGTGATGAGCAATTACGGGAGCTATTGAACTGAATGTACAGTTTAACGAGTACAGAATATCACAGAGTAAAGCGCAATAAGACAAAAGTAATGAGAAGGATCAGAAATGAAAATAACGAGAAGCTTGAGTGGCCGAGCGGTTTAAGGCGCCTTGCTGCGGAGCGCAGCCAGCCGCGGTGGCCGAGGGGACTGAGGCGCTTCAGTCATGGTCTGCACGGTCACTACGGTCGGGGGTTCGAATCCCCCCTCGGGCAAGGATATTTGTGCCGTCTGTAGTGTTAGCTAGTTTGTAAGTTTAGCGACTGATGGCCCCGTAGTCAAGTCCCATAAGATCTACAAACATTTGATTTTTTTGCGTAGCGCACGGTTGCTCACCGTCGGAGGTTCGAGTCCTTCCTTGGGCATGGGCGTGTGTGTTTGTCTTTAGGTAATTTTAAGTAGTTTGTAAGCCTAGGGACTGATAACCATAGATCTACAAACATTTGAACCACACTACTGAGGTCACCTCTCTCTTGCAAGCTGTTTAAACTTACGCTAAGGACAACACTATTACCCATGCCAGAGGGGGAACTTGGACCTTCAATACGAAGAGTAGCGCAATCCGGGACATGGCGATTTAAACTACGTAACCATCGCCTCGCGACTCAAAATTAGTGATCTCGACATAGATGAAGTTGAGGAGTTATGCTACCGTGAAAGCAAAATAAATGATGACTGAAGGACCAAGGCGGACATAAAAACCGGCTGGGACAGACAAAGGAGGCATTCCTAGCCAAATGAATTCTACTGGTATCAAACATAGTAATTCAAGGAAGAAATTAGTGAGAATGTACTTTTGTAGTTAGTAATGAATGCTGGACAAGAGTAAAACTTGAACAGAATGGCATCGAATCGTTTGACATGTTTGCAACAGAAGAATAAAAGAATTCTGAAAGCTATGTGGATTGATAAGGTAATGAATGAGGTACTTCACAGAACCAACGAAGAAAGAAAAATAGGGAAACAATGGCAAGAAGAAGAGACGGCATAATACGGCGTGTGAGATCAGGGAGTAACCTACGTGCCAGTAGAGCTCCATAGGGGCAGTCAGAGATTGGAAAACATCCAGAGAATAAGTATCGACGAGCTGGCTTGATGTTAATCTGAGATGTTGGCACAGAATAGGATTCCGCGTTAGGCCCCAACGGATCAGTCATATTCAGAAGTAACAGTCGACACATCGTTAATACAATTTGTGCTCGCGATAGTGCGTTACGGAATAGTCGCGTCTGCAGTGTAAATTTACTTAGGAATTCAAATAATAAGCGGTCTGCGGTGGTTTCTCTGTGCAGTAATCACAGCAACAGCTGTACCACCTTCGTACCTTAAATTACAAGGTGTTCGAAAGTTCCCGTTAGGAACTCCGTTGACTTGTAGAGGACACTGAGCACATAATATGTCCGAAAATGTCATTGACCGAAGCTGTGAAACAACTACATTCTAATGAAAGTTCTTCGTTAAAGAAATTGCTCGAAAATGTATAGCTGTGACCACGCCACTTCTATTGGTAAAGTGCTCATAGCTCTAAAGGTTTGCATTTTCGAGGTCATATTAAATGAACATTTTGTTGCAATATTGGTACACACTACCTCCTCGAAAAAAGCAGTCCGGTTGGCCAAGCGGTTTAAGGCTTCGTTTCTGGGCCGGAGGGATATGTCCCGATTCAAATTCACCCGTTAGATTAACGACAAGTTTCTGTGTGCCGGCCAGCCTGGGTGTGGTTTTCAGGTGATTTTCCACGTTGCACTAGGTAAATACAGGGCTGGTAACCAAGTTCCGCCTCGGCAACAGCCGGCCGCGGTGGCCGAGCGGTCTGAGGCGCGTCAGTCACGGTCTGCACGGCCGCTGCGGTCGGGGGTTCGAACCCTCACTCGGGCATGGATGTTTGTGCCGTCTTTAGTATAAGCTAGTTCATAAGTAGTTTGTAAGTTCAGGGACTGATGACCCCGTAGTTAAGTCCCATAAGCTCTACATACATCAATACTCAAAAATATTTGGAATACTTACGCAAACTTTCCCATTTTTAACATTAAATCCACACATTTGGAAGAGCGCAAATTGCCTCCAGAGGAGTGGAGGGAGCGGTTAATGGGGTGGCGACACGAAGGGTGTCTGGCCACCCCTAAAATTAACACGCCAAATCCTTAGTAAGAATGCCGACCCCGCGTCACTGCGGGATACTGGTACAAGGAGAAGAAAGGTAGACCACCCTCTTCAAAATATGGAAACCTATGACCTTGTAGTAGAAGAGGTTTGTTTCACTGTGTCAAAGACAAAGTAGAATAAAATTTTACCAACTGCCTCGGCGTCGTAGTGTACTGATGGTGCCAACGACCTTTTACTGCATTTCAAAAACTCAATCACATAGAATTAGAGGGAATAATTTTTCGTGTTGACCGTGAAATAAGTAACTAATGCTGTTGCTGCTCACGTTTTTGTATGTACCTTTGTCTTGCCATTAAATTAATTATCCCCGTAAAACGAACAGATTGTTGTCAACGTTAGCACAGTAAATCGTAAGTAAAATCGAAACCAGAGAAGTATTCATATCCTCACGGAATGATACAATTTCAATGTCAAAATATTGTGTAATCATTCCTCTCTATAAGTCCTCGAAATATGCAAGGAGAAGCAATCGAGTTTGATTCCACGTCGAAATCGTAATGGTGAGCGACTGTTTTAAACATTTAGAAGATGAACAGCTATCAGTCGGAAATACCACTTTATTGTGGAAGATCTAGATTTCGACCACTGTGTGACCATTATCGATGCTTAAAACGTAGATGTTGTACGTATGTTTTAATCGACGTTTAAAGTATTGATGTTCTCACATCCAGTCACGGTCTGCACGGCCACTACTGTCGGGGGTTCGAATCCCCCTTCGGGCGTGACTATTTGTGCCGTCCTTAGTATTAGCTAGTTGATAAGTAGTTTGTAAGTTTAGGGACTGATGATCCTGTAGTTAAGTCCCATATGCTATACAAACATTTGAATTTGATGTTCTCACACAGTGATCGAAATCTAGATATACCACAATTAAGAAATATTTGTGACTGATAGCTCTTCATATTCTTCAAATAAACGAGAATTTTCGAACATACTGTGTAATCGTGATGGTGCAGCTCTTGTACCTTCCGTCCTTGCTGTATTAGATTTGTGATTAAATCCGCGTTAAGCAAAACACCTTTTTTGTTTTAATACTCAAACATGTTTCGGCACTTATTGTACCATCTTCCGTGGGTTGTTGCTTTTATTTTCTAGAATAAAATATTACAGAGTTTGGTTATACAATGATCTAGACGAGTTTTTTGATTTGACAACTTTGTTAGATACATTAGGCCTAATTTATTTAGAATACTTACATTATGTCATTCGCTGAATTTGCATCTGCTTTAATTGAAGAATTACAAGTTTTCACAACTTGTCATCTGCAAAAAACAAGAATTTTTCATTTACGATAACTGTTGTACATTCGCCTGGAAGTAATGCGGAAAAATAGATCCTTGTGTCTGTTTAGTGGCAGCAACATCACAGCTCGAATGTAAGTAAGCCACTAAATAGCCACACTATTTTTCCACATAATTTCCAGGTGGATGTACAATAGTTATCGTAAATAAAAACGACTTGTCGTTTGCAGATGATAAGCTGTGAAAATCTGTCAGTCTTCAATTAAAGCAGATGCAAATCCAGCGAGTGACATAATGTAAGTATTGCAAATATATTAGGTCTAATATATCTAATAAATCGATCTGCAAAAACATCAATAAAAACGACCAATGCTGCATACTATATTTATTATATTCATATCTAACTAAGATGTCAAATCAAACAACTCGTCTAAATCACCATATAACCGAACTCTAACATTTTATTCTAGAAAATAAAAGCAACAACCCACGGAAGATGGCACAATAGGTACCGAAACATGTTTGGGTATTAAAACAAAACAAGGTGTATGGAAAAGGCGGATTTAACCACAAATCAAATACTGTATTAACAGTTATGGTGTGTTAGTGGACTCTAGCACGGGCTACGTACCAAGATTACGAGAATGGCGCTAAAAAAAAATTGAACGACCGAGAAACGGAATGCCTGTCGCCAACAATGTGGTTGCTTTGGGAGTAAAAGGACCTGGCTACCGTATGTGAAGGAAGCAAGCGTGGCACATGCTGCAGAAGCAAGCTGTGGTGAGGATGGATAGCGGTGCGACACACAGAGAGCGGCGCGACTCACCATGACTCGGTACGTGCAGCGGGCGGTGAGAAGGGTCGGCGGCGGGTCGGCGTCTGCGTCGGTCGGCGGTGCTCTGCGCGTGTCTCGATGCGACGCCCCCAGAGGTCTGCCGGAGAGTGCCGCGCCGCGCCGCCGCCCGCCTTATATAAGGCCGACGGACCCGCCCCCACCACACCCCCTCTGGCGCCGGCCCCGGTCGTCTGGCCCCGCCCACCTCACGTGCTCACAGTTCACGACCCGGCTACTGTCGGGGCAGACACGTTCAGCACTCTTCACTAGTTTTCTGACCTGAAGTATTTTCTACCAATGAAAAAAAAAAAAAAAAAAAAAGCCGTCTAATTTTATAGTCTTTACGTCACATTAAGTAAGAATTCGAAACTTGGTTTTAAAAAATACACTCCTGGAAAATGAAAAAATAAATAAATAAATAAATAAATCTGGAATTCGTCGACTCAGCAAAGGGAAATTTTATTGCCACATTCTTGAGGATGTATACAACACACGATCACAAAAGCAGAGCCATACGTACGTGAATACTGTCGCCTTAGCGTACGCAATGCCGGCATTAGTACCATGTATACCCTCCTTTTGCAGCAAAGGAAACGATCGTAGAGATGACGAATGAGGTCCTGTGGGGGCCTGCCATGCAATTTCCGCCTGGTGCTTCAGTTTGGCCACATTTCGTGCCGCTCATGCAGACCGCCCAACATGACGTTTCACACGGTCCCAAACAAGCTCAGTGGGGGACAGATCTGCGGTCCTGCTGGCTATGGTAGTTGACGTATACATTGAAGAGCATGTTGAGTGGTATGGGATACATTTGGTGACATGCTTTCCATCAGGACAAATACACGTCTACATGAATCCCGTACCACTCAACATGCTCCTCAAGGTGTACGACAACTACCATGCCCATCACCGTCCCCCATTGAGAATGTTTGGGACCGGATGAAACGTCATGTTGGACGGTCTGCATGAGTGACACGAAATCTGGCCCAACTGAGGCAAGACACCCATTCGGCAAGACTCCGTTCGGCACTTCTACTATCCTCTCCATGTTAAAATTACAGCTTTCATTAATGCAAAGTGAGGATATACACAGTATTTGCGTCGACATTTCTCACGGTACTAGGTGCCTATAGCTGCGTCCGTGTAATCGCATTTGTATAATTCCTCAACAATAAGTCAATAAAATTTCCTTCTGCTGGCTCGACGAACGCATGCTGTTCTTTTTTCATTTTCCAGGAGTGTATATTTTAGTGTACAGTTTCTGAAATGATTTCAAATGAAATCATTGGGCCATTCGTATGATATATCAGAAAAAAAATTTATTTAAGCAAAAATGTAGATATTCTACAAAATATACTTTAAATTATGTTTTTTTTTTTTTTTTTGTTACAATAAAAATCTCTTGGAGTTAATACATGGCAACGATCAACGTATTACTTGAAAATCTCTGAATCACAGCTTTTTCAGTACCCAACACTTTCCAGTATTACCACAACCGAATGAACTCCTAGTTTCATTGTATGCCTGCCTACAAATACAGTTTTAGGAAGGCGGTTCCAAATTATGCTTTTGAAACATTCATTTGGGTTCTGTGTCTGCTCATGCAGACATTTCCTTAGAATTGCAGGATGAGGCAAGTCTTTGAAAGTAGGTTTAATTGCTGTACTAATAGCAGCAGGAAGAGAATGCTGGCGAGAGTAAGATTCTCCAGTTGCCTGAGCCCTATTGTATTTGCACCACGAATTTCCTCTTGATGGACACAATGCATGACATGGCTTATCATCAGTAGAGGACTTATGGAAGAATATAGCCCAAACGGCTGTGTCCATTGCCTCAATAAACACAAAACATACGTAAACAAGAACTGCAAACGTAGGGGATATAAAGTTCTAAAATACATGCAGAAAAGTGGTTGACAGAAACGTGGGCGTGACACATAAACACACGTAGAAGGACAATGCTCCTTAAATGCCCAAATAATTTTTTTTCAGCAAAATCCTTTTCAGAGTACTTAAATAAAACCGTCATCTTTCGAAATATGATGAAACCCGGAAATCGATTTTTTTCGGCCTGAACCACAGTGCGGTCCCCTTAAATATACTGTACGTCGTGTTATGTTAACAGTATGTAGCCAAATTAAAATAAACCATTTCTTACATGTTTAGACCTATATTTTTATTACTAACTCTCTGTGAGCTTAACTATTTCTAATACAAATAAAAAAATGTTTTGTTCGTAACGTCACACAGATAGTTGCTCAATTTTGGCTTCCTTACTTGGCTTCTGGAATTTACAAGGCATCTTTTACGCCGATCTATGTTTGATGGAAACTGATAAAACTTATAGCGACCTTATCGGCTATTATTTGAGCAGTTTGGAGCTGCACAACCAACCATTTCATACTATGAAACACTAAAATCACAAACTATTTGCTCATTCACTTCGCTGCACCACACAAAGCATACAATACTGTCGTCGGATTCTGATTCAAAATGGCGGACTGTTCAGCTCGATATATAGAGTGCTTTAATACTCGCGTTCGCATATTAGTCGTAGTTGCCGCTGTTGTGGTGTTAACACCGGCACTTGTGTCGTCTGCACGTCGCCTGCGGAGGATGATCGTTAGGAGCGTTCCGTGCACTTCGTGTTCAGACACACTTTGCCCAGTACTGAATTCTGAAGTTAATTCCGGCACAGTTCGCTGTCTGTTCTAGTTTACATTGTCTATCCAGCCTACGCCGTCAGACATCTGTAATGAGAGGTCGCCCTCAACCCCTTGACGTTTGCAAGTGTTTTCACTTTGATTACGACTCTTGTCGAAGACACATCAGCACTCCTCAACAAGTCGTGGAGCATCCGGCATGATAGTGCGAGCCTGCGAGACATCATACTCAGATAGAACAAGCGCGTGCGCCATTGGACATACGGACAGCACGCTCACTGCTGTGTGTAACTTCTCTTGAGAAAGGAAATCTTTTTTAACTTTTCGACCATCTACTTCCCATCCCCCCCCCCCCACCCCCACACTCACTCTGTCCATCTTCTCCTTCCTGTCTCTGCCCATTTCCTCTTTTCCCTCGAAGTAGCAACTCAAATAGAAGAAATTAAAGAAAAATTAGGGATACTTACGTTGTGTCTGTTCTTTCGGACATGGACATGTCCGAAAGAACAGACGTCACTTTTGAACCTGCAGTTATTATCTATTCATATTCACGGAATTTATGACATTAACTGCGAATAGGTAAAGCTGACATCGTGTACCCAGCCGGGACTCGAACCCGAACAGAACAGAACTCGAACAGAATCTACATATATATCACTTATATAAATGCCGATGACGGGCAATGATCCTGTCTTCAGTGCGGAGGCACTCTTAGGCCCTTACTCTTACGGGAATTAGTTTAAAATAACTACGAGTTTGAGTGCTAGTGGGAAGAGTAAAGTTGGGAATTTGTATCTGAAGGGGAGGGGTACTTGAGTAATTCCGTGCAGGTGTAGTGATCGCTGAGCCCCAGTGGTGTAGAGGTCAGCGCAACTGCCTGGAAACTAGGAGACCCGGGTTCGAGTCCCGTCTTGGTACCCATTGTCAGCTTTACCCATTTGCAGTCAATGTCATACATTCCGTCAATAAAAAACAGGAACTTACTTGAAATTATGTGGTCACGGCGGAAAAGGCCCACAAATTACTCTCACAGAAAAATTAACGACGTTACTACGATCTTTTGGTTTCCACTGCTAACGTCATCGACTTAGCAGTAGTGGTCTATAGCTGCTCCGTATGCAGACATACACTACTGGCCATTAAAATTGCTACACCAAGAAGAAATGCAGATGGGAATTCATTGGAGAACTGACATGCGATTACATTTTCACGCAATTTGGGTGCATAGATCATGAGAAATCGGTACCCAGAACCTCTGGCATTAATAACGGTCTTGATACGTCTGGGCATTGAGTCAAAGCTTGAATGGCGTGCACAGGCACAGATGCCCATGCAGCTTCAATAGCACCGTTCATCAAGAAAGTGACTGGCGTATTGTGACGGGCCAGTTGCTCGGTCACCATTGACCAGACTTTTTCAGTTGGTGAGAGATCTGGATAATGTGCTGGCCAGAGCAGCAGTCGAACATTTTCCGTATCCAGAAAGACCTGTAACATGCGGTCGTGCATTATCCTGCTGAAATGTAGGGTTTCGCAGAAATCGAATGAAGGGTAGAGCTACAAAATGTTCAGTTGTTTTTATAGCTTATGGGACTTAACTTCGGGATCATCAGTCCCTAAACTTACAAACTACTTATGTACTAGCTAATACTAAGGACGGCACAAATATCCATGCCCGAGGGGGGATTCGAACCCCCGACCGTAGTGGCCGTGCAGTCCGTGACTGGAGCGCCTCAGTCCCCTCGGCCACCGTGGTCGGCAAGGGTAGAGCCACGGGTCGTAACACATCTGAAATGTAACGGTCACTGCTCAAAGTGCCGTCGATGCGACCAAGAGGTGACGGAGACATGTAACCAATGGCTCCCCATACCATCACGCCGTGTGATACGCTAGTATAGCGATGACGAATACACGCTTCCAATGTGCATTCATCGCGATGCGACCATCATGATGTAAACAGAATCTGGATTCATTCGAAAAAATGACGTTTTGCCATTCGTGCACCCAGGTTCGTCGTTGCGTACACCATCGCAGGCGCTGCTTTCTGTTATGCAGCTTCAAGGGTAGCTGCGACCATGCCGGCCGCGGTGGCCGAGGAGACTGAGCCGCTTCAGTCACGGTCTGCCCGGCCACTACGGTGGGGGGTTCGAATCCCCCCTCGGGCATGGATATTTGTGCTGTCCTAGTTCGTAAGTAGTTCATAAGTAGTTTGTAAGTTTTGGGACTGATGACCCCGTAGTTAAGTCCCATAAGCTTTACAAACATTTGAACCTTTTTTGAACTGCGACCATGGTCCCCGAGCTGATAGTCCATGCTGCTGCAAACGTCGAATAACTGTTCGTACATATAGTTGTTGTCTTCCCAACGTCCCCATCTGTTTACTCAGGTATCGAGACGAGGCTGCACTATCCGTTACAGCCATGCGGATAAGATGCCTGTCATCTTGACTACTAGTTATATGAGACCGTTGGGATCCAGCAGGGCGTTCCGTATTGCCCTCCTGAACCCACAGATTCCATATTATGCTAACAGTTATTGGATCGCGACCAACGCGAGCAGCAATGTCGCGATACGATTAGCCGCAATCGCGACAGGCTACAATACGACCTTTATCGAAGTCGGAAACGTGATGGTACCCATTCCTCGTCCTTACACGAGGTATCACAACAACGTTTCACCAAGCAACGCCGCTCAAAAGCTGTTTGTATATGAGAAATAGGTTGGAAACTTTCCTCATGTTAGCACGTTGTAGGAGTCACCACCGGCGCCAACCTTGTGTGAATGCTCTGAAAAGCTAATGATCTGCATATCACAGCATCTTCTTCCTGTCGGTTAAATTTCGGCTCTTTAGCATGTCATCTTTGTGGTGTAGCAATTTTAATGGCTAGGAGTGTATTTTAGGGAGCGAACAATTTAAACATGTACGTCCCAGAATGCCATTTGATGAAACGCTGTTGCTTTCAGGTGGCATTGTTAACATAGCACCTGATCGGTACACAGGCCAGAAGTTGGTAGCACTTCAATTTTCGATGTTCACTTATTAAGAAAGTGGGATATTTTAATGTGTGATAGGCAACATCAGCGATATGAAACCATCTATATCCTTTCACCACTCTTGGTGAAGCACGATCTCTCTGTGTTGTTGTAGTACAAAGTCTCCCATTGTACACCATAGTACTTCCGTGTCGATGCTATAAGAGCGTGGAAGATATAGTGGTTGAAAGTCGTCAGCTTACATAACATTCGGACTGAAGACTAGCGATGACTTTCGACACTATAATAGCAAAGAGGTTATATACAGCGAAACGTGATGCACATTCTTCAGTTGTTTTCCTGCAACAAGCATACGAATCAACGAGGTTAGAATAAAGGGAGCTGGTGTTGTCTATGCCGAGCACATACGTCAGTTGAAGCCTGTCCGCCATCTTGGTGTGTTGTGGAATGCTATTTCTCCGTTAAAAATATGCGTTCAGTCGACCCTCTTTCTGTTAATACATTGAACTGACGGTCAGTACAACGTATGTACTTACAAACAATATACTTCCTTAAAAAATAGTAATAAATACTCGTCATAATATATCTCAAAACTTAATTTTTAACGGTTAATGTGCACTCTTTTAACACGCTGTACATTCATTTTTTCAACGTAAGGGCATCTCCCTGTATTTTAACCTCCTTGTTACGAATAAAGAAAAATAAATGCATATTGCAGTTTGAAAAGTACAACTACCAAGAAAGATGCCAGAGCGTAAGAAAGAAATTTCGCGTTATCGATCTGTTTCTAAAAGACAAAACGGCGCTGAAAAGTGAATCTACGGACGATAGAAACTTGAAATTTGGGCCGTTGTTTATCTTAAACTGTATCCATCAGCGAGTTTTCGGTATTCCCATCCCTAAAGAGGTTAAATAGGGGATGATCGGTTTTTGGGAAATACGTTGCTATTCAGGCAATTTTGAAGCAAGAAATACAAAACTTCGGAATTAGATGTTTGATTGGAATTTTAAAAAGACCAGTTTCGATATTTTTGGAAATTCAACCATTAAACAGGAGAAATAAGAGAAAATATTTTATGGGTGCTACTAAGACTATTTTGAAGCTAGAAATGTGAAATTTGGATTTGGAACAATGGTTAGAATTTAAAAAAATTTGTTTCGGGGTATTTTGAATTCTGACATCAATGGTGCAATAGGGGGTGGCAAGTTGTTTAAAAATACCTTGATTAGGAAAGCATTTTTGAAGCTAAATCTATGAAAATTTATATTTAGAAGTAGGAACAAACAATGCAGACAATCCAGTCAACGCGCGCGAAGCAGCGGGAAATAAGCTAGTTATTAATATACTGCGTGTAAGGAAAGCGCGGCGGAATGGCCGACTGCTCTAAGACGCCTTGCTGCGGAGCATGCTGTTGCTCCCCGTCTAAGTTCGATTTCTCCCTCGACCATGGGTGTGTGTGTGTTGTCCATAGGTTGGTTTAAGTAGTTTCTAAGAGTACGAATTGATAACCGCAGCAGTTAAGTCCCATAAATTTACAAACATTTTACATTTTTTGTGCAAGGAACGTAAACAATAAAATCTAGGATCATCAGTCTCTTATTCACTCCCGTGGTACCCCAGCTGTCTATGCGTGGAATAAAACTCATGTGCAAGTGTAAGACTATTTTCTAAATGTTTGAATAGTGCATATTTGAGGTGAGACGTGGGCAACAGCCCTGTATTTTCCTACTAGCATGTGAGGGAAATACCTTTTCCAGGCTGGTCGGATCAGTAGTCCTGGTCGATAATTCGAGAATGGTTTCAACGTCGGACAGCTTCTCCAACTCGAATCCCGGTGCTGGCTCCTCAACGCACTGTGGGTGTTTCCCTATCCGGAGGTTACTGACACCGTCGCCGTCTCCATGTGATAAGTTCAAGGCCAACTATGCACATAAACATAAAAATACGCCTATATTTATGCATGATCTAAGAGACAAGGTGAGTAGCCATGTACGGCTGTTTGCTGATGGTGCTTTGGTGTACGGGAAGCTGTCGTCTTTCAGTGATCGAGGTTAGAACATGACTTACAAAGAGAGGACGCCTACTCGTCATCCCCGAATTTGTCCAAATTTATGGTACATACAGGGCGTGGTGAGTCATAAAACGGTCCCAAGTGGGAACTGCAGATGATCGAGCGTTTAGGAAATAAAAGGAATTTTGGTACGGATCTATTACCGTATGCACCTTATCGATAGTGTTTTATCTTGGAATAAGTCAGCGACCGTAAAACTTGGATGAAGGACGAAATCGAAATATTGATACAGGTCGACAAAGTTGAAAATTTGTGCTGGATCGGGATTCGAACCCGGAATTCCTGCTTCAGGCAAGCGGTCGCCTTAACCCTTCTTTTTCAGGTAGATCGATGCTGTGCGGTCGTTTGTTCAGGTTCGTTCTTGGATGTTCGTTGGTTATTTGGCTCAGCTTTTTTATTACAGAGGACGTTGAGCCCTCTGACGGGGCGCGCTGAGCCACTGCTCCCGGCAACCAATTAGGCTATTCAGGCACGCTTCTCTTCCAACCCAAAACTCAACTTTTCAACTTATAGGACATTATGATGTGAGTGCCCTCTGTCCATTGATTCCTCTTGCTCGCAGGATAATCCGTATTCCCTCAAGAGACCAAGCGTATGAATGCGTCCGCATTGAAACTGTCATTGCCTGTTGTGGCATATTTACAATTATTGGTATGGTGTCTGTTTTTTCGCATATGTCCGAAACGAACAGACACCATATAAATAATTGGACGAAGGAGTCTGTCCTGAACACATTCACCATTCAGTGCGGACACATTTGCCCCATGTGTGCATGATTTGCATTTTGGCTGTTCAAGAAACGGTCCATCTCGAAAACACTTGCCATCATTCTGGAAATGCCTGACACGATATGATTTCTTCAACCCAGAAAAGAAGAATAAGCCACTCGGTGCCACGCCAGTAGAATTCGGCGGGTTAAAGCACAAGTTGATATCCCATAGTAGCAGCATTTGTGGCTGTGTCCTATGCAGAAAGAAGTTGCGCGTTGTCGTTCAGCAAAGACGGGCTCCTGCAGCTATTCGCAACAGTTCCCCTACTCACATCAGATTAGTTAGCATGCATGTATGAGTGAGAGCTTGTGTGACGGTCCTTGCGAGAGTAATCTGATACCATGACAACATAGTAGGGAGAAAAAACACCACTGGACGGATATTAATGTGGTGAGTAGACGTGTTTCCGCTGCTCCTTTGTCTCCGTCTCACAGCAATACGCCCAGGTCTGGTACATGGTAATTAGGCCGCTGAGGAAGTCATCTGGATAGGCCTTATACGGTGACATTTCCGCCCGCTGCTGCCACGGTCGAGCGGACTTCCTGAACGAGCGTGACCAGTCACGGAATTCTGCGGACGGCGATCTTTTCCATGTTCACAGCTTCCTGCAAGATGAACTGATTTACCGATTACGGTACACCTGTTTACGAACACGGCAACGACACATCTCTTGCGATTCCTGCCCCTGTGTGTGTGCGCGCTAGTATAAGTAGTCTAAGGACTAATAACCATAGCAGTTTGGTCCAATAGATTTATAAACATTTGAACATTTCATTGTCGCAACGTTGGTACCATGTACATCACTTCTCCAGTGGCGAATTCATTTTTCTCAATCTGCTGTTATACCAAATACTATTTTCGGGACAGTTTTTTGTGGATAGTATCTTCTCCCCCTCCCTCCCTATATGTTTTATTTTTTATTTTAAGAACACAGAAGGAAGGAAGATTAGGGTTTAACGCCTGGCGACAGCGAGATCATTAGAGTTTCTGATTGTCTGGGTAAGGATAGTGAAAAAAATGTGTAGTGCCATGTCAGGGAACCATCCCAGTATTTTCCTAGGGTGATTTAGGGTAATCACGGAAAACCTGAATCTGAATAACCGGAAGTGGATTTGAACCTCAGTCCTGCATAAATCGAGGACTTTAGGAAACAGGTGTAGAGTTTTGTTTTGTTTTTATTTTATTTTTATTTTTTTTTATTTTTATTTTATTTTATTTTATTTTTTTTATTTTTTTTTTTTTTTGTGTGTGTGTTTGGGGGGGAGAGGGCTTATCGAGTTACATCTCCTGGATTTGCCTATTGATTAATCAAAATCAAATGCTCAAATGTTTGTAAATCTATCGACCTTCTTTGGTCGTCAATGCCTAGGCTTACAAACTACTTAAACTAAGTTAAACTAACCTAAGGACAACACACACACACACACACACACACAGGCGCGCGCGCGAAGGAGGAGTGTTCCCCATACTGTATAAGGAAGGTTTTTCCAGGTGCCATTTACTCTTTTGGCGTTATCAGCAGTGTGGTTTGTTCATTCTTCCATTTACAGACTTTTATCTTCCTGCGAAACCTCAAGGCTCTTGGTTCTCACAATGACGCTGCTTCTAGACTTAAGCCTCCGAGCCTGAATGACGTGCCTATTCAGTGGGTGTCGATAATCTTTCTATTTCTTTGTTCTCTCAGCGTCTGCGGCCACATGCCTTCTGATTCTCGCTGGGGCAGTTCCAGCAAGGAGGCACATATTACCTGTTGGTGTGGGTCTGAGACAGCCCTTAACAATGCGCACAGTTTCGTTTACACTTACATCGTCTTGTTTAGCGTGCGCGGATGCATCCCATACTGATGCTACATATTCTGCTGCTTAGACACATAGAAGGAAGCTTGGAGTGTAACGTTTCGTCGACAGCGTGGTCATTAGAGACAGAGCTTTCGCTCGGAGTATTTGGGGAAGGATTTGGAAGGAAATCTGCCGTGCCCTTTTGAAAGAACCATCCCAGCATTTGCCTGGACTGATTTAGGGAAATCACGCAAAACCTAAATCCGGATTGCCAGAGGTGGATTTGAACCACCATCCTTTCGAATGCTAGTCCAGTGTGTTACCACTGCGCCACCTCGCTCGGTTTAGACACATAGAGCAAGTGCTGATGTCCTCAGTGCTGATTGCTGAGCTTCCAATCCATAGTTTGTCAGCCTGCGGATGATGTCATTCCGGGGGCAAACTTTGGCCTTGGTATTTTGGCAATGTAATACAATCCGCTGAGCGATGCATTGGGTGCCACGTGTGGTGGCGCGTTATCCTGTTGCAATGTGGCAGCGATCAAGTTCCAGAGGCAGGGGAGGACAGAGGATCCAACACTGCGGAGATGTAACGCTGTTTAGTGTACCTGCAAAGTGTACGAGGCGGCTTTGGAAATGGAATCCAATACCATCCACAACAGTAACATCGAGCAATGGATCAGTATGTGGATGCATAGGTGATGCATAATGAACCACATCGTGGTGGCGCAGGCAGATTCGCCGGTTTTCGTTGCAATCCTGATTCTGCCTACATTACTGCGATGGATGGAGACAGCATTTTCGCAAAAATAGAAAACGGTTCTGTTTAAGAATGTTAATATTTTACTGTCTTTATCAACTTCGGAAATAGACTTTATGCTATCTAACTGGAGACTTTTTCAAATAAATGAACAAAATAATTGTAACATCAGAAATTGTCTATGAGGAGTGCGACTGGAAAAGTTTATTTTTTATTTTTTACTTTTTTTAAATGTAGACATTGAAACAATGTACTTATGTGACACAGTCGCTATATTACTTATAAGATTTCTTTATTTCGTACACCTAGTTTCATTGAAGCTGTATCACCATTTTCAAGTACTTCTGTATCACCAGAGACATTTTTTGTCCTTTACAAAAAACCCTCTTCACAAAATTAAACTAAAATACTGACTTTGCACGACTACAAGCGATTAAAAAAATAAAAAAAATATATCCTGTCTAAACTAATGGATTCCTACATCAGGTTGTTATATTATTCCTGTAATAATTCAAAATGTTCAAATGTTTGTAGAGTCTATGGGACTTAACTACGGGGTCATCAGTCCCTAAACTTACAAACTACTTATCAACTAGCTAATACTAAGGACGTCACAAATATCCATGCCCGAAGGGGGATTCGAACCCCCGACCGTAGTGGCCGTGCAGACCGTGACTGGAGCGCCACAGTCCCCTCGGCCACTGCGGCCGGCTGTAATAATTCAGCCCACACGTGTTCTCTTATTACAGGAATGATGTAACAACCTGAGATAGGAATCCATTATTTTAGACAGGATATTTTATTTTTATTATTTTTATTTTTTATAATCACTTTTAGTAGTAAAGAGTCAGTACTTTAGTTTAATTTTGTGTTTTTGTAGAGGATAAAAAAACGTCTCTGGTGAAAATGGTGACATAGCTTCACTGAAACTAGTTGTACAAATTAAAGAAATGTTATAAGTAATATAGCTACTGTGGCACATAAGTACATTGTTTAAATGTCTTCATTAAAATGTTTTAAAATAAATTAATAATAAATGAATATTTTCGTGATGGATGTTTGCAGTTTTCACTCTCTTGTATGCGACTGTACTAGAAGGGATAGAAAGATGAATCATATGAAAAGTTTACGTTATTTGCATGGAATCTAAAATATTGGCTTATCCACAGTTTTCTGCCGTGTTTTTCACGTGTCTTGCTACAGAAGAATTAACTTTGATGTCGATAGTTGCGTATTTCGCACTTATTTCATAGCAGAGGAATTGTAAGTAGTTTATCTTAGCTTTTAAGGATCTTTGTACAGTAACCTTCAAATACAAAATGTCCGCATGTGCTGTAAGTGTATATGTAACTATGTTCTTGTGTTGTGTGTGCCAGACAACAAGATTATCAAGATTATCAAAACTGTAAGTGAATAAAACACTACAATAATCCAAAAACTATAATGATGAAACATAATACTAAAAATAGCTATATCTTCCTGAACAGGTTAAAAATGTCCAAACATAACCTCACTGGCATCCACAACACAAAACATAATAAGTCAATAATGTAACCAGTAACTGTAAAAATGCACCCGATGATGGCAGCGTGCTGCCGAAACGCGTCGTGACAATAAAAATATTGGTAAATAGTGACTGCTGCAGCATTAATTATTCCAAAAAACCTTATAATACAGTCGCAGACCTCAGAAAAATCCAAATAACATGGATAAATTTATTTTAGAGGAACTGTTTGTTAAACCGAATATGTTGATATGCTTTCGTCTTCTTGTTTAGGAATCATAATTGTTTCTAAATTGATTATCAAACAGTAATACCGTCCAGTGTTGAAATCGAAAACCAGAGAACTGTAATAATGTTACTTTTTGTCTTTACTTGTGTACTTTGGAATCAGTATGTCATTAGAAAATGGGCTCGTAACCCGAAACTAGGTCGTGAAAACAAAATAATGTTTTGTGAAACAAAACAACAAGTGTACATCAGTATATGAACACCTTGGTGTTTCTATGTTTCTGACTGCTGTTACAAAAGTTTCCTTTTCCACTGGGGAAGGTTTTACTGCCCCGTCACTGGTGCTGGATTAATAAACAACAGAGGCCCTGTGACGCAGCACATGGGGCAGCGACCCTCTTCTTCTCGCCTGTTGCGCCGTTTGATTAACGACGTTCCGACCGTAACAAAGTCTACAGATGAGGACTTTGTGTGAAACAGAGAAATGAGCTGGCCTTGCTAGACTTCTTTAAGAAAAAACATCGGAAGCCTCAGTCCAAAGGCTATATAGTTATCTAAAACGATTCCTCCCAACCTGATTTCGTTTCGCCTTTTCATTCGGTACGTTTGATTTTCGCGGAGTTCAGAAGATGCCGCTTTATTGGACATTTCTACATTGTCTCACAGGTACAAGACTATGAAACTTAAGACCTGAAGCAGAACACGCATCTTTTTACAGTGGATTTTGACATGTCAATATGCCAATAAAACATGTTTGGTTTCTAATAAGTAATTAAGAGTAAAGAAATGCATAAATGGAGACATATATTATTTTCAGGTCCAGTTCCACAAAGTCTTATGTATTTAATTCAAAGGGGATGACCGGAAGATGAAAGGATGTTACAATTACACAAACCAGACAACGATTTTTCTGTAAGATACATTAACAGTGATACTGTATTTTATCGTGACAATTGTCCAGCCAGGAGTACTGGAGCACCGTGTTGCGGTGCGCGCAGCTGTCCGCCGTCGGGGGTTCGAATCCCGCGCCCCCCTCGACTTTAGTATAAGCTAGTTCATAAGTAGTTTGTAAGTTTAGGGACTGATGACCCCGCAGTGAAGTCCCATAAGCTTTACAAACATTTGAACATTTTAGAATTGTCTGTTATTCAGTCATGTCAGTTTCTTACCAACGCCTACTTTATGTTTACTAAATAAGTTTTCATCGGTATGTATTATTTAAGATGGATACTTGAACTTACAGGTTAGGATTATTTTTGTTAGTAATCCACAGTCTTTAGTCACAGTATTTCATTTCACTGATTTCCTCAAAGCGTTGTCGAGCTCCAACCGAATTTTCAGCTACTACATTGACGCTTTTGCGCTATTACATGTGATTCAGTTCTATTTTTAGCGACGGAATGTTTCAGATGACATTACGAAATAGATGAAAGAGTGAACATTGATATTTATTTAGATGTGTTTTCATTTGAATCTAATTCCTATAGCGTCCATTCACTGCTAGGTGGCAAACTGCAGTAGGCATAACGACAAATAAATAAATAAATATAAATAAAAATTAAAAATAAAAACAATCACTATAGTCCTTGACAATGGAGTTTCAACTTAGAAACGCTTTGTATAAAACAGTAAAATAAAATGAATGCGGTTTATTAATTAAAAAAAACGGTCTTAAAGTGAAAGTTATGGCCTGCGAGAGACTTTGATGAAGTATGAATACTGCCTTTAAAGTGCCTTGGGCAGTTTTCGATGAATTTTAGTGCTTTGGAATAAAATGCTTTTTTTTACATTAATTTTATTCTTGGTAGATACAAAATAACTACAACTTTTTAGTTGATCATGAAAGGAGCTGTTAGTGGAATAGTTACACTTTTCTTTATTTGTGTACATCGTGAAGAGTTAAATATACTCAGGAGGAGCATAATGGGATACCAAATTATATTTTATTATTCTTATTGGTAGTTATAAAATCGGATGGATATTTTATGCACCTATTTTCTCAATTATATGTTGCCTGGCTAAGAAGTGTGTGTACTGTATGTAGGAATTATACATAACCACAAGTCACTTGCTGTTAAATAGTGGTAATAGTAATTTAAAGCCATTCCGTTCTGGCAACTATCTCGTTGCCAGTGACTTGGGAGCACATTCCATTTCAAATATCATTCAATATTCAAGTCTAAAAATTGGAAGAGACAGCCGTGGCGCCTCGGTGGAGTAGCCGAGCGATCTAAAGCGTCTCGCTGCGGAGCGCGCGGTTGCTCTCCATGGAGGATCGAGTCCTCCCTGGGGCATGGGTGTGTGTGTTTGTCCTTAGGTTAGTTTACCTAGGTTTAAGTAGTTTGTAAACTATGGACTGATGACCACGCAGTTTGGCCCGATAGATTTACAGACATTTGAACATTTGAACAGCCATGGCAAAACTATTCCACCTAATGTGCACGATGTATGAACACGTGAAATACCCTCATATAACGAGATGAACGTAATAATTTCAACTGCAAAGGATTCAGGTGCAAGTAGGTGTGAATATTACCAAACTGACAGCTTAATAAGTCATAGTAATTACAGGATACTAGCAAGATTTATTTACAGAAGAATAGAATATCTGGTAGAAGCCGATCTCGGAGATCACTTTGGATTTAAAAGAAATTTCTGGACACGTAAGGCAGTACTGATTCTACTACTTATCTTAGAAGGTAAGTGATAGGGATAGAGGCGGGGAGTTCACTGGTAAAGTTAGGCAAGGGTACTCAGTTCAGGTTCCTTTGACACATCTTATTTTAACCAAAATATTAAAAAAAGGAAATCCCTTTTACAAGAGGCTGAAGGCCCGAACAAGACAATTTTTTTCTTCCCCCCCCCCCTCCGCCCTTTTTTTTATTTTAAGAAAAACAGTAAACCGTTCAGTTAGGGTGATGCAAGGCAGAATGTCGAAGCAACCCTTTATAAAAGTAAGTAAATATGGTAAACAACACAATCAAGAGGTGCTGCAAAATTAAGTAAAATTATCAGGCTGAAGGCGAAGTTAAAAAAATTTTGAGGTAAGTTAATAACGGGCTGAGGGCCTTTCACAATAAGTAAGCAAAGGTAAGCTCCAACATTTAAATGAAACCAGCTGAATCAGGCCAAAGGCCGATTTAAAAAAAAGACACACTTTAGTAAAAGGGCTGAATGCCCGAAATAATTCTTTATCTTACTTATACAACAATAAGCAATACCCTGAAAGCAGTAAAAACAAATCCGGCTCAATGATATTACAAGGCAAAAGGCCGACTAAACAAATCATATATCACAGTAAGAGAGACCGGACTTTCCGGAATAATAAAAGAGCTCAAGCAAGGCTACCTAAAACCAAGACACAAACTAAAGCACTCGGGCCAGATTTTTAACATAACAAGAGAAATGTTTAAACAGCAATGAAATAAGGTCCTGAGACAAACCATAACACTTCCAGTGAGATATAAAATTAATTTAAGTACAGGACTGGCTACTTGTTAACTTAATACAAACTGATGAGCTGACTGCATGCAGGAAGGAGAGGGGGTAGGGTGCTCAACCGTCCACGAGAACTATACCTCTGACACGAAGGGACTTATACTAAAACGGACTCAGCGCCAAATTACAACCGTGGGTTGGCGATGCCTCACGGAGGGAAATGGGCTGCAAGCAGAAGATACAAAACAAAAATAAATAGAATAAAGCTATACAACTACCGCCCGTGCAGATGCGAGCTAACAGAGGGGCACAAACCAGATACATTCCCCAGTGACGTTAACCAAGTTAGTGAAAACTGAATAATTGCTACACAGAGCAAAAGAGAGAGTAATTCAATTGAGCCGAACTAGATGTGCGGCACAACACATAAGAAAACATCAGTAGACGTATAGACAACGACGGTCCCTGGGGAACGACCACCGATCCTGATAAATACACACACACACACACACACACACACACACACACACACACACACACACACACACACAGATTTCCGGAACCGGGATTGTGGTGTCGCACAAGTATGAAGTGTGCGCCACTTACTTTCGCCGCGCGCCGCCATGCACGCACGGCGCGGCGTTCTTACGTCAGCCACGAGCGCCCTCTGCTGCTATCCCGCTCGTGGCCACCACTGAACGACATCGTTCGTTGGGACAGATAGGAACCAGTTAACACTTCGGATTCAGATAGGCACCAGTTAAGTCTTGGCTAGGCACTAGGAACTATAAGTAGGCAGGCCTCCATATAAACTATGTATCAGCATTCTGCAGTACTGAGCTATGTAAAAGTTAAGTATTACTAAGTCTCTAAGAAATATAGATCTCGTTCTAATTTACTCTAGTGTTTCTAATTTCTGCTGTCCCACTGGCTGGTCACCTCCTACCTGCACAAGCGTGCATCCTTTATTCCTGTGTCGGTCTTTCTACTCGGCCACCGACACCTACGACGGAAACGAGACACGAAAGCGGCGACGAGGCTGGGACACAAAAGCGATTTACAGGTCACTTAACTTAATTTTCTCACTCCAAGATAAGCGCAGCCACCTTTGCGATTGTGTAGGAGGATGACACCAACAAACGCCCTTGAAAGCATTTCATGGATCGCAGGTTGAAAGCAGCTGAAACGACGCGAGGCGCAGCCACGGACTGACTGCGGAGTACAAGTTGTTGACTATTCGGGTGCTTGGCGAGGAACCAACGTGGGATCGCACGGTCGCTAGGAACACGACCGCATTGCCGGGGAGATGAAGTAAACGGCCCCCGCCGAGCCGATGCTGGAACTTGACACAATTCCCTCTGCGTGTCCAGACATCTTCAGCTGTTCATGTCATCGCATATACGACTGCAACAGACTGACAGGATGCCACTGCGGAACTACTTGGGCGCACGCGCCGGGTCCGGCCACAGACAGCCAATTAACGTAAATAACTCGATCCTAGCGACGCCATGCAGTGTACCAAATTGACACTCAGATGTTCCCGCAGCGACTCTCACTGACCGACCCGGTAACCGACCTCCCCGGAACTGCCTCGGAGACAAGTTCAAATAGCGCCACGAGTATCACACGAGGATCACACGAGTAAGAAGTGATAGACGCGCGATAGATCTATCAGCGATAGATCCAACGCGATAGATCTAACAGCGCCGCGAATGGTGATAGCACAAAAAGATCGATTAGTTTTGCGCCAGCAATTTAATTAAGGACAGGGTGCATCGAAGAAACACGAGCCGGTACGGCTCAGTAAGGAAAGGCAAACTTACCTTTATAGCTTTTGTAGATTTGGAGAAAGCGTTCGATAATGTTGATTGAAATTATCTGGTGTTACAAAACTCAAACTGATTTCCTATTTGGAGTAGAAGAAAATTTGATGTATTCTTAACGTGTCATCGTAATGTTCTCACCTAACTTTAGTTCAAAATGTTCAAATTTTTTGTAGAGTCTATGGGACTTAGCTACGGGGTCATCAGTCCCTAAACGTACAAACTACTTATGAACTAACTAAGACTAAGGACGGCACAAATATCCGTGCCCGAGGGGGGATTCGAACCCCCGACCGTAGTGGCCGTGCAGACCGTGACTGAAGCGCCTCAGTCCCCTCGGCCACCGCGGCCGGCCTAACTTTAGTAACAATAAAGTTTTCCACATGTCGAAAATTCGATATCATCAGAAAATGCGTTTTCGTAAAGTGTCAGTACATCGTATAAATAAAACTAAAGGAAGATATAATGTAGTTTTTCTGGAATACGTCGATACACGTTACGTATTTTATACAGGGAATAGTTTGCTTGTTTGATTCGAGTTACATGAAATGTGAAAAAATCAAATGTTCGATCTGCTGAGATCATCGGTCCCTAGACTAGCAAAGTACTTGAGCGAACTTATGCCACGGACAAGGCACTGTCGCATGCCCGAGGTAAGACTCGAACCTCCGACAGAAAAATGTTTGTAAATCTATCGGACTTCGTAGTCATCAGTCCGTAGCTTACAAACTACTTGAACTAAGGTAAACTAACCTAAGGACAACACAAACACCCATTCCCGAGGAGGAACTCGAACCCCTGACGGCGAACGACCGCGCGCACCGCAGCACGGCACTCCGACAGAAGCGACCGCGTAAATCATGACATGGTGCCTCAAACTGAGCGACCTTTCCCGCTTGCCAATGAAATGGAGATGTGTTTCACGCGGGACGTGGGAAAACTTTGCGTCGTGCCTCCACGCGCTCCAGCCAGACAATCCTAAAGTAATTTTGAACTGGCTGATACTCGTGGCTATTTCCATGCACTAACGTCAATGTTCGGCAGAGCACAGATTGGCTTCAAAGTGAAATATATGGACACGTCATCATTCTTCACAATATAAAACCCTTTTCAAATTTGTTCCCTCGCGTGAAAGTAATTCATGCGACAGAGAGTTAATATTAGAGTGCGAAAGCAGCGGCGGCGACTGGGCCGGCTGTGGCCGCGTCAATGACGCGACGCTGCCCTAGTTTCAGCAGCTGTCGGAAGCGAGGGGGCACTTCCTGTGACGCACCGCACACTTAATAATTGACGTGACATCGACCTGTCTGCGAACCGATGTCTCTTTACTGGTACCGACCGAAGTGTCACCGTCTGCATAGCCCCCAAATGGGGGCAGCTGCGTATCAGAAATACACAGACCTTGGCCAACGGACAGCATGCGACCAGCCATTAGTCTTGACTTGAGAGATGACCTGTCGAAAAGCTTCCTGGTTTGAGGCTGAGCTAAAGGGCAATCTTTCGCAATTCGATCTTCCCCACTGACAAGGGACACCTTTGACCTCGGAACTCGAATACGCAGGAAACCATGATTAGAATAACAAAAAATCTTAAAGAAAACTGTGGCATGCGTCATTTCCATGCAAAACGCCGCACTTGTCTGCTAGCGCCAGTAGACGGTGCCTATTCCTGTGCGTGTCACACAGCTCGTACCCTTTTAGATACAATTTTTCCGAATGAAGATGTTAGGCTGATGTTCCGCTGAAGATCTTGGCACGGGAAAGAAAAAAACAAACATTGCCTACCTCTTGATATTTATTTTTTTCGGCAATATGAACTCTCTCTGAAGGCAGTATTCTAGAAAGGGAAGACGAAGTGGAGGAACATGAGATAGGAGATATGATACTGCATCACCGTTAGAACAGCCAGTCATGAAGAAATTGTTCCACCTGGTATCCAAAATGCATGAGACGGGGGAAATACCCTCAGACTACAAGATGAATATAGTGATTCTAATAGTTAAGAAAGCAAGTTCAGACAAATGTGAAAATTACAGAACTATTAGGAAGCGAAGAGTTATATTCAACCTGTACGAAAAACAGAGAGCAGAGTCAAAGGGCAAGAAAGGGACGCAGTGGTTGGGAAGGGAGTAAGACAGTGTTGTAGCCTTTCCCCAGTGCCCAGTGTTTTTCAATCTGTACACTGAGGAAGCTGTGAACGAATGCAAGGAGAATGCACCTACGTATATGCCTATGTTATAATATGCTTGGCGAAAGTCAGGGTATGACATTATTTAAAAATGTAATTAGTGTGGTTTTTGTTACTGGCTTGCATGAATGCGAAAGTATGTGGAATATGATAACGTGGCTGTAGTGAGGTGTGCACATTGCTCTCTTGTTATTGTTGTTGTTTTAAGGGGACCATTGTTCTCTCCCACTTTGTTTTAACCACTTCAACGAAATCCCGCATCTGCACTTTGAGAACTGACATAAGCACTTTCGGGTGTGTGGTACTGCTGTATCTGTGTGTTTTGCTCTTTTATAAATACTTTAAGCAGAGAATTTTTGGCGCTGCTGATTGAATATGTAAGCCATTAAATTAGATATAATTTCCTTTCCAAGGTATTGATATCTTGTTACTTTGTTTCTCTCTGTTAAAATCGCACTTTCCGTTTCCACATTATTTGCGGGGCAAATGTCAGGTGATTCATCCTGTATATGTTGGCATTCGGAAGAGAAAGTTGGTGAAAGAAATTTTACAAAAAAATGTTTGTAAAAGTTTGTATAGTCTATGGGACTTAACTTACAAACTACTTATGAACTACTTACGAACTAGGACGGCACAAATATCCACGCCCGAGGTGGGACTCGAACCCCCGACCGTAGTGGCCGTGCAGACCGTGACTGGAGCGCCTTAGTCCCCTCGGCCACCGCGGCCGGCAGAAATTTTACAAACAGATCTCGCCGTAACAAACACCACCTTTCTTTTAATGATTTCCACTCCACCTCTTGCATCATTTTCGTGACACCCTCTCCCCTATATCGCGATAATACAAAACGAGCTGCCCTTCTTTGAATTTTCTCTAAATCGTCTCTCAGTCCCACTTGGTGAGGATCCCACAATGCGAAACAATACTCCAAAATAGGACGCACAAGTTTGGTGTAGGCAGTTTCTTTAGTAGTATTGTTGCATCTTCTGAGTGTTCTGCCAATGAAACTTAATCTTTGGTTCACCTTCCCTACACTATATTCTATGTGTTCTTTCCAATTTAAGTTGTTCGTAATTGTTACTCCTAGGTATGTAGTTGAATTCACAGCCTTTGTCTTTGACTGGTTTATTGTGTAACTGAAGTTTAATGATATTCACAGAATATATGACATCAACTGCAAATGAGCAAAGCTGAAAATGTGTACCTAGCCGGGATCCGCACCCGGGTCTCCTGCTTTCTAGTCAGTTGCGCTGACCCCTACACCATTGGGGACACAGTGATCACCGAGGCGCTCCAGTCACGGTCTGCACGGCCACTACGGTCGGGGGTTCGAATCCCCCCTCGGGCATGGATATTTGTGCCGTCCTTAGGATTAGCTAGTTCATAAGTAGTTTGTAAGTTTAGGGACTGATGACCCCGTAGTTGGGTCCCATAAGCTCTACAAACATTTGAACATTTTAAAACATTAACGGCCAATGCTGCTCAATACATCTGGTGTGTTTAATAAAACTTGAATTATTAATCTGAATAGTTGTTTCAGTAAACATCGATTCCTGCACCAGTTCCTTTACTGACGACTAGACAAAATGTTCAAATGTTTGTAAATCTATCGGACGAAACTACGTGGTCATCAGTCCCGAGCTTACAAACTACTTAAACTAAGTTAAACTAATCTAAGGACAACACACACACACACACACACTCACGCACACGTCCATGCCCATGTCCCAGGGAGGACTCGAACCTCCGACGGCGAGCAACCGCGCGCTCCGCAGCTCGGTTACTCCACCGCGGCAACGACTATAGCGGGACGAGTTCTAAACAAAAGGCGACGAGGTCACAACAGTATGTTTGCCGGCCAGTAAGTGGAGGGGGCCACTCACTGGGTGTAATGCATGCACATCAGGAGAGGACGGGATAGCGCGCGTGGCGTGTCGCAGCCTCCTGCCCCCCTACCCCTCGTTCACCGCAGCCTGGCAGCTCTGCGGCGTATTCGGTTTCCCTGTGAAGCACGACAAGTAACAGATATCTCGCCTCACCGACACACTTGCCACTGGCAAGCCGTAGACGTGTCTTACACCGGCAGCTCCTTCGTTGGCGACACAGCCAGTAAGTGCTCGATGCTTTCTACATCATTCCAATCAAATTTTGCTCTATTATGGTTTTTGTTTCAGAAATATAGAAACAGTTAAAAACGAATACCATACACCTTCGGAAAGCAACGAGGATCCAACGACTACCAGGATGCATATCGGGTGATCAAAAAGTCAGTATAAATTTGAGAACTTAATAAATCATGGAATAATGTAGATAGAGAGGTAAAAATTGACACACATGCTTGAATGACATGGGGTTTTATTAGGGAAAAAATGTTGAAAAATGTCCGACAGATGGCGCTTCATCTGATCAGAAAAAGCAATAATTAGCATAACAAATTAAGATAAAGCAAAGATGATGTTCTTTTCAGGAAATGCTCAATACGGTCACCATCATTCCTCAACAATAGCTGTAGTCGAGGAGCAAAGTTGTGAACTGCACTGAAAAGCATGTCCGGAGTTATGGTGAGGCATTGGCGTCAGATGTTGTCTTTCAGCATCCCTAGAGATGTCGGTCGATCACGATACACTTGCGGATTCAGGTAACCCCAAAGCCAATAATAGCACGGACTGAGGTCTGGGAGGCCAAGCATGACGAAAGTGGCGGCTGAGCACACGATCATCATCAAACGACCTGCGAGAGATCTTTCACACGTCTAGCAATACTTTGTATTTGTTAAATTTTTATATATATTTTTTTAATTTTTTTAAATAAAACCCCATGTCATTCCAAGCATGTGTGTCAATTTTTACCTCTCTATCTACATTATTCCGTGATTTGTAAAGTTTTCAAATTTATACTGACTTTTTGATCACCCGGTATTTTAAGGAGCACCTGGCTAAATTCCTAATCATTCCATCTCATACCTTGTAACTCTTTGAATAATCTGTCAATGTGGTGTCATTTTCTAATGACTCGGTAATCACAGGTCATTTTCCCTATTTTTAAGAATTAAGCATTATCTCTTACGGAAAGTAAGAGATGGATGTGCTATCCATACGAGGAACTACGTCAGATAGTAATGAAAACTAATGTGGGTGGAACGCAATCGAAAGTAGCAGGCTTAATAGTTGTGTTCTACAGCCTGAAGACAATTCTGTACGACGTGATGTGATATCGACACACCGAGCGAACGAGGTCGCGTCGTAATAAATAATAATGTATGTAGCAACGCAATACTACTTCTAAAAAGAAACAATCTATCGTGGATCAATCGTCATAGCATTATTGGGGCGATGGGGGAAAGCATAGTGTAACATAAATCACTATTTCAGTGGAAGATTACAAACTAATTCAAAGTGAACATTTCTCAGAAGGCTTAAGGAACTGGGTGACGGTGACGCAGTGGTTAGAAGACTGGACTCGCATCCGGCATGACAGTTCAGTTCTGCGGTCGACCATCAAAATTTAATTTTTCCGTGATTTCCCTTGCCGGATGGTTCCTTCGAAAGGGCACTTCCGATTTCCTTCCCTAACCTTAAATGTACAATTCTAACTCGTAATCCGTTTATAATGACCTCGATGTTGACGATACATAAAAAGACATACTCTCCCCTCGTTTCTTCTGTCTCGGAGGTTTTCGGGAATTAACGTAGTGACCTTCCTTGCACGTCCTACGGAGAGGAGAAAAAAAAACCGAACGAGGTACAGACAATATCATTTATCGCGTCTCCTGACCATAAATAAAGTTTTGAAAGAAATTCTCTGTAAAAATTTTACTTCCTCCAAACCCCATAATCGTCCACCCTACCCACCACGCCATAACAACTATATGATAAATCTAAGATTCATAGACATTCACCGTAGACATTATTTGCGACATTAGACTGTTTCAGACTATTGGTTAAATTTATAAGCATGAACATTTCAACGTGCAGAAGTCGTTATCGGACGGGGATATCCTATCTGTCCATAAAAGTGGTACGCTTAAAAATGTTAATATATAGTTATGGAAAATTATGTAATACCAGCTTGTTGCCGGCCGCGGTGGCCGAGGTGACTGAGGCGCTCCAGTCACGGTCAGCACGGCCACTACGGTCGGGGGTTCGAATCCCCCCTCGGGCATGGATATTTGTGCCGTCCTAGTTCGTAAGTAGTTCATAAGTAGTTTGTAAGTTTAGGGACTGATGACCCCGTAGTTAAGTCCCATAAGCTTAACAAACATTTCAACATTTCAACCAGCTTGTTAATAGAAGCGTTAATCTAAGACGAAGGATTTCGTGAATCTGTGATACAGTAGATCTATTATGAACGAACTCGTATCGTAATATTCGGATTCTTATTCGAACACTCCTCTAATGCCAACTCAGCCTTCTATCTGGCTCAGCTGCACACAAACGCCCAGAATTTCCGAGGCGTGGCTAAACTGACGTGCAATCCATTTAAATTTTCATGCGTCTGATTCGTTCGTTAATACATGGCTACCACAGACACTATCCGAGATTCAGGCCTTGCCGAGAAGACACATGTAATAGGTGATTTGCGTATCGTAACTAAATGACTATTAATAGTAAACAGCCATGTAATTTTTTCACTCACGTATCACAGCGTTTCTTTTGTCCATGGTTTTTAAAATAAAAAATATAAAGTAACATTATTCAGAACCCCTTAGTAATGTCTGAACAAGTCAGTTCAAGTCGACGAAAACCAAGCGGTGCGAGATTACCCGAGTACTGGCTTGATTATTTTCGTCTTTACCTATAGTAAAGTGATTTAGTTGCGTAAAAGAATTTTATTGTTCCACAATGTAGTACATTTATATGGTAGTCTCATAAAAGGATGAGACAATCTTAATTGTCGTTATTGGAAATTGTTAGTACCTTCATAACTTCTCGGTTACGACCGACCTACAGCTAAGAAAACTAAAGTCCAGTCACAACATTTATAATCTGCCGCGATTCAAAACAAACATTCAGAACTGCCGTGGGTCAGTACGACAACATATTCTTGTCGTCTTGGCTATAAGAAGTTTCTGATCCAGCAACATTACATTAATTCAGTAAAAGAAAAAGATATCTCATACTCTCATGAGTATTTAGGTTTGAAATACCTCCACTTTTCACCGTAGAAAACATTGACTTACAGAAAGCACCGCAGTAAATATTTTTTCTTTATCCAAAGATAAAGTTACTTAGCGTGAAACGGATCAAAACATATGTAAAATAAACATCTCTTGGACATTTGTAGTTTATTAATTCCAGAAAATAAATAATTTTATACGTATAATTCATACTTTCAAGAAGTTACTTCACACTTATGTTTTAATACAAATCATAGAACAGCTAGAGAAGAAGTAGACCAGAAAAAGACAAGAGCCATGCAAGACAAGAACTCAAATCTTCTAAGTAATGGCTTGTATACTACTATTAAAGTACGTACATACACAGTCAGATATAAAAATAAGTACAGGCTCCTCGAGTTTTCCATTACTGCTTATGGATTACGTGAAATGATTACATTTACAGATCAATAACTCACGTGATACTGAGATAACAGGCACCGATCCATGCTGTATCACCTATTAGTGCGTCGTGCAGACTCCACGAGCGGCAATTCAGGCGATGATTCTGGGATCCATTCCATCGTACAGATGGTGAATACTGTCCTGGGTTACATTACTTCACACCTGCTCACCCGTCGCGTATTTCTTCCAGAGTTATGAGTTTACGACTCATACACGCCAGAACCGTCCCACCTCTGCTCTGTTGGAAACAAGTCCGGAGATTATTCTAGCCAGGGAAGTTGCTGCACATCGTACACTTTCAGTGTTTGAGCAAGCATTGTCCTATTGCAACAGCACGTCACTTTCCATTTACGAGAACGCTAAGAGAATAGATGCTGCATTCTGCACATAACGACCGTTGGTCGGCGTTCCCTACACAAACACGAAAGTTGATCGAGAGTTGTAGGTTATTCTACCTCAGACTATAAGACCTTGAATCGAGCCAGTATGTCTTGGACGGAGGCATCTACGAGACAGTACCCGTCGTACGCGCAAATGTCAATCACTTAGGTGCAGCCGGCCGCGGTGGCCGAGGGGACTGAGGCGCTTCAGTCACGGTCTGCACGGCCACTACGGTCGGGGGTTCGAATCCCCCCTCGCGCATGGATATTTGTGCCGTCCTTAGTATAAGGTAGTTGATAAGTAGTTTGTAAGTTTAGGGACTGATGACCCCGTAGTTAAGCTTAACAAACATTTGAACATTTTGAACTTTGGTGCAGGCCAAATACGCTTTCAAATCGCTGAAGACTACGGCCTGTTATTCCACCTTCCACGTGATCCTCTGGCGACATAGTTCGAGCTGTTCAGTTCGTTGCTATGGCGTGAGTTCAAATCAAATGTTTCAAATGTTTGTATAGTCTATGGGACTTAACTACGGGGTCATCAGTCCCTAAACTTACAAACTACTTATGAACTACCTACGAACTAGGACGGCACAAATATCCATGCCCGAGGAGGGATTCGAACCCCCGACCGTTGTGGCCGTGCAGACCGTGACTGGAGCGCCTTAGTCCCCTCGGCCACCGCGGCCGGCTTATCTGTGCTGTGGTAGCTCTACGTCCAGAACCTCGTCGAATGTACACGTGGCCGTCGCACCCATAACAGTTGCACATTTAACGAAGCACGCCCAACCTGTGACGCAATTCTCCGAAAGGACCATCACGCCATACGGAAGGCCACAATTTGAGCCCTTTCAAATTCTCTCAGTTGTCTGTAAGAAGCAGAAGTGCGTGTTCGTGGCATGGCGCCCGTTTCCTTCACCAGGCCCGGCGGTTCATATTTTTTTAAGAATGCGTAGTTGTCCAAAAGTTGCCCCCCTTATAATTGCCCCCTCCTCCCCGGTGGCAGAAATCTGAATACATAAAAATATGTACACATACTTATAAAGAGTGTAATTTTTAAACGTTGTTGTTGTTGTGGTCTTGTCCGCAGACTGGTTTGATGCAGCTATCCACGCTACTCTGTCCTGTGCAAGTCTCTTCATCTGAGAATACGTTCAGCAACCTACATGCTTTTGAATCTGCTTACTATATACGTCCCTCGCTCTCCCTCTACGATTTTTACCCCACACACTTCCTTCTAATGCTGAGTTGAAAATTCCTTAATGTCTCAGAATGTGTCCAATTAATCTATCCCTTCTCTTAGTCAGGATATGCCAGAAACTCCTTTTCTCCCCGATTTGGTTAAGCACCTCCTCATTAGTTACGTGATCTACCCATCTATTTTTCATGAATCGTCTGTAGCACCACATTTCAAAAGCTTCTATCATCTTTTTATCTGAATTCCTAATCATCGACGTTTCACTCCCATACAATGCTACACTCCAGACAAATGCTTTCAGAAAGGACTTCCTAACATTTAAATTAATTCTTTAGAAACACTTTTCTTCCCATAGCCATTAAGCATTTTATACTTCTTTACTTCGGCCATCAGAAGTTATCTTGCTACCCAAGTAACAAAATTTATCTACTACTTTTATTGTCTCGTTACCTAATCTAATTCCTTCAGCATCGCCTGATTTGCTGACATTTCATTCCATTACCTTTGTTTTACTCTTCTTAATGTTAATCTTATATCTTCCTTTCAAGACACTGTCCATCCCATTGAATTGCTCTTCCAGATCTTTTGCGGTCTCTGACAGAATTACTATGTCGTCGGCAAACCGCAAAGTTTTTATTTCTTTTCGCTGCACTCTAATGCCCTCTCCAAATGTTCAAATGTCTGTAAATCTATCGGACCAATCTGCGTGGTCATCAGTCCGTAGCTTACAAACTACTTAAACCTAGGTAAACTAACCTACAGACAACACACACACCCATGCCCCAGGGAGGACTCGAACCTCCACGGCGAGCAACCGCGCGCTCCGCAGCGAGACGCTTTAGACCGCTCCGCTACTCCACCGCGGCAGCCGTCTCCAAATTTCTCCTTCCATTCCTTCACTGCCTGCTCAATGTACAGATTGAACAACATTGGGAAAAGGCTACAACCTCGTCTTACTCCCTTCCCAACCTCTGCATCCCTTTCTTGCCTTTCGACTCTAATAACCGCTGTCTGGTTTGAATATAATTCTTCGCTCCATATATTTTACCCCTGATTCCTTCAGAATTTGGAAGAGTGTATTCCAGTCGACATTGTCAAAAGCTTTCTCCAAATCGACAAACGCTAAAAACGTAGGTTTCCCTTTCCTTACCCTATCTTCTAAGATAAGTCGTAATGTGAGTATGGCCTCCCGTGTTCCTACATTTTTCTTAAATCCTAACTGATCTTCCCTGAGGTCGGATTCCACAAGTTTTTCTATTCGTCTGTAAACGACTGTTACGAATTAAGAAAAGGTTCATGTTTTATTAGAAAGCTAAGATGCTGTATTACCACTTGTCAAAGAATCAGATCTATTAACATTGATGTGAGGTGGTCCTATATAAACCGTCAACAGTTTTTACAGCGTGAAAATCGGGAAAGTGATTTCCCTCATTATCCCATCCCGGCCCGACCGGGAGTACCCATCCCAGCGAGGTTCAGTGTAAATAAATATTCCTTCAAATCAAGAGTGGGTTTTTCGCCCAGTCTCATCTTTTTTATTGGCACAGCTACCGCCGGGTTTGTCCTTGACACTTCACTATCACTCTGCCTTACGGCTGCAAACTTTCCCTATTAATGGGTACACGTAGATGGTGCTTTGGAAACTACGTAATTACTGTTGGCGGAAGATGTTGAAACAATTAAACAACAGTAAATCTACTATCCCCCATGTAACATCTGCCGTAATCAGATCAAAATCGGAGTAGTCTTTCAAGGTGTCCTATTTTTTTCTGCAAATGTATTTTATTGTTTGCCTTTAAATTGCACTAGTCTAAAAAGAGTTTCTTTACTTTTTTTTTTATATACAAACTCTTATCTTCGTGACAGTATACAGCATTCGAATGTATGTTGGGGAGGCGTATAATATCCGTTACAGGGTAAACCATCAAGAAAAACGCGAATGTAGTGTTTAAGGCTGTAACAACCAATTTTCGGATTGGGGACGGCTTTACTTTTCCTGTGACTTAACACGCAACTCTTGTTTTGCGCCGACGATGCAAGCGTAACAGCATGCTGTTCCCGCGGTACGGTTTCGCCGTTTCTTATGTGTTGAGCAGCGTTGAGAGTAACAGCCGTACTACACGGTCAAGCGGCACGGCAGCGGCTAATGGAAGCCGCGAGCACGCGAAACTGCTATCACTCATCCGGCAGCGGGCAGCCTCCACTTCCCCCCTCCAAGGGTCACTCACCGCTGAGGGACTCCGCTCTATTTGTATCACCAGCTGCCCGCCTTACCACTCGTCCTCACTCGCAGAGTCGTAATACAAAACAGCACTTTAATTATTGACATTGATTTACACTGGGGCGACCAGATTCACGAGATAGTTCCACGCACAGGAACATATGGAGTCCCGTCTACTGCAAATCCCATCAGAGCTTCGAACGCCACCCCCTTTGTCTCGCTTACCACATCCGCTTCCCCTTCCTCACACGGTTCCCTTACGACTTAATCCCATTCCATCACCTACATCTACATATACATAGATACTCTACAAATCACATTCAAACGCCTGGCAGAGGATTCGTTAACCACTTTCATAACTTTTATCTACCGTTCCATTCTCTAATAGCGCGCGGGAAGAAAGAGCACCTAAATAGTTCTGTTTTCGATCTGATTTCTCTTATTTTATTGGGATGGTCTTGTCTCCCTATGTAGGTGGGTGCTAGTAAAATATTTACACATTCAGAAGTGAAAATTGGTGACTGAAATGTCGCAAACAGATCTCGCCGAAACGAATAACATCGTTCCTTTCATTATTTCCACCTCAAATCGTGCAACATTTCCGTGACGCTTTCACCCCTGTAACGTTATAAAACAAAACGAGCTGCCCTTCTCTGAACCTTTTCAATGCCTTCCGTCAGTCCCACCTGGTGAGGGTCCCATACTCGGCAACAGTACTCCAGGAGAGGTCGCACAAGTGTGATGTAGGCAGTCTCTTTGGTGGAGCTGTTGCATCTTCGAAGCGTTTTGTCAATGAAACGTAACCTTTGGTTCGCCTTCGACACAATATTTTATATGTGTTCTCTCCAGTCAAAGTTGTTCGTAATTGAAACTCCTAATATTTGGTAGAATTTACGACCTTAAGGTTTGACTGATTTATCGCGTAATTGAAGTTCAGTGGATTTCATTTAGTGGCCATATGTATTACTGCACACTTTTCTTTATTTAGTGTCAATTGCCATTTTTTTATTGGTACAGTTACCGCCGGGTTTGTCCTTGACACTTCGCTATCACTCTGCTGACTTCACAAACCGATAAACGACAGCATCATCCGCGAACAGTCTAAGGGAGCTATTCAGATTGTCTCCTAAATCGTTTATAAACACGAGGAAGAGTAGGAGACCTATAACGCTTCCCTGGGGAACACCAGATATCACTTCTGTTTTACTCGGTGACTTACCGTCAATTACAACGAACTGTGTCCTTTCTGATAGGAAATCGTGAATATAATCGCACAATTGGGGAGATATTCCATAAGCACGCAATTTCATTAGAAGCCGCTTGTGGGGTACAGTGTCAAAAGCCTTCCGGAAATCCAGAAATATGGAATCTATTTGAGATCCCTTGTCGGTGGCACTTATCACTTCATGTGAATAAAGGGCAAGCTGTGTTTCGCAAGAGCGATACTTTCTGAATCCGTGTTGACTATTGGTTAATAGGTAGTTCATAATATTCTAGCAAAGTATATGTTCCAAAATCCTACTACAAATCGACGTCAATGAGATTGGCCTGTAATTTTGGGGATCAGTCCTATTGCCTTTCTTGAATATTGGAGTAACTTGGGCAACTTTCCAGTCTTTGGGTACGGATCTTTGGCTGAGTGATCGGTTGTAAATCATAGCTAAGTACGGAGCTATTGCATCAGCATACTCTGAGAGGAATCTAGTTGATATACAATCTGGCCCGGAAGATTAATTTTTGTTTAGTAACTTAAGTTGTTTTACTACTCCAGGAACATCTACTTCTAAGTTTCGCATGCAGGCAGCTATTTTTGGATTGAATACTGGACTGTTCACTTCGTCTTCTTTGGTGAACGAATTTCGGAAAGCTGTGTTTAGTAATTCTGCCTTAGCAGCACTGTCATCGGTAGTATTACCATTGCTATCGCCCCTGAAATTCTAGGGGCATATCCACAACCTCTACACTTCTCGTGAAATAGACTACCACACCCCACTGGTCTACCCCATCCTTACCAATCATGGGCCACTGCCACGCCTACACCACTGTATCCCCACTCCCTCCAGCCTCGCTCACTCTACGTCCTCTCCCAAGGTAACTCTCCATCCCGATATCTACCCACCCATCCTATCAGCCCTAATGCTTCCCCCTCCCTTCCTCAGACACAACGCTCCCTCCTCCATCTCCTTTCCCTCAACCCTCCCCCAACTCGACTTCCCTCTCCCTCCCCTCCTTCGGAGTCCTTACCACCAGTCCTGGTGTGAAATCTGTTACCGTCTGACAGCTGGGCGACACTAGCGTTCCAGGCGGTGAGCAAGGGAGCCGCCTGTTAACATATCGTATGGAAAATTAATTTCGCAGCCTTTTTTACCTAATTCAAGATATGTTTGTAATATTTTAGTCTCGAGGGCGTTAATTTTAAAATGAGACGAAGAGCGTCATACTAAAAATAAACAGTAGTGGAACTAAAACAGATGAATTAAGTGGCGAAACGTGTTTCCTACTAATGCAGGAATACGTGGCGATCTGAATATTTTTGCAACTTTCCCCTTTGAAATTGAAGTAATTTACGTCAAGATACATCTGCATCTGCATCGGATACTCTACAAATCACATTTAAGTGCCTGGCAGAGGGTTCATCGAACCACCATTATACTATTTATCTTCCATTCCATTCTCGAATAGTGCGCGGGAAGAAAGAACACCTGAATCTCTCCGTTCGAGCTCTGATTCCTCGTATTTTATTCTGATGATCATTTCTACCTATGTAAGTGGGAGTCAACAATATATTTTCGCATTTGGAAGAGAATGTTGGCGATTGGAGTTTTGCAAGTAGCCCACGCCGCAGCGATAAGCGCCGTTGTTGTAATGATTCCCATCCCAGATCCTGTATCATTTCCGTAACGCTGTCCCCCTGTATCGTGACAATACGAAACGAGCTGCCCTTCTTTGGGCTCTTTCGATGTCCTCCGTCAAACCCACCTGATAATGATCCCACACTGGGCAGCAATACTCCAAAAATGGACGGACAAGCATAGTGTATGCAGTTTCTTTTGTAGTTCTGTTGCATGTTTTAAGGGTTCTGCCAATAAAACGCAGTCTCTGGTTGGCTTTTCCCACGACATTATCTAGGTATTTTGTGGAGTTTACGGCCTTCACTTTTGATTGGTTTATCTTGTAAACAAAGTTTAACGGAATTTTTTTCTTACTTATGTGGACGACTTCACACTTCTCATTATTCAGAGTCAATTGCCATTTTTTACACCAAAGTGATATCTTATTTAGATCGTTCTGCAGTTGGTTTTGCTCTTCAATTGATTTTACTAGACGGTAAATGACGGCGTCATCTGCAAACAACCTAAGAGAGCTACTTAGATTTCCCGCTAAATCGTTTATGTAGATAAAGAACAGCAGAGGACCAATAACACTACCCTGTGGGACGCCCGATATAAGCTCTGTTTTAGTCGATGTCTTACCATCGATTACTACGAACTGGGTCCTCTCTGACAGGAAATCCGCTATCCAATCGCAAATTTGGTGCGATATACCATAACCACACATAAACAGTTATAAGCACAATAAGCGTAGCTGTGTAGCTTCAAAGTAAACAGGTATGACGCACAATTTCCTATTCGTTTCGTTCTGTGTTTCAAATTTTAGGACACCTGTTAAGAAAACTACGACTTTCGTTTTTATTGTTGTTCTGTGTCGGATGAGATGCTTCCAACTAACAGTTGAAATATGCTGAAAAGTATTGGCCTTGTTACGTAACGTGCAATTTTTCGAAAAAGCGGACGAGAATGACAGCTGACGCCCAGATTTGAATTTGGTGTTAATATCTTCTACACATATCCAGTATTTCCGTATCTCACTAGAAGAGACTTTTTCTTATTTTAGAACTTTCAATAATCTTACGGTATAGTTTATAATAAGCATTTTTCTGTACTTTAGGACAGCGAAACAGCAGTATATTGTTCTATATACACGTGAGCCATTTTTCTACTCCAGAAAAGATCAAAAAACCCTTATGCAGTTTTCAAGTGTGTCGTAAAAACATTTCAGCAGCATGATAGTGTTACATCCTTCAAAATAGGTACCTTTTTCTGGTTGTTGCTTTATTTCATTGCGCTACAAGCACGCACATTGTAAAAAGCATCACGAAAACGAATGTAAGCTAGGAGTAACACGATTTACAGTGTATCAAATACCGCCACTTCATTAGTGTCCCCTGCTGGCCACCTGGTGCGCTGCTTTCGCTGTCGGTAACAAATATTCGCTCGAAAGTCGTGACTGGTATGTTAGACTGTGGTCCTTACGCTCTTCCTCCCCCCCCCCCTTCTTCCTCTCAATGTCCCCTCCATCTGCGCTTAACGCCCCCTCTCCTATCCTTCTTCCTGAGGGCCTACAGTGCTATATATTTTAACTAGCGGTCAATCGCCTAGTGCTGAGTAGTGCGTCAATCAAGTGGTTTCAACGTGTCGCAATCACCGCACACCGAATCAGTGTCGTCTGTGTTTGTCATTCAGTGTCTATTTCATCTTGATGCTGCCTGCCTGCCTGTACAGGTCATCAAAATTACAAGAAAAAAAATCCTAACTGGAGAAAGCGGTCGACCGTCTTTGGAATGGCGGCCTGCTTTGCAAGTTGGCACATCAGAACTGCCCCGCCGCACTCCAATAGCCGAGCGGTTCAAGGCGCCTTGTAGGGACTGTCAGGCTGTTCCTTCCGGAGGTCGTCCCTCGAACAGGGTGTGTATGTTGTCCTTATATCTACATCTACATCGATACTCTGCAAATCACATTTAAGTGCCTGGCAGAGGGTTCATTAACCACCTTCATAACTTTTCTCTACCGTTCCATTCTCTAATAGCGCGCGGGAAGAAAGAACACCTAAATCGTTCCGTTTTCGATCTGATTTCTCTTATTTTATTAGGATGGTCATGTCTCCCTAAGTAGGTGGGTGCTAGCAAAATATTTTCACATTCAGAACTAAAAGTCGGTGATTGGACTTCGCAAACAGATCACGCCGCAATGAATAACGTCTTTCTTTTAATGATTTCCACCCCAATTCGTGCAACATTTCCGTGACGCTTTCCCCTCCGTAACGTGATAAAACAAAACGAGCTGCCCTTCTCTGAACCTTCTCAATATCTTCCGTCAGTCCCACCTGGTGAGGGTCCCACAAGGGGCAACAGTGCTCCAAGAGAGGACGCACAAGTGTGATGTAGGCAGTCTCTTTGGTGGACCTGGTGCATCGTCTAAGCGTTCTGCCAATGAAACGTAACCTTTGGTTCGCCTTCCCCACAATTTTTTCTATGTGTTGTTCGTAATTGTAACTCCTAGGTATTTGGTAGAATTTACGACCTTAAGGTTTGACTGATTTATCGCGTAATTGAAGTTCAGCGGATTTCTTTTAGTGGTCATGTGTATTACTTCACACTTTTCTTTATTTAGTGTCAATTGCCAATTTTCGCACCAAGTAGAAATTTTGTCTAAATCGCTTTGCAGTTGCTTTTGATCCTCTGTTGACTTCACTAACCGATAAACGACAGCATCATCCGCGAACAGTCTAAGGGAGCTATTCAGATTATCTCCTAAATCGTTTATAAACACGAGGAAGAGTAGGGGACCAATAACGCTTCCCTGGGGAACGCCAGATATCACTTCTGTTTTACTCGATGACTTACCGTCAATTACAACGAACTGTGTCCTTTCTGATAGGAAATCGTGAATCCAATCGCACAATTGGGGAGATATTCCATAAGCACGCAATTTCATTAGAAGCCGCTTGTGGGGTACAGTATCAAAAGCCTTCCGGAAATCCAGAAATATGGAATCGATTTGAGATCCCTTGTCGATGGCACTTAACACTTCATGTGAATAAAGGGCAAGCTGTGTTTCGCAAGAGCGATACTTTCTGAATCCGTGCTGACTATTGGTTAATAGGTCGTTCTCTTCGAGGTAGTACATAATATTCGAACAAAGTATATGTTCCAAAATCCTACTGCAAATCGACGTCAATGAGATAGGCCTGTAATTTTGGGGATCACTCCTATTGCCTTTCTTGAATATTGGAGTAATTTGGGCAACTTTCCAGTCTTTGGGTACGGATCTTTCGCTGAGTGATCGGTTGTAAATTATAGCTAAGTACGGAGCTATTTCATCAGCATACTCTGAGAGGAATCTAGTTGGTATACAATCTGGCCCGGAAGATTTATTTTTGTTTAGTGACTTAAGTTGTTTTACTACTCCAGGAACATCTACTTCTAAGTTTCGCATGCTGGCAGCTGTTCTTGGATTGAATACTGTAGTGTTTACTTCGTCTTCTTTGGTGAAAGAATTTCGGAAAGCTGTGTTTAGTAATTCTGCCTTAGCAGTACTGTCGTCGGTAGTATTACCATTGCTATCGCGTAGTGAAGGTATTGTTTGTGTTTTGCCGCTAGTGTACTTCACATACGACCAGAATTTCTTTGGATTTTCTGCAAGATTATGAGACAGGATTTCGTTGTGGAAACAACTATAAGATTCTCGCATTGAAGTCCGCGCTAGGTTGCGAGTTTCAGTAAAAGATTGCCAGTCTTGCGGATTCTGTGTCTTTTTAAATTTTTCATGCGTTTTCCTTTGTTTCTGCAACAGTGATCTGACCTGTTTTGTGTACCACGGGGGGTCAGCCCCCTCTTTTATTAATTTATTTGGTATAAATCTCTCGATTGCTACTGATATTATGTCTTTGAATGTAAGCCACAACTGATCTACACTCGCATTTTTAGTTTTGAAGGAAGATTAGTTTACATATGTGTAAGTAGTTTGAAAGTCTAGCGGCTGATGACCACAGGGTTTTTGGTCCCATAGATTTACAAACATTTCAACAGAAATGCTCACTCACATAATGAAAATCATCAGGTCCTTCTTTTACGCAATGGACGGAGCCAACAATCAAACCAGAAACGGGTATGCTGTCGGGTTACGTAGTCGACCACCGCATACATTTCGACAGAATCACATGCTGCCATTCTCAAGGCACAACTGCACTCAAGAAGCAATATGTAAAACCTCGGTTTGCAAAGGGAAAACAAGAAAGATAACACACACAGTACAAGTAATCAACACAATCCAAGATGACCAACTACAGAAAATCGGTAGTGACTATTAATCTGTAGGTGAGGCAGCATTAGTTCTGGCCCTCTGTTTTTTGACGAGAGACAGAGCCGGATTCCAAGCAGAATATAAACAAAACCTACCATCTCTACTCATAAGATCGCTTGCTAGTTTAATTTCCTTAATAACACTATCCCAACAGGTGTAAGTGCATGCCAGAATCTCTGTGTAGTAGTATTCCATAGGATGACCGACGCCAAGACAATATTCTGCAACAGCGGATTTGCTCCGCTGTCGTAATATACAGGTCTTCCACAATCCAGATCGGCGGTGGTCGATGAGGTCACCTGGCAGCATATCCGTAAGTTGTTTGAACATTTAGTATGACGGGAAAAGTTAAGGTTTCACAAACCAGGAACATTTAGGAGAGAGTACCTCACGTTTCTGTGCTTGTTCCCCTCCAATATCTATTATACACCAACAACATGCCAGTATAGCCAGGGGGCACATAGTCCTTTATGCAGATGATACTGCGTCTTATTACAGCGACAATAATAGTACAGTGATAATATAACGACACAAGGACAGTATCACGAAATGATGCAATATGTAGAAAATCAAAACAAACCCAGAAAAATTCCAAGCCATCATCTTCATAACTAAACCAAAGCCACCTTTAAGAAACATTACAATAAACGAACAAGAGATACCATGGAGAAATAACATGGCACACCTCACGATTAAGATTCACAGGAAACTCACCTTTTACCAACACATAGACGAGACAGCAAAGGAAGATACAAATGTACCCATTATTAAAAATCATAAAGTTAACACAAAAAGTGAAACTTCGTATATGGAGGGCGGTCAGTCGCCCAGCACTCATATCTCATAAGGCTGGAGAATACTAGCTGACACAAGTATAAAGGAAATCGAAATATTTAAAAAGAAAACCATTCGACTAATAGCCAATGCACCAACATATGTTAGCAATGAGGAGTTAAGAATCGTTGTAGGACACCCTGAGCTTTGTCATATTCTCAAACAAAAGTCTATTGCCGGCCGCGGTGGCCGAGCGGAGTGCGACGCGCCAGTCACGGTCTGCACGGCCACTACGGTCGGGGGTTCGAATCCCCCTTCGGGCATGGATATTTGTGCTAGTTCATAAGTAGTTTGCAAGTTTAGGGACTGATGACCCCGTAGTTAAGTCCCATAAGCTCTACAAACATACATATAAAAGTCCATCGCATTGTACGAATAATGACACAACTCCCCTTATGACAATTTTAGAAAACATTTTCGATGAAACAGCGATCATTAATTAAAGCCTATTTTTAAAATAGTCTCAATCGCAACAGAATTTTTTATTTCTTTAGGCAACCGGTTTCAGTCTGCTTGTGAGACAATCTTTCGGCAGCCGACTGTGGGCAGGTCAGGAGTCAATCGATTTCCGCGGCTAATGGCTCCTAACTTGACCAAAGTCGGCTGCTGAAAATGGTCTCAGAAACAGACTGAAACCGGTTGTCTAATAAAAATAAAAAAATTATCTTGCGATCGACACTTTTTTCTTTAAATAGGTTCCCATCTGAGGTTATAAACTCCCTTGAGCCAGAAGGACACCCCGATCACAAAACTCCCACCACCACAATCCACCGTCAGTTCACACTGTAACTGTCAGCACCATCACCAAATTTACCTCCCATCACTACCCTCATCAACACAGAGATTTAGAAAAATAACAACGTCACCTCATTATCACATCATTATCAGAGCCTCCCCTCTTCCTCACAATCTTCGAGCAACAACCCAGCCAAGCAGGAGTCAGAGCCTCTCCGGATGCATCAACTTTTAAGATTAGAAACAATAGGTGGAGACCTAACCAGTTCGACAACTTTTATTTCGGAAATCATTAGTGAATTGAATATTCTGAGATCCATAGAGTCAAGAGTATGCCGAGAATACCAAATTTCAGGCATTGTCTCTCAACATGGACAACATAGTAGTCGACGAGCAGCGGCGGTTGCGTTAGAGTTGTCATTGCTAACAGGCAAGCAACATTGCATGAAATAACGGCAGAAATCACTGTGGTACGTATTACATTTCTAGTTTTTGTAGATTTGGAGAAGGCTTTTGACAATGTTGATTGGAACAAACTCTTTAAAGTTCTGAAGCAAGCAGGAGTAAAATATAGGGAGCGTGAGGTTATTTACAACTTCTACAAAAACAAGACAGCGGTTGTCAGAGTTGAAGGGCATGAAAGGGATGCAAAATTAAAAACGTTACGTTTTGCCGACGACATAGTAATTCTGTCAGATACAGCAAAGGACCTGGAAGAGCAATTGAACAGAATGGACAGTGTGCTGAAAGGTGCATATAAGATGAACATTAACAAGAGCAAAACTAGGGTAATGGAGTACAGTCTAAGAAAATCAGGTAATGCTGAAGGAATTAGATTAGGTGACGAAGCAATTAAGGAGTTAGATGAATTTTGTTACTTGGGCAGTAAAATAACAAATGATGGTCGCAGTGCAGAGGATGTAAAATGCAGAATGGCAATGGGTAGAAAAGCGTTCTTGAAAAAGAGAAATTTGTTAACATCGAATATTGATTTAAGCCTAAGGAAGTCCTTTCTGAAGGCATTTGTATGGAGTGTTGCCTTGTATGGGAGTGAGACATGGACGACAAACAGTGTGGACAGGAAGAGGATAGAGGCTTTTGAAATATGGTGCTACAGATGAATGCTGAAGATTAGGTGGGTGGATCGCGTAACTAATGAGGAGGTACTGAACAGAATTGGGGAGAAAAGAAATTTCTGGCATACCTTGACTAAAAGAAGGGATAGATTGGTAGGGCACATTCTTAGACATCAAGGGATTGTCCTTAGGGATTGTCCTTAGGGACTGTGATTTTAGCGTTGGAGCGAAGTGTGTGGGGTAAAAACCGCAGAGTAAGACAAAGAGATGGATACAGTAAGCAGATTTAGACAGATGTAGGTTGCCGTTCTTATGTGGAGATGAAGAGGCTTGCTCAGGATAGGGTCATGTGGAGAGCTGCATCAAACCAGTTTCCGGACCACAACAACAACAACACGCACGACGAACGTATCCGTTAGGACAGTGAGGCACACTTTGCCGTTAAGGTCCCTACACAACTTCCGACTTGTAGGGACCAAATTATTGGTGGTCTTATAAATTGGACGTGTGGAGGCGCTTGCCGACCAACTTTGCTTGTCGGATGGTTGGTCGAGCCTGACCGTCCGACATCCGCCCCCCCCCCCCCCCCCCCCCAAATCACTCAACCCGGTAAATTGTAACGTGTGTAGCGCTAACCGACTAACTTCCTGCCTGCGATTGTCTGCTGTCTCCAAAGTGAACACGCGAAAGACAAAAAGAGTTCGACAAACAGACGGAGGCGCTGCAATCGCTGCGTGCAGTTGGTCGGAACGTGTGTAGGCTGCTACGAATTTGTTTTGTTCGTTGGACAGCTTGTTGGTCAGGTGATAAATGGGAGCGTGTGTGGGCTATCGCAGCAGACGACCTACTAGAGAGTGTTTGCTAATAGCGCGACATCGCCTCTCCTGGGCTCGTAACCCTAGACGACCGGAAAACCGTGGCATGGCCAGACGAGACCCGATTTCGGTTGGTAAGAGCTGAAATGTGGTACAGACAGTAGGAAGCCGTGGACCCAAGTCATCGAAAGGCACTGTGCAAGCTGGTAGTGGCTCCATAACGGTCTTGAACCGATCTTTGACTGGAAATATCTATGCTTCGCTTTTTGGAGACCATTTGCATCCAATCATGGACGTTTCCGTTCTGGACATCACCCAATACGTACTTGTGTGAACGGTTTACAAAAGGATCCCGTGCAAAAGTGTTTTAATTTTATATGTAGATCTTTACGAAATAGTTGTCAAAAGGTTCTTTGGGGTCTGAAGTATAATAAAGGTCATATAATGAGCTTTTACTAAAGAAATTCCAAATTTGCTGTAAGGGTTTTTTTTTTCACTGCCGACTGTTTCGGTGTATTATTGCCATTTTCAAGTGACCTGCAGATATAGGTAATACGTTTTACATAGTATTTCGTAGTTTTAAATATAAATCTTAGTCTGAAAGTAATAACAATGGTATTTTACTTACGTCTAGATGGAATGACGTGCATATAGCACCGTATTGGACTGTCTGATGTTTGTAAATTACATTCCGGTATTATAAAATAAATAAACATCATCTTCGTCACGTTCAAACGATAATTTGTAAACATATTTCATCGGAACTGTCAAACGAAATTAAAAAATTTTTAATACCGAAAGATAATTGACAGTCCAATACGATGATATATGCATGTCATTCCATCTAGACGTAAGTGAAAAACCATTGTTATTACTTTCAGAATAAGAATTATATTTAAAACTACGAAATACTATGTAAAACGTATTACCTGTATCTGCAGGTCACTTGAAAATGGCAATAATGCGCCGAAACAGTCTGTAGTGAAAAAATAAAAACAGATTTAAACTTAGCAACAAATTTGGAATTTCTTTAGTAAAATGTCTTTTTTGAGATACTTTGTAGGACGATGCAAACTGCGAGTATCAATCTCTCATAATTTTTCATTAATAGGATTTAAAAGTCAGAGAGGTTTCATGTGAACTCGCTGCTAGACAAACCTTTCCTAGGAATATCGAATTCTTTTCGGCTTCAATAAGTTTCTCATTTTTTCAAAAACTGTTTTACTCATTCTATATTCGTCAATTACTGTTTGTTTTTGGAGCATCACTAACAACTCTTTCTGCGCAACCCACCCATAATTTTGCACGACAATGCTCGGACGCATACAGCGCAAGCTGTGGCTGCTTTGTTAGCTCGACGGGACTGGGAAGTACTGTACCATCCACCATACTCCCCGGACGTACGTCCTCGTGACTTTGATTTGATTCCGAATATGAACCAACCACTTTGTGGCATTCGCTTCAGAACTGTTCCAGAGATTCGACAGGCAGCAGACCGCTCCATTCGCACCATCAACAGAACGGGCTCTGCTAACGGTATACTACGCCTTCCACATCGCTGCCAACGGGTTCTACACAATATTGGTGACTACTTTGAAGGACAGTAACAGGAGCAAACAAGCAACGCTTTCGTATCGGTTGTTAATAAATAGTTGCCACTATTTAAATTCTAATCATTGTGTTTAACTAGTGCGAGATTTCTCTTTTCAGTCACATTTTCACACTACATCGCGTTTCCCAATTCTGATCATTTAGGCCTATCCTTTATTTATCCCCTCTCTCCCACATTTACAACATTCTCCATGATAAATTCTTCCTCTCAGTCTGCCAACAGTACTTGGTACTCATCTGTTTTTATTCTTTCTTCTCCTCCATCGTTCTTGTATTTCACGTCTCAATTTTCAGTCTGGATACTTTCCTTCTTCACTATTTACTCACGTATACCTCTACACTCCTTTAAAAGAACCCGCCAGTTTGCATTGGAGATTTGGTGATTACTCCAGTTGGGCAGGAGATGGCAGTACTTTACGTGCTGATTGCCTGTTGCCCTTAGCACCCTACGCCACTGACCTTACTACGTTCTTCCGCCTTTAAGAATAGTTTTCCATTCCGTTCCCGTTTGTGCAACATTTGTGAAGACCTTTCCACCCTCTATTACAAGGTGGTGAGCTCAGGCCTTCCCTTCCCCCTTCCCTTCCCTTCCCTTCCCTTCCCTTCCCTTCCAGAGACCAAGGTCCAAGGCCATTGTGGTATATTCGTGGATCGCAAGTGCGGTACTCTCCGAGATGACCAGCTTACTATACAATTCTTATTTCTCAAATGCATTCGAAAGGTGAATGAACCATCTCTATAACAATCTCAGTAAGAATTTTTTAAACTCAATAAGGACTTTTAGAAGAAATGATAAACTCAAGATATTAATACTTCCACCTTTCAAAGCATTCACGATAGGATACATAATAGTTCCGAAGAAACAGGATATTCTGATTCTTCTGCAATCCAAATGTTTACCTTGATTTCCAAATTATGACTAAATATATAAATAAAGTGCGCTATATACACTTGCGTACAGTTATCAACATCTGAGAAAATGAACAGTTGCGTTTCGTATATGTCATCTAAACGTAGGACTGAAAATCAAGACAAAGCAATAAAGTTGACGGGTATTTAATATATGGAAAGTCACTGGATTCTAAGAATACTCCCGAGCTGTAGGAATGATATTGCGTGAGTCAGTCCTTTCAAAAAGTAAGGTTCCGGTAGCAGAGTTCTCAAGAGTTCAGATAATCGATTGGAACTTGGAAAGAACTCTCAAGTAGCGAATATTGCTAGGAAGTCGTGGCCTCAAACCGTCGCATTGTAGAAACGCGAGGTATTGCACTTGGGTAACAGCAGGAATTTAGTTTCTGGTAATTTCTGTGCCATGACAGCTTCTGCTTTGACTTCTTTATAAACCACATGATTACATTTCGAATGGCTGACAGTGTAATTGAAAGCTGTAATTGTTAGTTTCAAACAACTGACATGCCTAGAAGTGTTGGAACATCAGAAATTTGTCTTCTTACTTGAAAGTTTCTGTAAATGTTTTAGGTCACATCCTGAATTTTGATATTTCTGCTGCCTATAATGAAAGCGAACACTGAATGCACATAGAGAGTTTTAGCGAAATGGTCAATTTTACGGGCGATTTCTTCAATACCCTTGGGCATCTTACAGAAATATTCACCCAGTAATGACAAAAAAATGTGCGACAGTTATTACATGAGGATGGACAAAATGCTGAAGTTATAAGGTGAGCAGAATCCACGTCCGGGTACAGACCCAACTGTTGAAGGCACAAAATTCAAAACCAAATCAGTAAAAATGCTGCTGACCTATTTTCGAAGATTTTTTTCCTGCAATGCTCACATTACAAAGTGTCATATAGAACTTATCCGAAGCGAAAGTATTACAAAAAGATTAACGTTACCTGACATTCCAGGTTTAGGAGACGTGAATATCTTGTAAGCTGTCATGTTTTAACTTATGTATTTTTATATGATGACTAAGTGCTACGTTCACTTATTATTTTATATTCATTTTTTAAATAAGATGACCAGCTTATAAAATGTATATGACCTACGAAACCGGTCGTCATTAAATAAATTATTAATTCGCTATCTTGGCGTTCCATTTTTGAAGAATACACAAAAATATTGCCTTACCATGTACGTCTGCCCAAGCGGTATGAATGTTGTAGACACTGACTTACTGTCAGGCGAGACAGAAATTATGAACTTAGTTTTCTATTTTGAGCTTGTATAAGTTACATGAATATGATGTCCACAATAAGGGGTAGCAGGTTATCCCACAGTGAGAATAGAGTTTCTTTATAACTTATCTAGAACAAAATTATTACATTCAAAAGGTCATAAAGGAAGGCAAAAACGTAACGAACGAATACACAACACTTTGCAACAAAACAATATTCACTGCCTTAGTTGAACTAATACAGAATATAGGGCGTCAATAAAACACACACACACACACACACACACACACACACACACACACACTCAGTATCACAACACAAAGTATCAAAACTCGCGCCACAGATACAGATGTACGACACACCTCGCGAGTCGCAACACACGCGAAAATGGCGTCAATTTCAAACAACTGCCGTAGACGGAATATGTTTCCGTGTAACACGAAAACGTCTATCAAGTCCATCCAGACGACTGACCAACGAACGTGAGTACGCTTTCATATTGTCACAGCCTAATATCGATACCCTCACAAACTGCAATGACAGCTAAAAACAAAACCGAGGCGTAAACACACTGAAATAAGGTTTGCACAGTAGAAACGCTCACTAATAACAGCCGCTAATACTGTTGCAGATGACATGCCGTACGCCGCATAAAAGGCAACAAGCAATTTGGAAGTGTAAAACAGCCTAATGATGAAAGGTATGGAAATGAATGTTTATACAATGGTATAACGAAAAAGAAGTGGATACCTTTTACTACAATATGTTTCAGAGTTTTTAAATGTATATCTTTTCCGCATTCTTTTAGATTAAATACATAAACCCTCTGAGGATGGTGTAATTTCCGCCGAAACTAGTTTGGGTAAGAAAACAAAAAGTTTTTTGTATCAATGCGGATCCAAAAACCCAAATTTGTAATGCAAACACGGACGAATGTAAGAGATTCAAATCACAATGATTGACAAACCACTGCATTACTTTAAGCATACTGTCAGTCTTAAGAGCATTCTAGGCCACTGTTGGGCATCACAACTATTTCACATTATTTTTTTGGATTAGAAAGGGCTTACTGACAAGTAAAATGAACCGAAATAGTTATAAGGATCTGAAAAATATATATTTGTTTCTGCGCAAGTTCTTTTGCGGTGTTTTTCTTAACATATTCATAACACAGTTTCAAACTCTATCCGTTCTGACAGTGTGTGAATTAAAATCAACAGAAACGTCTTTCGATGCCTCTACCTTTAATAATAATAACAAATTTTCAGCTTGGTGCTGTGGTATAAAGTATTTATTTAAAATATCGTATTTTGATTGCGTTCAAAGATTGCACATCATCAGTGCAGTTTAGAGTCCTGAGGACTCGTATACACTGCAACTTTTCTACAGCCAAAATCCAATGAAAAATAAAAATAAAAGACCTGTCAAGTGCGTGTTCTAAGTTCCAACTTTTTTTCTCAAGCGTGATAACATATATATCACACCACCAAGCTGAAATTTTGTTAGTACAATATTGTGGTGGTTCGGCACACAATCCATTATGGAGTCGTCACATAAGTTAATCCGTTTTTCTTTATTTTTTTTCTTTGTATCTAATGTGTCCTATTGCCCTAAGACGATTTCCAGAAATAACTCTGTCTCGTGTTGGGAGAAGATTCAGTATAGCACTTTTTCCTGTTTACTTCTTTCCATATTTACAACAAGAAAGTTTTGATAACAAATATAGTATATCGATTAATATCTGTGGTCAATGCGCAGTAATCATGTCGACATCCGATTTCAGCGATGTTACCAAATATTTTCCGTGCTGTCTCAGATCAACATTGAACCAGCTTCGGCGGATCTACGTTTAGCGTTATACAATAGAACGGAGCTCTGAACGGAATTTAATTTCTGAATTAACGTCAGATGTCGTCTCCAGTCAGCGATGTTTATACAGTAAAGTCGGCCCGTAAACTTGTATATATACGGTACACTGTGTTATTGGTAGCCGGCCGCGGTGGCCGAGGGGACTGAGGCGCTTCAGTCACGGTCTGCACGGCCACTACGGTCGGGGGTTCGAATCCCCCCTCGGGCATGGATATTTGTGCCGTCCTAGTTCGTAAGTAGTTGATAAGTAGTTTGTAAGTTTAGGGACTGATGACCCCGTAGTTAAGTCCCATAAGCTTTACAAACATTAGAACATTTGTTATTGGTATGTAAATATGGATTATACACGCTGAAGATCATATAAGATATGTATCGTGTTTAATCATGTTACATAGAATGTAGTAATGAATAACATAAAACGCACATCGACTTTTTTATAGATATAGATTATAAATGCCACCCTTGCTAAGCCGGGCGGCGGGGGTCGCTAGTGGCCTACTTTATAAATATCAATTCACCATAATATAAAATACCATAAAACTTTCGTTCGGTGGATGATGCAAAACTTTTTTATGTGCGTGCATAATAACAACAAATATTACAACAACAACAATAATAATAATCATAACAAAACTTCCCGTGACTGGCTGTTCGAATAAGAGGGAACCAAGAATGTGCTAGATTTATCACATCTACCATCAATTGTTACAGAATTTTTAGATGGCACACAAAGTTTTACAGAGTTCTTGCAGACTCTCCTTGCTATTTCTGGTGCTAAGCTTATCCGCATATGTTTTATACGTACATGTGAGAGAACCGTTGGCCGCTGGAATATTGGACAGGAAAGCAACAGAGAACAGCTAATACCTCATCAGATGCAACATTGGAATTGGAGGGTGACATCACTTCCTTGCTCTCAGACGTCTGCGCGTCGCGAACAAAGCGACTGTGACATTCGATTAACCGAGGCGTTCGAGGCCGCATCGTTTGCCACGGCGCTGCCTCTGAGACAAGGCCAAGTGTGCGCGGATTTATTATGCATCCCATTATTGAGGTCCGAAGTTGTCACGAATGTTATCTGCTTTTAATTTACTTGTGAGTTAGTAGGGCATATACTAACGGAATGCGACTTTCGACAAACGCTGTTGTCAAAACAAGAGGTATCCACCAGGATGATAACATCTCTCCGTACTCTCGGGAAGTGAAAACCTTCGACAAGAGTCGCACATAAGGTTGTATTCCTGTAATAATGCTCCAATGCATTAAATCTAGAAGAATACGTTGTTTTGGACATATAGGAAGGATGAAAGAAGACAGGATGTCTAAATATGAAATCAGTTTCCTACGTTACGTATTGCAGAAGCCGGCTCACACACGGCGTTCCTAGCACGGAGTCAGATGTTCAGACATGTTAAATACTATAGAGTGACCAAATGGCCGAGGTGACTGAGGCGCGCCAGTCACGGTCAGCACGGCCACTACGGTCGGGGGTTCGAATCCCCCCTCGGGCATGGATATTTGTGCCGTCCTAGTTTGTAAGTAGTTCATAAGTAGTTTGTGAGTTTAGGGATTGATGACCCCGTAGTTAAGTCCCATAAGCTTAACAAACATTTGAACATTTTTGAGTGACCAAAGGGGTCATCCCGACACGAGATCAAAACCGACTGAAGCGTACGACCGGGCCATGTGCGCTAATATCGCTAGTGCGCCGTGGGTGGCGCAAATGCTCAAATGTAACAAATTACTAAAAAGGTGTTAAATATAAGAAGAGGCATTGATTTAAAATTTGTCCTTTGGTCGAGATTCGAACCCGGGACCTCCTACTTACTAGGCAGGCGCTTTAGACCTTTTTTATTTTATTTTATTTTATTTTATTTTTTTTTTTTTTTTTAACTAACACGGACATCACGGGACTGTCTTCAAGCTCGTCCCCTCCACACCACATACTTAATTCTACCTCAATGTTCCCTATGATATACGTATGAAACTGCCACGGCTCTCCTATAATGGAATAGCACCCCAACAAAGAACGTGAATGGGAACAATCCAGCCTCGTTCCTCAGGCAGAGGTGATATAAATATCAACAATAATTCAATGCCCCTACTTATTAAGTTTTGTATAAAAAAGACAATGTTTGTCTCAAATGTTCAAATGTTTGTGAAGCTTAAAAAACTTAACTGCGGGGTCATCAGTCCCTAAACTTATAAACTTCTTATGAACTACTTCATACTAAAGACGACGCAAACATCCATGCCCAAAGGGGGATTCGAACCTCCGACGGGGAACGCCCTCGTGCATCGGAGCATAGCGCTTCAATGCGCTTGGCCGTTGCGCCGCGGCAATGTTTGTCTCAAGGAACTGATTGATTGTTGATATTGAAATTAATTACAGTTGCATTACTAATGTTCCGCACTTTTAAAAGCATACTGAATGACTAAGCAACAGTTAAAGAAATATCTAGACACATGGCTATACTAAAACTGAGAAAGAGTGGCCGCAGTGGCCGAGCGATCTGCGGCGCGCTGGTAGAAGCCGACCTCTCAGAAGATCAGTTTGGATTTTAGAGAAATATAGGAACACTGAATGAAATAATCACTTTCCGGCTTATCTTAGGAGATAGATTCAAGAAAGGCAAACCTACATTTCTAGCTTTTGTAGATTTGGAAAAGCTTTTGACAATGTTGATTGGAATAGACTCTTTCAAATCCTGAAATCAGCAGGAGCAAAATATAGGGAACGGAGGATTATTTACAACTTACAAAAACCAGACATCAGTTATCAGAGTTGAACGGCATGAAAGGGATGCAGAGGTTGTAGCCTTTCTCCATTGTTGTTCAATTTGTACATTGAGCAGGCTATGAGGGAGAGCAAGGAGAAGTTTGGAGAGGGGATTAAAGTTCAGGGCGAAGAAATAAGAACATTGCGTTTTGCAGATGACATTGTAATTCTGTCAGAGACAGCAAAGGACCTGGAAGAGCAGTTGAACGGAATGGACAGTGTGTTGAAAGGAGCGTATAAGATGAACATTAACAAGAGCAAAACTAGGGTAATGGAATGCAGTCTAAGAAAATCAGGCGATGCTGAAGGAATTAGATTAGGTAACGAAACAATAAAGGTGGTAGATGAGTTTTGTTACTTGGGCGGTAAATTAACACCCGATGGTCGCAGTACAGAGGATATAAAATGCAGATAGGCAATGGGAAGAAAAGTGTTTTCGAAAAAGAGAAATTTGTTAACATCGAAATTAATTTAAGCGTAAGGAAGAACTTTCTGAAGATACTTGTGTGGAGTATTACCTTGTATGGGAGTGAAATATGGACGATAAACAGTGCGGACAGGAAGAGGATAGAGGCTTTTGAAATATGGTGTTACAGAATAAATCGGGTAACGAATGAGGAGGTACTGAACGGAACTGGGGAGAAAAGGAATTTCTGGCATAACTTGACTAAAAGAAGGGATCGATTGGTAGGACACATTCTTATACATCAATGAATCGTGAATTTAGCATTGGAGGGCAGTGCATGGGGTATAAATCGCAAAGGGAGACCAAAAAATGAATACAGCAAGCAGATTGAAATGGTTGTAAGTTGCCGTTCTTATGAGGAGATGAGAGGCTTTCTCAGAATAGAGAAGGGTGGAGAGCTGCATCCAACCACTCTCCGGACTAAAGACCACAACAACAACCTCTTTGTACGCTATTATATCCTGTATTCAAATATTATGAATTATCTCGAACACAATGATCTATTGATCCAAGGTCAGCACGGATTTAGAAAATATCGTTCATGCGAAACACAACTAGCTCTTGAAACTTCCTGGCAGATTAAAATTGTTTGCCGGAACCGGGACTCGAACCTGGGACCTTTGCCTTTCGCGGGCCAGCGCACTACCGACTGTGCTATCCCGACACGACTCACGATGCCGCCTCACAACTTTACTTCTGCCAGTACTTCGTCTCCTACTTTCCAAACTTCACAGAAGCTCTCTTGCAAACACGCAAGACTAGCACTCCTGGAAGAAAGGATATGGTGGAGACATGGCTTAGCCACAGCCTAAGGGATGTTTCCAGAATGAAACTTCACTCTGCAGCGAAGTGTGCGCTGATGTGAAACTTCCTGGCAGATTAAAATTGTGTGCCGGAACCGGGACTCGAACCTGGGACCTTTGCCTTTCGCGGGCAAGCGCACTACCGACTTTGCTATCCCGACACGACTCACGATGCCGCCTCACAACTTTACTTCTGCCAGTACCTCGACTCCTACTTCCCAAACTTCACAGAAGCTCTCTTGCAAACATGCAAGACTAGCACTCCTAGAAGAAAGGATATGGTGGAGACATGGCTTAGCCACAGCCTAAGGGATGTTTCCAGAATGAAACTTCACTCTGCAGCGGAGTGTGCGCTGATGTGAAACTTCCTGGCAGATTAAAATTGTGTGCCGGAACCGGGACTCGAACCTGGGACCTTTGCCTTTCGCGGGCAAGGGCATTACCGACTTTGCTATCCCGACACGACTCACGATGCCGCCTCACAACTTTACTTCTGCCAGTACCTCGTCTCCTACTTTCCAAACTTCACAGAAGCTCTCTTGCAAACACGCAAGACTAGCATTCCTGGAAGAGCACTAGCTCTTTATTCACACGAAGTGATGGGTGCTATCGACAAGGGTTCGCAATTCGTTTCCGTATTTCTTGATTTCCAGAAGGCTTTTGACACCGTACCTCACAAACGGCTTTTAATCAATTTGCGTGGTTATGGTATAGTTTTCAAATTTGCGATTGAATAGGGGATTTCCTGTCAGAGAGGACACAGTTCGTAGTAATCGATGGTAAGTCATCGACTAAAACAGAAATGATATCCGGCTTTCCACAGCGTAGTGCTATTGGTCCTCTGCTGTTCCTTATTTACATAAACGATTTATGGGAAAATATACGTAGCTCTCTTAGGTTGTTTGCAGATGACGCCGTCATTTACCGTCTAGTAAAATTATCTGAAGATCAAAACCAACTGCAGAACGATCTGAATAAGATATCAGTATGGTGTAAAAATTGACAATTGACTCTAAATAATGAGAAGTGTAAAGTCGTCCACATGAGTACGAAAAGAAATCCGGAAAACTTTTTTTACAAGATAAATCAATCAAAAGTGAAGGACGTAAACTCCACAAAACACCTAGGAATTACTATTACTTCAGACTTAAATTGGAAAGAACACGTAGATAATGTCGTGGGAAAGGCGAATCAGAAACTGCGTTTTATTGGCAGAATCCTTAAAACATGCAACAGAACTACAAAAGAAACTGCATACACTACGCTTGTCCGTCCTTTTTTGGAGTGTTACTGCCCAGTGTGGGATCCTTAGCAGGTGGGTTTGACGGAGGACATCGAAAGAGTCTAAAGAAGGGCAGCTCGTTCTGTATTGTCACGATACAGGGGAGACAGCGTTGCGGAAATGATACAGGATCTGGGATGGGAATCATTACAACAGCGGCTCTTATCGGTGAGGCGTGGGCTACTTACGAAACTCCAATCGCCAACATTCTACATGTACATCTACATCTACAACCATACTTCGCAAGCCACCCAACGGTTTGTGACTGAGGGTACCTTTAGTACCACTATCGATTTTCCCTCCCGTTCCAGTCACGTATTGTTCGCGAAAAGAAGGATTGTCGGTATGCCTCTGTGTGGGACTAATCTCTCTGATTTTATCCTCACGATCTCTACGCGAGATATATTTAGGAGGCAGCAAAACACTGCTAGACTCCTCAGTAAAGGTAAGTTCCCTAAACTTCGACAAAAGCCCGTACCGAGCAACAGAGCGTCTCTCCTGCAGAGTCTTCCACTGGAATTTAGCGATCATTTCCGTAACGCTTTCACGATTACCAAATGATCCTGTAACGAAGCGCGCTGCTCTCCGTTGGATCTTCTCCACTTCCTCTATCAATCCCACCTGGTACGGATCCCACACCGGTGAGCAGTATTCAAGCTGTGGGCGAACAAGTGTACTGTAACCTACTTCGTTTTCGGACCGCATTTCCTTAGAATTCTCCCAATGAATCTAAGTCTGGCATCTGCTTTACCGACGATTGATTTTATATGGTCCATTTTAAATCCCTCCTCCGAATGCGAAAATATATTGTTGATTCCCACTTACATAGGCAGAAATGATCAAATGAATAAATTACGAGAAATGAGAGCTCTAACGTAGCGATTCAGGTGTTCTTTCTTCCCGCGCGCTATTCGAGAATGGAATGGGAGATCGATAGTATAACGATGGTTCGTTGATTCCTCTGACAGGCAGTTAAATGTGATTTGCGGAGTATCCCATGTAGATGTAAATGTAGATGTAGAAAGAGGTAAACGTAACTTACAAACACGTCAAAGATCTTATTATCACGAAATTATGAGTAATCACAGTAAAGCGTGGAATTATCGCTCATCAGGTTATATGTGGTGAGAGAAAATGTCTGAAATTTGGTATTCGCAGCACACTGTTGACACTGTGCATCTCGGAGTACTGAATTCCATAACGATGTTCGTTAATGGTGATCATACTGTGATGATCAATTCGGAAACCTTCTCATATGAATCGCCGAAGTACAGACAGCAGTGCGCGAGTGGCCGCATGGTCTAATGCATCATGCTACGGACTGGGCGGTTGTCCCCGACGGAATTTCGAATCCGCCCTCGGGCATGGGTGTGTGTGTGTGTGTGTGTGTGTGTGTGTGTGTGTGTGTGTTGTCGTTAGTTGATCCAGTAGGTTTACAAACATTAAAACATTTACAAATGACAAGTCTGCCAATACGCAGTCGATTTGTACATCGTGTACGTCATACTATTGCCATCTGTATCTGTGTATCAGGGAAAAGCGATCGTCATGTTGTACGTGGTCCGCATGCAGCGTACGACACTTCTGAGCCATCTTGGCTCTTGGTTCCTTGCACGAGCTCCGATGTACCCATGGAATTACTATTACTTCAGACTTGAACTGGAAAGAACACGTAGATAATGCCATGGGAAAGGCGAACCAGAAACTGCGTTTTATTGGCAGAACCCTTAAAAGATGTAACAGAACTATAAAAGAGACTGGATACACTATGCTTGTCCATCCTTTTTTGGAGTATTTCTTCCCAGTGTGGGATCCTTATCAGGTGGCTTTGACGGAGAACATCGAAATAGTTCAAAGAAGGACAGCTCGTTTTGTATTGTCACGATACAGGGGAGACGGCGTTACGGAAATGATACAGGATCTGGGATGGGAATCATTACAATAACGGCGCTTATCGCTGCGGCGTGGGCTACTTACGAAACTCCAATCGCCAACATTCTCCCCCGAATGCGAAAATATATTGTTGACTCCCACTTACATAGGAAAGATCATCAGCATAAAACCCGAGAAATCAGAGCTCTAACGGAGAGATTGAGGTGTTCTTTCTTCCCGCGCGGTGTTCGAGAATGGAATGGGAGATGAATAGTATAAAGGTGGTTCGATGAACCCTCTGCCAGGCACTTAAATGTGATTTGCAGAGTGTCCCATGTGGATGTAGATTATTGACTCTTCCCTTGAGGGGCTAGTGAACGCGCTGGCTGTGCGATGCCATAAGGCACGGGTGCGGCTTCTGGGGAGGCGCGCTTGCCGGAAGCATGGTGGGTGCGCGGCGTGCGTATCGCGTGCCAGCCGACCCGGTCAGCTGCTAGTCTAGCTGCTGCCGGCTGCCAGACGTCACGCCGACGCGGTGGCGCCTGGCCGCAGCGACGTACACAATTCTCCCAATTAATGACCGCACTCTTTCTAAATCTACTCCACCTCTCGACGCTTACACCCGCCTCCCGGAGCTTCTTGCTCGTACTAGCTAATTGTGACAAAGTACTGCGCCTTTTGTGGGCATGGCACGACACAAGAGACTGGCTGACGTCATTTACTTTCAGTTACCGGATCTCAAGGCAGTCTTCTAGCACCTAACTGAAGCCCGCTTTACACAGTCCACTTCCTGGCCAAAACTGGCAAATCGATAGTGGGAGGCAAAGGGGCTGTGCTTAACCCATTTCTTCCCAGCGTTGGGTACAGACGTCACGAAATTTAGCCTTACAAAATGTAATCAAAATGGACTTATATACAAAACTCATTATGCATGTGTGTTAAAAGGCTTTAACACTTGCATGGTGAGTTTTGTATATTAAGTCCATTTCCACTGCACTTTGTAAGGCTAAATTTCGTGTTGGGTACGCAACGCTGGGAAGAAATGGGTTAAGGGCTAATCTATTCGAGTAATAAAATTGTAGCGGTGACAACGCTGACAAGGGGAACACCAAGTATGGTACCAACGGAATTTGATGGGTCGTAGGTATGTTGTAAGGGAATTCCTCCAGACCATCTGCCTAAAAGGATTTGTTCCAATGGGCCTTGATTTCTAAGAAAATCGAAATCAAATTCGCAGCAAATTACCACGCGTAACGTGTCTACTTATACATGGCGTGATGTAATCGGCCAGGCGCTAGGCTCCCCTGCAGGAGACCCAGGTTCGATACGTAGCGGCAGAACAATTTCTAAAAATTGTAATTGCTACATTTTATATTTAAAAAAAAAAGTGATTAAGCAAAGAAAAAGACATAAACAAAGAAAAACAAAAATAATGAATTATTAACAGCTAACCGCGAAATCGCTTCACGAGAAGAGACGATTCGAGTACATTCATTACTGCCGACCGCGGTGGCCGAGGGGACTCAGGCGCTCCAGTCACGGTCTGCACGGCCACTACGGTCGGGGGTTCGAATCCCCCCTCGGGCATGGATATTTGTGCCGTCCTTAGGATTAGCTAGTTCATAAGTAGTTTGTAAGTTTATGGACTGATGACCCCTTAGTTAAGTCCCATAAGCTATACAAACATTTGAAACATTCATTACTGTTGCATCAGTTCAGCGCACCAGTCTTCGTTCCCATGATTAAATATGCCTGGTTTGCGTCGCAAATAATTGACGACCGAACATTGTTTTTCAATGTGAACGACCCGTGTTTTCAAGTATCGCTGATGAAAACACCTTGCGCCTGCATTTATTAGATGTGCGTGGTGCTACAATGTTCTGTGTTTTCGGTGCTTGTATGACAATTATCACCCAGAATTTTGTACAGGTGTTAAAGATAGAGACGATGGCGACAGTGAGTAAATAACACTGCGCAATAAGTAAAATAATCAGTTGCTACTGTGTTATTTGCTATTATCCTGTTTACTCAAGCTGTAACATAGGAGTGGGTATAAAGGCATATAATTATGCAGAATAAAAGAAGAGAAATGAAGAAAAGAGAAAAATAAATTACCCGAAGGCGACGATTTCTTTTTTTTTTTTTCCTTGGTTATTTTTTTAATCGTTTGACTTTTCATTATTTTTGTTTTTCTTTCTTTATATCTTTTTCTTTGCTTAATTATTTTTAATTTTTTTTAATATAAAAAGTAGCAGTTACAATTTTTAAAAATTGTTCTGCCGCTAGGTATCGAACCTGGGTCTCCTACAGGGGAACCTAGCACCTTGCCGATTACATCACGCTGTCTCGCTCAGTGGCAACCGCCATGAAGAAGTAGACACGTTACACGTTGGTAATTTGCTGCGAATTTGATCTCGATTTTCTTAGGAATCAAGGCCCATAGGAATAAATCCTTTTAGACTGATGGTCCGGAGGAATTCCCTCACAACATACCTGCGACCCATCAAAATCCGTTGGTACGATACGTGGTGTTCCCTTGTGAGTGTTGTTGTTGAGATCTTCAGTCCGGAGACTCGTCTGACGCAACTCTCCAGCCTACTCTACCCTCACCAAGCCTCTCTTCATCTCCTCATAAGAACGGCAACCTACATCCATTTGAATTTGCTTACCAAATTTACAATTCCTTCGTGTCCAAGAATGTGTCCTACCAATCGATTCCTTATTTTACTGAAGGTATACCAGAAATTTCTTTTCTCCCCAATACTGTACAGTACCACCTCATTAATTATGCGATCGACCCACCTAATCTTCAGCATTCTTCTGTCTAAACTATTTATCGTTCATGTTTCACTCCCGTACAAGGCAACACTCCACACAAATGCCTTCAGAAAAACTTCCTAACACTTAATGCTAACAAATTTCTCTTGTCCATAGCCATTCTGCATTTTATATCCCCTGTACTCCACCAAATGTTATTTTACTGCCCAAATAACGAAACTCATCTACCTCCTTTATTCTTTCGTTACCAAATCTAATTCTTTCACCAACACCTAATTTACTCGACTGCACTTCATTACCTCTTATACGCTCCTTTCAACACACTATCCATTCCCTTCAATTGCTTTTCCAGGTTCTTTGCTGACCGCGGCGAGGACGTTAGGTTTTGTTATACGTATCATGAAACAAATAATCAAAGAGAACATTAAGTATAGAATGTTCGTTAAAAATAATGAAACGGAAATTAAATTATTAATAATTACTATTTATTCTTTATTTGCAAAACTGAGCGGAAGGTAGTTTGAAGCAAGCATAAAATATTCTTGTTACATCACAATTACGATTAAGTGTTCGAACATTCCACGCTTCGATCCGTAGAATGCTTGATTTGGTTTTCTTGACGACATCCTCCTGAGACGTCGTCCCCCCCTCCCCCCGAAGATCCGAATGGGGGACTATTTTATTTCTGGAATATTTTCCAGAGATGATGCAACATATATTCATACAGTAGAGCTGCATGTCCACTGAAAATCAACGACTGTAGTTTCTCCTTCATCCGTTCGCAGTAACTTAATGGCAAAGCCATGTTAACTGATGTTACAAGGTCAGTTCAGTAAATCATCCAGACTGTTGCCCATGTAACTACTGAAAAGGCCGCTACCCCTCTTCAGGAACCACACGTTTGTCTGGCCTCTCCACAGATACCCCTTTGCTGCGGTTGCAGCTATGGTACTGCTATCTGTATCGTTGATGCAAATAAGCCACCCCACCTCGGCATTGTCTGTGGATCATGAGTGTGGCGCTCTTGTAGAATAGCTCTAAATCACCAACCACGTCCCAACTGAGTTAGCGACGTCAAAGTCAAGTAATTATCCTGACTAGCTGTACATAGCCGTGCTTCGCTGTCTCTTGGTCTGGCGTGAAATGAATGGGAAAGTAAATTAAAGAATTCTCGCAAAAATAGACTCACAGAAAAAAAAGCAATCTAATCAATACCCTGCTTTGCTTTGCTGGGGCTATGTGAAATGAAAGAATAGATACAAAAAAGATATTTTCTCGGAAAGTCTTTATTTACTGTAAAGTCAGCGTACTTACAAAATTTTTTGTCAGTTCCCGCAAAAAACGATCAGACGGTTTATCGACATTGCAGCATGCGATAAATAATTGCCCTTGAGGAAACCAATCATTTTCTACAGGATGTCCATCTATTGTGTATCATCTTTCTCTCCCTCTGCCCATCTCTTCTCTCTAGCTCTCTCTCTTTCCCTCAGGTACCAGCGTACCTACTCAAAATTAATTAAAAATTAGGAATTTACTTCGAATTTTGAGTTAACGAAGACAAACGCCTGCAAGATTCTCTCACAGAAAAATTAACCGAAATAACGACGCCAATAAACTTCGTTACTATGGTGCCTTGCTTTCCACTGTTCACTTCTTTATCGACCTAACAGATTTGGCATTTTAGCTGCCCGCTACGCATGTGTTACTTCATACGCACCACGAACATGAACGGCCCTAGTATGCGATTTCTTGTAACCTTGATTCATTCGTCTGTGATTTATAACATAGCACCTGATCAGAATGGACGGCAGAACTTAGTAGCACTTCGGTGTTGACGAATTATTATTGTTATTATAACAGTCGGATACTTGAATTCGAAATGCAAAAGGTAAATTTACATTTATAGACCTGAAAATATCCACTTCCTTTTACCACTTGTAACGGCTACATAGACACGAGATTTCCTTTGACAAAGCATCCTCCGAATTATATGTTTAATTGTCTTCCTTGTAAAGCTACTAATTAAATCGGTCTTTCTATTTTTGTGTTATGCAGGGTGTCCCACTCGTTTCACCCCAGATATCAATGAAACTGCAAGAGATATTGAAAAACCACTTTCACGCTCATGAACATACGCCAGGGGCTTATGAAAGTAGGTATTATGAGACGCTCTAAAATGTGAAGAAATATTATTTTCAACACAAACTTATGTTTTTTGGCCCACTTTAGGTTACGATCGTCTTTTGACAGCTCGAAATTTAAATGAAAATAACGGCTTAACTATTCACCTGACACGAAAATTGAATAACCTAATGTGTAGAGGAGAAAATTCTCTACAACTTTGCTGTGTGTTTTTCATATGTTGTTGTTTGTTAAGCTTATGGGACTTAACTACGGGGTCATCAGTCCCTAAACTTACAAACTACTTAGCAACTACCTTATACTAAGGACGGCACAAATATCCATGCCCGAGGGGGGATTCGAACCCCCGACCGTTGAGGCCGTGCAGACCGTGACTGGAGCGCCTCAGTCCCCTCGGCCACCGCGGCCGGCTGTGTTTTTCATATCTCGTAGCGTTTCAAATATATTTGGAAAAATAACGGCGATTTTGGGATGTCTGTCTGTCTGTCTGTCTGTCCGTAACGTGTTCACTGTTTTTAAAACGAACCGTTCAACCGATCAGCACCAAATTTTACAGACATGGTTGTAGGCCGCCAGAGACCAGAACCTCTCTTTTTCAAATTTTTCGGACAAAAATACGGTAATAATACCTAAAAAAAGCCATTTGTAATATAATTGTAATTGCAAACGAACCGTTCATCTGATACGAAAATTGAATAACCTAATTGGTAGAGGAGAAAACTCTCTACAACTTAGCTCCCTTATGTTGTTTTTTCTCATATCTCGTATCGTTTGAGACATATTTGCAAAAATAACGGAGATTTGACACCCTCCATTGCATTAACGAAAACCAGCCGTTAGGAGATGTCACGTGACATTCCTCGCCCAGAACTCTCTCTGGCATACGACATTTTGCGCGTATTCGATGATTTTCTTCTTGTAACTTACACGTTGTCATTTCAAAGCAATGGCGCACTGGAGAATTAACAAAAACACATCGTTCTTCGTACGATAAATGATAATCTAGTGTCTACAAATGTCATATTAGCGTCAGTAAACAACGGCCATCAACAGTATGAGATTGTAGGACTTGTCTTCTGATTGATAACCGTAGCGTAGTTAAGGCGTTAGACTGTGATGCCGATGCCACAGGTCGGTGGTTTGGAACCCGTCACTACCTATTTTTTTTTCCTAAAAGGGTTTCACACACTCTTATTAATTAATTTTTTATTGTTTAGATTATTATTTTGGTGCAAAATGTTTGCAAAAACTTATAAAACTATAAATCTAATAGGGACTGATGACCCCGTAGTTAAGCTATACAAACATTTGCACATTTTTTTTTATAAATCTAAAGTGGGCTGTAAAACACGCCAGTACGATTTTTTTAAATTGATACCCCATATTACTTCTTAAACAATCGATAGAATGAAAACTCACAAAAAGATCTGCATCGGTTGCATCGCGATGCGTCAATTACATTCGGAGAAACTGCTAGCGGGTGTCCGAGACTCAACCACGAGTCTCGCTTGAGCCTTGGACATGCGCTATCACCGCGCCTCTTGTATTTCAAACGTCAACTTCGCTTCGCAGTTTCTCCTGATGTAATTGATGCATCGCGGTGCAACCGACGCCATTCTTTTTGTGATTTTTCATCCTATCGATTGCTTAAGAAATAATATGGGGTATCCTTAAAAAAAAAACACAAGTTAGTGTTGAAAATAATATTACTTCACGTTTTAAAGTGTCTCATAGTAGGTACTTTCATAAGCCCCTGCCGCACGTTCATGACCGTGAAAGTGGGTTTTCAATATCTCTTGTAGTTTCAGATATATCTGTGGTGAAACAGTTGAGTGGGGCACCCTGCATATAATTTTTATTATTATACTAGCTTATATGCCCGTGCTTCGCAACGGTTGTTAAACAGGAACCTGTGTATATCATGGTTTTTATGTTTTCGGACCTAGGTCAGCAAAAACTTAATCATTGTTGGATTTCTCTGTCAATAAACTCAGTTCTTCTAGCCAAGATGTCAAATTTAAGTAGAAGTCATTGTCGAAAACAATGAATGTTCATAAAGGTTTCTGTAGAAAAAGTGAGATTAATTTAAGTCCGTACTCCGGAACAATGTAAATTAATGTCAGGCTGTGTTCAGAAAGACTGCGGTGTTTAATTGTCTGTTTGGCGTAAACTTCTGAAAAAACTTCCATCGTTGAGATGAGAAATAGTAATGATAATAACAACGCCATGTATTGGTTCTATGGTGTAGGACTAAACTCTTTGTCTCTCATAGTAATTGTTTGCTGAAGTATTAGAATGTTTCATCTACATCTACATACATACTCCGAAATTCACCGTAAGGTGCGTGGCGGAGGGTACACTGTACCACTACTAGGCATTTCCTTTCCTATTCCACTCCCAAATTGAACGAGGAAAAAGAGAATGCCTATATGCCTCCGTACGAGCCCTAATTTCTCTTATCTTGTCTTTGTGATCTTTACGCGAAATGTAAGTAGGCGGCAACAAGATCGTACTACACTCAGCTTCAAATTCCGGCCCTCTAAATTTACTTAACAGAGATTCACGAAAAGAATGTCGTCTTTCTTCCAGCGATCCCCAATTGAGTTGCCGGAGCATTTCCGTGACACTCGCGCATTGGTCGAACCTACCGGTAACAAATCTAGCTGCTCGCCTCTGAACCGCCTCTATGCCTTCCTTCAAACCGATCTGCTGCGGGTCCCAAATACTTGAGCAATACTCAAGACGTGGTCGTACAAGCGTTTTATACGCGGCCTCCTTTACAGGTGAAGTACATCTTCCCAAAATTCTCCCAATAAACCGAAGTCGGCTGTCCGCCTTACTCACAACTGTCCTTACATGCTCGTTCCATTTCATATCGCTCTGCAATGCTACGCCTAGATATTTGAACGACGCGACAGCATCAAGAAGCTCACTACTAAAGCTGTATTCGAACATTATGGGATTGTTTTTTCTACTCATGCGCATCACCTTACCATTCTTCGCACCAAGTGGAAATTTTGTCTAAGTCAACCTGTATGCTATTACAGTCAGTTACAGACGACACCCTCCCATACACTACAGCATCATCAGCAAACAGCCGCAAATTACAACTTACTCTGTCCATCAGATCATTTATATAGATAGAAAATAATAGCGGTCCTATCACACTCCCCTGGGGCACGCCTGACGATACACTCGTCTCTGATGAACACTCGCCGTCGAGAACAACGTACTGCGTTCTATTACTTAGGAAGTCTTCCAGCCAGTCACAAATCTGTGAAACTATTCCATAAGCTCGTATCTTCGTTAGCAGTCTGCAGTGTGGCACCGTGTCGAACGCCTTTTTGAAGTCGAGAAAAACACAATCCGCCTGTTGCCCTTCGTCCATGGCTCGCAAGATGTCATGTGAGAAAAGGGCAAGCTGAGTTTCACATGAACGATGTTTCCTAAACCCGTGCTGATTCGTGGAAAGAAGCTTTTCCGTTTCAATGAAATTTATTATATTCGAACTGAGAATATGCTCCAAAATTCTACATGAAACTGATGTCAACGATATTGGCCTGTAATTGTATGGGTCAGTTCTCTTTCCTTTCTTATACACAGGAGTCACCTGCGCTTTTTTCCAATCACTAGGAACTTTGCGCTGAATTAAAGATTCGCAATAAATGCAAGCTAAGTAGTGTTGCACTGGGGACAATGTAGTTATTCTGTATGCAGTGCTCCATAATATCGAAAAGCCGACGAATACTGAAAGAGTTCACGTCAATTTAAATAACACGTCATGGTGGTGTCAATGTGCGATAAAGTAAGTCTGGGTAAACGTTGAAGGAATAGTGTCAGCTGATCGTCTGTATAGAACTTTCCATGAAATATGGTATTTCCAGTGAATTTTCTTCACCATTCTTTCAGCTAATAGATGTCCCCACTTCCTGCAGTGATTACTTCGTAAAGCACGAAGTTGAACTCGATCTTGCGTAATAGAACTATATATTCAGAAATCGGATTATAGCTCGAAGTACAATGGTCTCTGCAAAAGAATACGTCTTTCTCTATCTTAATGTAGTCCGCACCAAAAGTAAGTAATTACAAATTTTAATCACAATATTGTACCGAACAATTACGTACCTGGGTTAAATTTTAATTTCAGTGGCAGCGCTTTAATATGTTAACGTTGGCAACTAAATATTCGCTTTAGGGGGATCATTAATTTGCTGATCGGAACAACATTAATTATTTATATCAATATCAACACTGAGAATTATTACCCTCATTGTATGTGACTGACTTTTCAAACAGGATTCAATGGCCGTTACCAACATCAATACACTACACCGCTGCCGTAAGGAAAATCATAGCCCTTGTTTCAGTTTATTACATTTTAGTTATTAGAATAAATAATGCACCATCGCCATCTATTAGTTATTTGCTATACTATGCTATACATTTTAGTTATGAGAATAAATAATGCACCATCGCCATCTATTAGTTATTTGCTATACTATGCCAGTAACAGCCTCTCTATCGGGTCTTTGCTATACTACTCTGCATTTCATGCATAGCATACATCAAAAACTACTACAAATTACGATATATTTTCCCCCTGGTCCGAATTTGATGAAATGAATCTTATATGTTGCCCCAATGTACTCTCAGTTGGCCTATGAAACCCCATCAAAGTTCGTGAAGTACTTTTGGAGATTTGCTGTTTCACTCCATACACCACAGCATAGCATACATGTAAAATTTCAAATTACAATATCTTTCCTTCCTTTGATCCGATTTTGATAAAACTAAGCCTATGTTACTCTCCAAACTATTCTCAATTCACCTGTGGAAACCCATGAAAGTTCGTGTAGTACTTTTGGAGATTACCTTCAACAAATAGACATACACTATGGCTTTTAAGCAAATGATTAAATTATGATATCTTTATTTTCTCTGATCCGATTTTAATTATTGAAGCCTTTATGTAACCGCACGATGTGCTCAAGTTACGTGTGGAAACCCCATGAAAATTCCTCAAGTAGTTGAGGAGATAGATGTGTTCAAAGAGATAGACAGACGTGACGGTAGTTGATAAAATATTTCAAATTCCGATATTCTTTTTTTTTCCTTATCCGACTCTTATAACATGAAGTCTATATGTTGTCCAGAGTTACGCTCAAGTTACCTGTGAAAACCCCATACAAATTCGTGAAGTAGTTTTGGAGATAAGAGGTTTTTAATAGTTGAAAAAACAGACACGACGGTTGCTGAAAACACTTAAAATTACGATATCTTTTTTTTTTTCGCGATCCGATTTTGATAAAATTATGCCTATATGTTGACCCAAAGTTTTCTCGTGTTTCCTGTGAAAACCGCCGCATGAAGATTCGTTCAGTAGTTTCGAAGATTGAAGGGAACAGCGACAGGCCCACATTTACAGATTTATTATTAGTATTAGTATAGATAGATTTGTACGTGTGGGGAAGATAAAAGTACCTGGGACAACATAGTTCCGGGGTAGAAAGAAACACAGCAGAGGAAAGGAAATATAGTACTAAGCTGACTATAGCAGATACTTAAAGTGACCACCATTCATCTGTTGACAATTTTGGCCCTTGGTCAGAAAGTTATTGAAGCCAGATGAAGCTGGAGAGCTGGAATTGTCCCTATCCTGCCATCTCTCCCAACACATTCTGCTGCAGTTATTGAAGATTACGCGGGTTGTTGCTGTACATCTCAGACTTGAGATCGGATGTGACTTTGATAAGCAGCCAGGCCCACGACAAGGTAGACCTATGCTAACAACTCATTCAGGCGTGAATACAGTGTAAACGTGCTTTATAATTCGGCAGTTGCGCCGTCCCGTTGGTCTTTTCCTCCACCTTTAATGCTATCACAAATGGTTACAAAGTCGTATCCACTCATCCGAGCCGCTGTTATTTGCCCCACCTTGTATATGTTGACTATGCAACAGACTATGCCGCTGTCTGTTCACATAACAAGATGATTATTTCTCGCCACGTTCACTCATGTCGTAGTAATGAGTTTTATATTTTTTAATGTTTTGTTATTTATCTTATTGTCTGCCTTTGCGACTAAGACAGACCTGATCGTTTCCCCCTACTATTCGTCCACAAAGTATCTCACAGAGAAAGGTACACTACTAGCCATCCAAACGGCAACACCCTGAAGGAAACACCCTAATCTTGAGAAATATGCAGCATGCAATTGCTGTGCCCAGGTGTGCACAGTTCAGCGCGAGTCCGTCACCGCCATCAGCAAGTGCTATGTAAAAAGGCGGAACAGACGGTCGTCTGGACGTATTGGAATTGTTCTTTCGTGTTGTTGTTTCTCATAAGCAGATTCAGTGTCCATCGTGGAGGACAGCGAGCGTCTTTCCAGCACGCTTCGGACGGCCTAAGAAGAATACTTGCTTATAAGGTATGCGGTTTATCTTCCAGAGAAATCCCTTATCTTGGCGGACGTAACCAAGCAGCTGTGATACGGATCCACAATCGCTTCATTCATTGCGGAACGACGGACCGACGGTACCGATTGCACCCACGTAGATGTCAAGTACACGTGATGACATACATTTTGGCAGTAATGGATCGGACTGCCACATCATAAACTGTGTCACAACAAATTCGATGTCTGCTTCTACCGTTCGACGCCGTTTGTAGCACAGTGGACTGTCTGCAAGTCGTACCTTGTTCCTTTTTACCACTGAGTTAAGGCCATAGGCTATGCGTCGGCAGTGGTTCGCAGAACGACGGACATGGACAAGCGAATGGAACGACATTTTCTTTACCTAAAACAACATGATGGTCGGATTAGACACCATGGTGGAGACTGCTGAATTGTTCTCTCGTGCATCGCCATGCTAGTCCAGCACCCAGTATTGTGGTTTGGGGAGGTATTGGCTTATACCCCTATATCCCCAACCCTACACTCCACCCCTAATACGCATTTCCGTTACACGGACCTGCCGGTGTTACACCTGGGAAGTGTGGAGCCTGTTGTCTTTCCTTGCGTTTGGAAATCAAATCAAATGTTTGTATAGTCTATGGGACTTAACTACGGGGTCATCAGTCCCTAAACTTACAAACTACTTAAGAACTACTTACGAACTAGGACGGCACAAATATCCATGCCCGAGGGGGGATTCGAACCCCCGACCGTAGTGGTCGTGCAGACCGTGACTGGAGCGCCTCAGTCTCCTCGGCCACCGCGGCCGGCTTGCGTTTGGAGCTTGTCGGCAGCCACATTGCAGCAGGATCACACGTGAAACGCAATGTTCAAGACCTCTTTGCCACTAAAGAATGTTAATCCTACCTTCATGTTCTCTCGATCTGTAGCCTATCGAACGGTAGATGACTGCGGGCAGCGCAGGAATAGCGGTGCGGCCTGGAGAGTCATGTTACGGATCGCGCAGTCTCTCGCGTGGGAGGTCTCGGGCATGGGTGTGTGTGTTGTCCTTACCACAAGTTAGTTTAGGTAATTTGTAATTCTGTCGAGCGACGACCAGAGTAGTTTGATGCCTTAGAATTACAAACATTTGAACATTTTGATGATTGCAGAAAGGACCCAGGATACACCACCTGTTGCTACACCAGATCATCTTGGGCTGTATGAGGAAGCAGCATGAACTGCTATATCCCAGCAACACATCAGACCCTCTATGTTCAATGCCGAGCCGTATAGCAGCGGTTATTTATTTATTTACCGTATGGCGCTACACGCGTGGTTTACACTCGTTACATTACACTATAAAATACATAAGTGAAGGATACATTTTCAGATAAAACACAATACATAAACACAGAAAAAAGTAACATCACAGCACATATTATGTGTTACACGAATCTTCAAATTCTGACATCCAGACTGGCGATCCATTCGAGGAAAGACGGTGTGACGTTGAATAAGTCAGCCCATCTACTCTGGTATGCTCTTAACTCACAGTCCTGGGCGATGTGCTGTATTGTTTGATTTGGTTCCCCACAGTCACAGCTATGACTGGAAAGCTTTCTCCACTTGTGTAGGTTATGTGCACATAGTCAATGTCCTGTTAGGATTCTGTTTAGGCTTTTCCATAGCTGTCGTAGATTTCAAAGCCCCCAGGTTTGTCCGAGGGACAGATCAGATCACGGTTGTCAGGGGAGACACTATCAGTCCAGCTCTCGTTTCATTTAGTATCCATCCTGAAGGTGACACTCTGACAGTTGCTGGGCCAGCCTTAGAGAGTGATTTCTAGAGTGGAATCGCGTTCTTTCCAAAGTTGGGCTTCATGGATAGGAAGTAGGGGGGTTATTCATTATTTTTACATATTCCTTCATCACAACTTCCTGTATTCGTAGGAAGGGTGGTGACTAAGTGTTTGAAGCCAATGTAGTTAGGTAGTCTTTATGCATTCAGTCATTGTTGATGTGGGTGTCTATCTTCTCTATAAGCTTGCTGGTTAACCAAGCTGGTGCACAGTACTCGGCTACAGAGTACACTAAGGCGAGTGCAGAAGTTCTTTGTGTGTTTGCTGATGCTCTCTAGTTAATGCAGTAGAGCCTCTGAATATAGCGAGCAATAGCGACAACATTCCTCATCTTCCTCACTTAACATCTTAGTATAATATGTTATCAAGCAGATCAATTTAGTCGTAATAGCTCTGATCATCCCCGGTGTTTGGATGTCCACCAGTGTATAGCACATATATTAGTATTAAAATGACTTTATTCCTACCAATACTTGAATAAAGACCAAGGCATCAATCTTTTCTTGTACTGTCAGTAGGGCTTAGGTCCAGTACTTTTAAAACTGAATATATGTGAATAAATTACAAATTATGGAAGGAAGGAAGCTTTGGGTTTCACGCCCCGTCGACAGCATGGTCATTAGAGACGAAGCTCGCGCTCGGATTTTTGGGTAAGGATGAGGAAGGGAAGCGGCCGTGTCCTTTGAAAGGAACCATCCCGGCATTTGCTTGGAGTGATTTAGGAAAATCACGAAAAACCTAAATCAGGATGGCCGGAGATGGATTTGAACCACCATCCTTGCGAATACGAGTCCAGTGTGTTACCACTGCGCTACCTCGCTCGGTACAAATTAAGGCTTGTCACTGTAATGAATTTAAGTAATCTTCAGATGCGAGAGGATGTGTAATGACTTCACGTTACACATGGAGCCCTTAATGTAATACACTTAGGCCAGCGTGGCCCAATACGAGCGTTGCCCACTTTTTTTTCCAACAATTTTATTGTACATAATAAGAATTGCACACATGAGAGAATGATGTTTCACCCAGCCACCCTATTTTTCCACGTAATCTTCATTGCTTTCTTTGGCCTTTCTCCGCGTTGAAACAAGGACGTGTATTCCCTAACTTTATGTCTTTGCGGAGCCATTTCTTCGCGCCGGCCACGGTGGCCGCGGGGACTGGGGCGCTCCAGTCACGGTCTACACGGGGGTTCGAATCCCCCCTCGGGCATGGATTTTTGTGCCGTATTTAGTGTTATCTAGTTTGTAAGTTTAGGGACTGATGACCCCGTAGTTAAGTCCCATAAGCTATACAAACATTTGAACATTTCTTCGCTGTATGAATTATCTCCTCGACGTACACAAAAAGTCTTCAACGAATGGTCCAAACAAGTGGAAGGTCGGGGGTGGGGAGACGGGAGGGACTGTAACATGTCAGGTGTAACTGCCTTGTATGGTCTCCTAAGTACATGGACTTTAAAGTCTGAATATATAAACCAAAAACCGGTGAACTAAAGAAAAATAAACTTGTAGAACACACCTACACAAAACTGCCCTTTTAATTCAATATGAATTATCTTCTACCAACAATCGACGGAAGATTCAGTGAAAATATCCTCATCTGTCTTTAAGTTTATTTGGGTTACACACTAACAGCTGTCTCTCTGTACTCATCGGATCACATGGCATTTTTACTACATTTCGTCTATACTACCACCTCCTAAAATATTTACTATTCCTCCTGAAACACTCTATATACGTCCTTATATTAGATATATTCATAAATATAGATCCGATTCCGTACGAATGTTTATTACATCTTCATGGAAAAATTTGGATTAAATCGGTCTAGAACTTTTTCCGACTTTTGATAGCGTTATACAATGACTCGTCTTTGTGTATCAGTATAGATTAATGAAAGGAAGGAACATAAACATTCATAAAATGAAGCAGGCAACAGGGAATAAAGACGTTAATAACAGGAGTCACAAAGTGATGAAGTAGGAAGGACCGTAGAACAAATGCAAGGCTGCAGAAGTATGCATAAGCAAATGAAAGAGATCACAGACAGAAAAATTAAAGAGTTCTTTGAAGAAAAGGGAAGCAGATATAAGAATAAGAAGAATCCACATAGCAAGCTAGTATTGAGTAAGATAATAAGGGTAAGCTGAATAGTGGTAAGAATACAGGTAGGGAAATAAACATGTGGAGAATATTACAAAAAGACAGATTAAGGGAGATAAGATATGAAGGAAGAGTAGGGACTAACGTCCCGTCAACATCGAGGCCACTAGTGACGAAAAATTTGATACAGCAGAAATAATTTGACAGAAAACTGAGTGACCGAAGTGGAAGCAAAGCCTTGGAGCAGACGACAATCTGACAACTCTCGGGACCCTTGTGGAGCCATCCTGCACAAAATATTGCAGCTGGTGTGCATGATACGTGACACAGTGACGATTGGAAAAGTGTTTCTCGATCAGATCAGTCCAGATTTTAGTTGGTAGAGCTGATCGTACGGCTGGTATGTGGCGCAGACCATACGAAGACATAGGCCCAAGTTGTCAACAAGACATTGCTCAAGCAATTATTAGGCCACCCAGATCTTCTGAATTGAATCCCATCGTACCTTTATGGGACAAAATCTGGGGTCAGTTCGTGCACAAAATCCTGCACGGGTCACATTTTCGGAATTATGAACAGTTGCAAAAGCAGAACGCCTCAATATTCCTGCAAAAGATTTTCAAACAATCCCCTTTCTAATTAGTTGTCCACAATTAGAATGCGTCTTATGAATCAGAGTTCATGTCTTGCGTGTATAAATGTTTCGAAGGTGGAGTCTCCGTAGATTTCTAGTTATGGTCAATTTCGGAAAAATTGATGGATCCTTGTCTTCGGTGGTACGACAAATCTTCTTAAGGTTGTGAAACCTTAACTTTTTCGGGCGTGATAAGTGTTCAATCGGCGGTGGTCGACGACGTCACCCGTCAGCATACCGTAAGCTGTTTGAACTTCTTAAAGTTGTTAATATAAGGTCAGATTAAAATTATCGTTACTTCTGATTGCCCACAAAGTATGGCATCCATCATGCTTCTTCAGTGCACTGATGAACGAAGAAGTTTCATAGCAAAGATAAACCAATATTGAGGTACGTATGGAAGTGAGATGCAAATTACGTGCTTCCATGAACAAGTGAAAGTGACAACGTCTCCTTTTTAGCATCTTGTATTTGCTTCTTTAGAAATTATCAAATTACTAGTACAATCACTGACGTTAAGTCGAAAGAATTACATTTAAAATAATATTTTCACGGACAGACGTTGATATGAGAGAAAAAAGTTTGTGACGGATCTTTTGAATATCATGTGTGCATAAATAAATCATTAACTTGGTAAAATATACATTTTGTATTGTTTATGATCCTGAGTCTAGTAGTGTTAGTTTATACAGTATGTTTAGGGGAATTTATTAAATATTATTTCGATTGAAATGACAGGTGTTCTTGTGACTCATTGCCACGAAACTGACCTAGTAAATAATAAAATTTAATCTGCTTACGAAATATGGATATTGATGATATTTAAGAAGTGATGTATTTTATATTTTAAATTTTGCGTTTCTTTTATCTAATACCAGTACTGGCAGTTCGAAAATATGCAATAAACATAAAGATTCACTTTCCACACGTTTGTGAACTTTAGTAATTATTCTGATGTGCAGTCGCACAGTTGTAAACATTTGTTTATATACAAAATTTCATGTATGTAGCGGATTTTAAATATGGTATCGAGTAGTTCAATACTGCTTCTTCCTTCCTATGTTTCATTACGACTTCTGAGTTCATGCCGCGTCGAGCAATTACTGGTCGCCGGGCATAAAGAGATCCGACACGGTATTAGCATGTATACCGTCACTTGTCACCCTACTGGACCAATGTGCCTTTACACAGTATAGAGTAGCATGAAAAGCAGCATCAAACCAGTATTCGTACTGAAAAAAGTAACCGAAATTTTTATTGAGATGAGGGGTAACAGCCGAAATATATTTTAGAAAATACATATTAGCAACCATTAGCTGTTTATTATAGTTATAAATTCAACCCGTTTGTGTTTTCCCTAAATAACTCTAGGCAAATGCTGGGATGGTTCCTTTCAAAGGGTATGGCCGATTTCCTTCCCCATCCTTACCCAAAATTCCGAGCGTTAGCTTCGTCTGTAGTGACCAAGCTGTCGATGGGACGTTAAACCCTAAGCTTACTTCCTTCCTTTCGACTAGTTTCGGTTCTAAACCATCTTCACAAAAGTAAACTGAACAGAGTGATTAAGTTGATACATTATCTGCTGTCTTACCCATGCTGACATGCAAGTCAATCAATAAACAATTCGTAAGATGTCACTTGGCATCAAGTCTTGATGAAAAAACCATCATCAAATTTTTCATCAATGTTTGATGTCAAGTGACAAGAATTTTTTATTGATTGACTTGCATGTCAGCATGGATAAGGCAGCAGATAATGTATCAACGTAATCACTATGTTCAGTTTACTTCTGTGAAGATGGTGTACAACCGAAACCGGTCGAAGATATAGCTATAATAAACAGTTGATGATTGATAATATGCATTTCCTGACAAAAATAACGTTACTGTTAATAAATAAATATTCGTATTCTGACACTAGTCTCTTTATTTGTTAGTGTTTAATCTAACAAGTCATAACGCATTTCGAGCATGTTTTGCTCATCATCGGTCGCTTTTTATACATACAGAAATGCTTACGTTACCTATAACATTTTTATTTGAAGTCTGTTTGCTATTATTGGTGGTTGGGGGGTACTTGGAGTGGGGTGGCAGTGTATGGCCGTAAACTGAGATGTAGTGCTGTCTTCTGCTGGTGTCCTGTATGGTGCGATTTGTTTCACCAACTGTGTGGGATGTATACAGGAATGCATCAGGTGTTGTGAAGGAATGGCCATGTGATTCACTTATGCTGATAGTTGTACAATTACGATTTTTGTGTTCCAAGATTTCTTTTGCATCTCTGTTAGTAACGGCGTAGGTGTGCATTAGCCATGCAGTCCCATCAGATGCAAATTGCCTGAATGTAGTGTGTGGTATTCAATGAAACTAAACATTTATTACCACATATAACATTTAACATTTACAGGCGTGTTAAGCTTCCACTGAACTGTCATAAATTAACAAGAACATTAATGTAAAAGAGTAACAAATTGCCTGTTGCACAGAATGTTTATGAACCATTGTACACTGCACATCGAGATGCTACATGAATCCCCCCTCCCCCTAGTGTTAAAGGTATCGTAGATTGAACTTCACGTGCCGTCCTGCGCGCGTCACCACCGCTCTCTTGTAACCTGGCGCCTTGCTACTGGAGTCGGTGGTTCCAACGGGGTGCGAAGTACCAGTCTTCAGTGTCGTTCTCTTTGTTGAGGCTGTGTCTCATGGTGGCTACAGCGTACAGGAACAAAATGTTCAAATGTTTTTTAAAGTTAATGTACTTAACTACGGGGTCATCAGTCCCTAAACTTACAAAATGCTTATGAACTAGCTTATACTAAAGACGGCACAAATAATCATGCCCGAGGGGGGATTCGAACCCCCGACGGGGAGCGGCCTCGCGCTTCGTACCCTAATGCCTGAATGCACTTGGCCACTCCACCGCGGCCGTACAGGAAAATTGGTAGCTGTTGTAGTCCTGTCTTTTCCATGTGTTGCTCCCTTAGTCCTTGTATCCATTGCACCGAAAAATGCGGGCTTGAGTCAGTCCAGCGTGACGGTGGCAGGCAAACCATTTATTTCGCTTTGAAATGGGTGGCTCCCTCTGCTAATTACTGGATATGGCCCGTCGTAAGGTGGCTGCAGCGACATGCGTACTGTATCATTACGTGTGTGCAGTTGGCTAGATCTGCTAACACAAACGTGTGTCTTCACTACTGACTCATGGGTGCTGTTGGTCTGAGCTGCCGTATGTGCTCTCGTAATTTAGTAATGAAGTCTGATGCGTCTATTGTATCATCTGCCATGCTGTGTAAGAATTCCACTGGAAGCCGTAACGTTTGGCCGTACACCGACACTGCTGCTGTAGCGTTTAAGTCGCTTTTAAATGGCGTTCGTAGTCCAAGAAGTACAATGGGTAGGTCCTCCATCCAATTCTGCGCTGTGTAACAGCGGCAAGCTGATTTCAGTTGACGATTCTATCGCTCGACTATGCAATTTGATGCAGGATGGCAGGCTGTGGTGCGTATACAGTTCATGCCTAGTAATGTAACTAGCGCTTTCGAAAGGTTGGCACCAAATTGCCGTCCCTGGTCTGTGGTGATTCGTAGAGGTACGCCAAATCGGGCGATTCAACCACGAAACACTGTCTGTGCTACAGGGTCAGCTGTAATATCCTGCATGGGAAAAGCTTCTGGCCACCTAGTGAATCGGTCCACCACCGTGAAACAATAACTATAGACTTCTGAGACCGGGAGAGGGCCCGCGATATCGGCATGTATATTGTCGAAGCTTTGGTTCGACAGTAGAAATGGTCCTAGTGATGCTCTGACATGTTATCTAATTACGCTGGCACGCAATGCAATGTTTGGGAAATGTTTTGCAATCTGCTTGCTTGCCAGGTCAGACGAAACTTCGTTTGTCTAATTTAGTAGTGCCTTGCCGATGTGTGCAAACAGCGTAATAGTTGTGACGGGGTGCGATCACCAAGTTCCTCAGTCCGTAAAAGTTTTTCTAGCCGCTTGTCATCTGACTTTGATAGTCTCATCACTAGAACATTCTTGATTGTAGCTTATTTTGTACTTCAGCTGCTAAGTCATCTGTTAGTGCTGCGACAACATAACTATACTTCGTTTCGTCAGCTGATATTTGCGCAAGGACGAATTGGCTTTGCCGGCCGCGGTGGCCGAGCGGACTGAGGCGCTCCAGTCACGGTCTGCACGGCCACTACGGTCGGGGGTTCGAATCCCCCCTCGGGCATGGACATTTGTGCCGTCCTTAGTTGTAGCTAGTTCATAAGTAGTTTGTAAGTTTAGGGACTGATGACCCCGTAGTTAAGTCCCATAAGCTAAACAAACATTTGAACATTTTTTTTCGAATTGGCTTTCAAGTTGCGCGAACCATAATACAGGAGTGTGTTGCCAGAAAGGCGGGGGTTTAATTGCAACCCTGTTAATTGCTGGCGCGGAAGTAATAAATATTCACGTTGCGGTGCGGAACGCTGAAGCCGCCGCGATCGTGTTATATTTTATCGTCGTTCAAATCACATCGGGGTCACCAAATATTTGGTATTCAATTAAATTAAACATTTATTACCACATATAACATTTAACATTTACAGTCATGTTAAGCTCGCACTGAACTGTGATAAATAAGAATACTAATAAGATAATTAATGTCAAAGAGTAACAAACACTGGAATCTCAGCTGCACAAAATGTGCAGAATGTTTATGAACCAGTGTAGACTGCACGTTGAGATCGTACAAGTGCATTAGCTGCGGCACTGACCCTGCGCACTGGGGGACAGGTTGCAGGTTGCAGGTTGCAGTGCTCGGCTTGCGGTCGGCGACAGACTTCTTCGTGAACCGTGAAGGAGACGTCCGGCAGCCGGCGCGGCGGCCCCGCTGGTGTCCTGACCTCACAGCAGCTGCGGTCTTCCTCGCGCCACGCTCCGTTTGCGCCGCTGCCCTCCACTCGCACCGCTAATTGCTGCACTGCCGACAGCCCCCTGCGGCATCGCACTTCCGACACGCTCTCTCGGTGCAAGGATGCCGTTACTACCCGTTTACAACTCGCCGCAAACAGGTACGAGCTGCGACAGGCACAAAGCGAAGACACACATACAACAATTAAGCTATCGGCCATTTGCCTTCATCACAACATTGACACAGATACATTTCAAAGTCACAAAACCGACATCTCCAGCCGCCGCAGTCGGATTCGGAATGCGGCGGCCGGAAGAAAAGTTTGTCTGTCTGATGCGACCTTACGTGCCTTCCCGTATTCACTGCATTAAGTTGTATTGGCCAACAACACAGACGTATTGGACTTCGTTGTTGTTGTTGTTGTTGTGCTCTTCAGCCCGCAGACTGGTTTGATGCAGCTCTCCACGCTACCCTGTCCTGTGCAAGTCTCTTCATCTGAGAATACTTTCGGCAACGTACATCCTTTTGAATCTGCTTACTGTATTCGTCCCTCGGTCTTACTCTACGATTTTTACCCCACACGCTTCCTTTTAATGCTATGTTGACAATTCCTTGATGTCTCAAAATGCGTCCAACCAACCTAGCCAGGATACGCTAGAAACTCCTTTTCTCCCCGATTCGCTTAAGCACCTCCTCATTAGTTACGTAATCTATCCATCTAATTTTCGTCATTCGTCTCTAGCACCACATTTCAAAAGCTTCTATCATCTTTTTATCTGAGCTCCTTATCGTGCACGTTTCACTCCCATACAATGCTTACAATGCTACACTCCAGACAAACGCTTTCAGAAAGGACTTCCTAACATTTAAATTAATATTGCATGTTAACAAATTTCGCTTCTTTAGAAAGTTCAGTAATTTTCACATATGTCCGCACTTGCTTTCCTTGGAACTGGAATAACGATATTCTTCTTGAAGTCGGAGGCTATTTCCCCTGTCTCATACATCCTGCATACCAGGTGATACAAGTTTTCACGACTGACTCTCCCAATGACATCAGCAGTTCAGACGGAATATCATCTACTCCAAGGGCCTTGTTTCGACGCAAGTCCTTCAGCGCTCTGTCAAATTTTTCTCGCAGCATCATCTCTCCTATCTCATCTTCCTCCACTTCGTCTTCCATTTCTAGAATTCTGCTGTCAAGTTATTTCCTGTGTATAGGCCCTCTATATATTCCTTCCACAGTTCAGCCTTCCCCTCTTTGCTTAGTACTGGTTTTCCGTCTGAGTTCTTGATATTTATACAGCTGCTTTTCTTGTCTGCAAATATCTCTCTTATTTTCGTGTACGCGGTATCTACCTTCCCCCTAGTTATGCATTCTTCTACGGTCCTGCATTTGTCCTCTGGCCACTCCTGCTTAGCCAGTCTGCACTTCCTGTCAATCTCATTTTTCAGGCGTTTGTACTCCCTTTTTCCTGTTTCACTTGCTGAATTTTTATATTTTCTCCTCTCATCAATTAAGTTCACTATATCCTGTGTTATCCAGGGATTCCTGTTAGGCCTTGTCCTTCTGCCTATATGATCCTCTGCTGCCTTCACTACCCTATCTCTCAGAGCTACTCATTCTTCTTCTACTGTATTACTTTTTCCCGTTTTAGCCAATCCTTGCCTAATGCTCCCTCTGAAATTCTCAACCGCTTCTGGTTCCTTCAATTTGTCCAGGTTCCATCTCCTAACCTTTCTACCTTTCTGCAGTCTCTTGAGTTTTAATCTGCAGTTCATAACCAATAAGTTATGGTCAGAGTCTATATCTGCCCCTGGATATGTCTTACAGCTTAGAACCTGGTTTCTAAATTTATTCCTTACCATTATAAAATCAATCTGGTACCTTCCAGTGTCTCCTGGTCTCTTCCACGTATACAGCCTTCTTTCATGATGTTTGAACCAAGTGTTGGTGATCATTAAATTGTGCCCTGCGCAAAATTCTACCAAGCGATCTCCTCTTTCATTCCTTTTTCCAGGTCCATATTCACCTACTACATTTCATTCTCTTCCCTTTCCTACTACCGAGTTCCAGTCCCCCATCACAATCAAGTTTTCATCTCCCTTAACATTCTGAATGATTTCTTTTACCTCCTTATACATTTTTTCGATATCCTCATCATCGACCGTGCTAGTTGGCATATAAACTTGCACTACTGTCGACCGTGTTGGCTTCGTGTCTATCTTTACTACGGTAATGCATTCACTTCATAGTAACTTACTCGCATTCCTATTTTCTTATTCATTATCAGACCTACTCCTGCGTTACCACCATCAGATTTTGTATTGATAACCATGTACTCACCTGACCAAAAATCCTGTTCATCCTGCCACCAAACTTCACTAATCCCTACCATATCTAACTTTAAACTATCCATATCTCTTTTCAAATTTTCTAGCTTACCTACGCGATTAAGGGTTCGAACATTCCACGCTCCGACCCGTAGAATCCCTGTTTTTCTTGATGACGACAACCTCCTGAGTAGTCCCCGCCCGGAGATCCGAATGGGGGACTATTTTACCTCCGGAATATTTTACCCAAGAACATGGCATCATCATATAGTCATACAGTAGAGCTGCATGTCCTAGGGAGAAGTAACGACTGTAGTTTCCCCTTGCTTTCATCCGTTCGCAGTGACTGCATAGTAAAGCCATGTTAGCTTATGTTACAAGGCCAGCTCAGTTAATCATCCAGACTGTTGCCCCTGTAACTACTGAAAAGGCTGCTGCCTCTCCACAGATACCCCACCACTGTGGTTGCACCTATGGTACGGCTATCTGCATCGTTAAGGCACGCAAGCCACCCCACCTCGGCTATGTCTGTGGTTCATGGTCTACGTACGGCTCTGTAATTTAATTATGGCTCGATTCCTTCACTAGAGAAGACGAAGTAAATATTTCAGAATTCGTATCAAGAACAGCTGCCAGGATGCGTAATTTAGAAGTATATACCCCTGGAGTATTAAAGCAACTTAAATCACTTAACAAAAGTAAGTCTCCCGGTGCCGATTGTATACCATTCAGGTTCCTTCAGAGTATGCTGATGCAATGGTTTCATATCAAACTATAATATACAACCGCTCACTCAGCGAACGCTCGTTACCCAAAGACTGGAAAGTTGCACAAGTCTCTCTAATATTCAAGAAAGGCAATAGAAGTGATCAGCAAAATAACAGACCTATATCATTGAGGTCGGTTTGCAGCAGCATTTTGCAATATACAGGGTGAGTCACCTAACATTACCTCTGGATATATTTCGTAAACCACATCAAATACTGACGAACCGATTCCACAGACAGAACGTGAGGAGAGGGGCTAGTCTAATTGGTTAATACAAACCATTAAAAATGCACGGAAGTATGTTTTTAATACAAACCTATGTTTTTAATAGAACCCCGTTAGTTTTGTTAGCATATCTGAACATATAAACAAATACGTAATCAGTGCCGTTTGTTGCATTGTAAAATGTTAATTACATCCGGAGATATTGTAACCTAAAGTTGCAGTTGCAGTTGCGTGTTGTAACAAACACGGGCCACGGTCGGCAAGCAGCATCTGCAGGGACATGTTTACGATGACGACTGTGTTTACGAGTGTGGCTGTAGTGCACTGTTGTGGTTTGGTCTAACTGTCGCAGTGTCCGCATGTAGCGCTTGCTGCTATTGTTATTCTGCATTCGTCTTTGCACGCAGACTAACTGTAGTACACTGTGTTACCAGACGTCTGTGATAGTGTAGTGTTGTAGGAACTGTGACCATGGTTTATTCGAACTCTGAGAAAGCGGAGATGATACTCATCTATGGCGAGTGTCGACAAAATGCAGCTGAAGCCTGCAGGGTGTATGCAGAACGGTACCCGGACAGCGAGCATCCAACGCGCCGTACATTTCAAAACATCTACCGCCTACTGTATGCAACAGATATGGTCGTAGCACGCAAATGGGTTCGTAACAGGCCCGTCACAGGAGAAGCGGGTGCAGTTGGTGTGTTAGCTGCTGTTGCCGTGAACCCACACAGGAGTACACGGGACATTGCGAGAGCCGGTGGACTAAGTCAAAGTAGTGTCATGAGCATACTGCATCGTCACCACTTTCACCCGTTTTATGTGTCGCTACATCAGCAATTACATGATGATGTCTTTGATCATCGAGTGCAATTCTGTCAGTAGGCATTAACAGAGAATGCGTTGCAGTTCTACATGTTTACCGATGAAGCGGGTTTCACAAACCACGGGGCAGTGAATCTACAGAACATGCATTACGGGTTCGTGGACAATCCTCGCTGGCTTCGACAGGTAGAGCGACAGCGACCGTGGACTGTAAATGTATGGTGCGGAATCACTGGTGACCACCTCATTGGTCCTCACTTCATTGCAGGAGTCCAAACAGCTGCAACATACATCGCGTTTCTACAGAATGATCTGCCAACGTTGCTCGAAAATGTCCCACTGGAAACGCATCGACGTATGTGGTATCAGCATGATGGTGGACCTGCACATTCCGCAATTAACACTAGGCTGACCTTGACAGGATGTTCGACGGGCGTTTCATAGGTCGTGGAGGACGCATAAATTGGCCAGCCCGTTCTCCTGATCTTACACCTTTGGACTTCTTTCTGTGGGGTATGTTAAAGGAGAATGTGTACCGTGATGTGCCTACAATCACAGAGGATATGAAACAACGTATTGTGGCAGCCTGCGGCGACATTACACCAGATGTACTGCGGCGTGTACGACATTCATTATGCCAGAAAATGCAATTGTGTGCAGCAAATGATGGCCACCACTTTGAACATCTATTGGCCTGACATGTCGGGACACACTCTATTCCACTCCGTAATTGAAAACGGAAACCACGTGTGTACGTGTACCTCACCCCTCATGGTAATGTACATGTGCGTCAGTGAAAAAGACCAATAAAGATGTTAGCATGTGGACGTAATGTGATGTTATAGTCTCTTCTGTACCTAAGGTACATCACCGTTCTCTTTGGATCCCTACTTAATTCGGTGCTCTCCGATACACACGATCGAACAGCGGAGGAGTGGTACTGAAGCGTCAACTTTAGGTTACAATATCTCAGGATGTAATTAACATTTTACAGTGCAACAAACGGTACTGATTACGTATTTGTTAATATGTTCAGCTGCGCTAACAAAACTAACACGGTTCCATTTTTAAAAAATGTAGATTTGTGTTAAAAAAACATACTTTTTTATGGTTTGTATTAATCAATTACACTAGCCCCACTCCTCACGTTGGGTCTGTGGAATCGGTTCGTCAGTATTTGATGTGGTTTACGAAATATATCCAGCGGTAATGTTAGGTGACTCACTCTGTATACTTTCCTTAAATATCGTTCTTGTGAAACACAGCTAGCTCTTTAGTCACATAACGTGATGAGTGCTATCGACAAGTGATGTCAAATAGAGTCCGTATTAAAACATTTCCGGAAGGCTTTTGACACTACTTCACAAGCGTCTTCTAATCAAATTACGTGCTTATACAATAGCGCCACAATTGTGCGACTGGATTCGTGATTTCCAGTCAGAAAGGACACAGTACGTTGTAATTGACGGACAGTCATCAAGCAGAACAGAATTGACATCTTTCCATAGGGAAGTGCTATACGGCCCCTACGGTTCCTTATTTTTATAAACGATTTAGGAGACAAAATGAGCAGCTCTCTACGCAGATGATGCTGTTATTTATCAGTTTGTAAAGTCACCAGATAATAAAGAGCTACAGCAAAATGATTTAGATAAAATATCTACATGGTGCACAAATTGGCATTTGACCCTTAATAATGATAAGTCTGAGGTCATCCATTTGACCACTAAAAGAAATCCGTTAAACTTCAGTTACACGATAAATGACTCAAACCAACATGCCTTCAATTTTACTAAATATCTAGGAGTAAAAATTACGAATAATTCAAATTGGAAAGAACACACAGAAAATATTGTAGGGCAGGCGAACCGAAGACTACGTTTCATTGGCAGAACACTTAGAAGCTGTAACGGTTCTACTAAAGAAACTGCCTACACTACACTTCAAAGTCATATTTTGGAGTATTGCTGCGCATTGTGGGATCCCCATTAAGTGGGATTTAGAGACAGTTCAGACAAGGGCAGCTCTTTTTGTATTGGGGACAGAGCGTCACGGAAATGAAGCACGAGTTGGGGTGGAAATCGTTAAAAAAAGCTTTATTTGTAGCGGCGAGATCTATATGCGAAATTTCTTTCACCAACTTTCTCTTCAGAACGCGAACAGATCTTTTTAGAACCCACCTGCATAGGAAGACGTGATCGTCATAATAAGAGAAATCAGATCGAAAACAGAAAGGTTTAGGTGTTCCTATTTCCCGTGAGGTATTAGAGAGTGGAAGTGTAGAGAAATACCATAAAAGTGGTCATGCACTTCAGTGTGATTTGCAGAGTATCCATGTAGATGTAGATGTAGTCTACGGGGCGGAACGTACATGTCTGCTTTAATTCCCAGCAACTACAATCGCTTTTAATAGTACCTTATACCTGTGATCCTGCAGTCAATCACTCTATGCAAAGGATAACAAATGCGCAATAATAATAGTATATAAAAGGCAGAAAATGATTAATTAATAAAAGAGGTTTTATACTAACGTTTGAAAATTATGTAGGCAATGCCACATAACTCAGTTGAATAATGTTTATTCAAACGCAAGATTTATCTATTGGAAGTCGTCCTATCAAATATCAGTAATAAATTAGAAATAGACACTTAAAAGTATCAGAACAGATGCTTTATCTGAGTTATGAGAGTGGTAACACAATGCCCAACTAGGTAATAATTGACTATGCTCAGATAAAGTCCATTTCATAATCACACAACATGAAATAGTCAACTCAAAATAGTTCAAAACTTTGTCTGACAAATAACAAAGCAGCACTCGTAAATTCCCGTGAAAAATACATACACTGTTCACTTACAATTCCAAAATGGAATCAGCAAAAGTTAAATCTCTTAAACCGCCACACATTAGCCATTGGTAAAGTTGGAGACGCAACAAAGTTAAAGTTCCGACAAAAGCGGTCGTTTGCCGCGCAGATTCTATCAGTCTCAAATGAAGCACTTCAGCTAACCCCGCAGGTCCTCCTCCTTTCAAGACGAGACATCAAGTGTTCATCCAGCCCCCTAGGAGCACCCAGCACGACCCTTCCAAGTATTTTACTTAACCACTGCAGTTTTTTGCCCTAACTACTCTCTGGTTGACAGATCGCCATCTCCTCCAAAAGTAACAGAGTTCATAAGAAAAAACAATCGTTTTGACTTAACTTTGACCACTTCCACACTAAAATAACATTTTACAATATTATATAGACAAGTTATAAACATTCAATCACTTTGTGACTATCAACAGTACAAATAATGTATGAAATAAATAAATAATCAAGCCTGCTTTCATGTTTGATTTTAAAAATATGGGACTTAACTACTCTGGTTAACAGCCCCTAGGCTTACAAACTACTTAACGTAACCTAACCAAAGGACAAACATACATACCCATGCCCAAGGGAGGACTCGAACCTCCGACAATGAGCAACCATACGCTCCACAGCAAGGCACCTTGCACTGCTTGGCCACTCCACTGCGGCAGCTTTCATGAACTTTACCGCTCAAGTCGATGTGGTTTCCCGTTCTTATTCAAACCTGAAGAAACTTGCACGTGATAGGGTAGCGTTGAGAGCTGCGTCATGCAGTCTTCGGACTGAAGACCACAACATGTAACGCCTCCCGACAGTGTAATGAACACACCGATGCTGCAACGCCCGGCTTCTTTTAATTTTAGTTTGTATTTTTGGGCGAGCAATGGTAGGGACGTCACAAGATGTCACTAAAAAAAAATTTCAAATGTTTGTAGAGTCTATGGGACTTAACTACGGGGTCAACAGTCCCTAAACTTACAAACTACTTACAACTAAGGACGGCACAAATATCCATGCCCGAGGGGGGATTCGAACCCCGACCGTAGTAGCCGTGCAGACCGTGACTGGAGCGCCTCAGTCCCCTCGGCCACCGCGGCCGGCGACGTTACTATACTCGAGCGTATTTAGCCATTTGACATTTATTCCGTCACGTAAGGTATTGATTGCACATATAATGCGCACTATTGTCTAGCACTGACTAACAGTCTTAAGACCTCTAAAATTTTGCTTACGGCAGCATTAAATTTTCACGTTAGTGAAATATCTGTACGTCATCGGGTACAGTTAAGTTCACATAATTTGAGTTTAAAACACAAACACTGTTCTGAATCATAACTTTTGTGAGGCTCATGATAAATTCAGCGTCAAAGATGTTACTTACAATAATCACACACATACGTAATTTCACTTTTACGGTTCCATATATTCAAATATTGATTTGAATGATGAATGATCCTAAATCGGTAATGAAATGTCCTTCCAGCTCCGAAAATATAGTCTTGCGTATATTACGACAGCTTTATCATGACTTAAACTGGAAAGAACACGCAGATAATGTCATGGGAAAGGCGACCCAGACACTGCGTTTTATTGGCAGAACGCTTAAAAAATGCTTATCCGTCCTTATTTGGAGTATTGCTGCCCAGTGTGCGATCCTTATGAAGTGGGTTTGTCGGAAGCCATCGAAAGAGTCCAAAGAAGGACGCCCGTTTTGTATTGTCACGATACTGGAGAAACAGCGTCACGGAAATGATAAAGGATCTGAGATGGGAATCATTACAAGAACGGCGATTATCGCTGCGGCGTGGTCTACTTACGAAACTCCAATCTCCAAAATTGTCCTCCGAATGCGAGAATTTATTTTTGACTGCCAGTTACATAGGTAGAAATTATCATCAGAATAAAATACTGGAAATTAGAGCTCGAACGGAGAGATTCAGATGTTCTTTCTTCCTGCGCGCTATTCGAAAATGAAATGGTAGATTAATAACATAAAAGTGGTTCGATGAACCTTCTGCCAGGCACTTAAATGTGATTTGCAGAGTATCCCATGTTCAAAATGTTCAAATATTTGTTAAGCTTAAGGGACTTAACCACGGGGTCATCAGTCCCTAAACTTACAAACTACTTATGAACGACCTACAACTAAGGACGACACAAATATCCATGCCCGAGGGGGGATTCGAACCCCCGACCGTAGGAGCCGTGCTGACCGTGACTGAAGCGCCTCAGTCCCCTCGGCCACCGCGGCCGGCTATCCCATGTAGTTCTAGATGTTTTCCCATCTGCGGATTGTATACTGAATCAAGCAATATCGATCATCAATTATAGAGCCAATGTTATTCTGTCACTATCATGAACTGCTTAAATCAATAGCAAATCACGTTCTAACTTCGTACTGATATTTTTAAACGACTGATACACGCACTTCCAAACTATATGGAGACAACAGGAGAAAACGTGCCAACAATAATCGTAGTTTCTTTTTATATGGCTATACGAAATAAAATAATGGCAAATGTTTGCTCTCCATGCTAATAACCCCGTTTCTACTTTGCCCTTCGAATAATTTTACTATTCCCAGAACTAATACTCTTAAATTCCAGTCGAGAACTCTACTTTATGAAACCAAATATTAAATTTTTACACCCGATATTTAACGGGGCGGTTATGAACAACGCGATAATCCAGAGAAATGACTTCAAGCGAGTTAGCACAGAATTCCTCAACGTACACTACAGTAGGGTGACAAGACGTCCCGTATTTTATGGGCTCGTCCCTAATGTAGCTTAAGTGTCCCGTTGTCCCGACTAAATAAATACAGGACGTGTTTTCTCCCGTTTTTCGTTAACCGTCTCGTATCATTGAAACGTTTTGCTTTAAGTGACATGTACCATATTAAAATGGAGAAGTCTATGTACTATTATCCAAAGGATAAAGAATATTATACATTTTGTTTTTTGACTGAAGTAAAGTGTACGATAAAGTTCTTTGCTTGGTACTATGTAGTGGTGTCACATGCACGGCAGTTGTCATCTACATCTACATAGATACTCTGCAAATCACATTTAAGTGCCTGGCAGAGGGTTCATTAACCACTTTCATAACTTTTCTCTACCGTTCCATTCTCTAATAGCGCGCGGGAAGAAAGAACACCTAAATCGTTCCGTTTTCGATCTGATTTCTCTTATTTTATTAGGATGGTCATGTCTCCCTAAGTAGGTGGGTGCTAGCAAAATATTTTCACATTCAGAACTAAAATTCGGTGATTGAAACTTCGCAAACAGATCACGCCGCAATGAATAACGTCTTTCTTTTAATGATTTTCACCCCAATTCGTGCAACATTTCCGTGACGCTTCCCCCCCCCCCCCCCCGTAACGTGATAAAACAAAACGAGCTGCCCTTCTCTGAACCTTCTCAATATCTTCCGTCAGTCCCACCTGGTGAGGGTCCCACAAGGGGCAACAGTACTCCAGGAGAGGACGCACAAGTGTGATGTAGGCAGTCTCTTTGGTGGAGCTGGTGCATCTTCTAAGCGTTCTGCCAATGAAACGTAACCTTTGGTTCGCCTTCCCCACAATATTTTCTATGTGTTCTCTCCAGTCAAAGTTGTTCGTAAGTGTAACTCCTAGGTATTTGGTAGAATTTACGACCTTAAGGTTTGACTGATTTATCGCGTAATTGAAGTTCAGCGGATTTCTTTTAGTGGTCATGTGTATTACTTCACACTTTTCTTTATTTAGTGTCAATTGCCAATTTTCGCACCAAGTAGAAATTTTGTCTAAATCGCTTTGCAGTTGCTTTTGATCCTCTGTTGACTTCACTAACCGATAAACGACAGCATCATCCGCGATCAGTCTAAGGGAGCTATTCAGATTATCTCCTAAATCCTTTATAAACACGAGGAAGAGTAGGGGACCTATAACGTTTCCCTGTGGAACGACAGATATCACTTCTGTTTTACTCGATGACTTACCGTTATTGCTTGGTTATTGCTTTAGGACATATCATTTAAGTCATTTTAAACCATTCATAGTCACCAGATGCGTTAGTTTATCACATAAATATCAAATGGTATTCAGGGGAGTTTTCATTTCTGAAATTACGACAGCAAAACCAGAAATTCGTTTGACGATGAATAGATGTACGGTCGTCAATGGATGTCGGTTTGACGCCGTGCTACACACACGGCCTACCTCTTTAGAGCAACACTTCGTCGTAAATGTGATGTCTTTTGTTCCAAAACGTTAGCATCTTAGTGTCATCAAAAATTAAGTGAACGTCTTGCTGTTAAGGCAGGCTTCCTTCCTTTCCAAGCAACGAAACATACTGTTCCCTCAAGTCAATGGAGTGTAGTAGGTGAACAACGTTAAAAATGTATGTGAAGCGGTAAAGCACGAATTTAGAAATACTCTCCGTGAAAAATACCTCTTACAACTTATTTCATGTCATGGTATGTGCTGCAAAATTTTGCAGCTCTTAATTACTTTTGCAAAGTGTCTATCTGACGCCATTGCCTTATGGACTGATGGAAACAACATACGAAGTATCCTAAATGTGAGTTTTGTTATAATTATATCCTTCAAACTTTGAATACTAAACCTCTTTATTTTGACAAAACTGTACTCTAAATTATCATACTACTGAATGATATGCATTATTCTGGAAAAATATAGTTGAGAGAGTGAGAAATAAGTAACCTATGAACGTAATAGTAGCTGCCAGCCATAATGAGAGATGTCGTTATATAAAATTGACATATTGTGATTGCATGTGAGAATAATAAAATTTACAAGCCATTAACGGAAGATTTCCATATCTACAAAGTGTTGAAATACCGTAAGTAATACATTAGTTAGTACATATTATATGTGAATATGTTGTCTCAATATTTCGTGACACTCCCCAAAACAATGAAGGTTATGTAATTTTATTACTGTCAAAGTGTGTTTCAGAACCTAAAATTAAGTATTTGGTGTATCACGTTACTGGTATGGAACATATCAATTGAGTTTAATGGTATCGGGTTCTTAATATTTGGTAGTAGATTACCTGTTATGTTATACAATGAACCTTATTTTTACGCATTTTAAAAGCGAACTGTTAACAAAAAGGTATGGAGATGCATGTAGCTGTTGTAAAAGGTAAAGCAGTCAACAATCCGGAGATTGGTTTGAACACCACAGTGCTTTACTAGGCATGGTGCTGTTTGGAGGTGGTATGCCGTTGCCTTCGTCCGACCTTCAAACTGAGTTACCCAGCCAGTTATAGGGGGACCTACAGTTTAACGTGGTTTCCGAACCACGGTGCTACCCGGTTTTTTTCACATAAGCAATACTGCCAGAAGTGAAAGAAGTGAAAAGTGACAGATAAAAATCCCAGGACCTGGCGGGGATCGAACCCGAGACCTTTGGATTGATAGTCTGGCACTCTACCACTGTGTAACCGAGGGACCAAATATTTGAACTCAAATCTATTTTTGTGATAAAGCGTTTACGAAACGTGTCACAAAATGTGGCTTCATTTTAGTTTCTACTTTGTGTCCCGTATTTTGATTTGGAAATCTGGTCACGCTACACTGCAGTAGCCTTGTAAGCGCTTGATGTGTGGGAAGAAGTGCAGGGAGCGTCCCGCCCCGGCTGTCCCTGCTGGTGTGTCGGGTTGCGCCGGCGTTGGCAGCAGCAGCCTGGCCTGCCACCTTCCGCCGCTCTCGAGTTTCGGCGGCCGTCACGGTGGCGATCCTCTCCCACAAGTACCTGCCCTTCATACGCTAATGGCAACACCGACACTCGGGTATACCTTGCCACGATACGGTCAGCGTCCTCCGTCTGCATCTCCCGCACATACCTCATCTTGTATTCCGCATACCTAAGTATGCTGAGTGGCAAACGTCATCAGCTGCGTAAACAGCGACCCTCCCTGCCCTCTCAATCTCCAGCACCATCTGCCAGGTATAGAGATGGTTCCGTCGGGTCTGGTGCTCTCGGAGTAAAGCGCTCGACAGGAAACCGAAAGGTCGCAGGTTCGAAACCTGGTCGGAGCTCAGAGTTTTTCAGCCTGCGTTTGAACCCAGTATTCACCTCTCAACGATGTGGGGAGTCGCCAGAACCTACACGTGAATCATATTCCACGTTAATTTGTAGGTCCCCTTTCCCCAGTTGGATAACTGGGATAGGGACATGCAAGTCTCGAAGTGGCATCCAATTGAAAGACTTGCACCAGGCCACTGAGCCACTCGACAGTATTATTATTACCGGTAGTTCCCAACCCATCCAAGTACAACGCGGCACTGTGCCGTGAGCACCAACCGAGAGGCGAAGGTGAAATTATCAATTCAGGGCTTTCACTAGTCAGTCATCAAGATCAAAAAATGTTCAAATGTTTGTAAAGCTTATGGGACTTAACTACGTGGTCATCAGTCCCTACACTTACAAACTACTTATGAACTACTTACGAACTAGGACGGCACAAATATCCATGCCCGATGGGGGATTCGAACCCCCGACCGTAGTGGCCGTGCAGACCGTGACTGAAGCGCCTCAGTCTCCTCGGCCACCGCGGCCGGCGTCATCAAGATCGGCTAGTACAGAATTGAAATAATGCCGTATCGCTATCATATAACACTCACAACGGAATGCTCCATTCTGTTGTTATGGCCTTCAGTCAGGAGACTGGTTTGATGCAGCTCTCCACACTACCATGTTCTGTGCAACCCTCTTCATCTTGTCAACCAGTTTACATGGGCTTCCAAAACCGGATTTCCTAAACCGATTCCCCAATTCCGCTTTTTGTTGGTCATGTAAACACTCCAAAATCGATTCTGGAAATCCACTTCTCTAAAGCGGTTTTCCAGTTCCACAATCGATTTTCGTGCCCATGTAAACGCATCCGTTTTTCGAAGTGTTCTTGGCTTGTCAGATTGTGTTTTCTTGTTAACAATTTTCGGTACATAGGCACAGAGTGACATTTTCTTCAAAAATTCAAATGTTTGTAAAGTCTATGGGACTTAACTACGGGTTTATCAGTCCCTAAACTTACAATCTACTTATGAACTAACTAATATTAAGGACGGCACAAATATCCATGCCCGAGGGGGATTCGAACCCCCGACCGTAGAGGCCGTGCAGACCGTGACTCAAGCGCCTCAGTCCCCTCGGCCACCGCGGCCGGCTGACATTTTCTACCGTGAAATAAAAGTATAAATATGATAGTGAGCAATAATGTGTGTATTTAAGTAAAGGAAAATAGAGAATGTACTGACTAAATCAGGAACTGTATCAGCTGTGTTTCAGCCGCCATATTGAGTGGGCTAGGAAATCCGTTTCGGGCTGTAACACGACAGCGAAAAACGGTTTACGAAATTCGGTTTTCGTCTTCCGGAAGATGTATTGCATTAACCGTAGTGTATGAGTAAGACCGGCAACCTACATCATTTTGAACTTGCTTCCTGTATTAGTCTCTCGGTCGCCCTCTGCGATTTTTATCCTACACACTTCCGTACAATGCTACATTGACTATTCCTTGATATCACATAATCTCTCCCACCAATCGATCCATTCTCTTGGTCAAGATTGCCAGAAATTTATTTTCTTCCCCATTTCGTTCAGCACCTTCTCATTAGTTACGAGATCGAACCACCTAATCTTCAGCATTCGTCTACAGAACGAAATTTCAAATTCTTATATCATCTTCCTGTCTGAACTCTGTAACGATGCATCAAATGTTTCTAGATAATTATGGTATTTGCCGCTATCGATACCGTTCTCTTTTAAAAATAAACCTCTGGCTCATTTTCGTCTCCAACATTTCATCTTTTACCGCCCTTTCTGGAAAGAGAACGCGAACACAAAGCAGTCCTACCTTGTTTTTCACAGTCTTCAGTTGTCTTCCGATGTTCCAGCCGGATGCCACGATTCCCCAACATCTTCTTATAATAAATGTAAGTTAAGTGTTAGTTTCACTTGAGGCTTTGTTTCTTAAATAAACCCCCGTAGTTACCCATTTTACGACTTTTCATTTATCATTAACGATTCCACCCATTTGATCCCGTCAGATGTTAGATTGCTGGTTTCAGTAATGTACGTTTCGCTATAGTATGAGGTTCGCACGCCATGTTGCTTCGTGTGAATATTAATCCAGAAAGCCAAATTTCACCGGTCAATTCTCATCATGATCATAGTAACAGAATCTGCCAGCTATTACATATTTTTTCCGAAGTCCGATAATCAGAATAGTGTCTTTCGCGGTGTCATCAAATTTATGTACGGTCCTTCATTTGTAACATGAAGCTGAACACGGCCAAACCTCCTTCTACGATCAGAAATTACCACTGAACACCTCATTCAACATTTTAAAAATTCTATCAGATCCGACAGCCTACAAGCCGAGAAGATAATGGAGGTAACTTCTAGTTTCTTTTTTAATGGTATTTCGCGCCTGTTGTCACAACAGTGTTACATCCGCTATTTTATTTCGATTAATTATTTGTGATACTGATTCAATTCTACGTTTATCAAGAGTAATTTCAATTTGACACATTTTATTTCTGTTTTTCTTCCACCAAAACATTTATCCATGTTTTACGTATTTCGCTGATTTACGGACAACAGAGCCAGGTATCATTATAACTTCTTATCGTCCACGTTTCACTCCCATACAGTGCTACACTCCAGACAAATGCCTCCAGAAAGGACTTCCTAACATTTAAATTATTTAATTGGTAGTGCTGCGAAAAGCTGGTTAGGTCGCAAAATTTTTATTGAGCGACTTCATTGAGGCATTTCGGTATTACCATCATCAGATTTGTATATTATGTTATACCTCCATTTTGACGTAGCCACACTTATGGAAATACGTTGATTTAAAAAAGTTGTCCAGTACACACATATTCGGTAGTCTGCATATATGTGTGTACTGGCAAACTTTTTAAATCAATGTATTTCCGTAAGTGTGGCTACGTCAAAATGGAGGTATAACATAATATACAAATCTGCTTATGGTAAAACCAAAACGCCTCCTTGAAGTCGCACTATACATATAGTGTGGCCTGCAAAAAAAATTGTAACGTAACCAGCTTTTCGCAGCACTACCAATTCATTTCATCATGGTCGCCTGCCTCCTCAACGACTTTATGTCGCATTTACAATATTTAAATTACTTTTCGATATCAACAAATTTCTTTTCTTCAGTGATGTCTTTCTTCCCATAGCTATTCCGCGATTTATATCTTCTTTACTTCGGCCATCAGAAGTTATCTTACCACCCAAATAACAAAACTCATCTATTACTTTGCCTCCTTACCTAACCTAATTCCTTCAGCATCGCCTGATTTCGTTAGAGTAAATTCCATTTACCTTGTTTTGCTTTTGTTGTAACCTTCTTTCAAGACACTGTCCATTCCGTTCAGTTGCTCTTCCAGGTCCTCTTCTCTCTCTGCCAGTTTTTATTTCTTCTCCCTGAACGTTCATTCCTTCTCCAAATTTCTCCTTGTATTCCTTCACAGCTTGTTCAATGTACAGATTGAACAACATTGGGGAAACACTACAACCCTGTCTTACTCCCTTCCCAACCACTGCATTCCTTTCATGTCCTTCGGTCCTTACGACAGCTGTCTGATTTTTGTACAACTTATATAATTTTCGCTTATTGTACCCCTCCTACATTCAGAATTTCAAAGAGTGTATTCCAGTGAATATTGTCAAAAGCTTTCTCCAAGAAATCTACAAAAGCTAAAAATGGCGGTTTGCCTTTCCTTAACCTATCTTCTTAGATAAGTCGTAATGTGGCCGGTAGGTACCCGTCGAGCCTTTCGGGGCGTGTGTGGGACGGAGAGAGAGAGATAAAGAGAGAGAGAGAGAGAGAGTATTGCCTCGCGAGTTCCTACATTTCTCCTAAACCCAAATTGATCTTTTCCGAGATCGGATTCTACTAGTTTTTCCATTTGTCTGTTAATAGTTAGTATTTCCAAATCATGACGTATTAAACTGATAGTTTTGTTTTATCTTTTTTATCTTCACTTGCTTTCTTTGGAATTGGAGTTATTATATTCTTCTTCAAGTCTGAGGATATTTCCACTGTCTCATACATTTTGCACACAAAGTAGAACAGTTTCTTCATGAATTGCTCTTCTAACGATGTCAACAGTTCAGCGACAATATCATCTACTCCAGGGGCCTAGTTTCGACTCACAAGGAAAGTACGTAGGTTCGAACAAACAAAAATACACCAAAATCGTATGATAGGTAATGTAACGGTCCCTTATTACACTAGTGACACTCCCGCATCTGCAAAACTCTACAGTCGCCCATTAGAGGCCTCTGCGTGTGCCGTGCCGCATTACACTTTTACCTGTCGGTACGCTAGTAGTGACGGTGCAGTGTGCCTCTGAAGTTGCGCTTTGTGACGTTAGTTGTGTAGTGAAGCGTCAGATGGGTCGACGATTGTTAATCAATCCTGTTAATGTATTGCAGTTGGTTGAGATGAAATTCCGAAGAGCCCTTCTTCGTGAATACGGTCTTGGTGTAAAAGAAGAATTATTCACAGGTTTTCTGGTATCTATTATAGTGCAAGAATATGAGCATAGATTAGAAACACTATAATAGATAATAGGTAACATGCGAATGATTCATTTTCTACACCAATACCATCTACACGAAGAAGGTTTCTTCGTAACTTCACCTCAACCAGTCACACTATATGAACAGGATTGATTAGCAATCGCCGACCCATCCGACACTTCACCACACAAATGTCACAAAACGCAACTTCATAGGCACACTGCACCGTCACTACTGGCGTACCGGCAGGTCAAAGTGTAATGCGGCATGGCACACGCAGAGGCCTCTAATGGGCGACTGCAGTGTTTTGCAGATGCGGAATTATCACTAGTGCAATAAGGGACCTTTAAATTATCTATCATACGATTTTGGTGTATTTCTGTTTGTTCGAGCCAAAGTACTTTCCTTGTCAGATCTTTCCATTCTGCCATGTCGAAACATGTCAGCCCCCCCCCTCCGCCTCCGCCCCCACCAAGAACGTCTGCTACCAGGTGGCTAAGTTTTCATTCCTAATAACTGCTCTGCGAAGCTGACGTGCAGTCCTGGACGGTTGTACGTACCGTAAACACCAAACATAGCACAATCCGATCGCAATGTCTCGGATTATGGTAGGTTCTCGCGCACATCTGTTGATGAGGACGACTCTCTCATATTTGCCCATTTAATACACTGACACATCGAGAGGACTGGAGGAAGATTACTGTCTTACAGCTTGTCCGCATCCAAGATTATTATATATGGAACTTTGCACCCATTTAGTATTATTGGAGAGGAAAGAAGCATGCATGGATTTTGTGAGAGACAATCCCGAAATTCGTTTCAAGTGTTACAACTGAACGCAAAAAAGAGAGAGAGAGAGATCTGGGTGTTTACCATTCTCTCTGGTTCCTTCATACAGGGTGTTATAATTAAACTATTGGTGTTGCGACTGCTGCAGTGGTAGCCGTATATATCGCAGGACGCTGAAACGTCTTGGGTATGTTCATTAATCGCTAACCTCGCGAAGTACGATGAAATAAATTATAGTTCTACTTCGGCCATCTGGCGAAAATATGGCGCTGTGAGCAGTAATAATGTGAAATGTCTCCTGGTTTGACATCAGTATGCTGCTGGTTGTTTCGCAACGCTTGTTGATGTCGTTAGTGAAGTGACTATTGATTTTAAGCAGTGTTTTTCATCCTTTTAAAATATGCGACTACCTTCCAAGTAAAAATTGTCTGTCGATCTCCTTCCAAATAAAAATATTCTAGCGATCACCCCCCCCCCCCCCACTCCTCACGAATCGTAACAGAACTATATTATCTCAAAGAAAACAAATCTTTCTTTTGCTTCAACTTTGTTTTAATTCGTTGGGCGAAGTTTTTTGAGCGTATTTTTCAGAATGGAACACATTATCCATTTTTACATGATTTCCGTCAGAAAAATAAATTTTGCTTACGAGTGTTTCGAATTTCAAGCAAGACTCTGAAGCTAATTACGCCCATTAAGAAAGATCCCACTGTAACTCCTTCATTCTCGGTGGCTCAGTCAGATTAACGATAACAGTACACGTTACTAAGATCTCCTCGTGCAACACGTGATATCGGATTTGCAAGAACTATTTCGATGCGCGATGGAGTGATACCACATGTCGCTTACCAGGTAAAAGATGTGCTTCGAGAGATCTTTTGTGACGTCCGCATCATCTCTAGGCACTTTCAAGAAGCATGACCTTCCAGATCTCCAGACCTAAATCTACATGACTTCTGGTTGTGGGGATATGTGAAGGATTGTGTCTATCAGGGGTGTGTCCTGACGCTTCCTCATCTGAAGGATAACATACGACGACATATCGCCCACATTACAGCGGATATACTTCGGCCACCTGTGGATAATGCTATGTTACTGATTCAGCATGTTGCTAAGTGAGGAGAATATATTGAACACGTGTTTTAGCTTGTGATCATATTCTAATAAATGAGCCAGAACCACCGTTATCATGTGTTTGATATTTCCTCTCATATTTCTGCACCCACTCCACATTCTGACTGCATACAAGCCATATTTTCGCCTGGTGGGAGAAAGTGGAACTATAATTTTTCATCATATTCCGCGAGAGCAACGGTTACTAAACGTACTGATAAAGTTTCAACGTCCTGCGATGTACGAGGGTCAGTAAATAAGTCGCACTGAGGTAGACACGACAGTAATACGCGCTGTTTAGGGGTATTTCTCTGCCACTGCGAAACAGCCGTCTTGTGGGATGCAGCAGTTTAAGGAACCAAATAAAGTTACAGCTCAAGAGCGTCATTTAAGGAGAGACGGAAGGCAATTTTTATCCCTATTCTGCCAATGCTATTTTACCTTTTGAATAGGTACACTTTTCAAAGGAACTAAGGTAAGGTAAAGCAGTCAACAATCCGAAGATTGGTTTGAACACCACAGTGGCCTGTTTGGAGGTGGTATGCCGTTGCCTTCCTCCGACCTTCGAACTGACTTACCCAGCCAGTTATAGGACGACCTACAGTTTAACGTGGTTTCCGAACGACGCTGCCACTCGGTATTTTTCACATGAGCAATGCTGCTAGAGGTGAAAGAAGTGGAAAGTGACAGATAAAAATCCTAGGACCTGGCGGGGATCGAATCCGCGACCTTTGGATTTGTAGTCTGGCACTCTACCACTGTGCAACCGAGGCGAGGAACTATAAGTGATAAAACAACGAAATTTTTACTGCATATGTATAACATGTATGTCTCAATTTACAAGTAAAATGAACATAATAACTCTTATGGTTTTGAATAAAAATAATTTTTATTCTTTCACCAGTAAAATTTAACTTTTTTAGTACATTAATTATTATAAAACAGTTTATGATTGTTTTGTGGTTCTCAATTTACTTGTAATGATTTATTACCATTTTCAGTAGAAAAATACCAAATTTCAACTTTCTAACCCTATTAGTTTATCAAATAATGGTACCTGAAAGTAAAAAAATGTAGTTTTGACAAAAATCAATTTAAAGCTTAATATTGCAATTCTAGTACAGTTATTGATGAGAATTACTTGCCACTAATATTTTCCTGCACCACATTGAGCATCGTCTGAATCATACTGATCTTTTCTTCTCTTGATCGCTCTTCTTTTCTGTCTAGCTTCTTTTGTGGATTTTAAATTAGCAATATCGGCTTTGCGGATTCTCTCTTTATCTATTTGCACCAAGGATTTTGCAGTATTTCCACTAGATTGTACGCCCTATAATTCCAGAGGAATTTTAATTTAGGCGAGAATTGCTTTATTCGCGGCATTTTTATGAAAACACGCGGGACCAACGAAAACACAAATCAAGACGTACTTCACTCACAACAAACTTCACCAAGTTCAACCAATAACGTTCGAAAACAATAACAAACACGATCGGAACAAAAAGTATCGATAGTAGATACAGGGTAGGAAACATTGAAGCGATAAAAACAATAGAAGCATGAAATAATATACAAGGAGTAAAGGAATGCTGTGTGCATTTTCTCCTCATTGCGCAAAATGGAAGGCGTGGCCAGATTACACAGAGCGTCAGAAAAACGCACGAAAAAATTGTCGGATTTATATAAAACAAAAACTGGTTCACGCAGAAAAAACCAGGCATTTCAAATAAGCTAAAAACTAAAAATAGAATTTTTCAGCCCAGTTGCCTTCCGTCTCCCCTTAAAGGATGCTGCCACAAAAATTCCAACCTCCAGGCTTTTAAAGCGTTCTCGAACGATGGGACGAGTGTTTAAATGTACAGGTGAAGTCAGCTGCAAAGTAAAGCAACTATCAGGCGTGTAAACGCAATACTTGCGTATCTACCTCAGTTTGAGACTTATTTACTGACTCACTATGTATATAGCCCGCACTGTAGGACCCGGAACAACTGCAGTTTAATTGCAACCACCCTGTATTTAGCTGCTATTAAACTTAGTACTAGTGCAGATTTGTGTTACTGATAGATTAGATTAGATTAGATTAATACTTGTTCCTTAGATCATGTATACGACATTTCGTAATGATGTGGAACGTGTCAGTTTAGTAAATTTTGTCTATACTTGACAATCTATATTTTAAGAAAAAAATTTTTAAAGTTTTATCTAAAAATTCATCTACATTGTAGAAGGAGTTGCCATTCAGAAATTCCTTTAATTTCTTTTTAAATACTAGTTGGCTATCTGTCAGACTTTTGATGCTACTGGGTAAGCCCTATAATATATATATTGCCCTATAATATATATATTGTGAAGCTAGAGTGAGTATCCCTAGATCCCTAATTAAATGTCTGCAGGATGCTCTTGGTTGGGCTCCAGCAATTATTCTGATTACTCGCTTTTGTGCAATGAATACTTTTTTACTCAATGTTGAATTGACCCAGAATATGATCCCATATGAAAGCAGTGAATGAAAATAGGCGTAGTAAGCTAATTTATTGAGATTTATATCACCAAATTTTGCAATGACTCTGATAGCATAAGTAGCTGAACTCAGACGTTTCAGGAGATCTTCAATATGTTTCTTCCAATTCAGTCCCTCGTCAATGCAAACACCTAAAAATTTTGAATATTCTACCTTAGCTACAGATTTATGTTCAAAGTCTAAATTTATTAATGGTGTCATGCCATTTACTGTATGAAACTGTATATACTGGGTTTTATCAAAGTTTAATGAGAGTGCATTTGTAGAGAACCACTTAATGACTTTCTGGAAGATATCATTTACAATTTCATCAGTTAATTCCTGTTTGTCAGGTGTGATAGCTATGCTTGTATCATCAGCAAAAAGTACTAGCTTAGCATCTTCGTGTATGTAGAATGGCAAGTCATTAATATATATTAAGAACAGCAAAGGACCCAAGACCGAACCTTGTGGGGCCCCATTTTTGATAACTCCCCAGTTAGAAGAATTAATTGTCTCATCTACATCATGTGAACTGCTTATTTCAACTTTCTGCACTCTTCCAGTTAATTATGATTTAAACCATTTGTGCACTGTCCCACTCATACCACGATACTTAAGCTTATCTAAAAGAATCCCATGATAGTTACTGGCATTGTGTCTTTTTCAATAACTTTTTTAGCTACGCCATTGGAAAATAAACACAGAGTTTACACTAAAGATTATCGTTTCTAATTATTGCCTGTAAGTAATACAGATAACTTGGTCAATATATAGAAAATTGAGTCTGTACAATACTTACGAACAGTAATATCTGACATCCAATATCCTGTATATTGACGGAAATTAAATTTAGTGCACCATCTAGGTTCCACTATAAGACATGTGACTAAGTTCTCTTGGACTATGTCAAAAAATAGCTCAAACGTTACTATACCTGTTTTTCAAGATACTACGTTGTTAAATGTTTTATCCATGGCAGTAACTCTGGTGTATAGGTTAAAAAGCAAACAGCCACCGGTTGCAGGGTTGCAGATTTATTAACAACCGGTTTCGGGCAATTATTGCCCTTCTTCGGGGATCTGTACAGGGAACAGATACAAAAGTATACACATTACAAAAATTCGAGGTACAGTCATAGAACTGAAGGGGCAAGAAGTACAATGTATATAAAGCTTTCTTGAAAAGTGACAAAATGTGAAATATTAATATGCCAGTCTGCTGCATTTTGATAACATAAGGAACTATACAATGCATTAAGATGATATAAACGAAAATTTTTTAGTTACTTACATTAGTTGTGCCCTATATGTTTACTCGGAATGTAGTTTAATAACACTGAACATCAAGTGCAGAGATTATGCTAGAACTCGTAAACTTAGTTCCTAATATGTGCATTTTTTGATAGTGTTCGTAAAAAAGAAAATGGAAATAAAGTAATAGGAAGTAAGGGTAATATACAGTAACCTTAGAAAAAATGAAATTTTGAGTATGCAAAACTAGCATACTAACTGCCCAATAAAGTCATAAACCGGTCTACTAATCGTCTAGCAGAGACATATATTACTGTATAAACAAAAGGACGATTATATCAAATATAGGTGACACAATGGAACGAAATATTTGGGTAATAATAGCTAGCATAGATGTTTCAAAGTTAGTAGGGAGGTAGGCGACGTAATAAAGTATCTGTAATAGCATACCAAACAGTAAAATAGTTAACTAGGGGAAGCATAAGAAGATCTATAAACAGATAGCTGGCTGCAATTAATAATAAAATCTGTGTGTAGGAATGACCGATCTGTGTTTATAGTATTATAGTGAGGAGGGGCATGTACCATTCAACTTACAGGACTTAATATTTGTACTCATATATTATTCTGTAACTGTTTCCCATACATATACCTGAATAAGGACAATAATTGCCCGAAACCGGTTGTTTATAAATCTGCAACCTGCAACTGGTGGCTGGTTGCTTTCTAACCAATCTATGTCTTTAAAAAGAGTTTCTATTAATTTCCAAATTTCTGAGAGGACTTCTGGAGAATAATGCAACATGAAAACTGATAATTGTAAACGTGGACCTGCCGCGACAGCGACTCCTCTGCTGCTATGGCGCCCAATGACAACAATAGGGTATTTTCCTGTGGTAAAAATATGGTTCGCATTGTTGTTATTCTGAAAGATTATAACATTCAGACAGCATTTTCCCTCATAATTCTTACAAAACATCTGTTATTTTTACGGAATTAAAGCTTAAAAATCATCAAATTTCACGATTAGATCACGTGATCGAAAACGCTCCGTTATTGGCCGAAGTACTGGTGACGTCATAGAACACCTACGGCGCGGCAACTAGAAGTCGGAGCCGAATTATTGTCGCGTTTCCCCCATTTCGCAGCTTTAAGTTCAGTTTTCTCGTGATCTAAACGCGTTTACAGTTTCTATGCCACAATGGAATATGGTTATGTGAAGGCTGACAGCGGAAACCTCCCTAAAGTTGATGCAATTATGGTGTCTTCATTCTTTAAAAACAATCCAAATTTTTACGTGCCACAAATAAGAAACGTGAAAACTGCATTGTAAGTAACGCATACCTACATTTTAAAGCTAATTATTTCGAGATATATTTTACGCCATTGGAAAAAAGTTCCCTATTTGTTGATTTCAGGAGACTTAATCTGAAGTCACCATATTATGAAACAAAGGGTGAAATTTCATCTTCTATCCAAGCGACATTGAGTGATTATGTTGGCAACATCAACAACAAGATATAAAATCTTTGTCCAGATGTTCAGACCACATGGAATGACTAGATTAGTGTATGTTACAGACCATGAATTAAATAAATAATGCTGTTACTGCTCTATGATTCTTGTATGTACCCTTGTCTGGTCAGTAAAAGTAACTGCCCTCGTAAATCAAAGGTTTCAGGACAAAATATTTGCACTGCCACGCGATTGGCTGATGGCGACGTCTCATGATTCTCGCTATTCACCATCTATTGCCAACAAAATCACAGGAAGCCGCCGGGATAGTTAGCAAAATTTAACCCAGTAAAGCACCCAGTTAAGAGAGTAATTTTATTTAACTACTTCAATTCTGGTGCAAAATGAAACATCAAAACCTTTAAAATACATCAAAAATGCCTTGTGTATAGTTATACAATATATCTATATTCTAGAACAGGGACAGCGGGTTGTGTCGGCGGTGTTTTCATATCGCTCGTAGGTTGGTAACGCACATTTCGCGTAGCCAAAGGCATGTCACTTTCACGTAAACATTGCGAGCGAGAAACGATGGAATAAATTTATAGCGCCGAAAAAACAGCGCTTTTCTGGTTTGTTGTTTTTGTGAGTGAATGTCTGCGATTGTGTGTAAACTTTCTGCCATGCAAATCAGTATTTTCCTTACATATTCAAGATTTGGTTTGATATGAATGTGTCACTACTTTTGACACTACAAACTAATCCATTTACGTTTACTCGTCCACATACGAAGCCCCATGCTTTAATTTAAAAAAAACGCTAATTAGTTGAAACGTTATTTACTTGCAATTAAAATTGCTTGGTAGATCCCTGTGCAGAAGAAAAGGCTTTCGTTATATTATCTAAGATCTATCGGTGATAAAATTGCACTTACTGGAGATAAATAATCAATGCTATACTTTTATAGTGGGCTGCAACAATATTCATATTGTTCTTTCACCAAATATATTAGGAAACGGCTTTAATTACACACAAATCATAGGCGTGTAACATTGTGAAGTTTTACTTCGCAAATGTAAACATCAGGTCATTAACCTACACATAATACAACTTTACACCTTTGCAGAAAAAGAGAATGATACTAAACAGTTTAGTTTACCAATGGAATAATATTGTTTACTTAGATCAAAATGATCCTCACAGAAATACACACATGAAGTAGCTGCTATTTCATTTGGATCACTTCGCGCCAGTGTCAACCACTTTTTGCGTATCTTCTCATTTTTTGGTACTTGCAAGAACAATTATTCTGGAGTCTTGACAGATGTATTGGTACCGTGCGGAACTAAGCAATATTTGTAGGTCATTATGCAAACGTTAACGCCTAAACACGAGGCTTCGACCCAAACAATATCCAGGTATTTGTTTATCTTACGAGAGCAGCAGCAGCAGCAACGTGTTGTATGACGTCACAGGCGTCACGTGACTCAAATGTAGCGATTTAGCGGGCTTTCAAATTATTTGAATTTCATTTCTTTTTTTTTAAAAAACTACTGAAATCCACGAAGTAAAAAATCATGTTCCGACCATAATATGACATAATTAACAATTTAAAACGATTTCCAGAAAACAGTCAAATACCCTATTGTTAAGATTCCTCTTACACAGCTATAGTAGTTCTGTGGCTCCATCTCCGCCAAATCTGACGATGCGCAAACGCGTTATTGGATAATAAAATATTGCAACAGAGACTGAACATTTTTAATTATTCAACACTGTTGCTGCACCAGCCGCCACCACCACCACCATCATGGAATGGAATGAAATGTATGAAAACTGATAGTTTGGAAAATGGAAAGGAATTCTAGAAAATTACAAGTGATCCCTTGCATATTGTACTTTTCACTAACTTGCTAAGTGACTGTCCATACGGGTGGGCCGGCATCATTTCAGCCAGGTAAAGCCGCACATTCACATGATAGCCCAACTTCTTGCCAACAACAAATCCGACACGTTCGTGAGTCCGCAGCAAACCACACGAAATTGCATAAACCAAGAGGGCGAAAGAGAGAGAGAACCCTGAAAAATAAAATAATACAAATGCCAACTTCCCTGAAAGTAGGAGAAACGTCTCAGAGAAATAGAATCCAGTTCATTTCCACGCTCGCAAAGCCACAGTATGCAGATCTGTATTCACAGTCGTCGTGCTAACTAAAATACGATCATGGCATGCAGACTCTTACAATGTGTAAATTATGGCAGTGTAAAGGTTGTAAAAGATTTTTTTTGCTACTGTAGTTCGTTCCTAAATCAACAGCGTAGCACATACAAGTTTCGGATTAGATCGGATCTCGTATGATGTATTACACCGAATAGCAATTTCTTGGGAGTTAGGTTTAAGAAACACAGGGGTGTACATAAAGTCCGGGAAGCATTTCAATTAATTATTGCACAAGAACTAAACATTGTACAGGTGTCATACAGGTTGTGTTTCGAAAAGAAACCCTGAAAGTTGTTTTTTCTCCCAAGCATACCATAAGCGAACCTTGAGTAACCCGGCAGACATCAATAAGGTAATCGAATTCTTGCCACACCCGTCCTAACATGGCATCGTCGACTGTGGCAGTCGCCTCCCGTATTCCCTCCCGAAGCTCTGCTACATCACGTGGTAGAGGCGGTACGTACAGTAGATCGTCAGTGAGGCTCCACAGCAAAAAGTCAAACGGAGTGACATCTGGTGATCGGGAACGCCATTTTATGAAACAGCTCGCTCTGCGCCTTAACTCGACATGTTTGCGACTTGTAATGACTATCGGCAAATTACCAACTACGCTGTGGTGGCATGAATGAAAAAAAACTTTCATCGTTTCTCTTCAAAATGAAATATGTATGATATCTGTACAATTTGGTTCTTTTGCAATACATAATTGAAAGTGTTTCCTGACTTCACGTACAACTTGTATAGCCGGCCGCGGTGGCCGAGGGGACTGAGACGCTCCAGTCACGGTCTGCACGGCCACTACGGTCGAGGGTTCGAATCCCCTCTCGGGCATGGATATTTGTGCCTTCCTTAGTATTAGCTAGTTCATAAGTAGTTGTAAGTTTAGGGACTGATGACCCCGAAGTTAAGTCCCATAAGCTATACAAACATTTGAATTTCAACACGTTGTATACTGAGTTCTGATTAAAAGAAATTATTTGTAACTAGATGCCGGTCGCGGTGGCCGAGGGGACTGAGGCGCTCCAATCACGGTATGCACGGCCACTACGGTCGGGGGTTCGAATCCCCCCCTCGGGCATGGATATTTGTGCCGTCCTTAGTCTTAGCTAGTTCATAAGTAGTTTGTAAGCTTAGGGACTGATGACCCCGTAGTTAAGTCCCATAAGTTCTACAAACATTTGAACATTTTTTTTTTGTAACTAGATAAAAACCCGGCATTACCTGGGTATTTATTTATTCCATACTCTCCATCTCGCTCCAATCCTCTATTCTCTCTCTCTCTCTCTCTCTCTCTCTCTCTCTCTCTCTCTCTCTCTGTGTGTGTGTGTGTGTGTGTGTGTTTATCCTCTTCCATCTCTCTGCCCATTTTCTCCTTCCCCTCTCTCCGCCCATCTCTTCCGCCTTTCCTCCATCTCCTCGCCCTCTCTCTGTTCTTTCCGCCTTTTCAATTCATGTCCTCTGCCTCCTTTCTATGAAAACTCACATGTATCTGTCAACTTTCGTGATCAGTGAAACACTGTCAAAGTTATTACAAGGTACCGTTTGCCAAGCACCATACGATGGCTTGTGGTTTATAAACACCTTCTCCATGAAAACTTTCAAACATGAGCGAGCTTTCTAATAATTAGTAAAACATTGTCAAAGTTTGTTGTAAAGTACTGTCTTGTTTAGCTGGTCAAGAGTGCAATATTACTTTTAAAATAGGAATAAAACTGTAGGTATGTGGAAGTCTTTAAGTAAAGTACCCCCCGCCATTCACCTAGTGCAGTTTTATGTAGACAGGGACTTTCCTTTTGTTTTGAAGGTCAAATGTGCAAAATCTCATCAATATCGGTATAAAACTGTAGATTTGTATGAACTGCAAACAAACACACAAATGGACAATCTTCTTTATACATAGAAAAGATAAGATCAAAAATCATTGTTTTAATTTTAGTGCTCATTTGTCTTGTATGTTTAAAGAAACAAAATAAAATACTTAAAATAGCCAAGCCATTTATGAGCTTTAACGATGGTAATGCACAGTTATTTCTTTTATATATGATGATCAAAATTCTGAGTATGTTGCTATCAACTGTACGTTTCTTGCTCCCTAGCTAAATTTGATATAATTTTAATCTACAGTGATTTCTCATCACTTAAATTTAAAAACATCAACTCTCTTATACAAAAACGAAATAATAACGTTAAATTTTTCGAAAAATTACGTAATGAATTATGTATGTAACACTGTAAGAAAGGTGAACATTCTTAAGTTTATAGTTTACCTATCTAAACAAACATTCTTTCGCTTATTATTTTGCAATTTGCGGATTAAAACACCTTATCTGAAATTTCCTGAATGACAGTCCAACAATCTTTCTTTAAAAAGGGAATTACCTGCGCATTAAGAATTCGTTAGACAAATCTGCTCTCCGAATACTGCAGAAGAATAAAGAAAGATAAATTTTGAAATTTCTAGTCGTCAAACATTCATTGACTGCACATCAAGCGAATCCTTCGGCAAAATTTGAGGTCGCGCGCTGTGTACACCCACTAATCGGCACATTTCTGTTTCGGGCTATTTCGGGTGATGAGGATTCTGTAATTAGCGCAATGAAATCGCCGTTGCCCCACATTTAACAAATACTTAGTACCACAATTAGATTATCAACAAATAACCGTTTGCCCCTTGTTTCCAGGCAGGTCGCTAACCACGTACGCGGATGCATCCCGTTCGTGTCCTACTAACGGGTAACAAGTGTTTGAATATACATGTTTATGGATGCGGTGTTAATGCACGCCGGACAGAAATAGCCCGTCTGCGGCGTTCTGAAGCGCTTATCAGCCACAAACGTGTGAATGTCTGCTCGTTAATCACGGCTGCTTCATTATGACGCCTATTGTTCGTTATCCTGCCGCGGTAAGTACGCTGGTGTTGGCAAAGCAGCGCGAAAACTCGACGCGGACACCAGATCGATCCTGGCTCCATCCCCCGTATTTCACGAAAAAAATTAGATACGCTAACTGCACAGTAATGAAGCAGGTGCTCATACCTTATTAAAATTACACCATCGGTAGCTTTATCTATTAAACTTCTCGTACAATTGAAACTTTGAGAAAGCGGCTAAGTGATACAGTGAGACAGAAAGGATTTTACTCTCGTACGGAATGTTTCTGCTGTGTTGTTCAGGAAAGAGCTTCCAGGAAACTATACACTGCACGTAGTCATGTTATCTGCAGAAGACGGTGAAATATGATCAAATGGCTCGAACGACGCACGCGTTCGTCACTATTTCCAAGCGTCCTGTGGTTTCCTGAGAAAGATATTTCAGGGTAACAGGTATTACCAATAATTTATAGTAATAGAGTTTGCATTACTTTCTTTTCAAGTCGACATGGAAAAGCGTTTTTTATACTTTTCTTCTGAAGAGAGAAATAGTATTGTCTTGTTGCACGATGCAGATGTGTGCTCATCCCAGTTTAGGGTTTCATCTGTTATTGCTCCCACGCGCTTTTCTGAGAGAGAGAATTTGATCTCTGTACAAATTAGGCTTAAAGGTGATAGAGCTCATAAGCCATAATGACCAAGCAGAACCACTTGTGTTTCTGACGTATTGAAATTTAACTGTATATTCTGTGTTCATCCTTGCACTGAAATTCTCGATAGCTGTTTATGTTGGTTTTCCACTTAATGACCTCGAACGCTCGGAACCGCACGAAACCACGCTTCAAATAACAGGCAATCATAAACAGGACAGCGATGTGCGTCATTTCCATGCAAAACGTTGCATTGTACCTCAAGTAACAATTTAACAGAGAGAAACCAAGTAGCAAGATATCAATACCACAGGAAGGAAATTATGTGTAACTAGATGACCCGGTGAACTTCGTATCACTTATCTCTTAATATAAACCATATTAATTTAAATCATGTATATTTTAGACCCAGTAGCTTCATAAAGGTATAGTCAGATAGTCTAAGTGTCTGTGAACGTAAAATGTGCAAAATTTTATCGCAATCGTACGAATGATATTGATATCCCAAAGAAAAGAGCTCTTTCACTTTTCCCCAAATTTTCTTATTTTCTGGCCAACTATTCCAAACCTGTACTTCACTCAAACCTTCCTCTCGCTTTGAACGTCGAATGTGCAACATGCTATCGCAATTAGTTAAATGGTATTGATGTATCATAGAAAAATCTCTTTCTATTTTTCTGAATTTTTCCAATTTTCCGGGAAACTTTTCCAAATTTTTAGTTCATAAGAACGTGCATCTTTCGTTGAACGTCAAATAATCAAAATTTTATCGCATTCGGATGAGCGGTCTCAACTTATAGTGTTTAGTACATTTAGAAACACATTGAAAAAGGAACCTGTTTCGAATTTTTCGACTTCCCCTTTTAACTGTTCGTATTTTTTTTTTGCTGAAAACTTTTCCAACACCATAATGAACAACCAAAAAACATTACCCCACTCCGTCGTGCGAATAGTCAGTTATAGTACTGAATTCAATCAAAACCACTGGAAAACGCACTTTTTCTCAAATTTTCCAATTTTCCAAAAACTTTATTTCATACAAACCTTGACCTGTCAAGCCATATTCAAGTGATTCTCTTACAACCATGTGGCAATTGATTTTTATTTATAGAAAAAAATCGCTTTCGGTTGTTCCGAAATTTTCCTACTTTCCGGGTGACTTTTCCAAATGTTTATTTAATGCAAACCTTCCTCTTGCATTCAACATGAAATGTACAAAATTTTATCGCACTTGGACGAAAGCTGTTTCAGTTTTTCCGGACAACTTATCCACACTTCATCACCGTTTAAACCTTCTCTGGACTTACACGAATGTTTCAAGACCAAAATTAGCCAAATCGGTTCAGCCGTTCTCGAGTTTTAGCGAGACTAACGAACAGCAATTCATTGAGATATATATATATATATATATATATATATATATATATATATATATATATATATATATATATATATATAATGGCGTCAGTGTATTTTACATATTCAATCAGCAGCGCAAAAAAAAACTCTGCTTAAAGTACTTACTATAACGAAAAACACACATATTCAGCACACACATGAAAGTGCTTATATTAGTCCTCAAAGTGCAGATGCGGGAATTCGATGAAGTGCTTAAACACCTCATTAAAGCCACATTATCTCATTCCAAATCACGTCCACATTCACGCAGTCCTGATGCTCTGGAGATGAATGTCGTGTACTGCTTGAAGAGCCACTTTCAATTTCACGTTCCTCCTGTCCTTCAAATTCCGTATATCTGTCCAGCGTCATGTCGTGTATTTCTGTGTCGTCGCCATTACATTTCTGAATTATTATGTTACATAATATATCCGCAAGCTCCATATCATCGGCCCCGATGTCATTTCCATATTCAGCACGTCGCAACTTGGTCCAAAATCTTTGGACCACATGGGTATGATTAATTATCTTCATGAGGTCTCTGCACTGTACACAGTTTATACAGTAGCTCGCTTGCGAACACTCCAGGATACAAATACGTGCTGTAGCTATACCACTTACGCAAGTGGAGCACTGGTTAGTGCAGCTACAATATGCCACCATCTCGTGGCGCTAGCAGATAAGTGCGGCGTTTTGCATGGAAATGATGCACACCACTGTTTTGTTTATCATTGCTTGTTATAGTAACCATGTTTTCGTGCGGTTCAGAGCGCTCAGGGTCAAAGATGACCTTTGACAGATGCATCATCACATATGTAGCACATAAACGTACAATGAAAATACTTTAAGACCTAATACTGAAACCTAAGGGACGCATGATAAGACCTGCCTCCATTGCATCTTTATGGAACTAGACATGACGTGTTATAGGCTAGACGGCAGTTAAACAACGAAACCATCACACTGCTGTCAGAGAGGAATTCAAGTTGATAAGTTCGAATGTTCAAAAGTTTGTTAAGCTTAAAGGACTTAACTGCGGTGTCATCAGTCCCTAAACTTAAAAACTAAATACGAACTAACTTATACTAAAGACAGCACAAACATCCATGCCCAAGGGGAAATTCGAAACGGCCTCGCCCATCGTAGCATAGCGACTCAATGCGCTCGGCCGCCCCGCCGCGGCGATAAGTTTGGCAAGTGATATACAAGAGCAGAACAAAGTTTCGCTTCGAAGTGCAACACAGATTGGTATGGCAATCAGGCAGAACCACCGCGGGCGTTGAGGCAATTATCCCAGCGATGCAGCAGCTTAAAGATACTAGCGTAGTGAAACACAGTGTCTGCTGAGTGAGTAAGTCCGTGCTGCACATCCTTATCGGTTAGGGATTGTTGATCATTCAAGGTCTGTTCGAAGGGACCGAATGCATGATAATCACATGGAGAAAGATCCGGACTATATGAGTTGACGTAACTTCCGTATTATGACACTTCCGATATGAAGACGTGCGTTATCACGAAGCATACCTTGGCGCACCTTGGTGCAGACTGTGGTGTCGCACAAGTACAAAGTGCGCGCCACCTACTTTCGCAGCGCGCCGCCATGCACGCACGGCGCGGCGTTCTCACGACGACAGCCACGAGCGCCCTCTGCTGCAACTCCGCTCGTGGCCACCACTGAAGGATCGTCCACTTCGGACTGAGATAGCAACCAGTTAGGACCTTCGTAATCAGATAGGCACCTGTGTCGGTCACATTCCACTCGGCCACCGACACCTACGACAAGGCTGGGACACAAAAGCGGAGACGAAGTCGGGACACAAAACAGACTTGCAGCCCCATACACATTCCTCATTCTACGAAGGATATCAATAACAGCCCGTTGGTCCTGTTTGGACGCATTTGGCACTCATGCCGGGCACCATTCAGCGCGTGCTCGGTCGCAATATGTATGTTGTGCGTTCTTCCACAGGGTCGGAGCTGCGGCGCCACGCAAACCAATTGCGTCTGCATAGGCCGCGCGATCCTGTCTCCGGTTTCTTGATTCCAGACCCAGTTCACCGCCAGGGAGCACAACCACATCGTTCGTCCCCGGACTACGAGATCGTCCCGATGGAGATCGACGCGACGCCGCCGCTGTCGCCGCCGCAGATGACAGCGTCACCGAGAGGGACTCCGGGACCGTGCGTGCCGCCGCCGCCTGGGCCACGCACCTCAGACGAAGATGACCTGCTCCCTCTGGGCGGGGGAGTGCGCCCTTCCCCAGGTTTCGGTGGGTTCCCTGGAGAATCGCAAGGCGGATGCCGGGGCGCGGACGGCGTCTCGATCCCAGCCTCAGCTACGACGCCCGTCCCACCAGTAACGCCCCCGCCCAGGCCCTCCTCCCAGTGCCGTCGCCGTGGCCCTCAGCCCTACGCCACGACGGCGCGGCGGTTTGGGGGGGAGGGGTGTGGTGTCGCACAAGTACAAAGTGCGTGCCACCTACTTTCGCCGCGCGCCGCCATGCACGCACGGCGCGGCGTTCTCACGACGACAGCCACGAGCGCCCTCTGCTGCAACTCCGCTCATGGCCACCACTGAAGGATCGTCCACTTCGGACTGAGATAGCAACCAGTTAGGACCTTCGTAATCAGATAGGCACCAGTGAAGACTTTGCTATCGTACAGGCACTAGGCAGGCCTCTAACAACTATGTATCAACATTCTGCAGTACTATGTAAAAGTTAAGTATTGTTACATTCTGTGCAATATATATCTTTCTAATTTACTCTAGTGTTTATAGTTTCTGGCTGCTCCCCTCCGTACCTGCACCAGCGTGCTCTCTTTATTCCTGTGTCGGTCACATTCCACTCGACCACCGACACCTACGACAAGGCTGGGACAGAAAAGTGGCGACGAAGTCGGGACACAAAAGTGGCGACGAGGAGTGATAGAACCTTGGACCAGCCTGCTTGCAGCAGCCAGACAGCAGCAGTCCGGAGCACGCAGAAATTGCTCCCGCCCACCCACCCTTATAAGAATTTTGGGGGAACATTTTCAGTTACGTGTTTTGTGGTCTTTTTTGTTGCAGAGCGTCCTCTTTCATATTGCATTTGTGTTTTGTTATAATTTACTTGTATATGCGGCTCCTAATTGGTCAGCATGGCCACTACCCCGAACCCAAACGTAATGGAAATTATTCAGTTACAGACGGCGCAAATCACTCAACTACTGCAGGCCGTGTCGCAGTTGACGACACAGGCTGCTCACCAACAACAACAGTCGTCACATCAGCAGCCCACACCTGCCGCTGTACCGCTCCCTACATTCCGCCAGTACAACGAACGTGAGGAAGAATGGAGCGACTACTTCGCACAGTTTCAAGAACTCGTCGCGGCTCATCAAATTACAGGTCAGAGAGTGAAGAACCTTTTCTTATCGATTGTGGGCCCCCAGACCTTCGTACTATTGCAAAAACTTTTCCCTCTCGCATCTCCTCGTGATGTAGACTTTGAACAAATTGTAGATGCACTGAACGCTCATTATGAGAGAAAAGTTCTTGTAACCGCTGCACGATACCGATTTTTCAGACTTAAAAAATTACCGCAGCAGTCACACCAAGAGTGGATTACGGAATTGAAGGGCTTAACCCGCCAATGTAAATTTACTTGCTCTTATGGACTTTCGTATAGTGACGTGATGTTGAGGGATGCGATTACGCAGAATATTCAGGACCCCAAAATTAGAGCAGCAATTCTGAAACAGTCTGACCCCTCATTAGACAGTGTACTGCAGCTTATAGAAGCGCATGATACGTTTGACTTAGCTGATGTAGAAATGCAAAGCCATAGTGTAAATTCAGTGCGCTGCAACGGATGCTTTCCTAGCCGTAGTTCTCAGTATAGTACTAGTGATTCTTATTTTTCTACAGGCCGTGCTGAACAGACAGTGAACAGTAGCCAGTGTAAAAGTGCGATGCAAAGGTCGCCCCGTAGTGTTAGACACAGTAATTTGAATAACGGGCGCCAACGCTCATTTCAAAAAAATGTACAGTCTTAGACAAAAAAATTGATCGCCGGCCGGCCGACGCAGAGGCTAAGTCCGAGTCGGTCGCGCAGTGTGGACAATAAACTCGATCGCCCGTCAGAATTCTAAGTCCGGCGATATGCACGATTTGGCAATACTGTAGAATGCGGTACTATCAGGAGGAAGTGTTACTTCCTTCTCAACGCAGAGCAATACTGTATGAGCGCGTGGTCTCGTGGTAAAAGTCGCGTTTACAAGCGGGTATGTAAGCAGTCGCGAGATCGAGTCCAACAACCTCCAATTATTTTTATTTTAAACTGCATATCCGCTATCTTTGTTATCAGTGTGGAAGAAACTCAAATTTAACAGCGAAAACTCCCAGAAATAGTTACACGAAAGAGCTCGCTGCTGCATCAATACTGAACTGTTTACTCTCGGGAGTAGTGGGCTGCGGCTACGGCGACGCGCCAGCGGCCGCATCGCGGCTGCCGCCTGCGGACTCAGTGACAGCGGCGCGCCGCTCTGTGTCTAGTTACCGGCTGTTATATCCTCACTTCAAGTTCTAGTACTTATTTACCGCTGCGCATTGAATTATTCTGGCTGATATATATAAACATAATCTAAACGTCGTAAAGTGGAATCGGTATAAAGTGTCATAGGAGTGACTATTACCACATTTTTCTTGAACGTTATCAGGCCGCTCAATCAGGATTCCTACTCACGACTGTTACTAGTGACGAGTTATGATGCTCTCATCTTAAGAGAAAAATAATCACTGAGAGAATATAGCAAGTAACCACAAGAGGTTTCTTGTTGTTTTCGATGTGGATTCGTGCAACTCCTGTTACGAAAACAGCTAAAAAAATTCTCCTACAATGAGACCCGAACCACGACCACAGCCACCTCTCAGTGGCAGACTACTACTTTACCTCAGAGCTAGCGAGCAGCTATGTACGCCAGCTCTTTCCATCTGCCACATACATCACTAGAACATATAACTCGCAACGTAAGAGACGAGATTAGTTGGAATTCCATCGTGTAAACAATTTTCTGGACCCAAAAGCATGAAATAATAGCCTTCTTTTGCCTCTTCTTTCAGATAAAAAGATGATAGAAGATTTTGAAATGTGGTGCTACAGAAAATTAGATGGGTAGATCACGTAACTAATGAGGAGGTGCTTAACCGAATCGGGGCGAAAAGGAGTTTGTGGCATATCCTGACTAAGAGAAGGGATAAATTGGTTGGACACATTCTGAGACATCAATGAATTGTCAACTTAACATGAGAAGAAAGCGTGTGGATTAAAAATCGTAGAGAGAGACCGAGCGACGAATATAGCAAACATATTCAAAAGGATGTAGGTTGCCGAACGTATTCTTAGATGAAGAGACTTGCACAGGACAGGGTAGCATGGAGAGCTGCATCAAACCAGTCTGCGTACTGAAGACCACAATAACAACATGTAATATATTCAGGAAATGCGTAGCTAAAAACATCCTGAGCTAGAATGCGACATGGAGTCAGAATTCCAAAGGAATGGGTCAAGAAATTTCGGAGATTAACGGCTATACGCCTAACATTTCTATATATAGACGTGGGGACATAAGAAGGGAAGTACAACCGTCCCCTCCTTTCATCGGTGAATGTAGCTGCGTATGTGTTCATTCATTACAGACTCACAGTTGCCACAACGCTTTACATAATTAACGCAACTGTCAGATCACTCAGACACAGGAGATGAACTGTAATAAAATTGACGTTGCCTTCCGAGCCATATTCGTCCAAAAATTGAAAATTACTTAAATCAGATCCCGCAGTTACACTTGGATAATTCCTATGCGTTTAATTTGATAGTCGAAAATGTTCATTAGTGTGGAACTGCCTGGAATTTATTTAGAACTAAGTCAAGAATGTAGGCATTCTGAAACAAAAATTCTAATCTGTAAGGCGCTTCTCACGTTTAGCGGAAAAGCATCAGCAGCAATTATATTGTAACCATCGCTAATGTTGGACAGTAGAATTTCTATATCAGAACAGAAGGGGTGCTTAGAGAGCGACACAGCGTTACGCTGTCTACCGGCTTTACAATGTGGTAGTCCTGGTGGGGTTAATCTAGCGCTGACATCGTAGGTGTAGGTGGCGTCTTCTCTCCTTATGACCAGCAGACCATCAAGAGCATGCAGAGAATGGAACCAAGAACCCTTAACATTTGAAAGATAACACTCGTTTGTCTGCTCCATTCCAATATACGATACACCTGTCTGAATAGGAATAAGAAGAGACAAAGTTAAATCGTATGGTAAATAATGAATTCTGCAAATAATTGCTTAGGAAAATTACCGTCTGCTACGCAATTGAAATGCCAGCCATCACACAAGAATCCTACGAAACACCTGAGTGTGCAATCGTCAGATGACTTATAGAATTCGGCACACTTGCCAGTTACTACTATAATATTGTTTATCTGTCAGCAACGAATTTATGTCAGTCATTGAACTGCACTTTGGTTGGTAGATCTGTAAGGGTTTTTTTTTTTCAGAATAAAAGTACAATAGCCACTCCAAAAAAGCTGACAACGAGAAGCACATAGGGTAGGTATGAATTTGGATACAGTGTCATATTTTATTTAACATCTCCGGTTGAAATTCTCATTGTCAGGGAAGGTTGTGAATTATGTTATGGTGGACTGCAAAAATCGTTTTTCACTTCCAAAACGAGGTAACAGACTACTGCAAAGCAGAAAACAGAAGAAAGGAAAATATAATCGCTGCCAAAAAGACACGGTCATATTGTATTTCACTGCTATTGGTTGGCATATTATATGTTTGGTTATGTGTGTGTGTGGTACCAGAATGTGGATGCTTTTTCACCCACTGCTGAGAAACTCTTTCACGGGCAGAAAATAAGTCCTACAATCCGACTTAGTTGAGCGTCAAGAACCAGTAGCGCAAGGATAGTCTCTACAAGATCTGTCTGCCTGTCCGACTCAGAAGCACTCTATGGAAGATGAGCTCAACGATCAGCTAGTTGAACGTATTGCAATTTCGGAAAGTCTCTGTTTTGAGCGCAGTGCAAGTTCGAGAACTCTTTGGCACTGGCGTGATCGCCGAGTTACTTCCGGGATGGCACAGAAACATGATAAATTCACTTAATATTTATTTGTCTGTTTGGTTGAATAGTCTCAGTTACTTTCTTTAACGGTGCGACATCGGCGCATTACTTTCTATTACAAATGCAAGGAGGTCATACCATGGAGAAATTGGCGATTAGCTGTAGCCACCAGTGGAACAAGCAGGAAGTGAGACGTAGCAGCGCGTCAGTATCCCTGAGATGACATGTCTACTTAAGCGAGGGCTGCTTTGGGTCATGGTTCCAGTTCCTCTGTTTGATCAGAATTTTAATCCTATTTTGATAGGGCTACCAGCCTTTTAAGAAGATAACATAAAGGCTACAGAATAAGTCACTAATAACTGCATTATACTTTAAGAGTGAGCTAACGACGTCAATGCAAAAACGCAATAATTAGGATTTTGTTGCTTTGAAATTGAGTCTGTAATACTCCTGCTCCCAACTTTTGAATACTGTCTGACCAGTGACAACGTCGCACGTTGATCAACTCATCATAGTCCATGACTTACGTAAGTTATAAGAGTCTTCCTTCATGTGTAAAATCATGAATACCGGAAATATCTTTCTTGAAACGGAAAATCTCTTTTGTTAGGTGATTTGCACAAAAGTACTCGCACCATTCATACGTTTCGAGCTGTCTCCACTGCTGTCATACCTATGTGAGACCCAATGACAACATGATTTGAAAAACTTGAAGCATATTGAATATTATTTGCATAAATAGCCAAGGCGATTCTCCCATCTCGCTCGTCCAGAGGAGTGACCACATCTGCAATTTTTAGTTGTCTTTTTTAAGGGAGGGAAACTGAGATCAAGCTTACCAGTCAACTAAGAACAAAAACTATCCAACGAACGCAAAGAATAGCTCTACTAGGGAAAAGAAAGCAGGATTCCAGTCCCGCTGCGGCACAAATTTTCAATATTGCCGCTGTCTACCTGAATTCACTTTCCTACAACTAGCGAGAAGTTTAAAGAATTCGATTAATAAAAGTTTGTCGTAAAGCCCCTTTAATCAGTCTCAAACAACGAATATCACACGGAAAGTGATTGTCAACTCGGTAATAATAGACGAAGTTCCAGGACCTGTAATACTAATGAAATATTCGCATGTTTTATCCCTTCTTTAGTGACAGTGACATGGACCAAAACAAAAGTAGGGCCTAAGTAATGCATTTCTGTGAAATCCATAAATTTGTATTGCAGTGGATTGTAGGTGAAGAAAGTATTTTTCATGTTCTTCCGATGGAGTTTGTAAACTTCCATTAACTGTTATTTCATTTTTATTTTTTGGCATATAGACGCTTTTTATTCGCTTATTTCCACCATTTTTTGGTTTGTGGAACTGAAATGGACACCTCAGATATTCATCCAAATGACTATAAGTATTTACGTTGAGTATTCATCTTCAGAACAATAGCAGAATACTGTCGGGAAAAAAGACATCAACAACTCCATTAATGTATATATAAACCTGTATTTTGTTTCATAATTTATTAGACATCTACAGTGGGTAGGTGATGAAGAGCAGGAAGTGGACGTGAACTAGAAGTGATGCACTCATGCTTGTTGAACACTTTCAGTAAGTAATAACACTGTTGTGAAAGGAATGAAATCATTCATAGGAAAATCAAGTCATAGAAATTTAGCCGCGCATAATTGGCAACATTTGGGTGTGTGTTACATGCAGGAGTGTCGATCCTGTTCACCAACAATTGAGCAATTCTTTCACAAACAGAACTTAATCTGGAATATATTCCGACATAGTGACAATTTGGCGTTACCCATTGGAAACATAAAAAGAGTCACTGCAATTTCTATAACCATCTTATCAACTGTGTCATCATATTACGGGCGGGAAAAAAAAAAAAAAAAAAAAAAAAAAAAAAAAAAAAACACACACACTGTTCAACTGCTGCATACAATATCAGCACGATTCTCGGCTTCGTTAACCCATAGTTATTTTGAATATGTGGTTCACTCTGCCCTGAATGTTCTGCATAGTCAAAAGGTTTTCAATATATCTGCCGTTCGAATTTGTTAGGGGCTATAATGGGACTCTAACCAACAGGAGATACGTTTCATTTTTGCAATATTTGTAGACTGGATGACAGTTTGGCTTAAAGATAAATTAATCTATACATTACTGTTCCCAATTATATGTTTGGATAACAGAAGCTCTTCTTATTTTGAACTCCTGTTACTAAGCCTTCCCAGAAATGTTCACATCTTAAAAACAATGCTGCATTGATTTCGCATGCTTGCCTCTCTTCGTTCGTTTGTGCCACTGACAGCTACATCAAGAAAGATATTTTCTGAGTCTATAATTGTAAGGAAAACTGACGCACACATCTAATGTTTTCAGTATAATCAATGGAAATGCTCGTAGAAGTGTGAAACAGCACTGGTGAATGACGTTTGTTGTTATTACGCTTAAGACAGAATACGCAAATAATTGAGACACTTATTACTATATTAGCGGTCAGTGCATGTGTATATTTTTATTAGTGACAACGATCGACTCATTAAAGCTAGTTACGGAATTGCGAGCAGGGATCATTGACATATACTGTAGGTGTTCGGATCCCCAGCAGGCGCGCGAGGCGCGAGCTAAGTCTCTGTCGAGCTCGCTTGGCAATCACCTCGGCTCTTAATCTTCCTGTTGATAGTATGACTAAAGCATGGCAACATTGCAGTGTAAGTCTGTCAACGCTGGTACCGAGGTCTTACTTCCTGGTTGGCACAGAACTATGCTCATAAATTCACTTGATGTTTCCTGTAATTTCCATTGAATAATCTGACTGGTTTCTCAGTCGAGAGGCAAAAGAAGGCTATTATTTCATGCTTTTGGGTCCAGAAAATTGTTTACACGGTGGAATTCCAACTAATCTCGTCTCTTACGTTGCGAGTTATATGTTCTAGTGATGTATGTGGCAGATGGAAAGAGCTGGCGTACATAGCTGCTCGCTAGCTCTGAGGTAAAGTAGTAGTCTGCCACGGAGAGGTGGCTGTGGTCGTGGTTCGGGTCTCATTGTAGGAGAATTTTTTTAGCTGTTTTCGTAACAGGAGTTGCACGAATCCACATGGAAAACAACAAGAAACCTCTTGTGGTTACTTGCTATATTCTCTCAGATTAAGGGAATGTCTGACAACGTTCTGGTAGTTAACCAAATTTGTCCCTGTAGAATCGAACTGATTCCAAGCTAATTATGACGCCAATCGATGTTCGACGTGTATTTTCGTCTGGAAATAATTTTTGTCGAAGGTTATTCGAGGAGGGGCAGGGAAGATAAACATTTGAGAACATGTGATCGAAAGAGTAGGTGAGGAGTGGGTGACTCCCAAAGCACACTATTCGATGTTTTGTGTGCGAAATCAACGGGAATTATTATGGTGTAGTACTAACACATGATGTAATCTTTTTGGTCGTTTGTCCTTAGAGTGTCTCAGTTGTTTGCAAAATTTGGGCGCACCCTGGATTAGTGGTTGCACTTTGCTGAGTATAAAAATCTTTTAGTACTCAGTGATTATTTTTCTCTTAAGATGAGAGCATCTTAACTCGTCACTAGTAACAGTCGTGAGTAGGAATCCTGATTGAGCGGCCTGATAACGTTCAAGAAAAATGTGGTAATAGTCACTCCTATGACACTTTATACCGATTCCACTTTACGACGTTTAGATTATGTTTATATATATATATATATATATATATATATATATATATCAGTCAGAATAATTCAATGCGCAGCGGTAAATAAGTACTAGAACTTGAAGTGAGGATATAACAGCCGGTAACTAGACACAGGCGGCAGCCGCGGTGCGGCCGCTGGCGCGTCGCCGTAGCCGCGGCCCACTACTCCCGAGAGTAAACAGTTCAGTTTTGATGCAGCAGCGAGCTCTTTCGTAACTATTTCTGGGAGTTTTCGCTGTTAAATTTGAGTTTCTTCCACACTGATAACAAAGATAGCGGATATGCGGTTTAAAATTAAAATAATTGGAGGTTGTTGGACTCGATCTCGCGACTGCTTACATACACGCTTGCAAACGCGACTTTTACCACGAGACCACGCGCTCATACAGTATTGCTCTGCATTGAGAAGGAAGTAACACTTCCTCCTGATAGTACCACATTCTACAGTGTTGCCAAATCGTGCATATCGCCGGACTTAGAATTCTGACGGGCGATCGAGTTTATTGTCCACACTGCGCGACCGACTCGGACTTAGCCTCTGCGTCGGCCGGCCGGCGATCAATTTTTTTGTCTAAGACTGTACGTAAATCTTGCCCCCAGTGTGTGTCTCGCCACAAGCGTGCTCATTGCCCTAGTCGCAACGCAACCAGTTATCAATGTGGCAAATCAGGACATGTACAGTCTGTGTGTATGCAAATTAAAAACTCAAAGAACGGTACCGTTAGAAACAGTGCTTCGCAGAGTGCGAGAACAGTTCATTCTATAAATGTTATACAGGCTGTAGAATTGAACAGTGCTTTCCTTGGATCTCAATTGCAAGAAAGTAGTTCTGCGCCTATGGCAAAACTATATAGTGCACCACGTAGCAAACGCCGACGAGCGCGTAAAACAGTGCAACGGGAAAGGGTTCGGGACAAGCAAAGTGACAATGAACAGTGCATTCCTGTAGTGAAATTAGTGCCTTCTGCAACTGCTCCTTGTAATAGTGCCCAGTACTGTGTAGCTAGTGACAGTAGACATCAAGTAGCTACTAAAAAGTGTAGTGCAGTACTTAGTAAATCTGGAGTAGCTTCGCAGGCTTGCGCGGACGCCGATCCAGCGGTAGTGTCATCTAGTGACGGTGTTGTTAATCCGCTGCGTGCCGAGTCTGCGCCGCTTCCTTCACTACACGGCCCGCGCAAGCGCAGTAAACAAACCGTAGCAGACGTTGCCCACATTCGCGAACCTGTCGAGCGCCGCAAGCAAAAACTTTTTGTGAATCTTTCCATTGACAATAAGACTGTGCAATTTCAGCTCGACACTGGTTCCGCTGTTACCTTAATTAATAAAGATACTTATGAACTTCTGGGTTCGCCAAAATTGTCGCCGTCACAGCAAGTGTTAACAGCTTATACAGGTCAAAATATTCCCGTGCTAGGAACGTGTGGCCTGCCCGCCTCTTTTCAAGGTGTAACGAAAACAGTTGCTTTTGTAGTTCTTCAGGCCAAATCTACACAGAACATTTTTGGACTAGATGCTTTTGACTTGTTTGATTTATCAATTCAAAGAGATGTGCTTCAAATTTCGTCAATAGTGCCTCAGGATAAAATCAATGCATTGTGTGACAAATATAGTGACTTGTTTTCGCCGGAACTAGGTTGTGCAAAAGACTTCGTGGCACATGTAACTTTAAAAGAATCTGCAGTTCCAAAATTTCGTAAAGCTAGACCAGTGCCTATCGCCTTGCGTGATACAGTTGCCGAAGAACTTAAACGTTGGCAAGATAGTGGGGTGATTTCTCCTGTTTCTGCGAGTCAGTGGGCCTCGCCTTTAGTAATTATACCCAAGCCGTCAGGACACCTTCGTCTCTGTGCGGACTTCAAATCAACAGTGAACGGTCAAACAATTGTTGACACTTATCCCCTGCCCAGACCTAAGGAACTGATGGACAAATTAGGACAGTCTCGTTTCTTTTCTAAGATTGATTTAGCAGAGGCATACTTACAGATTCCACTTGATGACGAGTCAAAAAAGTTTTTCGTCATTAATACTCACATGGGCCTTTTTCAATTTCAACGCCTACCCTTTGGCAGTTCTTCCGCCCCTGCTATTTTTCAGCGTTTTTTGGAACAGCTGACAGTTTCGGTACCTTGTTGCTCGAACTATTTAGATTATATTGTGGTATCCGGACGTACAGTTGAAGAACATTTAGCAAACCTGGAGTGCCTTTTCAAAGTTTTGACTGCAGCAGGTCTACGTTGCAATAAAGCAAAGTGTTCCTTTTTTCAAACTGAAATAGAGTACCTAGGCCATGTGATTAATGCCCAAGGAATTCATCCCTTACAGTCACATCTTAGAGCAATCAAAGACTTGCATCCTCCTAAGAATGTGCATGAATTGCAAGCAGTAATGGGAAAGCTGAACTATTATTTCAGGTTTATTCCCAATGCCTCTCAGATTGCAGCTCCACTGCATCACTTACGTAGGAAGAATGTTCCTTTTGTATGGTCTAAAGATTGCCAGGTTGCCTTTGACAAATTAAAGTCTGCACTACTCAGTGATGCATGTTTGATTCCCTTTGACCCACAGAAGCCTGTAGTGTTAGCAGTTGACGCCTCGTCGTACGGTCTGGGTGCCGTTCTGTCGCATCGTATTGGATGTCACGATCGTCCTATTGCCTTTGCATCCAAGCTACTGACGCCGACGCAACAGAATTACAGTCAGATAGAAAAGGAGGCCTTAGCAATCATTTACGGCGTCACAAAGTTCCATCATTATCTCTATGGCTGAAAATTCTATTTGTTGACTGACCACAAGCCTCTCACGTCGTTGTTCTCACCCACAAAGCCGATTCCGCCACGTACGGCACAAAAGCTTCAGAGATGGTCCTTGATATTGTCTAATTATCAGTATGAGATTTTGTACCGACCTGCCACTAAACATGCTAACGCGGACACACTTTCCCGACTTCCGGTTGGCCGGGATGTATCATTTGATTCTTCAGAAATGGCATGTTGTCAGATAGACTCCAGAGATGCTTCCGCTGTCGCAGACTTTCCTTTGAACTCTCGTCGGGTTGCACAGGAAACAGCTGCGGATGCAGACCTAAGTGTGGTGGCCTACCAGAACCAAAGACATTGATCGGCCTCTGGTTCGACGTTATTTTGCACAACGTCATGCATTATCTTTAAGTCAGGGTGTTCTGTTGTTGCATACCGACAACGACCAAGCAAGAGTGATTGTTCCTCGTTCCCTGCAACGAGAAGTATTACGCCTCCTGCATAAAGGACATTGGGGTATTGTTAGGACAAAGCAATTGGCCAGACTCATTGTACCTGGGTTGGTATGGACGCTCAGATAGAGAGCATGACGTCACAGTGTGCTGTTTGTGCGGAGCATCAGGCGGCTCCTCCGCAACGTTTCTCAGACTGGCCACGCCCCAAGGGACCATGGCAACGTTTACATATTGACTTTGCCGGACCTTTCTGGAATACGCGCTGGTTAATTGTTGTAGACGCTTTCAGCAAGTTTCCTTTTGTGATTGCCGTGAACTCAACAACAGCTTCTAGTACAATCGGTGCCTTAACATCAGTGTTTGGCATCGAAGGCTTGCCTGAAACTATCGTCAGTGACAATGGACCTCAGTTTGTTAGTGCGGAATTTCAACAGTTTTGTCGTGTGAATGGCATTCAGCATATCACCACCGCACCTTTTCACCCTCAGTCCAATGGTGAAGCAGAACGTTTCGTTCGAACATTCAAGTCTCACATGGAGAAGATGAAAGGTCAGCACTCCAGGCAGCAAGCTCTTCAAATTTTCCTATCTACGTATCGGTGCATGCCACGTGACGGCCCGTCTCCTGCCGAGCTGCTACACGGCCGCCGTCACCGCACTCTCCTTCACCTGCTGCAGCCTCCCACGCACCGAGTCGGTTCGTATGGCGCTACGCGTTTTCAGGTTTCCACGCCGGTGCTGTACAGGGTGTTTGCTGGCAACAAGAAGACATGGTTGCCGGGCACCATTCAGCGCGTGCTCGGTCGCAATATGTATGTTGTGCGTTCTTCCACAGGGTCGGAGCTGCGGCGCCACGCAAACCAATTGCGTCTGCATAGGCCGCGCGATCCTGTCTCCGGTATCTTGATTCCAGACCCAGTTCACCGCCAGGGAGCACAACCACATCGTTCGTCCCCGGACTACGAGATCGTCCCGATGGAGATCGACGCGACGCCGCCGCTGTCGCCGCCGCAGATGACAGCGTCACCGAGAGGGACTCCGGGACCGTGCGTGCCGCCGCCGCCTGGGCCACGCACCTCAGACGAAGATGACCTGCTCCCTCTGGGCGGGGGGGTGCGCCCTTCCCCAGGTTTCGGTGGGTTCCCTGGAGGATCGCAAGGCGGATGCCGGGGCGCGGACGGCGTCTCGATCCCAGCCTCAGCTACGACGCCCGTCCCACCAGTAACGCCCCCGCCCAGGCCCTCCTCCCAGTGCCGTCGCCGTGGCCCTCAGCCCTACGCCACGACGGCGCGGCGGTTTGGGGGGGAGGGGTGTGGTGGCGCACAAGTACAAAGTGCGTGCCACCTACTTTCGCCGCGCGCCGCCATGCACGCACGGCGCGGCGTTCTCACGACGACAGCCACGAGCGCCCTCTGCTGCAACTCCGCTCATGGCCACCACTGAAGGATCGTCCACTTCGGACTGAGATAGCAACCAGTTAGGACCTTCGTAATCAGATAGGCACCAGTGAAGACTTTGCTATCGTACAGGCACTAGGCAGGCCTCTAACAACTATGTATCAACATTCTGCAGTACTATGTAAAAGTTAAGTATTGTTACATTCTGTGCAATATATATCTTTCTAATTTACTCTAGTGTTTATAGTTTCTGGCTGCTCCCCTCCGTACCTGCACCAGCGTGCTCTCTTTATTCCTGTGTCGGTCACATTCCACTCGGCCACCGACACCTACGACAAGGCTGGGACACAAAAGCGGCGACGAAGTCGGGACACAAAACAGACTTGCAGCCCCATACACATTCCTCATTCTACGAAGGATATCAATAACAGCCCGTTGGTCCTGTTTGGACGCATTTGGCACTCATGTCGTCACATCTGACATTTCCGCATTTACCGCACGTACGTCGGAAAGACCCGAATGTCATGCTAATCTCTTCCCTACAAACTTAACTACCCGCATCAGACAACATACGCCGCGCAACGTCATCAACAGAACCTTTTTGATCGTCACTTATAAACGAAGGAGTTTGTAGTGTGAGAAACGTTGCTAAAGTCTACGAAGCATCTGATCTAACAACGGTTAGCTGCAGGTCACCCGCCGGTCGCAGTGGCCTAGCAGTCTGCGGCGCGCCAGTCACATTCTGCACGGCCGCTACGGTCGGGGGTTTGAATTCCCCTTCGGGCATGGATGTTTGTGTCGTCTTTAGTATAAGGTATAGTATAAGTAGTTAGTATAAGGTAGTTCATAAGTAGTTTGTAAGTTTAGGGACTGATGACCCCGTAGTTAAGTCCCTTAAACTTAACAAATATTTGAACATTTTTGAGAAGGTCACCCGTTACTTTTAGTAAAGCAGATTCTTGAAGGAAAAGCAGAAATTTAGGGTTTAACGTCCCATCTACAGGATGGTCATTAGAGACGGAGCAAAGCTCAGTTTGTTTTGGTGAGGACCGGAAGGTAAATCGGCCGTGCTCTTTCAAAAGACCGATGCCGGCATTTCTGTGGAGAAAACTTAATTGTATTCGTCCAGCAGGTTGTTTGTATATAACCACTGGAAATTAACTAACATACGACACAGGAAGCCAGCTTAGTATTACTTTTTTTCTGTGGTCGTAAGTCCAAAGACTGGTTTGACGCGTGAACCTAAATAATTAAACTCAATATCGGATTTCCCCACTCTTAAATTTCATGATTTTGAACATGGTCTGTCTGAAGCAGCAAATATATTAACGTAATTTACTGTGTGAGAAAAAATAACTGAACTTTTATGTAGATTTCGACTACCAGTGTGGGTGTCTTCATCAGAAATAAAACTACAACATGAGACGTTTACTCATAGAGCGAAGGGGGGGACCAAGGAGATAAAAGCGTCGCCGCGGTGGTGTGGCCGAGCGCTTTAAGGCCCTTCACGCGGAGCGTGCTGCCGATTGCCGTCGGAGGTTCGAGTTCTCCACTATTATTTTCTATCAATATAAATGATCTGACGGACAAACTGAGACTGTTTGCTGATGATGCTGTGGTGTACAGGAAGGTGTGGCCATTGAATGACTGTAGTAAAGTGCAGGATGACTTGGACCAAATTTCTAGGTGGTGTGGGGAGTGGCAGCTATCTCTAAATCTAGAAAAATTTAAGGAGACGCAGACGGGTAAGAGAAACAATCCCTTAATGTTCGAATACAGCATCTGCTTGACAGAGCCGCGTCAATTAAATATCTAGGCATAACGCTGCACATCGGTACGAAATGGAACGAGCATATAAGGACAGTCGTGGGAAAGGCGAATGGTCGTCTTCGCTTTATTGGAAGAATTTTGGGAAGATGTGACTTGTCAGTAAATGAGACCCCATCTTGAGTATTGCTCAAGTGTTTGGGATTCCCACCAGATCGGTGAAGATAAATTTGAATTGTTAACACATTGGATTCGCATTCAGAAACACGACGGTTCAAAATGTTTGGAAACCTAATAGATCAAACTGTTGGGTCATAGGTTCCCTAGACTTATGATGATAATGTCAAAACACACACAGAAACACACACACCAATGCCCGATGGAGGTCTCGAACAGAGCGGTCGCACAATCCGTAACATGACGCCCCAGACCCGCGGCCATTCCGAAATCCTCCTTCGGACATCCTGAATTAAGTGTTCTGTGATTTTCCAAAATCAATTTAGCAAATGCTGGGATGATTCCTTTCAAGGAGCACGCTGTCGACGGGACAATAAACCCTAATCTTCTTTCCTCTCTTCCATGTTGGAAAAACGTTCCATTTTTACACAGCAAATACAGGAAACGAATTTATACTCGTTGTTTACTGTAGACAACAAGCTGATCCTGAAATGCTTTAGCATGACTGCACTGTCCTTTAAGTTGCCCAAATACCAATGCGGCCTTGGGCAGAATTTCCAGCTATCTCCGCAGTGGACAAAGTCTGTTCATAAAATTCCGGAACTTTGTCCACAAAATTTTTCTACGCTCACTTTTTCCTTATTCTGCGTGGTCTCTTTGGAAATAGCTTCCTCCATAACCGACACAGCGCTCCCAACGCTGTTTCAACTCCCTGGAGCAGTCTTGATACGCCCTTTGCTGGATCGCGAGCTCCGCCATTTGCAAATTTTCATTCATCTGTCTACCAGTGCAAATTTTCGTCCTGTCAACGGGGTTTTCAACTTTCGAAACAAGAATAACGTCTCTTTCTCATTTGCACGATCCAAAAGTTCTTCACAGATTGCAAAGCGATGGTCTTTTGGTCTTGACGCATGACCCATGGGACGATTTTGGCGGCAACACGATGCATTCCAAGATGCTGTGTAAGGATTTCATGACGTATTCCAACTGAAATGTTACATTCTTCTGCCATCTCTCGGACAGTCAGCCTTTAATTGGCACGTAAAATTTGTTGAGGTTCTTGTGTCCGTCGTCGGCAGACGTCGAAGGGCGACCTAGACGATGCTCATACTTCATTTCCTGCGGTCATTTTTAAACCGTGTGATCCATTTGCAACACCGAGTACAGCTTTAACAGTCAGCACCTAGGGCTCGTTGCAATTTTTTCCTGAGTTTCAAGCGAATTTTAATGCAGACGCGTTACTGTTCTAACTCTGCCATCTCGCGGTTCGCAAATTGTTCTACTCAATACAACACAAACATATAATAATGAAACTTTCTGCAGTTACACATTCAAAACAGCTGTGTGCAGGGATACCAACTGCATTTCGTTCCAACACTCCATTGGCGTGAAATTAGGAATGTTTCGGGGTGGTTTTTTTTTTTTTTTTTTTTTTTTTTTGAACTAGCGTAGTGTGATACCCAGACTAATATTGGAAATAGAATAAAAACTTCTGAGTGGCATTACTTTTCAACCCCCTCCCCGCATTTAGCAGTCCCGGTCCATAGGATTTCATTGCCATCGACCTTTAGCTGTCAGGACCGAGGATGCTTCTTCTGAAGCTGCAGTGTTTGCGCCCATTCTTTTAAATAGGGAAATAAAGAAGCAAACGAGTCTCTTCCTTTGTTTTGCAAAGTGTGTTCAAGGGACAGAAAAGTAGTTGAACAGGAATGGAAGATTAGAGCCCTTGAGGCTGAACTGGATAATGCCAGGGTGTAACTTACGAGGTTAAGGGGGCAGAAGGGTGAGCAGGGGTGGGAAGTGGTAGCAGGAAACAGGGGCCACAGAGAGAGCATAGTTCCTGACAGCTTCACAATTGGCACAACCAACAGATTTGCCTTGCTACCACAGTTAAGTAAGGAAGAAGCTCCTTTAGAAGTAGGTGTAGTTAAGAAACAACAGACTTTCACTAGGAAACCAATGGTTTAAAAAAAAGTAGATTGTAGGAGGAAAGTTTTGTTGTTAAGAAGTAGCCATGGAAGAGGTGTGGGCTAGATTTTGCAGGGAAAACTAGGTGACAGTTACCAGGTCACAAACATTATCAAGCACAGTGCGGGTCTTAGCCAGGATAGAGGTTCTTTGTGCAAGGGTTTCACAAAACGGGATCATGTTGTGATAGTGGGTGGGGTGGGAAACATTGATAGGGATCAGGGCTACAGTATTGAGTGTGACCTGGTTAAAATAACTTCTGCAACGGCCCAGATAAATTTCATATTCACAGAATATATGACATCAACTGCGATTGGGCAAAGCTGAAGATGAGTAATTCAGCTTTCTCTGTTGGACTTTTCAAAATCAGACAAAAATATTTAAAGCAGTCGAACATTACACTCGATGAAATAGAGGAAGATTGAAAAGTTGTCTTTCACGTAGGCCTTTCAATTCGCAATTTGGTAATTACAGTCTAATTTGGCGTCAGTAATAGTGTAATCACGAGTACGGAACAATGAAGTGCAGTATTAAGAAATTTGGGACTGCTTGAGTTGTGGCCACAGTACGAGCAGGAAGGAAATAGTTTCCAGTAACGTGGTACATTTGAAAGCTGTCTGCTTAGTGAAGTTGCAAATGGCGAACCAGTGAACTTAACGCGTGCTGTGTGTTTCCCAAAGAGTGACCCAGCATATAAAAACTGAGCCTTTGAGCTGCAGGGAAACGAGGCCCATCCATTTCATTTATATATCTGTATCTACATAAATACTCTGCACCTCTCATTAAAGTGCATGGCAGAGGGTTCAACGAACCGCTTTTATGATATTTCTCTGCAGTTCTATTCTCTATTAGCGCGAAAGTAGAAGGAACACCTAAATGCCGCTCGGTCTGGAGTGCTACGTTACGGATCACGCGGCCTCCCGCGTCGAAGGTTCGAATCCTCCCTTGCGCATCGATGTGTGTGCTGTCCTAGGTTAGTTTAACTTAGTTTAAGTAGTTTGTAAGACAAGGGGCTGATGACCAACATACTTTGGTCCCGTAGGATTACAAACATTTGAATTTTTTTAACACCTAAATCTTTCCGTTTTCGATATGATTTCTCTTATTTTATTGTGATGACCAAGAGAGCCACTCAGATTGTCTCCTAAATCTAATATATAAAAATTAATGTTTTTGTGTTCGTATTTTATGCGCGGCAGTACCGCTCAACCGATTGTGATGAAACTTTGTCAACATATTGCTTGCAGTTTCGCGATGGTCATAGGCATCATTAAAAGACTGTATGACAAATAGTCCCCAACCGCTGCGTACTACTATTACAACTATTGTCTGATTTTTGCAAAAGATGTATATAACTTTTTGTTCCCTGTATTTTACCCTTGCAACTTTCAGAATTTAAAAGAGTGTATTCCAGTCAGCACTGTCAAAAGCTTTCCTCATAACTATGAGAGTATCGTTTTGCGTGTTCCTTTATTTTTCCGTTAACCAAAAATATCTTCCCCGAAATTTCATTCTATCAGTATTTTCATTCGTCTACAAATAATTATTTTTAGTATTTTGCAACCATTATTTATTCAACTTATAGTTCTGTAATTTTTAGAATTGTCTGCACTTGCTTTCTTTGGAATTATTATATAAATCTTGAAGATTGAGGGTATTTTCCCTGTCTCATAATTTTTGCACACAAGATGGAACAGTTTGTTAACAACTGCCTCTTCCAACGATGGCAGCAGTTCAGAGGGGATATCATCTACTACAGGGTCCTTGTCTCGAGACTCAATTAGTGCTCTATCAATTTCTTCTCGCAGTATCATGTCTTCTATCTCATCTTCGTCTACTTCCTCTTCCCTTTCTACAATACTGCCTTCATTTCCTCAATAAACTCCTTCCACTTTCTAGCTTCGTACTGGTTTTCCTCCCATGCCTAACATTAAATATCGCAACTCTCCCCGTTACGTTGTATCTTTCATTGGAGAAACATTAAGGAGCAACACGCTCACAATGACAAATTCTGTCAGAGTGAAACATACTTAAATCTCGTGGATCATCATTAATCAGTAAGTTATATACTACAGCTGAGTATAATTATAATCTTTGAGTCGTGTAAAAGAGTATTTTCTTTGCATATTTTTTTTCTGTCCGCTTTTGCGCGAAAGAAGTTAACTAAAAGGCGAACGTATGCATCGGAGAAAGCGAGAGAGGAAAGCGATGAGCACCAGAAAAAAAGTGACAGAGCGACTGGCAGGCGACCTGTTTCACAGGGGAACGCCTCGTCCAGAGTGCGTCCGCCTCCGCCTCCTCTACCGCCTTAATACGCTTCCGTCACGCTACACAGACCGTGAAATGGTTTTGTTCGTGGTATTTCCAGCGGAGTAAAGAAAACTACTTCTTTCATGCATGCAAAGTTAAATGACTTCAAGCTATCCGAGCTTCCGGTCAAACTGCTTTATCCCGTCATGTGCCTTTACACGGAACAAGGATTAGAAAATTACTCGATGAGTAATGCGCAAAATTGTCTAAATATGTGCTGACCATTTCTACCTGCTCTCATACTTTCTTTGTTTCAGAATCCATATCTAAGGTTTTTGTGTGTACTGTAACTATCGATAGAGTTTCCTCCATAAGCACCCACTGCAACCCACTTGCGGTTATGGATGTAGATAGCAGTTGACCAAACTTACAACTTACTTAAACTAACTTTCACTAAGGGCAATATATATATAACTACTTCAAAAAAAATATCGCGTAATTTTCCGTACATGTTTCGTATGTAAAAACAAAACATATTTCTACAAAAGAAAAGGTTTTTTTGGGGGCTGGAGGGGGTCATGACCCCCATGACCCTCCCGTTGGATCCGCCACTGCCTGTATAAAACATACACACACACACACACACACACACACACACGTGTGTGTGTTATACAGGTAGTGGCGGATCCAAGGGGAGGGTCATGGGGGTCACGACCCCCTCCACCCCCCAAAAAAACCTTTTCTTTTGTAGAAATATGTTTTGTTTTTACATACGAAACGTGTACGGAAAAATACACGATTTTTTTTTTATTTTATTTTATTTTTTTTTTTTTTTTTTTTTTTTTTTTTTTTTTTTTTTTTTTTTAAGTAGCTTTATTTATTTTTCTACATCACGTAAACACTTAAGATCTCCTCCTTATATATTGTTCACTTATATAAAAGCCTTTTCGAACTCCCCCTCCATATAGACGAAGCAAATAATCAATATTTGGTAAGAACACAGTTCCCATACCAAATTCCCGTCGTAGAACTAAGTGCAACACTGAATGCACACTTCGATTTCACACTCTGAAAATCATGACGTTGTCAAAGATCCTGTTGTAGTTCCTGAATTAACTGCGTGACAGATGTAGTCTGCAAATTTTGGAGACATAATTAACAAATTATCAGATATTATTACACAAAAAAGCCATATTTATTATGAACAACATAAAATTAAAATAATTATATTAAAATTATATATTTTACCGTTAATGAAATCGTACACATATATGATAAGTTGAAAGGGAGTGTAACGCCAAGGATGTTTTTCTGGTAGGATGGCGGTAGCGCCCAGAAAGTGACCTGTGACCCCCTCCATAATCAAACCCTAAATCCGCCCCTGTATACAGGGTGATCAATCATCGGCGCAACCGCCTTTGCGGCGTGCGACTTGCCGGCGATGGCAGCAGCTACAGTGGCCGCTCAGTGCGCCGGGGTTAGCGCGCAAGTTATTTCTGACATACATAACACTAACAATTAGAAAGAAAAGTTATTTACTCACCTTTATTATGCAAGGACGTGCTGTTATTGCCTCCCTTCGTTGTTCAAGCTTTTCTGACACCTGAGGAAGTTGCTCATTACACTCTGGAGTTCCCTCTCAGAAATTACAGTGATTTCAAGGCGAATGTCTGTTTTTAGTTCATCTAAAGTGTGGGAATTTGATTTGTACACTTTCTCTTTTCATGCTCCCCACAGATAAAAATCACATAGATTTAAATCGGGAGAACGAAGGGGCAAATGTTCTTAGTGATAATTCTTTCACTGAACACACTACCAGTCGGTAGTGCGCTTGCCTGCGAAAGGCAAAGGTCCCAGGTTCGAGTCCCGGTTCCGGCACACAATTTTAATCTGCCAGGAAGTTTCATATCAGCGCACACTCCGCTGCAGAGTGAAAGTTTCATTCTGCAAACATCCCTTAGGCTGTGGCTAAGCCATGTCTCCACCATATCCTTTCTTCCAGGAGTGCTAGTCTTGCTTGTTCGCAGGAGAGCTTCTGTGAAGTTTGGAAAGTAGGAGGCGAGGTACTGGCGGAAGTAAAGTTGTAAGGCGGCATCGTGAGTCCTGTCGGGATAGCACAGTCAGTAGTGCGCTTGGCCGCGAAAGGCAAAGGTCCCAAGTTCGAGTCCCGGTTCCGGCACACAATTTTAATCTGACAGGAAGTTTCACACTACCAATTTCTCGTAATGATAAGTTGGTTGTATGTGCCATCGCAGAGTCTTGCTGAAATGTTGGAAAGCACGTTCTCTCTGTTAATTTGGTAAAAAAAAGGCCGCAATATGTTTTCAACATACCTGTCACTTTTAACACGAACATTAGGAAATTCATCACGAAATAATCTCTGTACCTCACACGCTGATTCTGTGCGCACATACGAATCGTAGATGAATATTCTTTGGTGAATAGAATAAGAGATTTTCTCCACTTACATATAAACACTGTCACACAGCACTGCGTCGGCTGAGAAACACGTTCTACTTTCACAAGAATGCGACACAAACAAAGGCCTCGCAGTGGAGCAGAAAAAAACTCCCCACCACCTTCACCTGCAGTGCTGCTGTCGGCGGGCTGAATTCCAGCCACCGGCCGGCACAAAAAAACTGCTCTAGGCGGTTGCGCTTCAAAGTTTCAGGGGCAGATACCACAAACGCTGCTCATAATGCAATGCGCCTTCTGAATGTGGTGCGGCAGAGTTGTAACGTAGCCGGTTTCACGGAGCGAGAAGCTTCCTCGATGCGCTGTTAAGACTACCGACCGTCGACGCACACGGCCGTATACCCGACAGTTGGAGCCACACAAACAACCGGAGCTCAATATACCACAGTTACGGACATCGGATGACGATGGCATACACGAACAACGAGTACGTAGACATGTTTCTGATGCTCGGCGAGTGCCGACACGATGCCACTGGAGCAGCCACGGCGGATGCCGTGAGAAATCCTAGGCGAAGAACCCCGGCAGCCATTACGTTCTTACGTGCCGAACAACGACTTCGGGAAACAGGCAGCTTGGTAGTGCGCCGCAGTAACATACGAAGACCTGCAAGAAGTGAGGAGACGGAGGTGTTTGTTTTAGCTGCACTACACCACGATCCTCATGTCAGCTTACGAGCCGTTGCTGCAGTCGCTGGTGTCAGTCTCACATCTGTGTGGCGTATAGTACACGGCCAAATGTTTCACCGCCTGTCACTGACCCAGGAGCTGCATGGGGACGATTTCCGTGCAAGAGTGACATTCAGTGAGTGGGCAATGCGTAATTTCACGCTGGAGTCTTTACAAAGTGTTATGTTCTCTGATGAGTCCACGTTCACAAATTATGGTGCAGTGAATCGTCATGACATGCACTATTGGCCGCAGACAATCCTCGGTGGGTACGACCTGTCGATCGTCAACGTAGGTGGTCTATTAACATGTGGTATGGAATCCTTGGGGATGAAATCATCGGTCCACACTACTTCCCAGGTACACTGACAGGTGAGTTATATCGCGCTTTTATAGCCGACAGTTTGGGTGGTCTCCTTGAACATGTGTGTCTACACACGAGAGTCCATATGTGGATGCAGCACGATGGTCACCCAGCCCATTCTGTGCGTGCTGTTGTGGAAGAACTAAACAACAGGTTTGCAGGAAGATGGTTGGGGCGCCATGGTCCTCATTCATGGCCTGCAAGGTCGCCCGATTTAACACCAGTAGATTTCTTTTTGTGGGGATATCTAAAGGTTCGTGTTTATGTCACTGAGCCCACATCCCCAGATGATCTAAAACGGCGCATCGAGGACGCATGTCGCTCAGTCACACCGGCGATGTTACATCTCGTCCGCAGATCCTTTCGACGGCACATTGCATTATGCATTGAGGAACATGGACACAGATTTGAACATCTCATGTAAATCAACTTCCCACCGCCATAACATCCATCACCCACGACACAGCCATGTATTATGTACAGCGTGTGGTATGTGCCCCTGAAACTTTGAAGGGTTGTAGCTCCCAAACTAACAGTGATAGGAATGTAGTTTAAATTGATTTGGAGGCAGCTGGTTTCAACGATTCCAAAGCACGATAGGAAAAAACTATCGTTCCATTTAAAAAATTATATCTTTGTGCCGTAACTCTTTGGAAAATGATACAATAAACTATGTTCATAGCTCCGCAGAAAGTGTAACATTTCTTGTGTTGATCTACTGCATTAAAATTTCACGTCACCTATTATTTTATAATTTACAGAGGCAAAGACACTTAGTGAAAGACCCTGTATATATATCTGCTGTGCAAACTAAAGGCCCATACAAACGGTCCGATTTATCGTACGACCAACAAGATATCCAACGAACCAACCAATTGGTAACAGCCTACACACGTTCCGACCAACTGCTCGCAGCACCACCCTGCTCTAGTGTCTGTTTGTCCAACTGTTTTTGTTTCCGCGTGTTCGCTGTGCCGACGACCTCAGGCATGGAAGTTGGTCGGGAAGCGCTACCCACGGTACAATTTGTCGGGTGAAGTGTGGGGGAATCGGAGATCGGGTGGTCAGGTACAACCAACCGGCCGACAAGGAAAGTTTGTCGGGTAGCGCCTAAAACAGCCCAATTTATCGGGTGACCTACTAATTGGTCCAATAAATCGCATCGTGTGTAGGGCCCTTGAGCTGGAACTCAGTGCGAAGGGAGTAACCGTAAATACGTGTCTCCTTTCAATCACTCGCCGAGTATTTTTTTTTTTTTTTTTTTTTTTTTTTTTTTTTTGCGAAAGCAATAACCTTAAACTATCTGTGTATTTTTCGTCATTATTGGAGAACGAAAATGATACCTCAATCTTTAATTTTGGATAAGTAATACGGAAGAAATGGCGTACCCACAAAAAACACAGATGAGAAATAATATATTTGATAAAAAATAAACAATCCCCAAACACACACACTTTTCTCAGTGGACTCTTCCTTATACACCAATACATCAACAACTCTGAAAGCCGCAATGTCAGAAGACAATCCCCATGAAAAGGTATCGGGCAAATACTTTGAGTGTCCATCAGTTTATGCATGGAGGAAGTTGATCTGTCGGACGGCAGTGGTGGTGGCGAGTTAGGAGAGTGGCTGGCACAGAAGTAGGGCCGGATCTGAGAGCGGCGCGCCCGCCATTGTTCCCAGCTGAGGAAGCCGCGGGGACACGCCCACCCCACGGCGTCACGCCAGCCAGTCCAGGAAGACGCGCCTCACCGGGGGTGTATCGCGCCAGTAAAGCACCGGGCTGCGTGGCGTCTCCGACAGGAAGTCGACCTCACGTGACCATACCAACTGCGCTTCACAGCGTAAACAACTACTGAGACGTCATATTTACTTGCGTAGTCGCTGTACCCGGCCATACGTCACTGTGTATAGGGCGATTGAAAATAGTTTTTGGAATAGTGGGGATTCTACTAAGAAGAATACTGTGAAGGCTAAGGGAATAGGATCACAGACCCTACTTCACGGCCCTTCTGTTTTTGTAGGAGTTAATATGAAGTTTAGTAAGGAGAAGATTCTTATCAAGAAGGTTGTGGGTGACTTACTGCAGCAATCGAATGTGTTGGTTCTTTTAATAACACTGGAGGACTTGAGCTTTAAAAAAAGGCCAATTCACACTGTCCGTCACGTCAACGTCACGTCACGGCACCGTCACGGCACGGCACCGTCACGTCAAATTGTATTCACACTGTCCGTCAGCATCCGTCACGTCAATTCGCCCCTCTAAATTCGCGATGTTGAAAGTGAGGTTATGAGTGACGATCTGTTATGTAGATAGTCATAGTTTAATACTAGAATCGAGGGAACAACAACACTAAATGTTATGGAAGGCCAAAGAAAACTTTACAGTGTTTGTTTTTGGCCAACTTACTGGGAACTGAAACAACATTTCAGAACATCGACATCTATTTTCAAGCGAAAAAATAAACGTATGAAAACTTCAAACAATACTTATAAGAGCATAAAAAGCGTCTATTTACTTTATCCATTTACGATTTTCCCGTTAATACCGTCATAAACAACTGAATTTTTGTCTTTCATTAGAACTGACTTTTTCATTTAAAATGTTATTTAATAAAAAATGCGTAATCAAATTATAATCTCATTCAAATAAACAGATTGCTTCAGTCTTTCCTGTCACAATGTTACGTAATATAAACCATTTTTTTTTTTTTCAGATATCCGACCTCGATCTTAGGGGGACACTCAATTGACAAAAATATTTAAGTCGTCATGAAACATTTGAGATTTATCCCTAAAATGAAGTATAACAACAAAATAAAATAAAGATGAATAAGACATATTTTCATATAAAGAGTGCAATCGTCCACTGCAACATGTAATTCGCGTGACGGAAATAGGTTAACTTGCGATGTTAGCAGACGGCCGTTCCATCAATACATTCTTCTCGAGAAAGCTTGACGTGACGTTGACTTGACGTGACGGTCCGGTGACGGACAGTGTGAATGCCGCCATTAGAAATACATTGCGGAATGTTCTGACGGATGGTGACGTGACGTGACGTGACGGACAGTGTGAATTGGCATTAACAGTTAGGATATTATTACGTATAAAACTGTTGCTTATTTCAGATTAAATGTAAAAGAAAGAAATTAGAGGGCACACATTTCTAATATGTGTATTTTCATAATGCTGTGTAGACAGTGATTGGATACACATCCCACTTTGTCTGTTCCCCTTATCTCTCTCTCTCGTTCTCTCTGCCAATTCCTCCTTCGCCTATCTTTGTCCATCTCCACCCCTTCCTCCTCTCTCTCTCTCTCTCTCTCTCTCTCTCTCTCTCTCTCTCTCTCTCTCTCTCTCTGCATCTTCACCTCCTCCTTCTCCATCTCCTCGTAATCTGCATCTCCTCCTCTTCCCTCTCAATCAGCCTGTTTACATGGGCTTCCAAAACTGGATTTCGTAAACCGATTTCCGAAATTCGCTTTTGGTTGGTCGTTTAAACACTCCAGAATCGATTCTGGAAATCCACTTCTGTAAAGCGGTTATCCAGTTTCATAATCGATTTTCGCGCCCATGTAAACGCAGCCGTTCTTGAAACGTTTTTGGCTTGTCAGATTGTGTTTTATTGTTAACAATTTTTCGGCACAGATAGAGTGACATTTTCTACAGTGAAATAAAAGTATAAATATTAGAGTGAGAAAGAATACGTACATTTAATTAAAGAAAAATATCGATTGTGTTAACTAAATCAGGAACTGAATCAGCTGTTTTCCGTCGCCATATTAAGTGGGCTAGGAAATCTGACTCAGGCTGTGACATGTAAACACGACAGCGGAAAACGGTTTACGAAAAACAGTTTTATTCTTCCGGAAGATGTGTTGCATGTAAACGTAGTGTATGTCGCTTTCCAACCCCACTTCCCCCTCTGTCTTACAAGGGAATGGTCAGACTTGTCATGTCGAAACCTGTGTTGCTATTTTTACCACTGTGAATTAACATTGAAGAAAGCCTGTATGCAGACAGTTAGCTGCTGACATGACCTGGAAGTCTGTAAAAACTTTTATGAAGCATGACATTATTGACGCATGGTTTCCGCGCTTATAACTGCGTGTTGTACAACCCTGACCTCTCTCGCTACGTTATACCAACGCCATCTAGGGACAAGGTGGCGTTAGCTTTGCGCCGCTCTCCTGCCACAGCAGTGAGAGAGCTGATTCGCCCAGTGAAAGCGATCGTACGATAATTAATAAATACTATAACAATAAATTCGTTGAAAAATGTAGCTGATATGTTGTCTACAACATTCTTTACAAATAGCTATGAAATAGACACAAATACATATACGGTTTAGAACACGTCAAACTTTTATTTCTTGTAATTACCGCAAAAAGCGAAATATTGATACAATGTTCACACCATAGGTTTCTTGTGCACCAAGAACATAGAAGCAAAGACGACATATGACAGCCCTGCGAATCACAGACGTTGTTAGACGCCCGTAAAAAAAAAAAAAAGACCTCGGCCGGTGTTAGGAAGGAATCAGGCCTAATATCAGTATATTTCGAGGCGTGCCACGCATATTTAATCACATTTTGAAACCGTGGAGAGGAAAACTGTTAATGTACGACTGATTGCAACTTGAGAATATTGTCACGGTGATAGACAGGAAACTGCAGTGATTTGCACACAATAATTTTCTCTGTTAGTTTTCTGTAAAATGCCTTCCACTGGCGGAAAAATTCTCTTTCTAACGGTTGAATTACGTTCGTCGTGCTGGGTGGAATTTGAAGTACCTCTACTTCTTTATCAGGGTGAGCTCGAAATACATCTTTTAATGAATCAGAACTTTTATGACCTGACCACGAATCTAGGAGAAGAGATTTGCTCCCGCAGAACGGAATAAAAGTATGACGCGTGAAAAGTGTAACGTTATCATTTCCCATTTTTCCAGACTTTGATGTGTCTACCACAAGATTGTCTGCGTAGAACATTGTTTGTTTGACACGTGGTCCAAAACGTCCAGTTGGTTCTTGAAGACACACATATAGTTTAGGCAGCAATGAACCATCCAGACTAATTATGGGCCTTATAGTGTATGAATGGGTGAGTGCAGTTGTGGACTGCGCAATTGCCTCAATATATGTTTTTCCCCTCTGAATGACAGTGTTCTTTTCGCACGCATTTCTTTTTGAAAACCTGACTGATCTGCATTGTAAACGTAAGATTCACTAAAACTGGCGATCTTATTTTTTGTAGTCGTAAGAAAAGCTTCTATCATTTCCATTTGAGTCACTTCATTTTCCGACCTGTTTCTCGATACAAATTTTGTTATTTTTCGTTCCACAATTTTATGTGATCTTTTGAAGCGACTGGTCCAATTTTGAGAAGCTGTAAATTCTTTAGCGCCTATCAAGTTGGCAATCTCTAACGGCCAATCACGCAAAGTTGTGTCGCTGACACTCAATGACTGTCGTCTGGCTTCGGTTAATTGCCCGTGCATTTATCTCCGTCGCAATTTCCAGTCGACTCTTACGTCGTCCAACGAGTTCCTTTTTCCATCTATACAATTCACGTTCGGAACGGACAAAGCGATACCTATTTTGAACAGTAGTGACACGTAGGCGTTTCTTACCACTTTCGTTCAACCAATACTTCACCGATTTTTCTTTGTCTGATCTTCCGTTTCTTCGCCGTCTGTAGATTCACAGTTTGCAATATCGAGTGTTTCAGTCGTTTCTAGCCACATGTCTGCGCTATTTACATGCTCGTCTAGAAGTTTAACTACCATGTCACACATCACATAGTCTTCACGCGTGTTTTCTGTTGATTGCTACATTTGGCATCTGTGGTATATCTCCATGGCAAGCAGCAAAACATTTACAGGGTTTGCCGTCACCTGTGAGGGGAGATTGAATGTTCACCGTAACGTGGCTTGCGGAGTATAGAATACCTTTCACATCTCTAACCAGTTTCAGGACGGTATGTTTCGAAATACGTACCAGAAATGAAAAGGAAGTGCATGCCACAGAAACGAATATTCGTTTCCCCTTTCCACCAAACCCGCCGCGATAAGACGGCCGCACCTCCCGCCCATGCGCACAACGCTCACCATTAGTGATGGGCAGTTCGGACCATTTCACTGTTTCGAAACATACGGATCATCCGAGTCTAGTGAGTCGACTCACTGTTTCGGCACCCGAAACATCTGGCGTGCCGCAGAGTCGTGTGTGGCGCTACCTTCCCTGATTCACGTGAACCGTGGCAGCTGCAGGGCGCCGCGGTGAGTCGATTCACTGCTTCGGCACTCAAAACAGAGACGTCCTGCGTCCCGCTACCTCCGCTGATTCGCGTGAGCCGAGAAAGCTGCAGGGCACGGCACAGACGCGCGAAACAGCAAAGAGGAAACATCTATGAAATATCAACGGGGTTTTAATACGTTGTTCAGTTGACTGAACTGAACGGCACAAAATTTGTTTGCTACTACGATTTTACAACCGTGTTAAAGCATAAACGTTTACTAAGTACTGTAACAAAGGAAGCACAAAATTGTAACGTTCAAATGCCAAAGTCATGAAACTTTTTCCAACCTTCAAAATCCCACAATTAAATTTAAATAAAACAAGAAAGATCATGGTTCAAATGTCTATGTGCATCCAGAAATGAATAACTTTTCTAGCCAATCAATGTAAACAAAATATTTAAGTTTCGTTCCAAGGACATATTTAATGCAATCAAAAGATATTACTACAAGTATGAACACAAGGAAACATATTTCATAATTTACGTGACGAAACCTCCAAATTGAACTATAAATGCAAATTCAAATTCAAATGTTTGTAGAGCTTATGGGACTTAACTACAGGGTCATCAGTCCCTAAACTTACAAACTACTTATGAACTAGCTAAGACTACAGACGGCACAAATATCCATGCCCAAGGGGGGATTCGAACCCCCGACCGTAGTGCCCGTGCAGACCGTGACTGAAGCACCTCAGTCCCCTCAGCCACCGCGGCTGGCAATTGAACTATAATTTTTCAATATCCACATAGGTATTCTGATAATGATATTCATCTTCAGTCAGTCAAATAAAAGAGGTTTAATTATAGTTTCTTTAAATTGAAATTAAAAAATGTTATTTTTGACATCTCCTTACTGAGAATTCGGTTTCGTCTCACTGAAATTATCTGCCCTTGCTTTGAAAAGATGCGTTCACATGGCACAGATGTAGCAACAATGGAAAACAAAGCTTAGTTCACGCGAAACTAACTCAAAACACCGAAGGACTTCACAACTTTTCTCGGTGGTATCCCAGTCTTAAAACCTCAGTTGAAGGGTAGCATAATTCAAAATCTCACGTGGCACGTTAGGGGAACACTTCAAACCCGTTGCAGGCCTGGGCGCTGTGTCGAACTCACCCAGGCAGACAGACAGCAAAACGCATGTTAACGGTACCTAGCGTCCGACACATGACTCACAAGATTCGTTGTTTCGAAACAGTGACGCTTCAAGTTTCGACTCAGTCGAACAGTTCGCTGACTCGATTCACTGAGTCGAAACATCAACTCAGTAATCAACTCTACTCACCATAACAACAGCTCGCGACTCGCCATTTCCAGGGGTGACCAGCCGTCACCGCAAGCGCCAAGTAGGAAAAACAGCCGTGATTTTTTAGGTGACTTCCAGGTTATGTCAGCAGCTAACATTCTGCGTAAAGACTTCCTTCAATGTTAACTAACAGTGCTAAAAAAATCAATACATGTTTCGGCATGACAAGTCTGACCATTCCCTTGTTAGACCAATGTTTTATCTTCAAAACTGTATATCTAGGAACGTTCTTGACCGAATGCTTTGAAATTTCCACACACTGCGGCACTGGAATACGCGTATTTTTATATATACATAATTTTATAATATCTGTCATATATATTACACTAAATAATCAAAGAAACTGATATAGGCATGCGTATGCAAAGACTGGCATATGTACACACTCAAGAGTACGGCACACTGTGGTAGAAAACCACTATATAACAAAACAGGTGTGCCGCAGGCGTTAGATCAGTTACCGCTGCTACAACGGCAGGTTCTCACAATGTAAGTCAGTTTGAACGTGACGTTATAGTCGGTGCACGAGAGACGGGATACAGCATCCCCTATGTAGCGATGAGGTGCGGATTTTCCCGTTCGACCATTTCACGAGTTCACCGTGAATATTGGGAATCCGGCAAAACAACAAATCTCTGACGTCGCTGCGGCCAGAAAAAGATCCTGCAAGAATGGGACCGGCGAATGTTGAAAACTATCGCTCAGTATGACACAAGTCCAACAATTCCGAAATCTACTGCGGATTTCAGTACTAGGCCATCAAGTGTCACCATGCGAACCATTCAACGAAACGTCACCGATATGGGCTTTCGGAACCACTCATGCGTACACTCTTGCTGACTGCACAACACAAAGCTACACCTTGCCTGGGAACGTCAACACTGGCATTTGACGGTTGATGGCTGGCAACATGCTGCCTGTTCTCACGAGTCTCGTTTTCAATTGTATCAATCGGCTGGATGTGGATGCTTATGTATGTCAGCAGGGGCATGTTCAAGTCGGTGGAGGCTTTGTAATGGTGTGGGGCTGTGCAGTAGGAGTGATATGGGACGCCGTTAATACGTCTCTGACAGGTGAGACGTACGTACGCACCCTGGCTGATCACCTGCATCCATTCATGCCCATTGTGCTTTTGAAGGACTTCGGAATTTCCAGCAGGACAATGCGACATCCCACACGTCCAGAAATGCCACAGAGTGGCTTCAGGAACACTCTAGTGAATTTAAACACTTCCGCTAACAACCAAATTCCCCAAATTTGAACAAAATTGAGCATGTGTGGAATGCCTTGCAACGGGCTGTTCAGAAGAGATATCCATCCCCTTGTACTCTTACGAATACATGGACAGCCCTTCAAGATGCATGGTATCAATCCCCTCCAGCAGTACTTCAGACATTAGTAGACTCCATGCCACGTCGTGCTGCGACAATCCCGCGTGCTCGCGGGGTGTATATACAGCATATAAAGAGGTAAAAATGCAACTAGTGTCAAAATTTCAAAACAATCTATCAAGAACATTCGGAGATTTGCGGTCTCATACAAACCAACATTTACATATTTATTGACATAGATAAGATACAGTATGTATGCCGTTCAACGAGTTGATGCTGTTTCAAAGCAACGACCTATTTACGAATTATCACATACGCTTCACCTTGGCACATCATGTGTGAATTATCACGTAACAACGGTAAAAGTCTTAAGAAGATGTAATGTAAACAATAACGTCGCATGAAGCCGGCAGCATTGACTGTGGTCTTGTGGTTAGGCTGAATAGTTTCAGAGCGGACTAAGTAGAAACAGCTTCCCATTAGACCATGAGTAATGTTTTTCATCTTTCCTGTAGAACTCATGCCAGTCATGCTCATTTTCGTCGCCGGACAACCTACATCACGCCCGCAAAGCAAAATTCTCGGCAGGAACTACAGTGTATTGTTCAATATCGCCCTCACACGGTACAATATATTGAGCGGCCGTCAATATTTTTAAAGTCTCCTTCAATATATTGCGCAAAACGTCAATACCGCTGTCAGACGGTCTATATTATTGTACAATAACGAGTATTGTGCAATAAATATTGACCCTGTGAGGGCCCCTTTATACGTGTTTCGCCAATAAAACGTAGCCTTTGGTTCGCCTTCCCTAAGATATTTTCTGTGTATTCTTTTCAATTAAAGTTGTTCGTAATTGCACTTTCTAGATTTTTGTTGAATTTGCGGCATGTAGGTTTGACTGATTTATCTTCTAAATGAAATTTAAAGGATTTCTTTTAGTGCTCGTATGGATGACTTCACACTTTTCACTATATAGAGTCAATTACCAATTTTCGCACCATACACATTTCTTATCTAAATCGTTTTACAGTTGCTTTTGATCTTCTGGTGACTTTAATAACTGATATCCCCTCGCGATAAGCTACTAAATTCCTCTTTGTTACTTGTCGTACTCTGTATGTAAATTTTCGAGGCATAGAGAAAGAAATTGTCACTTTTTACTGATGTTTTGTTGTGTATAGGCAACACAACCTGCTGTTCCATGGAAAAGTAGTAATCTAGCTGAAAAAAGCTCCTGTCGGAGCACAAAAAGGCAAATATGTCCCTGTTTAAACAAAACTGACCGGGCGTTAATGATCGCGTTGTTGAGCGCCCTAAAGATCCAATAACAACAAAACTGACAGGAAAGTGGAGAACTATCTGTCGGAGGCCTTATAACGCCTTCCTTGCCAAAATTTTAGTAGGCTACATATTTGCGCTTTTTTTTTTTTTTTTTTTTTTTTTTTTTGTGCTGAGAGAGATTAGCAGACAGACAGTGGAAGAAAGTGTGAGTAGGAGAGAAAAAGAGAACAGTCATTGTGGGAGAGAGGCAGTGACAGTAAAAAAAGATAAATAGTTGGAGACAGTAACAGTGGGGATCTGGATTCTCCAAACCGAAAAACTCCAATAACAAAAAAATTTTTCTCTTTTCCCCATCTCTCAAACCTACGTCATAGTTTCTCGGTCAGAGAGTTAGAAGCCCGAGCAAAGCATCCGCAGGGATAGGTATAAAGAGAAGATAATACTCGTGATTGAAGAAACAGCAGACTGTGAGAAAGAAAGAGGAAAGTAGCTCAGGTTTATCGCTGAGGATGGGTAAGGAAATCAGCCGTGCCCTCTCAACGGAACCATACCGGCATTTGCCTGAACTGATATAGGAAAATAACGGAAAACCTAAATCTGGATGGCCGGAGGTGGATTTGAACCACCATCCTTCCGAATGCGAGTCCAGTGTCTTACAACTGCGCCACCTCGCTCGGTCGAAAAAGGCAGGAGGAAAGCACGTCCCACAAGATCGTGCTTTGTAAAGCACTACGGTGTTCAAACCAATACATTTATCTTACGATCATGAACACTGTTTACGAGCTATGTACAAAAAATTCCGGAACATTTGTAATTTCGAGCCAATGGGGTGTTGGAGAGAAATGCAGTTGGGGTAGGGAGGAGGCTAATTGCGCTGAATACCCTTTCCCCCGGTACCTCTCAAAGATTTTTTTATTGTTTTGATTTATTTGTTTAAACAGGTCGGTTCTGGAAATTTGAAATAGGACACATGTGATAAATCACAGCGTAACTATAATTTGCCAAGCACAAGTGAACGAGACAATGGTCGCCAACGTGATGCCGCCACTGCTTTTACAGTAAGCGGTTTTAATGCCACCGAGACCAGCTTTCAGATGTTTGTAAATCTATCGGACCAAACTGCGTGGTCATCAGTCCGTAGCTTACAAACTACTTAAACCTTGGTAAACTAACCTAAGGACAAACAAACACACCCATGCCCCAGGGAGGCCTCGAACCTCCACGGCGAGCAACCGCGCGCTCCGCAGCGAGACGCTTTAGACCGCTCGGCTACTCCACTGCGGCGCGACCAGCTTTGATGCTGCCGCTGTTGTTACTGCTATGCTGAAGTTACGAGCCGATTGTTCATATGCTTAGCAGGTCAGCGGTGCCACTGAGCAGAATCTTATGAAGGCCGCCAAAAACTACGAAAATCAATAGTGTTATTTTAGGTCTTTTTTAAAACATAGAGTCTCACGTTAATTAAACACTTATAACATCGGAGAGGTTCTATATATTTCTGATAGCGAATTATAAGAATCCTTTACCATTAATAAATGCAGTAGGTCAAAGGTGCCCACAGGGGGAGGGTCAAGACGCAAAATGCGCCATTGAAATTTCCGGGGGAAATGGGGTGGAAAATGAGTACTTTTGGCCAGCCTGGGGGGGGGGAGGGTTTATATAACAATTTACAAAACTTGAAATAAAAGATATTTAATTTTAACATTAAATAGCAAAAACCAGTTTATTAGGTAATAAACTAGAAATCCAGGACAAATATCTCGGGTATCGGGGGGGGGGGGGGGGAGTGGCGGGAGTCATGGGGCAAGGGGGGACGGGTGGGAAGCTCTGCAATCGGCTTTACTTTTAAAAAATGAGCTCCCTCCAGAACCAAAACCTGGCTGTGCCACTGAATGCGAGCCTACTCATTTTATCTCTTGCGCAATTGTTTTCGTTTTTTTATATAAACAGTGTAAAAATAAGTAATAGATTAATAAATTCAATTGGCTTTATTTTAAAAAAAATACGCCCTCCCCCCTCCCAGAACCAAATCCTGTCTGCGCCACTGGTGCTGTATTCAGTAAAATGAGTTGCTCAGTTTGCGAATTTGGAGATGGCAGAGTTAAAGGAGTAAGCGTCTGCATTAAACTTTGTGTTAAACCCAATAAATCCTTCACAGGGACACAGCGAATAATGCTGGAAGCCTAATGTGTTAGGTGCTTAAGGCGTACTCAGTGTGGCGAATGGATGACGCAGATTAAAAATGGCCAGGCACAAGTTAAAGATGACCCTCGCACAGGACGCCTTTAGAAGTCTACCGACTAAATTATACATCCCAAACGAAGACTGTCCAAGTGAATATTTCAGTTCACTCATGTCACGAAATCCTGACATAGTATCTTGGTAGCAACGTGTTGCTGCCAAGTTCGTCCTACGCTCGTAAGTCAAGAATAGAAAGACCATCGCCTCGCTATCTTTGAAACGTTTTGGATCGCTGAAATGAGAATGAGATGTTCCTTAAGAGAATCATAACTAGTAATGAGACGTAAATTTACGGTTATGATGTTGAGCTAAGTTTCAATCTTTTTAACATGTCGAGAAAGGTTGTCCAAGGACAAAAGAAGCTCGTCGGGTCGAAAGGCAAAGCCACGCTGATAGTTTTCATTGGCTTTGAAGGTTTAGTTCATCATGAATTCGTGCAACAAAAACTAACTGTTAATCGATGGTACCATCGCGACGTGTTGCAACGCCTCTGACTAAATGTGAGAAGGAAACCGCTGAAAATGCGGCTCACTGCATCACTTTCATTCCTGTTGCTGCATGACTTACAGGCGCCCACTTTTGAAAATCTTGGAGTATGCCTCGAAAGGTATTTCATAAAAAAAAGACCCTCATACAAAACATCTTTATTTTAACGTCTACACTTTTCCAATTCCAAATACAAAGGTAAGTTCAAAGTAATATTTTTTTTAATTTTAGTACTATTTCTTATTTTTTGCTTCATCTGGTGTTAATTTAGGACCATTTTAATCTCTGAAAGGAGGGAAGTAATTTTTTAATACACTAAAGAAATTAACAGCCATTAATTTCAATTTCACGTTCTAGAACTACTGGGGTGAGGTTTGCGAACATTTGAACCTGTTTTTCCCGTTGTATTAACTACTAAAATCATTTTCAGAGTTTTCATCTTCTGAGACATGCATATCAGCTAATGATGTGCCTGTATCGTGGATACTGTGTTCACTATCGCAAACACTTACATCGGATCGTCTTCCTGGCTTCATTCTTTTCCAGATTTATTTTCTATACAATATTACCAAAACACTCCATAACCGCTTCTGCTGTCATACTACGTCTGTCGATACCAATAGGTTCACAAGCCATTGTTACATCACACACACCAAATCAGTAAACAGGATGAAAAATGTCGCGACTTACACTACGTGACAGGATTCCTTGAAGACAATTTACTTCTAAGAGAACGCATAAACGTTAAATTAGCAGTATAAACATTTTCGTCGTATCGTACCAGACCCATTTCTAGTTATTTAATGCAACAATTAAAGGTTACCGCTTTCAGTTTACAATCGGCATTTCATTAATATTCGGTCTATTTAGAAAACACATTTCAACGTGGATTTTAATGCCTACGAATTCAATTAGCTCTTTGTTTTAAGATAATCTTTTTACAGCAGTGTATTACAAAAGCTAGCTTCCCATCAATGGGATGAGAGTCGATTTTAATTACAGTCAAGAAACGTAACATAAAGAAAAAATATTACCAAAATATTCAGTGGTATATGCCGAGCATACCCACTCAAATTTTGGGGTATGCATACCCTTAGTCGGCGCCTACGGTATGACTATTGCAATTAAAAAAGTGAAGTAAAATAAAAACGAAATCGCTGTGTTACCTCATCCTCCGTGCTCTCCAGACCTAACCCCGACAAACTTACCTTTTTTCAACAAAGGTAAAACCCCGTTGAAAAGATGAAAATTTACAACAATACACGAGATAAAGGAAAGTTTGGAGAGCGCGCTTCATGTGGTTCAGTAAGAGGCTTACCAAGACTACTCCGGAAGTGGAAATGGCGTTGGGAGCGGTGCATCTATAGTGAAGGAGACTATTTCCAAGAGCATGCACAATAGGTAAAAGGTAAACGTAGAAAAATTTGGGGATCAAGTTACAGAATTTCTTTATCAGACATGTGCTTGTCTAACACAGCTGCCGCCTATACAATTCATTCATGTTCCCAGGGTGGCCACCGAACCTTGAAACCGGGAAAACCGGGAAAAAGCCTTGATTTCAAAAAACCGGGGAAAACCGGGAAAAAACCTTGAATTTCAGCCAGAAACCGGGATTTTAACCCATGAGATCTCACGGCTTTAAGAGTTAAACGGTCGTTTGCGTTTATAGCCTATTGCTCAGATTAGACGACCAATTCGAAATGTACTTAATGAGTGTAAATAAGTAATCACTGTAGTTTTAGTAAGGAAAAACCTCAAAGTTTAATATTTAAAAGTAACAAAAAGCCAGTCGTTTCAAAATTACGGTGAGCAAAATGCTCAGATCGCTAGTGCCCGAGGGTTAAATAATATTCATCGCTTCATTTTTGTGTGCAAAAACATTTTCAAATATATTTCTGGGCGGTTTAAAAAGTTTTATAATTATAGGTTACGTATTTCGTTATCTATTTCTGTATTTATCTCGAAGTGTTGTTCAACCAGGCGACTCAATTCCTCGCGATGTACGTCGAAGAGACGCGATGTTATCGTAAGGCGCGACTGCGAAATCGCAGCTACAATGAAAGGCGATATTTATTTGTACTACATTTTAGCAATTTTCGTGATTGACCCCCCCCCCCCCCCAGTGATACTCATCAGCACAGATCTCGTCTGTCTGATTCTGTGTTGAAAAATCTCTTGCCGGCCGCGGTGGCCGAGAGGAATGAGGCGCTTCAGTCACGGTCTGCACGGCCACTACGGTCGGGGGTTCGAATCCCTCCTCGGGCATGGATATTTGTGCCGTCCTTAGTGTTAGCTAGTTCGTAAGTAGTTTGTAAGTTTAGGGACTGATGACCCCGCAGTTGAGTCCCATAAGACTTACAAATTACAAACATTCTGTAAACAGACAGTCCTCTTGGGAACTTCTTTGTGTTTTAAATGGCAGCTCTACAAAATTCTCGAAACGCAACAGCTGGTAACAGATTTTTTTTCTGAATTTGAATTTTCTGGCTTCAACAATTTGTCAACAATTGAACGTAGTAGTCGGACCTTAGTTTCTGCTCTTTTTGAACTGTATCACCTGTGCATGGAATTACGTCTTAACCCTTTCCCTCCCCTCATCTTTATCTGTCCGTCTAGCCACAACCAACAAAGATTGTAAATAACATTACATGGCTTCCAATAATTCATTGACTAGATTATCATTACCTCGAGGAAATAAAAAGCATTAAGCTACAATGCACTGTCAAAATATATACCGTTGCTTGGTGTCTAAGTTGGAGTAAATGTAACAATACTTTCAAATAATTGTATCAAGGTAAAGGAAACAAATTAATTAAAAAACTTTATTACCAAATAATTGTCCAATGTATAAATTAGTAGTCAATAGTCTGAAAATATTATTAGTTACGATAAAGGGAACATATCCTGCACACTTATACCATCTGTAGTCATCCCAAATTACTTTCCAAAAGCTAAATATAATCAAAAATTCTGTCAAATATACATTTATCCAATCATTAATTATAGATATATGCAAAGAAATGTTTTTGTTCATAAATCAATAAAATTTGGGGTTAAAAGGGTCAATGTCTTGCGTGTGAAAATCGTTAAAATGGATAAGTATATAGTGAAATACAAAAGGACTTCGACTTATAATCGTGATGGTGACGGTGATATGGAATCGATAGTGTGTATGTTTTGTATAAGTTTTTGGCTTTGCTTTGTATTTATTTATTTATTTTTTTTTTTTTTTTTTCCTTTAGAAATACCAGGGTACGCCACTGATAATACCCCAAGATTTTCAAAGTCGGCGCCTATGTTCGTTCGTAATAATTATAGACGATTCCTGTGACTGGCGTAACATTGGTAATATGTAAATAGTAAACACAGTCATCATGTACAGATCACGCATTTAAACGTGGCCCCTGAGCGGAGAATGTTGGGAGCTGAAGCTTGCATTCAGCTCATAGCGCATTGGCCGTTAGTACAGACCCCGCCTCTTTCCCCCAGTGCCGGCAGCTTACGGCGTGTAGCTTACTGGTTTTAAAATAAACAATATGTAAGGGGTTAAAGCGTCACAGATAGAAAACGAAATTAAGTATCACTTTAATGTTTGAGTATAGAAAATCGGAACGTATGTCTACGAAATATTAATAATTTAAAGGGACTTATTAAGCGGATGTAGCAACGCTTTCTGCCTCTTTTTATTGTCGTAACCGAATAAAAATCGGAATTAACATTGATCATACAATGTAAGCTTTCACGGCCGGCGTCAACTTCATTTAAAACTTCCGGGCTCATAAGCCGTGGTCGATTTATAAAACTTTCCCCTAACGTTTCATCTTCGGCTGCGGAAGACATCTTCAGAGGTAGAATGGCGAACTGCGATGAGAACTTGAGGGAGTGCCGTATATATAGGCAATGTAGAGGGCAAAACAAGACATCACGTGACGTCTGCTACGACACTATCTCTGGTATTGCCAACATTCTTGGCAGAGAAGAATCGATTGTCATATCGCTGGTGTAAAGCAGAAGTCCAAATTCTGTCTAATTTAACAGCTTCCTCTTTCCTGTTAAAGTTATTACGATGTTTATAGATCTCGATTGCTTCTCTATATGTGCGCGCATGATAGTGCGAAGTTTTTGAGATGACACTAGTCTCATTAAATTTAATTTCATGATTGCCATCTTAGTATACATGTTCTGCTACGGCTGATTTCTCCGTGTGCCCCAGGCGGCAATTCCTTTTATGTTCGACCAGACGAGTATTGACGCTCCTTTTTGTAGTTCCGATGTAGACTGAACCACAGCTGCAGGGAATTTTATATACACCTGGTGTATTCAACGGATGTCGTACATCTTTTGCAGATCTTAAATACTCTTTTATCTTCCTTGTAGGTCTGAAAATGGTTTCTACCCCATACTTGTCCAGCACTTTTCCAATACGGTCTGTAACCTTATTTATGAATGGAAGGAAAACTTTCCCCTTAGGCGGTTGTTGTTCCTTGTTAACATTAACTTTCTCCCTGGGACGAAGGGCTCTGTCTATTTCTTTGGTAGAATAACCGTTCTTCTGGAAGGTAGATCGTAAATGCTCCAACTCATCTTTTAAATAAGTAGGTTCACAAATTTTATGCGCCCTGTCAACCAATGTTTTAACCACACCTCTATTTTGTCTGGGATGGTGGATAGAGTCTTTATGCAGGTAACGGTCAGTATGAGTAGCCTTCCTGTAGACTTTGTGGCCCAACGTCCCGTCCACGTGCTTTATTACAGAAACATCGAGAAAGTTCAGCTGCCCGTTGCTCTCTGTTTCCATCGTAAATTGTATTCTGGGGTTGATACCATTCAGATGTGTTAAGAAGGCATCCAATTCCTCTGCGCCGTGTTTCCATAGCACAAAAGTGTCATCGACATATCGAAACCACCTAGCTGGCTTTTTATTAGCAGTCTGCAACGCCTGTTGTTCGAACGACTCCATAAATAGATTGGCCACCGCTGGACTCAGTGGACTGCCCATAGCCACTCCGTCAATCTGTTCATAGAACTCGTTATTGTACTGAAAATAAGTAGTGGTGAGGCAGTGTCTAAACAATGATACTATGTCAGGTGGAAAAATATCCGCTAAGCAAGAGGTAGCTTCGTTTACTGGAATCATCGTGAACAGAGACACTATGTCAAAGCTAACGAGAATATCACTATGGGCAACATTCATCTCTTTTAGTTTTTCAATGAAATGAGCCGAATTTCTTATATGGCTGTCAGTTTTTCCAACATAGGGTTGCAACATCGAGGCTAGATGTCTGGCTAACTCGTGAGTGGGTGACCCAATGGCACTCACAATTGGCCTTAGCGGAGTCTGTTCTTTATGCACCTTTGGGAGTCCATAGAGCCTTGGTGGATACGCTTCCGTTTTGCAGAGCAACTTCTTGTCGTCAGAAGAGAAGGAAGATGCTTTCACCAGTTGATTAGTCGTCTTTAAAATCTTCGTAGTTGGATCCTTATGCAGTTTTTTATAGTTGGCTGGGTCCAAAATATCCTTAATCTTGTTATGATAGTCCTCACTCCTCAATACGGTTGCATTTCCTTTATCTGCGGTGAGAACCATGATGTTGGTATCTGCGTTAATATCTATCAGCGCCTTCCTTTGTTCGTGAGACAAATTACTTTTTGGTGGTTTACATTTACGCAAAATTCTGGCTGTTTCCATTCTAATTACATCAGCAGACTGTTGTGGAAGTAGCCTGATGCCTGCCTCAATATTTGATATAATATCTTCCGTGGGTACTTTTTGTGGAGTCACTGCAAAATTGCCCCCTTTGGCTAGTACAGAAATTTCAACTTCACTCAGAGTTTTATCAGACAGATTGATAACAGTGTGGGAATTATCATCAACTGAATCAACACACACATTCTTCTGGAGACCAGAAAATTTCTTCTTCTGTCTATTGACAGAAATCTCTGCACTACGTTCCATGGTTCTGAACGTTAGGTTGTCAACCTTATTCCAATCCCAACACTGCATACTATTGCTAATAAATAAGTGAAGATGTAATAGCTTACTGCTAGTTTCCGCTAGTAGTCGTCTCGTCTGGTGAATCCTCTCTCTCAGCATTGCTGTTTCCATGCGGTTGTAAACATGGTGTGCTTGGGCCGAGTGAAACTTCCTCTTCACCTTTATGAACTTCGGAACGGTGGAAGTGTCCCGGCAGCGTAACAGGAAAAAAAACTACTTTCCGGATCTTCTGCAGATTAAAGGGTGTTTCCACATATGAACAAAGCAAGGAAAGTACTCCAAGTATTTTATACCAATTTTATTCATGGTATATGATTTGCTCATTGAGTACATTGCCTTGCTGAAGAAGTGCGATCCACATTTAGGGAAGTAAACAAACTAAAGTGATGCCTCTAACATCTAGATCGAAGGTTGATGGCACTGCAGTTACTTCCTCGCCAAACACTGCAATTTCTATTCGTATTGTCACCAAAGAACACCCATGAATCATAAGACTCGGCACTCGAAAGCTTGTAAATTACAGTACACAAAAGCTGCTATTCAGGAAATGCTAGATGCAAAAACTTTACACATGCACAATCATAGACAACTACCCTATTTCACAAATTCAGAGCTTTGCACAACTCCATAGTGCACAAGTGTTCAGTGTGATACATTGCCATAAGGCATACCAACAAATTCTCACACCATTGTACAACACACACAAAACACCCATCACCACTCTCTTCGTATTGTTTCATGCCTTTCGGTCTTAATAATGCTGCACAAACAGGGCAATGTTTAATTGATTCTGTTCTTTTCCTGTTTCCACTGTCAACCTCACAGGGTAAATGGTCCACCTTTGACAGAGTGTTGCTTTGACAGAGCGTTGCTTTGACAGAACATTGTTTACCATTTATGAAGCCATAAAATATTTTCCATGAGGACATTTGAAAACAGGCCAGCCAAGATTTATTCCAACAACCATCCCCTCACAGATGCCATCCACAACCCTTCTACCCCAATGCTTCCACCATATGAATCTCTTCTGTAAGTATACCATTGATGTCCACTATAGCAAAGGTGCTGACAACGTTGTTGCTGACTAAATGTCCCATTTCATGTCTCAATTTCATACACCATTGACTTACAAGAATTGGCCCACTTCCAACAGCAGGATTCAAAGTTGCAGGATTTAATTACCTATCATTCATGACACTTCAGATAAAACCACAACTATTTCTTGGCTCCAGTCAACCAATTATGTGTAATACTTCCACTGGACAACCATACCCTGACAACCCCACTGCCATACACCAAGCAGTTTTTCAGTCTAATCATGATCTGACCTCCTTACCAAGTGCTTTGTTTGGCCTGACATAAAATTTAATTGTTGCACCTGGTGTGACATGTGCATCGATTGCCAATGTAACAAGACAGACGTACATACCCTACATCCTACGGACATTTTGAATCTATGAAATGTACTTCTGCCATGTACATCTTGATTCAGTTGGTCCCATCCCTCCATCCATGGGTTTCCAATATATCCTCTCAATCCCTGACTATATTACCTGGTGGGTTGAGGCAGTACTCCTCTCATGACCCTTTGGCAGAAACAGTAGCACATGCCTTTATCAGCACCTCGATCTCTTGATTCAGCTGCCCCGCCATCCATTACTACAGATTAGGGCCATTAATTTGAATCAGTCCTCTTCTTCTATTTATGTACATTGTGTGGCATCAGTAAATTCTGCACTTTTACTTACTATTCCCAAAACAACAGCATCTTCGAGAGATGGCACCATACACCTAAAGGAATTGTGATCTGTCACATCTGTCTAAGAACTTGCCACATTGGTAGAGTGCATCCTCGCACTTATTATACACCTATACATACCCCCCCAACTCTCACATACTTCCTCATGCATCTTACTGCACAAGGACTTTGTCGCCTGCAAGTACATGATACTGTGCGACAGTACAGTACATACTGTCCTGGTGCTTCCTTACTCGGGATTGCCAAAATGCTTTCACACATGGACAACACTTTGGGCTCAAGCTGGCCTGGTTTCTTGACCATCATACTGTCCCGGCAACTCCCACCCCAAACCTGGTTACAACTATGGGTCCACATGTGACAATGATCCCCCCCCCTCCCACACACACACACTCCACAGTGATTCCAGTGACCACAGTGTCTCCTCTAATGCCTTATGTGATGTCAGTGATGAGTCATTGAGTGTGCCAGAATTCCACCTTTCACTGCCTCCCACAAACATCATTACCGTACACACCAAAGTCTCAAGAACTTCAGTAATAAGGATCTCGGACTTCAGGTCATGATGTCATCATCTTCCTCCGACACTGTACTCCCAATGACCAGAAGATTCCCCGTACTCCTACATCACCTTGATTAAGCATTTCCCCCTCCCTTCCTATAGTGACTACTCCCCACTGCAATTCTACCTGGATCACAGTAGCATACTGTTACCTTGTTTCTTATGGCCAACTCTTCCTCCTTCCCCCTCCTAACCCAATTCCTGTGTCATGCAGTGGATGTCCATTACAACCACCCTGCTGACTCCAGGACAACTTACTGATGTTGCCCAGATCCCTGTCAATGCATTTAACTTCAACATCCAGCCCCCTTTCATGTCTGAAATATTACTACATTTTTTATTTGCCCTGTGCTCTGGCTTTGTGGCAACTGGACAACAATCGACTGTCACCTCTGCAAAGTTGAAGGACTCTGACTTAAGCAAGCCTGGCCATTCGACCATGTTGTATTCTAGTTCTTTCCTAGCTTCCATTGTATATGGATCAACTGAGTAAAAATAAATCATTTTTATCACAAAATATTGTGTATTTTTGCTATCACAAGTCTGATTTGGTACCAAAGTCCACATGTTTTGACACTTTTCATGCATATTTTTAAGCATTTTCTATGCATATCTGAAATATTTTGAGCTTTTCATGATGCATATAATCTGATCTCTATAAATTCAGTCATGTTCAATGGTAGATACCCTCGTAAGTGTGCAGAAGACCAGAGAAGTTTTGGAACACTTCAGCACAATCCTGCAATTGTTATTATTACTTTATAGAAGCCTGCTCTCTCCATACTCCACAGATGTTCAAAATTCTTCTCTGTTTCTTTCATTTCAACCAACTTATACACCTGAGCATATGTTATAAAACAAAGTTACCAACATGCTCATGACACTCTTATGTGCAGATTTGAAGAAAAAAATTATGATTTAAATGCTTTGGTGTTGAAAAGATCATTGAGGACAGGGAATAAGCTACAGCTGGGAAACAGTGACGAAGAAAATCAGCCAAATACACTGGCAGAAATAAAAATTAGTACACCCTCTTAAGAGTTTACCCGATTAACTCAGATTTATTGTTGAAACAGAGCATCTGGAGTATGTTAAACTCTTACATTTATAGATCAACAGCCCAACAATTACTGAGGTACCAGGTGTCAATCCATGCTGAAATAGCCATATTAGTATGTTCTGTAGCCTCCACAGGAGGCAACGCTGGTACTGATTCTGGCACCCATTCAAACATACAGACGGAGAATAGATAATTTCACACCACCTCAACCTATTCACACTGTTCTGCACAAGTTGTGGGTTGATGAGTCACAAGTGTTAGTTGTTGTCCCATCAAATCTCACTCATGCTCAATTAGGGATAGGTCTGGAGATCATACTGCCTAGAGAAGTTGCTGCCCATCTTGCGGAGCATGTTGAGTTTCATGTGCAGTGAATGGGTGATCATTATCCTGTTAGAGAAACACATTATATTCCTGTTGTAAGAATGGAAAAAGAAAGGGTCTTGTAAAATTCTAAATGTAGCTGGTCAGGGTTTCCACCACAAACACCAAAGGTGAATGTGAGTTGTAGCTTATCACACCCTAGAACACAAGGCCTGGGGGTGAGGCCAATGTGTCGCTGATTACTGCACTCCACAAGACAGTGCACATCAGATCTATGCCGTACACACAAATAACCACTATTTGAGTGCAAGCAGACTACTTTCACTACTGAAGACCACGAGCCACCAATCCATCTTCTAAATGATCCTTTAACAGCACCAGTTGAGCCTTGCGTGTTTATGTTGTGCCATAAGTATAAAATAGGCTTGATGTGTGTACATGTGCCTGTAGCCCCACTACTAGTCAAGGTTGCCAAAAGGTCACGTTGATATGTCTGAGCTCAAAAACCCTCTTATCTGCGCTGTGGTATATGTATTATTTGCCACTGCTGCCCTTACAATCAACAGTCATGGCAGACGTCTGTGCTGCCTGGAAGTCCAGAACCTCATCTACAGGTGTGAAAATGTTCACATGATCATTGCAAGCAGCATAATAGCACAATTGGCACTGCACATCCAACTTCTGTAGCAATTCTCCAAATGGGCCATCCCGCCACTCAGAATTTGATTTCTTTCAAACTCTCTCTGTTGGCATTAAGAAGCACAAGTGTGTCTCAGTGGCATTTTAAAATGTTTGTTAAGCGTATGGGACTTAACTACAGGGTCATCAGTCCCTAAACTTACAAACTAATTATGAACTACTTACGAACTAGGACGGCACAAATATCCATGCCCGAGGGGGCATTCGAACCCCCGACCGAAGTGGCCGTGCTGACCGTGACTGGAGCGCCTCAGTCACCTCGGCAACCTGGCACCTGTTTGCTCCACATGTTGATATTACACTGAGACTTATGACTTTAAACACTCCCTATTAAAGCGTACACATAGATAGTGCTCTGGCAGCTGTGTCACTATGCTATTTTTTGGTGGTCGGTGTTGAAACCATTATTAGTACATCTACTATTCTCCAGGTAGCATCTGCCGAGATTGGATCAAAATCGACCTTGTCTTTCCAGTTGTATTTTTCTTAATTTGTTTTAATTGTTGGCAGTATACTTGCTTGAGGAAATACTTTAGCATTTACAACAAAATAATTTGGCAGAAGTATGGAAAATCTAAGTGCTAATCACAGGATGGGAATTTGAACCATGCTCCTTTTGAATATGAGTCCAATGTTTCAACACTGAACAATGCAGTTCTATGTATGTAATTTATTTTAGTGGATTATCTGTCCCACAAATCACACTCACAATAAAAGACATAATGTGGAACTTGATAATTAAGATAAGCTACTCACTCCAGCACTGGAGTGGCCAGACATGGTCGTTGTGTGTGTATAGTTGTCTGACTGCATGAATGTATGTGTTTCTTTTTCTGAAAAAGGCCATGTCTGAAAATTTAAGTTCTGTGAATGTGATTATTTTCGTGCCTGTCAGCAGCTCAGAGAGCCACTATACAGTGAGTTGTTATCTATCCTCCATTATTGACATTCCTTATAGGATTTTCCATTGTTAAGTTTAGTAGTTTATCACACTGTTACTGACAGGTTGAACAAAACTGTTACTAACTGATTTAACAGCCAGGCAGCAGGATTCATTCATTCTGAGATCCAAAAGACAGTGCCACAAATTGACAAATATTAAAATGTTCATGCTTACTATGTTTAAAAAAGAAAAATGTGTATTTTGTAGTCTGTGATACATTCATAGATACTCTTAACCCATCACAAATTGGTCATTCCTTCAAAAATGACCCTCATATCGCCCCGTTTCATTATCTATTTTATTTTTATTAATTAACATAACCACACAACTGGCCATAAAAAATGCACCAACACAAACGACCAGAGATAGCACAACCAAATTTATTTGGGAGATAACATGTTGTACAAAGATCACATTATTGAAAGTGCAGCCCCATGATAAGTAAAGAAGAGTTATTGAGTGTTGTCACCTTTGCTAACTGTAATTGTTGCTATATGCCCTGGCACTCAGTCAAACAGGAGCTGAATGTGTTGTTCTGGTATAGCAATCCATGCTGTTTCCACGAATTGTATCTTCATATTTCATTCCGGGTGTTGTATTTTGGGTGGCCATCAGTGTAATATATGGGATAAAATTCACTGACTCCTTCACTGTGATTCAATCTTTACAATGGTAATGATAATGATCATACATGCTAACACGGACATGCAGGTACTTCCATTTATAAACTCAGTCTTTTGATACAGGATTTGAACTATGAGTTTCAATGATTAGGGTTTAACATTGTGTTGACTGCACGGTCATCTGAGATGGAGCTTATGCTGAGATTTTTGGGTGAGGATGGTAGTAGCAAATTGGCTGTGCCCTCTCAAAGGAACCATTCCGGCACTTGCTTGGAGTGATGTAGAGAAATCACAGAAAACTTAAATCTGTTAATAATTGACTCGTGGTAAAGAGGCTCGCTGAGCTACTGACAGACACGAAAATAGATAATCATATTCACAACACTTAAATTTTCGGCAATGGTGTTCGTCAGAAAAAGATAAACATACATTCACGCAATCACTCAGACAACTATACACACACATCCACCATGTCGAACCACTCCAGCACCAGAAGCCTTTCTTGGCTTTCTATAGTATGCCTGCCTAGGTGTGTTTGCGTCTGTGTAAATGTGTTGGTGTGTGTGTATTTGTTTACCTTCCTTTTCCTCCCCCAAGGTCTTTCCTCTCACAGGATTGGAATGCCTCCTTACCCCGTCCCTTAAAACCCTCATCATTTCCTTTTCCCTCTCCTTCCCTTCTGCCTGAAGAAGCAACTGGGCTGGGCTGCAAAAGCTTGTGTTTGTTTGTTTGTTTGTTTGTTTGTTTGTGTGTGTGTGTGTGAGAGAGAGAGAGAGAGAGAGAGAGAGAGAGAGAGAGAGAGAGAGAGAGAGAGAGAGAGAGAGAGAACAACTTCCACGGAACTCACATAGTTCAGTAGTTCTGTCAGAACAACATTTTGTTTATGTATGGCAAATGAGTAACTAATGAGTAAAATCTATTTCATGATACCAATAGTACATCTTATTAACTTTAATTATCACAGTTTGAAATCATTTCAGTCTTCATCTATTCCATAACAGTAATTTCAAATTAGAAATGTAAAATTTGAGCATGAAAGTCAATAATAGATATTAATGAATATAAAGGTTTTCACATATGACTTTCACATTACAAATCTCTTACTTACAGAATAATCTTCTGCAACAGTTAAAAAAGTTAAAATATCAAAGTTTGTACTTCATTTTCCTTTCTCCACCTCTAACAATCACATACAATGGGATTATGGTTGCAGGGTATTCACTGTTTCTTTTGTCCTACCCACCACAGTTTTAGACTGTTTTCACTTTTTCTTTTAACTTTCGTAATACGGCAATCTGAGTCACATTCTGAAGGAGACTGATCTGTGTCTGAGCTGCTGTCAGAAAACAGATCCTCAAAATGTCTCTGCCCTGAGGAAGTTGCAACAACTGGATACTGCTTATGTATGCTGCAACAAAGAACAAAATATATTACAATTTTGAAGGCCATTATTATGAACACATAAATGTAATTAAATTAATAAGATACTATTTGGAAGCACTTGAAAATTATTGTGACAACCAAAAATCACTTGAAGAAAATCAGTGTGTGTAAACACTATAGTACAACAAAACAGTTATTTTCATTTCATGTTCAAAATTCTTCACATGATAGCTGTATGAAAATCAGCACATAAAATGGTTACAACCTTCCCTGTGATTAATATTGTAATTCTTAAACCAAATTTTTGATACGAATATTATAGACGGAAAATTCCTAGCAGGAAAAATTATATATAAAAAATAGATGAAGATTACTCACCAGGCGAAGGAGCACAGGTGTGATTGTAGGTCAAATAAATACACGCACACACACACACACACACACACACACAAACAAACACACACACACACACACAAACAAACAAACACAAGCTTGTACACGTTCTCTAGCAAATTGTCATCAAAAGCAGTGATGATAGTTGAAACTTTAACCTTCTTCCCGAAAGACTGTTGGTATTCACTGCCACTGCTTCCATCGTCTCTTCCCGCACTTACCGTAGCACTACCACTTGCAATGAGTTGTTCGTCATTATCATCCCTATTATCATTAGTATGAGTTTGTAACAAAAGTATCTAACTTATGCTCATATTTCTGTACCATAACAGATACGAGAAAGCATGCGAATGATTCATCTTCTACACTAATACCATCTTCATGAAGAAGGGTTCTTTGTAACTTCATCTCAACTAATCGCAATACAGTAGCAGGATTGATTAGCAATCGCCACCCCATCTGACACTTCACCACACAAATAACATCACAAAACGCAACTTCGGAGGCACACTGCATCGTCTCTACTGGCGAACCGACAGGTCAAAGTGCAATGCGGCATGGCACATGCAGAGGCCTCTAATGGACGACTGCAGAGTTTTGCAGATGCGGGAGTATCACTAGTGCAATAAGGGATCTTTACATTATCTCTCATATGATTTTGGTGTATATGTGTTTGTTCGAGCCCAAGTACTTTCCTTGTAAGACCAAACTAGCACGCTTTTTAATATTTTTGGCAAAATTAGGTATCATACCTTCATTGCAGCATCTCTGAAGGAATGAGAGGGCAGCTTCCATTCTTATTATGAACTTCTTTATAAGTTTAACCATCTCCTCCCCATAGAGGAACTTGGTGTGATACATAGGCTTTCCTAGTGTAATGTCATATAATCTTCTTGTTGGGTATCCTGGCAGACCAGGACATCATCTTGACACAATGTTTTGGTGATCCAACTGACCACCATCCTCAGGTATGTGAGCTGTTCACCAACCCATCAGAACAGAGTTAAATCCCTGTTCGTCAGACCCTTCATACGCCGTGGACGGCCACCAGCGTTTGCACAAGTATCGACAATACGGCCCTCTATTATAAAGTGGCCCAGTGGTGGAAGTCAGCGTATACAATAAATGGCTATTCAGTAGTGTTAATTGCTAGTTAAGTGACAGACCTTTATTTATTATTATTATTATTATTTTAATATTTAATATCACCAGGTTTCCCTTTTTGCTGAAGGGAAACCCCTTGTCTCTTTCACTCCTGAAGAAGAGTTTCTTACCAGATGATGTTACACCGAGACTGTACGGTCTGCCCAAGGTACATAAGGAAGGGGACCCACTTCATTTGACTGTGAGAACTTACTCCTACTTACAACTTGGCAAAGTATATGCTGTCAATTCTCAGCCTTCACATTAGAAAATGCGAAAATCAGATTTTTAATTCTACTGTCTTCATTCAGTGACTAAAGTCTTTGATTCTGTGTCTCTTGGACCTGTTGGTCAGTTTTGATGTAGTTTCATTTTTTAACCAGGTTCCTCTGAAAGATTTCTTGCAGCTGATTGGTGGAAAACTACAAGAGGAAGTGCCAGAGTTTTTCTGCCATGTGCTAACTTTGACATACTTTTTACTTAATGACAAATATTTTGAACAAACTGACAGAGTGGCTATGGGGAGCCCATTATCCTATACAAGGCACTATTCAGAATTTTTGGGTCTGGGGCTGCCGTCTGTAGAAAACCTTACCTTGGGGCTAATGGTCACCATCACCCTCGAAGTAGTTCCCATCTGCATGTACACACCAGTCCCAGCACTTCTGCCACTGGTCAAATGTTTTCTGGAAGTCCTGATCTTTGTGGGTGTTTAGCACAACCAGCGATGCTTCTTAAATCGTCTCTAGAGTGTCGAACCAATGGCCTTTCAACTTGAGTTTCAGTAGTGGGAATAGCGTGAAGTCGCATGGTGCCATATCTGGCTAGTACGGTGAGTGGGATACAACAATTTTTTGCCAAAAAATTCCTGGTTAGCAAGGGCATATGACAGGGCAAGTTGTCGTGATGCAGCAGCCAGTTCCTTTGACATTCATTGACATTTCCCATAACCAATACCTGCTTCATCTGCGAGGTCTTGATGTTGATCCGCACGAACCAATTGTTGAAGTTTGGCAACAATGTATAGCATTGTGCGGCTAACGGGCCTTCCAGTGTGAGCATCATCTTTGACGCCTGTACATCCAGCCCTGAACCAAGTGTACCACTCAAACAGACATGCTCATGCTCTGTCCGCCAAACACTTTTTGAATGATTGCAAGGATCTCTGTAGCACTTTTCCCAAGATTCACACAGAATTTGACACAAAAGATGCTGTTCTGTTCAGAGATCCATTGTAAAATTGCCACACACCAAACACAGAGTACTACGGAAATCACTGTGGAAACGCAACATGTCCTCCCATCTGAATTCCACTCTGCACAATGACTCATCAGATATGCGACTCTCGCCGCCTAGCAGTGTAAAGATATACTACTCCTGCTTTGTAGATGGCAGCACCAGTCCCAAAAATTTTGCATTTCCACCTCATATAATGACCACTTTGTTTATGGAAGATTTTGAGAACATGGAACTGAAGACAACATTCTAAAAACCCACCTGTTTCTGGAGGTAATTTGATGATACGATACATTCATGGTATGGCCGCATGGGAGAGATAATCTGACCTGATTTCTAGACCATTTTAATTGCCTTCATTCTCACATCAAGTTCATGATGCAGGTTGCAAGAAATGGTAAGCTGGCATTTTTTTCATATCCTGGTGTACAGGAAGGTGATGTAAGATTGGGACACACTGTTTACAGGAAGCCCACACACACACTTGCAAGCAACAAGCTCTCATTCTTCATACCAACTTACTGCTGTCCTGCGAACATTTGAAAAAAGAGCTTTTGCTGTTTCAGATGCAGAGAACTTGACAAAAGAACAGAACTATCTTAGGGGCATGTTCAAGCAGAATGGATATTCAGACAAACAGATTTTTTGTGCCTTCCAGTTTGGACCATAGTGGGAACCATTAAAAGACACTTGTAAATCATTGGGTTTCCTACCTTTTGCTGGAAGCATAGCTTCAAAAATAAGCAGACTTTTAAAAAGATACAACATCAAATATATTTATCATCCTCCAGCCAAGGTTAGAGTACTCCTGGGCTCAGTGATGGAGGATTTAGGACTGAGGAGGCCCGACATATACAAAATCCCTTGCCATTGTGGTAAAGTTTACATCAGTCAGACAGTCCAAACCTCACAAGATTGCTTGTCTGTGCACCACTAACACACATGGTAATTTCAAGCAAATAAATCTGCGGTGGCCTTGCATTGTCTTTCCAAGGTACATAAAATGATTTATAGTGAAACACAAATTGTTACATCTGTGTCTCGTTATTGGTCCTGTTTGTTGAAATAATCTATTGAAATTCATCTCTCGGACAACATTATAGATAGAGACAAGGGGTTCCCCTTAAGCAAAATGTGGAACCCAGTGATATTACCAGTGAAAAACTAACAGTCTGTCACTTAACCAGCAGTTAACAATACTGAATAGCAATTCATCGTTTACACCGACTTCCACCACTGGAGCCCTGTACGATAAAGGGCCGTATTGTGATACTGGCACAGACACTGTTGGCCGTCTGCAGTGTAGAAAGGGGCTGCCGCTCGCAGATTTAACTCAGTTTCGACGGATTGGTGAACAGCTCACACACCTAAGGATGGTGGCCTGTTGGACCGCCGAAAAATTGTGTGAAGGTGACGTCCTGATCTGGCAGAATACCTGACAAGAATATTATTTGACATTACACTGGAGAAACTTACATGGTCTTATGTAAATGTTAGTAAAATTGTTTAATGAATATTTATTTGAAAAATCACGAATCTAAGAAAAGCATTGTTTGTATACATGATTTTGATATTTAGTCAAAGAAACAGCCAAAGAAAACCCAAGATTTTTGTGTAAATATCATGTTTTTTGATATTGCTAATATTCTACATTAAGTTCATCAGTCAATGCCTTGTCCTTGTAAGTCAATATTTCTAATTATATATACATGTGGCGTCTGTTCCACTTCTAATCCTGCAGCTGTTATTCTTTCATATTCACAGAATATATGACATCAACTGTGATTGAGCAAAGCTGAAAATGTGTGTCCCCAGTGGTGTAGGGGTCAGCGCAACTGCCTAGAAAGCAGGATACCCGGTTTTGGGTCCCGGCTGGGTACACATTTTCAGCTTTGCCCAATCACAGTTGATGTCATATATTCTGTGAATATTCCTAATTGTTATAGCAACTGTGTTGTGCAGCCACAATTATTAACATAATATAAATAGCAGTGGGCTGCCCTGCCAAGGAAGTCACTGTAAGGTCATGGCAAGTTGGAATTTGGGCAAGTCAAATTCTGTAACAGTTGCTACTGTGATAAGTCGAGAAATTCCAATGCCTCAAGTTTGTAACACTTATCTACTGCTGGAAGCTTATGAATATTGTTGGTTTGCATAAAAAAAGTTGTTTACAATGAGCTGTATATGAATTGTGTCACTACCTCCACAAATAAATTAAAGAAAGGAATTAAGTTGAGTGATATTTAAAGTAATGCAAGAAACCTACCATATCGTACTGTACTCCAGGCAACAAATGACGAATACTTTTAAATTAATATATGCTACTCATTAGCAAAATTACAAACAGAATATATACATCATTTTTAAATGCAACTTCATACAACTCAACATATTTTATGAACAGGAGAAGACACATTGCTGTATAATGACTAAGCATTTCGACTTCACTGCAGAGCATCTGTAATTATCTGAAATCATCTTTAATAATTAAAATTAAAGCTTCCTATTAGTGCCAACTTTCATAGGCAATTATGTCAAAATTAACATTAAATCCCGTACTTTGGCTCCATACTTCTGTTGCTCCATTTTTTCGTTGCTTTTGGCATACAACAGTAACTGATTGAGCCACTAATTAAGAATTTAAACTGCTTGTGATCAGTAGAGAAAATACAACCAGATTCAGACACATCATTAACTTCCTAACTGTAACACTTTCTATAAAATGAATGACAATAATATCCTGTAGTATATACTAAATAACAAACCTAGCCAGTGTATACACCAGTTCGAAAACTGCAAAATGTTCTTACACCAGACTTTAAATAAGTCACCCCTACCTGAAATAGAATAGTCTGTGCTGAGTTATAGTAATAACAACTGTACCACATCATATGGGCCATGTACCACAGCCCTGCAATTTAAAATCATATGTACAAGAAATTACCATGTGCCTTTCAATTTAAGTGTGCAGGAGTTTTATACACCACTTCAGTGACTGTTTCTGTTAATTAATTACTACTTTGAATCTACAAGTTATAATTAGTACTCATCTTTAACATTGACTGTTATCAGCAGTGTTGAATATCATACTGAGACTTACATTTCACTACTGTACATACTTAAGTAATTTACTTCCTGACTTTTGCCTGGCAGCTATACTCAACATGTAAATTACTGTGAACTGGTGTGTCATTGAAGTATACTGCACTATGGTTTAACTGAACACTTCTTTATGTAGTGTAACATGTACAATTCAGTATCTCACCTTTTAATGAATTGTGCGATTTGAAATGGCCATAAACTATAACTAAATTTTTTCTTGAATGGTTCATGGGACTACCGTCGGATACTATTGTAAAAATCGCACAATATTTCTGCGAGACAGCTGCTCGCCATCTTCAGGTGAACTGCCGCTGTTGCTTCTCTGCTCGCAATATATATGGTGGCTCGTTACCACGGCGCAGGCGCTGGGAAACAGATTCGTGCTGCATTTCGACCAGCTCGCTCGAAACCTGAAGAGGAACTACAAGAAATGGAGAGCTCCGCCAAGATGGTTTTTCTTCCCTACGTCGGTGGTGTGTCGTTCAAGATTGGCAGACTGTTTAAAAAACATAATATAAAGTGTGTCTTCTGCCCTCCAGCGAGAGTGCAGACAATGCTGGGCTCCGTTAAAGACAACCTCGGCCTCAGGAGGCCGGGAATATACAAAATCCCGTGCCAGTGTGGAATGTCTTATATTGGACAGACATGTCGCACTGTGAAAGACAGATGCGACGAACATAAACGGCACACAAGATTGTGTCAACCACAAAAATTGGCTGTAGTTGAACAGTCTTGATTCAGGACACTGCATGAATTACGAAGAGACCAAGATCATTTCTTCCGCTTCAACCTACTGGGACTCAGTAATTAAAGAGGCCGTCAAAATACACATTGCAAAAAATTTAATTAATAGAGACACGGGATTCCAACTTAGTAATGCATGGGAACCGGCCTTGGCAGTACTGAGACAACATCAGCCGCAGACAGACGATGGTCACCAATCGACGTAGATGGGTCATCGAAGTCAAGAAGCGTAAAACACGCACTTTTTCCTCCGGTTGGCGCGCGCACAAGGGGTCCACCACCAGCGGCCATTCTTGCCCGCGCCGCGCCTGCGCAGACCACCAGCGGCCCGCTCAACGGCCCTCCGGTAGGGGGCTCTCCATGTTCACGCCGTCGACGCTCTGGTCTGCCATGACGTCACAGCAGCGGCGCCTGCGCCATGGTAACGAGCCACCATATATATTGCGAGCAGAGAAGCAACAGCGGCAGTTCACCTGAAGATGGCGAGCAGCTGTCTCGCAGAAATATTGTGCGATTATTACAATAGTATCCGACGGTACTCCCGTGAACCATTCAAGAATATGTTACGTCGGGAAAGCCTGAAACAGCACATCTATAACTAAATATGCATAAAAGTGTAATGAAGGTGATTAAACCGCAATAATGACATCAATAACAATATTTCCATAGACTAGTTACACAAACAGTATCAAGTCAACTTGAACAGAGATCCCACTACGGAGGACAAGGATAATTCAGATAAGACTGGATATTACACAAGCTGATTTCCAACAATCACAGAGCTGCCAAGTGTGCAACATTGTTGTTGTTGTTGTTGTTGTTGTTGTTGTTGTTGCTGCTGCTGCTGCTGCTGTTACTACTACTACTACTACTACTACTACTATACAAAACCTTTGCACAGTGGCTTTCACTCAGAGAAATAAGTAAAAAGTATGATTTTGCTTTTACATGGAACATATGATTTTGCCACTGTTACCAAGGTAATTGATAATAAAAGCACATTTTGATATTTGCTCTAAAAATTTCATGTACACTGGTTATGCACATTTACAGATCTTCAAGCTAATGTTATAAGGGAAGATGACCAATTATCTCACACACACACACACACACACACACATACAGGAAGAGGGGAGGCGGGGAAGAGAGAGAGAGAGAGAGAGAGAGAGAGAGAGAGAGAGAGAGAGTTAAAATTGTTAATGCTGTTTTATCTGGTGCTGAATATTTAGCATAGAAACTTTGTAACCTATGGGATTCACATAACCTTGTTATTTCAGGACATCAACGCAGCTGAAATCAGCACTATGATGATGGGCTCAGGCCTAAAATTAGTAACAGTGAAATAAACTTTTTTTTTATCTCGTTGCCGCTTGCAATATTTATTTGCTACAGTATTATTACAAAGACACCTGTGGTGTTCTGAAACTAAAAATGGATAAAATAACTGAATATTTTTATTTATGTACAAGTTAACTAGTTTCTTCATTCACCCAAGATTTTCAACTTTGGACTGAAGAGATTAATTAAGAATCCAATGGCATGGACTGTAACCTTTATTTGATTATAAGTACATGTTGCCACATATTGCATGGGTGTAAAGTGGATAAAACACTGTCTGGGTCACACTATTGGTACTTTACTGTTACAGTTCTGGTTTTGGACCTGAAAGCAATATGTGTATCATTTGAAACCAACTGTAAAATAAGAAGTATAGTGAATGATCCAGACAGTGGATTTAATTACTATTAAACTTGTAATACAAGACATGCATCTTGATCATTTTGTCTCCCAATTTATCTCTAAAATGAATTATGAAATATTACCTTAAACCATTAACGCAGTCATTGTGCGCCACAAAGGTTTTTAGTGGATGTAGTACAGGATCACCGAGAGAGGTGTCTGGTGGTCGTTGAATATCCCAAATTTTTACAATACCATTAGTGCCACCTATAAATGTGGTAATCTTAAGTTACATGTTTCAGCTCTATTGTTCATAGTCACTATTTTGAACATTTGGAAACTATTAAAAAGTGTCAAGAGATCTTATAAAACACACCAAACTGGTCAAGAGAGGTTTAACAGAATATAAAAAAATCTCCAAACCTAAATATATGTATGCCATATTATTCCAAGAAAATGAAGAAAAGAGATGGAAAGTTACGTATGTTGACTAAGAAGAATACAATAAAAATATAGCACAAACTACTTGCTAAACTTTGTAAGCTTATACAAATACCAGAAATTAACATGTGTAAAATGAACAAACTGGGATTATTTTCATGAACAAAACTCCTATATTACATACCTGACATGACATAACATCCATTAGGACTGATGTCAAAATATATTCTTTGGTTTGTTGCTACTTCTCGCTGGAGAACAAAGAGAACATTGCCTGGATTTCGTAAATCCCAGCAAATTATTTCTGGATCTTTGCGACCACCACTTAGAAGTTTTGTGCCATCAGGTGAGAATGCAATATGTGTTACACCTCCTTTCTGACCTTTCAAAAAACAAAGTAATTGTCCATCTGGTTCGGAATACAGACCTAAAACAAAGTTAATTTTCAATTTTGTTTCAATGTTGTTCTCTGTTTTAACAATGTAAACGTTTAGTGACATTTCAGCAGTAAACATAATACATTCATCAGAATTATTCTGCCATGTAAGTTGTAGTTTGATCAGAACTATCATAAAACATAAACATGAAACAGCTTAACAAAATTAAAAACTGATTATCATCTTCTTTAATTAATTTGTTTGTTTTAAACCCTCAGACATTTGACTAGTTTCACACCACGCCATCTTCAATTTCTCCTAGCCCTGTGTTTATTATTTTATTTTACTATTATACCCAACACTGCCAACACCCACAATTACACTCTTCTATAGTTACTTCTAGCACCAACTTAACTGTTTTTGCAACCAACTGTGGTAACTAATTCATCACTTATTCTAGAATTTTTTCAGGGTTTAGTACCTCTTTATTTCATACTTTGTGAGACCATTTAATTTTAACACTGGTCGACGTGCTTTTAGTTGCTTCTAGTTCATTCCCTTGTCATTATATCTCATGGTCCAAGTTTTGCTTCAACACACAGTACATTTCAGACTACACTTGAGGAACTTCTTCCTAAACTCTATATTAATATTTCATACCAGGAAAAAAAGATTTCTTCAAACAGGCCAATTAGATTGTGATACTTTCCATACCTTAGCAGCACAGGAAGACTTGTGCGCTTGAGTGTTTCCTCTCTTCCAGTCTTGCACTTCGGTGAGTTCAGTCTTCAAACACTAAACCATCGGGTTGCTGTTTACTCAATTCCCTGCCCCCTCCTGAATGACCAGCTTTCAGCTTACTACACTGCCCTTTGTAAACTTCTTTCCAGACACCTCAGTGTCCTCTGTCACCCCAAGATTAATTGACAATGGGTCCATCTTCTGTTATCACTGAAGTGGCAGCCTGGGCACCTCTATTGCTCTCAGCACCAGCTGTTAGTGTGATATATTTCTTTTCATTAATTTCAAGCTGGTGCCTGCCTAAGTCTCTTTTATATTTGCATAGTAGGCTAGGTTAAGATATACTACTGTTAACTGATCTATAAATGTTTATACCTATCTACTGCAATGACACACAATATAATTTCCACATCTGTATTTCCTATTTGGCACATTTCTAGTATGGTTCATGCATCAACTAAACATTAACAGTTAAATACCAAGCAGCTGCTTGTACAGTAAGATTATTAATAGATCAGTCTGTCTGTACAATACAATATTGCATTATAACATATCTTGTTTTCTGGAAAAGTATTATGTGAATCCATGGATTTCATATTTTTTTCAAATTTTCCCTTTGAGAGCCCAACAGAGCAAATGATCCCACACAACAGTTAGTAGCACCTGATTGCAAACCTCCTTGCCAGTATCCCAGAATCAGGTCTTCCAATCTTCAACTTCAGGATTTCAATTCTTTTCTCCTTTAGCTCATTATTAACTTCAGTCACTGAATTTCTATTTAGTGTTTCCCTTAGTTTACACTCTTGTAATATCGAGTAAATGTCTCATCAAATTCTGTTGTGCCCTATTTTCATTTCCATCACCTTTTACTATTTCCAGTATGTACCTAATTCCCCATTACAGTTTTTGGTAACTGCTCTATTACAACATTTAAGTCTGTTAGTGTCAGGTTCAATCACCAGTCAGTCCTATAATTTTTATCTGTCACTTGTCACTTCTTTCATCTCAACCAATGTTTGTTGAGATGAAAAATTCCCAGCTACACAGTAGTTTGGGTAGTTTGGACTGCATGTTAAAATGTAGACTTAGGTGCCTCTGTAATTGGCTGGGTAGGCTAGTTCAAAGGTCAAAGAAAGCCAATGGCATACCACCTCCAACAAGGCCATATCAAATTAAAGCACTGTGGTCTTTGATTCAATCTTTGGGTCAATGGCAGCTTTAGTTTAAGTATTTAGCTGTGCACTTTAGTAAGCATGCTACACTGAAAGAGGTAAAACAAAAGGATATACATGTAAGTATCTATTAAAATGATAAAGCCATCATCTAAATGTCTCACAACATAACATAAATAATATAGATGTTATAGCAAACTTCAAAAATGACACATATCACATTTAAAGCAGTGACAGTGTCAGCAGTGTCAATTCCATACAACAGAGTATTTAGTTTGAGGAAGGTTGAAGTCATGCAGAGAGTATAATAAATCGTGGGGTAGTTCCTACCACCATATTCCCATTTTGTACTAAAGATGAATGAGCTATTGAAAAGATATTAACTCACTAGCCAAACCATCAATCACCTGGCCAAATGAAGTAAGTAATAATAACTGTCTCATTGCACAGATTCACATTCCAATATTTGTATAATGCAGCAGCAATTAGTATTGGTAGGGACTGTGAATGCTGTTTTGGAAAATGAGCACAATTGATGACTTTTTCATTCACTGCTTCATTTCTTACACTGTTTGCAGATCACACTGTTATTTACTGTCTGGTAAAGTCATCAATATGAATTGAACAAGTTTCTAAACAAGATATCTGTATGGTATCAAAAGTGAAAATTTACCCTAAATAAAGAAAAGTGTGAGGCCAACCCCACGATATTGCTGTTCAGTTTCAATGACACATGAAATCACACATATCTAATAGCTGTCAATTCAACTAAATGCCTAAGAATTACAATTACATGTGACTTTAATTGGAAAGAACACATAGATAATATTATGGGGAAAGCGTAATGAAGTTTGCTCTTTGATTGATAGAAAAGTTAGAAGAGGCAATAAATCCACTAAAATGAGAGCCTACAAAATACTTGTCTGTCATCTGCTGGAATATTGCTGCACAATATTGGATCCATACCTGAAAGGCTTAACAAAGAACACAGAGACCATACATAGAAGGGAAGCTCATTTTGATTTATCATGCAATAGGGAAGAGAGTGTGCCAAACATGATACACAAGTTGGACTGACAAGAATTAAGACAAAGAGGTGTTTCATTGCAGTGAGATCTATTTATGAAATTTCAATTCTAGCTTTCCACTTTTTCTTTAGCTCCATCTACTTAGTTATAAATTAACATGAAAATAAAATAAGAGAAATCAGAGCTCAAACAGAAGTATTTAGGTGTTCATTTTTCCTGCGCACTTTTCAATAGTGAAACCGTCTGAAAATGGTTCACTGAAACCTCAGCCAGGCACTTAAGTATTAACTGCAGAGTAGTCATGCAGATATAGATGTAAACAAAGACAAGGTAGTGCAGCACATTTCATGTTTCATTTACTATGTGTAACATGTGATGGCTAAAACGTTGAGCAATTTCCTATGAAAACATCATAGTTCATACTCCGCTGGAAGTGGTAGCTCCCCTGTTGCATCACTGAGCCACTTGCAGTGGCTGACAAACATTCACACGAGAATGGAAGATGCTTGTGATGAAGCAAGATTGCTAGTTTGAGCTCCGGATTATGGCTACAAATATTATGCTATGAGGTCAGAATTGGCTCCATGCTAAATGCCAGTCCTCCTCAACTCATTTTAGCATAAAAATTAATGTGGAAACTACATAATGTGTACATTGCAGCAGTGTTGAATGCAAGAGTTCTATATTCACTCTTGCCCATAATAAATTACGAACCACGTACAGCAGACTCTTGATAACAGGAAATTAGGTATCTCACCAGGTGAAAACATCATTATCTGTTAAGTGTAAGCAAACTTGATCATATTCACTGTAGACAACAAGACATCTTCTGGAAGGACTGGATAAAATGGATCATGAAAACAAGTTTATTTTCTCTGAAAGTGCAGTTTTTGGGTCATGTGCTGAACAAAAATGCCCTTGTTCCTAGGGATGACCATTTCAAAACGAATTGTACTCTTACCAGCACCCAGGAATCTGAAGGAACTCCATTCTTTTTTCAGTAAAATCTCAATACTATTCTAAATATGCCATCTACTAAAAAGGTTTCACCAAAAGGTTAAGTGTGTATGGTCAGGGAAGTGTCATTGGGCTTTAGAGTCTCTGAAGCTTATTTATGCCCTGCTCCTTCCATGGCTTCATAAATGCCAGGTAAACAATTAACCCTAGCCTGTGATGCATCCAACTATGGTATTGGCCCAATTTTGTACTACTGAAATCTAAATGGCACCCAAGAGCCTATTGTGTAATCTCCCAATACATTTTCCATAGCAAAGCTAAATTATTCCTAGGTGGATAAAGAGGCTTTATCAATTGTCTTTGGGATTGGGATAGTGCTAATGCTGATGCTGATGATGATAAAATCAAGGTCATTAGTTCCCTTGCTCAGTGTAGAAACAGACATTTACAGGTTGGACAGTGTTAAAATGACACAAATAAATTGATACCATGCCCTCAGGTTGCTAGACTGATGAATGACCAATGCTACAAAATTAGACAACACACACTAGCATAAAATACTGGTAAAAACATGTTTAAAAGGTTGACGAATGGCTGTGGGTAGGTACCTACTTAGAAATAAATGGTGACCTAGACACTCTGCTACACATTGAAATAGCATACCTAATATTGTGTGCAGAAGTTCCGACATCTCACAAAAATATAAAACATGATCCACACTTGCCTCATCATCACATGAAATAGAGAGTTCCTGTGGGAGATCCAAATCTATCCTCAGACCGTCATAAAAAACACACTCTGTTAAATTGTCATACCAACAGTGGTATTCTACATCTGTGACCCGCTGTTGGTTCCTCATAATGTAAAAGAAAATCCTGTGTCAATGGGCAATGTCTTATTCAAAGATGAGTTAGGGTGACTTCATGAGCTCATCAAGGGTGGAAAGAGGTTCACCATGGACACATGGAATGTTTTACTGTTTGCCAATTCCAGCCACTGAGATTCCCACTAAATCATGGTTTTCTGGGTCACAAATGTTGTTAACAGCCTGCAGGAGGAGAGAACAACAAGTGAGAGGTGTGAGGGAGCAAGCCTCCTTGGCAGCTGCATCAGCGAGCTCGTTTCTTTGCATCCCTCTGTGCCCAGGAACCCAGCAGAAAATTATTTGTATTTGTTTGACTTGTCTTTGCAATGCAAAGAAAGCATCCTTTATTTCTTGCACCATCTGATCTGATGGGAATGTATGATCCACAGCAATAAGGGTGCTTTGGGAATTGGAAAACAAGAGAAATTTTATGCCATTATGTCTGCTCCAGTATCCTCAGGATAGCAAAGAGTTCTTCATAACAAACAGAAAACTGTACTCAGTGTATTTAGCAGAAATCTAGAAATAGATAGGGACTTAAGGTACCAACTTGTTAAAAAAATGACCTAAAGAACTATTAATGAAGCATATCACCTCCAAACAGGACCATGCCTAGTAAAGCACTGTGGTGTTCAAACCAATCTTCGGATTGTTGACTTCTTTACCTTTTTAAATAAAGTGAAATCAAGGCTATTTTTAATTTGCAAATTGTTATCATAGCAAATAGATGAACATTACAATGTGTTTTTATTGTGTTTACTAAGCCCTGAGAACATCAACTTAATAACAACTGCGGTTTGCCATTGCAGCACTGCCATACTCAAGTATAACATTATTGTGTGCAATTGTTGTCATTTTAATGCGAGTCTTGCCGTATATCATGATGTATCTTATTGGTTCCATTTTCGGCATGGCTATGGGCTGACGAAAAGAATAGTTTACAAACGTGGAAAGATCCACAGTTTTAAGAGTTTGCATGCTGTGTAACAACTCTTGGAATAAAAAGACAAAACTGTTTTGAAATATACAGTATCGTATTCCACATTGCCTGTGATCTACAAGTTAAAAATTGTTTGTTAACTTTAATTTCAATCATTTGCCTCCTCCACTAAACTTAAAAATACTCAGAAATGTAAATCTCATCTTTAAACCTAATCATTAATAAAATATCATAAGACAATGCCAATCCGAAAGTAGTTACTATACCAATTAATTGTCTTGAGTGTATTATTGTGACTTTCAAAGCCAAAGTTAACAACCTACCTTTTCAGACAGCTTACCAAAGTGCTGCAATTCTTTTGCTCGCTTAATGGTTTTGGCGCAGCTACGAAATTCATTGTGGCATGACTTAAACATACATACAGTGGCCAAGAATAACATAGTTCTGCTAAGAATCTCAGTAGATGAATGTTTCTGATTGCAGCTGAAGTCGGTAGCACATTTCTCAGCACATCCTGTCTACGATCGATATTATTTAGTCAGTAGGAGTCACAAGTCGTTGGAGCTACTGCCAACATGTACGTACTACTTCCATGCATCATTTCTACCATAAAAGATGAATTGCAAGTTGTGCCAAAGTTTCTGGCACTGGGTAGTACTGATTCCGCTGACATTCCCTCACTCCTAGGTCGATGATGTCCTACCATCATTCCCTGCACTCCACTTGACAGGACACTTTTGTGAGCTGAGAAGGGACAAAAATGTGTGTGTGTTTGTTAGGTCCTCATTATGGGCACCTAACAGGAGCTAACAGCCTCATTTTACAGGTCTGCCACTCCCAACACTTTCTCCATCCCTTCGATTGGCTTCTGAGAACAAATGCTATTTAATGTCCTCCCTTTTAACACAATTATGCTAGTCTGATGGTACTTGTACTACAATACTGCTCATATTCCACAACAGGTGAAAAAATATCAGCACAAATATTTAAATAAGAATCTCTCCTTAATTTAATACCCCCCCCCCCCCCCACCCAGGAGAGTTAAAAGAGATTAAGTTTGTTTATATTCTTTCAAACAAAAGATGGATAATGAAAGTTTGCCTATTGCCAATTTAAACTGTCATAGTTCCCCTAAACTGTCCACTGTCATATGTTCTGTAAAATGTATTCATGGGTACTTACCTCACAATTAACTGTCCATAGCCACACATTAATTAATCTGACTGGCTTGATTTAACTGTTATGCCTAAAATTTTTGATGGTTATCTCAAGGCTGAGTGAGGGAGTATGTAGTGGTACAAGCCACTTCCCCCTTGAGATACCCAAATAGTTATCAATTTATTTTAGTGAATTGTTAAGGCATTATAGGAACAGCAGCTACCGCCAGAATCTGTTGGTTTCAGATTCTAGAGGTGGTGGCTCCAGCAAGTGGCCACAGATATTATGTCTGCCCAGTGAAAGATATATATTGGAGTTCCTTGGAGAAAGTGTATGCTTAGACGGTTGCTAAGAAGAAAAAGTTGTTGATTTTGATTTGTAATCTGTGTCTGACCTCTGTCAAGATATTTGTGTCATATTCCTATGTACTAATTGGTAGAATAACTCCTTGACTATAAATAAATATGGAGTTAAATATATAAAAGAGTGGTTTATTATACAAAGTACATAGATGAGTGAGAAATGACAAATTCATTTGGTAAGTTATTAATGACTAAAAGCACTTAGGGGCACAGCTATTGCTGGACCTCATTGTTTCAAGACTTTCATATTTTGGACTTGAAAGGAAGATTTAATAGTTGAATTTCACTCTTCATAAAGAAGAACTGTCAGCTTGGAATTCATTAACTGGTGAATTACTAAGCACCTACAAAATTAACTATCACACTGCTTATGTTGAAAGTTATTCAAATCAGGGTCAGGCAGCCGTGATAGTTCAACTTTCACCTAACGAAAAGCTATACAGTTATTTCATGCAGGACAATGCAAGACCACACATTGCCAATGCTTCTATGGCAGCAATTCGAAGTGTTTTTGATGACAGGATAGTTGACTGGCCTCCTCATTCTCCATATCTAAATCCCTGTGACTTTTATCTATGGGGAATGTTAAAAGACAAGGTGTATGCAATCAACCCCCATACAGTCGAAGAGTTGGAAGACAGGATCCAACTAGTCATTTCCCAAATTTCGGCAGCCGAAATTTGTCGAGTGTTCACAAAGGTGTTCAAAAGATGGCAGGCCGCTCTTTCCATAAAGGGACATCAGTTCGAACATCTACTTTAAATAAAGGTAAGCTTAGGATACTCATATGGCAATGTTTTTTAGACTTTAACTCAGTGAATGCACCTGCGGCACAATAGAGTCCAAGAATCGGGCGCTGCTGTGGCCAGCGGTCGGGGTGGCAGCGGCTGGGAGCTGTACCGCGCGATCCGTGGACGCCTGGCAGACGTCTTTTGTAAGACATCCTGTATAAGAAATATTAAATCTCCCTTTTGAGCAGGATGAGGTTACACGGCGCGGAGTGGTACCTCCTGTACTCGCATTGAAAGTAGCTGAGTAAGGACCTGCTTTCTAGGACCCTTACTGAATGCTAGTTTACCATACACTCCAAAGTGTTTTCTCCACAAATTGAAAAACTAATGCTTTGATTGCTAATTGGTTCAGTGTGATCTTTCCCTAGTTTTAAAATTCATTCTTCCCACAAATTTGGAAAAGTTAACCATGCACTAAATTTTATTAAAAAGCTGACCAGGGTTCCAATTTTTTCAGCATGTTATATGTTATCTCTTCAAAACCAGATGCAGAATCATGAGCTACTGACAACGCAGACTCTAGCTCCCACATTAAAGAAGACTGGTTGTATCTTTCAACACTGGAGGAACTGAAATCAAAACCAGGCCTCTCCTGTATCGCCCTATATTGACAGAAGCTGGATCCTTTAGTATGATTCTGCCATTACTTGGGCAATGTCTCTTAGTGTTGTTAGGAGACATCCCTACTCTTGTACAGCTGCTATTGGCGGTAGGGAGTTCCGCCTCAAGATCCTCCTAATGGCTTCCCCTGGTCTACTTGTGGATGTGGACCTATTAATGGAGTTTGGGATCTATTGCCTTGACCTCTTCTTACTCTCTCTAATGACTCTTCTTGCCTGTGTACTCACCACTTGAAATTTACCAGATTCACTACAGATCGAAAAGCGAAAGATTTAGGTGTTCCTTTTTCCTGTGAGCTATTAGAGAATCAAATCTTAGAGAAATATCATAAAAGCGGTTCAATGAACCCTCTGCCATGCACTTCATTGTGGCTGGCAGAGTATTTGTGTAGATGTAAATGTAGTAGGGCACCAATGGAATTGTCGCAAAGCTATCCTCTTTTCCTGATCACAGAATGACACTCGTCATTCCATCAAGGGACAGCTTGGTAAATCATTGCTGAAACAGCCAACCATTTAAAAAGCATCCAGTCAGCTTTGTTGACAAGACATCTCGACAGCTTCCTATCATGATCCATTCCATCTGACAGATTTAGCTTGATAGGGTAGTAATCACTACCATGAAGGACGTCATCCACATCCCACTGAGCGGTGTCTGCCAGAGCAGGCATGCAGAAGAGGTGTAAAAGTGCTAAATGTGTAACTTGACCCATGTTCAGCAATATTATTTCTGTTGGCTGTACCACAACTTCAACCATCCAACCCCTGGGATAAGTTTTGTTGGATCCCATAATCCATTGTGTACAATTAATTCTCCTGAAAGGAGAAAAGGGTGGGAGAATATCACCAATAAGCTGTGTTAAAAGCACACTGTTACTAAGGGCTCCAGGTGGTAAGTACAGAGAGCATACTGTACTATCAATATGGGCCAGTACACAAACAGCAACCATCTTAGCTTTGTAGTTAAGGGCACAGGCTTGGAATGGAATGTGTCCCTGATGAACACTGCTACACCAACTTGCGCCCTATCACCAGTGCAGTCATGTATCATGCAGAGGTGGTAGCCTCAAAGTACAGGTGTATCATCCTATTTAAAATTTGTCTCTTGGAGAGATATACAGAAAGGCTGATCCTTCGGAAGAAGTTGCAGCTCCTTCAAACAATGTCTGAATCCATCCAGATTCCACTGGAGTATGGTAGCCATGTCAGCAGTGGTGGGTAGTCTGTCCCTATTCTTGCGCCAAGACAGTGAGGTACTTTTAGAGTGAGGGGTAGCTGATGAACTGCCTGGTCCCATGATGATGTCCCTCATCAGTCAAGACTGCTATAATGGTGTCCAATGATGCCTGCGGAAGAGTTTTTATAAGATATTGTGACCCTTTCTTCAACTTCTTTTTAGAAGATGAGGGGGCAAGAGGGATTTCAGGAGTACTCTGGTTTGTGGGACCACTCTGCTTTTGAGGGGCACTCTGCTTTTGGGGTGCATTCCCAATGATTTCTGTAGGTTTCTCTACATCTCTTCTTCAATCATAGTTGCCTGGATTGAATTGTCTTTGCTAGCGGGATCTTCACGCACACAGATGCAGCTACAAGAATCAGTGATGGTTATGGACAGCGTCTGCATCAAAACATCAACTTTGGGCATAGGTATCGGCACCAATGAGACAGAGTATGTAGTAGATACAGAAATGTTCAAATGTCTGTAAATCTATAGGACTAAACTGCGTGGTCATCAGTCCGTAGCTTACAAACTACTTAAATCTAGGTAAACTAACCTACAGACAAACATACACACACCTATGCCCCAAGGAGGACTCGAACCTCCACGGCGAGCAACTGCGCGCTGCGCAGCAAGGTGCTTTAGACCGCTCGGCTACTCCACCGCGGTGTAGATACAGAAGGTATCTAACTTTGGGCATAGGTATTGGCACCAATGAGACAGAGTATGTAGTAGATACAGAAGGTTTAGTCAGCCTGTATTCTTTTTTTGTGTCCAGATAGGGGATCCATTTTGTTCTACTCCACAAAAATTGGGCAATCATGACTCCAGACTGGATGACTACCATAAGAGTTAATACAAAGTGCTGGAGATGGAGGATTAGCTTCAGATTCATGGGCTGCTTTGCCACACTTCCCAAAGGTTGGTGGACATCCACAGCTTTCAGTGGTATGCCCAAAATGCTGGCATGTGTAACAATGAGTAGGGTTTGGTGTATACGGCATAACCTTAAATTGGAGTAATCCCACCATTATGTATTCTGGCAATGTTGGAAGTAACAATGAAGGTGGGTGCTTTGTCAAACACTCCATCATTCTTCTGGTTCCTTTGGTCCATATCGACTATAACTTGTGCCGCCCATTCTTCCTTCTGTTGTGTCTTCATCTATAATATCACGGCATGTGACTACACCTTTACTGAAGTTGAGGAAGTTATGCAAATTCAACAACCATCTCATAATCACTCAGTTCATTAGATTTTGTAAAAATGTCCTTTTTGAATCTGTTGGCTTTAACCAACAAAGAAACGTTTTGTGATTTCAAGGTCCTGCCAAGTCCTTCCAACCCTTTGTTAATATTGAAAGGTGACACTCTTTCCTCTTAATGGCCACAAAAACATTAAGAATTATGACTTCTTGAGCCCTGTGACTCTGTACGATTTGAGTATCAGGACGACTAGCCTCCCTCATACACTTTGATGTGTGAGTGTGAGTAACTGTGGATAATACACTCACCCCAATGGAAATGAAAACATTGAAAGGATCTATCTCGGTCCCAAGATCAGCTAGAGAAATAATGGTCCAAAGTTCCACTTGCCTTGTACAACTGAGGTGGGCAGTATCGCCATGGGGTTGCCTTCTAGCGACCGTTCTGCCTCAACAGCCATGCACCCCGTCAGCATGCAGCATACCTTATGACTGAGCCATTTCTTCTTCTTCTTATTATTATTATTTTTTTGGTCTGGGAAATTAAGCCAAGATCCCCATTCCTTCCAACACAGAATGTTGCACTGCCATGCCACACTGTGATTACTGAAGTGCGCCCAAAGCTTATGGTAATAATGGAATGGTAGCACTTACTGGTCCCCAGCTCATGGACCCCAGGTTAATGAAGCCCATACTTAGCAAGTGACTACTGAGTCTCCTGAACAGTTGGGGTAAGAAATTCCATGTGTTTTTGTATGGGACAATATTCATCCTCATCACGGACCAAGAACCACTGGTTTCTTTGTTCGGCCCTCATTCGAAACTACTGGATAAGACTGCCCACAGATTGCAGTGATAGACCCTGATACAACATTAATTACTGCTCCACAACCCAGCATGCAAACACAGATGCACTGTTTTAACTGTCAGTGCGGGCTGACTCTTAAGTTTAATTGGCAAGAGGTGCTTGCTTTGTCATTGATCGACACCCTGCAGAAAACACTGACAGACTTCCTGTCAACAGTATAGGAGAGCACAGTAGCAATTGCCAACCTGCTTTTCTGGGAGATTGTTTCAGTGATTCCGAAAGTTTAGACAGAGAGCATATCTTCAAGGGCCGATGTGGTTTGGTGGACACACATTCTCCTTCACAGCTGCCTCAATGTGGTACATGGGGTCCTCGTGCTAGGAATGTAGGAGCAAAGCTGCTGTGTGGTTTTTCCTCCAGTGTTGTACTTATGTATTCTGCAGCTACTGCATACATCACACTGGGAAATGATAGATGTGAAAACTTTAGCATGATGGCATATCTATGGGCTGGCAGTACATCAGGCACTGAACATCTGGTATGAGCTTAAAGGACCTGTGCACAGAACGAGGCTGCCCCACCATTGAAATTCTCCTGATGGTTGCTACCGGGAGGGGGGGGGGAGGGGAATTTGTTGTGTGCCCAGTGTCAAATGCAACAGCCCAAGAAGGACTGATACTTTTCCCAAATGATGTGGCAGTTTCAGCCCGATCATTTTGTCGGCAACAGGGGTGGCTTCCAGATGTTGTGGTGAGCCACAAGAGTAGGCAACTGTTTATGGTGGATGTCGGTAGGGAGCAGCTGACCTGTCAGGTGATCAGCTGCACCCACACTTCATGCAATCACCATGGGAATAACCACTCTTGCAGGAGCAGCAGCAGGGTTCTCCTTCAGAGCACTTTTCAAGACCTTGCTATATCGTGAATCATCTATGTGGTTTTGGACTCTTAGCTTCTCATAGAGTGTCTTCCACAAAGATGGGCATATTTCTCGTGGGGTTTCTGTGCCACGGACAATTAGCCCTGTTGGCCTGTACTAATGCACACAGGCTGTGAGTACTCTGAACTGTCAATAATGGGAGATACAAAACTACTGAGGGACAAAAAACAAACATAAGGTCTTATATTCTACATATTTTGACCTGACTTGTGTGGGGTTATATAGCCAGAAAAGTGAATATTCCATCTCAGTGATATGTGGCACTTAAAATACAAGAAAGGCTTTGTACCTCAAAATCAAGTAATTTTTTATTGCACTTCAAGTGTTCAAATCCTCTTCAAAATGCCTTCCATTTTTTCCTCCAAACATAAACTGCAGTACAGTTTTCCGTTAGTGTAACTCAAAAGAATTTGTTTCATGTTACTTACTTACCAAGTGTCTTAAGGTATGTGCCAACAGCATAGACACTACTAAGACTTGGGTTCACAGCTATACATGACACTATCCCAATTTTAGTTTCATTCTGGTATTCTGGCACTGAAACAAATGGATGCACAAAATAATGAACTTTGCACAAAAATTCAGAAGTAAATATATAAAAGTGGAAGATTAAAGCAATAGTCCAAATACTTTTGCACCACCAATACTTAAAGTAAATGGTAAAAGGCATTTCCACTTAATACTTGAAAATACACAACCACACTCTTAATGTACACCACACACATCTTTACTTTTCTAGCAAGTATCAGACACAATCACAGAATCTCTTACCACTCTTAAACTTAATTATCGTTTCAATTTAATTCCAGTCTCCATTTTCTATTGTTTTCTTTCAAAATGATTCTTTAAAATAAAAGCTATGTTTCTAGTATTGTGTAAGCACTGTGATTCTATTCATCCACATAAAATAAATAGTTTTTCAAGTCTCAAGTAATATCACAGTTTACACACACCACATAAACACCTTTGCCTCCATATCGTGGTGGTTGAAAACCCCAGGAAATTTTGGTGGAATGGGAGTAGTATGGGAGGGACAGGTGAAGGGGTGGAGGGCAGAAGGCAGGAAGAAGTTACTAGGAGGTCAAGGAGAGGCATGAAGTGGCCCTGGTGGCTGGAGGGGAATACGAGTCACAGTCATGTGGGCTACTCATGAGATGCTGAGTAGTACACTATAAAGGTGACACGTTTGATCATGAAATGGGAAGGGCTGGTACAACAGAGGAATGCAAAATTGTTAATTGGAGGGAGTGGAAATTAACAGAGGTCAACACCAGGCTAGTTTCAGAAGCAAAGGCTAGAGAGGGAAGCTCGGTGGGGGTGGGGGAATACACCAATGCTGTCTGATGGACAGGGAGGAAGGGTCGAGGAGGGGAGGGACTGGAGTGTATGACAAAATGAAAGACATGTGTAAGAGCAGAGGGCAGGGAAGAGGAATGGAGGTGGTGGGGACAGGAACTAGTAAAGGATTGAGAGAGTATAGCATATACTGGGGTGTATGAATAAAACAGAATATCAATTTTACATTCTGTCTTCCAGAGAACATGCTCAGGTTTGCATGAAAAGATGAGTCACAGAATATACATCAGCTGAGTATGTTATCAGGGTGAGTAAAAGGGTAGGGGAAGTTGCTCACAGCAGAGAACATTCTCTGATTTCATATGAGTAAAACTAGAAAAGTTTCTCGCGACCGGAAAACATTCCCCGTTTTCTGATGTGAGCTCTCTAGCATACTTCGAACTGAGTAATTTCTATTAAGATTACTTTTATGACTTCAAGTTCTTTATTTGAAAACAGTTCAGGTTCGTGTCAGTACAACAACTGGCACAGCGGCTCAGCCCCCTGGCTTAGAGCGTGTTTTTCCCCATCAGGTGGTGTCCTGCTCGCATCGTCCCGCTTCCTCTGGTGGCGGTATCGGCCATTGTGTTTCCCGCGTGACCTCTCGTGCCGCGCCACGAATTGCGGGGCACGCGTCTTGTGAATTACATCGATGTCTGAGTGTTCCATACCTCCCCCTTCCTCGAGAGCTAGACCTGTCCCCCGTCGTCCCGGCAGGAGCAGCAGGGCCGGGTGGAGACACCCTCGCAACACGGTGATGGAGCTGGTCCCGGTGAAGCGTGCAGCTGCCCGAGGCCGTGCACAGGTCCACAAGCAACGGGTGAAGCGCGCGGGGTACCAACATGGTGCCCCACGACAGTAGCCGTGCGCCCAGACCTCATCACCTGGGCAGAAGCCCAAAGTGGCCAGACATAGGGTTGGCGTGTCAGGAGATTTAGCAGGGAACGAGGCTGGCAGCCATGGAGCTGTTCAGCCAGACTCTGTTCCCAGGTCGGAGTGGCCAGACAGCTAGTCAAAAATCTTAACATGATGTCATCTACCGACGTAGAGGTCATAAATTTGTGCATCCGTGCCTTAAATGTCTGCACGAGTCACTCCACCTGCCCATTAGATTGCGGATGGAATGGTGGAGTCCGCACGTGCCGAATGCCCTACCGCATGCAAAAAGACCGAAAAACTTCCACGTGGAATTGAGGACTGTTATTTGTTACGATCAGGTGCGGAATATAGAATAGAGAATATTTTAGTTAATGCCCCAACAGTGGCCTCGGCCAATGTGGAACCCACCCGAATGATGTACGGAAAGTTAGAGGGCATCGACTCCCAAGAGCCAATAGGAATCCAGGAATGGCTCCGCAAAATCAACTTGTATCCAGTCCCACGACTGTGAAGGAACATACCAGGGAATGAGAGAACCTCAGGGATTAGCCTGCTGTAGGGCACAGGTGTCGCAAGCCGACACCAGATGTTCGATTTTCCGATCGATTCCTGGCCGAAAGAAGTGGCGTCGGGACAGGGCCTTAGTACGGGAAATTCCCCAGGGCCCTTCATGTAGTAAACTTAATATTCGCGGTCAGAGAGTTGATGGAATTACAAACCACAGGTTGCCGGCTTCTGTGGCCAATAAGAGTACACCGGCTGTGACTGAGAGCTGTTGCTGGACGAAGAAATAATTATGTACTGAGTCCGACTCCCAGCTCGGCGGGCGTTCTGGCCACCCTCGCTCTACTATTGACTTCACTATTCTGAGAACGAGGTCATTGTCCGTGGCTGCCGCTAGGACTGCACTAGTGAAGGAAGCCCTAGAAATGTTCATTCCTCGTCCGCATCTACGGAAAACAAAAGATTTCCTCCTTATCAAACTGTGGATCCGCCCCAAGCGGAAGCCAGGATAATGCGTCCACATTAGCGTGTTGCGAAGTGGGGCGGTATACTATATTGTACTGAAAACGGGACAGGTGTAAGGCCCAGCAATGGAGACGGTGAGCAGACTTGTCTGGTAGGGCCGAGTCCGGCCGAAAGAGGGTCACTAGAGGCCGATGGTCGGTCATGAAAGTGAAGCAGTTGCCATATAAGAACATGTAAAACTTCTGTACTGCAAAAATTATCGTCAATGCCTCTTTCTCTACCTGGGAATACCATTCCTGTGCCAGGGTGAGGGTTTTAGACTTGAATGCCAGGGGCTGTTCGGTGCCATCTGGGTACTGGTGCAACAGGACCACCCCCACCCCGTACTGCGAGGCGAGGCCCCAACTACTAGGGGCACATCTGGAGAATACATTGCCAGACAAGTGCGAGACAACAATAATTGTTTAAGGCACTCAAAAGCAGCCTAACAAGCAGGAGACCATTCAAACGTGACATCTTTGTGCAACAAATCATGAAGGGTTTTAGCAATGGAGGTGGCATGCGGAAGAAACTGATGATAATATGCCAATTTTCCGAGGAATGCTTGTAGTTCCTTTAGGTTCCTTGAAGAAGGCATGGAAGCTACTGCTTCCATGTTTTGTGTCCCACCCTCGTCGCCGCTTTTGTGTCTCGTTTCCATCGTAGGTGTCGGTGGCCGAGTGAAATGAGACCGACACAGGAATAAAGATAGCACGCTGGTGCAGGTACGGAGGGGAGCAGCCAGAAACTAGAAACACTAGAGTAAATTAGAACGAGATATATATTGCACAGAATTTATACAATACTTAACTTTTACACAATTCAGTACTGCAGAATGCTGATACATAGTTGAGCTAGAGGTCTGCCTAGTGCCTGTCCGATAGCCAAGTCTTCACTGGTGCCTATCTGATTCCGAAGGTCTTAACTGGTTCCTATCTCAGTCCCAAGTGAAGGATGTCGTTCAGTGGTGGCCACGAGCGACGTTGTAGCAGAGGGCGCTCGTGGCTGTCGTCGTAAGAACGCCGCGCCGTGCGTGCATGGCGGCGTGCGGCGAAAGTAGGTGGCGCGCACTTTGTACTTGTGCGACACCACACCATGTATTCCTTTACAGGTGTAACACCTTGCAGGGACACTTCTAGCTGAGGTAGACTTTGGCTGGAAAAACTGAGATTTCGCCAAGTTACATTTGAGACCAGCTGTTGACAATATGTGAAAAACCTGTCAAAGGTTGGCAATATGAACTGCGGGGGTGTTTCCCCTTACCACAATATCGTCTAAGTAATTTACACAAGCATCTACTGATTGCAAAAGCTGCTCTAAATACCTTTGAAATATCGACCAACTTAGAAATCAGATCGTCCGGACGAGGCATGGGGTAAGTATCCAACTGACAATATGCATTAACTGTTTGAAATCCCTGCATAGATGTAACGGTCCACTAGGCTTCCGCACGACCACCAAGAGGGAGGCCCACTCGCTAGATCGGATGGGGAACAGAACCCCTTCACTGACTAATCTCTCAAGTTCCTGTTTTACTGTGGAACGCATACTGACTGTAAGATGCCGAGCTCTTTTAATTATCAGTATGGTCTCCGGTTTGAGAGGGAGATTTTCCTCAATGCCACGCACCCGACCAAGTCTGAGGGAAAATAGGGGAGCAAATTCATTGCAAAGAGTTGAGACTGCATTGAATGGAACCATCTTGGACATAAAGTGAATAGAGTCATCCACTGTAAACCCAAAGCTCGTGAATGCGTCTAACCTGAACAGATTAGCCGTGTCCGTGGATTCGACGACGATGAAAGTTAACAGCCGCGAAACTGATTTGTATTCAGCAGCAGCCCGAAACTGCCCCCAAACCGGGATCTATTGATTGCCACAGAACTTATGTCACTCCAGCGTGAGCTGAGGGGAACCTAATTCATTGTATCTGATGGTACTTAAAAGAGTATCCACAGCACCTGTATTGACTTGCAAAGACACGTTGCGGCCCAGAAACTTAAGCTGGATCAGAATTTTGGATGATTCAGGGGAAATGTCTATAACTTCATGGACTGTCTCGGGGGAATCATCAGCATCAGAGGTATCTTCAACCACTGGCTTTATACGGGTTTTTGTATGACAGACTGTCCCCGTTTTTGACAATTTTGATAAAATGCCCGACACTGCAGGCATCGAGCGTGGTCATGTTTAATAAAACAACCGGGGCAAGACGGCCAGTTGCCAGGTGAGCCGGCACGACCCTGCCGTGCCAGGGGAGTAAACACAGCATGGAGTATTTTCCTGCTTTGCAGAGCAGACAGAGCCATGGACGGCAGCCCACCTACCTGGGCAACCTGTACTGGCAAAATTCCAGCCCACTGATCTAACTGAGAATTGACAGTGGAAGACATTTCATATGCCAATAATGGTAGGGTCTTCCATTTGTAGCAGTTGTCTAAGGGCTTCCGCATCTGGTGCAAAGCATATCACCGCATCCCGAACCATTGTTTCTGCATATGAATCGTTGTGAGGTTTGGAAATGAAGCAGCAGCTTGAAGTTCTGTAACCCATTCCTTGTAAGATTGTGAAGATTGTTTTTTACTCCTATGAAAAGCGACCCTAGACACCATGACATGGGATTGTTTCACATAATAGCCCGAAAAAAGGGAACACACTTCAGAGAACGACAATGCAACAGGGTCCCGAAAGGAGGAAAGTTCGAGCAACCTACAATGCATAGATGGGGACAACCATAACAAAAAACAAGACCTTTTGCTTACCCACGTCCTGCACTGAAAAAGCCACGTAATTTTGATGCAGACGTTGCTCGTATGATTCTCATTTGTCAGTAGCCATCTCAAACGGCGCAAAAGAAGGCACTGCCACTGCCGACAAAGCACTGGTGGCTGCCCCCGGGGCCGAATGTGATACCGCGGATGCCAGGGAGGATACAGCCACTACTAACGCTTACTGTTATTCCATGATCAATGACGGAAGACCCTGGAGGCGGGCAGAGACAGCCCAAAGCACCTCGTCCATCATGAAGCCACAGCACATGCAGATGCAAAGACCTCATCGCCACTTTTATAACTACAAGTTCTTTATTTGAAAACAGTTCAGGTTCACATCAGTACAACAACTGCCCAAGCAGCTCGGCCACCCAGCTTCGAGCGTGTTTTTCCCTATCAGGTGCCGTCGCTCGCGTCGTCCCGCTTCCTCGTATGTCCTCTGGCGGCGGTGCCACCTGTCGTGTTTCCCGCGCGGCCTCTCATGGCACGCCACGAATTGCGGGGCACACGACTTGTAAATTGCATCGATGTCTGTTTATCCATTGTTACGTTTTACTGTGGTTTATAATTAAAATAACAAAATTTGTGATGCTTAGAAGTCAAAAATGTTCCTTTATACATAGTCTGAATAAATATGAAAGGAACTTAAAGTTTATGAAATTAAAAAATTTTGCTAATGAGTTGCTTCCTTCACAAAAATTACAAGTGTCACACTTCCAGCATTCCATGTAGTGACAAGGTTTGGAGGGTAATTGCAATCAGTGAAAGCCTGAGTGAGGCTTTTGGTATATTTGGAAAAGGACTGCAGGTGCGACAACCGCAGGTGGCTAGGCAATATGGAAGGAACATTTTTTTGGTGTGGAATGGGTGGCAGCTGTCAAAATGGTGGTTTCGTTGATAGTTGGTATATTTGATGTGGATGAAGGTACTGATGAGGCCATCCTTGAGGTGGAGGTCAACATCAAGGAAGGTGGCTTGTTGAGTTGAGTAGGACCAGGTGAAATGAATGGAAGAGAAGGTATTTGTAGAGCATTTCTTACGAGATTTTCACTGTTTTTGCCTATGTCTACACTCAGGTAAACTTATTCATTGTCTTGCATTTTTGAGCAAGATTTGGTGTGATTTTATCTGTTTCTAATAACCCACCATAGATCCTTGCCCCTTCTATCAGCACCAATAAGTAAAAGGTTCCCTCTCCCTAGACAGAAGCCAGTTCCACAGTCTATTCTTACATTGTTGCCTAGCTCATGGTATCCCCTCCCCCCTCAAGTGGCTTGACCATCAAATTATCCATCTCTGGCTGCAATGCCCTACCAAGTACTACAGCAGCATGCACAACACCACCTCCAAAAACACCCTAACCTCTTTACCTCCTACTCCAGTCTTGGGTTACCATTATCCACATCCTCAATGAGAGTCCTCAAACATAGCCCCCAGCCCCTCATAGCCGATAAAACCTGCCAAGCAGATCTTATACATTTAACACATCCTCAGAAAATTCCCCACACTGCCACACACAATCCACAACATCAACAGACAAGAAACACAGTCATGAATACTTCCTCCAAAAGCCTCAGTCCCATAGAAGTATCAGTCCTCTCCAAAATCCTTACCTTTTGCTCCACTCTCAAAGTCAACCATGCCAGTCTTGTCAAATATCTACTCTCCTTCTCCTGGTCCATACAATGGAAACAGCATTTTGCTACCAGCCCCACCATTCAGACACATACCAATACTGAACCCTGCCTGAACAAGTTCACTCCTCCATCCAGTTGAGACCTACCCCCCACTGCCCCCAAATCATCTCCTTTTAACTTTTCAGAATTTCCTAACTTCTAACCTGGCCTCCCTCAAACCCACAGAAAGAAATGCAATCCACCACCTAAAAACTGACCTCGGCCTTATCATCCTACCTGCTTACCAAGGCTCCACCACTGTGGTTCTACACCGCAAGATCTTCGTGGCAGAGGATCTCCGCTGATTGACAGTTTTTATACGTGCTCCCTAAAGTCCACAAACCAAACCACACCGAGCGAGGTGGCGCAATGGTAACGCACTGGACTCGCATTCGGGAGGATGGTGGTTCAAATCCACCTCTGGCCATCCAGATTTGGGTTTTCTGTGATTTCCCTAAATCACACCAGGCAAATGCCGAGATGGTTCCTTTCAAAAGGGCACGACCAATTTCATCCCCCATCCTTACCCAGAACTCCGAGCATTAGCTCCGTCTCTAATGACCAGCTGTCAATGGGATGTTAAACTGCTCTTGTAGATCAACACCTTCAACCTACAACCCAAAACCTATTCACCTATATAAAATACACCAACCATTTCCTTCATTGACTCTCCACAGTTCCTGTTTCTTTACCATCTGGTACCATGCTCATCAACGTTGATGCCACTGCCTCTACAACAACATACCTAATGATCATGACCTGCCTTCCTCGTCGCCATGACCAACTACATCCTCACCCATAATTATGTTTCCTTTAAAGGTAACACCCACAAATTTGCGGCACAACCATGGGCACTCATATGGCATCTTTTTGTGCCAATCTGTTCATGGGCCACCTAGAGAAATCCTTCCTGACTACTCAGAATCCCAAACCCCTCATCTGATTCATATTTATTGACAATTCTTCATAATCTAAAGGTGAGGACACACTATCAGCATTCCTCCAAAACCTGACACCTTCTCCTCTATTCACTTCACCTGGTCCTACTCAGCTCAATGAGCCACCTTCCTTGACATTGAAATCCACTTCAATGATGGTCTCATAAGTATCTCCATCCAAGTCAAATCTACAAACCATCAACAATACCTCCATTTTGATAGCTGATATTTCTTGCCCAGATACACATACTACTTGAAATTAGATGTTATGTGTCATCCGTAATGAAAAATCACATACCACAATACAAGGTAAAAGTAAGTAATATTCATCATTCAGTTACTATCATCACACAATAAATATTGCCTCTGACAGTAGAAAAACAAAAATCATTATTAATTAGCTCTGTACTTACTCTTCAAATTCCTGGTGTCACAAGTACGACCAGGGTAATTTGTATTGAAAATTTTTATCATATTCTTGAGGCCGCAGTATAACTTTTCACCAGTAGTGTCAAAGGACACACAATGTGGAGTCACAATTTCATCCACTCTGAAAGAAGTGACAGAACAAATTTCAAATAACTGTAGAGATTTCACAAGACAATCGACCACGCATTATATAAATAATAATTTCAGTTACATTTCATCTTCAAATAGCTTTCAGACCAATAAATCTAATTATTGAAATGTTGACAACCATTCATCATAAACATGCATACAATTTTCTCCCAACATTGTGGTTGTTTCAGACACAGTGGGTATGGTGACGTGGAAAGGGGCAAAACTGAGATTCACACACACACACATACACACACACACACAGAGAGAGAGAGAGAGAGAGAGAGAGAGAGAGAGAGAGAGAGAGAGAGAGAGAGAACTTGGTGTAGATGTAATTAGTGTCACATGTTGCACAATGGAAAACAGGAGAATGAGAGTCTAGAGATGAGGAACCATTTGGAAGGAGAAAACAAAGGAAACAATTTGGAAGAAGGTGTGTTACTGCTGCGCCACCTCACTCAGTAAATCACTTGTAGGATTTTTTTAATGTAATAGAATATAACGAGTCATTTCACAGGCCACACATACACAAAACATGCAAATAACTGTACTAAACTAGAATAGCTCCAGTGAGCTTTGAGAAAATAATCTTGTCAGAAAAGGTGTGACATTTATGCTCAAGTAACTGTAGTCACCAGTGCAATTCTATATTTCTATCATTCTGTCTTGATGAATTTCTCATGACACAGTATTTAGGATTACTTTCTATAATTTCCTCTATTGTTTTCTTCTTTTGAGAGATCAAGGAACCATCTATTCTGAAATCTAGCATTCCTCCATTAGAACGTGGTAAAAGGAATGTATTAATTTCATAAGATACGAACAATAATACTTACTGATTAAAACATCGATATGTACACCTTAATTCACCAGTGAAGGCATCCCACATATGAACAGGGTTGTCTTTACTTGTGCTCACCAGGCTGAAATTGAAGAATATCGCTCAAGCATATAAAAAACAACATACAGTTAAATACAAATATAAAACAAACAATGATGTGGCAGCAAAGATGAAACATGGGTCTGTATCCATTTCCTTATCATACTCCTGGGACTGTAACCACTGTTAGACTAGCCCCATGCACCCTCTTGCTACCATCTAAGACTGATGACCCCATAGTTAAGTTCCATAAGCTATACTACCATCTAAGATAGGCCAGTAACTGGCAAACCACTAACTATCAAAGAGAAAGCTACTTGTGAAACATTACATGTAGTGTGCCAGCTGTTATGTAAACACTTTTCAGCTTTCTATATCAGTATGACTATAATAAATTTACCAAACATAATGAATGGGCATAGACAGAGGATATATACTGGCAACACATAACATCCTGCTGAAGAATATACTCTTAACACATGACATTAATGAACTCAATATCTGTTTTACTACATGTGCCACCTGAATTCTTCCTTCTGACACCAAATTCTCAGAACATTGCAGATGTTACAACATGAGCTTGGCTCTTCACCATCAACTTAGCCTAAACTTACATTAATTTCTTTGGCCTCAGCATTTCTTTTCAGTAGCTATTCCTTTCTTCATTCCCTTTAGTTGGCTATATCTTCCATATCAAATCCTATCTATTTCCCTACCCTATCTCCTCCCACTACAATACTTTTTCCAATAATATCTGACTTGTTTATTACCCTATCTTTCATCTTTATACTCTCAAGTTTCCAAATCTCTCCTGGTATAGTCCCCAACAATCAGTCTTTTCTTTTTACCCCTATCCACTGATTCTGGAACACTTTTTCATGTTTCTTACCACTTCATAAACCTCACTGGTCCTTTTTTCATACCTCTTCCATTCCCTTCTATCCTTCTGCCATAAGAAAGAGCCACTGGCTCCAGAAGATGGAACATTTTGATTTCCTTTATACATGTTTTTTCTTGCTACCACTTAGTGAGAAGATGTTTTTTATCTATGCAGTTATATAACATTCTCAAAAATTGGTTATGTTCATCAATACTGTCAGTTTTCTTTTCTATTCCATTTGCTTACTGGATGATGGAAAAATTATTGTCAATATTCCTTAATATACAACTTGAATCATGAACCTTTAGTAATATGCAATATCTTATGATCGCAACATAGATCTGCCCTAAACGATCAATAATGAACATTTTTTAAGCGATCTTAGGTAACCCTGTTTTTTATTTTATTTTATTCAGTTTATCGAACACATTAGATTGTCCCCTATGCTGAAACAATGTCAGAAATATATAAATACTAGCTGAAAACCTAGTGTTGCCCAGGTATTTACTTACTTATTCAAACCTTGAGGTAGTACTTTTCTTATCCCTTCTCTGTCTTCTTTTTTACTTTTTAAATTTTTTCATTTTTTTGAAAAAACACACATTTATGGGATAATAATAAGAAATATGGCTTTTATTTCTGATGGGAATTAACTGTGGGGTCATCAGTCCCTAAACTTACAAACTACTTATAAACTAACTTATACCAAAGACAACACAAACATCCTTGTCCGAGGGGCGATTCGAACCTCCGACGGGTAACGGCCTCACGCATCGGAGCATAGCGTCTCAATGCACTCAGCCACTCCACTTTGGCTATGGCTGTTATCAACAATGTACAAAATTACAGGTGCAGTATCCAAACAAAGGTAGTAATCATAATAAAAATGATATATAACATTCATATATTAATTTAATTCAAAACTTGACTATAAACAATATTTCTTGTTACTTGCCCAGGATCTAATATGATAAATTCTTTGGTGAGCCCACCCCTGAGCAAGCAACATAAAGATGTCCACGTGAGAAACACAGAGATGTCAAATTCACTCCGCAGTATTTAATAGATTGCCCTGTGATTTATTAATCATAATAGAAAATGCAAGTCTCACTGGAAACTGCAGTCTCTTTAAATTAAAAGGTAGATCTGTCAGAAATCATAGGTACTCATTGTATGTACACTGTTTCATTCTCTTCCTTCCCTTGTACCTCTCAAGAAGTATATATACATGTGGTATCTGTTCTTTCAGGCTTGCCCATAAGAACAGATTGACACTTTGATCCTGTAGTTATTATCTATTCATATTCACGGAATGTATAACATTAACTGCAGGTGTGGTGATAACTGTCTCCCCAGTGGTGTATGGGTCTGTGCAGCTACCTAGAAAGCAGGAGATACAGGTTCGAAACCAGGCTGGGAACACATTTTCTACTTAACCCACTCGCAATTAATGTCATACATTCTATGAATATCATAGAAGTCTATTGCTTTTGTCTGCAGTTGTGTATACTTCACAGTTCAAAGTTATCAACAGCACTCTCAGCTTTCAGGTACTTTCTTCAGCTAAGTGGAATAAAGGAGTGTAAATAAGAAATGAATCACAGTATATATGATCTCATACTTATTGAATTATATGCTGTATAACTGTAGAAATTTTGCAGATATATATTCATTTGTATAAGTTTTATATGTCCATAAAATCTGTAGCAAGTATAAGTCGTAAAGAAGTAATAGATTAAAACCTGGCACTTGATGTGGCGGTTTTCACCCATCTATGTATATACTCCACAACCCACCGTAAAGTGTGTGGCGGAAGGTACACTGTACCACTACTAGGCATTTCCTTTCCTATTACACCCCCAAATAGAATGAGGGAAAAAGAATGTCTATACACCTCTGTATGAGCCCTAATTTCTCTTATCTTGTCTTTGTGATCTTTATGCAACATGTAAGTAGGTGGCAGAAAGATTGTTCTCTGCTTCATATTCCAGCACTCTAAATTTCCTGAACAGAATTTCTTGAAAAGAACATAATCTTTCTACCAGTGATTCCCATTTGAGTTCCAAGAGCATTTCTGTGACACTCGTGCATTGGTCAAACCTATCAGTAACAAATCTAGCTGCTTTGCTCTGAACTGCTTCCATGTCTTCCTTTAAACTGATCTGCTAGGGGTCCCAATCACTTGAGCAATACTCAAGATGTGGTCGTACAAGAATTTTATACATGGTTTCCTTTACAGATGAAGTACATTTTCTCAAAATTCTCCTAATAAACCGAAGTCGGCCATCCGCCTTACTCACAACTATCCTGAATGTTACTGTTTATGTATTCATATCTCATGAACTACATGTCATACTGTGATACAATTTCGAAGGTATATTCAGCTGTATTTGTGTATGCAGTCTGTAAAATTTCCTGGGTTAAAAATTAAAGCCACCCTTATGAACCACAGACATTGCAGAGGTGCGGTGGCTTGTGTGCCTCAACAATAGACATAGCCGTAACATAGGTGCAACCACAGCGGAGAGGTATCTGTGGAGAGGCTAGACAAAAGTGTGGTTCCTGAAGAGGGGCAGCAGCCTTTTCAGTAGTTACAGGGGCCACAGTCAGAATGATTGACTGAGCTGGCCTTGTAACATCAGCTAACATGGCTTTGTCATACAGTTACTGCGAATGGCTGAAAGCAAGGGAAAACTATAGTCTTTTATTTTCCCAAGGACATACAGCTCTACTGTATGAATATATGATGATGGCATCCTGTCGGGTAAAATATTCCGGAGGTAAAATAGTCCCCCACTCAGATCTCCAGGCAGGGACTACTCAGGAGGAAGTTGTCATCAAGAAAAACAAATCACGCATTCTACAGATTGAAGCATGGATTTTCTAACCCTTAATTGGGTAGGTAAGTTAGAAAATTGGAAAAGAGAAACGGATAGGTTCAAGTTAGATCAGTTGGGTATTAGTGAAGTCCAGTGGCAAGATGAACAGGATGTTTGGTCATGTGAGTACAGAGTTATAAATACGAAATCAGTTGGTTGTAACACAGTAGTAGGTCTGATAATTAATAAGAGAATAGGAATGTGGGTAAGTTACTATGAACAGCATAGTGAATGCATTATTGTAGCAAAGATAGACACAAAGCCAGCACCAACCACAGTAGTACAAGTTTATATGCCAACTAGCTCCGCCGATGATGATGAGATCGAAGAAATTATTCAGATCATTAAAGGAGAAGAAAACTTAATTGTGATGGGGGGCTGGAACTCAGTAGTAGGAAAGGAAAGAGAAGGGAATGTAGTAGGTGAATATGGACTGGTTGGTTGGTTGGTGTTGGGGGTTTAAAGGGGACTAAACTGCTTGGTCATCAGTCCCCTGTTCCCAGCTAAGAGATCACAGGGTTTCATGTATGATTAAAATAAGCGCCCTGCAACTAGTACAAAAGACGTACAGGAAGACAGTGTTGGTCATAATTGCAACATAAAAAGGAAAAGGGAACCACAGTAGCGGTGGAACAAATAATCATCTAAAAATCGCAGCAGATGTTGTTGGCTGGCTGATCACTAGGATAATAATGGATGAGCCAGCCATTCTGCACATTCTATACAACTGCCAGTCGGAAAAGGGTCTGACAAGACATAAGTGACAACAGATTAAAACTATAAGCGGTGTATGCCTGAAGATCATGCATACGAACCCACCGTTAAAGCTTGTGATAAAAGCCCGCTGCGCGAATAAAACCTAAAACACAGTCAGCCATAGAGGCGTCGTCAGCTAAAATCAAAGGGAGTGCAGGAGGCAGCTTAAAAGACTGCCGCAATGTGGCTAAAAGTGGACAGTCCAACAAGATGTGGACTACAGTCAATACAGCTCCACAATGACATTCTGGCGGTTCCTCTCGGCGTAAGAGGTGGCCGTGCGTTAGCCACGTATGGCTGATACGCAGGCGACAGAGAACGACTGAGTCCCTTCGAGAAGGCCTTAGGGAAGTCTTCCAAGCTGCTGTCGTGGGCTTGATTCCACGGAGCTTATTGGGCATACTCATTGTTGCTCATTCCGAATTCCAAGCCTCAAAGATCTTTCGGTGGAGACCCAAGCGGATATCGCCTTCTGGGGTACCGATATCCAGGCGCTGGCATGTGATGGCCTGCTTGGCCAGCTGATCAGCGCGTTCGTTCCCTGGAATTCCAATGTGGCCTGGGGTCCATATGAAAGCCACAGAACGGCCTGACTTGCCAAGACTAAACACCGTGACTTGGATGGATCGCACCAAGTGGTGTCTGGGGAAGCAGTGGTCTAGAGCGTGCAAGGCACTCAGAGAGTCACTACAGATAAGATATGACTTCCTGGGGCATGCTCTGAGATGGTCGAGTGCATGGGTTATTGCGATTAGCTCTGCCGTAAAGACAGTACAGCCAGAGGGCAGGGAGCGCTGTTCGGTGTGGTCGCCATGAACATAGGCGTAACCCACTCTGCCGTCTACCTGGGAGCCATCAGTGTATATGACGTCTGCATCACAGAATGTGTTAAGTATGTCCAGGAACTGGTGTCGAAGTAATTGTGGTGAAATCGACGCCTTTGGACCGCCGGACAGTTGCAGGTGAAGCTGGAGGCGTGGGATGGTCCAAGGAGGAATATTAGATAGGCAAGAGAATGCAGGAATGCAGGACGGAGAGGAAAAGACTCTAGGGAAGAAAGAAGAGAATGTACACGGACCGCAACTGGAAGACCCGGTCTGGGTCGACGTTGCGGAGAGGGAAGGTCGGTATTTGCAAACAATAACCTACGATTTGGATGGTGAGGCGTAGTGTGGACATGGACAATGTAGGAGGCCAGCAACTGTTGCCGGCGGTACCTCAAGGGAGGGATGCCAGCTTCGGCAAGGAGGCTAGGCACAGGGCTGGTGCGGAATGCCCCTGTTGCTAAACGGACACCACTATGTAGAATGGGATCCAAGATCCTCAGTGCTGAAGGTGATGCAGAGTCATATACTTGGCTCCCATAATCCAGGCGTGATTGGATGAGCGCCTGAAAGAGGTGCATGAGGGTTCGACGGTGAGCTCCCCAGGCAGTATGGCTGAGACATCGCAATATATTTAGGTGCCGCCAGCACTTCTGCTTCAGCTGACGAAGGTGTGTCCCCTAAGTCAGTCGGTTGTCAAACAGCAAGTCGAGAAACCGATGGCTTTCTGCAACATGAAGCTGGTCAGCAGCTAGGTACAGTTCTGGGTCAGGGTGAACAGCCCGATGACGACAAAAGTGCATCACCTGGGTTTTAGAAGCTGAAAAAGTAAAGCCATGCGTCGTGGCCCATGACTGTGCCCTTCGGATGGCTCCCTGAAGACGCCTTTCAGCGACACCAATGCTAGGAGAGCTGTAGTATAAGCAGAAGTTATCGGCGAATAAAGAACAACAAACCGATGACCCCACTGCCGCAGCAAGACCGTTTATCGCTATTAAAAAGAGCGGTACACTGAGAACGGAGCCCTGTGGGACTCCGTTCTCCAGCACTCGGCGTGAGCTGAAGGAGGTACCAACTCTCACCCTAAAAGTGCGTAGCGAGAGGAAATTCTTGATGTGGCGGCGGCGGCACAGTGTCCACCGTGGAAGGCGTTTGCTTAGCAGCCTTCGACTTTTTCTTCTCTCGCTCCTTTTTAGGTTTCTCTTGCTGGGAGGGCTTTGGGGCCTCGACCTCAGCCTCAGGGACTGAGGAGGACCTTGAAGCCCTACGACCACGAGTCAAAGTAAGTGGCTGTGTCAGCCACTCACTGGTACCCACATTATCAGTGGGAGAAACCATAGGAGGAAGGGAGCCCAGGGACCCCTTCCTGGCGAGAGGTGCCGGAGAAGGCTGCTGCTTCTCCGGCTGGGTGTTAGGGACCGGAGTCCCCAACGGGTGTGGGGCAGTTGCCCCCACAAGAGGTGGTGGGGGGGCAACAGAGGAAGGGCCCCCAACCGTCAAGGGGGCAGTTTGATGTTTTCGGTCCACAGGGGCCACAGAAGGTGGCATGACATGGGAGGCTGACGTCCCCATAGCGGTCGGAGACGACGCAATGGCAGCAAAGGATGATGACATCCGAACGGGATGAAGACGCTCATATTTTCGTCTGGCCTCTGAGTACGGTAATCTATCCAGGGTTTTGAATTCCATGATCTTGCGTTCTTTATGTAGCACACTATAGGTCGGCGAGCAAGGTGGGTGTTGCAGCCCACAATTCACACACACAGGAGGAGGTGTACATGGCGCGTCCGGGTGTGATGGACGCCCACAGTCCCTACAGGCGGGGCTGGAAGTGCATCGGGAGGACATATGCCCGAACTTCCAGCACCGAAAGCATCGCATAGGGGGAGGGATGTACGGTTTTACTTCACACCGGTATATCATTATCTTGACCTTCTCAGGCAGTACATCGCCCTCGAAGGCCAAGATAAATGCACCGGTGGCAACCCTGCGATCTTTCGGTCCCCTGTAGATGCGCCGGACGTAGTGAACTCCTCTCCGCTCTAAATCAGCGCGCAATTCGTCGTCAGTCTGTGACAGAAGATCACGGTGGAATATTAAGCCCTGGATCATGTTGAGCATGTGGCGTGAAACTTACGGCGACGTCTCCTAGCATGTCACAGGCGAGTAAAGCCCTTGACTGTGCAGGGGATGCCGCTTGTATTAAGACAGACCCGCTTCTCATTTTAGAAAATGATGCGACTTCGCCAAATCTATTTTCGATGGTTTCAACAAAAACTTGCGGCTTAGTATTAGTAAAGGATTCCCCATCAGCCCGAGTACAGACTAAGTACTGGGGTGAGTAAGGCTCAGATCTGTTAAGGGCCTGACGTTCTTCCCAAGGTGTGGCCAGGGAAGGGAACGACCTGGGGTCATACTGCGCACCATTAAATTCATTTCTTCCTCTCTTAGAGACGGCGGTTTTGCGCCCGCCCACGCTGTTTATGGCTCGTTTCATTTCTGTCCCACGAGCAGCTAGGGAAATAAGGTCCACCCAGGCAGAGCCCCGCTTGCCTGGATAAGCCTTGTACAACTGAGGTGCGGCAGGTTCCTCAGAGGTTGCTCGCTAGCGGCTGTTCAACCTCAACAGCCATGCATCTCCTCGGCACGTAGCACACCTTGAGATTGAGGGGTTTTTTATAGAGGTTTGTACCGTCCTCGCGACCCGGGCGATTAAGCCAAGATCCCCGGGCTCTGAAACGTACAACGTTCCACCGGTGCGCCGAACAATGGTCGTTGAAGCACGCACAGAGCTTACGGTGTAGCGGACTGTTGGCGCGACACAGCCCACAGCTCAGGACCCCGGGTTCGCCAAGCCCGTACTCAGCAAATTAATGCTGAGCCCCTGAGGGGGAATATGGACTGGGAAAAAGGAATGAAAGAGCAGATGGCCTGGTAGAATTTAGTGCAGAGCACATTTTAATCATCACAAACACTTCATTTAATCATCATGAAAGAAAGGTTATATGTGTGGAAGATATCAGGAGACACTGAAAGGTACCAGATTGACTTTATAATGGTAAGGCAAAGGTTTAGAAACCAGGTTTTAAACTGTAAGACATATCCAGGGTTAGGTGCACACTCTGACCATAACTTATTGGTTAAGAACTGTAGATTAAAACTTAACAGACTGCAAAAAGGTAGAAAATTAAGGAGATGGAATCTGGACAAATTGAAGAAACCAGAGTTTTAAAGGGAGCAAGGACTGTTTGAAATGGGGGAAAGTAATATAGTAGAATAAGAATGGGTAGCACTGAAAGATAGAGTAGTGAAGGCTGCAGAGGATCACATAGGCAGAAAGATATAGCCTAATAGAAATCCTTGGGTAACACAGGAGACACTGAACTTAATTGATGAAAGGAGAAAATATAACAATGCATCAAGTGAAGCAGGCAAAAAGGAGGAGAGAAATCTGAAAAACGAGGTCGACAGAAAGTGCCGACTGGCTAAGCAGGAGTGGCTTGAGGACAAATGCAAGACAGTAGAAGAATGTATAACTAGAGGAAAGATAGATTCCGCCTACAGAAAATAAAAGAGATATTTGGAGACAAGAAAATCAGCCATATGAATATCAAGAACTCAGATGGAAACTCAGTACAAAGCAAAGAAGGGAAAGGTGGAAGGAATATATAGAAGGTCTGTACGAAGGAAATAAACTTGTGGGCAGTATTCTAGAAGTGGAAGATGAGATAGGAGATGCTACACTGCGAGAAGAATTTGACAGAACTCTAAAAGATTTGAGTAGAAACAAGGTCGCTGGAGTAGACGGGAGTCTGAACTGCTATTATCGTTAGGAGAGCCAGTCATGAACAAATTGTTCCACCTGGTATGCAAGATGTATGACACAGTGGAAATACCCTCAGACTTCAGGCAGAATATAGTGATTCCAATTTCTAAGAAAGCAAGTGCAGACATATGTGAAAATTACAGCACTATCAGTTTAATAAGTCATGGATGCAAAATACTAACACGAATTATTTACAGACAAATGGAAAAACTGGTAGAGTCCAACCTTGGGGAAGGTAAATTTGGATTTAGTAGCAATGTAGGAACACGCGAGACAATACTCACATTGTGACTTATCTTAGAAGATAGATTAAGGAAAGGAAAACAGTCTACATTTTTAGCGTTTGTGGATCTGAAGAAAGGTTTTATACAATGTCAACTGGCATACACTTTTTCACAGTCTTAAGGTAGCAGGGGTAAAATATAGGGAGTTACATTAAACTTGTACAAAAATTATTAGAGACGAAGGTCATGAAAGCGTCGCAGTGGTTGGAAAGGCATTAAGACACGGTTGTAGCCTTTCCCCAATGTTGTGCAACCTATACATTGAGCAAGCTGTGATGGAACACAAGGAGAAATTTGGAGAGGGAATTTAAGTACTGAGAGAGGAAATAAAAACTTTGCAGTTCGCTGACGATATAGTAAATCTGTCAAAGGCAGCAAAAGACTTGGAAGAGCAATTTAATGGAATGGACAGGGTCTTGAAAGAAAGGTATAAGATGAACATTAACAATAGTAAAACAAAGGTAATGGAATGTAGTGTCAGAAAATCAGGTTATGCTGAAGGAATCAGATTAGGTATTAAGACAATAAAAGTAGTAGATGAATTTTGTTATTTAGGTAGCAAGATAAATTCTGATGGGCGGAGTAAAGAAGATATGAAAAAGCATTTCCGAAGAAGCGAAATTTGTTGACATACAACATTAGTTTAAATGTTAGAAAGTCCTTTCTGAAATCATTTGTCTGGAGTGTAGTATTGTATGGGAGTGAAACATGGACAATAAGGAGTTCAGACAAAAAGATGATAGAAGCTTTCAATAATGAGGAGACACTAACAGAATTGGGGAGAAAAGGAGTTTCTGGTATGTCCTGTCTAAGAGAAGGGATAGGTTGGTGGGACACATTTTGACACATCAAGGAATCGTCAACTTAGCATTAGAAGGAAATGTATGGGGTAAAAATCATAGAGGGAGACTGAGGGACAAATACAGTAAGCAAATTCAAAAGGATGTAGGTTGCCATACGCATTCTCAGATGAAGAGGCGTGCACAGAACAGGGTAGGGTGGAGAGCTGCATCAAACCAGTCCGCGGACTAAAGTCCACAACAAGAATAATTTGCAATTTTTCAACCCAGCTCATTGTTTATGACATCCCCTGAACTGTGTGTTTTAGGTAATCCTTGCACTTACAGTGGCCGTCCAATTAATTGGTTTGAAGATCAAGTGCACAAAATTTCATAGAGATTGAATCAAAATTGTAGATTAGTGTACAATACATACACACAAACACAAAGACACACTGCTTTATATATAAAGAAGAATCCCTGCAATCTCTATTGTAGTGCAAGTGTAATAGACACTATTTTCACAATACTCCATGAAGCATCATGTGAAAATCTGTACCAAGGCCCAGATTTGAACCTGGACTTCCAATTCATTAGGCAGGTATACTCACCACTACATCACCCTGACACAGTGGCTTTGCACAACCTCGTATATTAACCACGGCACACCTCCTTTCTCAGTGCAAACTTTCACTTCTCCTTCAGTCTGCATGATGTGTCCCGTAACACGTGACCCTTGACACAGCACAACTCTCCAAATAAAATGGAATAGCACCTCCACCTGATACTTCGAACTCAATATATTGACTTATACAAGATGGGTGTTTGTGACTTGCTAAGGTCTCTGAATCAGTTTGTTTTATTTGTATAAAGACACCTATGAATGGTTTTTCAGCAGGGTCCGCATTTTGTTTTGTGAGGAGATGGTATTCCATTTGAGTTACAGATCCTTCACAGTATTGTTCAAGTTCAAGGGGAACATTGTTAGACTGAGAAATAGGTGAGAATTTGGCTGAGGAGGCAGGTGTGCCATGGTAAATCTGTATTGCTGTGCAAAGCCACTGTGCCATGATGGTGTAGTGGTCAGCACATCTGCTTAATGAGCAGAAGACCGGGGCTTGAATCCCAGCCTTGGAACAAATTTCACCCACAGTTTCAATTTATAAATATATAATTCCTTAATGTTTGACAGGAGTGAAAGTAGCAATAAGTTATAGATCTTGATATATGCAAAGGCATGAATATAAGAGTTGCAAAGGTTAGACTCAAACTATCTTTATCTTCTTCTTCTTCTTCTTCTTCTTTCTCTTTGGTCCTGTTGCTGCATTTGCAGGATCGGCTCTTTGTTAAATCCGGATTTGGAGTGTGTTAACATTGATGGGGTGGCCAGATGGCCTTCCTGTCGCCACCCCATGCCTGCCCCCCCCCCCCCTCCCGTGTGGAATGTACCACAAATGTCTGCGTATAGTGTTATATGTATGAAAGTGTAAAGTGTTATGAAATGTTTGCGAATCGTGTTACTAAGGCTGGACTTGGGGACCAGCCCAGTATTTACCTAGGGGAATGTGGAAAACTGCTTAAAAACCACGTCAATGCTGGCCAGCACTCCAACCCCCTTTGTTAAGAGGCCGAGTGGATTCAAACAGGGGCCAGTATGACTCACCATATCGGAAAGTGGTGGGTGTGTTAGACCACACGGCAAACCAAACAGGTTAGTCTCAAACTTTCATCACAAGATGAATGTAGCAGCAAATCTGTCAGCCTTCAAAACAGTCAGTATCTATTGATGGAGTTTTGTTTAGAACTGTGGTGACTACAGCTTTCAAAAATATTTTATAATATCCAATTTCTATACAATAAGCATTAATAATCATCTTACTTACATAAATAATTAGATTATATGGCTCATTGTCTTGACTCTGAACACTGACACTGGTAATGACTTCTTATCTTTTTCCATAAAGACTGATCTTTTTCAAGGATACAAACTGTCACCCTATTAATGATGGTTCACACAGTAAAAATGATTACATATAACAAATTCTTACTTTTTTGTTTAAATTAATCCATTACTTCTGTATAGTGATACAGTTGTAAATAACACTTCAGAGTTTTCCATACAACATATTCACCTTAGTGACAACTATTACATTCAGAATGTGGAAAGAATGTCCCTGACAGTTTATGAACGTGGAGCGTACTGTGAGAGGGAGCACACTGTAACAATTTGAGCTCTGGAAATCACGTGTTGCCATAGATGCAGTACTGCATTGTCACCCTTATTACTCAGGGTCAGCTGTTTTCTACCAATGGGCAACTCAAACAGCAGAGCAATGAACAGCTGAGTAACACCAATGGCAACAGAGCCTCCAGCTGTATGGACATTCTTTCAGCAGCTCAACTACAGGTCAACATCAGGTGGTTGGGTTGTTATTTTTTATTTATTTATTTTTTTATTTACCAAAAAAAGATGATGAATGGGTTGAAAGAAGAAGAAGAAGAAAAGAGGGAGAGAGAGAGAGAGAGAGAGAGAGAGAGAGAGAGAGAGAGAGAGAGAGAGAGAGAGAGAGAGAGGGAGGGAGGGAGGGGGGAGAGAGATAGCGAGAGAGAGCACTAAAATCTTACCAGCAAGATAATGGGTTCCATGAAGACATTAGGGGATACCAACTGTAATCATACACTTGCCGCCCAACAGAAATTGAAAGGACTGACTTCAGTTCAGAGAGATTGCGGTCTTTCTCCCAAGTCTCTTGACAATGAAGTTCTGGTGGCAGGTCATACACACGTAAGATATTGTCTGCACTGTTTGTAACAACACAGGTTCCATCAGGAGCCCTGAAACAAGGAAAACATTACCTTTAAGTAATTTCATCTGTCGAATACATTGAAGATAAAGGTAAAGCATTTAATTAAAATTTGTGATGCAGCCAGGAATCGAACCCGGGCCTCCATGCTTACTAGGAAGACATCTTACCACAATACCACTGCACCACTAGCAATTAAAGTGCCTCGGAAAGTCTAAATTACATTGGTAAGACATCTGCCTAGTAAGCATGGAGGTCCAGTCCGATTCCCAGCCGCTTCACAAATTTTAATTCAATGCTTCTCCTTTATCTTCATTGTCTTTGGCATTTTCAAGACGAAAAACAGTCTCAGGGTTCGTAAATTTCTATTTATAATGACATTTATATCACCTTAGCCTAAGGTTAAAGGCAGGAATGTTCCGATATGTCCATTGCCAGGGTGCTATTCTGCTGTATGGAGAGCCTTGGCAGTAGTGCCAATATTTCATGGAACACAGAAGCTGAATTAGAGTTTGTGATGTAGATGGAAGTCGTACTTAGACTATTCCGAGACACCTTAATCACTAGTGGTGCGGTGGTGTAGTGGTAAGATGTATACTAGTAAGCATGGAGGTCCAGGTTCAATTCTCTGCCACATCACAATGTCTTTGACATTATTGAGATGAAAAAGTCTCATAGTTTGTAAATTTCTATTTATAATAATATTTAATTTCATCTGTATTTTTTAACCTAAATATAACTTTATATTTACAATTTGCACTCTGCACTATATTCACATTAAACAGGAACCCAACTGCGGGGACACTATGAACTTGCTGACATAAAGTCTGCGGTGCCATACTTCATTAGTTGCCTATCTAGGCTAATAAACAGTCAGGTGTAACATTTTGAGGTCACATCTGTTTTTACGTACATCTGCCTTCAACATTGATAATAGTTGAAGTATTGATAATAGTATAGCTCTCATAATAGACCATGTGATCTTCAGGATATATTTGTTTTGCTCTTTGGACTTGGTCTGTACCTGCTGTCACTGGACTCTTACTTCGGTAAGAACTGTAATAGGTTCTCTTCTCATGATTACATACTCCAGCCTGTTTCTCAGACTAGATTTATTTCATGTGTATTCACAAAGTTGTGTATGAAAATTAAAAGGTTAGTGTAGTCTATAAAAACACCCACAAAACTATTGTAATAAGTAATTTTGTTAGCCACAGGCTCATAGGAAATTTATATTTATGACCAGCCAGTAACTGCTCATTTCAGTACCTGAACTTTAAAATCATTGCAGGTAGCATCAATAACTTTATGTAAGTGCAAATCGTGATGACAGGGATTGCCGACATTCATACGGTTATGAAATTTAAAATTTCACCTCACAGATTATTGGTAAAATAAACATAATGCAGAAGGGCAGGTGGTGATAAAACAGATCCATAAAATTATGAGAAAGAATTGCTGGTCAGTATCCCCTACTTACCATCAGGAGGTGCAAGAAAGAGAGACGGGTTGTAAAAGGTTAAAATCTGTACTGAATCCCTTTTATTCCGGTGTATGATTGACTTATCCTTCTTTTTCAAACTATGGCACACTATGAATTTCATCTCCTAAAGATAAATACAGGCCAGTTACTCTGTATTACAAATACCCTATTCAACTTTTGACATAGTATAAATTTCCCTCCTAAAGGTAAATGTAGACCAGTTACCCTGTCCCACAAATTTCATGTTTTTTAAATGAATTTTCGTCTTGATATAATAATACAGTTTTAAAATTTAAAAAGTTCATTCCTCAGACAATCACTGAGTAACATGTGAGGCAAGAGAAAAGCAATGTTTGTATGGTACATCACAAATAGAAATCTTGTTAGTTGCAGAGAGTAATAACTGTACACTGCTAAAACAGCATTAGTTGCAATGTTAAAGTGTCAATTATTGTCTTAGTGTACTCTTCAAAAATATGCAATACCCAATTTTTAGGTCTTCCTGGTAACAGAGGTAGTAAAAGTCACAACATTTTTGCTTTCTTCAAATCAATACTATGATTCACTTTCAAATGCTCTAGATAAACTACAAATGTTATCAGAACAACATGGGACTTATTCAGTCCATTCTGTAAGTACTGTGAACAGTAACACTCACAGTTTAAAGTATACTTACTCTACTAGTTGTACACAACATCCTGAGCATGTACTCCTTAATTCTGAATCAAGTCGATTTGGTGAAATACAGATGACTTCCAACCATTGGTGTCACATATGTTTGATAGAACACAATGGCTTTGAGCAACATCATTATACCATGCCCAAGACATCACAAATGTCTGATTAATGCTTAAATGTTTTAGTGGAAGAAAAATATAAATTTCAAATACACTATCATACAAATTCTTAGCAAAATTCAACAATAAATAAGACAAAAATAATAGTTTCAAAAAGCAAAACATCCTGGCCATAAAAGGAAACAAACTGTAACAGCTGTGAATAGCATAAGTAACAACTTTGACTTATATCAAAAGAAAAATTCTAAATCAAATTGAACAAAAAACCTATGACACATGACAAGATACACACAGTGAAAAAACTAAAAAAGCTAATATCAACAACACCAATCAACCTGTTACAGGGTAGTATTGCTGGGACTAGTATCAAAAGTACAGTGCATTTCGAATAAAAGTTCTGAAGCCCAATGAAGAAGCAAGGAGACAACCATACATCCAAATGAGAAACTATTGCACATCCATGACGCAAAGGTGGCAGGCCATGTGCTATCTGTGCTGTCATGTTACCCGCCCCTGCCATCGTTTGTCAGTTCTGATGAATCTACAGAAAGGTGGGGAAAAAAACACTTGAGTGAATACTTGCTGCACTGCCAAGTAGGGTGCATCATGGATCCAGTTGTGTAGTAAAGTAGGAGGCGAGGTACTGGCGGAGGTAAAGTTGTGAGGCGGCATCGTGAGTCGTGTCGGGATAGCACAGTCGGTAGTGCGCTTGCCCGCGAAAGGCAAAGGTCCCAGGTTCGAGTCCCAGTTCCAGCACACAATTTTAATCTGCCAGGAAGTTTCATATCAGCGCACACTCCGCTGCAGAGTGAAGTTTCATTCTGGATAGATTATTGCTGTCCAGTAGTGTGGATATATACAAGTTCCCTAAAATTTTAAACCTGAAACTGAGAAGTTGCCTTTTGATGAATTCTGCTAATTGCTTACATGTCTACACCCCATATGGTTACATCACAATTGCAGTATAATCAACACCACAAACTCCCAGGGCAGTTTTTACCGTTCATCATGGTCTTTCCCACAAGAATAATTTTGAATGTCCCAAACGTGCTATATCATGTGAGGGTTCACTAATTCAGAAAGAGATTTACAGTTAGCATTCGATCCCAATGTGCAGACTAGGGCTTTAACCTTGTCTGATAATTCTTTATAAGCTGATGTTGCCCAGATCATAGAATCACATGAACAGCATCAGTGACATGTACTTTATGTGGGAGGTGGTTGAATTACACAGCCCTGAGCCACCCGCAGGGTTCCCCCAGATGTCTCGCCTTCCAACAAAACAGTGTGTTGATACTGTTAATGAGGCAAGGGCTGTGATTTAGTACAGCCCACCTTGGGCCTTCTGCTTGGTGGAAAATCCAGCAGTCCTGTCCTGACTGTTGTTTGCTACATATTTGGTGAGATTGCTCACACATGGAGCCAAGTGTTGAGCATGCCTTCCAATAGGGCATCTGGCAACTATCTGTGACAGTCAGCAAGCTGCAAGAAAGAAGTAAGGAAGATTAGGATTTACTGTCTTTTCAACATTGTGGACCAAGCAACACAACGGACTCGCATTCGGAAGGATGGTGTTTCAAATCCACCTCCGGCCATCCAGATTTAGGTTTTCTGTGATTTCCTTAAATCACTCCAGGCAAATGCCGGGATGGTTCCTTTGAAAGGACATGGCCGATTCCCTTCACTTTGTTACCCAAACACTCCGAGCATCAGCTCCGTCTCTAATGACCACGCAGTCGACGAGACATTAAACTCCAAGCCTTCTTCCTTCTCAATATTGTGGTCATTAGAAACAGAGCAAGACACAGGTCAGTCATAAAATGCATTCGTGACTCCGTTAAATTCTAGTGCTATCTTAGACACTTCATAAGAGTTGTCTCAAATGTGTTTGGATGATACTATTAGTGTATGGGTGACCAGTTGAATTTCAAGTGATATGGGAGCCTCATTAGCTTAGATATTTACAGGCTTATGGGGTGACCAAAGTTGAAACACCGGTGTATCAAATGGTGTCATACGGTAAATGTAGTGTGCCCTTGATGGGGCAATCCTCCATCTCTGCTTGTTATGAAAATGTAGAATGTCAACTTACATTATAAGTGGTCAATTCTCATGTGGCTTTCTGCATTTGTCCTCATCCTTGCCTATTTCCTTCTCCACCTGCCACAATGTCAGTGCAGAGCCACAGAGTTGGCACGGTCAAAACGCTGTTTCTCCTTTTCCAGCAAGTCAGTGGGACACACTTTGGTTAAAAGTGAGAAGCCTACCTGCATGTACGACTTTACAGTAACAGACTATCAATGCACAACATTTAGAAGATTCATATCCCATTCCATGACCACAGGAAGTGTTGTGATGAGCTTCACGATGCATACCTGCAGTTGCCATTGGATGCTGCACCTAGAACTTTCTTAGTACTGAAGTCTGTTTGGACATTACCATTTTAACTGTTTGCCCTTTGGAATATTTTCTATGTCTGGGATGCCAGTGATATCTGCAACAATTGATTCAGGACATTCCCTATTGAGTACACTACATGAAAGACATACAAGTAATTGTCAGTACACTGGAGAAGCATTAATGAAACTTACAAGAGGTCTTTAAAAGCCTCCAGATGAATGGCTTTCAATGGAAGCTAGAAAAGTACATTTTCTCCCCCAGAGGAGAATGTTTGGGTCATGTGTTGAGTAAATATGACCTCACTGCTAATGATGTCCACATCTAAGCTATTGTTGACTTGCCTGCCCTCAAGAACCTGAAGGAGTTTGAAAGAGTGTGCATTAATTGCATAAGAGAATGTAATGCACCCATCCAGGAAATTGCTGCTCATTTAGAACAAAGTATTTTGGCAGTGCAATAAGTGTGTGCAGAATGGTTCTAGGATGGCCATAAAATCGACGAGATGGTCAGGTCGCACCACCAGAACCACCCTCCCCCTTCCTTTGAACATAAACACCTTATCCAAATGAAACTTCCTGGCAGATTAAAATTGTGTGCCGGAACCAAGACTCGAACCTGGGACCTTTGCCTTTTGCGGGCAAACGGTCTACCGACTGAGCTATTCCGACACGACTCACGATGCCGCCTCACAACTCTACTTCTGCCAGCACCTCGCCTCCTGCCAGGAAGTTTCATATCAGCACACACTCTGTGGCAGAGTGAAAAGTTTCATTCTGGAACCTTGTCCGAATGTCACTGCAACACAGTTCTGCATCTTCTTTGGCTTTGGCATAGTAGTGTATTTATTATGGTAGGGGTTACATCCACTTCTCCGTGAACTTTTTGCTAATGTGCAGAAATGTGCTACATTGCAATGGTGTATGGAATGATGTCACTGGGGCAGGAATGACTTCAAATATTGTTTTTGGATGAATCAAGGTTCTTTTTGTTTGAAAAGGATGGCTGCATTTTGATTTGTCATAGACAGGGAGTGGCATCAAAGTTACTTCATTTGCGCATAACATACAGCATCAAGTTGTGGCCTTATGGTATAGGGTGCAACCACAAATCACAGTTGATGCATGTTCAGGACACTGTGACCAATTTTTTCCTACATCTACATACATACTCTGCAATCCATCCAAAGGTGGGTCACAGAGGGTACTCAGTACCAATAATAGTTACTTGCTTTCCTGTTCCACTCCCATATAGAATGAGGGGAAAATGAATACTTGTATGATTCCGTATGAGCCCTAATCTCTCTGATCTGATCTCATCTTTGTGATCTTTACATGACTTGCAGGTTGGTAGCAGTAGAATTGTTCTGCAGTCAGCCTCAAATTCCAGCCCTCCAAATTTATTCAAAAAGAATGTTGCCTTTCCTCCTCCAGTGACTCCCATTTCAGTTTCCAAAGCATTTCAGTAACACTCCCACACTGATCGAATCTACCAGTTAAAAAACTTGTCATCCACCTCGGAACTGCCTCTATATCCTCCTTTAAACTGATATGGTGGGGATCGCAAACAGTTGAACAATACTCAAGATGGGGTCATACAAGTATTTTATATGCAGTCTCCTTTATAAATGAATCACACCTTCCCAAATTTCTCCCAAAACACCGAAGTCGACCACTTGGCTTCCCCACTACTGTCCTTATATGCTCATTCCATTTCATATAGTTGTGCACCATCATGCCATGATATTTAATCGATGTGACACTGTCAAGCAGCACATTAATAATGCTGTATTTGAACATGATGGGAATGTTCCTCCTGCTCATCTGCATCACCTTACATTTTTCTATATTTAGTGCTAGTTGTCATTCCTCACACCACCTAGGCACCCTGCCACCCACAGCCATATCCTTTCTCTTCAATATCCCAACACCAATTTTTAGAAAGACAATACATGAGAACATGTTGCTGCACAAACACACGTCTTCTTAGTAACACAGGATGTCAGCCTTTTGTCCTGGTCTGCCAAATCATCAGACTTGTTACCAACAGAAAAGTGTGCATAAGGGTGTACTGCTGTAACCCAATGCTACCAGCCACAGATGAACTTAAGAACTAGGTGAATGCAGCATGGACGACTATACCACAGGATGGCAATCACGACTTATACACATCAGCGCCATCAGACATGGAACAAGTTATTTACTTGCATGTTTTCGACTACAGCAGATCATGCCACAACCAGTGCAGTGTACCACGTCCACTAGTCTAGTGGTTGTCCATCATTTGCACTTGCCAGGTGTGTGTTTCTTATTGTGTCCATCTCTATGTGATTTTGGACTCTCTGCTTCCCACAGACCGAGTGATACAACACATTGCTTTTCTCTCATGGGCTTCTGTACCCAGCTGCTTTATAACTGCTACCAGACCTTATAGCCAAGTGGTGACAGTGTTTGCACGGCAGTATTATTTTCACACCAGTGTACATTCATAAGATAAAAAGTTTGTCTCTGAATATACGAGGTATGTCACAAAGTAAGTACTGTTTGGTTATAGAAAATGAACCACAGATCCAATTTCACAAGTGGCAGCATTTTCAATTACGGCTGACATTATAAAGAAGCAATTCAAAGCACAAGTCGGCAGCAGCGATCTGAAAATGGCATGCATGTTTTCTCCTTGAGTCAGAGTAACTGCCGTAAATGCGGTACTGCGATTGTAGCGCTGCCGCGGATAGATCACCAGTGATCCATAATTGTTTGTTTGCATTCAGATTATATTGATAGCCTCATCACAGTCCACTTTACCTCAATGCATGTACATTACACACACACACACACACACACACACACACACACACACACACACACACACTGAGGAAGGTGGTAATTGTAACAATATTTTCACATTTCAGACTCCAGAACTGACACTGAAGCTAGTGGCCAATTATTTCCTGACTGTTGATAACAATTGTCTCTTGCTTTCAACAGTATTGTTCATTGTGTTTGTTGTGAATGTAATCATGTCTGTCCCTATACAAGCACCTCAGTTGTCTCTTACACAAATTGTTCAGTTGTATATGTTTCATTTTGATCAGTTGTTGCAAGTACTAAATGTTATGACAAAGGTACATGCAGTGCCGCAACAGTAACACCAGCCAGTAGCTGAACCAGTGCCACAGGTGACTCAGGCATCAAAAATCAAATAACTGATAATTTGGTACAGCTGACGCACATTTCAGTGCCTACAGGTAACTATTTTCCCTTTATATCCACTGTAGATGCAGATATGTGTAGGCTGTATGTAAACTTTTTCCCAGAAGTGTTCCCTGATAATTTACTATTACGAATCTCAAGAACATGAGGCAGCTTTTAGGGACAAGTTTTAGTGACAGCCTGGGCAAAACCATTATTAATGGATCACTGAGTTGCAGGGGTTGACAAGATAGTGACAGTTAATCTGTCTGTGCAGTTTAAATTATAGCAGGGTGGCTACTCTATGTCCACAAAAACTTTCTCTGAGAATTCCAGGTCTTTCCAGGCTCTACTCATGACCTTAAACCCGATACTCCTGCATTGCAGCGGCAAAGTAATAAACTTATATCAATTACTAAACCAAGTTCTTCAAAAAACTTATGCACTTAATTACAAACAACACACTTGGGGATGACACTGCACGGTAACAAAAATGTTGCAATACAGTTGCATGAAATTTAAATGTGTGTATCAAGATATAATGTGAACACAGAGCTACCAGGTTTCTTACTGTACACCACCACATCAACTTCAGATAACACGAGATAGTAATGCATTTAAGTTGAATTCAGACCTAATGTTGAAAACTTATTTACAAAAGCAGTGTGGATGAAGTGATAACTGTCATTCACAATGTAGTTACTGTTCTTAAATATCCAAATGTGAAACTAACATTAAATTTCTATGACTTGAGCTTTTATCCATGTTAGAAATTTTACTGGTGCTGTCGTAAGCAGCCTACTCAGTACTAGTTGAGAAACCTTCATTTGTTGCTGAGCACAGTCAATGTTAAGTTGTTCCTAGACCCAGTTTGTCCACAGTACAAATTGTTAAGGTCAGTGGTACCAGCACTGCAGAAGACAGCAGGCGCTTCCTTCTCTTCAGTTCTTCTCACCCCTGGAACAGTTCTACATAGGGACAAGAAATTTTAAATTGGTCACTGAGTGCACTGTCAACTTATCAAGGGTAAGCGTAGCTTGCAGAAAAACTATTACAATACACTTATCAAACTTCAACCATTTCTGAAAAGCCAATTACTATCGCAAGTAAAATAAACAGTATAATAATCAAAAAAACTAAATTCCCTGGTTCTTTCCCAAAATTCCCTGAAATTCACTTGATTTTTCCAGGTGAAACACAATACCCTGAGAATCCCACAGTTTCCAGAATCTCCTCAGAAGTCACCACTTCGTTACAGTGATATTATTACTATTAGTAGTGAGTCATTGAGTTGCATGGATCGACACGACTTTTAATATGTTTGTAAATCTATTGAACTTAGCTCCACTGGTTATTTGTCCATAGGCTTACAAACTACTTCAACTAACCTAAGGACAAACACACATACCCATGCCCAAGGGAGGACTTAAACCTCCAAAGGCGAGCAACCACGCACTTCACAGTGAGGTGCCTTAAAGTGCTCGACCACTCCACCACAGCAGACACGACAGAGGCAGTTAAAATATTCATGTGGTTTAAGTTACAGTGACATTATGTTGAAATACACAATTACTCAGAATCTTGCTGATGCATGAAATAGGGTTTCAATTATGAAGCTCCCAAACCTGGATTTGAAAAACGTATTATCTATTGTAGAAACTCATCCACTTCAACATGGGTACTCTCCAAATCACACTTAAGTGCCTGCCAGAGGGTTCATCAAACCACTTTCATGCTATTTATCTACCATTCCATTTATAAATAGTGCACGGGAAGAGGGGACACCTGAGTCTCTTCGTTCGAGCTCTGATTTTTCTCATCTTATTATTGTACTATAAAAGTCTGACAGTCAACAGAATTGACTGCTGTTGTAGATATTAAGAATTGTGATTAAGAATATCTGTGGAAATTTGTCTGCTAATTCAAATTTAACTACCCAGGGCAGGTAGCGGGGACACCCCTTTCCTTACTGCCCCACGAGGTTTTCCCCCTCTTCTTGCTAAACTGCCCAAAGTAGAGTGCAATGTAAAGAGTAATGCTCTGTGTTAGAGTTGATTGATATTCATCGCTGTTAGACACTGGTGTGTAGTGGGAAACATCGATGTTCTTACATTGATGTTAAGTTCTCTAAAACATCAACACATCGGTGGTATGAATACAATATAGGATCATCGGTATCTCCATTCTGAAATTCAACTGGATTCTCTGATAAAATTTTGATATGGTCCAGGATACCAAGCCACAAACGAAATAGGTATATATAAATCTGTATTCTATATTCTACTCTATGTCTTTGTCCAGTTGTAACATATTTCCGTCACTCATGGTAATAGCAGCAGTCTAAAAATATTTTTAAAAATTGATTCTAACAGCAATGTCTACCTAACTTCACAGAAAAACATTTATAATAGCTAACGGCGACAAACTGACAAAGCTGCATAACTGCGTGTGCACATAGCTGCTTATGGAACTCGAGAACAGCTCTGTGCATGTGCAGTTCTATCGGCGACAAACTGAAACACACTTGATCCGTTTATGAATAAGAATTTCTCCCTATGTAGATGTGAGGCAAAAAAATATTTTCACATTTCATACGTAGATCTCATTTTGTTGTAATGATTCCCACTCCAACTCTTGTACCATTTCACGACACTCTCTGCCTACAACACAATAATACAAAGGACACTGACCTTCAAAGTACTTTTTTGTTTAATTGCATTTACAGCCCTCAAATTTGATTGTATTTACCTTGTAAATGATGTTTCATGAATCCCATTTGATAATCATGCGGATGGCTTCATATTGCTTATAATTCCGAGTGAACTGCCAAATTTCACACCAAGATCTAAACTGTTGTGTGGTTGACTTTGATCTTGTGATGACTTTACTAGACAATAAATGACAGCAGCATCTGCAAAAGTCTAAGAGGACTGTCCAGATTGTTTATAAAGATAGGAACAGCAGAGGACCAATACCACCATATATCACCTTTCTTTTAGTCAATGCCTTTCCATCAATAACTACAAACTGTATCTTCTCTAACAGGAATACCCCGGCTAAATCACAAATCTCATACGATATTCCATAACCATGCAATGCGATTAAAAGCTATTTGTGAGGTATAGCTGCTGGAAATAGCCATTATCTGGTATTTAATAACAAATCCCAAAAGGAAATGTCGCCAAGATCACAGTTTTAAAGCCATTTATTTACTGATGACTAGTTTCAATGATAAAAGTCATCGCCTTCTGAACAGTATTATTTACAATTAGTTGTCATCTGTCTGGGCATATTTAAAGAAAAGTTAAAATTTGTATGGGCAAACATTGCAGAAAGTCATCAAACCTGATTATTGTACATTAAAATTAGCACGTTACTGCACAGGCCTTAAGTAACTGACTCAGTTCGTTCGTATGGATGCTATGTGTAAAGAAACTAACCCCCTTCCTCCTCCCGAACCTGTAGCTACCAACTATTTCACTTGAAATGGAACCACTTGACCAGAAACCGCCACTGGCTGATGCCATCATTTGGCATTGACAGGCTACCCTAAGGACCAGCACCTATAACCTTGAACTGTCAGCATCCCCACAAACACATGCTCTGAACATCCCCAATGTCAGTCAACACTGCACAACATGGAGATTCAGCAAGTAATCCAGCCAAGCATTACATACACACAACAAACATGCAGTGACCCACACAAGAGAGCACAGCACATTTGGTTCTATACAAGATTTGATGCTGTCAGCTGTAGATTTCGGCCATCATGTAAATTCTGACCTCACACCTGATCTGTACCCCAGTTGGTGTCACGAGAACATGATGACCTTCTGCTGTGCGGGGCGTGCCAAAGGACAGCAGACTTTACATACATGATGAACATAGAGACATGGATTTAATTATTAAAACTGGCTTAGATGTGTGGACCATGCATCCTAAACTATTTGATGCACATCCAGCACATGACTACACACACCTAATGACAATCTCATCATGATCCACAGAACAACATAGCAAAACATCTGCTTCGTGAATGGTGCCAGTTGCTTTTGGGCATTCTACATAACCCTTTCTGGCCCTGCACGCACAATTGTTCAGTTCTGGTTTTGCTTGCTTTATGTATTTGTGATTCACACTAGGCAGTTCACGCCTGCATCACACAATCACGGATGGACTGTGGTAACATGCGAAATGTGTTTTAGTTCCATGTTTCTACACTAGCAGTTGACAAATTCAGCAAACTTCCAGCACAGTTACAATGGTTGAAAGAAAGGCTTGTTGACAAAGTGTTGATATCCTTGTTTCAAGATGTGAACCTAAATCTGACAGCCAGTTCATTTTATACAATCATGTGATGTTATTATGTCATTTCTTTCAAAGGCATGTTACTGTAAGATTGTGCCGGTCATAGAAATTTGTAGTGAAGGCCAAAAACAGACAATTGTGTGGATACAAAACTTTTGAAAATAAATTTATTTTCTTTTTTGTAATGAATTACTGTATGTGTTTTGTATCTTAAATGTCCCTCTCTATATTAATGTCACATCAATTACAACCTTGGATCTGAAAGGAATAACAGACATTGTACAACCAGTGTTAAGACTTCTCTGCAACAGTTTCAGCACTCACCTCACCTACCAAATCAGGGCATATTCAATCGTCACACAAAGCAGTGCAATTAATTATTTAGGAGAAAAATATGTGGGTGCTGCACCTGAGTGACAAATACTGAGATCTGCAGTCAAGAATTAAATCACAAGTCCCAAACACAAAGTTTTTGCAACAAAGGCCTATAATTTACATTTGGTACTAAATGATTCCACCCTGAATATACGGGACTATGACAGTTTTATGAGAAAATAGGAATTCATATATGTTTTCTTTGGTGTACTAGGTAATATGACCTTCAATAGCAGTACTTGGAAAGCAAACTAGCTACAGGATTCAGAACATGATGTGTGTGTCAGATATAATTAAGCAAGGTGCAACTACATGCCTAATACAACCACTTCATTACTATACTGAGTTGTTAGGCTGTCTCATATTTCTCTTCAAATTTCTTCAATGCAATCCACATGACTACAGAAACAAAAGTATATTACTCATATGTTATTTATTCATCAAATTGATCATATATTGAAGACTGTATGAATTATAATTTCATATTTCAAAACAATTTAATCAGTTTACAACTCACAGCAAAGACATACATCGAGCTGCAACAGGCACTTAAAAATGAAACTCATACACACAAAACTTCAGCTTTCACACAATCACACTTTGCGGACAATCATCAACTCCGGTCACTGCAAATTCAGTTGTGTGTCTGTGAAGTGTGCCTGTTTAAATGGTGTCTTTTTCTCTGATGAAGGATAGTAGCTGAAAGCTAAAGTTTTGTGTGTATGTGTCTTTTTTATGTGCTTATTGCAGATCAACATACGCCTTAGCAGTGAGATGCAAACTATCCTCTTTATTTTCATATAAAAGCAGACTACAGTGCAAAATAGACTTTCCATTATCAGTTTGTTTGGACCCAATGTTGGGCCATTATCAGGACGTTGCTCCGCTCCAAACCATCCCAGAGCAACATCCTGAAGATGGTCCGAGATTGGCACTCTAGGTTGTTTTTATATAAAAATATCATATAGTAACAGTTTTCCCAAAAGAAACAAATGTGTTTCCAAAAATATATCCTCATTATATTGTTAAATTCCAACCTGGGCTTCCATTGTTAGACTATATAGTCTATGATACAACATGTGTGTTACTGTGTAATTTATGTTTCCAAGTTATTAGCTGTTGTGTTTGTGTTGTTAAGAAAAAGTGGTGTTAATTGTGGAACACAATAAAAGCTCTGTTTAAGCAGTACATCTATTCTATACTTTGATTACTGACATAGTAGAAGAGAAAATTTCCAGCAAGGTCATGTTAATCATCAAATAAATTACATATTTGGATAAAATCGGAAACAAAGGGATGTATCTGCTAGCTTTGGCCCCTGACATCGGCTTGTTAGCCTGTGTTGTATGACTCGAAACAATCATTTTTCTTTTGTTACAAATGTGTCACTACTTTTTACCATATAAACTGATCAATTTATGTTTACCAATACACCTACAATGCACCAAGATTTAAATTAAAAAACATTAACCACTTGAAACTCTGACTGTTCATAATGAGAACTGATTGCCAGAACATCGTGGGGAAGGAAAATTTTATAAGTATTGATTTCTGTTTCAGAATGTTGTTTTCTGCATTTACTTCTATTTAGTATGTATAAATTTTTAGAACAAAAAACAGCCAACCAGTTGCATTAGTACATTCCAATTCATGACGTCATGAGTCAAAGGTGACTGGTGGTATCGACATGTTCAGTACTGAAGGCCTAAATGATGCAGATTGCATAAAAATGTTACTTTAAGTGGATAAAAAAATAAATAATAATAAAAAACAGAGAAGAAGGCAAAATTAGTAAAGAGTGAGTAATATAGCAAAAAAATTTGGACAGTAAACAATAAAAAGTGTCAAATACAGTTAATCTGCAATTATTTGTGTAAAATATTTATACTGAATACTACAGATTCATTGCTACAAATAAAGTAAAACTTTCCATTGGATACATATTTAGGTATCTAAAAGGTCAGTTAAATTTTACTTATGATGTTTGTGTCCTAGTGTGTTGATGTTAGCAAGGGATGAAAATGGTGGGAGTATGTGGCATTGTCACAAGCCAATTGCGTTATATTATATGGTATCTTATGAGTTTTACTGGTTTCTTACGTGGAATAAAGAAAAACAATTTGTTTTTTGACATTTATGTTTTATTTTGTTGCAATATGGGAAGAGACCTTATGTTGACAACAAAATGTTCCCTTTACGATGATAGTCCATTTAGTGACAGGACAAAGCTACTTGCAAGAACTTGCCATCCATAAAGCAGGAACAGAATTAATCATTTACTTCACGCTCAACACAAAGGATGAATTCCCATTTAAGTAAAATTTTATCCGAGTCATAGAATGAGGGGTGCAATCCTTTTCATTTTCTTCCCAGAAGCCTGAAGTAAAGAATTAATTTTGTTCCTGCTCTATGGTTGACAGTCTTGTCTTTATTTTAATTAATTTATTTATTTATTTATTTTTGTCAGTCAGTGATTTAATTATCATCATAAAGGGAACATTTCATTGCCAACATTAGCTCACAATACCGCAGCCACTCTAGATAAAACTTAACCATATCATGATTCGTCATAATGTGTGAAAAAGGGATGCATCAAACATTCTTTTAGGTCATTTTGTTTCTTACAATCACTTTTCCAAATAACAAAACCGGCTGAATTCCTACTAGCTGCCTGCATCTGCTCTGTCACTGGTCGGCTCATATCCAGCCATTCTCATCCATTGCCAACACTGACACACTGGACCACCAACATCATAAGTAAAATTTAACCAAAAGACTCATAAAATTTATTTTCACATGTGATTTAAACACATTTCTCCAAGTAGATGGAATCAACAAACATAAATTCTGCTTACCGGTAATGCGCGTTTTCACAAAAACTATAGCCAAAAGAAAAGTCAGATTCTCATTAAAAACAGTGTTTTTTTAAACTAAAATTTTAAGTACACGTTCAATAGAAAGCTCCCAAATCAGTATAAAGGAAGTTGTCTTAATACATACTAAAAGGTGCAGCAAAACTCTCTTTGCCACAGAGATATTTATTGAGAGGTTAGTTTGATTGACAATATCCTATGATGATCTCCTGCTTTGCTTGATTGATAGATCCCTCTGCCTACTAAAATTTTACTTATGGGAGCAGCAGCATAGTATGTTTATGTCGGCTAAACTACAGAGTCTGTTGCCCATGTGCCGCAAATGTTGGCAACATCACACCAGTCAACTATAGAGCAGGTAAAAGTTTTATTTATTTTGTGATCTGTAAGAAACACTGATCATTTTAAGTGAAAGTTTGGTTAGGTATAGGTGAGGTCACATAGTGCACAAATATCCGGTCCAGAAATGATCGGTTACAGTTTGCCATGCCATGCTAAAAACACGGTTTATGACAGTAACAACCATTTAATGGGCCATGAAAATTCGATCAAAAAGAATGACAGAAACAATCTTTCATGTTGATCTTGAAATAAACAATCAGTGCTGTTCCTCCTCTACAGTTGACAGATTCTTAGATGTACCCTTGCCCGATCAGTAAAATAATTAGCACATGATGCCCCTACTTCCATAAGTAAAAAGTAATCTTTTAGCTTCCTAATATATCAGATGCTTGCCTATATAGTTTTCTTACATGAATGGCTTGTCTAGTTGTGTCTACAAAGTATCACCAACTGAAAGTGATATCTTTGAACTAACTGAAGGGCTTTTGTAGCTAGAACAACTTGAATGTGGCCAAATCAGTCTATTATTGGAGCCATTTGTTTTCCTGGCTCTCCTAGTAATTCCCATAATCAGTCTGCATGTGGTTCATGGCCAGTTCCATCTTTCGAATATTTTTCACATGAGGACCATACTTGGGTGCCAACCAGAAGAGTTGGAAACTTGCTAATATGTCTCTGGCATCGATACATCGCAAGGTGGCTCCCTGATAGCCATTCCGTCATAACATCACTGAGGATGCCACCACCAGCTGTCAACCCTGCATTGCATAGCTGAGTGGCTAGAATACAATTGGTAAATACAATTTTTAACATGAAGTTTCCCATACTCCTGGTTGGCACTCAACCATGGTCCTCATGTGAAAGATAATCAGAAAATGGGATGCTCATATACCACATACAGACTGATTGATAGGAATTACTGGGAGAGACAGGAAAAGAAATGCCTCCAATAACAGACTGATTTGAGAAACAGATATGGGCTAATAGTTACATATTTCAAATATAAAAGTGTCACATTGAAATCCACTAGATACTTGACAACTGTTGTATCACTCATGCTCGGACGAATTTTACACTAAATCCCGGTTGAGCAAATCAGAATACGGTACGCTACCATTTACATCCTTTTGTGAAACACTCCTCTCGCGACCTAAAGTCATTCCATGCTCCAGTAATGCACACAACTTCCTCAATAGAATAAGATATGTTTGACACATTTTCAGTTACTGCTGCTTCTTTGGGGAGGTCGTCTGTTTTTGTGCACACAACTTCCTCAATAGAATAAGATATATTTGACACATTTACTGTCACTGCTTTTTCTTTGGGGAGGTCGTCTGTTTTACTTTTTGTGTCTTCACTGGATGTGTCAACATTACAAACACTCTCTCCCTTGGAAAGATCATCTGTATGGCTTTTTGTGTCTTCACTGGGTGTGTCAATACAAAGATTCTCTCCCTTGGGAAGGTCATCTGTTCTGCTTTTTGTGTCTTCACTGGGTGTGTCAACATTACAAATATTCTCTCCCTTATTCTCACCATCTGCAATATCGCTAATCGGATCAGTGCAGCTGTCGCCTATTTGCATTTCCGGACAGGTATCATTATGACAGTCTTCTTGGATGTCAGCCATTCTAAACTACAATGCACTCGCCATTAACAATTATCCATTCTATATCACCAACTTTAACATCGAAGCCAAACATAAATAACAGACTCAGAGATTATAAAAACACAACAACAAATGGAGCATGTAAACAAACTACTGAAACCAGAGATCACTAACTGAATCAGTGATACACTTCCAAAGAGTATAATGAGAGAGAAAGACTTGTTGCTTAATTTCATGTGTCTAGGCACAGCCGACTCTACAGTCGGCTGTGGTCTAGGCGCAGCAAAACTTGGGATCGTTCATATGAGCTAATCGGTTGCGCACGGCAAACTTCGGATCTATGGTCGTAGAGCTTGGCCGGCTGCAGACAAACTGTTGTATTCTTAATAACTTGGGTTGACCACTGGTTCCAGAATGACAGAAATAGAAGTGTGACCAGAATAAATAAGCAACGATCTACAACAGCAATTACAACTGAATTTCTAAAATAATAAACAATAATACTCATCTTTAAAGGTGGTGCCATAGCTTTCCTAGTTTCACAAAGTAATGTCTTTAGCTGTCCTGCGATATCGCAAAATAAAGCCTCTATTTGAGTGAAACCACACACTGAAATGTAAAAATGTTAAAAAGGTTTGTTTCCGGAAACAACATTTAATAGACATTATGCTCTGTCTCTAACTAAATAGTGCCACTGGAACCATAGAGCCTGACGACTCAGTCCTGGAAACTCAATGCGAAGACAATGCTCTGAGTCTTAACACACACACACACACACACACACTGACACACACTAGCCTCAAGCCATAGTGCATGGGCTGTATTTACTGTGGGCATGTGCCTGGCAGCCTGGCAATATCTTGCAGCAGCTGTGGGTAGCCATGAACGCTTGCCAATATGTCTCTGGCGTCGATATATCGCAAGGTGGCTGCCGTGATAGACGCAACGAAAATAGCACAAATAATGCCAATACATCACCCCTCCACCTGAAACGCCGTCGTGGAGAGCTTGCTTGACGACCTAGACGAAGGGGGGGGGGGTTGGGAGGGACGTGCCACAAGACGACATGGCTGAGGTTGGGCACGAGACATGTTGGCGGCGCCAACCAGCCCACACCACAGTATGAACCTTGAGAGTCCTACAAGAAGCGCTTGCCAGAAAAACTGTGGACAAAGTGCTGCCCATGACTAGTTTCAGCGGCTGCCCAGTAGCTTAACCGACGCCGGCATGTGTGAATGGCGAAGATGATAACATCAGCTTGTTTTCCACATGGTGGATTCTCAGCGGCAGCTGGCCATCTGGCAACTGCTCTCGCACTGGCATGTAGTGATAAGAGCTAAGTGGATCCTCACTTGAGTGTTTACCGTGGAGCTTTGTTATCTGATTCTTGAAGGTCCTTATGAACCATTCCACCATCCTGTTACGTTTCGGTGAAAAAGGAGCTGATATTATATGCTTGATGCCAATGGCAGAAAAAAGTGATGAAATTCGGCAGAAACGAACTGCAGTCCACATTCCAACACAATGCACTTGGGTAAACCTAAAAAAAAAGAAAAAAAAGAAAAGGAAAAAGAACAAAGTGCATGAATTTGTATGACAAGTTGTAGAATGCATGGGAACACAGAAAGGGAACTTGCTGTGTGCATTGACCCCAACTACCCAATGGTTATCTCAGAATACACATTCTGAAACAATCTACTTGGACAAACCTTCCAAACAAAAACAGATAATAACATGAGTGGTGTGTGACAAGTTGAAGAACGCATTGAGACCCAAAAAGGAAACTTTCTGCATGCATTAACATCAAGCAGCCAACAGGTATCCCAAAATGGTCCACAAAAGTCAATATGGAGTCGTTCTCATGATGAGGGTAGTTGAAAGTAAGCTGATGGGATGCCACAGCACTCTCTGACCATGCACGACAGTGTGTGGTAATGCGTTTAATGTCTGAATCAAGCCAGTACCAAGTGCAGTGGCAGGCATACAGAGTAGACAATCACATTCACACAAGTTAGATTCGGTCACAGACTCCACAGAAAAAAAAATCATACACAATCATATGATCTCACAGAAACAATTAGCACACCAACGACCATATTCTTCAGCTGCTGTATCCCAAGTGTCAGGTTGCAGGAGTAGTTACATGAATAGGTCCTAAAATCCAAGTAGCGTTGATAAAGTTAACCAGTATACCATAATTCTCACTTAATGGTAATCACAGTACTGAATCAGAACCAATCTTAATTTTTCAGTTTAGCTGTGGTTCAGTTAGTAGTATAACACCTTGCCTGTCCACTGCTTAAATTACATCCATTGAAAATAGAAGGTAAGTCTTAGATGCGATCTTGGATGCACCTGTCACTATCTTTCTTACTTTCCATTCCGCCACGAAACCTTTCACCCACCAAGCTCTTAGCATGTGTGACTTTTGTAGAAAGATATAAAAAAGCCAAGATCGATGATCAGCGATCTTGGTTTTTTATGGCTTTTTTATATCTTTCTACAATATCATAATTGGATCGCCTCCTAGAACAGAAACAAACTCAAGTGTGACTTTGTCATGTTGTATGATGATGCAATCTGCTTGGCCCTTTACCCTACATACATGGGCATCTTTAGTGTCTTTGGACACAGGACATATACCTACCACATTGAAGTTAATGGGAGCAATACGATAGTGTCCATCAATCAGCTCAAAACAGAGTGAATTCTCCAATATGGCCTCAACTACATCACAATGACAATGTCTCAATGCTTCCCCTTCTCGCAGACAACCTACCAGCTGTTGCAATAGTCGAAATCAGTGTCAAACAATTCCAACCCAATGACATGATCTGTAGCGATTTGGTTGCGGAAGCCTTTCATAACATTGGTAACGAACCAATGACAGCAGTTGATCCATACCTCAGTCACCATTTCCGCCATCCAATTATCGTGGTTTTTGCAGAGGTTTCGTTGCACTTCTCTGTTCGCGAAATACTCACTGTCACCATCCCATATGCCACACCAGTAGCCCAAGCATCACACAAGGCAATACCAGCTGTTACAGCTTCTGAACCGTGAGCTCCTCCAATAGCAAAAAGTCGTATGCCGCCTAGAACATTGCAGTATGAAAGGCACCAATGACTATATTCGCACCTGGATCTATACAAACTATACGCCATAGGACATGGCGATCACTAGTTAGACAAAGAACTATACACCACCACAACAGTGCATGAACGATGCATCTCAGTGAGGGAGTGGACTCTGGGAACCACAACACCTCTTACTAGCGGGTCACCTGAGTAGGAATGGTATATCTGTGAGTCCAGACAAGTCAGTCTAATATCTGGGACATGATGGTTGCATTATTGTGCAGTACAAACATGTCGCAGCTCATCGCATATTAATACTGTGGAGATCTACTCCTACCATCCCGTAAGATAGGGGTCTTCATACAAAAAATTTCATGGTATTTATTGATATATTGCCTGTTGGCTTCTGTATTAGGTTTTCCGTTCTGCATTTTATGTTTAATTACATATTCCACCAGCACAAAGGACTGTCATTGTCTAAGATTCCTCTTCCAACAGCAGTGGAATGCGAAACTTTGACAATACTAACCAATCTGAATCTGATTTGATGCTGCTGAAATAGCAGTTAAAACATCAAATAAACGTTGGCCGAAAAATTTAAGACTGATACCAACAGGCCTTATGTACAACCTACCTATGTAAGTTACTTGATTTGATACATGTCAAAATTGATTTAATTCAAAAACATACATGATTAAATAACTGTAGAAAGGTACATAATGTTTTAATGAACCTTTATACTACACTCGGACACAAGGAAAAATGAAATACCACACTCCTGAAAAATGGAAAAAGAACACCATGAATTCGTCGACTCAGCAGAGGAACATTTTATTGACACATTCTTGAGATTGTATACAACACACGATCACAAAACCAGAACAGTACGCATGTAAGTACAGTCACCAGAGCATCTGCGATGTTGGTGTAAGTACCGTGTATACCCTCCTTTTGCAACAATTCAAGCTGTAAATCTTTCATAGGAACTATCATAGAGGTTCCGAACGTTGTTATGTGGAATGGCCTGCCATGAAATTTCCACCTAGTGCCTCTCTTGGGCCAGATTCGTGCCGCTCATCCAGACCGCCCAACATGACGTTTCATGCAGCCCCAAACTTGGTAAATGGGGGAGAGATCTGGAGATCGCGCTCTCCAGGGAAGTTGACGTATGCTTGAAGAGCATGTTGGGTGGTACAGGATACATATGGATCTGCATTGTCCTGCTGGAAAAGCACATCACCTCGTTGGTGCATGAATGGTAGCAAAGCGGGTTAAATGATGATTTCAGAGTACCTTTGAACTGTTCAATGTCAGTAGAGGAGAATGGAGAGTGCAGAATATCGTTTCCATCACAATGATGTAATATCATGCGTGCTGTTAGAGTGTCCCCTGCTTACGTCCCAATGGTGTCATGGTAGACGCTTATGAAGGAACGCTTGGAGACGTGTCATCTTTAGTGATGAGAGTCGTCGTTGCCTCGGTTCGAATGATAGTCATATGCGTGTGTGATGTCATGCAGGGGAGTGCGAAACTCTAGAGTGTATGCAACAGAGGCAAATGGGGCCGACACCTGGCATCATGATGTGGGAAGCCATATCCTACACTGACTGTTCTCCTTTAGTGTTCGTTGTGAGAAAATTGAAAAGGAAAGGGTACAATGAAACCATCATTCAACCGTCTTGCCACCATTCATGAACCAACAAGGCGATGTGCTTTTCCAACTAGACAATGCACATCCACATGTATCCCATACAACCCAACATGCTCTTCTAGGTGTACATCAACTATCCTGCCCATCATTATCCCCAGATATGTACCCCATTGCCCCAATTGAGCATGTCTGGGACTGGATGAAACGTCATCTTAGTGCAGTCTACATGACCGGCACGAGATCTGGTCCACCTGAGGCATCAGATGAAAATGCATGGGAGGCCATACCGCAAGATTTCATTCAGCACATGTATGATCGTGATCATGAGAAAGTTGCACCCTGCATTGCTGCGAAAGTAGGGTATACACGATGCTAGTGTTGATATTGTGCACGGTCTGGCGAGAGTACTGAAGTGCATATAATTCTGACTGTGAGATAATGTGTTGTGTACATCTACATACATACTCCACAATCCACCGTAAGGTGCGTGGCAGAGGGTACACTGTACCACTACTAGGCATTTCCTTTCCTATTCCATTCCCAAATAGAACAAGGAAAAAAAGAATGCCTATATGCCTCAGTACGAGTCCTAATTTCTCTTGTCTTTGTGACCACTACATGACATGTAAGTAGGAGGCAGCAAGATCATACTACACTCAGCTTCAAATTCCGGCCCTCTAAATTTCCTCAACAGAATTTCACGAAAAGAACGTCGTCTTTCCTCCAGCGATACTAATTGAGTTGCCGGAGCATATCCATGATACTCGCGCATTGGTCGAACCTACCAGTGACAAACCTAGCTGCTCGCCTCTGAACTGCTTCTATGTCTTCCTTTAAACTGATCTTCTGCAGGTCCCAAACACTTGAACAATACTCAAGACGTGGTCGTACAAGCGTTTTATACGCGGTCTCCTTTACAGATGAAGTATATCTTCCCAAAATTCTCCCAATAAACCGAAGTCAGTTGTCTGCCTTACTCACAACTGTCCTTACATGTTCGTTATATTTCATATCGCTCTGCATTGTTACACCTAGATACTTGAACGACGTGACTGCATTAAGAAGCTCACTACTAATGCTGTATTCGAACATTATGGGATTGTTTTTCCAATTCACACGCATCACCTTACATTTTTCTACATTGCGAGCTAGCTGCCATTCTTTGCACCAACTAGAAATTTTGTCTAAGTCATCCTGTATGCTATTACAGTCAGTTAAAGACGACACCCTCCCATACACTACAGCATCATTTATATAGATAGAAAATAATAGCGGTCCTATCACACTCCCCTGGGGTCGCCTGACGATACACTCGTCTCTGATGAACACTTGCCGTCGAGAACAACGTACTGCGCTCTATTACGTAGGAAGTCTTCCAGCCAGTCACAAATCTGTGAACCTATTCCATAAGCTCGTATCTTTGTTAGCAGTCTGCATTGTGGCACCGCACAGAACGCCTTTTTGAAGTCAAGAAAAACACAATCCGCCTGTTGCCTTTCATCCATGGCTCGCAAGATGTCATGTGAGAAAAGGGAAAGCTGAGTTTCACGTGAACGATGTTTCCTGAACCTGTGCTGATTCATAGAAAGAAGCTTTTCTGTTTCAAGGAAATTTACTATATTCGAACTGAGAATATGCTCCAAAATTCTACATGAAATTGATGTCAACGATATTGGCCTGTAATTGTGTGGGTCAGTTCTCTTTCCTTTCTTATAAACGGGAGTCACCTGCGCTTTTTTCCAATCACTAGGAACTTTGTGCTGAATTAAAGATTCGCGATAAATGCAAGCTAAGTAGGGGGCCAATGCTGCGTAATACTCTTTGTAAAACCGAACTGGTATTCCATCAGGACCAGCAGACTTTATCGTATTTAGCTCTCTCAGCTGCTTCTCTAGACTGCAAATGTCCTTGATTTCGGAATTTGTACGTTGATCAAATGATGGTACATTTGTCCTGCTGCATGAAAGATTTCTTAAAGGTTAAATTTAGAACTTCAGCTTTCCGTTTGCTTTCTTCTATTACTGCCCCAGAATGATCAATGAGTGACTGGACAGTGGGCTTTGACCCGCTTATCGATTTTACATAGGACCAGAATTTTTTCGGGTTCTCAGAAAGATCTTTTGTTAAGGTATGGCTGTGGTAATTATTATTTGCTTCGCACATCGATCTTTTTATAGACCCACGAATCTCTATTAACTTTTGCCTCTCATCATTTGCGTGTTCTTTTTTGAATCGAGAGTGCAACAGTTTTTGCTTTCTCAGCAGCTTTCTAAAATTATTATCATATCATGGTGGATCTTTTCCAGCCTTAATCGTCTTTACTGGCACATATTTCTCTAACCCTTTATACACAATGCACTTAAATTTAGTCCACAATTCCTCTACATCCATAGTCCCGGAATTAAATGTTGCCCATTCATTTTCTAAGTGTGATCCTAACATATACTTATAGCATATAACAAAAACACGCTCCTAGCCTTCTTGATTGTTTTATGAACTTTGGTCCCATTGACGCTATGACGATATCATGATCAATAATTCCTTTCTCTACACAGACATCGTTAATATGGTCAGGCCTGTTAGTGGCTATAAGGTCTAGAATATTTCCATTGTTCGTTGGTTTCCGGTCTAACTGCTCAAGACAGTATTCAGAGAATGTGTCCAAAAGCATCTCGCAAGACTCCTTGTCTGTACCGCCTGAAATGTAACTAGAGAGGTCCCAATCTATACTCTTAAGGTTGAAGTCTCCCCCGACTAATATTACATGGCCCAAATACCTATACACTACCTGGTGTAGACTTTCTTTGAATTATTCTAAAACTGCCACAGCAGCACTGGGAGGCTGGTAAAAATACCCCACTATTAACTTTACTTGGTTGTGTAGACTTTCCCGGCGTAATAACTGATAATATTCATCTCGGGTATGCAGCCGGATACCGTCGTCAACTAGACACGATATTTCAGCAGACCAACTGGCTGCCATCTTCAGGTGAGAGCGGAAACAGTTTCTGGCGAGTTTGTGTATTAGCGCTCTCACCTGAAGATGGCAGCCAGTTGGTCTGCCGAAATATCGTGTCTAGTTGACGACAGTATCCAGCTGCATACCTGAGATGAATATTATTAACTTTACTTCTTTTAGTTCTCAAGAATGTCTCAATAAAGTTTTGCTCTGCTGGGTTGACTAATTCATGGTGTTCTTTTTCATTTTACAGGGGTGTATTTCATATGTAATTAACTAATCAATGTAAACACCAGCAAAATGTTAACTCAAAACAGCATAATCAGCTACGAAACTTCATTCTCTTTTACATTCTTGTCTTTCATTTCACTTTGCATAGCATAAGCAAGTATCATGAAGAGACACGTGCTTCATACGTTACAACCCAGTTATAAATACTCTCACTAGCATTTTTCTACTACTGACGATATATGATCCCATTAAGTCGATTATAGCATCGCAGTTGGATATGTCTTTGAATGCAGTGACAGACCTGGTGCATAAGATATAAAATGTGATGTCACATCCATCAATATGGTAACCCAGCTGTGCGTGTGTACATCATCAGATGACATTTTCTATGAAGCAGTAACAGCAAACAGCTTATAAAGATAATAGTGGATACTCTTCACCAAAACATGTGACAGCATTCCCAAGCACCTCCTAGTGGCATGAGATGTAAACGAAAACTGGGAGTGAAATTCCGATTAATACTGTGAGACCACAGCCTAACACATACAATCATGACACTCACTGCTATGAAAGTTGATAACAACTGACAGTTGCAACAATACTAGCACTCCTAGTGGTGGGCAAGGAGCTGTAATAGTAATGCTAGTTTATAATTACTTTTTATGTAATCAACCAAATAATTTCCATAAATATGCGTCCCAATCATTAGTAAAATATCGAGAGACAGAAATAAAAGAAAAAAACTAATTTCCCTGATATAAACAACAACTCATTCAGGAGGAAACACTCACTAATATGTGTATATTCTGCAGCCTACAGCGCTGAAACTATATGAATATAAACAGACAAGAAACATTAATCCGTGTTGTGCTCTGTAAAATTTCGTTATTGAGGCTAATGATTCGAACATTTTTCCACTTCACTCGTCTTTGTTAACCATTCATAAACGTTTCAGTGTAATTACTTTTGCTTATAAAACGAAAGACTTATTTGGGTTCAGATGTAATGACAATTGTGGAATTGGTTTGTGCTTTGATGGGAATCTGTTTGTTTGCTTCCGATGTTTTATTGTCACTTTTGTGAGGCTTTTTCTTCAGTTAAAACTGTAGCGACCGATTTGGTACATTAAATAATGTAGACATTGCATTCAGTATAAGTTCCTTGTATTCAACATATACCAATTTGATTGGAATTGTAGTAAAAGAAACTTTGGCGATTCCTAATAGAAATCCGACGTCTTTGTGTAGAGAGATCTTCTGTTGTTTATTAGCTATTTTCGTTCTTAATAGAAAATGAAATTATTGATTAAAAACTCGTAGCTTCAAAGATGATTTTAAATAAACTGCCCTGCAAAGCACCATTTCATATCTTCCAACGGTTCTTACAAAACCTAATAAAGAAAAATGTGGACTTATTTACCAGTTATTTTTTATTTTTATTACACTGTTCTGAAAAGTATGATGACATTAATTTAAACGATACTTCTCACACTCATCTGATATACTATTCAAAATGGACCTCCCCAGCCACTTTTAGTGCTGCTGTCATGGTGTATAACAAAAATCAGTGGGAATGTCGTGACTGCATATGTTAGACTGTGATGAGACTCAGAAGACTGACAACAAATAGCTTATAAAGATAATGGCAGAACCTCCTTGCTGAAACCTGCATTAGTGCTCACGACAAAAACTGGGACTGAATGGACGATAGCACTGAGGCTCAGAACACTTAACACCATTCGTTGGCGAACTTTACAGAAGTAGCAAATTGTATGAAGAGGAAGTGAATGTGCTGTATATAGCAGTAACTAACTACAAACTAACTACAAACAGTGATGCACTGAAATCTGTCTTCAGGTTCCCGAAAAACAGAGAATTCTAAATATGGTAGTTTAAAGAGGTTACTATTAGGCCACTGATATTGGTTACTTTTAGTATAAAAGTGTCTTTAACGCTTTGATTTTCCATTTTTATAACTTGTTTATAGATACAGTCAATGGTTAATTCATAATCGAAGAGCTGACTTGGGTAATAGTTCGAAAAAGAAGGGCCCAGAGCATTTGAATAAAAGCTATGTATTATTAGGGTGAACATATTTTCAGACACAAAAAGCGGGTTGTAGCCTGTATGCAGCATAATAATACAAAATTAAACTCACACGTTTTACTTGCTCAATGTGATTGATAGAAGATTCAAAAAGTTAATAATCATCCACTAAACATCTTCACATGGTAAATATCTGGGGACAAATGAAGGTGAAATACGATCTTGGTGAACTGATTTTATAATTAATTATAGATTCGGTGAAAGTTCTTTCAGACATGTCTTAAATAACAGACACCATTGGTTGACATCAACAGCTGTAAAATTTAAATTATGGTAAATACTATGATCTGAGTAAGTAGAAAGATAATAAATTATATTTTCACTTCAAAAATGTTCAGATTTTTGTAACTGCTGTGCTTATCAGTCCCTAGGCCTATAAACTATTTTAACTAACTTATGCAAAGGACAATACACCCATGCCCAAGAGAGGACTTGATCCTCCGACCACACTGACCCTCACATGGTGCCTAGAATCGGCCTTCTCAGATGGCTATTTTTCACTTGATCGAACTGCTTTAAGCAATTTAGAATTCCTCAGAAATGTTTCATAGAACTCTACACAGTTTTGATTGAAATTACATATTGAATCAAATGTTCGAATGTTTCTTTATTAAGTCTGTATTTTTCATAAGTGTACATTTTGTACATTACAGAAAATATGTGTGCTGTTGCACATTTGTAGCAGGCAGCAAGGTACAAACTCTACAATATTATGAACAGTACGATAATCCACATTTAACTCATCTAATTTTGCAAATTATTTCAAATCATCTGAAAAACGTTGGTTTGGGACTTGCATTCCATTCCTTAACTATACTATTAATAACATAATCTCTAACATTTTAAACATGATCAGAAATATTTGTCATTAATTTCCTTGTCAGTGTATTTAAGTGCAGGATCCAAAGGTCTATTAACATCAGACCACTCAAACACAGAAGGTTAGCCAAATACAATAATTCTGGTTTAGAAAAATCCGATTTCTATTCAATGCCTACAATAAATGGATACAAAGATCGCAATTCGGCATTCAACACACATTTTTCTTTCACCATTGGCATGATTGCAGCTCAAATATCATTCCAAAGCCCAGGCACAAACTACTTGCATTGAATTTCAGACCACAAAAAGAACTAGAAAACGGGTGGCATTTCTATGACTTTCAATTTTGCCAACAGCTCTTCTTCATTATATTGCTACTGTCGAAATCAAACAATGGAAATTTCAGCAAGGATTCAGCAATATTTTCGAGAAGGATAGGTTGTTACTCATTACAAAGATGTCTTGATGCGCCACAGAGAGGCACACATAACAGGTTACTGACTAAATAGCTTTTGGCAGGCGAGAACAATGTTTTGTTCACAATCACAGCAACGACACGCATGGCAGACAAAGCGATGTCACTACGGTCGGGGGTTCGAATCCCCCCTCGGGCATGGATATTTGTGCCATCCTTAGTCTTAGTTAGTTCATAAGTAGTTTATAAGTTTAGGGACTGATGACCCCGTAGTTAAGTCCCATAAACTATACAAACATTTGAACATTTTTTTCGAAGCAATGTCACGAAACTTCCTTTCCTCCACAGAATAGTTGCGTGTATGGTGTTCCATACTTCGTTAGCTGTATGATTACCGATTTCCCTTGAATGAGACAATGATCGGTTTTCGTAGGATGTTTTGAGGGATAATATTGCAATGCAGGATAATTTGAACATTTTCTAACCTCACAATGGGCCACAGGATAAGGCTTAAGAAAAAAGGAGTATCCTGTGAAATGCAGGACATCCTTTTCAGAAACAAGATTTTGTAGAGCCAAGGGTAAATGTAATTTATTTTTATATGAATTTTTTTAATGGTGGTTAATGTATTATAACAACAAATGTATAACAGCAAGTTTTATTTGAATCCCTTCATTTAAAGTGTAGATGAGGCTTTAGAAACATCAGCACTGTAATTTCACTGTCAGCTGTTTGTATTTAAGAATAAATTATATTTTATGAAACAAGGCTAAATATAAATTTAAAATGTCTTACATTTCCAGTATTTGGCCTGATGCGCTGCCTTTCGTTCTGCTGCCTAACTGCTCATGGAAAGTGTGTTCATGTATATGGTTAAAATTTTGCCATGTAGGCTATTGTTATTTTCAGCTCGAATACTATCCAAATAAACTGTACACATTATGAAGGGTATTATTTGTCCGTAGAAGCAACTACAATAAGTGGAATCGTTTTTCACCAGAAACGTTTAGTTTCAATGAATATAAAACATCTTCAGTGTTTCGAAATTAAAGCTATCTAAAATTTGATTGGTTTTCGTAGATGGAATACAGTTTGTTAAAAGTTTCTAAAATGTTGATATTTTTGTTTACTTCTGTAAATTTTTTCTTACATTTTCACCTGACATCATGAAGCATTATGCTGTTGCACAGTTCGTGACATAGACGATTTCTTTAGTTTATATTGCCCTGCAATTTAAGAGAAATTATCATCTAACATAGTATATTAAATTATGCAACAAATGTAAAACTTGCAAAGTAATTTTGGTATGCAACAAAATAGAAATTAGAATCACAGATATAAAGGTAAGTATAGCTATTTGCGGATTAGGGGAGAGGGGCGGACCACCCCGGGACTCTCGTCTTGGAAGGCCTCCAAGTGTCCTGAAAGCCCCTTTTTTCTGTTTTTTTTTTTTTTTTTTCTAGCGCCTCCAAATCTCCAAAGTTACTTTTTTTTACAATAATACATTTACTTTCAAGTGAATAGGGGCCCTGGGCCTCCAACAGCCTTAGTCTGCCACTGAGTATAGCCTACAACTTGGATCAACAGATGGCACTGCTATTGGCATTGCCTCACAAAAGCTTATAAATGCCATGGAGTTTCCACTATTTATTAGCTACTAGAGGTAAACCCAGTGTTGCCCAGGTGTTTATTTATCTTACACTCCTGTAGTCCACATCCTCCCCTACCTCTCTGCATCCACCTCTTTCTCTTCCATCTCTTTGTTCGTTCCCACCTTTCCCTCCCTCGGCAAAGTTTTCTGCAAGGTACCCTCTGTCACATAGCATACAAACATTTATGTACCCAGTGATCTTCCTCTTGGTTTAAAGGTAATGTGTACAAAAATTCATAAAGATTGGAACAAAACTATGCATTTTGTAAAATTTCGTGTTAAGTATCCTCCACCTTGCACCGAACGAATTTTTATATAGACAGTGACATTCCTCGTGTTTTTAAGGTAGAATGTGCAAAATTTCATCAATATCGGAACAAAACAATAGATTTCTATGCAATAGAAAAGCAGGGTCACATTGGAAAACGCACTTTGTTGTTCTCAAATATTCCATTTTTATTTCATACAACCCTTGTTGTGAGAATAACAAACACAACAAAAAAAGTATCTGTGAAACCAGTCGAGTAGTACACTAGTTATGGCGCCTCCAAGGTATTTAGAGATCCATTTTTATGTTGCAAAGTACCCTCCCCCATGCACCATATGAAACTTAAGGTAGACAGTGAACTTCCTCTTGTTTTGTAGGTCAAGCGTGCGAAATTTCGTGAAGATCGGAATGAAACTGCAGATTTCGTGAGTCTGTAGAAGTATGCTCCACCACGCACCTATCACAGAATACTTTCTTAACTGATGTTTTTTATCTATAAACTACATTCCTGCCAAATTTCAGCTTCATGGGTGTAGTAGTTTTCGAGATTTCGTATTTAGTCAATGAGTGAGTGAGTGTTTAAATGTTCAATGATTATAAAGCTTATGGGACTTAACTGCAGAGTCATCAGTCCCTAAACTTACAAACTACTTATGAACTAACTCCTCCTTAAAGGGGAAAATGTATTTGATGTACTGTCATGTCCGAGCCGAATTCATAGCTAAAGTTTTTCATCCATACCTCCAAGAAAATAACAGCCGACGACCGGTAATTTTGTTTGTTGATGGGCATAAAACCCATTTAACCTAACCAAATTATTCTGACAGCTTTGTGTCCCAATTCTACACGAATATTACAGCCTGCTGATGTTCCTGCCTTCAGGCCTCTCAAAAGTGAATGGAAGAATGCTGCATTCAAATGGCAAACAAACAACGGTGGAAAAGCTATAACTAAGTAGGACTTTGCACCAATCTTGAAAGAAATGCTTGAAAAAAATGGACCTTGAAAACACAATTAAAAATGGTTTCAGAGCTACCGGCTTGTACCTGTGGAACCACAACAATATTGATTTCTCCAGGTGTTTGGATAGGAATGTTTCTAAACACAATAATATTAGCAGCAATAGCAGAAAATCAGAAATGCAGCCTCTTTCATACGACACTTTTGTTTGAGTTTTTGGATAAGATAAAATTAAACAGTTTAAGACTATACAGAATGTGACAGAAAATGCTCATGGAGATCATTTTTTCCTTCTGTATCGGCTGTGGGAATGTTATCGAAATGAAAACCAGAAAGAGGAAGTTACTGAAATCACTCCAGAGGCCAACATGGCCCTTTTTGATGAAAATCTGAACATTTCAAATCCACAAGATGCTGCGAGTGAAGAAGCTAGCCAGAGCTCATCAGGAAGAGTTGGCACAGAAGATACGCTTGTAGTAAATAAAACTCCAACCAAATGTATAAACGAAGTGCTTCTGTGGCCAGAAACGCCAAAAAGGAATGGAAAGCGTCAAGTGGAACGAGTTCTGTTTGTTTTAACCTCGAGAAAGTGGAATGACTTGCACAAGGAAAAGGTGAAAATGATGGAAGATGCCATGAAAAAAAAGAAAATAAAAACGAAAGCAGGAAAGAGAAGAGAAGAAAATGCAAAAGCATGCAAACGAACAAATTAAGAAAACAGCCGAAGCTAAGCATTTAGAACTTGAGAATGCTCCATCTTCTACGAGTGGTTACAAGAATGATAAAGAAAATTTTCGTGGAATGTGCTTCAAGTGTACGAGAAGTGTTTCTTCCAAGAAGGGATATGAATGCAATATATGCAAGAGACTTTTACACTCTGGATGTGTTCCCAGTGGGTATCAAATACACATCCCAGATGATTCAGATAATGATCTTTTTGTATGTCATAATTGTTACGTGGTACAATATAGTGACAACACTGACGATTTTGACGATGAAAGTGATTTTTCTGAATAAGGAATTGTACCCACACATAGAAAATGACTGAGAACAAACTCAATTTCGTGTTTCTGTAATTCAAAGTTGTATTCTTATAGAGTGTTATGTAATTTTACTGAATTAATAAAATTACTATTAATTTTCTGTATTTTTACCTTCTATTGCAGTCCCATGCATTAGGAGTAGCTTGTAATGTTTACTTGTGAGTGATATTACGATTAATAATAAGTAAAGTTGATATCAATTAGGGGGTGCCAATGACTGGTAATGTGGATGCCAACTACTGGAAAATTGTGCCAATAACTGGTAAAATTTTCCATATTTGTAAGAAATTTATTTCAAATGAAGATTAAAGTATAAAACATATGTAGCTGTACTATAATATGACTTTAATATTCTAGTATGTTTTGTGTTAGAATTATAGTTCAAGAAAGCCAAGTGTTGAGTATAGATAATTTTTCCTTCAGACATGTTCTTAAAGTGCCAATAACTTGGTGGTTTACCCTAGATTAAGAAAACAGATTGCTTAATTTTGGATGCAAGAGAATTAAGGGAGACTTACAGACAAAACTAAATATAACATGCAGCTCTGTAATGCAAATTTTATTTGGTACGAGGTCATACCTGATGCGACAGTTTTATGCCATCTACAGCAAAACTGTTAGGCCCGTAGACTTATTTTCGTTTCATCATTTTCTGTGTGTGTGGTGAGGGGGGGGGGGGGTCAGAAAGAAAATGCTTCATAAACGTGCGAAATTACATACAAATTTTGTTGCAGGTCCCTAATTACTCCCATTTTCCAATAATTGACACAGTAATAGAAGAAAGCAAACGGAAAGCTGAAGTTCTAAATTTAACCTTTAAGAAATCTTTCACACAGGAGGATCGCACAAATATACCATCATTTGATCAACGTACTAATTCCGAAATGGGGGACATAGCAATAGGTATTTCCGGTGTAGAGAAGCAGCTGAGAGAGCTAAATACGAAAAAGTCTGCTGGTCCAGATGGAATACCAGTTCGGTTTTACAAAGACTATTCTGCAGCATTGGCCCCCTACTTAGCTTGCATTTATAGCGAATCTTTAATTCAGCGCAAAGTTCCTAGTGATTGGAAAAAAGCGCAGGTGACTCCAGTGTATAAGAAAGGAAAGAGAACTGACCCATACAATTACAGGCCAATATTGTTGACATCGGTTTCATGTAGAATTTTGGAGCATATTCTCAGTTCGAATATAGTAAATTTCCTTGAAACGGAAAAGCTTCTTTCCATGAATCAGCACGGGTTTAGGAAACATCGTTCATGCGAAACTCAGCTTGCCCTTTTCTCACATGACATCTTGCAAGCCATGGACGAAGGGCAACAGGCGGATTGTGTTTTTCTCGACTTCAAAAAGGCGTTCGACACGGTGCCACACTGCAGACTGCTAACGAAGATACGAGCTTATGGAATAGGTTCACAGATTTGTGACTGGCTGGAAGACTTCCTAAGTAATAGAACGCAGTACGTTGTTCTCGACGGCGAGTGCTCATCAGAGACGAGTGTATCGTCAGGCGTGCCCCAGGGGAGTGTGATAGGACCGCTATTATTTTCTATCTATATAAATGATCTGATGGACAGAGTAAGTTGTAATTTGCGGCTGTTTGCTGATGATGCTGTGGTGTATGGGAGGGTGTCGTCTGTAACTGACTGTAATAGCATACAGGTTGACTTAGACAAAATTTCTAGTTGGTGCAAAGAATGGCAGCTAGCTCTCAATGTAGAAAAATGTAAGGTGATGCGCATGAGTAGAAAAAACAATCCTATAATGTTCGAATTCAGCATCAGTAGTGAGCTTCTTGATGCGGTCGCGTCGTTCAAATATCTAGGCGTAACATTGCAGAGCAATATGAAATGGAACGAGCATGTAAGGACAGTTGTGAGTAAGGCAGACAGCCGACTTCGGTTTATTGGGAGAATTTTGGGAAGATGTACTTCACCTGTAAAGGAGACCGCGTATAAAACGCTTGTACGACCACGTCTTGAGTATTGCTCAAGTATTTGGGACCCGCAGCAGATCGGTTTGAAGGAAGACATAGAGGCGGTTCAGAGGCGAGCAGCTAGGTTTGTCACCGGTAGGTTCGACCAATGCGCGAGTGTCTCGGAAATGCTCTGGCAACTCAATTGGGGATCGCTGGAAGAAAGACGACGTTCTTTTCGTGAATTTCTGTTAAGTAAATTTAGAGGGCCGGAATTTGAAGCTGAGTGTAGTACGATCTTGCTGCCGCCTACTTACATTTCGCGTAAAGATCACAAAGACAAGATAAGAGAAATTAGGGCTCGTACGGAGGCATATAGGCATTCTTTTTTTCCTCGTTCAATTTGGGAGTGGAATAGGAAAGGAAATGCCTAGTAGTGGTACGGTGTACCCTCCGCCACGCACCTTACGGTGAATTGCGGAGTATGTATGTAGATGTAGATGTAGAAATCTGGGTAATCTCACGTGGTGGCCTCTCATTATTTATGCCTTCATATCTCCTGAGCTATGTGTCGTGCTCTTTTGTTTTTGGGTCAGAAACCTTAGTGGGCGTTCGGTGAACAGTTCAACAAAGTTTCATTGCAATCAAATGAATTGTTTATGAACATATAGAGGACAAACAGACAAACATTCATTTTTGTATATATTGATTGCACTGTGATTCATGTAGTGATAGGGGCCAGCGGACTTCTATAGACACTCACAAGGCAAAACATCATCAACCTTTCCGCTTGAGTGAACAAGCAATAAGGGACAGGTAGTATAGTTTGTGCAAGAAGTCGTGGTCCCTGCCTTCTTAACTTGGTCGCTGGGAGAGTCCGCTTCTTTGTGTTGGAAGGGTGGCCAGCTCAGTTGTGTGTTGCCTACTGGTTGTGGGGTGCAGCTGACTGCCGGGTTAACAGAAGAAGTGTACGGCCCAGCAGGGAACGTGCAACAGAGCCGGACGCCCATCAGAAACAAAGGAATGGACTCGTCCTGCACACAACTCGAGAATGCGTTTCTGCACACAGCACATGACTTCTTGCATGATTTATACCACTGGCGATATTAGGATCAGGCGCACAAATGCGCATAAACGCCGCGATTACTCAAATGTGTATTGTAATCTTTTGTATGTGCATCATTCAATTACCATAGTGAAGTGTCAAGTTGTGAATAACCATATGACAGATTGAAAGTATTTAATGGACAGCAGCTCTTACCTGAGTATGTACCCATTAACTGTGTTATATCATAGGACACTGCCAGAGTCGTTCTGAATGATTGATGCCAACAATTCCCATATTATAACATATGACACATAACAATTAGAGTTGGGCCTGGCACTATAACGAGCGTTCATGTACGATTTTACGATCACGGACGTCACCCAGCCTTAAGGTTGAGTGACATCGAACATGTACTTGCACTTGGTAGGACAATGACGATTTTAAGGACGAATGACGGATAAGTAACTGCAATTACTGGGAATAATGATTGATAACATCAAACATGTACTTGCACATAACAAGAGTTTTATGTTAACAACTTGCCCTTCTGAGAACTGCCACCACAATCAGTCACTTGGGCTGCCTCCACCCCCACCATTGTACCAACCGCTTCCGCCTGGTCCACCAGCCATTGCCAACAGCCCCCTATTTTTAAAAATAAATCCTAACTTGCATATCAAATTAATTGAGATATCCTATGTTTTTGTATTAACAGTTGTCAAGAAAGAACATTTCGTTTTCTCTAGAAACAGTAGATGTATTGCTGTTCTTAAGTAATGTTCAACAACAATTGTTTATAAACAAATACCAGTAAATTCAAGGCAATTGTATGTGCATTAAATTCAATGTGTTAAGCAGTAGATCGATTGGGGAGGGGGGAGGGGGAACACGTGATAAGCGGGTGTGGTAGGGACATTGCATCAAGAGTCCTGGGTTCGAAACCTGATCAGAACCATCAATAAACTTATTTTCTTTGGCAGAAAGAAAAATTTATAATTTTGACCAATAATTGTTATTACATTGAAAAGCACTTGAAAAGGTTGATAAAAAACCGACGTACTTTTATTGATAATTATTTTAAAAAATTATAGCTAAAGTTAAAAATTTGAGACTATCCAAAAAAAGAAATGTTGCCTTTTTCAGAAGTCGTTCGCGACCTAATGTTCAGACAAAATAACTGTTTACTACATCTTGATACACTGTTAGGTATTTTAATAGAATTACAAATCGTCTGATGTGCAAATATTGCATGTAAGACTTAATAAAGAAGTTCATCTGTCACAAGTATTTGCACATGAACTTACAATGACACGAACCATCCTTTTAAAGATGATTTAGATGGGAAAGCCTCATATAATTCAAGGTCTTCTGTAAAAAGAACACACATGATGATAGACCCTCCATCCAACTAAATTATAGGCAACTGTGTTTAAACACCAAGTCAGTTGCATGATCACACAGAAAAAAATAAGCATTAACTCAAATTAGATCAGTTGGATGCACTAGATAACGTATAATCACCGAAAAATGGACATAAGATGTTAACTGCTCTTAGGGGTGTAATTTCTTTAATGGGAATTTTCTTAAGTCTGTCCTCTCTTTCTTAGGACCAGGGAAATGACATTGTTTGTAGGTACCAGACCTAGTCTGGTGATATCTGTATCTGGAGGCATTGTAGTGAATACTGTTCTGGATTGGGAGAAATGTGTATCCTGTTGATATTTGTTTTGTATTCTCAGGATGGGTTACTGTGAATAGTAGGTTTGGGAGGTGAGCCGTGGCTAGCAAGGATTGTGGGCTAGGTCCGCAACTGAAAGAAATGATTAGTTCACATATATTTTTATTACACAAGAAAGGAATAAACAACTTTTATGTACGCTAGTTGATGCAAGGGCCTATCTAATACATAGTTCTGCAGTGATCTCTTCCATCAGTCTGTAGTAGTGTTCTGGGCTGTGCTAACGATGGTGGCTGGCTCGTACTTCCTCCATACTTGCTGGTAGAGTAAAATGTCCTCCACTGTACTGCTCTCATAGCTGTGGTATGCCGACCGATCTAGCCAGGCCATCTTCTGATTGGCTGGCATGCGAAGCAAGGCAAAGAGGTATGGGACTTGAGGCGCAGTCAAAACACTGTGGAGCGAGTTATCCCAAGTGGCGCAGCAACATCTGTAGACCGCCAACATTGTGGCGAATGGCGACGCCACAACACACCTCCCCCTCCCCCCCAAAAAAAAACCTTCTTAACGGCGTTGTGTAGTGAGAGTAACGATGGCGGGGAGAAGGTGTGACTGTGTCAGCAACCGATGGGCCTGGGTTAGAATCTGTGCTCAGCATTGAACCTGCCATCCGGCCTGCACTTGGTACGAAATACTGTACGGAAAATGCACCAAAGGTAGCACTCCCACAGACACTAGCGCAGAAGGAGCAGATACTGGTGTAGGTGCGACGATCTCGACGACGAGTGCGGTGTCGGCCTCTTGGTGGACTGCAGCAGCGGTAGAATTCTCAATGTGTGACGATGAAGCTGTGATGGCTGATGTTGCTTGACTGATTATGACTGATGGAGGATGGTTCATAGGATGCAGTGATGCTGGAGGCAAAGCGTCCAGCTCAATGGGCTCAGCGCCAAGTGTCCGAGCTCATTGAGGAGCTATGCTCCGATGCACGAGGCCGGTCCCCATTGGCAGTTCAAATCCCCTCTCATCGATCTTTGTGTCATCTTTAGTATAAGGTAGTTCATAAGTAGTCTGTAAGTTTAGGAACTGATGACCCCGCAGTTACGTCCATTAAGCTTAAACGTTTGAAAACTTTTTTAGAACTCGACCGAACCCACAATGTCAGATCAAGCTTGGGCGCCACCATCTATGAGGGCAGCAAATCTGTCGGAAAAAACTCAGTGGCAGCATCCTCTAGCACACAAAGGGCAAATTTGTTTTCTGGGTCTGCGCTGCACGCCATCTGTACCCTGCAATAAAACATGTTAGCGCCAAGCTACCACGTTCCCAATGTCTGCATCCGCCCTTGGACCTGAAAAGAAAGATGTGTTTGCACGATACTGTGCGACATTTTGCAGAGTGGGCGGCGTCTGTGTTGGATGTATGAGATGCAGCAGCGTGGGGTTCTGCCATCAGTACAACTTCTTCACAGGCAATAGTCTGTTGCGTGACTGAGAATGGTAGAAGGTGAGGAAATGCAGAAGAGCTTGTTCAAACATATGGTCATTCTTGAGCTTGGCCATCTGTGACTTGAATGTTCTCACAAAACGTTCTGCTTCACCTTTGCATTTGAGGGTGGAACAGACCACTGGTCAGATGGCGAATACCGTTGGCTTGGCAAAACTGTTCAAATTCCCTCAACACAAACTGTGGACAATTGTCCATCACTGTCAATTATGGTAGACCCTCGATACAACAAACAGACTGAAGGGCATGGAGGGTGATGCGAATAATGCGAGTAGTTGTAGAGTACATGGGAACCACGGAAGGATATTTACTGTAGGTATCCGCAGTGATGAGCCTTCTTGCATTCCAGAAGGGAAGCGTAAAATCTAAATGCACCTCCCTTCCATGGCGCTGTCAGGGTGGGCCATTCTGAGAACTGTTCAGGAGGGATAGGTTGGATTTCTGCATAAGCTTGGCAATGAGCCATCATCCTCAATCTGCGCGTCCATACCAATCCATGTACAATGTCTGCGTGCAACCCAAATGACGTTTGTGTAATAACTGAAGTAACTGATGTTGCAATGACTGAGGGACTACTATGTGTGAATGGTCCTGTTCTGTATGAAGCAAAATTAGACCATACAATACTGGTAAGTTCTGTCAGTGCGAAAAGTAGCATCAAATCACTGGGCTAACAATCTGCGACACTACACAACGCCACCCTGTGCAGACATGATTTGAAGATCTGGGTCTGCCGCTGTTGCTTGGGCAAACTTCCGGTGATCGAGAAGATACTGATCCAGGACCTCAGAATTGGTAGCATCTATGTGACAACCGGAAGCTTCTGAGGCCTCAAAATCAATATGTGGGCCAACTGGAAGACATGACAATGTATCAACAGTAACAGGTTCTGAAGTAGGCCAACAGATAATTTCATAATTGTATGAAGACAATATGAGAGACCAACGTTGAAGCTTCTGTGCTATGCGACTAGGTACGGGCTTGGCAGGGTGAAACAATGACTGAAGCGGCTTGTGGTCACTTACCAGGGAAAACTTTCGACCATACAGATATTGGTGGAATTTGGTGACACCATAGTGATTGCTAATGCTTCTTCCTTTATTTATGAATTGTTAACCTGGGCGTTGTTCAACAATTTCGAAGAAAAAGGGATAGGCATGATAATGCCGTTTTTCATGAACCTTATTTTTTATGACTTCATCTCTCATGAACTATATGTCGAAATGTGATATAATATCGAAGGAACATTCAGTAGTATGTATGTGTGCTGTCTGTGAATTGTCTGGTGTATAAAATTTATGGTGTCGAAGTAATAACTTGTAACGTCATGCCAAATGCCACAAATGTACATCATGAACATCGAAAAAGTAGTAAGCGATAAAAAATTTTCCTTTAATCATTTAGTTGGGGTTGTCAGCGAGAAAAAGTTTTGTAAAGATTTGAAATTATGTTTACAATTTATTGCAAGCCACTAAGTTGACAATTTAATTCATTCTATCACATGCCGCAAGAGGGGACAGATATCATTGTTTATGACGTGATATCTTATGAACTATGTATCGTATGTGGTTTTTGCAACCACAGCAAATGATTCCTGACCTTAACGAATATTTGTACAAAATTTGGTTGAAATCTGTCCATTAGTTTAGGAGCAGATGTAGAATATTATCGCATGATGCGGCCGTTTATCACGATTGTCATTGTTTATGACGTCATATCTCCTTACGTATCTGTCGTAGTTGGTTCTTACCCAGATAGCGATTGTTGCCTGATAGTAAGGCTCATGTGTACCAAGTTTGGTTGAAATTGGTCCAGCAGTATATGAGATGTGGAACATAAATACATACACACACACACACACACACACACACACACACACACACACACACAAACACACACACACACACACGTACATACAGCCTATTTTATAAGATGTAAGATAAAGAAATACTCAGTTTTTATATGTGGTTGTTGATGCAAGGTCGTATTTAATACATAGTTGTGCAATAATCTCTTCCATCTGTCTGTAGTAGCTTTCTCGGTTGTGCTAACATCGATGGCAAGTTCATTATACTTCCACTGTACTCTGTGACTGTGACTGCTCTCGTGACTGTGGTGCGCCGGCGTATCAGCCAAGTCCTCTTCTTCTGATTGGTTGGCGCGCGAAGCGCGAAGGCAGAGACACTTGAGACTTGAGGTGCCATCGGCGGTCGAAGTACTGTGGAGCAAGTTGTCGCAGGTGGCGCAGCAACATGTGTAAACCGCCAGCGTTGTGGGAAATGGAGATGCTATAACAATTTTAAACCACTGGTGCAGACAGTTGTGCTGACAGTTTGTTGTGTATGGACCAGAGGTGTATCCCACCTATGCTTGCTTTTGGGCCAGGTGAACAAGCCGCCCCATGTTGTCAACAGAACAGGCAAGCAGCTACCAGTGGTGGCTCATAGGTCCAAATTCTGTGGACGTCAGGAACCATACTGGAAAATCCCAATTTTTCTTTTAAATGCAAGCTACTATTACTATTGTAACTAATACTGCTGCTGTTAATAATAATATTAACAATGACATATTAAATATTTGCCTCACTTTTATTTTCATTTACGTGTTATTTAAGGCCAATGCACACTGTCCAACACGTCACTGTCCGTCAGAACATTCCGCAATGTATTTCTAATGGCGGCATTCATACTGTCAGCACTGGACCGTCACGTCACGTCAACGTCACGTCAAGCCCTCTCTAGAAAATGTTTTGATGGAACGGCCGTCTGCTAACATCGGAAGTTAACGTATTTTCGCTACGCGAAATACACGTTGCAATCTACGATTGCACTGTTCATATTCATATGTATCTTATTCATCTTTATTTCGATGTTATACTTCGTTTCAGGGGTAAATCTCAAATGTTTCATGACGACTTAAATATTTTTGTCAATTGAGTGTCCCCCTAAAATCGAGGTCGGATTATCTGAAAACAGTAAATGGTTTATGTTACGTATCATTGTAATTTAAGTGCATTGTAAATAAAGCATTAGAGAAATATGAGCCAGTAAAGACGATTAAGTATGGAAAAGATCCACTGTGGTATAGTGATAATGTTAGTAAGCTGCTGAGAAAGCATATACTGTTGCACTCTCGGTCGAAAAAGAACACGCAAATGATGACAGGCAAAAGTTTGTAGAAATTCGTGCGTCTATAAAAAGATCGATGCGCGAAGCATACAATAATTATCACAGCCATATCTTACCAAAAGATCTTTCCGAGAACCCGAAAAAATAGATAAACGGGTCAAAGCCCACTGTCCAGTCACTCGTTGATCATTCCGGAGCAGTAATAGAAGAAAGCAAACGGAAAGCTGTAGTTCTAAATTTAACCTTTAAGAAATCTTTCACACAGGAGGACCGCACAAATGTACCATCATTTGACCAACGTACTAATTCTGAAATGGAGGACATAGTAATAGGTATTTCCGGTGTTGAGAAGCAGCTGAGAGAGCTAAATACGAAAATGCCTGCTGGTCCGGATGGAATACCAGTTCGGTTTTACAAGGAGTATTCTGCGGCATTGGCCCCCTACTTAGCTTGCATTTTTCGCGAATCTTTAATTCAGCGCAAAGTTCCTAGTGATTGGAAAAAAGCGCAGGTGACTCCCATTTATAAGCAAGGAAAGAGAACTTACCCACACAATTACAGGCCAATATCGTTGACATCAGTTTCATGTAGAATTTTGGAGCATATTCTCAGTTCGAATATAGTAAATTTCCTTGAAACGGAAAAGCTTCTTTCTGTGAATCAGTTTAGGAAATATCGTTCATGTAAAACTCGGCTTGTCCTTTTCTCACATGACATCTTGCAAGCCATGGATGAAGGGCAACAGGCGGATTGTGTTTTCTCGACTTCAAAAAGGCGTTTGACGCGGTGCCACAATGCAGATTGCACACGAAGATACGAACTTATGGAATAGGTCACAGATGTGTGACTGGCTGGAGGACTTCCTAAGTAATAGAACGCAGTACGTTGTTCTCGACGGCGAGTGTTCATCAGAGACGAGTGTATCGTCAGGTGTGCCCCAGGGGAGTGTGATAGGACCCCTATTATTTTCTATCTATATAAATGATCTGATGGACAGAGTAACTTGTAATTTGCGGCTGTTTTCTGATGATGCTGTAGTGTATGGGAGGATGTCGTCTTTAACTGACTGTAATAGCATACAGGATGACTTAGACAAAATTTCTAGTTGGTGCGAAGAATGGCAGCTGGCTCTCAATGTAGAAAAATGTAAGGTGATGCGCATGAGTAGGAAAAACAATCCAATAATGTTCGAATACAGCATTAGTAGTGAGCTTCTTGATGCTGTCGTGTCGTTCAAATATCTAGGAATAACATTTCAGAGCGATATGAAATGGAACGAACATGTAAGGACAGTTGTGAGAAAGGCGGACAGCCGACTTCGGTTTATTGGGAGAATTTTGGGAAGATGTACTTCTCCTGTAAAGGAGACCACGTATAAAACGCTTGTACGACCACGTCTTGAGTATTGCTCAAGTGTTTGGGACCTGTAGCAGATCAGTTTAAAGGAAGACATAGAGGCAGTTCAGAGGCGACCAGCTAGGTTTGTTACTGGTAGGTTCGACCAATGTGCGAGTGTCTCGGAAATGCTCTGGCAACTCAATTGGGGATCGCTGGAGGAAAGACGACGTTCTTTTCGTGACTTTTTGTTGAGTAAATTTAGAGGGCCGGAATTTGAAGCTGAATGTAGTATGATCCTGTTGCCGCCTACTTACATTTCACGTGGTGATCACAAAGAGAAGATAAGAGAAATTAGGGCTCGTACAAAGCCATATAGGCATTCTGTTTTTCGTCGTTCTATTTGGGAGTGTAATAGGAAAGTAAATGCCTAGTAGTGGTACAGTGCACCCTCCGCCACGCACCTTACGGTGAATTGTGGAGTATGTATGTAGATGTAACAGAAAAGACTTAAGCACATTGTTTATTTTAATAAGATTGTAATTTGAATACACCTTTTTCATTGATTAACATTTTATATGAAAAAGTCAGTTCTAATGAAAGACAAAAATTCAGTTGCTCACGATGGTATTAACAATGTCAGTGGGCAAATCGCAATCGATAAAATAAAAAGGCATTATTTATTCTCTTATAAGTATTGTTTGATGTTTTCATCTGTTTATTTTTTTTCGCTGGAAAATAGATGTTGATGTTTTGAAATGTTGTTTCAGTTCCCAGTAAGTTGGCAGAAAACATACACTGTAAAGTTTTCTTTGACCATCAATAACATTTAGCGTTGTTGTTCCCTCAATTTTAGTATTAAACTATGACTTTCGACATAACAGATCGCCACTCATATCCTCACTTTCAACATCATGGACAGTGTGAATACAGCTTGACATGACGGTGCCGTGACGTGACATTGATGTGACGGACAGTGTGAATTGGCCTTTAATGCCCAGGAGTCTTGTTTTGCCTTCGCCATTCTCGACTATCATTTACTATCACAGTATTATGTCTTTGGAGTGATAACAAACGAAATTTCACAGTGGAGAAATGCTGAAAAGAGACTCATCGTTATCAAATAACACCTAAATAAAAATAATTGTGCAGCAGAAATTAAGGAATAAAATTATAATAAGGCATTTACTAACTTTATATATGCTGCAGGCGCACCTGAGATGAAATGAAAATAATAATAATATCAGTCTCTTTTATTTAAAAACCAAACGGAGGGGAGCCCCTCTACACTTGTATTAGCATGATGACCAGCTCAAAAGGTCTACTGTCACCTTTGCATTCGTTACTGTTGGAGTCACAGGAGTGAAGAAGTGTGATGTTATCCACATTCCTGGGTGTGATTACCCACTAATACAGTCCGCCAGGAGATAGAAGTCGACGACAAGCTTTAGAAATAATAGTGGTTTTAAGAGCAGAGGGGTAAAAGTGCTAAGGCAAGCGCCAAGGGGAAAAACCCTACTACAGTTACGGAGTAAATACAGTAGCGATTTTTTGCTGTCTGCGACAGTCAGACATGTGTTATAGGATTGTGTTAGTAATAGGTGTCATACACATATAGTACCATTAGCCACTGCAATGTTCATCTAAGAGAATCAGTCTGACTCAAAGAGAGGTACTACTGCATTTGTGGGCTGAGGAAGTACAAAGAGCTACCTAGCAGACTGAGTGCTTGAGCACTGTTACCTGTAACTCGACGATCCTCCTTCCTCCCAAATCTTTGAATGACATTGTCGTACCATGTGTCTCAACTCTCAAGCATTTGTACAACTGGTTTTTCAAGTGAGCCACGGGCAAGAGATGTTCCTCAAATATGTTTTTATGAGTTTGAGACAAGAAAAACTACTTTCAATGGAAGTTCTTGTTGCAGGAATGGTAACAATTAAACAAAATCTGATTGCTTCTAGAAGAATTTGGTCTGTATCGTTTTCACTCATACTTTGATCATATCTCTTAAACTTGCGGACATAAATGTTTGTTTATGCTGGGAAGAATACACAGTTTCCAGTTCTACAACCAATTGTGACATACTGAAGAATGCCCCATATGGTTTTAATAATGAATCTACACTATCGCTGGGAAATGCTGAGCATAATTGCCGATCTTAGTATCTCCTAATTTAAGGAAGAGCAGTTTATCATAATGTGAAAATCTTTTTCAAGTTGTGTTATAACATTGTGCAAGACCTTGAAATACACCTGTATGTATTTTGATGTCACTGGTTTGCCAATGTATTCGTCCACCAGTTCGGCTCTACTCATGGAAGTTTCAGGTTCCAAATTGATCGACCGTTTTGTAAAATTTTAAAAATCGATCAGATTGTATTAATATGATCAGTTTGTCTTCATCTCTTAAATTTTCCACATATTCTGAGTTGGCAATACTGGAAAATGATGCATCAATTTTTCTTTTCTGAATAATATTGAACAATGTTGAAAACTAGTTCAGTTTTCGAAAATATGTTTTCAAAAACAGAGTGAGAAAAAAAACTCAAACACTATTTTTGAAAGCACAGGATTCTCCTGTAGTCGTGGAAGTAGAGTCTGTACTGTTAATTATTTCATTTAAAACCTCAATTTCAGACGCTTTTCCTGATTGGCAGATATTATTATGGCAACACGCTGTTCGCTGAAATCTGTTTACCAACAATCCCCATGTTTACATGGGCTTCCAAAACCGAATTTCTATACCGTTTTAGCAATTCCGCTTTTGGGTGGCCATGTAAAAACTTTAAAATCGATTCTGGAAATCCACTTCTGTAAAGCGATTTTCCAGTTCCACAATCGATTTTCATGCCAATGTAAACGCAACTTTTTTTGAAGTGTTCTTGGCTTGTCAAATGGTGTTTTCTTGTTAAACATTTTTGGCACATATGAACAGAGTGACAGTTTCTACCATGAAATATAAGTATAAATATTAGCGTGATCATGAATCTGTGTATTTAAGTAAAGAAATATAGTCATTGATTCCAAAGAATACGTATAGTTGTACATCTGAAATTTACTTTTATTAAATCTCCCTTATTCTCCCCCATATAATGAAGGTTAGTTCTGGACATCTCCATTAAACCTGTGATCAAAAGTTGGTCACACTAACCATTCTTCACCCCACTGCTGTCTACCTCCTGCTTACCTGCACACAAGAGAAACTGTAAGCAGGTGTACCTTGGCCACTGTCCTTCCTTAGTTGGGCAGAGCTCGGCGCTCACCCCATACCCCCTCACCTTTTGCATAGTGATTAACAGGGCAACCAAGTGTTTACAGGAGGTCTTGGCAGGTTCTGGCCTTCTGGCGTAATCTACACATAGACCAAGCTCCCTGCCACCCAACTGATGCTGGTCCATCTCAATGCAGCTTTACTTTAGATTAGGTTAGATTAGATTAATACTTGTTCCATAGATCATGAATACAACACTTCGTAATGCTGTGGAACGTAAATGAAATGTGTCAATACATAATATTACATGACACTCAATTTTTGAATATTTTACTTTATTTTATATTTTTTATTTTTTTTATTTTTTTATTCTTTTTATTTTTTTCCTAAAGTATTAACTTTTATCTAGAAAATCACCTAATGTGTAGAAGGAATTGCCATTCAGAAATTCTCTTAATTTATTTTTAAATGCTAGTTGGCTATCTGTCAGAATTTTGATACTACTTGGTAAGTGACCAAAGACTTTTGTGACAGAATAATTAACCCCTTTCTGTGACAGAGCTAAATTTAACCTTGAATAGTGTATGTCATCCTTTATCCTAGTGTTGTAGCTATGCACACAGCTGTTACATTTGAATTCAGTTGGATTCTTAATAACAAATTTCATAAGTGAATATATATATTGTGAAGCTACTGTGAAGATTCCTAGACCCTTAAATAAATGTCTGCAGAATGATCTTGGGTGGGCTCCAGCAATTATTCTGATGACCCGCTTTTGGGCGATGAATACTTTCTTACTAAATGATGAATTGTCCCAGAATATGATGCCATAAGAAAGCAGAGAATGAAAATAGGCATAGTATGCTAGTTTACTGAGTTGTACATCATCAAAGTTTGCAATCACCCTAATAGCATAAGTAGCTGAGCTCAAACGTTTCAGCAGGTCTTCAATGTTTTTCTTCCAATTCAACCCCTCATCAATGCATTAACCTAAAAATTTTGAATATTCTACCTTAGCTATAGATTTCTGGTTGAAGTCAATATTAATTAATGGTGTGATGCCATTTATTTTGTGAAACTGAATTTACTGTGTTTTTTTTTTTTCAAAATTTAAAGAGAGTCCATTTACAGAAACACCTAATAATTCTCTGAAATACTTCATTGACAATTTCATCAGTTAATTCCTGTGATTCGGGTGTGATAGAAATACTTGTATCATCAGCAAAGAGGACCAGCTTGGCATCTTTATGAATATAGAAAGGCAAATCATTAATATATATTAAGAACAGCAAAGGTCCCAGTACCGAACCCTGTGGCACCCCATGCTTGATAGTTCCCCAGTTTGAGGACTCGGCTTTTTTTTTTGTATATTATGTGAATTACTTATATCAACTTTCTGAACTCTTCCATTTAGGTATGATTTAAACCAATCAATGGCCTTTGATAGCTCACAAAAAATCGCAACGGGTGATTTACGGTTGTCCAGAGCATTTAATATTTCATTAGTGAAAATATGTATTGCATTTTCTGTTGAAAAGCCTTTCTGGAAACCTAACTGACATTTTGTTAGAACTTTATTTTTATTAATATATGAAGCTACTCTGGAATACATTACTTTTTCAAGAATTTTTGAAACTGTCTAGGTACACCCTGTTCCATTAATTGCCTAGCTTCTTCTAATGAACATTTGGATCCTATATTCTCCACAACATTTAAAAAATAATTATTAAAAGTGTTTTCAACTTCTTACTTTTTGTTTGTAATTTTTTCATTCACTTTGATGGTAATGCTGTCTTCCTGTGTTCTTGGTTGCCATGTCTCCCTTGTTATAATATTCCAGATTGTTTTAATTTTATTCTTGGATGTACTAATCTCAGACATTATGCACATGCTTTTGGATTTTTTAATAACTTTCCTTAATACAGAACAGTAGTTTTTATAATTGTTGAATATTTCTGGGTCACTACTCTTTCTTGCTGTCAGATACAGTTCCCTTTTCCAGTTACAAGATATTTTTATACCTTTGGTGAGCCATGGTTTTTTGCTTGGTTCCTTACAATTAAATTTTACTAATTTCTTGGAGAAACAGTTATCAAATACCCTTACAAAAGTATCATGAAATAAGTTGTATTTTAAATTAGCATCAGGTTCCTTGTACACTTCATCCCAATCTAACTGGTGAAGACTTTTCTAATTGTCGAATCATTAATTGTATGAACAACTTTGGAGGACTGATTCAAATTACTGAAAGGAGCTACATCATATAATGTAACTAGCTGTGCACCATGATCTGAAAGACCATTCTCAACAGGACATGCACTAATGTTGTTAAACCTATCTTGGTCTATAAAAAATTTTCTATCAATGTGCTGCTGTTCTTTACTACCCTAGTAGGAAAATCAATAACAGATGTCAAATTGAAAGAACCAAGTAAGACTTCCAGGTCATTCTTCTTATTACACTCTTGCAGTGAATCAACATTGGAATCCCCACATACAATAATTTGCTTCCCCCTATCTGACAGATAGCACAACAAGGCATCCAAGTATTCCAGGGATAAATGAAAGTTTCCTGAGGGGGGCCTATACACTGTGACAATTATAAAAGAACCACCCTTCAGTTTAAGCTCACAGGCACATGCTTCTATATGTTACTCTATACAAAAATGTTTTGTTTCTAAATTTTTTACACTGTGACAACTTTTGACATAAATGGCAACTCCTCCCCACACCTTCTTCTCTCTACTTACATGTGCTGCTAGTTTGTACCCACTGAAATTCTTGGACTTGACTTATCAATTCAATACCCCCAGCCGCTAGAAAAGTGAAGCAGCCCAGGAGAATGAATTGTCTACACCCCTGTTCTATTTTCTAGGCTCTAGGTCTTTATGAGAGGTTCCTAAATAATTTCATACGTATTTATAGCAAGTGTATCCATCTTTAGCTTTTGACCCCCTTACTATACAAATACATGAATGAAGTTACTTTTCGTAACATATATGTGACTCAACACAAATTATTGTTCATTTTAAAGTTATATTCTATGTTACCTTAGTTACCACAATTTGTATTGTGACACAACTACCATTTTATTCGAAGCTGCCTCATAAACACACGAAAACTTTTCCTGTGTTGATCTTGTGCTCTTTTTCGAGACTAGTAAATAATCACCAGTTCAAATTTTTCTCGGTCTTGATAAATTTCGAACTTTTCACTGTGCTGCTCTCACTGTTGTGATAACTGAACTGCAGTGTTACTACCTGGTTGTTGTAGTCACATCGACTTGATAAAAAAAACCTGTTGTCAGATGCAATAGGATGAACGGGTCCTCTGAAGCTTGCCAGGCTTGCGGTAACCCAAGTCGCCCGGCTAATGGGATCCTAATCGGCCGCTTTACTCATTGTGCTTAGTGGCGCACTAAGAGGGGGGGGGGGGAGGGCGGGAGGGACTGAGCCTCGTCTTGGGAGGCCACCAAATACCTTAAAAGCACTTTTCTTTTTTAGCGCCCTTGGCCTTTCGTTCTGGGGCCTCCAAGTATCTGAAGCTACTTTTTTACACTGCCCTGTGCCTCTCATGTTGGGGGGGGGGACTCCAAATCTCCAAAGTTACTTACTTAGAGTAATACATGTATTTCCAAGTGGAAGGGGCCCTCATTTTGTTTTGCCAAAGCCCCGGGCATACGACAGCCTTAGTTCACCACTGTGTGCATGCCTATGTTCAAGTCACAGCAGGATGATTGTTTGAAAGTTTGCAGCTGAGCTGGAAGCAGACAGACTAGAAGGGGAATTTGATCTCCTCTGATCTTTTAGTTCCAGCACAGTCTAACATACACAGTCACGACACTCACGACAGTGAAAGATGTTACCAACTGACAGTTGCAACGACACTAACACTCCTAATGGTGGGCGAGGTGCCATAAGAGAAATGTGTGTTTATATTTACTTTTCTACATAATTAACCAACTAGTTACCGAATTTTTTGCGTTCCACACATTAGTATAATATCGAGAGACATATACGATTGTAAAATAAATGTAAAAACTGTCGAATTTCCCTGATTCGCTGATACAAATAACAGCTTATACATGAGGAAATACGAATCTGTGTATATTTTGTAGCCTACACCGCTGAAAGTGAGAGAATATCAATAAACGAGAAACATAATTCCTGATGTGGTCTTTAGCTATATGACAGGAACATTTTTGAAGTGTAAAAATTCGATATGTAGTCTAATGATTCTAACATTTTGACACTTCACTCAACTTTGTTACAAATCCATATACTTTTGAGTATAATTACATTTGATTATGAAACGAATGTCTTGAAGATTCTTGCCATTTTTGTTTCAGGTGTAGTAACAATTGTGGAATTGGTTTCTGGTTTGGTGTGGAATCTGTGTTTTTTGCTTTGAATGCGTTACTGTCACCTTGTGGGGACTTCCCTTCAGCTACAGCTTTAGTGGCTGAGCTAGAAAATTTAATAATGTAGGTAATATTTCTTATGTTTAACACTTAGTGATTTGACTACAATTTTTGTGAAGAAATACTGATGTTTCTGAGTAGAAAACCGACGTCTTTCTATAGATGGTTGGGTCTTCTGTTGTTTATTACCAATTTTTTCTCTTAATAGAAATTGAAATTCTTGGTCAAAAAGTCGTAGATTTGAAGATAATCTTAAATAAACTTTTCTGCAAAGTACTGTTTCACGCCCTCTAATGGTTGTTTGGTAACCTCATAAAGACTAATGTGGAGTAATGTTCTTGTTATTACCTATTTTTATGGCACAACATACCTTCACCATTGTAAAAAGTATGTTCAAATCAATTTAAACGACACTATTCACCCTCATTCGATACCGTACTTCGAAATGTACCTCGCCAGCCGCTGGAGTGCTGGTGTCGTGGTGCATAACAAAACTTTGTAGAAGTGTCGAGACTGTTATTGTTTTTGTCTTTGGATCCACAATTCCGATACTATACTGCCACGTTTTACACTCTTAACTTTCACAGCCAGTCGACCTTATTTTTGCAAATTGGAACAAAATATATTGATATTGAAATCGCCAGTAAAATAAGTTTGTTGTGTTTTCATCTGAAATTTATATACATACACAGATGTTTCAGATTATATCTAAGTCCGTGTTTCCACAGGCGTGAATTTCTTAGACATGCATTTCCCCACCACCATTCCCTACACACATGTAGGGTTTTCACACGCCGATGTAGGAAGCGCCATTTACACGAGTTTCAAGATGACTTCTAGTGAAATTTTTCATGTGGGAGTTGTATACCTTTTGGCTCTAGAATTTATACAGAAATTGACAAAGAAAAATACAGATTCACTACTACTGAATGTAGATGTGGGAATTTAGTAGGATGTGTTTGAGGGCAGTTACATAAACTGTGCATCAGCTTTTATTAGGTTGGCAGTGTCAGTATAACATGCTAATGTTAGCCATGACCTCGGAAATTGCTGTTTGAAAACTGTCACAATCAGAATAAGTGGAAATAAATAATGAATGCTGTTCTATGGAGTGTAGGGAGTTGCATTCACTCTTGTGTAATCGGTAAAGCCATCTTGGATATACTCTACAGAATAATCTTTACTCAATGTTAATGCCGATTTGAACTCTATTATATTGAAATAAGATTTTTATGATGATCCATGTAGGCCTACTTTTAAGTGTCCAAAGCCACATATAATGGCCAATTCACACTGTCCATCACGTCAACGTCACGTCCTGGCACCGTCACGTTATGTTGTATTCACACTGACCGTACATGTCTGTCACATCAATTCGCCCATCTCAACACGCAATGTTAAGTGAGGTTATGAGTGGCGATCTGTTATGTAGAAAGTCATAGTTTAATACTAGGATTGAGGGAAAAATAATGCTAAATGTCATTGATGGCCAAAGAAAACTTTACAGTGTATGTTTTTGGCCAACTTACTGGGAACTGAAACATTTCAAAACATCAACCTCTATTTTCAAGCGAAAAAATAAACATATGAAAACATCAAACAATACTTATAAGAGCATAAATAGCGCCTGTTTACTTTATCCATTACGATTTGTCCGCTGACATTGTTAATACCGTCGTAAACAACTGAATTTTTGGCTTTCATTATAACAGACTTTTTCATTTAAAATGTTATTTAATGAAAAATGCGTAATCAAATTACAATCTTATTCAAATAAACAGTTTGCTTCAGTCTTTTCTGTTACAATGTTAGGTAACATAAACCATTTTTTGGTTTCAGACATCTGACCTCGATTTTAGGGAGACAATTAACAAAAATATTTAAGTCATCCTGAAACATTTGAGATTTACTCCTAAAACGAAGTATAACAACAAAATAAAGATGAATAAGACACATTTGCATATAAACGGTGCAATCGTCGACTGCAACATGTAATTCGCGTGTCGAAAATAGGTTAACTTCCGATGTTAGCAGACGGCCGTTCCGTCAAAACATTCTTCTCGAGAAAGCTTGATGTGACGTTCCGGTGACGGACAGTGTGAATGGCGCCATTAGAAATATATTGCGGAAAGTTCTGACGGACGATGGCATGACGTGACAGACAGTGTGAATTGGCCTTTAAATTTTCACTCGATCAAAATGTTTACAGTCAACGATGAATTATTATTAGACGTATACCGATACAAAATATACGTTTACAACATTAACTGTTATGCAGTACTATGAATGTTAGCAAGTTAACACTGTTTTCAAATTTGTTTCATCACATCATACTCTATGTAGCCTACAAGTGTAAGGAGCATCTCAGTTCTAAATTGATGTTCACGTCACATTGTTTATGGAAATATTGTCATATTACGAAGTATTGATTTACTTAGCTAAAGACAAAAGTCATTATTTTTATGTGACACAAACTCTTCATGTACATATACATTAGTTCATTCGAACGAGCAAGGCCAGAATAAAAATAGATCCACCTATCGGCAGTTCATGAAGCTCGTAAGCGATGCTGGGGGACGCGACATCGTGCTAGGAAGTAAAGCCGGGTCCACACGCTACAATCGTCTGCGCAAATGTCTGCACACACCTCGCAAATCGTTGCGTGTGGACAGCACATTTGCGCAGATATGAGATGTGCGCAAACCTTGAAGTTGGAGTTGGTGGTTTGAGCGAAATTGCTCAAATCTGTGGGTTCAAATCACATCTGCGCAGACAAGTTGGAACGTGTGGACAGTAGATCGCTGCAAATCTGTCTCAGTGTATACTATGTTGACAGTGGATGAAAATGGCTGAGAGCTGAAAATTCCGACTGGGAAACAAATATATCCGCAGCGTATTGGACACATATATAATATAAAGTGAAGTAGTCATACAGTGTTTCAAACATATCTAAAACTGACAATTTTATTTGTATCTTGTTAGAAGGTAGGCCTACTTTACTTGACTTCATGAAATCATTCTTCTGGAGAGCGTAAATAGCTTGACAAGTGTTGGGGATGATTTAACTCAATGCTTGTTTAGAAATTGCTGTTGAAAATTCGAGGTCTTTGTAGGTCCTTCCTGTGGCCAGGAATCTTAATGTAACTGTCAGCCAATCATGTGGAGAAATATATCTCCTCATACAAGTGTATTTACGTATTATACGAGGAGTTACCAGTGTCAAAAGATAATTCCACATCCATTCGCAAATAATTACGCCAGTCATCGAGTTTGCACTCCAACTCACGATGTACAATCACATGTGACAACTGCATTCTTTTAAGCAGCCAATGCCTAGACCATTTCTGTTTATTGCGGTTTGTTTGCACTTTTTTTCTTTTTTTGCAAGTCACGTTGCCAATAGTGTCCGTAAAAAGATTTACTCTATCACTGACAAAAATAAACTTCGTAAAAAAGCTTATCGTATTCGTTTTCCAGTCAGATTGCAGTCTGTACTACCTACTTTCTTTTATCACCGAAAGATGTGGAGCGCGAGAATTTGCAGCGATGTGAACACCCGTCCACACGCAACGATTTGTGTGCGCAGACATTTGCGCAGATAGATCGTTGCGTGAGGACCCGGCTTTAAACACGTTTGAACTTTCGTAATTTACATGTAAGATTGTATGACAGTATGCAAGTTTGCTGTTTCCACGCTTTATGTTGACTAGCCCGAGTTGTGGTGGGATACTGTATGTGTTGTAAATTCATGCTGTGGAAACTCGACCTATATTCCAGAGATATCATGCAGAAATAATAATATCTTTGGCACCGCTCATATCTGTGTCTCCAATGGTGAAGTTTTTAATCCTACCGTGGGAGCTTCCGGTTCTTTTACGTCTGCAGCAAGATGGGTGAGTGCCGTGTGTTTGGAGGAATCTGATTGCATCTATTTACGAAAAAATAGTTTGTTTCGCTAATTTATACTCACGTGAAATAGAAGATTGCTGTTTCTATAACGTATACGTAAATTCTGATTTAACTAACTTTGTTTGTGATTGCAAAGTGTTTTTTGCGACAAGAAACATGTGGTTCTCGGTATCTTAAGAGTCTACTGTTTGATGTTTTGTTACTTTATTTGTTGTAATATTAAAGTGTTGTTAGTATATTATTTTGTCTTATTGTGTCTACATGTTTACCGTTCTGAACAGGTATATCCCGAGATCATTGGCATAAGAGGAGAGCTACCGGAGGGAAACGAAAACCGCTCCGGAAGAAGAGGAAGTTTGAGTTGGGTAGACCTGCAGCAAATACAAAGGTAAGTGATTAATTGGATGCGTTGCTAGCTATTTTCTTGATTTACTCTATTTGGTCGCTTTGCCGAGGATTTGGGTTTGTACACATAATAAAAACATTGACCGTGTAGTTAGTAAATATCAGTACATTGGTGTTTATATTTGTAGGGTAGTGTAAAATCATGTGGGTCAATTACCTGGTTCTGTGTCGGTGATTCTTACTTGTGTTGTTAAAATAAGTTAAAACAGCTTTTCTTCTGTACAAATTTTATTCCATTGGTTGTATTATTGCAGCTTGGCCCGAGACGTATCCACACTGTCCGTACGAGGGGTGGTAACAAGAAATACCGTGCCCTGAGGTTGGACCAGGGAAACTTTGCCTGGGGATCTGAAGGTAACTACTAATGAATGACTGTATTCGTGTTTAGTGATAATCTGGGTGATTCTCAAGTCCCATGAAATTGTTTCTATTGCGTCTAACGGTAAAAGTATTGTCATTACCAAGATGTATAGATTTGAACGACATGGTAGGAATGGAGCAGTACTGGAACCATTCTGACACTAATAGTTATTCTGTGAACTGTATCAGCAGCTACAAAATTCTTTGGCAGTTTGATAAATTAGGCCTATATTGAGAGGTGAAAACATTTAGGGCCTAGTACGTTTATTCATGGTTTCATCAACTGCCCTGAATGTCACCTTTAGGCTGCATTTCAGAACTGGTTAAATTTTACAGTGGTGGTTTAAAGGTGACTTACTGTTCAGATTATAAAGTTCTTGGATATATCCATCCAAGTTTTAGTAAATGAGTAGAAATCATACAGCAAAGCTTTTGTGATAATTTTTACCCACTACAAATACAATTTAACCCAGGTCAGTTATCACTGTAGATTTTCTGCTGGTGGGGTGTGTTGTGAATAAGATATTAACGCTCTTATGGTTGTAGGGATAGTGTGGAGCATAGTTGTGTAATGTCAATTATTGGAATTTTGTCAAAAGCTTATTGCCAGTTTGATATCAAAAAATTAGGGCTGCTTAGGAAAGATCTGTCAATACCAATTGGAGTCTGAGCTTGTCCATTCTTTTTTTCTACTTAACACTAATTTCGGGGACAACTGTTAATAGTTCTGTATGTTCTAGCCTTGTATTAAACAAATGAATGTCAAGTGATGGGGCTGTAAAATTCTGCAATGTTTGGACTTGATGTTGATGAAGGGAAGACATAAAGATTCGGTATAATTTTAACATCTATTTCTGCCACTGCCTTATGTCTCTGCATGTAATAATTTGCTTCTTTCTTATGTTGAGATGTTTCTGATCCACTCATTTTCACCAGGTCACTTTTGTTTATAAAGCACTTTGTCATTCTGAAAATATAATAAGGTTGTACCTAATCTCTGCTTTTGGTATTTATTGAATTACACATTATTTCCTTAGTGGTGTACTCTGCAATTTGGTCTTGCCTTTTTCCATATTCTGCAAGTTACTGCTTAACTTTAATTAACCCATTAAGAAAGTACTTAATACTCTAGATTGTCGGCGCAAATGACAAAACATTAGTATGTGTCCATATTTCGACACACAGAAACTTTCACTTAAGAAGGCTAGGTATAGGTTAAACAAGTTTTTTTTTTTTTTTTTTTTACTGTGCCAGGGCACATAGTGCCAGAATCTCCTGTTAAGAAACATGCAGCATCTCATTGGCTGGAGACAATTTATGCGAGTCAAAATGAGGGCTCATAACATTAGTGACATATAAATTCACTTTGTATTACAGTGTGTTCTATTATTGCCTGATTATATATCAGTAATGTTTTGTCATTTGCGCTCACAATTTTGAAAGTTCGCAAAATCAATGTGCGCATCTTTCTTGAGACCTCGATTTCCATCAATTGAAGGAAGCAGTGATTAGCCAAATATTTAGGTAAGCAAAAATGGTTAATTGTATTACTGTTTTATAAGGCAATAGGTTTCAAATGCCACACAAAATAGTCTGTAAATGCCAAGGGCCACATTGTCATGGGATGTTTTTGAAATGCTTTAAAAATAAAAATTTATATCTGAAGTATTTTATTTCTATTACACTTGACATAAACAGTAGTAAATTTGAGGGAGATGACATAAATGTTACGCATTTTTAAACTTCTCTCTCTGGGCCAAAGTAGTGTCACTTAAGGTGAAAGTATTTCTTTTTAATCCATGTAAGGATAACTCTGTGTAGTTTAGATAAGGTGGTGGTGGTGACAGTTCCATATGGCCCAGATTGTAAAGCAGCCAAGCACCTGCTCAGCTGCATGTCGCTATTGGGTAGCAGTGGCCATTCATCTTAATGGTCAGTTTGATAAACTGTGCTGTTAATTCAGCATAGTTGGTGAACCTGCAGTTAGCATATGATTAGCATTGTTGCTACATAACTTGGACCCTCTGGATCCTCCCCCCCCCCCCCCACCAGCTTCTGGGGTACACAGCTGTTATCCTCACAGGACATTCAGATATGGAAATTATCCAGTCCTCAACCTATAATCTCCTCCCCCCCCCCCCCCCTCAACACACACGTTCCCACTCCTACACGTCCATTTTGTGTCAGAGAGACAACTTATCTATTCTGTAAGGCTGTCCTGTCTCCATCCCCCCAATACCATAATGCAAAAAGTTATTTGGAGTGGTGGTCATTGATGACAATTGTCTGAAGTGAGATTGTGTAGCTCTATTTTCTGAAAAAGATGAAGGTTGAAAGCTTGAGTTTTTCAGTCTTTTGTGTGATGCAGCTTGACATGTCTTTGGAATAAGTTGTATAGTAACCTGTGTCGTCCAACCTGGACTTTCGATTTATAAATGTTAAATTTTACTTCATATATAAATGTGCTGAGAAGTATATAAAAATTTTCAGGGTGCACACGAAAAACACGTATAATTGATGTTGTCTACAATGCTTCCAACAATGAGTTGGTAAGAACAAAAACACTGGTGAAGAATGCTATTGTAGTGATTGATGCTGTACCATTTAGACAATGGTATGAATCCCATTATGCTCTGCCACTGGGAAGGAAGAAGGGAGCCAAATTGGTAAGATAATGTTTTATAGTCAATTATTTAAAAAGCTCAGTCAAATATAGTGTAACCCAAGTATGTGTGTATAACAGATGCTTAATCTATATTTGATTCCTCTAGGTACATTTACTGTTCTCAGTGAAATTTTTTCCTCAGATTCCAGATTATCTTTTTGGTTGCTTTATTAAAAAATACTTAGATCTTGGTCATTTCATTATTTGCATATTGTTAGTGGGTCATTCCATGCCAAATCATCCAGCCAAAAGTAGATATAACATCCAAGGTTTTAAAATTTATTCCAAAATTTACATGTGAAATGTATGCATAATGATCAGAAAAAATCGTTTCATCCAATTCTATAGTTTAAAGTTATGACCATTTAATGTTTTACGTTAACTGTACTTCCAAGAGTGATGTAGATGTAACTAAAGTGTGAGTGCTTTTAGAGAATCTGAAGTAAAATCATTGTTTTTGAAGCTAAAGCCTTTAAATTTTCACCATTTTTTCTAAATTAAACACTGAAACTGATAAACTAACTAGATTTGGATGAAACTTAGAATATTTTCTTGTCTTTGAGCATAAAATTCAAATACTGATTTTCATAAATATGTGTGGTGGGTGTAGTGCCCTGGATGACTTGGTATGGAATGACCCTTGCATTTTCTAGGCTATTATGCTGTAGTCTTGTGGATTTACTGTTTAAACTCGGTTTCGTCCCTATCTACAGAGAACATTCTCAAGGGTATTGTGGCTCTTAATGTCGGATAAACACCTTGGCTGTTTCATTGCAACTGAATTCCGTTCATGCGTGCTTGTGCACATAGGTGTGCGAGATTAACTGTTGCCTTTGTCCATTGTCCTGTTGTTTAAGGCTGTTACCTGGATTCTGGTGTTAAAGATTAAATGTATCATTCTTTCACGGCCTCATCTATCCTATTGAAATTGAGGTGCCTTAAAATTTCTATAGCCTCTCTGTACAGTTTTTTGTGATAGCCGAAACCTGAGTATTATCAAATTGAAGGAGACTGGTCTACTGGTTGGAAAGCATTCAGCTTTTGATAAACTGTTGGGCTTTAATAACATCCACTAGGCCATGGCATAATATCCAGTTGCGGATGCGGTTGTGGATATGGGCCTTGGGATGCTGCTAACTTTTCTTATCTGTGCAGACACTACTCAAAACTCTCACTTCAACAGTTTTTTCCACTGACAAAGTGGAGAACACTGAGTGGCCGAAAGTACCCTCAGTACATTTATGGCATCTCGGAACTCCAATAGCATCTTCAGTGGAAATGCGGGTTTTTTCCTCTCACCCCCTACGTGAGTTGCGACAGCTATTCTGCCACTTCCCTGTCCTCTGTGTAGCTTGCCTCCGTGGACACTCTGAAGTGCTGATTGGCTAGCATACACCTCAGCTGATTGCTCCATTTCCCACCCGCGTTGATATAGTTTCCACCTTTGAGGCACCCTCCTATATTCAATTTGCCCTCATGTGTAACTCTTTGCCTTGGTGGACACCGGAGATAAATGAGGGCATCTGGGTGATTCAATGCCACCTTTCCTTATAGCATCTGACTGCTTAACAATCGTCTCTGGGTTCGACCTCCGCACCTGATCCAGCAGAGCGAGGCTGACTGTTAGCAGAGGTTCTTTGCTACCATCGGTTCCCAAACCTTTCCTTCTCAGATGTAGTCAGAAGTTTGCTGCCTGTTAGACTACTAATTGGAATTCCGTCTCTTTTCCTTCAAGGCACACTGACCCAACAATTGCCAAACCGTCTTGTTTTTTGTATTTTTTTGAGAGGCTTAAGAGTAAGCTATTGTGATTTTATACATCTTGCCAGGAAAATTGCAATAACCCATTTAGTGAGTGGGAGTTCCAAAGTGCCCTCACTGCATGCTCATATGCCTCTCTGAGACCATTTCTTTGCTACCCCTGAGTGGACTTTCAATGTCAGCAGCTTGCCTTGTTAAATTGTCTCTGGGTAGAGGGTGTTTTTCTATCCCCATTGTGGGATAGTATTGGACCATATGAATAAGAAAGAGCACATGCTCTGGAGAAGATTCTCAAAGCACAAGAACATTCTATGAATAAGTTCTCAATTTCATGTGAATAAAAACTAGGAAGCATAAGTTCATTCTCGCTGTGTACCCCTCCTCCTTGGGGTAAGTTCTTTGTGTGTCATTTCCGACATTGAACAGTTGCTTAATTGTAGGCCTAATTTTCTTTAAGTTAGTACAGTATTCAGTGTACAAATATGAAGTAGGCATCTGTGTTCAGAAAGAACTGTACAGTTTTTTATATTAGCTTGTTGTGCAGTAGCAAATCAAAGCTAAATATGGACATTTTTATGAAAATGTATTTTTCTGGCAATGTCACAAAATTTTCGTTATGTTCATCAGTTTACTGACATAAGTTACTTTTTAAATATGACACCCAATGGTCTGCTCAAGTGATAGGTTTTGTTATGAGAAACACTACTAAGTTTGTTATTAGTCGGTCATTAATTTTCCTGGCGTGGACATGTCTACTCACTTCTAACAGAAATTAGGGTTATGAAGTCAGAAAACCTATCTTCAGTAGGCCAACTAGTCCGGGTTGAAAGAAAGAGCAGTACAGAAAACATTGCTTCAGTATTGCAGCAATATTTTGTGGTACAGACTGAAGTGTGGGATGCAGTTCATTTGGAATTAACGCCATAAGGTCTATCAATAGACCCTATTTCATAACATGCAATATTATTCTCATGTAGCATGTTCACAACTGTAAATGTGCTCTCCAAACTGGTAGAATATGCAGCTTAATTCACTTGTTTAATTTCTATGTTGGTAATTAAAAAGCTCCTGACATAACTCTTGCCACTATAAAAATCCTTTCTGTGAAGGAAGCGACTCTTCAGCAAATTACTTTTATTCATATGAAATCTGAAAATTATTCTTCCACCCTTGTACTCAAGCTGGAGTACATTTTCAGGTGAAGTATGTTTATTCACTCACTTTATTCATGTAAATCACAATGTTCTCTGTAATTCAGACAATAGAATACATTCTACATTTTATTCATATGACCCATTGTCATTCCAACGATGAAAGATGCCACAGATCCACTGGCAGTTTATAGTTACTGACTGCCCTATCAGCCTCACCATTGTTCTGTGTAAGCTCCTTGCACGTATGGTAAGTCAGCTGGTCATGTGGCTCCTCGAAGCTTGGAATCTTATGTAGAACACACTATAGCTCTGCTTCTTTCGGGTTACGGTTGTTGGTGCCTTTCTCAGCACTGACATTCAGGAGAATGGCGTGCCACAGGGCTCCATCCATAATGTTCCTCTTATTTGTGGTCACAATTATTGGTCTTGTTTAGCAGTGGGGTCCTACATTTCTACCTCTTTTCCAGCGGCTTAATGCCGTTAGCATCAGTGTTGCTGAATGGCGGCTGCAGGGAAGCATTTGAATGGCGTTATGGGCCTTTGCCCATAATTTCCAGTTCTCCGCCTCTAAAACCTGATTGATGCACTTCTGCCGTTCTGCTGCCATCGAGCAGTTCATTAGGATTTAGGGCTCCACCTGGCTCATTGTGTCTGAGATGCACTACTTCTTAGGCATGCTCTTAAATACCTGGCTCACTAGGGTGCTACAGCTTTGTAAGCTGAAGAACAGCTGCTACAATGTTTGGGGAGCCACACTTCAAACTCTCCTGCAGCTATATACGTGGTCCTCATCTACACACGCCTTGACTCTGGGAGCTTGGTGTAAGATTCCGGTGTTTCAGCATTGTGATCCTAGACCCATTCCTTCGTAGTGGTGTCCGTTTAGCGATGGGGTCTTTCTGCACAAGTCCGTTAAGTCTCCTCCACTGCGATTCTGCTGGCAACGGCTACTTGTTTCATATGTTGCTCGTGTTCATGCCTCATCCCACCACCCATATAACAGGCTTCTTTTCCAGCTGATGCACTCCCCTCCACAATGGCACAGCCCTGGTAGTCTCCTGATTCCAATCAGTTTGTTTACTTTTAGTTATTAGTGGCCCATCCCTCTCACTGTTGCCCTTCCTTGGACAATTCCTCACCTGCAGCTTTGTTTGGGTCTGTCAAGTCTCAAAAGCCTAAGTTCCACATATAAATCTGTCGGCAATCCAGGGACTTGTCGATTCATTTTGTGGGACAGAAGTTGTATAATCTGACAGGTCACTGGTAGATGACCATGCTGGATATGCCTCACTACATAGTGACTGCAGTACAGTGTTCCTTACCTCATGGGAGTAGCATTTTCTATGAAGTTTGTCCTTATTTCCTGTGCTTTTGAACATCTCGTAGCTTGGCCCGGAAAGTTGTCATCTGTAGAGACTCGGAGTATCATACTATCATTTGGTGTGATCAGTTCATAAATCCATCATCACTCTCGGCAAGCTTGGCTGGTTGGTAGACTGTTTGGATCCCAGGCCTTGGCATCCCGGCCAGTGATCATGTCGATCGGCTGGCCAAGTAGGTCACCATCTCCCAAAGGTATATCTGATTGGGGTTGCACTGCGAAGTATTCATGGCTTGGAACTCTTGAGTGATCTACCTCGAGTGTGCTAGCTCTGTGTGGTCAAACCCTCTACGGCCATATCGAAGCCCTCTAAGGCCCTCTAGTAGTTAATTGTTTATCCTTTGTCACCTACATGTGCTCCATGCGTGGCTGAAACCATTTTCTCCATTGTGAGGACCCACCAAAGTATCGCTGTGGTGTTCTCAAGGCAGTAGTCCACATCCTGGTGGTCTGTAAACTTTTAGCCTCTTTTTGACACTAGCAATCTACCTGCTGTGCTGTTAGATTCTTGGTGATGCAGCTATGGCTTATAGTACTTCTGAGCTTTATTTGCACAGCTGGTTTCTATTGTACCATTTAGTGGGTGTTCTGACAAATTGTTTCCATTTCTGCACAATAGATGGGCAACCCAGCTGCCTACTTGTTGCTATTGTGTGTATTTGCTGTCTTGAGTACACAGAAAAATTCATGACACTTGAAGAGAGTTGTCAGTTTTATATTGCAGAGAAATGGAAACTCAGCAGAACACATTAAACTTAATTATAATTGGTGGTTCTTTCAAAATCTGCAGAAACTGGTTTCATTTGTCAAAGTTGTTTTTAACACCAAAGTGTGAAGGGCTTAGGACTTATACTAATTTGTTGTACTGCCAGTATTTAGCTACACTATGTTTATCACAAAATTGTGACCAATTTATTGTATCAATATTCCATTACCTGCCTTTATTCACCTAAATACAGATAAATCTTCTGATTGTTCGCAGTACTCATTTTTGCTAAATTGAGCAATATTCTTGTACTGCATGTTGCAATTGTTGGGCATCAATTCCTATGAACTGATTTGTCATTAGACATTGTGATTATAGTGTTATGATGCTGGACCTGGTTAGTTTTTTTACAGAATAATATTTATTTTTCAAATAAGAAAATGAGATACACTTATGCTTAATGATGACAAACTACTTCAGGTTGTTTAGTTATCATTCTTTTCATGATAGCTTCATTGGTAACCTGCTTGTCATAGTTACTCTGAAAGCATAAGTTAAAGTTAGGAATCTCTTTTATACTTCAGATGTCTAGGTATTAAATGGGTATTTTCATATGGAGAAAAATCTATGAATTTGTAATGGTTTTAGTCATCAGTTAAATGTTATCTGATGCCTTATGATATTTTGTACTTGTAATTAAATGCTTAAGATTTTAATTGTTAAGAGGTTGTAGTTTCACCTTAATGAGGTGCAGGGTGAATGCTCATGAATAGTCCAGAAACTTCTAGAATTCAAAAAAATAAAATCTTGAAAAATGTACCTGAAAGGCAAAAATACAAATGGCAAATACATCAAATAAAAAGTTACACACCATAAAATGTTGTATAGGTGTACAGATTGTTTCCAATGCTTTTACTGCATTGTTGAGTCACTCATGAATGTTAAGGCTCTATAGTATCATCACTACCTTCCTCACAGTTGCACAATGCAACTTCCACTACCTCTAAAGTTACCCCAACACGGGGCACATGCCAGCTGTGCTGTCTAGCTACTGCACGCTCTGAAATGACCTGCTACGTTCCCTGCTCATCATGATTTGGGACTGCCGCTCTCTCCAGTGCTCATTGCAGGCTGGCACATAGTGTGTTTACTAATAATATAGTAATAAGGACAGTTTACTCACCACAAGGACGTGGAGACGAGCTGCAACAGGCACATACAAAAGACATACACGACACTTTCAGCTATCGGCCATGGCCTTCTTCAGAAAATAGAACTCGCGCAATCACACAGTCACATATCACAATAATACAACCATATCACCTCCAGCTGCCGCACTTCGAATCATGCTCTGCGGTGTGTGTTCACTAAGGTGGATGTGCGTAAAACTACATGGTATCTCTGGTAGTGATTATGGGGGGGGGGGGGGGACCTGGATACTGTAGCTTTCTTATGCTTGTATGTTGCATGCAATACTCTTTCAGAAATTGTACATTTTTTCTTTAAAAAAACCACAGATGGTACTTTTATCTGATAAAAAAAATGTATGGCCAAATCACTTAGACAAAATATCATAAACTGTCAATGGTGAAATACATCTGCACCAGCTCCTGGTCCAGTCTTGCTCTCGTATATTCCTATTTTTCATTTTGTAAATACTCAAATGTTTACTTTTCATTAATGATGAAAATTCTCCTCAGAGATGATAAATATTGTTGAAACGAGATAGAATGGCTGGCCAGTACTTACCATTGTGCTGTACCGCCGATAGTAACACAAAATGAAAAAACAGAAAAAGAAAAAATAGAAAAAACATTTTGTCTTACAAATGTTTACTTTGGCATTCTATTGGAGATAATAGGTTGTGCCTGATAATTATACTTTTTCATACACATGGGACACCACCTCAGCTCGACAATGTCTTTTGTTATGTTTTGCTTTTAGAATTTTACGTAAACACTTACTCTTTTACTGCATTTGCTTCGGTAAGCACATGCTAGCCATGTTCTTTGACCTGTGAAACTGAACAATGTGATGTAAGATGATGTAAGATACGGTCTTGACATTTATTGGTCCCCGTGCCCTTGCGTTCTGTTATGGACAAAGTTAATTCTTGTTTGTAATGTTGATTACTGGTTATTATAATTAAATTTACAAGGAAGTTATATAAACTACAATTAAACCAAATTATTAAAAAATCTGACAGTGTAGATGAAAGCCTGATATTTACATCTCTTCCTCTGTAGCTGACTACTCTAACTGCCATGGTAATCCATTATCTTGAAATAACAACGAATATTGAATATCGTAGGTAAGACTCTGAAACATTAATAAAAGAAAAAAAATTGGGAGTAGGAAGTCACAATATTGGACCGCTTATAATTTCCACACCGCAGTTGGTGACGCTACCGACTAAGCTATTTGCTTAGTATTTACCCTGTCCTTAATATGTTGTACACTAGCAAGTAAAATGAGTTGTAATTTGTTGTTTATCTATGACAAGCATCACAAAGATGCTCATTTGATAGAATGGTGTTGTACTGTAGCATAGGAACGATATTTTTCTTTCTATACAAATTAGAACACTAATGTTAAATACAAAGTCCTTAAAAGCTATGAATATAGTTTCCGGTAATTTATTGTAACAAATCGTATCTAAAATGATGCATTTAAAAAGTTCCTAAACTTTCTGATTTAAAAGAGATGACATTTAAACATCATACAATAAAACGAAAGAAGGTCCGAAATATGAAGTTCAGATTGCAATATGGCAGCTCAAAAGTTCTGCTTGTCGTGTGAACAAAGTCGTGTCTCATTGGCCACGATCCACTCCACAAGGCCAAAATCTGACTGTCAGATCCTTCATTCCACACCACTTCCTCCTCCGTGTGCATTTCAAAGTCCCATGAAAGGACAGCATAACCTGGTGATACTTAAAATCCTTTTTGTTCTCATTTTTGTTCCCATACTGTACTAGTTATAAGAACATTCTTTTGTTTAAGTTAATTATGTTAAGATTAAAGCCATAAAATGTAGGCTTAACATATTAATTGTAAAAAGAAATGAGTGAAATGTGCATGTTAGTTAATTTCCGGGTAAGCTAGAAATACACATTTTTTATTTTGCTATATATCTCTCTTCACCATCAAATACCACCAGCGAAATTTTTACTGTAGTTTACTAACACACAGATGTAATGTATTCCAAAATCTGAAAAAAATTCAAAAGCCCCATTTTTAGAATTTATTTTAAAAATGTAATGAATTTTGGGCTTGATACTCTGTCAATGTTATGGTGTCTTGTATCTAAGAGTGTTAAGAAAATTAGCTGTGGCATTTTACTCCTTTATTGAAATTTTAAGTGTTGAAAACTGTTTCATTCAGTTGTGACTTAAAAGTTTGGTTTGGTAGCCATTTTCTCTTACTAGTATTTTCAAGCAACTGTTTTTGGACTTGAATTGTAGAAGAGAATGTTTTGAACAAAATGGTGTTTCATTCTTGTAGCATTGCCCAGTCAGAAGATATTTATCGCAAATGTCTGTAAAGTGTAAAATATGGCCCCACAGTTGAACAAAAATGGCTGCTTCTCTGAAATAGTTGAAGATAATAAAATTGATACCTTTTTCTGTTAGGTTTTTACTATAGATAAACATATAAAAAATTACAAAAGTAGAAAATGGTCAAGCAACTTCATATGGATTGACCTGTGTGGGAGGGGGGGGGGGGGTGCTGTAGTGGCTGGTGAAGGCATTATCCATTTATGGTAGTTCCTATGAGCAGTCACATAGTTTCAACTAATTTTCAAGCATTACTGCTGTTACATGGTGGGGAAGACTCTTTTAACATACTTACAACAAAGATTTTGCTGTGACTGAAAAGAGGAGAGGGGAATGAAGTTTTACTGTACCTTGAAAAAACCTTTTTTTTTTAATAGTATATAGATTCTGATGTGTATTAACTTAAGCAACTATGCTTTTTTCTGATGATGATTGTTGCGTGTCAGCTGACCATTGATGAAATTGTTTCAATAAAATACCTGACATTTGGAAGGCTGCTTCTTAAAAAAATATATGGCTTGCCTTGTAGTATTAATACATTTTAACATTTCAGACTCCTGAGGATGAAGAAATTCTGAATAAAAAGAGATCGAAGAAAGTGGAAAAGAAATACAAAGCTCGACAGCGCTTGGCGAAAGTTGAGCCTGCACTTGAAGAGCAGTTCCAGGCATCTAGAGTACTTGGTGAGTATATTATGTCATTGTGTATGAAATTAAAGTTCACAGTGATGAAAATTTAACTTTGATGCATATCTTAAGTGATATGTTCCATGATTTTTGTCATAGTTACACTGAGTGTCAATAAATAACTTATCATATTGAATATTTAATGTAATGAAGGCTGAAAATATTTTTTTCTTATTTGCAGCATGTATTTCAAGTCGACCTGGTCAGTGTGGACGAGCAGATGGTTACATCCTGGAAGGAAAGGAATTAGAGTTTTATATAAGGAAAACTAAAGCTAAGAAGGGCAAATAAGGCACTTAAAATATAATTTGTAAATGCTGACAAGGAAAATAAATTTTTTCTTGTGAAAAGTCAAACCAATTATTTTGTATCTTAATAATAATCTCCTGTCCTATCACCATGTAGTATGTAATTTTGAAGATTTATATAGGTACTATTACAAATTGTCTAGCCTCTGTACAGAGATGATAGTACTATCAAAATATTGCAAGTCACCTACTTTCGTTCAAAAAAAATTTTAGATTGAAAAAGAAAATGACGTCAATTTGCAGCAGGGTTTTGGAACATATCCTGTATTCAAATATTATGAATTGTCTTGAACAGAATGCTCTATTGACCCAAGGTCAACACGGATTTAGGAAATAACGTTAATGTGAAACACAACTAGCTCTTTATTCACACGAAGTGATGGGTGCTATCGACAAAGGTTCGCGAATCGATTCTGTATTTCTTGATTTCCAGAAAGCTTTTGACACTGTACCTCACAAACGGCTATTCATCAAATTGCTTGGTTATGGTGTATCACCCCAAATTTGCGATTGGATAGGGGATTTCTTGTCAGAGGACACAGTTCGTAATAATCAATGGTAAGGCATCGACTGAAACAGAGGTGATATCGGGTGTTCCACAGGGTAGTGTTATTGGTCCTCTGCTGTTCCTTATTTACATAAACGATTTAGGGGAAAATCTAAGTAGCTCTTAGGTTGTTTGCAGATGATGCCGTCTAGTAAAATCATCTGAAGATCAAAACCAACTGCAGAACCATCTGAATAAGATATCATGAAGGTGTAAAAATTGGCAATTGACTCTAAATAATGAGAAGTGTGAAGTCATCCACACGAGTACGAAAAGAAATCTGTTTAATTTTGTTTACATGATAAATCAATCAAAAGTGAAGGCCATAAACTCCACAAAATACCTTGGAATTACTGTTACTTCAGACTTAAACTAGAAAGAACACGTAGATAATATTGTGGGAAAGGCGAATCAGAGACTGCGTTTTATTGGCAGAACCCTTAAAACATGCAACAGAACTACAAAAGAAACTGCATACACTACGCTTGTCCATCAATTTTTTTAGTATTGCTGCCCATTGTGGGATCCTTATCAGATGGGTTTGACGGAGGACATCGAAAGAGTCCAAAAAAGTGACAGTGTCACTGAAATGATACAGGATCTGGGATGGGCATCATTACAACGGCGCTTATCACGGCGGTGTGGGCTACTTACGAAACTAAAAAATCGCCAAAATTCTCCCCCGAATGTGAAAATATTGTTGACTCCCACTTACATAGGTAGAAATGATCACCAGAATAAAATGCGAGAAACAAGAGCTCGAACAGAGAGATTCAGGTGTTCTTTCTTCCCGCGCGCTATTCGAGAATGGAATGGGAGATAAATAGTATAATTGTGGTTCGATGAACCCTCTGCCAGGCACTTAAATGTGATTTGCAGAGTATCCCATGTAGATGTAGAGCTCTTGGGTTGTTCCAAACGTTTCTGTGGTGGCATTCAATTTTCTGCCCGTGTGTCAACAGTTATTGGGTTTGATGTTAGTATCAAGAATAATTCCAGCAAAAAATTCTTATTAGCAATTCATACCGAAGTTTATGTATTTTTAATTCAGAAATCGTATGCAGATAAGTTATTGTAAAACATTTAAGTCCTAGATGTGGGTGTAAAATAAAGTCCTTTACTTTGAGGTGAGTTTTTTGTTCCTGTGTGGACTGGTAGACTACTATGTAAAAACCCAGGAACACACATGGCTAAATGTATGAAAAGCATAGTGCTATTGCTCTTGTATCACAGACCACAAAATTACTGAAGTTATTTTTATGCAAATTTTCACAATTTTGTCATTTTGAAAATTTTTCTTTTAGAGAAACTTTCAATTTGCAGCCAACTGATGTTATTTCTCCTGGCTCGTAGTACTTTCCATCTTCCTTTCCCAGTGCTGCCCTCATAATTCTGTGTGTCACTCACACTTGGTGGTTTTGTAAATGAAATCAAAGGTGCCCCCCAAATATGTAGTCTTCCAGAAAACCATAATTAAAAGAAAGAACAGTTGGTATCTCTGACAGATTCATTTGCATTGTTTTGCCTCTTGAGACATTTCAACAGCTGCGGGTGGCTAGGATCACAAGGTGGTTTCCTGGCAAGCAAAACAGCCTTTGGTATAGAAATTATCTACTAAAATTTTCCTCCTCTTAAAGCACTTCTAATAAATGATTTTGATTGATTCAGCTTCTGTTGACAGATTGAAGAAATAAATAACCAAATTGCTCTATTCATACAATCTAAAGTTTACCTGTTTCTGATAGCCATTTTTCACTGTTGATACAGCTTCCACTTCCCCACTAATGCAGTTTCCCTGACCATTTATTTTGTCCTTTCCTTAGTTTGTTTTTCAATATTCTGCTTGCCTACAATCGTGAAATTATTTAGTCAAGCTATCTAAATCTAACACTTTCCCACTGTCTATAATAGATGCAAACATTTTTTGACTGGAAAGCTCTTTATTGCCAGATACTATCAAATGGTTTTCTGCTACAGTGTGCTCTGTAGCTTGTCATTGACGTCACTGCATACCATTAGGTCTGTTTGATACACTTAACTTTAGAAGTCTTGAATCTTTTCACATTTCAAACACTAGATTAGTGGTAAATGTTTTCGGTGGTGGAGTGTTCTGCGGCGCGTGTGTCACAATCAACGGGGTCACTGTGGTCGGGGGTTTGAATCCCCCCCCCCTCGGGCGTGGATGTTTGAGAGTAGTTTGTAAGTTTATGGACTGATGACTGCATAATTAAGTCCCATAAGCTCTAAAAACATTTGAATGTAAATGTTTTCAAACTCATATTTATAGTGTAGTTTACTGTTAGTGTAGCCAACTTGCATAACAAAAGAAACTAAATCCTTCATGAATAATTTCAGAGAAAAGTGGCCAGTATGTGAAATAGGGAAAACATGCTCAGATGTCAATGCATGATTATTTTCAAACACTGAATAATAGAAATTTAAAACACTAAATTTCGCTCAAAACATTCATATTTTCAATATTTGCATAAAGTATAAAATGTCAGTCATTTTGGGTGGTATTACTCCCTTAACATCAGTTGAAGATGAGTTTATCATAGCTCAGTTTAATTTCATACACAAATATTCAAGAGTGAAATTTACTGTAAAAAAAAAAAAAAAAAAAAAAAAAAAAAAAAAAATCTGGAGTATTTCAAACTTACAACAGTTCAAATAGTAGTATTTCTGTGAAAATTAGGTATAATTTGAAAAGTATTCATAAAGCCAATACAATGGACAAAAATTGTGCTCATAATCTACAAATTAGGTAAACATTGCCCAGAAAAGGATTTAAATTAAAAATACTTTGTCAGTGGTGGTGTATAAAGAAGAAAATCAAGATAGAACAACCAAGATACCACGTTTTTAAACACAATGAGTAGTACATAGGCCAATGGCTTACAAGTGATCTAATTGAACTAGTCAACTGATGTTTTATTTAGACCTGTGCAGGTAATATTTTCAACTTTAATTTGTTGCAAATTATGCAGTTGTAGGCTTCATTTGCTCCACATACTTTCCGAAGATTCCATTTTATATTCTATAAACAATTCATCATAAAAAAATATTAAAACATGTATTTATTTGTGATTATTTTGACAGCTATATTTTGTCTATCAGAAGTGGGCACATTAGTTGTCCTGTGCACGTACACATGCACAATGTGAGTGCAGCTTGCTATATCTTATTCATGATCAGCTCAAATGACTGCTGATAATACATGATTGAAAGAGTTTGTACATCACATTAGGTGTATTCTTTGCATAGTATTGAGGAACTTAAAAGACCCGTCTTGAATTGTAGAAAGTGCAATGAAAAGAATAAATGTTTATAACCTTTCAGATGGAGGTACGACATGTTGTCAAAGGAACAAATAAGAAAAAAATGTAAAGATTACAGCTGCGACGTAAAATACATAGCACAGGTAGATAGCAGTTAAAAGTTCTGTCATTCAGGTCTGGTGAGTAAGGGGAGGGAGAGGGGATTAATACAAATCATTTCTGTAGACTTAATTTTCTGTTCACAACACAGACCAAAAAAAAAAAGAAGTGATACATAAAGTATTACTGAGAAGGGTTTAAAGTTCAGAACTGACCCAATTCTTATGTAAAAGATAGGAATGTGTGTTTTTGTCCTCACTTATCCTGTTCCCTGTCAAGAAGTCTTCTCTGCACTACGTGTCGGCCACTGGTGACATGAAATCTTCACTGAAATGCAGCTCTGTACACCAGTGTATAATTATACTTCTGCATGATGTCACGTCACCATGAAGCTACTTGTTTGGCTGCCTACAGCAAAAGGTCATTTTGCTACATATACTGCTGCAGCAGTGACCACTTGGATGTGACATATTTCTTAGGTTTTTACCCTACTGGTTTATTTGGTAAACATGCATAGCACAGTAAATAATAGAACAAATTTTACATAAATTAGACTAACAACTGACTATTTCGTTGTTGCTTTGGTTTTTTAAAGCTGTAATGGATATTTTGCCTGAAACTTTATTTACAAAACATACGACAAATTATGCAAAAAACACAAATATTACTTGACAACATAATTGTTCTGTTTAAACATTAATCTCTTAAGTCATTCCTCCATATTCTGCTCATTTGAAGCAACTGGTGCACACTTTAGGTTGTCTTCAGCAGTCATTGCAGAAGGTTGTTTTCTTGGTTTCAGGGAAAATCCTTTTGTAAGACAATGTGCAGTGCTGCTGAAATTTTCTTGCTTCCCAGTCAATTTTTCCCAAGGTATGGGATTTTTTTGGAGTAGTGGCACAGGCTGTTTAACCACATAAATTGAAATCATTGGGCTACAAATTTGGACATGATTTACCATAATCCTTATTACCTATTTCAATAATATTAAACATATGATAGGCGATAACATCTCTATTATTAGCACTCTCCAAACCGCTAAGAGCTTTCACTGTGCCACCATTGCAACGAAGAACAGCATCAGTCAATCATTCCAGTGTTGAGCAGTCTCCTTGGTAAATATCGCAACATTCACTACACATCCACCAAATACATATGGACCTTTCAGAATCGCTTGCACAGCTATATTACTCGTGGAATCGATCTCCAAATTGTCTATCGCTTTAAACATCGGCATACACAATTTTTTGTATCTCCTGTGGCAAAGCAAGTTGTCTATAAGATAGCTGACTGAAAACTGATAGTCTTTCCAGTTTCATGACTTGGGCTGTGTTTATAGCCTGCACTTCCCCCGCAGCGGAGGAATCCCAGAGGTTTGGCAGTGTGCAGTTTCTCATAAGGCCGCGTGGGACCTGCTTATAGGCATGGTTGTGGCCCCTCTGGACTTTCGCTGCGGCATGAAAATACCTGCAGCTGCACAGACAGTCTGGATGATTGACTGAGATGGCCTTGTAACATCAGGCTCAGGTATCTACCTTTACATCAAATGGTAAAACCCAGCTGCGCAGATGAAACGTAAAACATGATCAACTCTAGCAGCATTGCCTCCAAAGCATAAAAGGAAGCGCGGCTGGCAGGTCAAGACTCGTAAGGCACCTGAAAGGGGACAGCCCAACAAAATGTGGACTACTGTCAATAAAGTGCCACAGCGACACTGGAAGATTTTCCCGTCGAAGTAGATGGCCATGTGTCATCCATGTGTGACCAATGCGCAGGCGACAAAGGGCAGCTGACTCCTATCAAGAAGCCCTCCGGGAGGACTTCCATGGAGTTGTAGAATGTTTCACTGCACAGAGCTTGTTTGGGGCAGGTGAGTCAGTCCACTCAGTGTTCCAAAGCCCAAGCACTCTAATTGAAGGTACCTCTCCTGAAGACCAGTTTCTAAGGGACTTGAAGTAATTGCCTGCTTAGCCAGCCGATCCACGCGTTCGTTCCCCGAAATTCTAATGTCCAAACAAACACCACAGAGCGGCCAGCCTGAAGCGTGTAAACAGATTCTTGGATTGACTGCACCAAGGGGTGTTTTGGAAAGCACTGGTCAAGGGCTTGCAAGCTGCTCAGGGAGTCGCTACAGATAACATAAGACTTCCTGGGACAGGCTCTGAGAGGTTTCTAAAGTGCCCGATGAATAGCGATCAGCTCCGCAGTAAAGATATTCCCACAGGGTAATGAGTGTTGTTCAATGTGCTCATTGTGGGCATAGGCATACACACAACGGCCACCAACTAGAGGCCCTTATGTGTAAACAATTTCCCCACCATGGAAAGAACCAAGTACCGCCTGAAACTGGCGGTGGAGATTCAACGATGCAACAGAGGCTTTAGAGTCAAGTCAAGTCTAACCAAAGCTGTGGCCGAGGTATGGACCAAGGAGGGGCACGGGAAGGGTAGTGGAAGGTGGGGGGGGGGGATAGGAAAAAAGTCCAGTAATGTGAGAAGGGAACGAACATGAACTGAGATCGGTAGACCTGACTTCGGCCGTCGTCGTGGGTAAGGAAGGTCAACATCCGGAAAGAGAAACCTGTGATTTGGGTGGTGAGGTGAGGCGTGGGCATGGCCAATATAGGAGGCGAGCAAATGTTGCCGGAGGAACCCCTACTTCGGCTAGCAGACTGGTCACCGGACTTTGTGAAAGGGCCCTGTCGCCCAACAGACACCACTATGGAGCACTGGGTCCAAGACCTGTAGTGCTGGTGGCGCTGCAGAGTCATACACTATACTCCCGTAGTACAGGCACAATTGTATGAGGGCCTTGTAGAGCTAAGGTAGTGTTGGGCGTGATGCTCCCCAATAAATGTGGCCGAGACAGCGAGGTATTTCCAGCATTTCTGTTGCAGCCGACGGAGGTGTGGCTGCCAAGGCAGCCGGGCATCAAAACCCATACCGAGGAAGTGGTGTGGTTCTTCAATGTGAAGGAGTTCGTTACGTAGGTACAACTCGGGATTGAGGTGAAGCGCCCGACGACGACAGAAGTGCATTACTCGGGTCTTAGAGCCTGAGAAGTGGAAATCATGGGCTGAGACCCATGACTGTGCCTTTCTAATGGCTCCCTGCAGCCGCCGTTCAGCGATACCAATAGTGGCGGAGCTGAAGTAGATGCAAAAAACATCCGCAAATAGGGAGGAGGAAACCATTCGTTGCAATCAGGAAGAGGGCGACACTGAGAACAGAACCTTGCAGGACACCATTCTCCTGGATAGGAGGAGTGTGAGTGGCAAACAGAGCCTATGCAAAATCAAAGTGCTTCCTCTGCCGCAGAGGAACCGTGGGCTATAAACGCAGAATTATATAGCACTCCTCATTGTGACATTCTTCTATGTGAAATGTACTTTTTATCTTTTTACAACGTAGAATCCAAGCATTTACTATAGAGGTTCATAGGAAGAGTTCCATTGCAACATTTCTTCACCGTTTCTCAATGCATTGGCAAATATGGTGGCTGTACTGCAAGAAAGGTGTTAATTCTGTTTAAATGTTATTTTTTTAATTACTATCCCAATGTTTGGGTGAGTCTACTGGTTGCTCCAGTCAATTGAACATCAATAAGATTACTACTCATCTTCAAATTCATTAATTTAATTAAAACACTTATAGACAAATGTTTTGTTCCAAACATACTATAGACTCAAGTAGTTTGCCTAGACAGCTGAGGGAATTCCTCTGGAGGTAATTTCCTGTAAAATAATTCAATATTTTTTCCTCTCACTAGTTTTATCCTTCCTTGAACACCAATAATACTATTCTGCTGACATGAACAGACCCTTCAACGCACATTTGCCCCAGGAAACTAGAAATGTTAGCAGGGAAATGGATGGGGTAACTTGTTACTGGTGGTGCCGGAACTGGGACTCGAACCTGGGAGGTCCAAGATTCGAGTCCCAGTTCTGCCACACAACTGTAATCTGCCAGAAAGTAACATATCAGCACACACTCCGCTGCAGAGTGAAAGTTTCATTCTAAATACTATAACATTTCCATTATGAACCCTCACACCACATCAATAAATATATCTTCCCTTGTACCAAGTTACACCTGTAAAGTTGACAAGTACGGCAGACAGCTGCAAACCATTTATTCTTTACGGGATTTAAATATACACCAATTATCGTTCTTCAGCAGCTGTAAATGTTAGCATCTGTTAAAATGAAATGTAGTTTTGAAAACAACCTTATCACAGTTGTTATGTATGCAACTTCTTCACCAAATAACAGTTGCTGATAAGTTATGTTTATACCATTGAAATCCTACAATACAGGGAATACGTTCCGGGCCCTGCATGTCGAGTTGCCATGACACTGTCTCACATTTTGAATTTACATACTGTCTCCATGCCGCCGCTGTCAGAAGTGTCAAGGTCAGATAGTTTCCCGCACAGTACTAACAGGTGTCACTTGGACCACACAATAACAGCATACCTCATGAATGCTTTAGTGTTTAGGATAAAAAGTTGCAAATACAGTGTACTACTAAGGTGCCTCTTTGCACCAACAGCCACAGAGCTACATATAGCATACAGACAGCCCAGCCTGTAGCCACTGTTACTAGCCAACTATGTGCGGACATGCCCACCTGTGAGCCACACGCCACCACTTGCGGGTAGTGATATCACTACCCACCACCCAATCACCACGTCCCATTCTGCAGCCATTGCACATGCACTGACGTCAATGTCAGTATGTGCGGCATGAATTCACCTCACTGCAGCTGTAGCAGACACTTACTTTCAACGAGCTCTACTCTACAAGGGGGTATCTGTGTGGCAGCTGTATCGACAGCCACTTACAGCAGCAGATGCCAGCCAGGTGCGGCAAGATCAACTGCCGGAATGCGCTGGCGTGCAAGTCTTGTTTGCCAAATTTACCATGGTGTGGATGCACGAGCAGCACAGGAACACAAAGACTGAGGTAGTGGATCCCACCGTCAATAGTGTATGGACACACTAGATACTGTTGCACTGATCGTCAACCGTGTGGGTTGAGCTCAACATGTGTTTCCCACCATCAATCACATGAATTGTGTACTGATCATCATAAGCCTGATTTCTCTCCCTCTGCGGAATTGATAAAAAACGCGAGGATGGACAGTTCCTGCAGCCACCTCGCTGCACTCCTGGGTACGTTCTGACGACAATTGCCTTGTATGCTTGTTCATCGCGTAGTGTATACCCTTCCAGTTCGGTTGTCAAGCCATGCATCGTGAGTGACATAATTTCTGTTTCATTTGTAGATATGTCACAACGATAACTGAATAATCAAGCATTCTCTCTCGCCTATTACCACGGCCTACAATGAACAACAAATTGTAAGTGGAGCCATCATATTGCAGCTTTGTATGTGCATTGGCATCTGGTGTTTCCTGATTCATTACAATATTTTCTGTTTTAGTTGTGCATGAAATTTTTGCTGGATCTCTGGGCTTCCAAGTTAAAACTATTATCAGATTTTTTTTTTTTTTTTTTAGTTTTATTTGCTTAGCCTTCCTTACTGATAAGGACCACAATGTTGCCTTTATCCACTTTTGTGATTAATGTTTTATACCTATGTAACAAAAAGCAGCTGTATGAATATCAAGAACTCAGATGGAAAACTTGAAGGCAGTATTCTTGAAATGGAAGAAGTAGTAGAAGAACATAAGAGATATGATTCTACGAGAAGAATTTGAGAAAGCACTGAAATATTTGAGCCGAAACAAGATTCCTTCTGAACTGCTGATTATCGTTAGGAGCGCCAGGCATGAAGAAATTGTTCCAGGGAGAGGAAATAATTCTGTCAGAGGTTGCAAAGGACCTGGAAGAGCAATTGAAGGGAATTGACAGCATCTTGAAACTGGAGTATAACATTAACAAGAGTACTGGAACGTAGCATCAGAAAATCAGGCAATGCTGAAGGAATTAGATTAGGTAATGAGACAATAAAAGTAGTAGATGAGTTTTGTTATTTGGGTAGCAAAATAACTTCCGAGGGCTGAAATACAGAAGATATAAAATGTAGAATGGCTATGGGAAGTGTTTCCAAAGAAGTGAAATTTGTTTACATCCAATGTAAATTTAAAAGTTAAGAAGTCTTTTCTGAAAGCATTTCTCTGGAGTGTAGCTTTGTATGGGAGTGAAATGTGAACAATAAGGAGTTCAGACAAAAAGATGATAGAAGCTTTTGAAATGTGGTGCTACAGATAATTGATGAAGATTAGGTGGGTATATCACTTAAATAATGAGGAAGTGCTCAACAGAATTGGGGAGAAACATAGTTTCTGGTATATTCTGACTAACAGAAGAGATAAGTTGGTAGGACATTCTGAGACATCAAGGAATCGTCAACTTAGCATTAGTGCAAGTGTGTGGGGTAAAAATTGTAGAAAGAGAGACCAAGGGATGAATACAGTAAGATTCAGTAGGATGAGGGTTACCGTTTTTATTCTCACAAGGGAACCTCTCCGTCGCACCCCTTCAGATTTAGTTATAAGTTGGTGAAAAAAAAAAAAAAAAAAAAAAAACACTGAGCACGGATCATTTGAGAAAACTGGAAGAAATTGTGTGGAACTATGAAACAATAAGCAAAATATAAAAACTGAATGGTCCACACGAAAGATAGAAAATGTCGGGCACATTATGAGGGCAGGAGTGCTGTGGTCATGTGGGTAGCGTGAAGAGCTGTGGAGCAAGAAGTCCTTCATTCAAGCTGTCCCTCAAAAATATATATATATAGCTGCAATCAGTTTAGTGTCTGTTTTGCGACCGCACCGCAAAACCATGTGATTAGCAGACAAAAGGAAGTGCCTCTGCAATGGGAACCTAAAACATTTCATCGCAAGGTGATAGATCAACAGATTCCTCCACAGGATAACACGCCTGATGTAATCTATATGACACTGGTGACGGTATGTGTGTCATATGCCAGGAATCTCTTGTCGACCCACCTAACTTGTACACTTGCTGAATGGGTAAAGAGATTCTACCTTGCCCGATTTAGGTGTTCTTGTGGATGTGATAATCACTCCCAGAAAAGTGATGAAAACATAAGAGTTTGTCACTTAAACTGCAACAAATGAATGCAACAGTTTCACAGTCTGAAAATGAAAAAATTAAAATTTTCGCCTATAGGAAGGCTCGAAGCACGGACCTTTCGCGCTCTGCAGTTCCTCACGGTAGCCACAGGACTATGGTGCTCTATGTTACTTATCTTTTGCATGGACTGCTCAGATTTTATAGTTTGCTTATTATTTTCATAGTTTGTTTTCTCGATTAATCTGTGTTCAGTTTTTCAAGGTCTATCCACTGCGCCATTTTATACCTAAATCGGAGGGGGGTGTGATGGGGAGATTCCCTTGTCAGATGAAGAGGCTTGCACAGGACAGGATAGTGTGGAGAACTGCATCAAATTAGTTTATGGACTGAAGACCCCAGCAACAAATTTTTTAACTTTTTATTTACATTATTTATGATCTTGATTTAATATTTTTTTGAATTTTTATAAATTTTTTTTAGCATGTTGGTGACCTTGACCTGCTATGCCATTCAGTTTATGTGGGGAGCTTTGCTATATCACTAGTTTATTTGACCTCTGCTATAATTCTTTGTTGTATACGTGGAAGAGACCAGGAGACACCGGGAGATACCAGATAGATTTTATAATGGTAAGACATAGATTTCGGAACCAGGTTTTAAACTGTAAGACATACCCAGGGGCAGATATAGACTCTGACCATAACTTGTTGGTTATGAACTGCAGGCTGAAACTGAAGAAACTACAAAAAGGTAGGAAAATAAGGAGATGGGACCTGGATAAATTGAAGGAACCTGAAATTCTTAAGAATTTCAGAGGGAGCTTTAGGCAACAATTGACAGAAACGGGGGAAAATAAAACAGTAGAGGAGGAATGGGTAGCATTGATAGATGAAATAGTGAAGGCAGCAGAGGACAAAATAGGTAGGAAGTCCTTGTATATCACAGGAGATACTAATTTTAATTGATGAAAGGAGAAAATATAAAAAATGCAGTAAATGAAACAGGCAAAATGGAGTACAGACGACTAAGAAATGAGATTGACAGGAAGTACAAAATGGCTAAGAAGGAGTGGCTAGAAGGCAAATGCAAGGATGTAGAAGAATGTATAAATAGGGAAAAAATAGATACAGACTACAGGAAAATAAAAGAGAGATTTGGGGATAAGAAAAACAGTTTTATGAATATCAAGGACTCTGATGGAAAACCGGTTCTCAGCAAATCAGCAAAGAAGGGAAAGCTGAAAGGTGGAAAGAGTATATAGAGAGGCTCTATGAAGGAAATGAACTTAGCGGCAATATTGTAGAAAGGGGAGAAGAAGTAGATGAGGATGAAATAGGAGATAGTATACTGAGAGATGAATATGACAGAGCCCTGAAAGACCTAGGTCGGAACAAGGCCCCTGGAGTAGATGATATTCCCTCAGAGCTACTGAACTCTCTGGGAGAACCAGAGATGACAAAATTGTTTCACCTGGTGTGTAAGATGTATGAGACAGGTACAGTACCCTCAGACTTAAAAAAAAAAAAATGTTATAATCCCCATTCCAAAGAAAGCAGGTGCAGTCAGGTGTGAAAACTACAGAACCATCAGTTTAATAAGTCATGGTTGCAAAATATTAACACGACTTATTTACAGAAGGATGGAAAAGCTGGTAGAAGCCGACCTTGGGGAAGATCAGTTTGGGTTCAGGAGAAATGTAGGAACTCGGGAGGCAATACTCATTTTACGGCTTATCCTAGAAGACAGATTAAGAAAAAGCAAACCTACTTATTTAGCTTTTGTAGATTTGGAGAAGGCTTTTGACAATATTGATTAGAAGAAGCAAGCATAAAAGGAATGCAGTGGTTGGGAATAGAGTGAGACAGGGTTGTAGCCTTTCTCGAATGTTATTCAATATGTACACTGAGCAAGCTATAAAGGAAAACAAGGAGACATTTGGAGAAGGAAATAAAGTTCAGGGTGAAGAATTAGAAACATTGTGTTTTGCTGACAACAGTAATTCTGTCAGAGACAGCAAAGGACCTGGAAGAGCAGTTGAACGGCATGGACAGTGTGCTGTAAGGTGCATATATAATGAACATTAACAAGAGCAAAACTAGGGTAACGGAGTGCAGTCTAAGAGAACCAGGTGATGCTGAAGGAATTAGATTAGGTAATGAAACAATACAGGAAGTAGATCAGTTTTGTTACTTGGGGAGTAAAATAACAAATGATGGTCGCAATACAGAGGATATAAAATGCAGAATGGCAATGGGTAGAAAAGTTTTCTTGAAAAAAAAAAAAGAAATTTGTCAACATCATATATTGATTTAAGCCTAAGGAAGTCCTTTCTGAAGGCATTTGTGTGGAGTGTTGCCGTTTATGGGAGTGAAACATGGACGATTAACAGCGTGGACAGGAAGAGGATAGATGCGTTTGAAATGTGGTACTACAGAATAATGCTGAAGATAAGGTGCATTGTTTAATTAGTGAGGAGGTACTGAACAGAATTGGGAAGAAAAGGAATTTCTGGCATACCTTGACTAAAAGAAGGGATCGATTGGTGGGACACTTTTTTAGATATCAAGGAATTGTGAATTTAGTGTTGGAGGGAAATGTGTGGGTAAAAACCACAGAGGAAGACCAAGAGATGGATACAGTAAGCAGATTCTGTTAGATGTAGGTTGGCGTTCTTATGCGGAGTTAAAGAGGCTTGCTCAGGATAGGATATTGTAAAGAGCTGCATCAAACCAGTCTCCGGACTGAAGACCACAACAACAACTCCTAGTGTTGGTTTGGGATTATAGTTGAAACCTTTTGACAAAAGAGAGAGTTCATCATCTGTAAGATTTACATTTTATCAAAGAACTAGTGTTCACTGGGCACGATACTTTTCTCACTTTTCCTTACTCCTGTCAGGCATAACATTTTCTTACGATGCTTTGCAGTTATTTTTGCTCTGCAGCATCTACTATATCGTGAATAAATGAACATATGCTGTCATACTCTACAGGAGACAATGTTTTAGCTATTTTTAAAGTGCAATAAGATCAATCTTCATTTTTATATATCCTTATTCTTGTACAGCTTTCTGATTACTGCTTTTATCCACATAATGTCACTTTTACTGCATAGGCTGTTGCTTTTTTGTTCCTGATTTTTACTTTTGCATACCTTGGAATAATATTCTGATGGACGCAATCCTTGTTAAACTTAATTTTACAACAGTTTTTCATTACTTTTAATTTCAAATTCAATAAAGTTTAATTCTCTCACTGCCTGACTAGGCTTCATTTTTGACAGTAGTTGACATAATTGATTCGTGTGAATCAGCAACTGCAATAATATTTGAAACAATTTATTATGCTTTTTTTTTCAAACTTGTTTCAATTCTCTTTGATCATCTAAAACAAGATACAAAACTAAAAATGTAGTAACTGATATTTTTATAGTAATTTGATTGTGAAATAAATGTTTAATATAGTTTTTATGTAACTGAAGAGGTTTACCTAGTAGTTGCATGTACAACCCGTCTCCTCTGTGTTGTGACAAGTACTGTGCTTTAAGAGTGCATTAACAATTTTTATATACCATATTGAGGTAGAGTTAGTGGGAGGTACAGGTGAGGGAAGGGAGAAAATGGAGAGGTGGACCTTGTGGGGAAGGGGGGCAGCTGCTGCAAGAGTGATTGGAAGAGAGAAAAGAAGTAGGGTGTTTTTGAAGCGGGGGGTGGGGGGGGGGGAGAGTAGTAATGAGATTTAAGAAAGTAACTGAACTTGCAAAATACGTGTACATAAATGTATTTTCACTTTTGTTAGAATTTAGAAAGTGTGGATCAATTAGTAGGTTATACTGTTGAAACCATAAAAAACTGTGATAAAAATATAATGAGATAGATGATTTATCTGTGTGGAGTTGCTAGTCTCCCATCGGGCGCGTCCCCACGTGGCAGATTGGGGAACGTTCACCAGATATGGTGGACACGGGGGACATAAAATACCCAGGGCAGACCAAAACTAGCAAAAGAACAACTGCTGCCTTGTAGTTCGGATTTTGATCTCCAAAGGCTAAGGGAAGAAAACACTGATTAAAAATCACATGTCCTCCGGTAGGGGTTGGAGACAGGGCTGACAGCCTGCTCTGTAAAAAGCAATTGTTGCGAAACTTCTACAAAGTAAAGCGGGAAGGATGAAAGAAGAAGGACCTGACATGCCAAAGGACAATGAGGATGGAATAAAAGTAAATGGAGGGAAAATAAGGAAGAAGAGAAATACGAGGAGTAGATCAGATCTCTATATTGGTACTTGGAATGTGAAATCCCTATATCACCCTGGTGGCACAGCGGTAGGGACAGATGGCATTCCAGCAGAACTGATAAAGCAAGGAGGCAGAGAGCTGGAATTACTGGAATTAAACCTTCTGAAAATGGCCACCAGAATATGGGAAGAGGAGAAAATGCCCCAACAATGGAAAGAGGCTATAATATGTCCCATATATAAGAAAGGAAATCAGATGGAGTGTGGTAATTACAGAGGGATCACACTACTTAATCTGGGATATAAAATATTCTCTAATATACTATTCAACAGAATCCTCCCAATCACAAAGAGGGAGATGGGGCTGTTCCAATGAGGATTTCTCCCCGGGAAGTCGACTATAGATCAAACAATCACCTTAAGGCAAACCATGGAAAAAAACAAACAAATATGGGGTTGGCATGTATCACCTCTTTATAGATTTCAAAGCAGCTTATGATAGCATAAATAGAAATCAGTTATATCAAGCTCTAGATGAAGTGGGAATCCCGAGAAAGTTGGTAAGGCTGGTGGTGAGAATGACAATGAACGAAACACAAGGTAGTATAAGAATAGGAGAAATGACGTCCAACGCATTGAGTATTAAAATGGAGTGCAACAAGGGGATGCATTGGCATGTCTTCTCTTTAATGCCGCCCTGGAGAGGGTGATGAGAAATGCAAACCTTCTGAATAAGGGAACAATCTTCTATAAATCAGTGCAGATACTGGCCTATGCAGATGACATAGTTATAGTAGCAAGAAACTAAACAATAATGGAAAAAACATTTGTGGTTCTCAAACAGGCTACTAGGAACATGGGATTAATTATTAATGAATAGAAAACAAAATATATGGCAGCTGGAAAAGCACATAGAGAAAATATGTCAAATCCAATAATAATGGGCAATTATACATTCGAGAGAGTTGAACATTTCAATTATCTGAGCTCGACAGTTACCCATCTAAATGATACCTTCTATGAAATTAAGCAAAGATTAATAGTAGGGACTGATGACCCAGCAGTTTAGTCCCCTTTAAAAATCCAACACCAACACCAAGATTAATAGTAGCCAACAGAGCCTATTTTGCCCTAACAAGACTTCTATCTTCAAGGCTCCTGACTCGTACCACTAAATTAACTATCTGTAAATCACTTATATGACCAATGCTTACATATGTCTGTGAAACCTGGACATTAACAACTAAAGATAGTGAAATACTGGACGCATTTAAAAGAAAGGTACTCAGACGAATTATCGGCTCAATCTGTGAAAGAGGGAGATGGAGTAGGAGATACAACAGTGAGTTATATACCATATACGAAGACCAACCCATCAGAAGGATAGTGAAATCATCCAGATTGAGGTGGGCAGGCCACGTGGATCACATGAATGATACAGAAGTACCAAAAAGAGTATTACAAGGAAGGCCAGGAGGGCAGAGGACATGGTCGACCAAGAGCCAGATGGGAAGATCGAGTAATTGAAGATCTTAGGAAGACGGGCTATAGAAACTGGAGAGTTGGCAAAGGACAGAGAGAAATGGAAGGAAATTGTAGAAGAGCCCAAGGTTCATCATGAGCTGTAGAGCCAAGAAGAAGATAGATGATTTAAAAATTGTGTTATGTTTTAAAAAAGACTGGAGATTTAAAACAATGAAGTACAAAGTTATAAAGGTTATATTATAAAAGTGTAAATGTAAAAATTGTATAAAATTCCAGTTTCTAATAGTTGAAAAATTAAAATATGTGTAGTTTGTGTGGTATGGAAATTAAGTGTTCTTGCTTCAACTTGATGGTGTTATGTGGCACACAGTTTCTCCCATTTGTATGGAAAAAGTCTGCAGACCATCCACCTGCTAGGACAGTCTGTAAGCCGATGAGCTGCCACTGTGACTTTTCAGTGAGTGGGGCCACCACTCAGAGGTGTGTTGTGTCGAGTTGGTTGATTCAGTGTATTATCGGGATCTTGCAACTGCTGTGTAAATATATCCATTTTTTTCCAGTGTTTTCACTGAATTTGATTACTTGTCTTATTCTGAGACCAAAAGACCTCTCATCTATCATTATGTGTAATAAACATAATATTAATTGCGAAAGCTTGCGTTTGTGTGTGTGTGTGTGTGTGTGTGTGTGTGTGTGTGTGTGTATTCATTTATTTATTTGTGGGTGTACTTGTGTCTGTATGAATGTGTGTGCATTTGTTTACCCTCCATTTTTCCCCCGAGGTAAGTCTTTCCTCTCCTGGGATTGGAATGGCTCCTTACCCCCTTCCTTAAAACCCTCATCATTTCCTTTTCCCTCTCCTTCCCTTCTGACTGAAGAAGCAACTGGGTTGCGAAAGCTTGCATTTGTGTGTGTGTGTATTCATTTATTTATTTGTGATGCTGTTACACCTGTGCTCCTTCGCCTGGTGAGTAATCTTCGTCTATTTTTTATATTTAATTTTTCCTGCTAGGAATTTTTCGTCTTAATATTCGAAACATAATATTTCATTTCAATGCTTCCCTCCTTGTGCACCAATTTCAGTGTTCCTCTATGTAAATAATTTACTGCTGTGCAAGTGTGTCCCAGGCAGCTGCCAATACTGGACTCCCCAATGGCCACTGGCGTTTCAGAATAAACAAATGACTACTGCACTACAGACTGCACCAATCTAGACTTTCCACATTACTGCGTACATCTTACCTAGGTGACAAGTTCATACTCATGCCCGAAGCAGAGTAATAGACATGTATTCCAAATGGGGCGTTTGTATAACATGATATGTGATGAAAATACCTCCATAAGTGTTGGTGATCTTGGTTTGAATTATGTATTCAGTACTGGTAAGTATAGCAAAGTACTTTTAGCTCACTTACTTTGTCAGCAGCGTCTCCTAAATGCTGCAGGTCTTTGGTAATAAATTTTCTGCCAAGATGTAACCTTCTTAGTGATAAAAGTGCTCATGGTATAGTGTTTTGGCTAACTGTATTCTTCTCCATGATCTGAGAACTTCTATGTATAATTGCAAAGATTTGTATTGGTTCCTGTTGAGTGTCTGCCACCAGACGTCTGCAGGTCATGCCATACAAACATAATCTAGGTGAGGGTGCAGTTGTGTATGGTTAATATGTGAACATACGTGATTCGTATCCCATGTGTTTCCCTTTATGGGACAAAAATAAAAATGCTATATTCTTTCCTTTGTAAGAGAAACCAATATAAACCTTAAATGAAGTGTTTAACTCCAGATTCACACAATAATGCAAATACATCAATTTGTAATCCAGTGTTGTTAAGTCAATGTTTTGGTAAGAACTAATTAAACTGAGGAGACAGAATATGAATCATTAACATCATTACTGATAAATACATTATTATATTAGAATATTTTTTTGGAAAAATTCATGAAACAAACTGTAAACTAATCAGACTTTTATTATTAAAAAAATTAGTACAATCAATATTATTATAACTGATGTTAGCATACACTGTTAAATTGAAATTTATGTTCCTAAGTAATTAATACAACCTCCAAAATATTGTGAATAGTAAAATTTTGCAATGCTGTCTGTAAATTTTCAATTTTATAAGATCAATAAGGTGCACTGAAAGAAGCCAATGGCATCAGAGTTTTGATAGGATTTGCAGTGAGAAACATAGCAGTTGTCATTGATTTTAGTACAATGAACCTCATCCAAGGAAACACTGTGTGAGAAGTTTGATTATTGGCATGCCTGACCCTATTTACGCATTTTAAACAATTATTGGATCCAACATGACTGAAATGGACTTTGGCAGCAGTGAGCTAATCTGAGCAAAATTAAGTACTTCCAAGTTAAACCCAAGCCAATTAACTTTTTTGGCATAACTTCTCGCCATGTAGTACCTACAGTCTTAAAACATATTACTGGCAAAACTGAAAAACATATTTTTCCCTGGGAAATGTCGATGAAACTCTTTGGGCAAGGATTATGATCATGATGATTGTATGGCATTTAGTGGTTTGGAAATTTCCAACTGGGGTTCGGACACCTTGTTACCAGCCTTTTTAGTTGACGCCATTTTGGCAACTTGTGTGTTTATAATGAGGACAACAAACATTACCCATTCTCCTGCTTGGAATCGTAACTGGGCCCATTGCATGGTAGTCAGCTTTGCAGTTGATTGAGCTATGAAGGCAGACTGGGCAAGGCTAGCAACTCTGAACTGCTGTCCACTAAAATATCATGTGACTAACTGGGCACTATTCACAGGATTTATGGAATGTATTTTTTTTTTTACCTTTAATGTATATACCCTACAAAACTCTGTTTGTTTGGATAAATGCAAAGTACTATACCATATTAGCATGTTATAACACCACTAGCTGGTCACATTGATTTAATCACTTTCATTACTTGGGTCTTCTAATAAACTAAATTAATTATTGAAAGTCGTAATGTTAGACAACAATGTGTTTGTTTATGAAAGTAATAACTAACTGAGGTCTTCTGTAATGTATTGATCTTAATGTAATACTTTGATGACCATAAAACTGCATAATTCCCTTAATTTAACCATACTACTGCTATGATTGTAAACTACTTTTTAACATCTAAAAATTCAACTATAGTGTACAAGGAGTTGCCATTCAGAAATTCTTTTAATTTATTTTTAAATGGTATTTGCCTATCTGTCTGGCTTTTTTTGAAGCTGTTTGATAGGTGCCAAAGACTTTTGTGGCAGCTTAATTCACCCCTTTCTGTGCCAAAGCCAGATTTAACCTTGAATAGTGAAGATCATGCTTTCTCCCAGTGTTGTAGTTATGTACACTGCTATAGCTTTTGAATTCGGTGGGTTGGTAATAACAAATTTCATAAGTGAATATATATACTGTGAAGATCCCTAGCTCTTTAAATAAGTGTCTGCAGGATGATCTTGGATGGGATCCAGCAATTATTCTGATTACACACTTCTGTGCAATGAATACTTTTTTACTCAATGATGAAGTACCCTAGAAAATGATGCCATACGAAAGCAGAGAATGAAAATAGGCATAGTAAGCTAATTTACTGAGATGTATATCACCAAAATTTGCAGTTACCCTAATAGCATAAGTAGCTGAACTCAAACGTTTCAGCAGCAGTTCTTCAATGTGTGGTTTTTTTCTTTTTCTTTTCTTTTTTTTCTTAGTTCAACCCCTCATCAATGCATACACCTAAAATTTTGAATATTCTACCTTTGCTACAGATTTCTGACAAAAGTCTATATTTATTCATCGTGTGATTCCATTTACTGTATGTACTGTGTTTTATCAAAATTTAATGATAGTCCTTTTTCTGAGAACCACTTAATGATTTTCTGAAAGATGTCATTTACAATTTCTTCAGTTAGTTCTTGTCTGTCAGGTGTGATAACTATACTTGTATCATCAGCCAAAAGGAACCAACTCTGCATCTTCATGGATATAGAATGGCAAGTCATTAATATATAATAAGAACAGTGTATATATATGCACGAATTGGCATGAACGCAATCAGTAATAAGTTTGTCTTAGTCAGTATTAAGTCAGTCTTAAAGATGTACAGAATACAATCAGTCTTACTTCAGTCAATTATATGAAATCATCCTGTCAACTTCTTTTTGTGTGCTTCACCAAGAATGAAAATAAATGTGCATAAAATGAAGTGTGTCATATTTTAATTTCTAAAGATGTAAAGAACCTGCCGTCCTGTTTCTTTCATTATGCACATTTGCAGGCGAGCTATTAAATCTACGAGATCTACCACTGAACGACTGAGACAATAAGGTGATGTATACAAAATGTGATTTTAGTGTAGTATAAAACGATTATAGGATTCATAATATTTTTATATCCTCCTCTTCTAAAAGCCCCATTATTATTTTTCTTACAGAAATTAGAACAATGTCTTGATTCCCTTTTATTGGTAACAGCACATAGATAATGACATAGTTCTGAAAACCTATCTTGAAACGATAAATTGCACATGTTTTGTGCCTCGCTTTGGAACATTTCCAAGGCTCTGCAGCTTCTTTTGACAGTAAACCGACCATGTTTAATCCCTGAAAGCTACCTGAAGTTCACACCTTATTTTGCAAGATTAGACTGAAATATAAATTCGTAGTCTTTGGGACCAAAAGTATATTATAATACATGTCTGAACTGTTCCTAGTTTATATTAACAATGTCAATAATTTTGTTGTGTTTTTTTTTTCCTTCTTTTCATGGAATACTAATTTCTTGCTTATTCATGGTGCAGCAAAGAGAAGTTGTTCCACCACTGTGCTCTTATTATATTCTCCAAATCTTCCGACATCCAGGAACCTGCACAAACACAAGGTTCTGCAGGCAAATTTTTTTTTAACTCAAATATACATAAAGTAATATCAATAAGGGGGAATAAATAAAGGGATCTTATTTATCTTTCTTGACCCATCACAGAGAAACATTTAGTGTAATATGTTACACTAGAGTGTCACGCCTCTTGTGTATCCAAATAATGACACTTCATATTTTAATAACTCTCAGAAACACATCTATCATTATTGTCCTTTTACTCTTCAAAAATAAACTCCCTAATATCCTCCTCATTAATGCTGGGCAAATCGTTACCATTAATTTCATGTTTACTGATCACACTTCTTTTGCCATTGTTCTTCAGTTTCAGGAGGCCACATACTCCATACCTCATTCCTTAAATTGTGTCTTTCCTTGAATATACATCAGAAACTTCCTATTATTCTTTTTTAAAAATAATTCTGGAAGGTCAGTTTTAAACGCTGCTCAAAAGGAGGTGCTGCTTCATGTGCTGTGAGTAGAGTAAGTTAAACAATTCCGCTGCATGGAGAGCCTTGGCAGTGGTGGCAATTATCTTTGGAACAAAGAAGCTGAATTAAAGTTTGTGTTGTGGAGGGAAATCGTACATAGACTATTCCAAGGCGCCTTAATCGTTAGTGGTGTGGTAGTCTAAGGGTTAAGACGTCTGCCTAGTAAGCATGGAGGTCCGGGTTCGATTCCCGGCCGCCCCACAAATTTTAATTCAATGCTTCACATCTATCAATAATTAAACAATTATATTACCATCTCTTGCCTTCAAAATGATGTAACTTGGCTGAAGTTAACTGGGTTCAACAAGAGTGTACTCCTCAGTTCCTGCTTCCAAATGAGTTCATCTGATCACAGATACCTTAGTTTAACGAGATGACTGCCAGAGCCGTTTGTTGTGGCCACCGCTGGCCACATGGCAGCCAGCGTTTTAGCTCCCTTTTGTGAGTAAAATTGTCATTACAATTGTATTTATGGGCAGGCTGTTGCTAGTGGCATCCATGGCCCCTAACCCATCCAGAATGAACACACATCACATTTACCTGACTATGCTGTTGCTATGGTGACTGCTGCTTTCGTGGACTGCTTTGCTATTGTAAATTTTCTGCCTTATTAAGATATCACAGGTAGTTTGCATAAGCATCATGTGGAGCTGGTTATGTAGCTTACTACATGGCACAAAGGGCAATTCACAGCGCTGTTCTGTCACAGTGTGGTACCTTGATGTCATAGTGCATTTACACTGTCCATCTCATCATGTTTTGCTAAGCCCACTACCAAACAGTGAAACTGAGGTTATGAATTACCATCCATGATAAAAAATATTAGAATTGATGAGCTAACAATGATAAAGTTTTGAATGAAATTGGACTCCATCAGATTCTGTTATTACCCAGGAAGCATTTAGTTTTCAAAGTCAATGAGGAACAGCAGTCAGTTGCTAAAAATATGTTCTACTGCTGATGTCAACTAATACATAGTTATTAGCAGTGTCAAAACATTGCATATATCCACGAATGTACATGAATTTCAGGATACAGAATTATGAACATTAAGTGATCCTTTACATGGTATATGCAGCTTTGTAATGTACCATGCAAAAGATCACATTCAGAATACTGTATCCTGAACTGTTTGTACATATGTTAATACAGTATATGCAAAATTTTGTCACTGATGATGACTACGTAATAGTTGACATCCACATGTTGTTGTTTTTGTTGTTGTTGTGGTCTTCAGCCCGCAAGCTGATTTGATGCAGCTCTCCAGACTATTCTGTCCTGTGCAAGCCTCTTCATTTGAGAATAAGAATGGTAACCTACATCCTACTGAATCTGCTTACTGTGTTCATACCTCGGTCTCCCTCTATGATTTTTACCCTACACACTTCCTTCTAATGCTAAGTTGATGGTTCCTTCAGGTCTCAGAATGTGTCCCACCAACCTCCCTCTTCTCTTAGTCATAATATGCCAGAAATTCCTATTCTTCCCAATTCTCTTGAGCAACTCCTCATTAGTTAAGTCATCTACCACTATAATCTTCATCATTTGTCTGTAGCAACACATTTCGGAAGCTTCTATCATCTTTTTGTCTGAACTTGTTCTCCAAATTTCACTGCAACACTCCAGACAAATGCTTTTAGAAAGGACTACCTAAAAATTTATATGTCAACAAATTTTGCTTATTCAGAAACACTTTTCTTCCCATAGCCATTCTGCATTTTATATCATTTTTATTTTGGCCATCAGAAGTTATTTGCTACCCAAATAACAAAACTCATCTACTTCTTTATTGTCTCATTACCTAATCTAATTCCTTCAGCATTGCCTGAATTTCTGACACTACATTCCATTACTGTTATTAATGTTCATCTTATACACTACTTTCAAAACACTGTCCATTCCGTTCAATTGCTCTTTCAGGTCCTTTGCTGTCTCCGAATGAATTACTATGTCATTGGGAAACTGCAAAGTTTTTTATTTCTTTTCCCTGAACTTTAATACACTCTCCAAATTTTTTCTTGCATTCCTTCACAGCTCACTCAGTGTACAGATTGAACAACATTGGAGAAAGGCTACAACCCTGTCTTATTCCCTTCGCAACTACTTCAACCCTTTCATGCCCTTCAACTCTAACAACTGCAGTCTGATTTTTGTACAAGATGAATATAACTCTTCACTCCCTATATTTTCCCCATGCTACCTTCAGAATTGGAAAGAGTGTATTCCAATCAACATTGTTAAAAACTTCTTCTAGATCTACAAATGCTATGAATGTAGGTTTGCATTTCCTTAACATATCTTCTAAGGTAAGTCGTCATGTTTTGCCTTCTGTGTTCCTGCATTCCTGATAAATACAAACTGAACTTCACCAAGGTCGGATTCCACCATTTTTCCATTTGTCTGTAAATAATTCATATTATTATTTTATATTTTATAAGCATAACTTATTAAGCTGATAGTTCTGTAATTTCACATTTGTCTGTGTGTGCTTTCTTTGGAACTGGAATTAGTATATTCTTCTAGACATTGGAGAGTATTTCCCCTGTCTCATACATCTTGCATACCAAGTGGAACAATTTCTTCATAACTCGCTCCCCTAACTGGCACAGCAGTTCAGAAGGAATATCTACTCCAGGGGCCTTGTTTTAGTTCAAATCTTTAAGTGATTTGTAAAAATTCTTCTAATAGTATTGTATTTCCTATCTCATTTTCCTCTAATTTGTATTCCATTTCTAGAATACTGCCTTCAAGTTTATTTCCTTTCTATATGCCCTCTATATACTCCTTCCATCTTTGAGCTTTCCCTTCTTTGCAGAGTACTGGTTTTCCATCTGAGTTCTTGATATTCATACAGCTACTTTTCTTGTGTCCAAATGGGTCTTATTTTATTTGTAGGCAGTATCTACCTTCCTCCTAGTTACACATTCTTCTAAGCTCTTTTTCAACTCACCACAAAGATGTGGCGACAAGCTGAGACAGGCAGATACAAAAGACACACACATACAAAACTTTCAGCTATCGGCCATGGCCTTCTTCAGAAAATATAACATTCATGCAATACACAGGCACACAACACAGCATACAACCATCACCTCCGGCTGCTGCACTTTGAATCACGCTCTGTGGCGTGTAAATAGGGGAGGGCAGGGGAGGGGAAGGGAAAGCAAATAGGATGGTTGCGTCATGGCGGTGGGGATGGGTACAGCACGGCCTAGATGGGAATAATGAGATGCAGCTTAGGAATGGAGTGGGGAGGCGGGTGAGGGGAGAAAAATAAAATAAGATAAGAAAATAAAGTAAACAAAATAAATATAGATATATACGTAAAAAATAGATGAAGTACACTTACCAGGCGAAAGGGCACAGGCAGTAATAGCAACAAATAAACACACAGACACACACACACACACAAAAATGCTAGCTTTCGCAGCCTAGCTGCTTCATCAGGCAGAAGGGAAGGAGAGGGAAAAGGAAATGATGAGGGTTTTAAGGAAGGGGGTAAGGAGCCATTCCAATCCCGGGACAGGAAAGACTTACCTTGGGGGAAAAAATGGAAGGTAAATAAATGCACATACACCCACACATTTACACAGACACAAGTACACTTAGGCAGACATACTGTAGAACTGTAGAAAGCAAAGAAGTTAGAAGTCAGACAGAGATGCCACTTGATGCAGAGGCTCTGTCCAGAGAACCAAGGCAAAGATGTTAAGATGGTGGGTGGGAATTCGAATTTAGCGGAGGTTAAGACCAGGTGGGCAACGGGAAGAGAGAATATGCTGAAGGGCTAGTTCCCATCTCCGGAGTTCTGAAGGATTGGTGTCAGTGGGAAGTATCCAGAAAACCCAGACGGTGTAGCACTGTGCCAAGATGTGCTGGCCATGCACCAAGGCATGTTTAGTCACAGGGTGATCCTCGTTACCAACAAACACTGTCTGCCTGTGTCCATTCATGCGAATGGACAGTTTGTTGCTGGTCATTCCCACATAGAACGCTTCACAGTGCAGGCATGTCAGTTGGTAGATCACGTGGGTACTATCGCAAGTGGCTCTGCCTTTGATCGTGTACACCTTCCGGGTTACGGGACTGGAGTAAGTGGTGGTGGAAGGGTGCATAGGGCAGGTTTTACAACGGGGGCGGTTACAAGGGTAGGAGCCAGAAGGTAGGGAAGGTGGTTTGGGGATTTCATAGGGGTGGACTAGGAGGTTACGGAGGTTAGGTGGGCGGCGGAAAGACACTCTCGGTGGAGTAGGAAGGATGTCATGAAGGATGGATCTCATTTCGGGGCAGGATTTTAGGAAGTCGTATCCTTGCTGGAGAGCCACATTCAGAGTCCGCTCCAGTCCCGGAAAGTATCCGGTGACAAGAGGGGCACTTCTGGGGTTTTGTGGAAGGTTCTTAAATTGGGGAGATGAGGAAGTGGCTCTGGCAATTTGCTTCTGTACCAGGCCAGGAGGATAGCTGCGGGATGTGAAGGCTGTTATCAGGTTGTTGGTGTATTGGTTCAGGGATTCAGGACTGGAGCAGACTCGTTTGCCACGAAGACCTAAGCTGTAGGGAAGGGAACGTTTGATGTGGAAAGGATGGCAGCTGTCATAATGCAGGTACTGTTGTTTATTGGTAGGTTTGATGTGGACGGATGTGTGTAGTTGGCCGTTGGATAGATGGAGGTCAACATCGAGGAAAGTGGCATGGGATTTGGAATAGGACCAGGTGAATTTGATGGGACCAAAGGAGTTGAGGTTGGAGAGGAAATTCTGGAGTTCTTCTTCACTGTGAGTCCAGATCATGAAGATGTCGTCAATGAATCTATACCAAACTTTGGGTTGACAGGCTTGGGTGTCCAGGAAGGCTTCCTCTAAGCGTCCCATAAATAAGTTCGCGTACGAGGGGGCCATCCTGGTCCCCATGGCTGTTCCCTTTAGTTGTTGGTATGTCCGGCCCTCAAAAGTGAAGAAGTTGTGGGTTAGGATGAAGCTGACTAGGGTATTAAGGAAAGAGGTTTTAGGTAAGGAAGTGGGTGGTCGGCGTGAAAGGAAATATTCCATCGCAGCGAGGCCCTGGGCATGTGGGATATTAGTGTATAAGGAAGTGGCATCGATGGTTACAAGGATGGTTTCAGGAGGTAACAGGCTGGGTAAGGATTTCAGGCGATCAAGGAAGTGGTTGGTGTCTTTGATGAAGGATGGGAGACTGCACATGATGGGTTGAAGGTGTTGGTCTATGTAGGCAGAGATTCGTTCTGTTGGGGCTTGGTAACCGGCCACAATGGGGCGGCCGGGATGATTGGGTTTGTGAATCTTGGGAAGTAGGTAGAAGGTGGGGGTGCGGGGTGTCGGTGGAGTCATGAGGTTAATGGAGTCAGGTGAAAGGTTTTGTAGGGGGCCTAAGGTTTTGAGGATTCCTTGAAGCTCTGCCTGGACATCAGGAATGGGATCGCCTTGAAAAACTTTATATAGATATAAATATAAAATAAAAAAATAAAATAAAATGTGCGTACACACACACACATTCATGCACCATTCAAAATAAAATAGGAGAGGTTTATGATAGAGAGGTAGCAACTGTAAGGTAAGGAAAAAAGGGAAGTTATCGTAGGTTGAGGCCGGGATGATTTCGGAATCGGAGAATGTATTATGGGGACAACTCGCAAATGTGCAGTTCAGAAAAAACTGGTAGTGGATGGGAGGATTAAGCAGCCATTGAAATCAAGCATGTGCTCTGCTGAATGCTGTGCCACAGGGTGGTTTATCTTGTTTTTTGCCACAATTTTGCAGTGGTCATTCATCCTAATGAGCAGCTGGTTAGTGGTCATGCCAATATAGAAAGCTGCACAGTGATTGCAGCACAGTTGGTAAATTAAATGGCTGCTTTCACAGGTGGCCTGGCCTCTCATACGGTAGGATAAGCCTGTGACAGGACTGGAACAGGAAGTGCTGGGTGGGTGGATTCGACAGGTCTTGCAGTGGGGTCTTCCACAAGGATATGATCCCTGTGGCAGTGGGCTGGGTTTCAGGGTGGCAGAAGGATGAACCGGATGTTGTGGAGGTTGGGAGGGAGATGGAACACCTCTTTAGGAGGGGTGGGAAGGATCTTGGGCAGGATGTCTCTCATTTCTGGGCACAAGGATAGAAAATCAAAACCTTGGTGAAGGATGCAATTTTCCATTATTATATTCTTCTAAGGTCTTGCATTTGTCCTCAAGCCACTCCTGCTTAGCCAATCTGCACTTCCTGTCAATCTCATTTTTAGCTGCCTGTACTTTCTTTTGCCTGCTTCACTTGCTGCATTTTTATATTTTCTCCTGTCATCAATTAAGTTCATTATCTCCTGTGTTATACAGGGATTTCTATTAGGCCGTGTCCTTCTGTCTTTAGGTAGCCTTCACTACCTTGCCTCAGAGCTACCCATTCTTCTTCTGCTGTATTACTTTTCCCAGTTTCAGCCAGTCCTTGCCTAATGCTCCTTCTAAAACTTTCAACCACCTCTGGCTCCTTCATTTGTACAGGTTCCATCTCCTTAATTTTCTACCTTTTTGTATTCTCTTAAGTATAATCTACAGTTCATAAACAATAAATTGTGGTCAGAGTCTATGTCCACCCCTGGATATATGTTAAGGTTTAAAACCTGATTTCTAAACCTACACCTTACCCTTATAAAGTCAGTGTGGTAGCTGCCAGTGTCTCCTGGTCTCTTACTTGTATACAACCTTCTTTCATGATGATTAAACCAAGTGTTTGTAATGGTTAATTGTTCTCTACACAAAATTCTACCAGGAAATCTCCTCTTCCATTCCTTTTTCCCAGGTCATATTCACCTACTACATTTCCTTCTCTTCCCTGTCCTACAACATAGTTCAAGTCTCCTATCACAATCAAGTATTCCTCTCCCTTAACTGTCTGAATAATTTCTTGTATCTCCTCATACATTTCTTCGAGTTCATCATCGTTGGCAGAGCTAATTGTCATATAAACTTTTACTACTGTGGTCAGTGTTGGCTTTGTGTCTATCTTTGCTACGATAATGCATTCACTATCTGTTCATAGTAACTTATTCTCATTCCTGTTTTCTTATACATTATCGTACCTACTCCAGTATTACCACCAACTGATTTTGTATTTATAACCCTGTAGTCACCTGACCAGAAATCCTGTTCACCCTATCACCAAACTTCACTAATTCCCACCACATATAACGTTATTCTATCCATTTCTCTTTTCAAATTTTCTAACTTACCTACCCAATTAAGGGATAGAACACTCCACAATCCAATCTGTAGAATGTTTGATATGTTTCCATAGAATGCCTGTTTTGTTTTTCTTGATGATGACATCCTCCTGAGTAGTCCCTGCCCAGAGATCTGAACGAGAGACTATTTTACTTCTGGAATATTTTACCCCAAGAAGATGCCATCATCATACAGTAGAGCTTCATGTCCTTGGGAAGAGTAACAATTGTAGTTTCCATTGCTTTCAGCCATTCACAATAACTGCATGGCAAAACTGTTAGCTGATGTTACAATGCCAGCTCAGTAAATCATCCAGACTGTTGCTCCTGTAATTACAGAAAAGGCTGCTGTCCCTTTTCAGAAACCACACATTTGTATGGCCTCTCCACAGATATCCCTCTGCTGTGGTTGCACCTACAGTACAGCTATCTGTATCATTGAGATCTTTGCAATGACTGTGCGTCATGTGGGTGGGACATTTACAAAGATCTGCAATAAAATGGATTTTTAGTGGCCAACTACTGTCCAACATTGAATTTGAATTGTGAAATATTTTAATAGTCAAAGCAAAATGCTCATGATGTCTATTCTCGATCAAATTTTGGTGGTAATGTGTTGAGAAGAGAAAAAACATTGATATTCATTTGCTGTCAAAATTAAATACATGAAAGAAGATCAAAGAATACATTAAGTAAATAAATACAGCCTGTTTATCTTATTCATTCTGTTTCTTAATTTACATTATTTTATTTTTTATATAACTAATGATGTCTAAAACAAATGACATTATTATCCTTCCTTTTTTCCACTCAAATTGTTATCAAATGAAATGTTATGTCCTTATTTATATACAGCATGGACATCAGCTCTGCTGTGTTACTGGTACTGTATGTCCTAAACAGGTACAGCTCATAGTTAATGACTCCAAGGTAGAGCCCCCGAAATTCCTTTCTGAACAATGGATTATAGAATTTGAATTATCAAAACGTATTTTAAATATTTTCCACGTGAATTTATGTAATACTAATCAACTTTTTTGAACTGTTGAAATCAACTAATATTTTTAAACAGGTAGAGTTGAGCAAACACAAAGTCACAAAAAATCAGTTGCTATGAGAGAATTTTGTGATGTTAATAGACCGTGGTTCCATAAAACCTTTCCTCCCCTGGAGAAACCTTGACATGATACAATAGTCTATTGACAGCCTTTGTGAATGCCACTAATGAAATATATTGTGCACTGTTTTGACATGAAGTGATGTTAAGTATGCAACGACTGTGAATTTTCCTTGAGGCAGGAGACACTAAAACTGACAAATTATTATGTTATCTATGTCCACTTGGTTTACATAGAAAGCCATTAATAAACCACACCTAAACTGACAAAATGCTGCATTAATTATTTATTTCTGTGGGGCTTCTACACCTTATGTCAGACGAAATTTGGATTGTTTTCTTGTACATGGGGCTGATGATGGAGAATTGTACTGCTGAAGAATGTTGTCAGAAATAAACATTATGATCTGAAATCTGAACTGAAGGTTTTCTTTAATTGTTAAATATAAAATAACTGTCTGGTTTGTTGCACGGGACAGGGAACCACCATGGACTGCAGTGCAGTCGTGTGTCACTGCAGGATGTGGCAGGAAGAAATGTCATTGCTGTTGTGGGTTCCTCGATGAAATTCAATTTAGTTCAGTCAATGCCTTATGATTAAAATAACTTAGTGAATTATTTTTAAATCACATTACCAAATAAATAATATAACTCTTGGTGTTTGTAAATGGCTAAGAGATCAGTTTATTTTTTTACTGAGAGGATTGGTCATTTTACCCAATATTAGTGTTACATGTGTCTCTTTGTCAAGTACAAAATATAAAAATGGATGTGTTGCATAAAATCTCTCAACTGGTCCATAGGCAGTTACTTCACCTGTGAAAACAAAGAAAACACTTTTACATTTTCATGCTTTAGATGATATTAAAACATAAAATATCCTATGACATGATTTGTTTAGTTAAGTATTAAATATATTTATTTTATGAAAAAAACACTCCAGAAAATAATTACGATCTTTGTTACTGTCTTCATTTTAATGAAATTTTAAAATTTATCAGAACACTTTTCAGTGTAAGTGCAGTAATGGAAATTATGCTTTGTTGTGAATTTTATCATCAGACTCTTAGTAACAGAGACATTTTAATGTCATTTTCAAATAAAGAAAGAAAATTATGTATATAATGGTGCATCAAAGTATTACAGTAGGAGAGTAGTTGATATCAAAATCCTCAAAGTTGTCCAGCTGGGAAATATCACTATTTCTACTTAAGTTTTTAAATTATAGAAGGAAACTTTCCTGGTGGGAAAAATATGTATAAAAAATAGAGATCATTCAACTTACCCAAAGCACAGGCTCATTGACAGATACAAAAATACAAATAAAAACACACACATACACAAAGATTCAAGCTTTCGCAACTGTTGGCCACTTTGTCAATAAAAGAGGCTGGAAGGAGGGAAAAAAAAGGGAAGGATGCGGGTTTTAAGGGAGTGGCTGAGGAGTCATTCCGATCCCGGGAGACTCCTGATCCACTCCATTAAAACCCGCATCCCTTCCTTTTTCCCCTCCTTCCTTCCTTTTTTCCTGATGAAGTGGCCAATGGTTGTGAAAGCTTGAATCTTTGTGTATGTGTGTGTTTTTATTTGTGTTTTTGTATCTATCAATGAGCCTGTGCTTTGAGTAAATTAAACGCTCTCTATTTTTTATACATAAGTTTTTCAATTATGTGATACTGTGTAAATATGACTATAGTGATTGTATAAGCATAAAAGACAGCCATGAGAAATGACTGATGATAGGGCAATTCAGAACAAACAAATCAGTATGGACAATCAAGTGTTCTAAGAAACATAAGTAATTTCATTTAAAGAAATCAATGAAGCAGTGTTGAGACTTGAGCAAGTAAAGGACTTGAATGACTGGTAATAGATATCTGATAAAAAGCAGAAGTTCAAAAATTACTGAAGAGTCCCGTATGCAAGTTTACAGAAGTGTGTTCGTAAGGATGTAGTAGATACAGTTAGATACACTAATTTCCTCATGGTGAAAGATCCATCATTTTACTGTCTCAAATCTTAAATAACTATGAGGATGAAACGTGGACAAAATTACAAAAACCAAAGGAAAATACAACCTGCCAGACACAACAAACTGAACCAGCTAAATATTACACTGAATATTGCCAACAGTTAAAATTGATAATGATATTTCAACTTTGCTTAGTGTCTGCTGGTGTTACTTGCAACTAAGATACATATAAATTAAAGGTCAATAATAAAAATTAATATTTTTTTACAAACAAAAAAATGCATCCAAGTTCTCATACATTATTTGAGCCTACGTCTGTTTGAGTTGAAACGTTGTCCATAGATTTGTTCAGCGGGTTTTTCAGGAGAAGTATTATAACATTTTTTTAACATCACTGGCTAGTATTGCAAAATATCAGTTATCCTTCTCTAATGTTTCTCTTCCTTAAAAGTAACTTTTGAAATAACTACTACTTTCAGTACATAGTAGGTCATAAACAACCACAAGAATCTGAAAGAAGAACTAAATATTCAGCTGTGGTCATATTTTACATTGGAATGTGGTGCAAGACTTTTGGGAAGGAAGGAAGTGTAGGGTTTATCATCCCATTGACATTGTGGCCAGAGAGAGAGAGAGAGAGAGAGAGCACAAGTTCCGTGTTTGGTAAGGATGAAGAAGGAAAGTGATCTTGCCATTTCATAGTCAAGGGTAAAAGAAATGTCATGTATTCTGTATGAACTTTCTGAAATGACCAGAGTACCTGCAGCATTTAAAATGTAACTATAAATACAGTATTGCTCAATAAAGTAAGACATGATACTTACTATTTTGTGTATCCATATAGTTCCTGATGTTGACTTTGATGGTTTGTTCAATGTTTCTCACATAAAGTTCTGGATCATCACTCATACCAGTAAGATTTGCTCTTTTTGGATCAAAAATGTCCCAGATGCCCAACTGAAATAATCAATTGAAAACCAAGTTTAATTACTGTGATGAATTATGTGCAACAAAAAACTTCATAGCTCAACAAAGTGTGTTCTTGAGACACTTATACTTTCTAACAAGCAAACCGGGCAATGCTTTGCAATTGCCAACATGTATGGCAATCTCATACACAACCTAATCTCCTTCTTCCCTCTCCCTCTATTTGTCAATTTCCTCCTACCTTCTATCTACCTCTGCCTTCATCGTCTCCTCCTCCTCCATCCATCTCTCTTGTTTCTGTACATCTCTTTCTCCCCTCCTTCTGATGTAAACAGTGGCTCATCTAATTCACAATAGCATTTCCTAAATTATGTATTCCTTCAAATCTTCCATTAATCCAAACTATTCTCTCTATGCCCACAAACTCCTCCTCCATTTCTCTGCCATCTCCTTCTGTCCTGTTCTCTATACATCTCGCTCTCTGTCTTATCCTACCCACCACCTGTGAAAAATTACATATAGTTATCAACTTTCATGGTGAGTGATAAATGGTGTTGAAGCCTATTGCAAGTTACCCTCTACTGTGCACCATACAGAGTCATAACAGATCACACTTGAGAATTTATCTCTAAATGCTGTCTATGATCACATACTTTGATTGCATTGCATAAACCCCAGCTAATATTACGACGCCTCAGTCAACCACGATCTGTATTCAATTTGTTTGCAACACACAAAACGACATCAATTCTATCTTTGCAATGCTCCAAAGATATGATCACCATCCACAAATATTCATCACTGATAACACGGTTAACACACTGAAATGTCGCTTTCAGTTGTTTTCTTCTTTCATGAATATCAATATTCAATGTAGAACTTATTGTTATGTTGTGTGTATGATGTCCGATGTTTCGACACTCCACTGGTTTAATTTTTTTCTGAATAAATAAACGATAAAAGGAAATCAAATCGACACCAAATTACTGCAAATTGACAAATTAAATCGATGCAACCTCAAAGATATGACCACCACCAATAACACTCTGAACTATCACTTCCAGTTGTATTGTTGTTCTTAAACTATCAGTATTCAATGCAGATCTTGTTATTGTTATGAAAATATACGACAGTGGTACTGAAAATATACGATCGTGGTACTGACAAACTAAACTTTACTTTTTTTTTTTTTTTTTTTTTATTTATTTATTTATTTTTTTTTTTTTTTAATGAAAATAGGGGACAGAGGAACTGTCAAACTGATAGTCACATTTCTGTTACTGAGATTTTCATACAAAAATAACAGCAAAAATTTATGAATTTTCAAAAATTATTCTTTCATACAAACCTTGTCCTGACAATTATGAACAAAGGAGCAACAAAATCAGCCAAATTTATCAAGCAATTCTGAAGTGATGATCTGGCATCAAAGTGTATTGCAAGGTTGGAATCAAAGTCTACTGCTAGGTACCCTCCACCATTTATCAAACAGTGGGTTGCGTAGCATAAAAACTTTCTCGGTGTAAAAGTACAGAATGCGTGTAATGTGATGATAATAAGTCAAACCAAATTTGTCGGCCCTATTGTCAGCTTTCATGAAAAGTGCAAACAAAATTATGATTTATGCACTTTATTCACGTTTTCCAACTCTCTCTTAGAGAGAGAGACTTGAGTTGTGGGTTTAAACTAATTCAAAAACACACTGAAATACACACTTTTAAGTTTTTCTCAAATTTTCCCATACATTACCTAAAAATATTCTTTCATACAAACCGTGTCCTGAGTACTATGAACACAACAAAAACTGATCAGCGAAATTGGTCAAGCTTTCTCAAGTGATGCACTTACCTAAATACAGCAACTGATTGTTATTAATATACATTCTTTATATTTAAAGAAAAAAGGTTGTGACTAAAAATAGTTAACTTAGCATAAGTATGGAAATAGCTGCCTTCAGAATGAAACTTTCACTCTGCAGTGGAGAGTGTGCTGATATGAAACTTCCTGGCAGATTAAAATTGTGTGCCGGAACTGGGACTCGAACGTGGGACCTTTGCCTTTTGCGGGCAAGCACTCTACCAATGAGCTATCCCGACATGACTCACAGTCCGTCCTCACAACTTCAATTTTTCCAGTACCTCACCTCCCACTTTCCAAACTTCACAGAAGTTCTCCTGTGAAACTTGCAAGACTAGCAGTCCTGGAAGAAAGGATATGTTGGAGACATGGCTTAGTCACAGCCCAAGGGATGTTTCCAGAAGGAAACTTTCACTCTGCAGCGGAGTGTGCACTGATATGAAACTTGGTGGCAGATTAAAATTGTGTGCCAGAACTAGGACTCAAACTTGGGACCTTTGCCTTTCGTGGGCAAGTGCCCTACCACTGAACTACCCTGACACGGCTCAGGGTCCGTCCTCACAACTTCAATTCTGCCAGTATCTCACCTCCCATTTTTGTTTCCCCATGATGAATTATCTTTCACAATCACGTCCTTATTGTTACCGAAACACAGTTTGTTTGACAGAGGAAAAATTAAAATATAGTGCAAGAGAAAAATATTAAAAACAATGGTAGAGTTTCATGTTTTTGAGATACAAAAATATTCCTCAAAATATATTTTATTGTAAAGCTGAGAAGAAAAGAAAACCAACTACTTTAATATACAGTAGGAAGGATAAAGAATAGTAACAAGAAATGACAAAAAATAATTAATTAACTAAATTACAATAAAATTAAAATTATTTTCACTTTGATCTTAAATGCATAATCAATATGTGCATTATGCAGTCAGCTGGTACTGTAAAGTTATTTTCAATGAATAATTTATCCAGAGACACACAAATGTCACTTCAGTTTACTTTGGTCAAAACTGCAGCTTGATTTTACAATGAAGCAAATTTCTCTTACAAATGGTGAACTGCGTATTGTCAATGTAAGTGTAGGCTTCCGCAGCCGTTGTCACAATAAATAAAATTTTTCTGGGTGTGAGGCCGCATTGCCAATCTTTAAAAATCTAACTGAGGTTCCAGCCACTATTGCAAGTGGCCTTCTTCTGGGTATTTGTCGGACTACTTAATGAGTGAAGGCTTGGCTCTTATATAAGATTTGCAAATGGTAGTAATGTTGGGACTTTTCCATGTACATACAGCTGCAGTTGTCTCCCATGTGCATGGGTGAGTTGCTTTGTGTGTGTTGTCATCTCATAGAGTTGCTACCTCTGTATCTGTCTGTATCGGTCTTCTCTATTCATGTTGGCAGGTGGCTCGCTTAGCTATTTTGATGGCTTCTCCAATCTTCCTTTTCACAGTAAACGGTTGTTTCGCCAGCACATGGACTTCATTAAAATATAGTTGTTTTCTCCACTCATCTTGATGTTCTGCCATTTTTGAACTGTTGTGCTGTCCAAGCCAGGTATATCTTTCATGTTCTGAAATTCTTGTCCTTATTGGTTGTCTGGTCTCAATACATATACCAAATCTCACTCACAACTGATTCCGTATAAACAAACATTATTTAATTTGTCTAGTGCATTTTTTGTGGAGCCAAGGACAACCTTCATCTTGACTGCTAGTGATACGAGGCTGTTGGAATCCGGCACAACGTTCTGTATTGTCCTCCTGAACCCACCGATTCCATATTCTGCTAACAGTCATTGATCGCGAGCAATATGAGCAGCAATGTTGCGATATGATAAACGCAATTGCGATAGGCTACAATTTGACCTTTATCAATGTCAGAAACATGATAGTACGCATTTCTCCTCCTTACACGAGGTGTCACAAAGTTTCACCAGGCAACGCCGGTCAACTGCTGTTTGTGTATGAGAAATCGGTTGGAAACTTTCCTCGTATCAGCACATTCTAGATGTCACCAGTGACGCCAACCTTGTGCAAATGCTCTGAAAAGCTAATCATTTGCATATCACAACATCTTCTTGCTGTCAGTTAAATTTCGCATTCGTAGCATGTCATCTTCGTGATGTAGCAATTTTAATGGTCAGGAGTGTAACTATAATAAACAGCTGATGGTTGACAATATTAATTTTTTAAAAATGTCTCGATTGTGTATTGATAACATCTAATTTGAAGAAATCATTTGCCATTGTAGACTGGAATACACTCTTTCAAATTCTGAAGTCAGCAGAGGTAAAATGTAGGGAAAGGAATGTTATTTATGACATGTATAGAAACCAGACAGAAGTTATAAGAGCTGAATGGCACCAAAGGGAAGCATTGGCTAGGAATGAAGTAAGACAGGGTTGTAGCTTTTCTCCAATCTTATTCAGTCTGCACATTGAACAAGCTGTGAAGGAAAGCAAGGAGAAGTTTGGAGAAGGAATTTAAATTCAGGGAGAAGAAATAAAAACTTTGCAGTAACTGAAGTTATTTTAAAGGACCTGGAAGAGCAATTGAGCAAAATGGACAGTCTTGAGGGGACCGTCTAAGATGAGTGTTAACAAGAGCAAAACAAAGGTAATGAGGTGTTCAAAAATGTTCAAATGTTTGTCAAGCTTATGGGACTTAACTACGGGGTCATCAGTCCCTAAACTTACAAACTACTTATCAACTACCTTATACTAAAGATGGCACAAATATCCATGCCCGAGGGGGGATTCGAACCCCCGACCGTAGTGGCCGTGCAGACCGTGACTGGAGCGCCTCAGTCTCCTCGGCCACCGCGGCCGGCTAATGAGGTGTAGTCAAATTCAATCATGCAATGCTGAGGGAACTAGATTAGGATACAAGACAATAAATATGGTAGATGAGTTTTGTTACTTGGGCAGTAAAATAACTTATAATGGTTGAAATACAGAAGATGTAAAATCTGGAATGCCAATGAGGAAAGGAATTTCTGAAGAAGGGAAACTTGTTAACATTGAATATTAATTTAGGTGTCAAGAAGTCTTTTTGAAGTTTTTCAAATGTGTAGCTACAGACGAATGCTGAAGATTAGATAAGTAGATCGCATAACTAATGAGGTACGTAACAGAATTGGGAAGAAAAGAAATTTTGGAGATATAAAGAGGGGATTGTTTGGTAGGACACATTCTGAGGCATCAAGAAATTGTCAGTTTAGTATTGGAGGGAAGTATAGAACATGATAATTGTAGAGAGAAACCAAGAGGCAAATACAGTAAGCAGGTTCAAATGGATGTGCACTGTATTTGTATTTGGAGATAAAGAAGCTTGTACAGGATAGAGTGGCTTGAAGACTGCACCAAACCAGTCTCCAGACTGAAGAGCACAACGACAACAACAACATCCGATAATATCTGATATAATGGCACTAACATTGTGATGGAATATAATGAAATTTGCCATTTGAAATTTTGAAACTCAAAAGTATAGAGTGGATAGCATCTAGGGGACAAGACTGGCTGCTCGTAGTGATCTGTAGAAGACAAAATTCTAGTACTGCAGTACTGATCTAACTATTCAGTTGTGAAACACACAGTACACTAAACAACAGACTTTCACTATATGGGCCATTTGTATACATCCTTCCAGCATAACTTTCTCCAAGCCATGCAGATGGTTAACTGCACCGTCTTCAAATCCTGTGCTCTCACATTCCAATTGAGCTAAACCTCCTCTAAACTGTTTCGACTGCCTCAGCACTGCTTTCTCCCATTACCTCCATCCCATCTCCTCCAGTGCAATCATTCTCTCTCTATGTATATAAATGTCCTTCTCTCCTTTCCTCTATATTCACCGTTCTTTTCTTCTCTCCTCCCTTACTGTGCTTCTCCTCCCCCTTCCATCATTTTACATCTTGTATGGCTGCATTTTTTTTATTTCCTCTTTCCTGCTATCTCTTCCCCACCATTAGTTCAGGCAACTGCTTTCAATGATCAAGTATCAATAATCAGTTTTTCCATGGCCATGAGAGTGTCCTTTTAAATATCTGCTTGATTGTGTGTGTGGATATGCATGATTCTGTTGGGAAAAGAGAAGATTCTCAAAAGTGATGGTGTGACTGCTATATTTCTGTTACATGATGCTGTGCTCTGCACATTGATCTTATTTAGGTAAGTGCTTACTTTTCACTTATTTGACATTCTGCTACAAAATATTTTTGACGAATGATGCTTTCATGCAGGCACTTTAAGAAAGGGTACTTTGTTGAATAAAATACCCATTGTGCACAACTAAAAATATTTAAATACTAGAAAGAAGGCTTAAAATGATTCACAATGCTAGAACTTAATAATATCACCTACTGTTCTTAGTGCTGATAAATAACAGAAATATAAAATACCTTTTTTAAGGACGTGGACAGTGAAATATCACCTTCTGCCATAAAAGTTGGTATAACAGCATTCACCCTTGTGAGAACCAAAGCTTCATATACCAACCGTAATGGATATAAACTTATAGAGTAAATGAGATGTTTTAAGCCACATTGATCCACTGGCAAAATTAACAGAAGTTTATATTTATCATTCTGAAATGGAGAATACAAGACAAATTTTCATTAGAATAGAATGTAATTTTTGTAAGATAATTTACACACTAAAAATATTACATATCATCGACACAAAGACAGGCTCTTAAAAACATAGAATAATTAAGGAAACTTTGGAACTTCAAGTCTCATTATCAAAATTGTATTATTTCACATTGAGTGCAGTTGCTACTGTGTTAGTTATGATAACAATTATACAATGTACAAATTTTACTATAGCCAATGCACAGCACTCTACATATGTGTGATAAAAACCAACTACCATCTACTGAGCAACTTCAATTAGTGCTTCACATTGCATGCCATAGTTTCTCATCTCAAAATCCTATCAGTCTCTCTCATTCTTTTTACTATAGCGTCATTACAGGCTCTTTTATTTGTCACCCTCTGTCATCAGATGCTTTGTGGTGAATAAGTAACCCATCCTTCTCAAAAATATTGTTGAATCCTTCCTAGAATTTCCATTGTTTAAAAATACATGTAAAGTATATCATAATTTAATACAGTTTTCAGAATGTTGTAGTTAATACATTAAGTGCTGATTATTTTATTTTAAGAAGGTAGTCCAAGGTTGCAAAAAAATTAATTAAAAAATTGTAAATAAAAAATTAAAGTATTGCAGCCATGGTCTACTTTCTTTTTAGAAAAATATTCAAAACCGGTAATTGAACGGTATGGCCAAAATGGAGCAGAATCATTATTATGGGATAACTGTTGTTGTAAATGTGAAATGAATAAATAAATAACTATTTTTTCTGCTCTTGTGTCCAGCTGAGTTATGTAACATGATATTTCAACAGTGTACCTTGCTGGAATCTTCAATTGATACCCATGGAAGACTGACTTCACTTATGTTGTGCCTGCTTTATACTCTAATTGCTCCCTAAATTTTCCCCTGCTACCTGTGTTTTGTGTACAGACTTGGCAGAAAATGGCAAGGAATTTTGATCCTATGTCAAATAATTAATTGAGTAGAAACCACATATCTAGACACTCTCTGACCACAATGGCACTGAAGCACGGACGATGCACAGAAGGCCTAAATACTAAATGTCTTTGTCCAGAGCTGTTTCACAGAGAAAAAATGACAGGTATTGAAATAAGTGACAGAGGGATATAAAAGCAATTTCAGTTGCTCAACAGAGGAAAGGCTGCTGGACATTATGGGATACCAATTCGATTTTACAGAGTAACTTCCTCCCTTACAGCAATAGTGTACCGAAGGTCTCTAGAGGAACAAAGCATACCTAAGGACTGGGAAAAAGCACAGGGCATTCCCATTTACAGGAAGAGTTGTTGATCAGATGTACAAAACTATAGACCCGTATGTCTGGCATCAGTCAGTTGCAGAATTTTGAAACTCATTGTTTGTACGAGTATTATTGTAGAAAAGACATTTTTATATATGGTGCATATATAAAAATGTCTTTTCTACAATATTTAAGAGCTGCAAAACGCGACATATCAAAAACATACGAGTATTATGTTATTTCTGGAGACCGGTATCCCTTTTTGTAGGAATCAACTAGGTTTCCAAAAGCAACAATCATGTGAAACACAGTTCACACTATTTGTACATGAGATCCAGAGGGCAGTATATACATAATCCCAAGGAGATGCCGTGTTTCTTGACTTCCACAAGGCATTTGATACCATTTTGCACCATCGCCTAGTGAACAAAGTCTAAGAAAATTGAATATTGGACCAACTATGTTACTGCATTGATGCATTTCTAGATAACAGAATGCAGCATGTCATTCTGTGTGGAGAGAAGTCTTCAGATGTTAAAGTGGTCTCAGGTGTGCCCCCGAGGACTGTTATAGGACCATTCTTTTGTTTTCACACGTAAAGAAAGTTGGACTTACCAGGCAAGAAGGCACCAGTCCATTGATACACAAATAAAAATAAAAACGTACACATACACACACACACAAAACTGAGCTTTGCAACCTAAGGTTGCTTCATCAGAAAGAGTACGGAAGGAGAGGGGAAAGGAAAGGATGTAGGTTTTAAGGGAGTGGGTAAGGAGTCATTCCAATCCCAGGAGAGGAAAGACTTACCTTGGGGGAAAAAAGAATAGGTAAACAAACACACACACCCACACACATACACCAAGGTAGACATAAGCAAAATGCAAAGAGGCTGGACAGATGCCACTCGAGGCAGAGGCTCTGTCCAGAGATTTTTGCGTTAAATTCCTCTCTTATTAAATGCATTTTTAAGGAATGCAGCTCTTTTGCTTTTTCTAACACCCCCTTGTTCTTCACGACAGCTGCAAGTTCACCGTCTTTTTTCTTGGGGCAACCTTCTGATGTGCTCCCACTTGAGAATGCATGCTGAGGTTCTGGACTCTGGGATAAAGTTTCATCTTCAGCAGTTGCAGTGCCATCTTCAGAGTATTTAAGTTGATTGACAGGACCACATTATCTTCAGTTGTGTCATTGTTGTTAACTCCACTTATAGCTGTGAAAACCTGTGGGATCATATCAGCAACCATTTGGATTATATTGTCCAGCTACATCTCAGCTATTGCACCACCAGCCTGGAATTTTTTGTGATTACATTTAGCTTTCACTTTCTTTGCTTTCATGTCCTTCCAAATTACTTTAACCTCTGTGTCCTTTGTGTAACAGCTTCTGAGTTGTATTCAACATATATTTTTTCCCAAGCATTCTTTTTCCTTTTCAGCATGTTGACATCATGCTTTTTAGATTCAATGATAGATATGTAATTCTTCATGATTTGAGCAAACCGCTCTTTATCACTTTCTGGTATATTTTTTGAACGTTTCTTGTCCTTGGCTATCTCCATATTGGTGTTAGCTTACATGGTATCTCAAGCTACAAAACTATATGGGAACTGTAATTAGAATGCAGACTCCGTGGGTGGCTTCCTGCCGTAGTCTAGTTGTGTTTGCGTTTGGATATGTGTGTGTGTGTGTGTGTGTGTGTTTACCTTCCTTTTTTTCCCCTAAGGTAAGTCCTTCCACTCCTGGGATTAGAACAACTCCTTTTCCACTTCCTTAAAACCCATATCCTTCCCTTTCTCCTCTCCTTTCTTCCTCTTTTCCTGACGAAGCGACCAATGGTTGCGAAAGCTTGTATGTGTGTTTGTGTGTGATTTTATTTGTGTCTATCAACGAGCCGGTCCTTTGGGTAAGTCATCCATTTTCTATATTTGTTTATCCCACCAGGAAAGTTTCCTTCTATAATTAACTAGGTAATTATATATAAAAAATAGACGAAGATTACTCACCAGGCGTAGGAGCACATGTGTGACAGCAGCACAAATAAATAGAACACACACACACACACACAAACACACACACACACACACACACACACACACACACACACAGATGCAAGTACACCTAGGCAGACATACTGTAGAAAGCAAAGAAGTATGTCTGCCTAGGTGTACTTGCGTCTGTGTAAATGTGTGGGTGTGCGTGTATTTGTTTACCCTCCTTTTTTCCCCCAAGGTAAGTCTTTCCTGTCTCAGGATTGGAATGACTCCTTACCCACTCCCTTAAAACCCTCATCATTTCCTTTTCCCTCTCCTTCCCTTCTGCCTGACGAAGCAGCTAGGCTGCGAAAGCTAGTGTTTGTGTGTGTGTTCTATTTATTTGTGCTGCTGTCACACCTGTGCTCCTTCGCCTGGTGAGTAATCTTCGTCTATTTTTTATATATAATTTTTCCTGCTAGGAATTTCTCGTCTATAATATAACTAGGTAATTATGTTGACAAGAATATTTACTCCCTTGCTCATTTCTGTACTGACCTAGATGACAGAATTGGGAATATTTTGTACAGCTTGTATCTGCTATCATCTCATGCAATTTATTACTTTGCAATGCTGGATTACTCATCACATCATTGGACTGAAAAAAAATTCTTTATTTATTTCTTTGTGGCTATGTTGTGCCTGTTCAGAACTGCAGATGGTCAACAGTTTTCATATAATCTGCAGCTGTCATCTGAACATGCGTACCTGCCTTTAGTTTTCAATAGAAGTGAGGACAGTACAATTACGTTTCAAGCAGTTAAACATGAAGTACAAGACACTTGCATAGAGAAAAATATCAGAAACAAAATTTCACTTTTTGACAACTGTAAGAAAACAACACAACTGTTTTACAGCCTAATAGTTGGTATGTAAAGCTTTGTGTGAACAAATGATGCATAAATGCATACAGTCTAATGTAAATTAATGTTTCTTTACAATGTAATTGTTATAAACTGTTTTTTCCCATTTTCATTTGATGGAATTTCTGAAAGCAAGACTGGTCTTTAAGGCTACACTTTTTCGAATGTTATGCACATGTTATAGGAATTGCCTCTGTAGTATTAAATGCATTGTAGTACTGAAAAATTTCCATGCAGTTTAATATAACTATGTACTCAAGTGTCAACTGTCGACAGTGGGTAATAGTCGGTTTTCAGCACTGTCGGTAAGGAATATACTGTGAGCAGCATGTGAATCATGCGCTAACAGTGACACTCATGTCACATGTGCCTTTGGACAGCCTCAGAAGAAGCTTACTCGCCCAGCCCTTTACTACACGATTGTCCACCCACAGTTTGGTGGTGGCCATTTATTCTGATAAACAATGGGTTGATAGACATACCAATCTAAAAAAGCTGTCCAATGATTGCAGCAGAATGGGTAGATTGGGCAGACTTTGGATTGGGATTGTAAATGGCATAGGGATGGGTTAGGATGGAATGGAGGTTGGATGGGCAACAGAATACCACTTTATGAAGTATCTTGAGAAGGATGTTTCTCATTTCACGGCATGATGAGAGATAATGAAAGCCATGATGAAGGATGTAGTTCAGTTGGGGTGGTATTGGGTTACAAGGTGGGTGCTCCTTTGTGGCTGGTCATTGGGGGTGGGAGTCCCCTTTAAACACCAACAACAACAACAACAACAACATTGGGGGTGGAGGGAGGATTGGAGATGTGTGGGGATATGGCACAGATGATGTGTTTGCAGACTAGATCTGGGAGGTAATCCCTGTCTGAAGGCCTTTTTGCGACATTCAGCACATTGGGTAAATGAATTCTCGCCACTGCAAATATAGCATCCATGGGTGGCAAGGCAGTATGGGGGAATATTTTGATGTGGGTTGGATGTAAGTTTTCAAAATGCAGATACTGTTGGTGGTTGGTGGCTTTATACTGGGCAGAGGTGTGGATGGAACCATCAGTAAGGTGTAGGTTAACATCCATGAAGGTAGCATGTTGGGTTGAGGAGGACAAGCCGAATTAGATGGGACATAAAATGTCATTAATGAACCTGACCCAAACCAGGAGTTTTGGGTTTTGAGAGGCTAGCAAGGTTTTCACATGATGATCCATAAGCAGGGGCCTTCTAGCCTCTTTAATTTTCTAAGTGCTTGTCTGTGACTAGCAATTGTCTTTATGGCAAACTGCAACTTATCCCCTGGCGAAAAGCAACAAATTTGTCACTAACTACTGGAAAATGCACACAGTTTAAATGTCACCTGAAACAGTTAGCATTACTCACATCAAGTGGAAATTCTAAAGCAGTGGCATGAAGTTTCCTGAGATAAGCAAATCGGAATGTAGCAGTCAGAGACATCACAGGAACATATTCCTCTTGTAAGCCATCTACCAAAAATGGATAGCAAGGATTCCCTTGACAGGTTTGTCTTCTTCTCGTGTCTCCTATTTTCATTGCTGTGCTCTGCCATGCTGACCTATACCCTGTAAAAGTGAATCATTTTAGTGCAATAAAGATTAGTTCAGTTGTAAAAAGATATACTCTGTTCATTAGAATTAAAGGCTCATTGTTTCAAAGCCTCATAATTGTCTTTCATTGTGCCACAGAAGTTTCAAATTTAGCTGAGAGAGTGGCTGAGGTAAACATTTCATATACACTGCCACTCAGAATCGATATGAAAAGGCCTCATGGGTGGAATAAAGGATGTTAAATTAACTACCTCTTCCTGGAGGCATTGATTCCCACACATTCCTGTTCTTCCTGCTGTTCATCACACTGCATTCTCAATTCACATTATAGACACCCATTGGATGATTCAATTTTCTATAAGGACATTTTGGTACCACGTAAATGATAAAATTCAAAGAAATGCAGCTTGTTTTGAATTATTACAATATAGGGAAGACTGAGTTACAGAAATGATACATTACATGGACAGGAAATCATTAAAACAAAGGTGCGTTTTACTATGGCAGACCTTTATATGAAATTCCAGTTACCAGTTTTCTTCTCCAAATGTCAACACTTTTGTTGCCACTCACCTACAGAGGGAGATATGGCCATCATAATCACAAGAGAAATCAGACATCAAATAGAAAATTTAAGGGTTTTTTTTCCTTGTGAACTGCTAGAGTGGATCAGTAGAGAAATAGTTTGAATGTGATTCAATGAACTGTCTCTCAGACTTTTCAGTATCAATTGCACAGTAGTTGTGTAAATGAAGATGTTTTGTTCCCTTCTGTGGTGTCACAGGGGTGGGCAGTGCATCACAGTATACAGCGATCAGTGGCTGGCTGTTTCAGAAAAAGAAAATTTTTAAAATGCCTAACAAAGATGTGTGAGTGGCAATGGCTGTTTCATCAAATTAAGGGGTTTTAAGAGGAGACTTTGCCAATTTAGTCGTACCTGGCAATGTTGCTCCCTCATCTGACCCCCTCACTCATGATCATACCGCATGACAGTGTATATCAGAAAGGCTTAAAAAGCATAAAGATCCTTTGTTGTTTTGAGTCATGTTCAAATCTCATTAAATTGTTTTGAATAGTCAGTAGCCATTCCATCATGTACACAAAAACAAACATTGCACTCACATTACACTCAAAAGTGGTCAGATCACACACAGTCAGGTAGCAGCCTCACAATGTCCTTAGAAAAAGGTTTACAGTTTAAAAGTGCTTACTGCACTGCAAACTGGCATTTTCGACCATGAGATGTGAGGGAATCAATGATCTAAGAGGAGAGGCGGTTTCATTTCCTACACCCAGAGACCTTTTTGGGTTGATTCTGTGTGGTAGTGTGTCTAAAATGTTAACCTCATCCATTATTAAGGAAACCACATGATTTCAACAGTGAGTTTGACCTGTGTTTCAGAGACATCAAATTAGGAAGCATTGGGAATAAGAGGGAGTGCCAGAACCTCCCAATCATGTGATACATCCATGGTGGAATTGAGGAGCAAATAAGTGGAATTTTGAGGAATGTCACATCATTAAACTCACATGAAATTATGAGCTCTGACAATTTTTTGCAAGTCTCGACACACTGTTGTTATTAAGTGTTCTAATCAGATTTTAAATTTCTCTATGAATACGGTGCTATCTGCTGGCACCATGCCAGTAGTTATCAGCAAGCACAGCAAATGGCCTGAAGAGTGAGCCACAATAAGGTAAGAGACACACTGAGCGTAGACTCACTGGCTGGCTGCATCCATATCGACCAAACCAACAGAGGGCTCGAAGTTATAAGCGAGTCTCCAATAGGCCTCCCTAACACAACCGAATGCCATGTAACCCTATTTCCAGGATGTAATATAGGTTGCCACAACAGACCTAGCAGCTCAGTTTACTCTTGCCTTCGCCTGTGCTCATAGGGAAAACAGACTTTAATGTGCCTGTAACAGTATGTTATTTCACTATTATTACGCATTCAGATATGATATTGCTTAGCCATAACTTGTGAGACTTCCATATAAGCATGCACTACTATTGAGACTACACCTGCCTTGGTCATGAATATGAAGTTGTGGTTTTGGAAATGTACTGTGTCAACAAATTGTTAAAGTTTGGGTCTTATGTTACTGTGTTATTTCATTATAACAAATACTGTCTCCTGACCATTTGTTTCATGAAAAATAACAAAACGGAACAATCAACAATGTATTAATAAGGACAATTTACAACTCACTGCAAAGACGCGATGACAATCTGTGACAGGCACATAAAAAGGTCACACACATACAACACTTCAGCTATCGGCCAATGCCTTCTTCAGAAAACAGAACATTCACTCAATACACTCAGGTACATAACACAGTCACACAACCATCTTTTCCGGCTGCCACACTCTAAATCACCATCTGCAATGTGGAAATATAGGAGGGGAGAGAGGATAGGAAGGTTACGTCATGGTAGTGAGGATGGATACAGCACAGCCTTGCAGAACATGTATGTATTAGATAGGAAGAATGAGATGCAGCTTAGGAATGCAGTGGGGAGGCAGGTGAGAGAGAAAAATCAAATCAAAAATTATTTTAATTTATTTTATTTTCCTCCCCTCATCCACCTCCTCGTTCCATTCCTAAGCTGCATCTCATTCCTCCCATCTAATACATACATGCTCTGCAAGGCTGTGCTGTATCCACCCTCACCACCATGACACAAATGTCCTATCCTCTCCCCTATTTTCACACCACAAAGGATGATTCAGAGATCAGCAGCTGGTGATGATGGTTGTGTGACTGTGTTATGTGCCTGTGTGATTGTGTGAATGTTCTATTTTCTGAAGAAGGCCATGGCCGATAGCTGAAGTGTTGTACGTGTCTGTCTTTTTCATCTGCCTGTCACAGCTTGGCGTCACGTCCTTGCAGTGAGTTGTAAACTGTCCTTATTACTTGTAAATTGTCCTTATTACTATATTATTAATTCCAACCTGGACTTTCCATTATTTGAAAAAAAAAAAGAGCAATCAAGTATAATTAGAATAATGACACTGAGTTGCAGTGGTACTATAACATTTGCTGGCACATGTTCATTTCCAGTGAACCATTCCAGCTTCTGCCATCAAACTTCTGTGTCAGCACTACTACAATTTTTGTACGTGTGAGGACTTCTGTGATTAAACATTATTATGCATCATACTGTACACCAGTTGTATAGAACAAGATAAGTGGCAGTAACATTTTCAAAGTAGCTGTTTACCTTCAGTGTGTCCTGGCATTATTTAGTCTGTCCTTCCAAGTTCCTCATAATGCAGCCTACAGGTTACAACAGTGAACCTCTTTCATCTCCAATTACAATCCAAATCGGACAACTTCTGCTGATTTTCGGTAAGCCTGAATCCTCAGCTTAAAGGGAGGAGATCATATCTTTTAATTTGTAAGTTGTCTTGCTCGAGTAACCAAGACAACAGTGGCAATACCTTAAAGGATTAAACAATATTTTGGAAAGGATAGGTTGCTACTTACCATGGAGACGTCCGATGAGCCACAGAAAGGCATACATAACTGAATAAGCAAAAATGAAGCTTTCAGCTGTTAAACCTTCATCTGCCATGGAGAACACACACACACACACACACACACACACACACACACACTTCCCTCCATTCCTGCTTTCCTCCACTTCCTCATCCCCACCACTGGTTGCTCTCGCCTCAGCTGTGCTTTCTGTTGCAGTCCAGTCGCAATAGCTGGAGGCGGCAGTTGGGTTTTTGTGAGTGTGTGTGTATGTGCGTTCTCTGTAGCAGATGAAGGTGTTTAACAGCCGAAAGCTTCATTTTTGTTTATTCAGTTATGTGTGCCTTTCTGCGGCTCTTCAGACGTCTCTGTGGTGAGTAGCGACCTATCACTTCCAAAATATTGTCAAGACAACAGTGGGTAACTCCATCCTCTGGCAGGTGGTCCAGGAATGGTCTTCCTATCCTCCTGGCCATGCCTCCAATAATTCTGTCTGTTATCACTTTACTTCAAACCTCTCAGTCTTAGATGGGGTCCTCCTCATATCCAAGTGCAGTGTGTCTCCTCATATGGTTTTTCCTAGGAGTTTGTGGTGGGAAATTTTACAGCTGTTACATGGACACTTCCTGCACCAAGCCTGGTATTAGTCAAGAATGCTCCCAATGTGCTAGTCAACAGGTGTCTCCCAGGTCATCTCCCTCTTCATGGCCACCTGCAACCCAGACCTGGGAATGTGCCCATGTCAGTTTTGCAGGAACATTTTTGAATGGCTGTGTTGTTGTTTCCCATATGTGGTTCAAAGAAACCTGGCCACTACTGAGGCCTCTATTCAAGCTCTCCCCCAATTTTTTTCTTTGGTAGGTCTGCCGGTCATGCCCCTTTCTGACAGTAGACCTCACTTCATGTGTCAGGCATTCTGCGGTTCCTGTGCACAGTCAGGAATTCACCACATGCACCCCCTCCACCCCTTTCATCACCAACCTAACAGGAAAGCAGAGCACACAGAGATGAAAAAATATCTGCAAGACTACTACTTTAACATGACACCCTACCTGTCAATTCCTGTAGGTTCCGCCAGCCCAGCGGAGCACTCCACAGGTGGCAGAAAAAGGCCCTGTTACATCTTACATGTTCTGGACCTCATCTACTATCATTTTCTAGCATATCTTTTTTTCTGGGGATTGTAGTCTGAGTTTGTGAGCACCATCCCTAAGAGATACTGGCAGTCATTGTGTGCCAGAATGGCCACCATGTATACATCCAATGGAAGTAATCAAAATCAGCTTTGTGACTGGGTGGATCTCACACATCTCCCATCTCAACAATATCACCACCTTTTCTCACATCTTGGATGTTAAGTTCTGCTTATCTGGTGGCTAACCCAAACATAGTGCACAAGGTATACTTGACACAATGTAGCTTACAGTAATGGTCATGTAATTACACAGGTATATAAACATAAACTGAGGACAAGAGCCAGCTAAGTCAGTCTCTAAATACTTTGCCTCATCTTAGAGTGCTAAGAGGTCAGAGAGAGAGAGACTGGCAGCCTCTGAAGGCCAACACACTTCCTAATACTCTCTGCTGCTTCTTGTAGCACATTCTACGACTTTGTCATAATTGCCTCAAATGTGATTCTATGCAGGTTGCTACAGTTTCACCCAATGGAAGTGAAAAAAAGCTTCAAAGTTATTGATAATCTTGAAATTTGTGCTATATGACTTAAGGGCCAAATATAATGAGTGAAGGTACTGTGCATCCGTACTGATATTTGTTTAAAAACCGAAGGTCAGATGTTCATGATGATGGTGGATGTATGTATAAAATTGGTGAATAAAGAAACTTCCCAGCAGATTAAAACTGTGTGATCAACAGGGAGTTTAGCCAGGGAACTTTGCCTTTCATGGGCAAGCACTCTACTGACTGAGCTATTCGGGCACACCTCAGAGCCCAGTCCAATCTCACAGCTTTATTTCTGCCAGTGCCTCACCACCTACTTCCAAAACTCCACAGAAGTTCTCCTGCAAACATTGCAGGACATGCACTCCTGGTAGAAAGAATATTGTGGAGAAACTTAAACATCAGCCTATCAGGAGTTCCCAGAATGATATTTTCAATCTGCAGCAGAATGTGTACTGACATGAATCTTCCTTGCATATTAAAACTAAGTGTCAGACTGGATTAGAACCTGGGACCTTTGCCTTATGTGGGAAAGTTCTCTACTAACTGAGCTACCCTGGGACACCTCATGGCCAGACCTCAAAGCTTTATTTCTACCAGTACTTCACCTCCTAGTTTCCAAAGTTCACAGAAATTCTCCAGCAAACCTTGCAATTCAAATCTTGGTCTGGCATACAGCTTTAATCTGTCATCATGAAGCTTCATATCAGTGCACACTGCACTGCAGAGTGAAAATATTATTTCAGGAACATCCCCTAGGCTGTGGCTTGGAGAACTTCTTTGAACTCTAGGAGGTGAGGTACTGGTGGAAGTAGAGTTGTGAGGAGGGGCTGTGAAATGTGCCAGGGTATCTCAGTCAGTAGATGGCTTGCCTGTGAAAGGCATAAGTCCTAGGTTTGGATCCCAGTCCAGCACATACTTTTAACCTGCCAGGAAGTTTGATAACTAAAGTAATGAAAAACATAACAAATTAAATGTATCAGCAAGTAATTAATAACACAAAAGAAATCAAGTACCATATATTTCCACAGATAAGACAATGGCTGAATCACAAACAAAGGCTCCAAAATCCAAGGTCATCTTATACGATGGAAAAAAAAGAAAGAAAAACAAAATTAGATTGAAATTTAGTCTGAAATTAACATTGTGGAGGAAAGATTTACAGAAACAAAAGTTTGCATAATTTTTTAAAAAAATATTCACTTTACGTGCTTTATTAATTTACTGAGCGGACAAGGGTACATACAATAACTTATACACCATAGAGCAGGAATAGAATTAATTATTTACAATGCAGCTTGATTTTATAATGTCGCTTGTCAAAAATAATTTCTCAATATATCCAGAGTCGCACGAAAACGATTAGCGTATATTTATGTATAAGCAGTGAAAGGGTTAAAATATTTCTGAGCTACACGCAACAATTGCAGCTTCCTTTAAAATCCTTTATCTTCTGTTCTCGGGCAATTTCGTGTGTTTTCACCTGCATAATATTTGGATTGGCGTGATTAGATGTCATCTCGGCAAAGGAAATTACTTTTCTCTTAAACTTTTCAGCGTAAAAAAACATGCTTCTTCATGATCAGATACAATGTAGCACTATACGCACAAAAGTTCAAAAGCAGACCGCAAACTCTGCAATGAAGGGTGAAATCCAGATCACGAAAACTACTTATGGTGGCTTCTAGCGGCATTTTTCGGAACTACCATTCACAAAACCTATTTATGGCAGCTTCTAACGGCATTTTTCGGAACTTCCTGAAGCTTTGCCTCCAAATCCAAGTCGCAGGCATATTTTTAAATCCGGAAAACTGGAAAAAAAGTGCAGCTGTAATACGGGTAAATACAGTAACTTGGGGGTTGTCTTTTAGGCCAGATATATGCTTAAACTATAAAATTTTGATGAGAATTTGTACCTCGTTTTATCTGAAGGTCGTCTTATCTGCAGAAATATATGGTAGTCTATGGTGAGAGAAACAGAAACAATGCAGTAAAAAAATCGTACTATAAAGGAAATGAAAATGTGGCATAGTAAAGACTATACCATGCTCAATGAAAATTGTGCCAGACACATCTGAACTCTTGTTTCTCTTCCACCTGCAGCAGCACCTATGTCTGATGAACCTATGTCTTCATAGCCTCTGGCAGCAGCTCTGTAGATGCACTTGTTGGAGTGGGCATCCCTGGCCAGTTTACTGCCTCAGGAGCAGGCATCCCTGCAACATTGTCACTTCCACCTTCCAATGACAACCAGATGTTATCATGACCCATACTTTGACTGCATGTCCCTTGTTCCGTCATCTTGTGCAGTAGTGGAACATCAGGGCCCTCCTCACACCAGCTACTTTCACCCATATTACAAGTTCCCCAATGACTGTGGGTATCTCTCAACACAGTGACCATCACAGTTTGCTTGCATGCATCAACAACCCTCTGCCCCCAAAAGGGGAAGCGGTGAAGTGACCTGCATAGAATCACATCTGTGGTCACACCAAGCATGCAGTCTTTCTGCGCACCACAGGAAGCAGCATATGTGGTAGGAACTGCGATGACTTTCAGAGGACGCCACTCATGATTCCACATGTGTCTTCTCAGCCACACACTCTGCTGGCTAGCCGATAGTATTTAGAAACCAACCTGGCTGGCTCTTCTCCTCAGTTCTGTTTACATATCTGTGTAAATACACGAACAGTGCTGTGAGCCACACCTTAGCAAGTGTGCTACATGTACAAAAAGTTATTTTGTCAATAAAATGTCCAGGTTGGAATGTTAACAATATGAGGATAGGTTGAAACTCACTGTAAAGATGGCATCTCAGCTGCAGATAGGCCTGTAGAAGAGAATCACATTCACACAACTTAAATTTTTGGCCATACTGTTTATCAGGAAAAGACTGATAAATTCACACAGTCACTCAGACATAAATTATGCAGTCATAACCACCATCTCTGGCACAACTGGCATCTTGACAGTCTGTGAGAGGAGGAAAATTGATGAGTAAGGGTGGGGATAGAATGTTCCACTCTACAAGGCAGAGTGTAAAGGCTCTGACAGGTGAGAATATAAGATACAGCTTGGAATGGAGTAAAGAGAAGGGGTGGAGGAGTGAAAAAAGGAAGTGTAGGGGTAGTTGCCTGGCATCCTTCCCCCTCCTCACTCAGTCAAGATGCCTGTTGTGCTGGAGTTGCCAGTGATGGTGGTCATGTGTACACAAGTTATGTCTGAGTGACTGTATGAATGTATCTGTATCTTTTTCTGATTAAGGCTTTGGCTGAAAATTTAAGTTGTGTGAATGTGATTGTCTCTTCTGTGGGCCTGTCTGTGGATCAGCGATCATCTTTAGGGTGAGTTATTCTGAAGTGAAATAGAACTGCTTGTGTCAGTCCTCATGTGCTATTCTATCACTCAGATTACAGAACAAATTGCATACTATTCCTTCAAACCATCTTGATTGCAAATTTGCAATCAAGACAGTTTGAAGGAATATTTATTCTAACTGATTGCTGTTGTACACCATGGATTGGAAATCAATTGCATACTAGGCAGGATTTTCAGTTGCATTGACCATTCTGAATGGTTACCAAAGGTGAATGAAAAGCAAAAAAGCTTTTGTACTATCACTGCTCTCAATACACTGAGCTATTGTATGACTGACTAGCTGTTCACTTTTCCTACCTTCTGCATGAAAACAGATTAAAAAAAAAAAAATTGATTCAATGGATAATTCTATGTAAGTTTCAACATAGAAATCAAAACATTCCATTTGCATTGTTTTTATTTTTAAAATGAGGCTAAAGCTGCACAGAAACTCTCATTTTACTCTTAGTAAAGGAAGGTGCAGTAACTTTTAAATCATAGTAAATTAATGGGATTCTTAGTTTAAACAAAAATTACAAATATTGTAACAATCTATAGTTTTTTAAATAAATTATAAGAAAAACAAAAAGAAAGCAAAATTACCGTCCACTTCTCTTCGTTCTCTGTCAGTATTTTCGGCATTCGTAGTTGTTTCTCCAATAAAATCCAAGTCATTATTCATTTCTAAACTTGTAAATGTTGTGGAAGTTATCTCAGTATCACCAGTGGAATTGTTATCATCCACTTTTTCTATTGTTTCTTCATTAGTTGTATATGAAACAACTGTTGTGGTAGGTATTTCAAATAATACTTCTGTGGTAACTAGTCCTGGTTCTGCTGTGCTTGTCCCACTGGTGGTTGTATCTCCTTTCGATGTATAGTCTAGTGATTCAGTATTTGCAAGTGTAGTAGCGGAAACACTGCTAAAGGTAGTTTGCATCTCAGGAGAAACTGATTCTTCTCTTGTTGGTGCAGTTTCTGTAATACTTTCTGAATTTGGATTTGATGTTAGTGTTTCTGTTATCTGTGCTAAACTTGTGGATTCAACCTCACTTATTGTTGTTGTCTCTACTGACAACCCATTACTCTGTGTAACTGAACTTTGTGTTGTGACAGATTTAGGAATAGTAACCATTTCAGTTTCTTCCTTATTTGCAACTATTGTTGGTGTCTCTGTTATAACACTAGAAAGGGATGTTACAGTTGTTTGAAATTCTTCAGGGACTATTGTAGTACTATTAGTTTCATTGTTATCAACATTGAAATTAGTAGATTCATAAAATTTTGTTGATGTCATAGTCTGCAGATTTGTGCTGGTGGTCACAGAAGTTGTTAAATCAGACATGTCTGTTGTTTCTTTAGTGTCTATAGTTTGTTCTTCTGTAGTGATAGTAATTGTCGTAGGCATTGATGTATTTAATATGACTTCTGTAGTCGTTATTGGTGACTGTGTTGTCATTTCAAGTTCAAGACTATAACCATAGAACCTAAGTACATCTTGAAATTCTGGCAGAAGATGAACATTCTCCTTGCTCATTGACACGCCACTCAAATAACCTTCATGTAAAAAGTAGGTCTGTAACAGAAAAAATTTCATAAACATATATTGAAAAAAAAGAAAAAAAAAAAAAGAAAAAGGAATTTACATCAGTACATAGAATGACTTTTAATTCATTGATAGTAATCACTATGAGCTAAATAGCAATTTAATTATACCACTTTCACCCATTAACCCTCTGATATTAACAATTTTATAAGCTCTCTTCCAAATAAAAACTATTATGAAATTATTTTATGCACGATAGCCTCAGAAGCTATCTTTGTCTTTGGGAAAATCAATGAGAAAAAAAATTGAACCAGACATATGGTTTAGAATGAACAGCTTATCTCCCTGAAACAAGGTTTGGAACTAGACCTACCTTCAAGTGAAAATCTTGCATTTTTATATTGAAGAGAACTTTTTTATATATAAATTACATCATCAAGGTTTGCTTCATTGATGTGTGACATGATGAACCACAAACTGGCTCGTGGTTCAGAAGTTACTCATGTGGTGATGAGAGTAGTTGTTCATTCAAACCTAGTGCAGCTGAGTCCACATTTCTTCCTCACTGACATTTTGTATGAAATTTTAGATTTGAATGATACCAACATTGATTATTTGCTGTTCTTTCTGAACTCAGGATATTTTTCCAGAAATTGAAATGTAACCTACCCTAGTCAAAACAACTTTTAAAAAAGATAATAGGAAATGTGTCCACAGTTACTATTTACTTTAATTTTTATTTTTATTTTAGAAAGGTTATTCAAGCAAAAATGCAATTTATACATTTAGTTAGCAAATTATGCAGTCAGTAAATAATAAAAATACAGTATCTGGTGTGCCCACAGCACCCAGAGATGATACTGGTGGTGGTGGTGTGTGTTTGTGTTTCTTCATGTAAAAAGGCCAAGGACATTGCCTCCTGGATTGCTGTTAGTAAACCTGTTATCTATTCAAGACATCTGATTGTGTCAATCACAGTATTTCAGAATCACATCACACTAAACAAAAATATAAACTCTGCACATATACATATAAATATGAAACATTTTCATGAATGAAGAAAAATAATTAACAGAGTTCCAGAATGAAACTTGCACTCTGCAGCAGAGTGTGCACTAATACCAAACTTCCTTTGCCTATCGTGGGCAAGTGCTCTACCGACTTTTTTTTTTTTTTTTTTTTTTAATGTGGTTTGTTTCGAACCACTGACCTTTAGCATCACAGTCCAACACATTGCCTATTCCCCCCCCTCCCCCTCTTATAGAGTTTTCTTTTTCTTTTTCTTTTTCTTTTATTTATTTATTTTTTATGTAATAGTAAATCTGTTCACCGTGCGCACAACCCATACAGAAACTTAACTGCATTCTCGCATTTCAGAAATAAACATACACGCAGCCCAGTGTAGAGTGTTATTCCAATTCCATCGCCGCTACAGTGTCTGGGTACGTCTTCTCGTACATTAGGATTAGTTGCCATTTTCATATCTTTCGTTCATTCTTCATCGATTTAATATTTTATCTTCTCCTACCCAGGACGTTCCAGCTGTGCGACGGGTCCTGAAACGCACTCCATAAAAAATTTGAAAACTACTGCCTATACTTTGTACATAATCCTATCTTTCTATGTCATTCTTCTAAGTAGATCCAAGAGTCTAATACATTCTTCGGGGTATCTCTGAATAAATAGAGCACGAGTTGTGCTCAAATCCAGGTTACAGCATTCGTTTTAGTTCGTGGATAGTATGTCCTGTCAGGGAATAACATGGAACATGGTCTGATGTCTTGTGGCCCCACTCATAGAAAGAAAGCTATTATTTGTTGTTCTAAATGCCAGACTTCTGCTGCTGGGCCACATGTTAACCGGTGTTCGTCATCGTCCAGGACTCGGCACTGGGGGCATAATGGTGAGTCCATCAGATGTATAGAGTGGAGTCTAGATTGTGTTGTGTGTTTACCATTAACTGTCAGGTACCACATGGCTCGTGTTTCTGTATCCAAGGAAACGTGGTGTATCGATCGCCATACCACCGGCCAGTCGACATTTGGATACTTCTTCTCAATAACATTGCCAGTTCTTGTGGCTGTTAAGATTCGATAGACGTTACGAGCCGTTGCAGGTCTGGTTTCCGGCAGTGCCATCTGAACGTAACTGTATTCTATAAAAAAGGCACTGATGTGGTGGAGTGACTGTGAGATGTCCTGCACCGCCACCGGTGCTGTTTGAGACCTCGGTGCTAGTTATTCTATTAATATGCCTGTCAGAGATGTCTGATGTTTTCTCCACAACTTCAACATGGTGCTGATGTATAGTGCCACTGTTCGATCATTAACATGTGCAAGACCTAGACCTCCCCTACCGGGAGGGAGGGTGAGGGTTTCATATCTAAGTTTGAAGAGTAGTCCCGCACTGACGAAGCAACCGAACGCAGCAAATATACGCCGTGCTATCACCGTCGGCGTCAGAAGGACTTGTGCAAGGTGAGGAATTCGTGACGCCATGTATATGTTAACATAATAGACACGCTGGATAATGTCCAAAGACCATATAGTATTCCCTCTGACTGCTGTCCGGATTGACTGTAGAAATCTCTTGTAGTTGTAAGCTGCTGTGTGGCGCACGTCATGGTTAAAGACGACACCTAAGCATTTCAAGGTATCCTTGAGTTGTAAGGGCGCTACATGTTATTCTGGTACCCCGTCACCGATACTCATGGCCATTGACTTGTCCACATTGATGCGGCTGCCTGTATCCATTCCATATTTGTTGATCCAAGTTAAAGCCTCTTGCATGTCGTCATCAGTCCGTACCATGAGCACCAGGTCGTCTGCATACGCTTTACACTTGAATGTGTACCCTCTCATTGTCAACCCTGTCAACCGTTGACGTAGGCCACAGAGTAGTGGTTCAAGGGCTATGGCATATAAAATTGTCGAAAGTTGACATCCTTGTCTAACCAATCTTGATATCATGAGGGGTGCTGTCGTCTGTCCGTTGATGAGCACTTTGAAGGAGGCAGTATTTAACATTATTTAATAGCTGCATCACAACACTGATAAAGGGCTGTGGAAATCTCATGTGCTTCATGACTGCTGCCAGATAGGTGTGGCTCACCCTGTCGAAGGCCCAATCAAAATCGATTGACGCAAGGGCTCCGCGAAGGCAGCAGATTTTTGCCAGTGTGATTACATCGCGATATTCGCCGAGTGCTGTCTGAATGTTGGCATCTCCGCCAAGCGACGTTTGATCCAGTGATATCACTTGGTGCAATATACTTCGGAAGCGCGAAGCTAAGAGTCTGGAGAATATTTTAAAGTCACAATTCAGAAGCGTCAATGGTCGGTAGTCCCGTATCCTTGAGCGACTTGATGGCTTGTGTATCAGGATTATAAGTCCCTCCATGAAGGACAGTGGTAAGGGCACATCTGGAGACATCAATTCACGGCAAATACTAGTCCATATGGGTGTAATCATACGTTGGAAGGTCCGATAAAATTCCAGTGGGAGTCCATCTGGTCCAGGCGATTTATTCACCGCTCCACTTCTTCTTCAGTTGAATCCTCCGTCTGCTGTGCTTCTGCCACAGGGTCAATGGTGCCAAGGATTGTCTGAGAAACTTCATCAACTATCGCCATGTCAGTATCCACCGCTGTGTATCGTTGAGTGTAGTATTCGACAAAGGCAGTGCTTATTTCTTGTTGCGTAGTTAGATGTCTGCCATCTTCAGTGTCCAGTACGTGTATCAGGCCTCTTCTTTGACGCTTATGTTCGTTGATGATATGATACATGGATGGTTGTTCTCCCCTTACTCGGTCGAGTGCCCTTGTCCTGACTACTACTCCTTCGAGGTGGCTTCTCATGATGACTATAATCTTGGCCTTGGCTTGTTGTACTGTCGTCTGTCTCTCCTGAGAAGGTGCCTGGTTATTGCAGTCACGTAGCACAGTGAAATAGAAGTTCATTGTTTGCCATCGCCACGCTGTCTGTTCACGACCATAGCGAATGAAAGTACGGCATATTGCTGGTATGGCACAATCCAGTCACCAACGTAGTGTCGTGGGATAAGCCTGGAGATGTCTTAGGCATGATGTCCATGTATCTTCGGCACTGCGACAGTCTGGGTCGTCAAGGTGGGCAACATTCAGTTTCCAAGGACCGCAGCTCCGCCACACCTGCTGTCTCCTGAGAGAGATGGAACATATAAATGCTGTGTGGTCGGTGAAGGCTGTAGGCCACAGTTCTGCATCCATGACATCAGTGCTGAGAGTATTTGTTACGTAAACTCGATCGAGGCGACTAGCGGAATTACTCGTCATATGGGTGAAGCCTTGACGTAGGCCATGCACATGCTCCCATGTGTCAACCAAATACATATCACTCTCTATCGTTCTGAGTTCCGGGCACGTTGTGTATCCAGGAATTTCATCTTTCGGGGCAAGTACACAATTAAAGTCACCTCCAAGGATGAAACAGTCATGTCGTCCTTGGAAGAGCGGTGCAATTTCCTCAGCAAAGAAGCGGGAATGATCTCCTCTTGTCTGTTCCAGATGGTGCGTAAATGTTGATGAGTCTGACACCAAGCACCGTTATCGCTGATCCCCTTGCTGAATGTAGGTGTAGAACATCCTCAGCTTCTATGCCTTCTCGAAGAAGTATTGCCACGCCGCTGCCTGTTTCGGACGCATGTGAGATGTAGGCATCGTACCCGTAGATGATCGGAAAATCTTAAACATACACCTCCTGAAGTAGGACTATATCGATGTCTGCCGCAATTAGCATCTCCTTAGTAAGGACATTTTAATGCGCGACCTTATGGTGTCGATATTTATGGAGGCTAGTCAGTATGCTTGTCTTCGTTCCGCAATGTGTGTGTTGCCCATGGGAGCTTATGTCATCTGATGATGTAGTAACATATCGTGGGGCCTCGTCATATCCGCTGGTGTTAACTGCGTGTCTAACTTTGCAGGGGCACCGCTGCTGCCGCGTCACCTGTTGCGTCCGTCATCGGGTCATCTCCACTGTCCTCTGACCAATCGCCTTGTGACCAGTTCGTCGTAATCTTAGTCTTCTCCACCCCTTCCTGTTGTGTCGTCTTTTCCACAGTAGCAGACTGGTATTGGGCTGCAGGCAGTTCTACGTTGTCATACTCTGCAGGTCGCTCGTGGCTTTTCGTTTTATCGGGATGTTGACCTTCTTGATGAGAGGTCACGGTAATCTCTGCGTGGTCACCTCCCTCCTCAACTTGTTCACTGTCTTTGGTCGTACGTTGTAAGCAGTTGTCTGACGGGGTGAGTCGCCGTTTCTTGTGTCATTTTGGAGATTGTTGCTTATGGACATGGGCTTCCGTATCCGAATTTGGTTGTGCATCCCTGTCCTCTTTGCTGTCGGGGATGAAGGCGGTTGTTGGCACTACTCTACTGTCGACTTCCATGTTCTGTTCGAGTCTCTTTGGTGGAGAGATCGTTCGCGGCATCTCTGTGGGGAGAGATGCTATCTCTTCCTTGAAGGTGTCTTCATTCGCTGCTGCTGAACCTTCAACAGAACGTTCTAGTTGTTGGGTGATGTCATTGTTTGATTGAACGTTCTTCGTGAACACCTCTGCATATGTGAGAGGGAGGGTCGTGGGCGTAGATGTTGGTACAGGTTTTCCTCTTGGCACCTGAACAATTCTCCATTGAAGACATTCTGAACGGACATGACCTTCCTTACCACAGCCTGAACATGTTTTTGGTTGGCCATCGGAGATCACTATTGCTCTGCAGCCTCCAATCGTGAGATAAGACGGCACATGTTTTGTCAGTTCGATCCTTATTTTTCGTACGCTGTTAAGAACAGGGTACATGGGTACGTCGTAAAGGTTGTCCATTTTTCTGCTATGTGGCTTAGCACTCTACCATAGGGTTCCAGCGCTTTTGTCACAATGTCAGCCGGTACCTCGAAAGGTAGTTCAAAAACTCGGATGGTTTTTATTCCCAGCCCTGCATGATCAATTGTCACTGCTCCGACATTTCCATCACAATGTTTGAGTTTTAGTCCGTTTTTGTTCTCTCGCACAATCTTGTCACATACCATGTCGTTGATCAGTTTTGCATAGACCACACTACTTATAATGGAGAAGTGTAGTCCAATCATCTCTTGTGGATCAATTTTAATCTCTTCACAGATGAATCTTTCCACTTCAAATGCTTTCGCTCGTGCAAATTCATTATTAAAGCTGATCTTGATAGTAGACTGTCGGTACGAATGAGCCAGTCTATGTCTATATGAAGTAACACTCGCGAAGACTACAATAAGTAAACAACCGCTCACGCGCGAGACACTGCAGCGGGATGTAAACAGTCTGTCCTCACAGCTGCGCTGTCGAAAGCAGACTTTCCGACTGAGCTACCCCGACACGACTCACGATGCCGCCTCACAACTTTACTTCCGCCGGTACCTCACCTCCAACTTTCCAAACTTCACAGAGCTTCACAGAGTCAGGAAGTTTCAATTAACAGAGTTTTTTGTGGTTCAGTTTTAGAAACATGTTTTTTACATGCTAATGGCACTATACTGAATTTAGGAATCAGATTTTGTTATTTCAGTATCTGTTACCAACTTTAATTACCTATATCAACCAAAGATATTGTAAATTGTCTTCAGAACTTCAAACATAAAAACACCAATAGAGTGGACAAACAGTACGGTGACTGTAACTATGCTGCGGTAGCAACATCAAGCTAGTCAGATATAAACAACAGCTTAGTAGTTTTCAAGAAATGTTACTATTTAAAATTAATGATACATACACATAAAATTAGTTACATACACATAAAATTAGTGTTACTCTCCTGCATAAAAATCTTTGTATAATCAAAAACAAAGCTGGACATAACTGTTTTTCCAACTGTCACATGATATAGATGTAAGTGCTATGATAATGATGGCATATCCAGTCCACCAATATGTAAGGTCGAAGCTTCAAGCAAATCACTGCCAAAGTCAGTACAAATGTGCAGATTCTCTTTCTCTATTAACTGAAAAGTAATTATAAATGTTGTCAAAATAAAATTCCATCTTCAGTCATGCACATGAAACATAACAGTTTTAAATTACTGAGTTAGAGAATTGAAATTTAATTTGGAGAAATTTCTGAAGAACTTATACAACCCAGTTCATTTTCTTTTGCTACACCTTTAATATGAAGTCTGTTCAAAAACTTATGGAATTTTTGTAATTTCATGTCAATGGAGTGTTAGAGTTACATAGAGTTGGCATCCCTGCACATTCCTGTACTGATGTGTAACTGCCGGAAGGTTCATTAGTTTATGTATATTACTTATTGTTCTGTGCTGTATTGAGTGAAACATTGTGTCACACAGTTTGCAAATTTTTAGATAGCACAGTTTTTTACAGAGAAACACAAAATGATGCACTGTCTATGGCGATAAGTACTTCAGCCACACTTGGCATTAAGATTTGTTCGCATAGTTTAAGAACAGTTGGACACAAGTTGAAGATGACCCTTGTTCAGGATGTCCTTCAATGTTTACCAACAATGATCGTGTCAAGAATGTAATCGAAATGGTGTGTGGCAATTGTAGACTGACTGTCCAAGAGATTGCAAAAGAATGTAAAATTTCAGTTGGATCATGTCATGAAATCTTCCCATGGCTCATGTGTCAAGACCAGAAAGACCATTGCCTCACAATCTGTGAAAAGCTTTTGGATAATCTAATCCTTTATTCTCTTCAGACCTGGCCCCATGGACTATTTCTTTTTCTGTTTCTAAAGTTGAAAACACTGTTAAATGGATGAATATATGAAATGATAGACAAGACAAAAGAAAAATCTGCAAAATGACACTTCACATGATCCAGCAAGAGGCAGACCAAGACTGCATTTGGAAGTGGAGCAGTGTATCAATTGTGGTTTAGACTATTTCAAAGTAGGCTATGTATAATAAGTAAAAGGTAAACATAGAATATTTTATGGAGAAAGGTCTGGAATTTTTTGAATACACCTCACAGTTGTGCCACAAAATATATCTCCTTTGCCGTGCTTACAGTACTTGGTTAAATAACCTGAACACAAGTATATGTGTCACCCATTACCCTTTTTTATGTTAGATTAACTACTGTGGATTTTAATAATTACATACATTATTAATGATACATCCTCTGATTTGTTTTAGTGCACTTATAACTGTTGACTATGACTATTCTTTTGAATTACACCAAATTTTCACTGGTAATTTCACTGTTTTAAATGAAAACATCTTTAGCAAAAATCTAAATCAAAAGCAAAAGAAAGATGGGTTAATTAAATACATATTAACGTATATAGTTGCTCACCCTTAAGTGGCGATGGATGTCTCGGAAACCAATCCTTGTAATTACACAGTCCCATGGCAGTTGTAAAGCATGTTGAATTTGGCTGGCTGTTTTACCCCTGGAACCTTCATAGAGTACGACCAGCACAGATGCAGCTCCATAAGGGGAGAATGCAAAATTCCCCCTTGTGTATGCATAGTCCTGCAGCCATTACCACAGGTTTCTTAAACCGAAGACTTAGAGGAAATTCACGATCCATATTTGATACTGAAATATTATAACATCACATTTGCTAAGCATATGTGATATTAAGCACATAGCTATATTAAAATTTAATACACAAAGCAGAAAGTGACTATGTTTATTGAAAAAGAGTGCAATTAAATGATTATACTGTATTTAAAATCAAAAAGATCACATGATAAAACTGTCTTTATTTCTTACATTATTTCAACAAATCCCATTATCAGGCATAAATAAATCATAGGTTCTGCAAAATAATTGTATCTTGGTTTCAACTTCTAAGGTTTTCAAAAAAAGATGATGACGTAAACTGGTACAAAAATTTTTATTAACTGATATAAAAGCTTTTGTCTCAAAATATTCACAGTGATTATAGATGTCATAGGAAGTTATTTCTGTTATTAATAAATTACCTAATTACCTGCAGGAAGAGTCAAGAAGTGACACAGGAGACAAGGTGCACATTTTGTGCTTTGTCATAGTGACACAACCAGAAGTGTTGATCATTCTTAGGTTAATTTTACATAAAATAAGGGAAAAGCAACCACCTGTCTAAAGCAGATCAGTGTGTAGCACATAAAACATAACAAAAAATAACTGATTTTAATTGTGTGTTGCTGTACTACACATACTGATCTGCTTTAGGTGAGTACAGTAGTTGTCTTTCCGTGAGGTGCTGACTGTCTGAACAGGAACACAAAATGTAGTTCTGTAAGTGATCTAGAGTGTGTGTATATTTTATTGAACTTTATTCTCAATGAAGGAAGGAAGGAAGGCAGGCAGTAGGATTGGTGTTTAATATCTCATCAATGCTACAGCCATCAGAGTACAAGCTTGTAGTGGTAAAGAATACATCCCATAATTGAGTCATTGACTTGACAGTAACATTGTCCTAAACATTTTTTTAAAGAGTCAATTGTCAGATGGGATTCTGAACCCTGTTTATCATGACTACCCTTGTTATATTATAAAAAGAAAATTATCACTATTCACACACAAAGTAGACTGTTGCTTGTTCTACTGGAAGCATCATAGTGATTAATTCGGCCATATTCCACTATTCAAAATCATTAAATGAGTTTTAAAAAAAAATACTAAAGGTACCAGTAAGAAATTAGAACTTAGGTTATATCTGTTTTGAAAGCCATACTGATTGCTGTTTTATGTAGAAGTTTGTGGTTTAAGGCCTACTAAAGGTATATACAATGCAGAGTGTAGAGGAAAAGTGATGCACCATGGCACTACTGGTATAAAAGGCACATACTGAGAGTGGAAATCTGTATTCTCTCTCTGTGTTGTTAACATACTTTCAGTAATAGATACTTTCACAAACTTAAAGAAATTAAATATTCTTCTCCATTACAGATGACACAGAAGGAACACAAAGAGAACAGTTAGATAGTTGGTGTGCCCAGATGTATCCTGACAGATGAAGATCAACCAAATGATTTGCAGTAGATAAGCCAGCAGCAAATAGAGTGAATGAAATTGTTGCTGTTGCTTATAAGTCACATCCTAGTTCCAGAGAAATTATGAGTGTCACTGAAATAGGTTTGTACAGCATTGTTCACATTTTGAAATGAATGCAAACAGCTTCCATCTGTATAATGTGTCACTTCAACTGCAGATTAACCAGTGACACTACAGAAGACACATATGGAATTCTTTCATTCAATTTTGATGCAATATCGTGGTAATAGGTTGCTCTTTCAAATAATTCTTTTTAGTGATGAAGCGTGATTTACATGTCTTAGAAAGTTGAATTTAATAATATAGTAACAGTTTACAGCTCACTGCAAAGATGTGGCGACGACCTGCGACAGGCACATACAAAAGACACACACATATGACACTTTCAGATATCGGCCATGGCCTTCTTCAGAAAATAGAACACTCAAGCTATCACACAGGCGCACAAAACAGTCATACAACCATCACCTCTGGCTGCCACACTTTGAAGGATCACGAGGATCACCTCAACACGGATCTATGGAATGAACCAACTAATCTAATCTAATCTGCTAAAGTCAACTTGACATAAGCTGACCCCTGTCATCTGGCAAAACTCTTGACAGCTTTCAAATGGTTGTAGGTGACAAAAACAGCTGTCTATAGAGTTCATAATGGGTGATAGGTAACAACTCACCATAAAGAGGCTCACCGAGCTGCTGACAAAAATAGATAATCACATACACACAACTTAAATTTTAACCATGGCCTTCATCATAAAAAAGAAACACATCACTCAAACAACTGAACACAAACAACCACCATGTCTGGTCACTCCAGTGCCACAAGCATTTAGACTGTGACTGAGGTGGGGAGTGGAGGGGGAAGGATGCCGGGTAAAGGGGGGGTTGTAAAGGCTCTGATAGGCGAGAATTTGAATTGTGGCAATGAAGACAGTGAAGGGAAGGGGTGGGGAATGATAACAGGGAGGTGTAGAGGAAAGTGGGGAGGGGATGGGAGGATTTGAAACAATACATATAATAATATATATATAAAAAAAAAGACAAAAATTACTCACACACACACACACACAAACGCAAGCTTTCACAACCCAGTTGCTTCTTCAGGTAGAAGGGAAGGAGAAGGAAAAGGAAATGATGAGGGTTTTAAGGAAGGGGGTAGGGAGCCATTCCAATCCCGGGAGAGGAAAGACTTACCTTGGGGGGAAAAAAGGAGGGTAAACAAATGCACACACACCCACACATACTAGTATGTCTATTTTCTACAGTATGTCTGCCTAGGTGTACTTGTGTCTGTGTGAATGTGTGGGTGTGTGTGCATTTGTTTACCCTCCTTTTTTCCCCCAAGGTAAGTCTTTCCTCTCCCGGGATTGGAATGGCTCCTTACCCCCTTCCTTAAAACCCTCATCATTTCCTTTTCCCTCTCCTTCCCTTCTGCCTGAAGAAGCAACTGGGTTGCGAAAGCTTGCGTTTGTGTGTGAGTGTGTATTCATTTATTTATTTGTGATGCTGTCACACCTGTGCTCCTTCACCTGGTGAGTAATCTTTTTTTTTATGTATAATTTTTCCTGCTAGGAATTTTTCGTCTTAAAATACATATAATAAGGAAGAAATAAAAATAGAAAAAATAGAAAAAATATAGGAAAAAATAAAATAAAAAGTGATTAATTAAAGGGATATTATAAGGGGCAACACACAGTTGAAAAGAAGAAATGAATTGGAGAGATGCAAGATAATTAATGGGGAAGGAAGAGGGGGGTGGGGGAGATATTAGGCATAGGATGTAGGGATGGTAGGTTATCTTAGGTTGAGGCCAGGATGGTTGTGGAACCATAGAATGTGTCGAAGAGACAAATCCCATCTGTGCAGTTCAGAAGAGCTGGTGGTGGAGGGGAGGATCCAAATGGCTTGGGTAGTGAAGCAGCCACTTAAATCCAGAGTGCTGTGTTCAGTTGCATGCTGTGCCACAGGGTGGCCCATCTTGCTTTTTACCATAGTTTGGCAGTGGTCGTTCATCCGGACAGACAGCTGGTTTGTTGTCATACCATTGTGTTGGAATATCACATGGCTGCTTCCACAGATGGCCCGATCTCTGATGGGGTAGGATAAGCCTGTGACAGAACAGGAATAGGAATTGCTGGGTAGGTGGATTGGGCAGGTTTTACATTGGGGTCTTCCATAGGGGTATGATCCTTGTGGTAAGGGTCTGGGGTTGGGATTGACACAGGGATGGACTAGGATGTTGTGGAGGTTGGGTGGGTGATGGAACACCATTTAGGAGGGGTTGGAAGAATCTTAGGTAGGATGTCTCTTAATCCAGGGCATGATGGCAGACAATCAAAGCCCTGGTGAAGAATTTGATTTAGTTGTTCCAGTCTGTGGTGGTATTGGGTGACAAGAATGACACTCCTTTGTCACTGCTTACTGGGGTTGGAGGAAGGATTGGTGGTGTGTGGGGATATGACACAGGAAATCTGTTTGTGGACTAGGTCAGGAGGGTAATGTCTGTCTGTGAAGGCCTTTGGCATAATGGGTAAGGGACTTCTTATCACAGCAAATTCGCCATCCAAGTGTGGTAAGGCTGCATGGGAGGGATTTTTGATATGCAATGGATAGCAGCTGTCAAAGTAAAATTGCTGTCGGTAATTAGTAGGTTTAATGTGGATGGAGGTGTGGATGGTGCCTTCAATGGGGTGAGAATGCTAGCAACAAATGATAACTGAAAATTCAAGGACTACCAAAAGAGTCACAGAGAGTTGAAAATGCACATCATGGGAGGGAAAAAATAAAAACACAATGTAAAAGAACAGAAAGGAGAAAAATGACAGTAGAAGTAAATTATCTATTTTCACTCAATGTGATTGTATTCATTTCTGTAGTGGTGCCACCTGATGCTACCATGGAAACTGAGAATCTGGCCCCACACTAACAACAACTGTTGTTGTGCTACTCCTCAGACATACCCTCTGGTAGGATGATACCAGACAGAACTTCTGCATATAAAGCCAGCCTAGGTCTGCCATAAACTGGTGTTGATGTGTAAAGTGGAGTGTGCACTGTGATTATTATCACACTACACTGGCTATTGTTATTCTAATGGACTCTATTTAAAATAGACATAATTCTGATGTGGCTTGGACTGGCCTTTGCTTGGGAATATAGACTTAGGATAGGTTGTACTGTTACTAATAACTTATTGTACATATATGTCTTGTTCTAAACAAAGTTCATTGTTTTTGCAGTTACATTGCCTTTTATAAAAATAAATATAAAAATTATGTATAAAAATAAAGATTGTTTGACTTACCCAAACCACAAGCTCGCCGATAGAGAGGAAAAAAAAAAAAAAAAAAAAAAAAAAAAATCACAAATGAAAACACCCACAAACAAATATTCAAGCTTTTGCGACCTAGTTGCTTCTTCAGACAGAGTAGGGAAGGAGAAGGAAAAGGAAAGGATGAGAAAAGACTTACCTTGGGGGAAAAAGAGGAGGGTAAACAAACACACACACACACACACACACACACACACACACACACACACACACACACACATGCAAACAATATGTCTGCCTAGGTGTGTTTGCGTGTGTATATGTGTGTGTATTTGTTTACCTTCCTTTTTTTCCCCCAAGGTAAGTCTTTTCTCTCCCAGGATTGGAATGATTTCTTACCCACTCCCTTAAGACCCTCATCCTTTCCTTTTCCCTACTCTGCCTGAAGAAGTAACTAGGTTGTGAAAGCTTGAATGTCTGTTTTTTGTTTGTTTTTTGTTTTTTGTTTTTTTTTTGTTTTTTTTTTTTTCCATTGCCGAGCCTGTGCTTTGAGTAAAATCTTTATTTTTATACATATTTTTCCCACCAGGAAAGCCTCCTTCTATAATATTCAAAATATAAAAATTATTTACACATAGCCTACTCCATTGATCCCTATAGAGATGAGCTCACTGTAGCTGTGGAGCACTTGAAGATATCAAAGACAAGATCATTTTACTGGCAAGTGAGGTGACAGCTAGTTGCCATAGTAAGAGAATACCTTAAAAAATTCACACGTAACAAAGCACTGTGTAAAGTGTGAACAAACAACGGAAGCAAATCCACAGTAGACTCATCTTTGGTGAATCCGTGCAAAGAATCATGAAGAGTGGCAGCTTGCAATTTATTGTACCAAACTTCCAGTCACTTTTGTCATAGTTTGGGAATGGTTCTTACAGCCCCTGGGAAAAAAGAATGTTCTCGCTTCACCAAGTCCCATAAGTATTCAACTGACAAGATATCTGGTGACCTTTCTGGCCAGGACAATGGCTGCATACCACAAAGAGCTCACTGCATTACAGCAGCTGTATGGGAATGTGCACAGGCCTGCTGAAAAATCAACCTGTGACATGTAATGGGCACTGCATACTTCACTATGCAGGTGTGACCACAAGTTGTAACTTATGCCCCACTCCCGTTCCACCGTAGCACATATATATCATTAGTGAATGCACTCTGGCATAGGCAGCTCACCTGGTATACACCATACAGGCTTGTTTCATCACTCAACATAGGCAAACCAGTCATTCCATTCTCCAGTTAACTCGTTCATAGCACTTGAGTAGCCATGATTGGTGGTAACATGGTATCAATGGTAGCAGGAGACATACATAAACTACGTCCTGTTGACAATAGTCCCAGCATGTGCCCAGAATGCATCCCTGAATAAGGTTCAGTTGGTCACAACTGCTCACATAATGTGTTGATCTTGTCACATGTCGGTACTTTTTCATCATCCGGAAACTCATCTACAGACCTCTGTTGAAAACAGTGACACACCACTAATACATAATGCATAACATATTTAGTAATTTGCCAACACATCCAACCAGCTTCCTACGTGCCCACAATGCAACCCTGTTCAAAAGGCATGGTTTCATCTTATAAATTGCAAACATTGTTCACCTCAGCACAGCTATTGCCAGCAAAGTCAAAACAGAGGGCACACATCTGAGCCCCATCCGATCATGATGGCTATGATAAATGAATCATTAACATCACAACTCCTTATTTATTACATCTTGGTGTCACTGAATACAGGCCTTGAGGGAGCTGCATTTTCTTTGCAGCAATGAATGAAAATAACCTTATCCGTAGTTAAAAAGTATCAGATAAGACTACAATTTCCAGATTGTGCTGTATTTTATAACAATATCTTGTCTCCAAATATGTACTTTTTTATGATAAACTGAGTGAACAGGTTTCTCTACAGAAGAGGAGTTTTTGGAATTTTGAGAGTAGGCCTACATGTGTATGTTTATTTTTCTTACTGGTGAAAGTGTGTCAGCAATAACTGTTATAATTACTAGTGGAGTTATTGCATCTCATCATCTTCAGCTTCAGAAAACTATAATGTTCTCATGATTTTGAAAATAAAAGCTTAGTTCACTGACCTGAATAATAGCAATTCCAAATCCATTTGTTAGATCTACCATAGAATCTCGTGGTCTCCAGTTTCTAATAAGAGTTTCCCACTGTCTCTGGCAGTTAGTTATTTGAGCCAGCAAAACACACAATATTATATCTGAAAAGTATGACAAGATATTAATAAACAACCTAAAAGGAATTACAAAATGCAAACAAAAAATATAAACTGCAACATGTAAATACAATGGAGAACCTGAATTAATGGTTTCTTTTGTTGCAACGAATTCATAAGAGTACATGAAGATAAACCCCAAAGATAAAAAAATGAGACTAGTGAAACTTACAAGCTTATTAAATTGTATCGTCAAGCAAAAATAAAATTATGTGAATAGTTTTTTAATGTGTTTGCTGATACTTGTCTGTAGACTTGGTACAATAGAAATAAAAATAAAATGGCTCAGCCTACTGATAAAGTGAAGTATTATGTGGCAATTCCAGGGTTGTCACAAGTTTTCAACAGTGTAATTGTAAGCAAAGTCATTGTTAATATTTTTCCCTGACAAATTTTGATATCTGAAGGTAAGTAAACAGGTAAGTTGAAAAAAAAAAAAATAAAAAAAATAAAAAAAATATATATATATATATATATATATGGGAAAAAGAAAGAGAGAGAGAGAGAACTACTGTATTTCTGAATGTGTCATTAACTTTTAATGAACAGCAAGCTATGTCCCCTTTACATGATCTATGATCTGAAGGGTAAGTAAACAGGTAAGTCAGTTTAGTTAAATGATTTCAGTGTTTATTAACAAGTTAACTCGAACTTTGAATAAAGGCATGTTTTATTTTATTTTTTAATCCAGTGAGGCCATCCATATGAGAAGTAAAAGAAACCCGTTAAACTTCATTTACACAATAAATCATCAAATCTACAGGCCATAAATGCAACTAAATGCATTGAAATTACAATTATGAATTACTTAAATTGGAAAGAACAAACTGAAAATATTGTGCGGAAGGCTACATTTCACTGGCAGAACACTTAGAAGTTCTACTAAAGAAACTGCCTAGTGCCTACGATTATTTTGGAATTTTTTTTTCCTACTCATTGTGGGATCCCACCAAGTGGGACCGATGAAGAATATAGAGAAAGTCCAGAGAAGGGCAGCTCCTTTTGTATTGTCGCAATCTAGGCGAGATAATGTCACGGATATGGTGCACGGGTTGGGATGAAAATGATTTAAAAAAGGGGTAAAGTTTTACGACGCTTCTCGTCCGGCTCCAGTGCTTATGTTGGCAACAGATGAACAATAAAGTGTAGAATTTCGTTAATATTTTTCACGAGCTACAGAGTAAATGTTATTGCTGCTCGTTTCAGTCGCATCAAATTTAATACTGTACCTGCTCTATGGTCGACAGGTTCTTGTATGTACCCTTGCCCGTTCAGAAAAAATAATTTTCGTTTTGAAATTGTCACGAAAAAACATTTATTGGTCATCTGAGTTGCCGTCATTACCATTGGTGCCAACATAACCACTGTAACCCGGCGAGAAGCGTCGTACAATTTAACCAAAAAAGGGCGTTATTCATTGAGGCAAGATTTATTGCCAAACTTCTTTCACCACTTTCTCTTCCGAATGTGAACATGTTTTGTTAGCACCCACCTACTTAGGAAGCCATGATCATCATCATAATAAAGTAAGAGAAATCACATCGGAAACAGGAAGATTTTTTTTTAGTTGTTCTTTTTCCCGTGCGCTATTAAAGAATGTAACGGCAGAGAAATAATAATAATTTTATTGTCGTTAGGCCATTATAGCAATAGACAACATCAAATACATAATACTATACAGTTGCGGCAGTAAATAATGCCGAATACATAATGTAATACATTTGATAATATAACACATCGTAACATTTCTATTTTCCAATTGCTAAATTCCGTTATATCATAGAATGGGTGGTCAATTAACCAGTCATATAGCGTTTGCTTGAATGTGACTTTTGGTAGATCTTGTATGTTCTGTGGGAGCTTATTAAATAATTTATGCTCGACAAGCTCATAACTGTTTAGAGATTTTGATAGTCTATGGTATGGGATGTAGATACACTTATTGTTGTAGTAATGTACATTTTCTCTACGCTCTGCTTTAGGTAATTTCTTTTTGCTTTAAATTAAAACATAGTATACATACTAAGTTAATTACAGTTAGGATTTTCTGTTCACAGAACAGAGGTTTGCAGTGAGCATTATGTGACAAATCTATAATTATCCTAATTGCTTTCTTCTGCAAGATTAAGATATCATACACACCACTAGAGTTTCCCCAAAAAATAGTGCCGTACGTTATTATGCTCTGAAAAAATGAAAAATAGGAAGTTCTAACATAACTAATAGGTACACAATCAGTGAGACGCATGAACAAATAGATTACTCTTGATGTTATAAAAGCGATCCGATGAACCCTCTGCCAAGCACTTTAATGTGGTTTGCAGAGTATTAATGTAGATAAGTTTACAACCATTTGGATTCTCTCATTTCAGTTTCTATACATCAATCATCCTAAGAATAATTTAATAAACCTGATGTTAGCAAACACAGAGCATAGCATATTTTGTGCGTGCACTGTGTTGTTCCGCTCTTGGAAGTAGGTCTCTATGATGTTAATATAAATTAAGCATCGACATATTGTAGTGAATGGACAGCCATCAAAGTTTCTTTGTTAAAATTATACTAAGGTTACCTAATTTATCTTTTAAAACAATCGTCTACAATCGGGTCTCTGCAAAGGTCGGTTCTCGGTTGTACTGTGATTGTCACGCTTTTAAAACGTATTGTTACAATGGCTTAAGTTGCTTCCTGCCCTATAGTGAAACATATATGATTGCACGTCGAACATCGTTAAAAAGTGGTCTAATATGATTCTGTTGTTGATCGCCTCGTTCCCAATGTTGCAGATTAAAGTTCCAGTACTGCAATCGATTGTTCATATTCGGATATGAAAGTTGTTTAAAGAGGCCACCACATGAGAGTACTTTCAGTTGTTTCAATATTTAACTATGCGGCGAAATCCGAAGAATATGGTTTCACATCTCTTTTAGCTCAGGCAGAAAAGTTTTCCTATATTTTAGTTAGGATGTTTTGATCACTCTCGTTTATAATTAGAATAATTTGTTAGTTAAGTACGAGGACACATTATATTTTCCATCTGGTTCCTAAAAAAAGTTTATTATCAGAGTTTGGGGGAATTATTTCCTTCTGTCTAAAAACTAAGGGGTTAGATTGTTCCTCCCATTGTCCATGGCTGCAACTATTCATCTTACTGCAGTTTATTTGGAGAAGTTGATTTGTCAGTGCTGTTCAACTTATATCTGCCGCTAAATCTATTGTATTATTGCTGAGTCTGTGGTAAAGCAAAACATAGAACTTTCCATATTATTACTATTACTTGACAGTACTCGAGACAGTTGGCTTCCGCTCCATTTTAAACAAAATCCAACGAATTTCCAGCACACGAGAAAGAATATATAGAATAGTGTTTATATCAGATTTATTCATAAAATTCTTCCCATTCCATTGATGTGGTGTGGAACCTATCAGACCACATTCTTTTATTCAAGAATAACGGTTTATTCCTATGGAGTATGGTCTTAGGTCTTATTTATAACGTTTCAGTTTTTCATTGTTGTGTGTTAAGTCTTCTTCTCTGTCTTTTTTATTTCATCATCCTTACTTGCTTCTACAAGCAATGTCGTCATAATTTCATTTACCTCAGATTGCATTATATTCTAGAATATCTGCAATTTTTGTTTATTGTTTGATTTTTTTTCCTATGTGCATAGAGCTGAGTCTGTGTTGTGATATTCGCCATCTGCGTCAGAGCCATCACGCACATGATCTTTCACAAAAAGAAATCGTTGGTGACTGTCAACTACAGCCAGATTTCCCCCCGTTCGACTTTTATTTTTAAACGTCTTTATAACGAGTGCAGTGTTGCCAGATCCAATATTTGTTTTCGAAAGATGAACCTTAAAAATTTCGGAAGATGAAGTAAAATATCGGAAGGTATGCAAACGTGAAAATATTTATAAACGTAACTTACAATTAATTGTAAATACTTTCTTGTTACAAAAATAAGTAAAATCAAATAGATCTTTATACAAAGTTCACAGAAACATTTTGCACAAGTCAGTACATATTAGTGTGCTGCAACTAACAATTTCTTTACCCAATTCCAATTGTTATTCAGTTACGACAATAAAAAGAGGCAGAAATCCATAATCTTAGCTGGGTCTACCGAAAGACCGTACTTTGACATAGAATTACGCAAAAATCGTAATACTTGGCATGTAAATGTAGATTTTTAACCGTAAAATTTTTGTTAAGCTTATGGGACTTAACTGTGGGGTCAGGAGTCCCTAAACTTACAAACTAGTTATGAACTAAGTTATACTAAAGACATCACAAATATCCATGCCCGAGGGAGGATTTGAGCCTCCGACGCGGGAGGCCGCGCGATCCGCAATGTGGCGCTCCAGACCACTCGGCTACTCCCGCGTGGCTTTTCACCATCTTTTATGGTAATTGTGATTTGAAAAGTACCGGTAATCGTCGGATTATGTGGACGAATAGTTAGCAACATTATATTCATGTAACAAAATTACTGGGCAGTTTGCGATAGATCTAAGCGTAATAGTCTCTGGGCACCTCTCCGTGTGTAACAAAATCAAATCAGAAAACAGTTTTACGGCTGGTCTGTAAAGTTCTTGCGTGCGGAAAACATAAGCATAATAACATTTCACGCAGAGTAGTACTAAAAAGTTTAGGCATGGGAACGAAGTGGAAAATTAATTACTAGTAAAATTTTAAATAAAAAAAATAGGTATTGGTCTCGCCTTATTGGCCGGGCTGTTACCCAGCTCCCACTCACCAGCGCTATCCCACTACTGCTCACCACGGGGACTTTTGGCTGCTGAGTTTCCCCCCTGGCCCGGTACGCCCCTCCTTAGCCAACCTGGAAACCCAAGACTCCTCAAGGGTTCCCATATTGATGGCAGGCTTAGTGCGGACGCCGGATCGACATGGGAAACTGAGCACCAGGACTCCCGGCCTCAGACCATCCTCAACACCTGGCTTCCAAGTAGCTGGATTACAGGAGCACGCCGCCGCTCCCAGCCAACAGCTGCCTGCGCGGCTTTGCTACTTCGCTGTTGCAACTTTCTATTACAGATCCTATACTCCGTTATCTTGTTAATATAATCAGGGAGTAGAACGTCTTTCAAGTCGAAAAGTACTATTTTATATCTTATGAACTCTTAAAATACGGAATATAACGCGTATCAAATCTTACCTCTCATTTGTTCATTCGCTAACAGATGGCTCTGTCGCGGACGATCGAACTGTAACGGAACTTGTATTGCGCAAACTCACCCGTTCGCTCGGCGCCGGGCTATCGCAGTTGGAAACTACTACGCTGAGGTTCCGGAACTGATTTGGTTCCAAAGTGTACGGTGAAAATATGGTTAGAAATACAAATATAGGGAAAGGAGCACCCACACAGAGAGCCTTCATTTTCGTTAGTAGTTAACTAATTCACCTCAAATTCACTGCGACTATTACATTGTATCACCATTTCAGTTGTCATATTATGTTGCGTTCTTATTCGTTAATAAAGCGCTACGTCTTTCCTAATATACTAAACTAACACAATTAGTTAAGTTAGACCAATAGTTCACTTCAAAATAATTATACATTGTATGATTTTTATGTCATTTATTTTGTGCATCTGTATTGCACGTAAAATAGCTTCCTAACAGTGAAAATATCGAGGATATGCGCAATATGTATCGTTTGGAAACAAACGGTGCCCTTCAGTTAAAGTTCTTACTATTGAGTTAACAGCCTTCATAATTGAGCATTCATCTGTACTGCTGGTTTTTATTTCCGGTAGTGATGAACTTAAGTGGTACACAGAAGTATGGGTCAGTTTACGGATGAAGAGCTTGACAAGGAAGCTATGCTGGTACAACCACAACATAGCATTTTTGCAGGCGACGATGTTTTATTAGTTTGTGTTCCGCAGTTTAGTGATTATATTAATAAACTTTTTTCACAATTGAGAGGGTATTAATACAGAAACAAAACTAACTTACGAAACCAAATCTATAGTAATTAAAGTATTATTTAATGACCCACGGGAGATGATTGTTCTTGAACAAGCCTGAAACTCTGTCGCATGAATTCGGGTTTAAACTGCAAACACAAGGTTTACGCTACTGACATTTGGGTAAATCCACCTGTCTTATATTAGCCAACATTAGTCATACTCTCGTGAGTAATCACACGATGGACGATGTGTGAAGTCCAATTTACTGAACTGTCATTCAAGAACAAGAGCATCTTGTGTTTTATACGGAAATTTTGTAACCAGTTTCAAGAGAGATACAACAATAGAGAAGAAAAAAGCATCAATCGCGTGCGGCAGTTACACATCGGAAACATCAACATAACTACTTGTATTTGCCAAGAGTATATTGAACGTATTAAACAAGAGAAATACTAACGTTGATCACGAAAACGAAGGTGGGATACTTTGTGCCATCCCTAGAGAAAATTATAAAAACTATAAAAAGAAAAATTATTAATTTTTATTGATTTATCACAACAATGTACTTATTAAAGATGCTCTGATTAGTAAGAAGGGCTAGAATCGGAAAATATATTTTATCACATTTGTTGCAATGCCAACACACATTCAAAAAAGAATGGGGGGGGGGGGGGGCTACGATAAATATAAAAAAAAGTTAGCAATACAATTTAGGTTAATTGTTGTTGATTTTTACTCACAATATTTCTTAAGATATTTATGTGGAAATACGGTCCTAAAACTAAAAATATTGAATACAGCATCCACCGTAAAGGTTATTTTTACTAAATAAATCTAACGTTCAAATGTTTATAAAACTTATGGAACTTTACTGCAGTGTCATCAGTCCCTAAACTTACAAAACTACTTATGAACTACCTTATACTATAGACAGGACGAACATCCATGCCCCGACGAGAAGGATTCGAACCTCGACGGGAAATGGTCTCGCGCATCGCAGCACAGCGCCTCAATGCGCTCGGCCGCGGCTGTTTACTATTAAAACATTAATTGGGTTAAATTTAATAGAAAATGTTAAAACATTAATGGAATCTCGTAGATTTTCTGAGAAACCATAAATAGATTTATTACAATGTTAAAAATCTAATGTAACTAATCGTGCCCACAACTAGGAATTATACTTCTCGAAGTCGTTTGGATAGACCGCCATGCGTAACGCAGTATACAAGTACAAGCAACCATTACACGAATTGTATACTGGTATAATTCGACACTCAATAAGCATAGCATCGACAATGACCACACCATCATTTGGAATAACCTCACTAATGTGAAGTGTAGTATTGTAGTCATAATATTCCTACCTAATGCAGGGATGTAAACAGGTACTACAAATATATACATAGTGCAGCACATGTCACTTTTACAGGTTGTTTTCATAAAAAATGTATAAGATAACACAAGACTATCATATAACTGAATGAAAACTTGGGGTAGATTTTCACTTGCCCATCTAAACCAAATGTTCACTTTGGCGCCAAACAAGCTCGTTGGCGCCAACCATTGACCGGTTGCGGACGCGGTACATGAGGTTTACCGGTAGGTGTCACCCAAGTGCAGGTAGCTCCGTCGTTCATTACCAGTATAGCCAACTGTAGCGAGAATGTACAAACTCTCGCGGCGCACTGGCGGGAATGATAACTTGTTAATAGTGTATTGAAATAAAGGCCATTTGAACCACGAGACATAGTATGCTATTACATCAATTTTTTTATAAGTCTTGTGATTAGATTGTGTGTCAAATGTAGACAGTCACGTCAAAGATATGAAGCTACTAAATAAGTGCCTGTTTAACACCAAGAAAAGGAAAAAAAAAAAAAAAAAAAAACCGGATTAAACGTGTGCGAGATGAATTAAGTAAAACCGAGAAAACAGAATGGTCAAGAGAATAAAGGAATAAGTTTGTGCGAAACGAGTAAAAACTGAGAAAGTAATTATTATCCTCTGCAAAATGGTAAAAAAAGGAACTTTGAAACATTTCATGGACAAAGCTAACAAAACTGCTTGCGAATGACTTCCATATACCTCCACAAATTCAGATCCCATAAAAACAGACAATTACTTGTTACATCAAACTATAATTATTATAGTAACAGTCACCTTTTGAATGATTCACGATCTTCAAGTTCATTACTGTCATCTCTGGTGTCACCACTCATCAAATGGCCTAGCCAAAAAAACTTGTTTATAGTTTTAGTTATTTATTTTGTGTATATATTTTCAGGACTTTGTATAGGGTATAGTACAATTATATTTATAGCGTAGCGGAATTGACTTATTTTGGGTTGGCAACATTGTTTCTTTCCGAAATTCTTTCACCAAAGAAGACGAAGTGAACACTCCAGTATTCAATCCAAGAACAGCTGCCAGCATGCGAAACTTAGAAGTAGATGTTCCTGGAGTAGTAAAACAACTTAAGTCACTAAACAAAAATAAATCTTCCGGGCCAGATTGTATACCAAATAGATTCCTCTCAGAGTATGCCGATGCAATAGCTCCGTACTTAGCTATAAATTACAACCGATCACTCAGCGAAAGATCCGTACCCAAAGACTGGAAAGTTGCCCAAATTACTCCAATATTCAAGAAAGGCAATAGGAGTGATCCCCAAAATTACAGGCCTATCTCATTGACGTCGATTTGCAGTAGGATTTTGGAACATATACTTTGTTCGAATATTATGTACTACCTCGAAGAGAACGACCTATTAACCAATAGTCAGCACGGATTCAGAAAGTATCGCTCTTGCGAAACACAGCTTGCCCTTTATTCACATGAAGTGTTAAGTGCCATCGACAAAGGACCTCAAATCGATTCCATATTTTTGGATTTCCGGAAGGCTTTTGATACTGTACCCCACAAGCGGCTTCTAATGAAATTGCGTGCTTATGGAATATCTCCCCAATTGTGCGATTGGATTCACGATTTCCTATCAGAACGGACGCAGTTCGTTGTAATTGACGGTAAGTCATCGAGTAAAACAGAAGTGATATCTGGCATTCCACAGGGAAGCGTTATTGGTCCCCTACTCTTCCTCGTGTTTATAAACGATTTGGGAGATAATCTGAATAGCTCCCTTGGACTGTTCGCGGATGATGCTGTCGTTTATCGGTTAGTGAAGTCAACAGAGGATCAAAAGCAACTGCAAAGCGATTTAGACAAAATTTCTACTCGGTGCGAAAATTGGCAATTGACACTACATAAAGAAAAGTGTGAAGTAATACACATGACCACTAAAAGAAATCCGCTGAACTTCAATTACGCGATAAATCAGTCAAACCTGAAGGTCGTAAATTCTACCAAATACCTAGGAGTTACAATTACGAACAACTTTGACTGGAGAGAACACATAGAAAATATTGTGGGGAAGGCGAACCAAAGGTTACGTTTCATTGGCAGAACGCTTAGACGATGCACCAGCTCCACCAAAGAGACTGCCTACATCACACTTGTGCGTCCTCTCTTGGAGTACTGTTGCCCCTTGTGGGACCCTCACCAGGTGGGACTGACGGAAGATATTGAGAAGGTTCAGAGAAGGGCAGCTCGTTTTGTTTTATCACGTTACGGGGGGGAAAGCGTCACGGAAATGTTGCACGAATTGGGGTGGAAATCATTAAAAGAAAGACGTTATTCATTGCGGCGTGATCTGTTTGCGAAGTTTCAATCACCGACTTTTAGTTCTGAATGTGAAAATATTTTGCTAGCACCCACCTACTTAGGGAGACATGACCATCCCAATAAAATAAGAGAAATCAGATCGAAAACGGAACGATTTAGGTGTTCTTTCTTCCCGCGCGCTATTAGAGAATGGAAGGGTAGAGAAAAGTTATGAAGGTGGTTAATGAACCCTCTGCCAGGCACTTGAATGTGATTTGCAGAGAATCTATGTAGATGTAGATGTAGATTGTTCATTAACAAATGTGCAATAATACGCCGAAAATTCATTTTACAGCACGGAGTGGAAACATTCTACAAGTGCTAAAAATGATCTTCCTCAAACAAGGAGCGTCCATCTGGGTTAATGATGTAGAGTAAAAATGTGACGAGTTTGACAATTTCTGGATGTTTCTCGTGCGTACAAGTATTACACAAAACAGTTGTGATTGATAAGTAAAGACTTAAATCGTATGTACGAAAAGCACTCCAACGTTATTATGTATTTCTAAGCGCTGCCTTTAATAAATTTCCTATTTATAGTCTCTCCCATCATTCACTGTGCAAGTTATTGTGGCCAATAGCGCATATAACCTAGTAAAATCGTATGTTACTTTTGGAACTAATATGCTTGAAGTTCGAGTCACTACCTGACCTGTCCAGATTTTGTATGGATCGACCCTAATTTGCTACATATCGAGGGAAACCTTCACTACATAGAGTAGCCTCAAGGGCGACAATGCAGCCGTTGAATCTGGCATTTATTCCATACTTATCCCGTTTACATGGGCTCCCAGAACCTGATTTCGTAAACTGATTTCCCAATTCTACCCTTGGTTGGTCATGTAAACAGTCCAAAATCGATTATGGAAATCCACTTCTGTAAAGCGGTTTTCCAGTTTCACAATCGATTTTCGCGCCCATGTAAACGGTACTGTTTTTGAAGCGTTCTTGGCTTGTCAGATTGTGTTTTCTTGTTAATAATTTTCGGCACATATGGACAGAATGACATTTCTACCGTGGAATAAAAGTATAGAGTGAGCATGCATCTGTGTATTTAAGAGAAGAAAATTAGCGATTGTGCTGATTAAATCAGGAACTGAATCAGCTGTTTTTCAGCCGCCATATTAAGTGGGCTAGGAAATCCGATTCAGGCTATAACAGTAAAAAATTCGAAAACGACAGTGAAAAACGGTTTATGAAATTTGGTTTTCGACTTTCGGACTCTGGACAATAACGCAGTTTGCGCCATGACCACCCCCTATGGGCACCTCTGGTAAAAGTCTTCGTTTGCCTTTCCTTGCATGACTTTCATGGCTGTTACAGGACGATGATAATGTACTGATATTAGGCGAATCGGTCAGTCTTTAATTATCCGTGTGATCAGCAAGTAAGTCTTCAATCTTTCCATTATGGAAAATCAAATCTCAGCTTCGCATGTTAATACTGTATGTAATTTTCTGTACTAAAGGTTTTGTTAACCTGTCTCCCACGTTTTAAGGACATGCCGTCCTTATTTTGTAATCAGAAATGCCTTTAATTTCAACATTGATGGTGCATTTCGTTAATATGATTTTCACTTGTAACTTATCGGTAGTTGTTTTGATGACGGAACGACAGCACGCCATCAGCACCCTGTCGGATCAATATTTCAACATAAGCTAAGAGAACGTTCAGTTTTTAATCTAAACTATGTGCAGTTATCATAATGCGATTTCTTTATATTTGAACATTAACAAATAAATAAATAAAAATAAAAGATCAAATGTTTGTCAAGCTTAAGGGGTCCTCAGTCCCTAAACTTACAAAATACTTATAAGCTAAGTTATTCTAAAGACAGCACAAACATCCATGCCCGAGGGAGGATTCGAACCCCCGCCGCGGTCATTAACAACACCAAGCTCGCTGTCTTTCAACTGCGACATATGACCTTCGGTTAAATTGTACGACGCTTCTCGCCGGGCTGCAGTGGTTATGTTGGCACCAGTGGTAATGACGGCAACGCAGATGACCAATAAATATTTTTCATGATAAATTCAATTGAAACGAAAATTCAGGTATTTACTCTGTAGCTCGTGAAATATATTAACGCAATTCTACACTTCATTGTTTTTCTGTTGCCAACATAAGCTCTGGAGCCCGGCGAGAAGCATCGTAAAATTTTACCGACCTTCACTGTTTCAAAAAATTTGCATTATGTTTGCATAAGCCAAAACACCTTGCATACCGCTTTGGCCAACAGAACGAAATAATCAGTTAATGCCCATTTATTTTATTTGCATAATTAGTGGTTCTTTTATTCTTTCTGCTATTGTAACCTATCTATCATCTGTCTAAAATCTTTCATAATTTTAAAAGATAGTATTCGTATCGGTACTGGGGAAGGCGCCTTGTGAAACACTGTACTATTTACACCTCAAAGTACTATCAGTCTCCAAATGACGATTCCAGTGCTCACATTAAACTGCTTTAGATTGGTAATTAGGATTTTATACCTGCGTAAAATATTTGACTTACCATAACGCTAGTGGACGAATGAAAATCAGTTTTCCTCTTTTTTTTTTTTTTTTTTTTTTTTTTTTTTTTTTTTTTTTTTTTTTTTTACTACAAACTTATCCATATTTAGAAACTATCGTCACAGCAGACAGAACTAAAACGATACACGCCAGCACTTACATTAAATCCAGCTGCCTGTAAGAAACGAACTGATTAACAAAGCAACAATGGAGAATAAGTAAGTCCAACAATATACAGTAGTTGATCTTAAGGACGAAAGGGCGAGAGTGTTAGCGTTAAATTAAATCTGTTGATGATGTTGTTGACTATCGATAATGTCTATTCCTGTTTCATCTTGTGATTGAAAATAAGAAAAGAATAATAAAAACTACATTACGTGCAATTTCGTTTGGGTTACAGGGGGAGGGGGGAGATTCGGACACATCAGACGCCCCCCTCCCCCCTATCCTTAGACTACGTCATTGCTTTACTCGACAGCTCAGTTAACGCTCTCATGTATTCAAAATCAGTTATGATTATTATGTTGCATTCTTGGAAAGACGCGTCTACGAGGTACATTAAAGTTATAACACCTTCTGAACGTTTCATCGTAATTTCCCTCCGACTATATACATTTTTCGCAATGATGACACCATGATTCCATGGACGCTGCGAAAGTTTCTTTTAGGAGACTGATTTGACCGCTGGAAAATCGCTGATGCATTTGCAGCATGGCTAGTGTCTGTGCGACCACGAAGATCGCCTTTCATCGTTAGGAAAAGCCGAAAGTCGCTAAGAGCCAGGTCACGTGAGTAGGGAGCATGAGAGATGACCAAAGTTGTTGTCAGGAAGAAACTGCGGCGTATCGTTCGCTCGATGTACTGGTGCGTTATCTCGATGAAAGAGCTCACGTGCTGATTTTTTCGGCTGCTTTTTACGCAATACTGGAACTTTTTTGAAAACAAGGCGATGTGTTCCACAGTCCACATTGTCTTGATGCGTGTCGCACTTCTCTCCCCCCCCCCCCCTCCTCTTTATTTTCATTTCATTCCCTAATACAGGGCCGGCTGCCAGCGCTCGTAGGCGCTCTTAAGCCTACAGAATTTAAAACTTGGTACGCAAAAAAATATAAAAGGCGATAAAAAGTGGGAGCTAAATTACAAATAAAACATGGAGATTTTAATTGGAGAAACAGAATGCTTAAAAAAGAGTGAAATATTGATGTCTTTAAAAACACTGAAATGGTGATGTTGAACAAACTGCTGGAGATGCGGAGGCTCATGAGATAAAAACAGGCGATTAAAATAACACTGGGCGGCGGTTACAGGTTGGCCGTTCGCTGTTGTCGAATAAAAACAAAAACACGAAGAGACACCAAACATTCGAAGATACATACCATTAAAACTCAAGGTGTCGGCTACGCGGTGGCCGTTCAATATCGTGAAATAAAACGATATGTGATCGCACTACGTCCGGACTTCTATGATCTGTCGCACCGACGAACGCACATCGGACATACGCGTGACACCACCATCACATATGTCTCACTCAACTGGCGATGTATTTCAATTAATGCCACACCACGCAAATGGAGAAAGCGGATGATTAAACGCTGGTCTTGTACTGAGAACGTCGACATTTTAAGTATCAAAAACAGTCGTAACTCTCTCCGCTGCCTGTAGAGTTCTATATTTAATACATTGCTGACATTATCACGCTTTCAAAATAAGTGCGCACGTAATTTAAAACAAAACGCATGATTCTATTATTAGGCAGTTTTGAGACGTAATCAGGAATATTATAACTTGAATGCACCTCATGCAACATGAAGAAGTGTGCGAGAAAGAGGTGACGAAGTTGTGGAACGCAGCGAAGGAGAGGTTCTCTAAAGTGGAAGACTTGTTGCTAGGACGTGCTGGTTCTAGTAGACATCCTTGAGACCACACAAGAGTCTCTGTGGACTGAATTGACCTTTAAGTGTGAAGTCATCCATATGACCACTAAAAGAAACCCCCTAAACTTCATTTACTCGAATAATCAGTGAAATCTAAAGGCCGTAAATTCAACTAAATACCTAGGAGTAGCAAAAACAACTTACATTGGAAAGAACACACAGAAAATATTGTAGGGAAAGCGAACCAAAGACTACGTTACGTTGGCTGAACACTTAGCTCATGTAACAGTTCTACTAAAAAAACTGCCTACACTACACTTGTGCGTCCTATTTTGGAGAATTGCTGCGCATTGTGGGATCCCCACCAAGTGGGACTGACAGACGATTTAGAGAAAGTTCAGAGAAGAGCAGCAGGTTTGTACTATCGCGATATTGGGAGAGAGTGTCACAGAAATGATGCAGGAGTTGGGCTGGAAATCATTAAAAGAAAGGCATTGTTTGTTGGAACGAGATCTATTTGCGAAATTTCTTTCAGCAACTTCCTAATCCGAATTCGAACATATTTTGTTAGCACCCACCTTTATAGCAAGGCATGATCATGAAAATGAAATAAGAGAATCAGATCGAAAACGGAAAGATGTAGGTGTTCCTTTTTCGTGCGACCTATTAGAGAATGGAGCCGTAGAGAAACATTATAATAGCGGCTCGTTGAACCCTCTGCCATTCACTTCAATGTGGATTGCAGAGTATTTATGTAGATGTAGAAAATTCTATTACGAAAAGTTCGTTTTTTTATTTTATTGTTCGATTTTATCACTATGTTTCTAGAATATATTCTGTCTTAAAATATCAGTTTTAACCACACTTAAAGAAAATGTAATTGGATTAATTATTTTTATTTAAGTAAATCCAATGCAATCGAGCACAGATTGCCGCATTTATACTGAAAATACGCAGTGTGAAAAAGCTCACATGAGATTGGGGAGGGGGGGAGGAGGGAGTGAGGGTGAATGGTTAACACCATCTCACGGGTGGTGGGTGAAAAAACATGAAAATCACCTTCCGTAGTTAATGGACACTCCATAACTTCAGTGAAGTTTACATCGTATTGGAAACGACACAACGATTTTTTCCTCCTTGTTAACAGTTATTTCTCAGCACAATCGACCCTGCGACATCTTTTTAAGCTTGTCTGCCCTGCGTGAGTTTTACAACATTAACAAGTTTACAACTTGAACATCGCGAAGAGCAATCTACAGGTTTCAAAAGTTTTATAATTCTGAAAGAAGAAACTTGGAGCTAGATTAAATATGATTTTTATGAGACTAATTTTTAAAGAGCTTTAGAACTTTAGAAAAGGACAAATTTAGAGAAGATCAGCGGTGTTCCAAGACGGTAAAGCGCCGCCACATCGCTCCCACGCTTCCCTGAATGGTTCCAGGAACATACAGCGGAGAGGTTCAAAGCCTGTGATAGCCAATCCGAAACCCCGATTTCCAAACCATCGAGCAATCTGGGATGTCATGGAACGCACACTCTGTGCAATGAATCCTGCATTCATGAACGACTTGGTGTCTGTTGCGCCCAGAGGAGTATCAGGCACTTTACACTCACTTGCACGGCATATCATTGTAGTCCGCAAAGCAGCACGATATTAGATGCCTTTTCCGTGGCCTTTGCTTAGTCAGTGTGAGTCTCACTGATCAACTACGTATCAGCACGCAAATGTTGTCGATTCTTCATCTCATTTTACCTTCTACTATAAATCCAGTCTCTTTCCAAGACGTCTGGAAGTATACGAAACTATAGCAAGGCAAAATAAACCGCATTTCATTCCTTCATCGAGTATTAAAAGATGGAATTCGCGGACTGTTGTCTACTTTTACTCTGTTCTTTATTTCGTTGTTGAAGATAGCTGCTATGTGCTTCTCTTTTTTCGAAATGTTCAAATGTTTGTGAACCTATTGCACCAAACTGCTTTGGCCACCAATCCCTAGATTTACAAACTACTTAAACTTACTTACACTAAGGACAACACACATACGTTGCCCGAGAGAGGACTCGAACCTCCGGCGGGAACGATCGTCCATTTCCTAGCATGACGCTTCAGACCACGCGACCATTTCGCGCGGCTCTTTCTTTTTTTTTCTTTTTTCTTTTTTTTTTTTTAAATCCTTCTCTAAATTAACATGTTTACGACATCATTAGTGATTGGCGAAACTTTCGTTAGTTGCCACTTACTTTCTCTTATCTCTTTAATATATCACATTGTATCGAACTAAGTAATGATTTCAGAAAGTTCTCTGATGAGGGCTGCCTGACGTCTTGTAACGAGCTTTTCGCGGCAGAAATGTTGTATGTAAATTTATTGACTATCTGCGCGGTACTCTGGTATTGATTAAACAGACCGCTTACAGATAGGGCTGCTTAATGGGGCTGTTATCTCTGATGGTACTGGATGCGCCAGTTGTCAGGAAGTGATACGAATCGTTCTCTGCAATGTATTTCATAAATAAATTACTGTTTCCCTGAGCTCTTACGTTATGTTCCTTTCCCTTAAAGACAGGTTTATATAATCAATAACATTATGTTTTGCTGAGTTAACAATATCACATATATATTTTTCCCCATTTAATCAGTCTCTCATGGATTTGAAATTTTTTGTTAATTACGACAGTTAATAATTCCTTCTTTTACAGCTAGAATACATCCACGAAAGGGCAAGCCTCAAATACTTGGTATGGGTGAACATAGCGCAATAAAAACAGAACTCACTTAGCCCATATTCCTCAGTAGAAAAACCAGTGCCCTTGTGAAATTGCGAAGTGTTACGAATCTCGCCATGTCAGTAGTCTTCCACGGCTGGTATAATTTTCAGTAAAATAATTCTGTGTGTTAGGCCGCGTCATTATGAAGAGCCATAGCAAATGAATTGCCAACAGTTCGACTACTGTGAAACTTTTATCTTTAGGGCGGTTAACTCGCGCTCTGACGATCACCGCTGCGTAGTGGTCTAAACGTCGGCATTTCGTTTCCTTTAGTGTTTTATAATACAAAACTACTATGTTTAAAACAACAAGAGTCCAATAATCAGCAGTTTCATTTGGCACAGCGTTGCGGCCTACACCGCAGGCAAGTTTTCATTTACTGTGTCGTCTGCGAATTTAGTGCTCGTGAATGTTTTCCTAATGTGGTCTCACTTGCTCAAGAGGTTCAAATGTTCAAACGTTTGTTAAGCCCAAGGTATTTAACTGCGGGGTCATCGGTCCCTAAACTTACAAACTACTTATGAACTACGTTATACTAAAGACAGCACAAACATCTAGCCCCGAACACCCGACCGTAGCGGCCGTGCAGACTGTGACTGGCGTGCCGCTCAAGAGGTCTATATCTAATTAACATTACCGATTTGGCAATGTTCTGAAAATTTTGTTTACAATAATGTGCATATTATGTAAAACATATTAGTCAGGGTGAGTCACGAAGATATGCAAGTATTTTAATGTTATTTTACAAGTAAAACCAAAGAAAAAATGTTCATATAAACATAGGTCCGCAAATGTTTAGTTACGGAGTTACGAATAGTAAGATTTTGCCTAAAATTTAGCAATCTCGCTTCTGTGAAGCCATTGCAAAACTGGACGAGGTTACAGTAAAGCAAGATTTCCATTTATTTTGTTGTTGTTGATCTAGTGAATCTAATAAAACTTCAGTTACACGATCAATCAGTCAAACCTACAGGCCGTCAATTCTACTAAATACCTAGGAGTATCACTCACGAACTACTTCAATTGGAAAGAACACACAGAAAGCCGTGGTGGAGCGGCCGAGCGCGTTGAGGCGCTATGCTGCGATGCGTGAATCCCCCCCCCCCAGGGGGTATAAGGTAGTTCATAAGTAGTTCGTAAGTTTAGGGACTGATGACCCCGCAGTTAAGTCCCATAAGCTTCACAAACATTTTAACATTTGAACACACAGAAAATGTTGAAGGGAAGGCGAACTAAAGACTACGTTTCATTGGAAGAACACTTAGAAGATGCAGCAGTTCTACTAAAGAAACTGCGTACACTACATTTGTGCGTCCTATTTTTGGTGTATTGTTGCTCATTGTGGCATCCACACCAGGTGGACTGACAGACGGTTTAGAGAAAATTCAGTTGTTGTTGTTGGTAGAAATCCACGCAACCAGTTTCGATCCCTATTTAACGGATATAACACTCAGATATAGGAGCCTGAAGATTGCATAATGGAATGCCGAAATTGGTAGTTAAGGAATAAATGTTTCTGTTAAACATACTGCTGTTGGTATCCTACTTGCTACGTAATCTTGACCAGCCGCAGTCTCGGTTCCACCAGTAATGATGGCTTCAATAAAACTGTCACTGGACGTTGGCGCAGTGGCAGGGAATTGCACAGTATGATGAATCCCCATACCTCCTTCATCATGCTGATGGGAGGCCACGAATCCATCTTTCCCAGGGGAACAGCTTGTTGACATTTGTGCTGCGGGACGGAGACAAGCTCTGGAGAACATTTACGACGGCGATGTGTACACACTCCAGAGCCAATATCAGTTAAACTAAATAATTTAAATTTCTATCAAATCCAACTTCATTAAAATATTACAAAATTAAATTCATAATAAAATTATAAGCTGCACCTTGACATGAAATAATCTTTAATAATAATAAAAAGAAATAAATAAAAAAATAAATAAAAACAAGAAAATTATTACTATAGGCCCAGTGGAGATCGTGCGAGTCACCAAGACGGTCAAGAAGTATTGTACACTGGTTGCAGACCACGTAACCCCTTCATGACGATCAAGTATCCCAACGGCAGTGGCATATTTCAACATGATAACACTCCACGTCACAGGACCAGTAGTATGATAAGGTCAAAGAACACAGTGGTGACTTGCAGTTGATGTGCTGGCCGCATCGATCGATCACATCTGGAATGTGCTTGATCATGGCGTGAGAACTCATCGTCGCTCTCCCTTGAATTTCCGGTAATTAGGTGACTTGTCCGTGCAGATGTGCGGCCTACTCTCTCCAGGACCTACCAAGGCTTGCCAAGACGCGTCGTCACTTTTATCCTAGCCAAATATGGACATACCAGTTAATGGGTAGGTTGTTGTAATGTGCGAGGGTTGTTCAAAAAGTAAGGGGGACTTTTCAAATTGTTCGGGAAAAGTACATTCGATTATCGATCTTTATGGGTTGTCATATTGTTACACATGCCCTGAACATATGTTCACAGTTTCAAGTATACAGAATACTTCATTTGTTTTTACGGATAGAAAGGTTAGACGTGTTTTAGTGTTCTCGGCAATTTTCTGTTCTTATAAGAAATGGATCAAAGAATTTGCATCAAATTTTGTTGAAAAATGGAATCAAGTTCTCTAAAACACTTGAAATGTTGACAGTGGCATACCGTGAGTCTACTCTAAGTAAAAATAATGTTTACAAGTGGTGCAATCTCTTCCAAGATGGTCTCCGCGCGGGAGTAGCCACGTTGCGGACTGCGCGGCCTCCCGCGTCGGACGTTGGAGTTCTCCCTCGGGCATTGATGTTTGTGTCATCTTTAGTATAAGTTACTGACCCCGCAGTTAAGTCCCATAAGCTTTACAAACGTTTGAACATTTTCCAAGATGGTCAAGAAGTTGCCAATGACGATCCTCACTCTGGACGCCCCACCACAACAGATCATAACGTCGAAGCTGTGAAGAAAATTGTTTTGGAAAATCGTCGACTTACCGTAAGAGGAGGATGTTGGCATATCGATCGGCTCGTGTCATGCAGTGTTTTGGGATATTTTGGGCGTGAGACGTGTACGAGCGAAGTTTGTTTCAAATCTTCTCAATTTTGATCAGAAGAACCGTCGCATGAGCATCGCCCAAGAGCTCTTGAATGACATCCTGATTTGGTAAAAAGGGTCATTGGTGACGAATCACGGGTTTGCGCGAGACCAGTGAGAAAGACCTGGGCACTTAGCCAGGTCACTTGATAAGTACTGAGCTATAGCGATCGCTAGTTGACTGGCTGGCCTCTCAGTGGGCTGTGCCCCAGCGGCCAGTCAATCAGTTTCGCGATCGGGTTGGCTCAGAACTTATCACATGACGTGGCTAAGTATCCAGGCCTATCTTTCCCGCTGGCCTCGGGCTTACAGTTCGAAACCAAAGCCCATTCGCCCAATAGAAGCATTCTGGAGAGCCAAAACCGAAAAAGCACGCCAAGATGGATCAAATGCCAAAGTTTTTCTCACTGTTTATTTCAATAACCGTAACGTATTGCATCATGAATTCTTGTCTCAAGGTCGTAGGTCAATAATGAGTTTTACCTTGACGTATGCGCCGTTTGCTAGAAACAATATGCAAATAACTTCCGGAATTGTGAAAAAACAATTTATGGCTCTTGCATCACGACAATGCACCTGCTCATTCATCGTTGCTTTTGAGACATTTTATGGCCAAAAACAACACAACAATCATGCCTCAGCCACCATAATCGCCGGATTTGGTCCCCTATCATTTTTTCCTGTTCCCAAATCTGAAGAGACCTACGAAAATACGAAGGTTTGTAACAATTGAGGAAATAAAAGCTGCATCGCTGAAAGTACTCAAGGCTGTACCAAAAAATGCTTATGAGTAGTGCTTCGAAGATCGGAAGAAGCTTTGGCACAAGTGTATTGTATCTTGAGGGGGGGGGGATTACTTTAAAGGGGACAACGTGAAAGTTGATGAATAAATAAATATTTTTTTCATAATAATATAAAGCCACATGACTTTCTGAACACTCATCGTATGACTGATCAGTGTATATGACGAACAGAAACTATGAAAGGCTATCGAACAATATTCACTCTCGCGTATTTTTCAAGCGTGTTCGACGTCATGTGCCAATCCGCGATTTTTTTTTCCGTTATTCATTTCTACCGATGCACTTTGAAGGATGGAGGCTATAGGACAGTGTCATACATTCCTTAGCTTCTTGTTGACGGAGATTACATTATTTGCATGGGCTACAATTTTTCAAACGTTTTTGTCTTTGTGTGAGTGCCGATTTTTGAAGGTTGTGCACAACTAGGCTCACTGAAAATGAAGTACTGCGAAATTCGATGGCTGGTTATAATGAGAAAGACGAGTTTTATTGTCTTCTGACAATTCTTCAGAAACGGATTGACAGTACAGTCTCACCTGATTACAAGGAATGTAACTGTATTTCTGCTTCATCTGCATTTATATTTAACGATGCTAAAGGAAGGCTAAAACTGTGAATTCCAACTATGCTAAAGGATGGCTAAAACAGTGAATTCCAACTAATTCAGTGGGCATTATTTTGAATTGTGCTTTGAAAATGAAATAATACATTCATACAGTATTGGTGGGACATACGCAGTAGGTGTTATGCTGCAGGTGCTGTCAGATAGAAGGTGGCAACACGCTTGAGGGGCAGTGATGTTCTGTTGAAATATTGGTTGTATATTTTATATATCGGGTCTTCGACAATGATACACCATTTAAACGTCATCTGTTCTCTGAGTTGTCTTGGTAGATGGAAACGAATAGAATCGAAGTAAGAGTTCTTTTCGAGTTAGCCTTTCCTTAATCAGATTATGGTATCAAATGAATCTAACCGTAGCACATTGGTGCGCTCATAGACAGTTGGCGACTCAACTTTAGGAATCAATTTGGATTACTTTCGTTCTAAAGGACACTAAATAAGTTATAGAAACAAGCGATGCACCCAAGAACTCGACCTCTTCCTATTACAATTATATATAAGTTTTAACGAACTGGTTGATTAGTTACCAGCGAACGAATATCTCAGTGTATTCTCTATCGTACATCAAGTTTTCCTTTAATACCATTCACGAATAGATCGTGCACTGGTGTGCGGTGATATATGAAGATGGTGTAGCAATGAGAAAAGATAATTTTTTCTTACAGTAAGAGAAATTTTGAAGCAAATTACACGGTGAACTGTTTACACTCCTGTAATCTTAAAATCTAAATTAATGTATACAATCAATCAAATACTTGAGAGGCAAAGCTGAAATACCAAGCCAGTGAAAAACACTAGCTGGTAAACATGAACTTCCTAAAACATAACGAGTGAAAATTGGTTCTTTGTCTCACTGTTTTTGTTTTTCATCATCATCAGCCATTTCAATCATTAAATGATATGGCCTGTTCGAATCGTGGATTCAGGTAGGCTTGCAGCAGCCGTCCCCAAGTGGAACGGTCTTGAGCAGTTCTCTTCCAGGTGCTAACAGTGACCTTCTTGATATCTTTGTCCCATTTGTCTGGTAGTCTTCCTCTAGGCCTCTGGTGCTCTCTCGGACTCCACTCCAGTACTAGCTTTGTCCATCTGCTGTCTTTTCTTCTCGCGACGTGACCAGCCCACTGCCATTTCAAGGAGCCTACTGTCTCTATGATGCCCTTAACCTTCGTCACAGATCGAATATCATCTGCCCTTTTCCTATCCTTTCTTGTGTACCCACCATTGATCTTTCCATGGCTCTCTGTGCTGTCCCAAGTTTCCCTTTATGAATCAGTTCAGTGTAGATGTCTCGCATCCGTACGTAAGCACAGGAAGAATGCGTTGATCCAATATTGTAGTCTTCAAATTTATTGGCATTTTTTATCTGAATAATGATGAATTCCTCCCAAATGCTTGCCAGCCAAGCTTGATGCGTCGATAGATTTCTGACCTTACATCTCCCTTCATATTTATAATATGTCCAAGGTAGATCTCTTCTAATGGTTTGACCTTGAGTTTTACATCACCAATTGGGACCCATTTGTTGGACATTACACTTGTTTTCGAAATGTTCAAGCCGACCAACTGACATACCGATGCAAGGTCTGTAACTAAGTTTTAGAGCTCTGCGAAGATGTTGGGTTCCAAATGTTCAAATGTTTGTTAAGCTTATGGGACTTAACTACGGGGTCATCAGTCCCTAAACTTACAAACTACTTATGAACTACTTACGAACTAGGACGTCACAAATATCCATGCCCGAGGGGGGATTCGAACCCCCGCCGTAGTGGCCGTGTAGACCGTGACTGGAGCGCCTCAATCCCCTCGGCCACTGCGGCCGGCGAAGATGTTGGGCAATAAGGCAATATCATCAGCAAATCAAGCCTTCTTCCCCTAAATCTAATTCCCTTACCTCCCCAGTTCAGCTTTGACATAGCCATTATGGGATCGCCTTGCTTGACACCCTTCATGGTGCGGAATTCTGAAGTTGGTTCGCCAATATTAACATAAGCTGAAGAAGTCTTTGAGATATTGCTGAGCACTTGAACATACGCTGTTCCCACTCCTTGCTCTCTCAAAGCTTGGAGGACAGCTATATGGCTAATAGAGTCAATCACCTTTTTCAAAAACAAAGGCAATACAGAGACGCAATTGGTATTCATTTGCTCTGCTTACCACTTCACAAAACGTCAGAATGTGGTCAATATTGCTGAAATTGCTTCAGAATCCTGCCTTTTCCTTAGGCTAAGCTGAGTCTAGGGTGGAACTAATTGGATTTAACAGGCTCTTCGTTTTTAATTCCTCTGAAAGATTTGAGAGGCTTTGTTGTCCTTGGGAAATTCCTACAGTAGTCATGAGTTCTGAGAAGCGCAGAAAAAGAACGTACACCACTTTCACTAGTTACGGGCATCATTAACACAAGGGCACAGAGCTTACAAAGTCCAGTGAATGCAGGATGACAAAGCAGTACTTTTTAGGTAGACACAAAGCTGATGCAATTCCACATAAAGGTACTCCTCCGTCGGATATGCCACAGTGAATTCGTGCTGGCCGCGAGCGGTCTGCGGCGCGCCAGTCACGTTCCGCACGGCCACTACGATCGGGGGTTCGAATCCCCCCTCGGGCCTGGATATTTGTACCGTCCTTAGTATTAGCTAGTTCATAAGTAGTTTGTAAGTTTAGGGACTGATGACTCCGTAGTTAAGTCCCATAAGCTCTACAAACATTTGAACATTTTAGTGAATTCGCTTCTGAGATGTCGAAAATCAAAATATTGTCCGTAGCTATCTTTTAGCGAGGAAAAACCTTCCTCAGGAACCTCTTATTCTGTTCTTGAGGTTGTCAAGTCCATGATACCGGATATCCAGCCGCTGATTTATAAGGGCCGATCAAAATTTTCGTCCGAGGGCTTTGTTGCAGCGTATGTAATACGTAGCGCGTCTGGGTGTATAAGCACAAACATGCAGGAAAGGAATTAAGTGTCACATTCTGGCTTTCAGACGAGCATGCGGAAAATGCAAAAGCGAGAGCTATGTCGACGGAGTTTACTGTAGAACTGTTGAACATATTCTCATTTCTAAATAGTCAATTTCCTTGAGATGGAAAAGCTTCTGTCCATGCACCGGGACGGCTTTACGAAGGATCAGTCGTGCGAAACCCAGCTTGTCCTTTTCTCAAAAAATGTTCAAATATTTGTAGAGCTTATGGGACTTAACTACGGGGTCATCAGTCCCTAAACTTACAAACTACTTATGAACTAGCTAATACTAGGTATGGCACAAATATCCATGCCCGAGGGGGGATTCGAACCCCCGACCGTAGTGGTCGTGCAGACCGTGACTGGCGCGCCGCAGTCGCCTCGGCCACCGCGGCCGGCTGTTCTTTTCTCTGATGACATCTTGCGTGCTATGGATGGAGGGCAACAGGCAGTCTACGTATCTCTCCATTTTCGAAAGGTGTTTGACACGGTACCGCACTACAGAGTGCTAACGATGGTAGGAGCTTATGGAATCGGTACCCAAATATGTGATTGACTTGAAGATTACTTTAGTAACAGAACCCTGTACGTTGTCCTCGATAGTGCGTGTTCATCAGAGACGAAGGTATCGTCAGGAGTGCCCCAGGGAAGTGTAATACGACCGTTATTACTTTACATGTATATACATGATCTGACGGACAGTGTGTCTTGAAATCTGTGGTTTTTTGCTGATGATGCTGTGCTGTACAAGAAGGTGTCGTTATTGAATAACTGTAGTAGGATGCAGGATAACTTGAACCAAATTTCTAGGTGGTGCGAGGAATGGCAACTGGCGCTGAATGTAGAAAAATGTAAGGTGATGACGACGAGTACGAAAAACAATACCTTTATATTCAAAGAGCATTAGTACTGTGCTGCTTGGCAGAGTCGCGTTAATTAAATACCAGGCGTAACGCTGCACAGCTGTATGAAATGGAACGAGCATATAAGGACAGTCGTGGGGATGGTAAATGGTGAACTTCGCTTTATTGGAAGAATTTTGAGAAGTTGTGATTCGTTTGTAAAGGAGACCGCATATAAAACGCTTGTACGGCCCTGTCTTCAGTATTGCTCAAGTGTTCGAGATCCCCGCCAGATCGATTTAAAGGAGGACGTAGAGGCAGTTCAGAGGCGGGCGGCGAGGTTTGTAGCTGATAGATTCGATAAGTGCACGAATGTTACTGAAATGCTACGGCAACTCAAATGTCGTCGCTGGAGGGATGGCGACGTTCTTTCCGAGAAATGCTATTGAAGAAATTTAGAGAGTCGGAATTTGAGGCGGACTGCAGAACGATTCTTATGCCTCCAACCTACGTTCCGAGTTAAGGCCACAAGGATAAAATTAGAGACATTAGGGCTCGTACGACTGCATAAAAGTATTCGTTTTTGTCCCGTTTCGTATGGGAGTGGAACAGGAAAGCAAGTAACTGGTAGTGGTACCGAGTACCCTCCACCGCGCACCTTTGGGGAGATTGTGGAGTATATACGTAGATGTAGACGTAATTCCTTTTCTCGGTTAACGAAGGACAACAAACCAGCAGACATACATCGTAGAATGAAGGAAGTCTATCGAAAAGCAGTGTTTTGGAATGGTGCGTCAAGTTCCGTGGTGGTTCATGATGACTCTCATCCCCACGTCGAGAGTGTAACATTCGGGGTGGAATCGACGCTTTTAGCTATGCATGCTGAATTCGTCTGATTTCGAAGTTCATCATTGGTGGATGGCATTGGGTCCCAGCGTTTCCGCCGTAGTTTCACACCACATACAACACACTGGCGACAAGTCTGCTAATCAGGCGGCCCAGGACAAAAGGCCGATGGCTTGTGAAGCCAAGAAGGTGCTTGTTCGTGCAGCAACATGTGCTCGTACATTGTATTGCTGTAAAATGGCGTCTTGGGTTTCGTGCATAGAGGGCCTAGTTTTTCGTCGCAGAATGGCGTTCAATCTGTTCAAACAAGTTACAGTACCCTGGACACGCACCAAGTGTGATTTTTGGTTGTGCCTAATTCCACCCCCACCATAAGGCACTGAGTCTTATGAAAGTTGTTGTTGTTGGTTCCTAATGAGAGAATTCTACGAAACCAGTTTCGATATCCCTACTTAATGGTTATTATACTCCGATTTAGGGACCTGAAGATGGCATAATGGAATGCCGAAACTGGCAGTGAAACAGTAAATATTTCTATTAAACATAAGGCTGTTTGTATCACATTTCCTTCATAATAAGGCACTGTACGTCTGTGTGAATGTAGTATCTGTGATGTCGCTCCCCTTGTCTCCGGCGAGCCAAAATGCGGCCATCATTTTCAAACAAACAGAAGCTGCATTCATCGGAGAACACTATCTGATGTCATACCTATCCCAAGTAACATTGTTCTACATGTCATTAACTGCCAATACACTACGATTTTTCGGCCGATATGATTGAACAACATTCCGACACAACTTCACGCGGGATTTGTGCGTTACACATATAGACCTGTTAACTATAAATGTCAGTTCGTTAAGAGATGCCACCTGTACTTGCAGTGTACAGGGCCTAAATACTCGCCGGAATTCTTTGCGTTGCGGACACACACACAGCCCCCCCCCCCCCCCCCCCACACACACACACAAATGGCAGCCCTGAAGTAGCCAGCACCAGCTTATAGGGATATTCTGAAGATGACCTAAAATAGATTGAAACCGGTCAAACAAAGTTACTTCTGCGATCTCGGCTTTTTTTATATACATAATATTTCATTAGACAACATTGTAGTCATATAGATGTCATTACAAACGTTCAAAAGTTTGTAAAGCTATGGAACCAAACTGCAGTGGTCATCGGTCCCTAGACTTACAAACTATTTGAACTAACTTATGCTAAGAGCAACACACACACACACACACACACACACACACACACACACACACACATACGTACCCGAGGGAGGCCTCGCCCCTCCGACGGGGAGTAGACGCGCAACCGGCAGCAAGGCGCCTTAGAGAGCACGGCGATTCCCGCACGGCTCTGTCAATACCATCTATGGCGCAGTTATTACCATTTGTGTCCAAACTGCAGCCATGAAATGGTCCTCTTTGTGTGTTCCAAGATTTGTGTTCCATTAATGAATATTGTTTTGGCGAATTGTTCCAGTAACTAGGGCTATGTTTTTTTAAGCGCGGCGGATTAGCCATGCATACTTGGGCGCCGTGCTGCAGTGCGTGCGGCCGTTCGCCGTCGGGGGTTTGAGTCTCACCTTGGGCATGCGTGTGTGTGTTGTCCTTAGGTTAGTTTACCTTAGTTTAAGTAGTTTGTAAGCTACGGACTGATGACCAAGTAGTTGAGTCCCATAGATCTACAAACATGTTTATCTTTTTCAACGGTATACATTATCATGTGCCTTACAAAGTCTATTGCGACGTCTTCGTTGATATATGAAAAAGAACTCGATGGTTTACTAACTTTATGGAGTGCAGCATCGTTATTCTTGGAGACGGTATAACCATTCACTCTTCAGGGGAAGAAAATCTTTATCCATCAGCGGGGCGTAACCAAAGATACATTGTCAGTTCTATGAAGTTACCTGCCTCGCACGTGTTTTCTGCGGGTAGGCTTGTGTGTAGGCGTCCTTGTAGAATCGCAGGGGAGGAAAGAAACACGTACGAATGTTCAAATGTTTGTAAATCTATCGGACGAAACTGAGTGGTCATCAGTCGGTAGCTTACAAACTACTTAATCTAAGGTAAACTAACCTAAAGACAACATACACAGCCATGCCCTAGGGAGTACTCGAACCTCCGACGGCGAGCAACCGCGCGCTCCGCAGCGAGGCGCCTTAGACCGCTCGGCTACTCCACTGCGGCGCGTACAAATGAATCTAAACTGTTGTACTTCAGTAGATATAACACTAATATGACTATTCATTCCACCGTAAAACACAAATATGATTTATTGTACTTTTTCGGCGTTCATGCAGTAAAATTACGGAGTTTGGCATCACGTTACAATTTATTACTCGTAAACTTTTAATTGCATGCGCGAGAAATGTTATAGACAGTATACACACATACCACTGAACGTAGGTTCGAAATTTTATCATAGTGGGTCTCACAGTACATGAGATATGGAGTCATAAACAATTAGGTTTATCATAGTGCGCCTCACAGTTCATGAGATATGGAGTCACAAACAATTAGATTTATGAAAAACTGCCTCATCACGCATCGGTTTTTAATCTATTACTTCTTTACAACTAACTCTGTTGGCAACGGATTTTCCCCGACATACAGCACTTATACAAATGAATATATAACTGCAAAATTACGCAATTGTAGAACATGTAATTCAATAAATATGAGATGCTATATACTGCGATGGGTAAAAACCCATCACATCATGCACCACGTATTAATACATTTACGTATATACCACTAAAACACTCCTGTATTCCAGTCAATTTAAGGAAAGCCCTGAAAGCTGACTGCTCTTGACAACTTTGAACCAACCTTGAATGTGAAGCGCACACGGCTGCACGTGAAAGCAGTAGACATGTATGGAGCTACAAGCAAAGGAAGAGAATGAAATAGTGTACATCCAACGAATACGCATTATTTCTGACAGCTCTAGCTTTTAACTTCCAGAGACTGCAGTTTCCAGTGAGACTTACATTTTCTATTACGATAAATAAATCACAGGGCACTCTGTTCAATACTGTGGAATGGATTTGACATGTTTCTCAAATGGACAACTTTATGTCAGTCAGGGGTGGGCTCATGAAAGAAATTATTCTTGTTAGATCCTGGACAAGTCACAAGAAATGTTGATTACAGTAAAGTTGAGAATTAAATGAATCTATGAATGTTACATAATAATATGTATTATTTCTCATCGGTGTTTTCTTGTGGGTACGGCATATCTCCCATATTACTTAACCAAAATTAATGTTTGAGGCATCATTTTCCAGTTTTCTTTCTCCACTAATGACGAAAAATACACAGATACTTTAAAGTTATTGTTCGAACAAAAAAGCTTTATTTAAAAAAATGTACTATTCTACAATCTATGTTCATACCCGGCGAACGATCGTAAATGGGACATGCATTTTTTGTCCCCATCAGCCACCGCGCCGAGTATCAACTTAGTTTGCGCGGCCTATGTAAGAGAAATTTAGATATTATCTATTGACAATATGTTTAAGTAACATGAACGACAGATCTTGCAGTTGTGTAGATTCTTCACGCTAGCCAAAGACCTTGTTTGATGCAAGATTAGTTTATCAGAGCCGGCCGCGGTGGCCGAGGAGACTGAGGCGCTTCAGTCACGGTCTGCACAGCCACTACGGTCGGGGGTTCGAATCCCCCCTCGGGCATGGATATTTGTGCCGTCCTAGTTCGTAAGTAGTTCATAAGTAGTTTGTAAGTTTAGGGACTGATGACCCCGTAGTTAAGTCCCATAAGCTTTACAAACATTTGAACATTTTTGAAGTTTATCAGACGATTTCGCTTATACACGTCGATGTAAAGACGAAAAATACGCAAATTATTTATCACGACAACTCTTGCAGTTGCTTAGATTCTTTACGCAAGCATAGTTTATCACGAGATTTCTGCTTCACACGTCGATGCACAACTGTTGGAATTGTTCAAATGTTTGTTAAGCTTAACGGAGTTAACTGCGTGGTCATCAGTCCCTAAACTTACAAACTACTTATGAACTGAAACTTCCTGGCAGATGAGAATTGTGTGCCGGAACCGGAACTCGAACCTGGGACCTTTGCCTTTCGCGGGCAAGCGCTCTACCGACTGAGCTCTCCCGACACGACTCACTATGCCGCCTCATAACTTTACTTCCGCCATTACCTCGCCTCCTACTTGCCGGCGAAAGGCAAAGGGCACAGGTTCGAGTCCCGATTCCGGCACAAAATTTTAATCTGCCAGGAAGTTTCATATCAGCGCACACTCAGCTGCAGAGTGGAAGTTTCATTCTACTTATGAACTACCTTATATTAAAGACTACACAAACATCCCTGCTCGAGGGGGGATTCGAACCCCCGACGGGGAACGGCCTCGTGCATCGTAGCATAGCGTCTCAATGCGCTCGGCCGCTCCGCCGCGGCTTCATTTTGTTCAAGGAAGCGTTGTATACCGCGCGAATGAACTGAATTACGTCAAAGTTCATCATCACAGGTAAGTACCGTTTACTATTATAGCCGCGGCGGAGAGGCCGAGCGCATTGAGACGCTATGCCGGCCGCGGTGGCCGAGGGGACTGAGGCCCTTCAGTCACGGTCTGCACGGCCACTACGGTCGGGGGTTCGAATCCCCCCTCGGACATGGATATTTGTGCCGTCCTTAGGATTAGCTAGTTCATAAGTAGTTTGTAAGTTTAGGGACTGATGACCCCGTAGTTAAGTCCCATAAGCTTAACAAACATTTGAACATTTTTTTGAGGTGCTATGTTACGATGCGCGAGGTCATTCCCCGTAGGGGGTTCGAATCCCCCTCGGGCATAGATGTTTGTCCTGTCTTTAGTATAAGTTAGTTCATAACTAATTTGTAAGTTTAGGGACTGATGACCCCGCAGTTGAGTCCCATAAGCTTTAGAAACATTTGATTTGATTTTTACTATTATAACTTATAATAATTTATTTAAGATATAATTCCTCGCTACTTTACAGTGACTGCAATATTATTATTATCTTTTTATACAAATGTATCTGCATCTGAGTTTTCTCCATTTCTACCTTCCCTATCTGTGACTGATCAGGAACAATTCGAATTATTCGCACGGGTCATATAGTATCAATTGTATCTACTACCTTTATGTGTTTGGATACTGCACTTATGATTTTGTACATTATGCAAGAGAGCCCTTATTGGCCGGCCGCAGTGGCCGAGCGGTCTGCGGCGCGCCGGTCACAGTCTGCACGGCCGGGTGTTCGAATCCCCCTCGGGGATGGCTGTTTGTGTCGTGTTTAGTATGAGGTAGTTCGTAAGTATTTTGTAAGTTTAGGGATTGATGACCTCGGAGTTAAGTCCCTTAAGCTTAACAAACATTTGAACATTTTAGAGCCTTGGTTGTTTTATATTCTCCGATAAATATAACGTGTTATTAGGAAAAAAGGAGATGGACGGAGATAGAAGGGATAGGAGAAGTAGTAACTCGAGGCAGGAATAAATAAATAAATCTCAGTCGTGACATAAAGTCGTTGATGAGGTATGCTCTCATTTCAGTATTAATTGATAAACAATGCTATTAGGACACTGTGTAAAACTATAGGGTCACAGATAGTGATGTGGTAATGCGTTTATTGACTCGTTTCGATTACATCACATTCAGAATCTGTAAAGTTACAAATATCAGTTACCCTGGTGTCACAAAAAGATAGAGAACTGTATGGACAAAGGAGATACCAAAGTACATTACAAACAGAAATATCTTAAGTAAATACCGTGGAGGGAGGTTAACATAATAAAATTGTATGGCGTCAAGGCCCTGCTGAACATCACTAAAACCAAATCATCCAGCATCGTCAAACGGTAGACGCCTCCAGATGGCTCTAGTGTAAATGACAAAGATAAGAAAAATAGAAACTATATAAAACCTCATAGAAAGAATTAAAACCTAGTTTCTATTTTTCTTATCTTTGTCATTTACACTAGATCCACCTGGTGGCGTCTACCGTTTACTTTGACGATGCTGGGTGATTTGGCTTTAGTAGGAGAGAGTAGTACACAGTGAAACAAAAATTATCATTTTGATTGTTTCGTATAAAATACTATTCACAAAACAAACTTTCTTTGTTTACTTGAAAGAACAATACTTTGCCAATATTTTGTAACAAAGAATAATAATTTTGCTACTAATTAGTAAGTTAAATAATAATTTTAAACAACCTCCGCAAATGTTTCCCTGTGTACCGTGTATAGTACACAGTGAAACAGTTGTCATTTTTGTTGTTGTATTTATTAAGTCTGAGCGACTTATAAAACATAAATATGTTTCTAAATACAAGTACAAGCATTAACAGATACTAAATTGTGTTCAGTGTATGTTAAGTCCACCAAAATTGATTGGAAAACAAATATACTGGTGTTTGGAGAGTCTCTTCGTAGCCTTAGGCAACACAGGTGACAAAATCATTGCAATGTCTTTATGCGAAACACAGGCTATGTCTTCTGCAACTGGGAATAAAAAACAAGTAATTTTTTGTTTTTCCGAAGGTATGAGACTTCATACTCAGTAACACAAACAACTGACTTCAAGACGTTAGCTACAAAATATACATTGTTTTGGAATTTTTCCTTTTATTCTAGCTCTGTCCTTTTTCTCAAAGCTGTTTGCTCTGGCGTTCATGTTAATATTATGCTTCTACCTTTGGGACGTCCACTTGTTTAACTGGAAGGTGCTTTGGGCAAACCACGAAACTCTCTTGGCGAGATGTATGTTTTGCTGTTGTTACTGCAATGGCATCCTCAACATCTTACATAGTACCCTCCAAAGTGTTAGGAGGAGTCATACATCCATCTGAGGCCAATGGTCCTGTTTCACTGTGTACCACATACAAGTGTTTCACTGTGCACCAAAATCACCATAAATTGAAAGGTTAGTCACAACTCTAAACCTACGTATCTACCAAATCTACAACTGGTCAATATATAGCTAAAGATGTGTATCTTATCACAAAACATAATATTTCTTTCAGCTTTATATCGAAAATATTAAACTTACAAAGAGACGTTAACTGAAACTTCTGACCACCGAAAACCAATAGTAACGTATTGAAACAAGAATAATCAACCTGTCCATCATTACAGTCAAAGATGTATTTTATCATAATAAACACACTGGGATGCCAAAAAGTAGAAAAAAATACTGAAAGCATTTGAGATGGAATGTTTCACTGTGTACCGTGTTTCACTGTGTTTTACTCTCCCCTAATGTTCACCAGGGCCTTGACGCCATACGATTTTATTATGTTACCCCCGCCGGCCGCGGTGGCCGAGGGGACTGAGGCGCTTCAGTCACGGTCCGCACGGGCACTACGGTCGGGGGTTCGAGTCCCCCCTCGGGCATTGATATTTGTGCCGCCCTTAGTTGTAGCTAGTTCATAAGTAGTTTGTAAGTTTAGGGACTGATGACCCCGTAGTTAAGTCCCATAAGCTCTACAAACATTTGATTATTTTTATGTTACCCCCCTCCTCCACGGTATGTACTTAAGATATTTGTGTTTGTAATTTACTTTGTTATCTCTTTTGTCCATACAGTTCTCTTTCTTTTTGTGACACCAAGCTTCAAAAAAATGTTCACATGTTTGTATAGCTTATGGGACTTAACTACGGGGTCATGAGTCCCTAACTTACAAACTACTTACGAACTAGCTAACACTAAGGACGGCACAAATATCCATGCCCGAAGGGGGATTCGAACCGCCGACCGTAGTGACCGAGCAGACCGTGACTGGCGCGCCTCAGTCCCCTCGGCAACCGCGGTCGGCAACACCAGACTTACTGATGTTCGTAACTTTACAGATTCTGACGATGGTGTAATCGAAACGCGTCAATAAACGCATGACCACATCACTATCTGTGGCCCTATAATTTGACACAGCGTCGCAATAGCACTGTTTCAAATCAAATGTTTGTTAAGCTTATGGGTCTTAACTACGGTGTCATCAGTCCCTAAACTTACAAACTACTTATTTACTACCTTATCCTAAGGACGGCACAAATATCCATGCCCGAGGGGGGATTCGAACCCCCGACCGTAGTGGTCGTGCAGACCGTGACTGGAGCGCCTCAGTCCCCTCGGCCACCGCGGCCGGCTAGCGCTGTTTATCAATAAATAAATAAACGCCCGGGCAACGCCGTGTTTTGAGCTAGTCAGTTATAATGGAAGCACCGGAGAGCCGGCCGGTTAGCAGCCCCGGCAGGTAGGGTACCATAGACCATAGATAATATAGACTGCGCGTGACGTCATTGCACTGAAACCAACATCTAAGTCACGTGACTCGGGGCAACAAGCCGTTTTCGTCATAACGAGAAATGTTAAGTGAAGCTGACAGGTGTAGTTTTTCCCATTTATAATTGCAATTTGGCTTTGATTTTAACAACGAAATGTCTAATCATATTCTTATAACGTTTTTAGCAGTACAGTTAACGTTATTTCTCCGCGATTCTTAATGTTAATGCGATGGTTATAATTTTTACAAGTGTCTAGGTGAAACGTATAAATGACTTGCTCTTATTAAATGAATAGTTGTTTTTGTTGCTCTGCGAGTCTCTTACTTTACAACCGTCATGAGAGTAGAAGGCGAAAAATCAGTATTACAAACAGCATCACTTTTCTTACGTTTTCTCAACAATATGTGTTATGCTTTCATAGGAACTCAAAACGTTCTATCATAATATCATATTTTTTAGGCAATACAAGCGTTTGTATTTTACGACATATGCTAAAACGTAAACCTTGCAAAGTACTTGCTATTTATATTAGAAAAGGTGATGTGCAAGCACAACTAATACTAGTTTTATAGCTATACTGAATGTTCTGTATTCAAATATAGCTGTGTACACCGCTATTAAAAGCATATCTGCTCTAGAAATGACTTACTTGATGGAAAAAAAAAAAACAATGCTGCAGAAACACTAACTGTGTCAAGTCGTCACATATAAAAACGATCATAGCATTAATATTATTATAATTGTGCAAGAACTATTTTACCTTTAGACGTACAGGTATAATAAGCGTACAAAAGTCGTTTTACCGTTAAAATCAATACTTGTCTTCAGCTGAAAACTAGAAAAACTGTTGCTCATAAGAGGTTCGTTTAAGAAACTACCAGTATCAGATTCTAGTAAACTGAGTATGCGCCGAGCTGTTGCAGTACCTCGGTAACAGCTCTGCGCATGCTCAGTTTACGGGACTCCGGTAACTGGTAGCTGCTTAAACGAATCTAATAACGAAAACTCAGTCACGTGACTTGGGGCAATGTTGGTTTCAGACCACAACACGGCAGAGATAGGGTCACGCGCAGTCTATACTATATTTAGTCTATGTAGGGAACTCACCTAGGCGGTAGGCCGCCATGGCGCAGCAGAGGTGATTGGGCGTCCGCCTTGGGCAGCGCCACAGCCGCGACTGAGCCGGCGGGCAGCCGCTCGCTGGAGTATAGCCTCGCGGCGCGGCGCGGCCCCCTGCCCTAGCCAGTAGCCTGCCCTGCCCTATCCCGCCGCTGCCCGTGCCGGCTCCGCAGCTCCCCACGGCGTCTCCCCTCTGCCCCTCCCCCACAACTTCCTTACGCTGCACGACATCGTAAAAGACCCCTGCCTTAATGTCAGCCGCTCCCCTCTTCTGCCTACGTCTTCGTGCTTAAGGGCCGGAATACAGCATATTTGACAGCAGCCGCAAGAGATTCCCCTACTAGATTACGGTGCGATCACAAATTCACGAGTCGGTCGGAGAGCTGGTGCTACTACACAGAACACCGATAATACCTTAGGCGTTGTTTTAGTCACATCTAAGGCTGTGGCTCCGATATCGGTAGGCTTTACCGACGACAGACATCGTTGGAAAACGGCCGATCGTTTCTAATCAGCACTCCACTATGGGCACGGTCAAACTGGCCTCAGTATTCCAGGCCGAAATCTCTGCCATCAGGGCGTGTGTGGAGGAGAATTTGCGTAGGTGCTACAAACATCGTAGCATCTATATCTGTTCAAACAGCCAGGCAGCCCTGAGATCACTGGCAGCTCCTGCAACAAGGTCTAAAATTGTTGCAGAATGTCACAGGGTTCTGGTGGAGCTAGGGGAAAGCAATAGAGTAAACCTATTGTGGGTCCCTGGCCACTCGCGGATCAGTGGCAACGAACATACCGACAGATTAGCCAGGATGGGGGCAGAGACTCCATTTATTGGACCGGAACCTGTCCTGACAATCACCAAGGTAATGATCAAATTGGAGCTACGTAACTGGCTCAGAAGACAGCACGCAGAATATTGGACCAAAGTCCATCAACAAAAACATGGCAAGGTAATGATGCCAAAGCCATGTTTTAAAAGAAGCTCTGCAATCCTGGGTCTGAACAGGAGAGAGATTAGACTCATGGTTGGATTGCTGACGGGCCATGGGAATTGCAAAAAACACCTACGTACAATGGGAATAACAGAAGAGGACCCTAAATGTAGGTTCTGTGATGACGGTGATGAAACTGCTCAAATGTTCAAATGTTCAAATATTTGTTAAGCTTATGGGACTTTACTACGGGGTCATCAGTCCCTAAACTTACAAACTACTTATGAACTACTTACTAACTAGGACGGCACAGATATCCATCCCTGAGGGGGGATTCGAACCCCCGACCGTAGTGGCCGTGCAGACCGTGACTGGAGCGCCTCAGGCTCCTCGTCCACCGCGGCCGGCGATGAAACTGCATCACATCTAATCTTCGAATGCATTGCATTGGAGAATAAAAGGCACAGAATATTTGGGACAACCAGACCCGAAGAAATTGTGTCTAATAAAGAACTGGTAAAGGGACTCCTTGCACTGTTCAAGGGCATTGGTTGGCCTTACTAGATATACAGGGAGCGATACCGCACAATAAATTTAGTTTCGGTGCGGGCAGTTGCGGGTTGGACCAAGACTGTTTTGGCTTCCCTGGAAAAATCAATCAATCAATCAATGGGCTCGGTCACAGTGTAGCCTATCTCATCGCCCGAACGTAGAGACTTCGGGCGACAGTCGGTGAAATTCAAATCACTTTGTTTTCTTTGGTCAAATCGACCGACTTTCTCACATGCCTCATATGGACAGTGAGAAACTGATGTGTTGTCGTCTTCAGTCCGGAGACTGGTTTGATGCAACTCTCCACGATACCTTATCCTGAGCAAGCTTCTTCATCTCCACATAAGAACGGCAACCTAGATCTGTCTGAATCTGCTTACTGTATCCATCTCTTGGTCTTCCTCTGCGATTTTTACCCCACACACTTTCCTCCAATGCTAAATTCACAATTCCTTGATGTCTAAGAATGTGTCCTACCAATCTATCCCTTCTTTTAGTCAAGGTATGCCAGAAATTTCTTTTCTCCCCAATTCTGTTCAGTACCTCCTCATTAGTTACGCGATCTACCCACCTAATCTTCAGCATTCTTCTGTAGCACCACATTTCAAAAGCCTCAATCGTCTTCCTGTCAGCACTGTTTATCGTCCATGTTTCACTCCCATAAAATATATTTATGAAGGAAAAGTGCGAAATTAAGAATAATTTTGAACACAGAAACCACTCAAAAGAGGAAGCACACGTAGGCCTGCACTACATTTGCAGGTCACTTCATAGAACAGACTCATGGACCTTTTTAAAGACGACCACAACCAGTAAGAATAATTTGTGGACAGCTAATGCCAGATTATCACAGTGCAAAACACCAGAAGAGACCCACTACAATAACATTAAGATACGACACAATCCTAGATAGAACATATTGTTTGAGGTTATAATTTACGCCTAAAATTTTTGATAAAGGATTTAACTAACTTGGGTTTTTTGTACACAGATAGGCCTACGTCACGATTATTACGTTGCATATTCTCAGTAATGGAAGAGCCACAATACCTTTAAGCAGACAGAAAAAGTTATGGTTTCTAATATTGGCATAAAACACACACCTCAATATTTATTCTGTGCGATTTTCCGAACTTCAGTAGCTAACCTGAGCCGTCCGCGGTGGCCGAGGGGACTGAGGCGCTCCAGTCACGGTCTGCACGGCCACTACGGTCGGGGGTTCGAATCCCCCTCGGGCATGGATATTTGTGCCGTCCTTAGTCTTAGCTAGTTCATAAGTAGTTTGTAATCTTAGGGACTGATGACCCCGTAGTTAAGTCCCATAAGTTCTACAAACATTTGGATTTAGCTAACCTGGCCGGCCGCGGTGGCCGAGGGGACTAAGGCGCTCCAGTCACGGTCCGCACGGCCGCTGCGGTCGGGGGTTCGAATCCCCCCTCGGGCATGGATATTTGTGCCGTCCTAGTTCGTAAGTAGTTCATAAGTAGTTTGTAAGTTTAGGGACTGATGACCCCGTAGTTAAGTCCCATAGACTTTACAAACATTTGAACGTAGCTAACCTGAAAGAGACAACTGATAAGCTTAGTGAAAGAAACAAAGAGATTGTGACGCCCAGAAGACGATAAATATCACAATAGGGATACAATTCGCAATCTATGGTTTGATAATACAGTTTATTGTTAACCCCAAGTTAATTAAATCCTTTATCAAAAATTTTAGGCGTAAATTATAACCTCAAACAATGTGTTCAATCTAGGATCGTGTCGTATCTTAATGTTATTGTAGTGGCTCTCTTCTGGTGTTTTGCACTGTTTTAATCGGGCATTAGCTGTCCGCAAATTATTCTTACTGGTTCTGTCGTTCTTTAACAAGATGATGAGTCTGTTCTATCAAGTGACCTGCAAATGTAGTGCAGGCCTAAGTGTGTTTCCTCTTTTCAGTGGTTTCTGTGTACAAAATTATTCTTAATTTCACTCTTTCAGAAATATATTGAATGACAGTCATGATGTTCAATGTACCGTAACTTCATTTCATTCATCATAATCGCATTTTTCTGGGTGGTCTCTAACTGTGTTCTTCATGGATTTAAATGCTGAAAAATTGCAATCCGTTATGTATTTTTATGCTTAGCACAACGCATTTTGAGGATTTTTCTTGATTTTAGTGTCTTTGTTTATATAAATACATCGTGACGTTTCCATGTGTAATTTTATGCAGCTCTTGCATAGCTGTCTTTTTTAGGTTACTGTAATGAGGGAAATCGTAGCATACATAATAAAATCTTGGCAACTTTTTTACATACTAAATAGTACGTCTGTCTGTACTTCCAGGTATTGTGTCTGCTCCATTATACTGGATATCACAACCCGAAAATTGTCACTTACACTGGTTTTTGTACACAGATAGTCCTAAGTCACGATTATTATGTTGCATATTCTCAGTAATGGAAGAGCCACAAAACCTTTAACCACACAGAAAAAGTTATGGTTTCTAATGTTAGGATAAAATACACACCTCAATATTTATTCTGTCCGATTTTCCAAACTTCAGTAGCTAACCTAAAACAGACAACAGCAGTGCGAGTGTATCAGGAAATCACAAATTGAAACGTCGAAAAAGTACCCTGCTTATGTAAACAAATGCACTAGAAGATGCGAATATAGCTCGAAATTCGTTTTGATAAGCAATAAACTTCCCTAACTGGTGTAGTTTTTCATTGCTTAAATGTTCAAATGTTTGTAGAGCTTGTGGGACGTAACTACGGGGTCATTAGTCCCTAAACTTACAAACTAGCTAACACTAAGGACGGCACAAATATCCATGCCTGAGGGGGGATTCGAACCTCCGACCGTAGTGGCCGTACAGACCGTGACTGGAGCACCTCAGTCCCCTCGGCCACCGCGGCCGGCTATTGTTTAAAGCATGGAAATTAACTGGTGTATGTCTGCACAACTTCAAATAAATTCAGCAAAACTGTAATATTGCTTGTCAGTGACACCACGAAATATCACAATATGTAGCAGAAATTTCTTATTTTACCGCTACCTCAAATATTCGTAAAGATTACCTGGGAGTAGCAATAACTGAGGACAATACACAATCCTCGCCACTTTCTTCTTTCCAGACAGTTGTTGCTCATTCGTATCTACATAGATACTCTGCAAATCACATTCAAGTGCCTGGCAGAGGGTTCATTAACCACTTTTATAACTTTTGTCTACCGTTCCATTCTCTAATAGCGCGCGGGAAGAAAGAACAACTAAATCGTTCCGTTTTCGATCTGATTTCTCTTATTTTATTGGGATGGTCATGTCTCCCCAAGTAGGTGGGTGCTAGCAAAATATTTTCACATTCAGAACTAAAAGTAGGTGATTGAAACTTCGCAAACAGATCACGCCGCAATGAATAACGTCTTTCTTTTAATGATTTCCACCCCAATTCGTGCAACATTTCCATGACGCTTTCCCCCACGTAACGTGATAAAACAAAACGAGCTGCCCTTCTCTGAACCTTCTCAATGTCTTCCGTCAGTCCCATCTGGTAAGTGTCCCACAAGGGGCAACAGTACTCCAGGAGAGGACGCACAAGTGTGATGTAGGCAGTCTCTTTGGTGGAGCTGGTGCATCTTCGAAGTGTTCTGACGATGAAACGTAACTTTTGGTCGTCTTCCCCGCAATATTTTCTGTGTGTTCTCTCCAGTCAAAGTTGTTCGTAATTGTAACTCCTAGGTATTTGGTAGAATCTACGACCTTAAGGTTTGACTGATTTATTGCGTAATTAAAGTTCAGCGGATTTCTTTTAATGGTCATGTGTATTACTTCACACTTTTCTTTATTTAGTGTCAATTGCCAATTTTCGCACCATGCAGAAATTTTGTCTAAATCGCTTTGCAGTTGCTTTTGATCCTCTGTTGACTTTACTAACCGATAAACGACAGCACATCCGCGAACAGTCTAAATCTTTATTAATAACAAAAGCCGAATTGTATCACTAGTTTCGAAGCATAACAATATCGATGGGATCAATTGCACCCCAGGGAATTAAAATCAAATATACTTCAGACACAGAATACATTCAAACTTAACCTAACTTTCTCCTTTAACCGGACCAAGTGACAAAATATGTCGGATGCAGTGTGACTACGCCGGTCGGTGGATGTTTTCAGTCGAACTCGGTCGACGTCGTCTGACGACGGTCTGTCTGTGTCACTGTGAACACAGCCAAAGAGAACGATCCGATTTAGCAGCACTGGAACTTACTAAAGTGCCACGGCGGAGTGGGCGAGAGCATTGAGGCTCTACGCTCCTATGCGCGCAGCCGTTTCTCATCGGGAGTTCGAATCCTGCTTCAGGCATTAATTTTTGTGTTGCTTTTAGTGTAAGTTAGTTTATAAGTAGTTTGTAAGTTTAGGGACTGATGACCCCGCAGTTAAGTCCCATAAACATTCGAACATTTGAACTTACTACACTGCTCAAAATAATTTGAAGATCAGGTGAAATATCATACACAGTACACATCTGGGGACGTATTTTATTCAGATATTGGTTACAGCTGTGATTTGCGCGTGATACAGTACGATGTTTTGCTTTCTGAACTCTTCACTTGAGATTTACTTAGAGCGAAACGCCACGGGGCTACCATAATAGTGAAAAAGTCATTCTTTAAACGGGTCATTTTTTAAACGGGTGACGACCATGTTAGCCCTATTCTTCAATGTGCTCCATCTTCAAACCATAAACTCTGATCTTCCTTCGTCATTCCCCCCCCCCCTCCCTTTTATGAGAATGGTGCGCAGCCAGTCATAGAGTACAGAAGCATTTTCCACGCGATGCAATACAGCGTGTTCATATAGTCCTGTTATCATTAGAAATAATAACTTGGAAACTAATCGAAATAATCGTGGTTCGCTGTAAAATGTTTCGCAGCTCTCAAAGTTTTTTTTGTCATTTGTTCCAGGTCTGACTCGAGTGTATTACCATGGCTATAGACCAAGAGAAGGCGAAACGTGTCGACTGGTATGCAGAATCCAGTAAGAGGGCACAGCGGCAAAAATAATGATAATGACGTAGTACACAAATATTCTACTGGCCATCCAAAATGCAACATCAAGGAGGACTGGAGATAACACAGGCGATTTTTTGGGAGATGACATGTTGTGTAAGGATCACAAGACTGAGAGTAGATCCTGGTGTGAAGTGAGGATGAAACCAGCAATGAGGGTTGCCGCCATTGCTCGTTGTAGTGGCTGGTACATACCTCGGCGTTGAATCAGAGAGGCTCTAGATGTTTTGATGAAGTGTAGCAGCCCATACTGGTTCAACATATTGCCAAACATGACCTGGTTTAGCAGCGGGTGGTGTATTCCGAGCCGGTAGTTCCGCCATAATCGGACAGACGTTTTGAATAGGCGACAGGTCTGGAGATCAGGGATGCCAATGGGCGACGAAAAAGTTTCCACATTGCGTGACGCATTATCTTCTTGTACTGCCCCGTTGGAGCTTCAGTGCGGAGGAACTCCTAGGCCCTTACTCTTACGGGAATCAGTTTGGATTAAAAAAAAAAAAACAAAACTGAGTTTTAGTGATTAGTGGGTAGGGAAAAATTGAGAATCTTTGTCTGACGGAAGGCGAGCTGGAGTAGTCCCTCCAGTTGTGATGATCGCTGTGTCGCCAGTGGGGGGTAGGGATCTGCTCAACTGCCTAGCAAGCGGGGCACCCGGGTTCGAATCCCTGCTGGGTACACGTCTTCAGCTTTACCCATTCGCAGTTAACCCTTTCATTCCCAATGTTGTTTTTAGACAACACCATATTAAGTGTTTCAGTCATTAAAGTCCCACTGTTGTTGGGGAAGAAGATGCTTCTATATCGATATTTTGCTGCTTGGTGGGCCATATACCAAATTCCAAGGCATTGCTGTCTGTATGTGGCTGTCAGCGTGAGTGTGGTTGAGGCTCGTATTAATTTATTTAGCAGTGAATTGCCTTGTCTTTGGTGCTGTGGTGAAGATTATCGATCTGACAGTCCTAAAAATCAATAAAATATAACTTTCCAATTAATACGATACCTTGATAAAATGTCTGTTGTGCATGAAAAAACAGACGTAAAACATAATAATTGTTCGGGCAAAAATATTAAAGAAAATTTTTCTTTGTTTAGTGTATTGCAAGAATTTTACATTAAGTTTTTTCAAAGCAAAATTCATAATGTGAGAAAGAAAGGGTTAATGCTGTAAATTCCGCGAAAAGAACGCTAGTTGTTCGTCTACTGCTGCAGCCCATTAACGCGCATCACTGCCCTGACGCATACTTTCGTCATGCGTCGCACATCGATTTCTGCGTTTATTTTCCCAGGTAGTTGGTTGTCTATTAGCACCGATGACTGCGCAAACGCCGCTACTCTCGGCCGTTAAGTGCACGCCACCCGCCTCCGCGTTGTCCGCGCTGCGAGGAAATACCTCAGATTCTCGGAACACTCTTGACATTGTGGCATCTCAGAATAATGAATGCTGTAAAAATTTCTGAAATGGAATGTCCCACGTGACTACTTCCAAATACCATTTAGCTTTCAAAGTCTTAACTTCCCGTCGTGCGGTCGTTATTGTTGTGGGTATGATATGTGGTTGGCGTGCTTCTGTACACCTTCACAGAAAGCGTTAATTAAATTACAATTAAATGAATTCCACATCTACATTTATATGTACATCTACGTGGATACTCTGCAAGTCACCTTGAAGTGCATGGCAGAGGGTTCATCGAACCGTTTTGATGAAACTTTTATCCATTATGGATGAGGAACACTGCGACTGTGGTGAAATAAGGTATATTGAATGACAGCAACCTTGTTTTGATGATGTTTCTCTACAGTTCCATTCTCTAAGAGATCGCAGGAAAAAGGAACACCTAAATCTTTCCGTATTCGATCTGATTTCACTTATTTTATCATAATGATCATGTCTCCCTATGTAGATGGGTGCTGACAATATATTTTCGCATTCGGAAGAGAAAGTTGGTGAAAAAAAATACGCAAATAGATCTCGCCGCAAAAAATAACGCCTTTCTTTTAATGATTTGCACCCCAACTCGTGCATCATTTCCATGACACTATCTCCTCCATATTGCGATAATACAAAACGAGCTGCCCTTCTCTGAACTTTCACTACATCGTCCTTCAGTCCCATCTGGTGTGGATCCCACAATGCGCAGCAATATTCCAAAATATAACACACTAGTGTAGGCAGTTTCTTTTCTACAACTGTTGCATCTTCTAAGCCGGCCGCGGTGGTCGAGTGGTCTGCGGCGTGCCAGTCACGGTCTGCACGGCCGCTGCATCCTCGGGCATGGATGTTTGTGCCGTCTTTAGTATTAGCTAGTTCATAAGTAGTTTGTAAGTTTAGGGACTTATGACCCCGTAGTTAAGTCCCATAAGCTCTACAAACATTTGAACATTTGCATCTTCTAAGTGTTCTGCCAATGAACGTAGTCTTCGGTTAGCCTTCCCTACAATATTTTCTATGTATTCTTTCCTGAATTATCATGTAGCTAACTGATTTCTATCACTGATCATATCGATGACCTCCCACTTATCAAATTAAGTGGGTGTTGTTGTTTTTTTTTTTTTTTTTTTTTTTTTTTTTTTTTTTTTTTTTTTTTTTTTTTTTTTTTTGCACCAATCTGATATCTAAATTATTTTGCAGTTGCTTTTGATTTTATGGTAACTTTACTAACCCATAAATGACAGCGTCATCCGCGAACAGTATAACAGGCCTAGTCAGGTTGTCTGCTAAATCGATTATAAAGATAAGGCCCTATAACACTTCCCTGTGGAACTTAATATTGTAGAAGTACAATGGTGATCTATGAATTTTAAGTCCAGGCTTCCTGAGTTAAACTGCTTTTGCTGTTCTTAGGCTAATAACGTCTGAGTGCCAATACCGACTTAAGTTTTGAGGCACTATTTCGTGTAGCTTGGTCTTCTTTCTAAATCACAGGTCTATCTACTGGATAGTGGTACTGCTACGTCAGGGCCACATTTAATGAACACGAGGCACAGTTTTTAAATACAAGCCACTGTATACAGGCCATATGTGCTGACTATTTATTTAATGTGATTTCTTAATTTCTCCCGGCGTATGGAATATTCAAACAACTTACGGGTACCCAGCCAAGAACAGACATTGAAGTCGGACGACATTTCGACAGGAGACCACCTTGCAATATTGCAATACTCAAGGCAATACTGCAGTTTAGAACATCGGGGCCGCGGTGGAGTAGCCGAGCAGTGTAAGGCGCTTCGCTGCGGAGCGCGCGGGTGCTCGCCGTCGGAGGTTCGAGTCGTCCCTAGGGCATGTGTGTGTGTGTGTGTGTGTGTGTGTGTGTGTGTGTTCTCCTTAGGTTACTTTAGCTTAGTTTAAGTAGTTTGTAAGCTACGGACTGATGACCGCGCAGATTGTTCCGATAGATTTACCAACATTTGAACATTTTTGAACATCGGTTTTCAATGACACAGGAAAGAATACACACACCAATAAAGCGATGAAACAACGCTATCACACGGCCAAAGATAAAAACCGTCAGAAATATCGATAATAAACACTAGTTTTCAGTGGGTGAGGTGATGTTTGTCCTTTGTATTTGTCAAGTGAGAGAGCAGAATTCCATGCAGATTTTAAGCAGAAACCTCCATCCGTATTCATATGGTTATCCGATAGCTCTAATTCAATTGCTTCCTCGATAACATAATCCTAAGAGCTTGAAGTGAATGCCAAAATTTCCGTCTTGTCATATTCCTTGGCGTGTCCCTTGTCTAGGCAGTTTTCGGCTACAGCAGATTTGTCGGGTTGTTGTAAACGTGTGTGACATTTATGCTGAATACATCGGTCCTCAATAGTCCTACTTGCTTGACGAATGTATGAGATGCTACAGTTGCATGAGATACGATAGAGATCTGCCTTGCACAAACCATGATCATCCTTTACGGAACCCAACAGCGCCTTAATTTTAGACGGGGGTTGAAATACACATTTCACTTTACATTTACGCAAAATACTGCCAATATTGTTGGAAATGCTGCCAATGCATGGCAGAAAGGCCATTGACTTGGGTGCCACGTCTATGTTATAATCTGTAGCCCATTGCACATTTGGTCTATAGAACAACGCTCTTTTAATCTGCCCTTCACTATACCTATTCTGACGAAAAGTGAAGGCACTGTTAGGGTCCGTAAAGGATGGTCCTGGTTTTCGCATTCTAGGGAGCGGTCGAGTGGCGGCCGCGGCGAAGCGGCCGAGCGCATTGAGGCGCTATGCTACGATACGCGAGGCCGTTCCCCGTCGGGGGTTCGAATCCCCCCTCGGGTATGGGTGTTTGTGCTGTCTTCAGTATTAGCTTATAAGTAGTTTGTATGTTTAAGGACTGATGACCCCGCGGTTAAATCCCTTAAGCTTAACAAACATTTGAACATTTTTTGGTGGAGTGGCCACGCCCTCTAAGATGTCTTGTTGCGGAGCGTGCGGTTGCTCGCCGTCGGAGGTTCGAGTACTCCCTGGGGCATGGGTGTCATTAGATGAGTTTACGTAGTTTGTACGTCTAGGAGCTGATGACCATAACAATTTGGTCCAATAGGTTTACAAACATTTGAACATTTGCGCGTTTCTATCGTATCCCATACTGGTTTTGTATCTCATATATTGGTGAAACAATTAGGACTGTTAAGGACGGATGTATTGAGCATAATAGTGACTGGACACAGGTCACCCGATGGAATACAACAAAACGGAAATTTTGGCTTGCACTTCAAGCTATTGGAATTGTGTTATTGACGAAGCAATTGCAATAAAACTAGCAGATAACCTTAGGAATAGGGATGGAGGTTTCTGGTTAAAACCTGTATGGAATCCTGCTCTCTCATTTGTCAAATACAAAGGACAAACCCCACCTCACCCGTTGAAAACTGGTGTTTATTCTCAGTATTTCAGACGGTTTTTGTCTTTCGTCGTGTGATGACACTGTTTCCTTGCTTGCTCGGTGCGTGTTGTCTCTCCTGTTGCCATTGAAAACCGAGATTCGAAAAGAACGTCGTATTTCCTCCAGCAATTACCATTTGAGTTTCCGGAGCATTTCTGTGACACTCGGGATTTGATGAACCTGCCCCTAACGAACCTAGCTACTCGCCTCTGAACTGCTTTCATGTTTTCCTTAAACTGATCTGCTGTGGGTCCCAAACAACTGAGCAATTCTCAAGACGTGGTCGTACAATCGTTTTATATGCAGTGTCCTTTGCAGATGAAGTACATCTTCCCAAAATTCTTCAAATAAACCTAAGTCGGCTGTCCACCTTCCTCACAACCGTCCTTACATGTTATTTTGATTTCATATCGCTCTGCAATGTTACGCCTAAGTATTTTAACGACGCGACTGTATCAAGAAGCTCACTAGTAATGCTGTATTCGAACAATATGGGATTGTTTTTCCTACTCATGTGCATCACCTTACATTTTACTACATTTAGAGCTATCTGCCATTCTTCACAGCAACTAGAAATTTTGTCCAAGTCATCCGTATGGTATTACAGTCAATTAAAGACGACACCCTCCCATGCACCACAGCAACATCAGCAAACAGATGCAAATTAGTCTGTCCATCAGATCATTTATATGGATAGAAAATAATAGCGGTCCTATCACACTCCCGTGGGGCACGCCTGATGGTACACTCGTCTCTGATGAACAGTCGACGTCGAGAACAACGTACTGCGTTCTATTACTTAGGGAGTCTTCCAGCCAGTCACAAATCTGAGAACCTATTCCATAAGCTCGTAACTTTTTTAGCAGTCTGGCGTTTGGCACCACGTCAAATGAGTTGTTGAAATTGAGAAAAACACAATCTGCATGTTGCCCTTCATAAATGGCTCGCAAGATGCCATGTTTTGGGTAAGGATGGGGAAGGATATCGGTCGTGCCCTTCTAAAGGAACCATCCCGGTATATGCCTGGAGTGATTTACGGAAATCACGGAAAACCTAAATCTGGAAGGCCGGGGGTGGATTTGAACCACCGCCCTCCCGAATACGAGTCCAGTGCGTTACCACTGCGCCACCTCGCTTGGTAAACAGCGGAAAAGTAGTAAGCGAGAAACTTTTTTTCCTTTCATCATTTTACTATGGTTGCCAGCGAGAAAAAGTTTAACAAAGGTTTGAAATCATGTTTAAAGTTTGTTGCAAGTCGCTAAGTACTGTCATTCTGATACAGTGTATTTCGAAAGTCTCGCCACATTATATGGCATTTTTGCGATTTCTATTGGTTATGACGTAATATCTTTTGAACCATGTGCCGCATGTGATTCTTAACGTTGTAGCAATTGTTACCTCACGGTAAGTAATGTGTGTAGCAAATTTGGTAGGAATCGGTCCAGTGGTTTAGGAGAAAATGAGCAGCATTGTCGCAAACTGCAGCAGTTTTTCGCGGATCTCATTGTTTATGATGTCATATCTCGTGAACTATATATCGTATGTGATTCTTACACTTACGGCGACCGTCCTGGTGGATTGAAGCTTACGTGTAGAAAATTTCATAAAGATTGGAACAAGACTGTAGATTTGTATGCAACACGTACAAACATAGGGACACTCTGCTTTATATATCATCTACATCTACATCTACATCTACATCTACATCTACATCTACATCTACATAGATACTCTGTAAATCACATTTAAGTGCCTGTCAGAGGGTTAATTAACCACTTTCATAACTTTTGTCTACCGTTCCATTCTCTAATAGCGCGCGGGAAGAAAGAACACCTAAATCGTTCCATTTTCGATCTGATTTCTCTTATTTTATTGGGATGGTCATGTCTACCTAAGTAGGTGGGTGCTAGCAAAATATTTTCACATTCAGAACTAAAAGTCGGTGATTAAAACTTCGCAAACAGATCATGCCGCAATGAATAACGTCTTTCTTTTAATGATTTCCACCCCAATTCGTGCAACATTTCCGTGACGCTTTCCCCCCCGTAACGTGATAAAACAAAACGAGCTGCCCTTCTCTGAACCTTCTCAATGTCTTCCGTCAGTCCCACTTGGTGAGGGTCCCACAAGGGGCAACAGTACTCCAGGAGAGGACGCACAAGTGTGATGTAGGCAGTCTCTTTGGTGGGGCTGGTGCATCTTCGAAGCGTTCTGCCAATGAAACGTAACCTTTGATTCGCCTTCTCCACAATATTTTCTATGTGTTTTGTCCAGTCAAAGTTGTTCGTAATTGTAACTCCTAGGTATTTGGTAGAATCTACGACCTTAAGGTTTGACTGATTTATCGCGTAATTGAAGTTCAGCGGATTTCTTTTAGTGGTCATGTGTATTACTTCACACTTTCCTTTATTTAGTGTCAATTGCCAATCTTCGCACCAAGTAGAAATTTTGTCTAAATCGCTTTGCAGTTGCTTTTGAACCTCTGTTGACTTCACTAACCGATAAACGACAGCATCATCCGCGAACAGAATATATTAGATGTACGCCATACTAATTGCCCCTTTGCTTGTCATCTCAACGTTTCATCAATCCTAAGACGACTGAAAGCTGTTTCGAGTAGAGATGGGCAATCTGCTCCTGAATTGATTCAAAGAGCCAGATCCTTCTAAGGAGTGAGTGATGGATGAATCCAAAAAAAAAGAGTGGTAGTTCATCTGATACGAAAAGTCCCTCTGGTGACAGCAATGAGCTGCATAAGAACCCCTTGCCACAATTTTCAGAAGTTTCCTAAACCCCTTGCCACATGCTTCAGAAGTTTCCTAAGCTACAAAAAAACATGTGCTATAGACCATGTGCAAGTATAAAACGCAAAAAATGAGCGCCTAAACACGTGCAGCGCCTTCCTCCAGCAAGTCGAGAATCGGTGAGTCGCGCAAGCTCCGCGGTTCAGTGAGCGCGCGGCTCCCGACTACCGCTAGCTCGCTGCTCCGCACGACTCCGGCGATCGAGGCGATCCGACCGCCAACTGAGTCGGTGAGTTAGCTGGTTCACCGGTTCACCTCTCCCCACCACTCTCCCGACTCCGCTCGCTTGCGGAGCCGCCCGTGTGGCGCGCTGCTCATTATTCCCCCCACTCCTCTGGCGAACCGCGTGGTGCCGAACAAAGCGACTCCGCGCATTTCTCTGTTCTCTCGACTCCTGTGTTCTGATAAAGCTTGCAGATCACTTACAGAAACGATAATCTGAAGCAACAGAAACCGTCATATTCCTATTTCGAATAGTACTCGAGATGAAACGTATTTATTTAATGTTACATGTTTTTTCTTAATAACATGAAATCTGCAGTCGGTAGCAAAAACGCGTTACAGTACAAAATTAAACTATATAAAATTTCTACGAAAAATATCCTACTCCATTTTTCTCGAACACTTGTAGTTTGCATGAAGGGAGCAATAGAGACAAGGTCTTGTGCAATGTGCATTCTGTTGCTTAAATTTTGTAAGCCCATATCACACAGTTTCCTGACTTGATAAACGAGTGTCCTGTAACAAATTATGCGTCTTTCATGCATCTACATTATTTTGGCATGTTGAAAACAATGACTATATAATCGAATAACAAAGAAAACAACAATGTGCATTAATGTTTTCTGTATCTGAAACCATTCAGTTTTGGGAATGTGTCCATTTGAAATTTTTGCTGCTGGCATCAAATCTTTGACAGTAACAACAAACTTCTTTTCGAAAAGAGAGAGAACACTAGGATGTCAAACGAAATGTCTATAATTACGTTTCTGAGTAAAATATCTTGCTGTAATGTTTCATTACGAATTTAATGTGTTTGGTACAGTAGGATGTGTGTGTTTGCAATTAAAGATAAACTATATTGAGAAGCACTTAAAAAAACAATTCGCATTGCTCTGTATAGAGAATATATAAAACTTTGCACAAATTACAGGTGAAAGGGTTGTAGTTACAGGAACTAAAAATAGAAGGTGGAATGGAAATCTTACCAGCAACTGCAAAACTTAGAATAGAGGAGCCCAGAACGCTACCCCTGTACTACGCCGACTGTAAGAGCATCAGCACAGTTATTTACCTAATTATTTCTTTAGCTAAGACTCTCTTCAAACTTAATCAATTGTAGATGGTTTGTACTCACAAAAGAAAAACTCGTTGACGACACAGTCGAAAGTATCTGTACTCGTCGTCGTATTTTCTAAGAATTTGGCTGGAGATTTTCACAGTCTTTTTTTTTTCGTACTTGAAGTTAGGAATGAAATAGTCCACGAACATTCCTCGCTTTGTAAATTTAATGGACATTACTCTTTTGACGCCTTATTTTCGAAATTAAATAAAACTTTATTGCTTACTGTGGAGCTATCATTATATTACTGTTTATGGGTGCCAGACTTTAGTTTTTAGATAACAAGTGATGGGTTCTAGCGGCCATCTTGTAGCGAGCATCTGTCGCGCTCACGTAAGACACCCAGCCGTGACGCCGAATGTCGCTGCTTGTAGCTGCCGTGTCGCGTCGCTGAATATCGCGCGCTGTCGCTCGCCTTTGTTGCTCACATAGCACGCGGTATTAGTGCGCATGGGTATTTTCCTGCGGCAGTTGCCACGTCCTACATGGACCTCTCGCGCTATCACGTTTCATTCTACTCGCTTAAACTCGCAGACTACTCACTGTATAAGTATGGAACTAGTATCATTTTATTCTGCAAAATATTCTATTTTTTGAATGAAAGTATACGAATATAAAAATAATATATTTTTTCTTTTTCCAATTATTTCACCTTCAAAAATATTTAAATTCTGTTATAACATTTTTAAATTTTAATGTAGGTGTAACTACAAATTTTAATTCTCGAAACTACTAAGGACTTACAATAAAATTATTACTCTTCTTTCTTCTTTCACAATATGGCTAAATCAGATAAAGGTATAGTGACAAAAAAGTAATGTGACATCGTTTTACGTTTTATATCAGTTGGTGAGTCGGTGAACGATGAAAAAGAACTAGTTCATCCCAGTGAATGACTATTTCTGATCCGATCTCTGAAAAGATCGGTTTTGCCCATCTCTAGTTTCGAGTGCCAGTAGGGTTGTCAGTCCACATCAGACACGGCAGTGTGCTGTCTTTCGGCGCTTCCGTGTTTTCGCGCGCCTACGGGGACATGCGTCAGAGGAGCACGGGTGAAGCGGCCGCGGCCTGGCCAGCGGCGACCTTGGCCGACGCGACGCGACTGCGCGGGTTGAGTGGCCGGCACTCGCTGCCCGGGGCGGTCCCGCGGCCTCAAGTCTGCCTGCTCATGCCTCTTACTGCCCCAGGTCAACTCAGGCCGCCTTAAAAAGGCCCGGCGCACACTTGACGCAGCGGAGGCAGAGGAGAGGCAGAGGCGAGGCCTACGTACGTCTGTAATGCATGCTTTCCAATGGGGCAGCGCACATTTAACGCAGCCGAGGCGGAGGGCAGGCGTTTCCTCGGTCACGCCTCTGTCCGGTTGTCCGAGGCGCACAGTTTTCCTGCGCCTCTGTTCCACCTCTGTCGCAATTTCAAGTCATCGGATATACTTCGAAAAAAATTGTTTTATGTAGACGAATATAAGCTTCATCCTTCTCTGAGGCGCTTCAGTCACGGTCTGCACGGCCACTACGGTCGGGGGTTCGAATCCCCCCTCGGGCATGGATATTTGTGCCGTCCTAGTTCGTAAGTAGTTTGTAAGTTTAGGGACTGATGACCCCGTAGTTAAGTCCCATAAGCTTGACAAACATTTGAACATTTGAACATCCTTCTCTGTATTTAGTTTCTTTGTAACACTTTTACTTTCTGCGTAAAAAAATTAAAAATTTTCCGATTTTTGCATGTTTTGCGCTAACGCAGCTTCCACAATCGATTTTGCAGAAACTACTCACTAGAAAAAAATTATTTTTCTGTATCATATAGGCAAAAGCCACCGCATGACGTTGGGGAGGTTTTCTTTTCGTTATTGTACATAGCTATTGTTATAATAAAAAATAAATTACAACGCCTCGCATATTTTGAAGAGTTTGCTGTGAAAAAAGTAGCCGCAGGCTAGTTTGCGTTTGCTGCGTTTTACACCATACATTACTGCGAACGAAATGTAGCTAACATATAGAAATCGTTTTTAACAGTGGAAGGAGAGCTATATCTCTTTCGATTCCCGAGAAAATACGTGAGATACACGATTGACGCGACGCGGTCGGCAGCTACGCGCCACACGCGCGGCTGTTGCCGCCTGCTGTGCCGAGTGCGGAGCTGCCTCGTGTCTCCCTTCTTCGTATGTTTCCGATACAGACCCAAACTGAAAACTAACAACTTACTGAAATAGAAAGACACCGAGATTCATAAACCGAAGATGCTGATTGTGTATTTTTACGGTCTATAGTCCCTGGTTTCAGTAAACTTTGTGGCAAGCATGAAAGCACTATATAAGCTAAAATTCCCGTTACTACTGAATAATAAGTTCGGCGAAACCAGAAGGGACGTGCAACGATTTTTTTTTACTATCAGGGACCTTCTTCAATTTCTTGAAACACAATGTCCACCCCTTCGTGGAGCTTCAGCTCACTGCTAAACCATAGATGATGCTAGGAACGTCTCTCGTCAGTATTTCTCAACCTGAATTCTATACTACTTTCAGAAATTCAACATTTGCAAAAATATTAGCATGAGCTTCACTAATTACTAACAAATATAATGGCTGCTGAAGGTAATTATCATAAGAAATGTTGACAGAGACAAAATAGGAATGCAATGTAATAAAATGCTGCATGTACATGCACAGCTGCCGTCATAGAAGAAGAAAATAGCAAACGTCAGTATCTTAGTACTCAGGAGCATGGAAGAGCTACGAATAAAGACCTAAGTAAGGAATCACTTTGCGTGCAAATGCAGTTAAACAAGGAAACTATGATTTGCAAAATTTTTCATATCGACATATCTTTCAATTTAAGATATATGAAAAGCATACCAGGTGTCACCGAGAAGAAAAGTGTTTCTGATCGTATATACTGCGCCACAATCATGATTAAACATGTCAGTTGTATAAAGGTTCTTTCAATTATTGAATTTGCTGTGACACTTGTTTCACTGAATTATAAAAGAAATGAAAGAAATCTGACTTTAATTAAATTCCTAGAACATATCCCTAATTTTTCTTTAGCGGGTATGATCTGTCACACTATTTTTCTTCTCTGTTAAGTCCTTCTTACTCAGCATGTGACTCTCTTTGAACTGTCGTCTGTTTAGTCGGAATAGCTCGAGAGCTTAAAATGAGCTTCCATGGACCAGAGAAGTTCAGCATGTCTTCGTCACTTTTGCCTTTGCTCAACAGACCTTGCAGTGCTCTTATACTCTATCAGAACACACACACACACACACACACACACACACACACACACACACACACACACACACAAATTAAATTAACTGAGTTTTGAAGGAGATCCAGGAATTAAATCTGATTGCATGGAGAGGTTTGCAGTGGACATGCAGCACGTGCTGTTGCAAGCTGCGCTGCCTCCTCTGCCTGCGCTGCGTCAAGTGTGCGCTGACCAGCAGAGGCCCTGCGCCTCGCCTCTGCCTCTGCTCTGCTTCTGCTGCGTCAAGTGTGCGCCGGGCCTAAGAGATGCGGCAATCACGCGGTTTAACCCTCTATAGGTTTAGGTTTCAGAAATTACTGCAACCAGTCGCCTTTTGTTTCTTCTTAATGAATAACACACAAATTCAAATGTCTCATATGCCACCTAAAACAACACATGTGACGCATGTAAACAAATGTTAGCGTAATCACAAAATAAATACTCCTAATATTAATGTAACTATCATTCTGAAATCATATTATATACATATGTTAACTTTGTAATACAACTTTTGATCTTATATAATCTAAATTGGCATCATATTTATATCCTATAATAAGATAAGTCAATTTGTACATCGAGCAGGCGGTGAAGGAAAGGCCGGCCGCGGTGGCCGAGGTGACTGATGCGCTCCAGTCACGGTCAGCACGGCCACTACGGTCGGGGGTTCGAATACCCCCTCGGGCATGGATATTTGTGCTGTCCTAGTTCGTAAGTAGTTTGTAAGTTTAGGGACTGATGACCCCGTAGTTAAGTCCCATAAGCTTAACAAACATTTGAACATTTGTGAAGGAAAGCAAGGAAAAATGTGGAATAGGGATTAAAGTTTAGGGGGAAGAAATAAAAACTTCGCGTTTTGCTGATGACATTGTAATTCTGTCAGAGACAGCAAAGGACCAGGAAGAGCAGTTGAATGGAATGGACAGTGTGTTGAAGAGAGCGTATAAAATAAACATTAACAAGAGCAAAACAAAAATAATGGAATGCGGTCTTAGAAAATCAGGCGATGCTGAAGGAATTAGATTAGGTAACATAACAATGAAGGTGGTAGATGAGTTTTGTTACTTGGGTAGTAAAATAACATGCAATGGTCGCAATACAGAGGATATAAAATGCAGAATGGCAATGGGAAGAAAAGCATTTTTGAAAAAGAGAAATTTGCTAACATCGAATATTAATTTAAGTGTAAAGAAGTCTTTTCTGAAGGCATTTGTGTGCAGTGTTGCCTTGTACGGGAGTGAAACATGGACGATAAGCAGTGCAGACAGGAAGAGAATAGAGGCTTTTGAAATGTGGTGCTACAGAAGAATGCTGAAGATTGGGTGGGTACATCGCATAACTAATGAAGAGGTACTGAATAGAATTGGCGAGAAAAGGAAGTTTTGGCATACCCTGACTAAAAGAAAGGATCGCTTGGTAGGACACATTCTTAGACATCGAGGAATCGTAAATTTAGCATTGGAGGGAAGTGTGTGGGGTAAAAATCGCAGAGTGAGACCAAGAGACGCGTATAGTAAGCAGATTCAAGATGTGGGTTGCCGTTCTTATGAGGAGATGAAAAGGCTTGCTCAGGATAGAGTAGGGTGGAGAGCTGCATCAAACCAGTCTCCGGACTGAAGACCATAAAAACAACAATAAGATAAGCTTTTGTCAGTCTTTAGTTTCACATAGTTCTTATCTTGTGGTAGAAACATACTCTTTGGTTTGTTTACAAGCTGAAAGTTGTGGTTGTGGCTGTAAAGTCGTAATGTGTGTGAAGTGTGTGTTAATTTTACCACTTGAAAGTCGTTGGAGTTGTTGTGGTGTGTTGATGGAAAGGAAGTGTAGTGAAATCCTATCCAAAAGCGGACCAAATATGGACAAATTAAATGTGCAGCGCATAACTGTAAGTAATGTCTTGAAGACAGACTTATGTTGTAATTATTCACTATAGCATACCAAAATTAGTGTTCACTTTTTATTTTTTTTTCTCGTTTTCTGCCATGCCGCAGATACAAATGTAATTTGGAATAAATGTATACCATCTGATGATGAGCTGCTAGCCAGCTTGAAACCGGTAATGGTTTAAATAAATCTTCGTTAAGAAGAAACAAAAGGCGACTGCTTGCAGTAATTTCTAAAACCTACTTCAAGTAACAGTCGCAGGTTCCAACACAAAGGATGAAAGTTTTCCTTTATAGGTTTGTGGTCGATATTTTAACCGCACGATATAAGGTTCAAACTCTGCTAATTGATGCCTGTTATAGACTCTATCGCATTCAGCTACTCCGCGGGTATAATCCTTGTCTAAGAAAGGCTGGCCGAGGGGACTGAGGCGCTCCAGTCACGGCCTGCACGGCCACAACGGTCGGGGGTTCGAATCCCCCCTCGGGCATGGATATTTGTGCCGTCGTTAGTATTAGTTAGTTAGTAAGTAGTTTGTAAGTTTATGGACTGATGACCCCGTAGTTAAGTCCCATAAGCTATACAAACATTTGAACATTTTTTTTTTTTTTTTGTCTAAGAAAGCGACCACAACGACCTTCAAATTCAAATGTTTGTAAATCTATCGGACCAAACTTCGTGGTCATCAGTCCGTAGCTTACAAACTACTTAAACTTAGATAAATTAACCTACGGACAAACACACACACCCATGCCCCAGGGAGGACTCGAACCTCCACGGTGAGTAACCGCGCGCTCCGCACCGAGACGGTTTAGACCGTTCGGCTACTCCACCGCGGTACACAACGACCTTAAATTTTTTTATCAACAGATGCCAGCACTTGTTATTGTATGTGGTTGATAAAGTAACCACAAAGCTACGCAAGTGGCTTATGTCGTAATTTTGCTGGTAAGTATTTAGATTTTTCAAAATGACGTGGATTTATTATTATTTTATGTTGTAATATAGTTATGGTGAAAGTAATTTGCCTCCAGAAGTACCATGTCTGGTGCAAACCTACTGAAATTATCGTTTTTGTTTCGTAGTTGCCAGGAGAGGTAGATAACCTCAATTTTTCTCGAGTTTACTTAATATTTCGCTGCTAAACAAATACTTCTGAACAGGTTATATTATGTTCTTCTGTTGTTTGAGTATTTACTTGACAACTTTATCAAACATTTTCTGAAATTTAGTATTTCGCTTAGATGTTATAGGCTGTTCTGAAGAAGCTGCATCTCACGTTAGTAAAGAAGGTGAACAATTTGTTAGCAGTGAGCTGTATATAGCACGGGAAGCAGAAATACTAGTTTTCTGTGCAGTGATTACGTCTAATTTTGTTGGTAAGTCTTTACACTTACAAAATTAAATCGATTTATCATGATACTATAGCATAATATACATTCAAATAAGCTGCCTCTTACGTCTACAGTAATTGCAGTTTCATAATGAAAGCAATACTTTTTACAAGTCAGGTCATAAGGAGGTGAGCATTTTGCAGTACACGAAACAAACCTAACCGTAGTAAGTTGTCATGCACTACCTGTAATGTAGCTTTGTGTCGGCAATGCTTTGTTTCCTTCCACCAGCAGAACAAAAGAACTGAACAAATGTGATCTGTTATTTTATTTATGACCCTTTTGTATGTATTTTTTATAGTTATCTTGTATCACAGTGTAACTTTGTGCAGACAATGCTTTGACACATCTATGTATTTTTATGTATATATGCAAAATAAAAGAAAGGAAACGACAAAGATTTTATTTCTTCTTATTTACTGCTATTGTCATAAAATACCTCAGTTTCATGAAGTGGTTAAATTATCGACCACGAAAGTAACTGTTCCACAGAATGGATTGTGGTCAATATTTCGCCAAGTATAAAATTTATATTAATTAATAATAAAAGATTTTTCAAATCTCAAATATTTTTATGTGTTTGGGTACGATAAGTAATTTAAATATTTACGTTTCAATTCTCTATTTAAAAAAATAAAGTTTTGCCCTATAAAGGGTTAAACCGCGCGGTTTGAACCGCAAAACGTTGGCCTGTGTATTCAGACAGGCGTTATCCAGCCGCGGTTAGTAAGCGGTTGTCGTTCGCAGTGTGTAGCGGGAATTATTAGTGTCGAAATGGAAGTCGAAGAAGAAATATTATGTTTACTCTGGTCTCTTAAAAGAAAGATAGCGAGAGTACGAGAAAGGCAGTACTGGGTGCATCCTATACTAAGTGGTCGGATCGAACAAGACCAATTCGTAAGGCTGTATCCTACATTATGTATGCAGAAAAATTCTGACTGTTTGAGAACGTCAATAAATTCTTTTGACATGCTGCTTCAATTATTCAGGGAAGATATTTCAAATTCAGAAATATACGAGACAAATATGATTCTATGTGAATTCATTTTTGTTAAATAAACGCCAAAACGCTCTTACAAAAAATATTCTTCTTTTCCAACGTATCTTCATCGTTTCCAAATATCCACGAACTATTGCGAAGCTTTGTTTTTGGCAGTTTCATTAGAATATTCATCACTCTGAAGATCCCACAATGCAGGTCGTTTTTGCACTTCATCAATAAATAATTCCGTGTCGAAGCGATCCATTGCAAGCTTGTGGCACTGAGACGTCCGAACCGCAACCAAACTAAACGCCCCTATAAGTAGAGGTCTGCGCGGATGCGAATATCCGCGGATATTTCAGCGGATATCCGCAGTATTTCTTACTTTGTGGATAAAATTGTGAGCGACGCGGATATTCGCGTGTTATATGCGGATAAAGAGCGAGGTATCTGCCCAGTACGTCTGTAGAAATGTTTGCTGAAAACTTCAAGCCTGTGGACTTTCTTGGAATCCTTGCAGGGCCCAGGTAGAGCGGAAGTCTGTTGTCCTCATCCCATGGCCACAGCCACAGTGTAACATATATTTGTCTGTGCCACAGCGGACGTAGCTGTACCCGAGGGACCTGTGCCTAGTGCATTTTGGCGACCGTGTCTTATCTGCGGTCTGTCAAGTGCTTTCTGGTTCGCAAACCGGCCCACTGTCCACCAGAGATGCCATTCCAAATTTCCGCTGCCTTCAGTTAGCGCTTTGTAGTGACCGAGTGACAACGTATATAGTGGTGAATACAGTGACAGTTCTTTCTTAAAATGAACCCGACATCAATGGATACTATATCGTGTAAAGGGAAGAGAGGTGATTTGACATTAGTGAAGGAAAACAAATTGAAATCGTCAATTTGGAAAAAAATTGGATACATATTTGATGGCAAGGAATGGTTATACGTGAAAAAGAAAAATATATATTATTCTTACACGGTTTCATCGCAACCGAATGAACAGTACAGCTGCACATAAAATACGAACAATCATACAAACATTCATGTTTATTTATTAGATAAATGGTCACAGAAGTAATAAAGACTGACAATAGCATTTTATAGCAACTTTCAAAATGTTCAAATGTTTGTTAAGCTTAAGGGACTTAACTACGGGGTCATCAGTCCCTAAACTTACAAACTACTTATGAACTACCTACAACTAAGGACGGCACAAATATCCATGCCCGAGGGAGGATTCGAACCCCCGACCGTAGGGGCCGTGCAGACCGTGACTGAAGCGCCTCAGTCCCCTAGGCCACCGCGGCCGGCAGCAACTTTCATAATCAGATACGGCGTACAGTGAAAGTAACTTATTTAGGTACACAATGGCAGATTGTATAGGCTAGCCGTAGCTGCAGCCGACATTATCTCTTTTTAAATTCTTGAAAAACAGAAACGCCTTTTTTATTAGAATGACGCGTTTCGCCCGGTTAGGGCATCTTCAGATATCTGACAAAGAAGAAAGTATTGAGACAGAACTTACAATATTTACATAACATTATTTCGAAAATTTTAACTACAAGCCAATCTGAAACTGTTTTAAGAAATTGTGATAATGTACGGTACTAATGTTTTATATACTCTGTGGTGGAGGGTGTTTAGATTAAAAAGCGGTCATAGTGTATCTTGCAGAGACAATAATATGTAAAACGTTAATATACGGTAACATTGATTGTTGAAAACAGATTGATACATTGTTTAACTGAATGGATATTGCAAGATTTAGCTTGTATGATGTCCCAGCCGGCCGCGGTGGCCGAGGGGATTGAGGCGCTCCAGTCACGGTCTGCACGGCCACTACAGTCGGGGGTTCGAATACCCCCTCGGGCATGGATATTTGTGCCGTCTTTAGTCTTAGTTAGTTCATAAGTAGCTTGTAAGTTTAGGGACTGATGACCCCGTAGTTAAGTCCCATAGACTATACAAACATTTAAACAAACATATGATGTCCCTGCACCTTAGGTCGTCAACATATTAATACGACTTGCGTCGGTAGAGGTACAAGTACTGCCTGAGGCAGCGTTCACATTTGTGCTGCGAGTAACCGCCAATAAAGCTAAGTGTCCACAACACTGTAGATGTTGGGTCGGTCGGATAACAGTTAATTTAAAATGTGGACACCATTTACATAAAATACCAGTATCACATGAATGCAGTTTGTAAGGATGCCCAGTTATATAACAGAATAATACTTAAAATTTTCATAAAATTGTCGAAAAAGGTTTGGTCTTTTGAGGTCAACTGATCGTTAAGAAGTCTCGGGTGTTTAAAATAAACCGGCTTAGAAATCTCAAATTCTTCCAGGATGTTTAACTTCCGTCCTGTTTGGGCATAATGCAAAATTTCTGAATTATCAAGGGTGGGAGCTTGATGGCCAGAAGACTTTAAATGTTTGGCAAAAGAAGAGTATTTCTTTATTTGCCCGTTTTTTGTTAACGAATGTTCACTGAAACGTGTTTTGAATGCCCTCCCTGTCTGTCCCACATACTCAGCTGGACAGTCCTACACATTTAAGCTTATAAACGCCCGAAGCTGCGTGTGGCTGTCTGATAGGTTGTTGGTTTTGTGGTAGAATTTTTTGTATATTTGTTCCACGAGAAAAGACAATTTGTACATTGGCATTACGGAACAATTTGGCTATATTATAGGTGAAAGGTCCTAGGAATTGGAACGCAGTTCGTATTTTTTCGTCAGCTAATTTCGCGGTCGAGGTATGCCTCTGCTCTGCTGTAAGCCTGACACGCTCCCTATACAGCTGGTGGACGACAGATGGGCTGTAACCATTTTTCTGGGCAACATAGCAGAGGGTATTAAGCTCATTATTTATTGATTCATCGGAAAGAGGAAGCTCTAAAATACGTGTTATAGCAGATCTGAAAAAGCTTGGCTTATAGTTTCTAGGATGACAAGATGTGGAGTGAATTACTGAAGCACTCGTTGTTGGCTTCCTACAAATATTGAACTGTATTTTATTTTCCACCAACTGCAGAGACATGTCAAGATAATTTAAAATTCCCTGTACATTCATTGATTCATGTGTGTAGGATAGTTTTGGATGAAGGCTGTTACTCTGTGATGGAGGACCTTATTGCTCGACTCCAAGGAGCGAATGAAACGGTTCAAAGACAACCCGCACGTATTTACTCACGTGCGTGCATCTCAGCACCGTCGATGTGCGCTCAGCAATGACGCAGTTCGAAGCCATTTTGCAATATAGACAATGCGGTGGACTACTCACGCTGGGTTTATTGACCTAATGAGGAACTCGCACCTATCCCAGACTTCATGTTATTAGGGTCACGACGTCTATCTTCAAAACACATTCAGTATGCAGGCACGAAAACTGATCGGATCACAACAGCTCGTTCTCAGACTTGAATACTCTCCAGCTCCCAAGCCGAAGGATTCCGGTTATGGCTGCTTCTTCATAACCGTTTGTCTTCTCGCACAACATAGCGTTGTCGATGTTTTTTAGAGGCATCATGTATATTGCTAACATTCTTGAAAATTTATTTTGTTGATGGTATTTGTGGCTTGATTTCTTTTTGTGAGGAAGCTACTCTGAGAGTGTAACCCATTAATGTGTGCCGGGATGTCGTCCAGTGAACGTGAGACGTTTATGTCAACGTCAGAGAGAGAAGAAACAGCGTCAAGAATATCCAGAGATCTTGATCACCAACCAGTTTATGTCCAGTACAAATGAGGATGAGAAGATGCTTGCCTAAAAGAAAATGAAAGAAAAAAGGAAAGGAATAAAAAAAATGAAGAACACGTACTAACTAAAACGGAAAATAAAATTCGTCAAGACGAAGCAGAAGCCTTGTCTCACGATACCTCGGGGATCAGGAAGCAAAATTCTGAAGTCCGATACCATCGCTGCTGAATTAAGAGTACACCAATCTGGTTTCGCTTGTTCTGTAACCGACGGCCTATGATTTGAAAAAGATCTACGGTTTGAGCCGAAAGAACGCTTGGAATAATAACCGATACTTTTACAGACGCGAGTGTAAAAGTTATGTAAAACAAAAATTACTTGTATAAATAAGGATTTTACTGCAGTCTCCTCTACATATAGATTAGTTGTCTAGCTAACTAGTTAATTTCTCCTAAGACATGTGCGTCATGTATTTTCTTCTAGGGATGTCGTTTATAGGAGTTTTTTTGTGGAACAAAGCATCAAAATAGAAGACCTGAGTAGGGCTTACACATGTTTCGTCTCACTTTCTTAATATGGCGCCTCTTTCGGCTTCTTCACCTCAGTTGCTTCACTTTTCAATTTATTGCATAAGTAAATGCAGCCCCACAAGTTGCTAGACAGAAATAAAGTTACATGAGACGTTTAGAGCTAATAGTTGTATAAAGTTAGTTGTAAAACATGTTAGTTAGTTACGAATTAGGAAAAAAAAACCAAGTGAATGACCGCTATGGGCTGTCGACGGTCAAAGTGGCATCACACTCTTAGTGGTAGTCGAAATCTAGATCAAATATTTTAGAGCAAGTTGTGGGGCTGCATTTTCTCAAACAATAAAATACGTTTAAAAAAGTTGCTGCTTGAGACAGGCCATGTCCAAAATCATTCGTTTTCAAGCAATTCTGCTACGCTTAGTAGAGCATAACCGAGCGAGGTGGTGCAGTGGCAACACAATCGACTCGCGTTTGTGAGGATGGCGGGCCACGTCCGCTTCTAGCCATCCCGAATTACGTTTCCATGATTTCCCTAAATCACTTCAGGCAAATGCCGGGCCGCGATGGAGTGGCCGAGTGCATTGAGACGCTATGCTACGATGCGCGAGGCCGTTCCCCGTAGGGGGTTCGAATCCCCCTCTCGGGAATGGATGTTTGTGGTGTCTTAAGGAAAAGTTAGTTTATAAGTAGGTTCCACTCCCATGAACCACAGACATTGCAGAGGTGGGGTGGCTTGCGTGCCTCAACGATACAGATAGCCGTACCGTAGGTGCAACCACAGCGGAGGGGTATCTGTGGAGAGGCCAGACAAACGTGTGGTTCCTGAAGAGGGGCAGCAGCCTTTTCAGTAGTTACAGTGGCAACAGTCTGGATGATTGACTGAGCTGGCCTTGTAACATCAGCTAATGTGGCTTTGCCACACAGCTACTGCGAACGGCTGAAAGCAAGGGGAAACTACAGCCGTTATTTTTCCCGAGGACATGCAGCTCTACTGTGTGAACATATGATGATGGCATCCTCTCGGGTAAAATATTCCGGAGGTAAAATAGTCCCCCATTCGGATCTCCGGGCGGGGACTACTCAGGAGGATGTGATCATCAGGAAAGACAATACTGGCATTCTACGGGTCGGAGTGTGGAATGTTAGATCCCTTAATCGAGTAGGAAAATTAGAAAATTTAAAAAGGGAAATGGATAGGTTGAAGTTAGATATAGTGGGAATTAGTGAAGTTCGGTGGCAGGATGAACAGGATTTCTGGTCAGGCGAGTACAGGATTATAAATACAAAATCAGTTGGAGGTATCACAGGAGTAGGATTGATAATGAATAAGATAATAGGAATGCGGGTAAACTACTATGACCAGCACAGCGATCGCATTATCATTGTCAAGATAGATACGAAGCCAACACCGACAACAGTAGTACAGGTTTATATGCCAACTAGCTCTGCCGATGATGAGGAGATCGAAGAAATATATGAGGAGCTAAAGGAAATTATTCAGACAATTAAGGGAGAGGAAAACTTAATTGTTATGGGAGACTGGAATTCGGTAGTAGGACAAGGAAGGGAAGGGAAGATAATGGGTGAATATGGTCTGGGCAAAAGGAATGAAAGAGGAAGCCGCCTGGTAGAATTTTGCACGGAACATAATTTAGTTATAACAAACACCTGGTTTAAGAATCACAAAAGAAGGTTGTATACGTGGAAGAGACCAGGAGACACCGGGAGATACCAGATAGATTTTATAATGGTAAGACATAGATTTCGGAACCAGGTTTTGAAATGTAGGACATACCCAGGGGCAGACATAGATTCTGACCATAACTTGTTGGTTATGAACTGTAGGCTGAAACTGAAGAAACTACAGAAAGGTAGGAATATAAGGAGATGGGACCTAGATAAATTGAAGGAACCTGAGGTTCTTAAGAATATCAGAGGGAGCTTCAGGCAACAATTGACAGAAACAGGGGAAAATAAAACAGTAGAGGAGGAATGGGTAAAATTGAGAGATGAAATAGTGAAGGCAGCAGAGGACAAAATAGGTAGGAAGGCAAGACCTACAAAGAATCCTTGGATATCACAGGAGATACTAAATTTAATCGATGAAAGGAGAAAGTATAAAAATGCAGTAAATGAAACAGGCAAAATGGAGTACAGACGACTAAGAAATGAGATTGACAGGAAGTGCAAAATGGCTAAGCAGGAGTGGCTAGAAGGCAAATGCAAGGATGTAGAAGAATGTATAAATAGGGGAAAAATAGATACAGCCTACCGGAAAATAAAAGAAACATTTGGCGATAAGAAAAACAGCTCTATGAATATCAAGGACACTGATGGAAAACCAGTTCTCAGCAAAGAAGGGAAAGCCAAAAGGTGGAAAGAGCATATAGAGGGGCTCTACAAAGGAAATGAACTTCGAGACACTATTGTAGGAAGGGAAGAGGATGTAGATGATGATGAAATAGGAGATACTATACTGAGAGATGAATTTGACAGGACACTGAAAGACCTAAGTCGAAACAAGGCCCCTGGAGTAGAGGATATCCCGTCAGAGTTACTGAAGTCTCTGGGAGATCCAGCCATGACAAAATTGTTTCACATTGTGTGTAAGATGTATGAGACAGGCGAAGTACCCTCAGACTTTAAGAAAAATGTTATAATCCCCATTCCAAAGAAAGCGGGTGCAGACAGGTGTGAAAACTACAGAACCATCAGTTTAATAAGTCATGGTTGCAAAATATTAACACGAATTATATACAAAAGGATGGAAAAGCTGGTAGAAGCCGACCTCGGGGAAGATCAGTTTGGGTTCAGGAGAAATGTAGGAACACGGGAGGCAATACTCACTTTACGGCTTATCCTAGAAGATAGATTAAGAAAAGGCAAACCAACATTTCTAGCTTTTGTAGATTTGGAGAAGGCTTTTGACAATGTTGATTGGAATAAACTCTTTCAAGTTCTGAAGCAAGCAGGAGTAAAATATAGGGAGCGTAAGGTTATTTGCAACTTGTACAAAAACCAGACAGCGGTTGTCAGAGTTGAAGGGCATGAAAGGGTTGCAGTGGTTGGAAAGGGAGTAAGACAGGGTTGTAGCCTTTCCCCAATGTTGTTCAATTTGTACATTGAGCAAGCTATAAAGGAAAGCAAGGAGAAATTTGGAGAAGGAATTAAAGTTCAGGGTGAAGAATTGAAAACATTGCGTTTTGCCGACGACATAGTAATTCTGTCAGATACAGCAAAGGACCTGGAAGAGCAATTGAACGGAATGGACAGTGTGCTGAAAGGTGCATATAAGATGAACATTAACAAGAGTAAAACAAGGGTAATGGAGTGCAGTGTAAGAAAATCAGGTGATGCTGAAGGAATTAGACTAGGTAACGAAACAATAAAGGAGGTAGATGAGTTTTGTTACTTGGGCAGTAAAATAACAAATGATGGTCGCAGTACAGATGATATAAAATGCAGAATGGCAATGGGTAGAAAGGCGTTTTTGAAAAAGAGAAATTTGTTAACATCGAATATTGATTCAAGCCTAAGGAAGTCCTTTCTGAAGGCATTTGTATGGAGTGTTGCCTTGTATGGGAGTGAAACATGGACGATAAGCAGTGTGGACAGAAAGAGGATAGAGACTTTTGAAATGTGGTGCTACAGAAGAATGCTGAAGATTAGGTGGGTGGATCGCGTAACTAATGAGGAGGTACTGAACCGAATTGGGGAGAAAAGAAATTTCTGGCATACCTTGACTAAAAGAAGGGATAGATTGGTAGGACACATTCTTAGACATCAAGGAATTGTGAATTTAGCGTTGGAGGGAAGTGTGTGGGGTAAAAATCGCAGAGGGAGACCAAGAGACGCGTATAGTAAGCAGATTCAAGTGGATGTGGGTTGTCGTTCTTATGAGGAGATGAAAAGGCTTGCTCAGGATAGAGTAGGGTGGAGAGCTGCATCAAACCAGTCTCTGGACTGAAGACCACAACAACAACATAAGTAGTTTGTAAGTTTAGGGACTGATGACCTCACAGATATGTCCCATAAGCTTAACAAACATTTGATTTTGCAAATGCCGGGATGGTTCCATTCGAACTGCACGGACGATTTCCTCCCCACATCCCTGATAAAAACCACCCGAGCGTTTGTTCCGTCTTCCGTTGGAAGAGCATAGGCTGCATTGAACTACTGTTTAAAACTGTGCGCTTAAGAGGGTTCCAGATTTATGGCTTTCGAAGGCTGTACTCTTTCCATTTAAGGCACCCCCTTGCCTCCCTTCACTGTCTAACACAAAAGCATAAGCCTTCTATTACAACTTTACAGTCCATCCAAAGTACATAGACCGCTTCCCATGATGTGAAATTGGCACACTCAAAAGATGAAAAGAGCTAAACTCAGGTTATACTTAAATGGCCTTTGTCGTCTGTTCGTCTGGGGTTGCCAGTTCACAGCACCGCGAAGATAGTATCTAATGAGCGACGGCCTAATGAAATTCATGGTAGTACATCGTCTCACTATTTTCTACGTTTTCTACTCACGAACTCAAACTTTCCTTTTAGTTCAGAATTGCTGCCATCTGTAAAAAGTCGCCAAAACTTACTGCAGACAACACTCTCGGCAATGTGGGTATAGCAGCAACAGACCTACGAAAGACACCGAAACATTTCTTCTACGTCGTCTTTTGGAGCATTGCTGCGCAGTATGGCATCCTTTTCAGGTGGGAATGAAGGAGAAGTGCAGCACTTTTTGTTTAATCGCGATACAGGCTAGATAGTGTTACGGAAATGAACAGGAGTTGGAGTGGGAATCATAACAACGAAGGCGTCTTCTGTTGCGGCGAGATCTAGTTACGCAATTTCGAACTTTCTCTTCCGAATATGGAAATATGCTATATTATTGACTCCCTCCTACAAACGGAGAAATAATCATTACCATAAAATACGAGAAATCCGAACGCGCAACGAAGATATGTAGGTGTTCTTTTTTTCCCGCACTCTAAACTAGACTGAAATAGTACATAAATAGTATAAAAGTTAAAATTGAAGTTCTTCTGAGCTATTTGCCGCGTCATGATGATATATTTCCAACGTTTCGGATCCGTTACAGGAGCCTTCCTCAGGGAACAGGCTTGTGTAACGGATCCGAAACGTTGGAAATATATCATCATGACGCGGCTAATAGCTCAGAAGCATTTCAATTTTAACAATAATGACCGCGAAAGCATACGTTCTTGCGGTATAAAATTTGTTAGATGAACCTTCTTCCAGGCAATTAAGAGTGATTTGCAGAGTACTGATGTAGATCTGTTATCCACTGACTCGCAGTTTCATAACTGCAGTTGTGAAAATTTGCACTCTAGGGAGTACTTCATGTAATTGCTCGCGAGGAAGATTAGGGTTTAATGTCCCGCCGCCGACAGATGATTAGAGCAGCATGGAGTGAATTGTGCTTCAGTTATACGGAGATGTAGTATTCACACGTGTCCTTTTAGGTAGCCGGCACGTCCATAAAGGAAATTAGAGAAACCGAGCAAAACCTAAATCACCATGACCGGGCAGGGGGAATTTGAAGCCTGTTGCTATCAAATCATGAATACACTACCCATCAGAACACCTGAGCGTTTACAAACTGCGTCGGGATGATTATGTAAGTATTGTAATGATTATTAATAAATCTAAAAATATTCAAACGTTTATAAACATCAGGGACCAATCTACATCTACAACTACATACTCCGCAAGCCACCTGAAGGTGTGTGGCGAAGGGTACCTTGAGTACCACTACCGGTTCTCCCTCCTATTCCGGTCTCGTATTTTTCGCGGAAAGAAAGATTGTAGCTATGCCCCTGTGTGGGCTCTAATCTCTCATTCTATCCTCATGATCTCTTCGCGAGATATACGTAGGAGGGAGCAAAATACTGCTTGACTCCTCGGTAAAGGTATGGTCTCGAAACTTCGACAAAAGCCCGTACCGAGCGACAGAGCGTCTCTCTAGCAGAGTCTTCCACTGGAGTTTATCGATCATCTCCTTAACGCTTTCCCGATTACTAAACGATCCTGTAACAAAGCGCGCTGCTCTCCGTTGGATCTCATCTACCTCCTTTATCAACCCCACCTGGTACAGATCTCACACCGGTGAACAGTATTCAAGTAGTGGGCGAACAAGTGTACTGTAACCGACTTCCTTTGTTTTCGGACTGCATTTTTTAGGATTCTCCCAATGAATCTGTCTGGAATGTGTTTTTCCGACGAATAATTTTATCTGCTGATGGCATCGGTCCTTATATTTACAAACTATTTAACCGAACATATGTAAAAGACAACACACACACACACACACACACACACACACACACACACACACTCTCTCTCTCTCTCTCTCTATTTCTCTCTCTCTCTCTCTCTCTCTCTCTCTCTCTCTCTCTCTCTCTCTCTCTCTCTCTCTCACACACACACACACACACACACACACACGTGCTCACCTCCAGTGGGTGCGACCACGCAGTCAGTGACAGTGCGCCTCAGACCAACCTGCAATGACCCTAAAACAACAAGACGATAAATAACATACTATAATTCATACAGTAAATAAAATACAAAAAATTAGCAAAAAAGAGTTGCTACATACGCCAAAAAGATAACACATTAACAATACCGAGAGGAGGAAGGCAGTAGAAAAAGCACAAAGGAGTATCGTATAGATGGAAAAAAAAGATGCAGTTATAATTTTTATCTTATCTTGGACCGTGCTATAGCTCACTTAGGAATGAGTACCACTGAAAAAAGCTTTTGTAGTGGAGACGGAAATGTTTACTGTTTAGTGTGTATAAAATTCGTCAAATGAGTTTATTCCAGTTACTGGGATTGAGGTTCAATCCCCTGTTGGCCCTAGGATTTTTATCTGTCGTGGACATACTCAACCACGAGTCGCTGTGGCTTGTTATTGTTATAGATTAAATGGAAAATAAACGAAAGAGAAAGCACGCATTTGTAATATGTGTAATTTCACAATAATCTGAACGAAAACTGTATGCTATCCTATACTTACTGCTCGCCTTATCTCTGTCCCACTCTCTCTGCCTTTTTCCTCCTTCCCTACTCTTTGTCAATGTTCTCTCTCTGTGCATCGCCTCGTCCCCCTTTCCCATTCATTCTCTCTCTCTCTCTCTCTCTCTTTGTTAATCCGATGCTCCTGAATCCTGCTTCCTCTCTTTCTGTACATCTACATCTCCTCATCACTCTCTCTGTTCATCATCTACTTCCCGTCTCTGCCAGATTCCAGTCCCTCCTCTATCTTCTTACATCGCGGTAGTGAAACGTTGAAAATCTTATATCTTCGAAAGTCCTTGACCGAATGCTTTGAAATGTTGACACAACGTTGCCCTGGGATACACGTATGTTTTTATCTACCATTTTTTAAATGTTATATATGCTTTCATATAAGCCTTACAATGGGAAAAAACGTTCTTATAAAAGCATCGCAAAATGTTATCAATACATAAATACGCAAGCAGGAAAACTAAAGTACCGATTTTTATTGTTAAATAAAGACAGACCGTATATTCAGTTTCGGTTATGGCCCGTTTGGGCCAAAATATTGCTTTCGGCCGCAGTTTCGATTTCGGCCAGAAATCAGCTGAATCTTCGGCTTCGCCGAAATTAGCTTTTCTTCAACTTATTGATGAAGTTTGGTCGCTCTCTGGATGGATTCAATCAACAAAAACGCCTTACCTCAGTTGACGGCGCAACGTTTAACTGCTAGGAGTCTTTCCTCCCACGTAAAAATTGTGACTGTATTGTTGTTAAGCACAATATAAAGCAAACGTATCTCATACTGATGTAGTATGTTGGTAACAATGTAACCAGTATTGTACGTAATGGAACGAGTTACGATCACGATCTCAGCTGGGGTCTAACGGCCAAAAATGCCACACGAACATCATCATCAATGAGTTTCTTTGAAAGCAAGGAGCTGTTTTTAATTACTAATATGGGTTTCGGAAACATTTATAATGTGGAACACGCGTTTTAACTGTTCATTTTGCATAAATTTATAATGACAAACAGTCATACTGTTTGTCGAAACACTGTATTTTTCAAAATACTTTCTGCAGTACTGAACGAAGCTCTTATGTATTTAGCAATGCCGAAAAGGAGATGTGTAAAGTTGTTTGTCGATTGCAAAAAACAGAAGTGAAGATGGCAAGAAAGTTGCAAAGGCTACTTACAGAAGCAAACAAAATATTAGGCCTACTTTCTGCAAATTTTGTATTGTGATAATTATGTTGTGTGGCTCTGGCATTTAGTAGTATCTATTTGGCATAGTTCTTGTGTACCTAAAGACTATCTTCCTACAAGAGGTATTGTAGGATTTGTGGTAGAATTTATGGTAGATTTAGCGTAGTCTCTTTAGTTTGAGGTGAACTGGACCGAGACCAACTTGAACTATCGAATTTTGCGTATGACAAGGAAAAAAATCGACTTTGTAAAGAATAAACGGGTAAAAACGCCCTTTTTAAAACAGTATTTATAAATAGTCATTTACATTGGCAGTCTAAACGTTTTGAAGTATTTTCACTATTTACTTCGTGTTATAATGGTGGGGTGCGTTTATCTGTGAAGATACAATGTACCCGCAGTTGTTGATTTGTCTTTCGATGCTCGTATTTATGAGAAATTCGTAATTCCGAAACTTGAAGTACCGAGACTCCAGTGTATCGAGTTCAGTTTACCTATTGTCTTAACTTCCTTTAATTTTACTTTTTCAGGTAGAAAATATCAGAACGAGGAGGAAAGAATCAAATTTGGAAGTATTTTAATAAAATTACCGTCGATTTGTCTAAACCTGTTCGCCTCTTATGTCATATTTTGCGGACTCCTGATTAGCCTTACACACACACTCAAGAACGCTTAGTACAGGGGGAGGGATTTTGAAAAACGTGGAAAACTACTGATTTGTGGTATAACATTAACACACAGAAATTTTAACTTAATTATGCAAGTTTCGGTCGAAACTAGAAGAGGAGCCGAATATTCTGTTCCGGTTTCAGGCAAACATCATGATTCGGTCGGACTCTAATATTAATTATACAAAGACGCTAATGAAACTTGTATAATTGGAGAGGGTCTTTGCCATAGATGGGCACGAAACAAAAATCATGTGTGTATGGAGCCACTGAGAGTGGTTAAAAGAGGTGGATGTTTCCACATCTAAAGGGGGTATTAAACGACGATACGCCGCGAAAGGTACAGTACAACAGCCATCAGCCGTAGAAAGGGACGAACTACGAGGTCGACCAGCAGTGAATATCAAAATTTTTCGCAGTAGCTGAATAATGTTATTACCTGGCGTCGCTTTATCGCTATTGCGTTTCGTTACTTTGAAAACAAATTTCGACCGAAAGCAAGGGCGTATCACCTCCAGTAGGACTGTACGTAATATAACACTGTGGTGTTCAAAGCAAGCTTCCAGTTATGTACACTTCAATTTAAAACTATAGAGAAATTAAAATTAATATATAAATTAGTCATTTTTGGTAACGAAACTGCCGTTTTCTTGCTGCAATCTCTTTATTTCGTCCGTACACGTTTCTACCTCGCCAATTTTAGGGCATCATCAGTGGATTCCATATCCAGAAATTACATTTTTCCTTGTATGTGTATCCCTAACAGATTATAAACAGTTCATTTTGCTTTAATCGAAATAAATATAGGCTATTCAATTTTTAGAGTCCTGTGGTTTTCATATTTGGTGTTCTTCCCACCTGGTCACAGGTTAAATTCCCACAACTTCGCCACAATTCAACCGGTGACTGTATGGGAAGAACACCAAATAAAAAAATCTCAGGGCTATAAAACTTGAGTAGCCTATATTTATTTCGATTAAATAAAGTGGTGTGAAGAAGAAAGCAAAAATAAGGAGGGGAATGAGAAATATCACCATATTTCTTCAAATTATTTATTGAAAAAGCCATTGAAAAGAGCAACTAAAGGAATTAAAATTAACGGGGAACGAATACACTGTATCCGTTTTGCAGATGATATAGTAGTATTTGCTGACTCAGTAAAGGAAATGGAGTTTATGTTGCTAAAATTTGCCAAAATCCTAAGAGAATTTAAACTAAAAATTAATAAGAAACAAAAACTATGGTAGTTGGGAAGACAAAAGAAAAGGCAAAAGTTAATATTAAACTAGAAGATGATGTTATAGAGCAGGTTGAGAACTTCTGTTATTTGGGGAGCACAATCACTGACGACAATAAATGTATCACAGATATAAAGAGAGGAATAGCCTTGACAAAGCAAGCTTTCCAAAAGAAAAGGAATTTACTAACAGACAATCATATAAGCCTAGAAAGTAGGAAAAAGTTTGCCAAAACTTTTGTTTGGGGTGCCTTAACATACGGATGTGAAGCGTGACTCTGGGAAAGGCAGAGAAAAAGAGACTGGAAGCAATGAAAATGTGGATATGGAGAAGAATTACGAAAAAAGGCTAGGTAGATAAGTCTTAAGAGAAGTAAATGAGAACAGAACTCTGCTAAATTATATGGGAAGAAGAAACTAAAAAAATGATAGGGCACATAATGAGACACAAGCAGTTCCTAAAGAATGTATTTGAAGGAAAAGTTTTAGGGAAAAAACCAAGAGTCAGGCCAAGAACAACGTATTTTAATAACAAGATATGGTGATAAAATCGTATGAAGAATTGAAGAGTATGACAATGGAGAGAGGGACGTGGCTAAATCGACAAGGCATAGCCTTCAGTTTATGATGATGACGAATAAAGTTGAAACGTGTCCATAAAAAAATTATTTTGTAAGAAAATGTCCAATATTGTGCCTCCTGTTTTGTATCGAGTAACTTGCTTGCAAGAAAATGTATAATATCGCTTCTACTGTATGTATCGATATGTGTCCTTTATGAAGTTTCATCTTTGGCAAAGATCATGTATTGCATAGCATTGTAGCTCGCACTGAGAGAGAGTAGTACTAGTGGTTCAGCTCGCTTAGAGAGTGGTTGGGTTGTGTGTATGGCTCCGATGTAAAGCAGAGGCTGCTTTGCCAGCAAGTCAGAAGTTGTATTATGTAGGTAATGTAATGCTGATTATTAATAATAAGTAACTTAAACTTTCTTTCATATTTCATTTACGTAGTTAGAAAATTAACCTACTTCCTTCATTTGATAATTAATTATTAGTGGATTTAAAGTGCAGTATTGATGTGAATAATATTGTTGAACGGATTTCATTATTGGTGCCATAGTAAATGATAGTTAATTGACTATGATACTAAATTGATACTAAATTTCAATAATTAGAAACTGATCTGCATAAAATTCTCACAGTCAAGCATTAAGAAAGTGATTTGTGGTTTTTTTTTAATATCTTTCTCGCAGTCAAAATTTTTGAGTATAGTCAGTGTCTGTTTCAAAAGGCTACATGTCACAGTTGTTTTGTTAAAAATATCCGTTGCGCACATAATCAGTTTCATGCACTGTTTCTCACTTAATTGCATATACATCAGTATCAGGGCCATAATTAAACCAAATTGCTGTGTCAAGGAACAATTTGTTGTCTGATCTAACGATAGGTTCAACATCCACACAACACACGTACAGCTTTTATCTGGCGCCCTTTCTGCCAGGATAGTTCACAAACAGGATCGTGACGTAGTTAGATACGTAGCCTTATTTAAGTTAGTTTGTCTTTTCCACTAACCAACTTATCTTTTAGCTCTTAATTTAATTTTTGTAGCACCATCCTTTGTTATAGCAACAGTAGCATAGCAATTGTTTCTGTAGTTTGTTACTTACCATTCTTGATAGTGTGTAGCATTGTTTATAGTAGATTAATTGAATATACAAATAATTGCATTACTACTGAACAAGTCTCTCTTTTATATTGTCTGATGTTTGTTGTGATGAAAGTTCTAGTATCGCGGAACTCGTGTGATAATTAACGGTTCGCGTAATCTCGATTGAGATTGTATGTTGCACTAGCCCGATTCAGCCTATTGTTCTCTCATAATTACTGTGTGTGATTTTCAAAAAATATGCAGTAGGTGAAAATAAATATTATTAGTCACTTTACTGCAAAATTCTGTTAACAATGTCGAAGAAAAGGAGAGTCCGCGCTGATGCTAAATCTGCTTCCGAAAATGAGACCTCGAATGATGCAAGGAGAGAAGCTGAATTTTTACAAGAGTCTTCTCACTGCACTGATACAAATACGACAGTAAATACCGTGTCCGAAAATGCGGAACAGATTAGTTCAGGAATAGACAATATGGATAATGATACAGTACAGGTTTCGACAATACAGAATTCCAATTCTTGTAACGTGGTTGCGGAAAATAATGCATCGGTTCCGCCTAGCTCTGCTACAAAAAATACTTGTGCGACGGCTATGGAAAACGTATTACCAAATGATTTCATGCAAATTTTATTGTCACAGCTCTCTAAATTAAATGAGAATAGTCAATTACAATCTCAGGAATCTCAGAAATTAAATGAAAAACTGGAGGAACAATCTCAGAAATTAAATGAAAAACTTGAGAAACAAGGTAAAAAACTTGAGAAAATAGAACAGACGTGCGATTCGAGGTTTGTGAGTATTCAAAGTAGTTTTAATAAAATAAATGAGGATAACAATCGGTTCAGGGAACAACTGCTCAATACTTTCAAACGTGAATCTCAGCAAATAAGACAAGATATTCGCGACGAGATTAACCCGGTAGTGGAAAGCCTTGCGTCACGAGTGGAAAATATGGAAAGCTTTGCGTCACGAGTCGAAAATATGGAAACTACTGAACTCGCTCAATTGAAGCAACAGAGTAATCTATTTGATGAAAAGTTGCAGAACTTCCAGTCAGTCACGACGGAACAGATCAATAAAATTAATAAACAGTTTGAGGATATTACTGTTAAAATTACCCAAATCAGTGATAACAGTGACAAAAGTTCTGATGTAACGCATCCTACCCCGTTTAATGAAACTAATGAATATCTCGCCCTTGACCGTTTCAAACAAGGTCAAATGACCATTAATCAGCAATACAAGGCTGAGGTCAGAAAATTAGATGATCGCGTGGCGCGAATAGGGAGGAAATTTGACCACACTTGTGGAAATCCATACGAAGATGTAGAAGAAAATTTGAACGAAAATGACAATGATGATTCGACTCAAGTAGGTCGCTTGGTACGTGAACGAAGTGTACCTCATAGCAACAACAATGAAGGCGCGATGCGTAGTTTACGCCCACTTACGCCGCACGGGCGAAAAGAAGCGTTTGACTACAAGCATTTCCTGACTGTACGTAAATTCAAGACATTCAAAAACTCTCCGAATGACTTGCACCCTAAAGAGTGGTTGCAGCAATTCGATTATTGTCTTCCCCCGAATTGGCCACTTGAGCACAGATTAGAATTTATAGGTGGTTATCTGGAAGGCGAGCCAGCCACCAGAATGAGAGCTATTGCACAAGAGTGCTATAGCGAGAATCAGTTACGACGCTCATTTCTATCCGCATACTGATCGGAAGCGGCACAAGACCGCGTTAAAAACAGTATTGCGACGTTCAAAACTTTTGAGCGATCAAATTTCTCGAGCCCGGTGGAATATTTCCAACATTTGGTATACAAAAATCAATTTTTATCGGCACCTTACTGCCCTGCGGAATTAATTAGAATTTGTTTGAACAAATTGCCTCTACACTTGCGTCAAATTGCCACTGCGGCACGATGCAAGAATGATATTGAAGCCTTTAGAAACCTCTTACAAGACTTAGAGGAAGAAGACGAGGAAAATTCCTCGCGCAGTCGATATTCTGACAGAAACAGATATGATCGCCGGTCGCAACAAAGCCTGCCGCGTTTTAAACGTCATCCAGAGCACTAGGATAAACGTAATTGTTATGCCAAACAACTCTATGTAGGACAAAAGGTATTAATTAGATCCCACCACTTATCCCACAAGGGAAGATCTATGATTCACAAATTCTTCTTACTGTACAATGGTCCGTATCGAATCAAACGTATCATCCACGACAACGTCGTTGAGGTAGAAACTTTAAAGACGCACAAGTCGAAAGGCATACACCACATTTCCAATATTAAAATTTTCAAGGCATAAAATTGGGGTAGAGAGTCCATTAATCTGTTTTGGACACACCAAGTGGCGATTGGTGCCCCGTTCTCGAGCTAAGTGTCACTATTCTTCCGCTTTTCCTTAGTGCGCTCTATCTACATCTTTTTCTCACTGTTACTTTTCCCTAACTCTGAATACTTATGCTCTGTGCTACGCTGGGATATTGTCATACAAAACTATGACTATCTTGCAATTTACATATAACGAACTCTGTGGCTGTGCAAGAAAAATAAAATTAATGGAAATTTTTGATTGAGTAATCTAATTAAGTTATTATGTTTCAGAAAATATCAGATTTCTCTTCTGTATTACTAATTGCATAACTTACGAACTTCGGAGCGAGTGAAAAAGATTTTGAGTTGACATAAGCATTTTGTAAGCCAATTGGGCAGTAAAAAAGAAAAAGGACATTCTGGAGGATGATGAGTAAGGCAATACACAATATGTCATGGTGGCCTTTAAAATGCACTATTGTTTATGGCTAAATGATGGTAAGGAAGGTATTGGTAACAGTCAAAGATGTTTGATAAATGTAATTATGTGGACGAGAGTATACAATGATTATGAAGCAATTATGAGGAGAATCGCTCTGTTGCTAATGATGCTATGCTCTGTTCTTTTCTTATGTGCTTACTCGCACTGCGCTTTTGTGTTTTCTCTTTGTGCTTATGTGCACCATTTTGTATGTTGATGCATTGTGCCTTCAATGGCATGTGTGATTGGTGAGAATCATATCCTTCTGATGCTCTGTAATTATTTGTAATTATGTGTAATGAATATCTCTAATTATGCTTGCAGCTATGCTTATTGCTCTTGTAATCAAAGCTTACCGCTATGCTCACTAATTATATACCTAAGCCCTATCACTATGCTAATTAATTTTATAATGAAGCTCATGAAAATGTATGGTTATGCTTATACGTTGCACACAGCCATCTCTCTTGCGAACTTGCAGTTTTGCCATAAACTACGCCTAGTTAAGTCTGGTTAATGCACAGAGATACTTTGCTTTTGCTTACTGCTATCTTCAAAATTCTATTGATGATCTTATTGATGAAAATCTGCAGCTATGCCTAACAAGTAGTGTACGTTATCGGATGATTTACTGTGATGTACATCTATTACTGTGCCAAAATTTGCCTTAATTGTTTTGTCTGACCCTACTGCTGACTCAGACAGACACAGACATGACCTGATGACTTGAACCTCTTTTGATATTCTCACGAAACTACCCTGATGTGTTATACCTCAAGGCAATGAAATATGTAACTCAGTTCAGACAAAAGCCTGGCCATGGCAACATATGTAATTTAATTGTTATAATTTGGTGGTAATGCAATCCCCACCATAGTGATGTATGTCAATTTAATTGACTAGTGGTAATTGGAATGTCAAGTTATTTGAAGTGGCTTCACGTTAATTGCTCTAATTATGACAAAAAATTTACTTTACATGACCTAATGCCAAATTGATGACAAGCACCCTGAATGTATTTCATACGATTATGTGTTTGTAAAGTAATATGTACATAGTATGTAAAGTCTTATGCCTATATGAAATGACACTAATTTTGTAGATACTCTAGTATAAGAATTAAATTACTCATTACTATTCAAATGTATCCGTCTTCAAGACACTACTTGTAATGTAAAAATATGGTTTAATAATCAACGACTTTTCTTTCAGTGTAAACTGAAATATCATGACTATGTTACTAATTTGTGTGTAAAATGCTTTATTTCATGTACTTTGGACACGCATGGGAACTGGCGATTTCGCACACGAGATTCCATAATGCACACAGAACAATGGACGTGTTATTATACACCACTGATTTTGGGCCTTTTAATGAAGATGTTTTTTGGATGATGTTTGGCCACATAGTACTGTCCATTGCAGCCTTGGCCAACCACCATAATTTTGCTCTAATTTTGGCTATGCTGATGCAGTCTGCTAGTAGCCCCGTTGGTTGGAGCACACTTGGTTGTCGAATTGCATGGATGAATACATCAGAACCTTTTCCCCATGACTTCAACTTCAATGCAACCAGCCAGCTCGCCTACAGTGTGGTGTAATCTTACAGTGTTTTGTGTTCGTGTGCAGACCTAAGATGAATGTTAGGGGATAATTGGCTAATCGTGTGCAGACCTAAAATGAATGTTAGGGAATAATTGGCTAATCGTGTGAAGACCTAAAATGAATGTTAGGAGCTAATGTGCTATTCGTGTGCTTATACTATTCAGTGCCTCCCATTGCAAACGTTGTCCACAGGTTCATTACAAGTGTTTAGGTATATTTCATGGTTCTTTTACATTGAGTGACCAAAATAAAATTGTGCTCTTGATAGATAAATATGCTTTCAGAACTATAATGAGTCAATACCCTTTAGTCTGAACTGTCATTGTAACTATTCAATTGACAAACGTAATATTGAAATCCTATTGTGCCGAAGCAGTGACATTATTTTGTACATGATCAGAAACCTATGTAGTCAAAAATTTTACATGTATGTTCTAGCATCCATGAAAGTATGGCATCTTAAATGCATCACAGAATACAAAATTGACACTTTATCTTATACTAATGCACTAAAAATTTACATAGACTACATTGTGCACAAGATACAAATGTTCATTTTATGTTCCCAAAAATACTGATCTCTTGTACAAAATTTAGACGCATGGAACTTACACTACTGTGTGTATTACTTGTAATTACCTCATTTTCTTTAAAGAATGATGACATTAGTTAAACTACCTTTTGTAAAACTTTGTATATGTTCATGTTTATTATTGTATTTTTTTTCACTTGTCTATTACTTCTAGCTATCTCATTTTCTCCACTATATCATTTGTCAAACTATGTTCTCTGAAATTCTATATATACTTATGTTTATCATTATGTATATTTGTCATGTATTCCATTTATTGCTGATGTGCTGTACATTTTGACATTTGCTTATGCCTGTCACATCCTGTACCACTCCAAGCATTACTCTTGTTGGTACTCGTCTGTAAAATTGCATGTATTTATGACTGTCACATTTTTTTAAATTTTTTATGAACTTCATCTGTTGTTTTGATCTTGAATATCTTGTATAAAAATGTTTATCAGGTTTTCATATTTTTCATGTTATATTTTGGATGTCATTAATGGATTTTTGGGCTTGAAATTCAGTAATTTTGCTGGCTAGGCAATGCCATTGGCATCACCCACCCTACAAAATTTTAATAGGTAGGAGGGGGGTGATGAAACGTGTCCATAAAAAATTATTTTGTAAGAAAATGTCCAATATTGTGCCTCCTGTTTTGTATCGAGTAACTTGCTTGCAAGAAAATGTATAATATCGCTTCTACTGTATGTATCGATATGTGTCCTTTATGAAGTTTCATCTTTGGCAAAGATCATGCATTGCATAGCATTGTAGCTCGCACTGAGAGAGAGTAGTACTAGTGGTTCAGCTCGCTTAGAGAGTGGTTGGGTTGTGTGTATGGCTCCGATGTAGAGCAGAGGCTGCTTTGCCAGCGAGTCAGAAGTTGTATTATGTAGGTAATGTAATGCTGATTATTAATAATAAGTAACTTAAACTTTCTTTCATATTTCATTTACGTAGTTAGAAAATTAACCTACTTCCTTCATTTGATAATTAATTATTAGTGGATTTAAAGTGCAGTATTGATGTGAATAATATTGTTGAACGGATTTCATTATTGGTGCCATAGTAAATGATAGTTAATTGACTATGATACTAAATTGATACTAAATTTCAATAATTAGGATCTGATCTGCATAAAATTCTCACAGTCAAGCATTAAGAAAGTGATTTGTGTTTGTTTTTTTTTAATATCTTTCTCGCAGTCAAAATTTTTGAGTATAGTCAGTGTCTGTTGCAAAAGGCTACATGTTACAGTTGTTTTGTTAAAAATATCCGTTGCGCACATAATCAGTTTCATGCACTGTTTCTCACTTAATTGCATATACATCAGTATCAGGGCCATAATTAAACCAAATTGCTGTGTCAAGGAACAATTTGTTGTCTGATCTAACGATAGGTTCAACATCCACACAACACACGTACAGCTTTTAAAGTGAAATGTTAAGGCTACATCCGAAAACAATAATGTAATTTCTAGATATGGAATCGACTGATGTATCCCTTAAAATAGGAGAGAGCGAAATCCGTGTAGAGGAAATGAAGAGATTGCAGCAAGAAAATAGCAGTTTCATGACCGAAAACGAATAATTCCGCATGCTGCGGAAGATGGGCAAACTTGTTCATAAGAGGTTACAGCTGCTTAGGGCCTCTGAGTTCAAGGCCGCGCCGCTGCCACGTCAGCATTGAGCTCACATGACATCCCTTTAGCAGAGCTGATCAGGCACAGAGGACGGATGTCCCATTTCTGCATAGCGTGCCGCAGCCAGTTGCCGCTAAATAGGAGTGTTGGACCGCGACTGCCAATGCCATTGTTGTTCGTGATGGCTATCTCAGGAATTAATTACAGAACTCGCAGTCCCGATACATGACAAGAGATGACGGCGATTCCCGCCGGAAATCGAGGACAATAACGTAACAAAGGCTGTGCAGGTCGCTGCTGCAACACACAGGGCGGTGGCCTTCCCAAGGCAGCGCCACGCATACGTTAATCGCCACCCATCCAACGCAGCGCAGTGCTGCTTGAAGAAAAGCTGAATTCCCACATATCGTATGGGTTCAAAAATGTTCAAATGTTCGTAGAGCTTATGGGACTTAACTATGGGGTCATCAGTCCCTAAACTTACAAACTACTCATGCTCGAAGGGGGATTCGAACCCCCGACCGTAGTGGTCGTGCAGAACGTGACTGGCGCGCCGCAGCCCGCTCGGCCACCACGGCATCGGTTATCAAGATCTCAGCGTCACAAGTACTTCTTAAACGTGGTACGGAACTACTCTATTTCAAAAATTTGTTCTGGACAATTGGAAAAGTCGGGAAAAATTGAAATAGCTTATTGTTTCTATTAGCTTTTAAATGAAACGAACTCAGATCATGATTCACAATTCAAAAGATGGATAATTCTTTTTTTCTTTAATTTTGTTCATTATGATCAAGGAAACGTTTTCATGAAAAACAAAATTCGGGACAACTACGAATGAAAGTCGTAAAATTTGGCCTAAAATAGGTTTTGAACCCACTATCGATTAGAACAGATGATAGCAATTACACATCTGTCACGTCAGAATGATGATTGGCTAATACGTGTATTTTTTCTATGGAGGGGATTTTACACTCCTCAAGGCACCGTAAGGTGAATGGTGGAGCTTGGAGGATACATTATGGAGAAGGTTTCTATTCTCCGCCAGCCTCCACACGGAAATTCGACACCATTTGACCGAACAGAGTAAAAGAGAGAAGATATTTGTAATTTCTCATAGGTAGAGGGGAAGAGATAATGGACAAGAGGAGTTGGAGGAGAGCGACAGAGAGGAGGAGGTAGTTGACAAAGGGTGAGAAGGTGAGTGGACAAGAGATGAGGGGCGGAATGAGAGAGGGGGAACGAAGAGATTGACATAGAGAGGGAAGGAAGTGAGTGGCAGGTGAGAGGGAAAGACGAAAAGAAGGAAGGGGTGGAAGAGATGGACACAGAGGGGCAGGAGAAAACTGACTGACGGACCAGGGGCGAGGAGTATGTGGACAACAGGGGGGAGGGGGACGGAGATTGACTAAGGGACGGTTGGAATAAATACATGGTGTTTCGCGTACCATCGTTTATATACACATCTACATAAATACTCTGCAAGACACATTGAAGTGCATGACAGAGGGTTCATCGAACCGATTTTATTATGTCTGTCTACAGTTCCATTCTCTAATAGCTCGTGGAAGAAAGGAACACCTTAATCTTTGCGTTTTCGATCTGATTTCTCTTATTTTATTATGATGATCATGGCTTCCTATGTAGGTGGGTGTTAAGAAAAATGTTCGTATTGGGAAGAGAAAGTGGGTGAAACAAATTTCGCAAATAGATCTCGTCGCAACGAGTAACGCCTTTCTTTTAATGATTTCCACCCCAACTCGTGCATCATTCCCGTGACACTCTCTCCCCTGTATCTCGATAACACAAAACGAGCTGCCCTTCTCTGTACCTTCTCTAAATCGTCTGTCAGTCCCACTTGGTGGGGATCCCACAATGCGCAACAATACTCCGAAATAGGACACAAAGTATGGTGTAAGTAGTTTCTTTAGTGGAACTATTGCATCTTCTAGGTGTTCTGCCAACGAAACGTTGTCTTCGGTTATCTTTCCCTACAAAATTTTCTGTGTTATCTTTCCGATTTAAGTTGTTTGTAATTATTATTCCTAGATATTTAGTTTTGACTGATTATCTTGCAACTGAAGTTTAACGGGCTTATTTTAGTGCTCACATGGATAACTTCAAACTTCTCATTATTAAGGGTCAATTGCCATTTTTTGCACCATTCAGATATCTAAATCATTGTGCAGTTGCTTGTGATCTTCTGGAGACTTTACTAACCCGTAAGTGACAGCATCATCCGTGAACAGTCTAAGGGAGGTACTCAGATTGTCCCCTAAATCGTTTATAAAAATAAGGAAAAGTAGGGGCCTTATAACACTTCCCTGGGGAACGACAGATACCACTTCAGAAGAGGAGGGAAGGAGAAGGTGGCCTACAAAAGATTTAAGAAAATAAATACGCCGTCGTAAAGAAAATGCATTATCTGGAACACCAAGCGTTGCGACGGATGCATTAAAAAACCATCAAATTATTGTCAAAAATGTATTCACATTTATTTAATTTCCATAAAATGATGGTCGTACTGAAACTGTTCCGGTTCAGTTCACACAAATTCTAGTAAAGATTCCTTTGGATAAATTCCCTGTCTAAAGCACCTCGCTGCGGAGCGCGCGGTTGCTCGCCGTGGAGGTTCGAGTCCTCCCTGGGGCATGGGTGTGTGTTTGTCCGTAGGTTAGTTTATCTAGATTTAAGTAGTTTGTAAGCTACGGATTGATGACCACGTAGTTTGGTCCGATAAATTTACAGACTTTTGAACATTTGATTTGGATAAATTCCTTCTTGGCGAACTGATCGACAACGCACTGCCGAAACCACTGGACCTGTAGATATGTTAAAAAGTAAACGAACTTTTATTTTATTTTATTTTATTATTATTATTATTTTTTTTTTTGACGAGTTTACTTCTCATTTTCTTCGTTAGTAAATTGCACCGCGCGAAGCCGGGATGGATCGCTCGAATATAATACTGAAGGCTGTTGTTGTCATTAGCAGTTAGTGTGACAATTTGACGAAACTGTAACTCATTTACTTATACTACTTTGGTTTCAAGCGAAATTTGTGTTTTCAGTCCTGTTTCGTTTCTAAAGCACAAAGCCCGAAGCAAGTCTTATCCAGTAACGGTCTGATCGTCTCACAAAACGTCCTTTCCACTATCCACTACCATTTCAATATTTTATTCTGATTCAAAACGTTCGTCTTTGTTTTATTTCTTGTATCTTTATACCATAACGTAGTCTTCAGTGCTGAAAATTTCCCTTCTTAATTTCTGGCCGGCCGCGGTGGCCGAGGAGCTGTAATGGTGTTACAAGCTTTCAAGGATGATGGATAGGGATAAATTCAAGCCGACCGCGGTGGCCGAGGGGACTGAGGCGCTCCAGTTACGGTCTGCACGGCCACTACGGTCGGGGGTTCGAATCCCCCTCGGGCATGGATATTTGTGCCGTCCTAGTTCGTAAGTAGTTTGTAAGTTTAGGGACTGATGACCCCGTAGTTAAGTCCCATAAGCTGTACAAACATTTGAACATTTTTTGAACAATTTCTGTTTCTCCTGTTCTCATAATCCAAAAAACAATGTTCAAATGTTTGTATATCTATCGGACTCAACTACGAGGTCATCAGTCCGTAGCTCACAAACTACTTGACTAAGGTAAACTAACCTAAGGACAACACAATCACCAATGCCCGAGGGGGGACTCGAACCCCGACGGCGAACGGCCGCGCGCACGGCACCAGTCACCAGTATGCACGGCTAATCCGCCGCGTCTCTCATAATACATGAGCACTCTCTACTTTACACACCTCCAGTGTCAAGACCCAATGTCCTCCTTGCACAAAGATCGTATTACTTCCAGATTTTGCGAATGCTCATTTACAGGTAACGCTAGAAATCGGTAGCGCAGATAAAGAAACAATATAATAAATGCAGTTCTGAATGTCATATAATTACAACGCATTTCATACTTTTCCAAAGATTCGATGATTTCCCCTCACCCTACCTGTTGTTTGCTTGACTTGGCATGTTATCTACGCTGTTTTGTATTTCGTCACTATTTCTACTATTACTCGTAACCGCCAAACACGCTGGCTGCGCGTTCTTCTCCAAAATATTCTCAGCAGTTCTTAGTCTCGTGCTTACCGTCGCTGCCTCTACTTTACGAAGTTTGAGTTCGGTTGGATGTTCCTTTCGCGGAAACTAGATGTTTCGTTCTCCTAATGATTTAATGTCCTACCCATTACAAAGACGAGCAAATCGCCGAAATGCCGTCAAAGATAATTACCTACACCCCAGACGGTATCCTCGGGCTAATAATACTATGGAAGCATTTAATTGTATCAAAATTAATATTATTTTAGTCTTCTTTGAATAAAAATAGGCCTTGACTGTATTCAATAATAATTTTTCATCGTTGCTGAACTAGACGACTAATTGGAGCGGGTGATGTGTTTTAGTCTCTCTGATTTTAAGGTGTTGGTACTAAAAAATCTGTGTTTATGATTTTACAATAAATTATAAATTACTAGCTCCCCTTCGCCACGCCATATGTGTAGGAAATAAGCTATGAAAAAACAGAGATAAATATTCACGACAGTGAGTTGTTTCTAAAGAAGATGCTTGTGGATATAACGAGGCTTGTCATTTTCCTTAAATTTGATTCAGTGACAATATTTTGCAAGTTGACGCTTCGCTTGTAGACCTGTCAGAAACTGTGTTAAGGCGTGCATCTGGCTTTCAAGAACGCCCATGTGACATTTCTAGGGCGAGGGAGGGGGTGAAGACGTGTTGGTATGGAATATTTTTAATATTTTGATGGGCGAAAGCAAAATTTTAAATTTCCATAGGAGTGTTTCACTTCCGACACCGCTAAAAACTCAGTCCTGTTACTGAAATAATGAATTGAAAATAATTTTCTTGAAAGAGAATCGCCTATTCTGCATTCCCCCCCCCCCCCTTTCCCTGCGAGCTGGAGGGGAGTCGCGGCAAACCCTTGCCTCCTGGTAGGTTGGGTTGGGTTGTTTGGTTGGGATAGGGGGACTAAACTACCGAGGTTATCAGACCCCCGGTGAGGAGGGGAAGCAGTAAGGATAGGAAAGGAGGGGACGGGGAAAGGAACTGCAGTCCGGGAAGAAGGAAGGAAGACTGCATTAGCTCGGGACCCGTGCTAGCCACGTACGTGCCGTACTCACGAAAGAACCGTGAGCCCCCTGGGGGGCTCCTGGTAGGAACTCCCATGTTGGGCACATTAGATCACATATCCTCAGTCAGATGTTAGAAGTTAATAGATACCCCGTCGTCTGTTTAAAATGACTAGTTGCGATCATATCCCATCTATAAACAAAGGAAGAGGTAGTAATGGTTTTGTTCATAGGTCGCGGTGGCCGAGCGGTGCGCCAGTCACAGTCTGCACGGTTACTACGGTCGGGGTTCGAATCCCCCCTCGGGCATGGATATTTGTGCAGTCCTTAATATTAGCTAGTTCATAAGTAGTTTGTAAGTTTAGGGACTGATGACCCCGTAGTTAAGTCCCATAAGCTATACAAACATTTGAACATTTGAATAAAAATACACGCGGTGGAATATTCCACACCTTTGTGGAAAAAGGTCAGGGAGGTGCGATCCGAGTGCAGATTTGATTTCTGTCTTGTATTAACTGAGTGAAAGGTGCTAACTGCTGGGAATAACCAGATTTTGTTAACAATCAATTACATTAAAGAAAATATGTATTCAGAGGCCAGCGTCAGAATTTCCAGGCTACTAAACATGGGGCCAACAACAGATTAGCCAAGTTACAGCACATATTACTTGAATATCCTTTTTGAATCAGAGGAGTTATCCTCATATGTCATGCTGCGAATGTAGATCTAGAACCTGAAGGACTGTATAAGTTATAGTCTATGTAAAACAATAAGTATAGAAACGAAGAATAGAGCAGGTAACGATTAGGTTACATAAGAATATTGTTGTGTTCAATGGCGCTTTCAATCAGTTCGGAATGTCTTCTGAGGTTCTCCACCGATGTAGCAGCTACAATGATTTAACATTGAAGCGTGTGATGATTTCCACGGACTGTTACTCCGATGGAGAAGTATCTCCATCGCCAATCCCCTCTTATGAGTATGGAAGCAGGAACAAATGAGAATGTATTCAGATTAGGTAAGTAGTAGATGAGGTTTGTTATTTGGATAACAAAATAGCTTCTGATGGCCGAAATAGAGAAGATATAAAATGCAGAATGGCTATGGGAAGAAAAGCATTTCTAAAGAGACGAAACTTGTTAACATCCAATACTAATTTAGATGTTAGGAAGTCCTTTTTTTGAACATTTGTCTGGAGTGTAGCATTGCATGTGAGTGAAACGTGGACGATGAGTTCAGACAAAAATATGATAGACCCTTTTGAAATGTGCTGCTACAGAAGAATGATGAAAATTAGATGGGTAGATCACGTAACTAACGAGGAGGTGCTTAACGAATTGGGGAGAAAAGGTGTTTCTGGCATATCCTGACTAAGAGGAGGGATAGGTTGGCGGGACACATTCTGAGTCATCAACGAATCGTCAACTTAGCATTAGAAGGAAGTGTGTCGGGTAAAACTCGTAGAGGGAGACCGAGGGACGAATACAGTAAGCAGATTCAAAAGGATGTAAGTTGCCGAACATATTCTCAGATGAAGAGACTTGCAGGACTGGGTAGCGTGAAGAGCTGCATCAAACCACAATAACAACAACTTTGAATATTTAGTTAATAGAAGTTAAGAAAACAACAATATTTCGTCGTTTGGGTTCCACTGTGAACTGAAAGGTACCTACATCAGCTCACGGCGGTGTAATTGCAACTGAAGACGTGACTTCATCAACAAGATAGTTAAGGAAAATGTATTAACATATTTTTCAAACCTATGTTAGTTATGTTGAAATGTTCATATGTTCGTAAACCTATTGGACCAAAATGCTATCGTCATCAGTTCCTAGACTTACAAACTACTGAAACTTACACTAAGGACGACACACCAGTGTCCGAGGGAGGACTCCGCCGGCAACGGACGCCCAGTCCTTAGCATGATGCCTTACACCACGCGGCTGTCACTTATGTAACTCGTATGTATCTAATGATTGTCACTACTGCGTGCACTGTGGTCCTGTCGTAGCAAACGGAGCAAATAATGTTCAAATGTCTGTAAATCTATCGGACTAAACTGCGTGGTCATCAGTCCGTAGCTTACAAACTACTAACTACTAACCTAAGGACAAACACACACAGCCATGCCCCAGGGAGGACTCGAACCTCCACGGCGAGCAACCGCGCGCTCCGCAGCGAGACGCTTTAGACCGCTCGGCTACTCCACCGTGGCACAAACGGAACTAAGCCGTAACAGTCGAGGAGTCAGAAACATCGCAAGCTGTCCCCCGCTCCCGGAAATCACTCTCTCTCTCTCTCTCTCTCTCTCTCTCTCTCTCTCTCTGCCTTTCTAATTCACTCTCTTCCCCTCTTCCCTCTTCTTCTGTTCGTCCTATTCTCTCTGTCCAGCCGATAAAGGACGCTTAGGCCGCGCTTTGCGCTCCTAGGTCGCCCGTAAACGCATGCGCAACCACACTGTTTACTGACTTCCGGCGGCGGGTTGCAAAACGGGCGACAATGACCAGCGTTGCTACAGGGCTCCATCCACGGCGTTTGAATTAACGTACAACTGGTTACGAAGGCGCCGTTACGCGTTACGCACATGTTGACGAGTCTCTGGACATTCACTGCTGGCCGTAAAAGCACGACACTATTCCAGCTAACCCCTACAACAGTTTGTCTACAGTATTCCACAATTTGCTCTGACAAAAATTAAGAACATTTAATGCAACTGTTTGCCTACAATAAGGAAGCCGCTTTTATTAATGATGATAGACGCAGAGAAAATCGGCACTAGTCGGAAGATATTCATTTGTCTCCAAGCTTTGTTTCCAAGGAGATTAAAATAAAGAGAGATGGCGTTATCTATACCGAGCACATACGTCTGTTGAAGCCTGTCCGCCATATTGGTGCAATTTATCTACTAAAACTAAGCATTTAGTCGTCCCACTTACTGTTAATGCATTTAATTGACAGTCAGTGCAAAGTATGTACTTTGGACAATATACTTTCTTGAATAATAATTACTCATCATAATATTTTTTAATTAATTTTTAAAGCTAATTTTCACTCCTTTCCTTTACCAAGTATCACGGCAAAACCGCTGGACGTTTTATTCATGTTTTAAGTGACGTAAAACACCAGCTCCACAATACGAACACTTCTAAAAGACCAATATTACGGAGACAGGTTTCAGTTTTTCGCTACGGTCGGGGGTTCTAATCCCCCCTCGGGCAGGATATTTGTGCCGTCCTTAGTGTTAGCTAGTTGATAAGTAGTTAGTAAGTTTAGGGACTGATGACCCCGTAGTTATGTCTCATAAGCTTACAAACATTTGATTCAGTTTTTCGGCGTAAGGGCGTTTCCATTTATTCTTCCTTGTCTGTACCCGCGTATTTTACCTCTGCTTTGAAAATTCAAGTTATTGTTGCTATCTCTGCGGGAAGGACTTGGCACCATTTTTCTCTTACTACACCACTTCGGACGACAGTCTCAGGGCGGCTAGGCTCGCCTTCTGCCGTTACCGGCAGGCACTGCAGGAAAAGACACGACACGATCTATAATGCATTTAAATGTTATCTAGGACCTCTTGTATCCTACCATAGTCGATGACAATACCATTGCCGCGGCAGAATAGCCATGCATACTAGGGCGCCTTGTGCGGTGCGCACGGCCGTTCGCTGTCGAAGGTTCGAGTCCTCCTTCGGGAATGGGTGTGTGTGTTGTTCGTAGGATAAGTTTAGGGACCTATGACCACTGCAGTTAGGTCCCATAACTTCACAAACATTTGAACATTTTTGATCAATGCCTTTCTGTACACCGCAGCATCATAAGCAAACAGCCGCAGTTGCTACTCACCCTTGCTGCAAGATCATTTTATAAATGAAAAATTCTGGGGCACTCTTGACGATACCATAGTCTCTGATGAACACTCGCCGTCGAGGACTACGAACTGGATTTTATTACTTAAGAAGTCTTTGAGCCACTCACGTATCTGCGAACTTGTTCCGTATTATTATTATTATTATTATTATTATTATGTAGTACTCTGCCTAGTGGCGGGTCTATGTCTTCGTACGGAGAATTTCTGATTCCATTTTTCCCTGCCTTCAGCTTCTTCCTTCAGTCTGTTGTATCTCCTTCCAACTTTCATGTCGTCCAGATGCTGAATTCTTCTTCTTCCTTGTCCTGTGTTTCCTCTGAATTTCCTTTCGATGACATCGCGTAGGAGTCCCTCGTGTCCAACCCAGTTGGCCTTTCTCTGTAGAATTGTATGCAGAATACTTCTACTTTTCTCAGTACATCATCATTTTAATGCGATCTGTCCATTTGATATTTTCCATTCTCCTCCAGCACCACATTTCAAAGTTCTCTAAGTATTTTTTCTCCTTCTTTCTCATGCTCCACGTATCTGCTCCATACAGTGCAATGCTCCAAATGTAGCACTTTACCAGTTTCTTTCTTAATGCCAAACCCAACTTGCTGGTCAACAGAGTCCTCTTCTTGTTGATAACAGCTTTGGCCATGACGATTCCTGCTCGGATTTCGTTGGTGCAGTGGGCATTCTTTGTGATAAAACATCCCAGGTGAACTCACCAGATGTAATTAGCAGCATTGGCCGTTAATGTTTTATTTTAAAATTGGTTTTTTAAAATTTAAAATTTAAAAATAAAATAAAACATTAACGGCCAATGCTGCTAATTACATCTGGTGAGTTCATCATTGTGTGGTCGTGGAGCACCTCCAAGTAATGGAATCAAACATCCCAGGTACTTGGAATGATTCACATTTTCCAGTTTCCGGTTGTCAACAATTATCTTCAAGCGTTTTTCACGTTTTGATATTCGCATCACTTTTGATTTTTCGATATTGATTTCCATGACGTATTTTCTTCCCATTTCCACAAGACGGTTCATCATGTGTTGCAGCTGTCTCTGGTTTTTGGCGAGCACTACCAGGTCGTCTGCATACTTGATGGTGTTGATGAGACTTCCTCCTACTTTGAAGTTTCCGCATCCTTTCAGCACTTCTCTCGCCAGCATTTCTCCATACAGGTTGAAGAGACTTTGCTACAGACAGCATCCTTGTCTCACTCCCCTTCCTATTTCCACGCTGTTCGTTTTTCCACATTTCAGTCGTAGCTTTACCCTTTCTCCCAGGTACAAATTCCTAATTAGTCTTCAATCTCCCCAGTTGATACCTATCTCCTTAAGGATGTAACAATGGTTACTCTTGAGAAGAAAAAGCAAGCCAAGAAGTGTAGTGATTACAGAACAATTAGTCTGATCTTACATGTGGCAAAGATCATAGCAAGGTTACTAAATAGACGGTTAGAACACAAAATTGAAGAAGTGATGGGAGAAGACCAGTTTGGCTTTAGGAAAGGAAAAGGTACCAGAGACGCTTCTCCGTTGTCTGTCGCCTAGTCTCTTCAACCTGTATGCTCGTACTTTAGGTTGTGATATGCAGTGCTGCAAGGTCTCAAACGCCTTTCGGAAATAAAGGAAGATGCAGTCTGCCTGTTTCCATTCATCTGTTGCTCGCAAATTATCGTGTCGAAAAATGGCAAGTTAAGTTTTTTACTAACAATACTTTTTAAAGCGGTGTTGATGCACGGGCAGACGCTTTTTCTTCTCAAAGAAATTTATTATATTCGAACTGGGAATATGTCCAAGAATACTGTAGTAGGAAACGAGGTGAATTATGTCAAAGTTTCTTTTTGAGCAATGAATGGCATCTAGCTCAAAATGTTGAAAAATATATGGTGATGCAGATAAACAGGGAAAAAATCCCATATTATTCGTTCACAGAATTTGTAGTACCCTGTCTGACACAATTCCGCCGATAACACGTAACTCTGCAGATCTATATGAAAGGAACTAGCATGAAAGGACAGTTGCGGAGAAGGCGGATGGTCGACTTCGGTTTATTGACAGAATGTCTGAAAGATGTGGTTCATCTGTAAAGGAACACTTCTGCTACCTCCTCTTGATTTCTGCTCAAGCTTTTGGGAAACCAACATAGAAACAACAGGACATATGTCAGGTTTGGCCGCGCGGGAGTAGCCGAGCGGTCTGGAGCGCGACGTTACGGATCGCGCGGTCTCCCGCGTCGGAGGTTAGAATACTCCATCGGGCATGGATGTTTGTGTCGCCTTTAGTACAAGTTAGTTCATAAGTAGTTTGTAAGTTTAGGCTTTACAAACATTTGAACATTTAGTTAGGTTTGCTACTGGTGGGTTCAATCAACAAGGCAGTGTTACCGACATCGGAGACTCTAATTAGAATCCCTGGAAGGAAGGCGATGTTCTTTTGGAGAAATAAGATTGAAGATATTTACAAGGCCGGAATTTCAAGTTGAAATTAGGGGTCATATGGAGGCACATAAACTTTCGTTTCTTCTCATTCTGAATGGCAGTGTAATAGAAAACGAAATGCGCAGTAGTCGAATGAGGTACCCTCCGCCCCGCGCTGCACAGTGGCTTGCGAAGTATAGATGTAGACCAAATACTTATACATTCAATGTATAAAGTGACATATTATTTACATGGACGGGTACATTGGTTTCCGTGCATTTTGTTCTCTTCACATGTCGCCGTTAGAGACACATGTTTTTCCACAATGCAGAATGTTATTAAAATTGTTTCACAGTACAGTTCTTGGGACTGGTGCAGTGTGAGTTCAGATGTTTGTAAAGGTAGGGAAGATTGCGGTCGCCCCGGTAGGTAGATTTTCGGCTTTTATCTTCATCTAGAAACTCTCTGGCTGGTGATGCGCATTGTGCGGCCATATGGTGAATTAACTCCTCAAGCTACGCCATTACCGTTCTACCTGTTGTGCAGCTATGACCCTGTAAGATTTTTGTACCACTGAACTCTTAATTTTCACGTGTTTTCTAGCAATGGTAAATACCGTTTTTATTATAATCTCTTTACTACATCATTTCCATGAATATTAGTGTTCTATTACAGTTCAATTTACTGTATTGTGCAAGTAGCTTAGTTAGTTATTTATAACCTTTAAGAATGATTTTCCGAAACTGTGCAAAATTGGTAGCCCCAGTACGTAGCAATGGAGTAGCCTCTTGGCGCTCCCCCACAAGTCTCGTTGTAATGCTCCCTGTTACAGGTGCCAAGAGCATGGAACAGAACCACGAATCGAGGGAGCTGTCTGAAGAAGGCCTTAAAATGCATTGAATTTTATTTCGGAGGGTAATTTCATCAGTGCATCTAGCAGAGTATTCGATCTTCCATTTGGCAGTCTACAAGAACGCAGAAAGAAAGACAATGTATCTAAACTTCACTTGGGGAGTAATTCAACATTCACTCGACAACAAGAGGAAGCACTTGTTAATAGAATAAAGTTGTTATCAAACATTTTTTATGGTGTGTCTGCACAGAAAGTGCGAAGAGTAGCCTTTGAATTTGCTGGCAAAAACAACACAGGTCACAGGTTTTCTCAAAATGTGCGCTTGGCGGGAAAACACTGGATTGGAGGCTTTTTAAAACGAAATCCTATAATTAGCATTAGAAAACCAGAATCTACTAGTTTTAACAGAATTACTGGTTTTAACCGTGACGATGTGAAAAAATAGTTCCAGTCTTTAATCAGCTTCAAAAATATTATACAATTTGTCTTCCCTTGAAACACTATCAAAATGTGTTTTACCTATATAAAATATGTTGAGTCCAGTCTACTGGCATTTACCCCATGGCTCAGGAAATGCCAGTACATGTAGGTGGTCTGATTTTTCTATTGTTCTACGTTAAGATGTTATCAGTACTGTTTCATAATTTAAGATACAGAAGTGTGTATACATAGCTTGAGTCTGAGTGTGGATTTCTACATGACGTTTTCTTAAGCAGTAAAATAAACAACATACCGTGGTTCGGAACCCACGTTAAATTGTAGGTCCTCCTATAACTGGCTGGGTAAGTCAGTTTGAATGTCGGAGGAAGGCAACGGCATACCACCTCCAAACAGGACCATGCCTAGTAAAGCACTGTGGTGTTCAAACCAATCTTCGGATTGTTGATAGCTTTTACCTTGTCGTAATATAAAAATCCAAGTTTGCTGCTAACAATATTTATTCAGCTTGTGCAAATTGACTCCACTGCATGTAATGTAGTCAATTTGCACAAGCTGAATAAATATTGTTAGCAGTAAACTTGGATTTTTATATTACGATAATGTCATATTTTGTTCTTGTATATGCTACGGGTCGAGTAGAGAAGAAACTATTAAACAGTATTGCTTAACCTACTGCTATTCCCCCATTCTCCTCTGTGGGATCAAACTGCAGTGGTCATCAGTCCCTAGACTTACAAACTACTTTAAATTATGCTAAGGACAACACACACACACACACACACACACACACACACACACACGTCCGAGGGAGGACTCCGACGAAGAGTAACAGAAGTTGCGTATCAAATTAATTGCCACATTCTATGAATATGCATTAACAATTACAACATTCTGTATTGAATTTGCATATCAAATTAACAGCAACTTAATGGCAGCCGACACCGCGCGCCCCCGCAACCACCCTCAACTACGCCCCACCGACAGTCCTGAAGAGTGCCGCCCCCCAAGCGACCCAGTCCAAGACTCGAACCCGTGCCCCTAATTTTTTATTTTTTATTTATTTTTTTACAAAAGTTATTACTTATCGATGTACAGGTTGTATTAATCTGTCCTACACCAACATTGCAAAAATAGAGCCAATTATTTATAACCGTAATTCAGGCAATACAATTACCTGGAACAATAGCTGATAACATCAAACATGTATCTACACGTAACATGAGAGTTTTGTAAACAAATTGGCCGCCGCCACAACTAATCAACTTACTAATCACTACCGCCCCTGCCAGCCGTCAGGCCATCCACCACCGCTGCAGATTATTTCTTATTCCTTATTTGCATATCAAATTAATTGCGACGTCCTATGTTTTTGCATTAATAAATAGAACATTATGTTTTCTCGGAATCAGTACATATAGTTTAAGTAACATACTACATCGAATCTTAAATACAACTCGCAATTTTGCAGGTGATTATAGACACAGCATAAATAAATTCGGTATAACGCTATGGGTTTGTGTACTCAAAGTGTTGTACATTTATCGACAATTTTTAAAAACAATTCTAACCAAAGTTAAACATTTAGGACTGTCAAAAAAATTGTTACGTCTTTGGTAAATCGTTCGCCCCCTAAGGTAACCAGGCAAAATAAATGTATCTCTTTGCATAGACGATGCATGCAACAGCCAACGAACCTGTTTTAAAAAATAGCGTACATTACATAATAAACGCAATGTAACGGTAACGGTCGCCACAAACTTGTGTGCGTCCATCTTAACAAACACTTTTTCGGTAAAACAACCACCTTAAAGAATTTCTCTCAGTAGACATCACGGAAATGGTACGAATGATCTAGAGAAGAACTTCGCTCCAGCATTCCACTTGATGTCACTAAACTGCCTCCAGGTAGCAGAAATGGTAACTTCGCCTTGTCTCCATGGCTTACAATGACGAAACTGTCGAATTTACTACGCTGGTATAAGCTGAAAGATCACAAATAATTTACCACCGCAAACATCTACGCTACATAAATGACAGCCGGCCGCAATAGCCGAGGGGACTGAGGCACTTCAGTCACGGTCTGCACGGCCACTACGGTCGAGGGTTCGAATCCCCCCTCGGGCATGGATATTTGTGCCGTCCTTACGATAAGCTTGTTGATAAGTAGTTTGTAAGTTTAGGGACTGATAACCCCGTAGTTAAGTCCCATAAGCTTAACAAACATTTGAACATTTGATTTTTAAATGACACCAGGTGTAAAGTAAACACCACTAACACACGAACATACAGGCAATACTTCGTAATATACACAGCGCAAAGATTTTTACAACCGCAAGAACATAATCCTAAATCGACTTCTGTTGAGCTCTATCGCAACACAATATGATCCACAACTGGAAACAGGCACTGCAACGCATATTTTTGAGTATTTTTACTTAAATTCTATCCCAACTAGCCTGCGACACTCTATGTAAGCGCTTTTAACAACAGCCATTTCCAATCCAGCGATCGAACTACAACTGCAATCAACACTAACCTACAACAAACGGATATAGCCAGCCCAGCTCTTTTTTAGGAAAATTTCTAAACTAATTAGCACGTGACAATCTCAGTATCTCTGTATTGTTGGTGGATTCCCCACGAACATCTAACCGTTTGATCATGTATCTTTTTTAGTGCATACACCACAAGAGAGTATTTCTGAAACGTTTTCTATTAATCACTAGACCACATACCTCGTACATTTAACAATTACTCGTGCACAAACAGTCTCCGTATACCCCCTTCTAACAAATCAATACTCTCGATAAACATCTGTAACACAGCCAATTACATTGTAAAAATGACTGACACACATATAACCGCTAACAAGGCACGATCCAGATCAACAGCGATCTCTTTTCTTATATATAACTAATCCTTGCAACCAACAATTCAGAATAGTCTACACCATTTTGTTTATACAACACCCGAAAAATTTTATCGAATGCCAAGAGCAATCCTTTAGAGACTAAACAAACGAGTAAACGCGCATCCCAACGAAGGCAACTACCCAGCTTTAAATCACCTAATCATAGGGGTTATTGAAATCGATGCTTCTCGATGGAATAACAATAATTTACAACCGCAAGCGTCTTCGCTACACTACCGAATTGCGTCAACTCGTAAAGTAAACACCACTAAAAGACGAGATAAATACACCCAGACCCTAACAAATAACCATACTACTAAGTATCAATATGTAGTTCACAAATGTAGAACACCTATATGTTGCAACAAACCGTACGACTAAACATATCGAAATCGGTATTTTGCACAAGTAAGGATAAAACGCCCGCACCAGATTACGAATACACGAGACCAAATTTTACGAAGATAGAATATTACATTGATTCTATCAGTACGATTTGTTATAGCTACACCATCGCTCCCAATGCTCCATTAACACAATAAAGACCATCTCTAACTTTAGTAAAAAAGAACTGGGATAGCTATATTCGTTTGTTGTAGGTTAGTGTTGATTGCATTTGTAGTTCGGTCACTGGGTTGCAGTTGGTTGTTGTTGCAAGCGCTTACATAGAGTGTCGCAGGTTAGTTGGAATAGAATTTAAGGAAAAAGTGTTTGAAATACTCTAAAATATGCGATGCACTGTCTGTTCCCAATTGTGGATGATGCTGTGTTGCAGTAGAGCTCTAAAGAAGTCGTATTAGGATTATATTCTTGTGGTTATGAAAAGCTTTGCGCTGTGTACATTATGAAGTATAGCCTGTTTGATCGTGTGTTAGTGGTATTTACTTTACAACTGGTGTCATTTATGAAGCGTAGATGCTTGCGGTGATAAATTATTTCTGATCTTTTAACTTATCCCCGCTTAGTAAATTCGACAATTTTTTCATTGTAAGCCTTGGAGACAAGGCGAAGTTACCATTTCTCCAAACTGGAGGCACTTTTGTGACATCACGTGGAATGCTGGAGCTAAACTGGCACTGGAGAACATCTCGAGGGAATATGCAAATCCTGTGGCTATACCCTATAAAGTGAACTAAACGATGTTAAACTAAATGTTGTAATGGAGACGCTCTCATCTGTACTATAACAGCTTCGTGCAGTTGCCTTCTGTCGACTGGATTTGGGCATATCACTAGATTTCGCAGGGATTTTTTTAACACAAAGGAACCGTGCGAGTACTTATTATCCACTCATGACTTTCGATTGGACGGAAGCTATATAGGGAACAGAAACGTGATTGTGGACATTGATAGGGCAGCTGGAATCGATTGTTTAATGTGGTTGTCAACGAATTGCCGAATAAAAAAATATATAATATATTTATTTGTCGAATCACGAATGCTCGATTATCGGTATTTGGAAGTTTGCCTGCGTAAAGAATTGAAGCATTTAGAAAAGAATCGTTTGCAGTGTTTAACATTGTAACAGTATTCACCTTCTCGATTTTATAAAGTGTCCTGACAAGTATTTGCGGGAGACTTTTACTTCTTCGTTTGGTCTAGGACTGCCAAATTCCTTAGAGAACAGTTGTTGTGTTCAATCGTGTTTTGCAAATTGTTTACTGGGTTAATAAGAACACTGAAAACTGTGGTGTGTCTGTAAATCTAGCGAATTCCCTTGTTCAATAGGACGTTTGTGGTCTATGTAATGTACGTTAAGGGTTAGTTGATTGGTACATTGCGCTTGCAATGTAATCAGAAAAACTTGTAGAAATATGAGGGCGGTGTATGTATATCTGTCGGAGGTCTGTCGCGTTTTTCTGCTTTGTGATGACAAGTCGAAAGAGTCTCTCCGTGGGGTGTGGTAAAAGCGTTTGTAATCATTACGTTGCACGTATACAGTTGTACTGTAACCAAAAATGTAGACACAACATGTTCTTTTACCGATCAGGTGTTGCGGTGTGTAGGTTAGAATCTTAGTTTATAGAATAGACATCTACTTTTAATTATCGATTTAAAAAAATTAATCAGAGTCCGGTTTAGTGGATTGACAAAAGAATTCCTAGTTAACACAGAAAAGTAACTTGATTTGTGTTTGGAGTAAGAAATTTCTCTCTCTCTCTCTCTCTCTGTGTCTATATTTCGGGTAAAGGGCTCATCGTCCTTGCTCTACAGAACTGAAAATCTGTTGTGTGTTGGATCCAAGCTATCGGGCAGGTAAAGTAACTCATCACCTTTTCTGTCCTCACAGTTAGGGAGAGATATGTTTGCAGTTCCGTGGATGCAGTATTGGTGAGTGTTATTTCCAAGAAGGATGTTGTTAGATCCGTGATTTCGAAAAAAAAAAAAAAAGTTTTAGTGTAGACGGTCGGAAATCGATAAACTGCTGATCTGAAATTACTTCATACATTTTTTTATTATTTATTGTGACTCCCCACGGAAATACCGTTGTACAATGGGGTTTAGTTTTGTTTAAACGTAGAGAAAGAGCAATTTTAAACGTCTTCTGGTGTGCTCGATTCTCAGTATTTGGAAGTTTGCCTGTGTAAAGAATTGGAGCATTTCGAAAAGAATCGATTGCAGTGTTTAACATTGGAACAGGGTATGTTTACAGAAAGATGGATATATGCAATAAGACGACTACTGCTTTAGCATTCACGTTATAAAGGAAATAAGTGGTAAAATTGAGCTACCCGAATTCATTCGTCTAGAAGAATTGATGGAAGGCGCAGAACTGGATATCAAAACCATAGAAGTGGAGGATTACAGGAAGCTGTGGAGTTCGAAAACTTACCTTCCCTGTACCTGTCGAAATACTGGATGGCAGGAGGAAATAGAAGACAGCGATACATTGATCTAAGGAAACGTTGCAAAGACTTGGTACATTTCGAAAACAATTGTATGCATTGTCTAATATTGTAAAAAGGGATGGTCGCTAAAGAGAGAGAATATTAAATTTCGGAAATTATAATTTTGTTTTAAGAGCTGCCACAAAGTGCAGTTGTTCTAAGAGAGAGCGGGTTGTGGCTGGTCTGTGTATACAATGGAACAGGTATGCGAAAGCGTGTTTGTGTTAGTCATCGCTCTGCTTTCGGGAGGGGAGATGACGCTGACTGCTGTCTCTGGGCACTCGGCTGGGCCCAGCTCCATCGTAGCGTGTTTATATAAATGCTTCTTAAATGCAATGCGCGCTATCTTCGTCAATGTGGTGTCCGCATATGTCTTATGTATGTATCGAAAGAAAGTTTTGTTGCCTCTTAAATCATTGGGGCATCTACCTTTCAATAAAAGTACTTGGGCTCGAACAAACATATCTGTATGAACGTTTGCTTACAGGATATCTACATACACCTAAGTGTGCTGGTGAGTGTCGATTTTATGCAAAACTTTGCAATCATGCTCTAGATAGCACTGTAGATGTAATTATAGACGTCATACGTAACGCAGACAACTTAACTATAAATTATGAAATAATCATCGTACATGTTCTCCAGCGTATTGTCATCAAAAGCCGTGATGACAGTTGCAACTTTAACCTTCTTCTCGGAAGACTGTCGGTATTCACTGACACTGCTCCCATCGCCACCTCCCGCACTTACCGTAGCACTACCGCTTGCAATGAGTTGTTCATCATTATCATCCCTATTATCGTTATTATGTGTTCGTGTTACAACAGTATCTAACTTATACTCATATTTCTGTACCACAACAGATACGAGAAAGCATGCGAATCATTCATCTTCTACACTAATACCATCTTCACGAAGAAGGGTTCTTCATAACTTCATCTTCATCGCAATACATTAGCAGGATTGATTGCCAATTGCCGCCCCACCTAATGCTTCACCACACAAATAACGTCACAAAAGCTACTTCGGAGGCACACTGCACCGTCCCTACTGGCGAACCGACAGGTCAAAGTGCAATGTAGCAAGGACGACTGCAGAGTTTTGCAGATGCGGGAGTATCACTAGTGCAATAAGGGACCTTTACATCATCTCTCATACGATTTTGGTGTATATGTGTTTGTTCGAGCCCAAGTACTTTCCTTGTTAGATGTTTTTTGAAAGATAATGCTTAAAATAATACTAAAACGATATGATATTTTGTTTAAACAACTGGCATATGTTTATAGCTAGAACTGTAAGAATAGTTTTATGTACTTCCAGTAATTTTCGGGTGTGCAGCCGGATCCCATTGACATTCTGCAACGATATTTCGGCCCAGAGACGTCCGGCCATCTTCAGGTGAGTAGGCAACTACTGAAGAGCGCAGGTACGTTCGCGGTATTTATACCGAGTATTGCGCATGCGAGATACGCTGGAGTCTTACTGCGCATGTGTTAGATGGTGACATGCGCGGTACGGCCGAGCTGTGTGTGCTGCCCTCGGTGGTGAAAGTGAACACTCATCTAATCATCGAGAATCGAATGATTCCGTCGATTCCGCTGTGCCTCAATAGCTCTAAGAACAGGGTTCCAATTTTTATCCAGCTGAAAGCCGTTGTCACGATTTATTAAATTGTCAGCAAGGCGTATTTCAACCGCTTCTTTGAGTTCCAAAAGCCGGAAACTGGAGCTAAAATTGTGGTTTTGTTGTATTCCATGGAGTGTCCCATGGAAATGCAGTGCTCTGCTACAGCTGATTTCGACGGTTGCAGAAGACGGGTGTGTCTTTCGTGCTCCGTACAGCGCTCTTGAACCGTTCGAGTCGTCTGACCTATGTAAGCAGAACCACACTCGCAGAAAATTTTATAAACGCCCGCTTTTTTCAATAGCAAATCGTCTTTTACAGATCCGACTAGGGCTATATTCTTCGCTGGTGGACGGAAGATGACCTGGATTTTATGTTTCCTTAGCAATCTGCCTATTTTAGAGGACACATTGCCAGCATAAGGAAGGAATGCAACTGATTTGTAATCTTCTTCATTGTCCTCTGTGCGTTGCTTCTTGTTGTTATGATTACGTATGGCCTTCCTTATTTGGCGTGGAGTGTAGCCATTCTCTTTGAACACTTTCTCCAAGTGTTTCAGTTCTGCAGGAAGATTTTCTTCGTCTGATATCAAGTGTGCTCGATGTATTAGCGTACTAAGGACACCAGCGGTTTGTGCGGGATGATGGCAGCTGGACGCCTGGAGGTATAGATCTGTGTGCGTAGGTTTCCTGTACACAGAGTGTCCCAAAGAGCCGTCATTCTTGCGTCGTACCAGCACGTCCAGAAATGGTAAAGCGCCATCTTTTTCACTCTCCATGGTAAACTTGATGTTTTCATGTATTGAATTTAAGTGACGGTGGAATTTCTCCAGTTCCTCTCTACCATGAGGCCATACAACGAAAGTGTCGTCTACGTAGCGCCAGAACACAGTGGGCTTTAAAACAGCAGCCTCAAGTGCCTTCTCCTCAAAGTCCTCCATAAAAAGGTTAGCCACCACAGGGGACAGAGGGCTCCCCATGGCGACACCGTCAGTTTGTTCAAAAAATTCGTTATTAAATAAAAAGTAGGTTGAGGAGAGAGTATGCTCAAACAAAGCTGTCAAGTCTTCACTGAAAATGTTACCAATGAGATGTAACGAGTCCATTAAAGGCACTTTTGTAAAGAGCGAGACCACATCAAAGCTGACTAGTAAATCCGTGCTGCTCAACTTAACTGTCTTCAGGCGATTCACAAAATCTCCAGAGTTACGTATGTGGTGACAACACTTGCCCACGTAAGGCTTGAGCAAAGAAGCCAGATGTTTAGCGGTATAATAGGTCGACGCACCAATATTGCTCACTATTAATCGTAATGGGACACCATCCTTGTGAATCTTGGGAAGGCCGTAAAGTCTTGGTGGTACTGCACTGTGTGGTCTCAGCTTCTTGATGACTTGTTTTGGTAGAGAACTATCATTCAACAGTGAAGCGGTTTTCCTTGATATGCGACTCGTTGGGTCCTTTTCAATCTTGCGATACGTAGAATCCGATAGCTGGCTATAAATCTTCTCGTTGTAGGCTTCCCTTGTTAAGAGGACCGTGGCGTTACCCTTATCTGCAGCTTGCCGAGAGAACAATGTGTGTATGTGTGTGTGTGTTTGCAATCGCAATGGAGATCGAGCTGTATTCACGTTACTGTTGGGCGTTTTTATATTTAAAATGAAGTACTTCTCTAAATAGTTTTATCGTTTCCGTGGTGTCTATCGAGAGAAATTGTTTAAGGTAGTTGTGTTGCCGAAAGAGTGTTTGTTAAGATGGATGCACACAAGTTTGTGCCGTTCGTTACCGTTACATTCCGTTTATTATCTAACGTGCGCTTTTTTCTCTCTCTTTTTTTTTTAACATGTTCATTGGCTGTTGAATGCTTCGTCTATGCAAAGAGATACATTTATTTTGCCTAGGCACAGTAGGGAGCGAACGATTTACGAAAGACGGAAGAATTTCTTTTGGATAGTCCTAAATGTTTGACTTCGGTTAGAATTGTTTTTAACAAATGTCGATAAAAGTACAACAGAGTACACAAACCCATAGCGTTACACCGAATTTATTTATGCTGTGTCTATAATTACCTACAAAATTGCGAGTTGTACTTACGTTTCGATGTACTACGTTATTTAAACTGTATGTACCGATTCCGAGAAAACGTAATGTTCTAATTCTTAATGCAAAAACATAGGACGTCGCAATTAATTTGATATGTAAATTAGGAATAAAAAAAATCTGGAACGGTGGTGGATGGCCTGGCGGTTGGCAGGGGCGTTTGCTATTAGTTGTGGAGGCGGCCAATTTGTTTACAAAACTCTCATGTTACGTGCAGATACATGTTTGATGTTATTATCTATTGTTCCAGGTAATTGTATTGTCTGAATTACGGTTATAAATAATTGGCTCTATTTTTGCAATGTTGGTGTAGGGCAGATTAATACAACCTGTACATCGATAAGTAATAACTTTTGTAAGAAATAAATTTTTTTTATGGTCGCGGGTTCGTGTCCTGTACTGGGTCGCTTAGGGGCAGCACTCTTCAGGTCTGTCGGTGGGTCGAAGGTGGGGTTGCGGTTGCGGCTGCCCTTAAGTTGCTGTTAATTTGATATGGAAATATAATACGGAATATTCTAACTTAGGATGATGCAATTAACTTCACCTAAGGAGTATCTAAATAAAAATATATATGAATGTAGTTTAAGAAAATGGGCAAAGCCCTAAACTAGGCAGCATTTAAAATAAAAGCAGCTTTGGTGCAACATATAAAAATGTCTTTCCTACAACAGTTAAGACCTGCAAAACGCGACGTATGAAAAACATATAATTGTGAGTGGTGGTGGATGGCCTTTGGGTGGCCTGGGGCGGTACTCACACAAGTGTCTAATTGTGGAAGCGGTCAAGTTGTTTACGACAAATTTACTTGTTATTTGTCATTCATCCTTAAGAGCGTCACTGTCATTTACATGTTCGTCCTGTCCTTCTGGGAAGTGTGTTATTGTTCGAGTGCAGAGGGTTGGGGGTAGGGGAGTAACGGTACATCGACGGCCGGGCGAGTAGGAGTTTGTGACACTTGCGGGGAGTGACACTTGCGCGGAAAGGGAATGTGTAGACACTTGCACGGAGTCCCGGACGCTGCAGGTAGTGAACAGTAGAGATGGGCAAAACCGATCTTTTCAGAGATCGGATCAGAAATAGTCATTCACTGGGATGAACTAGTTCTTTTTCATCGTTCACCGACTCACCAACTGATATAAAACGTAAAACGATGTCACATTACTTTTTTGTCACTATACCTTTATCTGATTTAGCCATATTGTGAAAGAAGAAAGAAGAGTAATAATTTTATTGTAAGTCCTTAGTAGTTTCGAGAATTAAAATTTGTAGTTACACCTACATTAAAATTTAAAAATGTTATAACAGAATTTAAATATTTTTGAAGGTGAAATAATTGGAAAAAGAAAAAATATATTATTTTTATATTCGTATACTTTCATTCAAAAAATAGAATATTTTGCAGAATAAAATGATACTAGTTCCATACTTATACAGTGAGTAGTCTGCGAGTTTAAGCGAGTAGAATGAAACGTGATAGCGCGAGAGGTCCATGTAGGACGTGGCAACTGCCGCAGGAAAATACCCATGCGCACTAATACCGCGTGCTATGTGAGCAACAAAGGCGAGCGACAGCGCGCGATATTCAGCGACGCGACACGGCAGCTACAAGCAGCGACATTCGGCGTCACGGCTGGGTGTCTTACGTGAGCGCGACAGATGCTCGCTACAAGATGGCCGCTAGAACCCATCACTTGTTATCTAAAAACTAAAGTCTGGCACCCATAAACAGTAATATAATGATAGCTCCACAGTAAGCAATAAAGTTTTATTTAATTTCGAAAATAAGGCGTCAAAAGAGTAATGTCCATTAAATTTACAAAGCGAGGAATGTTCGTGGACTATTTCATTCCTAACTTCAAGTACGAAAAAAAAAAGACTGTGAAAATCTCCAGCCAAATTCTTAGAAAATACGACGACGAGTACAGATACTTTCGACTGTGTCGTCAACGAGTTTTTCTTTTGTGAGTACAAACCATCTACAATTGATTAAGTTTGAAGAGAGTCTTAGCTAAAGAAATAATTAGGTAAATAACTGTGCTGATGCTCTTACAGTCGGCGTAGTACAGGGGTAGCGTTCTGGGCTCCTCTATTCTAAGTTTTGCAGTTGCTGGTAAGATTTCCATTCCACCTTCTATTTTTAGTTCCTGTAACTACAACCCTTTCACCTGTAATTTGTGCAAAGTTTTATATATTCTCTATACAGAGCAATGCGAATTGTTTTTTTAAGTGCTTCTCAATATAGTTTATCTTTAATTGCAAACACACACATCCTACTGTACCAAACACATTAAATTCGTAATGAAACATTACAGCAAGATATTTTACTCAGAAACGTAATTATAGACATTTCGTTTGACATCCTAGTGTTCTCTCTCTTTTCGAAAAGAAGTTTGTTGTTACTGTCAAAGATTTGATGCCAGCAGCAAAAATTTCAAATGGACACATTCCCAAAACTGAATGGTTTCAGATACAGAAAACATTAATGCACATTGTTGTTTTCTTTGTTATTCGATTATATAGTCATTGTTTTCAACATGCCAAAATAATGTAGATGCATGAAAGACGCATAATTTGTTACAGGACACTCGTTTATCAAGTCAGGAAACTGTGTGATATGGGCTTACAAAATTTAAGCAACAGAATGCACATTGCACAAGACCTTGTCTCTATTGCTCCCTTCATGCAAACTACAAGTGTTCGAGAAAAATGGAGTAGGATATTTTTCGTAGAAATTTTATATAGTTTAATTTTGTACTGTAACGCGTTTTTGCTACCGACTGCAGATTTCATGTTATTAAGAAAAAACATGTAACATTAAATAAATACGTTTCATCTCGAGTACTATTCGAAATAGGAATATGACGGTTTCTGTTGCTTCAGATTATCGTTTCTGTAAGTGATCTGCAAGCTTTATCAGAACACAGGAGTCGAGAGAACAGAGAAATGCGCGGAGTCGCTTTGTTCGGCACCACGCGGTTCGCCAGAGGAGTGGGGGGAATAATGAGCAGCGCGCCACACGGGCGGCTCCGCAAGCGAGCGGAGTCGGGAGAGTGGTGGGGAGAGGTGAACCGGTGAACCAGCTAACTCACCGACTCAGTTGGCGGTCGGATCGCCTCGATCGCCGGAGTCGTGCGGAGCAGCGAGCTAGCGGTAGTCGGGAGCCGCGCGCTCACTGAACCGCGGAGCTTGCGCGACTCACCGATTCTCGACTTGCTGGAGGAAGGCGCTGCACGTGTTTAGGCGCTCATTTTTTGCGTTTTATACTTGCACATGGTCTATAGCACATGTTTTTTTGTAGCTTAGGAAACTTCTGAAGCATGTGGCAAGGGGTTTAGGAAACTTCTGAAAATTGTGGCAAGGGGTTCTTATGCAGCTCATTGCTGTCACCAGAGGGACTTTTCGTATCAGATGAACTACCACTCTTTTTTTTTTGGATTCATCCATCACTCACTCCTTAGAAGGATCTGGCTCTTTGAATCAATTCAGGAGCAGATTGCCCATCTCTAGTGAACAGGGTGTTCCAGAAGTAAGCGATACACAACCCCTACTCCACGCCCTCCAGCCGCTACCTGTGCCTATTCAGGGAAAGGCCCACCGAGCGAGGTGGAGCTGTAGTAACGGGACGTTCGCTAAAATAGGGTATATTACAAGATTCACGTCTCTCGCATTCCGGCCCAAAATTAGCATTGGCCTATATTTCGCATTCATTGAAAAATGCGAATTTTTCTGGTACCTACTGTTTATTTTGCACATATTTAAGGGCAGAAAATAAAGTTATCTCCCAATATTTCTGATTAAATAGTGTTTCACACCAAAATACCCTTTATGACAATTTCGGATTTACTACATTTTGAGTCAGAATTCGCATCTATATTCGAATTTATCGCAAATACGAATTTTTCCTGTCCCTAGAATTACCTCTAAAAATAAACAGCTGATCAAGGCACTAAAAGCAAGGGCAGATCTTTAGGTGTATTTCTACAAATAACTAAAACAATTTGATCGTGGAATTATGTACAATCTCATTATAAAGGTTTCTTGTAGGTGTTTTTGAGCAGCTTTTAAATATGTTAGAAATTGCATTATGAAATATAGACAGCTACACGTTATGTTTATTATGAAATATCGATTTCGGCTAATTTGAGGTCATCTTCAAGTCTCAAACAACAGGTGTTACTTATGCATTTTTCCAGTGGTACTCATAACCTTTAACTGTTTACACACAAGTTATAACGTTGTTAATCGCGTTAGCGATGAAAAGAGAACCCAGAATCTTTGCGTCTAAATGGTACATATATTGGTGTGATGTCTTATTTCGAAAGAACAGACATCACACCAATACATATATAGCTCTCGGTGAAATGGAACGGTATGATTTCGTTACGTACCACAGCACGGCCGACTAGAAACGCAGGAGAAGTGCAAACAACGTTCTCTCCTCAGAGGTATGATTATAATTGGGTTCGGCGTAGACTTCTACAACATACAGTCTACACGGCGAAGATTACACCAAAAAATTTAACTTTTCGTCTACTTTGGCGATAGCAACCAAATTTTAGAATCGTGTCTACTATGTAGAGATTTAGCAACACAAAACGCTTCAAGTTCATAACTTCACTGGTTTTCGAGTTCTGAATTTTTAATATGTTTTAATGTTATTATAGAAAAAACAAATTTGGGACTCACACTAAAATTTTCATATGGCAGATTTTGTAGGTACATTCACAAGACATAATTCAACGGTTGTGTGCATTCATCTTATGAGAAATATCAATCATTTGTTTTCAGTGTTTATTTCAAATTTCTACATTTAAGTTTCTTTAATTATTAGTACTTAAATGTGGTTATGAAATAAATAAATTACGTGTATATGTGTAGTCTTATGCGGCCAAACTACTTAGGTCATTGGTCGCTAGAGTTACACACTACTTAATCTTACTTAAAATGACTTAGGCAAAGTACAAACAAACATACCCATGTCCGAGGAAGGACTCGAACCTCCGACTGGACCAGCCGCGCAATTTGTGACACAAATTACATGTTTGATAATATTAATGCATATAAGTATGAAATCACGTCAAGACTACTTCCTACAAAAATTTTGACAAAAAAGTTGGCACTGAGTTTAGAAAAACAAAATTCTGGTGTCTTGGATTTTAACATTTTATCAAAAAATGAATGTTACTATTTTTTTTACTACAAGAGATACAGCCATTCAAATTTACGGCCACCAGAACGTTTTCCCTTCCTGAGTAAATGAGCTGCTTCTTGTAGTTTCAACACCTTTTTCTTGAATGTTATGAATATAAATCGTCACACAGACTTCTTGAGGAGGAGAGTGATACGGATATCTGATTGTAAACCACTGCCTATTACCTTAGACCTTTTTGACTGTACTGAACAGTAATTCCGCGTATTCCGTAATTCATATTTATACAGTTAACAGGCAATGTAATTTATAACCAACTATTGGCTTCCAATTTCGCTTCATTTTTCCTGGCAGTCTTGCAACTTGTTTCTCCCTGTTGGTTTATGCCGAGTTCGGAATAAAAATGGTTCTATATGACGCAGGATACCGTGCCCACGGGTGCGGTTCCTGTAGGGAGATACTTGTCCACTGTTGGTCGAGCTGATCTCTATGAGATTACGAGAGTAACTCGTGCGTCCGATCCTTGATTGTCGTGAGTGCATTCGTGTTCTCTCGATAACCCATTTTTGTCCGGGGCAAGTCCCGGAGCTAAATTAAATTGGTCCCAATCCCCCGGCTCCGACCAAGGTTTTCGGGAGGTTTTCCTTGGTTGTAAGGCGTATGCCGGAGCTGGTAAGCCCCTCCCATTTATTCCCAATTGGGATCCCCCTTTGCCCCACTATCAGCTTGTCTGATATTGGCTGAATAGAACCGCGACTCTTTATGGGCCGGATCTCAAACAGCCCGCTCCACTCCTCGGAGTGGAGAATGAAAAGAGATAAGGTGACGGTGATGGAAAACAGAATTTATCTTCAGCATTTTTCGGTGTGTGAATTCCCTTACACATTCCGTATTTCATATATTTCTTAGATGAATTTGTAATTCGAATACAGCCAAATCGTTTTGGGGTCTACGAATAAACGCTTCAAGTATGTAAAATACTCATTGACTTATTATTAACGTTTTTTAATTGAAGGTTTAAGGTTGCCTCTCCTATTAAAAAGCATAGTAGCTATTTTTAAAGAGATGAAAATTGCGTGATAGTGGGGTTAACTACATAGCGGTCAATTACATCAACGTATCTGTGCAGGATGCCTAATATATTTATTGCTTGCGCAGGTGTCTTGATATGCTTAGTGTTCTGAATAATATGCTTTTAGGAGGTATGACTGTGGAAGTCATCGTCTTGTAGTAGCAGAGACTGTCTTAATAACTCTCCAAACATTATCACTATTAAAATACCTTTTTGTTTACAGGAGGAACACTCGACGGATTAATATGTAGTTAGAACAAGTTACTATATTGCTCTTCAGCTTTGAAAGGGTTGTGCAATTTCACTGATTTTCGTGTTATGTTGACAGTGTGGAAACTTGACCACAGCAGTGCTAGACTTCTTGGTGTGCCTGTACCCAGAAAAAGCCTTCAGCCGCCCCAAGGGCCCCGGGTTCCGCGCAAGTGTCACTCCCCGCAAGTGTCACTCCGCGCAAGTGTTCCAACCCCGGCGAGTAGCCTAGGGTGGAGGCGTGGGGGTAGTGGTACCTGCCGGGGGCGTACTAGAGTAGTCCGTGCGGCTACCCTAGGGAGAACTATCTTTGCTGTACCACTGGCAAAACATTCTCTTGATTGTCCTGAATGTTCTACAAACCAATCCCGAACAATTTGTAGCCCGGTGACATAGCGCACAATCGCCCGCAAAAATGCCGTCGTTATTTGGGAAAATTAATAGTCTACACGTGGTGGAGGGGGGGGGGGGAAGGGGGAGCAGGCAGGCATCACTTTTTCAATGAAAGTGCTGCTCCGTGTATTCTAAACATCTTGGTTAATTCCAGTCGTACTACCATAATTCCGTCAGAAACTTTCCACATGAATCAGCTGAGTACAAATCACATCTTTGCCAATGCACGGACAATTATTAAACTATAGCTGCGGCGGATTGGCCGTGCGCACTGCGGCGCAGTGCTGCGGTGCGCGCGGCCGTTCGCCGTCGGGGGTTCGAGTCCCCCCTCAAGCATGGATGTTTATGTTGTCCTTAGGTTATTTTTCCTTAGTTTAAGTAGATTATAAGCTACGGACTAATAACCAAGCAATTGAGTCTGATAGATTTACAAACATTTTTATTTTGTTAAACTATATGAAAGCAAACGTCAATTATTTATAAACTACGACGCCCATACTCTTTATTCAACATGTAAACATAACTACAGATATTCGGATTTAAGCTATGATATATTTCATATTCCTGCCTTGTGATATGGCACAGGCGGTTAGCGAAATTCTGCATGATTCGATGAAGTGTCGGAACATCGATGTTGTCGAATACCCCCAGAAATGTCATTTTTCGCCTCATCAGTGGCTTTGGGGTTACTGCTGTACGCCTTGTCAATAATATAGCCCCATGGCCACCTGTGCAGTTTGAACTTCCTAACGCAAACTGTTCAGAAGTTACGACGGTTTTATTTTGTATTGCTTTTTTCCAGAAAGTTATTGGGGGGGGGGGGGGAATATACGAACACGACTTTGAATAATAGGTGTCTGCCTAGAAATACATAAACCAGACTAGATGGGGTGAGTCATGGGGAGCGAGGCCGCGCAGTGTAATGTGATGGTGCACCATAAACCCGCCATAAAACCAGTCAGCCGTCATGGGGCCACGGCCGCACGCTACTGCTCCAGATCTCACTGCCTGTGTAGTTAACGCTGCACAAGGCTGCCTGTCGTATGCGATAGGGACATATAAAGAGCGATTCTGTAATGGTGTTACAAGCTTTCAAGGATGATGGATAGGGGTAAATTCATGCCGGCCGCGGTGGCCGAGGGGACTGAGGTGCTCCAGTCACGGTTTGCACGGCCACTACGGTCTGGGGTTCGAATCCCCCCTCCTCGGGCATGGATATTTGTGCCGTCCTTAGTCTTAGCTAGTTCATAAGTAGTTTGTAAGCTTAGGGACTGATGACCCCATAGTTAAGTCCCATAAGTTCATTTGAACATTTTTTTGAGATGCCTGGGATGTGAAACGACCGAGTCGAAAGTTATAAACGAAAATTGTATTTATGTGTCTAACTGTGGTTTATGGGACATATCAATGGATGTTTTTTCCAACGTGACAGTCCCATCTCCATGTGGACTGAGGATTTGTAAACTTCTTGATCAGACATTCCCCAAATAACGTCCCGCATTTTCACCTGACTTCAACCTACTCCATTTATTCTTAGGGGCCACGTGATACTGAAGAGAATCCTCTGGCAAGAAATATCATTGACTATGACACTCTTCAAATTATGTGAGGGATATTAAAACGGCTCACGACAGAACTTTGTACTATAAACAATACTACGCCTGAAGTTATTCTGGCAGAAGCCATGTAACATATATGTTTAGATAAAATAAACAAAATTATTCTAGACTATGGCTAAGTTGTGTGAATATAAAACTGATCGGAATGTCTGTAATTAAAATATTATGAATAATCAGCCTGGCATCGACTGACTGCAATATTTGTGTCCCTGTTAGTGCGCTAAACGATCCAGAACATCAGTCTGGCTAAATAAGTGTCACTGAATGACAAGTGCGGTATTAGCGCAAAGTAGGATACGTCAATTAGACAAACAAATAGTTCATTAATCAACTAGAGTGCAATCCAATGTTTAACACGAACTTAATACCGAGTGTAAGTGTGATCTTGCGTGGGATGACGGACAATTTCTAACATCAAGTACAGATATAGCACAGAGTGGAAACGCTTAAGCCGACAGTTATAAAATTCGTTTCTAATTTAAAGTAAAGATGAAAGTTTAGATTACAAATGCAAATGAGTGTGGATTCTGTTGCGACTTTAGCAACGTTTGTTGCGTGTGACGACACGTGCTGAGAAAAAGACTTAATTTCATTAACAAACAAATTATTGGTTGTCATTAAGGGGTGTAATTGATATTAGTAAGAAATACTGGTAGCAAACTGGCAAACTAGTTGGTTACGATTTCTGTAACGGAATGTAAGAGCAGAAGAAGCGGGGATACAAAGTACGTGCAAAATGATTAACAGACATAGAAAAATCTGCCTTCCTACTTGGAATGCCAATCACAATTAAATTTAATTTCTCTCATCTTTTTCTGTCGACAGCAGCCACGCTTCATGTAGTGCACTAACAAATTGGGTATCATGAATTATACTTAGTAAGATCAAAACTTGTATCTACCCTGCCTTGACTGTTAAGACTCATAAGATGAGATTGATCGCTAATAATGCTAGGAAGATTAATTATGCAGCTCATGAATATTATAAAAAATCTATAGGACATATGAATATGCTGAATATGTAAAAATTCTTTTACTGACAATATCGTTTATCTAAGTGCGACAATTATAAAAATTACTGGCATTAAATTTAAAAAATAAAGGTATCGCGTGAAATACCGATAAAAGTGATCTTGACTAATAGAAATGAAAAATACAGAAATTGCAGATCTGACTTTATTAACTGATCCAGTGACAAACACTATTACAATGAAAAATAAAAGAATGAAGTTGCCTTATGACAATTATGTGTTAAAGATTTCATTTTCAAAGTCGATATATAGAATAAATACACTGTGCCAAAAATTCCATAATCTCAATCTCAGTACAAAATATGTTCCAAATTTCCTATCTTCAGCAAACAGAAGCAGAATCTCCGTCTTACGCCTAAGACCTCCATATTACAACTCGCTACTACTAACTGCCACAACAGGCGCCTGCCACCGCCGTCTGTCTCTGGCAACCACAAACATATATTACTAGAGTGGAAATACCGTACATAATATCACTGAAGTCACTGACGTATCGCCGCAATATTTCTGTCCTATAAACTTGTGAGCAGTCGTGTGTTTAATTCACGAAAACAGCCGCAAAAAATACGGATTGACTGATGTCACTATGCTGTCTTTACAGTTTTGACATAATGGTCAATACGTGTGTTATATATGGCTTTAATTTTTCATACAGTAAACGGAAGTTTCATAAAATAACGTGGGATTGATTTGGTGTTTTTATTAAACTATTACCAAAATCTTTCAACTACGGTTTTCTTTCGGTAGTAGTGGCCTATGGTCGTTATAAAAGTGCTATTTGTCGTGGATAAGACATATTTTATTGTTTTGAATGTTGTTACGAAAACTAGAGCCTGCCTAGACACATACAATAATGCGTCGCGTTAATTTGCTGTTTTTATTAGTTACCAGTTTCGATCAACTTCGGCTTTTAATTGAATAGTATGACCATTATAAATGTGCTATTTGTCGTGAATATCTCGTATCTTTATTCTTCCGAGTGTTTTTTTTATTTTATTTTTATTTATTTATTTATTTATTTTTGCAATAACTACGGTCTGATTTAACTGTATGCAGCATGTTCCACTCGTAACACGATTTTGTAATGAATGTATTAAATTTAACTACTACGGAAGTATAAGCTCAAATGCAAATCATGTTTAAACCAACTAGTAAAGCTAGCAACGTTATTTAGTGTTAGAAGATTATAGAAGTACCATACGAAAACTATGTAAAGCAAGATGGCAGCGTCAGGATTCAGTCAGGGAAGCAAGTTATTCAGCCTAGTAGTATATGTCTGTGCTGGCAATAAATATCTTTGACCATAGGGGGCCTAGTCAATGACAACAGTAAAATAAAGTGTTGCCACCTTTCAGCCATTTTGACGAACTGTCGTAAATGTAGCAGCGTGTGAAATATGAACAGGTAAATTGAAATCATTTATTTCCAGCATTCTGGCTGATGTAGACAGTAACTTGATTATTTTAACATTTTTCTATTATTACTAGTCGAAGTTGCACATAAGTAAGATTTAGTCCTACAATACCATCGATCGCAACATTGGTTTTTTTTTTTTTTCTGGGTTAACAGGGCTCTATGCACCAAGCTCGCGGGAATACAGTCAAGCTGCGGGCAAGAGGAAGTAATTTGCAGTGGGCACCACCATCGTCGTGTGCGGTATTTTGGGAATTTCGGCAAGATGGGATGTATACCTGGTCCGAAACGGTAAATTTTGAACTTCGTCATTGAATTTATTTCAGTACCCTGCAACTGTCGAGAAGTTTGAATATTTCGAATTCGTAAACATACGGCCTTCAATATCTACCAAAGGTGTCTGTTTGTCTCGACACGTCCAAATTCATTAAACTAATAATAATTGTTTTGGCTTATATTGCTGTTATAAAGATCAATCTTATTAAGTTTTCTTAAATATCTCCAATGTACAGACATCGGCAACTAACAATAATTGTAATTATGGTGTAATGTATGTTGGTATGTAAGCATTTTCAGTCATTGTATGTGTAATGAATCGAGTAATATCGTTATCTTTCTGATGTAACCCATGGTGGTTAGTTTTCGTTATATGCATAAACCACCGGCACGTTGTAAAGTTCGGTGACGTTCACAATCAAGAACATAAGAGATAATGTTAATCTGTTAGGGTCAAAGAACTTATTAAACGAAACACATCTGTCAGATATTGACCTTTTGATTATAGAACAAATATTTCTGGGACCATTGAAGATTCGACAAACTATGGGCTGACTCTTGTGTAATTAATTTTCTGTTTGCAGAAAATTGTCGGCTTTCAGTATTAAATATTTTGTTTATTCACCAGATTTAGATTTAAATCACTGGGTGATCATTACCAATGCTTAAAATAAACAGTTACAACATATAAAACGTTTTATGTTGTAAGTGTTTGTTTTAAGCATTATAATGGCCACACAGTGATCGAAATCTAGAACTGGTGAATAAACAAAACAGTTACAGTCCGCACGGTAACTACGGTCGGGGGTTAGAATCCCCCCTCGGGCGTGGATTTTTGTGTTGTCTTTAAAATAAGGATGTTTATAAGTAGTTTGTAAGTTTAGGGACTGATGACCTCGCAGTTAAGTCCCTTAAGCTTAAGAAACATTTTTTACAGTACTGCAACATAAGGAAACACCTGCTCCGCAATACTGTAATACACAGTACAGCAGGCAAAACAATTTGGAAAATTGCGAATCCAAACGGAAGGGGGGGGGGGTCTGTGAGGGTGTATCCTTACCTCCCCAGCCCCTGCTGAAGCGCCACTCCCCACTCTCCTACGACCCGCAGAAGCTGTTTTCTAAAAAGAAATATTTGAGAAATCTACCTTTACCACTTTTTTCTTGGTTCCAAGGTCTTCTGAACGCTGACGTTGAATGTTTATATTGCATCAATAACACGTTCCTTAGATTGTTCGTAGAAAACACTCAAACTTCCACAAATTTGTAAACAGGCACGCATGAGCAGTGCCAAACCAATGAAGGGAGTGAGACAGCTGATCGGTTACTGTCGTAACAGGCAGAAGAAGACCACAGTAATCTTTGGCCGAAACGTTGGTCATTAAAGTAATAGCCTTCTTATGTTATGACACGGTACGACACCCAGAAAACTTTTATCTCTACTGACTGACTGCGGAAGCCTACCAGTTATACCAGGAACTAAGTAAATTGCTTGTGTTGACTCTAGTTCTGCCATGCCTAGAAGATCAATTCCAAAGTTTGATCGTATCTGCAGTGTTACTTTGTGTTAAGACGGACTCATATCATGGGAAGTTTCCTGATGTCTCGGAGTCAACCAAGGCGATGTTGTTCAGGTGGTGGAGGTACAGAGAAACAAGAACTAACAATGACTTGCCTCGTTCTGTCCTCTCAAAGCGTATTACAACAGCTGATGAGCGCTACGGATTTCAGCTTGGAGGAACCCCGAGAGCAACACCACTGAATGATTTTCGTTTTGTCACAAGCCGTCGTGTTTCGACTCGGACAGTACGTGGGGTCTGCGCAGCATAAGGTGGATGATGCAAAGAGACGAGTTTCCGTACAAAGCGCGGAACGAGTTCATTTCTTCGCTCGGAAGGGGAGGCCGCGTCAGTCCACTTCCGCCTGCCGCCCATTGCGCTGGGCACTTCCCCTCGAGCACTTGCTCACTGCTCCAGATGCTACTCCAACCAATCCTGCTCTCCCCACACTTGCCAGCCGTCTGCACATCTACCAGCCAGTTTATACTGCGTATACTCTAATAAGCTGGGTGACATGTAACTTTACTCCCAACGTACAGACCGAGGTCCGGCTTTGAAACCTAGACACTATGCAGTGCGGTTGAGATGGGCCCAACACAATGCCGAATGGACTCGTCAGATCGGTATCAAGTGCTATTCATCTATGAGACTCCCGTCTGCCTTCAACCACTCAATCGTTGGAGACATTTATGTAAGCAGCCACATCAGCCCGAACGTCTTACATATTCGTACAGCGAATGTACCCAGGTGGCAGTTCCCTGATGTTTTGGAATGTCATTAAGTGGAGTCACCCTATGGAACTTGTGGTCAAAGAAGGCAGTCATATTGGCAACTATAACGGCTTCATTTTGGTGAGGGATTCTTCTTAATAGGCGACAATTCTGGTACCCATCTTGGACATGTTGTGATTAGATTAGACTAATACTTATTCCATAGATCATAAATACGATATTTTACAATGATATGGAAAATATCAGTTTAGTAAATGGTGTTTCTACATGACACTCAATATTTTTATACATGATACTCAATAAGGATTTATTTATTTATTAGGGAAATTACTAAATTTTATCCAAAAATTCATCTAAAGTGTAGAAGGTTTGGCATTCAGAAATTACTTTAATATCTTTTTAAATAACAGATGGCTATCTGTCAGACTTTTGATGCTACTTGGTAAGTGACTGAAGACTCTTGTGTGCCTTTCTGTGCCAAAGATTTAACCTTGAATAGTGAATATCATTCTTTTTCCTAGTGTTGTAGCTATGCACACTGCTATTACTTTTGAATTAGGCACGATTGTTAATAACAAATTCCATATATATATATATATATATATATATATATATATATATATATATATATTGAGAAGCTACAGTGACGATCCCTGGATCCTTAAATAAATGTCTGCAGGATGATCTTGGGTGGGCTCCAGCAATTATTCTGATTACACGCTTTTGTGCAATGAATAGTTTGAATTGATCCAGTACATGATCCCATATGAAAGCAGTCAATGAAAATAGGCACAGTAAGCTAATTTACTTAAATGTATATCACCAAAATTTGCAATGACCCTGATAGTATCAGTAGCTGAACTCAAACGTTTCAGCAGACCTTCAATGTGTTTCTTCCAATTCAATGCCTCATCAATGCAAACACCTAAAATTTTTGAATGTTCTATCTTAGCTACAGATTTCTGTTCAAAGGCTAAATTTATTAATGGTGTCATGCTATTTACTGTACGTAACTGTTTATACTGGGTTTTATCAAAGTTTACTGAGAGTCCATTTGTAGAGAATTCAAATTCAAATGTTTGTAAATCTATCGGACCAAACTGCGTGGTCATCAGTCCGTAGCTTACAAACTACTTAAACCTAGGTAAACTAACCTAAGGACAAACACACACACACATTCCCCAGGGAGGACTCGAACCACCACGGCGAGCAACCGCGCGCTCCGCAGCGAGACGCTTTAGACCGCTCGGCTACTCCACCGCGCCTGTAGAGAATTACTTAATAATTTTCTAAAAGACATCATTTACAATTTCATCAGTTAATACCTATTTGTCAGGCCTGAAAGATATACTTGTATCATCAGCAAAAAGAACTACATTAGCATCTTCGTGAATATAGAATGGCAAGTCATTAATATATATCAAGAACAGCAAAGGACCCAAGACCAATCCTTGTGGGACACCCTTTTTGATAACTCCCCAATTAGACAAATTAATTGTTTCTTCTATATCATGTGAACTGCTTATTTCAACATCTTCACTCTTCCAGTTAAGTTTGACTGAAACCATTTCTGCATAGTCCCACTCATACCACAATACTTAAGCTTATCTAGAAGAATCCCATGATTTACATAATCAAAAGCCTTTGAGAGATCACAAAAAATCCTACGTGTGATTTCCGGTTTTTCAGAGCATTTAATATTTCATCAGTGAATGCGTTATTCTATGATAACGACATCGCAACATTAGAATGGTCAGCATGTTCTCCAGAAATGAACCCTATCGAACATACCTGGGGTGCATACTACATTGGAAAGGGCTGTCTTTGGACGAGACGACACACTAAGCAATCTTAGAGAACTACGCCCAACTGCCGTTGAGGAGTGGAACAACCTGGAACAGCAGTTCCTTGACTGTCTAGTGGACAGTATGCCACGAGGAATGCACCAGTCCAAGAAGGCGTGTTATAGCGTATGATGGATACTGGATTATAATCTCGAACAGAAACATAGATTATCTAAATTATTGTCTGGCAACTTGTCAATTTGTGTTTTCGTGAAAAATAAAGTGAATTAACAGTTGTTTTTGTATATCTCGATTCCATTTTTATTTGACGGGTCAAGAACGACTAGAATCATGGTGATGCAACACTATTGTTGATAGAGGTCGCAAGAGAAGTGGAATATTCCCAGCCCATGTAGTCCTATAAAGTTAGGCTGAGAACCGGCTTGGTAAAAAATGGACGAGCTCGCTGTGAGAGAAGGAGATAAAGCACCTTGGCGGCCATGCACGGTGTGTTCATCCGGCTGTGTCGGTGCGTGCGCGGATTTGCCCGCAAGTTACGTAAGAGCGGAGCCCGTAGGGAAGAGCTAGGCGGCCGTGGCGTCGGCGTCGGTTCGCGAACCGCGGCGTGTTGCCTGCGCCCAAGGACAGGCGGAAGCGCGCTCCGTGGCGTGGCAGGCGAGCCCAGCCGTGCCGTGCCGTGCCGTACCGCCGGGCCAAGGCTGAGAAACTGCCCCACAACCGAGGACGGAAGAAACCGACGCCTGCCACCTGGCCTTCCCACAGCGCAGGAGGAGGATCCACTATACGTACCGAGGTCGCTACACACGCAACTCATTTATACGGTTTACGATAATTACTCTATATTCTTCTCGCCAAAAGACAATTATACAACACCCGAGTGAAAAGCATATTCCAATAATTTACACTGCTCAAAATAGTTGGGGGATGACGTGAGATATACACAATTTACATATGGTAACGTATTTTATTCAGATGTTGCTTACAATTGTAAATTGTATGTTATTCAGTACGATATACTGTGTTTCTCGACTTCTGCAAGGCGTTTAATACAGTTCCCCACAAACGTTTGATGAACAAAGTAAGAGCATATGGTCTATCAGACCAATTGTGTGATTGGATTGAGGAATTCCTAGATAACAGAAAGCAGCAGGTCATTCTCAATGGAGAGAAGTCTTCCGAAGTAGGAGGTATGTCAGGTGTGCCACAGGGGAGTGTCGTGGGTCCGTTGCTGTTCACGATATATATAAATGACCTTGCGGGTAACATCGGAAGTTCACTGAGGCTTTTTGCGGATGATGATGTAGTATATAGAGAGGTTGTAACAATGGAAAATTGTATTGAGATGCAGGAGAATCTGCATCGAATTGACGCATGGTACAGGGAATGACAAAGCTCAATGTAGACAAGTGTAATGTGCTGCGAATAAACAGAAAGAAAGATCCTTTATCATTTAGCTACACTATAGCAGGTCAGCAACTGGAAGCAGTTAATTCCATAAATTATCTGGGAGTAGTCATTAGGAGGGATTTAAAATGGAACGACCATATAAAATCTATCGTCGGTAAAGCAGATGCCTGACTTAGATTCGTTGGGAGAATTCTAAGAAAATGCAGTCCGAAAACAATGGATGTAGGTTACAGTACACTTGTTCACCCACAGCTTGAATACTGCTCACCGATGTGGGATCCGTACCAGGTGGGATTGATAGAGGAAGTGGAGAAGATCCAACGGAGAGCAGCGCGCTTCGTTACAGGATCATGTGGTAATCTTGAAAGCGTTACGGAGATGATCGCTAAACTCCAGTGGAAGACTCTGCAGGAGAGACGCTCTGTTGCTCGGTACGGGCTTTTGTCGAAGTTGCAAAAACTTACCTTTATTGAGGAGTCTAGCAGTATATTGCTCTCTCCTACGTGTATCTCGCGAAGAGATCGTGAGGATAAAATCAGAGAGATTAGAGCCCACACAGAGGCATACCAACAATCCTTCTTTCCGTGAACATTACGTGACTGGAATAGGAGGGAAAATCGATAGTGGTACTCAAGGTACCCTCCGCCACACACCGTCGGGTGGCTTGCGGAGTTTGGTTGTGGATGTAAATGTAGATATTTTGCTGACACAACTCTTTCCTTGAGGTTTACATGGCGTTTACTAAAGCGAGGCACCACGGGGCTACCTTACCAGTGAAAAAGTCGTTCTCATTGCTCTCAAATATGGTGTGTGATCACCTGGGACGGACAGTATGCAGTTGCGTACATGCGTGGCGTGGTCAGTATGAGGTTATTATCAGGTCTTGAAGGATTTTTGGCCACTCTTCAATGACTGCAACATCCAGCTCTCCAACTGTTGTGGGAGGTGCTGAAATGCATCTGCTAAATTCACCCTTAACATGCTCAGTCCAGTGAACAAGCTGACACTCCATCAGTTAAATTCCTTCAACTTCAAGCATGTTGTTTACCAGTGCAGCTATGTGGGGACGAGCGTTATCGTCCACCAGAAGGAATCCATTTCCTATGGCACAGCGTAGAGCACAGCAAAAGATCGAGGGGTATCGTCGCTATATGTCTGAGCAGTCAAAGCGCCATTCTGAACGACATAGAGGTCCGTACGTCTGCCAATACTGACTCCTGCCCTCACCATTCGTGCACCACCATGATATGGTGACGTTTGCTGCACATAAGCAGGACTGTTGCGAGTTCCACGTTCATTCCAGATGAGGGAACACAAAATCTTGTCTCATCTGTGAAAAAAAAATCAACGCCATTCGTTACGACTCCAATCCTGATGTTTTTCCGCCCAGTTAACGGCACCTGAACGTGTCATGGAAAACGCGCGGCCTTTGGTAGTCATATGAAGGATATAATTTTTCATACATAAATGGGAGAAATTACTTATGTGTTTTTTAAGTACACATTACATTTTCAATAACTTTTGTACGTTCTATAGCACTTTAATATTCGTCCTTATTTCCAGGACATCATTCACATGTATATTCCGCAAGCCACCGCACTGTGTGTGGTGGAGAGTACTTTGTGTACATCTGTCTGTCAGTCACGTATCGCTCGCGGAGTAAACCTTTGGAGGTAATCCCCCGTGTTCATTCTATCTCTCTAGATACCTTCTCATACTTTCGCGAGATATACGTAAGATGAAGCAATTTGTAGGTGGACTCTTCTAGAAACGTATACTCTCGGAAATTCGACAGCAGTACATTCCGTCATGCAGAACACCTCTCCTACAGTATATTCCATTGAAGACGGCCTATCATCTCCTTAAACCTTTCGCGCTTGCCAATTGAACCTGTGGATCTTCTCCATCTCCTCTATCAAAGCTATATGGGCCAAATCCCACACTGACGGGAAATATTCAAGCATTTGTCGAGAGTGAGTTTTGTAAGCTACCTACTTTGATTACACTTCCTGAGGGTTCTTTCAGTGAACCTCAGCCTGGCCTCTGACTTTGTGGTCGCTACAATTCGTATCGTTTCTTATGAATACTGCAGATATTTTACGGCAGTAACACCCTCCAGGTATTTTTATGCAGTTTTAGTCATACACTGAAGGCTCTTTCTTTCTATGTATTCACCTAACGTTACATTGTTTACGGTATATTGAGGATGAATAGCCATACAGATCATACAGCTTTTCGATACAATTTTCCAACGTTGTAAAATCTTCGTATACTGCATGATCATCCGAATAATCATTTATATGTTGACTTCTAACAAAAGACGGTCTTTACTGCAAATGTTACATTCATTGACGAGTTCTACCTTTTGGGGGAAATCATCAGAAATCAAAATCTTATATGAAAGCAATATTTAAGATTTCTGATGATGCCGCAAAAATACGAAACGCGTCAATACATATAACATTTGTAATCATACATACACACATAAAAAACGGTGCATCACCACGATTCTAGGAGCTCATGTTCTTTTACATACGATTGGAACAGAGATATATATAAACATCATTACAGTTCTCCTTATTGCTCGTGAAAACAGAAACTGACAGGTTGTACGGCCATAAACTGAACATCCTGAATGTGTTTCAGATTGCAACATACACCAGTACCCAAATACCTAGTTACACGTACTGATGCATTCCTGTATTCGTCGTGGCATACTGTCCACTAGATCATCAAGGAACTGTTGGTAACAGATTGTCCCATTCCTCAACGGCGATTCGTCTTAGATCTTTCAGATTTGTTGGTGGTCGTCTCGTCCAAAAACAGCCAATGTATACCAGGCATGTTCGATACGATTCGTGTCTGGAGAACAAGCTGGCCATTCTAATGTTGCGATGTCATGTAGGAAAACGCATTCACAAAACGTGCACGGTGAGCGCGAAGATTGTCCATTAAGACGAATGCTTCCGTTATGCTTGCACTATAATCGCAGGTTGTCATTCCTGAACAGTGTAGTCGTTTAACGGCCTTCTACAACCACCAAATAATGCAATCCCAGAACATCAGGGAACCACCACCTTGCTGCACTTGTTGGACGTTCAGGCTGACAACGCCGCCACCAAAAACGTCTCCGACGATTGACTGGTTGAAGGTAGATGCGACTTTCATCTGTGAACAGCATTTGATTTCATTCAGCATGGTGTTCGACTATCACTGCCATCAGGGCGTGTGTGGAGGAGAATTTGCGTAGGTGCTACAAAGATCGTAGCATCTGTATCTACTCAGACAGCCAGGCAGCCCTGAGATCACTGGCAGCTCCTGCAACAAGGTCTAATATTGTTGCAGAATATCACAGGGTTCTGGTGGAGCTAGGGGAAAGCAATAGAGTAAACCTATTGTGGATCCCTAGCCAAGTGGGGATCAGTGGCAACGAACATGCCGACAGATTAGCCAGGATGGGGGCAGAGACTCCATTTATTGGACCGGAACCTGTCCTGACAATCACCAAGGCAATGATCAAATTGGAGCTACATAACTGGCTCAGAAGACAGCACATAGAATATTGGACCAAAGTCTATCAACAAAAACATGGCAAGGTAATGATGCCAAAGCCATGTTTTAAAAGAAGCTCTGCAATCCTGGGTCTGAACAGGAGAGAGATTAGACTCATGGTTGGATTGCTGACAGTCCATGGGAATTTCAAAAAACACCTACATACAATGGGAATAACAGAAGAGGACCCTAAATGTAGGATCTGTGATGACGGTGATGAAACTGCATCTCATCTAATCTTCGAATGCATTGCATTGGAGAGTAAAAGGCACAGAACATTTGGGACAACCAGACCCGAAGAAATTTTGTCTAATAAAGAACTGGTAAAGGGACTCCTTGCACTGTTCAAGGGCATTGGTTGACTTTACTAGATATACAGGGAGGGATACCGCACAATAAACTTAAGTTTCGGTGCGTGCAGTGGCGGGTTGGACCAAGACTGTTTTGGCTTCCCTGAAAAAATCAAATCAAATCAATGGTGTTCGGCTCATCTATACCACGTTGCAAGGTGGACCTCGCCATAGACGTCTGGGGTGAAGTTCCATGTTATGCAGCCTAGTACGTACCGTCCAGTGGCTGCACGAAAATCTGTAATCAGCATGGTGGCGTTCCTCTTAGGGTTCCTCCGAGCTGAAATTCGTAACTAGCGGTCAGCAGCTTCTGTAACACCCTTTGGGGTTAGAGCGGGGCAAGTCAACGATGCCGGCCGCGGTGGCCGAGGTGACTGAGGCGCTCCAGTCACGGTCAGCACGGCCACTACGGTCGGGGGTTCGAATCCCCACTCGGGCATGGATATTTGTGCCGTCTTAGTTCGTAAGTAGTTCATAAGTAGTTTGTAAGTTTAGGGACTGATGACCCCGTAGTTAAGTCCCATAAGCTTAACAAACATTTGAACATTTTGAACAAGTCAACGACAGTTCTTGTATCTCTGTATCGCCTCTACATCAGAACAACATCGCTTTGATCAACTCTAAGTCATCTGAAAACTTCGGTTGATGAGAGTTCAAATGTTCAAATGTTTGTAATTCTATCGGACCAAACTGCGTGGTCATCAGTCCGTAGCTTACAAACTACTTAAACCTAACCTAACCTAAGGACAGCACACACACCCATGCCCCAGGGAGGACTCGAACCTCCACGGCAAGCAACCGCGCGCTCCGCAGCGAGACGCTTTAGACCGCTCGGCTACTCCACCGCGGCTTGATGAGAGTCCCTACTGACACAAAGTAATAACGGGAATACGCACAAACGTCGAAACTGACCTCCTAGGCATGGCAGTACTACATAACACAAGTATTGCCCTTATTTCCTGGTGTTATGACTGGAGTAATCGGCCGTCTTATGTGGTTGTTTACATCTTTGTGTGGGTTGAGCGATAGGTATGGACGATCTATATTGTTCTAGAAAAGGTCATTAGGGAATGGGAACCACACGTAAAAGGCATCCAAATTGGATCAAAAAAGAGAACTGAAATAAAGCAATGCCTTGTTTTTGCTGACTGCAATTATCACCAATAGCAGCACAGAAGCGATTCACGCAGTGGAAACACTACATGAAATTTCACAAAAAACCGGACTACAGATATCTTACGGAAAAAAATATGTGGAAAGACATAAAAAAAGTCCTTTTTATTCACGAAATATGGTAAAATTGTACAAGTCTGTCATTTTAAATACCTTGGAGAAACTATACAGTCCTCAGGATTAAACCGAACCGCCAATGAACAAAGAATCAACAAGCAAGAAATATATATTAAAACGATTGTTCCCCTTTAGGAAGCATTGAACTTCGGATATTTTTCTTCTTTGCCTCCCAAGAACTCTTCATCCTCTCAGAATGCTCCTTTTTACGTTCCTCTGTCCATTTTTTACCAGGCTGGCACGGCGTTTCTGACGTGGAAGCATTACAACAAGAAGTGCATTTCCATAGACGCAAAATTAAGGCACTATAGAACAGTGATTCTTCCAGAAGCAATCTTTGCTGCTGAAGCAATAGTGAATGATGGTAATTCAAAAATTAGGGAAATAGAAAAGCAGGAAGGAAAAATTCTCAGGAAGATTTACGGTGCAATCAACGAAAACGACATTTGGATGAAGAGACCACAAGACGAACTTTATAGCAAGATCAACAAAGTAACAGATGAAATCAGAAATCGCCGAGCCAAATTTTATACGCACATTTACAGGACGTAAGACTCCAGAAAATCAAAGAAACTAAATATTATAACGAAGAGTAAATGCGTCACAGAATGGATGAAAGAAGTCCAGAGGAATCTACAGCAGATTAACATAAAAAATTTCGTAGATCGTACTGAGTGTTGGAATAAAATTTCAAGTGTGAAGTTCGAGAAAAGAACGCCGTGCCAGCCTGGTAAAAATGGACAGAGGAACGTAAGAAGGAGCGTCCTGAGAGGATGAAGAGTTCTTGGGATGCAAAGAAGAAAAATATCCGAAGATGAAATCATGAGTTCAAGTTCAATGCTTCCTAAAGAGGAACAATCGTTTGAATATATATTTCTTGCTTCAAAATTTTTTTAATAGCAACATATTTATAAAAAGCCTTCATCACCTATTTCACCCCCTTAGGGATGGAAATATCGAAAAATCGCTGATGTCTAGAGTGTAATATAAACAACGTCTACAGATAGTCCTATCAAGTTTCTGTCGTCTGTAGATTCACTTTTCAGCGCCGTTTTCTGTCTTTTGGAAACTGGTCGAGAACGCGAAAATTCTTTCTTACGCTTTGGCATCTTTCTTCGTAGTTTCACTTTTCAAACTGCAATATGCTCTTATTTTTCTTTATTCGTAAGCTTGTTGCAGAAAAAACAACTGAAGAATGTGCATCACGTAACCTCCTCGGCATCACGTTACGCTGTATGTAAGCTCTTTGCTATTATAGTGTCAAATGTCATCGCTGGTCTTCTTTATATAAGCTGACGACTTTCAAATTTTGTACCTTCCACCGACTTATAGCTATCGACACGGAACTGCTATTGTATACAACGGGAGACTTTGTACTACAACAACACAGAGAGATCATTCGTTACCGTTGTGTAGTTTTTGCTGGAGAGCAAAATATTGACACGCACACGTAGAAATTTATATAAGTTGATAACTTCAACCCCCATATCTTCCACACCCTTATCGTTATCAACCCTCTACCACCATAGTGTACAATGGCAGACTGACACCTACTACCACATACGAACGCTATTCGTTTGCGATGTGTAGTTTTTGCTGCAGAGTGAAATATAGGCACAAATACCACAATTTTTATACATATTAAGATATATATTGCGATAAGTGACGGTACTATTTTTGTGTCTCGTTTCCGCCGGTTGTCCTGGGTGTCGGTGGCCGAGTAGAGAGAGACCGACACAGGGAAATAGGATACGCACGCGTGTGCAGGTACGGAGTCTGAGATGATAAGCTGGTGGGACAGCAGAAACTAGAAACACTAAGCTAGATTAGATCAAGATATATATTTCGTCCACTCCCATGAACCACAGACATTGCCGAGGTGGGGTGGCTTGCGTACCTCAACGATACAGATAGCCGTGCCGTAGGTGCAACCACAGCGGAGGGGTATCTGTGGAGAGGCCAGACAAACGTGTGGTACCTGAAGAGGGGCAGCAGCCTTTTCAGTAGTTACAGGGGCAACAGTCTGGATGATTGACTGCTCTGACCTTGTAATATCAGCTAATGTGGCTTTGCCACACAGCTACTGCGAACGGCTGAAAGCAAGGGGAAACTACAGCCGTTACCTTTCCCGAGGACATGCAGCTCTACTGTATGAACATATGATGACGGCATCCTCTCGGGTAAAATATTCCGGAGGTAAAATGGTCCCCCATTCAGATCTCCGGGCGGGGACTACTCAGGAGGATGAGATCATCAGGAAAATACTGGCATTCTACGGGTCGGAGCGTGGAATGTTAGATCCCTTAATCGAGTAGGAAAATTAGAAAATTTAAAAAGGGAAATGGATAGGTTGGGGTTAGTGAAGTTCGGTGGCAGGATGAACAGGATTTCTGGTCAGGTGAGTACAGGATTATAAATAGAAAATCAATTGGGGGTATCACAGGCGTAGGATTGATAATGAATAAGAAAATAGGAATGCGGGTAAACTACTATGACCAGCACAGTGATCGCATTATCATTGTCAAGATAGATACGAAGCCAACATCGACAACAGTAGTACAGGTTTACATGCCAACTAGCTCTGCCGATGATGAGGAAATCGAAGAAATATATGAGGAGCTAAAGGAAATTATTCAGACAATTAAGGGAGAGGAAAACTTAATTGTTATGGGAGACTGGAATTCAGTAGTAGGACAAGGAAGGGAAGGGAAGATAGTAGGTGAATATGGTCTGGGCAAAAGGAATGAAAGAGGAAGCCGCCTGGTAGAATTTTGCACGGAACATAATTTAGTTATAACGAACACCTGGTTCAAGAATCACAAAAGAAGGTTGTATACGTGGAAGAGACCAGGAGACACCGGGAGATACCAGATAGATTTTATAATGGTAAGACATAGATTTCGCAACCAGGTTTTACAGTGTAAGACATACCCAGGGGCAGATATAGACTCTGACCATAACTTGTTGGTTATGAACTGTAAGCTGAAATCAAAGAAACTACAAAAATGCAGGAAAATAAGGAGATGGGATCTGGATAAATTGAAGGAACCTGAGGTTCTTAATAATTTTAGAGGGAGCTTTAGGCAACAATTGACAGAAACAAGAAAAAAAAACAGTAGAAGAGGAATGGGTAAAATTGAGAGATGAAATAGTGAAAGTAGCAGAGGACAAAATAGGTAGGAAGGCAAGACCTACAAAAAATCCTTGGATATCACAGGAGATACGAAATTTAATCGATGAAAGGAGAAAATATAAAAATGCAGTAAATGAAACAGGCAAAATGAAGTACAGACGACTAAGAAATGAGATTGACAGGAAGTGCAAAATGGCTAAGCAGGAGTGGCTAGAAGGCAAATGCAAGGATCTAGAAGAATGTATAAATAGGGGAAAAATAGATACAGCCTACAGGAAAATAAAAGAAACATTTGGAGATAAGAAAAACAGCTCTATGAATATCAAGGACACGGATGGAAAACCAGTTCTCAGCAAAGAAGGAAAGCTGAAAGGTGGAAAGAGTATATAGAGGGGCTCTACAAAGGAAATGAACTTCGAGACAATATTGTAGGAAGGGAAGAGGATGTAGATGAAGATGAAATAGGAGATACTGTACTGAGAGAAGAATTTGACAGAGCCCTGAAAGACCTAAGTCGAAACAAGGCCCCTGGAGTAGATGATATTCCCTCAGAGCTACTGAAGTCTCTGGGAGAACCAGCCATGACAAACCTGTTTCACCTGGTGTGTAAGATGTATGAGACAGGCGAAGTACCCTCAGACTTTAAGAAAAATGTTATAATCCCCATTCCAAAAAAAGCAGGTGCAGACAGGTGTGAAAACTACAGAACCATCAGTTTAATAAGTCATGGTTGCAAAATATTAACACGAATTATATACAGAAGGATGGAAAAACTGGTAGAAGCCGACCTCGGGGAAGATCAGTTTGGGTTCAGGAGAAATGTAGGAACACGGGAGGCAATACTCACTTTACGGCTTATCCTAGAAGATAGATTAAGAAAAGGCAAACCTACATTTCTAGCTTTTGTAGATTTGGAGAAGGCTTTTGACAATGTTGATTGGAATAAACTCTTTCAAGTTCTGAAGCAAGCAGGAGTAAAATATAGGGAGCGTAAGGTTATTTACAACTTGTACAAAAACCAGACAGCGATTGTCAGAGTTGAAGTGCATGAAAGGGATGCAGTGGTTGGAAAGGGAGTAAGACAGGGTTGCAGCCTTTCTTTAGTGTTATTCAATTTGTACATTGAACAAGTTATAAAGGAAAGCAAGGAGAAATTTGGTGAGGGAATTAAAGTTCAGGGGGAAGAATTAAAAACATTGCGTTTTGCCGACGACATAGTAATTCTGTCAAATACAGCAAAGGACCTGGAAGAGCAATTGAACGGAATGGACAGTGTGCTGAAAGGTGCATATAAGATGAACATTAACAAGAGCAAAACTAGGGTAATGGAGTGCAGTGTAAGAAAATCAGGTGATGCTGAAGGAATTAGATTGGGAAACGAAGCAATAAAGGAGGTAGATGAGTTTTGTTACTTGGGTAGTAAAATAACAAATGATGGTCGCAGTACAGAGGATATAAAATGCAGAATGGCAATGGGTAGAAAAGCGTTTTTGAAAAAGAGAAATTTGTTAACATCGAATATTGATTTAAGCCTAAGGAAGTCCTTTCTGAGGGCATTTGTATGGAGTGTTGCCTTGTATGGGAGTGCGACATGGACGATAAACAGTGCGGACAGGAAGAGGATTGAGGCTTTTGAAATGTGGTGCTACAGAAGAATGCTGAAGATTAGGTGGGTGGATCGCGTAACTAATGAGGAGGTACTGATCAGAATTGGGGAGAAAAGAAATTTCTGGCATACCTTGACTAAATGAAGGGATAGATTAGTGGGACACATTCTTAGACACCAAGGAATTGTGAATTTAGCATTAGAGGGAAGTGTGTGGGGTAAAAATCGCAGAGGAAGACCAAGAGATGGATACAGTAAGCAGATTCAGACAGATGTAGGTTGCCGTTCTTATGTGGAGATGAAGAGGCTTGCTCAGGATAGGGTATTGTGGAGAGCTGCATCAAACCAGTCTCCGGACTGAAGACCACAACATATATTTCGTAGAGATAGTACAATACTTATCTTTGTTAACTGAAGACTAGTGGAATGCAGATACATAGTTTAACTAGATAGAGGCCTGCCTGCTGATGAGAGTCTTAACTGGTGCCTATCCTATTGCCAAGTGTCGGTCTCTCTCTACTCGTCCACCAACACTTAGGACACCGGCGGGAACGAGACACGAAAGTGGCGACGAGGATGGGATCGAGACTTTCCTAGTGCTGTCTGATTCCCAAGTGACCGATACAGTTCGATGGTGGCCACGAGAGGAGTTGCAGCAGAGGGTGTCCGTGGCTGACGTAAAAACGCCGCGCTGTGCTTGCATGGCGGCGCGCGGTGAAAGTACGTGGCGCGCACTTCAGACTTGTGGGACACCACAACTATAATACTCCCTTGGTGTACACCAGAAAATACTTTCACATTAGAAGAGGTCTTCCCGCTGAAAATTACACCAGAGCATCAGAGGTGAAACAATGAAAGTCCTTTTATTCGTTGCCGTCATATGTATAAGAGGACTTTCATATATCTGTGAGGCGACTCTAAAGCTCATCATCAAGCTCAAATAAACACCTGGGCAGAATCTGTTGTAGAATATGCTCTCATCTGCACCTAAGAGAAAGGTGAGGGGATGGTCATGAAAATACACGGGCATAAATGGGATACATCGAAACGGAGGGGAAATAACTACGAATGATCAGTCATTTGAAGTTTTTCAATAATGTTATTTCCGATAGTGGTTCTATAAAGAAAGGAATCACGCTCATAATGCAAACAGGAAGTGGTCAATGGCAATAAAACGGTGATCTAATTCGAACGAAATGGTGCACAAGCTGGAACCTCAACAACACCTTGGTACATTCCAACAGCACACTGAGAGAGATTAACCAAGGGAAAGTCTGACAAGTAGACCACATGGATCTCGGGTTTTTGTCATTTATATTTACGATGAGCGAAGTTTGGAACTCAAACAGCAATCAGGCAAAGCCATTTGATGTATTTACTTTGACCTATTCATAGGACCTTTAATTACATATTCCGACAGTCACCGTGTCTGGTCGATATCGTTGTAAATTAATAATCAAGGGATCTACATCTACATCTACATGGGATACTCTGCAAATCACATATAAGTGCCTGGCAGATGGTTCATCGAACCACCTTTATATTATTTATCTCCCATTCCATTCTCGAATAGCGCGCGGGAAGAAAGAATACCCGAATCTCTCCGTTCGAGCTATGATTTCTCGTATTTTATTCTGATGATCTTTTCTACCTATGTAAGTGGGAGTCAACAATATATTTTCTCATTCGTAGGAGAATGTTGGCGATTGGAGTTTCATAAGTAGCCCACGCCGCAGCGATAAACGCCGTTGTTGCAATTATTTCCATCCCAGATCCTGTATCATTTTCGCGACGCAGTCTCCCCTGTATCGTGACAATACAAAAAGAGCTGCCTTTCTGTGGACTCTTTCGATGCCCTCCGTCAAACCCGCCTGGGTAGCAATACTCCAAAAAAGGACGGACAAGCGTAGTGTATGTAGTTTCTTTAAGTACTTCTGTTGCAATTTTAAGGATTCTGCCAGTAAAACGCAGTCTCTGGTTCGCCTTTTCCACGACATTATCTACGTGTTCTTTCCAGATTAAGTCTGAAGTAATAGTAATTCCCAGGTATTATGTGGAGTTTACGGCCTTTACTTTTGATTGATTTATCTTGTAAACAAAGTTTAACGGATTTCTTTTCCTACTCATGTGGACGACTTCACACTTCTCATTATTTAGAGTCTATTGCCACTTTGTACACCATAGTGATATCTAATTCAGAGCGTTCTGCAGTTGGTTTTGATCTTCAGATGATTCATGGGGTCGGAGTAAAAATATCGTCATTTGTTTCTTAATTTTTCGTTTTGTTCGAATAACTACACCATTTAAATATAAATATACTACGTTGAGCTCATCAATAGCTCCTAATTCCAGTTGCAATTCGCATTCACATGTTGATGTTAAAACCACGACACTGGCAACTACATCGAAAATGGGCACGTGACCATCGTCATTGGACGTTGGCTTAGTGGCAGTGAGATTGCATGGTCTGATGAATTCCGCCGATACATTCTTCATCATGCCAATGAGGCGGTACGAATCCGTCGTCCTCCCGGGGAGCAGCTCGTTGACATGTATATTACAAGCTGGCGACGGCTCAATTATGGCTCATTCCACGTCAAGTGTCCCAGCTTAGACGAATCTCCCAGCTCGACCACCTTCAATTTGGATGAAATTTGTACAGTATGAACCTTGGGCCAGACATGAATGTATGCAAAGTTTCAGGCTCACCTGTAAGTCGGTTCACGTACTACAGCCATATTTGTCAAAACTACTTTTACCGGCATCGAAAAGTCGCGAAGAAATCTTCAAGTTTAATATTACACTGTTCCTAATGTAACAGAGCAAGACCCTTGGTTTTTGGTATAGTGGTACAACTTTTTGTGCTCTACACACAAATGATGTAGATAGAGTTGAGAAAGCAATGCATTTTGCATAATCTCTGTTAAGAGTGGGCAACGTAGTTTAAGAAGGCATAAGTAGTGGAGAAACTGCGCTACAGACCTGGTCATTTGACAAACTATTGTCTGTCTGCGTGTTGACTATATCACCAATTTGGACCTGGCTTGTGTGTTTAATTACTGTGCTACGATCCTGTGAATACACTAAAAACCATGAATGTGTTAAAATATACCCGTGTTCAAAGTCATGTATTTCAAAACAGACACCTACCACATTATTTTCATTGACATCATTCAGCAGAGGACATTTCATTCTACAGAAAAACGGATTTTCATTTTGGTGTATCTTTGGGTAAGGTGCAAAAATGTCGCCTAAAAATTTCAAATCTTTGTAGGAGTAAAGCTCCATGATAAGCATTTTCAATAGAGTGTAAACTACAACGTCTAGTAAGTAATTCTTGTTCTTCTAAGGTAAGTTCCTTTACAGCTTTTAGTCCTTTTGTAGCACTGTATGTCATTAAATGGCATGGGGAATCAGTATTTTTCACTGCTCAATGAGTGATTGCCTCCGACATAACACAGTTGCAGTGCACGTGTTTTTAACGTACTTAATCAACTCGCTGAAGTGCAGTTTTAAAGAAACTGAGCATATTCATTATTTTAGCGACGGTTTTGTTGCACAGTACAGACGTTTTAAGAGCAAGTGCATTGCATTGAATTTATTTACATTAAAAAGAAGTTATTGAATATGCAAAAATTGATCAGGAATAACGTTTTGAGGATGGATGTACAGTGTCTGGTACAAGAGATCATCACAATTTTTGTGCCAATTTATGAAAACCGATTTCAGATTCATAGAGTATCAAATTATTCATTGTCTTTTATAGAAAATGTTAACCGATATGGTAAAGTTGCTACTAAACATGTTGCCATTACTGAACTACAACCTGGCCAGTATGTCGCTTGCATTTATGATGGAAAATGGTGTACAGGACATATCTGTGAAGTTTCATATGAAGAAAAAGATTCCTTGATTAATTTCATGCATCCTCATGAAGCTGCGCAATCATTTCATTGGCTTGCTGGAAGAGACATTAGTTGGATCCCAGAACAATAGATGATCGCAGAAATAATAGTTCCAGCTGCTTCAATGATAGGTCGGCAGTCTAGTTTGCCAGAAGCAATAATTTTGAACATCAGAAACAAATTTAAAGCATTTACCAACTGAGGAATTCTGTATTATGGCTGGAAATCACAAAGAGATCCAAACATTGCTTTGGAACCTTATGGATACCCACATTCAGGCTTAAACACTGCTACATACTCATATTTCGGCTTGGGAATCTGCTGGACTCCGACTTTCAGGCTTGGGAATCTCCAGTAAAGAAACTCACACGTAGCTGCCCTTGCATGGCTATCGGGCATGGTCCCTAGGCTATGGGGCTACGAGTCACTGAGTCTGGTAGTGACATAGCCACCATAAACCAACGCAAGATTTTTTCTCGAATTACAAAAAAAAGTCAATAGTTTAGGCGAAATATTTGCACCTTACTCAAATAGACACCAAAATTAAAATACGTTTTTTAATAGAATGAAATGTACTCTGTTGAATGGCGTCAATGAAAATAATGTGGTAGGTGTCCATTTTGAGGTACATGACTTTGAACATGGGTATATTTTGACACATTCATGGTTTTTAGTGTATTCACAGGATCGTAGCACAATAATTAAACACACAAGCCAGATCCAAATTGGTTATATAGTAAACACCCAGACAGACAACAGTTTGCCAAAAGACCAGGTCTGTAGCGCAGTTTTTCCACTACGTATGCCTCGTTAAACTATGGGGCAAATTTCTAGCAACATGATTTGTTGCCCACTTTGAACTGAGATTATACCAAATGCAATGCTTTCTCAACTCTATCTGCATCATTTGTGTGTAGTGCACAAAAATTTGTACCACTATACCAAGAACCAAGAGTCTTGCTCTTTTACATTATGAACCGTGGATTTCTTCGCGACCTTTCGGCGCCGGTATAAGTGGTCTTGGACACTCTGCCAGGCACTTAAATGTGATTTGCAGAGTATCCCATGTAGATGTAGATCCTTATGCTCTGTGGAACACTTACGTGGGTACTAATGAATCCATTGGATCTGGTGCAGCCGCGCGGTAATGGCCGTACTGTCTAAGGCGTCTTGCTATGGATTACGCGGTTGCTCCCCGTCGGAGGCTCGAGTACTCCCTCGTGCATGGATGTGTGTATGCGTTGTTCTGAACACAGGTTAGTTTAAGTAATTTGTGAGTCTATTGACTGAAGACCTCAGCCGTTTGGTCCCTTACCTTGAAACGTGTCCATAAAAAATATTTTTGTAAGAAAATGTCTAATATTGTGCCTCCTGTTTTGTGTCGAGTAACTTGCTTGCAAGAAAATGTATAATATCACTTCTTCTGTGTGTATCGATATGTGTACTTAACTCTGTGAAGTTTCATCTTTGGCAAAGATCATGTATTGCATAGCATTGCAGCTAAGAGAGAGTAGCACTTGTGGTTCAGCTCGCTTAGAGAGCGGTTGAGTTGTGTGTATGGCTCCGATGTAGAGCAGAGGCTGCTGTGCCAGCAAGTCGATTTGATTGTATTTGGAATATATATTGTATTGTATTGTAACATCGCTGGAATGAAGGTAATTGCATTTGATGTCATTAGGAAGAAGTTGTATTATGTAGGTAATGTAATGCTGATTATTAATAATAAGTAACAAAGTTGACCTTTCTTTCCTGTTTCATTTACGTAGTTAGAAGATTAACGTACTTCCTTCATTTGATAATTAGCTATTAGTGGATTTAAAGTGCAGTATTGATTTTGATAATATTGTTGAACAGATTTCGTTATTGGTGCCATAGTAAATGATAGTTAATTGACTATGATACTAAATTTCAATAATCAGAAACTGATCTGCATAAAATTCTCACAGTCAAACATTAAGAAAGTGGTTTGCGGTTTTTTAATATCTTTCTCGCAGTCAAAATTCTTGAGTATAGTCAGTGTCTGTTTCAAATGGTGACTTGCCACAGTTGTTTTGTGTTTAAAATATCCGTTGCGCACATAATCAGTTTAATGCATTGTTTCTTATTTAATAGTATATACATCAATATCAGGGCCATAATTAAACAAAATTGCTGTGTTAATGAACAATTTGTTGTCTGATTTAACGATAGGTTCAACATCCACAACATACACACAGCTTTTAACCTTCACATTTACACGTCTGAGCTCATTCAAAGCACAAACACAGCCAAGAAGTATCGTACACGTACACCCTTTCATGACGAACATGTTTGCCAGTGGTAGTGGCATTTTGAAAAAGATAATGTGATGCCACAAGACCAGGAGTGTGATGGAATGGTTCGAAGAACACATCGGAAAGTAGCAATTGACGTGCTGGCCACCCAGCTTACGAGATCTTAACGTGATGGGAGACAATTAGAATGTGTTTGAACGAGACGTCAGAGCTCATCACCCGCTCCCCGGAATATAAGTGAAGTAAGAGACTTACGTGAGCAGGTCTGATTTCTTCCATGCCAAGGCACTTCGCCTCTGTTACCCGTGATCATTCAGAATCTTAGGTGGATGGTAACAGTGTTCTCGCTCATCAGTGTAGATGTGCAGATGGTTTGTGTGATAGTGTGGTGTGTGGTGGCGGTGGTGTACAGGAGGCAGGAGTGGTTTTGAAGAGCTGAGTCACGCGCGAGCGTCGGCAGCAGAGCGTCACCGCGCGTCTGATGCTATCTGGCCGCGTGGGGGCCACCGCTGAAGCGAGCCGGCCGTGTTTGTAGCGGGACAGAGCGCTACCAACATGGTACCCCGTGACGTCATCAAGGGTAGCGATGGGAAAAACCTACCGGTTAAAACCGATAGCGGTATTTTAGTTTTGAATAACCGGTTTTTTACGGTATTTACTTGGTGTCGGTTGTAACCGGTTTTTTTAGTTATTGCCAAGAACCGGGTAAAATACCGGTAAGACTACTTCCTGTAGTAGTGGTTCAAAATGTGTTTTTTGTAAATAATTTAAAAAAAATTAAAACTAGTAGACCCTAATATTTAGGGATATTCCTAAAATTTCCACGGTTGTGAAATATTAGGTCATCGGAGTAACTAAAAAAAGCGATCAGTGATAATTTAAGAACAATCCCGGCAGTCAGAAACGCGCAGCAAGCGCGTGGCATAAGAACTGGTGCAGCGATGCACCTGTTGCCTTGTGGCGTGGCCTATTAGACGACGCGCGTGCATCGGCAGTGAACGAGACTTGCCCCCGTCTGGCTATGCGGCAGTTCCTTGCTGTCGTCGCCAGACATCGGTTGTGTCTTAAATGGCACCATCCCGAATGTGGAAGTACTTCACGAAGTACGGTAGCAGTGAGGTACAATGCTCCATTTGCTTTAAAAAGCTGAAAGCCGCGGTGGAGTAGCCGAGCGGTCGAAAGCATCAAGCTCGCCGTGGAGGTTCAAGTCCTCCCTGGGACATGGGAGTGTGTGTTTGTCCTTAGGTTAGTTTACCTAGGTTTAAGTAGTTTGTAAGCTACGGACTGATGACCACGCAGTTTGGTCCGATAGATTTACAAACATTTGAATTTGAAAAGCTGAAAATGGGTGGAGGTATTACAAACATGCTGTGTCATTTAAGGAGAAAGCGTCCAAAATGTTCCTTGGAAGAGAAGGTCAATTCGAGCCATATACCTATTATGTAAGCTTGCAATAATAACTTTTAATGTATTATCTTATTGTTATGCTAACAAGTTTTATTAATGTGATTCCTTGAAAGCGAGGTGCTTTTTAAATAACCAATATGGGTTTAGGTAACATTGATCATGTGGTGCCTCGCGATGTAGCCGTGCGGTCTGAGGCTCCATGTTACGGACTGCGCGACTGCTCCAGTCGGAGGTTCGAGTCCACTCCTCCCTCGGTCATCGGTGTGTACGTTGTCCTTAGCGTAAATTAGTTTAAGTTAGAGTAAGTAGTTTTTAAGTCTAGAGACTGATGACCTAAGCAGTTAGGTCTCGTAAGAACTCACACCCATTTGAACATTCTTTGATCATGTGGTACACAGCTTTCCTAGTTCAATTTGCGTAAATTTACACTGACAACAATCATACTGTTAGTCGGATCTGTGACTATTTTTCGAAATACATCTGCAGCACTGATTGAAGTTCATTTACTGACTGTAACTTATACATATACTGTGTATATAACGAGATATTCGTATGCGCTGGTTCACAAGTCCAACTTACGGAGTGGTTGGCTCAATATTCGCAACTGCCGGATGGAAATACTAGGCCAGTAAATATGTATGCTTCGTATATGGTCTTCTACGGCCTCCTGGATAGGCTACACACACAAGAAGGCGTAGTATTGAGAGGGGATCTTGCAAAATATGGAAAGACTAGTGATTTGTCGTATAACGTAAATTTACCTACATTTTAACTAAATTTCGTAACTTTCGGTATCGGCCGAAACTAGAAGAACCGAAATTTCGATAACGGTTTCTGTTTCGGCCGCAAATTATGTTTCGGTCGAACTCTACTGGAAATAATTGCATTAAAAAACCGAAAACCGGTTATTTAAAAAACCGGTTATCTTGAGCAGTTTTTATAGTGCGGTTAAACTGTAGATGAAAAGAACCGGTATAACCGAAAACCGGTTGTTTCAGCAATAACCGCCATCCCTAATCAAGGGTAGGCCTACCAGAACACGTTTCAAGAGGGCTTTGGACGACTTTCAATGAAGAAATTCAAATGCTAATCTGATTAAGCGTCAGCAGTACAGTTTACTAGTGAAATAAGAAAATTGGTACCAGACAAGGACTCAGACCCTGACCTTACGTTTTTTTTTTTTTTTTTTTTTTTTTTTCTGTTGATCGCCTCAACCATTAGGCTATCCATGCCTGCCTCCCACACCGACCATAACCTCCACATGCCACACACACTCTACCTTTATCACATGGCGCTAACACAGGTCTGTGATTTCCGCATAGGGCGAAACTCTAACCCAAGTTTGAAACAGAATATGCACTACCCGAGATTTAATAATTTAGCCTAAGCAATGTCCTTTACACATGCATAGATATCGTGAAGACATTGTACTGGTTAAATCGCAAAAACACGAACACTATAAATTCTAATAAAATAATGCCTCTCTCTGTGCGAAAATCACAGTCTCTGTGAAGACACTATTGTGCAATATTGGACTATGTGTGGCATATGGAAATTTGAATCGTTTCGGGAGGCATGGATGAATAGCCTAATGGTTACGGCAAGTGCTCGCAAAAAAACATAAAATTCGTGTTGTCTAATACAAGTTTTCGAATATTTTTAACAGCTGATGCTTTATCACATTCAGAATAGTGAATACTTTTTTATACTGTGGGTTTCTGTAGTTGCACCAGTCAAATACATGCATGTCTGAAAAACTCATAAAAATACAAACACTGCCCTTTTTACCTTGGACTAAAAAAAATTAAGAAATCAGTTCTTACGCAGTTTGGTATCCACTAAACCGGTACAATTGTAATCTACTATCTTCATTCGAAGCGGGTTGAAGTGGTATGCAACAGAGGATGTTGCAAAAGATCAAAATAATGAAAGATCATGATTCGTCGGTGATACTGCCATTTCAAGTGCAAATCCGAAGGTACTGAGGTTCAACAGCTCCACGTAGAATGCTCGGAACTCCACCAAACCATGTTTAGAATAACACTTGAACATTAAAAAAAAAAAAAAAAAAAAAAAAAAAAAAAAAAAAAAAAAAAAAAAAAAAAAAAAGAATGGATCTGTGTCATTTCTGTGCATAAATTTGCGCTCTACACAAAACATTACAAGTTGTCAGTACCATATTCTAAGCATGATTCTGTACGTTTACGAGTGTTCTCGGGTCGAAGTTACAGCCAATTCCTTGTCGGACTCCTGTTTTTATTTGGTTTTAGCGTTTGTGACAAATTGTTTAATGAAAGCAAATAGTTTACAAGCTGAAAAATACTCCCATCGGAGCACAAAAATAACAAATATGTTTCTCTTTAAAACAACGAGAAATAAAACAACTGATTTGGCTCAGTCTCCATTCCGTCTTCCTCACCAAATATTTTGGCATGCGAAAATATTCTCTCTCTTTTCAAATGCTCAAATGTTTGTATACCGAACGTACCAAACTGCTGGGGTCATCAGTCCCAAGACTTAAACTAACTTACACTAACGACAAAACACACACACACACACACACACACACAAAACCGTGCCCGAAGGAGGACTCGAACCTCCGATGGGAGCGACCGCCAAGTCCGTAGCATTATACCTTGGACCACGCGACCACTCACTCGTGGTCACGCTCTTTTAACCCAAAAAATGATTAAGCTTTTTACCCAGTCTGTCTTTGCAGTTACATGTTTATACACAACATCTCCCTCTTTGCCACTATGTCCATCTCTTCCACTTCCACTGTCTTCTGCCACTGTCACTGTCCTGTTCTTTTTTCTTCCTCATTGCCACTCTCTCTTTCACACAGTCCGCTGTCTGTTTCTTCAGTCACCATTGTCCCCCGTCTGAACATGTCGCGTCATGTGGTGACAGTTAATAAAGACCGAAACTGTATCCTGAAGGCAAGAGCACTGTCGACCACCTATGACAACAGAAAATACCCTTATTTGGCTGTAAGGGTACGTTGGCACCGCCTGGTACTGCACGGCAGTTGCCATCCAAGCTGGCAGCAACCTCTGGAAAAGTACTGAGGACAACAGTGTGCAGCCGGCTTCGGCAGAGTGGTCTTTATTATCAGAGACCTTTTGTATGCGTATCCCTGACGCTTCACAGAAGCGAACGTCTCTAGTGGAGTCGTCAACTTGCCTCATGACGGGTGAAAAGTGAGTGGCCAATGTTCATTTCACAGATAAGTTCCGATTTGATGTAAAGAGTAATTCTCGAGAAATTCGCTTTTGGAGTGAACGTGAAAAACGATTTATTGATCCAAATATTGTACAAAGATACCGACGTCGAGGGGAATCCCTTCTGGCTTGGGCAGGGATTATGTTGACCTCTCCATCATCTCTTTATTCAAATGTTCAAATGTTTGTAAAGATTATGGGACTTAACTACGGGGTCATCAGTCCCTAAACTTACAAACTGCGTATGAACTACTTACGAACTAGGACGGCACAAATATCCATGCCCGAGGGGGGCTTCGAATCCCCGACCGTAGTGGCCGTGCAGACCGTGACTGAAGCGCCTCAGTCTCCTCGGCCACCGCGGCCGGCCACCTCTTTATTAAATTGTAGAGGAAATGCGCCGAATATGAGACACATTTTTGTAAAACGACCTTAAAAATCTATAAATAAATGTTATTATATTTTTTCATGGTAATAATATCTTTTTATTGTGTAACTTTCTCATACATTTATCATATTTGTAACAATAAACAATCTATCAAAGTATAAACGTAGGCTTCTGCTGCCGTTGTTACAATCAATAAAATCTTGCCGGCCGCGGTGGCCGAGGGGACTGAGGCGCTTCAGTCACGGTCTGCACGGCCACTACGGTTGGGGGTTCGAATCCCCCCTCGGGCATGGATATTTGTGCCGTCCTTAGTTGTAAGTAGTTGATAAGTAGTTTGTAAGTTTAGGGACTGATGACCCCGTAGTTAAGTCCCTTAAGCTTAACAAACAACAACAATAAAATCTTCCTGGGTGTGAGACCACATTGTCAATCTTCACGAATGTGCCAGACGTTTGGACCGCAGTTGCAAGTGGCCTTTTTCTGGGTATTTGTCTAACTGCTAAATGCTTGGTTCTTATATAGCTAATATCGCAAGCGGTAGTTTGAGGAGGGGAGATGTTGGGCATTTTTTATTGGTGTTTGCACTGTTTCGCGCCATTATTCGAAAAAGGCGTAGTCGATTGGTTTTTATATGAAGTACTTTTCTTGCCATTGGCGGTTGCATTATTCCGTCTCATTGGTGGAAATTGACGTCGTCGATTGGCGTTTTCATCGTTCCTTGCCAGTGGCTGGAATAGGCGAATAGGGAAAGTGTGTGGCAGTTGCGTGTCGCTGTTTACTAGTCCGCTGGCGCGGACGGCGGAGAGCCGCCGCTCCGTGTACGACAGGTTGTCTCCCACGCGCCGTGCTCAAGGCCCTTTCCCTTTTACACGACGAACTTTTTTGTTTCAGATAACTACTCGAGACGAGTGAGTCTACTGCTGCGCCCCTGGCGTACTGTTCCTGTACTGCGTCTTGTCTCCAAAATGTTGAAAAGTTTGTAAATGTATCGGACTCAACTGCTAGGCTATTAGTCCGTAGCTTACAAACTACTTAAACTAAGTTAAACTAACCTAAGGACAACACACACATCCATGCCCGAGGGAGGATTCGAACCTCCGACTCGAGAGGCCTCGCGATCCGTAACGTGGCGCTCCAGACCGCTCGGCTTCTCCCGCGCGGTAGCATCTTGTCAGTCTCGAGTAGTGGTTTTCGTTTTGACGTAAACACCAAAACTGTAGAGCTGTCTGTGTGGTGTCGCACAAGTATGAACTGCGCGCCACTTACTTTCGCCGCGCGCCGCCATGCACGCACGGCTCGGCGTTCTTACGTCAGCCACGAGCGCCCTCTGCTGCAACTCCGCTAGTGGCCACGACTGCTGCATTGTTCACTTGGGACTGAGATAGGAACCAGTTAACACTTCGGAATCGGATAGGCAACAGTAAAGACTTGGCTATCGGATAGGCACTAGGAATTATCAGTAGGCAGGCCTCTATACAAACTATCCGCATTCTGCAGTCAAGAACTATGTAAAAGTTAAGTATTACTAAGTCTCTATGAAATATATATCTCGTTATAATTTACTCTAGTGTTTCTAGTTTCTGCTGTCCCACTGGCTGGTCAACTCCGTACCTGCACACGCGTGCGTCCTTTATTCCTGTGTCGGTCTCTTTCTACTCGGCCACCGACACCTATAACAACCGGCGGAAACGAGACACAAAAGTCGCGACGAGGCTGGGACGCAAAAGTGGCGACGAGGATGGGATACAAAAATGGCGATGAGGATGGGATACAAAAGTGGCGACGAGGATGGGATACAAAAATCAGTCCCTAAACTTACAGACTACTTATGAACTACCTTATACTGAAGTCTAGACAAATATCCATGCCAGAGGGGGGGGATTCGAACTCCCGACCGTAGCGGCTGTGCAGACTGTGACTGACGCGCCGCAGACCACTCGGCCACTGCGGCTGGCTATATTTCGTCTATTTTGTAGGACAAAACTAGTAGCAAAAACAATATTAGGCTCTTGTGCAACTTTTTCGATGTGATGAAAACACAAAGCAGACAACAGAATAAAGTTAAAGAAGATCGAAAACATTTCTGTAGTACGAATGCACTCGACCAGAATACTTTAATTTCCGATGTTAGCAGACACCACCACTGTTACTTGCTTCTGCGCATGCGTATTCTGCAGCACACACGGAAATTTAGAACTCCACACTCAGCACTATCTATAGATCATGGACGTCATAGACGCAACTCGGGATGGGGTTGGCGGCTGATTACACGCAGGCACGAAAGGAGCACGCACTTCGAGCAGTCCAGTTTCCACCACAAAGACGATTGTGTAAAACGGGCTTTGCGCGCGCTATCTTCTCGTAGCGTTGCTACCGCTGACAGCCAGGACGGCGGACGTCTGTCTCCGTCTTCTCAAAGGAAGAGCAGGGAGAAGCAAAAGACATCGCTCTATTACCAAATGTAGAAGTGGTCACTGAACGTGTAGGCTAAATTCTCCGTCAGACAAGCATGAAGCCAATCTACAGAAGCAACAACAAGATAAATGATGTCCTTGGCTCCACAAAGGATGCAGTAGACACACTAAATAATGCTGATGTAGCCTATACGAAATCGATGCAAGTGTGGTTTGGTATATGTAGGTGAGACTGGACGACCAATGAGGACTAGAATTTCAGAATATGAAAGACTAGCATAAACCCGCGGCTCCGCTCGCGTGTTGGTTGATTATGATAGATTAGCTATCTTTCAGTAGTGTGCTATTTATTTATTCTTATATATCCTTATTCGTATGCTTATCCTGACAGAGAACTGAAGACATTGTAGCACGCATAGACTAAAGATATGGTCTGTGGCATCACGTTTCGCTGTATGTAACCCTTGCTATAGAGTAGCAAACGTCATCGCTGGCTTTCAGACCGATTTTTTTTATATAATTTGACGACTTTCAACCACCATATCTTCCACCCCCTTATAGCTAACGGCATGGAACTGCTATAGAGTACAACAGCAGACTTCGGACAACAATTACACACAGACCATTCGTTTGCGTTCTGTAGTTTTCGATGCAGAATTTTCTATACACCGATAACTTTCCAACCCAATATACTCCACCCTTTAATCATTATCAACGCTCAAGCAACAATGCTACCAATAAAACCATTTTCAAAGAGTAAATATAATTTCCAAAGAGTAATTACTGTTTCGCATTTTGCGTTATATTCTTCACATTACTAAATATCAATCGATTCCCTACAAAACCGTGCCTAAAACCTTCCTCAGGTATCAATTAGTAACTGTATAAATATTTAAGTCTCTGCGTCTCTGCGTGTTCACCGAACAGACATTCACATTAATACATACAGATAAATAGCGATCCGATCGGCATAAAACCGTGCCTAAAGCCTTCCCTGAGTAGACATCAGTGACTGTACAAATTTTTAGCTCTTTATGTCTTGTGGTTCAGACGTGATAAACGTACACCGAACAGACATGCACATTTATAGATATAGATATATCCGGCTTGGACGGCACAAGAAGTCAGTAGTGACAAACGTCAATATTGCAAGACGAATGCGTTGAACAACTATTCTTCTGTGAAGCCCGCGTGCTAGCAAATGTTCAAATGTTTGTACAGCTTATGGGACTTAACTACGGGGTCATCAGTCCCTAAACTTACAAACTACTTATCAACTAGCTTATCCTAAGGATGGCACAAATATCCATGCTCGAGGGGGGATTCGAACCCCCGACTTTAGTGGCCGTGCAGACTGTGACTGGCGCGCCGCAGACGGCTTGGCCACCGCGGCCGGCCGTGCTAGCGAAACAACCTTTTACTATGAGAGGAAAGATCAGAGAAGGCATGAAATAGCAAAGCGACCCGCCAACATGAATAGAGAAGACGGAGACAGATTTCCGGCGACCTGGCTTCCAGCAGAAGCAAGTCTAGGAGACGACAGATCACGCAAAGCAACTCGCCCAGATGCTCGGGAGACAACTGCTGCCGTAACATACACGGAGCGCTGACCCACCGCCGACCACACAAGCAGACCAGTAAACAGCGGCACGACACAACTGACGCCCACTACTCCAAAATGTTCAATTGTTTGTAGAGCTTATGGGACTTAACTACGGGGTCATCAGTCCCTAAACTTACAAACTACTTATCAACTAGCTTATCCTAAGGACGGCACAAATATCCATGCCCGAGGGGGGCAGCGGTCGTGCAGACCGTGACTGGCGCGCCTCAAAAGCGCTCGCCACCGCAGCCCACCGCCCACTCCCCCTATTCGCCTATTCCAGCCAGTGGCAAGGAACACTGCAAACGCCAATCAACGACGTTCGTTTCCAGCAATGAGACGGAATAATGCAACCGCCAATTACAAGAAAAGTACTTCATATGAACACCAATCGACGACGCCCACTTCCACCAATGGAGTGAAATAGTGAAAAAGCAGTAAATAATGCCCAGCATCCCCCCTCCTCCTGCTCAATCTACTATTTGAAATAAGAATCAAATCTTCACTCATTCAGTAGTTGGGCAATTACCCAGTGGCCGAAATGTCGGGCAGATTCTTAAAGAATGATTATGCGGTCTCACATCCAGAATAATTTATTGATTGCAATCTTTCAAAGTAATTATTAAATCCTCACAAACAAGGCATTTCGTAGAAATGACGTCAAGGTTTCCTAATATGAGATAAGAATAATATTCTCCTTTAATTTATTCTATTACCGAATAATGACATATGAATACACTATGGTTACATGTTCATTTATTTCTGATACTCTTCACTCATTTGACGGTAATTATATTGATTTTTACGACATTATTGCCAAACAAAACTGTCCTCTGTGACACCACAATCTTCATGAGCTCCACGATAACATTTCGTCCACTGTGCTCATTTTTCCCCGAGTTTGTCGTCAGAAAAGCGTCCTGTACAGAACAGTCACTGTGCTGCTGAATCCACACCGTCATCAACATGGACATCGTCACTAAACAGTTCTTCTGCTTTTGGTGTGCGTTTTGAAGATTTGCCTTTCTTCTCCCCAAATAATTTTGAAATTACGCATACAGTTTTTTTGGGGACTGGGTGGAAGGTCGACACAATATTTCTGGCTGGAAGGGGCTTGCGTAGTCAAAAAGGTTAGGAAACAATGGTTTAGATTCTTGCAATCGCTTCAGATAAGGAAACGAAATTAGTAACTTAGCAGAACACGAACGCGATGTGTGATCTATTTGACTACCTTCATGTGGTTTTGTGATGTCTAGGAGAGGTCTGATGTCAAGTTGACAGCTTGACCATCAGTAGTATAATTTTCCTTTTAGGATTCTCTATTTTGACGAGCGTCATTACGGCGATTCATGTTCCCTAAAGATGATTCTGTTACTGCGGATGAGATCTGTTTTCTGAAGACACAGACGCTTCCGCTGTTGCTGCTCGGTTGTAAGGTGCACCAAATAACCTGGCTATTAGTGATTGGGTGACAACGTTACCTGGGTTACTTACCAACCACGTTTCTATTTCTTGGGCAAATCACGTTTCAATGGCCCTAAAAATCCGACATCAAGTGGCTGCATTTTATGCGTTGAGTGAGGTGGCAAACAAACAGAATAAGCACTGAGAGAACGAGTTCCTCCAATATGCGGTAGGTGTCATAATATCCGACACTGTCCCTTATTTGGATCCCCACACTATCGCATATTAGCAATCTTGCAATCTTACAAAAAGAATCAAGCAAATGCTAACAACGTTCGTTGGAAAATGAACCTAACTGTCAATGACACCAATAAAAGAGTGCAATAATATTCACTCATCTTCAAGCTGAAATATTGTCTTAACATCGATGTCACAAAAACTCGAAACACTAGAAATTTTATCACAACCTTTACGTACTCTGTCCTACTGACTATAGATATATTATAGACGTGTTTAAGAAACTCTCCGTCCGAGTGTGACACGTACCATGAGAACAGTTGTGGTGTCTATTGCAAAATAGGCATCTTTCTACTACGGGTGACTCGGTAAGGTTTAACCGCTACTAGTTATCATGAGGAGATCTTGGGATTGCATTTGTTGTTATTAAGACGTGCAGTGAGCCCAGCAATCATATTGATGGACTATAATGTTCAACCATATAAAACACGGGTGGTTAATGTTTTCTTAGAAACGGAAAACATGCACTCATAATGTGGCCTGGTCGCCCTAGATTTGAATCACATAGAGCATGTCTCAAATGCACGAGGGAGACGGGTTGCATTACGCCAGCGTCTACCAGTCACTCTCTAGGCGTTGCGAGCAGCTTAGAATGAAGAATGCGCGTCATTGCCTCAACATGACATCATCATCTGCAGCATGTTTGTTTGTTGTAAGTCCTGTATACCTGCCTGACAGAAGTGGTGACACCCCACCAATGAGCACATTAACATGTCGAAACGTGTGTCCAAATCCATTAATTTGGAAAGCAAGAAGAAAACTTTGTTGTCTTCCGTTATGCACGCTGCAGTAGTTCCCCTTCTGTATTCTTTTCTTGTTTGTACTTTAGTATAACCTGTTTTTAACGTTTTGTGGCAAAATAAAACCAACCTAGCGAACTTTTCTTTGTTGCTTCAATTTTGAACACTACTGTTGTTGTGGAAAGAATATTGACACTGAAACGTTGAAGGACGTCCTTACATAAGTATTAACGGCCGATAAAACCAGAACTATGAGTTGCACAACAAACATCCTGCCATCGGCCTGTGAAAGCACAGCAGCTTCCTGCAGTGCAGCCTATGCACGTAATCGGGCCGGAAGAGAAACTGGGTAATGTAGCGTGAGCGAACGGTACGCCGCGTTACTGCTTCGACGATACAAAAATACACCACTCCCTCACCGCGGCGCGCCCTCCACCGGCTGTCTATAAGGCCCAATCAAATGAAAACGAAACACAAAACTTTGTGAACTGCTTTTTATTTCAAAAATAATCGCTATACCTGTTACTTCAATAATCCCACTGTGAGAAAGATAGTCGATGTCTTCTATAAAAATGTTTGAGTGATCCACAGACTCATTATTTTACCTAGGCGTGTTTCTCTTCGTCCGAAGCAATTGGAAGGCCTCGAATGTCTTTCTTCAGGTCTCCGAAAATATCTGGACTCGCATTCGGGAGGGTGGTCAAATCCACCCGCTGCCATCCATATTTAGCTTTTCAGTAATTTTCGTAAATCACTCCAGGCAAATGCCGAGATAATTCCTTTGATACGGCATAGCGATTTTCTTCCCCAACCTGATCCAGAGTGTTCAAGCTTGAGCACCGTCTCTTCACGCTGTCCTGACGGGACGTTAAACCCTGATCTTCCTTCCTTTCTTCCAAAAATAAATAGCATGTGAAGAGATTAGGACTGAGATGAGGAAGGGCCAACCGATGAAACTTGCGATGCGTATTCAAAATGGCATCATTCTGTTGTACGATAATGCTCCGCCCCATGTTGCCGTCTCACTAATCTGCCATTAGAAACGATGCCGATAACACACGAAGTGATTCAGCTCTTTGTAGTAATTCATTTATCTACGTAAACTTGATAGGAGAATCAAGGTTTATTTGCGTAATAATAAAGCAGTGAGATTCTACGCCATTGTTATGTACCGAATCTGAATATTAATTTAATAATAATTAATAATCATAAATAGGAGTTTTGCCTTGGAGACTAGAGGATAACCCTTCAAGGTTTTGACTGCAGCTTACCGTCTTATGATGACTCTAATTACACTTTTTACACAAGTTGCGTTTCACTTTTTATTTATAAAGCATCTTCAGTGGTTTCATAAATGTGGATACACTGGTTTGAAGATTTTTTGTGACTCAATATATACAGTTTAAACCTTTGAAAAAAAAAAGTTTGTATAGCTTATGGGACTCAACTACGGGGTCATCAGTCCCTAAACTTACAAACTAAAGACGGCATAAATATCCATGCCCGAGGGGGGGATTCGAACCCCCGACCGTAGTGGCCGAGCAGACCGTGACTGGCGCGCCGCAGTCTCCTCGGCCACTGCGACCGGCTTTAAACGTTTCGTACAAGTTATGTGTTAATGTCTATTCTTTACATCTTACCGCGTTTTTTTTTTTTATTTTTTTTTTTTTTTTTTTTTGATGAGGTTACTCAATTTGTTCAAATGTTCGTTAAGCTTATGAGACTTAACTGCGGAATCATAAGTCCCTAAACTTACAAACTACTTATGGACTACCTTATACTAAAGACGACATAAACATCCATGCCCGAGGGGGGATTCGAACCCCCGACCGTAGCGTAGTCAATTTGCAATGTAGCTAAATTTATTATAGCATTTTTTTTCAATGTAGCTAAATTTATTATAGCATTTTTACATTTCATTCGTATTTGCACTTGACCCAACTTTTTCCTAGTGGAATAAAGTTCGTACATCACCTAACTTTCCACAACTAGGATCAACTTTTCGATGTGTTTTCCACTTCAGTATAGTACCGCAGATCTTGTTTATGTCTCCTGAACTGTATTTTGGTGTGTTCTGTTGCCAATTTTTTATTTATTCATTTTTACATGTATGTGTATGTGTAAGTATGTGTGTGTGTGTCTGTCAATGGGAGTAATTTAGAAATTTAAGGAACAAGATGTCTAACATGTTGGCCAGGTATGTAAATGACGGTTTAGTGGGGTGGAGGTTGAGTATGAGTACTCATTTCAATTTCCGAATTTATCACGATTTCTGTAACCTGGTAGCAGTATGCGTCGATATTATCTAGCTCAACTTACTGATAACACACGTCTGTTACTGTGTTTATTTTCTTCCAATTTTCTGTTACTCTACCTCCACTTCCGCCCTCTCCCTATCCATTTCCTCCCATCCTTCTGTCCATCTCCTCCTTCCTCACTATCTCTGTTCCTCTGCCGGCCGCAGAGGCCGAGCGGTCTGCGGGGCGCTAGTCACAGTCTGCACGGCCGCTACGGTCGGGGTTCGAATCCCCCCTCGGGCATGGATGTTTGTGTCGTCCTTAGTATAAGGTAGTTCATAAGTAATTTGTAAGTTTAGGGACTGATGACCCCGCAGTTAAGTCCCATAATCTTAACAAACCTTTGAACAACAACTCTGCTCATCTCTTCCATCCCCACTCCTTGTTCTTCTCCCATGTCCTGCTATCATAATCAAAGAGAACTGGGCGCCATTCCACACGACACTAGTGCTAGTGGTATTGAGTCAGGTCCGCTAAGTTCAGAGTCGTGCTGCGAGCAGATGGTTCCCACTGGTCCCTGCTGACACAGGACGTGCAATACGTGTCCAGACTGAGTCGCTGGTCGTTTTGTTGACGACCGCTACTTGTACTGTCGACCTGGATTGGGTCTTAATTACGCAGACTTGTAGAACTTGTCTGGAGGTGCGGAAATGTTTCACAGACGATCGTTGAAAGCAGGAAAACGCCAACCATACGTTGTGCCCAACTTGTGCAGAAATCTGTGATACATCCATCCAGTTCCTCACAGATCCATAATGCGACCCCGTTCAAACAGCTGAAGCTGTTTAACAAGAACATCTACTTGACGGCGGGGCGCAGTTTTACAGTAGAAATAATGTTGGAACATTGTCAGCATATTTTCTGCATTCAGAATCAAAACAGAGGATAAACCGACAGGCTTTCTGAGCGCCATCTGATCGCCGATGAGAGAGGTAAATGAATCACTAACACTGCGACCGCTCAGTAAGCACTATTATACACACCGGTGCCACTGAACATAGCAATTTGATCACATATTGAAGCATGGTTGTAGTAACAGCTGTCAGAATCATAACGCCCTATAATTCGATTTGAATTGAGAATTGTCGAAATTCTCTGCCCCCATTGTCCATCAATACAGGATATAAACTTAAATATAAGAAACACTTTTTTACGAGGATATTTCCGTAAGTAAGTTCTGTTTCGATTTTTTTGCACGGCACTGCTACGATCGCAGTTCCGCTCACTCGCAGAAGTATCTTTGGTTCAAGAAGAACGACATGACGCCATTTCGAGGTCTCTGTATTGTGTATTGTTTGTAGTGAATGTTTATCATGGCCGCGTGTGATTCATATTCTGAATACTAAGAACTTTAAACAACGGGACATTCTTCGACACTTCTGGTGAGGTTTATGGAGGAAATGCGATTTAAGGAAAGGCGTGACTAAGAGCATGACGAATAACGAGGTTTCTGATGAACTGGTTAGTGAAGTCGAAGAAATGATTAAGAAAAACCGTAGGTTTATGATTAATTCTCTTGTTCTTCAACTTCCGTAAGTTTCACGAACAGCATCTGTAGTCGTTCTTTGATGGTAAGTTCTTCAATAACGATGTAGAGGTACTCGGTGAAGAACATCTTACCACAAGGCTAACACATGCGGCAACGTTCTTTGAAGATGAAATATATAAACTTATACCACGCTAAGCGAAATACTTGTAAAATTAGGGAGGCTGTGATGAAAAGGAATGTTTGGAATATTTTGTGAAATAAATCGCTTTTTTATCTGGTCTTATTACCAACGAAACTTACTGTCGGAACTACCCTAGTATGTGAATACGTTTCAGGTGTACTGTTTCTTCGCTAGAGGTCCACTGAAGGTTTTGTCAGTAGTGATCGGCATGTAATTAACATTGTTTTAGATATGTTACCGAAAATGTCATCTGTTTATTTACATTAATATACAACTTGAATTTGTGTGCTAATGGTTGTCTAACATGCTCAGTGCCTGTAGCTACCGGTGTTTCATATACCAAACGCTTTTTCTTCCCCTTCTCCCCCCCCCTCTCCACCAATTAGAAAGGAGTGGCCACGGGAGAGGTTCACCCATACTAATTCAACAGTTAGTGGAAACGTATCGACAAAGTGTGGGCAGACTCTATCAAGTTGTAAACACAACACACTGCAATGTCAGCAGGACATCTCCCTACATTTCCGCTAGTACTTCACGAAGTACTTCACATTTTATTTCCGCTAGTACTTCACATTTCGGAAAGTAAGTTCCGGTCTCTTACGTCACGCGAATGAGTGAAAAACTCTGTTCCGTTGTGTAGCGTGGTTCAGTGCGCTCTCGGTAATACATGTGCAATACTCTCATCAATACATGTGATTAAAATGTGGAAAACAACGGAGGATTCCTCAAGTGTGAATTATGTGGATTAATAGGATTTTTGTGTGGAAAAAAAGGACTCCAACAGCAGCTCATTGTTAGATTACTGAATTTAAGGTTACCATATTTTTTAATGCATTTTACTATGAAATATGCGCACAAAACCCATTTTTAAACCTATTTCATAAGAAACAAAATTTAAAATAATACAGAAATAACACATACCTGCCGGCCGCGGTGGCCGAGGTGACTAAGGCGCTCCAGTCACGGTCAGCACGGCCACTACGGTCGGGGGTTCGAATCCCCCCTCGGGCATGGATATTTGTGCCGTTCTAGTTTGTAAGTAGTTCATAAGTAGTTTGTAAGTTTAGGGACTGATGACCCCGTAGTTAAGTCCCATAAGCTTAACAAACATTAGAACATTTTTAACACATACCTACGTGAGGTCTATTTTCCCTTGGATCGAATATTTTTTTAAAGTTCTTTTACTGGCACAAACATTTTTAAAAAATCTTGTGTTGTTGTGGTCTTCAGTCCAGAGACTGGTTTGATGCAGCTCTCCACCCTACTCTATCCTGAGCAAGCCTTTTCATCTCCTCATAAGAACGACAACCCACATCCACTTGAATCTGCTTACTATACGCGTCTCTTGGTCTCCCTCTGCGATTTTTACCCCACACACTTCCCTCCAACGCTAAATTCACAATACCTTGATGTCTAAGAATGTGTCCTACCAATCTACCCCTTCTTTTAGTCAAGGTATGCCAGAAATTTCTTTTCTCCCCAATTCGGTTCAGTACCTCCTCATTAGTTACGCGATCCACCCACCTAATCTTCAGCATTCTTCTGTAGCACCACATTTCAAAAGCCTCTATCCTCTTTCTGTCCACACTGCTTATCGTCCATGTTTCACTCCCATACAAGGCAACACTCCATACAAATGCCTTCAGAAAGGACTTCCTTAGGCTTAAATCAATATTCGATGTTAACAAATTTCTCTGTTTCAAAAACGCCTTTCTACCCATTGCCATTCTGCATTTTATATCATCTGTACTGCGACCATCATTTGTTATTTTACTGCCCAAGTAACAAAACTCATCTACCTCCTTTATTGTTCCGTTACCTAATTTAATTCCTTCAGCATCACCTGATTTTCTTACACTGCACTCCATTAACCTAGTTTTGCTCTTGTTAATGTTCATCTTATATGCACCTTTCAGCACACTGTCCATTCCGTTCAATTGCTCTTCCAGGTCCTTTGCTGTATCTGACAGAATTACTATGTCGTCGGCAAAACGCAATGTTTTTAATTCTTCACCCTGAACTTTAATTCCTTCTCCAAATTTCTCCTTGCTTTCCTTTATAGCTTGCTCAATGTACAAATTGAACAACATTGGGGAAAGGCTACAACCCTGTCTTACTCCCTTTCCAACCACTGCATCCCTTTCATGCCCTTCAACTGTGAGAACCGCTGTCTGGTTTTTGTACAAGTTGTAAATAACCTTACGCTCCCTATATTTTACTCCTGCTTGCTTCAGAACTTTAAAGAGTTTATTCCAATCTACATTGTCAAAAGCCTTCTCCAAATCTACAAAAGCTAGAAATGTTGGTTTGCCTTTTCTTAATCTATCTTCTAGGATAAGACGTAAAGTGAGTATTGCCTCCAGAGTTCCTACATTTCTCCTGAACCCAAACTGATCTTCCCCAAGGTCGGCTTCTACCAGTTTTTCCATCCTTCTGTATATAAGTCGTGTTAATATTTTGCAACCATGACTTATTAAACTGATGGTTCTGTAGTTTTCACACCTGTCTGCGCCTGCTTTTTTTTGGAATGGGGATTATAACATTTTTCTTAAAGTCTGAGGGTACTTCGCCTGTCTCATACATCTTACACATCGGGTGAAATAGGTTTGTCATGGCTGGTTCTCCCAGAGACATCAGTAGCTCTGAGGGAATATCATCTACTCCAGGGGCCTTGTTGCGACTTAGGTCTTTCAGGGCTCTGTCAAATTCTTCTCTCAGTACAGTATCTCCTATTTCATCTTCATCTACATCCTCTTCCCTTCCTACAATATTGTCTCGAAGTTCATTTCCTTTGTAGAGCCCCTCTATATACTCTTTCCACCTTTCAGCTTTCCTTCTTTGCTGAGAACTGGTTTTCCATCCGTGTCCTTGATATTCATAGAGCTGTTTTTCTTATCGCCAAATGTTTCTTTTATTTTCCGGTAGGCTGTATCTATTTTTCCCTTATTTATACATTCTTCTACAGCCTTGCATTTGCCTTCTAGCCATTCCTGCTTAGCCATTTTGCACTTCCTGTCAATCTCATTTCTTAGTCGTCTGTACTCCATTTTGCCTGTTTCATTTACTGCATTTTTATACTTTCTCCTTTCATCGATTAAATTTAGTATCTCCTGTGATATCCAAGGATTCTTTGTAGGTCTTGCCTTCCTACCTATTTTGTCCTCTGCTGCCTTCACTATTTCATCTCTCAATTTTACCCATTCCTCCTCAACTGTTTTATTTTCCCCTGTTTCTGTCAATTGTTGCCTGAATCTCCCTCTGATATTCTTAAGAACCTCAGGTTCCTTCAATTTATCTAGGTCCCATCTCCTTATATTCCTACCTTTCTGTAGTTTCTTCAGTTTCAGCCTACAGTTCATAACCAACAAGTTATGGTCAGAGTTTATGTCTGCCCCTGGGTATGTCCTACACTTCAAAACCTGGTTCCGAAATCTGTGTCTTACCATTATAAAATCTATCTGGTATCTCCCGGTGTCTCCTGTCTTCCACGTATACAACCTCCTTTTGTGATTCTTAAACCAGGTGTTTGTTATAACTAAATTATGTTCCGTGCAAAATTCTACCAGGCGGCTTCCTCTTTCATTCCTTTTGCCCAGACCATATTCACCCACTATCTTCCCTTCCCTTCCTTGTCCTACTACCGAATTCCAGTCTCCCATAACAATTAAGTTTTCCTCTCCCTTAATTGTCTGAATAATTTCCTTTAGTTCCTCATATATTTCTTCGATCTCCTCATCATCGGCAGAGCTAGTTGGCATATAAACCTGTACTACTGTTGTCGGTGTTGGCTTCGTATCTATCTTGACAATGATAATGCGATCGCTGTGCTGGTCATAGTAGTTTACCCGCATTCCTATTTTCTTATTCATTATCAATCCTACTCCTGTGATACCCCCAACTGATGTTGTATTTATAATCCTGTACTCACCTGACCAGAAATCCTGTTCATCCTGCCACCGAACTTCACTAATCCCCAGTATATCTAACTTCAACCTATCCATTTCCCTTTTTAAATTTTCTAATTTTCCTACTCGATTAAGGGATCTAACATTCCACGCTCCGACCCGTAGAATGCCAGTATTGTCTTTCCTGATGATCACATCCTCCTGAGTAGTCACCGCCCGGAGATCCGAATGGGGGACTATTTTACCTCCGGAATATTTTACCCGAGAGGATGCCATCATCATATGTTCATACAGTAGAGCTGCATGTCCTCGGGAAAGGTAACAGCTGTAGTTTCCCCTTGCTTTCAGCCGTTCGCAGTAACTGTGTGGCTGATGTTACAAGGCCAGCTCAGTCAATCATCCAGACTGTTGCCCCTGTAACTACTGAAAAGGCTGCTGCCCCTCTTCAGGAACCACACGTTTGTCTGGCCTCTCCACAGATACCCCTCCGCTGTGGTTGCACCTACGGTACGGCTATCTGTATCGTTGAGGCACGCAAGCCACCCCACCTCGGCAATGTCTGTGGTTCATGGGAGTGGGAAAAAAAAAAAAATCTTTAAATGACTAAAATAAAAACTCATTGTTAAGCTGCAGAAAACATACAAAATGACACAATATTGCTGTGCTTTAGACTAAACGAAAATAATTGATATTATCTATAATTGTGTACATGCCTCTAACAGGCGAATGAAAATCAGTGTGCGGACGCACAAATAAGTCCGATCGCTTGCAAGAATACAGATGAACCTGCGAGCATGAGAATATAGGACGTGGGATACTACAATGGTAGTGTGTAATAAGTTGGAAATTTGGGCAGGATGCTAAGCTAGTCTAGATAGCCTAATCGGTTAAGGCGACCGCTGGCCCAAAGCGGGTTCGAATCCCGGTCTAGCTCAAATTTTCAACTTCGTAATTGATTTTAATTCAGTACGCTGAGCCGAGAGGTTTGAGTATGAACCACTGTGATGGTTTCGTGGGAAATGAATAGATAATTTAAAGAAGCCGCATCTGAATGAATATACTAGTGCCCTAGAGACCTGCATATTGCACAAAACAGTGTTACACTAGGAGTATTAAACGCCAAAAATATAGGTACCATAACTAATTATTGAAACCGATTGTAAGCAATATAATTATATCGACATTTTTGGATTTACTAGTGTAACAGAGTTTGAATACTGTGGGCAGGGTGAAGCTGGGAATTTATGTCTGACGGGAGGAGTGCTTAGGTAGTCCTTGCAGATGCAGATGGTGTAGTGGTCAGCACAACTGCCTAGAAAGCAGGGGGTTCGAGTATCAGCTGGGTATACATTTTCAGCTTTGCCTATTCGCAGTTGATGTCATATATTCTGTGAATATAATTATTAATTAGATCATACATTGTAGGTTATATATTATAATAATTAGTACCTCTGACAAAAGTTAAAGTCTTTTCTCATAATATCAAAGTAGGTATTATTGTGTTTCATAATTAACGTTATGGAAGATTTGCCGTCATTAGTTTCTATATAACTACCGTTTATTACGAAATTATTGTTGACCAACCTATTTAATTATATACGTAAATGAAACAATATTAACATAACTGAGATTTATATATCAATTTACTCAGTATTGTTAATGATATCTTTCACTATAGCCAGTTGTATATAATCGTTTATGTGGTGTCGCACAAGTCCAAAGTGCGCGCTACCTACTTTCGCCGCGCGCCGCCATGCACGCACGGCGCGGCGTTCTTACGACGACAGCCACGAGCGCCCTCTGCTGGAGCTCCAGCCAAAGCCAATTCCGCCACGAACGGCACAAAAGCTTCAGAGATGGTCCTTAATACTGTCAAATTATCAGTATGAGATTTTGTACCGACCTACCACTAAACACGCCAACGCGGACACACTTTCTCGACTTCCGGTTGGCCAGGATGTGTCGTTTGATTCTTCAGAAATGGCATGTTGTCAGATAGACTCCAAAGATGCTTCCGCTGTCGCAGATTTCCCTTTGAACTCTCGTCGGGTTGCACAGGAAACAGCTGCGGATGCAGACCTAAGTGTGGTAGCACGTTTTGTTCGCTCTCGGTGGCCTGCCAGGGCCAAAGACATTGAACGGCCTCTGGTTCGACGTTATTTTGCACAACGTCATGCATTGTCTTTAAGTCAGGGTGTTCTGTTGTTACATACGGACAACGACCAAACAAGAGTGATTGTTCCTCGTTCCCTGCAACGTGAAGTGTTACGCCTCCTGCATCAAGGACATTGGGGTATTGTTAGGACAAAGCAACTGGCCAGACGTCATTGTACCTGGATTGGTATGGACGCTCAGATAGAGAACATGACGTCACAGTGTACTGTTTGTGCGGAGCATCAGGCGGCTCCTCCGCAACGTTTCTCGGACTGGCCACGCCCCAAGGGACCATGGCAACGTTTACACATTGACTTTGCCGGACCTTTCTGGAACACGCGCTGGTTAATTGTTGTAGACGCTTTCAGCAAGTTTCCTTTTGTGATTGCCATGAACTCAACGACGGCGTCTAGTACAATCAGTGCCTTAACATCAGTGTTTTGCATCGAAGGTTTGCCTGAAACTATCGTCAGTGACAATGGACCTCAGTTTGTTAGTGCGGAATTTCAACGGTTTTGTCGTGTGAATGGTATTCAGCATATCACCACTGCACCTTTTCACCCTCAGTCCAATGGTGAAGCAGAACGTTTCGTTCGAACATTCAAGTCTCACATGGAAAAGATGAAAGGTCAGCACTCCAGGCAGCAAGCTCTTCAAATTTTCCTGTCTACGTATCGGTGCATGCCACGTGACGTCCCGTCTCCTGCCGAGCTGCTACACGGCCGCCGTCACCGCACTCTCCTTCACCTGCTGCAGCCTCCCACGCACCGAGTCGGTTCGTATGGCGCTACGCGTTTTCAGGTTTCTACGCCGGTTCTGTACAGGGTGTTTGCTGGTATGAAGAAGACATGGTTGCCAGGCACCATTCAGCGCGTGCTCGGTCGCAATATGTATGTTGTACGTTCTTCCACAGGGTCGGAGCTGCGGCGCCAAGCAAACCAATTGCGCTTGCACAGGCCGCGCGATCCTGTCTCCGGTTTCTTGATTCCAGACCCAGTTCACCGCCAGGGAGCACAGCCACATCGCTCGCCGCCGGGCCCAGCTTCCCCGGGCTACGAGCTCCCGATGGATGTCGACGCGCCTCCTACGCAATCGGCCCCTCTTCCTCCGTCGCCGCCGCAGATGACCGAGAGGGACTCCGGGACCGTGCGGGCCCCCCCAGCTTGGGCCACGCACCTCAGAAGATGACCTGCTCCCTCTGGGCGGGGGTGTGCGCCCTTCCTCAGGTTTCGACGGGTTTCCTGGAGGATCGCAAGGCGGATGCCGGGGCGCGGACGGCGTCTCGATCCCAGCCTCAGCTACGACGCCCGTCCCACCAGTAACGCCCCCGCCCAGGCCCTCCTCCCAGTGCCGTCGCCGTGGCCCTCAGCCCTACGCCACGACGGCGCGGCGGTTTGGGGGGGAGGGGTGTGGTGTCGCACAAGTCCAAAGTGCGCGCCACCTACTTTCGCCGCGCGCCGCCATGCACGCACGGCGCGGCGTTCTTACGACGACAGCCACGAGCGCCCTCTGCTGGAGCTCCGCTCGTGGCCACCACTGATCGACATCGTTCACTTGGGACTGAGATAGCAACCAGTTAGGACCTTCGTAATCAGATAGGCACCAGTGAAGACTTGGCTATCGTATAGGCACTAGAAAGCAGTACTAGGCAGGACTCTAGCTCAACTATGTATCAACATTCTGCAGTACTATGTACAAGTTAAGTATTATATAAATTCTGTGCAATATATATCTCGTTCTAATTTACTCTAGTGTTTCTAGTTTCTGGCTGCTCCCCTCCGTACCTGCACCAGCGTGCTATCTTTATTCCTGTGTCGGTCTCATTCCACTCGGCCACCGACACCTACGACGGAAACGAGACACAAAAGCGGCGACGAGGCTGGGACACAAAAGTTTACTTTTCCATTATAATTGATTTAATAGAGTCGATTAAGAATACGTAATTTTCAGTGTCATTGTTTGGACGATACAAACAGGATGCTTTCGCCTCATGTAAATTGAGTATGGTGTGATCTTTGATCTGAGGCACAATTCACGTCACTCTGAACTCTGGTTTAAACAATTATGTAAAAGTTCCGTGTTAGTCGTGTGGAATGTGTTTCTACCGGTATTATGAATGGATTATCAGTAATTGTGCCACATTAAAATGTACACCTCAGACTTTTGTAATCCACACACATACTGTGAAAATTTGTATTATTGACGTGTGAAATGTGCGTATTGGGTTGTAGTAACTGTTATTAGTGAGGACTACTACCATTCATACAATCCGGATTCCTACAACACCATTCGACAAATGACTCTCTACTGAAATTGAAAGATTGGATAGCCAAAGGCTTCAACAACAACCATTGCCCGCTCGCCATATTTTTAGATATAGAGCGTGCCTTTGACAAACTATAGCACCATGACTTGCTAAATTCAAACTACTCGAACTAGTACACCCGCCAAAAATCGTTAGAGTAATTAAAGAATACATCACAGACCGCCTATGTATCATACACTTAAACAATAAAACCTCAGAACCCTTCACCCCACAAGCCGGAGTACCACAGGGGGAAATACTGTCCTCCTTGTTGTACTCCTTGTTCACTGCAGACATCCCAACTACAATCACACACTCAGATACCATAGGATTGTACGCAGATGATACAGCCTATTGGTGTACAGAACTAAAAACCTCCACAATACAACAGAAAGCGAGAACATACTTAACAAAACTTGAAGAATGGATGGCCAAATGGCGTATAAAGCCAAATCCAAACAAAACACAGACAATCCTATTTCAACACAGATATCTGACCAAGAAAAAACAACAAGACTCCAATGACATACATCTTACTCTATGGGACATACACAGCTAAGTATCTAGGAGTACACCTAGATAAACACCTAAATTGGCAAATACACCTCACCAACCAACTGGACAAGACATCTTGCTTAGGGAGGTTTAACGTCCCGTCGACAGCTTGGTCATTAGAGACGGAGCTAATGCACGGAGTTTTGGGTGAGGATGAGGGAGGAAATCGGCCGTGCCCTTTGAAAGGAACCATCCCGGCATTCGCCTGGAGTGATTTAGGGAAATCATGGAAAACCTAAATCTGGATGGCCGGAGGTGGATTTGAACCACCACCCTTCAGAATGGACAAGACAAGACGCAGACAAAACCTAATAAGACAAGTGCAAGGACTCTTCCACGGGTGCAGCGACCACACAGCAGTACACACGTACAAAAGCTACATAAGACCAGTGCTAGAAAATGCAGCGGCACCCCTAGGAGGCATACGAGAAAACACAGTAAACACTAGCACCGAAAGAAGGCTGCTACGTAACGTCACTATACTCTCTTACACTACACCATGTAATAAAGTCTACCGTAGGGCCCGGTGGTCTTGGGGTAAAGCGTTCGACTGGAACCCGAAGGGTCGAGCGTTCGAAATTCGGTTGGACTTCCGACTTTTTCACTCTGCGTTTTCACCCACCCTTCACCTCTCAACGATGTGAGGAGTCGCCAGAAACGACACGTGGTTCGGATTCCACGTTAAGCTGTGGGTCTTTCCCCGATAACTGGGGTAGGCTAGGAACACGCAAGTCGCCGAAGTGGCATCCAGTTGAAAGACTTCTACCAGGCCAATGAGCCACACGAAATTATTATTATTAATGAAGTCTACCAACATACAGGCATCGAACCTTACAGACCAGAATGGCCAAACTTAGGGCCAGATATGGCAGCAACTCCTACACAGAAGGCCTGACATGGAAGAAATCATTACTACATACCACACAGAAAACCAAAATTCAAATACATAACTTCTTCACAGACAATAGCACACGACACAAAAACTCATACCCCGACCTTGCACTAATCCTCAACCCACTGACTGATAACACAACACTCCCATCACACTTAGACGAACGAACAAACCTGACATTCTAACACAAGCAACCACAACAAAAGGACTCACCTCCACGGCGAGCAACCGCGCGCTCCGCAACGAGACGCTTTAGACTGCTCGGCTACTCCACCGCGGCGATGATACAGCGCCAGTAGTCAATACATGTTAATAACAAATTATAAAATAGGAAACCCACTGAAGCTTTAAATGAAATAAAATAGAATTTTGAGGAAATGACACCGTAGAGGTTAACGTTTATTTATTTACTGTTAAAATTTTTTGATAATATTGGTTTAAACCCTTCAAAAAACTGTCTGTACGCGAGATGGGACTGATCATTTAATATGTTACCATCCCTAGATTGTAAAAGTTTAAAAATCTCAAACTCCTCCCAAAGATCGAGCTTTCGGCCCTTGTCTTCTCTACGTAAAACCAAAGTGTCTTCTAGCTTTTTTTGGCGTATGGTTAGCAATAAAAAGATGTTCAGCGAATGTTGAGTTACGTATATTTTCTCCATTGTTTCCTAATAGATGTTCTCTATATCTTACTTTCACTGCCCTGCCTGTTTGGCCAATATACCTTCAACATATTGCCCAAAACACCTAAGATATCTAATTCCGGCGTTTATAAACTAATCTGTAACGATTGTCCCTGTTATTATATTTTTTTCCCGCCGAAACAAGCCTTAACCAAAGTTGTCAGAAGCGAGATTCCTGTCTGATTGTTTCTTAATCCGTTGCCTTTGACGACCTCTCCAGATACAGCGTGCTTTATTGCTGTCTCCAAGGAGGCAATGACTGGCGGCTTCCAGATTCAGGCGGAAATGGAATTCAATTTCCTCCGAGTCTAGCGAGGAACCACACTTGTAATAAAGTCATTTCCTGCAGCTGAGAGACTATTGCGATCGGTTGGCACGTTCGAAACAAAACACCCGATCCCGATGTCCACGTAATTAAGCACAGTAGCTTAGATATGCTGCGGAGACCACCAGTGTCGGGCAGCAAACCCTACGTCTCTTGTAACATATCAACAAACTCTTTGTCCTAGTGCCCAGGCGAGCAGACACATTAAACAACGTATACTAATTCCAAGTCAAATTACGAAAAACATCTAAAAATTTATTATGATTGTAGACATTTGGCATGTATGGACAGTAATCGAATTGAACATATGATGCACATCATTAAAACATGATAAATTTATTACACTGCTACTATTTTTTGAGGTGATACCCTTAATTTAACTAGCTTTCAAAAAATGTTCAAATGTTTGTAAAGTCTATGGGACTTAACTACGGGGTTATCAGTCCCTAAACTTACAAACTACTTATGAACTAACAAAGACTAAGGACTGCACAAATATCCATGCCCGAGGGGGGATTCGAACCCCCGACCGCAGTGGCCGTGCAGACCGTGACTGAAGCGCCTCAGTCCCCTCGGCCACCGCGGCCGGCTAACTAGCTTTAAATTGCTATGTAGCTGCTTAGCTGTAAGGAAAGTATACACGCATTGTTTGTAGTTTCTCTGTAACCTAAATTGGCAGATTGGACTGGCGCATTTGAGAGCACGCTTGTATCGAAAAGGGGAGGGGGGCAAGCTCAAATTTGCCGCCTCCTTCATTCAACCCCCTCCCCCCGCAAAACCCTTCTTGAAAATCAACAGTTTTTTAATTGTAATTTAGTAATATTTCATTTACCGCTTTGGTAGATTTGGAGAAAGCTTTTGACAATGTTGGTTAGAATACACTCTTTCAAATTTTGAAGCAAGCAGGAGTAGAATATAGGTAACAGAAGGTTATTTAAAACTGGTACAAACACCAGATGGCGGTTGTTAGAGCTGAAGGGCATGAAAGGTTCAATCATGTTCAAATGTTTGTAAAGCTTATAGGACTTAATTGTGGGGTTATCAGTCCCTATACTTACAAACTACTTATGAACTACCTTATATTAAAGGCAGCACAAACATCCATACCCGAGTGGGGATTCGAGCGCCGACGGGGAACGGCCTCACGCATCGCAGCATAGCGCCTCAAAGAGCTCAGTCGCTACGCCGCGGTGGCATGAAAGGGATGCAGGGGTTGGGAACGGAGTAAGACAGGGTTGTAGCCTTTCTCCAATGTTACTTAATTTGTACATTGAGCAGGCTATAAAGGAAAGCAAGGAGAAATTTGGAAAAGGGTGAAGAAATAAGAACATTGCATTTTGCCGATGACATTGTAATTCTGTCAGAGACAGCAAATGACTTGGAAGAGCCGTTGAACGGAATGGACAGTGTGTTGAAAGGTGCGTATAACGTGAACATTAACAAGAGCAAAACAAGGATAATGGAACGCAGTCTAAGAAATTGGGCGATGCTAAAGGAATTGTATTAGGTAACGAAACCTAGATGAGTTTTGTTACTTGGGCAGTAAAATAACACATGATGGTCGCAGTACAGAGGACATAAAATGCAGAATGACAATGGGAAGAAAAGCATTTTTGAAAAAGAGAGATTTGTTAACATCGAATATTAATTTACGCATAAGGAAGTCGTTTCTGAAAGCACATGTGTTGCCTTGTGAAACATGGACGATAAACAGTGCGGACAGAAAGAGGACATAGGCTTTTGAAATGTGGTACTACAGATGAATGCTGAAGATTTAGTGGGTTGATCGTGTAACTAATGGGGAGGTACTGAACAGAATTGGGGACAAAAGGAATTTTTGACTAAAAGAAGGGATCGATTGGTAGGACACATTCTTAGACACGAAGGAATTGTAAATTTAGGATTGGAGGCATGTCTTTAGGGTAAAAACCGCAGAGGGAGACCAAGAGATGGATACAGTAAGCAGATTGAAACGGAAGTAGGTTGCCGTCCTTATGAGGAGATGAAGAGGCTTGCTCAGGATAGGGTGGAGAGCTGCATCAAACCAGTCCGGACTGAAGACCCCATGACAAAAAACATATCGAAATAAACGCCATCATATCTTAACATGAACTTATTTTACTGACTGAATTAAGATTAAATTAAACAAAGAAGAAAAACAGTACATAAATAAAGCGTGATTATTCATTGCACAAATAATAATTTTGAAATTACCCTTTCGAACTTTTGTATTCAAATATTTTTTTATGCTCTTATCATAGTTTATGGAAGCAGCTCGTTTTGCTCTATGGACATAATGCTCGTACTCTGATTTGTTAACCTCTGTTGAGCAATCGTGCTCCTCAAATGATTTTTGTCTAGTTTGAACTCGATGAAACTCTTTTCTCCAAAGGAAACAGAAAATAGAATGGTTAGGAATATTTTTAAGGTTGTGGTGAAGTTGGTATATCACTCTAGGAATTTATTTTCGTAAATGAAATTTATTGTGATGATGCAACGGCAAGGCACTCTCTATTTGCAAGCGCATGCTGCTTGAAACTTGCAATTTCAAAAATAAAATTTTCTTTGTTAACATCTTTTGCTCAGGAATCTGTCAGTTCCGTTGGCATATCACCTACTCTTGCTCTGGGAATTTAATGTTATGGATAATGGTTTTTGTAAGATTTCGTATCTTGAAGTTGAAGCCACAAAGAATAGAAATAAACGATGGACAATTTTGCAGTTTAAATTGGATTCCATTATCTGGATGGGTACGCTCAACAGCCACAAAATCACTTTTATCAATAATGAAAGGAGCAGCATTAGCCGTAAAATCTTTTGCTTTATTTATGCAAATCGATTTCGGTTTTCCAAGAAACCATCTTCAGTGCTGTCAGCACATTTTACTAATATGCTGTTTTGAACTTGCTGACACCACTGAAGATAGTTTCTTGGAAAACCGAAATCGATTTGCATAAATAAAGCAAAAGATTTTACGGCTAATGCTGCTCCTTTCATTATTGATAAAATTTTGCAGTTATCTCTTGTCTAAGACCTTCTCCTGTTTTGTATTGTTACTACAAAACCTTCCACAACTTCTGAGTCATTTAACTTGACATAGTGAATTACTTGAGTCATCTACTCACTGTGGCTAATATTTGGAGTCAGTCAAACATCAACGAAAAGTATTTAGCATCTGAAATATCTTTAATTATATCTTGTCTTATTTTGTTGTATTTACATCAAGGAACTCATCTTGTACATTTTTGGGGAAATAACTAATCTGACCTTTCTTTTGGTGTTCATTGTACTGAGGAAGTGGAACACTAGTTTCATATGAGTTCAGTAGTATTTACAGATTTGCCACTCTGTGCATCACCAAAATCACCAACTTCTTTTGTCCCATAACTAACTGCCTTGCTTTGTTAAGAAAAGAACAGCATCAATAATAAAGTGCAACACTGCTATCCAATGAGATTAATCGCTTAGCTCTCTATCAGTGCCCTTGCTTCCGAGAGAAGTAGTTACCTGTGAAAACCTAATGCAAATTCTGAAATGGTTTTGGACATAATAGGTTTCTAATAGATGATGGAAAACAGACACTATGATTACTATATACACTTGAAGTTACAATATATTTTTGTCCATGGTCTAATTTTGCCCCAAATTTCACTCAACTTTTCTGCGAAAAGCGTATCAAAATTCGTCTAGTTTTTTATAAGATTGAAATATGCAGTGACAGACCTACATTTACAGCTTTATTCTTAGTATAGAACATAGATTACAGGCAACCTATTTTGTCAGAGCAAACCTCGTCATCAAGCCCTATGCCAGAGACGGAAGTCAAATTTTCCGCTAGACACAGTATGTAACTGGTTTACGCACCAGATTAGGAGCAGATCATCTACTCAGAGTTATCCTCGAGTCCAGAATGAAGACCCCCAATACACACACATAATACAACACCACTGGTACACATCAAGGACACAGCATTAAAACTCAACAACCAAGCCGTTACGCACATGATAGTTTGATGGGTAATCGATGATGTGACGCAGTGTCGTACGCCTTTCGCAAATCTAGGAAGAAATCGTCTATATTAAAAAAAAAAAAAAAAAAAAAAAAAAAAAAAAAAAAAAAAAAAACAGGGCTGAGTTGCGCCCTATTCAAGTCACTTAGGAAGGACTATGTGCTATGTAAGAGACTGTAAATTTAAGCTAGGATAAGAGTTGATTCTACGACAACATTCGATGCGTCACTTTGCGATCAAAACTGCTCGGACACCCATATGCAATGCGGAAATTTAATCCGAGAGTGTGCTCCGTTTCTGATGGCCACGATTTCGACGGGACGTTAAACCCTAATCTTTCTTCCTTCTTCCTTTCCTGTTGTCAACAGAGAAGCAGTAACATCAAATTAACTGTCAAGAGAGATCAGTGACTTCAAGTGTAGAACAAATCACTGGCAATCACCTGAATAAGATATCACTATGGTGTAAAAATTAGCAATTGGTTCTAAATAATGAGGTGTGAAGTCGTCCACATGAGCACGAAAAGAGTGAAGGCCGTAAACTCGTCTAGATACCAAGGAATTACTATTACTTCTGACTTAAACTGGAAAGAATACGTAGATATTGTCGTGGGAAAGGCGAACGAGGGACTGCGTTTTATTGGCAGAACCCTTAAAAGATGCAACAGAACTACTAAAGAGATGCATACGTACTACGCTTGTCCGTCCTTTTTTTGAAGTATTGCTACCCATTGTGGGTTTGACGGAGGACACCGAAAGAGTCCAAAGAAAGACAGCTCATTTTGTATTGTCTCGATACAGGGGAGACAGCGTCACGGAAATCATACATGATCTGGGATGGGAATCATTACAACAACGGCGTTTATCGCTGCGGCGTGAGCTATTTATGAGACTCCAATCGCCAACATTCTCCTCCGAATGCGAAAATATATAGTTGACCCGCAGTTACATAGGTAGAAAAGATCATCAGAATAAAATACGAGAAATCAGAGTTCGAAGGGAGAATTCAGGTGTGTGTGTGTGTTTTTTTTTTTTTTTTTTTTTTTTTTTTTTTTTTTTTTTTTTTAATACAGTTTTCATTTTGCATGTTTGAAAGTTTTACAGTGTGTAGATACATCCTTTCAACTTGTTTTCAAACTTAGTTCAAACTGTTCTCGTCAGTGGCGCCGTCACAGCATGTCTTCAAGATGGCTGCTACACTTGACGTTCGTCAGAAGCAACGTGCTGTCATTGAATTCCTGTGCTGTGAAAACGAGACCGTGCGAAACATCCACAAGACGTTGAAAAAGATGTATGGAGATGCTGCTGTCGATCGCAGTACAATTAATACGTGGGCAAGCAGGTTACATGATGTAAGTGGGCACGGCAATATTGAGGATTGTCCTCGCAGCGGCAGGCCTCGTACTGCAAACACTCCAGACATTGTGCAGAGAGTAACGAATTGGTCACTGTTGACAGACACATCACAGTGAAATATTGTTCCTAAAGGATGTATCTACACACTGTAAGACTTCCAAACATGTAGAATAAAAACTGTATTTTAAAAAAAGTAGGGTGCATTTCTTTTGGAGTGACCCTCGTAGTATAAAGGTGGTTCGATGAACCCTCTGCCAGGCACTGATTTGTAGAGTATCCCATGTAGACGTAGACATGGATACGGAAGCGACAGGCGTCGCAGATATAATTTTAGTAAAAGTATTTAATGTATCTCTACATCCTTAGTTGCAGTTATTGTGCTATCTAAACTGTTGGTAGCGCTCTGGAAATAACGGGTGATCCATCCCGCTGATTTTACATATTACACCATCTTCTGCAGTGTTTGACAGTTCATTAGTACGTCAAGTCTCCCTGCTCTTAGGTTTGCTGTGGTTGTTCCTCCATCATCAACAGTTATTTGTCTCATCCCTTCTAAAACGCAAGAAAAGTCCCAGGTCAATTTATTTAGATCGTTCTGCAGTTGGTTTTGATCTTCAGATGATTTTACTAGACGGTAACTGTCGGCGTCATCTGCAAACAACCCAAGAGTGCTGCGTAGATTTTTTTCTCAAATCGTTTATGTAATTAAGGAACAGCAGAGGACCAGTAGCACTACCCTTTGGAACGCCCGATATCACCTCTGTTTTAGTTGATGCCTTACCATCGATTACTACAAACTGTGTCGTCTATGATATACCATAAGCCGTTCTCACTTTAATATATACCTCTGACTACTTTTGTTTCCGATCATCAACTTTTTTAACCGGCTTGGAGAGAGAACAGAAGCCCAGTCTACGGAAGCGCTCGTCGTCCTTTCATGTTTTAACCGCATCCATTTATTTTTTATTGTATTAAACTCCCCTAGTTTGATATGAAATATTTTTAATTCAAAACGCCGTTTCCTACTCCCACTAATTTTACTCATTGTTTTCAGCAAGCTGCATTCAGTCGTAAAAAAGGTGTCTGGTAATTATTACGGTTCGCTTCCCGATTGCATAAATTTAGTTCAAAATTGACTTTTGCCTATATTCAATTTATAATGATCTGATTTTCAGAGCCTGTAATTGCTGTTTTTATCCGCCGATGTCCGATATTCTGTAATTTTACTCACCTGTTGCGACAATAGCTCAACACAGTAAAAGCGTGGAACAACCAAGCATCAGTTTACGGCGGAAAGTAAAGGTTCCATCAATGTTTCAGCGCAAGAGAAGGTGTACAAATCATTTAGACTTCATTCGGCATGTAAAGGTAACTTTTCGCCAAAAGTGGTACTTTTGGGTGTTGTCTTAACATTAACCATGACTACCGCTAATATTTATGCCGGTATAATTCGTGCTCTGTTCTGACTTATTCTCTTTAAAAATTTAATCCCTGCAGCTATTCCAAAATTCATTTCATCTCATAAGCGACATTTAATCCAAATATCAACGACAACACCAAACCAAAACGAAAGCAACATTACAAGGACTTACTAACAGACGGGACTGCAATGCTGGAACAGGTCTTCATAAACCATACATTTCTATAGTCAGTGCCATGCAACGCTTAAGCTTGTTCTGTGAGCAATAGCGCACGTCAGTGAATGACTAGAAATGATTGATTCGGATTGATGAATCACGCTGTATTCTGTGGCAATCATATGGAAAATGTTTGGGTTTGATGAGTGCCTGAAGAACATTATCTGCCAGCAATTATGTGCGGAGGACATAGTACAATGGTATAGGTTTGATTCGTGTGTTGCAGTAAAGGAAACGTTAAACATGGGAGAATATGAGCATATTTTACAACATTGTACACTGAATACAATAGAGAAACAGTTCGGAGACAATGATTGTTTCAGCATGGCAATGTACCATGCGATAAAACAACACCGCCACAGGCTTGTCCAGTGCCCTGACCAAAAGCAATGGACTATCTTTGGGATGAGTTACAACGTTGATTTCGTTCCTGAACCGGAGTCCATCGCCAATACTTCTCTGGTTCCGGCTCTTGATGGTGAGTTGGTTGACATTCCACCGCAGACAGTAAGACACGTCATTGAAAGTGGCCACAGCAAAGTTTGAGTCGTCATTAATATGAAGGATACTGTAACGTAAAGACCTTGAGGCACACAACGCCCACGGTCGATCACAACGGCTGTGCTGTCCAGTTCCCATCACAAAAAAGAGCGTCAAATAAGATTAATTAAATAATTGCAACAATAGATTCGAGCTTCTTACAAAATTTCGAACTCATTGATACTAATCTCACACTGGACGGATCTTTAATTAACAAGGGATCACACTGAATGAATCAAGCTGGACTGCTGACATGGAGGACCATCAAATGGAGAGGGCAGACTAATTTCTACATAACACATTTGCTTGAAGTAGAAATTGCTCAAAACAGCGAATTCCTTAAACATGTCTTGGACGTTAGATTTGAATGCAATGTGAAGCCACGCTGTGGGACAGGCATATCATTTCGGCCTATTTCTGAGTATTCGAGGCCAAACAATTGTCCCAACTTGCGAGGCAAAGAGGCTGTGCTTCTCCAAGCGGAAGCATTCTCCTCGCGGTCAGTTTATTGAGTTATCGCCATTTTCTCAGAAATGTTCTTTATGAACACGTCCGTGTTGATCAGCACTGATTCGCGTTGAGAAGCTTGAAGTAGCCGTGAGGGTTGCTACCAAGCAATTATACCGCTTGCACTTTGGACATAAAGTACGACGATCTCAACAGCTGTAATAAGTTAAGCTTGGTCGTTTGGACCCTGCTTCGGGATTCGTAATCTAATGGCTACCAATATTCTTCCGTTGAAGGTGTCTCCACTTTCTCTAGGAGCTGCACGTAATCTCGAGTACTTTCCGTGTCATTTTATTAATTTTGCTATATTGTCCTACAGAAAGGCGGTTTCGTACGAAGTTCTTAGAATGTGAGTGAATTCTAGAAAACATGTGACATGGCTACCACTCATTCGTGTGTTACAAATTTTTATGACAGTTACTTTCTATTTATTCTGCAACTTTCGCAGTGTGCAGGGACAACAGATCAGCAGGTGCATGAAACTTCCTGTCTGACAGGAAAGATAGCATAAACAACTTCAGCATGTTGTTGTTGTTATGGTCTTCAGTCCGGAGACTGGTTTGATGCAGCTCTCCACCCTACTCTATCTCCTCATAAGAACGGCAACCCACATCCACTTGAATCTGCTTACTATACGCGTCTCTTGGCCTCCCTCTGCGATTTTTACCCCACACACTTCCCTCCAATGCTAAATTTACGATTCCCCGATGTCTAAGAATGTGTCCTACCAAGCGATCCCTTCTTTTAGTCAGGGTATGCCAAAAATTCCCTTTCTCACCAATTCTGTTCAGTACTTCCTCATTAGTTATGCGATCTACCCACCTAATCTTCAGCATTCTTCTGTAGCACCACATTTCAAAAGCCTCTATTCTTTTCCTGTCCGCATTGCTTATCGTCCATGTTTCACTCCCGTACAAGGCTACACTCCACACAAATGCCTTCAGAAAAGACTTCCTTACCCTTAAATTAATATTCGATGTTAGCAAATTTCTCTTTTTCGAAAATTCTTTTCTTCCCATTGCCATTCTGCATTTTATATCCTCTGTACTGCGACCATCGCATGTTATTTTACTACCCAAGTAACAAAAGTCATCTACCACCTTCATTGTTTCGTTACCTAATCTAATTCCTTCAGCATCGCCTGATTTTCTAAGACCGCATTCCATTATTTTTGTTTTGCTCTTGTTAATGTTCATTTTATACGCTCTCTTCAACACGCTGTCCATTCCATTCAGCTGCTCTTCCAGGTCCTTTGCTGTCTCTGACAGAATTACAATGTCATCAGCAAAACGCAATGTTTTTATTTCTTCCCCCAGAACTTTAATCCCTATTCCTTTCCTTCGCCACCTGCTCGATGTACAAATTGAATAACATCGGAGAAAGGCTACAACCCTGTCTTACTCCCTTCCCAACTGATGCTTCCCTTTCATGCCCTTCGAGTCTAATAACTGCGGTCTGGCTTTTGTACAAGTTGTAAATAACTCTCCTTTCCCTGTATTTTACCCCTGCTGACTTCAGAATTTGAAAGAGTGTATTCCAGTCAACATTGTCAAATGCTTTCTCCAAATCTACAAAAGCTAAAAATGTAGGTTTGCCTTTCCTTAATCTATCTTCTAAGATTAGACGTAAAGTGAGTATTGCCTCCCGGGTTCCTATGTTCCTCCTGAATCCAAACTGATCTTCCCCGAGGTCAGCTTCTACCAGCTTTTCCATTCTCCTGTAGATAATTCGTGTTAAAATTTTGCAACCATGACTTATCAAACTGATGGTTCTGTAATTTTCACACCTGTCTGCGCCTGATTTCTTTGGAATGGCATTTCGCCTGTCTCATACATCCTACACACCAGTTCAAATAGTCTTGTCATGGCTGGCTCTCCCAGAGACTTTAGTAACTCTGAGGGTATGTCATCTACTCCTGGGGCCTTGTTCCGACCTAGGTCTTTCAAGGCTCTGTCAAATTCATCTCTCAGTATAGTATCTCCTATTTCATCTTTATCTACTTCCCCTTCCCTTCCTACAACATCGTCTCTAAGTTCATTTCCTTTGTAGAGTTGCTCTATGTACTCTTTCCACCTTTCAGCTTTTCCTTCTTTGCTGAGAACTGGTTTCCCATCTGAGTTCTTGACATTCGTAGAGTTGCTTTTCTTGTCCCCAAATGTTTCTTTTATTTTCCTGTAGGCGGTATCTACTTTTCCCCTTGCTATACATTCTTCTACAGATTTGCATTTGGCTTCTAGCCACTCCTGCTTAGCCATTTTGCACTTCCTGTCAATCTCATTTTTAGTCGTCTGTACTCCATTTTGCCTGTTTCATTTACTGCATTTTTATATTTTCTCCTTTCATCAATTAACTGTAGTATTTCCTGTGATATCCAAGGATTTTTTGTAGGTCTTGCCTTTCTACCTATTTTGTCCTCTGCTGCCTTCACTATTTCATCTCTCAATGCTACCCATTCCCCTTCTACTGTTTTATTTCCCCCTGTTTCTGTCAATTGTTGCCTAAATCTCCCTCTGAAATTCTCCAGAACTTCACTTTCCTTCAATTTATCTAAGTCCCATCTCCTTATTTTCCTACCTTTCTGCAATTTTTTCAGCTTCAACCTACAGTTCAGGACTAACAAGTTATGGTCAGAGTCTATATCTGCCCCTGGGTATGTCCTGCAGCTCATAACCTGGTTCCGGTACCTATGTCTTACCATTATAAAATCTATCTGATACCTTCCGGTGTCTCCTGGTCTCTTCCACGTATACAACCTTCTTTTGTGATTCTTAAACCACGTGTTTGTTACGATTAACTCATGTTCCATGCAAAATTCTACCAGGCGACTTTCTCTTTCATTCCTCCTGCCCAGTCCATATTCACCTATTATTTTTCCTTCTCTTCCTTTTCCTACTACCGAATTCCAGTCTCCCATCACAATTAAGTTTTCCTCTCCCTTAACTTTCTCAATAATTTCCTTTAGCTCCTCATATATTTCTTCGATCAACTCATCATCGGCAGAGCTAGTTGGCATATAAACCTGTACTACTGTTGTCGGTGTTGGCTTCGTATCTATCTTGACAATGATATTACGATCACTGTGCTGCTCATAGTAGTTTACCCGCATTCCAATTTCTTATTCGTTATCAGTCCTACTCCTGTGATACCCCCAACTGATTTTGTATTTATAATCCTGTACTCACCTGACCAGAAATCCTGTTCATCCTGCCACCGAACTTCACTAATCCCCACTATATCTAACTTCAACCTATCCATTTCCCTTTTTAAATTTTCTAATTTTCCTACTCGATTAAGGGATCGAACATTCCACCCTCCGATCCGTAGAATGCCAGTATTGTCTTTCCTGATGATAACATCCTCCTGAGTAGTCCCCTCCCGGAGATCCGAATGGGGGACTATTTTATCTCCGGAATATTTTACCCGAGAGGATGCCATCATTATATGTTCATACAGTAGAGCTGCATGTCCTCGGGAAAAGTAACGACTGTAGTTTCCCCTTGCTTTCAGCCGTTCGCAGTAGCTGTGTGGCAAAGCCACATTAGCTGATGTTACCATGCCAGCTCAGTCAATCATCCAGACTGTTGCCCCTATAACTACTGAAAAGGCTGCTGCCCCTCTTCAGGAACCACACGTTTGTCTGGCCTCTCCACAGATACCCCTCCGCTGTGGTTGCACCTACGGTACGGCTATCTGCATCGCTGAGGCACGCAAGCCACCCCACCTCGGCATTGTCTGTGGTTCATGGGGGTGGAACTTCAGCATGAACATTATCATATAGCAGAGACCTGCCATTTACAAACTCACAATGTCCACTAAAATTTGGATCAGATAGTAAACATATGCAAACGAACGCGATACACACACACATGCTACGAGTTGCAGTCAGTGATCTTAACATTGGATACACAGCTGTAGTGGTTTGGATCTGTGAAAATCGTGACGGTCTATTATAATTATGTTGGCAGCTCCGTACGTAAACGTCGTGTTGTTGTTTTGAACTTTGCGTCCTTTGAAAATTAGATATGAACGATTGATTGCTTTTATAAATACATAATAATGAAGTTTCTATCGCTTATGGTTGTAGGGATGTCGAAGGAAATAAACGATATGTGTTATATATTTCTCCAGAACTGGTGTTTCTATCACATTTCATTTAATGAATAAATCGCACTGCTATAGACGGTATTTCTAGTGTTCAGTGTTATATTTGCCTCTTGTCTATATTGATTTCCGTTTTTGCTTATGGATTGGATTTACATTCTGTGTGAAAAATCATGCTTATATCATATCTGTCGTTATCGCACCTCATTTAGTTGTCTACAACAGCGTAATTTATACATGAAATGCAAAGTGGGAGAAACAGTAGTTCCGAATCAAAATATAACTCAAATATACTTTTTACACAACTCGTGTTTTGGCAAAACTGCAGGGTCTGTTGTCCGTGTTACTAGCATGGCGCATATATTGGCAAATTTGCCGCGAGCGACTATGAGCACACAATCTGGCCAAACAGCGCATTTTATTACCCAATAAGAACAATAGTTTGATTGATTACTGTTTCGTACAGGTCATAAAAAACATGCTATACCTGCTCTATGGTTGACATGTGCTTATATATACCCTTGTCCGATCAGTAAAAACCTCTTTGGTTGACTGCTAAGGTGAATACATATATATATTCTGTAGTGTTGCCAACATTTGCATCGCGTGAGCAACAGATTCTACAGTTTAGCCCGCGTCTTTTTCTACTGTTTTGATGCAGGAGTACGGTTAATTACATATCTAGAATATTTTGTAAATAGTATTCAAATTTTCAGAACAAATAGTGCCCGGTGTAAATGAGTTAGTTTCTGTGCAAGCAACTAGGAGAAACGATTAGAAACTTCAGAATGTTACATTATTCGTGTGGTTGTTGTGGTCTTCAGTCCGGAGACTGGTTTGATGCAGCTCTCCACAATACCCTATCCTGAGTAAGCCTCTTCATCTCCACATAAGAACGGCAACCTACATCTGTAAGAATCTGCTTACTGTATCCATCTCTTGGTCTTCTTCTGCGATTTTTACCCCACACACTTCCCTCCAACGCTAAATTCACAATTCCTTGATGTCTAAGAATGTGTCCTACCAATCTATCCCTTCTTTTAGACAAGGTATGCCAGAAATTTCTTTTCTCTCCAATTCTGTTCAATACCTCCTCATTAGTTACGCGATCCACCCACCTAATCTTCAGCATTCTTCTGTAGCACCATATTTCAAAAGCCTCAATCCTCTTCCTGTCCACACTGTTTATCGTCCATGTCTCACTCCCATACAAGGCAACACTCCATACAAATGCCTTCAGGAAAGACTTCCTTAGGCTTAAATCAATATTCGATGTTAACAAATTTCTCTTTTTCAAGAACGCTTTTCTACCCATTGCCATTCTGCATTTTATATCATTTGTTATTTTACTGCCCAAATAACAAAACTCATCTACCTCCTTTATTGCTTCGTTTCCCAATCTAATTCCTTCAGCATCACCTGATTTCCTTACACTGCACTCCATTACCCTAGTTTTGCTCTTGTTAATGTTCATCTTAGATGCACCTTTCAGCACACTGTCCATTCCCTTCAACTGCTCTTCCAGGTCTTTTGCTGTCTCTGAGATTATTACAATGTCGTCGGCAAAACGCAATGTTTTTAATTCTTCACCCTGAACTTTAATTCCTTCTCCTAATTTCTCCTTGCTTTCCTTTATAGCTTGCTCAATGTACAAATTGAATAACAATGGAGAAAGACTACAACCCTGTCTTACTCCCTTTCCAACCACTGCATCCCTTTCATGCCCTTCAACTCTGATAACCACTGTCTGGTTTTTGTACAAGTTATAAATAACCTTACGTTCCCTATATTTTACTCCTGCTTGCTTCAGAACTTGAATGAGTTTATTCCAATCAACATTGTCAAAAGCCTTCTCCAAATCTACAAAAGCTGGAAATGTAGGTTTGCCTTTTCTTAATCTATCTTCTAGGATAAGCCGTAACGTGAGTATTGCCTCCCGTGTTCCTACATTTCTCCTGAACCCAAACTGATCTTCCCCGAGGTCGGCTTCTACCACCTTTTCCATCCTTCTGTATATAATTCGTGTTAATATTTTGCAACCATGACTTATTAGACTGATAGTTCTGTAGTTTTCACACCTGTCTGCACCTGCTTTTTTTGGAATGGGGATTATAACATATTTCTTGAAGTCTGAGGGTACTTCTCCTGTCTCATACATCTTACGCACCAGGTGAAACAGGTTTGTCATGGCTGGTTCTCCCAGAGAGTTCAGTAGCTCTGAGGGAATATCATCTACTCCAGGGGCCTTGTTTCGACGTAGGTCTTTCAGGGCTCTGTCAAATTCTTCTCTCAATACAGTATCTCCTATTTCATCTTCATCTACATCCTCCTCCCTTCCTACAATATTGTCTCGGAGTTCATTTCCTTTGTAGAGCCCCTCTATATACTCTTTCCACCTTTCAGCTTTCCCTTCTTTGCTGAGAACTGGTTTTCCATGAGTGTCCTTGATATTCATAGATCTGTTTTTCTTATCTCCAAATGTTTCTTTTATTTTCCTGTAGGCTGTATCTATTTTTCCCCTATTTATACATTCTTCTACATCCTTGCATTTGCCTTCTGGCCACTCCTGCTTAGCCATTTCGCACTTCCTGTCAATCTCATTTCTTAGTCGTCTGTACTCCATTTTGCCTGTTTCATTAACTGCATTTTTATATTTTCTCCTTTCATCGATTAAATCGATTAAATTTAGTATAAGCACATAATACTGACAAGTATATAAGGTATGACAGATATACGTTGCCAACACGACTTCGTAATAAACAGTACTAACCCTAGGGTTTCCAGACTTTCGCATTTATGCGGACATGTCCGCATTTTCGACGTTGAATGGAGCGTGCGCATATATTTTTACGACTTCCGCTAATGTCCGCATTTTTAAGTTTAGGGAATTACGAACTTTCGATTATTGTTTTCATCTCGTATCGTCAAAAATTCATATACTTTTTACAATAGTTATTGAATTAAATAAGTTTCATTTAATTATCATCGATTTTGTTACACTTGTAAAACGGATAATATCGACTTATATTGCGCAAAATCGATGTTATAATATCTTTATCGTAAGGCCCGTTTACACAGAGTTCGAAACATTGTTCACAACATTGTTCGTGACAGCTACTAAACTGCTGATGTTGGCAACAACAGTGTTCCGGGGCTGTGTCGGTAAAGTCTATGGTAAAGATCAAAGGAACATTTGTTCTGTGGCCTGTTACCACGAACTGCCGCTACACAGCGCTAGTGTCTGTTTTTATTTTGTATTGAGTTGTGTGTCGTGATGTTCTGTCAGATGCAGTGTAGTAGGGAAAATTTTACCATCTTATACCATTATATGAGGAAGAGCAGTGGTTGTGGAATGTACATTGTGCAAGGTACAAGAACATGAGAGAGAAACATAATTCTTTCTAAATTAATAAAATTAAAAAAAAAAAAATACTATGCTGCTGGGTACCAGCAGCAGTGACGTTGATAAGAAAGTAAAAACCCTCGTGTCACTCTACCGGCAGGAGAAAAGAAAAATAGAGTAAAAAATGGTGTAATTTCATTGAGTCATTTAACAGCGAGGAACAATTTAGCGAACTCATTAAATTTGCTCAGTTCTTTTTTGCAGCTGCAGCCCATATGCTTCTGTCAAAAGAGTGTTCTCTTTAATACAGTCACAATGGACAAAAGAAAGAAATAGTCTGCACGGCCACTACGGTCAGGGGTTCGAATCCCCCCTCGGGCATGGATGTTTGTGCCGTCTTTAGTATAAGGTAGTTCATAGGTGGTTTGTAAGTTTAGGGACTGATGACCCCGTGGTTGAGTCCCATAGGCTTAACAAACATTTGAACATTTGAAAGAAATAGACTGTCAATTGACTCTATAAGAGAAATTGTTACATGTTGCAATTTAATTTTAAACATTTAGACTGCAAGAACTTTTTAAAATATTTGTGCCAGCAGAAAGAACTTTTGAAAAAAATTCGCGAAAATGAGAAATACTCACATGGCAAGAGTTCAGATGTAATTCAGGTATGTTTGTCTTGTGTAATATTGTCGTTTTTTATTTATTATGCATTAACTTTAAAATATAGAAAGTGTCCTCGTTTTTCATTCTAAAATATAGAAAGTGTCCTCATGTTTGAACCCGAAATGTAGAAAATGTCCTTATTTTTGCATTCCAAGATCTGGAAACCCTGAATAAATCCAGATTATTTTTGACCTAAGTGGTTGGAAATCAAGGTGTCCTTGACACCGGAATTTGCCCTGGCGCGGGAGAATGAGACATTAGAATGACTGAGGAGGGGAGAGACGCGGCCTTGCCGTGTTTGTAATGGTTGTGGTAATGGGAGCGCGACACCTGCCAAGCGCGGCGACTTTGTGCGGAGCTTCCGGCGCGGCGCTAATCGCCCAGAGGAGGCGGCGGGGCTGCCACGCCTGGCTGGCTCCCAACCGCTGCCAGACCCTCTGCAGTTTCTGCCCTGCCCTAAAGCTCTGTAGAGCTTTACCCTGCCCGCCAGCCCAACACCACCTGGAGGCGAGGCCTCACAACAGCTCGTGCTACGTCACACTGACGAGGCCGCGACCGCCAGCTTACTGGCTGGCCACTGGGGCACGCCCTCTGACTCGTAGCGGGCAGCCAGTAAGCTGGCGGCCGCGGCCTGGTCAGAGTGACGTAGCACGAGCTGTTGTGGAATGAAGGAAGGAAGCTTAGGGTTTTACGTCCCGTCGACAGCTTGGTCGTTAGAGACGGAGCTAACGCTCGGAGGTTTGGGTAAGGATTGGGAAGGAAATCGGCCGTGCCCTTTGAAAGGAACCATCCCGGCATTTGCCTGGAGTAATTTAGGAAAATCACAGAAAACCTAAATTTGGATGGCTGGAGGTGGATTTCAACCACCATCCTGCCGAATGCGAGTCCAGCGTGTTACCACTGCGCCACCTCGCTCGGTCACGGGTTGTTGTGAGGCCTTGTCTCTAGGTGGTGTTTACCAGCCACGACACTGGTCACCACTGCAGCCGGACACGCTTTAGGCTGGCCGCAAGTTGAGACGCAGGTCCGTGACGTGACGCAGGGTGAGTCACGGTGAGTTTCTGCCAACCACATGACTGACTGGAGCCGCGCACGTTGGAGCGCAGCGTGACGTGACGTGAGACAAAGCTGCTGCGTGTGGTGAGCTTGCAGACCTCAGTCTCCTGTACGCAGTTTCCTGCCAGAGTCACAGTGACTCTGGCTGTGGATATTGTGTCTGCTAGTTAGCAATGAAAGAAAAACTAACTGAAGCCGTACAAGTGCTGATCCTCTGTGCCCCTTCTTCATGTCTATGTGACAGATGACTAGGAACATGTCACCATCAACTCAGTTTATTGTCAGAGACGACATTTTCCGTGTGGTTACAGAAATGGTGACCTCATTGCTGAACATTCCCGAGAGAACTCCACAGTCCATCACAGATCAGCGGCTACCATATCACGGGTTGTCCCCGTACAGTAACCAAACCCCCAGTCTACCTTTACCTTACTGTCCTTCGAAACAGTTACCTCCCATATCTGTACATCACCGAGCTCGGCGATACATGTCCTGGAAACTTTGTAGGAAGTCTTCCTTTGGTATAGTGTTCAAAAGCCTCGTCACGTTTCGTTGGATGTCAGGACTATCGTCAAATCTCATTCGATGGGATCCTGCGAGTATAGTGGATGATCGAGTTGCACCATCCCCTTTTTGTCAAGAACGTTTGACTATTTTGACTGTGCGTGGGCGAGCGTTATCGCGCAACTTGAACAGCCAGCATACTCATCGGATCTTAATCCTCCAGACTATTCCCTCGACTCAAACTCACTTTGAAAGGAAAGCGATTTGACAATATTCCTGACATCCAACGAAACGTGACAACGCTTTTAATCACCATTAGAAAGGAAGATTTCGTGCAAAGTTTCTTAAGACATGTATCACAGAGCTCAACGGTGCATAGTTCTTCTTCTTCTTCTGGTTCCTATCCGTTCCGGATGTTGGCAACCCAGGGCCGGCGCAAGCCCAAATGCCGCCCCGTGCGAGCTGCTGAATTGCCGCCCCCTCCCCCCCCTTTTTTTTACAAAAGGTTTGTGGAATTTTATTTAAACAAATCTGTAGGAAATACCAGCAGTCAATCGCAATTTTTGTTTTTACTGTTCCGATCTACCTAGGTTTCGGCCAACGAGTGGCCAGTCTCAAAGTTTTTAATATGTGCTTCCATGTAACCGTCATTTTTACAGTTACATTCAGCATGACGGTATAGATATAAACATAACTCAATGCACTGAGAAAAGCCACACTGTGCCTGAAATCTATGTAGATCTGGAAAATAAAATAAAAAATTACGACTGATTGGTGACGTTCTCTTCAGATTTGTACAAAACAGTCGCTGGGCACCAGCTCAAAAATGGAGACAAACCTGATTGAAGCAATCTAGCTAATTTTAATAAGCCTTGTGAATTTACAAAAATGTTCAAATGTGTGTGAAATCTTATATTACTGTAGGATACACTGTTCAGGAGTTGAAGTATGAGAGTTGAGGCACGTGAAATTGCATTTCAGACCGAATTTCACTACAGACGCAGGTGAAACGGTCAAAGAGTGGGGCGGAAGACAATGGAGAGAGGAATAATAAGGAGATGGAGTAACATACAATGCAATAAATACACACCCGGGCATCGACGGGTACTAATGCTAGTCAAAATATGTTAACTCACTGCACTGCGGTAGTTCATTTCAAAGAACTGACACTCGACATCTGTCGTAATTTCTAGGTGTCAATTCTTTCGTTTCTGATTATGGAATAAGGGGCAACACATTAGTCATCGCCGTATCACGTCACTTTTCTGCGCATTATTTTCATTCTAGCTATTGAGACGACGCGTGCTTATTTGCCGACTTGCCAATTTTTGAAGTAACAGATCATAAGAAAAATTAAGTTTCGTATTCTGCAATCTGGAAGGAGTAACATGCATGAGCAATACTAATTGTACGTTATATGAAAAGCACTTACCTATTACACCCCATGTTGCAAGAAATTCGGACGCACCAATTCTTCTGTTCTTACGAAACGCAATGAAAGTGCTTCTGACCAATCTTGAGTCCCTCGGCCATCTACCGAAACGAATTTTGTAGTTTTCGTTGTAGAGAACGCAACAATGAACAATACCTATTGCTTGGAAAGTCGAAGTGACGACGTGGCAGTGCCAGGAACTACGGTTAAACTAGCGCCCAAGAAGAAGAAGAAGAAGAAGAAGAAGAAGAAGCTCACAGTGTGATATGGATAAATGTATTATCAGTCAGCAATTTCTATGGTATTACGAACAATAGAAAGAAATACGAACTTTGCGAAAACTGTACAAATTTTGTAAAACAGAAATGAGCTTCAAAGCTAGCAAGAAAACCCTTAGAAGCAAGGTTCTGTCTATGGATTTTGGTTTTACGAGGTGCCAAAATTAACATTTTGTTTTGAACGGACGAGAGGGCATTGTTGCTAAAAGACCATACTTTCTCAGGTTTCCATCAGAATCAAACCGACCAGTAGTTTACTTAGATTAAACGTGGTTTGACACACATTATACAGTAAATAAATGTTGGCAAAGTGATAGTGTGCGAGTAGTATTGTCAAATAAAAGACCGGTCATTGTTTGTTGTTCATGCATGCGGAGACGGACGTTTTGGCTTTTGAGCCATGAAACACCTGACTATCGCTCAGAAACGGATAGCAAAAATGTTAAAAAATACGTCGAAACCCCACCTATGCCAGGCTTACTACTAATGTCTTTACCCCGTGTAATTACTCCCTGCGTATTTACTCATTCGGAATACTTCTAGCGATTGTAGATGTTGGACATGTTTGATTGTAGTAATGTTCAACCATTTTTTTTCCATACTTCGGGAAGAATGAAACACTCGGAAACTATTATTAAAGGGCTTAGCAAAATTGCTTCAGATTTAACATGTAACCGCAATATCAAACATTGCATTCGAATTTCCAAGGCCGGCCGCAGTGGCCGAGGGGACTGCGGCGCGCCAGTCACGGTCTGCACGGCCACTACGGTCGGGGGTCCGAATCCCCCCTCGGGCATGGATACTTGTGCCGTCCTTAGTATTAGCTAGTTCATAAGTAGTGCCACAGTTCCCATAGCCGCTCCCTCCGAGGTTTGGTGTCGAATCCCCTCTTGGGCAGATTTGCCGCCCCTCGGAAAGTGCCGCCCCGTGCGGCCGCACGTTTCGCACGTGCCTTGCGCCGGCCCTGTGGCAACCACCTTAGCAGTGCTTTTCCTGTCACTTGAAGCTCTAAATAACTCTGTAGATGTTTTAGAGGTCAACGTTCTGATATTCTTAAGCCAGGATATTCTTCTCCGGCCAACGCTTCTCTTCCCTGGTATTTTTCCTTGCAGAATGGTCTGGAGGATGTGATTTCTGTTGTTGTTCTGCATGATGTGTCTCTGGTATTGGATCTTTCGTGCTTCATTTTTTGTAGAACCTCGACATTTTGATATGCGCTGTCCATTCGTAACATTCTCTTGTACAGATACATATCAAAAGCCTCCAACCGCTTAGCCAACGCTTCTGTCAAAGTCCATGTTTCAGCACCATAGAAGAGGGTGGAAAATACGTAGCAGCGTAAAAGTCTGATCATCGCCGTCATTGCTAAGCCATGATTCTTGAAAAGGTTGCTCATCTTATTGAACGCAGCTCTGGCCTTTCCAAATCGAGTCCTCACCTCATCAGAGATATCCCATTGGTCATTTATTGTAGTGCCTAGGTAGGTGTATTTGTGTACTTGCTCTATGTGATTTTGGTCAATCTGAATGTGACATCCAGGTGCTCTGTTTTTACTGATTATCATTGTTTTCGTTTTTTGAGAGTTGACATCTAGACCATATTTAGAGTTTTTTTGTACAAGTCTGTCGACAAGGTACAGCATACTATCCTCACTATCAGAAAATATTACTGTTTCATCAGAATATCGGATTTTAAGAGCACTCCCATCTCTACTTCATCAAGGGCTTCCTTAAAAATGTGTTCGGAATAAATGTTGAAAATCAGTGGGGATAACATAGAGCCTTGCCTTACGCCTCATAGAATGTCTGTCTCCTGAATTGTCTCCGTCCAGCCTCACAGAAGCCGACTGGTTCCAATATAGATTCAAGATTATACGTAAGTCTTCAGCATCCAAACCAATGCTTCTTAAATGTCAATAATCTTCTCGAATTTTGCTCTATCGAAAGCCTTTTGATAAACAATAAAGCAATGAAGCATAGTTATGGGAGGTGTCTGTTTCTAAGGACAGAAAGGTAACTACGTTATTGTTATAGGACTATTCACTGAAATTTATTCAGAGGTTGTATACTCTTGGCTCAAAATGTTTGTGAAGCTTAAGGGACTTAACTGCGGGGTCATCCGTCCCTAAACTTACAGACTACTTATGAACTACCTTATACTGAAGACGGTACAAACATCCAAGCGCGAGGGGGGATTCGAACCCCCGTCGGGGAACGGCCTCGCAAATCGGAGCCTAGCAACTCAATGCGCTTGGCCTCTCCGCCGCGGCTATATTCTTGGCACCGTCTTTTCTACCAGCATAATTATAATCATGTCACGATATGAGGTAGTTTTGTTGGAATCTTTCTATTTTTTAACATCTGACTAATGCGCAGACCACGCCGCGCCGCTCAGCCGTCACGTGGAGCGGACGAACTAAAAGAACGAACCAGTTCGCGGCTCTGCCGCGAACTAAAGTGAGCGCTCCCAATCGCGAACTATTATGCGCAAGTCTAGTGATGAAGAGAGTGCATTGCCACAGACCTGGAGCCAATTTTATTGATTACTAGTATAGATGAATGTAAGCTGTTTTACAATTTTTAATGCCATGAAATACTCGAAAAACGCGACGAAAATATTTGGACAAGATTATGTAAAGTTCTTTCTAACGCACGTGTGTAAGAAGACTACAACCAAGACCAGAGCACTGCAAGCGTAAAGCGCTAGACCTTGGCGGTCAGTGGCTTCTTGGGCGTGACTCATTCATTGTCTTTGTCTCCTCCACGACGTATCTTCCATCACACCGGATGCAATTCTCTCGGGAAGCCCGTAGTGCCGATTCAAGACGAAGCAGAACGAAATAGAAACAATATGGCGTCTGAGAGAGAATGACCAAGCAACTGCTGAAAAAGAGTAGCAATTATGAGTTATATAACGAACTTTCTGCATGAAGGAACGTCAAGGAACCTCTTTGCACGAACGGCAGACACACACATCTCCTACACCTATAAGATTACGAACGATGTCTATTGCAATAGTAGTTTAATAAATGAAATATACAGTTCCAACAAAACTTCGCAATCATTATCACTTCGTTGGACGATACGAACCGAAGCGTTTTATTTTATTTTATTATTATTATTTTTTTAATTGAGAGCAACCTTGTACATGAAAACTAACATAAAAACTGAAAAGAGGGGTGGGGGTCAAAAGCAGACTTCCTATGTTTGGAGTTTATTTCAAACTGAATGCATTTGGCATAAAACTATACGAAATATAGATACAAGTAAGTTTTGGCGAGATCGGTTGATGAATCAACCTTGTCAACTCAACAGAACAGTAAAACATTCTATGAATAACTTAACGGTTTTGGAATATCACGTTTAAACGTGCAATGTAGGTGGTCAGTAATTCACGGAATTTCCATGCGCATATTGACAAGGCCTTTTTTTTTAAAAAAAAAAAAAAAAAAAAAAAAAAAAAAAAAAAAAAAAAAAAAAAAAGTTCTCCGAATCTCGAAAACTATTTTATGCAGCACTCGTCTCGGAAGGGCCTCCAAAACGCAAAAGTTACTGTTTTATAGAAATACATGTATTTACCAGTGGATGGGGGGGGGGGGTGCTCAATTTGTTTTGCCGCCGCCCCGGGCCTCCGACAGCCTGAGTCCGCCACTGATAGGTACATTACAGTTTTATAATTTGGAACAGTTTTTCACTACAGGAACAAAGCTTAGTTCTTTGGAGTAATTTTTATAACTTCAGAAAACAATGTTAGTCCAGTCAAATAAGCTGAAAAAAGGCGTCAACATTGGAATGAGAGGTAACAAGCTGAATATTTGCGTACACCTTTCTTTTGGCATTCTAAATGATGTGTCAAAAGTCTCATAAAATCTCGTGTCCGCGTCTTAAGATATTAAAGGTCAAAGGTCACGAAAATCAGTTTTTCGCAAATATCTCGCTTCCTGTGCGTTAAATGGTATTTGCATCTCAGATAAAAGTTGTAGAGCATGAAATTCTCTACAATTTTTGTTTTAAACATTTTTTTGTGCAATTCATCGTTTTTTAGATAGAACGCGGAGAGCGCACAGGCCACAGCGTTCAGACATATAAGACATAATTCGAGGTCAGCTGCGAATCACAGTCAGTGGTAGGTTGTCTAAAGTTAATAAATCATTGCAACAATTACAATAACAAACCTTCATTCTTTATGAATTATGTTCAATATTTCATAATATTATTCATAAATCAAAAAGATTTGTTTAATAATATTGACTTATTTCATGAAATTATAAAGTTATGAAGCCAAATAGTTCAAGTATATTTTAATTATATTCTAATGTATCTTACTTATGTTTCATGTAGAAAAGAATAAAATTAACTATAATTACGACTTAATTATATTTGAAGCAAAAATATATGTAATATAAAAACGAGGAAATACGTTTTATGTACATCTTTATTTAGTAGTCATGTATGATTCATTTATTACAATTAGAAGTTCAACCGTGAGGAGGATTTTTATTCATTTTAATTATTAACCATACATAAGTCTCAATTTTCATCTTCTTGATCATCATCGTCGTCTTCATCCGGTCGCTCGGAAACGTCCATTTCATTATCATCATCCTCGTAATCGACGATCGTCGTCTCTAAACCTTCGAAGATTTCTTAGTTGTTCCATTGCTTTAGTATTTGTACTGTAGTCCGAGTATCCGTCAAATATAACAACCATTCTTGAGCCATAATGTGTTTGTAAATACTTTATATATTTATCTAAAACAACGGTGAAAGTATCGTCTTTGCTCCATATGAAGCGATGCAGAAGAAATCCACCATCGATAATATATGTTACATTACTTTCATCAAGATCGATATCGATAGATCTCATTTTGTCATATAATGTCGCTTTCGTGGTTTTCCTCATGTCATTATTATCAAATAAAGATGTTGGATACGAACTTGGTTCATATTTAAGATATTCTTGAAGATTACTTTCAAACTTTTTGCCTGCAGCTATTCTCTGGAAGATAATAATGGGTCTACAGCAAGTTTACAATTGTTAATCGGGACAGATTTGTTAACAACTGAAAGCGATAAAACCTTATCAGCACGTTTAAATTTTATATCGTTAAAGTTCAAACCAGTTATCTTAACCATTGATTTTAATCAAATTTCATAGTCTCTGTGACAATTAATTTGGTCATTTCCAACGATTCCACTAGCTAGAGATACCAATTGTTCCGTATTTGGAAAGGGGTTATGAAGCGTCAACCAATCGACTAGTTTATTGACATCATTATTTTCTACATAAATATAGTTACAATACATTGGAACAGAATTAAAATATACTTAAGGTATGGAATTCATGACATTGTAATTGCTTGAAATAAGTAAGTATTATTAAAATTGGGTATTAATTCGTAAATAATGAAATTTTATTAACTATTATAATTGTTTTATTCAACCTACCATTGACTGTGATTCGCAGCTGACTTCGTATTACGTCTTATATGCCTGAGCACTGTGACCTGTGCGCTCTCCGCGCTCTATCTAAAAAACGATGAATTGCACAAAAAATGTTTAAAACAAAACTTGTAGAGAATTTCATGCTCTACAACTTTTATCTGCGATGCAAATACCATTTAATGCATAGGAAGCGAGATATTTGCGAAAAACTGATTTTCGTGACCTTTGACCTTTAACATCTTAAGACGCGGACACGGGATTTTATGATACTTTTGATACATCATTTAGAATGCCAAAACAAAGGCTCATGCAAATATTCAGCTTGTTACCTCTCATTCCGAGGTGAAACCCTAATTTGACTGGACTATGTGGCACACATGATGTGAATACTACAAAGCGGTGCTGGCCGCGATTCTACAAGACGCTGTCGACCTGGGAGGCCACTCGCGTCCATTATCGAAAACTTAACCTTCAGCGAGCGGCGAGAGAGCGCGCCGTTGTAAAAAAGTGCAATGACAGCGATTTTTATACCTTATCAATGCTTTACCCTCCTGCTAATGCGCCACTGCTGCAATGTATTCCATTGTTAATGTTTACTCGTCAGTAATAAAAAGGCTCTATTTCTTTCTGTACCTTTCTTTTTTTCAACTGTTTGAAGTGTAAGCAAAGAGGTGCTGACTGTTGTAAAAAGTACTATGCGTGCCTTCTGCTAAGACAGGTACATATTTAGATCTAGCTAGCAGTCAACATGCGGAGCAAAGCGTCATACAATTGAACTATACTCTTTTTTTTTCTTGTCTTTCGATAGTTTCATAGAAAACGTTAAATTCGTCATGCAGTCAAGTGAATCTATTCACTTTTTTATATGTTGTGTCAGTTCAAATAGTTTATCACACAACGAGCTTTGTAAACTACTCAAAGAGACTTGGAGGAAAGTGATGTGAATTTGAGTGATGGAGAAGATTGAATATTAGTACCCCGACAATTACTCTGAAATGAAAGATGAGGATCTCGAAGAAAACAGGCATGCATAGGTTGTTTAATGGAAAAGTCAAGGTTAGGTGTTTTTGTATGTGTGTACTAAAACGTCAGAACCCAAGAGAAAACACAGTGTGAAAAACCAACTCTGTACAAAGATAAATACGATAGATATAAATGAAAATCTGAAAAATGATCTGTCGCAGCACAAAAAAGGGCAAATATGTTCCTGTTTAAACAACACTGACAGGAAAGTGGAGAACTAGCTGCTTCAGGCCTCACTCCGCCTTCCTCGCAAATAGTTTTGGCATGCCAACATATTCGCGCCCTTTTAACAAATGTTCAAATGTTTGTTAAGCTTATGGGACTTAACTACGAGGTCATCAGTCCCTAAACTTACAAACTACTTATCAACTACCTTATACTAACGACGGCACAAATATCCATGCCCGAGGGGGGATTCGAACCCCCGACCGTAGTGGCCGCGCAGACCGTAACTGGAGCGCCTCAGTCCCCTCGGCCACCGCTGCGGGCCCCTTTTAACACAAAACGTGCTAACTCAGGGGCGTATATAAGAGGTAGCAGGGGCCTTCTCCCCCTCCCCCCCAAAAAAAATAATGAATATGAGAAAAAAATGTATTTTTTATGATTTAATGTCAACAATAAAGAAGCTTCATCTCGTTAAAGGCGCTTCAGCGAAAATTATCCTCTGAATATGAGCAGAGCAACTGACACAAACAATCATGGGGTGTCTACTTAAAATTACTTATCTTTAGATTAATCTTGCCCCCCAATACCATCTTGCATGATAGTCATTTAGGAATTATAAAAACCTTATCCATGAAAACATATATACAAGTGCGAACTTCCACTCTACTCCGTCACGTGGTGTCGAATTCTATTTTAAACTAATCTCCACCATGCAACCTATGGTAACATTGAAAAAGAAGCCTATGCGTTAATTTCGGGTACAAATCGTCTAGTCCACCAAGACGTTTTAGCATGAAGGACTAATAGACATACTGTAACTTCATAGGCTTTCCCAGCGTGACAATTCTCCGAAGTCTCTGCGGGTTTTCTGCCGTATAATAAAATCAAATTGATTCAGTATTTCGAATCGGTTTGATTTTATTATCCGTCAGAAAACCCGCAGAGAATTCGAATAATAGACATACTCATTGCAAGCTATCCTCCGCCATATACTCCACGGTGGCCTACGAAAGGTAGCCTATCTGTTAATCCAGGGTAAAGGCTATCTTAATTTCAAATTTAGTACTTATTAATAGAGTCTATGCCACACCGTGATGGGGTCCTACACAACATTAGGCATGAGTACTAGGTTTTTTTTTTAATTTTTATTTTATTTTATTTATTTATTTGTGACTTTAATGTATAAATTCGTTTTACGAATATTTTCCTCGAGGAGATGCAGATGTTGAAGCCAACAGTAACTGACAGAACGTCATCGAATTAACGCAAGTGATATGTGGCGTTTCCTAGGGAGATTAGTTTGTCTTTATAAACTACTAGCTGAAAATCCAGCGTTGAACGGGTATTTATTTATTTATTCAAGCCTTGCGTTAGTACTTCTCCTATGCCTTTTCTCTTTGTCCATCTCCTTTTTCTTCTAATAACATGTTATATTTATGAGAGTATATAACAAGCCACAGCGGATTAGCCGTGCTCGTTGGGTGCCGTGCTGCGGAGCGCCTGGCCGTTCGCCGTCGGGGGTTCCAGTCCTCCCTCGGGCATGGGTGTTTGTGTTGTCCTTGAATTAGTTTACCTTAGTTTAAGTAGTTTGTAAGCTACGGGCTAATATCCCAGCAGATGAGTCCGATAGAATTACAAACATTTTATAAGAAACAAGGCTGTCTTGCATAATGCAAAAAATTATAAGTGCAGTATCCAAACAAAGAAAGATAGTAATCAAAATACAAAAGATATTTAGCATTCATACATTCATTTAATTTACAACTTTACTATAAACAATATTTCTTGTGACTTTTCCAGGATTTAATATGAATATTTTCTTTGATGAGCGCACCCCTGAGAAAGCGACATAAAGTTGTCCGTTAGAGAAACATGGACATGTCAAATCCACTCCACAATATTGAATATACCCTGCGATTTATTAATCGTAATAGAAAATATAAGTCTCACTGGAAACTCCGTCTCTGGAAGTTAAATTGCTAGATCTGTCAGAAATCAAATGTTCAAATGTCTGTAAATCTTTCGGACCAAACTGCGTGGTCATCAGTCCGTAGGTTACAAACTACTTAAACCTAGGTAAACTAACCTAACGACAAACACACACACCCATGCCCTAGGGAGGATTCGAACCTCCACGGCGAGCAACCGCGCGCTCCGCAGCGAGGCGCTTTAGACCGCTCGGCTATTCCACCACAGCCTGTCCGAAATAATGGGTATACGTTGGATGTACACTGTTTCATCCTCTTCCTTTCCTTGTAGCTCTATAGAAGTCTATTGCTTTCACCTGCAGCCGTGTGTGCTTCACAGTTCAAAGTTGTCAAGAGCAGTCAGCTTTCAGGAATTTCCTTAAAAATGGTCAAATGTTTGTAGAACTTATGGGACTTAACTACGGGGTCATCAGTCCCTAAGCTTACAAACTACTTACGAACTAGCTAAGACTAAGGACGGCACAAATATCCATGCCCGAAGGGGGAAGGGGGAAGACTAAGGACGGCACAAATATCCATGCCCGAAGGGTAATGGCCGTGCAGACCGTGACTGGGGCGCCTCAGTTCCCTCGGCCACCGCGGCCGGCGGGAATTTCCTTAAACTGACTGGAATACGGGAGTGTTTTAGTGGTATATACGTAAATGTATTAATATGTGGTGCATGATGTTACAGGTTTTTACCAGTAACACTATATATGATTTCATATTTATTGAATTACATCTCCTACAATTGTATAATTTTGCTGTTATATATTCATTTCTATAAGTGCTGTATCTCGCTAAAATCCGTTGCGAAGAGAGTTAGTTTTAAAGAAGTAGTAGATTGAAACCTGATATGTGATGGGGAGGTTTTTCATGAACGTTACTATTTATGTCCTGATATCTCATGAACAACGTGTCGTACTGTGATACAATTTCGAAATTATATTCTCCTGTATGTGCGTACACTACATGTAAAATTTACTGCGACTGCAATTTTAGTGTAGAAATTATAAACTGTAGCGTCATACCAAATATCATAGTTTTCCTCCATGATCAGCGGAAAAGTAGTAAGCGAGAAACTTTTTTTCTTTTATTATTATGATGTGGTTGTCTGCGAAAAATAATTCAATAAGGTTTGAAATAATGTTTAAAGTTTGTTGCAAGTCGCTAAGTAATCACGTTCTCATATACCGTATTCATAAAGTCTCGTCGCATTATGTCATTAAAAGAAAGGCAGTATTCGTTAGGACTGAGGCGCTTCAGTCACGGTCTGCACGGCCACTAAAGTCGGGGGTTCGAATCCCCCCTCGGGCATGGATATTTGTGCCGTCCTAGTTCGTAGGTAGTTCATAAGTAGTTTGTAAGTTTATGGACTGATGACCCCGTTGTTAAGTCCCATAGACTCTACAAACATTTGAACATATTATACTTTTTAGCGTAAAGGCGGAAGAAACATACACGTACATATTTACTCTGCAAATCACATTTAAGTGCCTGGCAGAGGGTATATCAGACCGTTCTCATGATACTGTGTATCTCTACCATTCTATTCTCTAATAACACGCAGGAAGAAAATGAACAATATCTTTCAGTTCTCTATCCTAGCGAACTCAGCAATGCTACGCAGATGCTAAATATGACTGAGCATTGGATATACGTGTTAAACTCCTTCCCCCTGTCCCTCTGCCCATTTCTCTTTCCAGTTTCTTCGTCCGTCTCCTTTTTCCGCCCCACTCTCTGTGTATCATATCCTCCCTCGCCCTCCCACACCGATGTGTATCTCCTCACCCACCTTTATGACCATTTTCTCTCTGAACTTGTGGCTTTCTCTGACGTGGGACAGTGTTAATTGTTATTGTAAACAACATATTGATTGAAAATCGAAGTCGCTTAAAAGGGTAAATCAGTTGGGATCGTTGATTTACGGCAGCGGTTCTCAACCCATATGCCGCGACCGCTAGTCGAGAACGGAACACAAGATAAATGTTATTGGAAACTTCTTTTAAAAAAATCTTGATTTCCTTATAAGTAATTATCATGAACTTGAGCAAGTCGTTAAGAGAAAATCTGAATAATGAAACATCTTCATATTCAAGAGAGGTAACCGTATCAAATTTATACTGAGATGTATGGTAACAGCCGTAATATTCTTTAAAAAACATTGCCAACCATCAGCTATTTATTATATTTACAACTTTACCGGTTTCGATTATTGATCATCATCAGAAAAGTAAATTAAACAGACTGATTACGTTGGTATATTTATTGTCACCATATCCATGTCAAACAATAAAAGATACATAACATTAACTTGACATTAGGTCCCGATGAAACATAAAACAATGCCAGGCTGCATTATAATGAATCAGGGTCTAAGATTTCAAAGAATAACTAACAAAAATACACTCCTGGCTATTAAAATTGCTACACCACGAAGATGACGTGCTACAGACGCGAAATTTAACAGACGGGACGAAGATGCTGTGATATGCAAATGATTAGCTTTTTAGAGCATTCACAGAAGGTTGGCGCCGGTGGCGATACCTACAACGTGCCGACATGAGGAAAGCTTCCAACTGATTTCTCAGCGTTACCTGGTGAAACATTGTTGTGATGCCTCGTGTAAGGAGAAGAATTGCGTACCATCACGTTTCCGACTTTGATAAAGGTCGGATTGTAGCCTATCGCGATTACGGTTTATCGTATTGCGACATTGCTGCTCGCGTTGGTAGCGATCCAATGTCTGTTAGCAGAAAATGGAATCGGTGGGTTCAGGAGGGCAAAACGGAATACCGTGCTGGATCCCAACAGCAGTCGATATGACAGACATCTTATCCGCTTGGCTGTAACGGATCGTGCAGCCGTGTCTGAGTCAACAGATGGGGACGTTTGCAAGACAACCATCTGCACGAACAGCACGAATGGCTGGGTGCACGAATGGCTAAACGTCATTTTTTCGGATGAATCCAGGTTGTGTTTACAGCATAATGCTGGTCGCATCCGTGTTTGGCGACGTAGCGGTGAACGCACATTGGAAGCGTGTATTCGTCATCGCCATACTGGCGTATCACCCAGCGTGATGGTATGGTCACCTCTTGTTCGCATCGCCGGCCGCGGTGGCCGAGCGTTCCGCGGCGCGTCAGTCACAGTCTGCATGGCCACTACTGTCGGGGGTTTGCATTCCCCCTCGGGCATGGATATTTGTGCTGTCCTTAGTATTAGCTAGTTCGTAAGTAGTTTGTAAGTTTCGGGACTGATGACCCCATAGTTAAGTCCCATAAGCTCTACAAACATTTCAACATTTCATTTCTTGTTCGTATCGGCGGCACTTCGAACAGTGGCTGCTACATTTCAGATGTGTTACGAACCGTGGCTCTACCCTTCATTCGATCGCTACGAAACCCTACATTTCAGCAGGATAATGCACGAGCACATGTTGCAGGTCCTGTACGGGCCTTTCTGGATACGGAAAATGTTCTACTGCTATCCTGGCTAGCACATTCTCCAGATCTCTCACCAATTGAAAACGTCTGGTCAATAGTGGCCGAGCAACTGGCTCGTCACAATACACCAGCCAATACTCTTGATGAACTGTGGTATCGTGTTGAAGCTGCATGGGCTTCTGTAGCTGTACACGCCATCCAAGCTCTGTTTGACTCAATGCCCAGGGGTATCAAGGCGTTATTGCGGCCAGAGGTGATTGTTCTGGGTACTGATTTCTCAGGATCTATGCACCCAAATTGCGTGAAAATGTCATCACATGTCGATTCTAGTATAATATATTTGTCCAATGAATACCCGTTTATCATCTGCATTTCTTCTTGGTGTAGCAATTTTAATGGCCAGTAGTGTATTAAAAACTACTAGACCCTATCATCAAGACCCAATGTCAAGTGACATTTTACGTATCTTTTATTGTTTGACATGGATATGGTGACAGAAAGTATACCATCTACATCTACATAGATACTCTGTAAATCACATTTAAGTTCATGGCAGAGGGTTCATTAATCACTTTTATAACCTTTCTCCACCGTTCCATTCTCTAATAGCGCAAGGGAAGAAAGAAAACTTACATCGTTCCGTTTTCGATCTGATTACTCTTATTTTATTGGGATGGTCATGTCTCCTTATGTAGGTGGGTGCTAACAAAATATTTTAACATTCAGAAGTAAAAGTCGGTGATTGAAATTTCGCAAATAGATCTCGCCGCAACGAATAACATAGTTCTTTTAATGATTTCCACCTCAAATCGTGCAACATTTCCGTGACGCTTTGCCCTCTGTAACGTGATAAAACGAGCTGCCCTTCTCTGAACTTTCTCAATGTCCTCCGTCAGTCCCACCTGGTAAGTGTCCCACACTGGGCAACAGTACTCCAGGAGAGGACGCTCAAGTGTAATGTAGGCAGTCTCTTTGGTGGAGCTGTTGCATCTTCGAAGCATTCCTGCCAGTGGAGCGTAACCTTTGGTTCGCCTTCCCCACAATATATCCTGTGTGTTCTCCCCAGTCTAAGTTGTTCGTAATTGTAACTCCTAGGTATTTGGTATAATTTACGACTGTAAGGTTTGACTTATTTAGAGTGTAATTGAAGTTCAGTGCATTTCTCTTAGTGTTCATGTGTATTACTTCACACTTTTCATTATTTATTGTTAATTGTCAATTGGAAATTTTGTCTAAATTGCTTTTGTTCCTATGTTGACTTCACTAACCGATAAACGACAGCATCATCCGCGAACAGTCTAAGGGAGCTATTCATATTGTCTCCTAAATCGTTTATAAACACAAGGAAGAGTATGGAACCTATAACGCTTCTCTGGAGAATGCCAGATATCATTTCTGTTTTACTCGATGACTTACCGTCAATTACAACTAACTGTGTCCTTTCTCATAGGAAATCACGAATCCAATCGCACAATTGGGGAGATATTCCATAAGCACGCAATTTCATTAGAAGCCGCTTGAGGGGTACAGTGTCAAAAGCCTACCGAAAATCCAGAAATATGGAATCGATTTGAGATCCCTTGTCGATGGCACTTATCACTTCATGTGAATAAAGGGCAAGCTGTGTTTCGCAAGAGCGGTACTTTCTGAATCCGTGTTGACTATTGGTTAATAGGCCGTTCTCTTCGAGATAGTTCATAATGTTCGAACAAAATATATGTTCCATGATTCTACTGCAAGTCGACGTCAATGAGATGGGCTTGTAATTTTGGGGATCACTCCTATTGCCTTTCTTGAATATTGGAGTGACCTAAGCAACTTTCCAGTCTTGGGTATGGATCTTGCGCTGAGTAATCGGTTGTATATGACAGCTAAGGATGGAGCTATTGCATCAGCATACTCTGAGAGGAATCTAGTTGATATACAATCTGGCCCGGAAGATTTATTTTTGTTTAGTGACTTAAGTTGTTTTACTACATCAGGAACATCTACTTCTAAATTTCGCATGCTGGCAGCTGTTCTTAGGTCGAATTCTGGAGTATTTACTTCGTCTTCTTTTGTCAAAGAATTTCAGAAAGCCGTGTTTAGCAATTCTGCTTTAGCAGTACTGTCATCGATATTATTACCATTGATATAGCGTAGTGAAGGTATTGTTTGTGTTTTGCCGCTAGTGTACTTCACATATGACCAGAATTTCTTTGGATTTTCTGCCACATTCGAGATTTCGTTGTGGAAACTTTTATAAACTTCTCGATTTGAAGTCTGCGCTAGATTGCGGGCTTTTGTAAAAGACTGCCAGTCTTGCGGATTCTGTGTCTGTTTAAATTTTGCATGCGTTTTTCTTTGCTTCTGCAACAGTGATCAGACCCGTTTTGAGTATCACGGGGGACCAGCCCCCTCTTTTATTAATTTATTTGGTATAAATCTCTCTATTGTTACTGATATTGGGGGCCGCTACACGTACGGTTTTGGCAGCATGACTGAGCGTGGCGCACCTTTCGTGCTTTAAAGAATGTACATTTAAATCCAACAAGTATCGAAGAGACTATAAAGAATTTAAACTTTGTTTTCTTGGACGATGAAGCTTTGTCATTGAAAGAATTTTTTGAAAAACCTTATTCTGAACATGAAATAGATCACTACATATTGTCACGTGCTAGAAATGTCGTGGAAAATGTTTTTCGTATAATTATGTCGCGATTTCGAATGCTGCATACGACAGTCAACATGAAGAGCGAAAAGATAATTTATGTCACTTACGCCATGTGTGCGCTGTGCGATAGATAGACGAAGCAAAGGCTACATATCTGCTACATCACTGGACGGTACATGAGGCTGATTGGCGAAAAGAAGGCACTGAATTGCCTAGCTTGCAGTCTGTAGTGTGAAAAAGATCCAATAATTAGCGTTAAAGACAACCGAGGACGCAAACGTAGGCTTCCGCGGCTGTTGTCACTATCAATAAAATTCTTCCGGGTGTGAGACCGCGTCGTCATTTTATAACCTCTACTGACGTTTCGGCCACTGTTTCAGGCAGCCTTCATCAGGGTCTGTGTCAGACACAGCTTGTCAGACATATTTTGTAGCCTAACTTGCCTTGCATTACACAAAAAAATTGTTAGGTAACGATGTCATATTTTTCTAGAAGTTATAATGTTCACAGTCAGACACAATTTCATCCACACCCACAGATACGTCCGTGTTTGAACAACTCGCACTTGGCAGCTCCTGATCCACAGTAAATAAAAGCAAGTCATACTACCAGGAGGAAGGCTTATACGTTTCATCTAGTGACCTGCCACAACGTTTGCTGTCACACACTTTCTTCAGTTCCTTCGTTAAAAAAAAAAAAAGGGGGGGGGGAAACTGGTTTGCAAAACGCAACTAATTTGTCGTAAGCTTTTGCCTTTGAATTCTTACTTATATAGTCTTTGGAACTTACTTTCCACGAGCACTGTTGCTCTTTATACACGATTATACATTCTGCCAAATAGTCTTTGATCCAGAAGCGGGAATCTGCCATGATCGACCTACCAACAACAGTATCGGTAAGACTGTAAGTGTGTATGGTAATTGCGTCGCGCACTTCAGGCAGCTAAGAGCAACTCTGCTCTAGAGCAGCAGATAAGACACGTGAGACGCCAGGCACGTACATGTGAAGGCGCCGGCAGGTTGGAAAGTGGCGCGCCTGATGGCCTGCTTAAGGACCCTACACACGATGCAATTTATTGTACCAATTCGTTGGTCACCCGATAAATTGGGCGGTTTTAGGCGTTACCCGACCAACTTTCTTTCTTGTCGGTTGGTTGGTTGTGCCTGACCACCCGATCTCCGATTCCCCCACCACTTCACCCGACAAATTGTACCGTGTGTAGCGTTTCCCGACTAACTTTCATGCCTGAAGTCGTCTGCACAGCGAACACTCGAAAACAAGAACAGTTCGACAAATAGACACCAGAACAGGGTGGCGCTGCGTGCTGTTGGTCGGAACGTGTGTAGGCTGCTACTAATTGGTTGGTTCGTTGGACATCTTGTTGGTCGTACGATAAATCGGAACGTGTGTAGGGGCCTTAGGCACGGCCTCCTCTTATTGAGGAGGCCGTGCCTTAGGCTGTGTTCACAGTGGCACCGACAGACCATCGTCAGACGCCGTCGACCGCGTTCGACTGAAAATATCGATCGATGGCGTGGTCACCAAGGGTGGTCACACTGCATCCGATATAGTTTGTCACTTGATCGGGTTAAAGGAGAAAGTTAGGTTAGGTTTGCTGCATTCTTTATCTGAAGTATATTAGATTTCAATTCCCTGGGATGCAATGGATTCCACTGACATTTTTATGCTTCGAAATTAGTGCTACAATGCGGCTTTTGTTATTAATAAAGACTTCGGATGCATACGAATGAGCTACACCTTTCCGGAAAGAAGAAAGTGGCGAGGCTTGTGTACTGTCCTTAGTTATTGCTACTCCCAGAAAATCTTTACGAATATGTGAGGTACCGGTAAAAAGAGAAATTTCTGTTACATTTTGTGATATTTGGTGGTGTCATTGACAAGCAATATTACAGTTTTGCTGAATTTATTTGAAGTTGTGCGGACATACGCCAGTTAACCTCATTGCTTTAAATAATGAAAAACTTCACTAATTAGGGAAGCTTATTGCTTACTACAACGAATTTCGGGGATTTATTCGCGTCATTTGTCTACAGAAGAACGCTACTTTTTGGACGTTTCAATGTGTGCTTTGCTCTTTAGGTTAGCTACTGGTACTGAAGTTCTGAAAATCGGACAGAATATATATTGAGTTGTGTGTTCGATCTTAATGTTAGAGACCATAACTTTTTTCTGTCTTCTTAAAGGTATTGTGCTTCTTCCATTACTCAAAATATGCAACATAATAATCGTGACTTAGGCCTACCTGTGTACAAAACCCAGTGTAACTGACGATTTTTGTGTTGTGATATCCAGTTTAATGGAGCAGACAATACCTGCAAGTATAGACAGACGTCGTATTTACTACGTAAAAAAGTTGTCAAGATTTTATTATGTATGCTGCGATTTCCCTCATTACAGTAACCTCAACAAACTACATCTGTGAAAGACCAGCATAAAAATCACACATGGAAACCTCACGATGTATTTATGTACACAAATGCACAAATTCTCGAAATGCGTCGTGCTAAGCATAAAAATACATAATGGATGCAATTTTCAGTATTTAAATCCACGAAGAACACAGATATAGGTCATCCAGAAACATCCGATTATGATGAACGAAACGAAGTTACAGTACAATGAACTTAAATGACTTTCATTCAATATATTTGTGAAAGACAAGTGTGAAATTAAGAATAATTTTGAACACAGAAACCAGTGAAAACAGAAGCACGCGTAGGCCTGCACCACATTTGCAGGTCACTTCACAGAACAGACTCATCACCTTTTTAAAGAACACCAAAACCGGTAAGAATAATTTCTTGAGAGCTAATACCGGGTTATCACAACATAAGAGAGCCACTAGGATAACATTAAGATACGTCACAATCCCATATTGAACACATTTTTTGAGGTTATAATTTACGCCTAAAATGTTTGATAAAGGATTTAACTAACTTGAGGTTTACAATAATCTGTAATATCAGACTATAGATTCCGAATTATATCCCGATTGTGATATTTATCGTCTTCTGGGCGCCACAATCTCTTTCTTTCTTTCACAAAACATATCAGTATCTCACTGTCCATAACTAGCATGTGAGAACGTCGGTCGATTTGACCGAAAACAAACTGATTTGAATTTCACCGACTGTTGTCTGAAGTCCCTACGTTCGGGCGATGATATCGGCTACACTGTGACTGTGTCCATAGTGGGAGTACTGATTTAAAACAATCGGCCGTTTACCGCCAATGTCTGTCGTTGGTAAAACCCACCAATATCAGAGCCACTGTCACCACAGCCTTAAACCGCACGCCTGTCTCTTGAATGACGCTGCATTCACACGGACATTCTTGCACGCAGATCTGCGTGGCATGCCGTAAAGCGCGTGGTTAAGAGTGTCCGTGTGAGGGCCCCTATTATGTCTTTGAAAGTAAACCACAATTGATTTACACTCGCATTTTTAGTTTTGAAAGACTGTTTACAATCACTCAGGAAAGCGTGAAGCGAATTTTTATCTGCTCTTTTGAATAGATATATTTTTCGTTTATTTTTGGTGCATTTGGGAATTTCAATATTCAGTCTCGCTACAACAACTATATGTTCGCTAATCAATATATCTGTTTTGATGCTCTTTACTAGTTCAGAATTATTTGTTACTAGGTGATTAAGGGTATTTTCGCAACCATTTACTACTCTAGTGTGTTCATAAACTAACTGTTCGAAGTAGTTTTCAGAAATAGCATTCAGAACTAGTTGGGACGATGTTTTTTATTTGCCTCCAGTTTTGAATACGTTTTTATGCCAACATATCGAGGGTAAATTAAAGTCGCCACCGATTATAACAGTATGCTAAGGGTAACTGTTTAAAATGTGATTCAAGCTTTCTTAGAACATTTCGGCAATTGCATTGTCTGGGTCAGGTGCCGATAAAACGATCCAGTTGATAATTCATTCCGGTTGTCAGGTATAACCTCTACCCAGACCAACTCACAGGAAGTATCTGCCTCAATTTCGCTGCAGGATAAACCGTTTTTAATAGCAATAAACACGCCACGCTCCTTTGTTATTTAATATATCCTTTCTAAAGAGCATTTGGCCCTTTGTAAAAATTCCAGCCGAACTTATCACTGGTGTCAGCCAGTTTTCAGAACCTATAACGATTTGTGCCTCAATACTTTCTATCAGCGCTTGAAGCTCTGGAACTTTCCCAACACAGCTACAACAATTTACAACTGTTACACCAATGTTTCCTAGATCTGCATTCGTCCTGTATCTGACCTGCACCCTTTGCAGTTGAGACTGAAACCCATTTTGTGTGTTCCCAAGGCCCTCTAATCTAAAAAAATAAAAATAAAAAACGCCCAGTCCACGCCACACAGCCCCCGCTACCCATGTAGCCGCTCCTGAGTTTAGTGGACTCCTGACCTCTTTAGCGGAACCCGAAAACCGACCACCCTTTGGCGCAAGTCGAGGAATCTGCAGCTTGTATGGTCACAGAACCGTCTGAGCCCCTGATTCAGACCCTCTACTCAGCTCATAACTAGAGGTCTGCAGTCAGTCCTGTCGACTATTTTGCAGATGGTGAGCTCTGACTTCATCTTGCAAGCAAGATTGGCAGTCTTTACCACCTCTGATAGCCACTCAAAACCAGAGAGAATCTCTTCCGATCCAAAGCGACACACTTCGTTGGTCCCGACCTGAGCCACCACCTGCAGTTGGCTGCACCTTGTGCTCTTCATGGCATCCAGAAGTACCCATTCCACATCTGGAATGACTCCCCTCTAACGTTGGAGCTCCGAACTAGTAACAAACCTACCCGGATCTTGCAGGCCAAAGGGTGATTATAGGACACGTGACACCATCTGCGTCAGGAACATCCTCTGTCACAGACAGTGGCTCGAATCTCTTCGTAAGACTAACCAGGGAAGCCTCCACTTCGGTCCACCTGGAAGTCTTACGCCGCCTGACACGCGATGAGGAGACCTCCCAATTAACCACGGATTGGGGTGCGACCCCTTGTGGGCAGTGACTGTGCTGGGCATAGTCGCAGGCCTATTGGAGGGCACAACAGACGTACAGAGTGTCTGATGGAGCCTCACGAGCTGCCCATGACAGCGGCGCCCGCCCACCGCAGTCTCAAGCGTTGTTAGCGAGGCCAACACCGCCTGAAGCTACGAGCGAAGAGTCACCAACTCGGCCTGTGTCCGTACACAGCAGTCACAATTCCTAGCCATTCTAAAAACCTATGTATGTTCCAAATAAGTACGACTGTTGTGATTTAAACTGTGGGAGAATACACTAAACTGTTCCTTTGATGCGAAGCTGACTAAATATACGATTAAGCACACAAAACACTAAACTGTTTATTAATGGCGAATCTGGTAAATATATACGGGAGCTAATAAATCAAAATATCAATACTGATATGTCAATTAAACGCTATTCTGAATAAATAAACACGTGAGCACGCGAAAGTTTAATGAACTGTAAGAGAAAGCACGCACAAAATGAAAATAAGTTGCTCCTAGTAAGAATCCAATTAACTTACAGTAACACGTGTGCGCTCGCCAGTGGACACTGAGTAAAAGCTTTTGACAATGTTGATTGGAATAGACTCTTTCAAATTCTGAAGTAAGCAGAAGTAAAATATAGGGAACAGAGGGTTATTTACAACTTTTACAAAAACCAGACAGCAGTTATCAGAGTTGAAGGGCATGAAAGGAATGCAGACGTTGAGAACAGTGTAAGACTGGATTACAGCCTTTCTTCAGTGTTATTCAATATATATATTGAGGGAACTATAAAGGAAAGCAAGAAGAAATTTGGAGAAGGAATTAAAGTTGAGGGTGAACAAATAAAAACGTTGTGTTTTGCTGATGACATTTTGTAACTTTGTCAGAGACAGCAAAGGACCTGGAAGAGCAGTTAAACAGGATGGACAGTGTATTGAAAGGTGCATACAAGATGAACATTAAAAATTGCAAAACAAGTGAAGAAAATAAGCCGATGCTGAAGGAATTAGATTAGGTAACGAAACAATAAAGGAGGTAGATGAGTTTTGTTACTTGGGCAAAAAAGAGGATATAAAATACAGACTGGCAATGGGTAGAAAATCGTTCTTGAAAAAGACAAATTTGTTAACATCAAATATTGTTTTAAGCCTAAGGAATTCCTTTCTGAAGGCATTTGTGTGGAGTGTTGCCTTGTATGGGACTGGAACTTGGACGATAAACAGTGTGGTGAAATGTGGTGTTACAGAAGAATGCTGAAGATTAGGTGGGTTGATAGTGTAACTAATGAGGAGGTACTGAACAGAATTGGAGAGAAAAGGAATTTCTGGCATACCTTGACTAAAAGAAGGGATCAATTGGTAGGACACATTCTGACATCAAAGAACCATTAATTTAGCATTGGAGGGAAATGTGTGGGGTAAAAATCGCAGGGGGAGACCAAGAGATGAATACAGTAAACGAATTCAAATGGATGTAGGGCGCGGTACTTATGAGAAGATGAAGAGGCTTGCTCAGGATAGAGTAGGGCTGGGACCTGCATCAAACCAGTCTCAGGACTGAAGACAACTACAACAACGACATTTCACAAGACAAGATTTCAGGGGAGAAAGGAAACAACTGGGCGAAAGTGGGCCCAAGAAAACAATACACTCAAATGTTGAAGGAAAATGGGGAAAAAAATGATAGTTTGAACAGTAGCGAAATTTGATACATAGTACTCTCCAAATGACTATTCGAAAGAAGAAGAAACGATTCGTATGCTAGGAACACTAGCGAGTCACTTGACACCTATTTCCTGACTGATTTGTCAAAGCAGCCAAAGATATTAAAATATTGTAAACTTCTTGTTCCAACGCTAGCTGCAGATGTCTTTCCCGTTTCCAGTTTGTCGCATAAGAACTTTGGAGATTTGTTTACATCGTGTATGTCATCTGACTACTGTCGGTGTAAAGACGCTGCAAGGCTTAATCGAAGTGTTTATGTCTGCAGTAGTACAATATTTGGTTAAAATCGTGTAGTTGTTACTTGACCCAGTATACATTTTAGATTAACAGCATCCTCCAATATGTTGCTGACACTAACAGATGACCACAAAAAACATTTAAGTTTGTTGACTGCTCAGACTCCACAAGGTATGCTGTCATATTTATTAAAGAAAAGAACACTTGTGTTTATATTAAAAGTAACATCCATTGGAACGTCAAAATAGTGTCCCGCCTAAACAAAGTATTCAGGCTGTAGCACCATCAAACTGGACTATGAAAACGTTCATATATCTTGATTTATTTGTAATTAATGCAGATGGAAGTACTACACACTTTTGCCATATCGTTCACAGTATCGTTCGCTAAAGAAAAAAACCTATATTTCTGTCACGAGACGAAGATTAACTTCCAGAAGTACCACGCTTATCCGCTACCGATGAATTTATCTTACGTAGAATATATGCGAATATAATTTTCGGAACATATCAAGTGATGAAATCTGGAACACAGGATGTTTTATACTGGCGCACACTCCGCTGCAGATTGAAAATTTCATTCATGACAAATGATGTTATATTTTAATTGTAACTTGTATGGTGAGATAATGAATAAAATATTTATTGAATGATGCATCTTTTTTATGTAATTAGCCCCAGTCTGTGTACCAGTATCATTATCAGTGAGCTATACTTCAGAATTGATATTATTTCACCATCAACATATCTCAATATTTGAACCGAAGGATTAGTAGACACATGTGAGTTTCCATGAAGCCTGTGCATGAAAACTGAAGAAACACCTTCTATCCTTACCTGTGACATATCAACTTTTTATGATTAAAATATGACCCAAAACATGACTACCTTGTAACTAGCGTGTTGGTTCGTGCATGAAATACATTACAGCAGGATTGTAGTGGTATATTACACTAGACGTTATTAAACATGTCACACAATCCTTGTATATGAGTCTCATCCAAAAAGTCCCACCCTTCCTTTCTGTTTGAAATACTTTATTGGCAAAAGGTACAGCAATGTTTGAAATATTTTTGACAGTCCCCAAAAGACATGTCCTATTGTACGATCAACTTTTTTATTTCTGTTTCTTCAGTAAAAAACTGTATTTATTGCAAATTGTTTTATTCCTTATTTAATGACGTGTTTTGTTCTTTAGCAGGGCATCTTTGGATTATCTGTGTGACAGAATGTACAAAAAATTACAAGGCATAATTACATAATGGGACATGGGCTTATTTTGTGTTAAGAAGTCAGTATAAATTGTAAACAAAGCTTACAATACACTCCCCATGGTGTGACACCATAAGTTGTTTTGCGGTGTTTCTATGTTTGCGGAGTTTTGGATTTCCTTGTTGCCCTACAAATGATCAGGTAACAACGAATTACAGTTGGAACTTACTCGGTAAAGATGTGAGAAACATAAAACCAATTTTTAAGATCACCGTATTAGAAGTGGTAGTCTCTGTTGATAGAAGATAAGCCCCTATTCTGCCCGATGTCACACGAGAGTGCCGCGGCCTTCTCTCTAGGTGGTGGTGCTCGGTGGACTTGTGCAAGTCTTTCAACTGAATGCCATTTTGGTTACTTGTGTGTCCCTAACCTACCTTGATTATCCAACCAGGAAAAAGAGATCTATAGTTTAACAATGAATCCAAACCACGTGTTGTTTATGTACTGACTCCTCACGTTGTTGAGAGGTAAAGGTGGATTAAAGCACAGACTGAAAAATTCCATAATCTGACCAGGTTTTGAACCCATGACCCTTTGGTTTCCAGTCAGGCATTTTACGCTGAGACCACCAGGCCGGACATAAATGTCATAATGAACTAATACACAAATTAAGTTCAGATCACATGAATTCTGGTACCCACTATAATTAGACTACTGAGGATAAGAATGGGTGTTTTAAGAACTAAGGAAACTCCCAAGTGTGATATTAGGTGCATATATAATAATTAATAATGGGTGGAAGTCCTCCTTTTCAATAACTTTAATATCACATATTTAAGGTCATACTTCTTAACATCTGGTTAATTTCTGTTAAGCCCTCTGTATGCAGATGTTTATTTTTTTCTTTTTTTTCCAAAGCATGTAGGTCGTTCATATTAAAAGTATTAATTTTATGTTTTACAGTTCTGCAAGACTTCTGCAAGCTGGCTCTGGACTTTCTACGTAAAGGTGCAAACATGAAGTTATATCAAACTGCTGCAAGTTAGTATTTTAGAACAATCTTTTTATCTATCTCTTTATAAAATATATAGCCTTTATATTTAAAAATATATGTATTTGATGCTTTCAGATAAACTTGGGGTTCAGCCTGAAGCCATACGAAGTGTTGTTGAGGGGCTTGTCAACCTGCTTGTAGAAAGCAGTAAATATGAGGTACTTAATTTTCTGCATATCTTGTTACAATAAAAATAAATAAATAAATAAAAAATTCACATTTGTAGATATGTGAGAAAGTTTTGACCTGTACAATTATTTTGTTGAAAAATCTTTTCAAAGTGTTTTAAACTGTCATTATTTCACAATAACAGAAGTGTAGACATGTTCTAGAAGTAATCATACAATAATAATGGTTTAGTAAGTAACAACTGCTGTGTTATACTTTAGATTCAGGTGATATCTCAATTCTACGTATACATCCATATTCCGCAACCCACCCAGAGGTGCATGGGGAGTGTACTCAGTACCACTATTAGTTACTTGTTTTCCTGTTCCTCTCCCATATGGAACATGGGGAAAATGAATGCTTGTATGCATCTGTACGAGCCCTAGTGTCTCTGATCTTATCTTTGTAGTCCTTATGCAAAATGTAGGTTTGCGGCAGAAGAATTGTTCTGTAGTCTGCTTCAAATTATGGGCCTCTAAATTTCTTCAACAGTGTTTCTTGAAAAGGACATCATCTTCCCTCCAGCAACTGCCATTTGAGTTCCCGAAGCATTTAAGTAACACTCATGCGTTGATCAAATCTGCCAGTTACACATCTAGCTGTCCACCTCTGAAGTGCTTCTATATCCTCATTTAAAGCAATCTGGTGACATCCCAAACACTTGAGTAATACTCTTATTGGGGATTGGGGTGATACAAGCATTTGGCCCACCTGAAGACGGGGACACTGCCCAACAGCTTTGACCCATGACGTCATCACAGTGCGATAGTTTTGAGGTGCGTGCATGTTTGTAGGAGGAGTGAGTAATTATGTGGTGGTTGAGTTAAAGACGATAGTTTGTTTACAAGCAGAACACAAGAGTAAAGATTATGAATTTGTGTTTAAAAAGTGATATGTAGCTTCTCTCTGATGGTTAGGTGTAGGTTAACTGAGGGATTTTTCTTTTTCTTTTTTCTTAGCATGTGTGTGCCAAATGGGCTAATTTTTGGGCTAAGACCTATGATCGTTGGTACATTCTGTTACCTCTGGAGTATCCAAACATGGTGGTTGTGTTTGTATAGTTGTCAGTGATCGTGTGAAAATGTATGTTTCTTTTCTGATGGATGCCATGGCTGAAATTTTAATTTGTGTGAATATGATGGTATATTTTTTGTGCCTGTCAGCATCTCGGTGAGCCTCTTTACAGTGAGTTGTTATCTATCCTCCATTATTAATAGTACACTTTATTCATTTCACAGTACAAATCTTTGATATTAGTAATATGTGTGACAATTTAGCAAACCATTGTCATTTGTGGCATATGTTGATGGTGAAAAAACAATTAAAACATTTACATTTTAATTCCAAATTAAATTCTTCATAACATTCACTAAATCATTCTTGTCTCTTCTGTTTACGAGAAATCCAACACACAACACTATTATTTACTCTAACTGGCTCACTAGTTTGACAGAGGGCATTGGTTGGGTAGAGGTGGATTAATGCAATACTGTTATACAGTTATGTTAAGTAAACCAAGTCCTCTTTTTCTGTAAACGCATCTACTTATAAAGCATCACAAATTGAAGTTTGTCTAATAGTATGTTTATTTTGCAGCTTACTGCAGCTGACTTTAAGGACACACTAGTCACCCTGGGATTTACTGAAGAGCATCAAGATGTGCTGTGTACATTTTATGAAGGAATGAAGTCAGAAATCAGAGATGTTCTTTCCGATATGACTATTAGTCTGCCACATTATAAAAATCTTGAATGGAGGTTTGAAGCACTAGTAAGACAACTTTTATTTTCAATTGTTTCTTAAATGTTCCATTAAGCACACTATATCTCACTGTTATTAGCAGGCTTTTAACTATATAGAATAAACCAGTGGATGAAGTAGTGTAGTAAATTGTACGTTGTTAATTTGTTCTAACCAAAAATTTGACTGTGCCGAGTAATTTAATAGTTTCAGTATGCTGTTAGTCCATCTCCTCTTACTGCTCCGTTTACTTCCTCCTACTCCTCCCGCTCCCCCTCCCCCTCTTCCCCTCCTCCACTCCTCACTACCACCAGCACTATCCGAACCTCGTCTCCCATCTCCATTCATCTCCTCTTACTGCCCTCCTGACATAAAACAGAGTATGAGGTGCAGTAGTAACACAGTGGATTCACATTTGGAAGGATGTCGGATCAACCCACCTATGGCCATCCAGATTTCTGGAAGTCACTCCAAGAAAATGACAGGTCGGTTCCTTTTAAAGGGCATGGTCGACTTCTTTCTCATCCTTAACCAAAGATATCTAAAGCTTGTGCTCAGTCTCTGATGTGTAGGTGAAACGAGCTGGTGCTGAATTTGGGTGGTACTTCGGCTACTGGGTGTTGATGTGTAGAAGAGTTCAGAAAATGAGTATTTGAGCTTGTGTTTTACCACAGATTGTAGTGGCTACATGTGTGAGTATACAACTGATTAAGTATCATTTGCTTGCAAAATTCTATACACTGATTACACCAAAGCTGGTAGACAGTGTGGCCAATTTTATATTTATCCTTTATAGTGTAGAAAATGATGTTCATTGATCTGCAATAGCCGCGGTGGAGTAGCCGAGCAGCATAAAGCACCTCACTGTGGAGCGCGCGGTTGCTCGCCATGGAGGTTAGAGTCCTTCCTCGGGCATGGGTGTGTGTGGTTGTTCATAGGTTAGTTTACCTAGGTTTAAGTAGTTTGTAAGCTATGGACTAATGACCACACAGTCATTTGAACATTTTGATCTGTAATAGGAGTTCTATACATGTCGCTGAATTGCCAAGCAATGGCTTGTGGGTTGCAGATCCTCCAGTAAAAACTCAGGAGTTTTTAGAAGTCAGAATTTTTCATTGTGGGGACACCAACTAGCGCAGGTAGCAGCTGCAAGGGCGTGTGAGACCTGACAGACCGGATGCTTGGCCACAAAAATCTGCACATGTAAAGTTGCTTTCCAATGAACTTCCTGCAGAACTTGGACTAGTACATCCGCAAATATTTTTGTAGCCACACACGCTTGGTGACTGCTTAAGTACTGGCATTTCGTTAATGTAAGATCCGGCCCCAGACAAACACACACACACACACACACACTCTCTCTCTGCGATGGTGTCGCTGCCGCCGATGTGTGTTGACTGCCTACTGGAACTCTCATAGCCTTTGGCCACTGAGACGCTAGTGCTGTCGAGTACTCGAAGCCGCTGGCCGCTGTTGAATGCATCTGTGTCCGCATCCGCATATCATAATAGGCACGAAACTGCTGCTGTATTATAGTGCTCTGAGCCCCCACACATCACTCAATATGCATTAGACTTGTCTTCTAAATGAGTGTACTGCAAAATTTACAGTAACTATTCAAACAGAATTTTACTAAAACCGGATGAAAAAAACTGTTGCTTTATTTCTCATCCTGGACGAGCCCCCATTTGCGACCTTCCTATTGGTACTCACCAATAAGAATTGGACAATACATAACTCAAGTAAGTAAAAGGTTTATGCCTCCTTGACTCTGTTCATAGGGGTGAGTTATGTATGTCAGCTTCTATGCCCTAAACAGCTACCCAAACTGTTTAAATAAAATCAATAATTAATCTGTAGTTGAGCCAGTCTATCAATCTGCAGATGATGACACAAAAAATATATTTAAACAAACATAAATTAACCTTCTGCATAACCACCAAATGGATTAAGATAATGTTCAAAGGATTCCCTCACGAAGTAAGTTTTTTACAAATGGAGTTTATTAATATTTTTGGACATGAAAATGCAGCGGTGGTCGTACTTTATACATCGGTAAATAACTGAATATTTCCCCAACTATTGTTCATGAAAGGCACAATAAGTATCACACACACTCAAGAGTAAAAGATACAAATTATCACTTGTAAATTAGTGTAGTCCATTGAAAATTGCAGTTCCAAATTAATCCACAATTAATTACAGTATGTGTTATAAAACACAGTTTGTCATCACTTGAGTACACAATTGCTGAATTATCACAGTTTCATAGCCCTACTACCATCCATAGTTTACCACTTTTGAACCAGAGACTAAGTTCTGCAGTCACAGTCCCGTAAATTTTCTAAGTCCACATAAGCATATCTATTTAAATCACAAGTTTGTAACTTGGCTTCAGACCGCCCAGCAGTTACAACCTATCACCTCCACATCCAAGTTACGAGTCCCTTCCCAAGCGTTTGAAAGCGTGCTCTACCTGCTCCCAAAATTGTATCCTTATCTTTAAAATAAAATTTCCCTTCTAAAATATTATACATTTGAATATCACAGAATGAAATGCTTTGACCACCTCCCTACAAACGTTGTTTACATTTAACAATACTAAAATCAGTTGATACTGAAGCTTTTTGCTCAGGTAGCTATTAAGTGAGGTGTCTCACTGTTCAAACATGCTGCAGCCTTCGAAAAATAGTTACACAATTAATATTTAATTTATCATGGCTTTTTATGCAAATATATTCAGTTCTTGTCCACAAATACATATAATTGTAAAAATAGAAAAGAGATGACTTACCAAAAGGACCGGCTCGTCGAGAGAAACAAATAAAATCACACACAAACACACATACAAGCTTTCGCCACCACTGGCAGCTTCTTCAGGAAAAAGAGGAAAAAAGGGGAGGAAAAGGGAAGGATATGTGTTTTAAGGAGGTGGAAAAGGAGTCATTCCAATCCCAGGAGTGGAAGGACTTACCTTAGGGGAAAAAAAGGAAGGTAAACAAATACACACACACTCAGACATATCGAAACGCAAACACACCTAGACAGACCAAAAATTTGACTGTGCCGAGTAATTTAATAGTTTCAGTATGCTGTTAGTCCATCTCCTCTTACTGCTCTGTTTACTTCCTCCTGAAGAAGCTGCCAGTGGTGGCGAAAGCTTGTATGTGTGTTTGTGTGTGATTTTATTTGTTTCTCTCGACGAGCCGGTCCTTTTGGTAAGTCATCTCTTTTCTATTTTTATTTTTATTTATCCCACCGGGAAAGTTTCCCTCTATAATTTTCAATACATGTAATTGTTTATGTATAAATTACCTGCTGCATACCTACTATTCTTAGTAGGCCATGAAGTATTCAAGTGGCAGTCTACAACATAAAATGAACGTTACTAAGAATAACATTAAATATAATAAAATACATATATAAATGTAACACACTTTGCTATGTTCCAGTTTTGTGTTTCTGTGGTGGAGTCTATGTTCTGACACAAGAATGAATACTACATAATTTAAGAAATTCATTGCACATTCTCACATGATAAATGATTCATATTGCACAAGGTACAATTTTTCATGTGAGAATGTGCAATGAATTTCTTAAATTATGTAGTATTTAACTCTCATTTGAAACTCAACACTTTACAGACCATACTCTTAGAAACATTTAAGACCCAGTGGTCATTTATACAATTATTAAAATGTTTATTGCCACATATATGTTTGTTATATCTTAAAGAGTAACATATAATAATGGAAAGTCCAGGTTGGAATAAATAATATAGTGAGGACAGTTACAACTCACCGCAAAGACGTGGCGACGAGATGCGACAGGCACATACAAAAGACACACACATACAACACATTCAGCTATCGGCCATGGCCTTCTTCAGAAATAGAGCACTCACGCAATCACACAGGCACACAACACAGTCATACAACCATCACCTCCGATTGCCACACTTCGAATCACGCTCTGCAGCGAATCGGGGACGGGAGGGGAGGGGAGGGGGAGGGGATAGAAAGGTTACGTCACGGTGGTGGGGATGGGTTAGATGGGAATAACGAGATGCAGCTTAGGAATGGAGTGGGGAGGCGGGTGAGGGGAGAAAATAAAATAAAATAAAGTAAAATAATATTATATATATATATATATATATATATATATATATATATATATATATATATATGAAAATTCATGCACACTGCAAGTGCACAAGACCACATACACACACATACGCACGCACGCACGCACGCACGCACACACACACACACACACACACACACACACACACACATACATACATACATACATACATATACACACACATGATCACACATTCACACACCACTCAAATCAGGCGAGGTTTGGGATACAGAGGTAGGAACTGTAAGGTATGGAAAAATATATATATAGGGAAATTATCGTAGGTTGAGGCCTGGTTGATTTCGGGATCGGAGAATGTATTGTAGGGATAACTCCCATCTGTGCAGTTCAGAAAAGCTGGTGGTGGATGGGAGGATCCAGATGGCCCGGGTTGTGAAGCAGCCATTGAAATCAAGCATGTGCTCCGCTGCATGCTGTGCCACAGGGTGGTCCACCTTGTTTTTGGCCACAGTTTGGCGGTGGCCATTCATCCTAATGGACAGCTGGTTGGTGGTCATGCCAATATAGAAAGCTGTACAGTGCTTGCAGCACAGTTGGTAAATTACGTGGCTGCTTTCACAAGTGGCCCGGCCTCTGATGGGGTAGGATAAGCCTGTGACAGGACTGGAATAGGAAGTGCTGGGTGGGTGGATTGGACAGGTCTTGCAGCGGGGTCTTCCACAAGGATATGATCCCTGTGGCAGTGAGCTGGGTTTCGGGGTGGCATAAGGATGAACAAGGATGTTGTGAAGGTTGGGAGGGCGACGGAACACCACTTTAGGAGGGGTGGGAAGGATCTTGGGCAGGATGTCTCTCATTTCAGGGCATGAGGATAGAAAATCAAAACCTTGGCGAAGGATGGAATTTAGTTGTTCGAGACCAGGGTAGTACTGGGTGACAAGGGGAGCGCTCTTTTGTGGATGGTTACTAGTGTTAGGAAGAGGATTTGGGGTGTGTGAGGATATGGCACGGGAGATTTGTTTGCGGACTAGGTCTGTGGGGTAGTTTCTGTTTGTGAATGCCTTTGTGAGACCTTCAGCATATTCAGAAAGAGAATTCTTGTCACTGCAGATATGCCGTCCACGGGTGGCCAGGCTGTAAGGGAGGGATTTTTTGACGTGGAAGGGATGGCAACTGTCAAAATGTAGGTACTGTTGGTGGTTGGTGGGTTTAATATGGACGGAAGTGTGGATGGAGCCATCAGTGAGGTGGAGGTTGACATCCAGGAATGTGGCATGGTTGGTTGAGGAAGAACCAACCATGCCACATTCCTGGATGTCAACCTCCACCTCACTGATGGCTCCATCCACACTTCCGTCCATATTAAACCCACCAACCACCAACAGTACCTACATTTTGACAGTTGCCATCCCTTCCACGTCAAAAAATCCCTCCCTTACAGCCTGGCCACCCGTGGACGGCATATCTGCAGTGACAAGAATTCTCTTTCTGAATATGCTGAAGGTCTCACAAAGGCATTCACAAACAGAAACTACCCCACAGACCTAGTCCGCAAACAAATCTCCCGTGCCATATCCTCACACACCCCAAATCCTCTTCCTAACACTAGTAACCATCCACAAAAGAGCGCTCCCCTTGTCACCCAGTACTACCCTGGTCTCGAACAACTAAATTCCATCCTTCGCCAAGGTTTTGATTTTCTATCCTCATGCCCTGAAATGAGAGACATCCTGCCCAAGATCCTTCCCACCCCTCCTAAAGTGGTGTTCCGTCGCCCTCCCAACCTTCACAACATCCTTGTTCATCCTTATGCCACCCCGAAACCCAGCTCACTGCCACAGGGATCATATCCTTGTGGAAGACCCCGCTGCAAGACCTGTCCAATCCACCCACCCAGCACTTCCTATTCCAGTCCTGTCACAGGCTTATCCTACCCCATCAGAGGCCGGGCCACTTGTGAAAGCAGCCACGTAATTTACCAACTGTGCTGCAAGCACTGTACAGCTTTCTATATTGGCATGACCACCAACCAGCTGTCCATTAGGATGAATGGCCACCGCCAAACTGTGGCCAAAAACAAGGTGGACCACCCTGTGGCACAGCATGCAGCGGAGCACATGCTTGATTTCAATGGCTGCTTCACAACCCGGGCCATCTGGATCCTCCCATCCACCACCAGCTTTTCTGAACTGCACAGATGGGAGTTATCCCTACAATACATTCTCCGATCCCGAAATCAACCAGGCCTCAACCTACGATAATTTCCCTATATATATATTTTTCCATACCTTACAGTTCCTACCTCTGTATCCCAAACCTCGCCTGATTTGAGTGGTGTGTGAATGTGTGATCATGTGTGTGTATATGTATGTGTGTGTGTGTGTGTGTGTGTGTGTGTGTGTGTGTGTGCGTGCGTGCGTGCGTGCGTATGTGTGTGTATGTGGTCTTGTGCACTTGCAGTGTGCATGAATTTTCATATATATATATATATATATATATATATATATATATATATATATATATATATATAATATTATTTTACTTTATTTTATTTTATTTTCTCCCCTCACCCGCCTCCCCACTCCATTCCTAAGCTGCATCTCGTTATTCCCATCTAACCCATCCCCACCACCGTGACGTAACCTTTCTATCCCCTCCCCCTCCCCTCCCCTCCCGTCCCCGATTCGCTGCAGAGCGTGATTCGAAGTGTGGCAATCGGAGGTGATGGTTGTATGACTGTGTTGTGTGCCTGTGTGATTGCGTGAGTGCTCTATTTCTGAAGAAGGCCATGGCCGATAGCTGAATGTGTTGTATGTGTGTGTCTTTTGTATGTGCCTGTCGCATCTCGTCGCCACGTCTTTGCGGTGAGTTGTAACTGTCCTCACTATATTATTTATTAAAGAGTAACACATACATAAAAAGGACCTATCTTCCAGGTTTGTTTCTCATATTTATTTTTGTTCTTTCATAGATTACAAATTATGCAATAACAGTGGCAATTACAGCAGAACCTCGTTTTTACGCTTTTCAAGGAACTTCAGTAAAATGGTGTAAAATGCAGGAAAACGTAAAATGCAGGAAGTAGTGTTGTAAAATATGCTACTGGATCAGTCTTGCATTTTCGTAGTTTGTGTGTGATATATGTATATACTAGACATCTAAATACTCGCCTGGGAGTCGATTATACAATAAATATTATCCAAATTTTTACTATTTTAAGCGCCAGGCAAAACTGGTAATTTTATGGGAAGTAGAAATTTTTGACGTAATCTCATTCATTATAATCAAGGAAGCCACTATTTTAAGTGCCAGGCAGATCGGGAAATTTTAAGGGAAGTGGAAATTTTTGATGAAATTTCAGTCATTATAATCGAGGACGCCGCTATTTTAAGCGCCAGGCAAACTGGTAATTTTATGGGAAGTAGAAATTTTTTTCATTATAATCGAGACGCCACTGCTGGGGTATAACACATCTTCAAAATTACCTGAACCACTTCGATAGATATCGTTTGGACGCCGCTGCCAGGCTATGTAACACATCTTCAAAATTACTGCCGTTTACTGGAATTAATTATTTACATAATAAAATTCCTACAGTTCCGTTCTTTTTGTATTTTTCGATGTTTCACATGACAATATTAGAGAATTTATTAGCGTTCTCGAATACAAACATATGCATAAGTATTTTTGTGACATTTGCATAGGATCGGCATCTCTCACTATTATTGCGCTTTTGAGGTTGTGGGTATTATGATACCCAACTTTGACAGATAAGGTTCTTTATTAATCAGAAATATGTATCACAAAAACAACGCAATTATTTATTCTCACTTCAACAAAGCAACTGGTTCTGATTGTTTGAGTACATGCCAGCCGCTCTGGCAAAGAAGCTAGCGGAAAGACGAACTACGCTGCCACAAATCAGTGTTATTCTCTCGTCAACAAACCGCGTGAGTACATGCCAGGCACTCTGCCAAAGAAGCTGGTGAAAAGAACAACTAAATTGCCACAAATTGGCGCGTCGTTAAGTCAACAACGAAACGCAAAGTATCAAGAAACTCGAATGCAAATAATTTTTAAGTGCTATACTTTAATGGGAAAGCCATGCTAGTGTCAATTTATGTACATTACGTCATTTTTCTTCACGAGCATGCTTTCAAAAAGTGTAAAACACGGGAAAAGCTTAAATATGTTCATGCAAAAACGAGGGCAAATTAACATTGTAAACATAGGAAATTTGACGAGACCGACAAAAAATGTGTAAATGGTGGGAAAACGTAAAAACCAAGAATGTAAAAATGAGGTTTTACTGTAGTATAATTGAGCATACAAAATGCCATGAGGTTCCATGCTGGTATATGAGATTAACCTTTTAAATGATTGATAAGTTTTATAACTCTGAGGAAAAGTATATTGTCATTTAATGGAGAAAGGAAACATTTTTCCAGAAAGAAAATAGTGTAGTTTTAACTGTGAGGAATCCAGATATCTTTTTGTTCCCATAGTAAATCTTCAATAACAGTACCTTTTCTGGTAAATTGAACATGCTGGTGACTCTGCTACCTTTTTACTAAAACTCATTTTATAAATGATTCATGTGTTATGTCCAGCTCTACTGTTGGCCTGATTGTGCACTCCTTATTGATTTCAGTAAAATTTTGTGCAATTTCAAACACGTGTGTCAGTATGTATCTCTTGAACTACATTATTGCATGACTTGGTGCTTTTTCAAATGTTAACAGGTGTTTGGGTCACCCTTTATAGAGCTGCAACCATGAAATATTCTTACGAACTTTTTAAATCGACTGTTAACTATAAGTTGTATTCCATACAACTGTCTGAAATAAAGTAATCCAACAAATTGTTTCTGTTTACAACAAAAAATAATGCCTGTTATATTCATTGTTGTTGCTTATTCCTTTTACTTTCAGGTAGCATCAAGGTCGTTAATGCAACAAGTGACTCCTCTAATAACAATGAATCTTACATTGACAGAAACTGGTAAGGGTGACAGGAATATTTGTCTTCAAACCGATCCCAATAATTTACTTCATATAACACAAGTACTTGAAGAAGCACTCCGTGAAGCAAAAAGTCAACACACACGCAGAGTTTTACGAAGCTTTAAGTAGAATATAGTTCCTGTTTGTTTATTCTCAAGTAATGATTGTCTACTGTGCTTTCATATTGAAAGCAAATGTGTGACTAAGTGATGAGCTTAAAGACTAGAATTACTTCCATATTCACACACAAGAATTGATTACCAATAAAAATTATGTGAGTGGGAAAAATTTTTGACAGTAGTAGTAGTAGTAGTACAGATGTTGCATTCCATTTGGTATATGGAATTGAAATGAAATGGACAATATGTAAAGTACATATGTTAGAAGTGATGGACAATAACTACCAGTGTTTTTCTCACACTGTTATATGTGCCTGTTTTTTAAAAGTTCGGTATTATGTAAACTACACACATGCCAAATAAAATGTATGTTATTATGTAAAATGTAATTACTTTATGTGATATCTCCATCTTGTTGACATGGTGCATTCCAGTTTTCTAATGATAAGTTTATGTAAAAAAAATTCGGGTAAATCTTGAATGTGTATTTGTAGAATTAGCTAATTGGAAATCAAGGTACTGTATACAAGGCTACATACAAACTCGTATCCCCACCAGGTCCTAGGATCTGTAACTTTTCACTTCTTTCACCTCTGGCAGTGTTGCTGATGTGAAAAACATCGAGTAGTGCCATGGTTTGAAATCCATGTTAAACTAGCTGGGTAAGTCTGTTCGAAAGTCAGAGGAAGCCAATGGCATACCACCTCCTAACGGGATCTTCCTAGTAAAGCACTAAGGTGTTCAAACCAATCTTCGGATTGTTGACTGCTATTTTTTCTTTTTTTATCTACTAAAATAGTGAATGCAAGAAGACTGAACGGCAGGAAATTTCTTATAAAGCATAATTTGGGCAGTCATTTTACTGTCATATTGATCAAATGATGGGTGGAAAATGATATTGCTTTTTTGTTTTTTCTGCCAAATTCAATGCAGTTGTGCCAACTAATGGATGTTTAATTATTTTGCCCTATGAAGGTTCTCTTGAGGAAAGTTTTAACACTATGGAGGGCAAAGCACATGAAACTTCATGGTATCCCTAAGCCTGAAATTCCATCTTTGTTATCTTCAACACTGAAAATGGACAGTGATATGAAATTAATAAAGAAGGGTACTGTCAATGGCTTTAAAGCAACTGGAATATTTGCATTTTGCTCTGATACAGTCCTATAAAAGCTGCCTGGATTTTCCCCTGGTGTAAATGTGAATTAATCCCTTCTATATTTTTAAAAATTGCATTGTTACGGTCAAACAGAGAAAGATCAAAGGAAATTGTGGTGATTACATGTTGTACCTGGAGTAAGTGTTGCAGCCCCAACCACATTAGATACTTAACCAATGTTGATGACCTGCCTGCAGATCTAAATTCAGATGTAGAGAAGGAAGTTGTTGCATGAATAGGAAGCCTATATTCAAGCAACTGCTGAGGAACTGAATATAGGGACATATGCTCTTGTTAAAGTTCTGTCTGGTGTGAGGATGACTGTAAACTTCAGAAGTGGAGCAATTATTTGAGAAAGAAAAGGAATTGAATATCAAGTGTTGGGATTGAAGTCTGTAGACTTTTCAAAAACTGTATTTAAAGGTGTATATGATACATTCCATATTGATTTTTCTGATGTATTAGAAATTTTACCCAAAGCAAAACTTGAAAGGTCAGGAAATAGGATATGGTATTGGTTCAGTGGTAAAGTTGATTAAGAATCGTAAGATTTGTCTGAAGAATTAATTGTAATTTGGCACATGCATAATTTGTTTTTTGTTATTGAGATGTACTGCATTATATATTAATTCTGTTTTATTAAAAGCTTGTTTTTGAAAATAAATATATGTTCTACATTTTACTATTAAAATGTTTCATGTTACCAATATCACCACATAAATTTATAATACGATGTAGCTCCTAAACTAAGAAGCAGATTACACAAGGAGTGAGACTGATGCATGGTGTGTTGCATTCTAAGCTTGTGCACAGTTTCAGAAAGGGTTTCAATCTGATTCTATTGTATGTATGTGTTTGATTCAAATTCTGAAGGTAGCAGGGGTAAAATATAGGGAGCAAGAGTTATATTCAACTTGTATAAAAACCAGATAGCAATTATTAGAGTTGAAGGTCATGAAAGGGTCGCAGTGATTGGAAAGGGAGTAAGACAGGTGTAGCCTTTTCCCAATGTTGTTCAATCTGTACATTAAGCAAGCTGTGCAGGAATGAAAGGAGAAATTTGGAGAGGGAATTGAAGCCTAGGGAGAGGGAATAAAAACCTTGCAGTTTACTGACGACATAGTAATTCTGTCAGAGACAGCAATTGACCTGGAAGAGCGGTTAAATGGAATGGACAGTGTACTGAAAGGAAGATGAGCATTAACAAGATTAAAACAAGGGTAATGGAATGTAGTGTCAGAAAATCAGGCAATGCTGAAGGAATTATATTAGGTAATGAGACAATAAAAGTAGTAGATAAGTTTTGTTATTTGGGCAGCATATCAACTTCTGATGGCCGAACTAAAGAAGATATAAAATGCAGGTGGCTATAGGAAAAGAAGCATTTCTGAAGAAGTGAAATTTGTTGAAATCCAATATTAGTTTAAATGTTAGGAATTCCTATATGAAAACATTTGTCTGGAGGGTAGCATTGTATGAGAGGGAAATATAGATGATAAGGAGTTCAGACAGAAAAGGTGATAGAAGCCTTCAAAATGTGGCCCTTCAGACAAATGATTAAGATTAGATGGGTAGACCACGTAACTAATGAGGAGGTGCTAAACTGAATTTGGGAAAAAAGGTGTTTTTGGCATATCCTGACTAAGAGAAGGTATAGGTTGGTGGGACACATTCTGAGACACCAAGGAATCGTCAACTTAGCATAAGAAGGAAGTGTGTGGGGTAAAAATCATAGAGGGTGACTGAGGGATGAATAGAGTAAGCAGATTCAAAAGGATGTAGATTGCCGCACATATTCTCAGATGAAGAGGCTTGCACAGGAGAAGGTAGTATGGAGAGCTGCATCAAACAAGTCTGCGGACTGAAGACCACAACCACATCAAGGATGATAAAAGTAGGTATCAAAGAATGGGCATCATATTTTAGGCCCAATAAATAGATTTAGAAAAAAAAAAGTTTTCAATGTCATCCCATTCTATGGTAATTGAAACAGTGTGTGAAGTCATTGAGGCAAGGCTGTGTCAAGGTGTGCAAGATTTCATAATTAGGATCTCCTATTTATAAGATCTGACACATTCTTGTTGAGGACATTAAAGATGAAGGTGAAGCAATGAATTAAAATTTGTAATGTGGCCAGGGACTGAACCCGGACCTCCATGCTTACTAGGCAGACCCCCGCACCACTAACAAGTAAGGCACCTTGAAATAGTCTAAGTACGATTTCCCTCCACGTCACAAACATTAATATTGTCTCAGGGTATCTGAATTTATATTTAAACATTCCTTTTGTTCTACCCACATGGTTGCAGTATATGTATACATTTCAGGAGTCTGATAATCTAGTCATTTAGCCACCTTTAAAAAACCCAACAACAACAATATGTATATATTTAATCTAGTTAATACTTTTGTGATTGAAAAGAAACCTTGTAATCAGGTTAGAGGATGAATATGTCACACTAGGGTGTGGTTCTCTCTGGAGATAATAAACAAGCAACAAGTTGAAGACATTTCCAAAATGTTACCAGTTAGTTATTTTAAGAGGGTGATTTCATTTTGGAACCACTGACGGATATAGTTTCCAGCCACCCATCATTTTCTGTGATACATTTGAAAAAAAATTTTACATACACCTATACTCAATCCCACGTATCAAAACTTCCATTATCCCCTTATGTCCAAAACAAATTATAATCTTAAATAACAAGCAGCAATTTAATTAAAATTTATATCAAAAGTACACACTAGCTCAGTGATGTCATTTTGTAAATGCTCCTAAAGTAGTACAAACTGAAATTTATATTACAATAACTTCAGATATTCTTTCACTGTCAGTGATTTTTTAATTTGTAACACACACACACGCACACACACCACAATCTTCTGCAGCCACATGGCACAATCTCCCTAGCAACTGTTGCTTTGAATGTTATAAATGACTCCTACAATGCACTACATTCATTTAAGTATCCTATTGTTACATAAAATGTCTGTGACTTGTAATGGCATTCCTTTTTGTCCCCTAAGGTAAGTCCTTCCACTCCTGGGACTGGAACGACTCCTTTTTCACTTCCTTAAAACCCATATCCTTCCCTTTCTCCTCCCCTTTTTCCTCTTTTTCCTGAAGAAGCTGCCAGTGGTGGCGAAAGCTTGTATGTGTGTTTGAGTGTGATTTTTATTTTTGTGTCTATCGACGAGCCGGTCCTTTTGGGTAAGTCATCCGTTTTCTATTTTATATAGAAAACGGAAGACTTACCCAAAAGGACCGCTCGTCGATGATGATGACATAGTTCATTGAAACAAGTAAAAAAACCAGAAAACTTAGAAATAGTTGCAAATAGATTAGAATGTGAAGAACATACTCATACATTTACTGCACAAAGAGAAATATCTATAGGAGGCAGATAATTTGAAAACTAACAGACTTCATAAAATTGACATGTGTCGAGTGGAAGCAGTGTTATGATGAAAGTGTATTTTACATAGTGTATGGATGCCTTGTGGTGCAAGTAGGAAGAGGTAGCAGCAGTAGCGACCTTCGCAACATGCATTTGGTAAAGTCTAAATATAAAGCACATTTACTACCACCAAGATCACTAGTTTATTTGCTGGTTATCTTACCGGTTTCAATGAACTATGTCATCATCATCAGATTTTTTTTACAAAGTTCTTCTATTTTCATTGCAAAAAAATTACAAAGATTGTTAAAAATATGTAAGGTCCTTGTTTTTATACAAACAAGATAAGAGTTAACGATACATATACAAAACCTTTGAAACTCACATAAAATAGTTACTTGTGAAAATGTAATATTAGACAAAGAACATTGTCAAATGGTTAAAATTTGCATCACCAAAGTGGATCATCACCTGTATTGCATATTTAAAAATTGTGTGTGTTCTATCTCTGACTCATATCCAGAGCCCAGTGTTATAGAAATGATACAGGATCTGGGATGGGAATCATTACAACAATGGTGGCTATACCTGTGGCATGGGCTACTTACGATACTCCAATCACCAACATTCTTCTCTGAATGTGAATATATGTTGTTGACTCCCACGTACATAGGTAGAAAAGATCATCAGAATAAAATTCAAGATATCAGAGCTCAAACTGAGAGATTCAGGTGTTCTTTCTTCCTGCACGCTATTCGAGAATGTAATGGGAGATAAACAGTATAAAGGTGGTTCAATGACCCTCTGACAGGCACTTAAATGTGATTTGCAGAGTATTCCATGTAGATGTAGACTGGCAATTGGGGCAGTCATCTTGTCCCAAAACTGAACTTTGTTCAGTATCCCCGAAACGGCAGAAGGAAAGAGTGAAGATGAACCTCCATAATCCATTGCTCCCATATTACAGATGAACATGAAGGGGTTCAGGACCCATCTTGAAGACTTGAAATTACCAATGCAGGAATGTCCCCTGTGTTTGTGTTTACAAGAAACACATTTAAGGCTTCAGACACCCCCACTCTTAGAGGCTATACTATTTACCATAAGGATGACCTTACTGACAAGAAGGCCAAGGGAGGGGTTGCTGTGTTTGTCAGACATTCCTTTGGTCACTGACCTTCAAGCTGTGGCAGCGGAAGTTCATGTGTGTGTGAGGATCACGGTGTGTTCCGTGTATTTACATTCCCAGGAACCAATAGACTCTGAGGCTCTCATCGGTCTCATTGAGCAACTCCCCCAACCATATCTTCTACTGGGGGACTTCAATGCCCACAATGTGCTATGGGGCTCAGACTCCACGTGCCCAAGGGGTCGGCCTGTAGAGTGCCTCATGAGATCACAGGAACTCTGCATGCTCAACATGGGCAATCCCACACATCTTTGTGCCGCCACAGTGACATTCTCAGCCATTGACCTTTCTTTCTGCTCTCCAGCTCTTGCAGACTTGGCTCAGTGGGAAGCCACTGATGACCTCCCAACAGTGACCACTTTCCATTGTGGATCCACATTGACAATGGCAGAGCATTTTGCAAACACTTCTTCCATGGCTAGACAGAGTCCAGTGTTCCAGCAATATCGTACAGCTGTGGAGAGAGACAAATTGGACTTCAGGCCCAACAATGCTGAGTTCTACAACTGGCATTTCCCCTCAGGACCTCGACATTAATTTGCTGAGTATGGGCTTGGCGAACCCAGGGTCCCGAGCTGTGGACTGTGTCGTGCCAACAGGCCACCACGCCGTAAGCTCTGTGCATTCTACAGCGACCATCGTTCGGCGCGATGGTGGAACGTTGTATGTTTCAAAGCCCGGGGATATTGGCTTAATTGCCTGGGTCGAAAGGACGGTACAAACCTCTTAAGAAAAAAAAAAAAAAACCTCAATCTCAAGGTGTGCTACGTGCTGAGGAGATGCATGGCTGTTGAGGTTGAACAGTTGCTAGCAAGCAACCTCTGGGGAACCTGCTGCACCTCAGTTGTATAGGGCTTACCCAGGTATGCGAGGCTCTGCCTGGATGGACCTATTTTCCCTAGCTGCTCATGGGACCATGATGAAATAAGCCAACAGCAGCGTTGCCGGACGTAGAATTGTGTCTCTAAGCGTGGATGAGCCGAATTTAATGCTGTAGCGTTTGACCCCCAGCGTTTCCTTCCATGGCCACACCGTGGGAAGAATGCAGGGCCCGTCAGCAAGGGGAGGCATATGCCCCTCGTTACCTAGTATGTACTCGAACAGTTGGCGAATTGTTTGTTACCACAAAGCCTCTGTTTTTTGTGGAAAACCTTGAGGACAAGTTCAAGGAGGTAGAAGGAATGTCCAAAATGAAATCTGGATCTGTAGTGATAACGACATTGTCCCCAGCGCAGTCATGGGCACTGCTTACCTGTGACAAGCTAGGTGAAGTTCCCGTTAGCTTCACTCCCCCATAAGAGCTTCAACATGGTCCAAGGAATTATATTTCACAATGACCTTTTATTGCAGTCTGACGAAGAGTTACGGAAGAACCTAGAGAGGGGAGGAGTACAGGTCATCCGGCACATTTATATGGGTCTGAAGGACAATAGGGAAGCCACTGCTTTGCTTTTGAAGGCAATTCATTGCTGGAGAAAGTCAAGGTAATGATCTACCCTTGTGACATAAAGCCCTTGTTCCTCCACCTATGCGCTGCTTCAAATGCTGGAGGTTTGGACACGTGTCCTCCCATTGTGATGCCAACCCTACATATCGGGAGTGCGGATGTGCATCACATCCAGACGTCCCTTGTGTCCCTCCTCCAATATAACTGCAAGCAGCACCACTCTCCTTGCTTGCCAGACTCTCACGGTTCTTCATAAGGAATGAAAAATCATGGAATATAAGACCCTGGACTGGTTGTCGCAAAGAAAAAGTATGCTAAACTCCATCCTGCAAACACGAAACCATCATATGCCACAGTTGCATCACCATTGCCTCTGCCATCTCTGTTACTATCCTCTACAGCCTTATATTCCATAGCAGACCCTTTGGCCCAACCGTTCTCATCTGCTCCCATGGTGTTTGAGAGAATCTCAACTTCCATTGCCCCCAAGGTCCCTACTTTGGGAGCAACACCACCGCCACCTGTGGGGCCTTAAGTCCACACCCCTGAGCCAGAGACACAACAGCCATCTCTAGCTCCTCTCGCGAGGAAGGGCTCCCTTGAAACCCTTCCTTCCAAGGTTTCACCAGTGGATATCAGTAAGTGGCTGAAAGAGCCACCACCTGCTGGTCGCAGGGCCTCACAGGCGACTTCATTCCCTGAGGATGGGTTTGCAAAGCCCTCCCAGCACAAGAAGCCTAAGGAACCACACAAGAAGAAAAAGAAAAGGAGTAAAAACAAAGAATCCATGTTGGCTACCGTGCCACCAAAACACTCCTCTGCTTCTGAGGACAAGGTGGAGATCCTCGCGTCCCCTGAAGACTTGGCAATTGCCGGGTCTTCGGAAGGCGATTGCAGACAATTCTGTGAACCCCACTGCACCATTGAAATCAGCATCTCCCAGCGACCAGGAGGCTCTCTGATCCTGCAATGTAAATGTGGCGGCTTTTTCCACCATTTGATAGAGTTGCAGCAATTGTTGTGTTGCTTCCCAGTGTTTTGTGTAGCCCTGCAGGAAACTTGGTTTCCTGCTCAAAGGACCTCTGCCTTTCGTGGCTATTGGACCTATTACAAAAATCGTCCCTTGTATGACAGGGTCTCTGCAGGTGTGTGTGTGTTTGTGTGTGTCTCTATGTCCTTGCCACTGTCCCCAGTGCCACTGTGCCTCTCTACACGACTCTCGCGGCACTGGCTGTTAGAATACAGGCTATCCAGGAACTGAAGATCTGTTCTATTTACCTTTACCGGATGAGGTGGTCTCGCTTACTGCCCTGGTGGCACAACTTCCCCCACCATTTCTGTTTCTGGGGGACTCCAATGCCCGCCATCCTTTGTGGGGTGGAACACAGAGGACAGGCCATGGTAGGGACGTAGAGACACTTTTATCAAAAGACATCTGTCTGCTAAACACTGGCGCTCTCACACATTTTTGCATGGAATGAGGCACGTATTTGGCTAGAGATCTTTCTGTTTGTACCCCGAGCCTGCTCCCACATTTCTAGTGGAGAGTCCATGATGACCCTTGCAACATTGACCATTTCCCTATCCTTGTGTCACTTCTGGATTTTCAACCGGTGGGCTGCCTGCCTCGATGCTCTCTTCATAGAGCTTATTGGCACCATTACACCTCAGTGGTTATGGTTCCTGTTCCACTGTCAGCCAATGTGTATGTGGCAGTTCATCAGGTCACCAGTGCCATAATTCCAGCCGCTGAGGCAACCGTTCCCACCAGTTATGGCTCCCCACGGCGTAAGTCCGTGCCCTGGTGGACACCAGAAATTGCTGGGGCCATCTGGGATCGTCAGCAGATTCTCCAGTGCCATCGCCATCGCCCCACTGCAGAAAACCTCATAGCCTTCAAACAGCACCAGGTCAAAGCTCAACAGCTCATCCGGCAGAGTAAGCAGGGCTGTTGGGAGAAGTATGTTGCCAGCATCAGCTCTCACTCCTCTGTGTCAGGGGTGTGGTCCCAGGTTAGGCATCTTTTTGGGTAGTGTCCACCAGCAGCGATTCCCAGCCTACACATCTAGGGTACCCTATGCACAGACCCAACTTCTATCACTGAGCACATGACAGAGCATTATGCTCACATCTCTGCAACTTCAGCCAACAGTGCAGACTTCCATGCCCTGAAAGAGCAGGTTGAATGGTGCCGACTGTCCTTCCATATGTGCCGGGAGGATACCATTCAGTGAATGGGAATTGCAAACTGAGCTCACTGCATGCCTGGATACCTCTCTGGGACCAGAAAGAATCCACATCCAGTTCATCCAGCACCTTTCAATAGAGTTCCAACACCAGCTTCTTGCCCTGTTCAACCATTTATGGGGAGGGTTGCTTTCCCGTCACAATGGCGAGGAAGCATCATTATTCCAGTGATCAAATCTGGTGCTGATCAACAGGTGGCTGATATTTACCATCTGATGATCAGCCTCACCAACGTTATCTGTAAGCTATTCGAACATATGCTGAGTCAGTGGCTCATGTGGATACTTGAACATTGGGGTCTGTTGTCCCCACAACTGCAGGGTTTCCGCCAAGGCCGCTCCGTTGCAGATAACATAATGGCTCTGGAGTCTGCCATTCATATGGCATTTAGCAGGCGTGAGCACCTTGTTGCCGTCTTTTTTCGACCTCAGGAAGGCATATGACACCATTTGGTACCAGTACATTCTGGCTATACTGCTCGGTTGGGGCTTGAGGTGTGTGCTTCCAGTTTTTATTCAAAACTTACATTCCCTTCGCTCTTTCTGGGTACGGGTTGGTATTTCCCTCAGTCTCCCCCCCCCCCCCCCCCAATCCAAGAGAATGGTATTCCACAGTGGTCTGTCCTTAGTATCTCTCTCTTTTCAATTGCAATCAATAATCTTGCAGAGGCAGTGGGGTCATCAGTTTCTTCCTCTTTGTTCACCGATGACTTTTGTTTATACTTCAGCTCAGCTAGTATTGGTGTAACTTAAAGGTGTCTGCAGGGAGCCATCCGAAAGGTGCAGTCATGGGCCTCAACCCATGCATGGAAAACATCACTGAGGGTTCTCACAGGGAGTCGGTTGTCCTTTGCTGGCTTCGTATTGGCCATACTTGGTTGACGCATGGTCACCTTCTGTGTCGCAAGGACCCTCCTCAGTATCGATGTGGTGCGCCTTTGACAGTCACCCACATCTTACTGGAATGCCCCAATTTAGCCACAAAGCAACGGGATTTTAATATCCCTGATGCCTTGAAGCTTATTTTAGCTGAAAGTGCCTCCATGGTTGATTCTGTTTTAAATTTTATCCGTGAGTGTGGACTGTACCAATCCCTTTAAAGTTCCTTATGTGTCTGTCATTGATTTGTTCTCCGCTTGCCTAAGTCTTTTAGGTAGGTTTTTTTAATGTTTACCAGAGTGGCTGGATATCTTTTTATATTTTTGTGATCACCCAGCAAAAACACTCTTGTATTGTTTCAGTCCTTTAATCCCTTCTTCATTTTTACTTGTTTCCTTCCTTTGTTTTTACTTGTTATTTTTAAATTTTGACGTGTTAACACATATAATTGGGGAAGCTTAACACACTGTTCTACCTCTACGACTGGATCAAGGGACTGTTAACCGTTGCAGTTTAGTCCCTTTCAAAAACAGAAACAACAACAAACAACTGCTCTTTCTCCATGTGGGAGCTGGAATCTGTTCTGTCTGTGTCTCATGACACTGCGCCTGGCCATGACAGTATTCTGTACAGTATGCTGTGGCATCTGTCTGGAGAATCAAAGGAAATCCTACTTGCATGTTTTAATTTGATATGGCAGGCTGGCCATTTCCCCAACTCGTAGAGGGAAGCGGTTTTAATTCCACTTCTTAAACCAGGGAAGGACCAAACACTTCCTAGTAGTTACCAGAGTGTTGCTCTAACGAGCTGTGTCGGAAAGACCCTGGAACAAATGGTGAATTGCCACCTTGTCTGGATGTTAGAGACCAGGCAGTTACTTAGCAGCTCTCAATATGGTTTCAGGAGATAGCGCTCCACTGTCAACAACCTGACACTGTTAGAGATAGCTATTCAGCAGGCATTTGTACATAAACAGCACTGTATCAGGATCTTCTTTGACATCAGTAAGGCGAATGACACTACCTGGTAATGCCTTATCTAGAGCAGCTCCATCAATGGGGCTTCTGTGGTCATCTCCCAACTTTTTAGATACCGAGTTGGTGGCATGTTTCAGACTGTTTTGAGCAGGAGAATGGTGTCCCTCAGGGGAGTGTTTTAAGTGTTACCCTCTTTGCTACAGCCATTAATAGTATCACATCCACTGTCAGGAGTCTTGTACAGTTGCAAATGACAGTGCAAAGACTGTAGGTGTGGGCTGCAAAGACAGGTTTTCAGTTTTCTGCCGTTAAGTGTGTGTGTGTGTGTGTGTGTGTGTCTGTCTGTGTGTGTGTGTGTGTGTGTGTGTGTGTGTGTGTGTGTGTGTCCATTTTAATCGTTCTCATGGTATTTTTAATCTTCCCGATCTGCAACTGGGTGGCACCATTTTCCCTTTTAAAGAATCTGTAAGGGACTCCAAACTTTCAAGGCTCCCACACCTTAGGAATCTGAAAACCAGGACCCAAAAGGTGCTAAATATTTTGGAATGCCTGAACCACAGGTTGTGGGGAGCAGATAGGGCATGTCTGCTAGAGTTTTATAGGGCTTTTGTATGGTCACAGCTAGATTATGGGTGTACAATCTACGGATCAGCGGGACCTTCATATCTGAAAACCATTGTGCTGTTCACCAACACCCACAAGGAACCAGGCCGTTTGCTATCTGCATGCAGCAAGTGCTGGAGTCACTTGGTGTGACTCATGTATGTCGCCAAACCCAGGGTTTTAACCATCTGCCACCCTGGTTAATGCATAGGCCCAGTGTAATTTTCGATTTCGTGCAATATGGCAGAAGTTGCACTCTTGCCAGTGTTTTTACCTAATTATTGTATGTAATTTTAACTAAGCACGACAACTATGTAGCTGTATTCACAGATGGGTGTAAACAAGAGGACTCTGTTGGTTTCTCTGTTGTTTTTGCTGATCAGGTCACAAAGATCTGTCTTCTACCAGAGTTTACTGTCTTTGATGCGGAACTTCATGCCATTCAGTGGGCAGTGCAGCAGATGAGACGTGTGGCAAGTTTTAAATTCCTTGTTTCCTCAGACTCACTGAGTGCCCTTTAATCACTCCAAACCCTGTACCCACCAGATAAATTAGTCCAGAACATCCAGGATGCCCTTTACCACCTACAAAGTCTGGGGAAGGTGGGGTCCTTCTGCTCGGTCCCACCTCATATGGGCATTCAAGGGAACGAAAGGGCAGATGTCGCAGCAAAAGAAGCAAGTTGCGCGACTACGGTATCACAATGTTTATATGAATGAAACCACCAACAAAAAAATGCAACACACCTCAGAGATAAGTTTTGTGGTTGTTTTGTCAGTAAAGCAGGAGCTATTCCTTGTCAAATCGACAGAATCTACACTCAACAGCACGACCACTGACGCAAGACCATTTACCTACTATTTATTGACCATGGCGGAGTGGCTGAGTGCATTGAGGCCATATGCTTCAAAGCTCGAGACTGTTTCCAATCGGAAGTTCGAATCGTCCCTCGGGGATGGATGTTTGTGTTGTCTTTAGTATAAGTTAAAGTAATTTGTAAGTTTATTCCTGAGCTTAACAAAATTTGAACATTTTATTTACTGAGATTATTCCTGTCACCCAGCTGCTGCTCAAAACCCAATAGGCATGTGCAAATAATTTCAGTCCCAGAATTTAATTTTATTTGCTTATTACTGTAAGCCTCAGAATTGGCGTCCCAAATTGCAGGATGTTGGTTAACTGCACACACGAAATCTTCCGTATATACTTTTGTGCCTTAACAACTTCTGGCATTCATTCAGGCTTTCTTGTAGCTTTCTGTTTTCCTCTTTTGTCATGTCTACATGTTCACTCCTTTCAGTCTGAATTTCAGTAGACGTGCCGAAGAAAACACCTCACGAGCTCGGACGAGAATGAAGGGAAAACAGCAGACTGCTTGACCAACGAGTACTACTGTAGCCGGAACAACAGTTGCTGCGCCGCTGGTGGCACAATTGGCTGTGCTGCCTGTAATAAGGCTCTCGTACACTCCACCCCCTCCTTCCTAATGCTTGCCCCATTAAGGATAGCTTTTTTTCAAACTTGGCATCTCTGTGGGAGGACGAGTGGCGGAAAATACTGAACAACACGTTCAACATGTACAAGCAATAGAACAAAAGCTAGAATATGCATCTTCTGTTAGAACTGTCTTACAGCATAAATTCTGCATCTAGTACATTTCTTCAATATTTTATGTAACCCATCCTATTATTAAAATAAACATCAGATTGTTATGTTGGTAATAATGAATAAATGCAGGCTATGCACTTTCAAAAGTGCCTTGACTCAATGTCACTCATTACTCAATGTCACTCATTAGTTTGGATAACAAGGTATTTGCATGAGCACTTATGAAAATTTTGTAGCTCATTAGCAGTCATGTTCCTTTTAAATTCAATCAAGGATCCCATAACTACTTACTTATGTTTTTGAACAAACAGTGTTTCCATTATAGTAGCTCACATAGTGGATATTTTATTATGACACTTGTGCTGTCACTGTGTATTTTTCTTTCAGTATTTCCACAGCACAAATAATACCTTTGTCTGTTCATTTCAGGATATAATACATAGTTCAAGCTGTTCTTCCCACAAGGTTCGGTTAGTTTGTACCTCGTATTGAAATAAAATAGTCGTTATAATCAGACTAGTATCCGAAGTTGCTTGATATGGTTATCAGGACACCTGGAAATTTTGTCCTTATCTACATTTGAAAGATAACTATTCTTTCCAATAACATTAAAATTTATTCTTTCTTCGTTAAGAACTACATAAGTTTTACATTTCTGATTCTGATATGGATGAACGAAATGCTAATTAAGAATAACAATTGCTTTAAATCATAAAAACAACAGCCAGTCATCTTCAAATAACCTTAATCTTCTCTCTTCCTTGGCACTGTGCAGTTCTTTTACTCTATAGCAGTGAGCACAAATTCACCAGCCAAAACATGCGGAAATGAATTCCATCTGGCAGTATTTGCTCACACAGTGCCAAACCCATTATAACATAAACTATTTGAATATCTTTGGTCGAGCTAGCAACCAGTAGTATACAATGTTGCACTACACACTGAATAGTACTATGCACTATGTTAATCAGAAATGAGTACAGCCAGCAATACAATGATACATGCAAGATTCCTTCAATAATTTTGAATCCAGTAAGACAAAAATGTTAGTGCATAGCACACAGACATACATTTAACATGGGGTGAAACAACATACAGAGGTCCACCTTATCATGTAGTTGATTGCTCACTGGGAACCAAAGGCTTTTCGTCTGGTAATCATAAGGTCTGGCAAAAATGTGGAAATGTAGGTTTTGGTCCTTAGAAACAATGTCTTCTGAAGAAACTCTGTACAGTGTCAATGCAGTATCGTTGTTACTCCATTATAAGAATATAGACTGCAATCAAATGTCAGCCCTCCACTGAAATTTCAGTTCAAGAGCCATCTTCTTCTACCTATATTGTCACAAACCACTCCTTTGTCTCAAGTTCCTAATTCTGTCAGTGTGTTAGATTACTTGCCTCTGTAGTCCAGTGTATTTAATACACATCTAAGTCCTACTCCTATTCTTAATGTGGAACCTTCTGTGGCACTGGTTAATTGACAATATTCTTGTGTGACCACTTAATAATCATGCTGTTAATGGGATGTAAAACCCTAATCTTCTTTCCTTTTAACTTTCCTTGACCACAGATTCAAACACTCTTCATGGTCATCAGGATGTACTGATTTTTCACAACTTTCCAACTGTCATTGAACTGGATACAGCGAACATTTCTTTCAGGGCCCTGAACAGGAATTATGTATACCCTTTTAGGTAATCTAATGATAACACATATATAAATAATTGTATCATGTCTAGAAAATATGCATACCAAATGCAGTGAAGTGTAGTTTTTATTGGAGGTGGCTCAAAAATGTCTGTTAATTGGGATAATATATCATCAGTGTTACAACACAGAAACAGTAACAACTTTTTCTGTGAGATAAAACTTAGTTGAAAACAAAAATTATTATTCATTAATTAAGGGGTTTCAGCTGAATTATTGGTGCTATGATTAAGCAGTTTGGAATAAAATACATATTGAGTGGCAATTGGACCTCTTCTTTCTGTGCAATGTTTGTAGTAGACACCCAGCAATATACAGTTATCCAATTTCATTTCAGTGTATCATAGATTAATTCTCTACAGGCCAGGTGCAGTCTTTGTGACTGATGCAGGTTTTTTTCGGTTCATTCCAGTTCACACTGTAGCTCGATGGCTTCGACCCTCCCCCTACCTTCCTAATTCTGTCTGTTATTGCTGCCAGTCCAATTGTTGCAGTTGTGCGCATACACATTCTTCAGTTATTTCGTTTCTGTTCAGTTTTTGGTCACCGTGACCACACTTGGCCTGTTGTGTACTTAGTTTTCGTTTTAGCCAAACAAAAATCAATGTGAATAATTGTGAACAGATAAGAAAGTGGCTTGAAGAAGACTTGATTTCTGAAGATGGTGATCCTGATGATGCCTGGAGTGATACAGAAGTGGCAGATATTCCAGAGAATTACGTACTTCAAGAATCTGATGATTCAACACACAGGTTCAGATTCAACTTCAGATGGGGAAGAGCCTATAAGAAACTCCCAGGGGAGGACAGATGAAACCAGTCAAAGAGGTAAAACTTATTGTAGTAAAAATAATTTTCTTTGAGATGGCTGTCCGCATATGACTCGTAGTAGAAGACGGTTGCACAACATAGTCTCCGAAACACCCGGTATTCATTGTCAATATAGAGACAAAATAAATAGTGAATCGAGTGCAGAAGATATTTGGAATCTTTTATTTGATGAAAACATTCTGAACAAAATCATCGCATATACAAATCTGCATTTAGAAAAATATAAATGCAAGTATGAAGACAAAAGTAATTGTTACGATGTAGAAATTGTAGAGTTGAGAGCATTGTTTGGTATGCTATATTACTCCACAATTTTCAAAGAAATTCATGAGGACTTCACGAACTGGTACAGCTCCAATGGGACTGGTAGAGACATATAGAGGTCAGTTATTTCTAAAAATAGACTGAAAACCTTGCTGCTAGCCTTACACTTCGACAACCACACAACAAGAGAAGAAAGGCACAAAACAGACCCTGCAGCTCCCATAACGGAGGTTGTTGATGCTTTTATTACAAATTCAAGGAGTATTTACTGTATTGGCACATCAGCGTGTGTTGACGAAATGTTAGTAGCATTTCGTGGCCGTTGCAAATTCAAAATGTTTATGCCAAAGAAACCAGCCAAGTACGGTGTAAAAATTTTATGCCTCATGGATGCTGAAACAGGATACTTACATTATGCCTATATATACTTTGGAAAAGACTCAGACGGAAAATACTTGCCAGAAGAATATAAAATATTCGTCGGCCGCGGTGGCTGAGGGGACTGCGGCACACCAGTCCCGGCCACTACGGTCGGGGGTTCGAATCCCCCCTCGGGCATGGATATTTTGCCATCCTTAGTGTTAGCTAGTTCATAAGTAGTTTTTAAGTTTAGGGACTGATGGACCATTAGTTGAGTCCCATAAGCTATACAAACATTTGAAAATTTTATAAAATATTCAAGAAATCTAGCCAGGCCGTTCTGAAACTTGCTGAACATATCATTGGGAGTAACAGAAACATAACAGCTGACAATTGGTTCACGTCAATAGAATTCATACAGGAACTTCAAAGAAAAGGTCTGACATACGTGGGAACAATAAAGAAAAACCAAAAGGAAATACCAGCAGCATTCAAAGCGTCACCAACACATCCAGTTGGCTCTTCCTTATTTGGTTTCTGCGATGATCTAACATTGGTGTCATATGTAACAAAAAAATCTAAGGCAGTGATTCTCATTTCAAGTATGCACCACGGTTGTACTGTAGATAGTACAACAAAGAAACCAGAAATAATTATGTACTATAATGCCAACAAGTTTGGTGTGGACCTACTGGATCAGCGTTGCACCAATTATAACACGGCAAGAAGAACTCGACGATGGCCTATGGCGATTTTCTATCGATTGCTTGACATTGATGGCACAAATGCCTTCATTATTTACAATACAGAGGTTTGATTTCCTACAACAACTTGCTGGACAGCTTGCACGACCAAATATGATGTGTCGTGCATACAATCACCACATACCACGAGAACTATGTGAAGTCATTCGAAAAATCCTCAAAGTTCCAGAAGAGAAACTGCAAGGTGAAGAAAAATTGGAAAAAAGGAATACATGTTATTCAAGTGACTCAAAAGAGAGAGAGAGAGAGAGAGATAAACTTTTCATGCTTGTTTTATGTGTCGAAAACCTATATGTGTAAAATGTAGCCAAATAATGTGTAAACAGTGCTGAATTAATTTGGACTAGTCTACACCTTTTTTATTTCATGAATTTATTACGTATAAAAGGCACTTCAATTAGGAAATTGTTAAAAAATCTTCAAAACAAGTTTGTTGCTATATTCAAAAGCATCTTTATTGCAGATGTATACTGAAACCGATTTGCAAATAAATCCTTCTGTTTGTTTTTGGTTTACAAAATAAAAAAGTATTCTCAAGTTATCTTTTGTTTTCATTTTTTATTCACAACACTTTCAAGAATCGTTGAAGCATTTGTACGCATGGAAATGATGTTTAAAGTAGCAATATATTAGCGCGGTCACTATGACCACACATGGCCTGTTAAGTTACAAATAATGACCCGGCCTGTAGAGGGTTAAGATGAATACAAATTACTGTCAACATTAACATACCACAGTGTTCTGCCATGGGATGAGAAAGTTACATAATCTTGTTCATTATGTTACTACATTAATGTGGTTAAATGGAACATAATTTACACTCTGAATGCTGAGGCATACATGTTTGTAGTTGGTAGTTGTACATACGAGAATAAATGCCCTATTCTTGGAAAGTATATTGATAATTTCATCCCCTCAGTTTCTTATAAATTTATTTGTATTAATTTTACTTAATAATTAATTTCTTGATAAATAATGCTCCAGTTTTTGAAAAAAAAAAATAGTGTTTGACTCTGTCTAGGTTAAAGGTTTTGAGATAAACACCAAAACATATTACTAGTTATAATGCTTTATTTTCTTTTAATGTTGTTTCCAGTTGGTGAAAATTAGCTTTTCAGAAGTTTCTCAATTTGAAAAACTTATGCATTTTTAATAATTATTTTGTGACATCAGTTGATTACAATTAATCAAATGTTTCTGAGCAATAAAAGTAGTTTCATAGTTTTCACTGAAATTTGTTGTATAGCAATTTTGATGATTTCAAACATTTAAAAAAACTGTGCATGAAAGATAATTTTACGCCTTTTCAGCAACAGTTGTAGCTGTAGTCGCTCCAGATGCTTGTGATGCAGCATCTCCATGGTCATCTTCACCACAGATAAGGAATGGAAGTTTCTCTTTCAAAGCTGCACGATACTTTGGATGACTGTTAAAAAATAAAGATTGTTTATACAATTATTTGTGGTTGCTTCACTGTATAATATAAGCTACAGACATATTGGGCACTGTTAGAGCATGTAAATATGAAGCAGAGATTCAACAAAACCCATAGAATTTGATCAAAGCGAGCGATAGATGATTGTAAAGAAGCAAAATAACAGCCTTGATCAAAAATGTTTTGAAATCAGTAATTGTAATAAAAGTTGTTGTGCATCTGTCTTCACTGCAAATATCAAAGTATTGAAGACTGAAATAATATAAGTACATATAACCTCAGCATGGAGCAAATGCCACACCAACATAGATGTTTCTGAAAATTTAAGTAAGTCTGCACCTTAACCTTCACCAAATTAACTTTGAAATTCAAAACTGTTCATTTAAAGTGTAATCTGCAGGCTCATTGTAACATTCATTAACTGCTGCATTGATCTGGGCATTCATTCCATACTGAAGTTACAATGTATGGTTACATGTTCTGCAAAACTTTAATATCTACACTGATAAAGGTCTCACAGTTTCAGAATGTTATTTGCTACAGTAAATGATTACAAAACTTTCATGACCAATACAACTGTTTTTATGGTTTACAGTTTTATTGTTGTTGTGGTATACACTCTTTTCAAAGAAATTGAACCATGAGGCAACACATGAATTATTATGGAGTAATGATTTTGGTAGATTTTGACATGGACGAGGAGATGGGGGTTGTTTAAAGTCAAATTTGAACAATGAAAATGATATAATACAATTTTAATTGATAAAACTCCATTTTTCAGGTATTGTTTGTGTTGAAAACATGTGCAGAACATGGAAATCCTTCGAAATATTAAATCAGAATGGAAGTAACTTCACCTTCCTTTAATGGTAAACAATTTTGATTCATGATTAAGAATTGTAGCTCCAAACATCACTTAACCAACAGAATGTGAGACAGTATCAATGAAATGTGTGAAAATATTGAAACAGCACTTGAAAGCTACTATTTTGAAAGAAATCTATGCAATTAGATAATATGTATGTATTGATAATGAAGTGATAACATCTTAAACTTTAATAATATGAGATGTAAGTTACAACCAAAATTGCACATACTGCTTGCTAAGGTATTGGTGGCGCATCACAACCATTTGCTGTGGCTGTCAGTGGCCATATAGTATATTAATGGTATGTTAATATATTAAAGCACACTGAAAACTAAGGCAAGGAGGAACATTTTACTAAAATTACCTAAGACAGTGGCATTGTACAAATTTCAAAGATGTGGAAACTGGATCATATTTAATAACAACATTTTAAATTAGGTAAAAATACATGCACTAATTTATCAATGTGTGTGTGTGTGTGTGTGTGTGTGTGTGTGTGTGTGTGTGTGTGTGCCCAAGAGCATCATCTCAGTGGTAGAGAGGTCAGCACATCAATCCCTACGAGACATTCCAGACATCGTAATCTTACCAGCAGACAAGGGTAACGCTACTGTCATTCCTCCAAATGATGTACTTAAGCAGATGAATCAGCTATTAGATGACCCTGCATAGTAGGAAAGTGCGAGCACCATGTTCGAAACTAAGATGACTTTTTCCATCAGCTCAAGAACTTACGAGTCACACTATCTGATATACTTGTCAGTTTTGATGTGGTCTCACATTTCACTCGGGTACAATACAAGATTCCTTGGTCCTCGTTGGGGGGGGGGGGGGGGGGAAGCTGGAAGGAGAACTTGCACCTTTAGTCAAGTGTGTGCTCACCTCGACTTACTTTTTATTTTATAACAAGTACTTTGAAGAAACTAATGGAATCACAACGGGTAGTCCCTTGTCACCCAGTGTGGCTAATCTTTTTATGGAGGATTTTGGGGAGAGAGCACTCCAGTCAGTAGTTCTGAAGCCCAAGTACGTTTGGCAATATGTGGACGACACCTTCATAATCTGGCCTCATGGTACTTTGTCCTTGGATTCATTTTTACAACATCTGAACTCCATTCATCCTGTTCACAATGGAGATGGAGGAAAATGGTGTACTACTATTCCTGGATGTGTTGGTGTGAAGAAAAGGAGATGGCACCTTGGGTAACTCTGTGTACCAGAAGCAAATGCACACGGACTTATATTTACCAAGCCACCAGTTGCCACCATCCCTCACAACGTAATGGTGTGCTTAGGATGTTGGTTCACAGAGCCCAAGAGATTTCTGATGACAACTTATCCAGTGAGTTGCACCACCTGCATACAAATTTCTGAAAAAATGGATACTCAGAAATGGAGATTCGCCAGGCCTTCTACCCTGCACGTACCAGACAATGTGAGGAAACTGAAGGAACAGATGAATCTCGTGGAATGGTCATCTTGCCGTACATTCATGGCATATCTTCTAAAATAGGAAGACTACTCTAGAAAACAAAAATTAAATGCATTTTCCATCTGCCCATAAAACTTTGAGCAATGCTAGGTACCATCAATGACGACCTTGGTCTAAGAAAACCAGGTATCTATTAGATTCCCTGCAGCTGTGGAAAGTCTTACATTGGACAAACGTGCCGAACTTTAGAGGACAGATCTGTGGAACATCATGTATGATGCTTATACCGAGTACGATGTCTACAATTTGTCTGTTGGGAAAGCCTTAAGTAACACATGTGATTATTGATCATCTTTGCATCACTTCAAACAATTGCCTTCCTGACTCCTGCAACTTTCTTTCACCCCAGTGATTGTTGTTCCTGATGCACGTGTTGCAGCACAGTCAGTGTGTCTAATTTCAGTTTGAGTCTAAGGGTTTTGTATTGAAGATGCAATCTCAAAGTAATTGCACCTGCTAACAGTATTTTATTATGATAGCCCAATTATTCCTACATTTATGTAATTGATTCACAAATTGGTCTAAGTAAACAAACATGCATACTAGAATGTTATTATCACAACATGATTTTGAACAGAAAGGCATGTGTGTCAGTTTTCTTCTATCTCTCAATATAACATGCTACAAAAAATAAACAAAATAAAAATAAAATAAAATAATTCTAATGAAGCATCTAAAGCCATTGATTAATTCAATCCATAGTGTTGCAGTAGAGCCATTGATTATTTCAACCCATAGTCTTGCAGTTCATAGACACCGAACTAATCCATATTTGTCAGCTACATTTCCTATCAATTAAACTTTGCAATATTAAGATTTTATTGTGACAGCTTTATTCAGTGTCAAGTTATTACAACAACCAACTGTTGAAGTCAACTATATTGTTACAAGTTGCAAGTTTTGCAGGAGAACTTCTGTGAAGTTTGGAAAGTAGGAGGCGAGGTACTGGCGGAAGTAAAGTTGTGAGACGGCATCGTGAGTCGTGTCGGGGTAGCTCAGTGGTAGAGCGCTTGCCCGCGAAAGGCAAAGGTCCCAGGTTCGAGTCCCGGTTCCGGCACACAATTTTAATCTGCCAGGAAGTTTTATATTGTTACAGTTAAACTGAATTAAATGTAGCTTTTATAAACTATCAAAAAATAGCTCACCTTATTCCATAGACAATGGGGTTATAGACAGCATTTGCTTTTGCAAAGAGTGACCCCCAAATTGTTGCCAGTGGGCTGATGTTTGCACCTTCAAAGATGCCTGTGTAGTTTATTACCAGATATGGTGTCCAGGCAAAAAACCACAAGGAGATTGTCATTAGCGCAACCTGTGGGTAATATAATTGAAGTTATTGGTATAAATAACATCTATTTCAAATCCTCATAATTTTTTATAAAGTTAGATTGCAAAATACAGTAACATTTTAGGAACTCAGTTTGAAACAAATAGTGTTTTCAACAAAACTGTGACAAATCTAGTGTAAATGTTATATGGACTGTACCCATAATTCATAACCACAACCAACATATCAGCTTTTTAATGGCAATTTCAGTTGTTATAGTTACAGCATAAGTAATATTTATCTTTCTGCCATTATATCATCTGCATGACACATTACATTACCTTTGCAAGTTTGCATTCTGCACTGGTGTTTGATGCATCTGATGATCGCAATGAAGCTACATTCATCTTCTTTGCCTGCTCTCTCATATTTTTCTCATGGGCAGCTACAGCCTGAAAATATAAAGAAACACTATTTTGTACACTTTTATAAAAGTATGTAGAGTCAAGACTTCTGAAAAAATAGAACATATAGGCTTGCCCTTCGTACAGCTCTAGTGTTCAGTAATGTGCCGATTTTTTAGTATTTTATATATCTATGTTAGAGAATCTGGAAATTTGGTACTATATTGTTGTTTCAAAATAGTCTGTGTTCATTGTGCTCCATCTTGTCTTCCTGTTCCTAACATTCCTCTGGAGACAAGAATACTATCTTACTGTTAAACAGACTAAACAACAATTCATAAAATAATACACAGAAATTATTGAATTGGATGCTGTATTTGAATGTAATGAAAATTAATGTTTTTCATTTAAACAGCAATATTAACAGGACAAAGCCAAGTCTGCTGTGAATTGAACATAAACTTCATGAGGATTGTAAATACACCAGAGCATCCAATCCAAAACATGTCAGACTGTTCATTGAGATAATGACTGGTTGATACTTAATTCTGTCCATTGGCTAGTCCTAATTATTTCACAAACATAAGTGGAAGTCATCATATAATATTCTCATTCAATCTTTGACTTATTTTCCTGAAGAAAACACGCGGGTATATTCATTACCAATTAATTGTTTGAAATCTAGCCTTCAGCATCCAAGATGCCAACCACTTCCTTCACAGACTCTCCACCATCCCCCATCCTTTTACTTCCTGGAGTCTTACTTGTCACTGTTGATGCCACTTCACTGTACACCGATATCCCACATGCCCATGGTCTTGCTGCTCTCGAACACTACCTTTCTCAACGTCCTTCAGACTCCAATCGCAATACCTCATTGCTTATAACCCTTACCAATTACATTCTAACAAACAATTACTTTTCCTTTGAAGGAAAAGTATACAATCAAATCCGTGGCACGCATATGATTCCCTCCTACACCAACCTATTTATGGGCCATCTAGAGAAAACCTTCCTAGCTTCCCCAAACTCCTGGTCTGGTTCAGGTTCATTGATGATGTTTTCATGATTTGGACTGAGGGCCAGGACACCCTATCCTCATTCCTTCACAACCTCAATTCCTTCTCCCCCATCAGTTTCACTTGGTCCTTCTCAACCTGGCAAGTCACCTTCCTGAATGTTAACCTCCACCTCACTGACGGCTCCATCCACACCTCTGTCCACATTAAACATATTAATACCAGCAGTATCTGCACTTTGATAGCTGCCATCCATTCCACCTAAGAAAAATCCCTCCCATACAGCCTTGCCACCTGTGGATGGCAAATTTGCAGTGATGAGAAGTCCTTTACCTCACAAAGGCCTTCACAGACAGACATTACCCTCCTGACCTAGTCTGCAAACAGATTTCCTGTGCCATATCCCCACACACCACCAATCCTCCCTCCAACTCCAGTAAGCAGTGACAAAAGAGTGTCATTCTTGTCATCCAATACCACCCCCCACTGAAACAACTAAATCAAATCCTTCATCAGGGCTTTGATTGTCTGTCATCATGCCCTGGATTAAGAGATATCCTACCCAAGATCCTTCCGACCCCTCCTACAGTAGTGTTCCATCACCCACCCAACCTCGACAACATCCTAGTCCATCCCTATGCTACTCCCAACCCCTTGCCACAGGGATCATATCCCTGTGGAAGACACTGGTGCAAAACCTGCCCAATCCACCCACCCAGCACTCCCTATTCCAGTCCTGTCACAGACTTATCCTACCCCATCAGTGGTTGGGCTACCTGTGAAAGCAGCCATGTGATATACCAACTCTGCTGCAATCATTGCACAGCATTTTATATCGGTATGAAGACAAACCAGCTGCCCATCAGGATGAATGGCCACTGCCAAACTGTGGCAGAAAACCAAGACAGACCAACCTGTGGCACAGCATGCAGCTGAGCTCATCACTCTGGATTTCATTGGCTGCTTCACTACCCTCCACCACCAGCTCTTCTGAACTGCACAGGTGGGAGTTGTCCCTTCAACACATTCTATGGTCCCGCAACCATCCTGGCCTCAACCTAAGATAACTTCCCATCCCTGCACCCTATGCCTAACACCTCCTCCTCTTTCTTCCCCACCCATTATCCTGTATCTCATGGCTTCCATACAACTGTGTATCACCACTTACAATATTCCCTTAATTTATTACTGTTTATTTTTACTTATTTTAAATAGTTGAAATAATTAGCAAACCAACTGCATGTAAGAGTTAATTGGAACTTTAATTTCAACCTTTCCAAATTTACTGTCATATAGTTCATGAACTGCAGTCATGTTTAACATTTTACATTTAAAGTAAGAATTTAAAAGTTTTAAGTTACCAGATAGCTGTTAGTTTGTTGTTTCATTGGTATCGTAGCTTTTGTTACAAAGTAGTTTCTTATGTGTTTTAATGTCAATGTATATTAAATGCATTTTGTGAAAGGTGCTTTAAGTTTTGTGGATCGATGCGATAATAATAATCATGTTATGGTTTAAAATACTATTGTTCAAGACACTATGTTTAGTATATATCTTTAGAAATTTTACATAATCATTCCTGTATAAATGCGTCTTCAACACTTACCTGAACAATAAAGTAATATGAGTATATGATAGTGAGCAGAGGTGTAAAATAGACAAATACGGAGTAAACAAGAATGTAGCTTCTGCTTGTCCATGATTTTGTCAGATAGTCAGTTCCACAGGCAGTCATGTTCCCTTCAGGTACATATCTAAAAATAAAATGAAGAAGAGAAGTGATAAATTCTGTATATATCTCTTATTGTCCAATATAGTTGTATATTGTGAAAAATATATCAATTACAATTTTTTCTTAAGAATTAATCAAAAACTGAAAAAATTGAACACTGTTTCACACTTGCACATTGTTACTATTCTCATCATGATCACTCAACATGTGGCAGATAAAAACTGTACACCTTATTCAATCACAAAACCAGGGTTTTAGCCTTTGTTAAGAATCCTCTGTTATGAACCACTCATAAGGAAAGTACTCGGGCTCGAACAAACACAAATATACCAAAATCGTGTGAGAGATAATATAGAGGTCCCCTACTGCACTAGCGGTACTACTGCATCTGCAAAACTTTGCAGTCGCCCAATTGAGGCCTCTGTGTGTGCCATGCCACGTTGCACTTTGACCTGCCGGTACGCCAGTCGGGACCAGTAGGAACAGTGTGATATTATTTGTGTAGTGAAGCATCAGATGGGTCGGCGATTGGTTATCAATCCTGCTAATGTATTGTGATTGGTTGAGATGAAATTCCGAAGAGCCGTTCTTCGTGAATACGGTCTTGGTGTAGAAGATGAATCATTCACATGTCTTCTGGTATCTATTATAGTGCAGAAATATGAGCATAGATTAGAAACACTATAATAGATATCAGGTAACATGCGAATGATTCATCTTCTACACCAATACCATCTTCATGAAGAAGATTTCTTCGTAACTTCATCTCAACCATTCACACTATATTCACATGATTGATTACCAATTGCCAACCCATCCGATGCTTCACTACACAAATAACGCCACAAAATCCAACTTCAGAGGCACACTGCACCATCACTATTGGCATACCGGCAGGTCAAAGTGCAATGTGGCATGGCATACACAGAGGCCTGTAATGGGCGACTGCAGAGTTTTGCAGATGCGGGAGTATCACTAGTGCAGTAAGGGACATTTACATAATCTATCATACGATTTTGGTGTATTTCTGTTTGTTCGAGCCTAAATACTTTCCTTGTCAGATGTTTTGGTGAATTCTTGTGGTTGTTTTGAGTGATGTATGTCACATTTGCTTCAATACTCTTAGTAATATATAAATATTGTAGATTATTTGAACCAAACTGGGTACTCAGATTCCTTACTATCAGACAACAATTTTTGTGGTGTAAAGACCACCTGAGTCGTGCTGTACAGGAGATATCATGTCATGAACAATGAGAGTCACTAAAAACTGTAGCATAATTCGACATGTAAATAACAAGACTTCATTCATCAGCTATTTGAAAAGAGTGCTTGTTGCGACTTGCAGAATACTATATGAATCATTTCAAACTTATATGAAGCTTTTTCTCTTTGACAATGCCAGCAAAATGAAAAGGAAAGGGTTTATCTCTTAATATTTTTCCTATGTTCATGCAGTAAAACCAAGAAATTCTTGAGACTTACAATTTATTACTTCTATACTTCTAATTATATTTGAGACACATTTTACAGAAAATATAAATGTGTATCACTGAATGTATAGTTTGTTCAGAAGAATCAAAACATTTTGAAAGTCTAGAGATATAAGGTTCACATTCACAGGACATGAAATTAGTGTGTTCTGCAGAAATTATTAGCAACTGCACCATTTTGGTCCACAGTTTAGATGTCATTATCAATATTATGCCACACCATCACCTACTAGTTTAATATACCTCCAGCTCTTGTTGTCACTATAAACCAAAAGTAATGGATCAGTGTGACTTGAGCAAACATGAAGGATGCTTTGTAGATGATTTGCAAACCACATTATCAAATCAGTGAGTTTGAAAGAGGGCATATTTTTGTCATGAATAAATGTGTTGCAAGCATCTGGGAAATAGCTGCTCATGTGGAACAAAGTATTTTGGCTGTGCAATTGGTGCATACAGAATGGCTCATGGAAGGCCATAGAACACTATGAGATAATCAGGTCACACCACCCATCCCATTCCTGATAAGATTGACACCTCATCCAAATGACGTTGCAGGACAGTTCTGTGTTTTCCTCAGCTCTGGTGGATAGTGAAACACATCCATACACTACGAAAGGTGAGAGTTCGTCATTGTTTATTACAGCAGATGTTACATGTGTGTTGTCCACGTTTCTGCCTACCTTTGCCTCATATGCAGAAACATGCTAGATGGCAACGGTGTATGAAACAACATCAGTGGGGGACAGGAATCCCATCAGATAGTGTTTTCAGGCAAATTCATGTTTTATTTGTTAAAAAATGAAGGTCATATTTAGGTTTGCCACAGACAGTGGGAGCAGCTTCACAATAACTGCAATCCCTCAAGACTACAGCACCATCTCAAGGCCTTATATTATGGGGTGGTATTGAGTTCAATAACAGATCACAACTGGTGCATGTCCAGAGCACAGTGACCAGTTTGATAATGACATCCCTCAACCCGTATCCATACCCCTTCTTAGCAACACCCAAGACACCATTTTTCAGCAAGACAATGCACAATTACATGTTTCTGAATGAGCATGTGCCTTTTGCCCTGGCTCATCAGATCACCAGACTCATCACCAATTGAAAGTGTGTGAGATATGGTGAAATGATGGTTGCAATGCTGTGTGAAGTGCCAATCACCACGGATGAACTTTGGTACCGGGTGAATGCAGCATAATGGCTGTACCATTGGGTATCAGTTGTGTCTTATACACATGCCATCAAGAGGGGAACAAGCATCGGGGCTCATGGCAGACCCTCTGCCTACTCGGCAACAGGATGCATGATGAACCGAGTTGACTGAAATGCTAAATATTTCTTCTGAACATACGAATCAAAATGTCCTGTGAATATTAACTTCCTACTTCTAACCATTCAATACGTCATGTTTTTTTTCTGAACATGAGTGTACTTCAGAAATTATAGTATGACACACACAGTTCATAAGACATGAAAAACCACCCATCACTCATGAGGCTCTAATTTATTACATCTTCACTACTGACTCTATTCACAGCACATTTTGCAGGCAGTTTCCTAATACTTTTCTCAATGTAGCTGGAAAATTCTATTATTGTAGGGCACATTATTATAGAGACATGATTTCATAAGGATTGAGCTGCATGAAAATCTGAAATGGTAAGAGAGAAGTGTTGCTACAAGTTATCATGAGTTATACAGAGTGTTTCTTTTGTTAATGAAATAGTTAATTTGTTGACTAGTCCCTCATCTGCAACTGCTGTCTTTCTCCTTCACCGAGAGTTTTTTCAACATATTATGCTAAGGGAATTCAGGTCACTCGTTTCTCACTCATCTACTTCACAGAAAACATTTTTTGTGACTTATAAGTGAATAACAATGCTGTCACATTTATTGCAAGGTACCCACCATGACTCACTATATGGAGGCTAGCAGAGTGGAAACATTCTTAGTGATCTTGCAAATGGTGTAAATGTCTGATGTAACATCCCCTCTGTTATTTTACCATATGGGGGCTTACAAAAAGTAGCCTATGTTTTAAATTGAGGGTATAAGTTATCTCCATTCCAAATTTCATTCAAGTCTGTCCAGACTTTCATTATGAAGGAGAAAGATACATACTGATTCAAACAAAAGCTTCCATATTCATAATTTATAAAAATATTACAGTCCTTTATGTTTAATAAAAAACCCGAACTCTTCTTTCCGTCCCCTAACAATGAACATTTCTCGTATGCATCTATGTGGTAATATTAATGACACTCCTTAATTTCTTCTGATTCCTGTTACCCCCTCTGTACCCTGCCATATAAAACGTCTGAGAGTAAACTTAACCACAAGAGTGTATGGAAAAACCACCAGCATGGGAAAGTACCTTCATGCTTCTTCTTACTGTCAATCTATGCAGATGTAGTTTACCCTTCACACTTTAACTGGAAGGAGCCCATAGGACCAGAGATGTCAAACATCTAAAGGTGGAACTACAACATATCAGACCCACTGTTGTGGCCATTAGTTATGGTATGAGGATAACAGACAAAACAATGTCAATAAAGGATGAAGGCAATAGAGAAGAGCAGAGAGAGAGTCCTATTACCATATGCATAAAGAGTCACTGAACATGAGTGTAACATTCTCCACTGGGCATGCATCAAGCCTATGTTCTGGAGCAGCAACAAAGTAAAAATGTTATTGGCCCAGTGAAAGATGCAGTGGACAAACTAAATGTGAGTGCAGACAGTAATAGGAAAGCCAGAGATTATTGAAAAAAAATTGTGAAATAGTTAATAAAATTGGAACAATAAGTGCATTAGACATTAAACAGGTGGTAAGAGAAAGGGGAATGGTGAAAAGACAGGTCAGAAAATAAGAGAAAACTAAAAGGGACCGAAGAGAAGGAAGAAAGACTTTAAAGAAATGTCAAAACCAAAGAAATTCTCATAAATTTAGGCTGAGTGAATGTTTTAAAACCAGTGACATGTTGCATTTTCAGTAATTATTCCTTCTCTTCAATTCCTTTTAGTTTTATATATCTTTAATTTTCTTAAGTCTTCTTTCATCCAGCTATTGATAAAATGCACTTATTTTGGTACATTATTAACTATTGCAAGAGACTTTTTTCTCAATAATCTATCTTGTTTATTACCATACCTCGTATCTTAAAGTTGCAGATTTTCTAATATCTTCTGGTGCAGTCCCCAACAGTCAGTCTTTATTTCTCCCCTGCCCTAGTTTCTGGATGACTTTACAGTACCTCTCCCCATTTCCACGGCCTTCATCCCTCTTTCCTTGCCTTCAAGCCTTCTGCTAGAAAAAGGAAAGCTATGAAAGCTAATGAATATTTAAATCTTTTATGTATGGTTTCTCCTGCCATTTGGTAAGAAATTATTTTCTCTCTTCAGTCATATTACACTAGAGGGAAACCTGGCTTTGCCTTGGTAATTATTTGTTCCAGTCTTCTGTTACTCAATCTCTTCCTCCTCCCTTCCTCTGTACATCTCCTCCCCCCTCCCCTCCTTCCCCTCAGTCTGTCCATCTCACCTCTATCCATCTTCTCTTCCCCCTAGTCATCTTCTCCTCCTCCTGTCCATCTCATCCCACTCTCTCTCTCTCTCTCTCTGTCCCTCTCTTGTTTCCTTCTATCCATTTCCTCCTATCTTTAATTTATGACCTCCACTCCCTCCCTGGTCCATCCCTCCCCCCATCCTCTCTTCCCCTCAACTCCCCTCTGTCGAATTCACCCTCCTCTCAGTCCATTTCCTCTTCCTCCTCTCTCTGACTATTTCCTGCTCCTCCTCCTTTCATTCCAAGCTCTTTACCATCCCCACTCCCATGTTTGAAAACTTACACATAGCTACAAAATTTCATGGTGACCAGTCAAGTGATGTGAAAGCTTGCATCGTCTCCAGGGGGTGGGGGGAATCATGTGTGTGCCTTATATCATGATGATTGGTCATACAGTGTCAATCACAAACATATACACCTATAATTACAGACTTATAGATGTTCAAAAAGTAATTATTGTGAGAGATTAAGAGCAGGAGCAAAATAGTTTACAGTATGTTTTATTAAGACAGTGAAGATGCAGTATGTTTTTCAAGTTTTCCCCCTGAATTCTGCATTGCAGTATATTGTCTTTTTTATGGCTTTGCTAACATGTACCTACCTATTCCAGCCAAAGAGTGGGGCCAAAGTCCATCCAATAGCAAAGAACCAGATCAGAGCTATTCTGATAAGAGCTGTTTTGATTGTCATTGGTTTAGCAGCTAAGCCCTGCAACAGTTATTGATTGGCTCTTATTTTTTAGTGCAAAAAGAAAAGGTATATTTAACATAATAGTTTTTATTACATTTACCTTCACAATGACATTGTATCTGTCCTGTGCTATCATTGTCATTGTCCATATTGATGCAAAACCAAAGAGGGATCCACACATCCCATAAATGTCACACATTAGAGGACCTGTAGCAAAGGAAATTGTTAGTTAATTAATGGAGAAGAAATAAGTATTGATTATCTGTTAACTGTAGTGATCATTGTAGTTCTAATGTGAATTTTCACCAGATTCCTACAGTGAAATACTTTTTTGTTTTAAAAAACTTGAAATTAACATCATTCTCTCCCATTCAAATATGTAATTTTCAGATAAGGCTCCCAGAGCTAATGTCTTCCACAGCTTCCAGAGATTTTGCTGAGTGAGGTAACACACAGTCTGGCTATCTCGATTGAAGTTTGTTTTCTGTTATTTGTGCCTTTCCACAACACATTGTACATCTCTGTGGTGAGTAAGAAACCTATCCTTCACGAAAATATTGATTGAAGTTTTGCTTGCCTTTCCTTTATTAATTGTTATAGGTACCATGTTTCAGCAATATATACAATTTCCTAGCCCTGATTTCTCTCTTATGAACAAACACTCTTTAATGAGCCCATCATCACTGGGGTATTAAACCATCACCACCCTGTCTTCCCAGTCCCCTCCTCTCTTCTTTAATATACTTGAAGCTGTGGTGGCTATTCCTTGATGACTCTTGGGTGGTGCCCTCTCAATAATATTAATCATGGAATTCATACAGACCCTTTACCACAAATGGATTCGATTGATTTCCGTATACCATAAGCTCATGTAAGTTAATGATCAATGTTTGTAGACAAGGTATTCTACCAGCCAGTCTCTGCTAATATTTCCAGAATGGACTTACTGTTGAACTCTGCACAATTCTTCCCATCAATGTGACGGCTGGTAACGGGTGCTTGGGATGAATGGGAGTACAGAGGGTTGGTTGGGGGTAGTCTGCTAAATATGGCAGCTTAGTGCAGAATCTGTGGGAAGGATATAAAATATATAAAGAAGCACTGGTGAAGAAGTTTCTTTGTAGAGCTTAACAGGTGCAGTGCATGTGGTACCAGTGTTATTGTATCTTATTGACATAACTGATGTGCTTGTTTCCTATTTAGAATGAATAGTGTACTTAAAAATAGGTAAAGCTGTCAAAAATCCGAAGATTGGTTTGAACACCACAGTGCTTTACTAGGCATGGTCCTGTTTGGAGGTGGTATGCCGTTGCCTTCCTCCGACCTTCGAACTGACTTACCCAGCCAGTTATAGGGGGACCTCCAGTTTAACGTGGGTTCCGAACCACAGTGCTACTCCGTATTTTTCACATGAGCAATACTGCCAGAGGTGAAAGAAGTGGAAAGTGACAGATAAAAATCCTAGGACCTGACAGGGAAGCATATATTAATATTCATCTTGAGGTTTGATAAGCTCTTCAATCTCTGTGTTTGCTTACAAATAAATTTGCTTTTTAGGTATGGTCCGCCTTGAGCAAACTAAAAACAACTGTGTTTGCTCAAGGCTGACCATACCTAAAAAGCAAATACATTTTAATACGTGATAATCAAAATTTTATTTTTGAGGGCAAGTTGTAATTCAAAAGGTTTCACTGCTTAGACCTGATTTGAACATTGTACACACATGAAATGTGTGCAAAAGTAATTTTAAGATAAATTTAATCCTACTTTATATAAATGGGCTGACTGGCTTTGTGGATGTGAAGTAAGAAATTATTTTTTCTGTAATGAATATTGTTGAATATCTTTGGACCACAGTTGGGGTAACAGACACGAAACATTTAGCTGAAAAAGAAAAATAAATAAATAAAATTAAGTTCTTCACATAAACATAACATCAAGTTTGTTATGCTTGGCATAGTTGACATTAGATGACAGTTGGACCCAGCTTACAGATTGAGGATTAAGAAGTTTGATGAAAATATATCTTAGAATCATTGCATGCTTAGCAAGTTGATTGACTGCATCAAGTTCTGTGGGAAATCTGAATTTGGACTAAGAGGACATGATGAAACAGATACTTCAGCAAATCCTGTTATTTTTCAGGTGTTTGTTTAATCTGGTGACAGAAGTGGATACCATGTTGAAGGGTCACAATAAAAAAATGTTTTTGGGGCTTTGTGCTATCAGTTGATTTCTTAAGAAATATCAAAACAGTTTATGCTGCTATTGAAGTTGATGAATGAGATGGTAGATTGTTCTACTTTCAATGCGAATTAAAAGGGAAAGTACTGTTTATGAAAGGTTCATTAATTTCCTAACTCCAAAAGGTCACGCAGCTGATGGAATAAGTATTGTAGTCTTCAACAAAATTAGAACACTGAAGATTGATCACTCTCCAGAAAAACTGGTCACTCAGAGTTGTGGTGGACCTTCATTTACGAGTGGTAGGCACACTGAGGTATAGACAAGAGTTAAAGCAGTGTATGAGAGAGAAAATTTTGTACACAGTGATGTCCACTCACTCAATCGCATTGTAGAGTGTTGTGCAACATATCATCATCCTCTGCCTGAAGGCATAATCATGTGCGGTATGGAGGGGGACATGATCACCGCCCTGCACCCCCGGCCGTTGTGTCGGTTTCCCAAACTGGAGCCGCTACTTTTCAATCAAGTAGCTTCTCAATTGCCCTCACAAGGGCTGAGTGCACTCCACTTGTCAACAGCATTTGGCAGTGCCCAGCTAAGTGCTAGCCAAGCCTGACAGTGGGTAACTCGACTTTCTTCACAAATTTAGTGAAAAGAACTGCCTTACTGGATGATGTTCTGAATAAACATATTCCAAGAAAAGCTGACACAAGATGGAATTTTAAAATGTGATCTGTTAACACCGTATTTAAATACAAGAAAGAAATAGCAAAGTGTCTTTGGATCATTGTGGATGATGGCAGCAAAAATTATTCAACAACCAGGAAAGCAGTTTTGTGGTCTAAAACCATCACTTTAATGTTATTTTAAGTATTTTGTGAACATTGATCTGTCTATCAAATACAATGCAAGTAGCATATCTCATTTATCTCTGATCTCCTGGGTTATTTTGTCATGATGTTCTCCCTTGACAGTTTTCCATGTGTTCAGTAAATACTGTTAAACATTGAAAAACTCACACTGAGCACAACTATATTACTTCCATTTTGTGGATGCTCACATAGGTGTTTGACAGGGTATCCACGCCATCCAAAATCTTACACATTTCTCTGATAATTTTAACCTATTTATGTTGCTTATCATACTCATTGCCTTTATTTTTTTTTTTTTTTCAATTATTATTTAGAAGACTAATTCAGTCTTCTTAGATAACTGTTATTACTATTCATGAATGTCACATTTAATATTGTCTTATTTTAAGAACTTTCTACTTACCAAGCACCCACGTTTCATAGTAGCAGTTTAATACCATTGGCGGTGACATTACAACCATCATGAGAAAGTCTGAAAAAGCTAAATTCACCACTAGAAGGTTTGATGGTGTTCTCAGGGATTTGGTCGTTGAAAATATGTAGATCACTACACCATTTCCAATCCAAGAAATAATACCAAGAACAGCAATCATGAAGCCAAGAATGCCATGCCACAGAGGATTCAGGGGAGGAAACTGGTACCTGTTAATTTATATTTAAAAATCACATAAAAAGCTCATTTTGAAACCACAGCAAACTTTATGGACTTAAGGTCATGTACTTACCAGTGAGCATCCACCAGATGGAGCATATTTGGTGGCACTTTATCCACAACAGTGATGTTAGATGGTCCCTGCCACTGGGCAGCATAGTGTGGTACCAACAATAGGCTTGCTGTCTCCATCTGTATAACAGACCAAAATCAGAAAAAATAATGACATATGTACACCACAGACATCATTATCAATGTTTCTCAACTTCAGGGGAGAAAAATGAAAAAGCTGTATATTTATATGAATGCACAGTACACAATGCATTACCAGTAACAAAAATATTGTATCAATATTCTCAAAAATATTGAATCACTTATGTACATTGAATTAAGCAACTGATTAGAAAAGCATAATCTCCTTTGTGAGAGTCAATATGGATCTCAGCCAAATAGAAATGCCACATCTTCAGTGTTAGAAATTGTGTATAGGATATTAACAGTTTTAAAAAAATAAGGAGACAGTGTCACTTGTATTACGTGACCTAAGTAAAGCATTTTGCTACATCGTATTTAACATATTACTAACAAAATTGGAATATTATGGTGTTAGCAAAACTCATTAGCTGTAATATTCTTCTACCTGAACAACAAAAGACAGTATGTCTCAATTAGAAATAGACATTCTCATATAATAAAAATTGGTAGAGGTGTCCCACAGTGTTCAGTCCTTTGTCCCTTCTTCTACATCATAGCTACCAATGACATGCCCCATTATGTATTACAGGCTGCAGTCTGTTATGCCAATGATTCTACTTTATTAATTTTGCATAAGGACATCCCAACCCTTGATATTAATACACAAAAAGCTTTAGGCTCAACACTAAATTGCAGCCAATAAACTGTATGTAATCCAGAGAAAGCCCAAAAGCTAGTGTTAGGTCTATCTAAGAACATAGAGAATAATGGTGTCAAACTGTTAGTTACACATACTGATGCAAAACTTACTTTGGCAGAACACACCAACCAAGTCTGTAATAGGATTTCACAAGTGCCCTACCTCATACGGAAATTGCAAGATATGATCAGTAATAATTATCTTTGTGTGATGTATTGCGGACTATTCCAATCACAAATCTCATATGGGCTGTTGTGATGGAGACCATTCTCCTCATAATAATAATATTCTAGAAGTCCAATATAAGTCTGCTATCATTGTCAAGGACAAAATTAATGAATGTGTTATCAGATAAACAATTCATACACACACACACACACACACACACACACACACACACACACACACTACTAGAAATAAGGCAAACATCGACATCCCAAATCACAGGCTGGCATTAGCAGTGAAATCCCATGAAGTGAGTGTTCTCAGAATTTTTAACAAATTTTCTCTTGCTGTTTGATCCCTATCATTTAAAAATTCAAACTGAAATTATATGACTGGCTGGCAAAGAACCCATCGACAATACAAAAAAGTTCTTTGATATGGATGGTTATAGTATTAACATATAAGATAATACTATACTACCACAGAAATTATTTAATTTGTGCATGTATTGTGAACATTAATTATAATGTTTTATAGCAAATATACCATATGTAAACGTAGTTGGAACATTAATTATAATTATTATGGCAAATTAATTATTATAAAAGCTTATTCTACTGTATGTGGTCAATGCAATAAAGAATCTGAGTACCTTTTGATCCAAGAAAGTGACATGAATGATCTTCCTTTAGACTTTCCTACTGACTACTCCATACATGTCAAAGAGCTTTAAATGTTGAACATTGTACTTTGTGTAAAACTATTTGAAACAAAGGTCAGTAAATAATAAAAAACATTTACTAACTTACTTTTTTGAAACTTGAAGAAAACAACCAAGATGGTGCCTACTCAAGTTTCTAAGAGAAGACCCAAGCTACTGATGGTATTCCTGTTGTGTAGTGCCACTCAAGACACTCACTTTCATTTCAGTGATTTACCCTTATATATTGTTCTTCTAAACCTTAGAAATGCTGTGATAAAATCCTCTGCTTCATATGAGGCTTCAACCCCCAATTAAGTTCACTTACTGTCTTTATTAAAACCAATAAATGTCAATCACATGAACAAGATAAAGGGTAATGCATTATATCCCTGTGACAAATAGAATATCAGTTCAGCAATTGTCTCTCACATTGGAACTAGATATATAGATCAATGGGATTATTATTATTATTATTATTGTATTAGTAATGGTGATATTTATTTTTATTACATAAACTGGTGAGTGCTACTGATTATTATAGGATAGGAAGGCAATAACTTCATTACTACATTAATTATTTAGTCTGTACGTCTTTTCCATTAGAACAGCAAACACAGAACCAGTGTTTGAATAAATCATTAATTATACTAATTCTTGTTATTCTTATTATGTTCCTCAGTTTTATGTAAGGTCTTCAGCCATAGTAAGGTACAATACGTTCCAGGACAACCTTTGCAAAACTGTCATTTGTATCAATTTGCTCCCAATATTGTTAACTTCTTTGTCATTTTACCATGTTATGTCATCTGTCATATAGGACACCTAGTAAGTTCACTATTGTGCTCTGGTGGAATTCCATTTCCCCCAGTTCTTTATTTTGACTGGTGAAAGACTCTGTTAGTTTCAAAAGAATCTTATCATTTTTACAATACTAGTTTATATATTTCATTGATTTATTGTGAACATCATTACAGAATGGTTACCAAACTTTGTATTGGCCTATCAGATGTTTATAACCCTTCAGTTTTTTTCTGCATGGTTGTTTATCTTTTCATAGCTGACATTTGTACTATAAAACATAACTGGTAGACTACAAAAATATGTGCAAGTTAAGTAAATATAAATGCATAAATCCTGATATTATTTTACATGAGTAGTGTTATCAGTGATTACCAGAATTGTAGAAACCAACTATATTATCTGGGAAAGATTGACTTATTTGTCAAAAATTTAAAGATTTTTAATACTGAATTTTAGAAATTAATTATTCCTTCACCAGGAGGGATACTGGAAGATATGAGAAAAAGCAATCTTAAACTTTTAGAAATAATAGAGATAAAGGAAAAATCATTAAGTATGTGTGTATACCCACATAAATATTAACTATTCCAATTGATGTGAAATAGTAACTAAATAGTATTGAAATTCCAGACTATGACAATTAGGAATAAATAAAAAATTCTGCAAATATAGAGATTTTTTAAAGCTCCCCCCCCCCTCCCATGAATTATTAAGAAACTTCTAATGATAGCAGTGGCAAGTGATAAAAAGTGTTGTTTATAAACAAGTTACATTCCAAGACAGATATCATGCAGCAAGTTTACCCTTCCCCTTTCTTACTATATGCAGGTCATGCCTAGTGAATTCCACCTCCCATCAGTATAAAAATGAACCAAACCCACCCATGTCTGAATGCAGCAGCCACCCTGAGCAGCTGATCTTACTCCATATTGACTCTCCTTACAAATCAGTTCTACTGCAGCATGAGAGCAGGTGCAAGCCCAAAATTTGTATATTTCATTGCAGAAGCTATTTTTACCAGATCACTCTTAATATATAGCCCTATTCCCTATCAATATGATTTCTTACTCCACCCACTATTACAACACAATCCTGCTTTGTAAAGCCCTTGCAAGAGGATCATATATCATCTACTATCTGACCAAGACATACACATTGCTTGAATAAGTTTGTGACCTTGTATCTGTGACTTCTCTGCAAAGTCTAACCCATGCTTCTTCCACGGCTACAATAGTACTTTCATTCCACATTTTACTGTTTTTGAAACATTTACATCACCATTGCAAAAGAGAAAGAATATAGGTCCTTAGACAGACCCCCATGGTACAACATTCTTTACAAATGTCTGTCTAGGTGTGTTTGCATTTGGATATGTGTGAGTGTGTGTGTATTTGTTTACCTTCCTTTTTTCCCCTAAGGTAAGTGCTTCCACTCCTGGGGTTGGAATGACTCCTTTTCCACTTCCTTAAAACCCATATCCTTCCCTTTCTCCTCCCCTTTTTCCTGAAGAAGCTGCCAGTGGTGGCGAAAGCTTGTATGTGTGTTGGTGTGTGATTATTTGTGTCTATCGACGATGTAACCTTGAAGCCTGTTGTGAAAAACTCATTTAAATATTCTAGAGAAAACAATGAGTTAGGATACTTTATGATAGTTATTTACATTTTAGGTGTTGTCTTATTTGAAGACAAGAAACATTTTAATGGATAAAGTTGTGTTTACTGTGCACATTAGTGGTTTTATTACGTTATCAAGAGCAGTGGTGGCCTAAGGGTGTTGGAGGCCCGGGGCGGTAATAGAACAAAATGAGGCCCTCTGTTCATAAGAAAATACATGTATTACTCTAAAAAGTAACTTTTGACATTTGGAGGCCCCCCAGGACGAGAGGAACAGGATAAACTAAGGAAAATAGCTTCTGAGATTTGGAGGCCCCAGAACAAATGAGAGGCCAAGGGGGGGAGGGGATCCTTAATCCATCACTTATCAAGAGTAATGACTTACAAAATAAAATGCACAAGAGATAGAGTGGCAGGCCAGTACTTACCAGTTTGGTATCTCCATCATCAGTGGTACCAAACTGATAATTACTAGCCAGCCAATCTATCTCTTTTGCACTTTATTTTAAAATTTCTGTAATTAATTGAGAAATGAGTTAGTTTTCTTCGTATAATGAGGCCAAAAGTTTTCAACTCATTTAACACAAAGTATGAAATTGATTATGATAAGGGCTTTATACACTACTGGCCATTAAAATTGCTACACCAAGAAGAAATGCAGCTGATGGATGGGTATTCAGTGGACAAATATATTATACTAGAACTGACATGTAATTACCCAGAACAACGACCTCTGGGCGTCATAATGGCCTTGATACACCTGGGCATTGAGTCAAACAGAGCTTGGATGGTTTGCACAGGTACAGATGCCCATGCAGTTTCAACACAATACCACAGTTGATCAAGAGTAGTGATTGGCGTATTGTGACGAGCCAGTTCCTCGGCCACCATTGACCAGACGTTTTCAATTGGTGAGAGATCTGGATAATGTGCTGGCCAGGGCAGCAGTGGAACATTTTCCATATCCAGAAAGGCCTGTATAGGACCTGCAACATGCAGTCGTGCATTATCCTGCTGAAATGTAGGGTTTCACAGGGATCAGATGAAGGGTTAGGGCTATTGTTCAAAGTGCTGTAGATGCGAACAAGAGGTGACTGAGACATGTAACCAATGGCACCCCATACCATAATGCTGGGTGATAAGCCAGTATGGTGATGAAGAATACATGCATCCAATGTGTGTTCATGCATTCAAACACGGATGCGACCAGCAGAACCTGGATTCATAAAAAAAATGACTTTTGCCATTTGTGCATCCAGGTTCGTCATTGAATACACCATCACAGGCGCTTCTGTCTGTGATGCAGCGTCAAGGGTAACCACAGCCATGGTCTCCGAACTGATAGTCCATGCTGCTGAAAACGTCATCAAACTGTTCGTGCATATGGTTGTTGTCTTGCAGAGTCCCCATCTGTTGACTCATGGATCAAGACATGGCTGCATGATCCGTTACAGCCATGTGTTGAAGATGCCTGTCATCTCAACTGTTAGTGATACAAGGCCATTGGGATCCAGCACGGTGTTCCATTTTGCCCTCCTGAACCCAACGATTCCATTTTCTGCCAACAGTCATTGGATCGCGACCAACGTGAGCAGCAGTGTTGCAACACGATAAACCGCAATCATGACAGACTACAATCTGGCCTTTATCAAAGTCAGAAACGTGTTGGTACACATTTCTCATTCTTACATGAGGCATCACAACAACGTTTCACCAGGCAACTCCGGTCAACTGCTGTTTGTGTATGAGAAATCAGTTGGAAACTTTCCTCATGTCAGCACGTTGTAGGTGTCGCCAATGGCACCAACCTTCTGTTCATGCATATTACAGCATCTTCTTCTTGTCGGTTAGATTTCATGTCTGTAGCAAGTCGTCTTCGTGGTGTAGCCATTTTAATGGTGAGGAGTAGCGTGTTTGTATCTAAGCTGGTCTGCTATCAAACATCAAAACCTTGGGTCATAGGTGAAGGAGAGCAGCACATTGCACCTGAGGCAGTTTTTTTTAGCTGGTGGCTGTTTCTGTGAAGAAGGTGGTCAAACATGACCTGATATGCCCCTTTATCTTATGAATATCTATTGTCCAGGAGGATACTGAGTCTGATCCATGCCTAGAATCTTGGTGCGCTATTGAAAAATACTGCTACTGGTAGATAATGCTGATTCTACAGGTTATGAGTATTAGGAGAAATCATGAACTGCATCAGATATTAGAAGGGACTGAGGTGGCAGCCCAGCCAATTTGTATTGCTGTTGCCTCTGAAAACCTGATTCAGGTTTATTGATATTTTCATGATCTGGACTCAGAGACAGGACACCTTATCCTCATTCCTTCAAAATCTCAACTCCTCCTCCGCCATCCACTTCACCTGGTCTTCCTCAACCAACCATGCTACATTCCGGAATATCAATCTCCACCTCACTGATTGCTCCATACACACTTCTGTCCATATTAAACCTATCAACCACTAATACTATCTAATACTACTAAACCTTATCCTCATTCCTTCAAAATCTCAACTCCTCCTCCGCCATCCACTTAACCTGGTCTTCCTCAACCAACTTGCTACATTCCGGAATATCAACCTCCACCTCACTGATTGCTCCATACACACTTCTGTCCATATTAAACCTACCAACCACTAATATACCTAAACTTTGACAGTTGCCATCCCTTACACATAAAAAAATCTCTCCCTTACAGCTTTGTCACCCATAGATGTTGTATCTACAGTGACAAGAACTCCCTTTATCAATACGCTAAAGGTCTCAGAAAGGCCTTCACAGACAGAAATTAGCCTACAGACCTAGTCCTCAAACAGATCTATCTTACCATATCCTCACACACCCCAAATCCTCCCTGTACCACCAGTAACACCATCCATAAAAGAGCTCTCCCCTTGTCACCCAGAACTACCCTAGACCTCCCATGGGGCTCATGGTTTTTTTGTAAGTACATGCGTGGCAAGCATGGGGCCCCGAGCTAATACAGTCTTCCTTCTTTACTTCCCGGACAACATTTCCTTCCCCCTCCCCCTCCCCTTCTTTCCTATCCTCACTCCTTCCCCTCCCCACCGGGGGACTGGTAACCTTAGCAGTTTATTCCCCCTATCCGAACTGAACAACCCAACCCAATCCAACTACCCTGAACAACTGAATTGCATCCTTCGACAAGTTTTTGATTTTCTGTCCTCATGCCCAGAAATAAGAGACATCCAGCCCAAGATTCTTCCCACCCCTCCTAAAGTGGTGTTCAGTCACCCTCCCAACTTCCATAACACCCTAGTCCATCCCTACGCCACCTCAAAATCCAGCCCACTGCCACGGGGATCATATCCTTGTGGAAGACTCCACTGCAAGTCCAGTTCAATAAAACCACATAGCACTTCCTATTCCAGTTCCATCACAGGCTTATCCTACCCAATCAGATGCTGGGTGACCTGAGAAAGCAGCCATATAATTTAACAGCTGTGCTGCAATCACTGTACAGCTTTCAATATGGCATGACCAGCAACCAGCTGTCCATTTGGATGAATGGCCACTGCCAAACTGTGGTGAATAACAAGGTGGACCACCCTGTGGCACAGCATTCAGCAGAGCATATGCTTCATTTCAATGGCTGCTTCACAACCTGGGCCATCTGGATCCTCCCGCCCACCACCAGCTTTTCTGAACTGCACAGATGGTAGTTATCCTTACAGTACATTCTCTGATCTCAGAATTATCCAGGCCTCAACCTACAATAACTCCCTTTTTTCTGCATGCGCTTGCCTGCATTTGTTTTGTTTTCATTTTCTCTTCTCACACACCTCTCCACTCCATTTCTAATTGCATCTTGTTCCACCCACTTAATATGTATGTGCTCTATAAGGACAAGCTGTATCCATCCCCACTATCATGATACAACCTTTCTATCCCCCCTTTTTTTTCCACACCACAGAGCATGATTCAGAGAGCACCAGCTGGAGATGATGGTTCTGTGACTTTGTTGTGTGTCTGTGTGTTTGCATGGATGTTCTGCTTCTGAAGAAGACTATGGCTGATAGCTTAAGTGTTGTATGTGTGTGTCTTTTTTATGTGGCTGTCGCAGCTTGTTGTTACATCTTTGTGGTGAATTGTAAACTGTCTCTATTACATTGTCTAAGTAACTCTATGGTAGACGATGTGGTGGTTGTTAGAATATGCTCAGATCCATGTGCATTTTGGATTGGTTGTTTTGGTTAATGTATCAGAATAGTATCTGGATCGGAAACAGTTCTGGGGGTTTTGTAATTAAAGGACTGTCTAATCTGTGAGCTTCAGACTCAAGAAGCCTCAGTTGACAGCATGATACCATTTCCAAATTTGCCCACTGGTTTCATGACCTCTTCAACTGGCCCATAAACATCCTCTATAAACAACACTAGCAGTGAGGTGAGTACCACTCACACTGCTTGCAGTATGCTGCCACATGATGTCTAAGTGAAAATTGTAATTTTCAGACAGCTGAGTCCTTCACCGTAGAAGGTGTTATGGGTTCATTAAGATTGGAACCATTTGTAAAATGGGTTTTTAGATCTGACACTTTTAAACATGGAAGTCATCTATCATCCACAATTGGGAAGTGAAATCTCTTCCCTACAGTAAAGAGTTATGTTATTTATCTGGCAAGGGCAGGAGAATTAGAAGTCCCATAGTTAAATTTCAGCAATCCTGCACACTGAAAATCAGAAAGTAAACTTTTAGTAGTGTCACTAATGATCAGGTATAGCAATTTGTACATAGCTAACAGTAGGGAGACCATGAGCACGATTTTACTGTCAAGATAAAGAAGCAGGCAACAGTTTTACAAGTCTCATATAGTTTTTTTTTTATTGAAAGATAACATGGATGTTTGCATGAGGTAAGTATGTATTTCAATTTCATCTGAAAGGTATGCAAGAGTGTCTGACTACTTGTGAGGAAAGACTTGGTGCAACACATGTTACATTATCATTACTGTATCTGATTATGTAACAAACCAATTTTGTTTGCGACTGTGTATGAAATGATTTCAGCAGTTGATATATCTCAGGAATTGTCTCTGGGAGAGGATTGGTGCAAAGCCCCAATAATTTTCCAAATGTTTCTCATAGTGTGGTGTAAGTGTATGTGTGTATACCTTCATCATATAATGTTGCTGCCTGTATTGTCAACCATGTGATAACATGTTTTTCTTAACTCATCATTGTTGTTGAAGCACTCATCACCAAGAAACGACTTCAGATGCTGAAAGTGGGACTGAGTGGAGGATGGCTGAAAGTGCCCCAGTCTAAACTCTGAAGGACATATTTTGTCTCATCTGCTGTGAGAGGTCAGGCATTCTTGTTCATGTTCTTACTTACTCACCATTGAAGCACTCACTGCATTTTATCTATAAACCTTGTAGATTAGCCAATAAATGTCAGTTGGTTTAACGTTCTGAACATTCAGAAAAGTAATAGCAAATCTCAATTCACATGCAGCATGATTTTTGATCAATTAAAAATGATGCCATTATAAATTATCACTTTGGATGACACACAACACAGACCAACATTGAAATGTCATTGTTTCATTCTGCTAGAACCAGAGATACTACTGTGCATCAGAAGAACTGCAATCGTAGTAGTGCCATAGAGAAAAATCAAAGTGGACTTTACTTTCTGAAATTGTATACTTTGTAGGTTAAAGTACCCCCCCCCCCCCCCTCCACACACACACACACACACGTTCCAACTAATACTGCATGGTCTGGGTATTGTGCACTACTGAGTGTGGAATTTCTTTGAATGATTCCAGAACTACAGTGGTGGAACCAGGTGGCAATTAAAAACACCCAACTTGATTTCTCCTAGACCCATTATATGTGCTCACATAACCTTCATAGTCATTCTTCACTTTGACCTCAGTAGAGAAAATAGTTTTGTTGACTACAATGAAAAAATCCCATTCAATTATGCCTCATTTGTGTTTCTGAATATATATTCCCCATTCAATAAATGTTTCACAGGTTCCTGTGTCAGGATTCAGTCAGCTCTCAGTCCCAAGGATAATCTGAGCATGACAAATTTCCCACAAGCTCCCAATGAACTTTGAAAATTTACTGTTGATATTATGAAAGTTGAAACATCTTTCATCTGAATGTGCCTGGTATTGCTGTATGTGCATCAACTGGTGTTTATATAAACACTCCCAAATTATCACAAAAACAGATTCAGGAACTTTTTGTTCTTCATGACATAAACCAGGGCATGTAGTCTGTGATAGCCAAGTTGCAGCAATAAGGTTCTTCTGAGTTCTTCAAAGAAAAAGTTTCAGGCTGGACATAAAGTTCATAATTGCCAACAGCAGCGAGCAGCTTTTACCGAGAAAATATCCATGGCACAGACCCATTTGGACTGTAAACCACCAATTACAGTTCAAAAGGTGTATGAAGTGCATGTCAAACCTTTACTATTTGTAAATTCATGGTCAGTCTGCCCTTTGTTTGACTTTGTCAGTTTAGTGACCTTACTGGCAGTAGGTGTTAAGATCAGTATAAAGTGTAGAAGCATTTGGCCCAGTAAACCACATCCAAAGTAAATGTATTATACCCAATTCTTGCAATTTTGTAACTCATAGTGTAAATTCTTGCAGTCTGTAGAGTTATAGTGAGTGCTTTGTTATTTGAACAGTTATACCATTGTATCAGATACAGTCTAGGGGACTGCACTTGTTCTGTGCAGATTCAGGGGTAACTGTCCACAAACAGCTAGAAGCTGAGTTAGCCATGATCGACAGGCTTTAGACTGCTGCTCTGACCTATGGAGGCCCTCAGGCAACTGCTGTGGTATCTCTGTGGCCTGTAGCACCACCTGAGATCTCTGAGCCTTCTTAATTCTGTATTCATGTGAGTTGAAAAATATCTGTGGTGGGGTTGGGAATTACTCGGCAGAAGGAGAAAATTGGATATCAACCAAAAGGCTGTTCCCTAACATCTCAGTGACAGATTTGAGATATTACCCACTGCTAACAGTACCTCTGAGCCAGCATGGGCTGACTTGCTTTTTGCAGTGGTGACTGATTTTCCTGAGAGACCCAGAAAAGTACAGGGTGTGGTTGCTTGTCATTAGGAGCTATGATGTGATGGAGCCCTTTAGGGAAAAATTGAGCAGTTTGGTAAACAAAACCAGTGTTCTCTGTGTTTGCTTACTGGGTGGGGGGGCTCATCTGAGAGGTGAAGGAGGCTCTGTCAGTGGCAATGGAGAGTCCTGGGTGTACTTGGATGCAAATTGTTGTTCATATTGTCCCTTTGGTTCAGAGTCCATGTGGCTGGTGGATTTGGTGAAGGCAACTAGCCTCACTTGCAGGGTGGAGGAACTGATCATAGTCCTCCGTTTTCGAGCTGGCTCAAAAGATTCTGAGGATATCTTAGATCAGGCATGGCCAAACACCAACCCGCAGGCGCCCTTGCCGTGCCCACGCCGCCGCCAGCAGGCGGTCTTTGCTGTGCCCCTGCCCCGCGCCCTGTGTGCAGCGGCGTGTGGGGCATTAGCGACACACAGTTGCGGCGGGTGGGTGAACTACAATGTACTCCACCCTCGGGCTTGCCTGCCTGGCAAATATGTTGACCATTCCTGTCTTAGATGCAAATTTCACAACATCCGCTATAATGTAGAGAAATGTATGGTCCCACGCAAAAGGTCAGGAGTGCGCTATACCTGGGAAGTGGTTATTAGGTTAGTGAAATAAATATGAAAAATCAAACAATGGAAATTCCAGGAAGAATTCAACAATACTTTTGTGGAGGATAAGTTGCTTACTCACTACAGAGATGTCTGATGAGTCACGGAAGGGCACAAATAACAGAAAACAACTTGATAGCTTTTGGCTGTTAAGGCCTTCGTCAGTCACAGACACACACAAACACAAACACACACGCACACACACACACACACACACACACACACACACACACACACACACACACACTCACACACACACAGATGTGACCGCCATCTCCGACCGACCACAGCGGTTGGAGACGGTGGTCATATCTGTGTGAGTATGTGTATATGTGTGTATCTCTCTTACCGATGAAGGCCTTAACAGCTGAAAGCTATTAAGTTGTTTTCTGTTATTTATGCCCTTACATGACTCATCAGATGTCTGTGGTGAGTAAGCAACCTATCCTTCACAAAAATATTATTGAAATATCTGTGACATGTACATGAGGGTATTTGAGGTTAGAGGAAATGTTTCACAGACTCAAAAAGCACATTTTGAGTCAAGGCAGGGTAGTGTTTACAATGACATAAAGCAGAAAGAAAATATTAATATGGTAACAGTTAACTGCAGAAACCTCTACAGATATCCCAGAACTGTTATTGCTTATAAACAGTCACAATATCCACATAGTATTAAAGATGGAAAACTGGCTGAAACCAAATGACAGTAATAGTGAAATTCTAAACTCAGGCTAGAATGTATATTGCAAGGACAGACTGGACACAGTGTGGAGGCATGTTTATAAAATATGGCAACTTGTTTTCACAGTTCATAAATAGTGACAGTGAAAACTGAAATAGTGCAGTTTCCTTCACCATTTGCCAAAGATAACACCATTAAATTAGCAGATGATAAACTGTGAAGGAGGATCTACACAAAAATTATAGGAAAGCTGAACTATCACAACATGTAAAAACAAGTTATAAAGGACCCATGATGATGTTACATTTGTAGCAAAACATGTTTGGGTAAAAAGAAGACCCAATGTTTCGCTCCTTTATAGTGTGAAATGAAATTTTTTAAAGCAAAGATGGATCATAAGAACTACAACATCAAGAAGCTAATGTGTAGGAATTTGCTCCCTTCTGACATTAGTGTACCATAGGTCTCTACAGGAGTAAAGCATTCCTATGTATTGGAAAATATAACAGCTCATTTCTGTTTTCAAGAAAGGTCATCAAATAGTTGGACAAAACTATAGGCTATATCTCTGTTGTTAGTATGTTTTCGAATTTTGGAATGTGTTTTTGCTCAAGTATTATGACATATCTGGAGTGTGAAAATCTCCTCCGAAGGAAACATGGATTCTAAAAGCAAAACTCATGTGAAATCCAGCTCATGATGTTCATTCACAAAATGCAGGAAGGAGTAGATACAGAATCCTAGGTAGATGCCTGTTTCTTTACTCTCAGAAGGTATTCAATACAGTTCAATTCTGTCACTTAATGAACAAAATATGAGTGCATGGAATATCAAACCAACTTTGTGATTGGATTCAAGAGTTTCAAGCAAACGGATGGTGAGTAGCATCCTATCCTTGTTGTTGATCCTTCCTGGAATTACCATTGTTTAATTGATTGAATGCAATTTGACTGGACATGATACCTGTGTGGTCCTACATTGTATATTTGAAATAACTTGCTTCTCATCCATCAGTCATAGGTCACTGGAGAGGTGAAGCTTTGGTAAGTATACAAAAACATGCAAAGTTCATTTTTTTCCCAAGAAAGTTCAACAAACATATTAATATGAGTGTAGGCCTATGTCACTTGTGTCAGTCTACCACGGAATTTTTAAACATGATGAGGATAGTTTGCAAATCGCCTTAAAGACAATCATAAAGCCACAGAATGGCATGTAGTAAGGACAGTCACATTCACACAACTCTCAAACTTTTGGCCACAGCCGTCAACGGGAAAAGAGAGCAAACACATCTTCATAGAAACACATGGTCAGAACTCACATATACATGAGTGACATCTCCAGCTGCTGCGTGTTGTGATTTTGTGAACATGTGTGTGTGTGTGCTCTTTCCCTGCTGAAGGTTGTGGTTGTGAGTGTGCCTGTCTGCAGCTCAGTAATTATCTTTATGGTGGGTTGTGGCCTATACTCATTATATTACTAATGACATTCTGAAATGAACTTAGATAGATTTGCGGAACATATTTTATAACATTTCTGAAGCTAAAATTTCCTCTGTAAGAAAACTGGCATGGATTCTTTAAACATCGACACAATAATGTAAAATACATGCATTATTGAAGTTAACAATGTTCTGGAATATAATTTATTATTGTATCAATGTACAACATCATCATCACGGTGGGCCCAGAAGACAAAAATTAGATTCTGCCAACAACAATTGTGTTAAATCAGCATGATCTGCTTGTTCACAAGACTGAGAAACAAACAAAATCTGGCAGCAATGTTGATGTCATGTTACCAGACTTAAAAAAGGCAGTAGATACAGTAACATACAATAGAAAGAGATGGAATATCATCCTGATTTGTGGATGGAATGAAGACATCCTATTATACAGAACATCCTGTCATTGGCAGCTTTTACTGCAGCACAAGGAAGTAGTGAAGGAACATAATGTATGTTGAGATTTAGTAGCTAACATTACTAGGTTTATGATTCTGTTCTAAATAGAGAAGTCAGAACACTACATTTACATCTACCTCCACATGTACATGCATACTCCTTGAGCCACCATATTCTGCATGGAAGAGAGTACCTTGCGCTATTACAAATCATATTCTTTTCTCTTCCACTCCAAAACAGAGTGAGGGAAAAATTTCTCCATATAATTCTTAATTTTTGTAATCTTATCATTGTGCTCCTTGTATTAAATGTTAGTTGACAGCAGAAGAAATATTTTGCAGTTGGGTTCAAATGTAGGTTCCCTAAATTTTCTCAAAAGTGTTCCTTGAAAAGTATGTTGCTTTCGTTCCCAGGGATTCACATTTCAGTTCTCAGAGATTCTACTTCACCTTGAGAGTTAGAGAACATAACTGTTCAGGAGCAAATGTTGTCTGCATCTTACATAAAAGATTTTCCCAGTATTTCATATTTCAGGAGTACCAAATGTGTGACATATCTTTGTAGCTGGAACTTTAGCGTTTCAGCTTCCATGAGTCCACTAGCCATGTTAACCCTCAGCTGTGTATTAGGCTTTGTTTGGTTTAGGTTGGTTGGTTAGATTTTTAAGAGGACTAAACTACAATGGTCACCTGTCCCTGTTTGGTTTATGAATAAAGTGTAGTTCAGGTACATGTTGTTGTTATTGGGGCTCCAACTCCACATAAAACCACACTTCTATGCCTTCAGTATGTATGATATATTTAAAACAAAGACATAATTCTTCTAACAATGGAAATCAGGGTTTGACTGTCAATAATAGAGGACTGATAACTCACCATAAAGATATTTTCTGAGCCACAGACAGGCACGTAAAATAGATAATCACATTCACCCAACTTAAATTTTTGGCCATAGCCTTCATCAGAAAAAAATTCATACAATCACTCTTGTTCTGACAGAGAACACACTGAAATGTATCAATAAGTACAAGGGTACTAATTTTAGTATGCCAAACCAGGCATATCTGTCTGCCAACATCCAATGAGTTTATGTTATGTACCTCCTTTTACTGTTGGTAATATATTCTTAATCAGAATTTTATTGTCTCATAACATACAAGTTAAATCATTGATTTAGTGTACAGGAGACTCTTCAGTTTAAAATAATAATATGTGTATACATACAATGTAGTTACAAAATTGCAGTACATAATTATATGTTTTTTATCCTGCTCAAATACTTAGATTATCATTTAAGAATTCATCAACTGAATAATAGCATTACTATACCAGAGTGCTATATAATTTTCTCTTAATTGATTAAGTTTCAACCTTCTGGAAATTTGTGTGTGGTATTTTTTTTCCTATTTTCATCCCCATATATTGTGGAGCCTGGGCATTTAGATTTAGTTTGTGTGCAGGAAGCATGAAACTTTCTTTCTTCCTTGTTTCATATCTGTGCTGGAAGTTATTATGAAGAAAGAGTTCTGGATTATTATTTATGAAAAGAATTATTTCAAATAAGTACAATGAGGGAATACTCAGTATATTTAGATATCTTAATAGTGGTGACAGGATTCTTTGGCTTTGCACCATACATTTCTAAATTATTATTATTATTATTTCTTCTGCAGAGTTAAAATTGTTGTTCCCCAAAATACGATAGCATATTTCACAATTGACTCAAAATAGCTACAGCACATTATTTTGCTTGTGTCTAAACTAGTTACGTTGGCTAAGATCGACATAACAAATGCAAGGCTGTTTAAGTTGTTTTTTAGGTAGTCTATTTGTGAGTACCAGGATAGATTTCTATGCAGTTGCATTCCCAAGAATTTAACATGATCTGTTTCATGTAGTTCCTGATTATTGTGCTTAATGTGTAAATCATTTAATTTAGACTGTTTTGTCTTAAATTGCATTAGCTGTGTTTTTGTTATATTTCATTTTAGACCATTTAGATAGAACCAAACATCTTGATTTTCTAGGATGTTTAACACTTATTGAGGAATTTTGTCTGCTTTTTTTATTTTCAATCAGTACTGATGTGTCATTGGCAAATAGAACTGAATGATAATTTATATTTATGGATGAGACATTTATATAGAAAAGAAAAAGGATTGGGCCTAGAATTGAGACTTGTGGTACCCCCGGTGAGATAGATCTCCACTTAGAGGACTGTTTTCCTTTGATCTATGTTATGACAAGCCTTTGCTTCCTCTCCATTATATTTGACGTATGCCACTGTAGGGCACTACCCTTAATTCCATATTTTTCCATTTTATTATAATAGTAGGGAGTGGTTCACACAGTCAAACGCCTTGATTTATATTGCTGCTTTTTGTGATTTATCTAAGGTGGAACTAACTTTATTGACAAATTGTAATAATGGAAAGTCTGGGTTGGAATTAACAATATAGTAACGACAGATTACAACTCACCACAAAGACGTGGCGATGAGCTGCAACAGGCACATACAAAAGACACACACATACAACCATTTCAGCTATTGGCCATGGCCTTCTTCAGAAAATAGAACATTCACACAATGACACAGGCATACAACACAGTCATACAACCATCACCTCCAGCTGCCGCACTTCTGCAGCCGGAGGTGATGATTGTATGACTGTGTTGTGTGCATGTGTGATTGCATGAGTGTTCTATTTTCTGAAGAAGGCCATGGCTGATAGCTGAAAGTGTTGTATGTGTGTGTCTTTTCCATGAGCTTGTTGCAGCTCGTCACCACATCTTTGCGGTGAGTTGTAATCTGTCCTTACTATATTATTTATTGACAAATTCATTGATAGCATAGATTGTACTTTTCCCTTTTTTAAAAGCCAAATTGAGTTTTTGATATTACATTAAATTTGTGACAGGAATTTTCAATTTGAACTGCAACAATCATTTCAAATACACAGGAAGGAGAGAAATTGGATGGTAATTTCCCATATCATCTTTAGAGTCTTTTTTAAACAAAGGTTTCTCTTCTGCATATTTTAGGGAGTGTGGAAAGTAGCCTTCTTCAAGTGACTGATTAATTATTTTACATAGAGGATATGCTATTATATTTGAAGCTGCTTTAATGACCTATGAAAAAAGGTATTTCATCCCATCCCACAAAATTTTTATTTTTTAGGTTTGATATAGTTTTTTCTACATCTTGTACTGTTACTGTGTCAAATTTAGACACTCATTTTTGCTCAGACTCCAGCCAATAGACGTACATTATCTTGATATGACTAAACATTAACATAAGATTTTTCTATTATTGTGAAGAATCCATTAAATGTTTCCAATATCTGAGCAGGATTTACAGTTATTTTGTATTGTATCTTTAGTTTAGAAATTTCTTGGTTGCTCAGTTTGATATTTTGGTGGCTGTATTTGTAGCATCATATCTGATATTCTATGTGCTTTATCAGCTATTTTTGTATTATGACTATTGCAATGTTGATCTTAATAATTAGAACTAACTGAATAATTTCACTCATAATTCTTAATACCTGTAGCAACTTTTTTGAGAACCCTCGGAACCCCTTCTACCACTGAGATTTCCCTATACTGAATATAGGTACAAGAAGGCAGAAGCATTCTGTTTGGATCTGAAGTAGCTGAGTGGGTTGACAATGTTTTGCCTATGCCTTATTGGCTTTGCCTTCTTTGGTCGTGTCAGATTGAGGATGCTCTAGAGGGTTGTATTCTCTGTACTGTTAAATATTAATTATGCAGCATCTAATTGTAATTAATTTTACTGTAACAATTAAAATAGACTTCGTCTGTCCACTGCTGGAAAATGGGATGATTTGGATTTTAGGCTCACTCTTAAAGACTGAAAATATTGTCAAACTGTAGTTCTTGGTTGTGCACTTTTTTTTTTAGTAGATTCCGAATACATAGAATGGGCGCCAAGTCTTTTGATTCTTTAAATAAAAAATATTGGGTAATGAAATAAAGGACTTTTAACGCATTGCTTGATAAATATGTCATCTCTTTGTGGTCAGAATGTTGAGTTTGATTCTAAAACCAATTAAAGTGGTTTTAATTTGAGTAGCTCACTAAATTGAACTAAATTTGCAACACTGAGTAAATGAAAATATCACTGAAAATGATTAATCACTGGAAACATGATCTACCTTTGCAGAAAGATGTAATTGTTGCATGTAGTTTGTTTGCATGTTGCTTAGGAGCCAAATAATACCACCACCTCTCATAAATGTATATAAAAGTTTAAAGCATCATTACTGTTAGGTTTCTGTGAGCCCTTTCATGTCATCATTTTTACAACTGATTTTATGTTTAACAGAAGTTGTATCACACTATACTGTGATCACACTGATCCTATTAACAATTTTTGGAAAATTCATTATAGTCAGAACTCCATTCTAAGAAATTCATTTTGAGGTGCTTTAAGTTTCTATGAGCTATGAACTGATTCCCTCTGTTTAAGTTATTAAAGTATAAGCTCGAGATTCATTCAAATGCTGTAGTTTGCTTGAAAGCTTTTTATTCAAAGTGCTTCATGTGAGTTTGTTACCCAGATAGTCATGTTGATGCTTTTGTGGTGGGTACATTGCAAATAATTTCTTGATTACCTTATTACCTCTAGCATAATTCTAACATTTCTGTATAATATCTTATTTGTATATTCTAGTATCTAGAGAGAGACAAAATGTTTCAAAGTTGACTTGTAGCACCATCTTTCTTGTTGGGTATGTGTGATTGAGGATATGACAATCATTGTATGACTTCAGTCCCACCAATGAAGAATTTTGCCAGTATCTCAAAATTCCATTTTTGGTATGAGGGTAAGGCAAATGAAACACTACAAAGACTGTTGTCACTTGCAGGGGTGATTTATTGTTTTCTTATAGAAAAATCTACATAGCTGTTTCACAGTTTGTTTTCAAACTAAAAAGTAAATCCAGAAAGGTTTTTATACAAATTTTTGAAAGGGAGAGGCAAAACTATACTGTACACAAGTCATCTCCCAATCCGTGTGCCATGCAAGATAGTTGTGATCTCAACTTGCAAATATGCTCAGTAGATGTAAATTCAGAGCTATTAATACAAAAAGTATTGTTGATTCACACAGTGTCCATAAGCAAGTACTTTTAGTACCACTGAACAAAATTATAGATCGAAGTACAGTAGAAACACTTGAGCGGTTTATGTGTTTCATAATAGTTGTAACTGGTGGTACACACTGTTCATGAGTTTACACAACGAAGCAAGTTGAGCACTGTGAAACCATGTTGAGTGCTGCTTTACGCAGACGCTGATTTCTCATCACTGACAGTGGTCGCTCCAGAGGCAACAGATGTGTTGTCATCGGGAGAGCTCGCACAGGCCAGGCTTGGGAATTTCTTCTCCAAGGCAGCACGGTACTTGGGATGGCTGAGAAAGAAAACAAGGTTAAATTATTAAAATCTCGTAACATTGTAGCTAACATATGTTCTTGAAATTGCAGGGAACTTTATTCTGACAATAAATAGAGAGACTCTGTTGGTTCTCACCTGATGCCATAGACAATGGGGTTGTAGACAGCATTAGCCTTGGCAAACAAAGAGCCCCAGATGGTAAGCAGTGGGCTGATCTTCATGGTCTCAAAGACACCAGTGAAGTTGATGATCAGGTATGGGGTCCAGGCAAAGAACCACAGAGAGATGGTCATAAGGGCAACCTTGAAAAGAAGATACATTATATAGTTTGTTTCTGTTTAATAGACAATAGATGTATTATTTGATACTGCTGCACTGTTATTGTTGGTGCTAAAACTAAAACAGCTTTGTTTGTTTCAGTATAATAACACTTGCTTCATTCACATTTTCTCATTACCTTGGCCAGTTTGCATTCTGCACTTGTCTGGCTGGCCTCAGCTGACCTGAGAGATGCAACATTCATCTTCTTGGCCTGTTCCCTCATTTGTTTTTCGTGGGCAGACACAGCCTGTAAATAAATGAAGAAGTGTCAAAATTGCTTTATGGTGACAAACATTCTGTATCATTCAAAATACAATTCGTTTGCAAACCTTGAGAATGAAATAGTAGGAGTAAATGATAGTTCCCAGGGGCAGGAAGTACACAAAGAAAGAGTAGACAATAATGTAGCTGCGGCTGACCCAGTCCTTGTTGAGGTAATCAGTTCCACAAGCAGTCATGTTGCCCTCAGGGACATACCTATTAAGAGTGTCAAAGACAATTCCACTTGAGCTCTCTATTTACCTTTTCTGTTTGTCATAATAAAAGCAATAATTAACCACTACTTACCTGTTCCAGCCAAAGAGAGGCATGATGGTCCATGCTACAGAGAAAGCCCAGATGAAGAGAATCCTGAACATTGCAGTCTTGTTTGTCATTGGCTTAGCTGATAACCCCTATAATAAAAAATAAATGTTGAAACAACATAACATGCTTACAGTACTTGAATATCTAATATTGCTGATTTAACAGGGAACTGTTTTGAAAATATTAATTACCTTGACAATGACATTGTACCTATCAAGGGCAATCATGGTCATGGTCCAGATGGAGCCACATCCGAAGAGAGAGCCAAATAGGGCATACAGTTCACACATGAATGGCCCTGAAACATTTATCCATATCTAAGATTTTTGCATCTATATTTATGAAACAATATGAATACTTAAATATATCACCGTTAGATAAAAGCAACAACAAAATTAAATGGAATATCTTACTGACTTACCCAGAACCCAGGTCTCATAGTAACAGTTGATAACCATGGGTGGCGACATGGTGAACATCATAAGGAAGTCGGAGAAGGCCAAGTTGACAACTAAAAGGTTTGAGGGGGTTCTAAGGCTTTTGGTTGTTGAGAAGATGTATATCACCATACCATTTCCAAGGACGGAAATGACACCCAGGACTCCAATAACAAAGCCAAGAAGGCCATGCCACAGTGGGTTCATGGGGGGGAACTGGTACCTGTCAATAAATGTAATGTAAATTACATGGTACGTGACAGAGAAGGCTTATTTCTTTTTACCTTTTTATATTTACTGCATACATTTGTTTGAAGTATAGAATAAGATATGCTCAGACATTAATTTATGTTCATAGTGATTTGAAAGAATCACAGATAATCATAAAATGACATTTACCAGTAAGGGTCCACTAGGTACAGCATCTCTGGCGGCACCTTGTCCACCACAGTCTGGTTGGCCATACCTCCGCTACCTCCCCAATAAGCACTAAAGCTTGGTTCGGAAATCAGAGCTGCGGATGCTGAAAATTACATACAGTTTTAGTGAAATCTAGTCACAAAAAATAACTATTTATCAAATTCACTGACTAAATACTGTCTGCAGAATTGTTCAAAAATTGACTGAAACTGGAATTTTCCTCTTGTCAATTCCTAACAGTAAATGATCTATACTTTACTGAATTAGCTTGGTAGTTTGGTGTTTGGGTTACTGAATTTGCATTAAGGAATGCTGAAGTCCAAATTCCTGACATCTACCCAGATATAGATATTTTACTAACACACCGATGCCAAATGATAGCATGTTTCCTTAGAGAAGAACACATTTAGTTCCCTTCCCATCCTTTTCTAGTCTGATCTTGAGTTCTCTCTGTCGCCCTTCTTCTGAACTGACTGTTAGATCTTAATATTCTATGATCCCTATATACAGTATTATATTTATCATTTTTTTTAAATGAGAATTCACACAGCTATCTTTTAAGTTTTGAAGCTTGTATTTGTATACTGTTTTATACTTCTTCCACAATTTTCAAGTAAAGACACTAGTGGCCACACAAATAAACAAAAGTAGTACTTTTCCTTCAATCTATATGAAAATTATTTGAGAAAGATGCAGACATGAAGTTGTTATTGTTACATATGAAGATGGAATCAGAAAGTTTTATTTATTGTCCCATAATTCTTTTATTGTAATCTACCAGATAACAAACTTGCTTTTCTTTGTTCTTGACTGATAATAAGACAAACCTTTGACTGGTGGTTGATTAGACTGAAACCTTAAGGTAACTGCATAAAGAGTCTTTAATCACTGAGCACAAGAAACTGGCATATTAACTTGCATAGAGAACACTCAAATCTCCTAATTATCAGTGGAATTTCTGTTCAAAAGATAATTTACAACCTATACCAATATCTCAAATATTACAGTTGATCACATATTTAAATCAAAGTTTCACTTCGGGGTGATATTGGATACATCAAGTGTACGTATTTTACAATTAAAGTGTAGCCTACTTGCAATACAAAACAATACAATGTAATATGCAATACAATACAATTAGCATGGGTGTCAATTTTCACTTTCTGCTTTAATTCTAGTATATTGATCAAAAAAATGTTGTAGATTGCATGTAAAATTAGTATTTACAAGTACTTGTAGCACATTGTCGGTATATTACCTTAGACACTAGATTTTCTGTGTGTTTATTTTGTATTATTCTCAAAATATTCATTGACACTGTATAAACATGCTGTATTCAAATATTCTCTTAGTTCTGTTTTGAATGTTCCTCTTTCTGAAACAGTGCTCACTAGTTCATTCAGGTGAGTCATCTGAAAATTTATATTGAACTTAAATGTCAATACATAATGTGCATGTCCCAGAAATGTGTATTTCACACAAATGTACATGTTCAATTGGTTTATCACTATTGTATTGCTCAGTTGTTAAATGAAACTCATTATGTCCTAAGTGAAATATCATTAGGTTCTTCACTCGTGTGAGGATTTCAGTTACATGTGAAATCAAACTCCAATATCCTTTTTCATTCTAGGGCTGCAGCTATTGTAATTTGTTTTAAATTTCAAACACTGTTATTTTCCCATCACTCAGATTACAGTAAACACAGTCAATTCATTTCCAAACCTCTTTCAAGTGCCTTGGAATTTTTAAAAACATGATTTTCTTCTCTCTACAAATGACAGTATCATAAACATCTTATAATTTTAATCCTTCATGAACAGTAAACAGAACTAAAATGCCAAATAATCTCACTTTTTGACAGAAACTAAATGCATCAACACAATGCCCATGAAGAGAATGTAGACATGAAGCAGAATACTCATCCTGCAGTAGACCAGTTCCTCCCGCATTAAAGAATAGCATTTTATCACTCCAGCTGTATTAAAATTAAGTTGCAGTCAGAAATTTATATAGTTGTAAATAGGTCTGTCAATTTTTGAAGTATTTCAGACAGTATATTTGAAAACTCCAGCTGCTTTTCATTTATAGCTAAGGGCTTCATAAATTTATGTCTTCATAGACAAGAGAGCATGTAATCAGTACAAACAACTGCTAATTCTTCATTCAAAAAATTTAATTTGTCATTTGTGTGGACTAAAAAATGTTCTTTCATTTTTTTTTTCACTGAAATTGAAATTACTGCAACAGGGAATGCAACCGAACACTTTGCTGCAAAATATAATATATGACTTTTGTACTTACCCATGATGAGGTGTAAGACAGAAAACTGAAGAAAATCAAGAATGAACTACTTCAGATCCTGTTGCCAGACTGACTGGAGACACCGCCAGATATTTGCTTTTAAAGCAAAGAAGTCGTACCCCCTTCCGGATGCGGCTCGATTCTAGCAGGCTTTGCCGGTGTCTTATATAAGAGGTTCCTCCACTTTCACAGCGTCACTAATTCAATAAACAGTATTGTAGGTAAACCCCAGTTAAGACTATTAGTGGCATCCTTAAAAAGTAAAATATGTATCAACACATGGGTTAACAAGATCAACTTTTTCTCCCACTTCCTTTCTTGTGAGAATGACACAGTTGGTCAGTAACTTGTGAAGTCTTCGGTACTCTTAACAGAGTGTAGCTTCATTTTATAACTTAACTGCTGAATTACTTTGAAACTCTTCATAGTCAAATATCATTAGCATTACAAAGAAATTTGGTAATATCCTTTCAAATTCTATGAAATATTTATTGCAATTGCTTGTTCATTATAGCAAATAATTACTGACTACTTTAAGATGAAATAAACTCTCCTTGGTCACAAACAATCAATTGCTGTAATTATTGGGTACCAGAAATACATATTTGCCATGTCCTTTTCAGTTAGTAATTGATGTACTAATCTTTTTTTTTTCTAATTGTATAGCAGAAGAAGCTACTGTTTCATCTTGCACATTATCTCTATTTTACAGCAAATATTTCATTAACGTATGGCAATAATAATGAAACAAAGCACAGTAAACTGCTTCACTGACAGACTTATTTTTTTCTGAACACGCCTCACAGTATTTCTCATAACGTCTTTTGCAGTCATGAATATAGCACATTTTTCCATCATCAGTTACCTCTTTCAAAAGTATGTACCTACATAATTTAGTAATTTCATTTACATTCATTTCACATTTTTCATAGAAAAATAATTACATTTAAAGATTTTCAACATGCATTTTGCATTTAATATCAAATTCAGGATGAAATCAGAAGCATTTTCATATACATGAATTAATTTAACATACCTGTCAATATTTGTATCAAAGTAGCACGATAAATATCAACTGAATGTAAGCTAATTTATTTTTACTTTGCTAAAAGATTACTATTCATTTGTCACATGTTTGTATCTCACTATTAAACTGGATGAGCCTCTACCTCCTCTTTGACCATATTATCTGTCTATAATGTTCCTTTTAATATTACAATATTAATCTTTGAACTATTTAAGTGTATACCTTTCTCATTGGGGACTGTAATAATTACTGCACATACCAGTTGTAATATTTAATAGATATTTAAAGAGCTTCTGATGTTAATTCCATCTACCCATATTTTACACTTTCTACAGAACATTTATCAATATGTGACTCAAGGTTGATAGAAATTATCAATACTACTAATAATCTTCAGATAGCAATAGATGCAAGAAACTTTAAGAAATTCACTGTTGATATTTTTCAGCTTCTCAAGCATTGTATATGAAGGCTAGATGACATTAATAAAGTTCTGCATTTGTTGTTATTGCAGCTGGTGGTGGTTGGAATTGTGGTGATCACAGTGGTCTTCAGTTCAGAGACTGTTTTGATACAGTTCTGCACATTAAGCTATTCTCTGAAAACATCTTCATCTGTCCATAAATAATGCAAGCTGTCGTGTCCTACATAGGAATGAGAGAAGAGGTAGCAAGGTCAGTCTGCATATCCCGAGCGGAAAGCAGTGATTGCAGAGAGACAGTACAGGCATCTACTAGAGATTCGGATTTCGGGACTCGAGAGGATACTTGTTTAGGAAACTTTATGGAACTCCTAGGTACCTTGCAGGTACCCCGAGGCCGACGGCGATAGTCACAGGCTGGCGCCCGACTCGTCTGACTGAGAACTCCCCTCTTGATCCAAAAACTGGGGATTTTAACGGTCAGTGTGGGCACACTTCTTTTCCCCACTTTCCGACAGTTAACAATTTCCTATTGGCTGCTGCTTGGTTCAACCAATCTAAATTGTGTCTTGCCCTCTCTCTGAATCCTCTAGTGAACCAGGTTTCAGCGCTGTCTCTTCCCTTGTTTGTGCACTAACAAAATCCATACTTGGTAGCAACATTGTTCAGCTGAAAGTAAAACGTCACGACATTACCCAATATGGGCAACAACAACAACAATGTTTTACATCAGTTGGCCACGCCTTAGGCCACGCCTCAGGGGAGCTGCTAACTTGCAGTTTTTCTTCTTTACCCTCTCACTTTAGCCTCGTGAAACTACTGACATTGCTTTTCCCAAGTGACTAGTATCAACTTTGCTACGTACATTAAAAAGTGCCTGTTGGCAACCAAGTACTAATGTAACATCTTACAACAGCGTCTAGATGCTATATGAAGTTACGCCCATCTTCTCCAAAAGGTAACCTCTACCCTGGGACAGGGGCTGAGGGCATCAGCAGTTCGCTAGGAGATTTCTTTAGTGCATACATCCCATAAGATATACGTGTCTGTTTTAGCCTGTTTTCTGCAATGGTCTCTATTTCTCATCCTGGAGTGTGTCTCTGTGGCTCACACAGCCTCTCAACAATTCCAACAGTAAAACCAATATATGTCAAACCTTATCCTTCTCGAACCCACCATCATATTCAAACTTTGGTCTCCCTCAACAATTTTCACCTGACACTTCTCTCCACTATCCTGTCTTTAGACAGGTTGTGCTTGTTTTTCTTTTTCCCCGGGCAATTTTATTCAATATCTCCTCTTTTATATATCCATATACTCAAACAGCACAGCTCAAAGCCTTATCATCTTGTTTCATTATCTAGCCTAAGACTGATGACCCTTGAAGTCTGGTCCAATTACAAACCATTATCCAGTCTATTTCTTTCAGCATCGCCAGATGAAATTCAGCTACATACAATTCCCCTTGTTCCACTTTTGTTTTAAAGACTCAACCCATCCCGTTCAACTAATCTCCCAAGTCCTTGGGTATTTGTGTTGGAACTATAATGCCATTATCAAATCTTGAAGTTTGTGTATCTTCTCCATTTCCAACCATGTCTATATCTTCTCCCTTTACAATTCGCTTTAATTCATTTTATTGTTCAATCTCTACATTTACATTCATACTTTGCAAGCTCCCATATGGTGAATAGCAGAGGGAATCTTGTACCACTATTAATCATTTCCTTCCCTTTTCCATTTCCTTAAAGAGCCAAAAAAAAAAAAAAAAAAAAAAAAAAATTAATGCCCTTATACCACTGTAGGAGCCCTAATTTCTCTTAGATGCTTGGTCCTTATGGAAAATGTAAGTTTGCAACAGAAGAAATGTTTTGTACTCAGCTTCAAATACCAGATCTCTAAATTTTTCAACAGTTTCTCTAAAAAGAATGTTAGCTTCTATTCAGCAAGTTTCATTTCATACCTGAAATATCACCATAACTCTTGTTTGGTGACCAAACCTAAGCTAGCAACCTACCTGTGAATTGTTTTCATTTTTTTTCTAGCTGAAGTGGCCATGTGGGTGGAGATCTCAAGAATGGGTTGAACTAGTATTCATTCATGGTCTCCTTTACAGATGAACCACATCATGTCAAGATTATCTCAATAAACTGAAGAAGACCATCTTTCTTTACCACAACTATCCTTTAATGCTCATTCTATTTCATATCATTTTGGAACATTGTACTTCGACATTTAATTGTTGTGACTGTGTATTCAAATATTATGGGCTTGTTTTACCTATCATCTACATTAACTCACATTTTTCTATATTTAAAGCTAGCTGCCATTCATCACACTAATTGGAAATTTTTCAGAAGTTACCTTTTATCCTCTTATAGTCACTCAACAATGGACCTGCATAAGCAGCAGACACCCAGCGTGTTTGATCATTTATGTGGATAGAGTGTTACAGTGCTCTTACCATACTTTCCTGAGGCACTCATCATGATACCCTTTTCTCTGATCACACTTGTCACTGAAGACAACATGCTGGCTGCTATTGCTTAAGAAGTCTTCTAGTCACCCACATATCTGGGATTGTGTCCAGTATGTGCCTACCTTTGTCAATAGTTCGCAGGAATATGTAGTCATCCCATTCCCATTCATCCAAGATATCATGTCAGAATTGGGCAAGCAGAGTTTTTGCATAAGATTATTTAAAAAAATTGTGATAATGGGTGTACAGAAACTTTTCTGTCTCAAGGAATTTTATTATATTCAAATGAGTATATATTACATAACTCTGCAGCAAACTGAGATTAATTTTGTATGTTAATTTTTATGTGCTGTTACATGTAGGAGTCAACTGTGTTTTTTCCAGATGATTGGAAGTTTGCAGCAGACAAGAGATTAATGATAAATGCAAGCTAAGCATGCGGTTAATACCATATTACTTATAAAATGAAATTGGGATTTCATCAAGATGTGACAACTAATTTGTTTTCAACTCTTTCAGACAGTTCTTTAATAATGCATATTACTATGTCCTTCAGAGTCTTTATTATGTCCAAATGACAGTATGTTTGTACACTCCTCCTGTGTGAATGATATCTTAACATAAAATTTAAAACTTCAGCTTTCCTTTTGTTGTCTTCTATTGCTGTACGAGGATGAACAGCAAGTAACTGGATAAAAGCCTGTGACTCACGAAGTAATTTTAAGTAGGACTAGAATTTTCTTAGATTGCTGGAAAGATATGATGGCAGTAGTTACTGTGTGCTCTAAACATCGAACAGTTACAGATGCACAAATCTTAACTAACCTTTGTCTGTCTTTCTTTGTGTAATTGCTTCTTTTTAAAAAAAAGAAGAAGAGAAGATATAAAACAGCTGGCCAATACCTTTCTCAGCTCAATACCACCCACAGTAGCACAAAAAGAATGAAAAGTCACTTGCTGTCTTTCAGAATTCAGAATCAATCCTACTTGAGGCAGGAGAGAGAAAGGAGGAGAAACATATAAGTGGGAAGGTGGAGTGGTTTACTTACAACCTAGACTACGAGAAGGAGCAAAGGGTGTTGACTGGAAGTCATAGATATTGTTTATTCTTTCTTAACTGAGAGTGTAACAGTCTTTGCTTCTTCAACTTTTCAAAATTTTGATATTAAACAACAGTGGATTTTTTCATACCTGGTCCACCTACTTCTAAATACTTCTCTGGTGTGCAAGTTACAATCCTTTAAAACTTTGACCATAATTTTTCTTTGTCAATCATATGGGAATTAATTGTCTGTGTGCAATGCTAACAACTGCTGTTTAGCTTTTTCTAGGAGAAATACTCTCCTAGCCTTCGTGATTGATTAATTGACTTTAGTATCTACATCTACATAAATACTCTGCAAGTCACATTGAAGTGCATGGCAGAGGGATTAACAAACCACTTTATGATATTTCTTTATAGTTCCATTCTTTAATAGCACATGGGGAAAAGGTAACTCATAAATCTTTCCATTTTTGATCCGTTTTCTCTTGGTGGGTGCTAACAAAATATGTTCACATTGAACAAAACTTTGCAAATAAACCTTGCAGCAACAAATAATGTCTTTCTTTTAATGATTTCCATTCCAAATAATGCGTCATACCCATGACACACTCTCCCCTATATCACAATAATACAAGATAAGCTGCTCTTTTCTGGACTTTCTCTAAATCCTCCATCAGCCCCTTTTGGTGGGGATCCTACAACGCACAGCAATGCTCCAAAATAGGAGACACAAATGTTGTGTAGGCGGCACTTTGGTAGATTCTTACTCCTTCTAAGTGGTATGCCAGTGAAACCTAATCTTTGTTTCACCTTCCCTACAATATTTTTTGTGTATTCTTTCCAATTTAAGTTGTTTGTAATTGTTATCCCTAGGTATTTAGTTGCATTTATGGCTTTTAGATTTGAGTGATTTATAGTGTAAATGAAGTTTAATGGATTATTTTAGTGCTCATATGGATGACTTCACACTTATCATTAAGGGTAAATTGCCAATTTTTGCACCAAGTAGATATCTTATCTAAATCATTTTGCAGTTGCTTTTGATCTTCTTGATCTACTAACCAATAACTGACAGCACCTTCTGCTCACATTGTCTCGTAAATCATTTTTAAAGATAAGGAACAGTAGGGGCTCTATAATACTTCCCTGGGAACACCAGATATCACTTCTATTTTTCTCAATGACTTTCCATCAGTTCTTTCTGACAGGAAATCACAAATTCAATCATACAACTGTGATAATATTCCATAAGCACGCAATTGGACTAGAAGATGCTTGTGAGGTATAGTGTCAAAAGCCTTCTGGAAATCTATAAATACAAAATCTATTTAATGTCCCTTGTTGATAACACGCATCACACCACATGAGTAAAGAGCTAGCTGTGTTTCACAGAAGGATACTTTCTGATTCTGTGTTGACTATGGGTCAATAGGTCAGTCTCTTTAAGGTGGTTCATAATTTGCCAGGAAAGTATACATTCCAAAATCCTGCTGCAATCCGACGTTAATGATATATGCCTCCGATTTTGTGGATCAATTCTATTGCTTTTCCTGAATTTTGATACGAATTGATACGAATTGGTACTGCTTTGATACGAATTCCAGGGTATTTGCTTTGTTCTTTGGTGAAAGAATTTCAGAAAGCTGTGTTCGCAATTCTGCTTTAGCAGAATTGTCATCAGTAGCATCACAATTGCTATAATGTAGTGAAGGTATTGATTGTGTTTTACCACTAGTATACATATGAACAGAATTTCTTAGGATTCTCTGCTAAATTACATGGCAGGATTTCATTGTGGAAATATTAAAAGCTTCTTGCATTGAAGTTCAAGCTAAATTTTGAGTTTCTGTGAAAATTGCCAGGCTTAGGGATTTAGTCTGCATTTAAGTTTGGTATGCATTTTCCTTTGGTTTCGCAAGAGTGATCTAACCTGTTTTGTGCACCACGGCTGGTCAACCCATCTTTTGTTAATTTGCTTGGTATAAATCTTTCTTTCTCTTTAGCCCTTTCCCACACAGGCAGGGTTGGCTTGGTTATTCGAATTTGGCATGTTAGTACTGAAGGGGTGGCCGGATGCCCTTCCTGCCGCCATTGCGTGATATAAATCTGTTTGTTTATTAAATTTTGGTCCTGTGATATCTTATGCAGATATAGGACAAGTCAGTTATACAGTATATAGTGGTTCATGCTATTTATATAACATTATTCATGATGATATACAAATACATATAGGTTTACATATAAAACACAAGTCATACACTGTGAGATGTACAAAAGCACTGTACACAACACAATTAAATATAGTTTTCAGTTTAGTTTTCACATAATATGATCACCTTCACTTTTACAAATCATGTATACTTATATGTCAGCAAAACTTATAATTCAGTTGGTAAGGAAATCACTTACAGAGTAGCAGCTGTAGTTCATCAGAAATAACTTCAATTTTTTTAAAGAGGTTTTCTTTCTTTTCCAGTCTGATATATCCTGGAAGGTGATTGAATAATATTGTTCCACTATAAAGTACACTTTTTTGCTAGCTAGGGTTCTGGTCCGTTGCACATGAATCTGTCAATGATTGTTGATATTATTTCTTAGAATGTCAGCTGCATCTTATCTACACTCATATTTTTAGTTTTGAAAGACTTGTGATTCTCACTCAGGAAAGCATTAATTGAATTTATATCTGCATTTTTGAAGAAATATAACTTCATGTTTAATTATGGTGGATTTGCGAAATCTGATATTCAGTCTCGCTTTGACAACTATGTGTTCACTAATCCCTTTGTCTGTTTTGATGCTCTTTATTACCTCTGGATTATTTGTTGCTAAGAGTTCAAGTATGTTTTCACAACCTTTTACTATTCTAATGAGTTCATGAACTAACTGCTCGAGATAATTTTCAGAGAATGCATTCAGTACAATTACAGATGATGTTTCATGCTTCTGCTGGTTTTAAACATGCATTTTTGCCATCATACCAAGGGTAACTATCTCCACCAATAAAAATTGTATACTATGGCTACATTTTTGAAATTTGAACCAAGCTTCCTTTGAACATATCTGCAATCAAATCATCAGAGTCAGGGTGTCAGTAAAAAGAACCAATTATTGATTTATTCCGGTTGTCAGGTATAACCTCCATTCATACCAAATAACAGGAACTAACTGCTTTAATTTCACTACAAGATAAAATGATTGTTACAGCAATAAATACTCCACCATCTCCTAAATTCATCTATCCTCTCTGAAAACCATTTTTCTCTTTGTAAAAATTTCAACTGAACTTACCTCTAGTTTTAATCAGCATTCACTGCTTATAATGATTTGAGTTTCAGTACTTTCTATTAAAACTTTGAGCTCTGTTACTTTCCCCACACAGCTATGACAATTTACAACTGTTAGACCAATGGGTTATAGAATTGTATTGTTCTATTTGTGACATGTACCCTGTGAGACTAAAACCCTCTTTGTGTATCCCAGTCGACACCACACAGCCCCTGCTACCCATGTAGCCACTTCACCACTTCCTGCATTTAGTGAATACCTGACTTATTCAGCAGAACCTGGAACCCCATCATGACAGCGCAAGTCAAGGAATCTGCAGCTTCCACAGTGACAGAACCATCTGAGCCTCTGATTCATACCCTTCACTTGGCTCAGTACCAGAGGTCCACAGTTGGTCCTGTTAAATAGGCTGCAGATGGTGAGCTCTGTCTTCATCTTTCAAAAAAGACTGGAGAGAATCTCTTCCAATTCAAAGTGACACACGTCAGTAGTACCAAAGTGAGCTTACACCTGCAGTTGGCTGCACTCTGTACGCTTCATGGCATTCTGAAGGACCTGTTCCACATCTGGAATGACTCCACCCGGTCACCACCCAGTCCACAGCAAATGCACATTGGCCTTCTCCCCTCCTTAGCAGCCCTAAAAATTCTGTTGAGTGCCATACACATAAAGATTGTTTAATAATTTTTTCAAGTGGTTACTTACTAATTGAAGGATGAATTACCATTTGTACCTCTTTCTCAGTTTCATCTTAGGTTTCTGCCTGAGGAGAGGCTACACAGCTGGTAGCAACTAATGTCGATAATGAGTCACATTTGTAATCTTCTCGGGTATCCGGCTGAAGACCCGAGAAGATTACAAACAGTTATTATGCCGGGAAAACCTTTGTGGACAATGAGTCACATTATTGAAATATTGTACAAGAACAACACTTGTATCTGGCTGAATACATAACAACTGAAAGATACCAATATATTACCTGAAAATCATGAATAATTACTTAAATATGTAATAATTTTAAAAAAGCTCTTAATTAAACCTTCTGAAAATATTAAGAATTCTATTTGGAAAGGGAAACAATGCCAATATCTGCACTATTTTTAGTTTGTTATAGTTGGAACTTGGAATAACAGTGGTTGAGATTAGGCTTGGCCTGCTCATCTATATCACACATTCTCTAACAACCAGTGGGCAGTCAGTATCGTTCTGAATGGTCTGCTGTGATTGTCGTTGGCATTGCCAAAATTAAACTCTATTGTAGCAAGTTATTTGGTAGATATTATTCTATTTGTTGCAAGTAGTCATTGCTAATGGTGTTAGCATGTAACAAATTCTATCTAAGCAAGCAAGTCATTATTTGTGTGCTATAAGGTTTCTTCAAGTGCAAAGCATGTATATACATATACTCCAATTGTCACTTGAAACCAACAAAAATGATGTTGTCTAGACATGCATGCCCTGCCATAATTTGTGGGTCAAACTATAGTATAAGATATCAAAAACAAATTTCCAATGCACAGAAATTCTGAAGAGAATGAAGCTAGATATTTCAGAAAAGGATTACTTTACTGCATTATAAACTGGTGAAACAAAAGCTGTCAAAGAATCTTAAGGTATGTGACCAAAATTTACATGATGATAACTACTGCCAGTGAAAGAATAATTAGTTGTACCACAATTACTGAAAAGTGTCCCACTTTTATGTACCAATATTTGGACAACCAATCCTATTATCTTCTACTACTACATACTTACTCCAGAAGGGGGTAGGTCTACCTCATTTCATTTTCTGTTTCACTCTCAAATAGAGAGAAATACAACTTTCTATATGGCTCTGCAAGAGCAGAAGTTCTGTTATCTTTGTGATTTTTATGCAAAATGTAAGTTGGTGCCAGGATCATAGTTCTGCAGTCAGCATCAATGCTAGACCTCTAATTGCATTGGTAATGTTTCCCAAAAAGAACATTTTCTTCCCTCAGCCCACAAGGGATTTCCATTTGAGTTCCACAAATATCTCTGCATCACTCGTAGAGAAACATTAACCAATTACAGTTTAAACTGTTTTATTGCTACCAATTTCTGACACTTAATAGCCTTCATATTGTATTGGTGCCCCTATATGTTCAGTCCAAAAAAGGTGGACATACCTACAATGTCAATACTGAATTTATAGGAGCAGCAATACAGTTTGTAGAAAGGCACTAAAAAGCAGTCAACAATCCGAAGATTGGTTTGAAAACCACAGTGCTTTATTAGGCTTGGTCCTGTTTGGAGGTGGTATGCCATTGCCTTCCTCCGACCTGACTTACCCAGCCAGTTATAGGGAGACCTACAGTTTAACGTGGGTTCCGAACTACGGTGCTACTCGGTATTTTTCACATGAGCAATACTGCCAGAGGTGAAAGAAGTGGAAAGTGACAGATAAAAATCCTAGGACCTGGCGGGGATCGAACCTGTGACCTTTGGATTTGTAGTCTAGCACTCTTCCACTGTGCAACCGAGGTGCACAGAAAGGCACTAAGTATCCTAAATTGGTAATACTAAAATCATTTCAACTGCAAATGGTTACTGTTTCCTTAAAAACCAATTGTAAAACAGTTGCAACAATGGCTACAATAAAGAACTCATGTGTCGATTGAAACTCCCAGTAACAAATCTACCAGCTTACACCTGAATTGCTTCTGTGACTTCCTTTGAACTGGCTGCAAGTGTACATTCAAGTGTACTTAAGAATAGGTCACATTAGTTCCCTGTATGTCAAAGTAAACCATCCACCTCCCCACCACTATCCTTGTACTTTTTCGTTTCTTCAGTTAATGTCAGTTGAGGTATTATACATATTCACTGCCAAAATGTTCAGTATTGATGGCGTTGTGGCACTATTTGCAGGTGAGTTCACTTCCCAGCACACTACCAAACCCTTTGATGCTTACTTGTATTTCAGAGCTTGAACTATTTTTCTGTGAAATGCACATTTTCACGGAGTTTTTCAGCACAGATGGGTGAGATGATAAATGTGTGAAAATCCATCAACATTCTGTTGAAAAAGACTCGTAATCTTAGCAGTATTGCTGCATGTCAGCATCACAACACATTTGCATTAGAGATAATAAATGCCATTTCCTAGAATGTGTGTAACAGAAAATAATGTTGTATTGCCGAAATATGTTTGAATCTAAGAGCAATAACTTTTATTTGTGTGATAATAACTTGTACAAACATTTTTGAACTGTTTGTCAAACAATGGTAATAAACTTGACATCAGTGAGGTCTATCATAATTTTGGAATTTCTGTTGTTATCAAGAGAGCAAGCCTGTGAACATTTATCAACTCCACATAGCACAGCAAGATGTCAACTCTATATAATTTCTGTATGAATCCCTTCTAAACACATAGAGGTACCATGGCATCAGAAACACCAGCAAATGGCCACTTATTCCCAACAGGTGAGTAATTTGTGCTGTGTCGTAGGGAACTGTAGCAACACACAGCTAGCTTACATTTATCAGTTTATTTTGTATCTTAATTCATCCTAATTACCTCTAAATGGTATGAGGTTTGTAATGAGTTGGTGTTGTCAGTGAACAGAACCATAAAACATCATTGGCTGGAGTTCCAGTCATGTACAGACACCAGATTACCCTAGTCATCTTTCAGCTATATTTTCATTCATTTCATGTTCTTTTCTCTGTGAACCTTTTGGGTCCTACTTAACCATATTTCTAAGTGATCAATATTCATTTCTCCTTCCTCTCCCTACCAACTTCTCCCTTCTTTGCTTGCCTTGAAAAATTACTTGACATTTTAAAACCTATATATTTCAATGTTATTTTGTAAATTTTCATCGTTTCACATATATGGTGCCAGCTTTGGCCTCTAATCAGTGTTACTATGGTGAGGCCACTGAATAAAAAAAGAATGTCAATTAGATCTGATACACAGAAAACAATATAAGTAGTGATCAGCAGGAGATTCTGACCACTAATAAAGATTTCACACAAATTTAGAAAAGAAGTAACACAGTCTTTGATTTGCTGAGACCATTAAAGGAAAAAGTGACACCTTAGTATCTTGAGACAACCAATAACTTTGGAATGCTTGAATGAGAACATGCCAGTAAAATTCAGATTAGATGAAAATTACAAACAGATAATGAAAATAGAAGTGCAATAAAGGAGAGGACTTGATACAAGGAGTCCTCTGAATTTTCACTCCTTTGAATCTCACTCTTGTTGCAGACTTCGGTAAGGACTCTTGTTTCAGTCTTCATCATCAGCTTTTCATCTAGAGCCATCTTCAAGAGGCATTTTCAGGTGCAGTCTTAGTTTGAGAGCTATATTCTTAGTTGTGTGGAAACTTTTCTTCAAAGATACTTAAATATTTTACAAGGGTTTCAGATGTACCAGTGAAGTCAACTCTGAGGAGACCCAAGTTGTACAACAGGTATGAAAGCAATTCCGTGTAGCAAGACAGGGAACAGCATTGTTTATCCTATAACATCATCTATTTTCTGTTTACACAGTATGAAGAATCAGACAGAAGGACATTGAGTAAAACAGTAGTGATACCTGGTGTTCCCCAAGGAAGTGTTATAGGACCCCTGCTGTTCCTTTCTGATTTAGGATTCAATCTGAGCAGCTCTCTTTGATTGTTTGCAGATGGTGCTGTCATTTATCAGTTAGTAAAGTCAGCAGAATATCAAAAGCAACTGATAAATGGTTGAGATAAAGTATCTGTACTGTGGGAAAATTGGCAATTGACCTTAAATCACAAAAAGTGTGAAGTCGTTTATATGAGTACTAAAAGAAATTCATAAAGCTTAATTTTCATGATGAATCAGTCAAATTTAAATGCCTTAGATGCTAATAAATGTCTAGGAATTACATTTATGAACAACATTAAGTGGAAAGAACACACAGAAAATATCACAGGGAAGGCAAACCAGAGACTACGTACAGCCGGCCACGGGGACTGAGGTGCTCCAGTCACGGTCTGCATGGCCACTACGGTCGGGGGTTCGAATCCCCCCTTGGGCATGGATACTTGTGCCATCCTTAGTATAAGGTAGTTCGTAAGTAGTTTGTAAGTTTAGGGACTGATGACCCCGTAGTTAAGTCCCATAAGCTTAACAAACATTTGAACATTTGACTACGTAAATTTCATTGGCAGAACATTTATAAGATGCAACAGTTATACTAAGGAAACGTCCTCACTATGTATACTTGTGTGACCCATTTTGGAGTATTGCTGTACATCGAGAGATCCCCACCAAGTGGGACTGATGAAGGATGTTGAGAGGGTTCAGAGAATGGCAGCTCATTTTGTATTATTACAATACAGGGGGGAGAGTGTCACATGAATCATGCCTGAGTTGAGTTGGAAATTATTAAAAGAAAGGTGTTATTATTTGGGATGTCATCTATTTGCGAAATTTCTTGCATTAAATTTCTCCTCTGACTGCAGACATACTTTTTTTAGAAGCCACCTACATAGGGAGACATGATCACCATTATAAGATAAAAGGCATAAAATCAAAAACTGAAAGCTTTAAGTGTTACTTTTTCCCAGGCGCTATTAGAGAATGGAACGGTAGAGAAATATTATGAAAGTGGTTCATTGAACCACACACTTAAAAATGATTTGAAGAGTACATATGTAGATGTAAATGTATAAATTCAGTCAAAGAATGATTAGTTCCATTTTCAAGAAAAAAAGCCAGAGTGTTTAATGGAAATTATATTTGACACATTGACAATTGTGAAGTATTTTGTGGGCAGTTTGTCATATTTTCCAACTGTCCTCACCTCATACCTTAATCTAAATGCTTTAAGACGACATATTTTATATATCTTGTAATTATAAAAGTTAAAATGAGTTCATGAGCATAAAATAATTAAATGAGGTCTGTCTAAAAAGTAATCGACCTCTGATTTTCCTTAACAAAATAGAGACCTACATGCGGATGTGTCAATTTTGTCCCTGCCTTTCAGCATCTCAGTCGCTGCCTGTCGGTCACTGACTGAGGCGCTACACAACATATTCATCGGATTACCAATTCTCTCAAGATGACTTAACATGTTGAGCAAAGATGCTGCATAAAATGTTATCAAAAGCTTGGTGATTCTCAAAGTGAAACAATTTGCAAGATTCGACAGGTGTTTGGAGGAGATTCATTGGATACAACACAAATTAAGAAGTGGTTCAACCAATTCAAAATTGGTCTCATATCAGCAGAGAGTGAACAGCATTTTGACATACCCCAAACTGCTTGGAGTGCAGCTATTGTTGAGAGCATGGAAAATTTGGTGATGGCAGAATGTCGTTTGACCATTCAGGAGACTGCCCAAGTAGTTGGAGTGAGTAAAGATTCTGCAATTTTGTGGTTCAAACAATTCAAAATTGGCCGCACATCAGCAAAGAGTGAACAGCATTTTGACAGGCCCCAAACTGCTTGGAGTGCAGCTATTGTTGAGAGGGTGCAAAATTTGGTGATGGCAGAACGTCGTTTGACCATTCAGGAGAGTGTACAAGAGGTTGGAGTGAGTAAAGATTCTGCAAATGCAATTTTGCTTGTTGATTTGAACATGCTCCGAGTGGCTGCGAAATTCGATCCCCAAGTTTGTCGCTGGAACGAAAAGCCCTCCATTTTGATGTTACACAGGACCTTCTGGACAGCGCCAACCCTGATCCTGGGTTTATGAACACCGTGATAACTGGAGACGAGTTGTGGGTGTGTGGGTATGACCCAGAAATAAATAGACAGCTGTCGCTATGGAAGCATCCCGTGTCTCCAAGGCTGAAGAAAGTGTGGCAGGTGCAAAGCAAAATGAAGGTGATGCTGACTGTCTTCTTTGATGTCCGTAGAATTGTGCATCACAAATATACACCAGGAGGACGAACAGTGATAAAAGACGTACTCTCAAGATGTTCTACAGCGAGTCCATGTCGCAGTTCAGCGCACAAGACTAGACATGCGGACGGCGAAAAACTGGCAACTGCATTACGACAACGCCATAATTTCATGGCCGAACAAGGAATTACATGCATTCGCCAACTTTCCTACTCTCTAAACATGGCTCCTTGCAACTTCTGGCTGTTTCCAAAATTGAAGATGCTATTGAAATGATCCCGTTTCGAGAGTAGAGAAGAGAGAATGGGGAATGCGATGACTGAACTGAACACCACTCCAAAAGAAGACATCAAGAGTTGTTTCCAGAAGTGGAAGGATTGATGGGCTAAGTGTGTGCAAACGCAAAGGTGGTGGGGGGCTACTTTGAAAGGGATTAGTGTCCCAACCCAGTCAGGTCGAATATTTTTTTCTGGCGAAAGGTCAGATACTTTTTAGAGAGGTCTTGTATTATGATTATCACCATCAGTTCCTGCAGCATTTATTGGCCACTTTATTATACCATGTACAAGTATGAGTGATTAAATTAATGATATTAAACAATATAATGACAGTTTACAACTCACTGCAAATATGTGACGAGCTGCAACAGGCTCATAAAAAGGCCACAAACATACACACTTAAGCTATCGGCCGTGGCCTTCTTCAGAAAATAGAACTTTCACGCAATTACAAAGGCACACAACACGGTCACACAACTGCCGTGTCCAGCTGCGCACTCCAAATCACGCTGTGCGGCTTGAAAAATGTGCCTGTCGCAGCTCATCGTCACATCTTTGCGGTGTCATTATATTGTTTAATTCCAACCTGGATTTTCCATTATTAAATTAATTATATAAAATTTTGTTACACAAGAATAAAATAATACCACGTGTTTAAAATAATTCAAGCACAGAAAGCTGTGTTGGGGACCTCTTCGTTCATCAGTGCCATGGGGCATGTATTGTGACAGTGCGTCATAACTGTTTAGTCCCCTAAAAACATCCAACAGTGCGTCGTAAATTCAAATCTACCGCTGCGAACAATGCGCAAAGTAAATAGGGGCGCTACGGCAACTAGACAGCGTCGTCTAAGTGAACTGACGCTCGCCTGCAACTCAGCGGAGCACGGGAATCTATAGTCAACAATGTTAGAATACATTCGATGCATAAGAGTTTGGTTTTCTTGTGTTATAAAGTTAGAACATTTAAGTGGCGACTCCACGCGTTGTCATCGGCATTGTCTTGATCATTATAGAGACTTTAGACCAGCTGCTGCGCACGCTCATTGAACAACAGACTGCCCTAATAGCGTCGTTACGTCACTTACCACAGACGCTGATGTCAGTTGTGACGACGGCTCTGCCTACATTCCCTCCGTAAGAGGAAACTGCGGAAGAATGGGAGGACTATGAAAAGCGTCCGCGGCAACGTTTTGTGGCTTTCGGCGTTGTTGACGATCCTTTCGTGGATTTCTCCGAAAGTGTATCAACTATTGTCTCAGCTAGCCTCCCTACGGCATCCGGCATCGTTATCTTTTACTGAAATATGTGACATGCTCTCTAAATATTATCACAAAAACACCCATGTTGTTGCTTCCCGGGAGGCCTTTTACAATTGCCGCAAGCAGCTGCATCAATCGTACCGTGCATGGGCCGCGGAATTACAAGACCTTAGCAGAAAATGTCAATTCGTTACGGACGTGCATCATGAGTCTTATGCCGATCCCATGGTAAAGATGCAATATTTAGGCTAGCTCCAGATAATGAAGTCAGACAACGGGCCGTCCAGCTCCCGAACCCCTCTTTATCTGAAGTACTGAGCATAGGCGCCGACTACGGGTGTGATTGGTCGCTCAAGCATACCGCAAAATTTGAGTGGGTATGCTCGGCATACCCCACTGAAAATTTTGGTATTACTTTTTCTTTACGATATATTTCTTGTTGTAAATAAAATCGACTCTCTCTCTCTCTCTCCTTTGCAATACGCAGCTGTAAAAAAATTATCTTAAAACAAACAGCTAATTTGATTCGTAGGCATTAAAATCCACATTAACATGTGAGTGAAGTGACCGTTCTCTAAATAGTCCGGATGTTAATTGAATGCCGCTTCTTAAGTCAATATTGTAAAATGAAGGCGGCAACCTATACTTGTTGCATTAAATAACTAGAAATGAAGTGGGTTTGATACGATACGATGAAAATGTTTATACTGCGAATTTATTTTGCGGTATCTTTTAAGATAACGTTTTTACCAGTGGGCCGACATCCCTCCTAGGTAAAACATGATGTAAATAGATAGTCCTCATAACAAACTGCGAAGGTATTTGTGTTTTAATTGGAAGCTCAAAAAAAAAAAAAAAAAAAAAAAAAAAAAAAAAAAAAAAAAATTACGAAACGCAACAGCTAGCGAGAGATTTTTTTCTGAAGTTGAATTTTCAGACTTCAAAAATATGTTGTCAACAATTGAACGAAGTAGTCAGTCCTCAGTTCCAGATTGACCTGTGTCATCTGTGCTTGGAATAACGTCTTAATGTGTTGCGTGTGAAAATCATTAAAATGGAAAAGTCCATTCTGAGATACAAAAGGACTTTGACTGATAATCGTGATGGTGACGGTGATAACGAATCGACAGCGTGTAGGATTAAAAGGATCCATCTGCAGCCTCTTGCGACAATGAATTCTCTGTTACTGTTTCTGGTAATTCCAAGAAAAATGATTCCGGTACTGAATGTAATAGCCTCAAAAGAAGGACTTTACAAAAAAAAAAAAAAAAAAAAAAAAAAAAAAAAAAAAAAAAAAAAAAAAAAAATCGGGCAATCATATATACATGGATTCAGTATGACGAAAAAGATTACTGATTGTTGTTTAGATCTATGTGTGATAACGAGAAATTGAAATTACTGTGCATTAACAATTACTTTTGTCCTTTGAGACATTAAAATGGTCCTAAATTAATTCCATATGAAGAAAAAAGAATAAATACTATTATAATAAAAATTATTATTATTACTTTAGAAATGTGCGCCTCGGTTGCACAGTGGTAGAGTGCCAGACTACAAATCCAAAGGTCCTAGGATTTTTATCTGTCACTTTCCACTTCTTTCACCTCTGGCAGTAATGTTTATGTGAAAAATACCGAGTAGCACCGTGGTTCGGAACCCACGTTTTAACTGTAGGTCCCCCTATAACTGGCTGAGTAAGTCAGTTCGAAGGTCGGAGGAAGGCAACGGCATACCACCTCCAAACAGGACCATGCCTAGTAAAGCACTGTGGTGTTCAAACCCAATCTTCGGATTGTTGACTGCTTTACTTTTTTTTTTTTTACTTTAGAAATTCCTTTCGGAGGGGGGGGAGGGGATGGAGGCCGGCAATCACCGCCCCCCCCCCCCCCTCCAGCATGCTCAAATTAACGAATACATGGACGTGCAGTTTGATGCCGCGGCAGACGAGCGGGACAAACGCGCGTGAAGAAGCAACAGCGGCAGATGCAGCAGCCACGGCGGCAAAATCAGGTACGTTCTGCGCTTCCATCCTGTCCACGTTGCTTTATCAAACACGAGAGAGTAGGTTGTTCTCAACGCTGGACTACATGTCACTCTTGTAAGAAGAAAGGTCACATTGCCTCAGTCTGCCGGTCTAACAAGACGTCAGCTGTTGTTGAAGATGACGACTCTGTCATGACTGTTAATTGTGTACTTTCAAATACTAGCAAGTTATACATAGATGTTCAGGTCCTTGTCAAAAATATTCGCATGCAGATCGACACACGTTCTGCTGCCACTCTCGTAAATTCTCACACACACTTGGAACTGAGTTCTCCGCCTTTATCTCCTGTCACGCGAAAGTTTCCGGACATACAACAGACAGAAAATTGCGATTATCGGCCAGTTCGAGATGCCCCACTTCTTACGAGTCGGTTGTTCGTTCTCTCACCTTTTATGTTGTTGATAATGCAGGAACGTAAAACTTGTTTGGATATGATGCCTTTCAACTTTTTGGATTCTCCATTACATCCGATGTACATCTGGTATCTCTCCGTCAAATGCATTATGCGCAGAATTTTCCTCCATTTTCTCTCCCGGCCTGGGCCGCGCTGTCGATTTTGAAGCACATAGAATAAGGAGGCCAACCGTCCCGGATTCTGACGTACCGTCCCGCATTGGAAAACTTCATAAAAGTGTCCCGCAAAATGCCTGATTTGTCCCGCATCCCGGTAATTTTTCACATTCCACCGACTGAATATTATTCCCACGAATCGTAAACATTACGAATCGAATATTTATGTCAGCGATTTTGTGCAGTACTTTTGTTGTCTAGAAAAGAAATAAATATTTAGTACGACGAGGTGAAAAAGCTGTAGCTGTTAGCGCGGAGTGACCTCTCTTAATTTTCTGAGATTGATAACGATCTCAGTAACAATAGGTTCCAAATTAAACGTTCCGGGAGGTTCCGAAGTACAACGGACAGTTTTTTTTAGGTTGCAAGTTAGTCCGCGCGGAGGCTCGACTTTGTTGATTTGTGTTTGCGTGCTTCGCCAGGTTCCGTGAACAAACTTGTTTGTTTTACTTAGTAATGCCGCCGACTATTACAAAAAAGGAAAAAAAAATTTTAAAAACTTGTCAACTGATCAAGGACTTGCAAAATGGGTTATCTTTTTTACAGAAGTGTACACCACCTTCAAATGTGCCGTGCAAAACGTGTAATGAGGTGTCGTCAGTTGTTCACGACAGTGAACATGTCATTTAAGATCTGACAAAAATAAAAAGGCTCAGACCGCCACAGATACATCATCACTCTCGAGTTATGTCCGTCAGGAAAACTTCGCTGACTAAGAAGAACTTGTAAGAACCGAAGGCTTGTGGGCTTTCTACAATGTAAGTCACTATCAGACTTTTATATCGATGGAATTGATTCAAAACGTGTTTCAAAAGAAGTTTCGTTGCAGGAAAACTAAGTGCGAAGCAGTAATAAAGAATGTGAAAGCTTCTTTTTCCTTAGATAACTTTCAGACAGAACTTCAGAACAAAAGACTTTTCATTTATCAGTATCTGTACAGACATTTCAAATCACAAAGACCTCAACATATATCCAATTATTAGTGCGGTACTTTCACTCAAAGACTGCAATTAATGTAAACATATTAGATATCCTGAATTTCCCTGGTGAAACTGCACTTATTATATATCTTTCTTCGACGGACATACTGGAAATCTACGGGGGAAAGAGAAAGTCATGGTACTTCCTGGCAGATTAAAATTGTGTGCCGGAACCGGGACTCGAACCTGGGACCTTTGCCTTTCGCGGGCAAGCGCACTACCGATTATGCTATCCCGGGACGACTCACGAGGCCGCCCCACAACTTTACTTCCGCCAGTCTTGCATGGTTCGTAGGAGAGCTTCTGTGAAGTTTGGAAAGTAGGAGGCGAGGTACTGGCGGAAGTAAAGTTGTGGGGCGGCATCGTGAGTCGTGTCGGGATAGCACAGTCGGTAGTGCGCTTGCCCGCGAAAGGAAAAGGTACCAGGTTCGAGTCCCGGTTCCGGCACACAATTTTAATCTGCCAGGAAGTTTCATAACAGCGCACACTCCGCTGCAGAGTGAAAATTTCATTCTGAACGTCATGGTAATTCGCGCAGATAGTGCCAATAGAAATTTTGGCGGAGTTCAACGTGAATGACAATGCAAAGCATTCTTCAAACTTCATGAGGGAGAAAAAGAGTGGGCAGCGAATATTGCACACAGCGCTACACCAACATCAGCAGATTTGTTACCAGTGGGCGTCGAATATATTGTTACGAAGATTTATTCGTACTTTTACACAGTACGTGTAGAAGGTCTCAAATTTTTTGCGCACACAGAAATCCAATACAAAAGAATCTTGGAACATAGTAAAACACGTTGGCTTGCACTTTTACCTGCATTAGAGAGAGTCCTGATACTGAGCCTTGTGTTCGTAGTACTCACATACATCCTCGAAACGTCCCGCATTGGGATTTGAAAAAGTTGGCCGCCTTAACATAGAGGCCTAACGCTCAAACCAGCAGCCGGCCCGAAGTTTTTCCGTGCCCGCCCCCCTTCCAGTAGTATTACGTGACCCAGGCAGGGCTGAATTATATAGGTTGGCGTCTTTCGGGGCTCTCCTACCTGTTACTTCTAGTGAATGGGCATCCCGCCCTTCGTTGCGGTTTGCAAACCCAATGGCAAATTGCGGTTGTGTGGCACAGGGGCGTTTATTTTATGTGTGCTAGGCGTGCGCTGCACACCCTATCAAATGCTCTCCATTTTACGAGCACTTCTGGTTTTCTTGTTTAATCTTTGGAAAATAATTAGCGGAGGAACAGCAATGTTTTCTGTTCTTTTACTGGACATGGAACGGCGAACTACAGTCAACGGCAGAAAATGAGAGCTAACGCACACCGTACGTACCAGTGGCGTAACTAGGACTTGGCTTTGGGGGGGGGGGGGATAGATCTGCTTGACGAGCAAAATTTTAGTCAGTTTCCAGACAGACTACCATCTACCACTGCCGTTGAAGAAACTAATTCACTCCCATCCAATGAAAGATTATGGTAAAACACCCCAAGTTTTCAATATTTACCTTTACCCGATTGTTGTCATACGATTTCTTCTTATTATTATTTTTTTTTCGTGTTCTGGGGGGGGGGGGGTTTCTATCCCCCTCATCCCCCCCCCCCATAGTTACGCCACTGGTACGTACTGCAGTGGGAGGAAGCGTTCGGCATCTACATAGATAGCCCTACTCTGCAAATCACATTTAAGTGCCTGGCAGAGGGTTCACTTACATAACTTTTCTCTACCGTTCCATTCTCTAATAGCTCGCGGGAAGAAAGAACACCTAAATCGTTTCGTTTTCGATCTGATTTGTCTTATTTTATTGGAATGGTCATGTCTCCCTAAGTAGCAAAATATTTTCACATTCAGAAGTAAAAGTCGGTGATTGAAACTTCGCAAACAGATCACGCCGCAATGAATAACGTCTTTCCACCCCAATTCGTGCAACATTTCCGTGGCGCTCCCCCCCCCCCCCCCTCCCGTAACGTGATAAAACAAAACGAGCTGCCGCAGACAGCGCTGAGCAAATGTGGTCAGGGACTGATGACCCCGTAGTTAAGTCCCATAAGTTCTACAAACATTTGAAATGTGGTCACGAGGGCTGAGGCGGGAGGGTGCGCGCGCATCGCAGTTATTGGGAGAGGGCTGCGGTCTGACGTCATTGTAGGCATTAAATAACTAGATATACAGTGCTCTAGTAGGCATGCGACCAAGGTAGCGCACACCTCGCTAGTTAACAGGATTTCGCACGTGGGCCTTGTGGGGAGGGAAGCGTTCTGTGGCAAGGCTGAGAAACTGTGGGCACGGGGTGTAGGGCGGACTTGACGTTACGGAGAGCTCGGTGCGAAATGAAAATAACCAATAGCATCGCAAGATAGCGAGAGCCAATAGAATTGCATACTGGTGTAAACATTGCTTCGCTGCGGCAGTTTGAACGTATTTTGCTTTGCCTTTGCTTTGCTTTGCTTTCGTATGAATGTAATGCAAGTATATTCTGCAACATTCAATGTTGTTTACTTTTGCGTCTGATTACAGAACGAAGGATCAAATAAAAATTCTCACTTGTCCCAAATTTTCTGCTGTTTATTTCGCCGTATGTTGGCACTCATGAGTATATGCTCAGGTAGGGAAGTAAGCTTAAATAGCTTCGAATGAAACGTAAAAAAGGTAAAGCAGTCAACAATCCGAAGATTGGTTTGAACACCACAGTGCTTTACTAGGCATGGTCCTGTTTGGAGGTGGTATGCCGTTGCCTTCCTCCGACCTTCGAACTGACTTACCCAGTCAGTTATAGGGGGACCTACAGCTTAACGTGGGTTCCGAACCACGGTGCTACTCGGTATTTTTCACATGGGCAATATTGCCACAGGTGAAAGAAGTGGAAAGTATAGAAGTAAAATTCATGTTCTTCCTTATCTTCCTTTGTCTCTCTTTCCACATACACCACGATACCCTCATAATTCCCTGCCTGACCGATTTTATTTATTTTCGAGGTCCGTGAAAACTTGACAGGAGTGTATCGCTAGGATGTAGAATGTATTATTGCAATAATAATCATATCTAAATTGTTTGTAAACAGGTGCATGAAAAGGGTTACACTTACGACTTGCAAGGGCTTAGTGTACAAGTGTTGGCAACGAAATTTTCGCTTTACGATGATAATTTACTAACCACACAAGGGTACATACAAGAACCTGTCAGTCATAGAGCAGGAACAGCATTAATTACTTATCTCATGTCCAATCCAAAAGATTATTCCACTCATTCGATGTGATAGGGTTTTTTCAGAGAACATGTAATGGTGGTTGCCAACATCAGCACAATACGCCTCTATCATACGTAAACTAGCTTGCGTTATAATTCTCAGAAAAACAGGCAACAAGTGATAGCCTATATCCATGAGAGTGACATAGTCAGTTCTTGTAGTGAGGCTTGAAATTAAACACGAAGTAACACAAATTATTAAACAATTTCCATAAAGAATAGACATCTAGAAGACTATGCGTTAGTTGCTTTAAGAATTTAGCAATATCCCCAGTGGCTGATGTAATATAAACAGCAAGTTTATTTTATATTTTTCTGCTTGAATAATTTACCGTGTTCCTTATTGTCTCCTGCTAGAATTTTTAAGAAACGCCTATATTTGAAGATCGTGTTTACTTCTTGTATCATCAAGATCACATGCACTCTTAGTTTTGTGAACAGTATGATTATGGTTCAGAGCACATAAATAAGAAAATGATATACTAGCATGACTTGGTGAAGATTTCCAGCTTTTTCAATAAATCTCTGCAATAGTGACATAAAAGTTTTCTGGGTGTTGTACCGCGTCATGATGTAAGGCTATTACTAAATAACCGACGTTTCGGCCATCGTTACAGGGCCTTCATCTGGGTTCACTGATGTGAGCTGGTTGTTACTATACTTTATGTTACTTTCATTTAGACATTACGTCATAATGTTTTAAAAATAAGCGATGTTGTTGGTGAATTTTTGGAGGAAGAATGTAACTTTATTTTGATAGGATGCTGAGGTGGAGGGAGTGGGGGTTAGCCGTTGCTTCTTGTATAGCGAGACATGATTGGTGTTCATCGGCGAATGGGGTAAGGGCTTCCGTTTCTCTCCTGCTGGCCGTGGGCCGCGCGGCGGCAGTTGCTTACTAGTGACGCTCGCGTGTTGTGTTGTCAGTGTGGCCTATTTCGCTGTGATGGCTGGTAGCCAAGAGTGGGCAAGCCTGAGTCCATCTTCTCTATTCATGTTATTAGGGTGTTTTACAATTTCGATGGCTTCCCTTATCTTGCGTTTAACCATCCCTGTTTGCTTGGCGAGTATTCTGGCATCGTTAAATTTTATCTTTTTGCTGCAATCTTGCTGGTGTTCGGCTACTGCAGTTTTATTGTGTTGGCCTAATCGAATGTAGCGTTCATGTTCGCGTATGCGTGTTGCCACTGCCCTCCCTGTCTCACCTATGTATACTTCCCCACACTCGCATTCCAGCTTTTATACTCCTGATGCGTGTAGTGTCTCTATGTTGTCCTTTGTGGAACCAAGTACATCCTTGACCTTGTGACTACTATAGAAGAACGGCTGGACTCCAACCCGGCGAAGATGTTTAGCAATCCGATCTGTGACGTTTTTTACATACGGTAAGCGAGCTGCTGGCTGCTTTTTATTGACTTCCTGCCTACTGCTGTTTCTTTTATTTGTGTCCATGGCGGTGTGAATCACTCTATGGTTGTAGCCATTTGCCAGAAATATTGTTTATAGTTTGTTGAGCTCAGCTGTTTTGTTGTCTTCGTCACTTAGTCGCTGCGCGCGAATCGTCAGTGAGCGGATAACAGAGTTCTTCTGTGCTGGATGGTGATTTGATTGGGCGTGCAAATACCTGTCGTTATGTGTAGGTTCCGATATATCCTGTGCCCAAGTGTGCCTTGCCTAGTTCTATAAAGTTCCACATCTAGGAATGGAATAGCGCCATCCTTCTCGATCTCTAATGTAAATTGGATCTTCTTGTGCAATTTGTTCAGATGTTCATGAAACTTGTGTAGCTCCATCTCACCGTGGGGCCATATTGCGAACGTATCGTCCACGTATCTGAACCAGCATCTTGGGCGTAAAGGGGCGGAACAAAGTGCCGTCGCTTCGAAGGCCTCCATGAATATGTCGGCTGCCAACGGGTCTAAGGGAGACCCCATTGCTACGCCGTCTGTTTGCTCGTAGTATCTTTCTTGCCACTTGAAGTAGGTCGAAGATAAACACAACTGAACCAGGTCGCATATATCTGGCGGAATATGTTCTTGTAGGATGCGAACAGTTTCGACTACTGGCACATTGGTGAATAATGACTTTACGTCGAAGCTGACCATGATGTTCGTGGGTAAAACTGTTTCTTCCTTAATGCGTTCTATAAAGTTTGTCGAGTTCTTCACGTACGAGTCAGTTTTGCCAACTAGAGGTCTTAGTTTGGAGGCTAGGAACTTTGCCAAATTGTATGTCGGCGAGATAATTCCATCCACGATCGGTCGTAAAGGCTGGCCACTCTTGTGTAACTTTGGTACTCCATAAATTCTAGGGGGAACTGGAACACTAGAAATGAGTCCCTTGGCTGTGTCGACGTCAATTCTTGAGGCCTTAATTGCACTCAGTTCTTTGTAGATGGGATCGTTTAATAATTCTTTCATCTTATCCTCATACTGCACTGCGTCCAAGATGACGGTGGCGTTCCCTTTATCTGCCTGAAGTATCATTATTTCATTGTTGTTCTTTAGTTCTGTGATGGCTGCCCTTTCCTCGCGTCTGAGATTGTGCTTCGGCGGCTTGGCACGTGATAATATTCGGACAGTTTCCTGCCGAATTTTCTCTGCTTCTATCGTGGATGTGTGACAGAGTTCTGCTTCCACGGACACGATGATTTCTTCTGTGGGGATCCGCTGAGGTGTGATTGCAAAGTTTAGACCCTTGCTAAGTACTTCTGTAGCTGCATTGCTGATAGTGTGAGGCGAAAGATTTATCACTGTTCGAGATGCATCTAGTCGTTGCGTATCTTCACGTGTCGTTTTATCGAGCTGCTCGAATTTTCTCTTCTGACGTCTAGCAACAGTTGCATTAGTAGAACATGCTTGCAAGTGAGTGATTTTGTCGACGTTGTCCCAGTCATTCGGCGACAGTGAAGCTGATAGCAGCAAATGTATATGTAGCAATCTTCTGTTGTGGGAGTCAAGTTCTCCTCGTACCTGCTGAATCCGCTCCTTCAGTAGTGATATACTGGCTCTTCTGTAGATGGATCTTGCTTTGTTGGTGTTGAAGTTCGGTTTAAGCTGCAGGAATTTAGGTATGATGTCCTGGTCCCGGCACCTCCTCATATAGATTAAGTCGTTGATTAGTTTCCCTTTCTTCTTCCTTAACATCTCCAGCTGTCGAATTTTGCTGTACACTTCCTGCCCATACAGGTTGCTGATATAATTACGTAGTGTAAAGATACCTTTACACTAAATAGAGACAAAAATTCATACTCCAAACACAAATCAAGCTCCTTTCCTGTTGTGGCTTAAAGTCAGTGCCACACGCCAGACGCAGGAGAACGATCGCGAACAAGGCAGCGGATGACCGGCAACCAATCACACGCCAGCGCCGCGCCTCCTGGAAGGAGCAACCTTTAAGTGCGCCCTGTACAAGCTGCTATATCTAGGCCGACATGCGTCTGGAAGAGCCCATCTGAACTCGGCTCCGAAATAGGCAGTCACTAGCACTCAGCACAGCTTGCATCATGCATGAAGAACACGCCGCCGCGAGAAGAGACAGACATACCGGGTGATCAAAAAGTCTGTATAAATTTGAAAACTTAATAAATCACAGAATAATGTAGATAGAGAAGTAAAAATTTACACACATGCATGGAATGACATGGGGTTCTAAGAACGAAAAAAAAAAGAAAGAAAGAAAAAAAAGGTAGTTCAAAAACGTCCGACAGATGGCGCTTCATCTGATCCGAAAAGCCATAATTATCATAACAAATTGAGACAGAGCAAAGCTCTTCTTTACAGGAAATGCTCAATATGTTCACCATCATTCTTCAACAACAGCTGTAGTCGAGGAATAATGTTATGAACAGCACTGTAAAGCATGTTCGGAGTTTTGGTGAGGCATTGGCGTCGGATGTTGTATTTCAGCAGCCCGACATATCTAGGGATGCTGAAATACAACATCCGACGCCAATGCCTCACCAAAACTCCGAACATGCTTTACAGTGCTGTTCGCAACATTATTCCTCGACTACAGCTGTTGTTGAAGAATGATGGTGAACATATTGAGCATTTCCTGTAAAGAAGAGCTTTGCTTTGTCTCAATTTGTTATGATAATTATGGCTTTTCTGATCAGATGAAGCGCCATCTGTCGGACATTTTTGAACTTTTTTTGTCCTCCCCCCTAATAAAACCCCATGACAGATGTCGGAGTGCGCCTCGGTTGCACAGTGGTAGTGTCAGACTACAAGTCCAAAGGTCGCGGGTTCGATTCCCGCCAGGTCCTAGGTTTTTTATCTGTCACTTTGCACTTATTTCACCTCTGGCAGTATTGCTCATGTGAAAAATACCGAGTAGCACCGTGGTTCGGAACCCACGTTAAACTGTAGGTCCCCCTATAACTGGCTGGGTAAGTCAGTTCGAAGGTCGGAGGAAGGCAACGACATACCACCTCCAAACAGGACCATGCCTAGTAAAGCACTGTGGTGTTCAAACCAATCTTCGGATTGTTGACTGCTTTACCTTTTAGAGATGTCGGTCGATCACGATACACTTGGTACTTCAGGTAACCCCAATAATCGCATGGACTGAGGTATGGGGACCTCGGAGGCCAAGCATGACGAAAGTGGTGGCTGAGCCCACAATCATCAACAAACGACGCGCGCAACACATATTTCACGCGTCTAGCAATATGGGGTGGAGCGCCATCCTGCATAAAAATCATACGTTCCAGCAGCTGTTTATCAGCCAGGCTGGGGATGATGCGATTGTGTAAAATATAGGCGTACCTCTCACCCATCACTGTAGCAGTTACAAAACCGGAATCACGCAGTTTCTCGAAGAAAAAAGGCCCGATAACGATAGATGTGGTAAATCCAACCCATACCGTGTCTTCCTCGTCGTGCAATGGAGTGTTCACGACAGTTCTATGATTTTCGGTAGCCCAAATTCTGCAGTTGTAAGCGTTAACAGACCCTCGGAGCGTGAAATGAGCTTCGTCGGTCCACAACACGTTACTCAACCAATCGTCATCTTTCGCCATCTTGTGAAACGCCCACACCGCTTCCTTAAATCGCCAGGTAACTGTTCATGATGCCGATGGATTTTGTAAGGATAGCATCGGAGGGTACGCCTAAGTGCCAACCAAACAGTAGTGTATGGAATGCCGGTGCGACTTGTGACTGCACGAGCGCAGACTTCCCCGAGCATAGACGAACCCGCTACAGTCTCTATTCCTTCTTGAACTGTCTCAGCAGCATTACGCCTTGTGCTCGGTCGGCCACTACGGGGTGTATTGTCTAAACAACCCGTCGCTTCGAACTTCGAAATCATTCTCGCCACAGCAGCATTTGTCAACGGACCTTTACCGTTCGAATCCCTTTCTTATGGCGATAGTATCGTAACGCTGAACTAGCACATTCCCCATTCTGATAATACTAACTAACTCCACTAAAAGCGCCTTTTCAGGTAACGTCAACATGCTGCGACTGCTGGTGCACCCTATTCTTTCTCTCATTACAGCTCCTTTTATACAAGATTTTCATGCGCAGTCACTGACGTTTTTCTGTCCAGCGCCATCTGTCGGACATTTTTTGACCCTTTTTTCCTTTCCTTTCCTTTTCTTTTTTTCCCTAATAAAACCCCATGTCATTTCAAGCATGTGTGTCAATTTTTACCTCTCTATCTACATTATTCCGTGATTTATTAAGTTTTCAAATTTATACAGACTTTTTGATCACCTGGTATTTTTAAAAGTTGAGTAACTTTGTATATAATAGTAAATAAAACTTGTATTACAAATCAATACAACTGTTTTAGCTGCCAGCCAATCCCACGCGTCACGAGAACATCCTTTCCTGAAAGAGTGGCCGGTAAGGACACAACATTTCCTGTGTTAACTAAGATTTTTTTTTTTTTTTTTTTTCAATCCACTAAACCGAAGTCGGATTTTTTTAAAAATTGATAATTATAAGTAGCTTTCTACCGCAAACGAATATGTATAATTTATAAACTAGGATGCTAACCTACACACCACAATACCTGATCGTTAAAACAAACTGTTGTGTCTACACTTTTTTTTTTTTTGTTATAGTACAACTGCGTATGTGCAACATAATGATCGCAAACACTTCTATCGCACTCCAACAAGAGACTCTTTTGACTTGTCATGACAGTGGAGGAATACGCAACACGCCTCCGACAGAAAAAAAAAAGTTCAAATGTTTGTATAGTCTATGGGACTTAACTACGGGGTCATCAGTCCCTAAACTTACAAATTACTTATGAACTACTTACGAACTATGACGGCTCAAATATCCATGCCCGAGAGGGGATTCGAACCCCCGACCGTAGTGGCCGTGCAGACCGTGACTGGAGCGCCTTAGTCCCCTCGGCCACCGCGGCCGGCTCCTCCGACAGATACGCATACATTGATCATCACATTTCTACACGTTTTTCTGATTACCATACAATCGAAATGTACCATTCAACTAACCCTTAAGTACATTACATAGACCGCAAACATCCTATTGGACAGAGTTCGCTAGATTTACAGACACACCAGTCAATTTTCGGTGTTCCTATTAACCAAGTAAACAATTTGCAACACACGATTGAACAGAACACAACAACTGTTCTGTCAGGAATTTGTTAGCCGAGACCACATGGATGGGATTGACACGCTGTACAGGGCGGTACTTTGTAAATATTGGCTATCCTCGTTTAAAACACTTAAACGGTATTCAACACATTCAAAACAACGATCTAGTCTGTAAGTGCCGGCCGCGGTGGCCGAGGGGACGGCGCTCCAGTCACGGTCTGCATGGCCACTACGGTCGGGGGTTCGAATCCCCCCTCGGGCATGGATATTTGTGCCCTCCTAGTTCGTAAGTAGTTCATAAGTAGTTTGTAAGTTTAGGGACTGATGACCCCGTAGTTAAGTCCCATGGACTATACAAACATTTGAACATTTGATTTAGTCTGTAAGTGTATGTTGCAGCCTCCAGTCTGGTAATATCAAGTTTTTCACCAAATGAAGAAGTAAAAGGCTCCCGAAACGCCTGCCGGGACACTTTATAAAGCCGATAAGGTGATTACCGGTAATTTTATTGACACCAGAACTCATGATTCGCCGGCCGCGGTGGCCGAGGGGACTGCGGCGCGCCAGTCATGGTCTGCACAGCCACTACGGTCGGGGGTTCGAATCCCCCCTCGGGCATAGATATTTGTGACGTCCTTAGTATTAGCTTGTTCTTAAGTTGATTGTAATTTTAAGGACTGATGACCCCATAGTTAAGTCCCATAAGCTCTACAAACATTTGAACTAATGATTCGACAAATAAAATGTATTATATATTTTTTACTGGGCAATTCGACGTCAACCACATTAAACAATCGATTCCAGCTGCCCTATCGAAGTCCACAATCACGTTTCTGTTCCCTATACAGCTTCCTTCCAATCGAAAGTCATGGGTGTATACTAGGTATTCGCACATGCTCGGTTTGCTTAAAAAAATCCCTGCGAAATCTTGTGGGATGCCCAAATCTAGGAGATAGTAACCTATACGAAGCTGATGTAGTATAGATGGGAGCTCCTCCATTACAACATCTAGTTTAACATCGGCTAGCCCCACTTTATAAGGTACAGCCACAGGATTTGCATATTTCCTCGATATGTTCTCCGGTGCTACCTTGTCATGTTTCTCCAGTATTCTTTAGTGCTCTCACAACGCTGCCGCCAGGTAGGAAAAATGGTAATTTCGCCTTATTTCCATGGCTTGCAATGACGAACTTCACGAATTTACTATCCGTGTATAAGTTAAAAGAACAGCAATAATTTACCACTGCAAACATCTACGCTACATAAATGGCACCAGTCGTAAAGTCAACACTGCTAACACTCGATCAGATTCAGATGTTCAGATGTTTGTAGAGCTCATGGGACTTAACTACGGGGTCATCAGTCCCAAAACTTACAAACTACTTATGAACTAGCTAATACTAACGACGGCACAAATATCCATGCCCGAGGGGGATTCGAACCCCCGACCGTAGTGCCCGTACAGACCGTGACTGGCGCGCCGCAGACAGCTCGTCCACCGTGGCCGGCTAACACACGATCAAACAGACAATAATTCGTAACGTACAGAATGCAAAGTTTTTATGCGCCCACAAGAACATAATCCTAAATCGACTTCTTTAGACATCTATCGCAACATCATCATCCACACCTGGAAACAGACACTGCATCGCATATTTTAGAGAATTTCAAACACTTTTTACTTAAATTCTATCCCAACTAGCCTGCGACACTATGGAAGCGCTTGTAACAACCATCTCCAACCCAGTTACCGAACTACAACTGCAATAAACACTAACCTACAACAAACGGATCTAGCCATCTCAGCTGTGGTTTTTTTTTTTTTTTTTTTTTTTTTTTTTTTTTTTTTTTTTTTTTTTTTTTTTACTAAAGTTCTAAACTAACTAGCATGCGACAATCTCGATATCTCTGTGTTGTTGGTGGATCCCTGCCGAACATCTAACCGATTGATCATGCATCTTTTTGCATTGCATACTCCACCAGGCAGTATTTCTGAAACGTTTTCTATCAGTCACTAGACCACATACGTCGTACGTTTAACAATCACTCGTCCACAAACATTTGTTGTATTCCTCCTTGTAACACATCCAATTACCTCGTAAAAATGACTGACACACACAGAACAGCTGACAAGGAATGATCCAGATCAACACCAGGTTCTTTTTCTTATATACACTGCAAAGTAGTCTACACCACTTCGACCTAATACAAGACCCCAAACATTTTATGGAATTCCAAGAGCAATCCTTTAAAGACTAAACAAACGTTTGAAAACACATCCCAACGAAGGTAACTACCGAGCTTTAAATCACCTAACTACAGGGTTTACTGAAACTGAGGCTTCTTGACCGAAGAACAGTAATTTACCACCACAAGTATCCGCGCTACGCTACCAAGATGCGTCCATTATATTTTATTTTTAGAAAACGGAAACTGGAATACCTCGGCTAAATGAAAGTACCATGACGCCGCTCACTCCCCCCCTGACCAAAGTCTTGTAATCGCTAACACGAAGTCAGTAAACAGGTTTTCTTGCTCCCCCCCTCTAAAGAAATAGTTGGTACGCCACTGAGGGAGCCTGGTTATTTTTACAAGGCCTTTGGATCCATACCAGGTAGGGTTAATAGAGGAAATAGAGAAGATTCAACAGAGAGCAACATGCTTCGTTAAGAGCTCGTTCAGTGAGCGCGAAAGCGTCACAGAGATGATTAGGAAACTCTGGTGTCATACGCTGCAAGAGAGACATACTGAATCGCGGTATGGGCTACTGTCAAAGTCCCAAGAGCGTATGTTTCATGAAGAGTCTACCAATAAATTGCTTTCTCCTACGTATATTTCGTGAAGCGACCGCAAGGTTAAAATCAAATAAATTAGAGCTCACATGGAGACATTTAGGCAATCATTTCGATAGCTTCGAGTCCTCCCTCGGGCATGGGCGTATGTGTTGTCCATAGAATAGGTTTAAGTACGGTAGTTTGTAAGACTTGGGATCGATGATCACAGTAGTTCGGTCCCATAGGTTTACAACCTGCATAATGGGCTATGTACGCTTCTGATTCGTAAGTTTGGCTCGATGTTATCTTAGGGACTAACTTAGTTGCAGATATTATCCTTTACCTGGTGATCCTATAGTTGAAAACACACTATGCATAGGCTGTAGTTTGCGAAACAAATAAGAATTATTAGGCCCTACATAAATAACTGTTTCACTAATAAAAAGTGTTTTATTCTAACGTTTGCAAATGATGTATGAAAGTCAGAGATTTAGTTGAATAAGGTTTATTCGGTCAAATCGGTTCCTTATTAAAAATTGGTCATATGAAATATTAATCATAAATTGAATAAAATGATAAACAGTTGCATTGTCTGCGATCAGAAATTGGTAACACTTTTCCCCAACTACGTAATAATAACTTTATGAAACACAGAAATACTGTATATTTCGCGAGCACTCAACAAAACATTGTCAACAGTTCAAAATAATTTAATTATCTGCTATTGCCTCTCCTGACATCCGGCGAGAGGTTGCAGCAAAAAATGAGAAGAAGAAGGCGGAAACATCTGAAGCTCACCCTCTGTATGGATACAGGCCATCTGCTCCAAGACTCAAATCAAAGAAAAGTTTCCTCAGAACAACAGAGGCTCCTAACGGGACACTTCAGCAATCCCGAATCGACATATGGCGCGCAAGCTGCACTCGCTCCGAAGAATGGCTGACACCTAGCGAAGAATTACCACAAGGTCAAAAGGAGGAATGCAGTACTTGGAGATCATTGAACAGATTACGGGCAGGCGTGACAAGCTGTAAAAGCAACATAGAGAACTGGTGTTTCAACACCGAAACCCCATTGTGGGAGTGTGGTGCAATCCAGACGACGTCCCATTTGTTGCAGTGTAGCTGGTGCCCTAAAACATGCACAGTACAAGAGCTGCTTCAGGCCACAGAAGATGCATTGGATGTCGCAAACTTCTGGGCAAAAGTAGTATAGATATAATGTATATAACCTTGTAAAAGTTTCTCTCGTTGTAAATGTATACCTGGTATTAATGATTTGATATGAATAAAATATAAATAATTTAAATTTCACCAACACCATTTCTACGCTCGTTAGTTCTTATAAAATGATTTCCAGTCCATGATGTACAGCAATCAATGAGAATAAATATTCCTTCAGTAAAAAACCGTCTTGATTGCAAATTGTTTTATTCCTTATATAATGGCGCTTTTCGCCCTTTAGCAGGGCATCTTCAGATTATAACGCGCTCTCCGTGGTGTGACACCGTAAGTTGTTTTGCGGTGTTTCTATGTTTTGGAATCTTGGATTTCCTTGTAGCCCTTAATAGAAGAGGTGGTCTCTGATGATGCAAGATAAGCCCATGTTTACAATTGCGCTCACGGGCCGTGGGCGGGCGTGGTGTGCTGCTCCGCCGAATTGTACAGACTCACAAACAGGGTCAAGGTACGTGTAACTATTTATAAAAGTTTGTACGCCTATTGGTGTGTGTGTGTGTGTGTTTGTGTGAGACTAATTATTCACAAACAGGGTGAAGGAACGTGTAACATTCAGAACAGTTTGGTCAGATGACTTCCAGTAAACGATTACACTTAAGTAATGTAGGATCTGTGATGTCGGTGATGAAACTGCATCACATCTGATCTTCGAATGCATTGCATTGGAGAGTAAAAGGCACAGAACATTTGGGACAACCAGACCCGAAGAAATTGTGTCTAATAAAGAACTGGTAAAGGGACTCATTGCACTGTTCAAGGGCATTGGTTGGCTTTACTAGACATACAGAGAGCGATACCGCACAATAAACTTAGTTTCGGTGCGGGCAGTGGCGGGTTAGACCAAGACTGTTTTGGCTTCCCTGAAAGAATCAAATCAAATCAAATAAATGTGTCATAGTCGAAATAATATAAAACCTAGGCACTATTGTGTAACATTTCGAAAAAAGTGCTAAAGACATGTGTATCACTGTAAACCTATTACAAACCAAAATAGGCCTACAAGAATCATTCATTCACTGACAAGGTGAAGCAACAGGTAACTTATCATAACAGTTTGGTAGATCTATTGGTAAATATATATCACAAATTCTTTCAGATGACTTCCAATAAATGATTATACTTAAGAAATGTGATGAACATTTAGTGAAAATAAAATTAAAATAAAACCTAGGCTTCTGGTAGTGGGGATAATGACAAGTTAAATTACTACATTGTTTTCGGAAGTTAGGTAAAATGAATATGGTAGTTCTTGGACCTGTGCCAAGACTGATTGACCCAGTGTAGCATAACTATAATATGTTCAGTTTTGTAAAATCGTAAAATGTATGCTGGTGAAACTGCTAACACTGAAATCAGGCCAGAAGTGCATGGGGTAATTAAGAAGTGGTCTGAGTGGCAGTATTTGTATTGTGTGTGGTTAGAAGTAGAGAATAAGGGAACTCTGTTTCGTCATTGAGTACCAAATTTGGGCAAGAAGACATGTGTTTGTTGATCTCCAATATTTCTAGGTAGTTCATCTTCTTACCTTTGTGAATGTGGTATAAGACTTTATGCCTGACTTTGTAGTTGTAACACTCTTTAACGAAGTGGCCTGGAGAAATGGAGTCGCCCTTTCTGATTCTCCAACTTCTGTGGTGTTCTTTTAGGCGAGTAGAAATAGCTCTGCGAGACTGACCTATGTAGAATTTACCACAATCAAAGTGATTTTATACACTCCACTTGTTTTCCGAAGGTGGTATGCTGTCCTTACCATTAGGTAAAATGTGTGCCAAGGTGTTGTGTACATAAAATGATGTTTTAAGGTTCCTGGATTTTAATTTTCTGACAACATGGTGAGAAACTTTACCTAAATATGGTATCGTGCACCATTTATTACGGTCTTGGGGTGGTGTGTCAGAGAAAGGGTAAAGAAGTTAAGAGATATGTTGCTTTTTTTGTGCAATATGGAATTCACTAATACAACAGTATAACAATTACTTATCGAAATTTGTTTGATAGTTTTAAGTTCTGACTGGAAGTTGTCATCACTCATCGGTATGGATAATAAACGGTGGATCATTGAATGTAAGGCAGCATGTTTGTATGTCACTAGGTGCTGAGAATTGGTAGGTATGATACTGTCAATGGTGGTGGGTTTCCTGTAAATTTTGAAGATATGGGTTTGTTGACTGATGTCAATGGATATATCTAAAACTTTTATGGGGTTAACTCCCAACTCCATTGTGAACTGGATGTTGTTGTGTTTAGAATTTAGCTGTTTGAGAAAAATCTGTAGTTGTCTGATGGTACCCGCCTACAGGTATAACACATCATACACGTACCTATACCAGTACCACCCATTGGAAAAGAATGGATTATTTTTCAAGAAGTGGTTTTCAAAGTTATCCATGAAGATTTCTGCAAGGATTGGAAATTTAATAAACATCTAAAAGGTGACGCTTTCTCGATGGTAGGTAGAGGCAATAAGCTATCACCTAAAGCAGAGTTTGTTGAAATTGCATGAAACATTCAAAAGCTGGTTATTTTAAGCATGATTTTTCTATAGTTTGAATTAGTGATCATAAACATTTGTAATTTTTGAAATATCGAAATTATTTTTAGAATCATTAGATGTGCGTAATTATTCTGACATCGTAGATGTCTTAAATGTTGACGGTAAAAATTTTTATAGATTATTTTATTCTGAATTAGTGGAGTGTGAATTTCTGAGAAGTCTTCCAGACTTCCCCGTTTTCCGCCGATTTGGACAAATTCCGACCGGCTACTTGTTTTGACCTGATACCTGCTGTTGTCCACTGCCAGACGTTTATATTTCCACACAATGCCATTACTTCTTATATTCTACGGATATTACTTCCGTAACGTTACAAAGTGAAAACTATTGATCAATAGTTTTGTGGATGACTTCTACTTCCCTTGCTAAACATAATTATGACTATTTAACACTTTCACATTACAGCTTTTGTATTATCTATTCCATGTCGTTTTCCAAAGACATCTCATGTGCTCACGCTACGCTGTTTGTCGTAAACATAAATGTGCACAAAACGATCTGATGGTATTAGGTTGACATCACATAAGTGCCACACATGCAACAGACTGACAGTCTAATGTCACGCCACTATCAACATTTATAACCATTTAGCAGTCATGAGCTTTGGCACATTTCAGGTAAGCTAAAGGCACCAGTGGTTGATATCTTAAGAAATGAAACTACTTTAATATGATATTTATGAATACAAGTGGATGTTGGGCACAAACACAATTAATCTTCAGGTTCTTTGATCTTTTGTGATTTGATATTTATTATAACTCACTATGTTGAGGTACATTAAATGTTAAATAAGAATTATAACAAAAGTATAAGTGCAGTTATCAGTAGTTGACACTTGTCAAGATGGCTACAAGAAAAATATGACAGTTATCAAATTACACTGTATATGGCACCACCATACAACAACAGTCAAATCTCTGTCTATAAATAAAGCGATTTTCTTATTTTAAAGTGTCAACTACTGGTGTTGTGTCAACTACCGGTGCCTTTACCTTAGTGGGTATTTGTTTTCATCAAATTAACTTCTTTATTATTATATCAGTTACATAAATTTGGAGTGAGAAGCAAAGCTTACACAATACAACTATGGATATTACAAGGTACAGTACCTTACTATCTCAGTGGTGTGATGTCATAGTACATTCCGCGAAATATATTAGACCTGTAGAAGTATTGAGTGTCACTGGAGATTATGGGACCTAACGAACAGCAGCGAGTGTAAACAACAATCAAGAGGAATATTGCTATTATTATTTCGTATGTATGTCATTATATTTAAAGCTTTGTTATTACCACAACGACGACAGAACTACTGCTGGACCCATCACAACAGTCGTAGCGGTACACAACTACCTATTCACGGCCTGGGCACGACAGTTGAATTGTATTACCAAGCAATCAGGATGACACTGTTTGCATGGTAGGAAATGGCTGTAACTTGACGCTTTGTAAATAAATGATTCGTTGAAAAACTGTTTCCTTTATTTTCACCCTATCAACCAATAACGAATTAAGTTCTTAATAACGAGACACACAGTTGCAATTTATAAAAGCAGCACGAAGTATAAACCTGTCATTAAGAAGCTGAAATTGTAATGTTTCAAAAAATAAAATAAATTACATCTAGTTTAACAAAGTTCTGAGTTCTTAGTAGCAAGACAGCTTGAAGTACGAGATTATGCACCAGCAGTTGAATTTGTGATGAGTCTCTAAGTACAGGTGCGTATTGCTGCTAATGATAATAGAAGCTGAAGATTCATTCTTCAGTCTCATAGTGTAGCCCTCAGCCTGGTAAGACTGTGTACTTCTAGCCAAGGAGGACGTTGTCTCTTGTCTGGGCACCATAAAATGGAAAAGATGATTAGTCTACTAATAACTTGGTTCACTCATGGACAATGGAAGTGACATTTTTACTGAACAATAATTCGACAAGCCCAGTCATACCCTATGATTTTCATTAATTAAATATATTGTCACACTGAACATTGCAAGTGGGTCGGAATTCAAAGGCTGATCGTTCACAGAGCAAAACACTTCACACTTAGAACAGGTTTATTGCTAACCCAAGCGTATACTCAGAACAGACTGCCTCCTGATTTGAGTGCTCTGCTATTTATACATAGAAAAAAATTTCTGGAACTTACATCATTCATAAGAAACACGTCGAACCTTCTAGAAATAGTAAATACAAAGAAATATTTTTTTCTACCAGTGGCGGGATGTGAACCGGGAGACCATCACCACAGCAATCTGCAACGTTAACAACTGCACCACTCGTTCGTCGGAAGACTTGCGGCAGTATGAAATGTTTGTAGAGCTTATGGGACTTACCTACGGGGTCATCAGTCCCTAAACTTACAAACTACTTACGAACTAGCTACTACTAAATACGGCACAAATATCCATGCCCGAGGGGGATTCGAACCCCCGACCGTAGTGGTCGTGCAAACCGTGACTGGCGCGTCGCAGTCCCCTCGGTCACCGCGGCCGGCTGCGGCAGTATGATAGAGCGTAATTGTACTAATGTTTATGCAAAGTATATACTTTTTATTGAAATCTGTGTTTCCTAAGAGAATAATAACAAGTACTCCAAAGCTTTGTACGACAAAAAAATAAATAAATAAATAAAAAACAAGTATTAGACAAATTATCCAATTTATTGATAACCAAAACACAGCAATTTCATATTCTTTGAGACAACAATATTTTACAGTAAACTAACTTCTTAGTTAAATATTAGTATAAAGAAACTGTATAAATGTAAATAGTCAAAACCAATTTATTATTAAAGACAATTGACCAAGACAGAAAGTTCACATCGCGGTATTGATTTGGCAGTCAGTTACTCAACATAAGTCGCAGCATTTCCTGGTACCATTTGCTATACGTTTAGGCATTTAGATAGGCTTCCACAGAGCCAAACACGCATATTTAGAAATCTGAATTTTATAATGAAAAACTCATTAGTCATTGGTTATGACGTTAGTACATTGCAAAATCTCGTTGTAGGATAATATGAACTATTTTAATATAGAAAAAATCAAATTCGCAGAAATTATACATTTTATTTTATGTTTCATATAAAACATTTTATGAGTTCGCTGTTTTTCGAAAAGGAGAAATATTTTCCAAACTCATTAATATTAAATACTTCAGACATTTCACACCATAATATGTTGAAGTAAGGAAAATATATATATCAAAATGATACATTGTGGGTTTGACCTATGGAACTAAATTCTAAATTATAATGTTAGATTTGACCTAACACATTACACTACTTAAAGTTCTCGTAAATGAGTCTGAGTCCGACAGAAGCTCGTTCCAGATAATTACTATACGTATTTTTACGGCAATTATGTTTCCAGCGACAGAGCAGAGGATCCATCACCCTTTTCATGTGTAACAGTTAGATGTATTTTTCTGTTCAAATACATCGTTAAGCTGTTTGGCGAATTGTAATGTTGGGACACAACTGTTGTTAACAATGGGGAGTAAATGCATTGTGTTGCGCTCTCACACTACAGAACAAGCTGCAAGTCCACTGAAAACCTCTCGATGCAGTTACATTTAATTCCTGAGTCTCCCTCAAAACTCAAGTAATTTAATTTACCTATCTCTCTCTCTCTCTCTCTCTCTCTCTCTCTCTCTCTCTCTGTGTTTGTGTGTGTTCGGTGAAGTGAATATACGAACAGTGAACGATCTCTGTTGAGCAACAGGCAAAAGTGACAAATATATGGCGAACTTGTGTAGTTATGGAAGTTACTTATCAGCTGTTCATGGAATGCTGACTAAACAGACGACAGTTAAAAGAGATTCATATGCGAATAGAGGAAGACTTCAAAGAGAAGCAAAGTAGCTTGTGAGACGCCATAGCTACTAAAGAAAGGGATTGTTTAGGCAGGTAATTAAAATCGGATTTATTTTTCTCTCGTTTCTTTTATAATTAAGAGAAACAAGTATCACTTTAAATTCCACAATTGAGGGAACGTTTATACACCTGACTTATTTAATCATTAATGTAGTACAGTTTGCACGATCAGAAACACTTTTCTTCTCAGTGATACCCGGCAGGCTTTTCACATTACTTTGGTTGAAAGATAAACGGGTATGAAAAATTTATGTAAACTGTTTAACTGCATTTGCACGTAAAGTAACTTATTCCTTAAATCTTTATTCGTAGCTCTTCACAATCCTGAGTACTATAATATTGGCGTCTGCTTCTTTTCTTCTGCTTTGGCAGCAGCTGTTCTTTTACGTCCAGTATTTTATCACAATACGTTTCTGTATTGTATTACCCTCAGCAACCACAATATTTGTTAATAATTAGTAAAGCTAGGGTAGTATTTTGCAACTGTTGAATTTCGCAAAGTACTATAGAATTCAGCTTCAGGAGTACTGACAAGAAACGTTACTTGATTTCTAGATCATTGCTAATCCATGGTGTACTGGTGGATGGTTAACTCCAGATATGGGTGCACGTGTTTTAAGGAATTGAAGAAGGCCCTGATGAATAAGTAAAATATTTGCACGTTACTGACATGATCATTCAGAAGTAACAGGAATTTCAGTTACATAGTTCCTTTATGCATGTCAAAAAGTTTACTGAAACCGAAAAAATACGCAATGAGCTACGTCAGCTGATAACTCGCGGTGTCTTTTCATTTCAATAAGTTGTTCATTTTCAGCTTCGGTCTGCACTGACAGCATACAAAGAAGAGAAGTACGAGGCAGCTCTGCACTCGGGACAGCAGGTGGCAAGAGCCGCTTATGTGGCGAGTAGCTAGCGGCCGCTCTTCTTCCACCGTTAAAAACAAAAAACTAAAATATTATTCATTTCAGTCTCATTCAACATCCATAGCTAACCTCACGAATGAGTGAATTCACAGTAGCAGAAGAGAAAACGTGAGCCGCGCGAGAATAGCCGTGTAGTCTGGATAGGGTTACCAGATGTCTGTCTGCAGAAAAGAGGACATTTCTAGATTCATAAGAAAACCTCCCTCCCTCCCCCCCCCCTCTCTCTGTCTCGTATTGACAACTCACGTACTAGTGATGTCTCTACTGTATTATCAGAGTCTTCTTTGTAATACATCATACAAAATTTGTTCATCTTCTTACAAATTAAGAAGCATGAAATGTTGAAACTCGTAGAACGAATTACAGGTCTACATAGCAGTGAAACCCTGATATTTCATCACTTCACCACTTGTAATTATCGTCTTAAGTGCTGAACATTTTTTTCATACTTATGCTTTGCCGATATATATATATATATATATATATATATATATATATATATATATATATATATATATATTTTCATACTTATACTTTGCCGATCCACTCCCATGAACCACAGACATTGCCGAGGTGGGGTGGCTTGCGTGCCTCAACGATACAGATAGCCGTACCGTAGGTGCAACCACAGCGGAGGGGTATCTGTGGAGAGGCCAGACAAACGTGTGGTTCCTGAAGAGGGGCAGCAGCCTTTTCAGTAGTTACAGGGGCAACAGTCTGGATGATTGACTGAGCTGGCCTTGTAACATCAGCTAATGTGGCTTTGCCACACAGCTACTGCGAACGGCTGAAAGCAAGGGGAAACTACAGCCGTTACCTTTCCCGAGGACATGCAGCTCTACTGTAGGAACATATGATGATGGCATCCTCTCGGGTAAAACATTCCGGAGGTAAAATAGTCCCCCATTCGGATCTCCGGGCGGGGACTACTCAGGAGGATGTGATCATCAGGAAAGACAATACTGGCATTCTACGGGTCGGAGCGTGGAATGTTAGATCCCTTAATAGAGTAGGAAAATTAGAAAATTTAAAAAGGGAAATGGATATAGTAAGCTGATTCAAGTGGATGTCGGTTGTCGTTCTTATGAGGAAATGAAAAGGCTTGCTCAGGATAGAGTAGGGTGGAGAGCTGCATCAAACCAGTCTCTGGACTGAAGACCACAACAACAACAACTTTGCCGATCACCCCAGTTTTCACCTGAAAGTTTTTACGATGCATCATTTACGGAAACCATAGTACTGTCGACTGTAAAATCGTCACGAAAAAAATAACTGTAAAAATTATCTAGGCGTTCCTTGATATAGTTATGTTCCAATTTAGGATCAGACTGACGTGACTATATACATGATTAACATCTAGGTTCTATTGAGTGAAAGGGATATGTAAGGCCTAGGTGAAAAAAGCAATTAATGAAATAAAAAGTTTATTTTCCGTACAAAGGCTCGCAATTAATTATTAAAAACTACTCACTTTTTAGGACGAAAGCTTTAAATAGATTTCTTCAAAAACACTGTTTATGTAGTTACATCTCTTTGGTCCTAAACAGGCGAATGGTAAAACGGCAATGGTGACTATGGCATCTGACCTTATTTATATGAAGTTTTGAACAAGGTTTTAACTTATGTGTAACGAACATTGCACTAGCCTTTGATCTTAAAGTCATAAGTGTGGTTGACAGACACACACAGAACTGTTAGTCCCAGCACGACAGACTGAACGTCTTATTTTTGGGTGTCACACTACACTCCGACCACAGAAAGGAGTGGAGAGTTTCATATTATACTATGTGTATTGCACTGTCTAGCACTGTTGCAGACGTATGTTTGTGATTGGCCGCCTCGAAGCTCGTATCCTGCGACAATTGCCACGCCAATTATTTCAATTTTTACGAAATAGCTAGACCTCAGAGCAGCACGGCACAGAAACAGAAAAAAATCACATTCTTTCAAAAACGGGTGAATTCTCTACGAGTTAGTGATTGTGACAGTTCAGAGAGTTATATTTACACACTTTCAAGTTGAAGCATTGCACAACGCAAAAAAGAGGACATTTCCCCATTTTGATAAAAACCCGGCCGGACCGTTTTTAGGGTCCAAAAAAGAGGACATGTCCGGGTAAAAGAGGACGTCTGGTAACCCTAAGTCTGGATCACCGCGTTACGGATCGCGCGGCCTCCAGAGTCGGAAGTTCGAGTCCTTCCTCGGGCATGGATGTGTATGTTATCCTTCGGTTAGTTACTTTAAGTCGTTCGTGAGGCTAGGGACTGATGACAACTGCATTGTGAACATTTGAACTAAACGTGAATGCTCAAACAATATATCACTGCTGTACTGGATGTTACGACACCGGCAGCAGCATGCTGGCTGGATAGTTACGTCACAGGCAACTCGCGACTCAAATGGAGCGTCTTAGCGAGCTTTCAAGTTACTGGGATTCATTTTCGCTTTTTTTTCTTTCTTTTTTTCCTTGTAAAATACTGAAATTCACGAGGAAAGACACCATCTAATTATGTTAAGATGACGCAATTAACTACTTAAGACGATTTTTAGAAAACGGTCAAATACGCTGTTGCAAAGAATACCAGGTTCGTTGTTTGTATAATATAGGCGCCAAGTGGACATCTTCCGGGGCATCTGGATGGTTCAGGCTGGTCCTTATGGTAAAATGCTCGTTTGCTGGAATATTGCGCACGTCGGACAATGGCGTCTGGCCATTTGTCCATGAACTACTTCGACATCAATTACGGTGGGAGAAGTTGAAGAAGCACGTCAAATAAATCATTGCAATAAGGAAAAACATACCGTGACCAGTGGCTGCTGACGTCTTAGACTGGGGGTCGCCACTTTTACTGCATTATGTACTTCACCTTTCCAGATAATCGAATCAGTGAGCTCGCAAACATTTGTCTCTACTTTTTAGCAAATTGAAATATCTGTACTTTGCTACCTTAATGTGGACACACCATTAAACGTTGAAAACAAGGCATTTCCTCACATTGGTAACTGAAAAGATTGAGCATTGAAATATCTGTGTAGTTTGAAAACGTGCCGTATGCTGGAAATGACTTGTCCACCAGCTGAAATTAGCGAAATTTCAATATAACACTTGAATATGAACAGGAAAGCACAGTAAATAACTGTCACGCATCAACTAACTCACTCTGTTACAGTGGTGCAGCCACGGGGGAGGGAGGGGATTAATGAAGCTGAAGCCCCCGCCGCACCATAAACGATTTTTTAATTTTATTTTTATTGTTTTCATTTTTTATTATTAAAAAAACAGGTCAGCACGGGAAATTTGAAATAGTACACATGTAATAAATCACAACGTAACTATAATTTGCCAAGAACAAGTGAACGTGACAATGGGTCGCCTACATGATGTCGCCACTGAGAACGTTTGCTGCTGTTAAGGTCGGGACACACATATACGGGCCGTGTCCGGACCGAGTATCGGACGGGTGACGTCCGTGCTCCGGCCCGTTCCTCTAGTGGCCACACGTCCGTGTCTCAGTTCATTGTAGTGACTCGGACGCGCTGATCTGTGTTCCTGTTTGTGGAATTTGTAAATATGTTCGCTAATTTTAGTGATAGTGAATTAGGACTCATAGCACTTGCTTTAGGCGAAGAAGAAATAGAAGCAAGGCAAAGGAAACGAAGAAATCTATGGATCCACAGCGCCTGGAAAACAAGACAAGTACAGGAAGAGTTTCGAACATTATTTCCTCATCTCAAGGATGATGAGACGAAGTTTTATGAATATTTTAGGATGACGCAGCACATCTTCTCTCAACTTTTAAAGACATAAAAACATACCAGTGACATAAAGCAAAAACATATTTGTTTGCGAAATAAAGAGTAAATAAATATTTGTCTGGTATTAAAACTTGTAGAATTTTTACATTACTAAATATATATTTTTCTGGTATTGAAACTTGAATAATTTTTATCTTACCTTTGGCTTGCAAATCTACTGCAATTCTCTTCCATACTTGGTCATTGTAATCGATATTCCGGTACTTCACGTCTGTCTGGTCATAAATTACCGGAAACTCACGAACTTCTTCTATTAAAAGTTCCGCGTCCATTTCTTACAACAAACAGTCCTTCACTGTTGAGAAGCAATACCGTCGTGTCGTCCGGCGTCCGTGCCCGTCACGTGAAAAATTAAACTCTGCGAATTCCGCCCGGCCCCTCCCGGTCCGTTGACGTTCCGTGCACGGCTCGGGTCACGTGTGGCCACCTGCATTTACTTCAGTGGTATGCAGTATTTCGTTCCCCGGGTGACGGCCGATACTCGGACGTGTCCCGGCCCGGTTATGTGTGTCAGCACCTTTACTGTGGGCGGTTTTTTAAAGCCGCCACGACGGCACGACCAGCATTGATGCTGCCGCTATTGTTACTGATGTGCTGACTGAAGTTACGATTCGATTGTTCACATGCGGCGACCCGCTGTGTAGCAGGTCAGCGGCGCCACCGAGTTGTGGAATCTTGTGAACAACAATACCGTTGTATGATTTCATGCTTTCCCGGCGAAATGTTGACATTCTGGAGTAGTCGGGTGTTCTGCCGGATGTTTGTGTCAAACTTGCACAATATTTCGACAGTGTGCCTCACTGTCTTCCTCAGGTGCTTCCTGGGACTTGTCCCTGTTTGGAACGCGTCCAGTATTTATGCCTAGGCGTTAGGCGTTCCATATGCGGTCCGCGCCGAGTCAGTTGCTCTGTGATAGGTCTATTCCCGAGAGGGGGTGTCTGGTTGCTGCCTGGTGCTCCCTCAGCCGTCCGCGCCGCACCAGGCGCTCCCTGCGCCGTCCGCGCCGCGCCAGGCGCTCCCTGCCAAGTCCGCGCCGCGCCAGACGCTCCCTGCGACGTCCGCGCCGCGCCAGGCGCTCCCTGAGCCGTCCGCGCCGCGCCAGGTGCTCCCTGCACCGTCCGCGCCGCGCCAGACGCTCCCTGCGACGTCCGCGCCTCGCCAGGCGCTCCCTGCGCCGTCCGCGCTGTTGTAGGCGCTTCCTCTGCCGTCCGCGCCGCTGCAGGTGCTCCCTCCATCGTCTGCGCCGCGCTGGGGGTTCCCTCTGCCGTCTGCAACGTGCCAGGTGCTCTCCTAGTCGCTTTTCGTTGCGATTTTAGAAGTTCCAGAGCTGGGTTCCATGCTGCACTGAGTTGGTATCCAGTGTCACGGTTGATGAGGTTTTCACTGACTTTAATCTCAATAGATTCTTTTATGACACTGTCCCAGAATCTCGGCGTCTGTGTTACTATTCTGGTGTTGTTGTAGTCCATGGAGTGGCCAAGTTCTAGGCAGTGTTCAGCCACCGCTGATTTCGTGGCTTGTCCCAGTCTGGTGTGCCTTTGGTGTTCCTTGCACCTGATTTGAACCGTCCTGGTTGTCTGACCTATGTATGACAACCCACACTGGCACGGTATACTGTATATTCCTGGCCTCTGTAGTCCCAGGTCGTCCTTGGTGTTGCCCAATAGTGCACCGATCTTCGTGGGAGGGCAGAATATGCTCTTGATGTTGTGTTTGGACAAAATTCTGCTGATTTTGGCAGATACTGGCCCTGCATATGGTAGGTATGCTACCCTCTTGGCCTCTTCCTGTTCCTCTCCCGCTTCCTTCACTGCACTTACTGGGTTAAACGCCCTCTGGATATCTCTGGCAGAATATCCATTCCTGTCAAATACTGACCGCAAGTGTGCCATCTCTGTTATCAGACTGTCAGCATCAGAGAGCACCTGTGCCCGATGGATCAGAGTTTTGAGCACACCATTCTTTTGTGCTGGATGGTGACAACTGTTGGCTTGTAGATACAAATCCGTATGTGTGCGCTTGCGGTAAACACTGTGCCCAAAGGTGCCATCTGCCTTCCTCCTAACCAGCACATCCAGGAAGGGGAGTAGTCCATCCTTCTCCAGTTCCATGGTGAATTTTATATTGGGGTGGCGTGAGTTCAGGTGTCCCAGGAAGTTGTCCAGCTCCTCCTTCCCATGGGGCCAGATGACAAAGGTGTCATCAACATATCTGTAGAAGCATTTTGGTTGATGTTAGTGCCTCTTCCTCGAATTTCTCCATAAATAGGTTGGCTACTACTGGTGAAAGGGGACTACCCATTGCCACCCCTTCTGTCTGCTGGACAACTTCCTGGAACACCTGAACTCACGCCACCCCAATATAAAATTCACCATGGAACTGGAGAAGGATGGACTACTCCCCTTCCTGGATGTGCTGGTTAGGAGGAAGGCAGATGGCACCTTTGGGCACAGTGTTTACCGCAAGCGCACACATACGGATTTGTATCTACAAGCCAACAGTTGTCACCATCCAGCACAAAAGAATGGTGTGCTCAAAACTCTGATCCATCGGGCACAGGTGCTCTCTGATGCTGACAGTCTGATAACAGAGATGGCACACTTGCGGTCAGTATTTGACAGGAATGGATATTCTGCCAGAGATATCCAGAGGGCGTTTAACCCAGTAAGTGCAGTGAAGGAAGCGGGAGAGGAACAGGAAGAGGCCAAGAGGGTAGCATACCTACCATATGCAGGGCCAGTATCTGCCAAAATCAGCAGAATTTTGTCCAAACACAACATCAAGAGCATATTCTGCCCTCCCACGAAGATCGGTGCACTATTGGGCAACACCAAGGACGACCTGGGACTACAGAGGCCAGGAATAAACAGTATACCGTGCCAGTGTGGGTTGTCATACATAGGTCAGACAACCAGGACGGTTCAAATCAGGTGCAAGGAACACCAAAGGCACACCAGACTGGGACAAGCCACGAAATCAGCGGTGGCTGAACACTGCCTAGAACTTGGCCACTCCATGGACTACAACAACACCAGAATAGTAACACAGACGCCGAGATTCTGGGACAGTGTCATAAAAGAATCTATTGAGATTAAAGTCAGTGAAAACCTCATCAACCGTGACACTGGATACCAACTCAGTGCAGCATGGAACCCAGCTCTGGAACTTCTAAAATCGCAACGAAAAGCGACTAGGAGAGCACCTGGCACGTTGCAGACGGCAGAGGGAACCCCCAGCGCGGCGCAGACGATGGAGGGAGCACCTGCAGCGGCGCGGACGGCAGAGGAAGCGCCTACAACAGCGCGGACGGCGCAGGGAGCGCCTGGCGAGGCGCGGACGTCGCAGGGAGCGTCTGGCGCGGCGCGGACGGTGCAGGGAGCACCTGGCGCGGCGCGGACGGCTCAGGGAGCGCCTGGCGCGGCGCGGACGTCGCAGGGAGCGTCTGGCGCGGCGCGGACTTGGCAGGGAGCGCCTGGCTCGGCGCGGACGGCGCAGGGAGCGCCTGGTGCGGCGCGGACGGCTGAGGGAGCACCAGGCAGCAACCAGACACCCCCTCTCGGGAATAGACCTATCACAGAGCAACTGACTCGGCGCGGACCGCATATGGAACGCCTAACGCCTAGGCATAAATACTGGACGCGTTCCAAACAGGGACAAGTCCCAGGAAGCACCTGAGGAAGACAGTGAGGCACACTGTCGAAATATTGTGCAAGTTTGACACAAACATCCGGCAGAACACCCGACTACTCCAGAATGTCAACATTTCGCCGGGAAAGCATGAAATCATACATCCGAAGACTCTACGGGGAGGAGATGTTACAGAAGATCAAGAAGCTGGACAAGCTCCGACAAAGGAAGGGGAGAATGTTGAGCTCCCTTAGTTTCCTGCTGAGATGTAGAGAACAAGACGTGGTACCAGTTTTTGCCAAGATAAAACATCACGTTAATTCCAGAGCGGCCAACAGGATTAAACGCCGAGCCAGCCTTGCTTTGGTAAGGGAGAGAGTGCGCAATTTACGCCACAGACTAGATGTGACATCCAGAGAGCTGTTACATCTTCACCTGTCTATAGCAACATCCCTTACTGACCAAGAGTGGGACCAGGTGGATGGAGCCTCATGGGCCTTAGCTGAGTGCACCAGGAAGAAATCAAGAACCTGCCAACAAGCTAAGTTCGAGCGCCTCAATGACAAGTCACAGCAGGAAGAGGACAGGCGCACAGTGGTCAACTTAAGTGGTCAGCAGTTTGATGAGGAGACACTTCAAGCACTCAGCAAGGGTCTAAACTTTGCTGTGACTCCCAGAAATGTGCCAGTGGCGGCCTTTACCAGTGCAGTTGAGCAGGCATCCAACACACTTCCTTCTAGTGTGGCGGAAGAAATCCGACGAGAAACCTGCAGGGCACTCACCAGGACCAGGATGCCCAAGTCTAACATCTCAAGTGCAGAAATGAAGGCACTCAGGCAACTCCGGGAAGATGAAAACATTGTAGTGATTCCAGCTGACAAAGGTAACGCCTCCGTGATCCTATTGAAGGCAGATTATGATAGGAAGATGCAACAACTCCTGGAAGATCCTGCCTACGTGCCAATAAGGAGTGACCCCACCGACAAAGTGGACAAGAAGACAAGGACGCTACTGAAGAAGACAGGCCTACCTGACAACGTCATCAAGAAACTAGTATCAAAAGCGCCAGTACCACCAAGGATGTATGGGCTACCCAAAGTCCACAAGGAGGGGGTGCCACTTCGACCTATTGTTAGCAATATTGGGGCAGCCACCTACCCCACAGCAGCTTATTTAAAGAAGATGTTGTCACCTTATGTAGGGAAGTGCTCACACCACATACGTAACTCAGAGGATTTTTTACAGCGCCTTCAGCAGCTACGCATCTCGGACTCAGACATCATGGTTAGCTTTGATGTGGTGTCCTTGTTCACCCGGGTCCCACTGAATGACTCGCTTAAGCTCATTGGGGAACAATTCGATGGTGCCATCTTGGATCTGTTCAAGCATGTACTGACCTCGACATACTTCCTCTACGGAGGTCAATTTTATGAGCAGACAGAAGGGGTGGCAATGGGTAGTCCCCTTTCACCAGTAGTAGCCAACCTATTTATGGAGAAATTCGAGGAAGAGGCACTAACATCAGCCACACATCAACCAAAATGCTTCTACAGATATGTTGATGACGCCTTTGTCATCTGGCCCCATGGGAAGGAGGAGCTGGACAACTTCCTGGAACACCTGAACTCACGCCACCCCAATATAAAATTCACCATGGAACTGGAGAAGGATGGACTACTCCCCTTCCTGGATGTGCTGGTTAGGAGGAAGGCAGATGTCACCTTTGGGCACAGTGTTTACCGCAAGCCCACACATACGGATTTGTATCTACAAGCCAACAGTTGTCACCATCCAGCACAAAAGAATGGTGTGCTCAAAACTCTGATCCATCGGGCACAGGTGCTCTCTGATGCTGACAGTCTGATAACAGAGATGGCACACTTGCGGTCAGTATTTGACAGGAATGGATATTCTGCCAGAGATATCCAGAGGGCGTTTAACCCAGTAAGTGCAGTGAAGGAAGCGGGAGAGGAACAGGAAGAGGCCAAGAGGGTAGCATACCTACCATATGCAGGGCCAGTATCTGCCAAAATCAGCAGAATTTTGTCCAAACACAACATCAAGAGCATATTCTGCCCTCCCACGAAGATCGGTGCACTATTGGGCAACACCAAGGACGACCTGGGACTACAGAGGCCAGGAATATACAGTATACCGTGCCAGTGTGGGTTGTCATACATAGGTCAGACAACCAGGACGGTTCAAATCAGGTGCAAGGAACACCAAAGGCACACCAGACTGGGACAAGCCACGAAATCAGCGGTGGCTGAACACTGCCTAGAACTTGGCCACTCCATGGACTACAACAACACCAGAATAGTAACACAGACGCCGAGATTCTGGGACAGTGTCATAAAAGAATCTATTGAGATTAAAGTCAGTGAAAACCTCATCAACCGTGACACTGGATACCAACTCAGTGCAGCATGGAACCCAGCTCTGGAACTTCTAAAATCGCAACGAAAAGCGACTAGGAGAGCACCTGGCACGTTGCAGACGGCAGAGGGAACCCCCAGCGCGGCGCAGACGATGGAGGGAGCACCTGCAGCGGCGCGGACGGCAGAGGAAGCGCCTACAACAGCGCGGACGGCGCAGGGAGCGCCTGGCGAGGCGCGGACGTCGCAGGGAGCGTCTGGCGCGGCGCGGACGGTGCAGGGAGCACCTGGCGCGGCGCGGACGGCTCAGGGAGCGCCTGGCGCGGCGCGGACGTCGCAGGGAGCGTCTGGCGCGGCGCGGACTTGGCAGGGAGCGCCTGGCTCGGCGCGGACGGCGCAGGGAGCGCCTGGTGCGGCGCGGACGGCTGAGGGAGCACCAGGCAGCAACCAGACACCCCCTCTCGGGAATAGACCTATCACAGAGCAACTGACTCGGCGCGGACCGCATATGGAACGCCTAACGCCTAGGCATAAATACTGGACGCGTTCCAAACAGGGACAAGTCCCAGGAAGCACCTGAGGAAGACAGTGAGGCACACTGTCGAAATATTGTGCAAGTTTGACACAAACATCCGGCAGAACACCCGACTACTCCAGAATGTCAACAATACCGTTACTTTACTTAAACTTTTACTCATAGAATCTCATGTTAATTAAACTGTAAACTTTGGCTAGTAACATAGAAGCTGCGTAATTATTTTACGAGCTGATTACATACGCTCCATTTCCACCATGTTGCTCCTATTTCACTTTCAAAGTAATAAAGCCTACTCATTTTGTTTCTTGTGCAATTGTTTTCGTAGTATAATTGGCTAAATTATAAAAAGTGTAAAAATAAGTCATATATTAATAAATTTAATAGCCTTTATTAAAAAAATTTGCCCCCCCCCCCAGAACGAAACTGCTCTGTTACATGGAAGAGATGCTGACTTCTGGACGCGAGACCTGTCACCAGCTCCTGCAAGTCACGCATTCGCAAAGGATGCTCTCCCCCGCCTCTTCGTGAACAGTTAAATAATTGTGAAAGCGAAGAACATAAGCGTAACTGGCCCTTGAAACCGCGAGATTTTCGGAAAAACGTCAAAACATTTGTGGCAATCAAGAATGCAAAAGTCTTTGCTGGTTCCAGAATCTGTTAAAACCGCGAAGATGGAAAACAGAGTACATAGCTTAAGCCATTTGCGGACACTTTTCCTTTTACTCCATAAAGCGATGTCCTGAACCACCCAGCCATTCTCACAGTCAACATTTCTATTAGTCTTAGCATCTTCTGAAAACTTTTACAACTCATGCGTCATTAGTTCAGAATTATTTATAAGAAATTTTCCAAATATTATGTGTTTCTGATAAATCTTCAATGCACCAAAAACAACCGTTAGGCGCATGTCGCCTTCAGGGAAGTTTTGCGCATTCGAAAGTAGGGTTACCAACTGCGAATTTTCAAAATCAGGACATTCCTTCACAGAAGCATTTTTGTAGAAAGCCTGACAATTTAATTCAGAATCAAACATTACTTATAATTTACGCCATGGGAAAATAAACATGGTGTAATTACAGTATGAGAAGAAAATAATACATTGAAGATCTGTTTCACTGTTAAACAATGATATTTAATCAAATACAATACGGCCGCGGTGGCCAAGCGGTCTGCACGGCCAATGCGGTGGGAGGTTCGAATCCTCCCTCGGGCATAGGTGTTAGTGTTGTACTTCGCGTAAGTTAGTTTAAGTTAGTGTGTAAGTCTAGTGACTGATGACCACGAAGCTTGGTCGCATAAGACCTCACACACATTTGAACATTTCAAGTACAATACAATCACCTTTAAACTATTTTCAATATTTCTCCTGTGGTGTCTCCTTTGAAAGTACTTTTCAGTTGAATATACTGTTGTGAGAAGAGCTGCATTATTTTCTTGAAGAATATAGCTGTGACATTCCTCACAAGACATGTAATTCAAATTGTACTTATCTAGTAAAATTTCTTTCACTGAATCTGTCAACAAACGATTCCTCTCCTTTGTCAGTTGAGCATGTGAGCATGTGAGAAAACAAACGTTAAGTAGATGTATTGCTGCTACGAATCGCAATGATAAATATGAGACAATGATACTAGTTGGGCATAGTTGACACTCGGCGCTATGGCTTATGGGATCAATCGTAAATAGAAAACGAGTTTACGGTTGCTGCAAGCAGCCACCACGTCGAGGCACAACTAAATTTGCGCGACTAGTAAACAAAACTCTCGTGATATCGTATAAGTATTCTGTGAAAATATCGAGACTGTGCTACAGCTACACGAACTACAATATATCGAATCTATAAATCGTATACCTTGATAACGAAAGCAACGTTTCTGCGACAGACGCGCGATTGGCAGCGAAAAAGTATACAGCAATTCGTTACCAAAAAGCCGCACATTTTCGTAAAAACAAAAATTCCGGCCTGACATTAAAATAAGCATCGGAAAGCATGACTGTGAGGGAAAAGCAGAACGACGGTTAGCAATCGTATCAGCAAAGTTGAGGTGCAAGAAGCAGCTGCTTCTCTTGTGTTCGCCAAATTCTTGCGCTTTCATTAGAATCCGCGTAGCATTACAGTTGGTACTTTCACCAGCGCAAATGCGTATGCTACTAGCGACGTTCCCCTCTCACCCCTCTCTGCCGAGAAGTGCCCATAGGCGCACTCAGGAGCTTCAAAAGAGAATCTGAACCTCAGTAGTGCCTGGGAAACGCCGTGGCACATATGCATGCATTCTGAAAATTTCTTGTGCGATAAGAATACTTAGTAAATGCAAATGAAATAATTTGATACAGTAATTAAACGAAGAATGATAGTTTATAAATACAATACTTCGTTTCTGCACAATCAGCTTTATTTCTGGCGGTTGACTGAACCAGTGAACGTTCAGGACACGTCGCTACAGCCCCAGACTATAATGTGCCCTAGGATGTGTGTGATTTAATGGAACCGAGACTTTAACAATATAAGCGCTACTTACCAAAAGTGTCATCGCTTGCGAGCTCAACTGCCGATGCTGATGTAGCGAGAATGTAGTCTGACCTCTTCCTTGGCACGCACTGTGAACTGGCCCTGTGTCAGTCCAACACCGTCTGAAGAGAAGGCCTGCGCGCTGCCGTGCCACGTCACGCAGAGCAGGTCGCGACCGCGTAGCTCACTGGCTGGCCGATGGGGCACGGCCCACCGCCTCGCAGCGCGCAGGCGAGTGTCTGCAACTTCCATGACACTGTGGAAGAAAATATTCTATAAAGCGGTGTTATGCTCCAAATAAGATATTAAATATAAGGAGACTTATTAAAATTTGTGCTATGGGCGGGATTTGAACCTGGGACCTCCTGCAGGCACTTTAGACCGCTTAGCTAACACATGATTACAGATAAGGAACGGAATTAGCCTATTTTGAACCAGTTTTTGATTGGTTGGTCCTGTCACAGTTTTCTCCTTAAACTTTATCAACAAATAATATCTTTCCCTGAGACAACATGGTCTCATTATACCAAAAGTATTAAACATAAGGAGAGGCACTGAATTAAAAGTAGGGGGTCCTGGGTTCGAATCTTGGCGACAGCACAAATTTTAATTCAATGCCTCTCCTTATGTTTAATACCTTTGGTATAACGAGATAATGTTGTCTCAAGGAAATATACTATATGTTGATATTTATATCACCTCTGCCTGAGAAACAAGGCGGTATTGTTCCCATTCACATTCTTTGCTAGGGCGCTATTCCAATATAGCAGAGCCTTGACAATTTGATGCGTATTTCACAGGGAACATGAGGCAGGATTAAAGTATGTGGTGTGGAGAGACACGTATTTGATGACAATCCTGCAGTCACTTTGTCTGTAACGCTGTGTTAGCAAAGCGGTCTAAAGCCCAGTCCGCTTGCGACAGCAGTACCGTGAGGACGTCCGCGGTGTGCTGGGGCCGCCTCGCTCACGCGTGGTAAGTCGGAGTGTTGCTGCAGCTTTTCGCTGTTGTCGTTTGTGTTTGTGTGAAGATGGAACTATGAATCAGATAAATAGAAAAGACACTTTGAAGTTCACCTTCGATCGTACGTTCATTAGACCGAACTCTTACGAATTTGAACGTTTTCTTGAAGAAGTTGTGAAGATTAACTCAGATGAGCTTGTCGGTATTAATTTCTCGATCGTGAGTACAGTTATTTAGGTCAAACTGAGGACAGCGGATCTTTGTGAGAAAATACTACAGTCTAGTGGCGGTAGCTATAAATACAGACTCTGACCATAACTTGTTAGTCATGAACTGTAGGCTGAAACTGAAAAAACTACAGAAAGGTAGGAATATAAGGAGATGGGACCTAAATAAATTGAAGGAACGTGAAGTTCTAGAGAATTTCAGAGGGAGATTTAGGCAACAATTGACAGAAACAGTAGAAGAGGAATGGGTAGCATTGAGAGATGAAATTGTGAAGGCAGCAGAGGACAAAATAGGTAGAAAGGCAAGACCTACAAAAAATCCTTGGATATCACGGGAAATACTAAATTTAATTGATGAAAGGAGAAAATATAAAAATGCAGTAAATGAAACAGGCAAAATGGAGTACAGACGACTAAGGAATGAGATTGATAGGAAGTGCAAAATGGCTAAGCAGGAGTGACTAGAAGCCAAATGCAAATCTGTAGAACCACGCCGGATTCGGTATAAGAACAATCAGAATATTCTAATTACCTTTTGAGGTCACAGGAGAACAAATTAATGCGGTAGTGTCATCCTACGGCACGGTACTCAGCAACATTGCAGAAAGGTGGTCAGGTGCGCATAGGTTTCCGGTACTAAATGGCATCAGACAACTGAAGGTCGATTTACGGATACATATTCCGTCCTATATCGACGTGTGTGGGTACCGAGCCATTGTCATGTATGATGGGCAGCCCAGAACGTGCGCAGGATGTGGAGCAATGGGTCACGTGTGTGCACATTGTATGCAGAGGCGCGTAGCGCAGTTACCGGCCGGTGAATCTGTCAGACCTCCTGCTATGTCCTCACTGCCGATTACATACGTGGCAGGTGTCGCGGGACCACCACCCATCGCCACCGTTCTGAATACTTCTCAGGATAACAACTCTGCTGACCATGAAACCCCGATGGAAGTAACTGAGGCCTCGGCGGCGGTCTCCGTAGACCGGAAACCTACCGAACCCTCAAAGGCAGCTCCCGTCGACAAAGTCCAGAGCGTCACTCAGATGGACGTCACTGACCACGCGGCTGCAGTTTTTGTCTCATCACACCCGCAAGAACCTTCTGCGGAAAACTCCAGCGAGAGAGTACAAGACAGTTGTTCGAAATCAGATGTACCTTCTGCTGACGAAACTGCCACCGATCCCGAACAGCAAGCTCGCCGAAGAGCCAGTCAGCCAGGAAAAAGAAGAAACGCAGAATCGCGCATCAAGCTGCCGAAGAAATTGTCCCATTAATGCGGGAGAATGTCAAACAAGTAGTGCAGAAGTTAAATGAGGGTCCATGGAAAGTTTCCGACTGTACTCAGCCCAACCTGTTTCCCAAGGCAGCCGGTGGCGCCTCCGTGGGCGCAAAACAATGCGCCAGTGTAGCACCTTTAGCCGGCATATTCCTGTGTTATTGAATCAAACACGTTCATTCCTTCATTCCAGAAAAACTGGGCGGACGAGGTGGACGGAGATACGGAACCTACGTACTTTACTGCCGCCGTGCCAGCCACCTCAGATGACCGAACACCCCTCCAGAACCAGGAAACGGAGGCTGGTTATGTGTCTGACACCTACTAACAGGTGCGAAATTTCGCAAGCCATCCTTGTAAAACGCACTACATCATGACCACCAATCAAGCCTATAGAATCGCAACTCTGAACATCACCAGCATACGCAGTACATTCAAATTACGTAGCTTGAAAGACTTTCTGTACGCGGCGGATATCGACATGATTTTACTGCAGGAAGTAACCGACATAGCACTTCAAGAAATATATGGATACAACGCTGTCATAAATACTGGAAGCGATGGTGACCTAGGGACTGCTATACTTTTTAAGGAAGGAATAATAGTAACGAATGTGGCAACACTCGTCAACAACAGGGGGATCGCTTGTACTGTTCACAATACCCGGAGCATAAATATATATGCGCCATCTGGGAGCAGCAACCGCCGTCACCGAACAGAATTTTTTCAACACGAAATTGTTCCTCTCTTTGGAGAGCATCATGCCGAGATCCTTTTTGCGGGTAACTTCAATTGTGTCCTCCATCGCAAAGATCAGTTGCCTAACTTCAATCCGTCTCCCGAACTGGAACATATCATAAACGATTTCGGTTTAACCGATTCGTGGGAACACAGCCAAGGGGATGCAACCGGGTTTACGTTTGTCACTAATCATTCGGCCAGCCGCTTAGGCAGGATGTATGTATCTAACAACTTGACGATTCGCATCTTACACGCAGAAGTGTGGCCCACCAGCTTTACCGACCATGCTGCCTTTATATGCACCATTAATATGTCGAGACAGGAAGAAGCTACTGGAAGCTCAACGTATCACACTTAAAAGACGCCGAATGCCGCGAGCGTTTCAAAAAACATGGCAGGACTGTGAAAATAAATTCACTTCGTATGATTCTGCTTTGACCAGGTGGATCACGTGCGCGAAGCCGAAATTGAGGGAAATGTTCATAGATTTTTCGAAGGAAAAACGTTTTTGTTTCAAGACAACAGCAGAATTTTATTTCCAATGCTTGCGGGACCTTTACAAATTGGACCAATCAGCCATCGAAAACTACGTCGCGATTAAGAGGATAAAATTCAAAATTCTGGATCTGAAGCGCAAACAATTAGAGGGTTTCCAAATTCGTGCGAGAACGTAGGCTGCCGCCCCACATGAAGAAACCACGATGTTCCACGTTATGCGGGAAAGGAAAACGGCACACAGAAAAATACTCACGGAACTAAACGGAAGTGACGGTACCGTCCTCACAACACAGAGAGACATTAAAGAGGCAATCTATTATTTCATCACTAATGCCAGGCAACGCAGTGGATAACGAAGCAAAAGAGGACTTGTTACGGAATCTGCAGGGCCGACAGCAGAGAGGCATCGCAGCGACTTATCGCGGAGATTGACGATGACGACCTGACAACAGCTATCGCGCAGAGCCCCAAAAATAAATCGCCTGGGCCTGACGGCCTTCCAGCAGAATTTTACCAGGCCTTCCAAGCACAGATAAGTCTAAACTGCTACTCATATGCAATGAATTAATGGCCTCTGACAGAGAAATCGCGAAGGAGTTTCTGGAAGGTATTATCTTGGTAGTTCCGAAACACACCAGCAGCATTTCAGTAAACTATCTTCGACCCATCAGTCTCCTGAACAGCGACTACAAAATTATGACGCGAGTACTCGCTCGAACATCACAAATGATACTGCACGAGGTCACTGGCCCATACCAGACTAGTGTGGGTAAGGAGAGGTCAATCATTCAAAGGCCGGCCGCGGTGGCCGAGGAGACTGAGGCGCTCCAGTCGCGGTCTGCACGGCCACTACGGTCGGGGGTTCGAATCCCCCCTCGGGCATGGATATTTGTGCCGTTCTTAGGATAAGCTAGTTGATAAGTAGTTTGTAAGTATAGGGACTGATAACCCTGTAGTTAAGTCCCATAAAAAAAGAAAAAAATCATTCAAACGGTCTGCGAATACAGAGACATCATTGCGACAGCAGATGTTCTCCGACTACGGTGCGCTATTATGCCATTTGATTTTGAGAAGGCTTTCGATAGGGTGAACCATAAGTACCTTCTCAAAACTATGTCCGTGATGGAGATTCCCCATAATTTTGTCAACGTCGTTGGAAGAATTTTGAGGAATAGCACGTCCCGGGTTATGATCAATGGACAAATGACGAAACCGTTGGACTTCACACGTTCAGTCAGACAAGGGTGTCCACTGTCCATGGCTTTGTTCGCCATTGCCATTGAGCCCCTCCTAGCCACTCTGCAGCAACGACTGCAAGGATTGTGCATCAATGGTCAATCTATTGTTTGCAAGGCATACGCCGATGATGTGGGTCTCGTCATCACGAGTGCAAGTGACATCGAGAAGACAGTTCAGGTGCTCACTAACTATGAACTTGCTTCGGGTGCGAAACTCAACAAAGCGAAATCCATCATCATGAACATAGAGGCTGGAATGTCGTTGCAGTATATAGAAGACTTCAATGTGGTCACCAACAAACGAATACTGGGCATTGATTACAGGTCCACCATACAGCACACCATAGTTGCCAACTCCAAGAAACTACTCGCAAGTGTGCGAGCATGCGTCAAGGAAAAACGTGTGAGAAAGCTTGATGACATCCAAAAGACAGCCTTTGCTAACATGTATATAGTTTGAAACTACACTACGTGGCACAAGTTTTACCCGGGGAAACAACGGCTAGAATCATGTCTGCCCTGGGCCATTTCGTAAGTCAAGGAAGTATCTTTAAGGTCAAGTTTGACACTCTGACTCTCTCCGCGGAAAAGGGTGGACTTAAACTTATTGACGTTGCTCTGAAATCCCGAGTCCTATTCGTGTGCACCACATATAAACTGTGGCGGAAGACGCAAGACAGTTTAACGTCCCATCTACTAGAGGAAATAGCCCCTGGAGCATTAGATCCACAAATAGATGTGCGCCACGTTCTCATTGGCTTTCACCATTTTAAGCAGTTTTTAATTGAACTTAGCTATATTCGGACCAGAGTCTGTCCCACGAACTTAACAAAGTGAAGGCAGTGTATGATAAATTAATGGAAACCAAGAGTAGAAACGTTGTAGAAGAAAAGTACCCTCAATATGACTGGCGAATAATATGGCAGAATATCAGCACCCGTCATTTACCGACAAATGTGAGAACTACATGGTACAAAGCTGTGAACAGAAAACTTGCCACCAAGTCCAAACTTCACGCCATCCATTTAGTGGACTCGCCGCATACTGTAGCATACCAGACACTGACGAACATAGGTTTGTCTGCAATAACGAGACAGCAGTCTGGCTACTCGTTAGGCAAATGATAGCCAAAATCACCCGAACCGTAACAGACACTATCAAGCCTGCCAGATCTTTTGACTCCCGACAGTGTGCCTTGTTGTTGTTGTGGTCTTCAGTCCGGAGACTGGTTTGATGCAGCTCTCCACAATACCCTATCCTGAGCAAGCCTCTTCATCTCCACATAAGAACGACAACCTACATCTGTCTGAATCTGCTTACTGTATCCATCTCTTGGTCTTTCCCTGCGATTTTTTCCCCACACACTTCCCTCCAACGCTAAATTAACAATTCCTTGATGTCTAAGAATGTGTCCTACCAATCTATCCCTTCTTTTAGTCAAAGTATGCCAGAAATTCCTTTTCTCCCCAATTCTGTTCAGTACCTCCTCATTAGTTACGCGATCCACCCACCTAATCTTCAGCATTCTTCTGTAGCACCATATTTCAAAAGCCTCAATCCTCTTCCTGTCCGCACTGTTTATCGTCCATGTCTCACTCCCATACAAGGCAACACTCCATACAAATGCCCTCAGAAAGGACTTCCTTAGGCCTAAATCAATATTCGATGTTAACAAATTTCTCTTTTTCAAAAACGCTTTTCTACCCATTGCCATTCTGCATTTTATATCCTCTGTACTGCGCCCATCATTTGTTATTTTACTGCCCAAGTAACAAAACTCATCTACCTCCTTTATTGCTTCGTTTCCCAATCTAATTCCTTCAGCATCACCTGATTTTCTTACACTGCACTCCATTACCCTAGTTTTGCTCTTGTTAATGTTCATCTTATATGCACCTTTCAGCACACTGTCCATTCCATTCAATTGCTCTTCCAGGTCCTTTGCTGTATCTGACAGAATTACTATGTCATCGGCAAAACGCAATGTTTTTAATTCTTCCCCCTGAACTTTTATTCCTTCACCAAATTTCTCCTTGCTTTCCTTTATAGCTTGTTCAATGTACAAATTGAATAACATTGGAGAAAGGCTACAACCCTGTCTCACTCCCTTCCCAACCACTGCATCCCTTTCATGCCCTTCAACTCTGACAACCGCTGTCTGGTTTTTGTACAAGTTGTAAATAACCTTACGCTCCCTATAATTTACTCCTGCTTTTTTCAGAACTTTAAAGAGTTTATTCCAATCAACATTGTCAAAAGCCTTCTCCAAATCTACAAAAGCTAGAAATGTAGATTTGCCTTTTCTTAATCTATCTTCTAGGATAAGTCGTAAAGTGAGTATTGCCTCCCGTGTTCCTACATTTCTCCTGAACCCAAACTGATCTTCCCCGAGGTCGGCTTCTACCAGCTTTTCCATCCTTCTGTATATAATTCGCGTTAATATTTTGCAACCATGACTTATTAAACTGATGGTTCTGTAGTTTTCACACCTGTCTGCACCTGCTTTCTTAGGGATGGGGATTATAACATTTTTCTTAAAGTCTGAGGGTACTTCACCTGTCTCATACATCTTACACACCAGGTGAAACAATTTTGTCATGGCTGGTTCTCCCAGAGACTTCAGTAGCTCTGAGGGAATATCATCTATTCCAGGGGCCTTGTTTCGACTTAGGTCTTTCAGGGCTCTGTCAAATTCTTCTCTCAGTACAGTATCTCCTATTTCATCTTCATCTACATCCTCTTCCCTTCCTACAATATTGTCTCGAAGTTCATTTCCTTTGTAGAGCCCCTCTATATATTCTTTCCACCTTTCAGCTTTCCCTTCTTTGCTGAGAACTGGTTTTCCATCAGTGTCCTTGATATTCATAGAGCTGTTTTTCTTATCTCCAAATGTTTCTTTTATTTTCCTGTAGGCTGTATCTATTTTTCCCCTATTTATACATTCTTCTACATCCTTGCATTTGCCTTCTAGCCACTCCTGCTTAGCCATTTTGCACTTCCTGACAATCTCATTTCTTAGTCGTCTGTACTCCATTTTGCCTGTTTCATTTACTGCATTTTTATATTTTCTCCTTTCATCGATTAAATTTAGTATCTCCTGTGATATCCAAGGATTTTTTGTAGGTCTTTCCTTCCTACCTATTTCGTCCTCTGCTACCTTCACTATTTCATTTCTCAATTTTACCCATTCCTCCTCTACTGTTTTATTTCCCCCCGTTTCTGTCAATTGTTGCCTAAAGCTCCCTCTGAAATTTTTAAGAACCTCAGGTTCCTTCAATTTATCCAGGTCCCATCTCCTTATTTTCCTACCTTTTTGTAGTTTCTTTAGTTTCAGCCTACAGTTCATAACCAACAAGTTATGGTCGGAGTCTATATCTGCCCCTGGGTATGTCTTACACTGTAGAACCTGATTCCGAAATCTATGTCTTACCATTATAAAATCTATCTGATATCTTCCGGTGTCTCCTGGTCTCTTCCACGTATACAACCTTCTTTTGTGATTCTTGAACCAGGTGTTTGTTATAACTAAATTATGTTCTGTGCAAAATTCTACCAGGCGGCTTCCTCTTTCATTCCTTTTGCCCAGACCATATTCACCTACTATCTTCCCTTCACTGCCTTGTCCTACTACCGAATTCCAGTCTCCCATAACAATTAAATTTTCCTCTCCCTTAATTGTCTGAATAATTTCCTTTAGCTCCTCATATATTTCTTCGATTTCCTCATCATCGGCAGAGCTAGTTGGCATATAAACCTGTACTACTGTTGTCGGTGTTGGCTTCGTATCTATCTTGACAATGATAATGCGATCACTGTGCTGGTCATAGTAGTTTACTCGCATTCCTATTTTCTTATTCATTATCAATCCTACTCCTGTGATACCCCCAACTGATTTTGTATTTATAATTCTGTACTCACCTGACCAGAAATCCTGTTCATCCTGCCACCGAACTTCACTAATCCCCACTATATCTAACTTCAACCTATCCATTTCCCTTTTTAAATTTTCTAATTTTCCTACACGATTAAGGGATCTAACATTCCACGCTCCGACCCGTAGAATGCCAGTATTGTCTTTCCTGATGATCACATCCTCCTGAGTAGTCCCCGCCCGGAGATCCGAATGGGGGACTATTTTACCTCCGGAATATTTTACCCGAGAGGATGCCATCATCATATGTTCATACAGTAGAGCTGCATGTCCTCGGGAAAGGTAACGGCTGTAGTTTCCCCTTGCTTTCAGCCGTTCGCAGTAGCTGTGTGGCAAAGCCACATTAGCTGATGTTACAAGGCCAGCTCAGTCAATCATCCAGACTGTTGCCCCTGTAACTACTGAAAAGGCTGCTGCCCCTCTTCAGGAACCACACGTTTGTCTGGCCTCTCCACAGATACCCCTCCGCTGTGGTTGCACCTACGGTACGGCTATCTGTATCGTTGAGGCACGCAAGCCACCCCACCTCGGCAATGTCTGTGGTTCATGGGAGTGGAGTCCGCTGAAACATTGCACTTCACGTTTCGCGTTACTGCGAGTTAATTTGGCTACACTGCTTTAGCGACGTTGCAACAACGGGCAGCAGACGAAACCTTCAGTTGCATCTCGTAATGTAAGCTATTGAGCAATAAAAGTGCATATAATAATTCGTTCTTGAGCAGCAATTAATTAACGGCATATTAATGAAGACCAGAGCACAACAATGCACACGCTTTCAATAACGGAGCAAAGAAATGTAAAAAAATAAGCACTGAATCATGACGAGTACGAAATAAACAATAATCAAGATAGTAACTTCTCTCTCTACGTTTTATAATCAGAATGCTTTTCACTCACCAATTTACGGCGACAATGGTACAATTACATCCAGCTCCCGATCTTCACTGTTGTCGTCACTGCCAAAATCGTCGTCATCACCAAGACAAATCATTAACCGTTCATGATTACTGATGATCCCTTCCATTGTTTGCGCTTCACGAATCAGTTTTTCAACGTGCTCGACTCTCTTTTTCCAAGATGCAGCATCCACATTGGCAACAGCTTCATGCAACAGCTGTTCCACCTCTGTTATTGTGAAAGACTTATTGTTCCTTAAGTAATTCTTCACGTCACTACATACCGATTTTATGGTGTTAAAACGGCAGTGAAATGGGGGTAGATTTATTACATTGTGACGCTGCTCCTTTGCGATATCGTCTACTGCATATGTGGATGTAATATGCTTATTTTGTTTCACGAGCGATTATAAAAGAAGTTTTGACATTGACATATCTGCAGCAATATTTATTTCTTGTAACCACTGCACCACAACTTCTTTCCGATCGTTTGAAGTGAGAATGAACTTCCTGCTCAGAGAATTGAGAACTTAGTCAGAAAACGTCACTAGACAAACGTCTTTTCGGTGTCATTATCCAATTACTTGAACTCGGAAAGTCAAGTTAAACCACTCACAGTAAAAAAAAAAAAAAAAAAAAAAAAAAAAAAAGCAGCAGCAGCGAAAAGAAGCACACACAACATAAACACGATACACAACTTTGTTTACGTTAGAACTGAACAAAGCCGGCAACGCGGGAATGTTGACGTCACGGCACGTGACCACTGGAAGTGTTTATCGCGCTGTGATTGGATCGTTCCTAGCGACTAGCGCCTCACGCTTCTTGCTCTTCACTTGTTATTTGTAAACGTCAAGTGCAAAGTTTCAGCGGCCCGGGTATATATCCTTATTGAAGCAAATAAAAACAAAGAGGATTTTCTGTTAAGCCTTCAGCTGCAGTATCATATCCTAATGACATCGCGACACTATAAGAAAAATTTCGCCAACTTTTTGAAAATCTTATTATTTGACACACAAAGAAGGACTTGAATCGAAATTGCTCCCATAACAAGAGTCAGATTGTGACATTCTGAAAAATTAGAATACGCCAAAATTTTCATCTTTGCTTTAAACAAAACTTCTTTCTTGCTCCTTGTGGTGTTTTCCTTTTAGTGATGTTTTCAGAATTCTGATGTCTGAGAGCTGTATCAGGAGTGCTTTCCGTTTCGTATGGGAAAACATGTCCCCCGACAGAATCTGTCGACTTAATTCACATTAAAAATTTCTTTTCGGAGCAGATGGAGCGATTACACCCTTTCATGTGTCCCGTGGCGAAACCCTGCTAAAACGACGCCCACGGCACGAGACAAGCGCAGAGTCCAGAGACGAGGAAAAATAAACAAATAAAATTAAATGTAAAGATGTGAGAAATGAAAAACGTAAAGTGGAACAACACTATTAAATTACAGAAAACAGAAGCATGGATCGATCAAGAACGGAGTAGGGGAACACCTCCTAAACAAATATTACGTGAAGCCGAACTCTGCAGCTGTCAGTGCGCTGGGATGTTGAAGTGAAGTTTTTCCCCAGGAGCGGATCTGTAAGAGGAATACATATATTTATTTATTCTTTTTTATTTTTTATTATATTTTTTCATTTATCTTTCTTTGGAACGAAATTCCATTAAATAAAAAAAAATTTAAAAAAACCCTATGGCACTAAGTAGGAGTTCCCAGGTTCGAATCCGGGCCACAGTATTTATTTTTATCAAATGCCTCTCCTTATATGTTAACCTTTGATATAACGAGACAATGTTTGTCTCAAGGAACTGAATTATTGACTTTTTCTAAATAGTTTATTGTAATTTGTTAAATTATTAATCTTATTTTTCAACGTCATATTTACATATGCACCACACTATGCGGCTCCTGCTCGATACATACAGCATACGGAGCTGCAGTGGTTTGTATTATACAACTCGCATGCTGGAGGAATAAAAGACATCTCTGTCCTGCTGCCTATTTGCTCGGAGCACTTTTTTCTGCTTTCCAGTGTACACATAACAACCAGCTGAAAAATGATGTATGAACACAAAAAAGGCTGAATACTCCTGTTAAAAGACTCACTCCGAAAAGTGGGAAAACAGCTGCTCCATTTAAGCCTTTCTCACCAAAAATTTTGGCTTGCGAACATATTCACCCTCATTTAACATAGAAAATGCTAAATCCTATTACCCACTCTCTCCGCATAGTGAAGTTTCCAAAGACAATCTCCCTCTCACTACCACTGTCTGTGATATTATTCTTAATCAGTATAAAGTCCATTGTGTCTGTGATGTTGCTGGATAATGCCTCTGATCATGTAAGAAACGTTATCTGGGATAATAGTTCAGTCTACAGAGAACCTAGCCCCAGGCAGTGTGCAGTATTCCTTCATTTACTTCTCCTTCCTCGCACTTCTCTCGCGCAGATGATACAGATAAACCAGTTTTCACAAGCTCAAGTGTTGCTAACACCTATGGTGAACTCCACTTGATTTATTGACACATAGGTGATCTTGTAAAAAAAAAAAAAATACAGTGCGACACTATACGTTACAGTTACTTCGATTGGTCTATAAAGTTCAGTATGCGGGAAATGAATATCAAGAACTCAGACGGAAAACCAGTACTAAGCAAAGGGGGGAAAGCTGAACTGTGGAAGGAATATATGGAGGGCCTATACAAAGCAAATAAACTTGAAGGGAAGGGAAGACGAAATGGAGGAAGATGAGATAGGAGATATGATACTGCGAGAAGATTTGACAGAGCACTGAAGGACTTGACTCAAAACAAGGCCCCTGCAGTAGATGACATTCCGTCTGAACTGCTGATTTCGTTAGGAGAGCCAATCATGAAAAAAATGTTCATCCTGGTATGCAAGATGTGCGAGACAGGGGAAATACACTCCGACTTCAAGAAGAATATCGTAATTCCAATTCCAAAGAAAGAAAGTGCATACAAGTCTGAAAATTACAGAACTATCAGTTTAATAAGTCATGGTTGCAAAATACTAACACGAATTATTTACAGACGAATGGAAACACTTGTGGAATCTGACCTCGGGGAAGATCAGTTTGGATTTAGGAGAAATATAAGAACACGAGAGGCAATAACCACATTACGAATTATCTTAGAAGGTAGGCTAAGGAAGGGCAAACCCAAGGTTTTGGCGTTTGTAGATTTGGAGAAAGCTTTTGACAATATCGGCCGGAATATACTCTTCCAAATTCTGAAGGTAGCAGGGGTAAAATATAGGGAGCGAAGAGTTATATTCAACCTACACAAAAACCAGACAACGGTTATTAGAGTCGAAGGGCAAGAAAGGGACGTATAGGTTGGGAAGGGAGTAAGACAGGTTTGTAGCTTTTCCCCAATGTTGTTCAATCTGTACATTGATCAAGCAGTGAAGGAATGAAAGGTGAAATTTGGAGAGGGAAGTAAAGTGCAGGGCGAAGAAATAAAAACTTTACAGATTGCCGATGACATTGTAATTTTGTCAGAGACTGCAAAGGATCTGGAAGATCAATTGAATGGAATGGACAGTGTCTTGAAAGGAAGATATAAGATGAACATTAACAAGAGTAAAACGAAGGTAATGGAATGTAATGTCAGACAATCAGGCGATGTTGAAGTAATTAGATTACGTAATGTGACAATAATAGTAGATAAATTTTTGTTTTTTGGGTAGCAAGATAACTTCTGATGGCCGAAGTAAAGAAGGTATATAACGCGGAATGGCTATGGGGGAAAAGCGTTTCTAGAGAAGCGAAACTTGTTATATTAATTTAAATGTTAGGAAGTCCTTTCTGAAAGCATTTGTCTTGAGTGTAGCATTGTATGGCAGTGAAACGTGGACGATAAGGACTTCAGACAAAAAGAATAGAAGCTTTTGAAATGTGGTGCTACAGACGAATGATGAAAATTAGATGGGTAGATCACGTGACTAATGAGGAGGTGCTTAACCGAATTGGGGAGAAAATGAATTTCTGGCATATACTGACTAAAAGAAGGATATATTGGTAGGACATTCTGAGACATCAAGGAATTGTCAACTTAGCATTAGAAGGAAGTGTGTGGGGTAAAACTCGTAGAGGGAGACCGAGGGACGAATACACTAAGCAGATTCAAAAGGATGTAGGTTGCCGAACGTATTCTCAGATGAAGAGAGTTGCACAGGACAAGGTAGCGTGGAGAGCTGCATCGAACCAATCTGCGGACTGAAGACCACAACAACAACAGGCGGGAAAAAAATGTAAGAGCCAAGATTTATAACTGAAATTATACATTACCCATAAGATTTCTTTCTAAGTAGTTGTTTAGTGGTATAGAGTAGCTGTGTGCATACAAAACAGTGATATCTTTACTACCTGGATACTGAACTTTAGCTGTCTGATCGTGCCAGGCATATGCGTTAATATTTCGTTTCTTGCCAAATTACAACGTGGCTGCTTCGAAATGTTACTTGAATACGAAATAAACTGTGATTCAGTCCCGTTGCCAGTGCACTGATATAAAATTAACAACAAGTAAGTAACAATTATTTCTCATCTATAGGCTGCAGAAATTTGTTTGGCAAATTGGAATATAACGGGAAATGTAAAACATATGACTGCACGCACGCTGCAGTTCTGTGTTCAGAGGCAAGAGTTATACTGTATATCAAGGTTGTTTAGAGGTCACTGACAATAATGTAATGTGTTTTTCCTGTTGGTAGATTTTCAAGTAATTTTATATTCAGGAGGCAAATTAACAAATACATTTGGTTTGATGCAGCTCTCCACCTTACTCTGTCCTGAGCAAGCCTCTTCATCTCCTCATAAGACCTGCAACCTACATCCATTTGAATCTGCTTACTGTATTCATCTCTTGGTCTCCCTCCATTGCTGCATTTACGATTTCTTGATGTCTAAGAATGTGTCCTACCAATAGATCCCTTCTTTTAGTCAAGGTATGACAGAAATTCCTTTCCTCCCCAATTCTATTCAGTACCTCCTCATTAGTTACGTAATCCACCCATCTAATCTTCAGCATTATTCTGTAATACATAATTTTTTTGACGACTTTGCAGCGTTCACTGAATGACATAAATCGCAATTTGCGATCAGTTACGGCACTGTACTAGGTTTAGATGGAACACCAAAGTGCGGCGAATAAAAATTTGTGCCCGGCCGGGATTTGGGTGTGGCGGGAGACGTGCAGGGAAGAGACCTCTGCAATGTGGCTGGTCTCTGTGTCCTCGATGGCGGAGTGGTCAACTCGTCTGCCTAGTCAGCAGGATATCCCGGGTTCGAACCCCGGCCGGGCACCAATTTTCATTCGCCGAACTTTGGTATTCCATCTAAACCTAGTACAGTGAAGCCGTAACTGATCGCAAATTGCGATTTATGTCATTATTCTGTAAGACTACTTTTCAAAAACCTTTATCCTCTTCGTGTCCACACTGTTTATCGTCCATATTTCACTCCCCAACAAGGCAACACTCCCTTCAGAAAGGACTTTCTTTCACTTAAATTAATATTCGATGTCAACAAATTTCTCTTTTTCAAAAACGCTTTTCTTCCCATTGCCATTCTGCATTTCATATCCTCTGTATAGCGACCATCGCATATTATTTTACTGCCCAAGTAACAAAACTCATCTACATTCTTTATTGTTTCGTTTCCCAATCTAATTCCTTCAACATCGCCCGATTTTCGTAGACTGCACTCAATTACCCTTATTTTTATACGCACCTTTCAACACACTGTCCATTCCGTTCAACTGCTCTTCCAGGTCTTTTGCTGTCTCTGACAGAATTACAATGTCATCGGCAAAACGCAATTTTTTTATTTCTTCTCCCTAAACTTTAATTCCTTCTCTAAATTTCTCCTTGCTTTCTTTTATAGCTTGTTCATTGTACAAAGTGAGTAACATTGGGGAAAGGCTACAACCCTGTCTTACACCCTTCCCAACCTCTGCATCCCTTTCATGTCTTTCAACTCTGATAACCGCTGGTGGTTTTTGCACAAGTTGTAAATAACCTTCCATTCCCTATATTTTACTCCTGCTGATTTCATAATTTGAAAGAGTGTATCCCAATCAAAATTGTCAAAAGCTTTCTCCAAATCTATAAAAGCTAGAAATGTAGGTTTCCCTTTCCTTAATCTACCTTCTAAGATAAGCCGTAAAGTGATTATTGCCTCCCATGTTCCTTCATTTCTCCTGAATCCAAACTGATCTTCCCCAAGCTCAGCTACTACCAGCTTTTCCATCCTTCTGTAAGTAATTCGTGTTAAAAATTTGCAACCCTGACATATTAAACTGATGGTTTTCTAATTGAAGATGTATGAACTCTAAATTGTATAACATTTTCTACTCAACTAATCTTCTACAGTAGTATCATAGTTTATACAATGAGGATTCACCGGCTGACTAAGGACCACATACGCCTTCAGTGAGTCATAGCTCAAACACGTCGGGCCCGTTGGTCTTGGGGTAAAGCGTTCCCCTGGAAACCGAAGGGTCGCGTCTTCAAAACCCGGTCGGGCCTTGGATTTTTTTCCGTCTGCACTTTAACCCATCCTTCACCTCTCCAGGATGTGAGGAGTCGCCAGAAACGATACGTGGTTCGGATTCCACGTGAAGCTGTAGGTCCGCTTTCCCCGTTTGGATAACTGGGGTAGACTAGGGACACGCAAGTCGCCGAAGTGGCGTCCAGTTGAAAGACTTCCACCAGGCCACTGAGCCACACGAAATTATTATTACCTCAAACATCATTTTCATTAAGTCGATTTCGAGCCCAAGTACATTGCTTTTGATTGATTTATTTTCTGTTACTGTAAAGTCTATAATAAAGCGTGTCAGGGCTGTTGACAATGTGGATCCCGTCTCCTTGAGGTCGCTGGCCGTCTACTGAAACGGCATTGGTACTATGACTCAGGTCAATAGTGATGAAGTACGATGCAGCATTCAAACAGAAAAACAGAACTGATTAGATATATTGAAACCACGCCACTACGAAGATATTGAAATATAAATTTGTAATTATTTACCTGGCGTCGCTTCTCCAGGAAACACAATACTGGCATTGATAGCACTACTGCATGCCAAGATTGTTAGTAAATACCAGTAAGTGGTATGATATTAGGGTAGTGGATATACATTCGGGAGGAAGGTGGTTAAAATTTACACCTCTGCTTCATTGCAAACGTACTTCAGTCAGCTTGTAATTTAGTTCGCTGCGGTGGAGTAGCAGAGCGGTCTAAGGCGCCTCGCTGCGTAGCGCGCGGGTGATTGCCGTCGGAGGTTCGAGTCCTCCCTGGGGCATGTGTGTGTGTGTGTGTGTGTTGTCCTTAGGTTAGTTTACTTTAAGTAGTTTGTAAGCTACGGACTGATGACCACGCCGTTTGGTCCGATAGATTTACACACATTTGAACATTTAGTTCCTCTACACTTCCTCAACTGTATTTTTCGAAAAGACCGTCTCCTTCTCTCCAGAGATTTCCATATCCGTAACACTTCACATTGATTGAACCTTATCAACAAACCTAGCAGCCAGCCTCTGAACTTTAAATCGATGTGATAGGGATGAAAACATTTGACCAGTACTCAAGAAGGTGTCTCACAAGCGTTCCATACACCATATCCTTTCCAAACAAACCACAACTTTCCAAAATTCTCCCAATCAACCAAAGTCGATCGTCCATCTCCCCCATGCCTGTGATTTCATGATCGTTCCATATCATATCGCTCTGCAACGATACGCCTACGTATTTAATCGACGCGATATTGTCAAGCAGCAAACTTCTAATGTTATTCCAACATTTTGAAATTGTTTTTCCTACTGATCTGCATCACTATACATTTTTTCAAAATATAGAGCTAGCAGCCATTCCTCACACTAACTAGAAATTTTGTCTATGTTATCTTGTATCCTACTACACTCATTCAATAATGACACTCACTCTGGCCGTCTGATTATTTATGTAGATACAAAATAATTACGATTCTATCAAACTTCCCACGGGCACTCCTGACAATGCTCTCGTCGCTGATGAACACTGGCCGCCGAAGACAACGGATCTCTAGGAACCTATTCCATGTACCCGAACTTCGTTAGAAGTCTGCGGTGCGGCACCGTGTGGAACACCTCTCGGAAATTGAGGAATATACAGTCTGTCAGCTGCCCTTCATCTATGATTCCCATGACATGAGAAAAGGGCAAGCTGAGTTTCACTCGAGCGATGCTAAGTCATGCGATCCATGGACCGTCTCCTGGAAATTTACTTTCGAACTGCGAAATATTCAAGAATTCTATAGATAACTTATGTTAATGATACTGATCTGTAATTATGCAGATCTGTCCATTTACCTCTCTTATAAACTGGAGACACCTGCGTTTTTCGTAGTCGCTTGGGATTCTGCGTTGGACCATAGATTCGAGCCAAAAATGAAAGGTAATGCCATAGAGTACTGTTTATAAAACTGAATTGGCATTCTATCCTGACCTGGCGACTTACATGTTTTCAGCTCTCTCAGCTGCTTCTCTACACCAGCGTTGCCTATTATTATGCCATCACTTTCGGAGTTTGGGTGATGATAAATAACGGTAGGTGTATCGTTTCCATGTCGAACGTTTTCTTAAACGATGAATTCGAAACCAGTTTTCCCGTTGCTGTCTTCTATCACCACACCAGAATGATCAACGAGTGACTGAATATAGGCCTTCGAGTCGGTTACCAATTTTACATAGGGCCAGATTATTTTCGACTTCTCAGCAAGATCTTTTTCTCAGGTATAACGATGGTAGTAGTTGTATGCTTCGCGCACCGATCATTTTACGGATGAGCGAATATCTACTAACATTTACCGGTCTTGATTTGCTGTCGGTTGGCTTTCTTTTATTACCACCCCAGATCGATTATGAAAGCCGCGAGTGCAACTTTCTCTGCTTCTTCAGCATTTTTGGAATACTATTATTAAATCAAGTCGGATCTTTTTCTTCCTTAATTCACTTTGTCTTGTTATACTACTCCAGTTCTTCAGTTATAATGTATTTAAGTTTTGCGCATAATTTCTCTACGTCCATTGTCCCTGAACTAAACTACGTCATTCATCATTCATTCTCTAAGTGAGACGCTAACAATTGCTTATCATCTCTTTCTAGCAAAAACACTCTTCCAGGCTTCTTGAGTGATTTACTAACTTTCGCGTCAGTTATAGCTACGACGACATCATGATCACTAACCTCTGTTCATATACTGACATCGTCGATAAAGTCAGGACTGTCTGTAGCTATGAGGTCTAAAATGTTTCCATTGGCGTTTGGGTTGCCGATTTAGCTGCTCAAGACAATGTTTGTGAAAAGTGTCTAATAGTAGTTCACAAGACTGCATATCTATAGCAACTAATACTGCATGGTCCAGGTATGTTCGCGCTACTGAACGTAGACTTACTTTTGACTAGAACAGTGAGAGTGGAAGCGGCCATCCGGTAAAAATACTAATTTATTTTTCCCAGACCTATAGTACGCGTTCAGATTTCACTCAAACTCCGACCTCAGTAGAGACAATATTTTATCGACTGCAATGAACACAACTTCCAGTTGTGCCTGATGTATCTTTCCGACATCAATTAAGCACTTCACTAAAGATTTCAGAGCTTCCTACGTCGAGATTCAGCCAGCTCTCCGAGGATTATCTGAACGCAACAAATTTCCTGCAATGCAGTAAATTCGGGAACTGTGTTACAATTATTTTGAAAAGTTACTGCTAATATTTTGACAGTCGAAGTGCCTTTAATCTGAAAGTAGCTTGATTTCACTGTCTGCGTGTCGAGTAGCGAGTGTTCATCAGAGCAAAAACCATGCGCACTCAACAAATATTCTACCACTCATTAAGGGGAGATCTAAAATTCTCTACTCGCTAATGTAAGTCCAAAAATCTGCAACCAAGACCGTCACAAGAGTCAATGAAACCTTGGATTGAGGCCCTCCACTCGGATCGACTCTGGGAACAATTCGGAACTCTGCTTACAACCCGCTCGCGGGGTCAGCAGCCCTTACTAATTCCGTTATCACTCGTACTATTTGTGAATAGCCTCAGAACCCAAGTGGCAGGCGTAATTGGTGACGACATAAGCTACAACTTACTGACGATTGTACCCAATACACTCAATGACCGAAGGCTATGTCGCTTCGACATCTGGGATAAGCCGTCCTCCACCAGACATACACCGAAAATCTTTCCGCCCCGTGTGCTACCTCCCTGAGGGCCTACATAACACGCATAAAGTTGGAACTCGCAATAACTAACAAACCCTTCCTCCCGTGTGCATTCTTGGACCCTGCTGAAAGAGCGGCAACCTGTCCACTCGCAGGATGAACGGGTGAGGCGAGACGGCCAGCCTGCACGTTGGCCTTCCGCCTCGATCGATACCAACGCTACTCGCTTTGCAGTGAAGGTGAATGAACCGTGTCGGGTACACGTGACGCTACCGCAGAGCTCGTGTGTGAGACACGCGACACGTAAGGTGTCCCATGTGAGGCACTGTGACTAGATTCTCCGCCGCAGCCACACCCAAAAACCACCATGGAGGCGGACAGGCGGCCCTCCCTCGAGTGTGTGTGTTGTCCTTAGGTTGGTTTAACTTAGTTTGTAAGCCTAGAGAGTGATAACCACAGTTGTTAAGTCCTCTTGAACATATGGGCTGGCGGCTGACCGAGGCCAAAAGCACATTCGTCTGTTCGCGAAGCGCGGCCAACTCCTCCCGCGTTCGCACGCAGCACGCATGCAAGCTGTCCACCCTAACACTGCAACACTGCCAACTGTAGTAAATAAATAGAGCGAGGTGGGGTAGCGGAAACACACTCGACTTGCATTCGGCGGTTCAATCGCGCCTCCAGCCATGCTGATATAGGTTTTTCGTGATTTCCCTATATCACTCCAGGCAAATGCTGGGATGGCTCATATCAAAGGGCACGTCCGATTTCCTTCCTGACAAAAAATTACCCTACCCTGTACTCCGTCTGTAAGACCGCGATACCGTCGGTAAGTCAAACCTTAATCTACTTTCCTTCTTTCCTTGTAATAATTAACAGTGAAAAATATAAAAGCTAAATATTCAGTATGCTGCAACACCTATGCTTCACTAATAATAACATCGTGTGGCTCATTGGCCTGGACGCCACTTCGGCGACTTGCGTGTGCTAGCCTACCCCAGTTACCCAACCGGGGAAAGTGGACCTACAGCTTAACGGGAAATTCGAACGTGTCGTTTCTGGTGACTCCACACATCGTTGAGAGGTGAAGGATGGGTTGAAACGTAGACAGAAAGAATCCGAGGTCCGATCGGGTTTCGAACCCGCGATCCTTCGCTTTCCAGCCCAGCGCTTTACCCCAATACTGACATTGCTTCCCTAATGAAGGCTGACAGCTGACTGAACTGTGATCAACGGTGACACTGATCGAAGCAAAAGACTAACGACTGCGCAAATGTTATTGCAGAAAAAGCACTGTTCCTATCAAATGCAAAATATGCGCAAGGATTTTTTTAAGATTGAAGAATGCAGAACATAAAAATAGACATTTTAAGACTCTGAAACAAGTATGAAAGTTGAATGTGTTCGGCTGCTAAAAGAGTCATCTCTACTGGCAGGCTGCTCATCTCTACCATACCAACAAATTAATAACGTCTGTGCTAATTTAGAATATGCCCTACTACAGCCTATATTATCACTCTCAAACTACGAAATTTGCCACTGTTGTAATTATTATTCATCGCAAACAAGAACGTACATCAAATTCATTGTATACGTAATGGCCCAGTTTTACCGATCACATAAAGACAACGAAACAAGATGGATATGTCAGACCTTCACCAAACGGAAGAAAAACTCTCAATGTTATGTAATTTTTATTGTAGTGCATGCTATAGTAAAAACAGAACAATGAAATGAAGCGAATTACATAGCTGCAGCGGATCCGTAAAACATGGTGCGGTTGTAACAGGTCACATAAAAGCTACGAAATAATACTGCAATGTGAAACCTTCACATTATGTACGTAGGTTGATTGTAATGAAACGCTGTGAAAATTACACCATTGGTCAGAAGAAAGTCAAATTGCAACGGAATATTATTGGAGATGGGGGGAAACGTATGGCATAAGAAAAATAAATAATCTGAAAACTGATAAATATGTGTGCGAATATGTAAATGAAAACATCTGTCATGAGCACGACCCACTGAAGTTGATATAAACATGCCGGGTACACGGCGTTTCCTCATTTCGCGTCGCGTCTGAGACATTCACCATGACTGTCTCACTGTGGGATCGCGCTCTGCTTGAAAAGCTGTTTTACAAGAATGATGACTGTGCACAAGTCGCTTTGCAGAAGTTCCGGACACTGAAGGATATGAAAAAGCCGTTGGTCCGATGACTGTCGTGGGTCTGGAGAAAATGATTTGGAAATTCGAAAAGGCGGGTTCCTTTGGTGAGCAATCTGGTGGAGGGCGCAAACGAATTGATTCAACGTCAGTGACAGAACTGGCCACAGCAATGCAAGAGGAGTCGAGTGGTGGTATGTAAACGTGTAGTGTACGAAGAATTGCCAGGACATTGGACAAACCTGTGAGCACAGTGCGTAAAATCATACGAAACATCTTTCTCTGATATTCATTCCAAATGACCCATGTGGACGGGTTGCTTCCTGTTGACCTATCAGCAAGAGAGACTTTTGCTTTAGACTCTCTTGCTCTCGTGGAAGTGGAAAATGAATGGCCGTGGAAGATTTTGTGGACACACGAAGCCCACTTCCACCTGAAAGGAAATTTCAATACACAGAGTTGTCAAACATGAGCAACAGAAAATCCACACGCAAATCAACCAGTAGCGCTTCATCCTGAAAAAGACCCCGTGTGGTGCGGGCTTACGGCATCGTTTATCATAGAGCACATTCTTTTCGAAGAGACAGGTGCTTTTGGTCTTATTGCCTGTACCGTCACTGGTAAGTGCTACAAGTGTCTTTTTCACAACCATGCCATTCCAGTGTGGATGAAATCATTTTTATGCAAGATGTCGCAACTCCGCACAAAGCAAATCCAGTTACGCAGCTGCTGAAGCGCCATTTCGGAAATGCAAGGAATATTAGCCCGTCCCGATCACCTGATCGTAGTCCATGTGACTTATGGTTGTGGAGCTATATGAAAGTTGTTGTCTTCAGTGTTCCGACTGTGAACGTAGTTACAAGGCAAGCACTGTCCAACATATTTTGAACGTGACCCCGAAAACACTTCTATCAGTTGTGGAACATGCTGTATCTCGATCTGAACTTGTTGCAGAAAACGTGTTTTGCGCCAGTCACGTGGTAATTAAAAATCCGATTTGTTTTTGATTGATGCTTATTATGCGATTTTTGAACTCAGAACAATTAAAAACGATACATTGATGCTTTTTTATTTTGCACCCGATGTGATTTGACCTTTCGGTTGTTGATGGGCTTACTTAACTAACAGTATCACACTGTACACCCATGCACACTGAGTAGTATGTTTTGTTTAGTGTCTAACTTGCACCTGAGGCATTGTTATATGATTCATTTGTAATTTTTAGTCGAGCGCTATTGAATTATGATGCTTAGAGCGACATCTATTGGTCAATTTTCACTCTATTTGTTTTTCTCTTGCCATACGTTTTTCCACTTCTCCGATATCATTCCGTTTCAATTTGACGTCATTATGACCAGTGGTGTTATTTTATCGTGTTTCGAAAGTTTAACATTAATTATAATCATCCTGTATGTATTCTTCACGTCATTAAATATCTTGATCCAGTCACCATTATATTTATATACTGGTCAAAACAATTTGGGCATCAGGTGAGATATTTAGGTTCTGAAGTTTAGTCATCGTCAGAATGAACTAAAATGTTTCGACGTCTTTCTATCGCTTCTACGCAGTGGGGACAACAACATTACGGCAAGCGAGATAGTGGTAATAACAGAATGTTGCTGTAGAGGCGGTTGCCGTTGAGTTGTGTTTACCAAACGAATCACACAATCAGCTGGGTTCAGATAGCCTAGCGAGCAGGTAGTGCTATGCAACAACGTGACTTATCCGGAGCTATGGCTTGGAGAGCCATAGGAAGGTTGGAAGCAGGACAGGCACAGAGAGAGGTGGCTGCAGATATTGCAGTGTTCCAAAGTGTAATTTCCAGGACATGGACACGATTTCAGATAACGGAACCGCTGAAAGAAGACAAGGTCGTCCATGGGTAACACCAGCAAGAGATGACTGTTATCTCCGGTTGACAGCCCATCGAGACAGAAGACTGAATGCAACTCGCCGAATGCAACCTCCAGGCAACAATAGGACGCGCAATATCAACACAAATAGTCCGAAATAGTTTTCGGGAATGTGGCCTCTACGCGCGGTGGCTTATGGCGTGTATCCCATTAAAACCACAAAGCTCTACTGGTACACAACATGTCAGAAGTTGTGAAAATTGAACGCTTTTTCGCCGGACTTAAACCCGATTGAGCATGTTTGAGATCCACTTGGCAGACGCATTGCAGCCAGACCAGCACCTCCCACAACGTTTGCAGAGCTGGAGATTGAACTCATGCTAGAATGTCCAAATATTCCTCAAGAGTTGACAAACTCATACTGTCCACGACACCCAGGTGTGCAAGTGTACTGGCCGTCCCAGGTGACCACACCCTATTAGAGGGCAACGAGAATCACTTTTTCACTCTTATGGTAGCCCTACGGTGCCTTGTTCTACGTAAACGCTATCTAACCCTCAAGTAAAGAGAGCAAAATATCCTACTGTATGACACACAAGTTACAATTGTGACAAATATCTGAATTAAATACAATATGTATATTGTGTATGATATCTCATCTGCTCTCCTAATTGGTTTTAGCTTTATTATGTGCATCATGACAGCTTCATAAGCGGAAGTTTAAACTTTGACTACCGCATTTGGAGTATCGTGGTTCTGCTGAGGTGGTTAGCCTTCCCACTGCGATCAGACGCGTTTTGTTGCTACCGCGGCAGAATAGCCGTGCGCACTAAAGCACCAAGTTGCGGTGCGCGCGGTAAGGGTGTTTGCGTTATCCATGGCATAAGTTACTTTAAGTTAGTGTAAGTAGTTTGTAAGCCTAGGGACTAATGAACACCGTAGTTAAGTCCCTAAGATTTACAAGCAATTGAACGCATTTTTTGTCGCCGCTCCACTAGAGTACAGACGCAATAGTCAGAAGGTTCATCCGCCGTGATGACCGTTGAAATTTGCCCAATCTTCTTTGAAATTACTTGACATCTTCTTCCTCCCTGAGGCCGTTTACATTTCTAGACTACAATTTTAATTGAAAACGGTAATGCTAGAACACACACACACATACACACACACACAAACACCATCCTTTTTTTCTGCAGTAAGGTGAAACATCGATCTCCGAGACCGCTAGGTCTGTTAAACTAAATTGTTCTCCATCTACATCTACATGGAACACTCTGCTAATCACATTTACTTGCCTGCCAGAGGGTTCATCGAACCACCTTTATACTATTTATCTACCATTCCATTCTCGTATAGCGCGCAGGGAGAAAGAACACCTGAATCTCTCCGTTAGTGCTCTGCATTCTAGTACTTTATGCTGATGATCTTTTCTATGTAAGTGGCAGTCAACAATATATTTTCGCATTCGGAGGAGAATTTTGGCGATTAGAGTTTCGTTAGTAGCCCACGCCGCAGCGATATGCGCCGTTGTTGTAATGATTGCCATCCCAGATCGTGTATAATTTCCGTAACGCTGTCTCCCCTGTATCGTGACAATACAAAACGAGCTGCCCTTCTTTGGACTCTTTCGATGTCCTCCGTCAAACCCAGCTGATAACAATCAAAAAAATGTTCAAATGTTTGTTAAGCTTATGGGACTTAACTACGGGGTCATCAGTCCCTAAACTTACAAACTACTTATGAACTACTTACGAACTAGGACGGCACAAATATCCATGCCCGAGGGGGGATTCGAACCCCCGACCGCAGTAGCCGTGCTGACCGTGACTGGAGCGCCTCAGTCACCTCGGCCACCGCGGCCGGCTGATAACAATCCCACACTCGGCAGCAATACTACAAAAAACGGCGGGCAAGCGAAGTGTATCCAGTCTCTTTAGTAGTTCTGTTGCATCTTTTAAGGGTTCTGCTAATAAAACGCAGTCTCTAGTTGGCCTTTCCTACGACATTATCTACGTGTTCTTTCCAGTTCCAGTCTAAAGTAATAGTAATTCCTAGGTATTTAGTGGAGTTTTTGGCCTTCACTTTTGATGGATTTATCTCGTAAACAAAATTTAACGGATTTCTTTTCGTACTCATATGGATGAATTCAAACTTCTCATTATTTAGAGTCAATTCCCATTTTGTACACCATACTGATGTCTTACTTAAATCGTTCTTCAGTTGGTTTTGACGGTAAATGACGGCGTCATCTGCAAACAACCTAACTGTACAACTTGTAAAGTCAATATATTATTGCCATATTAATGTCTTTTCATGTAAAACACACTTTGTTTTCTATTATAGGTGGCTTAAGAAAATGGGCAAAGCCTGAAACTAGTCAGTATTTCAAATAAAAGCAGCTTTGGTGCATATATATAAAAAAGTCTTTTCTACAACCTAAGAGAGCTACTTAGATTTTCCCCTAAATGGTTTATGCAAATAAGAAACAGAAGAGGACCAATAACACTACCCTGTGGAACGCCCGATATCACCTCTGTTTTAGTTGATGCCTTACCATCTATTAATACAAACTGTGTCCTCACTGACAGGAAATCCGCTATCTAGTCGCAAAATTTAGAGCGATATACCATAACCACGCAATTTTATTAAATGTCGTTTGTGAAGAACGGTGTCAAAAGCCTTCTGGAAACAATTTGAGAACTCTTGTCGATAGCACTTATCACTTCGTGTGAGTAAATAGCTAGTTGTGTTTTGCAGGAACGATATTTTCTAAATCCATGTTGACCTTGGGTCAACAGATCATTCAGTTCGAGATAATTCATAATATTTGAATACAGAATATGTTCCAAAACCTTGCTGTAAATTGACGTCAGTGAAATAGGCCTGTAGTTTTGTGGGTTACTCCTACTGCCTTTCTTGAATATAGCTGTGACGCATGCAACTTTCAAATCTTTTGGTACAGATCCTTCTTTGAGAGAGCGGTTATATATGAATTTTAAATAAGGAGATATCACTTCAGCATAATCAGATAGAAATCTAATGGGTATACAGTCCGGACCAGAAGACTTGTGATTTAAGTTGCTTCACTACTACGGGAATATCTACTTCAACGTTACTCATTCTCATTCTGTTTGTAATTCGAAAACTAGAATATTGGTTTCGTCTTCTTTAGTGAATGAGTTTCTAACAGCTATGTTTAGTAACTCTGCTTTAATAGCCCTATCATCGGCAGGATTGCCATTACTATCACATAGAGAGGGTATTGTTTGTGTTTTGCCCCTAGTATACTTAACATATGACCAAAATCTCAATTTGAGTTTTTTGCTCTTCCACATCGTCTTTATATTTCAAGTGTAATTAAATTAAAGTAACTTTTTTTTTAAATCGTAGCCTTTCTTAAAAAACAAAAAATTGTTTATTACTAGAGAGAAATTTAATTTACAGCGTTTGATTGTTTACAATGTCGTCGTCCTGAAATTTTTTTATCATTTCAGTTACAATGAAAAGAAACTGAATAGCATCGTTAGCGTCGAATATAGCGGTCTCTCAAATCGGCCAGTTACACTGCCAGAGCTACTTGGTCGATGATGTCAGATGTGGATATAAAAACTCGTAATAAAGAAATCTGTGTATAACTTTGTTTTTTGGCTTCTTTATTTCGATTAGTTTTCTTTAAGATTAACTTTATTTGCCAGTTACAACAGAGCATGAAGCTACTTTTTAATAGGTACGACGAGGGAAGGAGGAAATAGGCAGAGAGAGAAAGAACGAGGTGATGGAATAAAGAAGTAAGGGCCGGCCGCGGTGGCCGAGGGGACTGAGGCGCTCCAGTCACGGTCTGCACGGCCACTACGGTCGGGGGTTCGAATCCCTCCTCGGGCATGGATATTTGTGCCGTCCTAGTTCGTAAGTAGTTCATAAGTAGTTTGTAAGTTTAGGGACTGATGACCCCGTAGTTAAGTCCCATAGACTCTACAAACATCTGAACAGAAGTAAGGAAAGGATGAGTCACACATGACGGCGGATGGCAGAGGAGGAAGGGGGGCGTGAGGTAAAGCGGGGGGAGGAGATAGAGAGGTTTTGGGGTTGGTCGGCGTACTGTCTAAATATGGTTGGACGTAATGTAAAAATATGGTTGGAATTATTGTTACCTGAATGATTATAACATTAAAATGCCATTTTAAGTGATTGTTCTTACAAAAATTTTGTTATTTTCTAAAATTAAAGCTTAAAATTCATTAAATTTCAAGATTACGTCACTTGATCGAAAACGCTTCGTTATTGGCTAAAGCTCTGGTGACGTCATGGGTTGCCAAGATTGTTTTATTTACAGATGAAACAAAGATTGCAATAAATAACAGACTGAGTATAGCCTTAGAAAGGTAGGCTGATAATTCCTGCCAGTTTATGCCTAAGTATGACGACAAGAGGTAGAAGTTGACAGCAGCCATAAAATATTCAGTTTGAAAAGAATCTAAGAGGTTTATTTATTGTCACGTCCTTCTACTCCAATCATGAATTTCTTAGCGTAAGTGACTGAAGTATGTCATTGTTTATAACATTCAGAAAAAATGTTCAAATGTTTGTAAATCTATCGGACCAAACTGCGTGGTCATCAGTCCGTAGCTTACAAGCTACTTACACCTAGGTAAACTAACCTAAGGACAAACACACAGCACTCGAACCTCCACGGCGAGCAACCGCGCGCTCCGCAGCGATACGCTTTAGACCGCTCGGCTATTCCACCGCGGCTATAACATTCACCAATGTGAATATTGTGTTCAGCGTGACTTGCGTACTAATCTTGTGCAGCAATGTGATCATTGTAAATTAGTGTTGTTAAATAAAGCCTATGGATTATCATATGCACCTAGCATATTGGATTGGAGTTATTTGGTTGGTATAGGGGGACTAATCCTCACGATGGGGAAGGGAAGGAGTGAGGATAGGAAAGGAGGGGAGGGGGAAAGGAAATGCAGTGCGGGAAGTAAAGAAGGCAGGAAAACTGCATTAGCTCGGGGCCCCGTGCTCACCACGCACGTACTCACGAAAGAACTGTGAGCCCCCTGGTGGGGGGGGGGGAGGGGGGGTAGTACCTTCAAAGTTTAGCAGGTAGTAATAAGTTTTATGTCCTTTAAAACGCAATTATGCTTAGGATTTTGTTTTTTCTGACCGATTCCACAACGTGGCGCGGGAATGCTCGTGCGTGCTAAGGCGCCTTGCTGGGGAGTGCGGGGCTGCTCCTCGTTGGAGGTTCGAGTCCTCCTTCAGGCAGGGGTGCGCGCGTGCGCGCGCGTTTTTGTGTGTGTGTGTGTGTTGGCCATAGCGTAAGGTAGTTTAAGTAGTTTGTATGTCTAGGGACCGATGACCATTGGCCGGCCGCGGTGGCCGAGGGGACTAAGGTGCTCCAGTCACGGTCTGCACGGCCACTACGGTCGGGGGTTCGAATCCCCCCTCGGGCATGAATATTGTGCCGTCCTTAGGATAAGCTAGTTGATAAGTAGTTTGTAAGTTTAGGGACTGATAACCCCGTAGTTAAGTCCCATAAGCGTAACAAACATTTGAACAAACCTGAATGCCTGAAACACTAAAAGAAGGAAAATGAAATGCACGCCGAAGTTGTACCTCAAATACTGTTTAATTTAGGAAGAGAAGAAGAAATCCCGCTTATTTCATCATGCAACGGTGTATTGTTTGCAACGCCGCGCGGAATAGCCGCGTGGTTCAAGGCGTCATTCTACGGACTGAGTGGCCGTTACCGCAGGAGGTTCAGGTCCTCCCTCGGCCATGGGTGTTTGTGTAGTTCTTATTGTAACTTACGTAGTTTGTAAGTCTAGAAACTGATGGCCTTATCAGTTTGGTCCAATACAATATGTTTACAGTTGGCCGCAGTGGCCGAGCGGTCTGCGGCGCGTCAGTCATGGTCTGCACGGCCGCTGCTGTCGGGGGTTTGAATCCTCCCTCGGGCATGGGTGTTTGTGTTGTCCTTAGCGTAAGTTAGTTTACGTTAGTTAAGTAATTAGTGTGTAAGACTAGCGACTGATGACCACGAAGTTTGGTCGCATAAGACCTCACACACATTTGAACATTTGAATAGGTTTACAAATATTTTAACATTTTTATTGCCTTCAAGTCACGGGGATATCGTAACACAGTGAAAATGCTTTCTCGCTCTTTTTGAAGATGAGCAAGTGGCGCCACTAAACGGTGAAAGGGCACACGTCTCGAAAATTCAGTTGAACGAAAGTGAAAGCTGTTGTGGAGAGAAGTCTGTAAGGAAGGAGGTATCGCGGAAACGTGCTGGCTCGTGCGCCTTGTGAGGGGCGTCGGGAAGCCGTGTAAGGCCGCCACTGTCTTACGGAAGTGCTCCTCAACTTAGCAGCCAAGGGCTTCGCCGTAATGCCATTTACGGCTTACGTCACACCATGAGCCTTATGTATCGACAACGTTCTTCGCACGCAACCTTCTCGCCTGGCCCCCTGCTGGGAGAGTTGAGGATGCCATCTATCCGCTACTTCTCAAACTAAAAGCAGCACTCCCCGCAAAGACTTCGCAATTTTCAAGGGATACATTACATTTACTCTTTCACAATGACAGCAGATTTTCTTCCGTAAGAGCAGTAACTGGAGCACCGGGTGTGTGCCTACTGCAACAATGTACACTTGTACAGCCCTCATCACAAGGTTTCTTGAGACGAAAGCAGAATTTCAAAGCCGCATAATGTTCCTCGCATGTTACCTCCATTGCAACGGTAGGCGATATTGAACACGTCTGAACGTGCATGCTTCTCACGGGCGGGAACCGGGAGTCTCATCAATGAAACCACTACAGCATGATTGTTTCACATTACTCCGCGTCCACACATTGGTACCAACGCTGGCGCCACCACTGGCCAATATTTTTGAGACAGCGTCCACACATTGGAGCCAATATTGAGTTGAATTCGTCGAGAGCCAACGAAAACAAATCTGACGCACAAATCGCGGCCAGTGCGTTAACGCTTTTGAGTGTGAATAATTACATTTTGTCATTGTAAATAAAAGTGGGAAAAATACGTAAATGATGATGGGGTGTTGTATCACTTGCTACCGAACATTAATTACGGTACGAAATCATTAATTTTTTAAAATATGCTACAAGTAAATGATACACATTATAAAAACTTAGACCTGCTACTTTAAATGATTGAAAATAAAATAAAAAAGAAAGAGATGTTTTGGACAGAAGCTATTCTTTTGGTATTACCCTTCGATTTCTTGCTAAAGGGGACAATATTAGAAGCCTACACTTCCATTTTTAAATAACCATGTAATTGATATCAATAGTAGCGCTTGAAGTTTGCAAAACGATTTTTAAAACTTGACAGGAAATATTAAGTACTGCACTGTTAATTTTAAAAATTAAATTCAGTAATGGGGTGTGTCGAAAGTCTAAAAAGTTTTTAATTTCACAGTTCGCGCCAAAGTTTTGCCGTGGCATTTCGATTTTTGTGGTTGCTTTCACAAATGAATCACTTTCTGATACAGTTATAATACTTACAATGAGATTTTAAAACGCTAAAATAAACTGCATCGAAGAACGAACGATGAAAGAAACAGTTTCGAGACGAGCAGACGACAAAAATAGAATGCAACGTTGGCGCCAATGTGTGGACGACATACCCACATTGGCCCAACGTCCTTTGATGTTTGGCCGAAATACCTACAAGCAACGGAGCCGTACCAACGTTGGCGCCAACGTTGGTTCCAATGCTGTTTCACCGATCCACACGTTGGACGAACACTGTTGGCGCCAACATTGGCTCCAATGTGTGGACCCGGCCTTAAGCTAACAGAGTAAATTTTAGCGCGGGAAATTACCGTAAAAATTATTATCTTCCCAATTGTGCGATTGGATTCTCGATTTCCTATCAGAAAGGACACAGTTCGTTGTAATTGACGGTAAGTCATCGAGTAAAACAGAAGTGATATCTGGCGTTCCACAAGGAAGCGTTATAGGTCCCCTACTCTTCCTCGTGTTTATAAACGATTTAGGAGACAATCTGAATAGCTCCCTTAGACTGTTCCCGGATGATGCTGCCGTTTATCGGTTAGTGAAGTCAACAGAGGATCAAAAGCAACTGCAAAGCGATTTAGACAAAATTTCTACTTGGTGCGAAAATTGGCAATTGACACTAAATAAAGAAAAGTGTGAAGTAATACACATGACCACTAAAAGAAATCCACTGAACTTCAATTACGCGATAAAACCTTAAGGTCGTAAATTCTAACAAATACCTAGGAGTTACAATTACGAACAACTTTGACTGTAGAGAACACATAAAAAATATTGTGGGGAAAGCGAATCAAAGGTTACGTTTCATTGTCAGAACGCTTTGAAGATGCACCAGCTCCACCAAAGAGACTGCCTACATCACACTTGTGCGTCCTCTCCTGGAGTACTGTTGTCCCTTGTGGGACCCTCACCAGGTGGGACTGACGGGGGATATTGAGAAGGTTCAGAGAAGGGCAGCTCGTTTAGTTTTATCACGTTACGGGGGGGAAAGCGTCACGGAAATGTTGCATGAATTGGGGTGGAAATCATTAAAAGAAAGACGTTATTCATTTCGGCGTGATCTGTTTGCGAAGTTTCAATCACCGGCTTTTACTTATGATTATGAAAATATTTTGCTAGCACCCACCTACTTAGGGAGACATGACCATCCCAATAAAATAAGAGAAATCAGATCGAAAACGGAACGATTTAGGTGTTCTTTCTTCCCGCGCGCTATTAGAGAATGGAACGGTAGAGAAAAGTTATGAAAGTGGTTAATGATCCCTCTGCCAGGCACTTAAATGTGATTTGCAGAGTATTTATGTAGATGTAGATGTAGATATTGAACCGCCCTCGCATCACTTGTACCATTGTCTCCTCTAAATCCTGACTGTTTCTTCCGATCCATCTATCCAAATTGTCATACAGCCTTTTATTGAGCATTCTCAGCAATGCTTTAGCTGTATACGAAATTATACTAATAGTCCTAGGCTCTTCACATTTTTTGATATTTCTTTTTTTTTTCAATTGCATTCATTATCGTTGCAACAAAGCCATCAGGCCATTCCCCTTCGTCATAAATCTTATTACACAGGTAGATTATTTCCTTTCTTCCCCAGTTTCCCAAACTCTTAAACAATTCCGCTGGTAGGTTATCGTTTCCAAATGCCTGATTTATCATCTCATTCAGTGCCTTTCTACTTCTTCTAAAACACTCTAACCTTTTCCATCTTGACTCACATTCCTCCTCTTCGACACTAATTTGACATGTTGTTTGACCCATCTTATAGAGACATTCTATACATTCTTGCCATCCGCTCGAAACCTCATGTGGTTCTTCAACTAATGTGCAATCCTCTCTTTCTATTTCCACGTTAGTCTTCCTCTTTTTGCTTTCAAAAACTAACTCAGTAGCCAATTATATTATCTTTTTCCTCCTCCTCCATTCTTCACATTTCTATTTCATCCACCTTTCTATTGCTTTTTCGGTTTCTCTCCTTAAATCGATATTGAGTTTACTTTACCTCTGCTTGCCTTCTTCATTTTCCACATTTTTCCACTTTATCTATTCATCCATCTTTCTCAACATGTTTTCTGTTATCCATTCTTTCCTAATAGTTTTAGACACTTGTTCCTAGTACTTCTTTGGCAGATTCCATAAGTCCTATCTTCATTTTTATCCACTTTGCATTTACAAATTCTTCAACTGTACCTGTTTCCCACTTTTCACACTACGAAATTGTGGTCGGAATTTATGTCTGCTCCTGGGTAAGCATTCTTTAGACAGTTCCTAAACCTTTACTGTATTAGGATGTAGCCCATTTTTTCTATTCACATTAGATACCCATGTATAATGTCTTCTTTTGTGATTTTCAAATAATGCGTTACTCACCACTAGGGTATTTTCTTTGCAGAAGTTAATTAGACGTTAGTCTCATTTCTTATCTCTAATCAAGATCTCCCTACTGTATCTTCGTCGCTTCCTTCACCAAGTACTGTGTTCCAGTCCCCCATAATGACAATGCAGGCATTTCTATTTTCTTTCTCAATAAATTCTTGAATCTTCTTATAATATTCTTCTATCTCCTCATCTCTGTGCTGGCTGGTTGTCATATACATCTGTATTAATATCACACTTTTCTCCCTACCTTGCAGTCGTATCATCATCAATCTTCCATCAATACAACTAACATTTTACCTTATATTTCAGTTTCTATCCTTTAAGTATTCCAACTCCTTTTTCACCGTTCTTGATTTCTCCTGAGTAGAATAGCTCATATTCTTCACTTTATACTTCCCCGTTCCCGCCCCATCTCTTTTCACACATTGCAAATACATCTGATCTAGTCATTTTTATCTCCAGCTTACAATGTTTCAACCACGCTGTTAACAAAATATGTACTCACACACAAAACTAAGCACACGCTACTGGATCATTTCGTGCAAGCCGTGTAAAAGTCATATATACAAGTATTATATCACAGGTATCAGCTTACATTAGAAGAAATTCTTATGATTTAGGTGAAACTGAACTCTCTAAAGACCACAATTCAGTGTAGTTACAGAGTACGTACTGTCACTTGGACTTCTTTAACACTACGGCTGCGTAGCGCAGCAATAAAATATTTGCTACCCAATCGGAAGATTGCGGGTTCGAATTTCCGCCGTGTGCGATTATTTTAACTTCTAAATCAAAATTACTAACAGGATAAGGTGGTAAAATTTCGATCATTTTGGACAAATGTTATTCTACCCCGAAATATATTGAGAAAAGAAATAATTTTAACTATGGCACTTGTTCTTTGTTGTTTAATGAATATGTAAAACAAATATTAGACAATTACAAATTATGGTATAAACACAAAAAAGGTTACAGAATTCATTAAAATCGATCGAAAATATACCACACTAGGAACAACTGTGATCACTTCCTGGTACTATTTTGATTACGGGCATCTTACACATAAAAAGCACTTGTTCCGTCAGGCATTTTTGGCAGCGAATCCAGTCACCCTTACAAGAAAATTTATAAGAGCGCGTTAGACTAAGTAGCTTAACAGGGAAAAATGTATATCTCCTTAGCACAAAGTGATGAATTCTTGGAAAAGACAGGAGGAGCTGTAGGAACCTGCTACTCTACAACGCCACACAACGAGAATGACAAATGGCGCGAAAACTTATGTTGATCGAAATTGTACCTATATCGAATTTTTACCTCCTTACCCTATTGTATTTTTTATTAAATTAAATTTTTTCATTGAATTTTTTCTAATACTTGTGACATATTTTTCATAATATCATTGACTCTTTTATTCGCCCTTATTTTTCATCCTACGATTTTTTTTAATTGGAGTCTACTTCCGTCGTTAATAACCTGTAGTTAAGTGTCAAACAAGACTGCAGACTGGCTTGTAACACAGACGGTCGTCTAACTACTAGTCAGTCTGAGTTTTTTTGTAGGTAACGAATGATAGCGAGAAATAACAGTTTGCTTTTAACGCTGTTTCTGAAGTTTTCTTGCGAGTTTTCTTGCAGAAGTATGTTTTAATCGCCGTGAATGAAGAAATCTGTTGGAGATGGTTCTACATTTACATCTACATGGTATACTCTGCAAACTACATTTAAGTGCCTGGCAGAAGGTTCATCGAACCATCTTTATACTATTTATCTCCCATTCAATTCCCGCATAGCGCGCGGGAAGAAAGAACACCTGAATTTCTCCGTTCGAGATCTGATTTCTCGTATTTTATTCTGATGATCATTTCTACCTACGTAAGTGGGAGTCAACAACATATTTTCGCATTCGGAGGAGAATATTGGCGACTGGAGTTTCATAAGTAGCCCACGCCGCAGCGATAAGCGCCGTTGTTGTAATGATTTCCATCCCAGATCCTGTATCATTTCCGTAACGCTGTCTCCCGTATATCGTGACAATACGAAAGGAGCTGCCCTTCTTTGGATTCTTTTGATTTACTCCGTCAAACCCAGCTGATAAGGATCCCACATTTGGCAGCAATACTCCATAAAAGGACGGACAAGCGTAGTGTATGCAGTTTCTTTTGTAGTTCAGTTGCATCTTTTAAGGGTTCTGCGAATAAAACGCAGTCTCTGGTTCGCCTTTCCCACGATATTATCTACGTGTTCTTTCCAGTTTATGTCTGATGTAATAGTAATTCCTAGGTATTTTGTGGAGTTTATGGCATTCATTTTTGATTGATTTATCTTGTAAACAAAGTTTAACGGATTTCTTTTCTTACTCATGTGGGCGATTTCACACTTCTCGTTATTTAGAGTCAATTGCCAATTTTTACACCATAGTACCGGCCTCGGTGGCCGAGGGAACTGAGGCGCTCCAGTCACGGTCTGCATGGCCATTACGCTCGGGGGTTTGAATCCCCCCTCGGGTATGGATATTTGTGCCGTCCTTAGGATTAGCTAGTTCATAAGTACTTTGTAAGTTTAGGGACTGATGACCCCGTAGTTAAGTTCCATAAGCTATAAAAACATTTTAACATTTCCATAGCTATATTTAGATCGTTCTGAAGTTGGTTTAGATCTTCAGATGATTTTACTAGACGATAAATGACGGCGTCATCTGCAAACAACCAAAGAGAGCTGCTTAGATTTTCTCCTAAATCGTTTATGTAAATAAGGAACAGCAAAGGACCAGTGACACTACCCTGTGGAACGCCCGATATCACCTCTGTTTTAGTCGATGCCTTACCATCGATTACTAAAAACTGTGTCCTCTCTGACAGGCAATTCCCTATTCAATCGTAAACTTGGGGCGATATGCCATAAACACGCAGTTTGATTAAAAGCCGTTTCGTAGGCACGTTGTCAAAAGACTTCTGGAAATCAAGAAATACGGAATCAATTTGAGAACCCTTGTCGATAGCACTCATCACCGTCGTTTCGTCAGATACATAGTAACGTCACTTGAGGTTAGGTTACAGCGTAGGATTCAACTGAGGACTACAAAACAAGTCTTCTGCTACAGTTCACTAATTGATCACTTAAAATTAGCTGTCGACAAAGATTTTCGCATTGCCGCCATTAACACTTGGCCGCTTCTTTGAACACTGCTTCGCAGGGCCGGCGCAAGGCAGGTGCGAAACAGCGAGCACAGAATTCTGTGCTCGCTAGTGCGAAAACGTGCGGCCGGACAGGGCGGCACATAGGCGGGGCAGCGCAGTTGCAGCTGAGCAGCGGAGGCGTGCGCATCGTCGGTGCAGCGCGCTCTGTTCCAGTTGCCGGAGAGCTGTGAGGAAGTCCGTGCTGTGGCGGGAACGAAGCAAATTGTCGTTGCGTTGTTTTAACAACGCTGCAAAATTGTCGTGTCCTCCCGCACCACAGCATGGTGAAGAAATCGGCGCAGCAGAAGAAACCTGCAGCGAAGGGGCCGTCGGTCACGCAACTCATCGAGGCTGCAGATCACGGTAAGAAGACCGAAGAAGATTGTACGCCTCCCCCGCCCTTGTACATCTCGTGCAGTGGCGCATGGGTCGAGGTGTACGATATTATAGTCGGCTGCTGCAAGAAAGAGGTCGGCATCGAGCTGGTCAACTCGAACGCGACCATTTCGCTACAAGCAGCAACGAAGTCGGACCACAGGGCACTGAAGAGCGCTGTGGCCGCCTTCATCGTCGACGCTCCTCCCTTGAAGACGACGTCTGAAGGGAAGCGCGCGAAGGACACCAGGGCGCTCCTGAAGGGCCTGCCATGGTGCTGCGACGAGGCGGCAGTCCGAGAAGGGCTGCGGCGAGCAGGGTTCGGTGGTGTAACTGCTAAGTTGCACAACCGGACCAACAGGTCGAGGCCGCCGCTCTACGTTGTCGCCGTGCAAACGGTCGATGATGGGGGCGACGTCTTCGCCCTGCGGAAGCTCTTGGGCTTCCCAGTGACGGTGGAAGCTCTCCCCGCCGACATGGACCCTCTCCCTCAGTGCTTCAGATGCCAGGGGGTAGGCCATGTGGCCAAATACTGCCGCAACGCAGCGCGGTGCGTCAAATGCTCTGGCGAGCATGACACACGAGACTGCGTGCGCGGCAGGGAAGAGACGCCGACTTGCGCCCGTTGTGGCGGTCCTCACGTTGCCAACTGGCGAGGCTGCCCGGCTTTTTCAAGCCGGAACCAACCCGGAGGCGGCGCGGCGGCCGCTGCGGCGGCGCCGCATGGTCGGCGGAAACGGCGGCGACGACGACGACGAGGGGACGGCGCGGCAGCCGCGCCCCCTGACCGCGACCGACCGGAAAACACCGCCAACGGCGGCGCGGACCGGCCGAGAGCGGAAAGGGGGCCGGCGCCATCCGCCCCAAAGAAGACGACGCGGCCCGGGGACGACCTGCGCGTTGCCGCGGAAGAGGCAACGGCGGCATTCAAAGCCGCCATGGCAGCAGAGAGGGTGGCCTTCCAGGCCCAACTTGCTGCGGAGAGGGACGAGGTCTGCCGACAAATTCGGCAGCTGCACGCCGAACTGGCGCGCGACCTCTACGACGACGACGCTGATGACGACGCGGAGGACGCCACAGAGCCCGCCCCTGCGGCGCACAGCTCTGCGGCGACCACTGCTACGACGACCGGCGCTCCTGTGGTTGTTCAATCACAGTCGACAGCTGCCCAGATGACGCCTGCCCAGATACGGGCGGTCAGAGAATTTGAGGCCACTCTGAAGGCCAAACTGGAGGGGCAATCATTGGAGGAGTCGCTGAAGAAGTCATGCGCCACCCAGTGAAGTTGCGGCCCAGATGACCGGCGACAGGAACCTCTCCGCGCAGTCATTTGCGCGCAGAGGTATCGCGACGAGTGGACGCCACCGCCGGAGAGAGGACGCAGAAACATCGCGGCTCGCTGCCGCACTTGGCCAGCCGGTCGAGAGTAGCAGCGCAGCCCAACGCAGCAGGTTCTGCTGCAGCACCAACGGATTGATGTCTTTATGACGACCTTAGCACTGACACGGTAATCGATGCACGATACCCGCTACTAACTTAACCTACCCTTGCATGAACTATCGCAGCTAGCAAGGAATCCGCTACTGCCCTTACTACCCGCACCTGACTGTCGCAGAGGTTTTTTTCCCTTGGCGCTTGCCTTGGCACTTTTTTCCCTCTGCCCTTAAAACCGCTCTTCTTTCGAAGTTTTCGACCAATACTATCTCCCGATATGGACCGTATTAATGGGTAATCTATCCACACGTACGGAACACATCACAGTACCCGCTCCTGTGACGCCTACATTAACTTACTAACACATGCAGAGGTGACAGTAGAACTCTTGAGTTGGTCACCATGCTAGTGCGAGCGTGGAGGGGCTCCACTCTTTCGGGGCAGCGCCAGACGATAACAGGTCTGCCGCCCCTGTTGGACAAGGCGAAGCAGGAAAGGGGAGGGGAATTTTGTGACAACCCATTTCTCCAGGGGCATCTTAAGCCATGCAGGGGCCCCTGGGCACTCAGCGGGTACATTTATTCAGTGACTTAATTGGTTAAAATGTTGCAAACTAAATACTAATGATTAGTTACACAAATTAGTATTTCATTAAAATTAATGATTTCTTTAAAGATTTGCAGAAAACAAAATATACAATTTTTGGAGGATGTCCCTTTCTATGCAGATTACTGGCACACAGATTACGGGACCCTACAACAAAACAGTACGAACGAACTCATCAGAATGATGTACATTTGTTTAGTGAATTTTTTGTTTATTATGGTTAGAAATACACAAATAAAATACCAGAGATTACTGTTTTGGAATTTGACTTACGTTGTGTTAAAGGTTTCTTTCGGGATTTCTGAAATGCAAAATCTTCTATCATATCATCAAAGTCCAACTGTTGAAGAACGTCACTTTCTATGTACATGATTGACAAATTAATAAGTCGTTCCTGTAACATAGTCCTTCGTAATTCATTTTTGATTCTCTTTAACTGGGAAAATGAACGCTCTCAGCTGCAATTGGTTACCATTTGACAAAGAAACAGACTGCCACAAGGTCTGCTACAACAGTGTCGCCATGTGTTCTGCAACTAAGTCCCGCAATAATAACTACGATTTTGCATGCAGACAGCAACTAAATCACTTGGCACACCATATAATATGACACGTTTCGAGACAATTACTGGGTCTTAAAAAAAGCGACAAAAATTCACTTAAAAAAGTCATTGCTTAGGAGAAAGAAACTAATTTCTCGGGACCCCCATCAGACTGGGGGCCCTGGGCCTGTGCCCCTTGTGTCCCTATGGTAGAGACGGTAGTGCATTTCTCTGTTTTAAGAGTAGGCATTGTGATGTTTATATCGTCGCTGATTATAAATTCATGTACAACCAATCTGGAATACTGCTTGAAGTGACTAGCTCAAGCAACACCAATGTTTCCACCCCTCTTCTCATCCCCCCTCCCACTTTCAACATTCACATCCTCCTTTCCTCACCTCACTGTGCATAATCTCCTACCCCTCTCTATATTTCTGACTGTATATTCAGTAAAGTATAGTGTTAAAATTCGAACTAGATCGATCAAGAACGTTCTAGATTTGTGGTAACTACTCCTCCCTTAGATACAGGGTGTTCGGCAATTCCTGTTACAGACTTTGAGCATTTCTATAGGAGAATGAATACATAATAATTTGCCCGGGAATGTCATCTATTGACGCTAGGGGCAATTCGTTAATGTTTGACACTGTGAAGCAAATTTATACTACTGCAAGCTCTTTGCTTTCCGTATTTTAAAAGGACGTAATATGCACGAAAACAAGAACAAAACGTCTAGTAACAATGGGCTCTAAAATGTATACCTTAGTGCTTTGAGCACGTCTTCTGTTTACACGTCTTTTCTACTGGACAAGTGTTCATAGCTCTTAAGCTATTCTTTGTAGAGTCCTTGTTTAGTAGATTCTTTTTTCTTTTTTTGTTTCACGTTACGTCCTCCGAAACTATGGAAAGCAAAGAGTAAACGGGGTTAGTATCACAGAGGAAAAAATGAAGGAGAGCTCTTGAGCTCATAGGATCACTGCAGGACATTTCCAGACGATGGGTCGTTATCAAAATATGTACACACTTTGCTGTTAATTCCATAAATTATCTGGGAGTAGGCATTAGGAGTTATTTAAAATGGAACGACCATATAAAATCAATCGTCGGTAAATCAGATTCCAGACTTACATTCATTGGAAGAATCCTAAGTAAATGCAGTCCAAAAACAAAGAAAGTAGGTTGCAGTACACTTGTTCGCCCACAGCTTGAATATTGCTCACCGGTGTGGGATCCGTACCAGGTGAGGTCGATAGAGACAGTAGAGAGTATCCAACGCAGAACAGCGCGTTTCGTTACAGGATCATTTGGTAATCGTGAAAGCGTTACGGAGATGATCGATAAACTTCAGTGGAAGACTCCACAGGAGACGCTCTGTCGCTCGGTATGGGCTTTTGTCGAAGTTTCGAGAACATGCCTTTACCGAGGAGTCTAGCAGTATATTGCTCCCTACTACGTATATCTCGCGAAGAGATCGTGATGATAAAATCAGAGAGATTAGAGCCCACACAGAGGCATACCGACAATTTTTCTTTCCGCGAACAATACGTGACTGGAATAGGAGGGAGAACAGATAGCGGTACTCAAGGTACCCTCCGCCACACACCATCGAGTGACTTGTGGAGTATGGATGTAGATGGACATGTCGACTCATCTAAATTTGTAATAGGAATTTCCGAAAATCCTTTATATTTCAAAAACATACAGCCCATCTCCTCCCGAATGCTCAACAGTTTGTGGTGTAAAAATTTGTAATAAATAGGTAAATAACTTTTGGAGATTTTTGGTAAAAATTTTACCCTTTATATATTAGACCTACAGACAAATAGAGAGAACCAAAAGACCTTTAAGAACAGATCCAGAGTACCTACAACTGAACAAGAAAGAAAAAATAGAAGAAATTACGAAAATCAACAGCAACAACTGGACAGAACTGTCAGAAAAATGAGAGAACTGATAAAATTGGGGCAGCCACCGAGGAAAAGGAAACACCGATGGTGGAACATGACATGTGACGGAGCCATAGAAGACAGAATAGAAGCCTGGAAAATATTTAACACCCGTAGAACACAAAAAAATGGGAAAAATTCAACAGGGTACAGAAAAATACTTCAAACATAATTCGTAGAGAAAAAAGAGGTTACGAAAACAGCAGGTTGAAGGAGGTAGAAGAGGACTTCATTAGAAACAACGGACGAAATTTTCACAGAATATTCCGAGAAAATATGACAGGATATAAGCCACCAAGTTTATGCTTCAAAAGACAAGATGGAACACGGAGACAAATCCGAAGAAAAACTGTGAATATTAGCTCGATACTTTGACACATTACTCAACTGCGATAAACCAAAATAGAGATTACAGTTTACAAAAGCAGAACCCAACCGAGACTCCGAACTCCGAACACATGAAGAAATACTGAAAATAATAAAATGGTTGAAAAATAACAGAGAATCAGGAGAAGATGGAGTGATTGCAGAAATCTGGAAATTAGACCATGAAAACATTACGCCCAAAATATACAGAATAATCAAAAACATCTGGGAAACATAAAAGGTGCAAGAAGAATGGAAGTCAGTCCTAATATACCCCCTCCACAAGAAAGCAGACAAAACAGACCCTAATAACTATAGAGGAATTTCGTTACTGCCTGTGACAGACAAAATCGCAGAGTATCAAGCCGGGATCAGGAAGAGAAGATCGTGCAGTGAGCAGATCTGGTGTCTGAGAACAATATTAACAAAGAGAAAGTCCAGAAACACCACAGTAACATTTGTTGATTTCAATAAGGCCTACGATTCCATAGACAGAGAAACACTTTTCAGTACATTGGAGGAAATGAAGGTAGACAACAAGACCAGAAAACTAATCCAGAAAACTTTAACAAATACAAAATCTAAGGTAAAGTTCATGGGGGAGATCTCAGAACCATTCGACATCAAGACTGGTTTGAGACAGGGAGATGGCCTGTCACCCATTTTATTTAAGTTTTAGAGAAAATAATCAGGACATGGGACAAAGGAGTCAATGGGATAAAGATGGGAAGACACAAAAATAGAACCATCAACATAAAATGTCTGGCTTTTGCCAATGATATAGCCATCATAACGAATAACAGAAAAGAAGCCAAAGAAGCCCTAGAGACACTACAAGAAATCGCAGCCAGAACAGGACTACAAATTTCGAATGAAAAAAAACCATACATGGACACGAAATCCATACACAGAAATCCATTGGTAACAAAGTATGGAGAGACAGCACAAGTAGAATGTTTCAAATAACTGAAAACAGGACTAAATTCGACAGCCAATGAAGAAAGAACTGCAAAGCTTCAAAAAGATTACATAGAACCATTACAATACAATACGTATCTCAGTTAATGCCAAATTAAGACATTACAAAACAGTAGTCTTACCAGAAGCCTTGTATGCCGCAGAAACGACAGTAATCAGGGGAAGAACGAAAATCGAGGAAATGGAAAAGCAAGAGAGGAAAATTCTAAGGAACGTATTTTATTCAGATCTGTGTCTTCCAAGTGCATCCCAGACATGCTCAATCGGGTTTAAGTCCGTTGAACAAGCTGGTTGTTCCATTCGTTCAATTCCCTCATCTTCAAGCATGTTGTCCATCAGTGCAGAAGGAACCCATCACCTATAGCATCGGCTTAGGTCACAACGAAAGGTCGAAGGATCTTGTCTCTATACTTCTGAGCAGTCAAATCGCAATTCTGAACGACACAGAGGTCCGTACGTCCGCCAATACTGACTCCTGCCCACACCATTCGTCCACCACCATGATATGGTGATGTTTCTTGCACATAAGCAGGATTGTTCCATGATCTCTCCAGATGAGGAAACGACAATGATTCCACTCCAAAGCTGGCCTTACAATTGTCATATGTAACACCATCTATAATTATAGTGCAGAATTATTAACAAGGCACTTATATATTTATTTATTTATCAATTACTAGTTTGTTTGTAACAGTAGGTATTTAATCCTTGTTTTATCCTTCACACATTGTATATTCTTGTATTACTGTTTAGTTTTCAAGTTGATAACTGTAATGACACAATGCCAAAGAAGTGTTATACTATGCATGTCGATCTGAGTGTAGTCATTTGTCATCTCTTCCCATACTGTATCTAAACATTGTAACCTCTTTGATACAGCAGTAAATACTCTGATGATGGCCTAATAAGCCGAAAACCGGTTAAGTAAACAAAAATAAACTTGTAGAACACACACAAAATTGTGTTTTTTAATTTATTTGATTATGTTCTACCAAGAAGCGACGGAAGAATCAGTCAAAATGACAATTGTTCGGCTAAATACAAAATCTTGACTCATATTCACAGAGCCTGGCGCCATTCACGACTCCAAGCCTGATGTTCCTCTGCCCAGTTTCTGCGGGAGAAAAGGTGTCGTGTTTTTTTTTCCTCTCTATTTATTTGGCCTTCCGAGCATATCCTCGATTTAGCCATCCATAGTGTCGTGGTTTTAATGGGGGACACGCCATAGGCCTTCGTGCGTAGAGGCCACATTCCCGAAGGCGATTTCGGACTGTTTGTTTGATTTTGCGCGTCTTGTTGCTGTCTGGAGGGTGCGTTGCAGTTGAACTGCATTCAGTATCTTGTGCCGACTGACTGTGTTAACTGTAAAGTCTTGCAGTTGTTACCCGTAGACGACCATGGTTTTGGCTCGTTTTAACTGATCACGTTGTCTGAAATCGCTTTCAGGCCCTGGAAATTACACTTTGGGACACTCCAACAGCTGCACCCACATCCCTCTGTGTTTATCCTGCTTTCAATTTTCCTATGGCCATAGCTTCGGTCAGTAAAGTTGTTGTTGCATGGCACAACCTGCTCACTACACTATCTGAACCCAACTGCTTGTGTAATTCGTTTGGTAAACACAACACCAAACTCATTTGCAGCAACTTGTTATTTCCCAGACATTAAAGATAAAGGTGAAGCAATGAATTAGACTTTGTGATGCGGCTGGGAAGCGAACCCGGACCTCCATGTTTACTAGGCAGACGTCTTAGCGCTAGACGGCCACATCATTAGCGATTAAGGCGCCACGTCACAAACTTTAATTCAGCTTCTGTGTTCCCGGCCGCATCATAAAGTTTAATTCATTGCTTCACCTTTATCTTTAAAGTCTTTGACATGTTCGAGACGTAAAGCCGTCTCTGGGTTTATGAATTTCTGTTTACATTTGTTATTTCCATTGTCGTAATGTTGTTGTCTCCAGTCCGTAGAACTGACAGAAAGATGACAAACCATTTCAGTTCATTCTGGCGAACACAATAGCTACTTCATAACCTAGATATCTCAATTGATCCTTTAATTGTTTCGACCAGGGTATATCATTACTTAGAATACTGCAGTAGTCATGAAAGTAATTAACTACCGAAAGCTGTAAAACTAATGTTTTACAAAGAGTCGCTGTTGCGTTGAAGAGGTGTAGCACAAGGACGCGACACGCCGTAACCGCGCTCACAAAGAATGGCCTTGGCCTCTCGGGAAGGCACGTAGGCCTAGGGCAGCGAAGTAGCATGTGCTGCCAAGCGGGCGCCGGTGGTACCTCAAGACAGACTGCGGCGGAACCCACGAAGGTCGCTAAGAACGTAACGCACGCTCCTGTAAAGCGATATAACTACAGATGGAACTTTCCGAAGTTTTTCTACATCATATCCGTGACGGAAGTTCGACCTGTACTGCTGAGTGATAGAGAACAGATACTGATGTATTTGAGATGTAGTCATGATCGACACTATCATTAACTGCTCTTTCATTCTCAATGATTAAAGTTATGCGTACTGGTGCTACATGTTTACTGTTGTAATAGTATTATGAAACTGAACGCTGACAAATCTGCTTAATCTATATCTATAAATATGAATGTCTGTTCGGTGTACGTTTATCACGTCGGAACCACAAGACATAAAGGGCTAAAAATTTGTACAGTTACTAATGTCTACACGGGGAAGGCTTTAGGCACGGTTTTATGGCGATCGGATAGCTATATAAATGTGAATGTCTTGTTTGGTGTACGCTTATCACGTCCGAAAGACAAGACGCAGAGACTTAAATATTTGTACAGTTACTAATTTATACCTCAGGAAGGTTTTAGGCACGGTTTTATAGCGATCTGATAGTTATTTAGTAATTTCAAGAATATAACGCGAAATGAGAAACTATAATTACTCTTTGAAAATTATATTTACTCTTTGAAAATGGTTTTATTGGTTGCATTGTTGCTTGAGGATTGATAATGATAAAAGCGTGGAGTATATTGGGATGGAAAGTTATTGGTATATATAAAATTCTACGTGTGTGTGTCTGTGTTAATACTTCGCTCTGCAGCGAAAACTACAGAACGCAAACGAATGGTCTGTGTGTAATTGTTGTCCAGTCTCCCGTTGTACACCATAGCAGTTCCATGCCGATAAGGGATGGAAGATACGGTGGTTGAAAGTCGTCAATTATAAAAAAAATTCGGACTGAAGGCCAGCGATGACGTTTGCGACTCTATAGCAAGGAGGTTACAAACAGCGAAACGTGATGCCACAGACCATATCTTTCGTCTATGCGTGCTACAATGTCTTCAGCTCTTTCTCTGTAAGGGTAAGTATACGAATAAGGAAATATAAGAATAAATAAATAAAGCGTTAAAAAAGAAATTTCTTTTAATACATCTACATCTACGTACATTCTCCGCAATTCACCGCACGGTGCATGGCGGAGGGTACACTGTACCACTACTAGGCATTTCCTTTCCTATTCCACTCCCAAATTGAACGAGGGAAAAAAGAATGCCTATATGCCTCCGTACGAGTCCTAATTTCTCTTATCTTGTCTTTGTGATCACTATGCGAAATGTAAGTAGGCAGCAGCAAGATCGTACTACACTCAGCTTCAAATTCCGGCCCTCTAAATTTACTTAACAGAAATTCACGAAAAGAACGTCGTCTTTCTTCCAGCGATCCCCAATTGAGTTGCCGGAGCATTTCCGTGACACTCGTGCATTGGTCGAACCTACCGGTAACAAATCTAGCTGCTCGCCTCTGAACCGCCTCTATGTCTTCCTTCAAACCGATCTGCTGCGGGTCCCAAATACTTGAGGAATACTCAAGACGTGGTCGTACAAGCGTTTTATACGCGGTCTCCTTTACAGGTGAAGTACATCTTCCCAAAATTATCCCAATAAAACGAAGTCGGCTGTCCGCCTTACTCACAACTCTCCTTACATGTTTGTTCCATTTCATATCGCTCTGCAATGTTACGCCTAGATAGTTGAACGACGCGACAACATCAAGAAGCTCACTACTAATGCTGTATTTGAGTATTATGGGATTGTTTTTCCTACTCATGCGCATCATCTTACATTTTTCTACATTGAGAGCTAGCTGCCATTCTTCGCACCTGTATGCTATTACAGTCAGTTAAAGTCGACACCCTCCCATACCCCACAGTATCATCAGCAAACAGCCGCAAATTACAACTTACTCTGTCCATCAGATCATTTATATAGATAGAAAATAATAGCGGTCCTATCACACTCCCCTGGGGCACGCCTGACGATACACTCGTCTCTGATGAACACTCGCCGTCGAGAACAACGTACTGCGTTCTATTACTTAGGAAGTCTTCCAGCCAGTCACAAATCTGTGAACCTATTCCATAAGCTCGTATCTTTGTTAGCAGTCTGCATTGTGGCACCGCATCGAACGCCTTTTTGAAGTCGAGAAAAACACAATCCGCCTGTTGCCCTTTATCCATGGCTCGCAAGATGTCATGAGTTTCACATGAACTAGGTTTCCTAAACCCGTGCTGATTCATAGACAGAAGCTTTTCCGTCTCACGGAAATTTACTATATTCGAACAGAGAATGTGCTCCAAAATTCTACATGAAACTGATGTCAACGATATTGGCCTGTAAATATGTAGATTAGTTCTCTTTCCTTTCTTATAAACGGGAGTCACCTGAGCTTTTTTCCAATCACTAGGAACTTTGCGCTGAATTAAATATTCGCGATAAATGCAAGCTAAGTAGGGGGCCAATGCCGCAGAATACTCTTTGTAAAACCCAACTGGTATTCCATCCGGACCAGAAGACTTTTTCGTATTTAGCTCTCTCAGCTGCTTCTCTACACCGGAAATACCTATTACTATGTCCTCCATTTCGGAATTAGTACGTTGATAAAATGATGGTACATTTGTGCGGTCCTCCTGCGTGAAAGATTTTTTAAAGGTTAAATTTAGAACTTCAGCTTTCCGTTTGCTTTCTTCTATTACTGCCCCGGAATGATCAACTAGTGACTGGACAGTGGGCTTTGACCCGCTTATCGATTTTACATAGGACCAGAATTTTTTCGGGTTCTCGGAAAGATCTTTTGCTAAGGAATGGCTGTGATAATTATTGTATGCTTCACGCATCGATCTTTTTATAGACGCACGAATCTCTACTAACTTTTGCCTGTCATCATTTGCGTGTTCTTTTTTGAATCGAGAGTGCAACAACCTTTGCTTTCTCAGCAGCTTTGTAACATTATTATTAAATATTATTATTATTAAGTACGGTGGATCTTTTCCATCCTTAATCGTCTTCACAGCAACATATTTCTCTAACCCTTTATTTACAATGCACTTAAATTTAGTCCACAATTCCTCTACATCCATAGTCTCGGAACTAAACGATGCCCATTCATTTTCTAAGTGAGATTCTAAAATTTGCTTATCGGCTCTTCCCAACAAAAACACGCTCCTAGTCTTCTTGATTGATTTATGAACTTGGTCACCATCGACGCTATGACGATATCATGATCACTAATTCCTGTCTCTACACATACATCGTTAATAAGGTCAGGCCCGTTCGTGGCTATAAGGTCTAAAATATTTCCATTGCGCGTTGGTTGCCGGTTTAACTACTCAAGACAGTTTTCGAGAATGTGTCAAAAAGTAGCTCGCAAGACAGCTTGTCTGTACCGCCTGAAATGTAACTAGAGAGGTCCCAATCTATACTCTTAAGGTTGAAGTCTCCCCGGACTAATATTACATGGCCCGGATACCTATGCACAACCTGATGTAAACTTTCTTTGAATGACTCTGAAACTGCTACAGCTGCACTGGGGGGTCGGTAGAAACACCCAACTATTAACTTTACTTCTTTTAGACCTGTTATACGTATCACAGTTACTTTCAACCTCGATCTCAGTAGAAACAATATCTTTGTCCACAGCAATGAAGACTCCTCCTCCAGTTGTGTCCGATCTATCTTTCCGACACACATTCCACGCCTCACTAAATATTTCTGAATTCGCCACATTATGATTTAGCCAGCTTTCGGTGCCATCTGAGCATAATAATTTCCATGCAGTGGGGCAAATTCGGGAACTTTGTTTCTAATAGTCACAAGCCATCGAAAACCATCCCAGTGAACAGCAAATTTCGCAGGCTGTCAATACGTATCAAGTAAGCGCTAAATAGAGACTAGTTTTGATTAAATAATAAGTACACACAATACTATACCTTTCCTTGACTAAATGTAATTAGAGAGTGAACGACTGGAGATACGAATCCTTTACAATGCTGGAAACTGCGACAACATTATCAACGAAACAAGAACTATTTAGGCCTATTATAAGAGTAAGATATTTTGGTGGCGCGAAAAAATCTGTAAATAGTAGTCCAAAAATATATTTTAATGGAGATACTAGCGAAGACAGTGAACATCGTAAAAAGAGATGGAGACTTATTTCTTCAAAATAAGAAAAAGTTTTATATTCGCCCACACACGTTTCCAGTGGAATAATGTTAATTTAAATAAAAACATGTAAGTCAACTTGCTGGAAGAGTCTTACCTACAGCGGGACATTTTGAGAAATGACCCATAGCAAACCTACACTCGAGGTAATCGACAGCTGGTTTTGTAGATCAATCAGCGACAGTACGGTACGGTTGCTCGGTGGTTTCCCGCAGTCGTCTAATCATGAACCGAACTGAAGGCCAACTTTTATTTAGAAACGCAACTAAATTTACCTAGTTCTCATGTTCATGACAACCACGAATGATATTCGTGACGTCAGTAAGTAAATCCAGTCAACGACAAATATTAGAACAGCTGCAAAATCGTCCATGTGTTGCAATCACGACCAGTCTATATAGACAACTGATCAATATAAAACAACAGATCACATGTGGATTTTGCTGCTGTTTTATATACATTTATACTGATCTGTTGTCTATATAGACTGATCGTGATTGCAATACAAGGACTAATTCGAGTTTTCTTGTGATGTTTTTATATTCCGTTTTGCTGTACACGTTCTGTTTTCTTTCTAACCTGTTAAAACATGAAATAAATCGCAATTTGCGGTCAGTTATGGCTTCACTGTACTAAGTTTAGAGGGAATACCAAAGTGCGACGAATGAAAATTTGTTCCCGGCCGGGATTCGAAACCGAGATCTACTGCTTACTAGGCAAACACGCTGACCACTCCACCACCGATGACACACTGATCAGCCCTACTCCAGAGAACTCTTCTCTGCACGTCTCCCGCCACACCCAAATCTCCATCCCGGCCGGGCACAAATTTTCATTCGTCGCACTTTGGTGTTCCATCTAAACCTAGTGAAGCCAAAACTGATCGAAATTGCGATTTATTTCATTCATTGAACGCTGTAACGTCGTCAAAAATACATAACTGTTACAACATGTTTTATTTTTTTACCTTCCGTTATCTGAGGTTGCCCTGACAATGGAGTCGATAATGTAGGTGTATATCAGTACATAGCTGGCTTTAGATCCCTGTTTGATATAAATACTTTTGACAAGGATTCACTTTCTGTCTTGCAGAGATGGTTAATTTTAATGGCATGGTCTTTTGTCTTATCACTGTTGTTATCATAACACTATTCTGTGTCCTCCCGTATATGAACATACATTTGTACCCTATTTGGGAGCCTTTTTTCGTCTTCATATTTTTAGTTGGAATTATGATAATAGTACGTACGTGTGCGATGTGTATGGTATGGTGTATGACGTCATCTTGTTTTTCCGTCCCCCCCCCCTTCCTTTGCCCTGGTTCATAATATTTTCTGGGGTACTCAGGTTCTAATTGTGATGTTGTTTTTATTCGCTCTTTTGTTTTTAAATGGAAGATGAGTATTAAGTGTAGGTTGTTTTGCGACCTTGTATTCCATAGTGATTACGATATGGTTTTATTGAAATCAGAGTGTTCATTATCTCATTTTTGTATCTGCGTGCGTGATGGCACTGCCTTAGTATGAAAGATAGACTGTTGCACGTTATTTTCAATATTTGAATACCGATATGTGCCTTTTTCTGTGTTTTTATGTACGTATTTCTCGACTATTTAGACTGATCGTGGTTTGAAATATCATTTATGTGAGTTTGAGAGATCATATGTGGATCTTGCTGTTGTTTTGTTACGTTTATACCGATTTGTTGACTATATAGTCTGATCGTGGAATACAGCGCATGGATTAATGTGAGTTTCCTGTGATGTATTGTTGTACAAGTACTGTTTCATACTAGTTTGTTACAACATGTTTTATTTTTTGACCTTTCATTGTCTGAGGTTGCCCTGACAATCGGGCGGATAATGTAAGTTTATATCAGTATATCGCTGGCTGATATGAATACGTTAGACAATGATTCACTTTCTGTACTGCAGTGATGTTTAATTTTAATGGCATGGTCTTTTACCTTATCACTGACGTTATGATGACAGTGTTATTTGTCCTCCCATATGTTTTTGTACATGTACATTTATTCCCTATTTGGTAGCCATTACTCGTCTTCACAATTTTAATTGGTGACTGTGATTATAGTACCAACGTATTGCTTTCAATATTTGCACAATCCAGGTATATTTCTATACATGGTTGTAATTTTAGGGTCTTTGTGGCATTCTTGCTTTGTGTTTCAATTACAGTGGCGTAACTATGGGGGGGGGGGGATGAGGGGGATACAACCCCCCCCCCCGGACCCGAAAAGAAAAGAAAAGAAAAAAAAAGAGAGTGAGAGAAATTAGAAAAGAAAAAGACCTCGTATAACAGCAATCTGGTAAAGGTAAAGATTGGAAACTTGGGGTGTTTTGCCATAAGCTTTCATTGGAAGGGAGTGAATTAGTTTCTTCAACGGGAGTGGTAGATGGTAGTCTGCCTGGAAACTGATCAAAATTTTGATCGTCAAGCAGATCTATCCCCCCCCCCCCCCCCCAAAGCCAAGTCCTAGTTACGCCACTGTTCAATTATATAAGTTTGTTTGTCCTTCGTTGCCTTAACGTTAGAATATTGCATCGTTTCTATAAGTAGTTCATTACTACATATCTGTCAGGCGGAATATGTACCATGCACTTGGTAATAATGTGAATGATATAGTTTCTCCTTACCTGTTACCTTTACTAGTCCTCCTGTTGTGATATTTTAGTGAGATGTTTTCTGTGACTTTTTATACATTTTAGTCTTTATACATTTTTATTTTATGACTTCGTATTTTATAAGTGACCACTAACAAGTATGTTGCATGTCTCCCTCCTTTGAGTGTATGATTCATGTCTATATTTTGGGCTGGCCTAGCTTATTTAGTTTTTATGTGCCTCAATCGACAAACATTGTAATGTTTTAATCGCCAAAAACGACTCTCTTTAATCGTACACTAGAATTTCCTTTGTCAGCTTTGGGATTCTAATGTCGCTGTTATACGATTAATAACTGTAAAAAATGCATGTTAAAGTTGACTACGTATGTACATATTCTTTAAGTATTATTGAATAGTGGTTTCATGCCTATATTGTATTTTCAGTGTGCTACTATACAATACTTTTGTGTTTTTTATATTTTAATGTTTTTGCCTTAGTCACTTGAGTAGGTTTGTTTAATACACAGGGACCTAAAGATGGCATAATGAAATGCCGAAACTGGTAGTGAAAGAATAATGTTTGGTATCCCTACATACCTTGACCACCCGCTGTCCCGGTACCACCAGCAATGATGGATTAAATAAGACTTGTTGTTGTCGTCGTTGTTATGGTCTTCAGTCCGGAGACTGGTTTGATGCAGCTCTCCACCCTACTCTATCCTGAGCAAGCCTCTTCATCCCGTCATCAGAACGGTAACCCACATCCATTGGAATCTGCTTCCTGTATTCATTTCTTGGTCTCCCTCTGCGATTTTTACCCTACACACTTCCCTCCAACGCTAAATTTACAATTCCTTGATGTCTAATTTCTTGATGTCTAATAATGTGTCCTACCAATCGATCCCTTCTTTTAGTCAAGGTATGCCAGAAATTCCCTTTCTCCCCATTTCTGTTCAACACCCCTCCATTAGTTACGCGATCCACCCACCTAATCTTCAGCATTCCTCTGTAGCACCAGATTTCAAAAGCCTCTATCCTCTTCGTGTCCACACTGTTTTTCGTCCATGTTTCACTCCCATACAAGGCAACACTCCACACAAATGCCTTCAGAAAGGACTTCCTTACGCTTAAATTAATATTCGATGTTAACAAATTTCTCCTTTTCCAAAACGCTTTTCTTCCAATTGCCATTATGCATGTTATATCCTCTGTACTGCGACCATCGCATGTTATTTTACTGCCCAAGTAACAAAACTCATCTACCACCTTCATTGTTTCGTTACCTAATCTAATTCCTTCAGCATCGCCTGATTTTCTTAGACTGCACTCCATTACCCTTATTTTTATACGCACCTTTCAACACACTGTCCATTCCGTTCAACTGCTCCCCCAGGTCTTTTGCTGTCAATGTCATCGGCAAAACGCAATGTTTTTATTTGTTCACTATGAACTTTAATTCCTTCTCCAAATTTCTCCTTTCTTTCCTTTACAGCTTGCTTAATGTACAAATTGAACAGCATTGGAGAAAGGCTACAACCCTGTCTTACTCCCTTCCCAACCTGTGCAACCCTTTCATGCCCTTCAACTCAGATAACTGCTGTCTGGTTTTTGTACAAGTTGTAAATAACATTCCGTTGCTTTTATTTTACTCCTGCTGATTTGAGAATTTGAAAGAGTGTATTCCAATCAACACTGTCAAAAGCTATCTCCAAATCTACAAAAGTTAGAAATGTAGGTTTACCTTTCCTTACTCTATCTTCTAAGATAAGCCGTAAAGTGAGTACTGCATCCTGTGTTCCTACCTTTCTCATGAATCCACACTGATCTTCCCCGAGGTCAGCTTCTACCAACTTTTCTATCCTTCTGTAAATAATTCGTGTTAAAATTTTCTAACCATGACTTACTTAACTGATGGTTCTGTAATTTTCACACCTATCTGCACCTGCTTTCTTTGGAATGGAGATTATTACATTTTTCTTAAAGTCGAGGGTATGTCGCCTGTCTCGTACATATTACGCACCAGGTGAACTTTAATTCCTTCTCCAAATTTCTCCTTGCATTCCTTCACAGCTTGCTCATTTTACAGATTGAACAACACTGGGCAGAGGCTACATCGCTGTCTTACTTCCTTCCCAACCACTGCGGCCCTTTCATGTCCTTATTCAGTGGCGGACTAAGGCTGTTGGAAGCCCGGGGCGGCGGCGAAACAAAATGATGCCATCCCGTCCTCTTGAAAATACATGTATTACTATAAAAAAGAACTGGAGGCCCTTCTCAGGACGAGAGGCACAGGTCAGTGTCTAAAAAATAGCTTTCGAAATTCGGAGGCCCCAGCAGAACGAGCGGCCAAGCTCGCTAAAAAATAATAAATAATAATTAAAAAAAAAAAAACCTTGGTTTCAAGGTATTTGTAGGCCCCCAAGACCGGAGGCCTGGGGCGGTGTGCCCCCTACAACCCCCTCCCTTAGTCCGCCACTGCTTCTACTCTAATAACAGCTGTCGGGTTTTTGTACAAGTTGAATATGATTCTTTGCTCCTATATTTTACCCCTGCTACCTCCAAAGTTTGTAAATGTATTCCAGTCAACATTGTCAAAAGCCTTCTTCAGATCTGCACAAGCTAGAAATGTAGGTTTGCCTATCCTCAACCTATATTCTAAGGTAAGTTGTAAAGTGAGTATTGCCTCCAGCATTCCTACATTTCTCCTCAATCCAAATTGATCTCACCCAAGGTGAGCAATTCTGTAAGCAATTCGTATTAACGCTTTCAGACCCTTTGGCTACAATTGTGTACATAACGTTTACAGTGTCTGAGATAGATCAGAAACATTTTTTCTCAATTGAAACAACATGTATATGACTATGAATGTTCAACCTATTCATCGTGCACACTTACTGTCAACTGCGGAAGATCACTATACAAATACCAAGTAGTCAGTGTTGCACTGACAAGAATACGCAAGTTGTGGGTTACTTGTATTCCACTGTACAACTGAAAAGTAGTAGTAACTATTTTCCATGGAAACTATTGAATGATCAGTTTATTTAGTACAAAAGTTAGTGCTTTACTTGTATTCCACTGTACAACTGAAAATAGTAGTAACTATTTTCCATGGAAACTATTGAATGATCAGTTTATTTAGTACAAAAGTTAGTGCTACAAAATTAATTATTTTAGCCCATAAAAAGAAGCCTTGCTTTTCAGCATATGCAATTTTGTAGTATGTAAATGGATGCATACAACAGCGTAAATCTTGCTTCTAAAATCTTTAAGAACGTAACTTAAGAGGAATACAGCGAAAAAAATAATTTCCTTCCTCCAGAAAACAATCAGGTCTGAAAGGGTTAAAATAATGCAACGATGACATTGAATTGATGGTTGTGTAACTTTCACACCTGTGTACACCTGCTTTCTTTGGAATGGGGATTATCACATTTACCTTAAAATCTGAGGGTATTTTGCATGTCTCACACATATATCGTGTACATTATGTGAAATAAGCCGCGGCCGGCTCTTCCGGAGACTTCAGTAGCTCTGAGGGAATGTCGTCTATTCCAGCGGCCTTGTTCCGACTTGGGTCACTCAGGGCTCTGTCAAATTCTTCTCTCAGTATAGTACTAGTTCATTTTCTTTCTCTTCCCTTTCTACAATATTGTCTCAAAGTTCATTTCCCTTGTAGAGCCCCTCTAATTATTCTTTTCACCTTTCAGATACTTATCAAATTGTAAAACAAACGTAGTAAAAATGTCAAAATATCCACGGACGTACTGCCGGTCTATAGTGTCCCGTTGGACACTATAGACCGGCAGTACACCCGTGGATATTTTGATTATCAAATACGCCGGAAGAAACTGAAGAATCACAGTAAAAATGTCATTTGTAAAATTTGAACCTAATGTAACGAAAAAAACTGCCAATTAATATGCAGAGGCGATGGACTATCACTAAAGATTAACATAAAATGTAAATGTCTCTGTCTTCTCTTTTCCTTGTCATCTGTAGTTCATTGCCAGTCAGCTTCATATAAGTAGTTATATCCTTTCTGTTTTCGCAATACTAACAAGCTCACTTATTCTCCGTTATGTACTTTCATCTTCACAAATGTGGTTAAATTTATATTGGATTTTGTATTCACAATTCAGTTTGCTTACACTCTGATCGTAATGTGGTCCCTCACCATAGTTCTGTCATTTCCTTGAAAACGCTATTTTAGAATAAAGGCCGCCCCCATATCCTGTTTTGCTTCACAATGGCCGCAATTTCTTTCCAGTTACTCACTTTCCTTTGCGCGCAAGCCATTCATTAAGCACCTACATCTTCCTGCTGAGGTCCGCTCGCTACAATCTCAGGTCCCGGCCACCTCTGCTTCGTTCAAGATCTCTTGAACATATGCTACTTCGGTTCTTCGTTTTACACGGAGTGTATGTTTTTTTTTTTACCTTAGACGTCATAAAAACTAAAAAGAAAATCCTACAAATTTATTCATTCTAGTAAGTACTTGTTAAGGTGTAGGACTCTCTGTTATTTGGTAGTTATGTCCTCCGACCTTTGTGGAGGTGCCCAATGTGGTTACTACTTATTCTTGCGCAACTCTCACCCTTCACCTAAAATATTCATGTCCCTTGATCTTCCATTAGATAATGACCTTGACGACGGAACATTAAGCCCTACTCTCCTACTCTTTATTCAGCTTCCTTCGTTTCATGACCAACTGGCGACCGTGCACTCTCCTCTGACATTTTAGGATGGCCTCCTTCATCCTCATATGGAAAGTCTTAGTAGAATATCTACATCCTACAAACACCAGACGTATTCAATGGGTGTCTACTTTTAGGATACGTCCGGGCTTGGTCTCAATACGAACTGTTCGGAAGTGCTTCGCAGTAGCTAAAGATCCGTGCTCCGTTGTGCAATTATACTTTCTGACTATACAGTTTGTATACGTATCTTAGTATAAAGCTAGTACTAATGAACAAAGAGTCCAGTTAAACTAGGTTCCTGTGATGGCTAACATGTAAGCATCCGATTTGTATGGCAACAAACAGGCCTGATTACAATTCCCTGTTTTTATATATCACTGTCTCAGTCTACGCTTGACAAAAGTTAATTTCATTTTCTTGAAAAGTCCATCTAGCTTCCATAAAAATCTATTTTTTAATAAAGAAAAGGAAATGACAAAGATTAAAAGAGCAAATTAACGATCTTTTGTGGAAGCTGGATATTATACGTCATGATCAATAATCAAATCTGAGAATAGCAACATCAATTGAAAATTAAGAAGAAACCCTGTAATTTGTCCGTTTTTAAAACAGTGCACTAGTTTCCTAATTGTTAGGCGAGAGTGACTGAATATTTTTGAATCGTGTTCTATGGTGTATCCAAGTGATTACTAAAGAAAATAACTTAAAAGTTTTCTTAAGAATATAATCCCATTTTTCGTTGACGTGGTAGAAAGAATTGCAACTATCAAATAAAACGTACAGCAGATATGATGAGAAAAAGAACGTCGCATAGTGGAAGATCATGTTACTTTTAACGGCAACAAAGGGCACATATCTGCTAGAGACAACGGTTGTACAGCTGATCTAACACTTCAAGCCTGAATATGAGATACCGATCACGAAATAGGAGGCAAAATTATTCCATACTGTATTTCCACCTAGTTGTTGATTTAAAAGCCCACTCTAAGAGAAGCGTTCTTAATTATGCAATGCGACTGCTGCTGGTTTGAAATTACATATTGTTATTATAATAAACAGCATACAACTGAGTAAATGAACACAAAACTTAACCTGTGCCTTGCTTTTTTTAGTCAAATAATGATGGTTTATTAAGCCGTTGACAATACGCAATTTGTTACCGTTCCCACTGTCGGAGGCTGAATATCAACTACTTGGGTAGTGCATGACATTTTTTATAGACTTGTAATGTCACTACTGTTCACTTTTACACTATTTTATGAGTTAAAATTGGTGACATAGAATTATCTATGTAATGGCAAATACTAGATTTTCATCAAATCTGCATCGGACAGAGACTTAAGCAAGCTCCGGTTGGTACTGACATATCACACAATCTGATAATAGGAGCAACGAAAATCTAAAAAATAAATAGAAAGCGACGATGCTGTTATTTCAAAACCTTGATGCAAGAAAAGGGCAAGGAATCTTGCAAACGTCAGTACAATGGCAGTTGCGGCAACAGCATCAGTCCACTATGAACTCGAGAAGCTACTATTCGATAAAGTGAAATGTAGATCCGGCCGCAGTGGAAGCGTATTTGGTCACGTGATTAGGTACAGTCACGTTCAAGTTTAAATCAAAGCACGTGTAAAGTAATCGTGGAAATGTTTCAACTTGCGGGCGTGGTGGCTTGCTGTTGACGTCATTTAACGAGTGACGTAAAAGATGACGGAAAGTACAATCTCTGAAAGTTGTACAAATCGATGGAAGGGGGGAGCACACAATTCCCCGATGCTGAGTAGAGTGAGATTCAAGTATCTACCCCAAATAAGATTGATGACAGGTAAATAAATATCCCGCACTGATATGATTTATTAGACAACATTTTTTTGCGATTCAAAGGTGTTTCATCCGATCTGGCTACTGATGTTATCAGCCTTTCCACTTCAGTCTGTTTCGCCGGGTAACAACGTGCCTTTTAACAGTTCTGGCTGCTGCCATCAGCGGATTGGTGTGATATGAGTAAGGGGTCACTGAACTACGGCCCGGGAACAGACATGTAGCGATACAGTTAAAATTCAAATATAGATGTTGACACGTTCCTAGATCCTGGATTTTGTGTGCCGTAAATTTACCATATCTAAGGTTAAATTAATGTATCTACTTAATTTCCAGAAACTATGTTACCGTCAGTTCGCGGCATTTCTAGAAGAAAGTGATTCTGAATTCCTACTTGCCTTGTAACACACCATTAAGTCGTGGCTCAACAGTGAACAAGACCTGTATCGCTTTCAGAAGCTAGGAAACGAAACAGATTTCCTCACTGGCAGATCCACCACTAACAGATCCTATCTGGCTCTCAAAGTTGTGTTTCGTCGACACCACACGAGTGAAATGAACTTGAAACTTCAAAGAAAAGACCAGTTCGTCTGTGACCTCGAAAGAATCATGAAAGGATTTCCGCGAAAGCTATCATTATTCGAATCACACCTGGAAAAAAAAGCTTTCCTCATTTTCATTTTATTAATGTGTTTTCTGCCAAAATCTATGAATATTACAACTTACTTTTCCGGAAAAATAATTCCTGGAGAAGCGTTCTTTGGAGAATTTTCAGATCTTGATAGGATTCACAATGGTTTTCTTCTCTTTCAGAAACCGCTAAATTGTAATATTGGTAATATGTCAGTTGATCAACAGTATGCAAATGATTTGTTCAAATAGATGCATAGAAAGGAAAACCTGTAAAATTTTATTTATGGCTACCTGATACTGCCTTTCTAAAACTGAGAAGTCACCCTTGGTTTGACGCCAGTGTTTGACACAAATTACGTTTGTGAGGAAACATTTGAAAATGAGTATTTGACACTTCGAACGATTTGGAATGATGAATATTTGAAAGCTAGTTCTCCCGACTGGATGCAGTAGTACTAGTCCAAACACTGTGGTATCTTGTAATGCAAACGCGAGTTTAACCACCATAATACCTTTTTTTTTTTTTTTTTTTTTTTTTTTTTTTTTGGAAAATCTGCATCACATGCCTTGCACCCACGAATAGCATGGAATACTGAACTTGGTTACTTTGTTCTGGCGTGGAAATATTGCGCGGATTGATGACGTCATTATGATACGGTTTCCTGGGTCGTGCAAAAGCAAGTTTGGTGACCTCTGGAGAATGTGTCAGAACCGCGGTGGTGTGGCAGAGCGTTCCCAGGCGCCTTGCTACGGAGCGCGCCATTGTTCGGAGGTTTGAGTCCTTCCACGACCATGGCGTATTTGTTGTTCTTAACATAAGTTAGTTTAAGTAATGTGAAACCTTAACTTTTCCCGGCATAATGAATGTTCAAACAACTTAAGGGTATGCTGCCGGGTGACTTCGTCGACAACCGCCGATATTTCGGCAGGAGGGCACCCTGCCATTCTCAAGGCACAACTGCACTCTAGGAAGCAATGTGTAAGCGTATTTAAACGGTTTTTCGGAACACCTAAATTCAATCCACCCGAATATTCAGTTCACTATGGAGGTGGAAAAGAATGGCTGTCTTCCTTTCGAATGTTTGTAGAGCTTATTGGACTTAACTACGGGGTTATCAGTCCCTAAACTTTCAAACAACTTATGATCTAGGGACTGATGACCCCGTAGTTAAGTCCTATAAGCTTAAACATTTGAACATTTTTGTCGTCCGTAAATGATGATCTTGGTTTGCGTAAGGCAGGTGTATATCGTATTTCTTGCAGTTGTGGCATGTCATACATGGGTGAGAAAATCAGGACTGTGGAAGACCGGTGTATTGAACACAAACGTTACACGCGCTTATAGCAGCCAAACAAATCCGCTGTTGCAGAAGACTGTCTTGGCACCGGTCATCCTATGGGATACAACAACACGGAGATTCTGGCATGCGCTTCCACCTATTGACATAGTGTTATTAAGGAAGCTGTTAAAATTAAACTAGCAAGCGACCTTATAAACAGAGATGGTGGTTTTTGTTTAAATTCTGCTTGGAATCCGGCACTGACTCTTGTCAAAAAACAAAGGGACAAAATTCTACATCTACATCTACATGGGATACTCTGCAAATCACATTTAAGTGCCTGGCAGAGGGTTCATCGGACCACCATTATACTATTTATCTCCCATTCCATTTTCGAATAGCGCGCGGGAAGAAAGAACACCTGAATCTCTCTGTTCGAGCTCTGATTTCTCATATTTTATTCTGATGATCATTTCTACCTATATAAGTGGGAGTCAACAATTTTTTTTTTTCGCATTCGGAGGAGAATGTTGGCGATTTGAGTTTCGTAAGTAGCCCACGCCGCAGCGATAAGCGCCGTTGTTGTAATGATTCCCATCCCAGATCCAGTATCATTTCCGTAACGCTGTCTCCCCTGTATCGTGACAATACCAAACGAGCTGCCCTTCTTTGGACTCTTTCGATGTCCTCCGTCAAACCCACCTGATAAGGATCCCACACCGGGCTGCAATACTCCAAAAATGGACGGACAAGCGTAGTGTATGCAGTTTCTTTTGTAGTTCTGTTGCATGATTTAAGGGTTCTGCCAATAAAACGCAGTCTTTGGTTCGCCTTTCCCACGGCATTATCTGCGTGTTATTTTCAATTTAAGTCTGAAGTAATGCTGCCTCACCTGTTGATTTACTGTCACTATCGATAATTTTGATGTTTGAACATCTTTAGTTGTGTTGACTCTGCAGTGACTTGTAGTGTGTATGTTATCTTCCTTGTTTACCCTTTGCAAACCGAGGTGTTAAATACGCTTGCACATTGCTTCCTTGAGTGCAGTTGTGCCTTGAGAATGGCAGGGTGACCTCCTGCCGAAATATCAGCGGTTGTCGACGACGTCATCCGGCAGCATACCCGTAAGTTGTTTGAATAGTTTAAGTAGTTTGTAAGCCTAGGGAACTGATGGCCAGAGTAGTTAAGTCACATAGATTTACAAACATTTGAACATTTGACAATAAGACCGTGCAAAAGAGCGACACTCTGTCCCGTGAACAACGTAACTCGAATGTTGTTTAGATAAATGTGTCAACAGCGAAACTAAAGACTACACGTCTGGGCGAATGGGCTATTCGGGTGGTAGCGGCTTCAGTTTCGAAAGCTAGCGCGAAACACCGCCGCCCGATGATGCCCTGATTGTGATGCACCGGGTCGTAATCCTGGTGCGGTTTGGTACTGTTATAGGGTTGCCATACGTAGCGGATTTCGCGGACAGTCCGCGATTTGAGGCTAGAAGGTGGGTGTTCTGTGCGAAGAGATAAATGTCCGCGAAATTAGAGAGTATCTGCAATTATTATTATTGTTATTATTATTTGAGTTTGTCCATCACTCTTCGATCAAGCGTTCGCTAGTCCTTCCTTTCTTGGCGTTATCCGTTGGAAACTGTTGATTTTATGGTACAATTAGGCTGTTTCGAACAGTGACAGCAGATCTGTCCAATAAAAACTTACGTTCTTTGGCTAAATATTCAGCTACCGCTACTTGGAATGTACTTTTACTGTCGCCTTATTGTGTAATAAAAATATCGTGAACACATATGGACGAGTTTCCAAGCATTAAACGGGGAAGGTATGAAAGACCGTGGGTAGGTACCATGCTTATAGTAACAGAGCGTAACACAAATGTGCTGTTTCTCGTCATTTTGAGAGTGACAACGCTCAGATACGAAACATTTATGTGAGAAACCAAATCCCACAACTGGTATTTTAAATGTGCAGAATTTAATGTTACTTCAGCATCCACGTCACCCAAAAATCGTTTTTCAGGCTGCAGTTATCAGTTAGTTTAACTTTGTTGCCAAATTTTCTTTTCAAGGTGATCAGAAAATGAAAGAACTGTCAAAAGTACATGTCTTGAAGCATAATTTGTTTGTATTACACGTCGACAAATAACTCTATTCGACACAGCACCTTTGCCAAATACCAAATGTAATATGTTAGGGCCTAATTCGCGTGCTTGTGGGTTAAATGGCGAACAGTCTTGAATTATTTGGTTGCAGATGCTATATTTCAATCGCCAATGGAGGAAAACGAGCTCTGATCGATTTAATAAGCACGAGCTGTGAATTCTGTAAGTTCCAAGCAGTTGACCGGTTTTTCCTCCCTTTTTTTCCCCTTGTGGTTATCAGGCGAAATTGTAAGAAAAAATAATTATTCTGCAGCAGAAGACATTCGCATTTTATGCCGTGAAGCACCACCATCCCTATAACTCTTCGTTATGCAGTAAAAAATTATCATCGATATTTTTAGCGATTCGAAAGTAGCGATTTTTCAAGTGCGAAATCTAAAACTGAGGCAATTGTCAAACCGTTGTATGACATTTCATAAACGACACTGTTAGAAGTAGTCTATCTAAAGTGAAATATATTGGCATCAGTACTGGTGCCAGTCATCTCAAGCATCTAAACATTTTTCCTGTTCTGGTGCACTACTTCGATATCTATGAAGGTGTTAAAAGTCGATTAAAATTGTGTGCCGGAACCGGGACTCGAACCTGGGACCTTTGCCTTTCGCTGGCAAGTCGGTAGTGCGCTTGCTCGCGAAAGGCAAAGGTCCCAGGTTCGAGTCCCGGTTCCGGCACACAATTTTAATCTGCCAGGAAGTCTCATATCAGCGCACACTCCGCTGCAAAGTGAAGTTTCATTCTGGAAACATCCCTTAGGCTGTGGCTGAGCCATATCCTTTCTTCCAGGAGCGCTAGTCTTGCGTGTTTGCAGGAGAGCTTCTGTGAAGTTTGGAAAGTAGGAGGCGAGGTACTGGCGGAAGTAAAGTTGTGAGGCGGCATCGTGAGTCGTGTCGAGATAGCACAGTCGGTAGTGCGCTTGCCCGCGAAAGGCAAATGTCCCAGGTTCGAGTCCCGGTTCCGGCACACAATTTTAATCTGCCAGGAAGTTTCATATCAGCGCACACTCCGCTGCAGAGTGAAGTTTCATTCTGTGTTACAAGTAATTTATTACATATAAGTGAATGTGACAATGAAACCTCCCGTACAGTGTCTGAGTGTGTATATAAAGTCTGTATAACCTAACTAGTTCTTCAATATGACTTGGTAGAAATGTCCTTGATTTTGGTTTCTGGATTATGGCAACCCTATACTGTTAGTCATTTTCAAGACTCGGTGTCAGCGCGCCACGCTGTGTGAAGAGCGAGCAGTCTGGCTTGCCTACCTGCAGGGGCAACGGCACCGCTGGCTCGTGGCACACCAGGGGTTTCCTCGGGACGCGCCTCGCGGCTTGAACTACACGTGGCAAACGCCAGCGACCGTGAAACGACAAATGGACCCCGTACAAGAGCACCAAACGAATGGCGGTAATAGAATTTGGCCCCCCAGCCCTGCGCAATACCGTTACGTAATGAGCACTTTCGTGGACACACTTCCTATCTGTCCTGCCAAAAAGTCCCCGTGCTAGTTTAAGCCCACAAATAAAAGAACAGTGTCTTTTTTTCCCCCAAGTCGAAATAAAAGGGCATTGGAGGGAGAGCTTGTATGCATGTCGTGCGCTGAATGATGTACGGAATTGGGAGAGATGAACAAAAATAATGGTATCAAAACAGAACTGGAGAAAATTCAATGAAATTCAAAAGTCTTTGGTCCTCTATACTGCTATATAAAGACAAGTTGATGTTTAATGGTTTGATGTTAAGATTTCTTTACAAGTTTCAAAAATGTTCAAATGTTTGTAAATCTATGGGACTTGACTGCTGGATTATTAGTCCCTAGCTTACAAACTACGTGATAGTAATAGCGATCCTGCCGATGATAACGCTACGGAAGCAGAGTTACTAAACATAGATTTTAGATACTCTTTCACCAAAGAAGACGAATTTCGAATTACAAACAGAGGCCAAAATGAGTAACGTCAAAGTAGATATCCTCGGAGTAGTGAAGCAACTTAAATCTATATGATTATGCTGAAGCGATAGCACCTTACTTAACATCCATACACAAGCGCCCTCTCAAAGGAGAATCTATACCAAAAGATTCGAAAAATACACAGGTCACACCTATATTCAAGAAAGGCAGTAGGAGTAACCCACTAAACGTGTATTTGCAGCAGGGTTGTAGAACATATCCTGTATTCAAATATTATGAATTATCTCGAACGGAATGATCTATTGACCCAAGGTCAACACGGATTTAGAAAATATCGTTCATGCGAAGCACACTAGCTCTTTACTCACACGAAGTGATGATTGCTATCGACAAGGGTTCTCAAATTGATTCCGTATTTCTTGATTTACAGAAGGCTTTTGACACCGTACCTCACAAACGGTTTTAATCAAATTGCGTGGTTATGATATATCGCCCCAAGTTTGCGACTAGATAGAGTATTTCCTGTCAGAGAGGGCACAGTTTGTGGTAAACGATGGTAAGGCATCCACTAAAACAGAGGTGATATCGGGCATTCCACAGGGTAGTGTTATTGGTCCTCTGCTGTTCCTTATTTACATAATTGATTTAGGGGAAAATCTAAGTAGCTCTCTTAGGTTGTTTCTAGATGACGCCGTCATTTACCGTCTAGTAAAATCATCTGAAGATCAAAACCAACTGCAGAACGATCTAAATAAGATATCACTATCGTGTAAAAATTGGACAATTGACTCTGAATAATGAAAAGTGTGAAGTGGTCCACATGAGTAAGAAAAAAATCCGTTAAATTTGGTTTACATGATACATCAATCAAAAGTGAAGACCGTAAACTCCACAAAATACCTAGGAATTACTATTAATTCAAACTGGAAAGAACACGTAGATAATGTCGTGGGAAAGGCGACTGCGTTTTAGTGGCAGAACACTTAAAATATTCAACAGAACTAATAAAGAGACTGCATACACTACGCTTGTCCGTCCGTTTTTGGAGTATTGCAGCCCAGTGTGGTATCCTTATCAGGTGCGTTTGACGGAGGACATCGAAACAGTTCACAGAAGAGCAGCTCGTTTCGTATTGTCACGATACAGGGGAGACAGCGTACGGAAATGATACAGGATCTGGGATGGGAATCATTACAACAACGGTCCTTATTGCTACGCCGTGGACTACTTACGAAACTCCAATCGCCAACATTCTCCTCCAAATGCGAAAATATAGTGTTGACTCCCACTTACATAGGTAGAAAAGATCATCAAAATAAAATACGGGAAATCAGAGCTCGAACGGGGAGTTTCAGGTGTTCTTTTTTCCCCTGCGCTATTCGAGAATGGAATCAGAGATAAATAGTATAAAGGTGGTTCGATAAACCCTCTGCCAGGCACTTAAACGTGGTTTGCAGAGTATCCCATGTAGATGTACTCTCCAGCCGGCCGCGATGGCCGAGGGGACTGCGGCGCTCCAGTCACGGTCTACACGTCCAATACGGTCGGGGGTTCGAATCCCCCCTCGGGCGTGAATATTTGTGCCGTCCTAGTTCGTAAGTAGTTCATAAGTAGTTTGTAAGTTTAGGAACTGATGGCCCCGTAGTTAAGTCCCATAAGCTTAACAAACATTTGAACATTTTTTTGTACTCACCATGCCATAGCTTCGGGTAAGTCAGGTTGTTGTTGCCTTGCACTACCTGCTCACTACACTATCTTAACCCAGCTGCTTGTGTAATCTCTATTTATAAAAGGAAGTGTCCCGATTGACTGACTGACTGATTGACTGACTGACTGACTCATCATCGCCCAGCTCAAAGCACTGAAGATAGAAACTTGAAATTTGTGGAGGGTGTTGATCTTACTCTGTAGGCGTCATTTAAGAAGCGATTTTTTGATATTCCGTCTGTAAGGGGGTGAAATAGGGGATGAAACGTTTTTTGAAAATACGTAGCTATTTAGGCAATTTTGAAGCTAGAACTACAAAATTTCGGATTTTCATTCAGGGTTCGAATTTAGAAGACACGTGTTTCGGCATTTTTTGAAATTCGACAAATAAGGGGATAAAATAGGTCACGCAAAGAATTGATTTTCAAAAACATGTTGCTGTTAACTCAAATTTTAAGCTACAACTAAGAAACTTTAGATATGGAATCTTGGTGAAGATTAAAAATCCATGATTTTTAGTATTTTTGGAAATTCAACAAGTAAGAGGGTTAAATAGACGATCAAAAATTCTTTTTGAAAACACGTTGCTATTGATACAATTTTGAAGCTAGAGCTGCAAAAATTGATATTTGTATAGTTGGTTAAACGTTAAAGAAGACGTGTTTCGGTATTTTTGAAAATTCAACCATCAACGGGGTTAAATTGGAGAGGGGTTGTTTTTCGAAAATCTGTTACTATTTAGGCAATTTTGAAGTTAGAACTATAAAATTTCGGATTTGAATTCGGGGTTCTAATTTAAAAGACAGGTGTTTCGGCATTTTTTGAAATTCAATGACTAAGGGGGGTTAAATAGAGGACGAAAAAATTGATTTTAAAAAATATGTTGCTGTTAACTCAAATTTCAAGCTATAACTACGAAACTTAGGATATGGACTGTTGCTCAGGATTAAAAAGTCACGAGTTTCGATATTTTTGGAAATTCAAAAACTAAGGGAGTAAAAGAGGGGATCAAAAATTCTTTTCCAAAGTACTTTGTTGTCAAGACAATTTTGAAGCTATAGCTACAAAAATTGGTATTTGTATTGTTCGTTATGATTTAAAAACTACGTGTTTCGTTTTTTTTTTCTAAATTCAACCATCAACGGGGTTAAATTGGAGAGGGGATGTTTTTCGAAAATCTTTTGCTATTTAGGCAATTTTGAAGTTAGAACTACAAAATTTCGGATTTGGGTTCGGGGTTCGAATTTAAAAGACACGTGTTCCGGCATTTTTTGAAATTCAACCAATAAGAGGGTAAAATAGAGGACGCAAAAAATTGTTTTTCAAAAATATGTTGCTGTTAACTCAAATTTCAATCTATAACTACGAAACTTAGGATATGGACTCTTGATCAGGATTAAAAAGACACGAGGTTCGATATTTTTGGAAATTCAAAAACTAAGGGGGTAAAAGAGGGTATCAAAAATTCTTTTCGAAAACACTTTGTTGTCAAGACAAGTTTGAAGCTATAGCTGCAAAAATTGGCATTTGTATTGTTCGTTTTGATTTTTAAAAATACGTGTTTCGGTATATTTGGAAATTCAACCAACAAGGGGGTTAAATTGGAGATGGGATGTTTTTCGAAAATCTTTTGCTATTTAGGCCGTTTTGAAGTTAGAACTACAAATTTTCGGATTTGGATTGGGGGTTCGAATTTAAGAGACACGTGTTTCGGTGTTTTTGGAAATTAGACTAATAAGGGGGTGAAATACAGGACGCAAAAATTAATTTTCAAAGATATGTTGCTGTTAACTCAAATTTCGAGCTATAACTACGAAACTTAGGATATGGACTCTTGATCATGATTAAAAAGACACGTGTTTCGGTATTTTTGAATAAAATCAACAACTAAGAGGGTAAAAGAGGGGATCAAAAATTCTTTTCGAAAACACATTGTTGTCAAGACAATTTTGAAGCTATAGCTACAAAAATTGGTATTTGTATTCGTTAGAATTTAAAAATATGTGTTTCGGTATTTATTGGAAATTCAACCATCAAGGGGATTAAATTGGAGACGGGATGTTTTCGAAAATTTTTTGCTAATAAGGCAATTTTGAAGCTACAACCACAAAAATTGGTATATGTTTTCTCGGTCAGAATTAAAAAGACACGTGTTTCGGTATCTTCAGAAAATTAATCAATTAGGGGGTGAAGTAGGGGATGAAACATTTTTTGAAAATACGTTGCTACTAAGCCAATTTCGAACCCAGAATTACAAAAAATGATATTTGCATACTTGGTTGGAAATTCCGATGTGGACTCTTGGTCAGGATTTAAAAAATGCGTGTTTCAGTGATTGTAAAAATTCAACTACTAAGAGGGTCAAACAGAGGATCAATCAAAAATTCTTTTTGAAAATACGTTACTATTGAAAAAGAAAAATTAATTTAAAAAGAAAAAGAAAGTATTTAGGTATTTTTGGCATTTCACAAATCAAGGGGTGAAAGAGGGGATGAATAGTTATTTGAAAAAATGTTGCTATTAAGGCAATTATGTAGCTACAACTACATAAATTGGTGTATGGATTCTTGGCTACAATTTTTAAACAATTAACTGTACGTGAGCAAACCATATATAGTTGTGCATAAGTATTTTACAGATTTCTTTTCAAATACGACACGCGTCCATTAAAAATGCGGGTAGACTTTTGCAAAAATATGTTTAAGAAAACACGCCTGTGTTAGAATGCAATTTTGTGTCAAAAATTCCAATCGGTCGAGAAGTTTCAGAACTTTGATATTTAGAACAATCAAATGAAAAATGTAAATGTTCGTAAACTACCTCTTATCTCAAACGACTGAATTGAAATTTTTTACAAGATGTTCCCTTGAAATATGCCCAAGGCTATAGATCCTTTTTTAAAACGTTTGCAAAACCTGTTGCGAATAGATATATCTTCATAAATATGTTGTAGCTTACGTCATTGAGACAGCGATATTTGCCGCTTTTTTCACTTAATTCATGGTGATTCATATCTCCTAACGATTTACTACCGCTTCGAAAGATAAGTATCATATTAAATGTATGTTGCAAATGAGCACTGTTTCAAATGGTTAGTATTCTCCAATTAAATCGTGGGACTCTGTAGGTGGAAGCGTCAATGTAAATTGATCAGTTTCTATTTTTTACAACATAGACGTCCTTGACAAAAATCGCAGATGATGAATTAGTGAATGCTTTGGTGAGGCGAGTGTCAACAGCCGTAATATATTTCATAAAATGCATTTTTAAAAACCATCAGCTGTTTATTAAAAACCTTATACATCTACCAGTTTCGGTCATAGATAGTATGTTGTTACCTTTTATGTTATGTTTGACTGATAGGTTTTATCTAAGATGACTACTGTAATTTTTAAACTTTTAGTTATACTGACTCCTGTTGGTCTCAGTTGGATGTATTTTATTTGATGCATTTTACCATTCTGTTTTAACACCTTTTTATCCATGAAGATGGTCTATGACCGAAACTGGTAGATGTATAAGGTTTTGAATAAACCGCTGATGGTTTTTAAAAATGCATTTTATGATGAATTAGTGTCTTTAAATTAAATCATGGGGTTCAGTAGGTTCACTGGTGAACTTAAATGGATAAGGTGGTAATATAAAAAGAAACAACTGGTGCAGACCAACCAGCCTACGCATGTGAAGCAGCGGGGGTTCAGCTACTCTTTTGATAGAGTAAACACAACTCAACACCAATCGCTCTGCGGCAACTTTCTGTTATTACTACTTTCTCGGTTACCATAATGTTGTGGTCTCCACTCCGTATAATCGATAAAAAAGATGTCAAACCATTTTAGTTTATTCTGCCATTCACAATACTTCAGAACCTAGATATCTTAACTGATCCCATAATTGTTTTGACCAGTGTATATTAATGTGCTGGTACCTAATATGTTTCAAGTTTTCTATTCAGTGAATTCGACAGGATGCAATAGTCACATACATAATACGAAATCTTTGACTGCAAGTACTGAACAAACAAGAAAATTGAAATTATTCAGACGTTACAAGGGTGATTAGAAAACTGAGTATCTGACATCAAGAATTCAGGGCCGAGAAGGAACTGTGATCGATCTATGATGCAAGCTGAGGAGTTTCTACAACGTATGTTGGATAAGTGCAGGGGCGCTGGCTTTTTAAGTCTGTGTGGGTGCTCTAGATTACACTTCACTAATGTTGGAAACTAACTCTCCTAAAAATCATGTATTTCTGAATGAGGAACACTTGATAAAGATAAACGAAATATTGTTTTCGAGGTTCTTTTTCGAAACTAATTAATTAACATAAAAGTTATCCAGTTTTTTATGTAACCTCATTCATAAAGAATGTGTTCCTTCGAACGGTGGATAGTTTAATCAGAAAGTTCGCCACATTGTCAAAGTTCAAGTTGTTTCTTTCTGTTTATGAAACCAGATGATATAGTTCCATTTCACTAGTCCCGTGTTGTTGAGTAGGTAATTATTTAATCTTCTATGGGCTGGAAAATAACGTTCTGCTGTACATACTGAAACTGGTAAAGTTAAAGCACAGACATGTAAGTTAAAGCTATCTTCAACATCAATTTAATCACCTTTGGCATCCAATCTACGACGTGCATATTTGAGGAAAAGAAACTCACAATTTTTTCTGTACTTCCAACGGAACAATTTTTCGATTTGCATACATCAAAAATGATATTTCTGGGAAGAGTTTGGAAGGCATCGTCTGCGTGCCATACTGCAGCGACCGTGAAGTGTACATTGCAATTGTGAATATAGGAGCACCCAGCAGACATCACTCCGTTTGATAAGTCCCCTGACATCATTATTGTACGCTGACAGGAAACCCAGCTTTCGTGCGGAATACGATTGTACAGACATCTGTTGACAGATTGGTCGATTATGTTGTGAATGCGACACTGGACTAGGAAATAGCAGTTTGTTGCTTTAAGTTTGGTCACCAGTGTAATTCGACTCTTTCAGCAGAAAGCACTCTCTGTGAAAGGAACATGGAACAGTCAAACCGTCTTTCCGAAATTCGATTTGATTTTATCTCTGTAACTGTGTTGTTATTAAGACTGGTTACTACACTGGTCAAAACAGTTCGGGAATCATTTCAGATATCTAAGTTCTGAAGTAATTTCATTGGCAGAATGGACTAAAATGGTTCGACGTCGGTTCTACGTAGTGTGGACAACAACATTATGGCAACTGAGATAGTGGTAATGAGAGAAAGTTGTTGCAGAGCGGTTGGTGCTGACTTGTGTTTATTCAACCAATCGAATTACCCAAGCAGTAGGATATATATATATATATATATATATATATATATATATATATATATATATATATATATAGTGAGCAGGTAGTGCAATGCAACAACAACGTGACTTACCCCAAGCTAAGGCAACGAGATCCATAGCAAGGTTGGAAGCGGAACAGACACAGAGGGAGGTCTCTGCTGTTACTGAAGTGTCCCAAAGTGTAATTTCTAGAACCTGGACGCGATTTCAGACAACAGGAACCGTTAAAATAAGCAAGTCCAAGGTCGACTACGGGTAACAACAGCAAAAGACGACCGTGTTATCCAGTTAACAATTTGTCGAAAGAAGAGGTTGAATGCAACGCAGTGCAACAAACCCTCCAAGCAACAACAAAAAGCGAAATAAACTGTCAGAAATCGCCTTCGGGAATGTGGTCACTACGCACGGAGGCGTATGGTGTGTCACATCAAAACCAGTGCAATGTAACGTGACATTTTCAACGAAAATAAAGCTACATTTCGGGTCGTCCAAAGAACAGAAGATGCCCGAAACAACAATTTTTATTTAGGGGTAGCTTAAGGTTTTTTAAGGTCCGGGTCATTGGTGTCCCATTTACAGATGGGGCGCCCAAACCGTGAACAACAGGGTCTGCGCGTAGACGCTATTCGCTGGTGCGCACAGTGACGGACGAGATCTAGGAGTGCGTTGCTTGGTCATCATGAGAAGACGACCCGCAGCAGTGAGAAGGCAGAAGGAAACACAAATGAATTATTTTACTGATAGTTACGAGAATAATTGTAAACTGATTATCGTGCACATGAAATTCGTCGGTCCTGGTGTAACTTGTGATAAAAATTCATCCATTGATTTAAATGGAACATTTATTTCTTAAAAACAGTTGTAGGGATAAAGGTTTCTTATAGTGTGTCCCAGAAGCAATCAGGTAAAGAATGTAATGCACAGTCTTTTGAGGGCACACAATGCGCGACCACAACGGCTGTCCCATAACCAAGAAACAGAGCAAAATAAAAGTATGTTATTCCGACCACAGATTCAAGTTGCCAGTCAAATTACGAACTATTATTACTGTATAGTCTATGGGACTTAACTACGGGGTCATCAGTCCCTAAACTTACAAACTACTTATGAACTACTTACGAACTAGGACGGCACAAATATCCATGCCCGAGGGGGGATTCGAACCCCCGACCGTAGTGGCCGTGTAGACCGTGACTGAAGCGCCTCAGTCCCCTCGGCCACCGCGGGCGGCAATTACCAACTCCTAGATGCCAATAACAGACCGGACGGATCCTTAATTATAAAGGTGCAAAATTAAATCAATTAATTTAGGATGTTTTATTAATTTTCACCAACCAAGTAGCATCACAGAATGATTGCTTACTTAGAGGACAATCGAATGGAAGGGACAGAGTAATTTCTACATTGCCCGTTTGGTTAATGTAGAAATTGCTCAAAATTTTTTGTAGCCGTTAAATTTAAAAGCAAGCGGAAGCCACGCTGTGGCGGAGGCGTACCAGCTTTGTCCCGCGCTCCAAGCAGGTGTCCCAACCTGAGTGTCCGAGACACAGTGCTGCCCGCAAGGGCTAAGCTTCCACTACAGTTTCTCTCTCCTACCTGTAGGGTTGGCTACAGGGACTACTTTAGAACATAGGAAGCACACTGCGGTGCCGTGCCCGGTGAACAGCCACGCACTGCCATTCGGTTGCAAAGCTTCGAAGTATCCATCTCGCGGAAAGTCTAGGGCGGAAGTTACCGTCGTATTAGGAAAGTGTGTCTTTGAGGACCGTCCGCGTCTGTTACAATGATGGGAGAGTGGAAGCATCAGGAACACTTGCCATTCAGTTTATAGTGAGGTAAGCTTGGCCGTTTGGCCCCTCCTCTGGTACAAAAAATGTTCAAATGTTTGTAAATCTATCGGACCAAACTGCGTGGTCATCAGTCCGTAGCTTACGAACTACTTAAACTAAGGTAAACTAACCTAAGGAGAACACACACACACACCCATGCCCAAGAGTTGACTCGAACCTCCGACGGCGAGCAACCCCAGCGAGCAACCGCAGCGATGCGCCTTAGACCGCTCGGCTACTCCACCGCGGCCCCTGCTCTGGTTATAGTATTACGACTTCATGGCTAGAAACATTCTCTCTGATTCAATCACCCTCCGCTATCTGTAGGGACAGCAAATGTATCTGAATAAAATTATTGTTAGTAATTCCTTGTCCTACAGCAAGGTGGTTTCTTGTAAAAATAATCTTATTTGTGAAATAATATTTAACATGCAATAGGGCTACCTCAAATTCGTCATATCTTTATGAATACAGATTTCGCAACACTTCTGCCTATTTGCTCTGTAACTTTCCTTCTGTCCTCTATTCGATTAATGAATCTTCAATAAAGCGACAAAACACCTGCCAAGAGAAGAAGTGCGACACCTTTACGGTCCAAGGACAGCAGATCAGCAGCAGAAAAACTTCAACGTTTACAAGAAGACCGCTTTTGCACGGGTTGCCGGCTCCGCTTTCCGGGACTGCTCATCAAGAACATACAAAGGCGACCGAAAGTTAACGTAAGAAAGAAGGTAAATGCTCAAAAAGAAATGGTTTAAGAACCGACTTAACGTAACGTCTCGGCTGAACGACGAGTTCCGTTCGGCACCGCTGTGTGCACTTGCTACTCGCTAAGGAACTAGCTAGGGACATTACGAAGTTGGCGCCCGAGCCAGTGACACGATTGGATATATTATAAGGAAGAGAAGTGAAAAAACAAGCATTTTACATAAATTTGTGGAAAAAGTAACGTTTAAAAACCCGGTTAATAACAAAGTTGCTAGAGGCAACAGAGTAATCAACTACAGTTAAGTAGGGAACTCAAGCTGATTGCCGCATATTTTAGAACAATTCACAGAACTACGACCAGATCGGAATGTGTGTAACAGTTTCTGAATGTGAAACAAGTTTGCACGGAGCAGAAGAGCGCTACTGCTTGCGGAAATTTTAAAGGTGCGACGGGCGATAAACATCATTAGACGCCTAGCCATAAACGAAGGGCTCGGTAAGCTGCTGTTTGGGGAAGCGGACACGTACTGGCCTGCCGCTGAACAACAGTTCGCTACGGCAGCGTATACAGTGCTGTAGACTCGCAGATATACGTCCCAGGGTGACGCAGTTCAAACCGACGCGACGCTGTGTTATCATCCATCGTCGGCAGAGCACACAATTACCGACGCCGCCTCACACCGCAGCTGCCCAATGTTTCCGTAAGCTGTGACACTATTTTATTTTATTTGTTTATTTTTTTACGAGTGTTTTACATGTGTTAACTGTTCGTGGATAATACCAGAGTATTATCCACTGTGACAGAACATTCAATAGGAAGAACAGGAAGACTTTATCTTTGATCTGTGTGACTACCATTCCTGAAAAACCTACATGGAATGACGAACTAGTGAAGACATTAAAAACAGACATTACGGACACATTAGAAAAAAATTAACAAGAAGCAAATATACACATTAAAAACAGAGCACCGGCCGCAGTGGCCGAAGGGACTGCGGCGCGCCAGTCACGGTCTGCGTGGCCACTATAGTCGGGGGTTCAAAAAAAATGTTCAAATGTTTGTACAGCTTATGGGACTTACCTACGGGGTCATCAGTCCCTAAACTTACAAACTACTTATGAACTACTTACGAACTAGGACGTCACAAATATCCATGCCCGAGGGGGGATTCGAACCCCCGACCGTAGTGGCCGTGCTGACCGTGACTGGAGCGCCTCAGTCACCTCGGCCACCGCGGCCGGCTCGGGGGTTCAAATCCCCCCTCGGGCATGGATATTTGTGCCGTCCTTAGTGTTAGCTAGATCATAAGTAGTGACTGATGACCCCGTAGTTGAGTCCCATAAGCTATACAAACATTTCATTTCAAAAACAGAACTTACTGATACATTACGATCACTATTTTCGATTTAATACAACACAATTCAATAAATTAGCTGAACGTCACGAAACACACATGACGGCACTAGTGGGTATCCTTCTTGGACAACCGCCATTCTAAAGACCGAGACTGCAGTACTATAGGTCTGTTTCCCTATTTCCTGCCTCAGACTTTTAGGATCACGTCTGTCCAGAGAGGAGGGAGTCTTAGATTCCTCCCCAACCCTCTTGCCACCTGCTTTGACGTCGAGGGGGTCTGTGTATCCCCTTCGGCACTGTTTAAAACTGTCGGGTACAGTTTATTAATTGCCTGTACGACTTCGTTTTCACGCTCTTGGGAACTAACGCAGTACTCAAAGAAGTACAAAATTCTATAAAACATGGAATAATGAATATCACGGAACAAAAATATACAAAACAAAAAAACACAGCGCCCCAAGTGGCTGGCCGCGGAACTGCACTGCACCGTCGTACTCGTGGCGTCGATTTCCGAGGCGCTACAATACTATTAAATCACATGGGGAATTGATTACATTAATACAGAATAAGCTAGAGACTTTACCCCAAGAAATATACAAAGAAATAAATAAACAATGTGATCTTGTACGGGCAGAGGTCACTGAACATTTCAGAAAAGTAACACATTTAGTGCGAGAGGCGGAAGAGAAATCTTTTGTCGAGATACAAGCTATTAACACAAATTACGGAGACACGAAGTCGCGTAGAATTATTAGAACTAAATAGGGATTTTGCGGTGTTGGCAATGTTACCAGATACCTGTCCCAGTTTCGAGGAACGTCTAGAGGTGTTGATAGATAAAAAAGTACAACTAAAGATAGAATCTGCGACATCTGTTTCGAACTCTGGGACGCGATCTCCTGTTAGAAGTAGAGAATTAGAAAGGCTGTGGTCAGAATTAGAGAAGACGAAGAAAGAAATTTCGCAAAATGGGAAGCGGAATATGATAGCAATGCCTAGGGATGTGCTGGAAGACCTCCCTCTGGAAAATGGCTTGAATTTAACGAAACAGTTTCCCAAAATGTAAATCCGATGGAGACACACCACGTATTTTTTGGGGTTTTCTCGAAACTTACCTAAAAAAATCGCACTGACGTGTTTTACGGCCCACTTTAGATTTGTAGTTTTATAAAGTTTCGCAAATATTTTGGACAAAAATAACAATCTAAATAATAAAAAATTAATTAATAAATGTGTCTGAAACCCTTATATGAAAAACAAAATTTAGTGAGCAGCGGGTTTCGAACCATTGACTCCAGCGTCAGAGTCCAACGCAGTGCCCACTACGCTACAGCTAACGATTGCGAGCTCTATTCTCTAATTTTACACTATTGATAGTCGTTGTTAACTGATGCTAATATGGCATTTGTAGACACTAGATTATCATTTATCGCACGAAGGACGACGTGTTTTTGCTAATTCTTCAGTGCACCATTGCTTTGAAATGACAACGTGTAAGTTACAATAAGAAAATCATAAAATACGCAACGCAACATGGCGTATGCCACAGAGAGTTCTGGGAGAGGAATGTCACGTGACATCTGCCAACGGATGGTTTTCGTTAATTCAATGAATTTTTGCAAATATGTCTCAAACGATACGAGATATGAAAACAACATATGAGAACAAAGTTGTAGAGAATTTTCTCGTCTACAAATTCGGTTATTCAATTTTGGCATCAGATGGACGGTATATTTGCAATTAAAATTACATAACAAACGGCTTTTTTTTTATTACTAACGTATTTCTTGTCCGAAATATTTTAAAAAGCGAGGTTCTGGTCTCTGGTAGCCAACAATTATGTCTGTAAAATTTGGTGCCGATCGGTTGAACGGTTCGACCTAAAAAGTGGGAACACGTTACAGCCAGACAGACATCGTCAAATCGCCGATATTTTTGAAAATATCTCTCCAACGATGCAAGATATGAAAAAAACATAATGGAGCGAAGTTGTAGAGTATTTTCCCCTCTACCAATTAGGTTATTCAGTTTTCGTGTCAGATGAACGGTTCGTTTGCAATTACAATTATATTACAAACGGCTTTTTTTGGTATTACTGCCGTATTTTTTGTCCTAAAAATTTGAAAAATGGAGGTTCTGGTCTCTGGCGGCCTACAATTATGTGTGCAAAATTTGGTGCTGATCTGTTGAATGGTTCGTCTTAAAATCAGGGAACATGTTACGGACAGAAAGACAGACATCTCGAAATCGCGGTTATTGTTGCAAATATCTCTGGAACGATACGAGATATGAAGAAAAAAAAAAAAAAAAAAAAAAAAAAAAAAAAAAAAAAAAAAACATAAGAGAGCGAAGTTGTAGGGAATTTTCTCCTCTACAAATTCGGTTATTCAATTTTCGTGTCAGATGCATGGTTAAGCTGTTATTTTCATTTAAATTTCGAGCTGTCAAAAAACGATCGCAAAGGCCCTCTCTGGGCCAAAATGGAAACATTTTGCATTGAGTTATTTAATGGGAGATGCCTTTGAATGGGGAACAGCCCATTCAGAGGAATTTACCACTTGGAAGATTTTCAAACTAAATTTAAAAATAGATATTGGTCAGAAAGTTCGCAGGAAAAATTGATCTTGGAATTATTAGACCCTAAATACAATAATAATTCGTGGGGCAGTTTTTAGAAGTATGTAGAGTGGCACATTACTAAATCTAAATATTTAGATATACCTATTGATGAAATGCACTTAGCAAAAGTTTTAGTCAGACGATTACCATATTTTACCAGCAAGGGAATATGGTGCTGTGGCTGGTCAACAGTTGGCGAATTACTTTTATGCGTGGAAGGTTTAGATACCCTTCACAATGAAAGAGACGAAAATATACAGGGATCCTCTTCAGTGAATAATGGAAATAGAAAATCGTCAACTTCTTTTACAAAACGCAAGGAAGTGAACTTTTGCCAAAAGTATAAATGAAATAAAAATAAAGAAACCCTAATAATAAAACCACACAACATAATCAACATTTGGAAAAGGAGTCCATTTCCATAACACAACCAATCAAACAGGATAAAAGAACAAATCCAAAAATAATAGAAGCGAAAAACTTACCATCCTGACCAAATAATTTCAAACCTAAACAAAAATGCATTTACATTGCTTACCCATCAAATGTCAACGAATGAGTTGTTATTAAAGACATGCAGAGGCTAAACCCATTATAGTGGGTAAGATTTATGAACTGGGTATAGATATAAACATTGTTTGTGGTTGTGATATTTCACTTATTGTTGAGAATATAATAAGTAAGTTTAAAAATAAAATTAAGTTACCAACACTACCTGTAACTGGGGTATATGTAATGGGAATTACAGGCAACAAGGGACAAGCTATTAAATATGAGATGGGAGTGCCCATTACAACAAGTACATTTACATTTATGCAACCTTTATTAATAGTGCCTAATGCTAATGTCTGTATATTGTTAGGAATGGACTGGCTACTTAAGTACAAGGTTACGATAAATTTCCAAAATGAGCAGTTAAGATGAACATGGAATAACAATGAAGACATAGTTCCGTTCACGTTAAGAGTAAACAGGTGCAGCTGAAATGTGATGTGCGATTAATTGTAACCGCAAAAATGTTAAGTACTACAATGACTGAAGGGACAGATGAGGATATTCATAATCAAATAAAAGAAGAAGCATACGGGTCATCTTTATTGAGTACTGAATAGAAGAACCAAGTGTATGATTTTACTTTCAAAATATGCAGTGGTATTTTCAGAGAAACCAGAGGATTATATATGTGCCACATCCAAAAGCAGTGTTTTGGTAGATCTTCTCAAACCATACGTAAGTCCTCAAGGAAACTAACAACCTTTATAAGTCATACGGATGACGAACATGGATCCCCAAAAATTATTTAAGAACCGAGTAGAACGACGAGTTCCGTTCGGCACCGCTGTGTACTAGCTAAGGAACTAGCTAGTTCGTCTTAGGGACCATAGAACCTGATCGATCCCAACGGTACAAAGGCTACCGCCCTTGAATGCGAGAAGACGACTGGGATACTCATGTGCAGGATTGTCGACGGGTTACGTTCTTCAAACTGTTGGCCCCCTATAATAATAATAAAATGAAATAAAGCAATATATTACAACTGACTAAAGGGGCATTTTTTTCATTCATTTACTAAGTAGAAGCGTTTTCGTTGCCGTGATGCTTATTGTTCACATATTCATTATAACATAGAAGATGTTTAGTTTCCTTTCTTTCAGTTGCGTTTTCATTACAAAGTACAAAATAAATAAAAAGGATACAAAAAAAAATAATAATAATAAAATTAAATTAAATAAAAAAATTTAAAAAAGGAGACAGTCAGTGCTGCGTGTACGTTTCAGTTCAAAATAAAATAAAAGGTAAAGTGCTTGACTAGAAACTGAAGGATCGTGGTTTAGAAACCCGGTCGGACCTTGGATTTTTTCAGTCTGCGTTTTAACCTATCCTTCACCTCCCTACGATGTGAGGAGTCGCCAGAAACGACACGTGGTTCGGATTCCACGTTAAGCTGTAGGTCCCCTTTTTCCAGTTGGATAACTGGGGTATCCTAGGGACAAGCAAGTCACCGAAGTGGCGCGTCCAAGACTTGCACCTGACCAATGAGGTACACGTCATTTTTATTACAGTTAAAGAATATTGGTATCAACCAGCAAATGGAGTATTGTAATTGTGGAACAGCAATTTGAGTCGATGGATATTAAAGGTAAAGCGCTCAACAATCCGAAGATTGGTTTGAACACCACAGTGTTTTACTAGGCATGTCCTGTTGGGAGGTGATATGCCGTTGCCTTCCTCCGACCTTCTAACTGACTTCCCCAGCCAGTGAAAGAAGTGGAAAGTGACAGATAAAAATCCTAGGACCTGGCGGGGATCGAATCCACGACCTTTGGAATTGTAGACTGGCATTCTACCACTGTGCAGCCGAGGTGCACATCTATTTCCACTACTACTACAGCTAGATAGGAACGTATTTGTATCTACAGTATGAATCTACTGCTAATTCTGTACTGAAGTCCTCACTGAACTGTACTGCTTGGCTATATGGAATGATGCACTACTTCAGTAAGAATCACGAATACCCTGCAAACAATACCACACTCAGCATACAAGATCTATTACAGTACAAAACATGTTCAAATGTTTGTAAAACTATAGGAATTAACTACGCTGGTTATCAGTTCCTAGGCTTACAAACTGCTTAAACTAACTTATGCTAAGTACAACAAATACGCTCATGGCCGAGGGTGAAATCGAACCTCTGACGGTGAGCAGCGGATCACTGCGCGGCTAGGCGCCTTAGAACGCTCGGCCATTCCATCGCTGCTACGAGGTTTGGAACTTAAATAGTAGCAACACTGCTGTGGGAACACTATGCAGTGAAATCTACTATTGACGCTGATAGCACACGTTGTTGACATACCTGCCTTACCTCCAAGTAAATGGAATTGCCCGTCCCACGTCACTTGCGTGCGCACAATCGAAGGAAACACAGTCACTTGTGAGCAACCGGTCTCGCTATGTTTTCGAAACAGGAACAACGGAGTTGTATCAAGATTGAATGTGCCAGAGGTCGTACAGCACGACAGTGTCATCAGGGTCTTCATGGGGTGACCAGGGAGTCGGCATTGCGTACAGAACATTGGCACGTTGGGTAAAAGCCTTCAACGATGATCGGCAGACTGTGGCAGACATGCATCGGGCAGGTCGTCCTAGCCTCTCTGAAGAAGAAGTGCACACTGTTGCCGAGTTAGTGGACAATAATCGACGCCAGACGATTCGTGAGCTCGCCAAGGAACCGGATTACTACATACGACAGTGCTTCGCATCCTGAAGGAACGCCTAGGCATGTGAAAAATTACATCACAATGGATTCTGCACGAATTGACGGAAATGCAGAAATGAATGCGATAACACGCTGATAAAACGCGCTTGGAACGCAGTGAGCGAAAGAGAGATTTTCTTACACCGCGTGAATACTGGATGAGAGATGGGCCACATTGTATGAGCCAAAACTGAAACGCCAATCCAACGAATGGCGTTATTAGGGGTCGCCGCGAAAGTCGAAAGCGCATCAGAGCCCCAGTTTGGTGAAAGTTATGGTGATTCTCGTGTACGACTGTGATGCTGTTATCCTAATGCATTACGTTCCTCCACGGCAGACCGTCAATGCACAATATTAATGTTCGTTTTTGGAGCATCACCTGCGACCAGCGTTGCGAAAGACGAAACGACACTTTCTGCGCAAACTTCCCACAATTTTGCACGACATTGCGCGGGCGCATATAGCGCATGCTGTGGCTGCTCTGTTCGGTCGATAGGACTGGTAAGTACTGTACCATCCACCATATTCCCCGGATTTAAGTCCCTGTGTTTTTTATTCGATTCCGAAGATGAAGGAACCACTTCGTGGCATTTGCTTCAGAACTGTTCCAAAGATTCGACAGACAGTATACCGCTCCATTCGCACCATCAACAGAACAGACTTGAAGGTCAGCAACAGGGGCAAACATGTAACGCTTTTCTATTGGTTGTGAAAACATTTTTGACACTATTTATCTTCCAACCGTCGTATATTACAGTGCATCCTCCTGTACAATTCGCGGTGGTGTAAGGCTTATATTAGGCAGCATTGTTTTTAGAAGCATTCACTTTGATTTTTCTATCCATCAAGATTGTATATCTGAATCATTCACGATGCAGTTAGATGTCATTTAAATATGCAACACCACATGCAGCCAAATCAAAACAATGTCCAGTCACCTTGTTTATAAGGCCACCAAAATTCTGACATTGAATTAATTGTATTATAATACAGTTCCTTAGATTGTCCATAGATATCACTCAACCCGTACCAAGATGTAAGCAAACATGCGTGAGCAATGCGACGGATTGGGTAATACGGTCGATCAGTTCCAGTCATAAGACGGGAAGGAAGTAAACTCCATGTCTGCCATTCCTAAAAGGACAATTCCGAAATTTGATCAAATCCGATTGCTACTTTGTGTCAGGAGTGACCCATTGCTATGTTGTTTGGACATGGAGAAGGTGAAGAGATACGGGAACGGTCAATTGCGTGCTCTGGCCACTCAAAGACTAACAGCTGACAACCGGTAGTTAGAAATTTCAGTAGCTCGGAAGAATCCTGAGAAAAACTCCACTATGTTGAATAATGATTTTCGACTCAACGTCTAGATACTAGGCTGCAGGTCATGCAACTTCACTCCCGACGGCCATGGCGAGTTCCAGCTTTGACACCTATATACCATGCAGTGTTGTATAGGTGGGCCCAACACCACGCTAAATGGACTCATCAAAATTGGTATTAAGTGCTATTCACGGATGAAAGTCACATGTTTTCAACCAGACAGTCTTTGGAGACGTTTTTTGAGGCAGAATGGTTAGACTGAACGTCTTAGCCATCCAGCAAGAACAGCAATGTAGTGGTTCCCTTATGTTTTGGGTAGCATTATTTGGGATCACCCCATACACCAATGGTGATCGTAAAAAGGCAATCAAATGGCTATAGGGTACATGGTTAACCTCCCTTTGGCGCATGTCGGTGACGCATTCGGCATTCGTCTTAATGGACAACAGTAGTCGAGCTCATCGTGTGCATCTTGTGAATGTGTTCCTTCATGCTAATGACATCCCAAGATTGGAATGGCCATCATGTCCTCCAGATATAAACCCTATCGAACATATCTGGGATAAATTGAAGATGGCTGATTTTGGACGAGACGATCCACTAAAAAATATGAGATATCTACGTCGAATCGCTTCTGAGGAGTGTGACAATCTGTATCAACAGTCCCTTGATGATCTACTGGGAAGTATACCACGGAGAATACTGGCAAGCATCAGTGCTAGAGGACTTGTTGCTGGCTTTTAGGTGTACTGGTGTATGCTGCAATCTGGAACACACACTGAGAATTACTAGGTTGTTGTAGTACAACTTGTCAAGTTCTGATTTTTTGAGCAATAAAGAGAACTGAAATTTTTTTATACCTGTATTACATAAAAATGGAATGAATCATGAACCCCTACAATCATGGTGATTCAACGCTTTTTCTTATGTGTGTAGGCCTAACTCGATAAACCTTGAAGAATCCGTTACAGCAGGTCTACCCAACTCGAGTGCTTCGCGAGCATCGGCCGGGGGGATATACCAGCTGCGCGCAGCGGCCAGAAAAGCCCTAATTACCTACACCAGCAGCGCGCGGCGGTCGAAGGGTCCGTTCTCAACCCCTATACCAACTGCGCGCGAAGCGGTCACACGGTGTACAGTCTTTACCATAAACACACTGCTCGCTGATGTACAACATACGTTGCGACAGCATCTACTTAAAATTCAACTGCAAGTAAGCACTGAAATCGGTTAAAAAACGATCTCAAGGTAAACAGTGTACTGTAGGACCTGTTGGATAAAGCAGGGAATGGCGACAGCCGAAATGCTATCGATATATCGACAGTTTAAATATATCATTGGGCGTATTACTTACAGATTGTGCGTATAGCCCGCTCAAAATAGACATTGACCCTTATATAAATTCTCAAGAAGCTGAAAATTTGCAAGACTTTAGGGACACCATTATAATGAAAGTGTGAAAAGTTCCCATCGATCCCATGTGTGCAAAAATATTTATGCAAGGTCAAAGTTAATTTTTTTAATAATGAAACGGTAAGTTTTATGATAAAAGTAGCTCAGACAAGAAATGTAGATCATACAACTGTCTATAAAAATTGCCCTTAGACGTTTTGTTCTAAGAATCACCATTTCTGAGAAAAATCGATTTTAAAATTTGCCAAAGTTGTTTCTCCATGATATGAACAAGACTCCATGCTCCTATAAGGTAATGTATAGGGTGTCTCACGAAAGACACCTGCTAGACGTCCGCGGATCGCGCGGTACAGCTCCCGGCTGCTGCCACCACATCCGCCGGCCACGCCAGCGCCCGATTCTCGGACTCTGTTGTGCCGCGGGCGCATACACTGAGTTAAAGTCTAAAAAACATTGCCATCTGAGTAACCTAAGCTTACCTTTATTTACAGTAGATATTCAAAATGATGTCCCTCTATGGAAAGAGCGGCCGGGCATCTCTTGGACACGTTTGCGAACACTCGACGAATTTCGGCTGCCGAAATCTGGGAAATGACTAGTCGAATCCTGTCTTCCAACTCTTTGAGTGTATGGGAATTGCTTGCATACACCTTGTCTTTTAACATTCACCAAAGATAAAAGTCACAGGGATTTACTCGTAGATCTGGGGAACGAAGAGGCCAGTCAACTATCCTATCATCAAAAACACCCCGTATTCCTGCCATAGTAGCATTAGCAATGTGTCATCTGGCATTGTCCTGCATGAAATAATCGTACAGCTTTTCATTGGGTGAAAGTTCTTGAAGTAATGTTCAATTGTTTGTTAAGCTTAAGGGACTTAACTGTGGGGTCATCAGTCCCTAAACTTACAAACTACTTATGAACTACCTTATACTAAAGACGACACAAATATCCATGCCTGTGGGAGGATTCGAACCCCCGACCGTAGCGGCCATGCAGACTGTGACTGACGCGCCGCAGTCCCCTCGGCCAACGCTGCCGGCTTGAAAAAATGGATGCAGGATATTTCAAACTCAAAACAAAACACCCAAACACTCTGTCACGCAGTACAGAACACAAGAGCACTGTGTTTCTACCTGACGACAATAGGGCCGGACTCGACGCTGTTGCCAAGTGTCCCAGAACACGCATAGCGGCAGCAGCCGGCAAACGCACCGCGCAACACACGGACGTCTCCCAGGCGTCTTTCGTGAGACACCCTGTACTTTGCTCGTTCTTTCTAACGTGGTTTCCCCAGTAGGCCTACTCCGCAGTCTTCTTCTTCTTTTTTATCTAAATACTTACCACATAATACCAAACAATTTAAGAAATTGGCTTCTGTCATGACAGCGTGCTGCGTAACGAATTTGTATTTTTATCGGATGTATTAATAATTTTTAAATTCACAATGTTCCAGTACAATAAAGAAAGTTCTTATATTAACTACAAAGAATAACGTTTGTATAGCTTATGGGACTTAACTACGGGGTCATCAGTCCCTAAACTTACAAACTACTTATGAACTAACTAATATTAAGGACGGCACAAATATCCATGCCCGAGGGGGGATTCGAACCCCCGACCGAAGTGGCCGTGTAGACCGTGACTGGAGCGCCGCAGTCCCATCGGCCACCGCGGCCGGCACTACAAAGAATAGATGGCTGTCTTGCTCCAGAATCATATAAATATAGTTAATAAAATAATCAAAACCAAATTTGCTTGTGTATTTATCTAATATTAAAATATTGATAACATGTCTTTTAATTTCTTTTTTGTTATTATTTAACTTAAAATTCACTAGTTTGATGAGTTTATATCCATTGCTTATCTTATAATAAAAATTTTCGCCATCGGTAGTTCTGATATAACTTCTTTAATAATTTATGAATATGCAGAACCGACTGTCCGATTTTTTGCTGCCTGCTTCGGTAAGGGACTCGGGTGTAGTTGGTGAAGCCCCATTTGAGGTATGTGTGGTCCTCATTGTGCACAAATTTTCAACATACTTTGTTGATCTTTGGCATCACATTCAAGCCACTTATTTTCTCAAATTAGACACAACAGTTTTGGCAGTTGCAATTCGAAATACAACTTGCAATGATCCATTAAACTTGACCGTGTTTTTGTTTCGTTAATATTCATAACTGGAAACATTTGTTCACAAAGGAACGTTGCTTAGAAAATTGCAACACATTTTAGGGCAAGGGCATGAATCCTCGGGAATTTTTGTTCATCAAAGCCTTTATATAAAGGAATTTAAATCACTACTGTAATGGTAATAGCGGTCTGTCAAAAACTGAATCATACTGCAGTTCTGTCAGCTTAGTTTGGAGACTTTATGGGGCATCCTCAGCGTGCACAGAAAGAGGCATATAAAAACTTTTGAGTACAGTTTTATTTTATTTCTTCAAACCTATATACACCATTTTTATGTAATGACTGTGAACTCCCGAGTGTGGCCTTAAGTACTTAATTTCAAGAACTTTAGAGAGGGAAAATTGTGTAAATTTTCTTTTTGAAGCTGACTTTTAGAAAGCAAAACCTTCACTTTTGGAATTTGCAATACGATGACACATAATACCGATTAATTTATTTTTACCTTGCAACGGTTTATTTAAGTCATTTAAATACCTCATTATGTCTTTCTTGAAAGCAACGTCAGCGATGCATATTTTCAAATGTTTGTAATCCTACGGGACAAAACTTCTGTGGTCATCGGTCCCTAGCGGTGCGTATGTCAACAAACAATTGCATGCTCAGCGGAGAGCTCGAACAATTAAACGCGAGAGGCCTCAGATCTTTATTAAGTACAATTGAAAAGAGGTATCCGTTTTGTTTTCTTTTAGAATAAACAAGACACACCTGTTCAGATCTTGGCAATAGAGCTTTTAATGTAGTAACCAGTTGCCTTTTGTCTGGCCCTTCAATCCCCTCGCGTATTACGGAATGTTTATTTTCGTAATGATGGCACTTTGATATTTACGGTAGAGTGGCATATTCAGCATTGTGGTTTCCTATCAGCCTTAAAGAATCTTCCCACTGAGCATTAAAAAATTATACACACAAAACCGAACCTTTTCTGCTGATGCTGGACGTTCGTAAGATAAACAGTGTCCCATTTGGTAAGATTCAGAACGGATATGCAGCGCATCCAAGAAGACGCGAGAGCGAACGTTGTCTCAATCACCACGTTTACATGGGCTCCCAAAACCGGATTTCCTAAACCGATTTCCCAATTCCGCTTTTGGTTGGCCATGTAAACACTCAAAAATCGATTCTGGAAATCCACTTCTGTAAAGCGGTTTTCCAGTTCCACTATCGATTTTCGTGTCCATGTAAACGCAACCGTTTTTAAGCGTTCTTGGCTTGTCAGATTGTATTTTTTTTTTTTTTTTTTTTGTTAAGAATTTTCGACACATATGGGCAGAGCGACACTTTCTATCGTGGAATAAAAATATAAATATTACAGTGAGCACTAATATGTGTATTTAAGTAAAAAAATATTTTGATTGTGCTGACTAAATCAGGAAGCAAATCAGCAGTTTTTCAACTGCCATATTGAGCGGGATAGGAAATCCACTTCAGGCTGTAACATGTAAACGCGACAGCGAAAAACGATGTACGAAATTCGGTTTTCGTCTTCCGGAAGATGTGCCCCATGTAAACGTAGTGACGGTTATAATGTTCCAGCCTGGCTATTAATGTTTGAGATTAACAAATTTACAGAAGGATGTGGTTTGAAGTTAGAAGCTATAAAAGACCCCAATCAGTAAATTACGGGGAAAAAATTTTGGAAAAATTATTACATGCATTTAAATGAAATGGTAAGCTAATTAACGGTGGAGTGTCGTGCAGGCAGAACATTACAAAAAGGATCGACGAGCAGTTACTTTTAACAATAGATCCATCGGTGGTTGAAATTTGGCTGTAAATGAAATTTTAATAATATGATAACCACTCGCCGAACACTGGATGGTAGTTCGTCAACATCAATCTACGACTCGTGTAGCAAACCGTAAAGTAAGATAAGTGACATGATATAAATCGGATAGGAATATTACGTAAGTCAAACACAACGGACTTCTAAAAATTCACAAGAAAATCGACTGCAGATTCTATTGCCGTTAAATGATAATATTATGGAATAAATTTTGAAACAAGAGTGGCAGACTACACGAAATATCAACATTCAATATTAACAAAAAAAAAAAAAAACTGTGCCATCCATTGTTGCGGTGATTCAACAAGGCTGAAAATGACATCATGGGCGGAGGGAGGATAGGGCAAAATTATTAATAAAACTTCATAAGTGCGAATTTAAGTGAGAGGTGGGGGTTTATTTATAAATTTAAGATACGCGCATATCACATATATTTACCTGAATGTACATAATAGCGGCCACATAAAATAATAAAGTACAGCTCCAGTCTGCAAGATGCTATCGCTACGAAGTACAAAGCAAGAGTGTCTTCTTTCTTACAAAAAAATTGAAAGTGTTGTTCCTAAATTTTCTTTCTCTGATTTTCATAGATAATTATTTTAACATGCCGAAATAATATAAAAATACAAAATGTTCCCTGATAATATCGGGGAAAGGAAACCGTGTCATTATACGGCCCCCTTTGGCACGGCTGAGGTATGAACAGAATCCGATAGCCGTGACAAACAAGCATTGTGTCAAGGCTAGTTTCATAGAACACAAATACATCGAATATTACATAAGATAATAATGTAAATTACATATAATCCACATCACATAAGTACAACATGGGTCAGTCTTTTGAAATATTCGTTTTTCAGGATTGTTTTCTCAAGAACAGATCATGTTTCGTCGTATTACAGTCTATTCACTTCAATGGATGTCTATAGTACAGAAAGTTGCAAAAAATTTCATTTTATTGATTATGAAGTTGATTTTTAGTACTGTCTGTAGGTTGAATTTCAGTAACGGCGGCGACGGCTCGAGGTTGTTGCGTTGGTACTGGAGTCGGGAGCGGCGGCAGCGAGCGGCTTCCATTATTGCGCACGGAGTGTGCGTGTGGGCGACAGGGGTCCGTGATGAATCGTCAGTTCAGCGCCCCTCGCTGGCACCGTCTCATTGCATTTTCTTCATGAAAAGAACAAAAAGATTGGAGTTAGCATGTCTACTGCACTAGGATAACTATTAATTTTTTTCTGCTAAGAATGCACACTTGATTAGTTTCCTTCATTCACACGTTGTCTGGTGCATGAGTGTTTTTTGTGCATTCGCAAAAGCTATTACGTGATTGAATTGTGATTATTGAAGGAGATATCTAGGCATATATATGTGTGTGTGCGTTCTTGTGGGTAAAGGATAAAATGAACAAACTGACATGAACGTACGCCAGATATTATACCAAAAATTTTTTTTTTTTTAGCATCCAATGCAAATGACGTATGTCCATGACTCTGATGCTAGCAGGTTATTTGCCTAGTATTTATCTTACTTTCCTATCTACATATACATTTTGGTGCTATATACATGACTATTTACAGAATGCCTATCATGAATACTAGTCATTGGTCAGAATCATTATTCATGTTGATCGTACATGCGATCTTTCAAGGCAAAAATGTTAGATGTTTCATAATTTACTATCTATCATATATATAAATACATGGGATCACAAGAAATGGAGAAATTATGTGGAATATCTTACATACTATGGCATCTGATTTAAATTTATGCTAACATTTTAAAGTATCTGATTTGATTCTATATTAATATTTTTGTTATCGCTGAATAGATTCAGTCTCTATTAATGCTAACGCAGCTTGCTGCGAGTCCATACATTTTTTTCATATTTTTATTTGATTAATATTGTCCGTTAGACGGTGTTGTAAGAGCTTTGTTTGCATAGCGCTGCCAACAATCATTAATGACGTCACGTCGCGACATTGGTTCAGCTTCAGTCTGTGCCTGTGTTGCATCTTGGCAGGATGGCGCGGTATGACTTCCGTAATTTTATTCGTACTGTTTCAAACTGCAACACATTTGGAATTAAAGTGTGGTGTGTTTTAAGGAAGGAGTGTCCAGTTTGCACTCGTCGAGGGTCCACACTTCACACCGGTGGGTGAGTACCACATTACGTATTTTGACTGTAGCACGCGAAGTTCGTACGTGTCGTGAAATTCACATCACCTAGCAGTGTCTTGAATTACCACACGGCACTGTTCTCTTGTTCATAAGCGTACGTTTATTAATTGATTCACAGTATGTAAGCACATGCGTCAATTAAACGTCCTGCGTGCGCATTATACATCTTTTATTTTTATGATTGATTCCCGTGAGCGTTTATGGTGGCGTTAGAATGCGTCTTTATTCACCATCACGCACTGTTCAAACTAATTTATCACTTTAATTTATTTATCGGTCCTCGTAGGCCTGTCTTTTAGTTTTTTTAATTGTTCTAAACACTTTTAATTCACTGGACAGCGTCTTTTCGCGGGGTGATAACGTTTGAAATTTGCACTTTCTGTAGCGCGAAGGTCGTTGAACGACTCTTAAGAATAATGAAAGCACTTGTTCGCGTCTTTCACTGCAACTTAACACATCTGTGCTTATTGCTGTTTCACACGGTCTCCTAATCCACATGTCCTATTCAAATAACTAGCTTCACTGTTCTCTCCCAAATAGTTTCGATTTAATAAGACATTGACTAAAGGACTGTAATTTTTGTGTCCCAACTTCGTCGCCGCTTTTGTGTCCCAGCCTCGTCGTAGGTGTCGGTGGCCGAGTGGAATGAGACCGACACAGGAACAAAAACAGCACGTTGGTGCAGGTACGGAGGGGAGCAGCCAGAAACTATAAACACTAGAGTAAATTAGAAAGATATATATATTGCACAGAATGTAACAATACTTAACTTTTACATAGTACTGCAGAATGTTGATACATAGTTGTTAGAGGCCTGCCTAGTGCCTGTACAATAGCAAAGTCTTCACTGGTGCCTATCTGATTACGAAGGTCCTAACTCGTTGCTAACTCAGTCCGAAGTGACCGGTGTCTTTCCGTGGTGGCCACGAGCGGGGTTGCAGCAGAGGGCGCTCGTGGCTGTCGTCGTGAGAACGCCGCGCCGTGCGTGCATGGCGGCGCGCGGCGAAAGTAGGTGGCGCGCACTTTGTACTTGTGCGACACCACACCCCTCCCCCCCCAAACCGCCGCGCCGTCGTGGCGTAGGGCTGAGGGCCACGGCGACGGCACTGGGAGGAGGGCCTGGGCGGGGGCGTTACTGGTGGGACGGGCGTCGTAGCTGAGGCTGGGATCGAGACGCCGTCCGCGCCCCGGCATCCGCCTTGCGATTCTCCAGGGAACCCACCGAAACCTGGGGAAGGACGCACCCCCCCGCCCAGAGGGAGCAGGTCATCTTCTTCTTCTGAGGTGCGTGGCCCAGGAGGCGGCGGCGGCACGCACGGTCCCGGAGTCCCTCTCGGTGACGCTGTCATCTGCGGCGGCGACAACGGCGGCGTCGCGTCGATCTCCATCGGGACGATCTCGTAGTCCGGGGACGAACGATGTGGTTGTGCTCCCTGGCGGTGAACTGGGTCTGGAATCAAGAAACCGGAGACAGGATCGCGCGGCCTATGCAGACGCAATTGGTTTGCGTGGCGCCGCAGCTCCGACCCTGTGGAAGAACGTACAACATACATATTGCGACCGAGCACGCGCTGAATGGTGCCCGGTAACCATTTCTTCTTGTTGCCAGCAAACACCCTGTACAGCACCGGCGTAGAAACCTGATAACGCGTAGCGCCATACGAACCGACTCGGTGCGTGGGAGGCTGCAGCAGGTGAAGGAGAGTGCGGTGACGGCGGCCGTGTAGCAGCTCGGCAGGAGACGGGCCGTCACGTGGCATGCACCGATACGAAGACAGGAAAATTTGAAGAGCTTGCTGCCTGGAGTGCTGACCTTTCATCTTTTCCATGTGAGACTTGAATGTTCGAACGAAACGTTCTGCTTCACCATTGGACTGAGGGTGAAAAGGTGCGGTGGTGATATGCTGAATGCCATTCACACGACAAAACTGTTGAAATTCCGCACTAACAAACTGAGGTCCATTGTCACTGACGATAGTTTCAGGCAAGCCTTCGATGCAAAACACTGATGTTAAGGCACTGATTGTACTAGAAGCCGTCGTTGAGTTCATGGCAATCACAAAAGGAAACTTGCTGAAAGCGTCTACAACAATTAACCAGCGCGTATTCCAGAAAGGTCCGGCAAAGTCAATATGTAAACGTTGCCATGGTCCCTTGGGGCGTGGCCAGTCCGAGAAACGTTGCGGAGGAGCCGCCTGATGCTCCGCACAAACTGTACACTGTGATGTCATGCTCTCTATCTGAGCGTCCATACCAACCCAGGTACAATGACGTCTGGCCAATTGCTTTGTCCTAACAATGCCCCAATGTCATTGATGCAGGAGGCGTAACACTTCTCGTTGCAGGGAACGAGGAACAATCACTCTTGCTTGGTCGTTGTCGGTATGCAACAACAGTACACCCTGACTTAAAGATAATGCATGACGTTGTGCAAAATAACGTCGAACCAGAGGCCGATCAATGTCTTTGGCTCTGGCAGGCCACCCTGAGCGAACAAAACTTGCTACCACACTTAGGTCTGCATCCGCAGCTGTTTCCTGTGCAACCCGACGAGAGTTCAAAGGAAAGTCTGCGACAGCGGAAGCATCTCTGGAGTCTATCTGACAACATGCCATTTCTGAAGAATCAAATGATACATCCTGGCCAACCGGAAGTCGGGAAAGTGTGTCCGCGTTGGCATGTTTAGTGGTAGGTCGGTACAAAATCTCATACTGATAATTTGACAATATCAAGGACCATCTCTGAAGCTTTTGTGCCGTTCGTGGCGGAATTGGCTTTGTGGGTGAGAACAACGACGTGAGAGGCTTGTGGTCTGTCAACAAATAGAATTTTCTGCCATACAGATAATGATGAAACTTTGTGACGCCGTAAATGATTGCTAAGGCCTCCTTTTCTATCTGACTGTAATTCTGTTGCGTCGGCGTCAGTAGCTTGGATGCAAAGGCAATAGGACGATCGTGACATCCAATACGATGCGACAGAACGGAACCCACACCGTACGACGAGGCGTCAACTGCTAGCACTACAGGCTTCTGTGGATCAAAGGGAATCAAACATGCATCACTGAGTAGTGCAGACTTTAATTTGTCAAAAGCAACTTGGCAATCTTTGGACCATACAAAAGGAACATTCTTCCTACGTAAGTGATGCAGTGGAGCTGCAATCAGAGGCATTGGGAATAAATCTGAAATAATAGTTAAGCTTTCCCATTACTGCTTGCAATTCATGCACATTCTTAGGAGGAGGCAAGTCTTTGATTGCTCTAAGATGTGACTGTAAGGGATGAATTCCTTGAGCATTAATCACATGGCCTAGGTACTCTATTTCAGTTTGAAAAAACGAACACTTTGCTTTATTGCAACGTAGACCTGCTGCAGTCAAAACTTTGAAAAGGCACTCCAGGTTTGCTAAATGTTCTTCAACTGTACGTCCGGATACCACAATATCATCTAAATAGTTCGAACAACACCGTACAGAAACTGTCAGCTGTTCCAAAAAACGCTGAAAAATAGCGGGAGCGGAAGAACTACCAAAGGGTAGGCGTTGAAATTGAAAAAGGCCCATGTGAGTATTAATGACGAAAATTTTTTTTGACTCGTCATCAAGCGGAATTTGTAAGTATGCCTCTGCTAAATCAATCTTAGAAAAGAAGCGAGACTGTCCTAATTTGTCCATTAGTTCGTCAGGTCTGGGCAGGGGATATGTGTCTACAATTGTTTGACTGTTCACTGTTGATTTGAAGTCCGCACAGAGACGAAGTTTTCCTGACGGCTTGGGTATAATTACTATAGGCGAGGCCCACTGACTCGCAGAAACAGGAGAAATCACCCCACTATCTTGCCAACGTTTAAGTTCTTCGGCAACTGTATCACGCAAGGCGATAGGCAGTGGTCCAGCTTTACGAAATTTTGGAACTGCAGATTCTTTTAAAGTTACATGTGCCACAAAGTCTTTTGCACAACCTAGTTCCGGCGAAAACAAGTCACTATATTTGTCACACAATGCATTGATTTTATCCTGAGGCACTATTGACGAAATTTGAAGCACATCTCTTTGAATTGATAAACCAAACAAGTCAAAAGCATCTAGTCCAAAAATGTTCTGTGTCGATTTGGCCTGAAGAACTACAAAAGCAACTGTTTTTGTTACACCTTGAAAAGAGGCGGGCAGGCTACATGTTCCTAGCACGGGAATATTTTGACCTGTATAAGCTGTTAACACTTGCTGTGACGGCGACAATTTTGGCGAACCCAGAAGTTCATAAGTATCTTTATTTATTAATGTGACAGCGGAACCAGTATCAAGCTGAAATTGCACCGTCTTATTTTCTATGAAGAGAGTCACAAACAGTTTTTGCTTGCGGCGCTCGACAGGTGTGCGAATGTGGGCAACGTCTGCTACGGTTTGTTTACTGCGCTTGCGCGGGCCGCGTAGTGAAGTAAGCGGCGCAGACTCGGCACGCAGCGGATTAACAACACTGTCACTAGATGGCACTACCGCCGGATCGGCGTCCGCGCAATGCGAGGCTACTACAGAGTCCCTAACTACTGCACTACACTTTTGAGTAGCTACTTGATGTCTACTGTCACTAGCTACACAGTACTGGGCACTATTACAAGGTGCAGTTGCAGAAGGCACTATTTTCACTACAGGAATGCACTGTTCATAGTCATTTTGCTTGTCCCGAACCCTTTTCCGTTGCACTGTTTTACGCGCTCGTCGGCGCTTGCTACTTGGTGCACTATATAGTTTTGCCATAGGTGCAGAACTACTTTCTTGCAATTGACATCCAAGGAAAGCAGTGTTCAATTCCACAGCCCGTATAACATTTACAGAATGAACTGTTCTCGCACTCTGCGAAGCACTGTTTCTAACGTTACTGTTCTTTGAGTTTTTAATTTGCATACACACAGACTGCACATGTCCCGATTTGCCACATTGATAACAGGTTGCGTTGCGACTAGGGCAATGAGCACGCTTGTGGCGAGACACACACTGGGGGCAAGATTTACGTACATTTTTCTGAAATGAGCGTTGGCGCCCGTTATTCAAATCTCTGTTTCTAACACGACGGGGCGACCTTTGTGTCGCACTTTTACACTGGCTACTGTTCACTGTCTGTTCAGCACGGCCGGTAGAAAAATAAGAATCACTAGTGCTACAGTGAGAACTACGGCTAGGAAAGCGTCCGTTGCGGCGCACTGAATTAACACTGTGGCTTTGCATTTCTACATCTGCTAAGTCAAAAGTATCATGTGCTTCTATAAGCTGCAGTACACTGTCTAATGAGGGGTCAGATTGTTTCAGAATTGCTGCTCTAATTCTGGGGTCCTGAATATTCTGCGTAATCGCATCCCTCAACATCACGTCACTATACGAAAGTCCACAAGAGCAAGTAAATTTACATTGGCGGGTTAAGCCCTTCAATTCCGTAATCCACTCTTGGTGTGACTGCTGCGGTAATTTTTTAAGTCTGAAAAATCGGTATCGTGCAGCGGCTACAAGAACTTTCCTCTCATAATGAGCATTTAGTGCCTCTACTATTTGTTCAAAGTCTACATCACGCGGAGATGCTTGCGGGAATAGTTTCTGCAGTAAGACGAAGGTTTGAGGGCCCACCACGGACAATAAAAGATGCTTAACAGTCTGACCTGTAAGTTGATGAGCCGCGACGAGTTCTTGAAACTGTGCGAAGTAGTCGCTCCAGTCTTCCTCACGTTCGTTGTACTGGCGAAATGTAGGAAGCGGGGCAGCGGCAGGTGTGGGCTGCTGATGTGACGGCTGTTGTTGTTGGTGAGCAGCCTGTGCCGTCAACTGCGACACGGCCTGCAGTAGTTGAGTGATTTGCGCCGTCTGTAACTGAAGAATTTCCATTAAGTTTGGGTTCGGGGTAGTGGCCATGCTGACCGATTAGGCGCCGCGCATACAAGTAAATTATAACAAAACTTAAATGCAATATGAAAGAGGACGCTCTGCAACAAAAAAGTCCACAAAACACGTAACAAAATATCTTTCCCCAAAATTGTTATAATAAGGGTGGGTGGGCGGGAGCAATTTTTGCGTGCTCCCACTGCTGCTGTCTGGCTGCTGCAAGCGGGATGGTCCAAGGTTCTATCACTCCTCGTCGCCACTTTTGTGTCCCAACTTCGTCGCCGCTTTTGTGTCCCAGCCTCGTCGTAGGTGTCGGTGGCCGAGTGGAATGAGACCGACACAGGAACAAAAACAACACGCTGGTGCAGGTACGGAGGGGAGCAGCCAGAAACTATAAACACTAGAGTAAATTAGAAAGAGATATATATTGCACAGAATGTAACAATACTTAACTTTTACATAGTACTGCAGAATGTTGATACATAGTTGTTAGATGCCTGCCTAGTGCCTGTACAATAGCAAAGTCTTCACTGGTGCCTATCTGATTACGAAGGTCCTAACTGGTTGCTATCTCAGTCCGAAGTGCCGATGTCCTTCAGTGGTGGCCACGAGCGGAGTTGTCGCAGAGGGCGCTCGTGGCTGTCGTCGTGAGAACGCCGCGCCGTGCGTGCATGGCGGCGCGCGGCGAAAGTAGGTGGCGCGCACTTTGTACTTGTGCGACACCACAGTAATCACATAAAATCATATCTCTTTTACAAAATTCTTTTCATTAGCTATTTAACAGATATAAAAATCTTTATAATTTACGAAATACATCAGCATGCTTTGATATTGATCATAACATTGACCATATGTGGTTTGCCTATGCTCATGTCAGTTTGTTTTGTGATAATGCTGTTTTCAGCCTTGTTTATCCGATACTCTCTACACGTCGTTTCTATGCAGTATTACATGTCTAAATGTGTTTCATTTCAGACTTAATTGTCGCTATGCAATACTGGTTTTGATTTATTTTTTATAGTGTCACCTATCGTAACGTTTTAAGTCCGTAAACCGTGTAGTGTTACCCTGGTGTTCATCAATATAAGTAATCCAGACACACATAAAATATTGGCAATAAACATTCACACACACAAAAAATATATACAAGTCAAGGCAAGACAAGATCAGGCCCGGCCGTCGTGTTAGATACAAGGTAGATTTCGCACCATTTGTGCGGCAGAAGTACAGTTAAAGAAGGAAGACTGAGGACAGAGTAGTTAGAGAAATCTCGCTAATTGTACTTGCAGAATATCAATTTTATCAGTTTACAATCGTTACAGCAAAGATCACTCCAAACGTCAATTCGCGAACAAACAACATAAATCATAACGTGTAGGCTTTCACGGCCGGCGTCTTCAGTAATAAAAACTTCCGGGCTGAGAGTGGTCGAACAGTAGAAATTTCTTCCCCTGACGTCGAGCACTCCAGCCCAGAAGACAAATTTCTGCTACCGTCCAACAACAACCTTTGGCGGGGAAAGTGTTTCTCCCATTCATCCACAATATCACGGACCGCATTGGTAAAGTACTGGCCAAAAAGATCAGTGAATGCTTACGATCAACGAAAGATACGCGACACCCTTTGGCTACTCCAGGTGTCTATAAGATTCCACGTAGTTGTGGGAAGGTTTATATTGGAACAACAAAAAGAAGTATCGATACAGCCGGCCGCGGTGGCCGAGGGGATTGAGGCGCTCCAGTCACGGTCCGCACGGCCACTACGGTCGGGGGTTCGAATCCCCCCTCGGGCATGGATATTTGTTCCGTCCTTAGTTGTAAGTAGTTCATAAGTAGTTTGTAAGTTTAGGGACTGATGGCCCCGTAGTTAAGTCCCATAGAATCTACAAACATTTGAACATTTGAAGTATCGATACTCGCCTAACTGAACACAAAAGGAACTGTCGACTGGGACACACGGACAAATCGGCCGTAGCGGAACATGTTTTTGAAAACGGTGACCACAAAATAAAATTTAGTGAGACAAGCGTGCTAGCTAAGACATCGCATTATTATGCACGTATGAATAGAGAGGCTATAGAGATTTTTAAACACCACAATAATTTCAACAGGAAGGAAGAAGGCTTGAAGTTAGACAAGATATGGCGGTCTACTTTGTACCAAAGATGTGACAATCGATTACCTTCGATCGAGAGTAATGACGCCAGCCAGAGATAGTTTTACTGTTGACATCACGTGACGAGTGGTGGCGTCCTCTTGTTGTTGTTATGGTCTTCAGTCCGGAGACTGGTTTGATGCAGCTCTCCACCCTACTCTATCCTGAGCAAGCCTTTTCATCTCCTCATAAGAACGGCAACCCACATCCACTTGAATCTGCTTACTATACGCATCTCTTGGTCTCCCTCTGCGATTTTTACCCCACACACTTCCCTCCAATGCTAAATTTACGATTCCCCGATGTCTAAGAATGTGTCCTACCAAGCGATCCCTTCTTTTAGTCAGGGTATGCCAAAAGTTCCTTTTCTCACCAATTCTGTTCAGTACCTCTTCATTAGTTATGCAATCTACCCACCTAATCTTCAGCATTCTTCTGTAGCACCACATTTCAAAAGCCTCTATTCTTTTCCTGTCCGCATTGCTTATCGTCCATGTTTCACTCCCGTACAAGACAACACTCCACACAAATGCCTTCAGAAAAGACTTCCTTACACTTAAATTAATATTCGATGTAAGCAAATTTCTCTTTTTCAAAAATGCTTTTCTTCCCATTGCCATTCTGCATTTTATATCATCTGTACTGCGACCATCGCATGTTATTTTACTACCCAAGTAACAATACTCATCTACCACCTTCATTGTTTCGTTACCTAATCTAATTCCTTCAGCATCGCCTGATTTTCTAAGACCGCATTCCACTATTTTTGTTTTACTCTTGTTAATGTTCATTTTATAAGCTCTCTTCAACACGTTGTCCATTCCATTCAACTGCTCTTCCAGGTCCTTTGCTGTCTCTGACAGAATTACAATGTCATCAGCAAAACGCAATGTTTTTATTTCTTCCCCCTGAACTTTAATCCCTATTCCAAATTTTTCCTTGCTTTCCTTTACCGCCTGCTCGATGTACAAATTGAATAACATCGGAGAAAGGCTACAACCCTGTCTTACTCCCTTCCCAACTGATGCTTCCCTTTCATGCCCTTCGAGTCTAACAGGCGTCCTCTATGCCCTCTATATATGCAGGATCTCCACGGCCCAGCAGCCAGTCGTCGACTCACCTCAGAAGATGTTGCCCGCAGCCGGCAACGAAACGTCAGAGGAATAAATTTCTACTGTTCGACCACGGCCTCTCAGCCCGGAAGTTTTTATTACTGAAACAACATAAAGCATAAATAATCGATCCTAGCACCGGAAAGTCCTCATCTTGTCACACCATCCGTATTTCTCGACCGTACCTAATCCTGCCCTTATAAGCATAATTTAAATCTGTGCAAAGATAGGTAATTGTAAATAAAATTATGGCACTGAGATATGCGTGTGTATTCTTGTATGTGTGTCTCTGCGTCGTTCTGTGTTCATGTCAAAAGTTAGTAAATCTTTCATTTAAAATGCATCTCCTGAGTTGGATGTTAAAGTAAATAATTCCAGCGGTGGCTGCCGCACATACTCGTCGTTTCTTCTTGCTGAAATAAAAGTTCTTATATCTAGGCTTAAATGTACGGTGTTTCAGTAGTAAATATTACATACCATGCTATGTCGTTAAATTTCAAGTGTTTCTCGCAATGTGTGGTTTGTCAAACAAAACAATTGCATAACCTAAGCAAATGATAAGTTTTTCTACCAGCTGCATTACTAAGTAAATCGTAAGAATTTTACATCAATGAAGTGTGTTAAAGGAAAAAAAATATCTTTAAGTTAACGATGTGGTAAAAAAATTATCTCTGTTAAATGTCAAACAGCGCTTTATATAGCAATTAAATAATTTGTACCCTGCATCTTAAATTCTTTGCATAGTCTGCAATTGTTGCTTACAACATCGATTAAGCAGAGAAAATTTAAGTTCGTTCTTACTTATGCAGATTGTATGCGTGCAAGCTTGTATTGTCATGCAAGATGATTCTACGTGTTTTGTTTATTTGTCAGCTGATCATTCGCATAAAAGTTAGCAAAATCTCTATAGCTTGGTGTATCCTTGCCTGGTAGCGTAAATAGTTATAGCAAAAATTATTTTTAGTGGGCAAACGAGATTTCATATTCTCCTCTCTCCTATCACAACAAACTACATTACTTGTCCCCAAAAGTGACTATCCAAGATTTGGTCGGGTAATAATGCATATAAGTGGTACGTGTGCTTGTACACTCCACGTCCAATGAATAAATAAAGATTCCCGATCACAAACCAGAATAAATCACCTACTTCTTCCAAGCAACACATATATAAATATACACGTAAATATAAAATATTACTCCTACACAAAATATTACCCACGTCAAAATATATGGCTATTAAGTCTTTAACTGCCCATAACTGTGTAAGTGTGGTAACTTACATCTGTTTACTTATTATCCATTGAATGATTGTGCCAGCTGACAATAAATATTAGGCACTTACCTGCGATCTTGCTCGTCGCGCGGTGAAGTTCTGACGCATGACATGCTTGATGCTTACACAAATAAATATAAATAATGCCGCTTAATGCACACAGACATTCATATTAGGCGTGAAATCGTTTTAAATCTTTGTGTGGGTACAGACCTTTAATCTTTCCAGTGTTTATGTGTGCTAAAAGATAACTGCCTCGGTGTGGAATCTGTACAATTCTGTACGGTCCGCTATACATATGCTGCCACTTCTTATTCTGCTTATGTATAACTGATGCTTTAGGATGTCTGCGAATTAAAACAAGGTCGTTTACCTGGAATCTTTGTATATATTTGAGTTGCTTTTTGTCGTCCGCAGTCAGTCGTTATCCGTGCAACCGGCACGTAGTCTGTCTGTCGATTGTCACTGGGTGGGGGATGGTTCGGATATTGTCTACCTTTGTACGTGTTTTGTTGTGTATTCCCCATGTTAAAATTTCTGCCCCCGTTCCGATTATTGTTCCAGTTATTTCCTCTATTACTATACCCTGGATGGTACCTATTGTCTGTTCTTTGCCTTGTTACATTGCCCCCGCTGTATGTTTGTCTGTTAGAATTTCTACCGCCCCCGTTGTATGTTTGTCTTTGAGCCTGTGAGTTTGTCATAGCTGTTAACGCGCGGTGCCTGAGTATTTGTGCGCGACTGTTGGCTGGCCTGCGTCGGCGGTGGCGGCATCAGCTGATTTATTCCATTACTGTTGGCGTACCGACTCACAGTGGTTCAGAACGGCCGATCCCTGGCCAAAAGTCGAAAAATGAAGGTTGAAAGATCAATGTTTTTGGAATGGATTCTTGTTAAGGAGGGTTTGGGGCTCTCAGATCTCATTAGCAGACGTCATAATATTGTCCACCTGCTTCCCTGCGACAGTCGCTAGTTGCCTCTCGTAGAAACACACTCCCGACGCGTCAGTGCCCAGTTATACAGTGCTTCAGAAAATCATACAGAATTTTACAACGAAGCGTCCGATTCCAATTTTCCAAAATGGAAAATGTTTACGAAGGTATGTAGGAACAGTTTATCTACTTCAATGTTCGAAAATGTATGTTGTTGTTTATGAAACGTTATACTAAAGGTAATCGTGATTATCATGTTTTTTCGCTTCTTTAGAAATACATTTGTGTCGATACAAAAAAATTTTAACACATTTTAACGCTGAAATTGACAGGGTCATGTTTGTTGAACTATCTATTAACGAAATTTTCAAGAATTAGCTGCTCGAAAGTTGCCCTTTTAGAATAATAACGATTTTAGTGTTACTGTGCACGCTGTCGTGTGCATTACGCACCGTGACTTAATGGCGATACTCTCCCCTCAACTTTCTGTACCTGAGGCTTGGAAGGTCCAGGTATGAAGGGTTTTTCGTAGATGATTTCTATCTCTTTCTAAAGTATTGAGGAGATAAGTACGGTATATTATTGCAACGGTGTAGCATTGTGAATAAAGATTTTAAATAAAATTCCAACCGTAATGACCATTTTTACAGATATATGTTTACAAATATGTTTGGCTGAACCAAAGGCCTTCTTCATTCCGTTACTGCAGACCTCTGAGATTGCAAGTTTTTAAAGAAGCCGTGCAGTCAACTGTTGATGAAAAAAATATCATTGATAAGTAGATAGCATCTCTCGTCACATTCACTGTGGTAACGGAGGGTACTAACGTTCAAGTGAAATATGACTTACCGTTTACAATGATAGTTGTAAACGTGAGAAATGATATTACTGACACTAAATCTGCACATAGATGTTATTTATGTAATTTGACGTCGAAAAATTTCAACAATTTACAATTGGTGGAACAAACAAAATGTGATAGCTCCAAACTAAATTTTGGAATTTCTTCCTTACACGCGTGGATAAGGTTTATGGAATGGATGCTTCATATTGCATATAAACTGAATGACGGAACTAATGGATGAAAATAAAGTAGTTAAAGATCGTAACGAACAAATACGAAAGAAATTTTAAAACTGCTTTAGGTTTACATATCGATATGCCTAAGCAAGGATTTGGCAGTACAAACGATGGCAATAGAGCCCAACTTTTTTTTTTCTTTTTTTTTTATGCTGCCTTAACAGCAGAAATTTTGAATTTGGACGACAAATTCGTAGCAAGCTGCAAAGTAATTTTGCAGACAATGATGAGCGGTTTCGCTGTACATATCGACAAGTTCAGGGTTTATTGCTTAGACGTCGCGAAACGATATGTTGAGCTATATTCCTGGTACCCGATGCCAACATTGATACATATGTTTTAATTCATGGCTCCGCGATAATTGAAATGAGTCTTGTTAATCGGACAACTTTCCGAGGACGTTCAAGAAGCGAAGAACAAGGACATTCGTCGGTACCGCGAAACTTTTTCTCGAAAATATACGCGAGAGAAGACAATGTCTGGCGTATTTCGTCGGGTTCTTGCATCCTCAGACCCATTGATAACTAATTTTCAGAAATTAAAAATAGTGCACCATTACCTTCTGATGTATTAGAAGTTCTACTGGAGACACCAGAAGAGTATGTCACAAATAGTAGCTTACCGTCCGCACAAATCGAAACATGTACGACGGATCCATCTGACGCAGATTGTGATTTTTAATTAATCCAATGGATCAGTCTAATGAGATGTATTGTATGGAATTATGTACATAAAATAGAAATTTATATATTCTACAAAATTGTTTTTCATTTTAGAATTTCAAATATCATGAATCTATTATCAAATTCGTAATGAGCGACCCCAAAAACATAAAACTGGAAATTTTGAAATTATTATTCTCACTTTTCGATTTTGGTCCAGGGATTAGGCCGTTCTGAACCACTGTGCGACTGGCGTTGCCATAAGTGTTGTTGTGGTTACCACGTCCGTTCCTAGCTCGGTCATCTTCGTAAATTAAGTCAATCGAATCGACTGTCGACAAGAAGTCTTCCAGATTATATATAGGAATATGTACCAGTTGCAGTCTGAGGTATGTCGGCAGTCGTCCTATCAGTACTCTAAGTACTTCTCGATGCGACATTGGTTCGTCGAAGAAGCGTGCTTTGTTTAGATATTTTTCAAAGTATTTTCTTAAACTGCCATTCCGATCATTAAAGGGTGGAGGTTGTATATTTCATTTTTCACACGCTCCTGAATTCCCACCGACCAGTACTTGCTAAGAAATGCATTTTCGAACTCTTTGAGAGTGGCACAGTAGCGGTATACGCCTGAAGCCCAGATATTCCCTTCACCTTGAATATATCCCATTACTAACCTTATCTTCCTACGCTCACTCCAGGTGTCAGGAAGCAATTCTCGAAAGAACTGTATAAAAATGACAGGATGCACGGATTTATTTTCAGGTATAAAAGTGGGAAACTGGTGGTGTTTGAGGAGACTTTCTTCCAACAGGATTGAGGTAACACTAGGACGGGGAGATTGTGAGCGTTGCATAACTGTGCGTCTGTCACTGTCAAACCACTAGTCGTCTACGTGAGTCTGTTTTGCGTCACGGTCTCGGTTATGCGTGTCTCGTACGTGCTTCAGAAGTTGCAGTCTGTGTCCGGGATTCCCTTTGTACACTAGCCTTTACATTCGACAATTCCTCCTGCAATGACTTTACAGCGGTGCTGTGCTCCTCATATACTTTTGCAGCAACGTTTTGAATGACAGAGTTTAAATCACGTACTAGTTTATCATTAATTTGTACCTCGGTCTGCTCCAAAAAGGTTTGAACTCATGCCTGATTCTCACTGACTATGGCTTCTGCCTGAGAAGTTATGTGCGTTACGGTAGTTTTTAAATTTTCATGTTCAATTCCGAGTGCTGACAAGTCCTGTGTAATATTTTCAATGGCTGTCGGAAGGGCTTTGGTTGTTTGCGAAACGTTATCAAGCTGTGAAGCAGTGTTGGAGACCTTTTCATCAACTACGTTCAAAATATTACAGTTAACTTTGCCTTCTACATCTGCTACCTGTTGTTCAAGATTGCCTATCTGTGAATTTAACTGTCTGCTCACCTCATCAGAAATGAGAGCTGGTAGGTTTTTCTGTGCTTCCTCGAGTTGCTTAAATCTGTTCTCGACTTCTTCCCTCGTTACCATTTGATCCGCGATTTCCTTTTGTTGCTGTTCTAGGCGTGTTAAGACATTCTGTTGAGTTTGGAATCTCATTATGTAAGTCCTGTTTTGTGGATTGATAGTGTGCATCAAGTTTGTCGTTAAATTCCAGCTTTTGTGTCAATTGGAGATTTACTAACTCTTGTTTTGTGCATTGGTAATGTTTATCAAGCTTGTCGTTAAGTTCCTGCTTTTTCGTCATTTGTTGGCTAATCATGGAGACTCGCTGCGTTAAATTTTGAAATATGGACTCGAATTTTGAAAACCATGAGGTAGGTACATCACTATCTGAGTGCACAGCTACAGTAGACGTACTTCCGTCTGCTACGTACGTGTCACGTCCGTAGCAGGCGAAATATTTTCTATCCGCCTGTCTTCCATAACGTTTTCTAATTCCTGCTCAGATTGTCCTACAATGTTACTCGGTTGTATACTATCCATATCGGTAGCTTGTCTTCGTGTACTAACCATGTCAAAACATGCGTACAGTGAATGTAAATACGGATGTCGTGAGCTAACACTGTTTGTTTACATATAGCCAAAGATGCTAGTAACACGACACTGCAGCTCGCAAAACACAGGTAATGCGAAAAAGATGAGGATCGCGGCTACAAGATGGGTTCGGCAGCCATCTTGTGTAATTCTAGAAAGCTCTATTGTTGACACGGAAACTAATAATGAAAAAACTTAGAAAAAATTTGCAAAATACGGAAAAGCTGAAATTGATATTCTGAAAGCAGATAATAGTAAAAGAAGGTCAAAAGCGTCTACAGAAACGGTGAAGGGCTGATCTTACCTTGTCTTTTGTCTGGATGATGTGGTCCGTCCGTCCTTTTAATTTTTTCGTCACTATTATTTCCATGAAAATCTTCGTCCACACTAGTAGTCAATTTTTCTCCAACAATTACTTCCAAAAATAGTAACAGCCAAAATTTCGTTGATGTAGAACATGAAATCAGAAAGACAACTGTTAATACGTTGACAATGGAGTAACACAATGATATAGCTCTAAGATCTATTTTAATAAACTAAGAGCAAATTCAGAATCTTACGGTACTTGTACCACAATGAATGTCCTGTCACGGTCGCCAAATCGTTTTTATAATGTTCCAGCCTGGCTTTTAATTTAGGAGATTAACAAATTTACAGAAGGATGTGGTTTGAAGTTAGAAGCTATGAAAGACCCCAATCAGTAAATTACGGGGGAAAAATTTTGGAAAAATTATTACATGCATTTAAATGAAATGGCAACCTAATTAACGGTGGAGTGTTGTGCAGGCAGAACATTACAAAAAGAATCGACGAGCAGTTACCTTTAACAATAGATCCATCGGTGGTTGAAATTTGGCTGTAAATGAAATTTTAATAATATGATAACCACTCGCCGAACAGTGGATGGCAGTTCGTCAATATCAAACTACGACTCGTGTAGCAAACCGTAAAGTAAGATAAGTGACATGATATAAATCGGATAGGAATATTACGTAAGTCAAACACATCGGACTTCTAAAAATTCACAAGAAAATCGACTGCAGATTCTATTGCCGTTAAATGATAGTATTATGGAATAAATTTTGAAACAAGAGTGGCAGGCTACACGAAATATCACCATTCAATATTAACCAAAAAAACTGTGCCATCCATTGTTGCGGTGATTCAACAAGGCTGAAAAAGACATCATGGGCGGAGGGAGGATAGGGCAAAATTATTAATAAAAATTCATAAGTGCGAATTTAAGTGAAAGGTGGGGGTTTATTTATAAATTTAAGATACGCGCACATCACATATATTTACCTGAATGTACATAATAGCGGCCACATAAAATAATAAAATACAGCTCCAGTCTGCAAGATGCTATCGCTACGAAGTACAAAGCAAGAGTGTCTTTTTTCTTACAAAAAAATTGAAAGTGTTGTTCCTAAATTTTCTTTCTCTGACTTTCATAGATAATTATTTTAACATGCCGAAATAATATAAAAATAAAAAATGTTCTCTGATAATATCGGGGAAAGGAAACCGTGTCATTATACAGTGAGAAAAGAGTGGTGAGGGGAAAGCACCGCCGCGGTGGAGTAGCCGAGCAGTCTAAAGGCCCCTACACACGCTCCGATTTATCGTACGACCAACAAGATGTCCAGCGAACCAACCAATTGGTAGCAGCCTACACACGTTCCGACCAACAGCACGCAGCACCACCCTGTTCTGGTGCCTGTTTGTCGTACTGTTTTTGTTTTCGCGTGTTTGCTGTGCAGACGACCTCAGGCACGGAAGTTGGTCGGGAAACGCTACACACGGTACAACTTGTCGCGTGAAGTGGTGGAGGAATCGGAGATCGGTTGGTCAGGCACAACCAACAGGCCGACAAGGAAAGTTGGTCGGTTGACGCCTAAAACTGCCCAATTTATCGGGTGACCAACGAATTGGTTTAGCGCCCTTAAGGCACCTCGCTGCGAAGCGCGAGGTTGCTGGCCGTCGGAGGTTCGAGTCCTCCCTGGGGCATGGGTGTGTGTGTTTGTCCTTAGGTTAGTTTACGTTAGTTTAAGTAGTTTGTAAGCTACGGACTGATGACCACGCAGTTGGGTCCGATAGATTTACAGACATTTGAACATATATGAATGGAAAGCACCGGGGCCGCTCGGCGCGGCACCGCCGCGCGCAAGCGCTGAGTGTTCGAGCTGGAGTGGCGTGCGTTGTAGCACATTTGATTTGCTGCCACCCTGAACTTCATGTGATGTGCAATGAAAATCTAATAGCAGCCTTTACAACATTTAACTGATGGAAGGTAAATTTGAAAAACATACACGCACTCCACAAGATGGATAACCTGATTCCTTCTCAATTATTAAAGCATAAGAAACCCTCTTGTACAAGTAGCACGACAACAAGTCCTTCGAGAATCACAACACACAGTAGAAAATAAAAGAAAATGTTATTAAATAATTTAAAATCGGTCGGGAACCAATTTCCGGTCGTCTTCACTAGAATGTTTTTCGAAAGTCATGTCTTAGACCATCTCAAGCGACTTCTTCTCACAGCCAAGGAGACACATTGACATGACTCACAATTCAAACATCTTTCCCTAAGTGACACCAAATAACGGCAATATGGTACCTGGTCCAGTCAATGGAATGCAGTGCTGGTACATGTTTACATAACAGTCCATTTGGCTCTTTATTCAGAACATAGACAGAGAGAAGGAGAGTCATTCTTACTCCAAGCACATATCAGTGTCCTTTTGTGTCAAATACGAATTTTCATTTCACTGAGCTGAACTCGGATATGTTTGAAATCAATAATTACAAGTTTCTGTCTGCTGCAAATGAAGATGTCTACGCTATAAACTAGGTTTCTAACCTACTCGGCTCGATAAATATGTTTTTCACCCTCACCACAAAAACAACAAGTCTCACTTACTTCGAAGTCCTGTGTCAAAAGAACACACGATGATAGACGCTCCATCCATCTAAATAATACGTGACTGTGCCTAAACACTAAGTCCATTTCACGATCACACAACGCAAAACAATCATTACATCAAATACGTTAAGTCGCAGTCCAACAAGTATCAACACTCATAAAATCTCTTCTAGTATCATATATCCAAGTCAGTTACAATTCCATAATGGATTTGTTAGAGTTCTTAAACTGCCACTCATTAGGCCTACTTAATGCACAAGTCAGAATCCTTACAAAGCGACCATTAACCACACAGTTCCTATCACCTTTGCAATCAAATAAATTCAGATATTCCGACAGATTCTATTCCTTCTTATTCCAAGACGCGACGAAAGTATACTTCTAGATCCAAGGAGTTTTCCAAACGAACTACGAATTTTCAACTATCAGATACGATGATTATTTTTACACCACAAATAATATCGTGTAACAGAACAGATTACTAGAAAAGATCTGTACGTTCACTAACTCCAAGTTCTTTTTCCATCCATTTTTTTCTATCCATTTACTGAAGTCTACATACACATATAATTGAGCTACAAAACAAATAGACATTACGTGTTCATTCCAATGTCATTTATTACACCCGATAAACAAACCTAACACCACCAATACTCATAAAATGAATGACACACAGAACAGTTCACTTGGAAAGATCTCTATGTATACCATCTCCATGTTTTATAAAGTCATGACGACCCCTTTGTACTACATACTCTAACCAAAATTGACCTAAGACAAAACCGAAAAACTACATATATGATCAGTTGCGCAGCCATGAGGAGGGGGGGGGGGCTAAGCTGGCTGAACCCCCCCCCCCCCCACCCAAGCACCTCCCAAAGATTTTTTATTTTATTATTTTTCATTGTTTTCCTTTTTCTGCACCGGAAATTTGAAATAGTACATATGTAAAAAATCACAACATAACTACAATTTGCCAAGCACACGTCAATGTGAAAATGGATCGGCAATGTGATATCGCTACTAAGAACGTGTGCTGCTGATACTGTGAGCGGTTTTAATGCCGCCACGACCAGCTTTGATGCCGCCGCTATTGCTACTGCTATGCTGAAGTTACGAGCCAATTGTTCGTATGAGGCGGTTTAGCAGGTCAGCGGCGCCACCGAATGGAATCTTATGAACAACAATAGTGTTCTTTTAATTCAGTTTTTACACGTAGCGTCTCATGTTAATTAAACTGTAAAGACCTTTCTCTTTGGCCAGTAACACAGAAGCTGCTTAATTATTTTACGAATTGATTATATACACTCCGTTTCCACCACGTTGCTCCTCTTCCACTTTCAAATTAATGTGAGCGTACTCATTTTATTTCTTGTGCAATTGTTTTCGAATATAACTGGTTAAATTACAAAAAGTGTAAAAATAAGTTATAGATAAATTCAATAGGCCTTATTTATTTATTTTTTTTTTTTTTTAAATAGCCCCTTCCCCGAACCCTGGCACTACTAACAGATGAGCTGTACTGTGTACTCCTCGAAATTGATTATTCAAAAGAACACTTGGAAAATGTTACTCTCTAGCGTTCAAACAATTCTCAATGAATGCAATTGTTTAAACAAGCTTGTGACGTAAACGGCCTCAAATCCAATATCAGCAATCACCTAACCATGCTCCAAATGCGTTTTCATCCTTATTACTACCATTGTAATACATATTGGAAGGGAATTGGCATAATTTTATTGTGATATCTGGATCGCATTCAAAGAGAGAAAAGTTGCAGACACAAACACAGATGAGCGATTAAACTGTGAAGTGCTTGTTGATAGTAAAAATTCATCAGGCTCACCAAAGAAATTTACATACCAGCGGCTATCATAAGCATTACCTGAGGTGGAGGAGAGATTTGGATCACAAATTGTCACGAGCAGTTGCAACTTATCCCCAAAGGAATGTGTATCGGGACAGCTAAACCAATCCAGGACGGTGACCTCAACTCTCAACGAAGACCCACACTCTGCTGTTAGTAAAGACAACAGGCTGGAGGAAACAAACGTGGAACTGCCAATAGGACCCTGACTGACCAAGGAACAACGCCAGCGGCTGTTAGCTTGACTACGTCAATTTTCGGGTGCATTCTCACTTCAGCAGGGAAAGAGTCAGACGAAACGGCCCACGATAAGGCATCGTATCAATACTGGGGATCATCCACCAATTAGCCAGCGTTCGTATAGAGTGTCGCCAGCTGAAAGACGGATAATTCGGGAGGAAGTGCAGAAGATGTTGCACGATGACATTATTCTACCTTCGGAGAGTCCTTGATCGTCTCTGGTGGTCCTCGTAAAGAAGAAGGATGGCACGTGGAGATTCTGTGTCGACTATCAGTGGCTGAAAAAAATCACAAAGAAAGATTTCTACCCTGTGCCACGCATTGACGACACCTTTGACTGCTTGAAAGGAGCTACATACTTCTCAACTTTGGACATGCAGACAGGTTACTGGCAAATTGAGGTTGACGAAGCTGACAGGGAGAAGACGGCTTTCATCGCACCTGACGGCCTCTATGAATTCAAAGTAATGCCATTTGGATTATGTAATGCTCCGGCCACATTCGAATGCATGATGGACAACTTGCTTCAACACCCCAAGTGGACGATGTGTCTTTGCTATTTAGATGACACTGTCGTTTTCTCGAAAACATTTGAAGAACATCTGAGACGACTGTCAACTGTGCTGAAGTGTGTTCATGCTGCAGGACTCCACCTCAATCCAAAGAAGTGCCTCTTCTTCACCAAAGAGGGAAAAATTCTGGGGCACCTAGTCAACGGAGAAGGTGTCCGTCCTGATCCAGATAAAGTAAGGGCAGTCACAGAATTTCCAACTCCTCAGCACATTCGTGATGTGAGAAGTTTTCTCGGGCTGTGCTCATACTAACGACGTTTCATAAAAGGATTTTGTAACAAAGCACGTCCATTACAAGAACTTCTGCAGGGAGACGCCAAGTTTTACTGGGAAGATGCAAAAGAAAGAGCTTTCCGGGCACTTAAGGAATCTAACTTCTGTACCAGTTGTACGACGAGAATGCAGAAACGGAACTTCACACAGATGCCAGTTGTTATTTGATTGGTGCAGTGCTTGTACAAGTTCAGAAAGGTGCTGAAAAGGTGATAGCCTATGCATCAAGAGTACTCTCAAAGTGCGAGATAAACTACACTACAACCGAGAAAGAATATCTCGCAGTTATCTGGGCTATCAACAAGTTCTAGCTGTATTTATTCGGCAAACCATTCACCGACGTGACAGACCACCATTCTTTGTGTTGGCTGACTAGCTTGAAGGATCCATCAGGTCGACTAGCAAGATGGGCACTAAGACTCCAAGAGTACGATGTCACAGTGGTATTGAAGAACGGGCGCAAACAAAAGGATGCCGACTGCCTTTCGAGGAATCAATTAGTGGAATACAACAGCATGAATGAAATTTCAGCCCTCACTGAATTAGATGACGTTACAGCTGAACAGAGGGAAGATCCAACACTATTAAAAACGATAGAGGCCTTGGAGAAAGGAGAACCGACCAATGGAGAGTTCCAACTTATAAACGGAACATTGTATAAGAGCAACTACGATCCACTGGGCCCCAAATGGCTACTTGTTGTTCCAGCTCATCTCCAGCCAGCTATTCTCAAATATATGCTCCAATATCCGGTCATCTGGGATTCGTGAAGACCCTAGACAGAATCAGACGCAGGTATTACTGGAAAGGTCTCTACCGATCTGTCAAGCACTATGTGTCACTGTAAAGAGTGCCAGCGATAGAAGCATATGCCGCAATTACCTCCAGGGCATCTCGTACCGATTTCACCTGCAGCAGCTCTATTCCACCGAGTTGGGATCGATCTTTTAGGGAGGTTCCCAAAGTCGACAACCGGTAACCGTTGGATAATAGTCTGCACTGACTACCTCACACGCTACGCTGTCACCAAACCTGTGCCAACTGCAGAAGCTCCAGAGATCGCAAAATTCCTTGTAGAAGACATTATTTTGAAGCATGGAGCACCATGTGTCATGATATCTGATCGTGGAAAAGTATTCGAGTCAAAACTAGTATCAGAGGTAATGTCACGGTGCGACATTGTCCACAGAATGACAACTGCATACCATCCTCAGACAAATGGTCTTACGGAACGTTTTAACAAGACATTATCCAATATACTGTCGATGTACGTTGATGTTGAAAAGAAGGTTTGGGATACAATTGTGCCAGTCGTGACATTTGCTTAAAATACCGCAAGACAAGACACCACAGGCTTCACGCCGTTTTTCCTTCTCCATGGCCGTGAAGCTGAGATGACAATAGATACGCTGTTCCCGTTCCAACTGGACGACACTCAGGATGACTATGTTAAACAGCTCATCACCAGGATCGAAGAAGCAAGACAGCTGGCTCACATACAGACACTGGACGCCCAGGAAAAGGACTGTCAGCAGATAACGACAAGCACCGACCTGTTATGTACAGCCTAGGAGATCTGGTATGGATTTTTACCCCTATACAGAAGGTTGGACTGTCAGAAAAGTTATTGAAGTGATACTTTGGTCCGTATCGTGTCAAACGCCGCCTGTCAGACGTCACATTCGAAGTTGAGGATTATGAGCCATCGTCGAAACGACAAAAACGAGGAGACATGGTTCACGTCCTGCGCATGAAGCCTTACTACGATCCTGAAGAGCAAGTAGGCGACAATGGCTCTAAGGACGGTAATGTTACTAATGAAGCCACGACAAGAACGTCCGTCGTCTATAATTGTGGAGAAGGGAAGGATTCCATTGAAGTGCCATACAGAGGTCCCATGACAAGGTCAAGATTCAGGACACTGCAGCTGGCTCGATAGGGACATAACAGCGGGTCGCTGTTTTCCCAGGAGAGGGAGCAATGCCTCAAGACACCACGTAAACCGACGGCCCGCGTGGCGCAGGAGTTGGCGTCACGGACTTCGGAGCAGAGGGTCGCCAGTTCAATCCCGTCCACCAGCAAATATTTATTTCTTTGTAATTAACAATTCCAGAATGTTCTACAACTTTCTTATGTTCACTTGTAAATTCTACTTGTTTGTTATGTTAACTGTTCTTCTAATTTCTGGTACATTCTGTGTATAAATAGCAGAGCACTCAGCCGGAGAGGCAGTTAGTGCTGCGTGTATGTTAAGTTCGTAATAAACCTGCTTTCGGTATAAGTACTGTGTTAAGTTGCCTTCGAAGTCAAGCCTGTTTCTATTTTTACACGACAATATGAATGGTAACTTATTGAAAAATAAGTATATATTCAGAATTATTCTAGAGTGTACTTCTGATGTTAATAAGGTAAATAACATAATTCTTGTAATCACATATGTTTCAAATTTAACTTAATGAATAACAATAGAATGTTGCGAAAATTCTGTTTTAGCCTAGGCCTACTGCAGATCTATAGATTTCATCTGTTAGGCCTCCACATTTATCACTGGTATTAAAAATCGCAAAAGAAGAATAAACACAAATATATATATATATATATATATATATATATAACTTAGAAATAAACAATTACTTGTAAACACAAATACTAGAATAACATAGCACTGCTTTTATTTATTTAGATCCCATAGAACCAGTATAGTGAGACATTGGCTTGGATGTAGGTCGTTTCAAATTACCGTATTTGCCGGCATATAAGATGCATCGGCGTATAAGACGCACCCCACTTTTAAGCCTTCTTTTTTTGGAAAAAAATAACTTACACCTAAAACGTCAATTGCGACATAATTCTAATACAAATAGTGTGCATAAACTGTACGCAGTCGAGTTTCTTGACAGTTTGCAGTTATTCAAATGGATATTTCGCCTATCACTGTTTATAGTGCGCAACGACTGTGACGCGATGGTTCACGAGAACGTCGTAAAGCCTTAAGACATTGACACCTAGGTGGCTCTGCTTACAACTGGTCCGATCAGACATCGCGGCGAGTATCAGTTCGGGAGCTTCACGAGACGAGTTGGGGGTTTTCATGTTCAAAATCACGCTTTTTGAGAATTTATTGTGAAGTGATGTAAGTATTTTTGTGATGTTCCATAAACTGTGAGAATGTATCTGTATTGGACGGCGCACTGTATGGGGCACAGCATCTTATAACGTCAAAAATACAACTGTGAGACGCAGAAGCTGTGCAAACATCACAAAAAATACTTGTGTACATATTTTCACTTGAAAATACAAATAAATTCTCAAATATCGTCAGGCGAGACATAGACAAATACGTGAGCAGCGTTTCATTATTCAAATAATAAATGACACCATTACAGGATTGCCGAAAAAATCGATTATGATTAATGAAATTACGTCTAAAATTTCTACTTCCTGTTAAGTTACCACTTTCAGCTACGCTTGGTACTAAAAACAGCACAAAACTAAGAAAACCTTTACTACATAATAAAGCTCCTGACGGGTATTTTGGTGCATAATATGTACATGTATCAAATAAAACCTACGAAAGTGCAAGAGAAACTTAAAGCAAATTTTCCCGCTTAAAACATTATTTCCCGTACTTAACACCATTTTTTGCAATCCCTTAAAATAAATCGAACTTGTAGGTACCTACTTCAACTGGCAATTGGTGTATAAGACGCATCCAATTTTTGTACAAATGTTTGTAGGAAAAAAATGCGTCTTATACGCCGGCATCTACGGTATTGCAAAAAGGAACAGACAGAAATCTCTCTTGCATGAAGCGATAAATCGTCTTTCAGGAAGAGCAATGACATAACTGCAAAATGCAATAAATCGACGTTATTGAATCAGTCATCTTGGAAATAGGTAGCGCTTACAGAGGAACATCGTCACAACTGTATTTGTACATAGTACTGCTAGCAGTCCTACGTCTAACTACAGCTCTGATGAAGTTAAATTCTATGCGCTACCTATATCTGAGATGACTGATTCAATAACATCGATTTATTGAATTTTTTAGTTGTGTCATTGTTCTTCCAGAACGGTAATATAGGTATTAGATAAATTACACATCAAAAGTATGCACAAAAACCGCACATTAAAATGTGAAAATAAATGTAGTTTTAAGAGCAAGAAATAGTAATGTTGACAAAGATTACAAGTGTTCTCGTCGCCTTTTGTTGTTTCATTCTTTCTGTCATTTGTTGAGTGCTCGTCCTGGTCTAGTTATCAGAACAGGTACTGCTGCAGGAATCGATGGTCAGCTAAAAAATTATATAGGGATTAGTATTACAAGTTTTATTCAGACAGCCAGGCAGCCCTGAGATCACTGGCAGCTCCTGCAACAAGGTCTAAAATTGTTGCAGAATGTCGCAGGGTTCTGGTGGAGCTAGGGGAAAGCAACAGAGTAACCTATTGTGGGTCCCTGGCCACTAGGGGATCAGTGGCAACGAACATGCCGATAGATTAGCCAAGATGGGGGCAGAGACTCCATTTATTGGACCGGAACCTGTCCTGACAATCACCAAGGCAATGATCAAATTGGAGCTACGTAACTGGCTCAGAAGACAGCAAGTAGAATATTATACCAAAGTCTATCAACAAAAACATTGCAAGGTAATGATGCCAAAGTCATGTTTTAAAAGAAGCTCTGCAATCCTGGACATGAACAGGAGAGAGATTAGACTCATGGTTGGATTGCTGACAGGCCATGGAAATTTCAAAAAACACCTACATAACAATAACAGAAGAGGACCCTAAATGTAGGATCTGTGATGATGGTGATGAAACTGCATCATATCTAATCTTCGAATGCATTACATTGGAGAGTAAAAGGCACAGAATATTTGGGACAACCAGACCCGAAGAAATTGTGTCTAATAAAGAACTGGAAAGGGATCCCTTGCACTGTTCAAGGGAATTGGTTGGCTTTACTAGATATTCAGGGAGCGATACCACACAATAAACTTAGTTTCGGTGCGGGCAGTGGCGGGTTGGACCAAGACTGTTTTGGCTTCCCTGAGAAAATCAAATCAATTACAAGTTTTATTGACTGAAAATTATAATGATACTCAACTTTAGAACACATGTATGTTTCTTCTCTCTTCTTGCTTCTCATGGTGACGTCCATATTAAGCTAGCTGCGCTGAGACCTAGTTACTGCTTCGTTCGTAGCCAAGTTCTGACCTAGTAACTGCCTGAGTTCTGACTAGTTACTGACAGGCCATCCAGATGTATTTCAGCCTAGATACAACCACTTCTAGAGGGCGTGCATCTCCCATTACTCCCTCCAGGATGCGCGGCACCTGCTTGCGATTGACTTTCGGTCAATCGCTGCCTTCTCCACAATCATTATCTTATATCTGGCGTGTGGTGCTGAGTGTATGCCACAACATTCCTCCCCCCCCCCCCAAATGCCAAACCATTGTCGTGTATGGAACTCGACAACAGGGGAGGAGGCCGGCTTGTGGACATACTGATGGACCGGAATTTGTAGCTTCAGAAGATGGTAGACTACTGGCCGGGCCCCACTATCCGGCCTGAGCTCACAAGGAAACGTCCTCTGGGGAAACCTCCGAAGGGACCATGTCCACAACCTGTGACCCAGGTGATGTCATAGACAGCAACGTCGGTGGCAACGTCGTTGTTTAATGCTGCGTGGCGTCTTGCTCGATGTCCATGTGAGGTGGAGACAGTGAGGACTCCATCTCCATGATGTCGGGCTGTGGTGCCGTAAAGATCTGCGATGAGGTCGACTGCCGAGGTCACGCAGGTGGCGAAGGCAGCGCGGTCTGCGTTTGGCGTGAATCTGCCAAGAGAAATGCAGAAGGATCACAGGACACATGACAAGGGCAAACTTGGTTGCGGTGCCTGTGAATGATGCCATTGGGACCTGAAATTTCAAACATGTGAGCACCACAGTACTTAAAGATCTCGCCCCACTCCCACCATCTGCAACCGCCAAAGACTGGAAAAGACTGGGTTATGAGGAGCGAAGTGCTACTTCCGTGCCGGCGGCTGGTGTTGCTCCGGTTGGCGCGGGGGTGGAGCAGATGGAGCAGGGTGCAGTGGTGGCGGCCGTGTAGAAGCTCGCCCGGTGATGACCCTTCTCGTGGATGCGAGCAGTAGGAGGCGAGGAAAAATTGCAGAGCTGCCTCCCGTGAGAGCTCTGAACGAAGTTTGGACATCTGCTGCTTAAATGTCCGGACGAAGTGTTCCGCAGCGCCGTTTGATTGCGGGTGAAATGGCGCACTGGTGAGATGCTTAATTCCAAAGCGTTCACAAAGGAGCGAAATTCTTGTGATGTGAACTGAGGGCAGTTGTCAGAGTCTATCAGTTCAAATGTTCAAATGTTTGTAGAGTCTATGGGATTTAACTACGGGGTCATCAGTCCCTAAACTTACAAACTACTTATGAACTAGCTACAACTAATGACGGCACAAATATCCATGCCCGAGGGGGGATACGAACCCCTGACCTTAGTGGCCGTCCAGACCGTGACTGAGTCGCCTCAGTCCCCTCGACCACCGCGGCCGGCAGGGGGGGGGGAGACCTTACAGACAAAAAATTGTAGACTACACCCCAATCGTGCTACTAGAAGTCATAGAAGACATTGGTACTGCAAATGGGTAACCACAATAAGCCACTTAGTGTTCCAGAACGGACCAGCACAGTCAATATGCACTCCTTCCAATAATTTTCGGGTGTGCAGCCGGATCCCATTGACATTCTGCAACGATATTTCGGCCCAGAGACGTCCGGCCATCTTCAGGTGAGTAGGCAACTACTGAAGAGCGCAGGTACGTTCGCGGTATTTATACCGAGTATTGCGCATGCGAGATACGCTGGAGTCTTACTGCGCATGTGTTAAATGGTGACATGCGCGGTACGGCCGAGCTGTGTGTGCTGCCCTCGGTGGTGAAAGTGAACACTCATCTAATCATTGAGAATCGTATGATTCCGTCGATTCCGCCGTGCCTCAATAGCTTTAAGAACAGGGTTCCAATTTTTATCCAGCTGAAAGCCGTTGTCACGATTTATTAAATTGTCAGCAAGGCGTATTTCAACCGCTTCTTTGAGTTCCAAAAGCCGGAAACTGGAGCTAAAATTGTGGTTTTGTTGTATTCCATGGAGTGTCCCATGGAAATGCAGTGCTCTGCTACAGCTGATTTCGACGGTTGCAGAAGACGGGTGTGTCTTTCGTGCTCCGTACAGCGCTCTTGAACTGTTCGAGTCGTCTGACCTATGTAAGCAGAACCACACTCGCAGGGAATTTTATAAACGCCCGCTTTTTTCAGTAGCAGATCGTCTTTTACAGATCCGACTAGGGCTATATTCTTCGCTGGTGGACGGAAGATGACCTGGCTTTTATGTTTCCTTAGCAATCTGCCTATTTTAGAGGACACATTGCCAGCATAAGGAAGGAATGCAACTGATTTGTAATCTTCTTCATTGTCCTCTGTGCGTTGCTTCTTGTTGTTATGATTACGTGTGGCCTTCCTTATTTGGCGTGGAGTGTAGCCATTCTCTTTGAACACTTTCTCCAAGTGTTCCAGTTCTGCAGGAAGATTTTCTTCGTCCGATATCAAGTGTGCTCGATGTATTATCGTACTAAGGACACCAGCGGTTTGTGTGGGATGATGGCAGCTGGACGCCTGGAGGTATAGATCTGTGTGCATAGGTTTCCTGTACACAGAGTGTCCCAAAGAGCCGTCATCCTTGCGCCGTACCAGCACGTCCAGAAATGGTAAAGCTCCATCTTTTTCATTCTCCATGGTGAACTTGATATTTTCATGTATTGAATTTAAGTGACGGTGGAATTTCTCCAGTTCCTCTCTACCATGAGGCCATACAACGAAAGTGTCGTCTACGTAGCGCCAGAACACAGTGGGCTTTAAAACAGCAGACTCAAGTGCCTTCTCCTCAAAGCCCACTGTGTTCTGGCGCTACGTAGACGACACTTTCGTTGTATGGTCTCATGGTAGAGAGGAACTGGAGAAATTCCACCGTCACTTAAATTCAATACATGAAAATATCAAGTTCACCATGGAGAGTGAAAAAGATGGAGCTTTACCATTTCTGGACGTGCTGGTACGACGCAAGGATGACGGCTCTTTGGGACACTCTGTGTACGGGAAACCTACGCACACAGATCTATACCTCCAGGCGTCCAGCTGCCATCATCCCACACAAACTGCTGGTGTCCTTAGTACGATAATACATCGAGCACACTTGATATCGGACGAAGAAAATCTTCCTGCAGAACTGGAACACTTGGAGAAAGTGTTCAAAGAGAATGGCTACACTCCACGCCAAATAAGGAAGGCCATACGTAATCATAACAACAAGAAGCAACACACAGAGGACAATGAAGAAGGTTACAAATCAGTTGCATTCCTTCCTTATGCTGGCAATGTGTCCTCTAAAATAGGCAGATTGCTAAGGAAACATAAATTCCAGGTCATCTTCCGTCCACCAGCGAAGAATATAGCCCTAGTCGGATCTGTAAAAGACGATCAGCTACTGAAGAAAAGCGGGCGTTTATAAAATTCCCTGCGAGTGTGGTTCTGCTTACATAGGTCAGACGACTCGAACAGTTCAAGAGCGCTGTACGGAGCACGAAAGACACACCCGTCTTCTGCAACCGTCGAAATCAGCTGTAGCAGAGCACTGCATTTCCATGGGACACTCCATGGAATACAACAAAACCACAATTTTAGCTCCAGTTTCCGGCTTTTGGAACTCGGTCTTCAAAGAAGCGGTTGAAATACGCCTTGCTGACAATTTAATAAATCGTGACAACGGCTTTCAGCTGGATAAAAATTGGAACCCTGTTCTTAAAGCTATTGAGGCACGGCGGAATCGACGGAATCATTCGATTCTCAATGATTAGATGAGTGTTCACTTTCACCACCGAGGGCAGCACACACAGCTCGGCCGTACCGCGCATGTCACCATTTAACACATGCGCAGTAAGACTCCAGCGTATCTCGCATGCGCAATACTCGGTATAAATACTGCGAACGTACCTGCGCTCTTCAGTAGTTGCCTACTCACCTGAAGATTGCCGGACGTCTCTGGGCCGAAATATCGTTGCAGAATGTCAATGGGATCCGGCTGCGCACCCGAAAATTATTGGAAGAAGAAATACGCCGGGAAAATTTTAGAAGTCACAATATGCACTCGTTGCCATGGTGAATCTGCCTTTGGCCACGCAAAGAATTCCTGAGGTGGGGCTGACTGGTTGGTAGCACACATTGAACACTATAACGTCATCTTTTCTATTTGGGTGTCTATACCCTGATAAGTACAGTGTCGAAGTGCCAATTGCTTAGTGCGAACCTTCCCCCAATGTTCTTGGTGAAGTAAGTTCAATACTTCTTTCTGCAAACATCGTGGAATCAACACACGCGATTGTCCATTATCAGTTGAAACTAGAATGACACCTCTATGTACTGAAAGTTCATTTCTCCTAGCAAAATAGCGACGCACCAGTGAATTCGGAGTCACATTGTGAACAAGGTCATTGTGTGCGAATGTAGTGCAGCAGAATTTGTAAATCAGGATCTGTTTCTGTGGCCTGAGCAATTTTCCTATAGTCCTACGGGAAGAATGCAACAAACTATCTTCCTGTGCATCTATCTGACAACATGACATCTCAGAAGCGTCGAAGTTTTTATCATGGCCAACCAGAAGATGGGAAAGTGCGTCAGAATTTCCATGGCGAGTTGCGGCTGTACACAATCTCGTACTGATACTGCGATAATAGCAGTGCCCACCGTTGCAATTTGTGCGCCGTGCGCGTAGTAATCGGCTTTGCTGAGTGAAACAATGACTGCAGTGGCTTGTGGTCAGTAACTAAATAAATTTTTCTCCCATACAAATAGTGATGTAATTTGGTGACACCACTATCGCTAAAGCGGCACTGTGTGTCTGTCAAAAGTTTTGATGCAAACGCTATCGGACGGTCTGTATCCCCATGACTATGTGACAGTATTGCTCCTAGACCAAACGATGATGCGTCCACTTGCAAAGGAACTGGTTTTTCTGGATCGAAGTGCACCAAACATCGATAACTGAGCAAGGCATCTTTTAACTGCTGAAATGCGTGTTGGCATGCCTGTCCAAACAAAACTAACATTTTTACGGCGTAGTCAATGCAAAGGGGCTGCGTTTGGATTAAACTGAATATTGTACGTTAACTTTCCCAAGACGGACTGTAATTCTTTCACATCTTTTGGTGCTGGCAGGTCGCGAATGACAAGCAAATGTGATTGCATTGGGTGCACAGCTTGACTGTTTATTACGTGTCCTAGATACTGCAGTTCCGGTTTGAAAAAGTCACACTTATCTAAGCGACACTTGAAACCTGCATGTGACAAAACTTGAAACAATTTCTGCAAATTTGCAATGTGTTCTTCTGGGGTACGGCCTGACACAAATATGTCGTGCAAGTAGTTTCAACAACGCAGTTAAAGATTGTGAAATGTTATTATTTTTAGCACGTTAAAAAAATCGTAAGAGCTACATTATACAGTATTAACGTAATATATTTAACGCATCTGACCATGAATAGTTTCATAAAATCCCTTATAAAGGTTCTAGAGTGAGTTAAATACCATTCACGATGAATATACACCTTTGGCTTGTACACCAATATAGTGTCAAATAAATACTTTATCACAACATCGCTAATTGCGATGTAATGAATGTACATTCAAATACATTGTCACTACAACGCATATGCAGACGACGCTGTAAGTAAAATTTAGTCACCTGTGAAAACGCTGTCTGTAAGCAACAATTGCAAAATAAGTATCTGTGAACTCTATATTCCTTTTATTTGTAGAAAATCAAAGTACTTTATTTCACAATACAGGAAAAATTAAAACTACAGTTCACATTTATTAAATATATAGATATCAATAAATGGAACAATACTTCTGTATTACCTGTGCTCTGCGTTTATTACAAACCATTGATCTAAAATATCCTGTCTATTTAAATATTTCATTAAAAGAGACTTCTCATCTAGCTTCTTTAAAAAATTCCAAACCAAAGTAATAATATTTCCGTTCACCCTTTTTGCCAACAGTTTCGAATATTAGCAAAGACAGTGCCCGTTGGACACTATAGACCGGCAGTACACCGGTGGATATTTTGATAGTCTGAAATAAAATTTCTATTCATCAACGATAATATTCGTAACAGTCCCAATCAATCCCTTTACTAAAATTCAATATTTCCTTCATTCTTGGAGATATGCTTGAGTTTGTAATATATATCGCCAAAGAACAAATATATATTTATTTTTAATTGCTCCCTTGCTCTGATAGCATATTTATCAATAAACCAGATATTTTCAGATAACGATAGTGGTTATAATTTACTACAGTTCTCTCTCTATTTTTTTGCTTGTTTAGAATAAACCTTTTTTTAAACCAGATAATAAATAAACCAACTAAATTTCTTTTATTTTCATTACACCTCCAGGCTTATTTCTGTTTTATTGGTGTCTTTTATATATGCCACATACAGATCTTAGCTTACAGTGACTGCTAACAGTCCCCTCTGACTATCTTTTTAAGTAGGTTTAAAAATAAATCCTATGGCACTACCACCACTTACAGCTCTGTATTTACATTTAATTAATCTTGAACTTCAGATGTTGGCATCAAAACAACTCTAATGAAGTAATGCTAATTTATCCCAACAAACCTAAGTCATTCTAAGCTGGTAGATAGTTACTTGCGGGATCTCCAAATAGTTTTATTGGTTCCAAGCCCTAATTTGTTACCATTCTATCCCTCATTGTCAACATTTTCAGTTAAGTATCGGAAGGTAAGTTTTTGTGTAGGTAAGTTTTTGTGTAACTCACAGAACCCAGTTGCACACAATCTGCAACCAGAGCCAGTCATATTATACCAATAAAGCTCATGACCAACACATGGCTGAATGAACTCCAGCTGGATTAATAAAAAACCCAATAAGACTGCTCTGTACAAATTGCCTCGCCAACTCCACTCAGGACTGACTACCAAACACAACACAAACCAATGTTCAATAGATATGTTCTGTTACTTAGGGCTGCCACACAGCATTAACATCAATTAGCATTTTAAAACCTACTAACACTTCTAACAATCTGTCACTACCCTCATCCGAAAAAATCTCGTCAGGTTACAATATTATCAGTAGTGCTTATGTCACTACTATCCACAGAAACCTATCCAACCTGGTAAATTCCTTCCTGGTTCGCAAATGATGTTGAATTCTGATGGATCTAGACTTACGCAACCACAAACATGTTAACCTGCCTCTCAAAGCAGTCAAATCTGTAACTCACAAGCAACTAACTATGATCAATCTTAGGAACCAATAAGTCATTGGGAGATCTTCATCTTTCACTGCACAATAATCATTAATATTCCGTTTGAAATTGAAGCATCTACTCTAAGCAATGTCATCTTCTTTGGTATGCTTGAATTATCTTCAGCGGCTCATATACCATTAAAACAACGGGCTTGAAATGCTAGCTCGTTGATTTAAAACAAGAAGGTTCCTAACCTCCTTGATTTAAAATATACTTACTGATTTGCTTTATTGATTCATATATTAGCCTGTGAACAACTGTTGTTGAATGAGGCATCGTCAATGAATACATATAAATTGTGATATACATAATTGGCAAATATACAATTATTATGGCATGTGTGACAAGTATTTTACAAATATAGTTATTTACAAATTTAGTAACAAATTGAAATAAAACACAAATAAGAATCGAACAAAAAAATTGACTTAGTCACAGTGTGTGTGAAAAATCACACACAGAGCTTTTGATTTCAGCCAAGACTCAACTACCCTTTTAAATTTATTTTGAGGCATCCCTCTTATATCAGAAGGTAGATAGTTGAGAAATACTTTTCCTGTGTGTAAAAAATTTTTTTGGACTTTACTTAGACGAGTGCATGGAATGTCTAGTAATTCCTGTGTCTAGTGTGGTATGAGTGTATGTCTGACCTACATTCATGCATGTGGATATTTTGTTTTGTATGAAGAAGAGCTTGTAATATATACAGACAGGGGACAGTAAGTATTCTGTATTTAATGAAATACTGTCTGCATGAAGTTTCATTACTCAAGCCAAAAATACATCTAATGACTCTCTTCTGCCACAGAAAGACCTCTTTTGCACCAGCAGAGTTTCCCCACAGGAGTACTCCATAGTGAAGGTGAGAATAAAAGAAGGCATAGTATGCCATAAGTAAGATCTCAGTGCTCACACAGACCTTTAGTTTCCTAATTAGATATAAGATTTTTGCCAGCTTGCTGCAGAGCTTCTCCGTGTGGGTAATCCAAGATAATTTGCTGTCTAGGTATATGCTTAATAGTTTTACAGAGCGACTGTGTTCATTATGAATGTCTCTGAGGGAGAAGAGGATGTGTTCAGTTTTATTTGCATTTAATGTTAGCTTATTCTCATGGAACCACTTAGCAGCCGTTTCCATCATAGACTCGTTCATTAGTTTGACAACCTTCACATCTACATGTGTTGTGAGAAGAGTGGTGTCATCAGCGTACATCACTGTTCTGCACGATAGTGTATTGGGGAGCTTATTCACATAAACAATGAAAAGGAAAGGGCCTAGCACAGACCCCTGAGGCACACCGTATTTTACCTTGAGAAGGTCAGATTTTTTCTTAGAGTTAACAACCATCATTTGATACCTGTTAGTCAAATATGAGTTCAGTAGAGCTAGTTCAGTGTCAACAATTCCATAGTTTTCAAGTTTCTTTATTAAGAGGCTGTGTGAGATGGTGTTGAATGCCTTCGATAGGCCAACTAAAGTGGCATAGATGTGCTCCCTATTTTCGAAACCACGTAATGCTAATGTCACAACTTCTTCAACTGCATGAATTGTTGATTGCCCAGTTCGAAAACCATACTGGGCCTTGTTAAGTAGGTTGTGATATTCAAAAAATCATTTAGTTGGGTTTTCATTAAAGTTTCAATGATTTTTGAAACTAAGGGTACAATTGCTATGGGTCTGTAGTTCTGGGGGGAATTTCTATCCTCTTTTTTGTGGATGGGCAAGATAATTGTCTGTTTTAAGCAATCCGAAAAGGTGCCCTCCCTAAACATCCTATTGATCAGATAGGATAGTGGAATACAGATAGAGTATTATTTTTTTCAGGATAAAATTAGATAAACTGTGTACGTCTTCTGTTCTAGAGCTGCTTATTGACCTAACTACACATAGTATATCCTTGGGAGAGATGGTTTCCCATTCGAATTTGGGCAAGTTATCTTTTAGCTCTGTTTCCTGTAAATGGTTAAGTTGATCCGCCCTGGCATCTAATTTGTTTTCATCTCTAATGTGAAATTTACCAGAATTTATGAAACTATAGTTTAGCTCATCTGGACTTAGAGGAATGGGAGATTTATCAGCAATTAGCCCAGATTCTGATTTAACTACATCCCATGCTGCTTTGCATTTATTGTTGGATTGAGAAATATAATTATCATTTGCTGTTTGCTTTGCAGAAATGATTTCTTTTCTGTTTGTGAGCCTGGATATATCTTTGGCATCTAGAACACACATAAAACAAATACATTATAATTTTACAAATGTTACACACAGTTATATTTTAATGGAAAATTTCAGAATGTCATTTTTATAATATCATATTTTCTCAATAAAATGAAAAGAAGCCGTTCGAGAAAATTACTAATTTCTGCAAAATACAAAAAAGCCTATAAGCCCTACATCAATAGGGCCATAAATTTCAATAAAAATAGCGAGATTGTGTGGATAAAGTGATGAGTCTTTCAGCGTCTGTTATTAAGCCACTTCCTCTGATATGGCGTTATTTTATTAGTTTTTGTAAATTTGTGAGCCTGCAGACAGTGACGATGTTCCATTGTATTTGTAAGCGCTACCTATTTCCCTGAAAGAATACCGAGATCGTCTCTATCTGGGACGAAACACGGACTTCGGTTTTGCATAAAAATAAACATACAGTACTCTTTATTAAAACCAATAACACAAAGATTTTTTTAAAGATTACTATTGTCGATATTTCGTCGATGTAGCACTATGTAAGACTGTAACCGTATGTAGAAATTAAAAATAACATGAAACATGTATTGCACTAGTTTAATAAATAGAAATAATTACTAGGCCTACGTCCATGTTTAGCTGTACCCTGGTTTATTTATTTTTTTGAATTTACGTCGTTCAGTGGCAGCGATACTACAAAATTTGACGAATATGTTAGGAAGGAAATGACGTGACAGCTCAGGTACTCAGGTAGAGTGATTGATTTGAAACGGTAAACATACAGTAAGTCACGAATCACGATCTTGCTGCTCTTCAAGTAAAACGCGGGTACTTTAATATGCTTGGAGCTGTAAAAAAGCTGAAAGGAGAAGATGCAGAATAATAATGACACCCTCCCCTAGTCCCTACTAAGTGGATACGACTATGAGCCGCATTAGTTAAACCATGGTGAAAGTAACGAAATGAATCAAGGGATAGCACGTTTGATTGATGCCGTTAAGTATAATTTTATTGCACACAAACATTCTTTTCAAATAAAGACACATCAAATGCCTAATTTGCAATTAGGCCTACAACAAATCGTAAATCACATTTCCGTCGACAGAAAATTTTATGGGCTGTAGGCTGTCATCGTCAAATATAACCATGCTCTCAGTTCACAATTCGTACAAGATGCCGTCTTGATGACTCAGAGTTAGTCCTTGGCGAACATTACTTGCTACAGCGATTATCGATTACAATTCTGGCTATCACTTCATAAACACATCTCATAGCGCTCCTTACCAACAAAAATAATCAGCGCATTCGCTACTACTACAAGAGGAGCCAAGAACGATGACAAGGATCAACTGAATGTTAATGTGCTCATCATTACCTATTGGATTGTACAATAGCGGTCTCACACACTCCCGCTGCTTACCATGTCATCTACCGCGCTAAGAAAGATTCTAAAAGCACGTCTACTATTGAAAAGGGAAACGAATGGAATTCGGTAAGTTTAGATTATTTTTATTTCACTATACGCTTTTTATACATTTCTGAAGACGCTACCTCGCAGTTTGTACACTTCTTGCAAGTACTCTTGCTATAGTATTTTCTCCTCAACAGAGGCGTGGTTTGTCAGTACAGTCAGGAGGCACCTGTGGAAACTATACAAGATGGTAAGTAAATGTGAACCATACTGTGTTTTATAGGCGATTTTTTGTTTCAGAAGATGCGCTTCCTATGCTGTAAGGTGCTTGCTTTCATTGACAACTCTTAAAAGCAATTACAACTCCTGCATTTTATGTTGTTTAAAGTTTTATCTTGCACATAACAATAACCAGTCGGCCTTCCCATCTCAATCTCGCACATTAACACTTTGCTTTCTGTGTTACGTAAGTTATCTTAATAATGGTGAAGTGTAGGCATAAAACTTGACTGTTCTACATTGTTTCAAATGGATTTCCTGCCAAGTCTTCAGAATCCTGTAATTTATTATTATACCATAGCACAAGTATTTTGTTCTGGATTATGTCTTTTTACTGGATATACTGTGTGTTGGATGAGGGCTGTGACAAGTATTGAAAGCATCTAATCAACTGACGCAAATACTAACTTTCTTGCATGAACACAGTATTCCATATAAAAGAAAGTACAGTGTATAAATAAGTAGTGTTCTTTTTTTGTTACTTTTGCTCTTCAGTTTGCAGTTTGTGTATAATCTCTAGTAAAAAGATCTACTTGTTTTTGAGTCTTGCAATGACATCTAGAATTACAGGATTGAGAAAACCATACACCACTATGAAACAGGGCAGATGTACAAGGATATATTCACATTTGTAACAAATAAATACATTTCTTTAAATGTGAAGTCTCCCTACACTGTGGTTAAATTCAATTTTATACTGAGGACATAGTGCAGAGTAAAAGTCACACCTGAATTAAAGACTATCTTACAGCAACCAGTATATTAAATCAGGTTTTATTCTCAACTTACCTTGTAAAAGACTTATATGTTCTGGCAGATACAGGCTGTGATAAGTGAAGTCGAGCTGCAACACAGTGAAAAACACTGTCTTAATACCCTGCAAAATTTGCAAAGTGTTTTTGGATTGTTCAGTACAGTGAAAATTTTATAGCCTTGTTATAAAAACCTTTGAACAATATTTTTGTTCACATAAAAGTTTTCTATGTGTTGTACTGCGTCATAATGTAAGACGGCTATTACTTTAATAACTGACATTTTGGCCAACCCAGAAGGAGGCCACTGTAACGTTGGCCGAAATGTCGTTTATTAAAGTACTAGCCATCTTACATTATGACATGGTACAACATGCAGAAAACTTTTGTCAGCTGACTCTGGATGCAGAAGACTACAAAATTATAATTTTTTTGTTATGGCAGTGTTTTTCCTCTAGCCGAGTGGATTTAAATTGAGACATTTATTATTTGAAACAAGTAAATTAGACAATCACATTCACACAACTTGAATTTTCAGCAATGGTCTTCATGAAAAATAATTACCCATACATTCAGACAACCACTCGGACGTAACTCAAACACACGTGGTCACCCTCTCTGGATGCTCAAGCACAACAAGCATCATGGCAGAGAGTGAGGAGGGGAGGAGGAAGGATACCAGGAAGGGGTAGAATGTTTCACATTATATGACTGATAGTAAAGGCTCTGATAGATGGGGACATGAGAGATCCTTTACCACTGAGTCTCTTTCCAAGCAGCCGGTATCGTCCAGGAAAAAAAAAAAAAAACAACAACTTGTATGTATTAATATTTATGTATGTCACAGAGAATTTTTCTAGGTGGATTAAAAAATAAAACTGTGAACCATTTCATAAGGAAGACACTGTGACAATATTCAGTTTCCTCATTGGCTTGTTTTTCCAAAGTATTCTGAAAAGAAAATGTACTGGTGTATCACATTTAATACATGGTACATCACAGCCTTACAGAAGGGTTGCTCAACCAAGAACGATATTTATGGGCTAACTCACCAAATTTTACATACGTGAGATAGTGTAAATGATGTAACACTAATAGACAAACAATATATGAATAGAACTGGTGGCTTTACACACAACAGGTTTGAATCAAAAAAATCCCACACACAATTGTGCCAAATAATATTCTTTCTTCCACATTTGAAAGGATATATAAGTTTAGTGGGGAAATGAAGCACCACAGCATTCAATATTTTGGTTCTTTTCCTTCTATGTGTGAATGTCCTTAACATCCAACAAGCAAGAATTATTACTACTTGAAAACAATACTAGTGTCATTATAAGTCCCATTCCAGAGAAAGCAAGAGACTAGATGGTTAATGATTTACTTTCTTTATTTTTCAAAATATAAGTGGTTACATTAAATTGGACTCTACAACATTTCTGAGGGAACACTACATTTAGTTCTGTACAACAAAATAGACTTAACTGATCTAAAAAATGAAAAGGAATAAGTAAATGGGCTGGAATAGTCCAAATTGTTGGTTGTACATATTGATGAACACTTAAAGAGGAACAGATGTACTACTGAGTTGCTCAAAAATTAAATTTAGTTATTTCATGTGTTTGGTAGACTTGCAAACAATGGACTCAACCTCCTGATGTATTTGTTGTACTTCCATTCAGAGTCTTATGGAATAATTGTCTGAGGTAGATCTTCACTATACAAAAGAAAGCAGTACACACATTCTATAGTGAAATTGATAATTAGAAAACAAATCCATTACAATTTGACAATAATAGTAACACTCATATCTTATACACCAGATGAAAGTATCACCTGTATTTCCTATTATTACTTGTATACAACATGTACAAAAGCCAGACAGCAGCTGTAAGAATCGAAGGGCATGAAAGGGACGCAGTGTTGATTAGGGAATAAGAAAGGGTTGTAGCCTTTCCCAATTGTTATTCAATCTGTACATTGAGCAAACTGTGACGGAAAGCAAGGAGAAATTTGGAGAAGGAATTAAAGTTCAAGGAGAAGAAATAAAAACTTAGCAGTTTGCCAATAACGTTGTAATTCTGTCAGAGACAAAAAATGACTTACAAGAGCAGTTAACGAAATGGACATTGTATTGAACATAGGGTATAACATTAACAAGGGTAATGGAATCTCGTCTATGAAAATTGGGCAATGCTAAAGAAATTAGATTAGGTAACGAGACAGTAAAAATAGTAGACGAGTTATATCTGGGTACCAAAATAACTTATGATGGTCAGAGAAGACCTAAAATGCAGAATGAGTATGGGAAGGAAAGCATTCCTGAAGAAGAGAGTTTGTTGACATTGAATATTAAGTGTCAGGAAATCTTTTATGAAGGCATTTGTCTGGAGTGTAACCTTGTATGGGAGTGAAACATAGACAGTAAGGAGTTCAGACTTAGAAGCTTTTGAAATTTGATGCTGCAATTGAATGCTGAAGTTTAGATGGATAGGTCATGTAATTGAGGAGGTTGTAAACAGAATTGGAACAAATTTCTGGCACATTCTGACTAAAAGAAGGGATTGATTGGTAGGACACATTTGGAGACATCAAGTAATGTAGTTTGCCATTCTTTTGCAGAGATGAATAGGCTTGTCCAATACAGGTAACATTGAGGGCTGCATCAAACAAGTCTTTGAACTGAAGACTAAAACAACACAAAACTACCAGTGCCTCAGAAGAAATTTCATCATGTAGCTGCCAGTTAGTTTTGCTCCTCTCTCCAATAAACTTGAAGAGGTCGAAATAAGCAGCAACCAATTGTACATATGTGATATTATTGAAACCTTGCTCAGTGGTTGTAGTAAACCTTTATATGCAAGTGGTTGACTGATTATATCAATCTTTTCAGATTTACTTTCTTACAGTCGAAATGCAGCCATGCTTAAGATTTTGATGTTATTTGTACTACTATAAAATGATTGACAGATAACAGAAAAATGCATTTCAGTAAAGGAATAAGGAGAAAGATACACTGTTCAAAACATGTAGGGGATCAGTTGAGATCTCTAGATTCTGAAGTATTGTCATCGGTAGAATGAACTAAATGGTTCTATGGAGTGGAGACAATAACATTACTGCAATTGAAATAGTGGTAATAACACAAAGTTGCTGCAGAAGGGGTTGACTTGTGTTTACTCTATCAAACAATAGCTCATCTCCACATGTCAGCATTAGAGTAAGATCTTAAAATGACCAACACTTGGTATGTAATTGATAATGAATAAAAGTAAATGGTGTGCTGTAGACCAACCTACATGAACTATATATTTAGGTGAATGAGAATAAGTGTAAGACAGTAATAAAATGCATACAGAGCATTAATTTGGTTGTGTAAAGTTCATTTGCACAGGAAATAAAGGTAATTTACCAAGCATATATTTCAAACTCATGAGAAGAATAAAATTTGTGTATGTATTATATAAACAACCTGTTTTGCTCTGTAATTATTTCTTTGACTAATGTTAAGGCACCAGGGAATTATGCAACAGAAATCTACATCTCCCCTTTTCCTCTGTCCTTTGCACTTATCTACCAAATCTCTTTCTTTCAATAATATTTGAAACTTTGTGTATTCCTTACTTTCTCCCCCAACTCTTCAAATCCTTATATATGAAAATGAAATAATTGTATGACGTTATTGTTGAGAAGCCCTGTCTGGAGTTGTTCAACTGTCTAGTACAAGTCTTTTTATTTGATTCCACTTAAGCAAATGAAAGAAAACACATATACACGTTCTGTAAGTCAAGTTGAAGTAACAACTGGTCATAAACCTCAATCACATTTTGCATTGCAGACTGCTGAGAAATGTGCAGGAAGAGTGTTGATAAGGTATCTGAAAAACAATGACAAAAATATGAAGCTGTTTACCCTCTAGTGCCATTTTTAGTTGCTCTGGGTTTCTCAACTGAAGAGCCATGGTAAGAAACGGCCTGATTGAAGTGGTCCTGCATATTCTCGATTGGGTTTAAATCCAGGAAGTTTAGTGGCCAGGGTAACAGAGTAAACTCATTCCAGTGCTCTTTGAACTATACACATACACTGGAAGATATGTGTCACATTCCACTTTCTTGCTGATAGATGCCATGATGATGAGGAAAAAGAAACAACATATAGTGGTGAACATAGTCTCAAAATCCATTTATGCGCATTGTGGAATCCCCACCAAGTGGGAGTGACAGAATATTTAGAGAAAGTTCAGAGAAGGGCAGCTCGTTTTGTATTACCGTGATATAACAGTATCACAGAAATGATGCACAAGTTTGCATGGAAATCATTAAAACAAAGACGTTATTTGTTGTGACGAGATCTATTTGCAAAATTTCTTTCACCAACTTTCTTTTCTGATTGTGAACATATTTTGTTAGCACCCATCTACATAGGAAGACATGACCATCAAAATAAAATAAGAGAAATCAGATCGAAACCAGAAAGTTTTAGGTGTTCCTTTTTTTCAATGAGCTATTAGAGAATGGAACTGAAGAGAAACATCATAAAAGCATTTCATTTAACCCTCTATCATGCACTTCAATGTGACTTGCAGAGTATTTATGTAGGTGTAGAAAGATAGATGCATTGATCCAACGTGCCTTCCAGAATGGCAGGATCACCCAGGTCATAGAGCAGAAACATTCCACAGACCACAACTCTTCCTCTTCTGACCTGAACCCTTCCATGCACCAATGTTTTCTAAAACCATTGTTGAGGAAGTAGTCCCTTAGTTCATCTGGGCAGTCAGTTGCTCAACAGTTGTGGGCCTATTTTCCTGTTCTCACCCCTGAAATGATTTAAAGGTGTATCCATTTAGGAAAAGCTTCCACTCTTGGCACAAACACCAGTGACCATCCCATTTCAAATAAATTGCTGTTTTCACATTATGACAATAACTGCACTGTTTTCCATGTCCATACAAAAGACTTTATATACCCTCCACTGCTATTGCTACCATCTGTGAGTGGTTATTGGATGTTGACACTGAGAAATAAGTGGTGGAGAATGTTGTCATATTTTGCACACTTTACCTACAAAACAAGAATAAATAAATCCTACAGTGCTTGGTGGGGGGTACTTTACAACAGACTCTGACACCGATCTGCAGTTTCATTCAGATCTTTACATTCAAAACGAGAAATATTACTATCTTCAGACTTCTTGTGGTGCAATCGGAGGGTACCTTAACTCCAGAATTCAACACCATTTGACCTATCATAATGATATATATAATTTTTTGTATAGTGGTACAGGGGAGGGAAGAAGATGATGAGAGCGCGAGAGAGAGAGGGGGGGGGGGGGAGGAAGAGATAGTCAGAGAGCAGTTTAGGTAATGACAGAACTAGGGGGAGGATAGAGGTGGATGAGTGAGGGAGGAGGTGAAAAAGGAAGAGGAGGTGGTGGCGGTGGCAGTGGGAGGAAGTGGAAACAGAGGTAGGTATTACCCGTTCACTTAACAATTTCCACTTTAGCTGAAGATGCTGTGAACTGTTGACATCTTCTGCTATTGGTTGTTTCAAATTAAGCAAAAGTGGTATAACTTCGCTCAATTAAAATGTAACATGGTTCCTGAACTGAACATCGTATAGGTGCAGCTGATAAACCACACACACACACACACACACACACACACACATTCTTGTACAGAAAACCAATCAAATTGAAAAATAAGAATATAAAACTGTTGTTTTATGGTCAAACAATTTAGCAGTGTGTTTACAAAACAATGGTGTTTCTGCTTTTACTCCATTCTTCTGGAAAACACATGAAATGAAAATAAATCTGTGGGGTTACTATCAAGTAACTGAAGAGATCAGGTAATATATTTGGTATTAATACATTCTTCTACAGAGAATTGTATGAAATTAAAATAAAACTGTTGGTTTGTGATTTAATAACTAGAGTTTGGTGTGTATCTGATGAAAATACATTTGCTTTTGATAATTTATTCTACACTAAAACCAAAGAAATTGAAATTAAATAGAAATTTTGGATACAATCTAATAACTAAGAGGAAGAGAACCCCACTGGCAGGATGGCCATTTTTTAAACTATATACACTAGAGGGGAAGGAGGAGTAGATGACCGATCAGAATTTTGGAATAAATAAATACCAAATCAAAAGTGTGTTTTTAGCTAGTAAAACAGGGAGAGGACAGACAGGAAGGAAAGAAATGATCATGGACATAGGGAAAGTGCTGGGCATATTTAGCAGTTGTAAGACTTTACTGAAATCGCTAGTGAACAATAAATGAGGATAGCTTGCAACTAACTGCAAAGGCAAACAGCATGCTGCAGGTGAGCACCTAAGAAAGGGAAATCACTTTCAGCTGCGGCCTTCAGTATAGAACACTCTCTCATTCAGACAATCAGGTGCAACTCATTAATACACAACAGTCATTTCTGACTGCCACTAGGATTGCAGTGGATTTATCATTATTAGAAGGTTTAAATGAGTATCATCCAGTATTTGAGTTTGCAGGAGTTCTAGTGTGCATACCAGTCTGTATTTGAATTCTGAATATTACTGCTAGATTTTGAAACTAACAGTTCTTCTCAGGTACTTGTATTGGTAAGATTGATTTGATTTTTGAAATCTCATGAATTAATTAATAAAAAGGAGGCAAACTGAATCAAATTACACAAAAACCAGACCCATTAAAACGTCTAGTATCAAGTAAATGTACATGGTCATACTGTTGTAATGGCTGTTGAAGTACCACAGTGGTAACATTTTGTACTGTGTTGGTACACCTGCAAGGTAACAACTGTCAGGCTGTCATTCTCTAGGAAAACAAAGAACTTGACCATGCTATGTGACTTGAAAAAATTGAAGACAAATCTTAACTATTAAAATAGTACAATTTAATATTTTTATGTCAGCAGATCCATATAGAAGTGGTAAAAGGAAGTGTGGTTATTAGTTAAGGAATGAAGGTAAGTGCTGTGTAATACATATTAATGAAGAAAAACAAGACACCTCTTTGAATATTCAAATCTTTACAATAAGAAATACATAGGCTATCACTCGTGAGTGCATAATTATTTATACACAACAATATCAAAGATATTTTATGATAACATCTAGAACCTCATTAAACACAACAAATTTAAACATATTGTCAGAAACCAGAATGAAAAATGCTCCTAACACAGCCCAACAAAAGGGTAAAATATGTCCTGGGCAGAGTTAAATATGTAAAAAAGAGGAGAACTAGCTTCATGACTTACCTGTCATCTTCAAAAACATTTAAATAATAATAAGATAAATCTCAACATATTAGTGCTTTTTCATGAGTTATCTCTGATTCTCCAGGACAGTGACCTTTTGAGAGGTGATAGGTGCACTTGTAACTTGAAGTATCACTAACTGAGGAAGTATGTCTTGTAAATTTCTATCATCAGATGACGATGATGATTATTAGAGTAAAAACATTGTTTTGACTTTATCCATTTATTTACCTTTGTGCAAAAATCAAACTGATTTCTTACTAGTTTAAAGTGGGAAAAAAAAAATCAAATATCAACAGTGCACATAAAAATTGTGCCATTGCACCAATTCCAGCCCAATTGACAACTATTGTGAATGTAAACAATACAGTTAGCCTGAGCACAAGCTCCAGTTCATTATCCAAAGTTTGCTTACACACTGTAACACATCTACAACATGAAAAATGTTTTAATGACTCTATATATGGGGGCCAGTCTGGACCACAGCCTTCACTGAGAAAGAGCATGTATATACATTATCACTCAGACACAACTTATTCTCACGTCTGCCCACCTCTGGCTGCTATGGCCTGACTAGTACTTTTATATTTCAAGGAGAGGGGAAGGATGCAGGGCAAGGATGTGGACAGAATATTCTGCACTTCATGGCAGAGCATAAAGATATTGATAGGTGGGAATATGAGATGCTTTAGGGGGCAGGATAGAGAAAAAGAAGAGGGAGGGAGGGAGGGGGGGGGCAAAAGGAGACAGGTGGAATATAGCGGGGAGAGAGAACTTGAATTTCAAAGAGGGGTAGAATTTGTGGGGTTAGGTTACTTTAGGTTGAGGCCAGGATGGTTACAGGACTAGAATGTATTGTACATATAAATTCCATCTGAACAGTTCACAGAAGCTGATGATGTATGGGAGGATCCAGATGGCATGAAATATAAAGCTGTCATTGAAATGACAGGTGACCCTGCCTCTGATGGGATAGGATAAGGCTGTGGCTGGATTAGAAGTTCACGATTGGGCAGATCTTACAAGGGGGCAGTAACGCCTTTCTGTAAAGACCTTTGTAAGAACTGCACCGTACTGGGTAAGGGATTTCTCATTACTGTAAATATACCATCCACAGGTAGCAAGGCCCTATGGGAGGGATATTTTATGTGGCTTGGATGGCAGCTATCAAAGTACAGGTTCTGTTGGTTGGTGGCTTTAATATAGACAGACCAGAGAATGGAGTCTTCAGTAATGTAGAGGTTAACATCCAGGAAGGTGGCGTGCCAGCTGGAGGAGGACAAGGAGCAATGGATGGGAGATGGGTTGAGGTTGTGAAGGAATAATGATAGGGTGTCTTGGCCCTGAGTTAAAATTACTAAAATATCATCAATGAAATAAAGCAGACTAGGAGTTTAGGGAAGCTAGGAAGGTTTCCTGTAGATGGCCTATAAATAGTTTAGCGTAGGATGGTGTCCATGGCTGTGCTGCATGTTTGATTTTACACTTTTCATTCAAGCAAGGTGGTGTAGTGGTAACAGCTTAGACTCACATTTGGGATGGCAGTTTGAACCAACCTCAGCATTGAAATTGCCGAGGCACCACTTCACAACATACGCATCAGCTCCTCATGGTGCATCAGGCATATAGCACATTGTCCATGACATGCGCACCTGCCTGCCATAGTGTTACTCATATGGAAAGCCTTTTTCATAATTGGCTAAGAGCAATGAGGCCTTTTGGGATTCATACTCAGGATTTCACATTTCAATATGGGTGTGGCTGGTTTTAATGTTTTACATCAAGGCTGGAGTAGATTTCCACCTTGGCTATTTAGACTTGACAGGGTTTTTTCTTTCTTTCTTTTACTTAAAAGGAAGAAGAAGAAAGAAAAAAGATTGTGCCCATGATTTTATGTCTCTGTCAGTGATTTTTAACATTTTAGATAGACATCATGGTTTTACATTGGTGTACACTGATAGATCCAAACAAGAGGAATCAGTTTGTGTTTCCTGATTGTGTCATCAGGATTCATTTTCCCACTACTCATTCAGTGTTTTCAGCTTCATGGAATCCTGAAGGCAATAGAACAAATGTATTATGTTCAGGGCCAATGGTTTATTATCTGCACCAATTTCCATAGTGCCCTACAAACATTACAGAACCTATTCCCAATGGAGACAATTACACATTTGATTCATGAGCAACTATACTTCCTCTAATGATGAGGGGATGAAGTGTAACTCCTTTGACTACCAAGGCATATGGGGATCCAGGATGCTGAAGAGGCTTGTCTGGTTGCCAAGGTGGCCTGTAGTGAACATTATGTCCCACAGAGTGCAACAGATGACTGTGGTGGTCCTGCTGATCACTCAGGGTCGATAAAGTGACTGACACACCTCTGGATTGGGCACTGCCCCTTTACGCTTGGATTTTTAGTTAAATGTGATGATCCCCTGTATGTGATGCTTGTGGTGTGCAAATCACTGTAGACTGCATTTTAACTGAGTGCATTTTATTTTGTGCTGAGAGGGCAGAAGGGGCTCTTGGTGTTGATGTGTCTTCTATTTTAGCTGAGGATAAGATGAGTGTGACCAGAGTTTGTGTGCATTCTAGCCTAAGCTTTCAGGCTGGCAGTTTTAGTGTGTTACAGAGTGGATAGCTTGTCCTTTTTATTCCAGTGATCAGCCAGCGACACCCATCTGTCTCTTTTCAGTGACTTCTGTCATGATACACCTTGCTCATAATTTAAAGTGTGCTGACACAGGCTCTGTTTCATGTTATTGTGTCTTATTTCCCTTGTTTTTCTCCTTTTTTTCACTTAACACTGGTCTCATTTTTGGTCAGTCATTAAACATCTAATTGTTGCATAACTAAAACCCCATATCCAACCATGGAAAAAGAACTGAATTTGCATGTCATTCACTGCACTCTTTGCAGGTGGCATGTGGAACTTAGTGGAGCCATGGCATAGTCTGCACTTGTCACCGTCAGCTTTTCAGTATTAACTTTTTGGTGCTGCAATTCACAACAACCCAAGTAGGGAAAATAATCTCATAATGTTTGAATACGGCATTAGCAATGTCCTACTTGACACAGCCATGGTTTTAAATATCTAATCTTAATGCTGTAGAGCTATATGAAATAGAATGATTACGTTAGAATTTTTGTAGGGAAGGTGAATGATCAACTTCAGGTCATTGGGAGAACCCATTTTCAGCACTGTTAGAGTGTTTTGGATCCCCACTAGGTTGAATTGAAGAAAAACATAGAAACATTGCAGAGGTGGGCTGCTAGAGTTGTTGTGATTGATCAACACACAAGTGTTATGAAGATACTTTGGAAACTCATATTGGATCACTGGATGTTCTATTTGCGAAAGACTATTGAGAAATTGGGTCTTGTGGAGGGGTATGTAGACACTTATATTTATGTCATTATGTTTGGGAGTGGAACAGGAAAATAAATGACAGAAATAGTGTATCATGATGTAAAAATAAACAAAAACTTGTTTTGAGTAGACCTCAAATTTCATCAGTGAAGATAGCTCAGCAACATTATTTGTTGAATGTATGCAAAAGAAGAAAATTCCTCAAAACTGGAACTATGTAACTGTACAAGAAATTCATTAAAATTACCAATAAGTGGAAATGACATGGTGAAACATTTGTGTGTTATGTTGAGGTTATAGAACAGAGCAATGATGAATTAGATTTTTGTGTATGAGTTAATACATTTCTGCAAAGCTTTTGTTTCAGTTTCAACAGAATCTCTGCTAGTACCCCATGAAAAACAATTCACTGGTTTCATCTGTTTTGAATAAGTATTTAGCAACACATACATTAATGCTATAACTTATGATAAACTGCACAAGAATTGGAAGAAGAATCAGGCAAAGTGATTCCATCTCACCAGAACTATTGCCAGCAGTCCTAAAGCAAGTTTTCAGATCCATGAACAGGAAAAATTAATAAAGAATTTGTAATGATAAGAGATTAAGCTTGTAGGACAATCACTTATTGCAAGCATTATTTTTATTGATTGGTTTAGCTCAATTTAACAAGAGAATAATAAAAAATGTAGAAGACACAAAGCATTATAATATAGAATCTTACATTTTTTAGTAAAGATTCTATATTGTAACATTTAGTAAATTCCACTTCTTGATGATTTTCTTTTTAAATTAATCAAAATTGGGCGATATTTCTATGAAGAGTTGCAGTTCTTCTAGAAACATAATTTCAATAGCCAGTCTTTCACCCTTTGGCCTGCTCCCACTAAATATATACTGAAGATTACATGAATCAACAACATTTTTATGCTGACATTTTAGAGTTTTGCTCCTATTTCATACAAACTTCAACAAAAAGAACAACTTATAAGAGCAAGTTTGGAAACAGAACTGAAATCAATTTCAATAATACTAAAATAATTTGGGAGTAATATTTAAATCAGAAAGTAGTACAAATTAACAAAGTATTGAACTAAAGGATACTTTTTTTTTAAATGTGGGGCAGTTGAACACAATAAGTAGAGAGGTAGAAGACATTAACAGAAAAATTAAACATGGCCTGAAATGCATTTGGTAAAATACACCATTTGTAATTAAAAGTTGAAGAAAAGGAAAGATAGCAAATAATGAGATTTAATTCATTGTTCCTATATTGTATAGCAGGAAGACTATATGATTAAAATTGTATTTGGGGGCACACAGAGTACAAAACTTTGTATGTGAAGTTGCCATTTAAGGCAGCAACAAAAGCCCTATTGGCTGGAGACAGATTTAATGATAAATAATGGTATGTAATTACATGCTGCTTCAACTCTTATGCTTAAGGTCATAATCACAATGCCTTGCAAATGGCAATGTGCCAGTCTCTCAGAAGCCCATGAACAGTTATTTTCATTGTCTGAGTGATCTGAGAATGTGCTGGCCAGGGCAACAATCCAACACTTTCTGTATCAAAATAGATCAGACAGCAAGGGCAATGTGTGGTCTTGTTTTGTCTTCTTGAGACCACAAACATAGGTCACAGCTACCAGCTTAACACATCAGAAATACAAAAACTGCTGTCCAAATTACTGCCTTCTGATGGAAAGACTGGAAACTAACATTGCTGCCACTCTTCAAAGTCTACAAATTGAAATACATTGATCATAGTACTGTACACAGAATATGAACTCCTATCAACATTATACAATTTCTTTGTCCAGTGTTTCTATAAGAGTGTACCACAGGGTGGCCACAGAGGGCCAAATGACATGTGGACCAGCTGGATGGACCAATTGCTCAGAAGTACACACTACAGATTGACATTTCATGTTGCAATGTGATGAGGTTATGTTTCTTCCAGCCTATGAAATGTAATATTTTTCCAACTGTCAGCACCGATTTCTCTATGCTCTCCGGTGTTAAAGAAAATTTTGTAAAATTCATTTTTGTTTTGGAATAAATACAGGAACTGTTTTCAGATTGTTTCCATAATACTGCCAACATTGAATCTCGTTGGAAATGTTTTGAGGACCATTTGCTGTATCAGTTTATTAAAGTGCCCCTGTCCATTTGCAGATCAAATTTCAAGATTTTCAGTGTAATTCACAACTGAAATTACATTACATTAAAACTATTCAGGATGGATTTCCTTGAGAAGAGTTTCCACATGTTCATAAAGAGACTGAAAAAGCTATCACTTATATGTGTATAATTTTTTTCTGTTATGAATGTAAGTCATGATTAAAAGGCAGTTTGATTGATGCCAATCTGATTAACTCCTCCACCAGCGCCATCAATTTTAATATGTCTTCAGTGAATCAAATGTAATTAATTTTTTCTTATATATTTTGTTAAGTATTTTAGTCATGATACTGTTTGTAGACAAGTATTAGGTACTAATTTTTTTTTTTTCTTTCATGTGTAGGTGTGATAATTTTTTCTATCCCCAACATCAGTAGATAGAAACTACATTGTGTGTGTTTGTCCCTCTTTGTGTACCTCAGTTAAAATGTAAGAATTTTACATAGAACAACATGGCTCACACAATATTATTAGTGTAATGAAGTTACAATATAAACATAAATCTACTCTTTTTTCTTTTCTAGCCTACCAATAATTAGTAATGGTATAATACCATTCTTTAAGATCTTCATTTTTAAATTTCATAATGTGGCATGATATGAAATGTATCCATATACAAGTCAGTCTTGAGTTCCATGTGCAACAGTTATGTCATCTAAGTGGCGACTCTGCTATTCATTTCTCCACAGTTCTTGCTCAGACAGCATAGTGGTGCTGTAGGGCAAGTGTTCATCAGGCAATAAGAGATGGCCAAAGGGCCACCTGGGGACCAATATTGCAGCCACCCATGAGTACCATATTTGGTGGCCCTCTCTCCATTACCATTACATGAGGACACAAAAATCGGCACACTGTTAACAATCCATGGTGGTTCTGACATCTCTCCATTGTCCATTGTCTAGCTATATTTTATGGGGGTGTATAACTCTTGTGCAGCCAAACAATGATAGGCTGTCCTCTTGGGCACTAGCCATGTTGGAAGCATTGAATATGGTCCTCTGGTATCCATTACTTTTGTTTTACTCAAGATCTGAACCAATGTGAGTGCAAAATCATGGAAGACAAAATGTACTTTCAATAAGTTACTATCCAGCCTGTAACACACATTGTTTGATGTTTCACGATCTTACATATGACATAACATCACCAGTTGTGGCTGCATAATATTTGTTTCTCTGAATTTAGTGAAACCCATTTCATGATAAGTATTTTATGTATAATAATGGAAAGTCCAGGTTGGAATTAACGATATAGTAATAAGGACAGTTTACAACTCACCGCAAAGATGTGACAAGGAGCTGTGTCTGGCACATAAAAAAGACACACACACACATACACACTACACTTCAGCTATCAGCCAAACTTTTCTTCAGAAAATAGAACATTCACGCAATCACACAAACACAGTCATACAACTATCAGCTCAGCTGCCACACTTCAAATCATGTTCTGTAGAGTGGAAATTGCAGAGGGAAGTGGGATAGGAAGGTTGTGTCATGGTGGTGGGGTTGGGTACATCACAGCCTTGCAGAGCATGTGCACATTAGATGGGAGGAACAAGATGCAGCTTAGGAATGAAGCAGGGAGGTGGGTAAGGGAAGGAAAATAAATAAAATAAAATAGATCAATCAATCAAATGCACGAGTGCCACACACACACTCAAGCGCGCGCGCGAACACACACACACACACACACACACACACACACACACACACACACACACTCACACACACCTCTCGAAATCGGAGAGGTTTAGGATAGAGAGGTAGGAACTGTAGGGTGTAGAAAAAAAGGAAAGTTATCGTAGGTTGAGGCATGGATAATTTCTGGGTTGAAGATGGGATAACTCCCATCTGTGCAGTTCAGAAAAGCTGATGGTGGGTGGGAGGATCCAGATGACCCAGGTTGTGAAGCAGCCATTGAAATCAAGCGTGTACTTGCTCCACTGCATGCTGTGCCACAGGGTGGTCCACCTTGTTTTTGGCCACAGTTTGGCAGTGGCCATTCATCCTAGTGGACAGCTGGTCATGCCAATACAGAAAGCTGTGCAGTGATTGCAGCACAATTGGTAAATTACATGGCTGCTTTCACAGGTGGCCCCGCCTCTGGTAAGGTAGGATAATTCTGTGACAGTACTGGAGTAGAAAGCGCTGTGTGGGTGGATTGGACAAGTCTTGCAGTAGGGTCTTCCACAGGGATGTTATGACCCCTATGGCAGAGGGCTGGGTTTTGTGGTGGCATAGGGATAGACTAGGATGTTATGGAGCTCGAGAGGACGATGGAATGCCACTTGAGGAGGGGTAGGAAGGATCTGGGCAGGATGTCTCTCATTTCTGGGCATTAGGACAGAAAATCAAAATCTTGATGAAGGATGCAATTTAGTTGTTAGAGACCAGGGTAGTACTGTTTGACAAGGGAGCACTCTATCGTGGATGGTTACTAGTGCTAGAGGAAGGATTTGGGATGAGTGGGGCTATGGCCCTGGAGATCTGTTTACAGACTACGTTTGTGGGTTAGTTTCTGTCTGTGAAGGCCTTTGTGAGACCCTCAGCATATTGGGAAAGGGAGATCTTGCCACTGTGTATATGCTGATCCATGAGTGGCCAGGCTGTAAGGGAGGGATTTTGTGATATGGAAGGGTGGAAACTGTCAAAGTATAGGTACTGTTGGTGGTTGGTAGGTTTAATATGGATGGAAGTGTCGATGGAGCCATGTGTGAGGTAGAGGTTGACATCCAGGAATGTGGCATTGTGCATTGAGGAAGACCAGGCTAGAGGTTTGAGATCCTAGGAAGCATTCCTTCAGTTGGGTCATAAACAAGTTAGCATAGGAGGGTACCCACGGCTGTGCCATGGATTTGATGGTAAACTTTACCCTCAAAGAAAAATTAGTTGTTAGTCAGGATAAAGTTGGCGAGGGTTATGAGGAATGAGGTATCAGGCTTTAGTTCAGAGGGACGCTGGGAGAGGTTGTGTTCGAGATCAGCAAGGCCATGGGCATGTGGGGTGTTGGTGTGTAATGAAGTGGCATTCACTGTGACAAGTAGGGATCAAGGAGGTAAAGGGGTGGGGATGGTGGAGAGTCATTGAAGGAAATGGTTTGTATCCTTGATGTGGGAGGATAGATTGTGGACAATTGATTGAAGAAGTTGGTCAATGAGGGCTGAAATTCTTTCAGTAGGAACATAGTAACCAGCCATAATTGGGCTACCAGGATTATTTGGTTTGTGAATTTTGGGGCATGTAGAAGGTGGGTGTGTGGGGTGCTGTTGGAGTGAGGAGGGGCCTTAGGGATTGGAGATCTTGTTGGACTTTGGGAATGGGGTCATTCTGGCACAACTTATAGGTGTAAGAGTCAGAGTTGGTGGAGCCCTTCTGCTAGGTAGTCACTGTGATCAATAACTACAGTGGTGGAAACTTTTATCTGTTGGAAGGATGATTATCTTGGGATTTGTTTTGAGGTTATGGATGGGTCTCTTTTCTTCGCCTGAGAGTTTTTTTTTTTTTTTTAAGAAGGAATTTGGGGGAAAGATAGTGAGGCCAAGTTGGAGGTGAAAAATTTTTGGAGGGTAACCAGGGGTGGTTAGGTATGAGTACAGCTCATTGGATGGTGGTATGAACTGGGGAAGGCAGGGTTCAGTGTTGGGATTAGGTTGGCTACGGTCAGAGGGATTGGTGGCAAAAGGAGAGTAGGCCTTTGATGAGACCGACATGATTGAATCTGGGTGTAGGCCTGAAAGTAAGACCTTTGGATAAAATGGAAACTTCAGAGGGGTTGAGGTTCTCTGTGCACAGGTTAACCACAGTGTTTTGGGGTTGTTTTGGCATTGGATATTGTGAAGTGTTGGTAGGGAGTTTGGAGGGATGAGAAAAGTCCAAGAGGACAGCTAAGCAAGGTCTGGGTGCTATTAACGGATCATGGGGAGGAACACTGTGGGTTGGATAAGGATTGGCACCCTCATATGCCAACCTGTTTATGGGCTGTCTGGAGGATTCCTTCCTAGAATCCCAAACCCCTAACCCTCATGCCTGGTTCAGGTTTATTGATGATATTTTCATGATTTGCACTTTGGTTCAGGATACCCTATTCACATTCCTTCAAAACCTAAACTCCTCCTTCCTCATCCACTTTACCTGTTCTTCCTCAACGCCACATTCCTGAATGTCAATCTCCACCTTACTCATGGTTCCATCCACACTTCCATCCATGTTAAACCCTCCAACAGTACCTACACTTTTACAGTTGCCATCCCTTCCATATCACAAATCCCTCCCTTACAGCTTGGCCATCCATGGACGGCATATCTGCAGTGACAATAACTTCCTTTTCCAATATGCTGAGGTTCTCACAATGGCCTTCGTACACAGGTACCTCACAGACCTCGTCCGTAAACAGATCTCCTGGGCCATATCTCCACACATCCCAAATCCTTCCTCTACCACCAGTAACCATTCACAAAAGAGCACTCCCCTTGTCACCTAGTAATATCCTGGACTCGAACACCTAAACTGCATCCTTTGCCAAGGTTTTTATTTTCTGTCCTCATGCCCAGAAATGAGAGACATCCTGCCCAGGATCCTTTCTATCCCCCCTAAAGTGGTGTTCCTTCGCCCTCCTAACCTCCATAACATCCTAGTCCATCCCTATGCCACCCCAAAAGGCAGCTCACCGTCACAGGAATCATATCCCTGTGGAAGACCCCACTGCAAGACCTGTCCAATCCACCCATCCAGCACTTTTTATTCCAGTCCTGTCACATGCTTATCCTACCCTATCAGAGGTCGAGCCACCTGTGAAAGCAGCCATGTAATTTACCAACTGTGCTGCAATCACTGCACAGCTTTCTATGTTGACATGACCACTAACCAGCTGTCCACTAGGATGAATGGGCACCGCGAAACTGTGGCCAAAAACAATGTGGACTACCCTGCAGTGGAGTAAGCACATGACTGATTTCAATGACTGCTTCACATCTTGGGTCACCTGGATCCTCCCACCCACCACCAGCTTTTCTGAACTGCACAAATTGTGTGTGTGTGTGTGTGTGTGTGTGTGTGTGTGTGTGTGTGTGTGTGTGTGTGTGTTTGTTTGACTTATTTATTATTTTATTATTTTCCTCCTCTCACCCGCTTCATTCCTAAGCTGCATCCTATTCCTCCTATCTAATATGTACATGCTCTGCAAGGCTGTGCTGTTTCCATCCCCACCACCATGATACAACCTTCCTATCCCCCCTTCCCTCTGATATTTCTACACCACAGAGTATGATTTGAAGTGTGGCAGCAGGAGCGGATAGTTGTGTGACTGTTGTGTGCCTGTGTGATTGCATGGATGTTCTGTTTTCTGAAGAATGGTTTGGCCGATAGTTCAAATGTTGTGTGTGTGTTTCTTTTTTATGTGCCTGCTGCGGATCATCATCACATCTTTTTGTGCAAATTTACAATATGGTTAAAGTTGTATTTTACATGGTTTTGATATTCAAATCTGGTAGGTGACACCCCCAATCTTCCCACACTGAATAAAAAGATTTCTGACATTCATCATGGCTCTTGCCAGCCTAGAAGGTGATATGTTGGTAATTTCTTCCTAGATGTTGGTCTTCATATCTTGTAGGGCCCTGGGAGAATTCACATAAACACAGGATTTCAAGAAACCACATAGAAAAAAATCACAAGTACTCAAATCAGGACAGCAGGCTGGAAACTCTAAATCATCCCTTATTCAGATGAGGCACTCTGAGAAGTGTTTCCTCAAAACAGCCATAGATGTTCTTGTGTAATTGTTTGTCATTTCATCGTCTTGATGAATTAAATAGCCCCTAGTCCAACTCATATAGTTGTGTGTGACGGGGGGGGGGGGGGGGCTCTGGTCTGAATTCACTGTCACTGCAACTGCATTTTCCTGACGGAACCAGGGACCAATAGCTCCAGAGGAGGAAATTGCCCACCATATTGTGACTTAAGGTGCGTGCGAATGCCTTTGACGCAATTCTCGAGGATTGGTGTCAGCCCAGTACCACGTGTTTTGTTTGTTGACAGTTCCACACAGAGGAAAATGGGCTGATGACAAAGAATAACATTCTCAGATATGATGCCAAGAAGAACCGCATGTGCATTCCTCCAAGAACTGAAGACACATTCAGGAAGTTCTTGCACAACTGCCATTTTATTAGGATGGAAATGAAGATCTAAATGAAGAATTCTCCTCACGAAATAATCAGAAAGTCCAGAACACTATGGTGATTGCAACACTGCACCTTACACTGCTTCAAAGTTTTCACTTGAAAAGTAGGTCTCCATGACAAATACTTGCTTCTCACATGATGGTGACTGAACAGCATTGAGACAAAACTTTAGACCACTCGAACAAGACCACTAGCGCTCTGCTATGACATCAACTGACGGAATTACACCATATTAAAGAAGGAACTTACACTGGCACACCTGGAATTCTCACCAATAATCAATACTCAAAATGAATTTAAAAATAAGTAAACAATGGAATAATTTTCTTTTTTACTTTTGTGACTGCTCTGAATTCTGTACCTGAACTTTACACCAATGGCTTCATGCCAGTTTGACATTTAACTAATCTAAAAAATATGCATACACTAAATTAGAAAGGGAAGAATATTTACACTACTGTAATAACGCAAATTTATAACACTCAGGTAATAGTACATTACATATCTTCACTACTTTTAACTTTACATGCCTAAACTGTAGAGTACTTCCCTGACTTCATTAGTAATTATGTTGGGTTGTCAAAACTAATCCTGAGATAAAAATTAAAACATACATAGCACCACATGTGTGCACTCCATTGAGGTATGAAATCATCATAATACCATTCAAATGCCAATGTAAAAACTTAATGACTGTGCAGTAACAAAACCTATTAGCAGATGGTGTTAATGTTGTAGTGTTACTGGAAAAATTGTGAACTATTTGGGAATGTATCTTGGTTGATGACCATAAAGATCAATACTATATGTCACTCTTTTGGATTAAAATTCAGTCTTTTTCTTTTCTTCTTTCTTCCCTATATAGAATTATGCCATAAGAGGTCCAGCTAGTCTGTTCCCCAAGCATACACCTTTAGTTTTCACCTAATGAAGACATCAGAATTTCTTCTCTGAAGATTGTTTCAGTGTGAGAAAGTAGAGAGAGACCAAAATATTATAAATAACTTGTCTCAAACTCGACTTTTAATCTTTAACAAGTATTTTATTCTCTCCTTTAACTACAAAGAGGCACTTCCATACTTACAGAAGCAAATTTCACCTGTAGTAGTTCGTCTACCTCTGAGCCCATCTCCACATAACTTTACAATAACAATGTCGATACACAGAACATATGAACTCTGTCACGGAATAATAACAGTTTCTGTTCCCTCTTTCTCAGTCCATGGAACTTCCAATTCACTACACCATTCTGTTCCCTCTTTCTCAGTCCATGGAACTTCCAATTCACTACACCAAGTGGAAATCATCCACTATATATCAGAAAAGTAGAAAAAAAGATTGGAAAGAAATATCTGACGACTAACTTCTCCTAAATAAATATATTTGACATTCTTATGTCGGGTCATAGGTTTACAGTGCAACTCATTACACTACAGTGTCTGAAACATTGTATGAATTATACACACTGCTGAAAATAAAAATTTGTACAGTCTATTGGAGTTTTGTAATTCACTCAAGATTTATTGTTGAAATGGCATAATTAAAGCTGGGTGTGATTCCACCCGTCTGCTTAGACCAGCATGTCTTTGAGATGGTGGCAGTGACATATATACTCATATCCATTATGGCGAGCGAAACAGTAATTTGAAACACCAACAAATGTTCTTGTAAAAATTCACATAAAACCTGTAAAATGACAATAACTGAACAAGTGCGGAAAGGAGGGTATAGACGGGGATATTGTAAGCGGGAAAAATGACAAATAGCCAACCAAAATCACAAAAAACATAATTTATAAAAAGCATACAAAATAGGAAAACTAAAAATGACCAAAAAAGCTATACACAGAATCAAATAGTTCAATTTATGTATAATACACCTCAAGTGAAAGTTCCATCTTCTTCACCACAACCACTTTTGTATTTTCACATCTATCGGCATTGCCAACTCACAACGAAACTGTTGACTCCCAACCTAACCTAGAGCTTGGGCTACACTTCAGATAAGTTTGTCCCCACAACCCTTTTAACATTTGTTGGATTTGTTAACTCAGAACCAAATTGTTGCCCCTGAACCTAAGCTAACCTAGATGTTGGACTTCACTAAAGATCAATCTGTTACTACAACCAGTTACTCAATTTTCACATTCATTGGCTTTGCCAAAAGCAATAACCACCTCTTGTCGACCCTTTTTTAGTAGCGTGAGAATCAGTGGCGGCCTAAGGGGGGGGGGGGGGGGGCAGAGGTGGTGGACCGCCCTGGGCCTCCTGTCTTGGGGGGGAGGGGCTCCAAATACCCATTTTTCTTAGATTTGCCCGTTCCTCTCATCCCGGGGGGGGGGGGGGGCTCCAAAACTTACTTTTTTATAGTAATACATATATTTTCAAATGGACAGGGACCTCATTTTGTTCTTCCACTACCCCGGGCCTCCGACAGCCTTAGTCCGCCACTGCTGAGACTATTGACGTTGGCCTCACCTGTCAATACATATTTTCCTTTAATGTCATTTGTTGTTAATAATATTTGGTTATTCTCAAGAGTTAGCTGCTTTCACTTAGTTAATACTTGATAGAAATCGAATCTGCATTTGGATCACACCTCGTTGTCCTTTGTTCAGAAAGGTGTGCAGTATTCTGCCTTTCCAGTGTTATTAATTTGCCATATGAATTCGAAAAGCTTAGTAGTAACCTGTGCACTTTCAAGGCAAAACTGAAGAGTTTCCTCATGGGTCACTCTTTCTATTCCATGAAGGAATTCCTGGAAACATAAAAAAAATTAAGCTATATTTTTATGTCATATTATTCCTGCTTTTTATTTATGCTTAAGGCATGTTGTGTGATTAAGTTTGCTACGTTTCAGTTCATCTATTACTACTCTTTTGTTACAATCTGAAGTACTGAGTTGTTCCATGACAATGGAGATTTGCTCCTCAGTTTTGCCCTTCAGAACAAGATAAATATAAATAAAAAATAAATGTAAAGCAATTTTAAGAAGCTTAATTCATTTTTAATAGATGCATACATTTCTTTTCTTTGAGTGTATAATCAATTAAAATATTGTGCATTTCTTAAGAACTACTGCTTTTTATTATTATATTTCAGTTACAAAAAGCCTCAGTATGATTAGAGCTGAGAGAGCAAACAAAATTATAGCTCCCACTTTTATTAAAAATATACCTTCAGTAACCAACATGTTTATGTGACATGGGAAATAAAAATAGCACAGAATGACTTTATTGATTGCTTGCTAAGGTCAAAATTAAACTCTTTCATATGTAATTTTCTATTTCCTTGACAGTGAAAGATCGTTTAATAGAGATCATGGGGATTCAGCGCAGCTACAAGCCTTTGCAGCTGAGCCGGAGTCATTTGTTGGACTACCTGCCAAAGAGCCAGGATGAATTACCTGTTAGAAAAATGAAGGTACTCAGAAACAATGTCTTGAGAAACTGTTTTTAATTTAGAACTTTGAATTATTTTAAAATGTTGTTACTTAGAGATAGACGGGGTGGACAGAAATAGTCTGAAAACTTGTAAGAGGATTTCTGTATAGGTTGTGCTGAGAAATAACTGTTTGCAAAGAAATTCAATATTTTGTGCCATTTTTTTATTTAATTGGCATAGAAGTTAGCCAGTTGGTTCAATGTGTGCACAAATTCAAGCAGCCTGCCAAAGGTGGCGTTGCTACTGATATTGTTCATGTGCTTATCTGAAACTGAACAAATAAAAATATGGTAGCATTTGAGACTGCTGAGTTGTTTGCTCAGGTTCGAACCTGTTGAGGATCTTCATAGTTTCTTCGGGATTGCTGCCGGATTTTGAAGTCAAACTGACCCAATATTTCGGCGGAACACTTGTCCGCCATCCTCAGGGGAACTGCTGCTGCTGGACTCGCCGACAACTGATGCCGAGGGCATGGAATGCCGTCCTATATAGGCCTGCGAGTGGTGAAGGCGCATGCGCGGCCTGCCACAGGTACTGCACACAGAAGGTCTTGCGGCGCTGCCGGTGGCGGAAAGGCGGTGCTCTCAATATACCGCAGTCATGGGTTGTCTTCCAGCAATCTGGTGGGTTGCATAAAAGATCGATGTTTTTTCACATTTGATAAAACCGGGTTCCACGCCCTGCTAAGTGGAAAACCCTTGTCTCTATTAATTAAATGTTCTGACAGCCTGATTTCAATTGACTCTTTATAAACATTGTCCCAAAAACCGGACGTGCTGGCCACAATACGAGTATCATCGAACAACATCCTATGTTCCTCGTTAAGACAATGTTCTGCAAATGCTGACTTTTCGGGCTGTAGAAGCCTGATGTGACGGCGATGTTCCACACATCTGTCATGAACAGTGCGAATCGACCTGCCAATGTACGCCTTCCCACACTCGCACGGAATCCTGTACACACCCTGTTTTTTAAGGCGCAAGTCGTATTTAACGGATCCCAAAAGTGTCCTGATCTTGGGTGGTGGACGGAACACACTCTGGATGTTAATTTTTTTAGGATTCTGCTAATTAGAAGAATCCTAAAAAAAAAAATTAACATCCAGAGTGTGTTCCGTCCACCACCCAAGATCAGGACACTTTTGGGATCCGTTAAAGACGACTTGGGCCTTAAAAAACACGGTGTGTACAGGATTCCGTGCAAGTGTGGGAAGGCGTACATTGGCAGGTCGATCCGCACTGTTCATGACAGATGTGTGGAACATCGCCGTCACATCAGGCTTCTACAGCCCGAAAAGTCAGCAGTTGCGGAACATTGTCTTAACGAGGAACATAGGATGTTGTCGATGATACTCGTATTGTGGCCAGCACGTCTGGTTTTTGGGACAATGTTTATAAAGAGTCAATTGAAATCAGGCTGTCAGAACATTTAATTAACAGAGACAAGGGTTTTCTGCTTAGCAGGGCGTGGAACTCAGTTTTATCAAATGTGAAAAAATATCGATCTTTTATGCAACCCGCCAGATTGCTGGAAGACAACCCATGGCTGCGGTATATCGAGAGCACCGCCTTTCCGCCACCGGCAGCGCCGCAAGACCTTCTGTGTGCAGTTCCTGTGGCAGGCCGCACATGCGCCTTCACCACTCACAGGCCTATATAGGACGGCGCTCCATGCCCTCAGCATCAGTTGTCGGCGAGTCCAGCAGCAGCAGTTCCCCTGAGGATGGCGGACAGGTGTTCCGCCGAAATATTGGGTCAGTTTGACTTCAAAATCCGGCAGCAAACCTGAAGAAACTATGAAGAACCATTACGCCGGGAAAGCCTACGAAACTGTTGAGGATCTGTGAACGAAATAATTTTTCAGTTTACAGATTTCTTTGTTTTTATCTTGTAATATAATTTCCATGATTGTTGATATCCAACAGTATCTTGTACATAGCTTTAATGTATGCTTTCAAAGTGTGTGAATTAAAGTATTACTTTGTCCCTAAATAATTACACACATTATTTTGTAATTTAATAATCTAACAGGTTATGGGTCCAGTAATGCCCTGACTTGTAAGAAGAAACACACAATTATAAAGTGCAGTAATAAATTCTATGGTGATGTGTTTTTTGCGTAGAAGTGCATAAAGTTTGTATAAGTTGCACCGCGACGAAAAATAAAGTATCTGGAACTATGGGTACAGCACATGTACTGCAAATAGAGCAGCTTTTAGGTCATGAGAATTATGCTACATGGAAATTCTACGTTGAGGCGTATCTACACTTATATGACCTGTGGAGCGCCATTGCTGGTACATTGAAACCTACAGCATCAAGTTTTTCCGATAAGGATCGGAAGGCAGATTCAAAACTAATCCTTTTGATTGATCAAGTAAATTATGTTCATATAGAAAAAGTTACATCAGCAAAGGATGTATGGGACAAATTTAAGAACGCATTTTGAAGACGGGAGTTTAACCAGAAAAGTAGGATTACCTCATGATCTGATAACTACAAAACTGAACAACTGCAAAATTGTAGGCGAATATGTAAATAAACTAATTTCAATTTCAAATCGTCTGTGAGGTATTGGTTTCGAAATTGCAGATGAATGGATCGGAACTTTGTTGTTATCTGGGCTACCAGAGAAGTATTCACCTATGATTATGAGCCTGGAAAGTTCAGGAATACACATTATAGCAGACAGGGTGAAGGTACAGATTCTACAGGATGTGAAAATTGAGCAAGATTCTTATGCGCAACAGAAGGAGACAGCATTGGCTTTATACTCCAAATACAAGAAGAAGAAGCCAGTGAAATATTTCAGACAGCACAATGTAATGAAAGGTTGAGTACAAAAGGAAAGAAGTATACTAATTCTAGTAGCCCTGATGGGAAAACTATGCAGAAAGGTAAGGCACTTTCTGCTTTTTTATTCCTTTAGTGAAGCAAGTGATGAACTTGCAGAATGGTTTCTAGATTCAGGAGCATCTGTGCACATTATTAAAGATTCATCAGTTTTGTATGATGTTCTTACAAAGACTGATATTGGAATTTCTACAGTTGATGGGTCTAATTAAAGTGTGAACTTAAAAAGAAAGTTGATCTTAATCTGTTTGTCAACGGGGAAAAAGAAACTGTTACTGCTCATGATGTACATTATGTCAAGAATATTGCAACTACTGTCAGTAAGTCAAATAGTAAAAAAGGGTAACAAAGTATCTTTGATATAGATAGAGCTAAAATAATTGACTCTTGTGACGATATTCTTGCTACTGCAAATAATGTAAGGGGTATTTATAAATTAAATACAGTTCAAGATACTACTGAAATTGTAAATCCTCCTGTTTATGCTGCAAAACATTTCTTGTGGCATAGGTGAGTTGGACATTTGAATAGGAAAAGTATGGCATTATTAAAGAATATGTCAACTGGTTTGGAAAATTATGGGAGGAATGATGTGCAATGTGAGGTGTGTCTGCAAGGGAAACGGCCAGACTGCCATTTAAATCAAGTCAAAGTAGATCTACAGATGTTTTGCAAATCATCCATTCAGATCTCTATGGACCAAAGGAGAATAAATCCTCAGGAGGAAACTTTTATTTTTTGACATTCGTAGATGATTTTTCTAGATACATTCGTGTTTACTTTATTAGTTCCAAGTATCAAGTGAATTATGTATTTTCTGTGTATTGTAAAATGGTAGAGAGATAGACAGGGAAGATAATTAAAATTATTAGATCAGATAATGTAAACAAACAATTTAAGAAGCAGTTGAATGAAATGGGTATCAGGCATCAGACTACAATCTGCTATAGTCCTGTTCAGAATGGTGTAGCAGAATGAGCTAACAGAACAATTGTAGAGAAGGCAAGCGGTATGATAAGTGATGCTGAGCTACCAAAGTGTTTCTGGGCTGAGGCTGTATCAACTGCAGTATATTTAATTAATAGATCACCTACTAAAGTTGTGAGGAATAAGACACCTTATGAAGTATGGACTGGGAAGAAACTTGACTTAAGGCACTTAAAAGTCTTTGGATGTAAAGCCATGTTTCAGATTCCAAAACCATTAAGAGGTAAATGGGATGCAAAGTCTCATAAATACATTTTTGTTCATTATTGTGATGATTCAAAAGGGCACAGATTTTGTAATCCTCTGAGTAAGAAGATATTAAGCAGTAGAGATGTAGTATTTTTAGATGATTCTAAACATAAAGTACCAAGGGAAAGTAGTCAAAATAATACAGTAATTCAACAAAAGATAGGCTTTGACATTTCTGAAAAGGTTGAGACTGAAACGGAGGAAGATAAGAACAAAGTGCAAAGTGATATGCTACCTGTGAATTAAATTGAGAAAGAAGATTCAACTGAAGGAGAAGATTCAACAGAAAATAATTTAATAATGCAGAATATTCTATAAAAGAAGTTAGTTTAAGGCATTCTACATGTGTGACAAAATCAAAAATTTATCCAGATAACGAAATGTATGTTGCTCAAACCCTCAACAATGAACCCACCACAGCTGACGAAGCTTTGGCCAGTACCAATTCTCCAAGTTGGAAAGAGAGTATGGAAAGAGAACTACAGTCATTTCATGATAATGATACATATGAATGGGTTGACATGCCTGAAAATAAGAAGCCACTGAAAACAACGTGGGTGTTCAGTATTACAAACCCTGAGAGTACAATGCCAAAATTCAAGGCTAGATTGGTAGTTAAAGGATATTCCCAGAAAGAAGGAATAGATTATAGTGATACTTTCTCACCAGTGGTGATATATTTATCATTAAGGTACTGGTATCTTTTAGCTCTTGTGGTAAGGGAAGCTCTTTAATACATCAAATGGATGTGAAGACTGCCTATCTGAATGGAAACCACCTGATGAAGCTGAAAGACCTCATCAAGAAGAAAAGAAAATTTGACGTTTAAAGAAAGGTATATATGGACTAAAGCAAAGTGGGCATTGCTGGAATAAATGTTTGCATAAAACTTTGACAAAACTTGTTATGACACAGCCAAAAGTTGATACAAGTATATATTATAATAAAAGAAGTAAGCAAGATATCATAATCATGGGCATATGGGTAGATGATTTTTCTATTTTGACCAAAAATGAAAGTCAAATGGACATTTTTTTAAAAAACAGTTACAATCACAATTTAATATGCATGACTTAGGGGAAGTTAATCAGTACCTAGGCATGAAGATTCAAAGAAGTGCTAAAGAGAAGAATTGTGGATTGATCAATCAGTGTATATAACAAAAATCTTGGAAAAGTTCAATGTAGAAAACTGTAAACCTGTCTCTACCCTAATGGAAAGTAACACAAAATTACTAATAACAGATGAAGATAAGAAATGCAAGAAAGGTATACCCTATTTGGAAGCTGTGGGATGTCTACAATATTTAGCACAGACTTCCAGACCAGACATTGCATTTGCCACAAATGCTGTAAGCAAGTTTTGTAATGATCCAAGAGGAAAACATTGGACAGCAATCAAGAGAATATTCAGATATTTAAAAAGAAGTACTGACAATAAGCTGATATATTCTAAAACAGGAAATGCAAATCTGGAAGGGTACAGTGATGCAGACTGGGGAAGTGAGCTGGAAAACAGACACTCTATTACTGAAAGTTGCTTCAAAATAATAGGAGGATTGATATCCTGGTAATGTAAGAGGCAGAGAACAGTTGCTTTGAGCACCTTGGAAGTGGAATATATGGCTTTATCCTCCACTGTTGAAGAAGCTTTATAGATCAGAACACTAATGTTAGAGATAGAATCATATACAAAATTAAAACCAACATTGATATTTTGTGCTAATATGGGAGCTATTAAACTTGCTAACAATAATGTCACCAGTGTGAGATCCAAACATATTGACATAAGGCACAATTTTATAAGAGATCACCTGGAGCAGGGGACTACGAGAATAGAGTATCGATGCACAGAAGAAATTCTGTCAGATCTCATAACCAAGCCTCTAAATAAGGACAAGCTTCAGAAGTTGGTGAAACAGTATGTTCTAACCTGTGATGTGTAGTGTTAAGTAAAAATGAAAAATATTTGTTCAAGGGGGGAGGGGGGTTGGGAATCTGTGAACGAAATATTTTTTCAGTGTACAGATTTCTTTGATTTTATCTTGTAATATAATTTCTATGGTTGTTGATATGCAATGATATCTTGTACTTAGCTTCAATGTATGCTTTTGAAGTGTGTGATTAAAAGTATTATTACACAAGTTATTTTGTAATTAAAGAATCTAACAGAACCTCACTACTGTCCCGTGGCCAATGTTTGCATAACTTTCTTGTTCAGTTTGAGGAAATGAAAGAAAGAACATGTTAACAGTTATTTCTCAGCACAACCTACCATGAAATACACTTACTCGCTTTTCAAACTGTTTCTGACCTCCCTGTGGATACACTCTCGACTCATTGAGTATTTTTGAGGAGAAATAGTTATTTAATGTAAATTAATAATTAACTGAGACACTATAAATGTGCTGTTATAGATTGTAGTAATAATGTGCAACAGATCAGAGAGAATAATTATAATGAGCATTTACTGCCCAGTAACTTTATAGGAGTTTCTGGTAGAATACACACCTTTATTCTTCTAAACTTCTTGAACTTGAGACCACCACTCTCATCTCACATCAGTCTAACAAAAATCTCTTCAACTCAAATCTCTCAAGAGAAAAGGTTCATAGAGCATGCAAATTACATTCTTATTCCTTGACCTTTAAGATCATTTACATTCAGATTTACTTTACATTAAAAATAATTGATAACTAATCTGAAAAACAGACACAGAAAAAAACAGAAGAAAATATTTCTCCATAAATTGTATTTAAATAAACTATTTGACATTCTTATGTCAGTTCATTAGGTTGTAGTATCACTTGTTACACTACACTCTTTGTTATCAGATGCCAAGAAACACTAATTTTTCATTTGGCCAGCAAAGAGTAATAATAGAACTGAAAAGAAATTTATCCACCACTGGAGTGCTGTAATGTTCACTAACGATGATAGAGGCAGAAATAACAACTTCTTTTGTGCATGCACTGTTGGCCTTTGGTGCTGTATGGAGGGGCTGCTACTCCCAAGTTGTGTAACAGCACACTCATTTTAAAGTGGTGTCTCCTTGGGTCACCAAAATATTGTGTTGAGATGACTTGATGATGGAAACCCAAGAAAAACATAATATTATTAAGCCAGGGCAGTCTGTGTAGTCACTTCACGAAGTTCTGTGAAACTTGTGAGGCTAGTAGTTCTGGAAGAGCAATGGCCCACAAATGGCAAAGGTCTCAGGTTCAAGTTCCAGTTTGGCACACAGTTTAAATATTCCAGTTTTGATTTGTCTGATCAGTGCACCATCCAATACAGAGTTAAAAATTCATCCTTGAAGCAATGATACATATTTCCTTATCTTTTACTATTGTGTCTCAGTTCATTAATATTTTTGTTTCAGGATAGCTTTTCTAGTGTAGTAATTCCATTGAGTACAGACATATCACTCCAAGAAAAGTATGTGACATTCCTTGGGCACGTAAGGCTGGGGAGACTTATGGAAGACATGGATATATTTGCAGGTGAGAACCTGATAAGAAATACAATGTATACTATATTCTTAAGAAACATGCTCACTTACCTCAGACACTAATCACACACTTGCCTTTCTTATGATAGGGAAAAATCCATAAATCTATCCATATATAGGATACCAAATTGCAGCTGTTGACTAACAAATGTTTGTAAACTTATTGGACCAATCTACTATGGTCATCAGTCCCAAGACTTTCAAACTACTTAAACTAACTTACACTAAGGGCAAAACACACACACACACACACACACACACACACACACACACACACACACACAAATGTTCGAGGAAGGACTTGAACCAGTAGGAACAACTGCCCAGATCATAGGATGATGCCTTAGACCATGTGGCCACTTTTGCACAGCTGTTGACTAACATCTTCATTCTACTGCAGCCTAGTTTCTCAAATCAAAAACAAGAACACTTTCTTCATTGTCTCTCAGACCTTCCCTCACAGATTCAAACTCATCACTGTTGACAGTTTCTCCTTTGACACCAACATCACCTGGCCATTGGTCTTACTGGTTGATATACTATACCTACCAATGACCTACCAACTCCAAACTCATTACCTCATTCTTTGTGCACCTGACAAACTATATTTATTCTTGTAACTGCTTTTCCTCTGATAAGAAATAAAGAAATCTGTGGCACAGCAATGCACACTTTCATGGCACCATCCCATGCCTACATGTTTAAACATATGGAAGAACTATAGGAAACTTTCATGTCTTCACAACTATCAGATCTGGTTTAGATTCGTTGATGGTATCGTAAAGATCTGGACACAGACACTTTATCCTACATTTCTTCACAACGTCTGCTTATACTCTCTCATTTGTTTCACCTGATTCTGTCCCAGTAAGGCACCTTCCTGGATATTTATCTGTATCCCTATAAAGTGATAACCATAAATAATATCCCTATTTTAATAGCTGCTATCCCTTTAAAAATCTATAAACTTTCTTTCACACATTCTGTCCAGCTATGGGCAACATATTTACAGTGACGAGCAATCCCTTGTCAAATCTGCTGAAGTTTGTACTAGGTAATCCACAAATATTCATCTTCAAATTTGGCTAGCAATACGCAGTATACAAAGTACCTCCAATTCCTGACCACTCAAAGAACCGCAAGCAAAGGAGAACTCTCCTCATTACTCATTATTACTCTGGACTGGGAAATGAACCTCATCCCTCATCAGGTCTTTGACTACTTATCGCTGATCCTAGAAATAAGGGAAATAAGGAACATCCAACTCACAATTCTTCCCTCTCCTCTCGAAGTCATGTTTGTCTGTCCATTCTATCTAAAAAAACATCCTGGTCTTTTCTTTCGTTACATCAATCACACACCTGTGGAAAACTCAAGTGGAAGATTTCAGCCTATCACAAGCATGTCCTCATCAGGGCCACTTATGAAAGCAGTCAAATCATATAGCAGCAATATTGTAACTTTTATAAAGGCATAACCACAACTCAACTCTGCTGTCCACCCTAATTAATGGCCATCACCAAACTGTGGTCAAGAGTGGAGTTGATAACCCAGTTGCAGAACAAGCTACTGAGCACAATATGCTTGACTTCAATGACCAATTTTCTACTTATGTCAACTGGAGTCGCTGCTCCCCTGTCCCCATGCCTCCGATGCCTTTACTCATTTTGCACTCACATCTTCCTCTTTCCCATATCTATTTTCCCCTCCCAGCCTACCTCTTCACACCACTGTGCTCCATAAAGAACTCTCACTGATGTGTCAAAGCAAGCTCACACTTTCCACATTCTTAGCTCAAGCAACTGCTAGCTCTTCCACCCAGACATCAGCCATTACTCCCTCCAACCCTCCCTACTCTCCCCATCTCCTTTCTCCACTTGACCACTTCATTTGATACAAACTATCACCCCAAACTTCACTGCAATGTGGTCGCCAGGCCTAAGTAATGTGTAGGTGTGTGTATGTTCTGTAATTGTACTGGCGAAAGTTACTGTCTGAAAGCTTAACATTTTCAGTGTTGTTTATGTGCAATGCAATGCCTCAACTATATGCCGAGTTGTTACCTACAACCCATTCACTGTCTATCATGTCATTTGTTTGTTTCTATGATTTCTTGATTATCAATTTGAATTTTCCACTGGTGATTTCAATTTCAATCCATTCTGCAGACATATTTAACTAACGTAATATTTTAGATAGTTTCTCTAAAAATAAACTTTATCTCTGAAAGAACTTTAACTTTAAAAAATATGGATCAATAATAATCTGCAAATCTTTTTTCTCGACAGCTTGGGTGGCTCACAAACACATATTGAACCCAAAAAAACCAGATGGACAACCAACGCCATATGTCATTGTTACTGTACTTGTTGATCAAATTGATTTCACTGACATAACTCCTAAGGTAAGAAGTGGTGGTAAAACATTACAGTTGGATTACAAAATGACACACATTCTTACATTATACAGGTTGTCCTTTTGGAAAAATTATTTATAATGTTGATGTAATGTGGCTTCACTGCTGAGCCCTTAAGAATCAGGCAACATAAATATACAAAATTTAATCTGAGATCAGTATAAAGCTTCAAGTGTGTATAATATTACAGTTACTTTATGATTTAGATTTCTTCTCAAACTTAAGCATTTCTGTATTACTGGTTAGGAAAGTCAGTTCAGTGTTCTGATGGAGATGATGTCACACACTCTCCAATAGGACTATTCCAAGTAAAGCATTTTGATTTTGAAGCAAACTTTTCTGTTATTGCTTATTTTTATATTTTGTGTTATTTGATTTGCATCTGAAATTTTTGTACACTGGCACATACAGAGTCTTTAATGTGTTAGACTAAAATGGGCTAATGATAATCCACAAACTGCAAACCTTACCATAGTGGGTTTGCTTGGAAGCCTCATTGATAAAAATAACTGTACCATACATGCAATCAAATTCAAATGATATCCATACAGAGGACAAACTAAAGTATAATTCCAGAAAGTGGGCATCTACCTTTCCAGTAATTACAGGGGCAACAGTCTACATGATGGGCTGATCCAACCTTACAGCATTAGCCACCATGGATTTGCTATGCTGATATAAGAAAAGGCTGAAAGTGAGAGGAAAGTATTTCCCAAAGCAGTGCATTGTTTGGATAATTATTGAGTCATCTCTTACTTAAAGAATTCTGGAAGTAAAATAGCCTCCAAGTCAAATCTCTAGGTCAGAACTACTCAAGGCAATGGTTCATCAGCAGGTTGAAGCATGCAAAATAGAGTTGTTTGGACAGACAAAATTCAGTTGTGCTATGGAACTGTAATTCATCAGTAGTAGAAGTAAGGCAAAGAAAGTTAGTCAGAGAACATGGATTGAGGGAAGGGAATAGAAAGGGAACTGCTGGTGAAATTTCGCACACAGTAAAAGTTAACTATTGCTAACACTTAGTATAAGTGTCATTTTATTACACATTTTTACAAGTTTGTATACATGGAAGAGATTTGTAGACATTATAAAGTTTTAGATAGATCATACAATGGTAAGGC